>PUFA01000127.1:0-5543181 GCA_003508835.1 Eonycteris spelaea | reverse complement strand
GATCTCTCTTTTTATTTCTTCCTTGACTCAGTTACTCTTCAGTATCATGCTGTTTAATCTCTATGTATTTATGGTTCTTTTTAATTTCTTTTTGCACTTGATCTCTATTTCAAAGCATTATGATTACAGAACATGGTTAGTATGATTTCAACCCTCTTATATTTGTTGAGACTATCTCTGTGTCCCAGTATGTAGTTGATTCTTGAGAATATTCCATGTGCACTAGAGAAGAATGTATAAGCAGCTGTTTTGAAATGGAAGGTTCTGTATATGTCATTTATGTCCAGTTGGTCTGATGTGTCATTTAAGGATGTTACTTCCTTATTGATTTTGTGTTTGGATGATCTGTCCATATCCGACAGTGAGGAATTAAGTCCACTACTATGATAGCGTTTTAGTCTGTTTCTCCCTTTAGTTCTATTAGTAATTTTATTACTTATTTTACATATTTCAGGTCTCCCTGATTGGGAGCATAGATATTAATAAGTGTTATGTCTTCTTGTTGAATGATTCCCTTTATCATTATGAAGTGCCCCTCAGTATCTTTCTTTACCTGTTTTATTTCGAAGTCTATTTATCCGATATTAGTTCTACTATTCTCACTTTTCTCTGAATGCCATTTACTTGAAATATCATTTTTCACTCCTTTACTTTGATTCTATATTTGTCTTTGAAGCTGAGATGTGTCTCCTGGAGGTAGCATATAGTTGGGTTTTGTTTTTGATCCATTCTGCAACTCTCTGCCTTTTTATTGGTGAGTTCAATCCATTTACATTTAGGTGATTATTGAAATATGAGGTCTTCTGATAGTCATTTTATCTTTTGCTTTCCGGTAGCTTGTGTTTCCATTGCTTCCTTGTCCTTGTGTTTCTGTTTTCTTTATTTTGATTGGCTTTTGTGGATTTTGCCTCTAGTTCTTCTGTTTTATGTTATGTACTTCAGTTCTGAATCTTCTGTGTGTGGTTACCATTATGAATATGAAAAGGATAGTTATATATACACATACACAGTTGTCCGTTTTCTTCTGCATTGCCTCATCTCCATTCCCCTTTGCAAATTTGGATCTTTGAATTCTCACCTTTTCAGTCATTGTTGTCTCAATTTGTCCCTATGTATGCTGAACACTCATTACTATCTTGCTATAGCAATTCTCTTCTTATTATTTAAGCTTATAATGCCCTGTTCTTAGTAAGGGTTGCACTCCTCTGCTTCTATTTGCCTTGTAGTCACTTTACTCCTATTTATGTATTTTTGTTTTGATTTTTTATTTTGTTTTAGATGAACTGACCACTTTCAGTATTTCCTGTAGTGCAGGCCTCATAGTAGAGAATTCCCTCAAGTTTTGTATGTCTGGAAAGGTTTTAATCTCTCATTCATTTCTAAAGGAGAGCTTAACTGGATGTATTATTCTAGGCTGGTAGTTCCTTTCACTTCATAGTTTATTTGATTTCATTCCTTTCTGGCTTGTAAGGTTTGTGAGAGAAGTCCAACGATAACCTAATGGATTTTTCTTTATAAGTTACCATTTCTTCTCTTTGGCTTGCCTGAGAATTCTGTCTCTGTTATTGATTTTTGATAATTTTAATACAATGTGTCTTGGTGAAGGGTTTTTAGATTGAGATAATTGGGTATTCTGTTGGCTTCTTGAATTCCAAGCTCCAGTTCATTCCTTAGATTGGGGAAATTCTCATCCACTATTTGTCTGAAAATGCTTTGTAGTCCCTGCTCCTTTTCCTCAGCTTCAATAATGCCCATTATTCTTATGTTTCCTCTCCTAATGGTATCAGCTAGTTCTTGTATTTCTCTTTCATTATTTTTCATTCTCTCTTCTTCCTTCTAATTTATTTCTAGATTTCTGTTTTCGATATTACTGATCCTTTCCTCCATTTGGGCAACTCTCTTTCTCAAGCTTGCTATTTCATTTCTCAACTCTTGCACGCGTGTGTGTGGGTGTGGTGGTGTGTGTTGGTGTGTGTTTATCTCCAGAAGATCTATTCTATTCTTTTTGAGGGTTTCACATCTCCTTGCTCTGCTCATCTAGTTGTTTCTTTCAATTCCTGAAAATTGTTTTTATATGACTCGTTTTGGAACTCACTGAGTTTTTTCAGAAGTACCATCCTGAATTCTCTATCATTTTAAGTCACATTTCATGCCCTGTAGCGCTTATTTTCTGAGGATTTTTTCTCTTTCTTTCTGAGATGCCTTGTCACCTTGGTTGTTCATGGTGTTTTTAATGGAGCATTTCTCCACCTGGCTTTCAGCTTCTTTTCTGTAAATGAAGATTTGTTATATAAAGATCTCTCATTACCGGTTCCTGTTGCAAAAGAAGGGCACTTTTGTTTTGGTTTCCAGTAGGTGGCATCTAAGCCTCTTGGATCCGCTGCTTATTAAAGCCTTAATAACACTTTTTTATTTTCTTATAGATATTTAATCATGCTTGCTGCTGCTGGCTGCATGGAACTCACAACTCTCCCAGGCAGGGCTATTTAGAGAACTCGCTGCACCTTTTCCCCCTCTTCTTCCTCCTACAGGGAGCTCCAGTGGCTGTGAGAGGCAGCTTTCTTTATTTCTCCCAGGTCACCACCCGACAGCCAGGATTCTGACCTGTGGTAGCTTTTATGTGCAGATCCCATTCTCAGACATGCTGGTATGCAGTTGGGTGTTTTTTGTTGAGTTTTAGATATTCAGCTTAATGTTGTTTCAGAGGGAGAGATCTGAGGACGTCTCTCACTTCGCCATGTTTTCATCGTTAATTTTGATAGCCTTACTAGGTAGAATAGTCTTAGTTTTAGGTTCTTTGCTTTTCACTACTTTGAATATTTTAAGCAATCCATTTTGGCCTGCAAAGTTTCTGTTGAGAAATCAGCTGACAGTTTTATAAGGAGCACCCTTGTAAGTAACTAGCTTCTTTTCTCTTGTGCTTTTATAATTCTCCCTTTTGTTTTTAACTTTTGTCATTTTAATTATGATGTGCCTTGGTGTTGGCCTGTTTGGGTTTGTTTTGTTTGAGACTCTCTGTGCTTCCTGGACTTGTATGTCTTTTTTTTTTTTTTTTTTTTTTTTTTTTTTTTTGCCAGGTTAGGGAAATTTTCAGTCATTATTTCTTCAAATAGTCTCTCTATTTTCTTACTCCTTCTCTTCTCCTTCTGGTATCCCTATGATGCAAATGTTGTTACCCTTACTATTATTCCAGAGGTCCCTTAAAGTATCCTCATTAATTTTTTTTTCTTTTTGTTGTTCTGATTGGGCATTTTCTGCTACCTTCTATTCAGAGAAGATCAGACATGTTCAGGGTGGTATGGCCGTAGACAACTACCTTGTATTCAAATTGCTGATTTGATACTCTGCTTCATTTAATGTACTGTTGATTTCTTCCTGTATATTCTTCATTTCAGTTATAGTATTCTTCATATCTGACTGGTTCTTTCTCATGGTTTCTATGTCCTTTTTATGCTTATTATCTCTTTGTTGAAATTCTCACTAAGTTCATTGAGCATCCTTATAACTATTTGTTTTGAACTCTATATCTGATATGTTGTTGGTCCATTTCTTTTAGTTCTATTTCTGGAGTTTTCTCCTATTCTTTCATTTGGGATATGTTTCTTTGTTTCCTCATTTTGGCTCCTCTCTGTGTTTGTTTCTATGTATTAGATAGATTTGCTTCATCTCCCAGTTTTGACCAAGTGGCCTTATATAGTAGGTGCCCTGTGTAACCCAGTGCCACAGTCTCCCTAATCATTTGCTCTGGGTGCTCCAGGAGTATCCCTTGTGTGTATTGTGTGTGCCTTCCCATTGTCATTGAGACTTGATTGTCATTGGCATGTCAGTTGTGGGAATGACTCTCAAGCTTACCGAATTTGAGTATTGGCCATGCCTACAGTGTGTGAGCTGCTGTGTGGGGGCTGACCCCAGGAAGTGAGGAGTCACTCCAGTGGGTTCATGTGCCCATTGATAACACCCTCTGTAGGGCTAATCAAGTAGTGCTCTGTTGTGGTTTGAAGCCAACCTCCAGGTGTATTGGTTCTAGTGCCCCTTGGAAGTGGTTCCTGTTCAGCCCAAGGTTAGCCACTGCTGGTGACTGGCCTGGGGCTACCTGGTAACAGCTTCAAGGTTATCCATGCTTGGTCACTGCTTGTGCTGGACCTGGAGTTGTGTAGGAGAGGCCATGTTGCTAACCAGGGCCAGCTGTTACCAGTACCAGGCCTGGGGAAGTTCAGCAAAAGGCCTGGGGCACTCTGAGGTCTGACATCTCTCTAGCTGCCTATAAGGCTCAGCCACTGAAAGAGTTAGGTGAGGTGGGTGTCCCAGGAAATCATCAGGGTGGGCAAATGGTGTTCATCAGGTTAATGCAGATTCAGGTTTTGCACCAGTGCTGAACCTGGGGCCACTCACAAAAATTGCAGAACACATCGAGGCCAGTACCACCTACCTTAGGCCCCAGACCTCTGAGAATTGTCACAGAAAAACTTTAGCATGGACCAGGGCTGGTTGCCTGCCACCAAAAGCGTCTCTGGCACCACTTGAGCCAAAGCCTTCTGGTTGCTACTGAAAGAGCCTCTTACCGTGTATGGTGTGGGGCTGGTTGCCTAACCATCGAAAGTGCCTCCAGCAGTGGGTTTATTGGATGGGATGGAGTCCCAGGGACTTACCATGGTGGGCCAAAGTGGTTAATCAGGTTAATGCAGATTCAGGCTTGGCACCAGTGCTGAGCCTAGAGTGACTCTGCAAATGCCCAGAGCGTTCTGAGGCCAGTCATACTCCTGCCCCCGGCCTCAAGTCTGCAGACCCCTGAGTTGTCCAAAACAAGACTGTAGCACAGGATGGGGCTGGTTGCCCCCCACCAAAAGTGCCTCTGGAGGCTCACAAGCCAAGGCCAGTTTCTTGCTGCTGAAAGAGTCTCCTGCAGTGGGCAGGTCAAGGCTAGTTGTCCAACCACCAAAAGTGCCTTTGTTAGTACACGAGTTGGGTAAGGTGGGGGGAGTCTTCAAGGTGGAGCAGATGGTCCTCACCACACCAGTGCAGATGCAGTTTTGGCATTGTAGGGGGAGGGTTCAATACAGGAAAGATAGCATCCATCTGTAGGCTGCACAGGAGGAGAGCTCAATACAAGGATAATGGCAGCTGTCCCTCCAACACTCGTCCTGAAGCTACATGACTTGTTCCTTCTCTGTAGGTCTCTGGAGCTTCCCAAATAGCTGTATCCCTGTCAGAGCCCAGAGTGAGTGCTTGTGAGCTAATGAGTCTGTGGGTGGGTCCTTTAAAAGGTTGTCTGGGTTTCCAGCAGCCTTCTGTCTTATGCCGTTGGACAGACTCTCTGCATACTTTTACAGCCAGATTTTGTTGGATTCCTTTTCCAGGCACTGAAACCCTGAGTTGGAGAGTCCATGTGTGGGCCTGGGGCCCCTCGGTCTTCTGTGAGGACCACTGTAGCTGAGATATTTATGCTCAACTACCTCTCATGGGTGTGGGGCCAGCCTGTTTTACATCTCCGCCCCTCCTGCCAGTCTTGATGTGACCTCTTCTTTATATCCTTAGTTATAGGAGTTTTGTTCAGCTAGTCTTCAGATGGTTCTTCAGGTTGATATTTCTATAATTTAGTTGTAATTTTAATGTAGTCATGGGAGAAGGCAAACACAGCATTTATCTACTCAGCCATCTTACCCAGAACCTTGTGCTCTTTGATTATTACTTCATTCACTTATTCATAGGCATGTATTAAGCACATAGTATGTGGCAGGAATTGTGCTGGGTGCTAAAGGTCAATCAGGGAACAGGTTATATGATTTAAGAAATATTTTAACAGCTTTATTGAGGTATGACTTACATATAAAATTCACCCACTTTAAATCTACAACTCAACAATTTTCAGTAAATTTATAGAGTTCTGCAACCATTACCACAATCCAATGATAGAACTTTTACATCACCCAAGAAATATCTCTTGTGCCCATTTTCCATCACTCTCCATTCCCATTGATTCCTGTCCCTGGGCAACCATAATTCTAATTTCTGTCTCCATAGATTTACCTTTTTTGAATATTTTATGTAGATAGAATCATATAATATGTGACATTTTGCATCTAGTTTCTTTCACTTGGCATGTTTCCCATGTTTCCCATGTTTATCCATTTTGTGTCATGTGTCAGTCTTTCGTTATTTTTTATGGCCAAAAAATTTCCATTCTATGGCTATGCCACAGAAAATGTGTACATTTTCCTGTTTTCAACTTCTTTGTATCATGTGATGGTTACATTCCTTTATTTACACATTCCTTATCTAGAGCTCAGAGGACAATTTTTCAGAGGGCTACTGGCCTACTTTACAGTTTCTAGCTATCATTCTCCTATGACAATATCGATTTATTGAGGTGGCATCTTTACATACTCATTATTTGTTTCCTCATACTCAGAACTCCTGGAGTACACTAAAACCTATAGTTTCCACACAGTAAAAAGCTAGAGATTTTTTTTCTCTCTTTGCCCCTGGTTGGAAGCACAAAAATGTGAACATTAATCTTCAACCTACTTATTGCACAATTTTTCTCTGGAAGTTGTGTTCTCTGAATGAATGTAAGATGATAAGCAAGCAAAAGAGACATGGAATATTTCTCTAGCTGCCTCAGGAATCTGGGTCTCTGTAGTAAAGAAATAGTTGCAGAATTTTCCAAGTTTCTACCAAATTTGGGCCCTGGATCATGGGGCAGGAAGCGGAAGAAATATGGCATATATTTTTACTTTTTTTTTTTTTTTTTTTAGTATGACTTCATTTCACAAGATGTCTGGTCATGCTTTAATTTAATAAATTAAATTAAGTGAATGGATGATTTGGTAGAAGCAACCACCAGCGTTCTTCTGTTCCCTTCTGCTATTTTCATGGTAGGGATAGTAAACATTTTTATCACCAGGGAACTTTTTTTCTCTTTTGAGTTCCATGTTTTGAAATATTTTTCTCCTATCAAACTACAGTTTTAATTTCTTCCAATAATTGGTTCATCGATATCATGTATTACGTCAACCATGGCTTCTTGTAAGAATGAAATAGTTAGGATTATTCAAGGAATTCATAAAATTCAAAACCAAAGAAGGCAGACTGTTTGCTCATTGCAGTCTTTGTAGAAAATGTACAATTTCCATTAGGCTTTTCGAAACATCAACACTGTATCAGAACACACTGTTTTTAACTTTGTGAAGTCCTAGCAGTCTCAGACTCATGGTAGGAAACTGCTGCATCTTCAAGGATCTGAAGTGGCCGAAATTGGGCACAGTCTGGGTTGCCCAGCATAAATGGACAGCAAGCTCCCACAGTGCTGATGTATACTTAAGAGACCAGTCTCCCCACTTTAAACTTTAAAATAGATTAATACAACACAAGGCATAACAGTCTGACAGATTAAGGCAGATTGTCAGCTAATTGCAGAGAGTAACATCATAACTTTGTTTTCAGTTCAGCTTTTATCTTTAAAAAATACATATATATTATTAAATATATGTGTATCTATGAGTGTGTATACATATGTAAGCACACACACACTCACACGCAGTCTCTGAATTAGTTTCAATAAAATCTGCATCCACGCAGAGGTACTCATGGAGTGCCTTCAATAAAAAAGTCACTGTGTGTTACGTGATAACATTGAACAGACTCCAGACAGCCTCTTATCTTAGATATACAACAAGGTAGCATAACTCAAGCCTAACAGAGAAGTTAAAGCATTAGGTAACAGTAGCAACAGTAGCATGTTAGTGGAGTAATAACTCTCCTGGAGGATAACCTAGGATGGGTTTTATTGAATTCAGTTTATTTAGCTGGGATAAACCCAGATAGGCATCTCATTTACAAGAAGGTGCTAGCAAGAGGGCAAGTTATTACAAGCACATTTAGAAGATAAGCAATAGAAAATTGAATAAAATCAGACATCAGGAAAGGAGCAGAAGTGGTTCCTGCTTCAACTAACTTCTTGCCTTGGACAGGTCTGTATTTACTACAACTGAAAATAATAATTGCCTTCTGAGAGATATGCAGGGATGAATGGCACATTGGCTCTTAAGAACCCACTAAATTACCCTATTGACAAGCTTGCTTTATGCCTACTTGAAGTCCTTTTTTTTTTCTTTTTCAATTTAAGTGTATTTTCTTTGTGTCTCTGCTCTTTGGAGGATGAAAATAATTATTTGATGTCTCTTCATAATAATTCTTTTAAAAACATGATGATAGTTATTATCTCTTAGTTTCCCCAGCTCCCTATACAAATTACCCAACTGTAAAATTGAAATGATGCTATTTTTCTACCTTTTCTATTTTCAAGGGTTGTTGTTTCCTCCTTTTCCCTCATTCCTTCCTTTCTCTCCTTTTTACATTTAAATATGACAGATATTTACTTGGTTATTTCTATATGTGAACCTTTGTCCCTAGGCACTGCTGCTGACATAGGTAAATGCATAGATTCTCTCTTAAAAGGTTATTTTGCATGGGCCTTTATTTGGAAGTTTGTTTTCTAGAGACAACAAATCTATTTGTCTGATAGCTAACTTCTTTGGATGCTTCATCTTTTCTCTTGTCCCATTTAGGCTTCTCCTCCTTTCCTAAAGATCATGTTTTCAAATCAGAAAATATTCATTAAAATGTCTACTCTGTGAAAGATGCAGTGCATGGCACTGAAGATGATAGAAAACAAATACAAAAAGGTCCTCTCTTCTGAGATTTCGCAGTCTAGGCAGAGAGACATATATATACCCAAATAACTTCAACATGTGGGGTGGACCATGTGAAATGCTTTAGTTAAGAAAAAAAGTGTTATTAGTTGGATTAGGTACTGACCTATCAAGGGAGTTTAAGGGAGCAGTCATAAATTTTTATTTTTTTTAAATCTACTTTCTTTAAAATCTTATATAAAATCAAATTGGTGGTTGCTTCTACCAAATCATTTATTCACTTAAAAAAATAACTTTATTGCGGTATAATTTATGTACCATAAAATTCACCCATTTAAAATATAGAATTCAATGATTTTTAGTAAATTTACCAAGCTGTGTAATCATCGCCATCATCTAATTTTAAAATATTCTTATTCTTCCAGTAAGAGTCCTTATTCCCATTTACAGTTGATCCCCATTCCCAGTCCCAGCACTCCTCACACTATTTTACTTTCTGTTTCTATAGATTTGCTTTTGCAGGACACTTTCTATAAATGAAATTGTGTAATATGTGGTTTTTGTGTCATCTCCTCTCAGTATAATGTTTTTTGAAGTCCATCCATATTGTAGTGTATATTAGTATTTTATTCCTTTTGAGATTGCCAAATAGCATTCAACTGTATGAGTATAGCAGAGTTTATTTATTTATCCACCAGTCATCCATTCACTTATGTTAATTTTCTTTCTCTCTCCTTCCTTTCTCTCTCCCAATAAAGAGTACTATACAAGATTATACTATCTTAAATATATTCCAGAATCTTAGTCCATGTCCAACTGTTATTTTTCTAGGAAAATCTGATTAAAGTCTTTAAACATTGTTAACACTCCAAATTGTCTCTATATAGATGAGGAGGTCATGTGACCTGGGTAGAAAGCTCTCGCCCACTTTTCATTTTTAATTTAAAGATTTAAAGAAGGGTCTGATTCTAGTAGTGTATTTATGTTTTAAACAGAGGAATATACTCTGAGTTCTGAAAAAGGACATAAATTAACCTTTGGAAGTCATCAGAACATATTATCCACACAAATGCTTCTGCTGAGTTAGTTACCTTTCAATGAATGCTGTGCCCACTATCAGCCATATTGGAGTTTTGTGGTATGTGGTATGCACTCAAGATTTTAAAGTGTTAGAGACATTTCCTTCTTTTAGTGTAAAGCAGGGTGACCCAATGTCTCTGAAAGGTAAATAAAAACCCTCTCTCTCGTTTGAAAGAGTTATTGAGCTATGTTTACAGTGGGTCCCCTTTGTCTGCAGTACACATACTTTACATTTTCTTAAAGGTAATGGGCTACCTGCCAATGACATTTCACAGTTCTCAAGCTGCACGGTTTCTTCAGGAATATAATTCCTCATCTGCTTTGCCCTTTCCCTTTGAGTTTTACGTTTCATCCTTGCTCTGTGCGATGCACCAGTCAACACAGATTCAGGCAACTCCTCATTTCTCCTTCCTTTGATGGCCTTGAAGCTCTTCATCTGGCCAGTCCATCACGCCCAGAGGAATGTGGCAGGATGTGCCCCTGCAGTAGTGCTGCAAAATCCGGTTTGCTGCTCTATCGTTTTGTAATTATTTCTCTCTTTTTTCTCATGTCCCTTTCCCACCTAAAATAATAACAATAACAATAATAATATAATAATCATAAAAAGAAAGAAAACCAAGGATATGAATAGCTTGAAATGAACTAAATTGGTCATTGTTATTACAGGAGAACTTTATACAGAATACAAGCAATAATCTGCTTATATACACGCCATTCTCTTACACAATAACTTCCCTGTCATCGCTCTTCCAATGCTTGGCAAAAGCAGTGAGTTCTACCTTCTGATTCCCATCCTATTTATGCACTCACGGAAAAAAAAAAAAAGCCAACTGAGCTTCCTTTTGTTTTGTTTTTCTTTTGTTTGTTGGTTTATATCTGGGTCCCAGCATGGGGCAAGCAGCTGGAGGGCACTTTTGCTGGTAACCTCTGTAGAGGGAGCTCTCGTGTTTTATATGTAGAGCTTGTGGCTTTCTCACAGTGAGAGTGGAGTCTGTAAAAAGCAAAACGGCTTTCTTTCGAGGCATCAAAATGGTAATGGAGACCCTATCGAAGTTTAGGGAGATGTTGTGGCAGATTGGCAGGCATTCCTTTATCAAAAATGTATTAGATAAAAAAGCAGCTACTAGATCCCTACAGTCAATATGAAGTTTCCTAAGTACTGAGTTAAACTTCCTTATGGGCACCCTGAAGATACTGAATAAGCTGTATGTGTTCTATATGCATCACTTCTCTTATTTCCATGGAGAAGTACACCTTTCTATATTTTCCTATACCTTCTTCAGAAATGCATCATTAATTCCCAAGTCAAGGCTTTATTTAGAATTAGCTTTATTAGAAGTGATTTTGGAAAAAGTATTTACAAATACAAATAAAAATGAACAACTTGCCTGGATATTTTGAATTTGCAGAATAACTGATACTTTGCAATGGAAACCTTTCTTATGCAAATTTGAAGTTGCAGATGAACTCCACATAGGATTCCTGACTTAGGAAGGAAACAAAGAATTGGAGCATTTTAAAGTACACTAATGGCCATTTTAATATTTCTCATCTGTTCTTAATTTGAGATAGACGTAATCTCTTCTGGGCTAAGACTTGCTACTTTTAGTATTATTTTTAGTTGTTAATAAAATCTTCTCAATGCTTTGGCTCCCAACTAGAGCTAAGAAACATTTAGCAATAGCTAAAGAGTCAGCTGAATAATGAAGGAGTCAGATCAATTCAATTCAATCTTTTTTTTTTTTTTTTTTAATGTCCCTGTTGCAGGCAAGGCACTGACTTGAGGATCATGGAGGTTAAGAAGGAGGAGGAAGGAACAGATGCTTATCTCAAGAAGCTAGCAGCCTGATTAGGAATCTAAGATAATTTAGCATTTCCATTCAAGACATTAAAAAGGTACAAATAAAGTATTTCTAAAGGTTTCAGTTTATAGTAACCTAGAAAACATAAAAGCAAAGGATGAGTTTTAAAATGTGTGCTTAGAAATGGAAATTTTTCTAAGATCGATGACCAGTCCTTTTTTTCTTTTCTTTTTTTTTTCTTTTTTTTTTTTAATGTCAGTCTGGAGACAGCAAGCTTTCATCTTCTGTGCCTCATCCATATAGAGAGTGCTTGGGTTACTTTATTAGAATGAGCAACACTTTATGGGAGCCAGACAGAAAGACTGTGACTTACTTCAATTCTCTCCCAAGTATCAGTGCAAAAATTCATGTGGAGATTTGACTGTTAAAAAACTTTTTAGACATATTTTTGTGGTTTGAGTTTGGGTTAATCTCTAAGATTGTTTTAGAGTTAAATGCTTTGATGAAAGGGCCATGGATCTTAAGAAAGAAAAGAGCTATAAGAAAATTGATCTAATTCCTTGTTTTCCAATACGTAAGTTGTTTTTATTCCTCATTTCATGGACACTATTCAGAGGTTAAATATATTACCTAAAATTGCAAGCACAGGAAGGCTAGATTCCTGGCCTTCTGCCTCCCAGGAGAGACCTGTTTCACCTTAGAACATCTTGTAGATGAGAAAAATAAACCGCAAACATGCTGTGAGTTGCTAGAAAACTCTCCTTCTCTCTCTCTCTCTCTCTCTCTCTCTCTCTCTCTCTCTCTCTCTCTCTTTTGCTTATAAATCTAAATATAAATAAAATAATACTAGTTTTGGAGACTTTTGTTGCACTCTATTATCATTATTTATTTAAGATTTATACCACATCAAGGTCCAAAAAAAAAAAAAAATGCTGCAACTGTATACACATTACAAAATAAAATACCCCAAAAAATGGAGTAAAACTTTTTTTTCTAAATCAGAGTAGTTAGTAGGTATATAAGTGGAAAACACTGATTAATCCAGAGAATGCAATTTAGTTTTGAGTTTCTTGACAGATGAAATAAAATTATAAGCATGTGGAGCTGTGTTATTCTCATTATCTTACCTCCTAGCTTTAAATTAAGTTCTCAAATTTAACAGAACACAGAAGAGGAGAAAAGTAGTTTTAATAGATTTTGTGGATATCTTTGGGTTTTGATTTGTATAAAGCATGATAGTAAAAATAAATGTATAAGAACCATTACTCTCCAAAACATTTGTGCACATGTTTTTTTAAAAACTGGTGGTAGAGAGCATTTTTTCTCAACCTGCAGCATGTAGTAAGAAAGTTTCTCTTTTGTGAGAGGGCTGGTCCTAAGTCTTCCCTAATTATTTTTAGACTACCAATTTTTTTTTCTCAAAAGAACATCAGCCACAAAATTATGAGAGATGCAGCTAATCCTATTTGAATCATGATGAGGAATCAATCAAAATATATAATGATTATGAAGATCCTTTGAACATTACAAGTGCTATAGAAGTGTAAAGTATTTTTGAATATATAAACTCTTGGCTCCTTTATTTATTTAAAGGGTTACACAGCCTTTATTTAATATCTCCATATTGTGATCCCTCAGCCACCTGAGATTAAATAAACCCTGCTACAGAGCTGAATCTCCAGCCTCCCTCTGCCTCTCTCCACTCAGGTGCTGTTCTGGAGCTAGGCTCAGTGGCGATGTGTAGGAATTCAGCCCTTTGTGTTTGTTTCTGGTGTTTGACCTGACAGCCTTGGTCACTGATTGGCTTCCTTTTTCTAGATGAATGTCTTCTATTCCTTTATGATAGGGTGACAAAAATTAGACAAAAAATGTCAAAATGAGCAACCCAGAAAAGTTGCTATGGTTCCTACATCAGCTTAAAAAAAAAAAAATCCTTCTAATCACTCAGAGCTCTGAACATAATCGACTGGTTCCCAGAAGTACAATAAAAGGAAACCAGAAGTATTTTAGTCCCTGGTTGTTTATGAATCAACCCGATTTTCTTTTTCAGACTTTTAAGGTCACAGAATCAAATCATGTGGAGCCTCGAAAGGGAGATTCCCTTCCCGTTAGTCTTCCTGACCACCCTGTCTCCCTAGGACTCTGTTAGAACTGGGGTTTCACTAGATTTAAGCAAAACATTGTTCAGAATTTCTAGGGGTTCCTAGTCAAAGCAAGTTACAATGAAAGCTACTGTGGAAATTACTGGAGGGAAGAAAAGTGGCAATAAAACTGATCTCTGGATACCTTTATGTACAGCAATGCTGTTTCTCTCCTAGTACACAGGTTTGGGAACTCTGTTGGTCTCAGTGGGAATCCAAGGAAGAGTAGCCTACTACACTCATCTCTCCAAGTAAGCCAGGATATATCACATCTGGAATAAAGCCAATAAAGTATGGTACTATGGGGCATGGGATTGGATTTTTACGGCTGAGTCTTAGACACACGCAGGAAGGTGAAAGAAAACATAATGACATTCGTTATTTTCTAGAGCTCTAAAGAACCTCAGTGTCCTCTCTATAATGTGACCATTAGAGAACACGCAAAAATGTTGGCATATTGCTTGGCACTTAGAGGTACATGGATAATGTAAAATTTCTTTCTTGTTTCTTTTCCTTTTTCTTTTTACTATATAATATTACCGAATAGTATAGTTTTGATTTTACTTTGCAGATTAGTCAGTGATATATCTGTTGTTTCTTAACATAAATAATTTCATACTGCTTATATTCCTTTTTTTTAGGACTTAATGAATAGCAAAGAAATAATTTTATAATCAACAAGCTTGATATGGAATTCCAGAAACTTCCCATCAATGCTTCTTACATCCAACTGGTACACTTAAGCTTAAGTTAAAAAAGTAATATCCAAAATAAGAATAAAGATGTATCAATTGCCAACTACGTGCACAACATGGTACTGTGTGCTATATATTAGATATCCCATTTAATCCTCAAAACATCCCTAAATGTATGACTATTTCCCATCTCCGTATAAAAAAGTAAGCTCAGAGAGATCTTACCCATCTCACAGTTAGTAAGTGTCAATGCTGCTGCTGAAGCGAAGCTTACTCTAACCCTAAAGTCTGAGTTCTTTGCATCTGAGATAATGCCAAGTGGTACTGGAAGTCCAGAAAGCTAAAACAGAAGAGCTTCTCACTGCCTTACACAACTGGGTCTCCTCAAGAGTGTCTGAAGAAGGAGACCAATTCCACCAAATTAGACAGGTCTAGAATGTGGAGTGAGGGTAATCCTTTCCCCACTACCCTCATCAATTGTATCTTAGATTTTTCTGGGGATTGAGGAGGCTTCCAGTAATAGAAGTTAAAATGAGCCCTTGCAAGTGGTTCTGATGTTTGCAGGGTTTTTGTTTTGTTTTGTTTTTGTTTTGTTTTGTTTTGTTTTGTTTGTGTGTTTGTTCTTGAGAACAAAATGGGGAGGGCAGAGCAGGGAAGCAGAAGTCAGATTACAGGAGAGGGTCCTCAAACTTTTCTAAGAGGGGATTCAGCATAAGGAAAGGGGTGTCAGGTATGGTGAATCTGATTCAGTAATAAGGTAGATTAAGCTGCGGTTGAAGAAAAGGTACAGTTCTAAGAATGGCCAACTGGGTTTTTCTTGAACCTGTCCCTATCCTACCACTCTGGAGGGCTCTGCACATCCTGGAGTGAGAAGGGCTATCTGTGCGAAAGAAGGTATTGTTCTATGAGCCAGCTTTCCAGCATCTCTGAACCCAGGTTGCCCTGCCATGGAGCCCTCTCACAGTGGGAACTTGCCATGTAGGTGAAAGAGTATCTTTTCATTTTTCAGCTAACCGCTGAGTAGCCAAGTACCCAGAAATTGACACCAGTACTCAGTCAAGGGAGGCAGAGGTCAACAGGAGTGTGCAGTGACCATGGACATGTGGCATAGGGCAGCAAAGTCAGAAATAAAGAGAGGCCTGGATCTCCATGTCAGGCTACAGGGGTGGTAGTCAAGATTCACTCTAGACTGATTCACAAGAATGTCTGAAATATCTCTAGGAACTTCTTGAAATTATTAGGGCTGGGTGGAGAAACAAATCTTGAAAAAGGATTGGGTTCCTTCTGTGTGAGTGGGGGCCATAAGCACATGAGAGTTGTTAGCCTTGAATGTTACTATATCTGTCTAAACAGCAGAGGCCTGGAATACTCAAGGTCTATGAGCAATGAAAATCTAGAATAGCAGGTCTGGCATAGTGAATATGTCTTGTGAGCTCACACCACCTTAGCCAGATAAGCTGGGCAAAAATCTCCAATGGCCATGCACACATCCCAGTGCCAACAACTCAGATCCCTTCTGACCCTAGCTTGACTATTTCCCAAATGGAGGACAACAGAGAGATGCTCAAGTTGGCTGTCATGTTGTGTAGAATCTGTGCATAGTTGCCACTTAAACGTGCTATGAAATCAGGCTTGATAATTATACGTAGAGAAGCTCATCTTGACCATGCTCTCTTTAAAGTTAACTACATAGCCAGAGGCAAAGTCTTGGAGGTGAGTAGTATGGGTGTGAACCTACAAAGCAGCCCTGGGGAGTTCTGGTGTGAGGTTTAGTGAGAAGGAACACTAGTGCACGCATGGTGGGACATACAGCTCCTAAGGTAAGCATGAAGGTGTGAATCAGCCTTGAGAGCAGCCCTGCAAGATGTATAGTGAGCATAGCTTTCCAGGCCTCCTCAGTTTCTCACTGAACATGGCCTTGGCTTCTTGTCCTTCATACTTTGCCTGCCAAGAGTAAAGTCCCAGCAAGTAGAGGGAAGGCCCAGGTCCGGTTACCAAACCTTTTATACACCCTCAGGACTCCAACTCCAGCAAAATGACATCTGGCTCTTAACTTTATTGGTACATGAACCCTTTGGCAATCTGGTGAAACCCATGGATTACTTTTCAGAATAATGTTTTTAAATGCATAAAATAACGTGCTTAGCATCACAAAGAAATATAGTCTGAAATAGTTGCAGGGACTTCAAATAATAATTAGGGCTATGTAGAGATAAAGATCTTAAAGGGGGCGGGTTCCTTTTATGTAAGCAGGGGCCTACAAAATCAAAATATTTAAAAAATAACGTTGTGATATAAAAGGTATGTGCTTTCTTAATAATGCAATAAATAACAAGACTTAGCAGTGGACCTAATAATTACCATAATTCCAAGTAGTGATGGTCATGAATTGTATTTTAAAATATTTGCTACAACTGCAATGTGATTTGAAAATCTTATGGCTTTTATTGGTGACAAAAATCACTGATACTGTAATAGTGGTATAGCACGCTGCCTACATTGATAATTGAAAGAAATGCTAAATTTTAATTAAAGGTAATGAAAGTAAAGATGAAATTTCTCCCATCCTATCTTAATGACCCCCTAAATTCTATGTATAGACCTCAGATTAAGACTTCCTGTCTTATATGTTTGTGGAAAGTGCATTTAAGAAGTCACATTTCTAGGTACGTTTTCTTTACCTTAACACCAGTACCACTGAGCTGCAATATCCCAAGTTATGTAATAATGATGAGGCAATACCTGGACCAATTGCAAGAGCCAGTCTGTGGGCATGTGAAATGAATGATCTCCAAAACCTTGGAGGATTAAGCAGGCCCAAACACCAGCACTAGCAAACTCTGTGTCATTTATGGCAACAGTCCCAATCTTTTTTGGTACCAGGGACCGGTGCTCCTATGAGAATCGAATGCCTGATTATCTCCAGTGGAGCTGAAGCAGTGATGCTAGTGCTGGGGGGTGGCTGCAAATGCAGATGAAGCTTTGCTTGTGCCCACTGCTCACCTCCTGTTGTGAGGCCCAGTTCCTAACATGCCACTGACTGGTATTGATCCACAGCCTGGGGTTGGGAACCCTGGTTTATGGGGAACAAAGGAAAGTTCTAGTAATTCTATAAGATGGGGCAATACTACAAACTACATAGGTGACAAAGACTAGTTTGGGTCATTTCTATGAAGAATAGGATGAGGAAAAGAAAGTTGAACCTTAATTTGAATACAGAGTGGATGTTGGAAAATATGTCAGATTTGAACTTGACTCCTGGTTCTACCCTTGACAGCTGGGTAACTTGAGGCAATTTAAAAAGTTCTCTGTTTTTGATACCTGTTGGTAAAATGGGTCGCATATCTCACAAGGTATTTGTAATGGACTCATACAGTAATATATGTATGTATGTGTGTGTGTGTGTGTGTGTGTGTGTGTGTGTGTGTAACCTGCTGTGTAAACTATAAAGCCCTGTACGTATATTTGTTATTATTATCCAGTTACAAACTGCCTCAGGTTTAGCTTTATTCAAAATAACTGGGCAGCAGTCTCAATGCAACACTCTCACCGAAGTCTGCAAGTTGAGGCAAGTCCTTTGTGGTTTCTGTCACTTTGCCCTTTATGGGGACATTGTCGTGACTGGCAACTCTGACAGACTGACTGACTCTATCACCCAAAGGCCAGTAAAGGTGACCTTTGGTTCTCCTGAGAGTCCTGTGTCCCTGCTTTTCTGAGGAAACTCCCTTTGACCTCTATTCCTCTGGCTTTCCTTTCCGTTAGCTTCCCTTCCCTCCCCTGGTGCTGGCCTCTGTCCAAGGCCCTGGGATGAAGGCGAGGGGTGGGTGGACTGGGCGGGTGGACTGGCCGCGTGGGCTGGGGAGAGAATGGAATGGCGAGAGGAAAGGAGAGAGGCCCTAATCCTGTGGCTGCCTCCCCAGGCCTGCGGAGTGCGGTTTCCATAAAGAGCCAGCAGCAAAAATGCGCAGAATAAAGTGTACTGAAGTCATTCAGCTTTGAACACTTCCTGTATACTTTTAAGCTGCTCATGACATCATTTTATTGGGCGGCTCAGAACAATAAGCGGGGGAGGTCTGAAATGAACCAAATCCACAAAGCAACAAGAACAGAGTAAGGCTGAAACAGAAACTGCCACAGTCGATGTGGACATTTCCAGACTGAGACAGAATTGGCCCCCAAGTTTTCAAAGATGGTCCAAGAGAGCGCCCCTCGGCCTACCAGCCCCCACACGCCCTCTCGGAGCCTGTGACCTCTCTCTGTGGAAAAACAACAGCCGACACACAGGGAAAGTCATGTGACTTCTAAACTGTTCATCCATCCAAGTTCAATAAATTAGCAGCCAAAAATTTTAATCAGATATTTAATCTTTCCTCCCTGTAAGGGAGATTGGGTGTTTACTGTGGCTCTCCGCCAGGTTAATCTCAGAGAAGAAAGATTGCTTGCCGCGTCCTTGGTGCCGGGAGGCCCTAAACAGTCACTCTTGCCTGTCGAGCCTTCCCCAGCTAGTAGGTTAGCTCTTTGTCCCTTGTAACTCTCTGCAGTTTTGCATCAGCATTGAACAGTGACTGGACAGGGGATTTCCACCTCCTATAAACTGCTCGATAGGACCAACCAAAGGAAGGCCTGCAAAAATCATACAGACACAGTCTCTCTGATGACTGTTCTCAGTCTCCCCGGCCTTCCTCTTCCCTATCTCTTCTTCGCACCTTCTTTTCACCTTCTGTCTCCTGAATTCCAGAGTTATCCGATGAAAAGAGCTTGAGGGAATCCTGCCAAGAAGATCCTAAACTGTGGTAGCAGGACTTATCTACTTTATGAAATTAACTGAATATCTACATTGCTGACTATGATTCAAATTTATTAATTCATTCAAAAAATTAATATGAGTGCCAGGCACACTTCTAGGCTCTTGAGACAAATCAGAGAACAAAAGAAACAAATCATCTGCCCTCTTGTAGTTTATACTTTAAGGATGAGAGCAGATACTTAATAATAAACATATAAACCAACGAATAATATAAAATTAGAAGGTGGTAAGAGTTGTGAAGAAAAGAAATTGTACCAGATGAGGTGGGCTTGGCATCTATGTAAGGGGATATTATTTTTGTAAAATAATTCACTGCAACATTCTCATGGAGAGGTGCCTGTTACTTTAGTGGATGTTAATAGATGCACGGAGGTGGGGTAAGGAATGGGCTCCATGGTTAAGGTGTGTAAACTGAGTCAGCGGAAATAGGTGAGAAGCAGAGACATTTTGGAGGCTATTGGAGTAGACATGAAAGTCTGTGAAAGTCTGGAAGCATCTGTGAATGAAATGAAGATGAAAAGCCATACAGGAGAGACATCCAAGGAGAGCAGAGAGAACAGCCTGGCCCCCGCTGTACAGGGTAGAAGTGGCAGAAAGAAGAATCATGCTTAAGTGTCTAGATTTTCCAATGTCCAGTTTTAAGCCCGAGTGACTATGAGAATGAATGGACTTTTAACCCAAATGTGAAAGTTAAGAGAGGCGTATTCGGGGAGCTTAGTTGATACCAGATTTTCAGATTCAGAGTCATGTTGTGGTAGTGATGGATAAAACCATTGGAGTGGGGAAAAGTAGCAAGTGACAGATACTGAGAAGTGATCGAGAAGGTAGGAGGAAATATTGAATAGCACTGTATCTCAGGATTATGGCAAGTAATGGTTTTGAACCAGTGCTTCTTAAACTTTGATGTTATGGATTATCTGGGGAGATAAAGACATTTCAATTCCCAAGTCGTACCTCATACTGTTACGTCAGAACTTCTGGGAGTAGGACCCCGAAATCAATAGTTGTTAAAGTTTTCCAGGTGATGATTTGCAGTCAAGGCAAGAACCAATGTTTTAAAGTGGGAAGAAAGAATAACAGCTGCAGAGAGATGAAGACAGATGAGGGTTGAAAAAAGATGGTCAAATTTTAGGGGTAGAAGAGCATTAATGACCCTTTCTGGAATGGATTGCTACTTGACCTGTGATCCTCAGTCTACAACAGCAAGGTTACCTGGGAGCTTTAGAAATGCAGGACCTTAGCCCTTCCTCAGACTTACTCGATTCAAATTTTCACTTTAACAGGATTCCTGGGTATTTAAAAAACATGCTTGGGGCCCCACCCAGTCCAACTAAATCAGAATCTCAGGAATGGTGGTCCAGGAATTAGTATTTGAAAACAAAATTTCCAGGAATCTTAATATTTATTCAGGATAAAGAACCATTGATTTAGAGTAGCGTATCTCAAACTTTAGTGTGAATGTGGGTTACATTGATCTCATTTAAATGCAGATTCTGGGTCAGTAGTTCCGAGATGGAGCCTGGATCTGCATCTGTGATAACTCTTTGGTACATATGATGCCGTTGGCCCACAGACCACATTGTGGATGCAAAAGGGGTGCTGTTATAAATCTAACTGAAAATAACCTTGCAGGATGATCTGATCATAAATGGAGAAGAGTCATGGTGGGTAGCCCAGGCATATAACTTCTTTAGTAAAAGATTTATCTTTGCCTTAAACAAACCCTGTCCATTGTTTCTGTGCATATAGATTAACACATCTTTGAAATGCCTTTTTCAGACCCCCTGGGAGTACAACTACTCTTAAGAGAGTTTATAATCTTGTTAACTATCCTGTAATCCAATCTCTGCCTGCTTTTTCCATATCTTCATGTAATCTTCCTTATGGTCCCACCTTAACTCCAAATGCACAAAAGAAACTGCACTGTCATTTTGAAAAACATTTTTCTCTCTGTTGAGATCTTACTTCTAGAAGTATTCTCTTTTTGGCTCAAATGAACTCCAATAAATTCTTATAAAAATTTTCTACAGGTTTGGACATTCTTTGGATGTCAACAACTAGGCTCTGGAGCAGTAGTTCTTGCAGTGTTTCTGGACAAGGACATCAGTGTCCCCTGAAACTTGTTAAAAGTAAAATTCTCAGCCCTAATACAGACTTAATTCAGAAGTTTAGGGTAGAGACACAGAAATCTGTGTTTTAACGAACCATCTAGGTGCTAAAGAGGGAATGACAAAAGCAAGATTACCCACCCACTCCCTTTTTTCCAGAAATTGGTGGTAAATGAAATAGGAGAGCTAGAACCTTGTCATTCGAAAGGTGAAATTTCCCCAATGTGGAAGAAGGCATGTCAAATTCCTCTGTGGTGTTGTCAAATATCCATCATGCTCAAGATCTGTTGCTTACTTTCTTCTTGCTCCCGAGTTGGAATCCCTCTGCGCAACCTTCTGTAGGTGTTTTCAAGGCCAGGGAGTCCTGAGCAGGTGAGAAGCCAGGAGGAAAGGAGTCCACAGAGAAGAAGGAGTAATAGTTGCTGAAGAACAGCGCCAAATGGCTCAGAGCCCAGAGAAAGAGGAAGAAAATGTATTTCTAAACTGAGGAAGAATTCACTTTGAAAAGGAGGATGAAAGGGCATAGGTAAAGATAAAGAAAGATAAGGAGGCAGAGAAAATAATATGCTAAAAGAGAAAGAAGGGGAAATAACACCAATTTGCCATTTACCTACCAGCTATTGTACTTGTTATTTTACACACAGGGACCCTAATCATCACAAAAACCAGGGATCCCCAACTCCTGGGCCTCGGACTGGTATCAGTCTATGGCTTATTAGTAACTGGGCTACAGAATAGGAGAGGAGCAGCGGGCAAGCGAGTGAAGCTTCATCAGTATTTGCAGCCATCCCCCAGCGCTAGCAACACCACCTCAGCTCCACCTCAGGTCATCAGGCATTAGATTCCCATAGGAGCACTGGTCCCTGGTGTCAGAAAGGTTGGGGACCGCTGCACTACAGGGTAGATTTTCAATCTACTGTTTCCATTCAACAGATAAAGACATTTAGGCCAAAATGGGATTAGTAACTTCCCCATGGTCACATGGATAGGAAAAGACAGAACTGAGATTGGATTCTGGCCTTTCTGGCACCAAAGCCCATATTCTTTTCACTCCATTACGTTGGGTTAGATATTGGAGAATTAGGGAAATTTTACCAGATATGTTTTTTGTTGGTGGAGTAAGTGTTAATGATAACCCATGACTTGATGGGTCAAAGTACAGGTAAACTAAAGAGGGATAAGGAGTTAAAGTTTCCTTTTTCTGGATTATTGTCAGACCTTTATCATTAACTGTATGAATTCCTATCTTGGCTTTTCTTTCATTTCTCATTTATAAAATAAAGGAGTTGAATTTTTTCTAGACTTAAGAGTTCTAGACATTTACAAAATCCATGGTTTGAAGATTCTGTGAGAGAGGAGTGCAATGGACCATCAATATGAAATGAATTCAAGAACCAATGAGTAGCACTGGGAGCCCCCTGAGGTCAGATAGCATGGCTCTGGAGTGCAGAGTCCTCAGAGTTGGATGACTTGCTGCTGTGAATCAGTGAAAGGGTTAGAGTGAGGATGTTAGTTGGAAAGGAAACGATTGCCAGAAAAATGTCCAAGACGACTTTGAGGACACGAGACTGACTTTGAGCTGGGGGGTTGGAATGATGGACAAGACAGGTCAGGAGTGTAGAATGACCTAGTTTGCTAGTTAGACCCATGCTGAAATGCCTGTTGTGGGAGCCCAGGCTATAGATGGGGATGAATAAGACATGAGCTGATGGAATGAGGAAGGAAGAAAAAGCATGAATGGGCCAGAGGTCAAATGAGGTCAAGTAGCAGAGGGAGAAATAATAATTAAGGAAGCAATGATTGCTGTTGAAAAACCACTTTTTGAATCTACAATAAGAGATTGGACCAAATGGTGTCTAAGAACACTTTTAGCTCTTTCTCATATTTTCTGATGCCACTGAATCTCTGGAGAATAAATAACTTCCTCGCCATCAAAAGAAGGTTTCATAAGGAATCTAAGCTTTTGTTTGGAAATACCTCCTTTTGTTAGGCATTCTAAATATGGCACTAAAGCACATCACTTTAAGAGGAAAAGTTTTCTGTTATTTCATTTTATTATTTTGATAAAGTGTTAAATGGTAAAGGCTGAATGATAAGTAAGCAGAGCACTTCTACATTTTAGTCAATGGATCTACAACTTTTTAATTAAAACATTACAAGCTCTTCATTGTTTTCTTGTGTGAAACATGTAATCTCTCAATTCTTCTAAACATTCTTTCCCAGGTCTTTGATTGCCACAACCTAATTTTGTTTGTTCACATGACTTGATTAGGATGATGAATATCATATCAGGTCTGTGAACACTCTTTTACCTTGACACTAAAACAACAGTAGTGACAAAGAACAGGTTAAGGCATAATGGACCTCTCTCTTCCATGGAATTACCCAAGACAGAGTGATAGAATCATCAGATACTGCACTCAATTATTGTGAAACTTTGTTCATCATGATTGCTTCTGAAAACTGCATCATGGAAAAGCATTTATTCTGAGTCTTCTTGGTTTGCAAAAAAGAAAAGTATCAAATGTGCCATTCTCATCTTAGTGCTTCTGTTGACAAAGGCAAAACAAAGCCAGGAACTAAATGACATCTGGAAAATTTGACCCACAGAGTCAACAAAATGGAAAAGTGCTGTCCTTAGGATTCTTCTGGTTTTTTTTTTTTTTTTTTTTTAACATTAGGGCTCATTTGTTTGCTTGTTTGTTTGTTTTCCCTCCCTCCTTCTGCCTCTCATTATCTGTTCTTTGGTTAATTATCTTATGTTTTCATCAATTTATTCATCAAATATTCATTGATATCTGCTCTACCAGCTGCTGTATAAGGCACTGGAGATTTAGCAGATTTAGCGAAAGAAATGTTGAACCTTCACTTTGACTTAACAGTTTAATGGGTAAGATATTAAGTAAGTAATTATAAATGAAACGATGAGGGTTACTATAAGGCCAATAAATACAAGACATTATGAGAGTGTCAGGATGGTGCAAACCAACTCTGTTTTTTGGGAGACCTCTCTGAGAAAGAAAGGTAAGTGAGTTATGAAGGATAAGTATATATTAGCTAGAGGTAGTGGATATGTGGGGTAAAGGGCAAATATTCTGAGTCAAGAGAAGAACATTTGCAATGGTTCATATGTGAGAAAGACCATGACATACTTGAAGAACATTGGAAATTATTTAGTAATGCTGA
Organism: Eonycteris spelaea; assembly: GCA_003508835.1. Classification (NCBI taxonomy): domain Eukaryota; kingdom Metazoa; phylum Chordata; class Mammalia; order Chiroptera; family Pteropodidae; genus Eonycteris; species Eonycteris spelaea. The sequence continues at coordinate 5,518,711 of PUFA01000127.1, read as the reverse complement.
AGCATACTGTTGAAATTGGGAAATGGTGAAAAATGATGCCGGAGAGGTAGACAAGGATGAGACTAGGCCCTGCAAGTTTGTGGCAGATTTGATCAAATTCATGTTAAGAAAATCAGTCTGGCAACAGTGAAAAATGGATGGCAGATGTCAAAAGTGGAGGGAAGAAACTTATGTTTCCAGCCATGAGGAATAAATAGGGTCCAGACTTATCCTTCCCCTGTAAACAATAAGAAAAGTGGACAAAATATAAGGAACAGCTATTTTCAGATACTGTACAAAAGGTGGCTCAAGATGTGATCACTGAGAAAAGAGAAACAGTTGATGTATAAATCCTACTATCATTAAAGCTTTTTTGTCTGGAGGTAATTTCCACTCTAGGTGCAGCAAGCAGGAACTCAAACAGAATTCAGCAATCTTTCCGAGCTGAAGAAAAAGAGATCAAAGTTCCAGGAAGCTGAGGCATTTAGAATTTGGGGCGGGGGGTGGGGGGTGGGCACAGTACTCAAGAAAAGAGAGTTATTCAAAGAAAGGGGTCCAGAAATCGGCATAAATGTTTCCTTAAATCTTTGGCTGAATATTAATACACACATGCATAGGGTAAAACTCATGAAAGCCAAGCAAGAATAAATCTCAAAGAAAGCAGGTTTACTGAGAAACTGTGATATAAGAGATATTCACAGCTCAACAGAACTGCACATCATCCTAATTCCCTTCAGCCAAAAGGAGAGACCTTATTAAAACCTGTGGCATTTAATGGAGACCTCAGAAGAGTGATGCCTTATAAATGAGGCTAAATTATCTTCAGATAAGGGCTACACACCTCTACCCTAAAATAATTTTAAAATAAGCCTCAAAATATCAATACAATCTACAAATACCTTTCTACCAGAAAAGACAAGCCTAAAAACAATATAAAATCCAGCACTCAACAATATGCAATTCAAAATGTCTAGCAACCATTAAGCAATTACTAGATGTACAAAGAAGAAGAAAATTGGCTCATTGTCAGGAAAAAAAATAAGTAGACAGAAACAAATAGAAATAACAGAGATAATATAATTGGCAAAGGACATTAAAGAATTATTATAAATATGCTCAGGTGCAAAGAAAATGTAAGCTATAATGAGAAAAGAAATGGAAATTAAAATTAAGCCTGAAGTAAGTAGAAGAAAGACAATAAAGAGTAATAGAAATGAAAAAAAAATAGAAAAACAATAGAGAAAAAATATGAAACCATTTAATTTTGAAGAAAATTAATAAAACTATTGAAGTGCTAGGTAGACTGACTATAATGAAAAATGACATTACTACAGATCTTATAGATATTAAGAGACTAATAGGAAATATTTTTTAAAACATCATGCAAATAAGTTGGAAACTTAAACGAAAAGGAAAAATTCTTTGAAAGACAGTTTATCAAAACTCACTCAAGTAGAAGTAGAAAGTTTGAAGAGCCCTAATGTATTGAGAAAATTGAATTAATATTTGAAATATTTAAAACACACATGCAATCTTGATCCAATGGGTTTACTGGTATATTCTATTCAAATTTAAGAAAGAAATATCAAGTCTACACAAACTCTCCAGAAAAAGAGGAGGAGGTAATACTTTACAAATAATTTTTGAGGTCAGCTTTACTCTTCTACCAAACATATAAAAGTATTACAAAAAAGGGAAAAACTAAAGACCAGTATACTCCATAGACATGATTGCAAAAATCCTTACAACTTATTAGTAAATAAAATTCAAAATGTATAAAATGATGTCATGCTCATTTGAGATAAAGACTTTCATGAAACTAGGAATAGAAAGGAACTCCTTCAACCTGATACTTATAGAGTATAGAGTATGAAAAACCTATTGTTAACATTATGATTAATTCTAAAAAACTGAATAATTTCTTACTCAGTTTGGGCAAGGATGCCCACACTCACCATTTTATACTTGATGTTATGCTAAAGGCAACAGAAAGTAAAAAAGGCATATAAATTGGAATGAAAATATAACTATTTTGGTTTTTTTGTTTTTGTTTTGCAAATAATGTGATTATGTTGGAAGAAAATCTTTAAGGAATCTACAAAAGGCTGCTAGAATTTACAAATAAATTTAACAACGTTGCAGAATGTGAAAAAATCAATTATATCTTTATATCTTTGCATACCAGTAATGAACAATTATAAATTGAAATAAATATCAATTATAAGAATATCAAAAAGTATGAATTTTCTAACTTAATTCTAAAATTTTTACGAAAATTCAAAAACTATAAAACTTATAGAAAAAATATAGGTGAAAATCTTCATATTTTAGAGGTAGGCAAAGATTTCTTAGGATGCCAAAAGCATAAACCATAAAAGAAATATTTGATAAATTGAACTTCAGCAGAATTTATGACATCTGCTTTTTAAAAAATATTGTCAAGAATATAAAAGTTCATACCAAAGACTGGGAGAAAATATTCAAAATACATATAACAGCAAACAATTATATCAGACTACATTAGAACATTATAGAATATGTTACAACTGAACAATATGTAGATAATTTTAAAATCGGTGAATCATTTGAATAATCAAAATAGATATACTAATAATAACATCAAAATATACTCAATATTATTAGCCATAAGAGAAATACAAGTTTAAACTACAATAACGTATTAATATATACCCATTTAGAGTAGCTAAAGTTAAAAAGATTAACAATATTTAGCATTGACAAGGATGCTGGCAAGTGAAATTTTTATATGTGCTGGTAGAAATGCAACATGGTACATACACTTTTGAAAAGATTTTGTCAGTTGCTTATGAAATTAAATATATGTAGCATATAATTCAGCAATTCCACACCTAGGTATTTACCCAAAGGGAATCAAAGCACATGTCTACACAAAAGACTAATATATGAATGCTATTAGTGGATTTATTTATAATAGCCAAAACCTGGAAACAACTCTAGCGTCCATCAGGAAGGGAATAGATAAATAAGATGTGGTATTTCCATATACTGGGTCTACTAGGATGGGACATAGGGAACTTTTGAAGTGATGGAAATATTCTAGACGATTATGGTGATTATGCTTGCACTGAGGTATAACTTGTCAAAGCTCATTGAAAGGCACAACTAAGTAGGTGCACTCTATTTTATATAAGCTTTATTCTAATAAAGATTTTTTTTTAATGGATGGAAGGAATCAGTTAGGGAATTATATCTGTGTCCAGGTTTGAGATGACAGTGGCCTGGATTAGAGAATTGGCAATGGGGAGAGGGAAATGTGACCAAAAAAATGGGATGAATTTGAAAGATGTTTTGAAACTCTGCAACACACCTGATATTTTAAAAATGGAGAAGTCAGAGTGGAGAGAAGACTTCTGGAATATTTTGTTAGGATGGACAGATAATTTACTCAGAAAATAGGGAGTGATCCTTACTGACGATTACATTGAGTTCTGAAGGGCCTGCTGAAGGTTTTAAAAACATATGTGGCTACGAAATTTTCTAAAATATGTCAGATGGCATCAACTTACATGAAAAAAGCATAATTATCATTAATTAAATATAATTATGTATTATTTATAATAAACAGTGGCATCGGATTTTTATGTAATCAAATTACTTTATCTACATTCTGGAACTAGGAATTAATGACTATTTTCTTACCTATCCATATAGAGCAAAGATTTTATTTAGAATCTCCTTATGCCCTCTTCAAATTGTGTATGCCAGAAATAAATTAACTATATATGCTGGAAAATTAGGTGGAAGGTTTCATAATAAATGTCAGAAGATCAAAAATTTATTTTATTTTGGTAAGGAGGAAAATTATAGGAGTAAAGATTGTTCTTAAACTTTTTAAAAATATAATTTTCAAGTTTTATATACTCATTAAGCAAAATTGAAAATCTAGAAAATCAAAGAGAAAAAAATGAAATTACTCATAATATCATCATCTAAACAACTTTTGTTAACATTTTCTTTTATTTTCTTCTGAGCCTTTCTTTCTTTAATGCTTGGTCTTACAAAATAGTTGTAATGATATTGTCTACACAACTTTACAGCTTATTTTTTCCCATCAACATTTTAACCTAGCACACTAATTTAATTGTTCATTCATAGAAACATTCATTCAGCAAATATTTATTGAAAGTTTGCTATGTACCAAGTACAGAGGAAAACAAAAATGATACAATTTCTTCCCTCATGTAGCTCCACATCTAGTAGAAAGAGAGAGATTAAACAGATATATAACAACCAGAAGATAAATGTGCTAATTACGAATTGTTTCTAGAAAGAAAACAAATGGAGTATTATGAGAGAGAGTAACTGGGGAAAATGAATTAGATTGGGAAATCAGGAAAGGCTGGTTTGAAAAAGTAAATTGAAGTGGAAAAATGAAGGGTGTGTAGGATTGGTCAGTTGATGAGTGAAGAGTGGAACATTCCAGGCAGAGCACATGGCAGGAGGGAAGATATAGGATAGTGTCAAGAGGTCAGGAGCACAGCGTGATGGGGGGAATGGCCTGGCAGGAGACCAGAGTTGTAGGCAAGAGTCTGATTATGCAGGGCTTTTGTGGCCAGGCTAAGAAGTCTGCAATATATTCTAAGAGCAATAGGGAAACATTGATGAACTTTAAAATGGGGTACAGAAATAAGAGTGGAAATAAGGAGATGAGTTAAGGTGGCATTATTTGATAGGGTGGTGCAGCAGGGAAGAAAACAGATGATCTGAGAAATATTTTGCATATAGAAACATACATCGAATCATACAAAATCTTAACTTTGTAGTCAAAGATGTCCCATATTGGCAATTTCACACAGTTCTGTTTGATAATAGGATTTAGTGTTGCACTGAATGTGGAGGCAAGGACGTGGGGCATTTGAGGGTTGGTTCTACTTTTTTGGCTTGAGTTAACTGAATACAGAGACCACTGAGATGGAGAAAATGGAAAGACCAGGTGTGGTGGCCATGTAGGTCACCTATAATACATTCAACCCCTCTCCAACTGTGTAGCAGGGATGTAGTTTCAGGAATTGACTCCAGCTCCGTGGGGTAATTAGTGACTGGTGTAGGCCTGTCTTGGCTTTCCCATTTTCCTTCCAATGGCTGGTTTAGAAACTCAGGCTTAGCTTGTCTGCATATGCACTGGACATTGCCCCTGGTCCAGTAGTGAGTATCTTGGCTCACTCTTTTGAAGGGAAAGACTTATTCCATTAGTGAGATGTTTATTCATAAAATTTCCATAACCTTTCTATTTTTTTTTTAATAAAATGGATTCCCAAAGATAGGAACAGTGAATTAAAGGGCTTGAAAACTTTAAAGGCTTTTGATATATATCATTAAATTGCTTTAGAAAACAACTGTTTCAATAAACCTTTACATTAGCAATGTATGAAAATGTTATTATACTATACACTTTCACGGTGTCGGTTATCCTCATTAAAAACAATCTTAGCTAATTTGTCTAGCAACATATTATTTTATTTATAATTAACTTTATTTTATTAATAGTATGATTGAGCATTTTTCCATCAGATTATTTTTAAAATAGCTAACCAATATGGAATATAGACTGAAAAATTTAAAACATTCTTCTCTGGTACCACCTCAAAGGATGTGATATTTCTGAAAAGATATTTCAGAATATCTTTTGAGTAGACAACTTATATTTATTTATTTGCTTTACGACATACTCTTATTGAATTATAACCCAAATACTGATAACTTTTACTGCCTTGATTTCTTAGCATAAGAAATAGTTTGTATGTTTGTATAAGTCAAATCAATATATAAGTCAAAGTTTCAAAACTGTCTAACTTTATTCACAGCATTTAGAAATTGTGATCACAGTATTTTCATGATTTTTGCTAGATTTACAAGATGATACAAGACTTCACATTATTGCTCACCTGTTCATTTTGCACAATGCTGTAACGTTTTCTTTGCATTCTGTATAACCTACCAATCGAAGGTTCTTAATGTAATCTGAATTATTATGCTTTTGGAACAAAGAAACGAGATATTCTGACCAGGCTGTCATATTGTCTTTAATCTTCAAAGTTTTAGTTTGTTTCATTTATTTTTTATCTTTTTGTGAATTGAATAGACAGAAACAATTAATTCATTTATTAGTTTCAATATTTTTATATTTTACAATGAGGGACATATCCTCTAAGTTTACAGTATTGAGACATCTATCTTCCATATTGTTAGGAGGATTTTTTCTGGAAGTTTATAGAAATCTATTTTCTATAATAGATCTTGGTCCCAGCATTAAAACTTCAGAAAAAGCTGCAAGAACTACCTTCTCTCCCCAGTTTTCACGAGTTCAAGATAGAATTTTACATGGAATCAGACAATGGATCATGTTTCTCTTTTCTCTTTGCTCTAAATGATGTGCAAGTTACTGTGGTAATCTACTTATTTACATCATTCATGTGCTCTTATTTTATATTATCTTGTAATATTATTTGATTATATATTTTACTAAATTTTATGTTTTTTGTGAACAGGGATTTAAACAAATTTTTTTTTGGTAATTCCTCTAACATTAGTGCAAGAACAGAGGAGTCGCTTAAAAAACACCATCTTAATATAGTTGAGATATAGTTGAAAACATCAGCAGACTTTTCCGAGAAATCTGTTTTGCCCGGAACTCTTTGCACTTTAGTCCTGCAAGATATAATTCTAGGTACTTATGAAATAGAATAATAAAGAATATTAAGGAAAATTAGACATCTGGTTAACTCTCTTCAACTTGGGTTTTCTCTAAGATCCTAATGCTGTTGATTAATATCCTTGTCAATAAAAGTTTCTGCCTCCGTATTCTCTAAAAGTTGTCCTAATAGACAAAGCAAAGTTTTATGAGAAAAAAACTAGAACTGGGATCCAACTTGTCAGGCTTTGAGGTTTGCATCACTCTTTGGTGTGTTGCCCAAAAAAAATACAGTTTGCTTCAAAGAACTGACAGCTTCCAGAACAGCAAAAGGGCACACGCTGAGACTTTTGGTGGTTTCTGACAGTTTGACCAGACACATCCTTTCCTTGCAGAGATGGTGTTGTTCCATAAGCTTATGCTCTTTGTTTTGCATGGATACCTTCTAGATCAGAAATTCATAAACATAGAAATCTTCCCCCAATGGGAAAGAAATAGCAAGTAGATATAACTCCTCATTCCACCTCTGCTACCTCAGGCTCTAAGCTTCATCTATATGTCATTTCTTTCTTAAACATTAAATTGGCCACTTTTTTACAGTCTTAGGAAGAGTAAGAGAGAAACCACTTCCTCACCTCCCACAGTAACTTGATGTCATCTTTTCTGCTTCTTCCATCCTCCCCCATTTCTCCCGCGGAGATTAAAATCTACACCACTGTAATATCATACCAACTAAATTTCTCACTAAATGTGTGGTCGGTTCAAAAAAAACAACAAATCCTTCAATCTAGTTAAAAGCCAACATTTGAAATTCATCCTTCCACCCTGGATATTTTAATAAATGATCCATGCAAAATTCAGAAGTCATATAAAAATTAATTTGCCTGTTTCTTGTGTTTTTCTCTCCTTTTTACTAAATGGCTGCATGTACTATGTGTGCTATTTATTACTGATCTGACTAGTCTTCCACTAGTCTCTTAAGACTTTAATATCTGCTAGAGCTTTTTCCCTTATTATTATCCCTCTCCCCTATTTTCTGGGTTGTCTTGCATACTTATTTTTTTCATATAAATCAGCTTATCTGGCATAAAAGGACATTTCTGTATTTTTATTGGGTTTGCATTTTATTATTAGACTACATTTTGAAGAATGGTTAGGGTTAGGAAAATCATCTATATATGATGACACTTACCACCCAATGGTATGCTTTTCATTTGTTAAATTCTTCTATTGTGTCTTTCAGTAATATTTTAAAGTTCTGTTTTTCATATACCTATTACCTGTTTTTCTAGGTGTTTAATCCTTTAGTTCCTATGGTAATCTTTCCTTCCATTATAACTTCCATTACTTAAGACATTTCGTTACAGAAAATTTCAAACATATCAAAAGGAGAGAAAATAGAATAATAAAACTCCTTATACCCATCACACAGCTTCAATAATTTTCAACTCATGGCCAATTTCATCTCATCCATTTCCCAACTCTCTTCTCTCTTCAACCAGATTATTGTGAAGCAAATCCAAGACTTAAAGTATTTCCTCTGTAAATATTTAAGTATATCTCTCTAAAAGACTGTAACTTGAAAACAATACAACCATATGACTATTTAGATCTTAAAATATTTCCCCAAAGCTTTTTAATATCTTCTAATGTTCCATTGATGTATGTATTTCTCTGTCTTTAAGTTTTTTTCTAGCTCATTTGATTAGAATCCAAATAAAATCCATATATCACAATTATTTAATATGTATCTTGAGTCTCTTTTAATCTGTAGGTTCACCTTCTTGCTCTTTCTTACCTTATAAATTTTCATTGAAGAAACTGGATCATTTATTCTGTACTACATGTTCTATATTTTGTATTTTGCTGATTGGCTCCCCATGTGGTTATTTTTCCTGAGTTTATTGATTACAAAATGGTGATATTTTAATTTTACCATTTTTCTTCACTTATTAGATGGAATACTTCTACACAGAGATACTTCCTTCATCAACTATTTGTGTACATACTGAGGTATAATCACTTGAGGTGCTTGTATTTATATGGGAAAAGCAGGATAGATATTTGATTCTTTTCCTTTATTTATTAGTTTGCAAAACAACAATTTGGTTCTCAACATTTATCAAAGATAACCAGTGAAATTTGTTCTGTCTTGTTTTGTATCATCGTCAATGAATGTATTTTAAACATATTTGATGTGTGTCAGTACATTGAAATTATTGTCCTTATTGATCCTCAAATTGTTCTGTTTTCAACCAACATGTATCTAATTGAAATTGACTCCTGATTTCTTTAGACATGATAAAAATCATTGATAGTTTCTCTACTTACTTGTCTGACAAGATATTCCAGGCTGTTTTTGCACATCTCCTCTCCCAGATCTGGAAATGGACATTTGTCCAAGAAGCCTTGGTTACTTTTAGTGAGAAATTATTTTTAAAGACTACAATCTAGACATTAAGGTATTATTGCTATTATGTTGGCTATCATCTCTAGGCCTCTTCAATGGATAGAACTGAAAAAATGTGTGCATTTCAAAGATGAATATAATAGTATTTCCAGTTCAAATTTAGGACAGATTTTTATTTAACCTCATTAATACTAAATCTATTTCCTTTCACTCTCTCTCACTCTCTCTCTCTCTCTCTCTCTCTCTCTCTCTCTCTCTCTCTCTCTCTCTCTCTCTCCTTTCTTTCTTCCAAATTCTGGTTCCAATAGGGAAGTTAATACCACAAAGAGAGAAGAATGAGAGAGTCTAGATATATATGAAGGAGTAGTTATAATTATGGATCACAGAATTTAACTTAGGTAAAAGAAAGTTAGAAGGTGATGGAGAGGAAAAGATGAGGATTGTTTCTTGCTTTTATTTATTTACTCAATCCTACACTTTTAATATTATTGACATTAATAGTTAGATCCTAGTTCATTTATTGTAACTGCAGCATAAAATATTTCATCACTCTATAGTTCACTTTACTTCTAGATTTCCTAGCTGAATGATATCTAGGTTGCCTCTAACTCTCCACATTTCTAAGATAGGCACATGCTATATTTCTCTAAAGATTACCAGATTGCTTTTCAGAGCATCTGTACCAGTTTACACATTCACTAACACTTCACTGAAATTTTAATCTTCTCACATCCTAGTCAATGCTTATATTATTCACTTTTCCAGTTTGTTCCTATTCTTATGGATGTCAAGTGGTATCTCATTGTTTTAATTTGTTTTTGTTTTTGTTTTGTTTTGTTTTGTATTGTTTGATTACTAGTAAGTCTGAACTTTTCCTCATTAGGTATCCACCTTTTTTTTTGTTTATGGTGTCCTTCATTAAACAAAATTTCTTACTTTTGATTTTTTTAGTGGTTTGGTTTTGGAGGTTTGTGTAAAAAGATTTTATTCTATATTCTATATTCTATTTTCTTTTATAGATGTATTATGAATCATAACTACATCTAGAGTCCACTCTGATTTATGGTAAAGTAGTGATCCAACTTTTTTTTCCCATAAATAAAGCCTGTTTTTTCAATGTCACCATCTGATGAATACTTCTCTTATTATAGTGTTAAATTTTATCACACATAGATCCATTTTTGAGCTCTCTATCTCTCTATTTTTTTCCATTGTTATATACATCTGTGTACCAAAACCTTACTGGGGTTTTGTACTGAAGTGCTGCAATATATCTTGATAACCAGTAAGGAGTCCACTCTTGTTGCTCTTCTTTTCCATGTTTAACTTAGCTATTTGAGTTCTTGGACATTTATTCTTCTATATTCATTTGAGAGTAAGTTTGTTGAGTTCTGGAAAAAATCCAAGTGGAAGCTTAGTTTACATTGAAGTAATAGATTAATGTGGTAAGAAATGACATATTATGTTAAATCATTTGTGAACATAATATATACCTTCATTTATTTAGAGCTTATATTGCTTACTGGAGCTTTACATTTTTCTTTTCACCAAGGTTTTAAAATTTATGATGAAATATTTGCTCAGAATTTTCAACTAATTTTCTCTCAACATTGTTCTGGTGAATTTTTTCATCTGTCTTTTTTTTTTCTTCTTCAGTTTTTATATAATGAAATCCTATACTTCTCATTTTCATTGTTGCTCATCTGGTAATGAACTTAGTTCTTCCTAGATCAACTATGTGGGACCTTTACATGGGTTAGGAAGAGGGTCATCCAGATCAGCAATTATGACACATAGCTGAGATTGTCTCAAGAGTTCTTCCAGCCTTATTTCTTGCAAACCAACCAAAATCAACACTGTAAGGCAACTCAGAAGTTGTTCCTTTTCTTCTCCCTGCTTCCTTGACAGACTTTCTTACAAACATAGCTGTGTGATTCCTAGTATAACTTGCCTTTTCGGTTTCTGTTTCTTCTGGGACCTAAACCGAATCGAGAGAAGGGGGCCTTTGACCAACTGGTATAGCCCATACATATTGATTGGAAAAATAAATTTGTGATGTACACTTCAAGGTGTATGTCTTATTATATTTTCTTATCTTAAAAAAAGTTTGCTAACTCTTTAAAAAAAAAATTTAGCTATCTTTTCGTTCACATCCCCGTTTGACATCTATTCTTTTCTAATAGTCTTCCTTGTATTCTGTGATTTTAGATTTCAGATGTTTCTTGAATTTTGTTAATGATTGAAATTTAAACTTTTTGCTTTTTTATTCTTTGATGGTTTTGAGTAATTTTTGAGAAAAGACATTTTTAAAACTAAAAATCAAAGGGAGTATTTTCTTTTCATTTTAAAGATAAGGAAATTGAAGCCAAGAGAAGTTAAATAAGCTTGCCCAAAGATTTGTTAATTTTTCTAAGATTATTTAAGACTAGAAAGATAGAATTAGTAGTACAAAAGAATTAACTCTATCACCTAATAAAGCCTATGTCACCTACCCACTATTTTACAAGTTAGAGTAAAACAAGATACAGAGAACCAAGTTGATTTGCACCTTACCAAATTATTGATAGGTCAGGAAATTTTCAAAAATAAATAAGCAGGATTTACAGTCCCGCATAATAAAACCCATTATATAGATATAATATTTGTATTTGTAGATGTCACACTGGGCAAAAGCAATGAACCTTAAAAGCTTTGAAACAAATCCTGGTATTTACACTTTTTTAACACTTTTCTTAACATTTTTTTTTCAATGAGGCTTCCAAATTTGTGTGAAGGGAATGAAATTAGTGTGTGAAAATGAATATGGGTCAAATGGTTAACTGGTGGAAAACAAAACAAAAACAAAAATTATATTCTTAATTCCACTCCTTCATACATATCAAGGGGATTATAATACTAAATTTTTAAAAAGAAGAAATCTTAAGAGAAACAGAAAATACTTAGGTGGTTTTCTTATTTGAAATTGGAGTTGGAAAGTCTTTCTTACGCAAAAATTGTAAAAAATTTGGAAAGTAACTTGACTTGTGACAGTTTTAACAGTTTTATACATTAAATAAATACTGACAAAAAAAGCAAAGAATAAGCTGAAAATAAATATTTGAAATACATAATATGACTAACAGAATATATATTTATTTAACATGTATAGTGCAAATCATAAAAAAGGTGTACAACCCAATAGAAAAAATTGGCAAAAGAGGCAGGCAAATAATTAACAAAAGAATATAAAAAATCCTAATTAGTATATTGGACACATATTTCAACTTTATTTGTAATCAAAGCAATGTAAATTAAAATATTTTCCCAAGCAAACTGGCAGTATTAATACTCAACATGAGGTGAGACGAGAATATATGAATGATCTTAGTTTGCCGCTGGGAACATACTTCAGCACATCTGAAGAGCAAGTTGACACATGTATAGCCGAATCTTGAAAAATTCATAACCTTGGGTCTAGTCATTTCACTGCTAGGAATTTATCCAAAAGAACTAATCAGGAATGTGTAAAAAGATTTATTTACATAAGGTTTTATTGTTGCAATACTTATAACATGAAAAATTGGATAAACCTAAATAACCCAAAAAGAACATTAGTTAAATAATTTATGATATAGTACTATGATTGAATGCTAGGCAGTAATTTTTAAAATGTATTTAAAAAACATTTAATGGCATGAGAAAATGTACAGAATATAATGTGAACTGGAAAAATGTACATTATGGAACATTACATAAAATATAATCTTTATTTTATTTTATTTTATTTATTTATATGTTTTAATCTAAAAGAATCTTAATATAGGTTTTTTAAACATTATTTATTTTTTTTTTATTTTTTCCCCCTCCTCCTTCTCCTTTCCCGTCTGGTAATAACCTTAATTTATTATAATATACCACTTATAAATAACATTTAAATGTCTTTATATTTATTTATTTTATACATTGTACATATGGAAGACTAAAAAATACAACAAAATGTTGTATGGATATGTATATATTTACGAACCATATATTATACACTTAATAACAAAGTTTAGAATAAAAATACACCAGAATGTTAGCCATGCCATTATTATAGCTGAGTGGTGATATTACATTTAATTTTAAAAATGTTTTATTACCTTATTCATTTTCCAAATTTCTTATATTGAGCCTTTTAGAACCATAAATTATGACAAAACTTTTCTAAAAAGGTGTCAATTCTAGATAAGAGAGGTCCTTCATTTTTAGTGCCTTTCTCTCCTAACTATGATGAATTGCTGCAATTCAACAAGTATTTTTTAAATACTTATTCTGTAAAACTAGGTTAATTCATTAAAACTGATTTTAGATGCAAGCCAGGTAAGTCAGTTTGCTTTTACCTTTCCACACTTTATATTCTCTGTCTCGATAACACCTCACACATCTCTTTTTCACCATTCAGTCAGCAAATATTGACTGAGAACCATGTGTCTGGTAACGGGGACACAGCAGAATATAAGAAACACGGTCTCGCCCTTGTGGAATTACAGCTTAGCTGAGAAAACAGGCAATAAACAAGCAAGCAAACAAATAATCACGAATCATCATAATCGCTGTAAAGAGAGACAAGCACGTTACTGTGATAAGAATAAAAGCAATGGAGTGGAGAAATTTAAGTTAAATTAGGTAACTGAAAAACTTTCTGAGAAGATGACCTTCAAACTGAACTCAGAATCATTTTCTGAGGATGAGGAGCTCTGCATAAATACTACCAAAAGAAGAGCATTCCAGACAGAAGAAAACTAGGAGCTAAGACCCTGGGGCTGAAATGAGGGTATTTTCAAGGCACTGAAATAAAATCCATGTAATGAGCACAAGGGGCTGGGTGGTGAGTGGCAGGAAGTGAGGTTGGTGAGGTAGGCATGGACCAGATAACGTAGGACCCTGAGGCCAAGTTATAAATCTTGAATTTTATTCAAAGTACAATACGAAGTCTCTGAAGAGTTTTAAGAATTATGTAACATAATTCGTGTTTGTAACTGGCTACTCTAGCTGCTGTGAGAGAATCGTTTGAGGCCAGAAAAGTGAATGGTGGTCAGGACTGGAAATATAAAGACTGTTTAGAGGTTGTGGAACTTAGACTAAGGAAGATCAATCCAAGTGATGTATTCCTAGGATGTGATCACTTTCATTGTTGACTGTACCACTGCCTTCTAATATCCTGCCATGAGTGGGGGGAGAGTTTCATGGGCAGAGCAAGAATACTCTCATTTATGCAAGGAATATCTGTTTTTCATCCAATGGCTTAAGACTAACCTGAAAGAGACTGACATTGCCACAATAATTAAAAAAAGAAAGCACTTTATTTTCAGTAGGAAGCAATAGTCATTAAAATTCCAGAGATAGTTAAGCCTCCCCTCTGGAGACTGCCTGCCATGTGACATGATGGAAGAAAGGGATGAGAGGACCAACTTGGTGCCACTGTCTGGGGGTGAACAAGGTAGAAGATGCATCCCACTACCACTTCTGCTGCCCTTAGGGGCTATAGACCAGAGGCAGCACCACAGTCAGGTCATGGACGAATGACAGCCAACACAAAGACCACACATGCAGCTCAAGACCAAGGGTTAGTGGTAGATCATTGGCAGCCTAGAGTCCTGGACTTGTACTGTGTCACCCCAAACCATCATATCAATGCCATTCTGGTGGCCCACTCTTGCACCATTCTGCAAATGAAACACCATTCCAGTCAGCAGGAGTTATACTCTTACCAGATCCCCTTTCTGGAATCAGGACCCATTCATGGGACCCTAGGATGACCCTGTAGGTGAGAGTCCAGGCGCTCCCCAGGGCATGTGATTGATCCCTCGTATGGAGGTAGAGAACTCCCTTTCTCAAAGAGAAACTGTGACAAGTCCCATGCAGGGTGCTACCCTGGCTCAAGGCTCCTCGACAGCACCCCAGCCCCAGGGGCCTAAGGAAGACTGGAGGCACTCCAAAGGGTGGGGCCTCCTAAAACACGTGGATTGGGGTAGGGGTCCACTTGCCTATGTCTCAAGGTCATACTGCATCCATTGGATTTATAAAAACTGTGTTGAAGCAATGCAAGGGGGAAAACAATAAATTCTGCTAGAGCAAATGCATATATATCTATAAAGAAGTGAAGCTTGATTCCCTCCTCGCTTCATTCACACACAAAAAATCACTTTCAGGTGACTTATAAGCCAAAATGTAAAAGGTAAAGCATTAAAACCTCTAGAAATAAACGTAAGATTTGAGGATAGGCAAAGATTCCTAAAAAGTACTAATCATAAAGGAAAAGATTGATTAAAATGAACTTCATTAAAATTAAGACCATTTTTAAATCCGAAAATGTCATAAAAGGTATAAAAAGGCAAGTAGATTTGTAGATCTTTGCAATACACAGTATACAAGCAAACCTTGTTTTTACAGTATTTAAAGAATTTTTATCTGTCAATAAGAAAAATGCAGATAACTGAATAACCTAATTTTTAAAAAGTGGAGGAAAATCTTTGAATAGGAATTTTTCAAGAAAAGATATTCAGGCTAATAAAGCATATTCAGTGTGTAATAGTACTAGTCATCAGTGAAATGAAAATTAGAACCACAATGAGAAACCACTACATAATTACCTGAATGGCTAACTTAAAAATAAGTAACTGACACTACTAAAGCTTGGTGAAGATGTGGCATGTCAAGCAACAGAAGCTCTCATGCAATGGTATTGGGAAGTTCCTTTGTCAGTCTCTTTTGAAAACTGTTTTACAGTATTTACTAGGTGTACCCAATGATCCAGCAATTTCACTCCTAGTGGAATATATGCTACAACAATACATATATACGTACACACACACAAGAATGCTCAGTAGATACTATTTATAACAACCCTAAGCTGGAAACAACCAACATGCCCCTCAAAAGTAGAATGGAAACATTGTGGAATATTCATGCCACGTTATCTTATAAATAATGAAAAGAAAATGAACTACTGCTGCACACTATCATATGGATGAACTCACAGATATACGTTGAGTGTAATGGCTAGCCATAAGGAAGTACACAAAGTATGATTTCATTCATATAAAGTTCAAAAATAGACATAACTAATCTATGGTGAGAGAAGTCAGAATAGTGGTTGCCCGTTGGGAGTGATGACTGAGAGAGGGCCTGAGGGAGACTTATGGAATGCCGGTGATATTATACATACTACACTGAATGCTGATCACAAAGATATGGTCACTTTGTAAAAATTGGTCAAGCTTGAGATATGCAATTTTAATTCCTCAAAATCAGCTAGAAGTTCTCAAAAAAAAAAAAAAAAAGAGATAGGACTGGATCCCACGTGGGTTACAGTCAAGATTCAGAAGACCCTATCTGGACAACACTGGTGCCCCTTCTGGATGGTCCTGGTACCAGACGGAGACTTAGAGAATTTCAAGGAAGATGCTCCAAAGTGCTGGAACCTCTAAGGGGTGGGACCTGGGGCAGGGGCTCTGCCTACGCAGGTCTAACAGTAGTACTGGCCCTTGGATTTTTACTGTATAAGCAATACGCCAAAAGGTAATAGAACAATGTCTACAGAGGTTTGAGAAGAAATGATATGACCTAAAAAATTTGCATATTTCTATGTTCTGATTTTTCTATGACAATTGCAGAAAAACATAGTCAACTATTTAATAACTCAAGAGGTACACTAGCTACATGCCTATATTAAAGGAATTGCTTTAAAATATTCTTCTTTCAACCTAGATATGAATTAGGGTGCATAATTTAAACTAACAATTAAACACAAATAATCATAAAAATTATAACACTAAGCTTCTTATAAGTCTTTGATAAATCAAAAGATTATAGAATAATATACTTAAAAATGAAACAAAAAAAAAAAACAAAAGATGACAATATCAATTGTAGGGAAAACTAAAGAGCATTAAATAAAAGAAAAGCTGTTAATAAATAAAAATTCCATAATGAAATATAGTAATCATCAATTAGGTGAGTTTTGTCTATATATAAACAAAAGTTCTTGGCAGAAGAGAAGTGATCAGAAACACAATTGTCATGGGAGAATTCTAAGTCTTTGTCAGGTTGTATAGAAAAAAACAAGGATAAGAAATTTGACTCATATTGTAAGTCTGGATTTGATTTATATTCTTTATACTGTATAGGTAACATATTTTCTCAAATTTCCATGAAACAATTGTTAAAAATATTATATACTTAATCACAAAAAAATCTCAAATCTCGGCAAACTCTAAAATGTAAAATATATCTATTCATATTCTGTGACTACAATATAATAAATCAAAAAAATAGCAAAATTTAAATAGCAATTCTTCCAACCATTTTAATATTTTTAAAAATGTTTAAACATATGTGTCAGTGAGAAAGTCAATGCCAGAATAACAGAATTTTTTAGAACATTAAGAAAAAAAGAAACAGTATAAAGTCATTGCCCTTATCAGTGGTTTCGCTGTCAATGGTTACTATTACTTTTGGTCTTCTGTGATCTGACAATATTAAATGGAAAATTCCACCTCACTTTATCTCATCACATAGGCATTGTATCATCTCACATCATCACAGGAAGAAGGGTGAGTGCATTACAATATTTTCAGAGCGAGAACAAGAGATCACATTTATATAACTTTTATTACAATATATTGGTATAACTTTTTAATTTTGTTATTAGTGTAGTTAATCTCTTACTGTGCTAATTTATAAATTAAACTTTATCATAGGTGTGTATGTATAGGGAAAAAAACATAGTATATACAGGGTTTGGTACCATCCATGGTTTCAGACATCCACTGAAGTTTTAGAACATAATAAGGGGATTACTATGTATTAAACCTTCAGGATTAAGCCAAAATTCTATTATAGGAAAAAAAAACATAGCCTTAAGTGCTATCATTATGATGAAAATAAGCCAACTAATCATCAAATTCAAGAAGTTAGTTATTTAATAAAATACATATTAGGGGAAAAGGGAGGTATGTAATAATAATGCTGAGATCATGAATTACTGAATTAAAAAACTCAATAGAATAAATGTAGCAGGTGGTTCTGTAAAGAAAATAACACACACACAAAAAAACCCTAATAAATTGATTCAAAGAACAACCATAAGAAAAGTATTAGAATTAAGAAGGATGTGGAACAGCAGATACAGAGGAGGTAATAAAATTATAAAAGAATATTATGTAAATATTTTTACATTAAAATTTAAAAATATGCATTTCAATGGCAATAAAAGTGGCCAAAACTGACTTAATCATAAATAGACTAATAACTATGAGAGGGTAGGGGATTGAAGAATGTTTTAAAGAAGTAACTCGCCAGATAATTTTCCAGGTAAGATTTCTCAAAACTTTCAAGAAAAATATAATTTCTATGCTCTTCTACTTTAGATTATTATAAATCAATTAATTTTATGACACATATGCCAAAACCAAATATTAAAAATAAAAAACTTGATAAAGAATTACATTTAATATATATGTAAATCCCAAATGAAATTTTAATAAAAGTTAATTCTATATTATTGGACAGTATAGCCCTAAAGTGCAACTTTTTAATATTAGGAAAGTTTAATGATTCAATGAGTAAAATACAAATGCAAAAAAAAAAAAGACATAATGAAATATAACATGCACTTCTAAAAAAAAACTTTTGGAAGATTTGAATTAATTTGATTCTTTCTTAATATAGTTAAGATTATCTGAAATCTGAGTTTGCAAGTGGATGAAATATGGACCATATTTAATTTTTTTTGTTTTGACTCATATAGTACTAAGAAAATGATTTGTTATAAACATTTTATAATTGGGGAATTTCTTATAACAACAGATATTATATGTGCGAAAAAAAATTAGGGTCAGGGTTAGGCTCTCCAACTTGAAAAAAATGGAAGATCTGTTAACAGTAAGTCCACATTTTCATAGCATGCAGTAGTAGGTTTAAGCTGAGCATCTGCCATGTGCTCCCTTGAGAAGGAGTATTCTCCAATCTGTCAGTTTCCTCCAAGCTCTATTGTTTTATAGCTGGCCTGCTCCACTATTCCTGTTGCCTTTGTAACCCCCTAATATACATTTCATTCCAGTATTAAATTTAACAACCAACATCATATTTAGTGGTGTGTGATATGTAAGAGGCTATTGTCATTCCTATTAGGGACAAATCAAAGGTGCCATCTATCACTTTGACTAGGTAAATTTTCTGAAAGCTGTGGCCAATAAACTCAAAGTAAGGAGGTATTACTATTGGAAAAAAAAGCCAAAATGTAGTAATTTCAACTGGAATAATTATATGCTACATCCTCCCCACCCCCACCACACCAACCATAAGTTAGTTGTAAATAATAAAATAAATAAATTGGTTAGAAAGATAAATACTTCTAAAATTAGGAACTATTTTTTTTCGATCCCAGCAATCTCTAGTTAAATAATACAATGACAAGGAGATTGTTTTTATAATAGCAACAACATTTTGAATGACCAAGAATTCCACAATCACATATATAGTGCACATGAATTCACCCATGTCTCACCAAAACATATATTCTAGAATTTACATACCAGCACACATTCTAAACCACTCATTTTCCCATTAACAGTGGAATAATAACAGTTCAAGGCTCAGATGATGGAGTTCACACAATGGCAAAGCATGACCCACAACTACTTGCATCACTATAAGTTCACAAACAACATAAGGAGTTAAAAAGACAATTACAAAGAGTCCATGCTGTATAATTCCATTTATGTACAATAAAGACAGGAAAAAACTGAAAAAAAAAATTGAAACACAAGGAATGTATAGGAACAATATGAAAAAATCTACAAAAATTTATTGAGATATAAAAGATCTGAATAAGTGGATATACATATCAAATTTCTAAAAATTGTAAAAATGTCAATTCTTCTCATTTAAATTTATGGTTTTGATGTTAGCCCAATAAAAATTCTAAAGAACTTTTTCTAGATTGTGAAAAAAGTGCATATGGAAATATAAACGATAATAAAGAAAACTGAAAAGGCTGTTTGTTTAAAGTGAGAGAACCTTAAAAACACTCATAACCTTTACTCTAATAATTTCATGTCTAGCAATGCATTTTTAAAAAATAATTTAAAATATGAACAAAGATTTATTTATGTTTGTCATTGATTTATTCATGATGTTGAAAAAATAGGGTCATTAAAAATATCCCAAGATGTGAAAATGGTATATAAATTATGCTTTATCCACATGATGGACTATTAAACATTCACTGAATATTATATTTGTGAAGCGTTTTCAATGATGTGGAATATAGCTCACAATGTAAATCATACTATGTAAAAAAACGTAAGATATAAAACTATGTTCAGTGTGTTTCATTCCAGTAGTTTAAAAAATTCTCAGGGTGGTGGAATTAGAGGTGGTTTTTACTTTCTGTTTTATGTATTTCTAAATTTTATAAAAATGAGAATTTATTAGATAATTAGAAAAAGTACCAGTTTTATCTTTTCAAGAGGAAAAAGAAATAGTTCTTAGCCAAGAAATACCTTTGGTTGTGCAGTAATGTTTTCAGACAAAGTCACAGGTAACACTTCAATGCGGACTGGCTATAGTTGTTTTTCTCTTTCCTTACAACCTCCTATGTTGGTAAGTAATTTGTGTAAGAATTCTTTAAGGGGACCTGGGCAAAATGGTACAGATGATAGAAACTTCGTTCGTCCCCTCTTGCGACCACATCAAAGAGGAGGTGGAAACACAAGCAAACAGCAAGCTGTCTCCTGGGGCCTAGATGAACAGAAGCCCTGCAGCTAGAGGGAGAAATAAGAAATCATTCTGCAACAACTGAAGGTAGGAGGGGGCAGAGACATGGGGCTACTTGGTCCCAAGTGGCTGAGTGGGACAGAAGCTACCACAGCAGCAGTCGGCAGCTACAGATACCTCTTAAAAGGGCCGTGTCCACAACCTGACATCTGCAGTGACAAACCTACTTGCTCTGAGCACCAGAGTTAGGTTGGCGGCTTAGAGGACATTGCACTGTTGGCGTGAGGGCTGGAGGCAAAGTGTTCTTGGACAGAAGTGCTGGCAGTACCCATTATTCCTCTGTTGAGCCTTTCCCCCTCCCAGTGTGCAGACTCAGTGCCTCCATAGCTGAGACATTATCAAACTGGATAACAGAGTTTACTCTGCCGAGAGTATTCCCTGAAACATCATCTCCCCAATTTGTGGTCCTACCTAAGCCATATCCAGTTGTGTCCTCAGCAACTCCTGTGCCACTTGCTGAGCAGCACCAAGACTCACACTGGTTGCAGCTGACCTCAGTTCCTGGCATGGCTTCTTGAAGCAACTTAAGCACAGCACCTGTGGACTGCTTGCTGAATCTTAACAGGTGGCCCAGAAGGGCACGGGCTGGGGCTAAACTTGAACTGCAGCTGAACCCCTCAGGACTGTGCCACTGGACACCTACTACACAAAGCTATGCTAATAAGATGGGAGACTTAGGAGCTTTGCTTAGCACATTGAAACAGATACAGGAAGGCAGCCAAAATGGGGAGACAAAGAAGCAAAAACCATATGAAAGAGCAGAATGTAGATCAAGGAAAAAAAGGGAGTCAAGCAATCTCACAGATGCAGAGTTCAAAACACTGGTTAGAAAGATGCTCGATAAAATTAAGGGACGAGTGGATGAATTCAGTGAGAACTTTAACAAAGAGATTTAAAACAACCATAAAAATGGACATGGAAATTATAAAAGGGAACCAGTCAGAAATGAAGAATACATTATCTGAAATGAAGAGTGTATCAGAGGAATCAACAGAGTGGAAGAAGAAGAGGATTGAACCACTGATATAGAGGATGGAGAAGCCAAGGACACCAAATCAGAATGGCAAGAAAAAAGTAACCAAGAATGTAATAATAATTTAAGGAGTCTATGGGACAAAATTAAGGGTAACAACATCCATGTCATAGGGGTACCTGAAAAGGGAGAACAAGAAGTTGAATATATATTTGAAGAAATAATGATGAAAAACTTCCCTAACCTAGTGAAGGAAATAGACATACAACCCAAGAAGTTCAGAGAGCGCCACCCGCCCCCACCCTGAAAATGAACCCAAAGAGGCCCACACCAAGACATATCACAATTAAAATGCCAAAGTTTAAATATATAGTCTTTAAAACAGGAGGCTAAGACAGTTAGTTACCTACAAGAGAGCTCCCATAAGACTGGCAGCCAATTTCTCAGCAGAAACTTTGCAAGACAGAAGGGCTTGGCACCAAATATTCGAAGTGATGAAAACCCAGGATCTACAACCAAGAATACTTTATCCGGCGAAGCTATCATTTAGAGTAGAAGGGCAGATAAAGAGCTTCCCAGACAAAAACAAGCTTAAGAATTCATCAACACCAAGTCAGTATTACAGGAATTGTTGGAGGGACTTGTTTAAGAAGAAAAAACATGTATCAAAAACATGAATGGTAATATCTACATTGCTATCAACCAGTACCTCAAAAGGAAAAGAATTAAGTTCTCCAACCAAAAGATAGGGAAGCTGACTGGATTAGGAAATAAGACGCCTACATATGTTGCCTACGAGAGACTCACTTCAGATTAAAAGACACAGAAACTAAAAGGAAGGGAGTGGAAAAAGATATTGCTTATGGACCTAGAGGGTACTGCTCTAAATGAAGTAAGTCAGAGAAAGAAAAATATCATATAATTTACGTACATGTGGAATCTAAAGAACAAAATAAACATCAACAACAAAAATTGAAACAAACTCATAGATTCAGAGAATATTTTGAGGATTACTGGATGGGAGGGGGAGTTGGGGGATGATGAGAAAGGGCAAAGGGATTAAAAAGTACAAATGGATAGATACAAAATAGTCATGGAGATATATAGTGTAGCATAAGGAAAAATAGTCAACAATGTTGTAAAAAATATGTAAGGGAGAAGAGGGGTACCTAATTTAGTGGTATGACCACTTTGTGAGTTATATAGATCTCTAATCATTACATTGTACAACTGAAACTGATACATTATTGTATGCCAGCTATAATTGAAAAATAAAACTCATTGAATTGTACTATGTAAATATGAGCAACTAATTGTCTATTATACTTCAATAAAGCCAGGGGAATGGAGGTGGTGAAGAATTATTTGAGGAAGATCAGCATTAATTCATATTAGTTTTTACCAAACAGGGCCTTTTCCATATGAGGCCAAATGTGAAAGGACTATTTATATGTAGTGCAAATCTCCTTGTTAATGCAGCTCCATATTCTGGTATGTTAGCTCTAACTTTTGTATTTTTAATAGGATCTTATCTCCCTCATAGTCCAGCAACTGTTGGATCATTTGGAGATCATCTTGTAGTGTTTATGACAGCACAGTTGGTTGCCATGGAAAGAACTGAGCTGTCCCCAGTCCCATAACAAGAATGGGTTCAAAGCAGTTGATTTAGCCAAATTCAGAGCCTCTGTGAACCCTGGGAGTTCTGAGTTTTCAATTTTTGTGAGCTGCTGGAAGTTTGTCTATTGTTAGCAACATAAAACTGGTTTTCCTTTTTCTTTTTCTTTTTTTAAGGTTATTTTTTAAAAGACTCAAAATTCCACTTGTACATCATGATAATCACAGTAAACTTTGTGTTTTAAAATGATATGAAAAAAATAAAATAAAATTGTATAAATGGTTTGCTTTATATATACTTACATAATCTTGTATTTTATATAAGATTTTATAAAAATAATCATATATGTATCTCTATAAATGTATGTTTTTCTCCTTCAAAAATAAAGAAAAACATGAAAATACTGTTCCCCATATTATGTCTAGAATCTACTGGAAATGACAGTAAAATCCTTTATTTTGATAATTTCATGCAAGTGGAAAGGTTATAAGTAGGGTGACCACATAATTGATTGTTCAAAGTTGTACATTCCTGAGAGTGGAAGGTGGCACTATGAATAATTAAGCAAGGATGACACATGTAAACTGAGACTATCCTGAACTGAAAAGTCACATATGGGATGTGCTATGGGTTGAATTGTGTCCTCCAACAATTCCTAGGTTGAAGTCCTAACCCCACAGTACATTAGAATGTGACCTTATTTGGAACTAGGGTTGTTACAGTGGTAATCAGTTAAGATGAGGTCATACCAGAGTAGGATGGGCCCTAATCCAATATGATTGGTATCCTTATAAAAAGGGGACATTTGGGCACAGATGCGCACAGGGAGAGCAATATGTGAAGATGAAGGCAGGGATTGAAGTAATACAACAGAAGCCAAGGAACACCAAAGATGGCCAGCAAACCACCAGAATCTAGGAAAGAGACACAGATACTTCCTCTCAGCCCTCAGAAGGAATCAATGCTGCTGACACCTTGATTTCAGTCTCCTAGCTCCAGAATTGTGAAACAATACACTTTTTTATCTTAGCCACCCAGTCTGTAGTACTTTGTCATCTGTCAGACTAATTTAAGATGCTCAACAACTTGCCCATGAACAGTGCTGGGGAGCCAATACCAAGAAGTGCTCAAAACCTCTCATTTCAAGATGGTCAAGTAACAACTCTCTCATTCTTTTTTTGCTCAACTATCATCATCAAACAATAAGAAGAGCAAGAAACAAGCTTCATCTCTAATAGTACCTGAAGACCTCTGTAATCCTGAGCCATACAACAAAGGAGAGAGAGGAGGGAAGGCAAATCAGTGTCTACAGAGGGTCACACTTAGTGACAAGGTGATTCACTCTGCAGAGCCTAGGAAAGGCATTGGAGTAGAATGGTTTTTCTCAAAGGTTGGGGAAGCACTGCTAAAAACAGGTCTCTTAAAAGTCCACATATGAGCTGTATATCCCAGCAATTGATGCAGCCTCCTTCCCATGCCCACCCTCCAATCAGGAGAAGGAGGTTTAGTTTCTGAAAAGACTGAGTCAGAAAGGCTCTAAATTTGAGGCCACCTGGCACAGAACAGGTACAGATGGCTGAGAGAAAGGAAAAACTAGGGAATGAAGTAAAAAATCTATATCGAATTCTCTTTGCCACCCAAAGTCAGAATGCAGCCAGACTTTAATCCACAGGTTAGACATGGGACAATCCTTCTCTGGGTACCTTGACCCATCCAGTGGAGGGACCTGGAGATATAGACATATAGGAGTACTGGCAAAAGTGCAGGTGCTACCCAGTAGCTCTACAAAGAGGAGCTGCTTCCCACAGAAATCTCAATCAGGCATTTAGTGCTTCATTCTTAAATAGAATAGGGCAGCTAGTAACACTGGGCATTAAGGAAAGCCTACGACATGAAAGATTAAGTCCAAAATAAGCAGGAGGGCAAAAAAAAAAAGTCATGAAAGCAAACTATAATCGATATTCTCAGATATTGTGTTTATGAAACTGACAAGAATATATAAAAAAAGAATTCTTGCAAGTTAAATATAATAAAATATGATAGCAGAAACAAAACATTCAGTTAAAAGATCTAGAGACAAAGTAAAGGAACTCATCCAGAAAATAGAATCAAAACATATAGAGATTAAAAAATAATAGAAAAAGATAAAATTAGAGAAGCAATCCAATATCTTACTAATAGGCATTATGGAAAGAAAGATAAAGCAGAGAAGAAAGGAGCAAATGATGCTGTAAACAAGTTTTTTATTTATTTATTTTATTACTGACAGGAGCCTTCCAAGTGCTACACCATGAATTAAAAGAAGACTGGAAATATAGAATACAGGGGATTAAAGTAATATTCTAAAAATTTCTAAAGATAGAAGAAAAGGACATTTGCAAAAGTCAGGAACAAGAATGAAAAAAAACTTTCCAATTTCACTACTGGAAATTGGACTATAAGCAATGACTTTAATGTTATCAGTAAAAGTAATATTTTCATTTAAATCTGATACCCAATGAAACTACCAACAAAGTGTAAGGATTAAATAAAGGTATTTTCAGACATGTAAGCTCACAGAAA
The DNA here is from genome assembly GCA_003508835.1 of Eonycteris spelaea. Taxonomy (NCBI): domain Eukaryota; kingdom Metazoa; phylum Chordata; class Mammalia; order Chiroptera; family Pteropodidae; genus Eonycteris; species Eonycteris spelaea. The sequence goes on along the minus strand of PUFA01000127.1, from coordinate 5,492,697 downwards.
AAGTTATCTTCTACACATCCTTTCTCAGGAAGTTGCTGAAGAATGTGTTACACTAAAATAAGGGAGTATTTCAAGAAAGAGGATGACATTTAATCCTGGAAGAGGGGATCTAGTGCTGCAGAGGTGCAAAGGAAAGCCCCAGGGCAACAGCTGTGCAGGAGACCAGGTGAGCGGCCAGGTAAACTGGAGCAGGTGGAGGAGGGATGTCTTCAGAAAAAGCTGAATGAACCTGACAGAGAGACTTCTAGCTTTGACTTGGTGGAAAATTGTATTGAGAAGCATTTTACAAAGCTGATGGAATGCGTCGGAAGATTTGGCTGGGGCTGCAAAGGAATCTAAGTAAAGGAGAAGATGAGGCAACTACTAACTGCAAGAAAAAAAAAAGTTATACAAGAAAGAAAATTAAATCATAGAACATGGCTTTGCTGAAAGACCCAGCAACTTAGTAAACAATATTTCCATAGCAATAAACATGAAAACACTATGGGTTTAACCAACAATTGGGAGAGTGGAAAGGTAAACAAAAAAGATATATGAGAGAGCTAAAAGTTTCGTCTGCCATAATCTCTAAAAGGATAAATCAAGAGATATAAGTACAAGTATATTATTTACAAACACAGAAATAAATACCAGAAAGTTGAAAAGTGGTTGCCTTTAGGGTATGAGATGTGTGTGTGGGGGCGGGGGGGGCGGGGAATGGTCTGCTTTTTTTGTTATAAGGTTTTTAGCACAATTTGATTTTTTAAACAATGTGTGTGAGTAATAATGATAAAAAAATTTTTAAGAAAAACAAAATTACTTTGAGAAAAAATTCTAGAAACAGTATATATCACTATGTAGACTTTGCTGACCTTCGATGAGTGATTATCAACAAAGAATGATTTGTCTTTTTTGTTCTTTTTAGAGACTTTTTTTCCCAAGCATATAATTTCTATGTTTTCTTTCCACTCATAAGTGAAATACAGTGATGAATATACTATACCAAATTTAAATTAGATAACCATGCTGTCTTAATGAGTAGGGCAAGACATTATTAAATCCAAAAAACACTTACGATTGTCATCATTTTTTAAATGAAATAGTTGTTTAAACTGTAAACATTGTGGTATACTGTGAATTATTTTGTTGTTGTTTCAAAGAGGATTTTGTGCAAAAGAATTCTTTTATCCTGGTCTTTGTATATTCTATTCTGTTTCTAAGAACATTGCATTTAAATTGCAGCCATAGCCTAATCATAATTTCATGTTCAGTAAAAGCTTCAATGTTCTTCTTTAAATGATGATTAAAGAGGAAGACTATCCCATATTTATGAACAATAAATGAACTCATACATACTCAATTATAAGCGCTAAGATTCTGCCCCTCCCCCATTTCACTTCTTTCACAATGGAAACTATAAAATTGATAACAAACTCATTCAGGATCATTATAATTACTAAACTTGGGAATTCAGGAACTTGATTGCAATCAGTTGAGTGCTATGTATTCAGACTCTATGAATTTTATCCCACTCATGCACAGTCGATCAGGGTTAAAATGTATGTCTTTCAGTTGCCAGCTGGGTGACATCGGTCAAGACATTGGTTACTGCATGTTTTTCAGCTTCCACGTATACGTAAATTAGAGTGCTCAGAATAACAGGGATGGCAAATCGTTTCTTTATATATGCCCACTCCACATGAAAGATAGAGGCTGCCAGAGATCTGTAAGAAGAATTATGAGACTATTTACATCTGAGCTCAGCTGGAAATTGCTGAGATTGATTATGTCTGCCTCGGACAGAAACTAGGAAAGTGCCTATGCTTACCGCATGCATTTGTCCACTTTAGATGAGATGATCTGGAAGATTTATTTCAGGATAAACATTTTATTCTAGTCTATGATTTTATTTTCTATTTGGACTTTGTGCTTTTCTTTTTCTAATAGTGAATTTATTAGATTGTAGTAGATATTTTTAAATGCAAAAATTTATAGCACCCTTAACCATTTCAAGGAAGAAAAGTTCTGCTAAATATCATTGTTATGAACCAAACCAGTTTGTTTTATGGAACATTACACCAGGAATATTTGAAATATAGATTAGTTTTTTTTCTCCATCAACTATAGTATATTTAATTAATCCATTTTCATGGACATAGATCAAAGGTAGCCGAAGAATCTAAGGACTGATACTTAGAGAAAATGCTATTTATTGCACATATCTTTCAGTAGGTAGACTTCCTTGATTCATGAGACTCTGCCAAGAATGGAATTACTTGAAGATATTCACATGGATAGGTTTTCATAAAAGTTCTACTTAAAAAAAGAAATTATGACAGTGTGATATTTAGGGACTCACCCATTTGAGGTAATTCTGGAAGAAAGACATTGTCAGATGAAACTAGGTTCTTCCTACTCTGGCATCTTACTCCAAGCTTTTTTCTATGGCGATACATGTAACGGCTTTCATGTTTGCTGTCTCTAATAGGTCAGAGCCAGTAATGCCAACCCTTGGGGATAAGTTTGTTCCAGTCATATGCCTATTTTGCCTAGTGGTATTTGGTTGAGGGAAAAGAGGTCAATTAATAAAATGTGAATAATACAAATAGAAATTTTAAAAAATGATCTAATATCTTCTGCTTTTCCAACCTGAATATACCTTTAAAATAATAATGTGGTTTACTTATCTTTCACAATCAAAATATAGAAGAAAATGTACAGGAATTAATTTAAGAACAATAGTTCAAACATCTAAGTACAAAGTACGGCTCCTTCCTTAAACATTTCAGCTGCTATCAATTACTGTCTAATTGAGTTCTGGTTTCCCTTATCAAGGCCAAAGCTATTCCTAGAGAGAAGAGTTCTCCAGTGATGCTTTATAAGTTTACAGTGAGAGTGAAATAAACTGGCTGAAAACTTGCCAATTTATTCTGCTTTCTTCACATCAGGTATTAATGATGTTTTAAAATAATTGCTGATACTAATTATTCTAGTTAGGATTTTTATCTGTTCCTCTGCCCTATAATCTTAGGGAGTACCTATTACCTTTACCTTCAATAGAGGCTGCCCAGCAACTTTTGAACACTCTTTCTGTGTGAGGAATTGTCTTCCTCAGGTGTTCTCCCTCCCTTGGGTAAAAACATAGCACTTACTTCCCAGCCACCTTTGGAGCTGGGCATGGGCATGTGACCTGTGCCCCATCAATCACTGACTTACATGAGACAGCCTTACATTTTGAGGGAGGGGCTCTGTAGAATCTATTTGGTTGCTAAGGTAGAGAGAGGTCCAGACATCCAGGCTTGAGATACAGCAAATATTGCAAGATTCACATCCTAAGAAGATATGGCAAGATGTGGTGGTCGGGTGCAATTAAGTGCTGGCAACTATGCAAACTGGATACTCACTGTTCAGTGTCAGTATAAACTTTGGTGGTGTTTTCTTCCTCATGTAAGTTTTGGACGTGATTTAGGGCATTATTTCTGGAAGCCTCAGCCTGGTTCTCTGGCAATTCCACGAGCTACACAATGTCCTTTTAATGAAATCTTTTGAGCAGTGCTCCATTAGAGTCAGTTTTGGTAGCTTGAAACTAAGACCGTTGATACATTTTCTTCGAGGAAATATTCTTTCTACCAGATTTCTGACAGGAACATTTGCATCTTCCTCTGGTATAATTAATGTAAATATTAAGAAAAAAAGAGCATGGTAATGTAGACCACATTTGACTTTCCCTGTGCCTGACTTAAAAATTAAGCACACATTTATTAGTACCTGCATGTGACCTTATTCTAATGTTGGAATGAGATGGGAGGTGGTGGCAGAGACTACAAAGATACATAAACCAAATTCCATAGCTTTAATTTAAAACAAGTCTACATGGAATTATTAAATTATTCTTTAATTACAATCCCCAGTAGTCTTTTAAAAAACAGCTTCGAGCCTCTTGTAGTCTTGCTTTCAGTTCTGAATTTGTTTATTTGTTTTCTTCTGCATCAAAAATATTTTTTCCACAAATGTCCACTGACTGATAAGCAAATTGTAACATATAATTACAATGGAATATTATTCAGCCTTAAAAAACGAGGAAATTCTGACACATGCTATAGCATGGTTAAATCTTGAAGACATTAAGCTAAGTGAAATAAGCCATACATAAAGACAAATACTATATAATTCCATTATATGAGAGATCTAGAGTAGGCAGATTCATAGGGATGAAAAGCAGAATGATGGTTAGCAGGGGCTAAAAGGAGGGAAGAATGTGGAGTTAGTGTTTGGTGGTGTGGAGTTTCTGTTTCAGAAGATAAGAAAGTTATGGAGATGAATGGTGGTTACGGTACACAGCGAAGTGAATGTACTTAATGCCACTGAACTGTGCACTTAAAAATACTCTCTAGCCAAGCAGAATATATACTAGGTTAGGCAATTGATTGCCTCGTAACCACTAAGAAAATTCTACCTGGGAGATAACAGTGATGTAAGGGGAAGAGCAGGGGCCTAGACTGTGTAGAGCGGGCTATAGTTGGGTACCATCTCTGTAATTAGTTAACACTGCCTAACGTGGCCAAACCTCAGTTTCCTCATCTATCAAATGGTTAAGATAAAGAGGAGGGCAGTTCACTACTACATGCTCTGATTATATGACTTCAGATTCAGAACCAAGTCATCCTTGACCTGAAACATTCAACTCTTCTGCTGATGAATAAACAGATATTCAGGAAATTATACTTGTCTTCTGGAGAAATAGTTTCTTTCAATAAGTTCTCACAGAGCAAATACAAGCACCAACAATGTAGGCTTTTGAGAATGTGGAGTATTTCCTGTACCCACAATCCTTTCCTCCGAGAAATTGTCTGATATAGAAATTCAATTCCCATCCAGATTTAGAAAGGCAATTCTTCAGTTACCTGATAAAATAGAAACAGGAAAGTTATGTTATTATATTTTGAATTTTGTAATATGAATGCATTCAAAGCCAGACTTCATTTTTAGTGTTATATTTAGGACCCTAAATTTAGACTCCTTACACAACAGTGAATATTGAAGCAATATTTCTTGGTCCACAACTTCCCCAGGCAGATCAGATCATTGAACATAGGACTGTCTTTCAATTGGCAAACTGCACGTTACCAGCAGACAGAGAAAGCTTTCAAGGCCAGCCTGGAGGCAAACAACTTCTGAGAATCAATTGCCTAGAACTATCTCAATGTAGGAGAAGTCTACCTTAAGAAAATATGTATTGTTCTTGAAGTACCACACCAGTAGGAAATATAAACTTCGACTGAAAAGAAGTAGGGAACCGCAGACTGAATAAGCAGCCCATGAACACCCATTTTCCTGGGAAGTAGGTATCTAAGACTGAAGAGTCCTGGTGCTAGTTAATTTTATCATCTACCTATTCAAGATAGGTCAGGCTTGGATGATGTTTGCTCTTGTCCCCCACAGGAGGCTGCCAACTATTATCATAGATCATCCACTAGAGGGTGACAACCACATATGCTTAGGGATGGATGGCCATTCTGTAGACACTGTGGTACCTAGGCACATTCCAAAGTCATGAGTAGTTTCTTGAAGCTCATCAGCTGAAGTGGTTGGACTTTCACTTCTAGAATCAACCTATGGAGAAGAAAGGGGGAAATATAAATTTCTCCCACATTTATGCTCTGGGTTATACCTCCTTTTCAGACTTAGCTAGGAAAAATTTATATTTATAATTTTTTAATTATTATTATTAGCAGAAGGAATACCTCTTGCCAGTTTAGTGGGGTGATGTATCTAACAGTTGGGAGGACAACTTGCTGTCAGTTCCTTGGGATCTTTTCTTGATACTGCTATGGATCTTTGGAATAGTTTCAGAAGTTCTTGGTTTTACCAATTGTAAAAAGGGGACTATTTATTGTAAGCCATAAAGCAAAATTCGTACAGTAAAATAGGGGAACTTTTAATTAGAGGATATTCTGTCCTTCCAGGTAGTATCTTAAAATACTAATTTAAATGTGTGAGATAAGTTGATGAGTCTGTCTTAGTTGGGATATGGGTCTGGAATCTTGAATTACTGACATGAGAAATAGTAACCATTTAATGGACACCCAAGCAGTAGGCTGAAGCCCATGCAGACACCACTGTAGCTTTGAAATATGTTGGATATATTCTTACTTGTGTTCCTCTCCAGCCCTGCTTGGGGAGCAGCCATTTCGACAGTAATTTAGGAAGAAGTCTCAGGAAAAGTTCAGGAAACCAGAACTTTTCAGATTATGTATGTTTAAACCTTTTGGGTAATATTTAGACAAACATATTGAGTACTTATTTTTTAAAAAGACTTCTATAGCAGGCATGAGTACAAGTTTATGTTCTTTAACTGCTTTTATAACTCTTCCCAGTTGCTTCCCAGGGACTATGTAGAGACTAAGTACTTATATTTGTTGAGTATATAGACACCATAGTTATTATAACATTATATTAATTTTAAATAAGAAAATCCATCATTGATTGATGGGCATATGATGCTTCTTGAAGCTTCTTTCAGTTTAAATAGAAATCAAATTGGCTTCCTTTATAGGTGATTTTTGGCTGAGTATCTATGCATATTCACCAATGCTTCTCTTCGCCTTTGTGGTTAGTGTTTTTAGAAGTCAGTGTTTATAGTAGATAAAGTTTTGGGAGTCAGACTGACCTGGGTTCAGTGGGTTTACATTGCTGGGTTTTACAAGGATTAGAGACAAATATATGTACAGGGCCTGGCACAAAATAAACAAAATTTTATTTATTAGTTATTGTTTCTAATTTTATTTTATTATTATTATTATTATTATTATTATTATTATTATTAATAGACACAATGGAGAGCTTGAAAGAAGATGTAGAGAAGAAATGGTAAGGTGAGTGTGATACACATCTGAACTAGACCAGTCTGCTTATTTGCAAGCTCTTGTCTTTCAGAAAATATTTGTTAAGTACCTTCAAGAAGCAGCATCGTTCTAGGTACTGGAGAATAAACTGAGAACCAGACAAAGTCTCCACCTTGATAGACATTATCTATGGCTACATTGTTACAGAGAAAGAAACAGTGTACTTAGTAATATAATTTTTAATAGCACTTTTTGGGGCCCTGTTTCTATTTAACTTTTTGAAAATGTTTTTTGGTAACAGCTTTATTGAGATACCATTCACATAGCATCCAATTCACTCATTTAAAGCATATTAGTTCAGTAGTTTTCAGTATATTCAGAGTTGTACAACCACTGCCACAATTAATTCTAGAATATTTTCGGTGCCAGAAAGAGAAACTCTGTACCCTTCCGCAGTTACTCCTCTCTCCTCACCCCATCCCTCTTCAGGAAAACCACTGATGTACTTCCTGCCTCTATAGATTTTCTTATTCTGGACATTTTACATAAATGAAATCATACAATACCTGGTCTTTTGTAACTGGCTTCTATCACTTAACATAATGTTTTCAAGGGAGCCATATTGTAGTATGTATCAGTACTTCATTCCTTTTTAAGGCTGAAAACTTTTAAAAAGTTCTCTTTAATGCATGTTAAATACTCCCATGTTGATGGATTGATTCATTTTTTTCTAGTCTGGACCCTCCATGTAAAGGGGTTTCTGTCCTCTTTTGAAAGTGACTTATACTCCTGCTGTTACTACACACTCCAACTTAAACTTTAACATCTACTGAAATTTGGAGCATGTGGCACCTACTTTTACCAACAGGAAATCTGGTTTCTGTCCTTTATTTCTTTCCAGTCCTTTCATTTTGCATCTGTGTACCCTCCAAATGTAATAGCTCCAGGATTCTTTAAAGGACTTTGGAGAATTGGTCTTAAAATGGAAGCTTCAAATGATATCCAAAGATACATGAACTGGCCAAAGGACAAAGTGGTGGGAATAAAGAAAATCAAGAATGACAGCCAGGGAATTTTCACAAAATTGGGACAGACTGGTTATTCTTTATTCTTATGCCTGATGGAATGAACATTTCCCACAAGGCCTTGGTACCACCTAGGACTTGTAGATATGCTGCATTTTTCGCAGTGAACTCCAGACTCGGTTTCACTCTCACTTCCTTTCTTCTGGGTTTGGCCCACGCAAAGCCCACCGATAAGTTATAAATGACTTATCAAGCATTAGCGTTTAGAGAGTAGACGGCTCCATAAATACCTCGTTGGCCTCATTAAAAAGCTACAGTGATTAAAGAGAATGATTAGTGTGGTGCCAGAGGGGAAAGAAGAAAATCCAACATCTGACTCAAACCCGGCCAGACCTCTTCTCGGGGCAGACCGTTCGTGTCATGGAAGAGGATCTGGCCCGCGCTGTGTGAAACAGAACGTCAGGAGTCGGCATCTGAGGAAACTCCACACTGGGGCCTGTCAGGGAAAGAGTTATGAAAAGTGCACACGTCCTCAGAGACGATTACCCTCTTGCCCTCCACGCCTCCTTCCCAACCTCCCCTTCCACTCCCTGTTGCCCCCCTGGAACTTAAAACATTATTAAAACAGGGAAACCTATAACGGGTATGAAATGACCCTCAAATGACTGCTTAATTACAGCGAAATGAAAGCCGGGGGGCTACAAATAACCAGTAACTGTCCTGGCTGTCACTGAAGAGGAGCCTGCACATGAGTCATGAGTCATGAATTAGCCACTAAGTGTTTCACTTCCAGCCACGGGCCGCCTGCCTCTGCCCTGCTCCGGCCGTCCCCTCGCGGCCTCCCACGCCAGGCCTCGCGCAGCGCTCCGCGTCCTGGGTCGGGACCAGGCGGCGGGACTCCTCCTTGGGAGGCGTTTGTTGTTGTTCGCAGGGCGCAGGAACTTGGCGGCCCAGTTCCCCCTGCAGCCCCCGGGCCGGCGGTGGGGGAAGTCTCCCAGGCTGCCCAGGAGACAGGCTGACTGAAGGAGCGCAGCCAGCGCGGCTGCAGATAAGTTAATGTACACAGAGAGGATGTAAATTACCACGACCCTCAGCAGCAGGACATTGGCCAGGGCCCTGTCAGGGAAAGGACAAGCGTCGGCGGGCCGGGGGCTCGCTGACATCCACCCTGAGATGGAGCCGCCAGGCGGCCCGGCCAGGGAGGACCTCTTGGAGCCAGGCTTTCCTTGAAAACAGCTGCGTGTCCCTGACACCTCCAAACTAATGCATTTTTAATCAGGGGAATTAGCTCTAGGCGTCCCATATTTTTCCAAACCCCCTCTCTTGCAGCCGCGTCCCCGTCCCCGCCCCCAGTTTAGTGACTGGCAGTCCCATAATGTTTCTTTATCCGCCCTGCAGTCTCTCGCTGCTCCCACGCACTCCAGACCCAGCCACCTTTGAAAACCTCCCGTCCCCACCCCCACCCCGTCCTCTGCCTGGTCCTCTCCGGCGCAACTTTCGCCCCCACCCTTCCCTCTGTTTATACAGTGACATCACAGCCCCTGGCTCTTCAAGGCTCAGAGAAAACAGAGTTCAAAAAGGCAAACAGGAAAGCCGGCTGGTCTTGGGCACTCGGTAAGATTCGGCCCCACCGCGGGGAGACAGTACGTGTGCACGTGCGTGCGCGCACCTTTGTTGGAACCCCGGCTGGCTAAAATAGAAAGCCGTGGGACACATCACTTCCCATGCAAGTGCTCCACGTAAGCCTTAGAAGAAATCTTGTGCAGAACTTAGGGGATTTAACTTTTTCGAAAAGCTACGTAAGAAAAAGTAAAAAAGGTAAAACAGGATTTTAGTATTTAACCCAATGTATCCAAAACATTATTTCAGCACATAATCAATATTAAAATTATTCATGAGATTACCTTATATTCTTTTTGTCACGACAAGTCTTTGAAATCCAATATGTATTTTGCAAACAGCACATCTCAATTTAGATTCTAGTTTTTCTATTAGAATATTTGATTAGATTTCATAAAACTTACAGTTGGAAAAGTTGATTCAAGCACCTAAGCTGTTCCAAACATACTTAAACGTTTTCCGATAACTAAATCCAGCGTTAGTTTTTAAATTTTAAATTTAAATGAGTTAAAATTGCATTTAAATTAAATTTAAAGCAAAGTCCTTCAATTGTACATTTTTAAGATCTTAATAGCCAAGGCAGCTAGGGCTACCATATGGGACAGCACAGATAGAGTTCCTTCACCTTTCCAAGATTCGCTCTTGTTATTTTAAGGTGGGAATAATATATCTACCTTATGCAGGATTATTGTAAGAATTAAACAAAACTCAAAAGAGCAGTGTGTATAAAGCTCTCAGCACAGGGCCTAGCACACAGAAAGTGTTCGGTAATGAAGGCCACTCCTAGAATTATTTCTCTTCCTTCCCATTTTGACAATTTCTCCTCTCCATTCACAAGCACAGTGTGATATGCTACCTTCCTCCAGAACCTGCTCTTGGGAAAGGATTGTTAAACGCATTTACACTAACCGCCAAGAATGAACAGAATATTCAAATGTGCATGTGCCCTTCTGTCTCTTCTTACTAGACAGCATCCCTGCCCCTCAGTCATTCTAGGCTCTTCTCTCTCCTTCACCGTTCCCCTCACCCAGTCAGACTCCTTAGTCAGTTACCAAGACATACCAATGCTACCACCTAATCTATCTCCAGCCTCTTTGGCCACTACCTCAATCTAAGCCATTGTCATCCTTTGCTTGGATATTGCAGCTGGTCTTTCTGCTTCTAGTTTTGCCCACCTTCAATCTATTCTGCATGCTTCAGCAAGAGTAATTTTTCTGAAGCACGTATCTGGTCATATAACAACTCTGCTTAAACACTTAATAACTTTCAACTCCTTAAAAGAACCTATGAGGCTCTTCATGAACTTGTCCTGCCTACCTCTTTTTCCATGTCTTTCACAATAACCTTTACCACCTCCCCACCCCCATTCTAGCCACTCTGAATCTCTTTCATTTATTTTAACACTCCACGTATTCCATGATGGAGGAACTTTAATACATGGCCAAATAGGCCATGCCTGAATGCTTCATGTTCATGTTCCTTCTACGAATCATGTCTTCACTCTGAGAATGCATTTTTTTATGTGTACTTTTATTTTGGTTTAGTTTATTTTGATATAGTAATCTCTGATAGAATGAATAAATATTTATGAAATTAACACATATTAAATATCCTCAGGATAAAAGCATTAGAACACACGTAAATTTAATAATTCCACAACTGCTTTGGGATTTGGGAATCGATGAAAAGATAAGGAGATGGGAAAGGAAACAATTTCTGGGTCATCCTAAAGCTACTTTTAAATAAAACTTTAGTATTAGCTTACGGACTGAGAAGGGCTTGTCTAGCTGTATTAACAGTCCTAATAGGACTGTTCTATGTGAGGGCTGTGAGAGCCACCTACAGGATCTCTCTTTTGGGCTGCACGTCAGTATTTCCCTCCATCTCAGTAGAGAAGCTATTCTTGCCAAGGTATTTTAGATTCACAGCTAGATATTTTTTCCTATTTTTCCATATTGCACCTGACTGCTATATTTGACTATGTTTCAGAGAGTCCCTCAACACTGGGCTCCCAATTAGAAAATGCCAGCTCCCTCTCAAAGATCTGTGCATGACACCTCAAGAAATCCTTTGGATGCTAAGCCTTGTAGGTCATTGAATGCGCATGCTGACTATTATTTATTGTGTCTGGTTCCGTTTCACAACACCAATTTTTATAAAGTTTCCTTTCTTTGTTTCACTTTGCAGAAACTGGCAAAGATACATTGGCACTAGGACTATCTATTGCTTGAAAAGTCTTGCTCAAAAGGAGTTGTTGACATTGGAGCTGTGAGAAAAGTAAAGACCCTACCTAGCAAGATTAGAGGGAAGAATGGAATGTTAGAAGGTAATTTTAAAATGGTGGGGACTTGGGTGTTAGGCAGAAACAGTTTTAAAACCCAGCCCAGAGCCTAATGAGGTCTGCCAGTATTCTGAGCAGGTGTCACTAGCTTGCTGTCTTCCATACCTCTTGCTCTCCCTTTTCCTCTTTTTTCCATGTCCCAGACAACATGCAGTGCTGGAACGTTGGAGCCTGGATGGGCAACATGAGACTGGTAGGTCAGGGCAGAGGTGTCTAGATATTTTCCCAGAGGCCTCAAAAGAGCAGGATTTGTATGTCTGGTTTCTGCCTCTAACACCTCCAGGCCTAAGGATGGATTCCCAGTGATCTCCTTCCATCAAAGGGCTTGATCCCAGGAAAGGCGAGTAAAGATGAAACTTCAGCTATGTCTGGCTTCAGGATAAAGCTATGTGAAACTGTCAAAGCAAATATCATGTTCCCCTGGAAAGCTGTAAATTCCTTCTGCTTTTGGTCCAGGAGGTTAGTCATGTGGTTCGACGAAAGATGAGTCTGTTGATCACAGGTCATTAGCTGTAAGGTTCTTGAGCTCTGGGCCAGTCCATAGTGCAAGCTGCTTCACATAACACCAACTATAATGCTGGATTCAAGTAATGCTTAGTAAATGCTCTTTAATTACTGCTCAAGATGAAAACAAAAAATGAAATAATTATGAATGTTGTTGTAATAGAACATGGGTGACAATCTTCAGAAGGAAATGGAGAACTCCAAAAGATTTGTTTGTTGGTTGGCTGGTTGTTTTATTTTTGCCTGATTCCTTATATGTTGAAGTAATATTAACATTAAATTTATGCAACAAAAATCATATTAAAAAGTTTAGAAATTACCATGAGTGTACACTCATTTCCTCTCTTATAGTTTGGTAAAAAGGAACCATGGATGTTTAAATAATGTTTTTTCCAAAGCTCCTTCTTTTCAATGTTGTGTTTGGTCGGAAAGAAAGAAAATATTTAAGAAAAGCAATTTTGATCACCCATAGTTGCAGCATTAACTGTATCTTACTAGTCTCTTTGTCCTGTATTTAGCATTCTGAAAGTCTAACAATATTTTATCCACACCATTTAACAAATATTTCCCTATATCATTATAAACTTGTTATGAATGCTATTTTTAATGTCTACAGATTGTACTATCATATAGATTTGTCACACTTACTTAACCACACACCTAATATTGGTTATTTGGATTATTTTCTTTTAAAATAAGATTTTCCAAAAGATTCCCTTATGGTTTCCAAGTACTGACAATATTTAATGTACATATGGTAATATTTAGTCTTAATGTATATCATGCTAGCAAAAATTAAAGAGCCAGAAGTTTTATGTTTAAATTTTATTAAAATCAGCACAATACAAAAAGCAATCAATCAGTTTCATTGAGCTCCTAGTTTCAGAGACAAAATGTGACCTTTTCAAGCAGACATTTCTTGTTCCTCTATGAGAGGAGTCATATAATTTTAAGTTATCACAGAAAGGATACACTGTGGAGGCAAAGCGAAGAAGCTCACAGAGTGTAGATGACCATGATATGTCCCTTAAAGAGGTGGCATTTAATGAAGACCCAGAGTATGACATTGAGAACCCCAGCTCTGCTGGCATACTCAAACACTTTGGAGGATAGCAGTCAATAAATCTTTTTGGACAGCAATATGTTAATATGTAAGAGGGTCTTAAATATTTTCATATCTTTTAGGAAAAGTAAATATTCAGAAGTATTCAGAAAAGGTGAAAGAAAATTAGTGAGCTAACATGTTTCTCTTAACCTGATTTGTAATAAGAAAAAAAGGAAACAACTTATATGTTTCTAAAGCTAAGGGATTAGTTATAACTATGCCTATACTAGAATGTATGCATTATTTAAAAGTATGCTTAGAGTAATCTAAAAGAGAAGATTGTGCTAGAATAAGATACATAACCAAACACAATGCACAATTGATTTGGGAAAAATAACAGTAAAAAGTCATTTGGGGAACAATAAATAAAATTTGAATATGATCCGGATGTTAAATGACATTAGGGAATACTCATTTATATTTTGTTGTGATAATGGTATTGATTATGTGGGAGAATTTATTTATAGGAGATGCATATTGAAATATGTAGGCTTGAGATGCTCTGATGAATGCAATTTACTTTAAAATATTTCTGCAAAAAATACATATGTACATATATATGAAAATATACAGATATGTACATATATAGATAGATAAAGTAAACATGGCAAAGCATTTATGATTATCATCTCATACTTGGTCTGAGTGAAAGATATATAGGTATTTATGTTTCAACTTTAGTATATGTTTGAGAATTTTTATAATAAAGAACTACATTATCTAACACTATCTAGAAAACCAGAAAAAATGTCATAATGATTCAGTGATTATGTTGGGATGATAGATTTAGAAATGATTGCTATTTTTCTTCATCCTTGGATGCTTTTTATATAGTGGATATATTTTATTTTTATTATCAATAATTAAAGACATATTCTATTGAGCACTTATTAGGGTCTTTGCTCTGTGCAAATTATTCCATTTAACTCTTACAACAACCCTAAGAGGCTGGTATTATTACTCCCCTTGTATAGCTAAGGGGACTAATATTTAAAGAGATTACATTATTTTTCCACTGATATGTGACAATGTCAGTATTTCGCCTAGGCAAAAGTTACATTTTTACAATTCAAAAATAAGTTTCAAAAATATTTAGTAAAATAAAAAGAAACTATTCGCATAACTGAAGATTTTATCCCAGAGGTCATGTACTGATATGGATTTAAAGGATGGAAATTATGACTAAAGCCCTGACTACAGATTGCTGCCTGTGTGGTCATAAAGACTCAGAGCTATGCTGTGGGCATTTATGCTTCCTCATCCTCCTCATAGAGATCTCTTTGAGTAATGATCTGTGAGCATATTGTGAATGACGAATTCTCCTACAATGTAAGTTGTTATTGTCATTGTTCTCTGGGATTCCAAAAAGTGTACCTCCATATCTAGCAGAACACCTGCTGTTCTTTTTATGCTTGGCCTTTGAATTTTATTTTAGGATTTGATTTCATTATTATTAAAACATCTTTTAGTGACATCTGTTTTTGTTTGTTCATTTGCTTTTTTGCTATAATTGCAAAGGAGAAGAATAAAAAATTTCTCCTCTTTTCTTGATAAACCCTGACTGGAAAATCCACCCTTCTCATTGTTGAGCACAGCTGACAACGTAGGGGAAAGGGTCTCTGGAGGATGTCCTAAAGAAGGGAACAAAAGAGAACTTGGTGTGTCAAGATTCAAATCCATAAAGAGCGGGCTTTCACATCTCACTTTGCAAAACCGAACACCATATTCCTTATTTTCAATATGTTACTCTAGGCTTGGGCAAACAATAGAAACTACAATGAATTGCTGTTGAATAGATGAATGGTTGCTGAGAAAACTTCTTTTTGTGTAATTTCCTATCACAAGCATGAAACAGTCAAGAAATTGTCATTGTTGTGAAAACTTCAGCTCAATAACTCAGAGGTAAAGAAAATTGGCACCAGAACATTAATTCTTCATTTGGACAGAATCACTGAACGTTCTGAGGTCCATACACCATTGTTGTAAAATTCTAACAATCAAGTTTATTTTGGAAGTTCTGTATCATGTTATCAACCTCAAGTATCATGTTACCAAGAACATAGCCTCCAGGAAAATGAAAAAACAAACTTCTATTTCCAAACATGCATCTCTGTTGTTTTAAAGCTGACAATATTTGCTTTACTAATTCAGAAGGAGAGAAGATCACAAATTATGTCTTAGGTTGACATTTAACATTTTACTTTCCAAAGTAACCTTCTTATTACCAAGACCATTGCTGAAAAGTCCAGATATAATAAACTCATACCTTGAATGTGAATTAATACTGTGAGCTGAACAATCTTTGACTAGGATTGACCACCCTTAAACCTCTCAGCGTTTGTCTGTTTTTGTTCCTGATAAAACACAATGTAAACTTACTCATTTTGGAGTAAGCAAGCACGAAAGCTAGTTAAGATTCCTCTGTGTTGGTGCATGTCAGGTTGTGTGTGTGTGTGTGTGTGTGTGTGTGTGTGTGTGTGTGAGTGGAATGGGACTAAAGTCACATCATCTCATGAAGATACACCAAAGTATGTGCAACCAGGAAAAAACAAATTTGCACAGGGTGCTTCAAAGGATCAGGTTGTAGCCCTGGGGCCACCAGAAGCCAGCAATTGACAACAGCAAATAATGGTTTATGATTACTGGTTGGAAGCTTTCTGATAAGGCATTAGAGACCAAAACATCAGAGGAATGCATAACAAATATGGTTCCAGTTTATTTAGTCTTACAAACCATAATAATTTGGATTGTTTCTCTTATCTCTTCATCTTAAATTTAATTTAAATTTATTTAAATTTGTCCTTGACTTGAGTTAGTTCAATTTCTTTTAAAAATGTTTTATTGCATCAATTAATATATATTGTGCTGGTTAATTTTATATGTCGACTGGGCTGAGGGATATTCAGCTAGTAAAACATTATTTCTGGGTGTGCCTGAAAAGGTGTGTCTAGAAGAGATTGACATTTGGATCCATAGACTGTGTAAAGAATATTTCCCTCATCAATGCAGGTGACCATAATCCAATCCACTGAGGACTTGAATAAAGCAAAAAGTCATAGAAAGAACAAATTCTCTCTCTCTGCTTGAGCTGAGACATCTGTCTTCTTCTGCCCTCAGATATTGACACTACCAGTTCCTGGACCTACTGAATCAAATGGAAACTTAGCGCATCTACTTTCTTTATTCTCAGGCCTTTGGACTCTGAGTTATACCACTGGCTTTCTGGGTTCTCCGTTCCATGATTGTAGATGCCAGGTAGTGGAACTTTCTGCCTCTGTAATCACGTGAACCAATTCCTACGACAAATCTCTTTTAATATACATGTATCCTACTAGTTCTGTTTCTCTGGAGAACCCTGCTGATACATTAATTAATGGTTCTAATGCTGAACTAAGTGTAAGTAATATAAAGAAATAAATGTCATGATACAGTCCTCAAAGAACTTAACAAGCTGAGTTGGAAGGGCCAAAGAAACAAGAAATATTGGTGAGTATGTAGTTAGAATAGTCAGAGAAAGTCACTAAATGGCAACTTATGACTCCTCTTCATTGACTCATTTCATTTATTCACCACCGTAAACACTTTCTGAATTCGAAATGGCAGCAGATGATTATGCTGGGAGGAATGTCCATTCTTATCAGATCCTCACTAATTATGTAGGAGCCACTTAATCCACCCTTCACATTTGGATTGGCACTTTTTCTTTTTCTCTATTTTTTTTTAAAAATTTCCATTTCCACAGATTTACAGGTGGTTGTGGAATGTGATGTTCCTTTGCAAAAATTCCAGTGCCAGCATTGTTCCCTCAGGCCAGCAATTCCCAGGCTTTGATATTTTAGTTTAGTGGTAACCATTATATTTGTTTTCTTAGTGAGAAAATCTAAGTCGTTTTGGGCACTTGTTCAAGGTTATATGATGAGGGCATAGACCCCATCCCTGAACTCACTAACATACTTGAACCATAATTCAGGAGCAGTGGTTGAGCCAAGAGAAAAGATGGGGCCAAATTCATGGCTTTAACATTCAGAGAACTTGCCAAATACCCTTCAACCTTTCAACAATGACCCTATTTCCTCATTTCTCAACCTGGAATTATACGCAGCTTTTTTTTTTTCTTCCTTGCTTAAAGTGGTACCCTATGTGATCATAGGATTGTCAGTCATGACATCTTACTAGTTCACCTGCATTTTGTCTCACAGTCTAAGACTTTCTCTTTCATTTTTTTAACCCACTGAGGAAACATGAGCCAGTAAACATCACCATGGATTACCCCAAGTGCCATGCTCTTGCTCCAGAATTCTGTTTGAGGCAATCCTAGCATCTCCAGCCTTTCTTCAGAGTTGTTTCCTGAAAGCCTTGTCCTTTCATTCTTTTCTATGGTTCCATCACTGCTTATAGGAGCAGACAATATAAAATCAGGCCCCAAACAAACAGTTTTGCCCTATATTTAATTTTCATAGACTCTGCCTCTCTTCCTGTCTCATCTAAGAGGGAAGTAGAGATAGCTAAGATACACTTCTGAAGGTCACGGCCCAAGGACACAGCCCACAAGACTGAGGTTTAATAATACGATTATGGAATGCTTCCCCTCCTCCACATTTTACCCTCAGCACTACCACCAACATGGCCTCAGTATAATAAGAGTGTCCCGTAGCTAAAAGAGCTGCAAGACACAGAATCTCTCTAATGAACAGTACTTAGAGAAGCCCAAGTTCACAAGGGAGATAAAAACAAAGATAGAGGAATTTGAAGCCTACGTGACATCAAACATTAAACACAATTAAAGTCCAAGCCAGATTAACATAAAATCACATTAAAAACTTGCTATCTGATACATAATATCAGGCTTTTGACGAAAAAATTACAAGGAAAAAAAAAAGTCTGAAGAAACAAAGCAAGAATCAGAAACAGACTTAGATGTGACACAGACACTGGAATTATTAGACAAGGGTTTAAAATAATTATGTTTATATGCTAAGGGGCCTAATGGCAAAAATAGACAACATGCAATACACGTGGGTTATGTTAGCAAAGAGATGGAAACTCTAAGAAAGAATAAAAAGAAATGCAGAAAATTGAAAAAGAAAAAACAGTATTAGTGAAGAATAACTTCAATGGAGTCATCAGCAGGATGGACATGAATGAAGAATGAATCTGAGAGCTTGAAGATACGACAATTGGAACTTCCCAAACTGAAATGCAAAGGAAAAAGGAATAATACTTAAAATAGAAAAAAAAAATAAGAATGTTCAATAACATTGAACATTGGGACCATTTCAAAAGGTGAGGCATATAAAGTTGGAATACCAGAAGGAGAAAAAAAAAGAGAATGAAGCAGAGGAAATATTTGAAATAATAATGGCCAAGAAGAGACACTACTCTATGGATTCAGAAAGCTCAGAGAATACCAATAGGATAAATATCAAAAAGTATACATTTTGGTATATCGTAGTCAAAATGCAGAAAGTCAAGGCAAATAATTGACCTTCAAAGAAACTAGAGAATCAAGCACCTTACCTATATGGAATAAGAATAAGAATTATATTGGACATTTTGTCAGTAACCATGCAAGCAACAAGAAAGTAGAGTGAAATATTTAAGATGTTGAAAGAAAACCCCACAAATCTAGAGTTCTGTATTCTGCAAAACTATCATTTAAAAGAGAAGGAAAGACAAGTCACAGACTAGGAGAAAATATTTGAAAACACGTATCTGATAAATGACTTATAGCCAAAACATGCAGAAAACTCTTAAATCTCAACAGTAAAAAAACATCATAATCAAAAAGTGAGCAAAAGACCTAAATAGACACCTCACTAAAAATAATGTATATATGGCAAATAAACATATGAAAAGATGTTCAACATGCACCTTTAGAGAACTGCAAATTAAAACAGTAATGATATATTACGATACATTTATTAGAATGGTGGAACTCTGAAACACTGACAACACCAAACGCTGACAGGATGTGGAGCAACAGGAACTCTTACTCACTACTGGTAGGAATACAAAATGGTACAACTAGTTTGGAAGTCAGTTTGGCAGTTTCTTACAAAGCTAAACATAAACATATGGTCCAGTGATGGTGATGGTGTTTTTTTTGGTATTTATCCAAACAAGTTGAAAAATTTTGTCCACACAGAACCCACCCATAAATGTTCATTATAACAGCCATTTATAATTTTCAAAAATTGGAGCAATCAATATGTCATTCAATATAGCGGAATGAATAAAGAAATTGGGGTATATCCACCCACACAAGAAATATGATTTGGTGATGAACAACAACAATGAAAAGAGCTATCAACCTTGAAAAAAAAAAACAACATGAATAGAAACCTTAAATGCTAATTACTAAGTGAAAAAAGCCAGTCTGAAATGGTTACATACAATATGATTCCAAGTGTATGACATTCTGGGAAAACTATAAAAACATTAAAAAATCAGGGTTAACTGGGGTTTAGGAGGATGGAGAAGGGAAAAGGGAGAATGATAAATAAATGGAACATGGGATTCTTAGGACAGTGGTACTATTCTGTATGATACCGTAATGGTAAATACATGTCATTATACATTTGTCCAAAACCCAAAATATGTACAATACAAAGATATGTAATGTAATATCTGTGGACTTTAGTTTAGAATAGTGTATCAATATTGGTTTTTCAATGATAACAAATGTACCACACCAATACAAGATGGTAATAATAGGGAAACTGTGTACTGGTAGGGAATGACTCAGTATAAGAGAACTCTGTACTCTCTACTCAAATTTTTTTGTACTCTCTACTCAATTTTTTATAAATACAAAACTGCTCTAGAAGATAAAGCCTATTCATTGAAAAAGAAAAAGTGAAGGAAAATGAAGATATTGTTAGACAACAAACAAAACCTCCAATCTGGAAGCTTCTGAACTGATAGAACCTGCTGAGTTTTGAAGACGTTTGGCTGGCTGTAGAGATTTTGTATATCTAGATGTGAAAGGATATCACCACTTTGCTGTGAAAAAGTAATTATAGGGTCTGGTTAAGAAAAGTAATTGTGTGGTCTATCAGTACAGAATGAAGACTAACATTTGTTGTTATGTGACTGCTTCTGTGCCAAGTACATGTCATGTTATTTTATTCCTTCCTTCCTTCTTTCTTTCCTTCCTTTTCTCCTTCTTTCCATCCTCCTTCCCTCCCTCTCTCCCATCTCTCTCCATTCCTTTATCATAGTTATTGAATGGTCAGATACATACCACTGAAGGTGCCGTGTCCTCAAAGACTTAACTATCTAGTGGAGGGGACTGACAGGTACAGGAAAGTCCAGTATGGTCCTGTATGATCTATGTGTCTATATTAAGGAGATTGCAGGTACTGTGGGAGCACACAAGAGGAGCACACATTCAGCCTTGGGGGAACAGAGAAGGCACCCATAGGAGGTGATCTAAAGATGAGACCTGAAGTAGCAATTAATTAGAGAGGAGGTGGGAGAGTGGGTGGCAGAGAGAACAATCTTTGTGAAAGCCCAGAGATGACTGAAACTCAAGCAAGTTCATATGGCTAGAGAGAATTTAGTGCCAAAAACTGTGAAGACTAAAGATAATCCAGGGGTTGTAAGAAAGGACCAGGTCCTGGCAATTCAGGGTAGGAAACATCTTGAGAGTGGTGGGAAGCCATTTAGGTAGGGAATGAACCAACCAGACTTGCTCTTTCCAAAGGATCTCTCTGAAAAAAAGTGTGAAAATGGGCCAACATTAGAGGTAAGAGACTTGCAATGCTCTAAGCATTAAATGGTGGCATTCAAACTTGGGATGGAGATAGCAAGGAAGCTTTGAAAGAGCTGGAATCAAAGATTCAGTTGTTTATTTGATTTCAGAGTGGTGATGAAGACATCTTAAATTTTCTGGTGACACGTATGGCATCTTCAACTGAATATAAAACCAGTTTGTGAGGTTAGAGAGAGCAAAGATGATAATTTCAGTTTGGAACATTTGTTTTTGAAGAGGCTGTGGAACATGGGAGAGAGTATATGGATGTGAAGTTCTGAAGAGAAATTTTGGCCAGAGAGAAAAGATCTGGAAATTGCTGGCATAAAGGTAGTGACTAAAGTGGGAGATTTGTTTTTACAACAATCATTAAGACAGGTATTTCTCTCCCTCTTTTCAGAGGAGGGAACTGAGGTCTGGAGAGCATAAGTAAGTTGCTCAAAGTCAGGGGGTGTTGGAACCAGGATTTTTGACCTGTGCCTTTCCCCTGCACACCACTGTCTGAGTAAATGCAGTGCTTCTGAGAAATCTGTATTGCTTCTGTGGAATTTTTTTCTACCTCTGAGAATCCAAAAAAATACTCCTACTTGTCATAGGAACTCACTTGGAGAAATGTCACTGTTCACAGCTCAAAAATTCTTTTTTGGAGGTTAAGGAGAAACACATTGACTTTTTAAATGAGAATTTACTTTCGTCTGGACAGAAGGATCCCAGTGATACCCTGTCTCCAAAAGCAACCCTGAGTGTCCTTCCAAGCCAGACCTATAGTGGGTGGCGAGGCTTGGGATTATGTTGACAGCTTGCCTCCTCATGCATTAACCTGATGTTGGACACATCAAATAAGTGGTGCCAAAAGCAGACAACTGATTTCACTTGCTGGTATAAGACGGGCTCCATGTTCAGCCACCCTCCCTCTGGGACACCTGCTGGTGTCCTGTCTCTTTTTCATGGAGATTCTCACATCTCCCCCATACCTGACCGACATATTCTACCTTCTTTCTTGGTCCAGATAGCACCAGAGTTGAAGCTTTTTCCATTTTAATGGAAACTGGATGCCCATAATGGTGACCTCAGCCCTCTTGGTATCCCCCTCCCTCCCCCGCCTCCCAGGCACTGTCATTTTCCTTTGCATGGCCTCAGGGGTCTTCAACAGTGGAGGGACCTGTTTCATAGCTGACACCAAGGCTCAAGCTCTAACCTCTCACACTTTCTCATATAACATCTCATCTGCTGGTGGAATACATTTGTTTGTGATTACTGGCTGCATACAATACCCTCGCACACGGCCTTATGGTATGGCCCAGCGCCATGAGAAAACACATTAGTAATTTTTTTGACCCTTGTGCAACTATTCAGGATTTCCCTAAAACAAAAAAACATAAAGGGATTTTATTGTCTTGCACGATTAGAGTTCCCTTATGGCTGATGCATGTATATTAGAATCAACAGAACACAAGACTTCCCAGACATTTGGGGTTGAGAAGTTTCTGACTCTAACTAGTGAACACCCCTTGTTTATCTGCTCCGGGGACAAAAAGCACAAGGAAATTACAAACAAAAGACATCAAGGTCTTGACTGTTTCTCTTGGTATATAAATTTATGCCTGGGCTTAAATAAGGTACACTTAGTAAGCCACTTCTGAAAGTAACTGTGAAATGAGAAAAATTGGAAGAGACTGGGATTCTCAGGAGGGCCATGGGGAGCAGGAGAGCCGAAGCTCACTGCTTCTTTTTGAAAAACAGTGTACTTCATGGACTTGCCATTAAAACGACAAGATCTGTCTTTTATATGGCATGGACTGACTCTCTCTCTCTCTCCTCTCTCTCTCTCTCTCTCTCTCTCTTTCTCTCCTCCTTCCCTCCTTCATACTCTTCCTCCCTCCATTTTTTACACACACACACACACACACACACACACACCATTCAATCAAGATGTCTTAAAAAAAGAGTAGTGAACTTTCATTTACCCTTAAGAATAAATATATATAATTCTTATTTTAAAAAACCACTCCATTTGTGGCACTGTTATCGGGTTCATGTACACCCAGGAGTTTCTGATAAACTAGCATGAGAGAACTTGAGAGGTTCTAGCTCTCTGAGGAGCTACACTGGAACATTTTAACTACTTTTCTCTGAAGGACAAACTCACTCTCTGAATCTGCAGCATTAGAGGCCACCCCACCAGCTGGGACTTGTTTCCAGGTGTCTAGGCAGTGAAGGTAAGTCAGCCAAGAGGATGAGAAGACAACATTTGCCATGAAGGCAGTGAATGAACCTTATTTTATACAGGGTTTAGTTAGAAATATTAGAAAAAAAATAATTTTGCCTTTCAAATATAGAGTATTGGTCATTGCATAATGGTACTAACTCTAAACTCGGCATAAATATATGATGGCTACCTTTAAAAACTGTTATCAGCCTTCAAAAATATGTATCCCATTAAGTGACAAAGGGTGAGAACATAGCTGAGCACTTCTATATTAAGAGCTACGGGGAAAATATGGTATACAAAGCAGAACAATAAAGTACAATGATGTTTGAGTTTCACATTGACTATGTTATGGTTAGAATAACAAATTTGCCAAGGCACAGACATATTTAACCTCTCTTAAAAAACTAATACATTTGTGAGATACTCTGGGGAAAAGCCGTTCATCTCACTCCTTACAGAAAGAAAAAGATGAGTTCAGAATGGAAAAGATGGATTTGCACTCCACTTTCTCACCTGTCACCTTCCCTGGGGCTAGTGTTATCACCTGGTGCTTGCAGCTCCCAGGGAGCACAGAATGGGCATTGACAGGCAACATTGAATGTCCCCTTTAAATCATGAGACTGATCTGTGTATTGCCTTCTTAATATTTGGACTCATCTATGTTGCCATTTCTACATTAGTTTTACTGGAGGTTATATTCTGAATGCTATTCTGTAAATACTGAAATGTATTTTTATCTAACCAACCAATCATTGGAAAGGAGCTCCAGCTCAGCCTCATCAGCATCTCTTAGGGAGAGTCTGCCATCAGAAGGAATGGGAGCTATCCCAGGAGCTAACCCAGAGGTTAGGCTTCAGGCCACCCATAAACTTGCAGGTCTTTTTCCTTGGAGAAAATATCTTTTCCCTTTTGATTCAACTGGGCTGGGGAACCACGGAGATAGCTAACCCCCAAGGGTGCACCCAGAGACACAAATCAATTCCATTATGAAGGAGAGAGGGTTGCACATTTAGTACATGGTGAGGGTGGTCACATGGCAGGCAGAGATGCAAAGCGTGGCAACTTAATCTTGACCATGTTGTAAAGAATAAAATGTGTCCAGTGATTACTGGACTGGGTGATGCCTCTGAGAAGCATCACCATGAACTTATGACTGGAAGCACATTTTATTCATGTTTGGCTCCTTGTAGCTCATTTTTAGATCATGTAATCTGTGGAGAGCATCCTGTGATTGGCATGTTTTCCCAAGTTCAGTTATAGTTTATGAGATGTGGAAGAAAAAAACTGCTCTCAGCTATTACCTAAGATTCAAAGGACTTTGCTCAATTTGCAAATGCTTTTCAGTGGTTGACTTGTGCTTGTTCCTCTCCGCCCTGGTTTGGCTATTCTTAGACCAGGAATTAAATCACTGAAGTCCAGTCTTCTCGGGTTTCTCTTCCCTCCGGGAGAGCAGATTTAGAGTGTTCATAAGAAAATCAACGCATCCTAATCAGTTGGCCCTAAGAGACCCAGAGCGCTCCTCCCCCTTCCTTTTACAATCTTTCCAATAAAACTTCTTTCCTTTTTTTATCCTTAGGTGGGGAGCCCTCTCAGAGAGTTCACACAGTGAGTGTGGTTTGTGCATTCAATATTAAGATCTAATCATGGTCTCTTGGGGCTGAAAAATGAAAACACTGGATAAGAGCCCACCTTCTGGCTTCATGCTTGTCAAGAACAGGATCTATTAGCCTTTTAAAGAAATACTGATAATAAAAAGCAGACTTAAGTGAGCTATGTGAATTGGCATCTAATCAATTATTTTCTGAGCTTTTCCCCTTAAGTTACTCAGAGCCGCGTGAGCAAACAAGATTTTACTGTTCCAAGCCCTCTTGCCTTCCATGGAGCTTGGATAATACATGAGACCATGCATCCTTCATTCTCTTTTGTGATGTTTTATTATCATCATCTTTATAGAAAAGATCCTAGTCCCTTTAATTAAAGGGTATACAAAATTAGAAAATCCCCAAGCATCCGGAAGTGTGAGGCCAAAGCTTCCCTCCTTTGCCCACCTGCTGGGCCAGGACCTCAGTGCTGTGAGGACCAGGACAGCAACTGGGGCCAACCCAGGGTGCCGAGAGCTCAGGCTGCTTTCTTTTCCCCACATTAGTCCCTTATTGTATTTGACCTAGAAATTTTGGATGTGGATGACACCACATGCTTGGGATGATACTTTTTTTCTCCTTAAACTTTTTGCCCTCTAGTTGATTTATTTCTCCTGGGCTAAAACTGGATGCATCCTGAACATCATTCTTTGGCATGGAAGACACTCCAGAGTTTGGCGGGTCTCCTCCTTACAAATTAGTTGCATCAAACGTTTGGTTTGCTTTACTTCACCCATCGGCCATCTTATCTGTGCTTCACCTTCTCCCGTACCCTCTCTATATTCAATCTGCACCCTTTGCCCTTTACCCCATATATCATTAGAAGAAGAAATGTATCTATGATTTTCCCTGAGTGCAAGCCAATCCTTTATTTTAGCGTGGGTGTGCCTGTTTTTTTTTTTTTAGGTGCACACCAGGCAGCTGAAGAGTGATGTCGATTTTGACCTGTCATCTGTAGTCCCCACCCAGGAGAAGTTTTGAAGCACCCACTCCCTGAGGTCATCTTTGTTAACTCTCTGGAGGAGCACAATAAAAGAAATCAAGAAACACAAATAAAAGGCAACCAGAAGGTAAATGATATTTTAAAAAGATTTCTGTTTTTCTATTAAAGAAAAAAAAGCTGCTTTCCAAACTTGGGCTTGAGATAGGCGCGATTACTGCCTTTTGCTGGTCTTTGCCACAAAATGCTTCTCTTGAGAAGGAAAATAGGGGATTATCTAAAACACCCAGTTACTCTTATTAAGTTCAGATTCTCTTAAGATTAGATTGAAAAAATCCATTTCTACATGTAGCATGCATTCCAGAATAAGCTTAAACACAAAGTTTCCAGGCCTGATCTGAAATCCTGTTGGGTAATTCCAGCCAGGCCTTGACCCCGGGGTTGTGAGGGCCAGGAGTGGTATTACCAGTTATTGTCTATTTTGTTAGAAACTGGAGTTGAACTTGGGAGCATGATTAATGTGAGCTCAATTTTCCCCTCCCTCCAGCCAACCATTGAAATCAGTAAGGCTTCTCACAGGGTAAACACGCCTGTTGGTTTGTTCCCAGGAATTCTCCTATACTTTCCCTTGTAATATATTAATTTGCCCCTTTCATTGCTTTCCCCTTGGTCCACTGTCACATTTCCTCTTCACTCTTTACCTATTTGAACCTAAATTCGAAGCCATGGATTCTCCTGGGAGTCTAGTCACATATGTCAAAGCTCAGTCAAGGTTCCCCTGGGCTGTAACAGTGTCCACCACCCCTGTCTTAATTCTCTGTTCCCAGGGTCTTGATTGTCTCTTTATGTTGCTTAATCATTATTCACATAGAAGAAAGCAATTTTTAATATTTTTAATGAATTATTCAGGAATCTGAGTAAATATCCACATTTTTAAAGGACTCAGGCCAGGGTTTCTGCCTTCCTCATCCCTTCCCCATATCAACCAACATTTATAGAGAAAAAATTCCACGAGGCAGCTGCTCTGCTGTGCCCTGGCTTGCACTATTTTATTTAATCCTCACTACCGCCTTTAGCATGGTACTATGCACATGGTAGGTTCTTAATGAAATTGCTCTGGTTAAATGGATAATCTAATAGAACAGAGTTATTAGTCTAACTTTAGAGCTAAGGAAACTGAGGTCACAAGTAGTTAAATGACTTGTTTAACATACTGTGGTTTAATTGAATTTACCCTTTTTCCAGTCCATCCCTGTTGTTATATTTGTAATATTCATGTTCAATAGTTAAAGTCACCATCCAGATGGTACCACAAATGGGACTGCTTAACTCTGTCTCATTCCTTCAGAGAGGCATGGTGCTATTTATGGAGAGAATGTGGGTGACTGAGCAGCAGGGTGTTTGGCCTCTTGGCCTTTGGAATTCCGTCTACAGCTTTCACTCCAGAAAACCTCACACAGATTTGTGTTTGCAGAGAGGGATCCAAAGACTTAATTATTTTTGAGGAGCTCTACTATTTGTCCATTGCTAACCAGGTCATCCTTCAGACAGAAAAAAATGCTGTATATGACCCAGCCAAGGCTGCTGCTCAATGGGGTTGACAATAGGCCAGAAACTCAAAGCCCTGCCCTTAGGCCTGAGCATGTCCAGAGAGTGAGCTGATGGAAGGCATTTCTCTGTGTGCACCCTGCAGAGGTTCAAGCCTGGAAGAGTTACCAGAAGCAATGCCCACTGATTCTTCTTAGCAGGTGGTTGCACTGAGCTAAATGAGAAAAAGGCAGCCTGCCTCTTCTGACAGAAGTAGGCAAAGCAGAATCCAATATGCATCACCATGGCCTAGATGTTTTCATGAATTTCAACATTTCAAAATGGGTGTTTCTATCACTCTCGGTGGCAGCCGTCATATCTGTCTTTCCAGGGAGGTGTATGTAGAAGTGCCATTAAGTAAAAACTTTGGAATTCCAACATTTGATCTTTCTGCTTTCTCAACAATTGTTTTTACAGATATGTTCACGCAACTCAGATTCTTGCTCAAAACCCCCAAAGCACTTGAGAGTAAAATTACAAAGGGGTGAAGTAGTGGTTCCACCTCGTTCTGTAGCAGTGTGTTCCTGTGTTGGGGGGGGGGGGCGGGGAGGGAGCAGAGTCTCTTGAGTGTCTGGAGGAAGGGCACAGACAGAGTTGCTTGGTTGTTGAGTTCATCAGAGCTATTAGCCATGCTGGTCCTGAAAGGAGAGAGTAACTCAGAGTCCTGGGGGAGGGGGGTGTGCATCATTCAAACCACAAACATTTATTTATCTTTACAGCATGCAGAGAAGTATGCTAGGTTGAGAAGGACTTGCAAGCAGGCTGTCTCCAGCTCTCCAGGTCAATTAACACCTATCACGGAATCTCTGCTTCAGAAGGCACTCCAGTTACAAAATGAATGTCAGCATTCTCTAATCAATCCAAACATATTTTTTTGTCCTTACATATCAGCAAAACTACAGTTAAAGTGACAATGATCACCTGAGCTGATAAATCCTCTTATAAAATTAACACCAATTTTATCCTTTCTTACATGTAGAAATTCTCAATGTGTTCTCCTTAAAAAAAAAAAATTGGTTTATTTGATAGACCACACACAGCTAGCCATTTGTAGAAGTTGGCTAGATCAAATGGGAGAATGCATTTGAAAGGCTTCATACGTGTTTGTCCTCCGTAAAATGTTAGCTGGTATTAGCACTCTTGTCACATCATCATCATCATTGTCATCATCATTGCATTTATTTGCTTGCCTTTGTTTTGACTAGAAGTTAAATCAGCGGGAGCTAAGAGATCTGGAGTTTAACAGCTCCTCTTTGTGCCTTGACATATACTTTTTGAGATGTAAAGTTTAATTTGCCTCTTTTGTTAAACTGAAGGTCTGTGGATGAGCAGCAGTGGACATCCCATTTTAATGGGATTATCCCGCATTTTAATATTTTTGTCAAGGAACCTGAATGATCCACTGAAAGAGCCTATTACTTCATGCTCTGTGTCTTCTTTACACCAAATCTTGGAAGTGGGAGGAGAAGGGGACCAGCGTTTATTGAATATGTGCTATGTTCTAAGCATTTCACATATGGTTTAAGCTAAATTGTTTTCCTTCCTGAAATTTAAATGTTGAAATCCTAGCGTCTAGTACCTCAGAATGTGACTGCATTTTGGATATGTGGTCTATAAAAATATAATTAATGTTAAAATGAGATCATTAGGGTGATCCTAATTTAATCTGACTGTTCTCTTTATAAGAATAAATTGGAAAAGAGATATACATAAAGGAAGACCATGTGAAGACTCAGGGAGAAAACAGCCCTGCACATGCCAAGGAAAGAAGCCTCAGAACAAACCAACTCTGCTGATAACCTTAATTTAGGATTTCTAGCTTTTTAATTGTGAGAAAATATATTTTTGTTGTTTGAGCCTAGTCTGTGGTATTTGTTATGGCAGCTCTAGCAAACTAATACAACATGTTGTCTAATTGACACCTCTGTACAAACCAATGTGTCACTATCACCAATTTTTAGATAAGGAAATTATGATTTGAGATATAAGTAATTTGTCTGCGGTCTCTCACAGGTGGTCAAGTAGCATGGCTAGGTTTCAAACCTAGTTCTTCTGGAGGATACTTGACATATGGTAATATTTTAATAAATATTAATACATTATTTATTGTTACTATTGGATTCAATAAGATAATATTAAATTCAAGTAAGCATACCACCAAGAGATGAATTTTATGTCGATTATAGTGGTACTTCGCATAAAGGAGGTTGGCTTGCTTGTAGGAAAGAAGGAGCCCAAGTTTCACAAAATATTGTTTGAACTCCACATAAAGTTGACTTTAGCTTATTGTAAGTCATGGATTGTTATAGAAGCCTCCAAGAAATGAAGTTTTATATGTACATTGATTTATAGGCAGAATAAAAGGTGTTTTGGTGGAAATGTGTTTGGTAAGGTGTTAGGATGCATCAATACCCACTCTAAAATGTTTTTCCAAATAAGTTCTTAAAAGTTTTTGCCCTAGTTAGTCAAAGATAGCCCTAATAACATGGCCAAAGGTTAAAGTTTATGTTCATAATTATTTTAAAGCAAGATATTACTCTCTGGCTTCTCAATCACATTTTTATTCCTTTTGTACATCTCATCAAAGCATTTCGATTAGAACAAGTCATTGAAAACAGAAGCCAAAATAAATAGTTAAGTTTAAATTACTACAGTGAAGGGACTACAATTTTAGTAAGGCTCAAGTTATGGGGACTTTTAATGATTCTATGAAGTTCTAGTATTTATGGAATTGGCTTGTGCGTTGATTTTTTTTCCTTTCTGATTTATTTCTGATTTTTAAAGAAATTCTTTGAATTTCTTAGTCTATCTTGTCGAACTTTTGCTGACGGCTTCTCAAAGGTTTCAGCTAGTTGATGATCTGATTTTCCTTGGTACTCATTAATTCTTGTCGCTTAGCCCAAAGCCGACTGCCTCTGCCCAGCAGCCTGGCCAACTTGCCCATGTTTGCTACATGAGAACCAGAGGTGTCTGCCAGCTTCACTGCTTCCATCCCTGCTTCCGGAATGGCCCAGGGGAGGCTGCAGACAAATACAAATAAAGCTAGGGTGCCAACCCTCCCACAAATGTAATCTTTTCTTATGTCCTTCTAGGCTGGTCAGGGGACATCATGGCACAGTTAAGTGCACAAATTTGGAGACAGACTGCGTCAGTTCAAATCTCAACTGCCACCTACAAATCGAAAGACTCTGGGCATATTACTTAATCAACCTAGGTCTCAGTTTCACCATTTGTTAAGTGGCGATAACTACCTTGAGGTTTGTTGAAAAGATTACATGAAATAATATAGGTAAAGTACCTAAAAAAGTATCTGGTACATGCTTAATAAATGAAGGTCATAAACAGAAATTTGATGACTTCACCTAATATAACTTCCAGTGCTTTCTGTGTGGTTGAGATTTCATTTTCAACACAACAAATCCTGCTGTATTTCTTCAGAGGAGAAATTGTGGCCTGATGTGCAATTGGGACTTAAGCTCTCATAAGACCCAAGAGTCCCCACAGAGGGCATTCTCCATGTGTTTCAAACTTGGTGCATCATCCACCAAGCATGCTCCCTCCGGAAAAGCAGGAGACCGCCCAAGGTTTGGATAAGTTCAGGGAAGCATCTGAACTTTTTGGGAGCTGTCCCATCAAAACTGGAGTTGTCTGGGTTTTGACCGCTGGGGCCAATATTCTTTTCTGTCTGGGCTTTCAAAAAAGATCAGAACATTGGGTTAGTATTCCCAGCTCTCTCCATCATTAGAAACTCTTAAGCATGAAGATTCCACTCCTTTCAACCAGAATTTTGTGGCTAAAAGAGATGAGTAATGTGAGAAATTGAATGAGGAGACTGGCACTCATTGGGGGAAATAAGGGACTAAAAGGAGAAAAATAAAAGCTATCTTCATCAGCTGGCCTAAGGCAGAGGAGTTTTAATGATATACGATTATTTCTAGAACTCAGTTTTGAATCTCCCACATTACATAAATTAGAGTTAGAAAGATTGGAGTTTGAATTCTATTTCTGACATTTGTCAGATAGATAATTTTTTATGGCCTCCCTAAGCCTCAGTTTTCTCATTGATAAAATGTAAATATCAATAATTATCCTGTAGCATTGTTCATTAGTTCATTCATTCATTAATTCATTCGATAATATTTGTAAAACACTTGGTCTGGCACATTGCAAGCACTCAATAAAGAGTAGCTTCCAAAAAGTTTCTGCAGAATCCTCATAATTCCATATACCTGAATTTCAAGGAAAATTCAACCTTTGACCTTAACCTTTTTTCATTTTGCTCAAGAATGTGTTTTTACCTTTATTAAAATGCACTTGACCTTTTAAAGCTCTCAAAGAAAATTTTTAAATAAAAGACTATATAGTCTTCTAAAATCAAACCAATATTATAAAAACTCACTAAAACATTAGGCATAGTTTGCTATGTTTCTCAAGACACTTGAATTAACACTCATAAAAAAATGCAACAGGGCTACATCTAAATGTGTATGAAGTGTCACTATGTCATCAAATGAGTTGACACTCAGGAGAGAAGCGTGCGCAGTGACCAAGAGCACAGGACCCCAGCATGCTCAACCTCGCCCCCAGCTCCACAAAGAGCTCTAGTGACACGACATAAACTCCGGCTACGATGATGGGCAGAGTGTATGCAACCATTTCACCTTCATAAAGTTTATGACTGTGCAGAGTTTTAGCACTTCCGCAAATGGTATCTTTTGCCTCACAAACTAAATAATTCTTTTTTTTTTTGAGTCATGTCCTTCTGTTTTCCTCCATTTTGATTTTGGGTGCCCCTTTCTTTTAGAAATCTGAGTACTTGTCTGATTTATTCATGACTGAATCTTGCACTACCCTGAAGAAAACTATGATCTGAGTAAATACCACACATTGCTTTCATTAATATGTCACATTAAATTTAAAATCTCAAGTCCAAATCAAAAGTTGGATCTCTTCACATTGTTCATACTTTAGGAAAGTCTGAGGGCTGGGAATAATTTTTCTCATGGGCCACACACACACACACACACACACACACACACTGAAATTCTAATAGTTTCCAACAACTTTCTTGTTATGTTTTGTTGTTTTGCCTCCTCGTCACCATGTATGTAGCACACTCCCATCAGTGGCATTCTCATCAAGGGCAGTGATTCTGGGTGGGTGGCACTATGTATGTAATTTTAAAAAGTATCTCCTCCTCAGTATTGGAATCACATTTCCAATTGCATCAAGAGAATGGGATTCTTTCTGCCTGCTCTGATGGCTTTCCTGAGAAAGGCTTGGCCAAAATTATCAAGCTTTGAGGTCAACAAAATCAGTACCTTACTCTCTTTTGGAGACAAAGGATCTTCTTGGAATTCTTTCTTGAGGGCTTGCCCAAATAGTTACTCTTGGCAACCCTGTATCACTCATAAACTTTCTGCTGTCATCATGAGTCCACCATAGTGACCTGTTGCTTGGTCAGCGATGTACCATGATGGTACTAGGAAACATTCCCAGCCCCTCTTTCCTGTACAAAACAAAGAGAAGGATTACTAGACTAAAGTTTGGGTTTTCCTTATGAAAACATATGACTTGCTAAGACATTTTATAACAGACCTAGAATAACAACAAGCAAACAAAATAAAATAAATAGAAACTGTTCTCCATACATTCATACCATCAATAGTTCAAATTCTCTAACAGCAAAATAAGTCAGGGAGGCTTATAGGGAAAAAAAAACAAAGCAAATTTCCTCAGGAACAATTCAGAAAATGTCTCCCTTTCTAAAGTAGAGTGAGCTGTCAGCTATGAGAATGCAAGAAATGAGGACGGCATTCAGGCCCCCTATCCTTCTTATTGTCTCCATCAGAAGAACAAAACTGACTTAAAAAAAAAGAAGATATATTGTTATCATTTGCCAGGAAAGAGAGGAGAAAAACAAGATTAAAAAATAATAATAAAATAAAATAAGGAAAGAGAGTAATCAATACAACATTCAGGACCCTAAATAGAAACCTCATTTTCTGAGAGGGGAAGACTCTTCCTAGTCCCAAATGTGAGATACGAAACCTTTGAGCTGCCAAGTTTGGGGTTGGCAGCAGCTTCTCAGAACCTGTGTTTTGAGGGTCCATGAAGCTTTCCTTTCAATAGACTTGACTAAGCTAATTATGTTTTTTTTTTTCTTCATAAGTTAGAAGACTGCCTATGGTCGACCTGCTCTCCCCTGTTCTGAGCACTACCAGGTGTTCAGAGGGAACTAGGTGTTCCCTCTCAGGCTGGAGGTGCAGGTAAAATAGCACACAAGAGAGAAGATGAAAAAAAATCACACTCTATAACTATAGTCAATGCTATGTCACTTTCTATAAACATATGTCATTAATAGAATGGTGAAGGACTAGTCATGTCAAATATTGATATTTTTTAGCCTCCACAGGTATTTAAAGTTGCCACTGACATTAAATAACCCAGTTTCTCATTGCAGCAAAATTCCATTTTTATGGAATGGATTTGGAACTAAGGTTATTGGTTTCTTTAGCAGAATCTGGTGTTTATGCCTGAGAAAATACTGCAAGAGCTGGGGAAAAGTTCGAGGATGCTCTAACTGCCACCACGGAACCAGTCTCTTTAGTCAGAGAGAAAGAAAATCTGTGCCTGTCACAGGATAATGGAAGAAGCAGGCAGAGTATGAGCAAAGTTGGAGAAGGAATTTTGAGAAAAGTTCTTAGCAACTTCTCCAAAAGGTAGATTCACATTTAGGGAAAGAATACTACTAATTTGGCAATATTGCTAATCAGAAACTTGACTACTGTTCAGTGGAAAGCTGTGCTGTCTAGAGAAGAGTTAAGTCGCTGCAGGTGATAGTGTTCATAAGAGTTGTCCCCCATGGCAGAGGTGGGCCAATCCGAAACAGGTGGATCGTAAGTGCCTCATGCGAAAACAAGGTTCCGTTCAATATGGTATTAATATATCATATTTCTCCAAGAGCAGGCTGTGTCTTGCAGACTTCATCTAACTAATTCTCACGGCATCCCTAAAAAGCAGAACATGAATGAGAAACTGTTTTGTTCATAAGTGTCTGGCAAAGTTCATGATTTCCTAACAGGAACATGTGAATTTCCCTAAAAAAAACAATACAAAACAAAACAAAAAAAACTATACCAAAAAGGTAGGGACATTTTAAGGAAACTTTGGCAGACATTAAAAAAGGTGGGGTAATCAACAGCAATGTGAAATTCAAGTTCGAAGAAAAAAGTTTGGGAAGAGCTAACAGAGAACTCTTTTGTGTGTGGCCGAAATCTTGGATCCTTTGATGGTGAGAGAAAGCATGAGCAACTCACTCTACACGACAATTCTTATATACATAAAAGTTACAGTCTCGTGAGATTTAGTTGAATCTACAGTCCTATTTTTAATGTAAACATCTTAATATTTACTAATAACAACTACCACATATTGGGTGCTTACAAATTACCAGTCAGCATTATCGCACGTAGTTCTATCAAAGGCTGGTGGTATCTGCATTCTTGTTATTTTCATTTAACTATGAGGAGCTGGGTGCTGAATGACTTCCTGAAGTCTTAGGGGCTGTAAAAGTCAGGTCCACTTCTATCTCCTGGCAAAGCCTCTATCTCCTGGCAAAGCCTCTGCTCACATCCACTACATTACACTGTGCCCTCTCCTGGCAGGTGGAATGTAGCTAAAGGTAAAGATATGAGTGGTCATATTTATACGGGCTGAAAGAAATACGAAACACTTAGTTAGATCCACAGTTTAGATTCTAAATCTGCAACTCAAACACAGGCACTGGTGGGAACAAAGGAATGCGATAAAAAGAGACAAAAATCGTGTTCAGTAATAATACCAACAGTACAGTGTAACCCATTTCCTCCCTTCAATCAAAGGATATGTGTGCGGTAACAGGAGTTGCAATGGGCCATGTCACTAATGGAGGTCTGGCACACTCCTTTCTAGTCAGTGTCTTCTGAAGTCACCCCTCCAGGCATCCCTGGCACTAACCTGGTCACCAGCATGGTCTTGATGGCTATCTCCTCAGCCAGAGCTGACTGAGTGAAAGAAGGTTCTTCCCCTCTAGTGATAGAACTTTTTATGGATCCAACCTGTTTGTTTCTCACTGAGCTCCATGTTACCACTCCGTTGACTCATGAATTATTAGTCTTCCTCTTCCCAGAACTTGACCCAGGCTGCTGAAAGGGCTGAGTTAGAAGACAACTAGAGGGCATATCCCTAACGTGTCATTCACAAGCATCCCTTCTAATGATGTCTGAATTGGGTTTCTTTCATCAGAATGAGTTCCTCCCCTGAGGGCGGCTCTGCCAAGAGCTTGCAGGGTGGCCTCACCTCAGAGTCTAGGTTCTGCTGTGGGCAATGACTCTGAAGCTCTCTTCTTTGTGTTTCTGTGTACACTCTTTAGGTCTTTTATAAAAATAGAACCTCCAGCAGCCTTAATTTTGGGTGTAAATTTCTACATTTAAATTTGCTAATTGTGAGATTTGGGAACTCATTTAAAAACAAATAGACGAACAACTTTCTAAGTCTTGATTCCCTTATCTGTTATATGGGGACACAGGCAGTTAACTTAAAAGCAACTTGTGAAAACTATTTTTTGGTTTTTTGCTAGCATTCCACTTGTAGGACAAAGAGATTAATAATAAGAAGTCAAACTCAATGTGAGCGTTTCTTTTATAAGCCAATGTTTCCAATTCACCTGTCCCATCTCTGCCAAGATTTAGCTTGCTCTTGTATGCTTCCTAGAGTGATGTCTCTAGTTCTGTAGTCCTTATACTTGTGGAGTGTTTTCAGTTAATGCAAAGCTTCCACAGAGGATTTTTGTAATGTGCACATAACCCTGTGAAGCAAGTAGATTTGCTTTTTATCTACACTTTACAGAGAAGGAAACTGAGACTTGAGGTTTTTGTTGTATGTTTTTTGTTTTTTTTTTTAATGACTTGCCTAGAATCTCAGAGTTCCTAAGTAAAGCCAGTCCTCAAGCCCACGTCTTCTGGCTTGTAATCCTCAGTGCTTGTCCCACGGCCCATAGCACTGAGGTCAGTGATGACCCAAATGATGATCTAAATGGTGACTCCAAGGCTGAATGTGATTCCAAATCTTCAAAGAAAGATTCTATTTGATCATTCTATTGCACCAGCAGAGTGGGCTTGAAATCTGTAGAAAGATTTTTTTCCTTCAAAAATAGCTGATAAAACAACACTGGTTACAGTACATTCCATTTCCTAAACATTTCCAATGTAAGTCTATGCCACAGCCATCAACATGGTGTGGGGTGGGGAGCAACCATATATAGATTCATCATTTGGAGGAAAGAATGTAAAAGCTGCCACAGAAACTTAAAACAGCACATAGCAGGAAATGAGAAAAAACATCATATAACCCTGTTTCTGTCTCCAAGGAGCAAACCTGAAAACAGACGCCTATGACTTTAAGAGAAACAGTCGTACTGGGAGAGTGTTACAGGTGCTAAGGAAGAGAATGTTTTTTCATGCCTTGATTCAGGGGATTCCCAAAGGCCTGGGTCTGCTTCCAACAGCTCACAGCCTTCAACGTGTGTGTTATCTGGTATGTGTGTTTTTATTGGGAATAAACGACATGAGAAGGAAAACACAGGTCCCTTCTAGGGGCTTTGCTCTCTCCAAGATGACTCTGTGATGACCTAAGGATTCAAGGTCATTGCAAAGAGCCTTCCTCTATTCTCTTTCTTCCTCAATTCCCCCATCTTCCTCTCTGGCACCTCCAGTTATTTCTAACTATTTTTCTGTTTTCCCTGCTTCTGAAGAAAGGACTGGACCAGGCACACTGGGTAAGACAAGGCCTCATCACTGTGTATTTCTTCTCCATTAGAGGCAAGAAATGGATCATGAGCTAGACATGATCCAACCCCTCTTTGGTCCAGCTAACTTTAGTGGTATAAAGTGAATCCAAATGGTGAGCAAGCCAATTCAGTTCTTTGAAGGAGCTTTAGTTCATTTCACCTGGACTTCTCAATTTTGTAGAACTTTCTTTGAGACATTAGGCCTATTACCTGGAGTGCTCCGCCTGAGAACCAGGGACACTTGAGTTCATATTACCTTGTTATTCTTAGTGTGGCTCAGCCCTCTGGGCTGGTTTTCCTTAGTCAAATAAGAGTATTTATTATTAACTGTATACTCTTAAAGATCAGCAAGCACACCTTAAGCAGATCCAATTTCCTCCCATCTTCCTGGATTTCTTGTGGTAGTGACCCTGTTTGGGAGGATCCCACCATCCTGATTCTACTCCTTCTTCTCCATGTAACACTTTCATCTCTTTGGTGGTTCCTCTTATTTTTCTCTGACCATGGGTATAACTATATATTTTACTCTTGGTTCTCTTATCCTTCTCTGCACGTCATCCTTTAGGAAATTCACTGACCACTACTTTATATGTCACCTCTATGTGAATGACTCTTGAATTTGTATCTCAAGCTCCACAAGGCTCTTTGTGGTAACCATATCCAGGTCAGTAGTGTGGCATTTGAAAGTGTGAGAGTTGGAAAAAAATATTAGAGGTGATTCCAGAATCACAGTTTTATAGATGAATTAGCAGAATTTTACAGACATGTCTGAGTCATATTATTTAATTGTGACGGAGATTTTAGCAATTTGCTGTAATATACCTTCCCTTCCTTTTCTTGCATCACTTCATGTCTTTGCACCAGCCAAACTAGAGGACATAAGCTGCTCCTTCCTCCTGACCCCATACACAGTTTTTCACATTGTTTCCTTCCTAAAATGCAAACTCCTCCTCCTCCAACCTCTATCTATCAAAACCGTCCCATAATTCAGCCTTATGAAATATTGGTGTTTCTCTCTCATTTCCTAAAAAAAAGTAAAGGAGAATCCCGGTTGATTACAGGGATGCCAGGATGGCCAAAAGAGTGGGACCCTAATGGGGTCAGTATCCTTAGGGAATTCAGTGACCTGTCCATAGACTTAAGGAAAAAAAGGGAATGAATTGTCATGTCTTTGTTCTTTTCACTACTTACCTATTCATCGCCAATATTTAGTAAATTCCAAATACCTTTAAATGACCACATGTCATAAAATTCAGTGCTATGTGGGAACGAATTCAATGAAAGCTTTTGAACCATTATAAACAAAAACAAACAAACAAAAAAAACTTACCTCAGAAGAATTCCAAAATACCTGTTGGTAACTTAAAAGGCATAGCAAAGATTTTGACTCTATTAAAGTTCCTTAGACAATGACTTATTTTAAGCATTATTGAAAAATTTTGGTTTTAAAGGGACAATTTTATTTTTTTTAATCAACAACATGAATCATATACTATCTTCTACAATTTGTTTATTTGCCTCCCACTTTCTACCTTACCCATTTATACAGTTAGAATAATACATAGTTTCCCAATTCTCTTTTGTTCTGGTCAAATATTAAATGTATCAGAAAGATTTTTATAT
This sequence comes from Eonycteris spelaea, assembly GCA_003508835.1. NCBI lineage: Eukaryota > Metazoa > Chordata > Mammalia > Chiroptera > Pteropodidae > Eonycteris > Eonycteris spelaea. Next base: position 5,453,694 of record PUFA01000127.1, on the reverse strand, counting down.
TTTTTCTAATTTTACATTTTCCTATTATTAAAATATATTAAAGAAAGAAAAATGGGAAGTGAGGGTTTGTGCTGATAAATAGCAATGCATGAATACTAATAAATACCCCACAAATGAATTTTTCTTTTTAACTTATTATTAATCATTGGTGTTATTGGACAAAGATATTAGTGGCACACTCTATTTTTAGACCTCTTAAAACTAAATTTTTCCTTAGTCTACTGAGCTGCTTTGTCAGCTGTCCAGGAAAATCTATATTTAGTGGGAATTTAAATACTTGCATTTACTCTTTACACTGTATCTTATAAAACTATCCTGACATTAGCAAAATTACAAAGTTCCCATACTCACTCCACTGATGTGATGTTGGGCCTAAGAAACTATACCGAAAGAGGGTAGAAAGAATAAAGTCACACTCTGAGCTTGATACTAAGGCAAATCAGTTACTATTCCTGATGTGGGCAGGAATAGTGGGGCAATGTGGGGGACACCCAGACAATTATTCTGTGCTCCATGACACCCTGCTATCCCTTGATGCCCCTGGCCATCCACCTAGCTGAGACCCTTTAAGAGCAGACTTACTCTCACTACTAGTGAAAAACCCCATAATTATATGGCACTGAGCCTCCATCAGTGATCACATTTTTGCAAGCAAATAGTAGTATATTATCACAGTTTAAAGGAGGCATTAGTGTCTATAGACATGCCATCCTGAACAAGCCCAATCCCATCTGATCTCGGAAGCTAAGCAGGGTCGGGCCTGGTTAGTACTTGGATGGGTAACCACCTAGGAAGATCAGGTGCTGTAGGCTAAAAATAAAAAAAAAAAAAATAAGGGATTATAAACTGACAAGGTCCTTGCAATCTGTGAGGTCAACCAAGGGTTGCCTTGTATAAATGAATGAATGAATGAATGAATGAATGAATGACTAAATGGCATTAGCAAACTGGGAATCCTGAGTTTCATTCTTTTCTTGAAAATAAAAACAGTTCTGTATCCAAACTCCATTTAGAAGCCCTTCCCTACACTCTAGTTAATGAATCATCAACCTTTCACAAGTGTAGAGTCTAGTGCCTGACCCCTCTTTTAAAATAGATAGTTTGTGGGAAGTACCTGGTAACTAGTATATCACAGAGACTTAGAAAATGGCAACACTTATTCCTATTATTAATCCCAGGGGTTCTATTAATCCCTCTGAGGTCCTGAGGATGGATGTCATTTGAGATTTCATGCCACTGAAAATTGACCTATCTTCCTTTGCATCCATCTTGTACTTCTTTCTCCTTGTACTTGTCATAATTTTAAGACCACCTATCTCTGAAGATTGGGAAATCCCAATTTCTGCACAGTCAGGAAATCATAACTTAAACTTATTCTTTAAAGTCTGCCTCTTTTGCTTAACTCCATGCTCTGTTAAGGGTTGGAACCTTATTGGCTTTATCACTCCATTGATTCCTTAAGGCCTAGAATAGTTATGGCACATGGTAAGCACTCAGCGTTAATCCTTTTTGCCATGGATCTTGATCCAGGCCATGTCTTCTCAATCCTCTGATTTCTGCTATAAATATAGCTCTTCTCTTGGATTTGATACTACTTGACTCATTTTCCTTTGGGTCACATAAGGCACTTCACTATGGGACAGTGATTTGGCTAAGACTGAGCTTCCCTCCCACACAGTACCTCATGGGAGACACTGGAGGGCCTTCTCTTTTGTGTGCTCAAAACATATCCTTTGCACACAGGAACAGTCAAGTTATTTAGGTAGTCAAAGAACTCTCTGGAATAAGGAAGTTCTGTAAACAATCACCTCATCTCACAGGGTTCAATAAACATCCTGGCACATTAATAGCTACTAGTTAAATGTCATCAAATGTACTATATAGTCTGGGGTTATTTTCACTTTTTTTTTTAAGTAATGAGAGTTTCTAGAATCATTTTAATTGACTTTTTAATTTTTTATCTGTACCAAACATTCAAAAGAAAGCCAACAGTTTCTTTATGAAACTTTTGTTGACAAATAACATTGGGTCTTTCTGATCATACAGCACACACCATCGTTGATTATGCTGATTTTTCACTCCTAATAGAGTAGCAAGGGATAAGTAAGACTGGCTCTGAAGCTTGGGAAATCCCCACTTTCAGAACAGACAGGAAACCACAGCCTGGGCTTTGATTGACCTAAAACTTTAATCTCACCTTCCTGGTCCCCTCCCTCACCTTCCACTCCCCCATATTCAAACACACCAACCTCCACTTGAACATGCAGGAGAAAAGCTTCAGTAACAGTGGAAGCTGTGTTCCCAGTGATCATTTGGAAATCACAGAATTTGGAAGTGGGAAATGATCTAGAGTTCTATCATTTCATCCAATTCCTTCATTTTACAGGGAAAGAAAATGGAGCCCAGAGTGGCTAAATGATGAGGCAAATTTAAGAACAGAATCCTAAAAAATGAGTTAAAATTCTCCAGACAAAGCCCGCAAGAGGAGGTCTGGATTTCACTGTACCCCTTTATGCTCATGTGGAGCAGAATCCACAGTAAGAAAAAGTTAAAAATTTTTTGGATACTTAGATTTGAAAGCTTCCCAACATCTGAGGCATATTTTAAAAGAAGTTAAGAGAGAGAAAAGGATGATAGGTACTTAATTTAGGTGTAGGATGTAGCTTCCTACTTGTACCAGAATTCCTCTTGATTTTATTTAGTTAATTAAAAACTAAATTATCCTCATTAGTGATTTTTATAAAGGGTCGAACAACTTAATTAACTTGTTTTTCTTGGATTTTTATAGTAGCCTGAAGAGATCCCTATGACTCTTGTGTTTTGACAAAGATCAAACACTGGTATAGATCCAAGAGAAGATAACAAGAACCTGGACATGCCAAGGGTGCTACTGAGAGCCTCCTGTAAATGGAGTCCAAGCTGGACTCCTGACCCCATAGGCTAAAACATTAAGGACACAGATAACCATAATCTGAGGTGCCTGAGCCTTGGCTGCTGGGAAAAAGAGATCCTCATCCACATCCCTGAGTATATAATCATTATGGTAATGATTAGGAAGCAATCAATTGCCATGCCTCTTATAAACGTGTCCTTCAAAAAGGAACTCTCTTGCTTGCCAAAGTCTACTACTTCCTGAAATCTTAGGCTTAGTTCAAAATCAACATTCTCATTTCCTATTGACGTTAAGTTCAACCACACCAAAGCTATCAATGCCAAAGTTGTTAATTTTGCTAATGCTAACTTAAGCCATAAACTTTCATTAAACCAATATTGATACAAATAATGTTTCATCTAATGTTGTGTGGGTTTGGGTTGTATTTGAAGAAGAAGACCTTAGTTAGAATTGTGCACCCTTGAGAGACCAGGCAAAATGGAGTAGATGATAATGGCTTTGTTCACTTGCTCTTTGAGACCACATCAAAGTTGTGAAGGAAACACGGAGCGAACAATAAACAGAGCCACCTGGGGTCAAAATTCACAGATGCCCTACAACTAGGGAAAGAAATAAGAAATCATCCTGCAAGGGGAGAAGGTAGGACAGGTGAGGACCAAAGCTGCCCAGTCCCAAATGGCTGAGTGGGAGAGAAGGCTACGGCAGCTGCAGATGCCTCATAAAAGGTCATGTCCACAACTGGACTTTCGCAGTGAGGGACTCAATTGCTCTGAGCACCAGCACACTGTAGACTCTTTGGGGTGGTACTAGGGACTTATGGGGGACACTGAGTTGTTGGAGCCAGGGCCTGAGGTGAGGCTTTCTCCCAGACAGAAGTGCTGGCAGTATCCATTTTTCCTCTGTTGAGCCCTTTCTGCTCCTAGTGTGCAGACATAGCAATGCCATAGCTGAAGGCGTCATCAAACTAGATAACAGAGGTTGCTCAGCAGAGGATTCCCTGAAACTCTGCTTCCCCAGCTCTCAGCCTTACCCAAGTCACATTCATTTGTGTCCTTGACAAGTCCTGTGCAACTTGCTGAGCAGCTCCATGACTCACACTGGTGGCAGTTGACCTCAATTTCTGGCATGACTTCTTATGGCAACTATAAGCACAGTATCTGTGGATTCCTTGCTGAATTTTAACAGGTGACCTCAGAGGGGCAGAGGCTGGGACTAAACTTGGCCTGCAGCTGAACCTCTCTCAGGATTGTGCCACTGAGCACCTACTACACAAAGCCACACTAATAAAGCCAGGAGATTTAGGAGCTTTGCTTAGTACATAACACAGACACAGAAAGGCAGCCAAAATGGGAAGACAATGAAGCAGAAACCATATAAGAAAAAAGAACAGAGATCCAGGAACAATGGAGTTAAAGAATCTAATAGATACAGAGTTCAAAACACTGGTTAGAAAGATGCACAGTGAACTTAAGGTAAGTAGATGAACTCAGTGAGAACTTTTACAATGAGATAAGAAACATAAAAATGGAAATTATAAAAAGGAACCAGTCAGAAATAATGACTATGTTATTTGAAATGAAAGTATATTAGAGGGAATTAACCGAATGGATGAAGAAGAGGATAGAACCACAAATATAGAAGATGGGGAAGCCAAAGATACCCATCAGAACTGCAAGAAAAAGAATCCAAGAATATAATAATAATTAAGGAAGCTTTGGGACAAAATTAAGTGTAAAAACATCTCTGTCATAGGGGTACCTGAAAGAAAGCAAGACATTGAAGAGCTATTTGAAAAAATAATGATGGAAAACTTCCCTAATCTGGTGAAGAGGCCCACGCCAAGACAACCCGCGATCAAAATGCCAAAGGTTAAATACAAAGAGAGAATCTTAAGAGCAGAAAGAAAATCAGTTATTTACCTACAAGGAAGCTCCCATAAGACTGGAAGCCTATTTCTCAACAGAAACTTTGCAGACTGAAAGGTTGCCACAAAATATTCAAAGGGTTGAAAACCCAGAATCTACAACCAAGAATACTTTATCCAGCAAAGCTATCATTTAGAGTTGAAGGACAGATAAAGAACTTCCCAGATAAAAATAAGCTAAAAGAATTCATCGCCACAAGCTATTATTACAGGAAATGTTGGAGGGACTTCTTTTAAAAGAAAAAATGTGTCAAAATCATGAATAGAAAATGGTAATAATTACATATCTATCAACAAGTATCTCAAATGGAAAAGAATTAAATGCTCCATCCAACCAAACAATAGGGTGGTTGAAAGGATAAGAAAATAAGGCCCCTACATATGCTGTCTACAAGAGACTCACTTCAGATTAAAAGGAACACACAGACTAAAAGGAAGGGGATGGAAAAAGATATTGCCTTCATGGACCTAGAGGTTATTGAGCTGAATGAAGTAAGTCAGATAGAGAAAACAAGTACCACATGATTTCATGTACACTTTGAATCTAAGGAACAAAATAAACAACAGCAAAAATGGAAACAAACAAATAGATACAGAGAATATTTTGAGGGCTACTAGACAGGAAGAGAGTTGGCAGGCGTAGTAAAAAAAGGCAAGGGGATTAAGAAGTACAAATGAATAGTTACAAAATAGTCATGGAGATATAAAGTGTAGCATATGGAAAATAGTCAACGATGTTGTAATAAATATGTAAGGAGAAAGAGGGGTACTAGATTTAGTGGGATAATCGCTTGAGCTCTAATCACTATGCTATACAATTGAAATTAATGTATTATTGTATGCCAACTAAAATTGAAAAAACTCACTGACTTGTACAATATAAATATGAGCAACTAATTGTCTATTATATTTCAATAAAGCTGGGGGGGAAGAAAAATTGTGTACTCTTGAAATGATGCAATTTTTCAGAGTTTTATTGTCAAATGAGAATAATAACACTTATGCTGTGAAGCTTTTGCTTCTAAATGATTCTACAGATAATGAATTGCTTATAGAAAACAATATTTGTAGAGCAATATATATTATGTTTTAAGAAATGTAAGCATTTTCAGTAGGTGCTATGGCAATTAAGCTTACAGAAATTTCAAAATTTAAACCGGAATTAGTCAGTGGAGAAACTTGCATTTTACCCATATTTAAAATTATAGTTTATAATCAGAAGAAAACAAGAGTTTTTTCTTTTGTAAAAAATCTCAGACTCCAAAGAAGGTTTAAAAGTCTAACAATTTCTATAACACTTTTGAGATAATCATCAGAAACAATATGCTTTTTTTAGGTGACTAAATTGATGTTCATGCATAAAATTTAAAATTACCTCAATATGGGAAATTCTAAATTCTTGAGATTACTTTTACCTTGACCCTTTTTATTAAAATGTACTAATCATTATCAGGATTTTTCCAGGAGCACCTAAGACCCTGTAAATGTCTCACAAGTATATATATTCAGATGCTATATGAATGGATCAGGTAAAAACCTGTAAAGAAACCATTTTTTCTTGAAAATTTTCTAGTTGGAACAGTTCTGAAGAAAGAATTTTAGCAAGTGCTGAGAGAGAATACAGGTTCAGACCTTTTATGTACAAAAGGGTTTGCTCTGAAATCTTGAGGGGGAAAAAAAAAGACATTCAGGTCTATTGTCATTTAAAGATTCTAGAAGAAAATCATAAATGTCTCATTTCTTTAACATTTAAGTTTTGCCCTCCATAAGGATCAAACAGATCTGTTACAGAGAGTTGTGCAGTCATTTATAAATTTTTGAACATGTGTGTTTAATGGAGAAAATAGTAGACCATTCGTGGATATACAGTACTGCTATCTATTAAGTCAATGAATTTTACAAAATAGGCATAGGACCCTTCTGGTTTCAACAATTCTGACATAAAACCTGATACACCAAGAGAAATTTTTACAGCTTGCTTCAATCTGGCTGCCTGGTCTAACTTAGCCTCAGCTACCTGGTTTATAGGCTATGTTTAGATAACTAGCTCACACCAGGCGGATGGTCACAGGTCTACTTGAAGGCTAATAAATATTCTGTCCTCTCCTAGGGGAGAAGGGAAAATGTTGGTCAACTTGTCCAAAGATTTCTTGCCAAATTTGAAGGGCAAGTAGAGAATTTCTGCTTGAACAGAATATACGTCAGTTAAGAGTATATCAAGACAAAATCTCAGTCTTCTAAGCCTACTGGTTAGTTTTCAATTTCCTACTGTAAAAGAGACAATATGGAATGGAGAAGAAAGGAGAGGTCTGGCTCTAAAACTGTCAAGGAAGTGTAAAGAAACTTCAAAATCACAGTATAGTTTTCTTTTTTTCCAATGAGCAAGCACATGACACTGTGTAAAGAGGTCCTACATACAATTACTAGCTCTCTTTATTTCTAGTCAGAATTCATTTCGGAATAGAAGAAACTCAAGTGTTGAGAGACAAACACATTCAAGGTCACATAGTGTTGAATGCATGATACAAGATGTTGAGATGACATTCCAATGATGGTGACATTTCCAGTTATCTCTTAGCAATATATAACTGGTTTCTTCAGCCTTCAGCAGAGGAGACACATTACATAGGGTTGCCAGATAAACTACAGGGCATCCAGTTATATTTGAATTTCAGATAAACAGCAAATAATTTTTAACATATGTATGTCTTATGAAATATTTGGGACATACTGATGCTTAAAATTATTGTTTATCTGACATTAAAATTTAACTAGATGTCCAGCATTTTTATTCCCTAAATACAGAAACACCACATTAGCAGTAAATAACTGTACATATTTGGTTCTGTTCTCGACTGTTATTGAATAATGTCTAGTCTCTTAAAAACATTGGAAGAACATTCCATAGAGAAAGAATAGTCTTTTCAACAAATGTCACTGGAACAAATAGACTTTCACATGCAAAAGAATGAAGTTGGATCACTGCTTCACAGCATGTACAAAAATTAATTTAAAATGGACTATAGATTTAAATGTGAGAGCTAGAACTATAAAACTCTTATAAAAATACATAAGAACAAATCTGCATGACCTTTGGTTGTAACACCAAACACACAAATGAAGAAAAAAAAAACCAAACAGATAAATTGGACTTCATCAAAATAAAAAATTTTGCACTTCAAAGAATAGCATAAAGAAAGTGAAAAACTACCCATAGACTAGAGGAAATATTGCATATCACATATATGATAAGAAACCTTATCCAAAATAAATAACCAGTAACAACAATAGAAAGATAAATAACCCATATTTAAAGACGGGCAAAGGATTTGAATAGACATTTCTCCAAAAAATATATACAAATAATAATAATCCCATGAAAAGATGCTCAATATCATTAGTTGTTAGGGAAATGAAAACCAAACCCACAATGATATACTACTTTGCACCCACTAGAATGGCTAAAAGAAATGATGGACAGTAACAAATGTTCATGAGAATGTGGAAAAATAGGAGCACTTATTCTGGTGGTAATATGAAATGGTGCAGCCACTTTGGAAAATATTAAACACAACAATACCACTCTTATCTATAGATCTAGAGAATTCTGGCACAGAAACTTGTACATGAATATTCCTCAGCATTACTTATAATAGCCAAAAAAGTTAAAGCATCTGAAATATTCATCAACTGATGAATAGGTAAACACAATATGGTATATCCATGCAGTAGAATATTACTTGGCAATAAAAAAATGGAGTATTGATACATGCTATAATATAGATGAGCCTTCAAAATATCATGTTAAGTAAAGAAAGCATGTGAAAGAATACCACATATTGTATAATTCTATTTATATGAAAGACAGATGTATTTCCAGGGGATGAGGACAGGGAGAAATGAGAAGTGATCACAAATGATATGGCTTTACTTTTGGGGCAATGGAATCATTCTCAAGTTAGATAATGATAATAGTTGCACAACTCTATGCTGATACTAAAAACTGCTGAAATGTACAAATTTAAAGGGTGAATTTTATTGTTTGTGACTTATATATCAATAAAGCTTCATATACATTATAAAAATATATTAAAATACTTTTTTTATAAAGAAACACAAAAAGAGTAAATATGAAACTAATGAAATTGTGAACCACAGATGGTGAGAGGGAGTAGGGTGAAAGGAATAGAAAAGAGATTGAGACTTCTCTGAGGATAACTTTTAATGTTTGGACTTTTACCATGTTAATATTTTATATATTCAAAAATAAAATTAAATAAGGGTAGGGAAAATATAAAAATTAAATGCAAAGAGAAAAAAATACTTAATTATATCAATTGTATAATAAAAATATTCAGAAGAAGAATTAATCCAAATAACTATTCTGAGAGTGACTATAGAACAAAGAGAATTGCAAAACAGTTGATGCCCATGAGAACCAAGATCCTCTCTGTGGGAGAAGGGATATATTAGGTTGAAGTATATGAAATTACTGATAGTCTATAGTTTTTAATCCCTAAAAAGGAAATTTTATATTATTCAATCTAATACAAATGAAGGAAGGAGAGGAATAACCCTGCACTGGATTAGAATTAGTATGACATAACGATTTTCTAAATTGTATTTTCTAACTCAGCCCACTGGATAGACCCAAAAGCAATGGCACTCCAGCAGCAATAAATGCACATAACTTTTGGTGTCTAAATGCCATTTCCTTCTGCAAGGAACCAAAACTCCTTAGAAAAACCATATTCTAGATCTGTCGGAGGAAAGGTTCCATGCTCACATGAAGCATCTTACAGTGCTGGTAAGTAAGGAAGTACTCACAGACTCATTGAGATATGCCAAAAGGACAGAGAAACCACCTTAAAGAGGCTTGCACTGGCCAAATGTGGGACAAATTAAGCATCAAAAAAGATCACAGTAATTAATCATTATAGTAGATTTAATTAAAAGAATAAAATAAAAGGATGATTTAATGAGGGCAGAGGAGGGAAGTTCTTCTTTATAGAATACCAGTTAATAAATATAGAAAGAATGACAATTAGGAAATCATCATTTTGCAACCATCGTTGCAATAATTAACTTAGACCAGGATCACAAGTGGATGCCAGAACGCTTGGATGAAAAATTGTTGGGTGTGCTGAAGAGTTAACATAGAAGGCCTACCACTATCATCCTTAGAAAGGCCTGCTGGGAACTTGGCTTGCACCTGGGAACTAGGACTTCAGGAGGGTTTTCATCATTCACAGAATGGAGAAGAGTGGCTCACTGTGCCTACACAGTTTGTACAAACAATGTGGGTTATGCTAAATACCAGCTTTCTTTTTGAGAGTCTGGAATTTTAGTATGTGCTATGCAGAGGATGCCTACATGACCAGCCCCCAGTGAAAACCTTATGCATTGATGAACTTCCCTGACAGAAAACTTTTCACACATGTTATCACAACCCATTGCTAGAAGACCCTTAGAAACTTGTGCCTGTTTTCATAGGATTTTGCCCCACACACTGATTTTGCTTTGTATATTCAGAATCCTGTGAGTTCTCCTAGCAAATCACCAAAATTCGAGGTAGTTTTGTTGACCCCTGACATAGTGGGAAATAAGATATCGACACAATCTCAAAGTATCACCCAACAGATTATTTCCTAATTACTAAGGGAACATGGTATTTTAACATTGAAGATATGTGGCAAACATCATTTTAACCAAATAATGAAAATCACCAACAATAGGACAGACTTACATCATATGCCTAATGATATGATGTACTACTCTTGCCAAACATGTTTAACCCGAATCTAACTATGAAAAAAATAAACAGACAAATCCAAATTGAGGGACATTCTGGGAAATACCTGTTCTGTACTGTTCGAAATATGTCAAAGTCATAAAAGACAAAAAGAGGCTGAGGAACTACTCCAGGTTAAAGGACATTATTGGGATAACTGGAGAAACATTAATGTAAAATGTATATTAAATAACATTGTAATCATGCTAAATTTATTTTTTGCATGTGATAATTATATTATGATTATATACAAGAAGGATTTTGTTATTAAGATGTACATGCTAAAGTATCTAGGAGTGATGTGTCCTGAAGTGATGTAACTAAAGTATCTAGGAGTGATGTAACTTACTCTTAAAAAAAATATATATATATATGGAGAGAGAGAAAAAGAAAGGAGAAACTATGGGCAGAATCTGGATGACGGGTAGATGTGTGTTAATTGTATTATGTTTGTTACTTTTCTTTAGGTTTGAACATCTTTTTTTTTTTTAGTAGAAAAGAGAAGCTTTGTCCCTTATGATCAAAAAGGTAATAAACTTTTGAAAAAATTTTAGTAGTATTATTTTTCTGCATCCTCCCCTTCTGGAACTCAAACTGATTTATATGTCAGGTTGTTTGATTTTATTCCACAGCTTATAGATATTCTAGAATGTTTTCCCCTGTTTTTTTCCTCTGATATTATTTTAGATAGATTCTATTGCTATGTCTTTAAGTTCACTGATCATGTCTTCTGCATAGTCTAACAATTCAATCAAGTGCATTGTCCATTTTAGATATATATTTTTAAATGTGTATAACATTGATCTGCAGCTTATATCTTTCATTTCTTTCCTCATCATTCTCATACTTTCACCTATTTTTTTAAACTATGGAGTATATTTACAGTAGCTGTTTTAACATTCTTGTGTATTAATTATACTATTTGTGTCACTTTGGGTCTCTGTTTCTGTTGGTATTTCTCCTGGTCATATTTTTCTGCTTCTTTGTACCTGGTAATGTGGATTAGATGTCAGACACTGTTAATTTTATATTGGGTGAAGTTGGAAAAGTACGTTGTCATTTAAAAATTATCATGCTCTGTTCTGGAATGTGATTAAGTTACTTGGGACTAGTTTAATCCTTTTGAGGTTCGCTGTAAAGTTTGTAACTATATTGTGAGTTGAGAACAAGTTTCATTTGGCTCCCATACTGAAGCACACACTTCTGAGGATTCTACCAAATGCCCAGGTTCAAGGGGTCTTTCCTCTTTTTCCTCCAATCTAGAAAACTAACACTCCAGGCTATGTATGAACTTTGGTGATTTTTCTGCCTACTCCTTTCCAGTGGTTCTTAGTCTTCGTAGTTTCCTTACACAAATGCATAGGTCAGTACTCAGTTGAAGACTCATGGAAATCCTCTGCAGTTATGGGAAACTCTTTTCCTCAGGCATGACTGAAAATTCTAGTCTCTTAAACTTTGAACTCTTCCTCCACTCAGGGAGACATCCAGCTATGTGTGGGTTCCTTCTCCCTGTGTTGTGACCTTGAAAGTTTCTCCAAGCAGTGTACTGAGACATTCATAGGGATCACTTCATTTGTTTGTCTTTTCTAGGGATTATCCTTCTATGCTACTGATTGTCCAATATCTAAAATTGTTTTTTTAGTTTGTCCAGTTTGGTAGTTGTTTAAGGTAGGAGGGAAAATTTGTTTTTTGTTACTCCATAATGGCTAGAAGTCTTTAGTAATATTATTTTTATTACAAGATGAAAAAAATTTTTTCAAGAAATTTTAGAAATTACTTAAGCATAAGGAAGTTAAAGCAAAATACCCATTGATCATTCACCAATACATGAAATTTTGGTATATTTCTTTTAGGTATTGTGTTTCCTATGATTAGTTTGCTTAAATTAAAATAAACAAATAAATATGGTATTTAAAATACAATTTTAATACTTCTTTTAAATTCAATATTACTTAATAATCATTTTCTTATGTTCTTTCTTAGAAGCATTTATAAAGCTTGAACAATATTCCAACATACAGACATGTGTACAATGGACTATTAACCTTCTCTTTGCAGATAAACATTTAGCTGGTTCCCAGTTTTTGCTGTTATAAATAATAAATATTTTTGTACAGATGTTTTTGTTTAAATTTGAATGATTTACTTAGGCAACATTGGAATTACTGGCTATAAGTATTTTAAGGTACTCAATTCATTTTGCCAAGTTAATTTCCAAAGGATTGTATCATTCAAAATATTATATTCACCACTCTATATACATTTATGAAGTACTGTGTTCTGTTCAATGTGCCAGGTTCTGGTGATAAAAAGTGAATGAGACCCTGACTCTGAGTTTCAGGAGCTTAAAGCCTAGGGTTGGAGACAAATATGTTAATAGATAAATGTTGTGAATCATTATGGCAGTTCTGTATACACATGAACAGGATGCAGTGAGTTTCTTTGGGCAGAGAAATGTGTCTACTCCATCGCTTAATACAGAGTGACATAAAGTAGGCTTTAAATAAATAGTTGCTGAAGGAAAGAAAGAGGAAGAGAGAATAGTTAAAGGAGTGACTGTTCAATCCACTTAGTGATTTGTTCAGAAAAAAGTTTCTTAGAGGACCCTGTGATTTGTAATTAGCAAGTATTTTTTGGCAGTGTGCCAGGGGCCATGCTTAGTGCTAAGGAAATCGTTTCTACTATTCTTGTGGGATTTGCTGTCCGGCAAGAATGACAGATAATAAATAAGTAATTAAAATAATGGAGGACAGGGGTAGTCTAAGAGTATATAATAAGAGTGAATCACTTAGTCTGGGGGTCAGTGGAGGCTTCCCATGGGAGTGACAGTTAAGGCATGACTTGAAGGGCAAGTAAAAGTTAGTTAGAAAAAAGGAGAAAGTGAAAAATGTTTCCAGGCAAAGGCAGTGTTGTATCATTCATCTGTATGCAAATAAATGATTTTCTAATGTTTGAAGTGGCTTAATGGCAGTTTATTTGCTTAGATATTTTCGCATCCCTACACCCAGCAATGTGGTTTATATGGTTCATGGTTTTCTAAGCCTTTTCTTTTATGAATAGTACAAAGGTAAACTTCACCATAGATCCTGCCCATATTCAAATTTAATGGGATCATAATTCAAAAGATTTTATTGTGTTGCTCTAAAACCATCCTGTGTTGATAAGCAATGTTATGTTCTATATTCTATAGCTGAGAAAATTGAGCCTTAAGCCATGACATGAAGGTGGTACCTGAAAGCACCAGTCTGTCCATGTCACACATGTCCCTCAGCCTAACTGACTTTACTGTGGTATCGTCCTAATAAGTCCAGATTGCACATTGATATGACCACCAAAAAGGTGTGCATGGTATATAGTATATAATATATGTGTGTATATAAACGAGAGAGAGAGAGAGAGAGAGAAGAGAGAGAGAGAGAGAGAGAGAGAGAGAGAGAGAGAGAGAGAGAGAATATTTACATACACGTAAATGTAAGATTTGTATGTAAATTTATATATTTATGGAACCTCTATTTCTCTGGTTATTTAGAAATCACCTATAAACTCACCTATAAACTAATGTTGTGGACTAGGACTTGGAGTTTACTTAAAATGCACATTATTGCTTAAAATAATGTTTTCATTCATCTGGAACTAAGAAGGAATGAGGTATTCTATACCAGTATATTTCCATATTATTGAAATTTACCTCTTTCAGCAACAAACTTTTTACAAATGCAAGTTTTCATGATATAATTCTAAAATAAATTACACACTCTTTGCATTCTTAAATGGCATTTTTAACCACCATTTAATGTTGATTACTTGGTCTATGAGCGCTGACTGTTTTCTACCATTTGTTGGTTATTATTAATTGTTTATGTTTTGCTCCTATGCTAGGAATTGAGGATAAAGTAAGCAAAATCCTTAAGATAGAAATTTTATGTTTAGAAGGAAAAAGCATACTTAAACAACTAAGTTCAACATTTCGAACAAATACGCTGTGTTGTGGGAATTCAGTGAAGAGGCTCTTCTACGTGAGTCCAGGAAGGCACCTCACATAGGATGATAAAGGAAGTCGTCGGGGAGAAAGGTGGTGTTGATGGCAGTGTGGTGGTAGATGACAGAGTACTGTTTCTGGGGTTGAGAGGAGGGTGGAAGTTTCCCAGAGGAGTAAGTGGAATGAACAAGTATAAGGTGTTTTTATTTTATTTTAAGTTTTTTTCAATTTTTTAAATTACAGTTGATATACAATATTATATTACTTTCAAGCGCACAGCATAACAATTAAACATTTATATAATTTATATAATTTATGAAGTGATCACCCAGATAAATATAGTACCCATCTGACAACATACATAGTATTAAAATATTTGACTATAACTTACACTCCCATGAATTTTGTAACTACTAAATTGTATTTTTTAATCCTTTCATCTATTTTACCTATCCCCTGAACCCCTCTCCATCAGTTTGTTCTCTGTATCTATGAGTTGGTTTCTGTTTTGTTTGTCCATTTATTTTGTTTCCTAGATTCCACATATAAGTGAAATTATATGGCATTTATCTTTTTCTGTCTGCTTTGTTCCACTCTGCACAATACCTCTAGATCCATCCATGTTGTTGCATATGGTAAGATTTCATTCTTTTTAATGACTGAGTGATATTTCATTGCATATATGTATCAGCTTTTCTTTATCCATTCCTCCATTGACGAACATTCAGGTTGCCTCCTTATCTTAATGCTGCAATAAACATATGTCTCTTCAAAGGAGTGTTTTGGGTTTCTCTGGATAAATACCTAGAATTGGGATTACTGGGTCTTTCTATGTCTCTTGTTATAGCCTTTGTTTTAAAATCTATTTTGTCTGGTGTAAGTATTGCTACCCCAGCTTTGTTTGTTTGTTTCCATTTTCATGAAATATCTTTTTCCATCTCTTTACTTTCAATTCATGTGTGTTTTTTCAGAGGTGAGTCTCTTATAAGTAGCATATTTAAGGATCTTGTTTTCTTATCCATCCAGCTACCCTATGTCTTTTGATTTAATCCATTTACATTTAAAATAATGTTGATAGATATGTAGTTATTACCACTTTTTAATTTATATTTTTGATCTTTTTCTTCTTCTTAAAAATGTCCCTTTAACATTTCTTGTAATACTGGTTTGGTGGTGATGAACTCCTTTAACTTTTTCTCATCTAGGAAGCTCTTTATCTATCCTTTGAATCTAAATGATAGCTTTGTTGGGTAAAGTCATCTTGTAGGTCCTTTCTTTTCATCACTGAATATTTCATGCCAATCCCTTCTGGCTTGCAAAGTTTCTGTTGAGAAATCAGCTGAATATTTGGGTCTTATGGGTGCTTTCTTGTAGGTAACTAACTATTTTTCTATGGCTGCTTTTGAGATTCTCCCTTTGTCTTTAAGCTTTGGCATCTTAATTATGATGTATCTTGGTTAGGTCTCTTTGGGTTCATCTTGTTTGGGATCCTGCACTTCTTAGGCTTGTATATCTATTTCTTTCACCAGATTAGGGAAGTTTTTGTAATTATTACCCCAAATAGGTTTTCAATTCCTTGCTCTCTCTCTTCTCCTTCTGGTATCCAATGATGAGAATGTTGGTACACTTAATGTTATCCCAAAGCCCTTTAAACTATCCTCATTCATTTTTTTTTTCTTTTAACTGTTCTGATCTGGTATTTTCTGCTACTTTATCCCATAAATAGCTAATTCGAACCTCTGTTTTATATAATTTACTGTTGATTCCCTCTAGTGTATTCTTCATTTCAGTTATTGTAGTTTCATTTCTCACTGGTTCTTTTTTGTTTTCTATCTACACTTTTATGTCTTCTATCTCTTTGTTAAAGTTCTCATTGAGTTTATCTACTCTTCCCTTAAGTTCGTTGAGCATACTTATAACCAGTGTTTTGAACTCTGCATCTGGTACATTGCTTGTCTCCATTTTGTTTAATTCTTTTTCTGGAGCTTTGTTCTGTTCTTTCATTTGGGACATGTTTCTTTGTCTCCCCATTTTGGCTGTATCCCTGTGTTTGTTTCTATGTATTAGATAGGACTGCAATGTCTCCCATTCTTAGTAGAGTGACCTTATATAGTAGGTATCCTGGGAGTCCAGTGGTATAGTCTCCTTGGTTACCTGAGCTGGGTGCTACAAGTATGTCCCTTGTATGAGTTTTGTGTGCTCTCCTGTTGTATTAAGCCTTGGTTGCTGTTTATATCTCAGTGGGAATGATTGGACTTCAGGCTGACCAATTGTGAGGATTGGCCTGGACTACAGTGGAGGAGCTATTATGCAGAGGCTGACCCTACAGAACAAGATTCACTTTAGCAAGACTTTGGTGCCTATCCAGCCTGCCCTTTGGGTATGTCATCTGTGGAGGCAGCCAGGTGGTGCTCTGGCTTGGTTTGAAGCTGGCCACCAGATGTGCCATCCCCAGGGTTTCTTGGCCAAATTTAAGCACCACCTGTACTCTGCTTGAGTCACCTGGCATAAGCCACAAAGTGATCTGCAGATGTCTTCCATCTTCCCTGGGTTTGGAGTTGCCTGGGAGAGGCTAGCTATGAACTGAGGATGGCTGCCCCTAGTGCTTGGCTTGGGGCTGCTTAGAAAAAGGTACAGGGCACACTGAAGTCAGATATTGCCTGGGGTTTTTGAACCTTTGAGAGGCTTTAGGAGGGTCTCCAGCATAAGCCAAGACAAGCCGTTTGAATTAAAAAGGCCCTGGAAGCAGCTTGGGTGGGCCTACAAGTTGGGTGGGGTTGGGTCTCAGAAAATCACCAGTGTTGGGGCAGATGGTGTTAGCAAGGTTGATGAAGACTCAAATATGGTGGTTGCCTGTGTCTGAATGCTGGAGTGGGAGGACTCAACAAAGACACAATGGATTCTGCCAGCACTTCTGTCTTAGAGAAAGCTGCCCCTCCAGCCCTTGTCCTGAAGCCAGACAATTCATTTCCTCCCTGTATGTCCCTGGCATCTTCTGAGATGCTGCCCCAGCACTGCTGCTCAGAGCCAGTGAGTCCATCAGTGAGTAAGCTTGCTTGAGGACCCTTTAAAGAGAACACCTGGGACACCAGTCACCATTTGTCTCACTCAGTCACTATCTCCCCTGGTTTCACAACCAGAAGTTACAGGAACTTCCTTCCCCAGCACTGGAACCCTGGGCTGGGGAGCCTGGTGTGTGGCTGGGGGGACACTTCACTCCTCAGGCTGGACTCTGCAGCAGAGATATCCCTTCTGATTTTTAACTGCCACACATGGATATGGAGACCAGCCCATTGTGTGTCTATGCCCCTCTTACCAGTTTCAAGGTGGCTTCTTCTGTGTATCCTCAATCATAGGACTTGCGTTCAGCTAAACTTCAGGTAATTCTCAATGATGGGTGTTCTGTAATTTAGTTGTAATATTGAGGTGGTCGTGAGTGGAGGCAAGTACAGCGTTTACCTACTCCACCATAATAAACAGCTCATATAAGGTTTTTTTAGAGGGTGGAAATTTGCCAGGGTATGAGCATTGCAGTGGGACATGGCCGAGGTTACACTGGAAGCTGGCAAATTGGAGCCAGCTCAGAAAGGGCCTTGGTTGTCATGCCAAAGAAGGGCATCTGAGGTTTCCAACAGGAAGTGGTGTGATCTGCATTGTTTTTGATGAAGGTTACTCAGGTAGAGACTGAAAAAAATGATGTATGGAATGATGAGAAGAGACTGGAAATAGAGAAGCAAGTTAGGCATCTCTTAAAACAACACAAAGGAAAAGCAAAGAGTTGAATTGGTCTGGGGAGAAGAAAAGGAGGAGCTCAATTTGTGGTAATAGCTAAAATTGGGTAGTAAAATATGGTTGAGCACAGGCCTTTGAGGCAGGTCTGAGCTGAAACAGAGACCAGGCCCTTTACTGGCTGAAGAACCTGGAGAAACCAATCCATTTCTCTGTGCTTCCATTTTCATGTCCATAAAATGGTGTTCTTAACACCTCACAGGGTGACTACATAAGTAATTGAGACAATAAATGTTAAGTGCATAAAACCAAGAGGCTGTTTATAATTTAGAATTCTGTCTCTTGTCCTAAATGACCCAAGACATGAAAATATTCATTTTGAGATATTGGATGGTTTTAGGGGACCCTCTCTTCCTGTTAGCTATGACTTTTTTGATGCCTTTTGATCATTAATTTATTCAGCACATATGTATTGAGCATCTACTATGTGCTTGGCAATGTCATTAGGCCTGTCCCTGATAGCTCCAGCCTCCCATGAGAACTGAGTACTTTTGTTGGCTCAGAAATCAGAGAACTAAACATGTTGTTAGTGTCCATAAATGTGTTGTTAGTGTGCACAAAGTAAGTGAGGCCCTTGAGGACTGCCCTATCACATAGACTGCTTGGCTTTGAAACTGCTCTTCACGCTGCTCGGAGCACTTCCCCCCTCCCCCTGCCCCAGACTGCTGGGTTCTCATATGTCTTCCCAGTTACTGAAGAACCCTGTAGACACATGGGACCTTGCTCTCTACACAGATGGTGGGGCTGTGCTGGGAGAGCTGCCGAATATAGTGGAGGAAAATGGCTTAGCCGCAGCATTATCCTAAGAAGAATATCCTGTAAGCAGAGGGTGTTGGAATTACATTGTTAGCCAAGAGGCTGTGGAATCCATTCCTGGAGATGCCTGGGATGAGAGAGATTCTCCCAGGCTGGCTTACACACTGTAGCCACACATCATAAGAGAAGGGATGACCCACCCAATGCCCCCACCCCAGCCCCCTGTGAGTTCATGCTGTCTTTTGCCTTTGGGGGAGATTGGAGCACACATATCCACAACACATTACATCATCTCCCAGAGGCAAGGGCCACTTGTGAGTTTTTTGCTGGCTAAGACCTCGGGGCAGGACTTGGTGTTCTTGATATAGAACATCTGTCTTGGGAGGCACAGTTGGGAAAGAATGAAGGATTTTCTGGGAGCCCAACTGGCTCACTGAGCAAAGGCCAGGAGGCATTTGGTGAAGTAGTGGGAAGGCTGTGATATGTAAACATGATGGAGGGTTTCTCTGGAGTGATTGGGAGTCTGCAGGAATGAATCATAGTCTCCTTTCTCCTCAGGCATAGGGAGGGAAGTAAATGTGTACTTATTTGTTTGATTCAATGGATAAACAGATATACATTACCCACAGGGTATGAATGTATATCTAAGGATATCATTTTTTTTCCCTTCACAGTTGTTATTTGTACAAAATTAACTCTTTGTATAGATCGTTTCCTCCCATCAAAGGCCCCAATATTCTGAAATCAGTTTACCTACTGGCTATTTTCCCAAAGCTGCTGATAGCAAACAACAAAAAGCAAATGAACCCCTTTTGGTTATCTGTATTTCTATGGAGATGGAGCAGTTATATAATAGACTCCTATTCTCTAAAAGCAGGAGGACACATGGGAAATAGTATATTCCAACTACATGATGACAAGCTTGGAGGAAACAAGTCAGAGAATCAGAACTAGAATTAAGAGGAAAAGGTTAATAAAGAATTTAACAATGTCTTCACTTATATGTGGAATCTAAAAACAAAACAAACAACACAAAACAAAAACAAACTCATAGAAATAGAGACCAAAGGAAAGGGATGGTTAGTTACCAGAAGGGAGAGGTTGGGGATGAGTGAAAAGGGGAAGAGGAATATAGTCAATATATTGTGATAAGTTTGCACAATGACAGATGATTACTAGAATTATTGGAGAGATCACATTGTAAGGTTTAAAATTTCAAATCACTATATTGTACACCTGAAACTAATATAACAAAGATAAAAATTGTATACCAACTATATTTATATACTTAAATTTTAAAAAAGTAAAAAAAAACCTTAATGGCCATTATCAGAAATTCTGTCCTGATATCACTAGCTTTGAAGATCTGTGGCTATTGGAGCTCACCAGCTGGAAAGAGGAATGGAGGAATGATACAAAGCAGGCAGTTGGAAAAGGTTCCTTCTACTTTCCTAAACCTCTTGAGATAAGAGATCTGAAGGTACAGTGGATTTTCTCCCTTAAACTTCCCAACTACAAGGTAGGCATGGCTACTTGGATTAAAAAAATCCACACACACACACACTCTCACATACACACACACACATATGGCCTATATGTGCGCCTATATGATTACACCTAATCGTATATCAGTAACTGACTCAAATGAAATCCCTTCTTCACTCTGAGGCTTTACTGACTCCTCTCCCTGATACCCATACCAGTTGGAATCTATGTCTTTCTGTCCTCACTTTACTTTTATCACACCTATAACTCTAACTCCCCATGTAATTCTAGTCAGATTGTTGAGTTCTTTGTGTACCCAAACATATAATACGGTCCCTGACACATAATAGAGAATGCAAATTAAATGAATTAATTTATGCATATGCAAACTACTTTCTCCATTTATTCACTCATATACAAATATAAAAGTACATCATATGTCAGAGATGTAAGGACATATAAACTACTCTACTTTCTACCTGACTATAGCATTGTATTTGAAGTGAGTTTCTTCTAATAGCTTAGAGCTGGGTCACATTTTTAAATTTGTTACACAGCAATAGATCCCTAATACAATTGCCATAATATCAGTGTTTCTCCCTTCCAAACCCAAAAAGAAAATACACTCACATGCCTCTATAGGACAATTAGGTGACCTTGGGGCATATGCTCAGTGCATGTACATCACATCAGTACAGCACATCTGCCAAATATCTCCAGATTCCTCTCTTAATAAAAGAGGAAGCTTCCCACAGCCTCCCTAAGATCCATACTAAATATGTCTTAGGTATAACTTAGTTGTCATAATGTGGGTGGTTGGTCCAAGGAGACACATGCTGAGAACTTTGAGGAAGTTCTCCATGTTAGACTTTAGAGAGCTCTGGTAAGGGGTGGAAAGTTGGATGTAGCCTCTGTCAGATTCATTATCCTTCTTGCTCTGTATTGCAAGTATGCAGCCTTATTGCCTTTAGGGTATCCTTATGTGAATGCTGCTTGGCTGATAAAAAGTGTTCTATGTTTACCCCCTTAATTTTTCTCAATATTTTCTTTTTTTCTCTCTCCTCCCACCCCCCTTCCCCAGGAGTCACTCCCAAAGTCTTTGTCTGACTGTTATTCCTGGGCTATGGGCCTTTACACAGCCTTTTGTTGTCTTGAAAATCTTTAAGTTTTCAACACAGGATATAAATTATAGCCATTTTTTTCTACCCCCTTTTAAATTATAAAGACTTACCAAACCTGAAGTTAGAAGAAAGGACACTAGTTGTTTCAACTCCAGGTAGAAGGGTGTTGTCATTTTTCTGATTCTTTCCTCTTAAATTTCCACTAAAATATTAACTATCCTACATAAATTATTTTTGGAACTTATTATATTTTTAAAACGTGTCTGTCTCCTTCCTGAATTTCATTTCACCATCCAGCAATTTTCTACAGATTTAGCCTTGAGAGAGGCCATGCCCATCCTAACCTTGACTCTTCCTAATTCCTGTTTTGTTTCCTTTGTTGCAGAAGATAGAGGCAATAACAATTCAGCTTCACATTGCTTCACTCTGTGTTTGGTACTTTTTCTTATCCTGTGCTCTTTGGTAGGTTTTGTTAAACCATGCTAAACTTGGCCTTGGTTGTCACATCAATCTGCATGGTGTCCAAGTAACAATTTCATTTCCCATTTCCTGAAAAGGAGTTTCAGCGATCAAAAAGGGGAATGAGACTGAGGACAGGACGTGAACTCCTCCACATGGAGCTGCTGAAAAAGGATAAGTTTAAGAGACCTGGTGTGAGCCCTGAAAGAGACTCAAAAAGCCACAGTTCTTAAATTTGTAGGCTGGAGCCTGAAGTCTTGCTCTGCCCAGAAAATGCTGCATTTTACTCATTCTAACCCTTTAATGTAAGCTCTAAATGACTGGAAAAAATCTTACAATTCTAACCCGGTTGAAGCTACTGCCTGAAATGCAATTGTCCAGAAACCCTAGAAGCAGGATGAGCAGGCACAGCAATGAAGCAAGGCTGAGAGAACCTCAGCAGCAGCCTCCTGGCTCTGCTCCCCTCATAGTCAGCAACCTGGGGCTCACCCTGCTCTTAGTCTCCTTCCTTTAACCTCAAACCACAGGATCTTGAACCTTTGTTTCTCTAGATCTCTATCCCCACAGCTGGACTACCCAGACTTCCCCAAATGTGGGACCCCTCCTGGCTTGAATTTAACAAACTATAGTGAACTTATCTCATTTGCTGGCCCACCATTTACTTACCACCTGGAAAAGGGGTTCTGGATTCATATATGACACATTTACCAGGGATATTATGAGGCTAAAATGAGCTAAAAAATATTCTTAGTGCTGGAGGTAGAGGTAGAGGTAGAGATAGTGGTGGTAGAAATAGTGCTTGATAGGCCTGAGTAGAGTGACTAGCCACAAACCTTTGGAAGGAAAAGCCTTTGGCTTTCTAAACTCATTAGCTGAGAGCCAGTGGCATGGATACAATTCTACCTCCAGGCCTGTAGTGCAGGGAACTAAATGTCCCAGGAAACCCAGCCCAACACAGTCATGAGTCTGTGTCTATAGCTCTCCGGTAGTCATTAGACATGTTTCTGCTTATTCAGCAAGGCACATTTACTGGGGATTAAGAGAACCCATAAAACATTGCACACTATTCAAAGTCTTCTTCAGATAAACCCTCTGAAGCTTTGAAGTATCCATTGCTGAGGATTTTTTATTACCCCTTATCCCTTGGCAAAATGCCTGTGTGTGTGTCTGTGTGTGTGCACTATTTTTTTTTTAAGGCCTTGATAGAGCTAAAGATCAACCCATACTACAGAGGTGGATAGGGAATATTTTTATTTTTGGATCACCTCTACAAGATATCCAGATATCCCATTTGTAGTTTTGTCATTTTCTGAGAGTGTGGTTTGCTAAGATAGGCACTGGACTGGGATTTAGAGACCAGGCTTCTTATAGCAGATTTGTCACCAACTAGTTACGTGAACTTGGGCAAGTCACTCACCTTTCCAAGTCTTAGATTCCTCATGTATAAAGTTAAGGGGTAGTTACATGAGCTTCCCTTCTGAAAGTTAAAACTTCAACTCTAACTGACTCAGTTTTCAGCTGAAGACTCAAATGCAGCACTTCTCCAATTCCCGGCAGCACCTGAGGATTCCCTTGCAGGGACAGTAGAACCTGAAAAAAAATTAAACCAGGTTTCTTTTTCAACATGATCAATGGAATGTTAACTAGTCTTGTGTTTTGTAGTGTGTATAGTGTGTGTGTGTGTGTGTGTGTACCTAAGTTCAGAAATTTATGTGAAAGCGACTTAGAAGACATTTTTTTTAGAATTGAAAGTGTGTTTAGAGAACACCAAATTCTGTGCTTTTCAAATTCTTTATAACTAACAGAATCTTTTTATCAATAAATATTTTTAAGACTCTGAGTACATGAAAGACAAAAATAGAACTCCAGCTATGGAAACCCCGAGCCCATCTGCTCCTTGTTTCTTCTCCTCTTCCCACCTGCCTCTCACCTAGACCTCAAAGGCTCTCCATAGAACCTGGAGCTTCTGGGTTCCCAGCTTAAGAGTTCACAGAGAAGCAATCTGAGGCTCAGAGAAGCAAAGACTTGCTCAGGGTCATACACTAACTGGTAGAAAGCCTGGGGCTTCTGAATGCTTATCCAGGGATCTTTGAACCCATCATATTTATAATTATTTTTATCACCATTATCTTAAATGATTAGGTACATAATTGGAAGTGTATAAATATTGCCATGAAGAAAAACTGTCTGAAGATGGTGGGAGTTTTAAAAGTCATCAAGAATCAAAACAGCATCTCTGTTAAGATTCAGGAAGCTCTGAGCTTATTCTCCTCTGGCTCAATAACAGATTACATTTTGTGTGTGTGTGAAGGCAAATATGATCTTATTTCTAAAGTACTTTTTAAACTAAATTATTTTAAAACCCTCACTTAAAAGTTCATTTTATATATAATTAAAGAAAATAAGTGGCTCAAGAAGAGACAAAAAAAAACAAAAACAAAAAAGAAACAAACAAGCAAAAACGATTCCACTCATACATTTGAGAAAATGTTCATGAAAGCTCATGAAATAACACATAGAAATACAAGGGTTCCCTGGTATAGCCCGAATGCACTGAGTGTTTCTGGGAAAACCTGTATCAGTAATCATGACTGTATAGCTCCAGGGTCCAACATTAGATTGCAAAATATTTCCCCCTTTGGACTTCAACTCAACAATAATTCAACAGTGTGACAACTCAGTAGGAAATGGACCTTGAACAAGAGCGATAGGTATCTTTAGCTTGGCCAGGGCTGCCCAGGAAGCATGGTGGTGGATTAAGTAATCATATCCTATGGCCTTCCTCTCTCAGAAAAGAAATATTTGTGCCGTGCAACCCAAGCATATTTTATACCAAATCTTGTTCCCACTTTTTCTCTAAGCAGTATTTGGTAGTTTTTATCAGTTCTTAATGTTGTATTCTGGTCACAAATAAATCTCCCTTGTTCCCTTTATAGGCACGCTGAGTCACAGTCTATTAGAACAGGAATGAGCCTCAGAGATCATCAGATCCACTCTGGTCATTTCATAGTAAAGGAGGCAGAGATGGGGGTGGAGAGAGTGACTTGACCAGTCACACAGTACATTCTCAGCAAAACCAGAGCATAAACAGAGCTGCTGTTTTGATACCCACTGTTTTTCCACTACTCTATGCCACTTCTTTTAAATTAGCCAATACACAGCAAGATGAGGTATTTTCTATATGGCTTGCTGGTATGGTATTTGTACTTAAATAACAGAGATTTATTGAGCACCTCCAATTTGTTGAGCACCTAGAGAAACCCTTCAATATGCTTACTATCTAGAGAAGAAGACAGATGTTAAACAAATAACACTAAATGATTAAGCATATAATTGCAAGTATGCAAACATCTCTGTGAAGAATCAACTGCTATGGGAATGTTACCTTTAGGGCCAATAAGGGTTTTTACGTCCAGGGTGGAATCTAATTGGTTGGTCCTGTGACTTAGCAATTAAATATGTTGACACCTTTGGTTATCTCCCAAAGGTTGTTTACATGTGTGGGTTACCTGAATTTGATTCTGCTCCTCTTTGTTTCTTATGCCTGAGGATTTTATCTCTAGGAAGGTAGGGAGTTCAGAAGAATTAAAATTCAGGCAAACAATCTTATTCTCTCGTATAACTGCATTGACAAATGGGGTTGTGAAGTGGACGTTTGAATTATCTATAAGTCCTGTGTGTGCGTGTACATGCACATTCTCTTTCTCCAAGGTAGAGCATGTTGGAATATGAAACCATGATATCTCAGTTACATAGTTCTTATATTCCTTACATTTATATTGACTTCAAAATTAAACACCAACCTCATATTTGAATATCTATCTCTTCAACCCACCAACATTTAAGCCTGCCATTCCTGTTGCAAAGTTCTCTTGCAAAGGCAGCCTCTGCAAAGTGAGAAATCCTGCCATGAATTTTTCTGGAAAATGAGTTATCGTGCCTAAATTCCTTGTCATTGCAGAAGTATGTAAAGAAGCAACAGTTAAAGGAAATTTCTACACACTGGGCTTCACATTGGAGAGTTAATCACAGGACATTTTTTCTAAGCAAGAAGGCTTGAAATTGGGGTCTGGGTTAGAGCCGACGGAGCTCTGAATATCTCTTCCTACCTTGCTTTCCATCTTGGAATTCTTTCCTTCCTCTTCCTTTTCCATTATGTTTATGAGGTTTCTCTGAAACCCTTCTTCATTTTTCCTTTAGCCCCCAAGTTGTTCAAATTGTTTTCTTCTTCTACAATGACTCCCTCCTGGCTTTTCCTGGCTTTCTCTATGGGTGCATCTTCATGGGTGGTCCTATTGCCCCTCCTCCCACTTGTCAGTCACTTGCTACTCTCCCCTTCCCTCCCCTGATCATGAGAGCTGTGCAAAAGCTGGAACCAGGCAGTAGAAGTGAGAAAAAGCAAAGCTTCTTCTCTCAGCATTTTCCTTCCCTGGCAAGGTAAGTGCCTTAGGGAGAGGGTGCTGAACATGCCTGGCAGAGGATGACATATCCAAAGCAAGTTGGCTTTGAGTCAGCATTCATCTTTGATCAGTGCTTTCTCTCAGTTGAGAAATTGGGCCAAGTTTGGCCAAAGGCCCATTCAAAGTCCAATTCTGGAATATGCATCTATTCCTCCTCTCCATCTACTTTCCCCCAAAATCCCAGGAGGCCAGACAAGCTGTTCCCACACCGGGCTCTCATCAGGGTGGCTTGACATCACTTTTCCTCTCCAGGAAAAGAACTAGAGTGAACTTTCCTTTAAGCAGATCCAACATAGATTTAGAATTAGAGAATAACATCCCTTTTTACAAATGTTTTATTATGAAAATGTTTTTAATAAGACGTGCCTATGTTTCATTTGAAACATAATTCAATTTACAAATGCTTCTAAACTACTTTCAGGAATATATTCATTGTGAAAAGTAAGATGCGCTATACAAGCAAATCATTGTCCAGTCAGGAAAAGATGAACTCAGCCTTGCCTGATCACCTTGCCCTTGTCCTGACCTACCTTATACTGTCTCTACCTTTTCCCATTCTTCTCATGTCTGAGGAATGGCTACAAAATTTAACCAACCCACTGGGATGTAGCAAAGTAAGCATTGAATACATATTATTAAAATAACCTGACTTGAATATACATTCAAATGAACATGGTTCTCTAAAGTAGTCATACTTTAATTTATTGCAATGATGTTGCTGTTACTTCAAACTCCATTTTGGAATTTATCTGTTTGTATTGCTTTGGAATTACATCCAGATCCAGTTTATGAGCCAAAATTATAGACTCATAGAGAGGACTTAAAAATCATCTGGTGTACTCCTGATTTTATAAGTGCAGAAACTGAGCCCATAGAATTTGTGCATTTCTTTTTTTCTCCTACTTCAAGATATTGTTACCTGATTCCTTTGTGGAATAAGCCAAAAAATGACAGCACTGTTCATCCATTGGTCATTTCATTAGTAGACTCAAATGTCTTTATTAAACCAGTAGGCATTATAAGAGTTACTGTTTGTTAAAGATGGATGTGTCAACACCTTTACAGTAACTTATCACCATTGATATTAAAGCATGCACCAGTGATATTATAGTGTGCAGTTTATGGACATGTAAATGAACTTTGTAAATTAGAAATGACTTCCCAGAACCACACAGTTAAGAGGTGGCAGTGGTAGAAGTTGGACTCAGCTTTTAAAGCCCGGGTGAATGTCACAACTCTATGGTGCACTAGAGAAAGCTGAGAAGCTGTTTGCTTTCAGAATGTTAGTAATTGTCATACATTATCATTATGAAAATTAAAAGAGCTTGGAATTTTAAATAAAACATTTCCCACAAACTACACACATGCATACACAGTTTATAAGAGGTTATAGATGTTAGAGTTAGATGGGAAATTGAAGAGAAACCCTTATTTTTTAAGTAAACAGATTGAATACTAGCAAGACCTCAAACTTTGTCCAAGCCCCATTGATAAGTGGCAAGTAGTGGGGCCAGGAGTGAGGTTCTCCATTTCAGGCCCAGAGCTTCCTTCCTCCGGCCTTGTTGGGGGCCCTCAGCTACACCCTTATGCTCCTGGGCAACAACCTGGAGATGTCTAGACTTCGGGACACCACCTCAACCAGGTGCATTGTAGGCCCTCTTGACAAATCATTCTCATGCAGTGGAAAAGTTTTTCCAAGACAACTTTCAACAACACACCCAAATATTGCCTAATTTCTAAAGCTGGTAGTTTCTACATCTAGACCTTCTAGATCTTCCCATCAACATGATTGGAGCACAGGACAACTCACTCTGAGTAACAATCATTCTGTAAAACTCTAAACTACAGACTTTTTTGTTAATTACACAAAAGAAAACAGATGGAGAAGAACACAAAGGGTCCTAATATATCACCCTTCTAGCCATCTGCTTTTGTGAATTGGAACACTGAAGTGAAGGGCAGCTTTCCCAATTCAAAGGAGTTAGTTAAGGGCAGATCAGAGCCTGAAGATCACTCTTTCCAACTCACAGCTCACTACTTTCTGCAACGCTACTAAAGTTGTCTTTCATGCCTCGTGTATCTGAATAGAAAAGGTCTTTACTGCCATGACTGGAATTCCTCTTGGCTGTTATTAAAAATCAAGTTCACTCTGCAAGAGCAAAAAATTGCCATCATGCCAACACTTCAGATAAGATTTTGCCTACTTTGGGGTGTGGGCACAGCAAAAGCAGGCCTAACATTGTCAAGCATATGAAATCCATATTTTAGGGACAGGGCCGGCATGATTTACTGTCACAACTTACATTGTATAAGAAGAGAATTTTAGTGGCCCAGATTTCACCTACACAAGTTTGCTATGGAGTTTCTTTTCTTTAAGCTTGCATCAATAGTCTACTAGTTGATATGCTATTTGCTCAGGTGTAACACTGTGTATAGCCTAAGCAAGACACCATGAGAAACAGCAAAGAAGTATGCCTCAAGAGGTATAGAGTGACTTGTTTGTGTTCCAATGGACAGCCAACTCTCTGAGGGCCAGAACCATGCCTGCCGTCTGTGTGTCTGTCACCAAGCTCAGGATGTATGGATGGTTCACACTAAATATTCCCGGAATGAGTAAGCAGAGGAATTTAACCTATGATATAACACAGGTGGAATAGCAACATGAGGCCTCCAAGTCTTTGCTTTAAAAATATTTCTTCCTTGAACAATACGAGTTTGAACTGAACAGGTCCACATATATATGGATATTTTTCACTAAATACATACAGTACTGTAAATGTGTTTACTCTTCCTTAAAATTTTCTTAATAACATTATCTTTGTTCTCTTATTTTATTATAAGAATATAGTATAGAATACATATGACATACAAAATATTTGTTAATTAACTGCTTATGTTATCAGTAAGGCTTCAGTCAACTATAGGCTTACTTAGTAGTTGAGTTTCTGGGAAGTCAAAAGTTATATATGGATTTTTGACTGTGGGGAGAGTTGGTGACCCTAATCCCTGAATTGTTCAAGGATTAACTGTATACTAATGACAACAATTGCTATTGGAAGTCAGAAAAAAAAAGTGGCCAAAGACACTTCTTGAAAGTGTAGGAACTCACCTAGGCCCAAGAAAGATGGCTCAAGTTTGGTCAATATTAGAAGCAAAGGTGGCTTTATTTCAGACTGAGAAAAATAATGGAAGCAAATTAACATAAATGGAAAATAATGGAGTGGTAGAAAAAGCTTGAACATCTCCATCTGGCTATCCTAGACAGTTTCCTTCAACTTAGTCTGTTCAATAATGAATGCTTCATTTCCTCCCCAATCATTCCCTGACCTACTCTGTAAACCAGAAACCTAGATAGAGGTCTTTTCTCTTTCCATCCCAAATAATTAGTTGGTAAGTTGAGCTATTTCTGCCTTGTAAATATTTCTTCATTTTATTCCCTTCTCCCCATGTGAACATTCATGGCCCTAGTTCAAACTAGCATTGCCTGTCACTTTGTCATACTTCTCTAACCAATCTCCCTGCCTCCAGACTGGCCCTTCTCATCGTCTATACAAAATTTGCTTATTGGTACCTTTTCTCATTCCAAAAATTTTATACAAATTATTATACCATAAGAGATAGTAAAGTAGAAATATATGCATATGTGTATATTAGTTTTATATATGCATATACATATATTATTTATATACATATATTATTTGAATATGTATGTATATGTGTGAGTGTGAATGTATAAATATTATACAGGAGAAAGAGAAAATAAGAATAGAATAAGACAAAGCCAGCAGAAAATTGAGAACACAAACATACGCTACAAAGTTCTATATTGTGGCTAGTATATGAAGTATTAGTATATGTTAAAGAAAGTTTATTTCTTGATCTTTTGCTGTTTAAATGAAGATTTTGAAAAATTAAGCTTGTATCATTTGTATTTTGTAGTATATGGACCAATATTGCCTGGAATAAAAATTGTATGTTTAAAATAGGCAATATTGGTCCATATACAACACTTTATAACATATATTAGGTCATGTACTAAAACTTCAGCTCTAATCTCCTAGTGGCCAATAAAAAGAAGAAAATATGTTGAGTTACCTGGTTTGCATTGTCAATGAGGTTTCTAAAAACTCATGATCTCTTTTAAGGAAAAGCAAGACATTTCTTAGTAATAACTATGAGAAACCGTTTCTCTGCCTGTTTCTTAAAGGAGACATTGCCTAATATAGGGACAAGCCCTTAATAACATCCTTAAAGCAGACATGATGGCAAATTTCATGTTAAAAATCTATCTCTTTTACGAACTGAAGGCTTAACACCAGGGAATAATTTAAAATTTTTAATTACAATTTTACAGTGGATTAAAGCAAGTCAAACCAAGTTTGCCACGCCACGATGGGCTCTCTTGACCCAGGGCCAAGAAATAGGGGATCTAGATTATTTGAGGATTGTATGAATATCAAATGCTTTCAGAAATACTTTATAAATATTAGTTTATACAATTGCCTTCATGTTAAAAGTTGGCATTATGGTGAAAATGAAAAAAAAATTACTATATTCAATGTAACCTAAACTATTTTAAAATATTCACAGAAAAAGGACTAGGAAAAAATACACCAATGTGTCACTGGTGGAACTCTGGGTGGTGCGTGTGTATGTAACTTTTTCTTACTGTTACCTATAGTTTGATGTACATTTTAACGTTATTAGTTTGGCTTCTGTGTTGAGAATAGAATGGGAAGTGTAGGGAGAAGGGCAGAAAGAGGGAAACTGGGCAGCAAGCTTCTTATTGGCTCCATTTTCAGAGACATGGGAAATAGACATGAAATAAATTTTAAAACAATGACAACAAAGTACGATGTACTTATAATCTCAGCTATTTTAAGATACAAATAGGAGAAAGACTGGAAAATAGAATGCATTCTAAAATTTTGTTAATGGTTATCTCTGCACGAAGAGTTTATGTCTAATTTTTTCTTATGATTGATTATTCTTGGTACACTTTCCAAAGTTTCTACAATGCATATGTGTTAATTTTGTCCTTTAAAAGATTGATAAAATCATTTTTTCCTCAGAAGACATTTCTGGGACTGTTCTAACATAATAGGAGAGAATGATTTATCCCAAACCTACCACGTTACTTTTGAAAAAAAAAATGTTTTGGTGACTTTCCATTGCCTATGGAATAAAAGGCAGGTTCCTTAGCATGAATTATGAAGACCTTTCTGATTCTTGTCTACTTCTCCAACTCCTCACTTCTCACTTTATCCTTCTGGAAACACCAAGCTCCCCATAGCTCTTCAAATACACTAGACTCTTCAATGCTGCAAGACTATTCATGCTCTGTTCTTGTCTAGAACACCTTCTCCTACCTTTCTTCCTCCTCTGGAAACACATCTCATTGAACTAATGCCTTCCTGAGTAAGCTTCCCAGAGAAAGTCAAGTTCCCTTCTCTAGGTATTCTTCTTGAACGCTTCCAGGTTAACTTACTGGGATAACACTATTATGTTGTAACCTCTATTATGTTGAATTTAAATTCTGCCTACCTGTCTGTCCCCCCCCCCCATGTGAACCATTTATGTCATTTATCTTTGCTTGTCCTGGCATGAGCATAGTCGAATGTCACAGAGGTTTTCCATAACCTTTCTTGTATTCCCTTAGCTTTATTGAAGTATAATAGACAATTAGTTGCTCATATTTACATTGTACAATTCAATGAGTATTTTTATTACAGTTGGCGTACAATAATATATTCACTTCAGTTGTACAGTGTAGTAATTGGAGATCTTTATAACTCATGAAGTGGTCACCACACTAAAATAGGTCCCTCTCTTCCCCCTTACATATGTATTACAACGTTGTTGACTATTTTCCTTATGCTATACTTTGTATCTCCATGTCTATTTGGTATCTATCCATTTGTACTTCTTAATCCCTTTGTCCCTTTTCACTGTTCTCCCATACTCTCCTCCTGTCTAGTAGCCCCCAAAATATTCTCCGTATCTATAAGTTTATTTCCTTTTTTTGTTGTTGTTTATTTTGTTTTTTAGATTCCATATGTACATAAAATTATGTGGTATTTGTCTTTTTTTTATCTGACTTATTCATTCAGTACAATATTCTCTGGTCCATCAATTCAATATCTTTTTCCATCCCTTTCCTTTTAGTCTGTGTGTGTCTTTTAATCTGAAGTGAGTCTCTTGTAGGCAGCATATGTAGCAGTCTTATTTCCTAATTTATTCAGCTTCCCTATCTTTTGGTTGGAGAACTTAATTCTTTTCCATTTGAAGTATTTGTCAATAAATATGTAGTTATTACCATTCTTTATTAATGTTTTTTATACATGTTTTTTCTTCCTAAAGAAGTCCTTCCAACAATTCCTCTAATATCGGTTTGGTATTGATGAATTCCTTTATTTTTGTCTGGGAAGCTTTTTATCTGTCCTTTCACTCTAACTGATACTTTGCTGGATAAAATATTCTTGGTTGTAGACCCTGGATTTTCAACACTTTGAATATTTTGTGCCAAGCCTTTCAGTCCTGCAAAGTTTCTTTTGAGAAATCAGCTACCAATTTTATGTGAGTTCCCTTGTAGGTAACTGCTTTTCTTTTGCTTTTTTAAGATGGTCTCTTTTTATTTAACCTTTGGATTTTAATTATGATGTATCTTGGTGTGGGCCTCTTTGGGTTCATTTTGGGGGAACTCTGAGCTTCCTGGAGTTGTATGTTTATTTCCTTCACCAGATTAGAGAAGTTTTCCATCATTATTTTTTCATATATATATATTCAACTTCTTATTCTCCCTCTTCAGGTACCCCTATGACATAGATGTTGTTAGCCTTAATTTTGTACCATAGGCTCCTTAAATTGTTATTTTTGGTTACTTTTTTCTTGCTGTTCTGATTGAGGGACCTTGGCTTCCCCATCCTCTATATTGGTGGTTTGATCCTCTTCTGTCTCCACTCTGTAGATTCCCTCTAATATACTCTCCATCTCAAATAATGTATTTTTTATTTCTGACTGGTTCTCTTTTATAATTTCCATTCCATTCTTATGAGTTTTTTTTTTTAATCTCTGTTGAAGTTCTCACTGAGTTCATCTACACTTCCCTTAATTTCATTGAGCAGCTTTATAACCAGTGTTTTGAACTCTGCATCTGTGAGATTGCTTGACTCCATTTTTCCTTGATCTGCATTCTGTTCTTTCATATGGTTTCTGCTTCTTTGCCTTCCCATTATGGCTGCCTTTCTGTGTCTGTTTCTATGTACTAGGCAAAGCTCCTAAGTCTCCCAGTCTCATTAGTG
This sequence comes from Eonycteris spelaea, assembly GCA_003508835.1. Classification (NCBI taxonomy): domain Eukaryota; kingdom Metazoa; phylum Chordata; class Mammalia; order Chiroptera; family Pteropodidae; genus Eonycteris; species Eonycteris spelaea. Next base: position 5,419,736 of record PUFA01000127.1, on the reverse strand, counting down.
TGGCTTAGTGTAGTTGGAGTCCAGTGGCACAGCCCTGAGAGGGGTTCAGCTGCCAGCCAAGTTTAGCCCCAGCTTGTGCCCCTCTGAAGCCACCTGTTAAGATTCAGCAAGCAGTCCACAGATACTGTGCTTTAGTTCCTTCAAGAAGCTATGCCAGAAACCAATGTCAGCTGCCACCAGTGTGTCTTGGAGCTGCTCGGCAAGTTACACAAGACTCACCAAGGACACAACTGGACGTGGCTTGGGTGGGGCCACGAGTTGGGGAAGGCAGAGCTTCAGGGAATCCTCTGGGCTGAGCAACCTCTGTTATCCAGTTTGATGACATCTTAGCTATGGCAGAGCCTACCTTTCAACACTGGGAGTGGGGAGGACTCAACAGAGTAACAATGGATACTGCTGCACTACTGCCCAGAAGAGAGCCTTGCCTCCAGCCCTTGCTACAACAACACAGTGTCACCCTGTAAGTCCCTGGTCTCCCCCGAGCAGCCAACACAGCTCTGGTGCTCAGAGCAAACAGGTCTGTCACTGCAAAAGTCCGGTTGTAGACACAGCACCTTTAAAAAGACATCTGCAGATGCTGGCTGCTGTAGCCTCCATCTCACTCAGCCACTGGTGACCGGCAGCCTCGCGTCTTCGCCCCCTCCTACTTCCAACTATTGCAGGGTGACTTCTTATTTCTCGCCCTAGTTGTTGTGCTTCTGTTCATCTAGACCCCCAGGTGACTCTGCTTGCTGCTTGCCCCATGTCTCCATTTTCACTTTAATGTGGTCACAAGACAGGATGAGTGAAGCTTCCATTATCTGTGTCATTTTGCCCAGTTCTCCATAACTTTTCTTACACAGTAGATCCTGATTTCTCTTTGCAACAATGGAAATAAATGTTTAATGAGCTACCACTTTATGCTAGACACTCTAACCTACAGGGATGGTGATTTTATTCTGAATATCTGAGTTTTCCACTTCAATGGACCTTTGCACTCCATGAGGAACCCACCTTTTTTCTGCACAAGAAGAATCCTGATATTGGAAAATCATTGAGCTTTGGTAATCTAGTTTGGAGAAGGCACTCAAAGATCTCTCAAACTCTATCACCAAAGCTCTAAGGTAACTTGGTTGGAAGTTCTCTTCTTGAATGCTAAACCTTTAATCTTTTAGAGATAAGTATGGGATAATTCAAAAACACCTTTGCTTCATCTCCTAGAGATTAATCAAGCACCTATCAGTATACCCAAGCAAGTTAGCACAAGAAATGCAAAAATTCAAATAAATAAAGAAGGGAAAGACTGCCTTGTAAGGGTGACAAAAGAATTGATAATTACAAGTCAAGATTATGGGTGTAGGTGGGGGTGCCCTCAGTGTGCTAATGAAATGATAAATGGACACCTAACTCAGGCCAAGGGGTAGGAAGTGGGAGTGAAGATTTGGAGATTTCCTAGAGGAAATGAGGCTGAAATGGACCCTTTGTTTTTCTTCCCTTTTCTTGTTTGTTTGTTTGTTTGTTTGCGCTCCTAGACTTCTCAATATTGATTTCTTTCCTTCAGCAAATTTGTACAAACTTACAACTTCCCTAATAGGAGTTCCTTACTAAAAAGATAGAAGGAAGAAAGGATGGAAGGAAGGGAGGATGGGAAGGAAGGAACATATGGCAGACACTGTCATGTCCCTTCCTATGTATCCCTGGCCCCCTGATTCACTTGCACACTAGCAACTCTGCAAGCACCTGCAACTCTCTACCTCATAGCCTTTTCTGGCTATGGGAGTCTGCTGAGCCTATACAAAGAGCAAAGCTGGAAGTGCCTGGGAGCTGAAGCAACCCTTGGCCAATGGCAGAGACAAGTTGGTTACTCGATATCCCAGATGCCTTGCCCCTAGAGAGCTAAAGCTCTGGATGCATCCTACACTGTTCCCCAGATGTCCTCAGCAGGATCGAGCCTCAGCTTCCACAGCAGTAACTGTCTATCAGCACACTCTGTTTTGGCTTTCCTCTCCACCCCCTGCTGGTGCTCCTTGGGATCACCTCCCAAATCAACTCCCTCCACTCAAATGCCAGTCTCAGGGTTGGCTTTCAGCTGAAAGTAAAGCATGTGCACACACTTGCCTCATTCCTGGGGTGCAACTAAGGTGCAACTAAGATTGTTCCTGTAGATTTTTGTTCTTCAGTGAAACCCATGCAATTGCAAATGCCTTGAAGAGTCAGGGGACTTTCTTGAAGCACAAGGTCATTGACATGCTCACATGCAGGGAGGTTCTGAGGACAGTGGTGCTGGTGTGTAGGTCAAGGTGGCCTTTCCCCATTGTTCTGCTGACTCTCACAGTGCGGGGCAGACTCAGACCAAAGCTGTCCCAGAGACACGATTGACATGATCATGTGTCCTGGCTGGTCCTTCCTAATCCATTATCACAGCATATAATTCAGACATGACTGACAATAGCAAGTCAAGTCTACACATTCTGATGTCTCCCTACTGGCAGTCTGAAAATGATTTATGACTAGTTTTAGACTCTATAGTATATTTGTGAGTGTGTATGTGTATAACGTGTGCTTATGTATGGTGGAAGGTAACTTCATGTATCTAATGATGCTTTAATTAAGCTGATATTCAAATTAGTTTGGAGTCTCAGAGCCCCCTGGAGATGGAGCTTATAGAGTAGCAGATGATGGGGGAAAGACAGTCCACGATTAAAATGTCACATGGGATAAATGCCAAAGCAGAGGTCCCACCCTGGGAGAATTATGAATTGACTGCACCCCTTTTCATCTCCACCCCTTCAATCACTGCTGATGGGCAGAGGGAAACCATTTTCTGCCATCTGGTTTTTACAAAAGTCAGGCAGTAAGCTCCCTGGGACAGGGATCTTATCTTGTGTAGTTCAAGAATGAACACATGGCTGTGTACACTCAACAAGCCCTATTAGTACTGAATGCAATCATAAAAATAGCCCAAATGTGGATATTTGATAACACCCCTGCAGTCAGCCTTAGTCATCATGTCCGAAGGGCACTGGGTTCCCCGGGCTGGTGCCTTATGTCTTACAGACAAGCACCTTGGCTGATAAGGCAGCGGGCTATTGTGAAAATCATACAGTAGTTCCCAGGATCCTGGAAAAACCGCAGTTTAATCACAACTTTTTTTTTTCTTGGTGTTTGACTTTGGCACCGAATTCTTTTCAAATGAGAACTATGCCAAACATCTTGTCAGAACCATTCCACTAGGCAAGTATGCAAACGACCTCTCTGTAGCATGCCAGAAGAAGGGTGAGGAGGGCCCAGGAAGAGTCCTGGTGGATGGCACGTGCAGCTCGGAGCCCTTTCCCTGCAGGCAAGAGCCAGCTTGGAGAGAGGCGTCTGGAAGCAGGTCGTGGACTGAGCAACTTTGAGTAAACAGCCAAGTACCCAGCTCAAACAGCACTCAGGGTTTCTGCCTCCAGGCCACCTCCAGGCCAGGCCTTTCTGATTCCTCGAGGGTAGCAGTCATTGACGTTTCCTCCCCCAGAAAAAGTACTCAGAGGTTAAGTGAAGATCTCCTCTTGGGGGAAGTAGAGCTGACTTCTCCTCCAGGACCAGCTGTGAAATCACTAGAGCCCCACAGGAGAATGTTCATGGGGTAGAGAGTATGTTTGCATGTAAATACACAAAAGTACGTGAGATCGTGTGCACTTGGTCCACAGCGTCAGGGTAGTCATAGGATGGACCCAGTTGTCTGTGTCTAGAGGAAAACCTTGCACCCAGGGTTTCCTGGGGACGAAATTCCCCTCCTGAGTAAAGTCTTTCCCCACGTACTGAGAAACAGGGGGTAGGCTACTTGCCCCCACAGTCTCCTGGTGAGCAGGCCCACGAGTGCTGGAGCCTGAGGTCTGTACTGGGCCCGCACGGGGGCAGTGAGAGAAGCATTCTCCAAGACAAGCCACCCCAGTTCTCAGCTGGCTTCTGGGCCTCCAACCCTCCACACCAACACTGTCCATCTTCGACTGCAAGGAAATCATCCTTCTTCATTCCCAGAGCAAATTGTTCCTAGGAAAGAGCAGAATCTGAGGAGGAAATCACATCATCCGTGAGGGGTGAGCCAGTTCCTTTGTACTATTTTTCAGGGCTGCCTTTGGAGCCAATAATCTGTCATTCCTTGAATAAACAAGCACCTTATCATATCACAAACATTTATTTAACCCTTTTCTCCTGCACTTTTACCAGCAGGGAGAAAGAAAGCGGTTAGCAGGGCAGCCGGAGCCCTGTGGCAGAAATGCCAAATTCCCTGAACATTACACCCAATCTGTAAAGTGTCAGCAGACCCTTCTCTCTGCCTCCATAAAACGCAGGAGCCAGTCACCCAGACTCAGCATCACATTCCCGCCTCCAACTTCTATTCCCATCCCCCCCACCCATCTCCATTAATACCCCTCACCCTTTTGCAGACAGGTCCTTAATTCCATCCAAATGGAGTCTGGACTAATTTGTTAGGTTCTTTAGGGGGCTGATGAGGGAAATGAAAGAGGGGAGGAGGGACACATAGTCAAGGAGGCATTTACATTTCTCCTTTTCGTGACAGTCCGCTTGAAGGACAAAGCTGGTGAGCCCCTGCATTTTTTAATGCGTGTGTGTGATTTTTTTAAAAAGGCATATTCTTTGGCTCTGACATCACCAGAAAATGGAATAAGTAAAGTATGTAAATTTCTCCGAGCTCCCACAATATCCATTTTCTCTCAGTGGATGGGTTTTGTTTTTCTTTTCTGGTGTTGCTCCCACACAATGGGGCCAAATCTTGTTCAGGACAAAGAAGCATATAAATAGAATGTGCATGTGGTATGCAAGGGAACTCTTGGAGGCCGGAGGGAGACTGTTTGGAAAGGCGTCTGGGGCTGCCAGGGGGAAGCATAGGGTCCTGGCCCAAAGGTTCCACAAGCATATGTCTGCTTATCCCTAATGTTACAAGTCAGAAATTTCAAAACTGTTCTCATTCTCAAGGAACTACTAAGAAACATGGGAATGGGTACAAATGTCAGGGAAGGATGTGAAGTATCTGTGTGTGAGTGTGAGCAGGAGTGTGTGCATTGGGTAGAAGGCGACCATACACCTAATTAACAGGCAAACATGCTTTGCAGAGCTGATGAATTAGGTTTTCTTTCTTCTTTACCATGAAGGATGCTAAATTATATGCAGTATCTCACACTCTGCATCATCTCAGTGGTTATCACGGACCAGCTGAAACTTTCATCAAAAACGTTTTCCTGTATGAAGCATTTGCAATTGTTTTAGTGTCAATCATCCCACAACCAAACCCTCTAGTCTCATAACTACACACTACAGCCCCAGCCAAAAAGACTTTTATCAGCACAAGTTTGAACAAACTAATGTGTGCCGGCCCTGAGCAGTTATTTTTGTTTCCAAGTCTGGACATAGAATCACTTGTTCAATTTCCTGCTGGGTTGTATCAAGCAGTTTTAACATGTAAATCTCTGATAAGGAAACTGACTAATTTATGTAGGTTGCCATCTGAGTAGCTGTCAGTACTGCCTTGATTTTTTTCTGTTTCCTTTATTCTTTATTCTTTCTCAGTCGTTATTGTCATTATCGTTACTGGTACTGTTGGCATACATCCTTATTCATTATATGTTTAGAATATGTTCTTCCACTAAAATGTCTTAAAAACAAACAAATTTTTTTTAAAAAGCCTCTGCCTCCCCAAGTTTTGTGTGGGAGTCCTGTTGGCTTGGATGTCTATGCTTTACAACCTGGATTTGAAATAAATATACCTCTCAGACTCCTTCAAGTAATGTCTTTGAGAATCAGAACACTAATTAAAATTTTTTTTTAATTTAAAAAATTAAATTTTAATAATATAAACTAGTTCCACTTTATGGATATTCCTTAACCAGCCTCGCCTGACTTCAGCTGACAGCGCTTCATCACCTCTAAGGCGAAATCCCACAAGCTGCTTGAGTACCCAGCTTCTAAAACCTGCTCTGGCTATAACCTTCAGGTAAATCAAGTGGGTTTCTCCATTCAATAGCTTAATTAATGAAGCAGATATTTTCATATAATTGTTCATTCCATGCCCAAATACACAGATTGGGGATTGGAAGGACTGACTTCAATATAAATGTGTCATCAAACATCTGGTGGTGTCCTCACATTAAACGGTACACTCAGTCTAAGCAAAGTCCAGAGCTGCTCCCAGACTTGTTAGCTGAGCATGGTCCTCAGTGACTCAAAGTCAAAGCCTGCCATCCCATTGGCTGGGGACAGAAATAGAACCCATCTATTCTGGGACTTGGACAGTGAGCCAGGTAGGGCACAGCTCCCCCCATCTGGGCAGCTGGGTGGGGGGAGGGTGAATGGGGGAAGGGGGTGCGCAGGGCCAGGAGGCCCCAGAAGTGGCGGCGCTTCCTGCCTCTCCCTCCACTCCTAGCCCCTAAGCCTTTCCCTGCTGCTCCTACAAGGGCTCCTGACCTCTCAGAAGCCTTTCACTTCAGAGAATTTTTAAGACAAGACAATGTGAGACTAAATGCAAACCAGCTTCAGAAATGATCATTTTTGTATCCACTGGTGATTCCTTAAAGGCCTCTCCCCTCCCCTTGCCTCCTCTTCCCCCACAGTGAACTTTAAATTCTTTCATCCATGGAGACTGTGAAGGCAAAGTATCTGGATTTTCTTTCCCAGCCAGCTCACTCGCCAGTCTGGCTTTTCTCCTCTTTGTTTGGATGCTCTTCTTTATGGCTCTTTGCCAATGTGCAGATGTAAACTATTGTCTGATTATTAAAAGAAAAAAAAAACACAAATACACACACACTCTCAGTGTTAAACACTACAGAACTGTACACATATAGTCAAGTCCATGATCTGGCACAAATGAGCCACCAGCCTCTGCCTCTCCAGAAACTTTTGCTTTCTCCAGATTTTTATGAAAAACAAATCTAGACAAACACAGAAACTAAGAAAACTAAGAACAGCGCATCTCTGTGCTCTTGGGGCTTTGCCGTGCATCTCTCAGTGCCACCTCCTCCGCACCTAAGTTCAACTTTTTGTTACCCTGGGGACCCTCTTATATATGATCTTCCCAGTCTAGTGTCCAGTAACCTCATGTTTGGTCTCCTTTGCCCTCAAAAAACAGTTGTAGCCACGCTGAGTCCTATTAATAGCTCATTGGAGTGGAGGGAGCACTGGGTGGGGAGCAGAGACCTGGCTTCACTCCCACTTCTGCTTACTGGTTGCATGACCATGGGCAAGTTTCTGCTCCCTGTCTAGTTTCCTTGTCTGCAAACCAAGAGGGCTGAGCTAGATACATTCCTTCCATTTTTCCTTAAGCAAATATTTATTTAGCTCTTACTCTGTGCTAGACACTGAGGATGGAACTGGAAACAAGACAAACAAGGTCCCTGCTCCCATAGAGTGTATGGAACAGGAGTAAGAGAAAAGAAAGTAAAAGAAAACAAAGTCTAAGCATTCTTGCAGCCCCAACACCCTTTAAATGTATCATTAGTAATAGCCCCATGTGCCAAGCTTCTGATTTATTACATAAAGATGTGACACTCTAGTATGGACTGTAAGGCATCAGTGTCAGGGAAGAAGTGATAGAGAGCCCTTGATGACCTTGAAATCCCTGCCTCAGTGGACACCTGCTACACCTCTCCTGAAAGCTGGACCAGGCCAGAGCCGCCTCTAGGTTGATATCTCTTCCCCAAGGCCGGGTATCTGCAGCCATGATTCTATTTTCCACTTTAACTGGGGGGAATTTTCAGAAACAGTAGGCAGTATGACACAACACCAGCCTTTAGCTCCACCCTTCAGTGGAACTGTTATTTTTAGTCTCCTTCTCTCTTTCCACAGCAATCTACGTATCTCCCTGGGTGAGTCATTTTTGTCAATAGCCCGTACATGTACGTGACTCCTTGAACATGGGGCTGGTCTATCTTAACAAACCAATTCACTCAACTCCATTTCTACTTGCAACAATCAAAAGACTCTGGTGTGGGGAGAGCTGTGGGACTTCCAGTGTCCCAAACATATGCTATACAAAATGACAACTACCCACAGAGAAGCTGCAGGATGAAACTGCTCATGAGCGAATGAGTCATAAAGTTGAAGCATATTGTTTCCATATTTTTTTGCTTTATGTTCATATCCACATGACTGGCATTTGACCCCAAAGATTCAGGTAGAGGGAAATGCTCTTACTCAATTTGGGACCATTTTACTGAGGCACCAGACAGTAAGGTCATGTCCTGAAAAATCACACTTCGCAAGGCGGTTAGTCATTTGTAAAAGATGCTGAGTTCTCAGAATAATGCATAATGAAATTGACCTATTTCTAAAAGATATTGAATATAAACCATTTATTTCTATCAGAATTTTTAGTCCTTTTTTTTTTTTGTCGTAGACAGAATACTTCTGAGTCTATATTCAGGCAATATGACAACAAGGACAAAAGTATCATCATGCAGATACAGGTCAGTGGTACATTTGCGTGGCACCAAGAAGTATGTAGAGGAACAGTATGAAAATTATATTAAGAGAGTAATTCCTCCCTTCATGAATCCATTGAATCGTTACTTATAGTTACAGTGTCATCTCACAGCCATCTCCCTTGCCTCAGACACACATGTCCTTGTAAGTGGGTTTGTTTGTTTTATTTCAGGTCATCTCAGGCTTTCTTGCTTACCACAGAGCATCCTCATGTGATGTTCCCTCTGCCTGGACATCTCTCTTCCCTTCAGTTCTTCACCTGGCTAACTCATTTGTTTTTTGTTTTAAAGGTCTTTTCTCCAAAGAAGCTGCCTGCACCCCTTCAGGTACAAGTGAGTTTCCATGTTCCTTACTTTTATACCATCCCATGTTTTTCACATGTTGTATTTATCACAACTGTATTTAAATAATTATTTGTTAAGTTAATTTGCTGAATTTCCATCTTCCCCACCGGATTTTCATGGAGGCAGGCCTCATTCATTCACTGCTCTCGCTCTGACATGCAGCACCATGCCTCACAAACAGGAGTATTTTTCTCAATAAATGTATTGATTTGATAAGTGTCCCTGCTCTCAAAATTCAGTCTAGTAAGGAGGCCAGCTGAAAAACTATGCGGTACAGTCACTGTTTATAAATGGGCATCACACTGTAGATGTACAACAAAAACAACAAATGATTCTGCCAGGAATCGTGTAAGGGGAAACTCAACACAAATGGTAACATTTGAGCTGGGCCTTGAGGTTGGAATAGGAGTTTAAGTAAAAAGAGAGGAAAAGGAATTCTAAGGAGATTTAGTACAAAAAAAGACAGGGATGGATGAAAGTATGGAATGGGTTTGGGGAAAACCCACAGTCAATTGTGTTAGAACAGAACTTGGCTGTAGGGGAATACAGAAAATGGTGAAAGGCCTGTGTTTTCTTCTAGAGAGTTTTATTTTAAGCAAACAGGAGTAGAACTATGGATATATAAAATTAAATAACCAGTTTCTGTTTGAGAACATTTTCTCCAATGACAGAATGAAAGATAGATTGGAGTGGGGAGTGGATCAAAACTACTTAAAGGGCTGTTGTAGTGGTCCGGGCAAGAGGTGATGAGGCCAGGTGGAGGGTGTGCAGCCAGGCAGGCTTCGCATGATTAGACACGGCGAATGAGGGGGAGAAGGTCACCAAATACGACTGAGGATCCATCATGAGTACTGAGTCACTGACAATAACATTGTCAGTTGTAACTGTAATAAAAAATATGGGGGAGTAGAGTGGGGACTGGGGAGCCAGATGAGGGAGAAGAGTTCATTTGGTTTTGAACTAACTAACTGGGTCTAGTGGGTCTCTTTCTGAGCCTAGAGGAAATGTCAAAAGGAGTGTTTCTCAACCTTCTCTTTATTATCACCCATTACGTAGCCTTTTAGAGTATTTTTCCTAATCATGAAAATTTTAGAACCACAGCTATAGTATATATCTGTTTATATACTGTATATAGATCCAAGGTTTGGGCACAAAAATCAGTAGGAGTTTTTGACTCCCAAAAACCCATTTTTACCCCCTTGAAAATACATGGGAGTAGACGGAGGGAGGGCTGACGCTATTCTGCATGCAGGGAGTAAGAAAGGTTTCATGCAGAAAGAGTTTGCATGGGCTTTAGAGACTGGGTAAAACAACAGTTTTTTTTTTTTTCAGTTTTGTTTTTATTGAGAAATAATTGACATATAACATCGTGTTAAGTTTAAGATGTATAACATGTTGATTTGATACACTTATATATTGCAAAATGGTTGCCATCATAGCATTAATTAACACCTACAACATGTCCCATAATTATCATTTCTACTCTCTCAGCAACTTTCGAGTATGTAACACAGTATCATTAACTATAATCACCATGCTGTACATTCGATCTCCAGAACTTATCCATCTTATGAATGGAACTTTGGACCCTTTAATCAACATCTCCCCTTTTCCCCAACCCTGCCCTGGCAGCCACCATTCTGCTCTGTTTCTATGAGTGTGGCTTTTAAATTTCACATATAAGTCCATTCATACAGTATTTGTCTTTCTCTCTCTGACTTCACTTAACATAAAGAAGATACATACACACAAGGAAATATTATTCAGCCATGACAAAGAAGGTTATCCTACCATATGATATAACATGAACAGAACTTGAGTTAAAATTTACAGGAAAAAGTTGGTTTAGAGTGACAGATGGAAGCATTATAAATGACAAATGAAACCGCAGGAGTGGGTGAGAGGCCAAGAGAGAGGTTCCACAGGAGGAAGAAAGAGAATGGAGAGCAGAGCCTGAAGGTCATCAAAATCCCAGATCAGTAAGGCAGAGATAGTGCACTCCAGGGGGCAGCTTCCAGATCACAAGGTCACACAGTGAGGAGAGTGTGAAAGAAAGCAACAGCAACAAGGGTATGTGATGCAAAAGGCCAAGCTGAAGACCTGGGAAGTGTCAGGAAATTTGGCGAATCAAAGCTTATTATTGGCCCTCTAGAGTTTGAACAAAAATGTGAATAGAAGAGCAAATTAAAGGTGAATATGTATGATAAGAGAGTTAAAACATAGTTTCAAAGATTTTGCAGGAAGAAAAGGAGAAAGTTATTGAATTGTGAATGGAGTTACAGATTTGGCTTTTTTTTTTGATTTTTTAAATACTTTTTGGGGTTTCTTTTTGTTGTTATTGTTTCTGTTATCAAGCTGACAATTCTCTATTGTTGCTAGTGATTCCACCTTCACAGCTCCTCTCTAATCCTAATTTCTTGAGAACTTGAAAACCTGAGCCATATCCTAGAACTGTTTGCAAAATTAGCCAGTGAGCAGGAAGGAGTCCTCCAAAGGGTTTTTCCATGTGTAAGGGGCCTGAGAGGTAGCATAAGTGTGCCAGATAATATAGACATATGGTGGTAAGACAGAGGGAAAAAAGAAAAAGAATTAGTTGGCAGGTTAGTTCTCCATAGATAAGATAAGGATTTAAGTTGCTTCCAAGCTTTTGTTTTTACAATGTTGTAATGCATATTCCTAAGCACTTCATTTCATATATTTGTGACTATATCAGTAAGATAAATTCCTAGAAGTAAAGTTTCTGGGTCAAAGAATATGTGGCTTAAAATCATGATGCATAAAACTTAATGCTCTACAAGAAGACAGTAGCAAGTTAAATCCTTACCAGCAAGGTATGAGAGAACCAGCATCTTTACATCCTGGCCAACACAACGTACTGGTTAATGTTTTCATCTTGCCAATCTGATGATGGAAGAGTAGCATGACATTTTTTTAAGTTTAAATTTGTGTTTCTCTTTTTATGAATGAACTTGATCATCTTTTTATAGGATTAGAAGCCAGTTTCAGTTTGTGTTTTGGTGGAATATTTTGCACTTTTGTACATTTATATTTCATTATAATTTGCAAAATGATTTATTTATATTCTTCATACATTAAGGAAAATTTATCTTTAATCAGTAATATGAACTGCACATGTTCCCTGTTTATTGTTTTCTATTTACTTTTGATATCATTGTGCAAGACACATTTCTAAAATTACCAATATATTATTTTATGGTTTCTCAGTTTTTTGTTATATATAGGAAAGTCTTTACTACTCTGAGTTTTTTTTTTGTTTAAATTTAAGATTTATTCTTTCATCAACACATCACTCCATTCATTTCTCTTTTCACCATTTACGCTTTTTGAAACCATTTACATTTTTGAGAGAGAGGTGAGACTTTCTTTGAGAAGAGAGACCTTTTTCTCTCTATTTTTCATACCTCTTAACCTCTCTCTCGTATTTTCCATCTCTTTGCCTCTACAAATTTAGCACTATAATTCTGTAAATTTGTTTACACTATCTTCTATTCTCTGATTCTCTCTTTTACTGTGTCTAATCTGATGTCACACGCATCCATTGACTTTTTAATTTATTACTGTGTTTTTTATGTCTTAAAGTGTTATTTGGTCTTTTTTGAACCATGTCATTTTTTATTGTTTCTTTTTTTTTTTTTGCAGATATTTTATCTTTCATTTATTTAAATAAAATTAGCATAGCTATTTATATTCTGTGTCTAAATAGCTGAAGTTGTATGACTCCCTTCTTCTGTCTGTTTAATTTTGCTGACACTAACTAATGATGCCTTGCTTTCTAATGTATTCAGTGTTCTTCAAATGACTGCTTACTGACAGTGAAAAATCATTTGTACATAATTCCTGAGGCCTAGGATGAAAGTGTCTGCCTCTAGAGATGATTAGAGTTCACTTCTGCCAGGTGCTTGGGAGAACTATGGTTTGATATCACATGAATCTAAATTCATAGCTTGAAGTTTCTTGGCCCACCTCAGTGACAAACATCAGGACTATAAATATGTGCAAATCCTGGCCAATGGTTCAATGGTGACATCCTATCAGGGACAGGTTTCTTTTTCTTTTCCCTGATTTACTTAGTGTCAAGGAAACTCCCCATTATTTCCCGAGGAGGAGGAAAAAGGAGCATGTATGCCTCTGGTTCACATCGGAGAGTCCCAGCTTAATGTAGGGTGAGAGTCTCCTTTAAGACCTCCCCTTTGTGAGACTCCTTCCTACTTTGGGTGTGTCCTGGCCCATGATCCTGTCTTCTTCATTAAAACCATAGTCAATTCAACTTAAACTAATCAACAAAGGTGTTTATGGCAAAAGCTAACCATTTGGTAGCTCCTTGTTATCAGCTATTCAGTGCATTTAAGAAGAATTTCACTTAATATTTTATCCAATTTTTCATTGTTTTCAGTGGAGGGGTTAATTTAAATAACTGAGCCCACTATTACTAGAAATGGAATAATTCCTGTTGATTTTTTGTATACATTTTAGAAAGAGTTAATCTACTTTTTTTTTAATCCTATATTTTCATTGGCTTCACATTTTATTTATAAATTTATTTTAGGAAAAATTGAAGTTTTTGCTTTAAGTCTTTGGGAATATGGTATGTTTTTCTATTTTCTCAAGTCTTGTTTCTCAATAGCATTTTAAAGATGTCTTGTTCTGTATAATATATTTTTTGTTAAATATTCACTTTTTGATTAAATTTATACTGAGGTGCTTTATTTGTTTCTGTTCTAGTAATATAAATATTAAAACTCTAAAGTTTCTTAGAGTTCTGCTTTAGATCGATCCTGTAGGTTATGATACACACCAACTTAATTATTTTCATTTTTTAGGTAATATTCAAGTATATCCATGATGGTAGAGTTGTATAAGAAAGTATTTCCAAGTGGAATAATTTTTTCTTTATTCCCTAATTTTATTATTAATATCTAAATAAACTGCTTTGTAACCAGTGAAGTTTTTTTCATATTCATTCTAATTTTTGGAATTTATCGAAGTTTTCTTTGTGGCCTTATATATATATACTCAAGTTTTTTCCAAGAGTACTGGGAAAAAAGTATATTCTCAAGGGATAGAGTTCTATGTGTCTCAATTAAATTTACTTTATTAATTACGTTATTTTCTGTTGAATGGCTCTAAAATGCACAATAAAAGAAATGAGTCTCAGTTTTTGTGTATTGAAAATGTTTGTCTTCACTTTTTGACTTGAAAATGGTTTGGCTGGATTTAAAATTCTGTGGTCATGAATCGTAGACATTGTTCAGATTTCTTCTAACTCTTCTGAGTACTGCTGCGGTAAAACCTAAGACCAGTCTGAGTTTTTTCAAGTCTCTTTACAGGTGCTATGATCTGGCTACTATAAAGCCCAAAGGATTTTTCATATTTTTAAAATTCCAATAAGTTTTCTAAAATATATTTCAGTGTTGATCATTCTGTGTTAATTTTTCCTGCAACAGAATAACTCCCTTAGATTTGAAGAGTTAAGTCTTTCATGTGTGGAAAGTGTTAAAATTTTATTTATTAAAATATTATTCCTATTCCACGCTTTCCTTTTTTTCCCAGGTATATTTTATCTACTATCTGCCCTTCGTACCCATCACTTTCCTGCAAATCCTTTATAAATCTTGTTTATTTCTATTTACTCTTATTCACTTTTTTCACTCCCATCCTGTGAGTACTTAGCATGTTTCCAGCAGAGTAATCTATTTTCTGCTGCTTTCATTGTGGTCTTTATTTCTAGGTCACCTTCTTTAATAAGTTTTGTCAGTTCTTGTTTCACTTCCTATTGTCTTGCTAAATATTTCCTGAACTATTCTATATCTATCTTGTTTTGTTTGAGATCCTGGCTTTTTTTTTTTTTTTTTTTAAGATATTTGCGTCACTGAGTTTTTTTTTTTTTTTTTCCTTTTTAATTTAAGACAGTATGTTAGGGGTCACACATTTCATCTGTTCTGTGGTACTATTTTTCTAGTGAATCTTTTTCAACTCCAATTATTTGTTTCGCTTCTTTCTCTTTTTCATGTGTAGATATACTGTTGGTTTCTTTTTGATTATTCATCTTTAAACAAGGTAAGGTCTTTTTGAATCAGCTATTTGCAAGAAATTTATGTGGGGAGAGGGCCCGGGGCTGTATTCTAAGCTAGCAGGAACTCTCCTTCAACATATGATTGTAACGGTAGGAGACAACTTTTAATTGTCAACCTGTAGTTTCTCCTCCTGCAGAGATTGCTGCTGGAGAGCTGCACACAAGGACATCTTTCTCCTCTCCCTGATCCATCAGCACATTAAATAATGACTTTTTATTTGTTACTGAGTATCTGAGTCATATATAACACTTCCCTTTAGAATGGTAATGCTCCAAAAGACTACGTTTGATCTGCAAATGCCACCAGCATCACCACTGTCATTGAATTTTGTAGCTTCAAACCTTTTCTTCAATCCAGTTTAAAGATTAAGACATGGAGCATAAGAAAGTGTAAAGAAATTTTCAGAACAGGATAATTTCTGTGAATGGCAGGCTTCTGATGGAATGGCCATCAAAATACTTAAAGGTATAAATTTCTACTTAAGACAAGAAGTCACTGTCCATTAAAAAAAATCTTATCTTATTTTAATTACATCATCTAGGAAGATTGATCATCTTGGAAAATAAAACTCACTAGCCTCTGCTAAAGCTGGAGTTTTCAAGAATAAAAGCAGAGGAACAGGTCAAATAGTGTTTCCAGTTCCCTATCTTGGCAAGACAGTCAGAATCTGCAAACCAAAGATCATGATGGGGAGAATGATATAAGGTTTATTAAGTTTCATTCTACCTGTGTACTATGTTTAAATATTTGTGATATTATATGTTTATTTTTATAGGTACATATCTATGCACCTTATATTTCTTCTTATCAGAGAGATTCAGAGGACAGCTATCCAAAATGAAGAGTTTTTCTTGAAACATCAGAGAAGCACCTAGAGAGACCATGGGAACAAAATAGTAATTACTAATCCTTGGATGCTTCGAATGTGTGAAGTATGTTATATCTTATTTATTCTTTTTCTTTATTTTGTTTTATTTTTATCAGGATAAATGTTTTACTTTATTTTTATTTTACTGGTTAGAATACTTTTATACTCTCTTAATGAATTTCTATATGTACAATACATTATTATTGACTATAGGTACTAATTATGAGGGAAAAGTAAATCAAAACCACAATAATATACCACCTTACACCTGTCAGGATAGCTATTCAAAAAAAAAAAAAGATAAATATGAAGAAACTTGGCACACTCTTCATGGAAATATAAAGATACAGCCATTCTGGAAAATAGCATAAAAGTTCCTCAAAAAACTAAAAATAATATTATCATATGATCCAGCAATATCGCTTCTAGGTATTTATCTAAAAGAATTGAAATCAGGATCTCCAGTAGATATCTGCCCTCCCATGTTTATTGCAGCACTATTCATAAGAGTCAAAATGTGGAAACAACTTAAATGTCCATCAACAGATCAATAGATAAAGAAAATGTGGTATACGTATACAGTGGAATACTATACATCCTTCTAAAAAAGAAGGCAATTCTGTAATATATAACAGCATGGATGAAGCTTAAGGACATTATGCTAAGTGAGATAAGCCAGTCACAAAAAAGACTGCACAATTCCTCTTCTTTACTCTTTGTAATAATTCTGCACAGCATTTGTCCAATTTTGCAGATGTAGTCTTTAGGGCTCAGAGAGGGTAAGAAATGTACCAGAGTCATCCAGCAAGCAGGGACCAAAGCTGGGATTCAAACACAGGTCCCCAACGCCTTTTCTATGCCATGCTTCCCAGATGTGGTTGCTGGTGCTACAGGAGCATGAACAGAGCCTAGGATCCTTCAGGGAGGCAGGCTAGGTCCTGAGAAGGGTCCCACCTCTCGAGGTAAGACTTGCCCAAGGGAATGCAGGGTGCTGGGAGTGCTATACCTTCCTCCTGCAAGCCGCAATTTTTCATCACCACCAGACAGCTGTTTGAAATACTACAGCTCCAGTCCCCATGACCCTCTTGGAATTCTTCCACTATCCCTGCTGCCTCACAGGCCCAGTATGGGAAATTATGCTTTAGAGTGATGTTATGAATATTCAGGAACAAGTGATTATAAATCTTCTGGCAAACAGTCCTATGGAAATGTTAAATAACCGTATGTTCCCATTTAACTTCATTTATAGCATTTGGATGAAACTAAGACATTTTGCCTCTTTTTAGGACTTATACTATTCAATATTTGTAAAGAAATCATTAGCCGCCTCTTACATAACATAAGGAAAGTTCTCTTCATCTTCATCTGCTCTAGAGAGCTTTTTGTTTTGTTTCATTTTGAGGTTTTTTGTTTTGTTTTGTTTTGTTTTTGTTTTGTCTGCTTTGAATGCCCTATAGTTGGTTGGGTCTATCACAAATAATATCTTAATTATGTGACTTACTTCAGTTCAAATACTTCACCAATTCACTCTCTGAGGGCATTTACTGGTCATTAAAGATCTAATTCCCATACAGTCAGCCTTCATCTTGGACAATAGATAACATTTAACATGGTACCTTTCCATGCATTTCCATTTTGTTGTGCAACAAACCTTCTTATCACCCCAAAATTCATATTTACATCTCCAAAATCCAATTATTCATATAAATTTGGGATCTGTTATGGATAAATGAAATCTATCTGTGTTCCAAGAAAGTTTAACCTTAATAACTTCGTAATAGTTAATCATTCTGAATTAATCTAGAGAGCCTTTCAGTAGAGTTGCCAAAAAGGAATACTATTTAACTAGTTTGAGTGCATTTACTGGGTTTTAATCTCATGCTTCCATGGGAAATTCCAAAGAGCAGAGACATAGAAGAAAGGTAGACAGTCACAGGAGAACAAAATGAAGTGGGGTCTCTAGTTATCTACAAGCTGGACAATCAACCCCCGCTTTCCTGAGCTTGAGTCCCTCCCTCTATGTTCTTCTAAAACTGGAGATTTCTATTTTCTCTCTCCTGAGCAGAGTGTTAATGAATACTTTCCACTGTCCTGGAATGCCATCAAATTGCAATCGTCCTCCCTCATAAAGTCTTGTGGAGGCCGTCAGTTAGACCAGTATCTCCTGTGGCTTCATCTCCTCCTCGCTGATACAATCTTGAAAGGCTCTCTCCACTCCACGTCCAAGACCCACCATCTGGCTCTGTTATAGCCCCAAATACAAAGTTTCTGGGGGGTCTGGGGTTCAGGAATTCCTTTTTTTCTGCATCTTGACAAACTAAGTTAGTACCAAGACATTTCAAAGCAATCGAGCCTTCATTTACACCCTTTAAATATTTGTAGACAGTAATCATCACCCTCAGTTTAACAACATGCTAACCCAGTTCTGCCCTCTCTCAGAAAATCCACATGAATAACATTCGTGCTGTTTTCGAAGATCTTTGATGGCACCAGACTCTGACTCCCTTGTTATCAGAACCGGAAAGTATATTTATCTCCACCCTGAGCACAAAGCAGCTTTTGCTCTTCTTCATAGGAATTCACAATGAAGCCTACAAACAACATTAAATGGAGATTAGTAAATAATGTTTTATTGAGCAGGCTTTCTTACTGGTAAGATATCTTCTCTTTCTCTTGTCTCTAAATTGTTCTTTCTCCTGTATTTCTTTTTGCCCTTACTTTCTGGCAAAAAGTGTGAATCTGCTTTGTAGCAAGCTTCACTCTAGCAAACTCTGAACAGATTCCACTGTAAATTTTTCAAGGATAGTGATTATAATAGTAATTCCTCTGTGTGTGTGTGTATGTGTGTGTGTGTGTGTGTGTGAGAAGAGAGAGAGAGAGAGAGAGAGAGAGAGAGAGATAAGTGAGTAAGTGAATGGGTATGTGAATTAATGAATAAATAAGTTAATAAATGAATAGAAAATCTGGTGAAATTATCACATTTTACTATCATGTTGTATTATGACTGAAATAATCAATACTAAAAAGTGTGATGAATAAGAACGGCATGTAGCTGCTGGCTTTGTAGACAGACAATCCTGAACTTCCACCATTCCCTTGCCTCCTAAACCTCTCTGACCTCAGTTTTCTTTCTTGTATGAGGTAGATCCAACAGCCATAAGACTCACCTTACAGGATTCAAAATATAATAACATTGTAAAGTGCTTGTTACTGTGCCTGGCACAGGAGGTGCTTAATAAAAGTTTGTAATTATCTCTAAATGACATCCTAGTAAGTGTTAAAGTGAAAAAATTTCTTATTTTTGCTCAATGTATGATATGTGTTCTACGGATCTATTGTCTCATTATCTCCTATTCTTTTTAATCCTTTAATGTTTTGTTGTTTGTTTATTTATTTATTTATTTATTTATTTATTTATTTATTTTTTACAGAGGTAATTTCAGTACTCTTTTAAGATTTAGGACTCTGTGCTCCACATTCCCCAGAACTGATAAAGGCCATGCTAAGTAATTCCTTTCTAGTGTCTTGACCAGCTTTGGAGGGCAGCTTCAAAGACCAAGATGGTGCAGAAGCCTCATCCCCCAATGCACAGAGTCCTCTTATGTTACCACCTTTCCCTGTTTTTAATGATGTGACTTCACTGGGGGCATGAAATAAAGGAGAGTGTTTCAGCAATCAAAGAAACATCTCTCAAAATAAGTATGAAATACATAAATAAGAAATAGGAGAAAGGCGAGCGAGAATTTTTCAAATTCTAAAGGGTATTGTTTGAATGGTCTCTCTTCCAGAAAAGATTCTTGGAATCCTTTCTGCCAATAAAACTTGGAAGTTTTGCAAGAACCCCAACAGGGCAGGCATCTAGACATGGTGCCACCATGTTGCCGGTAAATACAGTTCAGATCCCACCCTTTTAGTACCATCAAAGCAAAACTGCATAACAGATTATCCTGAACATGATCACAACTGCAAATAGGGTCAAAAATAGAAAAAGGAGCCAGGAGTGAGTTTACTGTGAGGGAGAAAGTAAGAAGTAGCAGGGCAATTTAGCTGAGAGATTGGGGAATAAGCACTTAATATGATTAAGAAAATACTAAATTCCCAAAGTACAACCGTTGGCCAGAGAGAACTCAAAATAAAATGTTGTTTTTATTTAGGGTTCAATTGTCCTAGCAGGGATTGGGGATGTCTGCATAAGACAGGCTGCTTGGTGTGGCTGGGAGCCCCAGAGCTGCTACAAGTAGAGAGCACCATTAGGTACCAAGTCCCATGGGCAACTTTATAGGAATTGTCTCATTTAACCCTCACAAAGCCCCATGTGCAAAGTCCTATTGCTATTATCTCATTTTACAGAAGGGGAAACTAAACATGGATATACTAAGTAACTGGCTAGACTCGTACAGATTTACAATCCAACACAGGATGTCTAGGATCACGCTTCTGAACACTGTGCATTCCAGCCTTTTCAGAAAGACAGCTTGGTAATAGTGCTCTTGGGTACTAGCTACTTATGCCCTGTCCTAGGCTGAGATACATCAGGGTTGCTGAATGTACATTTCCTACTTCAGCATGGCAAGTGGAAATGTAAGTATTCCAGTATGTTCGTGGGGAAGATGAGAGAGATTTGGCGAAGGGCGGAATGTGGACTGGTAAGTGTGTGTGTGTGTGTGTGTGTGTGTGTGTGTGTGTGTGTGTGTAGCACACACAGACACACATCCAAACACACCCACTCACCTATCCACCAGAAGTCCCAGGCATGTTGGCAGGGATCGTCCTGGCTCTCCTTACACACACCTCTTTTTTCTTTATCAGTCTCACCCTGCCCAACTCCTTGGCTAACACACTCTTTCCTCCCCCATCCTCATCCACCTTAACCCCCAATCCTGACCAACCACTTACAACATATTCCTTCCTACTATCTGCGTATCCAGATTTTCAGTTGTAATTTGGATCTTCATTTCTCCTCGTTCTTTAAAAGCTGCAAACACAGAGGCTTGCTACTTATTATATCCTTATGCTCAAAATCCTGGCTAATATTGATAGGAATTAAATTAAATCACAATAGAAAAAGAACTTAATGCGGAATAAAAGTCGCACTTTTTAAAAAACTTTATAAGCTTTAGTTTATTCCAACTTCTTCCCATGAAACACCTATATTTTCTGAGTTTAACACTTCAGACATTGTGGTCACTTTACATTTCTACCTCTTCCAACTGGGTTTTTGCAACTCAGTCATCAAGTTTGTTACATAACAACATTAACAGCTAATAAATTAGACTCCTTGCCATTTTCTTGAGCAGGGCCAATGGCGCCGAGACCTCATGGAATTTGGGGGAAATTTATTCTTAGGCAGATCCTCTTCCTGGGCTATGAGGCCAGGATTCCATCAGAGCTGCTTCTCCTAAAGAGGAGGTGAATCAAGAGGCACCTGATGTAGATCAGCTCTTCTTCGAAACCCTTTCAACCAACATAACCCAGAATTTCTTAGATTTCAGAGAAGAAATGTGCATGTACTATATATTATGCAACATCTCCCATGGGACTGAGGGTGGCACCCCTTAATCAAATACATTAAATAGTAAATATAGGGATATTCCCCTTAAGTGGGAGTAAATATAAGATAGAAACAGTCTATTATCATTCAGATTAGCTTTGACTGTCAAATGACTTTAGATCAGACGAGTCTTTGTTGCCAAATGAGTTACCAAAACCCTTTCGGTTTTCTGTTTTTTGGATTTGGGATTTTAAAAAGAGTTGTGGGCCTGTACACGCAAATAGCTGGGTTTTTTTTGAGCATTCTTCCACTCTCTTGTGATCCTAAAAAGGACCTGCACAGGAAGGTACTGTTAGTTTGGTGTTAATAGATGAAGAAACTTCGAATGGAAGGTCTAGGAAAATGGCTTGAAGTCATAGAGCTACAAGAGGATTCAAACCTGGTGTCCCCAAATCAACACAAGGTCTATGCTCTTGCACTGTATGTTCTACCCCTGAAAAAATAACAAGCTTGCAGTTTCCTTAAGATGACAGCTCCTGTATCTCACTCTGACAGGCAGGCTCCTGGCTACTAGGCTTTCTCAGCTGTCCTCACATAGCATAGCTCTTAGGGCTGTCAGGTTGACGCTGATCCCCTGCTCTTTACGCAGGGCCTCTCAGTTTTCTTGCTAAAGATATTTTAAAATAGTTGAGTGCCCCAGACATTCTTAAAGCGGTCATTTCCTTCCCTTCTCATTTATTAATGGGCTTATTTTTTTCAACTCCCCAGTGTTGCTCTGAGGCACTTGTGGAAGGCCTGTTTATTGCCTTTGGCTGACATTACCTTTCTCCTTCTCCACCCCAACCTTATCTTCTCCCTGCCAGCAGGACTAACCTTTGTGCCTTTCTCCTTTGGGCTTCCCTCTCCCACTCTACATTTTCCTGGGGGTGGAGGAGAGCTTCCATCCCTGGGGTTCTGAGCCATGTTTCCAAAGTCTGTGAAACCACATGCATGCTCCTGGCCTCCTCATTCTATGAGAGCCTGGGCAATGGCTGAGGTGAAGTCACGCTCTGGATTGAAAATGTTCAAGCTTATCTTTTGCCTTTTATCTTTTCACAGGACACAGTCTGGGACGCACCCCCTCAGCAGGAAGAGCCTGGGCCTGGGCTCTTCTCATTGGAGACCCAATATTGGGCTATGTGCCACTGGGCAACTCCTCACTGCTCTGTGAGGATAGTAGCTTAGTTAGTTAACACCAACGGAACCTGCAAAAGGTGTGGCCACTGCTCCCACAGCCTTCTCTGAAGGAGTACCGAGTTTTCAGGTAAGACTGGCCAGGAGTGGGGCTGATGTAGCTATCAATAGGCTTACTGCTTACCCGTTGGGTGATCTCCCCGAGATGCTTTTACTTAACCTCTTTTCTCTTTACGTCCTCACTACAAAATGGGTGTCATTAGATTACCATTCTAATTCTGACACCAATTCCAATGTTTGGGGTTTTTTTTCACACTACCAAGCAATTCTCCCGCACCAGCTGGGTGTTCTACAATTTGACTCAATTCAAGGACTCAGTCCCACAAGAATGCCCCCCCCCTACTTTCAGATGTCAGTCACGAGTCCGTTTGTTACCTGTGTGCTTCTGACAGACAGGCTGTAGATCAGAAATTCCCAGGACCCCTCCTTGGGTTCAATTAATTGGCTAGAGCGGCTCACAGAACTCAGAGAAACATTTGCTCATGTTTACCAGTTTATTTTAAAAGGATATAACTCAGGAATAGCCATGGAAGGGATACATAAGGCAAGACAATGGGGAAAAGGTATAGGGCTTCCATGCTCTCTGAACAAGCCACTCTCCCTGCATCTCCACTTGTTCACTATCCTGGAAGCTCTCTGAACCTCGTTCTTTGTTGAGTCCTTATGGAAGCTTCATTATGTAAGTGTGATTGAATTAATCATTGGCCATTGGTGATTAAACTCAATCTTCAACTTCCCTTCCCTTCCCAGAAGTGGTAGCACTAAAATTTCCAACCCTCTAATCACATGGTTGGTTCCTCTGGTGACCAGTCCCCACCCTTAGGTTACCCAGGAGCTTTCCAAAACCCACTTCATTAACATAACAAAAGACTCCTTTTCCACTCTCATCACTTAGTAAATGGAAAAAGTTTTATGCCAGGAACATAGACAAAGACCAAATATATACTTCTTATTGTAATTACAATATCATAACCATCTAACCCATTGAATTGTTATGAAGAACAAGTTAACTAAATGAGCAAATGCATGTGGAGTCTTCTGCACTCAGTCAGCTCTCTGGACATGGGATCCCCTGCCCAACCCCTCTTTTGTGCACCAGTGTGAAGTCCTGAGTCATCTTTGTGCTCATTACCTAGCACAGGACTGTGGGTGGTTCACGCTAAATACTCCTTGAATAAATAAGTAGATGAATTTAACCTATGATGCAGAATGTTGAACACCATTCATTTCAGAGCTGACAGGAGTATCAGTCATCTTTTGTTTCATTTTACAGATAAAGAAACAGGATTCCAAAAACCTTCTCAAGGTAAGAAAAACCTACAGGTAGGGCTGGGACTAGAACCCAAGAAAGGGAATTGCTACCTGGTGCTCTGGGCTAGGGTGACCAACCGTCCTGGTTTGCTGGAGACTCCTGAGGTTTCAGCACCTAAGGATCTGCCTCTCAGAAAACCCTTCAGCCCTGTTGGTTACCGTAAGTCTCTGGTACTTGTAAGTCTTGTTACTTCATTAATCAAAAGAGTATGTTTGCTGTCCTCGGAGCATTTTTACAGTGGGGAAAAATCTTCAGATGCCAACTTCACACATATGCAATATTTTAAGCCACGGAAACCTAAAAATTCATAAAATAAACTTTGTCAATTGGCTGTGTTGCTTTTTGTATACTTACCTTCCTTGTCATATCGCATTAGATTACTTCAAATCTAATGAATAATCTGTTGGTTGCTGTTCAGTGGAAGGAAATGCACTTTCAAGTTGACTGAGAAAAAGTTCAATGCTGTTAAAACAGCATTTGTGAGCAGCTTACAATCAATCAGACTAAATCCTCTATGAAAAATCTTGGCCTTCTGGAAAGCATTATAAGGAGCTTTTGTTGCCGAGCACATCGATGGAGTCAAAGTGCTATGCAAACTAAAACATCAAATGATGTAATTAATCCAAATATCTTAACCACAGTGGCTGTTTCTTTTGGAAGAGAGTGAATAAATCCACGACTTCACTTGGCCTGAAATATGCAGGTACTCAAGAAAAGTGATTATTGCTCCCACAGGTTCAATCTATAACAAAGGTTTATTTCATGTGCAATATACATTTGTCACAGGTGTTGGCTATTGAAGTAAATTATATTGAATAAGACAGAAAATGGCTGCTGTCCTCATGGAGCTCTAGTCTAGTGGGATAGAGAGAAACCATATAACTACACAAATAAGGGTGGAATTATGATTGTAATAAATGTTATGAAGCAGAGTGCTGGGTGCCCTGGGAACATTTGATAAGGCACCAAATCTAATCTCAGGAAATAACATTTAAGCTGAAATTTGAGGTTAAGTAATTCAGGTTGAGATTTGGAGAAATGGCATTCCAGGTAGGGAGACTAGTGGGAGCAAAGGCCCTGAGGTGGGGAAAGAGTTTGCCATATATAAGATACTGAAAGATGGCTAATGGGCCACTACCTAGATAAGCATAGGAATGATACTTTAATGCTTACATCTGAAGATAAGGTCTTTGCAAACTCTACAAGCAATCAGAACTTCTTTAGTAACACATCAGTGCCACATCCTTGTAGTAAGAGCTTCCAGTCAGTTCCAGTGACAACATAGCATCACCATTTCTGCAGGAGACCTTAATATCAGTCTTCCTCAAGCTGTAACTAGAGCTCAGAATATGGATGAAGCATAGCCAGTTAGAGGCAGAGTGGGAATTGCAAGCAAAGTCTCTTGATCCTAAGTTCAAAATCCTTTCCACAGCATCCCTATTACCAACTATTTTAAGATGGGTTTTTCTCTTGAAGTCTTTCACTCCCAGAGCCCTTGGGTTTGCCAACCAAAAGAATGGCTTCTTCTCGGCAACCTCTCAACATTGCCAGCACCATCAGAGCCTGTCAGCAGTGCTATCCCTTCACTGTCTGAGATGTAGCCCCTCATACGTGCCAGCAGAACCCCAGCACCTGCATGGGAGTTTATGAGTTTCTACAACGTTAGTCTCAAAAGTTCTTGCATAATCTCAATCCTTGGTTCTCCCTCCTGTGAAGCCACCATGCATTCGTCAACAGTAATCATAATAAGAATTATTATAAACATGTCCACTTTGAAAATCAGTCACTGCTTCACCATCTTCTGTCCTCTACTTCTTATTAGAGCCGAGTGTCAGCATTCATCCTTACTTTGTCGCCATGAGTCCCCCAACCAGTTCTCATGCACTATGTTAGGGTAAACCCTTGCCATTCTCTGTTGCAGACTAAGTGGCAGGAAAACTCCACAGACACTCAGACCTAGGTCACTGGGAAACTGAGTGTCAGATTTTATTTTCAATGAACATGAGGAAAGAACAATCATTTCTTTGATCCTGATGTAGCCCCGCAAGGAAACGTGGTACATGTTGTCCCTCTGGGAGAAACAGATGGGGGCCACTGCAGTATCCTGGTAAGAAAGGGCTGTCTGCCAGTGTTTCCTAGAAATATGTGTCACTTTGTGGTATCCCTATTTTCCTCCCAATAGAATAATAATTTGGCAGAGTTTGAGATGAAGATAGTAAATCAATACCAGATTGCAAAAATGTTCCACCAATTCATCAAGCAGTGTCTAAGGCCTTGAGAACTGGCCAGGAAAATAAGCACCCCTGTATTAGAGTATTTTTTATTGGGGAAATCAATGAGGATCCCAATCTCCTTTTCAATAATAAAAAGCCATTGAGAGCAAGATACGTGTCTAATCTTCAAGGTGGTTATGTAGAGCTTCAGAAATGAAAAGAACATTTCTGAAAAACTGTGCCTTTGAAATTGCTCTTTCAACAGTCATTCAATATTGCCATGCCGGATCTGAAGAGGCAGATTCTTGTTAGAAATTCATTATAACAAATCTTTGGATAGAGGTCAAGGTGAGTAGCTTGTTGATATTAACACATTTTTTTATATACCATTAGGTAACAATCATTTCTGACTTTAGGACCAATATGTCTTTAAACTATCAATAAACAAGATGGTATCCATATAACATGGCCCCTTATTGAAAGGAGAGAATGCCTCTTTGCAAGAGTTAATTTAATTTCCAAGATATACAGAACTGTGCATATGACACTATAATTAAGAAATGAGATACAACCTAATTTTGAGGAATTTTGGGATAATCCTTATAGGAGAGTTGGATGAGATACATCTTGTTGTGACATGGATACCTAGGAGGTTACCTCTAAGTTATTGTAAAGAATTTTTGGGAAAAGAAAGTAAAAAACTACTGCTATAAAGGAAATTGACTGAGCTTTATGTACACAGGACCGTCAGTGGCCACACAAAGAAACCTGGCTTGAGAGCTGACTACATCTCAGATCCTGCGATATCTAGCATAAGGGCACACCCACCCAGAAATGTCCAGCAGAGTCTTATGAGGCCAGACTAGAAGGGAGATTTCCCAGGGCTTACATTTCTGCAGTTATTCTCATTTATTTTCTTCGTTCTCATTATCTCTTTCTCTTCTCCTCATACTTCTCACCTTCAGAAAAGTTTAGAAGCTGCTGGTTTCCTTATAGATTATTGCAAACATAAGTTTCCCTCTGAAATAATATGTTGAAAAAGAGCTTTTAAGGAACTTTTAAAGGCATCCTTTCTTTGGGGCTCTGTGATAGCTTTCAAACAGTAC
Organism: Eonycteris spelaea; assembly: GCA_003508835.1. Classification (NCBI taxonomy): domain Eukaryota; kingdom Metazoa; phylum Chordata; class Mammalia; order Chiroptera; family Pteropodidae; genus Eonycteris; species Eonycteris spelaea. The sequence continues at coordinate 5,392,617 of PUFA01000127.1, read as the reverse complement.
CATAAAAGAATATGATCCACTGAATAGTGCAGCTTAAAAATTCTCTGCCTTGGAGAACAACGATTTAGGATTCTACCATCAGGTGCTCTGGGGTTAGATCCAACACAACCCGGGATTGTCTAGTCCACCCACTGTCTTTTGGGTTCAAAACCATTCTTTCAAGCCAGTGAGATTTTTCATGTTTCACTAACAACTCTAAAACACAAACAAAAGAAAAAAACCCTTTCTTGATGAGATTTCCTAGGAAATTCAGTGTTTGATTGGTTTATTTTTTGCTGTTGTAGTTTTTTTCCATTGTATATGTTGGTGTGTTGGTTTTCATTTTTTATTGGCCAAGCCCAGAAAACCAATAAATCATCTCAAGAAAAAATAAAACCCACTTTTGATATCCTCCATATCTTTCTAGTCTCTTCTACCACCCAAATACCTAGTTTTGCTGTGCAATTCTGAAGTCCCAGTCAAGCCTGGCCCGATTTGCCTTTGCTCTAGAACTCAGTACCCACCTTTACCTCTAATCCGCTGGCTTTTCTATCCTTTTCTATTCCCCAGGTCCCAGCTTTTGCCATTTCCTCCATTTCTTTCTTCTCACATTTGGGAAGAATCTATCTTTTCATGTTGCTTTAATTTGCATTTTTATAGCTACTAGTGGAATGAAACATTTTCATTACCACTTGTAATCTTGCTTCTATGATAAACTTGTTTATGTTCTCTGTACAATTTACTATTGAAAATTTGTCCACCACAACGTTTATAAAATTTCTTTACATATTAAAGTTTTGTTCCTCTCCCAACCACGAAAGTCGCAGTTATCCTTTAGTTTTTTGTTGGCCTTTCATTTTTGTTTACAGAATCTTCGAAATGCACTCATTTTTGTGTTGTCATTTCTTTTTTAATGTATGGCTTCTGCCTTTGATGTCTTCCTCAATCATTTATATTTTCTTCTAGAATTTTTTTTTGGTTCTTTTTTTACACTTAAATGGTAACTCATCTGGAACTTATTTAGGTATATGATTTGAGGAAGAGATTAAATCTACTTCCTGCCAAATGGATAGCCAAATAGCCCAACACAATTTATTGAATAAACTGTTCTTTCCCTAGTGATTTATGATGTTAGCTTTATTTTATAGTAAATATACATGTATGGTATCTGTTTTTAAATGCTATTCTGTACTATTCTATTATTATACTTTATAATTATTTTTAATGTTCAGCATTATTGCATACTTGTTCAAATTGCATCTCGTTTTTAAAGATTAACTTTAAATTTTAAAAAAGTTATTATTTTTATTGCATCTAGTTTTCTTTATTCCATCTTGTTTTTAAAAGTTGACTTTAAAATCACTTTTACTTTTTCATGTCCCTCCTGAAATTTCATAAAATTTCAATCTACTTTTCTTGGTATTATTTAATATATTTATTACTCTATCCAGATCTATATATACACAAATATGTAATATATAATAAAGATACATATTTAAGCTTTCTATTTTCATGAACACCTTATTTATTCTTCACAGTCAGTAAGTGAAGATTTTTATCATTATTTTTTAGAATTAACTGAACCTCCGAAAGTTAAAAGTTATTTCTTGCCTAAGATCATACAGTCAGTATTTTCAGAACCAGAATTCAAACACAGGTCATTCTGGTGCCAAGGCATATATACTTATAAACTATCTTCTTTTGTATAAATATTTAAAACCATTTTATGATTTTAGGGACTTATAGAGTAATATATGTATGGTTAAGTCATAAGGAAACAGATTTGTTGTGACAATTACTGTTATAACACCATTAAGGCATTTAAACAAACTTTCAATAAGTAAAGTACAGAATTATTCCAAAATATGACACATAAAAATGTACACCAATATATTTTGATTCTGACTGTTGGTGTAATAACAAAGTACTGGAATATTCATTAAAGTTAGTTTTTAACACAAAGATAAGACAAATAAAACAAATGACCACCTAAGGCCATCTAATTTTAGCTTGGGTAGTATTCATTTTGGTAAGGATTCCAAAAAGAGAAGAAAATGCCAGGATTCTGTTGTTGTTGTTGTTGTTGTTGTTGTTGTTGTTGTTGTTGTTTGTTGTTATATCTTAAAAAATACTTCCACTATATCCCATTTTACAGATGGTAAAAAGATTCAAAGATGAGTTACTCCTCAAATGTAATGGTGCTGGTAAGAGAAAACTGGTATCAATACTTATGCACTTATCTCTGATTTAAGTCAAGAACAATATCTATTTCATCAAGAACATCTTTGGCTGCTACCAAACATTGAGCAGACTGAACAAATAAAATATGTTTCCAAACATATTTTTTAAAAATTGACTTTACTTCTTAATGCAGTTTTAGGTTCACAGCAAAACTGAACAGAAATTGCAGTTCCCATCTACTCCTTGCCCCAGCACACATACAGCTGTTCCCACTATCAACATTCCACACAAGAGTGGTACATTTGTTATAATCGATGAACCTACACTGACACATCATCGCCATTCAAAGTCAAAAGTTTAAATTATGGATCACACTTACATTCTATGGGTTTGGACAATTGAATAATGACATGTATCCACCATTATAGTATTATACAGGACAATTGCACTGTCCTAAGAATCTTCTGTGCTCCCCCTATTTATCCCTCCCATCCACCCACTCCTCAACCTCTGGTAACCATTTTTTTTTTATTATCTCCATAATTTTGTCTTTTCCATAATGTCATAACTGTTGAAGTTATACAGCATGTAGCCTTTTCAGATTGCCTCCTTTCACTTAGTAATATGCATTTAAGATTATTCCATATCGTTTCATAGCTTGATAGTTTATTTCTATTTAGTACTGAATAATATTTCCATTGTCTGGATGTACCATAGTTTATTTATCTATTTACCTAGGGAGACCTTCATGATTGCTTCGAAGTTTTGGCAATTATGAATAAAGTTGCTATAATGAGTTATGAATAAACCTGTGTAGGTTTTTGTGTGAATGTAATTTTTCAATCCATTGGGTAAATCCAAGTAGCATAATTGCTGGATCATCTGGTAAGTTTTGTAAGAAATCACCAAACTGTCATGCAAAGTGGCTGTACCATTTTGCATTCCTATCAAGAATAAATAATGATTTCTCTTGCTGTACATCCTCACCATCATTTGGTGTTTTCAGTGTTTTGAATTTTCACCATTCTAATAGGTAAGTAATGATATCTCTTTTTATTTTGCAATTCTTTAATGACATATGATATTGAGCATCTTTTCATAGTTTTATTTGCCATCTATACATCTTTGCTGAGGTGTTTATTCAGTTATTTTGCCCATTTTTAAATTGAATTACTTGGTTTTTTTAAAAGAGTTTTTGGTTTATTTTAGATAATAGTCCTTTTTCTCCCAGTCTGTGGCTTGTCTTTTTATTCTCTTGACAGTGTCTTTCACAGGGCAGAAATTTTTAATTTTAATTAAATGAAGTGCAGCTTATCACATTTCTTTCATGGATCATGCCTTCGATGTCGTATCTAAAAACTCATCACCCAAACCAAAGTTATCCAGATTTTCTACTATGTTATCTTCCAGGAATTTTATAGTTTTTTATTTTACATTTAGGTCTGTGATCCATTTTGAGTTAATTTTTGTGAAGAGTGTAAGGTCTGTTTCCAGATTCATATTTTTTGTTGTGGATATCCAATTATTCTGGCATCATCTGTTGAAAAGACTACTGCTTCATTATGTTGCTTTTGCTCCTTTGTTAAAGATTGGTTGACTATATTCATGTAGGTCTATTTGTAGGCTTTCTATTCTTTTTCATCTCTCTATTTGTCTATTCTTTCACCAATACAACACTGTCATGATTACTGTAGTTTTATAGTAAGCCTTGGAGTCAGATAGTATCAGTCTTCCAAGTTTAGTTTCTTCTCTTCAATTTGTGTTTGGTATTTTAGGTCTTCTGATTCTCCATATAGACTTTAGAACCAGTTTCTTGATATCCAAAAAAAAAACCTTTCTGAAATTTTTATTTGAACTGCATTGAATCTCAAATCAAATTGTAAAGAACTGGTATTTTGACAATATTGCATTTCTAGCCATTAACATAGAATATATCTCAATTTATTTAGTCCTATTTGATTTCTTTTTGGAGTGTTTAGTTTTTCTCATATGGAAAAATTTATAAAACTCTGTGGATATTTAAGAATGCTAGAAAATTGTATAAGAGGGCATTAAATATCTAAATAAAAAAATAACCTTCAATCTTTACATTTAATACACATCTTATTTATTATCATCTTGTCTATTTAATAATCACTGATTATGTGTGCATTTATGTGTATTATTTAAGTGTTATTTTTTTAAAATAAATTGTCTTATCTTGTTTTGTTGTGTTGTGTTGTGTTGTGTTGTGTTGTGTTGTGTTTTTTATTGGAGTCCATATAGAGTCATGGTAGAATTTAGCTGGAGAAATTGTTTTCTGTATTCCTTTCTTCCTCATCCATGATTAATAATGGTGTCTACCATAAGGTTTAAGTATTAATTTAAATTATATTTGTAAGAGATTTAGCTCACTGTCTGACACTTAACAATGAACAAATATTAGCAATTATTCTTTCTATACAATAAAATTAAACATGACTCACAGAAGGAAGCCAGATATGAAACAAAAGTACTCTTATGGGTTTTAAATCATCTAATCAAATAGGCCCTGTACTGTTTGTCAAAACACTTCAAAGACAGGTTTGTCTATCTCATTCTGTATTTCCAAAAACACAGAAGTAACAATACCCAACTTTTAACCGCTTGTGTCTTATTGGATAGTACAAAATGCAAAGCAAAAGACATCTTAATTTATTTTGATATATTTTGTGCTTAGTTAACAACTAAAATTTGTTTCTCCTAGTTGTATTGCTGATTTCAGTTCTATTTTAATGTTTTAAAAATGCATATAAGTCAACTATTAGATAACTTCCTGCAAAAATTATATATTTACAAATACATTAATATGTATAGGCATTAAATTTATTGATTGCTAAAATGCATAGGGTGTTAATAAAAGGCAACTTTATTCTTTCTCACTACAGGCCTTTCAAACCTGTCCTTTCACTTGTTTCGCCCACTCCTATATATAGTTTATCTTGTATTTTTCCAATAATGAAAGTCCAGTCTAGTACAACAATTGCAAATCTTCAATTTGTTATCTAAATCAAAATGTATCCCCCTCTTTGGTGGCTTTAAAGCCTTGAGTGGGAGGCAGGAGTTTGGGCCTACTTCTTTTCTCCTATCTGGCTCTACCACCATATCTACTTGCAAGTTGCTATTTTAAACTCTTCTAGGGTTGGTCGTGGGCTGGGAGTTTGGGGGAAGATAGAAGAAAAGAGGATCACTAAAGGACAAAAAGGTCTTACGTAGATGGTACAGTTGTAACCAGGAGTAGATGTCCTCTGTATGTGGTAGATTCCCTATGATGGCACATGCTTTCTTGATATCCTCTTGTGAGTTCTTCATGGTTCCCTTCTCTCTGACCCATGGTAACTATTGCTAAGATATCTCACCTACAGCTCTCTTCCTCTAACCACTAATGACCAACACCATGATAGGTTTATCTCTTATAGGGTTATCTCTCCTTGGGAGCCACCTTGGCCAGAGTTCTTTTCAAGATGATACAATCCAGCTCCATTCCATTTGGCCCATGGGAAAATCATGCATTCTTTGCCTTGCTCAGCTCAGGAAGTCAGTCTTTTTTCTAATGCAATATTTTCCCTTGGCTTTGCTCTCTTAGAGCTACACAGCCTCTTCCCTTTAAATTCTTCAGGAGTCAATCAGACACTGGCTCCTCTCTCTTCCTAACCAGGGTCCCATGTCAAGCTTTTAAAATGAACTCTTCAAGCCTTACCTCTTGATTTGAAGCCCCTCCTCCCTTCCTCCATGGGAGAAAGATATAGCTTATTAACCGTTTTTTTTTTTAAAGTCAACATAGGCCTTTGTAATTATAGTGAATTCTTTGTCTTTTCTTTTACAGCCTAGAAAGGAGTGGTGAACAGAGGATTCTACATTTTCTTAATCCATCCTGCACAGAGATTCTTACACCTTACACCTATTCAACAACTATTATATTTGCTCTAAGATATGAGGCCTCAGCTAAAACTTTGAGCCAATGGGGAATGTTTTATCCTAACATAGTATTATGTATATGTCATGGGCTCTTACTGGTAGTTCTTCAATATATCATGATTTAAATCATGTTCCTTGACAAAATAAATTTGGAAAACAATACTCTATTGTGCTTTTAAGTATGATGTAAGCTATTGGTTCGAGATACATTTTAATCATGTTGGGAAAGTATTCTATTTGAAATTTATTTAACTTTTTATTAGAAATAGATATTGAATTTTGTTAAATACATTTTGACATTTGTCAAGATGAACATTAAGTTTGTATCTTTTGACCCATTAATGTGATCAAGATATTTTTAGATTTCCTAACATTGAATCATTCATGGTTTCCTAGAGCATTATTCTTTTAATATAATGCTAGATTAGATTTGCTAGTGTTTTACTTAAGTGTTTTGTATTTGTATTCATAAGTGAGCTTGGTTAAAAAAATATTCACCATCTTTGTCAGATTTCAGTATATGTTAACTTTTTAAAAAATGCAAAGTATTCTATATTTTATTCAAGTCATAGTCCTCTTTAAAAACACTTTTTATTGAAGTATATGTATTAAAAAGTACATATATCAATTAATTATCAAAAAATAACCGTACCTGAGTAACCAACACCCAGATCAAGAAATACCAACATCAGAACTCCAGAATCTCCCCCTCACTTTCTCTTCCACTAGCTAAGGTATCCTTAGAGAGTAATGGTAACTGTCCCTTCCATTTAAGAGTAACCACTATGCTGAATTTTGACAGTCTAGACTAATTTTTATCTGTTTTTATACCTTATCTAAATGGACTCATACATATGTACTCTTTTGTATTAATCTTCCTTAATTCTCTATTATGTTTGTGAGATTCAGCCATATTATCATTTGTGGTTGTATACAGTTCATTCTCATTGAAATATAATATTCCATTGTGTGCATATATCAAGGATTGCTTACCTATCCTGTTGTTGATGAACATTTGGTTTATTTTTAGTTTAAGGTTATTATAAATAGTACTTCTCTGAACAGTATAGTGCATATATAAATATATGCACATATCTCTTCTGAGTATATACTTAAGAGTGGGATTACTGGGTCATAGGAAATGTATATGGGTTGTTTGCCAATTTCTTACTGTTTTGTAGGATATATATATTCAGAATGCAAAGAAAAAAATGGGGAAAGATAAGTCATGCAAACAGCAACCATAAGAAAGCTGGAGTGGCTATACTACTACCAGACAAAATAGACTTTAAAATAAAATTGTTACTAGAGACAAAGAAGAACATTTTATAAAGATAAAAACATCAATTCATCAGAAAGATATAACAATTTTAAGTATATATGCACCTAACAACAGAGCCCCAAAATACATGAAGCAAAAACTGACAGAATTGAAAGGAGAAATAGACAATTCAAAAGTAATAAGTGGAGACTTCTATTCCTAATTTTCAGTAATAGAGAGAATAACCAGAAAGAAGATCAGCAAGAAAGAGAAGAGTTTAACATAGAAGTAAACCTTTATGACCTGAGGTTAGGCAAAGCCTTCTTATATATAACACCAAAAGCACAGTAATAAAAGGAAAACTAAGTAAATTAGATTTTATCCAAATTAAAACTTGTGTGCTTCAATGGAGATCATTGAGAAAGTGAAAAGACAACTCATAGAATGAAAGAAAATACTTGCAAATCATATATCTGATAAGGGCTTGTATCTAGAAATACATAAAGAACTTTTACAATTCAATAATAAAAAGAAGAATTACCCAATTGAAAAATGAACAGTGGAATATGAATAGACATTTCTTCAAAGAAGGTATACATAACACCAATAAGCACACCAAAAGATGATCAACATTATTAGTCATTAGGGGAATACAAATCAAAAGACAATGAGATAACACCTCACACCCACAATGAGATAACACTTCACACCCACTTTAAAAAGATAGATAATAACAAGTGTTGACAAGAATGTGTAGAAATTGAAACTCTTGTATATTGCTAACAGTGATGAAAAATGGTGCAGTCACTTTGGAAAGCAATCTGGCAGTTCCTCAAAAGATTAAACATAGAATTACCATATGACCCAGCAATTCCACTCCTAGCTATACACCCAAGACAAACGAAAACATATGTGAATGAAAAAACTTGTGCACAAATGTTCAGAGCAGCATTATTCATGGTAGTAAAACATGGAAACCACACAAATATCTATTAGTTGATGAATGGATAAATAAAATGTGGTATATCCATACATTAAAATATGATTCCATTGTAAAAAGGTATAAAATGAAAAGGAATGGAGTTCTTATATATGCAACATGTAGATAAATTTCAAAAACATTATGCCCAGTGAAAAAAGCCCATCACAAAGGTCACTTATTTTGTAATTCTATTTATATGAAATGTCCAGATCAGGCAAATCTATAGAGACAGAAAGTATATTAGCGGTGGCCTGGGGCTAAAGAGGGTTGGGGGGAAGGGAGATGATAAGTGATTGCTAACTGGTATAAGGTCTACCTTATGGGTAACAAAATATTCCGAAGCTGATTGTGGTGATGGTTGCACAGTGTTGAATAAACCAGAAAACATTGAATTGTACACTTTAAAAAGATGAATTGGATGATATGTAAATTATATCTCAGTAAAACTATTTTTAAAAGAACAATTTTGATCTTGAACTATTCACACTTACATTTTTTACAGGATTATTATTCTTCAATATTTCCTATAGTGTTCAAGATACACTGCTAAGTAGTCAACAAATGCTAATTAGTGTAGTAAAAACTTTAGTCAAACTAGAGTGACTGAATAGGCAAGATGCTTTCAGATTTCTCCAGTACACACAGACTTAGACCATCCCACAGGATTTTTATCTGATGAAGAACAGATCTTGTCCTGGGTTAGATGAAAAGAGGAAGCACCCCAAAGAACAAGACAACTAAGCTACAAGCCGGCGCAGTCCTATCTGCATGGCTGATAAGGACCATCTGATGCAGTGAGGCCATTCTCTCTACAAAGTCACAATATTTATTTTAACACCAGTGAATATTGAGTGTGTGTATATATCTATATAGTGATAAAACATTGCTCCAATATGTACACAGGGTCTGAACAAGATCAATTCATCAGGATAATTATGCAGGCCTATGCATGAGAGAGGTTGTTTATATAGCGGGTTGATAGAGTACTGTGATACAAGTCATGGAGAAACACTGTCTAATGCTCATAATGCATGATATATATTTTACAATAAGGGCATTATTTAAATAATTAATAGTGCAGACTAGAAACAGCATTATATGAACAAGAGAGATAGTATGCAAGAAGTTCTGCTCAAAACCTCTGCTCTTAATGGGTAAGATAGACACGCACAGCTTGGCCAAGCATATCACACATTTTAGGGACATTCTTTTTCAAGCATTGCCTTGTGATGGCTGATTTTCCTACTCAATCACTGCTATTCTGCAGATACAATTTTGAAGCTTTTTATTTGTAGATGAAGAAATCTGTTTCTACTGTGTATTTGTATGAAAGTCCATGTGGAAAGAAATTGCCCTGTAAAACAGCACAACAAAATGCAACTGTTTGAACTGCTTAGATGCCAGTATTTTTCTCAGAAATGTCCTATTTAGAAATAGAGTAAGCTTAATTGGTAAAATATGACTAGCCTATATGTAATTTATCTTTCAACCATTACTCAAGCATCCTTGTTGTCTACCTAGAGAATAGCTTTGTGCTAATATTTAGCTAATGTTCCCAAGGACCTCTCAAAACTTTTCCTAATAAATATGTATTAATTCCCAATAATCTCATTCAGAGTAAGGAGCAATGTGGATATGAAGAATCCAGATGGTATGTGAGTGTTTGTTACAGTATATGAATAACTCTTCCCATTATCATTCAGCTTTATTTACTCAATGAATTCACATTGTAACTTATTTTTGAGGACTGGTTCATTTTCCTCCAGGACTATTGGCAAAGACATGGTGAAATCCCTCTTTCCTAAAGGTAGAAGTTACTATAGCTGTAAAAGACACTGAAAAAAAGTAACTATCCAAATGAATGCAGACATTTGAAGACAGAAAATACACAAGAGGAGAATCTGTGGATGTATTGTTGCTAGCAATAGCCCAGAGAGCTTCTCTCACAGAGAGACTAGGCCCATGAATCATGTCTGCTCCCTATTAATCAATACCTGGGCATTCCCCAGCTCCACTCCCACCCACTTAGACCTTGGTAGAAACTGAAAGAAAAACAAATAGGTATTTATAAATCTCTCTATGAAGTCTGTGATTCACTGGTGGGATCAATCCACTTGTCTCCTCAAGTCTCAACCTTTAAAGAATAATACGGGGGAGTTAGCTGATGGTCAACTCTGAGGCTGACTCAGAGGGTTATAGGGACTGCTGACTTTGTCCTTTTGTGTCTCTCATCTCTGAAAAAATATTATCATAGTCCTTTGAAAAGGAAAAAACTCTAGATTTAATTTAAACAACAAAACAAAGAACTTTAAGGTATATTTCAAAGCGATGTTAAGGAGTCAAGAGGGAAGTGACCAGATCGGTCAAACAGTGCAGAGAGCTAAGGAAGATGAGGCTGGAAAAGTGTGAGGTTTGCATAAATGACTTTGCCCATCCATTTGGTGAGACAATTAGGGTGATACTCTGAACAGTGGCTTGATGGGTCCATCTTGAGTTGCAGGTTTTCCAGGCGAGGATGAACCAAGCCAGAAAAGTGAGATGTGAGTACGTGAGGGCCTGATAATGAGAAAGTTAGGGAGTCAGTGAATTGGCCACCTGTAGATATATTAAAACTTCACAATAATCCCACAAGGTAACTGGGGTTTAGAGATATTAAATAACTCACCCAAAGTCACATGACTAAGCAAAAAGCAGACATGATAGTTAAACTTACTTTGCCTGTCTCCACATCTAGCATTTCAGCCACCATTATACACATTCCACAGACACTGTAACTTCCAGTCTGCCTCTAAGTAAGGGGCTGACTCCAACCAACTATAACTGGAGCCAGCAGAAGAAATCTCAATTCCGGACCAACTGGGTCAGGACTGATCCAGTGAAACTCATTGTCCCTTTGGGGTGTCCTGATCCTACCATGGTCTATGCTCCTCTCACACAGAGCATAATTAAAGAATGTCAAGTTAATAAGATGATTTATAAGGCCCACATTTTATATCAAGCTATTATTTTCTTGTTTCTCTCAACATTATATGCTTTCAATAATTTTTAACAATAGTTTTTAGATTCTAAACCCTAAAAGTGCGTATATATGTTTTGACTTTTTTACCATATGCTCAAAATCCCATAGTATATTCCAGATCTAAAATTTTTTTAAAAAGACATTTGAAGTAGTCAAGCCAGAACTCTGTATTTGCATAAAATGTCTCCCATGTGCTTGACGAATGATTGTAAATTATTGAGTTATTTAACAACTTCATCTATGTGTATATTTTTCAGTTAATAATATACAGTGGCTCAGCTGTTTAACCAATTTTAGATAATTTTGATGATAATATGTTACTTTTCCATTCCTTTGGATATTTAAAGAAAGATTTGCAATAAATTTTTTTTTTTTGCAGTTACATACTTCATAGTCTTGAGACCCCTTCTAAAGCAAAGTGCTATAGAAGAACTCTACTTCTCTGCGTAATCATAATGCATAAGCTTATAAAATCTCAGGCTTAGAACCAAATAGAAAATTGAGTTGGTGTCCCATGTGGTGCAGAAAACCTCCCTCCATGCAGAATCCCTGACCAGCAGTCCCCAGGTCCTTCAAGTCAGTTAGTCAGTTCTAGAAACTATGGTGGAGGCCCACTCCATTTTTTAACTGCTCTAATTATGCAGGGAGAAAACTAGCCTCCAGGACAAAGAATAAGTGGTTTCCCTAAACCCCATTGTCCCTGTGACAGGTCACTTCGATAAGTAACTGAGCCTAAATGATTAACTTAAGATGTAACATTATTTCTCTTACACCCAGATTCTTTCTAAAATTTTTCTCGACTGGATATTAATACCATAAAGAGAGGGAGAGAATGCAGGAGGAGCTTTCTCGCTGACCCTATCAGACTGTGGATAGGATGTGTGCTCTAGGGGCTAATGTTGAGAGGAACACCAGATTCTCTCTCGTTTGTTCTTTATCTTTACTTACTGCACGTTTTTCTGCCATGGACTTTTTTTTATATTCTAAATTGCTCATGAGATAATAGTTGGTTTCTCAAAGTGCAAAGGCTAAACCTACTGATAAACTTCAGCTGCTACAGGGGATAAACGCCACCCAAACTGCCAAAACAATCATGACCTCACTTCCTGCATGGTGCACTAAATGCCTCACCAGAAACTCAGAAAATCCAGCAGGCTAGCTGTGGCACCGGCCAAAGCGGGAAATCAATGAGTCATCCAGGCAGTGCCTTGGCCAGTCCAATTCTTTTAAGGAAGAAATGCATTGAGAGACTTCTTTCACTCATTCTCCCCTATCACTGTTTCTAACCCAGGAGACTTTGCTATCACCAAGCCTTTACTTTTACCAGTAAAATTTACTTGTGAGTTTTTTTTATCAGTCAGACACAAACATTGAACAACTTAGATGTTATTTTCTCCCTATCTAATAGGCTTTTCAGGTGTTATGTATATAAATATTCCACTTATAGTATAACTTGGCCAGGAGAGTATACATTTAATTCATCATGCCAAACAGAGTTTTCTAAGGTGGATATTTGAGGCTTCCTAAAAGTATAGGCTTGGGAGTTTTTGAAGGTCTTGAAAGAAACAATGACATTTATGTGGTTCTTGAAGTTCTAAAGATCCTGAAAACAGATAAAGCTGAATTTTAATACCCAATGAGGGCTTTGAAAACTTTGAGGAAGGGAAACGATTGTTTGAAGGATTACCATGTGCCAATCCCACGATGGCCTTAAAGATACAAAATTAATATGACCTTGACTTCTACGTCTAGTCATCTCAAACACTGTGGAAAGGGCCAAACCAGAGGAATGTACAGGTCCTATGGAAGCCAAGAAGAGGGCATTGTGCCCAGCCTTGACCTGTAAAAGGGGGCCAGGGAGGGTTTCTCAGTATAGAAACCATAATTTGAGCCTTAGAGAACAAGTAGAAATTAATGGATCAGGCTGTGGTATGCTAGAATAAAAGCAAAATAGAAATTGAAGTTAGGAAACCTGTTTGAGACTTGATTCTCCCCTTATTACTTATGCTACCTTTTGAGTGAAAAGAGCTAAGTTTCTAAAGTGTTTCCCTTATATAACATGGAGATGATAATGCTCATCTTATAGTGTTGTCACAAAAATAAATCGGACAATATTTCTACTCCAGGGAGAGAGAATAGTATGTGCAGAGTCCGGGAATGAAAGAGGTTGGTACAGTACTTGGAATTGAAAGTGTCATAATCGCCAACCCTAAAACAGATCTGTTTCCACTTTTATGATTCCTGAAATACAGAGATTTTTTTAGAATGCTGTGCACATTTAATGTGGCAAAGTTTTCTTTTTTCTGAAATGTTATTGAACATCATTGCCTCTTCAATGGGTAGGATCTCAGTATTGGGAAATATCCAGGAATGTATTTTGCCTGAAACAAAGAGGCAGAAAGACAAGGCCATGGTAAGAGAAGAGGCTGCAAAAGTAAGTAAGGATCATGATCCATGGGGTTGGGCTGTTTTGGAAAAGAATTAGACAGGATAGAGTTTACACATGCAGAGAAAAAAGACAAGTTGAAGTCTTGATGTTCTTGCTGGGGCAGAGGAACACATATGGTGCAAGTTACTAGAGTGAGAGTGCTGACAGGACCCTGGAGGCAGACAGAAAGTGGACCATTTCAATGTGGGATTTCTTCTATAGGGAAGTTCTGGGAAATGCAAAGGACAAGCACTGCCAAGAAAACAGATGGCTGAAATGGAGTCCAAGTGAAGGCCATTGGAGTCAAAGATGTGAAGAAAAGGATTGGCTGGAGTGTTGGACCAGTTTTTGAGTTTGGACTTTGAAGTTCTTCAAGAAGATGACAGACTCATGGTGGAGAAGGTAGATACCCAAGTCTTCACACACCTTCTTCTCCTAAATTTCCAACATGGATGAAAGGTACCACTGTCTACCCAACAGAGACCCCGGGCTCAATCCTAAAATCCACTCTTTTCTCCATCCTTGCATTTAACCTAGGATCCCGCTCACATGGGGCTGTTTGTACAACAGTTTCCTCTTTGAGCAAAAAAGAGAGGCCACTTAGGCACTGGTTATGAACTTGCTCTATGCAGCCAGGCAGATCCAATGGAGCCTTGGCTCTTCTAAGTGTATCAAGGTGGGCAAGTGACCTACCCACTAGGCTTTATTTTCCTCATCTGTGAAAGATGATATTAATGTATCTGCCTCAGAGAGATGGCATAGTGAATCGTGAGATCATTCACACACAGAGCAGAGTCTGGCACATAGTAAGTGCTTAGTAAGTGCTAGTTGTCAATGTAGTAGTGTTGGTGGTTCTATAGAATGCTATACCAAACATAGACAATCACATAATACCTCTTTGATTGTAAGAGAGGAAGAATGCCTAACTTGGGTAAAAACAGAAGTATATTAGAAGTATAGTACAAGATGTAATATAGAGAAGAGTGGGGTCTAAAGACTGAATAGACAGAGGGGACCTTGGAGAGTTAACTGAGAGTGAGAACTGATGCGGGTCAAGATGAGAAACCAGGTGGATGAGAAGCAGAAAGGTGGCCAGCAGTGACAGTAGGATTAAATTCTTGTGCATCTAGAGAAGGGTTTAGAGATGAAGAGGGCTAACAGATCATTACTACCATTTCTACTGAGCAAGCAGAGGGGTAAGAAGGGAGGTGGCATCTAAATGTCCTTCCGGCTACCTCCAAGGCCAGCTCAGGTTGAGGAGTCCTAGGAAACCTGGAACATGGAACATTGACACCAGCACCCAGGAAGCATAATGGTTCCCAGTGAGATGAATGGGCTTTGCAGACTGAGGTCACCAGGAATTCTCAGTGTCTGTTAGCACTCACTTAGTGTTTGACATCCCAAATTTCAACTCCATATTGTAAATTTTCCCAAATATTAACATTTTTGAAATTGCAATGTTTTTTTTTTTAATTTTTTTCTTTCCCCCCAAAATGCTCTGTATTAAATCCATGGTGCTGCCATCAATGGTACCTTAGATTCAAGAAAACACAAACTATTTCATAATAGTATCAGTTAGTTAAATAAAATATGTGAAACTTCTTCTGAAATTTTGTGGTATTTGACCTGTACATCATATACTCTGAGGGATGCTAGGAAAAATAAATATTGTGACCAGCAATACCCAATGCTAATTCACGTTTAAATCAATTGATTGGGGAACTATATACATTCAGGAAATTGGAGGTGATAATAGCAGAGACCCCCACTGCCTGGCCAGCTAGAATACATGTCTTCCTACTCCCAGCCCAGGGCTGCCTTTCCAGTAAATCCTTCTGAATATCTGCAAGTTTAATGCACCAAAGCTTTCCTCATTCATCCTGAAGACTTGACAAATGTGCTCTTGCTTACTGGGGCTTCCGAAAGAAAAGGTTAAATGAAATCTGAATACAAATAGTTCTTCCTTTCAGGGGTTTTATTCTCAGAGAGCTCAGGCCTGAAAACAAACTTCCTTCATGATCACTAGGGAGCCTGCATTGGTGTTTGGTGTTCTAATATCTGGAAACATCCCCTAGGTTCCCTCTATCAAAACATGTGATTGCATATATATTTAATCAGTTTTCACCATGTTCCTGGAAAGGCATTTAGCAGGCAGACTCTTTCTCCTGCTCCCATACATTCATGAAGTTAGTTGGTAGAGCCCTTCGTTCAGCCACAGGGGCTCAATAATCCTCTCCCGGGCAAGCCGAGCTTCCCATCATGCTTTATAGCTCATTGGTCCGAGGAGAATTGCTGCCTTCCAGAACTTACCTACATGAAATCACCCACACCTTCTTCATGTATAGGCCAACCAAACTGTGTGTGTATATATATATATGTAGACACACACACATACACACACATATATATATAATATATATATTATATATATAGATAGATCTGTATATATATATATAGACACACACATACACACACACATATATATATAATATATATATATTATATAGATAGATAGATAGATAGATAGATAGATAGATTTTTTTTTAATTCATAGAGGGTAGGATCATTCAGGAAAAAGAAGGCCCAGGGTAGAAATGAACTAAAATGCAATGAATTGTGGCTGACTCTGCAAATGGGATTGTGATGCAGCAGAGAGAGGCAGCCCTACAGAGAAGGAAAATCAATCTTTATTAATGATTTTGAGTGTGTCATTGGCCTTGGGTTAATTATTTATTTGCATGATGTTTAGATTTATCTCATGGACATGCCAGATTATTTGAAAGGGTTTTAGTGCCTTTGACCTATGCTCAATGAATCTTTTTGATCCATATTTCATTTTATATGCAAAAACAGTAAGCAATGTATTGGTCATTTTTCTACTATATTCATTAATTCAATCTATTAATAATTAAAGAGGCTTACGCTGTGCTAGATGTTATTCTAGGTCATAACAATGAAGCTATGATCAAAATGGACCCTACTTTCATGAAGCTTAACCTTCCAACCATGGGAAAGATAGGTGAACAACTAATAAAAAATGAAAGTGATATAATGAAACAGAGCTTTATCTCTATGTTGTATCTCCCAAAACTCCATAGCTATGTCTCATAATGAGAAAAACATCAGACAAATTCTAATTGAAGGGTATCCTACAAAATGTTTGACCAGTACTCCTCAAAACTGTCAAGGTCACCAAAAAAAAGAGAAAATTTGAGCACCTGTTATAGCCAAAAGGAGGCTAAGGACACATGACAGAAAACTAAATGTAATGTGGAATCCTAGATGGGACCTCGGAAGAGAAAAGGACATGAGGCAAAATATAAGAAAATTTGAATAAATTGTGAACTTCAGTTAATCTTAATAAATTAATGTGAACATAATTTCAGGTAGTGATAAATGTGATAAGGAAAATTAAAAAGAATGATTCTGAAGATCAATGGGGTTAGGGAGTTTCACCTTATCGGGGAAGCCTCAATGAGAAGGAGATGTTCAAGTGGCGACTTGAATGATGGCAAGGCACCATCTGAGGAATGGGGACAAGTGAAAAAAAGACCCTGAAGTAGGAATGCTGGCATGTTTAAGAAACAGGTAGAAGGCTTCTGTACCCAGAACCAGGCCAGAAAGTGGGAGAATGGGACAAGATGAAATTGGAGAAGTATAGATAGGTCTGACTAAGGAATTTGAATGTTATTCAAAGTCATTGAAGGGTTTTAAGGAGGGAAATGGCATGATCTGACTTGTCTTTGTAAAACTTCACTCTAACTGCTGTGCTAAGAATAGAGCATATTAGTATGCCAGGGGCTGGGTAGAGGAGGAAATGAGAAGTGGCTGTTTAATGGGTATGGTGTTTCTTTTGGGGGGGTGATCAAAATGTTCTAGACCTAGATAATGATGATTGGTGGAACAACATTGGTAATATACTAAAAACCACTGAGTTGTACATCTTATAATAGTTAAAATGGTGAAATTTATGTTATGTGAATTTTATCTCAATTTGAAAATGATTAGAAGTAGGAGTGGGGGAAAATATGGAAGGAGGAGTTCAGCAACAAGTCTACTGCTCTAGTCATGAGAGAAATAACGGTGGCAGGGATCAGAGTGACAGCAGTAAAGATGGGGGAGTAGTGTTCAGATTCAGACATATTTTGGAGATAGAACCAGTAGGATTGCTTTAGAATTGGTGTAAACATAAGGGATAATTGAGGTAAATCAAGGGTGATGTTAGGACCCTAAGAGAGACATCTCTGACTTCTAGTTTAAGACATTCTAATATGGATTTTGTATGCCAAGTGCTAGCACACTTTTGACTATGATTAATAAAAAATGCCAACTGTGTTAAACAGTAGAAAATTTATTACCTCCCATAAGAGCAAGCCTAAGGGCATAAGGCTTTATGCTGGTACAATAGTAGCTTAGCATGTCATCAAGGACCCAGGTTCTTAACATTTTCCACTGTATTACCTTCCATCTGTCAGTTTTGCCCTCACATGGGCCATCCTTATGGTTTTAAGTTCCAAGTGTCACATACAAGGGAGATAAAGACAAGGGGAAGAAATGGCATCCCTCTGTATGTACTTTGTTAGGAATAAAGAAAGTAGAGGATCCCCAATGACTTCTGAGCATATTTTATGTCTACTTCTAATTTTATTTTATTTTGACTCATGAAAAACAATTATGTGTTTATTCAAATGGAACTGAGCTACCAAGAGAAAAAGAATAAGCTGGGAGTAGGAGTAGAGGAAGGACAAAATTAGAAATTAAAAGAAGTGGCTTTCCATTGGGACTTGTGTGGTGTTTACTGTGATATTGTTCACACACATCTCCCCATGAATAACAGCAGTCTGGGGCTTATGAATAATGAAGAGACTCTTGAGTTTTTCTCTCACGGCTGTCTGAGATTCACCATGGAAAATGGAATTACCACAGTTGGCTTAAACCCAGGATTCATCCTTGGTAGCTGGGGATGAGGTTTAGTTTCCCCTGAAATACATGGCAATGAGAGGAGGGCCAGGGATTCATTAAGAAGGGCATAGAGATTGGAGAATAAATGGATATCAGATAGGCAACTAACAGTGTCTGCTTCATTGTAGATGAACAGAATACTTTTTTGTTTCAAAAGTTTAATTTATAAGTAGTAACAGGTACAAAAAACACAAAGTATATTATTGTATCACTAGAAATTTGTCTGATGAACTTCACTATCCCTGATGAACTAGAAAAATGCATTTTGAATAGCTCTGAACATTTGACAAGAGTCTGAAGTTCCTAGAAATATTTAATAGAACCATGGAAAAATAGAAAATCAAAGAATGATGTTTAATAATAATAGCTACAATCACTGAGCATTTCCTATGTGTCAAACACTTTTCTACATACTGAACATATTTAATTGCCAAGACATCTTCCTTCACTTTACAAGTGAGGAAATGGAGATTTAGAAAGTTTAAAGCAATTTTCCTTAAACCAGGATTTGAACCCAGACAGTCTGGCTCCAAAACCTACATGCCTAATCTTTTAACTTCCTACATATCAAGCAACAATCTAGACTTGAAAGTCTAAACTTTAGAGTAGTACTTCTAAACCAATACCCGCTTTTTGAAAAAAAAATTTCAGCTGTCCTCAAGAGACTGATTTTGATTACTTATCTTCATGTATAAAATATGCATCTTCTTTTCTTTCTCATATATAAAATTGCATCATGAAATCAACTTTCATTTTTAACCTTTTCCCCCTTCTCTGAAATTCTAATATACTTATTGGGGGTAGAGGGGCATATTCTTCTAGAGTGTGAATCACTCTTCTAGAGAATTCAGGGAAATACCTACAAACTGAGATTCCTAAGAAATTCTGGTCCTGATGGAATTCTGGTCCCCATGACCTGTAATGCTTGTCTATATACTTCTCGAGTAATCTAAGTCATTGCTCAGCCTTCCACTTAACTTTAGTAGAGTGTTCTGGTTTTGGGGTCAAAGGCTTCCTAGAACTGACTTTCCATAGTGTAAGGAAGGGCAAACCACTAATCCTCCCATTTGTTTAGTGGAGAAAACACATGATATTTATCTTCAAAGGATAAATGGGGCTAATTATAGGTCAACTACTAGTTAGACACGCAGTTTTTATTTCTCAAAAAATCACCCTCAAGTGACAGAAAATACATCTCTATTTCCTCCCAGAAAACAGGTGACACTAAAGACTACTTTTACTTGCTCCTTCTCTCTTAGCATAACTATTTCTTGAGGGCCAGGAGCATATTACTAATAGTCAGCACTTGGAATCATGGAATTATGATTATAAACACAATAAGTAAGATTTGCAATTTTAGACTGGCCAGTTTGCCCTGCCCAGTAGTAATAGAACATCACATCCACCCATCGGACTACCCCCTGACTTGAAATCAACAATTTACCTATGTCCTAGATAAAAATCATTCAGAATTGCCATCCAGGCTGCAAATGCTAAATGGAGTAATAAATATTAACATCATGGCTATTGTTCAGCCACACGTGGAGACTTAGCACAGTCCCCTCTCATCACAGGCAGAGATTATGTCATTGAGTCACACATTGGAAACCCAGTGCCATCATTTCTCCCCTGTAGGTCTGTGAATGACTGTCAGGAATATAGGGCTTTGAGTTGAGGTTGTGTGCTAATTGGAGAATTTGACCAAATTTTTAAAATTATGCCAGTATTTGGAGATCAAGTTCTTGCTTCTGACAATACTGTACTACATATGATGTTATTGTTTCCAATCCTGCTTTGCACATATACACATGCAAAACTATGTAAGTAATAGCTGCTTTTGTTATCACTGCTTTTGTTGTTGTTGTCCAACTAAGGACCTGGACGGCAGTATAAAACTATTCATCAAACATCTCTGATGGTGTTTGTCAAGGGAAGCTATTTCATATTCTCTCTTGGATATTGGCTATTGTCAGGAAGCATCCATACTTCCTTCAGCTCTTTCCTGAGGTAAGCAATGGCATAATGAGTACCTAAGAAGAATAATAGTTGTCAAACTTTAGCCACAAGAGGGAAAATTTTGCTCTGTCTTCATTTTCCTTCTGAGGAAAGACAATTAGACCGTTTACCTTTTTGGTCTGTCTATCTAATTGGCAGAGAATATGGGAATTTCTGCTCCTGGCTTTGTGGAAGTGTTCCAGCTTTAACATTGTCAAATATCTACACAGGATGAAGACCGCTAGACTCAACTGGAGCTCTAGCATGGGCTTCGAAGGCACCTCACCTAGATAAAAGTCCAAACTCTTTGCTCTGGCCAAATTGTGATCTTGGGCAAGTTGCTTAACCTCTTTTAGCCTGAGCTTTATCTTCAGTTTGTGGAGAGAACCACAATTTATAGGATTGTGGTGACATTTAAAAATAATGTGTTTAATACACATTGGACACTAGCTTGGTAAATAGTAGCTGTTCAAAAAATGGTAGCTATTGTTATAATTTCTTTGCAGTGTTTATACTATAGAAAAATGCTTTTGTTAAATTTCTAAAAATGCTACTTTAACATTTATATGCACACATTATCACAACTAATTAAATATGCACAGGAAAAAAATCAGAATTAATAGTCTTATCAGTTTGATTATTCACATTACATATGAACTGGGTTGCCAATTCCTTCCTTCCTTCCTTCCTTCCTTCCTTTCCTTCCTTCCTTCCTTCCTTCCTTCCTTCCTTCCTTCCTTCCTTCTTTCACCTCTCTTTATGATCACCCAAGTTTCCCATTAACTTCCAAGGGAACTCTGCACCACTCTAGCATGCTTCTCTAAATCTGCTTCTTGTGGGAAGTATGCCTTTTTCTAGAATTTTGAAATTAGAGATTGGAACTTATTAAGTCTCTCAGTTTTAACATATTGGCTTTTATACTTCTTTCCTGACAGCATGTAGAGAAGCTCCATGTTCTTATCAGCAGCATTTCCCAAATCACTTGCTTGCACCATCTCTTTTAGAAGGAGAACTCCCTTCTAAAAGTGTAAAAGGATGAGAGGGAGGCTTTTACCAAGGTACAGTTTGTGTTAAACCAACTGAGCTGCTTGGTCTCACTAATGTTCCATGTCCATTCTCTCTTCTGCAGTTTTGAAATGGGAGCCCCTGGGCCCAACACACCATTAACAAATCTGATTCCTTCCCCTGGTTGACGTCTACTAGTTCTTAAGCTATCAGTTTATATGTTGTTTGGTATGATTTAGCTGGGAAGTTTTTCTTACTCCCCACGCCTGGATTATGGCCCCTCATTTAAGTCTGCTACCACAACATGCTGCATGCACCCTTATTTGCACTGATCACTCCATATGATGGTTGCCTATGTCCTTTTATTTCCTGTTAGACAGTAAGTCCAGGAGGAAAGAGACTGAGCACCCAGATCAATACTTTTCATGTAATTTCCCCTCAATGAATATGGGTTTCATAACTACATTTTTAAAAACTTAATGACATTTTAAAAGTTTTTTTAAATGATTTGAAGTTCAAAAACAGCATATAGTTCCCAACTGGGTTCTCATGATGCCATCCTTTGTGGTTTTTTGGAGGAGAAGTATTCATGGGTTCAATACACAGAACTATGGTCGAGTAGACCAAATTTTTAATGGAGTTTTATAAAACACTAGAGCTAGTTTACATTTTGAACCAGCTGAGTAGCCACAGGTTTCATCACACAATTATTAATGGCTTTTTTTTTTTTTTTTTTTTTTTTTTTTTTTTACCATTACTAAGTCACCATTCTGCCCTTTGCAGAATTCATCAAAGGCACAATCTCTGTCCTGAAGCTTTCGATTTTATCATTCCAGTGCCTGAAGTCATTCATCTGTGAAGCAAGGGCAATACACACCTACCTCATAGGGGTGTTGAAAACTAATTAGGCAATGGTCAGCTGTCTTCAATATGAAAGCCGAGTGTAAGTGTACATGTTCCACATTCCTTTTAATTACACCCCATGTGCAAGTGTGGTAGCTGAGACCCCAGAGTCTTTGGATTTGCAAGGGCTTTGAACACAGTACAAAGCTTGTTGTCTCAATATAAAGTATCAATAAGAGACATTAAAATGTCAGCACTTTTTCAGGGATTTTGTTCATTAAAATGGCTGCAAAAGCAGGTTCTGAATGAGTGACTATAGACCAAGTCATAGTCTAAGCATTAGAGCAAACAGGAGCCTCCAGAGAGCTCCAGAGTGAGAAGAACAAGAACTGAAATGGGGAGTGAAGTGGTGAGAGGGGGCTCAGGGGGAAATCTGAATTTGCCCGGCACTCCCGCCCCGCAATGCTGCAGTAGATCAATTTGACACTTCCCGGCTCTAATTTACTTCCTCCTCATTTTGATTTCACGGCATTCCCAATTATGCAGCTGCCAGGAAAGGAAGCAATGGAATTGCAATGTAAAAAGACCAGGCCACTTCTTTTCGGACTAGACATTTCTGCACAAAGAGCCAATGGGTCACATCTTCTGCCGGTTTGGAGATGCTTCCAGGACAACCACGAGTGGTCCCGTGGCAGCTCAGCATTGTTGGCTTCGCTCTTTCCTCAATGGCCACACGGGTTCTCAGCTGCCTGGGAGATCATCTATAACAAGCCATTTTATTTGGTAAATGTTTTCCTACTTACTGAAGACTGTTCATTATTAATGATCAGAAAGGGAACTCCTGCCTCCTGTGGCAGAAGTTGATACATTTGCTTTGTATAATTTGCCGTGTATAGTTAGCCATGTGGTCGTTCAGCTAAAATAAATTGCCTTCTTCCCATAAGAGTCTCCCTGAGTGTCACGGGAGAGCTAGAGGGAAGTTAGCCGTTAAGACTCATCTTTTAGCTAACGCTATAGTCGAGACCAGAAACAGAGGCAGATGGCAAGTTCGAGATGAATAGCATTTTTTAATGGCTTCAAAATAGCTCTGTCTGTAAAGGGCTTTGCTGAACGACAACATGTAGTGCAATTTAATTTATCCATGGCCACATTGTCAGAAATTCTGAGAACTGTTCTTGGGTTTATCTATTAGGACAAAAACTGATCTCACTTCAAAGGAGGGATTTAGAATGGTGAAAGTGTAAAAGCTGAGTAGAGTGGAAGGGTAAAAAGAAAATCCTACAGTTTACAAATAAATGGCAAATATCTTCCCCAAGCAGCAGTCTCTTATAGTTCAGCATTTGAAGAAAGTTACTCCATGTTGAGATTTTTATAACAGAAGTTGAACAGACTCTGAACTCTGAAATAAAATAGTCCCAAGTTCTAGGAGAGAAGGTCACTATGAAGACAGCACACCCTGGTCTGTCTCCAGTTAGAAAGAATTCATATTTTACTGAGAAGATTAACCCTTCACCATCCTAGCAGGCAATTTGGGAAATGCTATTGATGAGGACAATAGCATTTCCCAAATGGGACATCTCTATATGCTATTGGGAAAGAAAGCTGTAAAAGGTAGTCAGTGCTAACACTGAGGGAAGAAATAGTTTCACACCTTTAATTTTCAATTTCTAGAAATGTCTAGAAAAGGCATACTCCTCACAAGAGCAGGTTTAGAGGATTATGTTAAGAAAATACTAGCTAGAATTTCTTACAAATTAGCAGGTATATTAACCTGAGATTAAAGGATGAGAATTAAAAGAGAGGAAGTTAGATGAGAGCAATAATTTTATGGTAAAAACAGTCACAGACCAATCACAGAGAAAGTTAGACCATGGTCAGATTTTCTTCTCTCCTCTGTTCTGATGTTGGAAGTGAAATGATGATGAAAGCTGTTCTTTCTTATTCTACATTGCATCATTCTTTCAATACATACACAGGTGCTAGTAATTAGTGGCCACTAGTGCTTGCTGTTTTAATAAAGCATTGTATTTGGATTGAGATATATTTACTTCCTTTCTTTTTTCCTCTCTAATTCAAATCTGAAATAAGCTAGTTTGTTTGCCCAAATTATTCAGTTCAATTTTATAGATATTTATTGAGTTGCTACAATTTGCAGGGTATTTGTATACACTGACACACTTTACAAGCCCCAAATTGGGTCAAAGTACTTATTTATAATGAGATAAACTTGAAATTGAGAATGTGTTCAAAATTCCAAATTATAAGCTTGGTGCCAGGAGCTGAAGAAAAAATAAGAAAGTTCCTCAAGAGTTTACATACAAAAGAATTAAATAACTACAAAAATAACTATAGAAGACAGAGTAAGACACATGCTCCCAAGAAGGCACAAATAAAGCTGTGTGGCTTTCTTATATTCAGAGTCCTAGGTCCACTACTTATTGTTTGAAACTGAACAGGCCTCTGGGCCTCAGCAAGGCTTAGTCTCCACTGTAATGTGGAGACAATAATATACAGTCAGCAGATGTGTTGTCAGTAGAGCAGTGCCTTTCACATAAGAGCAGTTCAAACAAAATGTTTAAAATGTATGTGGATTCAAGGAAAGAAGTGACATTAGAGTGGGGAAAGGTGGAAAAGGAAAGGGTACATTTTTTTAAGGTTGTATTTGAGACATCTGAGAGGTAAGTTTCCCACAGATTGAAGATGTACTGGGGAGAAAGGAGCGTATATTCATAGAGAAGAGTCAATAATACTTCCAGTGTCTGGAAACACACACTTACTCATCTGAGGAGAATAACTGGAAAGATAAAGAGGACCTCGGACTCAATCTTGGGTGATGCCAACATGTAACAGGAGGATGTATAGGCAGCAAAAACAGAAAATATGGTCTGTGAGTTTAAAGGAAAACTAGAGAGAACAGTATCACAAAAGCCAAGAGAGGGAAGAGTGTCAAATGGGAGCAGCAGAATCCAATGCCTCAGTGAGAGGGAAGGGATGGAAAACCAAGGGGAGGCCAGCAATGTTAGTGATGAAGTGGTCAGTAGTATTCTTTAACAGTGATTCTATAAAAAATTATACCCACATAGTTCTGCCTCTTACAGAAGTTGGATTAGTTATGTTGTATTAAGAAGCGCTTATTCTATTCAAGCCATGGTCAAGGTCCTACCCATGCCTCATGAATGAAGTGGGCATTCAGGTGTCAGTGAGGACATTGAAAGTCAGAAGGCTAACAGGGGAGAGAACTCCTACATCTCTCTGGGTTTCACTTTCTTGAGTCTGAAATTTAGGGGGAGTTTAAGGAGGAATTGAAGAAGTACCTAGATAAAAGAAATAGAAGCTTTCAGCCACAGGGAATTAGAAAGGGGGCATCCTAAAGCTGAAAATCTGTGAGGGGGCCTTACTTCATTGGGCAGATAATTTGACTTCAGGTTATTTTTTTAGTTTGTTTACCCCAAATCTTCAGACCAATTTTATTTAAAGATTTCTGACTGGCCTTAGTTGTGCTGTGGGGAATTACAAACAGTATTGTCTGACCTCATCTGGACTGGGGTGTTGAAGGGGAAATAGCAACCCTTGGGACCAATGTGGGGGTGGCACCTTCAAGGAGAGCATCCCCACAGGGGAACCAGTGCTCAGGGAGGCCAGACCTCCGGAGAGATGAGGAAACAGGGGCAGTGACTTTAGAGATGAAGAGAGGTAAGAAACTGTAGCAGCTAGCTTAATGGCTCCCTCCCTTAACTTGCATCTATGCACGGGCACTGAGTTAGGGATGAGGAGGCATGCAAAAAGTGATTTAGTGAAAGGGACTCATCACTGAAGAGGAGTGGTATCTAGGTGAAAAAGCTAGAATGTGAAAGACAGAGAGGGGATGCTTGAGGAGCTGGGAGAAATGGGGTTCAGGGCTCAGGTGGGTGGTTACCACAACAGTGTTGGTAGGAATGTAAAATGGTGCAGCTACTATGGAAAACAGTATTGAGGTTCCTCAAAAAATTAAAAATAGAACTACTATACAATCCAGCAATCTCATTTCTGGATATTTACCCAAAGAATTGAAATCTGTATCTCAAAGAGATATTTGCTCTTCCATGTTCATTGCAGCACTATTCACAGTAGCCAAGATGTGGAAACAATGTAAATGTCCCTCAACAAATGGATAATAAACATGTGGTATATAATGCAATAGAATATGATTCAGCCTTAAAAAGGAAAAAAATTCTAAAATATGCAACAACAGGAATGAGCTTTAGGGACATTCTGCTAAATTAAATAAATAACTCACTGTGCCTATAAGTAACAATAATACCATATTCTACACTTAAAAATCACAAGAGTAGGTCTCATGTTAAGTGTTCTTACCATAATAAAATCTTAAAAAGAAAAGAAAGAAAAAGAAAAAGATATCCCCTTCATGTGAAGAGAAACCTGAGAGGTTTTGTATGTACAGTTAGTATAGAAAACAGTATGGAGATTCCTCAAAAAACTAAGAATAGAATTACCACATTACCCAGCAATTCCTTTTCTGAATATTTACCCAAAAATCTTGAAAACATTTATCTGCAAAAACACATGCACCCCGATGTTCACAGCAGCATTATTCATGGTAACCAAGAAATGGAAACAACCAAAATACTTTTCCAGAGATGATTGGATAAAGAAGGTGTGGTACCTATATACAATGGAATATTACTTGGTCATAAGAAAAGAAAAAATACTGCCATTTGTCACAACATGAATGGACCTCGAGATTATCATGCTAAGCAAAATAAATCAGACAGAAAAAGTTAAAAATCACATGATTTTACTCATGTGAAATATAAAACCAAAAGCAACAAACAAACAAGATAAACAGACACAAACACATAGACACAGACAACAGATTGGAGGTTACCAAAGAGAAAGGGGAAGGGGGAGACAAGCAAGGGTAAAGGGCATCACATATACGGTGACAGAAGGAGATTTGATTTAGGTGGTGACACACAATAGGGTATTCATATGAGACATTATTGAATTGCGCACTTGAAACCTATTTGATTTCGTTAACCAATGTCACCCCAATAAATTTAATCAAAAACTTTTGACGTATTAGTTAAGTGCATTTAAGTATAAAACAAAGTATGAACTCCTTATTCTTATATTTCTAATACAACCATGAAAATAAAATGGTTTACAATTAAATGCA
This sequence comes from Eonycteris spelaea, assembly GCA_003508835.1. NCBI lineage: Eukaryota > Metazoa > Chordata > Mammalia > Chiroptera > Pteropodidae > Eonycteris > Eonycteris spelaea. The sequence goes on along the minus strand of PUFA01000127.1, from coordinate 5,364,850 downwards.
ATAAACCAATGTATTCAAATTAACATTAATTTAGCAAGACAGATGATGCTGTTTTGCTGAAACTAAATTGCTCTTCAGAATGTGAATATGGTACTGACTGCTATAATGCAGGCTCTTTACAGTTCAGCGTGCCCAACTAAGGTTTGCTGTGACCATTCCATTTTCCCATCCATTCTCTCTATTTGAACCACTTTGAAATCACCATTTATTCAATAAAATATCATGTCAGTTGAACTTCATTTGGCATAGATACATTATTTATGTATTAATTCCAACTTCTTTTCTCACTAACCTATGACAATGATTGCACTTCTCAGCATCAATGTGGCCTCACATAAAGATACCATGCAATCATGTGATAGTACTTTGTTATAAGGTACTCATTCAAATGATAATAGTGATGATATTAATAGCTAATATTTGCATATTATTTATATATCTAGATTATCTCATTTAATTTCCACATTAACCCCTTGAGAAAGATGCTATTATTATCACTATTTACAGATGGGGAAACAGGGGTTCGGAGAAATTCAATAGCATTCTCACATCCATGCCATTCAAAACTTTAAATTCATAAAGTCTGACTCCAGAACCTGAAAACAATACTTACATCAATTTGTTTAGTTATCACTAAAATAAACACAAAATTAAAATGAGTATATAGAATAACATGATCCAATTTTTGATATTCCCATAAACCCACAATTCATCATGTGCTCAGTAATCATACCTATAGATATTTTTGAACTGCTAAATACAGAAGTAGTTATAGCTAGCCAAAATATACTAGCCAAAAGAACTCAGCTTCATGTCCACAATGAAATGCTTTACTGATAAAAATGTATAACTTAATTGTAGTTCTAATAAATGTAATATATTCAAAAGAATTGGATGATGTGTTTCATACTCTCCTATTATACTGTCCGAATAATGTCTTCATTAATAAGTTTATTGATTCTTAATAATTAACTTCAGTGCAAGCTGTCAAGGATAGCCGAGAGTGAAGTTGACCCATGAAGCAGAGAGAAGTCCATGAATCCACAGTTTAACCTGCAGAGTCAAGTTCTCCTGAAATTGGAGTTTGAACTTTTCTTTCAGCTTATTGTTCAAGTTATCCAAAATTAATCATGGCCTCACTCAATGTGGGAAATATCCAGTCTGCTTTATTCCTTCTGATTGCCAAACTAAGCAAAATAAACTCTTAAAATATGACTTCTTACTGGTCCATTCAGGAAATTAAAGAGTTCTGCTCCCCCACCCCAAATTCAGTGACATAGTATACATTTGGTCAAATCTTTTGCTATTCTTAAAAGAAAAAAAAAAAGTGTGATGAATTTATTGGCTCCTGTTTTCTAAGCAAAACGCTTGTACATTTTAGACCTGTAAAAAGATGTTGATTTCTCTGATTTCTCAGTCATCTACTGCATTCCCAGCACATTGCATTGGCCAAGGTAGGATCCAGTGAAGCATAAAACAAGGTCTCTATCCTTAAGAATATCACGAGCTTATTAGTATATGCTGGAGTTATGCACATCAACAAAAACAGCTAAAGTCAGAGTTTGGCTACTATTCCTTCCACTTTAAAAACAATTTGGTTTGGTAAAATTGGAGTGTTATTAGCCTCACGTAGACGAGGTTGTTAGGGCACAGGAGGTGAAATCTGAGGTCATACAACATTAATTAGTGGCTGAGCCAAATCTAGAAGTCAGGTTTCCTTGTCTACAGTTACTCCCACTAGAACAAATTGCTTCTTCAGAGAAATACAGAAACAGCATTCTAAAAGGCATTTGGGTTTATTTCTAAAGTTGATCTGGCTTTATCATGAATATTTAAAAAAAACATCTGATTTGTAATTGGAGCCTAGAATATCACCCATTGCCTGAGTTGATGATTTCATTACCAGCTGCTGAAACACTTCAATGGGAAGACATGAAATTCCTGCAGGAAATGACTCTAGGCAGCTCTGAATAAGTAAGGAAATTGACTGACTTCAATGTTTCCTGGTTTTTGTCTATCTTAATTAACATTTTGGTACAGGAAAATTGAACAACTTTCTAAGAGTCAACATGGAATATTTAAATTTTTTATAAAATAAAATTTGTTTTTAGTAAAAATGATTCCCAGCCTCTTTTTATGTAATGAAAAGAAAAATATTTTTGAATAATTTTTGGTAACCATATTTATTAAATATTTTCTATTAAAAAAACAATTATGGCATATGTGTGTGGGAAATATCAATTTTCCTCTCATAATTCCCAAAGGTGCACTTGAGAAAAATGTGTTGATTATTAACAGGGCTAATATATTTGTGGTAATGTTATTACTGAACATCTAATAGGAGTTTGGGGTTGACAGAGGTATTGTAGTTAGAATACTTTTGATTCTGTATCATATTAAATATAGCATGGACCTAACTGAATGTCATTTCTACTTTTGATACATACCCTATAATTCTTATATTGCCTTTATTCATTTATTTAACACTATTTCCGGAATGTCTGCTACGTGCCAGGCATTCTTCTAGGTGCTGAAACGTAAGTTAAACAAAGCTCCGGCTCCCTTTTAGTTTACATTCAGTTGAGTGAGACAGATGAGTAACAAAAAGGCAGGTAACTATGTCAGGCAGTGGTAACTAGTATGAAATAAGGCACAGTGAGATGTGAGTGATGGAGTGGTGCTACTTTAGATGGGGTGGGCAGGAAATCAGGAAAGTCCTGGGTCTCTCTGTAGAACTGATGACTTAAGACTTCTCAATTCATCATGGACGAATATTGTTATGGCATTCTGTCCTGTCCTAGGTTCTACAAATGCTCAGGATAAACTTTTGAGTTCAAGGATAATGGAAAACAATTTTAAGAAAGCCGGTTTTCTTATCATGTGACTTTTCTCTTTCTAGTTTTTGTTTCATTTTGTTTGTTTTGTTTTTTTACTAAATAATGTCTATCGCGGATAAAAAAAAATGAGAGAGAATAAGGCAAACTAAGATTCTCATCTCATCACAGGACTAGTTAACTATATTGTCAAGCAAACATGTATGCGAAATTCTATTACTAGTTAAGTCTAGTACCAACTATATTTTTACTGAACTTAAATAAAGGTAAATTCTATTTGATTTCTCCAGCATGATTACTAACATTGGTGGGTGGTATTTCTTGTCAAACAATATAATGTACCAAGTACCGAGTTTCATTTGTATTTTTTTTTGTATTTTCATAACAGCTCTACATATGAATATGATTGGTCCCATCTTATAGGTAAGGAAATTGAGACTTAGATTTTAAATATGTTCCCTGAAGTTCTAGAACTAATAATGTCATACATAGTTGGAATGTTATATCACTTTTGCCTAATCCCACACTTCTGGAAGGAATGAAGGAGATTATCTAACCTAACTTCCTTATTTTATATATAGACAGAGATGACTCTTGTGACCTGCCCATGGTCACAGAGCCAGCAAGGTTGTGGCAGAGTTGGAACCAGCTCCAGCAGGTTCCAATACACACGCTGACTCCCCATGAACGCTGTGAACAACTCAACGTCTTTTCAATAAATGTCCAGGTTTGTGGATATTCAATCAGGACAAAGGTGAGTCTTGATTCATCCCTTATACCATACTTTAAAAATCTATTCAATGTGGATCATGGATCCAAATATGAAAGGCAAAACAGCAAAACTTTTAGAGAAAAACATAAGAGAATATCTTGGGGTAGGTAAAGAAGTGCTGACAACCATGAAGTTTAAAAATGAGTAAATTGGGCAGTGAATACACAAATATATATATATATATATAGCTATTAGGAAAATACAAATTAAATCCACAATGTGACACTGTTACACACGTGCAAGATCTATTAAAATAAAAATAAACAAACAAATAAACAAATAAATAATGGTTAAGTTGGACCATATGAAATTGCAATTTTTGTAGGTCTGAAATCGCCAAATATCAACAGTTTCATAGAGTTTAATCTATACTAAGTATTGATGACGATATGGAACTTCAGACACTATTGGTGAAGTGTCAATTGGCATAACCCTTTGCAAATTTGTTTGGCAGTGTAGTAGTTATCCATTTACATGTAGCAAACCACATTAAAACTTAATGACTTAAAATGACAATTATTTTATTTTGTACAGGTCTGTGGAACAGGTGGGCAACTGTGCTGATCTGAGTTAGGCTTATTCATGCACCTGTGGCCAGTTGGTAGGATAGCTGAAGACTACTAGGATGGCCTTGTCCAGGGTGACTCTGTTCTTCCCCTTATGTCTTTCACATCCTTCTGCAGGCTAGCCTGGACCGGTGAGCACAGAGAATCAAGAGAAAAAGCAAAAAAAGGGAAGTATTTTTATTTTTATGAGTTCCGCTTATATCAAGATTTTTACTGTCCCATTGGCCAAAGAAAGTCCCATGACCATGCCAAGAGTCAGTGTGAGAAGGCAGTATGATGGCATGAATACAGAAAGGCATGAAAATTGGGCCAGCATACCCAAGCTGGTCATAGATTATACCTTATGACCCAAGAATGTTACTCTCAGGTGTATACTCAACAGAAAGTTCCACATGTGTTCATCCAGAGACATTATACAAAAATATTCACAGCAGTACTATTTATAATAGCCTCAAACTGAAAAAAAATCTCAAATATCTATCTATGTAGAGTGGATAAACAAACTGTGCTATATTTATGAAGTGGAATACTACACAGCAGTGAGAAGAAATGGACTACAACATGCAGATACATAAAGAAGGAGGAGACAGAGAGACAATGAAAGAGAGAAATGATAGATGATAGATGATAGACAATAAACAAGTAGTAAAATAAATCTATGATGTTAGAAGTCAGGCTGGTGGCTACCCTCAAAAGTAGGTAGTGATAGGAAAGGAGCAGGAAGAGGCTTCTGTGGTGCTAGTCATGTTCTACTTTTTGATCTAGGTACTGGTTACATGATTGTGTTCATTTTGAGATGTTCATTAAGATGAACATTGTGGTTTTGTGCAGTTTTCTTTATGTGTGCTTACATTTACTTAAAACTCAGGTTTTTATTTGTTTACTTTTAAATTGGTATTCTATTTTCCTAATGAAAAACTCATTTAACTTTAATTCCATGCATTGTTTCCTCTGTGAAGGTGGTTGCATTTCAAAAGTAACAAGCAAATTAGTCATATCATCACTATGGCCACCACTTAGTTCTGTTCTAGTCAAGTCTAGTCTAGTCTAGTCAACATAATAAACATGAATTGAAAACCCAAGAATATAATGTAAATATAGTGTAAATATAATGGAAAATATAAAAATGAATGAGGTCTCCTTAGTTACTTTACAGATGTTAGTGTTCACTTGAATCATCTGGGAACTGGTAAAATGTGTTCATTGCTGTGCTCCAATTCCAGAGATTCTGATTTTGTAGGTCTGGGGTGGAGCCTAACACCACAGCTAAAATTGATGCAGGAAATCTTTGGCTTATATTTTGACAAGAACTAGCAGGAACTATTGATCCCGTGGCAAAGAAATCTATATTTAAAAAAAATAGTACTAAAACAAGGTACAAAGTATTATAGAGCTATAAAGAACATGTTATTTGATGGAGAAATTACAGTTTCTTGAAAGAAGTGGGATCGAGTTAAATTTTACCTTGAAAGAAGTAGGGCTTTTATAGGAAAATTTCTAGATCCGTATGGCAAAAATACACCAAGAGCCTATTCTGTGCCAGAGACTGTCCTCAGTACTGGGAAAACAGTAGTAAAAAACACAGACTCAAATCTGCCCCCACGGAACTTCTGTTCTTCTATTGAAGCCTGAGTCTTTCCCCCAGGAAAGGCAGAAAGAAACCAATTGCAGAAGCTTTTTTGTATTTAGCATTATTTTTGCACTTGATTTTTTTTTTTTTTTTTCCAATTCCCTTAAGTTTTTAAAACCTTCAAAATATCCAAACCATTCTTGCCAATCTCTCCCCCTTTGTGAAATATTTTTGTCACACAAGAGCATCTCCATGTTACCTTTGCTGTTTATCTTGACCTCTGATTTCCTGCCAACTTCATCACATCTCCTTGTTTCTGTCTAAAAACAAATCCAGATTATACTGGGTAATCTCACAAAAATTATAAAATGACTGCCAATTACCTCTAATTCTATAACATAGAACATCTTTATAATCATCTTACAACAGTTTTGGCTCAACTCTTCAAGAACTGTCAAACTCTTCTAATTTACTATCTGCTCTCATGCCAAGAGTTTGTAGGTGTGTATTAGAGTGGGTTCACTACTTTCTAATGTCTACTCATCTATCAAATATCTATACTTTAGGTGATAACCCTTACCCTTATACTGGCTAGCTAATTCCTTAGACCATTCTTAGTTTGTTATGTGGCTGTTTGGGGAAGGAGTTTGTCTATGAGATTGATAACAGTTAATTAGGTATCATCTGAAAAAGCCAAGAATTGGTAATAGGAATAACTTCTTCCAACACATTGGCATAGATATTTCATTAACAACAATAACAATGCACTTGATACTTTTCCAAAGCTTGATAGAAAAGAAAATAGTTCTTTACATTTAGTCTTCCACTCAGGTTTTTTTTTTATTAAAATTAAAATTAAAAAAAATACTGGTTAATTAAATCAAACAGGTTTCAAGTATGCAATTCAATAATACGTCATAAGTATATTACATTGTGTTCACCACCCAAAGACAAATCCCCTTCTGTCACCATATATTTGACCCCTTTACCCTTGTTTTTGTCTCCCCTCCCCCTTTCCCTCTGGTAACCACTAAACTATTGTCTGTGTCTACATGAGTTTTTGTTTGTTTATCTTGTTTGTTTATTGATTTCAGTTTTATATTCCACATATGAGTGAAGTCATATTATTCTCAGCTTTTTCTGTCTGACTTATTTCACTTAGCATGATAATCTCAAGATCCATCCATGTCGTCGCATATGGCAGTATTTCATCTTTTCTGATGGCCAAGTAGTATTCCAGTGTACATAGGTACCACATCTTCTTTATCCAATCATCTATGGAAGTGCATTTCGGTTGTTTCTTGGCCACCATGAATAATGCTGCTGTGAACATTGGGGTGCATATATTTTTGCAGATAAATGTTTTCAAGTTTTTTGGGTTAATATTCAGAAAAGGAATTGCTGGGTCATATGGTAATTCTACTCTTAGTTTTTTGAGGAAGCTCCATACTGTTTTCCATACTGGCTGCACCAATTTACATTCCTGCCAGCAGAATATGAGGGTTCCTTTTACCCCTCAACCTCTCTAACACTTATTTGTCTTGTTGATAAGTCATTCTTACAGGTGTGAGGTGTCATCTCATTGTGGTTTTGATTTGCATTTCCCTAAAAGCAGTGAACTTGAGCATCTTTTTATATGTCTGTTGGCCATTTGTATGTCTTCTTGGGGAAAGTGTCTGTTCAGGTCCTTTACCCACTTTTTATTTGGATTGTTTTGTTGTTGAATTGCATGAGTTCTTTATATATTTCAGATATTAGACCTTTATCGAAGGACTTGTTTACAAATATCTTCTCCCGTTCAGTCGGTTGCCTCTTTGTTTTCTTAATGGGTTCTTTTGCTGTGCAGAAGCTTTTTAGTTTGGTATAGTCCCATTCATTTATGTTGGCTTTTATTTCCCTTGCCTTTGAGGTCAAATAAAAAGGATATGAAGAATCTATACATTGAAAACTACAAGACATTATTAAAAGAAATTGAAGGCACAAATAAATGAAAAGATATTCCATGTTCATGGATAGGAAGAATCAACATAGTTAAAATAGTCATGTTACCCAAAGCAACACGTGGGGATTTAATGTAATCCCCATCAAAACTCTAATTGTATTTTTTTAAATAGAACAACAAAAAATCATTACATTTGTATGGAATCACTAGTCTCCAAACAGTCAAAGAAATACTGAGAAAAAAGAACAAGGCTAGAGGTATCACACTGTCTGACTTCAAATTATACTATAAAGTGACAATAATCAAAACACTATAATATTGGCAGAAAAACAGACATACAGACCAATGGAAAAAAATTGAGAGCCAGAAATAAACTCACATATATATGGGCAAATCATTTATGATAAAGGATCCAAAAACATACAACGGAGAAGAGACATTCTCTTCAATGAATAGTGCTGGGAAAATTGGAAAGTTTCTTGCAAAAAAAATGAAACTAAACTGCTATCTTTCACTATACACCAAAATTAACTCAAAATGGATCAAAGACCTAAGTATAAGACCTGAAACAATAAATTGTACATAAGAAAACATAGGTACTAAACTCATTGACCTTGGTTTTAGAGAGGATTTTATACTTTAAAACTTTAAGCCAACACTAAGAGTGCACAATTTTTTTTTTAAGGGATCTTTACCTTGTTAAATTTTGAGAGACACTGATGTTTGGTAGAGTGAGGCTGTAAATAGTGTTGAAGGCAATGCCAGATTACATGATTCTATTATATTAAAAGGGCCTGCTGCGCACAGGGTATTTGTTGGGAACAAACCGTGATAAAATGCAAACTATGTCTAATTAGGGAAAATAGAGGGGTGGGGTGTGTGCGTGTGTGCATGTGTGCGTGCATGTGTATATGTGTGTATAAAAGAGAGAGAGAAGAGAAAGAAAGAGATTACTAACAATATATAGTGGCACTAAGAATCAAATAAGCAGTATAGAAAGTATCATAAAAATCCAAGAGAGGGCCCAGTTTCAGATGGTTGAGATGGTCAAGTATGGTTCTGTAGGAATATGAAATTTGAGTTAGGCCTGAAGTAATGATGCTAGAAGATATTCCAGTTTTAAGAAATGGACATCTGGAAAAAAAATAGTGTAAGCAAAAGAGGCAGTTGTGTTAATTATATTTAGCTGTTTACTGCCTAACTTATGAGCAAATATCTCATAAACAAAACTTTCCCAATACAAGCAATATATTTATTTGTATATGCATGTATGTGTATGTGTGTGTGTGTGTGTGTATGTATATATATTTATATGAATGTGTGTACATACATACACACACACACACAGTTTCAAGTGACCCAATAGAAGAGTCAAGTGTGTGCCCACTAGTCTGGTCACAGTTCAGACTCTGCTCTAATAGATGCTACAAGGTAGAATCTGTGCATTCTCCCAAGTAGAAACTTCCAAGCCACCAGGAATCATAGGATTTCCCTCATTCTGATTACTGAGCATTGTCCAAAACTGGCATTAGAGTGATTTAATTGATCTTTTAAATGGGTTCTCAATTGCCAATGTCTTATAAATTAGGCAGAGAAGTTTATTCACTGAAAGGGAAACGGGAATCTTTGTCTCGGATTAACAACAACAACAAAAAATCGTTAAAACTTTATCCGCACTTAATGTTTCTCTCCACATATTTTTCTTAAACCTGTGGTGCCTACTGTTGCTTATCTGCTAGCAAATTTCATCAGATAACAAGTTAACGATCCATTAGCAAACAAATATTCGTGGGAACTCATAAAGGGCCAATTAGATTCAACTGATATGTGCATGTGCTTGCATGTCCATGTTAATAATTTCATAATATGGTCATATTACTACACTGAAACATTTTGTAGCATAAACCATGCCCTATGTCAGGTCATGGAGAAGGGGCTAGCAAAGCAGATTGCAGTCACAGAGTGACCGTCCAACCTAGGAGAAAGTCAGCTAATGGAGACAGTTGTCTGACTTACAACAATGACAAATTTTTCTGAGTACAAAGGTGACACATATTCAAAACCTAATGCAGGTTTGTTTATGTAGTTGTAGGAGACACTGTTGGTGCCCACCTCATACTCTTCGAAATATATTCCGTGCAGTCCCTTGGAAAGTCCCCGGGATTGTATCTACTTGTCCACAGTGGTACATTTACTACCTTTTCTTCTCAGACTCACTTCTCACTGTACGTCCTGGGATCACCTTTGGAAAAGACACCCTGGACACAAACCTTTGTCTCAGTCTCTGTTTTTGAGGAATTCAAGATATTCATGCACCTAACAAATATCTCATTGATCCCTAGAGTCATCCAAGGGAAAATAATAACAACAATATGTACTTGTTAAAAATACCAATAGGCATTATTATTGAGGGCTCACATGTGCCAGGCATTGTACTGAAAGCTCTACTTACAGTATCTTATTTACTCCTCATTCACACTAATTATGTAAATTACATGTTATTTATATTATTTTAAAGATGATAAAACTAAAAATTGAGAGGATTAGATCACTTTTTCAAGGTTACTAATAAATGACAGGTCTGAAATTCAAACCCAAATATTTTGTGTTTCCTTCCATAAGTTCAAGCAAAAATGTGGTTTAGTCATTCATAACTTTATTTCAGTCTAATTATAACAAAATTACCAACCCACAGAAAGATCTTTGTTACAAGTGTAGATGTAATAAGAGAAAGAAAGAACCCTGTTTGACTGTTTCCAACCTCCAGATGAGCCAAAGTGTATCTTTTCAATCTCAGGGGAAACTAAAGTAAATAAATCATGCAATATTTTTTTTAAATCAAAATTAAGCCATACATATTTTTAATCACAGACATTTCATTACTTGGGATCTCAAAGATCAGCCATTAGAGAGAATTTGTGTTCTTCAGTATGCGAGTTCTTAAATAAGTCGTGATCTAGAATCTAAGACCCTTTTCCTCTGGCTCAGCCCCGGGGTCCCTTGACCAGCTCTGATGGCTCTGCTGACTGGCCAGGCCAGGAGACCTGGCCCTGAGGCAGAGGAGTCAGGCACCAGCCCCTACAGCGCCTGCTCATCTGGAGCCGGCTCTCGTTACCCTCTTGGTTCCCTAGCTGCCTTAGTATCCATATCCATAAAAGGCAGGGTTTCTACAATTTCGAATCTTGCTAAAATTCTCTAGAGATCCCTAAAGTATTTTTTCCTCATTTCCTTATTTCACAAGTAATCTAGGAACATAATTTTTGTTTAAAGCAATATGGAAGCATACACAATAAAGTGTGACACGGCTCCCAGCCACCCACGCCAGCACCTCCCCTCCTCCCTTCTGCAGAGGTTCCCACTGTTCCTAGTTTAATGTGTATCATTCCAGTCCTTCCCTCACACAAGTCACCTTTGTGTCCTGGAGGCACCATATCATGGAGCCCTCGGGATTTACCAGGTTCCAGAGTACGCAATTGTCTTCTATGTGCCTGGGGGGAAAGGAGCCTGTGGCAAAAGAGAAAGTGAGTTACTAATTAGATTTATTGCCATTACTCCCAAAGCAGCCCTCTGCCCTCGGTAATCTCCATAGCAGTTCTGATAGAATCTCTCTGCAAAAGATCCAGAAGACCCTGTAAGGGAAAAGCTGGCACATCTCCTGCTCACCCAATAAAAAGTCAGATTGTTATTAAACTGTCCCTGAAGCTACTGTGATTTACATTCATTTTAATGGTTCTCTTCATAGAGCAGTCCCTTTAATGGGGGATGCCCTCCAGTTCCTATTGGTTGAATTTAAAATAAATATTACACCACCTCCAGCTGTCTAGCTCTCCTTTCATGCTTTGACCTGCCATGAAAAGTGCAGAGACTTGATATTTTCTCCTAAGAAACTCTCCCATGTTCAAGGATGTCCAACACCACGTTATTTGAGTAGCTGAGAGGGAGAGTGGTGCAGGTACACATCACGAGGGGGATATAGACGTATACTATGAAATAAACATAGCACTCAGAAGCAGTGAACTAGATGGATATAAAGCCACATTTGGAGAACTTAAACTCATTGAAAGAAAAAGAAGGAAATAGAATGAAATGTATCACACAATACTATGTATACAATCTAACACACCCTTATATAAAATAACTATATATATTTTTTCAAGTATAACACACACACACACACACACACACACACACATCTAAAGAAATCTATTAAACAGAAAACTGTGGTGCCTCTAAGGGAGAAAGAAATGGGAATGGGAGATAAAAGAGAAAAATTAAAAACTAAAAATGGCACAACTCTTAGATGAAATAACAAATTAGGATGATGCTAAAATATAATGCTTGTTCCTGAGAGGTAGGAAACAAATAAATATAAGTGATTAAAAACACAAAGTTACCTGTTTTTCACTTTTTCTTTTCAGCTGTTTTTCTTTAAATTAAATTTCATCACCAACACGCATTTATAGATAGCATTCTAGGTATGTGACATGTCTGAGTTCTGCTCTGTGACCATCAACAAGTTGCTGCACCTCTCTGAGCCTCACAGTTTAATAGTAAAAATAAAAATTTAAAAAAAGAGAGAGAATAAGCACTAGTATTACCTCGGTTTTAAGTTTAGTTAAACAATATCATTTGTGAGATTGAAACAACGTAATATCTGAGACATGGCCCACTGTGGACACTGGCAAGCAATGTCATCTTCATCCATGGAGAATTCCAGCAGTTAGGTGCAAGAAGGTTAATTTTGAAGTGCTCTTGGGCTTTTATTCCTAACTTACCTCCAGGGCAACAAGAGGCAAACCGCTGTGTCTGCCATAACACGTTCAACTCCCATCTGTTCCTGCAGAGAGGGAGACCTGGCTACAGAATGTCACCCTACTGATTACCGGAATTAATTTGGCATAACTAGCACAGGTGCCCCTCTCCTCCACTGCAAAGCTGTGGGCTTGGTCAGAGATGACCTGTTCAATCTGAGGCAGGGCCGATCTTCAGACCGTGAAGTGCTCCTCTGAAGAACTGAGATTCAAGGTCAATATCTAAATAGAAGGCAGCACCATCACCCACCAGGCGGCTGTCCCCAAGGCCCTGAACTCTCTGCTCCAATCCAAAAGAAGCCCTTAAGGCCTGCTTCCATGCTCTAAAGAGGAAAGCGATGTGCCCGTGCCTCTCCTTTAACAGAATAAACAGGCCAGATGGGCCTGAAAGAATATTCCCTCCCAGAAGCTGAGCAACCCAAGGTTTCCACTGCAAACCAACAATCAGGAAAACTGGCAAAGCAGGACACCAGACAGGGCAAAAATGTGGCCCTTTCTCTCAGTGGCTCTGGACAGGCGGTGATCCAGTCAGGCCTGGCCTCTTCAACTAAGGAGTAGCAGGGTGTGCTTAGAAGTGCTTTAGGGAGGGAGCACCCGAAGGAAGGATTGGAAGTAGCACCCAGGAGGAATGAGTGGGAGGTTCTGTCCTGAGGTCTCCCAGAGGGCTGGTGGCTCCATCTGGACAAAACTGTCATCAGTGTAAGCACAAGAAGCACCTAAACTGTTTGGAGCCTCCAGGTTGATTGGTAGGTTTTAGGAATTCTATTAAGTTCAGCTTTGAGCTGAGTAAAATTGCTATGGAAAAGCTGAGAAGACAGTAGAGAAGTCAATCACACTGTTTCATTTTCTTTCTTCCTTTAAAAGCACAGCAGTTCGAGAGTTTCAGCTGACCACGAATGAGCACCTGGTTTAACTAATTGTCTATCAGCGGATCCCTGCAGAGGGCCTTCCAGTACCAGTCTGACCAGTTGATCCTGTGGTTCAAGAGAACACTTTCAGTTCTTCATTTTATGTATGTAGGGTTCCCAGAAACTCTAAGAGGAAAGCTGCCCATGACATGTTACAGTACCCCATGGGGAGATCAACTTCAAAAGCATAACCTATTATTCCTGGCCTCCTTGCCCATGCCATCAACTTGCACCTACTTCCTGATCTCCACCAGAGCCCACAAACTTCAAAGTCGTAACGAAGGTCTCGTTTCTTTATCCTTTACAAAAATAAGGTCAGGTATGCCAGCCTCGATAAGGTTATTTCAGGGCATCAATCTCCACCTAGGCATTGAAGCGAAAACATTTGGGACCTTTTTTTTTTCTTTTTTCTTTTCTTTTTTTCTTTTTTTTTTTTTTTTAACTATCATGTCCTCACAGCAGCCACCCTAGCTTTCCTTTTGAAAACATTAAAAGACTCTACAGAGGCCTTGTTTTTCACACTCTGCCACTGGGAGAGGGAAGCCAAATAGAAGGTGTGGAAATGACAGAATTCAACATGTGTTGAGTGCCTATTACATGCCAGGTTGGGGAGGAAAGATATCTTCTTTGAAACAGAGGAAAAGGAGCGGGACTGTGGGAGGCCTGTGATAAAACTGAATTAGAGCAGCGTTACCTGCTAATTAGCCCACCTACCTACGAGGCTACCAGACGAATTTAGAATCAGGGAAAGGACAGAGAAAAGGTCCAAAAGTGGCTACCCTTGGTCAAGATACATATTATTTCAGGATAATATATAATTCTAATATGTTAGAATGGCAAGAGGAAAGAAATGGAAGAAGGAAACCAGTGAAGAATCCATTAGCAAAGGTCTGTGAAAGCCTGTGATGGTGTAGGGTCACGTACACCTCATGGGGCAACATGGAAAAGCAGCTGGGTGGGTCTGGGCAAGCCTTGGTATCATGGGACCTTTACTGTAGCAAAGACAGAGAAAAAATATAGCCATAGAATTACAGAAGAGAAGAGTTTTGTAAGCAATTAAGTCACTAAACTTTTTTTTGAGCATTTACTATGTCCTAATCACTGAGCAAAGGTACCAAAGGTATCTAAGAAATAGCCCCTGCCCTAAATTAGCTCATACTCTGCTGGAGAAGCCAACATTTAAAAAAATTAAAATGCAAACATTGCAATAACAGAGGTGTGTACATTCGGGGTATATTTACAGGCAGTGAAGCCAGGGACTCTTTCAAGTGGAATCTTTAGGAGGTTTTCTAAATCTAGCTCCAATTACCTTAGAATTTGGAAAGCTTATATCTTGCTTCTAGCATCATATTTTCTGTCACCTTAAATTTTTATATTGTTAAGAATTTGAAGACATTTCTACATACTCGTGGGTATCTAAAATACAATAATAGAAGGATTCTACAGATCTTCAGAAAGAATAAGCATGCTAGAAAGCCAATTGATGTTGGAAAAGAAAGATTGAAGACCTCACTTATTAGACATTAAAACCTTTTATAAAATCAATTAAAATATGTGGCAGTGACTAAGCAAAGGACAGACAATTTAGTGGAATATATAGCTCATTCTGAAACTTTTATATATTTAGTAACATAATATATGGAAAAATTTGCAGTTTTAATCAGTGATGAAAGGCTGGGTCATTCAATAAGTGGTGTTGAGTATCATTTGCAAAGATATCCATTTTGCAAATGGATTGCCATTTACAAAAATATAACACATCTCTCCCACCCTATATCAAATTAATTCCAGATGTACTAATAATTTAAATGTTTGCAAAAGAAATCCTTAAGTTTCAGAAATAAAATATGGGTGACTATACATTCTAAACAGAGAAGGATTTCTTAAGAAGATTCACAAGGAAAGAAAGCTTAAAGGATAATAGTGATAGATTTTACTCCATATAAAGACAGTATGTACAGTGTCACTGACTTCCATTGACTAGAAACCAAGGGCAGGATGACATCAGTGAGACACTGGGCAGACACTCTGACATTGGGTGTTTGTGTTTGTGCACAAGTTGTGTGTATGTGTGCGTGGTGTTTTTATGTTTCAACAATGATCATGTAGTATTGTGTAAAAAATAGAAAAATTATTTTTGTACAACAAATGTCTAGGAACTCAACTTTCAAAGTAATTTCCCCTAACTAACCTCAAAAAATAAACAAAACTAAAGTTGCTATTGTCTCCTAGTTAATAATGCTTTCACATACATTATGTTGCTGTTTTTCAAAATAACCTAATGAAGTAAATAATTTCATTTTTATCTCTATAATTGGTTAATGAGGGTATTGGGACTTAAGAGTAGTGTAGTGATTTGTCCAACATCATACAGCAAACAAGAAACAGAATTGTGAAGCATCATTCTCAGCTTTCCAGGTTCTACATACTATATATATGCTGTATCTCATTTTCTTTATCTATTGATCTGTTCATAGTCATTTTAGTTGTTTGCATATCTTGACTATTGTGAATAATGTTGCAATGAGCGTGGCAGTGTAAAGATCTCTGTGAGATCCAGATTTTAATTCCTTTGAAATATACCCAGAAGTGAAATTGCTGGATCAAAAGGTAATCTTATTTTTAATTTTTTAAAGAACCTCCATATTGTTTTCTATAGAGCCTGCAGCATGTTTTATTGCCACCAACAATGTATAAAGGTTCCCTTTTCTTTGTGGTTTTTATTTGTGGGTGGGGGGGGGGCGGGGAGGAAATGTTTGAAGGTGATGGATGTTTAGGGACTGATTGTAATGATGGTTTCAGGGGCATATACTTATCTCCAAACACATCGAGTTATACATACTAAATATCTAAAGCTTTTTTTTTGGTCAATTATACCTCAGTAAAGTTGTTTTAAAAACAAATAATTTAAAGAAGTAGGTAATTTAAATTCATACATGGAAAATTGTGGATTTCCCTAAGAAGTTACAAAGTCTGAAGTCATAACATTTTTATGCTAAAATATGTTTACTTAATATTGTTAATCAAAATACTTAATCTCTCAGTTCACTACATTTGCTGTTGTCATTTCTCCAAGAACAAATGGGTGAGAATTACTTTCATATATATAACTCAAGGACCATTGGCTGGTCCTTGATTTTTCCAAATCAAAGGAGCACAAGCTCTCGTGAACTACACAAGGACCAGGATCTTGTCCGTTTTAAATTACCTGCTCTTTAGGAAGCAGAAAAATGTGTACATCTTTTACTTGGCACAATTTGCAAAAAGAGACTCTCCTTGTATTGTGGCTGAAAATTGAAAACTACTAAAATGTTAAGTCACAGAAGATTAATATTACGGTCTAGACATCCTCTATAGACAATCAAAATAACATTACAAAAGTCAATTTAATGATGTATCACTTAGGAAGTTTTCAGTTTCGAGTAACATTAAACATTGACCCAAACTAACTCTAAAATAAGGACTTGTATTATTGCACATATCAGAAGACCAGAGTAGGGAAAGTTTCAGGGTCAGTTGATCCCAAGCCTCAGTAGTGTCATCAAGGACTACATTTTTCCATCCTGCTGCTCTGCCATCCTCACTGGGTCAGACTTGTTCTCACGGGGCTCCCCTTCACTATTTCAAGATAGCTAAAAAGCTCTAGACACCACATCCAAATGCAGCAATGTCCAGAGGCTCAAAGGATAGTCTCTTCAGGTCTCTTATCTAAACCTTTTGGGTCTGGCTTCTTTAACTTAGCATAATGTATTTGAGATTCATCCACATTTTCGCATGAGTCAATAGTTCATTATTTTTATTGTTGAGTAAGTATTTCAATTACATGGATGCACCACAGTTTGTTCATCTATTCACCCATTAAAGAACATTTGGCTTGTTTTCAGTTTTTGGTGGTTCTGAATAATGCTATTACAAATAAATATTCATGTACAGGTTTTTATATGAACATAAGGTTTCATTTCTCTAGGTTAAATATCTAAGAGTAGAATTGCTTAGTCATCTGGTAAATGTATATTAACTTTATAAGAATTGCTAAACTTTTTTCCAGAATGGCTGTACCAGTTTGTATTCCCACCAGTAATCTATGGAAGTTCTTGTTGCTTTGAACACTCACCGGCACTTGATACTGTTAGGTTCATGTGCTTGTTTTTCAACCATTCTAGTAAGTACATAGTAGTATCTTGTTATAGTTTTAATTTGCATCCCTATGACTAATGATATTGAATTTCTTTCCATGTACTTATCTGTTTCCTACATAATCTTGTTTGGTGAAGTGTTAAAACTTTTTGCCAATTGAGTGTTTTTTTCCCTTACTGAGTTTTAAGATCTCTCTGTATATTCCAACTGTAAGGACTTCATCAGATGTATGACCTTCGATATTTTCACCCATTTGGAGCTTGTCTTTTTATTCTCTTAGCAGTGACTTGCTCAGAGAGAGAGAGAGAAAAAATTATTTTTCCTAACCCATGTGTGGTAGTTTTTCAAGCATAAATGTTTCCTAGATTGTTGTATACTTTGGGTTGGTTTCTGGATTGCTGAATGGTTTGTTTTTGTTTTTCATTTTGTCTGTGCTTATAATGGCTTTTTAGGGACAGAATTTACCTCTCTTCTCACTCAGCCATAGCTAGAGTGGGCCAGTTTTTAAAAATAAAGTGCTACTAAACCTTAAACTCTTATATCTCTATGTGTTCTCCTGACTATTTTTAATGCTTCACATCTATTTTTACATGATTATAAGTAGTGTATACATATTGTTTTTAATTCTAGGGTTTTTAAACTTGTTATTTTATACATTCATTTCAATATATTGGCATAACTCACAGATGACTATCATGTACACATTTCTTGAACAACAGTAGTGTACTTTTGAAGTCTTCACACATGATTTTTTCCATTTTGTATGTGGGTTTGGAAGCCAATTTTTTTCTTTCCAAGTTGCATAGAGAGATAGTTATAAGCTTTGTGAAATAAATATTCTTGTCACCATCTCAACGGCTTCTTATAGATTCTGTGAGTATAATCTCTTACAAACTGTAAAGAAATTCTAATGTTCAAAACATGTTCTTGACAGGCCTTAAGTCCCACATACTTCTTACAGTAGTGAGTAATTGCAATATTTATAAGGCCACATTAGAATACATAACTATGATTTATAATGGTTTGGGTACTTGGTACCTTATCCTGGATACAGACTTTCACAACATACCCCATTTTTCCTATAAATTCTATACGTCATCTATTTATCTAGCTTTATTTATACCTATTCATCTATATATATAATTCAAGTGAATTGAAATCATTGACACTGATAATTAATATTTTATGACAACCCTAAAAGTTGCTAGATACATTCTAGGTATCACAAAACCAAATGTGATCATTACAGTATAACTGTTAACAGTGCTGCTTTTCAAGACATACTAATTCTATATTGAATAAAACTGCTTTACACCAAAATGCACCTAGAACTAGAATTCCATATTTTGTAAAATGTCATAAAATAATTTCCAAAAGTATTAGTTCTCCATTACACACCTATTACTGAGCATACGAAAATCATTGTGCCTTACTTTCTATTTTCCACCCTATTACAGCATAAATCAAATTGAGTTGGTGTGGCCTAGGGGTAACACACAATAATGTACCAGAAAAGAAAAGTGTTTTAGGAAAAGCAAAAAGAAACATAAAGAGGTAATGGTTTTCTTTTAAATCCACATGAAGTAATAAATATATCAATGCTACTTATGGATTTTATAGAAATTTTTAAAAGGCTCTTTATAAAATGTCTTAGTCTTCTAAACATATTTCATTAGTGAACAGATGTTTAAGGTTAAACAAAATAAACCCTTACTGTATTTTAATACATTGGTTCCCCAAATCAGCACATTATAGGCTTAATTTAGTTGTTTTTTTTTTTATGTCAATTACATAGATACTGGATAGGAGATATAACTTGTGGACAGTTTCTATGAAACTGAAGAATTGACCACAAACACTGTAAGAGCCAGCCCACAAAATGACTACCACAAAAGCCAACTACGTGAATGGAAAATGCAGAGTCTGACCACAAGAGATGGTCCTACTGCACTACATGATGATACCAGGCACATTAGGAAGACCGGGCTGAGTTCCAAGCATACACTAGAGCCATATATAGGAGGCCAACCAAAACAGGTTAGGAGAATTGGGTGAAGAAACTGAATGCATTTTAACCTCAAAGAGAAAAAATTACAGGGAGATTTGAGACCATCTTTGAATATTTGAAATGTGGTTGTGGCGGGTTGTGTTCTAATGGCCTTACCACTAACCATTCTCTCCACCCTACCCATTTCTTTGCTGCTAATCATGGAAGGTTGTTTAGGTTGTCACAGAGACCCCTTAATCTCAGGAAAAAGAGGTTCCACCCAAGTGTCAAATGTAGAATCATGTTGAGTCTAAAACAGCCAAAGTAACCTCATTCCCTGTGGTTAGTGATTGATCTAGGGGTGACCACACACCCAATTCTGGCTACAAAGAAGTCAAATGAATCAAAGTTTTTGCTCACATGCTAAGGACAGAATTGACAGACACACCTCTCACTCCCTTATTCTTTCTTTTTTCTTACCTGAGAATGGCAATGTAGAAAGATAGGAAGCACATGTATGCTTGAAAGCTCTACCAGCTGGACTGTCTACCTGCAGATAAATTGCTTTGTGCCTCTTTTTTGTTTAACCTAACCTAACAGTAGTTAGGTATTCCATTCATTGCAGGTAAATACCCTCCCAGCTAATACTGCTATCATGGGAAGAAAAATACATTTGATCCTCAGACATTCTAGAAGGCAAAACTGAAATCACAGAGTGAGAGTTACAAGAGAGTTACAAAAATCACAAATTTGTAATTTTGAATGCACATCCACATTCAGATCTCACAATGTTTATTGAGCACCAGCTATGAAAAAGGTGTTTTTTGCAGAGACTAAAACAACTTACATAGAAAGTGCACTAGGATAAAGGGGAGAAAAGAAGTCACAGTTACGATTCCTCCTTTAATTTGCAACACTTTTAATTTCATAGTCAGCACAGGAATTGTTCCCATTTTACAGATGAGGAAGCTGAAGCTCAGAGACATACAAATAATTAACTACAAACAGGCTAAATGAAACAATGCCCTTGTAGAAATACACGTTCAAGCTCCCTTATCTGAAACTTCAGGAACACTTTCAGGTAGAAATTTTTCAGATTTTTGAAAGCTAATATAGTATATATATTCATTTATTAACTAACACTCACATCAGAGTCTGGGCATGCCCTCTGCCCTCAAACGTTAATATATTTATGCAGCAAAAATATATGCATATTCATAGTAGTGAAATAAATAAAGACTATAATGGGCCTCAGATCAATAAGGTCACATTTTGCAGCCAAGTAAGTTACATAAAAGCTTTCCATTTTCTGAGCTTTTTAAATTTCAAAAGTACAGAGAGGGAACCGTGGCCTATTCAGTAGAGAACTAGTCCATTTGGACTAGAGCACTGAATCAAGGCAGATTTCACAAAGAAAATGACATCTTATCAGGCCTTGAAGAACCAGTCAAATTCTTAAAAACTGGCTAAGTAATATACATCTTCTATAAAGGGAATTTAACAAATACAAAACGGGAGAGGTGGTGCAGGAAAAACACTTCAGATTATCACAAACTGGCTCCATAGGATGTTTGCCACAACTCCAAAAGGCTCAGCAGGATTTTCCCCGTTTCAGCACTGAAATTTCTGTGTCCTGGGAACCCTCCTACTTCTAGATACACTCAGACAGTTGTTCACCAGGCAGCCCATGATTCATTTTCTTTGTGGATGAGGGTCTGGTTCAGCAGAAATCAGATTCATGGATTATGTTTGTGCTGCCAACGAAAGCCTCAGTGGGGTAGTGGTTCCCAGCACAGGCTCTTCATGAACCGGTCATGAGCTCATCTCTGATGCATGGGGACTAAAGGGTCTATAGCCCAGGTGCTGGGCCCGTCTCAGCTGTGCCCTTCGGAGCCAGACTCAGTGTCCACAGCAAGTATAATGAGGATTTCAGGTGTAAACTTTGCAATGAGCATTTTAGGCCACCTCTTTTTTTCTGTAGAAATAACTCATTCTTGGTAAGGAGACTCTGAGTTTGCATAACACCTACATGGATTTTATTAGAAAGGTTTTTTTTTTTTTTCGATGCTTGTTAATCAAAAATGTCAAAGAAGGCTGGCAAACCCACACCAACAAATGGAAACTTTAGTCAAAAAACTGAATGTTTGCAAATATCCAGATGTTCTATGTCCTGCAGTCTCAGCTTCAACATTGATCATTTGGAATTAAGCTAAGGGTATGAGCCAATATTCTTAGAGCATTTCACACACAAAAATGTAAAGCTGGATTTAATATAGCAAAATGATAAAAGCCAAAAGCAGATAACATTTTCTCCAGAAGAGGCAAACATGCCCAAACAACTTGGTTAACACCTATGTTTAGTCATGAGGATGATATTAATTACCACCAAGTGGTTTTGTCCTTTAGTAATAGAACAACACACGGTGTTTCCTGTCTCTGTTTCCCAGAGGACGGAATGAGGACTGTCACTACATTCTACACAGGTCAGCCTGAAACTGACATAGGGCAGCCTCCCAGGGGCTCACTTATGGACATTACAGAGCCTAGCCAACTACCTCCCTGATCTGACATAGCTTCACAGGAGTGTTGATAGGAACTTTTTTAAGTTCAATGGTTACCAAGCTGTACGTATTCTTTAAGTGACACAATCATAATTTACGAATGAGGGTGTGTCTGCCTTGAGATATTTTCCCATTTTCAAAAATAATCATAACTACAACCTTAGGCAACATAAATAAGAAAAACTGAAAGAAGATACAGTATACACTAACAATGCAGGCTTTACAAAATCTGATGTATTTGGCATCATTTCATTTTCAAGAAGAGAATCGGCGACAGTGGCATTAAACTAACTGAATGAGCAGGGGAATAAAATAGGAAATAAAAACTTAAAATATTACAAAATAACAAAGATACTCATAATAGCCAAAATAAAAAAAATAAAATAAAATTGACAACATGTAAATAACATCCATGTAACTCTACCAACTTCAAGAAAAGGATGTTTCCTTTCACACACACATATACATGCACTAGTAAAATAATAAGTGTTAAAAGGTGAAATTATCTTGGCCTTCATTTATTCACCTATTCATAAATTAATTTACCAAATATTAACTCAAAGCCTACTATGTGTCAGACACTAGGGTAGAGTGTTGAAAATACACAATAGCTACCCTCAAAACGTTCACACTCTAGCAAGGGAGCCAGACAAAGATAATCAAGGAATAATCTAATGAGGGATGTGACAAATCAATAAGCCTGTTCCATTTGGAAAGAACTTTACAGTTTAAAAGAGTCTTTGACATCTTTTTGTATCTTTCTGCATCATTAAGTTTAAGGCATGCCTCTTATAAACAATATAATTGGGCATATTCTCCAATACAATCTGAGTTTCCCTATATTTTAACTGATGTCATTTGCTGACACTTTGACTTCTTTCTACCATTTTATTTTGTGTTTTCTATTGCATTCTTGCTTCCTTTTCTCTGTATTCCTGTCTTGTGTAGAATCAGCTTTCTTTATTCTCTTTTGCTCCCTTCTACTGACTTGAAGTTATAAATTTTCTATTTCTATTCTTTTAGTACATCATCATAAATAATTTTAACATGGACACACATGTCAAAAGTCATCCATGGCACTATTTCCCCCCACACCCAAACAAAGCCAGAAGTGCTCACCCCTCCTACCAGCCATATCATTATCCAGTGTTCTAATTCTACTCTATTTGTAACCCTCTCCCATTAGCTAGTATTATTGTTACTGGTTTAGGTTAATTTTTTTAAATTAATGCTTATTGATTTTACTAATATGCTTACCAATTTCTTTCTTTTCCATTGGTTTCAATTTCCTTCTTACTGCAATACCAGCATACTTTGAAAACTGATTCTTAGATTAACATTTTCCTGTTTTTAATTCCCAAGTGTTATAAAATTTATGTATTGCTTCGTACAATGGCTTTTGGTCTAATGTTTTTCTAAAAAAATTGATTTACATCTCAAAATTTAATCAACACTTTAAACAAAGCAATGCGCAAGAAGACTATAGTTTTATTCCAAATACAGTTGGTAGGGGGTATAGCCCAGTGGTAGAGCATTTAACTGCAAATATGATGGGTAGAATCACGTGAAGACACATTGGAAAGCACTCCCAGAGTCAGCAAGTGTCCTGTTGTACATTGGTGAGCTGGAGAGAAGCATCACAGTGTTACTCCAAACAGGTGTTTGTTCAACAGCCATGTTCACTATTCTGTAAGCAGGAAATATACTTTAAGCATTTCTTATTTAAGCATTTGATGACTATTACATGTCAATGTTGTGCTGTGTTTTGGTTGCATTTTAGGAAAGTAACTAGTGGTTTGAGGTTAGTATACAATTAATTAGAATTTCTCCCATTTTATTTAATGGCAAATAGTAAGCTCGGCAGTGTTTTCATGTAGAGTACTTGATTTTAGGGAAGGAATGACTGGAGTTAAATGTGCAATGCATTTTTTTAAGTAGCTCTTTAAGGTATTCTAAATTACTATCTGTAATATCTTCCTTCTACCTTCACTCCCAAATAACTTAGTTAGGTACTCATTCTAGGTTGGCTGTTTTGTCTTCCACAATTTAATGGCATTGTTCCATCATCTTTTTGTATTATTTTTGAGAATTCTCTTCTCAAACATTATCATTCCTTTGCAGGTAATTTGTCTTTTTCTCTGGATTTTTTTTAAAAAAATTTGTTGGTTATCCAATGTTTAACAGTTTTCATTGTGATGTGTCTATGTGCAGATTTGTATATATGTTCTGCTCAGGAGCCATTCAGTTGGCACCCAATTTATATTTATTGTGCACCTACTACATGCCAGATCCAGACACTAGGGATCAGCAGAGAGCAAATCAAGTCCTTGTGTTCAAGCAGCTTACATTCTGTGGGGAAAAAACAGAAATTAAACAACAGTTCATACAAATACATTATGTCTGGTAGTGATAAGTGCTCTGGAGAAAAATAAATTAGGATATGGGAGAATAGTGAATTCTGGGAAAGTACTAAATAAAATGATCAGGAAGTTGTTTTTGATAAGGTGACATTTGAGCAGATACTAAAGAAAATGAGGATGCCAATAATGTAAATATATGGAGAAAGAGCCTTATGACAGAGGATGCAACACATGCAAAAGCCCTGAGGTCAGAGCATGTCTGGTGTGGCCAATGTAGCAGGCCAGGAAAAGTGAGGTAGAAAATCGTGGTGGATCAAGTCAGACGAGTGGAGGGGAAGGTAATGCATATAGACCCTACAGGCTACTGGAGGGACTTTGGAAAGGCTCTGGGAAGCCAGTGCAGTTTTAAACAATGAAGTGTGACATATGTCTAAAAGGCTCACTCTGTCTGCTGTGCAGAGGACAGACTTTTTCTATGTAAAGAAGCAGGGTAACCAATTAGTAGGCCATTAGAGTTGTCCAGAGGAAAAATGGTAGTGATTTGGACCACAGAAGTCATGGTGGAGATGCTGGGAAGTGGTAAATTCTGGATATATTTTGAGGGCAGAACTGATAGCATTTGCTGAATTGAATGGCCAGGAGGGGAAGTATGAGATAAAGAGAAATTACAAGGATCACACCAAATTTTTTGAACCAAGTAACTGAAAAAAATAGAATAGTCATTTTCTGAGATGGAAAATTTTCAGGAGGAACAATTTGAGGGGTAGGGAGAAATCAGAAGTTTCTTTTTGTATACATTAAGTTTGAGATGTCTATTAGACATTCTAGTGGAGCTATATTGTAGGAAGTTGCATATAGGAATTTGAAGTTCATACAAAAGGTCCAAACTGGAGACATAAATTTGGGAGTTGCCAACATTTAGTGCTTACAGTCAAGTGACAGGGATAAGATTATTTTAAAGACTAGGGAAGGAACCTAAGCCTTCAATGCCTCCATTGTTTAAGGTCAAGAGATGAAAAAGAACCAGCAAAGAACACTGAGAAGAAATAGCCAGAGCAGTATTAGGAGAGCCCAGGGAGAGTGGTGCCCTCGAAGCCAAGTGAGGCAAGCATTTCAAAGAGGAGCTAGCAATCGACACTGTCAAATGCTGCCGATTACACATAATGAGGATTGAAAACGCACCATCGAAATTAGCAATGTGGAGATCATGGGTGACTTCTCTGTGGAAGATTGGTGATGAAATCCAGATAAAAAGGAGTCCAAGAAAGACTAAGAGGAGAGAGAGCGTAGATGGGAAATATAGGCAACTTTTTGAATGAGTGTTGCTGTGAAAAGAACAGAGAAATGGAGTAGCATCTGGAGGATGGTGGGAGGTTTGTTTTATTTTACCATGACATGTTATTGCAATATGCTTGTTTGCTGATGGGAAAATGATAGTAGAGAGGGAAAACTTGATTGAGAGTAAGAGAGAAGAAACAATTGCTTACAGGAGACTCTGTGCTGCTTCGTTCTGAGGACTCAGATTTTTCTTCATTTCTAGAAAAGGTCAGCTTTTTTGTCTTTAGATACTACATCTCCTCAGTTCTCAGAAAACCTTTATCCCAGAATTCATAATTGGATATATATTGGATCTCATTAATCTATCATTCATATCACTAAATTTTTCTTCAAATTTCTAATTTGTTTCCTCTCTCTTTACTATATTCTGGGTGATTTCCTCAGCTTTACCTTCTGGTTAAATAATTCTTCCTTCATTTATGACTAATTTGTTCTTTGACACATTTATTGAATTTCAATATTTTACTGAAGATTTTTCATTTTCACAGTTTCTATTATGTTATTTTTCAATTCTGCTTATTTTTTTCTTATAAAGTCACTTTCTTATCTTATTTCTATAATTTATTTCTATCCATTTTAAACATTTTTGTTTTACATCTCTTTTGGATTTTTCTATTTTCTCACATACTTGGGTGTCAGTATTCCTAGTTATCACATCTGGTGACCCTGCATCAGAGTGGGATTCTTCCTCATTGAGTTTAATTTTTGTTTGTTTTGCTTATCTTCAGCAGAAGTTGTCTTTTAGTAGGGGTCCTATGCACCCTTGTTTGTGCAAGGGGTCCTTTGGAGAAATTTTCAACTTTGCTTCTACTAAACCCCAGTTTTCAGTCTGACCCAAAGTTATTGTTTGTATAGCTCCCTGCCCTTGCAAAGGCCAGTGGCCCTTTGAGTGTCCCAGCCCTCAAGACCATGCCTTGTCACAGTGCAAGCACTAAAATCCCCAGCACCCAGTTCCTGCAACATATACCCACATCCATTAGCCCCGCCCCCAGCTCATCTCAGCACCAGCTGTAGTTCTTCCCTTTAGGTCTGTGTTCCCTTTTGGTTTTTGAAACCCAGGACTTTCTCTTTCCTTCCCAGTTTATATACTTTAAAGTATTTTCTGAACACTTTTTTAGATAACATTTTTATGTATTTGCAATAGAAGAAATGGCTGTAGAAGGGCAATCTACGAAACATAGTAAACTCAGAAGTCCAGCATAAGATACTGGTCCCAGAACACTTGGATTAAACTCAAAATTTAAATTGGCCTTAAAATTCTTCTCAACCCAGGAAATAAATATCAATTTGTCAGTCGGCATGAGAAATGAGCAGAAGTAGCCTGTGCCATTTCCAGAAGGGTCCACAATGGTCTTGCCACATGCAAGGCTGCAGGTTCATTTCACTTGTGCAGGCTTGAGGAGACGAGCACCATGACCTAGGAAGCCTCATGTTGACAGTGAATCCTGACATGACAACCTGAGCACAGAAAACCTGCCCACCATCACTGCTTGGAGAAGAGCTGCCCACTGATTAGAAATACTCATTTTAGATTTGATGTGTGCAAAACATAAGTTCTAGTTGTGTTAAGCTACTGAGGTGTGGGTGCTTTCAAAAAGAAAAGAAAAGAAAAGACACTCCCAAATAAAGGAAAAGACCAGAAATGTGGAATGACAACAAATTCAATTTGAAGGTACAATAAAAGTCAACTTTGAATAATTGGTTTTCTACAGCTATTCCACATCAGTGGTGTTTATATAAGAGTAGTTTCCTCCACAGTCTTTAGCAACTCATGAATCACAGTTCTTATCCTCACTCAGAGACAGCTTTGGGGACAAGCAAAATGAACATGTGATGGGAGTGAACGAACCTGAACTCTCCTCTCAGCTCTCTGGCCAACTCCCACAGGTCCACATGCTCATGGTTTGACCTTTATCTCCACCATGAGAGCTTCTGGGAACAAGCAGAATATCGTTCCCAGGTGTGAGGAGGCTATCCCACTATCTTTTTCAATGCTCAGATACTACCAGAACTCCCATCATTCTTAGACACATCTTACACTTAATATACAACAAACTTGAGCAGCCTGTGTTGTGTGACTATGGTGGAGACGTATCTACATGGCGGTCAGGGGCCTGGGTTCCAGACCCAATAGATAAACAACTCTGACACTTGAACAGAGCCCCTAAATCTCCCTACCACTATTTTTTCATCTGTAAAACAGACGTCAAGAAGATTATGGTCCACTTACCTCACAGAGTTATTTGTGAAGGGCAAAGTGAGATCACAGGCTGAAATAAGATGCAAGGTATTATACTTATTTCTAGATCTGGCAGAAATACAAAAATAACTGACTTCCTAGCATCGAGGAAGTTGCCTGAATACTGTTTCACATGGATTTTTATCCCAAGGATTGTGAAGAGCCCTTGAACAGTTCCTCCCTTTGCCATGGTTCTTTGCTAAGCCTGCAATGGGCCCTCTCTTCAGCCAATGAGAGGTTAATATAAAGCTTTAAACAGTTACAAATTCCTATACTCATCTCGATTAATTCATCATTACATTGGATTGGAGTATTCAAAAGTTATTATGTTAATAAGTCTTCTGAAAAGTATTTCCTGTTCTTATTTAATGTCCAGGAAACTTCATACACTTATCAGAGGGCGTTTTTCATATGAAAATGGCACATCCTTTCCCTGGATCATCTTGTTGCTGTTATATGTCATTCTTCTCTATCAGGTTCTTTGACTCTACTTTAACACAATGTCCCAAATCCTAAATATGTTCAGCTCACGAACATCACTGAGAGGCCAGATTTGCAGGAATACTTGCAGGGGAATACAGGAAGTTCAAATTTGGCTGTACTATTAAGTGCATTTAGAGGAACACAGGTTCATGGTCACATTCAGTACAGCTGCTTGATGTATTAACTTGCATTTAGAAATACAAAATTTCTTGTGTAGCCTCTTCCTGTTTCCATTTTTGAAGGAACTAGTCAGGTCCCTCTGCAACTGCATAACAGCTGGAGGTGGTGAACCAGCCTAGTGAACTCTCTCTCTTATTGGAATATTGGGAACAGGACATGTCTTCACCCTGCACTTCTGCAAGTCTCGGATGAGTAGACAAAAAGACAGATGAGCATTGCATATGGAAGAGTTTCTCTCCATAGTTTTAAGTCCTGCACAGGATAGTTAGGACACTGATTTGAGATTGATTCACACAAGGCCTATCTTAGAGAAAATTATCATAGTCATGATCTAGAGCAACATGCTGTTCTCCATGGAGATTTCAAAGAGAATAATTTGATGCCTGAACATGGGACTATTTCATGTCACTGAAGTAAAAGAAAAATTTTTAAATCCAGAAAACTGAAAGGGGAGGCAGCATATCTCAGAACCAATTGAGACTATAAGTCTTCACCTTGACTTGTTTAACTTGAAGGTCAGAATTATGCATCTCAAAGAGGTGGCTGTGTGTGGTTTGGATACAGTTGGGCCAATGTTCAGCTGCTTTTAAAAGGCAGTGTGCTATACAGACACTGAAGCCTTCACCTGGGCTTAAGTCAAGGCTCAGCACCTAATTTGCAAAAGGACCTTAAGCAGGTTACTCAAGCTCTGTGCTTCAGTTTCCTCATCTGCAAAATGAGCATCATATGCATGCTTACTTCATAGAGAAGATTAAACAAATTAATGCATATAAAGTGCTTGGAATAGTGGCTAACACAGTATGAGAGCTATGTTTACATGTTTACATGTTTACCATTCTCACCAGCATCGCATCCTTTATCACAGACTGGGCCAATGAGCTCTGCCATTTCTCCATTTTTAATGTGTCTCCTAATTGTGACATAGAACCAGTACTCCAAGACAAGCAGGCAGAGAAGAGGGAAGGAATCAGGATACAGGATCACAATAGGAGAGGATCAAGGGAGGAAGGAGGTCTCAGGCTGGCGAGGAGATTCAGCTGATTCACCTTGACATTTACTGAACATTTCTTGCTAAGTATGTGCAGACAAGATGAAATAGATGGGATGCTAGGCTCAGCTACAGTCATTGAATCAAATCCCAGGTCAGCCAAACTCATTCTTCACTGCCATGCTCATTTCTAGCTCTAGCCTTTGCAAAGTTGGTGCACCTTCATCTCCCACCATCCAGACCTTACCTGCCCTTTGAGTAAAATCTCCACACCCCATCTCCTGAAGCTCATTGCAGTCACTCTACACCAATCTCTTCACAGCAACTGCAATCACTTGATATGAATTTAAGGAGAATGACAGGTCATTAATTTCTTGCTACTCACCCTAAGTAGAATTCTCTATCTCTCTCCTGCCTATACAGGCACGCACACATGCACGTACAAGCCAGGGTGCAGTGGAAAAGCCCAGACTTGGGAATTCAAACATCAGCTCTGCCACTACATGATCTTCACAAAGTTACTCGGCTTCTTTGAGCCTCTGTTGTCCAATCTTCAAATGAGCGGTGTTACTACACACCTACCTCAAGGGGCAGCTGTGAGGATTAGTGCCTAGTTCATATTTAGTGCTCCCTGAATGGCAGCTTTTCTCAGAATCAGACATTGGATAGATCTTATTTCATTTCTTCATTTATTTGCCACAGCTTTTCAGTATATCATGTAGGAGGCAGAAGAGTGTAGGAGTTCAGAGTGATGCTCTGAATTTTTTTGTTTCCTTGTTGTGTGGCCCTGGGCAAGTGACATAACCTCTTTCTGACTTCATTTCCTCATCTATAAAATTGGGATAATAAGAGCCTAGCTCACTGAAGTGAGGACTTAGTGAGATCATGTATGTAGGCACTAAGTACAGGGCTTGAAGGCACACTGTAAATGTTCTGTAAATATTAGTGGTATTATTATTATTATTATTTATTATTATTATTATTAAATTATCATCACTGTGATTGTTATTATGGCTGAGCAAGAAGCATCTGGTACCACTAAACAGAGATGCGCTCTGAGAAACCTTCATGTGCTCAGGAAAAATCCTCATTTTTTTTTTCATTTCTTACATTGTCCAGTGGGCAGTTGGAATTATCTGCTTGATGCGCCAAACCTCCGTTTTGTGGGAAATTTAGTCAATGAAGTGCTTATTCAGTGTGCTAAATGTGTTTGATCTCCCTACTTGTGACTTTTAAAACATCAAGAGGAAAATATTGTATGACGTATATGTAATGATATCATGATTTCCTTCTAAATCTAACAGAGAAGAAAGATAATACCATGTTTAATGCAGGCTTGTTTGTAGCTGTCTGAATGGAGGGTTCCAGGCCATAAAACCAACACCATTTACCCATTGCCTTTGAAGAAAAGTAACTGTTAAACATAAAGTGGAAAGACTCTTTGGGATAACCTTATCACTATGATCAGCCTATTAGTCTAACATCATCTAATCCTTCCCCAGACTATTTACTCAGGCACATGAAGTACAGCTGGTTAACCCTCACCAGTACTGCTCATCTCCAGCTGGGGAATGTGTTCTTTAAGGGCAGTTCCTATATAGATTGTGAAGGATGCATGATCACTTTGTGCAAAGGACAAAACGAGCATTCTGGTATCGTTCCAGCAGCTTTCCCCATGTCTTCATTTCCAGCAAATACCAACTCCTTCCATCTTTCATCAGCTTGTATGTGGGGAGGGATGAACAAAATGTTCTGACATGAGCTTGTTTCAAAATTTCTATCAGGGAAGCAACTTGAAGGATTTACAGAGAAGCTGTGGGCGTGTTATTCTGGTCATGCTTAAAGAACTTGGAAAATAGAGTCAGAAAATGGGGGACGGAGTTGAGGGGAGTTATGGCAGAAATACCTTGGCTGTAAAACAAAGGCGAACAACAAAACAACACAATCTGAAAGGGAAATTGAGGAGGCTAGTGGAGAAGGGGACCATCCAATTGACAAGTTGGCCAGAAATCTGGACACTGTAAGAACAATTTAGTGCCAGGTCATAGCCTGGGCTGAATTTATTGCTGCTGTCCTTGTTAACTCGCCTCATGCTTAAAGTCAAAACCGCCATAGGTTTCGAAGGGTTTTTATCTTTGTCATATGTATTATCTGTCTCAAAATACATACCCTGAAAGAAGCCTCTCAGCTTCGAGGTTTCTTCTTCCTAATGAAAAGAATGATTCCCTTCTCCCATGAGGGCAAAGAAATCAAAGAATTTAGGGACGCTGACACCGATTTTGTAAGGGACGTTCCGAATGAAGCTCGTGCTCTGAGAAATGAGCAAGGCACGAGGGCGAGGGGGAGGAATGGGAGCGATGGAAAAGCAGCAGCGACCCAGGTGAGGGTGACGCGTGGACTCCGGCGAAAGAGTAGAGAAGCGCGCGGGCCCGCAGACAAACGCACCAGCCACTGCCGCTTGTCAGGGCATCCTGTCTCTCGCCCCAGAGATTAAAGAGTAAACTTTAATAGGAAGCCACATTTTGCCAGTTCCAGGTGAGTAGGAAAGATTTCCCCCTGAGCCAAAGATAATGTTACAAATGAGGTGCATTAAGAATCCAGTACCGACGTTACCCTTGGGTACAGAAAACGGGGAGGCGTGTCTAGGAAGTCGGGCGCCCAGGAATGCAACAGAAAGGCAGAGAGGCAGGTCTCCATCTTCTTCTCAAACGCAAGGAGGCCGCAATTTGTAGAGTGAAATTAAAAATGCACAACGTGTCAGCTCCCGAGGCTAACGATGTTTATACAGACACACCACGCCTATGGAACCGAACCAACATTCCGCGCACAGCACAGAGGAGAGGAGGTGAGGACGCGGCCGGGCCTCCCCTCCCCCGCCGCCTTCCTGTGCCGCAACCTGGACTTGACCCCCGCGAGCCTGGCGCGGCGCGGCCGGGGCCGCCCCGCTGGAGCCGGGCACTGAGGCTGGCCGCCCCGGCCGGCGTCGCCGCGCGCGCGCCTGCAGATGCCCGGCCGCGCCCCGCCGCGCGCGCTCCTGGAGCCCCAAAACTGCAAAGTCGCCGCAGTCCGGCCCACTCCAGTGTGGGAATATTCAAATGCCTGCACCTTTTGTTTCATTTTAGGGGGTAGGGGAACAGAAGAGGGTTTTGTCTTAAAGTAAGCTGTAAAAGAAGGCTACGGTAAGGATTGGAAGCTGAAAGTGGAGGTGTGCAAGCCCCAGATCTAAAGCTACTCCAAGGACCCTGGCGCTCCCAGCTGGGCGATGTTGGACAAGTCACTCAAGCTCTCTGGACCTTCATGTCTCGACTGCTAAACCGAGACATGGGCGAGGGGGTTTCCAAGGTCCCTCCCCAGCCCTAACATTCTGTGATTCTAAACCTGACTTGTCTTATATGAATCAGGACTACTGGCAAAAGAAAAATTTACTCCATATCTAGGAATTAGCTGAAGTGCAACTCTAGAAAAACACCTCCCTCCCCCCAAAAAAAGTTTCAAATAACCCCAAACCCTAGAACTCAGTACATTTTTAACTCTACTTCTCTTCAGAGACTATTTACTTCTTTAGTAATAAAGGTAATTGGTCAGACCTAGTGGTGGAAAAAAAATTTACTTGGATCATTTGTCTTACAGAGGAAACATTAATCTATAAATCCTCTGGTCTCTGAGAAATAAAATTTTTCGTTTCCGAAGTAGGCAGATCTTCCAAACAAGTCTTCTTTCATCTTTCTAAATCTTTGCTCTCAACAACCTAAAATCAGTGGCTTTCTTTTCCTGAGATTCATATAATCTTTAAATGAAGGGAAGAAAGACCTCCCCATTCTGCAGCCCTGACCTGGGAAAACTGTGCCAGGAAAGATATGTAGATTTTACTGTGAATGGGGTTTTAATATGAAACAAAATGATTTCTCCTAAAAATGCATATATGATAATTTACAAACTAGGTGTTACACTAATGTACAATATGATTTTTGAAGTATCCCTGGTTGGCAAAAGGAACATGAGATCTTCTAGTTACACCTCAGAATGTACTACATGTGGATGATTCAGAGGCTGGCTAATCTTTCCCCACATCCTACAAAACAGTAACATCAACAATAAGGTTTATATTTCTGACATTTGTGGTTTCAAAAATAATGAGCGTTAAAGTGTTTGATTCAAATTCTAGTTGTTACCAAAACAAGGTAACAAGATGTTCAGTGACATAAAGTATCAGAGGTACAAAAGCTCATGCCAATTAACCGCTTCTGAGTTGTCTTCCAAAATGCCCAAATGAAATCTTCTGCCTATTTCACATCTCCTCCTCTACTCCCTCCTGCCCTCCACCAAATGTTCTTCCTCCAATCGGCCTCTGCAGGAGACACAGCAGCTCATGTCCCACACCTCCCCCAACTTCCCAGGGACAATCCTTGCAGTGGGGTGTTTGTTGTGCTGACCTTGTGAGCGAGTGACCCAGAAAGAAGGACAATGTGTGCGGACACTGGAGTTTTCTGACTTCATTTGTCCATGTCTCTATCAATGGAGCACGGGGCGGCGGGGGAGAAGGATGATTATGAAGACACGCAGGACAAGGGACTGTTGCTGCTTTGATGACAAAGAATAATTGAAGTTGTATTTCTTGAGGAAATTGTTTTAAATCAAAGGCAGGCCTGGTTCCCAACTCTCAAAGCAGCCTTTCCTCTCAATTCCCCTCCTATGTTCCCAGTCTCCTCTTTTAGAAAGCTCCTGGTCAAGCCAGGAGTGACATGTGCTCAGGACAGTCTTCAGAGCCATTCTGGGTTTGAATCTCACTTATGCTTAACCTCTGTGGGCCACAGTTTCATCACCTACAAATGGGAATGATATTAGTTCTAGCTACTAAGAATACTTGAGATTTAAATAAGACATTATAAGCTCAGTAGGTGCCTAGCACTACTTGCAACTTCCTAAATGTTTCCTTCCATTGTTATTTTATTCAGATCTCCTCTCCCAGCTGGAGGGCTGCCTGCCTTGCTCTCTGCTGCTTCAGGACATTGGAAACAAGGATCTCACCATGTCTTGTCCAGGAAGCAGGGGAATATTACCAGATTTGCACTTGAAAAGATGTCATGGAGAATATATGAAAGTGTAGAGGATTCAGGAAAAAAACCCAAACTGGGAAAGCTGCCATTTATTGAATCCAATTCAATAAACACCAGTTCATATAATATTCCATTTAAACTTTACAATGGCCCGAAGGTAAGTATTTTTACTTCATTTTATAGGAAGGAAATAAAGACTAAAAGAAATTAATAACTTTCCCCTGGTTGCACAACTAGTTTTGGAACACAATAATAAATAACATTTACTAAATAGCTGTTATGTACAAGGTTTAAATGCATATCTTCACTGGTTTGATGCTCATGACAACACTGTGAGGTACATACCGTTTTACAGCCAAGGAACTGAGGCCAAGAAAATAAATTACTCACCGAAAACCCCACAAGTACAAAGTGAAGTGACAGAGTTGCAGTTTGTGCAGGCCGGCTGGCTGCCAGCCACAGGCCCAACCGCAGCACATGCACCCTCTGCTTGTCTGCCTGCTGGTGATAGGAGAGCCCTGGCCACACCCACCCCACTGCCAATGGCTGGAGTCACCATCCAGAAAGTCCTTGAGAACTGCAGATCTATTAAGATCAGCCCCACGAGAAACACAAAGGTACCATATATCATCGCTTTGTACTTGAATTTCCAAGACAGAATGAATGTTGACTTTTTCTTTGTTCTGTTTTTTGTTGTGGTTTCCAGGAGCCATAATATAACTTTTGTCTATTGCAAAAGATGACCTCTTTCTGTAGTTTTCAAAGGTTCCCCTCCCCCTGAATATTTAAGAATAGGTGACCCTGAAAACTTTCCACCGGTTCTGCGCTAGCTCAGATGTGGAAGCTGCACAGGACCTTTGTACACAATGAGCCCACGATGAATCTTCCACAAGGTTCAGGAAGAAGACGTTCCAGGAACCAGGCTGGCCAAGGGAGATGCAAAAGGAACAGGCAGAATATGGCACCAATCCCATGAGCCAGCTCAGCCTCAACCCCGGTCCTTCTCTATGCTTTCTGCACCTTGACTTTCAGCCTCTAAAGTACATGCAAAAACATTGCCAAATGAGGTTTCCTGTTTTTCTTTCGCAAAGTAAGACATTTTCATTTTTTTCCTCTTTTCTCCAACAGGCTACATTTTTAAAAAAAAATTATTTAAAGCATTTAAAGTAAAAGTTTAACTCTTTCACCTTCCCAAAGATATTTTTCTAGAACTGAAATACACAAACTTTTGGTAACAATTCAATACAGTAAAAGGGATTTCCTTTGGAATTGAGAATGCAATAAGATGGTCAACAAGTGTGATTTCCTATCTTTTCATTTCATTGTGTTGTGAAGTTGAGAAGCATTTGGTTCACACATGCAGCCACTCTCTGAATCCATGGAAACACTACTGGGCAAGGTTGACATGAATGTTGTTAGAGCTGTCCCTGTCAACAGTGAGTAACAGTATACAGTCTTATATAAGGAGATCGTGACCTGCCCCTAGAGCTTAATCTAATTCAACTAACCTATAATGAGATTCTTTAGGGCTAGGCTAGCTGGACATAGAAGAGATGAAATAATAATAATAGTTAACACTAACATGTGCCAGGTGAGTAATTTACATGCACTAACTCATCTTCACAGCAACCCTAATAAGTAGGTACTATTATTATCCCCATTTTACAGGTGAGAAAACAGAAGTGCAGAGAGGTCAAGTAACTTGCTTAACGTCATACAGCTGTATGGTGATGGAACTGGTATTGGAACTCAGGTATTCTGTTTCCAGAGTCCATGTTCTTAACTACCACAAAATACCATGTTTCCCAGTTGAAACAGGTAATTCATATCTCGGTGGGAGTGAAACAGAAAACACAGGCAGCATAAAGGAGTGGAGAAGAGAAAAGTCTCTGCTGCCAGGCTGCCAGGCTTTCAGGTCCAGTTGTGACTCTGTACATGTTGAATGAGCAAACTTGGCTTGGTTTTTTACCTTTCTGAGTGTCAGCCGCTGTCAAATGGGGAGGTGAGCTTAACCTGCCCACAAGACTGTACACAATTAAATGGCATAAAGCATGAGAATGTTCTGCAAAGGTGGACCGTTGTTGTCCAGGGGGCTTGGCCTTTTCTGAACCCCTGGGATCCAAGTGTGTTTGGAATTCAGATGTTTTCAAGTTTTAGAAGAGTAGTAGTTCAGAACATACCTCGAATTATATAACTTTCCTGGTGAAGTCTGGGAGTCTCAGGTAGCAATGTGTAAACAACGCATTGATCATTCTGCAGCAATCCAGAGCAACAATCTAAGTGAGCAAATAAAGATGATAATAGCCTCATGTGAGTTCAGGTTTGGGCACCCAATGACTTATGGTAAAACTCTAAGTGTTCGGGTATTTTGGGGTTTCGGATGTGGAGAATTGATAGTGTACCTCCAGTGAGGTCCGAAGCAGGCTGTTTACACTTCAGAGCAAGAAACCAAGAACTGAAGAGACTTCAAAGGCACAAACTTCCCAGGTATAAAATAAATAAGTCCTGGGGAGGTAATATACAGCATGGTGACTATAATTAATAAAACTGTATCACATATGTGAAAGTTACTAAGGATAGATCTTACAAGTTCCTATCACAAGAAAGAATACTGTAATTATGTGTGGTGTTAACTGTTATTGTGAGGGCCATTTCACAATATATACAAATATTGAATCCAAAGGAAAACTGTGGGTAAGATCTGCCATTTTTATGGGCTTACAGCTGTTCTGTAGATTTTTTGCCCCAAATCTCGCAGCTAGTGAAAGGGAGAACCAGGTCTCCAAACAAGTGTCCTAACTCAGAGCTGGAGCTCTTAACACTGTTCTTTACCCAGAATGATGGCCAATGCCTTGGGACTCGCAGACGTGAAGGAGTGACAGTATGAGGGACTCTGGGCTGCAGAAAGTAACTCATTTTTATTCCTATTACTGTAATTCAGCTCTTAAAAGATCCGCTTGCCCTTTTAGTGGGAGAAACAAATGAAAGCCAATGCACACACTGATTTTCAGCTGAGAAACATCATGCCCGACAGCTAACATAGACCTTTTTGAATTGAGGAGGAAGGTAAACAGAAGCCCTGGTTATTATAGTTAATTCAATTTAATTAAAGCCATAAAAGCAAACCACAGTTTTGCAGTGGGTACTGACCATTCCGACCGTTTGGAGGACTCAGAGGAGTCCTCCTCTTAACTGATGGGCAGAGACCCAAGTCACCACCATTACTCAGCCTCCGTTACGGAGCCTCTTTACCTTGACTCGGCCAGTTATTCTCCTGTACATTATTTCTCCTCTGTGCTCATTTGTTTTGAAGGTGATTTGCTGTGGTTCTTTTCTAGTTGTAGTGAGAATTGCACTTTTCTTCCCTTTCCCTAAGAAGCCCTAAAAGCTGGTTGAAAATTTCCACTCCCTTTTCCTTTTCTATTTTCTCTCCATCTCTCAATATTTTATCCCTCTCTGCTTCTCCATTCTCTTCTGTTCCCTTTCTTGTCAGTCATCTTCAGCTGGCCCCCAACCTCCAATCCATGGAAGGCCAGTGGCCTCACTGGCAAGGCCAAGCCAGGCCTGTTGGCATCCTGTGAGGACAACATAGGACGTTGGTCAGCATTTCCTCTCTGCCAGGCCCTGCGCTGGGTGTTGCACATGCAAAGACAGTCTCTGCTCCTAACTTACTCTCAGAAGAGAGAGACGCACAAGAAAATGGTCAACCGCTGTGCAGTGTGATGATATGTGTTACATCAGATGTTTCACTTGGAATTAGAATAGCACTAGAGCAGGAGGAACAGACACATAAGCCTAGATGAGGGCATTACTTAGAAAGGAGCCTTTTTAGGCAGAGGAAATGTCAGGTAAGAAGGCCCAGAGGAGGGGAGTCCATGAGCACACAGTGAACTGCTGCTTACAAAGCCCTGTGTGGCCAGCCTCTGCCTCCCCCTCCAGCCCTAGCTGTACCTCTTCTTGGCTTATCATCTTCTTTCAATCGTATGAACTTTTCTTTTTTGCCTCAGCTTTTACTCATGCTTGTCCGGAGCACTCTTCCTGCTCTTCTCTTCTGACTTATTCCAACTCATCCTTTAGGTCTCCAATTAACTGTCCCTTTCTCTGGCAAGCATCCTTAACCCACCAAGCCCAGGTGACAGCCCATTTCCTCATTCCCACAGTACCCTGTACTTAGCTACCTAACACTTATCAAGCCAATATTATCACCTGTTTGTTTGTTTGTATTCCATTCTGGACCACAAGCTCTGTGGAAGAGGAAAAGTATTTATATTGTCTCTCTAGGCCAGAAATGGTGTTAGTCACTGTAGGTGCTTTGGAGGTTTGCTGGATGCCCTAAATATGGCTAGAGAAGAGGATACTGCGTAATAGTGTTGTGGAATGAAAGCAGAAGTAAGCAGAAGCAGATAAAGATCCTCAAGTGCTGCCCCAAAAGAGGAAAAGAACAGAAGCAAAGACTGGGAGAGAGCACGTGAAGAAAGAATGCATGTAAGAGAGAACCCTCATGGAGATTTGTTGCGTGCCAGCAAAGAGGTCCTCAAGCCACTCACTAGAACCAGGGCCAGAGTTAGCTCATCACAGCTTGGATGAATTTTCTTGAAAAAGGAAAGAGAAAATCCAGCTAGCCAGAGCCATCTTGAATTCTCTTGTAATGACAAGATAACAGTAAATTGGAGGTGGTTATGACTTGGTCAGCAATTCTTCCATAAGTATACAATTTGAGGTAGTGTTTGTTCATACCCCGAAACAAGCTAGAAACTTTTGGATGAAGAGACATCCAAGTAACAAAGAGGTCAGGCTGTCACATGGTTGGGACAGCATGGCTGACACTGAGCATCCCTACAATGACCATTTCCACGTGCTTTTACTCTCCACAG
The DNA here is from genome assembly GCA_003508835.1 of Eonycteris spelaea. Lineage (NCBI taxonomy): Eukaryota > Metazoa > Chordata > Mammalia > Chiroptera > Pteropodidae > Eonycteris > Eonycteris spelaea. The sequence goes on along the minus strand of PUFA01000127.1, from coordinate 5,325,243 downwards.
CTGGAACCACCACCTCTGTTGGGGACTGCCCTCACATGATGGAGCCCACTTTGCCTGCATGCAGGGAGTGCCTCAGAATTTGCGACCCCAAAGAACAGCCCTTAGCCAGATGCAGGAGGGCAAACAGTCCATCTCCTGACCCCTGAGTAGGATGGCACAGCTGGATGTGCACCCCACTCTGTTCCTGGGAGCACTCATATAAAAATCACCTGCATCAAGGCGATTCTGATCTGGGATTTTAAAAAAATCAACTGCACAAGGGTGTTTGTCTCCAGGCTCCATCTGGGAAACCTGACCTTCATCAGACAATGTTCCTAAGGCTCTTGACAGAAATGAGCATTTTGTTAAAAGTAATGACCTTCATGCTTCAACCTAACCATTCACACACGCAGTATTGCAATCAAAACGGTGGCCATCAGTAAGAGTCCAGGCTAAGAATAGTTTCAAACTGACATGGGGGATTTTTAACTAAAAGGAGATGTTGCATTTTTACATCCAAAAAGGAGCCCACCCCTAATCCCCTAAATTCAAATTCTGGTGCTTTTGAGTGTTTGTCATTCCGTGTCACCTGGTGGCCTCATATTCCATATGGGAAGATCACCAATCCCCTGAACTGAACATGTCAGAGAAAAGATAGTGTGTGATAGCATCCTAACTCTCTGGAGGGCTTTGCAGCCTTCAAAATGTGCCTAGAGGGAAAAAACTGTATTTGTGGTGTGTCTATTTATACTCGAAGAAAGATGACGTTGTAAAAAGGTCAGTAATTCTAATTTTCTATGTAGGTATTTATTAAAGAAAGACATTTCAAACATGTATGGGTGGAGGGAAAAGCCTTCAACTTCTGTAAGTCACCTTTTAGAAGCGTACAGTGCTGCGAACATGCAAAATAGCTTACACATTCTTGTTCTTGAGCTTTAACTTAGGTTTAAGTTTCATCGAGATGCTGCCACCTTAAAAGAAACAAAACAGGTTAATTAAAAAGTTAAATAAACCAGAAGGGGAAATAAAACTTGCACTGCTGTCCTTCAAATCAGAAACAGATTTCTGAGCAGTTTATTTAAACCCTTAGGTTTGGCTTCACATAAGAACATTAAAATCATTCCTGAATAGCCATAATTTTCCCCCAATTTGGCATCAAATTCAAAAAATTAAAAGTAGTATTTAAAGACCACAGTGCTGTTCTAGATAGCAAAACCAAGGCTTGCTCTGCACCCAGCCCCTCCTCACCGTCCACCAGCCTGGTTCTGGGGTTAGGGAAACTCAGCATCAGCTCGTTGTTGAGCTGAATCACCCCACCTGGTCCTAGTCAGCATCTGGGCTTCTGCTTCATTTAATGCCAACGCTCCTCCTTGAACCTAAAGCCCAGACAGAGGGGTCCCATCTAACCCCTGTGGGTCGACTTCCCTGGCTAACAAGTAACTCTGATTTGTTGATGTCAACCTCATGCTGCTCAGTAGACCGGGTGCCTTAGACTCACTTCTCACAAGCGTCTCCAGAACAAGGAAGTCTGTTTCATTAACCTCTTTGTTGCCTGTAACTGAGAAGTCAGCCTGGCACCATTCATGTGCAGTGCTGCTGCTTTTTTTCACATCAATCCTGACTCAAGCCTTAGCTCTGCCTCTGGTTATCCCAAAGATCTCTTCACACCCAATCATTCACCAGCTAAGCAACTTTATTGGAGACTTGATGGGTCAAAAGGAAGAGAAGGTGCGATGTACACCGCTTAGACTCTCATCTTCCCCTGGCCCTCCTGAGTATCAGCATCATCTTCCAAATTAGGCCATTACAGCATACCTACAAAGCACAACACTCTCTCCAGCTGTAATTCTGGTAAATATAACTGACTACAACTGCCCTATCCTGTAGCAGATAGATGATAGGCACCCCGAAGTAGAAAGAGGGTAAGTAATTTGCTCAAGCTCAATTCAGCTAAAAAGAACTAGAATGGACAATTGGGCCCAGGTCTGCCTGAAAGCCCCCACTCTCTAATATGTCATGCTGCCTCTCCATGATTGAATCACCTGCCTGGCACCTAAATTCTTGCAAAAGACAGGCCTTTAAAGTCTTGCCTCTCATTTTATCCCAGCAGCAGCAGCCAGTTACTGACTGTAGGCTCCTTGACCCCCATCACACACCAAACATGCACCCCAGGGTCTCCTCCCTTTGTCCCTGCCCTGCCTGTGTTCTGGCAATCTTCCTGTACTATATCTCTCGCTCTCTCTAATGGGGACCACTTGGTTGGCCTGCTTCCAGTCTCCTGTTCCCATATTCTCCCATCACCTGTAGCTGGACCCTCACCTTGCCCACTGGGTCACCTTCTGTTCTGCCCAGTACCCACTGCCATGGGGCCTTGCTGATGATATTCACTGTTTTCAGAAGACAATGAATCTTCTCATCTCTTTATTTCTTGTCTTTCCTTTTTGCCTGTCACAGGTAAAAAATGTCTCCCTATTTGCCATGTCTCCACTGTCCCTAACTGCCAATGTGCTCTAGAGGGGGCCTCAAAGTCTCTGGTATTTAATGGAGGGGCTGAGACACCTCTACCTCCCTTCTCTCCTCTTTTGCTCCATGTTGGCTGAGAGGGCTGCTGCCCCATAAAAGACTTTTGGCTAATCCATTTTCTCCCTGCTCCCTCAGACATTCCCATGCAAAACTAAAAATAGCAACTCATTTCTGTTCTCAAATTGAAAGAGAGAAGAAGACTCTCATCATCTGAGCAAGGAAATGGCAGTCCTGGTTATGACGTGGGCAAGTGTGGCACCCCAGACTCAGGAAGGACCAGAAACAGCAAAAAGGAGCTGGAAAGGGGAGGGGGCTGTATGCATTTAATGTACAAAAAGATGGACCACTATTGTCCCAGGTATCGACTCTGAATATGACAATAGGAGTTGGAATTCTCAGACAATCTGGCAACTACTTGGGGCTTTCCATAGGGCCTCATGTGGTCCACCAACGCATATGTCCCTGGACAGCCATTTGAGGGGTAGAGGTCACCACACAGGCAACACAGTCCCCAAGCTCCAGAGGCTACAGGTCAAATTGAAAGTCACCCTGGGGATTCTCAGCCTGTGCTGAAGAACTGATATATGCAACTTCATGGCATGAGCCAAATTATGCAATAACTCCTGTTTCATCACTCATTTCCTTCCCTCCTCCTCTACAAAGTCTTCCTTCCCCGCCTGGCCCCACCAGCATTGCTTCTTTCTCCTATCAGTTTCTGACTGTCTGTATCAACCACTGGCACTTAATTAGGTATGGTCATGTGACATCCCACTGCATTATTAAAGAGATGAGTGTGTATGTGTCCTGGTGTGGGAGCACCTGTCGGGAGCTCTGCAGAGTGTTAAAGGGACACAGGCTTGAAGTCAGAGGGACTCAGCTGCTCATTCTGGCTCTGGCATTAGTGGGACTCCTGTTAAGGGGGAAGTTTCAGACTCACCTGAAAGATGTGGCCAATAACCCTGGAGTGAAGGAACTGGCCCTTTCAGATTTGTCTGCAATGAGGGGATTCCTGTCTCTTTGTCCAGGAAAAGTTTGCAAAAAGTTAAAGCAAGCTTTAGAAGTACATTTTAGGGATTTCTGGGAAGCAAATAAGCTAGAAAATGTGATCAGGGTAAGGATCTGGGTGATGGTAAAATAGATGATTGATGATAGATAGATAGATAGATAGATAGATAGATAGATAGGTAGGTAGATGCAGCTTATAAACAGAAAATCAAGAAACATTTATGTTTAGAGAGGCTAGAAACTCAGGAGAATTTTCCTGAGAGAACCCAGTTAAGAGAGAACATTAAGAAGCCCACCTGATTTTAAAAGGTGTTCATCAAGAGGTAAGAGGCCATTCCACCAGACCACAACTCCCCGGGCTTAAAACCAAAAGATGCTTCCTGGAGCCCATAAAGGTGCATCCCATTGGTTAGCTGAAAGGTAATGGTGGCTGAGAAAACATCTTTTAAGTCAGTATAAATACAGAAATAGATGTCTGTATCTCACCTGCTCATACCCAATACCTGCTCACCCTCCACAAAAAGCTTCATGGTCAAAATGTGATGACAGGAGAAGAATCAGAAAAATGCAACCCTGCTGGCTTTAAAGACTGAGGTAGAGAGCCATGAGCCAAGGAATGAGGCAGCTTCTAGAAGCCAGAAAAAGCAAGAAAATGGATTCTCTTCTGACTCCTCTAGAAAGGAATCCAGCACCGTCCTTCCCCCCATCTTGACTATAGCCCAATTAGATTTCTAATCTTCAGAACTATAAGACAACAGGAAACTAATTCACTCTCCCCACAATGAACTGCAAGCCCTCTGAGAACAGGTGTCTTTTTCTCTTTCCTCATAATAATTACACCTGTGCCTGATACATGGTAAGCAACTAATTAATATACGTTGGAAGAGTGAATGAGTGAATAAATGAAGTATATATGTACCCAGAACTAACTACCAAGGCATGGCACTGGTCACAAGGTAAGATAACAACCTGAACATCAGTCTGAGAAAACAGTCCCTCAAGCCTTTGGTGGGGGGTAGAAAGCTGTCACCAGTGACCACATTTTGCCAAGTGTCCTGCCCCATTTATCATGTGGAGGAATTACATACACATAAGGGGAGAATCCATAGAAAGATAAGTTTATATGTAATTAAGCACTAAATTGAAGAAAAGGGCCATGGGAAGGTAGGATGGAGAGAAACTGATTCTCTTAGAGGGTTATGTGATTAATGTAGACTTGATCTGGATTTTGAAGAACCACCAGAATTTGGATAAGTAGAGAAGGGGGTAGGGTGTAAGGAGCATGAGACAGTATGGCCGACTATGAGGAGAATGGCTTTGCCTGAGTAGAATTATGGCCACTGAGAATAATTACATAATGAGAACAGCCAGCATCTACTGAGTTCTTCCCAAATACCAGCACTCTCTGTGAATCATATAATCCTCCTAATGACCCTGTAAAGTGGTGTAGAGGGCATCTTGAGACATTTTGACCTTTGTGATCTTGACTGCCAAGCATCGGATCCCCGTTCTCAGCTGTGGGGAAATTCTCCCTCTATAAGTTTTGGGGCCCCTTTTCTTTCACTGTTAACTGCAGGCTGCAAAGTCCAGACACCTGCTTTCTCTTTCCCCAGGTAACCAGGACACAGGCATGTAACCTGATTTGGCCATCAGATGTGCATCAAGAACAAGTGGCAGAAAGAAAGGGGACAGAGAGAATTTTTTTCAGTATCAGCACGATACTAGATACCAACATCTGGATTACAGAGGCAGGACAAGAGGTTCCTTCCTTGCTTCTAGCACATTTTCTGAGCCTGGTACTCCAGCCTTTTCAGCAATTCTTTGGTTACTCAAATCCCATCATGAAATTTCCCCTGTACCTAAATTGATTAGAGTAAATTCCTATTACTCACAAATAAGAACCCTCGCTGATGCAGTAAATATTAAAATTCTTGAATTATGGGTTAGTAACTTGAAGCTCAGAAAGGTAAAGTGACTTGCCTAAGGTCACACAGCTCATGCCTATCTGATTATAAAGCTTGTGTTTTCAACAACACTAATCATTAAATGTTCAAAATGAGAATTGGATTATAAAAGACTTCTTGTGGACACTTCATACAAGGCCTGAGAAGGAAGAGGTCAATTACATGGGAAGGCAGAGTTTACAGGGGAAGGTGGGGTAGTAGGCCTTTCCGAAGACGTTGTGTTTGAGCTACATCTTAAACAATGGGTGGAGGTTGGCCAAGTTGGTGAGGAGAAGTTGGAGGAGGCCTTCCAGGCATCAGGAAAATCAGAAACAAAGGCATGGAACCATGAACTTTCAAGGGCTGTATATTAATATCTATTGCTGCCTAACAAATCACCCTCAGACTTAGGATCTTAAAACAACACATATCTGTCATCTCAGTGTCTGTTGGGCAGCAATTATCATGGCTTAGCCAAATCCTCTTCTCCAAAGTGTCTCACAAGGTGAATATCAAGGTGCTGGCCAGGGCTGGCGGCTCATCTGAAGACTCGAAGAGAGGATCTAAGATCACCTGGTTATTGGCAGACTTCAGCTCTTTGAAGGTTGTTGGACTGAGGGCCTTAGTTCTTACCTGGATGTTGGTCAGGTAAGAACTTTAGTGCCCTGCCAAGTGGTCCTCTCCAACATGGCCGTTTAGTTCATCAAACAGTACAAACCAGGAAAACAATGGAATTTCCTAGCAAGACCTAAGTGACATCTCATCATCTTTGTCTCATTCTATTACCTAGAAGCAAGTTTCTAGGTCAGCCAACACAAGAGTAGTGGATTCCACAGGGAAGAGACTACCAGGAGGTGGGGATTCTTAGGGACCCACTGAGAGTCTGCCTCCTACAGTCCACTTGGTGAATTGTGGGTTGTCTTGTACCAAGAGGGTGGTGCCTCAGCCTGAGACTAGAGGCAGACAGGTACAGATCACAAGGGCCTTCATAAATCATGCCAAAGAATCAGAGTATCATCTTGTAAGAGGTAGGATTCCTTCTTTTCTTTCAACACATCTCCTGGTTCGGTTTGGTTTCTCAGAATAACTTCAGCTTCTTTAGTTTCCTAAATTCACATCTTACACACCCCACACAGTCAGTTCCCTGTCTTCTTCTCTTGTTTCCATCCCCTAGCAGGTAGTGGCACATGCATCACTTAGACACACCTGAGTAAGACTTGAACAGCTGCAACCAAAATCAATTAAACTCCTCTGACCCCAAACAGCTGTCACCCTCAAATCCATCACTTAGACTTAGGCAGAAAGTTGGTTTTGGTTGTTCGAAAAACCAGAATGAGAGGAGGAGGGAGTAGTTCAGGCAAGGACTGGAATGCCTCTTTGAGAGCCTAGCCCTTCCCACTGGTTTCTGAGTTGTTCTCTAATCATGGTGCTGCCACCAAGCTTCAGTGGTTCCAAATCCATCACCCGTTCCCCTGTTCAGGAAGAGCCCCAGAAAAGCCAGAACTTCCCACACTGCAACCAACTTTCCCTGAAAAACAGCCTAATGCCATGATTCCTTATTGCTACAAATGTCGCTTGATTATGGTTGTCACAATGATGAGTGTACTTTCTTTTCATCTAGGTTGAAAAATGTTCACAATTTTGGCTTCTACAGATTTTTACTGGCTTCTTTACCTTGATCACTTTCCCTGCATGTGCAAGAGTGTGTTCTTGCCAAAGCTCATTTCTCTGTGCTTAATAAAGCATTTTATGGGCTACTTTGTTGGCAGGCAGCCCCCGTCCTCCATCCTTTGATCTGTGGACTCTGCATGTACAGAACTAGTACCGAGCAAGCATTACACTTCCAAATACCACTAGCCACGTCCAAAATATAACCTCCAAGATTCCATTTGGAAGCCCTGGGGACTCCTTGCCTATGATCCTTAGATCCCTTTGGCCTCAATTCTTGCCCCAACCATTATTAATCCCCCAGGAAAAGGAATAAAGGCTGCGATAATTCATGAATTTTGATAATTCACACTCACCGGTTACTGAGCATCCATTTGGAGGATGGCTGCCTTTTAAAGATGGATCGTGACAATATTCCAAATGCAACAGCTTTGATCTCTCTGCCAGAGGACATTGCTTGCCTGTTATGACATTTTTACCTTCTAGGTTCAGGCCAAAATTGTCCCCCTGCTCCCCGAGCATGTCTCCCGGCTGGAGTATCATTCCTTCTCTTTGTTTCCTTGGCTTTGTATTATCACCTTCTCCTTCCAACACTTTTCTCTCATCCCTCTATGTAGTATTTTACCTCAGACCAAGAGAAATTCTGCAGCTGACAGGCAATTGTATTGCCTTTGAAGTGTGCTGGCTCTAGGCTAGTCTCTGGCTGGAGAAACAACTTACTGGAATTACTTAGAAGTCTCCTTTCCATTTTTGTTTCCTTCTCTGTATTTATTCATGGAGGAGAATGTCAGTGGTCAGGAGGGAGAGCACTAGATGGCAGTTTTCTCTGTGAATCAGCTGAGGACGCATTTTCTGTTTCCTTCCTTCCCACAAAAAGCAACGATATTGAACAATCCCTCTTTCCCTAACTACCTCCTTTTCCCTACCTCATCCCTTCTTCCTCATGATCCTCAGCATTACTCATGCTTAGGAGAGGCGCTGAAGCTTATCCACCTAGCAAGAAAAGCTTGACCAGAATCTCCCGCAAAGAAACACTTCCTTTCGGTTTCACCTGGCCCCCTGCTCCCTTCTCAAAGTTCACAGACAGGATGGGCCTCAGTGGGTTACAAGATTTGTTTAACTGCTTTGAAATTATTATTTGCATGCAGAAGACCTTGGAACAAAAGTCCCTGTGTGTGTAAAAATGTCACGGGATTAAGCCTTTGTTTGGGTCTCTTTTAAAAAGAAGTGTGATCATACAAATAGCAAGGACACCTGAAAGCTAAATGAGCTATCAAATGACCTAACAGACTGGTCTAGGAAATTTAATCTGGTACACGGCCTCCATTCCCACAATGCTCTGGTCAGTTATGCTTCATGATGGGCTCTTGTTTCTCCTTAAGTTGTGCCTTTGTCTCCAATAAGTGGATCTGCAGCCAGGCCTGCTGGTGGGCCCAGGAAAAATGACAAGGGAGTAGACCATGCAAGGCTGGAGTTAGTGGGTACACAGTGCCTGGCACTTACAAGGACCCAGGAAATGCTACTCAATGAGCTATTTGGGCTACTGAGACCATGACCCACCAGTTACCAAGCCAGGATGAATAAACTGGATTCAAGGTCAAATAAATGGCCAGACCACATGTGAACACACACGTGACAAAAATATTTATTTAAAAAAGAAATAATAAAGACAAAATTCAGGAGAACTGTTATATAGAAGGAAGGAGGTAAAGGTGGTGGGGTCAAAAATACAGGTTTCTGTAAGTCACTGTCAATAGTTCTGGGATTCATGGTGGCTTTGTGGGTGTTGTTATAGAGAAATAAGTAGAAAATCCATGCCTGAACTGAAGATAATAGCATGTCACGAGCCAAGAATACTCACTAATCTAATTCTGTGCACTGGAGAAACACAATATGAAGTAATTCTTAAGGGGCTAAAATTTTCATTATTTTGAAATAATTGTCTATATTGCTTGTACTTAAAGAAAACCTAATACCTGCTTAACTGAGAAATTCTCTCCAATGGTTTTGGTGGAATTTTCCCCCAATAGTGTGGGAGGTATGGACTCTGCTTTTAGTCCCCTCCACATGGCGCATTGAGCAGCTTGTGGTTCACTGTGTCTGGACCACAGAGTCAAGTTCAGGAGAGACTGGTCCTGATGGTCCTGGGCAGAGTGCGTATGACAGCCTTAATGCTGACCCAGATGTCTTGGAAACGCTAGCACTCACTGGAGGATGTCAGAACACAGTGCCAGAAGTCAGACAGACCCAAGTTCAAGTTCCAGGCCTGCTGTCACTGAGCTGACCTGAAGCAAATCCCTTAGCCTGCCTGAGCCTCAGTTTCTCAAATGTCAACTAGAGTATATTAGTTCCCAAGGGCTCTCAAAACAAAGACTGGGTGGCTTAATACAAAAGAAATCTATCCTCTCATAGTTCTAGAGTTTAAAAGTTCTGGAGGCTAGAAGGTGTCATGTCCGCGGGCATGCTCCCTCTGCAGGTTCTGGGGGAGGGCATCGCTTGCCTCTTGTAGCTCCTGGTGGCTGCTGACATCCTTTGACATTCTTTGACTTGTAGCTATATCACTCCAAACTCTGTCTTCCTCTCACCTGGAATTCTCCCAGTGTGTCTGTGTGTCTTCTCATAGCCTTCTTATAAAGACACCACTCATTGGACTTAGGGCTCACCCTGATCTAGTTTGACCACCTCCTAACTAATTGCATCTGCAAAGACTCTTTATTCCAAATAAGGTCACATTTTGAGTTTCCGGGTAAACATGCATTTTAGAGGGACACTGTTCAACTCAGTACATGGAGATAATGATATATAACAAAAAGGGTCATTATAAGAATTAAATTGAATAATGTATATAAAACACCTAGTACAACATAAGCATTCATCATCAACATCATCATCAACATCATCTCACATCATCATCACCTTAGAGATAGGACCATATTTCTGAAAACATTTTATCCTGTTGGCTAAGCTGACCACAGGTGAAATTGTCAAATTGGCCTAGGGTCAGACTTTGGGCGGGCAACCTCTGGTAAATAACTTAATCCCTCTGAGTTTCAGTTTCTTTATCCACACTGATGGATATACATATACATATGTCTAACACTTAAGTGGCATTTACTATGTGCCAGGCACTGTTCTAAGAGATTTACAAATATTATCTCAGTCAATCCTCAGAACAACCCTGTGAGTTAGGTATTATTATTATCGTCTTCATCTCACAATCAAAGAAATTGAATCAGCAAGTATTTAAGAAAGTTGCTTAAGGTCACACAGAAAGTAAAGTGATAAAACCAGAATTCACATCCAGGCAGTCTGGCTCCCAAATTGCTCCAAGATTAAGAGCGAAGTTTTAATTAAAAGAGCCAGCGCTCAGTATCTGAAAAGCAGTCAGTAAATGGTGCTGTAGTAACTATGGCTCCTTCTCCCAAACCTTCTCCATTTTCCCGACCTCAGGGCTGCCTTGCGCCTTTCCTCTTCCTCAGTGCAGGTACTCCAGTTGTTACTTCTGTTGACATTAAGCCAGAGCCAAGTTTCCATATTTAAAAGTTCAGGCTGCTTAAGTTCCATTCAGTTTCCTGGGGTGTCTGGCCCTCTTTTTTATCTTGCTTTTATTCTTTTCAGTGTCCTGTGATGGAGGTGGCAGGAAGGGTCAGAGAAGGGGAGGGAGCCACAGCTCTCTCTGACAACTGGTAAACAGCGGGTGTCTCTTTCCTGGGGTGGGGCAGAGTGAAGCAATAGACTGTGAGATGCATCTCAGGGACATCCACCCAATGGGGCCACCCACTAAACCTAGGAACTCGGGTGCTGTCCTTGACACAAAGATCCTGGAAAGATCCGTCGTGGGACAAAACCTCCTAAGATTTATAAAAGTCACCACCAGAGGAGAAAGTGGGAAATCCTCCACTGATAATGTGGCTCCACAACGTGTCAGAGGTGGGAGTGAGCTGGCTGAGCATCCACCCTGGGGCGCGGTGGATTCCCAGGCAGGGTGCCCTGCCTCTTGCCTTAGCCCACACTCCCCTATGCAGGAGACATTCACAGAGCTCTAGTCCAATATTCTAGGACTTAGGATCGACTCCACCTGCTGCTCGTTGGGCTCTGCCCTCTGATGACTGATGCAGTAAGAGGAGCAGGACCCTCACCCCAGCCCAGCTCTCCTGCCTTTCTGGCTTTTGCCAGAATCCCAGCACAGACATGGCAGCTGTCACAGAAATTCGGTCATTTCGACAGTGTGCACAGTTGCCCAGGACAGGGGAACTGCGTAGGTCCAATGATAACTTAAGCAAGTTCGAGACAAATTTGTTCACCCTTCCCAACCCAACAGCATGAGGACAGGCTTTCTCCAAGACGTAACGTGAGGGAAAGCAATTGACAAATTAAGACGCAAACAATCTGCGGCTGCGGCTCCACCCTTCCCCTTTTGAGGTCCCGCCCTCCAGCCTCGCAGGGACCTTGTGCCCTTGTCTCATGTGGAGGCAGCCACCCGCTTAAACAGCTATACTTTCCTTCCTTTCTTCTTCATGAGATACACCATTCCTCCCCCACGCCCCAGACTTCTGAGGGCTCCACCTCACTTTGCTAAAAATGGAAGTTATTAAGGGAACAAACCCGTGCTGATTTGTCAACCAACTCTTGAGCTGTGCCTCCCATGTGCCATTACACTGTAACTTGGGTCAAATATATAAAAGATGTGGCTGGTAGAGAGTGTTCAGGTAATTCCTAAACTTACTGCTGCTCACCTGTGGGCTGCTAAGATGCATACAGAGTTTACATTCGATGCTGTTAGGTGAGGGGGAGGGGTGCGGGTTCTATGAACTGGTTATTAAGCCCATGAAGCCCAGCAACAGAAAGTAATCAAATCTTTGTTCTGGGAGGTATGGGGAAGCTGAACAAGCGACCTCATCTCCCACACCTGCCTGAACTCCAGGCGGTGGGGTCAGCACTTAGTTCACCCTTCCCAGACTCCCCGACATGTGTGTGCCCACTGCATATCGCTCTCCCTGGTTCCAACTCAGCTACCCAGCCCAGCGGCCTCCCGCACAGCCCACTGGAGTCCTCAAGACTGGGCTGGTGGTGACAGGGCTCTCAACTCAGCCCAGACATTCTAACGGGCAGTCGGAGTTCCTGAGCATTGTGCCCTCTGGGAAGCATAAATTATAACCAATTTCTTTTCCTATCTGTACTCGCTTGGTTTACCTTTCAATTCGGTCTGAAACGCATGAAAAAACCTCAGGTTTTTCCTTGCCTAATACCCTCCTCATGCTTGTTGCTATATTGTGAACATAGTTTTAAAAATATATACATGTTATTTTTCTATTCCAAGTACCTCATATACATGGAATCATATTTGTGAATGTGTGTGTGTATATATACACACAACTTATTTGTTGTACCTGGAATAGCAATAGTCAGATTCATAGGGGGTGGGAGGAAGGAATGGGGAATTAGTGTTTAATGGGGATGGTTGCACAACATTGTAGATGTACTTAATGCCCCCGAACTGTATACTGAAAAAAATGTAAAATGATAACTTTATTGTTATGTATATTTTACCAACAATGTATGAAATGTATATTATATAAAATAATATTATATAACATACATATATTAAATAATATATTAGCTCAACTCTTATTTACATACATAACTAATTTCAGACAGTTTACATTTTACTTTTTAATCTCTTCTCCTTTTTCATAATATATGCCTTGTTTTGGGCATTTTGTCTCCTAAATATTCCCCAAATTTGGGTTTTCACAATCAAGAGTAGTTCCACTCTAATAAGATCCCAACGACCCTCCTCTCCTTCTACACCCCCCAGTCATCCTTTTCTGAGTTGCTTTTAAACCGAAAGCTTTACTAGTTAAAGAAAAACTCCGTGATTTTCAGTGGTACATTTAATAATTCATAAATCATGAGAGGTTCAAACAGGTTCAAAGTTTAAAAGTTTAAAAGTTTTGCTGAAGCTTTAAAGTTTAAACTGTCAGAGGCTTTGACAAAAAACTTTTCCTGTCTGGAATATTTAAGATTGTTGTGTCATATTATATTCAGGACTCTATTATTTCCTTCTCTCCCAAAATGTTTCTCCTAAGAAAATCCCAGCATTCGGTTTCAAGCATTTTCCTTTGTGGCCCTGAGACCCCAGGTCCAGGAGACCAGCAGGGACAGGGAGCTAGCCTGAGGAAGGGGTAGGAGCTGTGACAATTCAAAGTTTAGGATAAAGTACTTAGTTGGCCAGAATCGCCATTGTGTAAGGATTTCTCTTTAAAAGAATGAAAATTGTAAAATGAGATCCTGGCAAATGTGTGTAACAAGGTCTTGGCGGAAGACAGTGAGTTGTGTATGACCTGCTATTTCAAAATCTGGAAGCAAAAAGGCCAAATCTTCCACTGGCCTCCAGCTGACCTCTAATTTTTCAGGCATAATTACTGTATTTGCATGTGCAATTGAGTGTGGTGTCAGCCACCTACGCCAAAGCATTTTCTGGAGTGTTTGGGGACAAGAAGAAACACAATCATTTCCATTTCAGACTGTGTTGGTCCAAGCAAGCATAGAACTTGGAGATCATTTCTGATATTCTGGCCTTGAACCCTGATGCCGTATATATTATGTTGTTTTGCAAATGTTACTCTATTTCTCAGAAACCTACCATGGCTCGCACTGCGTGACTCCCACTGGCCTTTCAGGTCAGATTCAAGGACTTAGTTATGAACTTTCAGTGTCATTACAACTCGCATCAGACATTCACTGCAGACAAGCAAACCCTCTACCTCCCTTTCCACCTGCCTTGCTCACTGCTGTCTCCAACGCTTTCTATTTGCTATTCCTCACAGCTGAGATTTTTTTCTCCTTTTCACCAATCACATCTTTATATTTCTTCAAAATCCCCTTCCTTTCAGTCCCACGAGCCATTAGCATCAACATAGAAACAACATCAGCATAAGCGAAATCTTTTCCTAGGTTCCAGAGTTTGGTGACAAGATTAAAATGACCTTGTGACATGAAAGTAGTGCTGGACGCCCAACATTGGTACCCACCCTTGGACAATAATAATCACACTTTCACACAAATTACCTCCTTCGATCCTAACAACCTCCCATCCACGCCTCTACCTCCGAGGGTGAGACTTCAATCCTAGGTGCTCTGCTGGCTTCTTCAAGGATTGCTAATGAGAACACCCAACATCGATTTTTAGGTCTCTCCTAAGTGACCGCTTGATGGCATCTGACAGTACCCACCACTCTCTCTTTGACCCGATTCTATTGACTTCAATTGACTTGTCTCTCCTCTTTTTGACCTGCGTCCGTGACTTGCAAAGGTCTCCTCCAGTCCTCCCCCACCCCAGCATGGGATGTGCCCATTGGCAGCCCATTTTCCCCTTTACTCCACGGTGCTTCCCCTAATCCAGTTCCTTTACCTACAGCTTGAGTTTTAACCCATATCCTAGTGGCCCCAGGTCTGGGTCTCGGATCCTCAGCCCTCTGCTGGGCCCCAGCACCACCTTTCCATCTCTAAACTGGCTCCCTAAACTAGAGTCTAGCAACTCAATAACCATGTACTGATTGCCTACCCTCTGAAATAGAAATCAGTAAGACTAACACCATGCAGAGTAGCTGACTCTCCCACATCCATCTCAAACTCAATATGTCATTTTCGTTCTCCAACACGCCTTTTGTATTTCCCATTTAGCCAAGTATCCGGTTCCAACGTGGAAATCTCAGAATCGCCCTGAACGTCCTCCCCCCTCAATTTTCCCATCTGACTTGAGAGTCATCCCTGTCATTTCAACACTAACCACCTCTCTCTCATCCTCTTTCTCTTCCCATCCCACGACTACTTCCTTAATTCAATCTTTTGTCATCTCTCATCTTTTCTGATTGCTCTTTCCCCAGTCTTTCCTGCTTTTGATCCTTACAAAGTCTAACATGGAAATAGTCACGTCACTTCCTGTCAAACATGCTTTTTTCCAAAGCTACAGTCCACACTCTTGGAAACAAATACAAGGCTTTTCTCAGGCTGACCCCCATCAAACTTATCAGCTACATATTCCACCGCAACCCTCCTCCTGCTGTCTCGCTCTTTACTTTTTGCTCCAGCCAGACCAAACTTCCTTCTGTTTCCTGGGCATTCAGCCTCGTTCATATCCCCATGCTTTTGCAAAAATGATTTCTCCTACCTGGAAGGTCCTAATCCTACTCTCTGCCTGGTGAGTCCCCTTTCCTCTGTTGGGCCCAGCTCACTTCCACCACGATGCATTCAGTATTCCTGTCAGCAGAGAGACACTCACCATTTCTCACACTCCTAGACCACTACGCTCCACACACAGGGCACCTCCCTTGAACAAACTGTCCCTACTTGTGGGACTCTGACCGTTTATCTGACTGATAGCACGTAATACCGTGTCTGGGACTACAGGCGCCAATCTCTCTTCTGAATGAATTAAATTTCATGGTATCAAATGCCACCCTCTGAATAACTAAGGACAGTTAGGGTGGGAAAGCACAGTCCCTAATTCAGAATCTTTGTTCCTCTCTGGTTGCATCCTGATAAAAATTTTTATTATTCCTGTATAGTAAGTTTGAAGAGAAAAGAGGACAGAGGAAAATTCTCATTTTGGTGAATTCTCTCCCTGAGCAGACTCATCTACTTTTCTCTGTGGGTTGTAAAGTCCATTTATCCAGCAGCACGCATTTTAGGTATCGTGTATAGCATTCTGCTTTCTACCAGAGTGGCTACAAATCATTCTATGCTAAAACCATGCAGATATTTGTGTGGTTCATAGAGAGCTCTGTAGTTGAATCTCTGTTCTGGCATGCGAATTAGGATATCTTAGTGAAATACAGGCACTGTGATGTTCGTTGGTAGGTTTTCTTGTTGATGTCTTGTTGATGTCAGGCTTTGAAGACAGACAGACCAGGGTTTAAATCCTGGCTCCATCAGCACGTGACCTATAGTATGTCACTTCACCTCTCAGTTTCCTCATCTATAAAATGGAAAAAGTGATGCCTCACAGGGCTGTTGTAAAGATTGTGAGATCATATCTTTAAAGTATTTATCACAGAAGAAGCCTTCAATCAATGCTAAGGTAAGTACTTGAACGCTAATGATTGGTTCTTGATGCTAATGATTACCGTAATCATTAGCATAGTAAGTACTTTTACATATGTAACTAATATACACACTTACACACAGAATATGTAAACATATGTAAAATAATATGCATGTGTCTGTAAATGTCTATATATTTTTATGTGGGTGTGTTCGTATTGCTGATTACAACATATAATCCTTGCACCAACCCTATGATGTAGGTACTATAATTATCTCCACTTTAGAGATGAAGAAACTGAGATAGATTAATTACCTTGCCCAAAATCATACAGATAATAAGTAGCAGACCTGAAATTTAAGCCTAGGCAATGTAGAGTCAAAGTCCATGCTCTTAATACCCATTAAAATGTCCCATAATGCCTCAGTGCACTCTTCAAATCAATAATTGATAACTATCACCATCAACACATCACATCACATCATTAGCATCATTATCACCAGCTCTAGCCAGATGATGAGATTCTGCAATTGTGTCTGCCTCAAATCATGGCCCACATAAATTAGACAAGGAAACGCTTGCTCAAGTTGTCCATGCATTCCACCCCGAGCCAGGAAATGAAAACTTTTAACTCACTCTCGCTGTTTTGTTATAAAATCACAATTACTTGTAAAATACATAAGTGGAATTAATGTCTCTTAGGGTTATAAGCTTATTTACTCCCTGTCATGAGTACATACACTGACTGCCCTTCTTTACCTATTTTCCCCCAACTCACATCTCCAAGTATTTCTTTGCCTTGACCCCTATAATGGGTCTTTGTCCTCTGTGGTCCATGCTTTCCTGAAATATTTTTGCTTTTGGATTCAGGCAGATGTGGCTTTCAATTATGACTCTGTTTGGCAGTAAGCAAGTTGCCTTCTCTAAGCCAAAGTTTTTGCATACATAAAATGGGTATAATAAAGAAGCCAACTTGATGGAGTTGTTATGATGATTATACGCAATAATGACAGTAACTAACACTCACTGAGAATTAACACATGTTTGCTTATTTTGCTAAGTGCCTTTTCCCAAGCCTGCAGACAAAACTGCTGAGTGAAGGCAGAAATCAAAAATGTCCTATCTGGCACCTTCCCAGGAGGCATATCTCCACCTTGATGGAAAGGAAAGAAGACTACCCATCTGTCAGACTTCTGCACATAGCACCAGGAGATGGGTATAATCTCATTTAAACCTCACAAAAATCCTACAAGAAAGGTATTGTTTCTATCTATCCCCATGTTCCAAATAAAGAACTGAAATTTAGAGAGTGACTTGCCCAAGGTCACCCAGTGAATAAGTGGCAGAGGGGTACACTTAATTACCATGCGCTAAAACAATAAAAAACAGCAGCAATAATAACAGTAGCAATCAGTGGTTATTAAACATTCACCAGGCACTGTTCTAGAAACTGTACATGGATTGTTTTATTTAATGTTCACATCAACTCTACGAGGTAGATATTTGCAATCTGCTTTTACAAATGTGTAAATGGAGAGGAAAGTATATTAAGTAACTTGCTGAAAGTTGTTTAGTCACTAAGTTGACAGAGTCAGAACTTAAAATTAGCAGTTCAAATTCAGAGCCGGAGTCGCTCCTATGCTGTCTTTCTAAAAGGTAATAATAAAATATTCATATAAAGGGGTTAGCCCAGTGCCTTGCATACATATATGTGTATAAATATACATACATACATACACACATACACACACACTATGTTGTCCTTTGTGACTGGCTTTTTCACACTCAGCATAATGTTTCTGATGTTCATCTGTATTGTAGTATAAACAGTTTATTATGACTATATAGGATGTTTAGAGTGCTGTAGACAAAATACCCAGGAAATGAAGGATTTTAGCTTATAAAAATAGGGTTAAGTAAGTATCTTTATTCATTTTTCCACCTCAAAATTTTTTTGTGAAAACTTATTATACATAAGGCCCTGAAGGGAAAAAAAGATACATAAGATTCAGATATTGCCCTTAAAGAGCTCAAGATAATAAAAGAAACAGGCAAAATACATCCCTCATATATGGTAGGTCTGACCAGTTATTCAGCACACATAAGCATCACAGGAGGAGAAATGCAGAGTGAATTTTCAACTCACTAGGATAAAACAGAAGCCAAAACTAGCTCTCTAAGATGTGAATTGGGGTGGTGGGGGTGGGGGGAGAGGAATAATCTTAATCATACAATTTGCCTTTAGTTGTATGGAGCTTAATGATTTTCTTAAATGGGGTGGCAGGTGGGTATTTTGAGAGCTGTCAGATGTCAAGCTTTCAGCTGGAACTGGCTTGCAAGCCCAGTCAGGGAACTCCGGGGACAGGCAGGCTTTTCCATGGTACCCAGTGTTCCCTATCCTGACATCAGCCCCAGTGATCCTATTCTGCACTGACATGCTCAAGAGTGTATGCTTGAAGCCCAAAGGAATTTCGCTGTGACCAACCAATTTTTCATTCACCCAGAGGTCAGTGCTTGAATATCGAAAACACTTCTGATTTAGACAAGCTGAGGAATGATGAGACTAAATGGTTTCTGTCAGCAGGAGCTAACCTATATGTGGGAACTTTGCATGTTTCACAGAAGGGCAAGTTTAAGAATCCTTAAAACTAAGAGGTATCTATTGCATGAGCTGAGAAAAACAGTAAGATAATAAAACATGTACCACAAATGTAATATTCATAGTGTTTCCAAATATTCCTCTGGAATAAGCAAACAACTTTCTCAAGATTTTCAGTCAAGGTCCCACAATTCAAACTTCAGTCATGGAGCAAGACCAGAATTTTGGCCCTGGGACCCACCTCTCCCATAGCCAGCAGCTTGGGCCTCCCCTTACCAGCTGCTGGCTACCTTGGAGTGGTACTGTCCTCAGGAACAGACTAATGAGGAAGAGTTCTCACCCCTCCTGGGCCTCTCTCCCACCTGGATTGCTGATCTGAAATTCCACCCTTAGTAATATATATATTTGCTCAGATGCTAATACTCCTGGGAGAAGAAACACATCTTTTATCAGCCATTTACACCTCAGTGCAAATGTGTTTATCAGAGCCTTTGCCAAAGAGTCTGTTTTTAGAGGGGAGGCGGTGAAAGGAAATAAGAACAGAAAAATGCCTGAGGATGAAGAGAAACTACCCAAACCCACAAAAGGACAGAAAAAGACAGAGAAGGTGCAGAAAGACAAATAAACTTGAGTTGTTCCCAGGAGCGCCTGCCTGAGAGGATGAAGGGCCGACCCAAACTCCTTGGGATGAATAGAGAAAAGGTGCAAGGCAATTACCTAGGCATGGAGGAACTCAGCACTGTGCCTCTGGCTATAAGAGCAGGGATCAGCATATGGCCTGGTTTGTATGCAGTGCCTGTCTTCTCCAGAATGACAATTTCACCAGGAACAATAGCACTTTGGGGAGTTCACCTGCACTGCCCAAAGGACAAGGAAGCCCACACAGATTTTACTAATCACCAGGAGGGCATTGTTCTACTTAGCGTACCAAAGAGTCTCCAGTCCACTTAATCACATACAAACTTTTTGCATTCAAAGAAAGTGAGCAGTGTTTGTCTAACAGAATGCGATCTTGCACCCTGTGAGGGAGGTGCCGGGTCCCAGCACTCACGCTAAGCTATGTTTCAGACCTATCAACAGGGTGCCCCCAAACCTGGTGAGATGATTACTTTATATAACTAATGATTTCACAACACTTAAAAGGGATTAAAACTCAGAGCTGTCCAGTGGAGGTCAGGAAACCCTATCAGAAGTCATTTTAAAATTAATTGCTTGCAAAAATATCCTCTAGGCTTCCTATAGTTGGTATTATTTCTGAGAACCACGAGTCAAATTAGCCCGAATTACCTAAACTTATAGTCAGTTTAGGTTACTGGTGACAAACCCACAAATAGTTAGACTGTCTCTGTATGTGGACCAAACCTGGGGTAATTAATGATCAATGACGGGGAGTTAAGGCAGGCGCTTAACATCAGCCTTAGATATGTAGACAGCCACATCTTTATTTTTAAGGTGTAGGTGTTTAGATACTTCTTTTTCAAATAAATAAATAAATAATAATAAATAAATAAATAAATAAATAAATAAATAAATAAAGTAATGAATTGCTATGCTCAAAGAACGAAAGTGCAAGATTTACACAGGCTGCACCCAAATAATCTCACCTGCTGAAAACACAGTTAAAAGGCCTGAAAAAGGAAACTCCAATTCTCTTTAATGCACCTAACATTTGATTCTAGAGAATTTCATTTGAGGAGGAAAATCCCCACCTCGGGAACTGGCATTAAAAGATCCTTGTAAGTGAATGTTTAATGAAGTGTAAAACCCATCATAAAACACTTCATGTGGCTTTAGTTGCTCCAGGAGCCAAACTATGGCTCAGCATAGAAAATTATCTTACTCATTTTTTACGATGCCACAAGAAGCCTATATTGAGAGTATTCCTTTTTCCTGTCTCAGTGCTTTTTTTAAAACCCTTCTTTTGTAGTTAAAAAAATTAGAGAATCAAATTATGTTTCTCTTCCTAGAGAAGACTAGTTCTGAAATGCTTTTTAAAGTGTGTTTGTATCATCTGAAAGTTCCCTACCTCCCACACTCAAGTTCTAAAGTTTTAAAGAATACATCATTTCTAGTTTGATGTATATCCAGAACTGAGAACACAATGCAAGGGAGTGTATGCCATATTTCACTCCACAGTGGAGTCACGGTTTTTTCTTAGACATGGTTTTAGCATAAAGTAAATTGTATTTCCAGGATTGCTGCCAAACACAACAATACAAATAATGATGACCAAAACCAGCAAAATGCAAGTGAATCAAAAGTGATGATGTTTCATAAGGAAATCCCATAAATGTTCTTAATATGCTTTGATTTTACTTGAAGATTAATTAATTAAACCAAGTTGGCAAAGTCCCAGCATGTAAAACTGTACTCAAAGAGAATTCAATTGAAATCCAATGGGGATACAAATAATTATTTAATTCTCTTTAATGCAAATGATGAATTATATCTCAACAATCAATGATTCTGAAAATGAGGCTCAGAATAATCTATTCAGGGTTTTCCATTTTGTTTTTGTTTTTGTTTTTTGTTTTTTGATATTGGCTAAATACTTAATCATGACTATTTCCAAACACCTCTAAGTTACTCTATCTCTGGATAATAAGGATTTCTAGCAAATCAGCATTAAATCTTGCATAAAGCATCCATGTGAATTTGCCTCCCTAATAATCTTCAACCGAGTGAAGGTGGGGGAGGGTGGAAATTTTCATACAGGACCTTTGCTAGGTTATTACATGATTTTCTCATATAATCTCACGACACTATAAAATCGACACTATCACCTCTATTTTACAGATAAAGAAATTTAAGTTCTGAAAAGTAAATTATTCAAGTTAAACATATTGTAGGTTTTGGAAGTGGAAAAGAAACAAATAGGGGCTTTAGAAGAGTATTTCCCTATATATCTTAGTTTACATTATTCAAGAAATTCAAATGAAGGCATTGGCTTAGTTCAAAATTCCTTTAGACAACAGAGCTGTGTTCTTCTGACAGCAGTGCTTCTCTGAGACTGGACCACATGAGTCTCAGCCTTATAAGCATCACATCTTTACTGGTGTAGTGTTTTGCCAAAAATGAGGCTGAAAGATTTTAAGTACTACCATAATATGGTAGTAGGCCACTGAATCAAAATTATTCTTTTTCACTTTTTTTTAATTGAGGTAAAAGTCACATAACACAAAATTAACCATTTTAAAGTGTGCAATTCTGTGGCTTCTGGTACATGCACAGTGCTATGCGAACCTCACTTCTCTTCCAATCCTTCAGACTGTGTCAAGGGAAAGGTCTCAGTGATGGTGGTATATAGTTAATAATTTTATAATTTCCTTTTTTTAAAAAAATAGAAAGCAGACTTCAAGCCTTTGATAAATAAGTATAAACAACTAGAATTTGATAGCATAAATTTGGTGTTTTATTTGTATTTATTTTTGTATTCGCTCTGAATTTCTATTTATGTAGCAACAAAATTTCTTTCCTAAATAAATGCTTAAGTAAAATGATGAGCTGATTTAAAGAAAAATTTTAGGTAAATAACATCATTTGTGGTATATAGATGTGGCAAAAAAAAAAATCACAAAGGAGGTACATGACTGACTGAAGTTCTAGACTACTTTCTGGTGGTTGGGTGAAAAGTGAATAGGAGAATCAGGTGATGAGTATTTAGGAAGAGGAGGCCAGGCAGGATGAAATGCCAGTCACAATGTATAGGGATGAAGGGCTAGGACTTGGGAAGGTGGAATATTATTAAATTCTAGAATGTGGACTGGCCCTGAGCCTTCTTTCCTACTGAACGTCTTCTGACCAGCCCACCTTCTGCAGTGGTTCTGAAGGCCTGGAGATCTGAAGTTATCTACTCTCTGAATTACAGGAAAATATCCCACAGTAGCACCAGATCCATCTTCAGAGTGGGCATGAGAATGAAGGGCAGCAAACTATGAGGGCTGTCTCCATAAAGGACAAGCAGGAAGGATGGTCAAGAGGTGAGCCAAGAGAGCTGAAAGTGTAGACCACAGCTTCGCAACTGTAGGCTGTAATGCAAGGAAACATTTCAGTCTCCCAGATAACTGTTAAGGAAGGAGGTAAGGAAGAGAGGTAAGGCCAGGAACCTGAAAGGTGATCTTTGATGGAGTGCTTGTCCTTTTGCCCTCAGGCTTTCAAATGAAGGCTTGTAGTTAGGGCCGCGGCGTGGGAGTGTACATGTGTAATGAGTTGTCCTCCCTCCTGTAGATCTGCTCACAGGGCCCATTTGTGCAGGAAACTGACTGCATGCCTCAGAAGTGAGGCTCTGCTGCTGGAAGATCCTTCTCCGCCTACAAATCTGTTTCTAATGATTCACCATTTGTAAATGGAACTCCCATCCCAAGCTCTTCATTAGTAAGAGGTTATCAAGAAGAAAAATGGGGCACCCATCTGGAGATAAAAATCCCTGATGCCTAACAGATTGTCAGGAAGATTTCCAACCCACTAGATTTGAAGACAAGGCATGTACATGCACACACACACACACACACACACACACACACACACACACACACACCCCAGAGCTAGCCTAAGCTAAAATGTTCATTCATTCTAGGTACCCAAATAGTCTAAATATTAGACTATTTACCACATGAAAGACAAAGTTCCTCCTTTTAAAATTCAAATATATATATATATATATATAAAACCAATACATTATGCCACCAGTCCTGTACAAATTGGTCTAACAGTGTGATGTGATGCTTTCCCCTAAGATCTTGAAGAGATCAGTTAAACTGAGAAAAATGAGAGTTAGAGCCATAGAAACTGCATTTCCCTCCAGTTACTGCCACATTTCCACGTTTTCCTTCCTGCAAAATTGGCCTCAAGAGTTGTTCATTGTGCCTTGTTCACATCTTCATCTCCTGTATTCATTCCTACCTGGCAAAATCACCAGAGACTTCTTCACATTGTCAAACCCAACGGTGGCTTTTCTGTCTTCCCCTTCTTGACTCTTGGCAGCATTTGACACAGTTGAACTCTCTAATTTGAAACACTTTCTTATCTTGGCTTCTGTAACATTAAACTCTTCTGATTTTGATCACCTCCCACCTCCCCAGCTGCTCTTTCTCAATCTCTGAACCCTCTGTGCTACTTCTAAAGACAGGAGAGCCCCAGGGCCACTGCTTGGCTCTTTCCTCCATCTCCATTCTTTCCCTGGGTGATCCTATCAAGTCCTGAGGCACTGAATACCATCTCTAGGCTAACAACTCCAAATGTATACCTCTAGTCCTGAGCCCTCTCCTGAGCTCTATATTCAAATATTCTACTACCTACTTGATATCTCTAATTGTATGTCTAATGAGCATTTCAAACGTAATCTGTCCTGAACAGAACTATGATTTCTTCTTCCATATTTCTTCCTCTGTTTTTCCCTTCTCCATAATGGTATCAACACCCAACTGGTGGCTTAAAATAAAACCACCATATCTTATCAAGTTTATTGCCTTCTAACAGGTCTCCCTGTTTCTGTTCCTCTATTCAAAATTCTCCAGTTCCATCCTATCTCAAAATAACATCTAAATCCTGATCTTCATCTATGATTTGCCCACCCACCTACCTCTCCATGACCTCGTCTCCTTCCACTTCCTCTCTGTTCCCTCCACTCCTGCCACTGTGCCTACACGCTATGCAACACGCTATGCAACACGCTTCCACCCCAGCACCTCTGCCCTCACTGTTTCCTCTTCCTGGAGCAGCCTTGCCTCAGATATCAGCGTGGCTAACTTCCTCACTTCTTTGTTCAAATATCACCCCATCAAAGAAGACTCCCCTTATTATTTGATCTAAAACTGTCACTCTTTATCCCCTTATGATGCTTTACTTTACTTTACTATCACTACCTGACATGTGTTGTTTATTACTCTTTATTTCTTTACACTAGAGTGTAAGGTCTAGGAGAGTAGGGACTTGACTTATTTTGTTCACTGTTCTATCCCTAAAGTCTAGAGGAGTGCCTGGCACACAATAGATGTTAAATCAATATTTGTTGAATTAATTAATAAAGCTTTATTTCTCTTTTCCTAGACTCTTCATGTTTATTCCATTTAAAAAATCCTCCTTTATCACAATTTCAAATTCATCCAATTCTGTCTTCACTTAAGTCACCGCCATCTCTTGCCAGAACAACTGCTTAGCCTCCTGCCCGGCCTCCCTGTTTTCTCTCTAAAATCACTACAGCTGGTGATTTAAAACACACACACACACACACACACACACACACACACACACATCAGACTCCTTATTTAAAACCTGTGACTGGTTCCCAGTGCTCTTTGAATAAAGTAGAAACCTATAGGCCACCCATGACCTGGCACCATTGCCCTTTACCACCTCACACTCTCTTTCTTCCTCACTAAGCTTTAGCCACAGAAAACTTCTTAGTTCTTGAACACAACAAGTTTGTTCCTGCCCAGGGGTTTTGCACATTCTGTACCTCCTATGCAGACGACTCTTCCCCAGATAGCCACATGACTGGTACCTTCTCTCTATCCAAGTTCAACTTAAATTGTCACTTTCTCAAAGAGAGACCCTTCCTGACCACGCATATCTAAGCTAGACTCCGCTCCAGTCACTCTCTTTCATGTTATTCTGCTTTAATTTTTTCATAACACTTATACAGTTTATTCACTCATTTACCTTTAACTGCCCTCCCAGTAAAATATTCTGACTTGTTCTCTATTATATTCCCAGTATACTATATAAATCTTGGCATTATTATTATTAGCAATAGTAGCATTTGCATATAAATAGTTATTCATAAACTATTTGTTAAGTTGAATTAAATTTGGTAGGTTTTAAATTTTTTTCTTGGGATTTTTTTTTAAACTGTTCTAAATCTTGAGATGTGTTAATATCATTATTTGAATTGGTCACTAATATTACTATTTGTATTGGTCAAACAACACCAGACCCTTAGGGTCTCAAATCAACCAAAGTCCATATTGCATTCATGTCCTCTTTAGTAAAGGTTTTATGTTGATAGCATTCTACACAATGAATCCAGGACCCACCTTGTATCTCTACCATATCCTACCTTCAAATCCTCCACTGCATTTCCTTCATCTGACTAGTCAATATGCAGAGAAAGAGCAAGCCAAGGATCTCCTTGGAGATGTTGGGGGTTAGGCCCAGAAATGGAGAACATAACTTTTACCCAAATTCCATTGACCAAAACTAATCATATGGCTCCAATTTAACTGCAAAAGAGACCCTTTGAATGAAGAGCTGCCTAAGAAGATCATCCTTTTAGGTACTTGAGGGTCACAGGAATGGACAAATTAACCTCAGCAAATAAAGAAGACTGAAAGTCTTTGGCCCTATCACAGCAGATGAACATGAAATTCTGCCAGAACAACCTTAACCCCTCAGTATATGTTCTTTAGCATTCCTAGGAGTACAATGTTTGGGCCCTCATTCTAGCCATATCATCAGCCTAAACTTATAATCTATAACAGTTAATTTGAGCCTCTGAATTTCAGATTTAGTTTCTTGCTAATTTGAGAATCACAGTTTTAAGGTAACGCATCTTTACTGATTTCTCCCTTTTAGCTTGTCTTAGACTTAACTATTTTTGTTTGTTTATACACAATCTTTTATCATGTATCTTAAGAGGCATGATATCTTATCCAGTCATGAGAAATGAGCTACATGAATCAATTATCAGCTCAGCCAAGGTGGGAACAAATTCATATAGATAGCTATTCCTTTTTCTAAAGCAGTGGATTTGAACATTTTCAAATTTATTGTGAATTAAATCTGATGAGGGTAGGACACAGATCCTCACAAGGACATTTTTACTTTCTCCTCTCCTTTCTTGGGTTTAATCTCATTCACCTTGATATTAGCTGTAATCTACATCTCATAATTGTTTCACTTAAGCAACTAATGAAAATTACAAGGCCATAAAGATAAGAAACAAAGCATACTTAAGAATAATGTGGAATTTTGTGAATAAAATGAGAAGATTCAAATCCTAGCCCCAAGCAAAACATATGAAAATGACTGTGTCGAATCTTATATGGTTCTGATTTTGTTAATTTCTCTAATAAAATTAAATACCAAAATACATCCAGCTAGATTCATTTAGGAACAAAAAGCAGATAAAATAGACCCATTAAGTAGAGATTATACACACACACACACACACACACACACACACACACACACACACACATAAATATAAACATGAAGAACAACTACAAAATAGTCTTAAGGCAATCTTTAATTTATTTGAAGTAATTTGGTAAATGCAGACCATAGTCAGAAATACTACACATAAAACACAGATTACTGTGGAATAGGACGAGAACAGGAAGTCTTCAGATACTAAAGAAAAGGAATTGTGAATTAGTAAAGAGGAGATTCTCTAGGGAGGTATGGCATAAGCAAAGACATGGAGATGGAAGTATATGAGCGAAAGAAAGAAGAGAACATAAAGAAAACTGTTTGCTGAAGTAGGACATGTGCAGCAGGATGCTCTCTGAGAGAAATTAGAGAAAATATGATTTATTGAGAAGGCTCATTGTTAGCAAGCTAAGGAGTCCAGACTTGAAGTAATCAGAAATAAAGCAATAGTGTAAGATCTTAATCAGGGGAAAGAGAAGACAAAAGCAGTGATAAATCTGGCAGCAGTCTATGGGATAAATTGAAAGTGAAGAGACCAGTTAAGAAGCTGTTGCAGTAATTTATATGGGACTTGATAGAAATTTGGCTCTGAGAGGTGGTACTAAAACTCAAACCCAGGGGCAAATCCAAGAGACTTTGCAGGTAAAGAAAAAATGCTTGTGAATGATTGTATACTATAAGGAAGGAGTGACTAAAAACCCTGGAATGGGGCAAAAATGGTGTCAATGAAAAGTAGGAATTTATGAAGTATTTGATGCATCTTTCAGATTAAATTCTGTAACATTTATTACTGAGTTAGTCATCATGGGATACTTTTTTGTGATTTTTAATTCTCCTACACATGGTTAAAATTAAAGTTAACATTCCTGTTGGCTTTAGTTTTATATAACTTTGAAATTTACAAAGTTGAAGGGATTGACAATACACATTAAAATAGTAATATAGTTGCCAGATTAGTTTTAATTGATAACAGAATAGTAAAACAACACTACATGTAATCGAAACATATTTTACTAGGAGGCGATCAGGGCTCAAAATAAACATAGTTCTTAAATAAGTGTGGCTGGTATGAGACAGCTAATTGATCTTTCAGTATCTTGTAAACCTTTTACCTGGCATTTCCAACTCTTTTTTTATATAGTTACTTCTGTAGCAAGTAGAAATAGGTGAACTAATGCTGAAAAGAAAAAGAGAAGGAAGGAAGGAAGGAAGGGAAGGAAGGAAGGAAGGAAGGAAGGAAGGAAGGAAAAGGAAGGAAGGGAGAAAGAAAGAAAGAAAGAAAGAAAGAAAGAAAGAAAGAAAGAAAGAAAGAAAGAAAGAAAGAAAGAAAGAGAAAAGAAAGAAAAAAGAAAGAAAGAAAGAATTACCAGAGTAAAGTAGGCACAAGAAAGATATCAAAAACCTGGTGAAAAGCGAAGCATGCAAATTTCAAGAAGAAAGAAATGCCTGTATGTGAAATGAATGTAAACATGAAGATTGGCCAAGAACAAATAGGAAAGCCAAAGAGTGAGCAAAGCCTCCTCATCCATGAGCAGAGGGTTTAAAAGAGAGAAAACTGTGGTAAACAGAAGTAAACTGGAGACTCCCAAATTAGAAATGTACGAATTAGCATAAAATAAAATAAAATATTTAGCAGAGAGACTATAGCCTTCAACACTCAAAAGTAGAGTCTTTTCTCAGATTCACGAGCCTCTAGTTTACCCGAAAAGCACAACCCTCAGATCAGAACAAAGGTGGCATAACTCCCAGTGCTATGGAAGGTAGGAGAGAGCAAATAGGAACATGAATATGTTCTGCATTAAAAGAATTATGTTCAGGATCTCTGCCATAGTATTCCTAAAGGCAAAACTATAGAATTAAATAGTTCCTAACTAGCAGTTCCACTTCTGAGTCTATATCCAAAGAAAATGAAAATAGGATCTCAAAGAACTGTCTGCATGCACACTTATGTTCATTGCAGCATTATTCACAATAACCAAGAAATGGAAACAACTTAAGTGTCTGTCAACATATGAATGAATAAGAAGGATGTGATATATATGAATACTATTCTGTCATGAGAAAGAAGTAAATCTAGCTATTTGTGACAACATGCATAAACCTTAAGGACATTATGATAAGTGAAATAAGTCAAAGAAAGATAAATACTGTATATCACTTATATATGGAATCTAAAAAAGCTGAACTCATAGAAACAGAGTAGAATGGTGGTTACCAGGGGCTGGGGGTAAGGGAAATGGGGAGATGTTTGTCAAGGGTACAAACTTCCAGTTATAAGATGAATAAGTTCTGGGCTTCTAGTAAACATTATGGTGATAATAGTTAATGATGTTGTTATATACTCGAAAGTTGCTAGGACAGAGTAGATATTAAATGCTCTCACCACAGAAAAAAAGAGTAACTATGTGGCATGGTGGAGGTGTTAGCTAATGCTATGGTGGTAATCACTTTGCAATATATAAGTGGATCAAATCAACACATTACATGCCTTAAACTATAAACGATTACATGTCAATTAGTTTCCAAAATTTGGATGTATGATAAGATTATAGAAGAAGAAAGTTGGGAATTTATTTGGAATTAAGACATATATATCAGAAAGTTCTAATTGCTTTCCAATACCTAATCTTCCCTTCTTACTCAGTAACAGAATTCTCAAATGTCAGCAGAGAACATGGCTGCCTAAAATAAAGACTGTTTTTTTTACAGCATTCCTTACAGTTGAGGTGCATCCATCTAATTAAGTTTTGGTCAATGAATTATAAGAGGCAGTAGTGAGTGCAAATTAAGGAAATGTTTTTGAAAGAAGGGAACATGCCCTGTTGTGCTTTTTTTCATTCTTGGTCACTGAGACTAGAGAAGCAACTTCAGACTTCAAAGTGAATGTTGAGGATGATGACACAAGAATACAGGAGCCTGGGTCCCTGGTAGTAATGAAACCATCATACCAACCATAGATAATGTTTACTTGAAAGTAAGATAAACTTCTATATTGGTAGAGACCCTGATAATTATCTAACTAATAAAGTTATCTCTAGAATAGCTAGAATTTAGGGAGGCAGGACAAGCTCAACCAAACCAAACTGGTATGAGACTTCCAGCACTAGAAAACAGAAAGGTCTTTTCAAAGTAAATATTAAGGTAAATCTGATCAATGTGGATAAACATTAGTTGTAGTTTGACACTGAGGAAAAAAGGAAATAAGGTAAATGAACCACCTAATGAAACAACTGACCAGGTTGGGCTTGGGGAAAGTGATGTAAACGTACCTAGCACCTTCTACGCTTAAAACGTGCAAAATAGAAAAGGGGACTTTGGTTCTTGAGCTGAAAGTGAGGCTTGGCGTAGCAATCATTAGAAGTAAAGTCAACAATGCACTAAGAGCTGCCCAGTTACAAATGTGGGAGAGGATGGAGGGTGTTGCCCCCAAAAATTGTATGTGAGGCACAAAATCAACAGCAACTTTGGAGACTTCTTGCAGGGCTAAGAAAGTACAGCAGAATTTTCTAGGCAGAAATTTCATGATTAAATCTTGACTATGTTGCTATAGGCTTTTACCATAAGGCAAAAATCTGTAAGATGAAACTAACAAAGTGAAAGCAAAAAAAATCACAAAATCAAACGAGGCAGAAAAGTGGTAGACCTCATTATATCATACAAGCTGACGAAACACAGTTTGATAAGGCAAGGAGGCACAGTATGGGGCCCAAACAAAGGATTGCTCTTTAGAATTCACAAACAGAGGAAATATAATGATCTTGGCTTTGAATGCTAGATAAGAATGTACTTAGAAAGTAGTTTCATAGGAACCACTATGTAATAGTTGTTACAACACAATTTAGTTCCATATTCTGACAGAAAACTCGAAATATCTATTAAGCCATTACCCAACTTAAAAAGGGAACTTCACCCAACCCACAAGCAGTAAATTGGAAAGAAAGAAAAAAATGTTAAAGGACTAACAAAGAGAAATTGAGAAAAGCAACTTATTCTTAAACAATACTAGAAGCCCAACAAAAGTATTTACCATGAATTTTAAAGTTTGTTTCTTTTAAAAAAAATCTATATGGGCACTAACTGTTAAAAATAAACAAATAAAAACCACCTCTATTTTAGGAGGAATATCTTTTTTTTTTCATGTAAAGATTGAGCAAGTGAGAGGAACAAAGAGTTACACAGAGTTTGAAGGACAGGTGTAAACCAGAAATTGTACAGCAAAAAAAAAAAAAAAAAAGGTAAGACCTTCAAAAACAGAGTTAAGAGAATATGGAAATTTGTCTGGAAGTCTGTAGGACCCCTTTTGATCATGGTACAAAAGATTGATTGAAGATGAAAGCAAAAAGAGACTAAATGGAGTTTTTAGGGAAAATTTGCCTCCCGAATTCAGTTTGGAAGTACGCTAATGGGAGATATTAAATGCCCAGAATGTTCTAGACATGGCTGACAGAATAAAGTCAGCAAAGCCAGACAGCAGCTACTGAAGAGCTCTGAAGGAACTATTACCCCAAATGCATAAGAAACCATTATCCATACATGACTATCAGACTGCCAGTAAGAGTGTCATTCACACGAAAATCTTGAAGAACATGTACAAACAAAACAGGAGATTTATTTACGGAACAGATAAACTAGTAGAAGATAAAATCAAGCAGAAACAGTATATGTTTTTAAAAATGGAAAAATCACGCTAAGTTAATATAGTATTTTAGGAAAGGAAAAATATGAAGGCAAGGAGAATTGATGGACATCATTTATTTAGAACTGAAGAGTTCTTGACATGGTTACCTGAACTATAAAGAGTCCTGTTTTGAAAATTAAAGAAAACGAAGCAAAATCAGATTTGACTCAGGACTTACAAAATGTCATTTTCCTTGATGACTTCTCGAGAACATGCAGGAATACGTGTTGCATCACTCATCTTTCCATCTCTCTCCTGAGTTCTTCTCCCTGAGGCAGGCCTTTCTTTCTCCCTCTACACTCTCCTCTTCGCTCCCACCTCATCCCATCACCCACTCAGACCCCTAAAAGCCAGTGCTAGCTCAATAGCATTTGGCAAGAGAAAACTCCCTTGTTTAGCCTAAACATAAACGACTTATAGTTCTTTGACTGTGCTCTCGGGAATATTTAATTCATATAGTCATATAAGATCAAAAATGTTTCAGAAAAAATTAAACATTCCATTACCTTTGCACACATGGAAAAAAATGATAACAAAAGCTAACACTTTGATAGCATTTATTAATGCTTTACATATATTAATTCCTTTAATCTCTATCATCATCATCATCATCCCCCTTTTACATGTGAAGAAACTGAGGTCATATTGCTTAACTAGCAAGGTAGATTTCTGAACCCTGCTCTTTAGTCTGGCTCCAGGGTTCACATTCTTAGCTACTACACCATGCAGACTCTCATCTTTCCCCATTGGCATTCTCTTCCTGAGTTTTGTGTCTCTGTGGATAGCACTCCTGCATATCCACTAACTGCCTCTCCCTCACCTCTACACCCACTCAGGCACTCAGTACTTGAGCCTGCAGCAGCTTCTCCCTGCCTGTATTATTACAGGAGTGTATAGATATTCTCTCTCTTTCCGCCCCCGCCCCCCCACACACACCATCTTTTCACTATACGTAGCCAGAGTGTGGGGTGTCCAGCACTTAAAGCCAGCACTTTAGCTTCTTGTCTAATAAGGTTTTTTTGTAATGCACACACACACTAAACACACACACACACACACACAAGTAACACAAATATCCACTTTTTAAATTATTAAAACAAAGAGTTTGAATGTGTAGTGGAGCGTTCTGAGACTATATCTCAATAATTCTAACCCCTAAGGGTGAAATTAGGGACAAAATGTATTGGATATCTTCCAGAAATGTGCTTCCTGTGGCTCTAAAAGTGGAAGTAAGAACATGTCACAGGGCAGTCTCTTCTTGGTTCTGAAAAGGAGCAAGCTAATGACCTCAGAGTAGTAGCCACTCAGTGTTCACGTGGCAGTGGATGCTGGAGCCTGTTCCAAGTCACCCCTCCCAAGCTTACTAGCACCCAGGAAATTGGCAGTGAAGAGACCGGATCTTAAAAGTAGAATGTTGGGAGCAGGCCAGTCTGGGGTGGGAGTTAGTGCATGTGTTGGGAGTTGGAGAAGCACTGCTGGAGCAAGGGGAAGGATGGGTCTGACAGGAGTTCAAAACCTTTACCTTTCAAAGAACAACTGTGTGCCTGCAATGGTGACCCAAACCAACACCCAAACAACATATCTTTTGTAACAGAACCAGAAATAATGAACTGTTCTTGGAACTCAGTAAGGGGGCTCCTCCACCTCAAGGGGTACCTGTGTTCTGAGCCCAACATAAAGAGACAGGTACAAACAAGATCCTATAGATTACTGACCATATAAGGGAAGCTCAAAAAGAGAAACTAGATTTTCTGCTTATCTGGGCATGTGGGAAGTAGAGAAAGTATTCATTTCAAAAGAAGATGGAATGTGATCTTATTTGTCTCTCCATGTACATGAAATGGGTCATATTAATTATATTGGTTATTATTATAATTACCTCCTTCTTTCTCCCTCCACTCCATCTCTGAATCCACGACCTGAAACTGGTGCCTCCTAATTTTCCTAAGCCAACACTGTATATCACTGTGTTTAACCCTATTCTGCCATGACATCATTTCTTCATCAAAGGAGGCCTGTACTTTGGTGAGATGTTCGTACTCTAGTATGGTCCTCAAATTTGCAGGACCACAAAATGCACTTGATCCGTTCACTCTGTATGATGGTGGGTAAATTGATTCACACTAATTAAATCCAAGAGAGGGTGATTCATGCACTGGGACAATATATTAAACTTAGAGAAACATAAAACTGGCCTGAAAATCAGAGACATGCATTTGAACTGGACACAGTTTTTGTGATGGTAAGTCCACAAGATAAGCCAAACAACAAAGCAAAACATTGCCCTGTTGACTCAGAATAAAAGTGAAGATGTTTGTATGCTATCACATGGTATTTCTAGAAAGTTTTGGTAGACTGAGAAGTTGCCTTCCATGAGTACTATGCTTGAAAAACCAAGACCAGTATTTAGAATAAGATGTCCCTGTCCCTTGAAAGTAACAGAATGATATTGATAAAGTCTTACAACTCAACCCTCATTTTCCCATTGTTCTATTTGTATTTGTCATTATGTTTAGAATTGTCAAACTTCAGGTAATTTTCATCAATTATAGTTTAATGGGTAATTTAGATTGTGGCAAATAAGTCTAAGCTTCATAGCATAGTGCCCAAGAGCTAAAAGGACATCAGCAATCATCTAGCTCACTGATTTTTAAGTTGTGTTCCATGGATTCCTGAATTAGGAAACAAGAGGTGTTAGGAGGAGGCTGAGTAAACAGGTTATAGCTGAACACCCTCTTGTAAGGAGTTTGGATTACTCAAAATATAGAAACCATTGATATGTTTTACTATAGTGTGACAGGATAACATTTATGTTTTAAATAACAAATTTGGGGAGAATGATTGGAGGAAGGCAAGGATAGAGATAAGAAGACAACCTAGAAAGGTATAGTACTTGTTCAGGGGAGATATGATGATATTGGAAATAAGGATAATAACAGCAGAGTTGGAGAAAAATGGATGGATTTGAGTTGTAATTAAGAGGTAGAATAGATAGGACATGGCTAGTAAGGGAGCAGAAGTTATCAAAGATTCACTCATTTATTTATTCCATTCAGGAAATTTATTGAGTGCTTACAATGGGCTGGGCACTGGACTAGACAGCCAAGTCCCTACCCTTCCTGGAATTTGTATTCTAGTGGAGGGAGACAGACAATAGACTGGCACACAAATAGGTAAAATACTAATGTGCTTGGGAAGAGGTTGGGATATCAACTGCAGGGCTCACATTCTTTTTTCCCTTCTCTCAGGGATCATTGTCCTGCACCACCCGTTATCCAATCAACCAGTTTTCCAATCCCCTAAAAAGCAGTTTAAGATTGAAGGGTGAATTTACTCCCTGTTATTCCATCATGGCCAGAAGTGGAAGAGACTTTTCCTTTCATGACTTTGCAATAAGGAATGAAGGAGAGGAATCAAAACTTACCATCATCATTCTGACTTTAATAGCATCATAGATGGTTGTGAAGCAGAACCAGATGAATTGGGGTTTATTTTCATTTTTTCTTCCTTTCCTTCCTTCCTTTTTTCTTCCTTCTTTCCTTTTTTCCTTTTTTCCTTCCTACTTTCCTTCCTTCCTTTCTTCATGCCAGCCTTCCTTTTGTCCTTCCTTTTGTGTATGTGTATTTTAAAATTTGTCTTGTTCTGAAGATTCTCAAGAACAGAATCATGGTAGAAAAGATGGAAATCAATAGAATGTTGAGTTTGAGATGCCTATATGACATATGATACTAGGGCTTGAAGAGGAGGAGTAGGTCAGAGATATCCTTGAGCATGTAGGCATGTGGAGGTACAGTTCACTGAAGGGGAGAATCCTGCATCAGGAGCAGATTTGTGGAGGGATCTAGAGCTCAGGTTTTGAGATGTTAAGCTTGAAATGTCTAGATACATAGATAGCTTTTTCATGGGGAATGCAAAAGTCAGGTAACCCTAGAGAGACACGATGAATTAGTAGAGATTTGTTGTCTATTTTTAAGATGGAAGACGCAGCATACTTGGATGAGAAAGCCAGGAGGTTAAAAATGCATAGAGAGAGGGACTAACAGAAGAGCAAGTGTCCTTAAAAGTCTCCTGAAAGATCTAGAATCCGGAACCCACTCTCCAGTAACCCTTACTGCTCTCTTCCATTGACCTTGGCAGATCTCACCAAAGTGATTAAGACCTCTCTAAACATCCCCTCAATTCTTTTCTGAGCCCACAAATGGCATAACATACAATAAGTGTTTGAAATACTTCCTCCAATAAATTATATGTTTATAATGCAAATGAATAAATAAGATTTACCTGGTAAAATCTGCCCTGAAAAGAGGAGCAAAGATCTCTATGTATTTAATTACTTCAAGATCAAAAAACACTTTTTGAATAATTTGGTTAATGTCCCTAGTGTAGAGAATAAGCACAATAAAAATAAAATTCTTCTTATTATTATTTTAGAGACAAAGAATGTAAATTTTTTTCCAAATTAATCACAACCGATGAATAGCTACTCCCTGTGTAGATCCAAAGGCTTCTTTCAGCATTCTAGGGCAAAGAGTAATTGCTGCATTTTGTATCTGAAATCCATTCTCATTTATCAAAAATTGGAGAGTGCTACATAATTATGTCTATTATTTCCATAACATCCTAGTATGTTGACATAGTACTATTATACCATCATTTCTCAATCATTAGGCTAGTGATAGAATCAAATCCTGGTAGAAGACAGCAGGTTTGTCATCATAATTTGGGTTCATTTGGGCTAATAGCCCGTGTCAACCCACCAATGACAGAGGTTCAGCCCAGAAGCATTTGTGTGGCAAGGGGTCTGCTTGGGATTTTTTATCTCTG
Source organism: Eonycteris spelaea (assembly GCA_003508835.1). Taxonomy (NCBI): domain Eukaryota; kingdom Metazoa; phylum Chordata; class Mammalia; order Chiroptera; family Pteropodidae; genus Eonycteris; species Eonycteris spelaea. Next base: position 5,288,830 of record PUFA01000127.1, on the reverse strand, counting down.
AGATTTGTTCACAAAGTGAATCAAGAACTGGCTAAAAGGATAGACCCCTTTACAGGAAGAAGATTATATAGTTCAAGGACATGGCAAAGGCAAAATTAGATTTATATTTAGAGCTAAGTACTAGAACTGAGAAATAACCCAGTTCTTCCCCCTCATTTTACAGATGAAAATAAAACCCAGAGTGACTGCATGACTTGCTCAAGGTCACACAAGTTAATGAAATACCTTCCCAATAAATGACATCTTGTGTTACTCCCACTCCTGTGCTCTACACCATCTTGCATCTCCAAAGAGTTCTTCTTTCCTTTTGTCTTCTCCAGCAAAAGGAATTATCATCAAATTCTAAAATACATTTAAAAATGTAAGGAACAAATTGAAATCCCAGATAGATAAGGCGTTAAAGGAAATTTAGATTTTTAAAGCTTATACTCCTCTAGACATTTTCCCAGCTGTTAACTCATGTAATCAAACCCCTGTGAGGTTTTATCCCAATTTATAGATGAGGAAACAAAGACTAAATAGACTAAATAATTTACTGTAGGTCACACAAATACCAAGTGATGCAATAGATGAGAATTTAGGTCTAGAACTCTAGGTACCCTTCTCTTTCCACTATATCACACTTAGAATGACATTACGCCTTCTAGCCCAGACAGATCATAACCCCAAATACTGAAAGACTCAAAAAAGCAGAAATGTAATTTTGCAACCACTGTTGGCAATCTTTGGCAGGGGGTAGGAGCTGGGGGGATGAAGAACAAAGAGGTGCCAGAAGACTGGAAAATAGTTTTTTATTGTGAAATTCAAGAAAGACTAGAATCTGAGAACCATAATTTTGTCAAAGCAAATTCTTGATGTCGAACCTTGGCAAAACTCTGGAATAAAATCACTAAATAGATGGCTTGTGAGCCACTTAGAAAAGAATACTGTGATCACATGAAGCCAACACTAAGGTCATCATGCCAAGCCATCAAATGTATCTACTAAGCAATTAGGTTTCTGTTGGGATGTCACTGCGGTCAAACTGAAAATATGTTATTAAGATAATAGGACAGTTGGATATGTTCACAATGGGTTGAAGGTGCCAGCAGCCTGTCATACGACCCTGCCTGATATAATGCCATTAAAAATGATCTTCTTTTAACTTTAGCAATTGTCAGTTTTGTCAATAACTCAGAGTTCAAAGGGAGATGCCATATGATAAGAACCAATAATTATTTGAAAGACTGAAATGATGGCCAATCTCTCCATTTTAGATTTTAACAGGGGAAACTATCATTATACTTTTAAGTGAAAATAAATAGATGGGTAGATGACAAATAACAATAGGTAGACAGATGATGATAATAGATGATAAATAATAGATAATAGATGATAGATAGATAGATAGATAGATAGATAGATAGATAGATAGATGATAGATAGATAGATAAACAGACAGACAGACAGAATCACATAAGTTCCACATGGAGAAAATCCAACTTAACCAAAATTCATGAGCAAGAGAAAACTAAAGTTTAATTGACTACAAGTTCAAAAAGCAACAGTAGCACAGAGATGTCCTATAACATAATATATGAGAGCTTGAGGTTCAGCATCAACAAAGCTGAACTCACAGTCCAAGTTCACCATGTAGCAGCTGTGTGGCCTTGGGCAATGTGCTTAACTTTAAAGCCTCAGTTTCCCATTCTATGAAATGAGTATTATTCAATGTCACATTGCTAGTAATAGAACTTGGATTACAATTCAAGTCTTCTGATTCTTCATCTGGTGCTTTTTCCATGGAAGACTACCTTCAAATGGTTGAAAAAGACATTTTAGGGGGAAAAAAATCAGAATTATTCCATGGCATCTTAGAAAGCCAACCAACATCAGATCAATAGACGAACATTATCAAAAAGCTGATTTCAGCTCACTTCCTGAAAGAACACTTTTTTGTCAGGCCCTTGGCCTCACACCATCAGCTCCCCTGGTTCTCAGGCCTCTGGACTCATGCTAAATTACACTACCAACTTTCTTGGGTCTCCAGCTGACAGACAGCAGGTTGTGATATCTCTGTCTCCATAATGGTATAAGCCAATTCCTATAATAAATCTCCTCATATATGTATACTGGCTCTCTTTCTCTAGAGAACCATGACTAATACAGAAGTCCATATTATTTGACATTAAATGATCACTTCTGATAATTTAACTTTTCAGCTATGATAGTAGGTTGTAGCAAACTAATACTCCCACGGATAACTAGAAAAGCCGAATACAATACAAAGGAACAACTATTTGAGATTGTAAAAGAGCTGCTTGGGCAGCCAGGATATAAGGAACCAAGATTCTAGAATGAAGAGAAGGTCTTTAAAGTAATCTCAACATTTTGCATGCAGCTTTTTCCCCCCAGGACATTTGTGGATTCTTGGCGGAGTGGTAGAAAAGGCTGAAAAACTAGATTAAAGACAGCTGCTAAGAAGCAGGATGTCGACAGACCTTTCAGTGATCTCACAAGATTGGGAAGAAAAATGAAAATTGAGGGAGTATATAAAAGGTACAAATTTCCAGTTATAAAATAAATGTCTTGAAGATGTAATGTACAGCATGGTGACTATGGTTAGTCATACTGTACTGCATAATTGAAACTTGCTAAGAGAGATCTTAAAAGTTTTCATCATAAGAAAAAAATTTATAACAATGTGTGGTGATGGATGTTAACTAAACTTGTTGTGATCATTTCATAATATATCGAATCACTATGTTGTACACCTGAAACTAGTATAATGTTACATGTCAATTATAACTTAATTTAAAATAAATTAAATTTCCCCATCTTAGATCATTAGGCTTGCTGTAACAGAATAGCATAGACTAAATGGCTTACAAACAATAAATATGTGTTTCTTACAGTTCTGGAGGCTAGGAAATCCAAGATCATGGTGCCAGCAGTTTCAGGGTCTGGTGACATCTTGCTTCTTCATTAGCAGCTGTCTTTTCACTGTAATCTTACATGAGAGACCTCTCTGGGACCTTTTATTTTTAATTACCAAGATTTTTATTTTTATTTAACATAAAAATACATAAATTAGGAATGGCTTAATGGTGTATTACTTCTTTTTTAAAAAAAATCATTTTAACATTTTAAAAAAAATTTGCCCCTCCCTACTCCCCATACTCTGGCAACCATTAGTCCATTGTCCATGTCCATGAGTCTCAGTTTGTTTGTTCTGTTCATTTGTTGCTTTTAGGTTTATATCCCACATATAAGTGATATCATGTGATTTTCAACCTTTTCTGTCTGGCTTATTCTGCTTAGTATGATCATCTCAAGGTTCATCCATGTTGTTGCAAATGGCAGTATTTCATCTCTTCTTATGGCTGAGTAATATTCCATTGTATATATGTACCACAGCTTCTTTAGCCAGTCATCTATCATAGGACACTTCAGTTGCTTCCATGTCCTGGCCACTGTGAATAATGATGCTATGAACATTGGTGTGCAAATATCTTTTTAGATATGAGTTTTCAAGTCTTTGGGGGTAAATATTCAGTAGAGGGATTGCTGGATCACATGGTATATCAATTCTTAGTTTTTGAGGAACCTCCATACTGTTTTCCATAGTGGTTGTACCAATTTGCAGTCCCACAGCAGTGGGTCCTATTTCTCCACAACCTCTCCATCATTTGTTATTACTTGTCATGTTGATTATAGCCTTTCTAACTGCTGTAAGATGGTATCTCATTGTGGTTTTGATTTGCATTTCCCTAATAGCTAGTGATATTGAGCATCTTTTCATATATTTGTTGGCCATTTGTATGTCCTCTAGGGAGAAGTGTCTGTTCAGGTCCTCTGCCATTTTTTGATTGGATAATTTGGTTTCTTTGTTGTTGTTATTGAGTCATATGAGTTCTTTTTATATTTTGGATATTAGGCCCTTATCGGAGGCGTTGCTTACAAGTATATTCTCTCCGGGGCCTCTTTTATAAGGACACTATCCCATTGATAAGGGCTTCTCTCTCATGACCTAACCACCTCCCAAAGGCCCCACCTCCAAACACTATCACATTAGGTTTCACCATATGAATGGAGAGGGGAGTGGGGAATACAAACAAAAAAAATACAAATAAAAACACTTTTTAAATCAGGGGAGTATGGGTCTCAGGCAGCTAGGACTTGAGGTGACAAGATCCCTGAGAGAATGGAGGTATAGAAAAGTGAGCTCAACGTTTGACAATTACATTCGATGCATTTTCCAAATTCTTAAGCTACACAGAAAAAGAAGTGACAGCCTCATTGTACTGAATATTAAAGGGAAATGGAATTTAAGAACCGTTTCAGGAAGGGACTCCCTAGTAAATACTCTCTCAGTTGAGACATCTGCAAGTTCACACCAGAGACGAAAAACAAACCAAACACAGATGAGCCTTACAGAGACCCACAGCTCAATCTCAAAACAGCCCTCTTTTTGCTGCCTATTAGGAGATGGTGTGAATCCTTTCTGGAGGAAGATCATTTCATACAGAGTTCCTTACATAGTTTCAACAAATTGTTGGCCTTTAATTAATAATTACCAACCATGAGAAAAAACAAGACCAAAAAATAAATAGACAGTAGGAACAGATGTATAGGTAACCCGGATGTCAGAGACAGACTTTAAAATAATTGTAATAACTGTGATTTGTATGCTCAAGAAAATAGATGACAAAATGGAAATGATCACCAAAGAGGAAAAGACACAAAATGGGCAGAAGTGATAGGTAAAGAGATAACATCCCAGATATTCCAAAACCTCACAAATACTATCAAGAAAAACTCTGAAATGCAATAGAATCTAAGTAGGATAAACACAAAGAAAACCACATCTTGATATATCAACATGAAACTGATGAAAACAAGGATGAAGGCAAAAAAATAAAAATAAAAATAAAAGAACCTAAAAGCAGCCAGAGAAATCAAATATATTACTTTCAGAGGAGTAACAATAAGACCAAAAAATAAAGAGGGTGTCTTTAAAATGCTGAAAGAAAATATATGCCAACCTAAACTTTTATATCCATTGACTGAAAACATCCTTCAAAACTGAAGATAAATTAAAGACATTTTTAGGCAAATAGAGACAAACAATCATTGTTAACAGATTTCCAATAAAGGAAATATTACATAGTGATGGTTGTTAGTCAAACTTATTTTGCTGATTATACTGATTACTCTGCAATATATACAAATACAACTTATTATATGCCTGAAAGTAAGAAATGTTGTGTGTCAATTATATCTCTACATAAAAGAAAAAAAAAGGGGAAATATTAATGAAAATTCTTACATGAGAAAAATAATAGCAAATAATAGATAAAAACATAGAAATATAGGAATAGAAAGAGTAAATTTGGGGCATATTAATTTTTATTGTATCAAGCAACAATAAAAATGTTTTGTAGGGTTGACAAGATATGTAGAATTAAAATGCATACCGACAATAACAAAAAATGGCAAGAAGAGATGAGTTAAACTATTATTTAAAAAGCATTGTTTAACAGGAAATTGAAAGAGTATAAATTATACTAGATGCAAATAAGTCAAAGGATAATATTGTAATCTCTAAAGTAATAATAAAAAGAATGGTAAAAATATTTAACAAATAAGCTAATAAAAAGAAGAGTGAAATAATGAAAAACGCTTGATTAAAAGAAAATAAGGCAAAACAGGAGAGAAAAGGGACCATAAAACACGTGAATATAAAGAAAGCAAATATTAAGAAGATAGCTATAAATCAAATAACCTCAAAATTGCATTAAATATAAACAGAATAAAAGCTCAAATTAAAAGACAAATATTGTCAGTCTGTATAACAACCACAAGAACAATTACAAAACTAAAACAACTACGCAGCTTACAAGGCATACGCCCTACTATGAGGACATTATTGAAAGGTCCTAATCACAGAGAGATGAAAGTAAAACGGAAAGAGATAAACGATGCAAATGTTAACAGAAAAAGAATTATAATCATATTATTATCAAAGTAAGCTTTAAGTCAAGAAACATTATTAAAGAAAAAGACATTCATAATGATAAAAATATCAATCCATCAGGAAAATATAATTCTAAAAAATGTAGCTTCAAAAACTGAAGAACTGAAGAAAGAAATACATAATGATAGTAGGAGATTTTAGCAAACCTAACATATGAGAGAAAAAAACAAAGCAGGATAAAATAATAAATCAGTAAGAATACAGGAGATATGAATAACAAAATTAACAAATTTGATTTATTTGACATATGTAGAACACTCCACCCAACAATAAGAGTATTCTTCATTCATTCCAAGTACACATGAAACATCTACAAAATTGGCCTTATGCTATCCATAAATAAATTCTCAACAAATTTCAAATTATTGAAATCATTCAGAGTATATTTGCTGACCACAATGAAATGTCCAAGTGTTTGGAAATTAAGCAATTCATCTTTTAAAATAAATTAATATTTTAAAAAATCCACCCTGAGTCAAAGAATAAATCACAATAAAAATTAGAAGGCACTTTGGATTATACTATAATGAAAATATGACATCGATCAACCTGTGGAATGTGACTAAAATTATTTCTAAAGAAAGATGTGCCATGTTAAATGCATATACTAGCCAAACAAAAGAGCTGAAAATCAATTATTTAAATATCTATCTCAAGATGCTAGTACAAAAACAGCTGAATCCAATAAAGTAAGAACAAATAAAAATAACAACATGAATTAATGAAATAGAAAACAAATGCATGAGAGAAAAATCAATAAAGTTCTTTGACAAGATAATAATAATGATAAACAACTAGCAAGACTAATCAAGAAAAAAAGGATGCAAACATTGCCAAAATCAAGAATATAGTGAAAAAAGAAACATCACTACAGAGTCTATAGACATTAAAAGATTAAAAAAAAAAAGACCCAATAGAAGCTTCAAGTGGCTGTGTGGGCCTGAGGTGATAAGTCCGGTAAGACCCAGCTAGGTAAAAGTGCTCATTCTCTAGGCTTTTACCTACCTTTGACTCCCACCCAAATTCTAATGTCCTGGTGGAGTACCTGCTCATGTCACTATAGTTCAGGGCCCTACGTCCAAACCAGTGAAGTGCTCCTGGGTGGGATCCTATTTCTGACAGTCAATGTAATGGAGTCTGAGAGTGTTCCAGGCAGAGGCACCACCATGTGTAATGGCTTGGAAAATGGAACTAAGCTGAGAAGATGCAGGAAACCTGAGATCCTTCTTGTGTCTGGAATGGCAGGCCGAGGGGTCGTTCTTCATTCTGAGGGTCCTAGAGGGTTGTGAACAAAAGGGGAACACAGTCTGAGTTAGGGTTTTAAGAGCTTTTCTAAGGCTTCTCAGAGGTAGGATGAACTGGAATGGGGGTGATGGGGACATTGAAGCAGAGGGAAGTTGGTTTTGATGGAGGAATCTTCAAGCTGGTAAGTGGCAGCGCTGAGGACTGAAGCACAATGGTTAGTGTGTGAAAATGAGATCACCTGGCTCCAGAAGTTGGCAGGGTACAAGCCCCTGGAGCCCAGCCATGATCACCTGCCTCTTCCCAGAGGTTCTGATGGTTGAAGAAGTACTTATGGAATCTACAGGGTCTTCAAAAACTGAGTAAGTTAAAATGAAGGCCTTGTTAAGATGGGGCCCAAATTTGATATAAATAGTGTCATTATAAGAAGAGGAAGAAGCACCAGGGACACACTCACAGAGGAACAATCAGGTGAAGAGACAGGATGAGGGCAACAATCTGCAAGCCAAGGAGAGAGGCCTCAGGAGAAACCAAACCTGCCCACATATTGATCTTGGAACTTCTAGACTCCAGAGCTGTGAAAAAAATAAATGTTGTGTTGTTAAAGCCAAAAATAATAACAGAAGATGTCAAAATGATTCAATGGGGAAAGGACAGTCTTTTCAACAAATGATGCTGGGAAAATTGGATATCCACATGCAAAAGAATGGAGTTAAACACTTACCTACAGCATATACAAAAATTAACTCCATGGAAGGCCTAAATGTAAGGGTTAAAAACTATAAAAGTCTTAAAAGAAAACAGAAAGAAAAAGCTATACGACATTGAATTTGACAATGATTCTTAGATATGACACCAAAGAACAGGCAACAAATGAAAAAGAGAGGTAATTTGTACTTTGCCAAAATTTAAAACTTTTTAAAGTACATTGAAAAACACTATCAAGAGAATGAGAAGACAACTCACAGAAGAGAGAAAATATTTGTAAATCACATATCTGATAAAGGGTTAACATCCAGAATATATAGAGAATGCCTATAACTCAACAACAAGAAAACAAACAACTCAATTCAAAAATGGGCAAAGGACTTGAATAAAAATTTCTCCGAAGAAAATGTGCAAATAGCCAATAGGCACAATAAAAGAAGCTCAGCACCTCTAATCACTAGGGAAATGCAAACCAAAACCATGAAATACCACCTGACACCCATTAAGATGGCAAGTATAAAAAGAAATAGAAAGTGTTGGCACAAGTGTGGAGAAATGAGAATCCTTGTGCATTACTTGTAGGCATGTAAAATGCTGCAGCCACTGTAGAAAACAGTGTGACAATTCCTCAAAAGCTAAATATAGTATTACCATATGATCCAGCAATTCCACTTCTAGGTATATACTCAAAATAACAGGAAGCAAGGACTCAGACAGGTTCTTGTAACCCATATTCACAGCAGCATTATTTGCAATTGTCAAAAGTTGTAAACAACCCAAATACCCATCAATATATGAATGTATAAACAAAATGTGGTATATACTTAAAATAAAATATTATTCAGCTTTTAAAAGGAATAAATTCTAATGCATGCTATAATATAGACAACCTTGAGGACAGTTTGCTAAGTGAAATAAGATAGGCACCAAAAGACAAATATTGAACAATTTCATTTCTATGAGATACCTAGAATAGTCAAATTCGTATAGAGACAGAAAGGAAAATTGAGGGTACCAGGGGCTGAGTGGAGAGGGGAATGGGATTTATTGTTTAGTGGGTACAGAGGTTTTGTTTGAGATGTTGAAAATGTTCTGGAATTGAATAATGGTGATAGTTGCGCAACATTGAGAATGTTCTTAATGTCACTTAATTGTACACCTAAAAATGCTTTAAGTGGTCAATTTTATGTTAGGCATATGTAACCACAATTTTTTAAAGTTATACAGAAAAATTCAATCAGTGTAATTCCCATTTTAACAGAATAAAAAGAAAAACCATGATCATTTCAGTAGATGTTGAATAAAAATTTTGATAAAATTCAAAACCCATTGTGATATTTTAAAATTCTGACTACAGACAGAAGGGAACTTATTTAACTGGATATATTTTAAAATCTTAACTATCTTCTAAAAAACTACAGCAAACATAATATTTAATAACAAAATATCAAAAGCTTTCCCTCTCAAAATTGGGAATAAAATAAGAATTCCCACTATCATTGCTCCTAATCATTGTTCTAGAATGCCTATAAATCAAGAAAAAGAAATAAAAGTTTTAGAACTTTGAAAAAGAAAATAAAACTGTCATTTTTTGTAAATAACATGTTTGTATAAATAGGAAATCTAAAACACTCCACACTAGAGAATTCATAAGTGAAAAACAAGGTCCTACTTATAACATCAATACACAAAAATTCTAAATACCTCAACAATTAGAAAATGAAAGTTTTTAGATGATAACATTTACAATATGATTCAAAAAATCAAATACTCAGAAATAAATATAAACAAGAGCTCTACACAGAAAACTATGTAACATTATTATGAGAAGTTAAAGAATGTTAACTATATTGGGTCCATGTACATGGTATCCTTCTGTTTTATTGAGATGTTAATTCTTTCCAAATCAGTCTATAGATTACATTGAATGTAATCTTAGTTAAAATCCTAGTCACAGAAAGCTTCCATACATTCAGTTGGGCAGTAAGACATAGACCTGAGAAACTACTAGAGAATGTGACAGTACATAAATAAGAAAGTTCTCCACTTCACAAAGTAGATAATTAGAAGACAGTGGCATGTTATAGGTACAACTGTACATATAGATGTGAGTGTTATAAAGAGCTGGAAGACGGAGAAATCAAAGGCACAGATAAAGCGGTGATACTGGGTCATGAGAAAAAGTCATAAGTAGTTGCCCCGGCATAAAATTCATAAAAGGTGGCAACCCCCAACGCTGGCATGATTTGCTCTATTTGCTTAAGAAACACCCAGAACTGGAATTGCCTGGGCAGGGATTACAGGTTTGGACGATGGAGTTCTGGCAAGGAGAGGAAAAAGGAAGTCATTCTGGGGACACCCACCCACATCTCTCTCCCTGCTTACATCAGCCTCTCCCTGATTACTTTGTCAAATGATAACTCTAAGAAGCCCTTTGTAAGCTGATATGGTCCTACTGATCCATTTTCAGCAAAGTAAAATGTATGCATCTTCTCCTTCCCACTTCCAGTTTCTTATTTAACTAGATTTGGGGTAGAAACTAAGTCCCACCTTGCACTACTATCCAGAATGCTCCCAAAATAAGATGACTAAATCTAAAAGAAATAAAATTTTAAAAACATGTAGGCATTTTATGCTACTAACCCACACAAATAAGCACAAGGATTAGAGTTCACAAATTGACTAAACTTGGGGGCCTATCTCCACATCCGTTCTTAACTCCTCCCAATCTTGCCTACTTGGTACTCCAACCTCTACCTAACCTAAGTAGATGAATTATTAGTTTGTAGATATCTAAATCCCTATTTCCCCTCTTCCTCCTATTGGCTTCATTTTTTGCTATTCACCACTTACTCTAGAATCTCCATCAGAGTATAATGTGGGGAAAAAGAGAGGTTGAAATGCAATTAATTAATATTGGGGAAAAGGTGAAGAAAAATACCTGAAGTCAGGGTTTCTAGATTTTTTAATTGGTATTCTTATATGTGGTTTTCTTTTATCCAGCCTCCCTTTTTCTCAATCTTTTTTTAAGTTCTCCCTCTGCCTATCTTAAATAATAAAGGTCATTTGGCCTCAGATGTTGCTTGGTCCTGGCTGACTGTTCAACTTCCTGTTTAGACATGCTTTCTGAATATTTTGTTAATTCAAATAATTTTTTGATTACTGAATTCCAGATGTAATGAAAGAAAAACACATTTGAATCATTATCTTCCTAAGACTGTGAGTTCTGTATATAACTAAAAGTTCTTTCAAAAGAAGCAAAATCATCTTCCACTCTCAAAATATGTTCTTCTTCTTTTATTCTAAAAATATCTGTTGGTGACACCACCATCCACTTAGTTGCCCAAACTGAACACCTGGGAGTCACCCTTGGCTCCTGCCTTTCCCTCACTTTCCACCTCAGCAATCACAAGTCCCGCTGAATTCACCTACTGTTTGTTTCTCTGCATCCCTACCCCACTTCCCTCCCCAAGGTTCATGCCCACAGCTCCCTCACCAGTCCACTACAGTGGTTGCAGTCGGCCCCTACCTTGAACCTTGCCTCTGGTCTCCCCTCCAGTACATCTTCCACACAGAATGATCTATCTCGAATAAGAATATATATTTCAACCAACAGCTCCCTACAGCCTTCAGAATGAAGGTCAAAGTCCCTGGCAGAGCAGAAGAGGGCTCCAGGATCACTCTCTCTTTCCAGCCTCTTTTGCCCTCCGTTCCCAGATTTGCACTTCCCACTCTGGCAACCTGACTTCTTTGCGGTTGCCCCAGTGTCCCCTGATGTTTCTCACCTCTATGATTTTTCCAAACCAGAAGCCATTCTTGACCCATTCACTACCTTCTACACCTAAGTGCTTTCAGGTGCCATTACTCCATTCTCTGCACTGGCTTGTAACGACCAGTTTATGTCTCCTGCCTCCCTCCATTCATTGCCTCTCTTCCCTCTGTATCACCACCACCTAGCTTGGCATATAGCAGGTGCCTAACAAATATTCACCAAATACAATGGATGAATATTTGCATAGGTAATATGTATATTTAAACAATTTAGAAATATATAAAACAAAACATGCAACAGAGTAAAAACCAAATATGTCTTTGAAACTTTTTCATTGCTTCCGGATCCAGAGCACAGAACCAGCCTTTTGTTCTTCCCACAAATCAGTGGCAAACAGCCAATGCATTGGATTGCTTTTGCTTCCTGAATAATCAGAGTAAACATCTATTGTATTACTTATTAAATGCAGGTGCTGAGTGCTTCACATGGGTTGTCTTATTTCATTTGCAGAACTACCCTATTAGGTAAGAACTACCCTATTGTTACATTTGAGGAAACTGAGGCTTAGTAAAATGAATATTAGTTGTTGGTGGAGCTGGAATTTAGAATTTGACATCTGACCTCAAAGTTTATGCTCTTATTCATTCTAATTTCCATTGGAGTTGGGGTTAGAAGGCAGCATATTGTAATGCAGAGTCATAATTTCTCTTGGAAATATCTTTTCATTAGAAATCTGTACCTATTTGGCCGAAAGTTAGAACATATGTTAAAATTCATAGGCGCACACTCATAGTCCAGGTCCTCCAGGCTCAAGTCAAGTACCATTTCAGTCTTCATTATAATCTTCTACATATCTGACTTGTCTTTTTAACCATAATTTTTGTACTCAATGCGACAGCTTGATGGCTTTTTTGTTCTCAAATCTTCTTGACCCCTGTAAGGCTGAGCAAATCCACACTTGTGAACCACATTAGAGAGGAACATCCCATCTCTCAGAAAGCTCACACAGCCAGCTCCTGCAATAAAGCAGAAACTAACCACTGAGCATTAGATAAAGATGATGACTTGTGGGAGCCATGCTGCATGGGAATAAAAAGTGCTAAGATGACACTCAACAGGGTGAGATGTTTATGCTGAGAGCATTGTGAAAAAGCACAGTTGCGAAATCACAAATTCCTGTACCCTCATCCTGTCTTCCTGTGGGACCTTGAGTGGAATGATAGGCTCAATTGCCAGCTCTATTTAAATGATTCCCTTCTCACTCGAATGTGTTCATCACAGATTAAATGACCCCATTTCTCAGGATCAGGGCATATGATATGGAAAACAATATCTAATTTTACTTTGACATCTCTATCTTGGGGAAACGCAAGATAACTGACATACAGTTCCTTTCCTCTGACCTAAACCCCTGAAGTTACATGTTAAAAGGCTTTATACCTGCTTTATTCTTCTCAGAGGTGGAGAACTGATGCCCATCCTCAGTGGCTTAAAAAGATACTTGCAACCCTAAACTTAACTGTTCAATCTGCATTTCTTTTCTTTGGAATAATACGGTTAAATCAGATGTTTGCAAGGCCCTTGAATGATTGATGATAGAAAGGTAGATTAGTAGATAGATAGATAGATAGTAGATAGATAGATAGATAGATAGATAGATAGATAGATAGATGGATGGATGGATGCAAAACTAAAAATATGGGCCAATAAATGCTTTTTAAATTTACTTGAGAGAGTTTAAAGAAGCCCATTGTTTTCTTGTGGAAATTATGATTCAGGCCTGTTTTTTCTGTTTACACTAAGTACACTATGGCCAAACGCTAATTAACTTTAGGTGAAGGAGGTCAAGAACAAAAGGACTGAATTAACATAGAAGAATCATCAACTCTCAGAGAACACAAAGAGTACAATGGAATCTACTATACGATTTTTTTTATGAATATAGTAGCTTAGCAACACATATTTATTTCCTGTTATAAAAAAGATGGGTACTATAAAATGAAGAGTTCCTGCATGATGAATCATATATGCAGCCACAGTTTCCCTATAGAAATTATGTGTAGAACCTTAGGAAATAGAAGATGGTTACAAGCCATTGTCTTATAGGAAAAATTTATGTCAGTAATAAGATTGAATACAGAAATAAAAACACTGTATCAAGTCTAAAGTTCCTAGCAGAACCATCCCAAAGCAAATCACAGTGCTCCTGTTGTTGGTTTTCAATGCAGTGACCACTCATAACTAGGAGCCTAGTTAGCAATGGAAAGAGCTGGCTCCCAGAGGCTCTTTCATTTGGGTCAAGCCAGGGTCCATCTAAACTAGCAGGTGAGACCAAGCCTCCCTCTGCACTCCCCTCAGGCTGTATGTTGCATTCTTCAGGCTCCACTGTTTTAAACTCTTGTTTTATTTTTGTGTGTAGCAGCATACACATAATATGAAATTTTCCGTCTTAGCCACTTTTAAGTGTACAGTTCAGTGGCCTTAAGTACATTCACATTGTTGCACGAGCGCCACCACCATCTGTCTTCAGAACACTGTGTAAAACTGAAACTCAGTACCCATTAAACAACAACTCCCATTCCTCTCTGCCTTAGGCCCTGGCAACCACCATTCCACTTTCCAACTCTGAATTTGACTACTCCAGGTACTTCATATAAGTGGAATCATACAGTATTTGTGTTTTCGTGACTGGCTTATTTCACTTAGTCTTATGTTCTCAAGGTTTATCTATGTTGTAGCATTTCCTTCCTTTTTATGGCTGGTTAATATTCCATTTGTCATATTTATTTTATCTTACCTGTAGAGTATTTTTGTATGGTAAAGAGAGTAAAAAACTGATCATATAACTTGCCCACTCCTCTCACCTATGCCGTGAATTTGATACCTATCACTAATGGAGTCACAGAGCTTCCAGAGGAAAAATCCCTTATAGAAAATGTTGTGAGATCATAGATTAGACCAGGGGGTTCATGGGCCTTTAATGAGTCCATGGTTGGGCTCCAGGAAGTTTGTGAATTCCCTGAAACTGAAACCAAAATTGTGTGCCTTTGTCTTCTACTGAGAAAAGAGTCCTTGGTTTTTAACATCTTTTTGGAGGAGTCTTTGACCGCCTAAATGCTAAGCATCACTGGTCTCAACTATATTTCATTAAGGTTGAACTGGGGTGAATGATTATTGCTCTCATCCATCTCAGGGCATGGTTCCATGGGATGTCAGTGCTGCAGTCTTCTGAAATACCTATGACACTGGAAATTCTCCACTGTACCTTGGACCCCTAGAGTACCTGCTTCCTGGGAATATATTCAAAGGATTATGGAGTTGGCTATGTTTGGTCCAATTATTCTTCACAGTGTATAAGAAATTATTTCTACTATGACAGAAAAAAATTTATCACTCGAAATATTTTCATGAGACTCCATTTCAAACTAGTATGGTGATGGGAGGTAGAAAAAACATACCAAGCCTGGTCCCTGATCTTGAGGAACATGAAATCATATAAAAGAGGCTGATGCTGAACACCATCAGTGAACACTACTGATAAACTCAACACTACCAGTGAACAACACACACAAGCCAGATGTGTGGCATCGACCTGAATTTGCTAGAGGAATTGTCTTAGGGTCACAGTCTGTTTAAATCATGTGGCCCAGTGGAGGAAATTCCTATTCGTGCTAAGGTCTCAGATAAATCTGACTTTTGATACAAACTGGTATGCTTTCACTTCTTTGACAAGGAAAACTATGTAACTGACCTCATCTTCCTTTAAAATTTGGCCACCAGGAAGCTCAGAGCTGTATTTCTGGCTCAACAATGGCAATTATGTAAGTCCAAATATTCTCCACATATTTGTTTTATTATCCAGCCTTCTTCTCCCATTCCTCATACTTGACCTTTAATTTATGTTTTCTGTGGTCTGGATTCTATTTTTGAATTTGTATTTATTTCTTCAGTGTGTGTTTGCACTGCACTCTGGTGCAATCCTTGGCAGAATGAGGTTCGCTGTCTGTGATACAGACAATGAATGGAGCTGGGGTACAACTAGGAAACAAGATTTATGTCTACAAAGCTGGTATTTTCTGCTTCCCTCCAGGTAAACTCCCTACCCTTCCCCACATGCTCTATATCTCCCTGCCAAGCTGTGGGTCGGTAGTGCCTGTGTTCTTTACCAAAGTTCCCAACTCCTACCCAGCAGCCTGTTCCTAAGCTCGTAGCTATTGCTTTCTTGGGGTTCTAATAACTGTTCCCTCCTCTTGCCCCTTCCATGCTAAGAGTGGTAACAGCACTTCTTTTTTATTCTTGCCACCCCAGCTCCTACTGATTTCTTTCCGCTGTGCCCATACCTGTGTAAGCAGTAGCTATGCAGTCTCTCCAATTATTTCTTTTGAGTGTGAATTGGGATGGTGGATGACAAGCCCATCAAAATGAATTGGGATTTTTGCCATTTCTCTCCATACACAGTATGTTCCAGTCACAGTGCTTTGTATGTATTTCTGTGAAATCACCACCTACCTCTTGCCTCTGAACCTTCATATGTTGTATTTCCTCCACCTGACACACCCTTTTCTTCAGCTCATCCGCCTCAGTTCCTTTCTGCACATTCACAGTGCTCAGTGGACACTACACCCAGACTTATCCCACTGAAATGTCACTCTTTATTTCTGAGTCTGTCCCCACCTCTGAATTGTAAGAATAGCCTTGTGCCTGATTATGTATTATGTTCCCAATACCTGGGATTCAACAAAAATTGTTGAATGAATTAATGAATATATGAGTGAATTCAAAGCCCCTGGCTTTTCCATCGTACAGTGCTGCATCTGAGCTGAATCCTAAGTATTTGCCTGCAGGGCTGCCAAGTCATCCGCCCCCATGGCCTGCTGAGCTGGCCGGAATCCCATGCAAGCCCAGTGCTGCCTGGAGAAGGCACAAAGGTGGGATGGGCTGAGTCCATGAGGGTGCCCAAGGGGTTGTGCTTGAGAGACTGATAGAAGATGCAAGATGAGAAGAGGAAGGGAGGTCACTGCAGGCACCCTCGTTAGAGTTTGGGGCTTGACTCTAAGATACCTGGAAGTCACTCAGGCTCCAAAGAGCAAGATGGCAAACCAAAAGTGACCCAAGAGGAGGTAAATCTGAAGATAGATGTGGAATAAATGGGAGGGGAAGGTGCTCCAAAAACAGAGCATTTGCTGAGGGGTGGGGCACGGCAGTTGAGCTGTGAGAGACAATGAGGAAAATGACCGTAGATATATCCCACAAGACTAACAGCTCCCGCTCCTTTTTGTCATCTCCCCAAAGTTTTTCCCTAGTCCCTGTGTAATCATGACAACCTTAGAAACTGCTCTGAAGTGTGTGGTTACAATAACAGGCTGCTTTTGAGCAAAGTCAGTATACTTTAGTGACTGAGAATGTGGCCTCTGGTATCATAAAACCCTCAATTCAAGTCCCAATTCTGTCTCTCATTCCCCCATGTAGCCCTGGTCAAGTGACACCAACTCTTCGAGATGAAGTCCTCTCATTTACAAAGTGGGGACAACAATGGTACCCACTGCCTAAGGTTGTTTTGAGTATAAATTGTTTCTACATGAAAAATGTGCAGCCCACTACATGGCATCTGATACAAATCCATTGGTTTTTATTTTGTCACTTTAACTTTATGCTTAATTTCTAAGGCAGCCCACCATGGGGAAATCAGCTAAGATGCTAAGTAAACAAAATCAGACGTTCTACTAAGTCTGTCCATCATCCTCTATATAAGAAGGGAAAAAAAATCCGACAGGAGTTTAAAATGCTAAATCATAAATACCATAGGTACTGTTTTATTTTTATAACAAAGGGTCCCAAAGGGAATCTGGAATTCCTAACTCAATTAGGTCTGAGTACAGCTCTTTCTACACATTATCTTAAGGCCTCAGAACAACCCATAAGTTCAGTATAATTTCCCCCACTTTGAAGATGAAGAAGCTAAAACTTAGAAGACTCCCAGACTCACCAAAGTTGACACTATAAATTATAGAAATTGGAGATTGGCCCAAAAGTCTGTGCCTCTCCTTCAGGGTCACTGTGCCTTCCCAAAGTGACATTTTCAGTGTTCCCAACATTATTTAAATTCAGTTGTTAAACAAAAACATGAAACTCTGTGGCTATATCTATTAGAAAATGTCTGTGTATTTATGAAAAAAGAATTTGCTGGTTAGGATAGTGATGAATTTCCAACTGCTGACCTGTGACATCCATCACATGTACAGAAATGTACTCTAAATTTGTCATTTAAAGTTGAATATCTGTCATGTTGGCCTCCTTTGCCTACCTAAGCTGGTACCGCTGCAGCATGCGGGGAATGTTTCAGCCCCCACTGATGCTGGCACTGGGTAATCAGCTTGCCAAGGGAAGTCAGGGTTTGCACCCATCCCTGAACATCTCTAAAATTCTTGTCTCCATGTGTAATGTTTGGATCCTTTCTGAGCACCATCACCTGGCCTGGATTATATCCTTGACACGTCTGCAGATACTCTGAGAGAGGTGGAATTGAGCAAAAGAAGTAAAGCCCAGAAACAATTGAAGAGTAATAGTTCCAGCCCTACACATGTGCTATTTTGGTATCTTGGCCCTGTACCTGACAAATGAGTGAGAATTCTGAGTGGAAACATAGATGTCCATTAGTATGAGAAATCAAGGAAGGGATAGGCCCCTCATAACTCTTTCTTTATTCTCAGCTACTCATTCATTTGACCTTTTTCCCTCATTAGGCGGGGAATATGCCAGGGTCTTCCAATGTCCAGACCCAATTGCCACTTTGATTAAGCTTGTCCTTAAAATGACCTAAAAGAAAATAAAAGACAAATTATGATAACACACACTTTAAGGCCTACAAAATTTACATGTGTATTGTGATTTATATGCTCTTCACAGCAAACCAGAGGGATCAGCAGAGCTGATATTACTATGCTCATCTTACAGGTGAGGAAACTGAGGCAAAGAAGGTAAGTTTATTAGCCAAGTTCATGAAACCGGTAAAATCAAAATTCAAATCCAACAACCAGTTGGTCTGAATCCAAGTTCAGTGCTCTTTTACCTCATTATTAAAAAAGTAATCTCAGCCACCAGTGCTAGAAGGAAAATACATACAGAAAATTGGAGACAATACTGGGACAGGGTGCTAGAGTGAAGCACTGTCCCACTCAAAGACACCCAGGTAACGGCCTTGTAAATGGGCGTTTTCATCTGCCTCATTGGACCTGCCCACCTTACTCACTGCTGTGGCCTTTGCTCCTTTCTGCTCTGGCAGCCGCTCTCCTCCGCAGGCCTGCTAATGTCAAGAGACACAGGGCTACAGCTAGGTAACCCTCGTATTGCCCCCAAACCATAATTAAACAGGAACAGAGCGCAATGGCTCATCCTTGACACTATGTCTTGGTCCCTTCCCACTCCTGCCCAGCCCTGCATTGTCCTAGAGAGCCACTGGACACATCCTGCCAGCCCTATGAGGCCAACCAAAGCCACGGAATATTTGTCATCTCCTGGCTTCTCACATGAGGAGGTAAATATCCTCTTCCCCAGTTTATAGAAGGACAAACTGAGGCTCGGAGATAGGCATACTGATTGAGCCCAAGGTCACACAGCTAGTTCACGGTACAGCTGGGAACTACAACCTAACAAAGGCTGCGCTTTGCTTATCTCCAGCTATCACACTGCACACTGCAGGCCCAGGGCAGGTTAATGGAGAACTCGAGGCACAGCAGAGGCGTGGTGGGCTGGCCTGGGAAAGGGGCCCAGGTTTCCTGGCTCCCAGTCTGGGCCTTCAGCCACAGGACCACACTGCTCCCCCTCAGTAAAACAATCTGGAAGTGGACAGTGGATCTCGCTAGAACGAGGCAGGCTAGTGTGGGGATATTTTCCAGATGAATATTAGGGAACGGGAAAAAAAAAAGAGTTCAGGATAATGTAGAGATCTATAGCCCAAAATACCAAAAGGGAAAGTACAGTAATTCACAGAGAGCTTAAAAAGAAAACAAAGGAGGGAAAATTGAAACAAAAGCTATCTCATTGACGATCTGCCATTTCCTTTTTTCCAGCTGCTTTTTTTTTTTCCTCTTGGGAAACTGGCATCTGTCTCTCCTCTCACCAAGCACATAACATGTAGAGACAAGGGCTTTACTGGGTCTAATGAGGCATTAATAGAATGTGACTGCAGAGCCCAGATATCCACAGTCCCCTGAAGTACACTAAGCTGCTCATTGATAGCCAGGCAAATGGTGTTCCACCTGCTTTGAAAGCTATTTGCTGACACTTAGTGAGTTAGACAAGGCCAAGGTTTTTATTGAAAAGGGCCCTTTCCTGAATTTTATTGCCTGGCTCCATACTGTTTGACTAAAAATAATGAACTTTCCATAACAATACTTAACACTGAGCTTTCATTTAGCAAAAAACAAGGTTTAAAGGAGAGCTGAGAGCTTCACATAAAACAAACAAATAAGTAGATAATCCCAAACCAAGGAAAACCCACCTCTAGGCCATTCACCCTTTTTAAGTTTGAAAGATTGAACTTTCCTGAAGTTGCTAAACAAAGTAAGCACTTAGAAGGAATCCTGTGATAAGGCAAATGGCTCCACTCTGCCACAAATGAACATAGGTAATCTTCGATTTTCTTTGCTAATAGCTAAAATGGACACACCATCCTAGGGAGCTTTGATGGTTCATTTCATCTGATATGACATCCAAAGTTTGGTATAGTAGGCAAGATTTCTAGAAATAGTCCCAAGATTCCACACCCTAAAGCCAGAATCTGGGAATGTAGTAAAATATCACATCATGTTATGTTATATGGCACAGTTGACCTTAAAAGGGGTCCAATCTAGTCGCACGGGCCCATGAAAGCAGAGAACTTTCTCTAGCTGCTGACAAAAGAGGAAGGTGGAAGACAGAGAAACTGAAGCAAGCACAAAAAGGACTCAGTGCACTATTGCAACTTTGAAGATAAAGGAGATCACATGAGAAGAAAGGTAGGCAGCCCCAAGAAGCAGAGAGTGACCAGAGCTGACAGCCAGCAAGGAAACTTCAGTCCTACAACCACATGGAAATAGATCCTGCTGACAACCTTAATGAGCTTAGAAGCAAAATCTTCCCCCACAGCCTTCAGATGGGAGCCCAGCTAGCCAACATTTTGAATTCAGCAAAGCCCAGTGGAACCCACCTACACTCCTGAACTATAGAACTGTGAAACAATAATTGTATATCATTTTGTGTTTGGGGTACTTTGTTACAGCGGCAATAGAAAACATACAGTTGGCAAAGATGAATCATGACAGCACTCAAAAAATGGGAAAGAAACAGAGAAAGAAAAAATCAGGCAGGACTATGGAGAAGAGAGGACAAAAATTCAGGCTGGGACTCTCAATGGCTACTTGCTGCTGTTTCAAGTCCTGGTCAGGTCGACTCAGATCATCAGAGAACTAAAAAGTAACTAGAGAAATTTCTTCTAAAAGAGTTTTTCCCTTTCCAAATAATGCATTTTCCTGCTCCTGACCAATGGGTACCAGATTTTCAACAGTGAGGGAGTTTTGCTAGGAGTGACATGAGAGCAATTAAAGCTGTGTAAAATACCCACAAGGCACAACCTCCTGGCAGAAAATGGATAGTGTCTGGGACAATGATGGGAGGTCAGCCTCTCACAGCCACCTTTCTACCTCCAGAAACCCCTCCCATGGCTCCCTGTCTTCTCAGCCACTAGCTCTTTCTCAACTTATTCCACAAATGCTTCCCTTTTCTCTCGGCGTTCCTCCTTGTCACAATCTTGGCCAGGTGCCATTTATTTCCTTAGAGGCAATCAAAATAGATAGAAAAGAAATATTATTTAGGAGAAAGTTATTTTTGAAGGGTTTGCTCTCCCTACTCAAATCCAATTTTCTGTAATGTTGTATCAAATTGAAATAAAACTGAAGTAAGGAAAGATGATGGGAGGTTTCAGGAGTCTCATGAAATTTAAATTTTTAGATTTACTCTTCTATATTTCATCAAAGGTCTCTTACCAGCTGAGGTCAGCCAAGGGCTTAACTTGCTCCTCAAGTTTATTCAAGCTTTCATTTCAGTCCAACAAATATTAATTAAGGGGCTCCTACATGTGCTAGGCACTGGTACACACAGGATTCACTCACAGCAGGAAATCTTGGCACAAACAATTAAAACACAATTACTTATTTGAGTTGGGACTTTGGCAAGAACATTACACAGACCGGTAGCCCCAGTACCATTGCCCAAGGGCAACTGGGCAGCAAAGCCACTGTACAGAAGGAGGCATGCTGCAGTGGATCCCAGCAAGCTGCAGTGCTCATAACCCAAGCATAAAGTCTTGGCACATCCATTCACTCCACAGACCCTCCTTGAGCCTTTTCTCTATCTGGACACTAGACTATGAGTTGTGAGAGCCACAACATAACTTGCTCCAGAAGCTTATAATGTAATAATGGGCATTACTGGTTGACAAGGGAGATCTTAGAAAAGGAAAGCCTTCTTGTTCAAAGATCTAACCAAACAAAAGAATGAGCCTTTTATTTCACTAAACACTTTTGAATACTGATTCAAAAACAGGAGAGGTTTTGTATTTCTGAATGCCCCATGTCTCTTCTGCCACCTTCCATCTCATGGGCGGGGTCTCCCAACACAACCAACTCATGCTTTCTTTTGCGGGTGTTGGGGAATAAACATCTAGTGGTGATGGAATGATAGTCCTGGCAGAAGGAGCAGTGTCATACCTGTTTGGCCCCACACTGTCTACTGTTGGGTAATTCCCCACTGTGGCAGTCCGGCCATCACTAGTGAGCTTGGACACTGCTTTTTAATGGTGAATTGTTTCTTAAATCTTCAAAAAACAAATCTATATGTCCCTTGTTTCTAGAGTACCTCTTTCCAGAGTACCTATTTCTCTGTTTATAAAATGAGGATGATGCTTATAATGACCAAAAATATTTACATAATATTTACACAGCAGCTGATACATAGCAGACAACCCCAATATGGTAGGTTTTGTTGCTATTGGTATTTGTAATGATTATGACCATTTCCAGCTGCCTGCTGAGCATCAGTACCTAGATGTCCCAAAGGATCCTCAAACTCAACATGTCTAAAACTAAACTCATGATCTATACCTCTAAATGTATCCCATCTGCTGCATTCTGCTTTTGTCTAATGATAACTGTCACACCCAGCCACCCAACCTACAATGTTGGATGTCTCCCCCTCTCCCCACTCCCTCCCACTCCCCTTTTCCTCCTCCTTCTCCTTCTTCCCCCATCCACACTACTTCACTTCTTCTCCCTCCTTCTCTTCCTCATCCTTGTTCTTACTCCACAAGGATTGGTCATTAGTCCCTAATCATTCTACCTCCCAAAGATTCTTGAATTCATCTCATTATACTGTATTATTATTTTCTGTCTAGACAATTGCAAACATATAATTTGTCTCTCTTTCCCTATTTCTACCTCACTACAAAACCATCTTCTTCATTGCATTCCACAGCTTAAATGCGGTCATGACACTCTCTTCATTAAAGCCCTTTGGTGACTTTCCACTATGGACAAAGCAGTGCCTAACTCCTTGGCATACACAAAATGCCCTTCACAGTCTAGCCTCTTTCTATCCTTCCAGGCTCGTCTGCTGTCACCTACCACCATAGCCTACACTCCAGCCACTCCAATCTTCTGGTTAGTCCTCAGGTGTGCCATTCCCTTTCATACTCCCATGACTTTGCATTAATATGGCCTCTGTTCAGTATGCTTTTCCACTTGGAAAATTTGCCTCTCAAGAGCTAATTCAAATACTCCTCCAATATGAAGCCTGGGGATATCTGGATCAAAATTAATCCCTCCTGCCCTATATTCACTTAGCCGTTCTAATGGCTTTACCAAGACAGAATTCACATGCCATAAATTCATCCACTTAAAGTGTACAAACTATAGTTCTCAATATATTCACAGAGTGTACAACTATCGACACGATCTAACTTGAAAAAATTTTTTATTACCCCTAATGTAAACCTTGTACTCATTAGCAGTCACTCCCTCTCCCTATTTTTCAGCTCCAGGCAACCACTAATCTTTCTGTCTATAGACTTGCCGATTGTGGCTAGTTCATGTAAGTGGAATAATACAACATGTGGAATCATATAATATCTTTTGTAATTGGCTTCTCTCACTTAGCATAGTGTTTTTAAAGTTTATCCATTTTATATATGTTTTAATATTTCATTCTTTTTAACTGTTGAATGATATTCCACTGTGTGGATATACTATATTTTATTCATCCATCCATCAATGGACACTTGGGTTGTTTTCACTTTTTGACTATTATGAATAATGATATGTATATGAATTTTGCCTATTTGGCATTTTGCACACAACTCTATTATAACGTTGCTCATGTTGTATTAGAATTCTTTTTATATTCCTCTCCATTGGGTTATAAAATATTCTAGTTCCCTATTGCCCTCAGAAACTGCCAAGTCACAAGCAAATCTGACCAATGAATAAATAAACGAAGCTAATAATGAATGGGCATTCTTTTTTTAATATTTTTTTTTAGAGCAGTTTCAGGTTCACAGTGAATATTCTTTTGAGAAAGGTCGAGAATGCATGGTCAAGTAAGGAAAAGAAGGCTATTTCTGGCGTAAGCCAGAAAGACAGTGGCAAAGTAGTAAAAGAATAATACTAAATTCAATTTACCAATAAATGACATCGATACCTTCCACATTCATGTGGCTATGGCTTTCCTTGACCTGTCATAAGATCATCTCACTTGATAATGTCATCTCATTTGACAATGTCACACTGGCAGAAAAGGCTGCTATAAAAATGAAATGAAGTGCCTGGGTCAGTGTCTGCTCCCTAGCTGCCCCCTGGTAAATCAAGGCTGTTGCTGCCTGTGGTAGAGGACCCAGTGGGAACCGGTGGAATTGTGGGGATCCCAGCTCTTCTCTCCCTTCACTCACCACTCTCCTTTGGTCATGCTGGTTCCGGGTTCAGTTTCAAGACTCACATTATTCTAATCCCATATTTTTCATCCTTTGATGACACGGGACATCAATACTTGAAAGATTCCACTACAGACTACAGCTCTTCGGTGCCCCAGAAATGGTGCCCAAAGCACAGCTTTGGTGCCCAAACACTCAGCACAAGCACCAGTGGCACTCGCTGAAGGGATAGTCTCTCCGTGGATTCTCCTATTGGCTGAATTGAGTAAATCATAAAACTCTCATGGGCTCTTCTCCAAACTGGCCAGGAGTTCACCTCCATGCAGAATATTCCTCATCTTCTTTTGAGCTGATTAGAAATGCCACAGAACATTCAAGGGAGAGGCATGAGTCTGGCTGGTGCTATTTAGAGCCCCCAAAAGGTCACCCAGGCCTCCAAGAGCCTCTCCACCCCTTGCTCCCACCCACCACCGAGACAGCAGGATGAGGTTACCCCCCTAGACACCTTCAGTCACCCCAGAAGTTCAGGAGGTCCCTGGTGATAGCTCAAGATGTACAGACCCTAAAATAACTGATTAAGAGGTGAGTGCTATTTCTAAAAAGCACAGCCTGTTCTGTTTTGGATGCCAAGGAATTACATCACATTTTCTGTTCTCATTACAAAGGGATGCTTTTCTGGCCTTCTGAGTGAGTGCCCACTCCCAACGCCTACTTTGCTAAGTGGCTTCTGTACACACTGGAGCCAGGAATACCATCCAGGTCAAAGGTAGGAGTGTCACCTTCAATCCCAAGTGAGGGATATTAGAAAACATTTAATCAAGAGAACAAGCATTCCAGGCTGATATGTTTGCCACGTGGGAGGAGGAGGCACCGAAACCCTGAAACTTATAGGAAAGAAGAGACATTCCTTTTCCATCAAGCAGTGACGGGTGACATCAGGGGAGGGGAAAGTGGTCAAGCCCTTTCATCACTGTGCCAGGAGTAAGGGTGCAGTGTCTAACCTCAGCTTCTGGTGAAGGGAGAAGTATATATATGATCCAAGACCACCAACCGCAAACCAGAAGTGGTAAAAGGCTGACTCGAGTCTCAGGTTTGGATCCTAATCCTGCCCCTTAACAACAGCCACGTACCTTGGGCAGGACATTCAAACCATCCCTTCTGCAGACAGAAGGAGGACAGTGTTAATATCTAGCATGTAGAATTGTTACAAGGACAAAACGAATGAATATTAACATTTTAAACTATTTTAAAGACCTGGAACATAAAAAGTGACGTGCGTTTGTCACGTAAATTAAAGTTAGACTGCCATCCTAACACCAAAAGGATTCTCATCTAATCATCACACTGCTGCATTTCTGAGTTGATAAAGCCTCGTACCAACAATCAGACATCTCTTCATGCATCAACTCTTCTAAGACTGAGGGACTAAAGATACTATGAGTGATGCAGATTTTAAAATGGTTTTTTAAAATGTACAATAAAACAAAGGCAGAGTCTGCCTTGCTAATATAGGTTAGGTCATTTAGTCAGATCCTTCCTTTCTAACTATCAAGGCAAGGAACACCTGTGATCTGGAAAGCTCTTCAAAAGAAAGCTAGGGAGGGAAGAAAAGAGTCTTTTTTCTCAATCCCTAAATATCTCAAACTACATAATAGATTACAGAAATGATCATAACCGTCAGTTTCTGTCTGGAGCAAGAACAAACTTTCCTTGTCACAATGGAAGGCAGGAGCATCCTTGGGTCCAAAACTGTCAAATGCTCTGCCACCTGTTTCATATTTTGAGGAAAGTATTTTATTCACTACAAAAGAAATTTAGCTTTTCTAATCAGAGACTCACTCTCAGTCAATTTTCAACTCTGGGATGTGGGGTGCACCTGTGAAAACAGACTCTTCCACCTGGACCTGCCAAAGCCTGGAGCGTGTATGGCTGTCACCATCCATGGAGTGGGAGGGAGGGGGTGCAGGCAGGCCTGGGAGTGAGACTCTTCTTATAGCGGGGGATGAGGGTGGCTTCACTAGCACTCAGAAATGAGCCACAAACATGGTGGTGATTCTAACTGCAAAGGCTGCTAGTTGACACGGTATCTTCCTACCCCTGCCCCCTTTATTATCTTTTTAAACTAAATGCCTACAGCCACAAGGATTCCCGCCTCAGGAGTGCTACCTGCCACCTGCAATGGGAAACTTTTCTAGGACTTGAATGATAGCTGTGCTGAGACACACCTCTTACTTATTACTATTTTAAGATTTATAATGAGAGAAACAGAAATATGTGTTTTCTCAAGAGGAACATCTCAGAAGCATAAAACCAAACACATACTCAGAGGAAATGTCTGTTCAGCTTTAAGAAATAAAAATGAACAAGAATATTTTTCAATTATGAGGAAGAAAAAGAAGAAACACTAAGTGAAAAGCAGCTATGACCAGGCTTTTTTTCCTCATCAATAAGAACAAAGTAAATATTAAATAATGACCTTTATTTTATTACACACATACACACACACAAAGGCAGCAACTCATTTCTTCACTTAACAAACACCTATTTGACACCTGCTGTGCGCCAGCTTGTTCTAAGTGCTGAGGATCCATCAGCGAACTCCACAGATAAAAATCTCTGCCCTCATGATGCTTGCTTCTCATGGAGGAGGAAGGCAGGCAAATGAAACACATGGAATATCGCACAGTGCTAAGTGCTACTGAGAAGAATAAAACAGGAAAGTGCTGTCTGCAAGCCAGAAAGAGAGCCTTCACCAGAAACTGAAGCCTGCTGGCACCTTTTTTAAAATTTATTTTTTAATTACAGTTGGCACACTATATTATATTAGTTTCAGGTGTACAACATACTGATTAGACATTTATATGCCTTACAAAGTGATCACCATGATAAGTCTAGTGCCCATCCAGCACCACACATAGTTAAGATGATATAATTGATTATATTCCTAATGCTGTACATTAGATCCCCATGATTAATTTATTGCTGGCAGTTTGTACTTCTTAATTCCTTCACTTGTATCGTCCATTCCCCCCACCCCCCTCCCATCTGGCTACATAAGTTTGTTCTCTGAATCTGTGAGATAGTTTCCATTTTGTTTTGTTTTGTTTTTAGATTCCAAATATCTGAAACCACATATTTGTCTTTCACTGTCTAATTTTTTCACCTAATGTAATACCCTCTAGGTTCATTCATGTTTTCACAAATGGTAAGATTTTATTCTTTTTATGGATCAGTAATATTATATTACATGTATATGTCTGTGTGTATCTGTGTGTATATATATGTATAATATATGAACAGCTAGGTTGCTGCAATGAACACAGTGGTGAATATATCATTTTAAATTAGTGGTTTTCATTTCCTTCTAGAACTTTGGTCTTAGACTTTCCAGAGTCCACAATTAGAAGAAAATAAATTTCTGTGCTGAAGCCACCCAGTTTGTAGTATTTTGTTATGACAGTCCAAGCCAACTTGAGTTGGTACCTAGAAATAGAATACTGCTGACCGAATATCTAAAATGTGAAGTGGTTTGGAACTAGGTAATGGGTAGAAGTTAGAAGAGTTTTGAAGTGCATCATAGAAAAATTCTGAATTACCATGAAGGGATTGTTGGTAGAAATATGGATGCTCAAGGCAATTCCGGTAAGAACTCAGAAAAAAAGAGAGCCGGAGAGAGAGTCTTCATCTTCTTAGAGAATACATAAATAATAATGAACAGAATGTGGCAGAAATATGGACATTAAAGGCCATTCCAGTAGGTGTCAGACAGAAATAAAGAACATGTTATTGGAAACTGAAGGGAAGGCAATCCTTATAAAATGACAATGAACTTGGCTGAATTGTGTTCTAGTGTTTTGTGGAAGGTTGAACTTGTGAGCCGTGAAATTGGATGCTTAGCTGAGGAGATTCTAAGCAAAGTTTTGAAGGAGTGGCATGGTTTCCTTTACCACTTACAGGAAAATGTGAGAGGAGAGAGATAAATCGAGGAAATTTTTAAGCAAAAAAAAGAAACAGAACTTGAAAATTTGGGAAATTCTCAGCTTATTCATGTTGCAGAAAATGAGAAGTGTTCCAAAGAGAACACTAAGGGTGTGGCTAAAACACCATTTGATAAGGAGAAACACCATTTGATATGGGTGTGAATTGTAAATTTAACCAGTCATGGCAGAAAAAACAACAACAACAACAACAGGAAAAAAGATGGGATTATACCAGCAGAAATACTGTCAGGACTAGTGAAAGAGAAATGAAAGACAAAATGAAAAAAGGATATTGGATTTCTTGGATTCTACAGGACTGGACAATAGAGCTATCAGGCTGCAAATGTTTACTATTTTTCAAAAAGAGGGAAGAATGACCCCAAAAGTGATTCAGAGATCACCAGCACTGCCTCCATCTTGGTTTCAAAGGGTAAGCCCATCACTGTGGTTTCAACAGGCTGAGCTGCCACCACCCAGAGCCAGGCAGGGCAGGGAGGCAGACACAATTTAGTCCACAGTATTCTATCCCTGGTCCCCGAAATTCATGTCCTTACTGTATGCAAAATACATTCTTTCTATCCCAACAGCCCAAACAGTGAACTAGAAGAAAAAAAAAAAAAATCTAGTGCCCACTACTGTGGGCCGAAGATTTGAGGAAGCTACAAGCCCAGGAGAACAAAAGGACATAGAAATAGCCTCAATGTCAGAAACGGAGTCAAGCTGCCTGCCAGCTCTGTGACCTGGCCTGTGATATCCCCAAATCACCACAAGACCAAAGTTGTAAAAAGACGCTTTGAGCTGGTTCTAACCTGGGGACCTCAGAGAACTGGTGGAGATCTCAAAAACACTAAAGAGGCAAAAGCAAGACAGAGAGAGAAGACTAATTCAATGGAATAAAGCCAAGAAAATAAACAGTTGGGATAAAACTCATGCCAAAGTGAATTCATTCACAAACTAAATATATTTAGGATGCTCAAATGATGGAATACTTTCATTTTTAAAAGTATAAGAAATTACGAGATAAAAACAGTAAGAAATGAAATATTAACAAATACTATAAATAATTTAAAAATCTGAGAAATAAAAAAATATAGTCGTATAGTATTGTGGATATAAGAAACATCCAAACATGTAGAAAATTTTTATAAGAATTTATTTGAACCAAACTGATGACAATGCTCAGGAGAATGACAGTTTGTAGTTTCTTTTATGCTTTTGGAATTAAGGAGAGAATTTAAGGAAGATTACATGAAGGTGGGAGAATGTAAGATAGGGATTGGATTACAGGATAGTTAAGATTATGTGCTCTCTTGAGGGTGGTTAGGCTTCGAGGAGTCTGTAAAATAGAATTACTTCTGGCATTTCAAGGGTATGTTAGCCTAGATGCACAAGAACAATGGACAAGGCTTGCTTGAAAACCTTTCACTAAAAAAGTTATAAGCCTGGGGCATGACTGCCCACCATGACCTGCCCACATAGGAATTTATGATCAGATTACCTTGTGAGGTTACTTTAAGTTAGATTATTATAGCACCCCTTTCTTGTTCACAGTATAATACAAAATGAATGAAATAAATTCTGGACACAAATAAAGAGAGAATAAGTGAAAAGGAAATAATAGTCTTGAAAAATACAAGGCCTGCATTCTTTAAAAACTGTCAAAGGTGGGATCTTAAAGAAAGGGAATTGTTCCAGATTGAAGGAGGTGGAAGAAACATGGCAACTGAATACATCATGTGTTTCTGGATAGGATTCCAGAAACAAAACAAAACAAAACAAAACAAAAACATTGACAGGACATTCGGCAAAATCTGAATTGGATCTGTAAACAACATAGTAGTGATGCATCAATGTTGATTTCAATGATGAGTTGTAAGTTACTAAATGGTTATATAGTAAAGTGTTGGGGAAATACACCCCAGAATATTTCGGAATTATGAAGCACGTGTCTGCAGTTCATTCTCAAGTGGTTCAGAAAAAGACTAATGATAATCATTAGGGAGAAGGGGTGAAGGTGGTCAAAAGGGACAAAGTTCCAATTATAAGATTATAAGTTCTGGGGATGTAATGTATGATCATGCACAACATGGTGACTATAGTTAACAATATTGTAATGTATATTTGAAAGTTGCTAAGAAAGTAGATCTTAAAAGTACTCATCACAAGAAAATAATTTGTAACTATGTGAGGTGATAGATGTTAATGAAATTTATGGTGATAATCATTTTGCAATATATGCCTATATCAAATCACTATGTTATGCATCTTAAAATAATACAATGTAATATGTCAATTATATAAAACTGGGAAAAATCTTTAGGGTGAGAGAGAAAGAGAGAAAGAAATGGTGCTTGATTACATGCAGTGAAATATTAACAGTTGGAAGGTCTAGGTGGGGAGGTAAGGGATTTCTTTGTACTATCTTGTAATCTCTGCAAGTTTTAAGTCATTTCAAAATAAACTATATAACATATAAAAATGACATGGGAATGTAGAGTACAGCCTAGAGAATATAGTCAATAATATTGTAGTAGCTATGTATGGTGTCAGATGGGTACTAGACTTATCAGAATGATTATTTTGGAAGTTTTATAAATGTCTAATCACTGTTGTACACCAAAACTAATATAATATTGTATGTCAACTGTAATTGACATTTTTTTAATTTAAATAAATTCATTTAATTAAATTTAATAAAAGTGAGGGGGAGGGAGTGAATATTTCTGACCAAAATCCAATCTACTATAGACTGTTAAAATGATTAAATGGATTTATGTCTGCAAAGCACCTTGAATGATGTCTGGCACTAAAGTGTTTAATAAATGTTAGTTCTTTTTTCCTCCTTCCAAAAAAATTAAAATAATATAAAATAAAATAAAATAAAAATAGGAATTTCATTATATGTTAGTATGACCTAGCATAGCCTCAAGCAAGAATAGCTGATTATTAATACCAGTTCTTAATTGAATACAAAGACATTTGTCTTACTACCTAAAAATTATTTCTAAAACCCAGAAACAAGCTTTTATTCCTCTTTGTCTTAAAAAGGAAGGAAGGAAGGATGGATGGAAGGAAGGATGGAAGGAAGGCTTTACCTAAGCTTTATCTCAGGAATGCAAAGAAATAAGATTGTTGCCCATATGTGTCCAAAATGAATTGATTTTTACTGCTTATCCCTCAGAGAGCAAAGCCTCCATAAAGAGTCAGGAAGGTTTGACTGTAACTGACTGAAGTTAAGATGTGGGAAAGGACTAAAGTCCTTTGCTCTAGCAGCTGAGCTACTGAAGGGCAGCATTATGCTAAATGAGGTAAGTCAGCCAGAGAAAGACAAATACTGTATAATCTCACTTATATGTGGAATGTAAAAACACCAAACTCATAGAAACAGAGAGTAAAATGCTGGTTACCAGGAGATAGAGGGTGGGAGACAAGACAAATATTATTTAAGGGTACAAACTTGCAACAAGTAATAAATAAGTCCTAGAGATCTAATGCACAGTACAATGAATATAGACAACGATATTGTTATTATAATCACCAAACTTGCTAAGAAACTAAAAATTATTCCAACCACAAAAAAAAAAAAAGGATAATTATGTAATGCAATAGAGCTGCTAATTATGGTACAATGGCAATCATACTGCAATAATATAAATTTATCAAACTACCATGTTGTATCCTTAAATTTATACAATGTTATATGTCAAATATATTTCAATTTTTAAAAAAAGATGTGGGAAACTACTTTATTTCTCTTGGTTATTCATTTTCCCTTATGTTCATGCCCTTTCACATGTTACTTTGCAGTTTGGGAGTTTACTGGGGACAGGGTGCTGTTTTTTTTTGTTTTTTGTTTTTTGTTTTTTTTTACTATATAGTGTTAGTTGTCTTATATTATCAATAATAAAAGTGAACCTTTATTAAGTGCTTATTATGTATATATAGTGTTCATCTAACTAGCTTTTCTTACAGAATTTGTAGGGGAAAATAAATGTAGAAATTTCACATCACAAAAGCAGGGTACTATGTAAAGCATTTAAAATCGTATGTGTGGTTTATACAGTTAGGTCCACCAAACACTACTGTTGTTTTTTCTTTCTGTGATAACAGAAAATGTGGATAGCACTTTTAAGAGTGACATGTGTAAACGAGAGTACTTCCTGAGGAAGTGAAAGGATGGCAAAGAGTCTGGGAAACGAGGCCTGTAAGGACCAGCAAAAGGAAATGAAGGTGTTTATACTAGCAGGAGAAGGCTTCAAGGAAACACAAGAGTTGCTTTCACAGCTCCAACGAGATAGTGTGTGGCAAAGGGATTCCATTTAGTCTGAGTAGTTCAAAAGGACAAACTATAGCAAATAAATGAAATTTATGTGATGGAAAATTTTGGATTAAAAAAAAAAATCGCCAACAATTCTAGCTCTCTAACACGGAATAGCTGCTGCTGCCTTTGAACCAATGTGCTCCGATTCCTGGATGTCCGTGACAATCACAGCTTTAAAGAAGCAATTCCTAAATTAAGTAAAAAATTATACCACATGATAGCAACAGACTATGCCAAGTGTAAACTGCTATTATGATATCTCCAAAATTACAATCACTTTGATTCACTACACTTACTATTGAATACTGAAATATTTTACTTTATACATAAATCTCAAAAACGCACCTCTGGTGAAGTCAGTCTGCATATGTGATATTTATGAACTGCAGATACTCAATGGATGATGAGGATGAGAGGCTATTATTGAATTAATGATTCATCCTTTGGGGAAAAAAAATTAGCCTTTTTAAAGAAATAGTAGAACAATATTTAAACTCTATGAAATAAATGTATATGAGGCCACATAATTTATTTCTTATGCATCCCTATTGTATGTTTAAAATCACCATATCCATTTCTGACTAAGCTTCAGTCCCCTGCTGAGGATTTAAGATCTCACGAAGGAGGCACTTTAAAGAAGAGGAAGGCATTGCTCAGGGAAGAAGAGCCCTTGTCCTCAGCCTCAGGAACACCTGGGCAGGACTCTGAATCCCTCCAAAAGTAATCCTGATCCTGCTTCAGGCCCAAAGCACAGGGTCTTCCCCCATATCCATTCTCCAAGGAGGTAGACATGACCTTTACAGCGTAAGGAAGAAAAACTCAAAAGATTTAAATGTGCCAAGAAGGGCTGTGTGCGCATGTGTGTGTGTGTGTGTGTGTGTGTGTGCATGTGAGCAGCAGTTTGAATATATGCTTTAGCTCAGCTCATTAGAATGGCCTTAAGGACAGGGAAGTGGGTGCAAATGGAAAAGCACAAGGAAAAGCACCCCGGTGGTGCTGGCACAGTTCTGTACCTTGATTAAGGTGGTGGCCACCCAAATCTTCGTGTGAGATAAAATTGAAGAGAACTCTCTCTCTCTCTCTCTCTCTCTCTCTCTCTCTCTCTCTCTCTCTCTCTCTCTCTCTCACACACACACACACACACACACACACATACAATGTATGTAAAAACTGGTGAAATCTGAATAAAATCTGTAGCCTTGTGAAGTTTTATCCCAATGTCAATTAATTGGCTTTGATATTGTAGTAAAGTTATGCAAGATGATTTCATTGGGGGAAGCTAGAGGAATGTTAAAGGGGGCTCTGTAGTATATTTGCAATTTCTTGTGAGTCTATAATTATTTCAAAATAAAAAAGTGCACAACAAAAGGAAGAAGAAAAAGGAGGAGGAGAAAGAGGATGGCCCTTCAGTTAGTTACTTGCCTCGAAGCTATGGAAGAAGAGGGAAATATAAAAAGGGAAAGAAGAAAAACCCCATAAGAACTGGAGAACCTATTTCCTGGATCCCTTAGTATCCATAAGTCCCTAAGATTTACATAAGATTTCCTCCTTTAGTCTTACTTCTCTCAACTCCAAATTCCTCTTGACCACCAGATATACTTTCTTTAAAAGTCTAAACAAGTCTCTCTCAAGCTTGCCCATTATTAGGAGGGCAGCTTGCCCCCGCTGCTCTCCCTCACCTTATGGACTTGGCCATCAGCGACATCTACACACACCTTGCCTTTTAACACGTCCTCTCATTGGGCTCAAGTCAATGCCACTTTCTGGTAAACCTTTTTCCTCCTCCTTCACCTAACTCTTCCTCCTCTTTCAAGTCATAACTCAGTAACCTGGATTCTGAGATGCCTATTCTTCCATGTTCCAGAGCTGAGCTAAGTCTTCCTCCTGGTGCACTATTTGCTTCTGTCCAGGGGATGTTTCCACTTGGAACAAGAGCCCAAACAGTCAACATGGATGTTCCATCCACTTGGAACAAGAGCCCAAACAGTCAACATGGAGGCTGGGCACAAGCATCAGGTATGGCTGAACCAAACATTCAGGGGGAATATCAACAGCCCTTCTTTCTACTCCTCAAATCATAACATTGCTTTGAAATGATATGTTCATGTTGGCCTGCCCCTAGACCGAGAGTTCTTCAAAGCAGAGACCACCTTTCTTCTCTGGACTCTTGGCGCCTAGCAGAGTGCCCAAAACAGGGTTGGTATACAACAAATCTGCATTCTGCTTACCTGACCTGGGGGACAGACTTCCACATTTTGCTTAGAAACAACTACTTCACACCCAAAACTGGAGACAGGATGAGTAGCCCTT
The DNA here is from genome assembly GCA_003508835.1 of Eonycteris spelaea. Taxonomy (NCBI): domain Eukaryota; kingdom Metazoa; phylum Chordata; class Mammalia; order Chiroptera; family Pteropodidae; genus Eonycteris; species Eonycteris spelaea. Next base: position 5,253,523 of record PUFA01000127.1, on the reverse strand, counting down.
TCCCGAGATTATAAACAAGGTGGCCAGAGAAATAATTGCACCCCAAATTGGTAGAGACCAAAGGGAGTGTTAGCATCTCAGTTCAATCAGAGGGAACTCCGAGTTCAATCAGAGGCTGTGGAGGCTGCAGCCCCAGAGCTGATAGCATGGCTTCTGGCCAGGATGGGCAAGGTGGTCAGCGCAGTACAGTGACCAGATAGCTACACAGCCAAGGACAGGGCTCCTTACAGATCTGGGAACCTGACCACAGCACCATTTTTCTGAATACAGAGAGAGGAGTGTTTCCCATAACATAGAGAACTTCATCAAACTTGGAAATGTGTTGATGCAATAAAGTCACAGCAGCAGAAAAGCAGTAGCAATAAGGTAAAAAGCACACACATTTCAAAGGCACCATACCCCCACAGCTAGTCTATGTCTAAATATGGGACAACAGTGGAAGGAAATCAAGATCGGCAAGGACACATGGGTAAGCCAAAGAGGGAGTGACCAGGACCAGGACCACAAGAGTTAGCCAGTCTCTCCCATTCCAGGTGATATGGATACAATAACTGACTCTTCTGTAGTCTCTTCTGAGTGAAAGACTCTCATCCAAGCACTGTGAAAGGAGAAACCATTTAAACTAAAGTGGAACTACTTATCATCTTAGCCTGATTTTAATGCCTTTACTGCCACTGCCCATAATTGAATCTTGCAGGCCCTCCAACTCACAGACACTGGTTACCCATTGGGGCTCTATCATGGAATTTCAGAGATCCAGGCTTCATCTAACCTTGCAAAGCCTTGGTGACTTAGCTATGGTTTGCACTTGAGAAAGCCCTTAGTTACCTGTGACCCAGGAAGGCAGTTGTTGAGGAAGAAGAGCACAATTAGACTATCAATGCTTTAAAAATGACTTGGGACTCATATATGTACAAGTATAAACTCTTTCGGCTGCCAGGACAAATCAGGCAGGTCAAGTCTGCTCTCCCAACGCATTGCTCTGGCTGCCCTTTCTCCTTGAAGGCTGCCCTAGGCATCCATGGAGACCTGACTATTTTGTTTGTACAATTATACTCTGGAGAGGAGGCTCTCAACCAACAGATATGGGGCACCTTCTCTCTTCTCCCTCAATTTAGGATGCCAACTCCGAGCAGGCGCATTTACCCATTGTGTGAAATGAAAACAGTGGGAATGGAGCAGGATGCTCTGGTTAACTGAGCTCCTGTTTTGTGCCAGATGCTTCTCATAGACTCTTTCATTTGGAACAGGAATAAAAGGCTTCCCAATCAAGTGAGAAAAATAACCCCCAGAAGACGTGTTTCAATTCCATTTTGTTATTTTCTCTTTGTCAGGGTCCATTATTTTTCTAAATTTAGAGAGGTCCCATGTAGAAGTAACCCTTCCAGGTATCATTGCCTTTAGCATAGAATCAGAGGAAATTGGGATTTTTTGCATCTCACGTGGAACTTCTGCATGCCAATCTCACACCAAATCAAAGAGGCATTGCCCTGAGATCTTCAGTTATAGGAGCTGGGTAGTTGGGGTGTGCCTTAGTACAGGTTTCCTTTTCAAATATATTTACATTCCAAGGTAAATTGATGGACAGTATCTGGAAATTGGTCAGGAAAAATGTTGTTTTTGATAAATGTCAACCTCCTAACAAACAGAACTCCCTTTTCCTATTATTCCTTCAATAAAGAAAAAAGGGATGGACAGTGAAAAAGAGGATAAGAAGCAGCATCCCAGGTTACTTTTTAGCTTTGTGCAGTAAGTGGAATAATAATAAGTAAGGATGAGAGTGATTAAATAAGAGAAGCTGATGAAAAGGCAAAGTTTTTATAAGCAAGTGCCATCTTTGGGCCCATTTTTTGATTCTAGCACTAAAATAAAAAATAATCACCCTAATAAAGACTCTGGAAGGCCACTGTGTGAAAGTTCTATTACCAGACCATGCTTTATTCCAACTCGATAGAGATTTGCTCGAGAGTAATTCAGAGGTCAGCCCCACACGGGGAAAGGAAAGGACATAGAGAAGTTGCCTCTGGAGATGGGGCTTGAGGCATAGCTGAGGTTTATTGCACTTGGAGAAACCAGAGGGCTTCTGTGTGGGTCTCATCAGAGACTGGCTGACTCAGAGGACATTAGACCTCAATGATTCAAGCCTCTTCATTTTATGAATGAAGACACTGAGGCCTGAAAAGTAATATGCCGTGTCTGAAGATTCAGAACAATCCAGCAGCTGGTACCTGGTGGAGGGAGGGCATTTTCCCAAATTTTCGAGCATCTGTTTAAGCTAATCAGTTTTTCTGATCCTGAGCACAAAGGCTGCCATGGGCTGGCTATTCCCTCACACAAGAGGCCTGTCCCATCTACCATCGAAAGTATCCTAAACAACCAGTAAAAGTTACTGAGAAAAACACTCAACCTTGACATTTTTTTAGCAAAAGAAAAAGAAGAACTAAATAAACGACCCAGCATCTTAGTGACTAATAATTTCTGACACAACTGTGTAAAGTATTTGTGGAGAGCCATTAACAGAACCATTTGGAAAGTTTTGTATTGTTTTCCTAAAGGCCCACATGCTGCCTGGAGCCGACTGTGAGCTTGAAAGACTTTGCCCTGACACTTTCCACTTCCTGCTCATCCTCCTTACCAGGATGTGAAGGGGGTGCGGAGGATGAGAGGAACTTCCTGCTGCTGCATAGCGAAGGCTGGGTTGACCTGAGCTGGAGGAGGCTCTGTCCAGTGGAGCCAGGAGGAGGAAATCTTGTTTCCTCTTAAATCACCGAAGAGGTGGTACAGAGGGATATGTAGGAAGTCAGCTAATTGTTGCTGAAGTCACAGTCTGTTTCTTAAACATGGAGATTAGCACACCAATCACCTTAGAGCTGAGAGAGAGGGGCGTATTGAAGGAAAGATTTCCTCAGTCACTTGGAGAAGGGACTGCATTAGTCCAGAAGGTCACATGACATTCCCAGCCATGAAATTTAGAACCCAGGTACTGTGAGTGACTTGCCCTCCCACAACCAACGGCTAATGGCGCCCCACCTAACTTTATGCATTGCCAAAAGCAAGCAGGAAAAAAAAGTCTAATTTTGAAAGCTGCTCCTCTATAGTTCGGACAGGACCATTCACCATGCTTGGGAGGGGGCCCAGGGAAGGAAGACATTTGGGAACCATTGTTAGCTGGAGACAAAAACACTCACACTGTAAACATGTATAAATGGTCTGGGTAACTTAGTTGCCCAAGATCCTGTTGCGAACTTTTACTCATTATTCTTATTGTTATTATCAGAGACATTCCCTCCTACACATCCTTCCTCACTCCTGGCAGGAGATATGTCTTGATCGAAAGCAAAGAATATTCATTCACTCTCCCCTTCTAATTATGAAAATGGGGCTGGTAGGGGTGAGGGGGAAAGTACACCATCAGGGCATTTCTCCACCGTTAGTAAGAAATGGGGCTCTTCATAGGCATGAGAAGAGCAGAATAACTTAATCCGAATAGGGACTTCTGAAAAGGAGATACAAGCCCCATGATTTAGGAAGAGAGCAATTTAGGAAGACCTTTCAGAAGGGGGACACTGGCATATGCTTTCTAACAAACCCACAGAGACAGCAGACCATACACAACCAGGGACTGAATATTCTCAGTTGGCACTAGGGAAGGAGGTGGGTCAGAGAAAAGGAAGGCAGCTCTCCAAATCCTCACCACTTCACTAAATGGGAATTTACATTAAAGAAGTCTTAATATAAATAGGACAATCTGAAACGAGGCTGCATTTTTTTCCCATTAAACGAGGGCTTGGTCCAACCTTACTTTGCCAACAATGAACCCCTGAGATTGAATATGGAAATTTAGCCCTCAAGGCCCAGGTCCAAATGCCACTTCCTCAGTTCCCCTGGATTCCCCAATCAAAATAACCATCCTTTCTTTGTGATCCCACAACACCTTCCTCCTACCTCTATAGAGAGAGCCTTGCTGGTACAAAATAAGCACTAAATTAATATTCATTTAATGGCTTATTAAATCAATAAATCAGTTCATGAATAAAAGATGTGAGAATCGTGGATAAGTCTTTCAAGGTGAAAGTACAGCCTTTAGTCTATAAGTTCTCTGGAATCATTTTTCCACTTCTGGGAGTATATCTTAAGGAAATAAACTTTTTGGAAGAATATAGTAATTTACTTCCTAAAGACTAGAAATTTAAAAAATAAAGATTATATTCAGATTTAGATTTAAAAATCACATCTAAAGCAAGAAGAGAAATACTTATTCTTCAAGTATTGGTAGAAATTAACTCTTTCACCCCTGAAGCCCAGATCTTGGTGACAAATAGGGCACACTATTTCTGTCTACTGTTTTCTGAGGTGAGGGCTGGAGCCAAGATATTAGAAAATACTCTTTCATCTCGCATGCAAGAGAAAAGAATTGGGGCATTTTGACATTTTCTATGGCCCTTTCTACCTCGTCCTGTCCTCTTCCATTGGGGTCCCTGTTCCCATTATCAGGATCATCTCTCATTGACAAGTCCCACTTCTCATGAAAGAAGTGGTGAGGATTTGGAGAGCTGCCTTCCTTTCCTCTGACCCACCTCCTTTCCTAGTGCCAACTCCCATTTGGAGGAGAGTTAAAGGAACTGTTTGTGTAGGGAGTGGCTCGCCTTCCCTTTCAGTCCCTGCAGCCACCCCCTCCTCTTCTGGGCTTTACCACCTAATTCCCAGCAGCTGGCTTTGTTGTCGCAATAAGTAGGAGATCTTTCTTAATGTGGCACAGAGGTGTCTGTAGGCAGGCAACCATGGGACACCGCTGGGCACAGCTGGCTAAATGTGGTTTTAGAGACTTGTTTGTGCTCCTGCATGACTAATACTTACCTACTGGCTGGCTGGCATGAGACCTCTCTCCTACTCATCTGGCACTTAGAACACTATCGATGGGCTTCCTAGCCACCGCCAAACTCATTCATAGGCAAGGCAGAGAGGCTGGGTTTCGGTAGGACTGAATAGCAGGGCCCCCAGAGGCCCCGAGGATGCAGAGACATTGAAACATGTTCTTCTCTTGAAGGTTTATGCCCTCTCAGCTGATTGGGATAATTTATAGGTGCTCCTAGCAAATGATTGGAAATAGAAAATCCTTTAACTTCTCCAGTCGAACAAGTCTTTGTCTATTTGCAAAATAATATAATAGAAAAAGAAAAGTAGGTTTAAATCAGTCAAGAACTTAGAATGATAGGCTGCTCATGACAGACAGGTTTGGGGTTGAAAGAATTAGTAAATAAACAAATGAGTGAGTGAGTAAATGAATGGATGGACTGATAAGAAAATGTGGAGGAATAGGGGAGGCAAACAGTCTCTGTATTCTAGGAATTTACCCAACAGATACCCTCCATACATGTAAAATGACTAAAAAACAGATTGAATAAATTACAGTATATCCATGTTATGATCTGCAATACTATGTGGCTGTTTAAAAACATGAAACATCTATATACATATTGGATAGGAAAAATACCTAAGACCTACTTCAAGTGAAGAAAATAAAAGCTAGGAACAGAACAGCATGGATAACATGCTACTATTTGTATAGGTAAAATAATTTATATATGTGTTTGTAAATGTATAGACTATCTCTAAAAGGATACAGCATAAATAGCAATAGTGGTTATGTCTAAAGGAGAAATAGGTGGCTGAGGACCAGAGGTGGAAAGAGACTTACTTTCTTCCCATTGGACATCCTTTCATATGTTTTTAATTTTATACCATGTGCTTACTTATATTATCTATTCAAAAACAATAGTAAATTTTTCTATTAATAAAAAAATTAAAAGAATAAGGTGAATTTATATCTATATACATATCAATAATATATTTAAAAATGGAAAAGAAGTTACATAAAATATATACAGTGTGATACCAGTTACATATTTTAAAATATGATGCGTGTGTGTGAACACACACAACGTGTGTACGTTAAAGCAGCTTAAAAAGTTGTGGGAGGGGAATGGTGAAGAGGCTTTTACTTTTATTCTGTATATTTGTTTTATTTAAAAGCTTCAGGACGTGGTTCCATAATGTAGCGGTTAGCACGTCTGCTTTACACGCACACCCCAGTGGAGCCATGGTCCATGGTCTATGGCCACACCACCCTGAATAAGCCCGATGTCTGATCTCAGAAGCTAAGCAGGGTCGGGCCTGGTTAGTACTTGGATGGGAGACCACCTAGGAAGACTAGGTGCTTGTAGGCATAAATAATCATAATAAATAAATAAATAATAAAATAAATAAAATAAAAGTTTCATAACATGGGGTTGTTTAGTAACTAAAAATATAAGTTTAAAAAATGAGACAGCTCTATAATCAGACAGTACTGATTAGTTATCATCTAAGATGCAATGTTAGGTAAAAAAGAAACAAAATAGTATATATATCATACAACCATTTGTGCAAGAAATTTGCGCATGAATGCATAGAAATTCTCTGAAAGGTAAATGTGGCATTACACCAGTGGCTTCCTCTGGGGAAGGAAAATGAGTGGCTATGGAAATAGGAAAATTTCCTTTAGATGGTGTACAATTTGCATATTCTGTAATTTTGTGCCATATCTGCACACTACCTAGAATTCTAGTCAAATTTTTAACTTATTTTAATTTTTAAAATATGTAACTTCCTTATTAGACTAAACTGTGTCAGAAATAAGATTAAAACCCTAAAAGAACTTGGAAAATCAATTGGTTTATTTCCTTCAACACACGTATTCCCATCCTAGAACCTGAGTTTTCTTGGGAGCTGGTGCTTCTAGGCACCCACAAAAACACCCCCTCAAAAGACCAAAACATAACTCCACTCCTACTCTCTCAACAATCATCGTTCTTTTGAAACCCAGCCTAGAGGCCCTCCCTGCATAAAACAATATTGAGTCAAGACTAAAATCAAACAATCACAATATTTGCTCTAAGCAAATAATTCCAATCATTCAAGAATTGTTTGTCAAGTGCCTACTATGTGCAGGGACTGGCAGCTCACACCTCCATTTGTCTCTTTAATGTGTCAGGATCACAGACACTAAGGCCCAATTTTTAAAAATCAGATTGTTACAATTTGATGGAATGTTTATTTTTAATTCTACCTTCTTCAAACCACTGATAGAAGAGTGTCTCTTCTGTCAAAATTGTCCTCTTCTGGACAAAATCACAGTTTTGTGTTTAAGTCCACAATTTGTCTAGATGTTTAATATGTAGCTCCTAAAATAATTGCTCTAAAATGGACCTGAATTTTCAGGAGGCCCAGAAGAAAGTCCCTTCGATTCCCACTGCACCCACCCTAACCCAGACTCTTGGGGTTCGGTAGCTGCTCAGCCTCTTCATTGGAGTTGCCCCTGCCAGCAACTGCCTCCTCTCCCCATTGGGCCACTGAAAAACAGGGTGATCCAATACCTCGAACTTCTGCCCATATCAATCCAACTGCTGGAAGGTCTTCCCCTCTCATCTACCAGGCTGAAAGCTGCCATCATGGCCAGCCTGAGCCCTGGCACTTTCTTCTTTCTGTGACCTCGGTCCTAGATGGTGCTCTCCCTCCACACTCTCAGTCCTTCCATTATATCGACCACGACTTTGGAATTGGTTGTGCACTATCCTGGGACAGATGACTCTTCGCTTAGTGTGAATCCATGACTCATATTTGCTGGTAATAATCATAGTGAGAAGGATCTAAGGCTTAGGAGGCAGGAAGAGAAGTGGGTTGGCAGGACATAGTCACGTTTTGGCGGTATTGCCTGGCAAAGAGGACGGAACCAGGCCAGCTGCACCAGGGCCTTTTCACTGCCTTCCTTCCAAAGGGGGAGAACCCAAGAGAGGAAGCCAAGGAGAGAGAGGTGGGGCAGCTTCAACTCCTTGGGTCTTCGCAGGCCTAGTTGGTGCTCCATGACCTGAGCCCTGGAGTGGGGTCTTGAGGCAGAAATGTTGATGTTCCACCCTTGACCCTCCCTTTGTTCCTTCCCATCCCCATTTCAAAATGCTTTCAGTCCCACAGCAGACTCTTCTCTGAAGGACCGTTCTTGGTTACTGGAGCCACTTTACCCAAAGAGCAGAAAACCAGAGGGCCTGCAACTTCTCCCTGCAGGGCAGCCCTGCCCAGTGCCCCACGGGTGCTGGAATGGTTCTGAGGCATAACTCACAGTCCAGGATTCTACCCCCTGGAGAAATCTCTTGAAACTGCACCCTTATTTGGGGACCTCTGCTTCCCTTTCCCACTTCTCCTGCTTCCTTACTTGTCTCTCTAGAAGGCACATCCTTGATAAATCACATGCGCAGGAGGCCTTCTCTGAGGGCCTTTTCTGGGGAGCTTGTCATAAGGCAGGTGCGGTGGGGAATGGGGGAATGCCCTTGACACTTGGAAAAGGGAAGTAACAGGGTTCGGTTTGTTTTTTTTTTTTTTACATTCCTTTAATATCCAAGTTCGTTTGTGCTTTGGGAGTAGTTACAACACCAGCTGATGCAAGCTAACAGGCCACTGCTTTGACTTCTCATGTTCTTATATCTCATTGACTAAACTGGACTGTAGCAACCAAGGTCAAGGGCCAAGTTTTAGGCTTTATTTATAATCATAACCTCCACTACTGGACCATCACTATGTGCCAAGCACTATACTAAGAAGTCTAGGCCATTCTCTCTCTCTCTCTCTCTCTCTCTCTCTCTCTCTCTCTCTCTCTCTCTCTCTCTCTCTCTCTGTTCCTCACAACAATCCCACATTTTATAGATTAGGAAACTGAAATTCTGGGGGATGAAGTAATCATTCCAAGGAGACACAGCAGGGACCACGTCTGCTTTCTCCCGTTATGGGCATGTTTAACCATAATTCTAGATTCTCTGCATCCTTCTTATGCCACATAGGGCCTTGAAGATCATACTTTCTCAAAACTTTTTACTGATTGCTTTGAATGAGAGAATCTTCAAAATGGCAAGAAATAACTCTCAAAATAAGCAATTGCAAGGTCCTGATATTACTCAGATCTAAAGTAATGTAGTTGGGGGAGGGGAGGGTAAAAACAGTTTGTTTTAGGATCACGGATATCCATCATTCCTCCCACACTCTCCTAAAAAGGCATGGATAGAAAATAGGTCTGAAGTGTCCATGGCTGATCTGATTTCAACTTTATACCTTCCACTAATTCCTGAGTTATATATGAGTTTTACTTTCTTCTTCCCTCTTCCCTTCCAAGTAGACCAGGTGAGAATTTTTATGGAAACATCCTTTGTGTACTTACAAAAAGTAAGGGGAAAAAAGTGAACACTGAGCTTTTCTGGCTGTCAGGAAATGATACCTATAAAACAGTATTTACAAAATCAAACTCAAAACATATTGTGGGCCATATTGTGGCAAAACCACACAGGTGCATATAAAATTCTTCTTAAAACACAATTAGTCCCTTTGTTTGCTTCATTAATTGAAGAGTAGTTTCATGCACTAGCTTATTCAATGATTAATATATTTTAAGCAACAGCACAGCACCATTATCAGAAATAATAAGTGCTACTCATCTAAAATTTAAAAAGAAAAAGCAAAGAAAAGAAACCTCCATTTTATTGATCACACTTGCTACCCCTCTTACATATCTTTGTTTGGGGCTCAAATTGTGGTTGTATAAAATAGGACTGAACCCCTTTCTCTTCCCTGTGCAGAAGCAACAGTGTACACAAGGCTGAGAAAGCAGTAGGATGGGGGTTGTGTAAGGGTGGGGGCATGGAGGCAATGGTGTGCCTAAGAAGCAGCATTGAGAAGGAAAGGAAACCACAGAGGTGTGGCATGCCCAGTGGCCAAGCCAGAGGCAGGATGGGAAAAATGGGAAACATGGAGGCAACTGACCAAAAAGGCAATAGCAGTAGTAGGGACATCATGGCATATATGGGGGTTGAGCAAACAAGTATACACAGTATTGAGGATCATAGGAGCTGTTTCTCATCATTAGAGAAGGAACCTACAAATATGAAAAGGGAGAAAGCCAGAATATTGAGGTGTTGAATTCAAATAAGATGCATTAGTATGTACTCACTTTATGATACATGCACAGGAATAGATATTGTGTGTGTCTATGTCTGTATGTGAACCAGATCTTGGGGTTCTAAACACCAGTGAGCCCCCTGGAGAAATGGCTGATTCCTAGACTGGGGTGATGAGTCTAGAACAGCTTGTTGTGCAGGAAAGTAAAGAAAGGCTTAAAAAAATGATGAGGACATGATGGGAGCCAGTCTGAAGAGGTTCCAACTGATCATGTATGTGTCACTTTGAGCATCAAAAGTAAATCATGATGGTAACAAATAGCCCACTAAATAATAGGACTCCATCCATTCATATATGAAAAGCAAATATTCAAAGATAAATGAAGAAGGGAAAGTTCTGCTTATAGTCAAATTTCAGTAGAGAGCAGAAGGAGTGACAGAAATAGAAAACCATTATTTGACAACCATCATCTTGGTTGTTGATTCATAAGGGACTCATCAGTGGAGACAGACTGGTGGGGACAGAATATTAATGTGGCCTCTTCACAAAATCTTTATCAGTTATGAAGGGATAGTGGAAACTTTATGGTGTGAAACCAGGTGATACAGGCTAACATCTCCAGTGGCAAGACTGCTGGCAGCTTCTCAGTGCATGGCATCGTTGCTACAAGATTCCTGCCAAGAATGCATGGCCTGAGTCTAGTCATGAGAAGAGAGCAGACAGATCCAGAGTGGACCACCTAACAGAATGAAAAGCCAGCACTCTTTTCACGCATAGTTCTGATAGATAGAGGAAAACTTAAAGAACCAGTTCAGATCAAAAGAACCCATAGAGACTTGACAACTAAATGCAACATATGACACTGAATTGTATCCTAGAGAAGAAAGAAAGAAGTGATATCTTTGTGTCAATTGGTTAAAGGTAAATGAGTCTGTGGATGACATGATAATGCAGGAAAGTGACTTGGATGACTGTATAATAATCATGTAGGAGAGTCTCCTTGCTTTAGAGAAATATACACTAGAATAATTAGAAATGATGGAGTTAGCACATCTGCAACTTATTCATGAGTGGTTCATAAAAAGACTATAAATTAATTACCTACTTATATATAATACATATAATCAATTATGTATGGAGAGAGAGAGAAGGCAGGAAAAAAACCTGCAAATATAAAATATTAATAATTAGGGAGTCTGGGTGAAAGAGATATAAGTTTTCTTTGTACGGTTCTTACAACTTCTGCAAGTTTACAATTATTTTAAAATAAATTATTTTTACAAAATAGGATCTAGGTAGAATTTGAGGTGACCAAGAGAAGAATCAGAATGGGGAGTTTGGGGGAGAAGCCAACAAAATGATAGGTGAAAAAAAAAAGCTAAAAACAATTTATGACCTTGTCCCCCTTTAAAATAAATGGATTAAAAACACTGAAATAGAATCCAACTGGTTTCTCCGAACGCCAAAATCCAACCTATGCTATTAATATTGTGGCAGCAGAACAAGCAGGGGCTTTGCTGTCAGGGGGACCTGGATGCAGATGTTGCTACAGCACTTAGAGCTTTGAGCTCTTGGGCATCATTATTATTAACCTTCTGAGCCTCAGTTTTCTCATCTATAAAATGGTGTGATCACACATATTTCACAAGTCGCTATGAAGATCGAGGGAGATCATTTACAGACAACGCATGAATAGATCATCCAGGAGTAGACCACACAGGGTCAGTGGTTGAGGCAACATTCTCACTGAGAACTCACTATTATTTTGGGTTTACATTGCGCATCAGTGGGTTTTTGAATACTGAAAGTTTAACTTTCACTCCTGAGTTTGTCACTTAACAGTTTGTATTTAAAGAAAATCAAGCAATCCAAAACGACTGCAATTAGAGATTAGGATGTCTATACACAGAGAACAGTATAAAATGGACCTCAGGCACATTTACAGTTCTGATACCCAGTGAGACACCCACTGCTTAAACAAGTTAATAACTTTCTAGGTGTTATTTATTTACCCTGTGCTTAGCAAAATGTGCACAACAAAATCCCTCCATCCACTTCTGAAACAAGTATTCACCAATCCCTCTACTACACCCTGAAATTTATGACATTTCAAATAAAATGTCTGTTTCTGACATTCGCTGGCCTTGTGAGAGGGCTTTGGTATTGACCAATATTGACTTGTCAGTTTTCTTGACTGTGAGCCCCTCAAATCTCATTTTTGTAACTCACAGAGGTAGGCAGTAGTGGGTCCAGAATTTCTGTTTAGGAGAAGATGAGGTTAAAAGGAAAGAATGGGGAATCTTGTCTTGAAGAAGTGTTTTTACAGCAAGCACACCTTTGAGACAAGTTTGATACAAATAGAGATGTTCCTTTAGAATTTCACACGGAATTGAAAAATAACAATTGGCCAGATCAAAAGACATTCTTAAGGTTACTATTATCTTGATCGCTGGCTTGGTCACCGTCCTCAGCCCAGTACCTAACACAGAGCAAATTCTCATACCAGCCCATACAATTCAGTCTTGCCAGCTGAATTGTAGAAATTTCTAGACTCAGCTCTCAATCAATGACAAAGCAGAGTCAGTCACTATTCCTTCACAGTGCTACTAGGTGCTACCCTGTTTATGCTAAGACTCTTACACCCAAAAGCAGAAGACAAGGCAAACACACATAAGAAATAAAGGCCAATGTAACCCAAAGGAGATGTATAACTAACCACAGCTGTGTGGTCCTGGGTGGAGAGGGGCAGCGGGAGGGGCTGCGGGAGCCGCTGTGAGGATGGGCCAGCTGGGATTAATATGGGAGGAGTCAGAGCTCGGGGGCAGGTCAGCAGGCCCAGCATTCGTTGTTGCTTGCTGCTAATTGAAAACAAAGGGAAAGGTAAATGTTATTTCAAATACTCCTGCCAAGACAGATGATTAAAGTGGTCATAAGGAAACCTCTCAAATTTTTTTTTAACTGATGACACCTCTCCAAGGAGTTGCAATGGTTGAGCCACCCTCAGATTCTCAGGTTCAGCCCTTCATTCCTTCCAGGGACTGCGTATAGCCTTGGCATGCCTGTCTCTAGGGATGCCAAGAATGGAAGCAGAAAAAGCGGGCGACAAGTTGCGAGGTTGCGACAAGTTGACCCAATGTCCAGGCCACCTCTGATGGCTACCTGCACCCATGTTTCTAGTGTGTGGTTGCTGCCCCAGGTGCCCTGTAGGAATCACCAGCCCTCGGGATACAGCCTCTCAGAAGCCACAGTTGGTCCTCAGAGGACCCTTGAGTCCATGGACAGAATTCTTGAAAGTACAGAAATGTTTGAAGCTCAGAATAGTCTTTCCTATCCACAGTAGCCATCCTGTAGATCTGAAACACTTAACCAACTGATCATTAATCATGAGGAACAGGTTTTGTGGGCAGATACCCATGCAAACACCCAACTGCCATTAACGTGCATTTCAGTGTCAATGGTTGAAAACACTGGGTTCTGAATACCAGGAATGCATTTCTTTCAGATTGGAGGACGATGAGGTAAAAAGAAAAATTTATGCAATGCAAGCTATCTCTCTTCTTTCTCCCTTGGATTTTTCTCTATCTTAAGTAAAGTTCGTTTTCTAGAGATCAAGCCCAGTTGTAAACACAATCTTTAAAACCTTTGCACTGCTTTGCTGCAGAATTTATGATCTGTTTACATTTGAGGCAAGGAGCAGGCAAGAGGGATAATCCTGAAGCCTTTGGTAGACTACTCAAAAGAAAAAAGGGAATGCAGGACACATGAATAAAATACTTCCTTGTTCCATCCATGATTTGTGTGTGCAGAATTCTCCCAAAGAGAGAGGTCATGCCCTAAGGAAATTGCCCCTCCAGCCCTTTGTAATCATTAGAATAAGTCACTGAAATCTTAAGAGAAACTTCCATAAACCTACATGTTTCAGGATTTGGAAACTGCACAGGGAAATATCTGAGGCAGACGCCTCAGCGGTGATTTGGGGTGCTGCCAGCACCAGCGCCTCTGGGCATTAAATGACAATTGCCAGCACGGCATTAGATCTTCCTTGAATAGACTGAAGTGCAGCTGGGTCCAGGCCCACAAGGGACCCTAGAACTGTCCTGGTCCCTCAGTGGACGCCTGGAATGAGAGCCTTCCAAACAGGAACTGTCCTTTTGGTGTAGACTTTTGAAAGTCAAAGGCCAAAGAGAGTGACTTAGAAAGGAACAAATAATCCAAGATTTTTTCAACATAAATCACAGATTTAAATGCCTCCCTCACAGTTACAGAATTATTTGTCATCTCAGTAACAGTTCTAATATAAATAAATGGATAAAGGAGAGGAATTAAAGACCTATATTCTAGTGAGAGCTCTTACCTACTCACACCTACTGGTCATGTGACTGACCTCCAGCAAATAACGCACCTGGCCCCAAGTACCTCATCAGTATATGGGATACTAGTACTTGCCACTCAAAGGTACAATGAAAATAAAACAGTGCATATAAAAATGTCATGGAAAGTTAACCCCATAAATGTAAAATATTTTATTATTAATAATGGTGACAATGACTATAATAAATACTTTTGAGGTAAACTATCAGCCCCTACTTTAGAGTGAATGGGTTTTAGAAAAAGAAATGCTCCCATTTTCTTCATAGAACCCCAGTTAAGGCACCCAGAAGGGCAGCCACAGCTTCTGCGGGTCAGTCTCACCTGTACGAGTTCCTCACTCAGGGTCTGAGACTGCTTCCTTCAGAGGGAATGTGGAAGTCACAGATGGGAGGGGGCACTGCCGTGTTAGTGGAGGAGACTCAGTGGGATGGGGTCTGGAAAGCTGGCTTCCATTCCTGGCTCAAGCACTTACTATCTCTGAAATCTCAGAGAAGTTGTTTGATCCCCTTAAATCTCCAGTTTTTAGGTCTGACATAAACCATAGTTTTTCTAAGTCTTTTCCAGTACTAATTTCTATGATTCTCTATCAGATAATAAATAAATAAATCCAAAAATAATAAATAGTTGACCAGAATTTTTTTAAATTATAATCCATATGTTAAGTCAGAAAAGGGATTAAACTGAGATCTATTATGAATCAACATTAAGTAAGAATTAACTTGGGTTTTGTTGAAAAGACTTTTTAGTTCCTCTACAACTCATATCTACACTGGGCTTGGTGGCCATTCTTAGAGGCTACACTTGCAGTGTGCTGTTTGAAAGACAAGATTAAAAATCTTTAATCATTGATTTAAGGAATTTGAGTAATACTGTTTGGCTTTTTACCAGGCATCCTAAATATTTAAGGGAGAATGTGTCAATATTTGGATTAAACAAAAGAAAGATACAAGAACACATGAGCCCTGTTGGTTACTGAGATATTCCCCATGCCAGAAAACAGGCAGATTTCGTTGCCAGCATAAAGCTGCCCTGATGTAAAGCAAGAAGAAACAGTAAGAAACAATTTGAATTCATGTATGTTCTATTCTTCTTAAGGCTTCTTTGAATCTGCTAAAATATGTAGCATGAAGTAAATTGAATTAGATCATACAAGGTTTGTAGGGAACTGTTTCCTTATAGGTTTGGCTCACATCATGTAATTCCAAAATACAAAGGAGAGAATGTGAGTGAGAAACTGTAAACACTAAGTTATATAATAATAGAGCACTCATTTTGATCTTTGATCTATAGCGCACCAAACTTCTGAAGAGTTGACATTCCCAAGCAAACATGAGAAGATATAAATGATTTCTGAAACGTTTTCAGTCAAGCAAGTTCAGGACACATTTGCCAATGCCTAACTTCTATGAAGCCGCATCGTTTATTCATGGGTGCATTTGTTTATTCATGCCTAATAAACTATGTGTTAGGCTATGCAAGGTGCCTGCTGGGTGAGGGGGGCTGGTTAGTTCCTCCAGCCATCTTTCTCTCAGTACTCTTGTGAATGAGAATTCATTGGCATGGACTTAGTTTTAGGGAAGCAGTGTGGCAGGTGAGAATTCTCCTGCTCTTGGCTCGGATTCTCTCACTTGGGGAGGTAAGGGAGGGGGTGGCAATAGTAAAAAACATATTACCCAGAATGGAATGAGGGGTTTTGTCTGCTTCAGGCACTTTTAGAAAAGTGTATGGCACTTAAGAGATATTAAATTTTGTCGAATGTTGACAAAATGGACTTAACACATAAAACATAGCTATTAACAAAGTAAAATTTTGCTTTAGTCTTGGAACTTGACTTATTAACACAGGGTTCCAAGCTCACCCATGTTATAGGTTCATCAGATGTTAGGGCTGCAAGTATCCTTATCTAGTACAACTCCCTTATCTTACAGATAAGGCATCTGAGGCCCTAGCTCACTATAGTAAACATAGTTTGAGCACTGGACGGGGAGTCAGGACACTGAGACTCCAGGTCTACTGACTCCTAGTTTAGCTAGAAGGTCATCAGTAAATCTCTCCAGAAATGCAGGAGGCAATACATTGTGCTGGTTAGAACTATGGGCTCTGAGTGAACTCAGGATTCACCCTGACTGAATGTGGCCTGAATGTCTCTGAGCCTCAGTTTCTCATCTATAAAATGGGAAAAATAATAGACCACATTGGTCTGTTGTAAGGTATAAATGAAGAAAGGTATATAATCCCACTCCCCCTATGAAACTAAGAAGAGAAAGATGATTCTCTGCATGAAGATATGTCGTACGGTATGTGCCATCGAAGGCCAGCCCAAGGGATCTTTGTGCCCCTCATACACTGCAAAGAAATCATAACCATCATCAGAAGCCACTGAGAGTGTCTGAGAGACATCAGAGCAGATCTCTACTGACACAAGAGACCCCTCTACTGGGCATCCCCCCCCCCACCCCCTAGCAACTTCCCTTTGAAGAGAGGAGCCAAGAGGTTAAGGTCTGGGGCAGACAATATCTCAGTCTCTCGAGGCCTCCCTGCTGCAGATGCCTGTTTAGGAGAAAAAAATAACCCCCAAAAAGTGACAAAAAGGCAAACTGGCGAGTAAGAATATAATTACATGATATTCTCAACTATAGCACTAAAGCAAAAGAATTACTGACTGAAGTAAACTTTACATAGCATTTTGAAGAAGGGCTCATAGTATCATAGGAAGAAGGAGTTTGTTGCACTTGCTTGCAGCAACGTTAAAAATGTTAATTAATTAGACATCTCTCTACAACCTTCTCATCTGCCACTCTCCCTCCACCACCTTAAACATTTCTGTCTCTGATTCTACCCACAGGAAATGCCTGATCCTTCTCTGCTCTTCTCTTTCCTGTTGGATTTTTTTCTCTTCTAACCTCCCCCCAACTTCAAATTTTTCTTGCCTCCACTGTGTATAGCCTTGACTATCTCATATTCCAAGCCTGGCACATTTCCAAAAACTGATACCACAAGATGCTGTACAGCTAACAGCATCCAGCATTGTTAGAAGGCAGCTATGGTTATAGATAACAAAATTTTCCCCATTTCATTTTAACAGATTGCTGTAGCCCATAGGGAACACAGTTACCGGTCAAACCAGCATTCACTTGTCCGCCTTTCAATTGAACCCTCTGGCATCCATCCTCTTCCTTGCAGTCCCATTCTTCAATGGACACTGACCTGCATTCCAGCTCCAATGGTGAACCCTGATTAATCTGAGTCAAGGGATGAGGGAATAACTAATTAGGGACCATGAGAAGCGACAGAAAACTTTTTGAGAGTCTCTGGGAAGTGAATTTCCTGGATTTTCTGAGAGAGCTGTAAGGACGTGAAGGAGCCCTCACCCTGACTGCTACCAGATGCCATCCTACAGCTCAATGTGAAGCAGCCTTGCGATTGGCAGAGGGAAGACTGAAAGAACTGGGTCTTAAATAATGTTTTTGCCCCTCTGGACCTCTAGCCTAAACCAGTTCTACCTCTGATCTCTGATTAGTTGACCAACTACTTGTTTAAGCCAGTTTCAGTTAAGGTTTTTGTCAACGTTCTGAGATAGGCCCCATTGTTTCTACTTACTGATCTTAATGTCCAACTAGACCACAAAATCTTGAAGGACAGAGACTTACATTTCTTTTGTATTTTCCACAGCAGGTGGCACAGCACTGAATGTAAGGCAGGAGTTCCAATATTCAACAGTGGGCTGGTTTGTTGTTGTAAGGCCCTCGGTTTTCATGCATTTACCCTGAAGTATTAGTTTGAGCCCAGAAACTACTAATAAACAATTAGTTATTTAAAAGAATGGCTTTAGATAGTCTGGAATTTTAACCATTTGGGGTTCATAATTATAATTTACAACTCTGAGCTTCTGGGAATTTGAACATTCTCCTCTGTCTTATCCTCTGTATTCCTAAAAATCAACTTCCACACAAGCAGAACCTGGCCAAACCCTCAAACTTGCAGAATCTTGGTGGTTTTTAATAAATGTGTTGTTGAATTTGGAAACAGATTTTAATGAACATATTAATGAACTTTGAAAAAAATAACTCTTTCAAGGTAAATTCAACTGAAAATTCTCCAAAGTCCAAGACAGAAATAAAAACTAGCTTAATCAAGTCACCAGCTATCCCACAGCGTTTAAACTGTATGGTTTCGGGAAACATAGCAAACAAAACACCCAGAACCTTTGACAAAATTACAGTACATGACAGCACTGTACAGTCTGTAGTCCAAGCATCAATTCTGATCAGACTTGTAGGCACACATCTTTAGCTATATATTTTTACTTGCACAGAAAGTCTGCCCAGAAGCCAACACATCTGCTTCAGTAAGACTCTATGCATAAAGAATCTAGCAATTGTGCTACATTTACGGAAAGATATATTTATTAGGATTTTTTACAACACGTTAAAATTCTACTGTATTAACTCAAGACAGTGTCTTAGTAATTTATGTGAGATTTCCTGCATATTTCAGAGATCAGAAACCTATTAATAAACAATTAGTTATTTGTAGTCCAAGCTCTGAGTCTTCTCTCGAGCTTCATCTTATGCCTGGAATCCCCTAGTGCTCATCTAGAACTTCCATGCTGTCATTCCAAAGGCCCTGATTCCCTGGGAGAGAGAGACATTTTCAGGAAACCTACCTGAAAATAAATTCTACAGTATTCCCCATCAGTCACCCCCACAGACTGCATTTGCCATAATTGAAATATTTGGCTATTGTTAATGTTTTCAAGGTGTTTATATCTCCATTGTGCCATTTATCATGAGCTTCTAAATGGCAAGAATCTTGTCAGAGTCACTCAAATTGAATAGGAAAAAGACAGAAAGCAAATGAGGCTTTCATTGCTCCTTCTCCTTTGTTCTGGCATGCTGTATTTCAGACATCTAGTGCTGTAGAATACCATTGCACTCTGACCATGTCATCTGCTTCCTCTCCTGCCTTCCCCATTTCAAAATGTACCTGTCCCTTGCCTCAGCACCTCAAAGTTCTGTTCTCTGCTAAATTTTCAAATGAGCTACATTATAATGACCATGTCTAATGATGTTATCCCATTCAGTTGGCATAAAAACAGGATAAATTATGGGAATTTAAAGTAACATGACAAGGAGAGCTATTTTGGCTCTGAGAGCCTGCAGAGCTACATCAGGTAGGTATCTATTTACATTGTTTTAATGTTAATGTTAAAGTCAGCTTTAAAAAGGGCCTGCCATGACACCCCATAAAATGCACAGTTTAATATATGGTATTAGTAAGAGGGATTCAATAACAATAAGAATCACTTTCCCATGCCCACTTCTTTTACTGATTATAAAGCACTTTCATATATATGAACTTGATAATAATGATGATGCACACACATGCATAAAAGTAAAAAGAAGCTAGCATTTGTGCTGTGTTTAGGGAAAGATATATTTATTAGAATCCAAGCAGCTCTTTAAGCACGCCACTCAGCATGGTATCATACAGGACAATGAAACCATTTATACTTTTTAAAGCAATTTTTACTAACCTAGGGAAACTGCTATTTTGCTTGTATGTTCATTCCTTTATTTCCCATAGCAAGGCAGGAAGGGGCTGAAGCCATTCTTGTCTTATTTTCTATTATACATCTCTACCCTATGACCATCTCCAAGCCTTGGAATGTTCGTGGGAGGGAAGGAGAAACTATTTCTTCCTGCTAAGAAACCTGACAGCAATGCAAGCGACATGTCAGGAAGTAGTGTTCTTCCGCAGAGGAAATGCTTATGACTCTTTGACCTTCAAAGACTACATAAAGGGAGATATCCTTCCTCACCCCCTCCCCCTACCCCATTACCCCATTTAGAGAGGGATGAGGGAAGTGACTTCAGGGAAAGAGTGGAAGCTGGGGATCCAGGAGATTGGGGATTCATTTCACCAGGCATCACCAGCATGTTTGACCCAACCCAAAAGATGAGTTTCCAGCCAGGACCTCTACACCTTCACACAAACATAAACATTGTAGGGGTGTGCCTGCCGAACCTCCAGGTGGTAGTGCAATTTCTGCCTTCTTCCCGAACACGTACATTCACAACTCCCCAGATTCCAATTGAGAGTAGGAGGCAGAGAGTGGAAAGGCAGGTCAATCAGATACTTAGCAATGAAACATCCCAGGTGTGAGGCCAGACGCCAGGTGGCTCTGCATGAAAGAAAGGTGGCAGTTTTTGTTTAGCTAGAAAATGCAGGAGGGAAGATCTGGCATACTCGAGATACCTGTTTCTCAATTTTTTTCATCCAAACCGAAAGTTCAACACCTCAAATCACTGGAGAAAGATGGGATTTCACAACATCTTGTGGGTATAATAATTTCTAGTCACTGCTTACCAAAATGTTACTCTTCATAAAATACCCCAGGAGATATAAAGGCTAGTCAGGTTAGGTTTTATGGGAGGGGTGCTACAGGGAATTCAAGAATATCACATGTTTCACTTTTTTAGTGTTTCCAAAACTTTGCTCTACAGAATAGATGGGGTGCCATAGTCAGAATAGACAAGGAAGTGCTACATATGATTTCTCCCTCAGAAAAATACCCAGTTGGTGCTTTTGGATAAATAATTGGATGGAAGGATGACTAACTTAAAATCTCCCTATCAAAAAGACAAGAGATAACAAGTGTTGGTGAGGACAGAGAAAAGGGAACCCGTGCACACTACTGGGAGTGTAAATTGGTACAGCTACCGCAAAAAAAAAAAAAAAAAAAGAAAGAAAACAGCATGGAGGTTCCTCAAGAAATTAAAAATAGAACTACAATCCAATAATTTTGCTTCTGGGACTTTATCTGAATGAAATAAAATCACTATCTCAAAGAGATATCTGCACCCCTATGTTCATTGCAGCATTGTTTGCAATAGCTACGATGTGGAAACAACCCAAGTGTCCTTCGACAGATGGTGGGGCAAATGGGTGAAGGTGGTCAAAAGGTACCAACTTCCTATATTGTGTACTTGAAAGCTGCTAAGAGAGACTTTAAAAGTTCTCAACACACAGAAAAAATTGTAACTAGGTGAATATGTTAACTAACCTTATTGTGGTAATCATTTTGCAATATATGTACATATCAAATCACTACACTGTACACCTTGAACTTACACATGTTACATATCAATTATCTCTCAGTAAAGCTGGAAAAAAAGTAAAACATCCAGCTCCTAGGTGGTTGCATCTAGGTGTGCCTACCTGGAATCCTTAGGTTGCCAATGGTTCACTTTGTGGGCTCTAAGTAGCTACTGAAGCAGCTACATTGGAGACAGCTGATGCTCTTTGGTGTTTAATAGTCTGCCAACCTAAGATCTCTCACATATATTTAAAAGGTGTACCTATTTGACCCCTGCAAACTAAAGAGGCCCAGAAAGAGTTGTTACAAATTCCACCTTAGGTATAACAGACATTTGCCTAAAAGGCTACACATTAGAAACGTATTATAATCATTCTCTGGGGGACAATGAGATCCTTTTAAATAGAATTCCAGTAACCACTACAATTTCTAGCACATATATGTTTGTTGACGGAACACAGGAAAATAAATTAATTTCAAACTCCCTCTCTCCGTTGAGTTTGCAGACACATGTACCAAGCAAGCTTCAGGCCAGCTAACCTCATGCTTACCAAATTCGTGGTACCAACAACTTGAAGAAACAATCTCAGAGAGAGATAGGGTTATAGACGTCCCATTTTTATTAAAGTCTGTTTGTTCCCACATCCTTGACTTTTGGAAACTGACCTTCTAAACTTCTGACCTTGTTCATTTCAAGAAATGCAGTAAAGTCGCAGAGTTAAGGTCTGTGCTTAATCTAGAAGTCCTGGAAGACCTGAGTCATAAGCCTCTAATTCATGGTGTATTGGACTTCTGAATGGTTCTCTCAGCTGCTGATTTGTTGATAGTTCAAAAGCTATCCAAATGGATCTGAACTCAGGCCTTTACCTACCAGGGCTGAAGAAATGACTGAGTAAAAGAAGGCAGTGAAGTGAATAAAAACAAGTTGGAGAGATGTCACAACAAAAATGCTTGACTCTAAGCCCCTCAGTTGTTCACAGAACAGTCAGACATCAGTCGTCTAGCTCTCCTCTGCATGGCCCAGTCACCTGCTCACTCCTGCTCTGTGCTGCACTGGCAAAGCCAGCTAGAATGGGGCCAGGACCCTCACTCTGAACACTGCACACACAGCACCCACACTCATCCACTCCATACTCTAAAAAATGGACTCTGCTGAACAGTGTGAATGTACTTAATGCTGCACATCTGTATCCTTAAAAATGGTTAAAATGGTAAATTTTGTTATGTGTATTTTACCACAATTTTTAAAACTGAGAAAAGAAATGTATTTATTACCAGTTGAAGAGCAAATCGAGCATATATAATACATTAAAGGACAAGTTAGCCTTTATAATAATAATAATAACAATAATAGTTAACATTTATTGAATCCTCATTAAGGGTCTAGGTTAAACACAATCAATCCATGTAATAACTATATGTGGTAGAGACTAATACTATAGATATTTCATAAATCAAGAAACAGAGGCACAGAGAGATGAAGTCACTTGCCCCAAGTCACACAGTAGTAACAGTAGATGTGTCAAGAGACCCTAAAGACATAGATAAGCAATAAGTAATTTAATTAAAATGCATAGATAAGGAATTTAATTAAAATTCAATTTAAACTGTTGTTTATCTACTAGAAGTCAACAAGAATTTTCACTCCTGGTAAGGCACTGAAATGTGCATCAGAGAGCCTAAATCTACTGGAGATACAAATCAGCATTATCACGAAGCTTAGCAGCACTTCTGGAGCAGTTACAACATTCCAAATATGACTTAGATGTGCCAACTCTTCTTCAACTCACACTTCAAAACATTTCTGTTTAAAGGCTTCATATGGGCTTCACATGGTGTCTAATGGCTGCTGTTAGCTGACTGGGCTTTCCTTCTCTCCCTTCTTCCAGTTCTGTTTCCTGAAAACACCTTAGGCTGCCATTTCTGGGCCATATATATTGACTATTTCACCAATACAAAGTCCAATGAGTTCTCTGGAATTTTAACAACACAAGAATGATAATCATGAGACAGTCAGAAAGCCTATAAGAAAGAGAGCAAATCACAGAATACTCATAAAGACTACAAAGAAAATACAGAATACTCATAAAGACTACAAAAAAAAAAAAAGATGAGATTACGCTAGAAATTGCCACCATTTATCCTATCAGAGAGACAGTATGACACTAGACAAATACATAATGCTGAGTTTAAATTCTGACTCAACAATTTACAGCCTGAATCCTTTGCCCTCTTTTGCCTCCGTGTCCACTTCTGTAAAATGGAAGCCGACCTATATCTACCTCACAAGTTGTTATAAGAAAAAAGAAAGCATATATTAAAACACTGGCTGAACTATAGAACGATATGTAAGTAGAGTTACAGGTATCCTTCCTATGCAATTTATATAAAAATAATAGCAATTTTATAAGCAGCAACATTTCTTTCTTTTTTTTAATGGCTTGGGTGTATTTCTTTCAGAAACCATCAACACATTTCAAATACAAAAACAGATTCCACATTAGAAAGAACTGGTTTGTTTTAAACTAATGTAAAAGGCCCTGAATGTCCCATCTTTTCAGTCCGGGCCCCTTTCTGAAGATCTGCCCTCCAGGGATGGAGAAGGGAGAGAATGCACGAGGATTTTGATTGCTGTCCTACTTGATGTAATTTCTATTTAATGAAAGACCTTAGCTAAAATTATCCATGGAGGTTAGGTATCTATCATTAATATAGATAAATATATTAATATAGATAATTAAGATAAAGTAAAAAAATATAAATTTTTACTCTTTTCTGATCTCAGTGGAGAATGGATGAGCCCACCTGCTTGACCCAACAAGAGATTTTTATACCTGAGAAGTCCTCTCTAAAGTTTACCTTCGATTCAGAAACTGCAAATATTAAAATGTAGAAATTGTCGAAAATTTCCAGTCCTATAGCCCAGTGTCATTGAAGGATTCCAGAGGTGTTTGCATGTCATCCCTTTTCTATAAGCCTGGATTCAACTTGGTGGGACTCAAAATGCTCCATGAAGTGTTGTTCTAGTGGACAGCACCCCATTCAAGCACCTACATGAGTGCCAATATCTCCAGTAGCAGAAGCCCCAGATACTTTTCTAAAAACATGGGTGACAGCTCAGAACCACCTCCTTCCTGTGAAGACTTTTCTTAGTGGCCTTCCCAGGAAGCTTCACTCATTTTCAGCCACAGGTTCTACTTCCCCAGAACATCCACTCACATCTTCCAGTTATTAACACCTTACAACAACAACATTCCACATTTGCCAAGTGCCAGCAGCACTCTCTGTTCTCCATGGCACATGTAAAGGCATGGCCCTTGCCTTGTAGGTGGTGATGTAAAGAGGACAAAAAATAATATTTAGATAAGACATCAGATCCAGAGGCCGATAAGATTGAAAGATTATGTTATTCCCTCCCCTCTCCATCCCTCAGAGGGCAGATCTTCAGAAAGAAGCCAGGGCTGAAGGGATGGGTCATTCAGATAAGACCCTTTGCTTGGGAAGAGTCCAGGGGGCAGATTTGGGCTGAGGAAAGGCAGTGAGAGAGGGAGTAGGAGGAAGTGAAGGCAGAAGCATAAGTAGAAACCGAGGAGGGATATTTTAAAGGGACTGAGAAAGCACTAGAAGACCAGCCCACAAGATGGGTCGAAAGCACTGAGCATCTCTCTCCAGCCCCACCAAAGCAGAAAAATAGCTCCATCTCCCTAGATCCCTTCTTTCAGTCGTCACTGCTGATATTCCTTTCAGAAAACAATTTCAAAGAGGACAAAGTATCTACACGTCAAAATGTTCCTGGCCACCTCAGTGATAAAAAATCTAGAAACAATCAAAATGCCATCAAAGAGATTGGCTAGTATATTGAGAGTGTCAACATGATGAATATTGTGCAGACACTGAAAATGATCATTATGAAGATGATGTATAAACATGGAGAAGTATGTATAGTATACTATAAGGGGAAAAGCACAACACTAAATGGTTATGCTACAATGAGCTTGCCATAATGCCAAATCAACATATATGTGGACCAAGACCAGAAAAAAAATGCAAATATAAAAACACTATAATCACATTAGGATGGTAGCATTAAGGTAAAAGTTAATTTTTTTCAAACTTTTTCAGCATTCTTTTGACATCTATCCTTTCTGTTTAAAAAGTCTGGAATGCTATGATGTTTTCACTAATGGAGAAGTCCTTTCAGTGCTAATCCAAGCATCTCAGAAGGGAAGAAGATGGGAGGAAGTGGAGTGGTTCTCCTTACACCCACCTATATATAACCTACACTGCTTTAGTGCAGTAAAGGAGTGCTAATTAGTCATTTCTCACATTTGCTAATGAATGAGAGCTACCTCCGGGAAAACTGCTCAAGGTGTGGAACACAGGTCACTTGAAGGCTGTCCTCCAAAGTGAGTTTCTGGCTTGAAATTGAAGCTGTGAAAGCCCAAGATGCTAAAGAGCCACTTGGACCATTTGCCTCAAATTCGAATAATCAGTCTCATCATCAATGCCCCGGCTTCCCTGAGGGCATTATAGTTTTACCCAATTTCCTCGCTGTTCGAATGAGACCCGAGAGTGTGGCATCCCTAAGCCGAGGCTCACCATTTCACTCAGACTTGTTTTCCTTGGTATTTTGTTTCTTAAAACAGCACCATGGACACAGTAAGGGTTATTTAAGTACTCAGTAACTACAGCACAGCCAAAGAGTTTATTAAATGTCCTTTTAAAGAATCACTTTGTCATATTGTTTTCCACCCTGATCCTAATCTCCTATGAAAGTGCTAACTGGGGAAAGCTCACAAATACAAACAAACACAGAGTCAGTTTTCTCCCTCAAAGGGTAACAAGGAAAGCATCACCTGTTTTGCTGATCTTGTTGGTATTTAGGGCTTGGAAGGCCAGAAACCTTGGGATGCATAAAGAATAGTCTTGGGAATGGTAGCCCACAGCACCTATGTACACCCACCAGTGTGAAGCTGAGGCAAGTCACTTCACTTACTGAATTTCTGTTTCTTCATTATCCAGAGGATGAGTAATACCCACCCAGCCTCCCTAATACTATCATTCGCCCATCCATTTACCAGACACTGTCATAGAATCAAGTGAGATAAGGGATAAAACATTTTAAAGCTTTATACATATGTTAGTAATCTTATTAAATAAGCCAAAAAAAAAAAAAAAAAAAACACATGTGAGGGTGTGTTGCAGGCACACTAACAACTGCCCTCAGGAGCTGACACCGAGGGCACAGCAGAGGAAGTGGCCTGGAATGTGTAAACCTTGGGAGAACCAGGGCTGCCCCATGGTAGCAGAGCCCTTTAAAGAGCCACCACAGGTCACAAGCATCTACTGAAGAACAAAGGGAAAACAAAGTCCAGAAAACCAGAGAGAAGCAAAAGCCAAATCTCAGCACTTCTGGGCAGGCAGGAGCCCACAGCCAGAGCCTCCAGGCTCTCATGCCCGTCACTACAACCCACAAGAGCCGAGCGGGTCCCCAACCCCTCCCACCAACTCCAAGCTCACTGTCAGTGTGGGCTCCTGAGTCACCCACACGTCAACGCCCTGGGTTTCCCTTGGATCCTCTCCCACCGGTGTTGCCAGATGATGAGATCACAGCACTTGACAAAACCCTCTTTCAAAAGCACCTTTTATCCAAATGGATAAAAAAAGAATTGAACGGGCTTTCTCTTACTGGCTGTGCCATCTTTGGCAAAGTCCACGGCTCACATACTCAATTATTATTGTTGTTTTAATATATATTTTTAGAGCAGTTTTAGGTTCACAGCAAAATTGAGTGAAAACAGAAAGTTCCCATATGCTTCCTGTCCCCCCCACCTCCCCACGGTGGCCATTCATACCAGAGTAGTACGTTTGTTACGACTGATGAACCTCCTCAGCACCCAGAGTCTACAGTTTACACTGGGGCTCACCCTTGGGCTTGTGCATTCTGTGACATATTTGGTCTTCAAGGGAGGAAATAAGCAAGAATTCAGAAATTCAGAAACATCACTAAGGAAGGACTCCACTCTTCACAACCTGAACGTCCCTCTCTTTCATCCAGCCTTTTCTTCTTCAACCATCAAGCCAGGGAACACTTAATGTGTGTTAACATGTGGGACAACTGCTTTAAAAAAAAAAAAATTATTGAAACCAGTGCTTCTCAAATTTTCACATGAATACATATCCCCTGAGAGTCCGGGTTAAATCCAGATTTTGCTGGAAGAGGTCTGGGGTGGGGCCTGATCTGCTCCAACAAACTCGTAGTCTGTGGCAATGCTGTTGGACACCAAGAGCATTTTGGGAAAAGAAGCTCGGGCTTCGCAGGGGCAGGAGCTTTCAGGTTAAGTGGATTTGGGTTCCAATCATAACTTTGCCATTTACCGGCAGCCCAGCCAATGACTAGATCTAGAAACACAGGATGATCAAACCTGCCTTTCAGGATTCAATGAGATCATGAATGCGAAGTCAGTGCAGAGCTGGCACTCAAGGAGATGAGCAATAACTGTTTTCATTATTCCTTACATTGCTGTTATCCTTATTGTTATACAGGTTAAATCTTTCTTTATAAAAGTGAAAGCTCTCTTCAGACTTCTTTTGGTTAGCAAAAACAAGTGTATTAATGTAGGTTTTTCATAAAAGTGAAGTGACGTACTGTGAACTTTTGGAAAGGGAGATACTCTTTACTTTATGCCATTTCAGTTTTTGAAAGGTTTCATAGGAAACTATTTTTAGATAGTGGGGGCAACCTGTGTCTGATTTCGATCAGTTTCTCCTTTACCCATCTTTGTATAAAAAGTAAATTAACCATTTTTAGACAAAGCCATACATTTTTGCAAATGTTAAATACATTCCAATTTTTTTTCTTTCACTCCAGTTTTTTTTGAGGGGGGACAAGAAACAGGGTTCTCTCTTTGCCCTCGGTCTTCTCCCTCAAGGCTCTCGTCTGTATTTCAGCCTTTCCCACTTGGCCTCAGATGTATTCATTTGAATTAAATAATATTAGATTCAGACAAAACTTTGAGAGGACCCAGCCAAACTCCCTCATTTTCATAAGAAAATTAGGGCCCAGGAAGATTAGGTGAGTTGCTCACCTTCTTTCTTTTCTGGGAACCAGGAGAAGTCAGGTTTAATTACTTAAACAAGGAGGCCATTCTGATGCCTTAGTGACCTACATAAACCAAAAGCCTGTAAATGCCTCAAGGTTAAGGAATCGAACCTAAGGACAACCAATCACAGCTAGGTTTTCCTAAATAAGACAACCACTTAAGCTATAGCCAATCAAGTCGTTTCCTTGCCTTGCTTCTGCATCTTCTCTATAAAAGTCTTGCCCCTGGCTCCTGTCAATGGAGTCCTCCTAACAACTTCAGGTTTGGTGCTGCCCGATTCAAATCAATTTTTGTTCAAATAAACTCTTAAAAATTGTAATATGCCTCAGTTTGTTTTTTAACACATCACTTTCTTTAAATCAGCTTTGTATATAATAAAAGACCTCTCATGTACAGGAGATAGTGGGTGAAGAGTAATACTCAACAGCACACTTTAAAATCATGTGCAAATATAATGCAATTCTCTAGAATAGTGGTTTCCAGGAGGTAGGATTTATAGGCCAAGGAAAAAAATTGTAATTGGAGTTATTATAAAATTTTTATTTGTCTAGAAAGAACTGTTTTCTGTAGCTACTATTCAACTATCACTAACTCCCATAAATGAAATATTTTATACCAAAAAAAAAAATCGAATGAGAATAATCCCAGAATAAAGAGAATTCTGATAATTTTAAGTTTATGAAAAACTCAACTATATCTTTATTTTATTGCAAACCAGCAATCAGAAGTGATCACTGATTTTTAATCTACTTTGGGTCACAAGAGCCTTTGAGAATCTGATGAAAACAATAAACCTTTCTCCAGAAAAATACACATACCTACACACATATGAAATTTCACAAATAAATCCAGATGTTTGCAGGCCACAGGTCATGATCACCTGCTCCTAGCTGACAATTAAGCCTCCACCTGACTCACTAGTGACTTCATCCTCCAGTCATCATTAATGGCTCTGAGGTCCTTTATAAGTTGTGGGGGATTCAGGACAAGTTCTCATAATAAGGCAGTGAGGCTCTCAGAACTAGCCTTCTGTAAAGTGGCATGAACTTTCATGAGAGGAATAAGTTTCTTCTCCTTCTGCCTGGACCTTGCCCATCAATGATACTGCCAAATCCAAAAACATTTCCAAAAAAGCTCCAAGCCCAGAAGTTCATCTGGGTCCAGGACCAAAAAGCTTCACTTGGTAGTACAAGGTCATGGGAATTTTGGGAAATAGACTAAGAAGAGAGAGGTCCACTCTGAAATAAAGCCAAGGAAAACAGTTTAAGATCTACCTAGTCTTACATTCAGATCATTCCCAAAGCCCTGTGGAAGAGACAACAATAGAAAGGAGAGCTGACAGTTGGTCCAGGTTCAGCCCAGTGGGGGAAAGGAATAGGTGGAAGGTACTAAAAATCCTAAAAATAGTGTCTAGGGACACTCAGAAAATGACAGATTTAGAAATAACACATAAACAATGATGTATATGGGGGACAGCATCATCATAGCCTGCTTTTGATTGATGAGCAATGATAAGATGATTCTTGACCTTCAGTGGCAGGTAGACACTCAGGTCTGCTCAAAATAGCTTCTTAGCTGTGTCTGTCTTAAGATGATCAAACCTACCTACACCATTCATCCGCTTAGCTTGTAGTTCCAAAGGTCACCCACTCAGAACAGATGAAATCATTCTACAATATCCCTCTGGAAAAGACCAGACAAGGAAGAAGAGATCTTTGTTGCAAGTTTCAGTGCCTGTGTATTAAAGAGAGGAAACTTGTACTTGCAACCTATCCTCTTCCATCCCTGCTCCCTGAAAGACCTGAAAATATGAGCACCTTATCTGTGCTGCAAAGGGAGGCATTTTCTGCTTCTTTAATTCTGTGAGTATCCCTGGCTCTAATATCTGCAGAATTCAGGAAGAATCAGGTAGCTAAATGGATGTTATTGACAGAAGTAAGTCTCCTTATAAGGATTATCAACCTGTTTTTGACAGACAAAAGTTGGGGGAAATCCTTAATGGTGACTGAGCTGGGAAAGAGGCTAAGAGGTTTTAGAGAAGTAGGGAATTCTTCAAATAATTAAAACCAGTTCTTATCTGGAGAATGCTAAAAGAGGTGATAATTTGACATATTTAAATGTAAAGTATGGTGGATTCAGACATTTGGCTGTGAATTAAATAGCCACAGGTAACTGAAAAGGCCCCTCAGCCCCACAGGAGTTCAACATTGGTAATGCCTTATTTCTTAAGTCAGGTAGTGGTTATCTGGGTATTTGCATTATTATTATTCATTAAAATGAATATGTGTAATATATATGCTCTTTTGTTCATAGATTTCATTAAAATAAAAGTATTTCATTTAAAAAGTCTTCTTTATTCCCATTGTCTACTCTACCTGAAGTTAACAGAAACACCCAATTACTAGATCACATTTGAAAAGAGTCTATCTTTTCTTGACTCTCTTTAGGTCTCTCCCTCGTACTTCTTTCCTTTGTTTGGCTTCCTGTTTCCTGACCCTGCTGGAATGTCAGCAGCAAAACTTCAGAAAAAGAATGTGCAAACAGGACTCTGTCTCAACCTTCTGTGTTTGGGAGTAAGGCTGGGCCACAGGGACCTCCCTGCTTTCCACTGCTGGAAGGGAGAAAGATCAGGTGAATAGAACAGAGGACTCGCTCCTGAGGGCCTGCCAACCCGTGGCCTCAGCCCCAGGTGACAGACAAGAAGCTGTTGGACAAGCAACAAACTATGCCTCTTATTGCCCAGCCCAGCACAGGGCACAGGCTCTACAGAAACAGCTCACTCAGAGTATCTTTAATGCCTCTTTCTCTCTTTCCTCACTCTTTCTCTCACTATATGAATGTCACCAGTTTTGAAAGTGCTGCTCAGGCTTAACACATAGGGAAGCATCCACCGTAGGGAAAGAAGAGTCAGGTGAAAAAAGAGTTTGTCTTTCCACTTTGGAAAAGAAGAGCAAGGAGCCCCAAACTCTTGGCCCTTAGTTAAAAGCTCCGTTAAAAGCCCTTTGTCAGAAACAGTTTTGTTTATTCCATGTGGAAGTGGAGTTGAGACAAGTGGCTGTGTTGATCTGGCTGGTTTATAGTAACCAACCCAAGAAGAAATGATTGAAGGGCATGGATGACACCTAGTCCCAACTGTAGCTATTTAGGGAGTGTCAATTAAACTCACATTTAGAATGTAGTAAAGTGACCCCCAGCCACAACTAAAGAAAAAGATAATTTAGAACCTATCTTCTTTGAAGAGCAGAACAGTTGAAAGAAACTGATTAACGTTAATTAACATCAATTTAGGTCCTTGAATGAAACCAGGCGGAGAGAGGAGGTGACTATATCCGGGTCCAACACAAATGATGCTGTAAAAAGGGGATCAGAGCCTTGTGCCCACCCCTGTGAAGGGCAGTGGGGGGTGGGGGGGGGCGGATCTCAGCCTCCCAGCAGCACTTCCAGGCAAAGACCTTTTCTCCAGCAACCCACAGAGGCTTATTTTTAGTTAGAACATTACTTACCATCATTTCTATCACCGATGGTATTGTAAGTCTTTTGACATAAAGTTATATCTTAATTATTTTTTTTTTCCATATACAAGACATTTGAAGCCTTGGAGAGAGAGTGACAGGAATTAAAACCCAGGATTAACTAATTCGAAGATGTTGACTCCAGCCCTGGAATGTCCATCTCCACAATGACTTCTCCCAAAATTGTTCTCAACTACGGGTTTATTATGAATTACTTTTATTGGTAAGATACTTGAGAAAAAAATAATATTTCCTGTAATGATTCATCATTTCTTCCTAGAATAAAAGAACTGCCCATTCCTAGAGTACAGACTGTCTGTTCTAAAAGTAAAGCAAAGTACTACAGCCTAACCCTCCAGTTTCATGTGTGACAAGCTCAGAAATGACCACACCCTAATGTGGTTTTTTAAAGGCATATAGATTTCTTAATACCTCTAAAAGTGAGTCTCTTGCCTCAAACTTACTAGTGGCTCTAAAGGACTCCAGAACTTCAGAAACAATCCAAGGGGAGAAAAATTTTTATTCCAGATTTACTCTGTGTCAAGCATTATGCTTAGCAGTTCATAGAAAACATTTCATTCATTTCACAGCTATGCTGTGAGATATCCCATTACCCTCATTTTACAGGTGAGTAAGGTGAGGCTCAGGGAAGTTGAATATTATAACCAAGCTCACACAGCTGGTAAGTGAAAAAACCAGAATTTAAGCCACGATCTATCTTATTCCAAAGCTTTGCTTTTTTCCAATATTCTATACAGATCCCTAAAGTTCAAGAAAGAGAATGCAGAGGGAGATGAGGACTCTATCATCATTACCCTGGAACTTCTGCAGTGAACATGTCTTTATAATGACACATACTTTTTAAAAATATTCTTCAATCTAAAACACTCCTATTGAGCACCAACTAAATGAATGACATCATCGCATCACAGAAATGAAAAGGCATCATTTTTCTGGTCAATAAACATGTGATGTCAATTCTCAATGCTATCTGAAAACACGGAGCCATTTCCAAAAAAGTGAAGCAATCACAAGCCATAAATTTCTTACAGTCTCTGCAAATTGTGCACCAAGAGGAACAGAGAAACCCAATTTTAAAAAGTGAGAAGGGAACTTAAAGAGCATCACGTCTAAATGTCACCTTTTCTGGACGAGTAAGCTAAGGCCAAGAAGAAGCTCAGTGATTTGCCCAGGGTCACACAGATAGACTATGAGCCAAGCCCAGAGCTGAGTGGGTGGGAGTGGGCAGCTCCTACATTTCAGCACAGGACCCTTCCACAAAATCCCTCCATCACCACCACCTCGCCTACCCCGCCCTGCTTAAGAACCCTAAGACAGTCACTGAGAAATAATGGACACAGAATACTGATCCCGAGTGAGTTCCAACACATCCCTAAGGCCCCCTCCAAGCTGTGTCATCACAACATCCACTTTAATTAAGCCCTTTAATCTTGGACTGAGGTCTAGTTCCTAACCACCAATAGTCAAGCTTGTGAAATGTGATAGTTAATTTTATGTGTCAGATTGGCTAGGCTATGGCACCCAATTTTTTTGCCAAATATCAGCCTCGATATTGCTTTGAAGGTATTTTTTTTTTTTAGATGTGACTAACATTTAAACAGTAAACTAAATAAAGCAGATTTCCCTCCATAATGTAGGTGGGTGTCATCCAACCAGTGGAAAGCCTTAAGAACAAAAACTGAGGTTTCCCAAAGAAAAACTCCTCCTCATAAATGCAACATAGAAATCCCACCTGAGTTTCTAGACTACTGCCCTGCAGAATTCAGACTCAAGATTCCAATATTGACTCAACCTGAATCACCAGCTTGCTGGTTGACCCCATGGATTTCAGACTTGCCAGCCCCCACGATCATTACATGAGATGACAATTCCTTAAAATAAATCTCTCTCTGCATATAGAGACATACACATAGAAAAAAATGTATATACATACATAGATATACATATATACCTATATATGGTTCAGTTTCTCTAGAGATTTCTAATAGATGGAGAATAAATGAATGATGTTGTTCTAGGCTGCGCATGAAAAGTAGAAAGCATCTAAATTAGTGAGCATCTATCTTGTGAAGGCACCATGCTAGCACCTTGCCCAGAATTACAAATGCCACTCCACCCTTCATAAAGCTGAAGTTGAGCAAGACTTCAAAGCTGATGAGTTTTGAGGTGGTAATATGGCTCTCTTTTTAAAATATTGAACACTGCAACTTGGAGAGGTTAAGTAACTTGGTCAAGCCGCAGAACTGGTATGTGGTCAGGATTCAAACCCACGTTTGCAAAACTCCAGAGTCCACTGACTTTCCACTCCATCACACCTGACTTTTCTATAACATCATGCAAGTCAAAAGGGGAGGTTTTGAAAAAAAAATGGAGTGGGCCACAATGTCACATGCTTCAAAGAGGTCAAAGAAAGAAGGTTAAACGGGAGCAGCTCCCTCCACTTCCCTGATCCAAGGTAATCTTGTGGTCCATTTCAAAATAAAAGAATGTCTCACCCATTTGTAAAGGAGAGGAAACACCTTCGGGAATTTCTCCTGGAAGGATCCAACTAGAAATTCCACCATTAAATCTAGTAGTATCAAAGAGTCAGAAATGTTTGTTGTAGATTCAAGTCATCGACAAAATGTAAATGTAAATGGAGAGAATAGATAAACAACAAGGAAGTCCTGGTAAAAGTACAAAGAATAAAGAGTGTAAGAGAGAATACATGAATGAAAAGTTACAGAAATGTTAAATGTTATATAATCCTTGCCACTGTGTTCCACACATACCAAATGGTATTTGGCATGTCTTTATAACTGATAGATAATACCTAACAGTTGCCCCAATGATTTTCCATGAACAAGATGCTTTGTATTATTAAAATAAAGGGTGCTCTGAATTAAGTATAGTGGGTTTATAAAGGTCATTAAACTGGAGTCATCGATGTCCCAGCCAGCCAGCTACTGGTCATTGCCCAATTCATTAGAGCCAGAGATCTTCACTGCCAGATTCAACAAGAAGGAAGCATGAAGAATGCAGTCTCTTATTTGTAAGCTGTGAAGCCTGCAAAAACTTTGCAGAGTATATCTGTCCATTTGGTGATAACTGATCTCCAGGGCCTCGGAAAGGAAAGCTGATAGGGTTAGCAAGTGTAGGTGTTTGTCCTGACTTCCTGCTCTCACACTGCTTTCATTTATTCCAGCAAATACAGCCTGATGATTCACTGGAGACTAATGGTCATTTGTCCTACTCACTGGAGGTAACTCAGAGCTTGTGTTCAGGGACATACGAAGTCTTTGGAAAACCATATTGGTGCAAGTCTCGGCGGTTTGTTAATTCCTAAACTGATTAATGAAGAAATAAATACTTAGAGTAGCAAGTTGCCAGCCTCTGCCAAAGGACAAGCTTCTGCTCACAATGTTTTATTCTTGAGTTTCACACAGTGACCTCTCAGGCTAGCCCAGAACCTAGGTCATTAAGCCAGGAGTCTGGAAACCCAGGTTCTCTACTGACCAGCAGGAATTAACCTATTAAGACTCAGTTTCCTCAGATGCACCTCAGCAAAGTTCTTTCCATCTCCAAAGTTATATAAATCCATGATTTAAGTGAATAAGTGCATTAGGAGGTATGTATTTCCTTAATCAGACAACACCTAGAGCAGGGTTTCTCATCAGCACCCAAGTCAAAAACTTTGCAAACAGAAACTGAATATTATCCCAGAAAACACACACAAAAAAATTGATTGGAAAAAAAAAAGATATGAAAAGTCAGAATGATTCTGGGAAACAAACTCAATATGCTGTTAGCATACATAACAACCAATTAGAAGCGATATACTAGCAACAAGAAGTATGAAATAGCTAGGAATTAAACTTAACTGGAAACATGCACAAGATCTACATGAAGGAAAGTTTAAAATGTTAATGAGGGACAAAAAAATATTTAAACAAGTAAAAAGACATATTTCATCTTGGACGGGAAGACT
Organism: Eonycteris spelaea; assembly: GCA_003508835.1. Taxonomy (NCBI): domain Eukaryota; kingdom Metazoa; phylum Chordata; class Mammalia; order Chiroptera; family Pteropodidae; genus Eonycteris; species Eonycteris spelaea. The sequence continues at coordinate 5,217,472 of PUFA01000127.1, read as the reverse complement.
TAACAAGATATTAATTCTCCCTAAGTTGATTAAAATTTTAATATTATTCCAATAAAAATACCAACAGGATTTTTAAAAAACTGAACAAGTTGATTCTAAAAATTGTGTGGAAAAATAAATAAAAGAAAATAGTGATCGAATACTTACCTTTTAAAAAATTAATGAGAAGAGACTAACCTTTATATTGCAAATATAATAGTTGAAGAATTTTGGTATCAAAGCATGAATAAATAGATCACTGGTATAGAATAGAAAAATCCAGAAATAGACCCAAACAGATATAAAAATGTATATTAAATATACATGCAAATAAGAATTTATACAAGAAGACATATACGTATGAGAATCTACATATATTTTAATTCTCATTCGAAGCAGTGAAAGGTAAATGGATAATTCAGGAAATGATGATGGAACAATTAGACTGCAATTTGGAAGAAGAAATGGTTGAATATATACTCTACATGTTATAACAACCGAAAACAGAAATTCCAGATGGAAACAAAATGTAAACCTCAAAAGCAAACTCAGAAAAGAACTAGAAGAACATGGAATTTTTAAAAATAATCTTAGCAGTGGAGAAGATTTTTCTAAATAGTGTACAAAACTCTGAAGTCATAAAGAAGAGTGATAAATTGCATTACCTTTTATAAAGATCAGCATCATTTTTTAAAAAGTATAAACACCATCAAATAAACCAGGAATAAATATGTTTAAAGTATATTTCAGACAAAAGGCTAATTTCCTTCATATGCAAAGAACTTCTCAAATCAATGAAACCAGTAACCTAATAGAAAAAAACAGGCAGAGAATATGAACAGGACTGGGCATAGAGTTCACATAAATGGAACTACACATGGCTCTTAATTATACGAAAAGATGTTCAACCTCATTCACAATAAGATAAACGCAAAACAAAATTCAGATGCAAAAAATGACAAAGATCAGAGTATCTGATAACAGACATTGACTAAGGGAAAACAGGCACTCTTGTACACTGGCTGGGAGAGTGCACATTGGAACATCCTCTGTGAAAGCAATTGCTGACATAAATCAAAATTGGCTCAGCAATGTCAATTTTAGAAACTCATCCCATAGGTATGAGTAAAATAACACAGATGTGGGGAAATGATTGTAGTGTTGCTTAAATAGCAAAAGATTGGAAACAAATTTTCTTCAATAGGGCACCAATTAAATAATGAACTATCCAAATATCCTAAGGGAAAAGAGCTAAATGCAAAGCAATGTCTACAGTATGCTACCGTATATGTAAAAAAAAAAAAACAAAAACATATACTTATATATGCTTGTGTATGCATCTATAGTCAATGCATATGATCAATACAAGAAATACAAAGTTAAACCTAGGAGAATGAAAGAGTGGGTGGGGATCAGGTGTAAAAAGGGCAATTGTTTTTCACTATATCCCAATTTATAACTTTTGAATTTTGTACCATTCAAGAAATTTTAAGTAACACAAAGGCCAAAAAACACAGATTCTTCAGCTCTACACAGACCTACAGAATCGGATTCTCTGGGAAAGGAGTCAGGGGCTCTTCGATTTTTAACAAACATTTTGTATGGTGCTTGTGCATCTAGAAGTTTGAGAAACCCTGACAGAAAGCATCATTAGTAATGCACACTTATCAAAATAATAATAGCAACAATGATGTAAGCAGTAATAAACACTTATTTAAAAAGATAAGGCCTAAGACACCAGTGCCAAAATCTTGCACAAGTGTTCCTAAAAACAATCCTTTGGCACAACCAAGCACAGAAAGATTTTATATCACAATGAAGTATTCCTTATACTCTCTGGTATTCAGTTTTAACCACTCTTGATAATTTCTCCAGCTTTTTAAAACTTTGTAGAATGTTTTACCCTCATCATTTGAGCTAGGTAAGAGGATAACAAGCCTTATTTAAAGTTACACAAAAAAGAGAGAAGCGAATTACTCAAAGATAGGACATCTCCAAACTCACTACTTTCCAGCTAATGACTACTCACTACCTTAGGTATTCTTAAGAAACCTGTAAGTAGAAGAAACGTATACACTTATGACATTTCCTCAATCTAGGCATGCCTGAATTGCAAATTAGAATTGTGTATTTCTGAGATGCTAGGGGAGAGAGAAAGGCCATAGCCTCAAGTCTCAGACAGTTCTGGCTCCTCCTCTGTGTTCAATTTCTTCCCCCTTAAATCAAGATGAAAAGCCAATATGGTAGAGTGGTTAAGAGCGTGTGCTGTGTAACCCTGGGCAAGTTACTTAACTTCTCTGTGCCTCTATAGACACATCTGTAAAATGAATAGCACCAACTTATTCACTTGGTATGAGGATTAGATAAATTGATATATGTGCAGCACTTTGTATAGAAACTGGCACATAGTAATAATATTTGCTATTATTATTTCAAACCAGTCTTGGAGTGTTAAAGGAATAAAATTCACAAAAATAAGAGTAAAAGCCAGGGAAGGGGTGGAGAGACAGGGAAGAAAACTCTCTAATAGCTAAGGAGAAGACACAGAAGGCAAACAACAATGAAAAGTTGGTTGTTTCCAAGAAATAAAAAACCAACTACAAGATATTAAAGCAATGGGCCAAGCAAAGCAAAGCTGTTTTTTCCTTGTCCTGCGGACTGCTCAGCTGCCAGACGTTTCCATTTTCCGGTCTGGGTCCATATCACTGTATAAGTTCTCTATCAAGGGGTTCTGCATTAGGGGGTGGCAGCACTTCTCACCAAGCCCCTACGTTCATAAACATGACCAGGACTCTCACTGCCTGTGGCCTAAGGCAACAGGAGGACTTGGCCTCCATCAGTCTAAACTTGAAGAGGTGAGGGAACCAGAAGAAAACTAGGAAATTCCAATCCCACCAGCTTCCCCAATCACAGAGGGGCCTGCGGAGGCTTCAGACCCAGAGAACCCAGCCAGACCGCACACCCACCATCGCCTCATTGCCTATAATCTGCACATGGGATTGTGGGCGGCAAACATAGATGGCAGGGACCTTCAGACCACAATGCCTGATTTCTCCATTTTATGGTTGCTGCAGAGCCTGAGGTCCAGAGAAAGGAAATAACTTGCCCAAAAAGGATATCTAGATGATTATCTTACCACAGGGGATCACTGATGACTGAAATATAAGCCCTTCTACTAATTAAACATTATTTCATCTTTAATTACTATATTTTAGCCCTTTTTAAAAATGTTCATTCTTTAAAAAAGAAAAAAAAAAGGAAGCTGCAAGGCAAAATAAATATCTCTTTAACTAAAATAATGACATCAAGTGGAATGATCACTTCTCTGTAATAGCTACTGAGCAGGAAGAACAATGAGTATCAACTGTCCTGCTCGTTCTCCAGGGCAGACTAGGGAGATGCCACAGACCAGTGGTCCCCCACCTTTTTGGCACCAGAGACCGATGCTCCTATGAGAATCGCCTGATGTTTGAGCTGAGGTGGTGATGCTGGTACCGGGGAGCGGCTGCAAATACAGATGAAGCTTTACCCATGCGCCTGCCACTCACCTCCTGCTGTGCAGTCCGGTTCCTAACAGGCCCATGACTGGTACCAGTACGAGTCTGCAGCCCAGGGGGTTGGGGACCCATGCCATAGAGCACTTGGGGGGAGCATGGTTACTCACTCTGATGTGCACCTCAGAGGTTCGACATGCACCTGCAGCATTCTAACTCTCCTTTAGAAGCTATTTGGAACTACCAACTATAATTTATTTATCCAAAGTTTCTATGAACTTACTCAGGCTTTCAGCCTACTAATTATCTTACAGTTGAGTCAACTGAAGACATCATACGATTCCTTCCCTCAGCTGGTCCTACAGATGGCTAGCACCTTGTCCCTGAACTTGTCACCACCTCCAGGGACCATAGCAGAGGTGCCCTGCTTTAGCTACCGCTAAAGGTTCAGCCCACAGACCTCTCTCGAGGCCTCAAGTTTGGCCTGTAGGTGCTGAATTTTTACCCAGAGACCCTGTTTGCAAAAAAGATTTGGTTTAGCAAATTTATTATTTGTTTCTCATTTAAAATAACCCAACTCATATCTGCTGCCCGTAAGAGTTTCCAAACAGGAGATAACGAGCATTGCCAAACTGACCTGCGTTCTCAATCCAGAATCAACACATTTTAATTAGCTAGCTACCTTATTCTGAATGAATATTTGGTCCCTGCTCTCCCCTTTCCCCATCCCCCTCACCCCCACCCCCACATACACACCTATTATTTCCTTCTTAGAGCCATGGGGATCCAAAGACCCCCGCAAACAATGCCAGGGATATAGAACTTACTGCACCAAAGCCACCACATTGCCCCAGACTGAAAGCAGCCTGGAATCTGGAATAGCCACCAAAGACATGCTGTCTTGCCCTCTCAGCAGCTAACTTATCTATAATTACACCACATTTCCAAGGACTGGGGAAAACACTTCCCATGAGCAAGAAGTTAATTTATTTGCAGGGGGAAATGAATGGCTCCCTTTGCTTTCCTGACCGCTCCCCCCATATCCACCAGGAAACAACACGAAGTGACTCTGAAGAGAAACCCCAGACACAAGCCTTCAGTTATGTAAGATGGCCTAAAATCAGCCACAGGTGACAGAGAGCATAAATTCTGCGACCCACGGTGATGGGTCTGAGGACTCTCTCAGCTGGGGTGTAGAATCTACATAAACACACGCCCTATTGAGAAATGACTTGTTTTCTGTATGTCATACTTTGGGGGAGGAGTACTGAGATAGTGTGTTTGGAACAAATTATCAAATTTCTGCTTTATACAATCACAGGTGAGAAAGGTACTGTTGAAAAAGCTAAGAATAGTGGAGTTCACGGTATTAGGACAGGCTACAAGAAGCCCTCTCCTTCTGTGCCTTATCATTTACTCCATGAAAGCTAGAATTATTTCTCCTTCGTAAAAAAAAAAAAGAGATTTAGCAGCCTAGTGGCATTTTAGGATTGTAAGTGGCAACACTTGAGACCATCCACGGCGGGGAGGGTGGTGGGGGGAGGGTGGAGAATAGGATCATTTGGAAGCCCCAATAAGAAAAAATTCATTTCCCGATCAAAGCATATTAACTCTAACAACTACCAACCCACCAGAAAGCACTCAAAGTAATGAGAACCGTAAGAGGGAGGAGGGGGAAATGAGGGGATAATAATTTTTCTCTGCTGTTTGACCAGACCTGTTCTATAAAACAATCAGCTGAATTCAGACTGGTATCTCTCAAGCATCCTCCCCATCCATCTCTGCCACCCCCTGGGCTGGTGAGGAGGGGAGGGAGATTCCTTCATTTCACTCCCCCCAGCCTTGTTGGAGAAGTGCAGGAGAGCCAAGGAACACACTCTCACCAACCGTAAACTTGATTCTCCACAAGGTGTAAGACATTCCAAACACCCATGGTTAAGGGCTCTGCCACCCTCCTTCGAAGTCAACAGTCAATGCTTACTAAGTGCCAGGCCCTGCACAAGGCACTTCACATGGACTCTCTCATTTAATCCTGTGAGTTATGTTACTACTCTCATTTTACAGATGAGGAAAATGAGTTGGATAACTTGCCCGAGGTCATAACTGGTGCAGGGACTTGAAGCCTAGTGGTCTGCCTCCAGATATAGCATTCTTGACCATTGTTCTAGGCAACCGTATGGTTTCAGGGTGCATGTGGGCTTCAGTGACTTTCCCAGACACGCACACAGCTCTGAGTCTGACTTCCAACACCACCCCACCACAAAAAAAAAAAAAAAAAAAAAAAAAAAAAGGTCCTTTCTCTTGAAAGATTTGGACTGGGCCCCATAGAATGGCTGTGATCAGCACACAAAAAGAAGTCAAAAATGCCCCATGCTTCAGAAGCCAGAATGAAATGCCACCGTTTTGTGCTGTGGAACAGCCTCTTGATTTCCTGACATCCCCGAACAATGAATAAAAAACAGACTGTTCAGATCATTTTACATCTTCTAGAGAGCATAAGGATTTCAACCTCAGATGAACTTTTGAGGCTTAGTGGTACTTTGCAAATGGGAGGAATTAGAAAGAAGACCATTTCTGGGCTACAGAGTATATTTCATTCAGAAAGAAACTCAACTTTTAAAATATTTTAAAGGATTAATCCTAAACAGAATGCTTATTATCTGATAATGTCATGTAATATTGGGTCCCTTTTGCTTATAAAAATTGTCCCCAATTTAAACTGAATGTGATAACTCCATGTACCAACTTTGAATAAACCAAAGTATAAAACAGCTCCAAAAGGACAATTCATTGAAAGGAAGGCCATAAGGCAATTTGCAAACATCACATGCATTTGTTTTATATGAATATGTATAGCCACATACAGTATCAAAATGGAAATTAAAAGGGAAGGAATTCACTGTACAGAAGACAAAACAATACCCTTTTTATTTTTAAAACTCTGGTGAAATAGGTTTCCATGACATCCCATTTTAAAAAATTAATGTAAACCAACCTGCCTGTGGGTTAGTCACACTATAGAGACTTCATATTGTGTACAGATGTCTAGAGTATTTACAAATGTTGTCTGTTAGGTAGTAAAGTTTTGTTGCAATTTTTTTCCAGCACATATTCCACAGTAAAATAAAGGGGGATATTGGTGTTTCGTATAAAAATTCTTAACAAATGGATAAAGGCAATTTTCCTGAGAGAAGATTTGTTCTTGAAATTTTTTTTTTTTAACAATTGGAAATATAGAAATGGGATGTAGTTGTAAAAGAAGCATAAGAATGTCTAAGTTAACATTTTTCTTTTAAATTATTTTAAGTACCATTAAGTTAAAATGTTTACATTCATTATTAAAAAATGTTGTTAAATCTTATGCAAATGATTTAACACTGATTGCTGCAACGCAAATTGCACTTTTTAAAAAAATTATTGTATACATGGAAGAAAAATATCTTGTTTGCTACCCTGTTTACAAACTCCAACTGACGTCAGATCAGTCACACAATATGAACTTTGAGAAATTTCAGTCACAGTGTATGTTACAGTTATAATGCAGTCTTGCAAACTGAGGGATATTTTTGACGAGAGACCTCATGAACCGACGCAGCCTCCAGGTGTGTACCAAATGGCCTCAAATGGTCTTCTCCATGAACACATGTGAAATTTGGGTATGGATGGAAAAGGTACAAAGAAATTCTGGAATAACCAAAACCAATCAGAAGAAGCACATAATTTGGGGCAATACACATAAAACCTTTTTGAAAAATCTCTCTCAATGTTCCTTAGCAGGCAAGGCCCCACTCCTAGTCTCTGGAAGTGGCACAGTGAACACTGAATCCCCTGGCAGACCCAGAGGCAGGCTGGCTGGAAGGGGCTGTGGCCAGGGAGGAGGTGACGTGCTGTGGGCTGTACTGGCCCTTCCCCAGATGTGCTCCATCTTCTCCCTGGCTCTTCATTGACAGGGGCTGGGTGGTAAGGTAGAGAAAGCCTCTTGGGAAATGCATCTCTTTCAAAATAAAGGCACGGAAATTATGCATCAGAGGAATGTTCTGTCAGCATATTCACCCTAGCTTGGACGGGGTGACAGAATCACTGTAGGTCCCGAGGGCCCTCCCGCTCCCAGCAGCGGGCTCAGGCCAGGGCTAGTGCGCACCATGAATCCTGTCTCACCGAGGAGGACGTGACTTCGGCTGGCGAGGCCAGGCTGACACCTATATACAGCCCATCTTGACCTGAGTACTTGAGCTCGCTGTTCTCGGGGTTAGTGCTTTCTCCTGCGCCAGACATCACGGGGGCACCCGCCTGGCGGAAGAAGGGACAGAGAAGAGAAGAGAAGGGGAGAGAGTTATTGATGGATTTGTCAGGAGGCATTCTCCAGCTAGGTGAATACCTTGAGGGGATGGCGTGGGCAGGGTACAGACAAATGAGGTGGGCGTACAGCCGGGGCAGGGCCAGCCACTGTGCTGTGTGGTGCCATTGTCCTAGCTCTGGTCTGCATGCTCAGAGACACTCTCTTGTTCTCTTCAGAACTCAGGGAAGTTACCACCTGGCAAGATGCGCAGCTGGACAAAAGTAGAAAAGGAGGAGGAAGCCTATTTGTAAGAAGTGCCAAACCCTAAAATCTCTGAAAGTGAAACCAGCCACACCACATAGGTAAACAGGCACTACTAATGCCCACACAATCTAATCATTTCAAAGGAGAAAATGCAGAGCATCACACACACACACACACACACACACACACACACACACACACACACAGTGGAGCCACAAGGCTTAGCAATTATGTCAAAGTGTAAAAAGGGAAGCTGCAGTTCAGCAAGGCCTGATAAATGAACATTTTTGAGCACTGGCGTCACAGAAAATTAACCCATGCATACACAGGTTTTAATATCTACCTCATTTACCTTAATTCTTTCCCAGAAGGACAGGCTATGTTGAAGCAGACCACATTACAAAGAAAACACTAATATCCTATATGGTCATGATCATGGCAATTATTTCTTGAAGCAAAAGGTCACCTTTCTCATTTCATTCATTTCTTCCATCCAAATGAGAAAGGCCAAATAGAAAACATGACATAATTTAGCAGAATCAAACCAAAATAACAAAATCATGTTTAGATTAGTTTGAGAAAACAGCTGCGCTTGACTTTTAAAAAAAATTCTGGCCATAATCACATACTTTTTAATCCTGCCTTTTTCCTTCTAAAAGCCCAGAAGCCCATTATTTCTTTCATGTTTTCAGAGTTCCACTCCATAAACAACTTGATACTTGTTTTTTACATATATAATCTCATTAAATCCTTAAAACATGTGTCTGGCTGAATCGATGTTACATCCACTTCAGAGAAACACAGGGCACCAGACAGACACGGGCTGAAATGAATCGAAGGTGGTGTGGTGAGCCTCCTTGGCTCCACTCAGGGGCTTGAAAGTAAAAGTAGACCTTCTCTTCCCTGGATAAACTCTGGTTTTCTCTCTAACCTCCACAGTAGCCTCCTGAGGCTGGGAAGAGGGGCTCAAGGAGGTCTAACCATGTGGCACCACATCTGCCCAAGCAAACTTCCTCCCAGCTGGACAGATCAAATCCAGCCCTTCCCTCCGCTGGTATCCAATCCTTCCCTTTCCTTGCAAAAATGAGGGTTTGTAAAAATCTAGCAACAAAGGTATTCCTACATCCAAACTTCTTTTTAAATAACACAAATAAAAAAGACAAACTAAGGGCTTTGGATGCATGGAAATGCAAATTTCAAGTCACCGAGATGTCTAAAATATTAAATAAAATCTTGTGAAATTTTTGGAATAGAAATAATCCTGTCAAACACACTGAAGAGATGGATTTGGTTACACGTATAAATATGGTATTAACCTTGGCCCTTAAAACTCCAGAGCCTCCACTATGAGCAAAGCCATCGTGGATCCAGATTTAACCCCCAAAGAAATAAACAAAAGGAAGATATGAAATTACAAAACAACTCCTCATTTTAGAGTCCTTCATTAGCTATCATACAACTAGTAAGAGTTCCTTCATAAATGATTTGTGCCACACCCAACTTTGTATTGATCTATTTATTCCCCCAATAATCACATCTGCATTTATCTGACCAAATCTGACTTCAGCACAGCAAGTGCTATTCTCTTAAATGAAGAGGGTTCCTGGATCGGCCCAGGAAGCAGCCCACCTCAAATGGCCAAAAGTGCAGAGATAGCAGAGTGGTCTGTTTTCACCACAAGTCAGCAACAAGGAACGTTAGCAAGGTACTCATAAGATCTGGGCACTGGGATGGCAAGCCCCAAAAAGATAGGTGCTCCCTGGACAAGCTCCCAGGCCACATGAGGAGCCAGGACATGTACGTTCTTTAAAGTAAGTCTGCTCAACTGCCTAGCGTAAATGCTAAATGGGTGGCTGAGACAGGGAGGTAAGGAAAGAGGTCCTAAAAGGAATCAAAAAGGAGGAAGATTCCTGGGGAAGGGCCAGGTCAGCCGGCATGGTGGGCACGAGTGTGGGCTTTCAAGTGCTCTCCTGGTTCTGCCACCTCCTGAGTGTGGTCACCTCCGTGAGCTTCCTCCTCAGTAACTGGCCCTTGTCTTACCTACCTCAGGTATGGGTGTGACAATTAAATGAGATGTTTGAAAAAGCATCCGCCTGCTGCCTGGCCATGTTCAACATTCCATAACAGTAAGCTGTCATTACTGGCGAGGAAAGGGTGTTCTGCATGGGAAGCATGCAGGACCTCGGAGCCTGTCCACAAGAAAAGTCAGCTAAAACAGAAAGGTTAAGCAAGGGAATCAAAAGAGGCAAAATGTGGGAGAGGTAAAGCAAAAGGCCTGACCTAGAACTTTCTGTGCCTCAGTTTTCTTACTAGAAAGTGCAAATAAAGAGGAATATATATATATATATGTTTGTTGCAAGAATTTAGTTAATAATTAATTTAGTTACTAATTTAGTTAATATAATTCATTTAGCCTTTACAAGTGGCTGACAATAGTAAAGACCACATGAGTATATAATATTAGTATTATTATTGTTGTTAAGGTTAACAAGTATAGACCTAATGCCATCCTTCAACAGGTGAGTGAGCTACAGTCATCAGTGGGTGGGAGCAGCAATGGGAACTCATACAGAGCTAAGTAAAAACTGCCTAAACAATCACCTTTTTCGAATTGTTACCGACAGCTCTACACAAAGGAGAAGCAAGGTGCTTGCTTCCACAGCTCTTTGAAAGGCTCACTGGCCATTTTCAAATAAGCCGCACTAAAGAAATCTTTACAATATTTATAATCTAAATAATATTTTTGTTACACTTGAGCAATAATCCCAAAAGCTACCAGCTGTGATGCCCAGTCTTCTTAGTTCAGATAAAAATGCTATGCTTTGTGGCAGGCCAAGACTCCTACCGTCAAAGGGTAGGCAAACTCCAAATTATAGGAGATTATCTCATAAAAATATTATACACACACACACACACACACACACACACACACACTCACCTGATATCAAAAGCAACATCTGACTCTCTCAGAAAAAAGTAAAGCAAGTACTTGTACCCAAAGCTTGAGAATCTTATTTGTAAATGAGGCTACACTATTTAAACATAAAATGTTACAAGTAAAACTTTTATGTATGTCAATTGTACCTCAATAAAAATCTCAATAAAAATTAAGACTTTTGTGTAACAATACGTGAGATCATGATGATGAGATTGGATGAAACTGTGATAACCCCAGTACCCTCATCCATTGTCAGAGGGGCTATATTCTAGTACATGCCTTAGAAAGCAGTTAGAGCCATCAAGAATGTTATACCCTACTTAACTCTGTAAATTTTACCTCTGGAAATGTATTATAAGGAAATAATTCAAAGGAAGGGAAAGGCTCCACATGGGAAGATATCCATTGCAGGTTTACTTATAATAGTGGAAACCATGGAAATAATCTAATGTCTAATAACATGAGGATGGTTTGAAAAAGCAAGGCACATCCGCTTAATGAACTATTATGCAATTATTACAAATAAGATCATGTAGCATAATGGAAAAAATTCTGTAACACATTGTTAAGTGAAAAAAAGCAGGATATAAATTCTATGCTATAATTACAAAGCGTCCATGCACACACAAGAGTATTTCAAGGAAACTCAGGAGGGCATGTGGGTCAGGGGACTATCTTAGAGGGCCCAAACTATTAGCCATCTATGCCTTTCTGAATGTTTTAATTGAATGGCATAGTACTGTCTAACTTTGGGGGAAGAGTAGACACTAGCACCGAAACCATGGGACACAAACACTTGAGGGATGATCCAGCCTGGACAGAGCAGCATGAAAAACAGGGAAAAAATCAGAGTGGAGTCAGTAATAGAGAAGGGAGAATGAGAAGGGGCCTCATGCACCTCTGAAGTCACTTCCATGCCACCTGGCATAGGCTGGAACCTGGCTAGCTGTGCCCATGTGGAACATGGTTCCACAAATTAAAGTGCTGAACACCCCACATAGGTTCACCAGTAAAACCTGAGCTCTTGAAACCGGTATTCTAAGTGTAGAGGTCCAGAATTGGCCCAATTCTCCATAAGAAACCTGGCTCATCATATCCATTATTCGTCTTAAGTGCCTTTTTCTTCATTGGTGATATTCAAGAGCTACCTATTGAGAATCAATATATCGGGAGAAAACCAGAGAAAAATTATGCATGACCCTGGGCCCAGCACACACATACAAAAACACAAGTACAAATATTAATTGGTCAATATGTTTTCCTACATCTTGTTCAACCCTTGAAAGCACTTTAGTTCAGATCACAGACACCTCAACATAACAAAAAGCAAGCATGTCGCTAACCTAAACCAACTTAATCTACTCAGTGTTTCTGAACAAACAGAGAGAACAGTGCTTGGGAATGCCCACAGCGGAGCCATCCTTCCTCCTTTCTGCTGGCAGCTCAGGCGGAGGTCCTCTTTCTCTGATCAAAGTGCAATGTGAGGGTGGAGCAGAAATCTGTTCTGTGTTTCCATTCACAGCTTATCTCCCCTCCACCCTCCCACAGACAACTGAAAATGGAGGCACTTCCTGTTGAAAAAAAAAAAAAAAGTGTTATCAGCACCAGACCCAGCCTGGGCTTAGCACTGAACGCAGTCCAGGTTAGGTGGGAGACACAGACCCGGCAGAGCAGCTGGGCTGGAAAACTCCCTCCTAAAGGAATAAATGACTTCAGGAACAACTTGGCTGCTGCAGACCAGGACATGGAAAATATCTACTAGCCTGTGAAGAAGGCACAGTTCATCTTTAGATCACTGGATTTTTTTTTTTCCCCGCAACGAGAATAAGCGTTTGCTCATTTTCAGACATATATCTAAAAGTCAAGGATTTCTGATTGATAAACTCATATAGTCAATGCCCAGCAATGTCTGGCTCATCGTGGACTCACCAAATTGTCAGTTCTTTCTTTTCCTTTACTCCACAAATCCCATAATAAGCAGGCCCAGACAGCCGCCAACAGAGATGCCCACGTAAACAGCTCTGAAAAGGCAACATATCTGAGCAAAGAAAACTCTTAAAGGACACGGCCTTTCCAGAATAACATAGGTTCTCTGGCTTGTGAATTATAAACATACATTTCATTTTGGAGGAAGAAAGCAAAAAGGAGTCAACAGGGTTGCACTCAGTCTTCCATGTTATAATCTCTCTCAATGCAGCCTCAATCTGAAAAAACGAAACACTGCACCCCAGGCAGGTTGAGGGTGAGTGTGTGATCATGTCCAGAGCATGCGACTTTGATGATGATCATGTTGCCTGCCGCCGTAGCTCGAATTCAGACTGTCGGCTTCCATGGCCTCTGATCTGTCCTTCCTACACAGCTAAATAAATTTGTGGTTACAGCTTTTTCTTGTGAGGAGAAGCCAGCCGTCCCTTACTGTCGAAACTCTCTTCTCTGCTTGTGTAACCTCTTAGGTTAGACTCTCACAGTGCTTTATAGCAGCCTTCCTCAAAAGAAGATGCAAAAACTACGTGAAGTTCCAGCAAAGGAGAAAAACTTTCAGACAAATCCAAACTTCCACCCTAATAACAACACTCATTTCAGTTTGGATGGAGGTAGTAGGACCAGACACAAAAGTGATTCAATAATAATTTGAATCACGAATGTCAACACAAGGAATATACACAAACACACAAAGGTTCTGTCTCTACCAAGACAAGTAAAAATCATCAATCACAACCAAAACCTCTAATTCTCCCATCACAACTCAAATAAAACAAGAGAACACGAGCACCTTCTCTCTCAAGAAGGGAGAGTCATGGTCACCTCAGCTGATGACCTAATTCAGTTTTTAGCAGAAGTTATCTTTTTTGTAATTTAACAAATTCCTTGCTGGAGAGCTCGCTGGCTGCCCCCTTGACCCCTCTTACCCCTTCTGGGCCTGAGTAAACTAGATTATAGCCATACCTGGGATGCTGCCTTTTCAAGGAGAAAAGAACAGTTCTATACACACAATGTCCTCTGGGCAGGTGAGCAAATTGTTTTACGCATCTGTACACACTGAAACAGCAAGTATGTTGTGGTGAAGACAGGTATGGCCCAAAGTTTATAAGTATTCTGGGACTGTCAGTAAAACACTGATATACAAATGTAAATTGTAGCAGGGAGGGTTTGTTCTGCAACTTGAAGTCATTAGCATACTAAAGAAAAGTTGTTCTGAAATGAATCAAAATGATAGTTCTTTTCTAGCCTTTGAATTAAGTAGCAAAGGATCCTGAGGCAAGATTTAAAACCTGGTGAATTATGATCTTTTATAACAAAACTGGCTTTTCAGAAGATTGGATAAGCATCTTAATCTTATCATCTCAACTAGAGAAAGCATATCATGGTCTCAAGAATCAGGCTGCATTTATAAGAAAGCATTATGAAAGTATGAAGTTATCATAAGGAATGAAAAATTGTTGCTATCAGAGGAATAAAAGTAGTATTTTTAAAATGGTTACTTTGTTAACACAATAGCTGTATATCTCTAAATTTCCCGCATTAGGAAAGTAAGGGTTTATTTTTAATGTCATGGGATGAAAACAAAAATGCCATGCAAATAAAGTGCACCACTATTAATTTCGAAGATTAAATAGTGCTATTCTTCTTGAGCTTCAAAGAGGTCTGCAGGCATCTCTCGCTTACAATATACAATACTCCTAAGGACCAGATGGTAGGAATTACTTTTCCCCTTTAGTAGGGGGGAAATGGAGGCTCTAAAAACCTCGTCAGCTTACAGACACAGAGCTGCAGCTAAACGCCTGGCTACCCGAATCTGTTTCCTTCCAGCTGCTAATCTGTAAAGGCCCAGAATAAACTTCAGACCATATTCCAGCTTCATCATCAATCAAGCAACTAAACTGAACGAGAATTTAAAATTGAAAGTATTTGTGTTTAATAAGATAAAAATTATGCTGGAGTGCGTGCCCCAGCTCTGGTGAAAGAAATCGTGGATGCTCACAACGACCAAGAGGGACAGCACACCAACTCAGTCAGCATTTGAACGTCGGCAGATACTGACTCAGAATTGTTTACTCAAGATGCTTCTACAGGACATCAAAAGTAAATACCTGTTGTTTATTTACTCAAATCTTTCTTAAAATCTGAGGTTGATAAAATAATTTCTGTGTGCTCAGTCTCACAAATTCGACTGCTGGGCTTGGTATGATAAGTAGCAGAATTATGAATCATCACATAGGCCAAGACCTGTCTTTTGAGATGCTTTGTTTTTAATTATTAAAATTTCAGAGAAAGTTAACAGGTGGGTCTAAACATGAAGAGAGCTAACAGGGTGCGTTTAATTCACATCCATTAGATCTTCAGATTGCTAGTAACTCTTTTGGCAGACATCCATGAAATGCATAATAAATTACTTTTGTTCCAGTAAAGGAATTCATTTTCTTCGAAGATTCATTTAGCAATAACATTTCAGAGTATTCTAAGCCAGATTTCTTAAATTTGGCCATGTTTTCCCGTAACATTATTTCAAGTTTTGTGACAATTTTGTATACTCTTAGAGGCAAAGGGGAAAAAACTGCAAAGAATCTATAATCGACAAAGAAAAGTTGTATCCTGAGATGAAGCCTTCTAATCTGAGCCCATATAAAAGGCGAAAGACATTCTCCCCACACTTATTCTTTACCTAGTATTCTGGTTTTTCGAGTGTGATAAGGAGTCACTTATTAAGTAAACCACAATCCTATGATAAAGTGGGTGGACATATACATTATAAACTACTTAAAGAGCAATACAGTTTCACTGTTTGCTAATATACATTCAAAGCCATCAGATAGTGATACAGTACCATGTATTTCTAACTACTCCTTTTTACCATCCTCCCTGTGCCACACGCATGTGCACACACACACATACAAGGAAAAAAAAAAAAGAGGGAAGTCCAGAAAAGGCCTTGAGATCAAAAGGAAAGTATGCAAACTCCACATACTTCAACGCTCCCTGCCAGGGTGACGTGTGACTTTCACAGTGAAGGCCAATGTGGTCAGACAGGAACGTGAGTGATTAGAAGGGGCTGTGAAAGAAGAAAGAAAGGGAGCCTGGCACATAGTGAGCGTGAAGATAAAATGCCAACAAAATATTTATGTTCATGGCTTGTAGCAAGTGGCAAGTGGGATATTAATAACTATGATGATTGGCCAACTCCTGGGAGCGGTAACAGCCTGGTCTGGGAGGCAGGAGACGTCGGTTCCAGTCCCGGCTTCAACACGAGTTTGTTTTGTGACCTTATGGAGTCACTCCAGGTCCTGGTTTATAAATGAGGCAATAATAAGACATAACCGCAACTCTCTCTCAGACCCTTGTGGGAGATTAATGACTTTTTAACTCTTTTTTATTCATTTAGAAAAAAGTATCTTGGACTGTAAGCTCTGAGGGGAAATGGACTTGCTTAGTTAAAAATGTTTTTGTCAATGATTTTATCAAAATTAACTGAAGATAGTTTGAATAGTCTGAAAAGTTCTAATTTAGCACTCACTGTATGAATTTAAATTATACCATGAGAAGGATTTTAGTACTGCAATCTTATATTTAATATTGTAACAGAACTTTTTTATACTCATATTAAGTACATCACAACAGCAAATTTTACTATTTTTTTCCAATTACTAGCAGCAGTCTTAGTACTGTAATACATTTTATTAGTAAGTATAGTATTAACAAGAAAATTTGTATGATATGACTTATATATTTGATTACAAGCAAATCACTTCTCTGATGCTATTTGCCCACCGGGGTTCAGTGGGACAATATTTAATGCTGAAAATCACTAAACAAAATTAGTTGGATTTTATTAAGAAAATGTTATTCCTTCTCTCTAAAGAAAGATTTCAACATCACATATACTGTCATATTAATCTAGCATGCCATAGTGATAACAATATGGATTCTGCATCTGCCAGACCTGGGTCCAAACCAAGCCCTGTCTCTTAATTTGATACATAACCTTGAGCCTGCTACTTACCTTCGAAGCTCCCAAAAAAAGGGGAAATGGTCATAAAAACACCTTCTTAGTAGAGTAATAATTAGAAATAAAAGAGAAAATGGACATAAAATAATCTAGCACATAAACAGTATTGACAAAAGCTAGTTTCCTGCCTTCCTGTGTCCACTGTCTTATAAATAAGAAAGCATGGGAAAGGGAGAAAACACAAAAGCAAGAGTATGATGATAAGAAGAAAGACTACACTAATGTCTGGCTTTCAAGGACTCTAAACACTTTTGTGGAATAGTCAAGTTAGGAGCTCAGCGGTAATTTTTTGTTCCTGTTTCAGCGGCCTCTTAAATTAGATCCCCTCTTCACAGTCAAGTTCCTCTAAGTGAAAGCATATTGTATATGTCTTTCATGGATGTACCTTTCAGCTATTTAAATATTATAGGCACAGTTAAGAATAATAGAAACATTACTTTGTGGCCAACCGTATGCCATAGTATATTCAAAGTTCAATTACTTGGAGAAAAAGACAGTGGAGCATAAATTTGCTAATAAAGAGATAAGATACATGACTAAAGTGTTTTACAATTTTAATCATAGGATACAAATATTAATACATTAAATAAAATCTATAAAAATAATTTTAAATATTAACCTGAAAAGTACCTAACTAACCTTCCTTCAGAAAGCCTTATAAAGACATCCAGATATCCTAACAACTATTAGTCCCTAAATCACTGCCTGTTGGCTACAAGCACTTAACTGTGTGCATTAACTCTTTCAAAGCACTTCTAAACAAGATTTAGCACCACACAGCTAGGAAGTTTGTCTTCTGACAAGGTCATTGAATAACATTATTTATTCTCAAGGGGTGACTGCAATAAGAAAACAGGTCTAGCTGGGAACACAGTATTCCAGAAGAATCAATAAAACGAGACTGAAGATACCTATTCCATAGGAGAAAATGACCACAGAGTGCATCAGGTCCACCCAGCAGGCACAGAACCAGCCAGTGAGGAACCTGAGATGAGGTCCTTGCCTCAGTCTAAGGACCTCTGCTTCTCTTTTTGGAAGTTTATCGCCAACAATGAACAAAAGGTGAAGAAACTTTTTTCCTACCACTAAAACACCATACCTAAAATATTTCCATTCGGAAGTCACCAGGCAGCCACCCCAAACCTTATTTCCCTGAGCAGCCATGGAGACTAGGAAAGTAAACATTCTGAGGTCAGTGCATGTCGCCAGCTCCAAAGAAGGATTTTTTTTCTTACTAATCGTGAGGGGAATCCCTGCTTATAAAATGTACAAATAGGAGCACGCTAGCATTTGTTTACATCAATTATCAAAATACTCCCAGCTAAGAATGTTTTAATTTTTGGACTCTAGTTAGAGACAGAAACAGATTTGACACTGCAGTGGGAGTTAAGAGAAAGCCCATCATTTGTAAATGAAAGTAGTTTGGGCCCTACTTCAGGCTAACTTGATATTAATTTGAAATCATTTCAAAAATCTACGTTCTGTCTACTTTTCCAGCCTCATCTCCTGCCTTTGGCTTCTTACACTTTGCACTCCAGCCATCCTTACTAAACCTCCTAAAACTATGTCCCTGAAGTACCAGAGATACCATGTTCCTATTCTTCCTGGAGATCTCTATTCCATTGTTTCCCCTGCAAAAAAAAAAAAAACCCTATCCAACTAATAATATGAACTTCCTCTACTCTGTAAAGCCATTTCCAAATCCAGGCAGGTCAGAATCCACCACTCCCTCCTTTTGCCTCCTACTACTTTGTCACTCATTTAACAGCACTTCCAAATCTAACCAGCAGCAAGATCTGCCCACACTCGCCCCACCACTATCACCACCTTATGAACAATTTGAGGTCAGGGATATCGTTTTACTCAGTTGTAAACAGGGCCTCCCATAGTGCAATGCTTCTTAAATGGAACAACAACCGTATAACAAGGGCTAGTCATATATAGTTCATCTCAGTTTATTTCAACATTATATGTGCTATGATGACTTCAACATATAATTGTGTTTTAATACAAACTTAAGAGCATTTTAATTTAATCATTATTTATAGGGCTATTTTTAGGCAGCCAAATATGTTCAGTGATTTATTTCCAGACATTAAGTCTTATTGTTTGTTTCATCCCCAAATCAATCTTTCCTGTTCCAAATAAAATTTAAAAATATCTTTTATCTAATAAAACTTAGGGATTTATAAAGTTTATAAATGAGATATTGAATACATGTTATATCATATGATATATACATATTATACATCATATGAACATAAGTACATATATACATTATATATACATACAAAGTATCCTCCATGTTTACAAATTCTTAGTTATACGTCATTGGAAGAATAGACTATAGACTATTAAACCTTATTTGGGATTGATGAAATATAATGTTACTATATCTCCCTCCTAAATAACCATAAACAAAAAACTTTATAAGGCATAACTCAGTCATTAAGTGGAATTCAATAAAAGATTTAAATAGATCAACCAAATAAACATTTTTCAGTAAATCTACATATATGAGAAAATTTTAGACAAAATCAAAGACTACTTTGGGAAAATTTATCTTTAAATTCAAAAGTCAAAAAATAATCAACTGCCTATCAAAAATTAAGTTTAACACGTCTTAGCAAATACAAAAAACTCCAAATGACTGAGACCTGGGCTATTTTAATCCTGGGCTGCATGACACTAGGTCTTCCTGATCTTACATAGGAAACAAACTGCCCTCTCTGCCTCCAACACATACACTACACACGCACAGCCTACAAAAAGAGAAACTGAGTCATGAGGTAGCTGGATCAGTGACCTGATGACCATCAGAAGGAATGCCTCCTTTTTTCCCAGGCAGAGATCTAGTTAAAACACAAAATAGCAACAAGTACATAAGGCAAACATGCAAAAAAGTCAAAGAAATGAGGCTTCTGAGCAATGCAAAAATTATTTTCTTAATCTCTGGATAGAGAACGTGGCCCCCAGGTTCCAGTCTTCCACTGGGAGTATGCCTACGGTTGCCCTTTGTTTTATGGCTTGGTTGTCCCTATTAAACTAGGATACCCCTAATTTCCACCACAGGGGCCACTGGAGATCAATGGGATGGACTCATCAGCATGGGAAGCTTAAACGTTGAACCAATTAAGGTAGTGTATTGTGTACCTGATACAACCTTGCTTTGTGGATATAACATTTTTCGCATCTACAGCCCTTCACAAAATCCTGTAAGTAGTCAGTCCCAACACCAACTGCCTTCCAACATCATAAACCATGACCAAAACAGGAAAATGACACAGCTGCCCTTCACAAATGCTTCTGCCAGCTCCTCACAGATAACTCCTTCAGGATGCTCATTACAGCTCTCAGCTGCCATGCTGGCCATGCACGGTAAGACCCAGCCCACCTATAGAGGCTCTGAAACTGCTAAAGACCAATGGGCACACCACTTGGCACACCTTTGTAGTGACCTGGGAAAACCACTGGAGTCATAATATTCTCGAAGGGGAGACTTCCAAAGGAGCCAGCAGATTGCCTCTGCCAAGCAGACCTAGTTCCCCACTACAGCACCTCATTAAGGGGCTGATGAGATATCCATGATGATTCACCATCAGGAGGAAACCTGAAACCCAAGTGCCAACCAGTGCCTGTAGACAGTGGCCAGAAGGAGTAGTCTCTGGAGGGAGTCGAGGAGGCAGCAATTCACCCTCCCACCCTTCCCACACACCCCACCACCCTACTCCACCCCATCCTCTGCAAGAGCTGTCCGGAAGCCTTTCTGAGGCTGCCTGCTGCTCATACGGCTGTTCCCTGGAGACTGCCCAGCTTACAAAGATAGGGGCTTGCTTTTTTTCTTGCATGGAAGCACTCTCAAATTCCCCCAATCTCTAAGATCCTGTGCTTGCCTCCTGCCTCTAATAGGAACTGAGCGGTCCTCCGAGGGGCACTGGCCAACAAGCCACCTCCGATGTGCTAGGTCCCAGGTGAGAGATGCTGAGACACCAAAGCAGCCAGAGGACAGACTGCAGAACTTCTGAGGTCCTCTTCCAGAAAGCCAGGGCCAGACCCTGTCACTGCCTTTTCCCCATTCCTCCCCTGGAAGACAACTGATTGAACTTTCAAATAGCCAATTTTGAATTTTTACATCACAAAATCACGAGAGCAAAATGGATTCCACCCAACAGAGTTCCAAGCCCCAAAGCCCATTGTTGGGCAAATATCTCTAGTTCTGTGCCATTCATCATTCAAATTTGGCTTTTCCATGCTTAAACTGGACTGTATTACCAACAAAAGTGACTTGGAGCTGGCAGCAATCCTAATTTCAGCCAAAACAAGACAGACACTGTGGCCAAAAACCTGGCTGCTCCCTCCACACTTTGGAAAACCACAACATTGTTTTGCCTCATTTAGCTACATAATTGCTTTTGAGGATTTAGGGCATAATAAAAATTATTTTAAATAACTTTGATCATTTCATTTCCCCACAAGTAACTGTTCTATTTACCACTGTAGACCATTAAAATTACATCTAACCCTCCTGTAAAAACATCATACATCAGAGTCCATCTTTATAAAGGCCAGAAACATTCTTTAACCTTGTCTGCAACAAACAAAAACGACCAAAAAGGCTTTTTCCCTTGTGAAACTCTGATCAAACTTGTCTCATTTAAAAAAAAAAAAAAAAAAAGCTCAAAAAATCTGGGTCAGAGAACAAAGAAAGAAATACTGTTTTAAGCACAGTTCAAAATTGTTTTAAATGTTTAGTTTTGTTTAAGACAATAATACAACAAAAAGAAACTAGCTTTGTGGTTTTCAAACCCTGATTGAAAGACAGACACCTCGAGGGCAGCAGTTTCAATTTCACCTGCTTCGCTGGTTCAAAAACAGATTTCCAAGCCCCACCCCCAGAGACTCTGACTCAGAAAATCCAGGGTAGGACCCAGGAATCTGTAGTATTTCAAAGTGCCCCAAATAGGGCAAAACTAAATGTAGGAAACAATTACTAAGTAAATAGGGATTTAATGCTGGTGTTTTGTCCTACCCTAGTCTCAGGATACATAACCTACCATTGCCCAGGGCACACCATAAGGTCCAGCTGCCCGGGCCCCACTCTAGACCTCAGTGAGACACAGTCATTTTTGAAAGAGCATTCCAGAAAAATTTGGGAAACAGTAGGATGGGAAAACGCTCTTCTCTTGAGAAAAACCGAGTTTCAATCACAATTTTACAGAAACTAACTCTGATCTTCACAAAGACTCATGCTCACAAACCAAATTGCTCACAGTGTTGTCGATAGGCTGAAAGAAGCCTGTGTACAATTATGGTGCATTTGAAGAGAGCAAGGCCTTCCAGCAAGAGGACAGTTGGATGAAGGCAGATCAGTGAATACAGCAGCACATGGTATATTATAATGGGAAGATGATTTTTTAAAAAAGGAAGGGAGGGAAGGAGGAAAAGGGAAGGGAGGAAGAGGTAGGGAAAAGAAAAAAAGCTGGAGTTTATATGATAAGCAAAAGCAATTTAAAAAAATCCAAATGGGCGCTGATATATGAAACCACTGAGCTGGTAGTTTTTCTGATCTAATATATATACACACACACACACATATATATGTATGTGTGTGTATGCACACACACACACACACACACATACATATATATCAATTCAGATAAAAACCTGGAAATAAAATAATTTAAAGCATTCAAACCAAAACTTCTCATTTTTACTTGGGTTAACTTAATCATAAAAATATGATATAGATCTTAATTAAGAGGTTTGTCAAGCACTTAAGTTTGTCATTGTGTTGACATTTAAATGTAATTTCCTCTAAAAACTATTCATAGGTATCAGCTAACTAAACTGAACTGTTGATTTAGATTATTGTACCACCAGATAAGATAAAATTTGAGATAATATACAAGGGAGCTACCCACTAGTTTAGAAAGAATCTATGCTGTTTTAACACTTACCCCTGAGGCTGTCGGTTGTGTTGTAGGAGAAGTATTTTTGCTGCAATCATCTGAGTTAAAGAGGTGGAAGTTGGAGTCATAGGAACAGAATTATTGCTATTACCTGCGAGTCAAAATTAACCTCATAAATATACATATACACTACTGTTAAGGCTGGCAAATACTTTACAATCAAATAGCATTTATTATATTTACCAGAGCAAGCCTTTGACTTATTTATGTTCTTAGGTTTTCGTTTCCTGGTTTGAATTCCCTCTTTTTTCATAGCAAGCGGTCGAGGCACCTAAAAAAAAAATTTCACATATCCTGACATTTAATAAATATTGAAGAAAACACAACCTTTAATACAACATCAATACTAAAGCCCTCATTTAAAAGAACTTAGCATTAAGTTCAATCCAATTTTTATACACACTCAATAGATCCCAACTGCACAAAGACTACACTTCTCCATCAAATGCAGAGATTCCTTTAGAGAAAATGAGGTGATTTGCCAGGAAGAAATTATTCCTTCGATTAATGTTTATCGTTTTAAACAACTTCAATTATAGTGTAAAATCACTGAATATATATTTTTATTTGAAAGAGATAATGTATTCTTTTCCTCCTATATATTCAAGGTCACTTTCCTTGGGATTGATATGTTTATATTATTTTGTGCTACCCTTAAAATGAAGTACAGAATCTTTCTAACTATAACTATCAAATATACTACTATTCTTTTGTATAAATGTATTTGATTGCATTCAAAACTTTTAATGAACTAGTAGTTATTGTGCATTTCTAGTTGGTTCCATGCTTTTTTCTTTGCAGTTTTTTAAAGCTTTACTACCTTGTTAAATTCTAAAATACATATTTCACATTTTAATCTCTAAAATTTGATTGTCTTACAATGGACACATGACATCTTAATTGGAATTTTTTTTGTTGTCTCTCACTGCTATGTAGGATAATAGGTTAATATAATTAATATCCCAGATTCAATAACACGCATACAGAAAACCAGATTCCCATTTTCATCCTCTCTACATTGTTGATTATTTTCTTAACTGAAGCTACATACTAACTATAATCAACATATATACACATGAGAATATGTGGCGCACCCCATGGAGTTTCATGTAGAGTCCACAAGCATTGCACACAGGTTCACCCTCAGCGTTTCTGCGCCACAAAGTGGTGGTTGTGGTGCGACAGTTGGCACAAGACAATCCAAGCCGCCGGGAGGAAGGCTACAAGGCAGCACAAAAAGTTAGTGTATAGTTTGTAAGTGATTTTTATGTATATGGTACATACATCAATGTATCCTATCATCAATGTTTTCCTATCATCAACAAATGGGTACATTGTTATTATAAATAAGAAGTCCCTTGAAAAAAAAAAATTGAAATGTAATTAGGCTGACCTTCCTGGACCAACAATAGTATACTCAATCACAAACGTATAACTATATGCTCCAGCATATTACCGTACATTATAGAATAACCAGGAAGCAATCACCGCATTGGCCAATAACCACACTCACTGTCGTCAGAGGTCAGATATAAGAGTCATGAAAAGCAATCAATCACAACCAATGTGTTAAGTGACTTTGGGCAGCCTCCATTTCACCTGAAAACTGAAGATACTTAGGTCTATTTCTCAGATATGTGCAGAGAAATAAACCAGAAACTTTAGAAGGGCCTATATATATATATATTAATAAAAATAGACTTTTGAAAATGTACAAAATTTTTGTAAAAAAAAAATGAAAATTTAATCCAGTAAAGTTCCTCCCCAGAATGGCAAAAATCTAACTTTGTTTTCAAATTACCTAGATAGGCAAACTAAAAAACAAAAAACAAAAACAAACAAACAAAAAACAGTGCCGTGACTTCAATAAAAAGTTATAGCAGTAAATCCAAGAACCAAAGCAAGATAGAAGTTATAGAATTTGATAAGTGAGCTACATCAATTAATTTAAAAGAAGTCGTAAAGAATGAACGACAGAAATAAAAAGTGAGCACGTATTGAATATTCACAGATTAAAGGACAGGGATTTCCAAATCCTTTGCTGGCAAATTTAAAAATAAAATTGAATTTCGCATTTACCATTCACATCTTGTGGTATTACTTCAGCATTGCTCTTTACAGACAAGTTACAAAAACAAAGAGACACTGGTAAGCCTCTTAGCATTACAATATTTCAAGTCAGCACTAAGAAAAAGAGTCAATTTGACTTTTGGTTGAAATGAATAGCTTGTCTGAGGAGAGAACTAACTATTTGCGAAATTGCTTTGCTAAAATGATGAAAAAAAACCTTACACATCATGGCTTCTTTTTTTCTTTACGGTAAAAGAAAATAATTTCCTAGGAGAGCACTCCTTTCTCTTAATAAATCTGAAATCAGTGAACTAGGGACAGGAAGGTTCATTTTATGAACAGGTCATTTATGAC
This sequence comes from Eonycteris spelaea, assembly GCA_003508835.1. Classification (NCBI taxonomy): domain Eukaryota; kingdom Metazoa; phylum Chordata; class Mammalia; order Chiroptera; family Pteropodidae; genus Eonycteris; species Eonycteris spelaea. Next base: position 5,192,121 of record PUFA01000127.1, on the reverse strand, counting down.
AGTTTCCAGTGGAATTTGGAGCCAATGTGGAACAAACTTGTTATCAGAATTTGCCATTATAACAAAGAACTTTATGACTGTCAACTGCAGATCATAAGTAAAGCCAGTCCTCATAAACATGTGAAATGAAGGTGAATGGGTTATAAAAGTTCCTTGTAACAAGTGATCTCAGTTATGTTCATCACCGACAAGGAATTCAAGTTACACCATAAATCTTTTATTTTGCAATGTGTTAAAAGTTCAAATTCACAGTGATTGGTTCTGTACTGCTGGCTAAACAAACTTGAGTTCAACATTCTACTTCTAAGGTAGATAACTAAGGTAGATCCATTAAAACCATAATTAAGAATTCCACAAGGAGAACTAATTGATAGACACACCCTTCAATTGGTATCATTTATAACCTATTTACAAAGCACATTAGCTGACCTCGGTTATTGCCAAGACACCTGCCACGCAGAAGGAAAAACTGTTTCAGAATGTTAAAAATCGTTTTTCTGCTATTTTTACCGGTAAGGACACAAAACAAATGGTACTATCTAAATATGGATGTTACTAGATCAAATTTATGATGCAACTAGAACCTAAATGGCTACTATTCTACCCGTTTTTTGCTCAGTCTAGAGAAAATGTTACCTTTCCAAGTTCAGCTAGTACTCAGCTCAATGTGCCTTTCCAAAATAATAATAATAGTTTCATTGTTAATACATTGGCTAATAATACATGAGAACAAAGAACTACCTTGGAATATTTTCCAGCCACTACTTTTTTCACTATGCATGTAAGAAAATTGAAAACCAAAGGGAGTCAGGCACTGAAATTAGGGATGGCCTTTGAAGAAAATTTTAAGCTATGGAAGGTCGTAACAAGTTTAAGGCACATACACGCATTAAATTAACCTTGGCCACTTTATTTTAAATGCATTAAAACAAAAGAATCATAAAACTAATCGGTTCTCCTCAAGGTGTCAGACTTACATTGTGATGCAATTTCACTCTAATCTATTTAACACAAACAACATGTGTAGCATTTGTTCCTGCTAATTAGAGTATAACAATTAAATAAATTACTTGGATACTTAAGATGTCTGGCATCTAACTGTAAAATATTTTACTTTAAAAGGTATTAGAGTATGGGTGCTTGGCTAAACAAATGTTAGCCTTAGAGTGGGGCTTGTGAAAGCTTTATTTTCTCTAATTACTACAGCAGTAAATAGCCTCCCCTAAAAAGAAAAACACATAACGATGACAATAAGAGATTAATCCCTGAAGAAAATCAGAATTCCCATACTTTCAAAAATGGGAAAATGTGTTCGAATTGGCCAAAATCCTCAATTTGGGAACACAGACTATTTTTTCTCAACTTCTATGTAGTTCTCTAAACAGCCAGATTTCAAAATGACAAAGGCTAGAGTGAATAAATTTTCACCAGACTCAAGGGCAATCCAAAAGACGGATGGAATCTGGGGCTAAAACCTGTCTCACTTCAAGGAGAAGAGGTAGGAGACCCAGAGGATCCCACAATGGGGCTGTGGGGAGAAAGGGAGTGTGGGTTTGTTGTCATATTCTATCGAGGATGGGGGGGACGTTATAATGAGCATGGTTTTTCAAGAATAAAAATCAGACCAGGGAGTACATTGTGAAAAAATCTCCCTTCACCTGACCTGGGTCGGTGTGCTCAAGTCTTTCTCCCCAGGGATTACCATCATTACTGATTTCTTGTGTCTCCTTCCAGAATTATTGTGGTGCATTTACAAGAATATACAGAGATATATCAATACAGATTTTTGTTTGTTAAAAAAAAAAATGGTAGCACCCTCCACCTTTCTTTTTTCTTGCCTCTCTCATTTAAGGATGTCATTTCCTACGTTAAGCATGTGGGGGGAAAAAAGCTTTTCGCTCTCCAGACAGACGCCTGTTTCGGGATAACCTCCAGCCGGGCGTCCCAGAATGGAGAACGAAGGGTACAGCTTGGTTCCTACACTCGTGCAGACCCAGGCGGCCGGGAGCCGAGCCGCACCTGTACCTGCGAGGGCGCCCGGGGTCGGCGGGCGGCGCCGGGCAGCACAGCAGCTGCGCCTCTCCGCGCCGGACCACAGGGGAGGGCGGCGCTCGCACTCACCACTCGCTTCTGCGGCTTGATGAGGGGCCGGCTGAGGCCGTTCATCTTGCTGTAGAGACCGCAGGCGTTGCACAAGTAGTGGCCGGTGCCGTCCCGCCGCCAGAGCGGCGTCTGGATGGAGCCGCAGTTCACGCACTCGCGACTCTCGGTCATGTCCTCCAGCATGTCTGCGGTGAGGGGTAAAAAAGGCCGGGTGAGGCCGCGCCGCCCACGCCGCTCCTTGAGGCTCCCCGGACGACCCCCAGTACCCACAATCCCAGTGTTGGCGACGTGCTGCCTGCTACCCTGCCCGCGCCCTTCCCCACGGATCTTTCTGCGCAGCAGCCAAGCAAGGAGCCTGCTGGTGATGCCCTTATCGACCTGCTGACCATTCTCTGCACCCCTGGGCGCTCCCAGTAAAAACCAAGGAAAGGAGACCGTGCTGGAAGCAGAGCCACATCATTTGCCTTCTATCGCCAAGGACCTCCAAGTTGAGATGAGCTGTGAGGAGGTTGATTTGGGTCCCCTGACCCATTCTTTACGGCTGTTCAAGCTTTTCAAAACTGAAATCCATCTTAATTACAGTATGCCACTTGCCAAACCGGAGCAAGCCATACAATATTAACACTGATCACTGACCCCGCTCCAGCCTACAAATATCCCAGGATAGTGAGGATGCCTTCCTTTTATCTTTCTTTTTTTTCTTTTTAAAGTATGTACTGTATCTGCCACCCTTCCTTTTCCCCAGTTAAAAAATCAACAAGTTTGAATTAGAAATACTGTTCTTCGGCATTTACATCAATTAGAAAATAACTCAGGTCTCCTCAAGTCAAAAAAACGCACTAACATTAATAGGCACAGAGACAAATGTTAAGTTTTATTTTCATCCCGCAAGGATCAACATTGAACTATTCTGTTCTGAACTGGGTCTAATTAGAGCTTCTATATGCAAAATTTCCACAAACGGTTGATTTTTTATTGATTTAGAAAATTACTAAAACCGTCCCTGTGCTAAATAAAACTGTTTCCTATTTTCCTACACTAAAATCTCAACTTACACAATCTTTCTAAATTACATTTATTTTGCTATTTGGTCAGTTTTCAGAGTTGACAAGTAACGTAAACCCGTCAATTAAAAAACAATCTTGAGTAAATGGTGTAACATTACTTTCCCTAAATTGGTTAAACATGAATGAAAAAATATTATCTGAAATGAAGAGATATTAAGTATTTTAAATAGACTTAAAAATAAATATCTCCTCTATCTAGGGTTATTTATATTATAATGGGTTTAAATGTTCCAATTTGGCTGTCTTTAAGGAGCATTTCTGAATCCATTTTTAAAGTAGATATACATTACACTTTAGAAGTTTATTTGAAGATTATATGAGCTACCGAACCGTTTTATTCCTTCTCATTCCCCCGCAGTTTACTGCTTCTTTCTACCATTAACTGTTTGTTGTAGATATTTAAATGTGTCTTTGGAATAAATATTATTTAATTCCTTTAATACTACTTACTGTACAAAACAAGTCTCCTTTCTCAAGAAATAAGTTTAAAAGAAACTAGCATCCTACATAACTCAGTTCAAAGTTGTCATGGGGATACTGCAACTTACAACACATCACAAAGATTTATTCTTCTCCACCCTAAAAGCCACTATTGACTACGGTAATCAGTAAAATGCTCAGGACTTCAAGGACACTGAAGTTAAACAAGGTATTTGTCTTGTTGTTGACTTTAAAATGTTACCTATCAGAGCCTTTCTTTCTATAGAGGAGTGGGGCATTCCCTGGAGAACCCAGCCCTATGCCTGGCCTCCTTCCCCGGGACTGGGAACAATGAAGACTCCCAGGAGAAGACAGTGTGAGCTCTCCAGGTAAATCTCTTTAGTCATCTGAAAGCTCAAAGACAAAACTTAAAGTATGCTTTGAATAAATAAAATTTAGGAAGTTTTCTTATTTTTAAAATAAAAAGAGCTCCCATTTCCCTTCCTATCTCTCTCAACCCCTCACCCAGCAGCTACAATGTTATAACAGATTAAAATAAGAAAAACATTTTCTAATAAAAATTACAAAATCTGATAGTGCTGAAAGCTCATTCATCAGTTTCCCCTACTCATCATCATCTCCCTCCTAACATGGCTGCCTTGAGTGCCCCTGGAGAGTGACAAACTGAGAGGAGAGGGCTCTGCCAATGAATATCATCCCAGGACCCAAAGAATGGAACACAGATCAGCGGGAACTTAGGAAGGCACTGGGTCCAGGGACTGAAGGGCTTTGAGGACCCTGAGCTCACTCCAGGACTTCCTGCTACCCACCCACCACCAGAATCAGAGAGGTGTATGGAGCAGGTTCCCAGAGGCCTTTGCACTGGGCAGGTTGAGAAAGCTCAGCCCTCAAGTTTTAGCACAGCTGTTTGCACGAATCGATTAAACGGGTGCCTCCAAAAAAAAATTTTTTTTCATCAAAGTGGAGAAGCAGGGAATCTAGCTAGGAAGCTGGGAGGTTAGGCATTGGGGGTCGAGGTCTCCCTACCATGAGAACACCAGTGAGGACAATCAAAGTCAGAGTCATTTGCCTTTGCCACCCGAGACTGGCTTATTTTCACTTAGTAGGTTCTCACCTCTTAAAAGGCTATGCAAAAGCTGGAGTGTGTTCTTAAACCCCTTCCCATTTTCTTTTTTTCTTTTTTTTTTTTAAATACTCTGGGTCTACAGAAGATTTTTCTAATATTGCAATGTGCTATCCTGAAGGTGAAAAAATTAGTGAAAGTATAGGCTAAGTTTAAAATGAAAAGAACCTTATAACTCACCTGCAATCACACCCTACTACTACCTCTAAAAGATTTTCCACACAGAACCAATTACTTTAAATATCCAAAGACACCAATTATGCCTTTTGGACTACCTCTGTCAGTCCTGTGAAATGCTGGAAGAATAGGAGAAAGGAATATGGAGATGCTAAGGTGTGTCACCAAACTGGCAGAGCTTCACTATCTTGATCCTATTGCAACTCTCCTTTACCCAACTCACACACTCTTTCAGAGTTCCTGCTGGATTCCTGACTGACAAAAGCCTCACACCCTCACACCCCTTCCCATCCTTTGAAGATCCCTCATCTCCCTGTCTGCCTGCCTCTGGAAGCCAGACGTGGGTCCCTATGCACCAGAAACAGTGACAATGCTCTCTGTCTCAAGTCTACTCAAAAGAGCAAACCTCTACAGGATCCCCCCCCCTCCCCATTCTACATACAAGATTAAGATGGTCTCCAGAGACAGCTTTGCAGGGGAAAGAAGGAATTTTGAGACCAAAATCTTAGAGGGAGTGGAAGAGCTTGTTGCTCCTCCCAGTGTTACCAGCAAAATGCTTTTCAGATCAGATCCTTCATGTTCAGGCTACTAGAGTTTCCAACATGTTTTCTGAACCGAAGGTTGACAGTGTCTCTCCACTTTATTCTATCTAATCAGGGTCCCTAAAAGATGTGTCCCTAAATAGAGGGCTGAGGTGCCCATGAAAATTCCAGACCTGGGGTGTGAGAGCACCAGGTAGGATCATGTAGGCTGATGTGCCTCTTTCGTCATTGCCACCTCTGTAACTCCCACAGCTCCCCTCAAACAAACAGCCAAAAAAAAAAAAAAGTTTTATCTCAAGAGATTGTCAGATTATCAAACAGGTTGGATATAAAGGGAGAACTGTGAAAATACCAAGAAGGATCCACAATGCTGCCGTGGAGGAAAGAAGCGGAAGCGTGTTCATCAGGCCAGACACAGTTCAAGCCGTTCCCTCTTTAAGCAGAACAAAACACTTCAAAATGGAGGTGTTTCCAGGTATTTTGAGAAATTTTCCCAGTTCACCCCAAAGTGCCCTAAGACACTGAAATGACAGTATGAGGGGAAATGGAAACTGAAAATTCGGTGGGCTCAATTCTACAAATTGGATCCCTGGATCCCGACAGCAGCCCCAGACACCCCCTCCCAGCTCATGGCAACTCAAAGCCCCTGCCCCCCACTAGCTTTCCCTCGGGATAGTCACAAGACTGCCCAGGTGTCCAGGTGTCCCCTCTCTTCTTTCCCTCTCTCTGAAGGAGAGGTGGGGATGCCAACTAGGTCCTTAAGTCCTTTTCCACTGGGGAGCTCTCTTAAATGCTCTCCTTGAGGAAAAAGCACAACTTCTTACCTTTGGAGACTACGTGTACATTTGAGGACGGGGTGAATCAAGTGCCCAACACTCCTAAACTTACTCCCCAAGTGGAGTCTCTCTCTCCCACTCCCGTAAATTAATGTCTGAGACAAGGTTCGGGCCCAGTTGGTTCCCTCGCAGTATCATTTTTCTAAATGCCCACCCAATCCACTATTCATCAAGTCCCTCGAGGCTCTCCTAAGCACTAAGATATATGTGTGCATTCAGTCTCTTTCATAGAAAGGGAACTGAGACAGTCCACAAAATAGAAGCACCATATCAACTCTGCTAGACTCCGGACGCGCAGCCACAGGTCGACAGGTCTAAAGGATGGGGCCAGGCCGACCTCTGCGCACCCGAACAGAAAGCCTTGAAATCAGGGCTCAAATCGAGTTGCTGCTCCACACCCATCTGCGTCCCAGAGCCTCGAATCCCCCTACGCCCACCATGCGGCGCGACCCTTACCTGCGCTGGGCCCCGCGGCACCGGGAGAGGGGCTCCGGCGCGGGTCTGCAGGCTGTGCAGCACCGGGGTCTCGAAGGGTCCGGCAGGCCAGGCGGGCGTCAGCGGCGCACCCACGTAGGGCGAATAGGGATTCGGGTGGTGGTGGTGATGGTGGTGGTATGTCCCGTTCAGCGGCCGCGCGGCCGACAGCGAGCTGTACTGGTGCTCGCGGCCGCCCATGGCCGCCAAGCTACTGCCGCCGCCACCGCTCACGCCCCCGCGCCCCCGCCGCCGGCCGCTGCGTAGCCCCCGGGGTCCCGCGCCGCACCATTGGCCATGGGCGGGCTGGACGAGTAGGGGAAGCGCGCCGAGACGTGCGCCGCGGCCGAGCCGGCGCTACCCGGCCCGGCGGCCCCGCCGCCCGCCGCGCCGCTCGCGCCATACGGCGGGCTGTCAGCCGAGGCCTGGGGCCAGCCGGGGTGAGCGCCCGCGCCGCCTGCGTGATTGGCAGGCCCGCTACCCGCCCCCTGCAGGTACGGCAGGCCGGGTAGCATGGAACCCACGCGGGTCGTGGCACGTAGACTGGAGAGCTGGCCGCCGCCGCCGCCGCTGCCGCGGCAGCCGCCGAGTGCACGAAGCCGCCGGGCGCGCCGTCGTAAGCGGCCGGCCCCTGGCTGGAGAGGGCGGCGAGGGTCTGGTACATCTCCTCCGGCTGCTCGGGTGCGAACGGACTCAGCTTGGCGCCCGGCTGGACCACAGCAGCTTGCTGGCGGTCGCGGCCTGGTCGAGGTCAGTGAAGAGCAGGAGGTCCTCCCAGCTCGACAGGGCGCTCCCGGGGCCAGCGACCCCGGGCGCCGAAGGTCCGGGGGGGCCCCGAAGGGATGCGAGGCGTAGGGGCTAAGCAGCAGCGATCGGGCCGGGTCCCGCCGCCGTCTCCGTTTCGAGCTGTGGCGTCCTGCAGCTGCTGGCGCCGCTGGGGCCGCGTTCCCCACCCCGAGAGCAGCAGGAGGAGGAAGAAGAGGAGATGGGGAAGGCGGCGTAGAGAGTTCCCGTGTTGGAAAGGCTCCGGAGTCGCTGGCGTCCGCAGCCCGGTCCCGAAGCGCTTCGCAGGCACCAGCCGCCGTCAGTCAAGGCCATCCACGGTCCGGCGCCGCTGCAAGCTGACGTCTAGCTCCTGAGACAGGGAGACAGGACAGAGGAGAAATAAAAGGGGTCACCAAACGCGCATGCTGTACGGCATCTCACTTCCACTCCCGTTCTAGCTAATAAGATTCCTCAAAGATCCTGTTTCTGCTTTGGAGCCTGCGCAGCCGACACTGCATCTTCCAAGGACGGGGATACCCTCCCTCCCTTACCCGCACTGCTCGGGTCCTCTCGCCCTCCTCCACGCCCACCCCCTCCGCAGCATCCTTCATCTGCGCGCGTCAGAGACCAAGGAGACTGCGAGGCTGCCGAGGTTTTCCTTCCTCCCAAAGTGGCTCCCTGCGGGCCGATGGCACACAAAATAACTTTTTAAGCAGCTTTGCGTGTCGGCGCTACCTTACCCCGCCTCTCTGAGGTGCCCTTCACCCGGAATGTCTTAGTGTGAAGGTTGCCCGCGTGAAAACCATTAGCGTAGGAAGGCAACCTGTCTCCGAAAACGAAACCGCCGCGTTCTCCCACACTGGCTTTCCCGGAGCTCCCGGACTGCTCTGACAAGACGGGACGCAGCCCCAGAGAAAATGCAACTCAGCCCGGGAAGGGCGCCGCGGGACACAGTCTTAGACCTTCTGGGCACAGGCAGCTGGGTGCCCGGGGCGCCCGCGGCTGAGTCTCGCCCAACCTTGGTCCTGCCCGCGGCGCCGCACACCTCAGACGCCGTTGCGTTGCAGCCGCCAGCGCGTGCGCTTCTGTCCACCAGACACCCCAGCCTACCCCGCAGTCATCCTCCGCGTGGAAAGCCAGACCGTTCCGGATCGGACGTAGTGGGTGGAGCGAGCGCGAGAAAAGGAGGGAGACGTGAGACCGCCCCTCAGCCGAAGCCACCCCAAAGGGAGAGCAAAGGAATGACAGACTCAGATGGGTCAGGAGGAGGCGAAATGCAGCCGGACAGGCCTTCCAGGGCTGCCTTCAAAATCGATTGAGTTGTTAGAGATAAACCGTACTGAAGTGAATGCTCACACACAGACCCGGAGATGGCAAAAAAAGTCTCTTTGCCCGCCTACTGGGGCTCCCGCCCCTTTGCTCAAAGATAACTCCGAGATAAGCTGCGCGCAGATAAGCGCTTGAGAGAAAAAAAAACAGCAGAAGTTAGTGCGCGGTGTCCCGGAACCTGGGAGCCGCTATAGCCTGCCCGGAGTGGAGAAGGAGACACCCTCGGAGCCGACCGCGGCCCGCGGAGGCCCGAGAGCCGAAGCCGAGGTCCTGAGACGGGTGGTGGGTAGAAAGGAGGAAAGAGAGGGGCACGAGCAAAGAGAAAGCAGCCAAACCTCGGGTGGGAGCTGCGCATGAGAACGGCCGCGCGGAGGTGCTCTCGAGCGCGGAGAGAAGCCGAGTGCGCAGGCAAGGCGAGCGCGAGTCCGGGGTCTGCTGCGCGGCTGGTGAATAAAAAGGAGAGAGGAGGCGCCTCTTACTGCTCTGCCGGAAAACTGCAGCCTGCGCTCCTGATTGGACTCACCGAGCCCTAAACAAACAGCGCTCGCCGAAGGGTGCCAGGCTGTGGGTCGGAACTGCACTCTGCGAGCAGCTGGGCGCTAGAGGTGAAGAGGAGGTGGAGGAAAAGGAGGAGGGAGCGATGGGAGGAGAAAAAGAGGGTGGGGAGCAGACGGAGGGCGGCGGGGGGAGGGGAGCGCGCCTCCCTGGCAGACAATGAGCGCAGCGCAGCCTGCAAGTGTGAGCTGAGCTGCGAGCACTGTCCTGGGAATGGGGGCGAGTGCATCCAGGGGGCGCCGAGCCCAGGGACGCCGGGGGAGGGGCCATGGTGGCAGAACTCCTGACCTGGCAGGCGACCCACACTCATCCTTTGGCGGAGCACTTTCCTCCGCCCCTACTCACACACACACTCACGGGAGTGGAGATGGCACAGAAATTGGCTGTGCACAAGCCCCGCGCTGCCACCGCCTCGGGAGAGACACGCCAGTTCCTGGGGCAACGTACCCCCCAAATAGGGTGACAATGCTCTACAGGCCCTCTCCACGCCTCCTTCCACATTAAATAAGATTTGTGTGTGTGTGCGCGCCACATTTGTGTGTGACCGACCTTAAGTTTTCCCCGACCTCTTCTCAACACTCTGTGGCTCAAGTCTTGGTGACCGTCTTAGTTAAGGCTCTTATGATATGAGAAGGAAGGAACCGGGTGCCCAACCCCCTATCTCTGCCTTGCTTTTTAGAAATATACTAAATTCCTGGGAAGTTTCGGGAAGTTCACACCAGCCCTCCCCAGCTAACCTTTGAGACTTTTAATTTGGGGTCGTTGTATACTTAACGTTAATTAGTTAAGTGGTGTACTAGGTTGGTCCCTGACGTGCACAGGACGGAAAAGGGCTTTCACGCCAGTCGCGCCCGCAGATGCTCTCTGAGTTTGGGTGTCCCGTTTGCTCTGAGCTTTCCCTGGAGAACTTTAGGTAAGTCTCAGATAAATCATTGGAAAGAAGGGAGAGGGGTGTCACCTTCCCTGGACCCAGCGAGAAATACCACTTCCAACCCCCACCCTCACATCCACACCCCTTTTTCGCTACCTCCAAATGGTTATCACAACTGTGTACAAACTGATACGGTCCTTAGCCTGCAAAGAGACTGGAAATAAACGTCACGAGGTTATCAGCGCCGATCTGTCATCAACGAGTCGCACGGCCGCAGGTTCCTCGGCAGCAGGAGCCCAGATATTAGGTCTTGCTCCTTTCGCTCACAAAAAAGATTTCTTCCGACAGACGTGACCCCAGAAGGCTGGCAAGAGAGAATTTTAATTAGGGCAGAAGGAGTTGCTTTGTGGGATTGAATTTTTACACTTTTTTCAGGTACATCGAAGTAAATGATTTTCTAAAGGTCAGTCTCCCATGAAACGGTTTGTACTGTTTTTGTTTGTTTGTTTTGTGTTTTTCCAGTTGTGGAAGGGAGAAGAGCCTCAGCGGAGTTGAACCGGAATAAGCAGGGACTTTGTAAAATATGGTTTCGAAAGATTGTGAGACCTGTAAGTCTCTAAGTGTATGCTTCCACTCAGTATAACTGCGAGCTGTGAACCTGTGTGTCCTGGGGGGCCGGTGGGGGGGGGAAGTGGACAGGGCCTGGAAGCATGAGGGGAGGAGGGCACGGAATAGAGTAAGCCATGACGGTTTTTTTTCCATTCTTCGATGTAAATTGATGCTAAACACTTCTGAATTTTACATTGCTACTGAGAAGATCCATAAACTGTTCTCATCCAATGTAGTCACTTTTATTACATTCTTCTCTGCCTCCCCCAGTCACTGCGGTGGCTCCCAGTTTCAGTGTGGCTGCACTTCGGAAAGGCTGAAAGTAGAAAACTCTGGAAAGGAGGCTGGCGACTGGAGCAGGATCCAGGGGCTTTAAAATTTAACCTGAGTTCGATCGAGTGGGATAACCAGAAGAGAGCCCGGCGTCCACTGACCGCTTAACTCCGACCTGGGCTTCGAATGCCTTTCTTTTGGTTTTCATGTGAGTTCCAACCAAATTTTTAAATAGACTGAGTTTTGTAGAAGCCCCTTTGTAGGCATTACAGAAATGTTGTAGACATTTGATTTCCTCTGAGTCCAGCTGTTTTTAAATATTTCTCAGGTTTGCTCTTAAAAGCAAAGTTTCCTTTTCTTAATTCAATCTCAGTGAAATAATTTCTAATAAAGACACGTTAACAAATAAATCCTTTGGCTATGTTGTAGAGTCCAGACTGGGAAGGGCCTTCAAGCTGGAGCCCCTGGGAGATCCAGCCGGGCTGTGTGTGTTTGGTTACATTTGCAAGTATGGGAGTGTCCGTGTGAATTTCCTTGGACAATAACTAACCCCAGGGACCTGCTTTCCCGAAGCTCAACAGCAGCGGTGAGAGGGTGCGTTGGACCCCCGGCACCGCTGGGACAGAGGTGAGCGGTGGGACAAGACACTGACCGAGTCCCAAATGTGATGGCTCTAAGGACTCGGAGAAGGGACCTGGCATTGTACCCTCCAGATTCCCAATCTTTTTAACATTTCCTAAAACAAAGACGGGAGGGAGTAGGTCACTCTTTGCTTTTCTGCAGGGTCACAATTTTTTTTCGGGGGGTGGGGGCAGTTTAGACTGATTTTCCAACCAAAGGAGGGAGTAGGTAGTGAAATGATTTTCTTGTCAGTTAATTTAAAATAAAACAAAACTGTTTAACCCGTATTGTTTATTCAGACAGAAAACCAGGTTGCCTGACTCTTTCAATTTGCAGTTTTCCCATCTCATCGGCTTTGGACCTGGGGACTAAACTCCTGCAAATTTTCAAAGCCATCCCACACGGGCCCCAGGCCCCGTCGCTTTGAGTTTCCTCTAAGCGCCCTAGCAGGTCCCGGAAGGTGGTGGCGGGGAATAGGAGGTGCAGAGAAAGGACTGCACCGCAAACTAGGGAGAAAACGGAGTTGGAGAAGGCCCCCATTTGCTCCAGGTAGACAGGCTCTTAGAAGTTGTCTTTTCTTTGTGGTTTTGTTTCTTTCCTTTCTCTTTCCTTTTTTGCCCCCTTTGCTTTCTTTTTTCCTTTTCCCTCCGCCTGTCTCTTCTTTTGGGGTTTACTAATCGGGAACGAAATCGTTTCTCTCGGGACTACATAGACCTAAGGGGTGGCCCCTTCACAACAAACACCCCCCTCTTCCCCGCCTCTTTCCTCACCCTCAGAGAGGGGCTGACTCTGGGGCGCGGCCTGTCCCCAGGGCTGATTTATTTGGGCCGGGCCACACCACTATTCGCGATTCGAATTCAGCCAGAAAACAGCAGCCAATTGGGCAGGGGGCGGAGGCTTTGCTGCCAAACGAGAAAGGGTGTTGGGGGCCTCAGTCGTGCGCTGCTTCCGGAGAAGCAACGAGACCCCGAGGATCCGCGTTACCATGCGGCTTTACTCCCGCATATTTAAGCTCGTTATTTTGTCATTCGACAAAGCTCCTAGCTGCTCCAGCGACGTTTCAGAAAGAAAAAGAATATACAACGTTTGACTTAAAACATAGTTTTAACTGGAGAGGTTTTTTTTTTTTTCTTTAACCAGATTTATGCTGCCTTCTCGCTTATACCATATTTTCTACTGTCCCGGAGTCGCTTTGGCCGAAGGACATGGGGTCCCCTAGACGTCCCCATCCCCGCCCGCGTTCGGGCACACGTGCCCCCACTCAGCGGCGGGCAGTCCAACGCAGACCGTCTCCCAGAGTCCTGACGGCGGTTTCTTGGGGATTTTGTTGGTGGCGGTTTGACTTGTGTTTTAACCCTCGAAAACCCAAAAGTACTCTTTAGAAACGTCAGGTGGTGGCTGCGGAAGCGCGAACACTGCACAGTCCAGAGGTTGCCCCAACCCCCCGCTCCGGTTTTCCGCCCCCTCGCCCTGCCGCCGTCACTTTGGGTACAGAACACGCAGCGCCAACGCTGGGCGCCGGGTGGCAGGAATCAAGCCTCCCGCGCGCGGCGGCCGCAAGCCGAGCCCCGCGGCCCCTCGCCCCGCAGCCCCGCGGCCCCGCGGCCCCTCGCCCCGCAGCCCCTCCCCGCGCGCCCCCGCGCGCCGCCGGCGGCCGCCAGCGCGGCGCGGAGGTGGGCTAGCTACGGCGGCGCACGAAAGGTCACCGCGGTGGCATTCCTCTCCGCGCGCTGTTTACGTGACTTAATGTACTTCATACGCCACGGGTAAGTTAGGGCCGCGATAAGGGGGCGGCCGGGGGAGGGTCGCTGTAAAAGCCCCACGCTGGGCGCCTTCGAGCCCTCCCCTCATCCATTAACCTTTTTACTTTCTTCTCCCTCTCTCTTTTAAAGCTTGTTATCTAGGCCACCCAATGACCGACGAAAGATTTTCCCTCCCTGCTTCTCCCAAGGCCGCTTTAAACCAAATAAATTTAGCTATTAAGGGCCAAGATGTCTGACAAAAGATCGAAAGGTGTCTTTCTGTGATCGCTTAAAGAAGCGAAGGAGAAGCGGGTGGCTCGCGCATCCGATAAAGGCATTCCACCCCGGCGCCGGCCTTCCTCCCCTAGGCCTGGATGTGCCCTGACACCCTGAGATCTCACTGGAGCAGCCCAGACCTCCGATGGGCCCCGCGGGACCTCGGGCCGCAGCACGGGGAATGTGAAGGCCCCGGGCTGTCGGGTCTGGGGGTGTTATGCTCTGGGGTCTGGGGAGCCGGGGAACCCTAGGCCGAAACTGGGCTCCCAAAGCAGCCCCCGCTGCACTTCACAGGAAAACTAAACCGAGTTCAGTGGGGCCTAAGTTACCATCCCATTTTGATTATTTTCTGATACTGAATAACACTACAAAGCCAAACTTCCCTACCTTCCCGCCCGCACTCCCTGCAGTTTTTCTGAGGGGCTGTGTTACCTACACATCTCTGGTCGCGGGTAGTAGACACTCTTTTGAACCCCAGTCAGAACGTGATGGCCGAAACCCCGCAGCTGGATTAGACCCAAATGGGAGGGTGTGGACTGGCGGACTAACTGCGCGCAGGTGGGAGGCAGAGGTCCAATCATTCAGTCATCCTCAGGTTGGGCATGGTTATGAAGTGTAGTATTTATTATCATTATTAATTACTACTGGCATCACTATATAAAGCCTAGGGCTGCCACCTGGGCCGGGCCCTGCCCCTGGGGTGATCCCTTTCCTTTAACCAAAGATGAATCTGGGAATATCCAGTATCCTGATCCAGGACCAGAAAGTGGGCTTGGGGAGTAAAATGCCATGTTTTCGAGTTTCATCCAGAATTGTCTGTCCCCCCTTAAGTAGATGGAGCATTTCCCATCCTCCAGTCCCCCATCTGCCTTTTCTACCACTTTGAATATGGTAAATTAAGAAGCTGTGCAGTGCATATGAGAGACTTCCCTTGACTTCCCTGCAATGGGGGGCTTCTTCCCACGTTTTCTGCCTTACCCCATCTATTCTTCTCTGTCGAAGCTGGAGACAGGACTTTGAATTCCAAAAATCAATCCAGCGTCTTTAGCTTCTGTCTGTCACCTCATGCTGGGCCCAGAAGTTAAAGATGACTCTTTTCTCCTCTCCTCCTCCAGATAAGGTGAACTCCAAAACCATCCACCTTATCTAAACCTTTCTCCTCTTCCAGACTCCAGGGTAGGGAGAAATCAGATCATTAGAGAGAAAGGGATGATTTCTATACCCAAAAAGGTGAATGTGATGCAAAAGTTGCAGCCCGCTAAACAGGCAGAACCTGGGCTTTCCCTGGATTTTGCTAGTATCACTAGATGTGCAGGCAATGCCAATTCTAGGGTCAGGGCCCAGATGCCACTGCCCTAGAGCAGCCTCAGGTCAGAGACCTTTCTTGCAGGGGGGGGGGGCCCCCACCTTGGGTGGGGGAGATTGTTAAGGGGCAGCAGAAAAAGGAGGTGATAGGGTTTTGGAAATTTACTAAGTAACTAACACTCCTCCCTAAGTCAATTAAGAGGAAAAAAGGTGCCAGGAAATAAAAAGTTACTGCATTTGCCACCCAGAAATATGACCTCTCCATTCAGCTATGTGACAAATATGCAGAGAATTAGGACCAAAGGGTTGTCTACCTACATGCAGTCCTGCACTTACCCAGCAGTACTGAGTATACACTGTGTAAAGGAGAATGAGAGGAGTTCGCCTCTAGTTTTGAAGTGTTTACAGTCTAGAAGGTTGGCACTTCTATAGAGCCAGTCAGGCAAAGTACCGCAGACAATTTCCAAGATGGAGGATGATGCCTGAGTCTTTTTTCTTCTCTAGTAAAATACCCAAGTTCAGATTGTGCTCTAGGCTTCATGGTAAATTTGAAAAAAGAGAGTCACTCTAGCTCACACACTGAGGGACTTTCTAGAAGCCCTAACTCTAGGCCAGCCTGCCTGGGTTTGGATCCTGTCCCCACCACTTACTAGCTGTGTGATTAGTAACAACAAGTTGCCTAACCATTCTGTGTCTATACCCTCATCTATAAAATAGGGATGATAAAAGTACCTTCCTTACAGGATTGTTGAGAAGATTAAAAGATTTTTTATACGTAAAGTGCTAATAGTACCTGGCACATAGTAAGCACTGTTTTATTAACACATAGTGTGAACTGTTATTACTAATATCTATAATGTAATAGATTCACGTATCCTACACCAAATTTTAACTTCTAGTATGACCCAACGGACCCCCTGGAGCTAAATTCTCAGGAAAGAACTTCTTTGAGGCCGCTGTTCACCACGGGTTTTAGGCTTTTCCTATGTGCCAGCAGTGAGGACTTTATTTATTGCATTATGGTAGGAAAGGGGGGAGGAGGGAGGTGAGACAAAAAGGTTCTTTACTTGCTTTTGGTTCCTTTGAAGAGGAAACATTCCTTGTTGTTCCCCTTGCAAATGCCAGCAACAGACCAACATCTTCTACAGAATGAAGATAGTAATCTTGAGGCTCATCCTCTGCTCCGGGAAAAGAATCCCAGTCTTAGCAGCACCCGTCCCTGGAAACTTCTTTCTGGCAGTAGATAGGAGTGAATTAACAGATGGGGTCATGAAGGCGAGCCACGGTGAGGACTGGTGTTAGATATAGGGGGGGGGGTTCGCGGGGGGCGGGGGAAATAATTAAATTGACCTGGCCAGCTAACTATACTTCTCTCATGCTTTGACCTTTCAGTTTGGTGTTGCTCTGTATGTAGGACATTATTCTACTTTAATCACATTTTTGTTGAGGAACAAAACAATAAAGAGCTTTGAAGAGCTATGGAACACGCTACTTTTTCCCAGTTTTATTTACAACAGAACACACTAGCGATAGAGGAAAATCTAGGCCATTCCAGACGTTTTTCAACTGATTTTCTTTTTGCTTCTTTTTTCTTATAGCATCCCATCTTCTAAAACAAGAGTTAAACCTCAATCATGAAAACTTAAAAAAAAGAGAAGTCTGTGGGTCATAACAAAGAATACTATTCTCTAGATAAAATGACAGGGAAAGAGATTTGTTTTTCAGCAGGCAAAGTCTGGAGGGAACATAAAAGTCTTCCCCTCCCTGCAGGTTTTCAGCCGGGTTTGTGCCCAGAGCCTGTTTTTCTCTTGTCTCTGACAGTCTTGATCTTCTCTACGTTTGATTTACTGAGTGCTGTCATTTCTCTGCTCTTTACTTTCACAATCACACATTTAAACCTGATAAAGTTCAAGACCCTGAATACTTGCAGCTTTCCTAGATTTACAATCCTCCTGCCCCCCACCCTGGCCAGCGGTCTGAGGCTGATTGAATCCTCATGGACAGAAGCCATGGGGGATGAGCAGAGAGCCAGTGGGTCCAGGAGAGTTGGGTCCATAGGGAACATTAGATGTAAGGGGGAAAAGGACTAATTAAATGTCAGCTCTGTTAGCCAAAGCAAACCTTGGTAGCTTCCTTCCCTTCGAAAGTGAATGTCAACATCTTCTCATTTTAGCTCCAACGTCCAGTTTGTAACCTGTGTGTGGGCATGTACAGGAACTGTAACTTACAAAATTTAGAATTGATGAGAATTGGATGCAAAATCATGGGCAGCTGGCATGAGTGCCCGATCTTCCTGGATCTACTAAACAGATTTGTGATTGAGGGCAAGACACTTAACCTCTCAGTGCCTCAGTTACTCCACCAATAAAAAGGTAGAAATATTACTTTCTGTAAACATTAATCACAAACTAAGGACTTGGGTCCTCCTTGTGTGTAGCTCTGTCAGACCCCAGGAAGTCCATTGGCATATGTCTGACCTAACTCTTTGGTCTCTGTGGGGTTAAATAGAAACTTACAAATTAACCTAAATACTGTACCAATGGACTAAACAAAAGGAATGATTTATCTTCAAAGACATAACAGTTACCTTAGGCTCACATTTTCAAACCACTGAAATGTCTTGTAACAGAAGATGCTCTCTAAATAATCTGTTCTTGGCCTATAAATATATAATAAGTAAACTAAATCACAGAACACCTTTGAAAAACAATCACTAACAATGAATGCCCTTATTTCAAATATGCTTATTATCTGAAGACTTCAAATTTACTAAATGAGCAATTATTTTACATGATTTAATGTTTTTATTTATCTTGAACAGAATTTTCTGAGTAAGGTAAACATTTTAGGTAACAGCAATTTAAATAGGTCTTTAAAAAACAATCACTGTTTCAATACCATAAACTAAAAAAGGTGTGATTCCCCCCCTTTAAAATTTATATTCTAAAGAAAGTTAAACTATCATAATATCTAAAGGAAAAATTATATACACCTGTTAGGGAAGAAAGCAGAATTGTTTCCTACCTTCTTAAGAAGGTGTTGTTATTGCTGTTGTTGTTTTGTTGTTGTTGTTGTTGTTTTGTTGTTGTTTTAAACCTATCCAGTCAGGAGACACTCGCCAGAATATATTCTATGATGTTGCTTTGCCTGTCCATAATAAACTTGGCTTAATGGATAGCAAATCACTTTCTCTGTCTACTCCTGAGCCAAATTACTGCTCTGTTTATAATACCGCAAATTAAAGACATACAATTATCCAACAAAAACAGTGTGAATATACACCACTTTAAAGAATGACTACCACAAAGCCAGTGCCCAGCAGACTCTAGCCAAAAACCACAGTGTGGATCCACAAATAAAGCTGTCAACCTCTATTCAAAGGCATCTTTCTATAAAGAGCTCAACATGCTCTGGGCAGAAATGAAAAATCTAGGTGACTGGGAAAGAACCTACTGAGGGTTGAGCTGGTGGGCCAGTAGCAGAATGTGTCTGTACCTCAGCACTGCAGCTAGATTAAGCACCTGGCACCTGGACTGAGGTCTGTGTTCAAATCCCAGCTCTACAGCTTGCCCTCTCCCTAGCTGTGTGTGCTTATGCAAGTTCCTTAATATCTCTATTTGTCATCTCTTGCATCTTGTAAAAAGGGGTGGAAATAACAGTAACCACCTCAAAGAATAGTTATGGAGACTAAAAGAGTTAATATTTACAAAGTGCTTAGAAGAGTGCCTGGCTCAACATGTAGGCTATTTGAACTGTTTGATGAAGAAATGAAAATATAAACTTCTATTTCAGACCACCTCTTAAGGGGGAGAGAGAGAGAAGAGAGCACAAACCAAGGCCTCAAAAAAGTCAGGGGGGAAGTGATCAAAGGTTAAAGAAAAGATATGAGGAAAAGCCTTTGAGAATGTCAGACGTTTCCTACGAGAAATAATTTAAGATCATAAACTCACCCTCTCTGTATATAGCACCTTCCTATGTACTACCTTCACAATGACAAATGTGCCAATAATTTGATCTGTGAATGGAGTTGCAGGGTTTTGCCCAGCATATTGTGCTTATATCAGTGACAAAAATGAAGCTTACAGAGGCAATAAAACTCTTTTAGGGTACAAACATTTTAACATCTGACAAATGTAAAAGGTCTTTCCAACAGTTGCCACCCTTTTTCACTTGAGGAAGCACTGCATAATGGTAAGAATTTTGCCTGGGTTCATGGCACCCATTCTATCTTTGTGAGCTCCCCACAAGGAATGTCACAACTGGTACGACTCTAATGACAATGAAATTCGTCACAAAGCTAGTGAAAGCTGTCACACGTGCCTCTATCACACAATGACCCCCTTCTTCCTCCATGTACTCCACCACACTCCTGGAATTATGGCTGCCCTCTTTATGCTCAGGCAGTACTGTGGTGATTGTGATATGTGGAGGATCACAGGGGGCTCATCTTTACCGTGTCTCTGTGCTCCTCTAGTCTGTGAGACCTGAGGGGCACACATCACATCTCATTCATCTTTGTATCCCCATTGACACACATGGTGTCTAACACATAGCGCTCACTAAATGCTTGTTGAGTGTGATAATACTGGAAGTTTTAAGATACAACTCTCCAAGCCCAAAGCACAGATTCCAGCACTATCAATATCACACCATTCAACACTAAAGACAATGATCTCTTCATATGCCTTTTTAAAGTTAAACTTCTTTCTTCTACATTTTCCTCAATAGAATCCTCAACAGCAACTTTTGAGAGGATTCCATATCGAATAGAGTTGATTATCAAATGGTATCTTTATAAGTTGTTTTGTAATCAATAACCCTAATACAAACAAATTCTGACTGTAGCCTGTGGAAATTCACCAATCCCAGGCATATAATATGCTTGGTCTGTAAAGGGACTATTGTGAGGCTTATTACTGCAGCAGGCATTATTCATTTGCTTCCTAGACTTTGTCTCAGTTTTTATGGACTTCATATTTTACTACATTCTACTACCTCCAACTTCAAAATTTTTTCTCCACATTTTTTCTCCTAACTCAACACTTAAGAATATTATATTATTTGTATTCAGAATTCTGTATTAGCCAATAATTTATTAAGCCTATTAGAAAGAGCACTTTAAGAGAAGAATTATTGGCTAATTGTACAGATTAACACCATGAACACAAAGCAGAGATGTAACTTCCTCTTTCAGTGATGGACGCATGCACCTCTTTTATTTCCATCATTCCAGTATTAAGGAACAGATTTCAGCCTCGGAAGCAACTGCCATTGCCATTAAGTGTAACAGAAGAATAGGTTTATGACTGGCACCTACCAAAAATGAAATAAATTCACACCAAAAAAGGGGAAGAGTACAAGAGAAAGAGGGTCACTTCTGAAGGGGGCCATTTCAATAAAATGTCAAGTTCTTTAATTTTTATTGAACATGATTTAAGAATACTATCACTTACATTTCTGTTGCATTGTTCAGGGTAGTTCAAATTTCTTTTCATTAGTGAGGACATGCCTCCTGGGATAACTGGTGGCCTATTTGAAGAAAACCAGCCATCATTCACACCATGGGGTCTCTTTCCCTAAAAACCCTCAATGCATGACAAACAGGGCAAGACCTGCTAAAGAAATTAAGTTCAGTACTCTCACACAGCACCACAAAAGGTGGAGCACCTTACAAGAATACTGTAGATAAAGTTTCTGCCCTAGAGGATCCTTTTTAAAGAACTGTGACCATAAAATACTTTACCTAACCTGATCCACCCCAAATAGATTCATAGCACAGTCCTAGACCCACTTCAGTTCAAACATACTTCTGTTCCACCGCATCAAGAGCAGACATCCGTATCACATTGTTTCTCATTTCTTCTCTCCGTGTATCAGTCAACTCAGTACATGCTGGAGAGGCATTATTTCTGGATATATCCCTAAGTAAGTCCTTCAGGGGAGAGAAGCAGCACCCAAACAGCTGTTCTTTTGCCTGCAGAGCAACTGCCAGGCCACATCACAGGGGTCCCAAGGAGACTTCAATGTAGGTGACCATACTATGAGGAACAGTAGGGCATAGAATGAGAGTGATTTGGAAGGAAGAATCTATTCTATTTGGCAGCCTCTGAGACTAAATAAGCATGAGATCTACTGACTTCTGAATCAAGATATATAGGGAAAGTCCAAGGCAACATTATGAAATAAATCGAATTGTCTTCGCTCCCTTGTTCTCAGACCCAGGGCTGTGTAACCAACAGAGACTCTCATCAGGCTACCTCATAGTCAATCCTTCCCTCTCCCAGCAACCCATCCCTAAAAAGGTGGTTACCGGACTGATCTAAGCTAGTGTGCTCCTAGGAGTTAATGGACTAATAACCGGCTCTTCAGGGTAGCATACTATTGCTTCAGTGGGAACTTCATGTAGTATGGTTTCTTAAAGGAGAAACTGGTAGAATCTCAGACTCCTTAGCAAGTCTAGTGGGAGAGATTTGGCAAGATGATTTAAGGAGAGTCTCCAAGGAATATTTAATTTCTACCAGGTAGGTCATCACCTGCCACACCTATAGGTAATGTAGCTTTACCTAATCATGTTTCTAAGCATGGATCTTTTTATTTCAAGACACTCTTCATGCTTACTTGATCACTTGTTTTTGAAGCTGTAATTTAAGTGTTGAACCAGAAGTATTATGAACCACTACATTTTTGTGTTGAAACTATCTAAAGATGGCAAATATCTTTAATCTTAGAAAAAGTCCCTGCTTTGACTAACCCATGGGTGAAGCAGGAAATTACTATTTGCTTTTGCTTAGAAATATGAGCCTATGTAGATTTCTCAGGTTTCCATAAAACTGACAAATCAAAATATGAATTTGCTGTGAGAAATAAGGTATTCTGTGTATAAATATTTAGAGGCAAGATGTGAACACTATGCTAGAATTTCAAAAATGATTAAAATAATGATGGCAAATCCTCAACTGCTGTAAAAACAAGATACAACTTGCTGAACGGGAAATGAACAATCTTCAAATTCCACATTAGTCAAGAATGTTGCCCTGTTATAGGGATTCACTTGTACTTATTTAAAATAAACTGGTAAAAAAGAGTCATAGAATGTTAAAGCTAGAAGATGCCTTAAACTTCATCTAATTTACACCTTCATGAGAAACTTGAGACCTAGAGGGTCCCCAAATTTCATTTGTAAATTGCTTGTTTGGAACTTGGAGCAGATTTTCTCATGGAAATATGTGATAAATGATGATTATATTCCAAAATACCTCCTTTCCTCTCCTTATTATACAATATTATGTACTTGAACAGTTTTATCTTCTAGTATTGTTCGCTGCCAGTGTATAACATTTAATTTATAGTCTAGCTTAATATGATAAATTGATTACCATTCATATTATGCCAGATGGAATACATAGCCCCAGATATGAGCATATGATGCCTAGATACAAGGCACCTCCAACCTTCTGTAGGTTGAAATGTTTTTGGTTTCTCTAACTAGATTGAACAATGAGGACATTCGTGTGTTCATGTAACTGAAAGTTCAAAGTCAGTTTAACCAAGGAGCTCCTTCTCCATTTCTCTGCCACTTCTTTCTATGTGTTTCTCCCACTTGTTAATTTCATCTTTCGGTCATTCCTCTTACGTAACAAAAAGGACTGATGGTTCCTGTATATCCTGCCATTCAGAAGAAAGAGAGGACTCCAGTCCCAGGATTTCAAGCATAAGTCCTGAGATTGACCTTAATTGGACCCTGTGCATCATATGCTCACCTCTGAACCAATGATCTTAGCTTGGGAATGGAATCAGTTGATTAGATTAAGCCAACCAAGAGTTAAGAGATCATCTCCCCTCAAAGTACATGGGCAATGATGTAAACTAAAATGAAAATATGGATCAATTGAGATGGATGAAGGGTAGGAATGTGTATATAACCAACAATATCCTCTAAATCATCTTTTCTGTTGACCCCAGCCCCAGCCTCTGACATCGTGGAACTAAGGAAGTTGGATTGGCTTAGGCAGACACACAAATGTGGGGATCAGAGGGAGAAAATGAAAATGCTCTACTTCTGTTGACTTCACCCTAGAGTATACTAGAGTACCCCCATCATCTGGATGTTCCAGACCATAGATCCACTGTCTGTCTCAAATCCCAGCTACTTAGACCTTTACTCCAGCAGGGGAGCTTTCAGACCTACCACCACCACTAGAAAGAAAAATATTAATAGAAAAAATATATCTCTTTTTGTATCATGTAGAAGTGGTTACATATCTTCCATCTTCCTCTCCATCCCACCTTCTTGTCAAAGAGAAGCATAAGCGTTCTAGAAATATAACTCATTCTTTAGGCTCTGACAAGATGACTTTGGTACCACTGACTTCCCAGCCTGCTTTGGGATAAAACTATGGTGACTTTGAATCTGCTTTTGATGGTCTGTCTTTAGTTAATCTGTCTTTAGCTAATGTCTTTAATTAGAATTACAAGATTAACCATGAAGCTATCTAAAGAAATGTACAAAGAAAGTGGGATCAGTACTTCTTTCCCAACTACCCTCATATTGGTAAAAGTATATTTACCCAACTTTCTAGAGAATATACTCCTTTTGACTAATGGTGTTTACTCAATTTGGGGCATCATCACTCCTTTACTTTATCTCACAGACTTTTTTTATTTTTAAGGGCAAATGCTTTCTGCGCAGTATAGTTTGAGATTTCCAGGCATGTTTTCCAAAGTATCCATTCCCCTGTGGTTTACCTTACCCTTCACAGGGGCCCAGAGTTATGTCTGGAGGAAAACATTAGTTCACTGTCATCATACTAGAGGCTGTTTAGAAAGGAAGAAGTTTCGAAACCCTCATTCCTCAATTGTCAGCATTTAAAATATCTGAGGCACTGGTCTTAAACAGATATAATCCTTTTGGAAAATAACTTGATAATTAGCTCTAATCGTTAGAGTTTATTGTATAATATTACAACATTACCTCTAATAGTGGCAAATTATAAAGAATTTATATGACTGACAACAACAAAGATATGGTTAAATATGGCACATCCAAGCAATAGATCATTCTATTACCGTTAAAAACATGTTTTTGAAGAATATTTCATAAATGGGAAAATGCTCTTCATATGGCATAATCATCTCTATTGCTGGCAAAATGGGTAGAGCTTTATTTTCTCTTTTGTGTATGTATGTGAGTTTCTGTATTTCACAAGTTTCTATAATGAGTATGTATTTTTTTTTGAAATAAGAAATAAAAGTTCCAGGAAGGCTGAGACTAGGCCCTCGCTCTGGGTATGAAGTGTGGCTGTCAGTGAATCAGTGGATCAGTCAGAAAATATTTATCTAGTGCCTACTTTGTGCCAGGTATGGGGACAAACACAGGGGAGACAAACGACTTGAAAATAAAATAACAACCATGAGGAGTGCCTGTACTGAGGCACTCAGAGCTCACAATGGGTCTTGATTCTGTGAACAAGTAAGGATGCTTGCTAGTCCAGAAGTGGAATCTAATTACTGGTACCATAAGGAAAAGAAGTTAGGTTAACAACAGATATATTGGTAAGATACCAATCACCAGAAAGTCTCCCTCATCTAAAATTTCTTTCTCCTACATGCTATTTATAGGAAAAAAATTAAGTGACAAGAAAACAAGAGGATGTTTTGTTTTGTTTTAATCAGCAACGAGAGTTACTGTTCATACTAATGTGAGATTCTGGGTGATTTTAAAGAAATAAATGCTTTTTCTTCATCCTTGCATTTGGATTCTTTGAAGAGTGAGAACACTCTTCAAAGTAATGTTCAGTTAGCCAGAACCTCTTAACCATTCTGAATAAATGGGAAGTTCCATATTTAAAATTTAAGGTCATCATCAAGAATTCCACATGAGAAAAAAAACAATTTATGCCTGCAAGAAGTTTCTGTTTAAATACCTATTATTGTTGTTTACAAATAATAGATTGGACTATAATAAGTGAAAAGTATGTAATAATTAGCCAAAAAAAAAAGATTTTGTTCAAAAGCAACATCTTTTCTTGAAGAGATATCATGTTATCTATACACAAATAGAAGTAATATAATTTTCAGGGCAGTACCAGATAAGAACTGAAAAACTCCAGGCACTGGTAGCTAGTCCCAGTTATGCCACTATCTGATCTGAGGCAGTGTATTTACATTCATGGATTTCATTTTTCTCATCTGTAGAATGGAAATGACTATTGCTACTTCCTTATTACTTTACAGTGATGACTTATGGATAAATAACATACTATGAAGTGCCTCTAATTCCTTGGCAGAATGAGCTATCATTAGCAGAGGAAGACTTGGAAAACCAACGGTCAGTGCAAATATATGAACATGTTCCATCAACTCCATGTCTTTGTCTGGGCTCCTCCACATTTGGTGGTCTTCATGTGTTTTAAGAACAGAAGCAACACAGAATAAACAAGAGATACACATTTTCTTCTTTTGCTTTAACAAAGGATGATCTAGGGCTATATGGGTCAAGGAAATCTATAAAGCCTGTCCAAGGTAAATTATAACTAATAACCATAGAAAGCATAATGAAAATAGAAGACTACCCTCTGGAAAACACCGCAGTAATAACTGGTTCAGGGAAGAATCATCAGTGAAAGCTAAAATTTGTGAAAGTATGATGAGAAACAAAATTTTTATATAGTCTCAAAGTGTATCTCTACAATACTTACTAAGGAAAAAATAGTACAAGAGTTCCACTTTATCCACAATTTCACTTTCCATGGTTTCAACGGCCTGCAGTCAACCAAAGTCCAAAAATATTAAATGGAAATTCTAGAAATAAACAATTCATAACTTTTCAATTGTGCCACCGTTCTCAGTAGCATGATGAAATCTCGCACTGTCCCACTCTATTCCACCCAGGACATGACTCATCCCTTTGTCCAGCGTCTCCATGCTGTGTACACTATCCGCTTATTAGTCACTTGGTAGCCATCTCAGTGATTAAACTAACTATTGCGGTACTGCAGTACTTGTGTCCAAGTAACTCTTATTTTACTTAATAACGGCCCCAAAGTGCAAGAGTGATGGTGGCAATTTGGATTTGCCAAAGAGAAGCCATAAGTGCTTCAATTAAGTGAAAAGGTGAAAGTTTTCAACTTAATAATGAAAGAAAAACAATCCTACGCTGAGGTTGCTAAGATAGTAAGAACAAATCTTCCATCCATGAAATTGCTTACTTATAAATTAAGCTTTATCATAGGCATATATGTATAGGAAAAACAGTATGTATAGAGTTCAGTACTATCTGCGGTTTCAGGCATCCGTTGGAGGTCTTGGAACATAGCCCTCATGGATAAGTGTGGATACTGTAACTTTACAGTGGAAAAACCTGATAGACATCACCTTAATGAGGTAATTAAAATTAACATTACCCTTAATAGGACAAATCTACATCATGTGCCTCCCAATACAGACACTCTGAGAAGGACCGAATGTCACTATGGTAATACAAAAAATCCATGAGGAAGTACTAGACAACCTAAATTGAGTGTCATTCTATAAAATAATTGACCAGTACTTTTTGAAAGGGTCAAGGTTGTAAAACCCAAAAATGATTGAGGAACTGATCTAGATTAAAGGAGACACAATCGCTAATTCAGCCTCACTAGATCTGGATCCAGAAAATGGACAGAGTGAAAAAACTGGTAGTAGCATCTGAAGTTGGTTGATCATTGATCAGTGTATTGTGGTTAGGTAAAATATTGACTTTGGGGGAACTTGGGTGAAAGATATTTAGGAATTCTTTGTATTAATTTTGCTTTGTTTGTTTGTTTTGGTACATCTGAAAAAAAAATTGTCCAAATAGGTAACTAGATAGAAATGTCTTAAAATCATTTTTGTGAAAGTGATACTCAGAGGAAATAAATAGAAATCTGACTTAATATAAAAGGTCAAGGTGTCTCAAAAGGCCCCTCTTAAGAAGAATTAGAGATAGAGAAGATAACTTGAGAAATAGTTTCATTTCCCTTTGCCATACACGGAATCAGAATCTCAGTACAACAAGGACTCTTAAAAAGAATATTGATAAGAAAAAAAACAGCCACAACCTTAACATATTCCCCCTACAGGGGAATCATTCATTATGGTTCCACCACTCCATGAACTTACACAACCATTAAAAGTTATCCTTATGAGAAATCATGTAGCAAAATGGAAATACGCTTGTCCTATAATTTTATTTAAAAATAGAAATGAAAATTATATGTACACTTTTCAAAATCCAACTACCTAAAATATACATATTTGAAAAAAGGTAAAGGAAATACCTAGCGAATTTGGTTAAAATAGTGGGGTTATGGGGAGATTTTTTTTCTTTTCCTATTTTCCAAGTTTCCTATGATATTTTAAATTTCAAATGTTTTAATTATTTTTTTAAATGAAAGTTCTAATTTTGCACCAGAATTTATCTTCCTGTGTGATAAATTTCAAACTCGCTTTCATACAACTGCTTTCCCTACATCCCCCCAATCGGAGGTACTGAGGACTTCCACATACAAGGCAACCTGACCCAGGCACTCAGTCACTCCCCATGGGGACAGCCAGCCTTCCTAGGCTCTTGCTGCCCTGCATTTAATGTAAGATGTTTTATGTTTGGGAGGTGAGGCCTGGGACAGCCCCTGAGTGCAGCGTTAACTTTACTGAGTTTGCCCAAAATTCACTAGGAATTGTCTCAGTTCCTCTTTTTTATTTTCATTCTTCTTGTGGAATTGAAGCTTCACTCCCCTATTTGGCTGTTATACTAACATACTGCCTGGTCCTTGCAAGTCTTCACTCCTCTTCTAGATGCTAAATTCTACTCCTGCCATAACAAAGCATCACAGACTGAGTGGCTTAAACAATAGGAGTCTCACTTCTGGAAACCAGAAGTCCAAAGTCGAGGTGTCAACAGTTGGTTCCTCCTGAAGGTTATGAGGGAAGGTCTGTTTCAGGTGTCTCTTGGCTGTGTCTCTTGGCTGTGTCTCTTCATGCTGTCTTCCTTCTCTGCATGTCTCTGTGTCTAAATTTCCCTCTTCCGTCAAGAACACGGTCATTGGATTAGGGCTCACCCTAATCTAATATGCACTCATTTTAAGTTCATTCCATCTGCAAACACCTTATTTCCAAATAAGATCACATTCTGAGGTACTGGTGGCTAAGACTTCCATATTTGAATTTGAGAGGGAAGACACAATTCAACCCATAATACCCACATCCCCAGGTACGAATGGAGTATGGCTCCAAGTGAGATTAGGCCACCTGAGAGCATCAGTATGCCTCTGGCCTGACACTTTCTAGAGACTCCCACTGTTGAGGTGTTGATAAGGCCCTTTTGGTCAGACTCATGATTCATGATTCAGGTTCTGGAGGTTATTAGCCTGGCTAAAGGGCTGTTCCCATGTGTGAGAGACAAGTGTATCTGTCCATCGTGAAGAACCTGTTTACCTTATCACATGAATTTCAACATTACATTTGTCAATTTTTAAAAAAGGAAGTATGTACTTTTTGATAGTTTCAACTATCATATATTTTTAATGGTTATTAAAAACATTTAAAATTCTTTGCCAGCTACTTATACAAAAAAGTATTTTTCTTGATAGAGATTACTTAGAATTTCAAGAGACCATTTTTTTAAAAGTCATGGTCAGAATTACCTGTAGTTATTTCAAGCATTAAAAAATGGATATAAAAATGTCAGGTTCATGAAATTAAGGTCAGATTTCCCATTACAATTTTTGAAAGGATTTTATTTGGATATTTAGTACAAGTTTGATATTCAACATTTGCCGTTACCTTCTGGACAAATAGCACATAGTAATTGCTTTAACATTTTAATCTTCTATTTCTAAATATTCATCTTTATGCTCTTCGATGGCCTTCTACTTAGTTCCCTACAACACAGACTAGTCTTCTTCTCCACTTCATAAATTTTTCTTTTGAATGGGGCACAGATTTTATTTCATTGCTGTATGTCAGTCTTGAGTCCCATCAGCAAGATTCCAATGAGATCATCATGTTTACACCTGGCATTATAATCCCAAGTTTACTTTGTTTGCTGCCTATGCCCTGTATGTTTGTACACAGACATCTAAAGCCTTAAGTATTGTTTCTGGGTTCCTTCCCAACTGTTTTCTCATGTGAATCACCAGGCACCTCCTTCTCCCTTACTCTTTCTTTGTTATGCCTATTACTCTTTCAAGTAACTGGATTCATAGGTTTACCTGGGTGCTTTTTTCCTTACCTTACCTATTCTCTTTAAGCTCCATAGGTAAGTTATTATTTATCTAGTAAACTCCCAAGTTAATTATTATTTCCCAATTTTGTGAGATGTCCTCCATCCCAAAGCAAAAATCCATCATTTTCATAGCATAACTACCCAGAATCAAGATCCATAAATACAAATTCAGTAAAACAAAACTATCTTCATGACCTGCCACTCATGTCTCAGAACCCCACTTTCAAATTTACAAATGTCAGTAGTAAGATACAAGAGAAATAAACAGTTGTGCCCCCAAGCTCTAAACTTTAGACTCTTAAAAATGTTACCTTTCTTCTTTGATGAAGTCATTCCTTCCCACAGGAGGCAGACTGATAATTTTTCAAAGTCCCAGGTATTATCTTCAAGCACTCAAACTCTTCCATTCACCTCAGCCAACCCGTTCTTCTGTCCAATCTTTCTTTCTAAGTGTTCGGTTCTGCTCCATTTCCATCTCATCTGCATTGCCTTCATTAAAGCCCTCACTATATCCTGCTTGAAACATTGTAAAGGTTTCTTTTACAGTTTAGTAGTCACCCTGCCATCAGAATTACTGCCTGATCCTTCTCAAAGACTGTCAGTAGTGTAGTTCTCATTACTACACAGTGAGATTCATTACCTTCAATGACCTGGCCCCAGCCTTCTGTTCTGGGCTTATCCTACCTTTTGTGCCAATCCTGTGCAAAGTGAGTAATTTGCAATCCCCTACACGTATCATGAACTTCCATGTTTGGGGGTCTTTTCCCATTCTCTAGTTACTTAACTGTAATCCCATCTCTCCAAGCTCATTCAGAGAACCTTTTCTGATTCTCCTCCTTCCCTATGCTTTGCCAAATTTAATCTCTCCTTTCTTTTGTTTCTCTTCGATTTCCCCCCACTGTGTTTCTGTTGTCTGGCGGACAAAGACTGTATCATGATCTTTTCTCCATCTTCCCCATCACCTGACTCAGAGCCTGGTACATAAGTGCTTAAATTGTTAAATTTCCAAGAATTTGTGAGCTAGTTGGTCTTAAATTGGTTGCTTGAAATTAGCAATGGTGGAAGTATGTACAGCACAGAAATTGACAACACTGTATAGAAACTTTTTAAAAGCCAATTTTAAACCATTACCAGCCCTCCACTGATTATATAAGTGATACGTGAGTACAATCAAAATCAACTGTCCTCTTTAATAGTCACCATGCCCAGTCCCAGAGCAAAACAGTTTGGTGTGTATCTTCCAGACCCCTTTTCACATGTCTTATGTGTTACTATTTTCTGAATTGAACCCTGCTAATTCATTGCCTCTCATCAATGAAACCTTATCAGGCTGCTTCTGCTATCACTATTATAACTTTCCTCTGACCTCCCTTAGCACTAACTATATCATTTCTAACTTTCATGTGCTTGCGTTAGTAAGATTTTAAGTTGTTTGGAGAAAGGTACCATTCATACCTTAATGCTTATGTTTTCTGCAGAACAGATCCTCATTAAGATGAATAAGTTCTGGGGATCTAATGTACAGCATGGTGACTGTAATTAACAATACTGTATTATATACTTGAAAGCGCTAAGAGTGTAGATCTAAAATGTTCTCCACATGCCAAAAAAAAAAAAAAAAGATATTTATGTGAGGTGATGGTGTTAACTAACCTTCTTGTGGTAATTATTTCACAATATATACATGTATCAAATCATCATGTTGTACACCTTAAATTTACACAATGAGATACATCAATTATATTCAATAAAGCTGGAAAATATAATAAAGTAAACAGACCCTGAAAAATGTCAATTTTTAGTTCTTTGATTCAAAACCTGAAATCATCCAATGCTATCTGAATATACCATTATATATGAAGTATGCAAGTAATAAGTACAACTGGAGATTTTTCTTTGCTTTTTGTATAAAAAAGAACTTCAGTTTTCTCATGGTATTGCAATGCCCCCATCAGGGAATAAAAGGCAAGAGAACAAAACTATGTTTTTTTCTGTTAGCATGTCTTTAGGTAGGTAAGGCCTCCACCTCTTCCTACTCCACTGCCAGCCTAGAGCTGTACAGTACAGAATCTCTGATTTCTGAGAGATCACGTTCTGTCATAGCAGCTCCTAAAGTGAACCACCATGCCATCCTATCTGAAAGACGCCAAAAAAAAAAGGCTGTAGTATATTTAAACAAATTAATCAAGCTATGCCAGCCCTTTCCACTATAAGATTATAAAATTTAGATATTTTAGGTAAGATGATAGAGGTCATAGTTTTTAGTCCTCACTAGTTATTTTCTTAAGGGTTAAATAAAAAAAGTTAAAATAAATATGGATATGCATGGAACAACTTAGTCCTCTTTGTTACAATATGAGAAAGACAATTAAATCTTCCTGAGAGATGAGAAGTCACAGATATGGCTACCCTGTGTCATAAATCACTGTAGAGCCATAGAAAAATTAGGAGACGTTGTTCACTTCAGAAGGAGAAATGGGTCCTGCATCCTTTTAAAAGCCTTCCTGACATTCCAAGTGTTTCCCTTCTCTTCTTTTCAAGTAAATAAAGAGAGTTTATTTCTTTTCATTCAAAACTTAGTTGTAACAATTTAGAGTAATTATACTACAAGACTTACTCCTGATGGATTCCAGGAAATGGGAAGCAAGTTACTACTGGAAGACAGGGACCCCAAGAGCTCACAAAGACCAGGGGCCCTCAACATGTGGGTTACCAATATGAGGGCTGACACAATTGCAGAGCCATTTTGAGAACCTCAACTGCCCTTGAGTCACCAGTATGCTCTTTAAGCAGGATCCCTGACAGCCACCAGCCTTGGCAGTCATTTTATTTTTCTTTCATAAAGGAGCATGGGCAATCCCCCTACCAGTTTTGAAAAGTACTTTTGAGTTAAAACTTTTAGAGTGGTCAGCTTTAGTATCATCCAGAGCTGGCATACATGTGGCTGGACCTTGCATTGGCACCTGGGCTTCTCTCTGCTTAGAATCACTTTCTTCATCACAGAGTCCCATTTCCCCAAATCTACCAGGCCATGTCAAATTCCCATGCATTTCTCCATGCTGTTCCCTTTGCTCAACATACACTTCCCTGGAATAGCACCATTATCAGGCCATATTATAGGGTTTTGTTTGTTTGTTTTATGGTCTCCCTTTTCCATTAAGGCACGAGCAGCTTGAGCTCAGGAAGCAGGACACATTCATTTTTGTTTATCTAGAGGCTACCATAGTGTCTTGCAAATAATGGGTGCTCAAAAATGTCAACCGAAAGAGTTGATGAGTCTAAGTGAAGGATACCATGATGTTCATTGTACTATTCTTTCAACTTTAGTGTAGGCTTGAAATTTTTCAAGAAAAAAGATTGAGGGAAAAAAGATTAATTGAAAAGATTACTAAATATTTGAGTCAGAGTACTTAGGATGTTAAGTCTGATAAATTTAGTCCTTCCCTAAGAGTAGCAGTCCTACCAGAATCTAAAAGTCTTTTGAAATGTTTAAAGGTGGCTCAGTTGGTATGTGAGTGTGCACTGGAGTAGGCAAGAGGGGTAGGCAGGAACTGCCAGGTGAGGCCATGACTACAGTAAAATATCCCAGCTTCTGTCAGGGTAGGGGGACCTTCTCTAGCCTTGGGTCAGCCCAAGGAAGCCTTGAATAAGGACATTGTAAGTGGAGTAAAAATCCGAGATGCCAAACTCCACCCACTCCACACCCTACAAGCAAACGCTATATACTGCTCACAGGTGCAGCAAATCCCACCCCTGGGAAATGGCCACCTGGTTCCACAGGTGGCCACATATCTCTACTACAAGGATCACTTTCTCAGGTTCAGACCCCTCTGCTACTAGACTGTGCTTACTAATAAGATGAGGCAGGACCTTCATCCTACCCCACCCACAACCTTGATCTGACCATCCCACCAACACACCCCTGAACCTCCAATTTAGAGACTGGGAGTACTTGGATTATTTGTCATTTGAAAAATTAAGAATTCACAGTATATCTTCACTCACATTTTAGAAATCTTCAGCTCTAGTATTCAACCTCCTCTTCTTTTTCACTTAATGTCAAATGTCTCAGTCACCTGGCCCTTACCACATCCCCACACCCTTTCTAATATAGTTCCCTCCTCTGAGTAGTGGCCTCACTTTGGTCATTGGCAATAGTAGTCAAAAGAATCCTTGAGGAATCAAACATTTACCTTGAGAATCTTACCTAGTGAAATTATTAGCTATTATCTATTGAGCACTAGTAGCCTAACATTCTGCTACGCACTACTACTACTAATTTTATTAGATACTTACTGAGCATTTAATGAGTGTCAGGGATTATGGTTAGTGTTACCTTAATTTTCTCTTTGAATTCTAACATAAATCCTTCTTGGCAAGTGTTATCTCCATTCTACACATAAGAAAACTGAGACGTAGAGAAGTTAATAAGTGATAGAACCAGACTTTGAATCTTGCCTATATTTCTAAAACCTGTGCCTTTCATACATTATGCTAAAGTGTCTTTTCCTAAATAATTTAACTTGAAGGGGAATAACTTGAGTTCTAAAATAGTGTTGAAAAGTAGACAAAATGGAGCCTCCTAAAAGGGTGGCATTTCTTTTTCCTTGAAAAACACCATATCTCATTCTTTTTCTTTTTCTTTTTTTTGAAATGATATACTGTCCTAAAGGTGTGAGGCCAGCAATGCTCCCCACCCCTCAAAAAAAAAAAAAAAAAAAAAAAAAAACCCTCCAGGACCATCAATGCTGCAAGCAAGAACAAGGAGTAATCCCAGAAGTTTTCCCCAAACCCTGGGAATGCCTAGTAGAGGTCAATAATGGGGTTGAAAACAAGCTCATTCAGTCTTTTGTCAACTCTGACATTTCCTCTGTGTTCTCAGTTAAATCATTTGATTATTCCATTCCTTAGCCTAACTTACAAAATGGCCTTGATTGCACTTGTGTTATATATTTTGCTAATCATTTGAATTAAAATTCAGTAATAAATATGAAAAGTATTTTAAGACTATAAATAATTTTATAGATTTTTAAATATTTAGATATGTGTTACTCTAGAAATCACAGGCTATATTAATGCAAAATCTAAACTCCTGTTTCTGTTGTATAGCCAATCACCCTGATAGGCATGCAACACACTACCAATCAGTGAGTGTGTATGGTTCCAGGAATGTAGAGGTTTGTTCCCTTACTGTGCTTCCCCACATTATATAGTTCTTTTAAATTTATTTATATTAATTCTAAAGTAAAATGAAAGAATATATTTTTAACTACTTACTAAGTGACAAGCACTGTACTAGAAATACAAAGATGATTAAGATAGGACTTTTGTTCTCAGAATACAGACTAGCAAGGGAGGCAGACATGTAAACTATGGCTAATTAGGAAAGAATGTAAATGGCTTTAGAAAACATATGCTGGATATGAATTGATGAGGGTTATAGCATTCAATCAACACCTTTCTACCTCCTGAAGGAAGAAGGAAGCTGCCATTGCTTAGAATATTTGGGGGAACTCCAATTTGAAAATTATATTCAGAGTCCAAGGTTTCTTTTCTGAATATTTTCAATGACTGCAAATATTCATCTGTTAGGGATAAATTCAGTTTAAAACATTTTTTTTTAAGCCTGGAATGTTCTGTCATATCAGAAAGCAAAAAAGCTTATCAAGGAATGTTAATCATGTCAAAAGGACATAAGAGCCAATTTGCAGGGGCCCCTACTGACCAAAGATGTGACTATTTCTACATCAAAAAGGGTAACTACATTGAATTGAAACACATTAAATGTGTTTAAGTCTTTGAAATCATAGTGATATTCAAAATCGAAACTCACTGTTCACCTGTGGAAAGTATCAGGGAACTAACTCATTGTTTGGAAAACTAATAGGCAAAACTGCCTTTCCTATATAAATTGTATTTTAGGATAACTAGTTGAGGGAGAAGATTGTATTTATTGAAGTTTTGAACTAAACCTATACTATAGAATTAATCACCATTTTGCAAGCCCTAATGAACTTATTATCCCGGCAATGATCATCAATGGCATAAAAGAGTCAACTAGACATTATGTGCTTCTTTTAAAAAGTGTACTTGGCAACCTATTAAGTAATCTTGATTTTTAAAAAATCTGAATTTCATCAAGCCTTCAAGAACTATCAATTTATTTTTTTAAAAACAGGAAGATATGAACATGTTCTTAAAAATACCACAGGGATGCAATCGGTACAATCCAGGCTGTAAGAACTCTACAGGGTTCACAACCCCTCTCTTCAACATCATCTACAACAATAAATCTAGAGTGAAAGAGCAATTACACAGAAAATTATAAATTAAAAGAACCATATCAACCAATCACAATGTATGGACCTATGTAGATCTAAATTTAAACACACACACACACACACACACACACACACACACATTTATAAGACAAAAGGAAAATGTGAATGTTGCCTGAATAATTAATAAAATTAAAGAATTATCTTTTTTAGGTATGATTACGGTATCGTGGTTAGGTTTTGTAAAGAAGAGCTTTTATTTTTTAGGCTGCATAAATAATCTTTATTTCTCAGATATGACTGGAAACAAAAAGGTTTTAAATGACTTCAAATGTCTGGTCAACGAGCATTTTAAAGTTGGACATTATTTGGGTTTTCAGACAGTTTTGAATGACTAGTAAATCTATTCTCGAAACAAATATAAAAGAGACATTTTTAGCAAATGCAGTATTTTTGGAATAAGTGTTGATCTTTGCAATGAGATTCCATTTTCACAAATAAAATTAGCAAAGATTAACAAAATAAAAAAATAGCATCAATGAAATTTTAGTGAGTAAGCACAATCACATGTTGCTGGTAAGAGCATATACTGAAGCAGCCCTTTAGGAGAGCAATTTGATAATACACATTAAGAGTTAAAAATCTCTGTGCTCTCTAAACTAGTAATTCCACATCTGCAAAAAAATTTGAAAAAAATAATAGAAAAAATTATGCACCAAGATTTATTGTAGCATTTTTCACATCTCTAAATTTTAAATTTCCCTATCCTGCAAGAGGAAAAGGGTTAACAAATTTTGATACTACAAATACTTTGGAAATGATATTTGTGATGAATTTTTGGTACCATAAAACTTGCATTTTTATGTTATGTGAAATATTGGATACAATATTCTTACAAGGTTTACAACTCTATAGTTTTCTTGTAATATTTAATTCTGTTTTACATGTTTTAAGTCACATATATAAAAGAATATGGCAATTTTTAAATATTACCTATTCTCACTCAAAAAAATATTAATTCTTCACAAACATCTTGAAAACAGTGTCTTTTTCTTTGTTAAAAGACATTTTTTAAAGTGAAATCTCTCTTGACATTTTACATACAGAAGAGTATGTAAAATCATGGATATACTGCTCAATATATTTTTTTTCTTAGTATAGAGATAAACACAGCCCCCAGAACAAGAAATCAAGCATTGTCAGCATTCCAAAATCCCCCTCAGGTCCTTCTCAGTCACTACTCCACAACCCATCACCCAAACTTGCATTATTATAAATAAATTTTGTCTAACTTTGAAGTATATAAGTGGGACCATATATATGTACTTCTTTATGTCTGTTATTTATGCTTAATTTACATTTGTGAGATTGATCCACATTGCTGCATTTAGTAGTAACTCTTTCTTATTGTCATGTGGTATTCCCGTGTATAACACTAGTATCTATCCTACTGTTAATGACATTTTGTCATCTAGTTTTTGACTATTACAGATGGTGTTACCATGAACATTCTTATATATGCCTTTTGTTGCACAAATGTACACATTTCTGTTGAGTTATATCTAGGAGAGGAATTAGTAATTACAGAGTATATATGTGTTCATTTTTAGTAAATTCTGACTAAAAGTTTCCCAAAGAGTTGTGCCATGTTACACACCATAAGAAGCATATGCGAGTTCCAGGTGCTCCACATTCTTTAATTTTTGTCATTTGGGAGATATTTAGCAGTATGTTTTGTGGTTTTAATTTGCATTTTCATTATAACTGAGGTTGAACAATTTTTCATATGTTTATTGGCCACTTGAATATCTTTTTTTTGGTGATGTGCTCATTCAAGTCTTTGCCCATTTTTCTATTAAGTTATTTTTTTCATATTAATTTGTAGAAATTTTTTAATATTCTGAATATGAGTCCTTTATAAATACTTTTATTGCAAATATCTTTTCCCAAGAATATATCTCTTGCCTTCTCAATCTCTATGTCTATATCAAGTTTTTTTTAAATCATGATATGAAAAAAGAAAGCATTAATGACCTCAAAATACATTTTTGATATTCTAATTGGTGGAAATATGTTACCATTTTCTTCTTATTTTACTTCTTAATATTTTCCTAAAATTTTATTTCTCATTTAACTCTAATGATGAAATCATTAAATACTAGTGATGATGATGAAATAGAAGGAAAAAATCCAGGAAACAAATTTATTTTATCATTTGAAATCAAACCTTCTTGATTTTTATTCTTATTATTTAAAAAAAATTAAAATAAAGAACCCCTAAAATTCATTGAAAGTCTTCAGGAGATAATACTGTGAATAGAAGAGAGAATCTTGAAGGCAAAGCCATATCTGTCTAAGAGGTATCTTGTGTTCTTCGGCTTTGTTCATTTTCCTTAAAGGTCAGGTACACACTGGGCCATCACTCGCCTGACATGACATGACATGACAGTCAGGTGTTTCAGAAAGCCCATAGGTTACTATTTCCTTCTTAGGATCAGAAGGACCTAAAATGAGTCACAGACAGAGGGGCAGGTTGGTGAGTGAGCACCCTCCTGGTCACCCTGGAAACATCCTGACAGATACTGGATGAATTTACAACTTATCTTTACATATTAGAGCTTTCAGTTGAATGTGGTTTAAAAGAATTTAGATGCAACATCTACTTCCATTTTCTTACCTGAAATGAATTAAAGATTCAATTATTGAGGAAGAAAGCAGTGGAAATAAAAACTATTTAGAAGCATAGTGAGCCATGCTGTTCCATTAAGAGTGATATTTAATAATGTTAATATCACCCAATTTGTGCTTGGTCACAAGGCACAGTTTCCTTCCTTTGCCATTCCTAAAAGGTATTTTTATTTCATCTTTTGAATGGAGTTGTTTTACATGGACACAATTATTTTCCAACATTATTTCATCATTCTGGGAATATATCCTTCACCTGAAAAAAAAATTTTTTTTAATATGACATGAAGGGATTTTAGAAACTGCTGCTGACTGCTAAGAAATAAAGTAATTCTGTTTGTTCTATTTTACCCCCTAAACACTAAAGATGCTCACAGATTTCCTTATTTAATATTGCACAGTCATCTAAATCTATAGAGTTTCCAACTGTAAAACAAAGAACAAGAAGCAACTTTGGAAGGTACATGGAGATTCTTAAATCTACCTTCCTCATGTCTATGATCATGGTGACACAGTCCTTAAAATTTCTGTGTTAAAAAGGTAAAAGCACAGTTGAAGTCCACCCCCTAAATGTGTTAACTCTTCTTTGAAAGTATTCATTTTTGAAACTGGAAAGTTTGAGGAAGATGCAGGGTACTGGGCAGCTCAAAGGGACTGGGTCGCAAAAATCCCCTACACCTTCAAATCCTGCCCTGCACCGTTAACAGACGACACCTTCCCTGGAGTGCTGTACAGGAGTTTCAAGGATACACACCTGTGCCTGCCCAGGTCTTGCCTCAGCTCCCCAGCCCCAGCCTAGGAGATGCTAGCCATGCTCCCCTCTCATGTTTCCAAGGTAAGGAGCAGCTCCTCCACCCTTTCCCCTGGTCTCCCCTCCAACTTGACCAAACCCTTCCTTCCTACCTAAATACTCACAAAGCACCAGCACAGACTTCAGAAGCTGGAAAGTCACATGACCATCGTGCCTTTGCAACCCTTTTATATTTCTTACCAAAACCCACTTTGAAGTTTATCCATTTATTTGTTTTGAATTAGTTTTGCTTTTTACAATATTTCTGTAACAATGACCAGATCAAACCTTATCATTGATCTGGCTCAGCCAGTCTTAAAGGATAGGATGTGAAACTGTCTTCTGTATAAATAAATTGAAGTAAGATTTTCCTAAATGTCTTATATTTTCAAAGTAATGTGAGTACTGGCAGCAATTAAGCTAAGCAGTTTGTCTCTCAGGTTTTCCTTTAAAACATTATGACCAAGACATCTGTCAAAGTACAGTCCTACAGTGAATAAACCATATGGAGCCCCAAAGCTCATCTGAAAGAGGGTTTCCCCATATAGTCCAACTGGGCTCTGCCTTCCCAGGCAGCTAAAGCTCCACTCAAACTAGGCTGCTCAGAAAACCAGATTCCTGTCTTCTTTTATGAACTAACCGTTAAAGGAACAAGCTGCAACAGCAACAACAAAAAAGTATTTGCTTAGGCCTCTAGTTCTCCCTAGACCTAATTTTTCATCCTCTTTTTTTCTTATGTTTTACTGTACAGAAACACAAACCAAATACACTTAAAGACCAGCCATCAAGAAAACAAGTCAGTCCCCAGCTCTCCCTATTTCTGATTCTCCAGACATCCATCCCTGGAGATTCCTTCTCTGCTAGAATACTATAATCTTCATCACTAAGAGAAACCTGCCCCTCTTCTCTGGCACACTCCAGGGTTGTGTTGTTGTTGATTTTTTTTTTCCTTGTTGCAGAGTGACATTCAGGCAACTCCACTTCCATTACTAAGATGCCTTGTACGAGAGAAAAGGAGTTTCTTCCGGCTCTTGACTTTCCTTCCCACCGAAGTGACTGCAAGCAGGTGTGCAGATTGGGAAAGGGGATGGGTTAGAAATGCTAATACTGTGGACCCTGCAGAATCTCCAGCTGAGGGAAGGACTGGTCTTGATTTGCCACAGCATCCTACATTGGTTTATGTGTCGACAGGCATGCACAGTGCCAAGCTCTGCTTCCTCACACCTTCATCTTCTTAGTGGGTGGCAGGCAGGAGAGTTGGATAAGATGAGATCCTTTTTTTATTTGGATCAACTCGAATAACATTAATTAAAAGCAAGCAAGGCACTGAAAGTTGGTTTTAGAAAGAAATTGTCAGAATGACCTTTTCCCCGGATTTCACTTCATTGAAGAAATAAAATCCCTGAGATTTTGAGCTATCTACATGATTCAACAGGTAGCCAGAGTTGAGAACTATCAGTCTACACCTACCAAATGAAATCATTCTGTTTATTAAGGGATTTCTAAATATACTAGATGAAGAGCATTAAGTCCATCCAGATACTTTGAGTGTATTCAAATAGGCTCTATCTGGAACTCACTCACAATTCTGGGGCCAGTATTTCAGAGAAGCAGCATCTTTGGCAGGGCAGTGGGCCTTACCTCCCTTCATGAGTATATTCGTACAAGTGAACTCTGCTGCAAGTGGACTCTGGGCCACAAGGGAGGAAAGTTATCTCTGAAGATTAACACTAAGCCAGATGGATGTGGAGAAACAGGACATTTGCCTCCTACCTTAGAACCCCTTGGACCAGGGTACTGATTATTATGGGATGGTTATATATTATATAAACAAGGATAGTATTTTGTATATATGTTGTAGGTCTTTTACAAGGAAACTATTGATGCAACCTCATAATTTTTCCTTTATGGGCTGCCTCATGGGTAGGGATTGAAACGCAGGAAGAGAAACTTCAGGATTTCACTCCTGTTTTCTATGACACTCCGAGTGTGTGTGTGTGTGTGTGTGTGTGTGTGTGTGTGTGTGTGTGTGTTCTCCCCTAAGCTTAATGACAAAAGTCCAGCTAACTCTGAGATATTTAGACCTCAGGGAAAACAGGTACCACTTATTTCTTAGGGAGAGTGAGCCGTACCTCCTCGCAGTGCTTCTCGGTTTGAGTGGGTTCTCCAACTTCAGACTGGGTGTCCGGAGTGCTCTGGACTGATGCGCTGAGGGCAATGCCGGTCATCCCCAGGCAGAGCCACCTTCAGTGTGTATGTAACAGACAGGAGACTGCAGGAATCTGGTCTCCTCACTCCTGGGCTCGGCTATCTCACCTGCTATCTTTTTATTGTTTAGATATAGTAATAGTTTTCTCTCATTCACCCACATAAATCTAGGAGGCCCAAATGTTTAGATAATTCTAGATAAAATAAGTGTGGCAGCAATTAAAAGTAAGTCACAGTGTAGTCTAGGAAACAATCCCCACAGAGCAGCCATGTATCACAGACACATGGGGACATTTCTAATTTCTTTATAAAGTAGGTACCTCTACACATATAATGCTAACACCAGGTTAACACCACCCTGGGACCTTTTAATCCTCAGAGGAAATAGAAACTATTGAAAATATACTCCTGAGAAGAAATCAATTTAATTTATAATGTCAATTCCAGACATGTATTTAGAAGCATAACATAGGAGCCAACTGTTTGTTCATTTAAAAAAAAAAAAAAGCCAAAACTCTACTTTTGTTAAAGTGTATTTTTAATATGACCAAAAATATTAAAAAACTGACAACTGATCTATGGCTAAGGTCCTCATGAATAGACACTTTAAATGCAAGTCAGTGTGATTACAACATTATATTATTTCTTTCTGCCCGAGCCATGCCCACCTCAACTAATGTCGATTATATAATTTTGGATATCAGTCAACATTTTTAAAAGACCTACATAGGCAATACTTTTACGTCTTGAAAACTGTTTAAGAAGTATTCAATCTAACTCTAGTGAGGACATTGAGGGCCAGAGATACCTGCGTGTGTCTCAGAGTCTCCACATGTGCCTCGCCCAGTCCATGAATTTGTTGTATTCTGCCTGCTTCCTGGGTGACATGAATGAAGTACATAGCCTCAGAGTCAGGTAAGCCTGAACTCAAATTTTACTCGAAAGCTCATTATCTTTGTGTAAATTACTTAAACCCTCCACATCTTGGACCCCTTGTCTGTAAGATGGAGATGCAAAAGCCTGCATTTCAGGGTTGTCACTTAAGATCATTTAGAGTGCTTGGCACACAGTAAGTGCAAGTAGTCAGTGCTCAAGAAATACGAGTTCCTTACTTTCTCCCTCTAGTTTATTCTTTTATCTTCATTATCCTTTGGATTTTTTTACCCAAAGGATTTCTTAAACACCTCATGAATAACTTTTTGGTGTGCTAAGAGATCTTGATAAAAATAACAAAATAAGGACACTAAGCTTAGGCTTATTATGAAATGTAGTATTAGAAAAATGACTTGAAATTAGGAATCTTAGTTGCATATTCCTGCACATAATAATGACCGCCTTCATCCATGGAGAGATACCGCACTCAATGTTCATCCCTCTCTGTAAGGCCCGGGTGATCTTGCAGTTACCCTTGTCTTGGAGGTGGGGATTCCCCACAGGAGAAGAGCAACAGCTCTGGACTCAGAAGGAAATTTCTGCTGTCCAGCTGCTGAGAAAGGCTTGGTCCAGATGGGAACTTTTCAAGTGCTGATGGTAAGTGTTGGCCATGAAGACACTGGATGAAAGTAACTTCCCCCTTCATCATTGCTTCCTATTGCCACTTCCCCCAAACCATGAGATGCTATTCTTTCCACCTCCCTTGAGGAACGCCCCACTGATCCTTATCATGTGAGGGTTCACCAGGAGAGGGAGTACCTGGTTTCAATTTGGGGACAATTTGGTTGCTGGGCCTGAGCCATTGCATTACTGCCTCCCCCCTCCCCAATCCTCTCATCACCACACACACACACACACACACACACACACACACACACACACACACACAGCAGGTGAGTACCTTGAGTTAGTGAAAGGTAAGATCATAACAGAAAAAGGGCAAACAAGGAAAGGGCAGGCAAGCCAGTCTCACGGAAAGGGGCACCACCAATGGAAGTTTAAGTGAGGACCCTGGAAGTCATCCCAAATTGGGGACAGGTGCAGTGGTAATGAGACCAACAAGATTTTTGCTTGAAATTTTTACAGAACCATGAATTAACTGAAAGCAGCACCAGAATAACTGGCCAATAAGGTAGACAGTAAAAATCAGATAAATCAATCTATGATAATTAGATAAATTTTGAATAATATCTTCAGAAAGCATTATATCCTCAAGTTCATTGAAATGTTTAATACAAATATACCTCTCCCAAATTTAAATTGGACAAAAACATTTTCATTTTGCCACCCTGTTTCACATCTTATTTTCACAGCTTCTTGTCCCATATTTTGAATGCGTTTATTAAGTCATCCTCTTTATATACAATCAGAGCATTGCAATATTTTTTTAATTAAAAAACACATTTATAGCCCTTTGGCTTATAATTGCATGTCTTTTATTTTTAAAATTCAAATTTAAACATGCAGTTACTAAGGCTTAGTTCTTGAGCAAATATGTTTTCCAACAAATCAGATGTGTTATCGAATGCATTATTGAATATTTTCCTTATTCAATCAGTTGGACTTACTTTTCCAGATAA
The DNA here is from genome assembly GCA_003508835.1 of Eonycteris spelaea. Classification (NCBI taxonomy): domain Eukaryota; kingdom Metazoa; phylum Chordata; class Mammalia; order Chiroptera; family Pteropodidae; genus Eonycteris; species Eonycteris spelaea. The sequence goes on along the minus strand of PUFA01000127.1, from coordinate 5,148,296 downwards.
AAATTATTTGAATTTACACACACATTCATGTCTGTCATTTAAATATACCTGGGTTTTAAAAGCTTTTTAGATGTTTAAAAGCTTAAGAAATGCCATTTGAAAGAAGACATTGCAGCTGATGAAAAGGACTGAAGAATGGAAAGAAGAGATCTGAACGAAGACTAGGTAATTATTCTGAAGTATTGTTCTAGAGAAGATGGTAAACAAATAAGCATCAGCAAGAATATCACCATCATGCGGATGGCTCTCCATCATCCAGGCCTGCTAGGGCCACTTTACCCAGCTAACTTATTTCTGGCACCCTAACAGGATTGTAACTTTCCTTCACAGGATGATTACAGAGTACAGGAAGTTTACCAGATGGCCTTTAAGTCCTTTCAGGCTCATAAAGCTCTGGTACAGACCAGAGGTTGTTGGACCTCTCCCAGTAGTCCTGCCCACATTCCTGAAGGTGCTGGCTGACTTGGAGCCAGAACCAGCGATAGAAGAAATATATCTGATGCCATCAATGAAAAAAAAATACTGTTCTTCTCACTTTACAGAAGAAATTGAGGCTTAGAGAGCTCAAGAAACTTGCCAAGTCCACAGGGCTCATTAGTAGAAAAGCCAGGATTCTAAATTATCATCTCTGCCCAGTGATATCCATGCCTGTTCTACCTCAAATCCGCACCTTCCACCCAATGCAGAACCCAGCTCAGGTTCTCTTCTTATTGCTTCTTTGAACTATCTCTGTCCTTACCTGAGTGGCTCCAGAGCCTGATGCGTGGCACACTTATACTTTTTCCCATGTTCTTCCTCTCTTCTCTGGGTAATTCTGGATGATAATGGCATTAGCTGATGAAAGCCAAAGTGAGCTGAGGAAGATGAAGTAACTAGGCAGAACTAAAACAGCTTTACCCCAGCACCCTGGGGCCTTTCTATGCATTTCAGGAGGAAGTGAGATGCCTCCAGACATAGGCCAATGTATAAAGGAGCGGTCAGCAACCTCTGTGACTCACCATTTCCACAGGAACCACACCTGGGGCAATGTCCAACCCAGTGGTCAATCACCCCAAAGGCCTCCTTCACTAGGTGAAGATGTTATTGGGCCTGCATTAAATCCACCTATCACTACCATGAGATGGGCAAGTTCCTGACCGCAGGTCATGGGGCAGAATTCCAAGCTTCTAGAAGCTCCACTGACCTGAAGCCAATGCCTGGTGTCCTCAAAAGAAACCTCTAGAAATTTCTGATGCCCTGTTCGGGCCATACACAGGGAAGGTGGGGTTTGGAGGTGAGGGCCACAAAGGAGCAATGAGCCCACCCATGTGACCTTGGGAAACTCATATCCCCAGGGAGCACCTGCCCTCATACACATAATAGCTTCCCTCACAGGCCACTGCAAGAACGTTCAAAAGAGCAAGAACTCACTGCTTGACAATGGAAGGAACGTTAGGAACCCGCATGGAAAGCAGGGAGAATCCAGCCCCGCCAAGGGGTGAGAGGATTGTTTGTATAGGGATCAGTCCCAGCAGCACCATCTGTTGGTGAGCTCACTTGGTTAAGGACATTTCACATGGAATATGTCAGACATTGTTTAAAAAAAGAGAAAAAAAGCTGTCAAGGACATTTCTCATGCAGGGTTGGTCACATGAAGCAGCCACAGGGAACCCAAAAGGTTAGGAGCCCAAGAGCCTCCAAGTTCACGGGTTGTAGACACAGGGGCCCAGGACTTTGCTTGGGTAGGAATTGGGTTGGCCAGTGCAAGGGAAATCTTTGGGCTCAATAAAAGTTTCTAGATTATTTCCCCCCCCCCATACCTTACATATTATCCCCCATCCCCATTTAAAAATATATATAAATACATATGCACAAAATACACACTGCATCCGTAGTCTATATCTGAAGATTTCATTCATTTGGGGAGGTATGGGGTTGGGCCAGGACAGTGAATACTACAAAGTGCTCTGGCTGCAGCTGTGCTGACATGACCACGTTGCAAAGAGAACACCAGGAAATTGTTCTGAGAGATGCCCTCAGACAAACTATATCTCCACCAATGAAAGAAATACAGTCATCAAAAGATTAACAATTACCCTACCGTAGGTCAAAATATTCCACAAAGTGGATCTTCTTTGAGATCTTCTGACCCTGTAAGGAAGAATTTTAGATACACAGCATATTTCCTTTTAATTTTATCCAAAGAAGAAATAAGCACTTAAATAGAAGAAGCTTAATTTGGCTAAATAATAACTCATTTATATTTTCATTGGAATAACTTTTAACATTGATATAACTTTAAACCTAATGTGCTTAAGGCATCTTCATTGTCTCTTCCCACTCCGAGGCCACTAAAGTGATTGTTAGAGAACATGAGAGTAATTTCCTCTGTGTACAATCCTCAACAGCTCCCCAGAAAAAAGGCTGAGCTCTTTCACATGCGCATAGTCCCACCCAGCCTGTTTCACCTCTTCTTTCCACTGCAACTGAAATAAGTTCTGTTCTTTCCTCCGAATTGCCTTTCTCCTTTATCTGTACTCCAAACATTCATCTTTCAAGATTCTGTTCAAATATTGCCTGTCTTCCTGATAATTTCTCATTCCCAATAATGTTAATTATTCCCCCTTTTGTGTCCCCAGTTTATAACCTAGCATATATACCTCGTGATGTTGTTAATGATTTATTTGCCTGTCTCTGCCACTACATTGCAATCTTAGCAAACAGGAGCTTGGTATTCACTAATGGATACCTCTAGAACCTAGCACAGACTATCACAAGTATTGTCTAAGCGTCATTGTGCTGTAAAATAGAAAAACAAAACACCTCTCGGGATTTTCGTGAAGATTAATATTGTTTGAGCAAGAAATCTAGCTGTCTAGCATGCAGTACATATCCATTAAAAGTATTAATATTATATGTTTGTTAAATGAATACTTGAATCTCATTTTACCAATTTATACTCACATAGACACGTAGAAAGTTCACTTGTTTAAATTTGTGCAAAGCTGACCCAGTAAAAGAAGGCAGTTTGGAGGCAGAGCCTCAGAACGAGTTCTAGAATGTTTGGGCCTCTATTCTGACTCTCTTTGCCTCTGTGGCTCAGCTTCCCAACTCTACAAATTAGCCATAAGCATTAGTCACCGGCCCACCCCACAAGGCAAGCAGGTCCAGGAGAGCCAGCTGATAACATTCCTGGAGTTCTATAAGTAGCACGGAGAACTTACTATGAGGCAAGGGCAGTGGCAGACACGAAAATAAATCAGAATTTTCCTGGCTCTCAAAGAGCCTATAATTTCACACAGGCGACAGAGATATACACAAGGGACAGTAACACAAGCTAGAATTTGGTGACTGTTATAAGAGAGGTATAAGCAAAATACAGTCACAGCACAAGAGAGAGGAATTTATCTTAGGGATTGGGAGGTAGGGACTCAGGTGTATTTTGTGCCCATCCTAAGCCCTGTGTGGTAATGGGTAATCTCGTTTGGTCCTCATAATATTGTGAGGTAAAGGGTATTAGCTCATCTTAAAGATGAATATGGAGAGTGTGAGTAACCTGCCAAAATCATACTGACAGTACACAAGGCTACAAAACGTGGGTCTTCCCAATTCGGATGCTAAACACTGTGAATGACGCCAGCCTGACCTCCAAGCCATTGAGAAGCAGTGAGACAGCAGTGGGGAGGATTGAGTGTTCCAGGTTGAAAGGACCACATGGACAAAGATCCAGAGTTGAAGAGAGGGATGGCGTGGGGTGGGGAAGCGGAAGGAGAAAATCACGCCAGACAAGGGCTGGTAGACTAGGAAACTAGGCCCAGGTCGTGAAGAACTTTGAGTTTCAGTCTGAAGACAATTTTTAAAATAACGATAACAATACACTAATAATGACACTACTTTGTGGTCATTTTAGTGCCTTTCTTATGAACAACTTAAAGATACTTCAAAATCTATGATGTCAAATTCTTGCTGCCATTTACTCCATTTTATGGATTGGAAAACGGACAACAAACATTTCAGTAACTTGTGCAAAGTCATGACACAAGAGTCACCTTGAACACTTACTTAGTCCCCAGCACCTAAAATATTCTGTACAAAACTTAGTAGCATATGAACCCTGAGCCTCAGTTTCCTCATCTTGAAAATGAGACAATGACATCTACAGAGTTATCTTGAAAAGCTTTTCAAACTTTACAAGATAGCACAGAGTAGGATGTGCAGATAGGGAGATAAGCAAATATTTCCTATAATCCTGGAAATGTCATTAGGGTCCCTTGGAATAGGGTTCTAATGTTCAGAGAGATTTATCTGGAAGAGAAAAATCTGCAACTTAATGAGGCTGGGCCAGTAGGTGCTCAGAAGAGGAAACCACCACCTTTGCACATCTGAACCGCTAACAATGACTTTTGTTGCTGAATGTGCTACTTTGCTCCTACTAGTAAAATCTTGTCAAACAGGAAACAGGTTTTTAAGGCAACGGGGTCCCTGTGAGTTCAAACTTCTGGTTTTCGAATGTTCTTACAAGATGCACAATTGGCACAGACTTACAGGAAATATTTAATTGGAATCGGAAAGCGCTGGCTCCGTGGGCCTGTTTTATATTGTCTGCAAGCTCCTGCTGAAAAGACTTTGGTGTATAAGCACCCGTCCCTCATTTTTATATTTGCCAGTGGGAAGTGAAACCTGCATAGACTCCAAGCGTGGCGTGGGGCACAATACAGTCTCCACGCGGTTAGGAAAAGAAAGAGGAAGAAAGAGTGGCATGTGAGAATTACTCTTAGAAAAGAGAAAGGCTGAGACTGAACTTCAAGTGACATATTTATGAGCTCAGTATCGCTTGCTCGTGCTGATAAGCGTTGGTCATTCAAGGAAGGAAAAGTCACCTTTGTGTATATAAAATATACAAGATTCATAGTCTGAAAAGACTGAACAGGAAAACATTAGGTAAATAGAGGATATCCCTTAAAGTATGATGTGAAAATTAAATTACTTTAAGAAGGAAGAAGGGAGGTGTTTCTTTTTGAGTCGATTGTTGAGATAACTAACGACTCCTTCATTTGAAATCAAGGTTACCTGGATTTCAGACTTTTCTGGTCCAATTCTGAGAATGCAAGGAAAAGAAATCCCTTTCAGTCTCCACTTTGTGTGTTCCCTGCCTCGCCTCAGGGTGGGAGGACCAGTTTTAGAGTCAACTGGACAGAGTTTAGTTTCTCAAATCTGCCTCTAACTGATTCAATGAGATTGGGCAAATTACCTGGTTCTCCAAGTCTCCATTTCTTTATTTGCAAACTATAGATAATAATAACACTTGTCTCTTTGGATTGTATGAGGATTAAATCAGAAAGTGCACTATAGTTGCCTTCCACAGAGCCTGGCATTTTGCAAGCATTCTGTAAAGGTAAGCTCTTTTTATCGTTATACCATAGACCACTGGTTTTTCCATTGTCAATCTTGGGACATCCAGAGTTTTGCAATTATCCCAACTAAATGTCAAAAATTCTTCCAATGCGCTCAAAGAAATAGATTTAATTTTAAAATCCCTGTACGAGTCCAGAGCACTTCGGTAGGTGAAGATGGGTGTGGAATAGAAGATTTCCCGGAAATTCTAGCATGGTTGTTTCCCAACCTCAAACTACTTTAGTCCATGGAAATGATTTCCTTCCTTCCCCCACCCCATGCCTTAGTTTTAAGAGTATTCTTCTTCGATTTTTCAAGTATTCAATGGCTTCTGGATTAGGCCTCCCAAAGTAGATATAAGTCCTTCTGTCTTACTCCAGCTACCCCTAAACTTTCCCCCCTGCCTTATTCCCCACTTCCTCTAGGAACTTGCAGGATTCTGGTCTGATAACATATCTCCATTAGCACGGGCTTTGCATATCTCAGGACCCACCCTCACCCTCAGTATATTCACCTCTATAATCCACTAACTGACCAGTCCCCATTCAGCACAATGTAGGTTCCTGCATGAAGATGGTTTGTGACAAATGTTCTTCCCTCAGGCTGGATTAGACAAGATATTCTCAAAAAGAAAAAAGGCAGGAAGAAAAGTCCTTATCTTGGTAGAATTTTCTATCACACAGGATAACTTCCTGTGGGTTTGCATCCACCAAGTATATTCTTGGAAGTCCCCTTCCAGTGTCTCCTGCTTGTCACTGAGCTGACTGCATGGAGTGAAAGGTATTCAGAGAAGCCGATTTTTGAGTTCTGTTATAAATGATCTTTTCCCTCCTCAAGCCTCTCTATGATCTCTTCTACAGTAAAATACATTTTTAGTTTGAGTTTAAGCCACTGCCTCATAATTCCTCTCATGAGATTCACCGGAAATGAAAACCTCAGAAGCTTCCTACCAGTTCTTTTTACCTCATATCCCACAGTGTATTAGCAAACTCTAATTTGCCTTCATTTATTTTTATAACCCATCCACTGCTCATCCCCTCTCCCATTAGTGCCCTGGTCCAGGCCATTATCATCTCGTACCCAGTTTGCTACAAAAATCTCCTAACTGGGCTCCGTACTTCTATCCTGCCCCTCCTGATCTTTTTCTACACAGCAATCAGAGGGATATTGTTAAAACTTAAGTCAGCACATGCCACTTCTCTGCTCAAAACCCTCCAATGGCTCCCCATCTCATTCTGAGTAAAAGATGAGTCCCTATACCGTGAGGCCCTATACCACCCAGCCTCCTTATGCCTCTCTCATCCCATCTACTCTGTCGCCTCCTTACTCAGTATTTCTGCAGCCACACGAGTCTTCTTTTGGCTCCTCAGACATGTTAAGCATGGCCCCCACCTCAGGGCCTTTGCGCATTCCATCTGCCTGGGTGGTTCCTTCTCCAGATAGCTAGATGGCTCACTCCCTCACTTCCTTTAGCTCTTTCTTAAAATTTTGCCTTTTAAACAAAGTCTTCCCTGACCGCTCTATTTTAAATTGCAACCCTTGCTCTCATCTCCTATGTATTCATTTCTTTCTTTATTTTTTACCATACCATATGGCACCACTTACAAAGATAGATTCTTTTTCCCCCTCTTAAATCCACCCCCACTCCCCCAGTAACTTCTACCCTGACCCATGGATATTGTCATTTCCCCTTACGAACTAGATCTCTGAAGGAGGAATGTCTCCTCCCACATGCTCGTGGTGTGCACCCGAGGCCTGACATGACACTCCCAGAGCACTCAGGGGGCCTGGTACACCGGGACCAGGTGCACCCAGGGTATGGTTCATGGCTCCACCTAGGGTGCCAACCCAGGACCTTCTGCATGCAAAGCAGACATACTAACTGCACTATAGAGCCACCCCCAAGAGGATAGATTTGATCATTTATTTTGTTGATTTTACATCTTATCTCACCGAATCTTACTAGAATGTAAGTTCCAGGAGGGCAGGGGTTTTGTCTACTTTGGTCCCACATCTCCAGTGCCTAAAACAATGCCTAGGGCCCAGTAGATGTTCTAATCGTATTTGAGCTCAATAAATGAGTGCATAGGATGAATGCCCTTTATTCAATCTCTTAATTCTTGTGTGGGGACTGACATAGTCATTTCCAGCGAGAGTAGAAATCAGACAGAACTGGTCTTGAATCCCATTGTCCACCATTTCTGAGCTTTATGATCTTGAGCAAGACACCTAAATCTCAAAGTGTTGGGTTCTCATCAGTAAAAATGGGAATGATAATAGCACCCACCTCATAAGATTGTGTGGCTAAACCACTTATAGAAAGTCCTTTGTCCGGCACGTCAATAAGTGCTAGATATATTTGTTGTTATTATTATTATTCTCAGATGTCATAAACACCCACAGTAAAACTCTTCAGGAAGAAAAAGAATATGAAATCCTTTTTTAACTAACTACCAAATAGATGAGTAGCTGCAGCTAAGGAACCTGCTGGATTTCTCATTAGAAATTGCTGTAGTCTCGTTATTATAAAGCACACCATCAATTACTTCCTCAGAGAAGCAAAAAAGAGCATGGCAAGAAATAGGAAAACATTTTCCAGCTACTGCAGGTTACAAGATAGACTCCATTCATTAATCATGTGTTTTCTTCTTCCAGTGGGGTAATCTCAAGTACATGACACAAGATAAACACAGAGCCATGCTCCATTAAATTTATGAAAGGATGTTGTTTATTTTTATCACATTTATTAGACTTGAAAGATATCCTTTAGTTCTCAAATCAACATTAGCATTTATGTTTATTTCTTGGTTGTTGAGTGCTTTAACAAATAATAAAAGGCTGATCTCTCACCTCTTGCCAGGCTAGTCGCATGCCAGAGGGCAGAGTGTTTAGGATGGGTGGGATGGTGGTACACCGCACTGATGCATTGGGGTTTTGAAAAAGCCTTTTCTGGTGGTTTAAGGCAACCTAACATTCTGTGAGATTCAGAAAATGGGAGTGTTTTATTTGCCAGGAGAAGCAGGCCTCTCATCTCTGGTAACAGCACTACCCATAATTCAGAGTAGTTTTGTGCTCTGCCACTGTCTATGCTAGGAGTAGCCAAGAAATAACCCTAATAATCCTTCTCCAGCCCCCTGCCCTCTCTCTTCCCTCCGGAGAAGTCTAACAAAATGCAGAGGTCAAGGTTAAGACAGTGGAAGGGTGGCCACGCATGTGTTCCTTCCTAGCACCGAGATTCTGTCCAGCAGTGCTGCTACACCCTCACGCATGTCCTTGTCTCGTGGTCCCTCTGCTTTATTTCTAAGCTGAATAGGGGATAACTGAGTTGTGAAGCAGTGAGGATTTCTCCATCTTTTATCCTTTACTACTCTCTTCATAACAAAAGGATCAAAATTACTTTAACTCCAAATAAAAGTAAAACTGGAATCTCAAACATGTTACCTTTTTTCTTTTTTAAAGACATTTTGGTAGAATTTTTATAAGAGAGGCACAAGGATGAATGCCCTAGGTTCAAATAGTCTCCAAATCCTAAGAAACAGGCAATGACATGACTAAATTACTGAGTGCTGAGTCAGGTAGCCTTAGGTACTTGGAGATTTCTGTGTCTTGCTGCTCAAAGAACCTCTGCTTTTAGCTAGGTAATTCTGCAAACTCCTCCCCCCCCCCGCCCCCATTCCACTACCATTTTCAGTTAATGTCCTTCCCAAAAGATTTAGTACAGGACCAAGTCGGTGTCTCCCCTCCTTCCCCCAACACACTCCATCCTCACTGGTATTATCGAACCTCCTCGACCTACTGCTCATAGTAAAATCAAGGGTTCTGGACATTCGCACCACAGTGAAGACTAGAACAGATGCCCATGATCAGATCTTCCAGGAAAGCCATGGCTCCCCACGCAGTATGAATTAATGAGTCTCCCCAAAAATACCTAGTCTGTTCCTAGAAAAGGCCCCCCTGTAGTGGGAAAAGGACCAGCTTTCTATTCTGAAACCTGATGGTCACCACGGCTTTGGAGTTAGAACCATAACAAGTCGATGACTAGTGTCTGAAAAAGATAGTCTTTTACCTTCTAAGAAAAAGCGAGTTCTTTGCATTTCACCTGAAAGAAAAGGTCACCCTGGTGAAACAGGATACTGAAAAATAGACATTCTTAACTTATGCCTGGGAAGGCTCTCGTCCCTGGTGAGAGACACTTTATGATTAAAACAACTTTCAAGACCGATAGAAGGATGTTTGAAACTTCCTGGCTGTGCTAAGAATGCGATGACTTGGGGAACTATGTCAGGCTGGGTTTCTAGTTTTCCCTTTTGTTCTCTAATGCCTGTGGGGCCAATGACATTTTGGGGATGAGCCCCGTATGCTGCAAGACACATTAGGTTCGTACCGCAGACTCGTAGTTTCACCTTGTAAATGTGGCTCCGTCAGTCCCAGCCTCAGTGTCCTCAGCTGTAAAATGGAGAGATGTCTTAATCATAAGCTTTATGATCCCTTCTCACCTCAAAGTTCTATGATTCTGTGAAAAGCAATTATTTTCTCCATTATGCTTTCTGTCCTGGAGTGAGGTCATCAGAGTGGTAACCGGTGACCCCCCGGAAGTTCTCCAGAACTGAATGTCCACCACACTCAGAATATCCGTCCTGCAGAGGTCAGCGCTACATGACCCACCCAGAACCCCCTGGAAGGAAGGAGGTTCCCCAGTGTTAGAAACCCCACCTGAAAGAAGACTCCTGTGCCATTACTAAAGTATCGCCCCTGGTTTATTAATCAGAGTTCCTGAGATGGGGCCTTCCTTGTCTAACAACTTGGTCATTTAATCACACTCTTTTTTTTTTTTCCAACTACCAAGTTCTTTCCCCTGAAACTAAACATGAGGAGTAGTTGTGGATCAGAGGCACAAGAACAAAGGACACCCTCCCCCAGAGAGGAAATACAGAAAGGATTATCCTTTTTCAAAGGTGCAATAATGAAATATTTTCCTTCCTTTGGGCAGGCAATTTTATCAGGGTTCACTGCAGGGGGAACAAGATGCTATTGTCTTGATTTAATTGCCATAATATCTCCCCTCCTCCAAATGATCGTTCAGTTAGCTGCTAAATGCTTTCTGCTTGAAGGTGAAATCCCTTTCAACCTGGCCCTTTTCATCCTGCCCAGGCCCCTCATGGGCCTCAGAGGAGACAATCCTTGCTTTTGCCCATTGTCTGCTTCCTTCCTTGAGTTGATGGGCGCTGGCTCCCAGGGCTCTGGAAGACTCTTTTTCACTCTGTTATCTTTACTCCTTACCTCCACATAGCATGGCTTCTAAACTAGTCAATAAGGGCGCAGCCTCCTCAGTCACTACAAAAGTCACAGAATTCCAACACTAGAGTCCTTTCTGGATCTTTGCAGGGACCTCGCCAGTGCAGTGAAGGGAGTCTAGGAGTGGGGACACACAGGAGGAAAATTCTTCCATGAAAAGCCTGACCTTCTGTCCCTTAGAGTGGAGGAAAGGGAAAAGTAGAGTAATCTCCAAGGAGCTCTGCTGGCCAGAGCTTTCATGACCTGGTTGTTCTACCTCTGCAGACCCTCTTCCTTAATGCTCTTGCTAGATGGTAGCCAGCTGTCCCCTCAGACAACAAAGTCAGGTTGGCTCTACCAGGACAGGGCTAGGCAGGTAGGTGGCCACTGTCGTTATCTCCTCCACCTTCTTGCTAAGAGAAAGTGGAGACAAGCTTCCAGGCATCATAGCTGCCTGCCTGCCCCTCGGGGAGCCTTATTTCCACAGGAATTGAAGAGCAGAGGAACTCAAAAGGCAGTCAGGCGGTATGTAATCTCACCAGTAGAACAATAGGAAATCCTAATATCAAGCAAACAGATAGCAGGAGACACTTGCATACAGAGCCACACTTTGTTCCTGGCCCAATTCTGAGCTTTTCTGATAACTGAATCCATGACTAATGTACCTCCCACCCCATTCACCACCCCCCAATCATGCATACTGCTGAAGAAGACTCTTAGATCTCAGGTTAGAACTTCAACCCAATACTGAGTTAATAAATTCCTAAAGGTCAAAGAGCCTTAATCATGAGATTGCTGTTCATTCCCACCATGGTAAGGATTCCCCGCCCACTCCACCCTTCTCATTCTGCAACGAGAAGAGGATTGAGGTCTCTAGATTTTTTTTTTTTTTATCAGCACTTTCTGCTCAAGAGCTTCTCTAAGCCAACCTGCCAGGACAATGCTTGGGCATGTGTGTTTCAACAGCTTCATTCCTGGTGCACTGAGAAACCTACAGGAAGACCAGACCTCTGTGTCACTGTTATCCCGACATGAACTACCCCAAGGAGAGAGCAGGGTTAAATGTCAAGAAACAAGCAGTTTCGAGGTATTTTCTTCTTGTGGTATTTGGTTCTTTGGAAGTCTGAAAAGCTCAGAAAGCCTTAGTCAAAAATACGTACAGAAGTGAGGGACTTTCTAACATTGTCTTCCACTTTTTCAATTGAAGTGCACCTTTTACCAGAACTGGATTTCACCTAAGACATTTCATACCTCCAGACAAAAAAAAAAAAATAAATCAAAATAAATAAAAAATAAATAAAAATTTTTAAATCGACTCAAGAAAAAATAATCTATTTCCTCCATTTTGGCTGGAAAAAATATGAAACACCTTCATTTTTAAATCTTAATTCTGGGGCATTAAGCATACATCATAAACTACCCAGGATAAACCCAGTGGCATTTACCTATGTATCAACCCACTGTGGTGCAGGTACTTTGATCTAAAGTGACTTTCTCAAAAGTTCTAGTGAGTCAAAGAAAAGTTGCATAGGGTCATGCCTACCAAAGCTCTTAGGATTTTGATTGGAAAGGAATCCCGCCCTTCGATGCCTTCTCCAGCCTGTGTGACCTGCTCAGAAAGTAGAATGATAGTCACCTCATTACATGAAGACCCCTGAGCCAAGTATGACTCAAGCCTAAAGAGGCTCCCGTCTTCCACCTTAGGGACATCTAGTCACCATTCACATTTAACAAGAAATGCCCACAGAGGCACTGACAGTCATTAGTTGTTCTGAGAATGGATATGTGGTTAGAATGGAAAGAGATCTTAGTTGTAAAATATGGCTTGGACTTCCAGTATAAAATGAAAAAGTCACGAAGACATAATGTACAGCATGGTGACTATTGTTAACAATACTGTTCTGTATATTTGAAAGTCACTAAGAGATCTTAAAAGTTTTTGTCACAAGGAAAAGAATTTCTAACTATGCAATGTTAACTTATTTTGGTAGTCATTTTGCAATGTATACATATATTAAATAATTACGTTGTATACCCACAACTAATGCAATGTTATATATCAATTATATCTCAATTTAAAAAAAAATACAGGCTTGGAGCTGAGCTTCATTTCATGAGAAGTATGTTGCCCATTGAGCCTTTCCCTGACAGCAAACCAGGAGGCAGGAGCGTGGGGAGGTGCTGATTCCCCACCCACCCCCAGCCTGACCCCACTGAGAAAGTGTACACATCTACCCCAGACACACTCCGAATTCCAAGCTGAAAGGAGAAAGGGAAGAGTCAGTGCCCTGACTCTGAGTCTTGAACTGAGACAGTATTTCGCTAAACCTCTCTGATTTTCTTCTCTAATACCTTTCATATTTAAGATTTCCCAACCGGCTTCCATTTGGGCCTCCTCTCCTTAGACCACCACAAATGAGCCCATCAGTGAACCTCTATTTTCGAGCAGTGACCTTTCTGACTAAGAGGTTGGGTTCTTCTCAGGAGGCAGATCTGCTAAGTGAGGAGAAAAGAAGCAGATAAAAGGGCAGAAGTGACAAGTTTACCCTCTAAACCACACACCAAAGCTTATACGCCTTTTTGTATTTCGATCCTTGATTGAAAGTTCATTTGCAGCCCTGCCCATAAAAAGATGATAAATACTGCCCCCCTAAAAAAGCGAAGCTTTTAGATCTGATGAGCCAGATCCTACTGTAATGTTACCTGACAGTAAAATGGTAAGTAATGATGAAGTTCCCATGGATACTAACTGCTGGTTCCCTCTTGGAATCATGCCAGTCACTCCCAGGGTGGCTTAAAACAGTCTGCTACTTCTGCTAAGAAAGTAGACAACTCAGCCCTTTCAGACAACTGGTTATCCATTATCTCCCAGAGATGAAGATGTCCCTTGATTGTTTTTCAAAATTCTGAGTCATTCATCTATATGTATTTTTCTGTTGCCACTTACTTTTCCACCCATAATTTTTTTCATACATATATGAAGTAGGATTACCTCCAAATCTCATTTCAGAAAAAAATTTTAAGCATCAGATTTTTATTCTTTTGTTTTCACCCCACCCAGTATACTTTTCCATGATGACAGGTTTATTCTGCAAACTCTTTTTTTTTTCTTTCTTTTTTTTTTTTTTTTACAAGCTCTGGCCTTTCTGCTGCTCTCCAGAGCATAGTCACATCTTGGTTCTCCTTTTGCTTTTCCTTATAACAAGGAGGTATTAGTTCCCCTTTTGTAGAAACCTAGAACTATCACTGACCTCTTTCATCATGAGGTTAACACTTTTATTTCCTCAAACTATCTTCCAGGTTTTTGTTTCTGTTAAATACTTTTTAAATCATAGAAAATTGAGTTTTTAATTCTAGACATAGTGTTCCCAGTATTTATGTGTTGTTCCCCCACCCCCAACACACACCCATCCCCCCAAAAAGTGGAGAGGGGGTGAGTAGTAAGAGAAGTTTTAATACCTAATCATAGATCGGGTTTCAGCTGGTACTTCTCTATCTCATGAAGGGTTTTAACATCTTGCTTTCAAAAATACGTTCTCAAAGAGTTTAATAGTAAATGGTTAAATACTTCTTATGCTACTCTTATCTACCAAGTTCCATAATTAATCAACTTGTATCAGGAGAGTTTATAGCCAACATTTGTTACTTGAACTGTAATTTGGTTATTTAACACAAGGCAATGGCTCCAGTCTGTAGGCCACAGCGATGAATAAGAAGCAGGAGGCTGAGTCGCAGCCCTGACACCATCTCAATTCACTGTATCACTACGAGTACTTCATTTAGCTTACTGGGTCTGTTTCTTCATGCAGAACGGACTTTCTTTCTACTTACCCACAACTTAAGGCCATCGCAAGATTAACAGAAGAGTGCTTGCGAAGTGCTACAAGAAAGAAATGGGAATCATTCATTTACGTGTTCAGTCAGTGCTTCCTGTGGACCCAACGTAGGTATCAGAAACCTCGCCTGGAATGGGGATAAGGAGATGGAATGGAGCCTGGAGCCTCAGACTGTCTGCCGTGTCATCAAATGGGCCTCCATCAGGTCAGAAAAGTGCATGGTGGTGACAGCCAGAGGGGAGGAGAAGGGACTGCCTCGAGTGGCCCTCGTTATGAAGGCAGAAGTGCGTGTGAGCAATGGTCCTGTTGTAAATCCTCTGAATTATTGTCCCGATGAGTGTGCTTATCATTGTTAAATGATTACCAAATAAGAAAATCATCATTATTAATTTTAGATTGGGATAACAGACACTGCGGCCTGAGAGATGACCATCTGATCTGTTGTGGGTTCAGGCACCTGTATAAGCCAACTGAATGTGTAACAATTGGTGTGGAACATCCATCAGTTCCTTTTTATAGATTTCATGTGATGTGAAATATCAAAATACTCACTTCAGAGAAGGATTTGGCTGTGAGAAAACACTGTAAAGGATCATTTAAAGTTGTGATAGAAATTCATGGAAAATGCTTTTTCCCATTACTATCTGATAATTCATTTTACTATTTTAAAAAAGCAATAAACTCTTTAATCATCTCAACTGGGAAATTTAAAAATCAATCTAATCCATTAAAAACCCTGCTATAGTTAGGCTATTAGTCCTATGTGTAGCTAGAACCTTTAAGATATATTCAGACAGAACTTAAATAAAACATGTACACTAGAGTTTTTCACTGGGGAACTCTGCTCCCCCCACTTCACCCCACCCCACCTCACCCCCGCCCAGAGGATTTCTCCTGACTGATATGAGGGAATGTGCAGCACTTCTAGCTGCCACATCCAGGATTGAATACAGACATGTGGAGAGCCAGGGATCACTTCAGTTTGGTTAGGTCAGGAGGTCCCAGGTCCCCAAGACCAAGGCAGGATAAGAAGGGCTTTAAAAACATCTTATTTTTTCTGATATTGTCTATGTACATTATCTGCCACCCCACACTAGACTATCTCCTTGAGGGTAGGTACTTCATTCAATCAATCACATTTACCTCTAGCTTCTAGCTCTTGGCATTTGGTAGCTGCTAAAGAACTGTTGAACTGAACTGAGGCCCAAGTCCCGGGAGGCCCGGAATCAGATGGTCCCAGCAAGGCCTCCACATCTGCCTGGAGGAGCCGTAGTGTTCTCCATGTTGGAGGTGAGGTTCATCTTCTCATCTCCTTCCCCTAACTGATACTGTGAGGAAGGTGCTTTCACCTATCTACAGAAACTTAACTCCAGGACATCCCGTGTCCCTTCTTTGAACGCTCCCAACCTCTCTAACCACAACAATTAGGTCTTTGGGGCTCTGTGCAGCCCAACTCCCTGGTTTTCTAACTCCTAAGATCCTCTCTGAATGAATGATAGATGGTGGGGTGTAAAGTTCTTCCTCCCCTTTTCTTCTAGAGTAAGACCCGTGGGGCACAATGAGAAGCCTCATAACCTGAAATCAGTGCTTAGAAGGACCCTATGTTTCGCTCAGTGCTCTGCTGTTACTCTTGAAATTCTTAATACTTTTTGAATAAGGGACTCCATGTTTTCATTTGCACAGGGTCCTGCAAATTATGTAGCCAGTCCTGTCTCTCAGGCACAGGACATTAACAATGAGAAAATGTAAGGGCAAAATCAGAGTATGCGTATCAAACAATGTCTTTAAAGAGAAAAAACACCCCAGATTAACTTCCATCGTCAGCCAGTTCGCAAACAGGAAATACCTGTAAATGGAAATTTGGTGGAAACGAATTTTCTTGGAGGAAAAGTGATGAGCACAGAGAACATATTCTTTGTTGCCTATAACACTTTTTGAGTTTGAAGAGGTTTGTTGAAAGGAAGCATAAAGATATTTTAAATTCTAAAGTTGTGGTGATAGGGTAGTGAGATGAAAGGGAAAATTATTTTACCTTAATTTTTAAAAATTAACCCTTAATTTAATGGTAACAGACATTTCAAGGAAAAATCATAGGCTTCAAAGAGACCATGAACAGAAGGTAACATAAAACACACTATGGAGTTAACCTGAGTCAGGAAACTTCTTGTCATATTTTATCCCCACAGTTCAAAAAAAAAAAAAAAAAGAAGAAGAAGAAAGAAGAAGAAGAAAGAAAGAAAGAAAGAAAGAAAGAAAGAAAGAAAGAAAGAAAAGAAAGGAAGGAAGGAAGGAAGGAAGGAAGGAAGGAAGGAAGGAAGGAAGGAAGGAAGAAAGAAAAGATGATTATAGAGATGAGGACCGAGGAAAACTTGGCTAGTTACATCTTCAATGATTATCAAAGGAGTCTTAAGTGTTGCAAGGAAAAATTACTTGAAATTTCTGGAGGGATTTTGTAAGATGTGTGTCTGTGTGTGTTTTTCCAGGTTAAATTTCTAAGCTACAGAAAGAAAGAAAGAAAGAAAAAAGAAAGAAAGAAAAAAAAAGAAAAAGAAAGAAAGAAAGAAAGAAAGAAAGAAAGAAAGAAAAAAAAAAAAAAAAAGAAAGAAAGAAAGCAAGCCAGCCAGCCTTCAATATCTAATAAAGGGAAATGAGAGTCAAATTATCAAGTGTTCCAGTGTAGAAATTCTTTCTAATTAGAACATTCTTTACACCTGTCCCCATGGAGTGCCTTTCACCGAAGTTGCCATAGAATTTTTCATCATCTATGACGAATTTTTCAGCATTTGCTCATCTTTTAAATACTTTTTAAAAATAATTTTTTTACTTTAAAATAGTTTTAAACTTACCAAAAAAATGTTACAAATGTCATACAGAGTTTCCAAATACTTTTCGGCCAGTTCCCCGGTTATTAACATCCTTCTTCACTGTGGTTCTTTTGTCACAGCAAAGAAACCAACACTGGTATATTACTATCAACGAAACTGCATGCTTTATTCTGATCTCATTATTTTTTCCACAATTATCCTATCTCTCTCTAGGATCCCATCCAGGATACCGAATTGCACTTAGTTGTCATGTCTCTTTAGTCTCCTCTGGTCCATGACAGGTTATCAGACTTTTCTTCTTTGTCGATGACATTGATAGTTTGAGGAGTACTGGTCACGTGTTTTGTTAAATGTCCCTCAATTCTATCTGATAATTTTCTTATGGTTATGCTGGAATTATGGATAAGACCACCACAGAGGTAAAGTGCCCTTCTCGTCGCATCACATTGAGAGTACATGCTATCAACACAACTTAGCGTTGATGATATTGACTTTGATCACCAAGCCAAGAAAGTGTATGTCAGATCCCTCCACTTTAAAGTTATCCCTTCTCCCTCTTTCTTGCCATATTCTGTCCTTTGGAAGCAAGTTTTTAACCACAGTCCACACTCGAGATGAGGAGGGGAAGAGAGGAAATTAGTTCCACCTCCTAGCAGGAAGAGTATCTATGTAAATCATTTGGAATTCTTCTATAGGAAATATTTTTCTTTTCTCCCCTTAATTATTTATATCAGTATGGATTCATGGATATTTATTTTATACTTTGGGTTGTAATACAGTACTACATTATTTATTTTAAATTTATTTAAATTTGGCCATTGGGAGCTCTTTCAGGTTGTCCCTTTGACATGCCCCATTCTTTTGTTTTGGTTTTATTTTAGTACTTTTTTACTTTCCAGCACTACAAGACGTGTTAGGCTTACCTCATATTTTCCTGCCCCATTCTTATCAGCTCTTGTGCCTTTCACTGGAGAATGGTATTAAAAACCAAGATCTGCATGCTGGGTTCACCTATCATTTTATTCCTATTCTAGGCATCAACCTTACTCTCACTAACTCTTCTGCTTAAAAATCTGTAGTTTTGATTATCTGCAGAACAAAGTCCAGACTCCTTGGCCTTGTATCAAGGCTCTTTCACAATTAGCTTCCAATCCAGCTTCCCTAGTCTTATCTCAACTCCCCATAGGTCTCTCATACTTCAGCCAGACATTTTACACTCACAGGGCCCTAAACTTCCCTTACCCTGTTCCACCTCCCCAACTTTGCTTATTCAATTCCTGCCACTTGGCCTAACCTTTCTTTACAATTTCATAATGTCAAAATCTCCTCCTCCCCCACCACACACACAAAAACACTTAAGATAATTTCTTCTCCTCCACCAGCCTTCAGTCTCCCTGATCGGAAATGAGACTTCTTCCTTTGAAATCACAGAGATAGCAGCTTTACATGTGAAAAGCATGAGTGTCTACAAGATATTTTGAGATCTTGGTTTTATTTAATTCTCTTACAATCTATCTTAGAAGTGAAAAAATTAAAGCCCAAGACAATACAGTGACTTTTACAAAGTGACAGCTAATAAGAGGCCAAAATCAAGATTAGAATCCAAGTCTTCTGATTCCAAATCCGATGCCCTTATTGTCAGTTCACTTTACCTTGCCTTATCTTTATTTGGATGTCTGTGATCTCTCTTACTTGGTTATAATCTTCACAAGTATCAGGCCTATATCTCACATATTTTTATATGATCCAGCACCTAAACACATGTTTGGATATAGTAGGGACTTGACAATTATTGACTAATAAAGGAATAAACAAAATCTCTCTAAAAACAAGAAGGACATATCGATTTACTTTTCCATGCGGAATATTACGAACCTGATACCTCTCTCATTTGCACCGTTATTATTATCAGCATTACATTTTCTAGTTTTTGTTTTGCTTTTATCTTTACCAATCATAGAGGCAAAAACAAGGTCATGTTGTCTTCATGTCTTTTGATTGCTGGTGCTTTGAATATTTTTCATGTATTTACTGGTACTGGATAATTCTATTTTCATTTCCCTGTCCATTTTTCCATTAAGGCAATAATGATTTTCATAATGACATATGAAGAACTCTTGCTCTTTTGTATATTAAGAACAATGATTCTTTATCATTTTTTTTGGCAAATATTTTCTTTTTTATAGTTCAACACCTCTTAACAGTATTTATAGTTTTAGATGTACTAAGTTCTAAATTTATGGGAAGAATGTTGGTCACAATATAATTATAACAAAAAAAGTGAAAATGTTATAAACATCTAATGATAACGAATAAACAAAATTCAGTGCATTCATTTGACTAGGATGTTATTCATTGATTTTTAAAAAAACTCTATTTTTTAATAGAAGTGAAATACTCATATATGCTTCCACCAAATATTCAATGGAAAAGCATATAACTATATATATCATATGGCCTGAATTAAAAATATATACTCAATTTTATAAAAATTATTATCAATGGTTATTTTTGGGTTATAAAATCATAAATAATTTTTATTTTCTTCTTTAAATATTTCTGTTTACAAACTTTCTACAATAAACACATGTTTACAGATAAGGAAAAAATGTGTTATGTTAAACACCATCAAAAAGTATGTGCTTGAGGGGCATTTGTAAGGGTGGCAGTATTATTAGGAAGCATCTATAACATCTTTCCCAAGGTGACCCAAAAGTGTAAACTCTGTAACACTGTATTGCCAGAGAGTTGCTTAGCAGCCCATGTCCCCTCCCAAACTTTCAATAAATATATTCTCACACATCACACACAGGACACATCTAGATAAGAAAGCAGGCAGTGTCTGTAAAGCTGTATCCAAAAGAAAAAAAAAGTAATCAAATAAGAGATGTGGAATACACTGCAGACTCCCAGAATCTACAGTGTCCTCATATCCAAAATGTCACTACAACCTAGTATTTACCATAAGAAGCCAAATAATTATGCCTCTTGGTTATCAAGGCATGCCAGAGTCACATTTCTCAGTGACCCCCTGGGGGAATTCATAACCTGCTAATCCCAGCCAGAGCATTCTTGGAAATACCACCTGCCTAAGCCAGCAGTTCTGAGAACAGAGACATGGATCCTCGTCATTGGTGAGGAAGGTCCAGAAGTTATTTAGGGATGAGTGTTTTTGTGAGAACATTGGTGACTGGTAAGCAGCCCCCACAGGCGTGTGGTTCTGTCTGCACTCAGCACAGACCTGGCAGAATATCATACCATTCTCTTTCCAGGACTCTGGCCTTCTCCCCTCCTACAGCTTTCTGGTTTTCAGAGAAGTCCCAAAGCAGACTCATAGATGCTGGGCGCCAGAGAACCTTCTTACTCTCCCCTGCTCTGCTCTAAATCTTAAGAGTGGGAGAGAATGGTTGATCCCTGCAGGCTGTGTTTCCCAGGACTTGTGTCAATTGGCTTCTGTCTCGGATCAGCAGTAGCTGAAGAGAGGTTCCCATGGGAGATGGGGAGGGGAAGAGCATTTCTCTCCCCTCTTCCCTGCCAGGAGAAAATGCATCTCCTCCAGCTCCAGCTTGTGCAAGATGGACCCACTGTGGTCCTGGCTTCTGCCAGATGACCCTACACTCAAGTAATGTCACCTCATTCTGTTATCTCTCCAGCCTGAGATGGTGGTGGCTTCCTGCTGTAGCTAACCTCTTGGTTGCCTCAGTGTCCCGTTAGGCTTCTCGGCCATTTCTTCTCCTACATAACCAATTCTTGGCATTGAAGTTCCTCTATTGGAAATGCTCAGGGTAAGTCCTGTCTTGGCTGGTTGGACACATACTTACCCTGGCAGGAGTGATGCTGTCTCAGTGGCCTTCTGTCTGTTTTCAGTTCAAATATCTCAAAGAGGGAAGAAACTAGTCAGGACAAAAGAAACCACTTTACGGACAAGGAGGCCTTCTAGTGAAAATCAGCCTCGTAGCTGGCCACAGCTTCCTCATTATTAGAGCATCGAAAACCACCATAAGGTGGCCAGCACTGCTGTCATGTTAAATCACCTCACACATGGAGACGTTTTATAACCTACCCGCAAGAATTGGGTGATACGTGGTATTGTTTTAAAAAAATGTTTTTTAAAGCCGGTCAAGATTTTTCTTTCAAGAAGTCTAAGAAACCCTGGAAAACTCAGCTCCATGACTGACTGTCTGGAGATGTACACCTGAATTCAGTATCCCACATGGCCACCCCTGAAGAATTTCCCCCTTGGGAAATCACTTTTGTCACTTTCCCACATAGTGGGTCAGAGGTTGTTTAGCAAAAGTTCAGTGTGAACTCATGGAGGAGGAAGGCAGGCATAGGAGTGAGGGAACCGTTCACATCACAAAGGCCAAGTGCACTCCAGCGCCTCTAGAGAGGGGAGCCAGCGATGGCCTCCTCTGCCTCTGGCATTTTCAGCCCTAAGAGCTGGACTTGAGGGAGGCGGGTGGCCCCTCGGCGTCAGCCACGCTGGCTCTGGGTGGTGTGTCTCACAGACAAGAGGAGGCCTATTCTGTGAAGGCGGATCTACCAGACTGGGAGGAATAGCAAGTGCAGGATCAAATGAGTTCCACCTCCTCTAAAGTGCTCTGCTGACTGAAGATGTTTGAAGCCAAGGCCCAGAGGGCACATTTGTCAAGCTCTCAAAAAATAGAAACCAGGATCAAAGCAGAAGCACTTTCCAAATATAAACATTTGTCACCTACATTCACTTTTGATGTGCCCCATTTTGAATACGTTCTCCTTTATAAGAAGGACAGCTTAATCTTTCCGCACACACACTTGGGTCCTTCAAATGGAGCCCAGGGACAATGGTGGGGGAGGAGTGAGAAAGGAAGTTTCAGCCAGGCAAAATAAGAGAGAGAAAAATCCCTTCAGAAGCATGAAACAGGAAGGAATAAAGGAAACTAACATTTTATACATTACCTCATGTTTTCCTGCAAATTACCTCTAGAAAGAGGGCATCATTATTCCCATTTTGTAAAGTGTTTAAGTCATATATCCAAAATAGCTCAAGCTTGTAAGAGTAAAATCAGAATGTCTTCCTAGCTGACCTACAGTCCCTTCTGCCACCTGTAATAAGTGGCCTCAGCTAAAAAGTAAGGCAGGTAATCTCAGGTCTGCAGAATGTCTTGGATACTCAGTGCCCACTCATATCTATGTATCTGGAAGGTACCATGTGTTTTAGAGCTGGATAGCAGCTCTAGGGTCCTCTACTCCAGCTCTCACACAAGACCTGCTGCCCCATTCCAGAAGGACAGCACTTTAGTTCTACTTTTGAAACTGCCCAGCTCTGCCACATTTCTACAAAATGGCACAAAGGATCTATGCCTATGAAATGAGCATGTACCCTCATCCATAACACTCCCTCCTTGCCTATCTAAACCCTATTCACTCTTAAAGGCTCAACACAAGGATCAACCCTCTCCACAAAGTCTTTCAGACCATTTAGTACTCATGGAACACCCACACTCATTTTGAATTCTGCTATCTTATATTAATCCTCTCATGAGTTTCCATGGATTAGCTTTTAGGATTGGTAAGCACCTTTGAACAAGTGGAGAAAAGGGAACAAAATTCAGCATGAGAGGTAAGTCAATCCCTTCTGAAAACCAGGCTGTGTGGTTAGAAGCCATTGGGAGTTTGTACTAAAGGAACTGAAGAAATAAGAGTAAAGGATAGGTAGTGAGGGGTCTTGCCTCCCTAAGACTTCAGCAGAGTCACTGCCAGTGATGCTTCTCCTACTGGCCTAGGCAAAGGAAAAAGAGAAACTAGTTTTCTCTATCATAAATCATGAACCTCAAAAGCCTCATTTTCCAAAAGAATTAGGCTCCAGAAGGAGGAAGATGGAACAGAGGTTGAAAGTTTCTTCCAATCTTTTTGTCTGCCGGGCACTGGTTCTGGATGTAGCCTTTCCCAGATGATAAACCTTCCTCTCTTTGTTTCTCCTGAACTGGGAATCAGCATGCAGATTCATTTACAGGCCAACCCAGAGAGATTTACACTCTCCTCATTGATATATTCCTCTTGACAAAATTGTGAGATACATAATTATAACAAGAGATCAGGTTTAATTTAGGAAATCGGGTCATTGTTGAGCATGGTTGATCATCTTTAAAGAAAACACACTTACAGTCTTCAAGATAAAGTCCATTCCCCTGTGATGAGGTCGTCTCATGGAATGCTACTAGTCCTGGGCAGGGTTTCAAAGCCGTTAAGTTTCTCTAGGTGAGATAGAGCTGCTGGGGTTTGTGGGAATGTTGGCACCCAGGTGACATGTTGGATAATCTTTAACAGAGGAAGTCTGTCTGGTGCCTGCTCTTTGTTCCAACTCCACTTTCCTATTTGAGAACCCTTGTGATACAATTGCTATTCACAGCCGCATTTTGGAAGGTCATGAGTGTGGTCCCGCATTGGATGCTGAGCAAATAAAGCGCGCCCACCCACCACCTGAGTCTCTCTTCCTGACAGCCAGCACAGCAAAGCAAGAATTTGCTCTCCACCAGTGTTATTTTACAGAGGCGGTGAGGTGCATTTTCTAAAATATATTTTATATTGTTTACTCGCTTAAGTAAAACAATATATTTGGGGCTCAGAACACATTTCGCAAGTTTGCCTGCCAGTGTCACACAACATCTCTCTTGTAAAAGACAGTTTCTCCAGGAGGATGTAAACTCTCATCCAGACAATTTTTTTGACGAATGTGAATGGAGAAGGATGCAGGAGACAAGTCAGTGTCTCCAAAACCACTTGGAAAAGTGTCTGAGATGTCAAGCAATTTGATTTGAAAGCTCTGAATCTTTCTCTCCCCTGCAGGAAGAAACTCTTGAGCTACGCAGCAGAGAATATACATGAATGGGTGGTTAAATCAAGAATGACTGGATCGACCATTACTTTTCTCCTGCACAGTACCTAATTAATGCCCGCTGAAATTTATCAATGACAAAAATAATATCTGAGATGACATCAAAGCCATTGACTGTCTCCCAATGCCCTTCTGGTGAAGATGAGGGTCTAGTCCCCACCATGGGGCCACTGGTGAGCACACTGTGCTTGCATTGCTCAATTCTGTTTGTCACTAGTTAACTAGAAGTCCTTTGAGAACAACGATGGCACTTTGGGTGCTGCTCTGGCACTGCCATAGGGTGGCTCAGCAACTGCTTACTTAATAAATGATTGTAATGAAAGGTGTGTTTTTGGTTTTGTTTTTGTTTTTCTTAACACCCTTGAATGGCCATTTAGCTTCACATCTTGCAACAAACATCTATTAAATACCCACCCTGGGTTAATCATCAGAATTCAGAGACAAATGAGACAAGTCATTGTCATTCAAGAGCTGGGAGCAGGCAGCTGGGAAGCAGCTATGAAAGAATTGCTACAAGAAGTCCAGGCAAAGAGTAAGGAGGATGACTGGGCCCTCTCCATGGAGGGGGATCATGGCCCAACTAACCCCTGGGTTCCTGGACCTGCAAGGGGCTTGCCTTCTACAGAAGAGACCTGTTACAGACAGCATTAACAGAGGCGGAGGCCCACAGCTGGTGCCAGTGGACAGAGCCAAATGCAGCCACAGAGCCAAGTAGAACAGGAGAAGTCAGATCATCACACTGAGCATGTGAGCTCACAGACCTATGCCCTGATCACAGGGAAAGCCAGCACCATCATGCTGCTCTCGGGGCCCCTGCACCAAGGCCCCTACAACTCTCACCAAATGCTTTCTTACAGGGGCGAGACTTTGGGCTACTAGGGGGCGGGGAGCGAAACCTAATGGTATAAACACCTCTGAAGGATCAACAATAGAGTGAGACCCAGCACAGCCCAAATTCACTAAACCTTAAACTAGATGCCTGGGGGAAATAACAACCTTCCTGAACAATAAACTTTGATCAGCAATGACTTTGCTACCAAAGAGAAAGGTCATTATGCGGACAACTTAGGGATTTCTTTTCTAAAGGGATTTTCATTAGACAACCAGTTTGGTAGAAAAATAAATTTATTCCTTAGGTATCAGTCATGACACTGAAATTTCATGAGATGGCTCTTTGTGTTTTCTCAGACTGTACACCTGCTGGGCTCAGTATCCTTCTGTGTCAAATAAAGGATTGAACTGGGTGATCTCTGAGGTCTCACATTTAATCTATTAGCTTCTTTGCCCTAATAAATCGTTTCCCTAAAGCCCTCTATCAGCAGAGCCCAACATTGGCTTTTCACTCAACCACTATTTGTCTTCATCACTAAAGACCTTTCTCAAAGTCAAAGAAAAGTTATAGGAAAGAAAACGTAAGGAAAAAGGAAAAAAGACCCAATAATCTCCTCACCCATATTTTTATCCATCATGGTGCTTTATGTAGAGAATGACTTTCCTGTTATATTTAGATTACAATCAAACTGTAAAAGAACTGTTATCTCCCTGTTCCTGCTTTTTACTTTAAACTCTGAGACCTTTGTCCTCCTATATTAGAGAAGCTGTAAATACTACAAGAGAATGTTTACATTTTAAAAATCCATTTTCCTTGATCATTTGTAGAAGGAAGGAAAAAAATCTTTGTACTAACACACCAATTCATCTTGACTTTGCACAAAGTCACCTGAAGGCCACCCTTCCATTCAACAGCATTTCATTTCTCCCAGAAGTTGTCTTTCCATACAGAAGTCTTTCATTTCTCCCAGCCTGAAAGCACTCTCCAAGTTAGGAAGGAGAAAGACAGAACGTGCCCGTGTAAACTTGGGACAGAACTTGTGATGGATGTGGGGCTTGGGAGTTAATTGTGTTCTAAATTTATAATTAGCATAGAATTTACTTCTAGCCTTTTAAAAAATGAGTTTCATTGACTTGCTTAAGAATTAGAAAAATTCCAATCCAGTGATCAAGAAACCTAATAGTACCTCTCCCTCGGTCACTGGGAAAGCAAACAGCTTACCAGAGAAGCCTCTGATGGCCAGCAAAAGGTGCATGAAAGACACACAGAGGAAATCTGAGCAAGATATTTGGCGAGAGTGGTCAGGAGAATTTACTTATCCCAGGAACAGATTTACTTATGCCGTGTTTGTGCATAGGCTCACCTCAGAACACTCCAACGACTTAGAACAGAACATCTGCTGGCATGTATTCACACAGAGCACCAACCCTGGCAGGAAACAGCCACACAGGAATTACATAAAGTGAGTGGAGCCCGTGGAGGCAGAATGGCAGTGAAGTCATCATAACTCAGTTGCTAAATTACGTAGGTCTTCACTGCCAAAGAAGCGACTGAAGATAAGTTTCTTATCTATTATAAATCCAGTTGCAAGAATTTGATGGCATCATGTGACAAGCCCTAACTGGTGGCTTCCCCTCATTTTAAAGTCACTGACTACATTTCCATAGATGTCATGACTTCTAGATCATTGATAGGTCAAAATAGATACCTTTATCTACATTCAGAAGTTCACATTACCAAGAATATTGTTAACAAGACCCACTTCAGTCAACCACATTATTGCACATGATCCTATGAAAAGCCCTGTACTTAGAGTGGAGGACGGACAGAGGGAAAGGGACATGATTCAGCCATGGTCCTCAAGAAGATAAAACAAAAATAATTACAATACAGTATGGAATCACACCATGGCTAAATGAACTTGGCACATATCTTCTGCTCAATAAATATTTACAGAAAGAATGACTAATTAAATTGTATGAAAATAAGTATTCTAGAAGCACAGAAGAGACAGGAATTACTTCTGGCTGGGGACATCCAGTGGCTGACATTTGAATTTGACCTTGAATAATGGATAGGGTTTTCTCAATGATAACGTGAAATCCATTCCAGGTCAAGGAAGAGTGTGAGGAAGAGTAGGGACTAAAGAATGTGCACATTCATGGGAGAGTGGCTTATGTTTTTGCTGGTATGGAATATTTAAACAGGACCAGTGGAAACTGGTTAGGGTTACAACAGGCAGCTTTGAGTTTGAAAAAGAAGCTTCATATGCCAAAGCAGTTGATCCTTGTGGGGACTTTCTTTATTTTAGGATAAAGTTTTTTCATTTCAATTAATCAATCTATTTGCATAACAGTGTTCCATTCCCTGCTTCAGCATCTTCATGTAGTTAGCCTGAACCATTCCAAGCTCATTCCAAGGCCCTCAAAAACGATCTTGTAATTAATGTTTGAGTCAAACTGGACTTACTGCAGTCAGTGTAGCCCACATCATGAAGGGTGAATTCTCAGGGTAAAATAGAAAAAGGTGTAGTCTCTTTGCCCAGCATGGTTGAGCAAAGGGAAAATCTAACTCCCTCACAACCCACAGAAATCCAAAAGTAGCTGAGGTTTCCTTTGAATTCAATCTAATTAATAGTTATAAAAACCCACAATGCTCTGGGCATCCTGCTCTATGCTACCAAGGGTCTTCCAGAAGCCGATAGTCCAGTAGGGGACACCATCACAAATAACCATAATGAGCTAGTGTGAGAGTGGGCCAAATAGAATGTCCTCCAGGGTCACATGAGAGGACCATCTGGTGCTTGGAAAAGAAGTTAAGAATTAAGTAGCATCTCTTCGGCAGGATTCTGGGTCAGGCAGAGAGGGCCTTCTACCAGGCAGACCAGCAAAGGTCTGGAGTGGTGGTTCTCAGCACTGGCTGCACATTAGAATCATCTAAGAAGCTTTCAGAATTACTCATGCTCAAGCCCATCCCATTAATTCTTATTCAAATGATGTAGAGAAAGTTCTGGGCATCTATATTCCTAAAAGCCTGGTTATTCTAATGCACAGCCTGGGTCAATAACTACTTTTATGGAGCAGGAGCATGCTGGAGACTTTTGGGGAGGAATGAGCTGCACTTGGAGAAGTTGTGCACAGAAGATGAGCTGAGAGGGACAGAACCTACAGAGTTGGGGACACCTAGGGTTTAGCAGGACTTGGTGTCTATGATCCAGTCTCTAAACATTAAAAGCATGCTTCTCCACAGACATCCTTTCCCTACTGTCTAGGACAGAAAACAAAAGGAGAAACTGTTTTACACTCAAACCTAGAGAGAGTCCTATCTTGGTAATTATGTGGCATATTTCACCACTCTTCTCTTTTTCACAAATCCTCCTAATCAGCACTCATGGGTAGAATGCAGAAAGATATTTTATTTTATCTTAGCAAAAGAAAATATCAGATAGGAGAGGAGAACTCGATAAGAAGAGTATCCTAAATAAAAGTTCTCTTTGTCTCTCATTACATCACCTCCCCTACACACACACCAAATGATAATGCCTAACAGAACATGAACACGCTACTTTGGAGTGGCTGTTCTCAATACTGAGAGGAACCAAGTGTTATTTGGTATAGGGGGAAGTGACCAGCCATTCACATTATATACCAGGCTTAATTTATGACCATAAACTATAATACAATGAGGTTAAGTTTCATTCAACAAAGTTTACTTAACACGTCTGCCAGGCTCTGTGTTAGGGATTTGAGAACACACATGCTGAGCAAGTCTTGGCCCTCCCTTAGGAATTTGCCATCCAGTGGAGGAGACAGACATGTAGACAGACACTGAGCTTCTCCATGATTGGGGTAGCACAGAATTTTACTGGGGCACATGGGAGACACCCCAGCCAGGCTAGGAAGACTGGGTAACTAGAAAAATGGGTCGTGGTGGGGGGCAGCAATAAGCTAAGGCATATGAAACCTGACAGAGGACAGGGGGATAGCCAATTATAGCAACTGGAAGCAGTTCAGTTAAATGTGACAGAACTCAGAATTCCAAGGATGAGCTTATTTTTAAAAAACGAGACTGGTGAAAGAAACAGAGTGAAGCCTGAACTTTATTGTGGGCATTGGGAGACCAGCAAAGTTTTTTAAGAAGAGAAATGACATGATCGAGGTGTACGTTTCAAAAGATAAGCGTTTGGAGGATGGGTGGGGACTGGAATTGCAGTAGCCAGCCAGGCAGGAGGGAATCGGCAGCATCCACAAGGTCCGACAGGGGTTGACTGAGCACTTGCCGGCACTGGGTTCAACAAGGATCGAGGGTGTGCATGACAGACGGGGACTACTTTCAGAAAGTCTACGTTTGAGGGGAATTATTTAAAAATATTAAATGAATGATTACATAAATAAGTAATTACAATTCTGATGAGGAAGGAGAGGTACAGCGTTCCAAGAAAAACATATAACTAGGGGGCCCAGCCTGGTATGGGTCTTTCTTTTAATAAGAAAAGGCTTCTGCACCGCGCGTTGCGGTCGTGCTCTGAAGATGGGCTCGGTGGCCTGCCGCCACCTTCCCGCCACCTGTGATGCGTGCTAAGGCCCGTGAAGGGTCCCGCCGAGGTTTCCACCAGCCCACAAGCAAGAGCACGGCAGCCATCCCCTCCAGCGGCTCACTGGTGCCCAGCCACGACTCTGCCGGCACCATCTGGGTTCCACCTCCTGTAGCAGCTCCTGTGGAAGTGCAGGGTACCCTGGGAAGCCATCTCCCACCACCCCGGTCTCCCCAAGGTTGATTCGGGTCACTGGTGGGCGAGCTGCCTTTTGGGGAAGTCCATTCTCCCGTAGATGGCCACAGTGCTGGAGTCTCCGGAGCACTCGCAATCTCCCCAGGCCTCCAGGGGCATGATCACCTGTGACCTGGCTGGGGAAGACACAAGGCAGCGGCCTGGTGGCAGCCCAGCAAAACCAGGCCGGGACCCCATCCTGAGTGGCTGCCACCGGCCGCCAGACTTTCAGAGGCGCTAGACTCTTTCGAACCTTTTCCCCTGCACCTCACCCCATAGACTAGGCAGAAGCAGTTGGGTTCTTTAATGTCAGAACAGCAAAACACCAAAAAGGAACCCAAGAGTCTCGTTTTTTACTCTCCTAGCCACACGAGAGCCTTCCTGACACCTGTAACTGTGTGCCTTGCGCCAAGCGGAAAATAGACGATAAGCAGTCAGGGGGGAAAAAAATGAAAAAAGGAAGGAGGAAGGAAGGAAGGAAGGAAGGAAGGAAGGAAGGAAGGAAGGAAGGAAGGAAGGAAGGAAGGAAGGAAAGGCTTCTTGAGGAAGTGATATTTAAGGTAAGATGAAATTGATTTGGCAAAGGTATGGAGAGGAGGCAGATGGAAGCAGAAGGGCCTGGGGGTGAGGGGCAGTGGGGCACATGGGAGGGGTGGTTGTAACAAAAAAAGTTCATGCTGGAAAGGCCTGATGGAAAAGGAGCCCACCTCTAGGGGCCCAGGGCATGAGCGGCAAGTGGGCAAGAGGAAGCTTAAAGAGCCCAGCTGGCCATTCGGGAAGAGTGTGGTCTTTATCCCAAGAACAGAGGGTGGGTTTGATGGAGTAGAGAATGACATGCTCAGATCTGGAGATTACTCCAGCTGCTGGTGAAGAGAAATCTGGGGGTTTGGGAAATACTAAGGAACTAGAAGTGATCAGAGTAGGGTCTAGGACAGACACCAAGAAACGGCAACAGGTAAGGGGCTGTAGCTAAAGAGAAGCCTGTGAAAAAGACAGTGAAACAGAGATTGGAGAAGCACAAAAGAAACCAGGAGAGAATGAAAAGAAACCAGGAGAGCTAAAAGA
This sequence comes from Eonycteris spelaea, assembly GCA_003508835.1. Classification (NCBI taxonomy): domain Eukaryota; kingdom Metazoa; phylum Chordata; class Mammalia; order Chiroptera; family Pteropodidae; genus Eonycteris; species Eonycteris spelaea. Next base: position 5,117,446 of record PUFA01000127.1, on the reverse strand, counting down.
AACCAGAAGCTAAAAAAAGAATGCTCATTGTGAAGTAAAGATAAGAGGGACAGAGAAGTATCTGATGGATTTTGCCCCAAGCAGGCCATAGGTGACCTTGGCCAGAGCAATGAGTGGTGAGTCCAAACCAGATTCTAGTGGTTTGAGGTGGAAATGGAAGTGAGGAAGCAAAGACTTGAGTGTAATCAACTTTAGCCTGAAGCAGGGCAATTAGAGGGATAAAGAGATAGCTTGATGGCTTCTTGTGAGAGTCAGATGGGATAAAGCAAGTGAACTCTGGTGCTCTGTAACAAACTTGCTCATTATTACTAGAGCATGGAAGAGTGTCCAGATCCACATTTCCAATAGCCTCTTCCTATCTGCCAAGCAGGGCTTTGAGCTTTACGTTCACCACCTTCTTTATTCTCACCATAGCCCTGAGAGACTGAGACCATTATTCCTCTTCATAGAGGACAACAGTGAAGCTCAGAGAGTGAAGCTCAGATACTTGTCCTCACATTATCAAGTTAGAGTCAGAATTTAAGTCCAGTCCATCAGCTTGCAAGGTGTGTGCTCTTTCTATTACACCGCACTGTCTCTTTGTGCTATGGAGGCATCCTCAAACAGATATCTCCTGAATTTCCACGTGATTATGGCTTTCGTAAGTGGACTCTGTTCACTCATTCTCTACGCCCTTAGGTTAGTGAGGTTAGGCTGTGTAGTGTGATGGTGCATGAAATTTGGATTCAGCCAGAACTGCCTTTATCACTTACCTGTGAGCTTTAATTTTCGTGTCAGGGGGGAAAAAGCCAAAGAGAATTTTTTTTTTCAGTTTCCTCACTTTATTTTTTGAGAATTTTCTTTTTAATCTGCATGTTTTATGTAGAAAATTTAATCATGAGCTTAGGTGGGGGAGTGTTTGTAAAGCGTTTTGCCCAGTGCTGACACAATAAGCACTCCATCAGTAATGATTATTAATACTTATATTGTTCCTCCACTTCTCCAACACAATCTGCACATGAACCCAAACCCATACTTTCTCTCCGAAAGTATAACTGACAAGAATAAAGTGCTGCTACAGGGCCCGCCACACATCAAACCTTGCCGTTTTGACTCAGACCACGCTGGCCACCTGATGGGTCATTTCAGCAAAGTCCCCTGACCAAAAGAGTCTCCTTCACCATCACATTCTCCATTGGTGGGCCATGACTTTAGTTCTTGGAAAACCTTCCCTGTCTTCCAGAATTTCCTATTTAAATGCAATGAAAGCAGGACAGTGACCTCTGACAGAAAGCAGCCAGGTGGCAGAGAAAAATCAATTGTGTCAGTGCTAATAATGTTAGTGTTTTAAGATCATGTACTCTAACCCTACACTATCCCCAATGGATAGGGTAATTCAGTTCCCAAGCCACTCCAAAATATACCATTCCCATTCTCAGGAATCAACAGTCTTCCATTCGATGTGTATGCTTTCAGACCTTTTTCTATACACACAAAAAGTTACATGCAGATATTAGAAGGGTGATATTCAAATTTTCTCCCACTTACTTCCTTGCCCAATACCATAGGCATCTCTACATGTTGGAAACACAAACCTATTTCCTTCTTAATAGTTGTTACATTGTTTTCTGTGGTATAAATTTCCCTGGGTCTTTTAACCATCAGCTCCAACATATTGTTCTCAAGAACCATATTTCCATGAGATAGAATCTTCCACCAAATTCGTTTTTAAAAGCTGTTAGTTTAGTCTACAGCCATGCTACCCTGAACAAACCTGATCCCGTCTGATCTGGGAAGCTAAGCAGGGTCGGGCCTGGTTAGTACTTGGATGGCAGACCACCTAGGAAGACCAGGTGCTGTAGGTGTAAAAAATAAAAGAATAAGGGATTGTAAGCTGACAAGGTCCTCGCAATCTCTGAAGTCAACCAAAGGTTGCCTTGCTTAAAAAAAAAAAAAAAAAAGTAAAAACTGTTAGTTTATACAAGAGTGCCCTTTGAAAATGGTTTTCTGTTCTATCACACCAGGTCTGAAGCACAAGGACTCCAGGCCCCAGCATCCTCTCCACAATACCTAGGCACAATAGTGATTGAGCATGGTCTCTCCAGGAAAACAACAGAGCCAACGAAAAATAGTTAAGTACTATTGGGAAGATTTCTATTTAAAATGACAGCAAGCAATTACTGAACACCTGTGTTTTGCTACCTTCCTAAGGTGCTAGGGATAAAAAGACAAATAAGACAACTGCCTGTCCTCATTTGTTCACAGTCTGGAAGAAAAGGCAGATCTGGTCCCAGTAGGATGTTCCTTCGGGGCTGCAGGAAGCGTGGCACAGCCAGAGGCTTGTTGTAGAAGGGACTTGAAGAAATCTGGCATGTGAGTCACATGGATATAAGGAAGGAGGGAGGGGGAAAGTATTGGATCCTTCAGGACACTGCCATATAAGGGCTTTTTATCTTTCCCCGGAAACTAGGGAAACTATTAAAACCTTAAGCTGGGGAATGACATGCAGATTTTCATTTTAGGAAACTCTGTCTGGCTACAGTGTAGAGAATAGATTGAGGGAGGCCTGACTAGAGATGAGGATGTGGGCTAAGATGTCACAGGTCTGCATATAGGATCTGGAGAAAGGAAACCCTCCAGCCAAACGGGACAGCATTCAAGGCAGAAAAAACGGTGTGGATTTCATTCTTTATTGGATTGAAATGGGGGGCTGAGGAATAGAGGTGTGAGGGATAAACAATTTCTTGAACGGGTACATTTTAGGTCATTGGAGAATATACTGATTTTACTAATGCAGTGCATTGCCCTTGATGAAGCCTAATCAATGAGGAGCTGTAAAGGATCCCTCAGTCTGCTGAAAAGTCTTATAAGAATGTGACAGGGAGTACTCTGAGGGCAGAGCCCCAGGGTGAGGTTAGTCCCTGGAAGAAAGTGGAAGGAGATTCAAATCTGACTCAGCTATTTACAGGCAGGGGCTGGCCTGGGGGTCCTACCTTCCAATTTAGCTGATGGCTTCCCTTTACTCAATTTGTAATCCATTTAGGAGGACAAAGGGTCTGAATTGCCCAAAGCCTGTCTGGAGGGGGTAAACAAAACCTACAGCAACAAAACAACTGCTGAAGTTTTCCAACAATGAGACCATTGCTGTGAATAAAGTGATTTTGGAGAATGATGTGTTTCAGCCCCACAGATTTCACCCTCACAGATATTTAGGATGAACTCTTAGGCTCCCTGGTTTTCCAGGGACCCAACTCTGAGAAACACTGCCCTGGACTCACCACAAGAAGACAATGGGCTTCTCAACAAACCTCATGCCTAAAGTTTTCCCCCTGCCCCTAACTAGTCGGAAACTTGTTTTCTGAGGCCCAGGAATGAGCTCACCCTCCAGGGGTGTAATTCAGTATCACACCAACCAAGAAGGATCACAGGACACCCTCAAGCTTTGGCCAAGCACTCCCAACACACTCCAGAGACTAACAGAGGCCAGCATTGTAGTTCCCATCCCCCAGACGAGTCAATAGGAGCCAGTCAGCGTAAACAGATCCTCCTCTGCTCCACTGAAGCCACACAGGAGCATCTAAAGGAGGATTAACAACGCTGCTTTGTGAGGCTGCTGGCATGGCGCCATCTTGCTCTTCACTCCCAAGAGGCGGTGAATAGTGCCGGCTGCATTTTTGTGCATAAACCTCACTACGCATTTGGGAAACATCCACGAGCTATTTGAGTAGTTCATTTTGGGCTGCAGGTTCACCCCAGGCAGAGGCCAAAGCCCTACATCATGGCAACAGTACCATCTCTCCTCTCTACAGGGACCACTTTTTTTTTATGCTCATGGACCTGTGTCTGGCCTCATTGGAATGAAGGGAAGCAAAATAGATGAGTTGAGGCAGGGGGCCTACCTGTACTCTTTCCCACCCTACAAGCCTTGAGCCTCACACAAAGACCCTCCTTCAGGCAGCCAGCCTATGCCAAGTCGGTTCTGTTTTCACACCTCTGTTTAGAGATAAGAGGTAATACTTAGGAATCACATAACCAAGTTGCGAAATAAACCTGATCAGCTAAAATTGACCATTTTAGGTGCCAAAGTGGGAGCTAGCTTGGTAAGTACTCAATGGGGCTCCTGTTTTCCTTGCTCCTCACCCAACGGCAGCACATTTCTATTAGCCTCCGGTTGGCGGTGGCCCATTAGCTAAAGGTAGGGAACTCAAGGACTTGTGCTCAGTCAAGTGCACCGATGTTTACTCACTGCCTTTTGGAAAGCACTGGGGTTAGCTGATACCAGGAAGCTTGCCTCTGACCCTTCCAATAGTGCAGTCAACTGCTCCATTGTCAGGCAACACCTGTCATGAGCTCTATTACCTGGACTTAGGGAGTTTTAGGGGATAAAGGCTAGACATTGAAGGGCCCTTGGATCTCTGATCTCCTGAGTACTACTTGCTAGGACATCCATAGCTCAGAAAATGTAGATGTAAGAATCATGTACTCAGGACTCACCCTCAATCCATACTTGATCCATTTTCTGAAATATATTGGAGGAAGCCCATATCAAGGTGTGTAACAGCAGAAGCTGAGGGAGGTGCACCCCTGTGAGAGACCATTGTCTCAGGCTAACCCTGCCCAGACTGCTTTGGATCTAGCCCTGGTTATAGACTTGCCTCTCCCAGAGCCACAGCTGCCTGCCCACTTCAGCCTGGCTTCTGTCTCAGCCAGTCAGGCTTAGGAGTCTTCCAACCACAGGGCCGAAACACTAGCTAATTAGTTCATCATTAAAGTTGTAATAGTGTCAGAATCATCATCCTCATTACTGTCATTGAGCTGGCATTGTAGTATCTAGGGAATCATCAGCTTCACAGAACTTGGGCTCAGAGATGGAGATACCCACAATCCCTACAATACCTTGCAAAAAATAATATTTGTTGAATAAATGGATGGGAAAATAAGTGAATGAATAAAAGAATATATCCTATCATCATAAATTGAATGAGATTAAATGCCAACTCCTGCCATAGCTAACCCAAATGTGTGTGGATTCCCTGGGCTGGACTGGGGTGGGGGCAAGGAAAGGGAGGTGAGTGTCAGGCTGCTTAGCTTGTTCTTGCAAATACGGTACTGCTCACGCATCAATGAGTAGGTACCAGCTAACACCAAATGTGAATAGGAAGCCTGATAGAGACTCAGAACGCCTTCTTAAAGTTGGTTGCAAAGACAATCAGAAATAAGCAGAGAATACCTCTGTCTTGCCTCCTTTTCTTCCAGATTCCATGGTCTTGACCATGGCCCTTCCCTGGTAGAAGACAGCTCTGCCAGACTTATGCCACTCTCCCATATCCTTATTCCCTCTTGCTTAGCAGAATTTGAGTCCCTCTCAATTATTCAACAAACCTTTTACAACAGGGACCTCAATATTTACTCAACCACTACCTCTTTCATCACCACCACCCATGATCATCGTCATTATTATTCCATGGACTCCATGTACTGAAGATCTTGTCTACCAAACAAACTGCATTTATCAAGTGATACATCTTCGTAATCAGAGCAGATGACTAGTGCCATCACACTGGGTAGATGTAATTCTAGCCCAAAGCAAAGGACCTAAGTTTCTTTAGCCTATAAATCTGATTCTGGGTCAATGCATTAATTTTGTTTTGTCATTTGTAATATTAAAATGACTTTGAAAAACTCTTCTCACCCACCCACCCAGTACTACCTAGAGATTCCATGTTAAAATTAAAGACAGTAGTTCAGCTCATCTTAAGTGAGGTTTTTGGAACTTGCAGAATAGGAAGAATTCTTTTCTCCTGGTTTTCTGGGATGATAAAAGCAAGTGGGCTCAGAGACAGATCTTACGGAAATTCCCAACTCCCCAGCCTTTGGGCTGACCAAACCAAGTGCTATTGTATATCAGGCTAACTCCTTACTGGCTTGTGGAAGGAAGTCCCACAGAGGCGGGTTAGCTTCCCTCCTGTGTGCCTCTAAATAGCCTCTGCCCACCTCACTTAAGAAGAATTTGTGCCTCAGGTGGGGTAGTTACAGTAGCATGGACATTAGCAACTTTTAATGCCTTCTTATCTGGCCCTCACCTATCCCTCCCCTGGACCACACTACTTGTTTTGCAATCAGTATTCCAGGAGAAAATCAGAGCCCAAGGCTGAGGGTAGGGAAACTGTGGTGGGGAGGGAGAGATTCGAAACTTCCATGAGGGTGGTGTAGTTTGAAAAGCATTGTTCTTATGATAATTTTACATGTGGAAAATGAAAACAAATGCCTATTGTTGTCCCAATGTAAATTCAGAAAGAAAAGCTCTATAAAATCTTGGCTAATGGAGAGCCACAGAAGATAACCAGGGCCTGGCCAAATTTAAAGGCATAGATCAGCATCTCCAGCAGTGTGTGGGGGTGGGGAAGGGGTGAAGTACTTACATTTATCAAAAAGGATCAGGGTAGAACAAAACTTCTTTCCCTGGCTGTGGGGTCTACTGCCAGTCCCTGGGAGACCCTGCTTATTCCATCCTTCATCCTTAATTTGTCCACGTGCTTCTCCTCCTCCTACCAGCCCACAGGCTACCCCAGCTCCCATGAGCCCTCTTTGAGACCTCTGCCCTCCTCCAACCACTAAATTAGCTGACACTGTGGCCTTCAGCAAGTATGTACTTGCTGCCTGCATTGGGGTGTTGAACACTGTTAGTAGTGTTCGTGGCTGGTCTCTTCAATTTGATTTTAAGTTTATTCAATACCTAAAGTCAATAAGCCCCTAGAATAAGTTCAGAACTTTTAAAATGATCTCATAGAACCCTATACCTTTTCCTTTATAGCATTAGTTCCGATAATTAAACTTTTTATACATTCATTTTCCTCAGGTTCTCTTTTCCACTGGACTGCAGAGATTTTCTTTGCTTTACCAGTACAGCAGAGTTAATAGTTACTATTTATTATGGCTTGCTAGATATACTCTAGGTAAAGACTGCATGCAGGAAGCTTTGTATACATTGTTCACATCAACCCTATGAATTAGGTGTTATTTCTATTTTGCAGCCTAGGAAATTTAGTCCTCAGAGAGGCTACCCAAGTTGACCCAGCAAATACATGTGGAACCAGAATCGGAACTCCAGTCTCCCTGATCCCAGAGCCTTTGCACTTCCCCCTGTGCCACCACCCTCTTACCCCTTGGCTATGAATACTGTATTTGTTAGGTGAATGAGTGAATGAATAATGGCATACATTTAATAATTTACCATTCACATTCCCAATGAGGACCATGTCACTTCCGGACTGTGTTTTCCTCCTCTCTTTTTTATTGATTTTTTCAGACACACATTCCCAATCTTTCCTCCGTTATAGGCCTCCAAGTATATATCTTTGTAAAATACATTGTGCAATTTTGTGTATATATTTTTTAATTTACCTTCATCATAGAGTGGCTAGAGACCTTATTCTGTTGCTTATTGTTTCAACCAACACTATGTTTTTTTTTTAATACGTGTTGGTGCATCTCTATCAAATTCCTTACTTCTAAATGCTGGGCAAAATTTATAGTTTATGTCCACCAGCAATGCACATATCTCATCCTCCCAGTTGCCTCTACTCTCACACCACCACACACACCCACTGCACTTTCAGACCCACTTGAAGCAGCTTCCATTTGTCCATGGGCATTTTAGGCAGGTTCCAACTGGGAATATGGTCTGAATGTCTTTCTGATAACTTGGACTATGACAAGCAGGCTAAGAAGTGTCAACCAATCCCTTTGGCTTTGTATCCCTAGAATCTGGGTCTCCAAGGATACCTTCAGAAAGAATTTTTACTGCATGGTGTGATTTTTTCTTTATGTATACAAACTTACCCTATGTGAAATTAACTATACTTAACTTAAAGGTTAAGTGGGCAGATTCTAGAGACATACAGCCTGGGTTCAAATTCCAATGTTACCACTTATCAGCTTTACTGAATTTCTCTTTGTCCTGGTTTTGTTGTTTGTTTGTTTGTTTGTTTGTTTTTGGCAATAATAACAGTACCCACCACATGGAGTTGTTGCATTTAGAACAGGGCCTCACAGTTGTAAGCATTTTATCAATGTTAGCCCTCATTTAAAATACATATAGGGTCTGAGTCCACAAAACCACATACATAACTTCTCTTATTTCAGAATAGAAAAGTTAAGTCATTCAAAAAAAATGAAGAGAAACAGAAGATGTGTCTGGCTACACCAAAGTAAATCTGTTTGTAATCTCTAATGACGAGGCCTTTACAGGCCCATCTTTGGTCTTCTAAGACCAAACACTTAAGTATAAACAACAGAGCCCCAAAGAAATCTGCTCACTTCCCTCTGTCTGGCTCTGAGAGTTTTACGACTGACAAATTCTGGTTCCAAGGGTATCCATTCTCCCCAGTTGTCCTTTCACCATTGGTTCTCTGCTTCTTTGTCACTTCCCTATACTGGAACCCTTGAGTGTTTAAGCTGGATTCAGAAGAAAGGAGGCCAGCCCCTGGGAACCTGAGGGCTGACGCTGGCCATAGAGAAGTGCTCCTCCTCTTTCGTGTGATGTGACTTGAGAATGGGTCAGTCCTGATGGCCCTGGTTTGAGCCGTATTTAGGAAGCAGCTCTAGGAGGATGCTCAAGCCTGAAATGTATGGCTTGTTGGTCCTGGACTCACGCAACATTTTTTCTCTCCTTGACGATGAAAGGGTTACTATTTCCTACACTTCCCTATCGCCTACATTTTGTAACATGTAAGCTTCTGCGTGTCCCTTTTATTTATCTGGAGAATTAGCTTCTAAAAGATAAGCTCATCTCCCTAACTAGCCATAGCTGATGGTCTTGAAATATACCCCAAATGGAGAGATAGTTGGGTGGCTATCTGAAAAACATCCTAACATTCACTCTGTTGCGGTTCTTTCCACCCCTTGACTATTATTTGTACTATAAAGGAAAGACCTTTGAGTGGACAAAGAAAACCCAATCCTTCTACAAAGTTATTAATTCCCCAAGAGAAAGGCTTGCCTCTTATATTTCTTTGATCCCTTACAGCGCCTAGCACAGTGTCTTGTTCATAGTAGATACTCAAATATTTGCTGATTGATAAGATTCCAAAGACTTAGATTGAAGTGAATGGACAACATTTGTCTAAGTAAAAACAAATGGTTTCGTATACAAAACCTTTTAATTCTTTTTATCAGGAGATGTCAAAATTCAAATTTACACTAAGTATATGTGCAAAAATTGTAGTATCTGTAAAATATTTTATAAGTTTTGGAATTTCCCTAGTGAGGTGAATTTGTTTGTTTATTTGTTTCTTGACAGACATTTGTCAAGTTCTTGTATGTGTCAGATATTATTCTGGGCATTAGAGAAGCAAAGATGGAGAGAGTTCCTGCCCTAAGTTCACAAACAGAATGGAGACTATCACATCGGCAAACAATTAGAAGATTATAAGGTAAGCACTTTGATGAGGCCTCAGTAGATTCACAATAGTGAATGGAGTTGAGATTCTGAGGCTCAGAAGCAGATCTGGAGTTGACTTGGTATATTGTATTGAAGTCAGCTCATGACCTGGGATTCAGAGCTGGAGTCCCCAGTGGACTGATGCCAGGCAACAGCAAACCTTGGGGAAGCCACCAAAACTTCAAATTGCAATTTGCTGATTTTAAAATCATGATGACAACATTAAAATTACCAATTTGCTGAGAGAATTAAAGTTGCAGATAAAAAATTGTAAAGTGTGCCCAAAAAAGTTGTCTGAAAAAGACTAAAGGGAGCTCCATCAGAGAATTGTCTTAAGGATACATTTATTTCATGGATGGGAGGGTACTTAAACACCTGGAGAGCTACACAAATGTCTGTACCATTTTTAAAATAATTAACTTCCTGTTTTGTCACCTTCTCCTTGGTTAAAGCCAAAAGTCAAAGATTAAAGCTAGACATCATTCTTTTCAAAGTGCCTTATTTTTGTGAAGGACAGTGTACCCCAGAGTTTGGGCAAATCTCAGGGAGGAGATTTCAATGTGGCTGACATTGGATAAATTGACAGCAGCCCTGGTTAATATATTTAATCTGCTCATATAACCCACGATAACAAAAATCATATGAACTTGTCTCAGTGCTAATCAGATTGGAATTTCATTTGACACAGCTTGATTATTTGGCATGTACAGTAATCTACAAAAATAAAACAAGAGAGCAAAGCAGAAAATCTACAAAAATAAAACAAGAAAGCAAAGCAGAAAATGGGTTTAGATTCCAAACCCACAGCTACAACTGTGAATCAAAGCGATATAATCTTTTTTCAGATTGAGAATAAGAGTGAATAAGAGTCCTTATGTCTTTTCTTAAACTGAGGTTTTCTTGTCATTCAGGCACTCCTAAAGAGATTTTTTATTTATGTTTCTTCAGTATCATGACTGAAGTAATGAGCCCCTTAAATGTAGGTCACATACTAGCCAGCAGGAATAGAAAAAATTAAATATAGGCATGGATGCCAATGAGTTGTTTCTGCTCTCCACCCTATCCAGTTAAAAAATAGTAAAGGATGAAGGGAAATGGACTTAAATCAAATGGACTTGCTAACATGCCCCCATTTTCTCCATTTCCTAATCCTTTTATAAATTCCATTGAGGTGGAATTTGCTTTTAGACTGATTATGTGGCTTACAGATCAGCATAATTACAAGATATTTGTTGAAAGGAAGTTCCTCATTGTGTCTGTTTGGTTTCCTTTCCAGTATTGAGTAGTGGATGACCTGGCTAAAACCAGTTCCATCTGGAACCTCTCTCAACCTTCTCAGAGGTAAAGAGAACCTTCACCATAACCTTAAATGAGGAAACCAGGACCCAAGAGAAGGCAGATGACTTTCCCAGCAATTCAGTGGCAAAATCAATTTGTATGTTTTTGTTTTGTTTTTTATGAGTTTGTTTTTGTTTTTTTATGAGTTCATTTACTAACAGTAATTATTCTTCACATAAAGCTAGGAAATGGGATCTTGAAGAAATCAAGTTGAAATATAATATCACAGAGACAATTTTTTTAACAGTAACATGAATCAGGTAATAAATAGCTCCCTTTAATCCAGAATGGGGCTCTTGACCAAAGAATTTTTTGGATATGGAAAGCATAGCCTTCCTCCATATCTCCACCTCCCTTTTGGCCTCAGAATGGATCTTCTGGGATGTTCCAGGACAGGATTTTTCTTGTTCTTTTTTTGGTCCTCTAAAAATTCCAGAGTTTCTAGCATCAATCATCATTATATTATCAACAACTATCACTTGCTGATTATCATAAATGACCTTTGTAGGGGCCTGAAAGAGGAAAGAGATAAAGTCTGTTTTCACAAAGCTTCAGTTTGAATAACATGATCTAGGATTAAGGAAAACATTAATAATAATAATAATAATAATAATAATAATAAAATAATAATAATAAATTGTACTGAGCCAAATGTTAAGTGCTTACTCATTTGTCTTTTCTAATTCTTACATAAAACTCCACATCCATTTTACAGATGAAGAAACTGAGACCTGCTCACAGGTACACAGCATTAGTGACGACAAATGTATTTCATTCCAAAGTGCATGCACTTAGAAATGAAATGGTACTGTTTCCCACAGGAGAACGAGTGTGGGAGAGTGGGAATACCTGAGAAAAAGCGATAATAAGGGCTCTTTCCTCAAGGAGGGCCCTAAAATGTTATACATACAATTTTATAGTTCTTATAATAATTATACAACCTAATCTTACACCCCAGAAAATAGGAGCTTTTCTCAGCAAACAACCTCACTAGAAACAAAGTCCCTCCACAATACCTTTTCAAGTTGATTGACTATTTTAATATATTAACATTCCCTTCATAGCCATCAAAAAGGTTTTTAAATTTTTTAAATGTTCTTCTTATTCTTAAGTAATTTACTGAATACATACATTTCCAAATACCAAGCATGCTTCTAATCATATAATCCTTACAATGATCCAAAGAGGAAGGTACTATTATTATTATTCCCATTTCACAGATGAAGAAACACAGAGACACAGAGAGGTCAGACAACTAGCCCAAAGTTACACACCTAGTAAATCATGATCCTAGATTCAAACCCAGACAGTCAAGTTCTGAGTCCAGCCTTTAACAATATACCATATTTCCTCATATGTATAGTACAGCTGGCTGTCCAGGAAATGTTAGACTCTAACTCATGCCTGTGGGAAATCAAGATGCTTCGTTTTGTAGAGTTGTGTAGAGTTGTGGCAGTTGCTTATAAAAGTGGCACACAAGGGCCATTTTCTAATTGTTCTCACTCCTGTTTCCTCCTCCATGGCCCTTTATAGAGTTTGGGTGTACAGTTGGTTCTTAATAAAGAGAAGCTGAACTGAGTGAGTCAAAAGGTTTGTGAAGGTCAATTGTTGAAAGAGGTGCCCTTCAGTGTTTCCTTTTGCTTGTTTCTTCTGGAAGTAAACAGACATTTGGATCACCAAAGCAGCTGAGAATGTGAACCAAGGACGGTCAGGGTACATAGAAAAACAGCACTCGTGAGTGTTTTGGGTTTTTTTCTTTTTTTTCTTTTTGAAAGGAAATTTACAAAATAGCTTAATGTATAGTCAAACAGAACAATTTTCTCTTTATTCCATTGTAATGCTTCAAATTTTTCAGTTGGTTTCTGATCATTCTTAAAGGTTTAAAATCATTTAATCTTTATGGAAGAAGATTTTCTTATAAATATTTTTAATCATCATGACTAATTTATTTTTATACCTTTGAAAATGGCTTTACAGTGTAAACCAGCTTTTCCAACAATTAGCTAACTGGAAGATTTTGTAATTATCAGACACTCATCAAACATTGAAGCAACATTTGAATACATTTTCTTTACATTCTAAGTCAACTAAGAGAGGCAGTGGGGAATCAGGAATGGCTGGTTTTCTTTCTAAGTAAGCCACAGACTCGCCAGTATGTCAGGGATAATAATTCTTACCTACTCCTTGCTTTATTCCCAGGATGCTGGAAATGACTAAGGCATCAGACAGTAAAATATTCTACTTGGAAAGTTAAACAGAGTGACTTGTATGTGGACACTCTAATGAAAACTGGACAGAAGCACCTGAGAGAGAATCTACTAGGGCAAGGCCTCACCTTTTTATTGGCTTTTCCTGAGAAAGGTGTGGAATAGGGAGGGGTTTTGGCTTTAAGTGGATGCCTAAATAGTTTTAGCCTCAGCAACACAACCAATGGGGAATTGAATAAGGAAGTGGGGTGAAAGAAGCTCAGATAATAGTGTACAATTTAATAAATAGGAGGAATAACATTTTTGTAATATGTAGAATTGTGAGGGGAAAGATGGGCTTTGTTCAAGACTATGGTTGTGGTAGATTGTTTGCAAACATGGCTGAGATCATCCCTCCATCTCTGCTCATACTTGTCATGGGAATTTGCTACTCCTGTCATTGAGAGGTGAAGTGTATTTCTCAACCCTTTGTATCTGGGCCAGACTTGTGATTCGCTTTGACCAATAGAATGCAACAGAAGTGACTTTGTACAACTTTTGGGTCCAGGCCTTGAGATGCCTTTCAGTTTCCACTCTTGCCCTCCTGCAATGCTGTCCCTCTAGTCTCTTTGAGAATGAGAGATCATATGGAGAGAGAGACCCAGATGCTAGCCAACACCAGTCCCAGGCATGTGAATTAGGCCATAAGATTGAACGGTCCTAGCAAACTTGCCATCTGACTGCACCCAAATGAGTTAGCTCAGGTGAGAACAATAGAAGAACTGCCCAGCTGAACCCAGCCCAAAGTGCTGACCCACAGAATTGTGAGCAAATAGATGGTTGTCATTTAAAGTCACTACATTTTGGGAGGTTTGTGATGCAGCATAAATAACTGATATAGAAGTTGGTACTAGAAATGGGGTGTTGCCATAAATATCTTAAAACAGGTGGCATTGGCTTTAGGACCAGGTGAAGGGCAGAAGCTGAAAAAGCACAAGGAAATTGTTAGCGAACTAACTAGAAATGCAGTAAGGAAAACTGCTATAAGAGACAGGGGGAAAAGCAATGTATTTGATGTAGTGACATAAAAATGTTTCCTGCAGTAACTTGGAAGATAGAAAATGTACCCAGTGAACTGTGAATCTGAGTAAGGAGAGTCTGTCTTGGAGAAAGAGATAAGTTCAAGAAGGAACTATTCAGTCTGCAAGCAGAATTTAGAGGGAATACAGAAGGCCCAGTATGTGCTTGATTAAAAAATGAGATCATTTTTCATCTTCAAGTCTCTCCAGTTGGCAAAAGAGTCTCAGAGGAAGAAATACCCTCAGGAAAAGATGAAACCAAAGGTGTAGCTCAAAAAACCTCTGTTAATACTTCAGAAAACTTAGTAGACACTCTTCGATGGACAAAAAAAATCTCCAAAGTTTAAAGGTACTTTCCTACAGCTGCTTGACTTGCTGACCAAAGTAAAGAGGGGTCTATCATCCACTGGAATGGACTACAATCTGATATATTAGAAATCCACACAGTTTTTAAAGGAGTTGTAGTATATTAGACTAAAAGGGATAAAGTCAGTTCAAAATGGAAAAAAAAAAAAAAACCCCTATGGGTCCCCAACTTTTCGATGGGCAGGAAGCAAGCTGAGAAAGCTATTCAGCTGAAAACCCAGACAATTCTTAGAGAAAAGGAAATAATATCTGACAAGGTGGAGCCAAGAACCCAGAAGGCAGAACCAAGAGTCAAGGAGAACAAGAGACTAGAGAACTCCTTACAGGGAGCAAAACTAGGTTCTCATAAGGAAAATTCCATGGCCTTAGAGTAGAAGGACCTGAACATATGTGTCCAGCGGGGTTTCAGATTGTCATGGACTAATTACTACTACATGTCTCCAGTTCTTCCCCTTGCTAAATTTGAATGTCTACAGTGGTTATCTGGTCTCTCTGTCATCATAGTGTGTTTAGGGTAAAAATACAAATGCTCTGCACATTCTTCTTTAAACATATACTGTAGTGCTTTTAATGATGTACCAGAGGAACCTCATCCAGAGATGGACCAAATTTTAATGAGTATATCCTGGAGTTCAAGCCTGATGCCCTAATGGGGTGAGCCATTGGGGTGAGCACGTGTTTTTTATGGAGAAGGGATGTGATTGGTTATGGTCATAGATTATTTGCAAAAATGGACACAAAATTTCTCCCATCACTGTATGCACATCCCTTTACGGTTAGACTTAGCTCTTTTTCCCCATCAAGAGGTAGAGCCTAAAAAATAAAAATAAGAATAAATTTTTTAAAAAAGATAGAGCCTATTTACCCACATCTTGAATCTGAAGAGGACTTTAGTAGCTGTGGCAGAAATGCAGCATTCAAACCTAGGCTTTCAAGATGCCTTGCAGCTTCTGTTCTTGGAATGCTCCTGCCTCGTGAAGAGTCCAGGCTAGCCTCCTGGGATGAGAGAACACATGAGCAGAGATGCTCAACGGACAGCCAGCACCAACTGCCATACACATGAGTGAAGCCAACTGAGACCCCTCATCCCAGATGACCCAAGTCAAGACCAGCAGAACAGTCTAACTGGGCCCAACACAAACCATGAATCTACAGAGTTATGAGTAAATAATGTTATTTGAGGCCATTTGGGTTGATTTGTAACACAGTAGTAGGTAACTGATATAAGGGGAAATGTCTATCACAACAGTAAATGTCTTTTCTCCATTTCCTGCAAAATAGTTCCTGGCTCACTATGAAGTAGGCAAAGTTAGGAGGGGCTCGGGCCTGGATAGCAGGGTGACCACTGTGTGTCACATATGGTTCAAGGTTCTCTGACTCTCTGTGGGGGAGGGAGGAACACGTGAACATGTAGGTCTCTGTTAACTCCTTTTGGACTTGTGAATTCCTCAGTATTGGGTAATGATAATAATAACAACCTGAGCACTTATTAGTGTCAGACAGCACCAAGTGATTTCCTGAATCATCCACTTTAACAACAGGTCTGGGTTTACTTCAGCAGCACATATACTTTAACAACAGGTCCTATTGTACCTATTCTCAGTTGAGGTAACTGCACCTTAGAGGGGTTATTTTTCTGGAATTCGAACCTAGTCTCACCCCAGAGTCTTAACCACTGTGCTAAAGCCCCTGTTTGCTGAAACACAGACACAAGCATTAAGGCAGATAGGAAATAGTGATTGGTGGGGGGTTCAGAGGTGCTGAAGGTTTGATGTGGAAAAAATGTTTACATGGTTCTTAACTTAGGTATTCTCCTTCCTCCAGACTGTTATACCTCCAATCTGGTTATTTTGCCCATTTTCTGCAGCTGTGACATCTTTTGCCAATTATTTCTAAAGCTTCACTTCAAATTTAGAAACTCTGGGGATCCCTATTATAACTACAAGGTAAGAGAATTCAAGTCAGCCTGAATTGTGGAAGGAAGATAACCACTCATTTATTTCTCCAACACAACCTCACCAGCTCCTTGTCACACTTTTGGTTCTTTTGCTCCTTGCCTACTTACCAACAACTAGAATGACAGCCACCTCTATTCGATTAGCAGCCATTAAAATCACAACGTGAATTCAGAATTCAGAACAAAAGCAGAGGCTTGGACACATGTACTGGAGTGAACTCCACAATCTTCATGCTGGCAGGCTTCATTTTAAAGAAACATGATATAGAGTATATATAACTGAGGTTCTGGCTGTGCTCTGGGTCAAGTTTAAGTTCTCTGACTTATAGCTCCAGGAGAGAGTGGCTAGAGAAAAATGAATAAGAAGGAGGAAATTTAATAGTAGAATTAGGAGAAATAGAGAAAAATAAAAATTAGGAAATAGAGAAAAGGAGAATGGGAGAAAAAGAAGACGGAGCAGAAAGGATTCATTGTTTTAAAAAGGTAAAGAAATGAGAAAATATATGGAACACTAGAAGGTAAGGGAAATAAAAACTGGGCTTTGGTAATGTGACGATTAAAATATATTTTTAGAAATAAGTCATGACAATGCACTGTACAGCATGGTGACTAAAATTAACAATACTGTATGTATATTTGAAAGTTGCTAAGAGAGTACATCTGAAAAGCTCTCATCACAAGAAACAAAAATTTTTGTAACTATGTGTGGTGATGGACCATGATAGACTTATTATGATAGTTTCATAATATACATAAATATTAAATCATTATGCTATATACTAGAAGCTAATATAATAAATCAATTACATCTCAATTTAAAAAATATTTTTAAAAACTCTCTTTTCCACATGTCTTCCTTCCACCACAAGGCATGAGGCTAATACAGATCTCTGCAGAATCAACATCTTCCGCTACCAACACATACATACTCATGCACACACACCACACACCATACACACGCCACGTGTACACCATGCCACATATACACAGCATGCCCTATATACACACACACACACACACACACACACACACACTCACACAGCACATAAAACACAACCAATACACGTACACACAGAGTGATAGGAAGGGGTCAACAAGCCTATATTCTCTGCAAACATATTTTGTGGTCTACTATTCCCTGGTATTCCCTTTTCCTCCAAGAGATCTATAGCCTTCCAGGTCTCTTTAGCAAAGTGCAGGCACACTCATCTCTGCTGAGCCTTCTGATGCTGTCACCACTGTATACCTCAGATCATACCTTTCTGAGGCTTAGACAAATGAGAGAAGATTCTACAAACAGATGTAAAAGACTCTTTAACAATTATTTTTTGATAGTTCTAAAAAGCTATTTTTGTCTTTTCTCCTTAAAAAAGTGTTTTCCCAAAATAAATGAAAAAGAAATACAAAGAGTTATATACTAAGCCAGAGAGCTAAATATATGTATGCATCTTTATGTTTTGACTTTTAATGTTGGCAAAGTTTATATACTTTTCATTGAAGTGTAGGTTGTAAGATATTGAAGTTACATGCATTTTTTTTAAAACACCCCAAATATCCAGAATATACACCAAACAAAATAAGAAAAACCTGCAAAAAGCTAGACATGTTTTTGGTATCTATTTCCTTTGTCACACCACCATTTCCCCTAACCTCCATCTCCAATCCTGGCTTCACTATTGTAGATGGGGGCGGGGGGTGGGAACGGTCTGGGTTGAACGAGATTCTGCCTTTGTAATCAGAGCAAATAGAGAAACACCAGCACCATCTGGTTCTACCCAGAGTCATAACTTGAGATACTTATGTGATCTCTCAGTTCTACCGGCCTCAGGAAACACCACCTTATTCATCATCATGCTCATGTGAGCAAAGGGAGCGAAACCATTAGGATCCTCTTTTTTCCACAGTTGGAAAAAGGAAACAGAGTGGTAAGGAGCTGTATCAAAGGTCATGCACACAGTTGGAAGCCCAAACTAGTGTCACTCTTAGAGAAGCTATGTGTCCAGGACTCCAGGGTACCTGGTACTGAAATGAATGATTGCTGAAAGAATCAAGGTCTCCTGCTACCTTACAACAAATCCACACCTTAGGCCTCATCGCCTGTTTCATCTCTTCAATGATAAGTACTATGACTTCAGAGTGTCCATTAACTTAAAAGTTAAAAAAGAAGGAAAGGAAGAGGGGAGGGAGGAAAGGAGGGAAGACACTGACATTTTTCTGCAAGGCTTGTAAATTTTCCCATGCCATATGAAGCAATTGTTTTGTTAATTTTCCAATGACCTTGATTAAAGATGTTATGTAATTCAATATAACTATAGCTTGAAGAAATTAAAGGCCATTTCAGGCTTATCAAATGTTTGGACCCAGCTAGAGATATAGAAACATTAAGCACTCAAAATGTTGCCAGCTTATTTCTGTGGAGTCTGTTTTTTTAGAGTCTCCCCTCCTTTGCCTGGTATGTGAGGCCTTTATAATCTATCCTGGATCTAACTTTCTCACTGTCAACTTGCACGTATCATTCATTCCAGCTAGCCTGCTAGTATAAGACCACCACAAAGCTTCCATGCAGTCTTCTCACCTTATTTTCAGCTCTCTCACATTTCTTATTTATCTGAATCTGCTCCTTCTTCAGAATCCAGTGGACACATTTATTCTTGAAGAAGACTTACTTTACCACCCTAGTGCTCTGAATTCTAAACATTGTCCTAGTCTGGGTCAGTCTCCCGACAGGAATAGATTCAGGCAGTGTCCCTTTGCCAGCTGGTAACCTGGGTGTGCCCTTGACCTCTCTCAGCCCCTATTCCATAACATAAAATCACAATACCCTTCTCAATGAAGTTTTATGAAGTGTGGTAGTCCATGCAAAGTGTCTAGCACAGTATCTGGAACACTGGTGGGTCCCCCGTAAATACATTTTCTCATCCCCTATGCCAGGCACACAGGGAGGGGCAGCATGGGGGGGGGGGATGAGTTTCCATATGTGCCTGACATTGCATATGGCCAATGAATGAACTCATGTGACTTTGAGCAAGTTTTTTCATTCCTCATCTTGAAAACAAGTTTTGATAGTATCTTCATTATAGCCTATATTATAAGCTTAAAAGGGTTGATGCCACCTAGAAAGAGTTTAGAAAGTTGCCTATCTGGGCCATAGTAAATATTCACTAAGTCTAGCTATAATACAGGTGTGGGCTGAGGGAATATCGTGATGAGCAAGACAAATGTGGTTTCTGTCTTCATGGAGTGAGTAGAAGTTAAGGCATAAATACATTTGTTCACAATACAACTCCTTTGGCATTTGGCATTTGTTATCTTGAGTTGCTAGTTATCTATTTATATGTATGTTTTGTCCACTATCAAGATGGTGAATTTACTGAGGAGGAGAGCCTGGATCTAATTCTGCTGCATCCCCTGCACCTCCCAGAGTGTGTCGTGTATATGGCAGATTCAACAATATTTATTGTATAATTACCATAAAAGATCATCATTCTTCCTCCCACAATAAAAACTTTATTATGAAGATCTTATTTATCAATGAGGATCTACGGCTTGTTCTCAGTATGTTCAAAGCGACATGTAAAAAATTAACACCTAACCACCACCTTGTGGACACCAGCACCTCTAAGTCTCTCCTACCTGTGAATTTATTGTCATTTGGTTCACACTCATTGAGCTCAGACACCATTAATCTACAGCTGAAGTTAACCATTAGCCCCCCAGAACCTCATTTTTCCATTAAGTAACAATAATGACACATTATAGCATTTAACCCTGACAATAAGCTATGAAGCAGGGACTGTTAGCACCCACATTTTATAGATGGGGAAACTGAGGCTGAAAGAGCTGAAGTTATTTGCCCAAAGCCACAAGTGAGTGGTGGAGCTGAGATTCAAGCCCAGGAAGTCTGGCACAAAATGGGAAGCATGCAGCCTTATGCCAAACCACCTGATCTGGTAATGAAAAGATAGCTTGGCCTCCTCTAACAAAAAGGCAGTGGCATATAAGAACCAGTAGCAGGGCATTGGCCCAGCTGCAAGCCTCCGAAGGAAGATCTTTATGGCAGAGACTTCTTTTCTCACAGCCATGGTGAGAAATATAGCCTATGTCTATGGGTGGCCATTTTTTCATGGGCTTATAGTAACTGAGCTGCTCATGCTTGTCTAGTGAACACTGGCTCTGGCTCTCACCCTGGACCCTCCCCAAGGGCCCTCAACCTAAGGCCTCTTATCCAGTGCCCTCCACCCATGACCCCATCCATGACCCCCACGCAAGGCCCCTCACCAAAGGCTCTTAGCCAAGGCCCTTTACCCAGGGCTTTCACCAAGGGTCCCACCCAGAGTCCCCCAACCAGCGTCTCTACCCAAGACAACAACTCAGAGCCCTTTGAAGCAAAAAACACTGACCCACTTCTTCCCTCCTTCCTCTTGTTCGGTTTCTTGTTTGATTTTTTTTTTTTTTCAATTTATGATTTTCAGCCCAGCCGGTTGTTAGCCTGCTGTGTTTGGAAATGGTAGATGATTAAACCTCCTAGCCAGGTGTAAATGCAACCTTTGTCATCTGGAGGCTGGAGAATTACCTCGTTGGGCCGCAACTCTCTTTGGCTTCGAACTTTCTACTCCAGCAGACCCTCTCATAGGCCTGCAAACCTTGGGCTCCCAACAAATTTCCCTGCTCTGAGCCCAGCCCAGAAGCCAGAAACTTTGGATGTACCAACATAGCCACAAAAACCTAAAAAGACTCTAAAATTTAGTAGAAGCATCAGCCTTTCTCTCTCTCTCTCTCTCTCTCTCTCTGTCTCTCTCTCTCTCTCTCTCAGGGAATTTTTACCAGGTAAATAAAAAATATATAATCATTGACTAGGCCTTAAAACGGAACCAAAGATATGTTTGCATTTCTGTTGCCAATAAATATCACCCCTAGTTTCTTACTTTGCCTCAGTAGCCACCCTGTGGCCCTCAAAGTCCACCCGTCCACTCAGACACGGTGTCTGTCTTCAGTCCCAGGGAGAGGCGAAAACAGCCAGATAGAGAGGCAAGATCCAGCCCCAAAACAGCAGCTGTAGGAGGCACCTCTAGAAATGGGCTTACAAGCTCCCTCCCTCAAGGAAGCTGCTGCAGTTAGCACTAAGCGCTGACCACACACAGGCCTGTGAGGGAGAGGCAAGCCAGGAAGGACTCCGTATTCTGTGAAATCACTAAACTGAGGGCAGGAAGTTCTAGATCTGTGTTCAGGGCACCAGCAGCCCAGTGCTCCTAGAGAAGCAGCCAGAAGCCTTCTGTTGACTTTTTCAGGCTGAGTTCTCACCAACAGACATGTGCTTCAGAAGGGTTATTGCTGAACAAACAGCATATAGCAAGTGTGTTTTCCGTGTGCGTTCCCAGTGTGCCGAGCTTGGCCACTGCTCGGAGTGAGCTGTAGGCAGCAAAACCTGTTCTTAGGCTGCTCTTTCAGGCCTGGGTGCCTTACATCAATTTTCAGTGTCATTTGGGCAGAGAAATGAAAGTCTACTTGGGAGTTCTCTGCAGGCAGTAAATAAATGTTTGTCGAAGACAGAATGAATAAATCAATAAATCAATAAACATGTGTTCAGCGAGAATCACCCTGAGGTCCCCTCCCCCATTAACTTGCCGTGGGAGACTGATGACCCTCCAGCAGCAGCAGACAGATTAGGGAGACAAAACTAACATCTATTGGGTCATTTGGAACAACCTTCCCATAGAAATTAGCTTTAACTTCTTCCGTTTTGAGTCCTTGACATTTATGTACTACAGATTACATGGCTCTATGACTTTTGCAAAGTCTTTTGGTGGAAAGCAATACAATTTTAACCAGGAATAAGATGACAATGTTCCCCAGCAATGACAGGCATGTCTGATATGCAAGCAAAGAAGGAGACATGAGGATGGGTTAGATGGCTTGTTAATGGATGGTAAGATGCAGATAAATGGAGAGGAGAAAGGCTGATCCCAAGCAGTGGGAGGAGAGTCGGAGGGTGGAGGCTGCCAGAGACTGGAAAAGGCTTTGCAAACTACAGTGAAGGGTCTTTTTTAGCATGGAGTGAGAAACAACTATGTAGAGTAAGGAGGAAGTGCATCCAAGAGGCCCCGAGGGTGCTAACATTTCTTTAACTGGAAAGATGTGTTATTAAAAATGTGTATTTGGAGGACCAGACTGTGACCTTATGCAGAATGCATTATAGAAGAGAGAGATCAGCCTTAAGGATGTAAAATGGGGGTGGAAAGGAAAGGACCGATCTTAGAGATAGTTTAAATAAGCAACAGACAGAATGGTGACAGGCAGGATGTAGGAGATAGTGGCAAGAGGAAAGAGGATGACACACTGACTGTCCTGAGAGATGGTGGGGGATGAACAGAATCAGGAGTGTTAGAAAGGGATGACAGTAAGCAATAGTGGACACGTCACTAGCCATCTACTGAAATCTCCACCCTTGGTGGCCTCTGAGCGGCAAGAAGCACTCTCTACTCTTGCTTTCCCCTACTTTTGGCTTCAAGATCTCCTTTTCTCTTGGTTTTCAAATTAGCCTCATTTACCCCAGATTTCCATCCTACTCAGTCTTTCCTCCTCTTCAAATGCTTGGTTATTTAATTTTAAGAAAGAGATGATATTGCCGAAAAAAAAAAAAGATACAGTCAGTGAGGTTTGTTTTCAATATGGAAAACTTGGACACCACAGGGAGGTTCGTCTTTGAAAGTTTCAATGATTTGTCTCCAAAAGACTGCCCCATGGAGCACACCAGATCCTTATACAGGGGAAATTTGAATAAAAAGATAGACAAGGGTATTCTAAAGAAAGAAAGGGAAGAGGCGAGAAACAACCTAAGATTGTGTTCAGGAAGGAATTTGAAAGCATTGACAGCACTCGAGAGAGGAGCTAAGACTTTAGGCTTGGTACACTGCCCAGGCACACTGCCTGTACTGGGGGCATGTAGTTTAGAAAAAAAGACACCAGTCTGGTAGTTGCTGACTGGATGGATGGATGGATGGAGTGAGAAAGGGAGTGGCTTTAATGCTACACTTATATATTGATTCAGGCATATTTGTGTCAAGCACTGTGCTTGGATGGGGGGCGTCTATCAAGAAAAAGAAAATACAGTACATGTATTTTGGGGACCCAAAGTTTTATGAAGAAACACAATGACAGATAATCTTAACAATGCGAACTGTCCTGTGAAAGAGAGGTGTGGTAGCAAGAGACTAATTCTTCCTGGAGGAGCTGGGAAAATTCCATGGATGAGGAGACATTTGAGCTGGATCAAGAAGGGAAATACATGTATGTGCACATGCCTGCACACTCACGAACATACACATAAACACATGCATACACATAAACCCACATGTGAACACACAACAAAGATGCACGCACACATGCCTACACACATAAATACACATGCGCACCATACACACACATACATAAATACACACAGAAAAAAGATGTATGCAGAACACACCAAGTCAAGGGTACATGGAATACATTACAGGCTCTGGGCTTGGCATGTACAAAAGCAGAAAGGCGTGACAGTCTCTATTCATCGCCTATCTCTTCATCCTCCTCCAAAGCAGCTTGAAAGACCCCCCACAGCCTTGTCACTCAAGCTACATTTTCCAGAGAGCAAAATGGACAATAGAGCATGAAATAGAATTATTCCCACAGGAGGGTTTCAGATGCTTGGCATTTTAATTTACAACCATCCTTCATTTGGAAAATGACTCCAAAGTGGTCCAGTATTCACTACCATCCTTAAACATGACACTCCTTATCTTCAATATAAAATTTATGAGACTCTGGCCATGCGACGGGCACTACACTCTATATACTAATTCTAAACCATATATACTATAAATTCATCAATAAGTGACGGTGGCATTAAACAAATATTTGTCAAATGAATAACTGTAATGACTTCATGCCAGGCCCTCGTGTTGATATGCTACAACAAGCAAAATAACAGGCCCTGCCCTCCAACACTTCTCAGTCTAGGATGAAGACACGGTGTGTAAACAAATTGTTACAGTGAAATTGCTGCCATATAGGAGAAAAAATAGACATATAATAAGAGCTCTTATTTGCTAATGTACAAGGGGCATGTGCCCAAGCCACTCCTACATACAGGGACATAGGGTGCGCAACCTGAAGAGTCTGATCTTTATCAGGGAGCAGGCAACATAAAGCCACAAATGAGTTAAGTTGAGGAGTGACATTTTTCACAAGGCTCACATTCTGGGAAAGATCTCTTTGGATATGAAGAAGCATCTAGTTTTAAAAAGACTGAGTAAGAAGGTATAGGCCAGCAAGAAGGGACATTGCAAAAGTCCAGATGATAAATGTTGACTGTCTGAAACATGAGAGTACTGGGAAAGGACAAAAAAGGCCCACAATTAAAAGATGTTCAGAAGTTAGACATAATTGAACTCGGTGACTAATATGGTACAGGAAGTGAAGGACAGGGGTGTGTTTCTAGGGGCTCCCCTGGCTCTTGTTTCAGTAATGGTTAGTTAGTGAAACATTACCAACAGAGGAGACTCAAGATATAAAACAGCTTGAAATCAAGGTGAAGGGCAGCAGGAGAAGAAGGAATTTGATTTGGACATGATAGATTTGAGGAGCTGAGAGTCACATAAATAGAGGGCTGGGGATGCAGTTGGATATTTAAGATAGCAGAAAACAAAAATGGGCCCAGGGAACTCCCCTGCTGCTTAACCCTGAGCAAGTGCTTGGGCCTCTCTCAGCCTCACAATCTTTTTCTGAACAAAGGTAAAGTCTAGCAAGGATGGAAAGTACCTCCCTGTGGTGCCAGTGGACCCTACCAATGAGGTCTCCTTCACATCCGTAGGAGGGGCCCAGGTCCATCAAACCCTTCTCATATTTTTCCACACAGGGTAGCGTTTTCTGAAATGTCTTTCATAAGAAAGAGCCCAAATACCCATTCCCAGACCCCAAAGCCAGCCTGAGATAACACGTGAATGCTAAAGCAGTTCTCACTCATTTCTAATGCCATCACTGGCTCCCACACTGGCCCTCAGAACCCTAAACATTGCTTGCTCTCAGGCCATGTTTCATGAGCTTCTAAATGGTACTATCTTGGAGTCTTGTTTCTCATCCTTCAGGTAACACCACTTAACAAGAGGAATGGTAGTGAAAGCAAGACAACTTCTGTGAAACCAGAGCCCTTCAGCAGCCACCTCCAGACCTCTGGACTACAGCATACATCATTCACATTTTTTACTGATTTATTAAGTATTAGAAGTCATAAGACATATTTATATTTCAGCAAGTAGAGCTGAAACAATAGCATATCCATAAACAAACAACAAAAGAAAGAATCTCAACCTGTAATTTGCACTACATACAAAAATTAACTGAAAAGGATCATAAACCTAAGAAAAAACCTAAAACTACAAATATTCTAAAAGAAAGCATAAAAAAAAATATTTGTGACCTTTTGGTTAGGTAAAAAATTCTTAGGCAGGAAACAAAAAAACACAAATAACTTTTTTTAAGTTCATAGATTGGCCCTTATCAAAAATTAAAATGTCTCCCCTTCAAAGATATGGCTTAAAAAATCAAAAGACAAGTCACAAATTAGAAGAAAATATTTGCAAAAGACACAGCCAACAAAGGATTGGTGTCCAAAATATATAAAGAACTCTCTCAATTTAATAATAAGAAAACAAACAACCTGATTAAAAAATAGGCAAAATATTTGAAAGATACCCTTCACCAAAGATGCTATATGGGTAGCAACGAGCACATTAAAAGATGTTCAACATCATTAGTCATTAAAGAAATACAAATTAAAAGCACAATGAGATAGCACTGCACACCTATTTGCATGGCTAGACTAAAGAGAGAGAGGAGAGGAAGGGAGGAAAGGGGAGGAGAAGATGAAAGAAAAGATAGGAAAAGAGAAGAAAAGAAAAAAGAAAAAGAAAATTGCCAGTATCAAGTGCCAGTGAGAATGCAAAGCAATTAAAACTCTCACATACTGAAGGTGGGAATATGAAATGGACAGCCACTTTGGAAAAACAGTTTGTCAGTATTAAATTAAACCTTCATTTACCATGTGACCTAATTAATCCTCCTGTTAGGTGTCTATCCAAGATTAGTTGAAAACATATGTTCACAAAAAATATGTACAAGAATGTCTATAGTGGCTTTTATTTACATAGTGAAAAGCTAGAAACAATCTATTCAACTAGTAAATGAGGGGAGGAGGAATGTAGCATATCCATGCTCACTTCCATACTACTTATATCCGAACTACTTATAGAGAGGAGCAACCTATGGATGCCTGCAGTATGATCAGGAATCTCAGACGCATTATGCTAAGTGAAAGAAACTGGACTCAAAATACACATACTATAAGATTCCATTTATGAAAAACCTAGAAAAGGCAAAATATAGGACAGAACATAAATCAGCAGTTGCCAGGGGCTGGGATCAGAACTTGATAACAAAAGGGCATAAAGGAACTTTTAAGACTGATAGAAGTCCTATATCTTGATTGTGGTGGTGGTTACACAACTGTATACATTTATCAAAATTCATAGAAACCTAAATAAGACAGGTGAACTTGACTATATGTAAGTATATCTCAAAAAACCTGACTGAAGAGACTGGGGAAAAATGGCGTAGGTGATAGAGGTTTTGTTCATCTTTCTTGTGACCAAATCAAAGCAAACAGCAAGCTGGGTCACAAGGAATCTAAACGTACAGAAGCACTACAACTAGGGAGAGAAATAATTAATCAACCTGCAATAGTAAAAGGTAGGAGGGGGCGAGGACACGAGGCTGCCTGGTCCCCAGAGTGGAACGGAGTCTCAGCAGCCAGCAGCTGCAGATGCCTCTTAAAGAGCCCACACCTGCAACTGGACTTTCGTGGCAACAGACCTGCTGACTCTGAGTATCAGCACCCTGTCGGCTGCTCAAGGGGCACCTGGGACTTACAGGGGGACACGGAGTCGGAGTGAGGGCCAGACGCGAGGATCTCTTCCAGGCAAAGGTGCCGGTGGTACCCATTGTTCCTCTGTTGAGCCCTCCCACCTCCCAGTGCACAAACTCAGCACCACCATAGCAGAGAGGTCAGAAAACTGTATAACAGAGGTCACTTCACCCAAAGGATTCCCTGAAACTCCACCTCCCCAATTCACTGGCCTAGCCAAGCCACATCTAGTTGTGCCTTCAGTGAGTCCTGTGCTCCTGCTGAGCAGAGCCAAGATTCACACTGGTGACAGCTGGCCTTGGCTCCTGGCATATATATCTTGAGGCAACTATAAACACAGCATCTGTGAATTGCTTGCTGAATCTTAACAGGTGGCCTCAGAGAGGCACAGGCTGGGGCTAAACGTGGCCTGCAGCTGAACCCTTTTCAGAATTGTGCCACTGGACACAAAGCCACACGAATAAAACCGAGAGACTTAGGAGCTTTGCTCAGTACATAGAAACAGACACAGAAAGGCAGCCAAAATGGGAAGACAAAGAAGCAGAAATCTTATGAGAAAACAGAATAGAGATACAGGGATAATGGAGTCAAGCAATCTAAGATGCAGAGTTCAAAACACTGGTTAAAATATGCTCAATGAAATTAAGGGAAGTATAGATGAAGTCATTGAGAACTTCAACTAAGAGATAAAAAACATAAAAATGGAAATGGAAATTATAAAAGGGAACCAGTCAGAAATGAAGAACACATTATCTGAGATGAAGAGTATATTAGAGGAAATCAACAGAGTGGATAAAGAAGAGATCAAACTACCAATACAGAGGATGAGGAAGCCAAGGACACTCAAAAGAATGGCAAGAAAAAAAGAAGCCAAGACTATAATGATAATTTAAGGAGCCTATGGGGTACAATTAAATGTAAAAATATCCATGTCATATGGGTATCTGAAGGAAAACAAGAAGTTGAAGAGGTATTTGAAGAAATAATAATGGAAAACATCCCTCATCTGGTGAAGGAAATAGACATACAACCACAGGAAGCTCAGAGAGTCTCAAGAAAGAGGAACCCAAAGAGGCCCACACGTAGACACATCTTAATCAAAATGCCAAAGGTTAAAAACAAAGAGAGAATTTTAAAAGCAGCAAGAGAAAGCAGTTAATTACATACAAGGGAGTACCAACAAGACTGGCAGCTGATTGCTCAAAATAAACTATGCAGGACAAAAAAGAGCTTGGCACAAAACTTTAGACGTGATGAAAACCCAGGATCTACAACCAAGAATACTTTGTCCAGCAAAGCCATCGTTTAGAGTCGAAGGACAGGTAAAGAGCTTCCCAGAAAAAATAAGCTAAAGGAATTTATCAATACCAAACCAGTATTATAGGAAATGTTGGAGGGACTTCTTTAAAAAGAAAAAACATGTATCAAAATCAAGAATTTAAAATGGTAAAAACTACATATCCATCAATGACTACCTCAAATGGAAAAGAATAAAGTGCTCCAACCAAAGGGTAGGGTGGCTGAATGGATAAGAAAACAAGCCCCCTACATATGCTGCCTACAAGAGACTCACTTCAGATTAAAAGACACACACAGACTAAAAAGAAGGGATAGAAAAAGATACGTCTTGATGGAACTAGGGGGTGTTCACTGAATGAAATAAGCAGATAGAGAAAGATAAATATCACATGATTTCACGTACATGTGGAATCTAAAGAACAAACAAACAACAAACAGACAGAAATAAACCCATAGATACAGAGAATATTTTGAGGGCTGCTAGATGGGAAAAGGCTGAGGGGATGGTAAAAACAGGCAAAGGATTAAGATGTACAAGTGAATAATTACCAAATAGAAATGGAGATACAAAATATAATATATGGAAAATAGTTAATGTGGTAATAAACATGTATGGGAGAATAGGGGTACTAGATTTAGTGGGGTGCTTGAGTTATGTAGACCTCTAATCACTATGTTGTACAACTGTAATGAATATATTACTTTATGTCATTGATTGTACAGTGTAAATATGAGGAACTAATTGTCTATTTAAATAAAGCGGGGGAAAAAACCTGACCTAAGAGGAAAAAAAATACATCAAAAAGCATTCTTCTTAGATTTTCTTTTTCACTTCCAAAATAATCTGATTATGTACATTGTTCACCAAACTGTCCATCATTTGAAACAGTCAGAGTTGTATATACTTCTTCTCACCACAGGCTGGACAAACAGAAAATTGAGGTCTAAGCATCAAACTCCAAACAAGGCTCACCATAGCCCATTCCTCTTAGTCTGTGCCTCAGCTTAATCAATCATTTGAGAAAACCTCAGATGTGCATGCGCACATGTGTGTGTGTGCACACACTCACAAAGGGATTTGGAGAGGTGTCTTTATAGTCCCTCTCGTGCACTGCTATTGGAAATGTAAATGGGTACAGAGGTTGTGGAGGCGATTTGTATTAAAATAACTAAAACAGTTCAAACATATTCACCCTGAAATTTTAGCTAGGCAATTAATCAGATAAGTGTACAGCAAATAATAGTAAAAATGGTAACTTACAAGATGATACTTTATAAGGGTATCAAAATGCATAAAAGCACAGACTCAAAATAAACCAGCCGGTTTGAGTGCAACTCTACCAATTACTAGCTGTGTGACCTTGAAGTAAGTGACTGAACCTCTTGGTGCCACAGTTTTATTACCTGTGAAATGGGGATAATAATAGTACCTACATCTCAGGGTTGTGAAATAATTAAATGAGATGACATATGTAACATATGTAAAGCAATCAGCACAGTTCCTGGCCCACGGGAAGCCTTCTAAAAATGTTAGCTATCTTTATGAGCTGAATTGTGTCTCTCAAAATTCAAATATTAAAGTCCTAACTCAGAACGTCGCTGTATTTGGAGATAAGGTTTTTAAAGAAATAGATAAATTAAAATGAGGTCATTAGGGCAGGCCCTCGTCCAGCATGACTGGTGTCTTTATAGAAAAGGAAATTTGAACACACTTGGGTCCAGAGGGAAGACCACGTGGGACACAGGGAGAGACCAGCCAACGACAAGCCAAGGAGAGAGGCCTCAGAAGACACCAACCCCACTGACGCCTTTACCTTGGACTCCTAGTTTCCAGAACTGTGAGGAAATAAATTCCTGTTGTTTAAGTCTGGGGCACTTTGTCACAGCAGCCTAGAAAACAAATGCAGCTATTATATTACCAAATAGGGGCACTGGCTAAATACATTTTGTAGTCATATAATGATGTGTTATGCAGCCATTAAAAACAACATCCTTGATATATATTTACTGATCTACCAGAAAGTGTTATTAATGTGAAAAAATAGCCTATAAGATAATATGTATAGAATAATACTTTTTTTGTTTATATATGTATGTGTATGTATAAACAAATGTAAGGAGCATGATTATCTTTGAGAGGGAGAATCATATAGATTTTCTTTTTGCTTATTTGTGGTTTCTAAATTTTCTATCATAAACAAAGATTGCTTGCACATTACACACACACATAAAAATGTAGGTGCTTTTGAAGCCAGTCACCCTGAGATAGGCCAGAGCTGATGTCACTCAACAGCAATCCCCAGACATGAGCTGGAGAAGACAGGAGTTGAGTCAATGGGTGGGTATTCAACTTCAGAGCCGAAGGATATGGGCAGGTCATCCCCATTTGGGAAAAAATAAACCAATCAATTCTGGAGAATTCATTTCTGACCAAAGATTCCAGCACAGATTCAAAATAAGGCTGCTCCTCATTCTTTCACTGACACCATCCCCTCCCTCCTCACGTTCCTGTCTTTCTGGAAAGCCCATGGTGTTATAAACACAGTGTGCCAGGCTTCAGGGGCCAGGAACAGCCTCCAAGACATTTAGATTTGCCCCTACGATTAATGACTGCTAGAAGCATTTGCCAGGAACTCTTCAAAGCTGGAAACAGGAGCCCTGGAGCATTAAATATAAATAAATACTTAGTCTATTGGTTTCTTCCTTGCTTTTCAAAGGGCACTTTACTTCCTGGATTATCATTACAGTAGTCTGCTCTACAAAAAACCAGGATTATTTAAGTGCCACAGCTCGGGGTTAGGGCAAAAGAAAAAAAGAAATCTTAAGATCACCTTGTTATAGATCTGCTGTGTGCTGTATTTCCTTGTATTTCGCCTGCATCTGGAAGGGCAGAAGCAAAAGCGTTATTGTTGTGGGTGACCCCACCTACGGCATGTTTTCAACTGCAGACCTGTATTTTTCTCCCTTTAAGGTACATTAATTCCATCTGAGAAAAACAAATAAGCCCAGTTTCTCCATATTAATAAGAAAGCAGCTGTCCCTGTAGCTAAAGTGAGGTTTCAATTCAACAAATATTTAATGAAATTCTAGAAAGTGCCAGAAACTGTGCTAAGGCCAGGGGATACTAAGATGGGTACCCACTGTCAAAAGACGTTCAATCCATTGTGTAAACATGAATAATACAGTCAGAGGAAATAGTTATCACAATGTCCTAAGTTTTTAACTGAGGCCAACAAATGGGCCCCTGGTATGTGACTTGCAGACTTTGCTGGCAAAGTTTGCATGTGTATGCCTGGAGATCTGTTCAGAGGAGAGGTCCCACACATTCTTCAAGTTCTCAAAGGGCAGTGGGACCTACAAGGTAAAAGACTAAGGGAATAGAGTAGGGAGATGCCTTCTGACACCTTCCCTTTTCCCTATAGCATCTTGGTGGTAAAGTGAAGAATTCTAAGGCAGGAAGGAGGGGTAGCTGTTCAACTTCACCTCAGGAAGAGTGCTTCCATGTTCTGATAGAGCCCCTCACATTATCACCTATCACCTCCCACAGGCAGTCTCAGGGCTAGCAACAGTAGGTCTTGCCTCCTGGCAAAGCACTCGTGTTAGTGTTGAAAGACCCTGGGAAAGTTTTTAAAAGGTGTTCCAGACTCCCATGCAACATCACTCTGCTGAGGAAGGTGACTAAGTAAGAATCTGAAGGCCCAGCAGGCAGAGAACTTTTCATTCATTAGAATGCTATTCAATCTGATTGAAGTGTGTCCTTGGCCATTATGTGCCATGCTTTAAAACACAAAAGTATGCTATGAAACTTAGAGACCATCAAGGTCATTCCCTGCCCCAAGACTCTAGATTTCCTTTATTTTACTCTACCTTTCCCCCATTTTCCACAGCACTTATCTCTTTCTGACTACTATGAAATTTCCTTACTGATTATATTATTATTGTCTATTTTCCCTTGCTACTTTACCACATCCATGAAGGCAGGGATTTTGGTGGATTTTATTCAGCAATGGATCCCAAATAGATACTAGATATATAAATGATGATTTACACATGTAGATTATATAAATGGTAGTCTAGGAAAGACAGATATGGAATTCTGCCCAATGATTACACTAGCTCTCCCTTTCAGCAAAACTGAAAAATGTGCCTTCTATATTTTCACTCAAGTTACTAATTAAGGTGTTGGAAAGTATAAGGCTATGAGCATACTGATGCACATGCTCCAAGGATATTCATGGTCACAAAGTTGGCCATAGCAGATTATATGTACTTGCCAATCGATAGAGACCTGGTATGTTCATGTACTAGACTACCATGCACTCATTGTTTAAAAAGAATGAGGCAGATCTGTAGAAACTGATTTAAATGTGATCACCAAGATGTATCATTACATTAAAAAAATGATTTCCCTTAGAAGTAAAACTGTTATTATTTGCAAAGGACATGATATTATGTAGAACGAACCCTAAAGTTTCCACCAAAAACTATTAGAACTGGTAATTTATTCAGGAAAGTAGCAGGATACAAAATTAATATTCAGAAATGGGTTGCATTTTTATATACAAATAATGAACTATCAGAAAGAAAAATTGCAAAAAGGGTCCCATTTACAATTGCGTTAAAAATATATATCTAGGAATAAATTTAACCAAAAAATTAAAAGACCTATACTTGGAAATTATAAGACATTAAAGAAGAAATAAAAGATACATATAAATGAAAGCATATACCATACTCATAAATAGAGAATTAACATCATTAAAATGTCCATACTACCCAAAGTAATCTATAGATTCAGTGCAATCCCTATCAAAATGCCAACAGTATTTTTCACAAAAAAGAACAAAGTTGGAGGTATCATGCTACCAGATATCAAACTATACTACAAGTCTATATTAATCAAAACAGCATGGTATGGGCATAAAAACAGACACACAGATCAATGGAACAGAATAGAGAGCCCAGAGATAAACCCACAACTATATGATCATTTAACTATGACAAAGGAGGCAAGAATATACAATGCAGTAAAGACAATGTATCCAATAAATGGTGTTGAGGAAACTGGACAGATACATGCAAAATGAAACTAGACCACCTTCTTATACCATATACAATAATAAACTCAAAGTGGATTAAAGACTTAAATGTAAGACCTGAAACCACAAAACTCCTAGGAGAAACAGGCAGTAAACACTCTGACATTGCACTTAGTAATAGTTTTTCTAATATGTTCCCTCGGGCAAGGGAAACCAAAAGAAAAATAAACAAAGGAGACTGCATCAAAACTAAAAAGTTTTGGCATAGCAAAGGAAACCATCAACAAAATGAAACAAACATCTACAGATTGGGAGAAGGTATTCACCAATGATACATCCAATAAGGGGTTAACATCCAAAATTCAGAAAGAATTCACACAAACACCAAAAAACTAACAATCCAATTGAAAATTAGGCAGAGGACCTGAATAGACATTTCTCCAAAGACGATGTACAAATAGCCAATACATAGGAAAAGATGCTCAGTGTTATTAACCATCAGAGAAATACAAATTAAAAACACAATGAGCTATTACCTCACACCTGTTAGAATGGTCATCAACAATAAATCAACAAACAAGTGCTGGCAAGGATGTGAAGAAAGGGAACCCTCATGCACTGTCAATGGGATTGCAAATTGGTGTGACCACAATAGAAAATAGTATGGAGATTACTCAAAAAGTTAAAAATAGAACTAACTTATGACCCAGTAATTCCCCTCCTGGGTATTTATCAAAACAAATCCAAGACACTAATTTGAAAAGATACATGCACACCTATGTTCATTACAGGGTTATTTATAATAGCCAAGATATAGAAGCAACCTAAGTGCCCATCGATAGACAATTGGATAAAGAAGTGGTACTTATATATAAGGGAATATTATTCGGCCATAAAAAAGAGTGAACTCTTGTCATTTGTGACAACATGAAGAGACCTAGAAGGTATTATGCTAAGTGAAATAAGTCAGATAGAGAAAGACAAACATCATATGATCTCATTTATATGTGGAACCTAAAGAACAAAATAAATAAAATGGAAACAAACAAACAAAAAAGAAACAAACAAACAAACTCATAGACACAGAGAACAACCTGATGGTTACTAGATGGGAGGGGATTTGGAGGACGAGGCGAAAAAGGAGAAGTAATTAAGAAGTACAAAATGATAGTTACAAAATAGTCATGGGGATTTAAATTACAGTATAGGGATTATATTCAGTAATTTTGTAATAACTATATATGATTCCAGGTGAGTACTAAACTTATTGAGGGGATCACTTTGTATATTACATAAATATCTAACCACTGTACTGTAAAGATGAAATTAATATAATATAATATGGAATGGCAATTGCAATTAAAATTAAAAATTAACTTAAAAATGGGTTTTCTTCTTTTTTATGGCTTATTAAATTCTGTCTTTCGTGACAATGTGGATGGACCTTGAATGCATTATGCTAGGTGAAATAAGTCAGACAGAGAAAGGTAAACACTGTATGACCTCGCTCATCTGTGGAATCTAAAAAATAGAACTCACAGAAACAGAGTAGAGTGACAGTTACCAGAGGCTCGGGGTAGAGGAAATGCAAAAGTGTTGGTCAAAGGAAATAACCTCCAGTTATAAGATGAGTAAGTTCTGGGGATCTAATGCACAGCATGTGACTATGGTTAACAATACTATGTTATATGCTTTAAAGTTGCTAAGAGAGTAGACCTTACACATTCCAGCTTCCTGGCTTCAAGGAGCCTGGTCAGCTCATCCCTTCTCCCCTGCAGGGGTGTAGAAGGATGAGGTATTGTCACAGCCCTGTCAGAGCTGAAGTTGGCAGGTCTGTCTCTCACCTGCCCATGAAAGAGA
This sequence comes from Eonycteris spelaea, assembly GCA_003508835.1. Classification (NCBI taxonomy): domain Eukaryota; kingdom Metazoa; phylum Chordata; class Mammalia; order Chiroptera; family Pteropodidae; genus Eonycteris; species Eonycteris spelaea. The sequence goes on along the minus strand of PUFA01000127.1, from coordinate 5,081,944 downwards.
ACCTAACAGACCTGCACATCTGCCCAGGTGGAAGAACTGCCACCAGCCCCAGATGACATTCAGGAGACCTGGTACTGGCCCATCCCACGACCCCCACTAACAGCAGTGGGGTTTCCTCTCCTACTTCAGTGCTGCAGGGAGGAGACACGCCTCATCCCATCAAAGCAGCCTCGATATCAAGGCAAGCTCTGTTATGTCTAAGGCAGAAGGCCGGAATTTAGTTAATTTTATCATTTTAGGTTATTCAACTGTTTTAATGAACAGAGGGGACCTTGGGGCTGGTGGCGTCACAGATAAGGAGTGTGGACACCAGCAGCAGATGGATGACCTTGTTCTGCTTATTAACTTCTTTCCTTCCCCTGTGCCCTTCCACAACCCCTCCCCTGATTTCATTTTCGAGTCCAAGGTTTTAGCACCAGCAGGGGAAGGAATAATTAGCACAGCCAAGCCTTGGGAAAATGCTGCTTCAGGGCAATCCACATGCTCAGCCAGACTGGTGGCCTTCAAGCAGAGCCTGGCTGGACACTCCCCAGCACCAGGCCTAGCGTCCACAGGAGGAAGAGTTGGCCAGCCTGCCACACCTCCCACCCTCTCCCCGCCCCCTCTCCCGACCCCCACAGGGGGCTGAGGATAAGGTCGTCTGCAGGGCCAGTCCTGCTGTCTAGGCCAAGGCACTCCAGGCGGTGTGAACCCAGGTGGCTCAGGAAGTGAGGAAGCACTGCTAATTCTCAGCCATGCTAATCTAATCCCACTCCACAAACATTTATTGAGTGCCTGCTATGGACCAAATTCTATGCTAGAAACTGGAGATTGGAAGAGGAGTGAGACCCATCCCCACCACCCACCAAAAAACCAGACTGAGTTTTTGGGTTGACAGAGCCCAAAGGGTGACCTGCCTAGGGACCAGAAGGAAATTATTGGAATAAACTAAGCAAGAAAAGAGCCCAAGAACCCAAATTGGAGGGACTGGTTGGCCCTCAGAAGCCAAAGGTCTGGTCTGCTCAGATAACAAGAAAGAACAATATCAGACAAGAACCTGGAGAATCTTGGAAGGTCTAAGGAAGTTCTGTACTGTAAATACCCTATCTCATTATCCCCTTACAGACGTCTGCATTTCTCATCTGATAGGTCCTAATTTGTGATTTGAAAATATGTTCTCCTGAAATAAATGTCATGTGACGTGTGTGTGTGTGTGTTGTTAATATGCATGAAATCTACTGCTTCGAAACAGTTTCATCTTTGACTTATACCCCAAGGAGATTATTCACCACACACTTCCGTTAATTCTAGCCATCTAATTGGAAACTCGCTGTGCAGAGTTTTGAGGGTTCTGTACCTGACATATTAAAAACATGAGACAATTTCATTGGCTTCTATGTAAGGAGATTGTGATGTACTCTAAAAGTATTTTTCCAAGAACAATCGTAGCCCTTAGGTAAATAATTTTTCAAATAATGGTTGGGGTAAATCCCTGGAAATTTGCAAAGAAAGGCGTTTCATTTATTTGGCATTATTGGTTTACAACCTGTTCCACACAAGTGCCTGCACAAAAACTTTTAACTGAATTATGCCTTCAAAAATAGAGCATGCTGCCTCTTCCCTGCCTTGTAAAATAGAGTGTGCTGATCAACATCTCAATAACTCAGGATAGTTTAAATTATTTAATGATTATACTTCAACATTGTACAACATGATGCCCCAAGTGCTATTAAAGTGTATCGAGCTGCTTTCTTTCACACTGACATCGAATTTATTATTTTTAAATGGTATGCTTTTTTGCCTCTTTCCCTCAGTGCTAGTCTGTAACTTTTAAAAATCGCTTTTAGCATTCTAATTTATATAGCACCTACTTTGCTGCTGATCAATAATAACATAATGCTAATATTAATAGCTATTTAATTGGGAGTTATTATGTACCTGACCCTGTGCTAAACACTTCAGGAATGTTTCTTCATTTAATCCTTATAAATCCCCTATGAAGGAGATACTATTACTACCCTTCATTTATAGCTGAAGACACAGAGGCTTAGAGACAGAAATTAACCTGCCCTTCTTCACACGGCTGGAGGCCAGAGGGGAAGTCATGCTGTCCAATCCAGAGCTCATGCAACCGGTTAACTGCTCCTGGGCTATACTGACTCCTGCTCTAGCCTCCTCTACTAGACAATCAAAATGAGTTACTAATGTTTCTAAACTCAGAGTTCCGAGGCGCCACGTAAGAATCTATAAAGCTTTCCAATTTGTGAAGTCCCTGAGCATTAGTGGATATCCTTTCTTTTCTGAGTTATTTGTCCTCAAGCACAGTTCAAACAGCTGAGATTGTTGAAAAAGGGAAGCTGACTAACTAAGGTGTTTTGTTTTGTTTTTCTGGAATAATACCTTGCTTTTATATAGCACTTATCCTACAATTTGTTCCAAAAAATATATATCAAGCATCTTACTTATCTTTACAACATCTCTGTGATATGCTCTTGTTAGCAGGCTTTATTGTCACAGTTCTGCAACTTTTTAAATGAAGTTAGAGAGACCAAATGCCAGATGAAAATCCACATGAATGCTCATTCTGACCCCAACATTTCCTTGACCCATTGTCCTATCCCCGACTACAGGACCACTTGGCTCTCAGAAGCCTAGGATCTGTTCAGATACCATTAACAAATATTTGCTCTCCTTTTCTGTTCCTTTTCACTTTTTTCCATTGCTCCCACATGGCCTGCTGACAGTGTGTGAGGCCCTATGCCAGGTGCTAAAGGCAGCTTTCTTCCCTTCCACTCCTTCATGTGTGTAGCTGCTGTAAAGTCAGAAGAAAGTCAGAAGACTTGGTGCGTGAGAGGATTTTATATCTTCGCCTTCTCAACAAATGGCTATTCCATCCTTCTAGTTTCTCAGGCCAAGCCCTTGAAGTCATTCCTGACTACTCTCTGTCTCTCATACGCCACATCTAATCCATCAGAAAATCCCTTCAACCCTACCCTTCAAAATATATCCAGAATTGGATGCCTTCTTACCACATCCATGGTCCCACTTAGACCAAGCCATCATCACCCCCTACGTTATGGCAACGGCCTCCCAGGTGGCCACCTGCTCCAACTCACCCCCACCTCCAGTTTATTCTCCAACAATAGTCAAAGTAGTTATTTAAAAATTAAGTCAACCGTGTCACTCCTCTGCTCAAAACCATCCCGTGGCCCTAGTTCATGCAAAACAAAAGAAAGTCTTTTCGAAGGATTGCACCTCCCTCATCCTCAGGTTTTCGGAGTTTAAAAAATGTTTTTAACTTCAAGCTTTTGACCTGAAAATGAACACTGGAATGCTATAAAGAGCTGCCCAGAGGTCCTTAGAGGCCTGGCAGGGCTTGGCTTTCCCTTGGCATCCAGCAAGGCGGTCCGACTGGCCCCGTCTCTGGTCACTGGAGGGTTCCCTGCATCAGGCAGGTGTGTTCACCCTACCAGTGCCCCACCCCCGCCGCTGCAGGCCACAGCAAACATTGGTGGCGACAGTAAGGGCACACTTTCCTTTTCTATTTGCTATAGGTGGCAGAATGCCCAGGATCAGCCCTGCACCGGCATTTCGGGGAGAAATTCTATACTGAAGAGACACCTAGAGAAAAAGAGAAGCATGGAAATCCCGACAGGCTTCAACAGCTATCCTTCAAAGCAGGCTGGAAACAGGTGAGGTTAACAGGAGGGCTTGAGGGCTAGCTCAGGCCACAATAAAGCCAAAATAGAAAAAAAAAAAAAAAGCCAGGTTTCTAGCTGGGGGCCCCTTCATTGGACAGCCCCCACCAGGGGTCAGCAGCTGGGTGCCCATGCAGTTTTCTGCCTGCCAAGGTCAAGTACCTTCTCCTGCCTCGCCACTTCTCCATGTCCAGGGTTAGGAAAGGGTTGGTGAGCCGGCAGACCAGGTCTTCTCCAGTTTTATATCTTGGCCACATCACATAGCACCTGGCACACAGTAGGTGCCCCTGTGCACCTGCTTGTGGAAGACTGAGTTAAAGCTGGCCCTGCTTCCTGCCTACCTGCTCCAACCCCCTTTTCTTCTGCTTAGGAGCCCAGGGGACAAACACCCTCTGTGTTCTCAAGACCCATTTCTCTGGCTATGCAAACGCCCGCGTCCCGTTCTAGCTTTCCATCCTTTTGGAGTGACAAAGGGACTCTGCTCCCAGAAACACTGTCTCCTGGATTCAGGAGAATTTCTAGAATGGGCAGGGACCTCCACTGAAAAGGAGAAAGGAGAACTCCGGGTGAAGGCAGAGGAGAGCAGGGGCAGATCAAAGAGAGCCTGGACAGGGTCAGGATTAGGGAGGGCTGGCAGGGAGACAAATGAGGCTCCCCCAGGGGTCAGCTGAGGGACAGGCGCGCCTATACTCAGATGCACAGTGACAGTGCAGGAGCACTACTGGTCATTGCAAAGAGACAATAGATGAAAAAGATAAGGGAAGGTGTAAATTAATGGAGAAAAGGATCGCCAGAGATAAGGGTGTCTCCCTATAATTAAAAACGTACAGCCTTGCCATCTCCAAGGTTGATGGTGTCCCAGACTGTCCTGTCTCTGAGTTGCAGTGGGAGCTAAGGCCCAGGACGGGCAGAAATCAGTCCAGTTAATGATTAGCTCTCAGCTGAAAGTTTAAAAGTTGACTCATCTTCATCAGGCCCCTGACAGGAGGAGTGCATAAGCCAGAGTTATCTGAGATGAGGTGAGTGACTTGCCCAACTCAGGAAGAGCCAGTGGGAACCTGAGGCTTTTGACAGGGATCCTGACTTCTGAGATCAGCCAGGGTAGGCCTTTTTGATTTTCAGGTTTTTGCTGTTGTTTGATTATTGGTGATGATAGTGGTGGTGGTGTTTTTTTCATTTTGGTTCTAAAATTATAAGCTTTGTCTCAAATATTGATTGTATTTGAACTTGATCTTATCGGTTTCACACCCAAAAAAGGTGCTCGATGGCAATTTCTGGCAAGATTCATCTGCCCACAGTCAGAGCTAATTAAATAGCAGAATGAGAAAGATAACAGATTCTTGAATCAGGCTGCCTGGGGTCACATCCTGTCTTGTCCACCTATGTGACTGAGGACGAGATACTTGACCTTTCACAGAGGGTGGTGTGTGCCTGGTACATAGCAAGCACTCAATAGATGCTAGCTATTATTATTGTTATTTATTATTATTATTATTATTATCATTACTATTATTATCATCATCATCATCATCTCCATTTTAATTATTATCATCTTGCCCCCACAAACCTGGTATCAATAGCCTGAAATAAGTACAGATCTCTTTTCAAAAATGTCATTTCCTATCTAAGCATTTTAGAGTATTCCCACTCCCGGTACACATGCATGTGGACCTATCCTAGAATGGCCATTTCAGAGGATAGCACAAGGATACCAATATCTCAGATGTAAGTTGTGGGTGCTGGGGAGGTGATAACAGGCTCCCACACATACTGTCTATAAATTTCTTCATTCTTCTCCCTCACCCCTCACATCTAATCCTTCACAAATCCTGTCTGGTCTACCTCCAAAATAAACCCTGACTCCATCCACTTCTCTCTATCTCTACAACTGCCCCCTCCAGTCAAAACCACTTATCATCCCCCACCTGACTGCTGCAATAAGCCCCTGACTGTCCCCCAACTTAGACTCCTACCTGCACCCCCCAACCTATTTTACACACAGCATATACAGTGATATTTTAAAAGCTATGACTATAGAAACCATGTCACTTGTCTGCTTAAACCTCTCTCCTCCTCCCCCTCGCCCAACACCAATGGCTTTCTATTGCACTTCAGATAAAATCTCAAGTTCTCAGCTGGCGTAAAAGACCCTGTATGACTAGCCCATGCCCAACTCTGCAATCTCATTGGAGTCCCCGCACTCCAGCTGCATGGGCTCCTTCTAGTTCTTCAAACACCCTTTCCACCTCTTCAAAGTACCAACTCCTTTTCAAGCCTTAGCATCAATGACATTTCTTCAGAGAAGCCTTTCTTGGCCACTCTCTCTAAATACCTCCCTGACTTCTCCCTTTTACTCTCTTTCACAGCATCATATTCATTTTCTCCATTGTGTTTATTTCTGTAATTAGATATTTGCTTGTTAATTTGCCTTTTTTTTTTTTTTCATTTTAGTTTCTGTCACTGTGAAGACACAGGCCTGGCATAAACAACAAAGAACTGAAGAATATGAATAACGATCTCTTGTATTTTGAGGTCCTGCATGAGAGAGGGTGGGTAAGGAAGGAAAGGGAAGGAAGAGGGGGAGAAAGCTACTAATTTCAAAAATTTGGTTTTAAGATGGCAGAAGAAAGACATTTCCATTTACTTCTCCTCTCAAAATAATTTTTTAAAATTCTGAAACAATGAAAATAAGAAACTAACACAAAATTAGAAATTTAATGAAACTAAAAGATCTGTAACCTCAAACAAATATACAGGAAGGGTAAATTTTGATGAAAAAGTGGTCATTGACTCAGCACAAAGGAGGAAGATCACGCCTAAGTGTTTTGCAGGGTATGATATATTGGATAGACAGCAATACAATTAATTCTGCAAAATGCTCAAAATGTTCAAGTATCAGAAACAGCAGTTATGGGATAGATAGGGTTAAAAGAGGGGTGCTGAACACAGAAAGATTGCTTGAAAGTCTGTGCAAAAAAGTCAGTACCCCGCCTCTACATTACACAGTCAGGCAAATACTCCTCACAGTCACCATTCCTATGCCCCATATTTCCCCGTAATAAAAAAGAGAGTCATTTTCTGGAGAAGTCCTAGTTCCAAATACAAGGAATTCCAGAAATATGTAAAAAAGAAAATGGAACTGTTATGGGCTGAATTGTGTCTCCTTAATATTCATATGTTGAAGGCCCAACCCCGCTATTTCAGAATGAAACTATATTTAGAGATAAGATCTTTGAAGAGATTATTAAGTTAAATGAAGTCATTAAGGTAGAGCCCTAATCCAATATAACTGATATTTTCTGAAAAGAGGGAGAAACACCAGGATGCACATGCACAGAGGATACAGTGAGAAGGCAGCCATTTGCAAGTCAAGGAGAGAGGCTTCAGAAGAAACCAAATCTGTCAATGTCTTGATCTTGAACTTCTAGCCCCCAGAACCATAAGAAAGTTAATTTCTATTGTTTAAGCCATTCAGTGTGCTATGACAGCCCTAGTGAACTGCTATAGAAAAGGGAGGAAATTAACTATATATATATATGAATATGAAAATTTTAAGGACACAAGTCTCTGGATTGAAAAGTCCAATGCATAGCACAAAGAATGAAGAAAGATCCACAAGACACAGCATCAGCAAATTTCACAAGTAAATTAATAGAAGATTCTAAAAGCTTCCAGAAAAGAACTCTAGGTTATTCTTAAAGCATCATACATGAGAATGGAATCAAACTATTCAACAGCATTATTAAGTGACCGAAGATAATAAGGTAATATCCTTAAAATTCTGAGTATAACATTATTTTCTACTTGAAATTTCATACCCAGTCAAACATTAATCATGTGTGAGAGTAAAATAAAGATTTATTTTAAATGTTTAAGCAGACTAAAAAAATGTACTTCCTATGCACCCTTTCTCTGGAAGGTACTGGAGAATATAATCCACAAAAATGAAAAAGTAAGTCAAAAGAGTGAAACATGGATCCAGCAAGCAGGAAATTCATCAGAGAAAAGAAGGAAAGAATTTCCTAGTATGAGAGTGAAGGGGCATTCCATGACATCAGTTGTTTAACCACAGGCCAAGCAATCATTTCAAATGCAAACAGAAAGTCAAAAGCTCCAGTAGAAAATGTTATTAAAAAGTACTTACATTTAAAAGTAAAGGTGCTATTGATGAGCAGGGGACACACAGACATTTAAAGAAAACTAAGTGGATAAAATAAAACAACCATTATCAATTTCAGGAAAAATAAAACTTGAACAGGCAAGGAAGTGTGAGCAGAGTGCACAATTTGGTTTAGCCATGAATAGTATTTGTAATTCTGTAATAATGAAAACCTGAATATGAATATAATCAGAATTAGGGTATAATTATATTATGAGAATAAGGATAGAAGCAAAGAGTTTTAAATAGCTATTATTCCATAATGGGAAGCCAATGGTTAATGTCTAAAATTGATGAATCAAGTATACCCATATTAATTAGAAATATAAATATAGGAGACAGGCTTCTAGTTTGAACACAATTGAATAATAAGTTTTAGACTTACTTTATAACCTTAAACAATTATAAAACTAAAAACATGTGAAGCAACTCTTTTAAGCATCAAAAAATAGCACAAGGATATGGTCCTTGAGAGAAGGAAAATACACAAAGTAAGTCCCACATTTATCCCAGTTTTCTGCTGGGAATACCTTCCAAACCAAGGGAAAGGGAAGTAGAGCCAAATGGAAAGCAATAGTCTTTCTATGAAAGAAACAGACTGGAATACAGGACTGCCGAGCAACTAGAATTTGCATAGAAGGAAAACAGAAGTAACTGTGAGCCGGGAAGTTCCATAAATCTGTGAAAGGGTGTCCTTGAGTCTTCAGCTAAGTATTAAGTCATACATGTACAGAGAGAGATTCTGCGAGATATAGCAGACAACAGTTCTGGGGCCAGGGTGGGAGTGAGCTGAATAGATTGATTCTGGAAATTGGATAGTACTGGAAGAATTGGAGTTCTAACCTGCAAGATTAGAGAGGTATCTCAAATATCACTGGATATCTCAAGCATTCAGGTGAAACTCCAGAAATATCACACTTGGAAAAATGGCTACTCTAGCCTAAGAGTAAAGGCTTGCCTGGGCCTACCCTAACAAAAACTTAAACTAAGCCTTAATACGAGCCAATTGATCCACCAGGAAAGTAAAACATTCCAGAAAAAAATCCAATGCTTTTTAAAATAAAGCAAATCTAAAGCAAATCTAGACTATCATAAATAGAGTATATAGTGTCCAGTAAACCAACAAAAATTATTAAATACATGAAAAAGCAGGAAAGTGTGACACATAACCTGGGGAAAAAAGTCTATAGAAACAAACTTAGAGATGACACAAAAGTTGGAATTGGCGGGCAAGCACTTTTACCCTTTTCTCGTTTAGGGAAAAAAAAAAAGTGCAGCTAGCTGCCAGCATTAATTTAACATCACACATAGAAATGCTGCATTTTCTAGGATTGACATTTTCAGAGGTTGAAAATTTATATTTTGTAAATGGAAATACCACTATTAAAAAAAAGAATATTATAAGTAGAACGATGTCATTTGTTTCCAAAGACTATTGTTATACGAGAGCAATGCGAATATAATAATAAAGCAAGATATTTTGTGGCATACTTTGGGGCTAAGGCTAGGACTGTAATCCCTGAGTTATCTCGGAACAAACACTGCAGCCTCAAGCGTCACCAGCAAATATTCTCAGGGAAAATGGTAAATGGGTTAAAACAATTGTTATAAATATGTTTAGACACTATAAATAGAAAGCTGGACACAATGAGTGAATAGATTGGGGAGAAGCAAAGCAAAAAATAAAAATTATAAAAAATAAGCAAAAATTCTATAACTAAAAAAATATGAATTCTGAAGTGGAAACTTCACTGGAGTTTAATAACATGTTAGGAACTAAAAAACTGAATCATTAGTGAACTTGAAGATATGTCAGTATAAGCTATCAATACAGAACAGAGAAAAAAATGACTAAAAATCATTTAAAAAGCTTCAATAACCTGTGGGACAATATTAAATTATCTAACAAACAGGTAATTGGAGCTTCAGATGTAGAAGAGCTATCAGGAAAGAAAAAAAATGTTTTTGAATATTGAATGACCAAAAAATTTCTAAAGTTGATGAAAAAGTCAACTTACATATGCAAAAATCTTTACAAACCCCAAAAAGCATAAAAAAGAAAAGAAAATCACACCTAGGCACATCATCAACTTGCTGCAAGTTAAAGCTAAAGAGAAAATAAAGCAGCTAAGGGGTAGGGAGAAATTGTACACAATAAACAAGTGAACAACAACTTATCATAAAAAAATAAAATGAGCCAAGAGACAGCAAAATGGCATAAAGTGTTGAAAAACAAAACCTGACAACCCAGAATTTATATCTAGTGAATATATCCTTTAAAAATGTAGGTAAAGACATTTTCAGAAAACAGATGTGTTTTCTTCAGGTGAAGGAAAATGATACTTGATAGAAACAGATGTAGACTGAGGAATGAAGTGCTCTAAAAATGAAACACTTTTATGAGGATAAATATAAAATACTTTTTTTCCTCATTAAATTTCTTTAAAAGGCAATCGGGCATTTAGTGTAAAAATAATGACAATGTGTTGTGAGTTTATAGCATATGTAGAAGTAAAATATATACCACTATATATAGTAAAAGTATAATAAATAGCAAAGAATAGAAGGAAGGTAAATGGAAGTTTACTACTATTGTAAGATTCTTTCATTATATATAAAGTGGCACACATTAAGTCAAGGTAGACATAAGTTAATGTTGCATAACGGCCACTAAAAAGTAACACAAAAACTTATAGCTAAAAATCCAGTGGAGGAGATAAAATGGAAAATTTTACATAAAAATATACTTGATTATTCCAGAAGAAGTCAGAAAAAAAAAAGATAAAAATAACAAAAACAAAATGAGATAACTAAAAACAAATTATAAATGTTGGCCTTAAATCCAATCAAATCAATCATTACATTAAATATAAATAGACCAAACACACCAATTAAAAGGATAGAAAAAGCAAGACAACTGTATGCTGTTTACAGATATATATAAAACATAAGAATATGATGAAATTACCAGAAGAGTAGAAAGTGGTTGCCTCTGAGGAAAGAGGAAAAGAGAAACTATTGGTTCTCAATATAAACATTTTTAACTTTATGTGTGCTCTTAAACCATTTGCTTGTAATGACTTGAAAAATAGTTTTAGAAACTGAAGGAATTGTTCTGGAAACACTTATAAGTTGGATCTTATCCTTTACGATTTTTGAGACATTTAAAAATTGCAACAAAAGTACAAAAACAGAGGAATAAAGCCATTCCACCCAGAAAGGCAGATGGATCATGATTATAATATTACTTGCTCAAAATTTCTAGGTAGAGAGGTTGAGATACAGGCTAACATAATGACCTCACCAGAAGCACATAAACCCCAAAACAGAAACCAAAAATGTTTCTTCTCCAGTTCCTCATGCCAGCTGGAATCCAGTGGTGGTGGTGGGGTGGGGGGGAGGTCAGGCTGTAATCACAGGTGTTCTTAATTAAGCCCCTAGCTATGCTAGTGATGACAATGTCTTACAAGCAGTAGGGTAACAAACAATTTTTGAGTACTCATCATATACAAGGCCTGGGCCAGGCATTCCCTGGGGATTGGAGGGGCGGGTAGGGGGGCGGGTCACGAAGCATAAGACACAAATTAACGAGGCTTTCCATCAGTCTCATTCATTTATCTTTTCTCTCCGTGACACAGAATACAATACATCCCTTTGCCAGTGATTGGATGATACAATAGATTATTATAGTAATGGCCCCAATCATGCGTCCCTGTGTCCACATCCTTGTATGTGTTCGTATCCTTGTAGCTCCTTGTACATTGACTCTATGCTTGGACATGTGGTTTGTTGCCAGTAGAACATTGGCAACATAACATAAGCAGAGGCTTGAAAGGGGCTTATGCACTGAGATTTGCACCCTCTGTTTTACTGCTTTGGGAACACACAGAACATGAAGGAGCCCAGGATTGTTTGCTGGGGATACATGACTCAGCCCATGACCAACACTAACCATGTGACACATGAGTGAGTTTATCTTAGACAATCTGGCTCCAGCAAAGCTGGTGAATCAGCCTAGGTAAGACCAGCAGAATTGCTGCCCTTTTTGACCTAGCAAAAATTGTTGATATACAGAATCCTTAGTAAATAAAATGATGGCTGTTTTATCCCAATAAAAGTGGTTGGTTGGTTATGCCATGAGAGTTAACTGATACAAGATGATCTGGCTGTCACAGGAACCTAACAACATTCCTTGGAGTCCCATCTTTTCTCTTAGGAGATTCCTCATACGAACTGTGACTTCCTCAGCAATTGTGTAGCAGCTTTAATCTTCCTAACTTGAATCCAAGCTTTCTTCCTTCAACATCTAACATGATCTGAATAGTAGGATTCAGTCTCTGACTTTTAAATCTCTTTTAAATTTTTATTTAATTTTTGAATGGGTAATGTATGAATGCGTTAAAAAATCTCAATCAGAGAAGAAAAATCATTAAGAGATATACACATACATATACACACAATAAGGAATGTACATGCAATTGTAGAAGCTAATTATGTAGTCTCTGTAGGGCTATTGTCTTCTTATCTGCTGTTTTAGCTTGGAGTCCACAAGAAGATGGATGTAAAGCAGAGGAGAGCAAGGACAAGTAAGAACTCATAAGTAGGTGCTAGAACCCATGAGGATGGACTAAAACGCGTGTCTCGGATGTTGTTGTCCCTCAGGAAAAGCCGCACCTTCATCATGCAGCTAAACGCAGGATTCGGAGTTGGCCCAGCAGTCAGAAAAGCTGAAAAAGGAACCAAGGGAAGGTAAGCCATTGTAGGCTTGGCTGCTGTCCCATGCCAACAAGAACAGCTAAAGATAAGCAACAACATATTGAACTACAAAATAGTTTCTGCTTCACGTCCACCCTCCAAAGCTCACATAAGTAATCTCTTCAGAGGCATACTCTAACTGGAACATACAGAAAGGAATTCTGAGAAATAAAGTTCAGCCTAGCCAAGGTGACACACAACAAATCTGCCACCCATACAAAAAGGTTCTCACTGGAAAATGTCTCCCTATCCTCCTACTCTCTCAGGTTTCCTCCCCTAAAAAAAGTTATCAGTACCAATTTCTTGTGTTTTTCTTTCTGAAATAGTCTATGCACATGTAAGTATATACAAATATCTAGTACTTGGTGTATTTTTACACAAAAGATCACATACTACACCCATTGATCAACATTTTGATTTTTGTGTAACTGAACAATATATCTTGAAAACGTTTCCATATCAATATAGGAATATTTGCCTTTTTTTCTTTAACAAATGTATAATATTTTACTATGTGGCTGTGCCATGATCTGTTTAACTAGATCCTTATCAATAGACATCTAGGGGTTTTTTTTGAAGTTTTGCTACTTTAAATAATTTGATGAAGAATAGCCTGCATATTCATAAATGTCCTTATAATAAATGCTCTTTTTCAATCTGATGTGGTACCAAAACAGGCCAGAATGAGAAACTGATGATGCTAGTCAAGGCACATGGGCTGCAGTTGCAGTGAAGTTCCTTTTAGATACTCAATCCACTTTAATGTCCATAATTTGTAAATTCATTTTACACCTTCTGTACATTCATGCCTTTTTCTGTCTGTGTCTTTGGTCATGGCTGCATCTGAGACTGTTTGCTGTGTGAGGGCCTGGTGAATTTAACCATCAATTTCATCTTTATGGGATCACCCTCTAAAAGGCTCATCAGTAAAAATGTTCTTAATGATACAGGCGTAATCATCTAAAATAAAGTAATATAGAAATCTATTAACAGATAAAACAAGTGTTTGACTAAAACTGAAAAATCATTCATTGTTCTGCCATTTTATGTTACATTTTCCAATGTAGCTATAAGATTGAAGAAAGTTTTGGAGCAAAGAAACGTGAGACCCACAAAGAAAGACAGATTGGCCAGTTTCTTTTCATGAGAACATTTTCACTGATTTTTTTTTTCATTATTGAATGTTGGCTTAAAGGCCCTTTCGCCCTTCATCCCCAAGAATTTTATAAATATCGCATTCGCTTCATTCATACTTTAGAGATCTGGCCTTCTCTGCAGAGGAAATATTTTTCTTTTAAGTCATTGTTTTAAAATATAAGCACAGAATGTCTTGACTCATAGCACAGTGGCAGGGAGGATAAGACACGTACGCAAAAGAAGAAACACAGAGTCACTGGTAACAGTACACCCACCCCAAAGCAGTTTGTAGTTTTGTCCTAAGAAAATCCCTCACAGGGCAGTGAGAGATCTGAGGGGGTTGCCTCACTGTCCTGGAGCGTCCACCTGACCTCCTTCTGTCTCCAACAGCCTATGGTTCTAGAAGGCATTTGCTGGACAATATGTCAAAAGGTCCAGATCCCAGAGAGTAAAAATTGTGAGCCAAAAAGGAAAGTAAAGTCCCTTTGGGCCAGAACAAAATATAGAAGCATGAAAATAGGAAGAACTGGGTTGGAACGGCATTGGAGAGACCCTGACATGTCAGATTTGTAAGACAACTGTGAAATTACTCCACACACCATAAGAGTGGCTCAATAGGAAAATGCCTGATTGGGGACCTTGGGGAGGAACTAATATTAATAACCATTTTATAAATGGATACACTCAAATCTGGATGAGAAATATTAGAATAAGTACTTGAACATGGCTGATTTCCAGGTCTGTGCTTAAGCAATCTAGTGAGCTGGGCTACTTACAGAACTCAAAAGATTTACAAACACATTAGGAAGGTTCAGCAGAGCCAAAAGCCAGCAGTGCTCACCAGTCCCAGGCTCAAGCTCCTTCACGGAAAGGCTGCAGCAAAACTGAACCATTGGCCCCTGGCCACATAATGAATCAACTATAGTGAGACTGCTTCATGAGCAGAGTCCAAACAAGCTCCCAAAGGGGCCTACAGACCAGCTCCTAATTAATAGGCTCTTGGCCCACAAGTAAGAGTAAAAATGTTTGCAAAAGGGAGACAGTGATCACAGTGGGGAAGGAGGCTAATGAAGAAAGCAGAAGGGAAAATTAGGATGGAAAGATGGGTCCAGGTCTAAAGTTAGCTGACTGAATAATAATTCATACCTTTATTTATTTGTTCAAGTCAGACGTGAACAACTATATAAATTTGATTCCTAGTTTTGAAATGCAGTCTACACAATAGAATTTAAGAAACAACAGTGGTGAACACATTTAAAAAGCCAAAGTGTTACCCAAAAAGAAGGCAGCACTATTTTCTTTTGGTGCTCACCACAACTCCGTGAGGAGGAAGTTTAAGATGGTACCATCCTCCATCTCCAAAAATGAAAACTCAGTGAAGCAAGGATGCCCATCCAAAGCCATACAGCTCTAAGATGCTGAGCCAAGGGCAGGACCCAGCTCTCCAAAGGGTGCAGTTTGGACACAAATATATAGCTGAATCTGTCAATTAATATTCTGTGAGTGCCAGCTTGCTGCACTACTAGTGCGGGAGCCACCGCACAGATTGAGAAGCAAGGTGTCGTGCCTGGACAAGATGGCTTCTGGACACCTGGAACGCTAAGATTTCTAATGTGCAAGACTTGTCAGAAGTCTTTTCTTCTTATTTTTAGAGGATGCAGGACCACAGACCATAGAGGGCTTGGGGTTGGTGTCTAAAGTGCTGGTGGATTAGAAGAGAGGATGCCCAGAGCACGGAAAACAAGAGACCAATTCAGAATAATCAGGAACCAGACTTCGAGAAGTTTGGAATCTTCCATTTGTTTTTACGTTTGATGTGTTTTCCTGTGGCCCACCTTTTAGCTTAAGTTTTAGTACCCTCCAGCCCAATAATGCCCTTGTGTACCAGAGAAATTTGTAATAAGGAATGCTTGTCTTCAGAGACAGCAGTACAGATTCATCAACAATTGGTAGGTATTTTTAAATGTGTAAGCTGCCTTTTTTGGAACCTATAAAACCTCTTGTAACAGAAACAGTGTTACAAATGGAAATTAAGTCCCTGTACTATCTCATAAAGCCTATTTAATAAAGTTCTTAAATGTCGTGTGTGCATTTGCAATGAAAAATATATAATATTAGAAATGGCTTTTTGGCATTGATGAGTTACACTTGAAGTAAAATTACAAAGGCTACCCTGGGAAATTAACTTGTAAACGTGTTTTTAAGGCAAAAGGTGTTTTGAATTCCATCTTAGAACTTGAAACTTGGGAGAAAGTTACACCACACACACACCATGTGTGCTACAGCAGAACATGCCCAGTCAGAGAGAATAATTCTTGTTCTGGAGGACCCAAGTGGGAGAATAAAGCTGGTGGTTCTCACACATAGGATGTTTCCACGTTCGAGATTTTTAATTTGGAAAAAAAAAAAATCTGTTAAATTTCTTAAAGGGTAAAGGAAAATTTAAGTCAAATTCACAACTTCCCTATATTCCATCCTCAATTTTATATTACTAAGATGCTGGCCAGGCTGACCCTTCCATTAGGAAAGATGCTGGGAATTGCCCCCTTCAGAGAGCTGGGTCCTGCCCCTGGCTCAGCTCCTTAGAACTGTGTGACTTTAAATGGGCACCCTTGCTTCCCTGAGCCTTCATTTTTTGGAACTGGAGGACAGTCCATCTGATCCATCCTCCTCACAGATTGGGGGATCACCAAATGAAATAATAATACTGCTTTCTTTTGGTATAATACTTGGGCTTCTTAAGTGTGCTCACACATTTTACTCTCTTGCCAATTCTGGAGGAAAACTAACTCTTAACTTCCTCCATGGGGCCAAAACCGAAGAAAATATGTAACAGTCCAAAGGCACTTGGCACCTCACACAACCCACCACCTCTTCCTGCTCCCACCCCGTGTTGCCCTAGTACCAGCTGGTACCAGGAAAAACACTACTTTTTTATTTCTTTACTCCTGGTGAAAGTTTATAAAGGAGCCCAAAGTTTTGTTGTAGAGAGAATTAAGCAAGGTATTATCCTCATTTAAACACATTTACGGATAAGTTTCCCTACATCTTCAGTGATACCACGGTCTAAACCAATTATACGTATTCAGGTACTGTTGGTCTTTTATGGGTCCCTGTCAAATCTAAGAGCCCCTCTTCCTTTACCCAGTGAAAATATGCAAGGCTTCCCTAATGCTCATGCTTGCTTAATTTCTTGCCTGACTTTCTCTGTGGTCACTTTCGGCTCACACCTTAGTGGAGACACACCAACTATATACAAAGGAGCCATGACTCAAACAGTGGTCAGTGAGACCAAACTCAACAGTGGAGCCACTTAGTTAATCATAAATCATCTCTATTCTCTCCTACTCTTTAAAACCGGAGTTCGCCCTTCCCAAAGCAAGTCTACATCCTCCCTTTGAGTAATGGGTTTGAAAACCCCAATTCAAACACAAGCCTGCCCGGGGCACGGACTTATCAGGGCTGCTTGGAATGGAAGATGGAGGGCGCAGAGGAGAACAATGGCGCCCTGACTGGAGGGGCGGGCCTTATCGGCCTGCCATCGGAACAGGGCCGGCACTTGTTTTCTTTTCTGTTGAGCATGCAAGCTGGTTCCAGTGTACAGTACCAGGCAGTGTAAAAGGCTGCTGCTGGGCCCCTCTGTTTGTGAGAGCTGTTGACACAAGGCGGAGTCCAGGCGATGTAGGCTGATTCCCGCCCTACTTTTCTGATAGCCATAAAATGAGAGAAACTCGAAAGGCAGCGCCCATCGCCCAGAATCAGGGGAGTCCCTCTTTTTGGAGATGGAGGCTTTGTACATCCTGGGAAGGGCTGGGTTTTCCCTGTCAGTTGAATGATGTGCAAGCTCACTGGAGAGAGCACATTATGAAGAAAAGGTGTTTTAGTGAAGATTACAGACAACTGGTCCCAAAGAGAAAAGGAGGTTAAGAACTTAAGAACTGCTACAGAACTTGAGGCTATGGCCCTTTAGCCAATGCCTCATCTCATCATGAGACTGCCAGACAAACTAGGAAGGGCCTGACCCTCAAATCCTAGACTTTAGCTTTAAGGCCAGAATATGCCTTGAAATATCCCCCATTCCCTACACTAATTCACATAGCCTGTGGATTCGTGAGGGATCCCACTGGAAGCTGCTTGGATATTTCTGCCTATCGTTCCTCTGGGAGTAATAAATATTCCAGTTCAATTAAAGAACTCTGAGAGCCCACCCCACATGATCCAGGGCCTTTGGCAAATATTTTAGCAACTAACCTTATTCTCAGCCTAAACTTCTTTTTCCTACCTCAATTTCCCAGTCTCTGTTCAGTTGCATATTTGTAAACTGCTTGAAATTATTGGAAATGAGTGAACCATAAATCAAAAATAAAATTCTTCCAGAAAGAAGCTTTATGCATCCTTCCAGGATGAGATTTCAGAGAATTCTAGGGGAAGTTTCTTCAACCTGTTTGAAGAATATGATGAGGAGTTTGGAGTTGGAGCCAGGTTTTAGAGACTTTGGGAAATAGGGAAGGGTGTGCATCCCCTCTAGGTACAAGTCATGAACCACATCTCTTCTGAGCTCCTCGCTTTGTTCGCAGGCTGAAATCCCATCTTCTTCACTTACAGACTTGTAAAGTGGGAAAAGGACTGAACCTCTCTGAGCCTTGGTTGTGCCCTCTCTGAATATGCAGGTCACATCCACAGAGAACCTTGAGCATTCGCGAGTTCACTCATGTGGCTGCACCTGGCTAGCATACAGTGAACCAACAAATGTTCGTCTGCTTCTTTCTTCTGTCTTCAAGCTACTCTCTGTTCTTCATCCTGCGGCAATGTATT
This sequence comes from Eonycteris spelaea, assembly GCA_003508835.1. NCBI lineage: Eukaryota > Metazoa > Chordata > Mammalia > Chiroptera > Pteropodidae > Eonycteris > Eonycteris spelaea. Next base: position 5,063,401 of record PUFA01000127.1, on the reverse strand, counting down.
TTCTTTAAAATATATCAGAGAATTGGGCCAGAAAACAAACAGCACAGATATTGTCACCAAATAGAAAGAACATTTTGTTCTTTTTTTTTTTTTTTTTTTTTAATCATGGGAGCTAATATAGTGGTTAAGAGAACAATTTATGGAACCAGTTGGTCCGGATTCAAATTCCAGCTCCATTTATCAGCTCTGGGCCTTGGGCCAATTACTAATCTCTCTAGGCCTCAGTTTCTTTATCCATAAACTGGAGGTAATGCTATAAAATTATATATGTTTGAAGAATCAAATGAGATAATCCAAGTGAAGTACCTTATTTAATGCTTATAATAAGCACCCAATTAGTATTAGCTATGGTTGGTATTTATTACATTAGAATTATTGTTGTGGTTAGTGTTGATTTTTTTGTTGTTGTTATTATTACAAGCATCATCATTATCCAGATAGGTAACGACAAGAAATTTATTCAACTACTTGAATTTCAAACTTACGGTCTTAATGTTTATTAATAGTAGTGTTATTGATAATGATTTTCCTTTCTCTACCTTCTGCAAGTCATCAGCTGTGACAAAAGTATATCATTTAATTGGGATCAGGCTTGTGTTAGGTACTTTCCATGCATTATCTCATCAAATCCTCATAACAACCTATGAACTCAGGTACTTTTTTTTTTCCAGCTGAGAAAAAACGTCTAGTGAGAGATCATGTAACTAGATCACATGGTAGGTGGCAGGTATAAGAAGTCCCAAAACTACTTGGGCTTCAGGATCAAAAGGGTTACATCGATGACGATCCCTATAATTTTCTTCCAGTTTCAACATTATTATTCTAAAATGACCATAAATTTTGCTTTATTAATCCATCTGTTGTAGTTGTGAATATATTATACTGGATCAAGTTTAATGTATAAAGGTATTGTGATTTTTATCAAAGTTGTTGCTCTAGCAAATTCTATGTAAATAGACTAATTTCAGTCTGCCTCTCTCCTCCTTTTGCTCCAGGGCCTTTAAAGAACTCTTCCTCCATCTCAAATACCCCACCCCTTTCATGCTCTTCTTGCCTTTCTAACTTTTCCCTTCTTCCAACAGTCCACCAATTCCCTCCTCTCTCTGCCATACCCACTCCCAGACCCACCTCGAATTCCACCTGCCACCAAGTCCTAATGGCTATTTCTCTGATCATTAGTAATACCGAATTACAACCAGCACCACCTCTCTGAGTCCAAAGTCACTTCAAAAAGGCTGAAAATAACTCTACAAATGCAAGCTGCTGCTCTTATCTACTCCACATAGATACATACACTGATTATAGTAGCTCCCCTTATCCGAAGGAGATACATTCCAAGACGGCCAGTGGATGCCTGAAACCATGGATAGTACCAAACCCTATATATATAATGTTTTTTTCCTATTCATACACACCTATGAAAAAGCTTAGGAACAGTAAGAAATTAACAATAACCAATAATAAAATAGAACAATTGTAGCAATATACTGTAACAAAACCTATGTGAATGTGGTCTCTCTCTCAAAAGATCTTATTGTACTTTACATACAGGGCGGATACTCTGGACAAAGGAATGATTCACATCCCAGGTGAGAAAGAGAAAGACAGTGTGATATTTTCTCACACTACTCAAAACGGTGCCCTATTTAAAACGTATTATTTCTGGAATCTTCTACTTAATATTTTCTGACCACCGTTGACCTCAGGGAATTGAAACCAAGGAAAACGAAACTACAGATAAAGGGGGAACTACTGGATTCCTTCCTTAAGGACACAGATTCGAAACTGTTAAAATGCATGAAAATTATCTGGGAATCTTGTTAAACACAAATCCTGTTAAATACAGATTCTGATTCCTGGCTCTGGGGTGGGACCTGAGATTCTGCATTTCTACAAGCTCCCTGGGATTGCTGATGGTCTCTACTGGTCCCTACTGGACACACCTATTTCAATTATGCCTCTTTCAAGGAAAGCATATTGTTCACATCTTATAGATGAGAAGTGGGCTGAGAGTTTAAGAGACAGACCCAAGGTCCCAGAGCAAGCAAGTAACAGAGGAGGGATCTGAAACTAGCCAGATCTTTCTGACTACATGCAAAAAAAAAAAAAGAAGAAGAAGAAGAAGAAGAAGAAGAAAAAGAAAGAAAGAAAAAAAACCCATATATGTGTGTGTATATATATACATGCATATATATGTGTATGTATATATTTTATGTATATATAATCCTATTAAAGATATTTAATTGTCCATCTCATTTCAATAACACGAACACTCACAAACAACAGGAGAAAACTTTCCGTTCTGTACGTTGTCAACACTTAATAAACATTAAATGTGTAGGTGTGAGTAAGAATGTATGAGGACCTGTTACATGGGAGGCCTATTCCTTTCATTTCGAGCAGGCTCCATGGAGGCCTTTCCAGAGGTTTTTCTTTGGAACCCCACACTTTACTTATGTTACTGATTAAAGTTATTGACTCTAACACCTTTCTTTCTCTAGCGACCCAACCCATGGGGAAGCTCATGAAGACGGGCATTTCATAATTAATTTGAATTATGACAGTAAGAGTGTGAATAACAGGAATCATTAATGGTAAGCTGCTGCCATCTCACAAAGCAGAACGGGGTGTTAAGTAAGCAAGAAAGGGGCAGCCTTTGCCTCCCTAAGGGGAAAATCCTCTGCAGCAGGCACAAGCTAGTTCTATGCGGATCCCTATAAACTAGTTGGAATATGTGTGTAGGGTGGGACAGAAGAAGAGGAAGATACAAATTAAACAGAAAATCCTGAAAATGAAGCAGCAATTACACAAAAGATAATCAGCGGCAGCACTCCTGTGAGTGGAGACTGGATGCCACAGAGCCCACAGGAGCAGCTCCTGAGAGCTGAAGTGGATGGGAACGAGTGGCGGGCAGGCCGGGTCTGACTAGACTTGAAGGAAAAATAGGATCTGGGGCAAATGGCATGCCAGACAAAGGCCCGGGGAACCGGGGAATGAACCCAGGGCATTCTCAGGCAGGAAAGGAGAAGAAAGAGGGATCTCTGCCAAGAGACAGAGCAGAGAAATCTGAGGGCATTGCCTGCCAGGTGGAAGGCTTATTACCGTGGGGTCTTTGTAAGCCAGGCCAAAGAGTGTGGTTATCACACAGTAAATGAGTGACTTTGAAGAGTTGGCAGGCAGGGTAATAAATGGTAGACAGGCCATCTACAGTCAGAAAAAGTGGCTTGAAACCCTGGCTTCACCATTTAATAAAATGGTAAAAATATGTTAAAAAATAGTAAAAACTATGGGAAGAATCATACCTGTTTGAGCCTTAAAACTGTCACCTATAACTTGGGCATAATAATTGTTTCTCAGCCCTAGTTTAAAATAATAATAAATAAAAGAACTAGGTATAGGGGATGCTAATGGCTTTGGCATGTAGGTCATTTTCAATTTGGCAACTCACATCCTGGTCCCAGAGCTGATCAAGGGGACACCAAGTCAGCTGCTCCATGGCCAGTATATCCCCAAAGTGTAGGGGTGGGGAGAGGGGTAGAATTGTCTAGGGTTTTATCAGAGGTGACAAGCTCTCCAATGACAAGCTTTCCACAGGGCCTTTCTGGGGCCCTGCCTGACACTGGAGTGAAAGGAACAAAGTCCAAACAGTCCTGAAGAGGCAGAGGCACCAAACAATCTCCCCAGGCACCTGCCACCACTCCCTGCACAAGGCCTTCCAAAGGAGGTCACAGAGGAACGAAGACAGGCAAAACACCTGGCCACTACAAGCAGGACACCTTTCTTAGTGAGTCATGAGGCAGGGGTCCAAGTGAAGGATACTCAGTTTGTCTTTTTTGCTGATAGGTTAGATGATCAAATAGCACAAGGCCTCTCAGAACAATGGGCCTAAGAAAGGGCCAGGTCAGATAGGACGAGAGTCCAGGGTTCCTGCTCCTAAAGCACAAGGACCAAAGGCCACATGGGTGAAAGGTCTGTGGCAGGGCTGGGAGTGACCTGCAGCAGCTCCTTCCGGGTGGATTTCAAAGGCTGCTCCTGGCCTCCAGGCTTAGACAACTGTATGCCTTCAATGACTCATTATTCAGTAAGAAGTCAGATTCTATTTAGAAAACAAACATTTTCTGCATAACCATTTCTGCATAATGACACTGCTTATCATCACAACAACACTGTCACTTAGATATTTTTAATCCCCACTTCGCAAAAGGAGACAGCAAAGCTCTGAGAATTTACTCCTAGTTCCAGGATTCAACTCCCATTCTCCTTCATGCCCAACCCACCATCTTTTCCAAAATACCACAATCAAAGTCCTTGCTTCCCTTTTTTCATAGCCATCAGCAAAGTTTGGGAACTTGTTCTAACATGTTAGTGCCATGACACACCTACCATTACTTGAGGCTGTCCACTGTGCTGGTTCCAGCGAGGAATAGTGCTTCCATTAGTGATACTTCCAACACGAATGGCTTTCATTTACTGGGTGCTCAGCATATGAGTTTATATATAAAGTTGACCCTTGAACAATGTGGGGGTTAGGGGCGCTGACCCTTGTGCAATTGAAAATTCATGTATGAATTTTGACTCCCCGAAAACTTAACTAGTAATAGCTTAGTGTTGACTGGAAGCCTTACCGATAACAGTCGATTAACACATATTTTGTATGTTAAAAGTATGCCTATTATATTCTTAAAATAAAGTAAGCTGGAGAAAGAAAATATTATTAAGAAAATCATAAGGAAGAGAAAATACATCCACAGTACTATAGACAGTTATTGAAAAAATCTGCTTGTAAGTGGACCCACACAGTTCAAACTCGTCTTGTTCAAGGTCAACTGTTTATGATCTTACTTAATTCTATAATTTATGTATTTTATATATTAGGATACTGAAACATGGAAAGATAAGCCCCCTTGCCCAAGGACATTCAGGTAGTACGTAGTGAAACTGAGACTTGAACTCATGAACTTTGAGTCCAAGAGCATGTACTTTTAAGCACGGAACTTACACAGAGCACTCCCACCGGTTCTCCCTACTTCCTGTCTTGATCATTTTGGAAATGCTCAGAAATAACAAGAGAATGACATTTTGGAAATGATCAGGGGGGGAAACATGTGACAAATAAATTTGTCCCAGGGTCTTTCTGTGGAAAATGGCATCACCATCTACCAAGTTGCTGCAGCCAGATGCCTAAGTCATCTTGATTCAGTATCTTTTCACATACTGATAATTATGAGACAGGCAGAGTCTTATTTAAACTAACCTGTGATCATGCCATGCAACAGAATTCAAATCCAGTAAAATGGTGATTATTCTTCCTGAGGCTGTAGACATTAGCTCTTTAGCCATGAAACACATTATACACGTCATGCTAAATCTAATTCTCTGCCCACAAGCTCTGTCCCTCCTCTGAATGAATGAGTTATGCAGCCTAAAATAAATAGAAACTTTTATGACTAGCCACATTGTTTTTACTTCTAAACAAACTACAGGAAAGAACGCCCATTACCAACATATTGTCAACTGTAAATTGCCATCATTAGAAGCAACACAGTTTAAAACTTTCAAGTGCTTGGAGTTTAGAATTTCAGAGTTGGGATGGGGATTGGAGGAGGTGGTGGCATCTTTAAAAAGAGTAGGAAAAGAATAGCCCTCTAATCTAAGAAAAATTTCCTAACTTTTAAGGCTCCATGTATACCTTAGAGAGAACGGCAGAATGCAAAAAGTACATATATTATTCTAAAATTTATTCATTTGACATTTTCATGGGAGAAAAAGAAATGAAAACCCTGGCTCATCTATCACTGCCTTAGATCCCCAGTTTGGCCAGTGGGAAGTGTATTCCTAGTGTCCACGTGATCTCCGTGGCGTGGCTTGAGGCTAGCAATGTCCACCCAAGGAGGGTCCCCAGGTTCACCCTCCACATCCTCTACAACTTCATAGATTGGTAAAAACAAAACAAAACAAAACACTGTTTGACTCTCCAGTACCCTCCCGCCAGTCTTTCTGTGTTTCCTTTCATCCGATTGTAAATATTCCTTCGACTTAGCAGAGACCTCTCCATTTAAATTGTTCGGAGCCAGGCAGCCTTCTGGTGTCAAAGACCCTAAGTACTAGAAGAAGCTACCAGCTTCCACTGAAACAAGTGTGGTCATGGTCTGATTCTGAAAAGCTCGTTGGCTCCTCGCTTAAGAAACCCTCAACGCCTAGGAGAATGGAATTGCCAAATGGAATGGAAACAGCGACTGTTCTGTGCTGTGCGTGACACCACTGTTTGCTCTGTGGTTCACCGTACGACGAAACGATACGCACCACTCAGAGCAGCAAAAGTAGCCAACCTTAAAGTCTGCGCAAAATCGAGTTGCTCAAGAAGTATGTAAAGCTCTTTTTTTCTCTGAAAGAAATGTTTAAAAGTAGTTATTGAAATACTCTTCAAATTTTTTAAACTTTGCCAAGCTATTTTCACATTACAGAGATGTTCGCATTAACAGCAGAAGAGCACTGCACCCTGTATGTAAGTTGTTGCTCCACCAAATCTGTTGCAAAATACTTAACTTTATTTTAAGAAAATATAAGGGCCTTCTCCCAAAAAACAACAGTCATCTTAAAATGAAGATAACAAGCACTCCATCCACAAATAATCAGAAATCAGTAGGTTTTACAGGTATTAACATTTCAATCCTTTCCTTAATGCTGTTTATTTGGCTAAAGGCATGTGTTTCACGTTTCATTAACATATCAAAAAGAGGATTGTTTGTTTTTCAAGTAGCACAGTGATGAATTCCACATATCCATTAGTTTGTGTGGGGGTTAGGTTGAGGAAGGTGTAGTGGAAAGAGGACTGGTCTTGAAAACAGAAGGATCTTACTTCAAATTCAGATTTTACCATTTCACTCTTTGTGGTCTGGGCAAGTTAATTTCACCCCTCTGAGCCACATCTATTTTTCTTCCAATTCACATTGTAGGTTTGGAGTGGTGATAACGTAAAATATGTGTTGGAGTCTGCCATGCAAGCGAAGCCCCACGCTTTTTCTAAGCCTTTCTTGAGGTAAGCATTCCTAATTAGTAGCCACACCTGGTTTTGGAGTCTCCTCATCATCCAGATGCCTCTGACTGGGACTCTGGTTCACATGAGAATGATCACTCAGGGCATTGCTGGCCAGGCCCAGCATTACGGAGATTCCTTCTATTATTCCCAAATTCTTCTCATTTTTTAACACTCTTTGTCCTTTTCCCCAGGTCAAAGGAAAGGGTATGATCTCTACAATAAAAAACAGACTTATTTTTTCCATCGACCTATTGAGTATTTCCTAATTGTGTCCTAAGGGATGATGTAAGCACTCTGAAGGAAATTCTCACCCAGCATTCTTACCTTTACTGGCTGAAATGTGGGTTGGTTATTATAACTATTTTTGTGGGATTTAAAAAAAATAAGATCTGAAAAATGAATATATGTTTGTGCTGTCCTTGGTTTGTTACAGTTAAAAAGAAATCATTGGTTTTAAGTTACATATTTCTGGTATCCTACCCACCCTTCAAGCGCTAGCTTTGATATTTTATAGACTACGTGATCCGACCTATTGACCCAGGCCCTGATGTGCCCACGGTCAAGCCGGAAGGGCCACCCTTCCCGCTGGCTTTGCAATCAGGAAGCTGACAAACACCCAGCCAGACTCCCGTCAAAGTCCCTGCTGGTGACTCTCTCCCCCAGCAAGTCATCTCCCTTCCCCCACTTTCCCAAACATCTTGGGCATCTCAAACAATCCCAATTACACTCAGGTTGTTTAAACAAACAGCAGCACAATTCCCCAGCCCAGAGCCCCAGCTGAGGGATTCCCTTGGGCCCACTCTCACCACCTCCCTCCCCCAGCCCAAGCCACTTTCAGGCAAGAGTAGCCTAAGCAGAGACAATGGCTCTGCGTCCACAGTGGGCAGTTTTACGTGTCTAAATGTTTGCAGACACTTGGTAAAGTGTCCCAGGCCAAGTTTCCAAAGGACAATACCTCCACGCTGCGTTTGTTTAAGCAGGCAATCCCAGATAAGAGGCAGGTTGCCTCCCTTCTTCAAAAGCCAAGAATGCAAGACAGAGGCTGGAGGCAATGCTGTAGGAGGTTGGGGCAAATTCCACTAGACCAGGAGTACCTGAGTCCCTCTCCACTCCCACCCTCCCTCAAAGACTAGACTTAGTCTTTTTTAAGGTAAAATCAGGAAGTTGGTGGAGTTTTTTTTTAAGGTACTTCCCAAATAAGACAACTGGGACAGGAAAAGGTACAGTTTTCAATTCTACAGCTGGACTGGACCTAGGAGATTCACAGGTCCCTGCAGAAGGACTGACTGCACCTTCCTCAATGGGTAGCCCACATCCTGTAGAATCCATCAGTACTCAACACCTTACATTTCCTGTTGGCATATTGAAAAAAAGAAGAACCAATCATTCCCCCCTCCAGGTCTCTCCAGGCCACTTCTGGAAGGGCTGCCAACAAACCTGTCGGAATCAACTGACAGTTTGATGAGTACCATCTATAATTCATTGATCACCCTACAAATATTTATAGATTACATATTTAGACTGAATCCATAATAGCACAGGGATTGGGAACAAAGGTGAAGTCTAGACACTCAGGTCTTACATATAGAAAGTGTTAAGTATCAAAATCAAAAAAAAAAAGATGAATTCTGGCTGAACGGAGGTGAGCTGATTGGAGAAAGCTTCTCAGGGGTGAAGCTATTTGATCAGCTACCATCGGTGGAGATGGGAACCAGCTCTACTAGTCTGGCTATGGACAGGCACTTCCCTACCTGTTTCTAATTCTTGCTACTTCTCCTTGATTCTTCATCCATTAAAACAAAAGTTCTTAGATTTTGTGAGTCACAGACTTAGAGAAATATTGTTGTCACTGCTTTGTTTATTTAGCCATTCTGACAGGTGTCTATGATGTTTCACTGTGGTTTTTATTTGCATTTCCTTAATGACTATTGATATTGGCCATCTTTTTTTTATTAACCATCTCTTTATGTGCTTATTGGCCACCATATATCTTCTTCAGTGAAATGTCTCTTCTTGTCTTTTGCCCATTATCTAATTAGATTGTGTGATGTTTTTACTGTTGAGTTTGGGGATTCTTTATATATTCTAGATACTAGCCCTTTATTGGATATGTACTTTGCAAGTATTTTGTTTTAGTTCCTAACTTGGTCTTTAATAGAGTAAAAGTTTTTAACCTTAATGAAGTACAATTTGTTATTTTTTTATAGATCGTGTTTTGGGCATCAAGTCTAGGAACTCTCTGCCTGTTCCATTGATCTATGTACCTATCTCTCTGACAATACAACACAACCTTCATTACTATCACCAAATAAGTCAGGTAAACTAGTTCTTCCCACTTTCTTCTTGTTTCAAAATTAGTTTAGCTATTCTAGTTCCTTTGTCTTTCCACTTAAATTTTAGAATAATTAAATTTTACTGGATTTTTTTATATTAACTGTATTAATATTGTATTTCAATTTGGAAAGAATTGAAAATGTTGAGTCTTCTGATCCATGAGCATGGTATATCTCTCCATTTATTTAGATACTGTCTGATTTCTTTCATCAACATTCTGTAGCTATCAGAATACAAGTCTTGTACATATTTTGTCAGATTTATATCTATTTCTTTTTAAAATAACTTTAAATGGTATTGTATGCCTTTTATTTTGTTTTGTTTTGTTTTCGATTCTTTGTGATTTTCTATAGAGACAATTATGTTATCTGCTAATAGGGACAGTTTTACTTTTGTCTTTTTTATCTGTGTGCCTTTTATTTCCCTCTCTCACCTTACTGCACTGGATAGAGCTTCCAGCACTATGTTGAATGAGAGTGGTCACCACAGACATCCTTGTTCTTGATTCTAGGGAAAACACATTCAGGCTTTCACTGTCAAGTCTGTCAGCTGTAGGTATTTTAAAATTTTCTATAACAAGTTGAGGAAGTTCTCCTCCATTTCTATTTTTCAGAGAGTTTTTATCAAGAATGGGTATAGAATTTTGTCAAATGTGTCTTAATACGATTGAAATATCATGTAATTTTTCTTTTTTAGCCTATTAATATAGCAAATTACATCAGTTGATTTTTCAAATATTGAACCAGTCTTGTGTCCCTCTAATAAATACCACTTGGTCATGATGTATAATTACTTTCATACAGTGCTGAATTCCATTCATTAACATTTTATTAACAATTTTTGAATTTATATTCATGAGGAATATTGGTCTGTAGGTTTCTTTTTGTGGACTGTCTTTATTTGGTTTTGGTATCAGTAACACTGGCTTCATAAAATGAAATGAGAAGTATTACTTCTTCTATTTTTTTCCTGTTTTTATGCCTACAGTGCCTGGTCTTTCTAGGTGGTCTCCCATCCAAGTACTAACCAGACACAACCCTGCATAACTTCTGAGATCAGACATCAGACTTGGCCATAGATCATGATCTATGGCTCCACTGGGGTATGAACCCAGAACCTTCTGCATGTAAAGCAAATGTGCTAACTGCTACACTATGGAACCTCTTCTATTTTCTGGGGGGAAAATTATGCAGAATTGGTGATAATTCTTTTTTAAACATTTGATAGAATTCTCCAGTGAAACTATCTGAACCTAAAGATTTTTTTTTTTGGTAGAAGGATTAATTTTTAATTCAATTCCCTTAGTAATAAAAAACTATTTAAAGTATTCCCCATTTGGATGAGTTGTGGTAGTTTGTGTTTTTTGAAGAATTGGTCATTTCATCTAAGTTGTTGCAGATCTAAATGTACAAATGTACAGTTGATTATAATATTACCTTGTCTTTTTTATGTCTTCAAGGTATGTAGACATATGATAGGCCCTGTTTCACTCCTAATATTGAAAATTTGTTTCTTCTCTCTTCTTTATCTCTCTTACTAGTGGTTTGTCAATTTTGTTGAACTTTTTTAAAGAACCAGTTCTCTGTTTCATTGATTTTTCTCTATTGTTTTTGTTTTCAATTTCATTGTTTTCTATTCTTATCTTTATTATTTCCTTCCTTCTGCTTGTCATTGGTTTATTTTTTCTTCTTTTTCTAGTTTCTTGAGGTGGGAGCTTAGATTATAGATTTGAGATTTTCCCTCTTTTCTAACATAAGCATTTAATGCTATAAATTTCCTCCTCAGCACTGCTTTTGGTGTATCCCACAAGTTGTAAATGTTACATTTTATTTTCATTCAACCCAATATGTATTTTTTAAATTTTTCTTTGAGACTTCCAAAAAAAAAAAAACTTTCCTCTTTGTGTTTAGTTTCCAAATGTCTGGAGATTCTCCTGTTACCTTTCTGGTATTGATTTCTGCTTTGATACCATTGTTGTCATAAACACTCAGTAGGATTTCAACTCTTTTATTTCTGTCTTTATAGATTTCTCTACATGTTTCCATAAATGTATATTTACATGTATATTCAATTGCATATTTAATGTATTATTATTTGCAAATATATAATACATTATATATTACATTATATATATTTGAGTTTACTTAACAGTGGTCTACCAATATCCCCAAGAGCTTATTTGTGAGTACTTCCAGCTTCGTTCATCTGAAGGCACTAGCCCCTTACACTCCATTAGATAAGGCTACTTGTATTAAAGTCTTTTTCATCAGTGATCTTGAAACAAAAAGTATCATCAACTCTAAATGTCCATTGTTTGAAGTCACATCTTCCTGCACCTGATTGTTCTGCAGATGGAGAGAATTGCAAGGTAGCTAAACAGAGAGATCGTCACTTCAAAGAAGAGGGTCTTCACTTTGCTAAGTTTCAACTAAGGAGGTCCATAGCACATACCCTTACTTTTACCTTTCTACTTATTTTTAAGAGCCAAGTACTGGGGGAAAAAAATGTTTAGAAAATATTTTCCAGGAAAATTGGTAAGATCAAAAAAGGGATAGGGACAGTAAACATTCCCCATTTCTTCAATTGGCTTTTCTAATTTTAACTGCCACAATTTCATAATAGTATCTATTAAATAACTCTGGGCTCTGCAAATCACTTGACTGCATTTGCAGCCACGGGAAGCCAGCCCCGCACACCCTGTAATCTGTATTTCAAAAAGAACTTGTTTGTTAATATCAATAAAGAACACAAGCCTGCACCCATTCCCTTTATGAGATTATTCAGAGTGGGATGGGTGCTGATTCACTTCCAAAGGCTCTGATGAGCAGGCCAGGAAGATTTTCTCAATAAAACCCAACCCTCTGCCCCTAACCCCTCCTGCTTTTCCCCTCCCAGAATAAACACAAAGCAGAGACTAAGCTCCCAGCGGGATGACCTATAAGTGACCCTTGGACTGACCTAACACTCTGGTCACTCTCACCGACAGATTTGTTTATCTTGGAACCTCGGAGCCTTTGCACCCAAAAGCTTCAGCTCTAGACTCCCAAGTCCTCCCAAGTGAGCTGTCAGTCACAGCTTAAGTGCGTGTGGGACAGTTGCATGATAGCCTGAGTTTATTTACCAAAACCTGATGTTTATGCTGTCCAGCAACAAGTAGGGACCATGGGCTGCTGAATTTAGCAATCAAGGTCCCAAGTAAATGTCTCCATCAGGCACTAGCTTCACACTACAGAATTATCAGTGGACCCTGATAAACGTCTCTCCCTCAAATTAAATGTCCCAGGTGATCTGAATTTGGCATCTCCAAAGGAAGGGTCTGAGGTCAGGCCATTCTCCTAGAACTTATTTTAATGAAATATAAGGGACACAGCCACAACTGAGGAGAAAGAGAAGCCTGGCCTTCTGATCCCAGCCCATCACATTGTGGTTTCTCTGACAGGACTATGGACAAATTTATGCATGGCAGTGATATCTCGATATTTACCTTAAGAAAGATATAGATGTTGTCCCTGGTTTGGTCAGTGGATGGCATGATGATCAAGAAATACAAAAACAAAAATGAGTGTAAACATTTTACTGTTATTTTTAATAGTTTTTATTTTCCCAAATATGATCACTTAAGGAACCCCAACCACCACATAGAATTCTGTACTCCTATTCACATTTCAGTGGTAATACCAAGAGATTCAGCCAATTCAGAGGATTGAATTCATTCTTGCTCGGACCCATCCCTACAGTTTCTTTAAGGATGCCATTTTCCAATGGCTAAGGCAAACATGAACTTTTAGATAAATGAGGTCAAACCAAGAAAGATGACAAGGTTGATTACAGAAATGGGCTTCCCCCCACACCTCAACCTAACAGAAGATTTCAAATAGATCTGAATCTTCAAGGAATGCTTTTATTTGGTTGACCAGATGAGGAGAGTGAGAACTGTCCCTTCAGAGGGCAATGTAGAAACAGAGCTGTCTTCCCCTTTTATCCCATTAAAGTCCTGCTGGTCAGTGACTGAGAAGGCCCCTCTATTATCAGCCTTGGCTTAAATAAACCTTCTGCCTCTGCATCCAGCCACCTCTCTCCAAGCTGCAGGCCCCATCCATCACTGTCACCTTTGCAGAGTGGCTGCCATGACAGTTCATGATCATTAACCAGCCCTGGTGTGCTTTGTGTTAAAGTTAAGACACATCAAACACAGAAACTCTACAGTTCCTTAAAGTTACAGGAGAGAGGGATGAGCTACAACCAGTGTCGACCAAACTTGACACACAGGTTTGACAAAAGGTGAAAAATAAGCTTTGGGTAAAGATGCCTCAGTATCCCTTCTCACCCCACCCCCCAACTCCACTCTTAAGGGTTAGAGACTGAGTGGAAAAGGAGCAGTGTGTGAACTGGGCCACAGAGCTATGACAAAGGGAATATGAGCAGAGGACACAGCAACAGTGCTCGTTAAACAACCCTCCCCTAGGCTGCCTGGTGAAGTGCCCCCTGCTCAAACTCCCCCAGTAGAAAGTCCTGCTCCCTGAGAGAACGCTCACAGTAAAATAACTCCCTGCTCTCCTTGGTGCTCTCATCTGCTGAACTATTTCACAAATCTTCTTACTCATGGGCTCAAATCTCTAAAAGAAATGCAGGTTGAACAGTATCTCTTTCCACTTCACAAAGGTTTATAATATATAAGTAACAGAGTGCACGAAAGGCGTTTGTGTATTGAGGTGATCTTGCTTACATCTCATGATTTCTCTGTGGACCCACTGTTTAATTAAGACATTTGTTTTTCTTATCATGGCTTTTCTGCAACAAGGCCCAGCTTGGGGAAATGACCTTGAGAGGCAGTTTGAGAAGGAATGGGGAGTTGGCTCTGCCAACTAGAATTTAAAAATTAAATAACAAAAAGAGAAAACAGAATAAGCCAAAACCACCCTACTGTCAAGGAGGAGGAGAATGCATACAATTCTTCTATCCCTTATTCATTCAAATGACATAATTTAGTCATTTAGTCCCACCCATGTGCCCAGTACTGTGTTATAAGCCTCAGGGTTATAAAGAACAAAAAATGGATTATAACTCTTGTAGATGAAAAAGGATTCTATGGACAGTAACTTCACAGGATGATCTAATCATAAATTCCTAACTGGGCAGGTCATGATAAGTAGTCACGCCCTAGGCATATAACTCCTTTAGTAAAAGCCTTATCTTTGCCTTAAACTAGCCCTGTCCATTGTTTCTGTTCATATAGGTTAACACACTTTTGAAATGCCCCGTTTCAGACCCCTCCTTCTAAATTCTAACCACCCTTAAGAGAGCGCATAATCTTAACTATACTATAATCCAATCCCTGCCTTGTTTTCTCTCACTTTCATTGAATCTTCCTTACCTTCCTGCCTTAATTTCAAATGCATAAAAGAAACTACACAACTGTTACTCTCCTAACCATTTGAGATCTTGCTTCCTGGCATAAGTCATCAGTCTGGGGCTCAAGTAAACTCTCACAAAAATTCTCTACAGGTCTGGACATTTCTTATATCTACTCTTGTAAAGAGTTTAGAGTTTATAAAAATAGACAAATAAAATATCTATAATGGAGATAGGCACTGGTGGAGCAAAAGACGGAGGGGATTAGGGCAGGACACATCAAGAAGGGGATGGGGCTAGTTGGCTGGGTCTTGAGGTATGAGCAAGAGTTCAACAACTAAGGAGGAGGAGTAACAGCACATACAAAAGCACAAAATTGGGAAGCTAGCATTTATTCATCACATCCTAAAATCCAAGCAGAATGCCTAGTGTGTCAGCCATTGGCCCAGGTCGTTCTTGAGCACTTGGAGTGTGGTTGATTTCAACTGAGATGTAAGAGTAAAATGCACAGAGGATTCCAACAACATAGTATCAAGAACAGAATGTAGCACATCTAAGTAATCATTTTTATATTTATTGCGTGTTGAAATGATAATATGTTGGACACAGTGGGTTAAATAAGATATATTATTAAAATTGATTTTGCCCATTCCTCTTCTGTTTTGAGTAGCTACAAAAAAACTTGAAATTATATATGTGGCTCCCCTTACACTTCTATTGTTGCCAACAAACTCTCTTTAATCTTCGCAACAACCATATGAGTTTTATGTCTTCATTTTTTGGATGAGGTAATGAAGGCCCGGTGAAGTTTACTGTGCCCACAGCACACAGCTAGTAAGTAGCAGGAAAAAGGAAACTTTCAAGGGTTTAATGCACGCTGGCAGTTCTCAGGGATAGAGCATACAATATGGTGTTAGAAGGATAAGGAAAGAAGCAAGAAAGAAGAAAACAAAGCAACTGCATTTGATATATTTATGTGTGTTTGTTGTTTGAAAATTCAAACAATTTAAAGGAATAGAGTGACTTGTAAGGATCCCTCTAACCTGACCCATTTGCCACAATTCTCTTGGTTTCCCTGAGAGATACTCAAGGCATAACAAATATATAATATATGTATGTATTATACATATAATAATATGTATGTGTGTGTATCATCATATAGTTTTTATTATATATAAAACATGTATTTCTTTTATTGATTGTATCACATTTATAAATTTATATTGTTTTATATTAAATTATGTAATATAAATTTATAAATTATAATAGATAATATTTATAATTTAAATTATATATATTTAAAATCTCTCATCTTGTACAAATGATCTGGCTTATTTTTTAGCTCTTTCATATATGTGGGACTAATAAGACTTTGCTGATAAAGAGTTCCTCGGCTTTAAAAACACTTTTAAAACTACTTGTTATATAGTTTCTGAGGTCCATTTGCGTTCAAAAACCCTTTGACTTTAGAGTATAATTTTACCATTTGGGTCTTCTCTTCCACTGTATTATTGGTCATCTGTTTGATATATTCGATGTGAAATTCTTGGCCAACAACAAGGCCCTTCATTACAACATTGCTCTCATGGGGAATTTTGATTTACTTTACAATAGGTCACTTGAAGATACAGAGCAGCTAGCTTGGACATAAAATGTTCAGTTGCGTAGTGTTTTTGCTTTACGTATTTATGAAACAAGTTTATGAAAGAAAACAAAATTATTTCGCTTGACTCTGTGTGTTAATATATTTCAAACCCCAGCCTCAGCCCCTTTTAATAGTTCAGTGGCCTTAAGTACGTTATTTAACTTTATCTTAGTTTTCTCATCTAGAATACGGGGATAATAATATCTACCTTATAGGATTAGGAGAAACAAATGAAATAATATGTGTAAAAGGGTTTAGTTTAGCTTCTTAAATATAATAAACACTAAATAAATGTAATTTACTTTAATTATAGTTATTATTATTTCTGTACTGATTTTTATAGACTTTACTGAGTACATGACATGTAAAATGGGTAAACTTGATTGCTTATCTCAATGGACTATTTTGTGGATTAAATGAAATAATACATATTAAGCCCTATTAGTACCAGGGACATAGTAAGCATTCAGTATTATATTCTTATATATAGTGAGCTAGAATCTTTAAATTATACTGGTATGATGTTATGGTTGTATACTTACACTATTAAATATAAAATTAATTATATTATCAAGCTTACATTCTTAATGTTATTCTAAATTGTTGTTACTCTATTGGGTTATTCTAGCATCATGTTGTGTTTCTATGATCATAATGGAGGTATTTAATATCCAAAAAATATTTGAATGCTACTTTTCCATGCTGCTCTAAGTCCTCATGCATAGCACCTCCTTAATTAAAACCCTCATCATACCTGAAACCAGATCATTTCCAGACACTGTTTTACAGCCAGAAAATCTGAGGGTCTGGGTCATCTATGGACATAATTTAAATCTCCTTCAACAAGCCCCTCACCCCACACCTCCTTCACCTCAGTCCTCTAGGCTTAGAAAGTGGTTCTTAAACCCCGTCTCTGGTTTGTAATTGGCCTTTAAAACAGCCTGGCTGTGGCTCATGGTGCAACAGGGCAGAAACTGGAGCCATTCAGAGAGTGTGAGTGGAGGGCCACAACAGGTCCAAGCAGGCCCTACGAAGCCCCTGCTCAGTTCAGTGGCCTGTGTGTCAACCTTGCCAAGGCTCATGTGGTACAAAGAGGCTTGCATAACTACTTCCTGACTTTGAGTATTATGTTATCTATCAGCAGGAAAATAAATTACTGTACTATATTCTACTCACTCTATTTTGAAAGGACAAAACTGGAGTGAAGAATCCATTGCCCCAGTCTGATGCCTCCAGAGACAGAGGGGCAATGGTCCTCACCGACATTCTTTTCAAACCTCTGGGCTTGTGCTAGAAGATGGGGTCTGGGAGGATTTAGGACCTCATCGAGGTCTGGGTAGAAATAGTCAGGAGGGGCCAGTGGGCAGTGGTTAGAAAATAATGGGGATCTTTGTCCCAAATCTTAATAAAATATTACCCAAAGAGAGGCATAACTCCATGGTAAGCAAGATATATGGACCTTGATGAAACTGGTAAAAGGTGGAACGAAGGGAAACTTTCTTTTCTGATGTTATACTGCAAACACAACTGAACAAATGAAAGTGAGCTTCAGGTGGAAAGGCTTGAACCAAACATGGGAAGTCTGATTCCAAAGGAAGAGATGTCAAGTTTCTCTATGCATGACAAGGCTTTTATTGACATCGTGACGTTCTATTTTGTGTACCATTATTGATGGAGAAGTACTTTTAAGTGTGGACTTATATATGTTTGCTCCTTTCATTTCACAGGGATTTTCACAAATCCTAGGAGCATCCCCCTGAGGCAGGTGAGGAATGTGCTCACCACACCCTTTCCCGGCATTGAGGCACTGTGAGCTACTGCAGGGGCAGTGGGAAGGCACGGGGGAGGGAGACAGCACCCCTGCTGTTGCCAAAGGGAAGCACGAGCCTCTGCTCCTTTTCAACCAGGACACAGAGGGAGAGGTGAAAGGTCAGGAGGTGGCCCTGGCCATGGATCCATTCCTTGTACCAGACCTGTGCAGAGAAAATGAAAGAAACCATAAAAATGTGGCTTCCTAACATAGCCAGTCACACCCACCATGATGTAATTTTGGTGGGTTTGAAAACAGGTATAACTATTTTGGAAACCATTTGGCAGTGACTAGCAAAATATAAGTACACATGCTCCTCGATTTACAATGGGGTTATGTCTGGACAAAACTATTATCAGTTGAAAATATCCTTAAGTCAAAATGCATTTAATACATCTAACCTACTGAACATCATAGCTTAGCCTAGCCTACCTTAAACACACACAGAACACTTACAATAGCCTGCAATTGGGCAAAAGCATTTAACAGAAAGCCTATTTTGTAATAAAGTATTGAATATTTCATATAATTTATTAAATACAGTATCCAAAAAACACTGGCAATACAGTACACTATGGAGTATCGATTGCTTACCCTCATGATCATGTGGGAGACAGGCAGCTACAGTTGGCTGCCACTGCCCAGCATCACAAGAATCTTACAGCATAATGCTAGCCAGGAAAAGATTAAAATTCAGAATTCAAAGTACAGTTTCCACTGAATGCATATCACTTTAGCACCATTTTAGTAGAAAATGGTTAAGTGGAAGCATCTTTTAAGTTCAGGACCTTCCGTATGTGTTCTTTTGACTCAGCAATTCCTCTAGAAATTCACCGTACTAGCATACTCACCCAAGTGTATAAGATTATTGTTCCCTCCAATGTTTTATTTACTGAGCATCTTTTTGTAAAAACAAAAACTAGAAATCATCTAAATGCCTATAATACAAGAATAAAGTTAAATAAATTATGTTACAGATAAATCAGCAGCTGTTACAAGAAATGAAATAAATCTGTAGAGAGAGGGAAAAATAGTTGAGATTATTCTAAAAACACATTTAAGACTCATAAATTATACTCTGCTACTCCTGCAGCTACATTCTTTTTATGTTAATAGAGGCAAGGTGCCCGAAGCAAAAGAAGTGAATCTCCAGTGAAATTTGCAGATATCCTCAAGCAACAACAGAGGCGTTAGTGGTGATAAGACACTCCCATAGGAGGCAGAAACTCCTCAGTGGAGGGAGCCCTTGTTCTGCCGACCCAGTGAGGCTTCTTTGGTTTCCTGAGGGACCGGGGGGGGGGGGGGGCGGGGGGGGGGGGGGGTGGAGACCTCAGAAGCACAGTATCAGATTGTGAATGAATCATGACCCTGGTTCATAACTCTCTCTGGATTGGCTCATGCACCTGCTATTGCTTGGCGAGTTGTTTTAACAATGTCCTAAGCACCATCTAGCCCACCACTCAAAATAAAAGCAACCAACTGTACGATAAACTTCGTTTAACCATCCAACTTCATCCTGGTCCCCTTCTCACCACTCTAATCCCCTGTTCACTATTCTTTCACTCTGTAAGTAGTTATATTAATTTATGTATATTTTTAAGTATATACTTAAAGGATACTTTGCTCTTTGTAATTTTTCCCCAGCTTTATTGAAGTATAATAGACAATTAGTTGCTCATTTTTACATTGTACAATTCAACAGAATAATATATTTGTTTCAGTTGCACAGCATAGTGATTAGAGATCTATATAACTCACGAAGTGGTCACCCCACTAAATCTAGCACCCCTCTTCCCCGATACATATTTTTTTACAACATCTTTGACTATTTTCCTGTGATACTCTTTATATCTTCATGACTATTTTGTTACTATCCTTTGTATTTCTTAATCCCTTCACTCTTTTCACCATTCCACCACCCATGCCTGTCTAGTTGCCCTCAAAATATTCTCTGTATATATGGGTTTATTTTTGTTTTGTTGTTGTTGTTATTTTGTTCCTTAGAGTCCACATTTATGTGAAATCATGTGATATTTATCTTTCTCTATTTGACTTATTTCATTCAGCACAATACTCCCTAGGTCCATCAAGGCTATATCTTTTTCTATCCCTTTCCTTTTAGTCTGTGTGTGTCTTTTAATCTGAAGTGAGTCTCTTCTAGGCAGCATATGTAGGGGCTTGTTTTCTTATCCATTCAATGACCCTCTCCTTTGGTTGGAGCACTTTATTCTTTTCCATTTGAAGTAGTTGTTGATAAATATGTAGTTTTTACCATTTTTAATTCATGATTTTGATACATGTTTTTTCTTTTTAAAGAAGTCCCACCAACATCTCCTGTAACACTGGCTTGGTGTTGATAAATTCCTTCAGCTTATTTTTGTCTGGGAAGCTCTTTATCTGTCCTTTGACTTTAAATGATAGCTTTGTTATATAAAGTATTCCTGGTTGTAGATCATGGGTTTTCATGATGTTGAATATTTTGTGCCAAGCACTTCTGTCCTGCATAGTTTCTTTTGGGAAATCAGCTACCAGTCTTGTTGGTGCTCCCTGGTAGGTAACTAACTGCTTTTCTTTTGCTGCTATTAAGATTCTCTCTTTGTATGTAACCTTTGACATTTTAATTGTGATGTGTCTAGGTTGTGGGCTCTTTGGGTTTCTCTTTCTTGGGACTGTCTGAGCTTCCTGTGGTTGTATGTCTATTTCCTTCACCAGGTGAGGGAAGTTTTCCATCATTATTTCTTCAAATATCTCTTCACTTCTTGTTTTCCTTCATGTATCCCTATGACATGGATATCTTTACATTTAATTGTGTCCCATAGGCTCCTTAAATTATTATTATAATCTTGGCTTCTTTTTTCTTGCCGTTCTGGTTAAGTGTCCTTGGCTTCCCCATCCTCTGTATCGGTGGCATGATCTCCTCTTCATCCACTCTGTTGATTCCCTCTAATATGCTCTTCATCTCAAATGTATTCTTCATTTCTGACTGGTTCCCTTTTATAATTTCCATTTCCATTTCTATGTGTGTGTTTTTTTAACATTCCCACTGAGTTCATCTACACTTCCCTTAATTTCACTGAGCAGTGTTTTGAACTCTGCATTTATGAGATTGCTTGACTCCATTATCCCTGTATCTCTGTTCTGTTTACTCATATGGTTTCTACTTCTTTGTCTTCTTATTTTGGCTGCCTTTCTGTGTCTGTTTCTATGTACTGAGCAAAGCTCCCAGGTCTCCTGGTTTTATTAGTGTGGCTTTGTGTAGTAGTTGTCCAGTGGCACAATTCTGAGCGGGGTTCAACTGCAGGCCACTTTTAGCCCCAGCCTGTGCCCCTCTGAGGCCACCTGTTAAGATTCAGCTTGCAATGCACAGATGCTGTGTTTATAGTTGCCTCAAGAAATTATGCCAGAAACCGAGGC
Source organism: Eonycteris spelaea (assembly GCA_003508835.1). Classification (NCBI taxonomy): domain Eukaryota; kingdom Metazoa; phylum Chordata; class Mammalia; order Chiroptera; family Pteropodidae; genus Eonycteris; species Eonycteris spelaea. The sequence continues at coordinate 5,041,807 of PUFA01000127.1, read as the reverse complement.
CAGGAGCCACCAGTGTGGATCTCGAAGCTGCTTAGCAAGGGGCACAGGACTCACTGAGGGCACAATTGGGTGTGGCTTGTCTAGGCCAGTGAGTTAGGGAAGGCAGAGTTTCAGTAAATCCTCTGGGCAGAGCAGCTTCTGTTATCTAGTTCGATGAGGTCTCAGCTATGGCAGCACTATGTCTCCATACTGGGAGGGGATAGTGTTCAACAGAGGAACAATGGATACTGCCAGCACTTCTACCTAGGAGAAAGCCTCACTCACCTCTGGCCCTTGCTGCCCGACAATTCAGTGTCCCCTTCTAAGTCCCCAGTGCCCACTAAGCAGCTGACCTGGTGCTGGTCCATCACCATGGCAAGCTGGTCCATTGCCACGAAAGTCCGGTCATGGACACGGCCCCTTTAAGAGGTGGCTCAAGTTGCCGATTGCAGATGCTACAGCCTCAGTCCCACTTAGCCACTTGGGACTAGGCAGCCTTGCGTCTTCGCCCCATCCTGCCTCTAACCGTTGCAGGGTGATTTCTTATATCTCTCCCTAGTTGTAGGGCTTCTGTTCATTGAGACCCCAGGTGACTGCTTTCTGTTTACTCCGTATTTTCATCCCAATTTTGATGTGGTCACAAGAGGGGTGAACGAAGCTTCATCTACACCATTTTACCCAGTCTCTGTTTATAATCTTTGAGAACTTATTTCTTTACTAAATAAATGTTAAGATTCATTCATATTGTTATAGTTTAGTTTATATTGTTAGTTTAGCTTATAGTTTATATTGCTATATATTGTTAGCATAGTTTATAGCTGAGATTGTTTAGTTCATACATTTAACTGCTATATAATATTTATTTATCTACTCTCCTGGTGTTTCTAGTTATGAACAGTACTGTTTGATCATTCTTTTGTATGCCTTTTATTGGATAATAAAGATGATGATGATGATGATGATGATGATGATGATGACAACGACGATGATGATAATAATGATATAAGAATACTCTTTGGTATATATCATGGAGTGGAACTGCTCAGTCACAAAGTTATAAATGTTTCATTTTATGAAATAATGTCAAATGACTTTTCAAAGTGGTTTGCTCAATTTCCACTCCCACTAGCCGTGCATTAGAGATCCTTTCACTAGCTCTGCATTCTCTCCAACATTTGGTGTTGTCGGAATTTTCTTTTTTCGCCTATTGAAAGTATGTAAAATGTGGACTAATTTGCATCACTGACCACTAAGAACACTGGATATCTCTATATATTTTGACCACATGTATTTTCTTGTCTGTGAAGTGTCTGCTTATGTGTTTTGCATAGTCTTCTCTTGGGCTGTTTGTGGTCCAAGTAAGTCTTGCTGGTGCCTGAAATGGAAATTCCAGGGAAACATTTTTAAATGCAACTCATTTTCACCTGCCAGGAGATGGGGCCGGAGGGACATAGAATAATAAGAGTTGATTTTTATAGAGTTCAGGAAAAGTCTGAGCACGAATTCTTAGGCAGCCAGACACTAGGGGGTGAGTAGGGGTAGGGGTGAGGGTGGGAGGCTGGAAGGTTAGATCAACTATGTCAAATTCTTCCTCCTTCCTGCCTGGCTACCTACAGTAGCAGCGGATTCCTGGTGCCCTGTGCCAGGTGCTTCCCTACACTTTCCACAGCAACCTGCCAGGAGGTCTCAGCACCTAAATGTTTGGTGTCACTTCCGATGAGAGCAGAACAGCAAGTTCAGATTTCTACCCGTCATTTAGCAACTGAAGCAATAAATTTAACTCTCCAGCCATTAGGAAACAGATTTCCAGAGGTTCTGAGTAGTGAAGGACATACACAAATTTTCCAATTCGTACATAGAAAACTGCAGGCCCAGTTCTTTTAAGAAATAGATCGAAATTCAAGAGGAGAAAAATAGGAAGCACAGAGCACACTTCTCCCAGGAATGGCCATTTCCAGCTCTGCTCCAGACCAAAATATTTTAAGCATCACAGGTCATGCTCTCACCTTGTTCTGAGGTTGCAGCTTCCAGGAACCACGCATAGTTTCACCAGAGTGGTGGCCCTCATTTAGATCTGAAGGGATCACTTCCTGTCCTTTCCAAGATCTCCTGTCACAGTCGTATCTCCCAGCTATCATCTTTCTTTAATTATCAATTAATTTCTTTTTTATAACCTTATACGTCTTTCTTCCCATCCAGGTCCCACAGATTCTCATTTCATTTCTCCCTGTTTGGCCAACACCTGACATTGACCTGTTTTCATGGGCCAGGTAGGGTCAGGTCAGGGTGACCTGCCCTTGACTTAGTTCCTGTGTTCTGGGTCAAAGATAGCCTGGGAGAGACATGAGCCACTGAGAAGCAAAGGGAAGGTAAGGCTAGAACTGACAATAAAGTCTTTGGTGTTCCTAACTTTAAATGAAAATTATAAAAGAAAATACTCTGAGTAGTGGGGGAATGTGTCTGTGTGTACATTTTTTATTACGGTAAAATATATGTAGCATATAATTTACCATTTTAATCATTTTTAAGTGTACAGTTCAGTGACATTAAGTACATTCACACGGTTGTGCAACCAACACCACCATCTCTCTCCAGAAATTTGTATCATCTCAGACAGAAACTCTGGCCCCTTTAAAGAACAACCCCCTATTCTCCCCTCCCTTCAGTCCCTGGCAACCACCATTTTACTTTCTGTCTCTATGAATTTGGCTACTCTGGGTACCTCACGTAAGGGGAAGCATACAACGTCTGGCCTCTTGTGTTTGACTTATTTTACTTAGCAAAATATTTCCCAAATTCATCTATGTGTCGCATGTATCAGAATTTCATTCCTCTCTAAAGCTAAATGATATTCCATTGTGCATATATGCCACACCTTGTTTATCCGTTAATCTGTTGGTGGACATTGGTTTCCACCTTTTGGCTATTGTGAACAATGCTGCTATGAACATGAGTGTATAAGTATCTGTTTCATGCGTAATGTTTTTATACATTTAATATTATGTTTTCCTCCAATATACAAATTACTTTGTGCTTATCTGAAAAACTAGTAAAGACTAACCAATGGGCTATGCCACACCATTACAATGAGATCAATTTTAAGGTAAGAGCCAAGGACTGTAGATTTTGGGTTCCACACAGTTCTCATCGTGCTCAGCACCTGGGGTACATACAATCAATATGGACTGCTGGCGACACAAGCAACACATATCACGTGGGTGCCTGCTAAGGCTGGACCTCACAAAGGTCCAGCAAGGCCCAGGTTATCAGTTCTTGCCATGGCCTGGCCTTATCAAAGCGTTATTTAGCCCTCATTTTGATTAGCCAAGTACTTTATAATTATTAACTACTAGATCTTTTCCATCATCAACAGCCATCACGCCATATGTGGAAACGGAGTATTTGGATAGGGAGGGAGCCAACTTCATGTGGGGTTTATATGCAAATATGGGTGCAATCATAGAGACCAAACTTCCTTTGCTCTTGGGAAATAACTTTTCAACTTAGCTAAGCATAAATACCAAATTTGCTGTTAAGTTAGTGAAGCCATAGTCCTGAAGCTGGCATGTACCTGACTATGATATTAAGATCCCACCATCCAAAAGGATTGCATTAAGAGTCATGAGCCTGCACTGATTTCTCCCCACACCCTCCCTAAACCTCTTTAGGGCTTAGAGCTTGTACTGGCAAGAGGACAGTGGGGTGAGGAGCATGACCCATAGCAACCGATTCCCCACAAGATGAACCCAGGTAGTACAACCGTTAAGCAACCTGCCATAATAACCTCATAATATTATCCCGTTATTCAATAATGCCAACATATGGACTTTCATATCTCACTCAAAACTACAATTTTCACAGACTTTTAATGATCCATGGCTTGTAGGATTATACAGACTTTTAAATTCCATTTTCTAAACTGAGATTATGTTTTAAATGAAACAAATGTAATACATTTTATTTGAATCATTTTTAACATATAAAACCCACATGTATTGGACTATATTAACTTTTGTGCCATATATATTAAAATATATGCTTTTTATATGTGTAAAATATTTCACAAATTTTAGAATAGTTTCATGCATTAGCTGTACTTGAACTATTACTTTTCCGTTTTTTGACCACAATATTCCCATTACACATTTCTATATAATATACTAAATTAGTGAATTTTCTTATGAATTCTATTTTCCATCTCTGGCCTAAGAAATAGGTCACCAGAAGGTAGGAAGCAGAAAGTTCATTTATGTAAAAATTATGACAGATTCTTATTTCACTATCTGAAACAGACACTGAAAAGACCATAAAAGATAGTTACTTGGTAACAGAGAATCTGCACTTTGCAAATTATGAGTAGCTAAATCTTAATGATCTCATTCGATACATTCATTTTTTTCATTAAGTATCTTTAAATGCCTTTTATGCATGAGGTCCTGAAGCTGCCAAGATAAATAAGAACCCTGCCCCCAAAGAACCTCATTGTCAAGTGGTTCTGTACATCAGCAGTTGGCAAACATTGGCCCATGGGCCAAATCCAGCTCAAGTCTTGTTTTTGTAAATAAAGTTTTATTGGAATACAGCCATGCTCATTAGTTTACATATTGTCTGTGGTTGCTTTCATGCTAAAATGGCAAGGTGGAATAGCTGCAGCAAAGACCATATGGTCCGTAAGCCTAAAATATTACTATCAAGCCCTTTGCAAAAATGTTTGCCAAAACCTTGATCTTAAGGACAGAACTAACTATGGACTCCTTAATTTTTAGAAAGTCCTGCCTGAGAAGACTTGGCCCAATTCCAAATGCTCTGAAAACTCAAAGAAGACTACTCAAACTGCCATTTACAGACCAGCATCAGTTGGGAACTTAGAAATGCAGAATCTTGGGTCCCATCCCAGAACTACTGAATCAGAATTTGCAATTGAACAAAATCCCCAAGTGATTCATATATACATTAAAGTTTAATAAGCACTGCTTGTGTTAGTCAGGGCTCTCCAGAGAAACAGAACCACAGTTGACTCTTAAAATAACGTGAAGGCTAGAGGCACCGGCCCCTGTGCAGTTGAAAATCCAAGTATAACTTTTGACTCCCCAAAAACTTAAGTTGTCCCTCATAATCCATGAGGGATTTGTTCCAGAATTCCCTGTTGATACCCACATCAGTGGATGCTCAAGTTTCCTATATAAAATGGTGTGGAAAAATGCACACAGTCAGCCCTCCACATCCTCAGACTCCCAACCATGATCAAAAACAGTACAGCTATTTACTGAAAAAAAATTTGCATATAAGTGAATCCACACAGTTCAAATGCATGTCTTTTAAGGGTCAATTGTATATATATAGAGAGAGCTTTATTTTAAGGAATCGGTTCATGTGATTGTTGGGGCTGGCCAGTCCGAAATCTGCAGGGCAGACAGGAAGTCTGGAAATTCCAGCAAGAGTTGATATTGCAGTCCTGAGTTGAAGGCAGTCTGGAGATAGGATTCTCTCTTTTTTAGGGATACCTTAATCCTTACTCTTTAGGCCTTCAACTGATTGGATGAGGCTTACCCACTTTATGGGAAAAAAATATGCTTTACTCAGAATCTACTGATTTAAATGTTAGTCTAAAGAATATCTTCATAGCAACATCTAAACTGATGTTTGACTAAACAACTGGGCACCATAGCCCAGCCAAGCTGACACATAAAATTAACCATCACTCTTTTCTATGTGGAAAATGTAAAGAATTTAATCCATCATACTGTTGCAGGTGGAAAACTTAGAGGTCAGAGGGGAACAGGGTAGACCCATGACAAATATATGAACTTGGTAAAAGCGAGTCTTCTGTAATTGTCATATATCCTTTCTTAGAACATACCTAAGGCATGTATGTCTCCTCCTAGGCCTCATATCAGGAACCTCCTGAGGTAGAAAGAGATTAACCCTAGACCTACACTACCCATACCATAGCTACCACCCATATGTGGCTATTGAGTGCTAGAAATGTGGCTCATCCAAATTGAGATGTGTTCTAAGTGTAAAACACACACCAGATTTCAAAAATTTATTATTTTTTAAATCTCAATCATTTAATATCAATTATATGCTTAAATGATGTTTTATGTATATTGAATTAAATAAAATAGATTATTAAAATTAATTTTATTTATTTCTTTTTTACTTTTTTTAAATGTGGCTACTGGAAATTTTTAAATTCTATATGTAACTCACACGATATTTCTATGGCCAGAGCTGCCCTAGACCCTGGCTATTTGTTTTAGACTGAGTTGTGTCCCCTGTCCCACACAGTGAGAAGACTGCTCTCTACAAGCCAAGGAGAGAGAGTTCTGTCCTGAAATGAAACCCTGTCAACATCTTAATCTTGGACTTCCAGTCTCCAGAACTGTGAAAAAATAAACTTCTGTTGTTTAAGCCACCCAGTCCATGATATTTGGCTATGGCAGCCTGAGCAAACTAATACAATACCCTAAGTGTGGCTGGCAGAATCAGCATCACCTGGAAGCTTCTTAGAAATGCAGAATATCAGATTCCACCCCAGATCATGGGAACCGGAATCTGCATTTTCACAAGGTTCCCAGGTGCCTTGAGGACCCTGCTCTGGAGCACATGCTAGCTTTCAAGAAGATGGAGGACTTTCGTCAGGGGTTCTAAGAAAGGTGAGAGAAAGGATATGGGAGAGGTGCGTGTGGGGTGGAGAAGTTGGAAGGCTTTGCCTACTGGTCTCTCTCTCAGGGTAGCTAATGTTGAGGAAGAGCCTTAGAATGCAAATACTCGGCCCTGGGAACCCTTCTCTTTCTGATCCTAATAATTAGAATCACTTCTTTTCAGAGCTGGAGGCTATCTTTTGAAATATCTAATTCATATCCTTGAGGGGGACACTATGGCTAATTCAAGGTCACTCAGTGCATATGAGATTCTGGCCTCCTCACTCTCAATCTAAAGCACTTTGCTACTGTTCAATTTAAATGAGTATAAAAATTCTAACAGGTACAATTTCAAGAGCCCCAGGGGTAGAGTTGTTTGTTTGTTTTTATTTTATTGTTGTTTTATTTGTGATGCAGGGAAACCTGCCTTAGTTGGTCTTGAGAAAGGAGAAAAACGGGCTGAGTCCCGTGGACCTGAGGGGTGAGTACACAGTCTAACGTCAGTCACATGTTCTTTGCACATCTGATAGGGATTCCACACTACCCACTGCCACTTTTCTACTAAAGGTTACCATATGCTGTAGGAATGTTTCACCACCACGGACTGGCCATATAAGCTGAGAGCTTTAAATTACTGCACAGGCAGAGCGAGTTAATCTATGCCTTGATTATCTGTGTGTCTGGCTATCTAAAGACGTCCTTGGCATGGAGCTGTAACTCATGACTTACTTGCTAATTTGAAATATAGATTCATGCCTCCCATCATCTCCCCCTCCTTGTGCACACACACACATGCACATACTTAGGTGCAGATTACAGTGGAGCTCGTAAATGATTGAATATATTCTCAACTCCATCCTCTGTAAATTCCTATTGATATATTGCTGTTTGGGGGTTGAGGAATTACCATGCAGTTGAAAGTCATAGAAGGGAAGCATGTAGAAGGGAAACGGGGTGAAGAAGTAGGTAAAAATTAAATAGCTATTTCTTCAGTTGAAAACTATTACTGCCCAGGAGTGGGACTGAAAGTCAGTTTTCGCATTGGCTGATTTAGATTCAAATCTCAGCTTTGCCGCTTGGTGGGTGAGTGAATCTGGGCAAGTCATTTAATCTCTGAACCTCAGTTTATTCACCTGTAAGAATGAGAATAAGAAGACTTTTCTTGTAGAACTTTTTCAAAAATTAAATATAAAGATATAGAAAATGCCATGTCAGTCAATGTTGATTTTTCTTTCCTTCTGTTCGTCTTTCTCCTTCCATTGAAATTGTTTTTCACACATGATGAGTTTCTTTTCGCCTGCCCAGTAAGAGGAGAGGTAATGGACAGATACAATGGAATCATCTTCAAGGACATTACTCGCTTGTTTTCATTTCATTGTTTTATCAAGCTACTCTGGATTTTCACAGTTATCAGAGAACATAATTACCACACAGGGTAAACAATGAGATCTATTAATAAAAAATAAAAGTAGCAGAAGGAACAACACTAATATCATCATTCCTGTATACAAAAAAGGTAAGCCAGTCAGTGATCTTGGTAGTTGAATGTTTGATATACTTTGAATGGACATCTCAAGGTCTGGTTATTTCTGTTGACATAAATTTAGAAGGTAGCACTTTGGAATCAGCAGGATATATATATTTTTTTAATCCCCGGTATATTTTTAGGATATCTTTGGCAAATAGGGCCTGTCTAGGTATAGCATGTTAAAATATTGCTCTATTATTTCAGGTGTCAAGGACTCTTAGATGAAAAATAAAGTCCCTCCATGCATGAAGAGATTGCTCTAGTTCTTGGTCAGCTTTGTGGCTCTCCAAGTGGAGGAGTCATCCAGCTTCACCAAGAGCTATTGCCAAAGCCAGAAGACGAACACTGATCTGTCAGCCCACCCCTGGACTTCATGACTTAGAGGAGTCCAGAGGCTCTCTTTCTCTAAGGAGCTGGAGACAATAAAGAACCAAATAAAATATACACACGCATCTTTCCATCTACTTTTGCTGACTCACTCCCTGAATAACCAGAAAATAAAAGTAATGCTTACTACTTATTGGGTTGTTAACTACATGTTAGAAATATGTGTTGATTTAATCCTAAAACAATCCAATAAGGGAAGAAATGTTGTGTCCATTATACAGAAAATTGAGACTCACAGAGGTTAATTAACTTGCCCAAAATCACCGAGCAAATGGTGAGCTGGAAACTCAATTTAAGTTTGGCAAGATGATGCTGTCTTCAGTTCAGAGACATTTCTTTAGCAACTTAAAGTTTATATTTGTTTTACAACTTATGTTTATAATATAATACTATGAACTTATTATATTACCCTAGCATCTCCCTTTCCTTGAAATAAGAAAATATCCAGGATGGTTTTCAAAATAGAATCAACATCATCTCCTAAATCAGAAATGGCTACTATCTTTTAGCTAAGAAACTTTGGTTATCTCATTCTATTTTTGTAAACATTCTCGCATTTTTAAAATACCTACATTTTAGCCTCTTTCTTTCACTTCTCTAATCTCACAAAGCTTCTGCGTTGGCCACCAGCTGCTATATATTTATTCATTTGTTGAATGTCCATTAAGGATCTTCTCTGATCAGGGACTGTGCTCTTCCCTGGAATGACAAATATTAATGAGTTCCCATTCTCAAAGTGTTCCCAGTCCAGTGGGGATGACAGTCATAGAAACAGACAATTTCAGTAAAGTTTCATACACTTGTGACCACTTTTATACACTCTCATATGCTTATGGTCAAAGCTGGAAATGGAGGATCAGCAATGACATTAGCTTGGAAGCACTGGCGAGTGGTTAACATTTCAGTTGGATCATAAAAGTTGAAAAGGTGATGACCAGGCTACAAGGTAGAGATGTTTCATTAGGTGCAACAATGAGAAGGCATGATAGGACCTGGAGTATTTCAGAAATCACCTGTGCAACTTTGGGATATGGGGAATAGAGGTGCACAAGTGATGGGAGACGAGTAATGGGAATCCAGGCCAGGTAAGGCAGCCCCTTGCTCAGAACATAAGACTTTATACCGTGGGCAACGACGTCCCACAGAGGTTTTACAAGAAAATAACACAATGGGAGTCTTCTTTTAGGGAGATCCCTGGCAGCAGTGAGAGCTGTTGCCAAGAGAAGAGAGGCCGATGAGAAGCTAAGACCAATGACATGGCTGTGTAGAAATCCAGTTGCAAAATGGGATTGATTTTTTTAAAGAAAATGGAGATGGGGGCCACAGGTGAAGACATTCCTGAATTAGCTTTGACAAGATGGAGAGTAGCCTGGATCTGAAGGATATGGGAGCAGAGTTCAGGTCAACTCTGATATGTTTTTCTTGGGAGCCTGGTGGATGGTGACAATATTAAAATAAGGCATCTATGGAAGAACAGTTTTGAAGGATTGGAGAATAGGGTAGAAGTATAAAACATATTTTTTAAAAAATTAAGTACTTTGCCTGGGTCCTACTCCTAGAGATGCTGGTTTAATTGGTCTGGGTTGTAGCCTAGGGATTGGAATAGTTTGTTTAACCTCACTAGGTGATTCAATCTAATGAGAATCTATGTTGAGAACCACTGTTATGAAAAGATAAGAGAAGACTGATAACGGAATTCTCAGAAACACCACAATTTACAGGCATGAGGAATAGTCTCAGTGTCTGTTAATAGGGTGTTGATCCAATTAACTATGTAATTCAAAACTCAGCCCCAGGTTTCAAGTAAGCTGGAATAAGCATACTCCACCCTGTCTCTCCCACTGAGTGTGGCTATAAACCTGGGCAGAATGCATGGAGCAGCAATTGGAGGACTCTGTAAAGCAAATAGTAGCAGATGGATTGAGAAGCAAGACCAGAGTTCAAAGTACCCCTAAATGAACAGTGAGTTTACCATATTGTTAGTTTCAGTGTTGCCTAGTACAGACATAAGGTAGCCCCAAACTGGAAATGGGCTCAGACAAAATCTTCTGGTTCTTCTGGCTCAGGATAGAGAAAAATGGGTCTCCTTATGCTCAAAAAAAGTAAGAGAAATTCATTTTTGTTTGTTTTGTTTTCGTTTTTCTGGCTGGAAGACTGAAAGGGGGGCCTGAGGAACCAGAAAGCACTGGAAACATTGTACAGAGGAAGGATTTTGGGAAAGTGACCTGATAATGATGTTTATAAACCCATGAGCTCACCCTGAAGTGGCACATGTGTGAATATGACCCTAATGGTATACGAAAAGCATTGAGATGGCCTCCACACTGAGGCAGACTGCTACCCACATCCCCCCATGGGCCCCAGATGGCACATGTGCAAGACATAGCTGAAGAGCATTGCAAAAACTTTGAAAGTGAAACTGACATTGAAAAAAATGTTTAAAACTTGCAGCCTGAATCCAACTGGGTCAATGGTTTACTAAAGTAAATAACATTTTCTATACGCTTTAAATAAGACCCAGACCCATATAGTATTCAAAATGTCTAGAATGTAATACAAACTTACTCATCATATTAAAAAAAAAAAAAAGACAGAAAAATCTCAAATTACAAGCTAAGATTACATAGATGATGGAATTACCTGACAAAGACTTTAAAGCAGCTTTATAAAAATGATCCGACAAGTAAGGACAAACTTTCTTTAAATGAATGGAAGACAGACCATACCAGCAAAGAAATAGAAAATATAGAGAAAAGTCAAGTGAAAGTTTTAGAACTGAAAAATACAATAAACGAAATTTTAAAACTCACTGATGGCTCAGTGACAGAATGGAGATGATGACAGAGGAGTCAGTGAATGTAAATCTAGAGCAATAGAAATTCTCCAATCTAAACAACGGAAAGAATAAAGATTTGGGGCAAAAATGAACAAGTCTTAGGAAACTGTCGGACATTATAGGGGGAAAAATGAAGAAATAATGACAAAAACAACTTCCCAAATTTGACAAAACACATAAAATCTACAGATTTGAGAAGCTCAGTCAGTAAATCATAAACAGGAAACCTTCCTCCAAAAAAAACATGCTTAGAAATATAGTCAAACTAGTTAGAACTAAAATTAAAAATAAAATCTCACAGACAACCAGAGAAAAATGACATATTACTTACAGGAAATAATGATTCAAATAACTTCAGACATCTTGTCAGAAATCATAGAAGCCAGCAGGTGGCAGAATAGCATTTTTTAAATACCAATAGGAAAGAACTGTCAACCCAGAAGTCTATATCCAGCAAAAATATACTTCAGGAATGTAGGTAAAATAAAGATCTTCTCAGAACAAAGAAAGTAGAATTTGTTGCCAGCAAACCTGCTCTAAAAGAATATTCTTCAAACATATGGTAATGATACCATATGGAAACTTGGAACACCACGAATGAAGGAAGAGTAACAGAAATGATGAATGTATGAAAAAATGTAATAGACTTTCTTCTCTCAAATTTTTAAAACTTTGCTTGATGGTTGAAGACCAAAAGTATGTTGTTTGATACAATGCTTGTAGATGTAACACATAAGAGAAGTACAAAATGAAACAAGGAGTGTAAAAGTCCTATGTGGTGGTTACATTTCTACATTCCTCTTGAAGTGATAAAATACCTTGAAAAGGTAAGACTGTATTTTGTAATTCCTAGAACAATCACTAATAACATTATACAAAGAGATATCATAAAACACACACAATAAAAAAAATATAATACTAAAAAGATTCAAATGTTCCCAAATAAAGCATGAGATAGGAAATAAGAAACAACAGAGGAAACAAACAAAATAAAACGGTAGGCTTAAATCCAAACATATAAGTAGTTAAATGCAAATAGTCTAAACAAATCAATAGAAAGAGATTGGCAGAATGAATTTTTTAAATGACCAAATTATAGGGTGTTTTATAAGGAGCTCAGTTAAAACAAAGTGGCATAGGAAAATTAAAAGTTAAAGGATTTATCATTCATCCCAGAGAAATAAAAACTTATGTCCAGGCTTCTGGCAAGATGATGGAGTAGAAAGAGAGCAACATAGACAAAAGAAAGAAAGAAAAAGAAAGAAAGAAAGAAAAAGAAAGAAGAAAGAAAGAAAGAAAGAAAGAAAGAAAGAAAGAAGAAAGAAAGAAAGAAAAGGAGGGAGAAAGGGAGGGAAGGAAGGAGGGAGAAAAGGAGGGAAGGAAGGAAGGAAGGAAGGAAGGAAGGAAGGAAGGAAGGAAGGAAGGAAGGAAGGAAGGAAGGAAGGAAGAAAGGAAGGATGAAAGAAAAAGAAAGACAGAGAGGGAGGGAGGGGGAGAGAGAGAGAGAGAGAGAATATGTTCACACAAAAACTTGTACATGAATGATTATAGCAGCATTATTCATAATAACCTAAAACTGGAAACAACCCAAATGTCCTTCAATCAGTGAATGGTTAAGCAAGCTATAGTATATCCATACCTTAAAATATTACTCAGCAAATAAAAAGAATGAACTCTTGATATGCATAACTTGGATAGGTCTCAAGGGAATTATACTGAGGAAATAAAGACAATCTCTAAAGGGTACATTCTATATGATTCCATTTATATAGCACTATTAAAATAACAAAATTACAGAGATAGGGATAGATTAGTTGTAGCCATGGGTTAGGGAGTAGGATGGGAGGGAGCTGGCTGTGGCTATAAAAGAGTAGCACAAAAGATCTTTGTGATGGAGTCGTTTTGTATCTTGACTATTACAGGGGTCACATGACTATCTATGCTAGAATTTCACAGAACTAAATACACACACACACACTTGAGTGCATGTAAAACTGGCAAAATCTAAGTAAGGTCTATGGAATATATCAATGCTTAATTGATTGCAAAATGTTACCATTTGGTGGAACCGAGTTAAGTTTATTAGTTTGCTAGGCTGCTATAACGAAGGACTGCAGACTGGGTGGTTTAAAAAGTGGAATTTTATTGTCTCCTGGTTCTGAAGACAGAAATTCAAGATCTAGGTGTCAATAGGGTTGATTCCTTCTGAGGACTGTGAGGAAGAATCTGTTCCAGGTTTTTCTCTTTGTCTTGTAGGTAGCTGTCTTCTCTCTGTGTCTTCACATCATCTTCCCTCTATGTGTGTCTCTGTGTCCAAGTTTTCCTGTTTTATAACGTGGGTCATATTGGATTAGGGACCACTCTATTGATCTTACTTTAACTTGACCACTTCTGCAGTGGCTATATCTCCAAATCTCATATTCTGAGGTCTTCAGAGCTAAGACTTCAACATATTAATTTTGGGGGAGACACGATTCAATCCACAACAGATATATGGATATTTCTGTATTATTTCTTACAACTGCATGGGAATCCACAATTATTTCAAAATAAAATGGTTTTAAAATAAGGGGGGGAAAGGAAAAAAATAGAAAGAATTTAAGTCATAAAGAATGTAATTCCATGATAGTAATGGAATTAGACTAGAAATCAATAACAGAAAAATCTCTGAATATTTATAAATTAAGCAGTATACTTCTCTGTAACACTTTGCTCGAAGAGAAAATCTCGGGGAAAATAAATACATATATATATATTGAACTGCATGATAGGAAAAAGACAGCATATCAAAAATTGTAGGATCTATGAAAGCAGTGCTTAGAGGTAAATTTTTAGCATAAATGCTCCTATTAAACTATGTTACATCTAAACTTTGGATTATCATCCAAATGTGAAAATATTGAAGATATAGAAAGAATGCTAAGATGTGTTTATTAGATGTGAAACAGTAATACATATAATATAAATATAAATAGACATATCTATATATAAATATAGATGATATAGATGATGATATAGATGATGGTACAGATATAGATATAGATGATATAGATATAGATATAGATGTAGATGTAGATATAGATATAGATATAGATGTAGATGTAGATGTAGATGTAGATGTAGATAGATATAGGTATAGATATAGATTAGATAGATATAGACACAGATACAGATATAGACATAGATACAGATATAGATATAGATATAGATATAGATATAGATATAGATATAGATATAGATATAGATATAGATATAGATATAGATATAGATATAGATATAGATATAGATAGATATATCATGCTACCTTTGGTGGAAAAGGGAGATGATCAGGATAACTCACATCTGCTTGCTCCTGCATAAACACTGGTAGATAAACAATGAACTAATTCAAGTAGTTATCTACAGGGGTAGAGGAAAATAGAGCAGATTGGGCAGAGGTAAGGAGTAAGATTTTTCAATATATACCTTGTTTATTGCTTTACTCTTTTTAAACTGAGAATTTCACATAACATAAAATTAACACTCTTAAAGTATACAACTCAGTGACATTTAGTACATTTACAATGTTGTGCGACCACTACTTTTATCAAGTTCTAAAACATCTCATCACTCTTAAAGAAAACCCTGTACCCATTTAGGCAGTCACTCCCCATTCCCCATTGCCTGCACACCCTGGTAACTACCAATATGCTTCTATCTCTACAGATACAATGTTTGGGCGGGGGGAAGATTGTATCTAGTTTCTTTCATGTAGCATGTATAAATACTTCATTCTTTTTTATGATTGAATAATATTTCATTGTATGTTTACACCACATTTTGTTTATCCATTCATCTGTTTATGGACCTTTTGATTATTGTGAATAATACTTCTGTGTATATTCATGTACATCAAACATCTTTTGAATCCCTGCTTTTAGTTCTTTGGGGTATATATCTAGGAGTGACATTGCTGGGTCATATGGCAATTCTATGTTTAACTTTTAAAGGAACCACCATACTGTTGTTTTCCACAGTGGCTGCACCATTTTACATTCCCACATCAATGTATCAGGGTTCCAATTCCTCTACATTTTGTCTTTATTGAAATATAATAGATAATTAGTTGCTTGTGTTTACATTGTACAATGTAAATACACTAAATCAAGTGCCCCTCTTCCTCTCATATATTTATTCCAACATTATTAACCATCTTCTCCATGCTATACTCCACATTTCCATGTCTATTCTGCAACTATCTATTTATACCTCTTAATCCCTTTGCCTTTTTGTTTTGTCTTCCCAACCCCATCATCTAATAGCACTCAAAATATTCTCTGTATCTTTGAGTTTATTTCCATTTTTGTTATTGTTGTTGATTTCATTCTCTAGATTCCACATGTATGTGAAATCACACAATATTTGTCTTTCTCTATCTGACACATTTCATTCAGTGCAATACCCTCTAGGTCCATCAAAGCAATATCTTTTTCTATCCTCTTCCTTTTAGTCTCTCTGTGTCTTTTAATTTGAAGTGAGTCTCTTGTAGGCAGCATATGTAGGGGTCTTGTTTTCTTATCCATTCAGTGACCCTATCCTTTGGTTGGAGTACTTAATTATTTTCCATTTGAGGTACTTGTTGATAGGAATGTAGTTATTACCACTTTTTATTCCTGTTTTTGATACATGTTTTTTCTTCTCAAAGAAGTCCCTCCAACATTTCCTGTGATACTGGCTTGGTGTTGATAAATTCCTTCAGCTTATTTTTGTCTGGGAAACTCTTTATCTGTCCTTCAACTCTAAATGGTAGCTTTGCTGGATAAAGTATTCCTGGTTGTAGATCATGGGTTTTCATCACGTTGAATATTTTTTGCCAAGCCCTCTGTCCTTAATAGTTTTTGTTTGTTTGTTTGTTTGTTTTTGAGAAATCAGCTGCCAGTTTTATGGGTGCTCCTTTGTAGGTAACTAACTCTTTTCTCTTGCTGCTTTTAAGATTTTCTCTTTGTATTTAACCTTTGGCATTTTAATTATAATGTGTCTCGGTGTGGGCCTCTTGAGATTCATCTCTTTTGAGATTCTCTGAGCTTCCTGGGATCCTTTGTCTATATCCTTCACAAGGGTAGAGAAGGTTTCTATTATTATTTCTTCAAATAACTCTTCAATGTCTTTTTTTTTCTGGTACCCCTATGACATGGATATTTTTACATTTAATAGTATCCCAAGTCTATGGCTATGCTACCTTGAACAAGCCCAATCATGTCTGATCTTGGCAGCTAAGCAGAGTCAGGCCTGGTTAGTACTTGGATGGCAGACCACATAGGAAGATCAGGTGCTGTAGGCGTAAAAAATCAAACAAACAAACAAACAAATAATTGTAAACTGACAAGTTCTTTGCAATCTGTAAGGTCAACCAAGGGTTGCCTCACCTAAAAAAAAAAAGGATCCCATAGGCTCTTTAAATTATTCTTATAGTCTTGACTTCTCTTTTCTTGCCATTCTGATTGAGTAGTGTCCTTGGCCTTTCCATCCCCTACATAGGTCATTCGATCCTCTTCTTAATTCACTCTGTTTATTCCATTTGATATTCTTTTCATTTCAGATAATGTGTTCTTCATTTCTGACTAGTTCCCCTTTACAATTTCCATTTCCACTTTTATGTTTTTTTATCTCTTCATTAACGTTTTCACTGAATTCATCTACATGTCTCTGAATTTCATTGTGCACCTTTATAACCAGTGTTTTGAACTCTGCTTCTGTTGCTTGACTCTATTATTTCTGGATCTCTGTTCTGTTCTCTCATATGCTTTCTGCTTCTCTGTCTTCCATTTGAGCTGCCTTTCTGTGTCTGTTTCTATGTACTAAGCAAAGCTCCTTAGTTTCCCCATCTTATTAGTGAGTCTTATTAGTGAAGTAGGTATCTAGTGGCATAGTCCTGAGAAGCGTTAAGCTGCAGGCCAAATTTGGCCCCAGCCTGTGCCCCTCTAGGACCACCTGTTAAGATTCAGTAAGCAATTCACAGATGCTCTGCTTAGAGTTGCCTCAAAAGGCCACACCAGAAACCACAAATAGTTGCCACCAGTGTGAGTCTAGGCACCGCTCAACATGGAGCCACTGACTAGCTGAGGATACACCTGGATGTGGCTTGGTTGGGGCCACGAGATGGGGAAGCAGAGTTTCAGGGAATCCTCTGGGTGGAGCAACCTCTGTTTTCCAGTTGGATGACGTCTCAGCTATGATGGCACTATGCCCACACACTGGGAGTTGGGAGGGCTCAACAGGGAACAGTGAATACAGCTAGCACTTCTGTACAGAGTCCCTCACTCCGGCAACTCAGTGTCCCACCTGTAAGTCCCATGTGCCCCCTGTGCAGCCTACCTAGTGCTGGTGCTCAGAGTAGGCCTAACACCACAAAAGTCCGCTCGGGGACACGGCCCCTTTATGAGGTGTCTGCAGGTGCCAGTTGCAGCTGCCACAGCCTCTGTTCCATTCAGCCACTCAGGACCGGCAGCCTCACATCCTCAGCCTACCTCCTCCCATTGCAGGTGATTTCTGGTTTCTCTCCCTAGTTGTATGGCTTGTTCATCTAGATCCCAGGCGATTTTCCTTGCTGTTTGCTCCTTGTTTCTGTGACAACTTTGATTTGATCACCAGAGTGATGAACAGAGCCTCCGTCTTCCATGCCATTTTTTTTCTCTCCCAGCTCCAACTCCATATTTTTTTATTATAGTTATTCTTGTTGGTGTAAAGTGGTATCTTGTGGTTTTTATTTGCATTTCCATAATGACTAATAATCTTGAGCATCTTTTCATGTGCTTATTGATCACCTGCATATCTTCTTTGGTATTTTTTATGTGAACTCTATGATTATATTACCTATTTAAATAAAAAATAAATCAATTTTAAAAGGGAAAAGTGTAAATATTGGACAGAAAAGAAAAAAAACAAGATTATTATGGCAAACAGAATAGTGGCTCTCAAAGATGTCCACATTCTAATTCCTGAAACCTATGCATACGTTACCATAGCTGACAAAAGGGACTTTGTAGATGTGATTAGGTCAAGAATCCTAAATAGGGATATTATCCTGGATTATCAGGGTGGGTATGATGTAATCATAAGAGATCTTACAAGAGTGAGGCAAGAGGTTAGAGTCAGAAAAGGAAATCTGATGATGGAAGCAGAGGTCAGAGAAAGAGAGACAGAGACAAAGAGATTTGAAGATGCTACACTGTGGGCCTTGAAGATGGAGGGAGGGGGTCCTGAGGCAAGGAATGCTGGCAGTTTTTAGAAGTAGAAAAGGCAAGGAAACAGATTCTCCCTAGAGTATCTAGAAGGAATGCAGCCCTGCCAACACATTGATTTTAAGACTTGGAACTTCCAGAATTATTAGATAATAAATTTGTGTTATTTTAAGCCACTGAGTTTGTGGTAATTTGTTACAGCAGCATTAGGAAACTAATACAACCACAAATGTCCTGCTCCTTCCAGAACAAAGTACTGCCATATAACCTCCTCATCAATACTTCACTCTCAGGAAACACAGATGAGGCTCATGTGTCTTCTAAATCCTGGATGGGGAAAAAATGAACCACAGAGGACAAAGTTGTGTTGTCCTGTGAGATGTGAAAGATGCAGCCAAACAACGCAAGACCTGTCTCCTACACATCTCCAGAGGGAATACTGAGCTAAGTCTTGTTGGATAAATGTACATGACAGAAAGGACTTGAAAGTCTTGTAAAAAATGTAAGAGCTCATTACACTCTACAGAGATTGAGCAAGATCTGCAGAAACCAAAGCCAATGGACTTCTTTTTTATCTTCACAGGCAGTGTTATTACCTTCAGGTGTCAGCTACAAGGCCGAGAATTTTAAAAGCTGCCCTCTGTTTCATTCCACCTCCCTACCCCTTCCCCAGAGCTCAGCCATAACTGGCAGCACCTGCCCATCCAAAGGTCATTTATCACCTGAAATGTCTACATGTGGTTTGCTTCATGTCCATCCTTTTTTAAAGCTCCAAATATGCTTCACATCTAATGTGTGTAATATGTTCATTTCATGGAATTGGCCCACAGAGGGTAACTCCACGTGATAAAAGACCCAATAGCAGGTTGGGTAGCTGATCAAAATGGCTGATGGCCTATAAATTTTTTCCAGCTTTTTCGACTTCAGATAGATAAGGATACCACCAACACTATCACCACCTTCATAAAAAAGACAGCTTTGGATATAGGCCAACAATGACCTAAAATCCACTTAAAACGCATTGAAGAAGCACTTGAAGAATGTGGATCTATGACTAGGGAATAGGCCTGAATAAAACAATGTAATATTTCTCAAAACTCAAAAGACAACAGTTACTATTTAAAGGGGAACTACTCAGTATCAGCCCTAAGGAAATTTATTCTCCAAAATATGGAATTTTATTATTGATAAGAACAATAGCAATATTTGGGCACCTGTTTCAGTAATCCTGTGATTATATTGAGCATGAATTCCACCCCCTTCCAGGCATGAAATTCGGTTGGGATTTACCCACCACCAGCTCAAGGTGTGACCTTTGCTTGATCAGAACCAATCCATTATTTCATCCCTCTTGCCATGGTGATTGGTTCAGGGATAAGCACCCAATACCAATCAGATCTGAGCTAATCAATAGTTGGCATTTTGAAGCCAACTAGTCCAAGGTGTGATAGCACATGACCAAATAAATCTTCATTAGAAGGAAGCCCATGTGGAGAGAGAGATATTCTCTCCTTCTATGACAAGGAAGTATACAGTCCTGCACAGTGAGGGTATCCATTTTGCAAAAAGAATGAGGCAGTCTTGGATGAGGCCAACATCTTGAAGGACCTTGATGACATGATTGGGCAACTGGATTAAAACAACCCTAAAGCCTGCCCTCTGGGTGTTCAGTGACATGAAGCAATAAACTCCCTTGTTATTTAAGCCAGTGAGTGTTGTTGTTGTTGTTGTTTTCTGCTTACAACTAATCGCATCTTAACTGATGCATCCAATGTGTATCATGCACTGTGTGAAGGGTTTTCACACATTCCATCTCAGTCTTCACCATGGACCAGTGATGGAGGTTTTATCACCTCTTTTCTGCAGATGTCGGGTGTTCAAACTGCTGCTGAGTGGTGGAGCCAGGATGCAGTCTCAGATCTGTCCATCCCTCAGGCCTCTGCTTTCTCCACCATTTTCTTTTAGCTTCTACCATAATACTTGGGAGCACAGTGCTTACAGGAGATTCCCCAGCACCACCCTCTGCAATAATTCCACAGATAAGCTCCAGGAGAGATTGTTCTTATTTTCATACAAGCTGTTATATTTCATATCTGGCATCCTGTTTCAGTAGTTGGATATTTCTTACAAGTGCTGATGAATCATTGTTAAAAAACAACAACGACAACAACATAGCAATCAATAAATCCCTCATTACAAAGGCACTAAAGAAAGAACTTACAGAGCTCTCACTGGCATTTTAGACAGAACTTTAAGATACCAAAAGTAACCCTCCATCTGATATAAATGTATCTAACCTTAAATATAAACCTACTATTTGAGAAGTCACTGAAAATTGTTTTTCTATTTGAAAACTTGGAATTACTGACACGAATCTACTTCAAACTCAGAAAGGTTTGTGAATAGAATCAGACTTTGAAAAAAAAATAACTAAAATAGAAGCAAGAGCTTTGTTCTTTGCAAAACTGGACTCTCAAATAATACCACATTAATGGTGAGACCAGTGCTTCTCCCAATGGGGCTGATTCTGCCCCAGATTGTTGAGTCAGAGTTTCCAACAGGAAAACAAATAAACAAAAGATCCCACTGCAAAATGCACACATGTATGTATAATTCCTTGAACAATATACAAGGGATTTTTTTAGACTGCTTGGAAAGGAAAGGGCTAATGAGGACCTTGATCCAGATTTAAGGTCTACCACCGAAGTACCCACAACAGCCCTGCTCTCAGCTTCTGCTTGGCCACCACCACTGGTGGGAGACATGCCGCCTTTCATGACTCCTAGCCCTATTTTCAAACATTTTTATTTGGCTCAAAGTGCTCTGTATATCAAACCCAAATCTGTATCTCCACAAGAAATAGTTTTGAAGTTAGAGAGATCTGAGTTCAATGACTGTTCTAACCAGTTCCTCTTGGATGACCTTGGCAACTCCTCCAAGCCCAAGCTTCCTGGCTATAAAAACAGAGGTGGCAATTCCTACCTTTGGCCATTAATATAAGGTTTATAAGAGATATCATGTATAAAGTTCATGGCAACTATTTCTGGCACAATGTAAGCCTCAACAAGTGATAACAGTTATTAATTGTCGTGGAGAGTACTCCGAGGCTATTGAGTAGGATTGCCAGGTGTGGCACATAAAAGTACAAAAAACCCAATGAAATCTGAATTTCAGATAAACGATCAATAATTTTTTTTAGTATAAGTGTGTTTCATGTAGTATTGGAACATACTTACCCTAAAATATTATTCATTGTTTATCTGGAATTCAAATGTCATGGGGTGTCTGATATTTTATCTGCAACCCTACTATTGAGCCAGTGAGACTACCAAAGTTGAAGCTGAGATGGGACAATGGGGAACAAATCATGAGGTTGGAGTGGGGAGGAGAGGATATAAAGAAACCAGAGATATGGCAGTAAAGCCACAAACATATGCAGAGATACCTGGGGGTACCTGTTGCCTGAGGTCAAATCAACCCCAGATGCTTAAATGGGCACTCAGCCATATGGAGAAGTCCATAATGCATAATGTTCATTTTCTCTCCCTTTGAAGATTTTTATTCTTATAAAACATCAACCTCAATAAACACCACTTAAGTTGGATCACTGTATAATTTGCTATTTATAACTCTTATGTTAAGAAAACTCCAACACAAAAACTTATCAAAGTATCTACTTTGTCTAGACTCTTTCATTCAACCTTTCAAATATGTATCAAGCAAATATCTTGTCTCAGCTATAGTGATTGTGATGGAGGCTGTAAATGGAGACTAAAACAGGATCCCACTTAAGGACTCCATTCATTGTTCAGTGCAGTAGTCTTCAACTTTTTATCTATCTGTCTATCTATCTATCCATTTAGGCAAGGCAACCCTTGGTGTCCTCACAGTTTACAATCCCTTATTTTTTTAGAATTTTTTTATGCCTACAGCGGCTGGTATTCTTAGATGGTCTCCAGCTTTCTTTTTTCTTTTTTTTTTTTTTTTATCATTTGCCCAATCAGTTAAAAAAAAAATGAACGGATACTCCCAGGTTCTATAAATTTATTTACTTATTAGTCATATACATATCCTATCATATATAATAGAGATTTGTTATAAATGCATGTACATATAAATATACACACATATATAATAAAACATATTTACATAAATAAGTACTTAAATAATACATACTTACAGAAATAAAACATGGCAATAAACAATATAATTAGAAGTTGTAACATTTTCCCCCTTCTCCCTACCATGAATCCTCTTATTTTTCCTCTGGTATGTGTGAATCCCAATGTGGAAGCCATTGGACTAGTGGATAAGAAAGACCTGTTAGCAAATAGTTTGCATACAGTGAGATAAGTCCTGTAACTAGGATCTTAAGAGAGCATGAAGGAGGAAACAGGAGCTCTGTTGGAGAGGAGAAAGAGAAAGGCTACATGAAGGCCAGACCTCTGGGTAAAACCTGAAGGATGGCAAGACTTTGCCAGCAAATTTGAGGCTGGGGGATGCTTTTCAGGTGAAGCACACAGCTTTTTAAAGCATATTGGTATGATAGAGGATGACATATCCAAAGAACCAGGAGCAACTGGGTATGGTTTAAGCATAGAGTGAAGTTGGTAAAAGAATCATTAAATACAGTGAGAAGAGTAGGTCTCAGAATACATAATACAGATAAAGTCTAGGAAACAATGCAAATCTGAGCTCTGAAGTGCCTGCTCATATTTTCATATTACAAAGATCACTCTGATAGAAATGAGAAAATTCTAAATGAAATCTTAGAAAAATTGAATTAAAGCAGATTGTTATTTCCAAACAGCATTGTAATCTAGGATAACCCAGATGGTTTAATATTAGAAAATCTATTAACATGGGCTCAGATTACATTTTAATAAAAAATATTCATCTGGTAGATACAAAAGACCTATTCAGTGGGTTTCCAACTTGGACAACTAGGATGCTCTTAAATAATTAAATATTTATTGAATGTTTATTTATCTTAAATACATAGCCGACATCATATTAAAAGTATTTTAATTAAAGTAAGAAATAAAACAAAAATACCAACTATTATTATATCATATTGTGCTAAACATTCTAGTCAATGCAAAAGATATTAAACAAAAACAAGGTGACACAACTAATAAGCAGGAAATCTGGACTTTAAACTCAGAGCCTTTCCTTCTAACCACTGCACCACCCTGCCTCATAAGGAGACCTGTGCTGGGAGCTGTGAGGATGGTGAGAAGCTTAAGGCCATAGCCTCAAAATATGGACGCATGAAAAGGTAAGAAACAGCACAGTTCACTAAATGCCACTAGGTGCTTAGCATCATATCTAATAGCTTGTAAGCATGCATTCATGCACCCATTCACTCATTCAATAAATATTTATTGAGCACCTACTATGTGCCAGGCACACTGCTGGGCACTGTATAGAATCTGAACAACACAGACATGGTCTCCACCATGGAGTTGAGGCTGGAAAGGGGAATCAGACAGCAAACATATATAAGGAGAAGCTAATCACAAATTGAAGTAATAGAAAGGGAAAGAACAGGCTGTGGTGAGAGAATGAGAGAGGAAACGTATTTTGGGCCTGAGGCAGATACATAGGTGTCAGGAGGCTTCTCACTGACAAAACTCCATTTGAGAAACAGGCCCTGAAAAATGCATAGGATCCAGCTGAGGGAGGAGCAGGAGAGAGGAGCGGGGCCTGAGAGGAGGGAGAACCAGGAGAATGCCTGGTCCAGGAAGCCAGTGAGAGAGAGGGTCAAAGGGTAAGAAATCACCCTGCCCAATGCTGCCACTTGGATGGAGACTGGAAAGTGCCCCTGAATTGGGCCATTCAGATGTCCCAGAGACTTGGACTAGAGCAGTTTCAGGGGCATGGCACACAGACCAATGTTCCTATCCTCATCGGAAAAAGCATTAGAGGGGATACTTAAAGAAGTGTAAGTGCTCCGAAAAAGGCAGCAGGATCAAGTGGGATGCCCCTCACAGAGGGGAGGGTTGTTGTGAGCTAAGCCTCATGTCCAAATCAAATGAGGTGACATCAGCTCAAGCTCAGACAGTCAGCCCTCACTCTCCACCCCTGGAAACTGTCCCCTCAGAGCGAGTCTCCAACCACGGCCTTTGAGATGAGACCTTGAAAATAGGCACCTGAGTCTACACAGAAAGTTTTTCATGAGTCTTAACACATCAGTAAAATTATAAGGAACCAAGAGTCTAGGCCCTGATGTCTCCTGTCAAATGAGGATATAGCACTAGGTATTGCATCCCCTCACTTTTTTAAACCAGCCACGGCATCTGGAACAGTGGGGGAGGGCTCCAAACCCACCTTGGGCCCCATCTCAAAGGCCTAGTCCGTGTTACGTCTCAGTCATTCCTGGTTAATTCTGAGTCCGTATTTGAAACTACCTTTTTATTGTAGGCATGGTTGGGGCTTCGGCAGCAACCTCTAAAATTATTGAAGTGTTTTCTCCTGGTCCCAAATCCTGGAGGTGCGAAGACCTTTAGAATCCTAACACATAGACAGACCCAGGCTGTGCAAGAGTCGTGTCTGTGAAGTGCAGCAGCAGGATGTGTCCTAGGAGAGGCAATTACTTCAAAAAAAAAAAAAATCCATCTTTTCCCCTTGGATAGCTGCAATTCAGCCGGGCCAGAAGAACGCCTTGATATTGAGATGGAGAAAGTGGCATGACAGGAGGCAGAGTGACCAGCTGATAACAGAGGCCAGAGGACTCTGGACACTGGGATTTATCTGTGATTTTCCCCAGGTGACTAGGTTTGGGTACTGGATCTCAGCGCCAGACTCTACTCTGGAGGATCACTTGGAATAATGAATGAACTGACATCTTGAGCCTGGGTGGCAGCCCTGAAGAGGGAAGTGGGGGAAGCAGGCTGACTCCCTTAGGAAGGAGCCTGGGTGACAAATACCTTTTCAGAGAATTGCCATCAACAAAAAGCAACGACAGCAACCTCTTCCAAAGAAGGCTTCTCCAACCCTGGAATTAGGAGGCTAGAGAGAGGCAGGGAAACCCAAGACCTCTCATGAATTATGAGCTGAAAAAGCTCACCACTCCCCAGCCCTTTCCCCTTCAGACACTGGCTCTATTGTTGACAAGCAATTTGGCAGTTACTCTAAAGTGGCTAAAATTTGGCACATCCTCCAAGGCCTTTCCTGGTCAGATCAGGTGACCATTTCCCTGAGACTGGTAGAGAAAGAAAGGATTACCTGCCTTATCCCCTCCCCTCTGAGGCAGGTGAGAGTAAATCTATTAACTGACCAGCGCTGTCAGTTTACAAATAAAACATGAACTATAAAAGCCGCCTTTGTTCAACTGGGGCAGCCATCCTGGAGGGGAGGTTAGATTAGCAATTTGTCCTTTGTCAAAGGATTAGCAGAGCCTCATTGTTTTAATGTTTATTTATCAATTTGCATCTTCTAGCAGTTTCAACCCTACTTGCCCCAACTCCCCCTTGTCCCTGCTCATTTTACCTCTGCCAAGGGGCTAAAAGTGCTGTATTAGAGAGCACCCAGCATGAAACTCGTTCAAACCCCTCCACCTGTTCTTCTGCTCAGGTTCAAACTCCTTGGCCTTTCACCAGCCACAGAGTAGAAATCACAGCCCTGGCAGAGGAGAAAAAAGATGGTTCATCCAGACAAAGGGACCCTGCTCCATACCTGCAAAGTGCCATCTCTCACATAGAACTCTGTATTGTGGAATACCTGGAGTCCTAGTTTTGATATCAGTCCATCTTCAGGTGTGGGGCAGGTATCACTATGACTAGGGGCTATGGAGGATCTAAAGGGGTTGGGGATGACTTCCTCAAAGCTGACAATAGGCTGGATAGTTATCTGGAGGGGCTGACCAATTGTTATCACATTCTTCACTCTGAGGATACCAGCTTGTCCCAAAAAAAGATAATGTATTAAGCACCTAATCATACATGACTCGCTAGAAGGGGAACTGTACCATCCCAATACCTTCTTGCCAGTGATAGTTTGACTGAAGACTTTAGCTTACTCCTTTGCTTTAAAAAACAAAAAACAAAATAATTTTTTAAGCTCTACTATTTTTTTCAAAGCTACAAAATTATTTTTCCAAATGAAAGCTTATGTGAGGCTAAATTGCATGAAATACTATAAATACACTTTTAAGACACACACGCACACACTCACACACACACACACACACACACACACACACACATACACACGCCCCACCCACTCCCACCAGGCATCTCAGAGAAGTGCTATGGTGCTGCAGGACACAATTAGAAGCTTCTGGATTAAATAAAGAAGGTCTACCTACTCTCCTCCAGCTCTCCCAAGTCAGACAACTCCTGCCCCTAACACACTTTCCTGATCTGCCCTGTGTCCCACCAGACACCAACCCTGGTCCTCCCTTCTCACTCCTTCCTTGCATTTTCTAAGCATCATCAGACATTCTGAAAGGAATTCCAAATTTTTCATCATGTCACCTATCCATCTTTAGTAAGACATTCTCAAGTCCTTCACTCTTTGGCCTTAACTTAATATTTCAGTTTTATCTTTCACTTACCCCTAAACAAAACTTTTACCTAATGCTAGTCTTGACTACTTACCACTTAAGCAAAACTTGCAAAGAGCTAACTCTTCATCTTTGTGCAAAGTGGTCTTCATGCTGAGGATGCTGGCTTGTCCATTTATAGCCAAACTCAGATCAATTCAGCCTTTAAAGTTCAACTCATGATGTCTTCAGATTCTTGCTACTCTGTGGCATCTTCCACATGGACTGTGTAGGCTAATGCTGGCTCCTGGTGTAATTTGTGGGTGTGTGTATATGTGTGTGATTTGAAATTTGGAGTTGTGAGCTCACATTTAATGATACTGGGTTGATGGTATCTCCCTCCAGATCCATTTTGCATTTGCTTCAACCAAGCGCCATCGAAGCACTAGTTTTGCACTAGTAATTGGCTTGTAGGGGGCGGGGGGAGGAGCTCCTGGACGACGTGGGTAATATCAGTTTGAACCCTAAACCCGAGTGAGGGACCTATTGTTTTGGATTCTCACAGGACACATCTTATTCCACCCTGAGTCCTGGCCACTTTCCCTTGTTGTCTTACTTTACTGGTGGGTCAGTTTCCCCTCCTCCATTCTACCCTTTCATTGAGAGTATGGCCCTTTGAATATCCCAGATTTATGAAGATCCTCTCAGTCTTTGGACATTAAAAGCCATGTTTCTAGGTCAGTGAGACCACTAAGCCAGGAGAGCCCCAACATCAATTCAAATGTATATCACTTGGTTTTTCAATTTCTTATTTATTTATTTATTTATTTAGACCTTGGGGATTTTCTTTACATTTTTATGAGCTCACTTATACAATTTGAAATATTTCTGTTTATTTTATCCAGAAGTCTCAAGGGTTTTCTAGTGAGAGGGGTGCAGAGTTCAGGCTATTAAGCTTTCCATATTTATATGATCGTTTCAGTTAGAGTACAATTTCCCACATATATTTCTTTGTATTATAGACATAGCCTCTAAAACTGCCCAGCACATATCAAATGATCAGCAAACATTTGACAAGTGAATGAATGAATGACATTTTTGCTATCCCTTCCATAGAAAGACAGCACTACTTTAAAGTCATAAGGATCCATCCTACTAACCAGCTGTACGACCGTGGGCAAATTACTTCTCTGAAGCTCAGTTTTCTCATGTACAAGATGGAGACAATTCCTGGCTTACATGGTAGTTGGAAGGATAAGTATGTATTTCATGCAAGTGCCTGGCTTGTGCTCAGTTACAGTGTGAGTCTGGAGGACCCACATTGAATGTTTTCTACTTGGACCCATATTGAATGTTTTCTAGTTAGTAATAAAAGTTAAGCCTGATACATTAAAAAAAAATCTTTCTGTTATTCATTGTGTAAGTCTTGCTAAAACTCACAGCTCTAGACTGGAACCGAAGACATAAACACTTATGGGTGCCAACTAAGACCCACATCTATTTTTTAATTCCCTCTGAAACCTGATCAATCAAGTGTTTTTCTTTTCAGAGAAGGTTAAGAGAGGTTAAATGACTTCCTAGACTTGCCCAGTAAGGCAGAAAGAAGCATATAAGCCTAGATCTATCTGACCTGTATTAGATACCATAAGCTAATGAGACCGTAGAAATATGGGTATCAGGTATGTCTACAACCTCAACTCTAAACATCTTGATTAACCAGTCACAGGAGCAATTTGGAAATAAAGGCAAAAATATGCTACCAAATCTTTTCTGCCATTCAAAAGTTCCCTCAACTAGAGGCAGCCTAGCCTTTACAAATGCCAAGCTCCCTGAGGCATCCAGCCATCCTGCAGACCTCAAAAGCTGTGACTTATAAGGTTATATCAGCTTCCACTTCTTTCCACTATGTCCACAGGTATTTTACCACCCGTGCAGCAGACAAAAGATCCTAGAAGCAGAGGGGAGGGGGTTCTGCATTTCCCTTCAAATCCATATTAAAAAAGAAAGTTAGCTACCAGAATGAATGTATCATATTTATGATCACCCATATTAATATGAGAAAACGTATTAGCAAACTAAGAGCAAGGCTTCGGATACAGGCATCCCTGGGTTTGAATCCCAACTCTACCACCTATTAGCAGAATGATCTGAGTAACTTCCTTGCCTGTAAAATGGGTAGAAGGATATTCATCTCACAAAGTCATTGTAAGGATCTAAATAAAATAACAATTGTGAAGAGCTTTTACTAGTACCTGACACTTAATAAACATTCAATAAATGATAGCTATACTACCAATAACGATAACGGATAACACAGGACATTTTACATACATTAACTCACAATTCGCATTTCTAGAAATAGAGAGTATTATCCCTGTTTTACAAATGAAAAACTGAAAGGAAGAGAGGTCAGGCAACTTGCTCAAATTCACACAATTAGGAAGCTGCAGAGAAAGAAAGTAAAGGTAGACAATCTGCCTGAAGAATTCATACTATGCTAAGTTGTCTCTCAATTCTCTTGTCACAGTTATCATTATTGTTATTGGTGTCAATACTATTAAATGGTGGTGAAATGGGGGTGGCAGAGACAGATAATTAAAGAGGCAAAGAAAACCAGAGCTCTAAGTTCATCTGCTGGGTCTTCAGGCTGAGCCAGGCCACAAAAGTGGGGCTGAAAATCTGGACACACACAACCAAGTTTCCCAGAGAATGCAGAGCTCTGAAGCTGGAAGGCACCTACCTACCTGCCAACAAATTATATCTATGCTTCAAAAAAAGATGAAACAGCTTCAAGCTTCAGGAGGACTGCAGAACAGTCCCCCAAGTATTTATGAGCAAATGTACTGTTGGGTATTATGTTAAGAGCCATGTGAGGTTTCCAAGGATACTTAACAAGGAGCTTTAACTGTTAGAGAGGAAACATGCCATCACCACGAAAAGTCAAGGCTTAGAGAAAACTTCTTGTCAAATATAGGTTTAAGCTGGCCTTGAGACTGAGAAGATAGAGGATGAGCAAGCAAGGTATGTACTTGGCAGGTTCCTTTTGAGCTGCCGTCTCACTGCTTAGTTGAAAAAACTGGTTCACAGAGTGGCCCACTCAAGGCAGCAGTTACAAGAGAATTACCTTTGATCTCTCCCGGGTCAGTCAAGTCACCTGGTCTGAAACAAACCTTCTTTCTCACTTCCTTAAGGACGTCACCGGGAAACACTAAGGTGAAAGGTTGATTTGGAAATAGCTAGGTTCCTGGCCCTGGAATTTTTTTTTTAACAAGATGTATTCAGGAAAAATAAATTAATCTGTGCAGCAGGGTCAGCTGTGGAATTGTGAAAGAATGCTGGCCTTCACTGCAGGAAGGGAAAGTGCCTCAGTGATGGCTTGGGGCTCCAGGAAACGCTGTGTCTTGGCCTCTGCCCCACCCCCCACCAGCATGTCATTAAACCGGGAGGGGGAGGAAAGGAGGCCACTCTGCTTTCTCCTCTGTGCTGTTCTTGTTTACTCTCACAGAGACATCTCGGTCTTATTTTAATGTAGAAAGAATTAAGATTGAAATTATATTGTTTTGGTAGAACTGAATCCATGTGCATCTTGGGAAATTCTAAAATTCAGCTTGGAGAAAATGTATTAAAATTATACTCGATTAAAGAAAGAAAACTAAAACGAGAATAAATAAATAACAATTTAGAGTCCAAGGACAAGTCTCCTTTTCTTTTCATCTTAATTGAAAAGAGTCCAGGAAATGTGAGAAATGATCATGTTTAACCAATTTATTTGGTTATGTTAGAATTACATTTAGTTAGTAATGGGTTCCTAACACTTGGTATAATTAAACCCGACACCAGAAAACAGGGAGCATATACAATAAAAAAGCAAATCAGCTGCTAGCTCTCGAATCAAGATGTTCCTCAGAACCATTTACTAAGCCCTGCAGCCTAAGGAGTCGTGAGGCAGGACGATCATGATCCCCAAAGCAAAACTCAGAACTAGTGTCTAGCAGCAGGGACAAAATGAAGCGATAAGTAATTCTCCTACAAGTCACATCTACGTTTTTCCCTAGAACCTTCAGTAGAGACCAGAAACCCCAGAGAAAAGAAAGGAAACTCAGGGGAAAAAGAAAAACAATGAAGAATGTTCTAAGCTAAGAGCTTAGAGCAGCTAGTTCATTTCCTTTGGAAAAGTAATTACTATGTGAAAGAAAGTGTGATCCCTAAAATGCATCTGAATTACTAACTTAATGGGATTAAAGAAAAAAGATAACCTATTAATTTATCATTCAAATTTGATAAATCACCCAACATATTACTCAACAGGCTCCTGAACCTGAAGGAGGGAGGTTTGAATGGATGTGAAGCTGGGTAGGAATATGTGGGCTCCCCTTGAAAGCTTCTTGCAGGTGGTTAAATGTGCTGCTTTCCAAGGAAGGAGAGGACTGGGAGCCACAACTTCACAGCCCAAGATTTTCCCAACTCTACAACACAGCTCAACGGGATTGACAGAGAGAGGGACTGATAAGAAGCTGAAATGGCACAGTTCTGTGATTTTGGCAAATGTATATGGTCATGTAACCACTCCCATGATCAAAATATAGTACTGTTCCAACAACCCAAAAATACTTCCCCAGGTCCCTTTGTAGTCAACCATTCCTCCCTCCCCCAGCCCCTGGCAACCAGACTTGTTTTTTGTCTATATAGTTTTACCTTTTCCGGAAAGACATATAAATGGAACCATACATTACATAGCTTTTACATCCTGGCTTTTTTCACATAGCGTAATGCACCTGAGATTCATCTGTGTTGTGTATATCAGGAGTTCATTTATTTTTCTTGCTGAGTAGAATTCCATAATATGGATGTACCACAGTCTGTATAACCATTCATCAGTTGAAGAACATTTGGGTTGGTTTTTTTTCCAGTTTGGAGCAATCACAAATCAAGCTGTTATAAACATTTACATAAAGGTTTTTGTGTGAACATAAGTTTTCACTTCACCTGGGTAAATACCAAGAAGTGTGATTGTTACGTTGTGTGGTAAATATAAGTTTTACTTTATGAGAAATTGCAAAACTGTCTTTTTTCAAAGAGGCTACACTCTTTAGCACCCCTCCCAGCAATGTATAAGGGTTCCAGTTGCTTTGCATTTTCACCATGGTTGATACTGTCAGGGTTTTTGTTTTGTTTTATTTTCTAATAAGTGTGATAGTCATTGTGGTTTTAATTTTCATTTCCTTAATAACTAATGATGATGAACATCTTTTCTTGTGCTCATTTGCCATCATATATCTTCTTTGGTAAAATGTCTGTTCAAATCTTTTGCCCATTTTTCAATTGATTGTTTCTTTCTTATCATTGAGCTCTGAGACTTTTTTGCATATTCTGGATTTCAGTTCTTTCTCTGACGTGTGATTTGCAAATATTTTTTTTCCCCAGTCTTTGGCTTGTCTTTTCATTCTTAACTGTTAAATAAGGGTTCTTTTACTTCAAATTACACTACATTATGATTTGGGGTGGACTATTAGTCATGAGGCTGTGTGTTTTGGGTATGTTCATGATAGAGACTACCAGAATCAGTCAGCACAAATGATCATGGCAATTGTGCTCCTCCTTTGGGGCACTTGCTTGTGCCCATCACTTTCTAGGATGCTGCACACCCCTGGTACATAGTGGATGCTCAATAAAGAGTTATTGAGTGGATGGATGGATGGATGGATGGATGGAGTATGGAGCCAATCTAGGGAGTGCAACAAGAGATACAGGTGGAGAGGAAGGCAGGAGCCAAAACTTAACTACCAGGCTGAGAACTTTTAACTTTATTCTTTAGGCAGTTGGGAGCCTTTAAAGAGTTTTGCATAAGGAAGTAATTGAACAGAATTTGCACTTTTTGAACTATTATCCTGAAAGTAGCATAGAAAATAGATAGGAAGAAGAATGATGCTAGTTGTGAGACTAATAGGAAGACCACTGAAATTTTCTAAACAAGAGATGATTAATGGCTAAAATAGTGATGTAACAGCAGGAACAGAAAGCAAGGGGCAGATACAAGAGCTATTAATGAATCAGCAGAATATCATTTTGCACAAACATAATGTGAATTTGAAAACTTTAACCAAAATATATCATTATAAGAAAAAACAGAGCAATTTATGGGGGACTCAATGTACATTATATAATTCTTCCTCTTGGACTCTGCAAACTTACGTTCACCTGCTTCTAATTATCCCCCCACTAGTCATCACAGCCAAGTCTCTTTTCTGAAAAAGTGCTTTTCCACTTACTCATTTTCATTTTTATGGTTTTTGAATTTTATGTGTGAATAAATCACAATTTACCTCAAATCAGAAGCCCAAGTGCATTCTACTAGAAAAACAACATTATTGAAGTTAAGTAGGTAATTTAATGATCTATGTAGAATAGATTCAACATGAGTGTATAAAACAAGCAATCCCCTCTTTTAGTGCTGCCTGATCAAATCCTATAAGTCACTTCCCCCTGCCCTTATCTGCTCACTCAACAATTGTCCAAATACACACAAACATAGACATTTGAAGTGTCAGGACTCGGGCATATGTAGTCAGGATGTTGCCTTTCAGACATCCATTTTCAGTGGACTCCAAGAAGGCAACAGAAATGTCAGGAAGTGGGTATTGCCCGTGAACTATCATAGGAAATGATAGGAAATCTTTAGGGAGACAATTATTATACTCCCAATTCAAGTGCCTTTGAGACAATGCCTTTGGCACTAGTCTTTTTCTGCCATCTATTGTTGGCAGCCTGGTTCACTATTAAAATAAGAACAGCTAGGAGATTCTAGTTCAAACTCTGCTATTCATAATATTAAAAGTTACTTAATCCCGCTGGCCCCAATGTCCCCATCTACAGATGAGATTGGTCTAGAACTAGGTCATTTTTAAGGTTCCTGATTATATGAGATTCAGGTTATAAACCTAACTTTGGAGGAAACACCTAATTTATAACCGTTGATCTTAGTACATTAGGGCAATAAATGTCTTTCCAAAGATTTAAAGGAGTGAATGTTTCTTTATTGTGCCAGTGGGGCAAATCAGTACCTTTGTCGATCCATTTACAACTAATCTTCCAGAACAAAGAAAAGAAAATCTGGTATCTGTTAACAAGTCACCTTTAAAAACAAACAAACAAACAAACACATCTAACTGTATATTTGCCAGTACACCTAAACATTTTTGCTACCTAAAGGCCAAACAAAAGAACTCTAATTACTCTTAAATTCTCTTCAGCCATCATGCCACTTCATCATTTACTGAATTAAATTTCCAAAGTCTCTTCTAAAAGAAACTTCAACACAAACGCACACCTTGTAATAAACATTTTAGAACTCAGAGTAGTATGCACTATGCCAATTTTTTTCCTCACAATAATCTCCAATAAAGAATTATTGTATAGGGTCTGTTCAGTTCCAGACTGTAAAGATGTGATTTTGAGGGACATAATCATTAGAACAAACATTATATACAGTTATACAGATATAGATATCAACTACATTAGATATAGTTATATATACATAAATAGTTAGGTATCATTATACAGATTTTGTAATAACAAGATTTCACCAGTCCTCATCAGACAAAATCCGGGACCTAAACATTTATTTGACCTTAAGATGACATGCAGGAAAAAAATTTTAAGTTATCTGTGTTACATAGAGACATAAAAAATTAAAATTTTTTATAGATTAAAATATGCTCATTTTTTCCCTATTATTTCCAGGTTCCCAAAATTCATCTTAAAAAATTTTCTCAACTTTGAAATTATATAAATATTCTACTAATGATTTTTATTTTTTTACATAATTCACTGTATCTGGAGTTTATTTCTGTACTTGAAATAAAAAGAAAATAAAACTTTTTGTCCCACCTGGAAATTGTTAGTTATGCTAGCATTATTTATTAAATAAATCACCTTTTCCCCACTGAATTAGTTTTATGATATGTATTGCTATGCATTGTTCAGACTATTTCTGGACTCCAACAATTGTAACTGATCCAAGGATCTTTATTGCAGTATTGTTTATATTTACAAAAAAATGGAAAAAACAAGCATGTCTATCAGTAGAGAATTGATAAATTATGGAATATCCATATCACAGAATATTATTTATCCAAGAAAGAGATTGAATTTAATTTATAAATATTGGTCTGGACAGGTAGCTATGACTATTATATTTTCTTTTATAAAAATTTAGAATAATGTTTGAGAGACAGGATCTTCTATAATTGAACATTTGGAAGAGAAATATGTTTACATCAATTTCAGAGATTGATGATGAGAAAGGGGAAGAATGTCAATTTTATAAGTGTCTGAAATGCTTAATTCATTAAAATAAGCAAGCATGAACTTTTCATATATATAATATATACATATAAACTGTAAAGAAAATGTTAAATATTTTATTTTAAATATATGTTAAAGTGAAAATTTATATTTCATCCATCTCCAAAGAAATCAACAGCAATAGCCCAGGCTGCCCTATTCTACAATAATAATATGTGGGCAGCACAAATGTCCTGCTGGAACAAGGTACTAATAAGAACGGATATGCACTGCCCCCATGGCCATGATACTACCAGCTAAGGATATTGGCTTCTCCCAGTGCTGCTTATTTTTAAGAGTTTAACAAAGAATTCCTGAAGCAGAGTTGCCTGGTGGAGATCATTCCTGAAAAAGGAATGATCAACAGTAGTTTTATGGTGCCTAGAGCTCCTTGTCCTAGAGCTTACTACTCCTCTCCCCCTAATACTTACATAGAGGGACTTGGACCAGGGTCCATCCTTCATTTTTTCTCCCAAATATATTACTGGAAAAAGCAGCTGTTATCCTTAGGTGAGCATGAACTCACAAACACAAATAAGTAGATAACTGAGAAGAACTTCCTAATTGACAAATAATAAGCTAAATGATATATACCATGTTAAGCAGAACTGAAACAAATGAACCAAGAATTTAAAATACTCATTACACACACACACACACACACACACACACACACACACACACACACAAGGAAATAGTATGTTATATTAGAACCAGAAAGTAAGAATTAAATATCCTAAGAAAAAAAGCAGAAAAGTTAAATATGAAATACATAAAAATTGAGGCAAGGAACACAATAAATAGAAAAAGTGACAGAAGAATTAGGAAAAAATAGATAGAGGGACTTTCCCAGTAAGCAACAGGAAAAGATGCACATTATATGCCATTGAGTTGGCTCTGACTCCTGGTGACCCTATGAATGAGTGATGTACATCTGTCCTCAACAACCCTTCTCCCTGTAGACTCACGCCTGTGGCTTCTTTTATGGAGTCAGTCCACCTCATATTTGGTCTTTCTCTTTTCCTGCTGCCTTCTATTTTTCCCAGCATTATAGTCTTTTCCAAAGAACTCTGCCTTTTCATGATGTGCCCAAAGTAGGACAGTTTCAGTTTTGTCATTTCTGCCTCTAGCAATGTTTCAGACTAATTTTCGCTAGGATCCACTTGTTAATCTTTCTGGCAGTTCAGGGTTTCCGTAGAGCTGTTCTCCAACACCAGATTTCAAATAGATCGATTTTTTTTCCCTATGAGCCTTCCTTACTGTCCAACTTTTGCATCTCTACATAGTAATTGAGAATTCGAGGGTGTGAGTGATCTTATTAACTTTGGTCTCTAATGACACATCTTTGCTCTTGGTGATTTTTCCTAATTCTTCCACTGTTGCACTTCTGAGTTTCAACCTTCTCTCGATTTCTTGGCTGCAGTCTCCATTTGCATTGATGATTGAACCAAGGGTAGCAAATTCTTTAACAATTTTGACTTTTTCATTGTCTGTGTTAAAGTCCAGTATTTCTTGTGTAGTCACAACTTTTGTCTTCTTGATGTTCAAACTAAGTTCTGCTATGGCACCTTTTTTTTCATTTTCATCAGAAGTTTTTTCAAATCACTGCTACTTTCTGCCAGTAAGATAGTGTCATCTGCATAAAGATCCATTAAAAGAAAAGTTGAGAGATTTAAAGGTTAGAATGCATGGCAATGTCTAATAAGGAAAGAATTTGTTTTAATGAAAAGTATGTGAAGAAATGATGACGATAAATAAAATACAATTTTTTAAAGAAAAAATCAACTAACAAATTAAAAGACAGAAACAAGACTGGATTTTTAAAATAAGATGAAAAGATATGTTGGCTATAAGAGAGATACTTAAAACAAAACACACAGAAATGTTGAAAAATAAAAAATGAATAAACACATACTAAGTAAATATGAACGAAGAGAAAATTGATGTAGCCATCTTAGCACTAAGAAAATACAATTTAAGGAAAAAAGTATTGGAAGAGAAAAAGAAGGACAACATATACTGAAAAAAAGGGAAAACGAAAAGACAATATAATTATCAAAAACATATAGGTACTACCTAACAATGCAATCTCAAACTGTATAAAGCAGTACTTACAGGAAAAAATATATATAAATTAACCATTATAGTTGAAGTTTTAACACCTCTCTCACAGGAACTAATAGATGAAACAAAAAGAATATAAGAAGAGATATTGAAGATCAAGACAATACAGTTAATAACCTCAAACTATTTGATATATATATCTATATAGAACATTACATTCAACACAGACAGAAAAATACATTATTTTCATGTACATGTGGAACACTTACAAAACAAGACCATTTATTAGACCATAAAGATAGCCTCAATAAATTCTGTCTCTAATCATAATGTGATAAAATTATAAATTGAAAACAATATATTTCCAATATATTTCCAAAATGCTATATGTATTGAAACTAAAAAGCATAGTCTAACGGTAATACTTGTTTTGCAACTAAATAACATTTTAAATAACACTAGATTTAAAAGAAAATTAATTTAAAATTCAATGATAATGAAGCACTATATGTTAAATTTTGGAGGATATAGCTAAAGCAGGTCTAGAGAAAAATTTATATGTTTAAACACATTTATCAGAGAATAAGAAAAGTTATAAGCAAGTAAGATAAGAATTCAACTTAAAAATTTGGGGAAAGTATAACAGAACAAATTACAAAAGCAGGAAGGCAGTGTAATCTAACTTCTAATAGCAGATGAGGACATGATAAGGGAAGAAAATTATAGGCCTTTTTCACTTATGAATTTAGATGTAAAAATCTTAAATAAAATAATAGCTAATTGAATCCTGATCAAATAAGGTTTATCCCAAGTATGCAAGATTAGTCCAATATATGGACATTTATCAGATTAACTCGCCTCACTAGTAGGCTACAGGAAGTAAATTGCATTATCTCAAATGATGAAAAAACCTGATAAAATTTACCACTATGATTTCTTTAAAGTCCTAACAAACTAGGAATAGAAGGAAACTTTCTTACCTTTGTAAAGATTATATATTAAAGCCTTCAGTAAACATATACTTAAGAGAGAAACTTAAGATGTATTATCTTTAAAACAAGAACAAGATAAGGACACCCACTGTTACTACACCTGTTGAATATTATAATGGAGGTCCTCCCCAATCCTACAAGAAAAAGAAAAGTAAGGGAGGTAAGAATGAAAAGAGAAGATATAGAAATAGTATTATTTGCAGATGACATGATCATCGATGTAGAAAAATCTAACAATATAATCAGCAAAACCATTGGAACTAATAAGAGAGCTCAGCAAAGTTACAGAATAAAAGAGCAACTTATATAAATCAATAGAATTGTTCTATACCAGGAACTGGGAAACTAAGACCCTGTGGGCCAAATCACCTCTAAGGTCCGTTTTCATAAAGTTCCACCAACTAAAAATAATTTTCACGTTTTTAAAATTTGTTTAAAAAAACAAGAGTACTCAAAAGAATACTCTTTATGGTTACAAAGCCTAAATATTTAGTATCTGGCCCCTTACAGAAAAAAGTGTGCTTATCTCTGGGCTAAACTAAGGATAACTAACTGTAAAATTTAACTTTTAAAAACAGAGTACTTTTCAAAAAAGCTACAAAAATTATAAAATATCTAAGAAGTAACTAAATCAAGAATCTATAAGTCCTTTGTGAAACAAATTTAGCTTTAATAAAAGATGTACAAAATGATCAGAATTAACGGGGTGATATTCTTGGGTGGATTGCCTGAATTCTTCAAATTAATCTACAAATCAGTGCAATTCCAGTTGGACTGTTTTAGGATTTCAATAAACTTATTCAAAAATTTGTATGGATGAAGCATCCACAAAAATGCTGACTTTATAAAAATTTAAAGAGGGGAAGTTAGTCGAGTATATATTAAGATAGATGTAAATGTCGTAGTAATAAAAGCAGTGTGGTAACATATGCACGAACAAATAAACTCACCAATGGAATGAATTAGAGGCTTCAGAGATATATGCAGACGTATCTGGAAACTTAACATAAGATGAAGGTGGATCCACAGATCATTGGTGGAAGAGCTGATGGTTCAATAGATGTCTGGCGAAGACTTGCTCACTACAGGGAGAAAACAAAACTCAATCCCCACTTAACACCAGAAAGAAAGGTGGACTCAAGGTGGATTACAAACCTAGGAATGGATGATCACACTATAAAGCCAACGGAGAAAATCTTTGTGACATAGAGGCAGAGAACGCCTTAAATAAAACTTCAAAAACTTGAGCTATCAGGCAACAACAGAAAAATCAATTACATCAACATTAGGGATTTCTATTCAACAAACGATGCTATAGACAAAGTTAAAAGAAAGGTAAAATGGGAAAAGTATTTGCAATG
Source organism: Eonycteris spelaea (assembly GCA_003508835.1). Lineage (NCBI taxonomy): Eukaryota > Metazoa > Chordata > Mammalia > Chiroptera > Pteropodidae > Eonycteris > Eonycteris spelaea. Next base: position 5,001,965 of record PUFA01000127.1, on the reverse strand, counting down.
TGTAAAACAAAAAGGGATAAATATCTGTATATATGAGTGAGATAATGGAAGTGGGATATGTGGATAAATGGGAAGAATTAGATAATAAAATAAGCCTACTGCAACCACTGGTGAAAATGTGACATGAACTGAAAGATTAAACTTACTCTCTGCACCTGAGATCTATGGGAAAAAAATATATATATTCCACCAATTCTGAGACATTTTTTGATTGTAAAATATCCTATTAATTTATGTCACTAAGAGAGAAAAACTACCATTAAACTATGACAAAATACTATCATGTAAATTTTTATTTTAGACTTACTTGGAAAGATTTTTAGACTTACTTGGAAAGTGCTTTTAGACTTACGTGGAAAGATTTTTTCAAATATTATCCTTGTCATATATAAAAAAAAGAATAGATAAGTGAAATAAGCTGGTTAAGGTATTTCTAAAACTTTTTTATATATTCAGAATCCAACTTTTCTGGACTACTGTTGAACCCAGACTCATCACTGCCCATGCTTCTGCACACAGCTCCATCTTCATCAGGAATGTTAGTGATGCAACTTTTGTCATGAAGAACCAAATGATATTGCTGATATTTGACTGTGACCAAAAAAAGGCAATTGTAAATGGCTCTACCTAATAAATGACAGCTCTTTTATTTCCAGAATTTTCTTCCAAGCTGCTGATACCCATTCTGTAAGTTGTGATACTGGTGCTCTCTAGTTCTCCTCAAAAGATATCAATGGAAGGTTTTGTTGTTGTTTTCAGACAATGACCAGAATATTACTTTTTCTAATGATTCTTAAATACCTTTTTGACTAGAAACATCTAGAGATTGCAGTTGTCCAGTCATGCCACTATCAATAATATCCTAAGTCATTAATGCACAGGCAAAGAAAACTCAGTCATAATCACTAGCTGGCCAAGAGCAATTGAAAGGTGTCCTGCGGATTATGAGTGGGTTTCTAATTTCAGAAGTGTTAAAATGGGGAGAAAAGAGTCCATCTTGGAATTGATGAATACAGTAGAATATTGCTAATAAATAAATATGGTAAAATAGCATAATAATAAAAATGAGATCTTTTTTGAAGTATTCAGTAGAAGTTTTAGGTGTGGTAGATGCTGTCAGTGCTGTATCCATTACTCCCTGCACTCTGCTTTCCACTATTTGCCTCCTGCTGTAGCCTGTGTTCAGTCTGTGCTTGCTCTAAGGCCACGCCCCAAATCGTGGGGCGCTAACAACCCTGGGAGCAGCTGTCAGCCAGTGATAGAGAGGACTTAGAGGACAAATATCTCAGCTTTCTCACCCTTCAAGGGAGTAACTTTGAGGCTGGTTTCTTATCGTCTCTCATAGTGCCCAGAGAGTCTGAGATCCAGTATCCTGCTCAAATACACTCTAGAGTGGTTTCCTTCTCTTCCCTATATCCTTTCTCTACTTTCTGACTGAGGCTTCCTGAGATTTCCTCCCAAATAAACTGCTTTGACTCAAATTTTTGTTTCAGTGTCTGCTTTTGAGGAGATAATCTAAGACAGTGAGCAAATCTTATTCAAGAAACCTGTGGTATTTGGCTATCATCTAATATAAAAAGTTCACGAGCTTCCCTCCCAACCCTCACCAAGAATAGATCTCTTTTTCCTGGGGTTCAAACCTGAAAGTCACCTCTTCCTCCCTCTCTCTGCAGTTTGTGCCGTCTTCCCTTTGACTGCTCAACTTCTCCTCTCACCTCCACCCCTAGCCTTCCTACCCCTCCTCATTATAAACACCTTCCCATCCTCCTCATTATAACCTGATTTTGTTTCTTTTCCCTCCAAGTATTGCATTGTGGGGTGTGAGGAGCAAAAAATTCTCTACATAGAGCCTGACCCCCCTGTGGTAGAGAAGAACTGTATTCACAAGGTTCTTTTTAAGCATTAAATTTGATTAAGTAATATTATGCTTAATGGTCAACATACATCAAAGATGTTCAGAATGTCTCAGGATGCATGAAAAGTCTATGTCTAGCCTGCTAGAAACAAATCTCCTTGAGTGATTAAATAGAGTTATCAGAGGATATGGAGATAGGAAGATGTCAAAATGAAATGGTGAGATATACAAATGACCAACATGAATATGAAAAGATACTCAACATCATTAATGCAAATCAAAATCACAATGAGGTATTGTCTTTGTCTTGTCATGCCTGTATAACAATATACCACTGACTGAGTGGCTTATCAACAACAAATATTTATTTTAAACAATTTTGGAGGCTAGAAAGCCAAGATCAAGGTGCCAGCACAGCCAAGTTCTAGTGGGGGTCCTTTTCTAGGTTGTAGATGGCTGTCTTCTCATTGTGTCTTCACAATGTAAAAAGATAGCAAGCTAGCTCTCTGGCCTCGGCTTGTAATAAGGGCTCCACCCTCATGATCTGGTTACCTCTCAAAGGCCCCACCTCCAAATATCAGCACATTAGAGATTATGGTTTCAACATGTGAAGTGGGGGGTGGGGAGGACAAATTCTTAGTTCGTAGCAGGTATCACCTTACACACATTAGGATGGCTACTATCAAAACAAAACAAAACAAAGAAACAGACAATAATAAGTGTTGACAAGGATGTGGAGAAGTTGGAGCCCTGTTCACTATTGGTGAGAATGTAAAGTGGTACATTGTTATAGAAAACAGTATGATGGTTCCTCAAAAAAGTAAAAAATAGAACTATAACATCCTACAGCAATCCTACAAAGAATTGAAAACAGGGTACAGAACAGGTATTTTGTACACCCATGTTCACAGCAGCATTATTCACAGTAACTAAAATGTAGAACCAACACAAATGTTCATCAGTGGATGAAAGGATAACAAAATGTGATAGATATACGATGGAAAATTATTCAGCCTTAAAAAGAATGAAAATTCTGTCACATGCTACAACATAGATGAACTTTGAGAAACATTATGCTAAGTAAAATAAGCCAGTTACAGAGAGACAAATATTGCATGATACCATTTATATGAAGTATCTAAAATAGTAAAATAGTCAAACTCACAGAAACAGAGAATCAGAGAACAGAATGGTGGTTACCAAGGGCAGGGGCAGGGCTGAGAATAGGAAATTGTTGTTTAATGAACACAGAGTTTCAGATTTGCAAAATGAAAAAATTCTGATGATTGGTTGCACAACAGCATGATATATAACATTACTGAAGTGTACATCCAAAAATGGTTAGGATGGTAAGTTTTGTATTACCACAATTTAAAATAAAAATTAAAAAAGTAATGGTGGCTTTTGAACTAGAAGGGTGGGGAGAACCTGAAAAGTTAAAACATTTTTTACCCTCTGTTCTACAATTCTGCTTTAGCATTAATAAACAGAAAATATAGTAAAGGAGCCAATGAGATACCCTTTGTGCAAGCTCTGGGCCTGTATTAAGTCTCAATATAAAGCACTGATAAAGCTCACAGTGCACAAAAGCTCTGCTGAGCAGGGGCTATTTCTTACACTTGTTTTATGCTACCTGCACCACAATTGTGGGTGAATAAAAATAACATGGGCTATTTTGCTTTTTTTCTCTTTCAATAGAAGAGGAAAAACTCATAGAAAGAGGGACTATGTCAAACACATTTGGTTAGGAATCTCTTATTAAAATAAAAGACTAAAGCAAATACCTTTTTTGTTATAATGGTCCCATAATATTAAAAGGACACAAAATTAAAAGCATACAATGGCTTATTGCTGTGCCTAAACTACTGGTAGTACTGTTTATCGAATTATTAAATAAGCATTTATGATAACCGGCAATATTAGAGATGGTGCTGTGTCGGTGAGGCCTAGTGCGTTCTCAGGGGACTGCTGGAGAGGACCGCCCTCACTCCCTTTTCGTTGGCACAAATGGGTTTGACTACACGGATGAGCTTATCCACAACTGCCACATTTAACAAAACAACAACATGTATTTATTCCCAAATTTTTCTTTAAAAAATAAAAAACCACATACACTTATGCATTTCCATCGCACCAGGGAATAGAGTTTGAATGAATACACGAAGCAACTAGGTGACATCTTTATCAGCCCTCATAAACCTTGATTGAACACACAGCGATAAGGCCTGTTTAAACTGTCCTCCTGGCAACAGGCCTGGAGTCGGCACCGGCCTTAGCAACCAGCTTGGAAAAGAGCCTCCCCAAAACCCAGAGTGCAGGCCCGCTAGGCTCAGGGAGCTGCAAAACTCCCAAGCTCCGAGGAGCTAGCTGGTTTGTTTGAAGGTAAGGTAGGGTGGTAGGTGCAGGCGCCTGGTTTTCTTGGAAAGAAAACTAGTTTTGGCATCTGGGGATAAGTAAGAAGCTGGAGCAAAAAGATGCTTTCAGCCTTAGTGACTTTTAGCACTTAAATCTGCAGGGAACTCCAGAGGGGCAGTTTGAAAGGATTTGGGAATGGCCAGCTCTGGTTTTCTTTCCACCAGCATCATAAATGAGCGAAAAATACAGACATCTAATAAAAACAAGGGGTCATGGATTCTTCTGATAAGCTTTTAGTCTGATTCCTATAGCCCTTTCCTTTGATGAGCTAGCACATCCAATCCCTGTTTGCATCTTCAAATCCGCCTGCCTTGCAGCCTTCCAAGGCCAGAGCCCACAGCGACCCCTACAGGCTGCAGCAGCCAGCGCCATGGGGGGGCGGCTACCATTCTGAGAAACAGCGGAGGGCCGGTCTCAGCGGCCCGCAATCAGAGGAGGCGGGCTGAAGATACACTATACGTGCGATACTGGAAAACACTCTGAGCCGAGATGCGTGACCTCTGGTTCTAGTCCCGCCTTCCCCGGCTAACTGGCCCTTGGGGGCAGCTTGTAACTTTTCTGAGTCTCGTTTTCTTTCGTCCAAAGAAAAGACAGTTGCACTGAAGGATCTTTCAGATGTCTTCCATGTCTAAAATTAAATGATTCCCTTTAACAAGTATTTTCCCATAGTCCCCTAATCTTCCTCTCCCCCAATTCTTTGATACCATTTAATGACCACAATGGATTTATCTTATAGGTCAGGTCGAAGTATACAGTAGGTTATTTCCTACATCACTAAAACCCCCATGTTTTCACAATAACCCCCAAACACATGGATGACAATAAAATTTCTCCTCTTCTCCCCACCCACTCCCAGCATTGGACATGCCTGCAATGAGGACAGTCGGACCCCTAAGGAGCCCTCTCGAAGGTCAGTAACCTAGGGCTTTGGCAGAACAGCGATGGAAGGAAGTTTTACAGCTGGGAAATTCCACTGTCCTGTGGAAAACACCTGGCCTCTGCGATGTTCTGGGACACGTATCTTCAGATGAGTTTGCAAAAGAACTCAAGCGCTTTAGACACAGGAGGTAAATAGGAAGCAAGGTCGTCTCTAGGGAGACGGAGCTTTGAGATAATAACCTGTCTTTTGAGTTATACCCAGCACAGACTCCATGCTGGCAATTTCCCTTAAACATTTATATGAAATTTTATATTTGGGAAATGGTTTCCCATCTTTTTGCCATAAGCCTACATCCCCACAACAACACCGGGGTTAATATTATTTGTGATTTTCAAAAAAGAAGGGATTTTATGCATAGAGAGAGAAAAAGCAACCAATGTGACAAAACTAATAAATAATGAGACAAGGATTCTGGTTTTATGGATGTTAATCTTACACACATCAGTACACTGTGTGTATTTTCCAAACCCAAAACTAACATGTTGGATGTAATGACTGTGGATGTGCTTTTGAGGGCGATATGACAGAATAACTGGAACCCCAAGAGCCTGAGGCAATCTCACGGAATCACCAAACCTACAGGAACTCCTGGGAAGCTGGATCCTGGAACCCATTCTACAGAGCAGAGACCCAGGGCAGTCAGTGCTCTTAAGTACCAACCATCATAACATTCACACGCCAAAAAGGTAAAAGAGCAGACTCAAGTGAGTACCAGTCGATCTACTGCAATATCCTTATGCTCCCTTTGGCACTCAGAGAACCCAACACCATTTCTAGACTTAGGATACTGATATAATTATCCAAATAGGGCATTTGAAAAGAGGATCCTGTTAGTAATAGCAGACATCAACTGGAACTGGCCCAAGCAAACAGGACATCCGGTCACCCTACCAACACACCTGAAGGATCCTGGGACACTCATTCCTATCCCTTAGAAGCCATGCATCACACAACCCAGACTAGATTATTTTTCCAGATTTTCCTCTTCTCTATGAAAATTCAGTTCATCGAGGTCTGGGCTATTACAATTTTTATTCATTCCTTCATTCAGCAAATATTTATTGACCCCTATTATGTGGCAGGTACTATGGTATTTGCTGACCCCTTCACGACACTTGTAGTATAGTGATGCATGGATTAGGATTCAAATCCTGGCTTCAGTTTGAGCACAGTACATAGTGTCTCTGAGCCTCAAGTTTCCTAATCCATCAGGTGGGGATAATAAAGTAACTACCACAGACAATTGTTGTGAGGATTAAATGAGTCAGTGTATGTAAAACCTGACACAGAGGAAGTGCTATATAAATGTTACTATAATCAATGAGAGCTGCCTACTTCTGACTTAACCACTTCATTTATAGTGTTTTTTTCTCCCTAGAGATGTAGCTCAGCCCACAAAACACTCGCCTCCTTTATTCAGCTCACTAAGTGGCCACCCAGATGCAGGGGAAGACACAACAGCATAAACAGTGAATGAAGGAGGGAAGACAATTACAAATGGGAAATGAAACAACCGCGCAAGCGTTAGAAAATCGATGCCTAGTAACGGACTACACATTAAAATTACACGAAGATTTTTTTTTTAAGTAGGGACTACCACTTGCCAATGAAATGAGACTTTCTAATGGTGCATGAATAAGCTGTGAATCCTTTTCAATATTCAGTAATAGAGTAGCGGTTAGGATTGTGTGTGTGTGTGTGTTTATTATGTCCCAGGTGTTGTACTGAGAGCTCCATGAGCCAGTTTGGTCCCAGAGGGCTTCATCAGGGAAGAACTTGAGCTAGGACTGTGAAGAATGCTGGGATTCAGATCAGGAGAAAGACGCAGGACTTTCCATGATGCAAAGGAGAGGATTTCAGTACCGGAGGTGGAGTGTACATTTTTGGACTGGGGACAAACAGAAGAATGAGCAAATTCAAAAGTAAAGCAAATTGTTTTTATTTTTTGTGCAGTTCACATGTCCTCTGTAGTCTCTAGGTATTACTGAAAAAGAACATGCATCCCAAAACAGGGAAAATTTTTATCTTAAACTGGAAAACATATGGTTTCCTAGACATAAACGAGCAGGCTGACCTACATTATCCTCTTACAGGGCTTTGTGTGACTAACTATATTCATAACACAAGCTACAGCGAAACTCCACAGAAAATAAAACGAGAGTAGATCTGAGTAAATTCCTTTCACTTTGCCCTTCCTATCTCCTGACCTCCACTATGTTCCCTACAAAACTACTAGCGACTTCTCAGGGTCAGCCTGGAAGCAGCACTTTGGAATCTTAAATTTGACGTTTGGATAAACAAGAATAAAAGAACAATCAGAGAGAGACAGAGAAAGAGAGAGACAGAGACAGAGAGACAGAGAAACAGAAATTATTAGATTTTTAAAGTTAAAAAATAAAATAAAAACATGGCCTCATGCAGTGCAGACTCTGTCTAAAAGAGAACTGAACTGGGGTGTTAGTTAGAAATGGAACAACTGTGAGAAAGCCAAGATTAAACAGGAAGGAAATAAACCCATCATGTCACACCATAGGATTTTTAAGATAAAAATTCTTCCCTGAGCCTTATTCCAGGGAAACACCGATCTCTCTCTCCACCCGCAACACAAGGCTGGATTAGACAGGTGGGCATTTCTTGATTTGTTCCACAACTACAGCATGCAAGACCCCAGTCAAGGGAAGGGGCGGAGGGAAGGAGGCCAACACATGCCCCTTGTGAGACACTCTATTAGGGATTTATATTTCTCCTACCATCTTCTGTCTCAATCTGCTTTTTTTTTTTTCTTTTTCCTATCATCTCACTTTGATTAAAGTATCAAGGTAACCTGCTGGCAGTTAAGTAATCCCTCATGCATCGCACAAAGCCTGTGCTAATTTGTAGATCACCCTGCAGCCTCTTTTAATAACTAAAACTGGACTTTCACATCACAGAATGCAGTGGCTCTAATGTGATCCTCCAGTAACCTTATGAATTAACCATCATCACCATCACCATTTTACCTATCTGTAGGAAGACCAACGGTCAAAGAGGTGAAGTGGATTGCTGAAGGCCACTGTTCAGTCTGGCACAGTTTCAATTCTAAATCCCATTTCTTTCTAATAAACTATTTTTTTTCTGCCTCTTTGGGTGAGTATGTAATTTTTCACTCACATTGGGGTGAGCAGGTTAGAGAAAGAAGCCACGTTTCAGACAGTTCATTTTGTTACTATTTGTTGGCTTCCACCGACATCTCTGATACCAGTACTAACAACTTCAGGCATCTGAAAACTTTATCTCTGCTTTTATGCCTCCATTCTCTCCCTTGCTAATGTGGAGGATTGTGTGGGCTCTGCTTGCTAATCTCCAATACTCAAGCTCCCTCGGGGGTGGACCCTGCAGAGGTGATCCCCACCTCTCCCTACACAATGAGGAATTGTCCCAACAGTGCAACTGACCGAGTTCAGGAGCCAAAAGAACAAAAATTCAGAGAACGTAGTAATCCTGCAACAACAACAAAAAAGCAAACTCCAAGTATTATCAAGGGTCAGGCCCAAGCATGGAGACACTCCAGACTCTTTTTGTGTGTTGGAATTCCCATTGAGACCTTCAGCCATCCTCACTGGGTTTTCAGTCTGTAATGTCTTACAGATTTCAGGGCTGGCCTCTGACAGCTCTGACATATCTGAACTAAGGCTAACCTCAGCTCGTTACTTGAAAGCCTGATAAGTTATACTGTACCTGTCAAAGCCTCTCTCCGCCGAGATTCTCACCCCTTCTCCGATGGGACAACAATAACAACAACAACGACAACGATGACGAAGAAGAAGGTGTATCTTCTTCATTTGACTGGCATAACCTCCTCTGCAGATTGTAATGACTGATAGATTATTTCAACTCATCATTTCAAAAGAAAATATAGACTGCTTCGTTGAGAGGAAAACATATCAACTCAATTTCCTCCAACTTTATAAGTTGGCTGCTCTTGGAATGTAAATTCCAGGTCTGAGCTGGGCAAGAGAGAAGAAGCCATGTCTACATTGCCAAGACATGAGACATTCCTTCAAAATTCAACAGGTTCTCTCTAATATTCCCCACAGTGGAAGTCAATTCTGCATATTGTCACCCTCCGTCACCCATAAAAGATAACTGCAAACACTTGCCCCAGCCCCATACCCCATTCTCGTGGGGGTGCATTTCGCTAACCCCTGAGTCAGAATTCAATAAGGGACCCAGAAAAGATCACAGGGAACCTTTCTGGGAGGCCCTGAAAAAAAGGAAGAACCTACTTCTCCATTCATCTGTCTCCAGTTCTAACTAGAGAAGAACTTTTAGCTTAGGGAACATTTAGAAAATTAAAAACTTGCCCAGATCCCATCAGGTTTTACAGCAATTTTTTAGTCAGGTCGGTGAACACCTTTAGGAAAGGAATACATCACACAGAAAAAAACTGAAATCATGAATAATTTTTACCCTTTGCTAACTATTTGCTGTTATAAGACCTTGAAAAGATACTTTTCACCTTTTTGCTACAATTCTTTACCTATAAAAAAGAGGGACGCCTACACCTTTCTTTCAAGAGTACTGATACAGGAAGTAATTTTAAAGTGCTATCGTACTATAAGAATTGCATAAATGTCAAATCACAACTGATACTGCAAAGGATTTATTTCTCAGCAAATAAAATTATCCCAGCTAGACAAATACAATTATAAAAAAGAAACTTGTAAAGAGTGCTTTCGGGTTAAGTCAGCACGAACATGTTGATGTGCTTGTGACACTGGGGCCACAGAAGACTTTCCTGCCTCTAGATTCAGTTGACCCTTGAACAACACGAGTTTGAAATGTGCGGGTCCACTTACACACAGAGTTTTAAAAATAAATGCTGTAAATACATTTTCTCTTTCTTATGATTTTCTCAACACTTTCTTTTCTCTAGCTTACTTAATTGTAAGAATGCAGGATCTAATACATATAACACAAAATATGCATTCATCGACTGGATACACTATTGGCAAGGCTTCTACTCAACAGTAGGGTATGAGTAAAGTTTTGGGAGAGTCAAAAGTTATACTTGGATTTTCAACTGCACGAGGAAGTCAGCACCCCTAACCCCAACGTTGTTCAAGGGTCAACTGCACTTCACTTTCACAGTGACTTTTTATGTTTCTACACGAATATATTCTCATTTTAAAATTTAAACAAAGAAGATTTTAAAAGTGTCCCCTTTTGCCCCCTCTCACTCCTCTTCCCCATCAGACCTACCTGCCCTCGCAAATGTAACTCCTGTCAGCCGCCAGCTGTGTGTCCTGCTGGTCATGTTTGGGCCATTTACTTGCATGTGTGGATATAGTATTTGACTTTTAAATACATAATTTCTTACTCAAGGATTAAAGTATATGACCTGAGGCACTTAAATATTAATGTGAACCCCTGATAAGAATTTAATCTCTGCAGCTGGCTTATGCCCTTTATACAGTAGAGGCTGACTCCAGGGTAATCGCAAAAGAAATCAGTACTACAGTTAACTCTCAATTATCCGGGGATTTGTTCCCCAGTCTGAGAACTTCTAAGCCTCTGCTTTTTCAACTCTGCATGGGTACCCATGTTTTGGTCATTTGACCTCTCATCAGTACCTCACCCAGAAAGTAAACTGGTTACATTCAAACACTCTGAGTATAACAGTTGTTACTTGTTACCCCTCTCATCAGTGCATTCAAAAGCAGAGATTTAGGATTTTTTTCCCTTCTGGTTGTCTAAAATAAGACTCACGTTTATCTGCAAATTCTACTTACTCATGCCCCACAGCACCTACCTTTCTGCCCATAAACACCAAGGTTTGGCTGAAACAGATTTGGCTTTGGTTGAGATTTATAAGGGAGCAAAGCTGAATTTCCTCCCTACCCTGGTCTGCTAATGTCCAGTTGGCTGATGTTCAGGGCAAGGTGCCAGGCCTCTGTTTTGGGGAAGAATCATCGAGAGAGATAGGGGCAGATGTGATTTGGCAGCTGTGTGAGATCTGGCATGTGATTTTACATGCTGTGGTGTTATATTCCTTAAACTCAATACATGCACTTAGAAGGCTGTTTATCATCATCACAGAATATCCAGGCAGCACCTACTTGGCACCAGAGACATTTTGAATGTCTTGTTAAAATAATATTTTAGTAAGAGGCCCAGGATATGCATAATGGAGTGGCACTGCGTGGTACTAACATGTTATGCCGATACTGGCATTTAGTGGGAAATTAGGACATTCCCCTGTTTCTGATCATCAGAAAGGAATCTGGAAAGACCTAAGATACATTTTATAATTGCTTTTACTTATTTAGTGAAAACAATGCCAAGCATGTATTTTGAAATACGACATTATTTCTTGAACTAATAAAAATAAAGACACAAAAAGAAATTAGTATTAAAACTTCATCTTCCCTTTGCCTTTCTTACTTTCTTATATAATTCGCAAATGAGGAAAGAAAAAACACTTTTTACTCTTCTGAACAAAGCTGTCTTGCATGCTGCTTACAAATTTTTCGGGAATATTTTCCACCCAGGCTGTGCTTCCTGATTTGTGATGATGTCTGGTAGCAGGGTTTTGGAAGAGGTATCTCCAGACCGCACAGTGAAACCCCGGCACTTCATTTAGCCAAGTATGCTATTATTTTGCTGTCATCAAAACAGATGCCCATGTATCACTCAAGAGAATAACTGGGTCCCAAATATTTTTTAAAGGATCCCAGTAAAACACCCACTGTCAGTTTTTTAGGAAGAAGTCAGCAAAAATAGAGCAAGAGTGACCCCCTGTCTCTTAAAATCATCGAGTAGTTTACAAAGTTCAAGACAGGTTGATGAAGTGTATGGTTCATCCTCTGATTTTGGACAAGGAGTTTGGTTAAGGAAGGTAATGCCATCCCTTCAGGAGATTGCCTTCCTGAAGGCTGAATTTCCTCCTGTGTCAGAAGAGGGGCCAGGCCAATGACCTCAAAGGCCCCTTGAGATCAAGAATTCTCAGGCCAGCGGGGTTTTCCCTACTTGGCCTTTTTCCCAGTAGTAAAGTTATTAGAAGATTAGGAGGGGAGAAGGGTGAGTGAAACGAGAGGTCAGCATGTTTTCGAGGTGATCATTCCCCTTACCTAATGTGTTGTCCTCACACAGAGCCCAACCCAGTTCACAGAAGTTGGTTTGGGGAAACAGACACAAAACCGACACCACACCCACTGTCATGTTTTGTTAAAAAATGACAAGTTACTCTAGGTGTGGGTTTGTAGTGTTTTAACCAACTGGTAACTTTCTTTTCCCTCTTCTTCATCAATACTTAAGTTTTATTAAGCGAATAATTTATTTGAGTAAAAAAGTAAATAATAATAGGTATCTCTTATTGTGAAGATTAAATAAGATGATGATGCATGGTAAACCTTAACACAGCGATTGACAATAGTGAGCAACCCATAAATGTTAGTTAGCTGCTGTCGCATTCGTGACAACTCACTTCTCTACATTCACTGTAATCTGTGAAGCAATTTCACATTTTATTTTACTTCCTCCTTCAACACATCTTTAATGAACACCTCCTATGATGTGACAGGCACTCTTCTGAGCACTGAGAATACCCTCACAGACTATCTGTTCTGGTTGAGGGACAAAATAATAAACAGTAAAATATGATAGGGTGAGGAGTTCAGGGTAGGTAGAGATGTAATTTGCTATTGTATGTGGAGTTATCAGGGAAGGTCCCTCTAGTAAGGTGACATTTGACAGATGGCTAAAAGAAGTGAGGGAGTAGGCTCTATGGATATCCATGGGAAGGACATTTCAGCTGGAGACAACAGCAGATGCAAATGTCCTGAGATGTTCAAGAAAGCCAGCAAGTCCACATGTAGCAGCCATGTGGGACAGGAGGTAGAGACTGGGGAGGGAGGACATCATGGGGCTAGAGCACTGAATGTCTGTTTTTTTTTTCTCTGAGTGAGATGTGGCAAGGACAGAGGCCAGACAACGAAGGACACCATTGTCCTGGTTCCGGCAAGAGAGGCTGGTTTGGTCTTGGTTAGCAGTGGAAGCATGGAGTAACGGTCAGATTCTAGACTGATCTTCAAGGTAGAGCTGACAGGATTGGAGCTAAGAAAGAAGAGAGAGAAATCAAGGGTGACTGACTCCAAGTTTTGGGGTCTGGCAGTGGAAAGGTAGAGTTGCTGTCTGCCAAGATGGGGGAGACATTTACTCAACACTTCCTGTCAGTCAGGTATCACAAATATGTCCATGTTACTGACGAGAAAGCTGAGACACAGAGAGGTCGCCTGACTGGTCCCAGGTAAAGAGATCCTCATGGTCTTAAGACATAGAGAAGGCCTCCACAAATGGCGGAGCCTCATACGCTCGGATCTTAAATTAAATTAGCAAAGCAAAATATATTTCATAAAAATGAAGTAATGCTACTTCTTTCTGAAGGCTACTCACTGGTGCTAGATGCCTGCCCCTGTGCCTGGAGGCAGGATAACTTCCTGGAAGTCTAGGCACTTCGTTTTCCTCATGGGAAAAGGAATCAATTGAGCTCCTTCCTAAAAGTAGCAAACCTGCTACCTGACCCCCACACAAGCCCACGGGTGGGATAAGAGAAGAAAGTTTAATAGCTCTGGAGCGTGGGGTGGGGGACATGCAGAGAGTGCAGGGGTTTGTCTGGGTGAGGAAATCTATAGGGACAGGACTGAGGAAACAGAGAAGAGACTCTGCACCTACAGAGAACAAACTCATGGACTGAACTCCCACAGGCGTCCAGAATCCTCACACACATAAATCCCACAGCCCCTGATGCCATGAGTCCTGCTAATGTCCCCATTTTCATGGGAGGAAAGTAGGGCTGGCAGAGGGGAGGACACATGGCTAGAGACTCCCACAGCCTGTGAAGGCAGAGCCAGCACTGAAGCTGGGTCGGGGTGAGCCTAGAGTCTGCCCTGCCCACTTCTCTATGCTGCCTCCCAGGACAGAAACTGGAAAAGTGGAGGTGGACGGCTCAGCACACAGCATGACTGCTTGCTTGTCTTAGGGGACACCGTGTTTACTCCAAGTACCCTCAAACCTCGCTACCTCACAAAGTTAAGAAATTTGGGATGCAGACGGGGGTATCAGTAACTAGATTTGGACTACCATCTTATTAAAAATAAAGCTTTTGACTAGTTTACTGGAGACGAATGTAGCTTTGAATATGAGCTACAAAGTATCCAAGAGTCCATTAGTGAGACTGGGGTTACTCTATTAGGGTTTCTTCAAGAAATAACTCTACCTTCTCCACCCAGTTGGAGTGTCTCCAGTCCACTTAGGAGGAAGCTGCCAAGAGGTTTGGTTCTCAGAGAGGAGACAGAATTGCATCAATCAAAAAAGTATTTATTCAGTGCTGACATGCCCAGAACTGTGATAGGCCAGCAAGAAATCGTGGTCCCTGTCACTAATATGTTTATAATCTGGCTAAACAGAGATGGACTCACATAAAATGTTTTGTAAGCGATCCGCTAAGATTTCACCAAGGGCTAGCCCAGAATGGGTACTTGACAAATATTTGTTGTGGAAAATCTTTGTTAAAATTGTAGTTCAGATAGAGAGGTTTGGGGCCTTTGAGTTGCTGGGAAGTCTCTGTGGCTCAGGGTCAGAATGTGAGATGTGTGCTGGATGAAGAAGGTTTAGGACGAAGCAAAAGTATGAGCAAAGCTTTTCTTACCACTGAGTCCCAGGAAAAGTAGATAATTGTGTATAGTCTTAGGTCTCAGTTGAACACTGATTTCTGTTGTGCTGCATAATGTCCCCTGACATTGTATCTTACTGGTATAATGACCCATGGCCAAAAAGAAAAAATAAAACAAAAATAACCATTTTGTTCAAAACAGAGATTGTATTAGGGGGTATCAAGAAATCCTGTGACTTGCTTGCCTACCATTGGAGAGGTCCAGTCACTGGATGGAGAAGGTGTCCTTGTTGATAGGATCTACACAGGGGGATTTACCCTAAAACTAAAGAAGCTTAAGCTGAGGGACCTCCCCCCAAACCCCCCCCGCCCCCCGCCACTAGACAGGTCCCTTCTAAGGCTTGGGAAGGGCCCAGGAGTGTGTTTATAAGGTCAATGTTTATAAACTAGACAAAAATAATATATCTTAACATCAATCAGTTAAGACCACTTTCTGTTTCCACTCCTACTTTTCTTTTGCTTCTCTGTGTCAGATGGCCTTGGGGGAGTTCCACATTTGTGAGATGAGCAGATGAAGATACACTAAGGGTACATTTATTTGGGGATTAGTTAGATACCTTGATGTGGCTTACAGTTACCTCAGTGTATATTTAAGGTATTGCTAAGCCATCTTGGTATAGAAATGGCTTCTAGGAACACTCCCATCACTCTGCCTGCCTAGTTTTGTGATGAAAAGGGGCAAGACCAAAGGGAATTGCAATATACTGTGTCCAGTGGTGCCTGGCACCTGAAGGTCACGGGTTATAGAAAAGAAGTTTGAAATCAATGAAGGCAGAAGCTGGCTTGTGAAAAGTTCTTCCAGTCATCAGACATGTAAATGGTAAGGCAAAGATCAGTTTCTCATTAACACTTAGTCAAAATGGAACTTCTCTCCTGTCAAGATGGGGGTGCTGGGAGGCAGAGAGCATTAGTATGTGATGGAGTTCCTTAGTAAAAATATGCTTCCCCCCCCTGGACTTGGAGATGTTTATAGTCTTTTTTCTATTTGGGATTTGTTGTGATTTATTTTTTTATTCTAAATAAAAATTTACTTCACGTCTATATTTGTATATATTTTCTATTGTATTTTTTCTTTTTGCCTAGAGGGTATCCCAAATTACAGGCCCAATAAGATCTTGATCCACCTCTTAAATGTCCAGAGTACCTTATATACCTGAAAAAAAACTTGCCAGAACCATGGAAGGCACTAGTTGCTGTGTTTCTGATGGGGAGGCAGAGTATTACGATGTTTTGGAGCAGGGACTCTGCAGCCAGACCGCCAGGATTCAAAGCATGAACCATGGTGCTTTAGAAGGTACTTCATAAGTGTTACGTTATTATTGCATTTGACGTGTCATCTCTTGTCCAAAATATTTATTCAGATACAATAATTTGGAAGATGTAAAATTTTAATAAATAATTTGTAACAATATTTTACATGCAGCAATTTTTGACTGAAACACTTTAAGAGAATGGATTGAGATTTCGTGCTCATTCTATTTGTTTCACTGCACATGGTAGTGTGAGAAGAGAGTGCAAGTGTCAGATGAATTCAGCTTGAATAAGCAGCATGAGCAAGAGAGAATGAATATGTGAAGGTCAGAGGTCTGTTCAATAATAGAATGATCCTCCCTTGCCTCAATGGTAAGACCTGGAGTGGTTATGGTAGTAACAGGCCTTTAATTCACTAAGAGGATTTTACTGACCCCTTGTGGAAGAGAGAAGTTGGTACACCGAATGAAAATCTCAGTTTGGGGAACTTTCCTACAATCCCTCAAGGAAAAATTCAAGGAGGTGAGAGATGAGGCAGATTACCAACAGCCCAGGTTCTTCCCATTCAACTTGAAACTCTCATTTACAATTATTTCTCACATCAATTTTTTTTTTCCTGACACACATCAGAGCTCTCATCAAAGGCGGGTGTTATGATGTCAGGATTACAGCCTTTGTTTTAAAAAGGAAGGAAGGGAGTGAGGGAAGATGAAAACAAAACCAGTTTTGGATTCTAGCACAGTTACTAACTAAATGAAAGACTATGAGCAATTTGTTGAATCTCTCTGGGCCTCCCCATCCTCAAATGAAATTCAGTGTTAATGACTGAATTGGATGATGTCTATAAAGTGGCATGTAGTGGGTACTAAATGTTTATGTTGCTATCATTAAACATATTGAGGTTCTATTTACTGATTACCCTGATGCTCATTACAGTTACTTCGTACTTCTGTATAAAAAACATCTTTTAAAAAGAGAGAAAAGAAGCTTCTCTTCTATGGATAATTTCCTCAGTTGAGATCAGGTCTGACAGAGTCTCTGACAACACAGACAGACAGAAAACATTTCTTATCCAAGAAGTTTGGTTTCCCTTGTGCAAGCAGAATTTCAGGGATGGGAGGGGTGGAAGGGGCACAGAGAACACCACCTCCCCTCCCCAGTGAAGCCAGCAGGATGGGCCTGGGCTCTGGTGTGTGTCTTCGTTTATCTTGCCATAGGAAATGCCTGAGACCCCACTCAGAAGTAAATGTTCTTTGCTATGACTGGAAGGAGACAATTCCTATTCCCCAACCTGCAGTTTGAGGTTCCTAATGTTTCAGAATAAGAAGCCGTCAGCATTCCTGGGAGGATGGGCTCTCCCAAGCCAAACTTGTTGTTAAAGTACAATATTAACTATTGAGTTAAAATAGAGGCAAGATTAAAGTGGAAAGGGCTGTCAGAGTGACACCAGGTAGGATGCTTCTGAAAGTATCCAGGAACAGATGAGTCCTTGACAAAGGTCAGTGAGAGTGGAGAACTAGATTCAAGAGACACTTCCAAAGAAGCAATAACAGGATCCAGCAAGTAAGATGAGATAAAAAGTAGTCAAATATGACTGAAATTGCTAGTTTTAAAAAATGGGGTAATAATAGTATTAAAACAAGTATATTGGAAACAGTCAACTTAAGATTGGGGCATACTAGGTTTGAGGTGCCTGGTTATCTATTTAAATATGCCTAAAAGAAACTGGAAATAAGAATCTTAGGATGTAGAATCAGGAATCTTCCACAGCATGTACTATATCAGCATTTTTATACAACAGAGATATCATTAACACTTTCCTCTAGAAACATTCAAAATTTGAGCAAATTATTTCAAGCTTCATCCCACATGCATAAACTGGGAACTGCCTACAAACCACTTCTGTTAATCTTGGTGGGTTTAAATTAACCTCAGTAAAATCGTACCCATTCTCTAAATCTACTGTTAAGAACATTTTCTCTACAAGTAGAATATTTGGTAACAGGCCAAAATTCTCAACCACACTGTGGTGGGCAGAATAACAACACCCCATACCCCAAAAGATGGTCCTGTCCTAATACCTGGAACCTATGAATATGTTACATTTCATTGTTATAAATGGTATAACAAAAGGGACTAAAGATTGCCAGTGGAATTAAGATTATCAACTAAAATTGAAATGAAGTGATTACCCTGGATTATCTAGGTGGGCCCAGTGCTGTAACAAGGGACCTAAAAAGTGGAAACGGGGAAAGGATGTAAGGGGGCCAAGGAATGTGGGCCCTAGAAACTACTGAAAGAGCAAAGAAATGTACTCTCTCCAAGAGCATCCAGAAGCAACACAGCCCTTAACAACATCTTGATTTTAGCACACGGAGACTCACGTCAGACTTCTGACCTCCAGAAATGTAAGATAATAAATTTCTATTGTTTTAAGCCACTATGTTCATGGCAATTTGTTACAGCGGCAATACAAAACTAATACAATACTCTCGTACTAAAATATACATATTGAGCATATAATCTTTCTGAATGTCTTTCGGTATGGTTGTTTATGGTCAGTAATCACAGGTTCTCTGATTTGGTTCTGTTTTCTTATTAAACCAGGGTTAACTTCTACAAAAGCTTTTCCCAAATTTTATGTAATGTTCCCTTCAAGATACTAATTGTTCTCTGGAAATAAAGAAGAGAGAGAGGAAGGGTGGGTAATACTCTCAAAAATGAGAAATAATTATTTTCTTAAAAATGTGCCTCTCAGAAAGTTGCTATATCTAAGAATGCAGGAACTTGGTATAAAGAAAGGGGTACCTAAAGCATGAACACATTACATTTCACTGGAGCAGGGGTCCCCAACCCCCAGGGGTTGGTACCAGTCCATGGCCTGATACACACAGCAGGAAGTGAGAGGCGGGCGAGCAAAGCTTCATCTATATTTGCAGCCACTCCTCAACACTAGCATCACTGCCTCAGATCATCAGGCATTAGATTCTCATAGGAGCACCGGTCGCTGGTGCCAAAAAGGTTGGGGATGGCTGAGTTAGAGCATTAAGCAAAGGCAGCCTTGCCTAACAGTCTCACTGATATGTCACCGACTCTGTAATTGGTCTCTGTTCCTGGTCTTGTATTATACCTTCTTTCACATTATGTTTATCTTTTGTCCTTACCAAAATAAAATGAATTTATCTGAGAGATCATTTTTGATGTTCTACTTTAATCCATACACTCTCTTTTAAATGCCTATCATTGCTATGTAATGCACCATTTAAAAGTTTTCACTGTCAGGAAGTTTGTGAAATGCTACACTATAAAACTAATAATTTTAACTTCTGTGAAGGATGAATAACTGTTAAATGATAAAAAATATATAAATCAGATTTTCTAAAATGGCTTTATTTTTAAAACCTATACAGTTTCAATTTAGTAAACTATTGCCATGAATTATCCAATTGAACAGCAGCAGAAATAAAGAACACAAAAACAGTTAGAGGTTATCCAAAAATAAATTCACAATTTTGAAGTTGAAATACAGATGCTTTTTTCGAATAAACAATTTAAAAATTTTTTTTTGTTTCACATAGTTTTCCTCCTAAACATCCAAGATACACATACTTGATCTTTTCAACTAAACCTAAACAACCTCTCAGTAACTTCACAAATACATATTTCTATTAACTTGAAAAACAACCTCCAAACCGTTTAATTACTAATTTAGTCACAAAATGCTAACAAATCCAAATAAATCATTGCTTTAAAATGTTTACCTCTTGAAAATGAAATCTACATCTGAGTTGTAAAGAGGAATAAACTTTTTATAGAAAAAGTTGAATCTTCCTGACTAATTGATTTATTTTCTATCAAATTTATCTTATTCTGACTACTTTCACAATATATCTTAATCCTGAATGAGTACAAGGGATTAAAATACGAAAGCTTCTTTGGCCCTTTAGATAGAGGTACCTTAATGTAAACAATTGTAATGAGAGCCTTCTAGATGTAGATACCTATGTCATGTTGAGTTGGAGATGTTATGTCCCTTGTTTCTCAGAGATATAATTTCCTTCCTAATAATAAAAGATTTGATGTACTTGTTTTCAAATGCCTTAAGAATCAAAATTCATGTATGTGTCTATAAAGAATAGTTGCAAAAGATCAGAGGAAAGCATCATATAATGATATTACATCACGAGTTTTTATTTAAATGGTAAATGTTTGCATTTTTATTTTTAAAAAGCTTAGCTCTTGCTAAGCATTTTTAAAAACAGTTAATAAGCAAGAATTATTGCCATATATAAACTATATTCACAAATAAATCTAAATTCAATCAAGTGAAAGCTAAAAACCACTGGAAAAATACAAAGCAAAACACTGCTGAGTCAAAATGCTTTATATCACTGAATATACTGTATTTAGAATGACACAAGCATACTGAACTTAACAAAAATAATTTTGTGGATTCAATCTAAGTAAGACTAGCATAAGAATGACATGCAATTCATGATTCCCCCGAAAAATTTTCTTTTAAACCAAGTCACTTGAACAAAAGGTCTCTTTTCATTTGAGGGGAAGACCATCTGTGTTTACCAAAAGATCATCCTTTCATATAAAATAACAATCTGAACCTATCTCCTCTTCCCTGATGCTACTTATACACGACTTTGCATAATGATTTAACATCGAATTACTTTTCTGGTAACAGTGTCATGGATAAATAATCGTTTAAAAAAAAAAACTATCAAGTACAAATCTAGAAAACTTCCTTTAAAGAATTACCCAAACTCAGCACACATACAGTACACAAGTTAAGCAATACAACTTATAAATGTGTGTATGATGAACACACAAAAGGATGCCTTCTATAAAGTTTTAGTAAGTGTTGCCAAGTTAATAATTCTTTCAAGGCACTGAAGAATTATGTAGATGGATTTCCCAAAATGTAATTAACAATTGCTTAAACTGTTAAAAAGCCCTGAGTCAGAACTTTCGATAGCTTCCTGAAAGTACAGATTTCAGACAAAATGGCACATTTATTTTATAGAAAATTACAAGAACATTTTGCTTTATGGAGGAACGAAGTCCTGTATATGAAACAAAATCAAACAGGCTGTAAAGGAAAAGTAAAATATTCAGCAATATTATCTTTCTTACACATTTTATACATGTCAATTATAACTTGTAGTTATGGATTTAGGCACCAAATTGATGTGGCAAGTCACCTTTCCTACGCCTACTGCTTAAATCCTCAAAATAAAAATTTTAATTTTAACCTTGGGTTTCCATCTCCTCCTTAATCACAAATATGAATAAATGCTAGAAAAGTAATACTATGACAGAAAGAGGTAGAAAACGCCAATGTAGCAACTCACAATTTTAATCCATCAGCCCCATTATCTAGTTCATATTTTTATACTCTAGTTATACCTGCTAACCATTTATCAGTAAATTGAAGCTTAAAGGATTTTCCCCTTCACTGTAGCAAAGCAATGTACACATGAGACAGCACTGAAGTTTTTCCTCAAATTTAATGTTTTAAAGAAGTACAACTGTAATTATTAATACTGTTATATAACGTTATATATATATATATATATATATGTTAAAGTTCCAAGGCTATATATGATTATCAAGTAATATTGGTAAGCATTCCTATCATAATAGTCAAGCAAAAAAATTAGGTTGCTTTTTGAGAGAAAAAATATTTTGAAACAGTTACAAGTAGACTTAAAGACAAATGACATTTTCAACAAGGCACACATAATTTGTGGAAATCTTTTACCTTTCCAAATTAGAACAAATTCAAAGCTAACCTAATTCTACCATTTAAAATGTTTCTTCCCTCTTGTTCAAAACAAAATCAAATCACAAACCCCTCCAATTAACAGACATTGAAAATCTAGTCAGTTATGACTGATGATAGTGGAAGAGAGAAGAAATTCTGTCATCCCTCAAATTTTAGGAACTTGACATTTATCATGACTTTATCTTGCAAACACAAACTATTAAGATAATTCAGGTGTTTCTTTTATATTTAATCAAAATTCTATTCCACTGCGAGGGGAGCCAAAGAAATTTGTTGTTTAATGGGTAGAGTTTCAATTTTTCAAGATGTGATCTGTTTCACAACAACATGAATTTATCCAACACTACTGAACTGTACACTTAAAAATGGTTAAGATGGTGGATTTCATGTTATATGTTTCTACCACAATAAAAAAATGCAAAAAAAAAAATTCTATTCCAAAATTCAATTTTTACACAAATTATAACTATAAAATATTTTAGACACTTGAAGAATGTAAGTTTTTCCTTTTGAATTTTTTTTAAAAAGCAAGCTGCATTAAAGCCTATAATTTACAAAGCAATTGTCAATCTCCACTGAAAACTGGCTGAAAGACCCTTTTTATTATTCAATTAAATATACTCTACTTCCTGATTTAATTAAATCTACAAGATCTCCCTTTTTTCTTCTAAATTCAAACAATGACTTTTCTTACTTGCTGCAACCCCTGCTGTCCTCCCTATTCAACCCCATCACTAATTCTTCTAATTCATAAGTTTAATTCCTAGTCCAAAATTCATAATAAAGAACAGCAATTGGGCAATACATACATAGACAGTATATATCTACCATGTAAAAATGAAGTAAGCTTTGAAATCTGAATTGAGCAAATCTTAAGCAGCATGCATTTCAATATGCTAAAACAGTTTTACAGGCTAAAGCCATCAAAGATATAAATCTAAGAAAGTATTTTCAACATTATCAATTAATTGTATGCCTCAGTAGCTAGCTAGTTAATTTGCAATGTTTAAAATAACAAATAACCAAGCATAATTCAGCCAGCTAAACACTTATCTAATATCCCTATACTAATACAAAAAGATCTTTTCTTGAAAAGCCTTTTTACTCCCAACAAAATTAATTATGTATATAGTATAAGCAGTAAGAATGTTAAGTTATATGAAGAAAAACAATTAGAATAGCACCATCTATTAAGTTGTGTGTATGTTTTGGGTAACAAAGCTGACAATCTTAGAAGAATAAAGGAGACAATGTGGTAGGACTGAGGGGGGTAGAAAGAGAGAGTCCAAATATTACTTAATGACAATTCTTAGGAAACATCAGGAAGAAATGCTATCACTACCTTTGAAATTCTTCTTTTCGTCTACATCATTTTACTTCAAATACACAATGGCTGCATGATAAAGTCTGCATGTGCTAAGATGTTGATTGTTTTTTTAATATTGTGTTATCTAGTCCCTGAAGCCCAATAAATACGTTTTTGAATGAATGCATGTCAGTTTATTTATTTTTTTAAATGATTTTAGGAAAAGTGAAAACTCTTTCAGGCACAAGATAAAGAGATGATAATGATTCAGAAAAATACCTAATTGGGAAAGTTCTACTGAGAGACATATTTAATAAGAGGTAGCAATTTCAGAGTTAGAGGAAAGTCACTTAAAATATTAAGTTCTTAATCTTATTCTCCCTCACAATCCCAAAATAATTTAAAATAATTTTTAGGTGCTTGAAAACATGAATAGAGAAAGATTTTCTATTCATTAAATTTCAAAGTGGCAAATACAGAAAATCCACAAGTACATAACACTATATAGTTACTTTATGACTTCTGTAATAGTTCATAAGTTATTATATTTTCTTAACAATGGTAGAAACAAAAAAGACTGGAAGATGAAATTGCCTTTTAGGAATATAAGTTTTAGCACTGCAGCTCAGAAGATAAATAAAAAGGATTTAAGTAAAGTAGAGCTCTAGACCATAAGTTGACCAGCTAAACTAAACATACAACTCTCTGGTTGGCCTAACTATGCATGAGTCAGTCAGGTGCTCCCTCCTTACCAGCTGATCTGCTAAAAGAGATGGGTGGGTGGCCTATGGCATGGAAGAAAAGAAAAATTCTGATTTTTGCCATTTTCAAATCTGAAAGAAAACAATCTATTTGTCTCTTTATGTGAAAATCTTTAGTCAGATGTCGTATCTTTTTACAGCTTCAAATTATGGCTTAAAGAAGTCTCAGTGGCCCGTTATCAGGTAACTGAGCAGTCAATATAAATTTTCAAATGTAAATTTATAAAAATTTTACTGTTTTAAATGATAAGTTACTCAGCTAAACACAGATATGGAATTATCAAGACTACAAAATCAGCCAGCAAAGCTCTCCATTTTCACCAGGACTTGCAAAGCAATAGTCATTAAACAGCCAGAATTAAGATACTGAGGGCTAGAGACTGTGTACTTTCAAGGCTAATCATTGTAGCAGAAAAACTGACATAGGAATTAGATTCCAAGAGGGAAAAAAACTACAAAAAAAGATAACAACCCTTAGGAATAAGCTTATACACAGTATATAGTAGATACTATTGTAAACAGTTGATATTTTTATGATCTAGCAGCAATGAACCCCAAAACACCTATTTATGTGTATTCATCCTAAATGTTGTAAGATTACTCATTCAAAGAGAGAAAATGATTAGATGCTCTAAAGGCAAAGTTTGAGGGAAAAAAAATCTACATGTAATTAGACATATTTCTCGTAAATGTCCTAGTCACTCTTTCTAAAATAAGTATTTATTATTAGGTTATTTACTATGTCTTGGATATTGTTGGCAGTTTAATGATATCCTCATCTGTAGGTATAAAGAGAGAGATAGTAAGGAGAGAGAATGGAAGCAAGGCCTATGATGAAGGTAAAATCATAACACTGTTAGAATTAATAAATATAGAGAAGAAAGGATTGCTGCTTTTGGACACTGCATTATCCTTCTCAGATCACTGAAGTACTACTATTCAGTATATTAGAAAAGCTAAAATGAAACTCAGAGGCCAAAGAGGGGACTATCATTAAGTAACCACAGAGAAAACTGAGGCATACTTTTTATAAAAATTTTTTTAAGGCTGGCTGAAAACAGTGTATAAATTAATATAAGGAAGGCAACTGTTAACAGTCAATTAACAGGTACTCTTTTATTGAATAATTTCCCTCCCTTCAGTTCCCCTATGATTCATTATTTTTCCTTTTCTTATCAGTCATTTTGAAACTGGCAATTGGATTCAAGTTTCCTTTTCCTTTTAAATCTAGAAAATAAGCTAAATGCAAAGTCATTATTCTCTCATATTATGATTCCATTTACTGTAAGAATCCAGAAACAATCATTTCTATAACTTTATGTTCACCTAAAAAGAGAATTCTCTCTTAATATTCCCTTAATATATGTAACATAATGGTTTGACTTGCCCCTTTCATCTGATGCATAAACTGAGTACCTGTGTCAAGTCACTGTATAAAATCATGATAAACTGAAAGGGAGCAGATCATAAGGAAGTGTACTTTCTGAGGTCTAACAAATATATAAGCCATTAAGAGAAAATGCAAAAAAACAAAAATAACAGATCTTTAAAGGATTTTCCTCCTAGAAGCCAAAAGTAAATTACCTATGAATTGTACAGAGTTGATGTTTCAAATTAAAACCAAAAGAAAAAGAAGAAAAAAAAAACCCACAACTTTCAAGCACTGTTTTGTCGAGTTTTTTGTTCTGGTACATTTACAGTCTAATTATACTCTAGTAAAGAAACTATGATATTAAAATTAATTCATTAGAACCCCCAACTAGCTTAAAAACTTACTAAGATCTCATGACCAAATACCTTAGCTAACAAAACACACTGAGTTCCTGTTAATACAAAAGAATCCTTCGTTCAATAGCCTTGCGACAAATAGGACATTCACTCATTCGGTCTCCACAGAGCTGGCACGTTCCATGGCCACAGAGGAAAATCATATTCTTCAGGCGATCCAAACACACAGGGCACATTGTCTGCAGTGAGATAACAAAGTAATAAATGCTAAGACACTTTATATTTTGAAAGTGTAACTTGTGATAGCTCTATAACATCATTTTCTTTTATTTAGTCAAATAATCCTTTGTTGCTTAAAAAATTTTTAATTTTCAAATAGTTAAAATGTCATCCCTATTTTATAATAGTAATATTGGTTGTACTGTCAGAATAGTATAAAAGGCACTATATAAAACAAATCCAACATAAAATAAATACTATATAATAAAACAAAAAATGTAAATGCCAAAATCTAATAGAAAATGGGTATGAATAGCCCATTTGGTCTGATTTTCCTCAACTCTAGGTACTATGCTGTACTTGTTCTTCAAAAATAACAAAATATATTAGCCCTACTGGGAGAGAGAGGAGCAGTATAGAGGTATCGGTAAGAACACATGCCAAGCACTATGCTGTGTGAGATACAATCTCAGTCTTATTATCACTCCCACTTTAAAAAAGAGGAAACTAAGGCTTAGTGGAGCTAAAAACTTCCCCAAGGTAAGCCATTCTGTGAACTGAGGCCATGTAGCCCAGAGCTCTTGCTTTGAAATATTATGCTGTACTCCATTACTACCCATGTAGATCCCTTAATTAAAAACAATTCACCTTTGTTACGTATTAATAAATGTAACTTCAAACAGAGATTCATGGACATGGACTATAGACAAGTGGTTACCAGAGGGTAGGGAGTGGAAGAGGAGGGGGTAGGTAGACGGTTATAGGCGGTCAAATATAGGGGGGTAGGGGGAGGGTGAAGTGGTAAAGAAGATCAAATATTGGGTATCTGAAGGAAATTTGCCTTTGGGTGGTAAA
The DNA here is from genome assembly GCA_003508835.1 of Eonycteris spelaea. Taxonomy (NCBI): domain Eukaryota; kingdom Metazoa; phylum Chordata; class Mammalia; order Chiroptera; family Pteropodidae; genus Eonycteris; species Eonycteris spelaea. The sequence continues at coordinate 4,975,126 of PUFA01000127.1, read as the reverse complement.
CACACAATAGAATATACAGATATCAAATTATAATGTACATCTGAAAATTATATAATTCTATTAACCAATGTTACCCCAATAAACTTAATTTAAAAATAATAAGTATGACAGGTACATTCTAAGATATCACATATTTATTCACAAACTCATTTTATTTTTGTAAAAAACATATTCTACCTTAACATGTATTTCATTCTGAAGTATACTTTCCCCAAGTAACATAGACATGAAATAGTTAAACAAAAATATCTATTTCAATGACTAGACCAAAAGCCCATATATGAAAACGTAGATACCAATTTTGACAATGCCAGAAATCACTGCCGGGGAAGGGGGTGGGGTTGGAATTGTAGTCTAACTTGTTAACCCCACTCTTTCCAAGTAATTTTTCACACTGATCTATCTTCAAGTTTTAAGGACCAAAGCTATAGAAAATCAGTTTTTTATTTAAAAAGCCAAACTAGCTTTTTAAGTGTCATTAAAAGTTTCTTTCCCATTAAATTTTCAAGAGTTCTATGTGGATAATTAATCACTCTTATTTTCAAAAGTAAATACATATGTGCAGCCTGGGTGAAGTTACTTTAAGTTAATACATCCACAAGAGCATATGAAATTAATTTCTGTCTATTAAAGAGACATTGGAATAATAAAAAGATTAGAGACTTAAAATTTTAAAAAGAGAGTTATTCAGATGCTTTCTCTTGGTAACCTTGAAGGGGTCCCTGCAAGAAATCGCATCATTCCTCAGAAAATAAATTTTAAGTGTTCAAATACTTTAGTGAAAAATACTGGTAATGAAGTTTATCTAAGGAAGAAGGAATTTCTGTGAATGGTAAACTCTGGATAAAGGCAGAGCTGAATTATTCTTTAGGATCCATAACAGAGTATCATTATTCATTATAAAAACAATTTTAATTCACAATTAAGGGATAAAATGCTTTTCACAGATGTGTTCAAAAATCAGTATTACCCTTCTATTAGTGTTTTATAAAAAAGGAAGTGAGATTCTAAAAATCTTCAAATTTAAAAAACGTTTTATTTTAGAGTGAAATATGTTCCTATTTTCATATTCCTGCATTAAGAACTTGTAAATTATTATTCACTAAATAATAAGTATTACTAGGTGCTGGATTTCAGAAGAAAAACTGGCCCAATCATAGTGTTTTCATCTTTTCAGATGCATCTTTAAATTCCTAATAAATATATACATTTATACTAAATTAGTTATCACAAAGTCATTAGTTATCCTGGGTCACTATCTACTGACTATGCTACTTTCTTATAAATTCAGATAGAAAATACAAGAGTGATGACTCTGACAACTGTGTGGTGACACTGATGTGACTGCCAAACTAAAGAAATAACACTCTTTGCAGCTCAATCGTTTGAATTAAATCAGATTTAATGTTGGGTCCAATGAATGGTAAGGTTAGGGCAAGAAAAGACTTTCTTAACATATACCTATACAAGTTTTAGCTAATTTTTTTTTATTTTATTGTTGCTTTTATTAAAAATTGAGTAGATAGATATAAGAGCACTTCTGTTGGTATGTATAAAATATGAAGAATATGACCACCACCCGGTTCAAAGCATGGACACTGCCCTTTCCTTTAAAGCCCCTCTGTATGTCCTCCCTAGTCCTTTCCACCCACCTCTCACTGATAATCATTATTCTGAATTTTTCATTTATTGTTCCCTTTTCTTTATGGTGCATGTGTGTGAGTATTTTTCTGCAGTATCACATCTATACAGAAAACTGCACAGATCATAAGTGTACAGTTTAAAAGTTTACAAACTGATCAAACGCATGTAATTAATACTTAAAATGGAATATCAGTACTCTAGAAAATTCTCTTATGCCCCCTCCCAGCCATCTCAGCCAATAAAACCATTATCCTTGATTTTAACCCATCTGTATGATTTATTCCCAAGTCTGCATCTTCAAATATCCCATTTAGTTTTATTAGATAATGACAAATTTTTCCAAAGTACTTTCACTAATGAGTGATGGCTATTATATATTCTGCCTATATATTGGCAGTTTTTAACACTAAGTTTTTCCCTCGGTCTGGTAAGTGGCAAAAGATACCTCATTATGGTTTTAATGTTCATTTCTTGATTACTAATGTGTTTGAGCATTTTTTCCTATTTTTGGTCACTTGTCTGTTACTTATTTTAGAAAGTGCCTGAGTAAATCTTTAAATCAGATTTTACCTATTGCAACTATTCAAATGCTACATGTGATGCACTAATATGAACTGCACTCACTAAAGAAAACACTAGTAATTTTACAGAAAAAAAAGGTATGCCACTTAGAATCCTTGTTTGCCATGAGGAAACCATCATTACCTGCTCTTTAATGTCCTGTAGCTGCTGCTGCAGCTTCTGCACGTCTGCGTTGACATTGGTATTATCCTTGTCTTTTGTAACACTGGGATATTTCCACTTGCTATAATACAGATGAAAAATTTTAATGTTATGACTTTTGACGATTTTTTATTTCTAAAGTTATTACTGTTCTGTTAAAAACAAGATTATGATTAGAATCCTCTTTAAAAATTTGCTTTACATGTGGACAACATATAGTAGTGACATTCATTCATACTCTTTCATTTATAATCTTTGAAAAGAAATGTTTGCATATTAATTTTTTATATTTCACAGTGCTAAACAATAATCTACATACAGACTTTTGGGTTTTCCAAGGCTCTACTTGCTTCTTTGACAAGCTCACAAATACATTTATGCTTGTTTTTTTGTTCCTGCACTGTACAAACCCAAGAAGGTAAGCAGCATAACATTTTAGCCAGTTTGGCAGCAATACTTAACTGAAAGTCTCTTAGATGATATTTGTGAGAACAAACAATAACCTAGCCTCCTTCCTTTATTCCCAGTTCTCCTTACTGTTACTGATCTAAGATGAGGAACTCCATGAAAGAAAGGCCATGGCAGTGGTCTGCTAAACAAAGAGAAATTTTTATTTCACTTTTCCTATTCTCTAGATTATTAGTCTTTAACTCAATCTTTCCCTGGAATTTTCATTTTGCTCTATGGGTGATAAAGACAAAAATCCCTGGGTGGCAGTAGCTGCATCTATACACAGAACAAAGAAATCAAAGACACCATCCAGCTTATATCTAGTGCAAAGATAAAAAAATATTTTTATAAAGCTGTACCACTGAAAAGATTATAAGTGAATAACTTTTCATCTTTCCATATGTTCAGTTTATCTACAGTTACTCTGTCCCAAGTTACTATTTCATAAAATACTCAAATGCACTAGGTAAACCTGCTAGATAAAGGAATGAGATTAATATTTGTGTGAACTGAAAAAATAATTTGTAATATGATGTTCCCTCAAGATACACAAGATACACTACCTTTAACTTCAAAAGAGACAGCAAATTTTCTTTAAGAATCCAATTATATTCTTTATATCACAGGTTGGGTTTCTCAACAGACTAATGTTTAAAGTTCTATAATTATCACAAACTAGAAAAGTATTTCACGTTTCTTGTAATGTAACAAGAGCAGGACCATGTGTGTTCCTCTATAAATTCAGGTCACATACCTTATGTTTTTTACAAGGCCACAGTGTACTACTATACGTGAGTTCAGGAAAGTCCCAACCAGAAGGCTAATGCTTAAGAAAATCCACTTACAGATATCATCAGTGGAATCTTCTGAACTCTTCCCTCCACAGCACATAATGAAAGGCACTCTTCGTTCAACTACTGCCCGACACTGCACACATTTTTTCATCAGGCTAGCACAGTCTGAAAAATAACAACAGGAGACTTCTTACAAAAGAGAACATAAAGAAGAGGGTTGCCTTTTTCTTCTCATTCTTAAAACTTAAATTTAACACTGAGATAAACTACAGCCTGCTTGCCAAACCCAATCTGTTGCCTATTTTTGCAAATAAAGTTTTAATGGAAAACAGTCCCACCAGTCATTTACATATTGTGTATGGTTGTTTTGGCACGAAAACTGCAGAGTTAAATCGTTGGAATTTAGTTACTATGGAAACCATGTGGCCCACAAAACCAAAAATATTTATATGACCCCTGACAGAAAAACTTTGCTAGCCCCTACACTATGGCAACTTAAATAACCTGAGTTCTTTTAACTTAAGACAGAACTCTCTTTCTACATGCACTCTCACAGTTGACAATAGCCATTATACTAGTCTCTGATAAACAGAGACAATTACTCATGGCAGATGTTACAGTAGAAAACCTGGATCCTTTCTTTAGTTTAGGAGACGTCTATCAGAGTAAAAAACAAACAAACAAGGCTAAAGCAAATCTATGCTAATGAGATTAATCTATCATACAATTTGTATAATATGTTAGCTAGATACATTAAAAATCAATGCCTACTGACTGAACTATTTTATAATAGGAAACGCCATGTTTTACCTTGGGCCCATTTATATAAGGTATAGGTTATTAAATGTGTTTAAAATCCTTCCTTTACACATGTAAAAAACAAAAGGAAGAGAAGAATATTAATATTAAAGAGTGTATGAGCTTGGAAAGAACAAGTGAGATATATAAAAGCAAAGTTAAAAATGTTTCTTAAACTTTAATATTATCCTCACAAAGAAAATATTTCTGTAAGTTCTCTTGACATAGAGGTTAAAAACGGTTAAAGCAGCCAGAAATTATAGCCTTGAAAGGATGCTGTGGGTGGTTCACCAGTGGGGAATGTATGAATAGGCAATGTGAAGGTGATGATAAATGAAGATGTGTCAATTTTACATATGAAAAAGGGTTAGACTAAATGTTTCAACAATCATTTTTAGAAATAAATTTCTATTGTGTGAGATCATTTTATGCTAATACAAATGAAATCAAAATTCAATATAGTGAAATACAGCATATTCAATCTTCTCTAAGGCTCAGGAGGAAGAATGAAAACAGGTGACATTCTAGTATAGAGAAAGAAATGGAAAGTACTAGAAGCCAACCAACTTTTTGCTCATGAATTATCAAAAAAAAATTTTTAAGATATAATTTGTTGAACTTTCTATTTTATAATAATACTGAGGAAGTTTTTATGGGCTACTTACTCTCACAAGCACACATGTGTCCACATGGTTGAAAAAGAACAGCTGCTTTCTTGTCAGAGCATACCACACATTCTTCAATCTACAAAAAAAGAGGTTACAGCACAAGCATGAACATCTACAGAGAAAACTAGTAACTCAAACAGTGTCTTTTGTATAGAAGCAATCTAACATACTTGCAAAGTTTCTGACTTTGACTTTGCTAAGTGATTCGAACCAGTTGGAAGAACAAATCCCAGTCTCCCACAGCTTAAAGGACTAAGACCAGGGATGATCTTTCCAACTCTAGGATTACACATCTAGGCTTTAGGCCTATTCAAGGTCAGATTACCATGAAAGAAAGACTTACCTTTAATGTAAATGCCCCCAAACTGCAAACACTAAGCAGTATACCACCAGATTTGCGACATGGGGAGCAGAAAAGGACGACCCTGGAAATGGGTAGCTAAAGGATACATAGCGTGAGGTAAGCACACTAAGTTTTCATAACTCTCGACAAAGGTTTCTTCTTTCATAAAGGCTAGGGCTGAGGACTATGGCTAAGTTTCAAAGATGTGTGAGTCAACTATCTATCTGGTTGTCTAGTAAACTCAACAGAAAACTAGGTACAATCTGGATAAAAAAACGAAATGAAACTCCCAAATGGCAGCAACTAGAGAGATAGACAAAAGTCTTGAGAGCAATGATGGTAGGGAGGTGAAACTATGACTAATCTAGCCATTTGTATGTAAAGAGTATTTTCCTATAAATATATTAAGAATTACAGTGCTAAGTACTGGTCAAAGATTAAATGTAACAATAAGAAAAGAGTAAATATGTGTAAAGTGCTTAGTTCAATGTCTAATATAAAACTGGTGCTCAATGCATGATAATTCTATTCTCCTCTCTATATAATAATGTGCTGGTTTTTAAAATGGTTCCCAGTGCAATCATCTATGTACCTGAATTGTTTATAACATTTTAAGTAACCTAGAAAATTGATACTAATCATTTACTAAGCAATTCACCTATTAATAAAAGAGAAGAAAACTTTATAACCATAACTTTTTCCCCCTTCTGGAATTTTTCCTCAGGTTATAGTCCCAGGAGTGGAATTACTATATCAAAGCATGTTTATTTTAAAGATTTGTGTGTGTATATATATTATCAGGATGCTCTCCCAAATGTGTGAACCCATTTATTTAGTCTCCAGTTGTATTAAGAGAAAGTCCACTTTCCACTTTCTGGGATAAATAATTTTTTAAATTTACTTTTGCTAATTTGACAAGAATGGTTAATAACAATTCATAATTTTATAATTTATGTTTCTATAATTGCAAAAGAGATTAAACTTGTTTATTCTCCTCTCTCCAAATACTAGGTTTATGTTTCATCTTCAGTGAAGATGTTCATTATCCTTTAACCACTTGGGGTCACTATTTCTTTATCTTCAATGGCTCTGCAACCAACGGGGCAAATCTGTTTGCTGGGCATGTTAGTTTTTGTACTTTTCTGCAAGTTTGAAAATTCCATTATTTAAAAATCAAATTGAAAGCTTACTAATTCTCAGAATTCAGAACTGGTCTAAAAAGAAATGAAAGCAGAATACACAGACCAATCTTAAATAAAGAGAATGGTTTAAGTTTTTGTTCTTTCAGATTCTTTCCAAAACTGTAAGTTTGTAATCAGGTAACTAAAACAAATTATAAATACCAAGTAGAATAATCCATATTAATTAAGCAGAGTTGACCACAGATATAATGCATATAAATGCAAACGCAGTGCTTTGCATACAATAAAGTGCTGTTAGTTCATCCTCCTCACCTTTACCAACAGATTAAGCAGCTACATACATACTCCAATACTCTCCAAAAATAGCTTCCTTGTACTTTTTCTGTGCCAAATATTTTACCAAACATATTCATTTGGGTCTTAAAAAAAAAAAAACGGTCTTAGAAGGTTCCATTAAAAATGTGAGAAGCACTGGCAAGACAACACCTTTTAAGTCACTGCCAGCTAATTTATTATGAGAAGTAATGCCAGTTTCTTTCTAATTAATAAAAAAAAATCTAGAGAAAAATAAAAATAAAAGGAATAGAATGGAAAAAGTATAAACTTCATAAATTAAAGCAAAGAAAACCAACCTATCTTTTGGTTTAAGCCACTCACCTTTAAAGAAATCATTTGTAAAAGACTTAGATCTCACTTTATACACAAACTCACTCACACACACACACACACACACAACAAACTAAAAGAAAATTATTTCAGTAAACCAAAATGAGTAAGAGCTGTTACAATAAAGCACTAAGTTACATGAAAAAAGAATGAAATCTGAAACCCAGGAAAGAATAATACTTCTCAAAAAGCAAAGAGAGTCAGACAAAATAAAAACTTCAGAGAGGATACAGAATTTGGCCATCACAAATTGCAGGATGATCAGCCTTTATTTGCCTCCTAGTAGGGTTCAATACTAAATGAGTCTGTGAAGTTATCTTGCCAAAATGTTTAAGTGGACATTTAATCAAGCCATTAGATCTACTTTCCAGCTTATAAGAAACACAGAGGATAGAGAAATAAACCATGCTATGATTTAAAAAAAAAAAAAAAATCAAATAAATCCAGAATGTGACATTCTAAAAAAAAAAAATTACAAATATGAATACAATACAAAACAGTCTATGCTCTCAGAAAATGTGCAATATGCAAGTAACTACAATACAAAGTAGAATTAAATACATCTTTAGGTTATAAGGGACTTTGAAAGCGAAACAGGTTGTTACTTTTATTCTTAACTACTATAGTTTTAATATAAAGAAGGAAACTCCTAAATGGCCTCTTGATAAATATATAAATTATACATTCCTATATTTAGATCAGTCTCAGGAAAAACAAAATTAAACAGGCACCTGGCATAATATAACCTTACTTATCATTAACTGTAGTTTCAAAAAACTACATAAAATTATAAAATACTATAATAAAAATAGATTACCTTTGTCCTGGATTGAACTTGTTCTTTACAGATGAGGCATTTCTTGACTCGTGGAGAACATAAAGAACAGGTAGCAATATGTCCACATGGGCCAAAAAGAGTGTCTCTCTTCATATCTGAGCACACCATACACTCTTCTAACGTTTCAGAATCATTACTAATCATAGAAGGACTTCGAGAACCCACTTGACCACTAATAAAAGAACATATTCTAATCAAGCCTATCAGAATATTTATATTAAAAATTCATTAATTAAAATATTTTTAAAAATTCAAATCATTAATATATGTAAAATCAGTTTTAATTATGTTAAAAATTGCTTTAACATTCATATATTAAACATTGTATTTTTCTATTTATATACATCTCTTCATCTTCACGTATTTCTAGTACTATTCAAATTACAAATTAAATCCTCACCCAATGGAAAAGGGTGACTCTTCTAACAAAGAAATCAAAACCACTAGTTAAAAATTTAAACATAAACACGGTTTCACTCAGAACCTTTTTTATCTATAAAGAACTGGCTAAGGAGGCATGGCAATAAAAAAATCCTAAGTAGAGCCTATGTTAGTTACTCTAACTACAGATAGGATGAAGCATCATTGGAGTGAACAACTGACAAGGCACTTTGAAAATATGACACTGCAGCTGCTGTTCTGATATTTCTTTAAGTCTATCCTTCAGGAGCATAAAATTTTATTCCAGAAAGACAGAATGTACCTAATAAATATACAGATACAAGACACAGAAATACATATATATGACCAACTACAGCTATAGAAAAGGCATACCCTGTTTTTACTACGATCTTCAGAAACTCACGAACATACACACAAGCACGCACACACCATACACACAATTTCATCTTTAACCCAGTGTTAAAGTTATTACTGCAGTACTTATAGAACCTTGTATATATTTTAGATGCATTGTCTTTTTGTAATAGAATTTTACGTTCCTTAATGACACACTTAAAAATGTATATATCTCATTATATTATTTCCCTATAAGAAATCTTTATGCATAGATTCCAAAGAGATGTCATTTCATTGCTACACATAAATTATGAGGCAAGAAAGTACAAAGGTCAAGGGACAACTACTCAGAAGTTTAATGACAAGAACCAGGGCAGTTATAGTTGTGCAGCACCATTTGGATGAAAAACTAATGAGATGTACCTTTTCGATGTCTACAGTATCTCAGAAGAAATTTAGTTATATCATAAAAAATTAAAAATCGCTGACATATTTTACTTTTAGGAAAGAAGACAAGTGTGAAATGAATGTCATTAGAGAAGACTCCATCAGGAATTGGTTCATTCATTTGTTCATACTTTCAAACCTTGATATTTATTGAATGTCGAAATCAAGCATTGTGCAGGGTGCTAGAATTATTACAGAATTTGTGTGACTCTGGTGGTGAGTGAGTAAACTGTCTTTCTTTGAAAGAGTCTATTAAATTTTAAGTTCATATAACATTAATCACAGCAGTTTCACTTGTGAGACCTTTTCTTATAAATTCCTTTTAACATTGAGGAGTACTGGAAGATCAGACTAGTTTAGAAAAGTTTCTTAGAACTTATTATCCATAAAACATCATATTTAATAATGTAGAGAATACAACATGAAATAAGAGACAGAATCTTAGGTAAATTAAGGAAGAAAAGGTCAACACAGAGATAGAGGAAGAGTAAAGACAAAGACATTTTCAAGTAATCAAGTCTTCCATTATGAAACCTATGAAACCACATGATACTTTATGTATAAAATATTAAGTTTTATGATAATAAATAATACAAACCTGACTTTTTCTTTATGACACTTTGCCAGTGCTTTGCAGAGACTTGGATCAGGACAAAGATCAAGTGGTGACTGACCCTTCTTATTTCGAATGCTAAGGTCAGCACCATTAGCAGCCAAGAAACAGGCAATAGAAGCTGCACTCTTCTTCTCTGCCCCCTGGGTACCAAGTCCCATTATTAACTGAAATCAAATGAAAAGAATCATTATTTTCCCTTTAGGAATCTGTTATCAATTCTTCCCACCAGAAAGATATGTATATATGCATATCTGTATATATGTATATGTATACATCTACATATATATGTATTGTATTAATATGTAAAAATACATGTCTGGAAGAACTTATTTCGTTATGGTGGATGCTTATGAATTATAGTCCTTGTATCCATTTCCCCTTCCCTCCTAGCCCCAATTTTCTCAGGCATATAGTCAGAGAACTGACTCAATATCTAGTTTTAGGACCACAGATGGCTCAAACCAGTCAGATACTGACCTATCTTTGTGATTAGTTCAGGAATGACACATAATCCAAATCAGGTCAATTAAGGCCAATAAAACTCAAGAACTGGGCTTCTGATTTGTGATATTGAGGAAAAAGTACTTTCTTTTCTACTCTAATTGGCTCTAGAGCTGCTAGCAACCAACTGCAAACTATAAAGGGTAAGACAAGTGAGAAAAAAAACCAGTACCTAGGAACTGAGCCAAGAAATAGAGAATAAGACAAATCAAGTTCTGATATCATCTCAGCTATGGATTCAAACATCTTATCTGAAAACAGCCATAATAACTGTTAATATATATGGAGTGTCTACAATGGACCAAGAACTACTTTAAGCACTTTCCATGAATTAACTCATTTAATCTTTACAACCTTATGGAGGTAGTTACTCCCTTCCCCTCCCTTATTTTAAAATGAGAAAAATGATGCACACAGGAGTTAAGAGATTTACTCATGGTCATAGAAAGGCAGCAATTCTCAATCACTTTGGTCTCAGAACCCCTTTACATTCTAAAAACTGATTCTAAAATTCACATAGAAAGGTGAAAGACTTAGAATAGTTAAACACCTTTGGAAAAGAAGAAAGAAGTTGGAGAACGTATACTACTTGACTTCAATATTTATATTAAGCTAACAGTAAAGAAGACAGTGGGTTGGCATCACCTAGCTAAAGACATAGATCAACAGCTAAAGACGTAGGTCAATAGAACAAAATATAGGATCCAGAAAGAATTCATATATGTAGTTAACTGATATTAGATAAAGGTAGAACAGGTGATTCAGTAAAAATACAGTCTTTTCAATGAATTGTGCTGGAATAACAATATCCACAAGCAAAAAATATGAACTTTGATCCATATCTCATTCTTCTCTCTCTCTCTTTCGCTCTCTCTCTCTCAAAATGAATCACAGACCTAAATTTAACAACTAAAACTTTATAAACTTCTAGGTACAAAACAGGAGGAAACTTTATTGACCTTGGGTTTGGTAAAAATTTCTCAGGTAGGATACAAAAAGCAGAAACAATGAAAAAAAAAATTGATAAAACAGACTTGAACAAATTTAAGAACTTTGGCTCTTCTAAAAACACTGTTAAAAGAATAAAAAGACAAGCCAAAGACTGGGAGAAAAATATGTGCATATTAACTACTAATAAAGAACTTATATTCAGATTATATAAAAAACTCTCAAAACACAATAGTAAGAAAACAGCTCAACAAAATAATTAACAAAAGCTATGAATAGACATTCATCAAGTATATGAGGGTGGCAAATAAGTAAATGAAAAGATGTTCAATATTAGCAGTCATTATGGAAATGTAAATTAAAACCATATAATACCATAATACAGATACTATTTGAATGGCTAAAGTTAAAAAAGAAGAACCAAAGAACTTTTGGTAAGAGTGTGAAGCAATTTCGTTAGTATTAACTAGTATTTAGTTCATAAGCTCAATTTCTACATATGTAACTCTGATAAAATATTTTTATCAGATACAGGTTAAACCAGTCATAAACATAAGATCTTGCATAAAGTGATGTTCAATAACAGTAGTCATTAGGTAAATGACTTCCACTCCTACTGAATTAAAAACTATCTTTACTCACTGTGTTTTTGGATGGCTCCCAGGCAGCATCGACCTTCCCTACATCTTGCATATCTTGGAGCTGGCGCAGCTGAGACAAGGTGTGATGCCTCAGAGCTTCATGTAAAGGAGTATCCCCATCCTTATCCTGGATATCTAATTTGGCACCAGCACGGACCAAAAGCTAGAGAGAAAGACATCTCATTTTGCTAAAGTATCCCCGCCCACAAGAAATTACAACATATCTCAAGTAACAGTGAGAGTGCCTTCCACCTGCCTGAAGCGGCTGTCACTAAAGCTAATAGTTTGTATGTATTTGATTGCTACTATTCTATGCACCCCTGTGGCTCCTTACAAATAGTGATGACTTCTGGTTATTCAAATATATTGAATCAAAGAAGACAGAAAGAAATGAGGACCAATATGTTGCTTAATTTACCCATTCTCAGATCAAGATAACTGGGAAATTTAGGACTTTTTTTTCTCCTTTTAATTTCAGATACGTGAGGTGGGATATTTTAAGTACTTTCAACAGGACCAAATAATAGAGTTCAAAAATTTCTATTATTTAAACAAACAAGCAGAAGTTATTTTTTATTCCATTCTCTTTGGTCAATTTTTCCAATGTGTGGTCATAAGAAAGTCTAAATATCATAGATAAATGAAGAATTTTTAGCGAGGAACTTTAACAATAAATAAGAAATGTCTGCTAAACTATAATCTTTCCCATAAAATGCATCACTGATATATTTCAACAGATATTTTAAGCAGTAAATATAACTTTATTTAAAACTTTTTTTATGGTACTTCAACAATTTTCCTAATCTTTTCTACAAATGCTATCAGAGTTTCAGAAAAACACCACACACAGGAACCAGTCTCAAGCATATGATCTTACCTATCTTAGCAAACAACATATTTTAGTTTGTTTGTTTTTACTTTGTTCCCAAAGGTTATATAGGATGTTACTCTAAGGCAATGTTTCCCAAATTTGAATGTGCATCAGAATTTCCTGGGAGCTTGTTAAACCACAGATTGTTATGTTAGTTCCCACCCCGGAGGTTCTGATTTGGTTGGCCTGATGTGGAGCCCAAGAATTCACTTTTTGATTAAAGCTCCAAGTGATGCTGATGCTGGTGATTCAGCCTCCAACTTTAAGGATCATTGCTCTACCAAAAATTTTTAAACAGATCATCTTTCAAAAATTTTGTCCAGAGTCACCAGATTAGTAAAATAAAAATATATTTGTATTTTGGAATCTGTGCAGCAAACGTCTAGCCAAAGCTTTTAATTATAGTGCAGTCCCAATTCTATAAATAAAGAAGAAATGTACTTTTTAAAAACTAATTTATAAAAACGAGTGTTGGCGAGGATGCGGAGAAAAGGGAACCCTCATACATTGTTGGTGGGATAACAAATTGGTACAGCCGCTATGGGAAAAAGTATAGAGGTTTCTCAAAAAATTAAAAATGGATATACCTTTTGACCCAGCAACTACACTTCTGAGTATTTATCCAAAGAAAACCAAAACAATAATTTGTAAAGATCTATGCACCCCGATATTCATGGCAGCACAATTCACAATAGCCAAGACACGGAAGCAACCTAAATGCTCATCAACAGACAATTGGATAAAGAAATTATGGTTCATATATACAATGGAATATTACTCAGCCACTATAAAAATGAAATCCTACCATTTGCAATGACATGGATGGACCTAGAGGTTATGATGCTGAGTAAAAGTCAAACAAAGAAAGATAGATACCATATGATTTTACTTGTATGCAGAATCTAAGAAACAAGAACAAACTAATCAAAAACAGACTCACAAATATAGTGGTCAATTTGGTGACAGACAGATGTGAGGGGACCTGGGGGAGCTGGAGAATGGGGTGAAGGGTTAAAGAAGTACAAATTAGTAGTTGATAGATGGTCACAGGGATGTAGGGCATGGCATAGGGAATGCAGTTAGCATTAATATGTTCGCTTGGTGGAGGGCCAGGGGAGAGAGGAAGCAATTGGGATTGTTTTATGAACTATATAGATGTCTAACCAATGTACTGTATACTTGAAACTAATTAAAATAAATAAATAAATTTATTTAAAAAACTAATTTGTATGTTACTTGGAAATTCTGATTTAATATTCTAGGAATTCACAAATCTGGCACCAAATTATGAGGCTTTGAATATCTGAGTTTTAAGATATTCCCTATTACAAATTAAACTGATATGAAATATTAGCCTAAAATCATCTAACTATGCTTTAAGAAATCTAACAATGCATTATCTGAATTTCCAAAACATTCTAGAAATCTTTCTGGTTAAAATACAAATGTAAACTAAGATTCATGTTAGTAAACACTTTACCCTCACAATCTGGGTGTGCTGTCGTTCAACAGCAAGATGTAGGGCCGTTTGCTGGTTCACATTCTGAATATCCAGGATTGCATTACCCTGAAGAAGAACAAAGTTGACATAGTTAAAATCTGAAAAATGTGAAAAACACTATAACTGTTTTAACTCTGTGAGGAGTAAACACTAGATATGATTGACCACTTTCCTCTTCTCTAGCTGCTGGGACACTGTTTTCACATGGTAACAGTTGTAGGTAATACAGGAAGAACAGGGGCAGCGAACTTTCTAAAGTAGAAGAGCAAGTTTAAAATTAACTTTATTATGGTGACTTCATCTCAGAATAGTTAAAGGACAGAGTACACTACAGAGTCAAAGAACTCCATTTGTATCTCCATTATAGAGCAATGAAGACAATCAGCTCATCTTAACTGTAAATATTTCCTGAAAAGTTATATTAATGAGTCATCATACTGGATTTAGATTTACTTCAATGACTACCTGCTGCATAATTGGGCTCTTCCTCCTTCAGTGAAAAGGAACTGTGCTTGAAAGTGAGAAGACAGTGCTTATTTAGTATATAAAAATACTTATTAAAAGAAAGCAGAAAATCCCAGTAGGGTCCTGGGATAGCTAAAGAACTATATGAGTACAGGTGAAGTCAAGGAAAGGCAATGAGAAGCAAGAGCACTGAACTTGGCAACAGGGGACCTAGGTTCAAGTGCTGTCACATGAGTTTTGAGAACTTAACCATTTCATGCCTATTTTCTCAGCTCTGAAATGGTAATAACAGCATAACTTCTTTCACAGGGTCAATGTGGATATAAAAAGTAACATGTAAAACTACTTAGTACAATGTCTGGCATAATAAAAACAATGAAATTAAGAAAACGGCTACAAATTCAAAAGATAAATTTTACCATTCCGTTTATGTCTTAGAACCATTCATACCCTCTGATAACAACTCATAACCAAACTGTGTTCTTGCTTGGAGCATCAGGACGAGCTGAAACTCCAGTGATGCTACGACATAATTTAGAAGACAGGAATTTCTGGTTTGTTCTTATTTGTTTCTTTGAGTGAGATCATGAGGTACCTAATCTTGGCTTGTTTTCTTATCATGTCTATTCTCATATAAATGCAGAAAGTGAGGGACTTCCTTTTTAATTTTCCCAAACTTTTCCATCTTTTAGATTTTCCACAGTATTCACTGTATGGATGTACCACAATTTGTTTATCCAGGTACTAGTTGATGAACATTTGGTTTGCTTCTAGTTTGGGGCTATTGTGAATAAAGCTGCTACAAATATGCAGTATGAATATTTGCAGGGAAATGTGTACTCAGTTATCTTTGGTACATACCTAAAAGTGGGATTGCTGGGTTTTATAGTGAATACATGTTTATATGAAAATGCCAAATTGTTTTCCAAAATGGCTGCTTAGAAAAACACTAGCAATGTTGGTGTATTCAAACTGTGCCACATCCTAATCAACACTTGGTTTTTTTGGTCTTTAAAATTTTAGTCATCATAGTTGGTGATTAGTAATATCTCACTGTGATTGTAATTTCTGTTTCCCTCATGACCAATGGTAATTTAAGCAATGTCACAGGATATATGGTCAACTTACAAAAAAGAAATAGTATTTCTGTACACTAACAATATACAATTAGAAACTGAGATTATAAATACAATTTATAATAGCATCAAAAAATTACTTAAAGATGAATCTAATATGTACAAGAGCAATCAAACTCTCAAAAGACTTTTTAATAGAAACTAATACTCTATTTGTAATATACATATGGACAATAGATAAAGATCTAGCTAAATATTAAAAGCAATTCTAAGAAAGAAATAACAACAAATAGAGGAGGATTTACTCTCTAACTGATTTGAAGACTTACTATAAAGCAACAATAACCAAGACAGTATGGTATTGGCTTAAGGTCTATCTATTGGATTTTAGATGCAAAAGATTTTATCGCAAATAATTCTCTACTAAGAAAAT
Source organism: Eonycteris spelaea (assembly GCA_003508835.1). NCBI lineage: Eukaryota > Metazoa > Chordata > Mammalia > Chiroptera > Pteropodidae > Eonycteris > Eonycteris spelaea. Next base: position 4,958,823 of record PUFA01000127.1, on the reverse strand, counting down.
TAATTTCAAGAAGAAAAGCTTAAAATGGCACAAGTAAAGGTAATTTAACTTTTGAACTATTTCTTTAAACTTTTGTAATTTATGGAAGGTCTACCTTATGCTCAGGGACTTAATTCACATAATGTATTAACTATTAAATTTTTCTCCTGTTTCATTCATCTTCTTAACTCTACTATAAATTCCTTAAGTCAGGGATTACAGATAATTTTTTGGCAACTTCAGTGTTTCTATATGGCATATACTTGATTGAAGTATTTAAAATTTTTTCTGAATATACTAAAACACCATAAAACTGCAATTAATAGAATCCTGAAAAATTCAAAGTCATAAAAAGTAAAGTCATCTTATTTCTGAGATGAATGAAATGACTAAGGTGAGCCTGTGCTGCTATCCAGCCACAGATTTCAGGGGTCTAGCAGTAATCCTGAACTGAATCCCCAGATCCTGGCTGCAGATTGGTGTTATATGATGGCAGCTGGCCACACCAGCTTAAGATGGTTCTTGGTCCTATGGCAGCTATTCTGGGAGATCTTTTAGTTGACGCTCATTTCTTTGGACCAATCCAAAGACTGTGCAGAAGGAATACTGGGGACTGAGGGACACATACACATACACAAACATGCACATACACATAAACACAAAAGCTTCTCTTCATTTAAGAACCAATGTTAGGCAGAAGACTTAACATGCACTGTATCTGAATTTACATCATCATAGGATTTTACTGTAACAAACTAATAGGTAGTTAATTAAATAATAAAAAAATGGATGGCGATGGTCCAAAATTGTTATAAATTATTGAACTGCTTTTCTTACCTGATGTACCAACTGCTTTTCTTACCTGATGTACCAACAGTTCAGCTACTTCGACATGATTATTAAGGGCAGCCAAATGCAAGGCAGTATAACCATCATCTTTCTTCTCATCCACAATCCATGGTCTTGGTAATTTAGATAGTAAAACACGCATTGCACTGAAAGCAAAATTTATGTTATTTGACATTTACATAATTTGATATTTAATATTTTCTTTGGAAAAATATATTAAAAAACACTTGAAATTAAATAAAAATATTCTCTTTAAAGGAAATTACATTTAGAGATGAATAAATCTCCAATATACAGCTTTTTGATATTTTAAGAGGGAAACTATCACTAACTAGAGAATAGATTCAAAATAGAATGGGAGCGCTACAAACAGGAAACATTATGAGGGGGGAAAAAAACCAAAGGGTTAAGAAATATACCCTAAAAGGACATAATTTTGGCTCTGTGGAATCTCTTAAAGTCAATTTGAATTCTATTTTTAATTGAAAGAGTTAATAAGGAACAAGCAGATAATACCACCAAAGCAAAAAAATAGTGATAATTAAGACAAGTTTTACGTAGCTGGCAGATTATCAGGAACTCTGCAGAGTTAAAAATGTGATATATATCATTTAGGAGTGCTAAATCCAGTTGATATCAAAGCATACAAAAAGGGCATTATAATCTAATATTTAAAATTTAAGAGTCAGTAACAAAGTATTTCCAAAACAAAGTTATCCAAAAGAGCACCAGAGAGTAAACCATAAAAGAGCAGGAGAATTCATTGTCAAGAAATCACAGTTTCTTAAAGAAAAAGCTTTTCTTGCCATACATCCGTATTTTCTCTTAACAGAAATGTTTTATGTGGAAAATTCATAACATAATTTGGAAAAAAATCTTAACATATTTATCCACTAATTGTTTTTGTTTGTTTTTGTTTTTGTTTTAGGCTGCAACCTAAGATAACTGCTCCTGTAAGGACTGCTGGACTGGGCACAAATGGCACTCATCACTGATTTTTCACACACACACACACACACACACACACACACACACACACACACACACACACACACACTCTCTCTCTCTCTCTCTCTCTCTCTCTCTCTCTCTCTCTCTCTCTCTCTCTCTCTCATTGAACGTTTTAGATCTATATATACACATATATACATGACATTGAATCTTCCCCACACCTAAAAAAAAAAAAAGTAAACAAAGAAAACAAAAGCTTTTAAAATTGTTCCAATAGAGTATAAAAGAGAAAGAAATAATAGATACATATTGAAATAGTTTTTCCTAAGGTGATATACATGAGATAAAAATTTGAAATAGAGAAATGTTATGTAAATAAATAGTCTGAAGATACAGAATAAGAATGTGTAAATGAAACTCTCTAAAATAATGAGGGTAAGGACTAACAAGGCCCAGAACATGTTTCCTTAAAGGCAGAGACCTATGAATCCCACATAGGAAGTCCAAGAAGTCTGAGAACAGGCTTTGGATAATCCAAGAACCTCTAAAATTATACCCAAATTTGGAAGTTTATAGCTTTTATCAGAATTTTAAACAGGTTTATATGACCCAAAGTATATTGAGAATCAAAGCTTAAAGACACCCTTCGGTGGTTGTTACTGAAGTTACAGTCACTGTTTAGGGGTGACAGACTTTTTTGGAAATCTATGGAAAGCTATGGACTCTCCCTCAAAGAAATGCAGGTAAAAATCTTAACCTACAATTTTGAGAGAGTCTATACACCCCTAAATGACATTCATGGACCTCATACAAGGCTAAGGTTTCCTGCTTTAGTTCATTTTCAGTAATTATAAAGATTCTAATCCTCCTTGTTCAGAGGATTAAAAGCAAACGCCAGATATTATGTAAACTTTGACTCACATTCTTAATGGGGAAAAGTACTGGCACAACATTATCATGACATGAAGGTCATACATTATCTACTACCCTACACATTTGAGCATGTGAGAAACTGATGTATGGCAAGAATTTAAAGGAGTTTTGCGATTCTTGGAGAGTTAAGATGCAGGTATTAACTCTTATGAAAAAAGTTTTATTAAAAATAAAATGTAATCATTAAAAATAATGTGGTTTCTGGAAGGTAGGGAGGGAGGGGGGAGGAAGGAGGTAGGTAGATGGGGTAAAAGGGGTCAAATATGTGGTGACATTAAAAAATTTAAAATAAATTAAATAATGTAAATACATGTTATCAATTTAAAGAAAAAACTGTGATATAACTATGTTGAGAGAAATGGTGCTAACAGAGGATGTTCACAGTTTTAAACCTTCATCTTCCATGCCATGAAATCAGTTGATAATGTCTACAACTGATAAACTAAGAAACTGTAGGGTAAACTGTAAGTTATTTGGTGGGATATGGGGGAAGAGAGATGAAGATGGATAAAGCAGAAGACAGTTCTATTTCATTATAAGCTTTATAGTAGTATTTGACTTATATATATTTTAGTTTGCTCAAAAGAATTTTTATGTTAAAATACTAAGATAATATTTAAGCTTACTATAATAAAATCCTTTTCATTTGCAACTTTACTCCTTATATCCAAGACACATAAATGTTACAATAAGTTTTAAATTATAAAGTGACTCATGCTAATTTCATCAAGTTTTTTTTAAGTCACCTTATTGAATAGAGATATTCCTGAGAAGTTGGTTCTTATGGAACCATGTTTCCCACCATCTCCCATTCCAGTTTCAGAAATATAATCACATATTAAACTGATAAAAGATCAAAGGAAGGAAAGAGGAAGAAGAGTGATTCTCCCTGTGAGCATAAGCTGTCTGCTGAGATGGAGCTATTACTCACTTGCTCTTCTGGTCCTGCATTTCCTAAGTGAACAAGATAGGGAAAGCTGGGGTCCCCAGACAGAGCCGATGGCTCAGAAAGTTCCTAAGGCATTTAAACATATATATGTATATTTGTATTCTTGAAAGCCTATTGCCTCTCTGCTCTTTCATTACTTCATGTCTTTTTACCTTTTCCTCTTGTACAAAATGTACAACCTAACTGTCAGAACAAAGAAAAGGTAGTAATTTCAGGATACTGTTGGAAGTGTCAACAGCAACCCTAGTCCCTTCTAGCTCATATTATACAAAGTAAATTAAATCCTAATAATAAAATGCAAAATTCACATTTTTAGGGAGCAAGTTTTCATTTTAGAATATGTTCAATTAAAAAATGTTGTAAATTGCACTATAGAATAATCATATGAAAATATTTTTGTTCCTCTCATAACCCTGAGATTAAGAAATTTAAAAAATTAAAAACTGAAATTTGTCATTAGTTAATGCAATGCCTCATTTAAACCTGATTAAACAAATTATAATACTAGCAAGGTATTTTAAAGAGAAATGGTAATTTCTGATTTCCCACAGAAACAATGTTATACTGGTAAATGAGGTAATACATCAGACAGTAATTAATTAAACATACAGATAACAACTAGAGAAAAAGAGATACGTAGAAGGCAAGATCCAGAAGTCCAATTGGATAAAAATTACAATTTTTAAAAGAAATAGAGAATCACTAGGATAGAATTACAATTTTAAAAAGATGAAAATTATGCCTTTTTCTAGAAAATAATGATTCATTAAAAAAAGGAGTGAAAAAATGGTTTATATGAAGCTTTGAGAATGTGAAAAAGAATTTGTCAGTGTATCGCCAACATTATCCACAGAGAAAGTCTCGACAAGCAACTCAGAATTATAATCTGCCCTCTCATACAATCAGTAGAATGCTTTCAGTACATGAGTAAATCGGTAGAATCAGTTTTCAGTACATCATCATATGGAACTTATCACAGGTTGATGTCACTGTCCTTAAGCTCGTCCAACCGTCTTGCTCATCAATCAATTTCTAATTTTAATTTAGCTTTTCATAGCTGTTGAGTACTATAATCTACTTTGCAATAATATTTCTTTCTGTAAATAGCAACTGATATTCCGATTTATATATCAATGTCTACAATTAATAATAATAATCTTAAGTCTAATTACTTCTGGACCTATGAAGCTGAAGTCCATACCCTAGCACTATGAAGCCCCAACTACACATTCTTACTCATAACATCTCTATCTCATATCTCTAACTACAACAAATGGTCATGATTAATATCTAATACCAAAACTTGCATAAATCTCTATAAAATAGTATAAGGTTGCTGTAAGAATTAAACAGGATAATGTTTTGTTCAGACTCTGAAACTCTTCAACATAAGTGTTATGACAACTCTAAGATTATAGACCTTTACCTACATCATATAAATTCTCCTTTTATCCTTTCTTCTTCACAATGTTTCTCCTGTATTCTTGATTTGGTAACTCGCATTGCCATTTGATTATCCACCCAAAGTCAGAAACCTATGAATTATTCTAGAACTTTTCCTCCCTTCTTACTCCCACCTTCAATTTATCCTATTGATTTTCTCTTTTAAAGCTAAAATTATTCTTTCCCATGGACCCCAGTATTCTTTAGATAGACTTTCACTACTTTTCCTCTCAACATTTATAAAAGCCCCCTTCCAAAATCTATTCTCTATACCACCTCCACAAAAATCTGGCCATTTCACAATTTTCACAAATTCAAAATTATCAGCATTCAAAAAAAGACTTCCTTTTAAATAACTAAATTTTTTAATGATAAGACCAGTAGATACAAAAATTCTAAAATATACTTTCTTACCTTAATATACTTTTAAAAGAATGTGACTAAACTTCAATTTTTCTTGATAACTCAATTATAGCAAAATCAACACCTTATTAACTGGTATAAATTGTGCAGAAACATTGCAGATAATCTCAAATCAAAATTACTGCAAAAGTCAACTGTCAACTAGCCAGGAGTAGGCACATTAATTTTTGTAGTTGTTGCTTTTAACTGAACTTTTTATTTTAGAACCACTTTAGTGACAGGAAATTATGAAGACAGTATTAAAAAGAGTTACCCCTACTGTTACATTTTACATTAGTATGATACATTTGTTGTACTAATGAACCAACATTAACTATGGTTAACTAAAGTCCATACTTAATTCCAATTTCCTCTCCTTTGTTTTTATTTACTGTTCTTTTTCTGCTCCAGAATACCTAATTACATTTAGTTGTCCTGTCTCCTTAGACTCCCTTTGACTGTGACAGTTTCTTATACATTCCTTGTTTTTGATGACTTTGACAATGTTGAGGAGTACTACTCAGGTATTTTGTAGAATGTCCCTGGATGGAATCTTTGATGTTTTTCTCATGATTACACTGAGGTTTTAAGTTTTGGGGAGAAAGGTCACAAAAGTAAAGTGTTATTTCATCACATCACATCAAGGGCAACCACTATCAACATGACTTATGGCTGTCAATGTTCACCTTGATCAGATGGCTGAGGTAGTGTTTGTCAGATTTCTTCACTGTACAGTTACTCCTTTTTCCCCCTTCCTATGCTACAGAATACTATAGTATACATATACTCTTTGGAAGGAAGTCACTATGCGTAGCCTACACGTAAGGAATAGAAAGGTGTGCTCAATTTCATTGAGGGTGGAGTATCTACATAAATTATTTGTAATTCTTCTACACTGGTGGTTTGGGATATATTAATTTTAATCCTCTCACTTTAATTAGAAAACCATTAATAATCATTCCTGACCTTCCCCCTACCTGCCCTCGCAAAAATCAAACAAACAATACAAGGCTTCAACAAAAGAGCCAATCTGTGGGCCCAGCCTGCAAGGTGAGCAAAAGAAAGGCTAAATGGAACAGTCCCTGGTCCCCAACATTCTCATATCAAGAGCAGCTTTGAGCAGCTTGTCTCCTTTCATTCCATGATGTAGACAATTGTAAGAACCCCACAATGTAACAGTGAAGATCTAGTTGCAGGCTGTTCCTCAAAGCACTTTAATTAAGAGGAGACTGGTGTTATGCTTCAAGCACGAAGGCCCACAGAGATGCTGGGATAAGAGTGGTACTGGTTCAAACAATTGTATTAAGCCAATACACTCTCACCTATGGAGCACAACATATAAGATACTGAGATAGTTTCCCTAATGCTCAAACGCTCTTCTTTATTTCTCAATCTGGTTGATTTCCAAGAGGTTAAGGACATGGATGGTTTAAAGATAAGATCTTACTACCAGTTAAGCAGGCATTTGTGAATAGTGCCAAAGAAGCATTAAGTTCCGGAACAACTAATAGTGGAGCCTAGCATAATCCCTGGCACATGGTAATACTCAAATGCTCGCTGAATGGTGAACAAACAAATTCTGAGAAGTAGAGGAGACAAGCAGCTGTCTGCTCTGGTATGTAACGGTCAAAGAGCACTGGGTCCATTTTCAGGGCCTGCCATCCTCTGCAATCTCTTCAAATGGGCAACATTTTCCCAACAAACCATAGTAGCTAAACTGTAGAGACATTACACATTAGTACTACTTAATGTAAAAAGACATTAGAATAGTACTTACTATATAGCATTTATTAGGTGTTCAATAAATGCTTGCTAAGTTAATGAACAATCCCTCAGATCATAGTTAAAGTATGTTAGTCCAGAATCTCTTAAGGAGCTTATTAAGAGAGTTAATCAATTCTAAGTAGTTCTTTCAGGCATGTTAAAAGTAGAGTTGCATATAACAGTCTGAACACATTTTTTAATACGCACCCCTATCTGAATAGATGCAGACAGTAAGTCTAGGAGGGTATATACCAAAGTCCATGGTAATCACTTTAATAAATGAATGTGAATGGTTTCCATTCTCATTCATTTATCGGTAGAACGAATCTACAGTGAATAGGCATTACTTAAATGTTTATTAATTCTGTTTTTGGGATGCTTATTTTTCCCCAACAAACCCTTTTCTGAGATAAACTATTATTTTAGCTTAAATTCATTAACTAGGAATTTGGTAATGTGGAATTTAGTTCAAAATAAAAGAGCTGTGCAATGACAATCCAGGCTACAGAAGAACTGTATAGGTGAGTACTCGATCACCCTTAAAGACAACTAAAATTATCTCTTAAATGACCAGTCAGTCCTTATTTCTTATTCCGTGTTGTAAGCAGGGAACCCATTTTACTTATCTTCATTCCCTTTGTCTACCCTGTATAAGGAGCTCAAAGTTTTATTTCATGGAACAAATAAACAACCAACCAAATGAATAATCATCTTTCTGAATATACTGAGGCAAGGATATTAGCAACATATCATATTTTTGGTGTAGTCTCCAGTCCAAAAGAGTGGTAATTCCCTGATTGCATTATTACAAACCAGAGCAGCAGTATGGCAGAGTGGTGAAGAGCTCAGAGTCTGCAGTCAAACTATCTGGGTTCAATTCTGGCACTAGCAAACTAAATGGCTAGTGACTTGAGCAGGTTACCTAAATTTTATGCCTCAGTTTCCTCACAAATCCTATCTCAAAGGGCTGTTATGAAAATTTTTAAAAACTTAGAAGAGTGCCTGGCACTTAATACAGTATATAAGTGTTTGCTTAGGAAATAAAAGAGGGAAAAATTTTTTCATTGCTACGAAATGGTTAACAAAGACAGGGTAATTTATAAAACTGAAAATTAACCTATCTTATACTCTGAGATCTTCTCCCAATATGTGTAAAATTATTTCACTATCTAGGAAAGCTGGCTTTTTAAAATTGCCAAATAGCTACAGAAGCATTCTTTATATCACTGTTGTAAAACAACCATCCAAAAGGATTAAACTGCTATGGTATTAAATGATAAAGACAAAAACAATGTCAAGGGAAAGCTTCTCCAATAAGAGAATGAACTTAGAAAACTGACAATAGCTTTTCTGAATTCTTAACTGAATCGATATTTAAGAGAATATATTTGAATTAAGAACAAAATATAGTTGGTTTCTCTTGGACATTTTTAGGTCTTTAAGATCTTAAATGTTATCTCCACTGGTCTGTGGGATTTGATGTTATAATATTTTTTCTCCTTGGTTAAAAAAATAAATTTCAATGTTATAATTTATTGTGAATGTGCTATTACAATTTAGAGCAAAAGCGTTTTTCATTTGAGGCATAGACTATGTGCCAAAGTTATAGACAGGTTAATGACTATTTTAGTCTGTAATAAAGTGTGAAATGATCATGCCAAATGTCAATTCAAAAACCACTTCATGTTTGAAAATAAAATAGAATTTAATAATAAAATGCATTTTAATAGTTATATATGTATATATAGTTTCAATATAAAAGTACACAATTGCTCAAAAGCATTCCAGACTGTTTATCACATAAGCACTACAAAAAAATTAACTAAAATTGACACTGAATAAAAGTTTTAAGTAGCATTTCCAAGATTTCATTTACACACAATTCTCCTCTTCCTTAATGATCTCGTGCCACCTTCAATATACAGGTTCTGCTTACCATTTCTACATATTTTCCATTCAAATATTATCCATTAAATTTAAAAAGCATATATAGCAACAACTAGCTCTAAAGATTACACTACAAAAATCCCTTCAGGACTTTAGCTGTATAAAATATCATACCCATAATATTTTTAATCAACAAAAAATCAGGTTATGAAATATAATTTGGCAGCAGAGACATTCTACTTATTCTTATCTGTCTAAAGACTGTCTTGCTACTAGCCAGGGTAATATTTTTCCTCTCCTTTTTTTTCTGCAGTGCTTCTAAGTATAGTGACAGCCGCATCAGGCTTTCCTAGTCTCAGCGCAAGCTCAGTGAAAATCTGGGAAATGTAAGTGGAAACATGAGAGACCGCTTTATTTGGCAGTGCTTTAAAAAAGGAGGGGAGTGGGGTAGGACAAATGGCAAAGCAGTATTTGGACCGCAGGATGAACAATCAATAGGCAGAAAGCAAGATAGAGGCTTCCTCAGCTTTTAGATCGACAATCGACAGCTGAGAGACTATTTTTTGCTATGGTTGACTAAATATGGTCAGGGAAGAGAGAGGCACAAGAGAGCCTGTTTGCCTGGGAGTGCATGTTTCAAATGCTTAGCTGCCTATAAAGCTGTAACAGTTTAGCCTGTGGCCACTGAGGGAAGGATTTAAGTTAACCTCTGTAGTGACCATGTGGAAGTCCTGACCTTGCTTGCAGACTTGACCTCTGGATATGACAAGGTAGCTTCAATACAGATCAACCATTTAATCCTGGAAACTAAAAACCAAAAAAATCTCACAGCAAGAAAGATGCAGAATATTTCCTGAGAAGTCAGAAGACCCCAATGTATTCTGGTGGGCAAAGGAAAACAGTGTGAATGTTTACAGTTACTTGGGGGAGAGTGAGATATGTTTTTTTTTTGGCTTTTTGTCTCTTTTAGATTATAAAAATAACTTGCTCTGCAACTTTTTCCCCTCTTCTGAAGCATTTCATCTGAGAAATAAGCGAGGTTCATTTTCTGGGACATTGTAGCAATCTTCCTTGGTTGCTTAACTTTCTGTACAGCTGATTCAAGGTACTCATATCTGTAAAATACTGGTAATACGACATTCCAAATCAAATGGCCAATTTTACTGTAATTTTTTTTAAGGGTAAGGGAATGGAGAAGAAAAAGATGCTGATTTATTTTTGTCTGTTCATTTGTTTTTCAAATTTATCTTAAAAGGTGAGGTTATGTGTTCACTGATACTTCCCCCTTACTTCATCAGCTTATGAAAAGAAGCGCTGAATCAGCGGATAGAGTGAAGGAACAATCAAGATGAGATGGCTGCTGCTGATGTGACTCTCTAGGTCATTATCTCTCTTCCTACTGCAAATGCTGCATGACTCTAAGCTTACAGGTAACAATACCACGAGGCCTGTACTTTTAAGGATGCTTATGACTTTCTGCATGCTTACCTACTATTGACTTGATATGTTTTTATTGTTAAATTAATTTCTATCTGGGCATAGCCTAATTTTACAGTTCAAGTAGAGAGCTTATATAGTGTAAAAAGGAATGTTCAAGTATCATGGCAGATGACTCTCGATCTCAAAAAAGGACAAAACCATTACTGTCATTTATATTATTAAAGATTTAGTCTTTATTGTTTCAGATTAAATGATTTTGCATCCCTTGTAAATTACATTGTGATCCCAAAGTATGCTATCTTTTAAAAACTATTAACTATTTCAAGGTTTAGTCAACCAGAAACTTGGCAGGACACAAAATACTTTTTAATACTTACTATTAGTTGGCCATAAAAATAAATCGGAATATGCATGGTGAAATTCTAATGCTGTACTGCTGAAACTGCTGTAGTACTGGGCCCTCTCCTGCTACAACCTGATTTGCTCTCTAAGAGCAGCACTAGCTTTTTATCTAGAGGCTGCAGATATTCTATTTTCCCTGTCTTTTCTTTCTCCTTTCCCAAATCTAAAAATTTCTTACTGTTTCTTTTAAATTAACCATTTACTACCATAAAAATTAAAGGAAACTGACCAACTATAATTTCTTTTCATGCTAAATGATCAAGCTAAAGCCCAATACAAAAGCTAAACACTTTTCAGTTCTTTTAAGTAAGATAGTGACTCTCTAGGTCATTATCTTAGTTAGTATAACTATTCTGATAGTTATACTTTATATTAAAAAACTTAAAGAATCAAAAGAATAAACTCACCAAAATTAAATATTTATACGTCTAGTGGAATTCATATTTAACCCAAAGAAAAGCACCAAAATGTAAAATTCAGGTAAGTAGCTAATGAAGACAAAGGAATGATAAAGATTTCAAGTGATCATGAGTTCTTATTTGTGACCTTAAAAAAAATTCATCATCTTTAAAAACTGTTTACTCCCACTTTAAAAAGATCTGATTTTTCTCCTTACCATTTTAATTTCAAAGTTAATATCAGAAGTACTAATTGGTTAAGTTTTCATAAACTATCTCGTTGGTTAAAAGAATCTGTACCAAATTAACTACTATCTACTTGTAGGATCTAGAAGCAAACTACAAAATAAGAAGAAATTCACATTGAAGACTATGAAGAAACACTAGGTTGATCTCACCAATTTCTGAAATAGTCTGTACAATTCCACTAATTCTATGAATCTGTTGAAAAAAAAGAATCAAACCAGAGCAAAGTTCAAGAGATAACTGGTCAGTGTTTAGAAGTATATGTCCACCAACAATGGTACTAATGCAATGCTTCAGGTAAATTTTTTATGAAGTTTAGTTTTTGATAGTCTCTGCAAATGATCTACTATTGCTCTAAACCTTTTACTAAGCTAAACCTTTTACTAACAAATGAAAGATAAAGCATTTCATGTTTTTACAGTTAACAACTTAGTAATACCTACTCAGAGTACATACTTCTTTATGTACCCATATGAACATACAATGCTATGGAATGTAAAGAAGTATGTATTTTTGGTAGGCAATAAATCGCCAAGAGGGAACTAAACTGCAGCTAAAGAAGCCCTGGCTTCTTTATGTGTGAATGACCTTCATGTGGCACATTACCCTAGAATCAAAGAGATGACCTTTGGAAACAGCATCACAAAAATGTACCTACTACTTAAAGATAGAAACTAAATGTCACTAAGATTTGTATTTTGTGAAGGAAAAAAGCTCTACTGAAGTAGATTTTAAATTAACATGAAACTCCTTTTAAATCTTCTACATTTAAAACACGCCACATTTTACATTTTTAAATTAAGTACTCACATGATTAAAATGTAAATGCCAAAAAAAAACAGTATTACTAGCTCAAAAAATTGAGAGATACGAGTGACCTATTTTCTGTCTCCACAATCTGATCTTAATTTAAATATATCACATTAGTAGGATTGACTGATTTGTTAAGAAAAAAAGGTACAACAAAAGCTGCTTGTATTTGAATTTTAACAGCTATTTTTATTATTTTGATAAATTTATAATTTATTATATAATTATATATAATTTATAATATATAATTTACAATATTAGAGGAATTTCTGAAGCAAGTTTTGTTGTTTTAGGTTGTCTTTTTTGAAAGTTATAGACATAATCATATTTTTAAAAGACTACTTCTTAAGTAAAATCCTATTCTAAAGAACAAAAAAATGGTTCTTGTCCATATCAAGTTTATCAGATCCTTCTGCCAAGATAGAATAAACTAAAACATAAGATTTATATGAAAAAAATTACAAAATTCTGAGCCACAACTGTAAATCAACAGGGTATGTTGGTAAAAGACTGTCAAATTTTTTAAAAAATTAATTATCTATATTATCCTTTAATTTGCTTTATTCAAAGGCGGCACATGAAATGAAGACACTATATTCAAGAACAACCATGTTTTAATGGTACTATGCAATTACAACTCAGTTTTTATAAATATGATGGACCCACTATTTGCAGTCTATTAGACATGTCAATATACTTTTTGCATTTTATAAAAATTTTTTCATATAATAAAATTATAAATAAGCTCTTAATAACAATTTATAAGCAATACCTCTTTTAGCTACTGTGATAGCTTAAAAAAAAGAAATGCTAATATTCTAATCCTTTCTTACTAAAAGTATTATTTCAATTGGAATATTTAGATGTGTAAGAAGCATAATAATATTTTAAAATTTTTGTGTCACAAGTTAAATAGAAATGGCTGTAAGGTTAACTATAGTTAATTTTCTCTGTTTAGTAAGACAACTAGATAGTTAATTGTCAAAGGTGATTTTCATTTTATCAGACTATAAAAAATGAGACAATGACTCTATTATATATGGTAGCATATAACTTATTGTATATTTATTAGAAATTATAAAAAGCTCATGCTTTTAAAATTCTGTATTTTCAAAGAAAAAAACAGTTCAAAGCCTTAGTCCTTCTTTCTCATCATCCACAAACAAAATGGCACTGTTTTATATTCAATTTAAGTTTAACTGTACATGCCCCTAAACACCAAAAACTGAAAATATATACCTCAAAAGTATATCCTCTATAAAACCAATAAAAGGGTATCACTATACCTATTTTTTATAATAAACAACATATTCATTATTCTCTAGGCATAAAAGTTTTTAATAATATAAAGCACCCAACAACCAAGAATCTCATGTTTCTAATACTAAGAATATATAATACTTAGAAAATAAAATGATAGCATCTGTTATTCATTTAAAAAGTAAAATGATTCTAGTGCTTACAAGTAAAACTTAACATAACTAAGAGTATTTTCAATCACTCTAAAATGTCACATCCATCACTTAGGTCAGCTGTTCATTTTTAACTGAGTACATATTAAACTCTGGGCATCTGCTGACACTGTTGTAACTCAAACATTTCAACTGTCTCTCTGACAGGGATAACAGATGCTGACATTATCAAATGCTGTACTTTTTTTTTCCATGGCCTCTCCTTGCCCCGATATGGCCAGTATATGAAACTGAACTGCCATCCAAAAGCACACTTGAGCAACTGGATCTGCTAAACAGCTCCCATATAACTAGTAAAAATAGAAGCCAGTTTTACTGCTATCTTCAGCACTTAAGTCCAGGCAAGTTAACACCTGTTTCACTTCCACTAAAATAAATAATGGAAAAAATTATAGTTACAGTAATTTCACCAGTAGCATGATATTTACTAACCAATAGATGCAGAATACACTTAATATGGGAATTACCTGAATATTGCCTGAATTAGTGCTGACCTTCTCTCGGTTTAGTTCAAAATAGTAACTATTTCTTTACTCTTTATATTTCACTAAGAGCATTTACACCTTTACAGGCAAACTATAATTTCTCAAACTCTTATTTTGGCAAGGATGTTCCAGAAGAAATCCCTTTCAATATTGAAATGCGACACTGAAATCACATTATAACAAAAATTTGCTGTACTGAGTTTGAACGGCAGATTTTAATATTCAAATTCATGGATTGCAGCTAACCACAAGTCAGTTTGTTATTAAGCTAATAATGAGAAGTAACTAGGCAATTTGTACAGAGAATTCAGTCACGAAAACAGACCCTTCAAAGGGTTAAATTACTACCTACGATTAGTAACACTGCATATGCAAAAACAAAGAAAAATAAGCTGGCATCCATGGTAGTTTCTTTCAACGCAAGTCCAAATAATACACATGCGATCTGTTTATAAACCAAAGGACAGAGGTACTTTCTTAGTCTTAAGCATGAGATTTAGGGAAAAAAGAGCAGCCGTAGAAAGGTGTGCACTCTTTCACCTGCTAGCTTGCTTTACTGCCTAAAGATAAATAGGAAACGTTACTCTGAAATGCATTAAAGTCTATTTGTTCCTTTAAATGTTGTCGGTTTTGAAACAGGTTATTATCTACACTTAAGAATTAAGTAAAGATGTTAAAAACTAAGATGTACATTGATAATTCCTTAATGTATTAACAATATGTTAAAGGTAAAGACTTCCACACTTTTAGTGTATGAAATAGTAGGAAAAGTGCCTTCGAAATAAAAAATTTTACATTCAGTGACTGAAGTACTCAATAAGAATCTCTATCATTCTGTAGAAGGCCCATAAAAAACTTTAGAAATATAAAAGGATTTTAACTGTTTTGAACCCCTAACTAGCAGCATTGCAATGCTTTGCTAGAGCTGGTAAAATGGAACCAAATCGCCTCTTCAATGGATTTGGTCCCCTTCAACCAGCTGTAGCTATGCATTGATTACTACAGACAGCCAACGTTTTCATTTGTAACAGCCTGAGTTTTCATTTATAAATATTAGTCACATGCCAACTAATTTCAACTTATTTAAATTATTCAGATTGTGCTTTAAACTGAATAATTTGTTAGTTAATTCCTCTTGTTTGAAGCTATAATGGTTAATGATGTTTATAACAAGCCTTATGAAAAATGTGTGGATGACTTACAGATTTCAAATAAAATAATTTTACTTATTTATGGTCTCTTGGTATTAAATTTCTTATCCTTTATAAAAGAAATGGTAATGAAATACAGACTATGCTGTATTTTTTTTAAAAAAAAAAAAAACCTTCCTTCAAAGAATAAAATATCTGGGAAGATCACCTAAAACCCACCTGAAACCATAACAGGAATGCCACAACTGTGGTTCACAGGGACATATTTTAATTTAAAGAAAAATATAACATTATATAAAATAACAGTCTAGAAATGCTGGGTCACCATCTTCCATAAAATTAGCATTTAATTTTACTGCCATTTACCTGAATATTGATAGATAAGGTGAAAAACAACTTGATGTTGCAGAATATCTTGTGGAGAGACTTAAACAGTAAATAATCCTTCCAACCCTGAACCAAAACCTTTTAATCCTCAAATAGAAAGAAAACACTAAGCATTTGCTACCTTTTACTCATACAGCTGTTTCACCTCTCCACACTTGTTTCCTCAGTTGTAAAATAAAGAACTCTTATAACAACATTCTATGACTCTCTCACTATCTTTTTGTCCTTCACACACACACACGCTTCTCTCTCAATGGAAAGAAAATGAAGAGAAAAATGACAAGTGATCCAACATCCTTCTAACTTTCTCACTGACTACAATAAAACTACAGATAGCGTAATGTTCTCTAATAAACAGAGACAAACATTTCATCAATTAATGAAGGGTTACTGGTGGCAAGTAGTAGTTTAAAAACCTAGATGGTCATACAGTCCTCAACTCCTGATCACTCCTCTATTTCAGAGTGAAAATCATCCCCTAAAAGAATGTGGGCAAAGGAAGGTATACATAAATAAACCTTCTCAAGTTATATGTCTTCTTGTTGATATTAATTACACCTATCAGTCACATTAAATATATTTATGTATTACAAGGAACACTGTGTTTGAGAGTAGGTGCATGGACATATGAGAGAAAATGGACATACTGTAAGTATACTGTCATTTAAGTTTCTCAGCTACTTTTTATATACAGCAATCAGCGTGGTCAGAGATTATAAGAAAAAAAAAAACATTAAACACCAAGACATGCTCCAGATTATCAAATCTTCCTATATTCAACACAGTCTCACTTACCAGATCATATTTCAGAATTTTAAAAAGTTACATAAAGATATAACATTCTACAAGAGAAAATATGAGTTGCTCACATATTCAGTAAGATTTAGTATGTGTCTTTGTGGAAATAAACAGATAAGTAAATAAAAAATGCCTGTGAAGTTAAGCACTATGCTGAAAATATGTCATGTGGTTCACTCATATTTTACTGTTATTTTTCACATTCAATTTATATCTTAAAAATTTTATAAAAACACTAAAGTAACTTTATAATAATAATAATATTGTTATCAGTAACTACCAATTGTTTTTTTGCCAGCTCTGCAGAGAATACTGCTCATTTATTTTCATGTCTGTGAGGGGAGTTCTAAAAACTTAAAGGCAGCTAGAAATGCAACATTCTCACAGAAAGTACCTAAGTGATGTGCTGATTAATGCCACTCATCTAAAAAATTTAATTTTCCCTTTTAACAACAAATAATTTCTGCTGTTCATTTAAATCTGAAATTTTACCCATATACTTAACCAAATATCAAAATAAACAGCATTTTCTTTAGTTAAGATTTTTTAAAATAATAAAAACTACTATAACATACTGAACTGCATTCTAAAATTCTCCAAACTTTACAAAGCATGACCAAAGCACTCAGTGTCTCATAGAAAAAAAACATTCTCTTCCACAATTCTGAAAGAAATAAATTCTCTTTTTACCCATTCTAAACTGAAGTAATTGCTCGGTTTGAACTCCTAACAGTTTCTCTACAGAATTTATTTTGTAAATGACCATATATACACTTGTGATATCTAACACTATCCTAACTGTCAAATTAAGAGAGTAACATTTACTGAGTCCCTACTACAGTCAAGGCATTGTGGGGGACATAAAGATGAATATGAGTGCCCACAATTTTAATAGAAAGAAGCATAAAAATGCACATACTAAGGTACCACACAAAGCAGATTATTAGTACAAAATAAGAACACAGAACCAGGAAGTACAGCACAAACAGAAAATAATTTTAATGATAAGATATAGGAATTCTGGAAGAAGGATGGTTAAGATAAAAAGAACAGCGATAAGGGCATCCTGACGAAAGAAAAGGCTTAAGTAAGTGGAGAAATAAAGCAGATAGACTATTTTAGGAGAGGAGAGTAGTGTAACGTAACTAAAGGGTGAGGTGGGCAGAGGGCTTTTAGTCAGGGAGAGATAAACTTAGAAGGCTCAGGACACACCAGAAGTGGGTCTGAATGTCAATTCAAGGTGTATAGATTTTATTCTATGTACACCTTGGCAGGAAGCAACCAAAGATTTGGGAATGGGGGAAGGGAGCCATTAGATCGATGTTTTCAGAAGGGATAATTTGGTAATTATATGAAAATTAAAGCAGGGATAAGATTAAAATCAGGGAGAACAATAAAAAGATACTATAATAGTCTAGGTAAAAGTGGTGAATAAATTAGGTCAACAAAATGGAAATAGAAGGAAAGGAATGGATTGGAAAGACCTGTAGAAAAAATAAAATTTTAAAACTGGAAGTTCAGAATTAATGAGTAAAGACAACCCTAAGCAAAGAGGCACCAAGGGCATTGATGTGTTAATACATTCTTGGTTAAATGATTCACTGTCTAGGTGTTTCATTCTTGCCTCACATGTAGACCATAATACAGAAGAGTAATACAAAGTGGTCAAGAGTTAAAATTCTACAGTCAGACAGACCTTGCTCAAGTTCCAACTGCTCCACTAATAAGCTGTGTGATCTTGAATAAGTACATTCATCTCTTTATAAGCCTCAAATTCTTTATCTATAAAATGAGGATATTAACTCCTGCCTCAAAAGGCAATTCAAAGAATTAAATAATGTATGTAAACCACTTAGTAGAGCCAGGAATGTGATTAAGTGCTATCATCATCATCTTCTATTTGAAAGGCAGGAAACATATAATACTATTTTGTCTCCTTCGCAATGCTAAAGTATGAAGTATTCAAATATTTGTAATTTGTAAAAACAAACCAAAACAGTCTAAAATACAGCCATTTATTTCACCCTACATTATACACTAATTGTTATAGCTACCAACAAGCAATACCAATAAAATCCTTTTGTTCTGAGTTCACCCTCTAGTGGTGATCCTAAAAAGCTAAAAAATAGCAAAAAATTAGAAAGAAACATGATACAAACATGTAATATGGAACCAAGGAATAAGAATTCATGGTGGCTACAGTTAAAATAATACTGTATTGTATTGTATATCTGAAAGTTGCTAAGAGAGTGAATCTTAAAAGTTCTCATCACAAGAAAAAAAAACTGTGTAACTGTGTGGTTATGGATGTTAACTAGACTTATTGTGGTGACCATTTTGCAATGTATACATATTCTAAATCACATTCTACACCTGAAACTAATATAATGTTATATGTCAATTATATATCAATTTTTTTAATTCAGGGTAGATTCAATTGTCAAAATAAACTTCAAAGGGAACCCATTGCCCTCAGTCAAGATATGTAGGCTTGATTCAACTATGAACAAAAGCCATCTGATGCTGAATTTTCTAAAATGTTTCTCAAGGTAAAGTTGTTCCAAAAAATTCATTCATGAAAAGTTCTAGGTTAAAGCAAGTTAAGTACTTTTCTTTTCTGTAGGACTTTGCAGATACTTTATGAATTCTGTTGACTTCCCAAAAGTCTCAAACTTTAATCAGCAAACACTTTAGTTTTTCAGAAGACCACCTGTAATTATAACAAAGGTTGCAGAACATCTATACTAGAAGTTTATATAATTAATTATATCATTAATAAGGAATTAGGTAACATAATAGTTATTTAGCCACAAGTATAAAAAATAATTACCAAGCAAATGGATAACTTGAGATTAGAGGACACCCTGAGAATGATCTTGAAGAAACATAAATCTCAACATGGAATGCATTCTAATTAAAACTTTAGAAGATAAGCAGTGTTCTTGATATTTTATATCCATATTTAATAATTTAAATAGCCATTTCATAATACCTGTATTAGTTTTACAAAAAAAGTCATATAAAATTAATCATTTAATGAAGACATAATTTCTACAGACCTTAAAATAATTTAAAATATTAAAATAAACCAAAATTACTTTCTTATCAGTATTAGAAAGAGAACCAGCAACAGAAAAACATTTTTAAATTGCATATAAAATAATAAAAGGTGACGTCTACCTCGGATTTCCTCTTAGTGCAGCATGGTGTAGAGCATTAAATCCGTTATTATTTGTAATGGTAACATCTGCTCCAGCTTCCAGAAGAACTGCGAGGATATCATCACGTTTCTTACTTATTGCATCATGAAGAGGAGTATCCCCTTCAGAATCCTTTTTCATTTAAGTTTAGAGAGATTTTCATTAGTTCTTTTTCAATTAATCACCACATGTAAATTATTAATACTTATAATGAACTACTAATCAAAGAAATAAAAACAGAAGCCATAACCAACAACCATCATAAAACATACTATGTGTTAATTTTAATAAATGCAAGCAAGAAACAGCATTATAGTAAATAAACTTATACTCAAGCTAGATGGGAAACATAATAAACATGCTGTTGCTTTCCAAAGAAAGGAAAACTAAAACCAAAGAAATTAAATATACTCAAATATAATTCAGTAAAGAACAAAGATAAATGAGGTACTAAAGCAGCCAAAAAAAATCCATTAGTTTAAAATGGCCTGCTACACCATATTCCTGCCATTAATTAATTGTACTCTGAAATTCCATACCAAATCTCCACCAGTCTCAGGGCTCCATAGCAATGAATTAAAAGTCAGTGGTTCTCAACCTTCGCTGCACTTTAAAACCTGCTGAGAATGTCTTTAAAATCCTGATACCCAAGCTGTTCTTCAGACCAACTAATTCAGAATCTCTGGGGGTGAAAGTTAGGCAACAATAGTTTTTCAGCGCTCCAAGCTGAATATATTGTGTATTAATGGTTGAGAAACATTGCTTTAAATGTTTTCAAAGGGCAGGAAAAAGACTGGTTAACTCAAAGTGAAAACAAATGTAAATTAAAATTTGGCAGTCTCGATCTATCTTTTTTCCAAGCTGATTACTTTCTTCATTAATCAACTGATTTAACAATAAATAGGTACTCATTATCAGTCATCTGCATAAATGGGTAATTTATACATCATTCATTTCATAGTTTCATAAATACTATTCTCAGTAAAGCCATAAACTAACCTATGGCATTTACTATGGCTGCCAAATCCAGCCTGCCCACTGTTTTTGTAAATGGTTTTATTTATACAACCACACACTTTTATCCATGTATTATTCTATGGCTACTTTCATGCTACAATGGCAACATTAGATATTCGTGATAGAAATCATATGAAAGCCTAAAATATTATCTAGCCTTTTACAGAAAAAGTTTGCCAATTCCAAGCATATATTCAACCACCCACAAAAGAAACTCCTAACACAAATTCAATCCAACAATCTACCTTCTATCTTATCTGGTGGCACTAAAATTCATGATCTCCAACTTGAGATGGACTTTTAATCTGGTTGGAATAAGCTTCTACAGGCCCTGATCTGTCCTGCCTTTTGGTCCCCCACAATAGCCTCCAAACCTTTATCACTCTTCTCAATTACACTTTCTTTACTTACCACTGCCCACTCACTCTCAACAAATGATTTTGCCTCCCATTTCAGACAAAAAAAAGTCAGCGGGTATAAATTCCCTCCTCTTCAACAGATTAATACCTCTCAATGCCTCCGTTGTCCCCTAATCCTGCCATCCATTTAGAAGCTGTCAGTTCCAAACTCTGTCAGTTCTTAAATGGCTGTACCTCAGAAATATCAGCCTGTAATAACTATCTAGCTAGACAAAATCTAGAATTCTTTCAGTTCCTCTCAAACTCTTAGTGCTTTTACTCCTATTCATTGCTTCTCTGAGACCAATCCAATTTAATTCATCTGGTGCTAAAACTTTGGACAGGAATAATCATTTCTTAGGCGACTCTTGCTTCAAAAATTAGGTCCTACTGCAAATAAACCCTAACACTACATATTTTCCAAAACAGAAAATCTTCTAAGCCTAGACTAATGACTAGACCAAGACTTTTTAAATAAATTAATCTACAACTAAAATAATTTAGAAAGCTATAAAGTAATTATTATGAAATGGAGCCTTTTACACTTCTTTAAGCTGCCAAAGCCCATTGTCATGACCAATAAAGTTAAATCAATTCACACGAAGATATTTTGGCAAAAATCCCCATCCCTGCCCCTCAATATAAAACAGATTTACTGACACTTCCTTTAAAAGGCTTTTCTAAGAAGAGCTGCCAATGTTATTATATTCTATACTTTTAATATTATTTAACTATGACTGATCTTGTAACAAAGCAATGCTTACCACAGAACCTACTTCCCTTTAATAGGATCCTAGCAATATCTACGGAATATATTTCTATAAAGGTTTTACCTGGAGACTAGGATGACAGCCGAAGTCCAATAAAGTCTTCACAACTTGAAGATGACCTTTATTGACAGCAATATGAAGTGGTGTCTGTCGGCGTTTGTTGCGAGCATTCAAATCAGCGCTGCCTCGATGTAGTACTTCTATAACAGCACCTTCATCCCCAAAAGCTGCATGGTGAACAGCTCTATCTCCATCTTTGTCCTAAACATCAACATTTAAATCAAAATTAGTGAATATTTTAGAAAGAAAAACAGAACCTGGAGCTATAATAACTCATCATGAACCAGATTAATGTGAGAAAAATCATAGAATGGAGCCAAAAAATAAGTAGAAATTCACGTGAATGGTGATTAACTCCAAAGATAAATGATGAACCTGGATCAATATATTATGTCAGGCATACACCAGACCAACAGTGAATTCAGAGGCAGTTCAATTCATTACTTCTCATTTATCAGCCATGATGGTAAGCCAACATAGAAAATACTGATTTATATAACTATATAAACTTTTTTCCACTTAAAAAACTTTACAAAGACTTTCTATTGACATACAAAATTACACTAACACTAGTCGAGTGACTTAAAAAAAGACAACAGAATGCCAAACAGTGTGATTTCAAATAGCTTTAAAAGGGAGAAAATATACCAACATGTTAACACTGGTTGTCTCTAACTGGTGAGCATATACTTCTGTATATTCAAGAAGAGAAAAAAATTAAGCACCACCTTAAAAGATAAAAATGAAACACAAACCAGCCTAATTCTATATATCCAAAATACAGTAGGTATGTCTTAACTTCTGTAATAGGCATATTTCTATGGAGATAAGAGGTAGAGAAAGACCAAATTTATTAAATTGTTTTCAAATGTTAAGAAACAACTTTTTAAAGGGGGGGAATGTCTGTCCTGCACCATGCAGATAATATATAGATATATATAGTTCATACCAAAAGAAGTCTCATTACCTCATAAGATGCAGATGAAGAAGTACCCTTATGAAGGTGCTGTCTTTATCTCATACTACATCTCAAATTTTAACACCCAGAAATAAGCATGCTGTAAGACTTTCTCCAGGGCAGTGATTCCCAAACCACAATGCTAGCCTCTGGTAGACTCTTTTTTTTTTTTTTTTTTGCAAGTGGTTTGACAATCTATTGCTTAAGATTATTTGAACTACTTTTAAAGTTAACATAGATAAATACTGTTGTGACTAAATACATTTAAACCAAATGAGCAGTTCTTTCAAAACAGCTGCTGAATTCAAAATAGTTTTTGGATTTGCATATTTTCTCAAGCAGATATTAAAAGTAAAACCACTCATGCAGGAGTCCACAAAGATTTGATAATCATTCTGGAAAAGGTAGGAAACCACAACCCAGGACTACTTCTTTTACCTTACTAATATTCCAGCTAAACCAAGTTATGAGTTTTTGTTACCTGTCTACCCTGAGCATAAAACACTACCACATGAAAGTTTTAATATTCAATTCTTGTACCTCTGAGCAACATATTCACACATTCCAGAAAAAAAACTTTTTACCAAAAAAAGTTATGTATATATGTGTATCACTAACCTCTCTTGTAATATATTTCAATATTTCAGAAACTTATTTTTAGGATTTCCCTAACCTTTAATCTGCATTTGTTACAATTTTTAAATCTATCTAGGGTACTCCATCCATTAAAAAAGGCAACATCAATCCACTAACACTCGCTGAATTAAAAACAGGTACTATTTATGGAGTGTACCATATATTTACAGCTGTTAGAAAATTATTAGTAAAATACTTTTATGGGGGTCCTATCAAAAATTTAAGTAAAACAAAAAAACTAAAAAACTTAAAACCCTTATATGTCAAAAGGAAATACAAATAAAATTTAGAGATTTTGGAAAATACACACACATACTGGAAAACAACAATTAATTTTATTTCCAGGTTTTTCTTCTAAATTAGAAAACTTTAGTTGTGCAAAGACCTTAATTTACAGATTTTATTGCCTTTTTCTGAAGTTATCTTAAGTATTCCAAATAAACCTAAAACATATACCTCATCATTCCATCTCTGATACTAACACCAAAATAAGATCTTAAGGAGACCATTACAGCAAAACTCCAAAAGGTTATGTAATTAAACTAAAACTAATCTTGGTTCTTTCTACCCTCTTGCCCTCCCCTCTTTCCTCTCAACACTCCAAAACCTGTTCTTGTTCCAGTCTTCCCTATCTTCGCTGATAGAACCAAAGACCATAGGTCAACAAAATCAGTATCTGTAGGTCATGCTCACCGACTTCCCTGAGCTGTACCCCTATGTGCGAGCACCAAATTCTACAGCTTTTACTCAATTTATGCTCCTATCTAATCACTGCTCACCCTTCCACCACTTTATTCTTACCCCAATCTATTCTTCACACAAAGATAGAATTCTCTCTGTAAAACACAAAATTTATGTTTATAACTCATTACTATAACTCTAAGGGAACAAACCTCTTTTGAAGCCTTTTTCTATAGACTATTCCAGACTCATCTGCTGCCTTGGTTCCCTTACATATAAAACTCTAATTATCAAGTTATTTGACCCAATATGATATGTTGTTCCCAGACTTCAATGCTTATTTATTACCTCATTGGCTTGAAAATACACATCCTTGAAAAATCTGCTCAAGCAACCCCTCTCCTATAAAACTTCTTTACTCTCACAAAATCAATAAATTAATCTCTCCTTCTATTATTTCACTTACCACACTGTAGTATAATATTTGTTTCCAAATTTTTTATTTTTATTTGACTCTAAGCTTTTGGGGGGCTATGATTGTGTCTTAATTATCTTTATTCCCAGGATGTACCATAATACCTACTAACTACTCAGGACCAAAATGGTTGTTGAATTGAACCTTTAATATGCCTTAATAACAGTCATGTTTTTTAATAATTTCCTTTTTTTTGGTAAAATACAAATAACATTTACCATCTTAACCACTTGAAGTGTATAGTTCAGTGACATAAAACACATTCATATTGTTGTGAACCCATCACCACCATCTATCTTCAGAACTCTTGTCACCTTGCAAAACTAAAATTTTAAACACATTACAATAACTACTCATTCTCCCTATCCCCAGCCTCTGGAAACTATCATTCTGCTTTCTTTCTCTATGATGATTACTCCAGGTACTTCGTTTAAGTGGAATCATACAGTATTTGCCTTTTTGCAAGTGGCTTATTTCACTTAGCATAATGTCCTCAAGGTTCATTCACATTATAGCATGAGTCAGAATTTCTTTCCTTTTTAAGGCTGCATAGTATTCCATAAATATTTTATTTAGCTATTCATATATCAATGGACACTTGAGTTGTTTCCAAGTTTTATCTATTGTGAATAATGCTGCTATGAATATGGGTGTACAAATATCTCTTCAAGGCTCTGCTTTTAGTTCTTTTGGGTAAGTACCTAGAAAAGGAATTACAGGATCATATGGTAAATTCCATTTGTAATTTTCTGACAAACTATCATACTTCTTTCCACAGCAGCTGTACCATTTTACATTCCCGTAACAGTTAACAAGGGTTCTGATTTCTCCACCTCCTCAACATTTATTTTCTGATTTTTTGATAGTAGTCACCCTAGTGGGTGTGAGATGTATCTCATTGTGATTTTAATTTGTATTTACCTAACCATTTGCGATGTTCAGCATCTTTTCATGTGCTTACAGACCATCCATATAATCTTCTTTGGAAAAATATCTATTCAAGGCCTTTGCCCAACTGTTTTTTGTTGAATTTTGAGTTCTCTATATTTTCTCTATACACTTGAGTCCTCTATATGTAGTTCTCTCTCCATCAATCCCTTCTCAGACATATGATTTGCCACTATCTTCCCCATTCTGTACCATTGCCTTTTTACTTGATAACATTCTTTGGTGTACAGAAGTTTTCAATTTTCATTAAGTCCTATTTGTCTATTTCTTCTTTTGTTGCCTGTGCCTTCAGTGTCACACCCAACAAATCATAGCCAAATCCAATGCTGTGAGCTTTATTCTGTCTCTAAGAATTTTTTAAATTTTATTTCTAAGAATTTCATCCTTTTAGCTCTTAAATTTATGCCTTTGATCTATTTAGAGTTAATTTTGTATGAAATGTTAGGTAAGGGTCCTACGTCATTCCTTTTGTACATGGATATCCAGTTTTCCAATCACCATTTGTTGAAAAGACTGTTCTTTCCCCACTGAATTGTTGTGGCACTCTTGTCAAAAATCATTGACCAAATATATGGAAGCGTTTATTTCTGAGCTATTTTATTCCACTGGTTTGAATGTCTGTCTTTATGCCAGAACCAGTGTTTTCGTTACTGTAGCTTTGTGGTAAGTTTTGAAATTAGGAAGAGTGGGTCTTGCAAATCTGCCCTTTTTCAAGATGGTTTTGGTATGGGGTACCTTGAGATGATATTGACTTTTAAGATGGATTTTTCTATTTCTATAAAAAACTTCATGGGATTTTGATAGAGATTACAGTGAATATGCAGATCACTTTGGCTAGTATTGACATCTTAACAATATTAATTCTTCCAATTCGTGAGCATGGGTTACGTTTCTATTTACTTATATCTATTAATTTCTTTCAGCCATAATCTGTAATTTTCATTTTACAAGTCTTTCATCGCTTTGGTTAAATTAATTCTTAAGTATTTTATTAGTTTTGAAGCTATTATAAATGGACTTGTTTTCTTAATGTCCTCAACAGATTGTTCATTGTTAGTGTACAGAAATGCAACTGACTGTGTTGACTTTGTATCCTGCTACTTTGCTGAATTTCTTAATTAGTTCTAAAAGTCGTGTGTGTGTGTGTGTGTGTGTGTGGAATCTTTAGGCTTTTCTACACGTAAAATTATATCATCTGCAGGGATAATTTTATTTCTTCCTTTCCAGTGTGGATGCCTTTTCTTTCTTTTTCTTGCCTAACTGTCTGGCTAGGACCTGAATTAACACAGATCTTCAAAACTATGGATATCAATTCCTAGAGGCATTCCTGGTCATGAGTTGTTTTTAGAAAAGAATTTTCTTAAACTAACCAATCTTAGAGCCTACTTGCCCTTTCCTTCTCAGTTTTACAGTTAAACGTTTCTACACTTTTGTTTTCATTAACTAGATAAGCAGAATCAGGTAGAATTAGCATCTGTTTCTAGAGAAACTATACTAACTTCTACCAGTTGGAAAGAAATGTTTAATAGGAACACTCAAACACAGGTAATAACATCTTAAATTCCCAGGGTATTGTATACTATAAAAGGTTATCTTAAATTATTCCCCTTACTCCACACCCCAACTCTTTAAGTTATCATAGATGAAGAAACTGAAGCTATACCAATTAAACTTTTTGCTCAGTATTATAAACAATCATGAAAACTTGTTTTTTGCAGTCTAATATTGTTCCCTACTATTAATTCATTCCATTACAAAGTTTTCATTAACTTTAAATGATAAAACCACCTCGTTTCCTGATAATTTCAGTATATATTTGTATTGTATTTGAAAACTTATTATAAAGGATGCACTTTTTAAAACTGGTCTTCCACTCAAACCTCCACATCTTTACTATTACACTTCATTAGTAGGGAAAAAAAGTACTGAGTCCCTGAAGGATCCAAAATTAGCTCATCTATATCAACTTACCTAAGATCTCACAGTTCTCAGTGCCTTTATACTAAGGAGGAAACAGAATGTAATCCTACTGTACTTAGTAGGCCATACATGGAGAAAACCAACTTTTTAAAACAGCTGAGTTTTCCCAAGAAAAAGAGGGGGTAAAAAAATCTTATTACATATGCAAAAGGTATGATATACTCAGCCATAAGAAGAGATGAAATACTGCCATTTGCAACAACATGGATGGACCTTGAAATAATCATACTAAGCAAAATAAGCCAGACAGAAAAAGTTGAAAATCAAATGATATCACTTATATGTGGGATATAAACCTAAAAGAAACAAATGAACAGGACAAACAGACAGACATTCATGGACATGGACAAGGGACTAGTGGTTACCAAAGGGGAGGGAGGAGGGAGGAGGCAGATGGGGGAAAAAAATTTAAATCATTTCTTCAATCAAATAAATAAATAAAATTTAAAAAAATAATTAAATGCCTTGCTATGTGAAGTCCCAACTATCAACTATTCAACTCAGCAGTTGTAGCAGAAAAGCACACAATAAACAAATGAATGGGTGTATTGTGTTCCAATAATACTAATAAACAATACAAATGGAGGTCTGAATTTAGCTTGCAGACTAGTTTGTGACCCTATTTATACTAAATTGAGCCCACTTCCTAATGCAGAATTCAAAAAAATGAAAGATTACAGAATGAGATAACTAGAAAAGAAACATATTCTTTATTCTTCAACTAATCTCAAAACTTTTAATAAAATTAGATTTTTAAAAATTGTTAATTATTAGTTTTCACGGTATGTTAAAGATATAATAAAGTTTTTTTTTTTAAAGAGCACTTACCTTTTACGACACATACTAAATTATTTACAGATGAAATAATATGAGATCTGGAGCTGCTTCAATTTAATCTAGCAGAAGTGAGATGTAAGGGGGTACAGATAAGACAAAACTGGTCAGAAAAATAATTAAAGTGGGGTAATGGACACATAGGACTCATTATACTATTCTCTCCACTTTTATAAATGTGTAAGATTTCCAATAATAAAACAGTTAATGACAAATCACTTTATAAAGAAGTTGGTAAATGATGAATCCTAAATTTAAGTGCATTCGCGAAATTAAGTATTTTCTCCATCTTTTAAACCAGGGTTTCTCAACTTCAGCACTGCTGACATTTGGGCCAGATAATTCTTTGTTGTGGGAGATGTCCCGTGCACTGTAGGATGTTTAGTGATATCCTTTCTTTCTAGCCATTAGATGCCAGCAGTACTCCCAACTCCCCCAATGAGCTGTGACAATCAAAAATATCTCCAGACATTTCCAAATGTACCCTGATGGGCAAAAAATGCTCCTGAGAACCACTGTTTTAAATAAATTATATTACTGTTTATAATAAGCAATGTTAATTCTTATATCTTAGGAAAATTAAGACTTTGATAAACTTTTATTTTAGTCATAGGTGATAAATTATAGTTATATTTTAACCCAATTTTTAAATGTAGTTTTTCCTTTACCAACTGGGAAATTGTGTTATTAATTTAACCTGATACGTAAACATTAACTTTCTCACACTATTTCTACAAATTACATTTGCCTACAGTGGTTTTAAAAACAGAAAATGCACAGAATGGAAATCCAAACCTTACTGCTCTAGTAAGTTTTCAAACTGGAAGATAAATTATTTACAAATACCTATCCTACGGAGCCTCACTCCAACTCCAATCTTATCATGCTTTTAGTATTAACTGACCACCTGTTTTGTATTTGCGTTTAAAGCAATAAGAAACCTACTTTTGAAAAACAATGCCAACTTCATTACCAACCCCACAGCTGCAGCTTCCCATTCTGCACAGCCAGCCTCTAAGGTGACCAAGAAGTCTTTAGAAACACAAATTTATGGATAGGCTCTATAATGTCAGGTTTAATATTTAAATTCTCAATCAGAAAGCATACTTTTAAAAAAATTAGGCAAAAAAGAAATTTGGTTTTTCAGTCTCTTGCCTTATTAATTATAATCAGAAGGGCTTTGATATTTTAGTAGTTGTTGGTATTGTAGTTTCTGGATTCATTAAATAAAAAATGGAATATTCAGCTCAAGAAATTTCATTGCATTTCCCCAGACCAGACTAAAACAAAAACAAAATAAAGTAATTGCCTACCATTTACAGAATACTGAATTTAAATTGTCTCTAAACTGGGCCCTAAATTCACAGCCGAGAAAATGTGACTTAAAAATCACTACTGTAAAAGCAAAATCGAATTATATAATCTCATTCATAAAGACATCACAGTAATAAAACTATCCTATAGTTTACAGACATCTAATAGGTGAATTTAAAATTCAAGCTCTTTTTATGCAAAAGAAAATTTCAACATCAAAGATGACTTATTTACACCTACAACACCAGTGGCTCTTTAGTAGCTCTCCAACAACTCAAAATACATAAAATAGAGAAAAAAGAAAAAATGTCTGACTTCTTTTCTCAAATGTGTATTAAAATTTTATTGTAAAAACCACCTGGTCCACCAATTTGGCCTTCAGAAATTCAAGTCCTTAGTAAGATTCCTTAGAGGGAAGTGTCATCTGGGCAAAACTGCAACATTCTGCCTAGTATAAATTTGATAGAATTTGACTTAAGTAATCTTGCACGAGACTGAAACTAATGTAATTCTAGTATCTTTTTTAAGTAATGGTTATAACTATAACAAAGAAAGCCATCCTTCACATTACTCACACAGATTCTCAACTGAAATTCCAATGATAGCAAAAAAATATTTACTTTCCTTTGTAAGAATATACTCTAAATTAAATTAAGCATAAACATACACTTAAGAGTGATAAACATGCACTGTAAAATTCCAAAGATCCACATTAAGGTCAAGAGACAACAAAACTAAACAAATTCTAATATACTGGTCCCCTTATGAGAAAAATTAAAAAAATAAAGGCCTCTGACTGTCACATATTAGGAAAGTTCTTGAAGCACATGATGTATATTTCCCTTCCCTGAGATCTATAATCCTTTCCCTCAACTTCCCCAGTATGATTCCTGGGTGAACCCAAACAGGCTCCCAACCGCATAATGGTACTACCATATTAAAGGGAAACTCAACTCCCATCTTCACTTGGGGTTATGCCCAGAATGTTGAAGGGTCACAGAAAAACAAAAAATGATTCAAGTTGTCTTTTGTCAAATTTTTCTTTTGAACCAGAAGAGTCTTAGGTGAGTATTAAATTTCAAGAATGAAAACAATCTACCTCATGATATAGAAGTACCATTTCTAGGACATTAATTTTTACTTAAAATATTTTTCAAGCTTAGTTTAATTACCTCTGCTTCTACATCCACATTTTGCTTCAAAAGTAACTTCAAAATGTCAACATGTCCATTCTGACTAGCAGCTTGCATAGCTGTGTGGCCAGCACATTGTCCATTCACCTAAATTAAAAGATAAAAGAAATATCATAAATCAGAACAAGCCTATATACATGCACGCACGCGCGCACACACACACACACACACACACACACACGTAATATAGTGTGCAGATTTAAATCTAGCTCATTATATAATTCTATAAAAATAATTTAGTTTGCTATCCCATATGTTCTAGAACAGATCACCAGAAACTGTTCTCTCTAATTTAAAGAAGAGATCTGAGCACTTTCTTAGAATAAAATGAAAGTTCCATTGTTTGAAGAGCTATGAAAGTACTCTTTAGCAATCTGCAAAGTTGAAGAAAGGGAGCAGGAGGACAAAGAAAGTTAGTTATATTAATTTTGTATACTTAATTCTATTTGGATTATTAAATCTCAAAGCCTATTTTAAAAAGTAATAACTTAAATGGGAAACTTTTCAAAAAAATAGCCTACTACAATATAAATAAATTTAATTCAATATATATACTGAAAACCAACCATAAGCAAACTACCATGAAAGATATATATAAATGAATTACCAGGATAGCTATATGACTATTCTATTAGAGAGCAGTAAATTCCAACCTTTTCTTCATTTCGGATGTTGTGTAAATGCATAATTTACCCATGAACATACCCAAGGCTAAGTGCAATTCTTTAATTCTACCACATTCACTCCCATCCACAAAACCATGAAAGACCACACACTCCCCCTGAGACTACACTAAAAAGAGAGTAGAATAACTTTAAAAATAAAAAAACTACAAAGACCAAGAGAAAGGGAGAGCTAACAACAGAAAATAAGAAAAAGCAAGACATTTTTGAAAAAGAGAAAGCAGACCAAGAAGTTTTAATTAACTTTATAGAAAAAGACAAAGCCTGGGAACATCAGACAAACTCAAAACCTGCAAATACAAGCACATCAGAAGGCTAACAAGAGAAGCCCCAAGTATACATCTGATGTGCAATGGCCACACTCTAAGTCCACTCCCAGAACTTAAGAACAGGATGTCAGCAGCCATGCATCTAGGTTCTAAACAGAAAAATGAGTTTTCTTCCCTCAAACAAGTGAATAGCCATAGAAAGCAGACCTCTACGTGATGGCATTAGAGATCTCCAAAAGCTCCATACATACAATCACCATAATGCAAAATCAGTCATCAAGTCCTGTCCAGGTGAAGATAGTTACCAATCAGCTTTTCGATGTCTTATTCAGATATGAATAAGGATCAGAGATTTGAGGAGTGCCTCAAGTACTAATAATATAATATAATAATAATAATAATAATTTTTTAAAAAACAAAGAAATGACTCTGGAAGAAACAAATGGAGAGGAAAAAAATAACTTCAATTAGAGACATTCAAGAATTCTTTAAATCTGAAAAGTCAAAATCAGAGTTTGGAGAAACATGGCAGAGTGAGAGACGTCCCCAAATGTCTCCTCTTGAAACAACAATAAGCTGAATATCTAAAACACAACAAAAAATACCCAACCTGCACACCAGTACGTCTGAGCATGGGTTCTGTGCATAAGAGCTACCACAGATTTAAAGATAATAAACAACTTTAAACCTAAAATAAACAAACAAACAAACAAAGTCAAAATCAAGAGGATGATGCTATGAAAACAGAAAAGCTAAAGGAAAGAAAAATCCCACTATAAGAGCTGGAAAATGGGTAGATATGAAGCAACAGACCCTTATTTTTCAATATTGAGATCTTTTAAAATGTATATCCTTATATATTTATTTGTGTTACAAACAACCATACCTCAATAAAGCTTTTTTTAAAAAAACGTTTCAGCAATTAAAGATGGTGTTTTTTTAAATTAAAGATGTGTTGTATTTATTTTCATTACATTATGACAACTTACTAAAACAAGTTTTATTTTCTTTAAGCAACAATTGACAAAGATAATTAGAACTAGCAAAAGAAAAACCACACACACAGACACACCCACATATATACAGTAACCTGGAAAGAGACCTAAACTTCCTGTGAGGAAAAAAAGCCTAGAAAGCAACCCTTTTGCCCAAAAGGTTCAGAATTAATGACCTCTGAAAATGGAGATATGGGGGGTGGGGTGCTACACACAAAAACATTGGTTGACAGTCTATCTATCTATCTATTTATTTATGCCTACAGCACCCAGTCTTTCTAGGTGGTCTCCCATGCAAGTACTAACCAAGCCTGACGCTGCTCAGCTTCCAAGATCAGACAGGATCAGGCTTGTTCAGGGTGGCATGGCTGTAGACAGCTGACAGTCTATTTAAAAAGCATTTATACCCCTGGATTCCCCTACTCAGCACAGTTGAACTACTGCTCTATCCTCATACTAACAGAAACCTGAAAGTTTATTCTCTGGAAAGGGTAAAGACTGCTTAGCCTATAGAAAGCAGGCACTGTAGGGTGGGGCGAAGTACTAAAAATAGAACTTTTATGTGAATATTTACAGGCTGAATGCCCAGAACCCAGGCCCTATTCCCTTAATCAGTATTCAAAAGGTTGGCAGCCAGATTTATACCTAGCAGGTGAATAAAAAGATCTTTCTGGGGAGTCAGACCAACCCAAGAGAAAAGACCTAACAACCAATACCCATGAACAATCCAAGGAAACCAACCAGATCACCCTATAAGTGAAGTCCAGAGTTGGAAAACCCAAACCCAAGCAAGAGCTTCCAACAAGCCTTGTATTATCCACTCTTATAGATAAATAGACAACCAAGGATCACCAGACACTAAGGAATGGCCTCCAACATGAAAGACTTGTTTGGAAGAGGTTAAAAAGGTGAAAATAGTTGCCTCTGAAGAATAAAATAAGGCTGGAAGATGTAGTTTTTCATTAAAAATCTTGTATAACTATTTTTCCCTTTTTTAGAATGTATGACATTGTTTAAAAAAAACCAGATAAATTAGTAATTAAATGAAAAATTAAGTATAATAAAATGCATATCTGCTTGACTGAAAAGAAAAGAAAGCTGACTATATTTCAAACACAAAAACATAATATCTGAAATAAGTTATTTGTTATGTCTCACAACCAATCAAGAAACCACTATGTTGTGCTGTTGCAATTGCTCTCTCTCAAATAAACCTAAAATGCTACATGATCTCATAGGAATAAGACGTTTACACTTATAATTATAGATCTGATCTTCTTCAAACTGTCTAGTGTACTTATATACAAAGATGTAGCAACAAAAGCCCTTGCAACACAGTGACAATGATTCAAACTGCCACTCCACTTATAACCTCTTGGCCAGCACTGAACATACTGGTGCCAGCATGGTAGCAATGGATGACTAAGTGAGAACCAAAATGGCCCATTAAAATATGGCTTATGTGAACGGTAAAATTACAACATAAAATATTAAGATTGACAAAGTACATGACCTCTCATTCTTCTGTGTTATAAACTGTGAAATAGTCAACTTTTAAGGGAGAGTAAAAAGCTTAGACTAAATATTTTTAAAAGGATAGAAAATTACTTATAAAATTTGCTAAAACATATTTAAAAGACATGATGACAAAATTACTTAAGAAAAATTCACTGAATTTCCAAAAAGGACACTAATCACTTAAAAAACAAAATGTGAATGTTGTTAATCATAAAATTAAAAAGTCACTGTTAAAATAAGAAAATATTAATATTTTTTAGACATGCACACTTAAAAATGATGGCTCGTGTCTTCTTTAAAACACCTCAGAAAAACAAGAAGGACTAGGTGAAGCACATGTGGCAAAGTCCTAATAATTATCGAAATAACATGGCAAAATCTAAATAATTGTTGAAGAAGTATAAGGTTCATTATACTATTTGTATATTTTTCAAAATAATTTTTAAAATGCTCACATCTACATCTGGTCTTTTTAGCAAATCTTCCACTTTAGCAACATCTCCGTTGGCAGCAGCCTTAACTAATTCTTCATTGAGGTCACCAGATTCTTGGGTTTCAAATAATTTCTTCAAAAGTTGGGAGAGTCTTTCTGTAAAGAATCAAACAAAGGTGCTAAAAAAGGAGATCTTGAACCTTAACCACTAACAGGCAAGCATTACCTATATGCCTGTAATACATACTTTTCCTTTTTTTCTATCACTAAGGTTATTTTTGTACAGATATTAGCATGCAAGTTATAATTACTATCATATAAAG
Organism: Eonycteris spelaea; assembly: GCA_003508835.1. NCBI lineage: Eukaryota > Metazoa > Chordata > Mammalia > Chiroptera > Pteropodidae > Eonycteris > Eonycteris spelaea. The sequence goes on along the minus strand of PUFA01000127.1, from coordinate 4,923,392 downwards.
CTGCATTAAATTTGAGCCCCTAAGTATTCCCAGTTTTCTCCAATTGATGTATTTCAAATTAAATTTTCAGAAAAAAAGTTATATACAAATAATAATTCAAGATTTAGAAGTCATAACAAAGATATCAGAAATGAACACATTCTAATGGATACACAATGGGAGTACCATAATGATACAAACTTCCTTTCAGGTTTTAAGCATACCACACTGACTCTCTGAGCTCAATGCTACAGACCTAAGAGTAAATCAACAGATCAATGATTATGATCCCTATAATATCAGAGGAAATATTTTAGGGACAAACCAATTTTCAGTTGAAAATGGACATCTGCAAGTGTTAATAACATACTTCAAAGGTGTCCTTGATCAGTTTTGACTAAAACAAGAAAGAACCAGGGATTTACATAGACTGGTTCATAATATATTTTTCTAAATAGCATTAATCAGTAGAGCATCTACCCAGTTCTTCTTAATTCTTGGATCTTCTTATTGGAAAGCAAAGAAATCACAAAGTGGGGAAAAGGACCAAAGCCTAGTCCACGTTACTTGAGAGTAGGATATTAACTATCATTCACTCTTCTAATTTGTATGTAGTCAACTTGATGTGATGCCATCTAACCTTGAGGTAAAAATAAAGACCACCTGATTTAAACTTTACGCACATTAGTAAATTACAGTAGAAAAGAGACAGAAGCAGAGGAAGTTAAAAGCAGTACAAAATAAAACTAGAGGTCACTCAATGTTTTCCTTAGTATTTAAAGTTATGGTTCTACTTTTCTGGATGACATATACACATCAGTAATTTATAATTTGTTGTAGAATGAACTGAGTCTGTATATATAATACTGGAGCATAGGAAGGAAAGACTTTGGGCACGAGTCGACCTAAACATTTAGGATATTCACATCACAATAGTTTTTTACTCATTGCAGGATGTATAATAACTCTTATTGAATAGTAAGAAAAAAATATGGCTGATATGTAAAATATTCAGAAAGAAAGCCATCTGCAACCAATAATGTTGGAAATGAAAAGAAAACAGTCTAAGAAAGTGATGGTTCTTTGGCACAAAAGTTTTGACTCTTTTAAAGAGGAGAGTGTTGAATTTCAGGTATCTTAGATTTGATGTGGAGAAGTCCTTGATATATCCAAGAAAAAGCATATATTTATGGAACTTTTCCAGTGCATACCTCTGCCAGAACAAAGGCTATCATTGTATGGGGTGGGGAGGGGAATTTTAGTGAAAGTTGAAAATATAATTAACATTCAAGTGAAGTTATGTGATCTGGGGGAAAACCAGGAACACATACATTATCTGTATGAGAACTGGGGAATTAGCAAAGGTTCTAACGTAAAACACATTACTTTTAAAGAAGTATGAGACAAAATACCACCAGATGCATTGCTAATGGCTGATCCTGCAGATGCCACCTTAGAAACTGCTGCTGGATTATATGTCCAAGATGTACCACAAACTTCCACCTTTAAGTCACTGTCTGAATAAATCTGTTGTACGACCAACTTTACCTAAAGTCTTTAAGAAAAAGTATATTCATGTTTCCAAGTCTAAAGTATATGCCATAAAAACTTTACCAGTTTTTGCATGTTTAAATAATTCATTTTACTTTGTTCTTAAGAGAAAAGCTTTTGAAGGTTAATAATATTCAACTGATTAGTTACAAACTTTAATAAGCATCTTTAAAAATATTTCTATAAAAAAACTACTTCCACAAGAATAAAATAATCATGAGTGTCTTTTTTCATAAAAGTTCACAAAATTTTGCTTTTTGATATTCAACCCTTCTTTTTTAACCCCTTAAGATATATCTTGAGAACTATACAACACAAGTAAGTAAAACCTATCACCAATCTAGCCTAAAAATGTGAAATCTAATTTCAAAAAAAAATTATTTAAACCAAATGGGCTCAAAACTTACATCTATGTTTAAAATCCTTTATGGAATCATGCCTTATTCAAAAACGTGTGTAGAAATAACATGCTTATTTAATATGGACTAAAAAGGGTAATTAGGAATAGAATAATCAGCAACAGCACCTCTTTACCATGTGGCAAATGCTTTATTATATTGACTTACCTAATACTATAACCCTGAAAGTTAAATACTATTATTAGCCCCATTTCAAAACTCAGTTCCAAAACCCATTCCTTAAGCGCAACAGAATAGCATAACAATACTAGAAATCAGTGAAGAGCAGCGATACCTGACTACTACTTTCTAACACAAGAAGAAATTCCCTTGATTTATTTTCTTTTGACCTCTCCATAGCATTTGACCCCAACTTCTGGAAACTACTCCCTTGATTTTGGATGACAGTCTAAATATTACTGTCTGTTCCATTCTCTATTCAATGGCTCCTTTCCTTTCTTCAAGTCCTAAATCTGTTCATTTCCCGAACTTTTAATTCCTGCATTTTTACTCTTCTTTCTTGAAAATTTAATCCACTTTGACAACTATCATCTTATATCCAAAGACTCCAAAATATACTTCTCTAGCCCTGTTTACCTCCCTTGCCCCACAACACACACCAACTTTTACTTCTCATTAGACATTTTCTGGGAATCTTCCATCATATCAAACTCTATGAGGCTGCATTCTTTTGTTTCCTCCCTCCTAAACTGTTTGTTACAGAAGATCTCAAACACATAAAAGTAGACAACAGTATATTAGATCCTCATGTACCCATCAACCGGTTTTAACTTATCAGCTCATGGCCAATCTTGTTTTCCCCTACCATTCTCTAGTCCTATATTATTTCATCTGTAAACTCTTTAAAAACATATCTACAATACTATTATCAACTGGCCCAAATTATCAGTAACTCTGTAAATGAAATACCGGCCAGTGTTCAAATTACCAATTGCCTCATAAATGATAAATTTTTAGTTTCTTTAAATCAAGCTCCAAGTAAAACTTATACTTTTCTCTGCAAAATTATTTGTTGAAGAATAGGGTTATTTATCCTATAAAGTTTCTTTACAATTTGAATTTTGCTAATTGGTATAGTTTAATGATCATCTGTTTTTGTATTTGGGAAATGCTAGATCCTTTTAATATGAAATCTTCATATTAAAATCTAGAAATCTTCGTTTGCTTCCTTGCTATCTGGTATGAGGCTCATCTTGTTTATTTCCTGTCAAAGAGCTAGAATTAACCATTTCTCCAAAGGCCTTAGTTCTTTACAGAAGGAAAGGCTATTTCAAGACCATAATCTGAGCACTAAGGTTGGTTATTGTTACTGGAATGGTCACTGTTTCTAGGTCTCTTCATGGACAGAGGTATGGGGTTGTTTGTTTTAAAAGATAAAATAAATTATGAGTTCAAAACACTCTTTCCAATTCAAAATCTAAGACTCGCGTTTAACATAACCTCTTCTACTATTACATCGTATCTCTTTTCCCACTTGATCATTCTGGTTCTCAAGGTCACTGGAGATAATAAATGTAAATTATCATAAATACTCTTTCTTTTTGTCATGTTACATAAACAATTGCAAATAACAACATCAACACTATCGCAATTAGATTTCTGAAAATTATTTCATTTTCTTTTCCCTATGCAGTTCTGTGTGTATATTCTTCCCATAAGAATATAAAGATAAATTACTGTGTTTAAAAAAATCACCTGGATTTCCTCTTGTATGACAAAAGGAACACCACTCAGGTTTATTTGTTCATTTTATTTTCCACTTTTAGAAGTTTCCCTTTTTTTGAATCTGATTTTGCTTTATAACTGTATAAAATAATACATGGTTTCAAATCTAAAACAGTATATTCAAGGAATCTTCCTTCTACTTTGATCCCCTATATCATATTCACTTTTTATATATGAATACTTTTTTTAACTTATGATTAATCTTTCCACTGTTTAAATATAGTTTATATTAAAAAATTATATTAAACTATATTGTCATATTATAATAAGCCATATACATATATGTGCAGTACATATATACACATTCTCATTCTTCTCTTTAAAAATATTTATGTATCATCTATTAGTCTCCTAGTATGTACAATACTGAAATTAGTCATTCATGGTGTTCTTTCCACCTACCTTGTGTCTCCCCTATAATTTGTAAATAATATCTGGTCCCAGTGCCTTATCCCTATTTTACATTTTCCACTAACAGCTCTATCAAAAATATTAACTGTTAGCCTTTTTTTGGACCTTCCCTGGCTAATTTAACTGAATAAATTGAAAATAAAAGGCATAAGTATGCCTAGCTGCCAATAAAGAAATAATTCTTTGAAGGATTATGCTACTTTCCTTTCTAAAATAAAGTACCTTTAAAACTACATAAGCATAGTATAATTCCTAATCCAAAACTATTTTTCTATGTTACTTACTGGAAGCATTAGTTCAGCCCATTCTCCATGTCCTCTTTGTAGAAGTTTATTCTTTCCAGATAAACAAACTTGTACAAGATCACCAAACTTGAAACTGTGAAGTGCCTCCTTCTGCACTTTGAGCAGCATCCCCACTTCGGACAATGTTTGCTTTAGTGAGAACAGCAGGATTGAAGGTCCACCTAAAGATCAAAGCCGAAACTCAAAATGGGTAAGTTTATTTTAACACAACATTTTTTGTTAAACATTGCAGGGTGAAAAGCCTTTATAACATAAAGAATAAAGCAATCCTTTGTAATTAATCTTGAATGATCTGTTTTTTTATAATTTTATAACACAAATGTTGGGAAAAAGTTATTTGTCTTACCACCCTATATATTTGTCTAGATTTAATCTCTTCTGCATGTTTTAAAAAAATTGCTTACAATACACAGTCATTGTTAAAAATTAAAACATTTCAGAAACAGCATAAAGTGTGTGAACTTTGAGAAAGGAATGTATCTGCCAAGAATTCCTTGTGGTTAACTGGAGCCCAAATTCATAACCAGTCTAGCAGCCTTTGCTGATAGAGGCCTCTCATACACATGTTGAAGGAAGGGAAAAGCACAGACAGAGCTACCAGCCTCCTGCACTGTTGTCCCACCTTCTGAGTCAACCCTTATAAAGGAGCTCCTAGTATCTTCTTTTGACCAATAGATTGAGACTGCCCTGTCCATAAGAGCTGAGTAGCTAGCTATTCCTCTTTTGCCTCTATACAGGCCAACCAGAACCACACAACCCTGCCTAATCGGGTACCATGCTATTTGGACCATCCAATCAGAACTGTGCAATTTGGACTCATTTGCATAAAAATGGACAGATCAGGAAGCAGGTCAAGAAAGTGGCCAGCCCTTTGACTAGGTGGAGCCACTTTTGTTTCCACCAGAGGCTAAATTTGTTTCACAAACTGTTCATCTGAATAAATTTTTCCTCTTTCCATATCTCAGACTGGGAAGTTCTGCTGACAAACAAAAGTTCCATTTTTATTAACATGCCTGATCATTCATTCTCCACCCTACTAGAAACGACTGTTAATCCTCTACTGTGTATCCTTGCAGATCTTTTATCAATATGCTGAGAGGCAGTTATAATGTAGAGAGTTTTCTTTTCCATAAATGGAATCATATAATTCTGACTTTTTTCTTCTCAGAGATGCATCTTGGAAGATTTATTTTTTAATTTCCCAGCATGGATCTACTTATTTCAATTTAATGGCTACAGAATATTCCATAGCATGAAATACCTAATGTACTTAACTGCCTCCTACTTTCATTTAAAGTATTTCCAAATTTTCACTATCGTAAACAATAAAGAACATCCTTATATGTATATCTTGTGCACATTGAGGTCATTATTCATTAGAGATTCTAGAAGAACTAATCAAAGTATGTATTTGTTTACAATTCTGATAGAGCCAAATGCTCTGCAAGAAGAGTACACCATTTCCCCATACCATTGCCAATTCATAAAAATAGTATTTAGTTTTTAATTTGTCATGCTTGGGCATTTTACATGATCTGTAATCACTGTAGCAAAACAAATTTGGAATCTAATTTCTTTCCTTACATAAGCATTTTTCTGTGCTGCTACATTTTCATAATGACCCATTTTTTGACTACTTAATATTTCATTAAATAGTTGTTACCACAAATGTGTAAACATTTCTCCTAGTTCCAAATGGCACTCCAAAGAAAAAGTTCCCCAGGAAATAAGTTTTTACATATAGTCATTAGCACATAAAACTTTGAGAAAGGTCACAACATATAAAAATTCTGTTTACTAAAATCTGTAACCATGCAAAATTTGCTTTCTAAAGCAATCACAAAAAAAGTGCCTCTGACCAGTTAAAGAATAAAAATAAGATGCACGAAGTTTTCAGTTTTATCAATCACAATGTTCCTTTAGCTCATTTCAATGTTCCAGACTTTACAAGACCTTAGGTGCCTGCACACAGCAGTATTTATTCAAACTGTTCCCTTGCCTACAGTGTTAACCTGCCTTAGTGAAAACCAAGTCAATCTTTCAAGCTTATTCAAATGTAATTTTCTCTCTCAATTTCTATCATTTGCCCAGCTGAAATGACCACTTTTTTTGTACCTTCAGAAAATCCTGAATACTCACCTATCATAATTACTACAACACTATAGAAGTTATTTCCGGTTTTACCTATCCAAACTAAAAGAGAATCCCTCCAAAGCAGAGACCATGTCTTATTGTCATTTTATTGCAGCACTAATCCTAGGGCCTAACACAGTGGCTTAATAAGTTAGTATTAATTTTGTTGAATAAAAAAAGAGATTATTTTCTAGAATTCAAATGTCATTATACTCTTAACACCATTACCCAAGAAAGAGTTTTAACCAAAAAGAATTCTGTGAGTAATACTCCTAATTTGTGTTAACCTAACATTTCCAAATAAGGTAATATTTAACACAAAATATGTTAGTATATGTTAATCTAAACTTAAACTGTTATGATATTTTTTTATTAACAGCTTTATTGAGATATAATTCACAACCACACAATTCATTCACTTAAAAGTATATAATTCAGTGGTTTTTTGTATATTCAGAGTTGTACAACCAAGCACCACTAATTCCGTTTTCACCACCACAAAAAAGATACCCCCTAATGATTAGCAGTCACTCTGCATTCGCTCCCTCCCTAGGCCCAACAACTAGTAATCTACTTTGTTTCGATGGATTTGCTTATTCTAGACATTTTATATAAATAAAATAACATTATATGTGACCTGTAGCTGGCTTCTTTCACTTAGCGTAAGGCTTCCAAGATTTATCTATGTTGCAGCATTATGCCAGTACTCCAATCCTTTTCATAGCCAAATATAATATTCCACTGTATGGACATCATATTTTGTTTATCCATTCATCAGCTGACAGACCTTTGGGTTATTTCCACCTTTGGTGTTTTGAGTAATGCTTCTACAAATATTCATATACAGGTTTTTGTGTAGACAAATGTTTTCACTTCTCTTGGGTATAAACCTCGGAGTGGTCATATGGTGATTCTATCCATAACATTTTGAGTAATAACTAAACTGTTTTCCATAAGCATTCTAGACCACTTCACAGTCCTACTGAGGATTTGGTTCTAATTTTTCTACATCTTCACCAACACTTTTAATTATCTGACTTTTTTATTCTAGTCTTCTAGTAATATGAAGTGGTATCTCATTTGTGGTTTTTCAATTGATTTTCCCTAATAACTAATAATGCCAAGCATCTTTTCATGAGTGTATAGAATGTGTGTAGAATAATTTGTGTCATTCCAAAATTAGCATGTTGAAGCTCTAACTCCTAATGTGACGGCATTTGGAGACAGGGCTTTTAAGGAAGTTACTAAACTGAAATGAAGTCATAAAAGGTAATCTGACAGAACTGGTGACTTCAAGAATAGGAAGGGGTACTGGAAATGTCTCTTTCTGAGCATGCACAGAGAAAAAGGCTATGTGAGGACATAGTGAGAAGGCAGTCATCTACAAGCAGGAAGTATTCTCATCGAAACCACCTCTTGGTGATGCATTCTTGACCTTAGACTTCTATCCTCCAAGACTATAAGAAAACAAATTTCTGTTGTTTAGCCACCCAGTCTGTGGTATTTTGTTATGGTAGCCCTAGCAGACAATACGGTGAGTTTATTAGCCATCTCTATATCTTCTTTGGAAGGATGTCTATTCAAATCCTTTGCCCATTTTTCAATTGGATTATTTGTTTTTTATTATTGAGTTGTAAGATACAAGGTCCTAAGGAGACATATAATTCAAAAATATTTTCTCCCATCCCATTCTTTTCACTTTCTTGATAGTTTACTTTTGAAACATAAAAGTTTTAATTTTTATGAAGCCAAATTTATTCATTTTTTCTTTGGCTGTTTCTACTTTAGAGGTCTATATCTAAGAAATCACTGTCTAATCCAATGTCATGAAGATTTATACCTATGTTTTACTCTAAGAGTTTCACAATTTTAGCTCATATCTAGATCTGTGACGCATTTTTACTTAATACTATATATATAGTGTGTAGCAGGGGTCCAATTTCATTCTTTTGTACAACGATATCTAGTTGACTCAGCACTTTCTTTACTGTAGTTTTCTTTTTTTTAATTAAGGTATAATTGACATTAAGCATTGTCAGTTTCAGGTGTACAATACAATGATTTGTATTTGTATACAATGTCAGTACCATTTGCTGAAAAAGATTATTCTTTCCTCCACTGAATTGTGTTGAATCCTTGTCAAAAATCAACTGACCTTAAATGCAAGGGCTTATTTCAGGACTCTAAATTTTATTCCATCAATCTACATGTTTATCCTTATGTCAGTAATACACTGATTACTGTAGTTTGTAGTAAATTTTTGAAATCAGAAAATGTGAGTCCTCCAAACTTTGTTCTTTCAAACTTTTTTGACTATTCTGAATTCCCTTGAATTTCCAAAAGAATTTGAAGCTCAATCTGTCAATTTCTGTTTAAAAAAAAAAAAGCACTAGGATTTGATAGGGATTGTACTGAATCTGTTGATTAGTTTGGAAAAAATACTGCCATCTGTTATAGATTAATTATGTCTCCCAAAATGATATGTTGACATCCTAATCCTGATACCTCTGAATGTGACCATAGAAATAGGGTCTTTACAGATGTAACCAAGTTAAAATGAAGTCATACAGGATTAGGGTAGTCCCTAAATCCAATGAAACAGCTTTTGACCATTTTCTATGTAAAAGATTTCAAAATTTCCATGAGCTCAATTAACTTCCTTCTATGTCTCCCAGCGTTCTTTTCCTAATGGATGGTTAAAACTACAAATGTTGGCTTGACAAAAATAAAATAGTGAGCTGAGAGATTATTTATGTCTAAGTCTCAAATGATCTCCCTACAACTATCCCAACTTGACTAGAGATTGATTTGAATGCATTTGAAAATAAAATTTGTACCCAGGGATTAAAAAGGTCATGTGAAGACACAGTGACACACAAACTCACAGGGGAAGGCCAGTGAAGACAAGGAAGAGGAAATGAGTGATGCATCTATGAAAGCAAGAATTGTTAGCCACCAGAAGGTAGAAGAAAGGCATAGAACAGACTGCACTTTAGAGATTCCAAAAGAGCTCAATCTTGCTAACACCTTGACTTTGGACTTCTAGCCTCCAGAATTGTGAAAAAATAAATTTCTATTGTTTGAACCCACCCAGTTTGTAGAAATTTGCTACAGCAACCCAAGGAAACTAATACACCATCTAAATAATATTAAATCTTCCAATCCATAAACATGAGATGTCTTTCCATTTATTTTTGTCTTTAATTTCCTTCACAACGTTTTACAGTTTTCAGTGTACAAGTCCGTACTTTGAGGGCTAAAATTTATTCTTAAGTATTTTATTCCCTGTGATACTATTGTAAATGGAATTTTCTCTTAATTTCATTTTCAGATTCTTCGCTGCTAGTGTACAGAAATATAATTGCTTTTTCTATATTGATCTTGTATCCTACAACTTTGCTGAACTCACTTATTAGTTCCAATAGTTTGTGTATTCTTTAGGTTTTTCTATTATAATATCATGTCACCTGTAAACAGAGATAGTTTAACTTCTTTCTCTCAGTCTTCCTTTAATTTCTTTTTCTTGCCTAACTGCCTAACTAGGAATATTGAATAGAAGTGGGGAGACTAGACAATCTTGTTCTGTTCCTGGTCTTAAGGAAAAAGCATTTAGTCTTTTGCCATTAGTATTATGTTAGCTGTGGTTCTTCATAAATGCCCTTTACCAGGCTGGAGAAATTCCTTTCTGGTCTTAGTTTATTCAGAGTTTTTATCATGAAAGTGCTGAATTTTGTAAAATGTTTTTTCTGCATCCCCTCATATGATGTTATAAGATTTGAATACAATTAAGAGTTAATTCTACACTCTGGTAAGCAACTAAATGTTAAATTTTCTTTTCCCTATATAACCCCTCTATGTACATGTCAGTAATAAAGTCGAAAATCACTCAATTTAACTACTGCTTTTCTTTAACATACCATAAACATACAAGTAAATTGGATATATTTTGGTCCTTAAGGGCAAATAAATAAAAGGCGTAGGCATAATCTCAAGAAACTCGCAACTCAGAGATCAAATAACCATATTATATATAACAGGAAACCTAACAGATGAATAACATATGCATAAACAAAGGAAGGAGAAAGGCAATCCCCAAAGTAAATAAGCTCAGTATCTGTAGGATGAACAGGAGTTAATCTAGAGAAAAAGAAAGGAGGAAAGGGTATTCTGCAAGGAGGTAAAGGCATGTGCAAAGGAACAGAAATGCATGCAATCTATATTGCTGAGAAGGCACAGAGTGTGCATACATGTCTGCGGCAGAGAGGAGCTGTGCTACCAAGAGATAACAACCCTGGAGATATAAGCCAGAGAAGTCACATGAACGCAAACTTTTTGCTATACTTGGACCTAATAATGGTACAATGTATTCTTACTCCTGAAGAAAAATGTGCATAGAACATTGTATCACAAGATATTCATATAAATTCACACACAGTTAGTCTTTTGTCATTTGTTCCCTCCACCTTACCAATATATTCTGGAGTTTTATCTACCTAGAGCTACCTTTAAGGAGTCTTTAATTATATCATATTATTTGCTTTGTTTAAGGCTTTTTTATTATTTATTTGCTTTATATACTAAATTTATTTGCCATTACTGAATATTTAAAATATTTCACCAACCCCTGAAGCAGTCTATGAGGATGTCACGAACTCCCCCCGACCCTCTCCCCCAGAGCCCCTCAGTCTCAGAGACACCACCAAGGCTGAGCCAGAGCCCCCTGTTGAGGATCTGCGCCCCAGATCCATTCCCTTCCCCTCGTCCCAGGTACGGGCCGGCAGGCAGCCGTGGCACGTGCCCATTGAAATTACAACTGAATTATAAAATTGATCAACATGGGAGAACACCTGAAATCCAACTGATCATAACACCTATGTTTGATAATATAAAGAAGCCACATCAAAGCTGTGGGAATGCCAGGCCAGAAGTTGCAGCAAAACTGAGGTTTTTAGCAGAATGGACCTTGTCTCCCTGAGATCCCGCTTCATCCAAGCCACAAAGTACCTGCAGCCACTCACAAGCAGCCTTTGTGCCCTGTTTGGCTCTGGGGTTGAGCAGTTAGCACAGACAACTGACCTTAGCTAGTGTAATAAGTTCATTTCAAGGAAAACAGTTGTGGGCAGACCACTGCTGCCTGTACGAGCTGCAATATCTCTTGAGGGGATTACAGGGGTCTGGACTGGCCTGATGACCCTTGGTTCCCTAAGCTCCTGCCCATCAAATACACAAAGTGCCCAGTGCACATTGATGGGAGATGCCCCTGCCCTGGCGTAGCACATTTAGGCCTAAGGTGGGCAGCAGCTGGACCTTGCTGCAATTGGAGTGGTATAGGGAGCCACAGAGACAGTGTTGGCAAGTAACCTGACACTGCAGTGGCAGGGGGAAATTTACTGAATAGACCAGGAGACTCCCAGGGTCCCTGTGACACCCAACATGCGTATCACCCAGAGGCTCATCCAGTTTCAGAGACTTACAGGCAACTGGCAGGCAGTGTCGGGCATTGAAGAGCATTGGTCCCTCTGCCAAACAGGGGATAACGGACCGCTGCCTACAGCGTGTGTTTCTTTCACTTACATATAGATCCAGATAGGCAACAACCATTCTGCAAATCACTTTGTAGTTCCTCACCAGGTAGCCCTGAGCAATCAAAAGCAGCGGCTGACCTTGACCTACGAAGGAGCCCCTCCCAAGGGGCCACAAAACCAACGCATCTGGAGGCTGGCACGAGACCACAATTGAGCAACTCCTGACTAGTCTCTTTTAGTGATATACACAAAGGTTTTAGTTGCAACAAGTACACAAGTCTGCTAGGCAAAAACTAACTCAGTGGGGTCAGCATCCACAAAACAACTCTTATCCTGAAACAACAGGAAAAACTCCAGAAAATAAGCTAAAGAAATGGAGGCAAGCAACCTACCAGAGACAGAGTTCAAAATAATGGTTATAAGGGTGCTCAATGAACTTATGGGGAGAATGGATGAGCACAATGAGAACCTCAACAGTATAAAAAAAGGACATAGAAACCATAAAAAAAGAACCAGACTGAAAAGAGGAATAACACTAGAAGGATTCAACAGTAGACTGGACGAAGCAGAAGACTGAATAAGCAAATTGTAGACAAGGTAGCAGAATACACCCAATCAGAAACAACAAAAAGAAAAAAAGAATTTTAAAAATGAGGATAGTTTAAGAGACCTCTGGCACAACATGAAGGTAAAAATATCCAGATCATAGGAGTACCTGAAGAGCAAGAGAGAGAGCAAGAGATTGAAATCTATATGAAGAAATAATAACGAAAACTTTCCCTAACCTGGCAAAGGAATTAGACATACAAGTTCAGGAAGCACAAAGAGTCCAAACAAGAGGAATTCAAACAGACCTACACCAAGACACATATAAATTAAAATGCCAAAGGTCAAGACAAAGAGAGAATCTTAAAAGCAGCAAGAGAAAGGAAGCTGTTACTTACAAGGGTACTCCCATAAGAATGTCTGCTGACTTTTCAATGGAAACTTTGCAGGCCAGAAGGGAATGGCAAGAAATATTCAAAGTTATGAAAACAAGAATCTACAACCATGAACACTCTACCCAGCAAGGCTTTCGATTAAAATGGCAGGTGAAATAAAGAGAAGGAAGAGATAAAGAGCTTCCAGACAGAAAAAGCTTAAAATTCATCACAACACAGAAATGTTAAAGGGTCTTCTGTAAAAAGAGAAAGAATAAAAAGAAAATAGAAATAACAAATATGAATAAAAATGGCAGTAACAATGTACCTATCAGTAATCACTTTAAATGTAAACATTAAATGTCCAATCAAAAGACATAAAGTAACTGAATGGATAAGAAAACAAGACCCATGCATATGCTGTCTACAAGAGATCCACTTCAGATCAAAGACACTACAGACTGAAAGTAAAGGGATGGAAAAAGATATTTCATGCAAACAAAATGAAAAAAAAAAGCTGGGGTAGCAATACTTATATCAGATAAAATAGACTTTAAAACAAAAGGCTATAAAGAGACAAAAAGGGGCGTTACATAATGATAAAGGATGAAAATCAAGAGGACATAACCCTAGTAAACATATATGTACCTAACACAGGAGCACTACATACATAAAGCAATTATTGACTGACATAAAAGGAGAGATCAATAGTAATACTCATAGTAGGAGATTTTAGTAACCCATTAGCACCAATAGATCTTCCAGGCAAAAAATCAACAAGGAAACAATGGGCCTAAAAGACACACTAGCAGATGACTTAATAGATATTTTCAGAGCATTTGACCCCAAAGCAACAAAATATACATTCTTCAAGCACATGGAACATTTTCAAGGACAGAGTACATGTAGGACACAAATCAAGTCTCATAAATTTAAGAAGATCTGAAATCACATCAACCATCTTCTCTGATCACAATGATATGAAACTAGATATCAACTACAAGAAAAAAACTGGAAAATACACAAACACATGGAGGCTAAATAACATGCTACTAAACAATGAATGGGTTATTAATGAGATCAAGGAAGAAATCAAAAGATATCTAGAGACAAATGAAATGAAACACAATGCTCAAAACTACAGCGACACAGCAAAGCAGTCCTAAGAGGGAAACAAGAAAAAAGTTCAAATAAACAATCTAACTAGAAAAAAACAGCAACCAAAGCCCAAAGTGAATACAGGAAAGAAGAAAATAATAAAAGATCAGAGTGGAAATAAATGAAATAGAGTCTAGGAAAACAATACAAAGATTAATGAACCCAAGAAGAATAAACAAATTGACAGAACTTAGCCAGACTCAAAGAAAAAAGAGAGAGGACTTAAATTAATAAAATCAAAATGAAAGAGGAAATAACCACAGACTCCACAGAAATACAATGGATCCTAAGAAAATACTATGAGCAATTATATGCCAACAAATTAGACAATCTGGAAGAAATGGACACATTCCCAGAAATATAAACTCTCCCAAGACTGAGTCAAGAACAAACAAAAATTTAAACTGACCAATTACCACCAATAAAATAGAATCGGTAATCAAACCTCTCTCAAAAAACAAGTCCTGACCAGATGGCTTCATAGTGAATTTTACCAAACATTCAAAGAAGAAGTATGACCTATTCTTCTCAAACTATTCCAAAAATTTCAACAAGAGGGAAGGCTCCCTAACTCCTTTTATGAGGCCTCCATTACCTTGATTCCAAAACCAACAGACAAAGGCATTACAAAAAAAGAAAACTATATGCCAATATCTTTTATAAACACTGATGCAAAATCCTCAAAAAAATTAGCAACTGAATTTAGGAATACATTAAAATACATACAACATGATCAAGTTGGATTTACTCCCGGATGGCAAGGTTGGTACAATAACTGCTGATCAATTAATGTGATACACCACATTAACAAATCAAAAGATAAAAAAATATAATCATATCAATAAATCCAGAAAAAGTGTTCAACAAAATCAAGCATCCATTTATGATAAAACTCAGCAAAGTAGGACCAGAAGGAACATACCTCAATATCATAAAGGCCATATGTGACAAACCTACAGCTATCATTATATCAATGGGGAAGGCTAAAAGCATTTCCCTTAGGATCAGGAACAAGATAAGGATGCCAACATTCATCACTCCTCTTACAAGATTGTATTGGAAGTCTTAGCCACAGCAATAAGACAAGAAAGAGAAATAAAAGGCATCCAAATTGGAAAGGAAGAAATAAACTCTCTTTATTTGTCGATGACATGATCTATAGAGAAATCCCTAAAGATTCCAAAAAACTGTTAGAACTGATCGATGAATTCAGTAAAGTAGCAGGTTACAAAATATTCAGAAGTCAGTGGCATTTTTATACAACCGGATGTACTTTCAAAAAGAAAAATTAAGAAAAAACAATCTCACAACTGCAATCAAAACTATAAAATACCTGGGAATCAAATTACCTAATCAATTAACCAAGAAAGTAAAATAATTATTTCAGAAAAATTATAAGTCACTGAAAAAGAAATTGAGAAGACAAATAAATGGAAGCACATTTGTGTTCATGGGTAGGAGAATCAACGTCGTCAGAATGGCCATAGTACCCAAAGCAATCTATAGATTCAATGCAATCCCTATCAAATATCAATAGCAATTTTCAGAGAGCTAGAACAAATAATCTTAAATTGATATGGAGCCATAAAAAAAACCCTGAATTGCATGGCAATCTAGAGAAAGAACAAAGTTGGAGGTATCATACTACTTGATATCAAACTATACTACAAGGCTACAGTAATCAAAACAGCATGGTACTGGCAAAAAAAAAAAAAACAACAACAAAGCAAAACAACAAAACAAACAAACAAAAATACAGAATACATTTAAATGGATACAGAATAGAGAGACCAGAAGTAAATCTATCCTATCGCTCACTTAATATATGGCAAAGGAGAAAAGAATATACAATGGGGTAAAGACAGTCTCTTCAATAAATGATGATGGGAAAATTGAACAGAATAAATGCAAAAAAAAGGAAGGTGGACTACCTTCTTACACCATAAAAAAGAATAGACTCAAAATGGATTAAAGACTTAAATGTAAGACTCAAAACCATAAACTTCTAGAAGAAAACATAGGCAGTAAACTTTCTGATATTACTAATGGAATTTCTTTTCAGCTATATCTCCTTGGGCAAGGGAAACAAACAAAATATAACAAATGGGACTACATCAAACTAAAAGTTTTTGTACAGCAAGGAAACATCACAAAACAAAAAGACAATCGACTGTTTGGGAGAAGACATTTGCTGATAAGGGGTTAAAATCCAAAATTTATAAAGAATTATACAACTCGACAACAAAAAAAAACAACAGCCCAATTAAAAATGGGCAGCAGATCTGAACAGATACTTCTCCAAAGAGGAAATACAGATGGCTAACAACATATGAAAAGATGCTCAAGGTTGCTAAACCACCAGAGAAATGCAAATTAAAACCACAGATAAGATATCACCTCACGCCTGTCAGAATGGCCATCAAGCAATAAATCAAAAACAGCGAGTGTTGGCAAGGATGTGGAGAAAAGGGAACCCTCATACATTGTTTGGTGGGACTGCAAATTGGTACAGCTGCTATGGAAAACAGTATAGAGGTTTCTCAAATAATTAAAATGACTATACCTTTTGACCCAGCAAATGCACTTCTGGGTATTTATCCAAAAGAAAACCAAAACAATAATTTGTAAAAGACCTATGCACTCCAATATTCATGGCAGCACAATTTGCAATAGCCAAGATATGGAAGCACCAAATGCCCATCAACAGACATTGGATAAACAAATTGAAGGTTCATATATACAATGAAATATTACTCAGCCACTAAAAAAGAGGTTATTATGCTGAATGAAATAAGGCCAAACAGAGAAAGATAAATAACATATGATTTCATATATGTGGAATCTAAGGAACAAAAGAACAAACTAATCAAAAACAAACTCACAAATATAGTGGACAATTTGGTGACAGATAGAGGGAAGGGGTTTTTGGAGGGCTGGGAAATGGGGTGAAAGGGTTAAAGAAGTACAAATTAGTAGTTGATAGCTGGTCATGGGGATGAGGAGTATGGCAGAGAATGCAGCTAGCATTAATAAGATGGCTAGGTGGAGGGCCAGGAGAAAGAGGGAGCAATTGGGGGAATTGTTTTATAAACTATATAGATGTCTAACCAATGTACTATATACTTGAAACTAATTTAAATAAATAAATTTTTTTATAAAAGGAAATATCACCAACCTATTGCCACTTGGATACTGTACTACAATGTCATGATCTTCATCAATGCCACACACAGTTCCAGTTTGTAGTTAAAGTCTCAAACATGCCGTCAGTCCATCCTCCATGTCCATGCTGCAAGGACTGTACAATTTCTAGGTCAAGATCTATATTTACCAGGTCACCAATCTGTAAACCACCAGGATTCCTGTTTCCATTCTGCTCACCTGTAATTGCAGAGGGAGTTGACAAAAAAAAGGAAGTCACAAGCAACAACAAGCAACTGCATTATTTTTAAACAAGAAAAGTTCTAGATTTTTAGTTTCAGTTACTACTAATCCTAAAATGTTTTGAGAATATACTATATCAGATTCTAGAATTACAGATATTTAAAAACGGAAAGAAAATAAAACTTCAGACTCAAAAAATGAAAATAACGTGATGATTATAACGATGACTGAACAGTAATAGAATCTACAAAAGACTATGCAACCCTACATCAGAATACAAAGCTCTGGATACTGAAAATATTCACTTTTCTACATGGAAGACTTGTTGTCTATCACTGCATCAATGCACAATAACTAGAGACCATTAAAGAGAAATATGAAATTATTTTTTACAATGAAGTGCTTAATACTTTTTTTAACCAATGGTTTTTGTGACTTTTACATAAAGACCATTTTTAACTATTTCAAAGTCCATTCCCTAGATTATTTTAAGCTAGTAGTGGGAAAAGGATTCATGATCAGATAAAGGATTCATGATCATAAAACACTATGATAAGGGACGCAAAATGTGTATGTTGATTCTACACTTTTCTTGTGAAGGCAAGATACAAAACAAAGTTTCTGAAAGCAAGAGAAATGAATGATCTCATCAAAAATATAGATTATTCTTTACAGCACTTTTTGGCAAAAAGGCAAATCCCATTTTTTAGAAAGAGGAACACAGAGTTCTCATGAATGAGAAAGGCGAGCATTCAGAGACTAAGGCTTAATCAAAAGAATGGTAAATGTTCATCATGGCAACAGTAAAAATCTATAAAATAAAAGTAGTTTTGGTTTTCTTATTCTTTTTTATTTTAATGATATGTGGAATTATACTCATTATATTACTCTAATCTTGGAGCTGTTCTTATATTAAGGCAATTTTACACAAATTCTAAGGAATTTATAAACTTTAATTGTCAGATCCTATTCTTAATAGCATGAGATACGACATTGATAATCTAACACAAAATTTTTCAACAATATAAGTTCATGGTTAAAAGACAAAAGTTTCAACCATATTATGACATAAATGGCCCATCAGTTCTCAAGCTATGATAATTCAATGTCTTCATAAGTCATTGAAAAAGAACAATTTTTTAAAACCAAAATAAAATTTAAAAGTTACTTCTTTAAATATCTTTAATGGTAAATAGTTTTTAAAAGTTCAAATTTAAACATTTTTCTGATTCCATGAACTCTGACCCATTATTTAGTAATTTTCTCTAGTCTGCTAACTCACCTAGCACAG
This sequence comes from Eonycteris spelaea, assembly GCA_003508835.1. NCBI lineage: Eukaryota > Metazoa > Chordata > Mammalia > Chiroptera > Pteropodidae > Eonycteris > Eonycteris spelaea. Next base: position 4,904,591 of record PUFA01000127.1, on the reverse strand, counting down.
GGCATGATCTCTGTAGAAAGAACCTCCTTTGGCATCCTGGACACACTTCAGATCAGACTAAAAAAGAAAAGAAACCAGAAAATCACCCTTAAAACTTCAAATATAGTTCAGTACCTAAAATAGGCAAAAATATTCATTTAAAACATACCCTCAGCAGAAGTCAAAAGTCACACTAAACACTGCTTTCAAAAGCACCATTAAAAACTAAACCTGAACTTCAGACAGGTCATACCTTACTTACTTTTAGCTTCTTTTAAAGTTCAAAATTAAAATGCCTGGACCTTTACCATTATACTTTCAGAAACACATGCTAAAAAAGGAGAGGAGGGGACTATAACAAATACCTAGTATTTAAAGTGCACATAACACATTTCATTTTTAAATATTTATACCCAAAAGAATTCATTTGATTTTTTCTAATCAGTTTTATGAAATACAGAAAAGTCTTTTGATTCCTTGCCCAGTTGATTTTCCTATTTAACATCAGCTTTCGTGCTTACCTCACCATTACATGATTAATCTAAGTTCCTTTCTACTTAGCTTTATAAGAGAAAACAAATTACTATTTCAGTATCTAAATGGGGGCTGGTATCGTATAATTACAAAAAATGTGAACTTAGAAGAGCAACCTAGGAGGCTACCATAAAAAAGCAGATTTACTTATAGTGCCTAATAGGTATACAGATATTATGATCAGTATATTCTCACTCTATTAAGGAAAGGAGCTCCTTTACACACACACACACACACACACACGACCGAACTCTCTTACAGCTCCTTTGCCACTAGAGCATCACATTTAGCAAAATCCTAGCCAAAGAGACACAGTGGTCAAATTATTTTAGTATGACACTTAGACCCAGCAATTTCACGTCTAGGATCTATCCAAAAGAAATACACACCCATAAATGTGCAGAGACATATATATGAGGATACTTGCTGAAACACCGCTTACAACAATGAAAAAACCCAGCCCAGATAACTCAACAGAAATCTCATTAAATAAATAGCATAACCATACAAGAGTACTATTCATCCATCAAAAAAAAAGGGAGATATATATATATAATATACACACACACATACACACATATATATATAAAATATTTATTAAGTACCTGAGCACATATAGAATGTAAGGCTTCATTTGAAGCAAGTTAAATAATCAACAGGCATCCTACAGAAATCCACAATTTAAAAAAGAAGAGGCATGAAGATAATAAAGGAAACCTGAATAATCAAATGCTATATAAATTATAAATAACTGAAAGGTAAAGTATTTGTTTAGAGTCACATGGCTTAACTTTGAGATGTAAACGGAATAAATTAAGGCAAAGGGACAGTGGGATATTTTCTCCTCCTAATGAGAGGGATAAAACAGTTGAAAAAAAATGAAATTTAAAGAATTCTTTGAATGAGGAATATATTCAAAATGAAAGGATATAAAAGGATATATATAATTAAATATAATATTTTAATTATACTCTAAATTAAATAGCTGAGGTCAACATTTGAACAACAATCCATGAAGAGCAGAAATAATAAGGCAATCCATTGAATAAACCACCATTATTTTCCTAAGCACTTAAGTATTCAAAGTGTTTTCTAGTTAAATCATTTTCAATTATCAACACTAACTACACTTTAAAAATACAGTGAAAAAATCTCCTTAAAAATAATTTTAACACCTACTGTAATTTATATATTTATATATATATATATATATATATTTTTTTTTTCCTTTTAAAGACTACAACACCCGGTATTCCTAAGTGGTCTCCCATCCAAGTACTAAACCAGGCCCGATCCTGCTTATTAGCTTCCAAGATCAGAACAAAATCGAGTACATTCAGGGTGGCATGGCCTTAGACTGTAATTTATATTTTTATCAAATGTGGCATAGAACCTCATAATACTCTTCTCCATGTCTATGCAAGAAGCAGCCTTACCTAACTTTTGATAGATTTCAGTAAATAAAACTGTAACTTACGTATAAGGGGTCAGCTCTACAATCAATATGTAGTAAGTTACCCAAAGATTAACCTGCAATATCAGATTTACTATTAAAATAGTTCAAAAAACTATACTAAAAATGTAAAGGTTATTAAATTACCACTTTATAGATTTCCCTCCAATTGCATATTCATTATTCAAATGGTTTGTACTGTGACAAAAAAGATGACAAAAGAAAAAAAATAAAAATAAAAAATAAAAGAAACAATAAAACCTATTTGTATTTCCCTTCTTTCATGCATCTAAAATTTTCATCTTTTGTTCTGACTACTTACCATGCCCTCAAAGCAACCCTGTAAAGGTTCTTAGCACCATTATCCAAGAACGTATGCTGCGCTATGTGGACTTGATGCACTCCAATCTTGGATTTCCGTTACCTAAGGGAATTTTTTGAAAAAGAATTTTTTAAAAAGGGGAGGAGAGAGGTTTAGTTCTTTTAATTTTATTAAATCTTTAAAATAATTTAAGCTATAATACTGTGTAACAGGATTATGAAAAACATTTATTTGCCAAATATGTGTCACTTCTAACATACAACTGAATTATAATTAGAGGTTTTTTCCAGAATTATAATTTTAAAACCATTGTAGAAATTTTAAATTAGGAGGCTTAGTGATTACAGTAGATTACCAAAAAAATACACAATATAAAATTTAAAATCTTTGACCAAATGAAATACCCAGAATGACTGAAGATCAGCCTGCTCCCTGGTCAGCTAAAAGGTAAGAAGCAAAGGCTCAAAGGCAATGTTCAAGAAGATGTGAGTGGAATCAAAGTTGTGATGGAAACAGGGAGCAGAAGCAAAGAAAAATCGCCCAGGATAAACAAGCCATACAACTAGGGAAAAATCCAAGAAACACCCTGGCAATGGCAGAAGGTAGGAAAAGTCGAGGATGCGAGACTGCCTGGTCTCAAGCGGCTGACTGAGACAAATGCTATGGCAGAGGCAATGGCAGAAGCCTCTTAAAGGGGCGGGTCCGCGAGTGGATTGTTGTGGTGACTGACCTGCTCACTCTGAGCATCAGTGCCGATTCGGCTGTGCGCAGTGGGCACCAGGGACTTACAGGGAGGCATTGTCGGAGGGAAGGCCGAAGCAAGTTCGCTCTCTGGAGACGTGTCAGCAGTTATCCTTGTTCTCTGTTTAGCCGTCCCCCTACAGTGCACTGGACACAGTGCCCCCATAGCCCTGATGTCATCAAACTGGATAACAGAGGTCGCTCTGCCCAGAGGATTCCCTGAAATTCAGCCTACCCAACTCGGGCCCCCCAAGCCACACCCAGATATTATACTTAGCAAGTCAGGTGCTCCTTGTTGAGCAGTATCTAGACTCACACTGGAGGCAGCTGGCCTTGGCTTCTGGTGTGGCCTTTTGAGGCAACTATAAGCTTAGCATCTGTGGATTGCTTGCTGAATCTTAAAGATGGCCCCAGAGGGGCACAGGCTTGGGCTAAGTTTAGCCTTCAACTGAACCCTCACAGGACTGTGCCACTGGACATCTACTTCACAAATCCACACTAATAAGACCGCGAGACTTAGGAGCTTTGCTTAGTACATAGAAACAGACTTGGAAAGGCAGCCAAAATGGGAAGATAAAGAAGCAGAAACCGTGTGAGAGAACAAAACAGAGACCCAGATATAATGAAGTAATTTAACAGATGCAGAGTTCAAAAACACTAGTTATATAAGATGCTCAATGAACTTTTGGTTAAGTTCAGTGAGAACTTCAAGAGATAAAAAACATAAAAATGGAAATAGAAATTTACAAGAATACATTATTTAAAATGAGAAATACATTAAATGGAATAAAAAGTGAATAAAGAAGAGGATCAAATGTCCTATCTAGAGAACAGGAAAGCCAATCAAGACTCTCAATCAGAATGGCAAGAAAAAAGATGCCAAGACTATAAAATAATTTAAGGAGGATATGGGACACTATCTATTAAGGCTCCAAATAGTCTGATTGGTGTAACTGAAGAAAATCAAGATGCTGAACAGCTGTTTGAAGAAATAATGATGGAAAACTTCCCTAACCTGGTGAAGGAAATGGACATAAAACCCAGGAAGCTCAGAGAATTCCAAAAATCAGGGATCCAAAGAGGCCCACACCAAGACACATAATTAAAATGCCAAAGGTTAAATACAAAGAAAGAATATTAAAAGCAGCAAGAGAAAAAAATAATTACTTAAGGGAACACCCATAAGACTGGCAGCTGATTTCTCAAAAGAAACTATGCAGGACAGAAGGGCTTGGCAAAAAATATTCGACAGGATGAAGACCCAGGATATACAACCAAGAATAATTTATCCAGCAAAGCTATCATTTAGAGTTGAAGGACAGATAAAGAGCTTCCCAGACAAAAATAAGCTAAAGGAATTTATCACCAAAGCCAGTATTACAGGAAATGTTGGAGGGACTTCTTTAAGAAGAAAAAACATGTATCAAAACAGGAATAAAGAATGGTAACAACTACATTCCTATCAATAAGTACCTTAAATGGAAAAGAATTAAGTGCTCCAACCAAAAAGATAGAGAAACAGGATGAAAGGATAAGAACAAGACCCCTACATATGAAAAGGAAGGGATGGAAAAGATATTGCTTTGATGGACCTAGAAGGTATTTAAGTCAGACAGAGAAAGATAAACACTGTATGATTTCACTTATATGCGGAATCTAAGGAATAAAAAGAACAAACTAATCAAAAACAGACTCACAAATATAGTGGACAATTGGTGTCAGACAGGAGGGAGTGAGAGTCTGGAGAATGGGGTGAAGGGCTAAAGAAGTACAAATTAGTAGCTGCTGGATGGTCACAGGGATGAAGAGCACAGCACTGGGAATGCAGTTAGTATTAATACATGGCTAGGTGAAGGTGAGGGAGGAGAGAGCAATTGGGGGGATCATTTTATGAAATATATAGGTGTCTAACCAATGTACTATATACTCGAAACGAAATTTAAAAAATAGGACTCATTAAAAAAGTGTACTATATTGTAATTAGCTTGTATTCATAGATACTTGGGGAAAATTGATATATTTATAATATTGAGGATTCATATTCAAGAACTTGGGGTATTTGAATTACCAGTCCTTCAAAATATTTAAAATTTTCTATGATGCGAATGAATGTGAATGTTTGAGTATATTTCTAAGTATTTTATATACTGATATCATGAATGAGAATTTTTTGAATCTCATTTTCTGACAGGCTGTTGCCAACAGAAAATCTGTTGCTTAAAAAAAAAAAGAAAAAGACACGAGTGATTTTGTTTCTCCGGCAGTTTTTCCAATTGCCCCCAAAAGCTGGTCATCTAAGCTAAAACAATATGCCTCCAATGGAAATCCAGATACAATCTCTAGGCCCCACATACCACCGGATTGACCGATAAACTCATCTGATCGCTAAAAAAAGTACTAATGTTACTTTGCTTAAGGGCCAAAAGCCAACTACACAAAAATGACACACAATAAACACTAACCTTGGGTATTCTTAAGTAAACCAGTCTATAGGTAAGAATGGGAAGTTAGTTGACACTTATAATCAGCCATCCTTCATGGATACTTAGAATGCTAGGTTGATGCTAAATATAATTTTTAAAGCATGACCTTAAAAATAGACTATTTTTTCAAATAAGATATATAATGACCCCTTCATTTTTACCCTGAACTAAAGAAATAATTTTGGAAGCTATGTATTTTGTGGTGTTTTTGTAGAGATAAAGTCTTTATGTTTAAGATTTAATCAAACATTTAGAATATTTAAAATTGTCAGTAAATGAGTCCATTTCTTTTGCATTTTGAAATGAATTATACATTATAAAATGTAACATACATAAAACTTTAAAAAATAAAAAAATGAAATGAACACCAGCCTAAGAAAAAGAATATTACCGGTACTTTTCAAGGCCCCTGTATGGCTCTCATCAGTCCCATCCTCTTGCCTCCCAACAGAGAAAACTATCACCCTGAATTTAGAGTCCCTCACTGCCTTACTTTGCTTTATGATTTTCACAACTAACTACTGTATAATCTTACAAAGTAACAGTTTCTAACACTTTAAAGTGAAACATGCAATCTTTAGCAAAAAATTCCTTCTGATTCTAATATACTCAGATTCTACTTTGTTTTAAAAAACACAATGCTAGATTAAAGTCTACTTTTATAACGGGCACAAAAAACCATTTGACTGACTAAAAAACAAAGACTACAAATTTTTATTTAAATTAATTCATCTTAAATTTCAAATTGCTTGGGATATAAGCAAGTTCATTAGTTAAGCTCTGAATCACAAAATGAAATTCTTTCACTTGTTAATATAATTTGATTACTGACGGGGAAACAAAATGAAAGACATAAGGAAGTTACCATCGATTTTCTACTTTGAATTGATTAACATGTGCAGAATGGCTGCTAAAACCATTAGGTAAAAGGTTGTTAAGAAAACTATAAAAGATCGAACTAACAATACCTGCATTCACTGATCATCTTAACATCACTAACAGCAGGATAATCAGACTTTATGTGACTACTGATATGATGCAATAGAAAGTATATGGGACCACTTATGAGGTACTCGTGCCAAAATAAAATTGAACCTGAATGTAATCAAGCCTCCACATCTAACAATTAGTTTATAAGAACACAAGGGTTAGAGGAACAAGTTTAAAACTACCATAAAAAGAATTTCTAAATCCAAAGAACCTAGCTTTTCAACAATAAATCGCACTTTTTAAAATATTGATAATTTTTGAAGTTGGGTGATGGGTGCATGGGAATTTGTTATCAATTTCATTTATTTCTGCTGTAATTTTGATTATTTCTTTCCTTCTGTTGACTTTAGGCTTCATTTGTTCTTCCTTTTCTAGTTTGTTAAGATGAAATGTTAGGTTGTTCATTTGGGCTCTTTCTTGTTGCTGGAGATAGGCTTGTATGATGATATGAACTTTCCTCTTATGACTGCTTTTGCCATGTCCCAAAAGTTTTGATAGGTTGTACTATCATTATCATTCGTTTCTATGTATCTCTTCATCTCTCTTAATTTCTTCCCTGACCTAGTTTTCTTCAGTAGCATGTTGCGTAATCTCCATGTATTTGTTTCTTCCTGATTTCTTTTTGCAGCTGATCTCTAGTTTCAAAGCATTATGATCAGAGAATATGGTTGCTATGATTTCAACCCTCTTATATTTGTTGAGGCTCTGTGTCCCAGTATGTGGTCAATTCTTGAGAATGTTCTATGTGCACTAGAGGAGAATGTAAAAGCAGCTGTTTTGGAATGGAAGGCTCTGTATATGTCAATTATGTCCAGCTGGTCTTGAGTGTCATTTAAGGATGTTATTTCCTTATTGATTTTCTGCTTGGATGATCTGTCCATATTCAACAGTGGGGTATTTAGGTCCCCTACTACAGTAATGTTTTGGTCTGTTTCTCCCTTTAGTTCTATTAGTAATTGCTTTATTTATATATTTCGGGGCTCTCTGTTTGGGAGCATAGATATTAATAAGTGTTATGTATGATTCCCTTTATCTTTATGAAGTTTCCCTCAGTATCTTTACTTTTTTTATTTTGAAGTCTAGTTCGTCTGATATTAGTACCGCACTCTTGCTTTTCACTGAATGCCATTTGCTTGAAATATCATTTTCCACCCTTTCACTTTGAGTCTATATTTGTCTTTGGAGCTGAAATGTGTCTCCTGGAGGCAGCATATGGTTAGTTGTTTTTTGTTTTTTGTTTTTTGTTTTTTTTATCCAATCTGCAACTCTGTGCCTTATTGGTGAGTTCAGTCCATTTACACTTAGAGTGATTATTGAAATATGAGGTCGTCTATAGCCATTTTATCTTTTGCTTTCTGGTAGCTTGGTGTTTCCATTGCTTCCCTGTCCTTGTTGTTTGTTTCTTCATTTTGGTTGGCTTTTGTGGGTTTTCCCTCTGGTTTTTGTTTTTATGTTATAAATTTAGTTCTGAATCTTTAGTGTGTGTTTACCATTACGAATATGAAAAGGATAGTTATATATATAGTCGTCCATTTTCTTCTGTGCATGCCTTATCTTCATTCCCCTTTGTGAATTTGGATCTTTGAGTCCTCCCCTTTTCAGTCACTGTTATTTCAATTCCCCTTGTCAGTCATTGTTATCTCAATTTGTCCCTGTGTATGCTGAACGTTTCATACTATTTGCTGTAGCAATTCTCTTATTACTTAAGCTTATAAAGCCCTGTCCTTAATAAGGTTGCACTCCTCTGCTTCTATTTGCCTTGTAGTCACTTTACTCCTAATTATGTATTTTTTGTTTTGATATGTTATTTTGTTTAGATGAGCTGACCCCTTTCAGTATTTCTTGTTAGTGCAGATCTCATAGTAGAGAATCCCCTCAATTTTTGTATGTCTGAAAAAGGTTTTAATTTCTCCTTCATATCTAAAGGACAGCTTAGCTGGATACATTACTCTTGATTGGTAGTTCCTTTCACTTAGTATTTTAAATATTTGATTCCATTCCTTTCTGGCTTGTAAGGTTTGTGCTGAGAAATCTGAGGATAATCTAATGGGTTTTCCTTTATAGGTTACTGTTTTCTCCTCCCTAGCTGCCCTGAAAATTTTATCTTTGTCGTTGATTTCTGATAACTTTAATAAAATGTATCTTGGTGAAGGTCTTTTTGGGTTAAAATAATTGGGCATTCTGTTTGTTGATTTCTTGAATTCCAAGCTTCAGCTCATTCCTTAGATTTGGGACCTTCTCATCCACTTTTTGTCTGAAAATGCTTTCTAGTCCCTTTTCCTTTTCCTGTTTTGATAATGCCCATTATTCTTGTTTCCTCTCCTGATGGTATCAGCTAGTTCTTGTATTTCTCTCTCATTATTTTTCATTCTTCGGTTTCTCCTTCCTCCTTCTTATTTCTAGATTTCTGTCTTCAATATCACGAATCCTTTCTTCTATTGGTCGACTATACTTCCCAAGCTTGCTTGCTATTTCATTTTTCAACTCTTGCTGTGTTTTTTATTTTTATCCCTATAAGATCTACTCTGATCTTTGAGGGATTTCAATCTCCTTGCTCTGCCCATCTAGCTGTTTTTTCAATTCCTGAAATTGTTAATATGACTCATTTCAGAACTCACCAAGTTTTTTCAGCAGCTTTCTTCCCCGTATCCTGAATTCATCCTGAATTCTCTGTCACTTAAGTCACTTATTTCTATGCCTGTAGCTTATTTTCTGGAGATTTTTCTTTCTGAGATGCCTTGTCACCTTGGTTGTTCATGGTGTTTAATGGACTATTTCTCTGCCTGGGCATTAATGGAAGTGTATTCAGCTTTTTTTTCTGGAAAGAAGATTTATTATGCAAAGGTCTCTCTTTAGCCTGCTGCAAAGAAGGCGCTTTTCTTTTGGTTTCCAGAAGGTGGCATCTAATCCTCTTAGATCCCTGCTTTATATAAAGTCTTAATAATGTCTTTTTTATTTTCTTATAGATATTTAATCATGCTCACTATCCTCAGTTTCAGTCCCTGTCAGTGTCAGTGACAGTCTCGGCAGCGTTCGCTCAGATTCCCCTTAAGTTCCGCAGTGACCGGTCTTGGAAGGTAGGGGGGGGGGCCCTCTGGGTTGGGAGTTGGGGACTGCGGCTCAGCCTCAGTTTTGCAACCAGGGCTGGTAAAAATCAACCGTTGTTTCTCTGTGGTCCCGTCCTGCTTTTCTAATTTCTGGTCTGATGACTGGGCCCTGCCACCAGCTATGTGGAACTCACAGCATTTCCAGGCAGGGCTGTTCAGGAAAGTCGCTGCACCTTCACCTCTCCCCTTCCTCCTGCAGGGAGCTCCGGAGGCTACAAGAGGCAGCTTCTTCACTTCTCCCAGTCCACCACCCACTACCTGGGGTTCTGACCCGTGATAGCTCTTATACACAGATCCCATGTTCAGATGTGCTGGTGTGCAGTTTTGGGTGTTTTTTGTTGTTTTAAATGTTCAGCTTACTGTTGTTTCAAAGGGAGAGACCTGAGGACATCTCTCACTGCACCATGTTTCCCAGAATCTCCCAGAATTTGTTATATCGTTCTTTTTACTCTGGTATATTTTGAAATTTTCCATAATAAATATTTTTTAAAAAATAAAGAAATATATCTAGTGTATCTATATGAAATATTTAATTGACATATTCAAAGGCATTTATAAAATGAAAAAAAAAGTCTTTTAAAATATAAACGTAAGTAGCGGTACTTAAGAAACACTCTAAGAAAATGCTACACACTTCCATGATGTCTTTACATCATGCTTGCCTGAACACTGTTAATACCATGCAAATCATGGTACAAGTGGTGGGCCACAGATTGCATGAGTATTGCAGTATCAGCCTAGGTTGGTATATACTCCTTAATGTAGCTCATACTAGCCATATAGTTGAGCATATGTTGTAATGAGGGTAAGGTGGGAATCTTGAATCTCAAAAAAAAAGGGGGGGGTGAGAGAGAAAGAGAAAGAAAAGGTATGTATACACTACACACTATTCACATGGGTTAGAATGGGACAGAACAGTCAGCATTTAAAGGAAAAAGAGGAATTAAAAACTTTCTGTATTCACACATATGGCTTAAAAAAAAAGTCAGAAAATAAAAATTACACTTAATCTCAAACATGTGCTTAAACAATGTTACCCTGAAGACTTATTATTATATTGAGGTCCCTAACTCAATAGTCACAGGTGCAAGATGTTTCATTTATTTTTCCTCACTTTGTTCTTAAAATGCAACATTATTAAATTGCAATAAACCAAGATGTAATACTAATTACTTTGTCAAAGCTTCAAGAATGCCTCCTTTTTATCTCTCAAAAAAGTGCCAATATAACAAAAACCCAGAAAGTTCCATCATGTGGCTTCAGACTTTAAAAAAAAGCTGCCTTCAAAAGCTGATGAAAGCTCTCTCCTCCTGCCGCCCAAGATGCAAAAAGAAAAGAAGGCTACGGGGAAGAAAGTTGCTGGCCCCTACTGTCATAAAGAAGCAGAAGGTTAAGGTGGTAAATCCCACTTGAGAAAAGGTCCAAGTCTTTTGGCATTAGACAGGGCGTCTAGCCCAAAAGGGACCGCACCCACTTTGTCAAATGGCCCTGGTACATTTGGCTGCAGCGCCAAAGGGTTATTTATTCTCTGTAAGTGCCTGAAAGTTAATCCTGAGATTAACTAGTTGAGCAAGGCCTTGGACCACCAAACAGCCACTCAACTGCTTAAACTGGCCCACAAATACAGACTAGAGAAGCAAAAAAAAAGAAGTAGATTATTGGCTGCCAGGAAAGGGGATGTCCCCACCAAAAGGCTACCTGTTCTTCAAGCAGGGTTTAATACTGTCACCACTCATTGAAAATAAAAAGGCTCAGCTGGTAGTGATTGCACATGATATGGAGTCCACTAAGCTGGCTATCTTCTTGCCTGCCCTGTGCTTAAGATAGGGGCTTCCTACTGGATTATCAAGGGGAAGGCCAGGCTGGGGCATCTAGTCCACAGGAAAACCTGCACCACCGTCACCTTCACACAGGTTAGCCCAGAAGACAAAGGAACTCCTCATAAGCTGATGGAAGCTATCTGGACCACTTACAATGACAGATATGGTGAGATCCGCCATCACTGGGGAGGCAACAACCTTGGCCCAGAATTGGTGGCTCACACTGCCAAGCTGGAAAGGGCAAAGGCTAAAGAACTGGCCACCAAACTGGGCTGAGTATACACTATTGAGTTTTCTGTACATAAAAGTAATAAAAATTCTTTAGTCAGTGTCGATGGGGCATTTGAGGTTGAAGGTGATTTGCCTCACTAAAAAATAAAAATAAAAAGCTGATAAAAAAGAATTTTCAACCTCTGACCATATAATCGTGGGGAAAACATAAAGTTAAACAATTTTTTTAGAATGAAAGTATTAAAAATTTACTTCTCATGCATTCTTTCAAAAGAAGTTACTAGAATATGTACTCTACCAAAAGTAAGAGTGAGCTAAGTAAAATCATATTATGGGATACAGAAAACATGAGATCCAGCCAGGAAAGAAGCAAAGGTATTGAACAAAGGGAACTTCCAGCATGACTGCTGGGCCCCAGGCATCAAGGGCAATCAATTCAATTCAAATTGCAACCATGTAATTCAAGGCCACACATGTTGAAGATTCTAATCAGCAAAATCCCCACTGCCCCTATAGTATTTTACTGACCTGAGGACACTGCCAAGTAAGTCTGACCTAAATTCTCAAGTGCAAGGGAAGTAAAAGCAAAAATAAATGAAAGGGATTAGATCAAACTAAAAGGCTTCTACACAGGAAAACAACAAAACAAAGAGCAACCAACCAAATAGAAGAAAATATTTGTAAACAACATCTTCGAAAAGGGGCTAATATCCAAAATATACAAAGAACTCATACAACCCAACAACAAAAAAAATCAAACAATCCAATTAGAAAATGGGCAGAGCACCTGAACAGACACTTCCCCAAATTGCAAATGGCCACTAGACATATAAAAAGATGCTCAACTTCATTAGTTATTAGGGAAATATAAATCAAAACCACAGTGAGATACCACCTCACACCTGTTAGAATGGCTATCATCAACAGGACAAGTAATAACAAGGTACAAGAAGTTTTGGGGAGAAAGGAACCTTCATACACTGCTGGTAAGAATGCAAATTACCACAGCTACTATGGAAAACAATATGGAGGTTCCTCAAAAAATTAAGAATATAATTACCATATGATCCAGTAGTCCCTCTTCTAGGTGTATATACTCCCAAAATTAAAAAACATTTATCCATAAAGATATATGTGCCCTGATGTTCACTGCAGCATTATTCACAGTGGCTAAGACATGGAAACAAGTGAAGTGTCCTTCAATAGATAATGGGATAAAGAAGATGTTGTACATATACACAATGGAATATATATAGCCATGAGAAAAGATGAAATATTGCAAATGGTAATATAAGTCAGATGGAAAAAGTCGAGAACCATGATTTCACCCCATATGTGGGATATAAAATGAAAGCAACAAACAAGAAAAACAAAAACTCATAGACACAGCAAGTTTAATAGTTACCAGAAAGGGTGGTGGGAGAGGCAGAAAAGGATAAAGGAGTCAAATATATGGTACTAGAAGGAGATCTGACTTTGGGTGGTGAACACACATTGCAATATACAGATGATGTTCTACTGAATTGTACACTTGAAACTTATATAATTGTATTAACCAATATTATCCCAATACATTTTATTTAAAAAATAATTTTAAAAAATTAAATCCTAAATGTTGTAGGACACAGCACTAAGTCAAACAATAAACAACAAAGAAAAACTGTGAAATAATGATAGCAAAAATCAGGGGGCTTGCAACTGGGAAAGGGTAAACAGAAGGCTTTTATAGGTTCTCATAACATTCTATTTTTTAATCTGCATAGTGGGAATAAAAATGTTAACATTATTACTATTCTTTAAACTTTCATATACATTTTATACATTCCTCTGTGTGAGAGAGGACTGCTATAAACGGTTGTTGAAAATGTTCACTGCAAAATGGGTCTTGCCAAGGAAGAGTAGAAGCTGATAATGCAGCCCAAGCTCCTCTTACCAAGACCCTATGTACTGGGGCAAGGCTTTTCTGGTAACCATAGTCAAAGGAGTGCCTTTTCTCTGCCATTGGCTTGTCAACCATGTCCCCATAGCTCTCCATCTACGAGAGGCGGCACCTCTTTCAAATTCACACAACTCTATTTTTCCTTTTAGAGCAATGCTTCTCAAACTTTAATGTGCATATAAATGACTAAGGGGTCTTGTTTAAATAAAGATTCTCATTTAGAAGATCTAGGAAAAAGGGGATCTATTACTATTACATTTCTAATATGCTGTCAAGTGACACCAATACTTCTGGTCCACAGGCCACATCACAGTCCAAATTTAGATATTTTTTGTTCTATCTTCCCTAATTCAAACTGAGGTTTCAGGAGACTACAAATTTTTCTCTTTTCTTTATTGCTATATACCTGATGATTGGAACAGAACGCTGCACATAGTAAGTATTCAATGAATATTTACTGAATCTTTTTAAAGGCAAAAGTTTGCTTCCTTAATAAAATTCGAGATACTTAAAATATAATGGCTAAAGTACATTTCTCTGAATTTCATACACTAAAATTGGACTTTATTACTTAAAATGAAATCAATAATAAAATACTCTGAATTTAGAAAATAACTATTTGAAAAGACGTTTAAAAATCTTAACTTCAAAAGAATCTATATAGCACTAAGTTGTACAAAAGAGGCTTTTAAGTTCCTACGAAAAGCTCCTCAGATAAAAGACTTTAAGATTAGCATTCCTCAATGCTAAAAACAATTTTTTCAAGAAGGTAACAGAACTGATAGTGAATGACACCTAAGTCTCAAATGTAAAATGTTACTCATTTCAGCACATCTAGCAGCTAACATAACACAAAGTATGCACATTCAATATTTGTTGGCTAAATCAATAAATGTTTAATCAGCAAAAGAACTAAAACCCAAAATAAATAAACCAACAACTCACTTAACCTAATATTTTTGGCTATCCAACCCAATTAAACAGGCTCTACAAAATTCCCTTCAGAATAACTGCTATAATAGACCAACTAGACAGTCTACACCACTTCCTGAAGAGGATAACAAAGTTAGGTGGACTAGATAAAAAAAGTAGCTCTTTATTATCCATCAGAAACAGGTCTTTAAGGGGATGGAATATAAAACAAGTAAATTCAAATGAAATTTTCATAGTAAGAAAATTGAGAGCATAAGATACAGCTTAGGGAGGACTGGCCCAAACAGGATGTTCAGAAAGCATTCTGGACAACAAAATGGCAATATGAAGCCTAAAGATGGGAAGGTAAAATCTACCTAACAACCTCTCAAGAAATGCCAATATTTACAACAGAGCAGGAACAACCTTTTTTCTTTCAGTAAAAAGGTAAATTAAGATTTAAAAATATCTTATAGGCATAGGAAAAAGTAAGCCAAGAAATTCAGTTATAATAGTAATAAATATCTCCTGACCATAATATATTCTAGAATAATGTGACAAACTAAGAAAAAAATTTACCTTTCCCCTACGTCCATTTCCTCCATCCTGATCTTCCCACTGCCAGTCTACTCCTCGTACCACTCTGGCACCCTCAAAGATCCCTCTGGCTGTAATCTTCTTAGATTTTCTACGAGACTCTAACAGAACCCTAAAAATAAAATGATTTATTTTCAAATTTATATAAAAATAGGTAACAGTAATTTATTTTTTTAAACAAGATTATATAAAAGGTATTTTAAAAATGTAAAAGATTCTTTTTTCTGATTACCCTCTATGTTCCACAGGTAATAATCATGATGACAATAGTATTTAGAATAATAAAAACAGCTTATATTTACAGAGTTTTACTATTCATAAAAGCACTCTGAGAGATGGAAAGTCTATTGCACTCCTTAAGAAGGTATTTTTTTATTATCCATTTTACAAAGAATGCAACAGAGCCTCAAAGAGTTAAATAACTTACCCAAGTTCACAAATATTAAATAGCAATGGAATCCATATACGAACCCAGTACAAACATTTCAGGGTATCACTATGCTCTTCGCTATTTTAAAATGACAAACTCAAATCCCTTCAACTATCAAGCAAATAATATGAATGAGGGTCTAAGAAAGACAGTGCCACAGAAATGACAAATGGCAAGGGGCACTTGACCTCAGACTTAGGTAGGGACTTTGGTGAACTTAAGAGTATGCTTCGTCTCATGCTGCAACCAACTCTTGCCATGAACAAATACGTGTCCAGTGCTGAATCTTCTGGAGTGGTGGGTCAGTGAGTGAGTGAGTGGGTGAGCAGGTAGGTGGATATGGGTATATGTTTTAAGAATTCACAAGCTTAGATTTTTGTGTGAGATCACCCAATTTCAAAAGATAAGCAATTGTTCAAAAATTTAGAGCACTGTATATGCCAGAAAATACATTTATGACCTGGATTTAACCAACACTAAACTGTCTTCAAAGTACTGTATACTTACAAAAGACTTTGGACCTTGAAAATGATTCTAAACTCAACTATCTGGACCAGAGTGGCTCTCCAAGGCCATCTATCCCTTATTCTTCTACATCCTTCTCATTCATAAAATTTTAAAAATTGGGTTTTTTGTTTGTTTTTCTACTTTTATCTCATTATTCATTTATAGAATGTCTTTATTATACTCTAAAAACTGTAAGCAAAAGACAAAATTAGTTAGTTAATAAATGGCAGGACCATGATTTGAACTGGGACACTACAACGACAAAATCCATTTTTCTACAGCTCCTCCCTATGACTGGCTAGATTCTTGCTCCTATGCATTATCCAAATCTACATAAGAATAAATTACTTGATACTCTGGCACCCATTCACAATTAATACTCCTCTCTCTTACTAAGACACTTAATATATATCTCTACCCAGAGTCCAAAACATCACAGGATAATTACTTGATTGAATAATCCCTTAACTTGTAAACTTCTTAAGAATACTGTCTTATCTTCAAATTTGCACAAGCATAGTAGTTGCCCCAAAGTCTTAACATATGCCCTGATTCAATTAATGGACCCTAGTGGTAGCAATTAACAGACTAGAAGGCATAGCGAAAAGAAAATAATCAGCCTCTCTTGGGCTGCCCTTGCAGTTTCAAACATGAAGTAATATCAAGTCTCTATATGAGACAAAAAATAGCCTATATCATCTTGGGAGAATACAGTTCCATTCTCACAGAGCTCTTTCCTCACTTAATGACAGGCCTGCTCTACAAGCTAGCCTGTTACCTGCTACCTCCTGATTAAACCAGCTGTCAGAAACTTTCCTAATCCTATTTTTAAGGCTGAATAGTATAAAAAATACCAACAAGGAATTACAACTGAAGAAAAAATTATTTCCCATACCGCTCACTTCCTGGTGTAGTAATTCTATAGAAGCGATGCCTTAAATGATGTTTATCTCCATGATAACAAACTGTACACAAATCATAATTTGTACACTCCGCACACTTCCATCGAATGCCAATGATTGGTTGCTGACGGCAAGTATCACACATGGTTCCATCATGCTTGATGCCTATTAAAACAAGGATACATGCTTACATTAATCACAGGCATTATTTACTTGAATATTACTCCCTAAGGGGAAAAACAAGAACATAGCATTTAATAAAGTGTTTCAATAAAGTGAGAAATAATATTTCAAATGTACCATATATAGTTTCAAGATAACAGATTACAAACATTTTAATCAGCACAAATTACAGACTAAATACTTTCTATCCTTTCTTTTTTTCATTAGTAAGAACATTTCTCAGTAGCACTTTCCTTGTTCTCATCCACAAACTGAAACTTAGGTTCAATCTAGAGAAAGACAGAAGAATTCTTTACCAACCAAGTAGATGTTTCATACTTCAATCATTCAGGAATCTTTTGAGGAATTTGAACACAGTCTCCACATAAACAGTTATTCCAAAAGACAATTTTATCTTCATGATATCATAGAAACAAATTACTGATTAACTTAAGCATTTATCTCTAGGTAAACAATAAACTTCAGAAAATGAATAGCAAGCAAGTTTCCCAGTTTAAAGGGTAACAATATATTATAGTTGAGGTTTTTTCTTAAGGAATAATAAGTTTTAAAAAAAATACTCTAGAAAAAGAAAATAAGCACTTGGTAAAACAACTGCCACTAAAAATGTTAACATGGATGGATGAGGTAGACATAAAACGTAGAACTAAGGTAGAACTATAAGGCAATGAAAAATAACTGACATTTCAAAGTAAGAGGACTGGAAATAATGTTTCTTTACTGTTCTGTTATACTAAGATCAATTAAAACTAAGAATTTCTTTAAACAAGGTGGCCTGTGAGCATCAGTGTTACTATTTATGAATACATGCTTTATAGTCAAGTTCGATTTTGAACTATAAGCAAGGACTGTGTTGTCCATAGAACAAAGACACAAAACACTCCTGGATTCAAGTTCTGGTCCTATCAATAACTATCTTTCTGCCTTTAAAAAGTCATTTTAAATGAAGTATTTACATAAAAAAAATAGTATTTCTTTCAGAATAATGGCGGGGCCGAGAGGATTGCTCATGTTGAAGTTGGGTAACAGGTAACATGGAGGTTCATTATATTAGTCTGTATTTTATATAAGTTTAGAAATTTTCCATAATTAAAGAAAAGAGAGAAGTCATTTTAGTTCTCAAAATCTCAGTGCCCTTTGGAGAAGGGAATATGTTCTTTAAAGGTAAGGAATGTTCTAGGAATCAAGTAAAGATGTGCTGTATATGTAAGAACTAGAGTACAAAAGTACCAAACCCTATAAGAACTAATACACTATTGCTACTTCCTGGTTTAAATTAAAAAAAACACCTATGAAATTCATTTCCTACATCTAAATTTTAAATCCCTGTGAGGTAACCATAATCTAAATAAAGAGTCAAACATATGGATAAATCTGTGTCCGAGCTGAGATGGTTAAGAATAAAAAAGGGGAAAGGCATGAACCCTGTAAGGAAGTTGGAATGCCTAATGAACTTCAAAAGAGCATGACACACAAACCAAATGTTTTGTGTGCAATCCTTCTGCAGTCTCCTTCCACACAAATGCTTGATTGTAGGATCAGAGAAGATGGTGGGCATCAGTACCTACTGATTCATTCAGTAATTATTTCTTTACTGTTACTGTGCCGAGGCCCCCTTGCTGCTTTCAGATATCACTCTTGCTGTAGTATGGAGAAAGAAAGGAAGAAAGTAAAAGTAGCTAGTAAGTCATAAGAAATTAATACAGCAGTCCAGGTGAGATAATGGTAGTTTAAGTCAGAGTGATAACAGTACAAATGGAAAGAAATAGAGTCAAGAGAGATTTAGGACTTGGTGGCTATGTGCTAGAAAACAAAAGATGTAGAGAGTAATAAAAGAAAAAAGTATAAATGAGATTATTCAAGAGAAAACAAATAGATAAGTTAGAAATATTTAAGAACAGACAGTTCTCTTTAAGACAGAAAGGGAGCCATGAACAAAAAACTAAATAAGTGTATGTTAATTCAAAAATGCAGGCTCAGGCCTCCATTGATAGAAACTCATCAAAGAAACTAAATTTAAAAAAGAATCAGAAAAGTTTCATAGAAATGGTAGATGAGTCAACCTTTCAAAGGAAGAAAGAAATCTTCAGAAGAGCACAGAGCATGTTCAATAAACCAGAAGTTTTGTTTGGCAGGAATATGACAGTCAGAGACCTAGAGATAAATTTTAGAGTCGTGCTGGGAAATAACAAGATAAAATGATTTCTAACTTGTATATTTAAATTATTTAAATAAATTAATTAATTCATTAAATAGTGAAAACAAGGATATGTAATTTAAGACTAGTTCTATAGCTTACTAGCTAGGAAATGTTCAAATGTTCAAAATGTTCAGCTTAAACTACTCTGGGATCAGTATTCGCATCTATAAATTGAGAAGATAATTCTGTTCATATGTAGTGGACTGAATGTGTTCCCCTCAAAATTCATATGTTGAAGCCTTTGGGAGGCAATTAGGTTTAAATAAGGTAGTAAGGGTGGACCCCCATGATGGGATTAATGTCCTTATAAGAAGAGGAAGAGAGACCAGGTCTCTATCTGCCATGTGAGGACACAGCAAGAAGGCAAGCCATGAAGAGAGCTATCACCAAACCAAGAAATAGATTTGGCCAGCACCTTAATCTTGAACTTCCCAGCCTCCAGAACTGTGAAAAATAAATTCATGCTGTTCAAACCATCCACTGTGTAGTAGTTTGTTATAGCAGTTCAAGCAGACTGACATAATAAGGAAAGGGACACTGGTATAATAGTGATATAATAGAGATAAAAGTGATATAATAGAAGTAAATATACTTTGAAACATTTTAAAGCAAAATATAAAGTATATTGCACTTAATTTAGAAAGAATTAAACTGCACTTATATTTCATCTTAATATAGATTTATTAAATGTACCAGTCATCTATTTAAGTAATTTGCTGACCAAAATCATCATACATCCCACAAAAATTCAGCAATACTTATATTGACAGACATCAAAGAACTTAACTTCCCAATTCCCAGAGTCTGCATATAGAGAATATTCAATTATTAATGTGTGGATTACTCGCATTTTAGCAAATTACTCACCTTCTCCATGGTCATTCTCTCACCATTTCATCTCAGGTTTTTCCCCAAAGCTTATGGCTTCCTACCTGTCTTCTCAGTTCTTTTAATTGTTTTCACACCAGAACAGGAGCAGTGGACACAACTACCATGCAAGACGGTCCCACATACCAGCAGATCATCAACCACTTCTCATCAGCTGATAATGATGTATTCTATCCCATGAGAATTAAGTCTGACTGTATCAACCATGAAAATTATCATCAGCCAAAGGTCATACACTCTAGTCCAAACAGAATGCAAACTAAAATTAAAAACCACAGATTTACAGCTACACAACTCAAAGCTACCAGCATTCATGCTCAGTCTTTTAGAACATAAATCAAAAGGCTGAATGCAACTTGAAAGTTCTGTTCTTTCTTATTATGCGTATCAATGAATACTCAGAAAATGGTATAGCTTTTTTTAATCACATAAGGAGTTTTAAAAAGTACCAAATAATCCATAAACTGGCTTATCATTTCTTGGGTTATCAAGAATTTGTGACATTTTGCTTTAAACCAACATGTAATCAATTCCTTATATTAATTTCAAAAAAACCTGTAATTATTCCTGTAATTATCTCTCAACACAAACAGCAAAAGTTTACAAAGAAATTATTCTAGCTCACACAAAGTTATTTTTTAAGGTAAATTCTAAAACCTATCAAAAATAAAGATTTTTGAAGGATTGTCATACTGTCTTATGCAAAGCTATTAAACTGAATTTTAAATTTTCATAAAACTGCAATTAATGAGAAATGACAAGAATCACAATATGAGGTTTTAAAAATTCAGACTTTAATACTGAAATACAGGTATATTATTCCTGCTTTATACATGCATTTTACACCACTTACATTCCTGGAAAACTGAGTGTATATTTAAAATGGAGAAAAGGTGTGACAGATTATGCTTTCCAAAGAGCAACACACCAATATGTCCATCTTTATGTCCATCCTCACAGTGGTCTTCTGACAATGTGACAATGACACATGACTATCAAGAGACAAGTTATTTTCCTCTTCCCACTAGACCTAGGTAAACATTTGCAACTGCCCTAATCAACAGAAGGTGGTAGAAGTGACACTATATGACTTCTAAAGCTAGGTCATAAAAGATAATGCAAGTACCATTTATCTGTCCCTGTCTGTCTCTCTCCCTACCTCAGGATTCATGGTCTACATGCCTTTAGAATTCTTTCACAGTGAGTCTGGCTATGATAAAGCTGCCATAGGAGAGGCCACATGAAGGTGTAAGAGATGCCCTAGGAAGCCTGGCTCTGCCAGTCCCTCCACTGTTTGACTCTTCCAGCTGAGGCCATAGACACTGTGGAGCAGAGACAAGCCAGTCATTTGCCACTAAGCCAAATCCAAATCCTTGACTCAGGAAAGCCATGAGAATATAAATTCTTTCACACCACTATGTTTTGGGGTCATTTGTTATGTAACCATTATAACTGCAATAAAGCAAGTTAAAAATAAGTTACAATCTTTTTGAAATTATAGGTCCCTAAGTGAAACATACCAAAAATAAAGATAAAAGATTAAATATTTTTAAAAACTGTAAAAATGCTAGGAAAAAAGTTGAACAGTATATTTTACAATTTTAAATAAAGTCTTTCTAAGCATGACACAAAATCTAGAAATCACGTGTGCCCACGTGAGCACACATATACACAGTGTATAAATAGAGAAAATCTGAAAGCACACTCCAAACTGCTGACAGTAATTGGGGATGCACAGATGGGGGAGGGGAAGACACGTTCATCTTTTGTTCTATATACTTTCGAATTGTTGTTTTATTATAAGCATATTATTAATTTCATAATTTTTAAAAGAAAACAAAACAATAGATGCTAATTTTATCCTCTCAAATAAGGCATACATCAAAAATAATGTCATATGATGCATGTGAAGATGGTATTGCGAGTCGGTCAGATACCGCTGAGAGGGAAATATAAAATTGATACAATTTCTACAGAAGGTACTTGCAAAATGTTTCAAATGCCTTAAAAACCTTGACCTAGCCTTCAAATTTTTTTAAAGGTATATCTAAAGATAGTCAATTGTAGTAAATAATAACAAAAATTTAATGTGACTGATGTCAAAAATATGAGGCTACTTATGTGTAAACTATGCTAATTCACACAGGGATAGTCTATGCAGTTACTAAACCATTTCGTAGAAGAACTGTTACTGACATAGTAAACTATATTATTTTATAAAGCTTGTAAATAATTACAGTATACCATTTTGATAAAATAAATTATATAATACATATAATCAACGTACACAGAAAAACTAGAAAGATAACCCCCAAAATGTGCTGATGGGATGATTACCCTTTGTAGTTTTCCAAGTTTTCTATACTGAGGTGTATTAATTTTAAGAAGCAGCTGGGTGAATAGGGGCATTTAATACACAGCGTATGCATCAGAAATGCTAATATATGTCACTTATAATTAAAATAAAAGCTAAAAACAAAAACACGGGGAACTCTAAGCAAATATTTACAGAAACCAAATTTCAAATAGTTACTTTAGCAACAGGGTATATAACTGCTACTTTGAAGCTTTTATTTCTTTTAACCATTGCATTGAGCTTTTCCATGCTTATGAAAAGAAAATATATACCTTGTCTACGTATAATTCTCATTACCACATACCTAAACTGTCTTACTACAGGAAAGCACCATGACCAAAAACATAATTAATATCAAATATCAGTAATAGTAAATGTCCCCATATGGTTATGTTTCTTACAAGGTCTAGAATAGGTTTCCTTTGTCATCACAAAAAGTAAAATGCACCAAACGAATTGGTATCCACTATACATTTAGAGGTTTATCCTAAAATATCTGGGTAGCTCTTCAAAGGAGAGCTAAGTTGATGAAAAGCATGGGAAAAATGTATCCCAACCTCCTGACCAAAACAAAAAAGTCCAGTTTTCAGCGATGTACGCATTTTTCTCTATGTACATTCTTCAAAGTACAATAACATTCATGAGCTCAGAATCTAAGTACAGGCTTTCTTTAAAAGGAATCATTTAAACCCACAATGATAACTGGTTAAGAAAAAAAAAAGGCCCCTCTACAATTCATAGTTTTAAAGACTATTTCAGGAAAACCATTAATGCACACAAAAGCACATCCAAATCCTTTCTTGGTTCCCACAGTTCAAAGGCCAACAAAGCTACTGAACAGCTGTGAAACAGACTAAAGCTGAGAATTGGAACAAAGCAACCCACTCTACTACCAAAATGAGCATTACAGAATTTTTAATGAAAATGCAATTAACTGGATTTAAAACAAGCTGGTATTTAAAGAAAACATAAAACAGAAGAAAGGACATTATATTAAAAAGGCCAAAATTTTACTGATCTCTCACACTGGTAGGTTTTTTGTTTCCCCTTACTACCTTCACCCAATTTATTCTCATCTAACACCATTTCCTCCCAGTATAAAGCTCCTTAGCTCTGGCAAGAGTTATTTCTTAAAATTTTCATTTCATAAAACTTAATTCCCTAACTAAACCTATTAGTGCTTTTTTTCCTTCCTATAGAATACCACATTACCCTCAAGAGTTAATGCTCTTTCCCTTTGCTAAGCTTTATGAAGACATCTGCCACCGTTAAATGAACCACCTGATGATAGCTTTTGACTCATTCTACTAATACTTAAATGACCATCTGCTCTGCGTTTTAATGGCATCTCGCCTAAATTCAATAACTTAGAAAATTTACATAACTTAAGTCTCTTTGTTGGAAAATTTTTTGAAACAGTAAAACATGCTAGTCAAGATCAATAATCAGAAGTTAAAACAGCCAATGAAAACAGCTTAAATTCACAAAGCACTGATTTATGTAAGTAAAATGTTGAATTTCTAGATAGAAAAGATGAAAGGGAGAGAACTAAAGTTCTCACTACAATCAGTTCACTATACACTTCAACATGGAACAAGAATATCTAAACTATTACTTTATATAATAGCAAAAATAAACAATATAATTGCTCATTAACAAGAGAATGGAAAAATATGTAATGTACACAATAGGATATCTAAAATGAATGGCCACACACTTCTACATGGATGGATCCTACAACTATAATGAATTTTTAATTATACGAGGATATAAAATGTTGCAAATAAAGCACATATACTATTTACAGATATATAAAAACACAGCATAAATGTAAAGAAACCCATGGGAATAACTAATTTCCAGATGGTGGGTACCACATGAGAGGAAGGAAAAGAATGAAATTGGGAAGATGTACATAATATTTCAAATATATTAGTAATGCTTTGTTTCTAGATGGGTTCACAATATGTATTAATTATTTATCCACTTGGATATTTAAATGTTATGTAAAAAAAAATTTTACTTTTTAAAATAAAAATAAACATCCCTAGTAAACTAGTATAATGCCTAATCCTCTAAATTTTTGCCCTAATTAAAAGATTTCACCTAACATTAAAAATAATTTATAAGTCATTAACAAGTATTTAAAAGTAATTACTTATTGAGGCATAATTGGTTGTTGATGTCATTCAACCAACCAAAAAGTCTTATTTCTGATTTATGGATTCATTCACCTTTACCTCCAAATCAATGTGACAAAATGTTTACAGAGATTAAAGGAGGGTTAACCAATTAGCATGTGTATCTTATTTTCCATGAAATCCTTAATGAGGGTGAGGCCTTGGTGCCCTGCCACCTAGTTGGTATATTCCACATTCCTTACTTTTGAGAAATACTAAATTAATGAAAATAGAATTATTATTAGTACTAGCCACTACTTATTAGTACCAAGCTTGGTGTTTCACATATATTTTATTTAACCTTTCCAAAAATACTGAAAGATATCATCCCCATTTATAGATGAAGAAACTGAGGCTCAAAGAAGTAAACTTCCTGAAGTCACATGACATTACTAAGTAACAGGCTCAAATTCAAACCCAGGTAGATCTACAAAGCCTTGTGCTCTTCTCTCTGCTGGATTTTTTTCCTACTTAGCTCTGATCTTATCTAAAAAATAATTACATATCTAGGGCATCATATTCCCCATGCAACCTACTGGATTTCAAATTTATGGTATTAAATCCTAATCTAATATTCAAATAAATCTTGAAGAGAGACATTTTAAACATTGAAAAGATTATTTATTTTTCAGTTAATTTCAATAATGTAGCAGAATGAAACACCATTTACTTCCAACCAACTCTTGTTAATGTGTTCTAAGAAAATGACTTTGAAGATGTCTCACTCAAAATCCACAACTCCGTATCTTTTCTATTAGACAAGTTATTCTCTCATCTATTTTTGTAGCTTCTGCTACTCTATTACAAGCTTGCACAATAAAATTAAAATCATTCCCAACATAGTCCAAATGAAACAAGCTGTCTAATTAGGTATACGATTAGCAATTTTAGTAATATATTTGTTATTTTTAGCAGTTGTTACATAGCAGTAGAAAATGAGGTCACACAAAATTAAGAATTTTATCTACTTAAAATGTTTTCCCCTGCTAACTGGTAAAACTCGTTATTTCATTTTAGAAGCAAAACACTTGTCTGTATACCTTAACCTAATCCAACTTCATTTTATAGATGAAGAATTAAGGCCTAAAGAGACTAATATTATAAAGTGAGGAAGAAAAAAAAAAGACTAACAAATCTGAATTTGCATCTCCACCAACAATTTATTACTTGTAAAATCTTGGGCAACTAAGTTCATTTCTCATAACCTGTTTTCTCATCAGTAAAATGAAAGGTTCATCAAATAAAATTTTTAGAAGGCTTAAATGTGATAAAGTATGTTAAATACTTAGCATACTGCCTTACATACAGCTGGAGCTCAGTAAATGTTAGTCCATTCCCCTAGTTAACAGATCTACTTAATAAAATCTAGACCACTACTCCATGAAGAGACTAGAGGAGAGAGGTAAGCAACACACCATAACCTATTATAACCCCGAAACTCTCAAAATTCAAATAGTTCTTTTAAATATTAAAGAGTTTCTGCCCCATTTCTTGCTTTTTAGGAACAAAATTATCAAGAAGATAAATTCACCTGTGGAGAAAACCAAATACTCATTCCAACCAAAGCAAGCATCTACAAAAGTAAATGTGCTTTAAAAAAAAAAAAAAAAGTATTCTGAAACAAAAAATGAATGTCTATCTGCTGTGTCCTATTGTCTCCTCCACTAATTTAAACCCCACCCTATCTAGTATTCTACAAGTTCATTTATAGGCCAATTGTTTAAGAACTCAGAACCCACTTTCCCTCAGAAACAAAATTTTAGAGACAACTTAGGTACCACCTATTTCACAAAAACCTATTTACTCTACATAGACCTATTCTAGGAGCATAAAAGATAAAAATTGTTGCGTGTTTCTAGTTCCATCTGAGGAGATGGTTCAATCCTTGTAATACAGACATGGTGGTAAAAGAGACAAGCTAAATGATGTGGGGACATCTGAAAGCGAGTGAAGAAATAGGTTTATGAGGAGGAATGCTCAAAAAAGCCATTTTCCTACTGGTACTTAAAATGTATAAGCTCCTGCTTGGTGACTTAAAGTAATGGTTTCCAAAGTAAGGCACATGACCCAAGAGATACAGAACATGATCTCTTGAAATGCAAGAGAAAATACAAATCCACAATCTCCCATCTATAATTCCAAAACCTAAAAACTCTGAAGTTTTTTTGTAAATTAACAGCAAACTTACTTAGTGGCAAACCCTGATCTGAACAAACAAGATGCTATATACATTACATAGTCTTTATTTAGCTCCTTAGTATAATTGTTCATGCTTCGCTGCAGAAATACTAATGTATTTGACTGCAAGGTGCTACTGTGGACCTCAAAGAGGGTGTTAAGCAATATATGGCAAACATACCACATTATGGTTCTAAAATCTAAAAGTTTATAAACTTGATGCCAAGCATTCTGAAAAAAGGGTTGTGGACTTCCATTAAAACTTTTACTTTTTCAGATTTACTTTTTTCTTAAAAATCTAAGAATAAAATTAGGTTTTATTAATTGTAAATCAGTTGACACTAGCACCCTCAGTGGGTCCCTATAAAAAATCACCTGTCACATATGGAACACAAGCTGAACTGAGGGTGAGTGGGAGTTTGAGAGCATGAGAGCCTAACATTGTTGCTCACCTCTGACACATTAAGACATGCTACAGCTTTCTAGTGCCTAGTTAAGTGGCTCTGTCAAGTAAATCCTAATAATACAAAATAACATGTTGTTGATTATCTTGAGACAATACCTAAGAGTCAAAATTAAGAATAAGTTCCATATTTTTTAACCAAAATTGCACTTTTATGTGATGAAAATAGCTTAGTGGTAATACTCTTTAGAAGATTTTTTTTTTTAATTATACCCATTTCACCTGTACCTTCCAGGTAAAGATGATGTCTGACAATAAATGAGAAAATAAAGGCTGTCCGAATAAAACTAGAAATAGCAATGAAAAAATGATGCCTAGAGATGTCTCTATCATTTTGTAGTCTTTAATGCTGAAATGATCTGATTCACCAATAAACTCTCATTTCTGCATCCTTAAAATATTTTACTTCATTTTAAATTCAGTGGATTTTGAATTTTATTCAAAATATAAAAATGAAACACCTTCATTTGTAAGAAATTATTAGCATCAAAAAGAGAAAATTACTAGCTAAATTTCAATAAAATTTTTTATTTAACTGGTAAATGGGATAGAAAAATAAGATCGAGATTTGGTAAGTACATTTATTTGTCAGGGTCCAGTTAGGAGACAGAAACCACACCAATCTACCACTTCTAGAAATGGGGCCAGAGTGGGTGGTAAAAAATAAAATTATTAAAATGTAAGAGGCAGCCTGGGATCCAGACCTTTAAGGAGTGGTTTTGACAGACTGACTAGTGCTGGGGTCACTGACTCAAGAGGCACTCAAGGCTGTTTCTGGAAATAAGCAAACTGGAATCAAACATTGATACTGAAATCTTGCTGGCTGAAATGTTACCAACAAGAAGGGCAAGCAAAAAACAAGAAGTCCCTTCTCTCCCTGCAGCCTTCCAGCCTCCTTCTAGTGTCCCTACTGGCGGAGCCAACAGGGATACAGCTGGCAAAGGACAAATATTGTATGCAAAATCCTAGTCTCATAGTGCATAGCTAGAGGAAAATTTATATTTAATCTAATCCATTTATTTCATAAATAAAGGAAAAAGTCAGCTAACTGGCTCCTAGCTTCTAACTTTCTAAATTTTCTCCCACACCCAGTAATATAATTATCTATGTTGCCCCTCACCACACACATAAACATAAATATTAATTTGCTAATTTTTTCTCATAAAACAAAAGAAGCTTTATAAACAAGGTGAGACTTCAGCAATTTGAAAATTGGGTAAGATCTGACAGTTTAGGAGATATGACAACCGTCATATCTTCTACCAAGGGCACAGCTTGGCTTCAAGAGCACAGAATGACTAGGACTTTGACCCACTCTGGAACAAAGAAAACATAAAAGACTAAGAACCCCAGTAAAATCAAAATGCAATACCATGATAGCAAAGGCTGACCAGATGGAGAACCTGACAGCCTCATGCGCAGCTCAATTACTTGCTTTGACACAAAAACTCTTTCAAAGGACTGATATGTTTTCTTACATGAGGCTAAATGTAATTACATATAATAAACTACCTGTTAGATATCATATACACACACAAAGAAAAACTATTAATGTCCACAATAGGGTTACACTAAATGAGTCAAATAACCATACCACAGACTACATAAATTATTTAAATTTTCTAACCAATTTTCTCTCAGGAATAGTACAAATGGTGATCATTTCTGAACTACTATACTATAAGTGGAAGAGAGAATGATAGGGAAAATCAATGAACTGACTGTTCATCCCTACGTCTGCCATTTACCAGCTTTGTGACTTGACAAATTTCTTAATCTCTTTGATTAAGAAATCCTCAGTTTCCTTTTTCAGCCTAACAGCAATCTAACCTCAGATCAAATGAGTCAAAAATTTTTGAAAAGAGCATTTTATTCAGAAAATATTCATTCAGAGCCACGGCTTTGCTAGGAAACAGAGATACAGGGAATGAACACACACACACACACACACACACACACACACACACACACACACAGATTTTCCTTACCCACAAACTAATAATCTAGTGCAAAAAACAATTACAACACAGCATACCTCTGGCAATAGACAGAAGTACAAAGTGCACTGGAATCACACTGCCTAGCAATTAAAGGTGGATGGAAGACCCTGGTTGGTGGCTACGTAGAAACACATCCGAAAAGAAATATCTAATCCAACCAGAGGGATAGGCAGTAAAATATAAAACCAGAAAACATATTAAGATAGCAACAAATACATATATTAAAAAGCTATGTCATGTTCTTTTATTTCAATTGTACACACTCTTTTCCCGCTCAATAATGTTAGTCAAGTTCTAAAAACCCAAAGACATCTACTACAGACAATCAAGACTTGGAATCTGCTGAGGGGAAAAGGAGACAACAGAGAGCCTGGGCATCTAAAGTAGACAGGCAGTCACTTAGCATCCTGCATTCAAGCTGTCCATGAGCCAGCAACATCTGTATCACCTGGGAGCTTGTTAGTACTCTGATCAAATCTCATACCTATTGAATGAGAATCTGCATTTTTAAAGGTCCCCAAGTAATCAGTGTGCTTACTAAAGTTTGAGAAGTACTGATAAAGGTTACTAGTTGATTTCTTGAGGTTCTCAGTGCAACTGTGGTGACTGAAAAAAATAACTCTTACTGGAAAATTACTGTTTGGCTATGTCCATGGGAGGGCTGTCACTCATAGGAACATAACATCCTAACAATAAGCTTTCTGCTTCTGTATCCCCACTTGCACACCCAACCTGTGGGTTGATAGGTAGTGAATAGAAGAAAAATAGACCTTTGTGTTTAGACAGAATGAAGAATGGGATTTGGGGCTTAAAAACCCTGTACCTCTACATTTCGGGGCTGCTTAATTTGGGGCCTGCGTACCCTGGCAGACCCAGCTGGCTGAATAAAGAGTGTGTTCCCTATAACTCACTGAGTTCTGGTGGTGTGTGTGTCTTTCGGGTGCTGGCAGCTCCAACATTTGGAGTCCCCAACGAGATCTCAGGGGGTGACCCTGAGATCTAAGACCGGACCTGCCTCTGAAGCGGTTGCTGTCTCTATTACGGATTCAAAGGGGTGGCCAACCTGAGATGTTCCAGGGCCCTTGATGCCGTGACGGGTTAATGCAATCGTCAAGGACGCAACTTTCAGGACACACTCTTTGTTCCTGGTCCCGACAGGAATCTGGAATCTCTGAGGCTTCGGTGTCTGGATAAAAGGTACCTTCCTGGTTCTGTTGACTGGTCATTAGGGGTCCCTGGAGAGACTGGATGCAGTCAGTCATATCTGCCGACCATGGCCAGGCCGCAGGACACCACCTCCTGCCTGCCCTGTTGTCCTGTTGTCAGGTTCTGTTTATTGTCTCTGGTCCTGTCTAGGTTGTAGGTGGCGGACTTCTCTGGGTCCACCTGCATCTCAGTAATTGTTCTTGTCTGATGTGTTTTGTGTTTTCTGCACAAGCGATGGGGGAAGCCTGAGTTCACAGAAGACACCCTTGGGGTGTCTCCTGCGACATTTCAAAGAAGGGTTTGTAGAGGGAGCTGACTATGACATAAAGTTTTCTGCAGGCAGAATGAGGACATCATGTGAAGTTGAGTGGCTGTCATTTGATGTAAACTGGCCTCGGAGAGCTCTTTTGACAAGGGTTCGGTGAGGAATGTTTAGAAGGTTGTCACAGGAGACCCAGGACATCCTGATCAGTTTCCCTACATTGATCAATGGTTAAACTTGTTCAGAACCCCCTCCTTGGCTCTGCTAGTGTGCCCTTTCTCTGGGAGAGCAGGTTTTAGTTGTGGGTACCCCGAAACATGCAGCAACTAAATCTCCTAGACGGCCCAGTCCCCGTCCTCCAATCTCCACCGGAGGACAGTGACCTTCCCCCACCCTATAATCAGGACAACAGAGGCCAAACAGCACGCCTCACCTCCTTGGACGGCCAGCAGGTAACCCCTATGGGCCTCCTGCTCCCGCTGTGGGCAGGTACCAGCTGATACCACCACCCTGGCCATCCCCTTGTGAGAAGCACCATTCCAGGGGCATCACACAGACAGGCCCTTTATGGTTTACATGCCTTTCTCGACTAGTGCCCTGTACAACTGGAAGGCACAGAATACACCTTTCTCTGAGAAACCCCAGGCATTAATAGGACTCTTAAAAGTGTCTTTCAGACTCACTGCCCCACCTGGGACGATTGCCAACAGCTTTTAATTATCCCTTGACCCCTCAGAAGAACGTGGATGCATTCAGACTGAAACACAAAAGATAGCTGCGGGAGGGAGGAGAGTTGAGAAGCAGGGGAACAGATTGAGAGGAATTTCCCTCCACCCGCCCAGCTGGGGACACAATTCTCAGGCAGACAGAATGGCATTAGATCAGTACCACCAGATTCTAATTGGGGAATTAGGATGGCTGCTCGCCAGCCAACTAACCTTTCTAAGGTAACTGAAGTTATACAGGGAGGACCTCAGGAATCCCCTGGACGTTTCTTGAAAAGGCATACCGGGTATACACCCCATTGATCCTGAGGCCCCTGAGAACCAGCAGGCAATTAATATAGCCTTTGCTACTCAGGCAGCCCCTGATATCCAGTGTAAATTGCAAAAATTAGAAGGTTTTGCAAGGATGAACCTGTCCCAACTTGTTGAGATAGCCCAGAAGGTGTTCAACAACAGGGAGGCACCAGATGACCCCAAATGTATGGCTAAAATCCAAAGCTACTGTCATCAACCCAGCCAATCTGTTGCCAGACCCAGACCCCGAGACCCCGTTCATGACTGCACAGATTTCACTGACGCTGTGTATTCCTCATGGCCAGACCTCAAAGACTCCCCTCTGCCTGAGGCCGATGAAGTTCTGTTCACGGACGGGAGCAACTTCATGCAGGAAGAAAAGGTATGCTGGGGCGTCATAACTCTAACTGGCACATCTGGTCACAAGCTCTTCCCCATAGGACTTCTGCTCAAAAGGCAGAACTCATCGCCTTCACTGAGGCACTAAGATGGGGAAAGGATAAGGCAGTCACAATATACACTGACAGCGATATACCTTTGCCACTGCACATGTACACGGAGCCATCTACAAGGAAAGAGGGCTTCTGACTTCAGCTAAAGGACATTAAGAACAAGGAGGAGATCTTAGCCTTACTTGAAGCCATAAGATGCCTAAGGCTCTGCTTTGTTCTTTGTAAAGGGCATCAAAAAGGGAATAGTCCTGAGGCTAAGAAACCGAAAACCAATGCAGAGGCAAGAGCAGCGGCCACAAGGCCAGTGGGGCCCCCACCACATCTACTGACTTGTCCCTTACCCAGAACTGCCTCTGTCTCCGACCTATATGGCAGAAGAGACATATATTTTCAAGATAAGGGAGCCACTAGGAACCAACAGAGTGGTGGACGACCCCAGATGAAAAAATTGGGCTCTCACAGGCCCTTGGAAGGACTCTCCTCCACCAACTACACCAGACCACACACCTAGGGCAGACTAAGATGCTCCAGAAGGGAGAAGAACTGCAGAGGAGATTGCCTCAATGCCGGCTTGTGCCCAAGTTAATCCAAAGAAGGGGAAGATAGAAGAACCTAGCATAAAAGAAGAGGGGACCACTGGGAAGTCGATTTCACTGAGGTAACCCGACTGTGGGGGGCTACAAATATTTACTTGTTTTTAGACACCTTTTCAGGATGGGTAGAGGCCTTCCCTACCAGGAAAGAGACTGCCTTAGTAGCTAAGAAACTACTACAAGAAATCCTCCCTTGATTTGGTCTCCCCAGAACTTTAGGGTCAGATGACGGGCCAGCCTTCGTAGCAAAGGTATCACAGCAATTGGCTAGCTACCTAAATTTGCAAAGAAACTCCACTGCGCCTACTGGCCCCAAAGTTCGGGCCAAGTAGAGCAAATGAATCGGACCCTAAGAGAGACATTAGTCAAGTTAGGATTAGAAACTGGTGGGACCTGGGTACAACTTCTCCCCTTTGTTCTTCTTGAGCCAAGTGTACTTTGTATATTAATGGATTCGCCCATTTGAAATTTTCTTTGGAAACCCCACCTTTAGTACCTAGAATAGAAGATGAGAAAAAGGCAGAAATGCGTAACCTTGTCTTACTTGAGTCTTTACAGGCCCTTCAAAGTGTACAGAAGGAGATTTGGTCCCAGGTTCATGCTGTCCACTCAGCCGGGGCGGGGACTTCCCCATCAGTTTCAGCCTGGGACTCTGTGTGGATCCAGAAGTTCACTTCCAAGGGACTAGAACCCAAATGGAAAGGACCCTTCACTGTCTACCTGACGACGCCCACTGCAGTTAAAGTAGACGGCATCCCATCATGGATTCATCACTCCCATGAAGGCAGCACGAGAGTGGACAGCTCAGGAAGACGGGCCCTTAAGACTAAGACTCAAGCATACATAAGTATAACCCTCTGTTTCTTCCTTTTTTCCTCTTTAGCCCAGGCATTCGACCAGCCACAACCAGAACCAGAAGGAACATTAATAACTTTGCTAACAACAATACACAAGGTCTTAAATAAGACCACCCCAGACATAGGACAAGATTGCTGGTTGTGTCTAAACCCAAAACCCCCTTATATGTCAGGGTAGGAACTCCCCTAAATTTAACTGAGCTCAGCAGGCTAGAACTTCAAGTCGATTCACTAGCAGAAGTAGTCCTTCAGAATAGAAGAGGTTTAAATTTATTATTTTAGAACAAGATGGATTATGTATGGCTCTAGTGAAACCTGTTGCTTCTATGCCAATAACTCTGGAATAATTAGAGAAAGTTTACTACTAGTACAGAGAAATTTAGATGCCAGGGAAAACAGAGACTAGAATCAAATAACTGGTTTCATAGGATGTTCAATTGGTCACCATGGCTAACAACCCTTTTATCTGCTGTAGCTGGACCTTTAATCCTCTCTCCTCTTAACTTTTGGCCCATGTTTTCTCAATTTCTTGTTTGCATATATAAGGAAGAGAATTAATTCTATTAGACTTTTAGTATTACAGAATAGAGGCTATGAGCAAATTCTGCATAAGAATCAA
The DNA here is from genome assembly GCA_003508835.1 of Eonycteris spelaea. Classification (NCBI taxonomy): domain Eukaryota; kingdom Metazoa; phylum Chordata; class Mammalia; order Chiroptera; family Pteropodidae; genus Eonycteris; species Eonycteris spelaea. Next base: position 4,870,188 of record PUFA01000127.1, on the reverse strand, counting down.
AGAAAAAAATGGTCCTGCTAAGGCCAGTGGGGAATGTGGTGACTGAAAAAAAATGACTCTTGCTGGAAAATTACTGCTTGGCTATGTCCATGGGAACATAGGCTGTCAACCATAGGAACAAAACATTCTAACAATAAGCTTTCTGCTTCTGTATCCCCGCTTACACACCCAACCTGTGGGTCAATAGGTAGTGAATAGAAGAAAAATAGACCTTGTGTTTAGACAGAATGAAAAATGGGATTTGGGGCTTAAAACCCCTGTACCTCTACATTTCGGGGCTGCTTAATTTGGGGTCTGCGTACCCGTGGCAGACCCAGCTGGCTGAATAAAGAGTGTGTTCCCTATAACTCACTGAGTTCTGGTGGTCCGTGTGTCTTTCGGGGGCTGGAGGCCACAACACAACCAAGCTGCAATCTTCAGTGAGCATTAAAACCAGGTGGACTTTCATCATTTAAAATTGTTTCAACAGATGGAGATAAAAAAGGAAAGACATTTCACATGTCTTTAAAAGATAGGATCTATATAGGAAAATCAAGTTGCCATTAGTAAGAAACATCTCACAACATTTCATCCTTAGCAAGTCTAGCATTCTCTTTCCCACTGTTCCCACAAGTCCTGTGTTTTCCTAAGGCTCTGTTTCCTAACAATATTCTTTTATCCTATAGTTCTAGAAAGAGGTCAAAAGAAAAATAGGGGCCTGAGAAAGAAAAAGCTGAAGGTTATTAATCCATTTTATTTTTTATCCTGAGTATGCACTTTCAGATCAATTGAATACTAACATCTAAGGAGTTTGTTAGAAGCACCCAGGAAGCATCCTTTGCTAGAGGTGAAAAAAAAGTATAAAGAACTGTCCCACAAAACAGCCTGAACCAACAATACTGGAAGCTAATTTTGAATAAACCTAATCATCTATACCCCAAACTTTTTGTTATCTATATCCAGGAGGGTAGAAAGAATTTTTTTTTTTTTTTTTTTTGGTAAAGAACTCTTATTAGGAAACCCAAATTCATTTTCTCCACTTTCTCTGGTAATAATACAGTACTACAGTCAAGTGCTCACAAAACAAGTATTAAGTAAAAACATATTTCTCCTCAAATCCTATACAGTCAGAATCTAAAGAATAAAAGGTCAACTATATCTACTCAATTACGGACTCCCCAAAATTAACTCCTACCTAATTCAACAATAACATATACCTGCACCCATGTTCTTGCTCACTACAAATTAGTAAAATATACCTAGATATAAGGTAGAAGTTATATTATTCAAAATATATACCAAATGCTCCTCTTTTCAAGGTTTGACTATGCTAGACCATAAATTCAAACTTATGTGTCACCTAAGGGGAAAAAAATAAAGCTTATATGGCAAAATATTAGACCCCACATCAACTCTGACAAACTCTCCAACATGCAATTAGAAAGTTTCACAATAACCCAACCACCCCAGAATCCTTAATTCTCAGTTGCGTTTCATAGAGGTTACCCATTAAAAGTTACCCATTTCTTAATTCCCAAACATACTGCAATAAATTTTCTCTTCATATAAAGTGAGTATAAATAAGGAACAAATAATGAATAGTCAGACAATCTCAATTTATCCTTCTGGTAATATCGTAAGACTTTTTAAAATTAACTAGAAAATATGTCAAGCACACAAAAAGGCATAAAAATATAACACACATCTATATACCCACAACCTAGTTTAAGACATAAAACATTTCCAAAATAGTTATAGCCCCTGGGGTACTACCATTAACTGCATTCCACTTCTTCTTCAACATAAAAATATCCACTCCCTGGAATTTAGCATTTATTGCTACTTTTTTGGTAACTTTTTTGGTAACACATGTATATATCCCTAAACCAATGAGTTCCAATCATATCCTTTAACCAAAGGCTATTGGGGGCAATTTTATTCCCTAAGGGATACTTGGTAATGCCTGGAAATATTTTGGATTATCATGACTACGACTAGCGGATAGAGAGAGGTCAGGGATGCTGGCCTGTAATGTACCAGACAGCCCCCTATAAAACAAAGAATTATCTAACCAGTCCAAAACAGCAATTGTGCCAAATCTGAACAACCCTGCCCTAAACAATAAAGAGTATTGTTTTGCACTTTAACACAGTAGGTGTTCTTTTCCAAGAAATTATTTTCTTGCTTTATTTGCCTAACATTAATTTTCTCTTCTATACAGAACTCCTGTTGATGCACCTTTAAGTTTTTTCTAATTTTTGCTTTTATATACAACACTGCTGTGAACATGCCTATACAAGCCTCTTGATGCTCAATGAGAGATTCTACCTAGGGCAGTAATTTTCAAAGTGTGGTTCTTAAACCCCTAGGGTAGTCTCCAAGACCCTTTCAGGGGCTTCATGAGGTCAAAAGTATTTTTATAACAATACAAAAATTATATTTGTGTTTTTCATGTTGGCACTGCACTGATGGTGCAAAGGAATGGTAGGTAAAAATGCTGGTGATTTAGCCAGGTTAACACCCTCATTAATGAACATATGAGTAGTACCTCCTGAAATGATGCACATCTTAGTGCAAAACATCACATCTGTGGTATCCTTGTCCAAAATGCATAATCTGAATTTAATCATGACAAAACATAAGACAGTTGAGGGATAGTCTATAAAATTACTGCACAGTGTCAAGGTCATGAAAGACAAAGACTGAGGACTTGGCCCAGAATGGAACAGACTGAATGACAACTAAATGCAATGTGTGATCCTAGATGGATCCTGGACCAGAAAAAGGAAATTAGGTCTGAATAAGGTCTGTAGATCAGTTAACTGCACTATATTAAAAAAAAAAAAAAAAGTATTGTATTAATGTCATTTTTCTGGTTTCACTAATTGTACTTTGTTAAGATGTTAACATTTGAAGAAAATGGCTGAAAGGCCAAAGGGAACTCTTTTTACCAGTTCTGTAATTTTTTGTAAGCCTGAAATTATTTCAGAATGAAAAGTTCAATTTTATCATCTTAACTATTATGTAAACAAATATCAAGTACTGTATATCATATATATTTAGTAAATCTTGAGAATGTAATAAAATGCCAGTAGACATTAATTATTAAATACTGTTTCTAAAAAAGAAAACAAAAACACTGAAAGTAGTATTATAGTCCTGGGGCAAAACCAGAGCCAAGAGATTATGATCTGTTCCAACATTTCATAAGAAGGTAGCTACCCTGCATCTAAACATGCTTTTAAAATCATTGCTAAAAGAATCAGATGACCAAGATGAATTGCTACATGCAACAAATTAATGTATAAAATTATCTTGTAAATTAAACTAAGATTTTAAAACAGTTACCTCTGAAAAACACCTGCTTTATATAAGATAATGAAACTATTTATATGACAGATATACTCCATACTACAAAACATAGGCAACATTAATATCTCTTAAAAAGCTGCTGTAATACAGGACTTGTTACACCTTACCTTTACCCTGGAAAGATACTTAAATTTCCCCATAAACCGAGAATTACTGATCCCAAGATGTCTCTGAATTACTGGGTTGTGGTCAAACTTTAGCTTGAGCTAGCATGAGAATACTTTAAGAGTATACAGGAACAGGTAGATGCCCCATACAGTGTTGTTAGGGGTGTAAACTGGTAAAATGTCTTAGGAGAAGCTACTAGTCAACATCTATCAAAATGTTAGGTATGTGTACCCTTTTATGCAATTCCTCTTCAAAGGTACTCAATGCATATATGCAAGGACATAGGTACAAGGACTTACTGCAACACTGTAAATAAGAAGACCTGAAACAATACAAACGCCCATCAAAAAAGCAATGGTTAAATAAAATACTGCATCCAGTCTCTGGAATACTATACAGCTATGAAAGAATAAGGTACTAAGATGGAACAGTCACCATTATGTATTATTAAGAAGCAAAAGTGCAGGAAGAAAATATAGTTTATTACCACTGGTGCTTTAAAAGGGTGGCAGATTTACAGAATGTTAACATATATGCTTGCAATGAATATTGTGTAAGAACACACACGAAACTGCTAACAATGGCCAGCCCACTTCATACTGTTGAATCTTTTGGTCTTTCTCAATGTTTAAAAGGCAAGTAAGAAACACAATTTTATGAATACCTATTCAAAATCTGAGTTGGCTTGTATTCATTTCCCTTTCATTGCTAACAATAACTGTGTGCCCATTTCAGGATTTGTTAGGCTTTGTCAAACTATTTTCTATTGAATAGAGTACTAAGGATAAATCTATGTAAAAGTAAATTTGATTAAAATAAATTATATCTTTATTTTGTGAGAGCGGGCCTTCACTTTATATTATATAAGAATTCTAGAGTCAATAATAGATTCCTGAAATTTTGTTAATCAAGAGGACACTGACTCATTGGCGTGCTAATAAGTCTCTGACATAGCTTTATATATGAGATGTTAACAAAATATGTATCAGGTATCCCCTATGCCTATCTTCCACGTGGCAGAAGCATTGTACACAAAAAATAGATTCAACAGCTTAGACTGTTTTCGCTCTATTGGTAAACAATTTAGATGAAAAATCATTCCACTGGGTCCCTAGTAATATCAGCTACTGAATTCCAAGTCTTTATATGTGGGGCAAGGGGAACACAGATATCTCAACAAATCTGGGGTACAAGGGCCCCTCGGTAATTGTAACTAGCCAACTAAAAACACCACATGGCAAGACAAGCCTCCCTTCAGACAGTTACCACTTGGTGGCTGATTAATTTCAATGGCTTATTAGACCTGTCTCTCCGTACCCCTTCCTTAGAGGAGGAGGGGAATTGTCTGTTGTCTTCCCAGGACTTTGCGCCTTCCAGGCTTGAAAGCATCCTGGTGATGGTGCTGCCATCATTTCCTTTGGGGATTGGGAGGAAGGGGAGGGTCTTTTCCGCAAGTTTTTGTTTACCAGATCTTGAATATATAATTCCCTTTGGTTCTTGCCCTTTCGCTCACTCTAGCCCGGTGCTGCAAGAGAGGCGTCCCACCGAGGGTTTCCCCCAAGCGCCCGACACCCACTCCAGCCTCGCCTCTTCCCCCTTCGCGCGCAGGCCCCGGCCGGTGGCCGCGGCTTACCCGTGGGCGCGCTGTCCAGGATGCGCAGGTCGTAGGCCCCGGAGCAGCGGTAGTTAGCGGCGGTGCCGTTGTCCCACACCACCACCACCTCCTCGGGGCTCTCGAAGCTCCGGACCGTGCCCACATGGCCCTCGCCGCCGTCCTGCTTCCCCCACTTCCAGTCCGGGCCGCGCACCACCCGGGCGCCGACCCCTTCCACCATCACACGGTTATTCCGGGAGTTACTCATCGGGGCCCGAGCGGTGGGCTCCGCCGCCGCCGCCGCCCCCGCCGCCGCCGGGGGGCCCGTGAGGGAGTTGGGCCCGGGCCGGACTCTCGGCGCCGGCGGGGGCGGCAGCGAGCCCCGGGGAACGTGGGAATAACTCACGGGGGCGGCGGCGTGAACCCCGCCGAGCCCACAGCCGCTGCCCAGCCCTCGCCGCCGCCGCCGCCGCGCCCCCCTCAGACTGGAGGCCGGACGGCAGCGGCTCCGAGGCCGCGGCGGCGGCGAGCGGGCAGAAGGGGGAGGGTCGCGGGCGGGGACTCCTCCGCTTCCTCCGGACTCCCCGGCCGGGCTACAGCGACGGCCGCCAGGTAACCACGCTCTCCCCCGGCCGGGAGCGCGGGGAGCGCGGGGGGCCGAGGGAGGCTAGCCCGGGGGGGACGGCGACGGCCGCGGGGGCCAAGCTTAACTGCCGGCCTGGTTTCTCCCCTGGCCGCTCGCTCCGGGGTGGGCGCGCGAGGGCCGGGGCCGCCTCCTCCCCCGTGGGCAGCGGTGGTACCTCCCGGCGTCCGGTGAGCGCCCCGGCCCAGGGGCCCCCTTTCCTCTGCCCCCACGCACGCCGCCGCGCTCCGCCCAGCCACAGAGTCCCCGCCGGGCGAGAGCGGCTCCACATCCGGGTACTGACGCACCCAGGGCCCGAGCAGCACCTTCTCTGAGTGACTGGGAAAGGGATCCTCAGCAACAGTAGGGTGGGAAGGGTTTTGGAGAGTCGCGCGACCCAAGAAAGAAAGGAAATAAGAATCGATCCCCAAGCGTCTCTCTGGGGCCCACTGCGAGCGCGCATGCGCTTGGCCCCTGAAAGGGGAGTAGATAGATGCCCAGTTGTCTGGGGCGACGGAGGGGCGGCCCCCTGGAGCTGCCTACCGGTGGTGCGGCACGCCCCATTGGCTGTGAGGAAAGGGGCGGGGCAAGGAACTTTTGTCGGGCCAGCCTGGAGGTGGGGCTGGAGGAAGTGAGGCTAGGGATGCGATCCTGGCTGCTGAAACTGGGTAGCTACGATGAGATCAGTCTTTTATTAAGTCCTAGTGTCTCTGCTGTTCTAAGTGTGACATTCACATTGGGAATTTCGTATCTTTTAGTCTTTTTTAACAGGGCAGAGGGCAGGACAGATTATGGCATAGATTAAGGGCAACCTGTATTTGTGTGTGTAAATTGAAAATATTTTAAATGAGATTGGATGATTTAAGCAAAATGGTAATGAATGTGTCTTGCCTCTATGCAGAATGAGAATGGTAAGCAGACTCCAAACAGCGCAGACTTCCGAGAAAGAGTTTACAAGCACCGTGCCCAGAGATAATTCTCTTGAATAATTCAGTCCCAATCGCAAACTACAATTTGAAAGGAAAATAAGAGGACTGTAAGAGTGGTTTCTGGCTGCTGTTATTTAAATGACGTTATGATGTGTGGGATTTAAAATCACTGTTTCACAGCCCGACACGGAGGCATTGTAAGCATGCTGTTGCTTCTCCCGGAAAGTCAAGGGAGGAGGAAATACTCCAGAAGAATTGAATAATCAAGCGGAAAGAAAGGGGGCGTAAAATGTAACCAATGAACTATGTAGTGAAATAAAATGTTCTCAATTTTTCATGTCACTAAAACAGGAAAATACCAATATGGAGCTACATAGAGGCTACATAGAACTAATTTCAGAAACTAAACCGATAAAATATTTGCTCAAAATAGGCCAAATTTCTAGTCTGTTTCAAACATTTTCATCCTGGAAATTTTTAGTGTGCTATTGCAAAAGCTGTTCAACTGCAACTATTCATTTAAGAACACTGTTAAGTATTCCTGCTCTTCTAACTCTTTGTTCTCTCTCTGGGATCTTTTCCAGTTTCCTTCTTTCCTTGTTAACTAGTTAAATTGATCACAAGAATTAATAAGTTGATTTAAAAATTTTAGGAAAAATATAGCCGCAGAAATTATACTTGTCATTCACTTTGTAAAGTAAATTCAGTCCAGTAAAGACCAACTGAGATGTTAGACTATTAATATGCATCCTTGCATTCTAAATCAAATACAGTATATTAATAATGGTTTTCGCATGTTCAATTGTGTTTTATCTCACCCTAGAATTTTATACTTAAGATAAGCTTTTAGATAGGGTAATATTTAGATAGGCTTTTATTCTTAATGTCAGAAATTAGTTATAATAACTTTAAATTTTATTTATCCTTAAAATGGGAAAGGATCTTAATACATGATCTAGCCTAGAGCTAGGTACTTTACATAAAGCAGTATAGAAAGGCTGGAGCCTACTTCTGTCTTCTCTTCCCCTTACCTTCACAGGGGCTCTACAGAAACTCATTAAAACCTCTGGAGTACACTGAGCACAAATATGAAAACTTCAAATTAGCCTAATCCTCATATGATAAGAAGAAAACTGAGGCCAGAACTGATTAACTTGTCTAGGATTACAGAGAAAGAGTTAGAGTTAAAACTATAACCCATCTAATACTGGGTGTATTTCTCTATAGTAAACTCTCTTATCCATCTACCCTCTTCTTAACTACATTGTGAATTTATAACACTATTATGTTGCTAATGTTAGTTCGAGGGCCTTAATATAGTTTTCCAATAGTCTGTAAATGTTTTTGATCATACATTTCAGTACAAAATTTTTTAATATGTACTTCCAATACGTGTACTTATTTATGTATAAATTATATATGTACCACCATGTTACATTATAAAACATTCTCAAAGTAGAAATTATAAGACACAAAATATATAGAAATGTTACCATACTTTCTTCCCTCACTCAAGTAAATCATCTTCTGCATCCCTAGATGTTTAAATTAGTATTCTCCAAAATAGACAAACCACACTTTGACTACTGTGTCATACATGTTATCTGTCATGTTTAGAACCCAGACATTTTACACATATGTTTGCTTATCTGCCCATTTGTTCAGAAATATTTAAGATCATTCAGAACTGGCAAAATTTTTATTCCATCCATAAGTAAGATAAAATAAATCCTTGCCAAAGAAATGAAGTAGTTTCACTGTTCATCTACTATTCTACTACTATGAATTTGTGGCTGCTTTACAGTCTACAGAAATATACACTATTTGGAGAGTAGCTTTGTAAGTCAAGAGTTATAGCTAGAATTTATCACTCAGTCACATTCCATAGTCTAGAATTCAGCTACATCTAACTGAAAGGGAGGAAAAATGTAGCTTAGCTGGGTGCCCAAGAGGAAAAGTATAACATTTAGTATCCACTTAAGAAAATATAGATCACTCAAAATATTCAAACAGAAGGAATTTGATACAGCGAATTGTTTGCAAAAGTGTTAGAAGAGCTGCAGAAACAAAAAGATTAATAACTACTAGAAAACACTATCCCCCAGGACTAGAAGAGGAAGAGAAAATGATGTTACCTAGGATCCATGATCACTATGCCATTGAGGCTGCTGATATTGGAACTGGTGCTGTTTTGCAGTAAGCCAGGGCCCAGGCTCACCCTGAAGTTGCAGAGGACCAGAAATCTGAAGTCCCCTACCATTGTACTACCACTGCCAAAGTCAGAGCTCCATGAGTGCAGGGCACACTCTTTTGCTGTAGCCCCTTGAATTGCCCTGCCTGGGTAGGAACACAGAAGCTGCTGGAAATTCCATCAGAAGGATGAAACCAAAAAAATGGCTTTTCGTTAGTTGGTCTCCCATTAGTCTCCCACAAATAACAGGAATAGTCTACCCTGTTGGGTACTATTCTACCATACTTAAACTTCCATATAACAAAGAAATAACATCATGCACCTGCCTAACAGGATGTAACTATTCCACTTGAAGATACCTTCACTCTCTATCCCTCAAAAGGAAAAGGCATCTGACTACCAGAGTTACACCTTTTCTGGTTGTATAGATCAAAAATGACTTAAGTAAGGTGCTCATCTATTTAGTTCACTGTGATTAATTCACATCAAAGATCTGACTGCCACTCTGATCCTACTACCCATTTTAGTAATGCATTCACCTAGTCTCTGACACCTGGCCTCTGTATCTTCTCAGACCTGCAAATGGCAGCAATCAATGAGCTTTTTAAAGAAGATAGTGATCTCATCAATGCATTTCTCAATGTCTTAGCGAAGAGAGTGGAGAGAGAGTTTTCCTGCTCCTGAAGCTTATGGGTTCCATCCTTGAAATTATACCAGGGAAGTTTTGGTGTCTCAACCTACTGAAGATAGCCACCATTAAGTCCTGTTTTCAGTCAACCAACCTGCTGCTTGAGCTACACATTATATCTGAAAACTCTTATAAGTGCTCTCATGTTGACAAGTTCAGTCTAGTCCAATATTAAAATCTTTTTTGTTCTTTTTCCAGCATTTATAGGATCCATCCCCACACATATTCGCAGGTCTCTAACAATATAAACTTGCAAAATCTTGCAATTTGAGGGGCTTATAATCTATCTTCTCCTAGAGCAGACAAGGAACTACTTCAGGTGAATTTGCTACAGGAGCTCCAATCAAGGTAAGGCTAATCTCCTCAGACATGGGGAAAAGGAATGTTGTGGTCAGCAAAGAAAGATCAAGGGAATGAAATACTACTCTTTGATAAAAAGAAAAAAAAACAAATTTAATGCACACAACAACTTGGATGAATCTCAAGAACGTTATCTCAAAGAGTTATATAATATATAATTCCATGTATATAACATTTTGAAAAGACAATTATAGTGGTAGAGAACAGATCAGTGGTTGCCATGGGTTAGAGTTTGGAGATGGGCATGACCATTAATAGGTAACACAGAGGTTTGGGGGTTTCTTTGTGTGTGGTAATAGAATAATTCTGAATCCTTATTATAGTGATACTTATATAATGTACATATATGATAAAATTTTATAGAACTGTACATCCCCCATAAAAGGAATACATGTAAAAACTGGCAAAATCTGAATACAGTCTGTACCTGAGTTAATAATATTGTGCCAATGTTAGTTTCCTACTTTTTACAAGGTACTATGGTTATATAAAATATTATTTTAGAAGGAACTGGGCACAAAGTCTCTGTGGGAACGAACCTCTATGCTGTTTTTTCAACTTATGAGTCTTAAACTACTTTAAAAATAATAAGTTAGAAGAAAGCAAGCAAGCAAGCAAGCAAGCAAGCAGCAGGCCGGCATATTTGCATCATCTCCACAAATTTGTACCAACACCTCAGACCCCAACCAACAAATAGCACTTTTTTCCATTGTCTTCCCAAGTTAGAGCCACCAACAGTGAGAGCTTGAGCAATGGACAAAACTCTTGTGAAATTTTAGATTTGTTTGTTTTGTTTCCCCAGGAAGACTTTACAGAGCAATCTTTCCCTTCCTGTTGGCATATGATCAGACTCAATATACAAATTCCAGCAATTCCCCAAGTTACCATAAATCCTTTTGAGTGTTGTCAGGCATTCTATCACAGAAAAATGCAAAATTGGCAGTGAGTCCAACTATAATTCCTAGTGTAAACTTTTTCTCTGTTAATTCTCTACCTGCAAGATCTACCACACTTAGGACATTTCACTGGAATGTTCTATTGGGAAGATGAAAAGTTCTGCAGATCAATGGTGATGATGGTTGCATACCAATCTGAAATAGTTAATAACAATGCACTGTACACTAAAAAAATGGTTTAAATGATCAACTTTATGTTATGTATGTTTTTTCACAAGTATAAAAAAAGAAACAAGATATACAATATGATCCAGTAAGTCTATTCCTAGTATATATCCAAAGGAATTGAAAGCAGGCACTCAAATAGATATTTGTATGACAATGTTCACTGAAGCATTATTTACAGTAGCCAAAAGGACAAAACAACCCAAGTGTTCATCAACAGATGAATAAATAAACAAAATGTGGTGTATATATACAATGGAATATTATTTAGCTATAAAAAGAAATAAACTTCTGCTGCTAAAACATGGATGAAACTTGAAGACTTTATAATATGTGAAACATGTCAGACAGAAAAGAATAAAAATTATATGACTCCACTCATATAAAGTACGTATAACAGTCAAATTCAGAGACAGCATGTAGATTAGAAATTATCAGGCGGGTTGGTGGAGGGGCAATGAGGGGCTATTGCTCAATAGTTTTTTCCTTTTTAAAGATGATAAAAATGTTTAGTTTTTGCTTTATTGAGTTACAACAAATGAGCAACAAGTTAGAAAAATTGTTTTTTTCCAAACTCCTTAGCATTTTATTTGTGCAGTGTACTCAAAAGGGGGGTGGGGGGATTGCAAACATAATTTGTACTTGCAACGTTTACAGCAGATATGTCTCTTGGTTTTTCTTCTTTAAAAGTTAAGACTAACTGGAAAAAAAAAGTGCATTCAGTAATCTAAAATCAATTCATGATGAGGCTTCAAGCTGAAATCTTGTCAAATACCACAACTGAAAAAAAGGCAGTCAGCAGCAGAAATGAAAACCAGAGTGTTCATCTTTGTACCATCCAGATAGGAAGATCTCCTTCTGTTTTAATTTCACAAAAGTAATGATAATGCTATAACAAATGTGGGACCCTTTCTGTGAGTCTCTGAAAAGATGCTTATCAAGGACTGTCACCTGCTATCCAGTTCTCATGGTGCTGGTTGGGTGTGAGGTCTGATCTAAGAGGCCAGACTGTTGAGAAACCAGACCTGCAGTTCCAAAGCCTTCTGCGTGGCTAAGCAGGGCCCCTCGAGGTGGCTGGGAAGAGAGTTTCTGTTTGGGCAATGAAAAAGTTTGGGAAACAGAAGTGGTGATGGTTGTACAACATTGTGAATGTAATTAATGCCACTGAATTTTACACTTAAAAATTGTGAAAGTGACCAATTTTGTTATATTTTACCACAATTTGAAAAATATATAATGTAATATGCTAAAAACCATTGAATTGTACACTTTAAACAGGTGATTTATATGGCATGTAAGTTATACCTCAGTAAAGCTGTTTTTCAAAACAAGACAAATATTGATTGAATGGATAAAAATATAAATGAAAAACATGACCAACTACGTGCTACCTACAAGAGATTCACCCTCATATCAAAGACACAAATAGGTTGAAAGTGAAAAGATGGAAAATACATTCTATGTGTATTAGTTCCTCTTGACAAATTATCACAAACTGGGAACATGAAAAGAATAGAAATTTTCTCTTGCAGTTCTGGAGATTAGGAGTCCAAAATAAAGATGTCAGCTAGGTTAGCTCCTTCTTGAGGCCAAGAAAGAATTTATCTCATGACTCTCTTCTAGCTTCTGGTTGCTGCTGGCATCCTTGGTGTTCCATGGCTTGCAGATGTATCACTCCAATCTCTGCCTCTATCTTCACATTGCCTTCTTCTCTGTGTCTCTCAAAGATCCCTTTCCTTTCTCTTATAAACACATCTATCACTGAATTTAAGGCCCACCCTAACACCAAGTTGGTCTCATCTCAAGACTCTTAATTTTATCTGCAGCAAAGGTCACATTCATAAGTATCAGAGGTTAAGACTTAAATATCTTTTTGTAGTTACTATTCAACCCACTACAATATACAAATAGAAACCAAAAGAGAACTGGGGTAGCTAGACTAATAGCAGACAAAATACACTCTAAGTAAAAAAACTGTTACAAAAGACAAAGACATTATATATTGATAAGAAGGACAATCCATCAAGAAGATACAACAATTATAAAAATAAGTCCACCTAACAAGAGAGCCCCAAAATATATGAAGCAAAAACTGACAGAATTGAAAGGGTAAATAGTTCTATATAATAGTTGAAGACTTCCATATACCATTTCAGTAATAGATAGAACCATACAGAAGATCGATAAAAAAATAGAAGACTTAAAAAACACTATAAACCAACTAGACCTAAAAGACATATGTAGAATACCCCATCCAAAAACCAAATATACATTTTTGTCAACTGCACATGGAAATTCCTCCAGGATAGACCTTAGGCCACAAAACAAGTCTCAATTAGTTTAAATAGATTGCGATCACATAATATAAAGTATCTTATCTGGCCACAATTGAATGAAACTAGAGTGGAAAACAGACAAACTTGGAAATTTCACAAATATGTGGAAATTAAACAACATAAACAACTGTGGGACAAAGAAGACATCAAAAGAGAGATTCAAAAATAATTTAAGATGAATGAAAACACAGCATACCAAAATTCATGGAAAAAATAAAAGTAGTGCTCAGAAAGTTATAGCTGAAAATGCTTACATAAAAAAAGATCCGAGGTCAATAACCTAACTTTATACCCAAAGGAACTAGAAAAAGACAAGCAAGTTAAACCCAAGGCTCATAGATGGAAGGAAATAATAATAATTAGGTAAGTAAAATAGACTATAAAAACAATAGAATCAATGAAGTCAAAAGTTGATTCTTTGAAATCAGCAAAGCTTTTCGTTAGACTAAGAAAACCAGAGAAGATGCAAATACAAAATTGGATTGAAAGTGGGGTCATTACTGCAGACCCTTAAAGAAATAAAAGGGATTATAAAGAGAATACTGTAAACAACTGTATGCCAACAAGTTGGGTAACTTAAATGAAATGGACAAATTCCTAGAAAAACAAATACTATCAAAACTAACTCAAGAAGAAAAAGAAATTGTTGAATATATCTATAACAAGTGAAGAGGTTGAATCAGTAATTAAAAACCTTTCCCCCAAAAAAGCCAAGGACCAGAAACCTTCACTGGTTAATTCAACTAAACATTTAAAGAATTAACACCAATGCCTTTCAAACTCCTCCAAAAAGCAAGAGAAGGAAGCACTTCCTCATTCTTTGATACCAGCACTACCTTGATACCAAAGCCAGACAAAACCAACACAAGAAAGGAAAACTAGAGAGACCAATATTCCTTATAAATGCAGATGAAAAAAAAATCCTCAGCAAAATACTAGTCAACCTACTCAACAACATAGTAAGAGGATTATATATCATGACCAAGTGGGATTTATCCCAGAATGCAAGAGTAGTTCAGCATATGAAAATCAATCAATGTACTACACCACATTACCAGAATGAAGGAGGAAAACACTACATGATCATCTCATTTAATGCAGAAAAAGCATTTGAAAATATCTGACATGTTTCCATGATGAAAATTGTCAAAAAAAATAGAAATAGAATTATCTTGATAAAGGGCATTTATGAAAAACCCACAGTTAACATTATATTCAGTGGTCATGGCTATAGTCTTATCTGAGGCTCAGGGTTTCCTTGCAAGTTCATGTGGTTGTTCAGAAAATTCACTTTCTTGCACCTGAAGAATTCATGGAGGCTTGCTTCTTAAAAGCCAGCAGAAGAAAGCATCTCTGATTTCTTCTATCTTTGACCCGTAGACCCTCTTTTAAAGGGCTCACCTGATTATGTCAGGCCTATTCTGCAGTCTCCCTTTTGATTAACTCAGAGTAAACTGATTAGGGACCTTAATTACATCTGCAAAATTACTTTACCTTTGCCATGTAATATAGCATACTCACAGAAATAATATCCCATCATATTCACATGTTCTTTCTACACACTAAGCAGGGGAAAGATTATATAAAGGTGTGGTCAGGAACAGAACTTAGAAGGACATCTTAGAATTTGCCTACCTTAGGACAAGATCTTCCCCACCATAGGTAGGAAAGATCATTGACCTCATCTGTGTTTAGGTCTCTTTCCCTGCCCCCAACCTCCTAAAAAGCCGTATCTCACACAAGCCTGTCACATCAGTCACACAAGCCTGTCACATCAGTCACACAAGCCTGTATACAGGTAAGTTAAAAGGTATACAACAAAGAACATATTTCTCTTTTACATTTTCTTTTTTTACTTAAATGAGTTGCCTTGCTTAAGAACTGATTTTACTACATTCTCGCAGTGTTCCACATGACTACTTTGCACTTGTTATTACGGGTACATTTACTTGTAAACAAGCTATTTGGGAATTAACAGGGCAGAGTGTTTTCATAGATGTCAGGTGACCAAAAATATTTCTTTCCAACTACATATGACCAGAAAGCTGTATCACTGCATGAAAGAGAATTATAATAAAATTCTATTAAGATAATTTTGATCTTAACCATTTCAGTGGAACCTAGTTGATGGTTTCTTTCTCTCTGTATATCATTCCATCTCGCACAAAGCATGTCTTTGGCTTTCCCCTGGGGAAGGAGGAAGAGGAAGCATCAACTTTATGTTCCTGCAGTTGGTTTATAGTCTGTAAATTAATCCTCTCCTTAGGAAGGTATTCCCAAATGACTCCAGTTACCTTGGAGGAAGTAGGCTAATTTATCTCCCTATTATGGATACTATTTGGCTGCTATACCCTGAGTCTAACAAACACACATTAACTGTAAGGAAAGCTTTAAGCAGATTTTTTGCCCAGTATTACAGTGATGTCTAATAGTTCAAATTGGGGTCTGGAACCACAAACTCGTCTGCCCCCTTGACCACTTCGTAAGCCTTCAAGGAGTTCAACTTGCTCGACCTCCACACGTACATCTGTACGTCCTTTCCAACATGACTTTTTGCCTGTTATTTGAGTTCTTCCTTATTTTACTCTGACCTCAGGTCCTAAGGTACAATGCTCCCCGCAAAGAAATCAATCAGTTGGAAATCAGATTAGTTAGTACTGTGGTTGGGCTTTGTTAGTGTTAGGAATTATTAGTGCTAAAAATAGGACTATAACTAGTGGAATGATAAGTATTAGAATTGAGGAGTTTGGGGTCACAGGGTTTTATTAATAAATAATTTGGTAACACCTGCAATTTTTAAATAACAATTCTCATAGAACTATATGTTTCTTAATTAAATGTAACTTAAATTTTTTTGTTTCATCGAGTGTATGTCTTGTGATTTTCAGTTCTGACATTCTTTGTAAGTATCAACCATTCTGTCCTCTGCCTGATTTCTGTTGCTGATTTGAGGAGGTTAAGGATATTCAGTGTTTCTTATTACAGATAGAATTTCACTTTATTAAAAAAAACCCATAAACTTTGCTGATTAAGAGGTTCAATTCCTCCTAAAGACCCTCAGAGAGTCCACATAAAAGAGTTATACTCTGAACTCATTTTTAGCTTAATGTGAACACAGATGGATACAGAAACAACTATATATGAGTTGATATACATAGATATATTACCTGTCTCTCTCAGCTGAAAGGGCCTGCTACACACAAGAACACCCCAGGAGCAATGACCATACCCAGTGCCCAGATCTTGGTTTCTAAATACTGTTCTTCTAAAGAAGGAACCATGGCATATTACACAAAATTTATTAAGATGTGTTTCTCTTTAAAACTTGTCTTCCATTACATCTTAAAATATGTTGGTCTTTCCTACTTTTAGCAACATATCCTTTCATATGATTTACTCCTTTACAATTAGCTTTTTATTTTTTAAAATAACTCTTTTATAGTTTAAAAAGTAATAAATGTTCATTGTGACAAATTTAAAAAGTGACATATAAAGTAAAAAAACAAAAATCTCTCAATGAGTTTCTTAATTTTGAATGTTGATCAAAAGAACTAAAACCTTTAATTTACTTAAAATGTTCCTACAGTAAGTAGGAAAAAATGAGCCACTGATATTTATTAATCTTTGAATGATTTTGTAAGACCCTTTTATGTTCTCTATTACTTTTCTGCTGCTTCAAGAGCCAGAGAGTGAAAGAGAATTACTTAAATTCAGAAGGAATTTAGCATATACATTATTTTAGTTACCCAAACACTCCATAAGTAGAAATTATTATTCTACGGATTAAAAAAAAAACAGGTTCAGTGAAGTTAACTGAATTATTCTGGGTACTGGCAACAATCAAGTTGCAATGAACAAATCAAAGCCAAATAAATTGCTCTCTCCTGGCTGCATCCCATTTCCGCATCACTAATTTATATCATTAATTTACAATTCTGTGAAATTTTTCATGGCCTCTATAGCCCTTATCTTTTTCATTTTGCCTGTTTAGGGAGCTCATAATAACAGATTGTTAAATATTCTAACCCTTTTAGAAGGCTGTTAATTATCTCCTGGCTTTAGTCATGTTGCCATAGCCTAGGAGAATCTACTTCATAAATGATTTCTTGTCTGCACATTAGCTGTGAAATTCTTTACAAGTTCAACACATTAATGAACCACAAATAGGCTTTAAAAGTTTTTGAATCCCAGTTCCTATTCTTGATCTTTTCACCTATTTTCGGGAAACACTTCTCATTTAAAGCACACTTAGCTACTAAAAGAATTCAGAGAGATTTCAAGTATGAATGTTCTCACAGCTGAATGTTTACAGAATATTTTTCCTCTTTTAATCGTCTTCCAGGACAACACAACTTCCTGGAGATGAAGGATTTTTTTCCCCACGTAGTGAGTGCATTCCCCTAACATATCTTTGGCATTAACTCCCCAAATCTTTGAACCCAACCTTTACTTCCCAGGCACCCTAAACTGTTAGTTTACAGGAAGGATTAACCAAGACCCTCCGCCGTGAGGAATTATTCAAGGTCACTGCGGCAGGTGCGCTGACAGGCCCATTTCCTTCTCCGAGGTCGGAGTCCTTTCTGTCTCTCCACTCTTGGGGTACACCCTGGCTGACTGAGACCCGGCGGGAGACCCCTGGTAGTCCTTGGGTGGCGGGGCTTGGAACCGCGCCTCTGGAAGATTGCTGAGTCGCAGGCAGTGGGGCGGATCGAGCGAAGCCGGGGCGGAGCCGGCGGCGTTCGGCGTCCCGGGCAGCTCCGCCGCGCTAGTTGGCGGAAGCTGCTCTCTGCCTGGCAGAAGACGCTCCGCTCTAGGCCCCGCAGCTAGTTGGCGGAAGCTGCTCTCTGCCTGGCAGAAAACACTCCGCTCTAGGCCCCGCAGCCGCGCTGCCGGGCTTGCGCCCGCTCGCCGACTACCTGGCTCCCCGACACGGGAGAGGCGCGCGGCGCCCCACAAGCCATGCAGCGCTTAGCCATGGACCTGCGGATGCTCTCCGAGAGCTCTCCCTCTACCTGGAGCACCAAGTCCAGGTTGGGTTCTTCGGTTCGGGAGTGGGCTTATCCCTGATCCTGGGCTTCAGCGTCGCTTATGCTTGCTACTACCTGAGCAGCATTGCCAAGGTGAGCCGGGGGGTGGTGCGGGCGCCGAGGCGCAGGGACACTGGCGGCTTTGCTCAGAGTAACCGCCTCGGGCGTAGCAGGAGGCTTGCGGCTGGCAGGGGCGGGTGGCTGGGGCCATTCTGGGGGCAAGCATTCTGCTCCCGAGTTGTTGCCGTTTCCCCGGCATCTGATGGATGCCCTTGGAGCGCGCGCAGGAAAGCCGCCCACCCCACTGCCCGCCCGCCTGTGAGTCCGGCCCGGGTCCGCCGACCGCAGCCTGTACCCTCTGACCTCCGCGCGCGCGGCCCCGGCCTGTCACCATTCGCTACCCCGGCAGAGCTGCTCGGCAATGCTGTAGCACGTTTGAGAATAACTCCCGTATTTCAACTTTCGCCTTTCCCTCGATAAACCACTTAAAGAAGTCTGTCGTGACCCAATTATTTGCGTCAGGCTTCCGGAAGGAGAAGTAATCTGAAGGACTGCGCGCGCCAGGGCCAAGTCTGTGCTCGTTTCTGATTCGATTGGCAGAAACTTTCCTCTGTTCTGGATCTTTCACTGATGCTGGCTTTCCCCACAGAAGCCCCAGTTAGTGACGGGCGGTGAGAGCTTCAGCCGCTTCCTTCAGGACCACTGTCCCGTCGTGACAGAAACGTACTACCCGACTGTCTGGTGCTGGGAAAGTCGAGGACAGACACTGCTGAGACCTTTCATCACTTCCAAGCCCCCGGTGCAGTACAGGAAGTAAGTAAATTTCCTTTTTCAGTCATTTTTCAAAATCACAGTTTTGTGCATACTCCCAGTTCTTGGTTAATAAAACCTCTCTCTGGTTTAGTAAGTATATAGAAAACGAAAGGGGGATGAAAATGGAAAGTATACCCGCCACCCCACACCCACCTAGCTGCAGGAAAATATTCAGGTATTGCCTTTCACCACTTTTTTTCGGTACCCTGATGTAAATGGTTTATTTCTAGGATGAAGAAGTGTTCGGGGGTTACTCTTTTCCAATTTGTCATACATCTGACCCTGAGGTCCTAGATCCTTTGGTAATATTTACCAATTCATTGATGTTGGGGATGTGGATGGGGGAGAGAAGGATTAAGTAATTTGGATTTTGTGCAATGGACCCTTTTGTTAAAGGACTTAATATTGATAAGCAAATGGCTTCTTGATGATAAAGTTCTAGAGGTGTTAAAGATATGGCCCAGCATATATCAGTAACCAGGAGATTTAAATGATGCCTGTTATTAATTTTCCTGAGTCATCTAGGCCTTCTCGAGTTCCTCTTGTTGCCTGGAACTTGTACTAATTGTTTGGAAATTCTGTATGTTCATAGATACTATGTGAAAAGTACTTTAAAATATTTAAGAAGCAGATTTTGTAATAATACACTGTGGGAGACTGCATTATTGAGTCAAGGAGCCAGAAACAGTGATCAGATCAGCATTTTACTTATTTATAATTCCCTGATGAATTATTTGGGTGACCTCAATCAAATAGGGGTTAAATGCTGGGTATTTTAGAGAAATGAAGAAATGGTTAAGATAAATACTTGAACTACGTTGAAGTTTGTTTTTATAAACTATGTTTTACAGGCATTGCTGAAAAGACTTTATGGTTCTAATTTCATAACATTCTTGTAATGAAAGAAAGTGACATGTGTGTTAGTGCTGAAAGAAGTTATTTTGCGATGACCAAATAATATATATTTATAGAATGAAGACACTAATATTAAGACAAAACTAGGAACACTTAATGAGTATGTCTTTTGAATTATTTCTTTTAGCGAACTTATTAAAACTGCAGATGGAGGACAGATTTTACTGGACTGGTTTGATAATGACAACAGTAAGAGTTATATGGATGCCAGCACCAGACCTACTATCTTATTGTTGCCAGGCCTCACTGGAACAAGCAAGGAATCGTATATTCTTCATATGATTCATCTTAGTGAAGAATTGGGATACAGGTACCAGTGAAAGATTTTTTTCCATTTTTCACTTAATTCATTCTAAATGAAGCAAAAATATATTTACATGTCTATTTCAGAAATACTTGTAATTTCTTGCGTGGATTAAGTAATCCCCTAAAATATTTTTTTTCCCTCTGCTTCTCTTTCCCTCCCCCCCCTTTTTTTTTTTTAAGAAGATGCATAACAATCATTTTATGGGAAGTAGCACTTAGCATAGCAGGCACTCAACAGATTTTGGTTGAATGAATAAATGAAATTAGAATCACTTAGGAATTGACAGAGGACCCAGGTCTGAGAAGCAGTAGGCCCCACTGAAGGGAGTGCTATGCAGAATGGCAATTATAAACTTCTGAGAGAATACGCAGTGGCCCTCAAATCACAATCTATATCTGAGTCTAGATCCACTTACCTCATTTCATTGGCTCAAATCCCAAGTGTAAAACATATTCAGAACCAGCTTGTAAGTATCTTTATTTTTCCAAAGGTGATCCATGCCATTTCTCTCTACCTGAGTTTGCAGGTACACGTGACTAGCATCCACTTGACGAACACTAGTTACACCATTTACACCATTTTTGAGTAACCATTTTTCAAATCAGTTAGTAGATACAATTTAATTTTTTGCAAGTGATTTAGCAACTTTAAGTTTTGGTTCAGTTCTAAAACCTTAAAGCAGAATCACTGAAAGATACTGCTTTTTTGTGCTTCGGTCTTTTTTAACTGATGGTAATTATTATAATGAAACACTCTGAGTTGCATTTAAAGTAGAGTTGCTCTTTTGATAAAGGGGAAATACTTTGTGTGAAAACTGAGATTGAGTTTATATAATAAAATGTTTTGATATAAAGGGGATAATGCCCTAAGAGCTAATTCAGTTGACTGTGATCTTTTACTAATAAAGCCTATTTTGTATATGAAGTGACAGTCTTTCAGAAGCTTTGGTATGGTGTTCCAGAGTTATGGTTCCAGTGAAATTTGCACTAATAGCAGAAATTCATCATTATTCCATGTTTAAGCACCATCCAGTTAGATGTGAGGCTTGATTCCAATTTTTTCTAAAATTTAGTCATGCTCAAAAAGTACAGATCATAAAGCCTTTTGTATGTATTTAAATTGCTGATTCTATACTTGGTCTGAGCTTGTTTCCCAAGACTTAGAAAGTGCTTTTAAAAACAATGTAGTTTAACTCAGGAACTGCCTCATAAGCCCTGGAGTTGCCAGAGTGCATGGCTTTGTTTCATCATTTATGAAAGTTGCCAAATTTTATTACCATGCTATCATTACACTATGCTTTAAAGCTGTTGGAAGGTTCTAGCTTCCCTAATGTTTAAAATCTCTCCTATTGATTCAGAACTTTTATTGAGAATGTATGACATAAGGAATGCTTTGCACTAGGTACTATGAAGAGATACAAAGAGTTCTGAGTTGTCCTTACCTCAAGTAGCCTGTGAGGGGAGAAGACTAGACAAGGTCACCGTCAGCTGCTTGGGTTTAGGGAACTGAATGAGACTCAGCTTGAAGGTAGAAGAATACATATATAAGCAATGATCAATAAACTTTCAATGGGCTTTGGGCCAATCCTCATGTATTTTTAACTGCAAAGAATCTCTGAATCTAGGTAGAACAGAGTGTATCAGTTAGCCTTTGCTCTATAAAAAACTACCCCAAAACTTAGTGGCTAAAACCAACAACCATTCTGCTTACAAATCTGTAGGTCAGCATTTTGGCATGAGCTCAGCTGAGTAGTTCTTCTAGTTTTGGCTGAGATCATTTGTGCATTTGTGGTCAGCAGCAAGGACAACTCTGTGCTTGAGAGCCCTCAGCAAGAATGAATCATCTCAGCTACACATGGCCTCTTGTCTACCATCAGGCTCTTTTAAGTTTGTTCATTTGCTGGCAAAGGATTCCAGGAGACAAAAGCTGCAAGGCTTTTTGAGGCCCAAGCTGAGAACTCTAACAATGTTGCTTCTGCTGCATTCTAATCAAAGCAAGTCACAGGGTCACTCAGAGTTAGAGTTTCAAGGGAAAAAGACCCTGCATCCTGATAGGAACTGCTACAAAATACTCTTGCAATCTATGGGAGATACCCAGGTGGTTTCATAGACCAAGGACAAAAAAAATGGATCTGGAGGATAGGTCAGATCCTTAGATAGCAAAACAGATCTAGGTCATTGATACTGTAGCATGGGCTCTAGTAGGTAACATAGCTTATGAAAGACTGTGTAATATGGGGGCAATGTGCATGGGCTTTAGAGCAAGACCTGGGTAAAGGTTGGAACTGCCTCTTATTGAGTGATCCTGGGCAATTAAATTTCAAAGTCCCCAATCATAATTTCTCACTACAGAGAGTTTAAGTAAATTTGAATACATAAAGTACTAGGTTTAGTGCCCTGAACAAAGTGTGTCTTCCAACATCATCTATTTGCTGATCAAAGCAGAACATTTTTTTAAATATAATTTAAAGAGCAAGTGCAAGCAAACCTACCTCTTGGAACTATAAACATCTAGTTTCTTTGCAGGAATGCTTGGATATTATTATTGTGTCTCCTACAATAGAGTTTCATAGGCAGTATGAACACCCCAATATCAGGGTGTACACTTGCCTTTGGACCCCAGTTACTATCTTGTGTAAAGGTTGAGTGTATAGGGAGGGTCATGAATTCCATCAGGTTACCAGGGTGCTGTTCATGCTTTATTGGTGAGACACAGTTTAGACATTAGAAAGAACCTAGCTCTTGGCATATGGACAAATGAAACTTGTTAAACAAATGTTTTCCTATACCTGAAAACTAACAAAGACAAAACTTTTCTGTTAAGTCTCCTAATTTAAAATTAATAATGGGTGAGATGGAAACTAAGCTAAAGTTTAAGATAATTGTCAACAAAACTTTTATAAAGAAATCAAAGGTAAACAGAACTGAATGGGGGAATACTTGGCCTGCCTGTAGGTTGTGCATCTTCATAGGCAGAGTGCCATAGTGCCATATGTACTCCCTGAACAAATTTACCTCTGGGAGGAGAAGAGAATTGCTGAGCTAGAAAGTCCCATTCTTCCAAATTTTATCTATCAGATAAGTCCTCTGTCTCCTGGAGAGCAGGTAAAGTGAGAAAGACCAGGAGGTCAGGAGTATGTTAACAGAGAAGCCCTCCTCATAGAAACCAGAGGACTGGAGAAAAAGTTGTTCCCTTTAGTAAGTTATACCCATTTGATTGATAAAGTAGTTAGAAATCTTATCCATTCATTCAAGATTTCTTTTTTTTAAAAAAAAAATCTATTCAGTAGCACATCCTAAGAAATATTATTTTGTGCATCTGAATAATATTGTTTTCTTAAATCTTTTTCCCATTCTCTGAAATAATTTCCAGCACTACAACTAAAAACAAGGAGAAATGCAGTAACTCTGAGAATATCTAAATCATCTTTGACCTCTTTAATTGAGAGCCTTCATCTACTATTTTCTTCAACCCCCAACTCATAATAAAAGAGGGACACATCCAGAATTATGTAATAGTAAGTTCATTGAAATCTAGATCAGTCATTAAGTATTTTGGTATTGTAAAGTACAGTATCAGAACGTATATTCCCGAAGAGCATACAGTCTTGTTGAAGTGACTAAGAGTATGCATTGGTAGGGAAGAAATGCATTGGAGAGCTCCAGGATTGACTGCAAATGACAGAAAACTCAAAATAACAGTGACTTACAGATACAAGTTTATTTCTCATGTGAAAATCTGAGAAAGTGGACTGGAGCTTATAGGATGTTCTGTAGTGTCAGGAAACTAAGTTTCTTATATCATGTTGCTTCTTAACTGATGGCTGCTTCAGTTCCAGCTATCACATCTGCATTCCAACACCAAGAAGGAGAAAAACAGAGAATAGAAATGCACCAACACCCTTTACGGATGCTTTTCAGTAACTGCACACCACTTTTACTTATATCACTTTGACCTGCTGTTTCTTAGCTTTAAGGGAAGTTTGAAAGCAAAGTCCTTTTCGTAGGCAGCCATGTACCAACTGCAATTGAAAGAATTTGTTACTGAGGAAAAGGGGAAGATAGATGTTGGGAGATAACTGACAGCCCCTAGCACTGAACGATCAGAGTGTTACAAATGCCAGGATTCTGGAATATCAGGGGAAAAAAGTGAGGTATTTTATGAAGGGAAGGAGTAAATCACCAGTGTCAGTTCCAACTGAAAGGGCAAGGAGAACAAGGACGGATAATGCAAAATTTGAGAAGATTCAGGGTAGTGATGAGGAATGAA
The DNA here is from genome assembly GCA_003508835.1 of Eonycteris spelaea. Lineage (NCBI taxonomy): Eukaryota > Metazoa > Chordata > Mammalia > Chiroptera > Pteropodidae > Eonycteris > Eonycteris spelaea. The sequence goes on along the minus strand of PUFA01000127.1, from coordinate 4,845,557 downwards.
GCCCAACTTGCTGCTGGAAGTTAAGATGACTCCAGGAGACAAGAGCAGGAGTGGATCACGCACTTGACTTTTAACTTTCCTTTCCTTTCCTTTACTATATTTCTTTACTTTCCAGTTTGGAGTTTGGGCCTGTGTAGTTTTGACTTCGAGGAAATAGCACCAGTGGATACTAAGCTTTTGATGAAGTTTAGCTGCTTTTCCTGCAGCATTAGAAGTGCATTGGGGTCGTCTATAAACTCTTCCTGAGGGAGGAAGGAAAGCAAGGTGGCGAAAGGAAAAAAAATGAGGTGGTGAAACAGAAGGGCGAGTTCTGACTATTCTCAAACCTAAAAGCAGTATCTTGGACACAAAGTCATTTTAAATTAACATAACATTTTCATCTAAAAATATTTTTATCATTTTTTGTTGTTAAAATAAATTGGTTTTTAATATTTTGAGAATGAGTCAGTTAATGATTATTCATGAGGCTGGCTAGATGAAATAATACATATTAGAAAGCACTGCATGAAGATATTTCTGGAAAAAAATTGTGGAGGATACTGATAAGTGATCCCATTCTCTAGAGGCTTAACAATATCTACCTAATTGTTAGATATTCCACTATAAAACGATACCTCAATTAACAGACTTTCAGGGACAAAGCTCTTTTTATCAGAGCCGGCATACACTCAAAGGGTCTCTGTTTATTCAGTGCACTCATCTACTTCGGAAAAAGAGACTTTACTGTTACTAGCTTAGCTAGCAGGGGGAGTAAAGTGAGGTAGTTAAGTGGATTCTTGAGTCAGATATGCCTGGATTCAGATCTCAGCTTTGTCACACACTCCCTGCGTATTCATGGACAAATCATTTAATCTATACCTAAGTTTTCTTATCTATAAAGATACCTATATCCCATACAGATGCAAGGATTGCATGTATAAATATGAAAAGCATTGACTAGTACTAGGCCCATAAAGATTATTTTAAAAGTATTAGCATTAAAACATAAAAGAGTAAATGAGGTCATTGTCTAGTTTAAGGAGGAGCCTCACTCTTTTAATTTGGTCAGATGGAAATTGAGGTACTTATTGCCTAGGTCCTATTATCAGGCAAGAAACCAGCAATAGTAGAGAGAAACTAGCAATAGTAGTGTGCCTAGCCAGGCAGTGAGTGGTACAGGGAGAAGGAAGGTAATGCTTTGCTACAATGGAGTGGCTGCTGAAACCTACATCTTTGAAACACATATATGTCTCTGAATTGGTTTTAGGTAATGAAGTTTCCAGCAGTGACCTATGACACTGTTATAATTCCTTTTAGCTCAGAGCACTATGAATGTAGAGTACTTTTGTTATTAGGTTTTCTGTAGTCTAATTCAGCTAGGTCTTTAGTTGACAGAATCTACAAAAATACCAAAGAGATCCAGCTAGAATTCAAAGGACTAAGATAAAATATAGGAACAGTGGAAAGCAACTGAGTAAATGTTAGGGAAAATGAGAGAGCTAATAGGAAAAATGTTAGCGGTAATGGGGAAAAAAGATTCCAATAAAATATTATGAGATCGCTAAAAGGGAACACCTGATGCTAATGAGGTTTTCAGCTGCCTTGCGCTAAGGATAACTTTGACTTTTTTTCTAGTTGTAGCCACTGGTTTTGAAATATTATGCCTAAAAAGTGAAATGTATTACTTAAATATGAACTTGTTGGTCTTTAAAAAAAAAAAAATCATAGGGCCACTTAAAGCTTATGAGCACCAAGAGAAAACCAGAATTGCCATGTCGGTTTGCTGTAATTAAATTTAGCTTTGTTGAGTGCTTGCCACATGATAGGTCCTATATGAGGTGCTGAATGTGTTATCTTGTTTAATATGTAATTCCAAAATACATATTATTATCCCTATTTTACCAACTAAAAACAGAATTATAGTGTCAATGATTTCACCAAAATTAGACAGTATGTGACAGGGTTAAGATTCAACTGTGAAACCTTGCTACAGATAAAAGTTTGATTTCCGTTGGGCTCTTTGAAATGTTGATCATTCTTGAAAGCTCTTCTTTATGACTTTTTTAAACCTTGGCTATCCAGGCTCTTAGCTTGGCAAAAAATAGCTCCTCAAATCCCATGATTTTTGTCTAATGTAACATCATAAGACTTCGTTTAAACAGGAAGATTCAAGATATGACAGGAAAATAAGTCATGTTTCCTATTCAGGGAATAGATTTTGTAGGGAAAGAGTTGAAAAAAGAGAACACAGCTCTTGAATTATGAATTAGCTTTCACCGTTCTCCATTACCATGTAATAATCAGGAGTTAGGTACATAATACAGTCAGTAATATATTTTTGTTAATTATTGTATTTTATTTCTGATGCTTCACATTCTATAAAAAGGTACATGAATTGTGTTCATCTGTTTTAAGACCTTTATGATCTCAGTAAGTTGAGAATGTTCAGGTGCTACCATTTTTTAAAAAAGAATATATACTATGTTGTTGGATATAGTGTTATATAAATGTAAATTAGGTTAAGATAGTTGATTATGTTATTCAGACTGTTTACATCTTTACTAACATCTTTTGTCTCGTTGGTAGAAGGATGTTAAAATCAACTATGATTGCGGATTTTCTATTTCTCCATTTAATTCTGTCAACTTTTGCTTCGTGTATTTGGAAGCTTTCTTCTTAGTCACATAAACAGTTATGACCATTAGTCTTCCTATGAATTAACTCTTTTACCATTATAAAATGTCCTTCTCTATCTTTGATAGTGACATCTACTTGTAGTCAGTCCAGCCTTCTTATGTTTGCTGTTTACGTGATACATCTTTCTTTATAATTTATCTTTCAAAGTACTATGTCTTTACATTTAAAGTGTGTTGCTTAAATAGTATACAGTTGGGTCTTTCTTTTTTATCCAGTCTGACAATCTCTGCCTTTTAATTGGAGATTTTATTCATTTACATTTAATGTAATTATTGATATGATGGGTATAAGATTTACCATTTTATTAGTTTTCTGGGGTTTTTTTTGGTTCCTCTATGCTCCCTACTACTTTTTTTTTCTTTTTAGGTCTATGAGTTTGTGTATTTTTATCAAATTTGAAAAATTTTTGCCATTATTTCTTCAAGTATTTTTCTTCTCCATTCTCTCTCTGTTCTCTGGGACTACAATTTTGAGTATGTTGGATCTTAGGGTATTGTCCTACAAATCACTGAAGTTCTCTTCATTTTTTCAATCATTTTTTTCTCTCTCATCTTTAGATTGGATCTGCAGTTTGCAAATCCAGTGAATTTTTTATGAGCTTATTTTCCTTTATGTCCTGGAGAACATAGTTATAATAGCTGTTTTAAATCTTCATCTATTAATTTTTTTTCATCCATTAATTCTGACATCTAGATCATCTCTGCATCAGTTACATTGATATTCTTATCTCTTGAGTATGGATTATGTGTTCCTGTTTTTCTGTGGTCTAGTAATTTGTGTTCTGGACAATTTGAATGATCCATTGTAGAGACTCTAGGTTCTGTCATATTTTTGCAAAGAATACTGATGTTTGTTTGTTTGTTTGTTTTACCAGACAGATAACTTGACTAAACTCAACTTCAAGGTTTGTTTTCTCTGTGGTAGACAGCAGCTGAAATCTCCGTTCAGTTTTTTTTATCCCTAATTGGGCGGCTTAGAGTCAGTGTCACATATATATAGATGGAAGGTCAGGCAGAGCTTTGGGCCCAGTTTTTATCAAGAAGTAAGGAATCTCAAAAAAAAATTTTTTAAGTAAAATAATTAAAAAATAAAAAGAATGACAGCAAAAAGAATTAAGGAGTCTCCCTCTGTGTTTCTCTCTTTTCTGAGATTTTTCCCTTTATTTTCTAATGGCTATAGTTGTGCTGAGCTCTGTTTTCTGGTTTTTTCAAGCCCTATGAGACTGACCATTTCTATTTGACTTTTACCCAACATCGAGTAATGCTAACCAGTCCCTTCATGCAGGTAAAAGCTGTTATAATAGAAAACTTATCCAATGCCATTTTCTTCTTTTAAGTGTCAACTCGCATTCAGTTTCTACTTGCTTTTGATTGTCCGCCATTGCCTTTAGAATTTGTCAAGAGTTTATAGTTATTATTTTATGGCAGAATTGGCCAATAGGATCTACTCTGACATTTCTGTAAGTAGAACTTCCTTGCCTTTTTTTTTCTTAGGCTGGCATTCAGAACTCTATGCCTATTTTGGTCCTAACCTATTTTTCCATTCTTATTTTTTATCATTACCCTCTATGGTGCATGCTAAGATGCCCTAGTTTTTCATCGCTTATAAAGTTTTATATATATCTACCTTGTACCTTGCTCATATTGCTCCCTTCAACCCATGTTATATCCTACACTTTCTTTTGCTGAAATCTTTACCATTTTTCAAATCTCAGCATAAGATCTGTCTGCCTTTACCATGAATCATTTCCTAATCAATTTTGCCCATCCTGACTCATAAGGCTTTATTATCTATATCACTCATTGAACATTGAATCATGTACTGCCTTGTTATATCACTTTTGCTGTAGTCACTCAACTGAAAATATAGTGCATTTCTTTTCAGCCTAACTAGATTATACTCTCCTTGAGGCCAGGAACTTTATATTTTTATTTCATTTTTCTGCTATAAGCTCTAATTGAATCTTGAAATTAGCTCAGTAATTTTTGAATGAATGATCATTCCATTATTAATATTCACATAAAGTGCCTAGGACATGATCTGGCATATAACAAATACTAATAAATGTTATCTGTTGTTGTTGTTGTTGTTGTTACTATTATTATTATCTGAAATTAGTGTAGTGATCTCTGAATGTTCCTCTCACTTCACCTTTTGCTGATTATTATTTCTATCCTTAGACTCAAAGACTTGTGAATCTTAGAAATGAAAAATATTTAAAGTCATTGATAAAATCCCTTTATTCTGGTAGATTATTGGGCTTGAGCAGATTCAAGGCTCTCTGGTCCATCTCATTGTAATAGTGGTTCTCAAACCGGGGTCTGTAGGTAGCCCCCACTGCAAAGAATCCTTTGATTCAAATGCCCATACTGCTAAAGGTTAAGAAATCCTGTTCTGTAAGAACATCTCTGCCTTTTATGTAACATTTGTTAAAGGTGACTGCTTCCCTGGTGTTCCGTTGTCACAGGAAGTTCTTAATACCAGATTTATTCATTTGCTGTTTCTTCTCTTTATATTTTCCCTGTTTTGAGGAGAAAGTTTAAATAGTTAAAATATGCAGGAAAAATAAGTTTTGCAGAATAACATGAACATACTCTTTAAAGTTGTTTGGGAAAAATTGTAAAAATTATTTGGAGAGCTGTTACAAAGTTAGCAGAGGCTTATCAAGCACCTTGGGAATAGTAGTTGTTTCTATTAAACAAAAATTTTAACTTTCCAGTCTTTTTAAAGAAAGGATTTATTAGGCTATCTCAAGCAAAACAAAACAAAACAAAACAAAACAAAACAAAAAAACAAAAAAAAAAAAAAGAAGAAGAAGAAGAAGAAAGGTCCCGGGGCACAGAGTCCAAACCACCAGCAGCATGGCTAGGTAGAAAAGACAAACATGTCTGTGGTCCCTGAATTTTGCAAGCATTTTACAAATCAAGTAGGGGGAGAAAGATGTAAGCCGTTCTGAAAGGATTTACATTAGCTATATATAGATAAGGGAATGGGTGATGGCAAAACGGGTCTAGTCATGGGATACACACAGTAGAGTCTGTACAGCTCATGTGTAAACAAGAAGCAGAGACTCCTGGGGTTCAACCACACACCTGACTATTCTTTTTAGATAATCTTGGAAATAGTCACCTGGATGTGCATTTAATAATTCTAACATGTGCTAAGGAGTGTGAGCAGTCTTTTGTTGGTTTTCCCTGCGATTGTTTATCGAGTAAGCCCTTTATGTCTCTTCCTTCTACCCTCTGGCTACTTTAATTTTTAATTTAGTACATTTCAGAATTTTTTTCTTTTCATTTCACAACCAGCTCTTTTAGCTTTATGTGTAAAGGTTTCCCTGATGACTGCCAGGCAGAAAAGGGATTAAATAAAAGAAGCTGACTGCTTGTCACTAACTGGATTGGGATGGAGGGCCAGAATAGCAGCTCTCATTCTGCCTTCCTCTACAGCCGCTTTGTTCCTTCATTCTTCCTTATCTCTCTGCCCCATTTCCAAGGCTAGAAGTATGTGCAATGATGACTGCTACTGATTGAACTTGTCAGGAACAAAGGCCCATGGAGACATCAGTACAACTCTTCCTCGAGCAATAGATGCCAGAGCTGTGATCCACTTTACAAAGTTGCCTGAAGAAAAGTGCAGATCTTCCAGTCTGCAGTTAGGAAGAAAATCCCAGCTGTACAGGCTGCTTTTTCATGAGTTTGCAATCACCTTTTTTCTTTGCCCTCTCTAGTTCTGTTCTCTCACTGGCAGTCACATGGTGATATCTTGCCCCAGAAGCCATTTTTATCCTTATGGAGTGTTTGCACTCTAAAAGTGGTTCTTTTCTGAATGACTAAGAGCTTTAAGGTTCAGGATCACAATTAACTTTTGCCCCAATTCCTATGTAACTTAAATGGTTATGCAAGTAAATACAAGTGGCTAACTTGAATTTTATTTGTGTCTAGTGTGTCTTGCCATTTTTTAGCAAGAAAAGATTAAGGACTAACTGACCCTACTCTAACTTTTCTGCATGTTTTTTAATAGTATATTTAAGATCTTTCTTTGAGTAGTTAATGAAATGTAATATTCCTAGCTTTTTCTCAAGTTATAATTCTGAGATTTTTAAATATTTCTTTCAGTTAGACCTAATAAAATTCTCTACATGACCTTTCAGATGCAAGAAAGAATTCCTTTTCAGAAATGTATCCTGAATATCACATTGAAATCTAACCCCTCTGAGAAGAGAGTCAGAGTTGTTGAATGTTTTGTAAGCCAGTCAGCTTACTGGTGCTTAGAACCATGCGATGATGAGCAGCACCCTGAAAAAAAGAAATTAGAACCTTAAATAGTCTTGATTGATTGGATAAGTAAATAATCAAAAACAAAATGAATTTTAATCAACATGACTATAGATTCACTAAATCAAAGAGAACCTGTGGAAATACAAATAAGGATTTTGTTTGAGGATGACAAAAAATACGTATCTGGGGTTATGGCTGATTGAAAGTTCAGTGAGAGTTAAATATTTTAAATGCAGAATGATTTTTTTAAAGCTAGCATGAAGCCTCAACTGTCATTTCTAGTAATAGCTAATGGTCATTGTGTATTTACCATGAACTAAGACTGCTTTGAGTCTTTTATTTGTGACTATTGACCCAGGAGAGGCAAACAGGATTATAGAAAACACAGATAGTCTTTCCTCCCCTAAATCAACTGAACACCCAGCAGAAGCATAGTGGGGGCCCATCCTGCCATCTCAGGTGCTAGGTCCTTGCAGCTCTACCTGTGGTAATGTTTTCACTACAGATAAAATTCTAGCTTCCGTGTTTGCTGAACCTGAAGGGAACAAGAACTACTTCTCAGGATAGGAATAGGTACTTATTAAAGTTACAAATAGAATAAGGAGAAGATTTTTTAAATATTTGAAGTAAAAATATTCAGATCTGACTTGTATTTAGAACTGTTTTAATAACATTTATTGGAGTCATACACATATGCATAGAAAGAAGTAAATATTCTGCTTTCGGTTGGAAGATTTAACATTACTTCTATATACAGTTTTCTGATTTGAATCCATGTATTGAATTTAGAGAACTGGAAATTTATTTTAGTGCATTTAGATGAAATTGTCAAGCATTCTCATGTCTTTGGAACAGATTTTTAAAAATCTTTTAGTGCTCTAAAAGAGAAAAGAAAACAACAAAAAAATAAAAACTTTTTTTCATAAGATAATTTTAATAGTATATTGTGAGCAAGAATCATGTGTAAAAATAACAAAAATATTTTCCTGGTTTTCAGATGTGTAGTTTTTTAACAACAGAGGAATGGCGGGGGAAAATCTCTTGGTAAGTTAATTTAAATTGATAACAGCTTAATTTTTAAGAGAGTCGTTTCTAGTTTTATAATGAAAAGCAGGTTCATTTTTATTAAACCCCTATATAAACAATACAAGTTCATTGTGGAAAAATGCAGATAAGCAAAAAAAGGAAATTTGCATGACCCATAATTATTCAACTCAGCAAATCTCCTTAGTCTATATTCATCCAGATCTTATATTTAAATAAAAATATGTATATCTCTTTTTATAAAAATTAATATTTCTATTTTGTAACTTAACTTTTATACGTACTATATTTTAATATCATTAGATATTTATCTGCATCATTTTTAATGCAAAACATTTTTAAAAACAACTACTACAAAACAAATTAACTGGTAGTGATACTTTTTTTCACTTAAGAAATTTACTTTTGTTATGAACTGGATTGACTGTCATATGCCTATTTGCCCACCAAAGTTTACATAGCAGAAATATTGTATGTTGGCTTTTCTTTCTCTAACTCCTAATTTTTTTGCTAGGATAGAAGTTCTTCATCTCTGAGAAAATTATCACTCTATCTGAAGTTAAACCTGTGAATTGGAATGAAAAATATTACACTCACTGAAATTTTCTTGAAGCTTTTCAATTATTAGTCCCCCACTGCTTCAATGGGTCTAAGGCAATTCTATTAGAATCGAAAGAAACTGCTTTTTCATTGATAGAGAATGTTATTAAGACTGTAAATAAGTCAGTCATGTTGAAAATAAAAATTTATAATCATATCACTAATGCTAGTACTTCATGAGAACATGGGAGAAAAGAATTCTTTCTCTTTGCTTTAAAGTGCTATAGGCCCAGGAGGGGAATCAAGATCGATATGATTTTAAAACCTAAAGTTATAAAATATTTATGGTCTTATTCAAGTGCCTCATAATAAATAGTTTGATGTGAAGGTTCACATTTCTTTATTTATCCAGCCCTTTAGGAATCTTGTAGACAGATGGTGGGACTCTAAAGGGAAGGATTCAAATTTGTCATTGTGGCCCTGGACCAAGCAAATTGCTTGTGAGCAGCTCTTGTTTGCTGTGTATCTTTCTAGGTGCTTCAAGACATAAAGATGTGGAAGACATGGCTTGAGACTCTCAAGAAAATAAACATGCTACAAAGTAAACTTCATTGGGTCCCACAAAAGTGAGGGACCAAGATATGTTCATTCAGCAAAGCTGTATTGTGTGCCTGTTGAATCAGGCACTGTACAAGGCAGTGGGATGAAGAGTGTACACATTATTAAGTACAACCCTAAGCCTTAACAGCTTTAATTTAAGTTGTAGGAGAGTGTCAGATACATAAAAATATGCACAGTACAGTGCCAAATGTAACTGTGGGAAGATTTATTAAGGCTATAGAGCATAAAGGGTTAGAGTAACTAACTGGTTACATTGTAATGGAGATAAATTTGCATTGAGTCTTAAAGTTTATGGTATTGAACCAGGAGTGGGGTTAGAGAAATTTTCTCAGCATAAAAAGCAAAGTATTAAATAGCATGGAATAGCCAGTACTTACTTGTGGAGGGATAATGATGATGATAATTTTATTTAATGTTTATTGAGTCTTTAGGATATATCAGTTATGTCTTTTTATACTAATATTCAGCAAGAGAAACAACCCAGTAATTTAGGAAAGCCTAGCCACCATCATCCCCATTTACCAGATGAAGAACATGAGGCACGAATAGGTTAAGAATTTGCCCTAGCCAAGAACCTGGTATGAAACCATTGACATAAAAACAAACAAAAAAACCCCAAGAAAACCTTTTCAGCTTTATTGATATATGATACATTAAATAATTTATTATGGTCATGTTTTAGAAAGAGAACTTAAACTGTGTATAAAAGAGATGGAGGAGAAGTGGTCTGGAGGCTGGGAGGCCAGTTATCATACATCTATCCAGAGTTTGAAAGGAGACAGGAGGGAGGAAGAAGAGAAAACAAAAATGAGGGGTACTTATGGGGTGTAAATAATATTAACTGTTTTGTGGGAAGTGAAGATGAGGGAATTGAAGTTGACATTTCTAGTTTGGTAGACTGGTAAAAAGAGCTGATATTTGCTGAAATAGGAAATTTAGGAGAATTTATGCAATTTTGGTGTAATAAAAATAAATTCAGTTTTAGATGTGTAAGATGCTTTTAGATCTAGGTGAAAATTTCTAATAAATGGTTAGATGTACTGGACTAGCCCTCAGGAAAGATGTCCAAGCTGCAGAAAGAAACAGATTGTCAGTGCACAACTGGAATTGGAACTCAGAGTGGTTGAGATTGCTTAGGGGAAGTTTGCAGAACCTAGGGGAGAGGTCTGTGGATAGCATCTTAGAACAGAACAAATAGGAAGGAGGAGAGAAAAAGACAAGGAAGAAGCTTGGATAACCTTCTATCCTCAGTATTTAAAGTTACTGGAAATTTACTTTGAAAGAATGCAGCAATCCAATAATTTTTAGCCATAAACTTCTGTTGTCTTTTTGAAAAATCTCGTAACACTTTGAGTTCTTACAAAGGATTAGTATATAGATTTTTATTTTATTTTTTTAATTTAAAAAAAAATCACTGAGTTCTCAATAAGGGGATGAGAGTAACTTGGTCTTTGAATTCTTTTATAGTGCACTGGGTTGAGTTCTGATGAACTAGTACCCCCAGCAAATATCCGTGTTATAAAGGCTAATGTAATCTAATTTAAGGAAGATTAAGAATGTAAAATGACCACAATGTAATTATAATTATATCCTTTTAGAATAACTGATTTTTTAAAATGTAAAGGAGTAAATTAATTATAATTTAATATGTACTTCTTGTACCCTAATGGATCACAAAAATGAGATGGCAATACTAATTATTAGAACTAGCTTTGATATTTAGATCCCTCAATAACCCTTCTTCTTTCTGCCTTAGAAGTGTGAATGATTACTGTTTCAGACTAGAGAACTCTGTGTTTATTTATACTCACCTTGTTCCAGACTCAGAGTAAGACCTTAAGGTAGGCATAAAAAGAAAAGATGAATCAGCAAAGATGAAATTGGAAGGAACTGACTCTAACGGAAATGAATCCAAAAGAGCTGGAAAAGGTAAAATGAAATTTAGGGTAAGCAGTTCTCCTAGGAGTGGACAAAATGCAAAAGTAAAAGTTTTGCTGAACTACATTGGTTATATACTTAGAATTTATAGGGCTTACTATGGCTCCTGCAAAGCAGAATAAAGTAGAAATTTCCCGTCACAATTAGTCATTGCAGCATTGAGAGAAAGCCTAAAACCTTGCTGACGAGAAAATGGGAAGCCTGGATATTGCCCTCCCTGAGGCTGTTAGGTATAGGAGACAGATAATCCTAGTCTCAATAGACTGACTCTCAGATATTCCTGCAGGGTTCTTGGAGTCCTCGGAGTTGATGGTACTTTATCTTGCTCTTTACAGATTGGTTTTCAAGGACAAGAATCCAGAAAGTTATCCACAAACCCCTTAATATTAATAATTACTTTGTGAACTGCCATATTTTCCAGCTTAATTTAGGAAAGATCATTTACAGAGAACTCAGCCAAAATTGAGTTGTGTTTTTTTTTTTTTTTTTGAAATATGCAAAGGTGTCTCTTCCTTTTAGTTATAAAGTCATACAGACTTATGTGTCCCTAGACCCAGCAAGAAAACCTCCTAGCCACTTTGGAAAATAGTCTGGTAACAGGCAGGTACTGGACTTATTGGGGAAATCACTTTGTAAGGTATATAAATGTCTAACCACTATGATGTATACCTGAAACTGATGTATAGTTGAACATCGACTGTAATCGAAAAAAAACTTTTTAATTAAAAACAAAAGAAAATAGTCTGGCAGTTTTTCAAGAAGTTAAACATTGAGTTACTGTATTATTCAGTAATCTCACTCCTAGGTATCTACATTAACATATGCAAGTATTTATAGCAGCATTATTCATAATAACCAAAAGGTAGAAAGAAGCCTGATATCCATCAGCAAACAAATGGTAATTAAAATGTAGTATATCCATATCACGGAATAGTATTCAGCATTAAAACAGGAATGAAGTACGAATACATGCTACAACATAGGTGAACCTTGAAAACATGCTAAGTGGAAGGAGCCAGTCACAAAAGATCACGTGTGATGTGATAGTAGTTTTGTGAAATATTAAGAATAGGCAAATCTATAGAGATTGAAAGAAAGTAGAGTAGCGGTTGCCTAAGGCAAAGGGAAGGAGGATGACTGCTATGGTAGTGATTTTCTTTTGAGGGTGATAAAATATTTTTAAAATTGTAGTTGTATTTGAACAACTCTGAATACAGTAAAAACCATGAATTGCACATTTTAAATGGGTCAGTTTATGGCATGTGAATCACATCTCATAAACCCATTTTTTAAAAATGCCTTGTTTTGGTGCTTTCCAGTTCAAATAAGCTGGTTCAGCAGGTAAGGAAGGGCCAACAGGGACAGTGGATGCTGAAGATACTTTAAAGCAATGTTGCTCCAAGTGTGGTTTGTCCAACTTCCACTTCTCAAACTACCCAATAACAGTTCCTGACAAGATTAGGGGCTGCAATTAGAATTAGAAACCAACTTCAGTTCCAAGCACACTGTTTAAGTGAGCTGATTTTTCTTTTTTTCTTTTCATAGCAATACTCTGTCAGCAAAAGAAGCAACATGCTGATTTACATTCTAATGGCAGAACCTCATCTTATCCTGGACTGGTACTTTGAGTAGCTCTGTTTCAGAGAGCCTCTAATCCTAAAACTTCATTTTATAGATGAGGATGCCTCTGGAGAAGTAGAATGGTAGGCCTGAGGTCATAAGCTGGTTAGTGGTCTTAGGGCAGGAACTCAAACTGTCCAGTAGAATGTCTTTACCTTTCAGCACCAGTCTTGAGTCAAGTCAGGTTGAAATCTGGGGGTAGAAATAAGAGGGTTTTCAAAGTTCTTGTCTCAACCTCAGATAATGGGTGGTTAATTAAGGACTCAGACCTAGAGAAATCTGTTCTTGTTTTCTGCTGAGCTTTTCCACATTAGCTTTTTAAAAAAATTTGTTTCAAGTATACAGTATATTGGTTAGACATCTATATAGTTTCGTAACATGGTTCCCTGCCCACCCCCGCCAATTGCTCCCTCCTGCCCCTGACCCTCCACCTAGCCAACATATTCATTCTAATTGCATTCCCTATGCCATGCTCCCTATCCCCATGTCCATCCATCACCTACTAATTTGTACTTCTTTAACACTTCATTCCATTCTCCCAGCCCCCAAACCTCCCCTCTTTTGACACCAAATTGTCCATTATATTTGTGAGTCTGTTTTTGATTAGTTTGTTCTTTTTATTCCTTAGATTCCACATATAAGTGAAATCATATAGTGTTTATCTTTTCTATCTGACTTAAATACCTTCTACATCCATCAAAGCAATATCTTTTTCCATCCCTTCCTTTTAGCTGTGTGTCTTTTAATCTGAAGTGAGTCTCTTAGAGGCAACATGTAGGGGTCTTGTTTTCCTTTCCATTCATCCACTCTGTCTTTAGTTGGAGCACTTAATTCTTTGCCATTTGAGGTACTTATTGATAGGAATGTAGTTGCTACCATATTTTATTCTGTTTTTGATACATATTTTTTCTTCTTAAAGAAGTCCCTCCAACATTTCCTATAATACCGGCTTGGTGGTGATAAATTCCTTCATCTTATTTTTGTCTGGGAAGCTCTTTATCTGTCCTTCAACTCTAAATGATAGCTTTGCTGGATAAATTATTCTAGGTTGTAGATCCTGGGTCTTCATCCTGTCGAATATTTTTTGCCAAGCCCTTCTGTCCTGCGTAGTTTCTTTTGAGAAATCAGCTGCCAGTCTTGTGGGTTTCCCTTATATGTAACTGTTCTTCTCTTGCTGCTTTTAATATTCTTTCTTTGTATTTAACCTTTGGCATTTTAATTATGATGTGTCTTGATGTGGGCTTCTTTGGATCCCTGATTTTTGGAATTCTCTGAGCTTCCTGGGGTTTTATGTCATTTCCTTCTCCAAGTTAGAGAAGTTTTCTATCATTATTTCTTCAAACAGCTGTTCAACATCTTGATTTTCTTTGGTTACGCAAATCGATGGATATTTTGACCCTTAATAGTGTCTCATATGCTTCTTAAATTATTTTTAGTCTTGGCATCTTATCTCTTGCTGTTCTGATTGAGTGTCCTTGACTTTCCTCCTCTAGATAGGGCATTTGATCCTTTTCTTTATTCACTTTGTTTATTTCTTTGTTTATTCCATTTAATATACTTCTCAGCTCAGATAATGTGTTCTTCATTTCAGACTGGTTTCCTTTTATAACTTCCATTTCCATTTTTATGTTTTTTATCTCTTTGTTGAAGTTCTCACTGAACTTAACCAAAAGTTCATTGAGCATCTTTATAACTAGTGTTTTGAACTCTGCATCTGTTAGATTACTTGACACCATAATATCTGGATCTCTGTTCTGTTCTTTCACATGGTTTCTGTTTGTCTTCCCATTTTGTTTGCCTTTCTGTGTCTGTTTCTATGTACTAAGCAAAGCTCCTTAGTCTCCTGGTCTTAGTGTGGATTTGTGAAGGGAGTTTCCAGTGGCACAGTCCTGAGAGGGGTTCAGCTGAAGGCCAAACTTAGCCCAAGCCCGTGCTCCTCCGGGGCCACCTGTTACGATTCAACAAGCAATCCACAGATGCTGATCTTATAGTTGCCTCAAAAGGCCACACCAGAAACCAAGGCCAGCTACCTCCACCAGTGTGAGTCTCAGCAAGGAGCACCTGACTCACTGAGGACACACCTGGATGTGGCTTGGATGGGACCTGAATTGGGGGAGGCTGGTTTCAGGGAATCCTCTGGGCAGAGTGACCTCAGTTATCCAGTTTGATGATGTCACAGCGCTGTGTCCACGCACTGGTAGTGGGGAGGGCTCAACAGGGAGCAGTGGATACTGCCGGACTTCTGTACTGAGCAAGTCTTGCCTCGGCTCTCACTCCGATGGTGTCTCCCTTTAAGTCCCTGGTGCCCCCCCGTGTGCAGCCAAATCGGCACTGGTGCTCAGAGCGAGCGGGTCCGTCACCACAAAAATCTGCTCGTGATCGCACCACCTTTAAGAGACGTCTGCCACTGCCGCAACCTCCGTCTCAGCCACTGGAGACCAGGCGGCCCCGCATCCTCGCCCCGTCCTACCTTCTGCCGTTGCAGGGTGATTTCTTGGATTTCTCCATAGTCATATGGCTTGTTCATCTAGCTCCCAGGTGATTTTTCCTTGCTCCTGCTCCTTGTTTCTGTCACAACTTTGATTTGGTCGCCAGAGGGATGAACAGAGCCTCTATCATCTACGCCATTTTGGCTGCCTACTTCCACATTAGCTTTTTCAAGGAAGCTAATGGGGTAGGAGGGATATAAGGCTCTTTCCCCTCAAGAGCCCTTTTTTCTGGAGGAGACATTCAAAAGGGACTAAGGAGTGCCCCTTATGGCCTGAGGGAGGAGAAGCATATAGGGCAAGGCTAGCCAGGGCACAATCTAATTGTCAAACTTGTACCTTTTGGCACTTTCTTTCCCATACCTAAAACCTTCCTGCTGAACACATGTCTGCCATTTCCTGAATGCTCCCAAAATAACTTCTCCCTCCTCCCTCCACCCCCATCAGAACAAACCAGGAATGTGGAGCTCAGTACAGGCAGGTATGAATGCACTGTAGGTATCCTTTAGAGTTTTCTTTTAACATTGATAGGTCCAGTTCAGTAATAGCAACCATTGTAAGTGGTGGGTACACAAAGGATTTTACAAGTCTCCATATTTAAACAATTCTCAAATAAAATAAAGAGTGTTTAACTAAATAATTAAAGAATTTTAGGAATAATATTTTTGAAGGCTTAATAAATGCCAGGTAATCCTATAAGGCTTCCCGACTAACAAGGTCAATTTAAATTTGCTCCTGAACAAACAAAAAAAACTTAATGAAATTTACATTTTAAAACATATGACTTTCAAACCAGGATAAGAAAATTCTCAGGTTAAGGAGAAATCAATTTGCCTACTTTTTGGAATTTGATTAAGAAGGATAAATTAGATATTATCCATGGAAAAATATAAAATATATGCTTTATTCTTTTCCCATCTATTTCATGTGAATAATTAAAATTGATTTTATTTTATTATTCTCTCTAGTATTTCTTTTAAAACTAACCTCTAAAAAAAAAACTAATCTCTAATAGCCATTAAACAAATTACTGTTGTTTCTCTCTGATCATAGTTGCGGTTGAACAATTTGAACAATCTTGGTTTGTACTTATTGTCAAATTATTCTGCTTAACTTATAAAATATTTATGCCCAAACATTTACTGAAAGGTTATCTATCCTTTAGATTTTCTGCATTTTTCCAGACTACCTTTCCCATTTTCATCTCACTCTGAAAAGATTTTCACCACCCAGCTGGGTTCTGCCAGGTCTTTCATTTTTCTGATTGGGTGTGGCATACTCTACATCTGTTCTGGAAGCATGGAAAAAAGACAAGAATTACTGCAGTTGGTTAACAGCTCTTTACATTTGTAGCCCTAGCAACTGAGAATTAACTAACATTTTTTGTCTAAAAAGCTGCTAGTTATACCTTCAGATCTGAACAAAGTTTCTGCCGGGCCTACCAATTTAATGTACTGCAAGTACCTGCATATCTTTGACTACACGCCTTCTCTGGCCACTGTAGCCTACTAGACCTGTTCTCAGGGCAGACCAGGAGTGCCAAGGAGTTAACATCCTCCAGGGACATTCTTCAACCAGTGACTAAAGGGAACTGGTAGACAAATAACCCTGCTACCTTGAGGCTCGGTTTGGATAATTTTGAGCCATTTCAGCAGTCTCCCAAAATGCCCCAAGACGATTGAGTCCCAGTTGCCCACAGTCACAGACTGCTTGGTAACATTCTTTGTTGACTCACTTCAACACTCCCCTCCCAGCACTTCCTGGTATTACCTTTTAAGTGAACTGCTCACATTCATGCATCCTGGTATCAGAGGCCCTTCTGAGATCATCTGACATACCAAGCCTTTACTGTAGTAGAAAACAGGGGTCTCCTCTGCTTCTGCAGGAGATCCTGAGGAAGAAGCTAAAGGGCAGTTTATTGGCTACGAGGATCAAGGAGAAAGAGAAGGCAATGTCACCTACAGTTTTAACCAGGAAAATATAGGTGTCGTTTATAGAAAAATGGGAAGTTAGGAGAGACATTGGGAGTTTTCATGGAGAAAAGTGTTTACTTATGAATATGTAGAGTTTGAAATATGATAGAATAGTACAGTGACATTGGCTCCTAGAACCTAGAAATTTGAATCTGGAGCTCAAGATGAAGATAAGAGTGATTTTGATTTAGTCATTGCATAGAGGTGGTTTGATGAAGCTCTGGAGGTAGATAAGACCTTCAGGAACTGGGTATTGACCAGAGAAGCAGATACAGGCCTAAGACAAAATTTTGGAAATGAATACCCACATTTGGGGTTGTGGGAAGAATGTCAGGAACTAGGCAGGAAATGGAAAGCAAGCAGCAGAACAGGGTAGTGTCATCACAGAAGCCAAGGGAGCCACTGGCAGGAGGCAGATCATGCTGGAAAGGTTCCAAATTTGCTGAGTTTCAGCAATCCTGCAACTTTGATCCGCATCAGTATTATCAGTTTCAATTTTAATGTAATCCATCTGGAGAAAAATGTCTAGGGAAAAATAAGTTCTTATGTAGAGAGTACCAGACATTGATTCATTTACTAACTACCTCATGGGATCTCAATGCTTTACAGGAATTAGTTTACGTATTATAAACATATAGTCCAGGCTCTGCTACTTTGCAACCTTTGGCAGATTAATCTTACAGAGCCTCAACTTTGTCGTGTAAATCTGTGGTCCTTCCTGGTACTGAAATTTTCTGATCCTAATAATTTTTCAGAGACCATTTTTCTTGTACCCTAACTTTGTGTGTGTTCATATGTATGTGTGTGCATGTATATGTATGTATGTACATATGCACACATACGTCACTTAAAGTCTGCATAACCAATGTACATTTTAGTGACTTGTTCCTAAGTAATTCACAAATTTTAAAACTATGCAGTGTGAAAAAACTCACATGTAGTAAAAACGCCAAGTAAGGATGACTTTTTCACCTGAATTCTTGTGACAAATTCTGCAGTCACTATGGGTGAGCATGGCAGTAGCTGCTGTTCTATTTAGATTTTACACTGAATTCATGTCACTCAAATGCATTTAATTATTTTTAAATATTTCAGCTTAATCAGTTGTTCAGGTATTATAGGAGTTATTTAACCTCTCTAAATCCAGTTTCCTTTTTATAAAATAGAAATAAAAATAAGACCTTCCCCAGGGTTTTGTGGACATAAGTTAAATTAGTCAATAAATGTTAGGCATTGTAAATAAAGTCAGGTTAACATTTATCTTTTGGAGAGTTCAATATTTGCAGGTCTCAAAAAGATGATAGTAGGCAATAGCTAGTGTTTAGACGAGTTTAATTGGCGGGATCATTGAAAATTGTAATTTTCTCACTACTGATGAGTGATTGAATGGTGGGTGACATATACCTTTCTATTGTGATCATGGTTGATTGGAATACTACAATTAGGTGTTGCAGATAACTGGTTTCAGTATTTTTAGTAGAGTAAAGTTACCAGATTCCTCTCCTTGTTATTAAATGTCTGGTTATTTGATCTCATATTACTTTATTCATTCACACATTCTCACAGATGTTCTATAGACAGGACTGCCCTGTCCTCCCAGATCTCAAGTAATGTATCTGTGAAGCTTCTCTGCTAGGAACAAAGTCTTTATTAATGAAGTTCACATGAAAACAATTTGTTTTAACGCATTATGTGTTGAAACATAATCAGCTTTACATATTTTAACATTTTAAGTGTTCATTTCGTTACCATGCAGTTGGGGCTATATGGATATATTATTGTAAAAAAAAAAATTAATAGATCGGACCAAATATTGCTTTATCTAGAGTGAAAGCAGTGCCAGAAAACTATACTCCTTCACTGGTAAACAGCACTCAGGGTAGAGAAAACAGTTCCCCAGTCAGAAATGAACCACAATTTAAATTTTTTGTGGCATTATTAGAAAGTTTTATTGTGTTTACTTGATTTTTTTTTTAATAAAGAATTACTTTGGCTTTGTTGGGCATAGGGTGTTTTTTTCCTATTAAAAAAATGTAATTTTTTGCTTTTTTGTTCTTGTTTAGTCAGAGACACATCTGAATAGGGTACTATTTTCTCTGTATTTGTATTAGTCTTGCCCATTTCTGTCAAGTCTTCCTTGCATGATCTTTTTGTTAGTGCCAACTCAAATAGCATTGACTTTAAATAGCATATGTGTGTAGGAATATAATAAATTTTTATTACTCATGTGCAAAGGTGATTTTCTCATACTTAGGATTTCTTGCTCCTTTTTATATTTCTGCATTATACAAATCACTAACCTCACAATTTTTCAATTTTGTGCTTTATTTGTCACTGCTTACAGACACCAAGGACTTACTGTTGTGCTAACACTGAAGATTTGGAGACAGTTATTCACCATGTACACAGTCTGTACCCTTCTGCTCCTTTCTTGGCAGCAGGGGTTTCAATGGGAGGGTAAGGTTTTTTTCTTTCTAAAATGTCTGAAAAGAAGTGGTCTTACCAACTGCCTATTTCAGAGGACTATAAGCTACATAGACATTTTTAAATAATGTTTATTTTATCATATTTTACCACATGAGGTTGAATGAATGAAGGAATTAAGTCATGTGAATTTTAATGTTTTCCTTGACTACTGGTCTCTGTAATGAAAAGGGTACAGGTACCTCCTTGGGGTACTCGGGCTTTTATGAGCATAAAGGTTTGTCTGAACCTCATAAAGTTGGTTCCCATCACTCAGTGACTGCCATGTTGACCTTCAAATTCCCTGATGTACTCCCAGCTGGCTCTATACCTGCGTTCTCCTGGACCACTCAGAAAGCTGAATTTGTAGCATGATTTTTAATTGCTCCCATCATAGAAATAATCACTTATTGCTCTCTCCAATAGAAGAGGCCTTCAAAACCTTTTTCCCTAGGTGGTGGTTTTGTTTGTTTGGTTGGTTTGGTTTGGTTTGGTTTTGCTGCTGAGCAAATGGACCTATCCTGGAATGCTCTCCGAAAAACTGTGAAATTTTGTTAACTCCCTACTCTAGCTGCTATTTTAACCATATGAATATTACTATAATTTGTGCTGCTTGCAATTACATTGGGGATTTTTTTGGAAATTTAATGACATATTTAGGTCAATTTCTACTAATAATGTGTATATTTTTTGTTCTAGTGATACTGAGCTTAATAAATTCCAAAATTTTTATTATCTGGCCATTGCCCTAAACCATTCTCCAAAACTACTTTTTAAAATCAACAACACATGAGAGATAAAATAATATTTTTTCTTAATTTTATAATCGACATCATTTCAATTTTCAGAACATCTTAGGAGTATATTTACTTGAAAATGAACAGCTTTTATAAATGATAGACTCTGAAAAATGGGCTTTAATCACCTTTTTAGATTCTGATAGACATAAAGTAAGGAGAAAAGAATACTTTTCTTACATTAGCATGGAAGGTCTGACTTGACCTACTAAAGGAAGAAATCTGAATCAATTCAGAAAATCTGGGAAGAATCTATGAATTATGCTTAATGGATGCTATTTCACCTCTTTCCTTTGCCCAGTACTGTGTACCTAACAGGACTGGGTACGAGCTGAACTTTTTCCCCTTAATATTATAAATTCTTGACTTTTTAAAGGGCAAACCTTACATAAACAGGCCCAGATTCTCTATTCAGAAGCTCCTGGGAAATGCCTATTCATGTCACATTGAAGCCTCAGTGCCTGAAGGCAGAACTTGACCATTAGCCTTTGCAGCTGGTTGAATATTAATGTCTTGTAAATTGTTTGAAGGAAGCACCCCTTCTAGTTGCCTAGCACTGTGACACGTTCCCAAGTCGGTTTACCACTTGGGGATGTGTTTTACAGCTTGACACATTTTTTCTTTTGGTGTGCAGAAGACAAAGGTCTGTCCAAGTTCCTTATATTCAGTGCCCTCCCAACCCCCAGACTGGAGTAATCCCCAAGCCTGTGATACCTGGAGCCAAATAGGGCCTTTGAACCAGAACTGAGTCTTGCCAAAGAACCCTTGCTGCTCTAGACTCATCAGATTCCAGTCTCCCAATGAATTGTAAACTAGCTTTAAAAAATACATAAAAACTCACAGATATACATAAAAGTAAAGAGAGGAGTATAATGATCTCCCATATATACTCATCGCTCAGCTTTAATAATTATCAAATCATAGATAATCATTCCCCATCCCTCCCAACTCTGCTTATTTTAAAATAAATCTCATATCATATCATTTCTGAATATTTTAGTAGGTATCTCTAAAAGGTAGAGTCTCTTAAAAAAAACACCCAATACCTTTATCATACCTCAACAAAAGTAATAATAATTCCTAAATGTTATCAAATATTGAGTGTCACATTTCCCCAATTATAAGTTTGTTTATTGGTTGGCTCGTTTTTACATTTTGTTTGAGTCAGGAGCCAGATAAATTCCATACATTGGAATTGATATGCCTTTTAAGTCTTTTAATCCATGGATTTTCTCTCTCTCTCTTGATGAAAAGGATTTTCTTTTAGTGAAAAAATAGAGTCCTTTTTCTGTCAAAGTAAAACAACTCTTGACATTATTTTGCTCATGAGTAATAACCAAGAAGTATCCCACCTATGTGAACGTAGCTATTCCTGGTCCTTTCTACTTGTGAGAACTTCAATTTGCACATTTTACCAGTCTCCCAAAAATCTCCAAACTCCAGCCAAAGAATAGGGCCACCAAAACTAGGATCCTAGAATGAATCCTTTGTGGAAGAGTAAGTATTAATGTTTTAATCCCTAGACTTTTGGGGGGGGGACCGTGCTCCTATGGAGAATCTATCTAATGCCTGATGATCTGAGGTAGAGCTGAGGCATTGCAAATACAAATGAAACTTCTCTGGCTAGCCCATTGCTCATCTCCTGCTGCACTGCCCTGGGGTTAAGGGCCCCTGCTTTAAATGGCTTAGCAAACTGCAGTACTATATGTATACAAAGAGGAAAATAATCATTATGAAGAATCATTTTCCAAAATGAAATCTCTCTCTTTGGTCTAAGACCTCATCACATTCAATCTTCAGGCCATTTAGGTTGGAAAAAAGAATGAGAATTTTTACCCATTTCTCCTATTTCAGAACCTGGACAATTGATGAGATCAAGAATGGAAAATACTATAATGAGAAGTAGAATTTAGGATGTCATCTTTATTTTATGACTTGTGAAAATTATGTGAAATTCAAGTTTCAATGTTTGTATATAATGTTTTATAGGAAAATGGCCATGTCCATTTATTTATGTATTATATATGACTACAATTACAGAGTTAAGTGGTTGCAACAGAGATTATAGGGCCCCCCCAAGCCCAGAACATTTACTATGTTACCCTTTATAGGAAAAGTTTGCCTGAGATATTCCTCACATACTAAATTAAACATTCAACTGGAGGCTGGGGCACAGGAATTTGCAAAATTTTAATCCCCAATGTCATTTTAGAAAAAAAGAAAACCACTCTTACAGTAGAGTTCTCTCATGTTTTACTTCACAGAATGATATGCACATAAGTAATAACTATGCTTTGTTCTACTCACAATATAGTCAACTGCCAGATAAATACATCTATGAACATAAGGAACAAATGAAGATAATGCATGTGTTTCTTTCTAAAATAGAGAATTTAAACTGGTTTGTGGGGTTTTTTTCCCCCCATAGTTTGTAAAATCCATAGTTAAAAATAGGATGTCTTGAGGGGTATAACAAACTCATCACTGAATTTCCTGTTTCTCATTTTAGAATGCTACTTTTAAATTATCTGGGCAAAATTGGGCCGAAAACTCCTTTGAAGGCAGCTGCAACTTTTTCAGTTGGTTGGAATACTTTTGCTTGCTCAGAGTCATTGGAGAAACCACTGAACTGGCTGCTTTTTAATTATTACTTGACAACTTGCCTCCAGTCTTCAGTTAATAAGTGAGTCAACTTTAAAATCTGCTGTCTCCAGACTTTTTGTATTACATACCCCAATAATAAAAATATTCTTTATATTGTAAATGTATACAGAAGTAAAAAGACTTTAAGGAAAACTGAAATTATAGGTAAAACTTCTATTGTTTTCTTTCTGTACCCCAGTGAGTTATCTTGTACAACCCCTAGAGTATGGGCCCCACTTTGAAGATCATTATTCTGTCACTGTTCTAAATTATTCTAAAAGTCTAAAAACATTAGTGTTGAGTGTGTCGAGCAACATTATGAATTATTTCCTTGGATTTTCTATTGCTAATATTATCGGTACCTAATTCTTCTCTTCTAGGAAATAAGTAATATATTAAGTGTTTTCAGTGCTGAATAATATGATTCCTTAAGCACGTGTTTATGAGCATGGTATGTTTTAGAGGCTTAGAAGAATACAATTCACTTGGATATTTTCAGCCCTGCCAGTTCTTAACAATATCAAAATACTGTCTTTGTGTTAGTTTTTCTGGAACTATTTGTCTATCCTCTAAATAGTTAAATGGTGTGGCAGCAAAAAACATAGAGATCTTTCTATTATTTTTTGATGACTATTACTATGCATTTTTAAGTGAATTGACAAACTTAAATATGAACTCTAGGTAAAAAATCAGTTCGTCTGTGTATGACTTATTGAAAACCATGGTTATCTTCAAAGTTGGCATTAAGCACTGGATTAAACTTAACCAGTTTTCATTTGTTAAATTATAGATGCTGATTATAAAATATTGCTAAAAATACTGAAGAATCATTGTATCATTAATTGCTTGTGGTTACTGGAATGGGGGACAGTAACAAGAAAAGTGAAAAGAGTGATTTGAATTAAAGTATAGGATATACGACAAAAATGACCAACATTTAAAAAATAAGTATATGAAAATATAAATTCTAATTTTCAATATAGCAATTTTAAAAATAATATCTTCAGACAATTTATCCAATTGAAAGCTTCTAGCTTAAATAAGGCCCTTTTGGCCAAATTGGTTTAATAGCAGCAGTGTATAGGTCTAATTCATAATGAAACAACATTTACGTTTATTATTATAAAACTAGTTTATTCTTCCTCAATTAAGAAAAAAGTACTTAAGTTTATTTATTTATTTATTTTTTGAGGCGAGGCAACCCTTGGTTGACCTCACAGGTTGCAAGGACCTTGTCAGTTTACAACCTCTTATTTTTTATTTTTTATGCCTACAGCACCTGGTCTTCGTAGGTGGTCTCCCATCCAACTACTAACCAGGCCTGACCTTGCTTAGCTTCCAAGACAGGATCAGGGTAGCATGGCCGTAGACTAAAAAAAAGTACTTTAAAAAATATCTTTGGGACAAATATCAATGTACTCCTGTTTTCTCTGATAAAGTCAATATTGAGTACCAAGTTAGTGTCCTGCACTAGGCTTAGTTATGTATTATATATTTTAGGTATGTTTGAAATGGGAATGGTCTTAATTTTTTACTTTTGAAAATCTTTTGTTCCAGGCACCGGCATATGTTTGTAAAACTAATTGACATGGATCATGTCATGAAGGTAGGAGAGAAACTTAATGTAATACATTTATTTTCTCTTTTGATCTCAAGAATAGGTATAATCTGTTTTTGTTTTTCAGGCTAAATCCATCAGAGAATTTGATAAACGATTTACTTCAGTCATGTTTGGGTACCAAACAAATGATGATTATTACACTGATGCGAGTCCAAATCATAGGCTGAAATCAGTAGGGATTCCAGTGTTGTGTCTGAATTCTGTGGATGACGTTTTTTCACCCAGTCATGGTAAAATTAACATCTTCATATACATTTCAATGCGAGTTAACCATTTTAAAGTACTGGTTTTTTACTTTTGTATTTTTATTTTTCAATTATAGTTGACATTACAATATTATATTAGTTTCAGGTATATGACACAGTGATTAGACATTTATATAACTTATGAAGTGTTCACCCCGATAAATTCAGTACCCATCTGACACCATAGTTATTGCAATACTACTGACTGTATTTCCCGTGCTATACTCTACATCCCCATGACTCTTTTGTAACTACCGATTTGTACCTCTTAATCTCCCCTTCGCCCATTCCCCACCCTCCAAACCAGCAACCATCAAAATGCTCTCTGTATCTATGAGCTTATTTCTGTTGTTTGTTAATCCTGTTCTCTAGATTTTACATATAAGTGAAATCATATGACATTTGTTTTTCTCTGTCTGACTGATTTCACTCAGCACAATAGGTCCATTCATGTTGTTGTATATAGAAAGATTTCATTCTTTTTTTATGACTAATATTCCGTTGTATATATGTACCACCTCTTCTTTACCTATTCATTTGACACCCAGGATGCCTCCATATCTTAGGTATTGTAAATAATGCTGCAGTGAACATATGGATGCACATATCCCTTTGAAGCAGTTTTTTCAGTTTGTTTGGATAATACCCAGAAGTGGTATTACTGGGTCCTTCTTTCTCTCTTGTGATAGCCTTTGTTTTAAAGTCTTTTTGTCAGGTATTAGTAGTATTGCTACCCCAGCTTTTATTTTTTTTCCTTCATTTATGAAACATCTTTTTTCATCCTTTTATTTTCAGTCCGTATGTGTCTTTCAATCTGAAGTGAGTCATTTGCATGCAGTGTATGTAAGAACTTTGTTTTCTTATCCATTCAGCTACCCTATGTTTTTTTGATTGGAGCATTTCATTCATGTACATTTAAAGTAATTATTGAGAGATATGTAGTTATTGTCATTTTATTATTCATATTTTTATCTTTTTCATCTTCAAAAAGTCCCTCCAACATTTCTTGTAATACTGACCTGATGGTGATGAACTCTAGCTTTTTCTTGTCTGGGAAGCTCTTTATCTGTCCTTCAGTTCTAAATGATAGCTTTGCTGGGTTGAGTCATCTTGGTTGTAGGTCCAGGCTTCTCCCACTTTGAATATTTCCTGCCAATCTCTTTTGGCCTGCAAAGTTTCTTTTGAGAAATCAGCTGACAGTCTTATGGGAGATCCCTTGTAGGTAACTGTTTTTCTCTTGCTGCCTTTAAGACTCTCTTTGTCTTTAACCTTTGGCATTTGAATTATGATGGGTCTTGGTGTGTGCCTCTTTGGGTTCATCTTGTTTGGGACTCTCTGAGCTTCTTAGGTTTATATGTCTATTTCCTTCACCAGGTTAAGGAAGTTTTCCATCATTATTTCTTCAAATAGGTTTTCAATTCCTTTTCTCTCTTCGCCTTCTGGTACCCCCATGATGTGAATGTTGTTTGGTATACTTGATGTTGTCCCAGGGGCCCCTTAAACGATCCTCATATTTTTCGATTTTTTTTCTTGTTACTGTTCTGATTGGGTGTTTTCTGCTATTTTATCCTTTAAATTACTGTTGATTTCCTCTAATGTATTCTTTATTTCAGTTATTGCATTCTTCATTTCTGACTGGTTATTTTTTTATGTTTCCTATCTTTGTTTTTATGTTTATCTCTTTGTTGAAGTTCTCACTGAGATCACTGAGCATCCTTATAACTAGTATTTTGAACTCTGTATCAGGTAGATTGCTTGTGTCCATTTTGTTTAGTTATTTTTTCTGGACTTTGTCTTTATCTTTCATTTGGAACATGTTTATTTGTCTCCCCATTTTGGCTACCTCCCTGGTTCTATTTATTAGATAGAGCTGCTATGTATCCTGGTCTTAGTAGAGTGGTTTTATGTTGTAGATGTCCTATGGGGTCCCAGTAGCACAGTATCCCTAGTCAAGTGTCTTCATGTCTCAGGGGGACCCTCACAGCCAAGATATCCCTCTCGATCTCAACCATCATACATGGTTGTGGTACCAGCCCATTTTGTGTCTCTGCCCCTTCTACCAGTCTTGATGTAGCTTCTTCTCTATATCCTTAGTTATAGAACTTTTGCTCAGCTGGACTTCAGGCAATTCTCATTGGTGGTGTTCTGTACGTTAGTTGTAATTTTGATGTAGTTGTGAGAAGAGGCCAGCAGTGTTTACCTACTCCATTATCTTGACTGGAACTCTTTAAAATATTATTTTTTAAAAAAGAAAACACAGTAGTAAAAAATAAAATAAAAATACAATGTTTTAAACTGATAAACATAAAAATAGCTAGATACTTATAATTTAGTGTCTAAATGTATCCAATCACTTCGAAGTTATCATATACCCTTATTTAGTCCACTGTGAGTCAACAAATTATGACTCAATATTTTGCTTGTTCTCATTTTTATAACCTTTCCTCTTATCAAATATACTATTCTTTGGACAGATTATGTTACAGTATCTTTTCCTCAAGAGTATGTTTTCATCATTTGCCTTTTCTTCCTATACAAAAGCTTCCTATAAAAAAGACTTTGGAATATTTCACACCATGTAACCTGGAAGAGAACTTGAGACTTTTTAAACATGATGTCCTTGAACATCTCAATCAGTATAGCACATTCAGACTATGAAGTCATTTTTGAAGGAAATGGTCTTTGTTTTCCCCTTGGATACTGTAGAAAAGAAAATTATGTCAAATTAACGTCCTTGCTCTTTTAATTCAAGAAATGTGGAATTTGGAAGCAAAGATATATATGCATGTGTTCATATATTGAAGCAATATATAAGATGCTTAGAAATAATCATATTATCTTAAAAGATCAGTAGACTTGACTTCTAATTTTTTGTTAATGAAATTTCACAAAGCTTCTTGTAAAACCTTTTCCACTTCAAATACTTCAAAAATATTTCCCCCAAGTACTTCACTAAAAAAATTATTCTGACGATAAACACAACACATACATATTGTCAGATTATCAGAAAATCCTCAACATATGTAAAAAAAAGAACTACTTATATTTCTAGGCATTATCATCTTATTTGTGATTTATGATTAATACAGGTAACTTGAGATGACTGAAACATTGGCATTTGACTACAAATCAGAAAATGAAACTGTAAACTTTAATATCGGTTGAGGTTACATGGTGCATTGTTTAGCCTATTTTCATTGGATTAAGGAAGTCCAGTATTTCTCCATCTGTTTTTATATTTCAATGACCCTTTTCCCACCAACAGAAATTCCCAGCATTTAACCTGACCCACTTGGTTGAAGTTTAAACTCATTATTTCCTATTCTTTCCCAAGCCCTTAAAATAGTCTTGCCACATTGAAATAATGGCCAATTGTCTGCATTCTGAGAGCACAGGCAGTCAGCATCTTTCACATGACTCAATGTGGCATAGCCTTTTGTTCTGATGTGACTGTGACTTCAGTGTTAGAAATTCCTGAGTGTATCCAGAGTGTGAAATTGGGGCCCTTAATAGTTAGAGGCAAATGAAGCACTCTAAATCTAAGCCTTCACGTAAGGTAAAAAAGAAAAGCAAAGTTACTCTCAGTCATTTCCCCTGCCCCTCCCATTACGCTCTCACACCCGGTCCCAAGATAGATGTTCATTTTTAAGTGTGGCTGGCTAAAGATGTGAGTTCAAGGCCCTTTTAGACAAGAACTTGACTTGCTGGGCCTTGATTTATTCTTCAGAAAGTGTTGTGAGGGGTCAAATTTAGAGCAACATTCAAACAGGCAGCTTGGGCAGAGCAGCAGCTCTGTCTTAGAAGGGGTTCAGGTCTCCTATAGTGTGTCATGTCACCTTTCTTCCTTAGAAAGGCATGAGGTAGGAAGATCTGACCTTTAATTAGCTCATTTACCCCTAAGACTCCCCAAGATTTGAAAGTCTGTTGTTGCATCACCATGTTATCTTTACTAGGGAGGTAAGATTTAGTATATCTGAAATCAAAACATTTTTACTGTTTGAACTCTAAGCATGGAAGAAAAAAAAGAATATCTTTAATTTATATATTTTAAAGTTTTTATCATGATAAATTTTGTACAGCATACGAAAGGATTGTCATTACTAGTAAATTATCTAAATACAGCAACTATATTTTCAAAATAAAGTTTTTCTTTCTCTTGTCTATAAATAGAAATTCAGAGAAGGAAGATAAAGAAAAATAATCACCAATGTTTCACCACCCAAAGATAAACACTGTTCTCACTTGGAGCAGTATTTTACTTTTTTGCTGTCTATATATGTTTTTACTATATAAATCATATTTATAATTTTGAATCTTTAATAATAATTTTAAAGCCACTACTTGACCCCAGGAATCTAACTTTATGTAAAGTTGACCAAAGTCATACATAATGAATTTATAACCCTCACAAAGGTAATAAAATTAGTTGTTTTACTTTCCTGGTGTAACACATAGTGGGAATCTTGTAGCATAATGTAAGTATTTACCATTCCTTAAAACATCTTACTTTAATATCTTAAAACAAGACCGAGCGTATTCATTTGTGTTATAATTGAACATTCTTCCAAAAATGATGGTTCCATACATAATTGTAAACATGAAGTGTTATAAGAACATAGATGGTTAATAAAATTAGTCAGACTTATTACATTAGCCATATTCATTACAAATTTTTGTTTAATGGTGTTTTGGTTCATAATGATTGGAAACAATAAAGACATACACTTTTCCTTATTTCCTTATTATCCAAAAATTGGTAATAATTATATTTTTTTCTCTCTCTTTCCCTCTCTTACCACCCCCACCATTTCCCCCCACCCCAAGCTATTCCAATAGAAACTGCTAAGCAAAACCCTAATGTTGCTTTAGTCCTTACTTCTTATGGAGGCCATATTGGTTTTCTGGAAGGAATCTGGCCAAGGCAGTCCACTTATATGGATCGAGTCTTCAAGCAGTTTGTGCAGGCCATGATTGAGCATGGACATGAACTCTCTAACATGTAATTCTTCAGGTGCATTTTGTCTGAACCACCATATAAAGGAGCTCAGCTTAGTGCACAAAGATCAACTACTGTGTATAAAGCAAATAAGCCAGAAGGTGGTGAAGAGGTCCAGAATGACATGCAAAAACTACTTTTTCGGGAAACAAAGCAACTTTGTAGCAAGAAATAAAATCTAGATTTAGATTGTAATTTATGTAGATTTTATTTTTACTATGCCTTACCAAGTTTGACCTTAAATAAAGTAGTACAAACATGGAATTGCACTTAACCAAAACTATTATGTAAAAAGATTTTAATTCCTCAGGGTTTTAATTTAGGCTAGTATTTTTTTAGAGAACTCATTTTAGGTGATTTAATGATACTTAATAACTGTGAAGAGATCTTGGTTATCTGAATGTAAGTTGGCACATTCCTAAGGGTGTTTGCACCTAATGATGGATGATAACATGAAAACTTAAATAAGATAAAATACAATATGCGAATTATTTTATGTTTTCTGACTTTAAAAGGCAAATGCAACAATTTTAGACTGACTTCTATACATGCTCTTTTACTCTGATAATATTAAATTCAGGCTGATTTATGTTTTATAATGATTATAGTTTACATGCTTATTTTTAAAATAGGATATATGCATAATATATATATAATTATATTAAAATAAATTCTACCACTTTAAATTGTTTCTTTGTGAGTTTTTATCTATAAAAATAATCCTTAGAAAGTAATTTATGATAATTTCATAAATTGCATTAGTAAGAAATATTAAAACTTATTTCATTCACTGTTTCCAGAATATTGGGCTCATACCATGTGTACCAATTAAAAATTCTTTCAGCTCCAGGAAACTTGTCTAATAGTGACTTATGAATAACAATATTTAGTTATCTTACATCACAAGAAGTCCCCAGGCCAGGGCTGGTTTAGGGGTTTACCAGTGTCATCAAAGACTCAGGCTCTTTCTATTTCCACACCATCTTTAGCAGGAGAGCTAATTATTTCCTAGACACAGGATAGTTTACATCTCCAGACATCGCATTGTGTGCAGTGAAAGAAAAGGGACAAGGGGTGGGGCCTGACACATCTGCCTTTTTGGGAAAGTAAAAGCTTTCCCAGAAGACTTACTTTTAAATCCATTGGCGCAGAAGTGTGTCACATGGTCACCCTGGTTGAGTAAGAAGTTGGGGAATCAAATATGTAAACTTCAATTGTAGTGGAGGCAGACCAGGGAAAGGGGATTGACAATGCTTGTTGGGATCGCCAGCCAAGAAATAGATAGCTTTCATACCATTCAACACCTTTTCCTCCTTTTTTTAATCATTTCAACAAGTTTATATAATAATATGTATATTTTTTGCCAGGTATCAAACATTAACAGAACCAGGTAGAAAAAAAAAACATGTAAACAAAATTATTTGCTAAAAATGCCACCTTTTGGAGAGCTCCTGATAATGTACTGGCAGAGTCCCTTATAATTGTGTCTAGGATGATAGCACTGATAATACCAGTGTTTTTTTGTCTGTTCAGCATGTATTCTGATTCAATAGTAACAATCACTTTCAGTCTCTGATTCAGGTGGGGATGATCTTGCTTTTCAGAGATATCCTCTAGATTTTAGACAAATTGTGTCAGGAAAATTGTTTACCCACTGGCCAGTGCCAGAATCAGGGAGGCAACTCCTCACCTCCCTCTACACCAAAAGTGAATTTCAGCCAGATTTGGAAAACAAAAAGATAAATATATTTTTAAATACATGAAAAGTATTAGATGAAAATATGGAAGGCTATCTTTATCACTTTAGAGAAGTCCTTAAGTAAAATAAAAAATGAGGAGCCATAAAGATGAAAAACTTCAATTCTACAAAACCACCATAAAATTAAAATGACAGAGAAAACTACTTGGAGTATATAAAAAGCTAACATTACAAAGAGCACTCATATAATAATAGTCAATAAATATATTAAAAGGTGGACAATCTCACTAGTAATTTAGGAAATGCAAAATTTAAAAACATTTGTGACCATCAAATTGCAAGGTAGGATTGATAATATACAATATGTAGTGTGGAGCAAGAGTTATTCAAATTAGTATGTAAACTAGCAACTATTTTTTGAAGGGCAAAAAAAAAATTGATAGTATTAAACTACAACAGCAACCATATTTAGCAATCTCATTTTGAATATGCTATAGAAAAGCTTGCAAAAGTGTAAAGAGGTTTATTGTAGCTTTGGACATTTAGGATAACTATTTAGTAGCGGAATGGGTAGGTTATGACAAATTCACATATAGCCATCAAAAAGAATGAGGTAGCACTATACTGATTTATAAAGATATTTCTGATAGATATTTAATGAAAAAACCATATGTATATGATCTCAGTATGAACAAAAATAAAATACATCTATCTATATACATGCATGTAATCGTATATGTGTGTCAATTATAATGAGGTAAACATTTTCAAGTGTTGATTCTCAATACAGTAGAAAGCTATGAAAGAGAAAGGCTATGTTTTAATTATTCTACATCCTAAGCACTTAGCATATTGCCTGGAACAGAGCAGGTCCTTAGTCCACATTAGCTGAGTAACAGTGGTACGTGTATGAAAATTCTACCTTGTTAGCCAGCTTCTTGTTTTGAAAAGTTAATTTTATATATGTACCAGATTTTTTTTCTAGTATCTCCTCATGTTTCTGTTGGTTATTGTCATCAGTAAACATTTATCCAAAGCCTTCTTATAGAGCATTGCATTTGCAATAGGGATACAAATGGATACAGTGGTTTTCTTTTCATTCTTTCCTTTTTGACATCCTATAATTTTTAAAAATATCTTGAACCTATTAAATACACACAATATGGTACAATACTTAGTACATGCAATATTCATAGTGTAATGGACTGTCATATTTTGTAGCCCATCCTATTATAGTCTAGTATATTTCATTCCTTTAACTATTCCATCTTCATTTTTATAATGAAAGTGAGAAAATAAAACTTGTTCACTCTTAAGTCTGAGGGATTTATTCTATTTTTGTGCATAAAACTTTTTATTACTTTTAAAATTTACTTCAAAGATGTACTTCTGAGACCCACTAATGAGTTGCAGCTTGCAGTTTGTAAAACTGGAATTCTAGAAGTTACTAGAAGTTAAAGGAAGAAGCCACTATTGTCTGTCTGTGGCAGTTATGACAATTAGTTATAACAGCTTTCTTATCTGCTTTCTTCCAGCAGACTGTAAGCACAGTAAAAGACAGGAGACAAATCTTTGCTCTCCATTTTGTCCCCAGAGGCCAGAGCAGTGTCTGCCCACATTAGCTTTATTTTAATTAATAATAATACTTGACCTTAGGCCCAGACCCTGAGAGAATGGTAGAACTCACATATAAATCAGGAGCGAGGACAGAAGGGATTTCTGCAACCTCTTTCTAAATCAAAACATCTGTTAAAGCAGCCTGTTTTCCCTGCAGACTCCAGAGTCAAATGGTAATATATTAAATCTCACAGTTGCTCTGAACCTAACAGCACTGATCACAAGGTAAGCACTCAACTTTTTAGAACTTAATTTGGAGTCAAGGAAGGCAATTTGCAAAGTTAGGTGATAAAGAATACTTAGGAAATGTGCTATTTTAACTCCAGTTCTCTCTTGTAAGGTGATATTTTCTCCCGAACTTCTACCAACAAGCAAAGCTATAGAATAAAAAGCTGGTTTCCCTTCTACAATGTAATGTTGATATCAGCATTAATACTTAATTCAGTAAACGTTGCTGTATGTAATTGATTTTATTCTTTTGCATTTAAATTGTATTGCTAAGCAAAGTCATATTTGTATATTTATGGGACTTGCGATGATAAAAAATGTTTTCTGTTTTCACATTGACTTACAAAGCTGTGAATTATTCAGCTGTGTTCTTTATCCCTATTCTCAATATTGAAACTAACATACTTTTTCTGGCTCTGCCCTTCAACCACCTAAATGTGGGAATTACTTTGAAAATAGTGAAAGGCAAGAATTTGACTAGAATAATTTACCTCTCTGAATATCTTTCAAATAAAAATAATAACTTTGATCAAATAAAAAAGACACTGTCAATTAAGAACATGATGTACTATTAATTTATTATAGGACAACTGTGTATTTGTGCCTTCTACAAAAGGTTATTTTCCCCTTGGAGTTAGATACTGGTACCCAAATTTTGCAAGCAGCACAATAATCATGTCTACTCCATTTGTACTTTATGTTTATCGTTGATCCTATTACCAAGGACTCAATACAAACTGAATATGTATTAAAAGATCTGAATGATCATAAAAGAGCATTATTCTGTTTTAAACTGTCAACCTACGAATTGATACCTGTAAATTTTAAATATCCCATTTATCTGCTTTACCTTACCTATAGGCAGACACAAGCATTTCAACATTTCTTCTGCATTTTTCCAAATTCAAAATGAAGCACGCATAGTACTTAATTCCTGGATCCTGAATACAGTTTATTTCTCCTAATACCATACAGAAGTGTTCTAGTATGGCCTTTGAAGTTCCTAGGTGTTCTCATCTTTGAAAAACATGATATAGAATTAACTACTATATATATTTTCATGCTATATATTCTGAAATGAATAAATGTTATATATAGTTTATTGTTATATATATATATATATGCCTAATATTCTCTATATTTATAATCATCAATCATGGTTCCTAGTACTTTTAAGATCATTTCTTGGGAAAGAAATTTGGACTTGAATTCAGAGCACTTGAGTTTGATTCTTGGCTCTGCTACTAATCTACACCATTTGACCTGAGGCTAATCATTTATCCTTTCTAGGTTCAGTTTCCTCAATTATAAAATGCAGCTGTTAATATCAATGTTAGAATTATGATGATTAAAGAGATAATGTATTGTGAAAATGCTTTGTGAACTGTTAAGTGCCATAGAAATGTAAAAAGTTATAATGAAAAGATGTCTACTGTTATAAACCAAATAAAAACCAAATGACATTTTATTACTTATGTAACTTTATCAAAAACACATCGGGATCAGGGTCAGGGGGAAAAAGTACCTGTTGATCTGAATGGTAATGTTAACCTTGATCCCTTCGCTAAGGTAGTGCTTGCCAGCATTTGCCACCAGAAGGTTGCTAATTCACTCTTTGTAATTTACTTAACGTCTGGGAGATGGGAAGGAGATAGTCTGAGACTATGGAAATACCCTGTTTCTGTTTAAGCTTCTGCCCATTCATTGCTAGATCTTGCTGCAGCAATTACTGTAGTATTCTAATAGTTATTTTCTATTTCCCACATTCCTTGTATGTTTATAATTGGAATTCTTCTTAAAGGAAGAGTTGTCACTCCCCTCCTCCCACTTTTCTTTATTTATTCACTTATTGATATTATTGATATACACTCATGGATTTTGTTTTTTCTTTGGGTTATAACTCAGTACTATCATTTTGTTCAAGTTGTTTCAACTTGGGAGCTCTCTATGGGTGGTTTCTATGTCCCTTTTATGTTCCTTTTATTTTTTTCCTAAGCACTCTGCCACCAGCAGATGCTCCAGGCTCATCTTGTATTTTCCCTACTCCAGGCCTGGAATCAATTAGTTCTTCAAGTAGCCCTGATTCCTTTTATTAAATAATGGCATTTAAAAACCAAGATGCTGGATGCTGGATAGGCTCATTGCTACTGTGGTCCCACTGCTTATTGCACTTCTCAGTGGAGTTAGGAAAAAAATTATATACATAATTCACGAACACATCTGTATTTATCTGACATCTATAAATAAACATGAGTCCATAATAACACCTTTGACTCCAACTTAGCAACACAGAATGAATTTTAACCTCCTCCTTCCTTATTTGTAACTTCTTTCTTCCAGTGAGAAACCTGGCTCTGATTATCTGGGATATATTTATTTCTTTGTTAAACAATACAAATAAAAGTAGATTACAAATAAAGCTATTTCAGAATTCCTAACCTACACTGCTTAACAAACATATTTACTAACTAGAATACTTCTTTTTGTATGCTATTCATTTAAGTCTTACAATATTGTCGAAACAGTTTTTCGATGTTATTCAACTCCTTTCAGTGTGGTTTTGTGACTCATCTGTAATACAGTTAGATTCATTTGTCATCATCTTAATTCCATCTTCCTCTCCACATTCTGGTGGATTTTTATAAAATTTTTATATAAAAAAATTATATGAAGTTTACTTTTTTTAGCAAACAGTTCTATGGGTTTTAACAAATTCATAGTGTCCACTACCAGAGTCCATATTCAATCTTTCTATCACCTGCCTAATTCCCCCATGGTTCTTATAAAAAACCATTCCCTCCATCCCCATGAACCCTAGCAACCATAGATCTGTTTTCCTCCCTACAGTTTTGCCTTTTCCAGGGTGTTATATA
Organism: Eonycteris spelaea; assembly: GCA_003508835.1. NCBI lineage: Eukaryota > Metazoa > Chordata > Mammalia > Chiroptera > Pteropodidae > Eonycteris > Eonycteris spelaea. The sequence goes on along the minus strand of PUFA01000127.1, from coordinate 4,809,200 downwards.
AATGAAATTATTTATTGTTTAAGTCTTTTAGTCTGGCTTCTTTCTCTTAGCAAAATTCATTTAAGATACATCTATATTCATATAATCCATACGAAATTAATATATTCACTTAAAATTCATATATGTTCAGTAGTTCATTCCTTTTTACTTCCGGGTAGTATTCCATTGTATGGATGTACCACACTTTGTCTATCCGGATATTCACATGTTGAAGGACATCTGGGTTGTTTTCAATTCTTGGTGGCTATGAATAAAGCTACTATAAACATTTACATACAGGCTTTGTGTGAACATAAGTTTCATTTCTTTTGGGTAGATACCTAGGAGTGGGATTGCTAGGTAATATGGTAGGTGCATGTTTAACTGTATAAGAAAATGATAAACTATTTTCTAAAGTGTCTATACTATGTGTATTCCTATCAGAAATTTACGAGAGTTCCAGTCACTCTGCATCCTCACAGCATTTGGTATTCCCACTTTTTAAAAAATATTAGATATTCTAACAAGTGTTAAACAGGTACATATTAAAACTAAACGTCAGCTCAAGATATTCAAACTATGTATATTTGTGAATTTTGCCATTACCTCAAAATATATAAAAGAAAAACGTGAAAATATTTAAAAATATCAGAAACTGAGGCAGAGAAAGGTATAGGAATAGTTTATTTAAGGTAGTCATTTTTCTACTCTTATTTTTTCTTTCATTTTTCACATTCAAGCTGCTGAGAAGACATATGTATATTTGTAATTAAATGATAGGCAAGTCACTCTCTATAGAAAGAAAAGAAAATTGAGCTAAAGGCCCAAATATCTGACACATTCAGTAACAGCAGGAAGGCTAGATTTAAGCCCATTTTTATTTTCCCTAATTTCTCACACCAATTATTGGACTTTTTACGCCACATAAGGTAAGCAACAAGTGACATTTCCTGAGGGGTGGGGTGGGGTGAGGCCCTCTGTAGAGGAAGTTCCTAAGTTATTATATAAAAGTGAAAATACCCAAAGCATCAACAACAAAAGCAGTATACCACTCTCAGAAACAGGCAAACATAAACTAGGCTATTGGAAATCAGGATAGTGACTACCCTTCTTGTAAGAACAGGGATCGTCAGGGGGCCAAGGGGACTTCTGGGTTGCTGTTAATGATCTATCTCTTGATCTGGTTACATGTGGTTTATATGTTGTTTGTGTACTTTTCTTTATGTATGTTTACAGAAAACTCTATCTAAATTCCAGACACTTAAGAATGGTGGCTGAGAAAAAAATTACTGCTGAGGGCTTGATCTTTCCTTTCTACCGTGTCTTTTATTTCACCTTTGGTTTCATCCAGAAATTAAATTAAAAGGGAAGTTAAATTCTCTATGTTTTAAGAAGTTATTTATAGGTCTTCAGTTACACTGAGAAATAAATGTTAAATGGAATGATTTTGTGAAGAAAATTACAAAGCTTTCTAAGAAATAGGAAAAAAGATAAATAAACCAAGAAACATGTCTCAGTATGGCCAAAAAAGAATGCTATAAATTATTTCCAAATTAATGTATCGGTTAAATGAAATCCCAATTAAAATTCAAATAGGGCTTCTTTAGAAATCAATAAAGCAATTCTCAAAGTCATCTACAAGAAGAAACAGAAAATAGTCAAAAATATTTTTAAAAAGAAGAGAGATATTGTTCTACAGATTTTGAAAGGTAAATTATGTTGCAACATCTTTAAACAGATACTGGTGTAAAATTTGTCAGAACACTGAAACAGAATAAAGAACTAGAAAAAGATCCCTAATATATATTAGAATTTAAGTAACCAAAAGCACAGTGAGAAAATGGGCAAAATACATGGATAAGGAATTGCAAACATGTATACGATAATACCATAAGACTGTTTAACTTCACTCAGGAATAGTAACTAAAGCTATGAAATATTTTTAATCTATCAAATTTGCAAAGACAAAAAAAAGTTTGATTTTGATAACACAATGTATTATAGGCAGTGTAAAGAACCAATATTCTCATATACTGCTGCAATGTGTAAATTGGCAGAACCCTTCAACATTTTGACTCAGCAATTCCACTTCTAGCAACATATCCTACAGAAACACTGACATGTGTAAAATAACAAGAGAATGAAGTTATTTAATAAGGCACTGTTTGTAATAGCAAAAGATTGGAAATTATAAATGTCTATCAATAGGGAGAGGTTAAATTATGATTCATTCTCTCAAAGAAATAATATGTAGCCCCAAGTTAAGAACACTCTTGTACACTCATGAAATGGTTTAGTGGTGGGAGAGGCTGGGTGGAGGAGGTTGAAGAAGCAGGTAGAGAGGGGATAAATGATAGATTTAAGTCCCTGAAGAGGTAGAAGAAATGTGATCCAGAGCAAAGACGCAGGATTTGGTCAAAGAAAGAAGGAAGGATGCACCCTTTTCATTGGTGGGGCAAGGAGGGAGCGAGGAAGAGAGAAAGAGGGAAGAAGGGGGGAGAGAGAGAGGGAGAGGAGAAAAGAACCAAAGCAGAGCAATTAATAGAGCTTATTTTTCTCTTTTCCAAACATTCTCTGCTTCAGTGTAATTAATCTGAAGGTCCTCCTTTCCCTTCCCTTTCTGAAATTCCCATTTCTCTAAAAGCTCCTAAGCCTCTAAGGCTTTTCATTGACATGTCCAGTCTCATACTACTCAAGAAGACACAAGATTAACAATCATTTTAATTTAATATGCATTTATTGACTTTCATGTAGGTACGGGATATAGTATTCGGCTGTGATGGACACTAAGACCATGATAATGGTCACATACACATTTCCATTCTACAGGGTAGATTTTGATAAATATTATAGCAGATATAAAAGTGCTTTGAGAATATAGGAGAGAGAAAATGCGATTATGATGCAAGCAAGGATTAAGAGGGGCTTCACGGAGAAGGTAATATTTAAATGTGACCTTAAAGGAAAGATGATACATTTAGATGGGTACAGATGGAAGTAAAGGAATTCCAAAAGAAATATGTTAGCTTAGTTATAGAGAAGAGGGAGAAAGCAAATTAAAGACAAATCCATTTAAATCATTTTTCTTCCATAACAATTTTATCCTCCCAATTCCCAAAAGTTAATTAACTATTCATCCAACTTAGCTTTTGAAAAGGGATGTTTCAATCTCAATCTCATGTCTCAATGACCTCTGAGTGACTTCCTGCAGCTCTTTTGTACAAAAAAAGGAGGGCAGTATAAATGATATTCTGGCTCCTCAGAGTAATGGAGAGGAGGTAAACCTTTGGAGAACACTGAGCACAAAATTTAGTGAATCTTTATGGAGGCAGAAATTCGTTTGTTGTAAATTTCTCATCTGTTCCCTATCTGTCCTTCCTCTTATTCTACTACTAAAAATGAACAAGACAAAATGAAACACAAAAAAAACACCTAAATTGAAAGGTAAAAGGGCATACAACATAATTAGAGCAAATTTTAAACACCATTTGAAATGTAAACCTTCTCCTACATCTAATTTAAGCCATGTAAGCATTCAGAAGACAAAAACTAGTTAGTTGATGGGCCTGAGTTGATACTATAGGTATGATATTATAGGTAGGTACAGATAGCTCCATTGGCCATCTGTAATCATGGTTTTCATCAGTACTTTACTGAAGAGAACCAATCACTAGGATGAGGGCAGGAAAATGGTTCTCTGATTCATAAATTCACAAATATGCTTTTTTAGGCTTATTATGTTATAAATAATATCTTTTGCCTAGATCAAACAGAGTATTTGGAATCTACACATTTGCTTGAGCCGAAGGCAAACTGCTGAAGTAAAAGGAGTTAGGTCTTAACAAGAATGCTAGAACATTTTGCAATATTTTGAGACACTTACAAGGCATCTGGCAAATGGAGTTGGAAAGCCTGGCTTTTAGAATGCCTCTTCCCTATCCCCAAACCCTAAGCTGAAAGCATTATGAAGTGGTATTAAATAAAGTATATTTATTCATATTAGGTGGGGTTTTTTTCCTTGATAGACTTTACACCCCATTTCTCTTTTCCTCTAATTAAATCATGGCTCTTGTGAGAGAATCTGTTGAACTCCATATCTACATAGACAAAAACAATGCATACCTATTGTATACCTCACTAATTGGGAAAGTATTTCCCCCATGTTTTCACTTGACCTGAATTTTTAGAAATGGTAGAGAGCAGTGAGAGATGAACTATTGTGGTTCTAAAGTTGAGTGAACTTGGATGAGTCTTTCTCAGAATCCTGACCTCCTTGCTTTAAGTAGCAGGCCATTTGAACTGTTCTTAGAAAATTCTCAAGGTAGATAAGGGTTGAGGTAACCCAGAGAAAGGGGAAAAAAATAAGTTGCTGCTTTTTAATTTTGGCTGTTTAATTGCATTGCTTACTGGGAGTTTGAATAAAATTCTTGCTGGTTAAGTGATCCCACTTCTGGGCATTTATCCAAACAAATCCAAAGCACTATTGCAAAGGGGGCATGTGAATCCATATGTTCATTGCAGCATGATTTACAGTAGCTAAGATATGGAGGCAACCTGGGTGTCCATCAGTGGGAGAATGGAAAAAGAAGACGTGGTACATTTATACAATGGAATGCTACTCAGCCATAAAAAAATAATAAAATCTTGCCATCTGCAACAACATGAATAGTATTGTGCTAAGTAGAGTAAGTCAGGCTGAGGAAGACAAACGCCATATGATTTCACTTACTTGTGGAATCTAAAGAACAAAGTAAACAAACAGCAGAAACAAACTTGTAGATACAGAAAACATTGTGAGGGTTGCCAGATAGGAGGGGGATTGGAGGGTGGGTGAAAAGGGGAAGGGATTAAGAACTACAAATTGGTAGTTACAAAATAGTCATGGGGATGTGAAGCATAAGGAATACAGTAAATAATATTATAATAGTTATGTATGGTGTCAGATGGGTACTAGATTTATTGGGGTGATCACTTTGTAAGTTATATAAATGTATAATTACCATGTCATACACCAGAAACTAATATAATATTGTACGCCAACTGTAAATAAAAAATAAAAAAACAATTTTTAAAGAAACTGCAACTTCAAAATAAAAAATCATTGCTGGTTAAATGAGACTGAACTCTCTTTAGCTCTGAAAGAGAAAGAACACTTGCTTCCCCAACCCAAATAGTCAATGGAGTGATGACAATTTTTCAGATTCCCAAGTCCGAGTGTCAGAGATAGGTACTGGGAGTCATCTAGTACAGTAGTGAAGATGATTCCTGTAAAGCCAGCGAGAGCCCTGGGAGAAAGGCAAAGCACCGTGGGATGGGTTTACCCTGAAAGAGGGGAATGAGAGAGGCGCCCATGCCTTGGGAAAATGTGGCAGTTCCTGTGGCTTCCGGTAAGCTCTTGCTTGGGTATTCTTAGGTGACTAAGAACCTTTGCGGGATTGCCTGGAGAAAAATTTCCTCTGTGGTGTAAAGCAGTCCTATAGGGATAACCATGGCATTTGGCTCATCTGAAGACATGCACGTAAATGTCAGTTTAACTAGAAGTTTGTTCAGACTTTATAGGTCTCAAAGCAAATGTCGATAAGCATGCCTCCTAGGCCAACGAGCCCAGTGACAATCAGCCTCTCATTAATACTAAGACGGCCAAAATGTGGGTTCCCTGATACTTCTAAATTAATTTTTATGAGCACAATTAGATAAAGCCAGCTATAAAACTAGGCAGAATGAAAGAAGTAAAAAACTATTGGCTCTCAGAACGTAAAATGGCCTTCTTCCTTAAGCTAAAGTGAAACTATCTAAATGGATTTACATAAACGGATCAACCTATGATGTTGAGGTGTCGATCCAATTCTTCAAGCTCCCAGAAAACAAAAACTTTAAAGATCATTGACTGCTACCTGGAGATTTTGTTCATTAGAAAGGACATCAAATAAAAGATTCTCCAACCTCATTGGAAGGGACCTTATAGGGTGCCTGTTACTGTTGGGGCAATCTAAAATCCATCCTAGTAACGCTGAGGGGTCCTCATTTATTTTCGCCAGTGCAGTAAGGAATTGCAGATCAGTGAGGTTTAGAAAAAGTAAGATTTATTAAATTAAATTTCAGGAGAGAAGCATGCTACGCCAAAGAGGGCTGTAGCAGTGTGGAAACAAAAGGTATGGTTAAAGTACTCTCCCAAGGAGGGGTGGGTTACAGTGAAGAGGGTTGTAACAGCATGGAAGTGGGGAGGTCTGCATTATATTAGAGCCATGATGGGAGGTTTTGAGGGTGGTGCTAAGTGATTAGCATGTGAGATCATTTTGATTGAGGCTGCGATATAACCCTTTGCTTACTATTGCTTATTGCGCATGAGGTTACCCAGAATTCAGTCAATGATACATGAACTTCTGGGCATAGGAATGATATTATAATGAGACAGGTCACAAGGAGATTAGTGTAGGACTGATTGTGCATGCACTTACAGCCGGATTAAACCAGCTCCTAGTTTATGGCTTCTTACCTCTTCTGTATTAGGATGTAGAGATAATTTACAACAAGAAAATGCATGTTCCAGGGAGGTCCTAAAGGAGGTCTTCCGGAGGGGCTTTCATTCCTGTTCCCCTATCACTCATGTCTACCTAACTACCTAATATAACCACAAATGGACATCTACCTCTGTCTGGACATTGAAGACTCCTTGAGGATGAGAAGTAGCTGACACCAAGGGTAGACAGCTATCCCAAGACATAGACAAGTCTTCTATACCTACGGATTGATGTTGAACTCAGAAGCCACTTTGTTTCATTGTTTTCACTTATTTGCTGATGTTAGTCATAATAATAGTTTTACTTATTCATTGGGTTTTTCTATATAGTCCAACCATTTATGAGTACTGAACACATACGAGGTAACTGTTAATGTTTTTTTCACGGCTTATGTAAATGTTATTTATACTGGATGCCAAATACAGAAACATGAAATAGAAAGCAAAACTTGGATCACGGTAGTTCATAGGATAGAAATTATCCAGCTTGCCACCCCCCCACCACCCTCCTCCCCACCCCTACATGCAATAAAGGCCATAAGACATGACTGCCTTCCATTTACCTGACCTTTCCTTTTTGGAAAAATTTGACCTCAAGTCAGATCCATGGTTACAGTATTGCCCCATCTCTAATGGTTAACAAGACAATTTTGATACAGAGACTTCCTAGGAATGAGCCTTCCTAGCGCTATGAGTCAACACTATCCAACTAAAAGGTAGGTCATCAGTGCATTCTTCAGACTGATTTATGACCAAAAGGGGGAACTGTGTACAAAAAAAGCGGGGTTCTATGAAAAGTAACCTCACAGGGTGATCTGATCATAAATTCCTAACTGGGTGGATCATGGTAGATAGTCATGCCCCAGGCATATAACTTCTTTAGTAAAAGGTTTATTTTTGCCTTAAATAAGCTCTGTTCATTATTTCTGTGCATCAAGTTTAACACACCTTTGAAATTGGCTGTAACCACCTCAAGAACTCACAATATCTTGTTAACTATCCAGTAATCCAATCCTTGCCTTTCTTTCTCCACTCCTTTCTTTTCCTGTCCTCTTCTTTTTTTTTTAATGCATTTAAAATTAGTCTATGGCCATGCCACCCTGAATATGCCCAATCCCGTCTGATCCTAGAAGCTAATCAGGGTCAGGCCTGGTTAGTACTTGGATGGGAGACCACCTAGGAAGACAGGTGCTGTAGGCATAAATAATAATAATAATAATAAATAATATAAAATAAAAATTAGAATAAATAAATAAAATGCATTAAAAAAGCTGCAAAATTTTATATTTCTCTGGAACATTTGAGATCTTGTTTCCTGCCATATTTCATCAGTTTGGCTCAAATAGGTGCTTATAAATTTAAAAAAATAATTCCCAAAGTTATCCAAAAAAAGCTCAGAGTAGCTTACTTTCAACCTAACCGAGGAATAGAAAGGTTAAAAGATTTTGTTCAAAATTCAAAATAGCTCACTCAAAGGTGAGAGTTGGTTGAAATAGCAATAATGTTCACCAGTCATTTTAAGAGGAGTCATGATTCTATAACCATGCAGATCCTCAGTTCTTTAAAATGACTTTTTCTCTTCTCTTTTTCTTTGATTCAAACTGATCTGGGGCTCACTTGCTTCTTTTCTTTCTTTTTTCTTCTGCATACTGCATAGACCTTAGGTCAGCATCAAACAGTCTTAGGAACAAAGCCTCATGTCTGTTGACCACAGAAACAGTTTCAGTCAAACTAAAGATAATATCTTGCCCCTCCACACTCATGAAGATGAAACAACCCTACCAGCAACCTCTTGAAACCAGACAGAACTACGCCATGACTGACATCAGGACCTGATGCAATGATCAACTGCCTCCTACACTAGCCCTGACCAATCAGTAGAGTCCACGACCCCAATGTCCTTGGCTACTAATGAGTTTTCCCCTATATAGCCTATCTCCTACAGGTCATCGGGGAACAAGGTCTTTGAGCTAGAGCTTACCTGTGTCTCTGGGCTCGGTGGCATTTCCTAAAATAAACCTCTACTTTCTTTGCTTCAAACTCCTGTCTGTGCCTCTTTTGGCTTTTTAAAAAAATATATTTATTTTAATTAATTTCAAATATACAGTACATTGGTTAGACAACTATATAGTTCATAAAACGATTTCCCCAATTGCTCCCTCCATCCCCGATCCTCCACCCAACCAACGTATTAATGCTAACTGTATCCCCTATGGTGTGCTCCCCATCCCTGTGTCCATCCATCAGCTACTAATTTGTACTTCTTTAACCCTTCACCCCATTCTCCTAGCCCACCAAACTTCCCTCTCCTCTGTCTGACACCAAATTGTCCATTATATTTGAGTCTGTTTTTGATTAGTTTGTTCTTTTTATTCCTTAGATTCCACATATAAGTGAAATCATATAGTGTTTATCTTTCTCTGTCTGACTTAAATACCTTCTACATCCATCAAAGCAATATCTTTTTCCATCCCCTTCCTTTTAGCTGTGTGTGTCTTTAATCTGAAGTGAGTCTCTTATAGGCAACATGTAGGGGTCTTGTTTTCCTTTCCATTCATCCACTCTTCTTTAGTTGGAGCACTTAATTCTTTTCCATTTGAGGTACTTATTGATAGGAATGTAGTTGTTACCATTTTTATTCCTGTTTTTGATACATGTTTTTTTCTTCTTAAAGAAGTCCCTCCAACATTTCCTGTAATACTGGCTTGGTGGTGATAAATTCCTTTAGCTTATTTTTGTCTGGAAGCTCTTTATCTGTCCTTCAACTCTAAATGATAGCTTTGCTGGATAAATTATTCTTGGTTGTAGATCCTGGGTCTTCATCCTGTCAATATTTTTTGCCAAGCCCTTCTGTCCTGCATAGTTTTTTTGAGAAATCAGCTGCCAGTCTTATGGGTTTCCCTTATAGTAACTGTTTTTCTCTTGCTGCTTTTAATATTCTTTCTTTGTATTTAACCTTTGGCATTTTAATTATGATGTGTCTTGGTGTGGGCCTCTTTGGATCCCTGTTTTTGGGATTCTCTGAGCTTCCTGGGTTTTATGTCCATTTCCTTCACCAGGTTAGGGAAGTTTTCCATCATTATTTCTTCAAACAGCTGTTCAACATCTTGATTTTCTTCAGTATGCCAATCAGATGGATATTTGACCCTTAATAGTGTCCCATATGCTCCTTAAATTATTTTTATAGTCTTGGCATCTTTCTCTTGCCATTCTGATTGAGTGTCCTTGGCTTTCCTCCTCTAGATAGGGCATTTGATCCTTTTCTTTATTCACTTTGTTTATTCCTTTGTTTATTCCATTTAATATACTTCTCATCTCAGATAATGTGTTCTTCATTTCAGACTGGTTCCTTTTATAATTTCCATTTCCATTTTTATGTTTTTTAAATCTCTTTGTCAAAGTTCTCTACCCTCCCCATAATTTCGTTGAGCATCTTTATAACCAGTGTTTGAACTCTGCATCTGTGAGATTGCTTGACTCCATTATTTCTGGATCTCTTCTGTTCTCTCATATGGTTTCTGCTTTTTTGGCTTCCCATTTTGGCTGCCTTTCCATGCCTATTTCTATGTACTAAGCAAAGTTCCTAAGTCTCCCGGGCTTATTAGCGTGAGTTTCTGTAGTAGTGTCCAGTGGCACAGTCCTGAGAGGGGTTCAGATGCAGGCCAAATTTAGCCCAAGCCTGTGCCCCTCTGGCGCCACCTGTTAAGACTGAGCAAGCAATCCACAGATGCTGTGCTTATAGTCACCTCAAAAGGCTGCACCAGAAACCAAGGCCAGCTACCTCCACCAATGTGAGTCTCAGCAAGGAGCACCTGACTTGCTGAGGATAAAACTGAATGTGGCTTGGCTGGGTCTGAGTTGGAGGAGGTGGGGTTTCAGGGAATCCTCTGGGCTGAGCGACCTCTGTTATCCAGTTTGATGACGTCAGGGCTATGAAGGCGCTGTGTCCAGAGCACTGGTAGGGGGAGGGCTCAACAGAGAACAATGGATACTGCCTGCACTTCTGTACCAAGCAAGTCTTGCCTCGGCCCTCACTCAACTGTGTCTCCCTGTAAGTCCTTGGTGCTCTCTGTGCACAGCGAAATCGGCACTGGTGCTCAGAATGAGGGTCCATCACCACAAAAATCTGCTCGCCATTGCAACCCCTTTAAGAGGCATCTGCCACTGCTGCAGCCTCTGTCTTACTCAGCCACTTGAGCCTGGGCACCCCCACATCCTCGCCCTGTCCTACCTTCTGCCATTGCGGGGTTATTTCTTGGATTTCTCCCTAGTTGTATGGCTTGTTCATCTAGCTCCCAGGTGATTTTTCCTTGCTTCTGCTCCTTGTTTCCATCAAAATTTTGGTTTGGTTGCCAGAGGAATGAACAGAGGCTTTATCATCTATGCCATTTTCCCCCCTCTGGCTTTTTTTTTTTTTTTTTTTTTTTGGCTTTTGGCTTTTGCCTTGATGAATGCAGGCAAATGAACCCCTTGAGTTTGGTAATAATTCCACAGTTCCAAAAAACTCTACATCATGGCCAAATATGCAGCAAAACAGGTCCATCAATTAATTACTGGAATCAATCTATTAGAATAGCATTTTTTTTCTCTAAACAGTATGGCAGTGTTGAAAAAAGAGAAAAAATTCTGAACTTGGAAGGGGAAACCAGATAGAAGATCTGCCCCCTTAACTTAGCTGTGAAAACTAGATAAAGACATTTAACTTCTTTGAAGTTTAACTTAGTCATTTAAAATGGGCATAATATGTCATGCTACCACTGTGGATTATTATGAGAATCAAATGATATCAAATACATTAAAATGTTTATTAACCAGGAAGTACTATTAAAAATGGAAGATATTATTAGTTACTATAAGTGTGACTGGAGATTTAATACTCTAAAAATTAATATTTATTAGTCTTACTTTCTCAGGGCCAGTTTATTTTCTTTTTGAGGGTCAATTTTTTAAAAAGGAATTTATAATAATTTTTTGTTGATCTCTCACTTTGTGCCAAATAGTATTCTAAGCCCTTTATATGTACGTTATTTTAAACCTCCCAATACATCTTTTATGTTTGATGGATAAGAAAACTGAGCCACAGAAAATTTAGGTACCTTTTCCAAGATCACACAGAGTGCAGGGTAGAGCCAGTATTCAAACTCTGGCTCCAGGACTCCCCTTTTTAACCATATGTCACACTGTTTAAGAAGCTGTAAAAACCACAAGAATGAAAAAGAATATGAACGCCACCTTACGAAATATTCTTGACAAAAAAATTAAACTTGAAACAGATTGGTCCAGCTAGATCGAACCTCCAGTTTACAGGAAATTCAGGGGACAAAAGAACATGTTAAAAGTTCACATGAGGGTACAATAAGGAAAATGAAGTCAGGAAACTTATAAATTGCAAGGAAAAAAATGAGTAAGAAAACAAGTCAACTACAAACATATCATTTATAAAACAATTGGAGAAATTAGAATACTGCCTAACTATTTGATAGTACTGTTGTGCATAAGAAAGATATTGTGGTTACATTTTTAAAACAGCCTTTATCGTTCAGAAATACACACTGATAGGTTTATATATGAAATATCTCAGATTTGCTTCAAAGTAATCCAGCGAGTCTGGATGGTGAGGAGTGAGGGTGGTTATAGATAAAACAAGTTTGGCCATAAGTTGATGATTATTGAATGTGGGCAGTAATTACATGGAGGTTCAATGTACCCTTCTATTTTTCATTAATTATATTAGTTTTAGAATAGGTATCCCTAGAGGGATTATATACCACTTTCATTATGTACTGCAGCCATAATGAAAGTGATATATAATCCCTCTAGGGGATACCTATTCTAAAGCTAATATAATTAATCAATATCTACCAACCCAAACTACTTCAAAATCCTGCTGAGAGGAGTCAGTGCAGCAATAAGTGATATAGAGAAAACTAAATACTATATAATATCACTTATATATGGAATCTAAAAAACAGAACAAACAAATAACCTAGTTCATAGATACAGAGAACAGATTGGTGGCTGCCAGAGGCAGGGGATTAGGGGTGGACAAAATGGGTGACAGGAGTCAAAAGGTACAGTCTTCCAGTTATAAAATAAATAAGTCGCAGAGAGGTAATATACCGCATGGTAACTATAGTTATTGATACTGTTTTGCACATTTGAAAGCTGCTAAGAGAGTAAATCTTACAAGTTCTCATCTCAAGAAAAAGAAATCCTCTAAACTAGTATGGTGATGAGTGTTAACTAGATTTATCATGGTGATTATGTCACACTACTGTATACAAATATCAACTCATTATGTTGTACACCTGAAAAGAACATAAGTTGTATGTTAATTTTTACCTCAATTGAAAAAAGTAAAAGCCCCAAGTCAGATGTGTCTGTCCCTTTTTATCTGAAAATAGTAGCTTTTCCAGAAGCCCTCAAGAGAGATTTCCATTTACGTATCATCAATTGGCCAAAAAGTTCTCAAGAAATATGAGATGGGCAAGAAAATAAAACCTTTAAAGCTCCACACCATTTCTATTCCCAACAAAATTGTATTCTTTTGGGAAGAGCAGAGAATGCATATTATGTTGCCTACTAACTGTATGTGACAGATAGAACCTACTTCACCCAAGGTTTCCAAAATTCAGATTTCCAATTTTCTGGCTCATTGTTGATCTCAATCCATCTTTAAATAAAACTGGAATGGATAGAGGAGTACATGTATGTATGCATGTGTGTCACGTATATGCATTAGGAATTTGTGACCAAATTCATTTAATAGGATTTTGTCTGTATCTACATTGCAATGTGTCGGGTTTCAAAAGTGCCAGTTAACCATATCTCCTCTCAGGTTTTGAATCAAATTGAGAAGACAGATGGGGTCAGATTACCTGCTTTATTAGTGGTCAAAGCAGATAAAAGAACATAGTTTACCTAGTGTGTGAATCACACACAGAACAGAAAGCCACATAGTGTGGGGGACCTCCACACCTGTCTTTTAGCAGATGTTCCTGAGGAGTGTCAAAAGAATACAGGCTCCTGTGAGAGTGAGGTAATAAAATGACCAATCTCTTCAACCCTTAATATTTGATGAGCTCTATTCTATTCTATGGACTCAGGCAGGAATGCAGAAAGAGGAAGGGACCTGTTGTTTCTATATGAAAGACAATTTTTAGGTTTAGGTTTTCATGGATATTCTTTGAGATTCATCATTTTATGAGAACATTTAGTAAAGGTTGGCTACCAATTATAAAAATATGATTAGGAAACACAAGCACATTATTTCTCACCAAAAATATAATCCATAATGAATCTGAAATAAAAAATAATCCAGAGACTGGCTTAAATAAACATGCTTCTCATTGAAGTTTTTAGCAGAATGTTTGCTTTTTTCTAAGTTAGATGCCAACAAAACAGCTACTCATATAGATTGTCAGTGTACACAAAAAGGGTAAGTATACAAGATACACTCTAAAAGGGAGAATTGCAGTTTAGTGGGTGGAAGAAACTAGATTTAGGGTGAAGGTGACAAGTGGTGAGGAATAGATATGCAAGTGAGGGGATATTAAGATAAAAAGATGTAAAAGGATTGGTCCCTGCGATGGTTAATTTTATGTCAAATTGACGGGGTCATGGGGGTGTTCAGGTATTTGGTAAACCACTATTTCTGTTTGTGTCTGTGAAGGTGTTTCTGGATGAGATTAGCATCTGAGTTGGTAGACTGTGTAAAGCAGATTGCCCAGTGAGGGTGGGCATCGTCCAATCTATTGAGAGCCTGAAAGAAAAGCATGGAGGAAGACAGAATTTTTTTTTCTGCCTCTTTGAGCTGGCTGTCAGTCTTCTCTTGCCCTCAGACTGGAATCTCCTCTCCTAGTTCTCAGCCTTTGGACTTTCGACTTACACCACTGGCTCTCAGGTCTGTGGACTCAGACTGGAACTACACCATGGGCTTTCTTGTGTCTCCAGCTTGCTGATGGCAGACTGAGAGACGTCTTGTACTCCATAATTGTGTGATGCAATTCATTATAAGAAATATCTTATACACACACACACACACACACACCCTATTGGTTCTGTTTCTTTGGAAAACCCTAATACTAATATTGGCAACCCTAATATTGATTTCCTTTAATCTACCAGTACATTAAGATTCATATTAGCTAAATCCTTCAGATTATGTACACTATTGCCAGCAGGAAGAAACAAAAATGCCAGGCCCCTTGCTCAAATCTTAAAACTGCATTAAAAAAAAAACCCAGATTCAGATTGTACAGAGCTGTAGATCAGTCTGTAACAAACAGATGTGGAAGTGACTCTTGTATAATTGAAACACCCTGTTAGAGCCTAAATGTCTCTTGTTGTAGAAGGCCCTTCCTGGAAAAAAGGTAGCTGCTGAATGACCATTAAACTGCTCATAAATCAAGACACAAAAGAACACTGAAGCTCTAATCTTGGAACTTGTCAGTTGCCTTTCCATATTTTATTTTGGCTTCTAGAATAAAAATGATTCCTTGTTGTGGAAAGGCTGATTTTTTCAGATGCACTGAATTAATCTGAGAGGTTCCCCAGAATAGAAGGCTCAGGGACACTTCTGTCCTCAAATGGCTGGCTCTGCCACTATGAAGGTTATTTATAGTAAAACAGGACAATTGTGGCTTTAGCTGCTTAGCAGTTCCCATCATCTAGGACCCACCTCTCCCCTGCAGCCAGTCAGCGAGGGGTAATTATCATGAGATTATGGCAGTGATTTGAACAAGAGTTAATAAGGAGGTTTTGTTTCCAGAAGCATAAAAGTTGTTGGAATCCCATTTCAGTCATCAAGAAATAGGATGGGAAAAAAAAAAAATTGGATGGCTTCTCACCTTCTCTCCCAGGGATAGGCTGACCTTGTGCAGAGCTTTCCTCACTAGAAGTCCTGGGCTAGACGTAGGTAAAAATCCGTTTGATGTTTTATTTTCCTGAGTCTCACTTAATGCTGGTGGAAATACTGTCTTATAATGATTTTAATATAATTGTCATGATTTAGAATGTAGCAATATTCTTGGAGGAAAAAAATTGCCATTCAAACCCAGAAGGTAGTGTTTATAGTCTCTTTAATTTGGCACATGAATATTGCATTTCCTATTGTTATGGCAACACAGGATAAGAATATCCAAATGTCAGATAACTGACTGTTGGTGAGGATTTGGAAACTGGAACCCTTATACATTTTATACATTGCTGGTGGGAATGTCAAATGGTGCAGCCACTTTGGAAAAAGTCTAGCAGTTCCTCAAAGTGTTAAACAGTTACCGTATGATCAGTAGTTCCATTACTAATGTATACACAAGAGAATTTAAAGCACACGTTTACTGTACACGAATTTCATAGCATTATTATTCATAATAGCTCAAATTGGAAATAACCCAAATGTCCATCAACTGATAAAATGTTGTATATCTATACCACAGGATATTATTAGCAATAAAAATGAAGTACTGACACATGTGATAACTTGGATGAACCTTGAAAAAATGCTAAGTCAAAGAGTCAATCCAAAGGACCACACATTATGACTCCATTTATATGAAATGTCCAGAATAAAGACAGAAAGTAGATTAGTGGTTGTCTAGAGTTATGGGGGGAACAAGAGGAAATTGGAGGGCAATGAGATTTCTTTTTTAGGATAATTAAATGTTCAAAAACTGATAGTGGTGATGGATGCACAACTCTGTAAATATACTAAAAGCAACTGAATTGGATATTTTAAATGTGTAAGCTGTATGATGTGACATCTCAAAAAGCGTTTTAAAAAAATCTAAATCTCAACAAAAATTCAAACATATAAAAATTTCAGAAAAATGAAGTGTAAAATCTAAAGAAAAGTTATATTAAAAATACTTGAAATCAGTTATTCTGATATATTTACTTGAACTACAAAGTATCTTCCAACACTGACACAAACATAACAAATCAACTAATTAGTTATCAATTGCAACAAGTTATCACAAAGTATTCACCAGAAAGAAAAACTACTTAAAAGTTTACCCTCTAAGAGTTGTCATTCACCCATGGATTTCAGTGCCTTGTCTCAAATGCCAGTTTCCCCACATTTTTCAGGAATGTGACTACCCATATTTAATAATAAAAAATATATATTCAAACACAACCTCTAAATATTGTATAAGAAAATTTTCTTGTCATTCTGTTTCAAAAGACATGTCAATAGAGGACTTGGTATACTTACAACTTAACCAAAGTGAAGGGTATCATCACCTTTTGCTTCTCTGTTGCTAACAGGCAGCCAGAGGTAGAATAGGTAAAAGTTAGATTATATAGATGCATTAAGAGGATGAGAACATAGGTTGTCCCTGGATAGCTGATCAAGGAAATTTGGCCTTAAAGTCAGAGCTGGCCAGAAAGCCTACAAATGAAGAGCTTGTGAACCACTTAAAGCTAGGGTTTTGTTGGTTTCCATACCCATCACTGTAACTCTCCAGACCTGCATCAACCAAGCTACTACTACAAAATTAGACTATTTCAAATTCTGCAGTTTCATCCTGTCAGGACCGTAGCAAAAGAGGCCTACTTTACCAATCCACATATAAACAGTTGTGTATCCTCCAAGCAAGAACAGAGAGAAAAGTTTTTTTTCCCAGAGGAGGTGAAGAAGTGATCATAACGTACAATACCGGTATACAAGGCCAATTGTCAAAATTTCAGAAATGCTGTGAACTGGTTAATGACATGTTGGTAGTTTGAAATTGACATGGTAGAGCAGTCAATAAATGCTGCAAATTGTTAAACATTTACCGTCAAACCACAGGCTGGCGATAAATGGCCTCTGAAACATTTCTATCAAGCCCTTATGTTTATTAAACAAATATAAATATAGCAAATGTCCACCTCTTGTGCCCATACTCACCAATACCACTTTCGGATATAATGTAGCTCACATAATACTTAATTCTCCTTTAGTCCAATTTTCAAATACAGCTTTGAAAATTGTGTATTTTTATACAGAACATACACAGGAATAGTTAGCTAAACCACATGAAACTGATGTTTTACAGGTCAAGACACTCAAATATCAGCAATTTCATATAGTTCAACCTAAGTACATCCATCATCCAGCTTAAATAACAACCAGTTAAAATTCACATTCCCCTACTTCCATCCCTCAGAGGTGACTGCTCTCCTGAATTTATCATTCTCATGCACATCTCTAAATGTTAACCACGTAAGTATTCTTAATCAAGTTTTACATTCCTTTATATAGTTAGTTAAGTCAAGCTATATGTATTCTGCTACTCACATTTGCTTAATATTGGGACTCATCCATGTTGATACACTTTTCCTGTTGAACATTTTGGACATATAGTGTTGTTTTCCTTTTTAATTAAGAAGTGTGATGAGTATATCTTTATAATTAAACTTCTATCCACTTCCCCTGCTCCCCCCATCCTCCAGACTCTCAAATGAAATCCTGGATCAAATTACAGAAAAAAAAATTTAAGGCTTTTGAGATATCTTGACAAAATGCTTTAAGTTTTTCAATTCACCCTCCCATCAGTCTACTCTAAATGGTCTACCTTCATAGCAAGAAGCACTACTAAGAAATTAACCAAAAATGAAATCTGGCTGAAATTTTCCTAACAAAAAAGTTCCACTTTTTCCTATTCTACAAAAATGATGAATCTCCTCTGGCCTCTACTCTACATTCTTCAGCATGAACACTGGAGCCAATTTACAAGTTCAGAATACAGGATTCTTGGACACAGATTTCCATCTGAATTCCAGCTCTGCTGATTAAAAACTGTGGGACTTTAGGCAGTTACCTCTCTTTCTGAAACCAGAAAACACCATCTGCTACACAGAATTGTTGAGGGTTAAAAGAAATAAGATGTAAAGAGCGTAGGGTAAGCACACTAATATTTGTCAGATGACAAGGGTAGCTAATAGTGTCCACCACAATCTTTTGGAAACTGCATTAAAATCTATAAATTAATGAGAAAACCTTGGTACAGAATAAGCATTAAATTCGTATTAGTTTGCATGCTATCAATAAAGAACTTAAAAATTCACCAGGTTGTGTTACACCTGTATATTATCTCTACACTGTTCAGTCTTCCCACCCTGGAATATTATGGTTTTGACTCATGAATTTTAAAAAAGCTAGAATTAATCTTGCCACAGTTCCTCAAGGGCTTAAAGAGGGAAAATTTACAAAGTTCTAGATAACATGGAACACTCTTATTCTCCTTGCAGATTCACAATGCATATTATTCTTTACAAAGTAGTTTTATTAACTCATGTGGCTCTCTACTTAACAGCCAATCACACTAATTTCTGTAGTTCATCAAATATAAGACACCAATTTTCAGATGCACATGTTACTTTACATACTACTATAAAAGGCTTGGTAAGTTTGAAACCAAATCTAAATTTACACCATTTAGGACCTTTCTTAATTTCAGATATTAGAAAAGCATACTGTAAAAATCCATCTTCAGGCCCTGGGTGCATCCTGCAAACGTGTGGAAGGGGACACCCCGCCTTCAGAGATCCAGTTAAGGGGAAATGGCAACATCCATGGGTCAGGGGTGGAAGTGGGGCAGGGAATTAGAGCGGGGAGAAAAACAACAAAAAATCCATCTTAGTATGTACTTTCACTATGGCAACATACATATATTGTAGTATAATCTTACCAAAATATGTTAAGTACCGTCATTCCTCATTAGTCATGGGTTCTGTAATTAGAAAGTCAAAGTCACTTGCTAAAATTTTTAACTCTAAAATCAAGTCGGTGCTTTCAAGGTCATACATGAACATGCATAGAAGGAGCAAAAAATCTGTCACCTGATGCATGTGTTCTCAGCTGAGGTTGACTTATTTCAGCTTTCATACTATTAACAAATGTTCTTTTCAGTGGTCTATTTAGAGCCATTTTGTGTACTTTGTGCTTTTTGTTCATGATTTTGTTTAAGACTGCCCATAAGAATAGTACCTAAAGCGCAAGAAGGCTGTCATCTGCCTTTTGGAGAAAATACCTGTGTTAGAAAACCTTCATTCAAGGAATGAATTATAGTTCTGTCATGAATTCAATGTAAATGAATCTATAAATATGTTGTCCTTAAACAGTAACACACATAAAACAAGGTTATGTATTGATCAGTTGAAAACGTGACCAGAGGCCCATAGAAATCTAACCCTGCATTTTCCCTAGGAGCACTGGTTCAGTATTCACTAACTCAGGGTTTGCAGCAACTTTATAAAACTACCACAAATAAGAAATCTACTGCATTTGACATCTAGAGTCTTTGCCACTATTCTTTTGTAAATTGAATCTCATATCATGTACTAAACTTACCCAAAATATAAAATACACAAATACTTTTAAAGCTTTACTGAGGAAAAGCTGGTTCAAATAAATGGAACACTACCATGTTCCTACAAAGAAAATGGTAATTCTGCAAATTCCTTTCCTTTTCAAAAGTACGCCCCTTAATTTTTTTGGATCCATAAGAATTTTCACATTAAATGATAAAGACAATATCAGACATACTTTTTTTAATTGCTGTTTTAACTGTAATGTCTCTAGAAAATGTTTGCTATTGGTTTAAGATGGACTTCTTCGTCATGTTAAGAAAGTATCTTTCAGTTTAGGTTTTTAGGAATAAGTGCTGTATTATTAAATGTCATTCGGACATTTTAGAAGATCATATGAATTTTGTTTGACTGCTGACTAAATACATTTCAAAATACTAAGCATTCTCACATAATCAACTTAATTATAAGAGATCAAAATACGCTGTGAAATTTGAATTTCTATTATTTCATTTACTGCGTTCTACCTAAATGCAAAACAAATTTTAAAAATCTCTAAATTTCACAAAATCTTAAGCTTTATAAGGTATCAGGATATGTACAAAACACAGCAGCACTAAGATCCCGTGTACTTTTTTGGGGGTGGGGAAGTGGAGCAAGAGAAGCATATTACAGTCTGGTCTGTTTTTCATTCATACTGCAGTGTTTCCTTTATAGCTAATAATGGCAATCAGTTCAAACAGCTTTTTCTTCGCATGATTTCTTTTCATATAAAAATAATGATCAATAGTGGAATAAATTCAATCTAGTAACCACTGTGGTTTAGTATTACATTTAAACTGTTACTAGACTGGTTTCACATAGCAAACATTTAGACATTAAAACTCACAAAACATAAATACTTTTTGTTACATTGGCATATGACTTAAAATCAAAATAAGAAACCAATGCACAGTAGATAATTTGGAGTACTCTATCATCAGTGTCGTCATAATTTGTAATTACTTATCAATGTTTATTTAATTCTTCTTCCCTTTTAGTCTATTAAGCACGTGAGGGCAGGATTCAACTTATGTTTATTGGCTTCTGCTAGGTTTTTTTTTTTTTTTTGCTCCCTTCAAATCTCTCCACCTTGCTGCATCACTGGGCTCCCTTGCCTTCCATGTGGGTTCAAGTAGCAGCATCAACAGATCAGGGGATGGAAAAGAATGAGACACGTACACATACCACACAAAAATGTTCTTGCTATTTCTCAATTTATGTAACCCTCTCAACAAGGCCTACAACCTTCTTTTTAAAAAACGATCTTTGCAGAAAATTTCATTTAAAAAACAAAACTCTACAAGCATAATTAAGTGAAAATACAAATTTAGTTGCCCCATATCCTGTTTTTTTCTTTAAGCATGTAAACAAATGATAGTAAGTTTTACAAGCAATTGTATATGCTGAGAATTTTTCTTTAAACTTAACCAATTAAAACAATTTTTAAAAATCCCTATTAACTACTGGAAAGAATCCAGTTTTGTTATCAAATAAAGGTCTTTTTCCTTTGGTTCTCAAAGGACTCCTTGTAAAAGTATTTGATAAAGGATAACAGGTACATTCCACATTAACACGTTTCAACACTGCTTAGAACTGATAATCTAGTGAACATGTTCTGCAGTTCAATCCAGGAGAATGTAAAACTATATTCTATGAGAGCCTAGTGAAAAAAGTAAAACAAAACTAAAAAAACATTAACAATCTGGACAAAATTACTCTTGAATTAGATGACTAATACCTTTTACTAAAGAACTAAGTCTCCATGGAGTAAAACTCAGGGCAGAAGAATCAATTTTAGACCCCATTCCATAGAACTTTAGCTTCAGAAATACCCCAAAAGTACATTACTTCACTTGTAAGGAAGGTTTTACAGAAAATGAGTCTAAGTAAAACAAAATTCATACTCAGTGCATGTGAAGTAAAAAGGTATATATTCTATAGGTATTTATAAAAGAAATATCTTAGTTAAAAAAATTAAAAGCCTGATCTAAGAATGGAATTCTGAGACTGCCTAGCAGTGATGCTCATTTCTTACTGTGTTAATATGTGAGAATTAACTTAATTTGATATAGTCAATAGACAACTGTCCTACATTTATGTTTATTAAAAATTGACATAAACAAACCAAACCTGTACAAAAAAATATCCCAAATCACATATCACTTTGAAACAGTAATCTTGAGAGACATTATCGCCTAGGACCCCCTCTTCCTCTGCCCCGGCCACGTCCTCGTCCTCTTCCTCTGCCCCGGCCTCTTCCTGCAACTGAGGGAAGAAAAAAACAAGGCAGGGTAAATTCTCTTCTGTGCTCTTACCTGGACACCACAAACAGCATCTACGGCCAAGAAAACTTTAACTCGGCTTCTCTCAAATGTGACCTTAGTCACTCCTGCCAACACATTATCACGCAGAACCAAGAACTGCTGGCCTACAGAGATTCTTTACTGCAACATACGTTTAACTATATTTACTGAAAAATTAATCAAGTTTTAAAATACTTTTTCTTTTTATCATGTCTCAAAATCACTACAAAATGAAATGCAAATCATTTAAACTTCACATAATGAGATTATCATACCAATGGAACAGAACATGAACACCATGTGCCAGATTTTGTTACTGAATAGAACACACACAAGTTAACTGAAAGTCAATGAAATTTAAAAATATTGTATCAAGTAACAACCTCAAGACTCCTTCAAAATCTTAAGTCATCTGATCCAAGCATAACCTAGTATTTTAATCCACATAGCAATAGCCCTGTTACCTGGTCATCCTAACTCTTTGAATATCACAATGACTGAAAATTCATACCCAAATTAACTTATTTCATCTTGGACAGATATGAATGTTAGAAAAATCCTGACTTGGAGTTCAAGTCAGTAATATTCTGAATTTCTACCTATTATTTCCAGTCTTACCAATTAAAGCAAGAGGGTAAGTCTATGACTTCTGTTAAAACAAGGCAGATTAACCAAACTCTCTAATCACTTCTGAAATAGTATTCATATAGAAAAGGAATAAAAATGGTAAACACCCATAAGGACCACTCCCCACCCTGCTGCATAAAAAAGCAGAGGAAACACAGTTGTTGAAAGATATCAATGAATTAAGTCAGAAAGTAGATTTACAACAGTAAATGTTTAGTAAAGGAAGAATAATTCCTAAAAGACCTAGGACCTTGAAAACCAGGGGTAAGATGCTGAGGCCACTGGGCTGAAAACAAACAAAAAAATGGCTGACAATCCTTATGTGGAGCTGTAGACTGGCCAGTCCACTTTCCCAATTTGCAAAGCTAATGATTATTTCCTTAATAGATAAGAGAGAAAAAGTGTTCCTCAAGCTATAGGTTGTAACCTGAAATTTTTTAACTCAAAGAGAACAGGATAGAAAACTTTTGTATAACTGCATTTGTATATATTAAGACAAAGTCATTGTTCCAGCAACTTTTCTTTCAGTTATACATATGAGTGAGTCATGATGCAAAGTATAGTTCTTAGTGTGGGAAGGAAAGTCTCAAAATCATTATATTAAGTGACGGTCTACAAAATACTGAGCCTTTCTCCTGTCCTGCTCCTATAATGCTGGCTGTGAGGTATGTATCTCCCACAATAGGTGACTGGAATCTTTTTGTGAGAAAACCAGCTTCAAAAATATTTCCAGATACTGAAATCTGGGTCTCTTCATTGAAGAAACCAACTCATTTCTGAACCACCCTATAGTGATACTCACTAGCTGAAGAGTCTAGCCTTCCTTCCCAGAACTTCTCTTTTTGGGTCCTTGTTAAATACATGGCCAAAGTGCAAGATACTTAAGACTTCAACTTAAAGACCAAATAAAGATATTAAATAAATAGAAACCAGAGAAAACAATGTTAAGTACAGAACAAAACTTCAAAAAAACAAACAAAAAACAAAACAAAAACAAAACCCCAAAACTGTAATTAAAATTCTATCAGTTAATATACTATACAATAGTTTTCAGATCAAAAATACATCCCTAAAATAAAAGTCTTTGAAAAGTCAGAGGAGGAAGAGGCTTGAACATTAAGTGCATGCTAGATTAGAAGAGTAAGGTCAAGGAAACTTCTCAGAAAACAAAACAAAAACAGAGAAAAATAAGAAAAGATAAATACTTAGAAGACTCAATTATTAAGAATTCCAGATCGAAAGAGGAGAAATTTATCAAAATTCCAGACGTAAATTTCTTAGCTCTAAAAGTCAAGAATATCCATACTGAAAGGGTGTACCAGGTACCCAGGAAAAAAGTGGAGGAAAAAGAGAGGACAAGCAAAGACTCCAAGGTAAGTCATTAAAAATTTTCAGAACACCAGGAACAAAGATTCAATCTTCCAAAGTGTGTAGGTGGTGGTGGACCAGGCCACACACAAAGGTACAGGAAGAATGGTATCAGTGTTTTTAATAACAATGCCAAAACAATAAATACTATATGAACTCGTGACAACTAAAGGCAATTAAAAAAAAAAAAAACCTGTGTTGTTTGCAAATGTTTATATTTTGAATAGTGGATCAGGGTATAAAAACACCATTCACAAAAATATTTATAATCCTTCAAACTTACCAGCTTCCCTTTTCTTAGATTTCACCTTTGGTTCAACATCCACAAGTAGTGTATCCAGAGGTAAGCTGTCTGGCAGAATAAAATACCGAATGTTATTTCCTCGAATACTCAGTGTTTCCAATTGTACAGGTTCGCGGTTCTTCAGGGTCATTTTCACAGCTTTAAGATGCGTATTCATGCTGACATCTACACCTAGAGAGAAAAAAAAGAGGGCAATTATTAGCACGATAAGGCAACCAATTATGCTATCAAGTTGCCGAGTTACTGTAAATATATTACAAGAGTACTGATCTGCTACATTGCAGGTGTCCATGACATAATTATGTGAAGCTGGTAAATGGAGGCATATTCTTGGCATAAATGAAAAACCTTCCCTTTGTAGAAACTTTTCCTAGCATGTTAATGTTTTGCATATGTTTACAGAAATGAATGCAGCAAGCCATGGAGGAACCCTGACTACTATGCATGCCTATTCCCACTGTCCCCATGCATTCTCCTATTTCAGGGTAGGCAATGTCTATTGCATAGTTCTCCCACTGTCTCCATAACTTCCTTACACCCCATTCCACTAAGCTATCTTCCCTCTGCTTTAAAAATAAAGTCCTCTTATGTACAGTAATAGTTGTCCTTATTACCAGAAATTTAACATACCTTAACTTTTTTAAAAAATGAGAGATACTCTTTTTCTTAATATTTGGATTACTAGTTGAAAAGTTTTTGAGTGCTCTGCCTCAAACTATTTTTTTCCATTAAGTCACAATTTTTAGTATGAGATTTTGCAAAATAAAAGCAAGATTTTCTAGGATGAATATATGGTATTACAGTAGAAATACCTGATTCTTGGGGAATCCTTACCAATATTTCTGAACACTATAACTAAAGATCTAGTTAATTTCTTTCACTAGAAAGTTAAGGCCAGAAAAACATGAATTCTCTTTCCCAACATCCATCTCAAATCTACTGTCTTATTATTATTATGTTTTCCTCTCTTCTTCCAGTCAGAGAAGAGGTCCTCTTCTTTCCCAAAATTAATATACTCTTGATACATTCCATCTCCATGGGGCTCTTGATCCATCAAGGGAGAAGAAAAAATATAAGATTCATGAGCTGCTTCTATGTTCTGGGGACTACATGCTTAGACATTTTAATTTAATCCTTAACATCCCTATGGTAAGTAGCATGATTACTTCTACTGTGAGGACTAAAATATTTATTTAAAAATGATATAAGATATTTGAAATAATGGTTGTCAGTAGAGGAGGAAAGTAGATTTTTACTAGATTTTGCTCCCCCAACTTACTCAACTCCTCCTTAAACATCATCTTTTAAGTGCCTACTATATGTTAGGCAAACCTTGCATTATGTTATTTTTGTGTTTGTGTGTCTTCCATCACTAGATTTTGAGTTCCTAAAAAGCAGAGCTCAGGAAAAAGCAGATTAAATCACTATATACAGAATTTTAACAGATATGGTCAAAGACTGTATCAAAACCTTATACTGCACTAATTTCTTTCCACAATAACTAGCATTGCAAAGTTCTAGTAAACTCACAAATAATGTTTCTCTTGGTTTGCTCAATGCTTGATTTATGTGTTAAAATTTATAAATTTATAATTTAAATATTTCATTTGGCTCATTAATTCATTTGAAATGTTGTAGTTCTGCGGGGGTGAGGAGAACACCTACTATGAGTGAATCTCAGTGGCCTTAAAATATAAAACCACATAAGCAATATCATTAAAGCAAACAGACACATAAAAAGTCTGAAATACTCCAAAATGTTGTGCCAAGGGATTATCTTAGTAATGTAAAATTATGGTTCCTCACCACACCCTCTCCATTTCCCATATATATTTTTTTTACTCAAGATAATCAGATATGGAAACCTCAACCTCTATCTTCAAGAACTTTACAATCTAACAGGGGATACAAAATCCTAATAAAAGTAAAATGTATTTTGAAGATATAACGTTCCAAGCAGAAGGACATACACAGGCAAAAGCATGAAAGGCACAAAAGCAGGAAAACAGGGGTCAAGAATAGGATAACGAGTTATCCAGTTTGGTCTTAACACAAATATTTAAGGTAAGGCTTAAGTAAGAAGGTCCATGAAATAATCCAAACCAAAAAAAAGAGAAGAGAGATTTGTATTACGATAAAGTTCATTTTTAAAAAAATAATAATAATTTTGGCCTGCAGGTGGAAGAGATGGGAAAAATAAAGTGTTATAAAGCAGTCCAACCTCCATACCTGTGATTGTTCCATGGACCTGTGTCCCATTCTTTAATTCGATGGTTACAGTTTCATGACTCAATTTCATCAAAAACCTATAAAGACAATAGGAATAAAATAATAAATTTTCATATTTAACACTTTAACATCATGTTTATTAAGTCAAAGGGTAAAATTTCTAGATATTGAAAATCTGTTTAGACACTATCTGTATCAGTTTCTATTAATAATATACATAAAATTTCAGCTTTCCCTGAATTAAAGCCTTAGCATTTAAAAGGAACATAATAACAACAGAAACTGTTGTTTGGACATTTCTGATTCTCCAAAACAGTGGTCCCCAACGTTTTTGGCACCAGGGACCAGTGTGCCTATGATAATCTAATGTCTGATGATCTGATGTGGAGCTGAAGTGATGATGTTAGCACTAGGGAGCAGCTGCAAATTCAGACGAAGTTCCGCTCTCTCACCAGCTGCTCACCTCAGGCTGTGCTGCTCAGTTCCTAACAGGCCATGGACTGCCATGGATTTTGTACCGTCCACAGCCTGAGGGTGGGAGACTCCTGCTCTAAACCATTATGCAGCATCCATGCAGAGATTCTAACGTCGTCATAAGCCACAAAATTGAAATCAAGAAATTACATGGATGAAGGTGGTCAAAAGGTACAAATTCCCAGTTATAAATAAATATGTATTGGGGGTATAATGTACAACATGCTGTGTGGTATATTGGAAAGCTGCTAAGAGTAATCTTAAAAGTTCTCATCACAAGGTAAAAAACTTTTTTGGGGCGTATCTATATGAAATGACGGTTGGTCACTAAACTTACTATAGTGATCATTTCAAAACATATGTAAGTCAAGTAATTAAGATATACACCTTAACCACATACAGTGCAGTATGTCAATTATATCTCACTAAAAATGAAAAAATTATAATTGGTAGTAAAAGATTAAATGCTTTTGTACACGCACAATAAAGTAAAAATCTCTTTTTAACCCCCTCCGTGTGTGTGGGGATATTCTTCTACACCATTTTCTATCCATTCATAAGCATATACATAAAATGTTTTTACGTAATTTGGGCCAGACTTTAATGACTTCTGTAACTTGTAATTCTCATTTAGCAGTTTATATTATGACATTTTCATGTCTCTCTCTCTCTATATATATCTACCCCAAATCCTTTAATGCAAATCCTCACCAACACTAATTGTTACCAATCTTCTAAATTGCTGTCAATTTGAAAAGGAAAAAGGGGCAATTTGCTTTTACTTATTCGTTGCAAGGCTGAATATCTTTTAATGTTAAATTTGGATTTCTTTTGTGAATTACCTATTCACATTATTCACACATTTTCAACTACATTGAATTTTTCTTTCATTTTTTACCAGTTTGGCATAGCCATTCAAGTTTGTGGTTTTCTTTAGTCATATTATCATTTTTTTAAATTTTACATTGTTAAATTTGTGAATCCTCCTTGGGTATGTATTTGTTTGGAAAGATGGTTCCCATCCACAGATTGTAAAAAGTCTCTTATTTTCCTCTAGTTTTATATTTAGAATTTTAATCCATCTGGAATTCATCTCTTTTCTATGCAGTGGGAGGTAGAAATTTGCCTTTATTATTTTCCCCAATTGGATAGCCAGGTGCCTCAATGTTTACTGAATAATTTATTCCCCACTTCATCTATTCTTTTGTTCTCCCCAACTTTTTATTATGAAACATTGCAGAGGAAGAAAAGTTGAAGAATGCACCAATTACTGAAATGTCGCCATTTGTGTGTGTTCCCCTACACACACCTTAGTTTCATATCATCTAAAAGTAAATTTGCAGGCACTTCAGCATGCATTTTCTAGTGAGAACATTCTCTCACATAACCATTAATATCACATCTAGAAAAATGAATAGTCCCACAGTATGATCTAATATGCAGTTTATATTCACAGTTTCTAATCTTTAATATGTACTTTGTACAGCCTATCATAGCATCTATCACAGTAAATGGTACATGTAGGATTACCTATTTTTTCTCTCTATTATAGTGTTGTTGAGGGTAAGGTTTATAGCTTTTAATCTAATCCTGGACTGTAACAGGCACTGAAACTTTTGGCTGAAATAGTTCAATAATAGAAACCAGCCTTAAAATAGTTTTTTAGTGGTATAGAAAGCCACAACAAAAAGGGATATCAGCATTCTGCTACAGCAGACACTGAGAAGCAGCAGCCATGGCTCTGTGCTACCCCACAGCATGGGCCTCAACAAGAGCCAAAAGGTGACCAAGAATGGGAGCAAGCCGAGGCACAACTACCACTGAGGGCAGCTCACCAAGCACGCCAAGTTCATGCAGGACAAGATCCGAGAGGTGTGTGGCTTTGCCCTCTATGAGCAGCGCCATGGAGCTGCAAAAGGTCTCTAAGGATACGGGGGCCCTGAAGTTCATCAAGAAAAAGGTGGGAACACACATCCAAGCCAAGAAGAAGAGAGAAGAGCGGAACAATGTCCTTGCAGCCATGAGGAAGGCAGCAGCTAAGGACTAAGCCTCATCCCTTCTATGGGTAATAAAATCTGAATTTTCAGAAAGAAACAAAAAGGGAGAGGAAATTAGACCAGTGTGTTGAATCCTTTTTACTATTTGCTGTCAAGAAGTCTCTCAATGAATTGGTACTGCTTTATTTCACCAGACAAGAATTCTTTAACTTAGCTCTAAATTTAATAATCACTTATAACTATATTAGCTTAGAATTTTCACCTAATAGTTTACTTCTATTATCAAGTTTTGGGTTTTTAAAAAATCTTTTAGGAGCATTTGACGTCTTGCTTCCTAGCAATGTCATCGGTTTGACTTAAAATCTTATATTAAAAAAAAATCTTTTATTTTTACTGACCCACTCATTAGCTTTTACTTTTATAAAAGCTTTCAATTCATTTTTGGAAGTAGGCGGGATTAAAGTAAAAATATAATACCTTAGTAATCAAGCACTCTACCACATGGAAGTAAAAAAGAAAACCAGAAAAGTAAAAAAGACATCTGAAACAATTAAAACACATTTCGGAAAGTCCAAAAACATTTCTTTGATAAATAATAGTATTTATCATTATATATTAATGGTAGTCCCTGTGCTGGGTAACGAGGATTAAAAATAAATAAGAGTAGGCCCCCCAAGGAGCTCAAACTCTAGTAGAAAGGACACATGTAGATATTTTAAAAGCAACTAAATTGTAAAACCCAATGGAGATACACTCAGGTTTTTACTAGGCACATAATGTAGCATGGGTAGAAGGGAGTCGGATCTTAGTGGACTTCTAGTAAGAAGCCTGAAAACGTGGAAATAGGCAGCAAAAAAAGACAAGAGCAAAGATATGGTAGTAAGGAATAGCACAATGTACAGAGAGATTATAGGTACTACCAATGGAAGAAATATTAAGTCCAAGAGAATGAGTAGGGAAGTTAGGCAAGTTCCTTTCGTGGAGAGCCCAAGTTCTGTTAAAGAAGTCCTCTAGGAGAGCTACTGAAGGGTTTTCATCAATGAAATACAGTGCCAGGGTCATGTTCACATTGGAAGACAAATTAGTTGGCTAGAGCAGTACAGAGGTTAAAGTTACAGTAATCAAGACATAGGAACAACAAACAGATCAATGAAACAGAATAAGGTCCAGAAATACACCCACATTTATATAGTCAAGGATAGTCAAGGTGCTCATGGGACTGCCAAAGCAGTCCTATGGGAAAGAAAACCCTTTTCAACAAATGTTGAGATCCATAATAAGAATTTATATTCCATAATAGTATGGAATAACTGGAAATTCATATAAAAAAACGAACCTGGACTCCCAACGCACACCACTTACCAAAATCAATTGAAGATGGATCACAAACCTTAAAAGTTAAAATCATAAAGCTTTTAGAGGAAAACACTGGAGAATAACTTTATGGTTTGAGTGTAGACAAGTTTCTTTAACAGTAAATAGAGAGCAATAACCATAAAAGAAAAAGCTGGTAAATTAAGACTTCCTCAAAATAAACTCCTGCTCACTAAAGACATTACTCAGGAAAAGAACAAGCAAACCACAAACTGAGAGAAATTATATGACACAGGACTAAAATGCATAATACATAAAGAATCACTACAACTCCTATTAAAAGAAAAAACGCAATCAAAATCAAACTCTTCACAAAGATGGTGAATAAGCAGGTGACAAAGTACTCAACATTATTAGTCACAACCAGACTACTGCTACTAAACGAGCACTAAAATGGCTAAAATTAAACTGACAACAACAAATGCTGGTGAGGGTGTGGAGCAACTGGAATTCTAATATACTGTTGGTGGGACTGTAAAATAGTACAACCACTAAGGATAATGAACTGGCCGCTTCTATGAAACTACATGTATACCTATTCTATCATTCAGCAGCTCCACTTCTAAGCAATTACCTGAAAGAGAATGGGGAAAAAAAAGACTTGCACAAGAACGTTCAAAGCCGTTTTAAAGAAAATATGTAAATAACTTTAAAACACACAGTGGACTAGTTACTATTCACTAATAAAAAGAAACAAGTTAATGATGCAAGCCACGATGTGGATGACGAGCAAAAAAAATTTACACACAAAAAAATGCATACTTCACGATTCCAAATATATGAAATTCTAATACAAGCAAAACTAAACTAAATGGAAGAAATTGGCTGCCTTGAGGTGTGTGTGTGTGTTGGGGGAGGGAGGGAGGGTATGGAACCAGAGACTGGAAAGGGTTTGAGGAAGCTGAGGTTTTAGTAATGTTCCCTATCTTCATGGTGGTATAAATTTTTCAAGATTGAGAAATGTACACTAAATTTCATTCTATGAGATCTTTACCTCAAAAAGTAATAAAAAATCATGGGTGAAAAAGGGAGCCTGAGCAGCTCAGTGTTGGCAATTGGAATGGTAGGGAGGGAATCATGGGCAGGAGAAATAGACACTATAATTTCAGCCTAGAAACCAAAAAGATTGGAATTCTTTTCTGATGAATCCTTCATTATCTGAATTATTTCTATTTACCAAGACTTAGATATTCAGATAATAAAATACTCAAACAACATGGTATCCTTCAGTATCCAAACACACATTATTTAAATTGAAAAACCAAAGAGAACTGGATAGAGAAATACTTCTATCAGGTAGATAAAAATGTCAAAACCTGGCAATTCATCAGGCATCAGAATTATCTAGACAGGAAGAAGTCAAGAAGATTCCCAGGTTTTCGGTTAGAGTGACAGTAAGATGACAGTGCCACCAACTGACGTACAGAAATAAAAAAAGTCAACTGAAAATGCAAACCAGTTAGACAAACACCATTTCCTTGGTGCAAAATACATTCTCCAGTAAGAAATGTTTCTATATTCTAAGACACAGAATAGGATTCAATACAGCCTTTAAATTAACAGAAAAATTTTGTTACAAGGAATATCTTTAAAAGAGACAAACTGATTCCAAAGAGTATGCCAGGTACTGAGAAACTGCTCAAAAATATACTTTAAATTCTGAGACGTTTTTATCCAGTTATAGTACAAATAAAAACGGATTAAAAGTTAATCTTAAATGCCCTCTCTATAAACTCCACTCTGAAGGGTTTTATGTTATTTCAAACATACTAGAAATTTACTTGTCTGTCTTCACAAAACATTAAAGTTCCAACAAGGCAGGGACTTTACCTTTAAAAAAACACATTATCAGTGAACAGTGTAACAGGTGACGCCGAGAATCCTTGACTCAATAGGCAATAAACTAGCTAAATTATCGCTGTCTTAGTTATTATTAACCTTGAGGTTCTCAGCCTCAAGAAAAAATACTAAAACCAAATATATCAGTAGGTTTACTAACCAAGTTTAAACGTGAGATATAAAAATGGAAGAAATACAGATTATTCTTGTAATCAGGCATGAATACGTAAAGCGATTCTGCCTCAAGTTGGGAAGTTTTTTCCTAAATCCAAGGCCCACTCACTCTACGGTGAATGTTGAATAACCTTAAGTCTAGAGAGTTATCAAAAAATAAACTAAAAAAATAACTTATAAAGTCCATCCCTGATTTAAAACATTTCGGAAATGAGTTTCACTATTCTCCAGATAAACCCCTGCAGCTTCTAAGTACTCTTTTAAAACGCAATAATTTCAACTATTTATGCAGAGAATACAATTTTTCTTTACGTCTCCCACGTTCTCACGGAGCATGGCCCTAGTTATATTTGCTGGTTCCTGAGAGCTGAGATGAGCCCGAAAAGTAACCTAGAGTACGAGTTCTACGCGAAATGCAAATCGGTGGCTAACTAAAAGCAAGATCTTGTAAGCCTGGCGCTGCACCTTTAAGGCTTCTGAGACACTGGGTGGGAAGAAACGGCTCGGCCTTTACGTCCAACTCTTGGAAGACACGCAGGATCCCGGCGCGACCCAGTCTGAAGACCAGGCCCGGCGCCGGCGCAGCCAAGATAGGGCGGGAGCGACGGGCGCCGAAGAACGTTACCAGGCCGCGCACGCACGCGGCTTTCGCGCCTCCAGCAACTAGGCAGCCCAGCCACCCGCTCACGGCCCAAATTGTCCCTTCGTAGCCCTCATTCTGCTTGGTCACCTGCTTACCTCACGAGCTTCATCCTAGCAGCGCCGTCACGCTTTCAGTCGGAGAGTGCACAAAATCCAACAACCGAGGGCCTACGGACTGGAGTATGAATGGCCGGAAACGCCTACTCCCGGGGCTGCAACGTAAAGAGCGCGCGGAGCACTGTGGACGCACGGCGGAAGCGCCGAGGCCGCGCTGGGTCGCACTCCCTTCCGCCCCCGAGGAGCGCTACTGCGGCCCCTGGGGGCTGGAGGTGTGCCTTGCGACTGCTAAGGGCGTTTGGGGCGGGTCTAGGGGGAAATTTCCTATTAGAGGGAGATTTGAGGAGATTATATTCAATTAGTGGGTACTTTGGAACGGCAGTCCGCCTTGTATTATGTAGCGGCAATTATACCAGTGAGCGAAAGGACGTTCTGAGAGAAGCTCAAAGAATTATGTTAATTCTGCTTCCAAACCAGGAACCTCAGCGTTACCTGATGGACCTGAAGAAAATCACAGTTTAGCTAATTACTTTCACTTTCAATTCTGGTCACGGACCTCAAAAGGGTACCCTACATTGCCCAGAGATCGTGTTATGCTTCTTTAATAAGCTCACAAACTATTTCATACTTTCTTCTCTCCCTCTCAAACATTGTACAGCTCCTTTCCCAAATTACTCCCTGCTAATGTTTTCTACTTCTTCGAGAAAACAAGCCATTCTTCTACCACCTGTTACATGGGCAGAAATATTATTGCTCCTTCCAAAGGCAAATTCCTCTTCGTTGTATTATGGATCGCTCATTTTCTCAAAAATTTCCGTCCTTCAGTTATCCCCTTCTAACTTGAATCGTCAATTTCCCCTCTACTAGATTTTTTCATCAGCATGCAAATTTACTTTAAAAACAAAATCCTCTTCTGATGCAGCTCTGGCTACTGCCAGATTTCTTTCACAGAAAAATTTAAGTGAGCTGTCAATACCTGTTTTTATCACCTCCAATTCACTCTTCAAACTACACTGATACTGCTTTTCTAAAGACCAAAAACCTCCAAGACAAATTTCTGTTCTCATCTTACTCAACAGCTCAGCAGCATTCATCACAAACACTCTCCTTTCTTGGCTTCCAAAACATCAAGTGCACCAGGGTTTATTCTTATCCCACCAGCTACTCTTTTTAGGTCTCATTAGCTGTCTCATCCCCTACTGAGCCATTACATATCCCGGCTGTCTCCTTTTGGACACCACCTCCTTTAGCTTAGGTGATTTCCAAAACCATGGCTTTAATTTATGTCTCTAGCCTGGACTTCATCCCTGATCATTGAAATCTTGGACGTTGTAAGGCAATGTTCATCCAACTTTAATGTGCATGGGATTCATCTTGGAGTAAACTTTAGAATGACAATTCAAATTTACTTGGTGTGGGCTCTGAAATTCTGCACTTCTAATGTTAAAGAGAAAAATCTACAAGCCCCAAATGGCATCACTTATGCTAAAAGCCCAAGCTACCAAGATTTTGTACCTGATCTAATTGCAGTTTCAACCTCTTCTAGAAATATAATCTTATTTAACCAGCTGGAATTTTCTGGTCAAATACCGGTAAGATAATCTGACACCTAGGCCATCTCCATCCCTAATAGAAAGAAGAGGCAACCTACATGATTCCCCAAAATAAAGATGTCCTGGCTTCTTTTGTTTCACTAATGTTGTGAGAGATGCCTGCAGTCCTGGCAGGATGCCTGGTGCTTGGAGCAAGAGCTCACATTGACTTCTTGCTCTAAGCACAAGGATAAGTAGAGGGAGTAGCTGATAACACGGTGGTGGCCTTGAGGCTGAATTTGGGAGTTGACTGTAATCTCTAATTACTAATCTGATTGTAACTAATAATAATAACAAAGCCAGCTTTGTGTGAGAGAGAATAAAAGGCTATGGAGACAGGAGTGGGGGAAGCTAGCATTGCCATTCATCCCCTCTCCCTTATCCATGTTAGTTAATGCATTTCCAGACTCGGACTCTTCTTCCTGACCGTCTCTGCAACACACTAATAGCTCCCTTGCCCCATTCTGCTTCCTATATAAATCTTCCATTTTGTACAACCCCTCAGTTGCTAGGTGGGATGCTGCCCAATTCATAAATAACTAAATAAAGCCAATTAGATCTTCAAATTTACTCTGTTGAATTTTGTTTTATTTTTAAACACTTAACAAGACTTCGGTTGATGAAGATACTCCTAGTCGCTTTCTCAACATCTATCCCCTGTTCTTCTCAACAATTTCCAATAATCTGGTGATTCACATGGTCCTAAGAAAGCTGACTCTACCCTTATGTCAATAATCACATTCCATTTCTTGGTCCACAGTGGGCTTGGGATATAAGATGATTCAACCAGAACTTTGAAGGGAATACTCTTTCCTTTTGGACATGAACAGAGAGGTAGTTGTTGGAAACTCCCTTAGAGCTAAGAGAAGAACCAGTCTTAAGAGAGAGTTCAAAAAAAAAAAAAAAAGTCATGATATTAATGAGCCCCTGAACTAAAAAAATTGCCTAAATGTGTTTATTTAAATTAAAATTAAATAAAATTAAAAATTCGGTTCTTCAGTTACAATATCACATTTCAAGTGACAATAGCCATCTGCATCTATGGCTGCCCTTTTGGACAGTGCAGATATAGAACATTTCCATCATTAAAGAGTTTGATTAGACAGTGCTGCTATTTATTACCATATTTATTTCCTTATTTGTATTTGTTATTTGTTTACTTATTGACATGAGAATGTAAACTGAAGGCAGAAATTTGTGTCTGTACTGTTCAGTTCTGTATCCCCAGCATCTAGAATAATGCCTTGTACACAACGTGCCCTTAATAAGTATTTGTGAAATAACTAAATGTCTCCCCCCATTAGAATGAATGCTGCATAAGGAAGGGGATCTTGAGTGTAGTTTGTTCATTGCAGCATTTAGCACAGGGTACTCCACCCTATTATCCTCAAGACTCTTCCTGCTTTGATCTCTGCCTACTTCTTAATCCCTTTTTCCCTCAGTGATATTGGAATATTTGAGTTCCTAGAACCCTTCAAGCTCACTCTCTTCTCCAGACTTTTGTACATTCAATTCTTTAATCTGGCTAACACCCCCTCGTTCCTTCTCAAGTTTGTGGGGCCAGCATTATTACTTGTATGTGTTAATGGTGGGTCTCCCGAAGATGGCAAATTGAAATGTCATTGTCAGTTGATTCATACCAAATTGTTACAATTTTTCTGTTTTTATTTTCTACTTTAAATTTTTTTAGAATTTTTACTCTCTCATAAAACTTTCAGGAATCCTAAAATAAAATCAACAAGAGTAGAGCAACAAAGAAAAAGACTTTATTTGCTGGGAGCAGAAGGGTAAGTCTGAAAGTGAGACTACCCTGTCTTCTGGGAGTTTGCAGAGGTTTGAAATGTTACAGACCTTCAGATTGGTCACAAGAAACAAAAGGAACGAGAAAGAAGAATGTGGTATGTGGGGCAATGCAACTATTCAATTATTAGTTTTTAGAAGTAGATGTCCTAATGATAAGCAAGTACAGAAAAGTATATTCTGCGTTTAGAGTCAGGAAGGAAAACAACTTAAATCCAGGAGACTACATTCACAATTTTCAGTTTAGCAAGAGAATACATAAGTAAGAACTTGCAGTTCTTTGTATAAAGATTGTGAAAATGACCTTCACAATTTACGGAACCATGTTAAACACCAAGATGCATCGTCTAGAGCACAGCATGTATTTTTAGCATGTATGAGCACATGGCAAAAAGTAAAACAATGAGCTTTCCCCTAGGACTTTCTCAGGAGCTCTTAGGAATGAAGGCCTCTTTTTACTGGGATCAGTTTGCTGTGAGCTATACAATCTTTGAAAGCTCAGTCAAACAAAATAATTTATTCAGTTGATCATGATTATTTTTTAGTAAATGACCAAATCAAATGAACCAAATTCTAAAGTTCATAGACAGACAGCTCTAAAAAAAAACTATTGATGGAAGGTAAAACAAATTTTGTCAAACATGATATTACAGAATAATTAAGATTAATCAAACCACAGATTGAGACTTCTGGCATTAATGAATCAGAAATGAAAAATATCTCCTAAAAAGATAAAAAAAAAAACTCTTAAAAAGAAAAAATAATACTCAAGAAAGTTACTTTTCCCCATAAAAGTAAAAATTTATTTTTATTGATATAATTGACATGTAAAATTGTATAACTTTAAGGTGTACAACATGTCGATTTGATACATTTATATATTGCAATATGACTACCACTGTAACCAACACCTCTGTCACATCACACAATTATTTCTTTTTGTGTGTGTGTGGTGGGAAATTAAGAGCTATCTCCTAACAACTTTAAAGTTTATAATACAGTATTGTAAAAGCAAATTATGTTATACTTTTAAAGCAGCATGTTTAAGAACCTGACTATATTTAGTTTTAGAGGAGATCTAGAATTGCAGACATGAATTATAAATCAAGTATGATTTAGTTCTGTATCAAACATACATACATATGATTTCAGATGGTCTGTTAGGATTCCTATGCTCCTGATTGTGGCCAACACAATGAATAATGTAGAGTAGATTACTCAGAAGCAGAGGCCTATTTTGTGGGAATGGAAACTTGT
Organism: Eonycteris spelaea; assembly: GCA_003508835.1. NCBI lineage: Eukaryota > Metazoa > Chordata > Mammalia > Chiroptera > Pteropodidae > Eonycteris > Eonycteris spelaea. The sequence goes on along the minus strand of PUFA01000127.1, from coordinate 4,771,329 downwards.
AAACATGGTTTGTGTGTTCGCATGGCAGAATTTGAGTTACTGAAGTGGTTTACACTTGAAAAGAAATCCCACCAATTGTCTGACAATCTAAAGGTAAAGGCAAATATAAGCCAGATACTCTGGTAGATAACCAGCTTTAAACTAGGCCGGCCGTTTGCTTGAGTTTTTCCTCCCAATTTAAGCCATTTGCCATATATCATTAAAGTATATATATACATCAGGGTCTGGGGGGCAGTCGGGTTTTTGCTAGGCTAACACAATATATGGAGATGTGGGCAATAGCCTCACCCATCAAAACCAATCTGTTTAGTTTTTTAAACCAGAGACTCTTTCCAGACTAAACTGACAGGCAGTTCAACAAAGTTTTGTGGAAGATATATCGTCAGAAAAGCATCAGGCTTGACAAAACTTAGAGCACATTTTGACTGTATTTGGCTTCAAAAGAGGAGGTCAGGGAGAACTTACCTACGACCACCTCTCTTCAGATTCTCAAAGGCAAGAGTTCAGATTTATCTATTCTCACAGATTGCAAATAATGTAAGTGTAGCATAGAAATAGTGTTCAAAAGCAGTTTTGGGAACCACAAATCCTAGTGACAGAACACTGGATTCTATCTTTAGAGGCTTCGAAGAGCCAAAGCTTTTTGTCTGAATACCTGCTATGACTAAACCTAGTGGACTAGTCTACAATTTCTTATAGACTCTTGCGCTCTTGTTCACAAGGAGTAAAGTGTGGAAGGAGGTGAAGCCCTGCGTTTTTTGGAGGCGCTGGAATGCAGTACAGCGGAAGGAGAGAGACGGGTCAGTTGTCTCCTCTTTTCTTTACATTGACCCAAATATTAAAAATATTTTAATGAGAGGTTGCAGAGAACTGTACTTGCAACCAGCAGAGGAACCTGCGGCGACGAATTTCCAAGAGAAACCACCACCGCTGGGGGCGTAGGTGGCTTTATGCCAAGAGACGACCCCAGGAAGAGCAGGCGGCTGCCACCAGGGAGCGCCGCCACTTCCTCGCTAGGATCCCACCCGCGGTGCGCGCACGCGAGGCCTCCCACCGCGCCTGCGCCCAGGATGGACGCTGGCTCGCTTTTCCTCGACGCCCCGCCGTCCCGGCCCGGGTGAAAAACTGCGTGACACGCAGGGAGCGTGGCGGCCATCTTCGTCTTCAGGGCACGTCAGCTGAACCCGTTCGGGCTGAAGAGGAGCGTTGCGCAAGCGCGCCCGAGACGGTCACAGGTAACTCCCATCTGACGGGCGAGGCGTCGCCGTCGTCGCCGGAAGTTTGGCGTTTCTGCGCCGCGGGGAAGGCGGCGGTCGCGGCAGAAGCAGCTGAATGTCTCCTAATACCCGGATGTGAGGCAGTCTGCCGGCTCGTGTTGGACCCTCGGCTAGAGTGAGGAAGGTACGCGGGCGTCCGGACCGTCCCTGCCGCCTGCTGTCGTGCTGCTTGCGTTGTCTCCTCCCTTTGCCAGTCCTCTGGAGAGCCTGACGGTTCTCCCCCTTCCTGTTTCACCCTTGTGTTGCCTCGCACGCCTCTTCCTACTCTGGTCCGGGGTCCTGGCGCCCTGAAAGGGAGTGGGCGGCTTCGAGACGCCGTTGCCTGAGGTAAGCAAACAACCTGCGCTGCTCGGCTGCCCAGTCGCCGCGTCACCTGCTGCTGCTTGCTGGGCGGTCAGCGGTAATGAGGGGCCGTGACCCTGGACCAGGTCAGGCTGGGGCTCTCTGGGCAGCCGCGAGGGCACCAGATTCCCGAAGTGGTATGCAGCCATTGCGACCACTGGGACGGCGTCGGCGCTGGTCCGCAGGTAGCCCCGGGCCTTGTTCTTGCCTCCCTCGCGGCATTTCCTCCAAGCCATCTCGGAGCTTTGGTTCCTACGGCTGGCTGCCCTGTCCTCGCCGCCACCCGCTGACCCGGCCTGAAACCCTGAGGCCTCTGCAGTCTGCCGGACGGGACGTGGGGGTCTTGGTTTCATGGTCTGTAGTCTGGGAGGGGAACAGTGGCCCGGGTCCAAGGTCATGGAGTAATTCAGGTTGGACTTGACAGTCTGGGCACAGGTAGAGCTGTTCTGGAACAGAAATAGGTGCAATGAGGGCCATGGTGAAGTTTATAGTGATAGATGGGAGCCGAAAGGAATCGGGTCCTTGATTTATCACTATTCATGAGATGATTTGTCGACGGGGGTTCGAATTACTTCGGCGGAATGGGATAGCAACTTTGAAAATTAGAACTCTCCCACCCCAGGATCTCAACCTCCTTGTCCCTCACCTTTCGCCTCCCACCCCCTTCGCCTATCACCTCTAAGCGTTGAGTTCAGAAAACCCAGCACATTACAGTATTATCCGGGAGACGGGCGCGGAGGAGGAGTAGGAAGAGAGTTAAATCGTTGAGATTTGATAAGTGATTGTTTTCTGTAGCTCTTAGTTGAAATGGGATTCTTTCAACAGAAGTAATTGCAGCACACAGTATTTAAATTGTGTTCTCAAATGATATTTCAATAAATGGCTTTTGCAGAAACCAATAAAAGAATGCTACTTAGTGGAAGAGTAGGATGTGAGTGGGTTTTGTTTTCCCTACCTAAACATTTTTTTAAAAAATGGGTAAAACGTATTTCAGTTTAAAATATTCTTGTTGCAGTGAACTTTGTTGTATTTACCTTTTCTTCTGATCAGGTTCTTAGTTTTTGCTTCACACGGGGCACCAACACCAGTGGAACTTTTTTAATTTGAAAGCTTGAAAATTCTCACCATGGAATTAGATATAAAAGTAGGATGAAAAGTGCTTAAAAAGTGCTTAATTTGGAAGCTGCAAATTCAGGCTTTAGAGCATGTGAAGAAATAAGAAAGCTAACACTTTCCTTTTAGGCAGAATGCAGTATTTACTCCTTAAGTCAGACTGTGTGACTTTGGAAGTACCCTTCTTAGAACAAAACTTGCCCTGGCTTATGAGCTTCTGCCCACCTTAATCATTCCCGGCTGAGGAAAATATACTGTCATTTCTCATTGGTCAGTATTATAATTCTGTAGTAAACAGTAATTTTTTTTTTTAACATCACCGCATACAAGGTTTTGTGCTACGCATTTAAATCAATAAATTATACTTCCAGAAGAACTGATAAAGGACCCTAATTAATGAATGTCATTAATCTTCTTTGCTCGATGGCCCTTTTTAACTTGATAATTCATTGCAGCACAAAGTCGATTGTATTTATTCTAATAATGAAGGTGACTAGCATCGCACAATTAAAAATAATGGATTTTTAAAGTAAATTTTTTCGTGACTTTTATTAGCAGATTTGTGTTCCACATAGTTCTTTGAATAACCTGTATTAAAGGTGATCAGTTTAGATGGTAGTTAGAAACCAACTACAATAAAATTATTACCATAGATAATTCACTGAAGGACTATGTTAACTCTTTAAAGCCCAGACTTTTTTTTTCTGTGCATCAGTTTTTCTTGGCACAGTGAAATTTCTTTGTCTTTATTTCTGCATAAGTTCTATATGATAGCTATGTGATATTACTATAGTTATTTTTGGCAAATATATCATTCTGTTAGCCCAACCATTCTGTCTTTTCTTTTTTGAGATTATACCTTATGCTTAATTGGATTACAGTACATCTGAAGAAAGCAAGATTTATGTCCTCTGCTCTCATCAGTTTACTTCATAAACACTTATGGCTGCATGTGTAAAATTCACAGAGGTAAACACTCAGGATGTAAATAAAAATGAAATATTAAATATTACTTTAGTGGCTTTCCAACTTTTTGGTGAGGATCCCTTTACACTTTACACTCTGAAAAATTTTGTGGGACTCCAGACAGTTTTCATTTATATGGGTCATATCTCCCATCCAAGTACTAACCAGGCCCGACCCTACTTAGCTTCCAAGATCAGATGAGATCGGGCATGTTCAGGGTGGTATGGCCATAGACTATATAGGTTATATCTATTGGTAGTTGTATTTGAAATGAATTTAAAATATTCATTAATTCATTCAAGGATAGCTAATAATTACAGGTTAATGTAAATAACATTTTTTATGAAAAACAACTATTTTGCAAAACAAGTTTAGTCAAAGAATGGCAACTGTTTTACATGTTTATAAATATCTTTAATGTTTGGCTTGATAGAAGACAGCTGAATTGTCCATCAGCTTCTGCATTTAGTCTGTTGTTACATGTTGTTCTGGTTGAAGTATATGAAGAAAATCCAGTTTTGCACTGATATGTTGGCAGGAGTACTAATACCTTTTCAGGTAATTGAGATATATTCTTGATTTCACAACAAAACTCAACAAGTGGTAGTTTCTTAAAAGTTAGTTGCAATGTGGAATTTGAAACTGTATCTATATACTTCTTACAATGTTGCATGCAAATCATTGGTGTGTTTTGCACTTATAATTGATCTTTTATCCATGAGTGATATTGATCTAATGAACCCCCTCAAAGAGTCTCTGGAATCCTAGGGTCCCTTACCACACTTAGAAAACTACTGCTTTAATGTAAATTATTGAATAGTTTAGAATTAATGTGGTTATTGAAGCTGAAAGGGATAATAATGATACAGAACTGGAGTTGTCAAGTATTTAAGTAAAACTAGGAGTAACTAAGGTAAAAATATGTTCTCATCAAAAATGTTACTGTATCAATAATATTAATTATTATAGCTAATACTTAATAAGTGTGTATGCTGTACCAGGAGCTGTTTTAAGGACTTTGTATTAGGAAATGTTTCTATTGTGTCATCTTTAGTGATGGTTAAGTGAAAGGCAAATATAACTTAACGTAATTATAATTTAACAACATAAATATAATTATTTTTCCTACAAATAGTACAGTCTTCCTGACATAGATCATTCTTTGTAACACAGATGTAGTTCAGTTTTCCCTTACATCAGCAACATTCTGGCCTCTTTTATTCAACATTGCACTGGAGATTCTAGCCAGGACAATTAGGCAAGAAAAAGAAGTAAAGGCATCCCATACTGGAAAGGAATAAAAAACTATTTCTATTTTCAGATGACATGATTTTGTATATAGAAATTCCTAAGGACTTTATAAAAAACATTAGTGTTAATAAATGAATTCAACAAGGTTATAGGATACAAGGTCAGGATACAAAAATTAGTTGTATTTCTGTATGCTAGTGCTGAACCATCCAAAAAGGAAATCAAGAAAAGAATTCTTTTTATAATGGAATCTAAAAGAATAGAATATAGCAGGTCCTTGGTATCGTTGATGAGGTGCCATAGAACCTAATTCTTGTTTATATCAATTGTGCCTGTGGTAAAATTCATTTCATTATAAGTTGTTTTGCTTAACATTACAGATGACAACATTAAGTAAGGATTTTTCTTAGGAATACATTTAAAAAAAAAAGTGCAAGGCTTGTACACTGAAAATTACAAAACAATGCTTAAAAAATTAAAGATGACCTAAAGAAATGAAAAGATATTCATGTTCAAGGATTGAGAGACCTACTAAGATTGCAGTATTCTATGACTTGATATACAGATTCATTGTAATCCTTGTCAGTATCCTAGCTGACTTTTTTGCAGAAATTGACAAGCTGATCCTAAAATTGATATACAGAATAGCCAAAACAATTGCAAAAAAGAATAACAGAATTGAGGGACTCACACTTCCTCATTAAACTGCAAAAGGAGCCAATAATATACAGTGGAGAAAGGACAGTGTCTTCAATAAATGGTGTAACAACTGGAACCTTGCCTTATATCGTAAAAATTAACTCAGAATGGATTAAAGACTTGAACATTGAAACTGTAAAACTCCTAGAAGAAAATACAAGTGGTAAGCTCCTTGATATCAGTTTTGGTGATGAGTTTTTGAATTTGACACCAAAAGCAAAAGCAACAAAAACAAAAAACAAACAAAAAACAAATGGGACTATGTCAAACTGAACAGCTTCTGTATAGCAAAGGGAACCATCAACGAAGTGAAAAGGTAACCTACTGAATGGAAGAAAATATTTGTAAGTAATATATCTGATAAAGGGTTACTATCTAAAACATATAGAACTCATACAACTGGATAGCAAAAAAAAAAAAAAAAATCTGATTAAAATATGGGCAGAAGACCCGAATAGACATTTTTCCAAAGAAGACATATGGATGGCCAACAGGTGTATGACAAGATGTTCAGCATCACTAGTCATCAGGGAAATGGAAATCAAAACCACAATGAAATGACCTAATACCTGTTAGAATGGCTGTTATGAAAAAGAGAAGAAATAAGTGTTGGCAAGCAAGAAGAGAAAAGGAAACCCTTGTGCACTGTTGATGGGAGTGTAACTTGGTGCAGCCACTATGGAAAACAGTATGGAGGTTTTTCAGAAGATTGTATGATCCAGCAATTCCACTTCTGGATATTTATCCAAAGAAATCTAAAAGTGTTAACTCAATGATATACGCACCTCCATGTTCATTGTAGTTCATTGCAGCATTATTTACAGTGTCCAAGATATGGAAACAACTTAAGTATCCATTGTTGGATGACTGGATAAAGAAGATGTACATGTGTACAATGGGATATTATTCAGCTATAAAAAAGAAGCCCCAATAGGAATGCACCTGGAGGATATTATGCTAGGTGAAACAAGTTAGAGTAAGACAAATACTGTATCAGTTGAGATCCTGGACACAATTTCTGTGTGTGTGTTGGGCTTCTCACACAACATGAGGCAATTCTTAGACACTTGATGGTGTCCTGCAGTTTAACTGAATCCTGACACTATCTACCTAGAGATAGTATTATAGCTCACAGGTTAAGGATTCAGCCTTAACTCCCCACCTTTTTTCACAATTCAGATGCCAGTCACAACCTCAGGTTGTTATCTGGGCTGCTCACTGACCAGCTACAGACTAGAGGTTCCAATGACCCCTCCGATTCAATGGCAGTTGCAAAGCCCAGGTTGTTAACCTGTACTTCTATGTAATTGGTTATAAATCAGAGGTTCCCACAACCTTCTTGGGTTCAATTAATTTGCTAGAGCAGCAGCTTATAGAAAACAGATGGAGAAGATGCACAGGACAAGGTATGGGGATAGGGCACTGGGCTTTTATGCTCTCTCTGAGCACTTATTTTCCCCAAATCATGTTTTCACCAACCCAGAAGCTCTCTGAACCCTGTCCTTTTGGGTTTTATGGAGGCTTCATTACATATTCATGATTGATTAAATCATAGCTGCTGGTGATTAATTTAACCTTTAGCTCCCCGCCTCCCCTGCAGAGGTCAGAATGGGACTGAAAGTTCCAACACTAATTACATGGCTATATTGGCAACCAGTCCCAAATCTTAGGTGCTTTCCAAAAGTCACCTAATTATAACAAAATACACCTTCAACATCTCAACACTTAGAAATTACAAGATGGACCAAAGTTCTAAACTAAAAATCAGAAGACAACATAGATACATACCTTTATGGTCTTGGATTAGGTAATAGTTTCTTAGATGTGACATCTAAATCACAAGCAACCAAAGAGAAGATAGATTAATTAAACTTATGAAAATTAAAATCATCTGTGTATCAAAGGTCTTGAAAAGACAACTGACAGATTGGAGAAAGTATTTGTAAACTGTACATCTGATGAGAATTTAATATCCAGGTAAACTGTTACAACTCAATGATAAAATGACCTAATTTAAAAAATGAGGAAAGGATTTGAACAGACATTTCTCCAGAGAAGAAATATAGATACCCAGTAAGCATGAAAAGCTATTCAGTGTAGTCAGTAGAAAAATGCAAATTAAAGCTATAATGACATACCACTTTACACCCAAAAGTATGACTTAAAATGTAAAAAGATAATAAATACTGACAAGAAAAAATTGGAACCCTCTTACATAGCTAGTAGGAATTTGATACTGCTTGTTTGGAAAAGTTCCTCAAAAGTTAAACATAGAGTTACCATAAGGCCCAGCAGTTATATTCCTAGATATATGCTCAAGAGACTTGAAAACATATGTTCACCCAAAAACTCAGGATTGTTCATAGTAGCATTATTCATGTTAGACAAAACGTAGAAACAAACATTCCATCAGCTAATGAATAAACAAAATGTGGTATATTCCTACAGTGAAATAGTATTCAGCCGTAAAAAAACAATGTATTTCTAATACATGCTACATTATTCAAACCTTGAAAACATTAAGTGAAAGAAGCCAGTCACAAAAGGTCATACATTTTTTATGATTCCATTTGTATGAAACATCCAGAACAATCAAGTCTGTAGAGATAGAAAGTGGATTTGTAGTTGCCAGCGGCTGGAGGGAGTAGACGAATAGGAAATGACTGCAAATGGGTATGAGGTTTCTTTTTGGGGTGATGAAAATATTCTACAGTTAGTGAGAATTGTGGAACAGCCCTGAATATACTAACCACTTTATAGAGGTGAATTTTGTAGTATAGGAATTATATCACAATTACAAATTTTTTTAAAAAATCACTTCAGACTTAAAATATATTGGGTGACATACAGTGTAAATGTTTTAATAATTAAAATTTGAGTACATTTTATTACAAAGCACTGTGGGAAATTGGATGTACTCTTAAATTCTTGGGTACTTTCTAACATGTATCTTGTATATATTTTTCTGTAGTAAAACAAATGTTATTGTGGGTTTTCTGAAGTCATTTTATGTAAAGTTTTATTAATGTTTTTTGTTCCCAATATTGATTTTGTTAGGATTATATTAATAAGCTAGCTATGGGTTTTGGAGGGGAGTTCCTGTCAATTCGGTAATGGCTACAGCCATGCTACCCTGAATGTGCCTGATCTCATCTGATCTTGGAAGCTAAGCAGGGTTGGGCCTGGATAGTACTTGGATGGGAGACTACCTAGGAAGACCAGGTGCTGTAGGTGTAAAAAATAAATAAATAAAGGACGTGGTTCTATAGTGTAGTGGTTAGTGTGTCTGCTTTACATGCAGAAGGTCCTGGGTTCATGTCCTAGTGGACCCATGGTATAATCTACAGCCATGCCACCCTGAACAAGCCCGATGTCTGATCTTGGAAGCTAGGCATGGTTGGGCCTGGTTAGTACTTGGATGAGAGAGCACCTAGGAAGACCAGGTGCTGTAGGCATAAATAATAATAAGTAATTAAAAAAAAATTTGGTAATGGGGTTAGATAATGCATTTTGGTCCTTGATTACAGCATTTTAATAGAGGGTGTATAATGCTACATCAGTGATGATTTAGCATGTAGGGCAAACTAAAGTGAAGTGATCCTTAGCATACTGAACAGGTAATTGATAATTACTGTAGATTTGTGTATCGATTTATCTCTTTTCTAAGGTAGGTACCAATTGCCAAACACATTAAAGTATTTAGAAATTGGGAGAAAAAAAATTAAAGTAATGCAATTCATCATTTTAAAAATTAGGATTCTTAGTGCTAAAGTGATAAAAGAAATTAAACGAACTTTGTTTTTTTCAAGTTATTGTACCTCTGAAGCTTAATCTTTGGTAAATTTCTAACTTCCCAGGAAATAAAAATTGCAAAATTAACTGCAATGGCTGTATGAGAAGCTGCCCTAGAATGCAATGGCTTAAAACTGCAATTAATTAATTTTCACATATCAGTAGAGCAGCTGTGGGTTAGGTGATTTAGGTCAGGCTTGGCTGGTATCTGTGAGTGTGGGTGGAGTTTACTTCTCACTGTGTATTGGGTTTGGCACCTCATTTCAGATTTGACTTAATTCTACTCTGTTTGTTATGGGGCCTAGGGTGAAGGGGCAGTGTCTAGTGAGTGGTGAAATCCTTCTTAAAGTGATGGCGGAGGTACAAGAGGTCAAGCCAGACTGCACAGAGATATTCCAAAACTTTGCACCATTTCTGCTGATATCCCATTTGCCAAAACAAGTCAGATGACCAAGGCTTTCAGGGGTAGGGAAATGCACTCTGCCCACCATGAGGCCGAAATAAGGCATGTGACCAAGATCAACATCGATTGGGAAGAAAAATATACTTCTGTGGTGGTGGTGGAGTTTGGGGTAGGATGTAGTGATTATTTTTGAAAAAAGCCCAAATCTATTATACAGTGTAAAAATGAATTGGCGCCCATATTGCAGTTGTGTAATGTTTTGCATGTAATAGTTAAAAATTGTCATTAGGCTATTGTTTACTTAGTCCTGCTTAGTCTAAGTTGTTTTAATATATCAGTTAATAGACAATATTATTTTTGTATTCTCATGTTTTTAAAATAGATTGTTTTACCTTAGCTTTACCTTAGCTATTTTTTTTTTAAGATTAATTCCCAAAATTCAGGAAGTTATTAGAAGCATCATTCATTAGAAGAAGCATCAGCAGTCAACTTAAAGAAAAAAAGTGATATGTGATTTCCATTTCAGTGAGGTAAGTGGCTTATATTTTATAATTTAGTATCTTCCGATGATTAGTCAGTGTGCCAACTATACTTTATATTTTCAGAGACAAATTTAATTTACATTTTAATTATTTGTCAAGGTTGTTTGTCTACATAATAAAACAGTTAAGTGGGTCACATTCCTGACACTTGGTCCCATAGTTCTTTTATATTTATATTTGTTATTATTACATTAGCTATTCTTGTTAATATGTTGTGGTGATTAGCTTTTACTATTTTTTGCCAGTGTTTTATCTCTCAAACTTGGCTTCTGAATTTTATGACAAGGCCTGAAAGTCTTTCTCTTTCTGAAAATAAATATTAAAATTTTCCCACATTTTAATGTTTTACTTTTTGATGATTAAAATTGTCCTGGATGTTACCTCACTTTTAAACCAGAATTAGCCAGATGATTACCTAATTATCTTAACACCAGTAGTTGAATAATCTTTTTTCATTAATTTGAAATTAATTTAATTAATACCACCCTCATATATGCTAAATTTTCCTCATGCATTTCGGCCTATTCTCTTCTCTTCCATTAATCTCCTGTCTATTGCTGTTTTGCAACTAAATTGTTAATTATTACAACTAAATGTATTTTTAATATCAGCAAGCACAAATCTACAGCCCATTACTTTTTTTAAATGTATTGAAACTGGTATGTGATATTTTCTTCTATTATGTATTTTAGCTGATTATTGTTTATTTAAAGCTTTTGAGTTTTAATGTTTATTTTTCACCTATTCACCATACTCAATTTACATACTAGTAATTTTTATGATCGTCCGGGGATTTTAATTTTCCTGCAAATAATAATTTTCTAACTTACAAATTTTTGTATATTATTTTTGCATATTCTTGCTTAATTGTATCGCCTCTGTAACACTTAAAAAAGTACTCACTTCATTTAATGAGACTTCTTACATTACTCTTTATAACATGATAATTGCTTTCTTGGTTTGTATACTCCAAAAGTTGATACCAAGAAAGATGTTTGAAAATATCATCAGTACTTGAGTTGCCTACTCATTCTTTTTATTGGTATGAGTAGAGATTCAAGAGTGGCTATATAGGTATATTTGTGTTATCAGTCACAATTATTTTTAAAAATTCTTTTTATCTAATTTATTCATATGAATTTCAGTAAAGGCACATACATCACCCTTTTTTTTTTTCTCTAAACTTCCCACCTTTTTCTTCTTTTCCTCTGATTCGTTTTAATATTCATTTTGCGGTACACTTTCTCTAGCAGCTCCTAGAATATGTGTGGGAGGTAAGCTTTTTGAAACCCTACATGTCTGAAAGTATCTTTATTCTAGATTCACACTTAATTGTTGGCATTGAATTCTATTGTGGAGGATTTTCCTATTATCTCTCTTCTGTTGCAGTTGAGAAGTCTGATGTAAATACAAATCTTAATCTTCTGTATATAGTTGAGATCCTGCCCTCCCCTCCCCACCCCCCACGCTTGAGGGTCATCTTTTTGCTCTCATGATATGCTTTTTCAAATCTTTTCCTCATCCATCTTGCTAAATCCTCTTGGCTCTTTTAATCTGGAAACTCATGTCTTTCTGTTGGAGGAAAATATTTCCCGTCCTTGATTTTTTTTAGTGCTTTTTCTTTGTTTTCTAAAATCCAGTTACTAGGTTATTAGACATTCATTGATGATCCTTTAATGTTCTTATCTTTTGTTTTCTACTTGCTATCTCAGTCTTTTTATTCTGCTTTATAGATCTCCGTACCTTTATCTTGTAACTGAGTTTTTCATTGCTTTTATATTATTTTTCATTTTAAAGACATTCTTTTTGTACTAAGAATGTGCTTGTATATTTTTATGAATTAGCTTATTTTTAGTTTTTTTTTCTCTTTATAGTTTGTTTTCTTCCAAGCTACTTGTTTCCTGGTTTTTTTTTTTTTTTTTTTCATTTTAAGGTTTTCCTCATGTGTGTGTTGATTCTTGTTTATCTGCTCATGGTTACAACTGAGACTTTAAAAACTGATTGCATGCTGTCTGTGCTAGAATGGTGGATGGGCTGGTAGTCTTCAGACTGTAGGGTCTATGTGTGTGTGCGCACGTGTGTTTTTGCATGTGTGTGCTCACACACTGACTAACGGTGCTATCAGTATTTTTTAGGTCTTTTCTTTAAGCTTGTCAAATTAATTAGAAAATCTTTCAGTTTTCTTCATAGAAGAAGTAGACTTGGCTGCTGTTCTCTGGGAGTCTCTTGAGTAGGCAGAGAGGGCTTTGGGTAGAGGGAGTGGGTACCACCAATCAGTATGTGTACTCATACTTATTGCCTCTTCTGACAGTATGATACTTCCCTCAGCTGTGATTATTGAGCCCCTAGATGAAAGACCTTTTGTTTTCATCCTTCCAGAGATTTATACCTCAAATCTTCAGGGAGTGATGTAGGGCAGTCTTCTGGGTACTAGTAATTGGAAAGGCAGTCTGGGAGTCTTTCAGTTTTATTGAATCCCACTTTTGTCCCCATCTCCTATGGAGCCTGGTGCTGCCAGTTCCTGAGTCCTCAGGGATTCTATGGTTTAAGTAGAGCTACTTCTCAGTTTTCCCCATTTCCAGATTAGAATTCAGAATTTCTTGAGTCTGGAGGTTAGTTATTTGTTCTTTATAGCTACCATACTTTTAAATGTATCATTTTCTCTTTTGTTCCTTCATGTTTATAGTTATGTCTTGCTTTACTTTTTAGTAGATTTTACATGAAAATAGAGGTTAATATGTATATTTAAATTTTGCCCTTTTAACTGAGATTTTTTCTATGTATGTAGTTATTTATGTGGCACTTTTTTTTCTCAAAATAGAATTTTACTTTACCATTTTAACTTACTATATGCATATATGGTAAATAGTTTTTTATATTTTAAAAAACCTTTTTTTTAACAACAGAATGGATGCATGTTATTCAGTTGGATGCATGTATCATTGTTTACTTTCAGGTTAGGAATACTGAAATTGTGCTAAGCATAAAGTGAGTTCTGAAGGGTAATGATAGGACAGTAAAATTCTGGAGTGTTATATTTGATGAGAGGTGAATGAATGATTACATCTTTCCTTTGTACCTTTTAACATTTAAAAACACTTTTTCTTTTAGGTCCATTGTAATATGTTAAGAGGATATTATAAGGAATGATTTTGTCAAATTTTCATGAGTTATGGTGGCTGAAAGATCAGTTCTGTCTTGTGAGAAAGGAACTGTAAGTAACTTCAAGTAACAAACGGATTTTCAACTATATGTTTATATAAGACAAGTTATTGATTAGTCATAGGAATATACTTTGGAAACTTTATTAGCTTTATGTATACAGACTAATTTAAAAAGAGAAGTTAGATTTTATATAACTCAGGATTATTTCTGTACAGTATTAGCATTGCCATATTTCTTGGATTGTACAAAATTTAATTTTTATTTTTTTACTTTTTCAGAAATGGCAGCACAAAAGGAAATCTATATTAATAGAATATTTTATTAAACTAAAGCGATTAGATAAGAACTTTAAACCAACAGACTCAGCAGACAAGGAAAGAAACGTGTTAGCTGTAAGACATGTTTCAAATGACTCAAAGTCCAATATCTGTAGACTTCAGAAGAAAAAAGTTCTCAAAAACTTCGTCAAAACAGACAAGTCAGTGATATATCCTCCAGTAATAGAGCGAGGCCTGAAAGCCAATATTAATTGAAATATTAATAAAACAGATTGCATCTGAATTAAATTTTTTCATAAAAAGTTTTAAAAATATCAAATTAGAATTAAATTTTTCTTAAATTTCTATTGCCTTGCTCAAAGGAAAGCAGATCTGTTTCAGCCTTCATGCTAGCTTGTCTCATATCCTAGGAATGACAGAAACCTTACTTGAAGCAAACTAGTATTTTTCTTAAAAATGTATATCAGCATCAAAGTCGATTTTTAAGACCTGCTCTTCAGTAATAATACTGGACATTCAGCATTCACACCTACCAGAATATAAAAATCCTCTCAGAAACTACTCAGAAAGGACGACCTGACTCAGGAATGATGTCCATTCAGGAGAAATCAAAAGAAAATTCCACCAATGTTATTAAAAAATGTGATGATAAGAATTTAGAAGCACAAGTTCAAGGTTCTCAAAAGAATCTAGCAAAAAAATCAGGTCCTAAGGAAGCTGTAAAATCACTGGTTAAATCTTCCAATGAAAGTAAAATAAATCAGCCTGAGTTAGGAAAATGCATGACTACAAGGTCAGCAAAGGCGGCATCCAGTGGTGAAAGAGCTAGTAAGTCCAGTAATAAAAATATGATGACTGTGAAAGGACATTCACAACAATCTACAAAAAAGAAGAAATTATCTCAGAAAAAATCAGTGCATGAACCCCCTAAATCAAATGAACAGCTTAACCGGAGATCACAAAGACTACAACAGTTAACAGAGGTTTCAACAAGGTCTCTGCGTAGTAGAGAAATTCAGGGTCAAGTTCAAGCAGTTAAACAAAGTTTGCCACCAACAAGAAAAGAGTATTGTAGCAATACTCAAAGTAAATCTAATAAAGTGAAAACAAGTCAAAAACATGTGAAAAGAAAAGTACTGGAAATAAAGTCTGACTCCAAGGAGGGTGAAAATCCAGTAATTAATGAAGTGATAAGTTCCCCAAAAGGAAAAAAACGCAAAGTAGAGGACCAGATAGCTTATATTTGCAGTTCTCAGTTCATAAAAGAATCTGAAATCTGTCTTCAGAAGATGACTAGAAAAGAAGCAAAATCTGTGCCTGTAACTTCTGAGATAAAAAGATCAAAAATGGCTACTTCAGTGATCTCTAAAAAGAATGAGATGAAGAAGTCACTTCATTCACAAGTGAATACTAATGCAAAGTCCCCAAAATGTCCACAGCCATCAGTGCCTGAACAAAGTGTAGATAATGAGGAAGTAAGAAAGAACAAACGAGGTAGCATTCTCCAGCTCTGTGAAGAAATTGCTGGTGAAATAGAGTCAGATACTGTAGAGGTAAAAAAGGAGTCTTCACAAATAGAAACTGTAAAGGAAGACAAGCCTACAGAAATAAAATTGGAAGAGGCAGATATTGAAAGACAAACACTTCATTCAAAGGAAACAGATCAGGATGTTCAATGTAATCGTTTCTTCCCCAGCAGAAAAACAAAGCCTGTGAAGTGTATACTAAATGGAATAAACAGCTCAACTAAAAAGAACTCCAACTGGACTAAAATTAAACTCTCAAAATTTAACTCTGTACAGCAAAGTAAGTTGGACTCTCAAGTTTCTCCTAAATTGGGCTTATTACGAACTAGTTTTTCACAACCAGCATTAGAAATGTCTCATCCAGTGACTCAAAGTACATTTTTAGGGACAAAACACATGATGATAAAAATCTAGCCTGCCAGCAGGAAGAAATGAAAGAAATTAATTCTGAAGAAGTTAAAATCGATGCTATTACAGTTGAAATTAATAGAACTATCAAAAGGGCTCCTGATAATTGTCATTTGAGTAATCAGATAAAACCATCTCCTGACTCACCATTGGATAACCAGATGAAAGATTCTTTTGAGTCAACACAAACTAAGGTAATCTATTTTCATTATGCACAGTAGGGGTGTCTTAAGTACTTTCTAATAAGTATTAACATATTGTATCTTAGGAATCAAAAGACTGGAATATTTGTTAAGGTATCCTATCAGTTGTTAGCAAGTATTATTAACCCAATAAAACTGAGTGACAGAACTTACTGACTTCTTTAGATGTCTCACATTTATATGAAGGCTTCTCATTGTTTCCTCATTTTGATTCTTTATTTTCAATTTATGTGAAGCATAAATCTCTTGAATTCTAGCTTTTATTTTTCATTTAACACACTGATATGTTTCATTTTTTTATTAATTGCACCCATAGAAACTATGTTTCATAGTGACTAAAATGTAGAACTTAAAGTTGGGCTCAATTCTGACCAAGTTGCTATAATTAATTTCAGCTGGCACAAATCAACCTTTTTTCTCCACTTGATAATATTTAAAAAGTAAACATTTCTATCAGTAGGGATGCCTTTTGGATTGCCATTTGAACAGTTGGCAAATAAAATGTTTGAAAGGTGTAAATCTTAGACTGGAGAATAAAATTGTAGTGGCCATGCATTTTTAAAATGGAAAAATAAATTGAAAAGCAGAATTTAATGGAAGAAATCTAATAAAAAGGGAACCTAATGGAAGAAACTTTAAAGAATTATTTGAGAAGGCAGTTTTGAAACTTTAAAAGCAGCTAAGCTAATTTCAAGTTAAATTATGGTAAAATACCAATATGCAATATCAAGAAGCAGAAATTTTTATAAGCATAGAACCATGGAGATCTATAATACAAATTATAATTTGACTCCATTAATTTGTTTCAATTATTTAAATTTCTAATGAGAAAATAGCAATGGAGGAATGTGATTTAGGTCGCATGTTTTGTGGCACAAATTGGATTAAAATCCAGGTGTCCTGATTCTCAGTCCATCATTTGTTCTACAGCAACATACTCTGAGCATTAGAAAAGGAACTGAGAAAAATATGAGTTCAGAAAAAAATTATGAGTAAAAAAAGTCATCGTAAAGCTTTTGGGAGTGATTTAAAGTTCTCTTTAGAGACATTTTGATCTGGGAGCAAATTTGAATGAGAGGGGAGTCAGATTTTATGCCAGAAGCTGTGAAATATAGGTTATTGTCTATTCTCGTGGACTAAAAATCAAAGTGAACTTAAAGGGAACAGACAGGGTACTCTTAGATTTTATGTTCTGTACCAATGGTAATGAAAGTATCAATTAGAAAATAACTCTTCAAATAGTGGTAGTAATTAGAAATTAGTAGTGAGTGGCAGTGTAACTAATAAGTGTGGCTGCTTGCAGAGATGGGGTGGCTTTCTTTTCAGGACGTGTTTTGTCAGCAAACTTATAGCTTACATTCCAGAGGTAGTTGCAGAGTGTAGCTTCTAACTCCTTGCTGCATAAATACCTGTCAAAACTCAAAAGGTAGAAAGTTTATGGAGAATATATTGAAGAATAAGAAATGTAATTTTTTGGACTGAACTGTACTAGAATAGAGATGCTTATATAGACCACATTATTTTAACCTATATAATTGCTTTTACTAAAATATGCTTTGGATTTGATTTATAAAGTCCCTCTGCCTTGAGGAACGTTATGAGAAACAGCGCTGTGAAACATGTTAAAAATTTTATTTACAATGGAAAATTCTTAAATATGAAAATTCTTCAATATTTCAAACAATCAAAGAACTACAGAGATTAACATTATACTCATTTCTATCACCCAAACTTGACAAAAATTAACATTTTATTGGATTTAGATCTTTTAAAGAAAAGTGCATTACATATATAGTAAAAGACCATACATGCTATCTATTGACCTCTCTTCCAAGAGTTAAACATGTTCCTGAAGTTGGTGTGGATCATTTCTGTTTTTATTTTTATGATTTCACCGTGTGTGTGTTTGTAAAGAATTTATAGTACTGTTTGTGTTTTAAATGTTTAATGCTAACATAGTTTGGGTAGAACATCGTAAAAACAAACCCTACGTCATGTTGTTTTCCCTCTTTAATTCTTGCCCCCGCCCCCAACTCCTGCCCACCCTTCCACCCCTGACCTGTGGATGTTACTGTTTCCCCTTAAGAACTGGATCTCTCTGAAGGTGGGGCATCTCCTCCCAGACACTTGTGGTGCAAACCCAGGGCCTGGTGCCCCGGCGCACTTGGGAGACTTGGCACACCGGGGGCCTGGCGCACCTGGAGCATGGTCTGTGGCTCCACCTGGGGTGTGAACCCAGGACCTTCTGCATGTAAAGCAGAAGTGCTCACCACTGCACTATGGAGCCACTCCAAACCTTATTTGAAGAGTTTATGGCTACCTATAATTTTTGCTCTTCTAATTATTCAGTGTCAGCCTTAGCAATCCTGAGAAATGATGAAGATTGATAGGCTGAGCTCTGATGGGCTTTCTGTGAATTCTTTGGGATAAATTTAAATTATTTGGCCTATATGAATTTTAAAGCTCAATCATTTTATGATATTTTTATACCAGTAACTTCCTAACTTATTTTAATAGAGATTAATTAGTAACACATTCTTATTGTTTTTAATTTTCCAATGACAAAAATGTTATTTTTTTCAGAAAGTATGTTAAAAAATAATGTTACATATTTATTGTAAATTCAGTCACAATAGAAACATATATACATGGAAAGTTAATTGTTTGCTTTTCATTTCTCTAAGATAGTCAATGTTGACAGAAATTGGAGTGTTTTCTTTGGTAGTTATTGAGTTTCTGTTTTGACTAGCTTCTGATTTAGGGCCTCTTAGGAATACAGAGATAAATATAATACAGTCTTTGTTCTTAAAGAGTTACAGGAGATGAATCAAAAAATGGTTCAAAATAGGAAGGGGTAAAGGCACAAAAAAGGTAGATATGAAGTAGATGGAGAATTATCTAAATTTGGGGGAAAGGAGAATGGAAAGCCTGGAAAAGGCTTCATGGAAGAGGTTGATATCTTAGTAATTAGTTGAGTTTATACAGGAAGATAGGTGTTCTAGATCAGCACCATCCAGTAGAAATGTAATGTGAACCACATATTTAAATTTTCTGGTAGCCACTTAAAAAAAGAAACTGGTAAAATATATTTTCTTTAACCTGTCATATAAATATACTATCATTTTAAGAGGTAATTTTTAAAAATTCAGATGTTTTATTTTTTTTGTACTAAGTCTTAAAATCACAGTGTGATTTACATTTATAACATCTCAGATCTGTCATACCAACCACACTTTGTGCTTGAGTCAGATGTGACAGTGGCTTCTGTATTGAGCAGTGCAGGTTTAGATAGATAAAACTCAGAAAAAATGTAGTCAGGCAAATAAGTACTATACTGTAGGAGAGATAAGTTTTTTAGTGTATCATGAAGGAATAATGGGAGCTGATACTAAGGGTAGCTTATGGGGAGATCATGAAGAGACTTTGAAGGCATATCTAGTGAATACTCCAAATATACAATATTGTCTTAAATTTTATTAGTATGCAAAATTTCACTGAAAGTGTATTGGGATAATACCCAAAGATTGATATAAAAGCAAATATTAACATTTTAAATTGTGTTCAGAATTTCAGCCTGTGTTTGGAATCTAAACTTGAAAACAATCCAGTGGAAAATAACACTATTGTTTCAACTCTGCTCAGTCAAGCAAAAATTGATACAGGGGAGAGTAAATTTCCAGGTAATACTTTGAAAATATTATTTGGATTTCACTGGGTTCAGAGATATTTTTGTCAGTATAACAGGAAACCATTTGGACTACCAGATAAGCCCTTTACATCTTTTTTAACTATTGCTTTTATTTTTCAAATGTGTAATTATCACCATTATTTGAGGGGGAAATTGCTTCTGTCAAGATGGCTTGTTTAAAGTACTTAGGTATGATTCTTTGACTCCCTACCAAAAGTTCTTTGGTTTATTTTAAGTCTTTTGTTTATGACTGCTTTCTGTAGAAGTGTTACTTAATGAATTGTTTAAGTTAGTAGTATCAGCTTATTTCTCAAATATAAAGACTATTTGTGATTTACCACTTAAGCTTCTTTAACCCTCTCAATTACTTACTTATTTTTTATTTTAGTGATTCTGTCTTTAAATTAAAGATTTACTTAATGCTGCAATTTTCCACTTATACCATGCAAAAATTAATTCTGGGAACCTTGTGAAAAATTTTTGGCAGTATATTATTTAAATTGTTGGATGAGGATTTGCTCAGTTATATCAGGTGAAGCACCAGGTGATATAGAAAAGAAATCCCTAATTCCTGTTGTTTCTCACTGCTTAAGGAAAGGTGTACTTGGAATAAAATATTGAGGTCAGATAATTTCTTCCATTCAGTCATTTAACCTTTTCTCTTAGTGGGGGAAGAGGAAATATAATATGAACATGAAAAATGTGTTTAAACATTAGAAAATAAAATGGATTGATGATTGCATTTATTAATATGATTAAAACTCTAGAGACTAGTTTTTTAAAGAAAAATGTTTTCCATTTAGAGATTGTATTATTATGCATTTAAACTATTTCCTTTATTGTTAAGTGCTAGTAATTATTGGTGAAACTAGAGGCAAAATTTTGATCTATCATTAAATGTCTTTGCAGCTTTCTAGGTCTTTACTGCCTTTTCTCTGAAGAGTAATTTCTAGGAAAGAGATTTTAATTTTATCAAATAGTCTTTAATAAAAATAAAGCATTTAATGCATTGAGTTTTTTTTCTTTCTGTAAAATGATTTTTGATGATTAGGTGGAGAGCTAAAGTATATAACCAATCTTGATTAAATTTCAGGTTCAGCTCCCAAACAGCACAGTATACTCAATAACCAAGCATCTAAGACCTGTGATAACAGGTAAGGTATTAGTTTAATATAAGTGTAAATATGACAACAGTTAAAAGGTTAACTGAGGTATATTTAAAATTTTAAGGGTTTATTTGAGCAAAAATCAATTAGAATTGGGCAGCGTTCAATCTAACATATAGAAAGGAGCTCCAAAGTGCTGTACAAAAGGAAAGGCTTTTATAGGCAAAAGGGAGTGGGAACAAGGAAGTTATACTGGCACAAAAGTCAGGTTGGTTATTGCAAAGTTACTCTCCTTTAGAGAAGAGCAGGGAGTCTTATCTGGCAGATTGCCTAACTGGTTCGGATCAGGGGATTCCTGATTGTCTGATTTAAGATTCTGTTTGGGAGAGCAGAAGCTATAATTAAAGTTTCAGTTTTATGACTTGAGGCTTAGCTTAAGTGAGACTCCGTTTTGGGCCCGTTGTCCTGTTTTTAACAGAATTTAAAGATTTTTTTTCCTTTTGATGAATAGCCTTTATTTTAAAAAAATATTAGTTTCGAGTGTATAGTACATTGGTTAGACATTTATATAGTTTATGAAACGATTCCCCTAATTGCTCTTTTCTCTTGAGTTTAGGGGATTTTTCCCTAAAAAGTTGTGCTAGTAATCCTCAGTTTTTCACATGGAAAGACAGTGATATTTGGAAATTCTCTTTTCTACATCTATACATACTGTTTTATAGCTTTTATTATTTTTTTATTTAATGTATTATGGACATCTGTTACCTTCTTACCTCATTCTTTTGAAATCTGCATTATTTTATTGTGTGAATATTCCATTGTTTAACATTTCTCCACTTTTTAGACATTTTGACTTCTGTTTTATTTCTGTCACACACACACGCACACAAAGTCCTGTTAAAATACATATATATTTGCCCGCTTATGTGACTTAATCTAGGATAAATTTCATAGCTATAGGACTTAACTTGCATTGCTAAATTTCCCTCCAAAGTGGTTGTATCTTTTTGAGCAAGTGTTTGAGAAAGTTGCTTTCCTCAAACATCTCGAAATACTGGGTATTATCAGCATGTAAAAGTGTTTTAAGTAGATTAAAAGCTTTGTTCTGTCTTTAATGTCAGAATTGAATTAAATCTGACTTATTTTACCTTACAGATTACTGAAAACAGTGTTTAGGACAAACATTAGTGACTCAGATGCGTGAAACTATAAACATTCAAACTGTAGTAGGTGCTGCAGTTTATTTATTTATTGAAGATTAGTACTGTTCATGGGTTTTTCATCTCTGGTTTTTAAAAGGCTGGTTTTTTCCTCTTGGAGTTGAAATCTGTTAGCTTTTATAGAAAATAAGTTATTTTTTATTCTGTGGTAATTTAAAGTGATGTAGATCTATAACATTTAATAGTTTTTTTGTTGTTTTTTTAAAGGGAGACACCACCAAATCATTCTTGGCCTAAGTGTAATTCCCATTTGGAGATAACAATTCCAAAGGATTTGAAATTAAAAGAAGCAGAGAAAGCTGATGAAAAACAGTTGATCATAGTAAGTATAAACCTTTTTGGTGAAGTGTTGTCATAGATATCTTATTTATGCATGTTGTTACAGAGAATGAATTTATTCCTTTTTTCCAAAGATTTATTTCATAAATCTTTATTTTGGAAATATTCCTAATATCATCATATTTCTGCCCCCCTCCCAAATAGTCCATTGTAACAAATAAAAACTCAAATTTCCATACTTCTAGTTTTACTTATAACAAATTAATACTTTATTTTACATTTGTTACTTTCTTGAATATGTCATTTGATCTACCTTGAGGGAGATATTTTGACTGATGAAAAATCTAATTTGAGTGAGCATAATATAAAAAAATGAAGGAACCCAAAATAATAGGGACATTTAATATAGTTCCAGTCAACATAGTCAATAGGATTTTTGGCACAGGATGATTGGTTCTAGCTTTAATATGGGAGAATAACTTTCCACAATTGTCTAGAAATTTTTGAGAAGGATTAGTGAGAGAAAAAGTTGTTTCATCAAATTTAATAATGTTTTTATTGTCAAATCAGTATGATGGTGAAACAGAGTTAGACAAGTAGAATCTAGAACCACATTGTCCAATACAGCGGTCACATCTGGTTTTGATCACTTGGAATGTGGCTTGGCAGAATTGACATATACTGTAAGTAGAAACATATATACTGCATTTGAAAGACAGGTAGAAAAAAAAGAATGTAAAGTATGTCACTAATAGATATTTTAAATATTTAATACATGTTGAAATGATATCTGTGATGTTTTAAATAAAATGTTATAAAATTAATTTCACCTGTTTGCTTTTGCAGTCCTTAATGTGGCTATGAGAGAGTTTAAAATTACATTTGTGGATCACATTTCTATTGGCTAGTGCTGGTCAGGAGTTGATATTAATGATCGTGTAGCAGCTAATACTTTTTGAATGAGTACTGCACTCATGTTAACTAAGCTAATTAAGCTTTATTAAAAAAAACGATGAGATAGGCACTATTATTTCCCATTTACTAGTGAGGAAATGGGCAGAAATGCTTACTCATTACTATGAAAACTGCCTGCTTGAAGAGGTATTTGTATACTGATGTTCATTATTCACAATAGCCAAAAGGTGGGAGCAACCAAAGTGTCCATCATTAGATGAAGGATTAAACAAAATGAGGTATATATATACAATGGAATATTATTCAGCCTTGAAAAGGAAGGAAATTCTAATACATGCTACAACATGATTGAAACTTGAGAACATTAAGCTAAGTGAAATAAGCCAGTCGCAAAAAGACAAATACTGTATGATCCCACTTCTGTGAGGTACCTAAAGTAGTCAGATTCGTAAAGATGGAAAGTAGAATGGTGGTTTCTAGGAGCTGGTGCAGAATGGGGATTGGGGAGCTGTTGTTTAATGGGTATTGAATTTCAGTTTTGTGAAATGAAAAGAATTCTGGAGATTGATTATACAACAGTGTGAAGGTACTTTACTGAATCGTACATTTAAAAATGGTTAAGATGGTAAATATTGTTGTATATGTATATCTTAACCAGTATTACAAATTGTTTTTCTGCCTGAAATAATTTACAGGTAATGTTTGTCAATAGTTTGAATCGTTAGAATGAACTTTTTAGGTTTATACACAATGTCTATTTACCATTTGATTACTCTTTGCTATTTAACCCTAATTTTAAGGTGCTAGAGATCCTGTTATCTTAGATCTTATTATTTTTCCAGTAATTAGTTCAAATGGCAGATTTAGAGCAGAAAAAGTAAAAGGATTGTTTTTTTTTTTTAAATTTTATTCTTAAAAGTTAGAGCATGTTGCTGAAATTTGTTGAATAAGAACAAGAATAAAAAAATTTCATAAAGAATAGTTTTGTAGTACAAGCATGATTTACTGGAGAATAGGTGTGGTCTGTTTTTGGTACTTAATATTAAGATAATATAAAAAATTAAAATTTATTTTTTCTCAAGAATTTCTGGTGACATCAAAATACACTTTTTAATATCTACAGCTAGAATAAACCCATTAAAGGGAACAGACTTAAATGCATTAAAAAGAGTTTCTAAAACACTATTTCCTCTAAATTTAAGTAGTATAAAATTTTGCAGATTAAAAAAAAACATATTCTCATTTGTAGAATATTTACTATTTTGGGTTTTAGGACTAAGATTATATTGTCAAAGATATTTCTCAGTTTCTTTCAATTGTTTTTAAATGCTGTGGAGTAAGTTATCAGATAAAATGGGAACAATTCTTAAGAAAATTGCACACAGATTTCAAAGATTAACACTTCATTTTTGGTACTCAACATTTAGTACCAACATTTTTGGTACTCAAGAATATTTATTATAGAGTAAACACTTCTCACTTTATGTTCATATTGTAGCTTTGGAGGCTAATGTTCGGGAATTATTCTTTTGGAGGAAAAAAAACCTTTTTGTTTGTTTTTTTTATAAATAGGATGCAGGACAAAAAAGATTTGGAGCCGTTTCTTGTAATGTTTGTGGCATGCTTTACACAGCTTCAAATCCAGAAGATGAAACACAGCATCTGCTCTTCCACAACCAGTTTATAAGTGCTGTAAAATATGTGGTAAGTGGAATTCATGACTTCTAAAATGCAGAATCAGATAATTAGGTCAGGATCTTAAAGAGATGAACTGCCAAATTTAAGTCACCAAAACATTTCTGCTTTAAGGAAATGATAATATATACAAAGCCCTTGTAGTATATATACTGGCTTATTTTAAAACAAAGCCAAATGTAAAAATCAGCTAATTTATTCTGGCTGATTTATGTTGTGGGATTTTTTACTTAAGTTATATTTTAAAGTATTTATTGCATTTTTTCTCGTCTAACAAGTAATGCTGTTCAACTTGAGTATTTTAAAAATTTCCTTTGATTTTTAATCATTATTAGCTATTGATAAGTCTGTTTAATATTCATATAGCTTAGGACAACTTTTTTTGATAGTGATATATATTTACACCAAATAGATGGTTTGGGGATTTACTTTACTTTATACTATCATGAGAGTTTTCCTTTATAAAATTAAAAAAGAAAAATTCTCAAAGGTTAAGACCTCAGAATTTATAATGTACTAAAAAATAAAAATCCCACATGCTTGTTTTGGCAGTACATATACTAAAAAAATCCCACAAAGTAAATGTATTTTAGTATGTATTTTTTAATGTATGTACTTTTGAGGCATATGGGTATTATTTAATATTTACTTCTGCTAATAGCAGAATTTTAAATAATTTTAAGCCATTTTGAATATCTTGTGAAAAAGCAGTAATTTAATGTAATTTCTGTTTACCCGTTTCTGAAATGGAATCTATTTTTATTCTATACATGTTACCTTCAGTACTGTACACTCACATTAAGAAGACCTCCAGGAATCTGAACTGAGACCACCAATTCATTTCATATAGGCTTTACTATGGGCACCGGATGTTGGATTTAAAAAAAAAAAAACTTGGTTTCAGTTAAATTTATAGCCTTACTTTTGGTTGAAGAGTTCATATTCGTTGTTTCATTTATCCAGTTACTTCTACCCCAAGATAGGTGGGGTTTTCTTTTTATGATTCCCTACTGTGGTGATCCTTTATATTTCTTATTTTATCTGCCTTTTCTTCATACACCCCTTCCTGTCACTTAATTAAATAAAATATAAGATATGTGGACATGGTCTATCTATAGCTTAGATACTCATTTATCATTTGAAATTTCTACTTTTCCAATTTGACTCTTTTACAACTTGGAAAGAAAAATAGTTCTGTCAGGTAGCTAAATTATAAAATACTTCTGGGGCAAAAATATTTCAGTTTATTTCACATACATGAATCTGATAGAAGTTAGTTTAAATGAGTTCTGCTCAGTTTACATTATTTATTCTTGTCATCACTTTCCTAAAAATATAAAAAGATTGGGTTTAAATGGCTTAATTCTTCATCTTAAGATGTTAATTTCTGAGAGAAACAGTAAAGAAATCAATCATGAAATATGTACTCGGTTCTCCATAGTACCAAGAGAAGTTGGTTTCTGGAAAAAGGTGGAGTCATCACCTTCTAAACAAATTCTAACTCTTGCAAAGCTATAAAGCAGTGTAGCAACTTAGGGAGAACTGATTTTTGCCCCAGCCTTTCTCCTCCCCCTCCCTCTCCCATTGATGGGACAGAGCTATGGGTTTTTTAAATTTATTTTTAAAATAAGCTCAAGAGAAGGAATTGAGTTTAGCAGTTGGCCCATCCTTTGGTGACATCAAGGTTAGTATTCTTGTCCTTTACTCTTTTTAAGTGTAAGTATATAGAGAGAGAGTCTAAGGTAAAGACTCCTTGAAAACATTATAGCATTCTCTTTTAGTTATGGAGAGAAGATAAAAACATACCTATATAAAAGATGTTCTGCTGTGATCACAGCTCTGGATTTTAGGTTGTGAGATTATACATTTATTGGGCACCTGGTATTGTGCTTTTCTGTTCAGCACTTTTTCTTCCTTTTTTTTTTTTTAATTGAGGTATGGCATATTAAGTACCTAGAAGTGACAAAACATTTAATCTTTCTTTTTAATGCCAATTTTTTATGTTGTGTATGTTTCTTGGAGAGAAGCACATAGAAAAGAAGTCATTTGGTGCTCTGGCTTTAATTCATTTTAAATAGTGTTCAGGACTGGAAGTAAAATTTTCTACTTAAGACTATTTAAAAATAGAATAAATTAGGCATTTTGAGCCACGCTTCTCTTGCTCAGGCCCGCCTCCACATCTAGAAGTGTACTTTCCCTTTTAATAAAACTTTTCTTTTCTACTGTAAAAAAAAAAAAAGTAAATTAGAACAGTGGGTTATACTTTTAAAATATTTAAATAAAACATTCAGTAGAAAATAAGTAGCTTTTCCTTAGGTTAAAAATTTTCCTTTAGACATAGTAATAATCTAGGATAGTTAAAAATGGCTATAGAGCTGTTTTCAAAAGATTTAAAATACTATTTAAACTATATTGTAGCAATGATGCTCAAAGAACCCATTTTTGGTTGAATAAAGTATTTTTCTTTTCCTTATCCTCTTTGGTTTGCCCTAAGGGAGAGAGTAATGGTGCTCTCTTTCGTGATCCTTCCTGAACCCTATCTGCCTCATTGATACAATTTGAGGAAGTGCATTTTATCTGACTTATTAGAGACTATTTAGGAAGGAGCCTCTTAATGCATTCAGGGATTCTGATTTAGACAAGGGAACATTAGTTTTCCTTCTTGAGCTAAGATATACTGTTTTCCTAAAGGTAGGAGGAGAAGCAGGAAAAGTCCTCTGTAGAGCATTGATCCATGTTGCCAGGCCAGGAACCTGTCCAGAACTCAACTGTATTTTGAGCTTTTAGTAATGTAGAAGAGGGATAATGTTTGGGTTCTTCTCAGAGAAAATCCTTTTTTCCTCTATCGTTCCTCATCTCCTTTGAATTAACATCTAACTGAATGCTCTGTGGAGTACCCTACTCTCAGGGTATATGATATGCCCTTGCCTTCAAGTTTAGGAACAAAGCCTGAAAGGAAAATTTAACAATAAAGCTTCAAGTAACTATTAAATCAACAAGTCAATATTAACTATTTAAATTAAATCATAAATTAGCTTTGTGATTTAGAAGTGGTAATTACTAGAGCAGTGTTCAGAAGAGGTTTGTTTTCATGGGTGAAGAAGAGTTAAGATTTGATATTTTTAAATTGGACATAAGGAGATCAACTATGATTGATAGCATAGTATAATGAGAAAGATTAATAACCTGTGGGGAATAATGATTAGATCTTTTTTACTGAATCAGGTTTTTGTAGTAATAACACTAGAAAAATGCATCAAATCAGATTGTGATATTTTGATTTTAAATGCATATGGGCTTTATTCTTTTTGTTCTTTTAAATGTTGAAGAATTGTGAGGATTGTGAATCATACACTTAAGTTTAAATAATGTTGAAATAATATTTTGGTGGAGTATAGGGAGAGAAATATTTCAGTAGCATGTAGGGAGAGAGTAGTACCTGTACAAGATGTGTGTAGTGCTAAATTACTTATGGCATTGATAGAAATGGGGAAAATATGAAAATTCAAACTTTGAAGAAAGATTTGACAGATCCCTGATTGGCTACAGAGTTGCACTATTCAATATAGTAAGACTAAACATAAAATTAAAAATGCTGTTCCTCAGTCACACTAACCAGTGCTCAATAATTATATATAGTCAGAGGCTACTGTATTAGTGTAGCTATACAGAACATTTGTATTGTCACAAAGAGGTCTCTTGGACAGTGCTCCTACAGAAACCTGAGTCAAGGAGACCGTGATCCAGTAACTCTTGCTTAACCCTTAATTTCTTTTATGTAAAATTTGAATGCTAGGTGCTAGAGAAAAGAGAAGTAAATAGTAGAGCAGGAATAGAAATTTTAAAATCTTGGGAATGGAAATGAATCAAAAGAAATAACCTTGGCCCTTAGAACTGTACTTAGGCATTATTGAAGAATAGGGAACAGGTATATTTGTAGGAGGGACTCAGAGCCAGATCAGAGAATTTGGTCTGAGTTTCTCTACTTAAAGGTAAGACTTATTGAAAGTAAAGAAATAATCTTTAGAAACAGGTAGGAATTTGTTAGCATAAAAATTACCAAACATTTTATAGTTCAAGTTTTGGTTTCTGTTTTTCCTAACCCTGATTTTTCAGTTTTCATTTTTTTACTTCTTTGTGTCTTAAAGACTTAGAATATTGTGGTATATAAATATAGGAGGGGAGCAGTACTTCCAAATATTAGAAAGTAATTTTGCTGTGGGATGGAGGGGACTGTATAGTGGTGGGAAAATGCCTGTAGAATAAATATGACATGCAACAAATTTTTACATTTATTTTTTATTTTTTAGCTGGTTTTTGTTTGTTTTATTAAAGCCTGATATTTAGAAAGTACTCTTACTTTAAATGTATAAAGTCTATAGAATGCAGCTAATATGTAATTTTAACATAATTTCCA
This sequence comes from Eonycteris spelaea, assembly GCA_003508835.1. Lineage (NCBI taxonomy): Eukaryota > Metazoa > Chordata > Mammalia > Chiroptera > Pteropodidae > Eonycteris > Eonycteris spelaea. Next base: position 4,742,044 of record PUFA01000127.1, on the reverse strand, counting down.
GTAAAATTATGCAAGACCAGAGTCTATATTTTCTTATGCCAACTGTTTTTTAAAATAATTTATTTTCCAATTACAGTTGACATAGCATTATATTAGTTTTAAATATACAACCAGTGACTAGCCATTTATAAATTTTTACATTTTTGAAAACTCGTGATAAAATGTACAAAAACAAAATTTATTATTCTAACCATTTTAAAGTGTAGTTTAGTGTATTACGTATATTTATATTCTTGTGCAACTATCACCACTATCATCAGAATTTATTTGTCATTCCAAAAAGAAACTCTGTACTCATTAATAACTCTTCATTCCCTTACCCTAGCCCCTGGTCAGATCTAATCTACTTTCTATCTCTGAATTTGCCCATATTTCATGTAAGTAGAGTCATATAGTGTTTGTCCTTTAGTGTCTGTCTTACTTAGTAGTATAATGTTTTTTAAGATTCATCCATGTTGTAGCAAGTATAACTTCATATAAATTTTTACATTTTTAAAAAGAGTTCACAGACTCTGGGAAAGGAAAACCTGTAATGTATCTAATGGCAAATAAAACCTCTCCAATCAGTTCTTTCTCTATTTTTCCCTATACTCATTACCTCAAGCTGAAAACCAGAATAATCTTTTAGTTTTCTTTTTACTACATTGCTTATACTCATTTCATTTATAAATCTCACTTTCAAAATAGATTTCAAGTCCTGCTTTTGTCATGTCCACTGCTACCACTCTGAGCCAAGCTACCATCATTTCTTGTCTGGACCATTTGTGTAATACTCTCCTAACTGGTGCCCAGCTTCCATGTTTCCATACAGTCCTGTTCCATGTTGACATTGATTAACGAAATCCAATAAATTTCAGCTGTAAACTTCAACAGTAAGGCATATATATATTTACACTGTTCACTTCCCACAGTGAGATTTCTTTCTGTCACCACGTATTTGACCCACTTAACCACATCTACCTCCCCCCTCCACCCTCACTCCCTACACTCTGGTAACCATTAGTCTGTTGTTCATGTCCATGAGTCTCTGCTTGTTTGTTCTGTTTATTTGTTGCTTTTAGGTTTATATCCCACATATAAGTGATATCATGTGATTTTCAACTTTTTCTGTCTGGCTTATTTCACTATCATGATTATCTTGAGGAGCAGTCTTTTAAAAACTTAAATCAGATTCTCTCCTTTCTCTATTTATAATTCTGTGGTGAACTCTCATCATACAGAATAAAATCCAGTGTACTTACTGTGGCATCAAGGCTTCACACACTCCACCTTCTCTAATCTCATCTAACGCTCTTCCCCTTACTTGGTATACTCCATTCCTATAGCTCTTGCCTCTGTTCTTAAACCACTCCAGCCACATGCCATTCTTAGTGTGTTTGTACTTACTTTACCTTTTGTTGGAGCATTCTTTCACCACACACTGGTTCTCTTTGTTCAGGTCTTAATAGTCTCGGAGATGCCTTTCTTGACCACCTAGTACAAAATAACTCCCCCTGTTCCTACTCTTATCTGTATTAGTTTTATTATTTTTTTAGATCATTTATCACACTCTGAAAATTTGTTGTGTGTATTTCCCATTGGAATAGAAACTTTGTCAAAGCAGAGTTTTTGATAATCTAGTATGCTGAAGAGCTCCTGCCAATGAGCAGTAGGGACACAACAAATACATTGAATTAAAGAGAGAATTTTGATTGAAGCCACAGAAGAGTGGTGAGTCTCAGTTATATAAAAATGAGATTAAACCAGAAGATATACCTGGGCTTTGGCAGCTCTAATATTTGTATATTTTAAATCATTGGGAATTGCTACTATAATTATCTTTTGCAGGACATGGAACATATTGTGTATTTTGATACAAGTTAGGTCAAATAAAATTAGTAAGTACTTCATAATATGTAAAGCAGCTCAAATTTGAACTTATGGCAATTAGAGGTTTATTAACTAGGTTTGCATATAGAATTATATACCTGGCTGAATTTAAGTGATTCATTCTTCATTTAGAAAAATAGTCAAAATGATTTAACTTTTTATTAAGATGTAAAAGGTTATTATGGATCATTTTATACTAGAGGTTTTTTTTAGTTTGTATTTTAAATTTTCTGTAAGATGTGTTTTCTTTTATGTATGAAAATAATGTTTCTAATCCTTTCACAGGATCTTCACCTTTCAGAGTTTCAGTTTCTCTGCTGAAATCCTGCTTTTCACGTAGTTTGATCATCTTGTCTTTTAAAGCTTTAACACATTTATAATAGAAATTGTAAGTTCTTTGCTGCCAGTTCAAACATCTGGGTCATCACTGGGCCTGTTTCTATTGACTTTTATCCTCTTGATTTTGGGTCATATTTTCCTATTTCTGTCCATGGTCTCATTAAGTTTTTTTTTTTCTTTTTTTAAATAGACTGTTTTTCAAAGCAGTTTTAGGTTCATAGCAAAATTGAGCTCAAAGTACAGAGAGTTTCTCTATACTCCCTGCCTCGCATATGCTCAGTATTCTGTACCAGAGTGGTACATTTGTTACAACTGATGAGCCTACATTAACAGATCATTATTACTCAAAGTCCATAGTTTATATTAGGGTTCACTCTTGGTGTTGTACATTCCACGGATTTTGAAAAATGTATAATGACATGTACCCATCATTATAGTATCACATAGAATAGTTTTATTGTCCTACAAACCCTCTATTCTCCATCTATTCATCTGTACCTCCCCCTAACCCCTAGCAACCATTGATCTTTTTACTGTCTCCATAGTTTTGCCTTTTCTAGAATGTCATATAGTTGGAATCATACAGTGTGTAGTCTTTTTAGATTGACTTTTTTCACTTAGTAATAATATACATTTAAAGTTACTCTTATCTTTTCATGGCTTGAGAGCTCTTTTACTTATTTATTTTTTAGTGCTCTATGATATTTTATTGTCTGGATGTACCAAATGTTTATTCATTCACCTAATGAAGAAAATTTAGGTTGCTTCCAAGTTTTGGCAATTATGAATAAAACTGTAAACATCCATGTGTGGGTTTTGGTGTTGACATAAGTTTTCAACTCCTTTTTGTAAATGCTAAGAAGTGTATTTGCTGAAATGTATGGTAAAAGTATGTTCAGTTTTGTAAGAAACTGCCGAACTTTTCCGTAGTGGCTATACCATTTTGCATGCCCACCTCTCAGTGAATGAGAGTTCTTGTTGCTCCACATCCTTGTCAGCATTTGGTGTTGTCAGTGTTCTGGGTTTTGGCCATTCTAACAGGTGTGTAGTGGTATTGAATTGTTTCAGTTTGCATTTGCCTAATGACATTTAATGTGGAGCATTTTTTTATATATTTATTTTTCATCTATGTATCTCCTTTGGTGAGGTGTCTTGTTCAGGTTTTTGGCTTATTTTTTTTTTTAATTGGCTCATTTTTAATTTGTTTTCTTACTGAGTTTTCAGAATTCTTTGTATATTTTGGATAATAGCCATTTATTAGCAACTTCTTTTGTAAATATTTTCTCCTATTCTGTGGCTTGTCTTCTCATGCTCCTGACAGTGACTTTTACAGAGCTGAAGTTTTTTTTTTTTTAGAGTCAAAAGGAAAGTTTATTAGAAAATGGGTAACACTCTGCATAGTGTGGACTCCTCTCAGAGGCAGAGAGTGAGAGAGACAGTGCAAGAGACAGAGAAATAGAATAAAGGCACTGAGAGGGACCTAGAGGGACAGAGACAATAGAGACAAGGACAGAGAGGGACAGAGTAAAGGCGCTGAGAAAGACAGTAAAGGCACTGAGAGAGACTTGAAGTTTTTAATTTTAAAGACATCCAGCTTATCAATTCTTTCTTTCATGTATTGTGCCTTTGGTATTGAATCTAAAAAGTCATCACCATATCCAGGGTTATCTGAATTTTCTCCTTTGTTATACTCTAGGAGATTTATAGTTTTGCATTTTACATTTAGGTTCTGTGATCCATTTTGAATTAACTTGTGAAGGGTGTAAGGTCTTTGTTTAGATCTTTTTTTTTTTTTTTTTGACATGTGGAAGTTTAGTTGTTCCAGTACCATTTGTTGAAAAGACTATCTTGTCTTCATTGTATTGCTGTTGGTCCTTTATCAAAGATCGGTTGACTGTATTTATGTAGGTCATTTCTCGGCTTTCTATTCTGTTTCGTTGATCTATTTGTTTCTTTTTTCACCAATATCACACTGTCTTGGTACTATAGCTTTATATTAAGTCTTGATGTCAAGTACTGTCAGTTCTGTGACTTTGTTGTTCTTCAGTATTGTGTTGATTATTCTGTATCTTTTGCCTCTCCATATAAACTTTAGAATCAGTCTGTTGATATCCACAAAATAATTTGCTGGGAATTTGATTGGGGTTGCATGACTCTGTAGATCAAGTTGGAAAGAACTGACCTCCTGAAAATACTGAGTCTTCCTATCTGGTTTCATAAGTTTTTATTGGATGTTGGACATCATATAGAAAAAAGAGTAGACTGAAATAGATAATCTCTTCCCCTCTCCCCCAAGAACTTTCCCTTCCTTCTGTCTGGTGACTGTGGTAAGGGGCTGATGTCTTAGATCTAACTAGGAATTGAATTGGGTTGAAATTTTAGTTTTCTCATCCATTTCAGTTTTTAATGTCTTGAGTTTGAGATCGGGTTTCTCTCTCCAGCAGAAATTGAGGCTTTAAACTCCACAGGACACAAATCTCTGTTTACCTTCCAGCGCAGCTATGCAGATGACCCATGGGAGAGAATTGGTGGAGCGTTATCTCTGTGTTTGGAGCTTCTCCAGGTTTCAGACTGCCATGCTGGCTCACTTATGGTCATTAAGAATTTGATTGTTTTTTCCTTGTCCCAGCACAGGAGAATCTTCTCCCCTACTTCTGCCTGTGATAATCTTGCCTCTTTGTCCATACTCTCAGATTTGGTCTCTGCTCACTTAGGAAGGACTGTGGTTCATCTCTGAAAATCAATCCATAGTTCTTCATTGCCTTTAAAGAAAACATGCCTTTTAGTTTTTTGGGTGTTTTCTTACTACAACAGCAGCAGTGATCTTTTGTGACCTCCTTTATCCTAACTGGAAGTAGAACTGCCAAAGATGTACCTTTTAGGGATGTTTTACAGTAATGGGTTAGGAGGCTACATTTATATTTGAATATAGAGGTGGAGTGGAGTTTGGACCATGAACTTTTTAAAATTGTGAGCAATACTGATGAGGTCAGTAGATTTGCTCACTAAGCTCCAAATGACCTTGAGATGAGATTTACATCAAAATATTTTTTATATACTGGGAAGTTATTGCTACAAATTGAAAAGTGCTTAACTAATTCATGAATTCTTATAAAGAGATATTTAGGGTTCTTTTGAGAACGACAGGAGGGAAAAGAATCTCATAATTTCTTTTGTTTCACATTTCTCTAAGTCTGATTCAACTATATTTTATAAGAAATATAATTCCTATAGTAATAGATTTTGATGTTGTAATTACAGTAGAAGTTGATTGAAGTGGAAAACCCTTATTATCATAATGCCCAACTAACAGTGACTTAAATTAAAGATATATATTTTCTTAATAAGAAATCGAGGTATGTAGTCTTACGGTTGTTTCATGTGGCAGTTCACAATGTCATCATGAATTCTGGCTATTTTTCCTTCAGTGCTTTCCTCTCCTTAGTGTGTTGACTTTTTGGCTTCATATCTGAAACTTCATGGTTCTTAAAATAGACTGTTGTAGTCCAGATACCATGTTCAGATTTAAAGCAGGAATGTTGGTTGGGGTGGGAACTCTTTCAGAAAGCGTTCTTTAAGTGAATTTCCTTTTATCAGTGAAGAACAACATTTTCCCAGAAGCTTATGTTAAATGTATTATGTCTCTCGCAAAATTTCCTTTGTTTCATTCACCAGAACTGGGCCTGGTGAATCCCTATGTGTTCAGCACCCAGCTTCAACAATTAACAATTCATGGATAATCTTCTTTCATCCAACCTTCCCAATTATTTTGAAGTGAACCTTAGGTAATTTTTAGTAGATATTACAAAACATGTATTTTTAAAAGGTGAAAAGATTACTCTTTTTTATCATAAAGATAATTTAAATTATACAAATCACACCTTTAAAAAGTAAACTAATTCCTTAATATCAAATATTTTCCTCAGTGTTCTAAACTCCCCCAGTATAATTTTCTATACTTTTGTTTGAATTAAGATCCATATATTGTATTGGTTGGTATGTCTCTTTTAATCTAAAGATTATTCCCCTATGTCTTTTTTCTTTCTTGTAATTGTTGATAATCATCTTAAAAAGCTGATTGTTGGTTTTATTTCTCAGGATATTCTCATTCAGCCATTATGAAAGTGATTATTATTGAATTTTTAAAATTGGGATATAATTTACATACAGTTAAACTCACAGGTTGATGAATTATATATATATCATTGTGTCAATCACCAAGTGTATTTTGCTTTCTTTCTTTTGTGTGTGTGTATTTTGTTTTCAATAATTATCTTTTTTTAAATGGAAAAAGAGAAATCCCTTTTATTCTTTAGACTCCAAAGTTTAGAGTTACTATGACAGCATGGATAAAAGATAATCATTGATTGCTATTAGGAATGTAAAGATTTCTGCTTTTCAGCAGTCGGATGGGTGAATTAAGAAAATCGGGGCTTGGGAAGCACTACTTGCTATCACAGGGATATGTGTAACGTGTTAGAACTAAAGGTGAGAAGTGTAAATGCACTGCATTGGAATTTATATCTTTGCAAAAAAGCTGTGCCTGTTTGATTATTCCTTCGATTTGCATGCATCCTTCCCTGCAACTTCCATTCTTGCCTCAAATTCAGCAGTAGGCTTCATGTCCTCTAAATTCTCTAAAGTCATGTCGTTATTCACCCCAGGAAAAAGTTAACTGCAGTTAAGTCATATAAATGTCACGAGTAATGTTATTTGACAGATATTAGCCAGCTTGGGTCTTTCATCTATTCTTTATCCACAATTTGAATTTATTGTTGTTTAACTTTGAAGACTTGATCGACTTGTGTTTTCTTAGAGTAGTACATTGACCTTAGTTTGATACCTATAGTAAGTTATTAAATTACTGAGTGGCAACTCTGTGTGAAGAATCATCTTAATAACTCTTACCTACTAAGTGATGGCAGTGATGACTGCCATTTTGTACATGGCTTATTTCAGGAAAGAGAATGAGAGTTCCAAAGATTTGCCCAAGGCTATATATAGCTAGTGACTGCCAAGAACAGGGATTTAAACCCTGAACTTTTATTCCAGAACTCTTTAAAAGTTCCATTAAAATATTCATGAATATTAGAAACCTAAGCAATAATTACTCTGCCTTTGGAATTCCTACTCCTTACATGTGCATGAAGAAACAGAGTTATATTTAAAACATAAAATTATGTCAAATGATTATGATAGCATTTTCTCCATGAACGTGTGAGTCTCTCAAGAGAAAGTTTTGTGCTAAAAAGTCAGTAAAGCAAAATAATTTAGTGGTGCAATATAATGACATTAGACCAGTATTTTTGTTTTTAAAGATAATAGGGAAATAGTATATCAACTTCTCTTTAGGTGATTCAGTTCAGGAAGCATTACTTTCTTATAAGTTGGGGTTACTTAAATTTCTAGTTCTTTATTGAATTTGTAGTTTAATTTTTAAAATGAAAAGTCTCTTTTCATTTTATGGCAAATAGATTTATTTAAAAAGCTTTCCCCTAAAATAACATAATTATCATAAGTTTTTTTTTTTTTTAAAGAGGTGATTCTTTTATGCCTTTTTAAAATGGTTTGCCTATATTCAGATTTGGACATGATTCAGATTTTGTTTCTAATTTGAAAAAAAAATGACTTCTATGACTTGTTTCTATTCCTTCTTTTCAAATCTTGAGAACACTTTACCATACATAATCATCTGGATTATTTTTCAGTATTCTGCTTTTTATACAAATTGATTTTAAAAAATTTAATCCAAATTGTCACATATATCAAGCTTGTTACTAGACTTTTTGGTCCCCAGCTAAGATCCGCTCCTTCTCCCAAAAAACCATTCTGAATTGTTTAAGAAAATCACCCTCCTTTCAGACTCACCATACTACTTTTAGTTGCCTTTTTCTAGGTTTCACTGAGCTTTTATATTATTAAACAGATCTCAGATCTTAGATGATGGTTTTAGAAGTACATATTACTTCTCAAAAGGCTTTTTTTTATGTAAAGTTGGTTGGGTAAGACAAATGGAACAACCAGTTAAACTCATTCCTTCTGTACTTATTATTAACTTCAGAACTCCTAGTTTTAACCTCTGGTTCAGTCCCATCTTACTAGATTTAAGTGGTTTTGTTTTGTTTTTTTTTTTCATGCAGGTTCTGCTCATTAATCACCACGAGTGTGGATCTGAAGAAGAGTTTATTACCTCTTTTTTTGAGTATGTTTAACTTCAGATACACACAACGTAGCCTCTCCTTCCCTATTAGATTCTTAGAAGGTAGTTATGTTTTTATAGTCTCCTTCTTGTGACTTTGATAGTTGTGATCAATAAAAATAAACACTTATTCCTTACATATTGGACTACTGCATGCAAATCAGTTCATTTAAAACCTCCTGGAGGTCTTTGGCATGCTAGACATAAAACCATGAGTGTTTGTTTGTGGAGGTAACCATGTTCCAAAGAAATTTAAGAGTTTAATTTTTTATCAAGAAACTTGGGAGAGTTATCCTTTAGGTTCTGGGAATCATTGACTTAAGGGGCTTACTTTTGGTGTGCGATTTTCAAAATTAATTTAAAATGGGAAATGATAAATTAGAAATACTTTTGTGGTATTGCTGAGTGAGTAGTATAAAAAAATTAGCTTGCATTGGACCTATTGTATGCTTAACAAAATAGCTGATTTATCTTGTCACTAGTTAAACATTAATGAGCATATATTTTTCCACATTTGCAATTTTTAGACACATTGATGTATTTTTCTTCCTGTATGTAAATTTGATAAATGAAATGTACATAATTTTTTTTGTTTTTAATATCTAGGGCTGGAAAAAAGAAAGAATTCTGGCTGAATATCCTGATGGCAGGATAATAATGGTTCTTCCTGAAGATCCAAAGTATGCCCTGAAAAAGGTAAATTTCTAGTGAAATTTCATGTAGAATGGATAAAATAATTTTGCAGCTAATTTTAAGAATATAAAACACATTGCTAGAATAGCACATTTAAACACCAATTCTGAAAACAAAAAAAGTAAACATTTAATGACTACAACCCAACTGAAAAATTACACTTAAACTTTGTAGTATTTCTGTTGTATGTGAAATGAATTTTTAGTGACTTGATTACTTGTCTGTATTGTCAGCAATTTGAGTGATGGTATAGAAGGCATACTAGTTAGTTAATAATGCCACATAGGTGTTTCCAAGAAGTAGAATTAAAATTAAAATTTGAATCATCATAATTTAGAAAATTAAAATTAATAAATGTAAAGTTTTATTCTGAGCAGATTTCTAAATAAAAACTTATTGCAGAAAGGGATCTAGTAGTAGGTCATAGTGATCCTGAAATTAAACATGATGTAGTCATATAATGTTGAGGAAAAACAAGATATATTTCAATCTATAAATATAATGTAGAAAACTTAAAGAAAATCCTCATATCTAGTATGATGCAAGTTTTAGTCCAACTTAAGAATTCTGTACTTTAAGAGTTCAGGGATGTAAACCAGAGAGATAATGACGTCTGGAACCATATTATATAGAGTCTTAAAAGCCAAGAAACCATAGGATAAACTTAAATAATATGTTAATTACTTTTCAGGTAATATATTCAAAATGTTTTTTTCCCCCAGAATTGCCTCACAGTTTAAATCAGTGGGTCCAGTTGTTTCTCTCAAAAACTTAAGCGCACTAGAATGTGTCCAAATGTCTAAAAATACAAGGAAAATAATTTATTGCATTTTTTTAGATTAGCAGTTAGACTTCTTTAAATTTAGGAATAGGAAGGTTGAAGGAACATACTTTGAACCTATTATTTGAAAATTTAATTAACGTTCTACTTAAAGTTTATCCTTTGGTTCCTGACTTTTCAGATAACACTGTATAAATGAATGGACAATTCCAAATACCCAAATAAGCCCTATACTACTGCCTAACAAGTATAGACAGTAGCATTTAGGATAGCATGTAAAAATGCCATCTGTCTTATATTTGAAACATTGATCTTTGCACAAAATCAAATATTACTCAGAACCCTTAGTAAATGCTAATTTCCTCATTGTAATTTCTCAAGGCAAAATCTTAGTAACCTTCTGTAGTTACTTAGTAACCCATAATAGGTTAAAAATTAAAATCTAGGGAATTTTGAGTAATTTGCTTAGGAACCAAAAAGAGTTGTATTTTGGGATACTGTTCCAAGAATAAGAGGATTTGATTTTCATCTCTGAATAAGAGATGTATTTCATGGTTTTCTGCATGTCAGAGGTATGAATACTTGACTCTCTTAGGGGTTATTTGTGTTTTAAACTTAATAACACAAATCCATAGTTAGTGGACTGAATATTTGAAGATTAGTTTTTAACTGGGGAAGGAACTAATGTTTAAGTGCCTTCAAAAAATCTCAACTTTGCCTAAAAAGTTTGACTTTATCATATTTGACTTTGACCACAGTTCTAGGAGGTATACTAGAAGAAGCAGTTTGATGCCATATTAACTTCAGGAGTTCAGGTCTTTGCTCCTTGGTTTTGTAGATGTCCAGTATCTTACATGGAAAAGTTACTTAACTATGAATTTTATTCTGTATATAAAGTGTGGAACCATAACCTTCCAAGGGATACTGCATTTAAGTGAGATAACATTCGTAAAGTACTTTGCATAATGTTTGGCCTACAAATGGTTGATAAAGGAGTAAACCTGTATTTCTTTCCTCTGTGCCCACTTCCATTTTGAGTACCAGTTAAGACTTGGGAAGAAGTGGCTTCCTTGACCAAGGGTCCAGTGGAGTACTCTCTAATTCTCAAACCTAGGATGCTTCAGGAAGCCTTAATATTCTTAATGCCTATTGTAGATGCTCTCACTTCTCTTGTTCCACTGGATGCTGGGCTTGGCATTACTTTCCAGTTCTTCCCTCATTAGGCAAATTGTTCAGTTGAAAAACAGTTAGTTATTGGTTATAGTCATTCAAAAGAACTCGTTAAAGGGTGTCATACTTGGAATGCTATACTTAACTGAATTGAAATAGTATATTTTTACATATATACAGTGCTTTCATTGTTAAAAAAATACTATTCTTTATTTGGCAGGTTGACGAGATTAGAGAGATGGTTGATAATGATTTAGGTTTCCAACAGGCTCCACTGATGTGCTATTCCAGAACTAAAACACTTCTCTTTATTTCTAATGACAAAAAAGTAGTTGGCTGCTTAATTGCAGAACATATCCAATGGGTAAGTGATTTAAAATGTTTATATGTAGTTCAGTGTTTAAAGTGTTTACTGTGTCATCTTGAAAAACAATCTAGTAAATTTATCAACATTTTATGTAAGGAAGAGTGTGAGAATGCAAGAATTCCTGTTGTAATTCTTTACTACAGTAGAGCTGTATTTTCAATGGGAATCAGTTTCTCAAGTCAGTATGTAAGTTAAAATTCTATAAATCAAAAGTACTGTTAAATTTTGTGTAAGAAGTTTCCATGTTTGTCTCAGTTCCTTCAGCCCTGGAGTAAATCAGGGGTTGGCAAACTATAGCTCCAGGTCAAAGTCTAGCCTGTTTTTGTAAATAAAGTTTTATTATAACATAGCCATGCCCATTTGATTACATATTGTGTGGTTTGTTCCATACTACAAAGACTGAGTTAAGTAGTTATAATAGAGACCAGGTGGTCTGCAAAGCTTAAAATATTTACTCTCTCACCCTACATAAAAAGTTGCCAACCCTCAGAATAGATCACCACTTCTTCGACCCCTAGATGAGGATTGCATTTAGGATCCAAATTATACAAAAACCACAATAGAATAACAGTAAAAGGGGTATGTTCACCTTAAAAGAGGTAAGTAGTAACCGACCACCTTAAGATAAAAGAAAGTAAAAAGTCAAAATAAGTCTCTGTGAGTTAATATCTACAAGTTAAGCTACTTTTTAAAAAAGCTTCTGCCTGAAATTGTGTAGTTTTATGAACCTTGCTATATAATAAAATTGATTTAAAACAATAACTGATAAGGTAGTTTAAGAACATAAATTTGATATAAAATGACTAACTCATAAAAGTTTGCTATACTGAAATTGAGTTATTTTACAGTGCAAACCCTTGTTTTTTTCCTATTTTACCTAGTTACAGAAATGTAGAAATGTTTATACCAGAAGATAGCTAGGTGATGTTTGCTTTTTTATTGTTGTTCACAACAATTGAGTTGTCTTATTATTTTAAGTTTTATATCATGTCCTGTCAGAAGGCTGGCTATGTCCTTTTTTGCATCTAGACTGGCAGAAGAGATTTATATTTTTTAAAGCACTTTTTTTTTTTAAATGAGGTGTGAGTGTGGGAAAGGACCTTTCTAAATTCCTGATTACTCCGCCATCCTTAGTCCTAGTTCCCACACAACTATGAACTCTAGAACGATGGTAGCAATCGCAGAAACAGTTATGATTGCTGTGTTCTTTAAAATGTGAGAGGTAGAGAAGACATTCAATTCCTATTATAGGTCAAGCATCATAGCAAGGTGCTTTTGTAGGGTATTACTTTATCAGCAGTCCTCTGAAAGAAACGGACATTTTCAGTTTATAGGTAAGGAACCCAAAGTTTAATTACCTCTTATGGTGACATGAGTTAAGTGTCTTAGAACAGAATGTAGGTCCAGGTCTGTTTCCTAAAATGAGAGTGAAAGCATAAATGGTCCCTGTAGTTTATTAAGGAGCCAGACAAATGTAGTGACTTTACTAATGTCAGTATCGGACAATTGCTAAGTAATATTCTTACTTAAAATTTTTTTCCAATTTTGATACCTTTAGGGCTACAGAGTTATAGAAGAGAAACTTCCAGTTATTAGATCAGAAGAAGAAAAAGTCAGATTTGAAAGACAAAAAGCCTGGTGCTGCTCAACTTTGCCAGAGCCTGCAATTTGTGGGATAAGTCGAATATGGGTATTCAGCATGATGCGTCGAAAGAAAATAGCTTCTCGCATGATTGAATGCCTAAGGTAACTTGAATGTAATCCTTAAAATCTTTTTTAATAGTTTAGGATTTAAGCAGAGTTTTAGTATAAAGGTCAGCATTTAATTAATCTTAAATGTATAACCTGTATATTTAAAATTTTCATAAAATTGTCAATGTATTGATTCTGTAAGTACTTTTTATCTGAAGTTAATCTGAGAGAATAGAAAGTACTGTTGGTTAAATAGTATTAAGCAATTTAAAATTACTTATTTATAACTGCGATAAGGCCAAAATAACCCATCTGTTTCCAACTGTGTTCAGTATTGGAGAATTTTAAAGAAAACCAAATGAATGTAAGAAGTTTCTTGGGAATTTAGCTTTAGGAAAGTTTGTCTTAATAATATTATTTGTAAATTATCTAAGTCAGTTTTTAAATTTTTATTTCTTGCTTTTATCATGATTTTTAATCAGAGGTGTAGAGGGAAAGACTCAAATTGCATGTTTTCTTTTTTCTTTAAATCACCTTTATTATCAAGGATTAATGGAGGAGGTTAAAATTAATCATGTAAATGAGATTTTTAGGTCAGTCTCTTGTTTTTGTTTATTCATGGAATCCTTGTCTACTGTCTGTAGCTATAACTTTCAGAATAATCCATCATTGTTTTAAGTGAATCCTAAGGCTTTAGGAATCTCAGAGCCTTTCATGTGTTTCTGGTGTCTCCTGCTTATTTGATCACTGAGTAGTGTATTCAGGAGAGCTCAGATTTACTCACCCTTTCCATGACAAAAGGCAGGTCTGTTTTTAGCTCTTTTAGAACTAAACCTGGAAAATGTAGCTGGTTAAATAATAGTGCTAAATGAGGGTATTGCCCCTTCTTTTAAATCTTGTAAACTTAGGTTTTGTGACAACCATAAGATGGTTTTAGTATATAAAAACAAAACAGTATAGCCATTTGATTTGTTCTGTGGTAGTGAGATTGCCACCATAAGTTTTCTGTTAAAGCATATAGAGGTTTTATTTTTTTCGTTTATTGGTCCTTCTTATGTACTTAACTCACTTTGTTAGGATTACATTATGAAAATACTACTGATAGTCTATATCCTGGCTAAATTTATAATTTTTTAAAATAACATTTATATTGAGATATAATTACATAGCAAAAATTCATCTTAAAGTATACGATTCAGTGAGTTTAGCATATTTAGAAGGCAGTGCAGCTGTCACCACTAATTCTAGGACATTTTTATCATTCCCCTGCAAAATTTTATATCCAATAGCAGTCACTCCCCACTTTCCTCTTCCCCAGCTTCTGACAACTGCAAATCTTTCTGATTCAGTGGTTTTGCCTATTCCGAACATTTCATGTAAATGGATAACATACAACTATAACAGACAACTTTTCGTGACTAGATCCTTTCGCATGTTTTTAAGGATCATCCATACTGTAGAATGTCTCAAGTGTGCCACATTCCTTTTTTAAATATTAAAAAAAATTTTTTAATTACAGTTGGCATATGATATTTATTTTAGGTATATAGCATAGTGATTAGACACATAGTTTACAGAGTGATCACCCTGATAAAACTAGTACCTCTGACACCTTTCATAGTTATTAAGATAATACAGATTATATTCCATATGCTGCACTTTACATCCCCACATCTATTTTAAAACTAACAATTTGTACTTCTTAATCCTTTCCTTTTTTTCCACTCATCTCCCAACCCACCTCCCATCTGGTAACCCTCAGTTCTCTGTATCAATGAGTTTATTTCTGTTCTACTAGTTTGTTTTTTAAGATTCCACATGTAAGTGAAATCATATGGCATTTGTCTTTATCTGACTTCACTCAGCACAATACTCTCTAGGTCTATCCATGTTGTTGCAGATGGCAAGATTTCATTCTTTTTCTTTTTTTTTATGACTAATATTCCATTGTATATATGAGCCACCTTTTCTTCATCCATTCATCCACTGATGGACACCCAGGTAGCTTCTGTATTTTTGAGTATTATAAATAATGCTGTAATAAACATATGGATTCTCAGTGTCCCTTTGAAGTAGTGTTTTGGGTTTCCTTGGCTAAATACCCAGAAGTAGGATAACTGGATCTTTCTTTATCTCGTTATAACCTTTGTTTTTACGGTCTATTTTGTCTAATATTAGTATTGCTACCTAGCTTTGTTTGTTTCCATTTTCATGAAACATCTTTTTCCTTCCCTTTACTTTCAGTCTGCAGTGAATCTCTGGCTGGCGGCATATGTAAGGTTCTTGTTTTCTTATCCATTCAGCCACCCTATTTTTTGATTGGAGCATTTTATCCATTTACATATAAAGTAATTGTTGATAGATATGTAGTTATTGCTGTTTTATATATCTATTTTTTAAATCTTTTTTTTTTTTTTCTTTTTAAAGAAGTCCCTCTCACACTTCTTATAGTATTGGCTTGGTGATGATGAACTTCTTTAGCTTTTTCTTATCTGGGAAGCTTTTTATCTGTCCTCTGATTATAAATGATAGCTTGCTGGGTAGAATAATCTAGGTTGTAGGTGCTTGCTTTTCATCACTTTGAATATTTTGTGCAATCCTTTTTGGCCTGTAAAGTTTCTCTTGAGAAATCAGCTGACAGTCTTATGGGAGCTCCCTTGTAGGTAACTAACTGCTTTTTGTTTGCTGCCTTTAAGATTCTCTCTTTGTCTTTAACCTTTGGCGTTTGAATTATGATGTGTCTTGGTGTGTGCCTCTTTGGGTTCATCTTGTTTGGGACTCTCTGAGAATCCTGGGCTTGTATGTCTATTTCCTTCTCCAGGTTAGGGAAGTTTTTTGTCATTATTTTTTTAAATAGGATTTCAAGCCCTTGCTCTTTCTTCTCTGGTATTCCTGTGAGCTGCATTCCTTTTTTATTGCCAGAATAACATTCCATTGTGTGGCTGTACCACATGTTATTTTTCCATTCGTCAGTTGATGGAACATTTGGGTTGTTTCTACCTTTTGGCTAGTATGAATAATAACACTATGAACATTCATGTACAAGTTTTTGTGTACTTTTATTTCTCTTGGGAAATAGAGAAGTATTTGCATGTTTTCATTTCTCTTTGTATGTACCTAGGAGTAGAATTGCTGGGCCATATGGTAATTACATAGCATTTTGAGAAATTCAGTTTTCCAGAGTTTTACAATCTCATAAACAATGTATGAGGGTTTAAATTTCTCCACATCCTCACATTTGTTATTATGTGTCTTTTTAATTTTAACCATCCTGGTGGGTATGAAGTGGCATTTCATTGTGGTTTAGCTTTACATTTCCTGAATGGTGATGATGTTTAGCATCTTTACATGTGCTTATTGGCCATTTATATATTTTCTTTAGAAAAATGCCATTCAGATTCTGTGTCCATTTTTAAATTGGTTTATTTATCTTTTTCTTGTTATAGTTTTTTATATATTCTGGAGACAATTCTCTTATCAATTATATAACCTAGCTATTTTCTACCATTTCATGGTTTTCTTTTTATGTTCTTGATGTCTTTGAAGCACAAAAGATTTTTAATTTTGAACTCCAAATTATATATCTTTTTCTTATTTGTGGTTTTTAGTGTCTTATCTAAGAAGCCATTTACTAATCCAGGGCCACGAAAATTGATTGTCCATATTTTCTTTCAAGAGTTTATAATATTAGTTCTTAAATTTAGGTCTTTGATCCATTTTAAGTTTATTTTTGTTTATGATGTGAGGTAGGATCTAACTTCATTGTTCTGTATGTGGATATCCAGTTGTCCCATCACCATTTGTTAAAAAGACTACTCTTTCGTGTTGAATGGTCTTGGCACTTTTGTCAAAATCATTGACCACAAATTTGAGGTTTTATTTATATTTGGACTCTTAGTTCTATTCCATTGGTCTTTTCTTACACCAGTAGCACACCGTCTTGAATACTGTGGCTTTATAGTGGGTTGTGACATAAGAAAGTGTGAGTTCTCCAACTTAGTTCTTTTTCAAGTTTTTTTTTTTTGACTGTTCAGTGACTTGCAAAGAAGCCAGCTGTAGACCAATTTGAGAAGTAATGCCATTTTAACAATAATAAGTCTTCTGATTCATAAACATGGGATGTCTTTCTATTTAAGTCTCCTTTACTTTCAACAGTGTTTTATTATTTTCATTTTACAGGGTCTTGGCACTTATTTTGTTAAGTTTAAACCTTAGTATTCTTTTGATGTTATTGTAAGTGGATATATTTTTAAAATTTCATTTTTGGATTATTCATTGCAAGTATATAGAAATAGAATTAATTTTTTCCGGTGTTGCCAGCTTTATTTTGTGCATTTGTGTCAGAATGTTCAGTTTACAAGTATGGAGGCTCTAATTGTGTAATTTGCTTTGAGAAGTACATTTAACATGATTTTGTTGAAACGCTTAATTGAACATCAGAATTACCTTGGGTAACTTTTGATAACTTACATCTGTGGACTAAGCTAATAGTTTTTTTTAAACAATAGTTTGCCTGAACATGACTTTAATATATTGAAAAAATACATTCAAACCCTTATTTGATTACTTTAATTACACCATTAAACCATTTGACTTAAATTATTTGACCATTCCAGATGCTGTAGTTCTAATTTCTCATTGTGTAAGCCTATTTGTCTGTCAGTCTGCATATCTTGTACACTGTTCTTTATATTTCACTGCAATAACTAAAGGCGCAAAGGACTAGATGTTTGTGTAAAGAGATTACACGTGGTTGTACCCTACTGCACATTAATAGTATGTGGAGATTTACAGTCGCTTGCATTATTTCACAAAGTAAATACATCAAATGCTAGGTAAGCATCTAAGTTACTTCTACTGAATCCTGTTTACATAACAGGCACAGAACAGTGGGTATAAGGTACTTGGGCCCTCTGTTGCCAGTAGCTTCAGTGTCCTGGGTTATCACTGGATAAGGATCCTAGGTAGTCACTCGCCACACTCCGACGTGAGTGAGGTACTATTATCCTTAATACACATAAAAATGAGGGGTACAGTACTGGAGTTCACACTCTGAACTGCCTAGTAGTCATATTAACTTGGGCCCCCTTCAGTTAAGTGCCAGAGTGGTTTATACTGCATTTGTGCATCCTTGCCCTTCAACACGTGTTGCCTTGTACTCAGAACCAATGCACAGTTCACCTTTACCCGGTGATATCGTTTATTACCTAGAAGCTGAATTCCAAAGGGGTTATGCACTTAGGTGACTATGTTATGCCCTCTAATGAATAAAATCTAACTCACCTTCATAACTACCCCATTGTTGTAAGCCATTTAGGCAGAATGGGACACATTCATTTGACCTACTCTTGACACACTGTCCAAATAAGCAGTTGGCCCTAAATATTTTGTAGAAAGTTTGCCTTCTACACCATAGCCAGGATAGTTCATGCACCTCAAGACCTAAGACTGAAGTACACCATGCCCTTAAACTGATCAAGGCCATGGCCTGCCTGCTTCTCAACTCTAGAGACCATCCATGCTGCAGTTAACTGAAGCCCCCAGTCACACTGATCACCAAGCCAGTTGATACTTAAAGGGCAAGTACAAGGAATGTGCAGGGCACTAAGCAGCTGAGCTTACAGGATCCGTCTAGGGCATTTCAACCTTGGCTTTAACTGCAGAGTCGTCTAACCACCTCCCCCCACCCCGCCCCACAAAACGCACCTCCCGCAGTGAGGTGCCAGTGTTGCTTGCAGTTAAAAGGGCCTCTTGCAAAGAGCAGACTGCCCCAGTTAGGCTCAAATGTGTGCTCTGGCGCTAGAATCAATTTTTAAAAATATCGATGTTGTATCCTGTAGCATCATGGAACTCATTTTTAGATCCAATAGTGTTTTTTTGTGTGTGAATTCTTAGGATTTTTGTATATACAAGATCATGTCATCTCCAGAAAGAGATTGTTTACTTCCTCCTTTCCAATCTGGTTGCTTTTTATTTATTTCCCTTGTCTAATTGCCCTGGCTAGAATCTGTAGTACATAGTTGAATAGTAGAGGTGCGTGCAGAGATAGTCAGCCTTACCTTGTTCCTGATCTCTGGGGAACAGTTTTCAATCTTTTACCATTCACTTTTATGTTCCTTGCTGCTCTTTATCAGGTTGAGGAAGTTCCTTCTACTCAGAGTTGTTGAGTATAGCTATCATGAAAAGGTATTGGGTGAATGTTTTTAAAACCATTATTGCTTTCATAAATTTTTTTACCTCAAATTATTATTTTAAATGAACAATTATTTTCAGTAATTTTTAGACTGTATAATGTTACCTAAAAAGTCTAAGAAAGTCAAATTGTATATGACTGGTTTTTCTAATTTTAATGATTAAAAATATTAATTTTTTTATCCTTCCACCCTCTCCCTTTTTTTAATAGGAAACTTTATATATGGCTCATATTTGAGTAAAGAAGAAATTGCTTTCTCAGATCCCACTCCTGATGGAAAACTGTTTGCAACACAGTACTGTGGCACTGGTCAGTTTCTGGTATATAATTTTATTAATGGACAAAATAGCACCTAAAGCGAATACTTCTGTACAGTACTAGAAGACATCTACTGAAGAGTGGATTGGTTGCTGACTTTAACCAGGAACTAGGGCCATTTTTGTTACAATGAACTCAGGACTGGCAACAACCATAGGTTGTTCCATTTTCATAAAATTGGAAACAATGCAGTAATAGCTTATTATTGTTTTGTTTTTTAAAGAAGATATTTTATTATCTTTTACAGAAATTTATGATTAATGTATTTTATCTATAGTTATTTAGACATGTTTACATGCAGCAGATAATTGTTCATAGTGGACTGAAAACTAATGCAAGGACTATGGTCTCAGTGATAAGTATATTTTGAAGTTCTTAATATGGAAATATACCAGTGTAGTTTGGTACTGTATTTTTTTTATATTGATCTGCTGATACCAGATATAGTTTTAAAGACTATTTTCACAGAGCCGAAACCAGTGTTTTTTGAGTTATTATTCAAGGAGGATGTTTAGGAATTCAAAGCTAATTCTTTAAGGTCCTGAAATATTCTTTGAAGGAACCTCCACCAGAAATGCAAAGCTCCAGATAAGCAGGAGGAATTTGGAATATTGAGCTTCTCCTTTCATTTCTTTCTTATTCTTGATGGCAAGAAGAAATGGAAGGTGGTAAATAATTGAAGCTTTCCTTCTTGGAGACCCATAAGTGACTAGAATTAGAAAGGTACCCTCTAAAATTTATTATTTCATTCTGGTTTCACTTCTTAAAATAAGTGGTAACTGGGCACACTTAGGCTATTAACAGATTCCAAAGAGGTTTATAAAAACCTGTGGAATAGTTTAAAGGTAAATATTGGTGACTTGGTATCTGCTTTGTTATTCCTCAGAAATACTGCACTGAGTATATGCCCTCATTACTGGACTTCATTTTGATACTTGTCGATCCTTCATAGTGCCCTCTACTTTTAAAGGGTTTATATGTTGAAAAACTGCTGTGGCCTTTTATGACTTGTATATAATGTAGAATAAAATAATAAAAATACTTGATAGCTTTTTCTAAGTGATAAATATGAGAATGGTGTGTTGTCATTTGTGCTTTTTCAGGGAGTTTAAGTTTGATACCTTGAAAAATGATTTAAAACATTGGCTTCTTAAAAGGTATTTTCACCAGTTTGCCAAAGGATCAGTATATCAGCAACAACTCCTGAACTTTATCTCTAATAAAAGGCAAAATCCTAACATGAGAATATAAAGAGCCACAGCCCAAGAATGAAGCACCACTATGATTTAACATAGATTATTTTTATCAGCCGAAATTATAATACTCCATTAAAAATGGCTAAAATTTACGACTTTACGGTTGACGAGGGTACATTTTATCCCCCATAGATGTGTGTTTTTTAAATTTATAGGGTGGTATAAGGCTGTATACTTTTTGTTAGGGGTATAATGATAAGGCAGTATAAATATTTTTCTCAACTCATCATAGTAGTCTGACTTTTGACAGTCACTTTCCCTTTGGGCTCGAGATCTCATTGTTTGCCTGCCAGGGACCATAATTGTTTTTAAATAGGATAAAATTTGGGGGTATAGTATAGATGCTCTAGTAACTTAATTTCATAATACAGGTCCAATTTCCATATAAGCCATAGTATGCTACTTTGGGGAGACAAACTTGGTTTTAGAGGGACTAGGTGTAGAGAGTTTATATTGATGGTTTAAATGTTACAGTTATTTTCACATTTATATTGAAAATACAGCCCCTCAATTTACAATCTAGGTACTTCTCTAAGAATAGTATTAATATCTAACATTTGAGTTTTTGCTATGTGTCACAGCTTTTTATCATCATGACAGCCTTATAAGAGTTTACAAGTAAGGAAACTGGAACTTGGAGGATAATTAAGAGACTATTATAGTATCCTATGTGAAAAATTTTGAAACACTGAACTGAAGCTATGATGTATAGATGAAGATGAGGAGATAGACAGACTGTGAAATGATATAATGGAATAAATGATGCTAGTTGATAACTGACCAGAGAAGAACCATGGTAAAGAATCCAGGGTAATTGGGAATTTCGATTTGGGTAATTGAGTAGGCAGATTGAGAAGGGAACACTGGGGATTTATATTGGATTAGATGGAGATAGATGAGCTCAATTTTGGTAAAGATTTTAAGGTGGTTGGAGATTTTCCAAGTGGAGATACTTATTTGATATATAATTGAATATATTAATCTAGAGTTTAGGAGAAGTTCGAATAAAGGAAATTTATGAGTTTGAAGGTTTAGAAGAGGTCACCACTGTGAGGTTTATAAAATGAGAGGGTAGGAGAAAGTTGTGAGGAGTGCTATCATTTGAGTCTCAAAATACCTGAGAAGGCAAAGGGAAGAGAGCCAAAAGAGTCATAGAACCCAGGGGAAGTTTCAAGAATCAAAGAATGACCAACACACCACAATTAAAGGCTGAAGAGTGACGTTAGAAAAAGAGTGGTTTCTACAGAGCGGTGGAGGCGCTAGTAGATGCAGTGAGTATGTACTTACAGCTGCAGCCAAACTTCAAAAGACGATTCTAATTGCTGGTTATATAAAGGTGCCATGAGATTTTATGGGTTATTCCCTTGTCTGCATGGACATACGATGATTTTATTTTGGAAGAATTGTAAAAATATTTTACCAGTTTATAATATAGAATATATCTACTAAAAGCATGACTCTTATAAGCACAGTAAATATAATAGACATCCAGTGATATTTTAGTTCTTGCTGACTTTGCATGGCTTCCAAGTTAGGGCATTTGGATAGGAACACAGCCATATTCCTGCCTACCCATAACTCACTAGGGGTTAAGATTTCTAGTTAATTTCCAGGGTAATGACTATCTAGTACATATCCTACCTATTCTCATGGCTCTTGGGCCTTCTGGCAGTTAAAGGGAAGACTGTCTTACAGCAACTCCTCTACCCATCTAGTAAAAATAAAATGCACTGGACTATTTACAGAACTAAGAATTCAGAAAACAACTTATTGCTTTTTCTTTATTATAACTTATTCCATCTGTTGTCATAGTCACTCAAGTAGATGCTTTCCTTAGCTCGGTGCTTGACAGTTAAGGAATTTGTCATGTGAATGGCTTTTTCCTTGGCCTTAGAGGCCCTTTCTGGAATTATCTTTAGTGGTTTTTTTCAATGAACCCACGGTTTTAGTGTTACAACAATATTCTCTTAGACTCAGAGGAAACTTAAGGGTCAGTTTCTATGACTAAAGAGTTCTGAAGAATGCTTGTTCCCTGGATGTTCCATCTCTAGGTAGTTGCATACAAAGGTAACAGCAGTTTCACAGCTTTTAGTGTTTCCAAGGCGGCTGCTTTGGAATATGTAGTGGAACAGTGGCAATTTCTACTTGCTCCTGAATCTCATCGAACTTAAAAATATGTATTGCCCTTCTGAGGTAACAGGGTCCTTTGGCCTAGAAGAGTGTTTTCATGGTTCTATATCAGAGTCTATTATTTTAGCACTTTTCATAATAGAATGGAAAGGCATTTTTTGGAATAAGATATTCTCAAAAGTTGGTAAATTTAGGTAAATTTAGAAATAAATTGGAGAGTAACACCTTATGTGATACCACACAGTTCTGGCAATCCAAAGTTCTGCTCTGAGAAGGATGCCAAGGTGACTACAGTTGCCATCAATAAAATAATTGGGGGTATATGTAATATGACTATTTCCAACATCTCTTTAATAATCATTTCTAGATCTTTGGTCCATAATTATGTAGAACTCTGCAAATGGGTATGGTGTGTAGATACTTTATGTGTGTGTATGTCTTTGTATAGGCTACACATTTTCATCCACATATTTATCACTTTTGTGGATTGTTATGCCAAGATAGAATCTTAGAGCCATCCAACCTGTGATATGTAGACTTTCAGCTTTTCTTGGATGTTGTCAGAGGGAGCTCATTCCATTTATGAACATACCAAAAATTAGTTTAAAGACTAAACTTTTGGGTGTAAGAGAATTTTAATATATTCACCAAATTAAATGGAAGGATAAGAACACACTGTAGATACAACTTAAGACAAGTTAGAATCATAAACAAAATGTGAGGTAGACTAGTGAAATTCACCAAATTTTGTTTAAGAAAATTTTACAGTATAACACAGGTGCCTCCTTTTCTAAAAATCACAAAAAAGCAATTGCATAAATTACAGCCAAAAAAAAAAAGAATACAATTCTCATTCTAATTTTAGTTTACATTCAGTATTAACCTGTGTGAACTTCATACATGGCAAGGTTCGACAGGTCTATAGGTTAATTATGGAGGCCTAGAGAACACATTCAGTGTTCTAAGGGATGGCAAGCTTGCTTGAAACTGAACACACAACAAAGTAACTATTAATAAATCATGGTATCCTGTGTTTGTGCAATTTTATCCTTAAAGGAGAAGGACCTAAACATTCTTTAAAGAATTATACTGTTAAGGTTATTTTAAAAGATCCAAACCTTAGTAAGATAGGCATTGAAAAGAATAGGCAGGTCAATTTGAATTGTCCATCATTGGGGTGATGGTCTTTTGGCTTTATTCTGGTATTTCTCTTCCACAGGGTTAAATAGTATTTAAGTGATTATAATTGATTTTTCAGAGGAGTGCAGCCTTAAATAGTATGGAGTATCTGCATCTAAAGTAACTACTTTAAAAAATGTTCTTCAGACAATGAAGCCATAAAGCCAGAAGAAATCCTGAGAGGCCATCTGCCCCAGGTACAACTGTTTTAGAATTATTTCAAGTATTTTATTTTTGTCTTATGTAGTAAATATTGGAATATTGCACAAACAATGGGTTTCCTGGTACTATCTGCATTAGGCCCTTTCAGCCAAACAGGAACAATTGAAATACATTCATATCTAAGTCAACCTGCTGTAAAACGTACCTCTTTGCCAAAATTTTTGCTGTACTAAAATTAAGGAGTATTTTAAAACATATACACAGCAGATCCTCTTTGAAGGTAATTAAAAGCGGGGTTTAAAGGAATTGTTCAAAGTATGTTTAAAGCATCATAAGTAGTTGTATTAAAACCAAGAGGTCTGCATAACATTTTTAGATTAGTACATTCCACTTTTTCACTAGCTGTAAACTTGTTATCACAAGCTAATAAAACTGGTCAATTAACACTTTGTTCTAAGTAAATGCAGGCTTAGTTGGACCCTTCTCAGTAGTTTCAGGCCACAAATAAGACACAGATTCAAGTAACAATGGCCATTTTAAGTGGGGATAAAATGGTACATCGGGGCTAATGAGAAAAATGTCAAGTTGTGTGATGAGAACTAGAGTAATTTAAGAGTAGACTTCCAATATACTGTTCTAGATCATTTTCTATGGTGAGAAATTTATAGAAATTTATGCCTCCTACTGTTGATACAAACACCCCCTGGTGACTTTAATGAGTCTGAGACTTTTAACAGAATCCTCTTGCTCCTTAAAAAAGAATCACTGGTAGGATTAAGTAAAAACGGTTTTGTCTCTTTCTATGGCTCTTTTCCCATTTCAGCAATTTCTGTGTTGTGTTCAGTATAAGGCAGCTAAAATATTCATTCAGTGTACCTTTTAAAGGAAGCTTTGCTTGAGTCCCAGAAAGAAAATGAACTAGTTCCATTCCACATAGAACCTTAGCCTGACATTTAACTTTGCTGGTGCCAACTACTTAATACCAACCAAATAGGGTGGGTATGAGGTGAGGCTGAAAGCTTCTTAACTGGCTTAACAACTGAATCAGGTTCTCCTATACAAGATTAATCACTGTTCCATATTTTCATAGACATGGTGTGCTTAGAGACTGGAACCATTTTTAAAGAATGGAAAAAGCAAAGGACTTTAAACAAGGAGAAGCTGCTATATGCACACAGTGCCTGCTCTGCATTTACTGATTTGTTTGTTCAGTTTAAATAGTAAACTTTTAACTCCTGTGGAAATTTTGCCAAAAGTTTCAATACATATAAGATTATAAATCTTAAGCTAACACTGCACAGAGAAAGACAAACCTACATTTTTTTTTTAAATACAAATATCTTCTACATTCTATCATTTCAGACCCCTGAGTAGTACTGTACCAAAGTACAGATCTGAAGAGAAACTGAGGGTTCAGGCCTCAAATGTTAATCTTCAATTAATTCTACACCAACGGTGTGAGTCACATAACACTTTCAGGCTAGCTGATGATGAGACTCAGCTTTCCCCCTAACATAGTGTAGTAGGAAAAAACAATGCAAACTCCATGTTCGTTCTCCAAAGTATATCCTCGCTCCGCGGGCAGACCGTGTCTTAAGTAATTGCATAACTGCCTAGGGTGGAGTGAACCTGAATGTAAGGTCCTGAAATTGGAACTGAAGGAGAGTAATGGCCCCAAAGACCTACGTTAGATTGGGGCGTTCTTTGGAGAACAAATATGTTGCACTTTGCTCCACAGTGATTGTACTTTAAAGGAAAAAATATCCCAAATAATTGTTTCTGCCCCACCCCACCTAGGCATCCCTTTGCTGTTTTTGGTCTCTTCAAAAGCTCATATGACGTCCAGTAAGAAAGTAAAGGGGTTTGTCATCACTGCTGTTAGCAGTTTGAAACTCATCCCGGAGGCGGAACTGCCACTCATCTTCTAGTTCTAAGCGGACAATTGTTTGGCGTAAGGAACTTCTGTCTTGGCAGATGACACACAGGGTAGCACCTTCAGAAAAAAGGCAGAAGTGCATTTTAGGCTCAGGGATCGAAATAACAAAGAACCTTACCACCTCTCTGGTTATTGCCCCTAAGCAAACATATCTGAGAAGCAACATATTAGGTAAATAACCTCTCAGAATTGTTCATTTTTATTTTGAATAAGTTGTTTTGAATTCCAAATTTTGAGAGTATAAAACGAAAAATTTCCTAACCATACCCTCCCTTCCCCTGTGGTAACCAGTGTTAAAACCCATGCTGTAATGTTTCCCATGTGTCCTCTAAAGCAGCAGTTCTCAACCTCAGCACTACAGAAATGGGTTATTCTATTCTGTTCTGTTTTTGTAGGATGCTTATTTAGCAGCATCCTCATCTTCTACTCACTATATGCCAGCAGCCGCAGTGTGACGACCTAAAATATCTCCAGATTCTGCCAAATGTCCCCTGCAAGACAACCCACCTGACTGCTCCAGATGTGTTTTCATAGGGGTGTGTGTGTGTGTGTACACATCATTTTACCTGTTCTCATAAAAAATGATAGCATGGTGTACACAATATTCTGATCTTTACTTTTTTCACTGACCCCAAAAGTCATATTGTCAGGATTATTTGTGATGCCTAATCTGCAGTTTGTTCTTAGGCAAATTAAATTTTTGTATATAGTACATACCTGTCATAATTCAATAACCTGATTTTTATTAAAATTAGGTTATATGAGAAACATTGTTTGGCTATTCACCTATATTTAGTGTACCAGTGACATGATTCCCCACCCCCTACCCCAATTAAGAAAAGCCGGTGGCCCTGGTTTAAAAGCAAGGTATTCAATTTACTGGTAAAAATGATTTGTTAAAGTTCTTTTCAAAAATACATCTTTTGCCTCTTATTTTGTTCAGTGGAACCAATAATATTCATAAGCAAAATACTAAATTTGGTTTACCTTTTAAAAACTTAAATTTCTTAAGAAGATCAGCACCTACAAAAGAGTCACAGAGGTACAAGAGGAGTCCACTGAAAAACACCCCTTCACAGTTGACATTGCTGGAGTGAGGTCTGGAGCTGATGTAGCATATGGCCACCTGGAATCATCAAGCATAAAATAGCATGGGCATTTATTTCAAAAGCAAGCAAAATTTCTGCACTTGAGCTGAAGGAGTCAGTATCTTCCTTTTTAGCTATTCCAGGGTAAGTTAAAGGAGATAAATTTTTTATTGAAACTTAAATGGGTTGTTTAAGCTTTGTGTCTCTTTAGTGTGCCCTATTTTAACCTATTTAGAGCTTCTCTTGTTTCTCATTATAAAGGATGGTTATGAAAAGATTAGTAGTAAGAAAAATAAGTCCCTCCATCTAAGAGTCTATAAAATAAAAATTAAAAAACTACCTTCCACAAAAAGGCATACTTAGAAAAGATTAAATGTTTATTGAGAAATGTTTAAATCAGCTTTTCATGTGGATATACTTAAATGTCAATTAGATAGAAGCTTCAACTGCATGAATTTAAATTTGCAGCTCTATACAGTTTCCATGTACAGAAGATAACTTCACAAAGATTACGGAGAAGTGAATAAGATAGTTGGGAGACCTTGAGAATGATGGAATGGCTTACTGTGCGGGCTAGACTGTTTGGGTTTGAATACTGGTTCCTCTACTTAGCAGCTGTGTGACACTAAGTAGTTTCCTTCCTACATTTTACTGTACCTCAGCTTCCTTGTCTGTAGAGATGATAGTAGTAACTGTTTCATAGGACTATTTTGTAAATTAATATAAACACTACCATTAAGTATTAGCTGCCTTTTGTTGTAGTGGCACTGAGATTTTGTTGTCCAACACCTAAAGCCCCGGATCCTGGGGTGGAGTAACTGGGAGACCTGGGCTAGACATGTAACTTACAGGTACCATGAAAAGCATGAGTACTTCTGATGGTTGGTAAGGCTCCTTCTACCTCTAAAATTGTACATTCACATCTAACCCACATAGATTATTGAAATCTTTTAATGAGAATGTAAATGTTTACACCGATACATTTTAAAAATCGGTTTCCAAAATTGAATATAATTGGATTTTGGTCTTAGGAGATGCCTTGTCAATACCTGGAAGAAAAAAGCCTAGAAGGAAATGTACACTAAAATGTTGTTCTCATTACAAATGATTTTATTTTCCAATTTATACCTTTTATTTTAAATTTTTTACAAGGAGAATATGTTATTGAATAGAACAGAAAAATTATTGAAAAACAACAGTAATAATTCTAAGGGACAGCTTAGTGGCAGAAGCCCTTAAAGTCCTGAAGGCGAACAGTGGTCAGAAGCCTAAAGGTGTAAGTGGCAAATGTTTAAAAAACTGATGGAGAACTTGAGACAGAGAGAGAAGAGAAGAATGAAAAATAATGTTGTAAAAGAAAGAACTCCAGGAGTGGAAGCGGCAACTATAAAAGTCTCCTGTGGTACCTTAAATTGTTCAGCAATCACTTAGCTCCTGTTCTATACCTAAAACGGGCTAAGGCTTGGTGTACCTCTGAAGAACTCAGTCTTGTGGAGAAACATCACATGAATAAAATATCATCTGATCCATGTTATGATAGGGAAGAGCAAGCAACTGCTTCTGCCCAACTGAGGCAGGGTGCTCAGCAGAGCTGACCACTAAGCTTTGAGTGTTTTACCTCTTTACTGGCTAATTGTGGAGAGGTGAAATAGGTATGAGGTGAAATAGACAACTGCCATCACATACTGTGTGAGCCTTTACATAAATGTCACAGGTACTCCCCCACCCCCTCCGCCCAGCCCCGAACCACTTAAGCTTTCAAATAGGAGCTAACATGGGAAAGAAATCATTGGAACTGGGTAAAGCACAGTACTAGCCCACTCCCCCTTTTTACCTCAGGTCCAATGTTAAGGTAGCAGTCAATGGCCAATACAGGATTCTTGAAGTTACGGATAGCTTTGGGGAAGAGTTTATATGAAGCGTGCTGAAGAAACTTCTCCAGGAGAAACTGCGCGGGGGCTGCCAGTAGTGTGTGTTCACTGTCAGGAGCACAGACATACTGAAGGGGTAAGATGGGTGCTAAGTTCTCTGACACCTGAAATCAGAACCGAGATGATCAAGGGAAATGTGTCACTGGATAAAATGGGCGAGGAAATAATGCATTGCATCCTAACCATACCCCCAAATAGCAGTATGACAATCACAGATACTAGATTCAAATGTGTCTGTCATTCTCGGGATCTGAACATTGTTTTCACTTAGTACAGGAATAGTACAGTCATCTACCCAACTACTAACTTACACACAGCAAGGGCAGGAGACAATGGAAAGCAGGTTTCTTTAAAAGTTACTGCATTCAGCAAGTGCATTATGAGGACAAACAAGTGCTGCTGGATGTGGTGGGATAAATCCTTTCCCATCACAACCAGAAAAAAAAAAATCAGAGGTTCTAAGCTTGACTGGGGAGTCCACATGTTATAAATGATTATACTATTAAACCTCAAACAGAAAAGGGTAGGCCCATGGAATTCACCCTTAACAGGTTTTGGTGTGTTACTTTCCTCATGAGTATCATGATTTATATTTTGTGAATATTACAAAAGGTAAAAATGTTAATAACTTTGCCAGTTTAAGAAAATGGAATATTAAATTTGAATCTTAAGTCTAAGTAAGGAAAGGTAATTTTGTTGAATTTTAAAACCTTATGTTTAGCTGAGATTCTTCGGTGAGGGAAATGAGACTGCCAATTTGCCATAAAGGACTGACTCCCCTGATTTACCTCACTTTCTAATCAAGTGGCAAGTGCTTAATGCCAGTACCTAAGAACAAAGATAATAATAAGAAATCATTGCCTTAATTTCAACAAAAGGATCAAGCTTGCAAACTTACCATAATCTTTGGTTTAATGATAAAATCCCTTTGCCCTCCAACCTGAACATGTTTCTTCATGAGACTGAAGTTATTAAAGCGGCAGATGAGCAGGCCACTGCTGTTAGTTCTCAGGTTAAAGTCAACATCTTCACAGAAATACCTGAATCATAATCACAATGATGGGTTTTACTACCTGTCACATCTCAATCATGATAATTAGAGAAATGTGTGGCAGATGTTAGAGATAGCTTCAAACAGAATCAACCTTGCCTTCTTGTGTAGCTGGCCCCCGTAACACTGGCCTCTGAAACCCTGATTTGGACATTACAGCCGTTAATGGAAGGAGGAGTGGGGTGACTTTGGTCCCAGACGTTTGACAGGGCCTCAGGCATTCCTGAACCAGTATGGCTGCATACTCTATATATCTTTGGAGGACAGGTGTGCATAGGTGCTCCCAGTTTTAAAATCCTGGCTGCAAATAGGATAAAGCATCTGCCAAATTTAAAACAGAAGTGAAATAGCTACAGAATATTCTAGTAGCTACAGGGTTGGGGACTGACATAAGTGGAAGTTTATGATCCCTGACATTCTTTGCTTGGCCATCTCGGATTTCCCAGAATGTGGACATAATTTATTCAGGAGGCAAGGCCAGGCCTAACCTGCTCACTCCTATCTGCCTGCTTTTCTCTACGGGGTCCAGATCTCTGGGTCTTACTAACATTTGGGGAAAGTGATTATCTCCTAAATTCTGAACCTGAATGAAGAGTTTAACCTTCAATAGGTTAATGGGTCCACACACTGATTTGTATCGATTCAACAGTTTCTGTTGCTATTATAGTTTATGTTGAATAATGAAGTTACTAAAGTTGTTTCTAAGCATTTCATATTTTAACATCTGTTAAGGGTTTGGTCAATTTGGCTGGTGATGAAGGGGCACTTTGAGGCTTGTGATCCCCACTTCCTCCTTGTCCATATAAAAAGACATTCTCAGTTTGTAGTTAAAGACAGAAACAGGAATAAAAAACATTAAAGAGGCTAGAGATGGGCAGAAACAATGAGTAGATGCCAGGATTACTTGCATCCAGGAGGCCTGACTTACCTGTTGAAGTCATACTGTACATTCTGAGTCAAGTCTATGTTGAGGAGAATGAAGTCATGCACATGGCACCTAGAGAATGGTGTCTTCAGGCTCTGGGAAGTCAGCTTGCTGCTCCATTTCTGTATGCCCAGGATGGCATAGTGGACAATTTTTGGTGTGGCTTCAATGTGTTGTAAGACACTCTTTAAGGACACATTCTTACTGGAAACTCCTGCTTCCATAGTCTGGCTGTGAAATGTAAAGTTAGTTTCTATATCAATAAATATTACTGAAGACAGGGTCATTTATGAAGTGTCAACACTACAGCATTAACATCTGTAAAAGGCATAATTAGCTCATTTACTTTATATTACCCTGGAATGGAGAAGGGTGTCAAGCCCAGTTTTCATGCAGCCTGTCACTGCTAACAAGGAAGCTGCCCTTCTGGGATGGGGCTTATCTCTTTAAGGCAGAGAAAGAAAGCCAGCTTTCTTTCAAAGTGAATTACAAACAGGGAGTTACCCAAGAGGCTGCCAGAGGCTAGAAGCAAACAAGTGTACTTCCCAGTTGTAATCATGGTATGATACAGGATTATTAGAACTTTGCTGGCTCCAAATTCGGGGGGGGGGGGAAGGGGGCAGGGAGGGGTGGACTGACAAAATCACAATGTTTGAGTTGGAAGGGCCTAGAGATATGGCATTTTGGGGCCATTTCTTGATTGGACTTTTCCAGGTTTAGTTAGCACTCCTTGGTTTTCATGAACCCCGTCACCACTGCCCAGGAGGAAGTCCACTGATTTTGGCCCAGCCATAATTTTATGGGTATTGGAATTGAGACGGGTGAAATAACTTTCCCTTTTCATCCAGATAATACAGCAGAGTTGGGGCAAAAAAGGTTCCCTAATTCAGGAACCAGTGGACTTTGTAAATTAACCATACTCTCAACAGACTTTTTTAGGTAACCAAAGCCATGATGCAGAAGTGGTCCAAGAATTTAATGGCATACTGAATGTCTAAATTAAAAAAAAAAAAATTGCTAGTGAAGGTCATCTCATGGATGATCTTTTTGCTCTGGAAAGCTGTACCACTCTTATTTATTTTCATGCATAACTGTAGCCAAGGGAAGGTATCTTTTCAGTAGCATTGTGTCATACTCCCCCAGAGGTGCCTGGGGAGGAGTACTACCTGGTCTGCTCCTGAACACTGTGAATGTTCCACAGGACACACGAGTCATCCATCACAACGATGAAAGGCCAGACACACTGACGTTTAAATCCCAGCTCTTCCAGGCGGTTCCTCTCCAGTTCCAGGTTGTGATATGACAACTCCTTGATGAGAAACCTGGCAGCACCTAGAAGGCACATAACCACAGCTGCACATCCTTCACTCGGGCTCGGCCAAAGCCCCACAGAGAGCTCACACTCTCTCCACAGGCTTGCCTGTTCACATGGTGACCATATAGGCAGGGGTCAACCAACTGTTCAGAGCAGTCAACTGAATTTTAGTGTCGATAAGAATACTGCGTAAGTCTAAAATACAGATTCCTGGAGCCTATCACTGAGATTCACTTGAGTACCTCTGATGAGGGGCAGAAACCAGAGATGTCCTTGATGACACAGATGATTCATGAACTATACTTGGAGGAATACTGAAAGAATCCAGTTTCCCTAATAGGCCACATGGAGGAAATACTTATTACTGGTTAGTTCCTTAAAGACGTGCTAAGAGGCTCAGTCTCAGAAGCAGCCACTCCTTCCCACACTAGGGATTAGCTAGGACAACAGTAAGGGTATGCCAGTTACACTCATGTGTCCCCTGCTTTAGATGTCTTTAGGAAATTGGCAGCAACATCTCCTTTGAAGATGATTCTAGAAAATGACATCCTTTCCCGAGATTGGCTTTTTTTTTTTTTTTTTTTTTTTAAACAAGAGTCTATGGTATAGTGAGTAAGACTGGGGTCAAGCTGCCTAGGTTTGATTCCTGATCTCACTATTTTATAACTGTGACACTGAACAAATTAACTCCCCTATGCCTTAGCTTCTCCACCTGTAAGAAAACAGCAACGTCTAATTGGATTGTATGGTGCTGGGATAGTGCCTAGCATGTGCCTGAGGTAAATAAAGGAGTTCTAGATTTCTCCACCACCTGCCACACCTCTAGAATAACACTCAACAACCATGTGCCCTCTTCTGAGAGAAAGCAGCCCATTGCTGTTAAACCCCATGCAGGAAGCAGGAAAGACTTCTTCCAGGCACTTTTAGGACCACTGTCATGATGCTTCCAATTCCCAGTTGTACATAAGCCCCTGAAACTCACCATGGGCTTTTAAAATGATGAACGGTGTCTTGGGGACCCCTCCAAGTGCCTCCAGACTGCACTGAACTACTACCTCCCCTCAAACAATCCTCACTGTTGCACTCCTGCTGCCAGGGTGCCCACCCCAGGGACATCTGCAGCCTATACTTTGAGCCCTTCCCAGGGTGCTCAGTAGGCCAAGGGACTCCTTTAGTTATTAGTCCTCAGAAGTAAAAGTCCTGCAAAACCATAGATAAGGAAAAGTAAAAACTTAAGAGTCAAAACTCCTTTAGCAGGAGGGCAGGGCACTTTGCAGAGGCAGGGGAACCTTTGGAAGTTTCATGCCCTGGGAACAGAGCTCAGTTTATCTTTCAGCCCTTCTCCCTATCCCAGGGGGGCCCCTTACCCACGCCTGCATTATTGAACATGCCGGGAAGCACCAGCATGATGTGGTTGGGCCAGTACTTGCGGTACAGCGGCATCTCATACTCTTTGACCACCAGAAGTGCAGGTGGCTGATGCCCTCCATCGCGTGAAAAAGGTTTAGGAGTCCATGCTCATGGCGACCACTGGAAGGAGTGAAAATAGGGCTCTTGACCGCATTCAAATTCTGCTGAAAGAAAAAAAAAAAACAAAAACAAAAACCAGAGACCAAAAAAGGAAATTAAAACTCTTGGATTCAAGAAGCTCAGAGAACCTGATGTAGTATCTGAGGCCAGTCAGTCCTAGTGTCCCACCACTGTCACCCACCTTGTCTGAAACCAGGGGCAGCCGCATGCTTTCCAGGTGTTTGCCCTGCTTGCTGAAGACAAAATGACTTTCCTTGGATTTGGGAATGATGAAATAGAGCTGCACCTCTTCGCCCAGTACAGAGGAAGAGAACGTGAATGCATGAAGGGTGGAGTCAGACATCTACATTTGCGAAGAGAAGAGGGAGGGGACATAAGCTCATGGTTTGCAAACTTCTAGACCACTTGTTAAGGCTGTTACTAAGAGAGGCAAACTAAGCTGAACTCATACATGCCACCAGACCTGGCTGTGTGTGCAACATGGAAAGGGTCAGAAAGGCAAATGCTTCATCTTTTAGTAGCTGCCACTGACGTGAGCACCAAGCATCCCCCCCCCCCCCCCATATAGCCTCTCCGTGGGTGAAGTGCCTGTGGCTGGGCACTGTCCTATGCAGAGGTTAAATACACCTATGGGAGGTCCTGCTATGTACACACTGCCAAAGGCGCCCAATTATGGGGAAAAACGCTTCTATGTGGGTCAGGTCAAATGCATTGAAAATCTTTTTTCTAAATACAATATGACTGACATCATTAAAATGCCTCTGTAGCCCCATCTTTTCTGGCTACAGTGGGAGCTCAAGAGGTTTGAACAGTTAGCCTAGATGTCTGGCTTCCTGGAGAGACCATTTGACTCACTGAAGCCAAATATAAATCTAACCTATTTTTTAAATTGCTGGAAAGTTCACATGCTCTCTTAGTAATCCATCTCAGTGATTAATTTCATAAAAGCCGTTACATGCTTTACAATTCAGACAGTATCTGGCTTAATGAAAGAGCATCAATTTTTAGCAGCAACTAAAATCCAGATAGGTTTCCTAATAATTTTAACCTAAATATTACATTTCATCAATAAACTATTATAATTCTTAAATTCTAGTTCATTCTGCTTCACAAGTATGGAAATATACTACTTAGTAAGTACTTCAATCACACAGAAACTAACTACAGAAATAGGTTTTTAATAAAGAAAATTCTTAAACTCCTAAAAACCTATGATTTATAGATGAGGGGACTTGAATCTTCCATATTCTGTAAAGTATTGTGAGGTGATTTCAAACTAGGCCACCAAAAGTTTTCAGTAACCCCAAGTAAGCAAATGAGATCTAAAAGATAACTCGTATTAGAAAGACAGATGGTCAATCCAGTTCTGTAGGAGATCCCTTCTAGTACCCTGTGGGAAAGAGGGGAAGACCTGGCCCTCTAGGGCAGAAGCAAGTTTGTGGGAATCCAACAGCAGATCCTGGAGGAAGGAACAGTTGTTCTACTGTTCAGAGACAAGTAATAGAAAAGATAAATTGAGGGAAAGTAATACAGAACTTATCCCCCAAACAGGCACTGGCTACCCTCTCATTTGCTACCTTTTCCCATCTTTTGTGCTTAAAGATGCTCTGGACAAAAAGAAGCCAACTACTATGAGCACTGGCTCAGCTCCTGTGTCTCCCAAGAGAGCAAACACTGACTGCTCTGTACGCCTCGGGCTCAAAACCATCCCACACTAGAGTAAGAATACCAGTGGGTTGGCGCATATGAGGACTTGTTCACAGCTCAGAGCACACACCCTATGGGTCAGTTAGATAATAGCTCCATTTTCATCAACGAGCCAAAGGAGGGAAAGATCCTTTCACTAAATATACCATAACATCCAGTTTTTCAGAGCCTCAGCTATTCTGACACATGTAACCATTTCGATGAAGAGTGTTAAAACACTGAAACTCCATTTCTTTCCCCCTCTTCCCCTCCCTCCACCACAATCTTAATAATTATGCCCAAAGTAATTTTAATCAATTCAGGGTCTATGGCCATGCCCTGAACATGCCTGATCTCGGCTGATCTTGGAAGCTAAGCAGGGTCAGGCCTGGTTAGTACTTGGATGGGAGACCATCTAGGAAGACCAGGTGCTGTTGGAGTAAAAAAAACAAAAAAAGTTGATTCAGGCATCTTGCTGATTAGTGGCTCCTTTTCATAAGCTATCCTTGGGCCTTGGGAGCCTTACTTTTCATCGCTTACATACAAAAACATGCTGAGAAACACAGGCAGAGGCAAAGGGGCTGCACCTGGGAAGCAGAAGTGAAGTCCATGTACTGATGGCACTGCTCGCAGTGGTGGAAGGTGTTGTAGGCCGCGTATTTGGTCAGCATCATGGACACAGTTTCTCGTTTCCTGGGCTCCTCAGCTTTGGATTCCTTTATAACTTCTGTGTACAAAGGGGCAGAAAACCTTCCCATGGTATGCATGAAGCCCCTACACACCTGGGAGAAAGTTCCTGAGTCCCCAAAAAGCCTTTTCAAGGATTCTATAATTTATGCCCCGAGAGGCAGGTATGAAAATTACACAGTGATATGTGTGCAAGAAAAAGCAGAGAGGAGAATCACTTAAGCCGCTCTGAAAGTTAAATGTCCCAGGCCTCCTGCCCTGATTTAGGGTTCCCTTCAGAGGAGATAAGCCTGGCTCCGCTTGCACTAACCTTGTTTGACCCCTGCCAGCTTCTCAGTATACACCAGGCTCATCAGACTGTACTTGGGATCATGCACACTGATGTCAAAGGGCATTTTACTGAAGCTCTCGATGTCGGGCCAGGGCTCTCCCTCTGACTGGCTCACTTCGCTGCTTTCACTGTGATCTAGGACAAGAAGAAAGTGTGCGGAGCAGGCAGATGGACCGGCCTCCCAAGCGTCAGGGACAAGAGGTTTTACGCAACATAAGGCCGAGGTGGGTAGGCAAAGGTATTTCTGGAAAATGAGCTCCTATGTCCCCAGGTGAATGGAACCAGAATTGTCCCTTCAGACCCATACTGTGGGACGCTTGCCCTTACGGGCCCCAGCATTAGCCTCTAGACACACTAGTCCCCAAACTCCCACATCTATGAGGTCAATTAGTCTTTCACTCGATCTCCCCAAATTGCCTTA
Organism: Eonycteris spelaea; assembly: GCA_003508835.1. Classification (NCBI taxonomy): domain Eukaryota; kingdom Metazoa; phylum Chordata; class Mammalia; order Chiroptera; family Pteropodidae; genus Eonycteris; species Eonycteris spelaea. The sequence continues at coordinate 4,704,795 of PUFA01000127.1, read as the reverse complement.
AAAGCTTGTTTAATTTTGGCTGACCTAAGTTCCACCTTAGAGTTTTAGTTGTGGGGTTTTCAGACATGACAGTCTAAGAGATTTTAGGGATACATTGATCAAGATTCCCAATGTCTGCTGCATATTGGAATCATGGGGGAGCTTGTAAAAATCTCTGTGCTTAAGCTACACCCCTCATCTCCTTTATTACCAGGCACCCATGGGTATTCAAAGCTCCTCAGTGCAGTTCTGATATGCAGTCAAGGCTGAGAACCAGCAGCCCTGGGTTTGAACTCAGGTTCCCCACCTTACTGCTCACACCTGCAGGCACCGTCCTTGACTCTCAGGGTTCCCGCTTGGCTGTAAGGATTCCAGATGGTGTGTTTAAAGTGCTCAGACAGTGGTAGGCACAGGGTGGGTATGCAACAGATACTTGTTATTAACAACAAAATTTATAAAATCAAAAAGCTTGACAACTTTCAGAAAAAGGTACTTTCAAAAACAGCTTAAAGAAACTTTCAAAAATAACTTAAAGACTAGAAGTACAGCTATTATCTTTTTAACACGCTGTTTATTTTTATATCCTGAGCTGAAGTTTACATTTAATAAGTAGTGTTATGCTTCTCCGGAGCTTCATTGCATTTATCGCACCAAAACGAGGGAGAAAGAATAAAGCCAAACCATCAGCACTTCTCGCTATAAAGGCCAGGCTCGCCTGTCTCCAGCTGTGTAGACTTCTAACAGCTCATGGCACACATTAAGGCCCAAGGACTGACTGTAACAGGATCTGAGAAGAAAATTAAAAGTACTGCTCTCTGTGGTGCTGAGGGCCTTGTGGGAAAGTTGTCGGGATGGAGAGTCCTGTACTCCTTGTCTGCCTGGCTCGGCCTTTGCCCTCTTGGTCTCAGCCCCCTCCAGGCAGCCAAGGGTGTTTGGAGGTCAACCAGGAGCTCTGTGGTGGGCCTGGTGTGGCTCAGCCGGAGACACAAACAAGGAGATGTGGATGGGAAGACAGAAATGTGTGTGTGTGTGTGTGTGTGTGTGTGTGTGTGTCTGGAATCATGCATGTGAATTCGTAAGGAATGGAAATAGGGCTGAAAGTGATAATTAATGATTAAATATAGCTAATGTTACCTAATGTTAGCCTTGCTCTGGACTAAATGAGTTCATTGGGCTTGTTACAGGTCAACTATTCAGGAAAAGCAAGTGAGGTGAGATCTTCAAGGCTAATCCGATAGAACATGCCAAGGCCTTTTCCTTTTTTTCTGGACTCATGTTTGAATGGCTTGAAAAGAACGTCTGCCTCATTGGAAGTTCCCTCCCAGCAGACAACTGTTCTTAGATGTGAAGTGAGCTTTGAGGCCATGCTGTCCTTAGCCATAGAGCTAATACTGGCTGATCCCTGCTCATGTCCATTGTCTGGCTCTGCTGGACAACCTACAGACTGGAACTGTCCCACAGGTGGCAGTGGCGGGGAAGCGTTGGGTAAGGGACACATGGGAAGAGGAGGGCTGGAGCTGATCTTACTGAAAACCAGACCCCCACAGCCTTGTCAGGTAGTGGCCCCTGCATCTCCCTGCAAACGTGAAGGGTCCGTTCTGCACAGTTTTCACTTCATGAGAGCGATCCACATACCTGTGCTCAGGGCCTGCGGCTAACATAGAAGGTACACCGTGAGTCACCAGCAAAGGCCCAGTGTCCAGAATATAGAACGTGCCCCGGACCCTCAGGCCGGGGAACGCAATCGATGCAGCCGCCCGACCACGCCGCGGGGGAGGCCCAGAGGGGGGCAGACCGCACTCCCGAGCTCAGGGCGCCAGCGCGGGGCGGTCTACTTGCACCCATTAGCTGGCACATCACCTTTAACCTCGGAGGAACCCTGCCGTGAGGTGTGGCGGACCCCGCGGGAGGCAAAGCGAGCTCTGGGTCTGGCGTTACCGGTTCCTTTCTCGCGCTCCGCCCCGCCGCGGCCCGGCCCGGCCCCGCCCCGCCCGGCCCCGGCCCCGCCCCGGCCCCGGCCCCGAACTCACCCGTGTGGATCTCTCCCTCGTCGTACACGTCCACCTCCAGGAGCCTGATGAGCATGCGGAAGAGGATTCTGAGGAACTGCAGATAGGAGCCAGTCTTTCCTACCTGGTGGGAACATTTTAAGTCGGGAGGGGGCGGAGGGCGAGAGGGCGGGAGAGAGGTTTCACACGTGGGCTCTGCCTGTCTCCTGCTTTGAGAGGCCTGAGGGCCCTCGTTGCTCCGGGCCACATCCACCACACCCCCCCGCAAGAGCTTCCCTGGCTGGTGTCCGTCTTGGGGACCCCAGCCTAGGACGCAGTCTGGCCCCAGGCCTACCTGGGGGGGACCCGTCAGCAGCAGCCGCCGCGGGTGGCAGGCCCAGGCGCCCGAGTTGGGGTCCAGCTGGTTGCTGTAGTCGGCGTGGTGCTGCCGAGCCGAGGTCCACTGCCTGTAGTACAGGGACTGCTCCTCGCTGCTCATGTCCTTACGCAGGAGTGGCCGCAGGGAGCTCACCCAGGCCACGTCGGCGTGGGGCAGCAAGGATGAGGAGGGTGGCAGCTTGCTTCCCCTTTGGGCGCCCAGGAGACGGTAGGCCGCTTTTGATAGGATTACTGTTGGGGGCAGGGCGGCATGCAGGCCTCGGCAGCCTTGGACAGGCTGACCCGGCCACTGGAGGTCCCGGGGTCCGGAGGAGGAGGAGGATGAAGAGGACGAGGAAGGCTTGGAGGTGGTGCTGCTCGCCATCTGAGGGCCCAGGGAATCGCACTCCCTGCTTCAGAGTCTCCGCAGCTGCTGCTGTGCCTACCGAGACCCCTTCCTGCAGCCCCGTGCTATGGGAGGGGCTCTGGGAGCTGGGGGCCAGGGGCTGCTTCTGGGACCTCTCCACGGTGCTGGAGGAACTCACCCCGTTCTCCATGATGGAGCCTGAAAGAGGACAGACAGAGCCCACCCTGTACCTACCCTGTTACCAATGCCTGGGTGTGCTCCCTAGGCTCCCGGTACCTTTAGGAAGGAGGGAGATGCCAGGAAACCAGCTGGGACATGCCTCTGTGTGCCAGCTACTGAAACTCCGCTAGAAATCTTCCCTCTGCCCTCCCTCTCCATGCGTCTCCCATGCCGCCACCCTGGTTCTGGGTGGGGCTGGCCGGTGGGAGATACAAGCAGGAAGCCGTGTGTTTATTCCCCGGCCCCCGCCCTGCATGGTCACCAGGGCGGGCTGGTGTGGCACAGGTTATGCCTGGCTTCTCCGGGTCCCAGCAACTCCCTCCCCTGGCTTCTTCAGGCCCAGTCGTGGGCAGGGCACCCTGGGATTAAGCGCACCGCATCTTTGTAAGTGGTCTGTTATTAAACTCTCCTTACTTATCTCATTTGGATATGCTATCTGATTCATTCCCAAACCCTGACCACTGCAGGCTCCATATTCAAGACCTGCTCAAGTGGCACTCACCACTTTCTGGGGTCTGAGGGCCTTACACTCCTGGCTGTGGAGAAGGTCCCTAGGCTGGAGCCACTTCCATGGATGCCCAAACCAGTGTGGGGATGTCTCCACGCGGAGGAGGATGGAAGGCATCCTCCCAGGGAGGTGTTGCTCTCACCCAGAGTCCCCTACACATTTGGCCAATTCACTGCAAATGGGTTTTTCCTCCGACTAGGGCCACTCTGGTTTGAGGACAAACCAAAGCTCATTACATTCAGGACTGAAGGCCCTCTCTGCGCTCAGGTGAGAGCTTGTCAGGCAGGTAGGTCAAATTCCAGGTGTAGGAGAGTCGAGATGACCAGTGAGTAATTGGAGGTAACTGAAACCAAGTCGTTCCACCTGCTCATCTGACTGGTGTCTTTCCATCTTGTATGAGAGCTCACCTGTCCCCTCACAGCTCTGACCTTCGAGTCCACAGGCCTGCGCACTGAGTCTGAGCCTCCCCGAGGACCCTCGGTCAGCCCAAGGCAGGGCGGGGTGTACTCGGTGGTGTGAGCACAGCCCGCACTCCAGGCTGTCCTCAAAGCTGGGGGAATCTCGAAACAGCAGGAGGCAAACCATTACCTCTGTGTGACTTACTCGGACCAAGGCCAGGAATATGTGAGGGAGAGGAGGAGTCAGATCAAAGAGCCAAAGGCAGGAAGATAAAGTCCTGACCCTTGCCTCCCCCTCACTGATGCTGATCCCAAAGCTTCTCGATGTGACACCCCTCCCTTCTGCTACCTTTTCCTCTCCTCCAAACCTCTTGCCTTTGTTTTGAACTGGTCTCAGAAAGAAAACTGGGACCAGTACAGTGGAGTGGCGGAGGGAGGTACAGCCTGGATCCCCAGCTGACAGGGAGAGCTGGGCCTCCCCAGCAGCCCTGTCCTCATGCCCTTGCAGGTGGAGGCCCACCATCAAAAGACAGAAATCCGTGCAGATAAGGAATGGCCTCTTCTGTTCCCACAGGGAATCATCTAACAGCAGCTGAGAGAATGAACAGAGACCTGCTTCGGGATGTTTCCTGTCACAGTGACAGGAAACGTGGGAGAGAAGGAACATTAATGGCAGTTATCTCTGGTAGTGGCTTTTCTCTTCTAAACTCTACACTTCACTACATTCTCCAAATTTTCTACATTAAGCTATTACTTTCATAGAAACAGTGAAATAGAGCTGCGTTTTCAGTAATACAATTTATCAGTAGAAAATTCATGTGGCGCACTGTCTTAGGCCACACGGTCTTGCTGCAGGAGAGGGGCTGGCAGGCGGCATGGTGGCTCGTCACCGTAAACCAGTGGCCCGAGTAGCCTTCAGGATACAAAAACTTGTCATTAAGTCCTTAGAAAAATTATGCATTCATTCATTTATTCGTTCATTCAAACAAATAAGCAAACACTTTGTGCCAGGTACTAAGCCAGTTAGCACAAACTTATAGTTTCAGGAACTGGAAGGGAAAAGGGGCCTTTGTGCCAATATCAGATACACCATATCCATGAGATGCCTAGGGTGGGAAAGACTAGGGGAAACGGTACAGGCTAAGGTTGATAAAAATTTACTATATTTATCCTATTACCAAGCTCTTTATTAAATGTTTACCCAGAGAAGTATTTTGGCTGTTCAACAGTCACGCTTCCTGAGTATCTCTCCCGGGAACTGAGGCTGGACAGGATGCTGAGGCACGAATGCTCCTCTGAAGCCTGGAGGGTGTCAGTAGAGACCTCTGCCTTCCACATGCCTACCCGCTGCCTCGTCCCATCCCTCGACCCTTGAAAGAGAAAAGAAAGCACTGACCGAGGTTCCAGTGATGGCACTGCTGTTGCTCTGGGGCCTCTCCAGGTCGATCAGCAGCTCGTCGGAGTCGTTCTCACTCACGGTGGCTCTCTCCTGCTCCTTCCCACTAAGGTCCAGGGCAACAGTGGACCCCCGGATAACCTCTTTCGAGACATAGCAGCATGCCAGACCCACCTCCTGCTCCAAGGCCGTGCGAGTTAAATAGCTTGAATCAATTAACCGGAGGTCACAGTACTTCAAAGACCTGCACAAAAGTGGTGATGTTTTGGTGAGTCCATTGGGCTTTGCGTGCAGTGTAGGTGTATGCCTGAATAGCTGATGCCTCCCAGCAGTTAAAATCACGGGTTTCAGTGCCAGGTAATCCTTGAGTTAAACCTCAGCTCTGTCACCTCCTAGCTGTTATGACCTCACACTAGTCACTTCATTTTCTCAATTCATAATAGAATTACAGTGCCTGGCTCATACAGTTAGTTATTGTAACTGTATGAAGTTACAGAACTATATTACATGAAGGCATTTACGGACAGCAATGCCTGAAACACAGTAAGCATTTGATTAATGCTATTGTTGCTGCCTCCCAATCTGCAGGCCTAGATCCTTGAGGGGCTGGGAACAGCAGATTAAGGAACTTCATCTAAAAAAAAAAAAATCCTGGTTTCAGGCAGATGCTGTTCCTCTCTGGCTGCCCTGCTGTAATGCAGACATACTTTCAGCTCTGGCTAGCCTCCATTTCCCAAATTGCTGGTGATCTCTGGAAAGTCAAAAAAGGAATCAAAAAAGGCTATATTTCTTATATCGCTGGAAAAAAAAAACCCCAATTGTCTTCCCATTTGCCAAACGAATGAGATGGTTATGCATCAGCTGAGTTTAACTCTCAGCTCAGCGGGGTGACTAATGAAAAAGGAGAACTGAGTATGCACACTGTACCTGGGAAAGGTCTCTCCAAGGGGGTCTCTGCCAGTTAGTATCACAATACAAGGCAGACCTTCTAAATCCTGGTAAGTCCGAGGGATCCACTCTTCTGGTTCATTTCCTCTCCAGGTCTGTGGAAAGGGACCCACATAATAAAATTAAAATCTTATTTAAGTTTCTACCTTTTGAAAGATTTCTAGGTCCATGTTTTATATACATTTGTGCTTCCAAATGACTTCCGGTCAGTGTATATGTGCATGTGTGTGTGTATACGTATTTTAGTTGTTATTAAAAAGCACACACAAGCACTCTAGAAGCCTTTAGTTGTATCTCAGCAAGGTAAAACAGATCTTGATACAGACATCATGCGTTAGCCTCTCAGGCCAAAGAAACATACAGTGTGAAATATCCTACTAGAGATGCAAACCTTAAGGAAGTCCTGGTTAAACAACCCGACTCAAGGCTCTTAAATATGTTCTTCATGTAATGGACAGACTTTTGAGACTAACTGAAAAAGACAGTTTCAGTTTGAATGACTAATGAAAGAATCTCAACAAAATTCCATAAAAACAGACATTTTCACCAAGAAAATAAAGTTAGTCACCCTTCTTCCTTCATTGACCTTCAAAATAACTGACAAGTAATAACAGGCTTAGGTCCCCAAACAAGAAGGCTAAAAATATAACCAAATCTGCAGTTGGCTCATGATTTCACAAAGGATCTATTGAGCATCAACTTCTCAACATATTAACACAACTATACATATACACACACATTTATCTCTGATAAGTAGACGTAAATCTTGAAAATGTGAATATATCAATGCAATGGAAAACTCTCACTAACTTGAAAGATGTTCAAAAGTGGAAAGATCTTACAGATTTTTCTATTTTAGAGCAGGAAAAAAAGACCATCCCTCAGCCATAAAAAACAAAAATGAAATCTTACCATTTGCAATGACATGGATGGACCTATAGGATATTATGCTAAGGGAAATAAGTCAGACAGAGAAAGACAAATACCGTATGATTTCACTTATATGTGGAATCTAAAGAACAAAATAACTGAACAAAATAAAAACAAGATTCACAGGTACAGAGAACAAACTGGTGACTGCCAGATGGGAGGGGGTTTAGGAGGGGGGTAGGAGGTGGGGTAAAAAAGGTGAACAGATTAAGAAGTATAAATAGTCACAGGGATGTAAAGTACAGCAGAGGGAATATAGTCAATAATATTGCAATAACCATGTACAGTGCCAGGTGGGTACTAATCAGGGGATCGCTTCGTAAATTATATAAATGTCTAAGCACTATACTGTATACCTGAAACTAATATAAAAGAATATTGAATGTCAACTCGAAATGAAAAATAAAAATTAAAAAAATAGGTCATCTCTTAAGTAGATAAGGTGGTTTCTATTTTTTTTTTATAATGTTTATAGCATCTAACTATGCTTTCTATCACCTTTGTAGCAGAAGGCATTATAAGACATAAACTGGTATTTCTGATAATGCTTTAGGGAACAAGAACTAAGAAGTGAGGTGTTAAATAATGCCTACATTTTTATTTAAAAAAACAACTGGTACTTCCTTTGCTAAACAGAACATGGGATAAAAAGAACTCTAACAGGCAAGAAATAATAGGGTTTGATTAATAATGTGATGTCTACAAACACAAGTCTTTAGAAATAGATATATCCAAATTATTCAAATTGTATATAATTTATAAACTGGAAGAACCATAGCCCTGTTGCCCAACCTTTTATCATGTTTTCATCCCAAGGGAAAATCAATGGATCTATACAACCATTTATAACTTAGAAAATCAATCTATCAGAAAGTTTTTTAAATATTAGGTCTCTATAAAATTCAGTTTTCCATACATTTTCATGTCAAAGGGAACCATAACATTACCTGATTTAAAGCCAATTCTGGAAGTAGAGATTGTTTTACTTAGAGCCTTCATGTGGGACTCATGCTAACCCTGACACTGGTGTTCTCCCTGAATACACTTCATCTCCCAGAAACCATCCATAGTCTGTGATTCCACCAAGAATAATGAGGTGGGTTTACAATGATGGGATAAAATATTGTTTTACTAAAAAGATTTATTTTCAAAAGATTACTGAGCAAATCTCACTTTTACTCTTGACCAGAGCTAGCCAAACCATTATAAGATGCTTCTCTGCCACATAGCTACTTCTGATGAATGATGGCTGCAGTTCTTAGATGGACTGACCATGCCCCCATGATGATGCCACTGCAGAGATGTTCAAGACAACAGGAAAGACTGGTGAGCACCGATTCAGGGAGAACATGGGTGGGGCTCAAGGCCAAGGAAATCTAACGGAAGCTTCACAGGCCTTCTGGAGGGGCTGATTTATTTACGTTTAAATCTTGTATCCTTCAAAGTGCTTGTCATCACTTTTAGGTTAACCACAACACATAACAGGGTAATTAGAGAGAAGCACAAAAATAAGACCGTCTAATAGATGGAGAGGCACTGGATTCTATCCAAGACTAGAGATAAAAGGCACGGACATGCCATCCTGACAACAGTAGAGGTTGGTAATTCAGAAATAAACAGGTGGGGCAGAGGCCACTTGGCAAGTGGCCGTCTTGCTTTAGATATGAACATTTCAACAGATTTCATATTTTCACTTCCACACAGAGTTTTAATAGTCTGGATTAATGTGATCCAGTGGTTTTGAAAATATGGAAATCTCTTTTGTGTGGTTCGTGCTTGACAGCTATTCATACAGACTGAGCTGCAACGGCTTTGAGAAGTAATTACTTGAGACCCCTCTGTGTCCCCCTCTCTCAGAAGAGCAGCTGTGCAGGACGATTGCCCTCCAAAAGCCTCGCAGGTCATTCTGATGTGCTGGCCACTGGGTTCAGAGCCTCAGGTCTAGAGTGTGGTTTTCAACTACAGCCCACAGGGGCGAACCATTAGGATCCCTCGATTTATATTGACTTAGTAACTGGCACTTTTGAAGAGTCTGGACGAATGACTTAAGACAGTAAGTAGCTACATTTGATCAGTGTCAGTGGCAACCCAGAGAAGACCCTGCAGCTATGTATACCCTTTAAACCATCTTCCTGCAACAAGTGTGGGCGACGTCACAGAGCAGCACTGATGACTTGCCTTTCCAGGTCATCTTTAGTATTATTCAAATAGTTTCAAGACTCATGTCTCCGTGAGTTACACCATTAAGAAGAGTTTCAGCGCTCTTATGTTAGTCATCCTAGCAATTCCGCTGTAATGTGGTCCACAACTATAATTTAAAATGGTGAGCATCATATCTATATGTGAAATATACATGGTAGAGCTTCCACTAAATATAGGAATTTCTATTTTTAGATTTGTTTCTGTTGCTTATCAAGCTAATCCATGATATTTGTATTTGCAAAATGCTTTATGAACACTAAATAATAATCCCAAAAATTAGATCCCTTAGAGATCGAACAGTCCAACTCTCTCATTTTGCAGCCCAGGGTGAAAATGCACATTAAGACTATGTGATTCTTTCATAAAATTTGTGCCAAACTACATTTTTCTTAACACGATTTAGTTTTTAGTATTTAGTGTGTAGGGTGTAGATACCATGTTGGTCTAACTCAGACATACAGTACCTAGCTCTGTGCTGTACTGATATGTATGCAAGTATTTTATTAAATGCTTTTTTAATGGCTAGGACACACTGAATTTTGTCAAAGTGTCCAGAAAAACCTGAGCAGGGCATAAGGTTGAGAGTTAGGTTAGTTAATTTATGAATTCTCCTCTTCTCCGCATGCCTAATAGGAGGGGTTTAGGAAAAACAGCCAGCTCCTGGCCATGCAGAGGGGCAGCGGGCTTGCTCATGCACTCAGTCCCTGTGCAGGCTGCTTCGAGAGCCTCAGTCCAGACCCAGCCGTGGGGCTGAGGGTCAAAGCACGTTCAGAGAAACAACAAACTGTTGAAGAATCCACATGCAAGAGGGCAGGGAAGAGTTCTACATGAGTACTGAAGATAAAACAAAATACTTTACCGACTCTAGACATGAGCTGCCAGGCTGGATGGGCAGAAAAGAATTAGTGAATTGATGGTGCTTAAAGATCCCACAGAGGTCTGAGAGAAAAACTTACCTTTTTTTTTTTTTTCTCAGAAAACAGATGACCATGGCTAGATGCACCTCGAACAAGATCAATAAACACGGGGTCAAACTGGGACATCTAAGTTTTGCACCTGCAGTTGGAGAGTGTGGAAGACCAACTGCATGCACATGCTAACAAGGGAAGCTTGACAGACTTCATAAACTGGTTCCAATTAGGAAAATGAGCATGTTCCTTACTTTAGCCTTAACGTTGTCATGAAGATCAGACTGACACATACATGTGCAAAGCCCTATTAAACTCAGGCCTCTGAGCTGCCTTTCTGGGATTCCCAGAAAACAGGAACGGTATTTTGAAGGAGAAACGCCTGTCCGCTGCTAACCTTCAATCGCGCCACAAAGTGAGTCGCAACGCTGACTTCGGAGGCAGGGGTGCCAAGGATGATCTCGAAGCGGTACTGCAGCCCCAGTCTGTCGCGCACCTCCTGCAGCCGCTCCTTGGCTAACATCGCCAGCTGCACAGAGGGCACCCGGATAACAAGCATGTGTCCCCTCCCACTTTTGGTTTTTCCCGGGGAGCTGATGAGGTCATCCATGATGCTGAGTGTTTCCGGTGTGCTGTGGTCTCGGAGGGACGCCATGGTGGTGAGAGCCATCAGAGCCTCCGAGTACTGCTGGATGAGGAGGTAGCAGCGGACAACCATGCTGTGCAGCCTGGGGTACCTTCAACAGAACACAGGGAGCTGGCACGTGGGCTGCAGGAACAGCCGGGACAGTAAGGTCTGCGTGGGAGGAACACAGACCAAGCACTGTGGGAAGGGATTAGTGATCAGTGGTGGGCTTGATCACCAATGGTGACCTTGGAGGCCATACCACTAGAAGGAAAAGTTGAGCTTCCAATGCCTTTGAATGAGAACCTGTTAGGACTGGCAAGTAAGTTAAAGAAGGTTAGGGATGGTTGGTCTCTTGACTCCAGCTTCTCTGATTGTGGTCTGTGGACCAGCAGCATCATCCAACAGCCGCAGCACCGGGGATTGTCAAAGATGCCAAATCCCTCACCACAGATGTACTGAATCAGTCAGAATCCTCATGGGCTAGATGCATCCCAAACAAGAACAGTAAACACGGGATCGATCAATCTGGGACATCTCATTTTTGCACCTGCAGTTGGAGAGCATGGAAGACCAGATCCTCAGGTGATCTGTATGCACATTAAGCTTTGAGAAGCACAGGTCTAGTCAGGTTAATTGTCGTAATGAATCATCCCTGGATTCTAACCTATTGCTGGTGACATTGGGTTAGAAGGGTGGTGGTGTCTGCTTATTTTTCTGCTACTTAAGATTACAGTAAAGGAAGCTGAGATTTTAATATCATGTCTGTAGAGTATCAGACATAAAATGTAATTATTATTACTAATTTGAGATTAACCCCACAGCAGTAACTGTATCTTCCCATAAAATGTGCCTTGGTACCACTGAAAACTTGGGAGCTGACTGGAGAAACAGCACCCTCTAGTGGTGAGGCCTCCTATCACCAGAGCCCAGCCCAGTAAAGGGAGCCTGGCAAGGAGCTGGGATGTCCTGCTTCGTTCAAACGCCTGTTTGTACGTCACTATCCCCCCCCCCTGCCTGGACTGCCAGGTAAGAGGATGGAGACTTTGTTCAAATTGTTAATTTCCACAATTACAGGACAAGCAAAAATAAATCTCTCATTTATGTGCTATTCCTCAGAAAGGCAGGCCTGTTGATAAAATGAGTATTAACGGGCAAAGAGGACCCACTTGCAGGCATGAAGGGGTCCTGGTCAAGAAACTATGTGCTCACAAAACAAGGGTGAGTCTTGGAGCTTTTTTTCTGGTTGCCAGCTGGTAGCACATGCAGCTGCCTAGCAGTTTGGTAGGCCAATTAGGGATTTCACCTTTGCTCCACTTTATAACTCTATTTAAAGTAAAACAAGTGGTTCACTGGCCTTGCACAGAAAAGCCCAGGGTCAAATACCAGCTAGGGTCATCAAATGAATGGTGTGCTTTTGAAGTACTTTAGAGTTGGAAAGGATCAGAGATGCCCTGAGTTCTGACCTCTCCACCTTCTCAGAGAAGGAGAATGAGTTAAGAGTCTGAGAGAAATTCAGTTACTTGCCCAAGATCATCCAACTGGTCAGAGACGGAGCTGGGCCTAGATTTCATTCAGGTCTCTGGCAAACTCTTCTTACATTGCAAGGATTTAGTCGATTGGGGGAAGCGAAGAAATATTTCAGTTTAATCAATCCTGGGTCACTCCTTCAAATATTCATATCATAGCTATCATTAGCCTAGGGTGACTGGGTTGGAGGAGATAAGGACAGATGATCCGTGCTTAGTGTTTTTTTGTTAGGCCGTGTAGAAAAGCCAAAGTTGCAACAAATGGTAACTTCTATATACAGGCATTTAGATTTCACACTCTGAAAGTGAATAGTCTTCCCAATCTGTTGTTTCCATTAAACTGTAATTGTAGTTTTGTATTACCAAAGTTGTAACAGAAGTTGATAGGATCATCTGTTAAAATACCAGTTGTGAAACTAATGTTACTGGACGATACATTCTAAGCTGGCAAATAAAACAGGTGAGTAGGAAATGCTTAAAGAGGAGACTCATGGGCTGGTTTGGGAAATCTAGGATCACAGGTGCTGCAAAAGGATTGATGTCACAGTGTTAGTTAAATCTTCTCAAATCCATTAGCTGGAAAATATAAAATCCTACTCCAAGCCTGGTCTTTTTCCTGATGTATTATAACTTGCCAGTAGGATGCATCCACCTGTCCTCATTTTTATTTCTTTTTTTCTTAGTAAAATTAAAGGTTGTTACAGGATGGCTTGTGATTAATTGGAGCCAGTTTTAAGAACTAGAACTTCTAAGACTTAGAATGTACCTCATCAAATAGAGCTCACATATCCACATCATTGGATGATCAGACAACATTGAGGCAGGGACCTCTACTAAGTTAGGCAAATTTTAATGCTTCTGCTTACTCTTAGAGTCCATGATTCAACATCAGAGAGTTAAAAATAGGAAAACTGTGTACTCTTCCAGAGTTTGATCTGGAACTGAGGGATAAAAAGAAGGCAGAGGAGAGAGGAGAGTCATGATTCTTAACTGCTAAGACCAAGGACTGGAGAAAGGGCACTAGGAACTGAACTCACTTAAATTTGATTGTCCTTAATTTTCACCAGTCTACACCCCAAATCTGTCACCGTAAAGTTTAGTTTTTACCAGGCCATCTAAGGGTACTTGCTTATGGACAGAGGGGCAAAAGGGGGAAACTATAAAAGTATGGGTGAACGGGAGGGGAGGCCAGACCTCAGAGGAATGGTCTTTAAAAGGCAAATCCCTGCCTGTGTAATCTCCAGGTGGTAGCAATGAAGCATGCTTGGAGATGGTTCAGGGCACGGAAGGTGGTTCTAAGTCCCACTTTTAGTCGCTAGTTTCCTTTGTTGGTCTTGGATGATCAGAGAAACCCATATGAGTAAAAGGTCATCTCAGGAAAGGCTATTTTTATTCTGCCTTCGCATTTCAACTGCACAGTCCAGGCTCCAGCAAACTCCCCGTGACACCGACACAAAAGACTTCGGGCTATTTTAGATATGCAAGTACAGCTAAGAGAAGGTCGAAGGTTTTTATTTACCTCTCCAAGAGTGTGTTCACCATTCTTTCAAAAGTTTCATCACATCTCAGAAGTGGGCTTGTGATCCCCCACTGTAGAGACTTACTGTACTCATTTAGGCCGAAGTACAGCTTCTCCTCGCAGCTCATGTCCTCCTGATTCAAAATACAGAGCACAACCCGGTAAGGACAGGATACATTGTATCTTGTTTTCTGGGGGGGGGAACCCCCCTGTAATAGGTTATTTCCTGGAGGTTAAAACAATTGTGAATAAACAAGTGGGACTACAGCAAACTAAAAGCTTCTGCACAGCAAAGGAAGCCATCAACAAAATGAAAAGGCAACCCACGGAACGGGAGAAAATATTTGCAAACACTATTATCTGATAAGAAATGAATATCCAAAATATTTAAAGAACTCACACAACTCAAATAAAAAAAAACCCTCCAAATAATCCAATTAAAATGGCAGAGGAATTGAAATTTTTCTAAAGAAGATAAATAGATGGCCAACAGGTACATGAAAAGATGTTCAACATCACTAATCATCAGGGAAATGCAAATCAAAACCACAATGAGCTATCACTTCATGCCTGTTATAATGGCTATTATCAAAGACAAGAGATAAGTGTTGGCATGGGTGTAGAGAAAAGGGAAACCTTGTGCATTTTTGGAGGGAATGTAAACGCGGCCATTATGGAAAATAGTACAGAGATACCTCAAGATATTAAAAAGGTATCTACTATATGATCCAGCAATCCCACTTCTGGATATATATTCAAAGGAAAAGAAAACAGGATATTGAAGAGTTATCTGAACTGCCATCTTCACTGCAGCATTATTCACAATAGCCAAGACATTGGAAATAACCTAAGTGTTCATCAATGGATGAATGAATAAAGATGTGAGATACATACTATATGTATATACATATGTATCTATGTACATATACATATATGTATGTATATATATATATATGAATACTATTTAGCTATGAAAATGGACATCCTGCTATTTGCAACAACATGATAAACCTCGAGGGTTATACTATGTGAAATAAGTTAGAGAAAGAAAAATTATGCACTGTATCACCTACATGTGGAATCTTAAAAAAAAAACCCTCAAACTCATAGAAACAGAGAGAATAGTGGTTGCCAGGGGTTGGGGAAATAGGGAGAGGTTGGTGAAAAGGTATAAACTTTCAGGTATAAGATGAGTAAGGTCAGAGGATCTAATGTAGAACATGGTGACTATAGTTGCTAACACTATATCACATGACTGAAATTTGCTAAGGAAGTAGAACTTAAATGTTCTTAAAATATGTACACACAGTGATGGATGGGAGGAATCCTTTCATAATATATACATATATCGGTTGATCACAATGTACACTTTAAACATCTTACAATTCTGTCAGTTACACCTCACTAAAGCTGAAAGAAAATGTGTTTCATTATATAACCTGATATCAACTCTATAATCATCTCTGAGGCATAACTTTCTCTTCAGTTCAAATAAACTTAACATGTTGTAAATGGAACGCTGACATGCTTTCTCAAGGCAGATAACTATAGAGATGGTTTGTTTTCTCTTTCTTTTATTCAGACATTTTCAGAGAAATAGCATTATTTAGACTGGTATGGTCACATGGCCAGATTTTTCCTCTCTCGAAGCTGCTCTCTCTATTCTGATACATATACTATCTACAGGACTCTGGAGATCGACAAACTAAAAAATTCCTCTATCATAGAAAACTTGTCTGACATAATTTAATGGTGATCATTCATAAAAGCTTATCTTTTTACAAACAAAATTTTAAAAGTGAAATATATATATTTTCCCACCTTCTTAAACACAATGCACAGTATTTAATCTATCCCCTTCTTGATGACTCAGTCATTACTATGAAAAAAAAAAAAGGATTTTGGGATGTGACTATAGATTCCCTCAGAGGGTCCTGAGATGTCTGACAATACGCTTGTCCTTAAACTAGGCAGCCCCGCTGTATTCAATAAGCTTTTTGTGTTCATGTATCTGGTTTTTAAAACACAGTTTTCTTTCCTCTTTTGTATGTTACTTTTTCAGTCATTTCTTCTTCCTGTCATGTTGCCTGTGCATTTGTTTCACTTTTATTTATTTGTTATATGTTGACATTGTTCTTTAAACACTCCCCAACTCATTTCACAAAGGTAATACAGAAACTTAAAATGTATACAATAAATATAAATTAGGTGATCAGAGGAAGAAAAAGCAAGGGCAAGAGAAATAAGATTGAGCCAGGAATAAAGTTAGTTCTCTCAAAAATGGATACAGACGTTTCTGTATGTTTTGTTAGAAGTGAGCTACAAATTGGGTTCTGAGCTTTTTAGTAACTCATCCAAAGAGATGAGCAATTGAGTGATCTATAAGTCCATAAGATAAAAATAAAGCACTATATAATTGGCAGCTTTTAACTCTTTGAGATCCCAAACTGGGAATCCTGCTTGTTGGAAGGGGGTCTTATTTGAGAGTAAATATGCTTTATTTATGTTCTTATAAATATAGACCAGAATATATTCTTATAAATCCTGGAGACTTAGAGCTTATATGGTTGACATCTATTGTTTGTTTGCTTGTTTCCCTGAGTTTTTCCCTGTGTTGTGAATAGTTGTGTCAAATAAGTAATTTAGGGTGAAAAAGGTCATTAATTGAGTGTCCCTTCTTATCAGGAATGGACACAGAGTTAGTGTAAAACCTTTATTTCATATAAACTTGGAGCTTCACATTCCTTCTCATCCTCAGTCTTGTTTCTTTGGGAAAATATAAAATCCTACTCCAAGCCTGTATGGGTTTTAAAACCCAGTATGGGTTTTAAGGATCAGAGCTACTAAAGCTAAGAATTGGAAATGAATAGTTTCACCAATTGTTATGTTTATATTAAACTGTAACTATAGTTTGTAAGTATTACAAAAGTTGCCACAGAAGTTAAAAGGGCCATACTTTAAAATGAGTTATGAAAATCTGCATGATGTTATGCTAAGAAAACATACAATCACATGAAGTAAAGTAAGTCAGATGGAAAAAGTCGAGAACCATATTATTTCACTCATATATGGTACATAAAACTGAAAGTAACATTTGAACAAACAAGACAAACAAGCAAAAACCTCAGAGACACAGGCAACAGTATGGTGGTTACCAGAGAAAAAGTGGGTGGTGGGTGGAAGACGGTAAAGGGGCTCACATATATGGTGATGGAAGGAGACTTGACTTTGGGTGGTGAACACAATGCAAAATACAGATGATGTATTATGAAATTGTAAACCTGAAACCTACATAATTTTATTAACCAATGTCACCTCAATGAACTTAATAAAATTTAAAAAATGTAAAAATAAAGAAACATATACTCCCAAGTATCACAAATCATAAATTATATGACTCATTGAATCCTTATGTCTTTGGGGAAAATATTCCTTCTCTTAAAAAAATCTCCCACCGCACACAGCTGTCCACGCAGTGACTCCATGCTGCAACTTGCTCTGTCCTTCACTGCTGTCTCTGCTTTTCCTCCGACCAAACCCTCTGTATGGACGCTGTTCCCTGGAAGCTCACTAAGGACTTCCAGGCCCATCCAGTGGCCTTCATGTGTCAGCCCTTGATCTCTGCCCTCTTCACAGTTTTCTTCATTATTTTCTTCTTGATTTTATCTATACAAGCTGCTTCAGCGATCACTGTTTTTGAAAAAATATTCCATGTCCTCATTGTAAGGCCCAATCCAAACTCCAACTTTGTATTTGCCATGTGCACTCGCTTGAGTCTCACCTCGGTGGAACTCCACCTTGTCTGCTCTCCATGATCGGTTTCCTCCTGACTTCTTTCCAACTGACGGCATCGCCTCCAAGACATTTCTGACTCCTGCCTCTTCCCCCAAAACAAATCCTAGAAAAGTGACCAATTCTTCCATCCTTTTTTATTATCAGGACTACTATTCTGATTCAAGTATTTGTTAATTCTAACCCGAATTATCAGAAAAGCCAAATGACTCTGATCTTCCTCTTTCTAATCATGCTGACTTAGCCTCTATCAATAATGAACTGTCTTAAGATGCAGCCTCTGAGTATCTCCTAAAACTGAACATATTCATACCCTATGATTCAGCAATTTCACTCCCAGGTATATACTAAATAGAAATGCATACAAATGTCTACTAAAAGGCACGTACTAGCATGTTTATAGCAGCATTATTTGAAATAAATAAATAGGATAAATAAATGAGTTGTGCTGGAGCCATCCAGTATAATCTATATGTAACAAGGACTATTTTATGACTCATCTAAAATATAGAATGCTCACAAACAATGATGAGCAAAAGCAGCCACATACGAAAGAGTGTATACTGCACGGTTCTATTTATATAAAGTTCAAAACTGGGCCAATGAAATCTATGATGTAAGAGGCCAGAAGAGTCTTCCCTTTGGTGGGGGAGTGCCTGGCTTCTGGGGTGGTGGTGATGTTCTAGTTCTTCATCTCGGTGCTGGTCCCACGGGTGTGTTCAGCTTTGCGAAAATTCACTGAGCTGTACATTTACATTGTTAATATAAAAACTAAATATGTATATTCTGATAGTGCTAATAATATTATGCCTTTGATAAAAAATTGCTAATGCCTGTGCAATAAGTGTAAACTTTGCTAGCCTGGCACTCAAAGTCTCCATATGTCTATTTCCAGGTTTCTTTTCACCCCAATAAGTGTCTCTGAAAAACGCGCATGTCTCCTCCTCCTTGTGGCTCTGCTGCCAAGGAGCAGCTGCCCGCCACGTGTGCCCCATCCTTCCTCTGCTCCAAGGCCCGTCCTCATCGGTGTCCTCTCCCCATGTGGCCTTTCCTGGTGCTTTCAAATGCACAGGACTTCTTCCTCCTTTCAACCCCAGAGCATTTTGGTGTTTTGAAATCGTCTTACTCCATTTCTGTTTTATAAGATTTTTTGTTTGACAAATAAAGATTGTAACATATTTAAGGTATACAACTTGATGTTTCTTTTTTAAAATTGAGATATAATTGACATATTAGTTTTGGGTATACAACATAATGATTCAATATATATATATACTGTGAAATGATCACCACAATAAGTCTAGCTAACATCCATCACCACACATAGATACAGTTTTTTTCGTTGTCTGATATAAGACATTGACATTTCTGGCATCTTTTACTTAAACATGTATATTTAAAAATATCCAGTATGTTCAATATTTTAAAATGAATGATCCATTGCTTAATGGTTAATCTTTATTTATTTATTTTTTATGAAACATTTCTTTTCTTTGAGAGTATATTTATCATACAGTTTATAGGTGATAGAAAATATTTTTCAGGTATTAGGTATTGGAGCCAAAAAGTATAAAGACCTGGATATGTGCAACATTGCAATGACAATTCTCAACACATTAAATGCTATTATTGAGTAACGTCACAATACCATTATCCCCCATTTCAACTAGAAATCTGTGAGAAATGATTAAAAGGAAAAATCCAGTTTCTGGAGGAGCATGAGAGTAATTAACAGTGATACAGATCAGTAAGACTGAGACATAACAGAGAAGCCATCCAAGAAGAATAAAATTTCCAAGTCTCAGGTTGAAATTAATCAGTTAAAGGCACAAAGATAATTTAGGATACTGATGATAAATAATGTCAGGTAACAACACATTTTGAGGAGGCAAACTATATAGAATGGATCATTTTGTATCCGCATGATACCTAAACAACCACCTAATCAAATTTACGTAGGACACTATTGTCTAGTTTTTTAGTCTTACGATAATTTATGTAATTATCTGGAACTTTTAGAAGATAAAGCGTTATGTCAGAATTTTTGAACTCTTGTGCTCTACTTGCCACATTTTATTAC
Source organism: Eonycteris spelaea (assembly GCA_003508835.1). Lineage (NCBI taxonomy): Eukaryota > Metazoa > Chordata > Mammalia > Chiroptera > Pteropodidae > Eonycteris > Eonycteris spelaea. The sequence continues at coordinate 4,685,029 of PUFA01000127.1, read as the reverse complement.
AAGATTCTCCCTGGGGAAACTAAGAACATGCTTGTGTACCAGAGACTCACCATGCTGTCCAGGTGTATCCAGTGAACCTCATTGCTGGAGCTGATTCGGGACTGCTGGGTCTGCAGAGTGTACGGGAAGGAGCTAACCTGGAGCACCAGGAGGTTGAAAGCTTCCAGAACTTCTCGGCAATTAATGACTCTATCAGCCAACCCATGACTAGGTTCACCATGTGACAAAGAGCCCGAAATGACACTGTAAAGATATGGAAGTCATATTAAAGCCTCTTGATTTAATTGATTAGCTCAGAAGCAGACATAAAAATGGATGCAATATTGACTCTTAGCTTCCCAGTTCTTTTTAATTGCGAGCAGCAGGAGAAGCAAACATTTGACTTGGAAAAGCCCAAATTACACAACTTTGTACACCTTTCAGACAGATTTTAGGGATTTTTTTTTCAGTTTGCACCTGATAGATACACCTCAAAGTGTAAACTCAATTATCTAAGCCAAGGATATCTAAATCCTCAGTTGAGATGGATCATTTTAATTCGAAAGCTCACCTTACTGAAGGGGCTTCTCTATCAAAACACGATGTTTACCACCTGTGCATTGATCTGTAATCGCCCCCCCCACCTCCCCAGACAGGCCCCAAAACTGCAGGGATCCCCACTGTGTTAATAGCACCCTCCTTCCTTTCTTGAGGCTGCTAGACTATGGGTAGGGCTCCTCCTACCCACCTCCCCATGACCAACACTGTCATAGCTCTGCATCATTTTCAGGTGTGTTTAATTTGGATGTAGCAGGTTGCCATGCAGACTTAAAACAAAATCAAATACAGAGAGATGCAACGCATAATCCCCAGAGCTATTACCCCAAACTTCCAAAGACTAGGTCTACAAGGTCAGTGAGCTATTTCTGCACATAGGACATGAACAGTAACTAAACAGGATGGAGGCAAAATTTCTTTCCTCTTTCCTTCTTCCTTCCCTCCCTCCTTTTCTTTCATTCTTTTCTTTCTCCCTCTCTCCCACCGTCCTTCTTCTCTCTCTCTCTCTCTCTTTCCTTCTTTCGTTCCTTTTCTCTTGCTCTCACCCATGCTCTCTCTACTAAATCTAACAAGTTATTCAAGACTTTACTTTTCTCTACATATAGCTCTAGATTTGAGACTGTGGAGTACCAAATAGATTCTGGCTTCTGAACAAGCACTTTTGCAATTCTGACCTTTCTACCACAGACCAACACTTCCAGATTCCTAACCTCAAGGAGTCCAGAAGAAAAAAAAAAATCTATAAATGATTGATAACATGTAGTACCTGAGGACTGTTCCTGCCCTGCTATGAAAACAATTTGCCTTATTAACCCATAGTAGCAAAGACGCCTCCACCAGATCACTCCTATAATTTGATATGGAGCAAAACTGGCTCCACTGTGCCACACTTATCCTTCTTTCATTAATAAGACCACTGAGAGATATTCTCTTGTTTAAGCTGATATAAACTGTGACGGTTTCAGATCTGCTCTCAGGTCATTAAGACGGCATCTCTCATGTGGTTACAGGTAAGAGGGAAGAGGGAAAGGCAAAGAAAGAGAGAAATAGCAGGAGGGGAAGGAAAAGAAGGGAAAAGGAAAAATGGACGAGAACTGGGGAGGACGGACGGTGTAGAACGGAAAGCACGCGGCCCTTCGGGGAACTCATTAACCTCCACCTCCTGTTGCTACCTTTGCTCTGAAGCAGCTAAGTTCCACAGGGCTCTCAAGACAGTATTTTTAACAGGAATTTGTAAATTCGCCCACAGTAGTTAAAATCAACATTAAAGTGGGACGAAAAGGTGAAAGAGCAAGGAAAGGGGACGATAATAAGTCATCAATAAGAAGATGCCAAATGCTAGGGTCCCTGGGTTTTCAAATCATCACCTTTTACATCACTTATTACATAACCACTGCTACTGTAGAAGAAATATTGTATCTGCTCACTCTGAAGCAATCACCTCGTTAGTTCCACATGGCAGTTGTCATGAACTAGCACAAACAGTGTGTACGGGTTCTGTTTCACTCTTCTCATGAAAACTTCAAACTTGGTTTGAATCTCATTGTCTAGACGAACAACGTATTTCTCTGCTCTCTGATAAGCTGTTCCATTTTCCTCCAGACCCAAGTCTACAAGGACACCTGCCAAAAAGAAAAAAGAGTTAATATTTTTACATATATATATATATATATATATATGTATATATAAATGACATAAACTAAGTTCAGTTTATCACACAACTGACAAACTGGATACTAATCACATAGAGAAGTTTACAGAGCAGGTACTTTTGTTTTTACCTATTCCCCACTATAATTTGAGGAGGAATATCAGACTGCCTTTTCTTTAGAACACTCCACCCCACCTCCCACAAATGACAACAAGGAATGAGCTGGTACCTTAAGCAGCAGCAGTTGAATGTATGAGTCTTCTAATTAAATTCTATTCATACACGAGGTGCTGCTACTCACAGCTATTGCAGACCACTCAGAAAAGTGAAAATCTGGGCTATAGGTCTTGGCCAAGTTAATACAATCATGTAAGCATTCCATATCCCAAATTTAGCAATAAAACATAAATAAGAAAAAGGAAAATAAAATGTGATGTCCAAAAAGAAAACAACTACATTATGATCTTTTTTAGTTAGTATTTTATTCATTTTTAAATAGTGACATTCTGAACAATAACCAGAGTATGGGAAGTCCTCAATGAATGCTGAGTTATGTACCAAATTAATAAAATGAACTAAATTATACAAGATTAATATAGTCTCACAATGTTAGAAATTGTGAAACTTTAGTACATTATTAATTCTGTCTATAATAAAAGTACTTCTACCTATAAAACATAATTCTAAGTATATGAAACTGTTGTTGGGATAATTAATTAAAACACCAAATCCTCTTTTAAAATGAAGAGACAAAATGATAATTATGTAAGGTATGCATTAAATATATCACAAAATATATGTGTATCAAATCATCACATTGTGCACCTTAAACTTATGTTACTTGTCAAATATATCTCAATAAAAGCTGGGGGTAAAAAAAAAAAAACAAAGAAAATAAGAGCACAGAACCAATCTCCAGCCTCTCAAGACACTTAGCTTCATGGGGGGAAGGGTAAACCCTCCAAGATGAAAGCCTTGTGAAGCCCATGGCCCTAGCAAACAGAAGAAACCAAAAGATTGATTTGAGGGTTAGATATGGTCTTTGAGGACCAGCCTGGATATCAAGGGCTGAAGGATATCTATTGAGAAGCCAGTATCAGTCACACCTACCAGCCCCAACGGTGTGCAAAAAGAAAAAAAAAGAAATTAAAAAAATAAAACATTACTTAAAAATAATGCAAAAATAAAACAGACTTGAATGAATTTTGTTGACTTAGTTTTATTTATCTAGCTTTTCTTTAATGTAAAACTGGCTCAATTAACAACTATGTGCAATTAACATCTAGATGCTATAATACAAATAGTTCTAAATGGTATTTTTAAAAAAGGAAAATGTTTTATCATACAAAAATTTCATTATATAAGCAAGGTGAACAGAAGGTAATTTTGCTTTCACATATTTTTCATTAGGAGACTTTTCAGACTGTTTTCATTTTCCACTGAAATATGGTCAATATTTCCAAATATTGGGGCAGAGGAGGTGAGCAGAGGCATAGAGAGAGGATCTATTTAATCTCTAGGGATTTCTGTGTCCTTATCTGTAAAATGAGAGAGTAGAACCAGTTGAAAATTAATCTGTATTTCCTAAATTAATCCTTAGGAAATAAGCAGTGTGAGTTAAGGGCACCCTGATCATAAATAATTCATAAACAGGAAAATTATCTTATAGAAAATTAAGAATTGACTACATTTCAAAACAAGTGAAATCAAAACCTTTGACAGGTCAATTTCATTCATGATCTAATGGAAAGACAAAAGTCGTTCTCTTAGACATAACATGGTATATTAGTCTATAACTATAAAGCCAGCTGGCTCTGTAGTGCTCAATTTGGGTTGGGAACAGGCACATCAGAGGTAATTGAATGTTTTATTTCTATCTGGGCATTTTAGTAGATGATCTTAACTTTTAAAATTTGTTTTAGACTTGCTTTTATTTTTAAGTTTTGTTTCTTTCCTGGTTATTAAAGTGATAGATATCTGTCTTGGAAAAACTGGAAAGTACAGAGATATATTTAAAAAGAAAAACATGTTATCCATTATTCTTTAACTCAAAATAAGCCACTGCAAACATTTTTGTGTATTCTTTGTGTTTTTTTCTATGGATATTGTGCTACCTAGCTCATATTCTGTAATTGTATAACCTGATTTTTTTCACTTACAACTGTAAAGCAAGAAACAATCTTTTATTACTAATAATGTCTATGTAGAAAATAAAATTATCCATAAATAAATAAGAATTTAGTTAAGTTGATGAATTCAAAATCTATAAAAATTAGTTGCATTTCAAAAACTTAGTTGCATTTATACACACCAGCAGAAGTTAGAAATGTATTTTTAAAGATGTTTATTGTAAAATAAAAACATATTAAATATATAGGAAGAAATCTTATAAGAGAACACAACAGAATGCAATGTGTGATCTTGGACTGGATCCTGGAACAGAAAAATAACATTAAGGGAAAGATTGGTGAGGTCTTTAGCTGATACTATTGTTCCAGGAGTGACATCCTGTTTTGGTAATTTACTATGGTTATATGAATTGTTAACTTTAAGAGAAGCTGTGAAGAGTATACCTAAACTCTGCTATTTTCAAATAGCTTTATTGAGATATAATTCACATACAATTCATCCATTTATAATGGACAATTTGATAGCTTTTAGTATATTCACAGAGCTGTACAACAATCACTACAATCAATTTTAGAACATTTTCATGACCTCTAAATGAAATCCCATATCCTTTAACCATCACCCCTCAATTACCCTCTTAGTCCCCAGCCCTAGGCAATCACCACTCTACTTTCTTTCTCTAATGATTTGCTTATTCTGAATATTTAATATAAATGAAACCATAACAATATGCAATTTTGTGTGACTAGCTTCTTTCACTTGGAGTAATATTTTCAAGTTTCAGCCAGGTTGTAGCATGAATCAATATTTCATTTCTTTTTATTGCTGTATAATATTCCACTGTATGGCTATACCACATTTTTTTATCAGTTGATAGACATTTGGATTGTTTCCACTTTTTGGCTATTATAAATAATGCTGCTATAAAATTTGTGTAGTTTGTGTGTACGTTTACACTTCTCTCATTCATACCTAGGAGTGGAATTGCTGGATTATATGGTAACTCTATGTTTATCCATCTGAGAAACTACAAGATTATTTTCTAAAGTGGCTATGCCATCTACATTTCCATCAGTAATATATAAGGTTTTAATTTCTCCACATATTCAACAACACTTGTTATTGTCTATATTTTTGATTGTAGCCATCCTAGTGGGTATAAAGTAGTATCTCATTGTGGTTTTGATTTTTGTTTCTCTAACTGGCTACTGATGTTGAGCATCTTTTTAATGCGTTCATTGGCCATCTCTATGCTTCTTTGGATAAATGCCTACTCAGAGCCTTCACCCCTATCTAAATTAGGCTCCTTGTCTTTTTATGAGGTAAAATACATATTGAAATATTATAGATACAAATCCCTTATCAGATATACGATTTGCAAATTATTCCTATTTTGTGTTTTCTTTTCACTTTCACTTTTCAGTGTCCTTTGAAGCATAAATGTTTTTAATTTTGATATCTAGTTTTTGTTTGTGGTTTTAAAATTATATCTAAGAAAGCATTGCTTAATCCAAAGTCAGGAAGACTTACACCATCATTTTCTTCTATGAATTATGTAGTTTTAGCTCTCAAATTTAGGTCTTTACTCTTTTTTTAGGTTACTTTTTCTTTGTAAGGTAGGGGTTCAACGTCACTCTTGTATCATGTGGACATCCAGTTGTCCTAGCGCTATTTGCGGAAAAGATTCTTCCTTCCCCCATTGAATGGTCTGGCACCCTAGTTGCAATTCAGTTGACTGCACGGTTTATTTCTAAACTCTCTCAATTCTGTTCCATTGAACTGTGTGTCTGTTCTTAAACTGGCACCACACTACCTTGATTACTGCAGCTTTTTATTAAGTTTTAAAATGGAGAAGTGAGAGTCTCCTGTGTTCTTCTTTATAAATACTGTACAGTAGTGACAACAGGGAAAAGGGTTGGGGGAAGGTAGCGAAGGGTAAAGGGGGTCAAATATAGAGTGACAGAAGGAGATTTGACTTTGGGTGATGAACACACAATGCAATGTACAGATGATGTATTACAGATCTATACACTTGAAAGCTATATAATTTTATTAACCAATGTCACCCCATTTTATTTTGTTAATTTATGCAAAGAAGCCAGTTGGGCTTTTGATAAGGAATACACTGAATCTAAAGATCAATTTAGGAAATATTGCCATCTTAAAAATATTAATGTCTTCCAATTCATGATAATAGGATGTCTCTCCATTTATTTATGTCTTCTTTAATTTCTCTCAACAATATTTTTTAGTTTTTAGAGTATGAGTTTTACATGTCTTTTGTCAAATATGTTCCTAAGTATTTTATTCTTGTTTATGTTATTATAAATGGAATTCTTTTCTTTCTTTTTTTTTTTTTTTGTTAGGCGAGGCAACCCTTGGTTGACCTCACAGACTGCAAGGACCCTGTCAGTTTACGATCCTTTATTTTTTATTTTATTTATTTATTTTTTATGCCTACAGCACCTGGTCTTCCTAGGTGGTCTCCCACCCAAGTACTAACCAGGCCTGACCCTGCTTTGCTTCCGAGATCTGAGGAATTATTTTCTTAACTTCATTTTTGGACCTCTTGTACCATTTTTTGTGATTTTTCTGTAAATCTAAAATTATTTAAAAAAAATTTTTTTTTAAAAAGCATGACCATATCAAATATTTGCAACAGAAACAAATATTCTGCTAGTGGGAGTATAAATATAGCCACTTTAGAGAAAAATTTAGTATTATTTAGTAAAGTTGAAAATGTATATAACCCATACCTCAATAATTCCACTCTCAGAGAAACTCTTGTATATAGGTACCTGCACTGTTTAATGTAGTGAAAAACTAGAAACAACTCAAATGTTCATCAGTAGTAAAAATGATTTTTAAAAATGTGTGGCATATTCATATAATAGAATACTAAAAACACACACACACACACACAGTAAAATGAATGAATTATAGCTACCCACAACAACAGTATCGTCTCAGGGACATACTGTCGAATGTAAGCAAGCAAATTAAAGATGGAAACATAGAGTGTGGTTCTGCTTACAAAAAGGTTTAAAGACACCAAAATTAACTCAAAATGAATTAAGGATGAACATAAGACCAGAAACAATAAACTGTATAGAAGCAAACACAGGAACTAAAATCATGGGCTTTGGACTTAGAGAGGATTTTTAAATGAATTTGACCTCAAAAGCAAGGGAAGTAAAAGCGAAAATAAATGAATGGGACTCCATCAAACTAAAAAAAAGCTTCTGCTCAGCAAATGAAACTGTCAACAAGGCAGAGACAACTATGTGAATGGGAGAAGATATTTACAAGCAACACCTCTGATTAGGGCTTAATATCCAAAATATACAAAGAAGTCATACAACTCAATAACAACAACAACCCCCCCCCCCAAACAATCCAATTAAAAAATAGGCAGAGGATCTGAACAGACACCTCTCCCTAGAGGACATACAAAGCCAACAAATATATGAAAAGATGCCCAACATTGCTAGCTATTCAGGAAATGCAAATCAAAACCACAATGAGATTCCATCTCACACCTGTTAGAATAGCTATAATCAACAGGACTAATAATAAAAAATGTTGGGGAGGATGTGGAGATAAAGGAACCTTCATACACTGCTGGTGGGACTGTAAATTGATACGGCCACTATGGAAAACAGCATGGAGGTTCCTCAAAAAACTAAGAATTAATCTACCATATGATCCAGCAATCCCTCTACTGGGTATTTACCCCAAAGACTTGAAAACATATATCCGAAAAGATATATGCACTCTGATGTTCATAGCAGCATTATTTAGATGGCCAGGCATGGAAGCAACCGAAGTGTCCTACAACAGATGATTGGATAAAGAGGATGTGGTACATATACACAACGGAATATCACTCAGCCATAAAAAGAGATGAAATACTGCCATTTGCTACAACATGGATGGACCTCGAGATAATCATGCTAAGCAAAAAAAAAAAAAGTTGAAAACCATATATCACCTATATGTGAGATATAAATCTAAAAGCAACAAACATGACAAACACAGACTCCTGGACATGGACAGTAGATTAGTGGGGGAGAGGGGAGGGAGGTGTGGCAAAATATATGGTGACAAAAAAATCTAACTATGGGCAGTGAACACACAATGTGGTATATACATGACTTAGCATTGAAATGTACAGTTGAAACTTATTGGATTTTGTTAACCAACGTCACCATAATAAAAAAAAAGTTTAAAGTATATGAAATTAAATAATACATTGTTTAGGAGCCATGCATTACGCCAAAACTATAAGTAAAATGAAGGAATAATAAACACAAATTCAGGGTAATGGTTACCTTTGAAAGAAGAGGGACCGTAGCATTAGGAATGGGAACAGGAGCCTCCAGTGTTCCTTATTTTGGTAGGTACATGAGTGTTCACTATGCTATAATTTTAAAAACTTTTTATAAATTTTACAAATTTGATCTATTCAGTAAATTTTCTTAAAAGAGGGCAATGTAAATGTCTATCCATGTTTTAGAAACTGAGGATATTAATTACTATACTAAATTGTTTGATGAATATCAATGAACAGCAATTATTTCCCCTTTACTTTCTATCTTAAATATGATAGAAAAGTTGAAAGACTAGTGTAATAAATACTTGATAGCCTTCAATTTGTTTCACTAATAGTTAACATTTTGTTACATTTGCTTTTTCTTTATTACTTTTGATTTCCTTGTGGTTGCTATTATTGCTAAATAATTTAGAAGTAACAATGTAATATTCACTAAATACTTCATTGTGTCTTTCATAAGAGCAAAGGCATTCTCCTACATACCTACAATATCATTATTATATCCAGGGAGTTGAACTAACATCGATATAGTGTTCTCTAATACACAGCCCATGTTTGAATTTCACTAATTGTCCCAAAGCTTTGTTTTTTGTTTTTCATGTTCAGGTCTAGGAGCTAATCAAGAATTGAGCACTGCACTTGGTTGCCATGTTTCTTTACTCTCCGTTATTAAAACAGCACTCCCACCCTCTCAGCACCCTCGTCCCCCGCCCACATGCCTTTTTTGTTCTTTTTGGTCTTTTCATTGATATTTTAAAAAATGCAGGCTAATTGTTTTGTAGAATGCTAATTGTTTTTTAGAATTCAGTTTTATTAGAACCTGAATTTTTCTGGAACTGTCCTTGTGATTGATTACTCAGGTTAAACAGTTTTCATGATTATACCTCATGCATGACATTGCGTACTTCTCCTAGCTCATAATGTCAACCGTCCCATAACTGCAAATGACGAAGTTTAATTAATTATGGTTGTGTAATTGCCAGATCTCTCCTCTGTAAAAAATCTTTGCCTTTTTATAATTTTAAATATATGGCATGACACTTTATGACTGTGTGAATATTTGTTCCCAAATGACATTTTACCCAATGGGGTTAGCAACCATTGATAATACTTATCAGAACCAATAATCATATTTGTAGTGCAAAATAGGGATTCTCTAATTCTACTATTTTCCTATATTTATTAGGTGATCCTCTTTTGTAAAAAAAGGCTTGCTCCCCGGCCTCCCAACCACCGCACCCCTCCATCATGTCTTCTGCCTCTTTTATTCTTTTAGTATTTCTATGAACTCATGGTTTATTAAAAAAAAAAAAAGTTCAACAGGTTACAATCCACTGCCATCATTCTTTTTGATACTCAACATTACCAAATTTGGCCAGTAAAATTCACTTCAAGCAGGCTGTTATGTCCTTTTGACATGTCCCCATCACTTTTCGAGTACTTCCTCATTTTTGGTACAAGGTATTGCAGACTGCTCCCACTTCAGAGCTGGGACAGTGGAGAATGGTATTTATAAGCCAAGATCTGTATACTAAATGTTCACATTGATACTAAGACATCACTGTTTTTAAGACCTTTCAGTGGAGAGAGCTGGGAAACATTTAATTTTTTTCAAGTTATGAGTTCATATTTTTATTTTCAATTTATATCTAAAAGGAATATTCCTTACTTTTCTCCATTCTATATTTCAGGCTTCCTTCTTTCATGTGAGAACTCTGGTAATCAATAACATTAAAACATTTACCTATTTGCTCTACCTTATGGAATATACAACAGGTTTAAAATTATCAATACTACTCCCAACAACATAATGATTAAACTTCAAGATTTATTCTTTTTGCCTTTAGGATATATCACACTGAGATTGTACAATATGAAAACTGTTCAAAAAACACAAATTCTTTTTGGTGTGGTTATGTTATCAATTTGACATGCAGTTAGGTTCAGTTATTTCTGTTTGCATTCACTATTAAGTTTCACACCATCATTTTAATTTAATTTTCTGAATATGTAACTCATTTATAAAAATCAAAAGTCAAACTATATAAAAGTTACACTCATCCCATCCTTATCTCCTCCACTCCATATAGATAAACTTTTTCATTACTTTCTGGCTTAGACTTCATGTTTTTTGTTTTCTGAAAATATGCACTGAGGTGTGGAATCTGAAAACGGTCAGACGTGCTGAGAAATGGCTTGTCTGAGAAAGGTCACTTTCTGTTTTCTTCATAATGTATCTCAGTTCTATACAATTAAATAAAAGTTTATATTCTAAATGAATAAATCTGTCATATTTTCCCAACTCAATAAAAACTGGACATCAGAAGGGCCCACCTGGGGTACTAATGTTGGCACCAAGAGATTCAAGGCCATGTCTACTTAAATACAAAATCTTACTTTTGCCATGAGTGGGAATTTAGGAGGCATCAATAACTCATTTTATGACATCTTGAAATTCACTGAGTTCTAGAACAAAGCCAGCAGCGGTTGAGAATCACTGTGTTTCCTACAGGTGATGAATCTGAACCTTGGGAAAGGTGCATCAGTCATGGACATCTCCTACAGAAATAGCCAACTTGAAAGGTCCGTGGAGAGAAATCTTCTTGGACAGCCAAGGACTCCAAGTCGCTAGAGTGCAGCCACTTGTGCCCCCTTTCTTCACTGAGGGCTACAGAGTCCAGATGGGCTTTGGGAAAACTTGAACCTTAGTCTGTATTCCCCTTTATGGGATTAGAGAAAAACAACATCACGTCCTCTGAGGTCATTCTTTTAAAAACTTTAAAGGAGGAACAGCAATTTTTCAACCATTGAAGGGCCTTGAAAGGGAATAAAAATAAGAGCACACACAGCAAGTCCACAATACCTCGTGGGTACCAGAATCAAAGGCCTTTCCACAAAGGTCAGAAGTCTGAACAAGTAGCCAGAACCCAGCACCTGGAGCTCATTGTTCTGGGCATCAAGTAAAACAGAATGATCAGGAGAATCTAAAATGTCCAGGCATCGTTAAAGGTGACCCAGTATTCATCCCAGGGCCCCACTCTCCTGCCTGTTTGTCTGGACAGAATAATGTATTCTGGCTTGTATATTCTTATCCTTCGATTTTTTTTAATAAAGAATTTATTTCTAAATTTTATATCTCTAATTTTTATTTCTTGTTTTTCCCATCAAGAAGATATCCCAGAGAAAAATAAAACTACTCTCAGTTTTAGCTGTTCATCTTCTCTGTGGATCAAGTTAATTTCTACGAAGGTGTAGTATGCTGCAATATTCTAATAGGTAAAAGGATATGAAAATCAAGAAAATAATAAATCACGAGAGCACTCTGACTTCTTTAAGTATTATGATATCAATGGGTATTCCTTTACCCAGACAGTCTCTTTGCAGCAAGTAAATAACCTGGGAATTGAAACAGCTGGTTAAAATTCCTGCTAATCACGGTGAGTGTCCATTGCATAGGCTGTCCATTTTATTCTGGTGGCCCTTCTGTTCTTCCCATGAGGGAGAGTTCTTGATCTGGGTTTGGTGAGACCTGTCTGTGAGGGTATATACTACTGTGCTGTCTGTTTGGGTCAAGGAGGGAAGTGGCTCTAGATCTGCATAGAAGAGCATGCTGAACACACAGATACAGCTTCAGAGCCCTGTGCAACTGACAGAGAGACCTGATAAATATACATCTCAGGCTTCTCCTCTTGGTTAAAGTAGATTTCTGAAACATGGTTTTGATGACTAAATTTGACTACCAAATCTTAAATATTACTTCTATACTTTTTTAAAAAAAGAGATTTGAACTAAAAATTCAACAAAATGTTGTAAAAATTCCATTCGACGAATATTGTCTGCTGTGTCATAGACAAGACAAAGATGTTCTCTGAATATTTTACTTTCTAGTTGAAGAGAAAGAGCCTTAATAAACACAGAGCCACAACATAGCACTGAGGGCCACGGCAGGAGAACTCCAGGGCGCAGACAAACACTGGCGCATGAGCTGAGGAAGAAGGGCTGGGAAAGAGTGTGTCCTGGAAGCCAAGGAAACTTCAGTGTTAGGGGAAGGAATGGAGGTCACCTGTGCTGTCAAGAGTTCAGACAAGGACTGAAAAGGTTACTGGCAACACGGGTGAGAGCCCTATAAAGGTGGGGGTGGGAAGTGGAGGCCAGTTTCCAGGGTGCGTTGAGCAACTGGGAGATGAGGAAATGAAGATCACTAACGGCAGGCAGCTCTCTCAATGAGCTTGGCAGTTAACTAGAAGAGGATGAGCTAGAGGGTTAGGGAGGATCAACAGGGGCTTGTTTTGTCTCTGAGAGAGGGGTGCAGCTTTAAACGAATGCAACAAGTCCCAGGAGAGAAAGAAGTTGAAGGCAGCAATGAGAGAAGAAATAATAGCATGAGTTCCATGAGAAGTGGCAATTAGAGCAAGGCCGGAGCATCGGGCTTACATAGAGAGACCAGCTCTTTCACTGATCAGGAGGGAAGGAGGAAAGATGACATGTATACAGTTGGGAGGAAGAAGTTTTTATCTAAAGTTTTCTTCTGTTGGGGGTGGGAGAGGAGAGAGGTTGGTGGCATGGTTATTTGCTAAGAAAGAAGGATGAGGTCAGAAGTTTGAGTGACATGGAATCTGCAAAGGCCACTGTGGAGAATGGGAGAGAGATCCAACTAAACCATAAAAAAATGTATGATAGTATCAATTGGAAAAGTCGATTTTTATTCTCCCACAGTGTATGGAGCAAAGGAGTCTGTGGTGTGACATTGGGGATATTAAAATGAATGATTCCGGAATCCAGCAGAGTTTGGTTATGACTAGGGAGCAGGAGACTGAGGAGGAGCGGAAGACAAAGGTGTTTGAAGACAAAAAGCCTAGCGTACAGAGAAGCTAGGGTACTGGCTGCGTCGTCTATCTGGATAGGAAGTACATCCAGATGATGGCAGGTTGGGAGGCAGGGAAGACTGCGAGCCAGGTGCCAACATCTTCTGTAAACCAGAGGAGGGCACTAGGCAGCTAGCTACTTTGTTGGAAATTGACTTTAAGAATGTTAATTTTAGATACTTGTTCAGTTACATTTGCCCAAGGAATCTCTGGTGTTTTCCTATTCCACCCTGAGACAGAGTGGTGTCCTAGCATTTCCTTCTCTAGGATCCCCTTCCCTGTTGCCTTTGTCAGTGCTCAATAAATACTGCCTCTTTTCCCCTTAAAAGGTAGGAGAGACTGACAAGGAGGTGTAAAGTTTGAGACAAAGAAAATACATTTTAGAATGTGAAAATGCCTTCCTGCATCTTTTCGCTTTCCCTTCTAACCTCTACCAGTGCCTTGAAACATCCTTACATCCATTTGGATAGAAAAATCTATCTACATAAAGCAGGTTCTTTTATAATGAGGCATGAGACACATCAAACTTGTGTCATTTCTGAGCATGATAAGACTCCCTTGACTGAACACTGCAGGATCTGCCCCCATCACTAGGGGCAAGGAGGAGGAAAATATGCACCGTCACTAATACTTCCTGTTTTTATCCCAATCGCCTTGAATTGAAAGTGGCTTGTATCCTGACTGCACTGATACTCTAGTATTCTAATTTATGGAATGTGGGTCTCCTGAATTAGAAGAATTATGTTACAACAACAAAAAAATGACGCTACAACAAAAGCATTTCTTATAGTCTAAAAATTCCTTAGGCCTTTACAGTTACCACTCCCCCAGTTACAAGTCCATTTCGGACAAACTTTTAATGTTTAATCATTTCTTTTTTTACCCACAAATTCTTTCTACAATGTTTCCTTTTGTTTTCTTTCTTTCCCTGCCTCCTTTCCTTAATTAGAATGTAGGTAAGGTATCAAGTGCCTTAGTGCTGGGTCTGCAGCAACACCATGGTTTCTATTTTCACCTTTTTTTTTCTTCTTTTTTTGGCCACACAAGGGCTGCCAAGGATGTGGCCTTTTTGCATGCTCTGACTGCTTCTCCTTGCCTGGTGCTTTCTCTGGCAGGCTGGCTACTGAAGTGCTCCCTTTAGGGAAAGGCAAATGGAACTCAAAGCAGAACACTTGGACACTAACTATTTCTCCCTCTGACTATCCCTCTTCTTTCCTCTAGCCCGCCATTCAAACATTAGTTGAGCACCTACTTCTTCCAGGCCCGAGAGAGGCACCACATCAGGCACTAGGCAAACAGAGATGAAGAAATGGTTCTTGTCACCAAGGTACTGTCCTCTGTGACCTTATGCAAATGCTCTCCTTGATTCACATGGCAAAATATGAGGAAACTGAGTCAGATGATTTCTTGAGAAACTTTTTTGTTTTCATACCTGTACTTTTTAAGAGTTGTTTCAGTAGATGACCTGCTAATTACTTACTCTCCTCTGGACAATTTCTCTCTACAATTTAACATGCTTATGGTCCTTCCTGTTCTACTTATCAACTGTTATGTCTTCGAAGAATATGAAGCTATTTAAATATCAAAGCAGATACATTTTGGTGTGTTATGATGTGGAATGATGCTCACAAAAGCTTTTAATGACATGAGAAAATGTGCATACTATACTGTCAAGTGAAAAAACAGACACAGGCAGAGAAGAAAGCCTGTGATAAATCATTTATTAACACCTAGATTTTAACAGTGGTCATCCTTGAAAGGTGGGATTATAATGTTTAAATGTTTCTACTTTCTTTTATTTTTCAAAATCAAGAATACCATAATGATGTTTTTTAATCATAAAAATCAATTATTTTTAAATATATAATTGTTTTTGCAGCAAAATTTCAGCATGTATGTAAAAGCCAGGTGTGAGTAATTTTTAAAATATGCGTTGTCTTGACTTTTCTAAATCTGCCCAATACATTAATTTTTCTGGATTCCAAGCTTATGTAAATAGTCAAATTCTGGTACTTTTCTGATAATCTTAAAATAATCACTTTAGAAAAATCTGAGGGCACTGAGAGGGAAAAAGGAAGGACCTACAAGATTTTTTCATCTGTCAAAAACACAAGGTTTTATTTAGAGTCTGGCATTTATTAAGAGAGGTGAAAGTACAGGTCATCAAGAGGTTATTTTGGGCAAGGGCTCTACAGAGAGCACAACTGCTGACCATGGATGATTTCACCACTTGAAACAGGTGCTATGATGTGTTCACTCAAGCACGATTTGGGATATCAGGTCACAAACCCAGGAAGGCCACAAATGCCAATTGGTACAAATAAAACAGCTGTAAGAGAAGGTGCTTCCTCCATGTTATGGAAGTGGAAAGTCCATAAGAAATATAAAATTCAGTTAATGCGTGGTGAAACAAAAGCCCATCCATTTCCCTCCATGGAGGGGGCAGAATGAAAGTGCAGAAATAGCCAGTAGCTGAAAGAACCTAGAACTCACCTAGGTTTCTGGGAGAGCTGTAAGAGGAGTTAGATCTTCTCTGGCTAACCCCCTATAAGTCAATCCAATAGGTTTTGGTAACAGGCCAACATGTCATATTGTAACTTGTCGTTCAGAATTTTAGAGGCTAAAAAGAAGACTGCACTGTTATCCAGGCACTTGAACCTCCAAAAGGCGTGGACCTTACATGTGTCAGTCACAACCACTAAGAGATCATGTAAAAGATGTTAAAAAAATCTACTGTCAGCTCATCTGGACCATGGAACTTGTTAACAACAAAAGATTTCTAATAATGCTGTGCTACTGAAAGTGTGGTCCTCTGACCAGCAGCACAGGCATCTCCTGGGAGCTTGTTAAAAATGCAGAATCTGGAGCCCACCCAGCCCCGCTGAACAGGAATGGGCATTTTAATGAGCTCCAGGTGATACGTATGAACACAGGGTTTAAGGAGTAGGATAGGCATGAAACAGATAAACTACACTTGCAGTTCCTTTAAAATTTTTCTGCTTCCTATCTGTTTTCGGATATATTGAAAATAAACATTTCTACTATGGCAAAAGATTCATCCTTCAGCTAAAATCTGTGTGTGTGTGTGTGTGTGTGTATGTGTGTGCGCACGCACGCAACACATGTGTTTCCTCCGGTTAAGGTGTTCGGAAGCAACCTTGACATGATTTCCTTTTCAAACCTAGTTTACATAGGGAAGCATTTTGACTGTCCCAATTTTCTAAATTCTTTACTGCTTCTTACAGTCTTAAGCAAATTTTCTGTTTGAAAGGGATATTATTTTCCACAGGCTTCTAGAATTTTTGCTCCTTACTTTTTATATTTTCTAGGAAAATATTTTTCCTCTATATTTATTCTCTTAAAGTCACTAGGATAAATTCCAACTTCTCCTTGTTGACATGGGGGATGGTGTTCTGGTTTCTAGATTAAAAATGTGCGGGTAGTGTGCTAAATAAATGACTAAGAATCCACCTGGGGGAGTGTGACCTATGCAAGTCATAGAAGGAGTTCAGGTGGCACAGACTCCACCATCTCTCGCCTTGAGGAAATTTCTCTTTATAAAGGAGTGACTAGTTTCTAGTTCACCAATGATGTTATGGACTTAACAGTCTCAGGCAAATATGTATATTGACTTACCCTTGATCAAGAAGGGAAAAGGCCAGAGTACTTGGAGGGAAAACTTACAGATAAATTTGACGTAACATTTAAAGTGCTCTTATGATTTTCATTACTGTAAAAAAGGATGGAAGTTGTAATATAAACATTTGGATTAAACAGAAGAGGTAGAGGAAAACGAAGGCTGGATCTAGGCAGAGATCTCTTTGAAAGTTTGATCTTACCTGATTGTCGAATCCGTTGAAGAGTTTGCTGAACCAGAACCTCTGATCTTGGGACAATAATGATGAAGTCCACTTTGCTGAAGTGGCCGAGGTCCAGGCTCTGGCTGCCGCTGTCAGCTATAGCACACACCTGGGATAGGAGTTTTCTGGCAACTGTAAGCTGTGGTTGATAAATTTGGAAGGTTTCATTATCTAAATCTAAAATAAAAAAGTAATAAGAACAAGATTAATTCCCTTCTGCAATGGTCCCTATGAATCCATATGGGAACCTATAATACACACACACACACACACACACACACACACACACACCCACAGTAAAGTAATGCTCTATCACCAAGAATCCTCAGTTTGTATTTTCACCACCATTGAGTTTCAAAAGATTTGCCTGTTTTCCCTGAAAACTTGGCTGAAAGGGAGTGCTCAAAAGTGGATGTGGTAATTTTTATTTCAAAATCAATTGTCTCACAAAGCACTAACTCATCACCCCTCCCTCACCCAGAAATGGGGGTGGGGTGGGGTCAAACCACACTCTCGCAGCTGGAGCCAGGACTCATCTCTGGAAAGAGTTTCCAGTTTTCTTTAGGACTATCAGCACAGGTCAGATGCCTCAGCCCAGACGCAGTTCAGGGAAGGAGACAATGTCCTAACCATAATCATGCTGAGTTCCTTTGAGCTTTTCTGGATGGCACCACAGTCATCATTTCCTCTGCAGCAAGTCCACTGCAACATGATTTAAAACACTCCTCCCTCTGACTGTATAACATAGATCATAGAGACACTACCTTCACCTTTTTCACACTTGACTTTGCCAGTGCTTGTGACCTGGCAGATCTAGGTGACTGTGGTCAGCTGAAGTGCTGATGCCTGTACGATGTGAAGAGACCTGACTCATGACATGGCCAGCTGGCCACTCAACAGGTGACGTATTAGAAAGACATTGCCCAGATACTCTAAGCGTGCCAGAAGCTTTTTATTACAAGTTATAACCAAGCAATCAATCTCTTATACGTGCATGCATGCACTCACATGATGAAAGAGGCTTAGTCAGCTAAATGCTTGAGCAGGCAACATCTAATATTCTTTAAAGGGCTGTTTTTATCAGGAACATGTGTGGAATTCTGACTGGTACACACAAGGTCCCAATAATCCTGTGTTAATTAATGTTCTTTAAAATCAAACTGCAATATGACCAATGTAAAGAGATAGTCACGATGCCCTGGTCACCATGGTACCCTGACAGTGAGTTTTATACAGGTGGGTCTCCCTACTGACTGAGAGAACCTTAGAAAAGCCCAAAGCTGCAACTTTTGATAGCAGACCAAGAGTTCCTGACCCACAAAATTACCTATTAAAATAAGTCTGTCTTCTGATCATTTGGCTGTTATTTCTTTCATTTCGAAGGTTAGATGGGTGAGGACTAACATCGATAAAGGCATAACTGTCAAATTTAGCCAATTTTGAAGTTTGAAGAAACCTACAAATATCTTTAAGCAATGTTTCCTAAATACGTAATTAAAGATATATATGTGGGGATCTGTAAGTCCTCTGAGCATTTATAAATTAAAATTTTGTTAGTAATTTGAAACAATATAAACATATTTTAGATCATCTGGATGCTTATTTTATTACCAAATAATGTCCAGAAGTCAAAAAAATCTATTGCTTTTTTGCATTTGCTTTTATGGCTGAAATGATGCCAAGCCCTGCTACTTTTATTGCTGAGGCAATCCTAATGCATAAATGATGCATTCCTATCAAGTGGAGGCCAAAAGGCTGTCAGCAGCCGCTTATGTAGCTCTGTTTCGTACCTATCCTTTCTCCTGTTCTTGTTTGCATCCTTTCGTATGGTGTTCCTATCAAACAGGGGATTGGAGAAGAAATCTGAACCCACAGGAATCCAATCCAATGACTGAACTCCTTACCCATGGTCCCACCATTCTTCTTTTCATCCCGGGGGCTTGTTATAGGGCAGATGATATTTTGCTATTGCTGTTCTATCTGCCAGGAAGGCCTCACTACTCCTGACTATCTGTGTTTTACATGTCAGAGAGTACTTGAAGGGAGTTGAGAGCCAGCTGCCCTGCACAGACTGCAGTCTAGACTCTTTCAAGCAGTTCTCTGAAGCCCTCAGCAAGCACTGACAGCTCTCTGGGCACAGCTGGTAGAGCTAAGTAAAGTGCATCAAGGATCCAGGAGTCTTTTGAACCAAAAAAAAAAAAAAAGACTGCTTAACATAAAGTCTTTGATTTTAATTCTAGGAGTTATTTACTAAGAACAAGGTGTTTGATCTAGGCCATGTGGAAAGGCATTTTGAATTTGAGCCAGATTTATCAAATAGATAATGAAGAGGAGCTAAGACCTCAAAATCTTCACAATGACTTAGCCTCTATAATGTCTGTCCTGAGGGCTAATTTCCTGCTTTCGGTCTGAGGTGACATTACCCAGGTTTTGCGTGGGAATCATAGTAGCAGCCTCCTGAGGTGACACATATTCATTAAGGTCTCCGTTGAAAGGAGTAACCACACTGTCTCCTCTTCTTTGTTGTATTTTTTCTAGCAGCTTGTCCAGGTCATCACCTGTTACAAAATAAAGATTATAAGGAATGATATGTTTGTATCAGTCTCCAAGTTGGGCTATTAAACTGGGTTCTCATCAAGATTTGCCAGTCAGCCAGCTTCGTATGTCCAAGTTTACACTTGGCCATTCCTATTGCCAGAGCTACCCTCATTTATATTGAGCTTACTACAATTTACATGCTTTCATATGCTGTATCTGTCTCGACTTCCATAACATTAAAAGCAGGCAGGATAGGATCATTATCTCTCCATTTGACATAGTAAGAAACAGGTCTGGGGAAAGAGATTTTCACCCAAGCTCAGACAGCAAAATAGTGGCTAAGCTGAGGCCTCCCATTCTAGTACCCCTATGCCTTCCTCTGGACCCCCTTGCTGTGTCCGTCACAAAACAACATCAACTATTCCAAATGAAGAGAGGCCAGCAGGCAAGCTTAAGCTCCACACTTATCTTCTTGACAGGCTAAGATTTAAATTCAGAAAATCACGCAGCCAGGGCTGGCAGTGTTGCTGAATCCTACAACCACTCACCTAACGATGTGGTTTTGAAATGCGATGCCAGGAAACTGACCTTTCCTGTGATGAGCTCATAACTTATTTCTTTAAAAAACTCACTTGTGGTGAGCATGCTCTCTGCCAGAGCTCTGGACTGATGCTGACCTGCAGAACAGAGGGAGAGAATGTGATGTGCCAGAGAACAAATGCTCACTGGGACATGATTTATAATAGCAAAAACTGGAAACAACTGAAGTATGTAACTATAGGGAACTGGTTAAGAAAATCGTAGCGCTTCAAAAAATGGTTAATTACACGGCACTTGAAGTGACAATTTTAAACAGAAAATGATTATAATATAATGTTAGGTGATCAAGGGGAAAAAAAAACGGTATACCTTATTTGTAACTGTGAAAACATACCATACCTGTGTTTAAAGACTAGGGAGGAATTCGAAAACTTTTAAAAATTGTGTTTGCATGGTTATGATTAACACCTATCTTAAGAATGTAAACTTATGTTGTTAAGTTGATTTTATAAATGAAAAAAAAAACCCTAATATATGATACTTTCTGATGAAGCTTTCTGAAAGAGACATATATCACAGAGAGATGGGCAGGCAAGTTTTGCCAAAGTGAGGCAGCTTGGCCTCTTTGGTAGGAAGAGGTGAGAGCCATTCACTAGAGAAGAAAAAGCAAAATTTAGTTCAAACAGTTACTCAGGATGGTGTCTGATAGAAAATTAGCACAAGAAACAAAAATACATATTGTAATGTATCAACTTTCTGAACCTTTTCTTTAGAGTCAATATTATAACATTAAACATCCTCTTCAGTGAGGAGGTGAATACATGAGCTAAGTTTCTGGCAAATTTGATTGACTGGCTTAGGCCACCTGTGGCAATGGCTTTATCACATGTTAGAGTGGTAACCTTTCCAAAACCTTTTAAGAACAGAAGTTACATGAGACAAGGGTATCTGTTACTAGGGTATGCTTTGAAATAATGCTCCCACAACCAGCTGACAGGAACGCCAGCCAAAACAAGGGCTACACAAATCTGATATGAGGAGAAAAGGAAAAGTTAAAATTAGGAAGATGAACCCAAGTGGGAACACTTAACCAAAGATTAGTTGCACGGATGCTTGTAATACCCAATAAATATTTTTCAAATGGCCAAATGATTGAATGAATGGTTTAAAAAACAAACAAGAAATATTACTCACCTAGTACTACCACACAAAATTCATTTCCTCTGATTTTCGATGCGCAAATTGCCACAACATAATCTGGTAGCCTTTGATAGTGTCTGGTTTCACTGAGAGTCCTCAATGTCTCTGAAATGCCCTCCGCCAAGGAGTTTTGGGTCACAAGCACATGAACCAAGTCTTGAGATACGCTGGCAATTAATCTAGCAAGCCAGGGGAGTTGTCCTGGTGACACAGGTGTACACTGAGCACCCATCTGCAGGGCTCTCTCTCTCAGAGTAAATTCCTGCATAGCTTTCAGCATAATTTGCTCAAATTCTTCCCTGAGAGGTATCTGATCAGGACCTAAATTGAAGAGAATTACAGCTAGAATTTTTTTTAAAAATCACGGCTAGAAAAGAGAGACACACATCAGTCCTTCTAATGCCACCATACTCCTACTGGTAAATAAACTTTATCCTGTAGTGGCCACAAGTATAGAGCCCCTACTAACCATTTCATATTCGGAAATTTACCTGCTCTCTCTCTCTGCCTCAATATATTTTTAAAATGCAGGCTTCTGTTCTCCTTTATTCTAATCTTGATATATTTCAAAGAAGATGTACTCAGAGATTATATTAATTCCACTGTACACCTTGGGAGATGGTCACTGAAAAGAGCATATTGCCTGATCTATTAAACTTGTTACTATGGAAATGGTCAATGACTAATGAAATAAGATGCTAGCTAACCTACTGGTGTATAATCAACTTTGAGTTTCACTCATTTCTCATTTTATTCATAGGTACCACGTAAAACATTTTCCTGTATTGCCTCTATATCTAATTTTGAGAATACTATCCATAGGAAATTAAGTTTAATTATTTTTCACTCCTAATTTATATCTAGGCAGCTTCACACTTCCCCTAGATAGAGTATGCTCTCATCACCTAGTTATTCTCCAGCATTCTGGGTTGTTAAATATGGCATGTAGCCCTCTTCCCCGGGCGTGGTTATGGCTAAGCGTCTACGGGTGACCTGAGGCCTCTGGAATTCGGGAGATTTTGTTTCTCTTATTCTCTTTAGAAACTCAACCAGTATCTAGGACAAAATAACCAAGTCAAGGTTCGACATCCAAACACAAATGAATTCCTACATTTAGTTTAAATTGAAACGAGTGACACTATGTTCAGTTCCGTTGTTCAGTCGTTTCTTTTGCTGTGCAGACCTGAGATTTGAAACTCAGGCTTCCATAAACAGATACAGACTCCTCAGGGTCTGTGATCTGAGATTAAGCAATAGCCTTAGAACTCAGGGCTAGCAGCCCCTGTGAAAACATACAGGGATAGGAGACTGGACTTCTATGAGGGAAGGAGGCACTGTGAGTGAGGCAGAACTCTTTCCTTCCTTTAACAGGAGCTGAAGTGGCCTTCCTGGCTCCTACCCATCTTCTCTGGGAAAGTAAGAAAATGAAGGTTCAGAAATTTTTAAGATAGGAAAAAATTAAATAAAATATTATACATTTTAAAAATAAGCAACTTTACTTGGAGAAAGTTTTTCCAGGATTGGTTGGAGGCCAGAGGGAAGTAGGAGAGTGACATCCTAATAGATTTTTCTCTTCCATACATGCAAAGAGGGCCAGAAAATCGCACCGCTTGCATTGTGTTTATATTTCTTATGTCCTCCCCAATCACTTGCTAGGGGGAGATGGTTCCCTCCAGGGAGCCATTAGTGCATCTGATCTTCATTTAGGTTTATCCAATTAGCATCATGATTAGTGGTCACTAGGTACACACTTGGTAGTCAGCTCAAAGTAGATAAATTCATACTGACCGTATGAAATGAGGGGAAAGTAGTCATCTATTTAAAGCTTTATTCCATCAGAGCAAATGACAGCTCAAAAGCATGTGGCTCTGATTACCTCCAATTTCCCTACTGCCTCCCACAGACCACCTGAAGGCTCAGAGGCCTGGTTAATAGGTGTGTCCATAAGACCCACTCCAAACCATGATTGAATAATATATTCTATTAGGCAGCATAATTAGTTTCAAATATAAAGGCATTTAGGGAAAATAATTATCGAACATGTTCACAGCATTCTCTGTTCCCTTAAAACTCACTTTTATACAGGTCTGATTGAATTACTGTTAGGAATTGAGAAATGAAAAATGTATAAAAGTTTAAATGAGATGAGAGAGTTCTCAGTAAAATGGCTTGCTTCCAATCAACTCCCATTTCCTCATCCTCAGCCTTTATAGCTAAATTGCAGGAGCCTTTTCTCTACATTTCAAATACTACTTGATAATAGTAATTTTGCTCCTTCAAGTAACTTAGCTTAGCTCAGGCATCAGTTCTGATGGCCTTTCATACAGAACCACCTTAATAGGAAAAGACAAGGTTCCAACATACTCACAGCTTAAGAATGTATGGATTTGCTAATTTCATTATCTACTTCAAAAGATTTTCGGATTGCAAAATAACAGTTTGGTTTTTTTTTAAGTGACCCTAGTGGAAAAGCCTGTTCCTTCTGAAGAAGTTTGCTTTTCTTCTTTAGTTACCTCCAGGTAACTGAGCTGTCAAAGTATTAGACCTGTCTTTTTAGAAGTTTGGTTTACTTTTTCAAATGTTTATCTATAATCTATAGCATATATGAAGATACTCTCATTTCCTTTTTTAAAACCTCTGAAGGCAAAATAAATGAATTGTATTGGTGTTTTATTTCATCATTACAACAGCTTTATGATCTATGTATATTTTATACTCCTTAATTTACAGATAAGGACACAGAAGTTCAGAGACAATAAAGAAACCTTGCCAAGTCAATTAGAAGGGTCTGCAGCTGGGATCTGAACCCAGGTCTCTCTGGCTCCCAAGGCCCAGCTCTTAGCATTGGTCTCCGCACTTTCCTGACCAAATAAATACATTTTAAATAATTCAAGGAATCTAGAAGAGTTATTGAAGAGAAATGCCCCAATGTACACAAATTATATTTTTTAAAAAGGAAACAGCTGCTCATGTACATTACTAGACATAATTAATCGCTTGCAAGTAAAACTCTGGAGAGGACAGATACTGCGGTGTGGAGAAGTGTTTTGTTAATTGCATGGAGGTTTTTTTTTATTTTGTAAGATAAGAGCTTTTAGTAATTTCAGGGAAGATATTTTGTTTCGACCATTTAGTCCATTTAATTAACTTGGACTTTGACTTTTTAAAATTGTTATTAAGATTGAAAAATATGCTAAACTCTTTGGCTTGGTTTGCTATAACAGCATTACTCTATATGTCCTACTGATTCTGGATATAAATAAAGCTAGATTTAGATATTGGAACATAGTGAAAGTCAGTACGTAAAAATTAAAATGACATCGAATGAGCTGCAGACACAAGTGGTTTTAATAATTTTATTACCCACTAATAAGCATGATTAGGAAGTCCTGGGTTTATCATGAAATGGCTCATGAGATAGCTGAAACCTTGCAAGTTTCAAAAGCCCATGTCAAAGCAGGCCTTCAGGCTCTCAGGGCACCAAGAGCCACCGCTGCCAACTGATGCTCCAAATGCTGAATCTGGCCCGCTGAAGCATTTTGTTTTGTTGAGCCCAGTGTTTTCATTTTTGAAAAGCAAATATTTTCAAATATTAAAAAAATTCACAGGAGTACAGATAAAATTTTTTAGGTGTAATTTTATACCTTCAGCATCTTCCTAAGTAAATCGTGGCCTAAAGTCCTAGAGTGAGTATATAATTAGGCTGCATATTAGATGGCCTACTGCAGTTTGCAAAATAAAGGACATTGCAATGTAAATGTTGCTGACTCACTACAGTATTGTCAAGGCACCTGCATATACCCACTGTGGGGCTTAGAAGCTATATCAGATAGAGGAAGTGAAGGGTTCATGACCTATGCATCCCCCTTATCCTAAAGCCTAGAGAGACTTCCAAGGAGGTCCAGTTATTACTACCTCAACGAAGGAAAGAATTATGGGACTACATCAAAGTGGTGTAGCTGGAGAAGAAAAAAATGGGTTAGGGACAGCCGATACACAAGATAAAAAGGCTAACTGGAAAATCATTCTCTAAGGCAATGACTACATTTGCATTCCAAATGGCAGTTGCACTTTCAGAAAGGTGGCTTGGCCAGACTTCCCAAGGAAAGGTGCTATGGCACAGCCCTTTGAAGTCTGTCATCAAATTCTTTGGAGACCTCAGGACCACTACGACACTGGACACTAGGTGGAGCAATTTCTCTCTTCTAGAACCCAAAGAAAGAGCCAGGAGCCAGGGAGGAGAGATCTCAGAGAAATGGGGGTAAATAGGCAAGTGGTGGAAAGGAGAGAAAAGGAGTGAAAAGGAAATGGAGGAGAGGAAAAGGAAAGTCATAGCGAATGGGGTTGAAGGAAAACAATGTCAGAAATGAAGGGGACATAAGAGACAGGTGGATTAATGGGAGAAAATGGAGAAAGAAAAAAAGTATCTTAATAAAAGAATAAAACCATCACCATCAAATGAGTATTAAAAATAGCTTACCTAGCCGCACAAGATACTGTATCGTCAGAAGAATCATGTTTTCCACACTCAGGAGTTGGCTGCCAGTCACCCTAACTGTTCCAAATCTTTGTTTTCCAACTGTGGAATCTTGTAGCAATTCACCAGCAGCGGACTCACAACAATGTCACCAACATTTCCATAGAAATAGGGTAAAGTGCCATAGCCTGCCCCAAAAGAAGCAGGTCATTAAAGTTCAACATTTCCTTTGAGGTCCAACCAGGTACACTTGCTCAATTAGGATCAAAGATGCTCAACAAAGTTCCCTGCCCTCGGAGATGGATGGCTACCAAACAAATCACTCAAGCATATCAATTCTAGAGAATTCACTCAGATGCTCCAAATTTTACCCTTACATTAAGTCAGATGAATGAGAAGCAAAAATACTCAAAAATATTTATCTGTTTCCCACAGAAAGAAATGTTAATTTCATATGTTTGCCATAAAGGACTGATGAGAGTTTGCAAAACATCTCCGTATCCTTTGTAAAACTGCAATGATAAAATATTTTCTGATAAAATTCTTGATTAAGTTTCATTTCAGATAAGAAGTCAGAAAAAAAAAAAAACCCAGACTGTAACAATATGCTTCACTTCCTGAGGTTTTCTTTAAAAATTTGTAAAGCTAAATTCATTGATCAAAAGCAATATTCTGCCAGTTGCAGGCACTTGGAGGTTCTACTCCTCTTGCTATTTTAACTATTTTCTATTATGTTCTCTTCCTAATGTCGGCAAACAGCTTACAGTTATCTTAGAAGTTTACAGGACAAAAATATGTTACAATATACCCTGTTTTGGTGGTCTAATAGAGAGGACAGTCTCTCTTTGAGTCTTTCTAAAAGGCTGACACCAAGTCCCCATGTTTTATGTATCTTTCCAAGGCTTACTTGGACTAAGCGTGCAAGTCAAATGTTCAATAAGAACTTCCTGACATATAGAATGAAAACAACGGGACTCCTCCAGTGCCTACAGATCTAGGATGAGTGGATAGGGGAGCCTGATAAAGGACAGGGTTTGAAACAAAATCATCCACATCAGGAGGCTCAAGCCAATTGCAAGCAGCAGATAACACGCACATAGACATATCCAGAAGACCTAGTGTGGCTTAAACACCCTATCTGTTAAGTCCCCAGGTAAAGCAGGCAATCTCCTTCTGGTCTAGGCTAGCCCTCAAATGAGGGGACCCTTGAGTGGGTATGAAAGGCACTTAGTACTGGAATATAGAGACTCCTAAATTTCAGATCTGCAACCCTGGGGATCTCTTGGTTATCCTGAGTAGGGCCTATTAGCTGGCTCAGCTTGCTTCTTTTCTCTGTGGTTTGGCTCCCTTTGACTGAAATGTTCCCTCTCCTATCTTGTCGACTCTTGCCTAGGTCCCACTCAGGACTTAGCTGAAACACCACCTATGAAAAGTCTTCTCAGACCCCTTTAAGGAGGAGTGAAGCTCCCTTTCCTATGGGCGCTTGTAGTTCTCGATTGTGAACCTCTAACAGCTCAAGTATCACAGAATGTTGTAACTGTTATTTATATAACAAAATCCTTCACTAAACAGTGCTCCCTGTGGGCCAAAAGATGGCCTTATTCCCAATTTCTAGTCATATGTTTAGTATAGAATGAAGGAGCTGACCAATAAAAGCTGAAAGAATCAATGGACAAATAAATATATTTATGAATATGTGAAAAAATACACAAACAAGCAATGGAGAAACACTCCTAGATTCCAGATGACACAGGCACCTTGGAATTCCTTTGCCTTACCTATCAGAATTACTGGTCTAACTCCTGAGTTACTCAGCAGGTTTTCAGGAACAATTACAGTTTCCCCTGCAGGAATGGGTCGAGGTTGTAAAATTCCAGTTAATGGGGTCTGTGGAACTGGGGCAGATAAAAGGGACTCTGGAAAAAAGTTGTTTGACAAGAAGGATTAGATATAAAAGCTAAAGGCAATACAACTGAAATCAACACAGTGTTAATACTTTTAATATGAATGTTTTGGAGGTCTAATGTTTTTTTTTCCTCATTGAAGTAATTCATGTTTATTATATAAAATTAGAAATGAGAAAGACGAAAGGGAAAAAATCAACCATTATCACATCATCTGGTGGTAACTACTATTTAGAATTCTGATAGTTTTTTCAGATGAAGTTTTTTGGATTCTATTTTGTATCTTTCCCCAGCATAATATCAAGGCATATCTGCTCGTTATAGAAAAATCGAAAAGAATAGAAAAGTATGAAAAAGGATCAACTGATCATAAATCAGTACTACCTAGAGGCAACCACAATAATATACTGGCACAATTCTTTGTGTATATAATACCTCTCTGTAGTCTTTAAAATTATTTATTTAGACAAACTTAAATTTAAGGAACTCCATCTATATCTTAGAATTGGTATGTTTACATTTGTCTGTAATGAGTATTTGAACATTTAACTGTAGGCACAAAAAATGGCCACGGCTTGGGTTAAAGGAGAACCAGACGGTTTTTCAGGATTCTAGTCACAACTGAAGTATCGAGGCCAGAAATAAGTATGGGTCACACAAGGAACCAGATCATTGGAGGACATATCTGATACCACTATTGGCAAAGCAAGTTCATTTGTGCTCCCTGATGGTGGGTTGGTAGCATCATGCCCTATGTAAACAATGGCTTACCAATAGTATGGGCTAAAACAAAGTCGGACAGTGAATTAAGGTCTTTGTGATGGCACATGTGCTTCTAAGGAAGGCAAATAAATGGAGACAAATATTAGCTACTATAAATATCCATACATAATACTGGAAACAATGGTGGGTTAAGGAAATTTATCTTCAAGGGTTTAGGGAAAGAACAAGAGTAGAAGATACCTCTGCTAATTCAAGAAAACTGAAAATCCATCTTCTGTTGGAATCTTACCAGTTCTGAAAGAGGGCGAACTGTAGGAACAGGTACAACTAAACCAGGTTGGGGGACAGGTGACCCAGGGTACCATCCCCGGTGTCGTTTCTTTGGTGGCCCAGAAATGAACATGGTAGCTGAAAGCAAAAGAAAGATAAGTTTTGTCCGTAGTAGTAAACGAAAGGAAAGAAACCAAAGTAATACAGAACCTTTAATTTGATTATACTTAGAAAGCCTGTCACTTTTCCAGAGATAAAGATTAAATTAGAAAAAGTCATAGTAACAACACCGCTTAACATTGGTATGCTGTTTTGAATTGACAGTTTTACCCAGATTGTTTCATTTGATTCCATCAACAACCCTGTGAAGTTGTAGGACAAGTATATTGTTATACCCATTTTGTAGATGGTGAAAGAAAGGCTCAGATTTGCACAGGGTCACATGACTGAGATAAACTTGGAACCCTGTACTTTGGTCAGCAAAGCCCATGGTTTTTCAAAATACTTCCTTATACACTGATTCAGTATTATTTCCTAGATAGGCCCATCCTGTAGAATCACCAAAATATTACTCATTACTTCTCAGACCAATTATAAATTTTCAAAACATTGTATGAGAAGCTAAGGATAAACTGGGAGTGCACTGTCAGATAATTTATCATTCCGACCTCTGAAGCACTTCGTCATAATTAAGTTGCATTATTTCAAAACTCTAAGATGAGTATTGTACCTTGGTCTCCTGATGCATAGCTAGGTCTTGGTGACAAAGAGTAATTCCCTGGACAGGCTGGAGTGGAGCTAGATGCACTGCTCTTCCCTCCATGGTTACTGTTTCCATTAGTGCCATCTGTAGTACACAAGAGAAACCACTCAGAATAGAGGCTGGACAGGACCCTATTTTCCGTGATGCTGCAAACATACTATAAACCTCATACTCTAGGATTCAAAGAAATCTCACTAACAGGACATTTCAGTTACATACAGCCAACTATACCCATCAGAGTAGTATCTTCCTTAAAATGAAATGTCACCTGAAAATAATATTGTAGGACCCAAGAGATCTTTTAGAATCATTTTCAGTGAAATCTTTGGAGGTGATGGGTGGAAGGAAGAGAAGACTTTTTAAAAAAACTTTGTATTATGGAAATTTTCCAACATATACAAACGTAGAAAAAATAGTATAATATGTATAACTATGTACCCACCACCTAGGTTCAACATTTATTAACACTTGGTCAATCTTGCTTTTCTATACTTCTTATCTCTTCTCCTCACCCCACATAAAACATATATATTCTGGATTATTTTGAAGCAAACTCATTTATCATATAATTTCATCTGTAAATACTTCTATATGTGTTTCTAAAAGAAAAGGACTCTTGAAAAATGATATCATTATTATACTTAAAATTAACAATTAATAATTTCTTAATATCAAATATTCCATCAGTATTCAAATTTCACCTAATTATCTCAGAATTTTTTTTTACAGTTGGCTTGTTCTAATTAGGATTAAAAAAAATCCACACATTGAATTTAGTTGCTAGATCTCTTAAACTTCTTTTAATATATAGGATTTCCCTTCCTTCTCTTTTTATAATTAATTTGTTAAAAACTTGGCAGAATTTCTCATTTTGGGGATTTTGCTGATTGGATAGCCATGGTATCATTTAACACCTCCTATATTTCTTATAAACTAATTGTTGGATATAGAGGCTTACTCACATCCAGGTCTGATTCTTTTTGGCAAGAGTATCTCACAAGTACTATTTATACTTTCATCAGGAGGCACATAATGGCTGGTTTTCTCTCTTCTTATAAATTGATCAGTGGTTTCAAGAGTTGTTAGCTTAATACTTGAATTACAAAGTTGTTCATCAGCTTTTCATCTAATGATTTTAGCAACCATGAGATTACTGCCAATATCTATAATTTCGTATATTTTTAAATGCTGTAAAAACTTGGATCTAGTTTGTTTAAATCTATTATCTTACCAGAAGGTAGTCTGCAAGAATTGTCGGACCAGCATAAGAACAAAAGTGATCTGGATAAATTATGATGCCTAACTGTTGGAAAGTTTCTAAAAATGATAGGCTCTCTTTCTCCTCATTCTTCTTCTACCTCTCTGATCATTTCTTTTCCTTAAATTCTGGAATTTTCTAGGATTCTAGCCTTAGTTCACATCTTGCCTTATCCTACATTTCTCCTGGTGATTTTAAATTACATATTATTTACCCTGGTGATTTTAATCACGTATTATTGGTGACTCAACTCTATACCATCAGTTCTGATTCTTTCCTACGATAAATTAAATGACTTTTAAACAGCTCTCCACTTGAATATCTCATAGGTATCTCAAACTCAACATGTCTAAAATCAAACTCGCAATCTCCGCCTGGGAAACTTGCTCCTCCTTCTGTACTCCCTGCCTCAAGCAATAGCACCATTAGAAGGACGGACGTAAACCGAGACCCCTTCTCCTTCATGCTCAGTCAAGTCCTGCTGATTTTACTTCCTGAGTAGTTCTCCAACCTCTCTCTTCCTCTCCAACCTATTATTGCCCTCACCAAGGACCTCATCATTTCTCACCTAGACTACTGAAATGACTTTTAACTAGTTTTCCTACCTCTTTTTTTTTTTTTTTTTGCTGCCGAAATGATCTAACTCAAGTTCAAATAAGAACATGTACTCCATAAGTTACAGAGTAAAATCCATGCTTCTTAGGTTGGTCTCCTATAATTTTTCCCTTGTTTACCACTTTCTCATCTCCTGTCTCCCTGAGTTTTACATTTTATGGTTTTAACAAGTCCAAAGTACTGTAAGTCTTGCAAGCATCATGCTGCTTCTTTCGCTTCCTTTTCAAATTTTGTTCTTGCATTTCTCTGAATCTGAAATGTGTTTTCCTCATTCCTTTGTACAGTGAATATCAACTCATAGTTCAAGACCAAACTCCTCCAAGAATTCATTCTTGACTAATTCCCAAAATGTTGAGCTAAAACCTCCTCTGTGCTCCCCTAGCATATTGTTGTATTTACTGCAGCACACTGAAAATATCTTCTTATCAGTCTACCTCTCCTACTAGGTTATAAGTGCATTACAGGTCAGGGATTGAACCTTATTTATCTTTCTATCCCCAGTTCCTCATCATAACAGGTACTCAAGAAATATTTGAGTACTAGCTCTGTCTCCTATGTCAAATGTCATTCCTTGACTCTGGTAAAAACACAGAGAACACAAAGCTTTGTATAAAAATACATTATTATAGATAGCCCCATGTCTGTCATCAATTGGCAAAGAAGTAGCTTCTGTTTTCTTCTACCAAACTGTCAAATTTCGCACGAGCCTTTTATAGACTATATATTTACCAAAGAAGTATAAGTGAGGAAAACATCACCTGCAGCAAAAGTCTTCCCTACAATCTGCAAAGATAAAGCCAGAGGCTTCACAATGTTCCTGTTCCGGGTCAGGTCCTGAGCTCCACTTAAATTGATTGCAGAATTAGTTGGACTGAGAATCGGCGCATCTTTAAAATGAAAGAGGTTGTTCAAATTAGCAACTATTTATATATAGGAAAGAAGGTAATTCGACAAGAGTGAGGTGAAAGAAAACAGATTGTAGAATTACAATTTTTTTTTACTTATTTTAGGAAAGTCAGCTTCTCTGTATTCAGGTTTTATTAATTTTTTTATGTATATAACAAACACTCATTAGAAGTTACTATGTGCTGGGTGCTAGTAGAAGCACTTTAAATATATCAATTCACTTAATCTCTATAAAAACTCAATGAGGTAGGTACTATTAACTTAAATAGTGGTAGTCATTTAAAACTTGGTCAAAATTACAGGATATGGTATCAAGGATATCATTATGTGTCATATTAAACTGTCTCCCTATTTTAATGAGATATATTTATCTCTATCCACATGAATTTGTCATTTAAAAAGTGTCACGAAAAACTAAGTCATTGTACTTTAGGAGAAAGCACTTTTCTCTGAAGAAAAGTTGCTTTAATTTTTGGAAAGAAAACTAGATTTACCTATGTAATACCAGGTACATCCAAAAAAAAAAGTTCTTATTTGGATTCAGAAAATAATTCAGCTTCAAAAAACCACATGCCATTTCAGAGACAGGCTCTGGGATAAAGACTCAATCCAACTAGAGTTTTCTGAAATGAGTATAGACCCCAAATCCCTGACTCTACTCTGGCAGAACAGCTTAATCAATTTACACAGGAAAGTGTCAAAAGGGACTGTTAAAAATCTATGAGAGTTTGAAAAATAAAGTACTCTAAAAAGCAGGATACTGATGGTGCTACGCTAGAAATTATCTAAAAAATATTCACACCAAAACCTGATTGCTAATACAACTAATAGGTGTTTCTCATTAAGAACTCAAAAGATTGAAATGGTCCTCTATTGGCTCAGAAGAGTTAATGTGCCTCTCTAAGAGCCTGACTTACCACCAGGGAATGATTTTAAGGTTAATAGGAAGAGTAGAGGCCAGCAACTGCACATACAACATTATAAAGTCACAGAAAATGGAAGACAACCCAAATTTTCCAGATCTTAACGTAGAAATGTATAGGATAGGACTCTCAGCTAAGTTTGCAGTGCTATTACACAGGTTTCTCATATGTTTCAGGCCACAATCATATTGTTTGGAACAAGACAAGGAGCTTAATACATTAGTTTATACTTAGAATTTTAGCATATTTTAACAGTCTGAATAAACATATTGGTGAAATTTGGTAGACAAATTATGAAAGGTGGTGATTCACCTTATTTTTCCTTAATCAATGAATTCAGATTAGACCAGACTAATCTTTTAGAAATAATGAAAGAGCACAAAATTAATATACAGAAATTAATTTTCACATATAGAAACAACAAGAAATAGCTAGATAAAATGCCTAACCAATATTTAGATAAGGAATAAGCGTAATAAGAAAATTACACAATACATAAAGAAAACTTTATAGTATTTAATATAATGGCTGGGATTTGTTTTAAAATATTGAGGGAGGGAGGCAGTAAGATTAAATAACATTGACCATGTGTTCATAATTATTGAAGCTGGTCCATGGTGGAGGTTAATTATATTATTATGTCTATTTTATATGTATTTTAACTTTTCATATTAAAATTTTTTTTAAGTTAAAAAATACTTCTGTAGATCATGAAAAGAGACCTGAACAAATGTCAACACATATCATGTTGCTGAGCAGGAATATTCAATGTCAAAAAGATGGCAGTTAACCTAAGTTTTTTTTTTATGCTTCAAACATTTATTTTACAAAAACTAGTTTTTATGTGGTAACTTTGAACTTTATATAATAACTGCTTTATCTCAAGTTCAATCAATATCCTTGAATTTATTTTTATTTATTTTCAATTTTTAAAAATTAAGTTTATCAGAGTAACACTGGTTAATAAAATTATATAATTTTCAGGTGTAAATTATAATTTCACATCTGTATATTCTATAGGGTGTTTATCACCCAAAGTCCAGTTTCCTTCAGCTACCATATATTTGATCCCCTTTACCCACTTCACCCTCCACCTAACCCTCTATATTTGATCCCCTTTACCCCATCTACCTCTCTCCTCCTCCCCCACCTGCTACCCTCTAGCAACCACTAGTCTATAATCCATGTCCATGAGTCTCTGTTTGTCCTGTTCATTTGTTGCTTTTGGGTTTATAGCTCACATATAAATGATA
Organism: Eonycteris spelaea; assembly: GCA_003508835.1. Lineage (NCBI taxonomy): Eukaryota > Metazoa > Chordata > Mammalia > Chiroptera > Pteropodidae > Eonycteris > Eonycteris spelaea. The sequence goes on along the minus strand of PUFA01000127.1, from coordinate 4,650,283 downwards.
GCATATGATTTTCAACTTTTTCTGTCTGGCTGATTTGCTTAGCATGATTATCTTGAGGTCCAACCATGTTGTCGCAAATGGCAGTATTTCATCTCTTCTAAAGGCTGAGAAATATTCCATTCTATACATGTACCACAGCTTCTTTAGCCAGTCATCTATCGTAGGACAGATTGCTTTGGTTGCTTCCATGTCCTGGCCACTGTGAAAAATGCTGCTATGAATAAGTGTGTGCAAGTATCTTTTTGAATATGGGTTTTTAAGTCTTTGGGGTAAATACCCAGTCGAGAGATTGCCAGATCATATGATAGATCAATTCTTAGTTTTTTGAGGAACCTCCATACCTTTTTCCACAGTGGCAGTACCGATTTGCAGTGTATGAGGGTTCCTTTTTCTCCACATCCTCTCCAGCATTTGTTATTACTTGTCTTGTCAATTATAGCTATTCTAACAGGTGTGAGATAGTATCTCATTGAATCTAAGTTATTTTATAAATAAAATCTGATCCCAGGAAAATGCCAATAGTTTAAGATATTATTAGGATTAGTATTAGAATTATTGGAATGTTTTAAAGTAGGCAAATTGATGTAATGTTGATATGAAAAAAAATAAACACACAAGAACAACTGGAAACATTCTGAAAAATAAGAGAAAAGAGGGGAGGCTAGTATGATGATGTAATAAGACATTATAAAACCTCAGTCAATAAAATATTGTGGTCTTGGTGGATTATTAGGCAAACAGAATCATGGAACAAAAAAGACAGTAAGGAGTAGGTGCAAATATACTTGATAATTTAGTATAAGATAAAGGTGCTAGCTCAAAGCAGCAATAAAGATGAACTATTCAATAAATTGCGTTGAGGCAATTGGATATATAAGAAAAAAATTAAATTGGATTGCATCTTACACCAAGTAACAAAGTCAAATGTAGCAAAGATATACATTTAAAAACTGAAAATATAGAAATAGTAGAAGAAAACATGGGAGAGTTTATTATAACCTTGAAAAGGAAAAGAACAAACTATTGATCAAAATGTAGAAGCTATAAAAAAAGGTCGAGTTATTCAGCTAAATAATAATAATAATAATAAATTCTGAATGGCAAAACACACTGTACCCATGCACAAAGGAGAGAGCTGGCTATGCTAACAACAGAGAAAATATTATTACTAGAGACAAAGGATATTTTATAATGATAAAAGGATCAACCTGGAAGATATAACAATTAAAGACATATATGTACCTAACAACAGAGTCCCGAATTCATGAAGCAAAGATTGACAGAATCGAAGAGAGAAACAAGCAATTCAATAATAATAGTTGGAGACTTCAATACCTTGCTTTCAATGATGAATATAATAATTGGGGAGATAGTCAACAAAAAATAGAAGATCTGAACAACACTATAAACCCTCTAGACTTAATTGATATCAATAGAACAGTCCCCCAACAAAAATAGAAAACAGATTCTCAAGTACACAGGGAACATTTTCCAGGAAATACAATATGTAAAGATAGAAGAAGCCTTGATAAACTTAAAAGAATTGAAATCATATAAAATACATTCTCTGACCTCACTAGAATCAAATCAGCAATCAATAACAGAAGGAAATTTGAGAAATTCACAAATATGTGTAAATAAAACAACAAAATCCTAAATAACCAATGATTGAAGAAGCAATCACAAGGGAAATTAGATATCACTTTAAAATAGATGAAAAAAATCACAACATATGAAAACTTAAGAGATGATGTTAAAGAAATGCTTAAAGGAAATTTTATAGTTATATATGCCTATATTGCAAAAGAAGAAAGATCTCAAATAAACTAACCTCCACCTTAAGAAACTAGAAAAAGAAGAGCAAACTAAACCCAATGTAAGTAGAAGAAAGGAAATAATAAAAACTAGATAAGAAATGAATGAAGTAGGGAATAGAGAAACAATAATGAAAATCAACAAGACCAAAAGTTATTTGAGAAGATCAACAAAACTGACAAACTTTTACTTAGATTGACCACGAAAAAAAAGAAAAGATGTAAATTACTAAAAATCAAGAATGAAAAAGAGGGGCATCACAGAAACCTTATAGAAATAAAAAGAATTATAAATGAATACTATGAACAATCCTACACCATCATTATGGACTGAATTGTGTACCCCCAAATTTATATGTTGAAGCTCTAACCCCTAGTACCTTAGAATGTGACAATGTTTGGAGATAGGTCTTTAAATAGGTAATTTTAAGGTTAAATGTGGTCATATGGGTGGGGTCTTCATCTAATATGACTGGTGTTCTCATAAGAGAAAGAGACACACACCAGGGGCATGTATGCACAGAGGAAAGACCACATAATAATATAGCAAGAAGGCAGCTATCTGCAAGCCAAGGAGAGAGGCCTCAGGAAAAACCAATCCTGCTGCACCTCGACCTTGGACTTGCAGCCTCCAAAACTGTGATAAGATACATTTTGCTGTTTAAGCCACCCAGTCTATGGTATTTTTATGGCAGTCCCAGCAAACCTATACAGACCTCAAAGTAGATGACTCAGATGAAATAGACAAAATGGAAATACTAAGGAATACACTACAAAAACTACTAGAGCTAATAAATTTGAGTTTACCAAAGTCATAGGATTCAAGATCAATATATAAAATCAACTGCACTCCTGTGCTCTTACAATAAATACAAAAATAAAAATAAGAAAACACTCCTATTTACTATAACATCAGAAAAAAATAAATAATAAATTTAATGAGAAGTGCAAACTTATACTATGAAAACTATGAAACATTGTTAAAAAAATTTAAAAGATCTAAATAAAAGGAAAAATATCCTATAAAGGGAAAGACATTCTCTGCTCATGGATCGGAAGATTTAATATTGTTAAGATGGCAACACTGTCCAAATTGTTCTAAAGACTCAATGCAAGCCTTATCAAAATTTCAGTTGGTTTCTGTGCAGAAATTTAGCTAATACTAAAATTCAAATGGAAATGCAAGGGACCTAGAACAGCCAAAACAATCCTGAAAAATAAAAGCAAAGCTGGAGGATTCATCCTTTACCATTTTAGAATTTCATGCTAAGCTACAATCATCATCACACAGTGTGGCATTGGTATGAGGACAGACACAGATCAATGGAACAGCACTGAGAGTCCAGAAATAAATGCGCTTAGAAGAAAATATAGGAGTAAATATTCATGGCCTTGGATTAGGCAATTGTTTTTTAGATGTAACACCAAAAGCACAAGCAACAAAAGAAAAAAAAAAAAGATGAACTGGACTTCATCAAAATAAAATACAAAAAAAATTTTGGGTTCAAAAGACACCATCGAAAGCAAAAAGACAACCCAGAATGGGAGAAATATTTTTAAGTCATATCTGATAAAAAGGCTTGTATCAGAATCTATAAAGAACTCTTACAACTCAATAACAGAAAGATAAATAACCCAACTGAAAAATGGGCAAATGATTTGTACAGATATTTCTCCAAAAAAGATACAGAAATGGCTCATGAAAAAGTGCTCAACATCATCAGCCACTGGAGAAACACAAATCAAAACCATGATGAGAAACAACTTTACACCTATTAGGATGGCTAAAATAAAAAAGATAGACAATAACAAGTTTCAGTGAGTATATGGAGAAATTAGAACCTTCATACATTACTGGTAGGAATGTAAAATGGTGCAGCTACTTTGGAAAGCAGTTTCTCAGATGGATGTAAATATGGAGTTACCACATGATTCAGCAATTCTACTCCTCGGTATGAAATAAAAGAGAAACGAAAAAATATTTCCACACAAAAATCTGTACACAAATGTTCACAGCAACATTATTCATAATAGCCCTAAACTGGAAACAACCCAAGTGTACATAACTGAAACATAGGTAAATAAAGTATGGTATATCCATAAAATGGGATACCAGTCAGCAGTAAAAAAGAATGCAGTACTGATACATGCTACAACATGGATGAACCTTGAAAACACCATGCCAAATGAAAGAAGCCAGTCACAAAAGGCCGTATGTTGTATGATTCCATTTATATGAAATGTCCAGAATAAACAAATCATAAAAATAGAGTCGATTTGTAGTTTCCAGGGGCAGGGGTTGGGGGTGGAGTGAAATGTGGAATGACTGATAATAGGCACAGGATTTCCCTTGGAGTGATGGAAATGCCCTGAAATTTATTGTGACGGTTGCACAATTCTGTGAATGTACTAAAACCCATTAATTGTATACTTTTAATGGGTAAATTATATAGTATAATGAATTATAGCTCTATAAAGCTGTTATTTTAAGAAACACTATAAGAAAATCGTAAACAAGGGAAAATATTTATAACTCGCAGATAATTAGACTATGTACTCCGGTCAACACAAGTCAATAAGAAAAAAGACTCCTGTTGCAGACACTTTGTTATCCGATATCACATCTCTTTGGCCCATCTTTGATTTCAACAGGAGTTATGGTGGAAAGTTCTACATGAGATCAGGTTCTTGGGGACAGCATTTTACCTCAAGCTCACATCTAACTTCTTTTAGCTTTTTGTCTCAGAGCATTCTCCAAGGCCACAAAACTCTCAGCTGTGTGTGGTCCAGAGTGCAAGAGACTGTAATACTTCTGGGGCAGCCAGCAATAATAGGGGACATGAGAATAAATTTCTCGGCCTTCCATTCTGTAGAAGGATAATTCTAGGAGGCATTCTGCAAGCTTCTTAGAGGACCTGGTTTACAGCAACTACGTAGAACACACTGTTATGCAGGTTTAGTCCTGACTGCAGGGTTCACATTCCACATAAACTATTTGCACCCCAGTTCTTCCTTTAGGCTCTGATTCTAGCAGAACCCAAACTATGACAAATAACTCTTACTAAAGGGTAAAGGATATAAACTTAGAGTTCACAAAAAGAAAATGCAAACAGCTTTTAAATAAACGCAAAGATGCTCAATGTCAATCAAAGGGAAATGCAAATTAAAACCACACTTAGGAACTATTTTCCACCCATGGATTGACAAAAATCTGAAAGTTCAATAATAAACTTTGTTAGTGAGCCTCACATATGCACATGTATATTTCTAAAAATGTAAATGTTTCACAAGAGTGGAGTAAATAAAATTTCTAAAATAAGGAAAAAATAGTTACATGTAGATCGACAACTAGCATCAGATGTACTTCTTAAATGCACAAAGTGAGCATTTAATTCAGTATTAGATTACGCATAGTGATTTTAAAGGGTAATTGCACTCCAATGAGACTGCTTTTGAAAAGTTATCATGATATCTTACTAAAACCGGAGAAACTTTTCAGTCCCTATCATACTGAATCCACTGCTGCATTTATTTATTTATGACAATTATTTATTGAGCAGTGACCATGTATCAAGAACCTTGCTAAGATCTACAGGTAAAATGGTAAACAAGACAAGCACTGTCCTTGTATAAATTTCCTTTGTCTACTAAAGTGTTCTCCAACCTTTTTATTTTCTTATGACAATCTGACCAGATTCCATGGTTTCATTTTTAATTTTTGAAAATTTATTTCATTTCTATTGTTTGTCTTATTTCATTAACATATAAATCATAAAATATATCAATTATGGAATAATTAGAAAGCACAGATGAGCATTAGATAAGGTCAGAGTGACCTTTCGAAAATGTCAATCCTATTATGTTATTCCCTAATCTTAACCACCTTGCACAGCTTCTACTCTTGAATTTGTCATGTATGGAGGCATTGCCATATTTAGCATTTAACACTGGTGGTTTTAATTATTTGGGATCTCCCTCAAATGTCCAAAATGTGATAGCTTTGTGATCTTGCTGAGACATGAATTTGAACTGCAGGCTCTTGTGCAGAACCCCGTACTTGAATGGTAAGCAAGCAGATGACTACCCAGCATCTGTACCTCACCAAGGCCTGATTCTCTCGTCTAGAGATTTCATATCCATTTAAAGGAGGAACTTGTCAGCACTGGAGGAGTCACAAATTTAGGAAGTTCCTTAAGCTGGTCACAGCTCTGCTCTCTCTGTTATAGTGGTTTGTAACATTGTTTCTCCCACTAGGTCATGAAGCTCCTTGAGGGCATTCCTAAGCTCCTAGCACAACGTCTGTCACATCTTAACTAAAGAAATAAAATGAAAAAAAAAAGCCAAAATAATCTGTTTATCCTCTTTATGCAATAGTTTAATAACTGTTAGCCCAAAATCCTGGTGGAAAAGTTTTTTTTTTTTTCTAAAAAATGGAGCCATTTAAATAATAAGTAGAAAGAGTCTGGTTTTGCCACTTATTAGCTTTTTTTTTCCACCAAATACTCTTTCTGAGGTTCTGTTTCATGATCTGTAAAATGGTTCTAAAACCTATTTCACAGCAACAGTTAACATGTTTAACACAGGGCTTAGGACACTGTGTTATAGATATTCCTATTTATTTTGCTAAATCTTGTTAAAGGTTTTCCAGCTGATTGAGAGCTTAAATCTTTATGAGTTCTTTTTGCTCTGACACCTATATAAAAAGTAGACTACTGTAACATTGTGATTTATAAAATATTTGGTCTTCCTCCACAGATCCTGGCTCAAAGCTCTTAAAGCCCTGGAAATTTCCTAAGGACTGAGAGTAATAAAAGCATCTTTTGTTATGTTAATGAGGTGACATTTGACCTCCACCTTAGAATAGGGGCTGATTGCCAGTAAAGCCGACCTTGTGATTAGAGGGTTGGAATTTTCAGTCCCACCTCGAGGGAGGGGAAAAGAAGCTGAAGGTTGAATCAATTGCCAGTGGTCAATAATTTCATCAATCATGAGTATGTAATGAAGCCTCCATAAAAACCCCAAAGGACAGGGTTCAGAGAGCTTCCGGGTTTGGCAAACACTTGGGAGATGCGGGGAGAAGGGCTCACCTGGAGGAAGCATGAAAGCTCTGTGCCCCCTCCTAGATAGCTTGCCCTATGCAGCTGTTCCATCTGGCTGTTTGTGAGTTATATCCTTTTACAATAAACTAGTGTTTCTCTGAGTTCTGTGAGCCACTGTAACAAATTAATTGAACCTAAGGAGGGAGTTGTGGGGACCTATGATTTATAGCCAGTCTGTCGGAAATAAAGGTAATAACTTGAACTTATGATGAGCATTCTGAATTGTAGGTTATCGTCAGAACCTCCAACCTATATAGCCCGTTGGCCGTTGGTCAGAAGTACAGGTAAGAGCTTGGGCTTTTGACTAGTGCCTTAAGTAAGTGAGAGAGAGAGAATGAGAGAGAGAGAGAGAGAGAGAGAGAGAGAGAGAGAGAGAGAGAGAGAGAGAGAGAGAGAGAGAGACTGTATGTGTGTGTGTGTGTGAGTGTGTGTATGCACGTGCGCGCAGTCTTGCAGGGCTGAAACCCTTAACCTGTGAAATCTGATGCTATCTCCAGGTAGTGTCAGAATGGAGTTGAATTCTTGAACACCCTGCTAATAATGTCCAAGAATTTTTCATTCGTGTGGCGGGAACTCCTCTCCCCCGAACACTGGCATTTGGTCCAGGAATCCCCGTTCAACTACATAATCTTCTTCTTTCCCAAGTAAAGTACACTGGACCTATTTTTACCTTCAAACTGCAATTAGAATAATGTCCTTCCAATAAGATACCATATTTCTATTAATACACTCTGAGTCTGCATTAATTATTTCTATCAGCCATGTTTTATTTCTGACTCAACTGAACTAGCATTTAATGAAAATGTGAATATACCTCCCCCCTAAAATTAATGTTAAATCAGATATCTTTCTAACCTATTCTAGACTGTGGATTGTAAAAAACAGCTCTATAATTGACAATAAGTTGCACATACTTAAAGTATACAATTTGATGTTTGACACATTCATATACCCATGAAAAAACCATCACTACAGCCAAAACAGTGAACGTATTTTTTACTCCTAAATCTCCTTGTAATCCATTCCTCCTGTGTCTCCCTTGCTCCCTCATCCTCAAGCAATCACTGACCTGTTTTCTGTCACAATAGATTAGTTTGCATTTCCTAGATAAATAATTATATAGTATTATTTGTTCTTTTGTCTGGCTTCTTTCACTCACCATAATGATTTTCAGATTCATTCATGTTGTTACAAGTATCAATGGCTCATTACTGTTTATTGAGCCATACAACACTGCCTGGATATATAACAATTTATTTATCCATTCACCTGGATAGACATTCACCTGGATGGACATTTGTTTTTTTTCCAGTTGGGGCTATTACAAATAAAGCTTCTATGAACATTTGTGTATAAGTGTTTGCAAGGACATAGGACATATATTCTTTTCTCTTGGGTGATTATCTAGGAATGCAGTGATAAGACTATTTGGTAGGTGTACACTTAACTTTTTAAGAGATGGACAAACTATTTCCCAACAGTTACACTATTTTACATTCTCAGTAATGTATTAGAGTTCTTCCACATCCTCACCAATGCTTGGTACAGTCAGTCTTTTAAGTACAGCCATTCTAATAACTATGTAGTAATATCTTATTGTTGTTCTAATTTGCATTTCCCTAATGATTAATGGTGTCAAGTGTCTTTTCATGTGCTTGCTTAACTGCCATCCATGTCTTATGCCCATTTTAAAAATTAGGTTATTTTCTTATTATTGAATTTTTAAAGGTCTTTCTTTTGGATACAATTCCTGTATATGTTTTGTAAAGATTTTCATCTAGGCTGTGTCTTCTGAAGAGCAAGTTTTACATTTTAATGAAATCCAATTTATCATTTTGTTCTTTTTGAATTGTACTTTTGGTGTTGTATCTAAGAAATCTTTGCCTAACCCAGGTCACAATTATTTTGTTTTCTTCTAGAAGTTTAATATTTTTCAGTTTTATATTTAGGTCTATGGCCCATTTGAGTTATTTCTGTACGTGGTATGAGCTATGGATGGAAATTCATGTTTTTGCATATGGATATACAATTGTTCCGGCACCATTTTTGAAAAGGTTATTCTTTCTTCATTTTGTGCCTTTGCTAAAAAGTAAATTTTACATATATGTGTGAGTTTATTTCTAGACTTTCTATTCTATTCCATTGATCTATTTATATATTTTTACACAAGTACAATGCTGTTTTAATATATGTAGCTTTATAATAATTCTTGAAATCAGGTATTGTTAGCCTTCCAACTTTTTTCTTCTTGTTCAGAATTGTTTTTGCTATTTTAAATCATTTGCATTTCCATATGAATTTTAGAATTAGTCTGTCAACTTCTATCAACAACAAAAAATCTGGGATTTTGGTTTGGATTGTGCTGAATCTATAGGTCAATTTAAAGAGACTTAACATCTTAACAATATTAGTTTTCCAACCAATGAACAAGAGATATCTCTCTAAATTATTTAGGTCTCCTTGACTTTCTCTCATCATTGCTTTCTAGTTCTCAGGGTATAGTTCTTTCACACCTTTTGTCAGATTCACCCTTAAATATTTATTTTTTTTATGCTATTATAGTTGGTACTGTTATTTAAAAATTTTTAATTTAAATTTCATAGATGCTGATAGTTCATTGCTGACATACAGAAATACCATTTACAGTTGCACAGTTGTCCTCCTCATCCTCGGGGGATGTGTTCCAAGTTCTCCCAGGGCTGCCTGAAACCTAGGATAGTATCAAACCTTATATACACTATGTTTTTTCTTATACACACCTACCTTTTCACTTAAAGGAAGCAGTTTACAGCTTTTCTTTGGCATAGGGGAATTTCCAGCATCACCACTTTGCACTTTGGGCCATTATAAAGGAAAATAAGGGCTACGTGAACACAAGCACTGTGATACCGCAATGGCACAGAGACAGCTGGTGGGTAAGTAACTGGTGGGTGGGGTATGTATACAGTGTGGATTAGCTGGAAAGAGAGATAACTCACATAAGGGTGGAATGAAGAGGGAGGGTGGGAAGTTTTTAATCATGCTACTTAGAATGGCCACAACTTATAACTTAATTATTGTTTATTTCTGAAACTTTCCACTTAATATTATAAGACCTCATTGGACTGCAGGTAACTGAAAATGAAACCATGAACAAGGAGAGACTACTGTACATTTATTTTGTAGTCTTCAATGTTGCTAAACTCACTTCTTAGTTCAAGTGGCTTTTTTGTATATTTCATTGGATTTTCTACATAGAAAATCATGTGGTCTGTGAATAAAGACAGTTTTACTCCTTCCTTTCTGATCTTAATGCCTTTTTTTCTTTTTCTTGCCTGACTATACTCACTAGAACCTCCGGTACAACACTGAATAGAAATGACAACAAGACATGTTTGTCTTGTTTCTGATCTTTGGGAGAAAGCATTCAGTCTTTTATCGCTGAGTATGTTTGCTATGGATTTTTAGTAGATGTCCATTATCAGAAATTTCCTTCTTTTCTTAGTTTTTAAGCATTTTTAAAATCAGGAATAAATACTGGATTTTGTCAGGGTTTTTTCTGCATCTATTGAGATAAGGATATGGTTATACTTTTTTAGGTTAACATGGTAAATTACATTGATTGATATTCAAATGTTAAACCAACCATGCACTCCTGGGATAAACCCCACTTTGTCATGACATAGTATCCTTTTGACATATTGTTAAATTCGACATGCTAAATTTTACTAAGAAATTTGTATTTACATAATGAGGGATACTGGTTTGAACTTTTTTTGTAATGTCTTTGTGGTGTCAAGGTAATGCTGGTCTTATAGAATGAAAATTTTTGGAAATTTATCGAGAAAGTAGTCCATTCCTTCAATTTTTTGGATGAGTTTGTATAGAATTGGTACTATTCTTTCCTTAAATGTTTGGTGGAATCTACCGCTGGGCCTGGAGTTTTCTTTGAGAAAGTTTTAAACCCCATTTTCAATGTATGTAATAAATACAGAGATGCTGGAAACAGTTTCGGTTCCTGGCCTGAATACTGGACACTGTTTCCTCTTCCCCTTTTGAATGGTACTTTTACCAGCCCTGAGTTTCTTCACATGCAGGCATCAATCAGTATCATGCTGAACATCGGAGGAAACCCTCTGTACATCTGTGGGGTTCTCTCTCCCTCTCCCTCCTGGTACGTGGTCCTACGCGTTAGCTGTTTGGGTCTCCCTGCACTCTCAGTTCTTTCTGCTCAACTTAGGGAATCTACCAGGTTTGACTACAGTTCCTCTTCCCTGCCTCATGGTCTAGGAATTCTCAAGGCAGTAAGCTTAGGCAATGCCAAGGTTCACATTATTTGTTTCCCATCTCTCAGGGATCACTGTCCTTTGTTGCTTGAGAAACATTGCCTTACTTTTGTGTTGGAAATGGTTTTTCGTGTATTTTTGTCTTGAAAATTGTTTTTCATATATTTTTGGCTTTTTTTTTAAAAAGGTTGTTTCAGGTGGGAAGGTAAATTCAGTCCCTTTTTATATGCTAAGTTGACCTGCTATTTATTTTCCAACTTTAATGCTCTCCCACTCCTTTTCTCATTCTTCCTGCCCCTTACTCTATTCTTGTAATCTGAGATATATAAACTTTTTACAGAATTCTCGGTAGAGATCAATATCATCTTTGTATTTCCAGACCCTGCTACTCGGTAATTGCCCAATAAAACTGTCAGTAGTGAGCAGAGAAAGTTCAAATTCTGGTTTTGTTACCTTCTAGCGGTATCTTGGGCTTGTCTGTTAGGTACGAGTCCTTATTCCTCTACATGCAAAGAATGCTGAAGAAAGATCAGTAATAAGCAGATATTTTCTACTGAGCTATACATTTTGCTTAATGCTGAGATCTTCTAAATATTTAACTATGACAAATATAACCTAAAAGAAAATTCATTAATAGAAAAAAACACGTTAAAATCTCATTTCTCCCATAAATCATTGTTTTTTTTCTTTCATTATATACCTATGTTTTATCCACCTTATATTTCTTACATAATATAACAAAATATACACAGAGTTAATATTACTTTTTTATTTAACAATTATTACCTATGTGGCTGCACAGTATCATATTATCTCTTTTTACATCTTCATCATGTGAGTATGCTATGATTTGTTCAATTGTTTCTATCTATACTAAGATTACTTCTCCTTTTTAGTTAATATAAAGAGTAACTACAGCAAATATCTTAACTTCCCTTTTAGGTTAATTTCTTGGTTAAACCCCTGAAGTGAGATTACTTAAGTAAAGGACATAGATATTTTTAATGTTTTTGTTACATATTGCCAAATTTCTTTCTTAAAAGATTGGACCACTGTTCACCTGCATCAGTCTGGCTAAGGGTGTCTTGTCATATGCTTGCCAGCATTGTATATTATCATTTAAACTGAAACGTATGGCTAATGTATTGGTGAAAATGACTTTTCATTGTTCTTACAGTTTCTTCATTTCTACAAAGTAGGCCATTCTTCCTTATACCTCCTAAATAGTGGTATGTTCTCTTTTGTAGGGCATAGGGAGAAGTCTCACAAGCATATTCATTACACTGAGAGGGGTATGATCACAGGTTTTCTTTCTTCTCCCTTGCATGCATGCATTCATCATATGTTTATCCAGTCTTTTCAGCAGGCCATATACTATATTAGGCTCTGGGGACAGACTAGAGAAAGTAGGTATATACAACTTCTGCCCAAGGAATTTACAATATAAAGGATGAGCCTACAAGTTCTCTCAATTTCTGGTTGGGAGTAGGCAAATCTGTCAACCAAAGGTTTCCCACCACATTTGGAAAAAGGAGACAGTGTTTGGAAAAGGATTAATTTTAATATTCATTAGGAACTAAGTTTAGAGAATCTGGCCAGGGGAGGTTTTGATTATCCTGACGTCAAAGAAGTTTAGTGGCTAAGGAAGACAAATCCAAAGAGGAAGGGGACACACACAGCTACATTTTAGGGACAGTTAAAGGATACATTCTTATGGAAGCTGCTTTTTAAAAGGTTATCACCAGGGGCAGAGGAGTTGTACTGGTGTGGGGAGAGAGGGCAGAGAATGGAGACAAAATAAGAAGGCTATATGAGCACGGCCAGCCTGGGTTGGGGCAGGTGCTTCACGAAGTATCCTTGACAAACAGAGGTCAGCATGAGAGGCAAAGGAGAGGAAGCCAAAAGGTTGCAGGGAAAGAAAAATACTGAGCACTTAGAGATTTCTATTAGGGTTGGCTCTGCCTCCTCCCTTCTTGGAGACCAAAGTGAGCTGTGAGACTCCACTGCAGCTGTACTACTGCACAACAATCCCACAGCAGGATCACCACAGTAGGAAGTATAAAAACTCAAAATGACCAAAACATTATTATTACACCATAGCATCCCTGGCCTATGATACCACTTGCTCTCAAAGCGTGAGGACTGCATTCAATACATGTATGCAGTTTGAATGAGTAAATCCTCCTTTTTCTCCCCTTTTTAAAGAGTACACAAAACATTTATATAAGATTTCAAGAATAATTATAAAGCAAATACCTATGGGACTAACGACTATCCAAATCAAGGAAACAAGACGAAACAAAATACTGCCAGCAGACTTTGTGCTCTTCCCTGTCCCTTCATCCACCCTCTCCCCAGAAGTGACCACTGGGCTATGTATGTATTCCTAAAATAATTTAGTTTTGCCTGTTTTTGAATATAACAGAAATGAAATCATAATGGATGGACTCTTTAGTGAACGACTTTTTTGCTCGACATGATGTTTGTAAGATTCCTTCACGGTGCTTTATGTAAGTATTGTTTGTTCATTCTCATTGCCAAATGGTACTTCATTATACAAATATAGCACAACTTATTTATCTCCTCTGTTATTGATGAACAATGAGTTGTATCCAGTTTGAGACAACTGTGAAGAACAGCGCTGTGAACAGTTTTGTAAATATGTCTTGGTGCACACATGCAAGAGTTTCTTTTGGGAGTGGAATAGCTGGATCATAGGATATGCACATTTTCTACTTTACTACATATTTCAAATTACTTGCAAAGTGATTGCATCAACTAATGCTCTTACCAGCAGTCTGTGATAGGTCTTATTGCTTAAAATCTTTGCCAACATTTACTACCATCATACTTCAAATGATTGCCAATTTGATATGTGTATAATGGTATCTCATGGTATTTTTTAAAGTGATTTCTCTAATTACCAAAGTGGTTAATCATCTTTTCATGTATTTATTGGCCACTTCTATTTCCTCTTCTGTGAAGTGCATGTTGAAGTCTTTGCTCATTTTCTTTTCTATTAGTGTATTTTTTTCATTATCAATTCATAGACGTTCTTTATTTTTGTACTACTTTGTTAGTTCTATGTATCACACATCTTTAAGTTTATGGATTGAGTTTTCGTTCTGTTTGGTGTTTCCTAATAATTAAAAGTGGTGATTTTAATGTACTGACATATTAGTCTTTTCCGTTATGATCAGCACTTTTTGTCTCTACTTTTAAATATCTAAGGTATTCTACAATATCTCCCAAAAGCATAAGAATTTTACCTTTTACATTTAGATCTTCCAGCTACCCAGAACTGATTTTTGTGAATAGTGTGAAATAAGGATCCAGTTTTACCTTTTCCACATAGAATGTCCAATTTCTGAGCACCATTCATTGAAAGGAAATGTTTCACTGATTTGCAAGTCACCTCTAAGTATGAAATCCCCATATGTTATGTGAATCTGTTTTCAGGCTCTCTACCCTGGCCTGCTGTTCTTTGTCTATTCCTGTGTCAACTCCTCCCTGTCTTTATTAGTAAAGCTTCCTGAGCTTGATATATGGCAGGGCAAGTCTTTTTGTTTGTTATTGTTCTTACTTCTTTAATATACAAGCATAAGACAGTAAGGAGTTTCTATTACTTTTAGCCTACAGTGGCTCACAGAAAAGAAAATGTCATGCCATGACAAGTATTCAGTAACAGGGTCAACTTCTCCCTTAGACACAAAGGCACAGTGCTTTGGGTCCATAATATTTTTAAGGGCTCATGAAAATGTTTTAATTTATTTTAGAATCAGAACAATGAACTTTTGTTTGAAGAAGGTGTTTTAAAATATAATACTAAATATTCATTTTTATATAAACATAATCATAAAACATATTTTTAAATACTTTTCTAGGGAAAAGGGTCATGCAGGCAAATGTACCCAGGGCCCAAAAAAGTCATAAAATGGCCCTGTTATTCTATTAGTCATAGGAGCTAAGCTTAGAGCTTATCCCCATACTGCCCTATAGTTTAGGGCATAAAAACATGTTTCCTCTGAATGGTAGATGAGTATTTCAGCTTCACTGGGAAAAATCGCACACATAAGTAAATTAGTAATTCCCCAAATGTTAACGTCAAATTTAAATTAAAAAATAGAATTCAAGTAACATTTATTTCCAGGCATTTCCAGGTACTAGGGAGTACAGGGATAAACAAAATAAACCCACAGCTTCTAGTATATAAGAGACTATAGATGGTAACAATTATAATTGGGAGAAATGTCACACAAATTGGTAGCAAGGCTGAGCTAATCTTAAGTTGCAAAACAGGTGTTATTTTTGGTTTTACAAATGAGAAACCAGGGTACAGAACAATTGAGTGGCTTATCCTAAGCTGCAGCAGGGTATATGTCAGATGCAGTATTTAAATATCAGGACTCTGACTTCAAGCCCTGTGCTGTTTCCATCTGGTCTGAAACACTGCTCATCTCACAGTAGATATTAAATAAATTAGATTGTGAACGGAAAGAGAAACAATGCCACTCCAAAGGATTTCACTGTCCTCTCAGAGCAGCTTTTTAATCTTTTTTTCCTACACCTTTGTTAAAGTATATTTTACATATCATAAAATTAACCCATTTCAAGTGTACAGGTCAATGATTTCTGGTAACTTTACCAAGTGATATAACCATCACCATAAATCAATTTTAGAGCATTTTCATCTCCTCCATTAGAACCCTCATGCCCACTTTCAGTTAATTTCCATTCCTACCCCTTCCTTGCCCCAAGCAATCACTAATCTATTACCTATCTCTCTAAATTTGCCTTTTCTGGGCATTTTGTAAAAATGAAATTATACAATATATGGTCTCTTTTCAGGTTTCTTTCACTTAGCATAATGTTTTTTGCACTTCATCCATGATTTAGCTCGTGTTGATAGTTTGTTCCTTATAATTGCTGAATGGATATTGTAAGGATATACCACATTTTTTTGTCTATCTATTCATAACATTTAGGTTGTTTTCAGTTTTCAACTACAGTGAATAATGCTACTATGAACATTTGTGTGCAAGTTTTTGTGAGGACATATATCTTCATCTCTCTCGGGCAGATATTTAGATATGAAATTTCTGGATTGTGTAGTAGTTTATATTTAACTTTCTGAGAATCTGACAAACTGTATTCTAAAGTGGCTGCCACATTTTAACATTTTTACTAGCATCTATGAGGGTTCTTATTTCTTCACATCCACAGGTTCTTGTTATTGTTATGTCTTTTTGATTATAGCCATTCTAGTGGGTAAAAAGTAGTACGTTATGGTTTTGATTTGCATTTCCCTAATGATTAACGATGTTGAGTACCTTTTCATGTGCTTATTAGTCATTTGTATATATTCATTAAAGAAATGTCAATTCCAAACCCTTTACCCATGTTTGATTGAAGTGTCATCTTACTACTGAGTTGTAAGAGTTCTTTGTAAATTCTGGATACAAATCCTTTGTTAAATATGTGCTTTGCAAATATTTTTTTCCAGTGTTGTCTTTTCATTTTTTTCTGCTTTTTAATATTTTTTAATCTTTCAATTACAGTTGACATAAAATATTAGTTTCAGGTGTACAACATACTGATTAGACATTTATATAACTTACAAAGTGATCACACCCTGATAAATGTAGTATCTGTGTGACACCATACATAGTTATTACAATATTACTGACTGTATTCCCTATCTTGTTCTTCATATCCCCATGACTGTTTTGCAACTGCCTTGTGCTTCTTAATCTCTTCTCCTTTTTCACCCATTCCCTCAATGCCTCTCCAATCTGGCAACCCTCAAAATGTTCTCTGTATCTATAAGTTTGTTTCTGTTTTGTTTGTTTGTTTTTCTAGATTCCACACATAAGTGAAATCATAAGGTATTTGTCTTTCTCTGACTTATTTCACTTAGCCTAATATCCTCTAGGTCCATCCATGCTGTTGCAGATGGCAAGATTCCATTCTTTTTTATGGCTAAGTAATATTCCATTGTATATATGTACCACTTCTTTATCCCTTCATCTATTGATGGACACTTAGGTTGTGTCCATATCTTGGCTATTGTTAATAGTGCTGTAGTGAACATACAAATACATATGTCTTTTCAAATTTGTGTTTTAGGTTTCTTCGGATAAATACCCAGAAGGGATTACTGGGTCCTTCTTTGTCTCTTATTAAGTCTTGGTTTTAAAATCTATTTTTTCTGATATAAGTATTGTTACCCCAGCTTTTATTTTTTTTCATTTCCATTTTCTTCTATCCCTTTACTTTCAGTCTGTGTGTATCTTTCAATCTGAAGAGAGTCTCTTGTAGACAGCATATGTAAGGGTCTTATTTTCCTATCAATTTAGCCACCCTATGTTTTTCAATTAGAGCATTTAATCCATTTAAAGTAATTGTTGGTAATATGTAGTCATTGCCATTTTATTATTCATATTTTCGATATTCTTCTTCTTCTTAAAGAAATCCCTTTAACATTTCTTGTAGTATTGATTTGGTGGTGATGAACATCTTCAGCTTTTTATGTTAAGCTCTTTATCTGTACTTAGATTCTAAATGTTACCTCTGCTGTATAGAGAAATCTTGGTTGCAGGTTCTCGCTTTTCACCACTTTAAATATTTTGTGCCAATCCCTTCTAGCCTGCAAAGTTTCTGTTGAGAAATCAGTTGACAGGCTTATGGGAGCTCCCTTGTAGGTAACTAACTACTTTTCTCTTGCTACTTTTAAGATTTTTTTTTTTTTCCGTCTTTAACCTTTAGCATTTGAATTAGGATCTGTCTTGGTGTGGCCCTCTTTGGGTTCATCTTGTTTGGTGCTCCCTGAGGTTCCTGGGCTTGTATGTCTATTTCTTTCACTAGGTTAGGGACGTTTTCTGTCATTATTTCTTCTAATAGGTTTTCCATTACTTGCTCGCTCTCTTCTCCCTCTGGTACCTCATGATACAAATGTAGGTACAGTTGATGTTGTCCCAAAAGCCCTTTAAAGTATCTTCGTTTTCTTAGATTCTTTTTCTTCTTGCTGTTCTAATTGGGTGTTTTCTCCTACCTTATCTTCCAAATCAGTGATTCAGTCCTTTGCTTCATCTAATCTACTGTTAATTCCCTCCAATGTATTCTTCATTTCAGTTATTGTAGTCTTCATTTCTGATGGCTTCTTTTTTTCATGTTTTCTATCTCCATTTTTATGTTTTCTATCTCTTTGTTAAAATTCTCACTGAGAACACTGAGCATCTTTATAACCAATGTTTTCAACCCTGTATCTGGTAGATTGCTTGTCTCCACTGTTTAGTTCTTTTTCTGAAGTTTTGTTCTGTTCTTTCATTTGAGACATATTTCTTTGTCTCCTCATTTTGGCTGCCTCCTGTGTTTGTTTCTATGTATTAGGTAGAGATGCTATGTCTCTTGGTTTTGTTAGAATGGCCTTAGGTAGCAGGTGTCCTGTGGGGCCTGGTATGGTAGTACAGTGTCCCTGGTCACCTGAGCTGGGTGCTCCAGGTGTAGTCCCTGCGTGAGTTGTGTGTGCCCTCCTGTTGTAGTTGAGCCTTGGTTGCTGTTTGCACATCAGTGGGAGGGATTGACCATCAGGCTGATTGGCTGTGAGGACTGGCTGTGACTACAGTAGAGGAGCTGTCATGCAGGGGCTGACCCTACAGATTTGCTGTCTTTTCATTTTCTTAATGCTGTCTTTTTAAGTATAAAAGTATTAAATTTTGATGAGGTCCATTAACAATTTTTCCAGAAATAAATCTTTATATTTATAGTCAATTGATTTTTGACAAATGCAATTCACTGACAAGAAGATAGTCTGTTCAAATAGGGACAATTGAATACCCACATGCAAAGAGATGAACTTAGATGCTCACCTCATACCATACACAAAAATTAATTCAAAATGGCTCATAGACTTTAATATAAGGATAAAACAATAAAACTTTTATAAGGAAACATGGAAAATAATCTTTCAAAATCTGGGTTAGGCAAATATTTTTTTCATCTATTCTTGAATTCTTGTCTGGATTAAACACAATATACATGTGTGTGTGTGTGTGTGTGTGTGTGTGTGTGTGTGTGTGTGTGGGTGTGTATGTGTATAACGTAGTAGATAACTATACCACCTTCAGTCAAAATGATGAAATATTTTACTGAGATTGTTGATTAACTTTTGAATTATCAATGACATAAATATGTTGAAATATGCAAGAGATAAGTGGCAAGCCAACCAGAACAGAACATCCAGAGCTTGGCAGGTGGAATCCAAGACAAAGCTGTGTAAACAGTAAGTTAATCCCTTCTTCAAATACTATGCAACATGTGTACCTACATTTCAGGCTAAGAAATGTTGATAACAGGCAGTCACTGATTATAGATTAAGAATGCAATCTCCTATAGAAGAATGAATATCTATCAGCTATGAAGACACCACCTACTCTAATGTTTGCAATTTCATAATGCTAACATGAAATTTTTACAGCCTATTACTTTCAACATATCTAAGATTTACAATCTATTACTTTCCACATATCTGAGAAATATACTATTGTTGAAGACTACAAACATAATTAGTTAAGAAGAAAGTTTTAAATAAAAGCCTAATTTTAGAGGCATTTTCTATTAAATTCTCTAGATTGTACCGAAAATTGTTAATCGCCAATTTCATGGTCCAGTTACCACTTTTACCACCACAAGGGATATAGAAGAATATTGGCATAAATCTTGGCCACTTGTGTTCATTATGAGTCAGTCAGTAACTTGCCTGTGTCTCTTCATGGCAACTGATAGAGCCTTTGCTAAAGCCTGAATCTTGATTTCCTCTGTTTCAGAGCAATATCAGTTTTCAAAACATATTTCCTGGTATATAGCACACATCACTTACCAATGAAGATATGTTCTGAGAATGTGTCATCAGGTGACTCTGTCATTGGGTGAACATCATGGAGTACATACACTTACACAAACCTAGATGGTATAGCCTCTTGCTTCTAGGCTACAAACCTGAACAGCATGTTACTGTACTGAATACTATAGGCATTGATAACACAATGGTATTTAAACATATCTTAAAAATGGTACAGTAAAAATATGGTCTAAAAGATAAAAGTGTGTGTATGCATGCACACATGCATGAGGCAGGCAGGGCCAGGGCTGTGGAGGGAGGTCCTATTGGAGAGAGAGTGGACATCAGGAGGGAGGGAGAAAGAGATGAAAAGAAAAGAAGGAAAAAGTAAGGGAGAACAGAGATCAAAAGAGACCCAGAGAAATAAAGCTTGAGATGAGCAATAATACAAGGGAGAGAAAGAGAAGAGAGAGAGGTAGGTGTGGGGGTGGGGTGAATGTACATTCATGTGCATGTGTGGTATGTGTGTGTGTGTGTGTGAGAGAGAGAGAGAGAGAGAGAAAGAGAGAAACAGTGAGTATGAGTGTGTGGGAGGGTGGAAGGCAGGTGAACAGCATGCTGAGCTTCCTCCTCTATTTAAACACCAGGGCTAGCAATAAATTCAGCATCATAATCAGGTCCAGCCTTTTCTTGCAATATCGCAAACAAACGTTTTTGCTTAAAATCCATTATTATCTTATGAGACCACTGACGTATAATCAGTCCATGGTTGACCAAAATGTCATGTGGCACAGGACTGGAATTAAAACTGCATTGCTGCTTATTTTTTAATTACTTTGCATTACTGCTTATTAAAATATTAATATCTTTTCATTATTTTCAGCTACAACTAATTATTTACATACCCACCTCTTCCTCTTAAAAAAGCTAATATGTTTTATTGGTTTTTTTCATCGTTTATATGAGTGTTTTTTATATCATCATAGCCATTAGTTAAGTTGTGGAACTCTACCTTACAGCATCTGATAAAGATTTTAGAACATAATGAACACTTGATATAAGTTTTTGTTTGAATATAGTAAATATTCATTTTTAATATTATAGTTTTAAAATCATATTTTGCTAGCCCCAAGGTCTAATGACAGAAACTATACCACAATATCAATCAAACCACTAAAATAATATTATAGGAGAGACATGTAAGTTTATCATTATTGTAATGAACGCTAATCTTTTAATGCCAAGAGCCAAATGGCTTTTTTTCTTTCTTGAATAGCTAGTGACATAATATTCTCTCGTTTATTCTAAAGAGAAATGCTGTCTCCTTTTAGATCACATCCTCAATCTAAATCTCTTGAACAGTTGAGAAGTTAGATTTTTTAAATCCAGAGGGAAGTGGGCTCTGCTGAGTTCAGACATACATTAAGAAGTGCCCCATATAAAGCCAGCCTTATTATCATTGCTAATGTGATAACATATTCTAATAATCACTTCCACCTTAAAAATAAGTAGAAACAATTTACCAGTTCAACAGAATTTCATATAAATTAGAAAGAGGAATGCTAAGTAATTAAATAAATGAAGATAACCTTGTTTTTCAACTTGTGGTTGAGTGGACACTGGGCAAAGCATGTATGCTATGAAGTTTGCCTATCAGATAAGTAAAATGGTACTTCACAAAAACACAAGAGAATTGAAAAAAATTCACAAATTCTATTCAAATACTTTCCTTCTTGCCTAAGATATAACCTACACTGCTTCTGAATAATTTTCTCAAACACTATCTGCGGGGATCTTTTCAGTTCCAGCCCTCCAGCCCTTCAGCCACCTGGAAACATTCTCACCTGGAGCCTTGTCCTGACCTCAGGGCCTGGTTCAGTGTAGTCTTCTATCTGGGGGAATTTTTAGAAGCCTTAGAGGGCAACTTATCTGCTCAGTATCAGACCATCCACTCTGCTGATCCTGCTCTGATACTGTAACCTAGTTTCAGGCACTAAAATTTTACCTGGTTATTCATATCTGAGCCCCTATCTTGAGCCACTAGAAAACAGAACCTGGATTCTTCTGTTGTGATCCTCAGTCCTACCTTGGGGACTTACTTAGTATCCCAGTTGGTGCAGTACTCCCTGTAATGTTCTGTGCGCTGAGTTAGAGCCCTACCCTGGAACTCCGGTCTTCATAAATATGTCCCCAATACATGCTACCTGATAGCTATGACGCAGACTATCCTCATGTCTAGATTTCCACTTTTGCCTTTAGTCAGATTCCTCTAGAGACAGTCCTATGCTTAAGCTCAACTTTCTACCAGCAATCAGTTCCTTTATCCATCACTTTCCTAGCACTGGCAGGACTTGGGGTTCTGGTCACCCACAGACTGACCTATCTCAATGCTGAGTTCTAATTCTAATAGTAACTCAATTAATTTACCTCTATTTAAAAATACTTCTATTCAAACCAGCTGACAGTGAGTTTTAAATGCCTCATTAAATATACATCTGCTGCGTAAAATTCCAAAAGAAAATACCCCATACCTGTCTGAATGAATCCTGATTTGTATCCATTAGCTGTGCCATTTTCTGGGGTCACAGTTGATGATACTGAAGAGTTTGGTTTAATGGAGAGGCAAGTAGCAGAGGATTGTCGGCTTCTACATTCTGGAAAAGAGTAAGAATCACATTATGTGAGGAGATCAATATTCTGTTAAAACAGGTAATGGAGACAGAATCCATTAAAATCTCCAAAATAAGTTGCTGATCCTTAAGTGGCAACCACTTTCCTAATCCGAGGACCCCCTTCCTCTAATACTGACTCCAAGAGAATGTGCACCATGGTGAACACAATTTGTCTTCCTAGGGCCAGATGTCATGTTTAGAAGGCAAAGAAATGGTTACAAAGAACAATCAGACTTTTGTTACCCACAGACTAGTTTGCAGGGGAAGAATTACTCATAACCAATAGAGTCATGCTAGTTTTACGGGTAGGACTAAGGTTAAAATATCAGTAATTTATAAAAATCTAATAAGCTTGCAAACACAAATTAATCTGCTGTCCAGGACTGATTTAAGTGTGAAACAGTTACCTAGAGTCCATCTGGGCTATCTTCAACCTTCTCACTTCAACCTTAACTTATGTCCCAAAGAAGTAAATAATAACATAGGTAGTAGGCAAACATTAGAAATGTTGAAATTATTATTATTCTCAGTTCTTATTAAAGAAAATAGGTAGACAATATTCAAGGTGATTACTGATCATACAACACCAAGCTTTATTTTAATTAAGCCGATATTGATGTCTGGTATATTTTAATACCTGTACTTGTTCAGGAAAGATAGTGAATACTATGACAACATCTTGGGGCTGTAACTTTCAACCAAATTATACCATGTTTTATACCATATTAGTCTTAAAGATAGCATATGAAAAAGAGATCAAAGTGACAAAGTTAATTATAGTGGTTTCTTTGGAGGCAGTTTTCTATCAGCTTCTATGCTATGACCTTTCTGAAGAGCTACTGTATTTGTCCTACAAGGATATTTCCACATTATATGTATTATATACATATTTGTAAATTGATAGTATATGTTTGTATATATGTGTATAAATACATATACAATTCCAATCCAAAATAGCAACTGCTACAATGCGAGACTTGAGAAGCCATTCAGGGTCACTGTATCACAAACTATGTCACAGATATTATTATTTCCCCAAAAGAAGAATTGTCATTGAGCACTAAATAATTTATGCAACCAACAAAAACTTAAAAGGGCAGTTAAAAGACTTTTACTTTTTTATTAGGGTTCATGACATTTAAAACAATTTTTTCCAAAGAAAATTCTATAGATTTTATTAGAATAAAGAGTTATTTATAATTCACTATGTTTATGATTCAGTGGTTGCAAGCTTTAAATTCTGATGATACCTGGCTTGGAACACATAGCCATTTCCGGAGTAGTTTTATAATGTCATCTCAAATACAACCAAGAGTAATTATGGTAAGAGACTCAGATACAAATCTGCAGTTGTCATTTGAATTTATTATGCCATTTTTCTTTTTTTTTATCAAAATATTTCCATTTTATTTCCACATCATAAATGTGTGATTTTAATAACTGATCATTAGCTAATATAGTAATACAAAAATGAAGGAGAAAAAGATGTGAGTATTCATTTTCATAAAGTGCAGATTTAATATTATGCCATTTTTCATGGTCAGGCCAAAATCTTGCATAGACAACAAATAGAAACATTAAAGATAATTACTATACTGTCTTTAATAATATAATGTTAACAATCAAGAAAAATCTCAGCATCTAAGAAACTGCTCAAAAGAACTAGATACCTCACTGCTTTAGAATAATGAATATAACTTGTGTTGAATCCCACCAAACACATAAAGATGTGAAGTTTCAATTGGATTCATTTTTATAAATAAGTCAGTTTTGTCTAACTAAAAAGAAACAAAATTTCCCCAGGTATTGTAAAGAGTGCATTACTTATTCTAAAATATGCTTATTTCTAATTAAAATAGAAAAATATAGATGCTTGAAAGTTACCAAAGAACCTATCAAATAAAGTAGAAAAAGCATGTAACCAGGAAACTAATATTTTGAGGTCCTCTCTAAATGACAGAAGAGCTACAGAAAGTCCATTTTTTCCGAGAGTGGCACTTCATTCTTCCAAGAGAAATACATAGAGACATGCACTTTCATAAACTTGAATAGTTTCCATTAATAATCAGAAGCAAGTCAAATAACCTGCCAGAAGGCTTTACATTTTTGGATAGTCTTCTGAACTTGGGATATTAATCTGCATCATCCCTGAATTCTGAATTTGCATGGGCCACTTATCATATGGGTAACATCCTCATTCTCTTCCCCTTCTTTTCTCTCCAGGAAGTTGATGATACCTTTCCAGCAGATAAGAGGTCCCTTTGACAGTACCCCCTGGGAGCTTCTGACTAGGTAGTACTTTAAGTGCTTCTGCTTCTTTGGCTGGGTGGTGAGCTTCAAGTTAATGTGGTTGGAAAATTCCGTGAAATACCGAAATCCTCTTTCTCCACAGCCGATACAGTTTCCAGAAAACCCTGAAAGGAGGAAAATAAGTTAATTATTGGTGGTCTTGTATGCTGATATCACACTTTTACATATAAGAAGCACAGAAATATTTACAGTCTTTAACCAAATGGGTTCCTAATTTCAAGGAAATAATTCAAAAGAAAAAAACAGGTACAAAATTTATTTTATCAGAGTTCTTTCCAAACAGTGAAAGACTGAAAATAATTTAAAATTTTTAAAATGTTCTAAAAGAATAACGGTTAGGGAAACAGAGTGGATAATA
Organism: Eonycteris spelaea; assembly: GCA_003508835.1. Lineage (NCBI taxonomy): Eukaryota > Metazoa > Chordata > Mammalia > Chiroptera > Pteropodidae > Eonycteris > Eonycteris spelaea. The sequence continues at coordinate 4,624,926 of PUFA01000127.1, read as the reverse complement.
TGATGTGATAGAATTAATATAGTTGACATAAAAATATGAAAAACTTTGGTCCTAGAGACGTCCATTATTTTTTCCCCACACATTCCTCTCTTTAGAGAACTTCTCCGTTCTCTGCCCGCACCATTGGACTTCCCTCATGGCCACAGCTGATTAGAATGTGGACCAATATCTGACCCAATCTGGTGATAGAGTCTCTTCCTGAAATTTTGAAATAATTACTAAAACAATCAGTCAGGTGGTACTGGGTCCTAAATTATTAAGGTTTTATAAAATTGGAACATAAGGGATAAACCACATGTCAGCTAAGGTGTGGAACAGAACAAACAGCAATGTGGAGGAAGCTGGTCTGCAGATAGGGGAGCATGGGCAGTGATGGGAAATCTCAGGGCATTGCCAGCTTTTCAGTTTCTATGAGAGCCAGCTGTACTTTCTAGCATGAGTTTCTTGAGAGTCCCATTTCCTCTTTATTCAACTCTTCTTTACTCCAACTAGCTTATTATTCCTTTAGATCTAACATCCAAACAATTCTCACTCAGATTAATCAAACAAAATGAAACTTCCGTGACCTGCTTAGTGCCAGGGAACATAGAAAGAAGAAATGGAGAAAGCTTGGAAGATGAGAAGCTATGCTTTGCTTTATTGGAAATGAATTTTTCAGTCCCCCCTTAATACATAAGAGGAAAAAACAGACAGCAGGGTAAGTTCCTCTGGCTGTAACTGATGAGGACATCACACATGTATTGTCATATAGTAAACAAGTACAAAAAAGTTGTAAGGGCATTCTAAATTCATAAATATAATATCTCTATATACAAACAACTAATTGAAAATTCACTGAAGTGATATATTCTTTTTAAGCCCCCAAACCAACTTGTTACATATTCAACATAAATAAGGAGAGAAGAGAAAGGCTAGGATTAAAGACAGAATATCTTACAATGTCCCAATCTCAGAATGCAGATAATCAATTCAGAGCACTTAGTAATGGCAGTCCAATTTATTATTATTTATTCAGTAATTATTTATTGATCACCTACCTATATGCCAGGCATTGTACTAAATACTGGAATAACAGTGGTGAACAAGAGATAGTTATAACCTGTGATCAGTTACATAAAATTAGTAATTCTATGTAATTAGTTGATAACTATTACTTTATAGAAATACAAACATTAATATAATTTTGTAAGTTCTTTAAAATATATTTAGATGTGGATCGCATTTGAGAGCATCTGGCTATTTGTCCAATACCTTTGAGCTGCAGGCCAAAAATAAAAAAAAAATTTTCAATGGCTGCCTAGTTTACCAAGTTTCTAAAGCCATCTATTCATCCAACTGTCCATGCATCCACCCACCCATCCATCCATCCATCCACCCAACAAATACTTGTACTTTATGTGGTAGGCATTGTTTCAGGTACCAGGTTTTCAGCCCAGAACAAAGAAGATAAAATCACTGCCTCTGTATAATTTCTATTGTGGTGTGACCACCATGACTTAGAAAACTGCCTTGCTTGTAAGACAGATGTACCACACTGAAAACACAGTAAAAACCTTTCAGCCAAAATAATTAGACAGTGTCAAAAAATGAGGCTTATCTGATAGGCCCCAGTAGTTCATAAAAGATTAATGTGAGAATTAAGCAAAGTCGCATGTCTATAAGGGTATTTAATAAATATGATAGAATGGCAGAATATCATTTAAAGAGCAAGTACAATGTGCTAGGCACTGTGCTGAATGGGTGCCTTATAAACATCAATTTAATTTGATATTTACAACCCTGCAAGGTAGGCATATTAGTCCCATTATATAGATGAAGAATCTGAGACTTCAAGAGAATAAGAAGCTTCTCAAGTTCTTAAAGTACTAAGTGCAAATCTGGGATTTAAACCCAGCTCCAATTCCAAAGCCCATAGTCTTTGGTCTCGTTCTTGATTACACAGGATTATGAAATCTATTACTCTGATGGTGTTTTCTGTGTCCTTTCCATGGTGTATTCTAGGACAGTGTTCGTCAACCTTTTTGGTACCAGGGACCAGTGCTGCTATGAAAATCTAATGCCTGATGATCTGAGGTGGAGCTGAGGTGGTGATGCTAGTGCCGGGGAGCAGCTGCAAATACAAGGCTTCACTTGTCTGCAAATCACCTCCTGCTGCGTAACCCAGTTCCTAACAGGCCACGAACCAGTACTGGTTCATGGCCTGGGAGTTGGGGACTCCTGTACTAGGAGGATTCATCTAATTTTGAATTACTGAGTAAAAAAGAATTATGAAACTTTTTTTGTCTATAGTCAAGCCACATGTGGACTGTTTCATTCAATGAAACTATGTTGCTTTAATATGCTAAAAAGAAGTTTCCCAAAGTTCTTTTTTTTTTTTTTTTTTTACTACAACCAACTAGGCTGTTAGCTCTGTGACGAAAAGGGCTATGTCTTATCATTTTTGTGCCCCCAGGTCATAGCCTAACATGATTTCCATCACACATAGTACATTTTGAACAAATACTGTTGAATGAATGAATGAACAAACAAGTGTACTTTGACTTTCTTTGCTAATTTAGTGCAATGTGTAACTTTTACCATTAGACTTCTATGTTAAATCATCTACTCAATTTCACTAGAAGAAAAATAATATGAAATTATTATGAAAGATAAAAATTGCCACTTCCTTTACTATAAACCAAGAGAAGGCTTTGAACTGTAATTCAAAGAACATTTATAAAGTGTGTGCAGGGTCACTTTCTGACTCAAGTATTGATTTATATATTTCTAGACTTTCTGATGACATTGTAAAACTAGGAAGAATGCATCAAATAAAACAAATAAAAATATAGCTCACAAACAATACAATACTGAATTCATTGCCCTCTTCTCTCTTTTTCCTTTTTATTGATATTTATGCTGAAAATATCTATTTGTCCATCTACAGCAAGAGATATTCTGAGAAACAAAAGCAACTCCAGGGAAAACACAGTAGCAAAGAAAGCAACAAACTTCATGTGCCCCTTGTCTTTTTAATCATTAAGAATAATTAAAAAAATAAATCCACTATTTCCATGATGCAGAGAAACTATGCTGTGAAAAAAGCCCAGACTCAAATACCAGAGAGTAAATAATTCTGAGATAAAAGTATACATTTTACATCACATATAAATACTATACACACATATAGATCTCTAGTTATTTTGGGTGAACTAAATGCTAAATATGAAATGAGAATCAGATCAACCAAGTATAGTTAGGAATAATGGGTAGTATGGAAAACCTACAAATAACTGACAAAGTAGATAATTCACAGTTGAATAACTGAGAGTTGATTTAACATTAAGTCCAGATAAATGACTCTATAGCGAGTGAATCACACTTTGTTTTACAGAATATTAACTTCTGATAAATTGCCTGGTTTAAAAAGTTTCTTCAAAGTGAGTGTTTGGAGAATGAATAAAAAAAAAGCTAACTTTTAAGATGTTCCTAAAGTAAAAAATGTTTCATACTTGAACTGAACTATATAACCCTCAACTAACTCTGTGATTTTTGAAAATACTGTAATAATTTAAAATAAACTTGATTTTAACTCCTTCATCTTGAAAAGAAGTTTATAGGTGTGACATACTTACCTAAAAGTGCATTTTTTCCATGATCATCTGGTAGGAATCTCTTGTCTACAGCACACACTAGGATGTGTTCAGGAAGATTAGGAGACTTTGCCCCCACCAGGAGGAATCCTGCTGGGATGTCAATTTGTTCCATACACAGAGATACTAAACGCAAATCCTTTCCCGCTTGACAAAAACCTAAAAACCAGTAAGAGTATAGAGAAATGTTTAGGGAGGTTGCCCATTTGGATGGTAGATTTACTTGTGAGAATTACTATTAAGAACTAAATTTAAAGTTCATATACTCCAACTAGAAGACAATTCTATTATATGTGCCCCTGTGAGCAGAACTGAAAATGACACTAAAAGGAGGTATTTCTGATTGGTTCAGCCAACATTGATGGTTTTTATATTTTCTGTCCACAAGTAAGAAAATGATAAATCCATGGCAAACTCTGATTGTGGCATGTAATTTTTATATGCATATACTGTGGTATTTTAACTTTCAATTCAAATTCACTTCTCTAAACAGAGATCATAGAACAGAGATGCTTTCCATTTCACATAGGAAAAAAAGTGAAGTTGAGAGCTTGGTGACTCATAAATAAATAGGCCAGAACCAGAACTCAGAACTGCTAGGTTATTTTCACTAGTTATGACATGACATGACAAGACAAAACTTTACATAAAAGCTTTGGATAGCATAATGTATTATAGTATTTATTAGTTCATTATTTACTAAAAATCATTTGCAAAAAATACTGTCCTGGGCCTGGGAATATATATATCTTCCTCTAAGAATGCAAATTGTAGTTCACTGGAAGAATGTATAAGGAAATGATCATCACAAAACAGTATTACAGAGGACAGCTATTTTCTGCTGCAAATCACCGATATCCACATCTTCCAGGAAATGGTCCTTCCTGTGCTCTAATGATGTGATTTCCCAGGAGAGTTGTGATATTCTAGATTTACCTGCAACTAGCACCTGATCCAAGCTTGGCCACTGTACTATACCACCTTTCTGGTCATAGTTGATCAGCACAGGGGTGGGCACCTGACATAAATCAAGCCAATCAAAGCTGTTTCCCTAAAAATTCCAAACATGGGAGCTAGGGAAAACACTGCTTGGTTTGCTCTATGGCAGCTCTGCTCCTTGACCTGTGAGAGAAGTCTGTTAGCAGGGTGGGAGGCCCAGGGGAATGTTTTGGCAGACTTTGGATCACTGAAACCCAGCTGTACTTGCCTTTCCCATGGTTTGGTCAAGATACTTTTTACTTTGGAATTCTTCCAATAACTTCTTCACTCTACCTAAGATAGTCTGAGTTGAGTTACTGTCAGTGGCAACCTAAAGCAGTTGAACAAAAGTATAAGTGCTATTTCAGGGAGTCATGAGAGATAGAGGATGGACACCTAACTCTCCACACACAAACCTAAGGAGATCCTCATTGTTATCACCCATCACAAAGTAGAGAAGAACCATGTTATATTCTTTCATCATCATTTAACCAAATGCCAACAAACAATGAGATGCCGTCAGTTAGAATATGAAAAATGAAAAGAAAACAACATCCAAACATTGTATATAGCTGTTGTGCATATAAATCTACTATATGGTCTGGATCATCAAAAGCAGATATAATAAAACTGAAAAAAGTCAACAGAAAAAGACTAAAATGATTAAGATAATGGGGTTCAACCATTTCAAGCTTGTAGTTCCCCTTTTGACATTAAAAAAATTCAAATTTAACTTTTAGTATTCATGAATTGAGAAAAATAATATAAAAATGTTATTGTGAATTCTCTAACAATTTTAAATAATTCTGCATTTTATTATTCACAATATCTATATTTATTTGAAAAAGTCATTTACATATGTGAATCATATTATTTATTGTTTACAAACATTTCTGGAGCCTGCAGATATATAGAACCCCATGAAAAAAATTTTGCTGTTCCCACCTCCATTAGAAGCAGGATTCAGTTTGTTTTGAACTTTGGAAGTTTAAATTGATAACGATGATGATAATGATGATATGATGATATTGATGGAAGCTAAAGTTTATGGAGCACTTAACAAGCTAGGTAAGTACTAAACACTGTATAGATTATTTTATTTAACCCTCTCAACAACTCTAGGTAGGGACTATTATCTCCTTTTCATAGATGGAGAAACTAAAGCTCAGAAAGATTAAAAACTTGCTCAAGTTTCTTAATAATGAGTTTCTTAATAAAGAGTCCAGTAATATTCAGTGATGTAAGACATTGGAAGTTTATTATGCGAAAATAGATGTACTATTCAACTTAGCAAAAAAAAAAAAAAGTTAAAAATGGTGATAATCCAAACCTCAACTCTGAGGGGTGAACAAAGACTTTATACTAAATCTAGGAGGCATTCTAAAGTCCTCAAAGGAGCACTCATTTTTTTTAATCAAAGAAATGATTAATTTTTATGTAGACAGTAAACCTAGAAACACATTTCCCCTAAGAGGTATCACCTTTATTATGATTTGCTCTAAAAGGCAGAACATATAAAATATCTTCACAAACTGTGTAGATAAATTCAGTGATGAGAGGTTCACAATTGTCTACTGATGGAAAACAGAATGCTTGGAAAGTTGTCTCTATATCACTAAGTAACAATACAATCTTTTATTGCCTTTCGTTCACTCTGTATTAGAAAGAGTAAACTAGATGAAACTGTAAGTTTGTACCAATTTGTACCAATTTACAAATTATTACAAGCCTTTTTAGACCAGAACCTCAGGATCATCAGATACAGCCTTCCCCAACAAGCGGTTAGCAAACTCCCATGGATTCATAAAGGTATTCCAAGATTACTTGAGAACTGTAAGTGAAACTTAGATATTACCAATTTCTAAAACCTAAATAACTATTCTAATATCCTACTTTTATTTTTAGTTTTTTATTTTAAAAGGTGTTTTTTGGAGCACAAATAATTATAGCCCTAGAAACACAGATTCAGTTTGCCACCTAAATTGTGTTTGCTCTAATATCTACTTTTAAAACAGAATGTTCTGAGGATGTTCCATCCTACATCTACCTGTAGGGATAGTAGGAAGCAGTTAAATAAACTCAGGTCAGAACTGAGTTGAACCATATATCAGAATGTGGTTTTGATTACAACACAATTTTAAGTTGTTTTTATTATAAGTCATAGTATTGATATGTTGCTTAATTTATACCCACAATGATTTGTTGGTTAATGATGAGAAGCTCAGTAAATACTGCTTTTGCTAATGAATGCAAAAATAATAATTTTACAAATGTGCCTAAAGATGCTGTTTGCTAGATATGAAAGTTAGATTGCTACCCCCACTCATTAAATAAGATTATATAAAATGCACCAATGTTTCTAGGACACCATAAAAACCAAAATTACAGTAAACATTTAGTCATTATAATTCAATTTGGCTTTTCATGTGGGAGAGAAAAGCATGTCATTTGCAGAGAAATTCTGCAAAGAGCTGTCTGAAACTTTTTTCCAAAAATGTAAAATTATAAAAAATAAACTAGTATATCCTTTTAATTATAAAATGTAGAAATTCAAAATGTGGGCATTAACAGTAGACTTTGACCCTTTTTTGATACTGGAAATCATTTAAATACACAGCGCTTAGCTAGTCTTCTCATCTCCCCTCAAAAGTATAACATTTATTTATTTTTTAATTTGTCAACAAAACATGCTTCTTCTTACATAACCAACTTAAAGTAAATTAAACAGCAATTATTAAATGATAAAATATAGACCATTTTTCTTGTATGCATGAATATCAAAGAGTATAATAATAGTCTATGGCCATGCTACCCTGAACAAGCCCAATCTCTGAAGCTAGGCAGGGTTGGGCCTGGTTAGTACTTGGATGGGAGACCACTTAGGAAGACCAGGTGCTGTAGGCATAAAAAATTAACAAAATATATGGGATTGTAAACTGACACGGTCTTTGCAATCTGTGAGGTCAACAAAGGGTTGCCACACCTAAAAAAAAAAAGTATAATAGTTGATCTAAAATAAATACTTTCTACTTAAAATCAGTTCTTTATCACATGTTATATAATGACAGTTTTTAAATTTCTGAGGGGTTCAAAAGATTATATATTACATAAGACAGATTTGTGAGTTGAAGATTGGGTAACTACTCTAATCTCTGTAATATGTAAATGAAGAAACTAGGACCCATAAAGGTTAAGAAAATAGCCTAGGGTTAAATACCCAGCAAGCAGAAAAGGCAGAACTAGAACTCAGGTCTCCTGACTCCAAGCTAGATGTTCTTCATTCTCATTAACATCTCTCTGACTCATATAATGCTTTACCTTCCCTCAGTCTGACATAGGACACACTCCTATAGCTTCTTCTTGGCCTATTTCTACTGAGTGCCATCACCCACATTTCCAAGCTGAATACTGGGGGCACTTGATAAACCAGCTCCTGCCAACCATGGGCTATGACAGCATCCACCTATCTCCTACTGCTGATGAATCCTTAAAATTCATGATTTTGCAAGCCACAAAGGTGACCCATGATTACAGTGACATTTCTTATGGTATTTCTCAAAGCAATACATTGCAGCAAAAGGGAAATTACTGAGAATCAGAACAATTTTGGTTCTGGGTTAAACAGGGAAAGTTGAGAAGATACAGTGTGGAAATATTTGAAGGATACAGGATTTTTTATGGAATGAAGATTATTTCAGAATGAAGATTATTTCAGAATGGTTTCTATGGAAAAATGAAAACTACAAAATCCACTCAATTAAGAATCACATAGTTTTCAGTACTACAGACTTTAAAGGTTTTCTCATTTATGATATGAGAACACGTAGAGATCAAAAGTAATTATTATTTAGCAATGACTGAATTCTACGAGAAGCATGTTTTTTCAGTCTCCTCCTCTTAAAAAAATTTTTTTAGGACGTGCCTGTGACAATGAAAAGAGGAAATGTCTTACTTCATACTAAAAACCCTTACAATGATGGGAGTATGTAAAAGAGTCATAGTAATCAAATGACATCGCTCCCAATGGAAAAATTTGAGCAACAAAATAAAATAAAGCAGTACTGGATAATAACTCAAAACATAAAATAAATATCCATGAGTACATAATGACATAAATTACTGAAGAAATCAATAATGAGGGAGAAAGGACAAATTTTCATGTAGTAGAATTCCAAAGAATTTATGTAGATACCCCATCCTTGAGGAAGTCAACAACAACTCACTATTTCTTAAGAGTGGGTTAAGCACAGTGACATCCTTCCATGGTTTGGAAAGAGTAGAGAGAACACCACCTCAGCCAAGAAATCTAGGTCAACTTCAACAGTCAAAATCATGTTGCTAGCACAGACCCTTGATATAATATCATGAAAATGACACTTTACCTTTGTGATTTTCCACCCCCAAACCCATAACCCCAGTTAATCAGGGGGAAAACATTATACAAATTCCAAAAGAGTGTCTCCTACAATAGATCTGACTTACATAATTCCTGAAATCGTTAGGGTCATCAAAAACAGGAAAAGTCTGAGAAACTCACAGCCAAGAGGAGCATAACGAAATATGACAACTAAATACAATGTGGTATCCTGGATGGGATTTTGGAACAGAAAAAGGACATTAGGTAAAAACTAAAGAACTCAAATAAACTATAGACATTAGTTAATGTAAGATGTTAACAACAGGGAAAACTCTGTTACTTTCTCAAGCTTTCTTTAAATCTGAAACTGTTCTTAAAGTCTATTTTTAAAATGGCCTGTTTTATCTTCTTGTCTTCTAGTTAACAACATGAGCTACGCAGGCAATTTAATTAAGAGAAAAGAAAATAGGAGAAAAAGTGTAAGAATGAGTGTAGGAACAAGATCAGAAAGAAATCAATTCAAGGCCCAAAATGGTCACAAATCAAGCAAAATTTCCTAAATTCAGTTCGAAGTTATTCTGGGAACATGCTCACCTGCCAAGGATCTGGCCTTTTGTTGTGGTATCTATTAACTAACTTTCCTCCAAACCCTCATTCTTGGGATTTAGACCAGTTAATTATATAGAAAATATATCATCAGGGATCCCCAATTAAGAAAAACATTATACAAAGCACATGTTTATTTTTTTACAGACTGAAATTAAGCTATGTGGATAGCTAAAGAGTCTATGAAATGTGATTATATTTCAAGACCTATAGGATCCAAATATCTGGTGTAACAGGTGGTTCTATTTGTCTACTATTAGAAATATATCAGAGTATTCACCTAATAAAGATCAAACATTAAATCTCAATTAAAATCGCAAACAAAATGAAAGGAAACCTTACTCTCCCCTCTAGGGTAATTTTGAATTACATCTGAACTGATCCTGAAAGATCTGATCTTTCTTTTAAAGGCTATTGGAAAATCTTGGAAAGAGTATGCAAAAAAAAAATATATATGTATATATATATATATCTATATATCAGTGAGGTAGGCATACCAATATTTTATTTGACAAATGTGCCCCCTAAATAGTTTCACTTTCTGAGAGTAAAAGTGAAATGTTACCCTAAATCCAAGACTTTTGCAGCAAATGATTTTAATTTTTTTAAAAAAACAGGAGAGGGCTCTACTTTATAAACTTCATCTGCATTTCCTTAAGAAAACAGCCAAGGTTTTCACTTCACAGAACCAGATTTGCATTCTCCAATTATCTCCAATTGTAAGGTTACGGAGTAATCTAAATGGGGGAGGGGAAAGTTTACTGAAACAGCTGTAAACACTAACAAATGTAATCAAGGCAGGATTTGGAGACCCAAAATTTGGTTGCCCTTCACCCCTTTAGACAATCAACTGCCTCCCAGCAGGGTAGGAACCTACACTATTCCAATAATTTACATAAGAAATTAGCAACCAAAATTTACATCTGAATGGTAAACCCCAGAAGCCCATCAGGTGTTAAGTATCTGCTTATCTAAATGGTCTCTAAAAATAGCTTTACCTTCCTTTAAAGCCTTAAGTAAATATAGGATTTCCCATAGAAGGCGGTCCGCTAAAACAAGTTCGGCATTATATTGCCCTGTTTCACTGACAATTTTATTAAGGAAGATTTCAGGCCTGTTCTGCCTTTAAGTGAGAAGACTGTTAGAGTTACTTTGGAATGAGCCAAATTGAAACAGCTATGGACTAACTATAAATATCAAATTATAAACTATGCTTTTTATTTTTAATGGTCACTCTCACGTGAATTAAAGTGGGAAAAACAAATAATGGACATGAAATTAGTTATAAGAAACCAAAGTAGTTGATGGAATTTAACAGTAGAACTAGTGTTTTTCGGTTGTTTTAGAATTTGAATCTTGTGCTTGGGTGGGATAGATCTTTTTTCTCAGAAAAATTGTACCTGAATAAGTTTCTTTATCTTTAAAACAACAATTACTCTTCCCTTATAGTTTACAGAATCACTACATGGTAAGGTTAGTGTTCTCATGTTTTGAAGTTCATGAAACACTTGCTATCTGCTAGATCACTGAGTTTATATTTTGGTGAGTCCTAAACAGCTTTTCATACCTGATTATATATAATACCAGTAGTGCCAGATACCCCAAAAGGCAAACCTAAAACCATATATAGGGCACAGGAAAAACAGGGGAACCCCTTCCCCATTTTTTTGGTATAAAATTTGACATTTTAAAATAATCCTCTAAAGCTTTTACTATGTTCTATTTAATTCTTACATATAACGAGATTCTTAATGACAACTAACAATATTTTAAGCATTATTTCAACTTCTAGCTATTGCTTGATAAATATGAGCTAACTAGTCAATTAAATAAAAGGCATGAAAATGGATACAAAACAGGTAAATGGAACACTAATGTCAGTCACCTCTCACACCTCTGCAGGTATAAAGGCCTGTATTACACCAATAATGAGGAAATTGATATTTATTATACTATATTAAGTCTGGGCCAAAGTAACCACTCATATATGGAAGTAAATTCATAGGGAATGATGTGCTAGAGGCAGGCCCAACTCAAAGAGCAGTAGTACTTAATTGCTAGAGGCCAACGGTAATGGATCAGGCATAGATAAACTACAAGGAGGATTATTCAGGTTTCCAAATCTCCCCTAGGTAGAGGATTTGGGGCCCTTTGCAGCTTATCAGATTATAAGAGAAACAGAGGGAGGATGGGAAGAGGAAGGAGAGAGACAGAGATATCAGGGAGAAAATAAAACTTCCAAACAGTGCAAACTCATTCATTTGGCTTTACATATTTGAATCTCTAGTTTATCTAAGTTATTTGCATTCTAAGCTTTGTACAAGGGATGTCCTGAAAATCTTACCCACTCCTTCTCCTTCTCTTGACCCTCCACCCCCAAGATTTTAATGCATTAGAATCACCCCAGGTTCAAGTCAGTCTGGGTATAAAAGTTATAAACTATATGGATAGAGTAGAATCCACATACTAACTAGAGTGGGAAAGCCAGAAAACAGCACTGTACGCCACTAAATGGAGGGAAGAGAGTATAATTTAAGTTGTAACATCACCAAAACCATGAAATACTGAAAATGTTTTACATTAGTATTTTCTTCTAAAAAGTGTGGTGAAAGCTTTGGTAGCTGACAAAATAAAACGGGAATATCAAAATATGTACATTTTCCTCCTCTATAGATAACAATATACTGGATGAGTGTTCAAAATAAATGGAAAAGGTAAATATAAAACATTTGATACCTCTGTTATTGTTCCGAGGGTAGGGGAAAAAGTAGGGAAAGAAAACACTAAAAAAATTTCCTAAAGTAGTACTATTGTTGCAGGAAGTACCTGGAGCTCTGGAAAAACCCTGACCTGAGTCTAGGCTTGCCACTACCACATACCATCTCGAAAAGTCATCAACTGCTGTGAATCTCAGTTTCTGTAAGATGGGGTGATAACACTTGCCTTTCTTACAGACATCTGTTATGAAGTCACAGAAAATAATGTAAGAGCATAATTATTCCTCATTCCTTTCTGTAATTACTGGTTTCCAGCCTTGAGCACCACATGTGATGACTGTAAACTGGCCATTCACTATTAGAGGGATTGAAAAAAAATCTGAAACCTACCATCTGTAGTGCAAGACCCTTCTGGGGCAGGTTTTTGTGAATAGGGAATTGGTGGACTATTTGAATCAGACATTTCCTCATCATCTTCGTCATCTTCCATTTCATTAACTGTTAGAGCGTTAGAAAAATCCAGGCTTCCATTTTGAGTGTAGCGGTGTACCAGGTCTTTATCCAGATCTTCTACCTTGGGTTTTACATCTGGGAAAGCAAAGAAATCATAGCTAATTTAATAAAAAGATATTTAGGAAAAATAGCCAAAGGAAAAATTCATAGTTCTGAAAGACATCTGAAGACAGGGAGACTAGCATTTTCTAATGATTAACCAATTTATTTCACAGGTCTCCAGATTTGGAAGGCCTACATCTTTTAAAAGGAGATGTACAGGATTGAGAAAGAATGTACAGGATTGAGAAACTTACCTGCAGACGAGAATGGATGCTGGTCAGGGTCCAAGTATAGCTGGGAAAAAATTGGCCGTGGTACCACACTACTACATCTCAGAGAGGCTTCTATGGAGTTGTGGAGAGCCTCCTCAAATCGAGCAGATTTCAGTTGCCCAGCATATGAATTCCCCATGGTCTACACCACCACCCCCAAAGAAAAAGAGGAAGAAAAAAATTGATATAATTAGAGGATCATATGTCTGCAAAGTATACATATATCTGATATAAACTATATCCATATATCTTGCCAAGATATGAATTATATGTATATTTCTTGTTCAGATAACTTGTATAAATTATGTTACCATATCACATTTGCTATTTGTTTTTACAGTCCAACCATTTCAAAAAACCACTTTAAAGAATCTTGTACCTAAGAATAAAACAGTAATAAATGCTTTACATGAACATTCTCTAACCAGTAAATCAGGATTGACCTGTTATTGTAAAGCCCAACTTGGTGACAACTAGGTTACACCCCTACTGTAAAACTAGTGGGCTACCAGTTTTAACCCCATACCAACTCTATCAGTGGTTTTGGGATAAATCTCTAATTACTTCTCTTGCTAATAAGATCTTATTACCCTAGGGGAAAGAAAGATTCTTCTCTGGAAAAAAACAAAAGCTTTAGAAATAATATATTTAATTTACAAATTTCTGAAAGCAAGATTTTGAGCCTTTTATTTTTATTTTTTAATTTATTTACAGCAGAAAAGAAAAGCTTTATTAGAAGGGAAAGTACACTTCCAGATGCGGAAGCAGGCCTGAGCAAGAGAAGTGTGACTCAAAAGGCCAAGATTTGAGGCTTTTAAAACTCAGAGGCCTCACTTATAGATTATTAGCATTTCTTTGAAAAACACTGTTGTTTCTTTTCCTCCATCTGAATCACAATCTTATATGAGGCCCTTTAGGAAAAGTTTATACTAAGAAGTTTTAAAGCCATGGTCTTTAATTCTTATTGCTAATACTCATATAGTACTTGCTAGTTATAAAAGTTTCCATACCTATCATTAAAAACTATAATTTATCAGGTGCTAACTATTGACTATACTTCTCAAAGTATAGTATGAAGTCCCCAAGACCCTTTCTGGGGTCTATGAGGTCAAAATTCTTTTCAAACTATTACTAGGATATTATTTGCCTTTTCAATATCATTCTTTCATATGTGTACAATAAAATTTTCCAGAGGCTACATGTGTGATATAACATAGTAAATGCAGATAAACGACTACTGTCATTTATTTTGAAAAAAGTTATTTTTCCTAAAATATGCTACTTATGTTGATACATAATAGGTTTATTGTTAACTTTTAAAATGAGTAAATATTTTGAAATTTCTTAGTTTTAATTTCTAATAAATTATAATCCACATAAATAAAACTCACTTTTTAAGAGTATAAAGGGGTTCTGAGATGAAAAGTTTGAGAACTGTTGGGTTAGGTAGTACCCTAAGCACTTTATAGAAATTATTTATCTTCAGTATCTTCAGTATTCGGAAGTAGATATGACCTCTTATCACTTCATAGATGAAAAAACTGAAGCTTGGAGAAACCAAGTGACTTACCCACTATCACCCAACTGGTAAGGGTTGGAACCAGGACTCAATATCTAGCCATGTGATGACAAATCCTGTACTCCAAGAGTACTGTATAGGCTCAACTTGGGTAAGTCTCACCTCAAGAAAGGCAATTTTGAGAATATCATAGCCCCACTTTTCTCAATAAAGTGAGAGGTAAATATTAAATTTCATCTAGAATTCCAACTCTGATTAACTCCCTGGAGAACTGGTTGAGAAGGACACTGAGTATGTGCCTGGGCTCAGAAGGAGAGGGAGCCAAGATCCAGTGGTGATGACTCATGAGTGGAGAAGCAGGGGATGCATAGCACATCACAACTCTACTCTCAAGTTTCCCAGCCTTGAGAATACACAAAAGCTCCATAAGAGATTTTGGTGCCTCTGGGGTGCCTCTATATAGCAAAGAAGGCTTCTTACATGATCCCTAGTAGCTATGAGTAAAATACAGAGATTTCTATCAGAGTGGCTGGGTTTATGAAAGCTTTGAGATTCCTATGATTTGAAAATGTTTTAGCAACCTTTTCATAATAGGTATTAAGAAACTAAATGCCACAGTAAATTACTATGTTTCTTTTTTATAAAAAGTACATACCAAAAGTATATGAACCTTACCCAATTAAAAGTTGTAAGTGGAAGGAAATCAACAGTCTATAAAATGAAATTTTCTTGAAATAACAAGTTTTTGTCAAAGCTTCTAAGACTCCCCACCAGTTTAAGCATAAACATTTAAATTTTCTAAAGCTCAAAAGCAATTTTTCAGCAGAAGCACGCATGGATAAAACAGGGTGAGGGTCAGAGGTGAAATATGTTGTGTCACTAGTTTACGCATCTAAGTCAAAATCCAATAGCCATTTCTCCTTCCTTCATTGCGGAAGAGAAAACTACTAGGAACTAGCACAGCGTCAACTATGGGATTTCCTATCCTTGGGAAACAATAGAATCACTTCAAAGGTGGACCTTTGGCCTTTTCCAGAGCACCAAATGCCTGGAAATCTTGCCTCTTCTTAACTATTACCTGCTTTACAAGTTATCTTTCTTTCATCATTGAAAACCCTGAAAACCTACATCCTCCAAGAGATCATTTTAGTTTAATAAAGTGCTCAATTATACAGGGAATATTGCCTAATCTCAACCCTTCCCCTGATAGTTTTAGGAAAATGTGACAGATACATATGTACAGGGTAAATAAATACCATGCTGGATAAAAATATTAAATCAACATAAAATATGTAATCAAGTTTCACCATCTATGTTTCATAGAAGTGATACATAATCCTACAAGAGCATTAGCAATACTCAGATGAAAACAAACAGAAGTAACCATGAAGAGACTTGGTAGAGTGAAAGGAAGTAGCTGACTCAATTCCAAATGAAAAAATAACTGGGCATTTTTAAAAATGATAATATGAGGAATTACAGAATTGAACCCAGACATCTTTAGAGATTAGTATGAAGTTTTGTCCCTTCCCATTGATAGTTCAATGCCATCCTTCCCCCCTACCCTCTGCCTCTACTTCCACCCCTGACCTACGGATGTTGTCATCTCCGGCAATCTCCCCTTAAGAACTGGATCTCTGAAGGTGGGGTGCCTCCTCCGACAAGCTCACACAGCACATCAGGGGCGGGCACACCTGTGGACCGGTGCACGGGGCGGGGCGGGGGGGGGGAGGGCAGTGCACTCAGGGTATGGACCACGGCTCCACTGGGGCATGAACCCAACCTTCTGCATGTAAAGCAGACGTGTTAACCACTATTCTATGAAACCACTCCAGTCATCCTTTTATTATTAAAAATTATTGGGGTGACATTGATTAACAAAATCAAATAAGTTTCAAGTGTATCATTCAACAGTAAGTCATATATATATTATATATATATATATTATATATATATATTGCACTGTGTTCACTACCCAGAGTTAGATTTCCTTCCATCACCAAATATTTGACCTCTTTTACCCCTTTCTACCACCCCCCTCAATGCCATCCTTGAATAAGTAGTTTAAAAAAATAGACTTATCATTCAAAAAGATGGTAAGAACAACAGAATTTGCAAAGTTAACACCCTTCCACCTTGCTGGTTCTTCTGGATTCCAGGGAAAATAAAATTCATTCCAATGCTTGGACTAAAAGCCTCTCATTAAGAGCTGGAATTTCTACTACTGCCTTCTAGCTTAATACACCAAACTATTTCTCCCAGTTATATTTGTACTGACCCAACTGTAGTCCCTCAACAAGTTTCTTTTTTGACCAAGCATAAATATTTTCATTGACTTTTAATAATGACTCTCTGGAGAACATTAATTTTTTAAAAAGTATTTTTAAAAGGATCATCAAAATTAGTGACAAAGAATGAAAAAATAACTAATTTAAAAAATCATGCACATAATAAAAGAAAAACTATCTAAAACACTAGGGTTGCCTAGTTTAACAGCAAGTTAGGCTATGGAGCGGGTAGATGGGGATATATATATTATTTAAGTAATAGCTCATTTTTAAAAAGGTTTCAAATTTGTGTTTCCAAGCTTTGTCTACCGAAAAGTCCAAGAAACAATGACAATTCAATAACAATAAGTACTTCCTGGTACCCTGAGTATAATTTACTAATATCAGTGCCACTGTAAATAATCAAGGGTCCTTAAAGGTATGGCCAATTTCAGGTCTAAGGCAGGAAATAAACAAGATAACCCTTGAACATCTTGTGCTACAAAGCAAAGAAGCTATCGAGGACTAACTACTGGGTCATGTCAGAAGACATAGGATCAACAAAGGTTCCCATACACCAAAGGTTAGAGAAATTGAACATAAGAGGATAAATGCAGTGGGTCAAAACATATTTACAGTGTAAAAACTCAACTTCATTTTGATGTTCAAAAGAAAAAGAGAGCACTCCTCTTGGAGAACAAAACAAAGCACTTAATTGAACCCTACTAAAAGGAAAAGGAAAGACTGAAGCATTTATCCTGCTCTTCCTGTACTTCAAAGTAACCAAATAGTCCTGGTTATTGAGAAAGTTATTTTTTTTTTTAATGAAGAATTCTAGCTATAATAAATGTGGAAAGAATGACAGAATTATAAGATTATCACTTTGTTGTCTATGGCCATGCCACCCTGAACACACCTGATCCGGTCTGATCTTGAAAGCTAAGCAGGGTCGGGCCTGGTTAGTACTTGGATGGGAGACCACCTAGGAAGACCAGATACTGTAGGTGTAAAAAAAAAAAAAAAATATATATATATATATATATATATATGATATATATATATATATATATCACTTTGTAACACTTAATGCAAAACTCATTGTGGCAATGATAGTAAGTATACCATTAGGTAAAAAGTTGAGGGGGAACTTTATAATGGAGGGATCAGGCTGACACTTTCTAAACCCACTGATCAAGTTTAGTATCACTAAAAGTGAGGCAATGAGATGCTGTGTGCCTTCCCATGGTAGATAATATGAAACCCACACACCATCTAGGAAGTATTCCTGTCAGTGGGTGTAATGAATGTAGTCTAGCCTCTAGAGCTAACTTACATTTGTAGGATAGAGGGACAATTAAATGAAATCACAAGGAACTAAGTAGATTCAGAATGAGGGCTAGGTGGATACAGCGAGTGCTCTAGCTTCTGCAACAAGTCAAGCTTATCTAGTCAGTAAATGACAGAACCAGGATTTGAATTTAGACTCAAAAGTCCATGTTTTTTTTCCCTACTAAAACATGCTATTTAAATATAGAAAAAGGATGAGAGTGAAGATGATAAATTTTGTGTGTGGTGTGTACGTAGTTGTTTTTGGTTTGAGATTTTTTTTTTTAAAGATATAATTTACTGCCTATGTGTCAGGAATAATAATAAAAAGACAACTGTCAGTTTTCTGTTACTCTTTTCTCTAGAGATATTGTCTCCCACTTTCCCAATTTTAACCACCATCCTCCCAACATTTATAGATATCCTTCTATGGAAATAGTTAAGCACATAGGCTTTGGAGTCAGATGACCTTAATTCAAATCCTACACCCACTAGCCTGATACTAGGTAAGTTAGTCTCTCATCTGTAAAATGGGGTGATACAAGGAAGATCATAGGTTTTTGTGAGACTACATGGATTTTTACAGACATATAAAATTTTTTCAATAGTTCCAGGCACAAAATAAATGTGCAGAAAATGTTAGATAGTAAGATTTTTTTAAAAAGCATTGTGCTACACAGGGGATACTAAGACAATTAAGATACATTCCTTCCCTTGTATGTTGAGCACTGCAGTATATTCTGTGGTACTGTTCTGGAACAAATGATTATCAGTGTAAAAGTTCCAAAAGCTGCTATTTGGTATTATATATAATTCATTTATTATGAAATTTTACAATCATATATACAAAATATTACTGTCCTTTATAGCCAAAAGATTCTTTGACTTCATGTAAAAAATTATTGTTATAGACATTACTGCTTACATATCCTTCCTCTAAAAATATTCACTGATTAGAGTGATAGTGTGAGACAACTAGACATAGAAGTCAAACAGGGCTCTTTCAAGTTATCAATGAGTCTATAATCCAAGATGCAAAATAAGGATATAGTCACAGTTCTCTTTTGTGCTTATTTTGCATTTCAGTTATTCTTTTAAATTGACATTTGTCACTCTTAATAGTTGGGTCTAATATTTGTCTCACTCCTCTATGAGGCTGTGAGTTCTTTAGAGAAAACATTAAAATGGAAATTGAATTTTAAAAACCAAACATATTGAGCTTTTTTTGTGTGTCTTATACAATTATACATTAAATGGGTTTGAGGAGTTAGTATCTCTCCCTAAACACATTCCCAAAAAAGTACAAAACTAACAATGAATTCAAAACGAAAGTGTTTTATTTCATTTTTATTCATCCTCCCAGCTGAAAAGCTTCAGAAAATGCAGATTAAAAGATAAAATTTCCAACTTCTTTTCATACTTCTATACATTTACATCTAAATGAATCTCTTTTGACTGTTTCTAAAGCCAAAAATATTTTTGGTACTGTAATAAAAACCCAGCCCTAATAACTTAATTCTATAAATAACCATTTTTACTAATATACTTATAGATGTGATATAGCTTAAATTGTTATAAAAATAATTACATTATATGCCAACTAGTTTAATAATAATTAAAAACTGTCATAATTAAAAGAAAGTGCAATGCTACTTCTCCTTTGTAACAAAGCATTACATGTTCTACTAGAAATCTTTACTTTCTTCCTCCTTGAAATACCAGAAATTCTTCTGTAAAATAAACACATCTCGTCAAAACTCTCTGGAACTAGTATAATTACCAGAGGCAATCTCTGTGTAAGATCAAAGACGCAAAACAATAATAGGCAACGTGTGACCTCTACCATGTCACCAGAGACCAATTTTCAACAGGGAGAAGAGTCAATAATCCAGAACAGAAAACATTAAATAATGAGAAATGCTTCCAAAGTGTGGCTTACCATATCCATCAGGGCTGCCACACTGAGTTCCCAGTCTCTATGGTTTCAGAAAACAAACTTCTGGGGATTTATCACAACAATCATTAGAATCTGCATAAAACCCCAGAGGCAAAAGCCAATTTCCCAAATGCAGAGTAGAATTTCAAAAGCTACTACAATAATTTTCTAAATTTCACTGGATGCTTTAAAAGTTTAATGGGAAAGGCACAGATAACTAAATATTTGTCATATAATATTCATCTAATTTCTCTTATTTACCTATTCCCATTTAATTTTCCAAAGTAGTTGTTTGAAAAGTGGGCTATGAACATTAATCAGATAAATATAATTAGTAATAACATATTAAAGACCTCTGTAGAATTTGTTTTGGTAATACTGGGGCACTAAATCTAGAAACAAAGCTTTAGTCTCCTTTCCAAAGTACAGTGAATGACTAATAAGAATTATAAAGGTACAAAGAAGGGTAAAGGAATTCCCACTCAAAGTCATTTAAAATTGACTTTTCAAAAGAGCATCACAAATAAAACTGTGCCTTAGAATCAGCAAAATCTGATTGTCTTTTTAGATAGAACTGCTTAACAGCTGTCTGTCATCTTTCAAAACCAGATGTAAGTTTAGGGACTGAATAAATGTATCTGAATTATTTAACTTGCAAAACATCCATTCTGCTGGTAATTCAGAGAGTAGTAAAAGAGAGATTTAGCTTAAAAGGAAAAGCACTGGCAATTCAAAGCAAACTATGAACATTCTGTTCTTACATGGTTTTGTTACTCCTGCTACCCTACATCTTTCCACTGTCACCTGCCCTTCTCTCCATCTTCTTATCTTATTAACATTGCTAATTGTATTTGTCAGTTTTGCCACAATTTCAATGCTACTTAAACTGCTGTGGGTTTTCTCTAGGCAATTATCAGTCACTACACTTAGGTTTCTAAATTAGTTGTCGAAAGGCACTTTAACCTTGAGAAAATAGACATAGAACACAGTGCAAACTAAGCCTTACATCTAAGTATATGTTGCTTTAAAATGAGTATTAAAAATAATTGAAAGAATCATACACAGTAATTCACAAATTATAAATTTATAAATTAGTAAGAAAACGCTAAACAAAGCCTATTGTATACTTCTCTTCATTTAATCTTTTTTCCTTACTAATACATATTGTAATATATGTTCTCTTTATGTATATATACATGTATACAGTATATAAATTGGAATATTGAAATACTGCCAAGTTCCTCAAACAGTCCCCTTTTACCACCTATCTTCTAGTGGCCAATACATTTCAAAGGTATCTACAATCATATAAGTGGTATACTGAGGTCATGGGCTGTGATGAAGACAGCTTTTAAAACAGGCAGATTTTTCCCCTTTCTCTATTTCCCTTCAAAGAGAAAATTCTTTCTTTTATTTGCTTTTTAAATTCTCTATTCTTGACTCTATGAGTCTATGAAATACATCTAAATTTAAAAAAAGAAAACTTCTGTAATCCAGAAACCTACTTCATGTGCCTTTTATTCCATTTATACATTAAAATGAATTCAAAGATAACTTTTTAGAGTTAACAAGTGTTAGTGTTTTTAAAAAGTTTATAATCCTATTTGTGGATCAGTCAAAAGCTTTTAGAATAATTTTTAAATTAATGCAGGCTCATTCCTTACCCTTCTCTCTCCCGCACTTTCTGCTTTGAGGAAAGAAAGATATTTCAACAGTACAAAATTCTTCCCTGAGAGACAAACATGAAAATGATAAACATTTTGGAAAGCAAAGTACACATCAAACCCTAACTGTTCTTTCAGATCTATATTGACTCTTATAGTAGTTTCCAACATTTGGTAAGGATTATCCTTCCATTAGACAAAAGCAAGCATTCCTTAGATAAATCAGGAGTTTTTGCCGTGAGACTCATAAAACCTTTTCACAACACAGATTTTCAAGAGAATCCTTTAAGGTTTTAGGAGGCTGCTCCTTTTACTAAGTAACAAAATACACCCCATGGTGTCTCACTGACCCCACTCAGCTGTCCTTTGACCTCTTCAATTGTTGAAGCCTAACTCCATGGCCCACAGAATTTGCCTCCCATATCAAAAAGGCGAATGTTGCTTCCTCCTAGCACCTGGTGTAACAAAACGCAACAGTTCTCTCTCTTGTCTCCTCAGCTCCCTCTCTGACCATTTTCCAGATGTTCCAGGCCCAAATGTTAAGCCAATACTAGGTTTCAGGATCTGCGTGGTCACCATGAAGGAACAAACAGGGACCAGGCTGAAGTGGCAATGACCCTCTTGTTCTTTTTGGCCTCAAAAGGATGCAACGGGTCATAAAAGAGGAAAAGATCTTTGGCCTCTCTTGGAAATGCCAGGCTATTTAAACACATTGTAACTTCCAAAAGGAGTGACAGTCCCTAGCAGACAAGAGTTACCTAAAACAGTATTCCTAAATGCTCAATTCTAAGCAAACTTTTGATTTTCTTTGACGGGGGTGGTGGGAGGGGTAAGAGGGGAAAAGGTATCACCTTTTTTCTTTTCTAAATTACAACCTTTCTAAAAATAGAAAAAATACTTTTATAAAAATTTTAAAACATATATCTCAGGATAGTATAGTATGATAAAGATTTTAAATATATGCAGTCATTGGATATGGTTGGGATTTTCCTGCAGAGGACAATAATCTAGATAGTTAATAATAATTTCTTATTAAAAAATTTGAAAGATAAAACCTGAATCAACAGAGGAGAATCAAAATCTGAATTCTTCTTAATTCAGGAACATAGGAAATATAACACAGAAGATGCTGTAGGAAAAAAAAAAACAACACTGCTGAATATGTTTTTTCTCTCTTTTTTTTGAAGAGGATGGGGGAAAGGAGAAGAAAGTAGAGGGGAGGAAATGGAAGAATCCATAGAAATATCTGGTTAATCAATTTAAGAACCAAATATAGTAGCTTTATTTAAATTCTAAAAATAACTTCATAAAGAAATTGATTTTGAAAAATTGAGGGGGCATATTATAATTGTACAATACCTTGGTTTATTTATTAACATTTTTGAATCATGTTCATGATTAAGTTGGGATGTCAACACTTCAGGGAGTCTGTTGCCTAGATTTTACTTGTTTAAAGCTTTTTTGCACCTGCAAAAAATAAAAAATAAAAACATATAAAGATGTTAATTTTCAAATGCATTATATATCAGAATACAATAATCTAAATATGTACAATTCTACAAAAATTACAATTAGAAATTAATTATCAAAGTCTTACACAACTCCATATACATCATAACTGGCAAATACAGATATTCTTTCTTAAATATTCCCAAAATAATCACTCCTAATTATATACACTCAAATAATTTCTGTTGTTAAGATTTAGGGTATACTGAATACATCTGTCAAGTCTGTATTTTTGATTGGTATTACTATAATGCTAAAAGCTCACAGACTTTTTTTTTATTTTTAGGGATAAAATTAATGAAAGGTAATTTTCTTGCTCTAAAGAGTAAGTTTTATAATCTCTGATGCTTGGCCAAAATTTATCTACTCAAAGTATTAGCATAAATTTAAGACATAACTAGTATTGCTTAAAATTATCCTTTACTTTTTGAAGCTAATGCTTTAAATAATTTCCAAAAAAGCAAGCCTGCAAGAAGAGAAAGAGCTACTGACTCCTACCTTTTAAGTAGTATATTTTTAAGAGAAATTAAACTAAAATAATTATAACTAGTTGAAAATTACAGTGTGCTTATCTTGTTCTCTAGGTAGATTATGGTCAATATAAACTGCTGTGTAGAAAAATAGGAAATATAATCATAAAGCATCAATGAAATAAAAACTTTCGTCATTGATTTTTATATATAACTTTAGGGGTGTTTCTCTTCCTTTGTTATTGTGTTTAAAAAGGAAACAAAAGAGAATTTTCCTGACTGTAATAATCTCAAATGCATATTATTTATAGTACTAAAATATTTAAGGCAATATTAACTTATTTTCTAAGTTAAAAAAAGTTTTCAATTTACTCTCCTTTTATGCCAACTTGAAAGAGGAAAGAGAAAAGCACCATTTTAGATTTTGAAATAAAAATCTTTATCTTACCTCCCTTACTGTCAGAAGAATGTCTTTGGGCAAAAGGATAATTTAAAATGCAAGACCCAGATTTTCAAACTCATGTATTTCACACTCACTCACACACAAATAGACATCTTTTTGTAGATCAGGAGTTTTGTTACCTACATCCAAACCCAAGATTACCCCATCTGGTCAACAAGGTCAAACTGCATTACTGCCAATGAAACTATATGACTCCACAAGGACCTTAATGATTTTTAAAAAAGGTCAGTAATCCAATTCCAATAGCTTCAGAGTCTAAAATTGCTAATTTTTTGGCCACGTGCTACACACTTCACCTGCTAGTAATGACATTTTTGTATTTTCTTCTAATTACACTCAAAGCTAAGACCTTTGGCCCTGGGCCACAGACCCCTATTCAGTCTATACACATTCTCTTAAACGACCTGATCCTTTGTTGTCACTCTTACTCTTTCATCTATTATTTACACCCATAGAGAAGGAAGATACTCTACCATTTGTATAGCTTAAAGCTTCTAATCATCTTAATTTCTTTGCCTTTCAACCTATGGTCTTTTTCATAGGCGAATGCCAAAAAGTTTGACAAAATCATTTTTTTCAATCACAGTGCCTGCCCCCCTTCCCCCCCCCACCCTACTCGCCCCAATCCCTTCCCCTTTCCTACTCTCTGGCCAAGCTCCTTCCTGTTCCTTCTCTTACACAGGAGGGATTTTACCAGTCAGGATTCACAAATTTGACTTTCACCAACAAAATTAATTTCTAAATATAATAAAAAATTTCCGCCTTGTTCTGACAGATCAATAACAATTATATATATTTTTCTTTCATCAAAGAGCCCATTAAATCAACTTAAAATCTGCCCCGGCCCCCATAAGGCACAGGCATAGAATTTTAAGAATTCCCTTGCAAAAATGTCAAAGAAGCTTCAGTATAAACAGTAATGATGTTAGTTATGTGGCTAAAACTCTTCAAATATTTTAATATCTACAGCTGCTCACTAGATAAAAAAGAAAATATAAAAAAATTTTAAAGATTAAAAAATTTTTTTAATCTTGACATTTAAAAAAACTACTAATTCTCCAACCAGGAACACCTTGACATAAAACATTCCACATCACTGTAATTTCCCAACAATTTTCCCAGACATTTTTTGTTAATGTCCAAACATACTTTGCAAATCCAAAGCACAGAATTGTTTACCATGATGCAGATGTCCCCCTTAGATCATGATAGTCACCAAAACACTCTGATTTCCAAGTTGTTTATAAATGACATACAATCCATCTTTGCTTTCTTCCTCTATTGCTCAGCTTACTCTTGATTTCTAACAAACAGTATTTCCTTGTTGTCTGTCCTCTCTGCAAACCCTGAAGCCCCTTGTCTTTTCTTATTTTCACCATTTGCTTCAACCAGCAGTTCACTGGAGACCCATCCATCTTGTAATGCCTAAAGTGACAGATGTTCTCAGGAACCACCACACTGCTGAGTGAACAAAAGATAACATCACCTCTAGGAACTCGAGAGAGAAATACAACTGCAACCTTAAGACAGAGGCTGACTTGACAGACACTGGACCATAAACCTCTTCTAAGCGAAAAAGAAAACAATTGCCACACACACACAAAAAATCTGACACAATCAAAGGCCGAAAAGAGTGATTATTTGTGGATTGCCTTTTCACTCTGCTGCTCACTTCCCACTCTCCACCCCCCAACCTCCACCCCCAACGTTTTTATATTGGGGCAATTCACTTGCCAAGAGGTAAGAGAAGTTCTTGGGAGAAAAAAGCCTTTCTCAATTATCTTCTTTTATTCGACAATATTCAAAAGTGTAATTCATTCACATGTGTGTCTCAGTTAATCTAAGGCTATGATACAGCATTCTTAAGCCTGACCAGTCTTATTTGCATAAAGAAATATCTGGACTTAGAAATGCTGACTCAATTCTACTGTTTTGAAAGGCATATATATATATACATGTTTTGCAAATTAAAAACACATTAGAAATTAAAAAGCAACGTGTGAGACAATGTCAACAATATGTGTTGCTCATAAAAAGGGCTCACCATTCATTCATCAGACAACCTCCAACTTGAGTTAAAAAAGATAGTTAACAAGAGGATTCTGGGAAGGACTACAGATCTCTTTTCTAACAAAGGAAAGGTCATTTTAACCTCTCCCAGCAACAAACTAATGACAGGGATGGTGTAGATGCAGGAGACTTGTCTTGATGCTATCTAGAGGTTTTTTTTTTGGTTTTGTTACTTTAAGAATCTTACTTAAAACCATCATGCAGCAATAAGAAAATTTAAACTCTAACATTTCATTTTAATTTTAACTCTCTAATTTATATAAATACAGCAAAGGGAATTTTTTTAAAAAAAACTGACTTGGAAGGCAATTAAGAATATTGCGTGATCAATATCAATTATGGAGATTAAGAACCCATTTTTATAAAAGGTATCAAGCACCACAGTGGAAAATCTGTGCTGCAGCTAAATACATTGTCATTTTTCAAACAGGGTAAATAACACAAGTAACTGTTAAATCTAAAATAAAGAGCCAAATTCTCAAGAAAAGTTCTGTCAACCACATTTCTAACAAGAAACATAAGCATTTACAATAGCATTTCTTTAATACAAATATTAAATTTTTCTTTAAAATTTTTGCACAAAAAGCCTTTAAGTTATAATTACTTCTCTTAGGAGTCACTAATGATTGATTCCTCTTATCCTCAATTTACTAAATAAAAATTTAAAGATATTTTATCTCCTGTATTTGAATTAAATTTTCAACTTGATAAATCAACATGTCTCTTTCCTAAGATTTTTAAGTATTTCTCTATTTCCTCAAATACTTCAGTGTACCTGTACAAATAAGATAGTACAAATATTTCATAATCTCAAGAATTTTCAGGTTTTCATTTTTAATGCTAGCAAAACAGAATGCATACAAAATAATTAAGTGAAATATGTATAATTATATAACAATGGGAAAATGATTAAATAATTATAGGCTGCTTATCATTATATAAAGGGCTTCTTCTAATATGAACTTGATCTTTAACTAGACTACATTAACATACTGATCCTAAGTAATCCCCAAAACTCCTGATCCAGAAGTAGCACATCTTTCGACACTCTTAAACTTTGACATTAATACCAAGAAAGAGTTCTGACTTTAGAATGACAGTAACACTGACAAAGGCTCAAAAAAGACCCAATTTAATGACCTACTATTAAACACAATAGGATCGATATGCATGCAGGAAAAGCACACCCCTGTGGAAAGTCTTATTGCCTGATTGATCAAAAACAAAACAAAACTTCTTTTTAAGGGCACCTTCCAGATCACAGTCAGTGCCAGAAATCTACACAGGGAAAAAAAAAAAATCCATCAAAATGAAATTCTAAAAGGGTTTACCCTTCACCATCCTATTTGCACTTCAAAACCCTATAAGTCCTTCAGTTAAACCCCAGGGCTGAACTATTTCAATAAGAGAGGTGGCCACTGGTGATTTATCTCCCATTTGGCCTCTGGACAGAGCTGTAATGTCTAAGAAGCTTCCCTTCACTGACGAACCCTCCCCCAAGTCTCAACATTCATTTGTTCAGCTTTGGAACTGCAATACCTTATAAACAAGTCATATGCCCCTTCCAATCAGATGCAAGAACAATCTGTAACTCAAGATTTGGGTACATTTTCTTGGCGATGGTTTCACAAAATGGAATGCTGCTGAGTAACCAGAGAGATGAAAATATCAGGTTAAACTTCGGGTTCTCTCTGTTATAAATTAAAGAAAAGAAGAAACTTCCCTAACTTCAACCTTTCTCTTCTCACATGTTAATTGTTGTCAGAACTTCTTAAACTTTTTCCAATCCATAATGTGATATTCATTACATTTTGAGCCATATCAGGCAACTGCCTGCAGTGGTGTTCATCTAAATTTAAATCCTTGCATTGTAAAATATCTTAAGAAATCCAAAAAAGTGAAGATTTCACAGGTCACAGACTCCTGGGTCAAAAAGACCTTTAAAACAGATATCAGACCACTGACTCAACTGATTTATTTTACCCTTGTTATCAAATATGTACTATAACTATCATCACACACACTCGCATAATTCTCCTCTAATAAAATAAACACCAATGTCAACAGTTATTTAAATTGAAATATAGGTCCCAGAAGTTATCAAATGTGAAACAAAGCAAATGAAATTATTCCTTAAGAATGGAAGATATTTTGTCACAAAGCGTGATTTCTCTATTTCAAAATTATGTTCATATGCTTACTAGTGTAAAAAGAGAATAAAAAACATACGTATCCTTTTCCCTACCTGTTTATTGTTTTTCTATCTTCGTTTAAATTAGAGAAGTTTGTTTTTCCTTTTGATATATTCCATCTGAATACCACATTAACAACTTGCGCTAAATAACTCCACTACAGTGAAGGCAGTTTTACCAGTTGAAATTTTTAAAGCTATTCCAGTTAACTTTATAAATTTAGAGACTCCACAGGCAAACATTTCATTTAAACCTAAATATTAGTTAAGAAGATTTTAAAATAATAGAATTAGATATATGGCTGATAGCTAAAATACAAGAAATAGAAATTTTCGTAAATTTAAAAGAATTATTTGTTTTTAGAGATATTTATCAAAAAAATTATATTTCTTCCATTAAAAAATGCATTATATTAGCAAAGATTTTCTATTTTCAGAGTTCCAAATACCACAAATTTTAGAAAAATCAACCCTCACAGCAAATAGCTTTATGAGTTGCTACTAGGTCGATGAACTTCAGATTTGTATTTGAGGTAACATAAAATTCACACTGCATATATAAACCAGGAAAAATAGACAACCGAAAAAACTGAAAGGGCATGAATTCTTATATCACTGAAACAAACTTTGGCACTAATAACAACATTCAGGAGAACAAACTTCTTAAGCTACTACATGACATTAAAAAAAAAAAAAGCTTTCCTCAGAGAATTAACAAGAATAATTGATCCACCACAGAGGAAACATTCAATCTTCATTAAATATTTATTCAGTGCAATAGGTTGTTAGGTCTATTTAGACCTCAAAGAAGAAATGGTTCCTGTCTGGTAAGAATCAGATCTTGAGAGAATTGGAGATGAGAAGCAGTTCCTCAAGTCATGATGCTGTATTTCAAAATAATGATGCTAAAACTGAAGATGTGCTATAAAATGTATATTACTATTTTGAAATCTGATACAAAGAAAGTGATACTTAAGACTGTTAATTTTAACAAGATTTGACAGGATAAGCAATTGATTTCTTATAAATGTAGCACAATAAAATTTGGATGTTCAAGATCTTCAGTTACTGACTCTATTCTGCAACCACAGCCAAGACACCTATTTTCTCAGGAACTGCTTCCTTATCCATACAATGAGGGATAAAAATATATATATATATGTTTTTAGATAAAAACACAATAGTGGGGAAAAGGTCACATTCACAATAGCAACAACAAAAATAATAACCAGGAATCATCTTACTGACATATGTATGATAACATCATTTTTTAAATTACCAAACTTTATCTAGGTGATTTAACTGAAAATTTACAGTCGGAGAAATATGCTGGATTTCTTAAAGAGAAGCTTAATCTTTGTAAAAATATGTTTCTCAAAATAATAAAGTTAACACAATACCAATCAAATATCAGCAGAATTTTTGGAGAACATTATAAAAACACCCACAAATTCATAAGAGATCAAAGAAATATGAGGAAAAAAGTTTTTCAAAAAAGGTTGTAAAAGGAGGTGAATCAAAATAAAATTTAAATTATATTATGAAGAAAGAGCTTTTGGTCATTAATTCATGTCACGGAATCCAATGAACATTTTCCAATTCTCATCTAACGTGCTCTCTTGGTAGATTTCTTGAAATTCCCTTTCCTTCCACTAGATTTCATCTCACAACTTTTCTGGTTTTCCTCCTTCCCTATGCTGCTTCTCAATTTCCTTTGCACCCCAAAACACACTGCCCAGAAATGAAATGTTGGAGTTTGTAGGGTTTAGTTTGTGCTAACCATCTTCTAAGATGGCCCCAGTGATTCTCGCCTCCTGTGTAATCCCATCCCACACTGAATCAGGACTGACTTGCGTGATCAATAAAATACTGAACAAGTGAAGTGACAGTGTACGATTTTCAAGGTCATAAAAGATAGTGCCGTTTCTCTTTGCCCCTTGGATCACTTGCTCTAAGAGGAGGCAGTTACTGTGCTGTAAAGGCACTCAATTGACTCTGTGGAGAGGTCCTTATAGGTAGGAACTGAGGCCTCCTGCCAGAGCCAGCACTAACTTGCCTTATTGCTTTTTTTACCTACTCTCTGGCACCCTTCAATCGCTTCTCTGCATTACAATGCAAATATAATCATGTCAACTCTCTGCTAAAGCCCTTCATGGTTTTATATTGCTCTGAGGATAAAAATCAATAACGTAAATATCCCTGCCCATCTCTCCAGCCTTATTTTGCAATGTTCTCTTCATAAAAGCTATGTTCCACCAACACTGACCAACTTGTAAATACTTATGTTCCCTCTGCCTATAATACCACCCATCCTATCTTTTACTTTTGCCTAGTTAAATCCCTTTCATCCGTTAGAGCTCAACTCGAGCATTGGTCTCCTGATCCACTCAGCCCTTTGCTGAAAGCTCTTATAGAATCTTATTCACCTCTGTCCTAACATTCACTGAGCTATATAATTTGTATCATCAACTGATTAGTTTGTCTATTAAATTCTAAGCTAAACAAAGGTAGAGACTATGTATTTCTGTTTTTCCTATTATTGAAATCACAGAAACTATTGTGGTGCCCTCCTACACAGAATGCACTTGAAAATACTGTTTGAACATTTAGTATTTAATTAAAATGTAGGGCTGGCACAAAAATGAGAAGCTCCTTGGTGACAGCCCCAAAATACTTTATTATTTCTAAGAATTATTATATGACAATTGAGACATTATAAAACAATAAAGGGAAGAAGAAATTATTCATTTAATGATACTGAAATAATGGTCAACAATTTAAAAAGTAACAGCTAATAAACAAATTATATTAAACATTAGAAATAAATTCCAGAGAGAAAAAAGATTAAATACCTATACCTAAATATATTTATATGCTTACCCACATCAAACCATATAAAAAATAAAAGCAAACAGAATTAAATATTTATGATGTGGATACTTATCATGTATCAAGATTTATTATGACATCATAGTGAGAACTTAGTTTCCTAAGCCTAGAAATCACAAAGAATGAGACTGAACTAGTAAAAACATAAAACTTCTGTATATGTTAATATCCGAAACAAAAGAATCAGCTAAGAAAAAGGCTTCTAGCTACAGTTAATGACTATTATAATTATAATAAAGTAAAACATTAATTCCCCCACACCTGGGAACAACTTAATAGTCTATCAACAGGGAAACAGTTAAGCATGTTATAGTAACAGTAATAACCACTACCATCTATTGAGTATCTACCATGTACCTCACATATGCTGTCTCACCTATCACAAATCCATAATGGAATACTATGGAGCTGTAAAAAGTATACTTTTGACACAGTAATATATTTATTATATATGAAATGGAAAATGTTATAAAACAATATGTTTTTATACATAAAACACTATATAACATACAGCATGGTGACTATAATTAATAATACTGTATTGTATATTTGAAGGAGTCTAAGGCAGTAAACTTAAAAGTTCTCATCACAAGAAAAAACAGATTTTGTAACTATGTATGGTGATGGATATTGCCTAGACTTATAGTGGTAATCATTTTGCAATATATACATATATCGAGTAATTGTGTTATACACCTGAAACTAATGTATTATATGTTAATTATACCTCAATTAAAAAACCAAACCAATATGTTCTCATTTATATAAGATAAAATACATAAATAATCTGGAAAAATAAGGGGATAAATCCAAACTGTGATATAAATCACAAAACAGTGGGTGATGTGATTACAGAATAGAATTTTTTTTCTTTTATGCTTATCTTTAGTTTCCAATTTTCTACAATGGAGTACTCACATTGCAAACTTAATTAAGTCCTTTATCCTTTTATTATTATCATCATCATTACTAATTACTATCTTTATTGATTTGAATATTTGATAGTTGTGAAACATTGATCTACTTTCTACTTTTGACGAGCAATACCTTTCCACATTGTAAGTTTATTAATAGGTAAATGGAGTGATACTATAGTTTATGCATGTCATATAGTAAAGACTACAAATAAATACAACTTGTTTTTAATACCCCTACAGATATCATTTTTACTATTATAAACCAATGAATTTTTAACTTTATTTATAATAGCTTGCTTATGTGGAGCCTTGAAAAAATTTTCCATGATGATATAAAAAGTAGACTAAACTGTTAATTTAAGATGAACACAAATTTCACAAAGTAGGGTTTGAAAACTTTCATTAATTATATCTATGTGCCTTTTCAAACTTACCTCCAATCATACTCCAGTATACAACCTATTCCTATCAATTTGATTTTATTGCTGTTCCCTACAAATTAGCTCACACCCATCTCTGTGCCTTTGTTCAAATTGTCTATCTCACTCCTCACTTATTCTTTCAGCCAGTCTTAATCCTTTGCTTACTTTGCTCATTTTTATTTTTATTATAACCCCAAAACACCTAGCACCATTCTGAATGTATGGCTGGCACTTAAGAAATATTGATATCACAAATATTTTCAAGGTAAACTTACTGATATTGAATCAGTATGGAAACTGTGCCTCTGTAGGTATTTAAAATAGGATATTTCTATTTAAGGATTAAAAAATTATTCCTCTTATTTTTTTGAGTAGATAATATATTACCTGATTAAAAATCTAGCAGTAGAAAAGAATATGCAGTAAAAACTGTCTTTTCAATCTTTGCCCCACAGTATCCTGTCACAGTAAACCACTTCTGTTAGTTTTTAAAATATATATACTTAAGATTTAAAAAATGCAAAACATAAGTAAAAACAAGTCAAACACATTCATTCTTTTGGACCTTGCTTTTTTAAATTAAAAACTATTTTGTAAAGGTTTCTATATAAGCACATAAAGATCATCTTCATTCTTTTTTCTGGCTTCAGATAATACCATGGCGCGTATATATATATATCATGTTTATTTTCAACTAGTCCTTTAATGATGTACACTTAGTTTCCAATCGTTGTTATTATTCAAGATTTTGTAATAATCAACCCTGCATTAACTGATACACACTAATTTAGCACTTATTGAATTCCTAGAAGTGAAATTGCTGGGTCAAAGGATATATGTAATTTTAATTTTGTTAAATATTGCCAACCTGCCCTGTTTTTTGTTTTGTTTTAGCAGACACGAAGCAGCCTTCATTTCTTCCACATATCAGAAAGATTTTCAACTATAGTTCAGCTTCTCTAGGTCTACATCAAACAGGAAAATGCCAAGTGTATAGAAAACTGGGCTGGAGGAATTTACACTGCCATTAGCAATTTATGTATCCCATACCTTCAACAGTGTAGGATATTACCAACTTTTGGATTTTTGTCAACATGACAGATTAAAATAATATCTCAATGTAGTTTTATTTTGCATTATTCTTACTAGGAAGGAAACTAAATATCTTTTCAAGTGTTTAAAAGTTCTTGAATTTTCTTATCTGAAATGTCCAGTTTTTATTCATTTTTTCTATTTGGTTGTTGGTGTTAGAGTTGATTTGTAGGAGCTCTTTATATATTGAGGAATTTGTCCTTTGTGTATGCTACGAGTTGCAATGGTTTCACCATTTGCCATTTTGCCTTTTGAATTTGTTTATGGTGTTTGTTGCTATTTTTCCATTTATCAACTTTAAAAATATTGATAAGCTGTTACAGAAACACAGAATTCACCTTACCTGCTTAATTAAAGAATCTACACAAACTAGTGTTATATTTCCTAGAGGCACTAAGAAAGCAAAGGAGTGGATTATAGGGGAAGAGAGGTAAGAAATAAAATTTATCTAAATAAATAGAATCCTCATTTTTTCATATTAAAAAGAAATTCTTAAGCTTTTTAGTTTATTGATAATTTTGTGAGGGAAACAAAATAGATATATTTTTACCTTACACACTCTTTCCTGCTTCAAAAGGGGCAGAAACACAAACACACACACGTACACCTCCCACAAAAACAAGAGAGGAGGAGGAGGAGAATGTACAAGGTGGATCTGAAGTAGACAGTAGGAGCCTGGGATGAAAATTTTGATTCAGTAGCTTCTAATCCTAGAAGGAAGATGAGGACCACCTTTTGAGCCATTCTTTTTTCTGGATTTTGGAATTTAAATTAGTGGAAGGGCTACATACTTATGTGAGAGAAAAAAGGACTCCAGGCAACAACGTTAAATACATTTGGTTTTTTTTCGAACAAGGATGTTTATGGAATTTTGTCCCCATACTCCAAATTCCCACTACCAACCCTTCCTCCACTTTTTATTATGTTCTATCTTTCTTTAGTCATCACCTGAAAAAGATAGGATCCAGTCAGTTGTTTATTATTCTTGTTGGTGACTCCTATATCTGTATCACTGGCTATAAAGTCTTTTCTGAGTGCTGGTCTCCTCTCAACCTCAATCTGTCAATTTAATATGTCCAAAAGAAAACTCATTATTATTAGAGCAAAAGCTATTTCTATTTTCTGGTTTCATCATTTTCATTTCACCTAGAAGGTACTGTGAAATGCGCCAAGAGAGATAATAAAGGCAGGCAGTACATAATCTCAAAGAGATCCAATCTAGAGGTGAAGACAGATCTATAAATACGTAAATATATACTAGAAGTAGGAACAAAATACTATAAAAGCATAGGAATGTAGTGATTCTGCCTGGAGAAATAAAGAAGATATTGGAGAAAAGCTGACATTTGGATGGCTTTAAAAATTTATAAGACAGAACTGGGAAGACCTCACATCAGTGGAAAGAATGTCAAAAGTATGGTGTATTTTAGAAACACTGCAAGTTCATTGTTGGGGGTTGGGGGTTGAGTGACAAGAGAATAAAAAAGTAGGTTGAGGTCAGTCTGTAAGGGACCTTATATGCCAAATTGGGAGTCTGAATTTAATACTAGAAGAAGAAAGCCATGTAAGTTTTCAAAAAAAGAAATTAACAATCAGATTTTTTAAAAATAGAAGATAACTCCAGGGGTACTATGAAAGTTGAATTAGAGACGAAATTTTTCTGCAAGGTAATGAGACTGCACATCATCAGCAAGGAAGGAACTGAGAAGAGAAGCCCTTTTAGTAGGCAGGTAGAAATTCAAGACTTGAGCTCTGGAGTCAGAACTGAACAAACAGACCCTAGAGACAGACGACTGCCACACAGAGAGTGGATATTGGTATTGGTGAGATTACCTAAGGATTGGCTACTTGGAGAAAGTATGTAGAGTAAGAGGGTCAAGGGGGACACTATCATTGAAGAGTCAAACAAAGGAAGAGGAAAACCAACTAAAGCAGATGGAAAGGGAGCAGTAGGAAAAGCAGGAAGGAAACCAGGAACCTATGAGCTTGTAAAAGTCAAGAGACAATAGTTTAAAGAAATGGGAAGTGGTCAACAGTTTCAATAGGTAAGAGAGATCAAATAGGATCAAGAATGAAAATGTGCCATGGCATGTAGCAAGTACTCTTTTCAAGATGTGTGGTGAATTAGGATGGAAATAAGTTGGTATCTGTAGGAAAGGTAAAATGGCAGGAAAGCATAATTAGAAGGAGGAATGCTTATAGGATAAGGTTATTACCTCAGAGAAAAGGGAGAGGTGATGGCACAGAAGAGAGGAGATGATTAACGGAATAATGTCCCAAAGGGGTAAAGAAGGGAGAGAAAGAAAGGATCGAAGCTGCATATTGATGGCAGAAGCACAAGGTAAGAGCCTGGGTCCCTGATGATAGCAGAGATGCTTTATTAGCCTTAGACAATTGCCTCCAAACTTTATGGAATTGAGAAAGAAATAAACTTACTTGCTATTTGGTATTTCCTGTCATTTTCAGACAAATATAATCCTAACTAATACAGGAGAGAAGGGTGTTGAAAAATAAGGAAGCACCTCTCTGAAATAGCACAGTATGTTGAGAAGACAGGACCAAGCTGGCATTACCAGACTACCACATGGAGTCCATGGGCCATCATGCCTGCATGGTGTAGTTACGGTAAGGTTAAGATGATGACTCGACCTGAGAAATACCTAGAATTAAATCATTAGGAATTGGTGATTAATGACATGGGCAAGTGATTCAGGATGAAGCCTAGATCTCTACCTTGCATTGCTTTTCTCTCTCCCCACTGTTAGTACTTCAGTTCAGAAATGCCATTACCTCATATATTCATTCAACAAATAAATATTTATTGAGTGCCTTCTCTGTGACAGGGCTTTCAGATACTATGGTAAACAAGCTAGAAATGGTCTTTGCCCTCAAAGATCTTAGAGATATCTGTGCTAAAGGCTTCATATGTGGTATCTCATTAATCCTCAGAACACTGTTTAAGTATTATTATTGTCCCCATTTTTCAGGTGAGGCAATCCAGTCTTAGAAAGTTTAATGATTTTTTCAAGGTCACACAGCTAGGTCATAAGTGGTATTGCCAGGAATCAGACACAGATCCATCTTACTCAAAGCATGTTTTTAATCACTTGACTATATTATCTCTTGTGCAATATACAATGTATTAAATACTATGGTAAGGGATAGAGTTTGGATTATTGCAGCCTCCTAACTGGACATTCTTTCTGCATTTGGCATGTTCCAGCCAGAACAGTTTTTCTAAAATGCAAATTGCAAATTGGAGAGGATGGTGGTACTTTCTCTGATTAAGGGTACTCTTGAGGAGGAAGATGAGATTAAGGGTACTCTGAGGAAAAAAGATGATGCATTCAGGTTTTAGCTATATTGATTTTGAGATGGCTATGAAATATCTAAATGGAGATATCCAGCAGCAATTTGATAGACAAATCTGAAGCATAGGGGGAAGCAGGGCTGGAGATAAAGCACTTGGGTTCACTAGTTCTTAGAGGTCAGCTGAAGTTAAGGCAATTACTGGGACTCTTTAGGGGCTTCAAGAAGTGACAAGAGCACCCTGCTGAGAAGAGGGCAGTTGGATACAAGCTTGAAGAGAAGGGAGTAGATTTGGAATAATTGATCAGAGAAAAAGGAGAGAGATTCAGCAAGGGCAGTCAAAGATATAATCAAGTTGTATTTTGGGTTAGGGACAAGAATTTACAGTGATATCAATCTGCGTGGCCAAGAGATTTTCTCCAGTAGCGATACTACTAGTTCGTTTCCTTTCTCCCAGTCTGATTTAAGGCCTAGCTGTGAGTTCCCAAAGTACTTTAAATTTACCTTTGACCTACTACTGAACACTTGACCTATCAGGTTCTATTTAACTCCATCTCCCTTTGGACTTTGAATCCTCAAGAAGTCTTTTGAGATTCTGAGAACCTATCTTTTTTATTGTTTTTATTCTCAGCAACTTGCACAGGAAATCTGTACACTTATTTTATCTCCCAGTGAAACTGTAGTCTCTGAGGTCAGGAGCTGTGACTTTGCACGGTTTTGCAGGAGCATCATTTCAGTTCAATGTCTCATGCACAGTACGTCCTCATTAAACATTTGTAGGGTTGAGCTGACTTTAATCTGAAAGCTACAATGCAGAAACTGACCAACAATCTAATACTATCTAGAAATTAGTTTTAAGTTTTTAGACTGGAATAAGAGGTAATTAGGGTACTACCAGCCTCATATGTCCTTTTTGTCTTCGGAGTTTGGGCCCTATTGGCAGCTCTACAGGCTCTGTTACTACAGATGAGCTACTGAGCATTTCTGGGCCTCTGAGTCCTTGTTAGTAAAACTCAAGGACTGGACTTGATGATTGTTAATGTCCCTTCTCGTTCTAAAAGCCAAAGATCCCACGACCCCTTGAAAACTTTTAATCCACACCTGAGAACCATTGCCTTATAAAGTGCAATTAAAACATGGGCTCCTTGTTTCACTATTATAAAATAGGCAAATAAATCCTCTCTATATAAAAACTGGGTTATAATCTGCAAAGCATATTATTTTAAAAATTAAGATACTGACAT
This sequence comes from Eonycteris spelaea, assembly GCA_003508835.1. Lineage (NCBI taxonomy): Eukaryota > Metazoa > Chordata > Mammalia > Chiroptera > Pteropodidae > Eonycteris > Eonycteris spelaea. Next base: position 4,586,521 of record PUFA01000127.1, on the reverse strand, counting down.
TATATTAATTATTAATTTGACTGATGGTTAAAGCATTTTATCACATACAAGTTTGTTTTTCGAAGGTAAGTTTACCAAAAAAAAACATAAAAGGGCACCGTAGTTCACTTTGGTAGTAAAAAAGAACATAAACCTAGAAGAATATGAATCATCATCATGGATCTCATATATACATACTAAGGTAACATTTTCCTTTTTTTTAGATGAGAAATCAAAGAGTGTACGTGACTTACTCAAGACTATAGAAGTATGAGGAGACAAGGCTGGTACTAGAGTCCAAGGCTCCTAGTCATATACTTTCTTTTTTTTCTAAACAACCAAATTGGTCAAAAATCTCCTGAAAGAAAAAACAGATAAAGGTGAAATGCCAATTGGTTGAGTTTAAACAGAGACTCTACTTTGTTATTTCCAGGTTCAATAATAAACAATTCTAATGATTAGCATGAAGGGCTAGCAAATGAAACATTCTGACTCCAAAACAAAAACATTTGTATTTTTTCACCACAGTTAGTAAATCAATTGTAAGAATTAAAGTAAATGGAAAGCAATGAGAATTAGCAAACCCTGAACACAACTTTCCCTCACTCTTTTGGACGACAGATTGAAAACAAAACAAAACAAAACAAAATCCCTGTGGCTCCCTTCATTAGCAGCCAGGGTGGTGAGTCCCACTGTAAATCCCACTTACAAAGCCTCATGGCTACCTGCAGAGCCTAGGAGTACCAATCACATTAGTGAAGACACCAGATGACCAAAGGAAGCCATGAAGGTCTGGGAAAGCTGGTAAACAAAAGACAGCATTCCAAATGAATGCCATTGCTAGAGTCTGCATTGTAAAATGACTGGATTTCAGAACCCTAAAGCAGATTAGCTTAAGGCAACAAAAGATTCAAGTAAGATACAAAGAACTCATTCTGACACATTAAGAAATTGTCTTCATTAGATCATCAGGTGCTTAAATGTAATTATTAAAAAATAATAATAATTCTACAAAATTGTGTTTGAAGCAGTGAGGTCTAGAAGAACAGAGACCTAAAAATGGTTCTTGAATACATGTTCATGACTAAAACTCAACACACTGGCCTTTTTCCCTTTTAATTTCCATGACATTTTAATGACTTTAAAATTTGTTGTATACACCATTTCAATTTCACCATTATGCTCATGAGGGCTACTTTAAGTACCAACCAGAGAAACTCAGATCTCTCCAACTGTGATTTTTCTTCCACATTGGTGCCTCATTTACAAAGAATTGTCCAAATGAAAAGAAGCAAAACATTAGGCCATGGTATAATTTCTACCACTTCATATGCTTGTTTTGCTTTTGTTGCAAGGTCTAAACTTAAATACAATTTAGATATATAAGTTTGAAAATACGGAAGAAAAACCTTTACTATCATGTGGAAAAGGCTGAGATTTGCTGTTTAATTTTGGTTTTTGGGGGGACCGGCAGAAAGGAGGAGTTAGGGAATTATGTTAAATAAATTTAATAACTGCCAATATCGTTTCCCAGTTTTATTCACTAAGGCAGTGGTCCCAACCTTTTTGGCACCAGGTACTGGTGCTCCTATGAGAATCTAATGCCGGATGATCTGAGGTGGAGCTGAGGCAGTGATGCTAGCGCTGGGGAGAGGCTCAAATACAGATGAAACCTTGCTAGCTCGCCCAGTGCTCACCTCCTGCTGTGAGGGTGGGTTCCAACAGGCCACTGACTGAGGTCCCCAGCTAGGGAGTTGGGGACCCCTGCACTGAAGTATCCTTGTTGCTAAGCCTAATGCCAATGTAAAATAGAACTAATTAATCATTGAAAGTCCTATAGAAGAAATTGTCGCTGACAATATGTATAATATTAGATCAAATGGCCTTCTACTCAACATTTTCAGGTATACAGACCATCAATCATTCTGAAAATTTACAATATATTTAGAGACTCCCTCCATTAGTAGTAGCAGATAAAGCGGATGGGCAAAATATGGTTCTGATAATTTAAATAGTCCTAAAAGCTAAAGCCAAATTGAGGTATAATAATGAGAACATTTCCCTAAAATTTTTCTGAAAATTAATTTCTCATCATAGTTCCTGAGTTTTGTTTGATTATAATTATCATCCCTCGCCAAGAACAAAAGTAGTTTAGCTCTCATTTTCCCTTCAAGAGATACTCCCATTGTTTTGTCAAACCGTAATAGGGTCATGAGCAAGCTTGTAGTAACACAGAAGGAAACAGTTTCCAGCTAATGACTGATGTCACCTGGGGCCTTCCAGCCAGGTGATAACTTTGACTTCATTTATGTTCAAGTGGAAAAACACTGGAAAGGTTCAATGAGTTTGAACTCTGAAAAGTTTTTGGGCTTTACCACTCCTCTAGGTTTACAATGATATAATAATAAAATTATAATCAGGTTAAATTTTTTATAATATTTATTTAAAAAATATAAGTCAGCCACTCTAATTTGACAGAAGAAAAGAATTATGGAGATAAAGCGTCTTGTAGCTGAGCCACACTTCAAGTTGGTTGCACTCATCGCACAACGAACTCTCAGCTGAAGAAACCCTTGTTAGAGCTGTGGCCTCTCTGGCTTTTTCAGTTTTATCACATAAACAATGGCAGAAATATGCCCTGTCAAGTCAGTAACAGTGTATTTTCTCAGATAGCTCCTTATTTTCTGACTGCATACATGGAGTGTCTCCTTCCATAGTCTCATTATTCCTTCCCTCTCTCCTTGGTAGCCAAGAGGCAGGACCAAGAATGGCCTGACCTGTGCTACCATAAAAAACAGACCATGTGGTGAGTAATAAATCTGATTCAAATTATGCTCTACTACTTTATAATCATATGATGTGAGGCTAGTTATCTGTAAAGGGGGGGGGGGGAATCTCCTACATAGTTATAGTAGATAATGTATGCAAAGCACCTGGCATATATTAGGCATAAAATCAATGTTATACTCTTCTTTATATAAATCCATAACCGTAGGAAGGATAACACGCTTATAGAGTTCTTGTGTGCATATCATCTCATTTAATCTTAATAAGATTACCATACTCATAAGCAGCCAAGTACTCAAATGCATGTTTTCTGACTCCAGAACCACTATTCTTTCTATTATGCTGCTATGTGAGGAGCTGTTGTTGTGGAGACCACATTATATTCCTGTATCATCGATTCCTCTGGGTGGGGTTGGGGAACATGGGCTGACCTGGCAGGGATCTCAGAAGCATGCAAAGGAAGTATAAAAGTAGATATACAATCAGATGAGCCCATATCACTTAATTGCAACTGCCAGAGGAATAAGCTACCTTTGGGGTTCATCAATGAAGGGTCCTTTACTGATTAAAAAATAAAGGCAATAAGAGTAAAAAGGAAATAATTAGAATGTCCTAGGTCCTAGTTCTTTATAAGAATGATGCAATAATTTTAGGTTAGTCAAAAAAAGAAAACATACCTACAAAATATTATCTTTGTCTAAGGCTGAGAAAGGTTTCCTGTCATTAGATGCAAACAACATTTAAATTAACCAAAAATTTTTAACAACACCTCAGAACCATACTGGGAGCTCTGATACACTTTACTTCATTTAATCTTCACAATAACATTCTGAGATACATCTCGTATTCATTACATGAGAATACAGACTCCAAAAGATTGAATGACTTGTTTGAGAAAGGTTACAGTGCTGAGATTCAAACCTATACCTTTTAAATGCTATATGTTATGTTCTTCAAGCTAAGTCATACTATGTTCTGTAGAGTAATAGAAAAGAATATGTGAAATAGTCCAAACTAAAATCATAGTTGTTATTTAAAACTCAAGAGAGAACAAATGTTAAGTTGGTTAAACATGAGTTTATTTACACATATTGTGAAAATTCCTAAAGAGATATTTCTGAGGTCAGAATGACATCCAAAAAGAATTGGTTTCGATTTGAAAACAAGTTTTTAAAGTTATTCCTGGTCTATTACAGAAGTCAAACTAAAAGAAAATGGGATTTATACCTTCCTCTTCTATGATTCTATATAATTAAATTTTAACTTACTATTGGCACACTTTTAAACTTTAAATTTTCTAAGATAGATTTAAAACTTAACATAGAATGAGAGTTTTTCATCCTGAAATAAAATCTTCACTCTCTGTTATAATATTTTATTCTATTACCTACCTCGGGAAAATTTTTGTTGATAAGCAAAATATAAGGAACCTCCTAATGGAGTTAGGTCTGTGGACCAATAGCATAAGTTGGAAGATAAAGTGTTCTTTATTTTTGGATAAAAAGTGAAGAAACCAAGGGGAATCCTAGAAAGAAACAGCATGAAGAAAGAAGTGATCACAGTTATGGAGAGAAATAATCGATAGTCAGGTGAGGTGAAGTGGGTCAGTTCTGCTGACCTGGGTGCCCATAGAGGCTCTGAATGTCACTCATGCTGGTCAGATGGTGATGGCAGTGGTGGTGATAGAAAGTGCTGACTGATAAATCAGGAGTCATAGCGAGGAAGAAAAGAATGGATGCTACTGTTTGTTTTAGCAACTGTTACAGCATTTGCTATATGTCACCTGAATACAACAAAATAGAAAACCTGGTTGGAATTAGCACTGATTTTTCCTGATGAATCCAGTGTGGCCACTGAGACAGCCTTTGAACTCAGAATCATTTAGATCAGTGTCTCTCACAAAGTTTAGTTCAAAGACTGCATCAGAATCACCGGAAGAACATGTTTACCGTGTAGATTCCTTATCCTCTCTTTCAGAGGTTTATGAGTTACTGGTTCTAGGGAAGGAGTCAGGAATTTGCATTTTGAATACCACAGAAAGGGCTGTTAGATTTAGTAACCCTAAACCCCAGATGTTTCTACTCCATCAGAATTTGAAAACTACTTTTTATATTAAAAAAGATTTAATTGAACAGATACTTATTTGTAACAATTAGCCAAACATTATTAAAAATAAATAAATTAACTTGACAGTCTGATCCCAGGACTAGGTACTTGACTGCTTTGTGCTTCAATCTCCTCCTTTGGAAAATGGAAACAATTCAATAATGGTACCTACTAAGCCCCTTGCCATTCTGTGATGATGCTCCAAGGAGGTACTTAAGACCACAAGAGAGTTAGGAAAGAACATTCTGCCATGACAATAGCAACTTGCTCCTGGGACGAGCATCGTGTCTCTCCCACCACAGCTTGGGTGCCTGTGACATGTGACTTTTACCTGTTCCTTTCAGAGCAGGCCTTAGCAAGGAACTACAGCACTAAAAAAATGTTAAACATTGTTTATCAACTAGGTTTTTAACTGTAAAACATAAAGAATAAATCAATCAATTGGAGCACTAAAACAAAAGAATTTCAACAACTTCCTGAGATATATTGTTCTCATAAAAGTCATTGAGATGACATTATGCTTAGAATCCAAAGTAAAAAAACCCAACTCCTCTAGATTTTGTATTCTACTTTTCCCCAACAAATGGCTTCTAATCAAGTTTTAAGTAATGATAATTGAATTCTACAATACATGAAGGTGTGTTTCTTCATATCCATATTGCAGAATGCTCAACTACGTAATAAGAAGCATTTAGTCTGTAAAATCCTGAGGTAAAGTGGCTGCAAATGATACTATTTCATGGAAAAGTCAGACCAAAAAGTTGCAATATTATTAAATACCAATTACTGAAATATTTCATTAGAGAACAAATGCCAGAAGAAAGGAGAGTTCTGAGAAGTCTGCAAAGATAAATTTTGATGACTAGCAGCATCCTGGTGGTTCGTAAATGTCAGTGTGCCTCAGAAATCACAGTACTGTTGCCACGAGCATTCTGCTCTAAGTTGCCAAAGCTGATCTATGCCGTAAAGGGAAATAAATTTTGAAATTAGTCACATTCCATGGAACTCATGAACACAAATAAGTATAATCTGACTCAATGTAAGGGGTACCCACCAGAATTTGTTTGCTTATTTAAGTTTTCTGGCTGTATCACTCATTAGGTCCTGTTGTTTTCTGACTAACAGCTATGTGAAATGCTGGATCAAACTTCGTCTGATGTCATTCCCAATTTTAGGGCTTTATTTTGTTTCTATGTAATGATGTCTTGGACCATTAAAGCATTCAGGGTCTTTCCTTATTATAGCTACACAAGTGACTTCACAGAAGGAAGGAAGACACCTGATTCACACGACCAGGCATAGCAAAGGCAGCATGTGAACTTTCAACAAAAGAGGAAGCTTTGTACCAGATGTGAAGAAGTTAAGTTTATTTTTCCATTTAGCTTGTTTATTTAAGTAAGAAGGAAGGAGAGAGCGGCTGCTTCCCATTCCAAACTGCTCAGGGAATGACCCTTTTTTCTTTCTTTATAAATGAACGAAGTTTGCTATTGCAGTTTCCAGCGGTATCTGGAAAGGAACCAAGTCACTAATGATTACATTTCATCCATAGTTACTTTAACCTTTGAAACCTGCCAATCAACAGAGAAGCCAAGAGGGAAGGTCAGTGTAGACTTGCCCATCTAGCATTTTCTCACTGTTTAGATGGAAAACAATTTATTAAGAAAATTATTTTAAGAAAAGCAGAGCAATTATAGAGACTATAATCAAGGTCTTCCTAAGATTCATTTAATAGCTAAGAAACTTTCAAGCCTTAGGTTAGTTTATTTTTCCTTTTAATTATTGTGTATAAGAAGCAGAATGACAGAGCTTTTACATTTAAAACAACATAACCAAAGGAAAACATCTTTTGTTTTTCATTCATCTATCTCCTCATATTATTTTGGTCTGGCACACTATTTGTTTCTAGACTGAAGATCTTCTTGGTATATGTCCAAAGACACACACTATCTTTTTCACAAATTGTTGAAACATTCTTCTTAATGCTGAAGCTAGTATATGCTAGTAGTATATAATATAAAATACACCTCAAAACAATCATTGGTGTTTCACTCATGTATTCATTATCAAAAGGGCCAGGCTACAAAATATTAAATGACCTTATGCTATTATTCATTTACACATCCATTTTTTAAAACACCTACCTCCTCTTCCCTAGTAACATCCCCTCATCCGCTTCTTACAGGAAAAGAGAGAACACCATCACTAAGATTAATGGAGTATTGGTAACGTATTTTAGGTACAAATGACCCACTTTTATGTTCTGCCAAAACAATTCAGCAAGAGTTCAGAAAGAAGAAACACTGAAGTTCTTTTCCACTGAATTCATGCAGCTGGTGGTGATAAATTGATTGTTCTCTTGTAATGGCAGGGTCAGAAACACAAAGAGAAAAGCATTTTCTATAACTGGCTATATTTTTTATTAATTGGTAAACGGTTTATATTCTTCAAATGTTCTGTCATTGAGATGAATTACCTCCTGTTTTAATTAAAGCCCTCTCAAAAGTTAATTCATTCTGTTAAGAGTACAAGAATGGCACAACAGGATGATTTTTATTTCAGGCAGACAAATTGCCAAATGTCCTCTCTTTATAAAGAAGAAAAGGATTGCATCTACTCCAAGACTTTTATTTTCTGAAATTGTTTCTTAAAAACTTTGTGTTTCATGAAAATGATCACTTTATCATCTTCAAAACACAAACTGAAAATAGAATTGGTAATTATCAAATTTCAGATCTTGCACGAATCCCAAGAATCCTAAATTTTGAACTTAAACCTGTTCACCTAAGTATCACAATCAAAGGTGAATTAAAATAAGACTCATTCCTTTGGTCTTGGCTATGACTCTCATGAAGGTCTAAATCCTGCCCTACAATTACTACATTTACTGCAAAATTTATAATTACTAGCATCAACTAATACTTAATGCTCAGTTTAAAGAATTTCTGCCATGCAATCTAGCAGCTGATTTTTATTTTGTGTAGCTACCATTTCACAGCAGTAGTGCTGGGAAGACAGGAAAGGTAGGCCAGGATGATCACTGCAAATTTACTTTTAAGGCTCGATGTAAAAGTATGCCTCCAGTGATACATAGTCACAGAACCACTAAAATAATACATTAAACATAGCATTAATATTTGATACAATTAGTAAATGAACACATTTGTGTGTGTATGTGTGTGTATGCAAACGTATGTACAATAACGAATCCTTCTAGACATCAGACTCTGGAAAATCTCAACTACCTAGCCTATAACCATGCGAGTACCTGGAAATAAGAGAAAATATATTTTTACAGTGAAGTAATGAAAAAAATGATTGATCTGTATTTTAGGTACAGGCTCACCTTCAGGTATATAAGGCAAAACAGCAGTTTATCAGCAACATGACACACAGATTTGGGGGAGAAGTCACAACATACCTGAAAGAAAGAATCTCCATATCTACAAAAAAGGCAGTAAAAATAAAAGTATGGCTGCTCAGTCCACTTAGTGCAGTAGCAAACAGCCCTACACTCAATATTTCAGCAGTCACTGAGGACATCATTGTATTTCAGTGTAGTACTACAAGCAGATCTTTATAATTAGGACCCTGGGTCAGTTAATGTGCATTACTAAAAGATAGAATATTAATCTATTCTATAGGAAGATCTTTACTGAAATAAATTTTTTTTAAGTTTTAAGGGTTCAGTTATTTGGAAAATAAAGTTATTTAAAACAACTTTACTATTGTTATATTTTATGAAATGTATTTTGTCTCTAACTTTCAAAGCTTTTTCTGAATACTGATTTGTTATGTTCAGAGAGGTTGTGCACAATGTAAATATGTTAAATATAATCACTATTTACACCTAGACTAAAGTACAATTAAAAGTTGAATTTTTTAAGGCTACCTTTTCAGATTCGAGAATTATTTGCCTTGTTAAAAACTGTGTAATCTGTTGTACAAATTTTTGGTTGTACTCTCGTTTCTCTTCTACATTGTTATAACAAGATACCATTCCTGCACTGTAATAAGTTACCATCTATACTACTATTATGGTATTTTAAAACCTGATGCACCAACTCAGGTTTTAAGGCCTCTCAAGAGATTTGCATGAGGAACAGAAGGAGTTACTTGAACCAAAAATTCCTGATTCATTAATTACTCGTTGAACATTACAATGTCATAGATGTAATCCACCTGTTTTGGAGGATGCTGAGAACACAACAGAATAAGAAGATTTCAGAGTAACTAAAATCTTTAACTCTCTTTCTTTGAAAATCTTCTGTCACAAGTCAGAAGGATAATGTCTCTTTTCACCCAATGAGAAAGCTGTTCTCACACGAGCATAATTAATCTCTGACACCATGACAAAGAAATTCCTTAAAAGGATTTCTCCGATTTCCTCTCAAGACAGAAGATTGTCTTTATCCATCATCTGTTCTTCCTGATCCCTTCTTTTTGAATATCCACATCAGCAGAATTGTCCATCAGAAGAGACAGCAGGAGGGAAATCTCTGCATGATTGATAGGGCCCCAATGCTCTGCAGGCCTATTTAAGTGCAAGCATCTATTGTTGCGAACTTACTTTACAGCAGTTAAACAAATATAATAGTCACCAATTCAACCATTGTGAAGCTTAGACTTGACTAAAACTAGGAAGTGAATTTGCTAATGACAAGGCACTAATTTTGAAGCCAGATAAAAACTGAAGTTAAGCTGATGTCTCCTCAGAAAAAAGAAAATTCTCAAAGCTATGCAACAGTATATTAGAGAGTGTTATATACTATACTGTATGCAAAAGATTGATATGTTTTATCCTAACAGTCACTCAATACTTCTTACCTAACTCATAGATATCTGGGGGAAAAAAACCCCAAAACTACATATTACCATCCTAAAATATCAAATGTGTCATAGGAAAAAGTGCTACCAACACGCCCTTAAAAAAATTTTTTTTCAGACTCATCATAGTGAAGTTTTTTCAAAAAGAGGTTTAGGTATGTCTATGTGCCTGTAATCCCATGTGCAAAACAAAACAAAACAAAACAAAACAAAACAAACAAACAAAGCAAGCAACGCAAAGCAAAGCAAAACAAAAAAAAAGTCCTTTTGAGACTCGTTGTGAGAACCTGCCTCTTTCTTGGGTGGAAGGAATGAACCAGAGGACTGTAGGTCAGTTTCAAGTGGAGGAGCAAAGCATCCTGAGCAAAGGCCCCATCCACAGAAAATGCAAACCTGGCTCCACTTTCAAAGCTATCTACACAAAATAGAAACAGATCTAGAAATCTCACTGAAGCTATATTAAGAACACATCCAATGTTAACACAGAGTTACAGCATGCTCTGTGTTCTTTATAGATGCTGCCAAAAAAGGCCAATTGAGCCCAGACACCAGGACATACTGACACTATGTGTTCTGTTTGCAACCACAGTGACTTTGACTACTCAGTTCTGGACGCACCCTGTGGAAATATTTGTTTATTCTTCCAATCCCCAGACAGTGAGACCAGGCCTAACCCAGCAGTGAGACCAGTCCTTAACACTGGTGCTCCAGCTCATTGGTGCTCCCCTTGGCATGGTTAATAGGACAGAGGGCCACTGCCTGACCTATGGTGGGCTTCCCCAGTTGACCTGCCTCCTCCAGCTAAGAAGAGCAACTGACAGCTGGCCCACAGCCAAGGCCCACATATTCTCCAACAAGTGGCTTAGTTTTGGTTTTTCTTAAAATCAGAGTTATCTTCAGGACTGATTACCCCTTTGAAAACCTAGGGGAAAACATGACATCCAGGATTAAAACCTAGGAAAATCCTTGTGGATAAAGAATGATGCTAAGCGGTTTGAATATAGAATATACCGCAGGGTTTGCATGTAGAGAAGCTGGGAGCCAACAGAGAATGAGCTGGTAGTGTAAGTAACACAGAAAAGAGGGTCAGATAGGGAATGTAGGCATACAGCCCAGGGAGGACTCTTAAGTGTTTCCTCACCAGCCCAGGACCCAGAAATCTCTCAAGGGCTCACATCACCAACAGTTTCACATTGTTGGTTAACAGTGCTTTTGTGAATGGCTTGTCTTCTCAACAGCATTGTGTGTGTGTGTGTGTGTGTGTGTGTGTGTGTGTGTGTGTGTTTGGGGGGGGAAGAATGACCTTAGTCATTTTTGTATGCCTATTATACACTGTACATAGCATCTTATCAAGATCAATAAACATTTTACCAACTGGTTAGAATGGAATTGAGTAATAGGCTATTAGTGCTGCCGGAGGCCAGGTGTGTAATATCTGGGAAGGGGGCAGGTAAATCTTTCTCTTTTCTATCCAGAAAACTCAGTGGAAAAGCAAATGAGATTTAATTCCAAGTTCAACAGGAATATCCTCTTGCCTTTAATGATCTTTAAAAACCCACTACTGCGTATGGGAAATCTCTGTACCTTCCTCTTAATTTTGCTATAAACCGAAAACTGTTCTAAAAAAGAAAAAAAGTCTTAAAAAGAAAGCCAAAAACAAAACAAAACACAACCCACTATTGCTCACAAAAACGCAGGGAAAAACAAACATTTCATTCTTTTGCCCTTCAGAGATACCTTTGAAAGAAAAGGATCAGTTATAATATGATCCATTATAAATATCTGACTAATTGTGTTCAGAAAACTGACTTTAGATTAAGATATGCGTTGACTAGATCCAAGCTCTCCCACTTCTTAGGGTGCATGTGATTCAGTCTCTCTGCCTCAGCTACCTCATCTGTAAAGTAGAGATAATAATCTTGCCTACACTCTACAGAGTGTTGTAAGGATTAAATGTAAATCCTGGCATTTGGCACTCAGCACATAACAGCTGATTATTATTCATTCTCTGTTGACCCTTCCCCTCTCCCCACACCCATTCACATAACTCTCTAAGTGAGCACATCCAGCTCTATTTGAGAGTTTACCTTGAGACACACACACACACACACACATATGCACTATGAGAACCTTTGGTGCTGAGAAAGGAGCAGGCTCAATAGACTGAGCCAAATGGACACTTCTGAGCGATTGAAAAAAAAAATGAGGAAATTAGGTAGAATAAGCAAAGAAGCACAGGGCAGGCCAAGGTGACACAAGGGCTGGATAGAGACAATTTCACAGAACTCTTTGAATTACTGCGGGGCTATGTATACCTCATTCTGCTTCCTCCAGCTTAGCTTCACCACCTGGTTTCCTGGTTGTCTTGGCACAGTTTTCAGGTTGGGGTCTTACTGGGTTATACGAAGCACATCCTATACTTGTTTTTATTTCCATTTGATTCAATAAATATTTATTTTGTTCCTGTAAGTGCCAAGCATTGAGAGATGCTGAGAATAAGACCATATCATCCAGAAGTTCACATCTCATGGGGACCAATGGGTAAACAACATACCATGTAACAGAGAACACTGAAGCAGCCTGGGAGTGAGGGTGGGTGTGACACTTAGAACTTCAAAGATGAGCAGGATTTGCATGACAGAGAAAGGATGAGGTTGAAGATATTCCATGTAAAGAAACTGTGGGGCAAAAGAAGGTGTCACTTTATGAATGTGTCTGAGTCCTAGACTGTATGAAGGCAGAATGGCAGGAATTAGGATAGAGAGTGAAGCTAGGTTAAGAAAGGCAATTAGACTTAAAAAATTTTTTAACAGATAAAGGAGTCCTTAGAGATTGTAGGCAAAAGAGTGTGATGTGACCAATTTGTTTTTCAAGAAGTTCATGGGACCAAATAGAATATACTGAATGGGAACAGGAAGAAGAAAAGTAAAAAATTAGAGAGCCTGAGAAGGAGATAAAATGGTCTGACAAAAGACAATGAAGGACTAACAAGGAGAATGGAGATAAAATATCATTTATTTAAGACTTATGTAGGATGCTGAATTGATGAAATTTGGTGACTCACTAGATATAAGATGTAAGGAGGGGAAGAGAAACCTAGGGTAACCAGGAAGTTTCTAGTTTGAGTACTTGCATAAATACCATGCTATATATTTGGATGTGATAGTGAAGGAAGTGTCACTTCTTTCTGTGTGCATCATTCTGTGGAATCATATGCCCCAAAGCCTTTTGTTTATCTTATATCACTAACACCCGAACCCTGCAGGAGGGAAGTTAAGAAAAATAACATTTTTCCATTTTGTTTTTAATAAGGCATTCTTTTACTTCTACGTCCTTTCCAAAGGAAAGGAATACTGACATTCACTATCAATTCTAATTTTAATTCAAAGTTTCATGGTTTATTTCATAAACCGAATGGCTCAATGGATTTGTGGCCAGACCCGTCTAAATATGAGATAGCTAGGTGAAAAACGAAAAAAAGAGCAGACATCTGCCAAAAGGCTACATGTGCCAAATGGGAAATTAGAGCATATTCAGAGAAAGAGGGAGAAGAGACAACAGATTGGTTAATAAAAAAGGACCTAGCAGATATTTGGTTATTTGTCCACCAGAGCTGAACAGTAGATAATGCTGCCATCTGCATAAATTTAATATACTAACATTTTCCCCCAGTAACCCATTCTTTATATTTCACTTTTTTCTGAGGTCATCAGTGTATGACACAGAATAACTGTTTTGAGAAGTACAGTTTTAGAATTGGATAACCAAAGTTGAAATTCTAGCTATGTCTGTTTCTGTAAACTTGAAAAATTCTTTAACATCTAGTACTCCACTTTCATCTTATAAGATATTAACATTTCTCTTTGCAGGTTGTTATGTACTAACATTTTACCAAAAACTTCAGACTAGAAGGTTCGCTCGCCACAAAACACTATCTTTATAAGGTCTACGGCAACTTTCCTAGCCTAATTGGGCAGCAACAGGTAAGACAGGTAAATATTAGGTAAGACTTCTCTTCTAAAGAGCTTTTGGTGATATTAAGAAGCTCAAAAATTATAAAAGTTATGCCTAAAGTTGACATAAAATAAAGATCAATAAAACAAACTCTTGAAATCATTCTCAAATTCCAGTGAGTGTCCTAAGAGTGATAAAAAGTCAGTTCTGTGTATTATTATCAGAATCTACAACTATACCATGATAAAGTGGGAAGTGCTACTGGAAACAGTAACACTAGAACTCACTCGAGCGGAGTCCTCATATGCAGCAATTGGCTTATGCCAGATTGGTCTCCTTCTAGAGGAAAAAAGTGGAGTAATTCTCCCTAGACACATTTTCAATAAAAAGAGTTAAAACAAAAATCGTTTCCTGGCTAATTTTTAGAGAGACAAAAATTATCCGTTACCTTGAATTTCCAGTTACCTGTTTTTTTATCATTTGAATAATGCTTTTCATATTCGATGAAGTTTTAACTTTCACCTATAAGGAAAGTGACAAGATAGAAAATAGGGATACATCTGTACTCAATCTTCCACAAACTAAGCTCTCTAATGCAACTTTTACTCTTATCCGGAGTGATAGGATAATACAGTGCTTCTTCAGTGTAGTTCAGTAAACATGAATTAAACATCTTTGTATTGAGTGCACAGTCATTTCATTAAGTAGTATTTGTAAGAAGCATAAGTATGTACGTGCCCAAACTTACCAACAATTTTAATACAGTAACAACTTCTCTCTCTCTAGGGGTCATTGACCCAGGATTCGTGACTACTGGAAACACAGTCCATTGTCTAAAAGTAAGCAAATAAGTACACAGACAGACACAACAGCTAGCGCGAAGTTCACATTCTAAAAGTATTTGCACTGACTCAGGAGGAGCCACTCAGGCACTCACTCAAATTTGTTTCCTCTCATTTCAGATTCAGTTTGAAGAACCCTGCTTATATGATTCCTAGGTTTTGACAGATTAAAAGGAGTGAGATGCCAGGGGGAAGGGCAATGACACTTAAAAAGAAAAAGTGAAGCTTTAAAGTCTGACACTGACAGTGAAAACAGAAAAATGATTTTGAAAAGGAGACAGAAGATTTTAAAATATACAACAATCTGGAACCATTTTACTTTAGGAATACATGATTCTAGTCTATAGCTGAGGCCAAAACTAAGATGTTGAAAATAACCAAATAATCAAGATAAAATTACACTTATTAAGCAATTAATAATCTATAATTATCTTTTGAAAGCTCTATAAAATTGTTACATTTTAAAATCTAAGCATTTCAGAGAATAAATTCTGAAGGTCTTTTACACCTAAATAATTCTATACATTTGTGATCCTCTAGAAAAACCAAAAACTCTTTTTCTCAATGATGTGGATTATGTATATTTCTTAAAATATTTAAAAAGTTAATATTTTAAAAGGCAGCATACACACACAGCCTGTATCTATTTTGAAAAGTAACTTTTATTCCTTTTAATAGCCCTCCCTAGGGACAAGCACTATTACCAGCTTATTCTCTTGTTTATTCTTCTGAGGAAAGGTGAAGTTTAATTGTAATATAAATACACGTGTATACATGTATTTATGTACCAACACAAATAGATAGAAACACCCTTCTGTATCTTATATTTTTCACTTCACAATAAATCTTGAAGATCTTTGCGTAATCAGAATATAAAGAGCTTCCACATTCTTTTTTTTGGCTGTATGGTATTCCACAATCGATTGAACAGTTCGAGTGATAGTTCACTAGGGACTATCCAATCTTTGGCTGTTACCGAGAATGCTGTATGGTATACACAACCATTTCAAACATCTACCTCACTAGGATAAACTTCTATAAGTGGTATGCATGTGCATTTAAAATTTTGATAGATATTGTCAAATTGCTCTCCATAGAAATTAGATTAATTTTCACTATGTATTAGAGAGCCCGTTTCCCCATACTTTTACTCAAAGAATTGTAACTTTTAGATCTTTGATCATTTAATTGGAAATTGAATATAAAAAACTATTATTTCATCGTATATGGAAATGAAAAGACAAATTGGAAAAACAGCTCATTGCAGTTTTTTATTAAAATTATTGGTGACACTAATAAAATCAAGTAAGTTTCAAGTGTACAATTCAACAATATGTCATATATATACTACATTGTGTGTTAGAGGTAAAAGGGGTCAAATACTCCTCTTATTATGGGTGAGGTAAAGCATCTCTTCAGGTTTAAGAATCGCTTAAACTCCTTTCTATGAAATATCTGTTCATGTTCTTTACCCAATTTCCTATTTTTTGTTAATGTAGAAACACCTTCACAAATTAAGGGAACTAGCCGTTTTATCTGTGATATTAGTTACAAATATTTTTCCAGCTTATCATTTGTCTTCTGACTTTCAACTATATTGTTATACAATTTTTATTTCTATGTAGTTGAATTTATCACATATACTTTTAAACTTAAAAAGACCTTCCTAACTTAGATTAAGAAAAAGTCCCATTACTGCTATAATTTTTATACTTATATATAACTTATTTATAATTGATTCTGGTATAAATATGGGACATGGATAATTTAATATTTTTCCAGTTATAGCCAATTAACTTAAGCCCATTTACTGAATACTGTATATTTTCCCCTCTGAGTCAACATAAAAAGGTCTTCTTTATTATATCCTAAATTCTAATATGTATTTGGGTCTCTCATAAGAACTTCAATATTTGTTATCGCTTCATAGATGTTTTAATATCTGACAAATATTATATTTCACAGTACTAGTGCTCTAATTCAGAATTTTTCTTGAATTTCTTGCTTAATTTTACATATAAACTTTATAATCGGCTATTCTGATTTAAAAATCATTTTGTATTTTATTGAGCGCTCATTAAATTTATATATTAAGGAATTTTATATATTTTACATTTTGGAGCTTCTTATTCAAGAACATGGATTAGCTTTCCTTTATGGTCCTAAGTAGCATTTTAAAGTTATCATCACCTAGATGAGATTCTCTCAACCTCAGCACTATTGATATGGGACAACCAAAAATGTCTAGATCTTGCCAGATGTCCCCTGGGGGCAAAATCAGCCCCAAGTGAGAACCACTGATTTACATCAAGCATACTTCTCTTTAGGTTTAATATCAGGTTTTTTGTTTGTTGTTGTTGTTGTTGTTGTTTGCTAATCTAAATGGTATCTTTTCTTCTGGTTAGTTGTTTGTAAATATAAACACTAGTTATTGTCACATTTAAATTATATATCTAGCCACTTTGTGAATTCTCTCACTGTAACAGTTTTTCAATTGATTCTCATGGGTTTATGAGGAATCACATTTTCTGCAAAATAATAATTTTGTCTTTTTCCATTAAAAAAATATTTTATCTCTTTATCTTTCTAACTACATTGTATAGTAGCCCATGATGATAAATCAAGTTGGTAAAAGTGAACACTCTTATTCAGATTGCTTCTAATATTCCCCATTAAGCATGATGTTGGTTTGGGGCTGAATACACAGTGTATCATGCAAAGGATGTGTCCATCTCCTGCTATTTTTTAGGAGGCTTTTAACCCAGGGTAACTGTTGAATTTACAAAGTGCCTTTTCAAATCTATGAAGGTAATCTTATGCTTTTTCAGTAATCCAGGAAATTATCTGAACAATTCTAGAATTCCTAGAATAAGTCCCACTTTGTAACAGTATGACCTTCTTTTAAATTATCTGCAGTTGCCCATTTTGTGCTTTGTTGGGTTTTGATGCCACTGACATGATAGCATCATAAAAAGGCTTTTATAGCTTTCTTTCTTTCAAATAGTTTAAATAGAATTGAAATTTTTTATTTCTTAGAAGTTTAATAGAATTGCTCCATGGAAACATCTGGGATTGATGCTCTTTTGAACAGTAGTTCTTTAAAATTTTCTCTATTTAATTTATTGTGATTGATAAGTTTACATTTTACGTGTCTTCTGAGGTCAGTATTGATAAATACATTTGTCTGTAGAGTAACCTACCATTCATATTCTAAAATTTGTATAGTTGATCAAAATTGTCTCAGGATTCTCTTAACCAGCTCTTTTTGGGGTGTGGTTGTTTCCTCATTGCTATGTTCTTTCGTGATTTATGCTTTCTTATTCTTATTGTATTCTATTATCTAGTTTTATCATTTCTCCCTCAGACATCAAGTTCTTGCATTACTCTATTAGTGTTGCCATTTTTTTCTGATTTATTTACTTGTTTCTACTTTTGCTATGCTTTGATATGCTTTGCTTGAATTTCTTTTGTTGTGATTCTAACTTCAGTTGGTTGCTCAATTCACTTATTTTTATTCTATTTTGTTTACTAATATAAGCATTTAAGACAATAAATGTTTCTTAAAATGCTCCTTTATCTGTACCAAGGGCTATATGGTATAGCAGTTAAGAATCAAGCATGGAGCTAGATTTGGTTGCAAATCTTATTGACTTTATTTACTAGTGGTGAGATTAGGAAGCGAGTCATTATTTCTTGCTGTGGCTCTATTTTCTCATCTAAAAAATTTGGATAACAACAGTGCCTTTATTGAATAGTTATGAGGATTAAATGGGTCAGTACTTAGAGCAATGCCTGATACACAGTGGGAGCTTAAATGGTTCTTAAATTAGTTAATTAAATGATAGATGTTTAATCTCTACTTTAAATCATCTTTTACATTTTGCTGTTTTTATTGC
Organism: Eonycteris spelaea; assembly: GCA_003508835.1. Classification (NCBI taxonomy): domain Eukaryota; kingdom Metazoa; phylum Chordata; class Mammalia; order Chiroptera; family Pteropodidae; genus Eonycteris; species Eonycteris spelaea. Next base: position 4,568,133 of record PUFA01000127.1, on the reverse strand, counting down.
TTCTTTCTTTTAAAAAGAATCCTCTACAATGTTAGCTACATTTGCTTTCTGTACATAGTTATGTTTCTTCTGGTAATTTTGAAGTGTTTTATTGTGTGTGCTTGGTAACTTTACAGATTATATTTAATCATCTATTTCTTTTACATTATCTACTGACTCCATACTGTGGGTAACGACAAGTTTAGTATATTTCTACTCCTCTCTTTCTTCCTACTCTTTTCCACTTGATTTTATTATAATATTTTTCTGAGTTTTTCCCTTCATAGTTTTAATTACACTTATCCCTTTATCCTTTATTTATCAGCATTAAATTATATCTTTTGGCTACTGGCTATACAAGATAGGAAAATCAGTGTTCTTTAATTGTATACAATATTCCTTCATCATTCCTCCCCCTCATTTTTTTATATCATTGTGTGGTTTTTATTTATTTTTTTAGGCGAGGACCTTGTCAGCTTACAATCCCTTATTTTTTATTTTTTATGCCCACAGCACCTAGTCTTCCTAGGTAGTCTCCCATCCAAGTACTAACCAGACCCAACCCTGCTTAGCTTCCAAGATTAGACAGGATGGGGTTTGTTCAGGGTGGCTCATTGTGTGGTTTTTAGAATTTATTTCTGTTCCGAGATATTTTAAAGTGTCATTTCCATAGTTAAATGCTCCTCCAGTTGATTCTGTGATTGTTTATTCAATATTTACAAGACTTTTAGGAGCTATACTCCTGAGTTTTTTACCTGTTTAAAATATTTGTCTGTTACCTTTAAGTTAAATGATAGTTTGCCCAAGTAGGAAATTTGAGGGTAGGGAGACATACTTTCTCCCTGCACATCTATGTAAACCACCTATCTTTTAGAATTGAATATTGCTCTACAGAAGTCTCAGGCTTGCCTGATTTTCCTCCTTTACAGATGATCCTTTTGCCTTTATCTTTGAAATCCATTCACCTTAGTAAGATATATCTTTATGTTGATTATTGTGCTTTAATTTTTTAAAAGCTGGGAAACAATGTTTTCAATCTAAAGATTTCTTTAGTTCCTGATGGATTCTTACATCTTTAAATATTACTTTTCATCCTTTTAAAAAATTTTCTTTTGGTACAGTAGTTATACGGACATCAGCTACTTTTTTTTTTTTTGCCTGTTATCCATATGTATTTTTTCCCTGTAATCCTTTTTAAACTCTCCATATAATTTCATTTTGATTTTTCTTTTCAATCTTCCTTCCTGTCCCTTATTGTGCTTCCAGAATGTCCCTCTTTTTTGCATGCCGCTTCCAAGTCATCCTTTGTCACTAAAATGGTTTTATTTTTCTCTGCTTCTTTCCAAGTTTTACCACATTCATCCTTCTATTGATTTATCATATATTCCCTGAGCTCTTATATCTTTGCTTTAAGCACTTGTTTTTCATCAATGGTTATAATACTAAATACTTATACATATTTACTGTATTGGTGACAATTTCTATATGTTTGTCTGAGGCAATGTTTTTTTCCTTGTCAGTGTTCATCTACCATTTTTCTCCTTTTTTCTATTTGTAACCTTGTACATAGTCCATACAGTTTCTTTTTTGGATCATTATTCATTCTTGAACAAGGTGAGTCTTTCTAGGACCAGAAGTTTGCAGTAGATTCATGTGGAGAAAGGACTAGGACCATATTTTGAACAATCGGGAATTTACTCTTTGATACAAGGTTGTATGTGTGAGTTATTTGAGCTTTAACTTGTCCTCATCAGAAGAGAGCAGTAGTTAAAGGCCTATTCAAAACATTGAGTCTCTCTTCTTTACTCTGTGTAGCTCACAGATTGCTTGGTACATATATTACTTCTCTGGACATTCTTTATTCGGCCTCAACTACCTTGCTTCTTTAGGCTGACCCAGCTCCAGGGAAGCACTTGCATCAGCTTAGATACCCATTGTCATTGTTCTAAACAGATTATTGTTCTGCCCCCAAGGGGGTCCTTCTTACTTAACTTCTATGCCAGCTTTGTTTCAGATCTATAGCTACAGAGTCTTCCTCTAGGACGATTGGCCCCTGCCCTAGTTTTACCTTCGCTGTATCTAGCAGTGCCTTCTCATGTATTATAGTTTGTGGTTTCAGGTGTCTTCTTGATTTGTTAAAGTTGGAGTTTTTACAAATCTGTTTCTTGTTCTCTTAGTGGCCATTATGGCTTTCCAAAAGAAGCAGGAAGGGGAATTTTTCTCTATAACTAAAACGGAAAATTCTATCCCACAAATTACCCTAACTCTAAAACTATAGAATAATTCAACTTTTATGTTAATTCTGAATATAAAGTATAAGATTATAGGGTCTTAAGACATAATTTCTTAACATCATTTATCAACATATTTAAACATAAATGGTGGAGCGGATAACAGTAGAATCCTTTTTAATGTAGCATGATTGAGATCCATGATTGGTTGGTTAACTGAAAAAGATCAGTTAAAGTGGGTGTGTAGGCTTGGGCTTTGCCAACTTGGTTAACCTAGAAAATATGCTTCCCAGATTCCTCTTCCCAGTATGGTTCTTGATTAGAGTTGAAAGAAGTGGAGGAGGATGGTGTGAGATTTGGAAGGTAGAAGTGAGGAAATGAAATGTTGTTGCAATCAGAAACAATGACAAACTGTCACAGGTGCCAACGCCATTCAGCCATCAGTGTGCTGTCCATGGGCACCTGGTAAGCACATTTCATATATGGAATGGAGAGTCCTGGTTACTCCTATGAGGGTAAAAGAGTCATCACTCTAGTCTGAATCTGACACATCCCACAAATTGTTTTTGGAATAAATCTCTGACATTGGCATATTTACCTGTCACTTACTCCCTCTTTGTGAAGGTAAAGAACAAAATATGCAAGAAAAAGTAACTGAGGCTCATACTCATTAGATTTGAGTTTTCTAAATTTTAGATACTGTAAGGTAGAGACCAACTATAACTAGGTTTCCACCCACAGATATGGGCCTTGTCATGGTCACATTAGTTCTTCGGAAAAATTTAGACCACTTTTTAAGAGGGATGTAATTAAAAGTATCTAACATGGATAAGGTAGAGCCTTTAAGGTCAGTGTACTGTCTATATCTGGGGTAAAAACAAAACCCAAAAACCTGACATGAAATCCTAGGGACTATGGGATCTTCATCTAAATTTAAGGACTAGTCCGCTATTTCTTATTGTTTTTTGCCTTAACTTCCTTCTTTAGTTGTGGCCTGATTAAACAGATTTAGATTTTCTAGTATACTACTAAGTTCTAAAACGGCTATTTTCACAGGTTATCATCTCATTTAACCCTTACATCAATGCTATGGCACATAATATAGCCCCATTTTCTGTATGAGGAAACAGATCAGTAGGGTTGGACACCTAACCAAGATTGCCCAGATATAACAGGCGGAGGAAAAACTGACTCCATTTCAGCTCAATAGCTCTCATTTCATAACTGCAAGGAATATAAGTAGGAGATCATAATTCTTTATCCCATGAAAAACATCTGATAAACTGATATTTGTTTTACTATTACAAAATTATTGTATAATGACTTTGCAATTATTTTTAAATATTATATAGCTTGAGATAGGAAAATTTTTTAATTGTCTGAGGACAGAGGGTGCCTAGCTCAATAAACTCAGATCTAGTTGCTCAGAAACAGTAACAAGAAGATCAACTTTCTAAAAAGTCATGGTAATAAGTAACGAAACAATAATGGCAGTATAATTGTATTTCTATAGAAACTCTCTTTTCAACAACTTAATATCACTTCTAGAAACACTACCTATTATCTTTTATAAGAGCACCATAGCAAGATGGGGTTGTTACTGCCAGTTAACACAGGAGAGAGCAAGCTCAATAAGTTCCACGAACACAAAGGCATGTGGTGTTCTGTCCAATAATTCTGACTTTATCTCTTTGGTGTCTTTGCAATGACAAAAAGATCTGGGAGAGAAATTTCAGCTGTACTCTTAAGAGTATTCTAAACATAATATTGCACCTTTCCTGGTTTTCTGTAATTTGTGCCACATCATTCTCTTCCATCACTTAGACAAAGACTGGAACAAAAGGAAATTGCTCATGCCCTAGTTTTGCAGATGCCGTCAATAACACAAGAGCTAAAGATAGCAGATTGCTTTTTGCTTGTTTCCCTGGTTTAGTATAATAAGCAGCGTATAGCTAGGAACTCACTTTACAGTAAAATTAATAACTACATCCTCCACCTAGCTTCTAAGTGAATTTTGAAGAGCTCTGTCTATTGTGTGTGCCTTTCTATCCAGGTAACAAATGTTTCCAAGATCACAGAAATTTCCGTATTAGTCTCTGGGGAGTTCTTCTTTTAGTTATTATAATGTTTTGGTTTGAGATATTTTAATATATATGATTAAACATCATTTATTTGGGTGAAACGCTCACCAGACTAAGAAAAAATAAATTGCCAATGGTCCCCGAACCACAAATACAACTATCTTTCTCTCACTGTTTACACACACTTAGATTCTGTTTGAATATTCTTCTCTGATTATTATATGCTTTACATGTTCTCTTTTCCATTAATGTACAAACATCCCAAAAGATAGAGCATTTCTATCTCTATTCTACTCTCAGTGTATAAGTCATAGAATGGGGGAGGGACTGGTAGAGATAGGAAAGAACACTGATGGCCTACTGCACATCTTCTTTGCATGCTGTTACCATGACTTCCCCCAAGCATCTTATGAGGTAGTTATTATTATTCCCATTAAATAAAACACACACACAAAACAAAACAAAACAAAAAAATGAAGTTCAGAGAAGCTGAAAAATTTCCCCAGTGTTACACAGCTAGTAAACAGTCAGGATGAGATCTAAACCAAGATCTGCCCTCATTATTCCACACTGCCTTCCTCTACACATTTTTAACATGTTCTTCATTGTTAAGACTTTCATCATGAGAAAGGCAGTAAATGCTATTTTAAAGATCAAAAGGAGAGTAAAAAAATGATCTTTTCCAACCTCCTGAAAACTATGATAAAAAAAATCCAATTATTGTAGTACTATGCTACATTTAATAACACTCTTGGTCAAAATTTTAGGAGGTGTTTTATGTTATTTTTCTCCTAATTATTGATGTAATACACACTTATTGTGGGAAACATGGAAAGTAGAAAAAAAGTTCAAGTACTTTTAAAAAATCACTCTAATCTCAGCACTCAGACAATTACATTTAACATTCAATATGTTTCCTTCTAGTTCTGCTTTTCCTCTTCCAGTTCTTCTTGTACACATTTTCTTCACATAATTGAGATTGGTCTGCATTTTATGATTAAACCTCTTTTACATAAAATAGTCTTAAAATATTTCTCATGTTTTTAAAACCTGTCATTAGACACTGTAAAGGGCAATACTGCCCTTAAACCAGGCACAGGCATCCCGGCCAAGGACCCAGAATTTCACAGCTTTGCTCTGGCCTACCTCCTGCTGTACCCCTCTCCATAAGAGAAAGGGTCCACAGGGATGGAGGATGTACCCACACAGAGTCTCTGTAATCCTTCTAGATCATTCTCAAGGTACTTGGAGTCCTGAAATCCCATGACCAAAAGGCCTGCTTAGATCTCTTTCCAAGAACCATCCCGAGGGCTGACTGTGCAGCCCAAGGATGGCCACGTGGTCCAAGAGTCTCGGTGGACTTTGAACATGAGGGTTTGGTGTCCTCACAAGTATGTGGAAGGCTCCTCTTGGTAAGGGGCTGAAATAGAGCTGGGGGAGTAGGGGGCTGCTCTCTCCATGCCACCACATTCCAGCATGAAATTCCAAAGTCTGAGAACTCTAAATTTAAACCTGGCCTTCCTGATCATTTAGAAGGCATACTTGCCAGAGTAGGAGGATGAAACATACTCTAACAGTTTAGTAGTTTTATTTACAATTTTTAAATAATTAGACTTCGTTATGTGAGCCTCCATTTGTCCTCATGCCCTGGGATCCAAAAATGTTTTGGTGGGAGGCTGATAATGGATATATTTTTCCATGTGGATATATCAGAATATACTTAGCCATTCTTGTAACTGTAATGTTGAACATGTAAATGGTTCCTAAGTCATTATTTAAAATTATATATGTCAAACATCAGTACATAAATATTTGCCTTCATTAATGATTACTTTTTATTATATACTCCAAGAAGAAAAATTACTGGGCCAAAGGGAATAAATTCGTAATAACCAAACTCTTAAACTAATCGTTAAAGGGAGATCTCACCAAACACAACCCCTACCTCTCTACACTCTACCTACATGCCAAATCCACTGACCTACATTACTGGTTACAGAGGCCATGCCTATTTTTAAAGGCTTTTAGAGATGGTCATTTTGTTTCAAGATAGGAGTTAACTCATAACATACCTTTTCTAAAAAATTGAGGTATAATTGACATACATATAACATTAGTTTCAGATGTACAACATGACAATATTTGTACATACTGTAAAATGATCACCACAATAAGTCTAGTTAAAATTCATAAAGTATCTTTTGATATGGTTTAGAAGTCTATTAATTTCAATCCCTAAAATCTGAAATGGGCAAACCTTGGCCCTTGGGCCAAATACAGCCTGCAGACTGTTTTTGTAAAAAAAAAAAAAAAAAAAAAAAAAAGTTCACTAGAAGACAGCCATGCTCACTCATTTCGATATTGTGTACACCTGCTTTCATACTACAATGGCATGGCTGAGTAATTGCCACAGAGACCATATGTGGCTGGCATTCAACACCTAAAATATTTACTAGTTGGCCCTTTAGAGAAAAAGTTTGATACTGATCTATTTTCAACCCTGATCTAAAATTATCACAGAATACAAACCATGAAACAGGAAATTACAGAAGACCAAGTAGTCATAAATCTATAATAGGTTCTTCCCCATTTCACAAATCAGGTGCCCTGGCCTCAGTAGGCTTGCCATTTTCGGTGTTTCTGCTGACATTTTGATCAAGCTGGTGATATCTTTTCCATTTCATAAACGAGTGCCTACCATATGTCAAGCAGACTTTGTACCAGGTGCTGAGAGTTCATGGAAAAAAATTCATCATTTTTGGCCTCAAGGAGTTGATAAATGTGTCTACGATGTGTCAAGTCATTCTTGTTCCAGGTTCACAAAAGAATAATACATCACTTTTAGCCATAAAAAGTTTACTGGTTTTCCAAGTGTGTGTGCTCAAGCTTTCACAAAGCCAATGGGATCATTCCAATCTTCCTAGACCATCTTCCACCACATCTTAGATTCTAATAATAAGTTGTGTAAAGAACAAGTGTTATAAAGAAAGTGTGGCAGAGAGTAGAAGCAACTTCACCATAGCAACCTGGAGTTTGAGCCACAATGATTAGACCACCTTGGTAGAAAATCACTGACAGCAGACACAGGAAGGGCAGCCAAATAGGCAAAACAAACAATTTAAACAATTACTAGATACCAAGTAATCCCTCTTGCTCCCTTGACGTTTCTGCTTAAGACAGTCAGGGAAAAGAACTGCCCACTTCTTGACACCAGGATGAGCAAGAGATTGATAAATGGTTATTTTGTTGACATAAAAAATTAAAATTCCTATTTATGAGAAAAAGCCCATATGTGTATAGTGAGGAAAGAGAAAAATCAAAGAATCCATTGCTATTGTTTCACTCTTCATAAAGATGGGGCAAGAGTAGAGTAATTTGACTTTGGGAGAGGACAAAACCTGAGCCAAGTATAGAAGATTTTACGAAATATGGTTTGGATCCAAGTTTGAGTGACGTGGTTTTTTGTTTGTTTATTTGGTTGGGTTTTTTTTGTTGTGTGTGTGTGTGTGTGTGTGTGTGTGTGTGCGCGTGTGTGTTTTGGTGTTCTAGTGGAAAGTTAAAAGGAAGGAGAAATTATTACAACCTAGGTACTTTCTCACTTTTTGTTGGCACAATTAATCTGTTATATAATTACATTAGAAAACTATAAATCAAAAGCAAATGTCTTAAATGCCCCATTCTCTTGGATCATCACCGGTATGGCTATCCTATATCACTGCGGTAAAAGAGAGGCGATTCTGTGTCTATGGGTTTGTGCTCCTCCTTTGATTAGCTAGACAACCTTGTGTAAGTTTCCTCACTTCCTAAGCCTCATACTCTGTTAACATGTTGATAATACCATTTACCTGTGTTCTCTCACAGTCTAAATAAGGTCACAGAGTCAGCTCATAACACAGTTATTGGCATTTAGTTGGTTGCTGTCACCATAATATACAATGTGTATTAAAGCCCTAAACAGCTCTGAAGCTGGTGGGTTAGGTATCCGCCTCCATGGTTTCACTTAGCAAGTCTGTGCCTGGCTCCTATGTTTCTTAAAAGTTCAATAGTGATATCTTCTTTTGGCTACTGAAATCTTCTCTCCCATTGAGAATGGCCAGCAAAAATGCATATGCCTCTGCATGCTTGACATATTAACATGTTATCAGCTATGATAACATCAGTTATGAGCCCTTTCTGGGGATCTGGAGGTATTTAGCTCGGCATAATGTCTTCAGAATAAAGTTCCCATGTTAACCAGCCATGTGCCTGGAGGAGGGAAAGAAATATTTGGCAAGAAGGTGGGTGGGTGCCATTTTGCGCATAATTTACCATTTTTCCAAGGATTATCTCCAATAGCTTATTTGTGGAAAATTGTTATTTGCAAAGAGGAGTACCTGTCTGCAAAAATAGAGGCAGTCCTGCATGTTCACGTCAATTCAAAACCATTAGAATGACTCGTTCTGACCTACTTAGAATAAACAAAGCTCCATGTAACTTAACTATTTGTATTGTCCAACTCCATTATAAAAACACAGTTCTTAGAACATCTCTAAGGTATCTATCAAGGACTTTGTTTTGTTTATCTGCTCTTGTGTGAGAAATCAATGATAACTTATGCTTGCATTGATAATTAGCTTCTTTAAATTCTTTTCCAAGGGCTTCAAAATGTAGCCCTTGCCTGGCCAAGAAAGTCAATCACGGTCCTTCTGTCTCTTACTATGTGTTACAGCAGTGTGTCTCAACTTCCTCACCCTCCATCATTCCCTTCACTCCTTGTATATGTTACTTAGATACTCACCACTTTATGGATACTGCTTTCTCAAAGTTTGACAACACAGTCCCTCAGCTCACCAAACTCAAAGGCCTTATGTTCATCTTCATCCTCTACAACAATGGGTCTCCAACAAGATGTGTCCTATTAAAGACATTACTTGGGGTGTAGGAAGAAATAATTTTAACCTTTATTAATGTTTTTAATTTTAACCTTAAATTTTTTTGTTTTGTATAATTTTTATAATGTACACAACATATCTAACACAGTATAGAATAGCCTATTCTTATATAATAAAATATTTTCTATTATACATATATAATATGTTCTATAGAATAGAACAATATATATAATAATAGTATATGTAACCAATTAAATTTGGGGGCTCACTCCTATTTAGCAGTAGTTCTTAAAGAATGGCATAAGGACTCATAGGGGTCGCTGAGACCCTTTCAGGGTGTCTGTAAGGTCAAAACTGTTTTCATAATAATACTGAGATGGAATTTATCTCTTTAACTTATTTTCCCATGAGTATAGAGTTTTCTAAAGAGTACATGACATGTGACATTACAACAGATTGAACACAGAAATTGGTATGAGAACCCAGTTGTTAGTTCTATTAAGCCAGACATTAAAAGAACTTGTAAAAAATGTAAAACAATAATGTTCTTGTCACTAAATTTCATGTTTTAGAAGTTTTTTTCATAAAAATGTTATTTATGTTAATGTGTAATGAATAATTATTTTTTAATGAAATAAATATTTTAAAATCTTAGTTTTAAATCTCTTTGTGGTAAATATCAATAGATATACACTGATGTGTTATGGTTGGTTGGCTCCTATCAGTTTGCAAGAGAGCTGTTCATAGCTTAAAAAGTACATTGTGAGTTTCACCACAGAAAATAAATGCCACAAATCAATTGGAATGTTTGAGGAATTCATAAAGTGACTTTTTTTGGACAACTGCTCTACCAGCACTACTGGATATAACTCACTTAAAAATCTTTGGATTCTCAATAACTTTTAAGCACATAGAGCGTTCCTAAGACCAAAAAAAGTTGAGAACATCTGTCCTCAAGCATTAATACTGTAACTCCTACATTCTTGATACCCCTTCCACGCCCCACCCACCTCTTCACCTCCTTATTCTGCCTTCCCTTGCTTTGGCTAATGTGGCACAGCATAGGATCCCCTTCTACTCATCACATCCTTATATTTCACTCCTCTCATTTTACTTCTAACCTGAAAACACAGGTCTTCTAATCGGTCTCTAAACTTCTCTCTGTTAAAAATACAGTGCTTCTCAAAGTATATCAGAATTGCTTGGAGTGCTTATTAAAAACGGATATTCCTAGGACAATTGGATTGTGTCAAACCTACTGAATCACAAGTCTCTGGAGGAGGTAGTCAACTTGTTAATATCCGTGAATCTTATGATGATCTTAAGTTCAAGAAACCTCTATCCCTTTCTCCTTTGGGATCTCACCTCTTGTGATATCCTAAACACTTCTTTGTTTCTCTAACTTCAGCTGCTCTCTTGAGCTCCTGACATATTCATTGCTTCTATGTCATCTCCATAGACTGTCTTGCCACCACTTTAAGCTCAACATGCCCTAGGCATAACTCCTCAACCTCCCAAGTAAATCTGCTACTCATTTTGTTGTCTTTCCTTAATTAAAGATATCACTGTTATTTTAATTATTCATATTTGAACTACTGAAATGATATTTACTTTTCACTTTTTCTCCATTGATCCCATGTCTAACTAGGTGTCCAGGCCTATACATTCCATCTCTGAAGCATCACTTGTATCTCTATTCCAAACTAGTTTTGGCCTTCTTACTTCTGCCCTAGGTGATTAAATCCGTCGTCCACTGTGTCAGGAAGTTCAAGTTCTAAGCAATTTGAAAACCACCACCTTTTAATGCCCTTATGACTTCTAATGTCACCTACTGGCAGGTAAGTATTACATAACACCCTTAGGATGTTCTTTTGGAGACTGTCGTGATCATCTGTCATTCACTCCATCACTGGTTACAGGTGCAGAGCTGACCAGCACAGAAAACTGACCTCAGGACAGGCTTTAGAAGCAAGGCCTTTGAAATGTGAGAGAGCTTGAGTCTCTGCTGCTAGGCAGGCAGAGCAGAAATACTGAGAAATGATCCCAATGAGTTATAACACCAATACTGCTACATGCACTTGCTGGAGTTAAACTCGTTCTAGATGGAAAGGACAGACTGAGTTTAACAAGAGAAGGTTGAGTAACAGTGGGGAAAAAAAGGTGCATGTATGGACAGTGAGAAGGGAAGAAGGTCGAAAGAAAAAAGAGTATGCAAGGTATACTGGATATCTCCTGTTTCCCTGTGATCCCATCTATACCCTTCTCTGTACTGCTCTGTGCTGGGAGGCTGACCTGTATGTACCACATCCACTGAGGTACCTGTGCTCTAGCTTCTGGTTGAGGTTGGCCTAGGGGAGCCCTGGAGGGAGGGAGACTGTAAGAAGGAAGTGGGAGAGTGAAGTCAGAGTATTTTCCTACCAGCCAGATCTCCTATAAATGTCTGAATCCATCTCTAGAGGTTACAACTCCTGCCAGGGAGCCCTGTCCTCAGTCCTCCGTGGGCGGGGTCCCAGTAGTGGCCCACTCCCTAGTACCATGGGCCTAGCACATCCCACTGTTACCAGTCCTGAGGTCCCACACCACCCCTGTGCCATTTGACCTTGTGCCTATACCTTTGCAAACAGTCACTTTATGAATTCCTCAAACCATTCCAATTGAAGTATATCATGTATTTCCTGCTGGGACCCTGAATGATACACATAGATGCAGACAAAAAAATCTAAATAGAGAAAAAGGAGTGGGGGAGGAGGAGGAAGAGGTGGAAGAGGAGAAGGAAGAAAAAACTAATTTTCTTCCATGAAACATATCTTTCACCTATCTTGGCCACATTCTTCTTCCAGCCCTCCTCCCATCTTAAGTCACCTTCTCTTTCCATTTCTTTATCTACTCTCCCCATCACTTTATCCACTGTCATCTCTCCTCCACATCCATTCCTTTTATACTAACTTAAGCTTTTTCTTCCTCCTGGACAATTTATCCAACTCTCTGTTCACTCTGAAATAAATATAGGATTTTATTTTCAATACAAGCAACGCATGGCTTTCTGGGCCCTACCTCATATTAACTTCTAGATGATGGGGCCTTTCAAAACATTCTGTCTTTGCCACAGGAGACCAACACTGTCTTCAGTCTCATGGCTTCTTTGAAAGCACTCCCCTTGCAGCTTCCTCTAAATTCCCTCACTGACCCTTCCCCTCTCAGGTACCAACCGTTTCTGCCTATTGTTTGTCTGCCAAGGTACAGTGGACCTGTGATCTATATTTGTACTATCTAGTATGGTAGCCTCTAACCATAGTGTAGCTATTTAACTTAAAATTAAATTAAAAATTCAGTTGCACTCGCCACATTTCAAACACTCAACAGCCACATATAGTAATAAAGACTGTATAGAACATTTCCATCATCACAGAATGTTCTACTGGACAAGTTAGGGTCTATATTAGGATTTTTCAACCTTAGAACAATTGGGATTTGGGGCTAGATCAGTCTTCATTGTGGGCAGGGCAGGGGCTGTCCTGTGTATTGTAGGATGTGTACCCATTGATGCCAATGGTCCCTGTTGTGACAACCAAAATGTGTCCAGATGTTCCCAGACTTTGGTTTAGATGAAACCATTCAGCTATAGATTATGTTTTGCTCACCCATAGAGACAGGGTAAGATAAGTCAAGAGAGAAAAAAAGAGTAGAGATACACTTAGAGCAGGAGTTGACATACAATTGCAACAGGAAATAGGATAAGAAAAGGAGGCCAGAGAGTAAAAGCAAACTTTCTACAAAACTCTTGTGCAGTTTATTACAACTTTTAAATAACAAGTCCCAGTCTTTCAGTAAAGTGCAATGAATTTTCTTCTGGCTGCTCCCACAGCACTTGAAAACATTCAAACAGGGTTATAAGAAGATACGATGTCCCAGCCCCCCACCCCTTGAAAATATCACGGAGACTTCTGGCAGTTGTATAGACGAATGATGTCTTCCATTAGGAGCATGAAGTGCAAGGCTGCCAAAACATCATCACAATCATGTTAAAGATAACCAGGAGGCCTTCCTAATGGGATGGGGTCACTCACACACTTTTCTCCCCTTCGCATAGGGTAGAGAGGGTCACATCTTTCTTGATTTGTCTAATTCTGTGTCTTCAGACCTTAACAGCTCTTCAGGGTTAGCAAACTTTGAGAGTAATGTAGGGAAGTTACTATAGCCTGAGGTTCTAGTGACTATGGCTCAATTATGTAAAGCAGGTTTTTCTCAAATGTAGCCACCAATCCTAAGAGATATCATATCCTATAGTAAAGAAACTTTTTAAGACAATTGCCCAAATCTATTTAACCAAAGGTCCCTTCTCCTGAAGAATACCCACTGAATGTGTGGTATTGAATGTTAACAATAAGATTTGTGCTCAATTGAAATCTTTTATCTGTCCATAAAGATATCCTTGACACTCCACAAGATTCCCATCCAGAGAGATGAAAGCACAAAAGAGGTCCTATTACAGGCTCAGGAGTCATGGTTGAGAATCACAGAGGTCACTGTACAGACCCAGGAGCTGGGAACTAAGAACAGAACATGCCAGGACCAGGCATCAGGCATAATCAGACAGGCTGTGATTTTCGGCTTTCTTATCAAGCTCCCAAGGCAGGAGACTACTGAGGACTACCAAGGGTCTACAGCATCCTGGGCTGTAGGGACACAGAAATCAGGCTAACACCTCCTTATTCAGTCCAGAACCACAAAGAATGGTGACAGGGGTTTTGGAAATGGGCATTAGAGAGGTTTACAAAACTAGTGTTATTACCCAACAAAACAAAACAAATCAAATCACAGAATGAAAGTCTCCCACAGGCTCCAAAAGGCACTATGTGGTTCTAACACTCTAAAGATGAATAAAGCAAAGTCCATGCATTTCATGAGCACATGAGCAGCTCCCTACGGACTGATGATGATGATAATGGTGGCGGTGGTGGAGATACTCTTAATTAACCCATTGTTTAATGCTGGCAATTGTGTGAGGCTGGGACAGAGGGACTTCATCTTTGCCTGTTCCAGGATTATGAATTATAATTATCTAAACAGCTAGAATGTTCTGTAAATATACAGTTAAAATAAAAATATATAACAGCAGGGATCAAATAGTGCTCCCCTTAGTAGTTGCCTGAGATCCATACACCATGTCTGTTTTACAATAGCTGTTCAATAAATGTTGATTGAATACTAAACAAGGTAAAAGAAAAGCTTGTCTATCTCACATGATAAGTCCTCCAGAAGGCAGTAACTTCTTTTATTTTGTGCCTGTTCCACTGCTTATTCAGGTGATTACCTATACTTTGTCAAAAATAATTGATAGTACCCAAAATCCAAGAAATGATAACATCTATGTCAAAAAGTATCCCAATAGGAAACAGATAGTACATTCAAATTAGGATAATTTATGGAGATTTATTTGAAAACAACTGTTTGTAAAGATATGGACACAGTGCAGGGGAACTACAAGGATACTGCTGCTATACTTTGAGATTGGTGGCAGCAGCAGCTACCATTCCTAGGGGAAACGAGATGAGAGGAAGGATTGATTACAGGAACCCAAAAGGAGAAAGTCTTATAGTAAAATGCCATGACCTTAGGTCGAGGGGCACAAGCAGCCCAAGGCAACCCTACAAGGAGGGAGCCAGGAGAATAATTAGCCTGACCTCACTCTCATCACTCCCTTGGATCTCCTGCTGGGACTCTGCCATTGGCGGAAGTCAGAGGGCACAGGAGCTCTTGTGCAGTCCTCACACGCAGCCTCCAAGGTGGACAGAGAGAGGGTAGAGAGGAGAGAAGAGTGGATCAGAAGGGGTGAAAGGAAGACATCCTTAACAATAGGTGATCACGTGAAAGGAAGACATCCTTAACAATAGGTGATCACTATCCTTAACTGGTTGTGCTTGGAAATCTTTAAAGTCCAATTCATGACCGATTTATCTATGGTCTAATGAGAAAGAATACTTTTAAACTCATTCTGTATTGATTAAAATCTGAGTATTGGGATTACCACGCTAATTTAAAAAGAGGGTTTCACCCAGGCCCAAAATCAAATCCCACATAAAAGGAAAATTAAGTTGAAACAACAGAAAAACTGTGAACCTTAATGCTGCCAAACCTGAAGGTCAACCATAAATACACCAACACCCGACTCCTGGCTACAGGTGAAGCGGGTGGTTTTTCCCATCAGGGGAATTGATCAAAGGATTAATGTGCTGCTGCATATAACCAATATTCTCCATTGTTAGAGCATATTGCAGATCACAGTATTTGAGGATTTGCCAGTGGAAGGACAGGTGTCCAAAAATCCTAAGGGGAAAATTATTATTATGCGCTAGAGCACAGACAGTTGAAGACTGGGAAAATTATCAAGAAAGTCAGTGAGAAAAGCTCTTAACTTTGAAGGCTACTACTTTATGACCCTAAATATTCTTAAGAAAGGGGAAAGAAAAATGTTACCCCTCAAATGACAGAAAATAACAATGGAATACCGGGAGGAAGAGGCTAAGAATAATTCTGATGTGGCTTCAGAAGCAAAATAAACAAAAGTAAAACATCTTTATATCTTTTAATTTGGGGGAGTCTATGGTCTGTGGTCTATGGACATTTGTATTAAACTACAGCAAAGAAAAAAGATCTTTTAGTTTTCTCCTGTTTTCCATCTTAATCATAGGCATACATCCAACTCAGTATATTTGATCTGCAGAGATTAACGGTCACAAAATAAGTATGTACGTATTCATTATCTATATATTCACCAATTCCTGGAAAGTCATTATGTATTCAGAATCTTTTTACAGTTAGATTAACTGCTATTTACCACACTCAGTCTGAATTTGATGTTTTCTTTAGGAGATGTATGCATGGTTACTGCCTGTTCAGTGCAAGCTGTTTGCATCATAATGAGTACCTACCACAATATGAGACTCTTATCTGCAAGGAACACACTTTGTACTGTTGTTCAAGCATATAATATCACAAGTTACAAATAAAAGATATGCACAACAGATAAATATGACCAGTTTATAAGCACAGATACTGTAAGAGCAGAAACCGACTAACTACGATTACCAATCTCTTTTGCCTTGTCTCAAATTAATGGAATAACCAGAAGAGAAAGGTCCATTTCCTTTCTTTTGGGCCATTTAATTGTCATGAAAATTTGGCAGAAATGTTCTCATTAAAATATTATCTATACAATTCAACAATGTATAGTCTTTTATGACCCAAATATTCTTATTAACTAATTCAAACATGAATGTTTAGTAAGCACCTACTGCACATACCAGACAATGTTACAGTAATTGGGATTACATCAGTAAACAAGGCAGACAGGGTCCCTGCCCTCATGGAGTCTGCTTTCTAGGGGAGATGGTGAAGTGAAATAAATAGGTAAATAAATAAATAGTTTATAAAGACAGTGGAATAAAATAAAAGAGGTAATGAGATGAAGAGTGACAGGGGAGGGAGGGCCATAATTCAGATGAGATATTCAAAGAAGACAGTCCTGAGGAGATGACATTTTAGGTAAGGCTTGAGGATTTGACATTTTAGGAGGAAGTCAATCCATGAAGATCTGGAGAAAGAACATTTCAGGACAGAGAAGAACTAACGTAAAAGCCCTGAGATGGGACGAGCTAGAGATACTTGAGGAAAGTGAGATGGTCAGTAAGTGAGAGGAAAATGATAGGAGATAAAGACAGCAGAGCTAGCTAGATACCAGGCCATGCAGGGCCTTGTAGGGCAAGGAATTTGGATTTTGTTTTGAGTGTGATGGGAAGTTGCCGTGGGGTTTTGAGATGGAGAGAATCTGATCTCTACTTTAAAGGATCACTCTTGCTGTAAATGGAGAAGCCACTGTAGGAGGGAGAAGGTCACTGCAGTCATTCCAGTGGGAGAAGATAGTGGCTAGAACAATCGTGGAAAAATGGATGTAGGAAGAAGTGGATAGACTGGGGACCTCTTCTAGAGACAGGCCTGCTGACAGACTGAATGGGAGATGTGTTCAGGGAAAGAACCAAAACTTCTAGGTTTTTTATTTAAGCAATTAGGTATTATTAATTGAAAGGGGAAGAAACAGAGAAAAGCAGGTATGAGGTAGGTAGAGTGGTTACATAGGGGAATCAAGAGTTGCATTTAATACATGGTATATTTGAGATAACTATTAGATATCCAAATGGAGATAAAGGACACAACTGTAAGTATGTATCTGGAGTTCTAGGGAAAGGTCAGATATACTTTTTAAAAATCCAAATGGAAAATATTATGAGAAAATATGTTCAAGAGAGGTTGGGACTGTCTTTAAATTTACTCTGTAGATTATTGTCTCATGTACTGAAGCGCTAAAAAAAAAAACAAAAAAAAAAAAACAAAAAAACAGGACAATGTGAAGTAGTAATGATAAAGCCAAAAACTGAAATATCATCTTATATTTGTTTGCTTGATGCTCCTACCAACTTAGCTCCAGTATTCCTCCACCAAAAACCATAAGACTGACAATTACCTATAGCAGAGAATTACCACAATCAGGCAAATAGTAATACAGGCTTAGCTAATGAATATGTGAAATACTCCACTAACTCAGAACCAGATGCCTTGGTTTGTTAGCTCAAGCCTGAACACAACAGTGACTCAAGGATATCTCTGAAGAGGCATGACAACTGCAGGAAAGATCTGTCAGTACTGCTACATCAAAAGAAGAGTGACTTCTATGAGAAGCAACTGACTAAAACGTGTTTGGGTGGAGTGTGAGGGGGTTGCAGGTCAACAGAATTTCATAGAAATGTTCATAGAAATAGAAACGCCTTCTGATGTGCTCCCCAACACATTCTGGACTCCTGGTTGACTAGCTCGTTTTTACTACATAGTTCAGTTGCTGGAAAAAAAAAAAGGGAGGCAAAAGGCATTTCAGCTCCCCAAAGGGGAGCTCTGAAGTCCCAGCAAGTATTACCTTATACAATTAAATAGGTTCAAATGAAAAGCAAACATGTTGAATTTAATAGACATGCAAATATCAAGAATTTTTACTCAGGCTAATGTCTTTACAGTAAGGTCTAAACCCACAAAACCCCTTTGTAAGGACAATAGGACAGGAAGTGGCAAAGTCATAATCAGTGATCTCAGATCTTTTTGAAGTGCAAAGAAGCGAAGTAACAGCCTACAGGGTAAAACTAACATTACACCTTTGAATCAGTAAATGAAGACAGAAATCATTAACAGCTAACCTATTCTTCAGTGAGAATTTCAAAACCAATTTAAAAGTCCCCGAAAATGTTATATTTATGCTTAATGGTTTAGGCCTTCTAAGAATTTATTTCCAATAAATTTCAGAATAAAAAAAAAACTCCCGAAGAACAACAATTTCCCATTTGGGAACTTCTCTTTCAACTTGTAGTTTAATTCTGTGGGATTATCTAGTGGTTTCTGTGTTAAGTCTGATAGATGACAGTAACTGCAGCCAGGGAGTGAGAATACAGTGTATGTATGCACACTTCACATTTTACCTGAAAGGTATCCATGTGAAGACCTAGACTTTAAGACATGTTGCATTCAAAAGGTTTGGCAACTAGATTGAAAGTGACCGTTAAACACCTCTGAATAAAGAACTCCCACCTTCTTTGAAAAAGCATAATACAATTTATTCTTTATGACATCTTTTGGGGAGTGAGGTATGTTTCTTTCAATCATCTATCTCCTCTTCCCAGAAAAACTCTGCATGTTAAGTTAGATCTTAGTCTGCTGTTCCTTAGTGTCAAGTTATTTATTCCCACATATGGAAGAGAAAGGGTTAAAAGAAGAAAAAGAAAAAAGGAAGAAAGTAAAAGGTCATCAACGTTCACTTCAATATGCCAGAGTCAAAAAGTGGCAAATGCTGTCAAATGTTTATTGTCTTCCAGGGCCCGTCCTCTCAGCCTCTCTTTTTCAGATTTCCTCCGCTTAGCTCTCCCTTGCTCTGTTTCCCTCCCTTTAGCAACCTCCTCCCAGTCCCAGTTTCTATGCCACCAATGGTCACTTCATGCAAAAGCAGGCCAAAAATTAAATTATGGATATGTTTCGATGGTCTTAATAGATTAACGTACCATATTAGAATTGGTCATTTTAAAGACTGGTAATTAGTTTGCACCAAGCTAAATTAGTATTCAAAATCAGTGATTCCTCATTTAACAAAATTTTTTTAAAAGATGTTTTGTTCTTTCCAATCAGATATCACAGATACCATTTGCTAAAAGGGACAGTGGTCTATCAGGGCAATCAGCTAGGAACTAAAAGATTCTGTGTCAAGGAAAGCCTCTGGGAGGGAGTTTTGTAGGATTCCCTACCAGGAGAGCAGCACCATCAAGTAAGCCAAGGATTCTTCCTATTAAGTTCCACAAAGCAAACAAAATAATCTGTTGTCACCCTCATTCCAACAACGCAGGTAGATAAGGGAGGTCAAGATTCCTTTAAGAGCCAATGAAATAAGTGGCAAATCATCTTAGTTACACTAAACGATTCTAAGACAATCTGCAAGAAAATTTACACTATCTGTTGCAAATATCAAATGCCAGCAAAATGGAGAGCATCATGCGTACTGAATTTAACACAGGCTTTACGTTCCAAATGTGGAAACGACACAGGAAAGACTCAAACTTCCTTCAGGAATACATTAGGCATGGCTAGATGTTGTGTAACCCTTACAACGCCAGCAAGGCCTTCCTGAAAATAAGTACAGAATCCTTTTCTAAGAGTAGGATCCTAATTGTAAATGAATGAGACTTTATTCAGACAGGCAGCCTTCTTCCTCCCTGCTCAGGAGTGCTGTGCGTTTGGGGCAGAGGTTGCTAGGAGGTAGCATTTCAAGAAGAGATGTTGAGAAAGGACAAAAAATAAGATAATAGCAGAAACACAGCAGTGAAAGAAGTTTTCCATACTGGTTTTATATAATGTCTGGCATGTGGATAGACATGCCAGTTGAAAATATGTTCCATTCTTTCTGCTTATTTTGGGCTGATTTTATAGAACAAAACAACATAATTACATCAAAGCAACTGTAAAGATAAAATCTAAGGACTTTTCAAAACAGGAGAATGTTTGGAGAGGGGGAAGGGACGAGGAAGAGGCAACATAAGTTAGAGCAGGATAAAAGTTACAAAACTGGCTTTTGAACAAAAGAAAATGGGAGAATAAAATATTTGAGTGTTTTCATTGATACAATTTCTTCCTAAATCAATTAAAACATCGGCTTATGATGGATTTACACCACAGTGTAAATCTTGACAACTTCAAAATCAACTTCATGTTTGGGTTCCATTCTTTCAGGTGATGAATAGTGGGAAATCAGTGAAAGAATGTCACTTGAAGTCAGTCATTTATCATGAACCAAAATGGCTAAGTGCCTCATAAACCGCAATGATCCATTTCCTATTAGCATCACACAACAGAAGGCAGCCTCATCTGCATTAACAAGTTTTATGACCTCTGTAGGTACAGAGGCTAATGTTAGGAAATGGGTTATTTTTGTTCTGTTATAAAAGTTCATTATTACACCATAAAAAATTCTTTAAGAATACAAACTACTGATCGATTCATTAAAGAATTCTTTCAAAAGGTTTTCCCCATTTTAGATTTTTTTTTTAATTAATTCTTGGGAAAGAAATTTTACCCTTTCTGGTCAAGCTCTAGCTGGTTTTCTATATGTAATACACACTTCTTTTACCATGCCAAGTATCACAACAGACTGTACAATCAAAATAATTCCCCATTTCCCCCACCTCCAAATTTAGGTGACACTGACCATTTTTCAGTATCCCAAGTTTCAAAATATAAATAAGGCTTTTGAATTTGGGCAAACTCTAGTTTTCCTAACTTTAAGAAAAGGCATGAAAATAGCATGTCATGAAACTAAGTAAAATTGTTAAAGCATTTAAGTTCTATAAATTTCCCATAAAATATAAACAGTTCAAACATGTTAGTGGGTCACATCCAGATGACTGGTGACACTCTTGACTACAAACACGGCCAGGAGTTACCTTCCTACAACAAATGGTATCACTTCCAAACAGAAAAAAAAAGGAAAAAGAAACCCAAATGGCAAGATGAGAAAAGCAACTAAGGAAAATGGGTACCATATAAAAAGATTATGAAAACAAATTCTACTTCTATCATTTTTTAAAAAACCTCCTTTAAAATTAATCTCTGAAAATACAAAAATATTCTAATATTTATCTGATAGTATTATTTTGGCTTAATTTTAAACTACAGAATGTAGTTTAAACCACACACTATATTTTTTACTGTTATTTTTGAAGACTCTCCCCTTGGCTTCTCCATTTTTTTTCCTAGAAGAAACATCGACAAACTTGGAAGACAGAGTACATGGCAAATTATTTTTAATTTTTTTCATTCAATTATGAGCACCCCTGAAAACAGCTATTTTATAAAGTCACAAATTCCCAGGGGAGACAACAAAAAATTAGATGTGGTCCATGTCCTCTAGGAGCCTATATTCTATTTAGGAAGATAGAGCATTCATGAATAAAAAAATAAAATAAACCTTAAATGAGTTATTAGAAAATAACTACACCACAGTAGTTTTCAAATGTTAGGATAAAAAAGTATTTGTTGACTCATTAAAGACAATTTTGGGAAATAGAGAAAGAGAGAGAACAAACTGAATTGGGATGACAAAGGAAGAATTCATGGACGTGGACCACTTAATCTTGGCCTTGAAAAATAAGCAATTTAGCATCCCAATAATTTCAACTTTTTTTTTCAAAACAAAATAATCTCCCAGAATATACAGGTTCCCCTATGAGTTTGTCCCAATGAGAATGTATTGTTCTGAGTCCCCCACAACAGCAAGCCTTTCATACTTGGACTTTTAACCTCTCTGCTTCCTGAAATTCTCCCTGGCTGCCTGCCTATTCACCAAATGATGACCATCATTGTTTTCCTTTCTCCTTTGAAATCACTAATAACCCTCAAATTAGATGATCCCACCCACCAAGAACTAGGAGATCCTGCAGAGTGAGGGCTGAATGTTTATGACCTTATTTATGCCAAGTTGATTTTAATCATCAGAAACTTTTCTGACTCTTTGAAAGAATACAACACAAGGATAAACTAAAACAAAATGAAAAGTAACAAGGTGTCTTCAAAAGGTACAAAGGAATCTTCTGTAATTCCTTCTAAGCTCTGCCCTGAAGATTTGGGGAAGTGTAGGATCCTTAAGTATGACCATGCTCTTTACTCTTGCTCTCTTTCACCTTATGTGTGAATTACTGCAACTGTCCTCTAACATGTCTTGAAGACACTAGGACACCTCACCCAGTCCATTCTATATTCCTCTGTAAGGACAATCTTCCTAGACCACAACATGATACACATAACACCCTCTGATCAAAAATCTTCAGGGGATCTCTGCTAGTGACAAAGTGCAATCCAACTCTAGCTGGTATTTCTCTCAAGGTACCTAGAGAAAAACACAAGAATACTTGTGGCGCATATACAGACAACCAGGAGACCCCTTGCTGACAAGAAGTACAGAAAAAGCATCCCTAATGACTCGAGAGGAAAGCAGTATCACCACTCACCTGTAACTCATCCCTAGCCCTGCACAGAGCTGGAGAACACTGGTTAAGTAATCTGCTCTCTTCAACCATATTTCTCATTTTTTCTCTACTGCAGTATATGGGCCACCAGAAAATTTGTAAAAGGCAAATTCTGATTCTTGAGATTCAGCATTTCTAACACGCTTCCGGATGGGGCCGACTCTGCTATTCTGCAGACCACCCTCTGAGCAAGGAGACCCTATTGCAATGGTCCTCAACCATGGCTGTACATTAAAATCACCTGTGAAATTTGAAAGAGTCTGGATGCCCAGGCTATACCTCAATTCAACAAGAATCTTTAGGGGAATTGTTTTTAAAGCTCCCTAGGTGACTTTAATGTGTAGCCAAAGTTGCATTTTCTACTTTAGCCAAACCATTCTCTCATTATTCCCTCTACCCCGTACTTCTGCCCAGGCAATGTTCCATGAATACACTGCCACTTCTCTGCTGCTAAATCCTGCTCTCCTTGTAAGACCTTATACCAGTCGTCCACTGTGACGATGTCTCCAATCTTAGCTAATGGCTACATCTTCAGACCTTCTAGTACTGCCTGTCCCATCCCTCCCTGATCCTTTGTCCCGCACTAGCAGTGGAGGGTGCATCCCTTGAAGCTGGTGCTGTTTATTATACTTCATACTCTCAAGGCCTGGCAAGTATGTACAAGTGTTAGAAGTACCTTGTTATGACTCTGAGATGGACAATTGTGGGAAATTCAGCAAATAACAAGTGAGTTCTTTCAAGTCTGAAAAGAAAAACAACAACAACCAAACATCTTCACAGAGCACAAGTACATTCTCAGCCAGGAAGGGGTATTTTCAGGACTTGATCATGCTTGCCAGATAGGTACAGAGTCTAGTTCCTCTTAGTTAAAAAAAGCAAAGCCTCTATCCAGTCACTAAGATTTGCTCTTAAGAAAGGGCAAAAGGGAAGAAGTCGGACCCTGGGGTCATGACCTTCATGTAAGATATGGAGAGGCTCAAATAACAAGCCATTCCCCACCACACAGAAGCAAGAATTTTCTGGGCATGATAGTCACAGAAGCCCATTCAAATAGGGAATGAATGGACGGTACTCCAATTTAACTAAATCCCTAACCACTTCTTTTGATAAAAAAGGCTCCCAGTGCCATAAATATACAGAAAAAGAAGGGAAACTGTCATTACAGCTATTTTCAAAAACCTGAGTTCATGAAATGTTTAGTTAACAGAATAGACTATCTTATAATATCAGTCTCTTAGCCAGAAAATATTTTCGATACGAAATCAGAAGATAAAAAAAACAAACAAACAAACGAACAAAACACTAGAAGACTTTAAGTTTTCAGAATAAAGCATAAAAGATGCCTAGAAAAATCCATCACAATTTCAAACTGAGAAAAATTTAAATCAGGAGATGTAGTCAATGATAAAAGACTGATCTCTGAAGTCAAATAGTTCTCAACTAAAATCCTACCTCTCTTGACCAAATGTGAATCATGACAATTTATGTATGTATTTTAAATGATAAATGTGGTAGTTCTTCAAACAATATATACCTCACAGTAAATTCTAACTACATTAAATTTATTTTCAATCAATTCAATTAGGCCTTTACCATAAGAGCCATGTCATAGAGTAGTAGTATTATAGTAATCTACACTTTTACTTTACTAAGGCTCACACCTTTTCTGTAATTTGTATTCACGTTTTCAATACCTCAGTTCTTCTGCACATTATGACTTCTGCCTAGAATTAAACCCTCTGAACTTCCTCCCCTCCTCCTCTTATTTTGTTTTAAAGTCTCACTTCCATGCTACCTCCTCCCCTTTGGGTGTTTTCTTTGTCATCTCTACCAGCAGTGGTATCCATAGTACTCTACAGGGACCTGTATACTTCACACTCTGTTTCTTTCTCTCATTTGCGAACTTCTAGAGCTGTGCTGTCCAACGTGATAGCCATTAGCCTCATGTGCCACTATTAATATTTAAATTATTTAAAAATTAAAATTAAAATTCAGTTCTTTGACCCATGAGGAACATATCAAGTGCACAAGAACACATGTGTGAATTATATAAATGTCTAACCAATGTACTGTATACTTGAAACTAATAAAATAAAAATTCTTTTAAAAAGCACATGTGGCTAGGACTACTGTTGGACAGCACAGAATATTGTCATCACTACAGAATATTCTCCTGAATAGCACTGTTCAATCCCTTGGGTGGGGACCATGTCTTGTTCATTCCTAGAATTTAGCACTCACTATAATGAGTTTGTAAATAAATGATGATATCCTCAAACACAGGCATGTTTACACATACTTTTTACTGAATGAGAAAGAATTATTCATTAATATTTAAACTTAAAAGAAAGAAAAACTAAAAATCCGTGAACATGTTGTATGAAATAATCAAGATCATATTCCAACCTCTGGCAAAATTCATTTGCGTATTCACTAGAATACGAAATGTATATTTTAATAATTAAAACTGTGTAAACAACAGTTTGCACACATACAAAAAAATCTTACAAGAGGAAATATAGAAAATATATGCAAAATACCTAGCATGAAGGCCATCACAACACAGGCAATGAATGCAGGGTACTTAATCATATAAGCGAGTTGAGAAGTACCACTCCTTGTCTTCTGATAATTCAGTTATTCTGTTAGAAGACCATTAAGATTTTATATTAAGGAATCTCACCAAAACGGGTGAATAGTCAGTCTTATATAGTTGGGTATGTCTTACTTGCCTAGTTCCACCAAGTCTACTAGCTTCTTAATCTCAGAAGCAGAGCATATCCCTCTCATGTGAGAGCGTGAAAATCAGCTCTGTTGATGTCTCTAACAGATGCAGGCAAGGCCAGCCACAAAGCCAACAGAAAACATTTCCCCCAAGCCAAACAGAGTTGCAAAATCACTCCTTTTGTGAAGGGAATCCTGTTTCTTTCCAATGACTTCCCCCGCCTGCCTCTGTGCCTCCCTATTCTGAACACAGATTGCCAAGATGGCCAATTACTAACTGCCCCTGTTTCACTGATGCCACCAGTCCAACGTCAGCCACCTCTTCCCCAGTCTCTCCTTAGACTCATTCCACACTAGTCCAACCCTACAAAAAGACCTTTATCTTGCTGGATGTTCACAGGCCCCCTGCCATGCTCTCTCCTTTGCTGCATCAAAGTTAACAAACCCATCTATGATAACACAGTAGTGTTCTCATAGCCTTTCTCTGTGAGCAGACTTTAGGACCTATCCCATAACAGCATTCATTTCACTCCATAAAAATTTTCCATAGCAGAAAGTAACAGAATGTCTTTTGCCCACCTGATTTTTGATCCAGAACCATGTTTCCCAATTCAGCCATAAAAAAGGATGAAGTCTGATACATTTCCAATGTGGATGAACCTTAAAACATTATGCTCAGTAAAAGAAGCCAGAACAAAGATGACATCTTGTATAATTCCGTTTATATGAAGTGTCGGAAACAGGCAAATCCACAGAGCTAGAAAATATTAGCGGTTGCCAGAGGCTGGTCGGGGTGGAATGAGAGTAATTACTGAAGGTGCCGGGTTTCTTTTGGGAGTGATGAAATGTTCTACATAGTGATGATGGTTACACAACCTTGTGAATACATGAAAGACCACTGAACCACATATACTTTAAAAGAGTGAATTTTATGGTAAGTAAATTATATCTTAATTTTTTTAAAAAACCTAAGTTTCTGCATTTGGAATACAGTTTCTGTACAAGTTTCAGAGCCATCAAAGGAAAACAGCCTCTTAAAGGAAGCTGGTTAAACTACTTTAGATCGAGTTATTTAATTGATCCAGTAGCACCTAACAAAGTTTCCCAAATAAATCATTTTATCTTGTCTTTAATCACAGTGATCTCTAGTTTGTTTCCTTCTCATTCTGTTGCTTCCACCTTTTTCTCTAAAGCCCATAAGTTCTGTCTTTGAAATTTTACCATAAAAGTGCCTTGGCAAATAATTTAACTCTTCAAATGTTCTACAGTTAAAACCAATGCACATACAACTTCACTTGTCAACTTGTCTCTACCTTACCAAAATACATATCCTAAGATGGTTTGGGCATAGAAGGGTTAAACAGGGATGCCCAGGAGCCGTTGGTACTGGAGCAGGTCAAATGGAGCCAAACAGGATATATTATGAGTCTATGCCATGGGGGAGCCACTTTCAACCGGAATTACAAATAGGAAATGGCACTTCCCTCAGAAATGGCTTAAAACACCCCTCCTATTGCTACAGTGCAAAGCACATTCATCTTGCAGAAAAAAAAAGGCATCTAACCAAGAAACCACTGAAAAAAAGAGGCACAGAATGGCAGCCCCATTAACTAACAATGTGACAACCAGCACTGGGCAAAGCACTTCATTGGAAGAACAGCCTTCTCTAGAATCTAGTGTGGGAGGATGGATTTGAGACTGCTTTGAGTAAGTGAACCGGTAAAAAAAAAAAAAAAAAAAAAGGACTTTGCTACCTTTTACAACTTGTAATTAACTCTCAAGGGGCAGACATCCCCACACAGAGTTGTGGGTTGGCAATATGAGATACAAAGAGAGTTCAAGCCAGATCATAACAGAGAATGTTCACTGAGTACTCAGTAAGGGCTATTATCAGCCTCTCAGAGAAGAATTTGAAAGTAATATCACAATCTATCCTGTATACTTTACAGTTCATATTCAGAGTAAACTATGTAGGCCAATGATACTTTACAGTGTGGGTTTTGTTATTCTTAACAAAACTTTTAGCTTTTGGTGTCATTACACAGAGATGACTGTATCCATGGGGTGTGGTAGCGGCTTCACAGCCTCCAGAAATTCCACAATACATCCCTCATCTCTCAAAGTCGCCTAAAGTAACCCATACTTAATACATTCTCTTTCTTTAAGGTTTTAGTCCACAGTTTGAAATGCATGATTCAGTCTTATCAGGAAAGGCCAGGGGACCTACTACACCTACTTCAAAGTTTTGTTCGAGTTTGGCTGATTCACAATTTCAGCATGCTGTTTAATTCAAAGTTATCATGTTCATATTATCCTCAAGTAATCTGGGTTCCTCCCATCTTCCTTCTTTTAGCAGTATAAAGGAATAAAGAAGAATAAAAATGATATGGGCTTTCTCACCCTGGATTCATTCACCAATGTACATGGAGGATCAGGTACTGCAGCAGGTGTTGTGAACACAAAGAGAAAAAGTACTTATTCTGTAGTGGTGAAACAGAGAAATGTCCCTGATGCCCCTTACATGGGGGTGACATTGAGTTAGAGAAGGCTTCACCACAGAGATAATACTGGCGCTGAATTGAGTCAGGCTGTTCTCAGGCAAACAGGTCAGGGAGAGCAGGGCAGGGAGCACATTACAGGGGACAGTGTGTGCAAAGTCACTCAGATGTGAGAATGCTTGGATTTAAGGAACAATGGGGTGTAGCTAGGGCACAGCCTGGGGAGGCGGGCGAGGAGATCAAACAGGGACAGATTATGATGTGTGATCACCTGGCTGAAGAATATTGGCCTAGAAATCACTTTTAGTTAATAACATCGGAATGATTTTAAAAAGTAGTTGTTTAGAGAAAAATTGCTTGGCTGGAAAAAAAATCCAAAACCAGGACAAATATTGGTCATTATTAAGTATGTTCAAAAGGGAAAGTCTTTGTGTATAAATGGCAGGTAACAGTGTCTCCTGTACAGGCCTGCTAAGCATTACTCGCCTTGAGCCTACAGTAAAACTTCACCATAAACTTGAGATGTTCTACTTTAAATAAACTCTAAAAAAAATCCAAATCATGACTTAGAAAAGGAAAATGGAGCCATCTGTCCAGTAGTTAAGGATTAGATAAGCACTTATATAAGCTATAATTTTTAAAGTAACATTTACATTAGATAATGTTGCAATATCAAGATAAAACAAAGTGTTTTAAATACCAAAAGATGACTCATCCACTTCATATAAAATACGAGCAACCTATGTGAAAAATAAAGGCTAAAAAAACTTTATCCTTGAAAGACATGGTACTACAAATAGCATTCGCTGAAGCCTCCTCACCATCTTTCTTGGCTACATCTGGAAGGTAATTAAAATGATCCACTTGGTAGTTAAATGAAGAGATAGGATAGGGAACCGGGAAGAGGTAGGATAGGGAACACTACAAGGCCAAAGCCTACTTTACTATTTTCATTTCCCAGAAGCCCAAAAGCAGCACAGCATTTGTCAGCAACCGCAAAGACAGCAGTAAGTCACGAGTGAACTCTTAGAACCTGTTTCAGTCACTGTAGCCAGTGAGTTGTTGGTTCTGAATAAAGTAGCTCTGATAGAACACTTTTGTATTTTCTACAAACACTATGCATTGTCAACAAGAAAACATCCACACCTTCATAATCCTAGAGGTAATTAGTAGCAACCAAGAATGTATCCTGTTGCTATGGTAATGGCATACTACCATCAACTTTCACCCATGGACAAACATATTCAATTCTGATTTAATGGTCTAGATAAAGTAGAAAATAATCCAACTTATCTCAGTAACTGTACTTTTATTATCTGGATAAACACGGATTATTCCCTTTCTATGTTAAATCACGGTCAAGATTGAATGCAAAGTAATCGACCTGCACAAAATCATTATTTAAGCCAGTATAAGCAAAATGGTAATTTACATTCTATTCAAATAGGTACATATAATAAGGTCAAGACTAAAAAGCATATTTTACTGAAGCTCCCTTCTGGAATATCTTTACCGTTGCACTTGAGGAAAAGAGGAAAAGAGAGATGGCTGTTAGCAGTGTCCTTTAAGTAAATCACAGTCCCCTCAATGTACAATTGGGTAGCTCAATCTCAAGAGCGTAATGCACAATCTTTGTCTCTTGTTCTCAGCCCTGGGAGAGTGAACAAGGAGAGTGAATAAGAAAGGCAAAGAAAGCCTGATGGTCTTACGAAATTCTATGCCACTTGTTTCAATTCCTGAATTAAGAAGAAGTCACCATAAACTAAGTCTACAGAAGCCAATTATGATGACACACACTAAACGATAAAATGAGTAATTTCCAAAAAGAAGGCAAACTCCTTAAATCAGGGGCTGTCCCCAAAATGCTGGCCAGGCTTGAGTTGGAAATGGAAGGAAGAAATCTGGAAAGAAAAGGGCCTACATCCATTGCCCCCTGAAAGACGGAAGAACAACAAGAGAGGTGGGAGCGACTGCCTTCTATTTGGGGAGTATGTCTCTCTTCTAATATCTCTGACTTCTTGTTCTCATGCTATCACACAGCCCTTGCCATCCTCATTACCTGTCTTGGGACACACAGTATATGGGTATGATGATGTGTGTGTGTGTTCTATTTAATTAGAACCTACTTGACATAGCTATCACTGCTCTGTTACAGATAAGCTGAGTATGACTGTTTCCTCATTTGAAAATGAAGATAGTAATGTCTACCTCGCATGGTTGCTACAATGAATAACTTAAAGGAAGTCACTTTATAAGCTGTAAAGCATTGCCTCAAATATTATTTATGAGTATAACAATGTCTTGAAACAGACATTTCATCACTACCTTACTGGCATTATGCTTTATCCGCCTCCCAAAGTATATATTACAAAGTTAAACAGAGCATTTCTCTATCCACCAGCTATTTTTGACTCCTGAAAAGCAACTGCATTGCATTATTATTGTCCATGTACATAAGTGCTATACTATTTACTGACCATAATACAGCTTCTTAAACACTACCCAAAGTCCTATTGTATATTGTAATTGTCTCTGCTGAAGTCAAGGCAGGTAATATGTCACACAGAGAATGCCAGAAAAGTAAAAGAGAGCTGCTTTTCTTAAACGTAACCTCCTACATATCCTCGGAGTTTATCTAAAAATTGGAACTATACAGAAGCTCTTAGTGTTATAAAAGGGATGTTTTTAGCTCAGCGCTCAAAAATCTAGATGAGTGCTCAGAGACAATAAAAATAATATTTAGTTAATATGAAAAGCAGCTTTTTAAATTTTTATTTAATGTTGAAAAAGAAGAAATAACACCATTGGCATTATTCGAAGCTGAGCTGCCACCATTCATTATCATGCAGTGCTGCTTGGTCAGGCCAGAGGAGTGGTACTTGGTCCAAAAGCAATGACCCAGCCACAGCCCTGCAGTGGCACAAACACGTTCACTGAAGAAATAAGGGACTCATAGAACTTCCTTCCACAGAGAGACATACACCCATTTCCCCCAAGGGGAACAAAGAACACAGCTCTTTTTTTTTTTTTTTTTCTGGATAGTCTTCTTGGACATCAGGGGAAAATTCCTTAAGGACTATTTTCAGCTAACAATGCAAAATGTCTTACACACACACACACACACACACACACACACACACACACACACACACACACCAAGCAATAATATTAAACTGACTTTTAGTAAGTTAAAGTAACTTTTAACTTATTTAATGCAGATAGGTTTAAATTGATTTTGAGATTCTTTTCCTCATCATAGTGTGTGAAAACCTATTACAGGTTTTTCCACCAAATGAGAAATATTAACTTTTGACTCCATGCTCAGTACAAAATATATTTAAGTGCAATGTTTCTCTTGTTAAAAGGTAGGAGCGAGACAGAAGATATTTGGCTGCTGCAGGAAATAAAAATATTGGGTCTGTGGTTTAAATTAAACTTCATTTTTAGCAACATGTAAGAAAAATAGATAGAAGAACAGATGACGGAGTGAATCTCAATGTATGATAATAGACAATTACAAATATTTGGGTCATATACTAGGGAATATGTATTTTGAATGCAACGAACATTGTACTCCATTTTAACAAAAGACTCTCCCCCTTCTGGAGAAGTTACTTTAACAAAAGACTCTCCTCCTTCCGGAGGAGTTACTATTTAACATTTACAAAGTGCCAATGGTGTGGTGGAGTGTCAGTTCTTTAAAACAATGTAGATAAATTCTTCTTTGAAATTCTGGTGGGAAAAAAATTGCATCTTTGACTAATTACATGCTCTATACTATTTTTTTCCTAGTTCTTAAACAAATTAAAAACTCACATTAAAAAAAAGTTTCATATAAATTGTAGTGTTAACTCATTTGGAAAACCATGGCACCAACAGGACTTAAAACAATCTAGATAAAATACTTTATCATATGCAATGGTGACATTACAGAACTATATGATTAGAATTAGATTTATAAAATGCCACCTAAAAATTTGAATTGAGAATCTCTGGCCCAGTGTTGGCATCTGCCCTAGGTTTAATCCACTTCAGGGGTTATGCTGTTCCAGCCAAGACTATAACCCTCAGAACTTGTCTCCTATTAAGCCATTTCATCTCTTTTATTCAAGGTCAAATCTCTAAAAAAAAATTACATAAAATGAGTTGAAGGGCCGAGAAGCATGGTAAACAGGCTATTTGGCATCCAAGGACAGTGATAATTCTCAAGTCCATGGCCCAAAATACTAAGCAAGATTTTCTCAAACTGCTATATTTAGACACTTATTTAAGAGCCTAATAAATCTGGGTTCTGGGTCACACACTTCGCCCATCTGAAAATCATGTGACTTTGGGGCAAGTTATTCAACATCTTGGAGCCTGTTTCCTCATCTGAAAAAATAAGGTTAATAATACCACCACACAGGTTGCTATAAAGATTGAGATAGCATATGTAAAATGCTTAGTACTATCTTTAGTGCATAATATGGGCTCAGCAAATATTTCTGCTGATTTTCTATTTGCAATTCCACAGCCTCAGATTTGTTCAGGTATTTATTGTGTCTTTTGCCTGAACTCACGTCTTCTTTCTTGAAAGTTTCACTGTTTTGTTTTATCCCTACAATCAACCTTAAACATGAAAATTACTTCCAAAGGAACTATTTCAACTACATTACAGTTTTCTCCTTCCTGCTCATCTTTTCACCCTATTAAATAAAGAATGGGATCAATTTTTGGCCTGGTCTCACTTTAAGACATAAGCATCTTTCTCCCATTACCTCTGAGAATTCATTCTAGTCAAACAGATCTCCTACTCAACTCCAGGGACAGGTGTTCCAAGCTCCTGTTTGGGCATATCAGGACAGTTCACCCTCTAAACCAGAAAATACAGAACAACAATTTGACAAAGTAATTTTTGTCTGTTGAATCCAACATTTAAAAATTGGGGGTTATATTTTGTATGTCTTTTAAATTTTTTCTAGTTACTTATGCTTATTGTATTTTTCAAAATTATTAGTCTACTTGAATTGAGAAGAAAAAGTAGTGCCTCACCATGGA
The DNA here is from genome assembly GCA_003508835.1 of Eonycteris spelaea. Lineage (NCBI taxonomy): Eukaryota > Metazoa > Chordata > Mammalia > Chiroptera > Pteropodidae > Eonycteris > Eonycteris spelaea. The sequence goes on along the minus strand of PUFA01000127.1, from coordinate 4,535,105 downwards.
CAATTTGAGAAGCACTGCTGTGACACATTGTCTTGCTCTCTTCTTAAGTACTATCTTCCTTGGCTCCTAGAGCACAGCTAATCTCCCCTGCTCAAATGAAGGGTTCCAAGTAATCTGACCACTGAAGGCAATACTACGCTGTAAAGAACCCACTCTACTGCAGAAACAAACACAGTCATCTATTACAAACATGTATGAGCTGTAATTTTGCCCACTGGAATCTTGCTAGATGACAACTTACTATGGCAGGAAATTTTAATATAGAGAGTTAATCCACTGTGGGCCCCTTCCAGACATTCTCTGTTTTTATTCACTGTTTTAATATGATGCTTTAGTTAGACATTAACTTCAGTCCGGTGTGCTAAAAGCATCAAAAGAAAATATTTAAATAAGTGAACACAGTACAACATTATGAAGAAGTTCTAGTTGGTTTGTTCTTTTATCAGTAGTATAGATTCATTAACATTATCTCCTTATCTGTAAGAAAACTTTTTACCAGTGCCTTCTATGTGAATTATAAACTCCAGGGATAGAAAGCTTCTATTAGAGATTCTTGATGAGCTATCCCAATCAAGTGCACAAAAATGGCCACCTATTAAAGTGGATAACTGGATAAGTTCCTTCTATTTTGATCCAGAAATTTAATTTAACACACATATATAACACCCACTATGTTCAAAGAATTATAAGAGGAGGTGAGGGTGTACCAAGATTGACAACATGCAGTACCTGGACTCCAGGGACTTACAACCTAGATGGGGAGTAACATAAGTCAACAGGTTACTATTACATAAGTGACATCTAGCAGGTGTTGTGAAAGATTTCTAAACCTCTGTTTATATAGAAGTTCAAAGCAGATCTCACATCTAGCTGAGAGGGTCTGGACAGGTTTTGTGAAATCATGCATGTGAGGGAAACTTATGAGGATGGATAAGACATCAACAGCTAACAGAATGAGGGGAAGGATGAAGGGGAGAATGAAGAAATTAGCATGAGATTAGTCACACACACATGCACACAAACTTAGTTTATTGCCTATAAACATGCTTCTCCAAGTCTATGACAACTGTATCAAAAACTGTTATGTCATTTGTAAAAGTTTTAAGCTGTTAAGAAAATCCATTCTCTTCTCATTGTATTGTATTGCATTCTGTGATTGTTTAACTCAAAAAGTAAATGTTAAGAAATAAGATTTCTAACATTAGGAAAAGAACAGTCCACTCAAAGTTTTTAGCTTACATTTATAATATTAATGAGGTTCTTTAATTACAAAATATTAATATCAACTTCTTCAAATTGATCAGAGGTGCACAAGCCAGAGGCATAGTCCTGAGTAAGAGGTGACAAGCCAGAAGAAAACATGTAAGTCATCTAGAAATTCTCAGACACTTGGGGAGGGGCCTGGACTGGGTCACAGATTTAGCTGGGTATTAAAAGGAGAGGACTCATACTGCAAGCTGAAGAACATGTGGGCATTCAGGTCACAATAAAATAAACCTACACACATAATCTCTACCTGACACTTCATCTCAGCAGACTTCCCATGTTCTCCTGTATCTGTTCACTCCTAACTGGCTGCAAGTCATGAGCATTCCAGTCTACCAAGACAACAAAATTAAATTTTAAAAAGATTTGAAAAAAAATATTCCAACACATGCCATTTGCTTAGAGCTTAGAAATGAGTTTTTTTTCCGTTAAAGTTTTCTTAATGGAAAATGTCCTTTTTGCTTACATATCATAAGTATCCCTCTTATTTCCTATGTTTTAACCTATCAAACATCTATCTGTCAACATAGTTGGAAGAAAGTGGGCTGTTGAGAATCAAATAAATGCAGTTTTCCTGAAGTGCAGATCATACATGAGACAGTAGTGGGAGATGAAGCCAATGCATGAAGGACTTAGAGAATCAATCTAGATGCAAAAAGGCCTTGGACTGTAATTGTTATTGTAATGGGTAATATTTAGTGAAAGCAAGCTGGGTGCTTCACATGGTTTCTTTCATTTAATCTTCACAACATCTGATGACATGAATGCACTTTAACTCCATTTTACATAAGAAGAAAAACACACTCAATCTCTAACATTTATATAAATAGAATTCTCCTATCCTCTCAGGACTAAGGGCAGTAATAACTGTGTTGCCCAGAAGAAGACTAAGAAAGGATTAATAAGATTAACAAGATGCCATTTTGGTGCCCAAAGCAACCACACAAGGCCTTGAGACCTACAAATTCAATGCAATCCTTATCAAAATCCCAGCTGTATTTTAGCAGAAATTGACACACTGATCCTAAAATTCATACAGAAATTCAAGGAACTAAAAATGGCCAAAACAATCTTCAAAAAGAAGAACAAAGTTGGAAGAGTCACGCTTCCAATTTAAAACTTAATCCAAAGCTACAGTAATCAAAACTGTGTGCTACTGGCATAAAAACAGATATATAGGTCAATGGAATACAATTAAGGATCCAAGAAAAAAATATTACCTTTATGGTCAATTGATTTTTGATAAAGATGCCTAGATAATTCAATTTGGAAAGAAGAATCTTTTCAATAAATGGTGTTAAAACAATTAGATCCACATACAAAGAATGAAGGTGGACCCATATCTTATACTATACATAAAAAATAAACTCCAAATAGATCATAGACCTAAATGTAAGGGCTAAAACTATGAACTCTTAGAGGAAAACATAAGCGTAAATTTCTGTGATTTGGATTAGGCAATGGTTTTTTAGTCATAACACCAAAAGCACATGTAACAAAATAAAAAACATAAACTGGACATCATCAAAATTAAAAATTTCTATGCCTCAAAGAACACCATCAAGAAAATAAAAAGATAGCCCACAGAATGGGAGAAAACATTTGCAAATCATATATGTGATAAAGGCCCTGTATCTAGAATATGTAAAGAATTCTTACAACTCAGCAATGAAAATATAACCTAATAAAAAATGGGCAAAGAATCTGAACAGATATTTCTCCAAAGACATATAAATAGCCAAAAGGCACATGAAAAAGTACTCATCATTAGCCATTAGAGAAATATATATCAAAACCACAATGAGATACTACACTTCATATCTACTATGATGACTAAAATAAGACAAACAATAACAGTGTTGGAGAAACTGTAACACTCATATATTGATGGCAGAAACAAAAAAATGGTACAAGCCACTTTGGAAAATAGCTTGGCAGTTCTTTAAAATGTTAAACGTAGAGTTAGCACATGACTGGGAAAATATAGTCCTAGGTATATGCCCAAGATAAATAAAAATATACATTCACTCAAAAATATGTACATGAATCTTCATAGCAGCATCAAGCATTACTTACAATAGCAAGAAAGAGGAGCCAACCCAAATGTCAACAAACTAAAGAACAGATAAGAAAAATGTGGTACATCCATACAAAATAACAGCTTTTGGAAATAAAAAGGAATGAAATACTGATGTATATACTATGATGTGAATACATGCGAAAACGTGACATGAAAATACGTAATGTCTAGAATAGGCAAATCTATAGTGACAGGAAGCACAGCTGTCATCGCCTATTTAACTTCCTGCCTCTAGTTATCTGAATACTGGCTAATGTAAAGGGTGAGGTGTACTTCCTGGATGCTGAGAACTCCTGGAGCCTTCTCCAGAAGAACAGTCACTTTCCCAATTGACCAAGAGGTAACCTATCAATGTTAATTTAAACATGTTTAACTAAGTTTTTGGTTTAGAAGTTTTGTCAGCATGTATCCTGTAAAGCACAGCTACGAATCAATGATGAGATATTCCAATACAGACAATTATTTATGATGAATGAGCATTAGAAATTTGAGGATGACCAACCTAAGGTAGGTACTGTGCCTCCATTTGGAAAATTTAACTAGAGTAAAAACACTGTGAGATTGCCACTATCTTTCTACAAGAAAACCTATCTAGGTTCCCCCCCCCCCACCACACACACACAGAATTTCTGCCTTTCTTCACTTCTTCAAATCATTATATCTGAAGTTTAAAAAGTATGTTTAGCAAAATGTAGAACACCTTAAAAAGTAATAGCAACAAATGATACGTTCCCCATATATAGAATCTTCTGAAATACAATAAAAGGGAATTATATAAAAGTCAATTTGTTTTGCTCTGAAGTAATTTTATGTTTAAGTTCAAGAGAAGTAGACCTTTTTTGGGAAATTATCCTAAGTAAATAATAAAAAGAGGAAAAAGCCATATGCATAAAGTTATGCATTACACCATTATTTTTCATGGTATAAATTTTGAAGTGGTCCAAATGTTCTAACATTAGGATATGGTAATTAGTGCATGATACATGTACCCTGTGGAGTATTATGTAACTGTCAACAATAATGATGTAGTATATGGAAAATGGTTAGGATGTTGTTTTAGAATCACACTGCTAAACTGTAATAATTACAACTATGCATCAATATATACATATATAAAGAAGAATGGGAAAAAGCAAGCAAAAATGTATTATGAAAGTGAAATTTTATATATTTTGCAAGATGAAGGGAAAAGAGCTGGGGCAAATACAATTTGTTAATTATACACTTACAATTTCTATCTCATAGGTCTAAATTTGTTGACATGAAACGTGTTCACAATAAATTAAGTGAATAAAGATGTATATGTGTGGTATGATAAAATCATGTTTTCTGATGGTGGTGGGGGTAGGGGGTTGCTGGCCAGTAGGTAATTTTTAAAGCAAACTGTTCTTATAATTTATACACCATAAAATACACTCATCAAATTTTTAGTACATTTGTAGAGTTATGTAATCATTCCCACAATCCAGTTTAGAACAACTCCATCATCTCAAAAAAGTTCCCTCGTGTTTGTTTCTAGCCACTCCCCACTCCCATCTCCACTGATCTGCTTACTATCTCTGTAGATGAAATTGTATTTTTGACACAAACAAAAAAAGTAAATAAATCATGTTTATGTATTCATACAGAAAAGTCAGAATAAACATGCACCAAAATTTTGTCTACTTATAGATAATATTAATTGCATTAAAAAATGTTTTCTGCAGTTTCTAACCAATTAGCATTTATTGCCTATTGAAAAGGATTTTGGTTTTGCTTTCCTTTAAAAAAAGACATGAAAAAATTTTAAAAAATTAAAATTTAACATAAGTATGGCAGATGATGCAAATGTATTTACTTTCACTTACTACCAAAACCCAACTAAAAGTATAGTTAGGAGTTTTTTAAAGCATGAATCATAAAGACAAAAGAGAACAGAAGCAAAGGAAACAGAAGCAAAAACTTTAAACTGGAAAGCAGATGAATACGCAGATGACCTCACAGAATTGAGAAAGTTGAATCGCAAGTCAAGCTTAGACACAACCAGTTTACACAGTAAACCACATACCTCCCCAAAGGCATCACCAGGTTAGATTTCAGGCATGAGGATAAAGGTGAGGCTGAAAACAGGAGGATTAAATGAAATTCTCTTTTAAGAATAAGAAATCCCTAGATCCCTTCCCCAAGTCTAAGCAGGCAACTATACTTCTCCCATTTTGCAGACAGCTGGACAGGCACAGTCGAAAGTAGGGGTACCATTTCGCAAACAGGAAGATTAGGTGAACATTTTATGTACCGAAAGCCAAGTCCACCCACCTCCAGACCTCTTCTCCACTCAGCTTCCAGAAAGATAACCAGTCCTACACAATCAAGGCAGGAGGTCAGCAATTTTTCTCTGGAGGATCTATCGAGTCTAAGAGGGAAGACTTAACATACCAACAGTAAGCATTTCTTAGCAAAATGGCCCACAGGTGGCAAGCCTCACCATGAGATCAGAGCTTCTTATCAGCTTTATGTGACACTGCTCTTAAATACAGCAGACAACCAGGATCACCAGACAACAGAGGAACATCTCAGACACAGAGACCAAACAAACAAAAAACTGGTGAAAATAGAGGCTCTGCAGGGAGAAAACGATGTTTAAACATTTATTTCATTAACATATTCAGAGACAGAAAACAGCGTTTAAACATTTATTTTATTAACATATTCAAAGGTATACTACAATCATAGGTAGATATACTAATATTACTTTACCCAATGAGTTGAAAACTTATCCTCACACAACCTGCACACAAACATTTATACCAGCTTTATTCATAACTGCCCAAACTAGAAATAACTAAGATGTTCTTCAAAAAGTGAATGGATAAAAAATATACAGTGGAAAAAGGAAAGCCTCTTCAATAAATGGTGCTAAGAAAACTGGAAAGCCACCCGCAAAAGAATGAAACTAGACTGTTGTTTATCATTATACATTAAAATTAACTCAAAATGGATTAAGGACCTGAATATAAGACCTGAAACAATAAAATGCATAGAAGAAAACATAGGAACTAAACTCAAGGACCTTGGGCTTAAAGAGGATTTTATGAATTTGACCTCAAAGGCAAGGGAAGTAAAAACAAAAATAAATGGGACTACATCAAACTAAAAAGCTTCTACTCAGCAAAAGAAAACGTCAGCAAGGTAAAGAGACAACCATCTGAATGGGAAAATATATTTGCAAGCAACACCTCCGATAAGGGCTTAATATCCAAATATACAAAGAACTCAGTAACAACAACAAACACCCCCCCCAAACAATCCAGTCAAAAAATGAGCAGAGGACCTGAACAGACGCTTCTCACTAGAGGACATATGAATGGCCAACAAATATATGAAAAGATGCTCAACATCACTAGCTATTAGGGAAATGCAAATCAAAACCACAATGAGATACCATCTTACACCTGTTAGAATGGCTATAATCAACAGGACAATAATAACAAATGTTAGAGAGGATGCAGAGAAAAAGGAACACTCATATACTGCTGGTGGGACTGCAAATTGGTACTGCTGCTACGGAAAACAGTATGAAGGTTTCTCAAAAAACTAAGAATTGACCTACCATAGGATCCAGCAAACCCATATCCAAAAAGATATTTGCACACTGATGTTCATAGTAGCATTATTCACAGTGGCCAGGAAATGGAAGCAATCAAAGTGTCCTATAATAGATGATTGGCTTAAGAAGCTGTGGTACATATATACAATGAAATATTACTCAGCCATAAGGAGAGATGAAATACTGCAACTTGCAACAACATGGATGGACCTTGAAATAATCATACTAAGCGAAATAAACCAGACAGAAAAGGTTGAAAATTACATGATATCACAAATGTGAGATATAAACCTAAAAACAACAAATGAACAGGACAAACAAATAGAAACTCATGGACATGGACAATGGACTAGTGGTTATCAGAAGAGAGTGGAGGGGAAAAATAAAAAAATAAAACATTAAAAAATTATGTATATATAGTATAAAAAATAAACTGGTATTAAAAAAATAATAAATAAGGAACATTTTTCTCAAAAAAAATGAATGGATAACTGTGACACATCCATACAGTGGAATATTATTCAATGATAAAAAGAAACAAGTTATCAAGCTACATAAAGAAACAGAGGAAATTTAAATGTATATTGCTAAGTGAAAGAAGCCAGTTTGAAAGGCTACCTACACTATGATCCCAAGTACATAACAACACGGAAAAGGCAAAACTACAGGAACAGTAAAAAGGTTAGTGGTACCAGCAGCTTGTTAGGAGAGAAGGATGAATACGTGGAACACGGGAAATTGTTAGGGCATTGAAATTATTCCATGTGTGGTCCCCAACTTTTCTGGCCCCAGGGACCGGTGCTCCTATGAGAATCTAATGTCTAATGATCTGAGGTGGAGCTGAGGCAGTGATGCTAACACTGGGGAGCAGCTGCAGATACAGATAAAGCTTCGTTCTCTGGCCCACCGCTTACCTCCTGCTGTGTAGACTGGTTCCTAACAAGCCACAGACCGGTACCAGTCCACAGTCCACAGCCCAGGGTCTGGGGACCCCTGTGCAGCAGTGGTAAACACATGATGTTAAACTGTTAAAACCCATAAAGCTGTACAACACAGAGTGAATCCTAATGTAGACCACAAACTCTAGCTAATAATAAAGTATCAGTATTCATTCATCAAGTGTGACAAATGTACTACACTGAGGCAAGATGTTAATAACAGAGTTAACTATGGAGAAGGCTGTATGAGGGAGTATTTGGGAGAACTCAGTACCTTCTGCTCTTGTTTTCTGTAAACAAATTACTCTTAAAAATGCAAGTCTATTAACCAAAACAAACATCAATGAAGTACTTTTTTCTAAAAACTTGCTAAATTAGCAATGAAATTGATACTCTTACATTCCAGGGGGAATTATAAACTGGAGGAATCCTTTGAGAAACCATTATGCTGTAATGTATCTGAAAGTGTAACTTTCATCTGAGCAATTTTACTTTTGGAAATCTATGATGCAAAAAAATACAAAGTATGGTAGGGAGGGATCTATAAACACCAAGTAAAAAACTGAATCTTATCTAAATTATCCAGTAGGTAAATGGCTAAATATGTTGTATCATAGGTGATATAAAACTGCAATAAAAATTATAATCATAATTTAATATAGTAATTCAGAAAATACTCACAAAATACTAATTTTAAAAGTAGAATATAGAATTACATAATTACAATTATCAAAAAATACATTTCTGCAAAAAGCTGTGAAGTTGGTGAAATTATAGATTTTCTTTTTCTCTATTTCTCAAACTTTCTAAAATGTTATATTTTATTGAAACAAAGGGGTTTGAAGTGATGAGGCAAGCTGCATTGTTAGTACTTTAATATAAATATTGGATTTGATGATGTCTTAATGACACTTTTTACCCTATGGAATATTTAAACCTTACTTATTTTTACAATAAAATATGTGTCACAAAAATTAGAGAAAGATGGAGTTAGCTGTAAATAACATTACTTTAAAGGACATGTATTAAGTTATATTACTACTATTATTATAATGTGACTATTAGGATATTCTATTGTTTATTAATTTCAAATTTTCTAAAGTCTCAAGTTAATTTTCCTTTAATGAAACATTATTATTGGCATGAAGACAATATGAGTTTTAAAAAATATAACTATCAGTTTCCGGTCTGAGTGTGGCATGATTTCTGATCGCCTCTTTATTAACTCAAATCTATACTCCGAAGATCATAATTTCTTTATAATACAATGTGATAGCTATTTTCTCTCACATATCTTTATATTTGGTGTTATGAATTGCTTGAAAATTAGTATTCTCACTTAAATATTCTAAGAATACTTGATGCCAGAACATTTATACCCAGAACATTTTACATTAAGTATTCTCAGTGCCACTAAGAATTTAGGTCTAAGCAAAACTGCTAAGTGTTAAATGGAGAATTTTCAGTGTTTACCACTAAACTCCATGTTTTGAGGAGAATGCTGTTGTAACCTCAGTATCCTATAATCTACAAGTCTAAATGGCTTCGATACTAAATAAAAAGTCATCTTTCATGGCTATTTTATCAGTTTCAAAAGATCTCATGAGTTTTTGTTGTCAACAAGAAAACTTATGAGTTTTTATCAACTGGATTTAAAGTAAAGAGAATGTTTTTTTATTTTTTTAATAAAGGGGGGGGCTGGGTTTTGAAAAGAAAGATGTCCAGGGACATTTGATTTGGTAAGAAGTGTAGGGTCCACAGAGTTATCAAAGAGCTTCCTTTTTTCCTTTTCTCCTTTCTCTCTCCCATTATTCCCTAATCTTTGTGTTTATCTCTTCTCTCTCTTTTCTTTCTCCAGTCTGTTTTTCTTTCACTGTTGAAAGAAAGAAAGAAAGATAGAAAGAAAGAAAGAAAGAAAGAAAGAAAGAAAGAAAGAAAGAAAGAAAGAAAAGAAAGAAAGAAAGAAAGAAAGAAAGAAAGAAGAACTAGTTTGTAAGTTACAGGATTGAAAACAGTTTAGAGGCAAAATGTTGAAAATAAAGCAGGAAAGGGGTATCACAAACGGATTCCTCACTCTGAGGAATCAGTAAAGGTTAGGATTCAATATATACTGCATGAAGGCTTCCTTTTCCTCTGTGAAGGAGAAGGAAGTTCATTCTCTGAGAGCTGGAAAGGAACTGAAGTGAGAAGAAAGTTTAGGTGGGCCAGCCATTTAGACATAACTGGGGAAGAGTCAATTTGGGATAACACAGGATTTCAGGACAGAGTTGCTAGCAGAGATGAGAATGTATGTAGTTATATCACTGATCACCCTAGTTGTATGAATTTCTCAGTTTGGTTCCAAGAGCATAGAAAAGTAGATGGCTAGAAAGTCAGGTACTGATGAAGGCCAAAGGATATATCTAGAAACACTGAGGACTCTAGGGTTTATTTATCATGGAAGAGGTAGTGCTACCCATGAAGGTAAGGGCAGAAAGACAGGTCAATAAAACGGACCCAACAGAAATAAGTACATAAGAGAGGACAGATGCCTACAGGCATTAATATGTAGTAACTTGACCTAAGATGAGTCTGAGATAAACAGGGTGAGGTGAAGGAGGGACCTCAAGAGGCCATCTGGTCCGTGCTTCTGCCACCAAGCAGGACCACCCAAAGCCTTCCAAAGCGAAGAGACTCTGTATTGTCTTTCAAGACCACCGACCACCAAAATCAATATCTGACCTTTGATATTCCTCCACATCAGAAGTCAGAGAGCTTTTTCTGTAAAGGACCAGAGAGTAAACACTAAAGGATCTGAGGTCACAATTATTCAACAATGCATTGTGACTTACACGCCCATTGACAGTATACAAACAAAATGAGGATGGTCGTACTCCAATAAAATTTTATTTTTAAAAATAAATAGTGGACTGGATTTAGTCCAAAACAAGTTTATAGGCCTCTGCCACAAGCCATTTTCTTCTGAGGTGTTTGTTCTTTTTTTCCTGATCGTAAGAATGCTTTGTATACAAAGAATATTAACATTCTGTTTACTACATACACTGCAAATATTTTGTTTTTGTTGATATCTTTTGTTTTGAATATTTGGGGGAAATGTAAAAGTTTAAATAAATATGTTCATGAAGTCAAATCTACTAATCTTTTCCCTTGTTTTTAGCTTTATAATTATGGTTAGAATGATTTTCCCTACACCAACATTACATAAATACTTATCTTTTTTTCCTCCCTAGAATTTTTAGAGACAGTACGTGTATGACAGATAAGAACACAGACTCTAGGGCCAGAATGCCTAAGCCTGTAGTGCCTGTAGCACTACTCATTATCTCTTTAAGTGTCCATTGCCCTAAAATGGAGGCGGAAATAGCTACTACTTCATAGGGCCGCTCTAAGGATTAAATGACTAAAATATGTGTGCTATAGGAAAAAGTGCTTAAATCAAGGCTTGACACACAGTACAAGCTAAATAAATGTCAATTATTATTATTTTGGTATCTTTAATTCATCTGGAAGTTATTCTGATTTAAAAAGTGAGCTTGCAATCCAATTCTATTCCCCCCACATCTTGTGATCTAACTTAGTTTCCTTCTTTTATGAGACATAAACATTTTTAATTTTTTTCATTATTACAAGTGTGGTATTTTTAATTAAAAATAAAAACTGTTTATTGAATTTATATATAGTTGACTCTTGAACAATGCAGAGGTTGGGGCACCAACCCCCCATGCAGTCGAACTCCGTGTGTAACTTTTGACTCCCCAGAAGCCTATGTTGTCTCTTAGTATTCATTCCTGATTCCAGGACCCCCACGAATACAAAAACCCACGATGCTCAAGGCCCCTCTATCAAACAGTGAAGACCAATGCATATAGTTGGCCCTCTGCATTCACAAACTCCCAACTGCAGATCACACAGTTCAGGTATTTATTGAAAAAAAACGTAAGTGGACCCAACCAGTTTAAGCCCATGTTACTCAAGAACCAACTGTGCATGGTATTTATATAGTTTACAGTGGCTAAAAGGGCAGGCTAAAAGGTTTATTATATGTTGCCATCTAAAATAGTGAGTTCTTTTTTTTTTTAATTATATGAGCTAATAAATTAAAACAAAGGTCCAATGCCTCAACATGTCATGAGGCCTATCCCATGCCTACCACTGGGCCTTGCAAAGTCCCCTCCAATCTGATGGCCTTGGCCGTCTTTTTCAGCTTCTCTCACACGTCAAGCACTCCCCCTGGAGTCCTCACATATTCTGAAGTGCTCTTTCCCCAATTCTCCTCTAGCTTTGTCTCTTTCTTCCTTATCATCTCAATACAGACAGTACCTCCTCAAAAACTTCCTTAAATATCCAATATAAATTATGTACTCTGCTACTTTTGGCCTTTCTAGACCTCAATCCAATTATAAAATCATACAGTTATATCATTACAGACAAGTGTGTTTATTACTATCTTCTGTTTGAGTAGAAACTCACTGAATATTGGTTGAATGAATAAAAATTAAAATAAGTATTACAAATGTTACTAGTGAAATAAAATCTCACTAATCTTACAGATGTGAAATTTAAGGCCAAATTGAATTGTATCTTTAACCTATTTATGAAAAAATTTTAAGATCTTTGCCTCATAAGCATTTGCATACAATTAGATGCTATTACTACACATTATTTGTGAGCGGCTAGTCAAATGATCATCTATGTTGTAGAGAAAAACATACTTTTACAAATTTCCATGAATTAAAATTTTTGTGAATTCAAAATTAGTCTTCTCCTTTTAGTCTGAAGTTTTACTAATGTCAGTATATTTGTTCATATATTTATCTACTTAATCATTCAATTACATATTTATTGATTACCTTCTAGGCATTAAGCCCTGGTGATTGAAACATAAACTGTACCCTCTGAGAGTTTAGAGCCAAGTGAGATACATGCCAACCAGTTACAGCCAAGAAGCAGCTCACACAGAAGTAGATACAGCAGGCTGCTTGTTGACTGGAGAGGTCAGGGATGGCTTTTTGGAATGATGTGCTTGAGACTTTGTTATCCATATTTTAACTATTTATAAAGAGGAATATTAGGTGAGACACCTTCAAGAAATTACAAAAGATAGTAAATCCCATTTATTTATATATTCTTACTTTTCACATTGTTAAAGAACACCTCTATCCATTTTGTCATCTGTCTTCAATGATAACTATATTTCAATCAACCATAGTGTGGCAGAGACTAACTAGATGCTCGCCAAAATTGCCTCCTCTCCCTGGAGACACGGCCAAATATCTCCTAGTTTTCACAATGGAATGTGCCTAATGTGATGGCCAAGACAACTAAGTGTTGTGTGTCTTTCCTGTATTCTCTCTTTTTTCCAGAATAATCTTGTAGGCTGGAATTCAAAGATGGCAGCAGACCAAGATGAAAGGAGCCTGGATACCTGAGTGACCGCAAAAAGAAGCACTTCACCACGATGGATTGCAATGTGAGCGAGTAATTAATTAAGCTGCTGAAATTCTGTGGGTGTTTGTTATAGCAGTTAGCTTACCCTAATGAATCATTTCACCGTGAAGGTAGTAAGTAGTCAATCAGAATTTTAAAGAACAAGATGATAACAGATATTTTTGGTACCTTTTCTAATATTCATCCTGCTGTCTTCTTTGGTTTTATTTGGGGTCCTAATATATACAGCTCGAGGAGAAAGATTTTGTTTGGTCTAAGTTCATCATGAAAATCCTGTTCCTCATCTTTCTAGCCTTCTTTGCAGTGAGGGATGGCAACGCAGTCCAATTCTAGCTAAGAAGACATAAGGGGAAGACTATAGGGGATTCTGGGAAATGTTTTCACTCCCTGCTAAAAGGGGACCTGCATGGATGGCATCATCCCTTTCTTCTTGACGCAAACAGGGACCTGCAAGACTGGGGCTGCATTCTTAACATAATAAATGCATTTTGATCTAACATAACAACTCATCAATGCCATAAATTTGTGGGCCGATATGGAATATGCATGAAAAAAATAGTACATACCCCCATCTAAAGGCATTTTAAGTTAATTTTCTCCTTTTTTTTTTTTTTAAGGTGAGGCAACCCTTGGTTGATTCCACAGATTGCAAGGACCTTGTCAGCTTACAATCCCTTATTTTTTAATTTTTATGCCTACAGCACCTGGTCTTCCTAGGTGGTCTCCCATCCAAGACTAACCAGGCCCAACTCTGCTTAGCTTCTAAGATAAGACGGGATTAGGCTTGTTCAGAGTAGCATGGCCATAGACTAAAGTTAATTTTCTATTAAACATTGACATGACAAAATAAAGGCCTCAATGGGCCCACAGCCACTTGGTGAAATCTGAAATATAAAGATCTGTTAATTTCATACTCTTAGTTATTTGTCATCTATTGAACATAAGACAACATGGTTATCTCTCATGCTTTTTTAATGTGCTTCTTTAAATGTACTGGCTAAGAGCTTAGGCTTTGGAGTTGGAATGCCTAGATTCAGACCCCAGCGCTGGCATTTACTCTGTGTATAAACTTCTGTCCATTTTTTTCCTTTACTAAGATAAACATAACAATAGCATATACTAAGGATGGTGATGAGGATTAAATGATACAATCAATATAAAGTACTTAGTAGAGTGCTTGACACATAATGCTTAATAAATATATATAATAAATATAAGATTTATTTTTATTACCTCCAAATTCTAGCCATGCAGCTTCAAATAACGAAATAATCCATTATTTGTGAGGGAGGCATTTGCTTCCCATGGATATTAAGCATGCTTTATGTTCAGGGCCTCTTGGTGAGTAACCCAAAGAATATTTAAGGCTGCCCAACAGCCTTTGGACTACTTGGGTTTAAAACAGGGTTAAAATAACATCATGACTAAGTTGCTTTAAGTAAAGGATTAGAGTCAATGACCAAGAGTCAAGGGCAAGATGAGCAAGGACACTAGAAAAGTAGGCTGTGTGCCTTCTTCTGTTGCTGTGAACTCCAGGGTTTGTGGACTCTGGAGCCTCACCGCAGACAAGATGATAAAGAGACAAGATCAAGTAAAGTCACAGATGATAATCCCAACAGGCTGCCCTCCACCACTCCATTCACCTTCCCATGCTTCTCCAAAATGGATTATTCACCATTACAAGGGCATGGCCACATATTTTTGCCTCCACATCTCTGCTCTTGTGATTCTCTTTCCTAAAAAACCCACTAGACTGTCGGAACTCTATTATTTCTCATTCTAACATAAATACCTTCTCTTTCAAGTCAGCATCTCAAACAGTCTTCCTGACTTTTCTTAACTTGTTGAGCTTCATTCATTCGAAAAATATTTTTCAAGTACCTACCATGACCTTGGAATTATCCCATGTACTGAGAGAACACAGTCTTGACTCTTTGGAAATAGTTTAATAGTTACAATAAATTGAATTTATTTGTACCTTCTCTCTTCCCAAACAGGATGTGCACCAGCTTACAATAAAAGACACACACTGTGTAATAGAATCTTAAAAGAAAGTTCAGGGCTAGAAGAGAGAAGAAATCAAATATACTAACCAGTAAATACATAGTTCAGCATGAAATGTAGCTCCTGGGGAGCCAGGGTAATAAAAAGTGGAACACAATGATCTATCATCAATACTTTCTCTAATCAACAGAGAAAATGCATACCAGTTCCTCAGGGCCAATAAAGCAGCATATCCCTCACCCTAAAGTAGTATATACTTTTTCTCCTAGGTTTCAAATAACTACAGAGGTTTCAAATAACATTTCAATATCAAAACTCCTAAAAGAGAGTCATGTCCATTATGCCACAGGATACAAACTAGTTCACTAAATTTCAAACTCCTTAAATGCAAGTACTAAATTTATTAGGAACAATAAAAACAATAACACTATATTGGAAAGAAACTCACCCTAGATCTCTTTTATAGAATTAAACAAGCCGAAATAGTATGCAAGTATTTAAATGACTGCTATTCACAGTACAACAAAACATACATCCCATAGAGATGAATGTAAATGTTGAGTAAAATAATAAAAGTATACTAATTTTTACATCACCCAAGAGTGGACATTACCATTATTAGTAAAATTCCTCCATTTAAACTGAGTCCGATGTGAGTTCGGCCAAAGGAAAACAGCTTGCTTTGCCTGATTAGAAGATGGAGCACTCAATGGGGCGATCTGGACCTGAAGGAACAGAGCTGCGGATACTGCCATCCAGTTCTCATTTCTTTTGAGGCCCTTGTTTAGTTCCACTATTTCACATATGTTTTTATCTGAATGTTTCCCATCATGTCAATCTTAATCTAAAATCAAATTTGTCACCTCTCTCCCCAAAACAGCAATTTCTGTTTTCCCTGTTTCTGTTAATGGCACCATATTACTCCCAGGCAATTGGGCTTGAAAACATCAGTCTTTCATTCCTTTCCCCTAACTCCAAATTCAGTCAATAATCACATGTATCTTTCATTTTATTTTCTGAGTCTCTTTCTCCTTTATTGCCAATACTAATATTCAGGTCCATTTTACCCTGAGCCTATATTTATACAATAGCTAGATTCACCTTTCCAAAATACAACATTGTCACATTACTATTCAGAAACTTTCAGGGGGCCTTTGTTGCTCAGTAATCAGACTGCACTTCAGAAACTAGAATTTACCTACTCCATAACATGGTCTCAACCCAACAGCTTTATGCCCTATTGACTTTTTCTTTCTACTGCTTTCATACTATTCTACCACTGTCCCTATATTCATGTTCAGTGTTCCTCAGTGCCAAACTTCTCTTCTTACCCCTTTCCTATTAATTCAAATTCAATTCTTCAAGGATTAGGTAGTTTTACCTCCTAAGCAAAGTTTCCTTAAACTTCTCTACCCTTCGCTTAACTCATAGTACTTAATGTCATCTACCTGGCTCATTCGACAACTATTTTTAAACAACTCTATGATATCATTAATTCTATCTTATGGAATGTTCGCATTTACACAGATGGTCTATATGTAAGATATATTTTTTCTTCCCAACTAAAATATAAATTCCTTACACTTTTTTTTTGGTCCCACAGTGCTTAGTACCTAGTAGGCCCTTAAATATATTGTAAAATTTGAGAAAGGGAGCCTTGGAGGTCGCCTACTAACAACTCCTGCTCAGCATGGGAATCCTTTTGGTATTCCTCATGGCCAATCTTGAATGACACTCTCAGTTTCATCACAAGACAGTGTGTTCCACTGCTGAAGAGCACTAGTCAACAGAAATGTTTTCATCGAACTCCAAAATACAGCTAAGTGAGTGAAAATGCAGGCAAACAGTACGTTCAGTATGCTTCCCTAGAGGCATGTACATGTCTAGAATATCTCAGGAAGGATATACAAGAAGCTGGAGTTATCGCTGCACGGGGACGGAGATGGAAGAACAACTAATTTTCACTATTAGACTCTTTGGTATATTTAATAATTAAGAAGGTAAAATGTTTTAAGTCCTTTCTTGTTACATACTTAGAACTTCCTCTGTGAAACTTTTACCCTGATCTTATTCTAATCTCTGGAGCTGACCAGCATCAATCAACTATGTTGACTGACATTTTAATGAACGGTTGCTAAGAATCATGTATATACGCACATTCAATTAAGGTTTATTAAACCTCTTAAAAGTAACATATTCTCTTAAATGAGTTGAAAACTAGCTCAAATAGGCTTTAATACTTAAATAATATTTATTTTTATAACACAATTTCCAAATAAGTTTCCTTAACTGTCTTAAATTTTTTACATAGGCCTCCTATTCTGTTTTCATTCATATTCTCATAAGATACTTGTTGCCTAAGGCATTTTGCTGTTATCTTTTTATTACATGAGCAGCTTTATGATGATCTTACCACCTGCAGTGCCTTCTTATTACCTAAAGACCTAAGATATGTTTAGCAGATTTAAGAATATATTAACAGTTTTCAGAATTATGCATAACCCCTAAGTTACAAAACAGTTTTGAGAAGAAAAGCCAGTCCTAAATATTATTAAACATTTACAAGATGAAAAGAGATATTCTCATCATTATGAAGAAGCACATATCTTGGGAATCAAATAAACTACGTTCTAGTCCTGGCTCGTTACATATCTCTGGGCCCCCAGTTTCATCTCCATCAATAACACATGCACAAACAGGTATCAGACTATTTTTGAGAGCACTTCCTCATCTTGTTTTCTGTTTATAACATCTTCACTCCAACAGGTGCTCAGGTATTACAGCACACATAGTTAGGATTTATAACTACTCACCTAATGAAAGCATCTTTCTTCCTGGGATATGGCAAGGATTCCTTAATGCTGGAATTATCCCTGGCTCCAGGCATTCCCCTTGGCATTTATCAACAACAAAAAACTTGATCAGAGATCTTTCGAAAGCTGTTTGTATTTTCATATATGACCAATGTGCTCATTTGAACTAAAAGATACTGACATCATGAAACTTGTCATCCTTAAACCCTCTTGAGTTTGTAGAGGTATAGTGGAGACTTTAAGCAAAGAGGACTACTATCACCAGCTGTGGTGTGTACTATAATTGGTAATTGGCTCTAAAAGTCCCATTAATAAAATTTAGCTCGATTGAATAAGCACTCCTAGAGTGTCTACTAGACTCAAGGCAATGTGCCAGGAGATAAGGGAAAGCACTTTGCTCTTTTCCACTCAGCACAAAGAGAAGAAATATAAAAGTCCTGCTAAGAGTGAAAGGCCTCTTAAGACTATGTTGTGCTCATCAAGCACCTGTTTGCCCTATCAATGAATGCTATCACGATTAGCAGATTCTAATCTTGCATCTGGAAATTTTCCTGTCATTCATACCTTGTAGCTGCAGTTCTCAATAATATCAGAACCAACTGAATCCTGATGCAAACCACACCTCTACCCCTCAAAGTTCAGGCTAGTGATGTGATCCTCCTATAATGCATTTCCATATCTTCATTTGGGACATGCTTTGCCCTTCTAATGTGTCTCAGTTTCTCAATATGTTTACATAGTCATGATTTCCACATTCAAGGTTTCACCAGTTAGGCACTTCTGGGGTGGGATGAGGGGGCTGGTATGGAGAAGAAAAGGGGAAAGGTCATGATCACTTTTTCAGACCCTATAATATTCTGGCCTCCTGGCCAGAAAAAATAATAAAGGTTTATCTTAAATCTGCTTTGTCATTTCTATTACTCCTCAAGGGCAAAAAGCAGTAGTGGCAAAAAAATCCTGCAAATACCTTCCCTTATCACCCTTTATAACTGGAAGAGGCCATAACGCAATCAAGCATGTGCTAATCGCAGATATTTCTTGTATCAACAGGTATTTACTGAGCTCCTACATCTACGCTGGGATCTGAAGAATCCAAAATCAGTTTAGACATTGTTCCTACTCTCTGGAACCTCATGATTGAGTGGAGAGGTGGGGTTTATCCAAAACCCAATTGAGAACAGCTAAGTCTGATACTAACAATAAAAGAAATCAACTATACAATCTTGGTACTACAGAAAAACCTAGGAGGTGGGCAATCAAACTTAATCTCGCCCCATATACAGAAATCTTCTAACATCCTTGTAAGGGTCATTAAGCTTCTGACTTAACATGGAACTCACATTTCACAAAGCAGTCCAGTTAATTTTTCAATGTCTCTTATTGCTGAAACATTTTATCTATGTTGAACAAAAACTCTCACTTATTTATTACTCTATACAGCAGTGATTTTCAAAACTTTGTTTTTTAAGTAGTGCAACATGTCTTTAAAATAAATACCAGGCATAAACCAATATATAATGGTTTTTGTTATAAGTGGAACTCCACTGTTGGGAGCTGCAGGGGGCCTTCAGCATATCCACGAGTGCCCCTTCTCCTCCACCCACTAGCAGCCCAAGGCACACCACACAATGCCTGCAGATCTGCAGAGTAACATTTGAAAACCACTGCTAAGGATATATTAAAAGTTTTAAGAACTTTAAGGTAATTAGAGTAAATCTAATTCCAGTTACAAATCTCAGCCCTCAAAGACAACTATTTTGTCTTACTCTTCTTGGATTAAATTTGTCCCTTTTAAATTGTCTATCTCCTTTGTGTTATTTCCCCCTATGCTTCCCCCATCCTGATCATTGTCTTCCTAAAACTGCAAAAACCATATCTGAACACAGTTCTTTAGATACTGTGAGCAGCAAAGGATACTATCTCATTCTCTGGACAGCAACAGAAGTTGAAGAAGGCTTAGTGAATAAAGAAGAATATGAGCTGGACCTTGAGAAATGTAGAACATAGGTGGACAGAAGAGAAGATAAAATTCCAAGCTGGGCGGCCAGCATGAGAAGATACAGAAATTAAAATGAGGGCCTCCTGACACTTTGAACACTTCTCTTCCAGATCTGGTTCTTTTCCATTCAGCCAGCTGCCCACTCTCTTATATTTCTTAGAATAAATTAGACCAGATCTTATATTCATGAATATAGACTTCTACTGTATTAATACCAAATAAGGAACATGATCTGATCAGTACTAAAACTAGATCACTTAATATTATAGTTATTGCCAGAGGGAAAAAGTACTTGATGATAATGTTTGATAAGTCCATGGGAAAAAAACTGTGTCATCTTACAATGAGTCAATACCTTGACAAGAAGATTCATAAAGGTTATAACAACTATTGAGGGGCATCCCTGGGGATTCTCAAATCTGAAGCATACCCAAAGAACACTGTGCCTGTAAAAAATTAAATTTTATCACTTATCAAACCACAGGTAATATGTGCCCCAATGGTCTCCTGGCTATAAAAACAAAAGCATTTTCAGGTATATGGGTGCTAATCCGCTAAGATAAAACATCCTGTGAAAACAAATACTAAAAGACCGTCTTCTGTTACTTAATTTTCCAATGTACAGATAAAAATTCATGCACATTAGTGTTTCATATAATATGTTTTACCATTCAAGGAGGAAGATCTTAAAGACAGGATATTTCACGATATATCTTTTCCCCATAAAATGTATTTGTTAGTGATTATATGAATATTTACTATTTTATATTACAAAAAAATAGGATTTTTTCATGGGATTCATAAACCTGGGAAATTAACCTTGTTCTAAATTTTAATCTGTTATGAATCTATAGAGTTTTAGGATGTTGAGAAAAAAAACTGATTTACTAGCATTCAGGGTAATTGATTCAGACATTTTTTTCCATTATTTTCTCTTTTCCTTCATCTCAAAAGGAGATAATCTGAATTGCTCTAATCTGAAAAACAACAATAAGTGTAGCAAATACTTGACAATGAAGATGGAAAGCTTCTAAAAATGTTACCTTAGTAACGGCAAGAATGTGGAAGAATAAGAATACACTGTCAGGACATCATTTCAGATTCCACAGATTTGAGGCCTAAATACAGTCAGCTTTCATTAGCTTTTTGTTTTTCCCAGCAGGTCCTTGGACTTTGAAACAAAACCTGAATGACAGCTATGAGCAATTCCAGCCTGGCTCCTGATTAGCTATGCCAAACAAAACAACTCTCTGCAGTGTAAACTTTCCAGGCATCTGCAACCAAGCCTCTGTAGAGACTATAATTCCTCAGTGAGATTTGAAGGAGAGTCAGAGGTTGGGGGTAAAGGGTGAACAAGTGGGGGGAGGGGGACAAAAGAATAAGACCTTCCCCTCTACCTCAAACTAGTTCCCTGAACTAGTTAAAGCCAGGGGAAGTAAAATGGAACTTGTCTTGGTGGTGATGTTGTCATTGCGGCTTTTTAACTCTGCCTGTCTACAGTTTAACTAACCAGTTCTCTAAATCTAAATATTCGATTCCAATTAACATCCATACCTCCTTGTACTCCAAATCACCCATGCATTTAAACCAAACAAGCAATTCTGAGGCCCTATTGCCATTAAATAGAGCAAGCAGTCGATTAAAGAGATCTGAACAAGAAGGGGGAGAAACATATATAAATAGACAGTGCCCCATAAAAATGCAAACTAAGATTTTGTGCCATTTGTTGTCATTCACTTTCACTGCATACAGACCTAAAATTAATTACATCAAATGACAGTGCACTGTGCTGTGTGGTCCCATCTGCTACATAATTAGATCCTTGTGGAACTAGTAAGAAGCTTTTTCCTTATGATTGGTCCCCTTGATTCTACCTAAAGAACATTCCTTTATCTACACAAAAGAATTACAGATTAGATATCAAAGCAGCCACTTTAATCTGATGCTTGATTTCAAAGTTATAAGTGGTTTCAGAAAAAGTTGTCAAGAAAAATTGGTATTGGAGTGCTACATGGCAATTCAGCTATAAAGAGATAGGTTAAACTAAAAGGTTAATTTAAACACTGCCAATGATCCTCCTAAAACTTCAGAAGTAAAAATTGTTATTTTTATACTTTTTGGCCACACAGTAAGAATGGCAGCATTGAAATTTCCTTTTTTTCAGGAAAGTGACATTTAACCACACTCCTTACCACTTCTGAGATAATCTACAAAACTGATGGTTGGCTTAATTAGAATGGTGGGCAACAAAGGTCCCCTGTTTTCTGGTCAATAACCTTTTTTTTAACAGTCTGATGATGATTATGTACCATTTAAAATAAGGCAAATAGCTCTAACACCTAAGATGTAATTTGCAGATATATGGCAACATATTTACAGAAAACTTACCATTTATACAACTACATCATAAAAGCCTAGCTTAACATTCAGGACAACATTAAATTTAATTATCAAAGGTCTGAGAAGAAAATTCAAGTTCAGACAGAAGAGTCTATATAAAGATTCATCAAAAAATCACAATCAGAAAGATATAATTTTGGAAACTAGGGACAAGGAAAATTTCCATGTTTGAGACAGGTAATATCAAACCAGAAAGCTACATTCCTCATTATTTTAATTTTGACTTTCTGCAATTTATCCTATTAAACTGTAAAAACCTTAACAATATTTCTAAAACAGATGAAGATAAGGATAGTGATGTTTGGAACAGCAGAAAACCCCTCATTATGAGTCTATGCTTGAAATCCCAAACAAACCTGCTGATTCAGCACAAAGTCATCTTCAGAGTTCTTATCTGTAAATGGAACAATCCATTGTGTGGCTGAAACAAAGGGCAGTGCAAAGGAAATCAGCCAAATCTGGGCCAGATGGCCACTGATTCAATTTCATTCTCTCCACCCCCATCCTCCCTGGCACTACAAAAAATGGATTCAGACAGCATTTCAGTTACCAGGTAAAAACCCTGAGTGGAAGGTATAAACCTTTTACAGTTACTTTCACCATCCCCCACCGCAACATCAACACCACTCAATTTACTAACAACAAAATGTCATAAAAGTTAAAATGAGGAAGTTTAATTACTGCTGTACATCTAAAATCCCAATGTTTATTTCTTAGGCATGATATGGAGTTTTACCGGGTGGAATGATTAAAATATTCATATTAATTTGTTCTCATCTATTGTTTTTCCTCAAACTGACACAAAATGAAAACAAACACAGGGAAAACTGATCTACCACACTCATTTTCTACAGGTTGACTGTGCCATCACCTTGCAGAGTCTTGAGGTTTTTAACCCAGAGATACTTTTTACCAATGACAAGCTACCAACAAAAGAAATCACTGATTTTGATTATAAACCACAGTATCTGACCTCATATTACAGAATCTGTAAATAAGGATACTGCTGAAAATACACATTGTCACACCTATATGGGGGACTATAAAACTCAGTTTTAAATTCTAAACAGCAACTATAAATTAAAGCAAAACATACAGAATTATGTCTTAAAATCTGCAAACACTCTATGGAAACATACATATTAAAGAATGGCATGAAACAAATTCAGGATCTCTCGATAAATTTACTCAGGAAACTCTTTTACTTTTCCTAACTGTATAAAAGAGAGATATTTAGATTAAACAAAGGTCTTTTCTTTGAAGAAAACTCTTGACTTTATAGTAGTTGCTTGGAAAGTATTTACACTTATGTGGCCTAAGTAAATTTTATCAAACAATAAATAGCAATTCTTTTAATAAAGTTTATAATTCTTTTAATAATTACTTTGGAAATGTCAATGCAAGAGTACATTTTATTGGCATGCTTCAGTGCTACTTTTTCAAGATTTACATATAGAAAGGTTAGGGTAGATCAAAGAGTTTTTTGTCTATTTGTTTGTTTATTTTACACAAGATAATCACAGGCTGGTAATTCAATGGCTAAGGACAAAAATGACTTCAAAATATGCAATCAACAGCAACCACACAAATGGCCTGTTTTATTATAGGGAAGTAGAAAAAGCTGCTAAAGTCAATACAAGGTAACCTCCTTTAAGAGAACATTTGTAGCTTACAGTAACAATTCCAACGAGTAAGTATAAAATGAAGCCAAATTACAGAGCTTTAAATCTTGATCTTTTGTCTAAAAGGGGATAGCAGCAAGTGGAAACTTTTCCAAAAAACCTGTCCTCAGCAATTGTTCCTGGAAGCTGATTTACAATTACAATAACAGAGTAAGTTTTAAGCACTGGTTAAAAATATAGTCTAAACATGTACCCAGTATATAGATATGTGCAATAGATATGTCAGTATGCTTCTGCTAACTTCAACAGTTTTTTTAACATCTCAAATTTAATTATTGGAAATATGTTTCTACAATCTCATTTCTGCTACTGTTTTCCTTTACATAGTACTACAAAATAAAACTCAGAGGCATCATGCTGAAAATTGTCGCACTGTTGTTATAGCATATATATTTTTTTAAATATAAACTTATCTCAGAAAGACTGCTAATGTAAAAAAATTAATAATCCACTAAGAACCTTTTAAATAAGGTAGTTTTTTTTTCATTAAAAAAATAGGATTTGTAAAATAGGGTTTTATTTCAGTGTTCAGGAAAAAGAAATGACTATTCATATTAAAATTTTCTACCTTCTGAGCTCATCTTTAGAGTCCCTAAGATAAATTTACATTTAAATGAAACACACACAAAGGCAGCTGGACTATCATAACCATCCCACACACATTAGTGTTTTCAGAGACTTAAATCTCTATTTCTTAGGAGAGAAAATTGTGACTACATAACTATTTTTTAATCAGTTTTATTTACTGCAATAAGGATTTATGTGCTAATGCTTTAATGTAATATGAGTTAAGGGAAAAATATCTCTAAACAGATCAAAATAGAATTCTACTAACAAAAGTCAACTCAGAACAGACTTCTCATACATATAATTCTCTTTAAAAAACAGCTTTTAAATAAAAAATATCAACAAAAATAAATGACTACATAAATGTAATGAGTTATAATTTAGCAGACTAAATTATGATATTGTTTTTCAATAAGCCCTAATATAAAGGAGTAACAGAGTTTAAAATTAAAATATTATTATATGGGTACTGAGTTCTAGTTATTCTTTAAGTTTTTCTTCTTTTTATTTTCCTTAACATGCATCTTCCTTTCTCTGGTGGTTCATTAATCAGGTAGAAAATTTAATTCCATTCAATTATTTTAAAAATAGTAAAAAGACAACATATTTATGATAAATATGGCATTGAGTCTATTAGTTTTATTACTGTACATAATAAGAAACATCAAGGGCCCAATTGGAGTGTGCATAGCTTTCACTGATGCAAAACTGATGAGAATCCAAATGTCTACAGAGTAAACTGCATTTATAAGAAAATGCTTTTTAAAAAATGCTTTACACTCTATGCTTTAAATATTTATTATTTCTCAACATAATCTATATTCATTAGTAAAATAGTAATGTATTAAGTAATTTCATATGACTATAAATGTGCTTTAAATGAACTGAAGATCAAAATAAGCTTTCACTCATTTTCTGTCTAAATGATATTTTCTCATACTTCAAATTTACTACACAAAGAATAGCTTAAAAGCTTATTTACTAAAATTAGTTTCTGCTCTAAGACAAAAAGGGGGGGTGGAATTTGAGTTGAATTGTGATCAAATTTATACGACCCTCTCAAAATATACATGCTACAGTTTTGGTTTTATTTATAGATACTCCAATGTACATGAAGTGTTACTAATAAACTTAAGGCTCATAATTTCCATAACATCATATGCACTGTTTCAAATTTTACGTTCAATGCCTCATGAACAAATATAAAAGCATCTTCTAGTTTAAGAAATGAAATAGATATTAAATCTCCATTAGATATTGGTTCAATTGAATTCTTTTATAATTTTGGTATCTGGTAACAAGACAAATGATTCCTTTACATGTTATTTGTATTAATCTTTTACCACATTTCATAATGATTTGAGGAACACAGTTTAAATAAAATTAGATCTAAAGCTACAATCACAAGCCACATAACTGTGTTTTAACTAGATCATAGACTTCCCCAAGGTCAGAGATAGTTATATTCCTTTGTTTTTCTCCACAGTACCATTTCAATTATGGAACTTGATAAAAACTTATTGACTTTTATTGTTAATTTTCTACCCAATGGAGAACTCTATTGTCCCCACTAGATATAAACTTCGTGCTCAGTAGAAAAATTATGAAAAGAAAAATTATTTCTAAGGAAGTAGAAAGTGTTTTTGATGCAGTAATTACTTTTTATGCAAATGAAAACTGAGATGCAGTTTGATATTATAATTGCTATTATAAATTATTACATCAAAGCCTTAAAAAAATCAGTAAAAGTTAAACACAAACTTTAAGATAGAATTATGGTGTCTGTTTGTAATACATGAACTTCAGCTTCCCTGTGTAAATACTCTACAGATGTCTGGTAATCTCTCATGTAACAGTATCTACAGTAAACCCACAATGTTTTGATTTTGGAAGTCTTATAAATTTATTTGGCTTTCGATTATTTTTTATTAAATAATATATTAGCAAATTTAAATCTCATATTATCTAAATTATGGAAATAAATTGTATGTAAGTAAATCTAATGATAATCTTAACATGCAAAAAGAATTACAAAGACATCATTTTGTAAAGCTCAAAACGAAGAGAAAATAAAATGTATTCCCTTTCATCTCTGCCACAGAATCGTTTTTGGATTTATTTTTTCTTGTTAGTATTCTTTTTCAAAAGCTACTGACCTAGCATCTGAAGGGCCTGGGCCTCATCTTATATCATTTCCAGTAGAGGTGATAACCTTATGTTGTTCCATCTACCCTCCCTTCTCCCAGCTCCCTTGGAGTCAGTGGCTTAGATCTGAAAGAAGTTTGGCCCAGGTTAAGGATGGATTCCACAGGCATGGAAGAAAGCTAATAGGTCCCCACATAGGTCATTCTTTCAAATATTCAAAAGTATTTATTGAAGGGCAACTATGTGCTTGTTCTAGGTGTGGAGATATAGTGAACAAAAAAGACAAAGCACTTCCAGTCATGGAGATTTCATTCAAGTTTGGTGCGTAAATGCAAGACTTGAGCCCTACTATATTACTTACTAACCAAATATAGCCTTGGTACAGTTTGTTTCCCAAAAACAAGGTACTAAATGGTTCCCTGATAGTCTGAAAGAATTTATATTCCCCTCAGCACCTATCTACACCATGTTCAACAAGAGTAGCAACATTTGGCACAGTGATTTTTCTAGATAATGTAAAAAATAAGATACAATTCCTAACATTCAGATCTTGCAATCTAGTTGAGTCACAAGACATTTACCCAAGACTATGACACAGAGGAAAGAACAAAGGCTTTGGACTCAGCCAGCCCCTATGTTTAAACTCTAACTTTTCACTTACTGCATATGGGTTTTTATGAAATTTACTGAAACTTTTCTGAGCCTTCGTTTTCTTGGCTGTGAAAACAAGAATTATAATGCCTGCTTTACAATGCTGTTGTAAGGATTAGAAATGAGTATGTGTACAATGCCTAAAGTAGCATACATTAACTTTCCTTAAGTTACTGGATTAAATTATTCTTGCTATAACTAAATAGCAGGAAAGAACTAAGCAGAGAAGCGTATATGAGTCATAAAGACCCTTATGGATTTTTTTTTTAATTAAAGGCTAAGTTTTGTGCATACACGCAATCTGACATATATATCAACTCTCTCTCTAAAATTCCAGATACGCAACTAAGCCATGTATTATTACATTGTTCCATCATTGTTTAGCTCTGGAGGCAGAAGTTGAGATAAGGCATACCACTGACTCCGGAGTCTTTATGATGGCATAAAACCTCAAGCATTTAGAATATCTGAAATACCATAACCCAGACATTATACTTCCAGCCTCCAAGAAGCTTCAGTAGACTGGAAGATGG
Source organism: Eonycteris spelaea (assembly GCA_003508835.1). Taxonomy (NCBI): domain Eukaryota; kingdom Metazoa; phylum Chordata; class Mammalia; order Chiroptera; family Pteropodidae; genus Eonycteris; species Eonycteris spelaea. Next base: position 4,506,993 of record PUFA01000127.1, on the reverse strand, counting down.
TCTGTTTAATACCTACCACTATCAAACAATTTCTTATTCATATTTTGACCAAAAATACTATGAAAATATCATACCTAATATTTGATTGTTCCATTTATACAAAGGAATAAAAGGTGATTTTTACATTTTTCTTTCCTAGGAAAGAAAAAAGAACTTGATAATATTAGTTGAGAGGCAAAAAGTTTAATTCTAATTCCTATTCTCTGATGAAGTCTGAAAGCTGTTATTTAGCAAGTCTGATGAGGAAAAAGAACTAACATTTCCTGAGGGCCTATTTTGTACTAGTTGTATTCTTGGTACATTGATCCATTATCTCAGAAATGTGGCTATTCTAAAATCAAATTGTTAATCAACTGTCTTGGAGTCAAAAATACATCAAGAGTCTCAGAGGAAAATAGTTATTTGTTCAATATTTTATTTCTCAAAAAATAAATTAGATTGATTTTGTATAAGGTAATCAGGCCACCAGAGAACATAGTTTGTTTTCACATCAATTCACAGAATGATACAATTTGTGAAATGATGCAAAAGAGAATATAAGAGAAACATTTCTTACATTAGTCTTAAGTGAGAGACTGCTGCTCATACTACCATTACTAGTAACTACTACTAGTACTAATAAAATTATTAGTCTACCTTGACCCTTCACGAAGCTCTAACTTGCGAAGGTGTAGGTCTAGCCATGCTCTACTATGCTAAAACCTTAACTTCCTGCTACAACAATTCTCAGGTGATTATCAAATAATCTAAAGTAGGTAGAACAGCTACCTGGAGATAAATCTTTATTCATGTGGCAAGTTCGGTTGCAACAAGGGGTTTCTCTATCAGCTATAGTGCCAGAGGTTTGATTAGTTTATGTTCCACAAGACAATCAAATCAAGAGATCAGAGCACTGTTAAAATAGATATATATTTTAAATGCTGCAAATCTAAACTTTATAGGGAACATCTTCATACATTATTTGTTAAAAATCTCACCAGAATTCTCAGGTTTGTTTTCAAGAAATGAAATTGAGAAAGAATATTGTGGAAATACCCTGTCATCCATTATCCATGCCCAATTTTGCAGACAGTATTTTGATTTTTAAAAGAACTGCCAGCTAAATATAGACTGTAGACTGTCAAATTCTATTGAATATAATTAGTCAGTCAGTACTTTGTATTTACTATGTACCCAGCATTCTATTAGACATTTTGGAAAATGCAGACTATAAAATGCCATAATACTTTCTTTCAAGGGTCTTACACTCTAATATTCAGGGGGAAAAATGCTTTCTGAAATAATTAGAAAATATAAATACCTATAATGAAATTATACAAATGATACATAAACTATGAATGCTATATAAGTGTAGGGTAGGAGAAAATTAATGAAAAACTCCGGTATTTAGTATATTTCTAGAAAAGAAATAAACTAAACTAGACCTCGAAGGAGCAGTTCTTCAACTTTACTGGGCATGAAAGTGACCTGGGGCTTACTCCTAGGGTTCAAAATCTGCGTTTGAACAGTATTTCCAGCTGATTCTAATATAGGAGGCCCATAGTTTGGTGAACATTGTGGTAAGTAATAACATAATTTGCAAAGATTTCTAGAGCAGTACTGTCCAACAAAACTTTCTGCAATGGTGGAAATATTCTATGTTTGCACAATACTAGACACTTATGGCCATTAAGTTCTTGAAATGCAATTAGTACACCTCAGGAATTTTTAATTTTATTTAACTTTAACTAATTTCTATTTAAATAGTCACAGCCAGCTCTAAGCAATAGAAAGTGATTTTGAAGAGACACATGAGCCAAGCCATGCATGGAAATCCACGCAAGCAGGATTTATAGACAGGAGAGACAACTCATTGGCTTGTCTAGAAAAGAGGCTTTGTATTAGATTATCATGAGGTCAGATTATGAAGAGCCTTGAAGGGAAGTAAAGAAATTGGATTTCATGGCACACATTGCTGGTTGTTGCTTAATCAAGCCATTTTCTTCTCTTCTTCAGTATTAAATAACAACCTCAGAGCTTTTGCATGCTCACCTCAGAGAGGGGACTTTGATTTTTATCCACCACTCATGGTATTTCCATTTTCCTTGTCAGAGACTGGCTTACACCATGTGGTTAATTGTGGCCAATGGGATTTGGGACATCCACATATGTTGGTAACCTCTTTCAAAAGTGTTTAGCCTAAATAAAAAGAACTTTTCTGACTCTAGTTAAAGCTGTGTGAGGCGTGGGAGTGCTGCTGACAAGTTAGGATAATGAAGCGACAAGATAGATGAAAGACAAATGCCAAGAAACTAAGGATGGCACAGAATGACCAAAAGAACTTGGGTCCTTGATAACATCATCAAGCATTTGAATTCACCCAGGAATTGTCCTGCCCCTTTCCTCCTCAGACATTCTGTGGATGTAAGTAATTCATTACTGTTTAACATCTTCAGTTTTTGGTTCTGTTCCATGCAACTGACAGCATTAGACCAGGATACTAACGATTAGAGCAACAACCTCTAGGAATGTTAAAGTAGCCATTGAAGGCATTTGATTAAAGTTGGAGACTGACTGAAACAATGCTCAAGGCTTAAATGTGATATGTATAAAAAACAGATCGGAAGAAAGGAAAGGTAGAGTTAAGCAAACTAGTTTCATTAAAAGGCCTAAAAGTCAAAATCTCCAAAAGATTTCGGGAACATTAGAGCAATATTATATTACTAGTATATAAAACCATTAATGTATATAGATAAATACTTGAAGCATTAATTGGGGAAAAGCTCATTTTGTAAGGGTAGTAGGATTGTAAATGATGTTTCTTCTTTGAGTTTTTATACTGTTCTCATGCTATCATGTCTACTTAAAGTCTCAACAAATTACAGAATATAGTTCCCTAAATCTTGTATATTCAATATTTTTTTGAAAATAGAAAAATTATCAAAATATGATTTCTCTATATTAGCTGCAAGTAAAGGTGTTTAGAAGACACTGACGAATGACATGATAAACCAGAAAGCATGAAAGACGATCAGGGTAACCTTGGGAAGTCAAGTAAACCCTGTGGCAGTGCATTGTTTTCTTCTCCGGGTAGATGACCTACAGCTCTAAAATGTAAGTCTGTTTTCAAATGGAAGCAAACGCTTTTGAATAAAAAAAAGTCATACAACTGATATCAAAATTTTCTAATCTCTGTTCTCACCCTTTGTCATATAAGCTGAGTCTAAACAGGAATAAGTCAATGTCCTTGAAATTCTCTGAGCAAATCAGAAACCCTGGAAATAATTATGTTTTGTAACTTTAATATAACTTTCAAAAAAAAAGGTCTCTGCATAGAGAATAAACACACTAGTTCTTAAAAATTTAATGCATAGAAGTTCTACATTAATATCAAGTAGGTGTCAGGTGATCATTTATTTCTAACTTGCATTTTCAAATAACTAATAAAGCAAAGCATTTTTCATACTTACTGACCATTTGGAATTGTGCTTCTTGTGAATGACCTAGCGATATTCTTTGCAAAAATATTTAAAAATTGTTTTATAAAATATTCTATTATCTTTTGTTAGGAGTTCCTTATAACACCAGAAAATGATCATCTTTTTATCTGCATCGTTAGAGATTTTTTTCCAATCTATCATTTGTCTATGGTATTTGTTTTTTTGATTTACAAAAAATGTTTTTAAATTACATAATCAGATATGTCTGTCTTTTAATTATATAGCTGTTTTCTTGGTTAGTTAAAATAAAGTGCCCTTCAATATAGTAGTTATTAAACTGTGGAACATGTATACTACAGACTATCATGTAGTCATTTAAAAAAGAATAAGACTAAGAGTTGACTTAATTATATTCCTTGTCTTTATTAAGTATTAACTGATAAAGAAAAAAAATTATATATAAGTGTAGATACATACATAAAGAAGCTGGAATATACAAAATATATATATATGGTTACTGAACTTGGGGGAAAAGTTTAACAAAATAAATAGCAGATTGGCCACACTGTTGGGGTTGAATGAGAGGATAAAGAGGAAAAATTTAGGTTCTGAATTGTTTAAAAGACATGACCACAGTTAAAAAAAAAAAAAAAAAAACCCTATGATTCATTAGGTAAAATTATACTGTTAGTGAATATAATAAATCTGCACAGAGATGCACAAAAGAATGGCACAAAAAGTTAATGGTGTTAAACTTAGGATGGGTTAGATTTTCAAGAAGAGGAAGAAAAGAAATGAGAGGTGAAAAAAAAAAATGATGAAAAAAAATTAATAAATTTAAAAGCTGTCTTTCCAAAAGACAAAACAGACCAGATGAGGTGGGAGACAGAACCCTCAAGTGAAAAAGTTCCCTGTCTTCCAATATGGGTAAGAATTATGGTGATAGTGTTATAGTTCCCTGACTACTCCAAGGGATATATACATAAACTTACTATAAACAGTGCCAATTTAATCAATTTAAAATGCATGGAATAAAAAAGACATTACTAATTGTATCTTCTCTTCACATTGTGACCTCCATAGTCAGTGATGACAATCTTAGGCACACCTGCTCTAGAAAAACTAAATTTACAGAATGATAAATATAAAGAGTGGTTCTAAGGCTTTTGTGTCCATAAAAATCACCTGAGAAGATTGTTAAAATGCACATTCCAGGGTCCACCCAGAAAACTCTTTTATTCAGCAGGTCAAGAGACCAAATAATCCGCATTTAACAAGCACCCCAGGCAAATAAGGCAGGTGTTGACAGATCACACTGAAAAACAGTGAATTTAGGGATGTCTGACCTCTTTACAAACTGATTAACCAAAGAATTTGAAGAGTGTGGTATACTAGAGGAACAAAGAATTTCGATCTAGATTACCTCTCTGACCTAATCCCCCCACTCACTCCGTCACTTGCCTCTCCTCTTCAGCTGTGGCATTGGCCTCCTTGTGACCCCCTCAAAACAGCCAAGACTGTTCTTTCCCTAAACTTCCAACAGTTCAGTCCCTTGCAGCCCACAGGTCTTCACTCAAGTGTTACTCTTCAGTGACACCTGGTAGAGAATCTCATCCCTTTTCCAATTTCTTTTGCTGCTTCACTGTCCTCTCTAGCACTTCTCACTTCTAAAAATACAAATACTTTACTTATTTTATTTTGTTTATTGTTTGAACTCCCATTGACAGGAATATGTTAGTTTTCTTTACTGTAGCATCTAAAGCACCTAGAACAGTATCTGGACAGAGTTCAAGGAGATATCATTTCACCAAGATAAAATAAATGAAGCTTGAGAGATTCAGTGATGAGAGGCAGATATAGTCGATAAGTGGAGAGCTTAATACACAGATTTCTGGGCCCTGCCAGAGATCTGATTTAGTCAGTTTGGAGGCTGAGATTCTGAATTTCTAAAGAAACCCAGATGTTACTGATGTAGCTTTGAGAGCTGTCAAGTGCCTCTGTTAGTTTTTTAGTGAAAGGCAACCTATTCTACCATATGAGATCAGCTGTAGGCTAAAAGGGAAAGTTTTATTATATGCATTTGTCGGGAGAGTAAGTTGTTCCCCTAATCTCTATGTACCTAAGCTATTTACTCAAATAAATAAAATGATTCTACAACAAGGATGTTTTACTTAAAAGTTTACTATGGATATTTAATGAAACCTAGTGTTTAAAAAAATATGATATTCAGTTTCTAAGTCTTCACTCATAAATAATGTTTCAGATGTTTTTATTATATGCCTTTGTGCATATGTCTATTTTTAACAAATTTCTAGGAGGGAAATTTCTGAGTCAGAGTTTAGACTAGCACTGTCCAAGAACTCCTCCAACGATGGATATGTTTTTATCTTCACAGACCACTATGGTAGCCACTAGCCACAGCTATTGAGCACTTGATATGTGACTAATGCAACTGATAAACTGAATGTTTAGTTTTATATGTTAATTAATTTAAATTTAAATGGCCACACGTGGCAAGGGACTGCCATATTGAACAGAACAGGTGGAAGCATTTAAAGTATTAATAAATGATACCAAATTGCTCTCCGGAACAATTCTATTTACCTTCATCTGTAGTGTTTAACAACCATTTCTTTATCCCATTGGCAACACTAGATACTATTAACATACTGAATCTTTTATAGTCTGAAATTGAAAATGTCTGTGTGGTTTTCACACAATTTTCTTTATTAATAATGTTGAAACAGGTAGTTTCATCTGTCACACTCATTTAAAATGCAAATCCTCACTCATGTTAATTAAATGAGAGGTTAGAAATTAACTGGCTTCAGATTTGTTTTGTTGAATCCTTATTTTCTTTTAAATGTATTGTTGATATTTAAATTCATATAAAAATACAAATTTTAGTCTACAGCCATCCGCCCCGAACAAGCCCGATCCCATCTGATCTTGGAAGCTAAGCAGGGTCGGTCCTGGTTAGTACTTGGATGGGAGACCACTTAGGAAAACAGTTGCTATAGTGTAATAAAATAAGGGATTTAAGCTGACAAGGTCCTTGCAATCTGTGAAGTTAACCAAGGGTTGTCTCACCTAAAAAATATTAAATTAAATTAAAAAGTTAAAAAAATAAAAGAAAAATTTCCAGCTCCAAATGAAAAAACAAATGATCTTGCAACAGTGACCCACAGTACCACAGGGCAAAATCAGTGGAGTCTGAGAAATTCTACCACTTTCAGATTTTCTTGTTCACCAGAACTTATCATCACCTATTATCTTACAGGGTTTTGCTTCACTCACTCAGATTACCTGTTTTGGCCCTACAAGCACCTGAGTTTACAATTCCTGCTCTGAAATAAATTTTTGAGAGATTTAAAAGGCAAACAGCATCTAATAATAATAATTACTTTCCTTTCATATTTAGTATCAAAAGTGCTATTATGATATTTCCGGACTATTTTATAAGTAATATTTAACCAACAGAAGAACAGTTTTCTAGTGGTTGTTGACATTTCTACCCCTAGAGAAGTGGTTTAGCATCAGAGGGTTGTTAAAATGGAGATCAGTAGGCTCAATCTCAGTTTCTGATTAAATAGGTTGGGTTGGGCGCCAAGAATTTTCATCTAACCCAAACTCCAAGCATAGCTCCAAATGAGATGAGATTTTTCTCAAGGATATGACACTCCTGGAAATGTAGTGATAATGTGTAATTTTGACAACATACTATAATTTGTACACTCTTTTTTTCCAAAAAATGTCCACATTATTTCACCTTATCATCATAACAATCCTGTGCAGAAAGAAGACTGATAATTCGAGCAGTAATTGTTCATCTCATTTTACAGAAGAAATGTCGGTGCAGGAGTTAAGAATCACCCCAAACAACAAGAAGCTAAAAGACCCAGAACAAAACAGGTTTTCCTAACTTCTAACCTTGGTAATATAGTCAAATGCAGCAATCCAGGACACAACTGGAACTTGCTTCTCCAGGCTGGTACCATAAAAGCAGAACAGAGAAGACCATACAAGATACAGGTTTAGCACAAACAAAAATTTATCGAGTGTTGATTACATGTTAATCTATGCTATCATGACACTGGTCTCTACTGTAGGGACTGTTAAGACACTGAGCACAGAAAAAAGTTAAAAATAAAATTTGAAACCACAACCTTCAAAAGATAGTGAATTCTCTCTAATATAGAAGGATAAAAGCAAATCTGCTGAAGGGGTGGCTAGTAGGGGTAAATACAGAGCTGGGTAGAAGAGAAGAATCACTGTGGGAGCTTCACATCTGGACTTGGAGGAGTTGCTATCGGCCAGTCAGTCAAGAATGGGAGGGAAGGAAGAGTACACAATAGGGAGCCCTCCTGGGGCTCAGCAGCACAAAGAGCTGCTGTTATCCACGTTGGGTGTGTGTTTGCCGAGAAATTCAGGGCTGCTGGAACTCCAGAACTTACAAGGGCATGCTTTTGTGTAGTCTAAATTACCTTGACTACATAAGAACTCAAGTCAGGGGGCATAACTTCATTATCCACTTGTTTGCCAAAAGATAACATGATTAGGAATCATGAAAACTTTCTCTGATTTTTTCCAAGGTTTGAGAAGTATTCCTAGTAAAATCCACCAAATTGTGATTACAATGACACTAATTATAAATTAGACCTTCAAGAGAAAAAGAGTTGCTTTTTCACTCAGAGAACTGATATATATTTTTATTATTTTAACAGCTGCTTTTCTAAGATTAAAAAATAATAAAAATTACTATAGACTTAGAATACAAAATAACTACAATTAATTTGAAAGAACCTACTAAGGAATTTAGTTTTGGGGTTGACCTGTCCCATATGTCCATCTTACAGTCTAGTTGACAATGATGAGGTTGATGAAGCTTCCACCACTCCATGTAGAAAACTGTAGCAATACTGCGAATAACTTCCTTTCACTTTGTAGAAGACCAAAGAAATACAAATTAAAACAAAGGGATACAATTTTACACTCTTCAAATCAGTCACAATAATAAAAAAATGTTTTAAAATAACATAAGCACACACATAAAATGTTAATGAAATATAAAATGTATATAATCCTTTCAGAAAGTAATTTAGAAATTACCAGAAATTGGGAAATTTCCTAATAAAAATAAGAGCTAACATTCATGTGTTTTCATGTTATCGGTTTTCACTTAACAATTTTGTAGAGAGCTATTACTATAACCCATTTTACAGATTAGGAAGCTCTGAGAAAACAAGTTACTTGCTCAATGCTGCCAATAAGTGATGGAGCTAAGTTTTTGCACCCTGACTTTTAATTTTAGAGCCCAGTCATTTACAATTAAACTATACTGACTCGCTAGGGAAACAATCCTAAGAAAGTTTTAAAAGAAGAAAGTTACATTCATGAAGATGGTCATTATGTATTTTTTAAATCTCCAGAGAAAGAGCTAAATAAATTATGGTATGATAAACTAATTACAAATAACAGGAAGCAAATTATAAAGTTTATGAAATATCAGAGTAAAAATGTATCTGTAATATAAGATATCTGTAAAAATATATGTTCATATGGCAAGAATAAGAAGCTGGAAAAAAATAAACGATTCCATTTTAGAGGAATTTCACTACTAGTATTAATTTTCTTTTGTTTCTGTCAGTTTTTGTCAATGAAGATTATTCTAGCACCCTTACAAATCTATTCTAGTTTTCATATTCCTATCATCCCAATAACAATTCTTAAAACTTCACTAATAATTTATTAGTCTTACTCAAAATAACCACATAATACTTTTTATCAGTGATTTGAAGCTATAAAGTATGAGATCTTAAATCAGTGATTTTGCAATCACCATTTACAGTGCACTTTTGAAATCCCTTAACTGACATTATAGTGACTAAATTAGCTAATTCTTCTAACTGCAATAACCTTGCAAATGATCCTTAGTTCCCTGTGCCCATCCAGGAATCTTTAGCCCAGAGGTTGCAGGTGTTTTAGAGATTAGAAAATTTTCCTAAGAACTTAATTCTAAATGAATACTTATAAGTAATTAAAATAGCTATAAGGGATATTTATATTCTAAATACTTTTGAGAATTACTAGTCCCTTGGAAGTAGGGTCAATGAACTTTATCACTCCTTTATCAAAAAGTAAGAGTTTGGTAAGAAATAATTTCCTTAAAAATGACACGATGAACTGTGAAGAAAACTCACTCTTATTTAGTGATACAGGTGATGAATAGAGATCCGTTCAGCCTAGGGTTTTGGCCTCTTCAGTAACACGAACATATTGTGAGAAAGTAGCTGTTCTCCAAGATATCAATCTCGTAAGAGCAAGGATGTAGTTTAAACATTTCTAACTTCCTATTTATGAAATCCTACCATTCAAGAATTTATTTTGTCACTCCACCGTCTCAAAACCACAGGTCTAATTCGGTTATCCTTAGCCTATCTTTGGACACCTACAGAAACTACTATTTTAATCACAGAATTCTGGAGTTAGATGGACCTTAAAAAGCCCAGTAGTTCAATTCCTTTATCTGAGGGGGAAACAAAAGCATTTCTAAGAAAGCAACTTCATTTAGCTAGAGCATATCCAGGCCTGGAACTAAGAGATGTGAACAAATGTCTTTAAACTTGGCCTTCATATTTCAGCCTTACCATTAAATGTTTATGTTGTCATGTTAGAAGAAGTACACATATGTCATTTTTAAAGTCTTTAGATATACACTGCACTTGACAGAGTTAACTATGGCTCTCATTCTCTACTTCATAGAGTTCAAAATGGAGGATAAATTCAAAGATTATAAAACCAAGTGCACAGAAACTGGTGATGGGGGGTGGGGAATAACAGTTTATAGTTCTGCTTTCTCCTGAACACTTGTTCTAAGATTTTCAGCACTCTAATTGATTTTCCAATGTGATAAATGCCTGCTTAAGCCAAATAAAAGGTCGTAATGTCATCGTGAATGGATATGAAATTAACAGCCATCACCACTGACATATAGTTTTCTTGTATCTAGTTCTTTCTTCTTTGTATTTCTACAGTGTAATTCTATTTTAATAGAAGGATATACAAGAAATTGACAAAGATGTTTGCCTCTGAGGAGGGGGCTAGGGCATTGGAGTATGAGGTGGCTTACTTTACACAATTTGAAAATTCTACCTTATGCATATTACTGTTCAATATACATTAGTGAAAAAAATGTCCTTTAAACACACGCCTACTTGTGTATAATTCTATTACTAAATATCTTCATTGATACAATAATTTTTAATTTTTTTCTTTTAAGTCTTCAGTATTCCAGTTTGTAGAACCACGTAGAAATATTCCGAAAGAAAAAGAACCAATACAGTCACAAAATTCGAAGCAGAATTTCAGGATATAAAGTATAAGAAATATACAGAGTAATGAGAGGTTTTTAAGGGGCCCTTTAATTCAAAACCTTTCTGTGCAAAAGCTCTTCCCCATATTTAAACGGTTATGTTTTTTAAAAGAGATTTAACTAGGATTTCCCCATCTCAAAGGGGAAGGGGACACTAAAGGTGTGAAAAAAATGGAATTAAAATTTGGTTCTAGTCTCTCAGCCGGACAGAGGGCCAGCCATAAAGGAGAGGAGCATGACTGAGTTTCTCCAGGATGCGTTCGCCTCAGATGGAGGCAGCAGCTGTTCCCGTGCACATGAACGATGTTCTGAACCTTACATGGACCCAATTAAGCTGAGAAACCCCACGAACGCAATCTATACGGACGATTTCTTTTAATGGAGCTCGGAAGAGAGACTGAGGGCATTGATTCCCTTTAGCAAACCGCTTCATCATCACAGCCTTGTCCGGCCAGGGCACACACCTCACTCGCGCTCGCTGTCCACTTTGTCAGGGTCAGCTGTCAACACACCCCTTGTGCCTCAGTCCGAATAAGAGTGTCCCTCAGCCACTCACCGAAATATGGAAATGACGGCCGAAGACACGCGAGTGCGCTCGTGAAGGAGTGACATTTGGTGTGGAGGAAAGAAACCCAGGGACACTGAGCAAACGCCAGCCACCGCTGGAAGCTCTCGACTTTCCCCAGCCGAGCGCTCTCCATTCCGCTGGAGTCACCTCCGCGCCTCCTTACCTGTGCCCACTCGCCCCCACTCGCTCGCAACCCCTCCGCCCCGAAAGACCCGTGGTCGCCGCGCCCCCTCCGCCTCCGCCTCCGCCGCGGCGCTCCCGCGCGCCGCAGCCTGCTTCACCCCACGCTCGGGCTTCCCGCTCCCGCCACAAAGGCGGTGAGGAGAGCCCGGGGTGACAGGCCTTCGGCCTCCGAGCGCGGACCGCACGGGCTGGGTCCCCTCCGGGGGCTGACGCGAGGCGGTGCAGAGAACGGGTGCGGATCTGGGCGGGCACCGGCGCCGGCCCTCGCCACACAAACGCGCCGGCGCTCACATCCCCGCTCCGCCTTCCTAGCTCTCCAGAAAAAGTCCGCCGCGGCGCTTCCCGGCGCAGGCAGGGTGTCCACAGCCCGCCAAAGGGGAGCTCCTGCCGGGCAGAGGCGTGCGCTCGCGCCCGGCTCGCGACCTCTCACCTCCCCGCCTCCCCGCGCCGCGCTCCGGAGTCCCCGCAGCCGCCTCACCTGGCCCTGGCGTGGCGCGCGGGCAGGACCAGGGGGTGGCCCTCGCCTTGGCCGGGGCTCGTCTCCCCACCCCCAGGCAGGGTCCCAGCGCTGCGCTCCGCTCGCTCGGGCCGCCCTCCTCCGAGGTGCTAGCGCCGCCGGTGGCTGGCGTCTCTCTGGCAGGCGCGTTGGCCGCGCGCTCAGTTCCCCGGGGCGGACGAGGCGGCGGCTGCCGCGGCCGGAGGCGGATTCCTCAGGTGCTGCCCCTCCCGTTTCCCCAGAATCTCCGCGGACACCCGCTCTCCGTCGCCCCCCCCCATCCCCCGCCTGGCCTCTGGGCCTCCTGCAGCCTCTGCGAGTGGCCTTTGAGGCTCCCTTCCCCACCTTGACTGTCGCGGGCGCACATTGTCCGACCCGCTCTCTCCCTGGACTCCCCCACCCATAGAGTGGCGCCTTCAGTCCACTGCTTTCACGCCTCCATTTCCAAACTCCCGGGCACAAATGATGGGTGTGGCCACTGTGGGGTGTGGAGGGTGGTGCTGTGGAGGGGGTCTTCTGGGAGGAAGATTGCCTCCCAGGGCGGCCGACACGCGCAGCCAAGAAAAATTTTCTCGCGGCTTCTGCGTTCATTCAGAGTGCTCTCGCCTCATTACGCAATTGCTTTCTCTGTCCAGAGGACGGCGGCTAAGGGACCATAAGCGTGAACTCGGCCTGGGCAACGGTGGGTCAAAACCCCTTGGCCTTTTGCATGAAGAGGGTAGGCGGGGGCAGGACGCGGACTACACCAAACAACCCCGGAACTCCGGGCCGGAGCCAACTTTTGCACCTCCTGGCTGAGTACGCCCTCCCGCTCGCGGACCGGCGGGGCGCTCAGGGAGGCTGCCGGCTCGCCATGGTTCGTCCCTGGCCTCCCGGACCAAAAGGGATACTGCGTCCCAAGGGCGGCCACTTCCAGGGGACTCTGCAGGATCAAATATTCTCGAGTGATGCTGCGGGCCAATAGTGACAGATTCAGCTCCACTTTTCACAGCCGATGGGTTTTGTTATTAGAGATGTAGCTCCGCTTTTTTTTTTTAACTCTCATTGTGCGGGGGATAGGCAACTAGATTCCTTTACTGGATTGCCACAATCTCCATGGCTGGGTGTTGGTGGAAGAGTTAGGTAAAGAAAAGTTGACGTATTTTTAGTGCCTTTGGGCAAGTAGAGGCTCAGGTAGCTCAACACGTTCTTGAACGTGAGGCAGCTACGCTGGCGCCCAGTCCCCGGTGGGTGGGTTATCATTCTATTGTTACAGTTAAAGTATCTTTGTCAATTATAGTTTAAGACAGCTTCAACTAAAATCGATATCACATGGTCTCTAAGTCAGTACGTTTTGTTTGCTTGTCTTGCCTGTTTTTTTAAGACCCAAACTGCTTCCCCCGCCCCCGCCCCCTTTTCTCTTTTTGGTGGAAGGGAATTGACTGCAAGTCTGGCGAGAATCTCTGAAAAAGAACTGAAGGCATAGTTCAGTGGTAACTAGCAAAAGTAAGAGACTTGTTTGTGCTTTAGATGTCTTCTCTTCACCTTCCCCTGGGACGACATGCTCTACTGCCTTTTTTTTTTTTTTTTATAATCACTTTGTTCCTTTTAGGGATAAGGAGCAGAAATATTTTTGTTTTGTTTTGTTTTACAATTAAATTCCTATTTCCAGTCTTTAAAAACACGTAAAAATACAAGGGCAGGAAACATGGCTTTCTCTGTTAACTGTATTCCCAGTTTTGGATCTTGCCCACAATACAGGCTTATTAATCAATGAAATCAATATGGTTTTTCAATAACTACAACATAGAAAGGTGCAGATGATTAGTAGTACAATTCAACATATAAAAAAAGGAATCCAATGTCAGCAAACTCACTACATGAACTGGACATATATGGTGGAAAGAAGCAGAAACCTAAGATTTCTAGTTCACCTAGTGAATATAAACTAAGCTCACAAGAGATTAAAGCAGGTGAGAATTTTTTGAATAAGCCAATCCTTCACAAGGTCTGTAGAGTTAGGAAAGGGGTCACCTTCCATTTTAAAGTTAAACTAGGAACAATGAGCAGCCTTAAAACCATAGTTCAGTTTTCTCTCAGTTTAGCTCAAGGACCATTTGTTGAGTGCAAAGCTCACTAGACTCTGGAGACGTGAAGGCAAAATTTGGCATAGTTGCTCAAGGACCTTAGACTAATATTACAGGACTCTGGTATTCATTCTTTATTCATTCGACAAATATTTATGAGCACCTACTGTGAGCCAGATGGTGTAGTGGGAACTGGTGATTCATCAGTAAACAAGACAAGTCCCTAAGAAGGTTAAAAGTTAGTGATGGTAATCTATCTATATTCTAGCATATTGAAAACATTTTGATGTCTCCTTTTTTAGATAATATATTTCCTTGCCCTAAATTTGTGTATATGTCTTGTCTCCCCTTCAGGGTTTATATATTGCTCATCATGCCCAATAGACGTCTGTGATTATAAAATATGATAGGGATAAGATGAACACTCTGGAGTTAAGCCCCATAGTTTTAAATCCTGACTTCAAGACTTACCTATTATGTATTCCTGACCTAGTTACTCGACTCTCATTTGTAGAATTTCATAACAGTACATACCTCAGGGAGTAGCTATGTGAAATTGAGACAATGCATTTTGCCTAGCACACTGTAAAATGTTAAATGTTACCATTGTCTACAAATCCTCCACTCTTCCCCATAATGATTTCTAAGTGCTTCTCTACAGATACCCTGCATTAGAATCCAAGTTCAGTGGAAAATGTGAGACTCATAGCAGTCAGGGTCCTTATAAAATAATAGTATCTTTCTGAGTAGTTATTGTGACTATCCTCCTCAGCAATGGGGAAGTTCTATGATTACATCGTTGTTCTGCTTTCAAGGATAAGCATTCTTTTGCATAAATTTCTGTGGCCCTTGCCTCCAACCCTGGAAGGCTCTTCCTTGTTCATTATTCTTCATTTGAAGTGGCACTGAGAAGTAAGCCCTCCTTGGACACTTCGCTGTGAAAGCCCATTTCCTGCTGGTATAAATTTGGGGTCCTGAGAGTTCTTTTACAGTTAAAGGTTTTTAAAGGCCAGGCTTGGGGTTGGTTTGGCCATAACATCCCTTCAGACACTTAGTAGACTTCATATTTATTTGCTTCCTTTGAGTTTCCTGTGCCGATTGTCACACCCAAAGTTCTTTTCCTGGACATAGTTTCAAATATGTTATTTCTTTGCTTCCTCACCCTATTCCTTTTTCTCTCAACTTTAGGCTTGTGGTTTGGTGGCTCAGCACCTTGTGCACCATCAACTATTATTTCCTATGAGGAAGGGGCTACTACTTTCCCCCTAAGCCAATTCACTGGAGGGGAAAACAAACCTCCAATGTACTACATCCATCCTCAGAGGGTAAGACCCACTGTGGGGAATTGAACAGTGGTTCCTCTAATTCCAGGTAGGATGGCAGTTACCAATACTCAATGATCTAGATCTCCACTTATAAATATGAACAGATAAAAATATCACTACTCATAAAGAGAAAATCACCATTTGAAAGAAGAGGGCTAAATTAGAGCAGATATTACTCACTAAAATGGAGTTAATGCAGGAAATAGAAAATTTTTTTTTAAATCTGGTTGATGTTCTTAGTGATATTTAAAAGTGACAAGGGCAGTTGTCACTGCCCTTGGAGAAATCTGAGAACTAGAATATCCTTGGAAATTTAAAAACAAACATTTAACTTGAAAGACTCTAGAAGCAGTTAAAAAAAAAGATACTGTTAAAAACTGACTTAACGAATTATAAGACCATCTCAAAGAGTCCATCCAGAGTGTAGAGCAAAAAGATAAATAGAAATTATGAAAGGAAGGATAAAAGAAATTTTAAAATAAATCCAGGTGATCCAATTTTTAAACACTGGATGTTAGAATAGATACTATTATATTAATATAATTATAAATACCAAGTTTGTATTATAGATATTTTTATACTACAAAATGTTGTTGAAAGAAAAAAAAGAAAATATAAATAAATAGAAATACATCTGTATTGTTGGAGTTGATGACTTAATGTTAAAGTGGCAATACTCCCCAAACTGATAACGATTCAATACGATCCCTATCGAAATTGCAGCAGCTTTTTTTTCCCAGAAATTGACAAACTGACCCTATATATGTAATTCATATGGAAATTCTAGGGACTCAGAATAGCCAAATAATTTATTAAAAAATAAGGAAGTCAGAACACTGCACTTCCCAATTTCAAGCCTCATAACAAAGCTACAGTAATCAAGACAGTATGGTACTAGCATGAAGATAGACATATGGATCAATGGAATAGAATTAAGAGTCCAGAAATAAACCAATGCATCTATAGTTAATTGATTTTTAACATGGGTGTCAAAACAATACAATGGAGAAAGAATTGACTTTTTATGAAATAGTGCTGGGACAACTAGATACCCATATCAAAAAGAATGAGTTTGGACACCCACCTTACAGCAGATACAAAAATTAATTCAAAATGGATCTTAGATATATAGTAGACCCCCCCTTATCTGCGGGATATATATTCGAAGACTCCTGGTGGATGCCTATAACACGGATAGTACCAAACCCTTTCTCCTCTCTCTCTCTCTCTCTCTCTCTGTATGTACACACACACACACACACACACACACACACACACACACACACCTATGATAAAGTTTAAAACTTAGGCACAGTAAGAGATTAACAGCAACTTAAAATTAAATAGAACAATTATACAATTATAACTATATACTGTAATAAAGTTATGTGAATGGCTTTGGGGCCATTATTAAGTAAAATACAGGTTACTTGAACACAAGCACTGTGATACTCCGATAGTCAATCCGATAACTGAGATGGCTACTAAGTGACTAATGGTGGGGAATGTATACAGCATGCATACGCTGGACAAAGGGATGATTCACATGCCAGGCAGGACAGAGCAGAACAGCTTGAGATTTTATCACACTACTCAGAATGATGCACAATTTAAGTTTTAGAATTGTTTACTTCTGGAATTTTCCATTTAATATTTTCAGACTTTGGTTGGCTACAGGTAACAGAGACCATGGAAAGCAAAATCATGGATAAGGGGGGAACTACTGTAATAGCTGAAACAATAAAACTTTTTATAGAGCTGTTTGACACTGGATTAGGCAATAGTTTAACATGACACCAAAAGCACAAGCAACAAAGGTAAAACTAGATTTACTGATTCATGAAATTAAACTCTTATATGTATCAAAAGACAGTATCCAAAACATGAAAAAGACAACCTACAGTATGGGAGAAAATATTGGTAAGTCATATATCTGATAAGGACCTGTTATCCAGAATATATAAAGAACTCTTACAATTCAATAATTAAAACAAATAATTCAAATGAAAAATGGACAAAGGATTTGAATAGACTTTTCTCCCCTATGGATCAGTGGAATAGAATTGATCCATATGGATCAATGGAATAGAATATATCTGCCCTCAGGATATTCAATGGCCAATAATCACACAAAAAGGTGCTCAACATAATTAGTCACTAGAGAAACTGAAGTCAAAACCACAATATAGCATTTTACATGCATTAGCAAAAACAATTAGCAAAAACAAACAAACAAGCAAAACAGAAAATAACAGGTTACATACAATGAAATATTATCGCTTTGAAAAGGAAGGGTATTCTGACACAGGCAGCGTCTTGTAGGAAGCCTGAAGACATTATGTTAAGTGAAATAAACCAGTCACGAAAGGACAAATACTATATGCTTCCACTCATATGAGGCACCTAGAGTAGTCAAATTCATAGAGACAGAATGGTGGTTGAACTGGGGCCAAAGTGGAAAGAGGGAGGTGATGAGGAGTTATTGTTTAATGGACATGCTTAGGGTTAGGGATAGAATTTAGTTTGGGAACATGAGAAAAGTTCTGGAGATGGATGGTGGTGATGGTTCACAACAATGTGAATGTACTTAATGTCATGAAATTGTACCCTTAAAATGGTTAAAATGATAAGTTTTATGTATAGTTTGCCATATTTTTTAAAGCTCTGAAAAATTTTTTAAAGATATAATAACAAATGTTAGCAAAGACATGGAGAAACTGGAACCATTATACATTACTGGTAGGAATGTAAATGCAAAATGGTGTAGTCACCGTGGAAAACAGTCTGGACTTTCTCAAAAAGTTAAACAGAGTTATAATATGACCCAACGATCTCACTCCTAGATATATACTCGAGAATTTAAAACAATATTCACACAAAAACTTGTATAGGAATGTTCGTAGTAGCATTATCCAGAGTAGTCAAAAAGTGGACACAACCCAAATGTGCATCAACAGATAACTGAATAAACAAAATGTTGTATATACATACAACAGACTATTATTGAGATTTAAAAAGTAAGGAAATTCTGACACATGCTACAACATGGATGAACCTGGAGAACATTATGCTAACTTGCTTTTAAACTCTTTAGATTATCCTATAATATCCTCTTTAAATGCTTAACATTGTCTTATAGATAGCTTTTATAGAAAGATCATGAATCTGTGATTTCTTTGAGATTATATAGAACTAGTTGTTGGAATGTGTTGTTTCTTTGATAGGTTTTCTGAGAAGTTACATTTTTCTTTTTACTTTTTTGCTTATGTTTCTTTCCTCCTTTTCATTTATTTATTTCCAGTTTTTTTAAATACACACGTGTTTCATGATGATATTTTTCTTGCTATCATTACTTTTGTTTGAAGTTAATTTTGTTTGCTGAGGAATAGTGTGGGGTGGAGGGATAAAGATAGGTCAAGAAAAAAAAAGATGAATTTTGGCAGTCCAGGTGTAATTTCAATGTTTTTGTCATTGATGCACTCTCATCAAGTTTGGTATATCCTTTCCCAACAGGCATGTCCTCTTTTAGTTTTTGACATTCAAGAAAATAGTGTTATGTACAGCAAAGCTTCTATGCCATGGGCTCTTTCTCCCATGATCTAGCAATCATTTCCCCTTCCCCTTCCATCTTACCGCTGACAGAGGCGAGGTTGTTAATGATAAAAATGACATGATTAACATTACTTCTTCAGCTTCATTTTCCTCAGATGTTTTGTGATATACAATTTGGTTTCTATCAGAATATTCGCATCTTTTACTGAGACCAAGCCACACTCTGATAAAATGATCTTAAACATGTTTTCAAGTCTCTGACACTAATCCAGAGCATGAGGCTCCTACTGAATTCTTAAGCACCCTCTTTCTCTTGGTCTCAAGCTTTAACAGCATTTGGCATGTTTTGTAATTTGTGGTTTGGGATTGTGATGTATGGTTAGTATATATGTCAACCTGGCTAGGCTAAAATGCTTAGTTTTTTAATCAAATAATAATCTAAGCATTGCTGGGAAGGTATTTTGTAGATGTAGGTACTATCTACAGTTTACTTTAGGTAAAGGAGATTAATTATCCTAGATATATGGGTAGACCTCATCCAATCAGTTGAAAGACCTTAAGAGCAAAACTAAGGTTTTCCTAAGGAAAAAAATTGTGCCTCAAGATGGCAATATTAACTACTTCCAGAGAGTTTCCAGCTTGCTGGTCTACCCGACAGATTTCAAAATTGATAGTCCCTATGATCATTGAGCCAATCCCATGAAATATATATATGTTGAAAATACCTTTTTTGATTTTGTATCCTGTCTTTTTACTTTCTTTATGTCTTTTGATGAGTAGAAGTTCTTAATTTGAACTTGTCTGTTTTTCAGACTTTTATCTTTTATAGTTTATATGTTTCATTTAAATTTTTCTCTATTCCAAAGCCTTAAAGACATTTCCTGACATTTTCTAAAATGTTTTAATTAATTAATTAACTTATGGTGACATTGGTTAACAAAATCCAATAAGTTTCAGCTGTACACCTTAATAGTAAAGCATATATATATTTACACTGTGTGTTCACCTTCCATAGTTGGATTTCTTTCTGTCACCACATATGTGACCCCCTTTTCCCCACCTACCTCCCGCTTCCCCATCCTCTACCCTTTGGTAACCACTAATCTATAGTCCATGTCCATGAGTCTCTGTTTGTTTGTCCTGTTCATCTGTTGCTTTGAGGTTTATATCCCACACATAAGTGATATCATGCGATTTTCAGCTTTTTTGGTTTGACTTATTTTGCTTAGCATAATTATCTTGAAGTATATCTATGTTCTCACAAATGGCTGTATTTCATCTCTTCTTATGGCTGAATAATATTCCATTGTATATGTACCACAGCTGCTTTAGCCAATCATCTATCGTAGGACACTTCGGTTGCTTCCATTTCCCGGCCACTGTGAATAATGCTGCTATGAACATCAGTGTGCAAATCTTTTCGGACATGATTTTTCAGGTCTTTGGGGTAAATACACAGTAGAGGTATTGCTGAATCATATGGTAAATCAATTCTCAGTTTTTTTGAGGAACCTCCATACTGTTTTCCATAGTGGCTGTACCAATTTGCAGTCCCATCAGCAGTGTATGAGGGTTCCTTTTTCTCTGCATCCTATCTAACATTAGTTATTACTTGTCCTGTTGATTATAGCTATTCTGATGGGTATGAGATGGTATCTCATTTTGGTTTTGATTTGCATTTCTCTAATAGTTAGTGATGTTGAGCATCTTTTCATATATTTGTTGGCCATTCGTATGTCCTCTAGGGAGAAGTGTCTGTTCAGGTCTTCGCCCATTTTTTTGATTGGATCATTTGTGTTTTTTTGCTGTTATTGAGTTTTATGAGTTCTTTGTATATTTTGGATATTAGGTCCTTATCAGAGGTGTTGCTTGAAAATATATTTTCCCATTCAGATGGTTGTCTCTTTACCTTACGATTTCTTTTACCTTTTTTGAGCAAAAGCTTTTTAGTTTGATGTAGTCCCATTCATTTATTTTAGCTTTTACTTCTCTTGCTTTTGAGGTCAAATTCATAAAATCCTCTTTAAGTCCAAGGTCCTGGAGTTTCATTCCTATGTTTTCTTCTATGCATTTTATTGTTTTAGGTCTTATATTCAGGTACTTAATCCATTTGAGTTAATTTTAGTGTGCGGTGATAGACAATAGCCTAGTTCATTCTTTTGCAGGTGGCCTTCAATGTTCCCAGCACCATTTATTGAACACTGTATGTTTTTGGCTTTTCGTCAAAAATCATTTGCCCATATAAATATGGGTTTACTTCTGGACTCTTGATTCTGTTCTACTGGTCTGTGTATCTGTTT
Source organism: Eonycteris spelaea (assembly GCA_003508835.1). Classification (NCBI taxonomy): domain Eukaryota; kingdom Metazoa; phylum Chordata; class Mammalia; order Chiroptera; family Pteropodidae; genus Eonycteris; species Eonycteris spelaea. Next base: position 4,485,712 of record PUFA01000127.1, on the reverse strand, counting down.
TGCTGCCAATACCATGCCGTTTTGATTACTGTCGCTTTGTAGTATAATTTGAAGTTGGGCAGAGTGATGCCTCCAGCCTCATTCTTTTTTCTCTGAATGGCTTTGGCAATTTGGGGTCTTTTGTGTTTTTATACAAATCTGATGATTTTTTGTTCTATTTCTTGAAAAAATGCTGATGGGATTTTGATGGAGATTGCATTAAATCTGTATAATGCTTTAGGTAATATGATCATTTATTTAACTATGTTGATTCTTCCAATCCAAGAACATGGAATATCCTTCCATTTCTTTGTATCTTCTTTGATTTCTTTTAATAGGATCTTTATTTTCATCATAAGGTCCTTCACATTTATTCCTAGGTACTTATTCTTTTTGTTGTGCAATTGCAAAAGGAATTATTTTTTTCCACTTCTTTTTCTGACATTTCATTATTAGAATATAGGAACACTATGGATTTTTAAACATTGATTTTTGTATCTAGAAACTTTACTGTATTTGCTTACTGTTTCTAGTAGTGTTCTTATGAGTCTTTAGGGTTTTCTATATAGAGAATTATGTCACCCACAATAGTGACAGTTCGACTTCATTTCCTATTTGGATGCCTTTTATATCTTTCTCTCAGGCAAGCACTTGCTAGGACCTCTAATGTTATATTAAATAAGAGTAGCAATAGTAGACAGCCTTGCCCTGTTCCTGATCTTAGAGAAAAGGTTTTTAGTTTTTCATCATTAAATATAATGTTGGCTAAGGGTTTGTCATATATGGCCTTTATTATGTTAAGGTACTTTCCTTCTATACTGATTTTGTTAAGTGTTTTGATCATAAATGGATGCTGTATCTTTTCAAAGGCTTTTTCTGAATCTATTGATATGATCATATGATTCTTATGTTTTAATTTGTTATGTGGTGTATCACATTAATTGATTTGCATATATCGAACCATCCCTGTGCCTCTGGGATGAAGCCTAACTTGATTGTAGTGTATAATCTCTTTAATATGTTGCTGTATTCGGTTTGCTAGTATCTTAGGATTTTTGCATCTGTGTTCATGAGAGATATTGGTCTGTAGTTATTTCTTTTGTGTGTTATCTTTACCAAGTTTTGGTATCAGAGTAATATTGGCCTCATAAAATGAGTTGGGAAGTATTGCCTCCTCTAATTTTTGGAAGAGTTTAAGGAGAATAGGTATTACACCTTCTTTGAACATTTGGTAGAATTCACTGGTGAAGCCATCTGGTCCTGGACTTTTACTTTTTGGTAGGTTTTTCTAATGACTGTTTTAATTTTCATCCTGCTGATCAGTCTATTCAGATTTTCCAGTTATTCTTCTTCTTTTAATTCCCCCCAGCCTCACTTTCACCCCAACTGACCTAATCGTGTGTTGCTGTCTCCTCTTAAGGACTGGATCTCTGAAGGCAGGCGCCTCCTCCCATGCGCTTGTGACCTGGCACACCCAGGGTTTGGGCATGGCTCTGCGGGGCCTTGAACCCAAGACCTTCTGCAGGTAAAGCAGACATGCTAACCACTACTCTATGGAACCATCCCTTCAGCTCTTCTTGATTCAGTCTAGGAAGGTTATATTTTTCTAAGTACTGGCCCATTTCTTTTAGGTTATTAAATTTGGTGTTATATATTTTCTTCATAGCATTCTTATATGATCCTTTGTATTTCTGCAGTGTCTTCATAATTTTCTCTTTCATCTCTGATTTTGTTTATTTGTGTCTTTTCTCTTTTTTCTTTAGTGAATCTAGCCAGTGGTTTGCCAATTTTATTAGCCTTCTCAAAGACCCAGCTCTTTATTGCATTTATTTTTTCTATTGTTTTTGTTTGTTTGTTTGTTTTCAATTTCATTTATTTCTGCTCTACTTTTGATTATTTCTTTCCTTATGCTGTCTTTAGGCTTCATATGTTCTCCCTTTATTAGTTTTTTAAGATGAAGCATTAGGTTGTTTATTTGGGCTCATTTTCGCTTTCGGGGATAGGCCTGTAATGATATGAACTTTCTTCTTATGACCGCGTTTGCCATGTCCCAAAAGTTTTGAGATGTTGTGCTAGTATTATCATTTGTTTCTATGTGTCTCTTGATCTCTCTTTTTATAAAATATTTAAAGTTTTTGTTTTCACATTTAAGTTCTTACTCCAGCTGAAACTGACTCTTTGAAAATATAATATGAAGTAGCACTCCAATTTTATATTTTCCATAAGGATAATGAATAATCTCAGCACCACTTATTGCATAGTGTTTTTTACTTTACTCATCAATACCCATCTGTCACTTATCATATTTCCATAGATGCACAACTTTGTTCCTAGGTTTTCTACTAGCTTATCATTTTAAACCTAAAATTCTACCATTGACTTCTCATATGCTCATACACTATTTGAATCTATAGATCTGTTTTTTTAAAGATTTTTGATTAAAATGTAGCTAACATACAATATTGTATTAGTTTCAGATGTATGCCAGTTATTTGATATTTATATACCTAAAGAAGTGATCACCATCTGACACTATATAATGCTATCACAATATTATTGACTATATTCCCTATGCTGTATACCATATCCCTATGACTCATTTGTTTTATACTTAGAAACTGGAACTTATTATTATTCCCCTTCACCATCCCGAATTTTTTGATTTTTCAATTACAGTTGAACATTCAATATTATTTTGTATAAGTTTCAGGTGTACAGCTTAGTGGTTAGATATTTATATAATTTACAAAGTGATCCCCATGACTACTTTATTACCCACCTGACTCTATACATAATTACTACCATGTTATTAACTATATTCCCTGTGCTTTACTTTTCATCTCTTGACTTTTGTAACTACCAATTTGTACTGCTTTATCCCTTCATTGTTTTCACCCCACCCCCTGACCCTTTCCCACCTGGCAACCATCAGCTTGTTCCTTGCATCTATGAGTCTGTTTCTTTTGTTTGTTTATTTTGTTCTTTAGATTCCACATATAAGTGAGATCATATGGTTTTTGTCTTTCTCTGTCTGACTTATTTTACTTAGCAAAATACCTTCCAGGTCCATCTATATTGTCGCAAATTGTAAGATTTCATTCTTTTTATGGCCGAGTAATATTCCATTGTATATATGTACCACACCTTTATCTAATCATCTGTTGATGGGCACTTAGGTTACTTCCCATTTTGGCTATTGTAAATAGTGCTGCAATGAACATAAGGGTGCATATATCTTTTTGAATTAGTGTTTTGGATTTCTTTGTATAAATACCCAGAAGTAGAATTGCTGGGTCATATGGTAGTTCTATTTTTAATTTTTGAGGAAACTCCATACTGTTTTCCATAGTGGCTGCACCAATTTGCAATTCCACCAACAATGCACAAGGTTGCCTTGTTTGTTGATTTATTAGGTAGGTCTTGTGTCATCAATTAACAAAGAATTGGCATCCTTCTAATTGCCATATCCAAAAGTATTTTCTTAGTTCCCATTCTTTTGAACTTCAAGGCAGTATTTAACAAATATCACTATTACTTCCCACTAACACTGTCCCCTACTTTAATTTGTATTGCTCTGTATTTCTTGGTTCTCTTTTTACTTTTCCTTATCTGGCTCTTTGATAACTCCTCTGAAATTTTATCTCCATATATATTTCTTTGACAATTTCAAGCACTTTCATATTTTCAATTTTCACCTCTTTTCTAATTCATCCATTTGCTTCAGAGGGATGTCCACACCTATAATTGATGGTTAAATATTTCCACATGTTTGGCCCTTTCTTAACATTGGGCATTGAACTCAAGATGTCAAAAATTGACTTTATCCCTCTTCTCAAGCCTGCATCTCTTGATTACACATATTTTTTACTGACGTTGTGATCTTCCTTGTCAAATTAGGTTCAAAAGTCAGAGTTGTAAGTTAGATTCTTCACCTTCCTTTGTTTACCACCTCAACCAATGGGTAAATACTACATATTCTTCCTCATCCATGTTTATCCAAAGAAATCCTTACTTTTCTAACTCTCGCCCTCTTGTTTAGAACTATGAAGGAAGCCTTCTAGAAGCCCACTGAGATGACTATCATTCAATTCTGAGGACATCAGAAATAGATCATTAAAAATACAAGATAAGCATTGGAGAATTTGTGGGGAAAACGAAACACTTATACACTGCTGGTGGGAATGTAAATCGGTACAGCCCCTATGGAAAACAGTATGGAGGCTCCTCAAAAAACCAAGAATGAATTACCATATGGCTCAGCAATCCCTCTTCTGGGTATTTACCCAAAAAACTTGAAACATTTATCGCAAAGATATATGCACCTTGATGTTCACAGCAGCATTGTTCACAAGACATGGAAACAACCAGTGTCCATCAATAGATGATTGGATAAAGATGTGGTACATATATACAATGGAATATTACTCAGCTACAAGAAAAAATGAAATACTGCCATTTGCACCACATGGATAGATCTTGAGATTATCAGGCTAAGCGAAATTACGTCAGACAGAAAAAGTTGAGAACCATATGATTTCACTCATATGTGGGATGTAAAACTAAAAGTAACAAACATGACAAACAAACAGAGACTCATGGACACAGTGGATTAGTGGTTACCAGATGGAAGTGGGGAGGGGAAAGGTAGATAGGGTAAGTAGTGGCTCAAGTATTTGGTGGCAGAAGGAAATTTAACTTTAGGTGGTGAACACACAATGCAATATACATATGACATATTGAATTGTACACTTGAAACCTATATAATTTTATTAATCAATGTCACTCCCATAAATTTAATAAAGAAATACAGAAACTAGATGGAAGCTAATATTCTACCCTGATAGGACTTAAAAAAAAAACAGCTGCTTTATGTATTTCTAATAAACAGGTTTTGAATCAGTCTATTTCTCTCCATCCTTCTGTACCCATCCCAGTCTAAAAGTCAGTAGCATCATTTTCCTTGACTACTTCATTAGGTGCTTGGCTAGCTCTGCAATCACTCAGGTTTGCCTGCTACCCAGATTTCCCCTGCAGTAATCAGAATGGTCTTTAGAAATAAAAATCTGATCATATCCTTCCCCTGTTTAAAAGTTATAAATGGCAATTTTTATATAGTGCTCGTAATATGCCAGTCATTCTTCTAAGCTATTTACATGTTTAATTTAATTATTAAAACTTTCTGTGGTAAGTACTATTATTATCTTCATTTTACAGAAAAGGAAACTAAGGAACAGACAAGTTAAGTGATTTTTTTCCCTGGCCTCCCTGTTAATATGTGGTGTAGCCAAGATATATGCACTTGGCCGTCTATCACGAGTCTACCCTACCTCTAAGAACATTTTAAGAGCTTCTCATTACCCTTAAGAAAAGGTGCAAAATTAGCTTGATGGTATCTTAAGGCATCTATACTAAAGGAGAGGAAATTTAATGATCTACCTTCAGGAATAAAAATCACAGAAGAAGGTTATTAGGGTTGAATTCTGTCCTCCCAAAATTCGTTTGTTGAAGTCTTTACCTCCAGTACTTCAGAATGTGACATTTGAAAATATGGTCATTTCAGATATAATTAATTAAGTTAAGATGAGGTCAGACTGGAATAGGACAGTCCACTAATTCTATATGACTGAAGTTTTCATAAAAATGGAAATTTGAATAGATATGCACACAGGTAGAATACCATGTGAAGATAAAGGCAGAGACTGGGAAATATATCTATAAGACAAAGAATACCAAAAATTTCTAGCAAGCCACTAGAAGCCAGGACGGAGATATGGAACAGATTTTCTCTAACATCCCTCAGAAAGAACCAGTGCTGATGACATCTTGGATTTCCAGGCTCCAGAACTGTGGAATGATAAATTCCTGTTATTTAAGCCACCCAATTTGTGGTACTTTGTTATGGCAGCCTGGGTAAGCTAACATAGAGGTTTCTCAAGAGGCTTTATATCCATGACCATCTCAGGCATGGAGTCGTAATTAAGACTGTTAAATACCTTAAGGAATTTTTTTTATTGAGGTATAATTGATATACAACATTGTATTAGCTTCAGGTATACAGCATAATGATTCAATATTTATGTATATAGTGAAATGATCACCATAATAAGTCTAGTTAACGACCTTTACCATATATAGTTACTGAATTTTTTTGTGTGATGAATACTTTTAAGATCTACTCTGTTAGAAATCTTAACTATGGTTTCCATGACTTACTGATTTTATAACTGTAAATTTGTGCCTTTTGACTCCTTTCACCCCTTTTACCCACCCCCATCCCTTGCCTTTTGCTACTACCAATCTAGTCTCTATATCTATGAGTTTGGGTTTTTTTCCAATTCTACATATAAGTGAATCATATAGTATATGTCTTTCTCTGTCTGATTTATTTCACTTTGTATAATACCCTTAAAGTCCATTCATATTGTCACCAATGGAAAGATTTCATTCTTTTTTATGGTTGAATAATACTCCATTGCATGCGCGCACACACACACACACATCACATTTTCTCTATTCGTTCATCAGTAGACACTTAGGTTGTTTCCATATCATGGCTATTGTAAATAATGCTGCAATGAATGTGGGGATGTATATATCTTTATACATAGTTAGTGTTTTCACTTTCTTTGGATAAAGAAATTGCTGGGTCATATGGTAGTTCTATTTTTAATCTTTTACGGAACCTCCACACTTTTTCCATAGCAACTACAGCAATTTACATTGCCACCAACAACAGTGCACAAGGATTTTTTTCTCCATTTCCTCACCAGCATTTGTTGTCTCTTATCTTTTTGATAATAGCCATTCTAACAGATGGAGGTGATAACTCATTGTGGTTCTGATTTTCATTTCCCTGATGATTAGTCATATTGAACATCTTGTTATGTACCTGTTGGTCATCTCTATGTCTTCTTGGAACTATGTCTATTGAAACCACTACCCATTTTTAAATTGGATTATTTGGGAGTATTTCTGCTATTAAGTTGTGTGAGCACTCTATATATTTTGGATATTAGAAATTTCTTAACTTTGTAGCTTTTCTATGTTTATTAGATTCTTTAGTGATTAATGGTAAACTCATAAAACACAAGAACCAGGTTGTTTGCTTTGGGTATTTGAGAAGAAGTAATTTATGAAAACCATGCTTCTCTCTAGCAGCCAATCTTATGAAAAAAATCAACAAAAAAAGGATGCAACAACAATAGCAACATAAAAAAAGAAAGATAAGAAGGCTGGCCCTGAGGTCTGCAAACAATAAAAATAAAAATGAAAGGAGAAGTTAGGGAGCTGCTTGGGCCTAAGAGCCTAGAAGCCTCCGGTTTTTCAACACCTTTAACCTCTCTTGTCCAAAGAATAGCAACAATCTTTAAGTGGGCCTCTTGTATTTCCTGTCTTTGCTCCTGACACTTCTTTAACTTAAATGTTCATACTTCTTCTTCAGCTTCCAGAGCTGGAACCAAGGCAAACAAAGTTTCTGGGGTGCAAAATTTAAGGAACGATCATCATCCAGTGCCAACCCTGCATTTCCATCACCCTGAGTGAGGGCCTCTGTACATTTTGCACTGTAGATGCCTGTTGAGTACAACAAGGCTTTTTACCCTTCGGTGCTCATCTACTCGCTCTCAATAACCCCATTCAAAAGTAGCTATCTTATGTGCTGCCATAACACTCTGCTCATTTTTCTATAACCAAAGGGTTCATATCACTCCATGTCAGAATCTGGATTTAGCCTTGACTTAGCTTATTCTTTCACCCCCACATTCAATCCATCAAGAAATTTTCTTGACTCTGCCTTAATAATATGCTCACGTCTAACTACTTCTCACTCCTGTATGTTACCACCTTGTTCTGAGACCCAGTTTCCACTCACTTGCCTCCGGCCTCAATACCACCCTCACACCTGCCCCAGTCAGTACTCCACAAAGTAGTCAAGGGAATCACCTTTTAAAATTTGAGACATCACATCACTCCTCTCTCAAAACCCCCAGATGGTTCCCCTGTGATCCTCAAAATAAAAGCCAATCTCCTTGGTAGACCAAAGCCTATCTCTCCAACCTGATTTCTGACCAAGTTCTCCTTTCCTCCCTTAGCTCCAATTACATCCTCCAGTTACACTCATTGCCCTCCCTAGTGTGCCTCAAGCCCACTCCTGCCTCAGGGTCTTTGCTATTTCCGTTAACTCGACCTGAACGTCTGTTCACTCAGAAAGTAGCACACTTTACCTCTAAATCTTTTTCAGTTCTCTGCTTAAATAGCTCTTTCTCAGAGAGGATATCTAAAATAGCACCCTCATCACTGCTTTATATTGCTTTCTTTAATGTTCTTCAAGGTACTTATTTCTATCTGTATCTATATTTTCTTATTTATTTATTTGCATATTATCTGTCTTCTCTACTAGAATGTGTGCTACATGAGGGCAAAATCTTTTGTCTGTTTCTTTCCATGCTTTATCTTCAGCACCTAGGACTGTGATTGGCATAAAAAAGAAACAAAATAAACATTGAATGGATGGATGGATAAATGGATGGATGGATGAATGGATGATGGATGGATCAATAAGTTCTGCTCAGTTTTATAGCTCTTTTATACCATTGTTTTATCCATTACAAGTCTTTGTGGTAACTGTCAATATTTCACTCTTCTCTGAATTCCCAAGGCATCTAGCATTGTGCTTTACATTTCATACATGCTCAGTTAGTGTTTGTTAAGTTGAATCAAATCTACCTCTTTATAACTTTTTCTCCCTTACTCTCATCCACCATACATAATTGTCCAAGATTAAGCCAATTAAAATACAGGTGTTGTCATGTCTATCCCCTACTGAAAATCCTCCAAGGAATTTTTTGACTAAATTTTTTATGAAACTATTATTTTGAGAAATCTTTTTATTTATGACATACAGATAGATTGTATACATGCTACTTAATCTTCACAATTACCCAATAAGACAAGTAAAACTACACTTGACAGATGAGGAAATAGCCTCAGAGAGATTTGATACTTTTCCATGATCAGTTACCTAATAATTGTCTGATCTATCAGATTCCAAGAATGCAGCTGTTTACACTACACTTTGCTATTATTTCCTTGGTTTTCAAAGCCTTCCACAATATGGTTCCTATCTATATCTTTTCAATATTACCCCTCTTATAGCTAGACACTACTATTAAATCTTAGAAGCGTATTCTTCCTATGAAGTTGTGTAAAATAGTGAAAAATGAGAAGTGAGCAATCAGTCAATTATAGGGAAATAATTTAAAAGAAAATCATATTTCACCCCAAAGACAATTCATGAAAGTAATATCTATAATTTTATTTTGAAATGCATCAAAAATAAGATAGATTGATGGATAGATAGATACATGACAGAGTATGCATAGTAAAATGTTAACTATATCTAATAATCTAAGTGATGAGAATACAGGGAGTCATAGTAAAATATTTTCAATTCTTCTTATTCTTCAAATTTTCCATAATAAAATCTTTTTAAAATTTGTTTAAAGTAGGGGAAAATTCTTATAATAAAGTTACATTTTAAAGGAACTAAAGGAAATTTACTGAATTGTTAATAGTAGCTGTATTTGGATAGCATTATATGAGTAATTTTTATTTTTTTCTTTTTGAACTTTTTAGTATTTTACAGACATTTAACAAGCATGTTATCCAGTTCAAATTTAAAAAGTAAAGTTTTCTAAAAAGTAAAAATGCACAGTAAATTGCACTTTACAACCCTATAATAAAATTATCAGAATTCAGGAGAGAGAATGGGACTCACCAGATAGAAAGAGGCAGATCAAATGGAGAATTGGTCTTACGACTGTCTCTCTGCTTTGATAAATACTACCTGAATTACTTATAGGGCTTTACCACCACCCCCTTCATTTTTACTAAAAGGTTTCTATTAAAATATTTTCATTTTTTACTTGATGATCAAAAAGGCTATTTCTAGTGAAACTTTCACACTCGTCTAGGTCCTATTGCTTAGAGCTGACCTATATCCATGGAGCCCTTGACAGCAACCATTCATTGTTATTCACTTTGTGTGTTACTGGAGGCCTCCCAGACATGTGGAGTTGAAGATTTGGTAAATACATCTTGGGGCTTTTTGTAAGAATATTCCCGGAATTCTGGCTCCCTACTGTTAAAATAAATAAATTCTCTACACCAGCATGCCAGAATGGAGTTGGGCTTTGGAGCTAGGGTCAAGGGTAGGGTCAATCAGCAGGGGTTTTACAAAACCTCAGAGGCTATGACATCTCAGTGAAGGGAAAGTTTTTTTCTAATGTAAAAGTAAGTATTTGCAGATTCTTGAAACTAACGAACAAATGTGACTTGGCTTTTTTGTTGTTGTTGTTGCAGGGAGAGCATCTCTTTTTAAAAAAAAAAAAAATCACTCCAGCAGTTATCAGATGGCAAAATCATCATTAAATAAAACTCCAGGTCTTATTTAATAAAAAGGTAACTTTTCTTAGACTTAAGTACTGTTTTAATTTGGTAATTTTCCACTATATATCAAACAGAGCCTATTTAATGGACAAATTTAAGCACAAGAAGTTGTCTTTAAAGCAGTATCTTTGGAGAAAACACTAGAAAATCAAGAGAATATGAAATTATCACCAAAAGGAAAATTATTAAGATTAAATTATATACTTGGCACCATATCGGTACATTAATATAATACAGATTTACTCATAACTGCAATTTGATTTGGGTTGCCTGAGGGAAAAAATGAACATGTGCTTTAAGTTTGCAATGTATAAAAATCATACAGTTCTTATAAATTCTGAATGAAATTAGCACTAGCAAAGTAATTAAATTTCATATTGATCTACAACTATCCATTTAATACAAATCATAGTATTTTTTTTTTAACCCGGAAAAGACATTATTTCCCATATGTAGTTTTCAGAATACAGTCCTACATGATATTTCATTTAAAAATGTATTCAATAGTCAAATGAGTTTAGGAAATGGTATATGTTCTACTCTCATCTCAAAAACTCATAATTCAAATAATCATATTCAAGGCTACAAGAAATTCTATGATAAGAATGCAGTATAATTTTGTCTAACCCAATGTTTCTGAAACTTACATGATCATGAAGGACTTTTTTTGCATAATATCTATTAACATTTTGCAGAACCTCTTTGGGAAATACCACTCTAGACCAATCCCTTTATTTTTGTAGAAATTGAAGGCCCAGAGGTAAACTGATTTGCTTAAGGAAACAGTCCTTTATTTACTGAGACTCATAGGTAGTATTTTCATTTTAAAATCAACCTCAATTATTTCTTCTTATTGAAACTTTGCTTTGAACTATCAGTGATTATAGACAAAACAATCTAGACTTGCCTTGGTTTCTGCTGCTGGACTCTTAGTGAAAATTACTACACACATCAGTCTTCCCTAACTCTTAAATTGGTTTCTGTAAATCAAGTAATTAGGCATCTGATGTAAATTATATTTGATAGGGTAAGTTTCCTATTAATGTCCTAGTTATGAAATATCACTATAGATAGGTCTTTCAAAATTGAATAAGGTTTCTATTACCCTACAAAGTCTTCCTTGAAGACCCATTCACAATGATTTTGCCCTTCTTTTATCAATATGAAATTCTGTCTTCTATTGTTACTTACCTGCTCCATTTGTATATTTTATTGCCCTGAACAGACTGCAAGCTCCTAGAATGCTAGAACTAATTCTTACTTTTCTTTTGAGTCACCTTAGACACATGATAGATTCCCAAGAAATAGTTTTGAATGACTCACAAATGACCAGTTGAATGGAATAGAAGGAAACTGTAGCCTGAAAAATTGGTAAAGGAGTCCAGCTTTCTACCTTCTTTTTATCTTCAATTCAGAAATCTCCTCTCTCTTTCTCTCTGCTCATATGGGTAGCAATACCCTCTTGTCAATCTTGTCTAGAGGTCCATGGTAACCTAGGCACCTTTGTTCAAGGGACTTTCTTGAACCTGCCAACTTTCCAGTGGATCATTGAGAAACTCATCATATTATCAGGACAAATACCTGTCATGCCCAAATCTGTTTAGAGATCAAACGGGTCTTACTCAATAATAAAATGGAAGTCTGGTTTTGTTTCTATTTCTTTGGCATCAGATTAATTAAGAACATTCTCCAAAAGTACAAAGCAGCTGCTTTTTAACACTCAGTTAAATTGTCTTTCTTAAAGAAAAGCTCATCCCAGAATATGGATAGTTTTGTGTTTTATGGCAAGATTCTAGAGATGTTGCAAAGGAAGAAAGGAAATTTCCTATCTTTTCCTGCCACTGATGATCCAGGCTGACTTTGGTTAGAGGACAAGCGTTGTACTAAAAACACAATACCCACAAAGTGGGATTTTCCACTATTCCTAGGTATTACAACTTTTGTTATATATACATCTTGGATTCATATAGACCAATACTGTCAGATTAACTCACTATTTTTGCCCTCCAACAAATCAATGTGTGTTGATTGTGTAGGTACCATGTTCTCAAAATTGCTGTAGACACTGTGAGGTTATAAAAGATATATAAAGGTATGTAAGATAGTTCCCTTCAAGGGATTTATAATCTAAAGAAGTGAGATAAGACTAAACAATGCATGGGCAAAAATGCAGGGCAGTATATATGATCTAGTGCTAACTTGGAGACTTTGGATTTTAACTGCAATGAAAATTCGATGAAGGGGAGAAGTCACTGGGACTTTCAGTCATGAAGAAAATGGGGCAGAAGATGAGCACTGAAAGAGAAACATGATTAGAGGCAAAGGAAGTAGGCTGTCCATTCCAGTTTCAGGCAATATCATTTTGTTAATTCTTTGAGATGTCCCAATTCTTGATTGCTATAAGCCAGAATATATACAAACAAAACACTTTCAATCACTGAGCTATTACTTTTTAAAAATTACCTTTAATATACTATTATTTTAGTGGTATATAAATAAATTTGTTCAATTTTCTATTTTCCAGTTGTCAGAGTCAGGCCAATAATTTGGCTTATTAGCTTTAAAATTATTTATTTATATGCATATAGTTTATTAACAAATAAAAACAAAGTGTTCACTATATGCTAGGTCTTTTGTTGGGTGTTGGAGATAAATGGTGCATAAGTAATCAAGATGTCTGCCAAATTTAAACATGTTGGTGGAAATAGACTTACAAAGAACAACATGATTACAATTATAGTATGTACCATCAAAGAAAAATATAGATACAAAGCTAGAGTAATCAAAACAGTATGGTACTGGCACAAAAAAACAGATATATAGATCAATTGAACAGAATATGGAGCCCCAAAATAAATCCACTCTTATATGGTCAATTGACCTAACACAAAGGAAGCAGGAATTTACATTGAGGAAATGACAGTCTCTTCAGTAAATGGTGCTAGGGAATCTAAATAGATACATGCAAAAAAAAAAAAAAAGAATGAATCTGGACCCTTTTCTTACACCATATTTAAACTCAAAATGGATTAAAAACTTAAAGTGAAAGACTTGAAACCATAAAACTACTAATAGAAAACATAGGTAGTAAACTCTCTAACATCAGTCTTAACAATATTTTTTGGCTATGTATCTCCAGGCAAAGGCAACAAAAGCAAAAATAAATGATAGGACATTATCAAACTAAAAAGCTTTTGCACAGTGAAAGAAATCATGTACAAAATGAAAAGACAACCTACTGAATGGGAGAAGATATTTGCAAATGATATATTCAATAAGGGATTAATATCCAAAAATATATAAAGAACTCATAAAGTTAACATCATAAAACAAGCAATCTGATGGGTAAAGGACTTGGACAGACTTTTCTCCAAAGGCAGCATACAGATGGCCAATAGACATGAAAAACTGCTTAATATTACTAATCATCAAAGAAATGTTAATCCAAACTACAGTGAGATATCACCTCACACCTATCAGAATAGCTAGTGTAAAATCCAATAAATAATAAGTGTTGATAGGACTGTGGAGAAAAGGGAACCCTCATGCACTGCTAATGGAATTGTAAATTGGTGCTGTCAGTATGGAAAACAGTATTGTCTTCAGAATATTAAAAATAGAACTACCATAAAACCCAGCAATTCCATTTTTAAGTATTTATACAAAGGCAACAAAAACATTAATTTGAAGAGATATATGCACTCATATGTTCATTGCAGCATTACTTATAATAGCTAAGATATGAAAGCACCCTACATGTCCATCAATGGTGAGTGGATGAAGATGTTACACATATTGGAATAAAAAAGAATTAAATCTTGCCATTTGTGACAACACAGATAGACTTAGAGGGTATTATGCTAAGCGAAATAAGTCAGACAGAGAAAGACAAATAACATATGATTTCACTTATATGTGGAATTCAAACAAACAAACATACAAAACAAAATAGGAACAAACTCATAGATACAGAGAACAAACTGATGGTTGCCAGAGGGCAGGAGGTAAATGATGGATGAAAAAGGTGAAGGGAAATAAGAGGTACAAATTTCCAGGTATAAATTAAATAACCTAATTATTGATTATATTCCCTATGCTGAACATTATATCCCCAGGACCTATGGTGACAGATGGTTAATAGACTTACAGTGGTGATCACATTGTGAGGTGTATAAATGTTGTACCACTATGTTGTAATCTGAAACTAATATAATATTTATGTCAACCATAATTTTAAAAACTTTGATATACTTCTTGTCAAGATGGCATAGTACAGACACTGTGCTCATCTCCTTTCATGACCACATCAAAATTACAACAAAACTATTGAACAACCATCATTGGGAGTCACCTGAGGTCTGGTTAAACAGAAGTCCTACAGCTGGGGACACACATAAGAGACCTCAACAAGACTAGCAGAAGAGGCGAAGATGTGAAATGGGCCGGTCCCACAACCATGAGTGGCAGTTGAAAATCGGGAAGAATATCTCAGCTGCAGATATCTCCCCAGAGGACTGAGGGATCCGGGCCCCATACTAGGCTCCCTAGCCTAAGGTTTCAGTGCCAGGAAGAGAAGTCCCCACAACCTTTGGCTGTGAAAAACAACTAAAAATGTGGCTGAGTGAGACAGAGGGCTGTAGGAATTGCAGATATTCCTCTTAAAGGGCCCGTACATGACAGACTCACTCACTATGAGCTCCAGCACTGGGGCAGCAGCTCAGAAAGCACCAGGCACATACAGGGAGAAACTGAATTGTATAGCTTCAGGGCGAGGGCTGAGAGGCAGCTTTCTCCCAGACAGACATGCTGGCAGAAGACATTGTTCCTTTGCTGAGCCCTTCTCCGCCCAGCATGCAGATGCAGGTGGCCGCCATATCTGAGTTTCCATCAACCTGGCTAACACTGGTTGCCCTTCACGGTGCTTCCCTGAGACCCTGCCCTTCCCACTTGTGTGCCCACCCTAGTGGCTTTTCCACACAAATAACCTATCTTGCCTCATGCTGCATACTTTCCTAAAATCTCTCAAAGGTTTGCAGAACTCAAACAAGCAGCATCTGGCCTCAGCATGCCCCTACCTCTTGCTAAACAGCCAAGCCCAACACTAGCGGCAGCCAGCCTCCATTCATGGATTGGTCTCTTGATATACCTCTAAGACCAGCATGGGTGGCAACCATCTGCAGATTGCGTGGTGACTCTTCCCAAGTGGCTCTGGGCAGGGCACAAACTGTGGCTGAACTGGGCCTTCAGTAGAGCCCCTCCCAGGAAGCCCTGGAGCCAGCATGCCCAATAACAAGCTTTGACCCAAACTGGAGTACCACCCGGGGCTGTATCTGAGGATGATACACCCAAAAGGCAGGCTGGGCAGGCACCAGAGCCCTGCTAAAGCAAATCCTGCTCCATAGGTAAACCTTTCACCAGTCATTCCTTACAATCAATCACCCCAAGGGTCAATCGCTGCCCCTCCGCAACCACTGATGTGCAAACAGCAGTTGAGACTCAACTACAACAGGAGGGCATACAAAACATATACCAGGGACACACCTGGAGCACCTGGTTCAGGTGACCAGGAAAACTGTAACACTGGGCCCCACTCTGCAAAGACTGAGACATTACGAAGTCCAGGAGACTTAGGAGCCCTACCTAATACATAGAAAAACACTGGGGGCAGCCAAAATGGGGAGACAAAGAAACACATCCCAAATGAAAAAAAAAAAAAAAAAAAACAGAACAAAGCTCCAGAAAAAGAACTAAACAAAATGGAGACAAGCAATCTACCAGATGCAGAGTTCAAAACACTGGTTATAAGGATGCTCAAGGAACTTAGGGGAAGAGTAAATGAACTCAGTGAGAACTTTAACAAAGAGATAAAAAACAAAAATGGACATAGGAAATATAAAAAGAACCAGTCATAAATGAAGAATATAATAACTGAAATAAAGAATATATTAGAGAGAATCAACAGATTACATGAAGAGGGGGATCAAGTCAGCAATATAAAAGATAAGGTAGCAGAAAATACCCAATCAGTACAGCAACGAGAAAAAGAATTCAAAAATATGAGGACAGTTTAAGAGGCCTCTGGGACGACTTCAAGTGTACCAATATTCTCATCATAGGGGTACCAGAAAGAAAAGAGAGCAAGAATCAAAAATGTATTTGAAGAAATAATGACATAAAACTTCCCTAACCTGGTGAAGGAAATAGACAAGCCCAGGAAGTGCAGAGAGAACCAAATGACATAAACCCGAAGAGGCCACAACAAGGCACATCATAATTCTAATGCCAAAGTTAAAGAGAAAAAAGAGAATCTTAAAAGCAGTTAGTTAACTATAAGAGAACTCCCATTAAGACTGCCAGCTGATGCCTCAACAGAAACCTTGCAGGCCAGAAGGGATTGGCAGGAAGTATTCAAAGTGATGAAAAGCAAGGACCTACAACCAAGATGACTCTACTCAGCAAAGCTTTCATTTAGAATTGAAGAAAAGATAAACAGCTTTCCAGATAAGAAAAAGTGAAAAAAGTTCATTGCCACCAAACCAGTATTACAAGAAATGTTACAGGCACTTCTTGAAAAAGAAGAAGAAAGGAGAAAGAAGAAGAAAGGAGAAAGAAGAAGAAAGGGAGAAAGAAGAAGAAAGGAGGAGGAGGAAGGAGAAAGAGGAGGAGGAGAAGAAAGATAAAAAATATGAATAATATAATGGCAATAACTACATATATATCAACAATTACTCAAATGTAAAAGGATTAAATGCTCCAATTAAAAGATAGGGTAGATAAATGGATAAGAAAACAAAACCCTTACATATGCTGCCTACAAGAGACTCACTTCAGATTGAAAGACACACACAGACTGAAAGTAAATGGGATAGAAAAGGATATTTCATGAAAATGGAAACAAAAAAAAATCTGGGTAGTAATTTTTATACCAGACAAAATAGACTTTAAAACAAAGGCTATAACAAGAGATAAAAAAGCACCCCGTCACCCCATTTCTGGGTATTTATCTGAAGAAACACAACTACTGCTTTGAAAGGACACGTGCATCTGTATGTTCATTGAAGCATTATTTACAGTAGCCAAGACATGGAGGCAACCTGGGTGTCCATCAATGAATGAATGGATAAAGAAGAGATAGTACATATATACAAGGGAATTTTACTCAGTCATAAAAAAGAATGAAATCTCGCCATTTGCAACAACATGGGTAGACCTAGAGGGTATTCTGCTGAGTGGACAAATGCCATATGATTTCTCCTACATGTGGAATCTAAAGAATAAAATAAATAAACAAACAACAGAATCAAACTCATAGATATAGAGAACATTTAGAGGGTTGCCAGATGGGAGAGAGATGGAGAGGTGAGAGAAAAAAGGGAAGTGATTAAAAAGAACAAATTGGTAGTCATGGGGTGTAAAGTACAGCATAAGGAATATGGTCAATAATATTGTAACAATAATGTATAGTGTCATATGGCTACTAGATTTATTGGGGTGATCACTCGTAAGTAATATAAATGTCTAATCACTATGTTGTACATCTGAAACTACTATAACATTGTATGCCAACTATAATGAAAAATTAAAAGAATATTTAAAAAATAAAGTGGCCCCTTCGGGCAGGATCTTGGTGACATGTAAAGAGAGGGGGTGGTTTAAGGTGCAATGGTGATGTAAACAGATGTTCTAAAAGGCTTTTTGAGAGAAAAAAATGGCATAGATGATAGAGGCTCTATTCATCCTCTGGCGACCAAATCAAAGTTGTGATGGAAACAAGTAGCAGCAGCAAGGAAAATCACCTGGGATGAACAAGCCATACAACTAGGGAGAAATCCAAGCAAGCACCCTGCAACACCAGAAGGTAAGACAAAGCGAGGATGCAAGGCTGCCCTGACTCCAGCGGCTGAGACAGAGGTTCTGGCAGCGGCAGAAACCTCTTAAAGGGGCCATTTCTGCAAGCGGATTTTCGCGGTGATGGGCCTGCTCACTCTGAGCACCAGTGTCGATTGGGCTGCGCTCAGAGGGCACCAGGGACTTACAGGGAGGCACTGTTGGAGTGAGGGCCGAGGGGAGACTCACTTGGTACAGAAGTGCCAGCAGTATCCATTGTTTCCTGTTGAGCCCTCCCCTCTACCAGTGCGCCGGACACAACGCCGCCATAACTGAGACGTCATCAAACTAGATAATGGAGGTCAGTCGCTCTGCCCAGAGGATTCCTGAAACCCCACCTCCCACAACTCGTGCCCCTCCCAAGCCATATCCAGGTATAGCCTCAGTGAGTCAGGTGCTCCTTGCTGAGCAGTGCCTAAACTCACCCTGAAAGCAGATGGCCTCGGTTTCTGGTGTAGCCTTTTGAGGCAACTATAAGCACAGCATCTGTGGATTGCTTGCTCAATCTTACCCGGTGGTTCCGGAGGCGTAGAGGCTTGGGCTAAATTGGCCTGCAGCTGACCCTCTCTCAGGACTGTGCCACTGGACCTACTTCACAAATCCACACTAATAAGACTGGTAGACTTGGAGCTTTGCTTAGTACATAGAAACAGATGTGGAAAGACAGCCAAAAAGGGAAGACAAAGAAGCAGAAGCCATATGAGAGAACAGAACAGAGATCCAGATATAAGGGAGTCAAGTAATCTAACAGATGCAGAGTTCAAAACACTGGTTATAAAGATGCTCATGAACTTTTGGGAAGTGAAGAGAACTTTAACAAAGAGATAAAAAACAGGGAAATGGAAATTATAAAAGAGAACAGTCTGAAATGAAGAACATATTATCTGAGATGAGAAGTATATTAAATGGAATAAACAGAAGAATAAACAAAAGTAATAAAGAAAAGGATCAAATACCCTATCTAGAGGACAGGAAAGCCAAGGACACACTATCAGAATGGCAAGAGATAAGATGCCAAGACTTTAAAAATCATTTAAGAAGTATGGGACACTATTAAGGTCCAAATCCACCTGATCGGTGTAACTAAAGAAAATCAAGATGTTGAAAAGCATTTGACAAAATAATGATGAAAACTTCCCTAACCTGGTGAAGGAAAGACATAAAACCCCAGAAGCTCAGAAAATTCCCAAAATCAGGGATCCAAAGAGGCCACACCAAGACATATCATAATTAAAATGCCAAAGGTTAAATACAAAGAAAGAATATTAAAAAGCAAGAGAAAAACAGATAGTTACTTACAAGGGAACACCCATAAGACTGGCAGCTGATTTCTCAAAAGAAACTATGCAGACAGAAGGGCTTGGCAAAAAATATTCAACAGGATGAAGACTCAGGATCTACAACCAAGAATAATTTATCCAGCAAAGCTATCATTTAGAGTTGAAGGACAGATAAAGAGCTTCCCAGACAAAAATAAGCTAAAGGAATTTATCAGCACCAAGCCAGTATTAGAAAATGTTGTAGAGACTTCTTTAAGAAGAAAAAGTATGTATCAAAAACAGGAATAAAGAATGGTAACAACTACATTCCTATTAATAAGTACCTTAAATGGAAAAGAATTAAGTGATCCAACCAAAAGATAGAGTGGCTGAAAGAATAAGAAAATAAGACCCCTACATATGAAAAGGAAGGGGATGGAAAAAGATATTGCTTTGATGGACCTAGAAGATGTTTAAGTCAGACAGAGAAAGATAAACATTATATGATTTCACTTACATGCAGAATCTAAGGAATAAAAAGAACAAACTAATCAAAAACAGACTCACAAATATAGTGGACAATTTTGTGACAGACAGAGGGAGGGGGGTTTAGGGGACTGGGAGAATGGGGTGAAAGGTTCAAGAAGTACAAATTAGTAGCTGATTGATGGTCACGAGGATGGGGAGCACGGCATAGGTAATGCAGTTAGCATTAATACGTTGGCTAGGTGGAGGGTTGGAGAGGGAGCGAGCAATTGGGAGATTGTTTTACTAACTATATAGATGTGTAACCAATGTACTGTACACTTGAAACTAAAATAAATAAATTTTAAAAAGAAATATTAAAAAATAAATAAAAATAAAATAATAGAAATAGAGAAAATTAATTAGTCAACGCCAATGCAACACGAAATTTTAAAATAATATTGAGATGCTGATTTGTATCTCAGCATATGTTCTTAATGTAATAAGGAAATAAAAGCAATAAGCCAAAGAAGAGAAAGAGATGAACTTCTAGTAAACCACACTGAAAATATATCATTGGTTCCTATCCATCCTTCTACCTCTTCAGTCTTCATCTGAAAAAATAATGCAAACTTATCTCAGCAATATTGTGTGTTAGACTCCAGACCACTGCAATAAATCGAGTCACATAAATTTTTGGTTTACCAGTGAATAAAATGTGTGCAATAGATTAGGTCTAAAAAGGTAATGTGAATAACTTAACTGAAAAATACTTTATCGCTAAAAAATGCTAATCATTACCTGAATCCTCAACGAGTTTGTAACTTTTGGCTGGTGGAGGGTCTTGCCTCAAAGTTGATGAAAACACAATGTCTGTGAGGCTCAAAAAAGTGAACCACAATTTTAAAAAACTTTGATAAAAATAAAAGTTAAAATTTTTAAAAAGAGAAAAATATAGAGAACTATGCAAGTATATATCAAGGAAATCTAATTTAGATTGGAAACGTGGTGACAAATTTCCTGAGAAATTGATGATTTAAGCTGAGACCTGATGTATGTAGGAGTTAGAGGTAAGAGTGACAGAATAGAGTAGGAATAGGAAGGCAATTAATGTGATTGGAGAATCGAGGGAGACAAGCCTGGACAAACAAGTAAAGCTGAGTCATGTTTTATCAAACTATATTATAATAAGCTGAAATAGTCAGCAGTAGTGCATTTAATTTTACTCTTTTATCACAAGCTATGATTAAAATTAAATTGGTCTTATGGTAAACAATTGGAAAAGATGAACTTAAAACAGGAATACCATGTTATTTCATCCATATTGCCTTCCACGCAGTAGGCATTTACAAAATACAGTGGAACTTTAGAATTCAAGTTAAAGTGGTTACCTCTAAAATTATGAAATAGAGTGAGAATCGGACCCCCAAGAGGTAACATAGTGAAGCCAGTTAGGTGTATGGAACTTCGAAACCAGATTTTCTGGGTTTGAATCCCAGCTCTCCTACTTACGCATTCTATGACCTTAGGCAAATTTGAGCTACTTATTTATCTTTAAAATGGGGACATATAACAGCAAAAACACAAGTGTTAAGAGAAAATATAGATAAATTCGAATTCATCAAAATTTAAAGCTTTTGTGCTTCAAAGGACAAAATCGAGAAAGTGAAAAGATACCCCACAGAATGGAAGAAAACGTGCAAATCATATTTCTGATAAGGGATTTGTATTCAAAATATAAAGAATTCTTATGGCTCAATAATAAAAAGACAAATAACCTGTATATATTTAATGACCATTAGCTCATTATTTCTTTTTTAAATAGGCTAATAACCTAAACATACATTTCTCCAAAGAAGGTACACAAATGGCCAATAAGCACATGAAATGCTGTTCAACATCATTAGCCAACAGGAAAATCAAATCAAAACCACAATAAGATACTACTTCACATCTACTAACATGTTCATAATAAAAAGATGGACAATAATAACTGTTGGTGAAAATGTGGAGAAATTAGAACCCTCATACACTGCTGATGGGAATGTAAAATGTGGCCACTTTGGAAGACAGTTTGGTAGTTCTTCAGATAGTTAAACATATATTTACCATGTGACCCAGAAATTCTAGCTATATACGAAAGAGAAATGGAACTATACATCTACACAAAAACTTTCACATGAATGTTTATAGCAGCATTATTCATAATAGCCAAAATGTAGAAACAATCCAAATGTCCATCAACTGATAAATGGATAAACAAAATGAAGTATGTCCATGCAATAGAATATTATTTGGTAATAAAAAAGAATGAAGTACTAGTATATGCTACAACATGGATGAACCTTGAAAACATTATGCTAGGTGAAAAGAGCCAGTCACAAAGGACTGCATATTGTATGATTCTGTTTATATGAAATTTCCAAGACAGGCAAATCTATAGAGACTGAAAGTATATTGATGACTGCCTAGTGCTGGAGGGATAGGGAAACTAGGGATTAACAGCTAAGTAGTATGAAGTTTCCTCACAGAGTGATGAAAATGTTCTAAAATTGACTGTGGTGATGGCTGCACAACTTTGTTAACATATTAAAGCCATTAAATTGTACACTTTAAGTGGGTGAATTGTAATAAACTAGCTCAGTAAAGCTGTTTAAAAATGGGGATGGATTAAATAAAATACTATGTTTAAATGACTGGAATGGTGCCTGACTCATAATTAGTGCTGTATAAGTGTTTATCTACTGGAATATAAGCTGCCCAAGGTAATAATATTTGGTCTGCTTTGTTCCCAAGTTCCTGGCACATAGCTGACCCTCAAAATACTTGTGAATGAATAAATGATCTGGAGAAAGTGTAATTTATTTCTGTAAGTGCAACATATACTTACAGCAGACAAACAAGCAAACAACCATATAAGGCTGTGAAATGCCAAGTAAATGCCTCCCCCAACTCCCTAATCTCATTCTTCAACTATAACCAATGATCTAAGAAATTTTAACTATAGCAAAACTGGTCTATAAAGTCCAAATAATCAGCTTCTTAGTTGCAACAGCTAGAACTACACCTGAACATATCATCTTTTTCTCAGAGGCATCCTAGAGTTTGAAGGTTAAGAAAGTTTAGAAAGATAGGATTAGGGCTGGGATAAATGTGTGTTCCCCTCTATGTTGAAGTCTGTTTCCCAAATTTCTGACTAAATCCAAACTGTAGTCATAGTGGTAGACAAATGGTTTATCCTATATCATAAACTGAAGCATGGTCACTGGTGAAAAATAATCCTAAATTCAATATTTACTTTTGTGCAAAACAAAACCACAGAGTTTTAGGGAGAATAGAACATTTCAAATAAAGTCAATTTATGGGTGAAAATGACAAATTCAATTCATTTATTTATTTTTACATCCTATTAAAACCCCATTTAAAAAAAAAACAAGAAAGGGATTTTTTTCTAAAGACAGAAATGCATAGGGGCATAAAGGGCCACAGAAGAAACAACAGGAACAAAACTTTGGAAGCTAGAAAGAGATGAACACATGGCAACTGATCCAGCACATCTGAGAAAGCTAATTCCTAAACTAGCAGTGGAGAAAGTCTAGTAGCAACTCGGTTTACAAGGACCTTCCAAAAGACGGGAATTAGTGGGATCAAATGCGGTTGAAAGTTAGGGCTCAAAATAGGAGGTTAAGTTGAACTCTATGAAGTAGTTAAATTCCTAGATCTCTTCCTCAATCCCACGTAGCTAGATGACTGTCTTCTTTCACCTAACAAAATAATGGACGTTTATTCTTTGAAGAAGGTGAAATAGAGAATTTCAGGCCTTGGGCATACCAGGCATAGCTGTGGCAGATGTATTATTCTGAATACAGAGGTATTAGGTGAATACCTACAAATTGTATGTTGAATCCTGTAAGCCCCCTTTCCCCCACTGAGCTCACAGAACACTAGCATCTGGATATTATCATCTAAGAAGATGACTGGAAGATAATTTCTGAGGAAAGCTAACCACTCCAAGAGGAAAGACCTAGTGGTATTGACAGAGAGATTTCTCAAGTAATTGACCTAGGTAGATCATCCTATATTGAAGCCCTACCTATGTGCTCAGAGATTTCTGTAAGCTTCTTAGGGCTCTTCTCTTATATGTGAACTCATAACTAAGGACCACTAGGTACTGGAAAAAAAAGTCTCTGACTGGAAGATAAAAACCAAAACAAATAAACTAGAAAAGAAACTTGGAGAAAACAGAGCTATGCATGGAGATGAAAATGTCAAAGAATTATTTTAAGGGTGATAAGAGATGATATTAAAATATAAAGGAACAAGATGGTATAAAGAAAATTCTTAGAAATTAAAAATGTGATGGTATAAATAAAAATCTAAATAAAAAAGCTAGAAAATAAAATTTAGAAACTCATCCAGAAAGTAAAGAAAATTTGGAAAGAAAAGTTAGGAAAATTAGAGGACCAGTCTAAGATATCCAACATATATCTAATAGGAGTTCTAGGAAGAGAAAAGAGAAAATAGAAGGAAGAAAATCATCAAAGAAATAATTCAAGAAAATTTTCTAGAAATGGATACAAAATTTTAAATTAAAAACTTCCAGCTTTATGAATAAACACAGACTCACCCCAAAGGATATTATTGATATTTATTAAAATTAGGGATAAAGAAAGCATACTATAAGCTACTGGAAAAAAAATCCATATGCAAAGTATCAAAAACCAGAATAGATTTAAACTTCCCAACAGCAATACCAAAATCTAGAAGACAATAGAGAAATGGCTTCAAATTTTTTAAGGAAAATTATTTCCAAGTGATAATTCTAGACCTAGCTAAACTATTAATCAAATAAAGACATTTTTATGCATGAAAGATTTCAAAGATTTACCTTTATCTTTTATGCATTTTTTTTCTCAGAAAACTACTAGAGAACGTACTTTACTAAAACAAAGGGGTAAACCACAAACAAGAAGTAAGATACAGGAAACATAACATTCAATACAATAGAGAAGCCAACAGAATCCTCAGAAAGATGATGAAGAAATATCCCAAGTTAAGACTGTCTATCAAGGACAGATGACAATTGGTCCGAATTGGAACAAGCCAAAAGTTTTCTTAAGAAGATCAAATTGGTGGAATATCTTATGCATATGAATGTGTTAAGAAATTTAAACAATTAGTGGAGACTTAGGGTTTGCATTAGAGAAAATATATAGAAAACAAAGCAAACAAAAGAAACTATACAATGATTAATTTTAAAGAAACTAAAGAGTCATACCAAAAAGAAAATGTAATTGCAGTTTCCCATATGGCTCTACCATAAATAAAATTTGCATAATATATATTATATATGTATATATAATGTGGATCTAACAAAAATTACAATATAAATGTATTGGGAGGATGAGGTGATGGGAAGGATGTGAGTATGTTGTGGGAACATGGGAGACAGGGTGACAGAGAGCTAAATCTTTTTCTTCATAATGGAGGTCCATTCATAATGTCTAAAATTGAAAAATCATAAATTAACACTATAAGTGTATTATCTAGATAAATGGAGGTAAATAACAAAATTATTAGATAAGAGGGGAAGTAATGCAGGAGGTAACTATTTTTCCCAACAAGCCTTATAGAACTATTTGGCTCTTTCAACTACAAGTGTGTATAATATTGACAAAAAATAAAAGTAAAGTTTATACTGGTGCCTTGAAGGATAAAACATGCACAAGATTTGGTCCCTCAAATTGCTTATTGTCCAGTTAGGGAAAGAGAGATAGATACTCAGCTATCACATATGAGACTGAATGTGACATGTGTTCTAAAAGTTTAAAACAGGAAGCTCCGAGAAGCCTGAGAAGAGCTAAGGTACAAGCTTTAGAGATGAATAATTTTTCATAAATGTTTTGTGTTAGGTCTGGAAGGAAATGAGGGAATTTTAGCAGGTAGAGACTAATCTACCCGGTGGTGAGCAGCACAGGTAAAGGGATTGTGGGAGTAAGGCAGATAGGTCAGAAAAACTATGCTCTTATCTAAAGAGGAAAGCATGATCTGATTTGATGGAGTGTGCTGGGCAAGCAGGATGTGCTGAGAAATGCTGAGGAAGTTGAGGACAGACCTTTGGGTGATCTTGAATATCCCATTAAAGCTTTTAGAAGGCAATGGGAAATTTAAGTTTCTTTGAGCAGGGAATTGATATGATCTGACCTGTAATTTAGGAAGATTATCTGGCAGCAATACATGGGTTGCATTGGGAAGAGAAAAAAAAGAAGACGAAAAAAGAAGGAACCCAATTCAATAACCAAGGGCAGAAATATGAAGGTCTGAACTTAAACAGGATTGGTGGAAATTGAAAGGCAATAATGGATAGGAGCTATTTCAGAGACAATAGTTAAACCTGCTTTTAAAAAAATTATTAATTTGCTTTTGCTTTTCTTCTGGTGGAAGTTCTTTATGAAGACTGTGGCTTTAATTAGATGATGTAAGCAGGTTGGGAGCCAAATAAATAATGTTGATTTATAGCTTATATATTTTTAAAAGCCAACTAGTTAATAAGCCTTAGAACATTCTGATCTTAATACAAATGCTTGATGTGCTCATGTTCTCTAACGTTATATTTCATTTCAGTTGGTTTTTTGTGTAGTTTCTATACTGTTGACTATGGACTTTAAAAAGAACTTAATTATGCTTTAATTTTCACCTGCTCATCATTTTTGTGAGTCAAAATTATTGTAGAACAAATTAAGAGATAATAAAAAAATTGGCAAATTGATTATGTTTAACCACTACAGTGGTTACATACCTAGTCACACTGACTTCAGTCTCTCCCATATTAACAATCTACCATCATTCACAACATTGTCAGATAAATGTTCCCTTTTACTACTCACTCACCCATCCAAATTAGTATAGTGGTTCCCTAATGCTCGCCCCCAAACTGCAAATTTTGCTAGACACTCAAGACCAGGTCCCGTTCACCTATGCAGCTTTTCTTCAGTGACCTCTACTACTACACTTCCACTCGTCTAGTTGATCTCTTCATTATCCCCTACTCTCAACATGCATGGTTGTACCTCAGTGTTTTGCTTTCAGGATTTTCCTACCTGGAATTCTCTCCTTGACATTTTCCCTTATTCAAATTCCTACCTGTCCTTTAAAATGACTCAGATTCTACCTTCTCCATTTTTTCCTCTCCCAGGTACTTCACAGATAGTTGATCTCTGCATTTGCTAAAGGTATATAGCATTTAGAGTTTGCACCATATCATTTGGCACTTAATTATCTGCTTTATTTTTGTGTTCTGGCTGTGTCTCCTTTACAAGCAGACTATCATTTCTTTGAGAACAGGTTAACTCTATTGTGTGCTTCTGATTCTCTCTACCTTTACTGTAAGCATTAGTTAAAATTATTTTGGTTGCAAGTGACAGAACCCCGATTCAAATTAGCTTAAACAATAAAAATAAAATTATTTTACCTACTGTAAAAAGTCCATGGGTGGAGCAGGATTTAGAAGCATATTTAAACCTAGGTGCTTAAAAAACATCATCACTAACGCCATCAAGCTCTCCCTATTTCTTTGCTCTGCTTTCTCTGAGAGAATGAGCTCAGGCAAAGAACAAGTATTATCGAATGTGACCAGTAGTAACTTGGGCACTTTGTCTGATTAACTTAATAAACATTGCAGAAAGAACGCATATATTTCTCTGTTGTTCTGGAAAAAGGCCCAAGACTGACTCTCATCGCCTGGAGAGAGTCATGTACTCACCCCTGAACCAATCACAGGAACTCTTATTAATTAGGCCTGGGGCACATGGTCAAGCTTTGAACTGGGGAAATGAGATCTGTCTCATAGTCTCTAGTAAACACAGACCACACAGACTGAGAATAGTATGGGGATGCTTTTCCAAAGGAAAATTCAGACATCTTGACCTAAAGAAGGGGAAATGATTCTGGGCAGGAAAAATGGCCAATGTCTGCCATCCACATCCCATTTCCTATGTCTTTTAGAACATTATAAAATCTGTCTACGGCCATGCCACCCTGAGCAAGCCTGATCATGTCTGATCTCAGAAGCTAAGCAGGGTCAGGCCTGGTTAGTACTTGGATGGGAGACCATCCAGGAAGACCAGGTGCTGTAGGTGTAAAAATTAAAATAATAATAATAATAATAATAATAATAATAATAATAATAATAATAAGGGATTATAAACTGACAAGGTCCTTGCAACCTGTGAGGTCAACCAAGGGTTCATTTGCCTAACAAAAAAAAAAAACACATTATAAGATCTTAAGATCTCTTTTAAATACCCAAACAAGATAGACTTTCTTGAGTTGTTAAACTGTTTTAATTTTTTGATGCCCTGCTGTGAAGATGTGGATAGGCAAAACATGGTATCCAGAAGCATGAAGAGTCATTTTATTCTCCTTATGTAAACACTGGCCATCATGGCAAGCATAATTTGTGGTAGAATGATATTACCCAATGAATCCTCCTTAGCCTTTGATTCAAGCAGATTTGAAAGGGGAGATTAACATGGTATAATGCATTCTCAACTAATTAAGCGTTCAATTCTTATTTTCTGTGTTTTTAAACACTGATCACTTCAAGAATAAAGACACTATGGAAAGTTTGAAATAGAAAAATTTAGTGGAAAGTCATAATGACCTAGTTATAAAAAGTAACATTTTAGCTTTAATGTTTACTGAAACAAACAATATTTTATTTCTGTTCTCTTCAGATATCATCAGAACCCTGTTCCTACTCTTGCCTCAGGAAATAAAACACAACTGGATAGTAGCTGTCACCATGGTAAAAGTGAGGACATGGATTGTGGAGGAGAACCTGGCCCTCTGGACGGTAAAATGAACGCACTTATACAACTAGGTCATTAATGGGTCAGATGTCAATTTGTTGAGAACTGCTTTATGGAATAGAACCTAGAATCAAAAATTTACTTTGGGTGAATTTGTCCCTTACCTCAAGAAAAAAATATGGGGGAAAAAACATCAAGTTGTATTTCATTGGAAGATAGAAGCCAGATGATATAATGGGTGGGTGGTGACCCAAAGGTGATACAAAATGCTTGTGGCACATTAGTTGAGAGGATAAACAATGGAAAGTGTTCATTAAAACCAATCAACAAATTTGGTCAATTTGGCATGAGACAGCAGTAGAAATGAAAATGATATCCTTCAGGAGTTTATTTTTTAAATCCTAGATTAAATACTTTGGTTTATGATTCATACAATGGGAAAAAGCATCTTTGTTCATTTTTAATTCAATTATAGAGGAGAGTGAGAAATAGGAAAAGAAGAAGAAAAACTGGAACTTTGAAGTCAGACAGAACCAAATTCATGGGTTTTTTTTTTTTTTGCAACTTACTAGGCATAATCTTGGCAAAGGTTTGCATTCTCGCCAAGCCTCCATTTTCCTATTTGTAAAATAAGAAATAACAATAACAACATATACCTCATATAGATTAAAGATTAAGTGAAAAAAATCCATGTGAGATATTTGGAACAATACCTAGAATATAGTAAATGCTAATTAATTATCAGCCACTATTATTATATTACATTATTATTAATTGTTAAGGCAAGTTCTTTGAAGAAAAGGCTTAAAAATCAAAATGACTATTTTGTGGAAGCAGGATTAGAAACAACCTGAATTGGTTCAAAAGTTTCAAAATCTTGACAGTACATTTGCAAACATAAATCAAGATGGCTCTGGCTGATTCTCCAGCAGAAAAGGAGCAAGGTCTCTTGTGGACGTCAAGCGGTGACAGATAGTCATGAATCCTTTTGTAAAATCAGGGATTGTGGTGTCTTGTTCAGGTCTGTATCATGTGTACTTGCTTCTCAGGATACAGTAAGTGGAATGAACGGAAGAACGAGTATAGGACACACTAATGGAGACATATATTCACTCAGATATCATAAGGTAATTCTCTAAATATCAGAATTTTACAGTCTGTAGTTTCTAGAAAAGGAGAGATTGTGATAATAATACCTTTGTCCATAAGGAGTTGTTGTACCTGAATGAAATGCCCTAGCAGCACAAAGAGCCCTAGAAATTGTCAGTCAATATTGGAGCATTTTATGTTGCTGTCACTTTTAGGATACTTGAGCTTTGTATAAGCAAGCGTGAGGCAGAATGGACTATAAGTCTGGGGTCAGGTTCAATGATTCATTTTCAAATTCAAATCAACCAGTGTATACTCAATCTCCACAAAGTCCCTTCAGGTAGCTTTAAGTACATAGGTTTGTTTTCCTTGCTGCTCACTGCTTGCTTGCTTGCTTGCTTTCCTTCTTTCTTTCTTTTCTCTCTTTCTTCCTTTTCTCTCTTTCTTTTCTTTCTCTCTTTCTTTCTTCTCTCTTTCTTTTCTTTCTCTCTTTCTTTCTCTCTTTTCTTTCTTTCTTTCTTTCTTTCTTTCTTCTTTCTTTCTTTCTTTCTTTCTTTCTCTCACTTTCTTTCTTTTTCTTTCTTTCTTTTTTAAGTATTACCATGGAATATCTTCTCTCATGTTCCGAGCTCCTACTGGCTACCATTTCGGAAAATTACATACATGTTCATTGAGGCTATTTTAAAATAAAAGTGACAATAAGAAATTTTTCTTTTTTTCTTTTTTTTTTCCCTGACTTTTGATTCTTTTTTTCTTTTTCTTTTTAAAATTTATTTCCCCCTCCCCCATCCCCTCTGGCAACCACTATACCATTGTCATATCCATGAGTCTCTGTTTGTTTGCCCTGTTCATTTGTTGCTTTTAGATTTATATCCCACATATAAGTGATATTATGTGATTTTCAACTTTTTCTGTCTGGCTTATTTTGTTTAGTATGATTATTTCAAGGTCCATTTATTTTGATGCAAATGGCAGTATTTCATCTCTTCTTATGGCTGAGTAATATTTCATTGTATATATGTACCACAGCTTCATTAGCCAATCATCTATTGTAGGACACTTTGGTTGCTTCCATGTCCCAGCCACTGTGAGTAATGCTGCTATGAACATCGGTGTGCAAGTATCTTTTCAGATATGAGTTTTGTAATAGCTATGTCATCGGAACCTATTGAACTTTATAGCAGTCTCAAACACTAACCACTTTTAAACCTTATTTACCCCAAAGCTTTGAAGACAATAAGAAATTTTAATCCATAAACCTTCACACTAAAATACACACACACACACATACACGCACACACACACACACACACACACACACACACACATTGGGAAAGCAATGTCTTATATATGGAAGTAAAATAACTTTTAATGAATAGCTAAATGCTGTCCAAATAAGGTTTAAAAGTGGTTAGGGTTTGAGACTGAGCTATAAAGTTCAATAGGTTTTGATGACATAGCTATTACAAAAGCAATATGCATGAGAAATGACTTATTCTCTTTTAAATGCAAGACATAATCTATAACTACTGAATAATTTAATGTTGGCTAAAAATTGTGGAAAATAGAAGGATAAAAGAGAACATGGGTAAGGAACAAATATGATAAAAGAATAAAATAAATTACAAATAAAGAAATAAGAAATTGGAAGAAATAAGACTGATTAAAGGAGGGAAAAAGCAAAAGTTTAATGAGTTTTTGCTGAACCTGAATTTTGGAAAGAGGAATGGTGAGATGAAGGGTTTTGGGAAAAGGGAAAGGCTTCTCTAGCCCTCCATATCAAAGAGAAACCAGGATTTTAAGCCCAGAGTCTGGAATTCTCTTGGGACTAGGTACAGACCAGCATCTGCCACTGTAATTACAAAAGGTGTCATCTGACTGACCTCATACCACAATGTTAGGCTAGTTGTGTGAAACAAAACAAAATTTTCCTTTCTTAACATCCTTTAAATAGGTGTCACTTCCCTTAATGGCACTGCTGTGCTTGGCCTGGGGAGGAAGGGAAAACAAATCCTTATTCAAAAACTTTAATAATATTCCAGTTATTATTTTTAAGCTTATACATTTTCTCATCTTAAATCTTCTAACTTCTTAAAAACCTATAGTTTTGCATGTTCTTTTTTCTCCTTAAATGATTTTGGAGTATTTTTAATTTGTTTTCATCAGAAACACAAAATAGTTATTAGAAGTTCTTTAGACCTTGCCTTTAGAATGCATAATTTTAAATTCTAAAC
Organism: Eonycteris spelaea; assembly: GCA_003508835.1. Classification (NCBI taxonomy): domain Eukaryota; kingdom Metazoa; phylum Chordata; class Mammalia; order Chiroptera; family Pteropodidae; genus Eonycteris; species Eonycteris spelaea. The sequence goes on along the minus strand of PUFA01000127.1, from coordinate 4,453,543 downwards.
TTAGATTGTCCTATAATCAAGACAAAATTAATTTCCCTTTAACTTAGTTTCCAAGTGTTTGTTTTTGTTTTGTTTTTTGGGGGGTGGGGGGGTTACGACTGAATATTACAGCTAGTATTGTAAGGAAGAAAAGATATATTTGATGATCAAACCTAAATTTAATTTAAACATTTTCCCTGGGGATAAAATAAAGAATGAAAAATTAAGTAATATGTATCTACAATTCTGGTCACAGTTTAAATGGACAATTTTTAATTTTCAGTGAAACTTTCATCTAATATCCAATATGTCTAAATAAATAAATAAATAGCCTCCTAGAGAATTACAGAAATTAGGAGTAAAGTCCTGCAAGCAAAATAATGAATTAACTACCTTTATGTTTATATTCTTTTTTTTTTTTTAAGACAATTGCTTCAGTCATAAATTGAGCTGTTCATCCATCAGTATAACACTTCTTTGGGCCCTAACACATGGTCCTCCTACTTCCCTGGTGGTCATCTGTCTTTAGCATTTAGTCTATGTTGGGGTGTGAGATGCTGCTCCTACAATCATAAACCTTCAGAGTTTTTCCTGGTAGTCTGAGCAGAGGACTAACAGCACTTGACACTTACTAGATTCTTGTAGATCTAAAGAAGTCTTTCCTACTTCACAATAAAAATTTAATGTTTTACCAGATTTTGGCTTTTATATCAACTGTGATGGCACAGAATTATATAAAGGGTAAGAACAATTTATTACTAAAAAGGATATCTAATTTCTCAGGTTAATTTTGAAAAATGTCTTGTACACCTTGTTTGGTTTTGTATTTTAAAAGATAACCTAGTAAATGCTTTCTAAAATTGTCCTCTTGACTCAGATAAGTCCTCCATGTTTCTTTGTATTTTAGACTAGCTCATTGAAGGTAACAGGAAATCCCAAAGATTTAAAATCTCACAAACATTTGAAGCTTGTAAGTTATTTATGTGATCATCTACTTGGGAATATTTTGGGGAAAAGGCATAAAAGGAAGTATAGTGTGGTTAAAAACAAACAAACATACTTTGGGTTCAGAAAGAGCTGGGTTTGAGTCCTGTTGCTGTCGAAGGTTAACTGTGTAAATTTAGATAGTTCCTTAATATCACTGACCTCAGTTTCCTCAGCTATAAAACAGGATAGTGATATCTACCTCACAGGGTTGATGAAAACTAAGTACATTAAATGAGAAAACGCAGAAAGCGCCCAATTCAGCAACTGACACATAGACTATGTTTAATAAATGGTAACCAATATTCTTGAAAACATATTAAGATAGGGAAGAAATATCTAAGCCAGGACTCATATTTATAATGTAGGCTACCATCATCCGGACAGTCATTCTCTATCTCCTTTATACAGTCTTAGAAAAAACTGTTTTTGGAGTAAGGATAAAAAAATTTTTTAAAATAGTTTTACACAAATATTAGAAACGAGTTAATTTTAATTTAGAAACAAAACATTATATATTAAAAGTGGTACTTAAATATTATTTTCCAATAGTTATGTGTATCTAATGTTCCTTCTCTGTGCTAAACTGAGAATGAAGGAAGACACTGAATCAAAGAACATGGCAAAAAAATAAAATAATAACTAGAATCAGAAGACCTTGAGAGACAAAGGAAAATTGAAGATGCTAAAAACACTTCATTCCAGTCCCTTAAAATATGATTCTTAGTTTTTCTGAAGATCAGACAATAAAATACAAATGTTGTTTAGTTTAAGGCTCAAGGCTGGACTGATAAATGAAGCTAAAAATTAATTTTCAGGAAAATTTAATATATTGGCCTTCCCTATATTATGCCCAGTAAATTTTATGGGAGAAATTACTCCTCTTTAAGGAAAGGAGTTAAATGTCACTCTGCTTCTAACTCAGTCACTCACTATAAACACGTTGGAAGTGGAGGCTTGTCAAATACATGTCCTCCAACAAAATGATTGCAAAGACTGAACTGTTCAATTAAAATAAAAAGATCAAATTTTCAAACTATTTGCAGAAGTTGCATTCCCATATAACAAAAAACATTATTGCCACAAGAGAAATACTTTCAAGACTCAATGTTCTTTCAAAATATAAATAACTCTATTTTGGAAGTTCTGATCACTTCCAAATCCAACAAAGAAAACAATGTGCCTGTAACTTCTGCTGTAATAGAAAGAAAGCAATGTCGAGTTCTCTTTTTCTTTTCTTTTCTTTTCTTTTTTTTTTTTTTTAGGCGAAGCAACTCTTGTTGGCCTCATAGATTGCAAGGACCTTGTCAGCTTAGAATCTTATTTTTTTATTTTTTACACCTACAAGCACCTGGTCTTCCTAGGTGGTTTCCCATCCAAGTACTAACAGGCCCAACCCTGCTTTGCTTCTGAGATCAGATAGATCAGGCTTGTTCAGGGTAGCAAGGCCGTAGACAAGTTCTCTTTTCTTGAAGCACTGACTTAGTTGGCTATGTGATGTTTCTAGGATTAGTCACCTAATGCAGGGGTCCCCAACACCTGGGGTGTGAACTGGTACTGGTTCATGGCCTGTTAGGAACCAGGCTGCACAGCAGGAGGTAAGAGGCAGGTGAGCAAGCAAAGCTACATCTGTATTTGTAGCAGCTCCCAAGTGCTAGCATCACCACCTCAGCTCCACCTCAGATCGTCAGGCATTAGATTCTCATAGGAGCACCAGTCTGTGGTACCAGAAAGTTTAGGGACCGCAGACTAAAGTGTTTCACAGTTCTTCACAGTATGTCTTTCTTAGATCAGTCCAAATTTGCAAGGAGTTTCTACCTGAAGTTGTTCCTTAGAGCTCTATGAAGAGTAGATTTAGAATGGAGCTGGGGGTTTTTCCCCCAGAGCTGGACAGTTCCGAGTGGCTTGCGCAGCTTGGACGGGGAGACCAGTAAGAAGGCCGTTGCAGTCATGATAGGCAACAGCTTGAATCAGGTTGGTGGCAGAGGAGACAAAGAGTAGTAGATAGATTAAATGTATATTTTGAAGGCAGAACCAATAAATTTTGTTAATTTACATATAAAAAATGAGAAGAAAGGAAAAATCAAGGATGACCACCAAATTTTTTATTAGAATAATTAGATAGGAGTGGAGTCATTTACAAAGCTGGTGAACTGAGAGGTATGAAAAGAAAAATAAAGGTTAATATTATGTGTCTTCTTATATATAAAAAAAAATTTAAAATGCTTTAAAAAATTAGAGCACCGTCAATACTTTGCTTTTGAAAGCATGTTCTATTTTTTTCCCCCCTTGGTACAGTACAGTTTTGGTGTATTTTTTGCACCTCTTAAATTATTTAATACTTTAAAAGTTCTATAGCTAATCATAATAAATGATAAAATATTTTGCTACTCATTACAAAAGATAGTTTATCTTTTGTGAAAATTAGAAAAAACTTAAAACACTTTTTTCAGCCCTTTCTCCAATTTCCATGATTTTTCAAAGAAATACAATTAATTACATGCTTTTTTAAAAAATCAATATTTTTTGTCTAATCCACAAATATTAGTTGGGCAGGCAATGCTAAGCTAACTCATACATTATTCAGTAGATTTTTTAAAAATAAACTATAATAGTTTTTGCTTTGAAAAATAACCATTGTTGAACCTGCATAAGTCTAAAAAGTTGTTTTTGTTTTTAAAAAAAAACCCACCTCAGGACGAAAACATTTTTTTATTCCAAGATTCAATTTTTAAAAAGACAGTATTTTAAAACTAAGTTTAGACGTTCATTTGTTCAAACAAAAGTTAACAGTGACCTCTCGTGTTGATCAAGGGTATCTGTAACTTTGACTATTTTAAACGAATGAGAGGGAGACAAATGAAAAGGGTCACTGTGGTAGCTATGGCAATCATTGAAAATAGGTGCATAATTTCTGAGACCTCAGAGCCCCTCATATGGTTTCAAAAATTGAGAACTGGCATCCTGAGCTGATATGTAAAGGGGAAAAATTATAGGTAACAGGGTGGGAAGAGACAGCAGCATGAATCAAGGTAGAAAACCAAGTAAGGAATGATATTGTGAGAAAAGTTCAACTGCTCCAGTGTAAAGCAAGGGGCAGTGAATGTCTGAAAGGAAGCAGGAGAGGGAGGCGAAGTAGAGACCAAGCAGAGTTTATACTTTCTACATAAAGGGAAGCCTCCCTAGAGACAGCCTTGTGATTTAAATAGAGCTGTGGTAGTATGTGGGGCCCTCTATTTGGGGGAAGGTAGAGACTAAAATTGGATATTATTGTTGTAAATAATGGTAAGAGTAAGGAGAAGGTGGATTTAATAAATCATTGAAAGATGAAGTCAATAATTGGGCTCAATGGCTTGATTGCATACAGAAGGTGAATGACAAAGACTCTAGGATGTTTCTTCTTTTAGAGATCAGATAGATTGTATGTTCATCAATTAATACTTTTAAATTATAAGAAAAAGAACCTGGTTGGGAAAGATGATTAATTTCATATTGACACTTTCACTTTAAAGTACATGGGAAATAGTGATTTGTCAATGTCAACCAGTAATTTGATATCTGGTTCTTGATGCTTTGAGTGAAAGATTAAGAGATGTGAATTTATTTTTATCAGCCTGGAGATGGTTGCTGAAACAATGAGAGTGGGTAAGATTTCCCAGGAAAGGTATATAGTATAAAAGAAGAGCATGGATAGCAAAGGCATCCCTAATACTTAGTGAAAAAAAGAAGAATAGTTTGGAGTTGGATTTGGTCAGATTATATTAGAAAGAAAGAATACAGTTTCTTCAATATCAAAGTATAATTCACAGAAAGGATCAGTATTTCAATGGTTAACTTTGAGATCTATCTACACAAATACTATTCTACTATCAAAAGAATATATGTTATATATATTTACTAAATCAAGCAGGACTCCTTTAGCAAGAAATAGGAACTTTACATAAACTAGCCTAAGTAAAAGACTTCATTACCATGTAATCTGAAGTCTCAGGAGATGAGCTGATTCCAGGAATGGCTGGATCCAAACACCATGTCTTCAGTGGGGTCTCCCATGTGTAGACAGTACTTTATTATGTGTTGACTTAATGTACACGCAGAGGCAAAAAAAAAAAACTGTAAGATTGATTTGAATGTAAAATTAATTACTAACCGAGAAAAAACAAACCTCTTTTTCTTTCTATTGTCTTATAATGACCTCCTTAAAAGAATTCTGATTGGCTTGATTTTGATTGTGTGACTGTCACTTAGAGCAATCACTATGTCCAGAGGGATGGTATATTCTGATTGGTCATCCTGGATTATGGCACACCCTGATAACGGTAAAGACAAAGCTATATATGATTGGACAGCCCTCTTGGAATCACAAGGAAAGGTTGTTTCCTCCAGGAACTCACACTTCAGTAATTAAAATAAATAGTTTGGATACAAGGAAGAATGTAATACTAATATATAAGCAAAGACTATGAAAGCTCAGTGGAAGGAACATGTCCTTCTCACTGGAGAAAGCTTCTTAAAAGTCATATTATTTCAGGGTGTCCTGTCTGAAGCTGGTGTCTTTCATTCTGAAGCTAAACACACATCCACTCAGGAGTAAAAAAGCTGACAGAGCAGGTAGGGGAAGGTGGAACAGTTGCAGGCCTGGGCTGCCCCATGCCGGTGAGGAGAGCCAGCAGATAGACAATGTGTATGAGCCACAGAAGCACCTGCCCCGGACCATTTTAATAGCTTAACAATAGCTTAACAGCTATTAGAATAACAGAAGAAAGTGTCAGTGTGTTCATCTGGGTCTTTTGAGGAGTAGACACTAAGAGGGGCTTAAACACGTAAGGATGCTACTATAAAAAATACTAGTAAGAAAAAGTGGGGAGAGAGCTGTAGAAGACTGGGAGAGCCATTACACTGTGATGCAGGTCTGACCCTCAAGAGAAGGGAGGGAAGGGAGATTTTATGGATGGACTGTTCGTCGGTCAAGGGAGATTTGCAAAAGACAATGGAGAGTCCTTGAGCCAAAGTCTGCCATCAGAGGAGTCCTGTGTCTCCCAGGAGTAGGGCTTCCTTAATTCTCTGCCATAGTCATTCATGGCAAGTGTACCCTTGATGCAAATTCAGAAATAGATTTCAGAGTACAATCTGTATGCATACTTATATTATCATACCTTTCACAACATTGCTCTCCACTGATACATTTCCCCAATTCACCACCAATAAAATATTTAGCAGTTGAGCTACTGTCTTTTGTCATAGACTACCCTTGCTCCATCTGCCAGCAGAATAGCATCTTAATCAGTTGCCAGGTGGTGGGAAAGTCAGTTTCAAATCCTTATTTTTCCACCTGTTTTTTCAGACCACTCCTAAATTTACCTGTATTATTCCAGGTGCCCCCTCAAAGCAGACACTAAGAATGAATTAAATATGAAAGCCTTTTATTTAGGGAAATGCTTCTTATAGAAAATGGAGAGGGGACTGGGGAAGGCTGTGACGGCCATCGTATTACACCGCAAATCTATGTTAGAATGAAAGAGAAAAGGAAAGGTTGGGTGTCATGCAGTGCAGTCTAAGGAAAGTTCAGGAAGGCCAAGGGAGTCATCAAACCAAAATGAGCCATCAAAGGAGTCATTAGAATCTCTGCCACTCTCAGTGTTCAACAGGCAGCAGCCTGTAGGAAGTGTAGCCTCAGCACAACCTAGTGATGAGTTCACAGTATAGCAGCTCAGGCCCTCAGTCAATTATGCTCTAGGTAGCTGATAGCCTGAGAGGCAATTCTCAAGACCACCACAATCAGTGAACTTGAAGAAAGACCATTAGAAATTATACATTATTTAAAAAGCTAGGGGAAATGATTGCAAATAATGAACACAGCCTCAGTAATCTGTAGGGCACTTTAAGTGATCTAATGCAAGTATAATTTGAATCACAGAGTGAGAGAAGAAAGAGATGGGACAGAAAAAGAACTGAAAAAAAAAAAGTTGAAATTTCTACAAATTTGTGGAAATAACTGACTTACCTATCCAAGAAGCTCAACAAATTCCAAGAAAAATAAATATAAGAAAATCACTACTAGGTATATTATAGTCCAATTACCAAGAACTAAAATAAAGAGAATATTTTGAAAGTGTCAGAGAAAAACATTTACGTACAGGTAAACAATGATTTATGATGGCATTTCATTATTGAAATATTTCATGAGAAACAATGGATGCCGGAAGACTATGGTAAAACATCTTTAAAGTGCATCAAAAACATTCACCAACATGATCACATGGTAAACCATAAAACAAGTCTCATGAAAAATCAAAAATATTAAAATTTTACAGAGTATATTCCCTGATCACAATGAAATTAAAGAATAGAAAAAAGAAGTTAAATTGTTCTTATTCATAGATAATATAATTGTATATAATAGAAACATTAAAGTGAATGTACTGAAAAACTAATAGTTTTAATAAGTGACCTTAACAAGGTCATAGAATATAAGTTTAATATACAAAACTCAATTATATATCTGTTTACTGGCAAATGATTGAAAAATGAAAATTTCAAATACCATTTAAAATAGCATCAAAAATATAAACTAAGAATAAATTTACAAAAATTGTGTTAAACTTAGTTATAAATATAAAACACTGATAAAAGATATTAAAGAAAATCTAAATAAATGGAAAGTTATGTCATGATCATGAATTAGAAGATACAATCTTGTTAAGATTAAGTCTTCCAAAAATAATTTGTAAATTCAACACAATTTCAACTAAAATCCTAACAACTTTTTATGGAAATTGACAAACTGACTCCGAAAACTTTCTGGAAATGCAAAAGACCTAGAGCAACAATCTCGAAAAAGGAGAACAAAGCTGGAAGTCATATACTACCTTATCACAAGACTATTTAAAACAATAGTAATTAATACAGTGTGGTAATGACTGATAAATAAAGAGAACTAAAACTGCAAGTTGAGAAATAGATCCATACTTAACATAGTTGATTTGTGACATAGTAACCAAAGTAATTTGATATGGAAAGTGAAGTTTTTTTCAAAAAATGGTTCTCCACAAATTCTAACTACCTTGGCTTCTCCAAATTCTCATCTCTGTTCAATTCAGTAAGACCTGTGGCATCTGTCTGGGTTCCTGCTGCTTGCATGAAGCCCGGAAACTGTCTCAGGTAACCTGGGACACTCACAGGCTTCACCCAATTATTTCCTTTCTCAGAGATAATGGTCTGTGTTGCCAGTTGGCTAATGTCTAAAAACAGTTGTTAAATACATTTAAAAGTTGTGAAATAAATACACAGTTTTCTAATTATGGTAGAAGGTAGATCCAGACCATGTTACCCCATTACAGCTGAAATAGAAACTAACGTGTACTTTTAGAAGAGCTCTCTGACTGCTTTGTGAAGAATAAATCGCCATGGAGCAAAAATGGAAGAAAAGGAAGCAGACTCCATTCAGGAACTATTGCAGCAGTCCAAGTGAGAAATGATGTGCTTAGATTAGTGTAGCAGAAGTGAAAAAAGAGACCAGTTGGCTGCTGAATATATTTTGGAGTACCTGATGATAGATTGGATTTGGAGCAGACAGAAAGGGACAGACATGGACACTAAGAAAAATAGCACAAGTTTTTGGCCTGAAAAACTTCCTGAATGCCATTTACTGAGAAGAGAAGACAGGGGTATGAGAAGATTTAGGGTTTAGGGGGTTGGGGGGCAAAAAATCTGAAACCATCATTTTTTGTCTGAAAGTATAAAAGAAAAAAATCTTATTTTTCTTCCTATGGAAATGGATTTTTTAAATATTTTTTTCATATTGTATATTGTATGTCTCCTCTAGACCATGACCACTTTGAAGAGAGGATCATTGTCCTATTATTTTTATGTCACATGCAATGCACATAGTAGTCCTTTAATGAGTTTGTGTGAGAGAGAAAGAAACACACACACAAACTGGGGAATTTGTACAGCTTGGTGTCAGAGGTGAAGAGCTGAATGTTCTGGGGTAGAGAAGAAATAATACTGAATCTCTGGGGAAGATCTAGAAAATACTGTGCTATTCTTTCTTGGAAAGCAACTTAGCCCAGTAAGGCTAAAAAATGTGTATTAAATCATAAATACTGTGTGTTTATGTAACCTTAGATGAAAATAATCAGAGAAGATGCCTTGTGATTTTGATACCATTTGTTTCCATGAAGAATAAAAATCCTTCTTTGAATTGAAAAACACAAGGGCGAAATGGAGAATGGGCTCAAGTATGTGTCTAGTAACACGTCAACATATCTAAATACACTGCTTAAAAACGAGTCTTTCTCGGCCGAGTGCTGTAGTTTATAACATAGCTCCCACAGAGCTTTTTATGGTCATAAATGGCTTTATTTTTGTAATCTTTAGCTACGATGTTAAAAATGCCAAATAGACTGCTGCATTCTGCGGGGCGGATGGGCGAAGAAAGGTAACCCTAAATGGCAGTGAAAGGCCCCACTGCCTAAAACTTCGGTTGTATTTGAAAATTTCACTATTAGACTCACTATTTAGGTTAAAGTATTCTCTTCAAAATAGCCATTAAATTTTTTAAATGTCTTATTGTGTGAGTTAGCACAGTAAATATTTTCTAGCATAGGGAGAAAGTATGCAGAGGTTAAAAGCTGTGGTACTGTAGACCTTCTTTGACTTACCAGCTTCTTTGACTTACAAGAGAGGCTTAACTTCTCTAAGCCTCAATTTATTAATCTATGAAATGAGATTAATAATATCTATTACACTGGGTTGTTGTAAGGATTAAATTAATAATGAACACAAAGTTCCTCTTAAACAGTTCTCGGTACCTTTTGTTAGCTAAGAAAGAGCAGATTATAATGAAATAAGACCCTGAACAGGTGAGTTTGGATGTGACGGAAGGGTTTGAGAAAAGCTTGAGGCACAAGAAGCTACCATAGAAGAGAAGAAAAGGCCTTGGCTGAGAACGTTAGTGAACAGTTGCCATCATGGGGACTCTGAAAGTGATTGGGGATACTGTAGAAGGAGGGTTAGGAAATCATTGCCAATAGAAGACTGGGAGCTGGTGCCAAAAACACCATGGCTACCAGGCAGATTTCCTTAGAACAAATCTAAGTATTTATCTAATCTAAACATAGGGAGAAGACTTCTTAAGCTTGGAAACAATGAAAGAAATCATACACATGAAGTTAAAAACAAACTAAAAATAAAACACCTCGACTTCTGTACCTTAGAAATATTTAAAGAATTTTGAAGTGAATAGAAACTTCATAAACAGAAATTAGTTTTAAAGATTCTGCAGAAGGCCTTTCAGGTAAAGATAGTGAGTTTCACACAGGCATCTACTTTGCTCCTTCTCATGACCCCATTAAAACACAGTGTGAAGTAATTGTCATAAAGGAAAGGGAGGCAATATAAGCAAGATTTTGAAGCTGGAAAACAGATGGGGTGATAAATAGCTTAACAAACACCCGAAAATAGAATCTTAAGTCAGCAGTGGGGAAAACTGGCACCCATTCCAATTTATAGAGTCTCCGGTGGGCTTAGATAGTGGCAGCGTATGGAAGCTGGGAGGTGGAGTGGGGATAAGCTGAAAATAGGATGCTTGGTTGAGAGTCTATTAAGTAATTGGACCCCAGATCTCCTCCCTACTTGGCAACTGGGCCACTGATAAGACCTAGCGAGACTGTGGAGGTTTACTCTCAGGAGAGATTAAAACAGGGGACACCAGGAATGATTAAACATGGGGCATATAGTACTGAGAACAGAGAGTAAGGAAACATCTACATCTGTACCCTGAGACACCTCGGCCACTTCTGAGTAACCAGAAGCTCTGTCCTTAAGAAAGGAAATCAGAAGTTTTCTTTGAGGAATTTGACCAGCCCAATAAAACAGATCAAACAAACTGACAGTGGAGGTTCCCAGCTACGTGCAGTCTGGCCAGTTCATCCCATTGTGAAGGTCACATTCAACACGTATCTTCCCTCAACCGACTGCCAGTAGCTTTTTTAGTTCCCTACTCCTGAGGATATTAAAACAACCAAGAACTACCATACGTCTGAGGGAAGTCTCCAATATGAAAGATAGAAACCAAAGAAATAAACAGAAAAAAGTAACTTGGAGGAAACAAACTTTGCAAGAGAAAACGAATTTTTTTTAAAGAAATGCTGCCTTTAATATCCTGAGAGAGATAAGAAAAGGTTCACCACATAAAACAAGAACAGGATACTATTTTAAAAGGGGAAGAAGTCTCTCAAAGGAAAAAAAATCTCTAGAAACTAGAAATATGACAGCAAAAATCAAAACTCAATAAAAGAGTTGAAAGAAAAATTAAGGAAATCTTCCAGAAAAGACAAGCAGATGAAAAATAAGAAAAGCAGATAGAAATGTTGACAGTCCAGCCAGAAGTTCTAAAACCCTAATAATAGGAGCTCCAGAGATACAGAATAAAGGAAATGTGTAAGAGAGTGTTCAAAGAAAAGATTCAATAACATTTCTCAGAAATGAAGCACATGAATCTATAGATTAAAAGAGTCCAGTGAGAGCATAGCACAATGGATAAAAATAGGCCCTCACCAAGGCACATGCGATGGTTAATTTTGCGTTAACTTGGCTGGGTTGCAGGATGTCCGAACAGAATACTTAATCAAATATTATTCTGAATGTTTCTGTAAGGGTATTGCGGATGAGATTTACACTTAAATTGGTTGACTTTAAGTAAAGCAGGTTGCCTTCCACAATGTGGGTAGGCCTCGTTCAATCTGTCAAAGTCCTGAGTGGATTGATGCACAGCCTGGCCCTCTCTCCAGACCTCTTCAACACTCATGAGGATTCCCCTCCCGGCTTCTGCCTTCCTGCCTTCTTTATACTCTGGTTTCTTTCCCTTTCACCCTGAGTCCCTCAGACATGTTTAGCTGTGAGAAGAGTTTGACTCTTTTTCCACAGGATTCTTGAGCCTCATTCAAATGTAGAAATATGCCTGGGCACTTGTTTAAACATCCCCAAAATTCCCACTGAAAGCAAATAAAGTCTGAAAGAAGTGTTACCTAACATAATCTAGCCTAGTCTCAATCTCAAATTCCTTCATCAAGGTAACTTTATTATACAATACAATCTATTTTACATAAAGTCCTTATTTTATACTCTTGGTTTCCTAAACTTTGTAACTGTTTTATTTTATTTTTACATTATTATGTTCTGAGATAAATGGTTTTTACCAACTAAGACATTAGTGTTTGTCCAGAAAAAGAAAAATATATTCCTTAAAGAGAGTTGTCAAATTGAAACAGAAGTATGGAAGTAATAAAATTATTATCATGCTTTCTCTTAAAAACAGCTGGCTATCACATTTTTAAAAACCAGGGGCCTGATGACTATCTCAAAATACACACAGACCTTTGGCATTTATTATACCAGGCAGGACCTACCTCACCATATGGTGGTTGAACTAGTGACACCTATTTGAATAACCTTGAATACGTACATATGTTAAATAACCAAGGTGAAATTCTATTACTATCAAAGATAGCCAAATGAGGAGAGGCAACCATAAGCAGATGGAACCAGAAAAAGAATTGTTAATACTCACTTTCGTTTTATATTCAAGCTTGTTTTTCAAGAACTTTCCTACATGAAGGTTAAACTACCACTAGGTGGCAGCACAGTGGCTTTCTGGTGGTCTTGAAACTACACGTCAAGTCAGAACCAGGAAACTGGCTTGAGGACTTCCCACCACCAGCCTGGCTAAACTTGGAACTGAGACGCACTCACATTGCTTTCATCCTTCCATCCACCCATGGTTCATCTAACAAATATTCATTGCCTTTAAAAAAAACTCTTGATAATAGTACAGTTTAAAATATCATTACCAAACCATACTTAAAAATAACTGCAGGAGATAAGACAGAAAAGAAACAGATTGAAGCACATTGTTCCTGCACAATTAGTATAAATGGAGAAATCCAGAAGTAGGCACTGGCATGTTTTTAAGCACAAGGGAACAAGTATTACTTTTGACTCAGTGAGGGAGCCTTGAAAGTCATTTACTGGAATCAGAAACCCCCAAATGATGTAAGGTCAAAACTTTAGAACTAGAGAAAGGAAACCATCATGAGTCGGAATAAAGTGGTGTTAATGAATTTTGGCTGCTGTTCCTTGTGGATCCAGGCAATTTAATAGAGCTGTCACACAGATAGCCGCTGACAGAGGCTATTTCATACCCAGCTTATCAATTTTTAACTGATATTATTTTTCTTGTACACTATCAGAGAGAACCGTTTAGTATACATATTTGCCACTTATATATTTCCTTCTTGTTCTGTTTTTTCTAGCCTAAATTTCACCTACATCAGCTAGACGTTTTCTCTACTAAGAGACCTTTGTATAACTATTCCAAAACTAATGACAGAAGTGGGTCTGTCTCTCAATCTGGCTTCTGTAGTTCAAACTGCCTTATACGAACACATCAAAAAGGGCAAAATTTGGCATCTTCTAGTGGTCAAGAGTGTGATTTTTATTCCTTTTGTATATGGAATAAAATATAATGGCATAAAGTAGACAGTGGCTCCTACCTCTAAAGCAATGCCTTTTAAACCTTTTAGAATGTGACACTTAATAAAAAAAAAAAAAAAAAAGGTTTTACTTCGCAGCTGTGCCAGCCCCTGGCCTGTTGGCTCTCAAAGCCATTCTCTGCTGTTCCTCTGCAGATCCTGAGAGGCTGTATTTCTGAGGCTCCAGGCTATGTTCTGTCTAGGTCTCACCCATGCAGGGCCTTGCTATGACACTGGAGGATAGGAGGAATTGAAAAGCTAGGTTGATTCTCCCCATCTTTCTCTGCTTATAATGCATCTTTGACAGAGGCTGGGTTTCTTCTCTGGCCTCAGCTCAGCCAAAAAAAAAAAAAAAAAAAAGCCCCCTGTGATTTCAGCTTCTGTTGGAGGATCCCAGCTCTGGGATCCAGCGACACTGCCACCTTCCTTTGTCCTTCTAGTTTAAAGGTAGTAGTTTCTGCCGTTGCTGACCTTTGGGTTCCCTCACCTTCTCCTGTTTGGCTTCTCAACTTTGTCAGCATTTATATAACCAGTTTCCTGGATTAAATGCCCCCCTGTTAAAAACACACTGACTGACAATGGTTTCTGTTTTCCTGATATGTTAATTTCCTGAAGCCAATGCTTCATTAACAATGTTCCTTTTACTGTGTGCAATGACTCTGATAGTTCCTATTTTATTCTATTTCACTTTTTTTCCAAACGCCAGTCACAACCTGCTAAATGAAGTTCTCAACTCAGTGATGGATTATGTCTCACTAATGGAGATTTGAAAAACACTGCTTTAGAGACTGTATTTATTCATTTATTGTTTAAAGTGGGGTTTACTGAGTTATAATTTATGTGCAGTAAATTCGCCCTTACAGGTGTACATCATTTTAATTTTGACGAATGTAAATAGAATATTTTTATCATCCCCCAAAGTTCCCTTGTTCTCTTATAGTTAGCCACTCCCTCCATCCCTAGCCACAAGTAACCAATGATATATCTTTTGGCCCCTATAGTTTTATTTTATCCAGAATGCCATTTAAATAAAATCATACAAGACGGAGTCTTCTGAATCTTGTTTCTTTCACTTAGCATAAGGCTTTTTAGACTCATATGTTGCATACGTCATTAGTCCGTTCCTTTGTATTGCTGAATGATATTCTATCATGTTAAATCTTAGAGACTTTTTTAAAGTCTGAAATGTATATTTTACCTTTGCTGTTTGTTTTCTAACTTGTTAGTCTGAAACCACACAAAACCTCTGTGGAGGTCTTAACTGCTGGGTCCAGTGATTGAAGGTTGCAGGTGTGGGAGTTCATCACAAAACAGTTTCAAAGATGTTCGTGTTAAAAGGCAAGAGGGTAAATAGCTTGGGTTCTGGAGTTTTTCTCAGATTGAATTCTGCCTCCAGGATTTATGATCTGGAGCAAATTAAATTATTTAACTTCCCTTAAGTTGTAGTTTCCTCATCTACAAAATGAGATGGTAAAAATGGTACATGTTTCGCTGAATTATTGTCAGGATAAAATAAAAAAAAATTTTTTTAAACTCATAGTATGATGACTGGTCACAGTAAGTACTCAGTAAATTAATGTATGTACTATGAAAGCTGGTATGAATTTAGCTACTTTAAAATGTCAGAAGGAACAACTTTTTTCAAGATCAACTCACTCCTTTTAAGCCCCTCTGGCTCACTTTTGAGTGTACGGGAGCAGTGCCATTGCTAACCAAAGAGAAAAAGAGGCCTGATTCAATCCATGAGGTCAGAAAGAAAGGTCTGTGAAACCCCAGTTTGGGGGCTTGTTTCCTCTGGCATTTAACATCATTAAGTTTCATGGTCTTTGGACATAATCAACAGATGTGAGGTTGGGGGAGTCTACCTATCCTTCTTTATAATCTCTTCAATTCATATGACTTCAGCTCTCCAACCTGTCTTGAAAAGATGCAGGCAGCATAGTACAGAGGGAAGAACCTTGGATTTCTTTTATTGGGGTGACATTGATCAATAAAATCCAATAAGTTTCAAGTGTACAATTCAACAGTAAGTAAAATTTTATTGCATTGTGTATTCACTGCCCATATAGTTAGATTACTTTCCATCACCATACATTTGACTACTTTTACTCCTATCTACTACCCCTTTCCCTTCTCTCTGGTAACCACTAGTTCACTATCCATGCTCGTGAGTCTCCGTTTGTCATGATTGTTTGCAGCTTTTGGATTTATATCTTTCATATAAGTGATATCATGTGGTTTTCAACTTTTTCTGTCTGGCTTATTTTGCTTAGCATGGTTACCTCAAGATCCATCCACGTTGTCACAAATGGTAGTATTTCATTTCTTTGTATAGCTGAGAAATATTCTATTGTATATATGTACTACATGAAGAACTCTGAATTTAAAGCCAAATCACTTTGGTATCAGCTTGGACTTTACCACTTTTTACTGATGTGCCGTTGAGCAAGTCACTTGGCATTTCTGTTCCCTAGTTTCCTCATCTGTAAATGGATATATAATATGGTTATTTCTCATAAGTCTTCCTGAATCAACTATCCTTACAGTGCTTTCAAAATTAACATTGTATTATTATCTTGTATAGGAAATACATTTGATCATTCAAATGTGGCCATTCGGATTTGAATTATATGAACTCTGTGATGTGATGAGCATGGAGATGATTTCTATGAAAGTATTTGCTATTGCTTCGGTAATAAAGACTGATTGAGTTTAAAAAACACTGTTATACCCGATCTGAATGTCAGTGCTTAATACTCACCAGGCATGCACATTCTAACAGCCTTTGTGTTAGTATAATGGACCAGTGAATTCTATTTGCTGCTGGGGATTCAATCATATCCTACAAACAAAGACAGATTGTTTTGAATTAGTTTCTGTTGGGCAAAGATGTTCACTTGTTAAATTACTTAAACTATGTGTGAGTTTTAATCAACTTGAGCCTATTACTTTACAAATAATATTTCTCTGTAGAGTGAAATTTTTATTTATAAACTAGGTAACCTAAATTGCTGATACATTTATATATACTTAAATCACACTTGCAGCATGTGCAGTCATTTTTTAAAAACACATTCTGTGGCTTTCAGAAATTCATTAAAATGTCAGTGTCTTTAAAAAGCAAAAAGTATCATAGCTAAAGCTTAACTTGTTCTGGGTAGTCACATCTGATAAATTTGTTAAGGTGCCTAAAAATGACTATGCATAATACCCATTCATTCATTCTCTTATAGAATAACTATTATAAACTTGGCATTGTGTTGCCTGGGGAATACGAAGATAAATAAGAGTAAGATGCTCACAGTCTATTTAAGAGATAAGGATACAAAAAATACAATGTGTACTGTAATTAAGATATTAATTCATAAATAAATACTTTGAATCAATTTACTGCCAGCATGTTCCAGACGCTATACTAGCTGTTAAGAATAAGACATAAGATTTTATGAGCTTATAGTCTAATATAGAAGACAGACAAATATAGAAGAAATTCCCAAAGGATACCTAACTTTGCCTTGTGGGATTGTACAGGAGAAGCTCCTTGTAGATGCAATTTTAACTGAGTTCTGAAAAAATAACCAGGAGTAAGAGAAGAAGAGGATGAGGATGTTCTAGATAGAAAAGCAACTTTTGAAAAGGTACAGAGAGAGATCAAGAAAACTACAAATCATTTAGTATGTCTGGATTCTTGGGTACATATTAGAAAGTGGCAAGAGATGCAGCTGGGATGAATACAGGCCAGATAATGAAGGGCTATGTGTGCTGTTCTAAGCATTTGTACTTTATTTAAGTCATTGAAGATTTTTCATCAGAGAATATATACACACACATATGTATGAGCTTACACATATACATATTTGTGTGTATGTACATACTTTATTGAGAAATAATACACATATCATTACAGTTTTTAGCATACTCACTGAACCGTGCTACTATCTTTTAATCAATTTTAAAACATTTCATCACCCCAAAAGGAACTGTGTACTTGATAGCAGTCACATCTCACCCCACCTTGGCCCCAGCTGTAAAGTACCACTAGACCTGTACCTATAGATTTGCCTATTCTGGGCATTTCATATAAATGGAATCATGCAACATGTGGACTTTTGTGACTAGACTCAGTCACTTAGCTTAATGTTTTCATAGTTTATCCATGTTGTAGCATGTATCAGTATTCATTCCTTTTTATTGTTGAATAATATTCTATTTGTTTTACTTTTCTATTGCTGCTGTAACAATTTAACACTTACAACTATATAACTAATATGTAACTGATAATACTTAGAGGCTTAAAACAATGTAAATTTATTATCTCACAATTCTTACATCAGAAGTCTGATGTTAGCACCTCTAGGCTAAAGTTAAGGTGTTGGCAGGGATGCATTTCTTTCTGGAAGTTCTAGAGGAGAATCAGTTTCCTTGTCATTTTTAGCTTTAGAGGCTTCCTGCATTCCTTGGCTAGTGGTTCCCTTATTCCATCTTTAAAGCCAATGACAGAGGATGTCCTTCTCACACTGAATAACCCCAATGTTTTCTTCTGTCTCCCTCTTCCACTTTAAGGACTCTTGTGATTACTCTGGGGCCACATAAATAATCTAGAATCATCTCTCTATTCGAAAGTCAGCTGCTTGGCAATCTTGATTCTATCTGCTGTTTTAATTCCTCATTTGGCATGTAATATAACATATTCACAGATTCTGAGGATTAGGGTTTAGACATACAATGGTTTGGCTACCACCCATCATAAGAATAGGCCACATTTTATTTATCCATTCATCAGGATATTTAAGTTACATCCACATTTTGGCTATTATGACAGATGTTGCTATGAACATTTCTGTATGTTTTTGAGTGGCCGGTCACATGTTTTCTCTTGAGTATATCCTAGGAGTGGAATTGCTGAGTCATAAGATTTACTTTTCAGGAAGATTATTCTGGCTCAGAGCGGAGAATGGTTACTGAGTGTTATGTGAACATGGAGGGGGAACAAATAATATCTGTCGCTGAAGGCCTCAGAGAGGAAGCATTCGAGCTGCTTGATCTTTTAAAAGTTACAATGTCATTTGTTGGTTTTCTTTTCAATTGTGAAAGTAATAAATTCATTGTAAAAAAATTTAAAAACATAGAAAAGTTTCTAAAAAAAATAAAAATTACTTACTATCCCACACCAGGGAAAACAACTGTTAACATTCTGCAGTATTTTCTTTGTGTGTAGGTTTATGAATTGACTTCATATAGTATATATAATTTTGTTGTCAATACTGTCAATAAGCATTATATCATGAGCATTTTCTCAAATCATTAACTATCAAAAACAATAAAAGTGGCTCCATAGTATTTCAGAATAAGAAAATACCACCTTTCATTTAATTAGACTCTACTGTAGGATATTTAGGTTTATTTCCAAGTTTCTATTGTAGTAGTTAATACCATGAGGATAATTTTTGTACTTACATATTTTCTTTGATTTGGCTCTTGAAGAATGAGTAAACTGGGTTTCAAGGAGCCTAGCAAAATAGCAGTCCCTCGAAAACATGCCAACAGATGCCTCTGTGCACAAATCCTGAAGACTATAGGAATTAAAGTGTTCAAAAATTAAGACTGAAGTTTTCCTTCCCATATGTAGAATAAAATTCTCGATGCAAAATTTTATTCCAGCCATGGTAATAATCTATCATTGTGACTCATAATGTGAAACTAACAATCTAACGGTAGGCTGACCAAACTTTACTTTTTCTCTCCCAAGAGTTGTTTTTTCTAAGCCAGATATTGCAAGGTTAAAAAAAAAAAAAAAAACGTTAGCATTTATACAACCATACCAATTGATAGATACTACTTTACATTTCCAAACTACAAGATTAGGTCCTTATTAAAAAGAATCTAATACTTCAAGAAAATTATTCCATTATTCTGGCACTTTAATACTAGCTACCCTGACCTCAAAGAGTGCCTGCCCCAATAAGGTTGTAACTTCTGTGTCAGAGACGAGCATGTAGTTACTCTTTATTGCCTTTATTATTTATTTCACACCTGTCAAATAAGCAGTTCCTACAATGCTGATATTTCAAAATATTCTATTGGACCCTCAAACATTGTTATTACCGTCAGTGTGATATGTGTGAGAGTTCAGCCTCCGAGTCAAGAAAGGCAATGGAAGGAAAACGAGGAGATGATGATGGCAGTGATACTGTATACAGAGTGCAGCTTGCCTTGATGAATTTCAAAGGTAGAAGTGGTTTTAAGTCCAGTATGCTAAAACAAAGATTTTGCATCTTCAGATATATGGAAGAAATTTTTAATGTAGCCCCATGCTTTTTATTTCAGATTTTAAAAGCAGGCCTCTTTAGTAAAATTAGAGGTGGTTTTTCATTATGAGTCATGTATAAATAGTAAAATAACTGTTTCTTTAGAAGTTGAGAAGCAACCTTTCACCATTTATCATTGGGAGCAGGCCTTAAGTTATAGATCCTAAATCTATAAATCAGAAACTAGTATTTAGCAGCATAATTTCTAAAACCATGTTTAAAATATTATTTAAATGTGAAGCAACCAGTCACTTGTATTGTCGCAAAGTTCATAGACCAAATATCTCAGTTGTGAAGAGGGCTCCTAATCATAGTGACTCGTTGTTTATTTTGAACTCATCTCAATTGCCTTTTGATCTTCTCTAACATTCCATCTCCTCAACCTCTTCCTAAATTCTACTTATTTAGTCTTTGCTTTTTCCTTCATGTTTTCAAGTTTCTCCCTATTCTTTCTGAATCATAAAATGCCAAACTGAAGAAATTAAAACAGAATTCCTAATAATATAGTCTAATGTTATCTTAAAACTTTTCCTAGATACTCTATGCACCTAATGTTCTGTGAGAAATGTGTTTTCTTTCTTTTTAACACATGCCCATATGTTTCGATTACTAATACTTGAGCCACCCCTCCCCAGTGATAACATTGCTCAAATCATTTTTCTAATGTGTTGGTGAGGCTGTCACTTGGAATGGAATCAAAGCCTCAAAGAACAAATTATATTGACTTTCCCTTCCTTACAAGACCCAGAAGGAAATTAAACTGCTTTCATGTGGCTTGTATTCAGATGCACTATGGTATAATATGCTGTGTTGCCAACATATTTTTCTCTTTTCCATTTGAATGCATCTAGAAATCTTACTGGGAAAGATAGACAAGCTTTAAAAAAAAAAGACATCAACCTTCAAGCAGTAAATTCAACTTGCAGAATTTTTATACAACCAGAAATAATCTGGCCAAATCTTACTGAGGATATGTATGTAGCCAAGCATCCTCAAAATTTAACACAACTGCTTTTCATTTTTTCTATGATGACCAAGAAAAATAGTACAATTCCAAGAAAAATGTCTCATGGTTGAGGTTTTTTCCTAATGATATGTTAGAAAAAAAAGTGGTATAAATTTTGGAAAAATAGGACAGTAAATATTAGAGGTATAATTAATCTCAATTAGGCTAATAGTTTTAAAAGAGGAAATGGTAATTATTGTGCAGGGGAGAAGGCAGCACAGTCAACAAGATAAAATGCAAAAGGGCAGCCGGGCTCCGTGTTAGGAGACTGGGTTCTAGTCCCAGCTCCATCATTTACTAACTGTGTTACCTCACTCTCTAAGACTTGTTTTCCTCATCTGAAATATGTGAGTAATAACACCTACCTGACTACCAGATTTGTTATGAGAACCAAAATAACTGAGCTATGAAAGTGAAAGTGCTTTCTAATTATAAAGTGATTTATAAATGTAAGGAATTATTACTAATGTAATATTTCAAGATTATTAATAATGTGAATGAGGAAGAGCCAGAGGCCTGGCTACATCAGGATGAAGATATGTAGGCAGGAGCTCTGTGCCTGGGCTCTTACAGACAAGTGGTTTCACCTCTCCTTAACAAGAGAAATGCTGTTCCTTACAAAAACATCTGGCAGACTTGTGAAAGAGACCATCTATACTTGGCATTAAGAATCTCCTCTTCCCTTAGTCCTCATCCCCTTCCTTTCCATTTGTTAATTCCAACAGTTTCTTCCTTTCTGTTCTCAAGATATCAGCTATATTCTCGATGAAAAACAAATGGCTAATATGGCTTTATATGTTCCTCCCAGAGGTAATTAGGGTATCAAAGCCTACACTGAAAGCAATGGTAATTAAATCAAATATCACAGGGGCTGGACAGGTGATGTAAATGAGCAACGGGGGTGGTATTTAAGGAAACCAGGAAGGTAATGGGACCAAGACAAAGGAGAACACAGACCTCTGTCAGAGAGGGCACACAGCTCCTGCCTACTGTTGCTAAGTGGGTGTGTGGGCTCAAGTATTCTTCTGATATTTCATTTACAATTCAGATTTTTGTGAAAACTCTTAGTTTAAAAAATACCAAACTTCTACTGTTTGAGGGCTAAGTTGCATTCATCTGTGGGTTGCCTGTTTGTATCTTTGGATGGCAAAAAGACATTCTAACCATTAAAAGGCTATGTGGACCAGTAGAAAGCTTTGGAGAGCTCCATACCTCTTGAAATCCCAGTTTTGTCCTGCATTGGTTGAGTAAGCTTAAGCAAATTATTCTATAGCACTGAACTTAACTTCTATTGCCTGTAGATTGGGGATAAATAATCCCTCCCTTTCAAAAATTTCAGGTTAAATTATAAAACATATAAATAGCAAGCCTCAGAGCCTAGCACACAGTAGCTGCTTAATATGTGGTCAGTGCAACTAACTACTGCTACCACTACTAGGTTTACTTCTACTTACTATCAGCATAGTAGGATTTTAGGCATCAAGCAGCACTTGGAGAAGGTACTCAAAAAGAGCTACATTTCCTGGGATCCCTTAAATATATCATAAAGGAGGGTTGCCTTTCTATATATAAGATCATTTCTGCCTTTATGGTCTGACGTGGATATAGTCTGACCATGGATATATCAAAGAATTCCATAATTGTAGTTTACTGGATGATTGACATGAGAACAAAATACATAACCATAAGCAAAGAAGCTAAGTTGCTAAATACATTGGGATCAACATTAAAATAGTTTCAATTTTAAACCTAGGTTCTAGTTAAAAAAAAAAACACCTTAATATTTATAGCCTTTTAAAAATATTTTGGTGTATATTATGCAAAATTTAAAGCAAAACTTACTTAATAATTCTATGGGGCATGAGAGAAAACAAAAAAGATGCCATAAAGGCAAACTAATGTAAAGTGAATTAGAATATATTTCTTATCTCATTTAGGTAACAGTGCATAGCATAATTAAACCTTGTAAATAAATGGGAAAGTTAAGTCCTAATAAGAAAAATATAACTAACTTCATTAAAATGAGCTAGAATAATCCCAGTTATTCCATTTTTTTCTAATTTTAATCCAAATTCTGACAAAACTTTGCAAATTTACCATGAATTCTCCCCCTAAAAATCATAAGGGAGAGTCTATGGCCATGCCACCCTGAAAAAGCCGGATCTCATCTGATCTTAGAAGCTAAGCAGGGTCTGGCCTGGTCAGTACTTGGATGGAGACCACCTAGGAAGACCAGGAGCTATAGGTGTAAAAAATAAAAAAATAAGCGATTGTAAGTTGACAAGGTCTTTGCAATCTGTGAGGGTTGCCCCACCTAAAAACAAACAACAAACAAACAAACAAAAACAAACAAAAACCTCGTAAAGGAGAAAAAGACCAGAAACGCACAAATTAGAATAAGGCAAAGGAGTCTGATGTCAGCCATGTTTATTCTACTAGAGGGTAAGGGAATAATAATAAATATGTGCTGAGTTTGAATACTGAGAAAACCAGTACAGAGGTGTTAGGAGTAAGATTCCTGGCAAATGTGGGTTCAATAGGCAGCATTGCTAATGATTAATATAGTTGGATCAATCCCTGTGAAATGGATCTTCCAAATTTATTTTATTAAAATTCCTTTGAATTTTTTCTCCAGATTTATTAGGTGACAAACATTCCTAAAGTTCTGATTTTTATTTTAATAAGGTGTGGGTTTGTTTATCCTTGAATGGGGAAACGAGAGAAAATAGAGAAAGTAGTGTATCAGAAGTTGTTCTAAGTTAAAACAAAAGAGAAAGATGACTGTCAAAGAATTCATGACTATGATATCAAAGATATGTGATTAGTACTCTATAGAAATTTCAGACAAATTTGGTATACATGATTCACCTACTTACTACTCAGGACAAGATGTGTTGTTTTTTTGGTGGCAGAAGTAAATTCCATCTGTTTCAAAAGACTTTTGCCCACAATTATGTTCCAATTTTGATTAAGTTTATATAGAACAGTGATGTTTTCTTGGTTTTCCTTTTTCCCCAAGAATTTCAGGTCAGAGCAATACTATATTTGAAATAGTTTTTATGAGTTTCTCTATGAGTGTTTTGACATCTGATTGGGACAAAGTGTCCTTTTGTAGAGTTTCTGGTTTCTGGAAAGAACTTAATTATTTTCTTTTCTTTGTTATAAACTAGGTGTTTTAATGTGTCCCCTTATATTTTTCTCCTTTTAGAGTGAAAATATCCTATGAAAAAGGGGAAGGAATACTTTGAGTAAATACAACAATATGTCCTCTTCTCTCCTCTTTTTTCACACCACATTCATTATATTTGATGCAGTAAGAAAAAAAGTTGGTCCTGTCTCTTGCTCAATTTATCTGCCTTTTCAGCCCCTGCTGGCCAATGCCTTCAAACAAGACTTTACACTGTAACAATGTAGAAGAATAATAATATCTTTATATTCCTAGCATTAGTGGTAGTAGAATATAGGATGCAATAAAGTTGAGCTAGCAAAGAAGGGCCACAGCTAGAAATCCAGGAAGCAAGAAATATGTCATAAAACACTCAACATTTTTTATGTGAAGAGAACTCAGTTGACCACTATAAAAGTTACAAAGCTATTTAAAATGCAGTCCTTACCTTCGATTAACTTAAGGCAACTGGAAGAGACACAGTCACATACCCAAATCACAGCACAAATTATAAAGATATTTGAAGATGACTTCAGTGCTATAGGGGTATCCATGGAGTGTGTGTTTGGTTATCTGTTAAAAGCATTATTGAGATGTACTTTATATGTGATAAAATATACCCATTGGACATATTTTAGTAAATTTATACAATTATGCAATCATCACCACAATCCAGTTTTAGAACATTTCCATTACTCCAAAAAATTTCCTATATGCCATAAATCTCCCACTTCTATCCCCAGCCTCAGGCATCCATTTATCTGCTTTGTCAGAACAGTCTCCAGGCTAAGACTAATTTGACCTTGCTACTGAGACAGTGCCCTTCTGAGGACTTTACCACTGCCTGCGGGAACATGAGCTTTCTCAGCCCTGTGCAAATAACCCTCTAGGGATTTTGTCCTGCCCCTTCCTGTGGTTCTTTCCTCAGCCTGTGGATTCCTCACAGGCAGCCTAAAACTAAGAGCTTCTCTGCAAATCTCTGAGACAGATGATGTGTGCAGCTCTCTCTTCTTTGACACTTTGCCCATATGTGGTAATTGCTTTGGCTTCCCTCAAGCTCCCAGCTCTGACTCCTCAATCCAGTGAGTTGATTTGTGTTTTCTCCCCACTGGGCTGTGGCCTGTGAGCTGGGGTTTTCACCTCATTTGTTCCCTTATCTCAGGGACTACTGTCCTGTGCTGCCTGTTTCCAATGCCTGAAAACCATTGTTTTATAGATTTATCCAATTTTCCATTTGTTCAAGATAGGAGGGTAAATCTAGTCCCTGTTATGGTATTATGGCTAGAAGTTCTAGTTTTAAAGGTATTTTCTTATTATTCCCATGTACCACCTACCTATGGCCAATTCTATACAGTACAATTAATTCTCATTAAGTCAGAAGTGGTTTAAAACAGTTTTAAGATCAAACACGATAGATATAGATGTACATACACACAAAAGCTAGAAAAACAGTGATGAATCAGGGAAAACCTCTGTATTGTTATGAACTACAATACTTGCCACACTATGTCACTTAGTAACATTCCATCCCTTTCCAATTATGTGTAGATAAATGTTATCTTGAATTACATATGGAATTAGGGTCAAATGATTCATTTGTTTTTAAATTTAAAAAAATGAACTTATTTTGTAACTCTTTGCAAGACATTGCAAGTTTACTTGGTAGAGAAGAAAAGAATGGCATAACAGGGCAGTGGAAGCACAGAGTGCCACCACCAATGTCCTGATGAGGCACTTATGGTACACTCTCATTCAGACAACTGCATTTGTATTCTTGTCATACTTTTGAATGACATTTACAGACTGGTAAATATGTTCTTTTATCAGGTTTTATGGTTCCTAGTGACAGAAATCCTCACCCAAACTAGCTACTTTTAAAAAAAGGAATTAAATGGCAAGCTAAACTTAAGGTCCATAGTTTGGTCTAGTTTCGGAAATGGCTGGATATAGAGGACCAAAATATGTTATTAGCTTTCCGTTTTTTTCCTCTCTCCAATTCTGGCTCCACTTCCTTTATTCTGACTCCATTCTCAGACAGTTGGTTGCTCTGGGCTGAATATTTCCACTTCATATTTCCAAGTGTTCCACATAATGATCCTAAGATTCACTCTGGATCAGCCTAAGTCTTATATCCACCCTGACCACTTTGACAAAGGAAATGTAAGGCACTGATTAACTTAAGCCACGGTCATGTACTTCACCCTAAACCAAGGGTAGAGCACCTCTCAGAACATGTGACCCGAGACTGGAAATCAGACTGTGGTTAAAAGATGTGTGAAAGGCTGTTGGAAGGGCAAGTAATAAACGTGCTCTCTGTATATCAGAGGTAATTGTAGCCAAATAAGTTTATATCAAACCCACTTCAAACAATATTTTGACTGTGACAGCCTGTATTATCTTTTCCACTCTTGCACCAAACACACATATAGTCTTATTACCCTAATTAGTTGAGGACTGATTATAATTGAGGTACACTATGCAATAGAACAGATAAGGAGAATATATAATCAGACAGTGGAAATCATGGAAGACCTCACAGAAAAGGGAGGATTTTAGTATCAAGTGACGGAAGGGGAAGGACATTCAGAGAAAGAGAACAGCACAAAGAAAACGGGAAGGAAAATGTAGAATAATAAATAGATCGGTGAAAGTAAATGTTGGAGTCAAGGATAAGACCGTAAAGAGGCTGAGAAAAGGTCAGATAGAATCTTGAGCTTCAGGTTAAAGAATATGGATTTACTCTGAATGTGTTAAAGCACAGGCCAGCAAACTTCTTAAATAAATATCCAGATAGCAAATGTTTTCAACTTTGCAGGCCAAGAGGCAAAAATCAAGGATGTTATGTAAGTAGTACTTATAAAACGGAACAGAAAACAAATTTCCAAAATGGAATTCAAAATATAATAAAAATAATAGAGTACTTTTTGTAATATAGGCTACTGTATAAATTCTTTTGGGAATCACATTTTACTTAATTGGGCCTCAAAGTTAGTGTGCCTACTGACAAATGCATTGCAAACATTCATGTGTAAAAACCATTCCGTTCACAAGCTGTGCAAAAACAGGAAGCTGGATTT
This sequence comes from Eonycteris spelaea, assembly GCA_003508835.1. Lineage (NCBI taxonomy): Eukaryota > Metazoa > Chordata > Mammalia > Chiroptera > Pteropodidae > Eonycteris > Eonycteris spelaea. The sequence continues at coordinate 4,426,490 of PUFA01000127.1, read as the reverse complement.
GGTCCACTAGCGATAGTTTGTCGACCTCTGCACTAGGGAATCTTCATGTGTTTGAAAAGGGGAAGTGATCTGATCAGAATGTTTGTGACATCAGAATGAGACAAACTGGAGGCAGTAGCGTACAGGCAAGAGATAACGAGAAACCGAATTCGAATATAATGGTTTTCGGGGGTCATGTAAATGAAACAAGAATCTTGGGGTAAGTCAAAGTCGAATGGGACAGCATTAACTACTCATATGGTTAAACCCTTATTGTGAGGAGAGCTTTCACCCCCTTTCTGTGCCTCCTTGACTTGTGCAGGGTTTCTTATTTGTTTTGGGAAAGGACTCCAGATGCCTTTAGGCAAGTCTTGCTCCTGACAGAAGCTAAGAGAACCTCCAGAATAAAACTTTTAAAAGATGAGCTGACTGGGCAAGTAGAAGGAAGCTCTTTGAGCTCCATTTTCAGGCACCGCGAAGGCCGGATTCTCAATTATCTAATTGATATCCTAGTAATCAATTACTTTTTTGGTTTGTTTGGGTTTTTTCAGCAAATCTCAAATTCACATTCTCTTGTCTTTCTCTTTTCTCCAAAACCAAAAATTAGTCTTTGAAAGAAAGAAGAAAGTCCAGAGCCACAGGCAAGGCCCAGGAAATGGACACCCCACTGCCCCCCAGCCCCACCCCCACCCCCTGCACCACATCCTGAGGTGGGAGTGGGTGGCCAGGCATTGGTTTGGAAATGGCTTCATAGTTTTGTTATAGAAGAGTCCTTATTCTGTTTGTGGTTTTCTGTTGGCTGTGTCCTGGGCTGCATATGCTTGAAGGACTGGACTGTGACAAAGCTAAGCTGTTATTTTTCCCAACCTGCCTAGAGGAGGGGCTGGGCACAGCGCAAGAATGCTGGGCATTCTTTTTGTGAACATTATTAATACCAGGCATTTTAGTGATTTTATAGGCTTTGCTACTAGAACTCGAGTTTTTATGCTTTTTTTTTTCCTTCTGATTTGTCAAAAGAGAGGGGCATAGAAGACACAGCAAGCATTGTGTGAGGCCAGAGAGAGGTCCCTATAAAGGAGAGCACCAAGAAGGGACAGGAGTCGCTGCTGCTGCCTGTCGAGGCCACGTGTCTCCATATGTCTGTGGGGCCACTGGGTGGCCAGGTCTGTCCTGAGGGCTCCAGTTTGGTACTGAGTGGGCTCCAACCATTGCTTGAGTTGCATACAGGCAGACTGTCCTAGGGAGGGCCCACCTAATAGGAGTTCAAAGCTGAAATGGCATTCAAAGTAGTTCTTTTGGGAGGTCCTGAGAATGGCGAAGAGAGGGATGTCTGCAAGGAGAGTGAAGAGGAAGATGAGAAGTCCAGGACTGTGCTTCCTCTTTTTGTTACTTGGAAGCTTGTCATTACAGGCAGGTGGACAGGTCTTTGACTTCTGGGGATTTTCTGGTTCTGGTTTTGATGGCTTGGGGATGGGGAAGGGATGACGGCTGGTATCAGGGACACAGAGGAAAGGGCCTTGATGGTTGGTCCACGATGTTGAGGGTTGCAGCCACATGAGGAGAGCTATGGAGTGTGACACGAGGGTGCTCAGTCCGGCGTTGTCACAAAAGCTACGTTTGAGAGCATGGCTGATGTCATTATGTAAGAGGTGAGTCTGGAGCTGATGGGAGCTGAAAGAAGATACACGGCATTGCGGTTGCTGAAAGGCTGTACAACAGATGCTGGAACAGGGGTGGTGATGTGGGCTGCTGGCAAAGAGCATGGTCCATCTGCCGCAGAAGGGGACTTTCTAGCTGAAAGAGAATACTGTGTGGCATCTCCTGATGCAGAGTTAAATTTTTGTTAAAGAAAAAAGAGTCTAGGCCATTTTTTTTCTTCTTAATGCCTCCAAAGTTCCCATTGCCTTCCATTCCTCCAGGTTTGAGCCCATGACAGCCTGGGGTTTTGGGCCATGAGTTTGAGAAGGCAGTAGGGTATCATGCTCTTCAGAGTTGACACTCAGGCAGCCACAGTGTTACTCAGTGACAGCAAATTGGTTAGGCAAGTCCTGAAAATGGGGAAGGGACCTGATGCCCTGTAGCTTGGATTTCTGTGTTTCTGGATCTGTGAATTCAAGTGTTTTTTTTTTACCATGGAGTTTAGTGCAAATTGAAAACAATCCCATCTTCTATCAAACAGATAGTACCCTTGTCCCATGAAGAGACTCCTGAATGAGCAAAAACATAAGCTGTCTGGGGTAGTGGAGGAGAACTGAGAGTCTTAACTTCTCGGATCCCTTGGCTCTGTCCATCTCCCCTTCATCACTCAACATTTGGCTGTTGAGGTCACCTCCAGTTGGGGCAGAGGAAGTTCCAGAGTATAGCTACTATGATTTGAAGGTGTGCTGCTGCTTATGCTATTTGCAGATGATGGCTTAGAAAGCACAGAGTTGGGTGGTCCGGATTTTGGAGGGGATGTTACTTTAAATTCTAGCCCAGAGCGTCCTGAAGATCCTGGCAGAAAGTTGTGCCCTGGCCAGATTAGTTTGAAGTACTTCCTTTGCCAAAAGTCAAGAGTTGTTCTTTATCTATAACCTCTTTTTCCCAGGACTTGGCTTTGTGTTGTGCCAGAAGGAAGTCAAATTGCTTTTTCTGACCAGGGACTGCCCTCCACTGGCTTTGTGAATGTGTCTTGCAGGTGAGGGATCTTGTGTAAGGTTTCTTTGTCTCCGGATCCAATACCCTACAGTGTTCATTTGGGCCAAATTCTTTCTCTAAGGTCTCCTGTAAGGCTTGCTACGGTTTTTGGTGCTATTTTGGTGTTTCTTGTCTATTGTGGTGGACAAAAATTCCTTTGCCATTTAAGATCTCTAGAGAAGGTGGCACTGACTTGGGCATCAAGACCAGCTTAATTAAAGTGAGGTGGAGACAGCAAAGGAGGTAGGTGTGGAGCAGGCAGTCACTGAAGCAGTGGCTATAGACTTCATTTGACATTGGCATCATCTGCCTTCACTATGTTCAGAATTTTTTCTAAACTGACTGCAGAAACCTGAATATATGGTTTGTCCCTTGATCCTTTCAGAGAAAAGACTGTGTGCTGTTCGCTGCTGAAGTAAGTAGATTGTCTTTGTGCATTTTGAATGACTTTGAAGTACTGCCGGTAGAGTCATGGCCACTGAGACAGGCTTTTCTTTTCACCTGTACTAATGATGTCCCAGAATTGGAGGGCGGAGATACTGGAGAGGGAAAAGTTCTGCATATTGAACTGTGTCTTCTCTCTGGAAGGAAATGTAGATGTTGGCAGATAAAAGACAGACATCAAGCTGGTGTATTGGTGGGATTTGTGGGGAGGTGGTTTTGGAGAGAATTAGTTGGGGGAGGGGCTCAGTAGCTTTTACTGCCACTTTAGGTAGATACTGTATCATGTGAAGCTGCTTTCCAAAAAGTAGAAATTAAGTGCTGTTAAAACTGAACCTTATTCACCTAGAATCCAAGGTGAATGTGTGAGCATGTTTCAAGAAACAGTTTGGGCCGTAGAAATGTTGTTCACATGGAGGACCAAAGAACCTGCTTGGACAGTCAGCGTTGGGGTAAAGGGATGGTTCTGAATAAGGCAGTGTCAGTCAATTAAATTGTTCTCCAGTCCAGTTCCCACAGATTTATGCTTTAATCTTAGGGTACTTTGGTCTGAGGGTAATGAAGGAAGCAGTTAAAACTGAATTGAAAGATTAAGAACTCTTGAAATTAGTGATTTAATCAGTAACAGGAGACTTGCTCTTGACACAGATCTGGGCATCCTTGACTCCAGTATTTACCACCTTTGGGTAAATGTTGGTAGCAGGGCACTTGTGTGACCCTGACAGTGAGGGCATCCTTAAATTTTGTTCCTCAGCCCTCTAGTCCTGGCCCTAGTTAGCAGTCAGAGACAGTAGTGACGGCAATTTTGTTGACAACTAGACGCTAGTAGGGGTCAGGAAAAGGTGAGTTCCATAAGAAGTCATCACTTGTAACTTGAAAAATTCATAAAAGGACAGTCACCCATGAGCACGTGTAGGACATATTCTTCTGGGGTGCCTCAGAAGAATATACATTTTTGCCTCACATCTTCTGTGGCACATAGTGGGTTATAAATATAAGAATGACTCGACCAATCAGATAAATGTGTCATTACATATGAAGGCTTAGGTGTTGTATGGGGTCATGAATTTCCTTTCATAAATCAAATTGTATTTTGGTGTATTATATCCCTCTCGGAAAGCTACAGAGAAGTTATAGCCATGCAGTTGTGTTATTTCTACTGTTTGCTTTATACTGACGGAAAACAAGCATATTCTTAAGGAACAGGTGTAGTGCTAGTAGTCAGGAGAATAGCAAATAGCAATGTCCTGCTGCCCTGGAAACAGCCTGGTGTCCTAGCAACAAGCACATTCATTTGCCTGGCCTGCCCTGTAGAGTTCTGTCAACACAGGTAAAGGACTTACCCACAAACTGAAGTGACAGCCTTTCTGTTCCAGAGTAAAACTAGGTCCATATACATAAACCTTGCAGTGGAAAGGAAACTAAATTATTCTGTCAAAGAGCCAATGTTTGGAAGCTAAAAGAATAACAATGTAAAAGTTAAATTTATTTATATTTACTCTTCATCTAGATGGGCTAGACATGTTTCTTTAATTGTTGACTCTCCTAAAGGAAGGATTAAAAATGAAGTGGCAGTGGCTAAAGCCATGACCTACAGCTCTGCTCTCCCTACCTTCTTTGGGTTAAGAGGTGCAGTATTTGTCTCAAACTTTATTTGATCTCTGCTCTGTTTTAAACCATAAAGACCAAGAAAAAGAGGACAGGACATAGCCTGGTAGTGATTTGAAGGTTGTAGCTTTCTTTTTTTCACATATTTTACTTGTAATTCTTAAATTCTATGAGAATGGTTAAGATTTTTGTTCAGGAAAATATTCAAAATATCTCATGAGACCAATAGAAAATCTCAAATGATTGGAACTAGCTATGGCATAGCATATAGGGCCAAATTTTTTGAAACCAGGACAGAAACTTTATGTATATTATACAAAATACATTAATATAGAGAGTAAAATTATAAATAAATTTAATGACCATACAAACATTAAATACTTAAATAAGACTTTTTAAAAGCAAAATGTGTATTGGAATATTGTACTTAAATAAGATTTTCCTTCCTTTAGAATGGTTTAACCCTTTTTATTAGTTAGTATCATAGTCTAGTAAGTCATATATACACATATACAAAATGTTCAAAAGTTTTTCATAACTAAATAACTAGGAGAAAAAAATTACTTTAATAATGAATGTCATCTCTTAGTTTAGCCTCTAAAGGAAATTCGGTTTTTCATTGTGGTTCAAAATGATGATTTCATAAAGCTCTAGTGAATTAGTATTTAAGAAAACTAATAAGAACAATAATAAAACAAATAACAAAATTAGTTTAAAAATTCAAGTGGATGCCTGAAAAATATTTTTGATAACTAGGGAAATAATTTTGTTTGTAACAAAGAACATGTTGAGTATAACTATATTGTTGTCATTATGAAAACTTGGCTTTTAGAATGAAATCTTACACAGGAGGTAATAATTTGTTAATTCCAAATTGATATCCAACCAACCAATTTAGAGACAAAAACTATAAATTCATTGTATTATATTTCAGCTGATTACATTTTGTTAGTTAGTAAAAGAAAAGCACAAACAGATGACTTTTTGGAGTATGATTGAAATGGAAAAACAAATGATGTGAACGATGGTATGAGGCAAGTTTTAGCAGAGCGTAGAGAGAAACTAAGAAATAATCAGATAAAGGCAATCGATGTAAGGACAGAGTCTTGAAGAAGATAGCAAAAGTAAATTTTTGTTAAAAATGAATATAGAGAAAGTACTACCTGTGTATGTTGCTGATAGCTTAAATAAACACCCAAATATATTTTATTTTAAGTATTGCCTTTAATTAAATGTAAACAGCAAACATGGTAGTTATGTCAACTTCTATTTTAGTAACTCGTAAAGCAGATTACAAATCTCAAAGTAACAATGTAGTTACAGTTCTTGCAAAAAAAGCTTCTCTTCAGCACTTAGTTCTGACAGATAATGTATTTTTTCAACACTGAAGAGTATTATTTTGTTGGCAAAATATGTGAATTTTGATTTTCAGTGTGCTATTTGAAATGCATTTAATTTTCCAAAGGACAGTTCTGTATAAGGTTAAACATAATGTTTAACAGGAGTTTTACAGTCTTGTTAAACATTTCCTAAGAATTCTCATCTCACTTCTATTTTACTTCTGCTTCTCTGTGGTCACTACTACTGCACAAGAAGCAATTTTGCAAGCATTTAAATGGCCGTGAGTCATGTATGAGTCAATTAGATTGCCTATTTTTCAAATCTTTCTAACAGTTTATGAAACAGACTAACCCCTTCTCTCACATTGCATCAGGCCTGGATTCTGCCCTTTTGAAGAAGAATACATTAGACACCACCCGCTCCCCCCTCCAAAAAAAATCTCAGTGAGATCAAAGCCGAAAGAGAAAGTTAGTATCAAACTCTTCTCCTTCTCTTCCTTTTAAAAATGACATATTGTATATTTGAAACACATATGCAATACTCAGAAAACAGTAATTTTTTAGTAACAGGGTCCAACAGATCTCCCCATCCCTAACAACCAACCCCGCCAGGCCTTTATTCTTCTGTGTTTGTTTTAGATTGCTTATCAAAATTGCAAAAAACTTCCCATGAGAAACCCACTTTCTATGAACACAGGTCTCTGTAGATAGAAGAGAAAGTCAGTGTCTGCTCAGTATCACTCTAGGCCAGTACTTAACAAAGCTAAATATAATGGACTATGAAAAAATGGCATGGATAATACAAAAAAAAAAAAAAAAAAAAAAAAAGGGAAGTAGAGAAGAAAAGGTTTTCATTGCCTTTAGGGCAGCAGACTTTCTCATTTCTTCCTTCCTTCCTTCTTTCATTCCTGTGTGCTAATGAAGCTAATATTAGCATTAATTAGTATTCTCTAATGCAAGGCAGTTGCCTAGGCCACTAGTGATGAGAAATGAACTAATAGTGTGATGAAATAAATTCAACTTGAATTTCTCCTTAATGTGTTGGCATCATAAGAACTACTTACTTGGCCTGCCTCAGTAAGATCATCAGATGCTATTTAATTTGACATGTATGTTTTGTATTAGTAAACACAGCAATTGACATTGGCATTTAGCTACATAGGAGCAGGGATTGGGCCTCTTTTTGCTCATCGTTACAGTCCAAGAATCTAGCAGAGCATGGCATAAAACGGGCGCTCAACAAATATTGAGAGATAAAGTAGCTTTGGTTTACTTTTTCTGAACACTTACAAATGCAAATAAGAAAACAGCATTGAAATAGCCATGTTAAAATTACTCACCCTTATCCAAACACCATGTTCTCTACACATCCCTAGATTTTGACCCATTGTTACTCAGTGTAGAATTGCTCTCTAATTAACCTTTTACCTATAGATTCCTAATTAGCTTTCGGTTCAGATAGAGGAATATGCTCCTGTACTGCTTGGGCAGTCTCCTGTTTTGTGATTTTTTTTTCCCTACACATAGTGCACAGCATCTTGCACATACTGCTCTCTTATGGCATTGTGGTTGTTTTGTGGCCTAAAAGGGTGCCCCCTCCCTAAGCTATGAATTCCTTAACAGTACAAAACATATCTTACCATCATGCAGCCCCAGTCCTAGCACGGATCTGATTTGTTGGAATTCATGCAATGTTCATTGAATTAAAACCATTTCTTTTCCCATCCCAAAAGAAAAGTCAGACACCTAACCACGCAATTAGGATATAATATGATACATCTTATAGTAGAAATATGATACAATAGGTTCATGGGAGTGCAAAGAAACAGATGGTTGTTTCTTCCTACATATTGGGATTAGGCTGTATAGAAGAGGCAACATTAGACCGGTCCTTGTGACATAAGGAGTTCATTAAGTGGATAATCTAAAAGAGACATGATGAGTGAAAACCAGAAAATTTACAAGTATACAGTGTGACACTGAAGTTCTGCTTCTAGTCAGAATAACAAGAACCAGATTTATCCTCTCACCTGAGCCACTTGAAAAACCAGACAAAATATATGAATTGATGGTGTTAAGATATACAAGCAACAAAAGACAGTGATAGGTGGAAGTTGGAGAACAAGTAAGATGAGCTCTCTGATTGTCCCAACTTACTAGAGAGAGTTTCCAGCCATGGTTCGGGAAGAAGGAACCCAGGCAGGGCCCAATGATCTCCCTGAGTTGAGGAGATGGAGCTAGGCGTCTCAGAAGGCCAGGCACTGATTTTCTACAAGGAAAAGTACTGGAGCTGCAAAGAGAAAGAACTCCAGAGACCTGAGGAGATTCCCTCTGGAGTCTTCAGCCGAACACTGATTAACATATGCTTATGAAGAAACTATCTGAGCCTGGGGAAAGAATAATCAAAAGGATTAAAGGGAATAATCCTTGGAGTTAATCCATTTGTAGAAATGGTTCCTGTTCCTTAGCCAGAGTAGAAAAATTTATAATTCAGAGTATGGGGCAGAAAGGTTTTTCCCCAGTAGTGGGACAAAATTAGCCCTGCACTCAAAGGTACTCTAGTCCCACCTAATAAACCTCAAAAGCAAGAACTGTGTATTAGTTTTCTATTGATGTGTAACAAACTACTACCAACTGAGCAATTTAAAACAATACAAGATTTATCTCACAGTTTCTCTGCATCGGGAATCCAAGTACAGGTTAGTTGGTTCCTTGGCTTGAGGCCTTACCAGGTTGAAATTAGGTGAGGGTGTTAGCTGGGGCTATGACTCTCAGCTGAGACTTGGAGTCCTCTTCAACAATCATTCAGGTTGTTGGCAGAATTCACTTTTTTGCTGTAGTAAGACAGAGATCCCTGTTTTCTTTCTAGAAGTTGGTCTGGGATCACTTTCAGGTCTCAGAGAGCACCCATAGGCAGCAGACTAATAAAACATAATCTCTAATTCTCATCTTCTGTTAAAGGTTCCTCTGATTTGGTCAGGCCCACCAGGATGATGTCTCATTGCCTGATATGTGGTTCTAAATGTATGTGGAGAAAGTACTTAAGACAACTATATTAAACAGGGAAGGGTAAAGGTATGTATATAATGACAAGCACAGTTTCTACAGTTTATTTGAATTTGTAAATTGTTAGTATCAGTAAACTGATAAATTGTATATACATAAAATTTAATGCCTAGAGTATTAAATTAAATACCTAGAGTATTAAATAAAAAAGTTGTATGAAAAGATATGTGCAAACACACCATAGATACATAATAGTGGAATTATAAAAAATGTTCAAGTAATGCATTGGAAAATAGAAAAAAGAACACATAGAAGAAAAATAGAGTAAACACAAAACAAATAATTACAACATTTAAGTCCTAAAATAACAATAATTACATTACATGTACATGATCTAAAATGTTAATCAAGACTTACTGTAAAGCTAAAATAATCAAAACAGTTTGGTATTGGTGGGAGAATACACAAATAGATCAATGGAACAGAATAAATAGCCCAGGAAAAGACTCAGATAAATATAGTCTACAGATCTTTGACAAATTAAGAAAGGCAGTACAATGGGGGCAATATTTTCTTCAACAAATGGTGCTGGAACAACTAGATAGCCACATGTGAAAAAAAAAAGAAAAAAAGAGAATAATCTGGACATAGACCTTCCTTACACCCTTCACAAAAATTAACTCTAAATGGATCACAGATCTAAACATAAAACGTGAACTATAAAATTCCTAGGAGATAACAAAGAAGAAAACTATAATCTTGGTATGGTGATGACTTTTTAGATATGACATCAAAGTTATGATTCATGAAATGAATAATTGATGTTAGACTTCATTAAAACTTCTACTCTGAGAAAAGACAATGCCAATAGAATGAGCAGACATGTCACAGAGTGAGAGAATATATTTGCAAATATGTTGCGAAATATCTCATAAAGTACTGTTATCTAAAATATACAAAGAACTCTTGAAACTAAACAATAAGAAAATGAATATATGTGATTAAAAAACGGGCAACGAACCCTAACAGACACCTTGCTAAATAAGATACACAGTGGGGGATATAAGCACATGAAAAGATGTTATGAGAGAATTGAAAATTAAAGCAATAATGAGATACCACATGGCTCTTAGAATTACCCAAATCTGGAACACTGACACCATCAAAATGCCAGCAAGGATGTAAAGTTATAGGAACTCTCATTCATTGTCAGTGGAATGCAAAATGGTACAGCTGCTTTGGAAGACAATTTAGCAGTTTCTTATAAAACTAAATGTACTCTTAACCTATAATTCAGTAATCTCACTCCTTGGTATTTACCAAAAAAAGTTGAAAACTTATGTTTGCACAAAAACCTGCACACCGATATTAGCAGCAGCTTTATTCATAGTTGCCCAAACTTGGAAACAACCAGTATGTCCTTCAGTAAGTGAACGGATAAACTGTAGTACATCAAGACAATGAAATACTATTCAGCACTAAAAAGAAATGAGCTATCAAGCCATGCAAAGACATGGAGGAAACTTAAATGTATATTACTAAGTGAAAGAAACCAATCTGAAAAGGCTGCCTACTGTATTTCAACTATATGGCATACTAGAAAGGACAAAATTGAGATAGTAAAAATATCAGTGGTTGTTAGGGATTATGGGGGAGAGAGAGATGACTTTTTAGGACAGTGAAACTACTCTGTAGGATACTCTAATGGTGGATACATGTTATACATTTGTCCATACCCATTGAATGTACAATACCAAGAGTGAACCCTGATGTAAATTATGGATGTTGGGTGATAATGATGTGACAATGTTGGTTTACTGATTGTAAGAAATATATCATTTAGTAGCAGGATGTCGGTAGTGGGAGAGCCTCTGCATGTCAGGGGCAGGGATATATGGGAACTTTTTTACTTTCCACTCAGTTTTGCTATGAATCTAAAAGTGTTCTAAAAAACAAAGTCTATTAAAAACTTTTTCAAAACTAAAGAAATTTAAAACTGCTATTTGTGAGTTATTTAGTATGTTTTACAGCATGTCTAAACTTGATTTCTTAGCCATTCAGAGGTAGTTTGAACTTTCAAATTTTTTCATACCTTTGTGTTAGAGGAAAACACACTTCTATCAAAATATCAAATAACAATATTCCTTCAAGGAGGCAAAACAACTATAAAAAACATAAATGTACTCATGAGATGCATAATGTGACTATAGGCACCAATGTTTTTGAAAACCCTTAAAAATTATATAAATTTTACATCAGATACTAAAGAAGGGAAAATATTTCCAGTTTCCTTTTTCAATACAAGTGAAAATAATAGAGACTTGTATATTCAGATAGACACACACATGAATACATATAAACACATGCAAATTCACAGATGGGGAAGTTAGAGACCTGTTCAAAATTATTCCTGTCATATACTAGTTTTCTGATGTGAATAAATTAATATTCTGAGACTCAATATCTTTATCTGTAAAATAAAGATATATCAGGGGGCTATGATAATTAAAATGAAATAATTAGATAGAATTCTAGAACTATAAAGGGCACTTAGTAGGGGCTTAATAAACATTGGTAAATATATTAACTACTCGTTAAAATTATCAATATGAACTACTATAATATTTATCCAACACCTTTCTCTGACATTTTATTCCATATAATTTATGGCATTTTAAATAAATAATATTACTGTTGAATTGCACACCTGAAACTTACTGATTTTGTTAACCAATGTCACCATAATAAAAACAAAAAAATTAAAATAAGACGAAATAAAATAAATAATATATCTTAGTGAAATATCTGCATTTATCTCTTAACTATGAAAAATGCAAAACTTATTTTTAATTAAATTAAAAAATTTTTTAAATACATCGATCTAAAAATCTAGCCCTTAGATTTTAATAATGAGAAACCGAAAAATAAACAATTCACTTATAAATCACTGTTTTTAACTTTAACAAATGCCAATTCTTAGTCATTATGAATGCATTCTCTCTCTCCTAATTTACTGTTTAGTGCAAAACACATAAAATTCCAGTTTACTCAGAGTGCAAGCAACTGAGACAATCAAATAGTTAAATATTTTAATTATAAAAAACTTCATATTTGCAAAAAAAAAATCTCAATCAAAATGAATTCCAAATAGGAAAGATAACTTTTTTTAAAATTTAGTTTTCCAGGCTATGCTTTAACAGTATTTTTTATGAACTTCTATGAACATTCATGTTCATGTCAATACATAATGTTCAAAAAGATGATGCTGAAGCACACTAAAATCTTTAAATTATTCTGAATAATTTAAAAATAATTAGCATAATTCACGCTAAATAAATTATTTAAAAATATAATTTATTAAATTATTTTTGTCAATCTCATATATTTCAAAAACTACACATAGTATACAGGGACTTTATAACTATACTGTGCATGGACTATAAAATGCTGAATATATATCTTGGGCTGTAGTGATGACTGTATATGAATTCTGAGAACTTGAAGACTGGTATTTAGAGGCAATGTATTTTAGAAATAGCTGAGGAAAGCTTTTTAGCTTTTCAAATTTAGTCTTTAAAAGATAAGATGTACCATGTATATTTGTGGAAATATTTTGTATTCTTAAAATACTTTTAAATGAATATGGCTTCATTGAAAATAGTGTGGATAGATAAAATCATTTTGCTGAAAATATAAAGCAGATGAATTAATATAAAAGGATAAAAATACTTTGCTCAAGAGGCTTCGTTCATCCCTCTTGTGACCAAATCAAAGTTGTGACAGAAACACAGAGCAAACAGCAAGCAAAGTCGCCTGGGATCTAAGGAACAGAAGCTCTACAACTGAGAGAAAAATAAGAAATCACCTTGCAATGATAGAAGGTAGGAGGGGCAAAGATGCAAGGCTGTCCCTGAGTGGCTGAGTGAGACAGATGCTTCTTAAAGGGAGCTAGTTGGAGAGTGGATTTTTGTGGTGATGGATCTGCTTGCTCTGAGCACCATTGTCTAGTCGGCTGCATAGGGGGCACCAGGGACTTACAGGGGGACACTAAGTTGTTGGAGTGAAGGGCTGGAGGCAAGGATCTCTCTTGGGAAAAAGTGCTGGGTATCCATTGTTCTTCTGTTGAGCCCCCCCACTCCCGGTGTGTGGATGCAGCACTGCCATAGCTGAAAAGTCATCAACTGGATAACAGAGGTCACTCAGCCCAGAGGATTCCCTGAAACTCTGCCTCCCCCAGCTCATGGTTCCACCCAAGCCACACCCAATTGTGTCCTCCATGAGTCCAGTACTGCTTGCTGAGCAGCACCAAGATTCACACTGGTGACAGCTGGCCTCAGTTTCCGGTGTGGCCTCTGGAGGCAATTATATGCACAGCATGGATTGCTTGCTAAATTTTAACAGGTGGCCCCAGCGGGGCACAGGCTGGGACTCAACTTGGCCTACAGCTAAACTTCACCCTCTCAGGACTATGCCGCTGGACACCTACTACACAAAGGCCACACTAATGGGATCAGGAGACTTAGGATCTTTGCTTAGTACATAGAAATAGACACAAAAAGGCAGCCAAAATGGGAAGGCAATGCAGAAACCATATGAGAGAACAGAACTGAGATCCAAGAATAATGGACTCAAGCAATCTAACGGATGCAAAGTTCAGAACATTGTTTATAAAGATGCTCAATGAACTTAAGGAAGTGTAGATGAATTCAGTGAGAACTTTAACAAAGAGATAAAAACATAAAAATAGAAATGGAAATTATAAAAGGAACAGTCAGAAATGGAAAACATTATCTGAGATGAAGAGTATATTAAAGGGAATAAACAGAGTGGATAAAGAAGAGGATCAGATCACCGATATAGAGGATGGAGAAGCCAAGGACACCCAACAGAATGCCAAGAAAAAGAAACCAAGATATAATAATAATTTAAGGGCCTATGGGATATAATTAAATGTAAAACTATCCATGTTGTAGAAGTACCTGAAGGAAAACAAGAGATTAAAGAGCTATTTGAAGAAATAATGATGGAAAACTCCCCTAACCTGGTGAAGAAATAGACATACAACCCAGGAAGCTCAGAGAGTCCAAAAAAATTAACCCAAAGAGGCCCACACCAAGACACATCATAATTAAAATGCCAAAGGTTAAATACAAAGAGAATCTTAAAAGCAGCAAGAGAAAAGCAGTTAGTTACCTACAAGGGAGCACCCATAAGACTGGCAGCTGATTCTCAAAAGAAACATGCAGGACAGAAGGGTTGGCACAAAATATTCAATATGAAAACCCAGGATCTACAACCAAAATACTTTATCCAGCAAAGCTATCATTTAGAGTCAAAGAACAGATACAGGGCTTCTCAGACAAAAATAAGCTAAAAGAAATTATCAACAGCAAGCCAGTATTACAGGAAATGTTGGAGGGACTTCTTTAAGAAGAAAAAACATGTATCAAAACCATGAATAAAGAATGGTAATAACTACATATTTATCAACAAGTACCTCAAATGGAAAGAATTAAGTGCTCCAACCAAAAAATAGAGTGGCTGAATGGATAAGAAAACAAGACCCCTCCATATGCTGCCTACAAGAGGCTCACTTCAGATTAAAAGACACACAGACTAAAAGGAAGGAGGTGGAAAAAGACATTGCCTTGATGGACCTAGAGGGTATTGTGCTGAATAAAATGGATTGGATAAAGAAAAATATTGCATGATTTTAAGTATGTGGAATCTAAAGAACAAAATAAACAACAACAACAACAAAAGTGGAAATAAACACCTAGATACAGAAAATATTTTGAGAACTACTAGCTGACATTAAGAAGTACAAATAGATAGTTACAAAATAGACATGGAGATATAAAGTGTAGCATATGGAAAATAGTTAAGAATGTTGTAATAAATATGTAAGAGGGAAGAGGAGTGCTAGATTTAGTAGGGTGATTACTTTGTGAGTTATATAGATCTCTAATCACTATGCTATACAATTGAAATAAATATATTATTATATGCCAACTATAATTTTAAAAAACTCATTGAATTGTACAATGTAAATATGAGCAACTAATTATCTATTATAGTTCAATAAAGTTGGGGGAAAAAAAGAAAAAAATCAAGGACTCCAAAGAGCTTAAAGTAAATTAATTAATTAATAAAATAATTTACTCACAATATATGTAAGTTAAATCATTATGCTGTATGCCCTAAACTTATACAATGCTGTATGTCAATTATATCTTGATAAAACTTTAAAAATTGCTGAAATGCCAACTGCTTCACTTTATAAAGTAAAAAAGCAATTTGAAAAAAATATAAGCCTAAATTAAAGCATCAACTTTTTCACTTAAAACTAATTCATTAAGATGATAAATCTTATTGATGCCTATGAGACAGTATTAATAACTAATATTTACTGAAAGTTTTACATTTTATTAAATTATTTTTATCAATTATCTATTTGTCTTTCACAACACCATCTGAGGCAGGCATTATCATATTCTCATAGGCCAGACGAGAAAGTTAAGACTCAGAAAAGATACTCCCTGTTTTCATATTTATCTTTTCTGCCAATTCACTGCAAAAATATTTTTCCCTTTCTTTAGGCAGTAAGAGATGTTTTCTGGTTTGTAGTCTTTTTTTTTTTTTTTTTTAAGTTCCTTGCCAGGGAAATAACAGTCATGAATAGGTGGTGATGTGATACTATTTTCTCCACCATTGACAAAACAAGCTATGATTGGCTAATGCTGCCTTGTTAGGACTAAAAATGACCAAAACACTCCACTATTCTGATATCCAGAAATAGATATCAAGTCAATCCCGGCTCCCTCAGGAATTTAGGTTGGCATTTAAGGAGTGGGGGTGTGTGTACTCTGGCATTAGGGATCACTCTGACGCTCAGTCCCACTGCTGTTTACTAGAACATTAGTTTTGGGGAAGTACAGGACAAGGAAACAGGCTAGAGATCCCAAAATGTAAGTAGTAACACAACAGAGTCTTCCATATAGTATTTCAAATTTCATCTAATCCACTATTTTAACTAATCACCATAAAATGCTTTCTAAAATTTTCTCCTTTGCTAATGCGAGATTGCCTTGTATTTGGAGGGTATATGTTTTAGTCACCACACAGCTCTCAGCTTGTTCTGTAAGGCAAATAGTTCTGTTTTTAGAAACATGTTTACTAATGTAGTTATCTGACAAAATTAGATTAAGATATTGACTGGGGAGTGTAAGATGGAGTACTTTCCAATTCATGATCCTGAAAGGTTTGTATTGAAGAAGACTTGGCAAAAGAAGCATTAACATGGATAAAGAGCAACATTGCATAATTATAAATGGGATATAATTAAAACTCATCAAAAAGATGTAACAATCTTAAATGTGTATCTACCCAATAACAGGGCTTCAAAATATATGAAGCAAAACTAATAGAACTAAAGGGAAAATTCACATTCATACATGGAGACATCAACACTTCTTTCTCAGAAATCAAAAGAAAAATTTAACTAAAAAAATCCACAGGGTGTAAAAGAATAGTACTATCAACCAACTTGACCATATTTACATTTATAAGATATTTCACCTCAGCAGAATACACAAATTTTAAATGCACAGGAAACATTTACCGAGGTAGACCATAATCTGGACCATAAAACAAATCTTAACAAATTTAAAGTATTAAACACATGCATAGAATAGACACAGAAATTCATAGAGACAGAAAGTAGAATAGAGATTAGAAGGTGCTGAGGGAAAGGAGAGTTATTGTTTAATGGGTGAAGAGTTCCTATTTAGAATAATGAAAAAGTTCTAGAAATAGTAGTGATAGTTATACAACACTGAGAATGTGCTTAAAACCATTGACTTGTACACTTAAAATATTTAAAATAGTAAATTTTGTGTTAATGTGTATTTACCACAATATAAAAAAGTCAGTTGGGAAAAAAACAACAACACATACTCAGTATATTATTTGACCAAAACAGAATTAAGTAAGAAAACAATAGAAAAAATCAGGAAAATCCTCAAGTATTTAGAAATTAAACAACACATTTCTAAATAAGCCACATGTCAAAGAGGAAATCTCAAGCTAAATTAGAAAATATGTGAAAATGAATGAGAATACAACATATAAAAATTTGTGAAATGTAGCCAGTACTTAGAAGAAAATTTGTAGAACTAAACATTTGTATTAGAAAACAAAAGTCTAAAATCAATAGCCTGTTTTCAGCTTAAGAATTTAGGGAAAAAAGAGGAGCAAATTCAATGCAAAGCAAGTAGAAGAAAGGAAATAATAAAGTTAGAATGGAAACCAATAAATTTGAAAACAAAAATAATAGAAAAAAACCCAATGAAATGAAAAGCTAATTTCTTGAAAAGATTAGTAAAATTTATAAACCTCTAGTCAAACTGACCAAGAAGGAGAGAAGATACAAGCTACCAATATTAGGAATGAAAGAGGGGCCACCACTGCAAACAATACAAACATTACAAGGACAATGTCATTGAAAGGAAAACCATAAGGCAATTTGCAAACATCACATGCATTTGTTTTCTATGAGTATCTATAGCCACATACAGTATCAAAATGGAAATTAAAAGGGAAGGAATTCACTGTACCTAAGACAAAATAATACCCTTTTTATTTTTAAAACTTTGTATGCCTATATATCTGTATCTATGTATCTAGATATAGCTATAGCTATAGATACAGATATATAGACAAATAGAGATATAGATAGATATAATTATAGCAGTTTATTTAAAGCTTATGGTCACTTAAGTTAGATTGTATTATAAAAGCACTACATTTTTAGCCCCCTTCATGTTTTATGTTTTTGATGTCATATTTTACATCTTTTTATTTCGTGTCTCCCCTAACTACTTATTCAGTTATAGTTGATTTTATTACCTTTGTCTTTTAACCTTCATACCAGCTTTTTAAGTGGCTGATCCACTGCCTTCACTATATCTTTGCCTTTATTGACGAGATTTTTTCATATCTTTTCCTATTTCTAGTTATGGTCTTTTACTTTCCATTTAAATAAGACCCCTTAACATTTCCTTTAAGGACCATTTATTGGTGATGAACTCTTTTAGTTTTTGCTTATCTGGGAAACTCTTTATCTGTCTTTCAATTCTGATTGATAATCTTGCTGGGGTTTTTTCTTTCAGCACTTTAAATATACTTTGCCACCCCTTTCAGGCCTGAAAAGTTTCTGCTGAAAAATCAGCTAATTGTCTTATTGGATTTCCCTTGTATGTGACTAGTTGTTTTGCTTTGCTGCCTTTAAGATTCTGTCCTTTATCTTTAACTTTTCCCATTTTAATTATAACATGTCTTAGTGTGGTTCTCTTTGAGTTTATCTTCTTTGGGACTCTGTGCTTCCTGGACTTGGTTGTCTATTTGCTTTTCCAGATTAAGGAATTTTTCAGCCATTACTTTTCCAAATATGTTTACTGCTCCTTTCTCTCTCTTTCCTTTGGGATACCTATAATGCAAATGTTTGTATGCTTGATGTTGTCCCAGGGATTCCTTAAACTATCCTCACTTTTTAAAAAAAACTCCTTTTCCTTTCTGCTGTTCTAATTGGATTGGTTTCCACTATTCTGTATTCTCGATCACTGACCTGTTCTTCTGTATCTAATCTGCTGTTGTTTCCCTCTAGTGTATTTTAGTTTGTTTTAGTTATTGTATTTTTCCACTCTGATAAGTTCTTTCTTATATTTTCTAAGCCTTTCTTGAAGTTCTCACTGTGTTCCTCTATTCTTCTCTTGTGGTCACTGAATGTGTTTATAATTACTACTTTGAACTTTTTATCAGGTAAATTACTGCTTCTTGACTCATTAGGGTTTTTATGGGGTTTTATCTTGTTCTTTCATTTAGATTATATTCTTCTGTCTTCTCATTTTATTTAATGTTTTGTGTTGTGTCTATGAATGATGCAAAACAGCTACCTCTCCTATTCTTTAAGGAGTGACCTGTGTAAGAGTGACCCCTATGTAGAATGTGTGTGCCAGGCAGCTTTGACAAGCCAGCTGGAGCTGGAGCAGATGTGGGCTAGGATGTCCAAGGGTGCTGTACACTGGAGCTGCCCTTTGGGGATGGCTGGAGCTGGAATAGGCATAATCAAGGGGTTTCGGGGCACTTCACACTAAGGCCACCATGCTGGGATAGCTGGAGCTGGGGAAGGGCAAAGGCGGAGGGGTCCCGGGATGTGCCATACTGGGGTCACCTTTGTAATAACTGTTGAAACTGGTTTAGGCCAGGGCCCAAGATGCACTAGGACAGTTTTGGCAAGCCACTTTAAGCACCTGAACAGTGCTCCTACCAGGGCTATAAAGGTAGTAGGGGAACATAAAACATAGGGTTTGCCAGCACCACTGATCCTGGAGAGAACTTCAGCAGTTGCTCACCCATTTGGCAGACATAGTAAGAAAACTGATTTCCTTCACCTGCAATCTAGGTGCCCTTTAAAATGCTAGGTTTGTTTTTCATGGACAGTTACATGCAAAAAAATTAAACCAGACCACCTTTTTATAACATGTACAAGCATAAACTCAAAATGGATTAAAGATTTCAATATAAAACCCAAAGCCAAAAAATTCCTAGAAGAAAACGTAAACAGTAAATTCTCTGAGATTGCTCTTGGTATTCTTATTTTATTTTTTAATTTAATTTTTTTTATGTTTAAATGCTTTTTATTTTCTAATTAATTAATTAATTAATTAAATTTTTAAATTGAGGAAATGATTAAAATGTTTTTCTCCACTTACCTCTCCCCTCCCAGTATAATTTTATATATATATATATATATATATATATATATATATATATATTATATTATTATATTTTTTTATGCCTACAGCACCCGGTCTTCTTAGATGGTCTTCCATCCAAGTACTAACCCTGTTTTAGCTTCCAAGATCAGATGGGATCGGGCTTTTTTCAGGGTGGCATGGCCATAGACCATGGACTGTGGCTCCACTGGGGTGCAGATGTGCTAACCACTACACTATGGAACAACGTCCAAACATTTTTAGATATATCTCCTCATGCAAGGAAATGACAACACCAAATAAACAAATGGAACTACATCAAACTAAAATTTTTTGCACAGCAAAGGAAATCATCAACAAAACGTAAAAGACAACCTACAGAATGGAGAAGATATTCATCAATGATATATCCAATAAGGGGTTAATATGCAAAATTTATAAAGAATTCATACAACTCAACATTAAAAAAAATAAACAATCCAATTAAAAAAATGGTCAGAGACCCTGAATAGATGTTTGTCCAAAGAGGACAAACAGCTAACTAATAGACATATGGAAAATGCTCAGCATCTCTTTTCATCAGAAAAATGCAAATTAAAGCCACCATGAGATATTACTTCACACTTTTCAGAATGGCTATCATCAATAAACCAAACAACAAGTATGGTGTAGATGTGGAGAAAAGGAAACCCTCATTCACTGTTGGTGGATCGCAAATTGGTACAGCCACTATGGAAAACAGTATGAAGGTTCCTCAAAAAATTAAAAATAGAATTACTTATGACCCAGCAATTTCATCTCTGGGTATTTATCTGAAAAAATCCAAAACATTAATTCGAAAAGATGTGTGCATCCCTATGTTCATTACAGCATTATTTACAGTAGCTAAGATATGAAAGCAATCTAAGTGTCCATAAAGAAGAAATGGTACGTATATACAATAGAATATTAGTCTTAAGAAAGAATGAAGTCTTACCATTTGAGATGACGTGGTTGGCCTTGGAAGGTATTATGCTAAGTGAAAGAGAAACACTACATGATTTCACTTATATGTGGAATCTAAAGAACAAAAAACAGAAAGAGACTCATAGATACAGAGAATGAACTGACGGTTGTCAGATGGGAGAGGAGGTTGGCAGGCTGAGTTAAAAAGGGCAATGGATTAAGAAGTACCAATTGGCGGTAACAAAACAGTCATGGGGATGTGAAATACAGCATGGGGAATACAGGCAATAATATTTTAATGACTATATATGGTGCCAGGTAGGTACTAGAATTATGAGGGTGGGATGGGAAAGGGAGGGCAAGGGGAGGCGGGGGTATCACTCCGTAAGTAATAGGAATGTGTGACCACTATGCTGCATACCTAAAACCAATTTAATATTTAATCTCAACTGTAATTTTAAAAATTAAAAATAATAAAAATAATAAAGTTTGTCTTATAATTTCGACGTATGTGACATCTTGGTGTTGGCATCTGTTAATTGTCTGTTCCCTTGATAATTGAGTGCATTTATCTGGTCCTTTGTTTATCAAGAATTTTGAATTGTATTCTGGACTTTTTGAATATTAAATTATGTAAATATGAATCATGTTAAAATTTTCTAAAGGATGTTATTATTGTTATCATTATTACTCTTTTAGCAGATGATCAACCCAGATAGCTTCATATTACAAATTTTTAAAATCACCTTCTAGACAGTGAGCATGATGTCTGGATGTGCAGTGAACATGATGTCTGGGTGTGCAGCATCCTCAAACCTGCCAGGAAGCTAGCAGATTCTATGTGCCCCCAGGGACTCTGACATCACCATGGAGGATTCCCAGCATGGCTTGGCCCCCAGCTACTGGGCCATCTGCACCAACTTTGCACGCAGCCAAAAGGGAGTTCTCCTGTTTGCTGAGATTTTATTCTGCTTGGCAATTCTGTTGTGCTTCAGCGCCTCTGCACCAGTATAGTACTCCCTGTCTGCGGATCATATAACCATTGCTGTTTTCTTATTTGCCATCTACTCACTTAATCTGCACACCAAAATACACTTCATCAGCTGGCGCTGGGGTGATTTCTTCTGAAGCTTTGTGACGGGGATCCTCTACATGATCATTTCCATTATTGTCCTTGATAAGAAGGAAGATATCTTCACGGCCACCGCAGGGGTACTTGGCCTAATCGTTACATGCCTCCTTACCTATGATGCCTTTATCTCCTTCCCCTTGTGGAATTAAAGACACAGCAGCCTGTACTGATCTTGTAGATGGCCCGGTATAGTCAGGTATAGTGAATTCTCTTTGTTCCTCTCTGCAACCTACAAATAACGACTCCATTGAGTCTTCCCCACCTCTATAGCACTCCCAGCCAGCTCCCAGCTCCTTATTAAAGTAAAAATGCCTTTATCGGAGAATCTGTCGTCCAGCCTGCCAGTCAACGCTCCAGGGTATGGCAACCTTTATGGGTGTGCCTAGGGTTCCCCTTATGCAGTGTTCAAAAGGAGACACCAGTTCTACTTAGACTATGCCCCCACCTAAGCCACAAAGTTATTGAGGCTTTTCAGATTTCAGACTCCAGACTGACCAACCTCAAGTAACCTCAAGTAACCTCCTCAGTCTGTGTGTGTTGTGTGTGAAGGGGGTGGGTGCAGGGCGGGGGTGCTTCAGAGGAGGGATAAATAAATAATAAACAGATTGTTAGAACAGCAAAAAAAAAAAAAAAGAATCACTTTCTGTGGGCAGTGATTCAAATATCAGTTCAGTTTTTAAATTTTATTGATGCTGCTTTAGGTCTGTTTAACACATACACCTCTAAAAGGTTAGTTTGCGACCTGGTTAGTGGTTTAAATCTTAGTTCTATTCTCAAAACTTTGCTATGCTGCTTTGCGTCTGTCCCATGCATAGGCAGCTCAAGGGTAAACTGGGGACTTGTATAGTTTCCTATGCATACAATGTTGAGACTTATCTTTGTCTCCAGCTTATTTCTCTTCTCTCATACTCTTGGCCCCACAGAGTACCCATTTCTCAATTTTTCTGTGCAAAAAGATGAGGTTTCTTTTAGAGTTTTAACTGCCTATATACTGCTGCTATATACTTCTGTACTTGGGGCCTGTCCTTGGGGCAAAGCCATAAGAGAAAAGTGGGGAGAAATGGGAAGCTCATTCTCAAATTATGTTACTGCTTCAAGTTTTGACTCCATACCACAATAGGCCTGATTTTATTTACTTTAAACTTTAACAATCCTTAAGTAACTGTTTTTGTGTATTTTGCCCTGAGTTTTTAGCTGTAATCAGGAGGGTTGATAGGCCATCATGTATACACTCTCTTAGTCAGAATTAGAAGCCTTGTCCTGATATTTGGTGAAAGAAAAACATTTTCTAAGGATATTTCTAAAGATATGAGAAATTAAGAAAATGGATGACTGAGGTCTTAGAGATAATACAGTCTAATGGAACTCCCTCAGTAGTTGCTTGGGATAGGAAATGGGTAAGAGTGCTAAGTATAGACAACAATCAAGTGTTTCCTTAAAATAACTGACCAGTCAGAACTCAAGCATTCTAGTTATGCTGAGATGTCTCGATGCCCTTTCTCATACTCTTCTTCAGCCTTACACAAACATCTTTTATTGATATCTAGGACAGTGAATTAGAAATTATGCTACTCTGAGCTCTAGGAATTCCATGAAGCCTTCTCAGGGCCAAAAGTAGTAGGGAGTGCCTGGACTATGGTGCTACTCCCTCCTTCAGTTAGAGCAGCCCAATTCTATTTAGTTTTCGTATTGGATTGTTATACGATCTTATAACAATTAAGATTTGCAATGGTAAAAAAAAATCATGTTAGCCACCAATGTGAAAGTACCATCACATACGACTACTGCTGATCAGTCCCAGTAAAGAGCCTGGGACTGATCAGCAGTAGTTGTATGTGATGGTACTTTCCAACTCTTCTCCATTGATGCTTATAAAGTAGCTAAGGCTCCTGAAAATGTTAAGTACTTAACACAAAGAAACTGTCATAATATTTGCATTTAAGGTATTAGGCTAGTGGGGGAAGAGACTCTTCCTTGGGTGTCTTACAACACACAGGTTATATAAGTAAGTAAAACAATCTTGGGCCCACACTTTAGGGTTAGGATGATGGCTGAATAATAATAGCACTTAATAGTTCTTCTCCCCACCTTTCATTACATGTTCATGAAGAGGTACAAAGAGATGAAATGCACAACCCCTGAAATAAAGGATGAAAGTCAATCATAGAGTAGATTTCTGGAAGTATTTCTATTGTTAAATTTTTAATAGTGCCAAATTAAGAAACAGAATTGATATCTGAGGCATATGGCATCTTTTGAATCAGAAATGCACAGATGGAAAATAGATAGGTAGAACTCTGTATCATACCTCCCTTTAATTCCCCTCACTGACCTCCTATAGTTTAGGGATACAGGGCTTCACTAATGAGAAAGCTGGGCAGCTGTAGCTTTTACTGTGTGAAAGCAGATCTCTGAATGGTAAGAGTTCACCTTTCTGTCATTAATAGCCCCTCGTAATCAATTCAGTTTCTACAATCCCCAGTATACAATAAGGCCAGGATAAAGAGAATGGAGACCTTATATGATTTCACTTATATGTGGAATCTAAGGAACAAAAGGAACAAACTAATCAAAAATTGACTTACAAATATAGAAGACAATTTGGTGATGGACAGAAGGGAGGGGGTTTAGGAGGATGGGAGAATGCAGTGAAGGGTTAAAGAAGTGCAAATTAGTAGTTGATAGATAGTCAGTCGATAGTCACTGGGATGGAGAGCACGGCATAAGGAATACAGTTAGCATTAATATATTGGCTAGGTGGAAAACCAGAGGAGAGAAGGAACAATTAGGGGAATCATTGTATAAACTATATAAATATCTAAACAATGTACTATATACTTGAAACTAATAAGAAAAAAAACTCTGAAAAAAAGAGAGAGAGAGAATGGGGACCTTGACATATGTACTCCTCTCAAAGGCAAAACATTTCAGGTGAGATAGAAATAGAGAAACCTTAAAAGTAGTGAAAGCCGGGAAAGGGGTTGTCATACACCATTCAATGTCATTAAAGAAGAGTATAGAGTTAAATTCTCTAGATTAAACATCCTTTTTCTAATAGAGAATCATGAATTGATTTTATTTCATTTCAAAAGAACTACACAAGATAAATGGCTGTTAAGCAATAAAAACTGGAGTAAGGCCAGTGCATATCAAATCACAGAGAATTAGAGGAGAGTCTGTCAGTACCTAATCTAATACCAAAACTCCCACCTTATGTATTTTTAAATACTAGGCCTAGATATTTTTCTCCCAATTCAAAGTTGAGGAAATGATGGTGGGAAGGGAGTGAGGGTGGGGGGGGGGAGGGTGACCTATGGAATAAATTTCTGCAGTATAAGACCAGAAAAATAATCTCCTAAGAACCTCTAAAAAAGTCTTCATCTGATTTACTACAGGAATGGGAAGAAATTTTAAAAAGATTGTTTCCTTTTTTTTAAATCTACATTTCCATTGACAAATAAATGAACAAAATGTGGTATATATGTCCAAAGAAATTTTATTTAGCTTTAAAAAGGAATGCAATTCTTGTACATGCTACAACATGGATGACTTGAAGACATGCTAAGTGAAATAAGCCAGATACAAAAGGACAAATATTGTATGATTACTCTTATATGAGGTGCCTAGAATAGTCAAATTCATAGAGACAAAAAGTAGAATAGTGGTTGTCAGCAGCAGAGCCACATGGGGAATGGGAAGTTCATATTTAATGGGTACAGAATTTTAGTCTAGTAAGTTGGAAAGTTCTAGAGACAGATGGTGGTGATGGTTGCACAACAATGTGAGTATACTTAATGCCACTTTACTGTACACTTAAACATGGTTAAAATGGTAAATTTGTATCACATATACTTTACCACAATAAAAAATGCCAAAAAAAATCTATAAAAACCAAAGAACTCAGTCACAAAAGAGTACATGCTATATGATTCCATTTCTGTGAAATTCTAAAACATGTAGAACTGGTCTATGGTGATAGAAATCATAATATTGCTTAACCCTGATGAGGGATTTATGGGGAAGGGAAAGAAGAAATATTTGAGTGTTGAAAGTGTTTTATAATTGATTTGGCTAGTGTTCACATGAGTGTATACATATGTAAAACTCACTGAGTTGTACACTTAAGATTTGACCATTTTACTAGATACGAATTATACCTTTTAAAATAATCTGTACCTATGAGAATGAACAGGATGTTTTTAAAAAAGAGCAGGTTAAATTGAAATGAAAACAGATTGAGATGAAAACAGACTAGACTTTTGAGTGCAAAAAATCGTCCAGGCTTGTACAAAAGAACCCCTAGCTCATAAGTATTACAAATAATTAAATTGTTTACATGGAGAAATATAGCTTATGTGATACTTTGTTCTAAAAAATGAAGCAATACAAAAACAAAAAAAATTAATAGACGAAGGCAAAAATGATAGAAATACAAGGAAAAAAGAAGCTATAACAGAAGTCTAGCAATTAGTGTCAAAGCTATATAAATTTAGGATGGAGACCAAAATAAATGTGGTGATTATGGTTACAAAACAAACATAGTGATGAAAACTCATATGGAGTAGAAATGATAAAATTAACAACAATTCGAAGAGGAAAGGAAAAAAAGGTGGTATGTAATGTAAATATGCTGATTTTCTTACCCTGGTGACCCTTAGCTAGGGCCAAAAGATATCATCTAAAGCAGACAAAGCTGGCAATGGGGGTCAAAGTATATTGAATAGTACAAAGGTAAACACAAAGAAATAGAATTTAATCAGTTAAAATTGGGTGGATGAAAAGAAAAAAGGAAGGGGGAAAAAGAAATATGTATATATTTCTTTATGTATATATGTATATATACATATGTATATATGTATAAGCATTGAATCATTACTTGTACTATCAAAAAAAAATGGGGGGGAACTCTAAATATCCACACATAGGGCACTGACTAAATAGTATGGCATATTTATGCAATAAAATACTATTCAACTTTAAACTAAAAAGCAAATATTGATGTGGTAATAGCAAAGAATTGTTAAGATTATTATGAGCATGTAAAAATAAATAAACATGTAAAAAATAAAATCTCTTGGGAATGTTGTACAGGAAACTGATGACATTGCCTCTGGTGGGGGAGAACTAGGTCGTGGCAACAGATAAGTGAGAGGGAGATTTTCGGTGTATACCCTTTGTTATCTTTTGAATTTTGAACCACTAGAGTGTTACTTATTTTCAAATTAAATTAAATTTAATAAACAAAAAATATTAAATCAATGTTTCAGAAGACAAATTTGAGAAGCTTTCCTGGAATGTAGAAGAAAAGAACAAAGAGAAGTAAAAAGAGATAAAAAGGAAAAGGATGAGATCTTAAGTATTGGTAATAGACGTTCCAAAAGAAGAAAATGAGACCCATGGAGCATATACAAGAAACGAACATATTAAAAGAAATTTTTTCTCAGGTTAAAAAAGACCCGAGTCTTTTAAAGAGTTCCCTGTTTCAGAAAAAATTATGACTAGAGATCCACCACTAGGATTATCTCTTAAGTTTTTTTATTTCAGAAATATGCGAAGAACCCTATAAGGGCTAAGCAAGAAAGTGTTGTCTACAAAGTAGCAAAACTTTTTAGGGTGAAATTTGTGAACCAAAACAAAACAGAACAAAAAATAAAAGTATATCTATCCATGTTGTCACTGATGTGGAGGACAACAGACATTCTTAGAGATATGCCAGATCTCACCTAAGTATTCTTCATTTTAAAATTATTTAAGGTTTTACTCTAGATCACTTAAAATGAGTAAAAATTAAAATTCAGGAGAACAGATTCTCTACAAGGATTAGAAGCAAATATAGACATTAAACATACAGAAATAAATCTAAATATTAGTTTTAATTTAGCTACAAACCTAAAGAAAAGATCAGTTTTTTAAAAAAAAAAAAAGAAGAAGAAAGATAAAGTTGGGCAGAAAATGGGCTAACTTTCTCATCCAGATAGAAAGTTTTCAAAATGTATAGTATTATTAATTTTATAATCATAAAAATGTATATTTAACATTGTATATGTTTAAAGGTTATTACCAAATTAAAAACAAGAATTCTTTATTCCACATCCAAATCATTGCAGACACAAAAAGAAAAATAAGCTCGATTATAGTCCAACAAAATACAGAAAGCAAAATCAGTGAGTAAATAGAAATTTTAAAGAAAGAATGAACGAAAACCATGATATCTATGAGCCCATCTTTTAAAAAAATTATTGACTGAAGAAACCATTTAACAAAGAAAAATAACTCAGGAGGAACTTATGTACAAAAGTATTCATTGCAGCATTGTTTGTAATAGCAAAGATTGGAACCAACTTACACGTACATGATTAGGGTACTGGTTAAATTGTTTCCCATGCAAAAATTGAACAACTGTGTAGCTGTTAAAAAGAATGAGACAGTTCTATATTTACTGAAAAAGAACAACCTTTAAGATATATTATTGTCTACCCCCTTGCCATCCTGAACAAGCCCAACCCCATCTGATTTCGGAAACTAAGCAGGGTCAGGCCTGGTTAGTACTTGGATGGGGGAGCACCTAGGAAGACCAGGCGCTGTAGATGTAAAAAATAAAAAAATAAGAATTGTAAGCCAACAAGGTCCTTGTAATCTGTGAGGTCAACCAAGGGTTGCCTCACCTACCAAAAAAAAATGATGTTGTTAAGAGGGGGGAGGGCGAAGCATGGTTGAGAAAAGTCTGCATAATATGAATGATTGCATACTCATGGAAAGAATGCAAGAAACTGAAGAGCTGTTGCCTTTTGTGTTAAAAACTAAGTGGCTTGAGGGCAAATGTGGTAGTAAGAATTACTTTTCACTGTATACCATATTGTAGTTTTTGATTTACATGTCCTATGTATGTATTTACTGTTCAAAAAGTAATTATGTAAAATTTACAGAATAGATTGGAACAAGAGAGGCTTCTCAACCTCTGTTAGTACTTAAATTCACTGTATGTATATGATGCTGAAGGTGCTATATTTGGATTATGTGCAGGGAGAAGTAGAAAAAAAATCAGTTCTCAAACAAAGGGAAAAGAATAACGTAGATCCACAAAGGAGTAGAGATGAGCACCATTTAGGCCTGGACAGACTGACAGAGTATCATCGGAGGTTCTCAACTCCTGGTTTCAGTCCCTCTTGATGCCCAACTAGACTTTCTGCTTTTGCTTAAGTTAGCTTAAGTTTGTTTCTGTTTCCTGCAACAATCCAACTAAACCTTTAAAATCTTGACAATACAGTTATAAATACAGAGAAATCTTAATAAACTATTAGAAAAAAAGAATTCAACCATATAATAGAATGACGTGTGTGTGTGTGTGTGTGTGTGTGTGTGTGTGTGTGTGTGTGTGTGTGCGCGCGCGCGCACCCGTGCCGGCATGCCTATATTTATCTCCAGGACTATAGGTAACATAAGATTAGAAACTTTATTTATATGATACATATATCAATCATTAGCTTAAGTGAAACAAAAGCTGTAAAATAACCTCAACATACACCAAAAAAAGCACGTGATCATATATGAAACACATTCCTAACAAAGTTTTTAAAACAGATTGGATAGATGATTTTACACATGACTGACAGTTTTAACTAGAGTGAGAAAGTTACTCTTTTTCAATTCTCTTTGTAATTGGTTACTTCCAGGAGAAAGTTTCAATTTGGACTTCCAGGAGAAAGTTTCAGTTTGGTGAATTAGTATATATCTTTAACACTTCTCTAACACTTACTGATGTCCTTTTAAAGAAGAAAATAAGAAAGGATTGGCATTAGCTCAGAGCCTTGAGCAAGCAACAGTAAGTAAACAGAATTTTATAATATTGTTTTGTGTTATTTTATTTATTTTTATGGTTACTTTCATTTATAGAAAGTAATTCTGTTTTTACATCTTCTATAATAATCAAGGGTTTTCTTTTAACTAAATTTACAATTAAAAAGTGACACATTTTAAGAAAAATGTTAATAAAAGCACATATAGAAACAAAGTTAGTATTTGACTGAGGTTAATACATTAGTGAATAGAAAGATACTGTCTTAACATGATGAAGGATATTCATTTTAATCAAAAGTTAACACCATACTTAAAGATGAATTATCTCTGTGGAAAACAGGTGAAGGACAAGGATACCTGTCATCTACTCTCTTGCTCTGGTAAGACACTGAGACCTCAATATAGATGTGAGTATGATTTGCTGAGAAAGAAACCAAAACATCATTATTTAGAAATCTATGACATTTCATCAAATCTATGATTTGCCTGTTTTCATGTTTTAACCTCTCCAAAATTGAGATACATCATAGAATCAATGATTTGTCACAGTTTCTTAGTGTTTCCTCTTTTGGGTAGTACACAAAATAATTATATATCTTACAATTAATAATAATGATGTTTTTCACACAGCAAAACATGGTAGTTATCAATATATATTTAGGAATTTCAAAACAATTAGAAAATTTTATACACCAACTAGCAGTGCAGTAAAATGGCTGGTAAAAGATGCTAAATATCTCATACTAAAGAATATTCCTTTTTAACAAGAATCATGAAATAATCAAAACAAATTCCTATTCAGGACAGCAACTTAAATTTAAGAATACACAGAAATAATCCCAGTGAGAAATATATGTGGCCCATGTGATAAAGTCTATAAACTTTGTCAAAATATATTTTTGAAAATTTGAATAAAAGTTACTAATTTTTTATTGGAAAAGTGGAATATCATAAAGATTTTTTCCAAATAAAGTTATAAATTTAAAATATTTTCAGTTAAATGACCATGGAATGGAGGGGAGGGGAGAGGCACTTGAAGTTATTCTAAAAATCATATGTAAGAATAACTGGTTAAAATGTTAGAAACTTATTTTAAAGAAAACTAACTAAGGAAGTAGCTTTTCTGGGCTATTAAAACATAACACATAACTATAGTTATATTACTATGCTAGTGGAATAAACATGTCTATAATGAAATACAAGTTCAGGAATAAATACAATTATATGTTATAATTAATATAGGATAATGAAAGCATAATCAATAAGGAAAGACAAGCTTATTTAACAAATGGTGTTGAAAGAATTGTTTAGCAATTTGAAAAAATACAATTAGATTCTCACCTTATTCAATATATCAAAATACATTTCAGTTGGAATTAAAAAAAGAAAAGAAACAAGCCACGGTGGGGGTTTGGGAGAAGAAGACAAAAAAATAGAAATATATATATAACTTTTGCAAGGTGGAAAGAATCTCTAACCATAAAATAGTAAAATAAATTCTTTAAAAAGTCAGATTTGACAGAATTTTTAAAAAGTAAACATTTTGATTGTCAAAATACTCAAAAATTTTTAAAGAAAAAATGGTATATTTTTTCAATTATAACATAAATGTTAGTATCCTAAATACATATGTATATATACATACACGTATACACTCATACAAATCAACAGAAAATTCTAAGATCCAGCAGACGAATAAGCACAGATCATAAATTAATTCATAGAAAAAGAAAAACAAGTAGTAAAAACAAACATATAGTAAAATAGTCAAAGTTGTAGTAACCAAAGATATGCACATTAACATAACAATGAGATAAGATGTTAATAATGACACATCCAGCACTGAGGAGATGATGGTAAAAAGAGACATAAACACAATGAGAATGTAAACTTGCATTGCTATTTTGACAAACGATTAGGCAAAAAATATCAGAAAGTGTTTAAAATGCTTTGACCCACTTCTGAGAATCATTTCTAAGGAAATAATTCTCAATTAAAAAAACTTTTCTGAATAAAAATGTTTATAGGAGCATTATTTATAGGATGAAAAGAGTAATGGTTAAATAAGCTTTGGTAAACTTCTAGAATGCAATATTACGCAGGTGTTAAAGTTAAGTTTAAGGAACAAATGCTTATATGATTATGTAAACTAAAAAAACTATAAATTATACGCACAGCATGCAAACCAAACAATCATTTGCAGGGGAAACTTTTAAAAGAAAAACTTGGAGTTTTTCAATAGTGAGTGGTGGGAATAAGGGTGATTTTTGGTTTCTGTCTTACTCTTTCTCATTTTCAAAAATTAAAAAAATAAGCATGTACTATTTTTATAATGAAAAGAAAAACATGATTCGCTTTTAAAGTTTTAGGCAGTGCCCTAAGGCATGAAGCTACAATAACAAGAACATATAAATAAAAACAAATGTATAAATTCAGCTAGTGGAGTATTTACACTGTCTGCAAATAAAAAGGTGTAAAGTGCATAAGGTGTCATGGTTAAGGAAGAATATGTAGAATGTATATGGGTAATACTTACATGTTGATAGGTGGATATGAGGAATCAGTGCCTCTCTTCCAGTTACAGAGATGTTAGGGAAGATGTTATATTTCAGGAGGTGTTTGAACGATGGGAGAAAAATAGTGAAATGTCAGAAACAGACATTTTTCTGTATCCAGATGTTTGGTGTGGAATTCTTAAAGTTGGGACTGAGATGAGTGATAAAAGTTGTGATGAATAAAAAAGAGAAGTAGATATTGGGTGAAAAGCCAGTCACTGCCAAAAAAAGGCAATTCACCAATTAAGGGTCCTAAGATGTAAGAACCTAAAAAACAATGGGTCAGAAAGCACACTTAGCTTTGGGATTCAGCGCTGAATGGTGCTGGGCAGGATGGGAAATTTTGAGTAGGAGGTTGCTGCAAAAAAACGACGCATATGTGACAACTATGTGTATCTATTATTATCTCTTTGATCTTGGCTTCCCTCTCTTTGGTCACTCACCCACCATCTCAGGAAGGCCACAAACATAACAGTCCCTACCCTTGAAATAAATTGTAATATCAGTCATTTGCATGCTTGGGTATATAACAGTAAGGTCTCCAAGACTACATTGCATAGAGCAGGGAAGTAGTTGTTTCACAGAAATCTGTTTCTCATTCTGTTTCCAGGGTAAATGCAACTATTTTTGCAGTTGACTGGAACAGCAGCTTGAAAGGAATAAAAAACAGATGTTAGAGGAAGGCATTTCAGGCTAAGTGAGGAGAAGCCCTTAAGGACACTCTGTGCTGATGGCTTGCTCTACACTTTGTTTGCTGTAATCTTTACAGTTTCCTGCATTGCCAACTCTGCCTGAGTGGCACCAAGGCTATAGCAGGTATAAAATGTCAAAATACACCAACTCCCAAGTCTTTATATGCTGTGGAAAGAAAAGAAAAGCTTGGATGAATTCAAAAGGAGTATTCTGTCATAAAGGAACATATTCTATCTGTTCATTCTCAGATGTAGAAAAACATGTACATATAAAGTACTTTGTGGTAAATATTAATCATGTAAAACCAAACTCTTAAAACAACCTAAATTTTCACAACTTTCTGTTTACTAAAGTTATTCAGAATCAAGGGAAGTTGTTCCACATTAAAAATATTTAATGTGCTTTTGGAAACTTATAGTAAACATAAGTATCACACCTTAAAAATGTTAGCTAAAGTTTCTGTAGGAACTTAGTCACATCACATTCTTAATACATTTGTGATATGTATTTTTGAAATTACATGCAATTTATGGCACAGAATGACAATTGATATGCAATTGACAGTATGTACCTGAATTTTTGGTATATTTTTTTAGACAGACATGATTTTCACTAAATGAGAAAATTAAAAAATACATGTAACAATATATTTATATGGGAATTTGATAACTTCATAAATTTTTTTAAATCTGGAAATATTCTTTAATTTTTAAAAAGATCTTACATTTCTTTTTGTACAAACTTTTGTTAAAGTAAAAAACAGTGAACATGAATTAATTTGTCATCTCTTTACAATGCTCCATTGTGGACAGCTTTCTTCTGTAGTGGTTTATGAAAAAGATAAAAGGTACTCCCAATATATAACTTTATATAATATACATAACTTTACTATGAATAATTATTTTCCTGAAATCTGTTTTGGTTATCGATTGCTGACAAACTACCCCCAAAACTTAATGGTTCAAAGTAATAACCATTTTATTATTTGTTCATGAGTCTGCTGTGTGGGCAGTGCTTGGAGAGATTAGCTTGTTTCAGTTCCACGTGGCATCTGGGGTGTGTTTCAATGGCTATAGGCTGCTGGACTGGCTCAACTTGGGTCATAAATTTGGAGTCTGTGTTTTCAAGGTCTACTGGGTTCCTCAGTTGTCTTCTTCCATGTGATCTCTTCTTGTGGTCAGTTAGCTTGAGTTTCCCAACCCCATGGTGATCTTAGTTTTAGCTGGACTTCCCAGAGCACTAAACTGTTAGTTTCAGGCAAACTCTCAAAGTTTAGGCCTGACATTGGCACAGCGCCATTTTTGCTGTATTATATTGGTTAAAGCAGGTCACATGGCCCCAGACCAGATCCAGGGTGGAGGGGGGATTACACAAGAGCATGTATACTGGGAGACGTGGTTCACTGGAGGCCATCTTTGGAGGCTAACTACCACATCAATGTTTATGAAAGTATTACATCAACATTAAATGGATTCTATTTCCTACCAAATAATCAAAGCAAAGGAATGTTCAACTTAATTGTTTTTCACTATATACAAATTTAAACCCAAATCTGATTTTTTCTATGCTTTCTCTCAAATATGCCTCAATTCTTTCAGCACTGCAGCCTCTTCATTAGGTCCTAAAATAAGTCTCATCTAAATTAAATGTTTCTAGATATTTGAATTCCAAAAAGCAGAAAATTAAGATATAACTAAATCTATGTATTTGCATAGTTGCCAACTTTGTAATTTTTAAATTTCTAAGAACAAAAACTGTACCATTTACTAACTCTTGCTTCTTAAAGTACATTTAATTTTTTTAAAAAAGTAAAGAATTTCAGACTGAAGGACAATTTTAATTAGAAATGCTTACTTTATGAAAACATATAGTAATATATCTTTATTCTTCCCATTTAGGTGCAGATCAGGAAAATTCCATTAAGAACTGCCACTGGTTTTTAGACCTGGTGTTTAGGAACCTCTAGCCAAACCACTATTATTGAACCATAATCAAGGTCCTTTTTATTCTGAACCTTGCTAAAATCACTTTGCATCTTTCTCTAAAGACTGTAATCATACTGATCACATCATAATTTTATAATTTCCTTTTACATGAAATCATTTAAATCTATGCTAATGTAAATAATACAACTATAAAATACTTGTTATTGTATTAGGATTGCACAGTGTTAGTATACTCAGCAGTTACAAGTAGGAACTCTGGAGTCAGACAGACTGCCTTTGCTCCAATCTGGGTCTGTATAACCTTGAGCAAAAAACATATCTTTCTGCAACTCAGTTTCCCCATCTGTAAGGTAGGTATAATCATAGCAGAGATCTTTTGAAGTTTTAATAAATACTACGTATAAAGTATATGGATTACTGCCTAGCACATGGCAAACAGTATGTATAATAAATATTACATTTTATTACGTTTGCACATGGTATCAGTATTTTACAATTAACTTAGGATTTTAATATGTACTTTAAGGGTGATCTCAAATATCCATAATGCTTTTGACAAGAGCAGTCACAATTAGACAATAGAATTTTAAAGTTGGAAGGAACTTAAATGTTATATGATTCTATCCTATTACAAGTGAGAGCTTATTTAAAAAACCAAAACATTGATACAATCTATCTATCTTATGGTAAAAGACAACTAGTGAGGAGTAACAATCATCAAATTAACCTTATAGATAAGTAAAATATATAGAGCTCACATATATTTCTATTACTGATATATTTATCAGCGCCACTCATGTATTGTATTAGCTACCTGCACTTTCTCATGTGTCCAAATGGAAAGCAACATAATGCTCAGTCTCTGAGAAACAACAAATTCCTAAGAATACCTAAAAATGGTAATAAAAAAGGACAAGCAGGGTTTAGGAAATTTATTTTAGAGCAACTGCCAGATTTATTTTAAGCCCTATGCTTAAAAATAAATTTAATTCACATGACTGGTTTAAAATACTGGAGCCAAGAAAAGTCACTGCAAAAACATTTAATGAAATACCTGAATTTTGTCTGTTTTCTCTGATATTTTTGAACTTCTAATCATGATTATACAACTGGTTTTACATATAATATTCTTTGTATAGAATAAAATGAAAATAGAAGTTATTTTTCAAAACTTAACGTTTTCCTAATCTCTGACTCACATCAGAAAGTTAGGTGGACTGTTGAGATGCTATACAATGCTTCATATAATGAGAAGTTGTTCATCTTTAGGATTTTCCAATGTGGAGTAAATCATCCACATTTTCTATTTCTAGCAATCCTTAATTTGAACTATGAGCAAAATTAAGATTGATTAGAACTAAATTCAGGTAGATTTCCTATTGAAAGCCATGAAGAACATTATCAGCAGATTAACAAGTCTTTCACACACATTCAATGCAGCAATTGAATTAGGAGAAAATGGCTATTATTTTCTTGTTCTACATTAGTTCTGGTAAAATAACAATTCTAAGTTTCACTGAACGTTCTGAAATTGAAACGGGAGGATTACACATCGAGAACTACAATGGGAGTGTTAATGGTGTGAATAGTATGAATAACTTTAAAATGATTTCTTTCTATAAGATTTTCCTTAAAAAACAAACAAACAACTAAATTGAGCTTGACTTCTATTGACTGTATCTTCCGGAGTCAGAATTTTAATGCTCTCGACACACACGTTCGTCTTATAAGGGCTGAGAACTGCATCGCCTTGTCATTTTCCCATGGAATCGTAGACGGTTAAACGTTGTGGGATTCACGGAGGGCCGACGATGAAGTAACACCAAACCCCGCTGGTGCTAAAATGCTGGTGCCTGGCGGAGAAAAGGGATCTTGCCTGAAACCAACCAACCAACCCACCCACCCACCCAAACCCCCATCTCCAAAATAACAATTACAAGCATCCGTTCTTTCTTGTCAGAATTCTCCAGACTGCTTCAGCCCAGAGAAAGCAGAACTGGGGAAGCTGGTAGGACACAACCAGAGGCAGCGAGAGCTCCGCCCCGCCTGGACCTTCACAGTAACTCTGGAACCGTGTGTGGCTCCTCCAAAGCCTGCCGGGGCAAGGGCTGTGCCTCCGCCGCACCCTACCGGTTCCTCCCCGCTGCCAGCCTTTTCCCCTCCGTCTGCGAGGCCACGGCCGCGCCCCGCCTTCTGCCCGGCTGAGCCCCGCCTTGTGGAGCCGCTGGCGGGCGTGCGCGCGCGTGCGCGCGCCGCCGGGCCGATACCCCTTCCGAACGTCTGCGCCCCGCATGCGCAGTCCGTGCCGGCGGTCTCCGTTTGTTTGAACAGGAAGGCGGACATATTAGTCCCTCACGGCCCCCCCTCGCCCCCTCCCAGGCATTCGCCGTCGCGACTCGCCCTTTCCCGAGCCGGCCCGCAGCGCCTCACAGAAGCTCCTCCATCAGGAGCCGCCCGGACCCGCCCTCGTCTTCCTCACCGCCCGCTCTCCAGCCTTTCCTAAATCTCCATCGGGCATCGACCTCGCCCTGCCCCGCCGGACCCGCGGCAGAAGCCCCAGCAGCGACCGGACGAAATGGGAAGGTGAAGCTGTCCTGCGTAGACCAGCTCTTGACCGAGACAGATCGGCCAAGTAGAATCGGGGATGCGGGGCTAGATCGCCTACAGCGCTTCAGAGCGGAGCGGGCCCGGCCCGTGGCCCAAGTGGCGGCAGCTGGCACAGCTCCGCATCCGCCCTTCGCTTTCGCCTTTCCTCTTCTCCCCTCCTTTGCTGCCCGGAGGAGTCTCCACCCTGCTTCTCTTTCTCTCCCCGCGCCTGCCCGTCTCAGGACGGGGAACTCTCCATGGCGAAGGCGGCTGGGGCCCGCTAGGCTGAAGCACCACGCCAGAGCGACGAGGCTGGTGGCAACAGCGCTGTCGGCTGTCGTGAGGGGCTGCCGGGTGGGATGCGACTTTGGGCGTCCGAGCGGCTCTGGGTCGCTGTTGCCCCCAGCCCGGGGTTTGGAGAACGGAGATCCCCTCAGTGAGGGGGAGGAGGGGGAACCGGGCGCACCTGGTGACCCTGAGGTTCCGGCTCCTCCGCCCCACGGACGCTTACCCACCGCCGGAGGAAGTTGGTTGAAATTGCTTTCCGCTGCTGGTACGGGGTATTGTCACAGTAGCTGCAACATGTCGACTGGGGACAGTTTTGAGACTCGGTTTTGAAAAAATCGACAACCTCCTGCGGGATCCCAAATCGGAAGTGAATTCGGATTGTTTGCTGGTGAGAAGCGCTGTTCTCTTTTGCTTATCTGGGGTTCTGTATGTATTTTCCTTCCTCTTGCTTTTAGTTTAGTTGTCTGCAAAAGCAAGTTTTCAGGTGTGCAAAGTTTGGAAAACACCAAAACTTGGTATTTTTCCCCGAAGAATCTTGTAGTACCACTAAAATCTCATGCCGTGGCCCTATTTATCATTGGACTGACTCAACTATTCTGAACTTTTAGCTCTGACTCAGTTCATTATTACACAAAAGATACCTATAAACCTCCATTGCAGACATCATATAAAAAAGTTACCACGTCAAAGTTATTACTGCATATATAGTTTGCTGAATGTTGATCTTAGTGATAATCTTTCCGATCGGTTTGACAGTATTATTGGAAAGACCACTTTTCATTTACAACGATTTAGCTCCTAAGGGTTTAGTTTTTAAACGTGGAAGTGACAATGAGAGTCGATATTGAGGAAGTGATTTTTGAGCTGAAATGTCATAGATGATTTGAGTTTGAAGGAACTTTTTGCTGGACTATTAAGTGTAAAAACCCAAGGAAACTGATGATAGGTCATCACAATATTAACGCCTTTTACAATATTGTTGATTACAAAAGTACCATGCAGGTATTTTATCATAACTGCCTTTTTCCGTGATATTGTGGTTAACATAATCACTTTTAAAACATTCTAAGGAAGCTCTTTTTTGGATATGAAAGGCCAAAACCCTATTTTAAAAATTCGTGGTTGATAGCATAGACACTTATCTGAAGTAATTGGAGTTTTTAAGTATTGTCAGTTTTCTCCAATACTAATAACTGGAAAGTGTAAGTGAGTTTCTCCTTGTACTGTACTGAACAACTTAAAGTTATATAATAATTCTATTTTAGTCCAGCCAAAACCACATAATCTCTAAAGTTGGAGGGAGTATGTTTGTAGATAGTAATTTACAGCTTCCTCAGAATTAATGTTAGATGTACACAACATTTGGGATTAAGATTAAGTGAGCATGGTACTGTAATGCCATTCAGAGAAATAATACTATTTAACAATCTCATTTTGAATCAAGAAAATTATGTAGTTCATTTAAATTAGCATGCCTTTTAGTTAGTCTATATACCTATGTATCTTTTTAAATGTGTGTGGTTTTACAAGAATGTTTTACCTCAAGGATTTCAAAATTACTATAAGCATCCTTGACTATGAAATGAGTCTTGTGAGCTCTGTGAAATGTCTCACCTACATTGTGGATGCTCTTCAGATTGAGAAACAAATATTTGAAACATTTTATTGATGAGAGAAGGAATTAGCACACATCTTTCTAGTAAGGACTTCTTTAACTTTTAAGAAGTCCAGTTCTTTAATATTTATCCAATATTCATGTAGTATCTTTGATTTTACTTTGCTTTTTGATCTTATTCCATGAGGCAGCATTACAGGGTGGGTACAGTAGCTTTTTAATTTTTTTAAGTTGTCTTCTAGCCTCTTGCCATAGCTTCATTTGGTGGAACCTTAGGGATTTATTGAAATGTGGAGGATACAGGAAATGTTAAGTCATGGACCTTTTCCTTGAAAGTCCACTCGATTTAGGAAAATAAGACCTAATCTCACCTACATACACAGAAACAAAGCAAAACACTTCACAGATTGAGAAAATACATGATAAATTTCAAATAGTTGATGGGTATAGGTGATACATGTTCTTGGATATTAAAAGGAAACAATTACTGTGAGTTGAGAGAGTTAGGGTATGCTTTATGATGGATGGATGGGATTTAGAGAGGGTATTCAGAGGGGGCGTGGAGGATAGCATGAATATGTAGAGGGTGGAGACATGATTGGCTATGTTTAGGGGAACAAAAGTTAAAGTTGGAATGATAGCTTGGAGTTGGAGTGTGGAGGGTTTGATTGTTGGCTAAGGAGTTTAGATTTCAGTATATTGCGGTTATTAAATATTTGTAAAGAAGACTGCCGGGATGAATGAAGTCGAATTTGGTAGTTGTGTGCAGGATAGGTTATATGGAAAGAGACTGGAGATGGGGTGAGATTGGGGAAATTTCAAGGAAAAAATTATAGTCCAGAAATGATTAAAGCCCAAATTTGGGGTATTAGAATGGTGAAGGAGGAATTGATGGAACTTGATTGGCAGGGTTGGGGAGAGAAAGGGGAACCAAAGAGAGTTAGATGATTCTAAAAATTTTGAGCCTGGTTTGTAGGGAGACTGATGAAAACATGAGTGAAAACAGCAAAGTCAGGTTTGGAAATAGGTTGTGAAGATTAGGCCCAGCTAAATTAAATTTTAGGTTTGTTTTTGAGGGACACTGGGATAACCACAAAGAAATGACCTGTAGATTATTGGAGATATAAACTGAGCTCATAATTGAAGATAACAATTTGGAAATCTTTTGCACAGAGTTGTAAGTTGAAACTGATATAATGATAAAAGGGTAAATAAAAGATGAAAAGTTGAACAAAAGAGTCTTAAGACATGATGAAGGCTTTTCAGAGTAAGGATAGCTAGGTAGGTATCTGGGAGCCCAAGATTCCTAAATAGAGCATTTAGAAAGAGAATATAGTCAACGGATTTTTTCCCCCTTGTAATCTTATAATCTTGGCCCTTCTTTGTTTAAGTTTCGTAATTGTTTATTGATAGCTGTTGAAATTTTATTATCATACTCATCAGAACTTGGTAAAGATTCAGTTTTTCTTTGGAGACAAAATCCTTTTTCCAGTTTTATTGTGTCTGCATGAAGTTTCTTAGCATGATATTTTATGTTTATCATTAAGTATTCATTCATTCATTCTGTCAATTTAGAATGACCTGTCAGGTAACTACTTTTTCAGTGAGTCTATTTTTACTCTTCCCTCTCTAGACTTTGGACATCTAATGTAGGGACAATGCCGCTTTAAATTAATTGCCTTTCCCTATTATTTTGGCCTTTGTTGATTTATTTAACAGATCCTTATTGAATTATTATGTACCATGTACAGCACTCAAGTTCTAGGGGTTTTTTTTTGTAATCTCAGAAAATAAAGTTGTTAAATTATGTTTATTTTCCACTTCCTTGACTAGATTTACTCTTCAGAAATTAAAGTTCCCAAACCTTTTGGGTTTAAAAGAGTTTGCTGGCAATGTCTTTTAAACCACCTTACCCACCAGATGTCTTTTTTTTTGGTTGAGATACTAATGATAAGTATTAGTACTTATAAAATAATGTTGCTGGAAGGAGCCCTGATAAATGGTTATCCAGCTTTTTTTTGAACACATAATTTAAGAACTAGATAAGTCCATTTTTATGTTGCAGGTATAAATGCTAAAATAGTCTACAGATGCTAAGATAATATGGTAACTGTTCACTTGTTTCCTAGATCATTCAAATTGTTCAATCTTGGTTTTTTGTGAGTCAGATACTTTCCAGTGTTCTAATGGTTCTATTGCCTAATGGTCCATGTTATAGTTTATAATTATTATCAAGAGCTGTTTTCCTTTTACAACCTTTTTTTTTAACCTTATAGTTAGTTTTATCTATGATTTGTTAACAATTTCTTAATGGTTCTGAGTATATACGAAAACAGTAAGGGATGCAGTTTAATTAAGTCTAATTTTTCTAGTGGGAAAAATGCTTATGATTTGTAAATTAAAAGGAAGAACAAAGGTAGGTTTGACATATATTTCTTGAAAGAACAGGTATCTTGCCTGTCACATGTTTGGCACACTCAGGATGCCAGTTAAGAGTATGACCTTTTTCCTAGTTTAGCAGGTGGTGGGTAGAAAGGAGGGAATGGAACCAATAATAGTTGAATAGGAATAGTGCGTACTAAGTTCTAACACTTAATGTCCCCTTTGTACATATTTGTTGTTACCTTTTTTTATTCACTGTTTAAAATGTGGAAAGGAAATCTAAATGAAGTTTCAGGTGTTCGTTTAGTTTTTTTTTCCCCCTTTTATTCTCTTTTCCTG
Source organism: Eonycteris spelaea (assembly GCA_003508835.1). Classification (NCBI taxonomy): domain Eukaryota; kingdom Metazoa; phylum Chordata; class Mammalia; order Chiroptera; family Pteropodidae; genus Eonycteris; species Eonycteris spelaea. Next base: position 4,384,387 of record PUFA01000127.1, on the reverse strand, counting down.
GGCTTCCTAACCCAATGGTTTTCGTTTTTTCATTCTGATTTCTTTTTCTCTCAGCCTCAGTCTTAGGCTTGTAATACTTTCTTTTCACTTTCTTGAGTTCATTCATTCTTATTACATCTTTAACGACTATCAATCTCTATGTCCATGCTATCCAAATCTTTATTTTCAGTCTTTTTTATGGTTTTAAATCCTAAATATCTGACTGCCTACTAGGTGTCTTTAGTTGGATATTATGTTATCATTCAGATTCTTCCTATTTCAAAATAAACTTTCTCCCATATACTTACCCATTTTATCATCAGTACCACTACTCTCCCTGTTGCTCAATTGGAATTTTTGTTGTGAACTTTAACAGTCCTAGGCTACATGTCAGATTATTTCAAAAGAAATAATTTTGCTAGCGTTCCAAATTCTAGATTATTATTGTAACATCCACCTGTATGTCCTATTAGTTGCATTGATAACATTTGGGATTATAGTACTGGTGATGGAATGAAAAGACCTGGGGTCATTAAAATTTGAATCTTAAAGCTGTATGCTTGCCAGTGTTCATAATTTATGAGTTAATGGGTGTTACCAGTGTCAGTTGCATATCTGGTTAGTTGGACCAGACTGTTTTGATGTTATATGTTGCAAGAATTAATAAAAGAAATTACTCAGTTTATTCCGCAAATCTTGGTATAGTGTCTAAACTTAGTGTCTAAACTTAGATTTAAATGTAGTTCAGCGAATCTTAGTATAGGGTCTAAACTTAGATTCAAATGTAGTCTCTGCAATGTACATACTACTAGATGATTTTGAGTGAGTTATTTTAACTCCTCAAAGCTTGTTTCATCTTTAGGAAAGGGGCAGGATAATGGTACTAGATTGTTTTAAAGATTAAAAAATATAGACAAAGCAATTACCACAGCATATGGCATATGCTTACTAATAAGCATTTGTTAATTGGTAATTATTATTTTTGTCATATTTATAGCATATCTGTTATATGTTAGTCATTGAGCTTAGGCTAGAAGTTGATATTTATTGTCTTCTCTAAGTGCAGAGTAATTTATCTGGCACCTGAAGCCATGCCCATAAATTCATAACCCAGCTATATTTTATTGAAGTGGCTAAGCCATTGTAACTGAAAATGGAGACATTTAGATGGGTTTCAGTAGAATGGGGAGGGGCTTTTGGAGACTGTTTATTCATTTAGTCATGGTTTATAACATACCTACTTTGTGCCAAGGGTTAGATTGATAAGAAAGGCAACTGATTTGTGAAGATTTAGTTCTTATCTTGCTCTCTTTCTGTGTGTATCTTTTATATTCTCAGTATGTGTTCTGTAAATAGGTCCTTTTGCAGTACAGGCACCCTGTGGGTGTAGAGAGGTAGCTCAGAGTAACAGCTGAGACCTGAATTGGGCCATTCATTAATCTCTTGAGTCAGAAATGTTTTTAATCCAGAAGGAGCCATGTATAAAATTTTATGATGAACAAAGAGTAAATTCTGAGTTTTAGATTAGATTTTGCATAACTTTAGTTTTCTTTCATAATTGTTTTGATACTGTGTATATATGTAAAAACTAGAGATTTTATTATGATAAGGACAGAAAAACCCACATATTAGGAAATACTACATATGTAATTCTATTGCTGAATAGAGTTCATTAATTCCACTTCCCCATTCCAATCCCCTATAATAAGGTACATCCGTTTGTAAGTCCAGAGCATAGATGGTGGATACCACACATGTATGTACAAGAAGATGAACAGACAGTAGTACTACTGCATTTCACAATGGATAATATTTATTTTTTAAAATATGCTGTCAGCGTGACGTAGTGACAGGAAACTGACTAGAAATTCAGAGCATTGGCATATACCTTATTTTGCCATTAACTCTGTAACCAAGTAAGTTTTTTTCCTTATATGGGCTTCAATTTCCCATTTATAAATGAGTTGGGCCATGTAATTGCTGATGTCCTTGTGTCTAAAAATGCTATGAGTTATTTTTATTATACTTCCATAAAACTTAAAACATCTGTCATTGATTTATTATTTAAGAAATAAAATTTAAAAGTTAAATGAAATAGTGTCGGGGTAGAAATGTAAGTGCTATTTTTGGAACTTGTTCTTGCCTCGGAAAGTCATCCTAAGCTAATTTTTAATTTTTATATTTGGCACTTATTCTGTTTTTACATTTGTGACTTGTGTTTATAACTAGGGGTTTGTTTTTGAACAGAAAAGTAATAATCCTTTAAAATGTATATATGTATATATGTATTTTACTTCTTTTATATACCTGCCTCCCTTGTTTAGGATTGTGAAATATAAGAGTATATTTTCATCATAGTTTCTAAACAGTTAGTAGGAAGTTAGATGTTCAAATTAATGTCCAAAGTTTGATGTCTCAGAGAGGAAAGAGGTTGTCTTATACTTGTGTCATATTTCAAAAGGTAGGCTAATATGTGCCCCCTCCTTATTCCTATGTTTATTTATTTTTATTATTTTATTATTCCCATGCTTTATTTATATTCTTTATTCCAAACTTCTTATATTGATTTTTGGCAAGAAACAAATTTTATCTCAGATAGTTCCCTGAAATTAATTTTGAAATAGCGGACTGCACTTAGCTCTTCTGTTTTCTCTTTGCTATTATTCATTCATTTATTAATTGAACAAAACTTTATTTTGTATGCACTCTGATAGGCACTAGGAACACCATGATGAATGAAAACAAACACGGGCTCTGCTTTCATGGAATTTATAGTCTTAGGAAAAGGATAACTTATGAGCAGATAGGAATAGAGTAAGGCTTGAGGGAGGTATGAGATATGATAATGCTTTTCCTTTGAGGTTTGGGATATATTTAAAGATTTGTGGTACAGTAGTATAAGTATAATTTTCAGATATGAGTCTGTAGATTGTATTAGATTCACTTGAGGACTGTGTAAAAATGGAATCTGGGCCCATGCCCAGACAAGCAAAATCAGAATTTTGGGAGATGAATCTTAGGATTCTGCACGAGATGTTTGAAAACTATGGTTATAGTGGAACGTGGATTTTTGGTTGGGTTGGTGATTTTATAAAATGAAAAATTTCAATATACATTAAAGTAGGGAAAATAGTATAGTGAATCCTCATTACCCAGATTCTGCAATTTCCAAAATTTTATCATACTTTTCATCAGTCACCATTTTTCTTGTCAAATTTATAAAAGTAAATCCCAGATGTTGTCATTTCACCTTTAAATATTTCAGTAAGCATCTTTAAAAAACAAAGAACATTTTCTTATTACCATGGCTATTATACCTAACAAAACTAAAAGCTCCTTGGTACCATTAATTCCCAGTTTATATTCAGATTTCTCTGGTTGTCTAAAACTCTTTTTTACAGTTGCTTTATTAGGATCTGCATCCAGACAAAGTCCACATGTTGCTTTTGTTAGGTATTTTAACTTTTTTTTTAAAATATAGAACAGTTTTTTCCCCCCCATCTCTTCTAACCCCCCCCCACTCCCATTGTTTTGTTGAGAAAACTGGGTTTGTTGATACTGTCTAGTGTTTAATTTTCTGGATTCTTTTATTTTCTTATGATATCATTTAACTTGCTGCTGTACCTCCCATATTTCTTGCTAATAGGTAGTTAGATCTAAAAACTTATTCAATTATTTTGAATTTTTAGTCAAGAGTATTTCATAGGTGCCCCCCCCCTGCCTTTTGCATCATATCAGGAAGCACATAATATCTGCCTGGCCTACCCTTTGTGATGTTAAGGTTGATTAGAGTGTTCAGGTGGTGACAGCCTGTAATAACTTCCTTTCTAAAATCTATCATCCTTTCATCCGGTTGTTCCATCATTTTATGATCTTAAGCTGAGTCAGTTATTTAATCAGAGATAGCAAAATAATGATTTTCTAATTCTGTCATTCCTTTCACATTATTAACTATAATTCTTTTATTAAGACTTAAGAATTTAATAACTTTCACTCATCATATGTAGGACTGCTTACTATGGAATACATTCTGTAAAATATAATATTAATACTTCAGTCTTTCTTTTTAATTGCTGCTTTCAGAATAGGGTATTTTAGAGCCTTAGTGTGATAGACATGACATAGTTTGAGGGAAGTTTAAGAAAGACACTGTTTACAAGGTGTAGACAATACTTAACGAAATTGGTAGGGGTAGTGCAGTACCTTGGGACTAGTAACAATGGTGTAGAGAGCTGCTACCACCTCTAGACCTGAAGGGACAAGGAAAGAGAGCAGTTGGAGAGGGTGGCTCTATGGAGAGGGCTATCTGACAGGGGCTGTGGTTTTAAGTAGAGAGAAGCGTGTTGATCTGGCAGTAAGGGAACTGGAGAATAAAGGGAACCATAGGAATACATATATATTTCCCATGCCCTTATTGGGCTCTTACTCTACAGTCTCCTATTATGGTCTCCCATTGCCCGAAAAGCTAATATGCAAAAGAACCCATTGATCCAGTCCATAAAGGTCAGCAAACAAGATATACCCAGCATCCCTTCCTCCCTCTCCGCCCCTCCTCCTCTCTCAGCATCATTTTGGAAACCACTTAAAAAATATTTGGTGTGTTTCAGTCAGTTTTTGTCATTCTTCCTCATGCTTGATTTGTCCTATCTTTGATTTGTCCTTTTTACATTGGCTCCCATGTTATTTGTATATGACTAATAATCTTTGATACAGCTTCCTTGTTCCCTGCCCCCCACCCCCGCCTTTGTATAATAAGATGCCCAGGCTCATCTTGTACATTTCTTGCCCCAAACCAAAGCAGCCATTCTTTTCATCATGGAGATTGATATTCAGATATTCACAATCTGGATGCCAGAAGTATGCAATGCAACTGGGTTGAAATTGCTTCTTGTCCTTGTTTAAGGGATAGAGCTATGAAATTTTATTTTTGGAAAGAAAAATGCTTTATACTGATAATTCCAATTTCTGTTTAATCATCACTTTGAGTTTGTATTTTTTTCTTTTACATGAAAAACCTTAGTTCTAACAAAACTAACAATTACACATTTGTTTGATTTCCAGGAATGTGAGTTTGATAGAGTGAAAGAAAAACTGAGTAGGGGAGGGGAATGTCTGAAACTCTGAGTTTTACTCTCTGACTATAAATTGTAACTGAAAAATTATATGGCCTTGGCAGGTAATATCCATTCTCTGAACTCTCGGTTTTCTTTAGGAGTATAATACAGAATTTGCTAATTGAAACTATCTTCAAATTTATCTTTAGATACAAGTTTGTTTATAATCCCAACCTTAACAAGAAAGTCTCTTTTAAATATATATATCTTCCATTGTTCTTTCATTGATTGCTTAAGTTTTATGACTTCTTTAAAAGTAGGACAAAGAATATGTTTTTCTGGTTTTTATTATCCACTGAAAGTATTTACTCATCCTATTTATTTCCTCTTCTTATTTCTAGTAAACTCTGGCCATGGAGACAGTGTAGGGTAGTGGTTAGTGGTTAAGAACATGGGCTCTGGAGTTAGACTGTTGATTTTTAATTCCACCCAGGCTAGCCACTTATTAATTAGCCTTGTAACTTTGGGCAAAGTTCTTAACTTTTTTTAGGACTCAAACACATTATCCCCAAATAAGATTAATCATAGACTTTTAGAGCTGTTAAGAATATTAAATGTGGTAATATAATTAGCATGCTTTGCATATTTCCAGCATTTAGTAAATGTTAACTATCATTATCATCATCATTGTCATCATTGTATACATCTTATAATTTGTCCCAGGAAAAGGACTTTTGTGCTGACCAAGTGGATTATTATCCACCTCCTTATTCCTCAGGCCAGCTTTTTATTTAGTTGTGTGATCTTGGACGTTATCTAATGTCTTTGAGCCTGAATTATTTAATTTTCAAAATGAGAAACATGGTAATAGGTATGTTTTTGGTTTTAATTATGAGGATTAAATGACATATGCAAGTGCCATAGTTTCATAGTTTGATGACGGTTCCACTGTATTTAGAAATAGTACTTGGAACCTTGTGAGAAAATTAGAATATTCTTTATTCGAAATAGTTCTTGAATCTGATCTTTGCTTTCTGTTAGTGATACCTACCAAGTCCAGAATTTAATCCAACATTCTTGGACTGATGGGACACCCTAGCAGTTTGCCAATGTATCCATACTGTATCTTTCTTTTTCTTAACTTAGTGTTTTTTTGTCATGTGATCTTAGCTTACCTGTTTCCTTAGTCTTAATTCCTAACATTCTCCAAAATAGACCGGCAGCTCTAGGTGGATTGTGTCACTTTTTATAGTATATTTCCTGCTCTTTCCTACCGTTGGTTGCTCTCACAGTTCCAAGCCCTCTGTTTCTCTCCCTTTGAGTTCTCTCCCATGTCCTCCTCATCAGTTTTTCTCATCTTCATAGTTTAACATAAGTCACACCTGTTTTCTTTTTTGAACTCCTGTAGTGTTTATAATCTGTCTCATGTAGTTTAGAACTTGATCATAGCCAACTTGTATGAGTCTGTCTTGAGTGTTAGTTTTACCTCTGTAATAATTCCTTGAGGGCTTAGCATAACTCTGGACATTATTGTTTCCATTAATGCTTGTTGATTGCTGTGAATGATAAATCCCCCATGTCCATCCCCTATTCTTTTTCCTTCCGAATTAGTTAGAACTCTGTCAGTTTTATATGATAGAACTCAACTTGAATTTTCCTAGGCAAAAATAATTTATAGAGTCAGGGAAACCTGATCTCATTAAGAGTAAGATTCATTTGAACTTCAACAAGAACTGGACCTTGGGTCTCAAATGCAAGCAAGGCTCTCTCTTTATTCTCTTATTCTTTCTTTGTCTTGTCATTCTTTCTGTAGACTGGTTTTAGTCACTCGTGGAAAATATGGCTGCCAGAACACTGGAACTTTATATCTAACTGCTCCAACTTTAGCCAAATCTTTGAGTCTCGGATCCAGAGCTCTGGAGATAAAGATGCATTGGTTCAGCTTGGGTGGGGTGCCCAACCCTCAACTACTCACTAGTAATAAGGAGGGTAAGATTACATGAGTACTATGAGAATGGTGAGGCAGTTTCCAGGAAAATGAGAACAGTGAGGCAGGGTAGACAGTAACATAAATGTTCATTATACATCCTTTCTCCCTTCCCTCTTTGACCTTTGATAAGTCACTTGAACTCTTCAGTAGATATTTCCTCAATCTGTAAAATGGAGTTAATAATAATTTATTTCAGAGGGTTGTGGTCAGCATTAAATGCGATAGTATATAAAGCAGGGTTCGAAACCTCACAAAAACAAAGCGTAAGCTAACGATAAATGAACCCCTTGGTTCTTTTCCCCCTCTTAACCTGTGGTCATCTGGCCCGGCCCATAGCTTTTTTGCTTCTACGAGCTTTAAGGCCTTTTGGCATTACCTTACTCAGTCCAATCCCCCATAGCTTCTATTATTGTTTGGTGTAGAGAGGAAGAAGTTATTAATGCCACTTAGCTTTTCTCAGAGTATTTTCTCAGAGACTCTTAGATTATAATCTAAATTAAAACAATGGGCTGTTTTATAATCAGCATTCAAGCTCCGTCCCTTCTCTTTACAGTAGTTGCAAAGTAGCTACTGAATTTAGTGAACTGAATGCCAAGGCCTACAGAGATTTCTACTCTTTTTTACCTATATTAGGAATTTTTTATAGTAAAGGACTAAAAACTCACCCCAAAATAGCTTAAACGATAAAGAATATTTAATACCCCTGAATACTGCATAGGTAGATTCTAGTTCAGGAGTATCTTTTTTTCAGGTCTTAAATATGTGACTGGTAGCTGGTTTTCCAGATCTGCTTTTTAAGTATTGTCTTCTTCTCAGAGACACAACTTCTTGTGGTTGTAAGATGGCCAGTAGTTTCCAAGACTATTGTTCCAGTACAATGAAAAGACAAAATCTTTTCTTCTAACATTCAAATGGAGTTTCCACCTGATGGACATCTCAGGTCATGTGCCATATCTGAACCAATCACAATGGTCAGAAAGAACGGTATGCTAATAAGCTTAGGCCTTCATCATGTGCTCAGAACTGGGGGTTAGTCAGCTTATTTACAACAGATATATTAAGAGTTGTGTGAGGGAGAGGTAGAAGTTGGAGGTCAGTTTCCAAGAGAAAGTGAAATGACATCCTGGACATTCCAAACAACAAGTACTTGCTATATTATGTAGAGACTCCCCATCAAGAGAAACCCAAGTGATGATAGTTGATTTTCTTTATCCCCTTTGGAAATGACTTTTTTACTCAGTTGTTAAGTTACCTGATATTTGAATTTAAACAAATTTTGCCAACTTGTTGCCAAAGACTAACAATTTAATTTAAGACCACAGCTGGAATAACATTGAGTTCATTAACGGAAGGATACTGTTTTGCTACTTGGCTTTAATGATATGTCTTTTGGGTAACGGTGAAGGATTTCCAAATATCTGTTCATTAATCAATCACATCAAAACCAAATACAGATTCCTGTAGGCCTCATCATACCCCTACCATATGAGAATTGGAGTTGAGATATAGGATGCTGACATTTGTATTCTTACTAGGGCCTAGGTGATTGCATAGCCAGGTTTGGGAAGGATTGAATAGTTGCTGTAGCGATATGTTATGCTTTCTGTGTATACCTTATTTGGGAAGCTGCTATGAGGAAAACAAAATAAATTGAAGTAGGATCAGATGGAAAAAACTTGCCTCTGATTGAAGAAATTCATTTCCTATTTTTAAAAAATACAGTTTAAGGAAAAACAGGTTATATGAAAGAATGAGCATTTTCTGAAAAAGCTGGTTTATTTTGTTTGGTTGCATTGATTTTTCAAGGGAGGGAGATGGGAAATCAGGTTTGGTAAAGAATTCAAAAAAAATGTATTACCATCAATCATCATCATAACTCCCCAATACCTTGTTCCTTTGCCTGTAGAAAGGACCTGCTATTTTCTTAGGAATTTAGGAAAAAAATTGTTTAAATGTGGACAGGCTATTATAAAAATAGTTTACTGTAGTGAAAAAGTATTTTTTCACAAATGTAAAATGGATTGGAAATTATTGTTTCTATGAGATTATTTTTTTCTAAGTGAAAATACATCTTGATTTAAATAGCTTTTGGGCTTCTGAACTATCATATTTTGAGATACAGATGCTCAACATATGAACTTCATGAGAGCAGGTATCTGATTATCTTGTTCACTGATGTGTTCACTAGTTCCTGGAGCAGTGCATGGCATATTTAAAGTTTTCAATAAATATTTGAAATACTAGAAAATATCTTTTATTTGTGTCTGTGACAAAAGCCAAGAATGGCTGACATAATGTTAAGGAGATTGTAAAATTGATAGTTTATTTAAATCTATGTTATATTTATTTTAGGGGGATAACATATTTTAAAACTACAAGTTGTCTGTATAAAGATAACTGAGTCCCGCCACCCCCATTCCTGAATCTTGGATGAGGGACCAAAAGCCAGTAATGTCATTTTATATGACTTTGCACATTCGTTATTTAATTCAATCTTTACTACAAACTGGGGGCTGAGTGAGGCAGGTATTATTCCCTTGTAAATGAAATTAAGCCTTAGAAAAGGAAATGAATTATCTAACAAGTAGTCAGTAAGTGTCAGACTTTCTGATCCTTGGCCTGTAGTATAATGGAAAGAGCACCACAGTAGTAAATAACATGCCACTAATAGAAGTGTTTCTGTAGCACTTAGGAGAAGCTTTGTACACAGAATGCACTAAATGAAAAATATATAAACTGAAAGTATGGGGATTGGTAAAGAGTGGAATAGGGAAGATGAGATATGAAGTAATAGGGAAAAGATCTTAGTGTTTATTGACTGGGTTGGAGGGAGATGGTAAGTCCTACAATTTTTATCATAGAGGCAGTGGTCTAGAACTTGACTGGATGAGGGATGGGAACCAGTTCTTTCACCAAACCTGCAGTGTTTTGCAAGGTTCAAATAGCTGCCTGTTAAAACATCTTTGTTGGATTTGACATGTCTGGAAAGGGAGTGTTGGTAGGCAATCTAAGCTGTGAAGCATGGTGGTCTCAAGTAAACAAAATGAACAGTTAAGATAGTGATGATTAATGACACCTTCATGCGCATAACTTAACAGTAGACAATAGTTACATTTTGCTGAATTAGTATGAAGTAAGATATGGGATGACTTTGGGAAAATGTTTAAAAAAATTAATATCCCTGTATTTGGTGAATGGATTACTGCCCTATAACAACTGAACATTTAGCAGGGGCAGGGGTGGAATAGGAAATTGACTACAAAGAGGTACAAGGAAACATATAGGGTGATGGAAGTGTTCTGTATCAGTTGTGGGAGTAGTGGTTACACAACTATACGTCAAAATTCATATAACTATAAACCTAAGAAGGATGAATTTTACTTTATGTAAATTATACCTCAATAAGCCTGACTTTTAAAAAAAGGAAAAAATACTGGGTGAAGAGATTAATGGTCTAATGATGGAACTGAACATTTGTTACTGTCATTAATATGGCCTGTGAATATGAAGGGTATGTTTATGTATGGCTTTACTTATGTGTACATATGGTCACTTGGGAAAGACCTGTGCTGACTAAATTTTGAACTATGACTGTTGGAAAACGACTGATAATATATCTGGCCAGTGATTAAAATTAGAGATTTTTTAGAATTAGAATTTCTGTAAAAATTGGAATTTTGGAAAATGTGTGTTTGCTACCTGAGCTTGACAGCTTCCCAGTGCTTAAAGACTTTTCTCGTGAGGTTGGTGGTGACATTCGTTAACAAATGTTATTTTTCAATATTGTATGATGAAATATGTCAGTGTTTAGAAGAGTTCATAAACCAGTGAGCCAGTATTTTCTAAATGACTGATTCATGTTACAAATCATCCATGGGTGAAAGATTCCTTCAAAGTGCATGATAGACCAATAATGATTGCAGATAGTTCATTGATACAGTTTCAGATTCCATATTGTAACTAACCTTTAAGAAATACCTCTTGTAATTTGACATAGTAGCAAACAATTTCCACAACTAACCTTTAAGAAATACCTCTTGTAATTTGACATAGTAGCAAACAATTTCCCAATTATCTGAAATGCCATTAATATAGTCTTCCATTTCCCAACTATGTATCTATATGAAGTCAGATTTTTTTACCTTAAGCAAGACAATGTATTGCAACAGATTGAATGCAGTAGATGAGAGTCCTGCTGTCTTCTATTAAGCCACACAAAAATTTGTAAAAGTGTACAATGATGTCATTCTTCTTATCAATTAAAAAATTGTTTTCATGAAAAAGTTAGATTAACATAATTAATTTTTAAATTTCTATTGTGATGATTTGTCTTTTAATTAGTATGTTAAGACAGTCACATTTAATGTAATTGTAAAATGTTGGGGTTTAAGTCCCCCATTTTATTTTGTGCTTCTTTCCTTTGATTTTATTTCAGTGTCCTCTTTCTTGCCTTCTTTTGGGTTATTTATAAATATTTTAGTATTCCATTTAATTCATCTACTTGTTCTTGATTATATTTTTTGTAGTTTTTTAGAGGCTGCTGTTCTAGGGATTTCAGTATACATAATAAGCTTTTCTCAGTCAACCTAGAATCGTTATGCTACCACTTTCATGTGGAATGTAGAAACCTTACCACCTGGGCTTCTCTCCACTTTATGTTGTAGTTGTCTTATGAGTTACAACTATAAACATCGAAATGCCATCAGAAAATGTTATATATTTTTGCTTTCCGCTGTCAAACATATTTATTATGTCTGTTGCTCTTTCTTTGCTCACGTTCTGTTTCCTTCTATCCATTTTGTCTGAAGAATTTCCTTTAGGAGTTTTTGTTTTCAACTTTGTTTTTAAGTAGTTCTTTTACAGTATGCCAGCTGGCTATAAATTCTCATAGCTTTCCTTCCTGTCAGAATGGTTTTTTACTTCATTTTAATTTTTAAAGGATATTGTCAATGGCTATAGGATTCTAGGTTGACAGTTCTTATCTTTTGGTTGACACTTTAAAGATGGTGTTCCAGTACTTTCAGAGGTTTCACATAGCTTCTGATGAGAACTCTACAATTATCCATTTCAGTCTTCTCTGTAAATAATGTCATTTTTCTCTGGTTGTCCTCAAGGTATTGTCTTTGTCTTTAGTTTTCAGCAATTTGATTATGATGTGCCTGGAAATGGATTCCTTTTGATTTATCCTTTTGGGGTTTGCTGAGCTTCTTGAATCAGAAGGTTTATGTCTTTGAGCAAATATAGGATGTTTTCAGCCATTTCTTCAAATATTTTTGCTGTATTATACTCTTTCTCCTGTCCTTTTGGGACTCTGACGACGCAAATATTTCCCGTTTGGTGTTGTCCCACAGGCCCCCAGGGCTCTGTTTATTTAAAAACAAAAACTTTTTTTCTTTGTTATTAAGATTAATTTCTACTGATGATGTATCTTTGAGTATATTGAGTCTTTTCTCTGTATTCTCCAATCTGCTATTGAGCTTCTTAAGCATGTATTTTTTTTTAATTTTGGTTATTTTATTATTTCATTAGAAGTTTCTTTTTTTATTGCCTACACTGTACTGTTAAGTCCAACAGTACCCTTATTTTTTGGAGCATTTTAATAATAGCTTAAGACCTTTGTCAGATCATTCCAACCTGTGTGTCATTTTGGCATTGGCATCTGTTGTTTGTCTTTTTTTTAATTTTCTGTTTTAAATTACAGATTCACAGGAAGTTGAAAATACAGTGCAGAGAGGTTCAGTGCGCCCTTCACCCCGTTTCCCCCAATGGTTACATTTCTGTAATTATAGTATCAAAACCAGGAAATTGCAGTTGATTCAATGAGTGCATAGTTTTATGCCATTTTTTCCACATGTGTAAATTCCTATAGCCACTATTACAATCAAGTTACAGAACTATTTCATCACTGCAAAGATCTCCCTCGTGTTACTCTTCTGTAGTAATAACCCCCAACCTGTCATATTCCTAACCCCTAGTAACTAAGAATCTGTTCTCCATCTCTATAATTTTCATTTGATGAATGAAATCATATGGTATGTGACCTATTTAGATTTTTTTTTTCACTCATCATAATGCCCCTGAGATACATTTAAATCAGTAGTTCATTCCTTTTTATAGCACAGTTTTATTCCATGTTATGGATATATTCCTGTTTCTTTGCCTGTTCACCATTGAAGATACTGTTTTTATTTTTATTTTTTTAATTAAAAATTATTGGGTACATTGATCAGCAAAATCCAATGAATTTCAAGTGTATAATTGAGCAGTATGTCATATATATTGCATTGTGTGGTTACCACCTATAGTTACATTTCCTTCTGTTACCAAATATTTGATCCTTTTTACCTGTATCTATCTCCCACCTCCTCCCCTTCCCTCTGGTAACCACTAATCCGCTGTCCATTTACCTCATATAGTTTTTCTGTTGGACTTATTTCGCTTAGCAGGATTATTTCAGTATCCATCCATGTTGTCACAAATGGCAGTATTTCATCTCTTCTTATAGCTGAGTAGTATTCCATTGTGTATATGTACCACATCTTCTTTACCCAGTCATCTATTGAAGGACGCTTGCATTGCTTCCACATCCTGGCCACCATGTATAATGCCACTATGAGCGTCGGGTGCATATATCTTTGTGGACAAATGTTTTCAGGTTTCTTGGGGAAATACCTAGAGGAAGGATTGCTGGATCATATGATAATTTAATTTAGTTTTTTAAGGAAGTTCTATACTGTTTTCCCTGGTGGTTGTACCAATTCGCAGTCCCACCAGCAGTGTATGAGGGTTCCTTTTTCCTTTTGATTTGTATTTTCCTAATAACTAGTGAGGTTGAGCATTTTTTCATATGTCTGTTGGCTGTTTGAATGTCTTCTTGGGAGAAGGGTTTATTAAGGTCCTCTGACCATTTTTAATTGAATTGTTTGTTTTTTCTTGTTATTCAGTTGTATGAATTCTTTGTAATTTGGATATTTGCCCTTATCAAAGGTGGTGTTTGCAAATTATTCTCCCATTCAGATGGTTGCCTCTTTACCTTGTTGATGGTTTCTTTTGCTGTGCAGAAGCATTTTAGTTTGATGTAATCCCATTCATTTATTTTTATTTTTATTTCGCTTGTCTCTAAGGTCAAATTCATAAAATCTTTCCTAAGACCAAGGTTTATATCTGTTTTCTTCTGTGGAATTTATTGTTTCAAGTCTTATATTCAGGTCCTTGATTCATTTTGAGTTAATTTTGGTGTTTGGTGATAGACAGTAGTTGTTTCATTCTTTTGCATGTGGCTTTCAAGTTTCCCAGCACCATTTATTGAAGAGGCTTTCCTTTCTCCATTGTATGTTTTTGGCTCCTTTGTCAAAAATTATTTGCCCATATAAATGGGGGTTTACTTCTAGACTCTCAGTTCTATTCCACTGGTCTGTGTCTTTTCTGCCAATACCATGCCGTTTTGATTATTTTCTCTTCGTAATATAGTTTTGAAGTCAGGCAGAGTGATACTTCTAGCCTTGTTCTTTATTCTCAGGACTGCTTTGACGATTTGGGGTATTTTATTCCTCCATACAAATCTGATGACATTTGTTCTATTTAAAAAATGCCGATGGATTTTGATGGGGGTTGCATTAAATCTGTATAATGCCTTAGGTAATAAGTTCATTTAACTGTTTGATTCTTCCAGTCAGAGAATATCTTTCCATTCCTTTGTGTCTTAAGTTTCTTTCAATAGGGTCTTATAGTTTTCATTGTTTAGGTTGTTCGCATGTTTTGTTAGGTTTACTCCTAGGTATTTTATTCTTTTTGTTGGAATTGTAAAAGATTTTTATTCATTTTCTAACAATTCATTATTAGAGTATAGGAATGCTATGGATTTTGAACATTGATTTTGTACCTGAAACTTTGTTTATTATTTCTAGTAGTGTTCTTGTGGAGTCTTTAGGGTCTTCTATATAATCATGTCATCTGCAAATAGTGACAGTTTGAATTCTTCATTTCCATTGAATGCCTTTTCTTTCTCTTGCCTGATTGCACTCATTAGGACCTCCAGTGTTATATTGAATAAAAGTGGCGATAGCAGACAGCCTTGTTTTGTTCCTGATCTTAGAGGAAAGCTTTTTAGTTTTTCACCATTAAGTATGTTAGCTAAGGGTTTGTCCTATATGGCCTTTATTATGTTGAGTTACTTTCCTTCTATACCTTTTTTATTAAGTTTTTAAAAATTATAAACGGATGCTGTATCTTGTCATAGGCTTTTTCTGCAACTATTGATACAATCATATTCTTATTTTTTATTTTATTTATGTGGTATGTCACATTAATCAATTTGCGTATATTAAACCTTCCCTGTGGCCCTGGATATGGTCCACTTGATCATGGTGTATAATTTTTAATGTGCTGTGGTATTCAATTCATTAGTATCTATTTAGGATTTTTGCATCTGTGTTCATGAGAGATATTGGTCTGTAGTTTTTTGGTATCATCTTTACTGGGTTTTGGTATTAGGGTAGAGTTGGCCTCATAAAATGAGTTAGGAAGTATTGTCTCTTCTTCAGTTTTTTGGAAAGAGTTTGAGAATAAGAATTAAATCCTCTTTGAATGTTTGGTAGAATTCACTAGTGAAGCCATTTGGTCCTGGACTTTTAGTTTTTGGAAGGTTTTTTATGATAGTTTCAATTTTTATATTGCTAACCAGTCTTTTTAGATTTCCCAGTTCTTCTGATTCAGCTGAGGAAGTTCGTATATTTCTAAAAACTTGTTTATTTCTATTAGATTATTAAATTTGGTGTCATATAATTTTTCATAATATTTTTGCATAATCCTTTGCATTTCAGGTATCTGTTGTAAATTCTTTTTCATTCCTGATTTTGTCTTTCTCTTTTTTCTTTACTGAGTCTAACCAGTTGTTTGTCAATTTTATTAAACTTCTCAGAGAACCAGCTCTTTGTGTGTGTTTATTTTTTTCAGTTTTTTTCTCAATTTCATTTAATTCTGCTATAATTTTGATTAATTTTTTCTTTCTGACTTTGGGCTTCATTTGTTTTTCTAGTTTTTCAAGGTGTAGTGTTAGGTTTATTTGGGCTCATTCTTGTTTTTTGAGCCAGGCCTGTAATGGTATGAACTTACCTCTTATTACCACTTTTGCCATTTCCCAAAATTTTTGATATGATGTATTTTCATTATCATTCATTTCTGTGTATCTCTTGGTCTTTCTTTTTATTTCTTCTATGACCTAGTCATTCTTCAGTAGCACATAATTTAATCTCCACTTATTTGTGGTTCTTCCCACTTTCTTACTACAATTAATCTCTAGCTTCAAAGCATTATGATCAGATAATATGTTTGGTATGATTTCTATCCTCTTACATTTGTTGAGACTATCTTTGTGTCCCAGTATGTAGTCAATCCTTGAGAATGATCCATGTGCACTAGAGAAGAATGTATAAGCAGCTGCTTTGGGGCAAATGTTGATTTGGAAATGTTGATTATGTCCAGTTGGTCTAATGTATCATTTAAGGATGTTATCTCCTTATTGATTTTCTGTTTGGATGATCTGTCTGTATCTGACAGTGTGGTATTTAGGTTCCCTACTCTGGTTATGTATCTCTCTTTATTTCAGTTAGTAATTGCTTTATATATTTTGAGGCTCCCTTACTGGAACATAAATATTAATAAGTGTTATGTCTTCTTGATGCATGATTTCCTTTATCATTATGAAGTATCCATCTGTATTTCTCTTTACCCTTATTATCTTGAAGTCTATTTCATCAGATATAAGTACAGCTTAGAATATCATTTTTTTACCCTTTCACTTTGAGTACATATTTGTCCCGCAGCTGAGATGTGTCTCTTGAAGACCTCATATGTTTGGGTTTTGTTTTTTGATCTGTGCCTTTTTATTGGTGACTTCAGTCCATTTACATTTAGGGTGATTATTGAAATATAAGATTTTCCTATAGCCATTTTATCTTTTGTTTTCTGATAACTCAGGATTTCCATTGTTTCTTTGTCCTTGTGTTTCTTTTAATTTGGTGGAGGTTTTTGGATTTTCCCCCTGGTTCCTCTTGTTTTATGTTCTGTATCTCAGTTCTGGATTTTTGGTGTGTTGTTACCAATAAGATTATATAAAGGATGGTTTTATACACACAGTAGTCCATTTTGTTCTGCGAGCACCCTACCTCTCTTACCCCTTGTGAATTTAGATCTTTACTCCCCCTTTCTGTTTTTGTTGTCTCAAATTGTTCCTTGATGTGCTGAACGTTCATTTCTAACTTGCAGGATCAGTTATCTTGTTTAAACTTAAAATACCCTGTTCTTTATAAGGATTACACTGTCCTGTTTCTGTCTGCCTCTTGGTGGTCTTACTCATAGTTATGTATTTTTGTCCTTTTGTCTCAGGTGGGATGACCCCTTCAGTATTTTGTGTAATGCAGTTCTTTTAGTGGAGAATTCCCTCCACTTTTGTATGGCTGTAAAGGACTTTATTTCTGCTTTATTTCTAATGGAGAACTTTGCTTGATATATTATTCTTGGCTAGTAATTCCTTTTACATAATAGTTGAAATATTTGGTTCCACTCCTTTCTTGCTTGTAAGGATTGTGTCTAGAAGTCCAAAGATAGTCTAATGGGTTTTCTTTTATATGTTACTGTCTTCTTTCTCTGCTGGCTTGATAATTCTTTCTTTGTCATTAAATATGGACAGTTTTAATATAATGTGTCTTAGAGAAGGCCTTTTCAGGTTGAGATAATTGAGTGTTCTATTTGCTTCTTGAATTCAAAGATCCAGCCCATTCCTTAGAATTGGGAATTTCTCTTCAATTATTTGTTTGCATGTGCTCTCTGTTCCCTTCTCTTTCTCCTCCTCTTTTGGTGTACCCATTATTCTTAAGTCGCTTTTCCTGATGGTGTCAAATAGTTCTTGTATCATTCTTTCATTTTTTTTTTTTTTCATTCTCAGGTCTCTCTCATCCTTCTCTGTCATTTCCAGATTTCTGTGTTTGATATCACTAATTCTTTCTTCCATCTGGTCAGCTCTGATTCCTGAGGTTGCTATTTTATTCTTTATCTCTTTTAATGTTATTCATCTACAGAAGTTTTATTTGGTTCCATTTTAGGGTTTCAGTCTCCTTTCCAAAAAATTCATTTTGTTGGTCTCTTTTGATTCTGTTTCCATTTTTTTTCCCTAATAAGAGATAAAACTACTATGAACTTTCCCATGCAGTTTTTGCATGGACAGTGCTTTTATTTCTATAAGTTAAATACACATGAGTACAAATGCTAGGTCATTTGATGCTTGCTGCAAAACTGTTTTCCCGAGTGGCTCTACCATTTTATATACCCATGTGCAGTGTATGAGAGATCTACTTTCTCTGCATCCTCTTCAGCATTGGTATTGTAACTACTTTTCATATTAGTTTTTTTAGTGAAATGTATTAATATTTGGAAGGTCTGTATAACTCAGTGACTATATTTTTTCAAAATGACCAACGCATTATGTTACATAACCTATTCAAATTGCAAGGTAAACTAGTGGATTTTAGGGTAAATGAGTAGGCATTGATTGATATTTAAGAATCCACATTGCAACTAACCTTTAAGAAATTACTATGTGTTGAGTTTTAGTGTAGTATTAAAGAAAAACATCTATAATTATTTGAAAGCTATAATATTCCTCCCTTTCCCAACTCCGTGAAGCCAAGTTTTCTTCATATATTTCAACCAAAACAACATATTGAAACTGATTGAATGCAGAATTAGAAATGAGAATCTTGGTGTCTTCATATTATTTTAATGGATATCTAGTGATATATCATAATGATTTAAGTTTACATTTAAAAAATGGCTAATGATTTTGAATGTCTTTCATGTGCTTATTTACCATTAGTGCATCATCTTTACTGGAATACATATAAATACATTAATATCTTTTGTCCATTTTTTAAAAAGTCAGATTGTTTTTTATCGTTGAGTTTTGAGAGTTAAGTATTCTAGTGTTTGTGGTTTGCAAAAAATTTCCCCCAGCATTTGACTTGTCTTTTCATCTTCTTATATCTTTTGCAGAGCAAAAGTTATTAATTTTGATGAAGTCCAGTTTATTTTTTTCTTATATGACTCATGCTTTTGTGTCATGTCTCAGAAGTCTTTCACTAAGTCATAGGTTTAAACATTTTACACTTTTTCCCCCTAAAAACTTTAACGTTTAATTAAATCAGTCATCTGATTTGAGTTAATTTTTGTGTGAGATGTGAAGTTTAGGTTGGGGTTTATTTTTTTCTTATAGATGTCTAATTATACAGTACCATTTGTTGAAATGACTATCTTCCTTCATTGAATTGTTTTTTGTACCTTGGCAGAAATCATGGGTCGATTTTCTGGGTTCCGTATTGTGTTCCATTGACCTGTGTGTCTCTCTTTTTCCTAAAGAGCACACTGCCTTGATTATTATAGCTATGTAAATCAAACTTGGGTACAGTTATTCCTCCACATTATTCTTTCCCAAAATTGTTGTAGTTCTTCTAGTTCCTTTTGCTTTCCATATTAAATTTTAGAAAACTCTTGCCTCTTTCTGCAAAAAACTCTTGCTGGAATTTTGTAAGAATTGTGTTAAACCTAGATATCAGTTTTAGGAGAACTGACATCTTTACTATGTTGTGTCTTCCAATCCATGAACACCATAGATCTCTCCATTTATTTAGATCTTTATTTTTTCTTTTATGTGTTTTTTGTAGTTTTCAGTGCAAGTCCTATACATGTTTTGTTAGATTTATACCTAAATATTCTTTTTTTTTTTTTTTTGAGTAAATGGAGTATATGCAAATGGTGTTATATGTTTAATTTTGGTTACTTCACATTCATTACTAATATATAGAAATACAGTTGTATTTTTGCACAGTAAGCTTAGGTCTTAAGACCTGTGACCTGTGAAATTATTAGTTCTAGGTGTTCTTTGTTTGTGTTTGTTTTGTAGCTTCCTTAGGATTTTCTGCATTGACAATTATATCCTCTGTAGATATGGCAATTTTATTTTCTCCTTTCTCATTTGTATGCCTTTTATTTCCCTTGCTTTTTTGAGGTGGCTATGAATTCCAGTGCTGTATTTAATAAGAGTGGTGAGAGAAGACATCCTTGCCTTGTTTTTGATTTTTGAGGGAAAATAGTATTTCACCATTAAGTATGATGTTAGATTTAGGTTTTTTGTAGATGTTCTTTCTAAGTTGAGGAAGTTCACCTCTGTTTCTAGTTTTCTGAGAATTTTTCTTATGAATGGGTGTTGACTTTTGTCAAATACTTTTTCTGTATCTGTTATGTGATTTTTCTTCATTAGCCTGTTCATATAGTGAATTATATTGCTTGATTTTTTCACTTTTTAAAAGTTGAGATATAATCAAGATATAACATATTAGTTTCAGATGTACAATATAATGCTTTGATATTTGTATATATTATGCAGTAATTACCACAATAAGTCTAGTTAATATCCATCACTACACAGTTATAATATTTTTCTTGTGAAGAGAACTTTTAAGATTTATTCTCAGCATTTTTTTACATACAGAACAGTATTACTATAGTCGCCATGCTGTACTTTACATTTCCATGATTCATTTATGTTATAACTGGAAGTTTGTACCTGTTGACTACCTTCATGCATTTTGCCCATCCTCTCCCCCAACCCTTGTCTCTGGAATCCACCAGTCTATTCTCTGTATCGATGAGTTCATTTTTTGTTTTGGGAGTTTGAAATTTTTTGAATTAATTAACTTATTTGTTTTAGAGTCTACATGTAAGTGAAATCATATAGTATTGGTCTTTCTCTTTCTGACTTATTTCAGTTAGTATAATGCCCTTAAGGTCCATCCATGTTGTCACAGATGGCAAGATTTCCTTTTTTTTTTTTTTTTTAGTACAGATAACATTACATTTTATGCATGTGTGTGTGTGCGTATCACATTTTCTTTATCCATTAATGGACACTTAAGTTGCTTCCAAGTCTTGGCTATTGTAAATAACACTGGTTGATTTTTGAATATTAAATGTCTTGAATCTTTGGAATAATCGATTGCCGGTTATGGTGTATAATTTTATATATTGCTGAAATCTATTTGCTAATATTTTTAAGAACTGTTGCATAGTGTTTTTGAATGATTCTTATCCATAGTTTTATTCTTTTGTACTGACTTTGTTTGGTTTTGGTATCAGGCTGTGTAAAATGAGTTTGAAAGTGTTTTCTTTTTTTGTTTTCTGGAAGAGATTGTGTAGAAATGGCGTTGATATTATTCAAATTATCTTATTTATATTGGGTTAATTGTGGTAGTTTATACTTAAGGAATTTTTCATTTCATTGAAGTTGTTAAATTTGTATATAGAAGTTGTTCATAGTATTCCCTTATCCTTTGTAAGCTACAGGATCTGTATAATATCATCTATTTCATTTTTAGTATTGGTAATTTTTATGTCTTCTCTTTTTCTTTGTCAGTCTTGTTAGCAGGTTGTCTATTTAACTGATCTTGTCAGAGAACCAGCTTTTTGTTTCATTGAGTTTTTAGCATTGTTTTTCTGTGTTCAGTTTTATTGACTTTTGTTTTTTTGTTGCGTCCTTTCTCATGTTGCTCTTGCTTCATTTTGCTCTTCTAGTATTTTGAGAAAGGAACTTAGATTATTGATTAAAAATCATTACATTTCTTTTCAGTACTGCTTTAACTGTGAGCCACAAATTTTGAAATTTTTCATTTTCATGTCAATATTTTTAAAAATTTCTTTTGAGACTTTCTCTTTGACTATGGATTATTTAGAAATATGTAGTGTCCAAGTGTTTGGGCATTACTCTGTTGTTTATATTAATTTGATTACATTTTGGTCAGAGAACACTCATTTTAATTCTTAGAAATTTGTTGAGGATTGAGGTTGGCATAGGTTATGGTCTATCTTGTAAATATTCCAAGTACTTAAAAAGAATGTGCATTTTGCCATGTTTGGTGTAATATTTTATAAATGTTGATTTGATTCTGTTGGTTCATGGTGTTGTTGAGTTCCTCCCCTTGCTGATGATCTGACAGTTCTATCTGTTGTTGAGAGAGGAGTGTTGAAGTTGCCAATTAAAATTGTGGATTTGTGTATTTCTCTTTTCATTTCTATCCATTTTTACTTATCTTTTGGAGCTCTATTATTTACAATATACACATTTAAGATTTCTGTGCCTTCTAGGTGGATCGACTCTTATTATGTAATTTCCCACTCTGTCTCTGGTAACTTATTTTGTTCTACAGTCTATTTTATAATAATATAGCCAATCTAGCTTTCTTTTGATTACTATTTGTGTGGTACATCATTTCTCATCCTTTCATTTCCAACCAAGCTATACTGTTACATTTGAAGTGAATTTCTTTTCTGTAGATTAGTTTGATTCTGTAAATTTGTCTTTTCATTTGAATTGTTGCCTCAGACCATTTACCTCTAATGCAATATTGTTATGTTAGGGCTTAAATCTGCTGGGTTCCCCCCCCCCCCCCCCCGTTTGATAGCTCTGGGTTTTTTTGTTTCTTTGTTTATATTTCCCTTTTTTTTGACTTCCTGTGGACTACTTGAATATTTATTTATCTGATTTACTTATATTTCTTTGTGTAGTTTTTTTTTATTATTTACTCTAGGTGTTCAATTAGACATACATAGCTTATCACATTTGATTGGTGTCAGCATTTTGGTAGTTTGAATGAAGGGTAGAAGACTTACCTTCTTTATGTTCCTCTACCCTTCTTGTTTATAATATCTTTAATCTCCTTATATACATTGAGAACCAATCAGGCAATACTATAGTTTTTACTTCAGCTTTCAAGAGAATGAAAGTCTATTGTACTTTAAAATTTTTTACTGTTTTCATTTATTGTTTCTTCCTATTATACTAAGATTTATTCTTTTATCATTTTCTTTCCATTTAGAGAATTTCCTTTAAGCATTATTTTAGAATGGGTCTGGTGGTAACAAATCTCTTAGTTTTCAGTGATTTTTTTTTTTCATTAATTGCTTAGTTGGGATTTCTTTGAGTATGCTCTGTGTCTTCAGTCTATAAGTTTATGTCTTTTGCCAAATTTAGGACATTTTTAGCCTTCATTTGTCATTTGTTTTAATCTTTGTTAGTCTCATTATCTTTCTTTTCTCCTTATTGGCCTCCATGATACAAATGTTAAATCTTTTGTTATGATTCCACAGGTCTGTGAGTCTCTGTTCTTTTTTCCCTCCATGATCGAGATCTGGTCTTATGAAAATTTGTATAGGAACTTTACGAAGATAAAGTTTTTATCTATACTAATACTAGTATTAGTATTTATACTAATACTGCCTTAAAAATGTATGATATCTGTTTATTTTTCCCCAAGAAAACGAATCAGGCACTTGAAAGAGTGATTTAAAAAACAAGTCTCCCCCAAAACAAAATTGAATCATCCGACTTTTTCAGTTATTCATATCAAGAGAAAGTCTAGCTTGTATGTTCATACCTATAAATTTTTAAAATGATAGGAAAATCCTCTTTGAGATTATACATGAATGTTTCTGCTACTTAATAAGATTTATCAATTTCTTACAACAGCCCTATGCAGTAGTTACTTTTGTTATTCTTATTTTACAGATGAGAACATTGAGGCTATGAGGGGTTAAGTAATTTGCTCAAGGTCATGTGACTATTAAGCCTTTTAGAATACTATTTACATAGAAGTATTTTTGAATTTTATAAGGTTAATGTCTTAACTTTGTATCTCTTCTGTCCTTCCTTGCATTTTTTTAGACCTTTACTTAATAATTTATCTTCTACAAAAATGTCTCTTCTATCTAAAAATATTGCATCAAGTGTAGCTTCTAAATCATACAAGTTTCTAATATATCTCATTTCTTTTGGCAGTTATTTCATTTTCTCATTTTCCATTAACCTTTCTACCCTCTGTAAGCTGGTTTATGTTTCTTCTACTCTGATGAAGCATTCTACTTAAAGTTGATAGTGACCTCAGGTGTCTGTGGGTTTTGTAGTTGTACCTTTTATGAGCAGTATCCACTGCTTATTCTGCCTGTGTTCTGAGTAATGTAAAAAGGAAATGAGGTACTTGCCTTAGTCCTTCAGGCATTTTTACCTAGACAGTTAAAACAGACATATAGTAACTTACAAATTTGATCTTAAAAATATGATCTATCTCTGCTTCCTCTGGTTCAAGGTAGGAACCAATCTGCTGCCTGTTCAAGACCAAGACTGCCTCTACTCTGGGAGGGAGGAGGATAAGAATGAGTAAAATTGTCACAAAACTTTCCTACCATTTGAAGACGGCTTTTACTTAATTGGACATTTGTTGGTTGCTCTAAACCTTTGATTGTTTCCCTCAGTGCCTGCAAAGTTGGTTCAGATAGCTTCTGGGTTTTTTTGGTTTTTTGTTTTGTTTTGTTTTTTTTTTGGGGGGGGGTTTACACATTTCTTTTTAAATGAGAGCTTGGAGCTTTCTCATCCATCATTTTGCTGATGTCCAATAGTGACTTTAAAGAGAAAATTATAAAATATGTGTAACTTGAAACTTACCATTTACATTTTTCTAAGTGTACAGTTTAATGGCTTTAAGTATAATCATGTTGTGCAACCATTATCAGTTACACTTTAATTACAAATTATTTGGCGGATTTTGCATTTTCATTCTATTTGACTTTTCTGTGGCATTTTACTGTGCTCCTAAATTCCTTCAAGTTATCTCAGCTTCTGCGATGCCATTATCTCATCCTTCCCTTGCTTCTCTGACTCCCTGTCCACCGTGTTTTATCTGCTTACCTTTTAGAAATTAATGTTTCCCAGAATGTCAGTCTTCACTCTTTTTTCATTTTCCTTATGTTTACACTTGTTGGGTAATTGCATCTCTTTTTATAGATTTAAGTGTGTTCTCATGACTTGAAAATCTATATCAGAGTTCAATATCTTTGTTGAACTTGAACCCATATTTTCAACTGCCATCTAGTTATCCAGAAAATGATATCCTACAGGAACCTCAAATTTAATATACCTAAACAATTTATTTTTTTCTCTTCAAATTATAATCTCTGCCTTGGGTAATAAAGTCACTATCTACTCACCTAAACTAGAAGATATGTAATTGTCCTTATGTATTCATTCTTAACCCTTCTTGTCCCTTTCAGTAGCTAACCAAGTTCTTTTACTTCTAATGTTCCATTCCTTTTGCCCCAGTTTAGTTCAGATTTTCATCTTTTTATACTTGTATTATCGCAATATGCTTCTACTTGCTTCCTTTTCTATCTTTCTGTTCTAATTCATCATCTTTATCATTGCCAGATTTGGAAAAAATAAAAACCAGTTATGTCACTCCTATCCCCCTCCAAATTCCTATGGTTCAAAATGGATATCAGAAGATAAATACTCAGATTCTTAGCTTGATGTGTTATACCTTTAATATAACCCTTTTTCACAACTTTGCCTCCTTACCTCCTTCTCACTCTCTGGGACCAGGGCATCCTGTTCTTATTCTCTAAATTTTTGCCTTTTTTTCTGTCTAGATTGCCTTGCTCCACCTCCATCTTATTCTTTGTAAATTCTGTTCTTTAAAGATCAGCTCAAATATCAAATCCTTTATGAAACCCAATTGATTAAACAGTCCATTCCCTGTTCATGTAGTACGTATTTATAGCTCCAAGGATCTGTATTGTTTACTTGTTCTATTTACTAACCAATGAACTCGCAAATACAGGAAGTTGTTATTACTACTACTGCTTTTACTATTATTATTTGTTTTCTTACAGAGGAGGCAAACTTCTAAATAAATAATTACAATATAACAAATATAATAATTCCTATAATTTGAAGCACATAGGAGGATTATTAATTATTTTCTCTCAGCGTATTGGGAAAGACAGGAACAAAATAAGTGACATTTGAGGCAGTCTGAATGTAGGTAATGTTAACACCCCAGCTAGAGAAAATAGCAGGTGCAAGGGCAGTGGGGTAGGGTGAACATGGCCTCTTGTATTACTGCTTCATGCCAATGCTCTCTAGGACAGTTATAGTGCAAAAAAATTAAGTATTCTAAATATTTAGTAAAACATACATTGGTGACTGAGGGAGACTGATTGGAAAGTGCCATTGTAGAGATATATGCATGTAGAGGAAATGAGTCGTAGGGAGCATTAGCATCTATGTAGTAATGTCACACCTATTTAACAGATTTTAATTGTATTTAATATCAGAAGTTGTTAAAATTCTGTTTTCATTTTTATATCAGTGTTTAATTTTGAGAAATGTTTTATCCCTTTAGCAAAGAGATTTATAGGTATTCAAATATTTTCTTTAAATGGTACATCATCTGTCATCAAGTTTACCAGAAGTCTTTTAGGGTACCAAGTCTTTAGGGTACCAAGGGTAAGCTTACTTTAAAAATATCTTCATGTTCAGAAGCTTTGGTTTTACTACTGTAGTTTTAATGAGTTTTTTTTTGGTAGTTTCTCAAAAAATATGTCCATGCTTACAATAGTAAACACTTAGATTTTGAAATCTTAATTTAAAATGGATGCTTTTTACATGCAGTATTACTTCCTTTCCTAGTGCTTATATTCTTATAACAAATTGTACTATTACTAATGGATTTAATCCTAAGTGATATTTACACAGGACTCTTACTTTTGTAATTCAAAACTCTCCAGAGAATTTAAGTTTGCAGCAGTCGTTGAATAATTTCTCTTGTTTCTCCTTTTGCTTAATCTCTGTTAGATAACTGGTGCTTTTTCCCCTTCTGATACTGCACATCTTAAGAAATATGAAGTGTTCATTCTTTAGACATTCTTGTAAAATGTTATATTTGGAATTAATTATACCTGCCTGTGTGTGTTTATATGAAAGTGCTTCTCCAATGTGATTAGCTTCTTTCAAAATGTACTGCTATTACTGGTCTACTATTGTTGTTCAACTATGGGTAGCAAAGAAATTCATTGTTTTAGTTTTTTGACATTGTCTCCTCTCATATATCCTCTCCCTTGCATTTCTTAAGTTGATGGTTAAGTTATATGATGGACATGTGAAAGTAGAGGATAGCTTTCCTTCATGCCTAAATTATAAAATTAAGTGAAGGAGTAGTATGACTGCATACTGCTATGTCTGTCATTCCTTATGAATTGTTTTTCCTCTTGGAGGAATGTTAATTTCTGTTAAGGTCCTGAGTTCTGGTATAGGAATATGGACTCTAAGAAGTGGAGAAGTCTTGTTCATTATTTTAAAGAACTTCAGAGTGTTAAATAAAAGTCAGGATTCCTTGCCCCAATTTATGGTTGGATATACACATTTCTTGTGTAGCTTTTCCACTACATTAAAGTAGAAGCCTATGTCCCTCTCCCTTACCCCAATGTCTTGACTCCCCTTAGCCCCTGTTGGTATATGCATTAGATAATGCTAAAAGAATACTTTCTTGCCCATTTTATTTCTTTGATAAATGCATATGATTTTTGCTTATAGGTGATACTGAAATGCCATACACCATCTCATATGACTGTAAAATTAGAGTGTATAATGATAGGTCCAAACACCTTGTGACTATAGACAATTAGTGGAGGCATCTAGTTTCCATTAACAAATACATGATCAAATTCTGTGTTCAAGCAAAAGTTAGTTGCCCCTATGTAAAAAAAAGAAAGTCATAGATGGGATTACTGCAAGTGAGTAAGTGTTTAACTCTGTGACCTAAGAAGTTTTTATGACCACCTCAGTAAATGTCTACTTTCTATTTATGTCACAAGTAGTGAGATTAACTTGTAGAACTTTTAAATGTCAGCCAGAGAAATAAAGGAAAAGAAGGAAATGGGACTCTTAAGGGCCAAACACTTCGCGTACTTCACTTATTTAATTCTCACAAATCAATTGTGAGTTTAGGAAGAGAAAAATGAGCTTTGAAAGGAAAAATGACTTAGAAATATGTGATATGTCTTTCCAGTAGTAACATCCCAATGTAATCTGTTTTGTCTTTAAGATGCTTTTGCTTTATTTTTCCATGTTTGGATTATTTGAACCACCTGCAATTCATTTTATTATTAAGCATGACTCAAAAATCATTCTTCTCCGTGGTGCAGTCCAATTATACAAACAACATTTACCGAGGAGTAACACTGTTGTCAGCTCCATCTTGCTTCATATCTCACTATTGAACGGGCAGTTCTCTTGCCCTTTCACTGCAACAAGTCTTATAGCTCATGTATTGGTTAGTGCTATTTTAGTCCAGTGATTTTATTGAGCTCTTACTATGTATTTCAGTTAGGATGCTTCTAGTCACAAGAAATAGAAAATTCAGTGCAAATAGAGTTAAACCATGGGAGTATGTATGAAGAAAGCTGGGTAGAGTGGCTCCAGAATAGGTTAATTCAGTGGTTCAACCAACATCATTAGGGACAAGTTTCCTTCCATCTTGGCTTTGTCATCCTCTGATAACTTTCTCTGAGGCTGCAAGATGACTGGTGCTAATTAAGGTGTCACATACAGACAGGATAATTTCTTGTGAAAGTAGGAACTATGTCTTACATGTATCTTTTCGAGAGATAAAAAACTTGTCTCAGGAACCTTTTGTAGGTTTCCCCTCACATCTCACATACCAGATTACTGTGTTCCTGTGTTTAAACCAAACACTGGCAAAAGTAATAGGCCTCTGGTATGTTTGTCTTAAACTAATCAGAACCACCCTACCAGAGCTGGGGAAGGTCTCTCCCTCCTTGGAAGCTCTTAGTCTCATGGGGGAAGATGGGTGGCCCGAACAAATTCAAGGTTAAATTAGGAAGGTAGAAATAATTATTGGGGTAGGAGAGCTAACAGAATCTGCTGTGCTATGAGTAAAATGTGATGCTCAGTTCTGGGGTTTAACTTACTCAAGATGTTTAAAATCTAGCTGCAAAGATTGAAGTGAAAAATAACTAATACAAAGGAAACTGTTAGTTTTAAAAGGTAGTTTAGAGAAGGTCATACAGAAGAGAGAGTATAGTGGTATATTGGAGAAAACATAGGATTTTGAGCCCGAATACTAGGTTTGAGTGCCAGCCAGTGTACTTTCTAGTTATAATTAGGAGAATGACGTGATTTTTCTACTGATTTTTAAATAATGCATCTTCAGTTTAAAAATGCATGCTTATTCTCAATTCTTAATTTTATTTTTACGATATTGAGGATTTTTAAAATCTTGCTTTTATCATGGTCATGTTATATCTTATAATTACTAGACTAAAAGTATTTTGAATCTTACACAGCTTACTAGCTAGCTGTGTGGCATTGGACAAGTCAGTTAATATTTCTGATTATTTGCCTTGTATATAAAATGAAGTAGTGAAACAAGGTAATTTTTGAGGTTCTTATCTAACATTTAGTATTTTTTCTAAAAACTTTGGAGTAAGAATGGAGGCAGTTATTTTAAATATATTTACCAAAGAGAGCATGTGAGTAAAATTTAGTATACAGTTTTCTAACTTTTAAAAGTTTTATTTAATACTTGAAAATAATTTAATCTAACATATATTTAGATGTTCTGAACCTTTTAAAACTGAAAAGTGTTAAAATAATAAAAATGCTTTTTAAATTATTTTTTATTTAAAAAACTTAAAATAATAAAAATGTTGTTATAAAATAATAGTGTAATATATTGAGGTTATCTCATTATATCTACTCTCATTCCCTAGTCCACTTCAGGGTGTCAAAATTTGCTCTAAAAATTTTCTTGTGTAGCTAATAGTATAGTAAGTAGTACCCCCTTACCCACAGAGGAGTATGTTCCAGGATCCCCAGTGGATGCCTGAAGCTGTGGATAGTACCACAAACCCTATATATACTGTGTGTTTTCCTGTACATACATATACTTTATGGCTTTTCTTTGACATGTCTGAATTGTCAGCTTCACTACTCTTGCACTTTGGGGCCATGATTAAGTAAAATAAGAGTTACTTGAACACAAGCATTATGATACTGCAACAGTTGATCTGATAACCAAGATGATTATTAAGTGTCTGAAGTGTGGGTAGCATATACAGTATGGATATGCTGGACAGAGGGCTGATTAACATCCTAGGCAGGACAGAGCAGGATGATGCGAAATTTCATCATGCTACTCAGAACGGTGTATCATTTAAAACTTAAGAATTGTTTATTTCTGAAATTTTCCATTTGGTATTTGTGGACTTCAGTTACCCATTGACCATGGGTAACTGAAACTGTACATAAAGGGGAGAATAGTGTGCTTGCACTCTCCTCTAGTCTGTGTAATCTTTTGGAGTGAAACAAAAATATTATTTCTTGAATAATGTAATGCCTTTGCCTTTGAGCATACAAATCATCGATTTATTGTACATTTTATATCTGCTTGTTCAGGTCACTCTTCAAGGCACTATGGGAAACATGAAATAGTAACTGTGGTTTTTCCTTGAAAAATTAAAATCTAGTAAGATTTAAAAAT
Organism: Eonycteris spelaea; assembly: GCA_003508835.1. Classification (NCBI taxonomy): domain Eukaryota; kingdom Metazoa; phylum Chordata; class Mammalia; order Chiroptera; family Pteropodidae; genus Eonycteris; species Eonycteris spelaea. Next base: position 4,353,926 of record PUFA01000127.1, on the reverse strand, counting down.
ATATATTGATATTTAATTACCTTTTCCTAGAAAACAGTGCATTCAGATAATTTATTGGTTGGTTTTTCAATTTAGAACGGGTCAAACATCAGCTAAAAATCAAGTTCTCATGTAAAGGTTCTTACTCTTTTCTGTATTTTATTTTATTTTATTTTTTTAGGCGAAGCAACCCTTGGTTGACCTCACAGATTGCAAGGATCTTGTCAACTTATAACCCCTTATTTTTTTATTTAATTTTTTTTATGCCTACAGCACCTGGTCTTTGGTGGTCTCCCATCCAAGTACTAACTAGGCCTGACCCTTCTCTTTTCTATAAATAGAAGTTAATATTTAGATGGCTTATAGGACTCTAAGAAATGTATCTCAAAGGGTGATGGACTTCCTTTAGTTGAGGAGCTTTTTCTTCAGGTCTGCACAAACTTCTGAATTTTGAAAACTCACCAGTATAGGATGAGTTTATCTCTTAAAGTGGTCAACAACATTGGGATTATTAGCTGTTTTCTCTGTGGTCCGTTGCCAACTCATGCAATGGTGGATTTTAAAGCCTGTTTAAATTTGACTCTACCTTGTGGTTTCTTAGGGGAATATTTTAAGTATTCTTAAATAGTTGGGTTATTCACACCCATGGCTTAATACAAAGTATAAAATCTATATATCCTTTAGCTTAAATTTTCCTTTATAAGCATGACTATGTAGGGTCTGCAGAAGGTACATCTTCTTTTGCTGCTTCTGTTCTTATTCTTGGGCTCTGCAGAGCAAACTTGATTTCCACAGCTAAAGAAAATGAAGATTACTTGTATTTGTGTGAATGTTCCTTCTTTTCCTGCCACATGATAAGATATATCCTGTATAGATCCATTCCCACTTCATCACTGATGGGTATACTTTTACATTGCCCTGCACTTGCTTAAATAATATTTAAATGTCCACTTAAAAGTAAGAGCTTATGTTTGTTCTTTACTGATAGTTTCCCTAGAAAATACTTAAGAAAGAGAACCCTTATGAAAATCTAGTATGTTTTTATAATTTAAAATGTATCTAAATGCAATTTATTTTATACTAAATTTCACACATATTTTAGGATCTTTTATTTAGTTACCATCTTTAGTTACTAAAAATTTGTAGTTGTGAATATCGGCCATTTGTTTTCGATGAGTGTCAGTGTAATCAGTAGTAAGGGGAAGTAAAAGTAAAATTTTATGCCCATATGAGGGGAAAAGGGCATTAGTTGAAGTCAGTTGTGGCTAACTGATGGTGATTCTGCTGCTCTTCTGTCGTGGAGAGTTAGAAGGTGAAAATCTATATATGAAATAAAAACATTTTCTCTCAGTACTCAATGTAACCTTTTAGAAAGTGTTAAATAAATACAAGATGTATGTGAGAGGGCAAATTAAATGTTAAGGGTTGCGTTTTATTCTTATAAAAAAGAAAGTATAGTGTAAAAAACTAACTCTTTGTTTATTTGTTTAGGATGGATTGGATGCTTTGGTGTATGATTTGGATTTTCCTGCCTTAAGAAAAAACAAAAATATTGACAACTTTTTAAGCAGATGTAAGTAATTTTTGTGGAGGTTAATGACAGATTGTATGTAATGAAATTATGACATAGACAAGTCAAGCCCTTTTTATCCTTCTGTCTACTTTTTGGTTATTTCATTAATAATTTCTACATATAATGAGTAGGAAGTGACAGAAACTTTATTAGCCAGCTTAGATGTCTGTCAGGAGAATCTATAAAATATTTTGCAGAGAAGGGAATGAAAAGTAAATGGTTAAAATAAATTTGTTAAAATAAGCATTTACATATATTCACATTGAATTTCAATAATGTTATATTTGTCCTTTTTTTCTTTTATAAGTGAATTAGCTATATTTTAATATCTGTGGGAAAGAATAGATTACATATAAAAAGTCTTCCTAATTTCTTCAGGAAAGATGGCTTATATTTAAGTTTTACAGATGTTCTTTTCTAAAAATTCTGTTTTGGATTTTGATATTAGATATTATCATTTAAAAATTTGATTAAAGAACTTATTAAAAGTTTTAAACTTTTAATCTTAAAGACTTGATAATAAAGTTTAGATAATAAAGTATTTCTCATTCCATTTCTTTATTTCTGTTCCTAAACCTAATATTGATATTTAGGTTGGGTTGGTTTTAGTGTTGTCTTTCAATTTTGGTTACATATGTTTTGTTAGAAAAGTTTTATTTTTCTGAATATTCAAATGTTTTCACTTACCAATTTTGTGTTTTTATAATTTTCCACTTTTCATAAAATATTTATTTAGCCTTAATTTAATTTTGGAATATGGCGCCAGATCTGAATTAGGAACGTTTTAAGTATAAAATTCTCTTAATTTCTCTCATCTTATTGAAATTGCCCAAAATTTTATTATTGTTTACATTTGCTTACCTACCTACTTAACAGTATGGGTGATGGAGAAACATCACTACTACTTCTTATTTGAGGCAAAGGATAAGTCTTGTTAGTACAAAGAGGAGTGTGTAATCTTGTAAAGTTAGGGTAGCAAGAATTGTAACATATGCTTTCTTAATCTGTTACTCCCTTTGTTAGGCAGCATTGCTGTTTCCATAATATTGAGTAATATTGAGTATGTCTTTATATTATATTTTATAAATAGAAACATCCATACCCACAATAGAAATTACTAAAATGAAATGAAAATGTAAAGATGAACGATGTTAGCTGATAAACCTGTGTAGTTTAGTTTATAAATTGGAGGAAAGTACAGAAAATAATATAACAAAATTTTAACAAATCATGTCTAGCTTAAGGTAAAAACTGTGACCAAGGAGGGTTTATACCAGGATTGCAAAGTTAGTTTAAGGTTCAAAAATCAATTAGTGTAATTTACGTTATTAACATATTAATTAGAAAAGAAAATCTATAAATTATCTCAGTCAATGCAGAAAAGGCATTTGATAAAATTCCGTATTCATTCTTGATTTAAAAATACCTCTGCAAATGAGGAATTGAGGGAAACTCCCTTTCCCTGATTTAAGAGAATCTAAAAAAATTCTGCAGCTTAGATTGTATTTAATTGTGCATGATTAAATGCTTTTCCTTTAAGATTGGGAATAGGCAATCATCTCATTACTTTCATACAACATTGCCCTGAAAGTTTTAGTTCAATTAGATAAAGAAAAATCATATAGATTAAAAAGGAAGAAGTGAAATTTTATTTATTTATATGACATTCTTTTTTATATAGAAAATTCTCAAGATTTTCTGCAAAAATACTTCAAAAATTAACATAGTTGCAGGTTAGAAGGTTAATATACAAAAAACACCCAATTATATTTCTATAAATTAGCAAGGAGCAATTTGAAATTGACATTATAACAAATATAGCACCATTTATAATAGAAGCAAAAACATGACAAATTTAGGAATAAATTTGACAAAATATGTGTAAGTTTTATACTGAAAACTACATACTATCACTGAGATAAATTCAAGAAGACCTAAAAAAAGGATATTCAGTATTCATTAGTTGGACAATTTAATATTAAAATGTTAGGAGTCCCCAAAACCTAAGTGGGCTTCTGTTGTTTTGGTTTTGTATAAGATGACCAGCAATTCTAAATTCATGTGGAAATCTGAAGGATCTGGGATAGCCAAACAATTTTGGAAAGTAAGAACAAAGTTGGAGGACTAACAGTACTGGATTTCGAGATCAAGACAGTATAATATTAATGAAAAACTAAACTCATAGATAAATGGAACAGAATAGAGAGTCCAGAAATAGACCAGTATACAGCCAATTAATTTTCAACAAAAGTAACAAGGTAATTGAATATTCAGCCTTATTTCATACCATATACAAAAACTAACTCAAAATGGATCATAAATTTAAATGTAAGAGCTAAAACCAATACCTCCAAAAGAAAACATAGAAAACAATTGTGACTTTGGGTAGGAAAGAGTTTCTTAGGTGGGACACAAATAGCACAGACCATTGTTTTGGGGAAAAGAAAAAGGTTAGAATTCATCAAAATTCAAAACTTTTTTTCTTTAGGAGACATTGCTAAGAAGAATGAAAAGATGAGCCATAGGCTGGGAGAAAATAGTTACAAAACATATGAAAGGGAAAGATTAGTCTTTTTTAACAAATAGTACTCAGACAATTGGATATCCATATGCAAAAAAAAATGAAGTTGGACTCCTCAGGCCACATACAAAATTAATTCAGCATGTAAGATCTAGAAGTTTAAAACTCTTAGAAGAAAACAGTCATAAATCTTTATGACCTTGGTTAAGCAGTTGTTTTCTTCAAAATACCTAAAGTACAATTAGCAAAAGAAAGATAAATTGGACATCATCAAAATGAAAAACTTTCGTGCTTCAAAGGACACTATTAAAGTGAAGAGACAACTCACTGAATAGAAAATATTAGTGTATAATACACTTGATAAAGGATTAGTGGCTGGAATATATAAAGACATGTAACTCAACAATACAGAGACAACTCAATTTAAAAATGGGCAAAGGATTTGAATAGACATTTCTCCAAAGAAAGTACACGAGTGGCAGATGAGCACATGAAAAGCTTCTCAACATGATTAGTTATTAGGAAGTTGCAAATTGTGGCCACTGTGAGGTATCAGTACATATTATTAGAGTAACTAAAAATTTAAAAATTGACAAAATGAAGTACATATATATATATGAACAGAACATGTGGAGCAGCTGAACTCTGACACATTTCTGGTTGGTTTGTAAAATAGTAAGGGATTTTGGAAAACAGTTTGTGTATTTCTTATGAAGTTATACATGCATACCATATGACTCAGGAATCCTGCTCCTACATATTTAGCTAAGAGAAGTGAAGGTATGTGTCCACACAGAGACCTGTATGAGAATGTTTAAGGCATTTTATTTATAATTGCTAAAACTGGAAGCAACCCAAATGTCTATCAGCTTATAAATGGATAAACAGAAAGGATAAACATAATGGAATACACAACAGTGAAAAGGAGTAACTGATATGTACAAGAGCATAGATAAATCTCAAAAGCATTGTGGTAAGTGAAAAAAAGCCAGACACAAAGAGTACATACTGTATGTTTCTCTTTACATGATATAACATTTTCCTTCAACTCCTGATGTTGCATTTATGTACTATTTCAGAGTAATAGATTTTTGTCTGATAGAATTTTACATATTGCTGAGATTAATTTATGAAGATATAGCTTTCATTAGGGAGTACATCAGAATTATTTTATTACAGGTAAATGTTTTGTTTTGAATTGCTTTTTGCTGACAGGTATCAGAAGTAGTGAACTAAGACTACACCTGGAATATAGGATAAAATCTTTCTCTTTAGTATGTACTGTCTCACTAAAGTATATAGCAGCTTTAAATTATAGCAGCTTGAAATATTTTAAACTTCAGGCCTAAGCATCTTACAAGCTATTAATTTTTATCTCTTTGGGTTGGCAACTGAAAGGGAAAAGAGAGTCTCTGACCATTTGCCTGAATATTTAGTTAAATATAAAGATTTGCTTATCCGGACTCTGCTGTGTGATACCTAAACAGTGAGGACTACAAAGGAAATGTTTATCAGCCTCTGTAACTGATAAACATTTTAAGGTGAATTTGAGATAGGGGTTAGAAATAAAATGAAACTTCTTGGTACTCACATTTTTGAAGAAACGTTGGGTGGGAGTCATTGGGAGGGATGGAGAATTTGGGAACAGTCATTATGATTATATGTTTGAACCATTTTGAATGTCACTGAGACTTTGGAGTAAAAGGTTCATAATTATGTTAGTAGAAGTCTTTTTTAATGTTTCATGAAAATTATAATTGATGCAAATTATATTCAGACAGGAACAGATCCTCATACATGCTATCATAGGATACATCTCCTAATACCACTTAAGAAACTTAAATGATAATGGTGACCATTATGTAAAGTAAGACTATATAGCATGGGAGTTTCCACAATAAACTGCACCAATCAAATTTTGAAGTACAATGTCTGGTTTGCCTGGAGCATAGACAACATTTTTGTTTGATGTAGAGAGGGAAATATTTTAACATAATAATTTGTATGATACTTGTACTTCCTTTATCCTTTTTTTTTTCCTTCTGATGTGCAAAATATTGTTTTAAAAAGTAAAGAAAAAAATATATCTTAGGTCAGTCATTAATAAAACAAGTAGAGATATGCTAAGTGTAGTTTTATACACTAAGTCAATTTATTGTCTGGGATTTATATAGCCTTGTTTGAAATATAAATAGCACTTTGTTATGAGGAACCTAGGATGAACTTTATAAATCACTAAAAAATAATGATTCCTTTTCATAGCTAGGATGGTAGAATGAAAAGGATTGTGGGCCATAAACTTAATGTGTAATTATTTTACCTCTTTGCTTTTATATAAATAAAATGATATGATTACTGGGGAAAGAAAATGTCAACACATTTTACTTTGTATAAACATATACCCTTTCTAAAACAAGATAGAAATTGCAGTGTATTCCCATTGCATAGGCAATTTTTATTTTAGCACGACCTCAATTCTTTTCCCTCAAAGAGCTGAAATTATTCTAAGAGTGGCAGTGGGTTACAAGGATATATAACTTCATAATTAGCTTTTGTTTATTTTTATTATTTTTTATTTTATTTTTCAATTAGAGTTGATGTTCAATATTATTTTATATTAGCTTCAGGCGTACAGCATAGCAGTTACACACTTTTATAATTTATGATGTAATCCCCAAGATTAGTACCCACCTAGCACTATACATAGTTATTACGATATTATTGACTGTATTCACTATGCTCTTCTTCACATCCCCATGACTATTTTGTAACTACCAATTTTTACTCCTTAATTCCTTCACCTTTTTAACCCAGTTCCGCAAATCCCCTCCCATCTGACAATCATCAGATTGTTCTCTGTATCTGTTAGCCTCTTTCTGTTTTGTTTGATTGTATTTAAAAAATAAGTTCAAATAAATTAGTATTTATTATTAGTATTTACACAAATATTTATTAAACTAAATTTACCATAGTCTGATAGAAGGTAATGGAGGAGGGAAGAGCATCATAAAGAAAATCTATGAACCTGAGAGTAAAAATGTGCTAGAGAGCATTTGTTTGTCTAAAAAAGGTAAACCCAGAAATTATATTTTATGGTAGCATACTATATATAGCTATCCTAATATAGATTACAAAAGTGGCATAATAGCTATGGTAGAGGTGGTATAGCAGCTATCTACTTATAAAAGCATGTAGAACAATTGATAAAATCTTTATGTGCTTTGCCAATAATTTAATTTTTCACAAAGTAATTAGAGTAATTGCTATTCTGAGGTTTTGACCAAAAAGGCTGAATTGAGAGGTAATAGACCTTGAGAGCAAGCATTCAATTCACTTTAGATTGGTGGCACTGTTGACATTTTGGGTCAGATAACTGTTGGGGCAGTTTTTTGAACTATAGGATGTTTAGCAGCATCCCTGGCCTCTGCCTTCTAGATGCCAGTAGCATACTCTCTAGCTTACCCCCAGTTGTGACAATCAGAAATGTCTCAAGACTTAGCCAAATGTACTCTGGGGGTCAAAATTGCCCTCAGTCAAGAACCATTGCCTAGGACTCTATGTTACTGAAGGAAAGAAATGCTGGGCACTATCAGGCATGTGCTCCAAGCTTAGGAAATTTAATCAAATTTACTGAAAAGATAAATCCTAAAAATAGTGATTCCAAGTAAAGGATGATATTTCAAAAAGGGTAAATATAAGAAGGTTACACTCATAGAAACAAGGTTATTCCACAGGGAGTTCTTAGCTCAGGGTAAGGGATATGAGTGAAAATGTTAAGTATGAGTGCATATCCAGGGATAAATGCAAAAGAGTAGCATAAATCTATAATGGTTGTGTTAGGCCAGAAGCCCATGATGAGCCAAGATTTGTGAAAAGTTCTTAAGGCAACAAAAGTAATTCCTTTCCTCTAAGCCTTCCCATTTTAGAGTTATGGGTTTAAGAGAAAATGATAAATTCACTACATGGAACCACTTATTCTTAAATGATTTTTTGAATGTCCAGTCACCAAAGACATAAGGAATATGACAGTGTTTTTTAAAAACTATAGCACTTACCATCTCGTGGAGGGAACTACAGAAACAAATAGTATATACCTTTATAATAGTGGAAGTTTGTAGAGAAGGTAATGATGCATAGATCTTGAGGGAGTAAAGAAAGGCTTTGGAAAGTAACATTTGAGTAAAGTCTTAAAGTATAGTCTAGATTTCTCAATTGAGGAAGAACAATTTAGGCAGAGGGGGAACAGCATTTGTTAAGTTATGGTATTTCAAAAGTATGATATCTTTGAGGAACGATAAGTTTGGTATAAACTGAACTTGGTTTATGATGAACAAGCAGGGGTAAGGAGGATACATGGCAGAAGAAGAGACTGAAATGGTAGGTTGAGCCTTTTGGGTTAATGGATTGCATAAAAAGAATTACATTGTATCTTGTTTTTGTTTTCCTTATTCCCAAGAGTTTTAAAAATGTAGGTAAAAGAATTGAAGTTCAGGGAAAGAAGAAATTTGAGCACTTTAAATTAGTTTATACCCCCAGATCTAGGGAAATTACACCCTAGAATATTGAATTAACATGCTGATGTGATTGAGGATCTTTAGAAAAACTTTAGAGAATAGTAGAACTGCCAGAAAATTAAAGATAAGAAAATAAGAAAATACTGATAAATGTAGATTTCTGATCAGTGACAGTCTTCAGGCAGGTTTGAACTTTACTACTACAATGACTGTTGTTCAAGAGTCATCATCTCCACTTGAATGACCACAGTAAATCTTCTGTCTAGTCTCAGTACATTTACTTTTGCTCATGTACAGTTAGTTATCCACATTGAGGCCAGAGATTCTTTTTTAATTGCAGATTTCGTTAAGTCACATCTCACTCTCAGCCTTTCAGTGGATTTTCTTAATCTGGTGCTGTATGACCTTTCAAGTTACATTATTATCTGTACTACTCTCTTCTTTGTTTCCTTATACCTCAGTCACATAGCTTACATTTATTTCCTGGAAAGTACCTTGATACCTTCTCCACAAGACTTCTTAGATGTTGTTTTCTTCACAGAATTCCCTCCAACCCCATCCAACCCCTTGGACTCGGCCAGATATACTGCCGCTGGGTGTGTACTTTCATGGCATCTTGTGCACTTATCACAGTTAGATTATGTATTTTTTGATATGGTTATTTGATTGGTATACATTCTTCTCCTTTCCTCATCATTAGATTGTGTCATTTGAGCAGGACATTTGTATTTTTATTCCCAAACCTGACTGAATATTAGGTACTCATTAAATATTTGTTAATTGTGTTTGAGGTTAAATGCTAACTTGTTAGAGATGATCTGAAAAGTATTCTTTTGTTGGCAGAGTTTGGACACAATCATTGGTTTTTAAAATTATTTTTGATTGCCACATAGTTCAAATGTATTGATGATAATATAGCAGATATCTCTGTACCCATCATCACCATTAAACTAATTAAAATGGTTAGTTACCATATTAAAGGGCATATTACATGTATCATTGTAAAAGGGTTGTACCTACATTTTTTGTGAATTTTTCTAAGTAATTATATTTGGTAACCAGCCATATAATATTTTGATGTTCCATAAAATGGAGTTTAATATCTTCTCTGATTACTTCCTTATCTTCCTTCCAAAAATAAGATTTCATGGATTACACACATTTAATTAGATATTAATTTATATGTAAACAGGTAGTAATTATCATTAGAAAGTTTGTTCCTCTTTTCTCCCATCTTGAGGTGTTAATATATCATTACTCTGGCATGCTTCAAAACATAAAATACTTCTTTTTCATAATGTTTAAATTTGTGAAATCACGATACCTTTCTGCTTATTAAATATTTATTACAATAGTTGAATGTTAGTGTTATTTTTCAATTAGCTATTCATTAGTTGGTAGTTAAAATCAGTAACAATTTTTTATTAACGCAATGGAGGAGTAAATTATTTTCAGTTTAAAATGTTCTGCTGATGTCATTGAATCTGTTGTTCATCCAAGGAGGTAAAAACAATTTCAGTATGTTTGCCTCAGCTCCTCGTGGAATTGCACATAAGGTACATATTGGTCAATAGAAAAGGGGAAACTTTTCTCATTTTAAATTAACATGTAAAAATATTTAAACAAAACAGCAAAAGTTTTTATGACTTGTAAAAGAGTCTTCGTTTTAATATTTGTGGCTAGTTTCTTCTCAGATGTCTCATTACATTTATAAAGTCATTACTGTAATTTTGAAGATGAGTACCACATTACCTGTATGAAAATTAAACATGGTTTTATGTACTTTGAATATAAATTTAGATGTAGTTATAAGTCTACACTTTGAGGGATTTTAAGGAGCAAAAATTCTAAAAACAGCAAAATTTATATACTGTCTTTCATACACTATTCTGCATTTGTAAGAGTTAAGTTTCTTGAGAGAGGGAAGGTATAAATAGATTATATTGATTATATATTGTGATTCGTCTAAAATTCCATTTTCAAGCTGCTCAACAGATTTTAAAAAATGTAATATTACCATTTGGTAGTGGCATTAAAAACTTCCTTTGCAACTAAGTATTAAGGTACATGTAAGAGTGCATTAATATGGGATATATCCAGCCAGAGGCATTGAAATGTGAAGTTTAGGTATGTTTGATTTTTTGCTTGTTAAGTATATAAATGACTTGCATAGTTTGGTAACTCCAATGGTGAATGTATTTCCATGGGACAGGGGCAGGGGCAGAATTATAGTCATATTTTGGGGGTTTTTTTTCAAGCAATACTGAAGTATAAGAAAAAGAGTACTTTATTGAAGGACATAAGACTAATAGATCATCAGGGAGAGTCTAGAAGCATACTTTTTTATTAAATGAAAATTTGGCATAAGCTTAATATAACAATTAGGTCATTGGAGAAAGGTAGATTATTCAGTAATTTGTATTGAGACAATTAGATATGATGGGAGGAGAAAATGAAATTCAGTCTCCATAATATATACAAATGTAAAGGTATAAAGTCCTAGATGAAATTATAGGTGTTATGTTTATAGTCTTCAGGTAAGGAATGCCTTTTTTTTCCCAAGGAGGATACCAGGGCTAGAAACTGTAAAGGAAATATTGACAAACTTTAGTGTATCAAAACTATGTATAAAGAAAAATGTAAAGAACACTGACAAACTGGAAAAGATTACAACATCCTTGATATAATTATATTCCTAATATACAGTCAAACAAATGCATTAATATTTCAAGAAATATGGGTTAAAAAAAGAAAAAGATTCCACCCCTATCTCCACCCCAATCTAATGAGAAAGATAAAAAAAGAATATTTAGGATAGTTTAGTATTGAGAGTGAAAATTAGTGCAGTCATTTTGGAGAGCAGTTAGTACATTTTAAAACTAATAATATTCACGAGCATAATGTATCCTATAAATATTTAAAGAAATATGTCCTGCAAAAACAGCTCTGCAAATATACAGGAATGTTTGTCATAGCAAATGTATGTTGTCAGAGCAAAAAGTTAGAACAATCCAAATATAAATCAGTAGAATCTGTCAGTGTGTTCAGTGAAAAGCAAGTCACAAAATATCTTTGTACATCAATAAGTATGTATAGATTACACATTTTAAAAAATGAATATATATATCCCATTGCATGAATATACATCATAATTTTAAAAGGTGTTTAAAAGTGGATATTTAGGTTCCTTCTAGTTTTTCACTATTACAAATAAGGCTGTGCTGAACATTCTTATACATACAATTTGATGTACTTGCTTTTTTCCTTAGTTTGGAGTGAATTCCAGGAAATGCTGAGTCAAGCATTGTATTCAGTTTACATTTTTATATATATTGTCAAAATGCAGTTTTATACCACAACAAGATATTTTAAATTTTAAATCAGAGCCATAAAATTGAATATATTATTCAGTTTGACCAAGGATGTTAGAAAATCTTGTTTAAAGTTATTACAAATAAACTATCAATCAGATTTTTTCTTTTACAAGTATAAGTATTGTTATGACTAATATCGTTAGCAGACAGGTAAAGATAGTCAGACAAACTGGATTCTGAGTTCGATAACCAATCCATAGATAAACAGGCCTTGTCAGTGTCATGGGATAGCTGTCTACCTCTGATGCCAGCAGCTTCTCATTCTAGAGGAATCTCTAATGTCCATTGTTGAGTGTCACAGATAAAGGAAGATGTCCAATCAGTTAGGTGCCTGGTAAGGTCCCTTTCAACAAGATTGGAGAGTGTCTTTTATTTTATGTCCTTACCAAAAACAAAACAAAACAAAACAAAAAAGCTTTAGGTAGCTTTAGGTAGTCAGTGATCTTTAAAGTCTCTGTCTCCTGGGAGCTTCCTCTAAGAGGAAGCGGTTAGCAGCTTGGCATTTTCTTAAAGCGATTCTGTCAGATCTTGACAGGAGTATAAGATGTCTTAATAATGTCAGCTCATAAGTTCATTTATCTAAGTCCAGCTTAAATGCACTGTGATACATGGAGGAATGCAAAAACCAAAAAATGAGGATCCAGGGATCAGGAAAAAACCAACAGGCTGTCTTGGGTTTCCCATAGCCCTGACTGTTCATTCACTTTACAACCATTTTTTTATGCACACAATATATCCTAGAAGTTTTCCTCATTTTTAATGCTTCTCGTGCAGTTTCAAATCTTTGAGATACTCTAGGAGTCCTGAAATACTGCACAGTTATTTCTACATGTAGAGAAAAGTTACAAAAGTAGTAGAGATTATTAGATGCCCTTCACCCAGCTTTCCCTAATGTTAATGTCTTATATAACCATGGTATATTGACAAGGGTAAGAAATTTAAATTGTTATATTACTAGTAACTAACTATATGTACTTTGCTCAGATATCAGTTTTTCCATTAATCTCTCTTTTTTTGGTTACAGAATGCAGTCTAGAATACCACATTGTATTTAGTTTTCATTGCGCCTTAGTCACCTCCAGTCTATTAGAATTTTTTAGTCTTTCCTCATTTTTTGTGATCTTGACAGTTTGAAGATTACTGATCAGATATTTTATAGAACATCCCTCAATTTGGGTTTCTCCGATGTTTTCTAATAATTAGACAGGGGTTATGGGTTTGGGGAATGAATACCATAGAGATGAAGTACACTTCTCATCACATTATATCTGGGCTATGTGATATTATCATGATTTATTAATGGTCTGCCAGGCTTTTCTCCCAGTAAGTTACTGTTTTTCATTCCTTACCCTATTCTTTGGAATCTTGTCCCTAGTCCATGCTACACTCAAGGGAATGGAGATCAGTAAGCTCCACCTTTAGACTCAAAACACTGCACATTGTCTTTCACAGAGCAAAAGTTTTTTTTATTTTGATAAAGTCTAATTTATCAGTTATTTCCATTATGGATTGGGCTTTTGCTATTATAAAAAATCATTGCCAAACCCAAGATTGATTTTTTTAAATAGCTTTATTGAGTTTTATTTGGCATACTATAAAATTCACCTATTTAAAGTATACAGCTCATTGTTTTATGTGTTTAGTTGTGCAGTCATTATCACAGTCACTTTTAGAACATTTCATCACCTCAGAAGGAAGACCCATACCCATTAGCAGTCACTCCTCATTTCTCCTCAAGCTTCTCAGCCCTAGGCAATGACTAATTTATTTTGTCTGTACAGATTTGCCAGTATGGACATTTCCTATAGATGTAATCATACAATAAGTGGTCTTTTGTGACTGGCTTTTTGTACTTAGCATGATGTGTTCAGGGCTCATCCATGTTGTAGCACATACTTCATTCTTTTTAATTGTAAAATATTGTTGCATGGGTATACCAACATTTTGTTTACCGTTCATCAGTCAAACAGACATTTGTATTGTTTCTATTTTTTGGCTATTATGAATAATGCTGCTATGCACATTTTTTGTACAAGGTTTTGTGTGGACATACATTTTTATTTCTCTTAGGTAGATACCTAGAAGTAGAATTGCTAGATCATTATGGAAATGCATTTTGAGAAACCTAAGATTGATTTTTAAATACATATTTTTATTACTTTGGGGTAAATGTATGATTGCTTATCTGTTGTTCCTGAATGGATAAGAGCTGCATGTAAATTATCTCCATTTGTAAATAATATCATTACATGTTTTTAATGTTTTAATAAGTATCATTGAGCATATACATACATACGTCAGAGACATATCTGTGAATGAAGTGTGGTCTTTATCATTAAGGAAATGGGAATTACAGTCTAGGAGAAGAAACATATAAACAATTCCTGTCCAGATCGATAGATGAAGTAATAGGGAAATAGTGATGTCCCAGAGGAGAGAGTCATCCCATCTGCTTGAGGGGATCAGGAATGTCTGAGGAAGAGATACAGAATTAGATCTTGTTTGATAGTAACTTGCTCAAATAAAGTGGGGCAGGTCATTTTAGGCTGGTGATCTGCAAAGGCATGGAGATGGGAAGCTGTATGGCTGTATAGGCAATTGCAACCAACTGGGCTTTGCTAGAGCATTGTTTGGGGGAGAGTATCTAGATAAAATACTGGAGAAATCAGACAGTAACAAGATCTAACATAACAAGATTTATGTTACGTTGAGAAGTTCCGATTTATTTATTTATTTTTTTGGCTAATCTGTTTCTCAAACTGTGTGTGTGTGTGCACGTGCGTGCATGTGTGCACACACTGGCAAACATGACATATCTTTCTGGACCTTGAATTTTATTTGACAGTTTGGGCATAAAATAATTTTTGCATTAAAACATTCAAATAAATAAAACATTCAGATTTTTATGAAGTGGAATACCACATTGTAAGTTTTCCAGATAAATTTTAGATAATTGTAGAGCTTGTTAGGGCTGCTTTGACTACTCTATGGGTTTCTTTAAGGAAGGAGTAGCAGTATTTTGTTCAAAAGGTGTATTATGCATAGCTTTTATCACCATATTTTATCTATTCTGACATTTTAAACTTTTTTAGAAAATTGGGATACGTCTTAAAGGCTATAGTGATACCTGAAATGATGGTGTATTTTATAATATAGGATCTTAGGCTAGGCAAAATATATCTTTTTCTCATTAGAAAGCAACAGAGTAATTATACAAAACTTGAAACATATAGAAAATGTGAGGAATAAAATAATCTGTAATGCTACCACACTCAGAAATGACTGCAGTTATTATTGTGGTATATTTTTTCTGGCCTTTTTTCTATCTACATACCGATATATATTTTTATTTTGAAAAAATTGAGTTTGTAAACCACATGTAGTCTCTTCTGTTTGCTCAGCATTGCCTGCTGGATGTCATTCTATGTAATTATCCAACAAAATTTTAAATGTTGCCTAATATTTTATTATATGTATATGAAATTGCTTAATTTTTATAAGTTGAAAAGCATTTTATTGTAGAAATCTTGATTCTATGTCATATCTAATTTCTTTAGGATAAATTTCTAGAAGTAGAATTTAGTGGATATAAAGTGTGATTTAAAAAAAAAAGAAGAAGAGGAACCATCTGTTTGGTTTCTAGGAAGTTAGATTGATGAGTCTGTATGTGATTGAAATCTTTTTTTTAATTTTTGGTAACTCCAAAGCTATAAATTTTCATCTTTTCTGCACAGCATCTTTTTCTAACTTGTGATTATTTAGAGACCAGTTAGCTTGTTAGCAGCCTGTAAAGACTCATGGTATCTATTTGTGATTCAGTTTTCCCATTTCATTCCTTGCTTACTGTGCTGTGCAGTAATATCGCTCTCATTTCTCTGAACGTTACTTTCTGCCAGCATCACCTGGCTCAATAGTTGGCAATCAGAAATTGGCAAAAAAAAGTTTGATGGTCACACAATCCTGTTTATTGGTCTTAGAATTAATGAGGATTTCTCAAATTTATAATTTTGCAGGTTTTATTTTGCATGAAACAAACTTTATGACTAACAAAGAGGTTAATGCTTATTATGGGAAAAAAGGAACACTAAGGAAATCGGGAAGTTCTCAAGAGTTTTGGAGTTTTAGGTAGGGCAAGAGGGTAGGATGCACTGAAAGACGACATTTGAGAAAAGAATTGAAGTAATCGAGGGAGTTGGCAGGTATTTGAGGGAAGAGAAGGGCATACAGGGGAATAGCCAGTGCAGAGGCTTTAAGAGAGGAGTGTACCTGACGTGTTTGAGGAGCATCAGGGAAGCCACTGTAGCTGAAAACAATTTAAACAAGGGAGAGAATTAGTAGGATGATGTCAGAGGAGCAAGGAAATTGGGAGGCTAGGTCATGTACAGTCTTGTTGGCCATTGTAAGATATTTTACTTTTACTCTGAGTGAGATGGCAAGACATTAGAGAGTTAAGCAGAGGCATGACATGATCTGACTTATGTTTTTAAAATATCACCCTGGGTTTAGAACCAACTATGGAGAGGTAAGGATAGACACAGGGAAATCAGTTAAGAAGTGATAGCAGTAATCCAAGGAAGAGATGATGATGACTTTGTCCAGCATGGTGTAGTGTAGAAGGTGAGAAGTTTCTCATATATATTTCATATATATTTCAAAGGTAGAGCCAGGATATTTTCCTGAAAGATAAGATGTGGAGTATAAGAAAAAAAAAGTCAATAATAATTCCTGTGTTTTTGCCACAAGTAAAATTGAGCCGTCAGCTGAAATATGGAGATCATAGATAGAGGTTTTGGGTGAGAACATCTCTTCAGTTTTTCATGCATTAAATTTGAAGTGTCTGTTACTGAAGTAGATATATTTTGTAAGTAGTTGAATATATAAATTTGAAGTTTGAGACATCTGTGCTAAAGGTAAGTATTTGAGAGTTACTGATGCGTAGATGGTTTTTAAAGCCCACTAAAGCAGTGAGTGTAGGTACAGAAGAAAGCACTTTGAAAGACTGAGCCTTGAGATGCTTCAGTGTTAAAAAATCTGGAAGAAGAGAAGGAATAAGCAAAGGAAACTGGGAAATAACCATTGAGGTTGAAAAGCACTTTTAATGTTTTTGGAAAATGTAGTATCCTGGAAGTCCACTAAAGAACGTGTACTTGGAGAGAGTGATTGAACTGTGTCAAAAGCTGCTGATATACCCCCAGGACTGAGAATTGGTCATTGGATTTAGCAACCTGGTGGTCATTTGTGACTTTGACAAGCAGTTTTGGTTGAAAGGTAATGGCCAAGGCCCACTCAGAGTGGATTTAAGAGCAAATGTAGGAAAGATTTAAAGGGGGCAGGCAGCGTAGACATCTTTCTGAGGGATTTCGTTGCAGTGGAGTTGAGTAATAAGCTATAACTGGTGATATAAATGGGATCAAGGTTTAAGTTAGAATGAAAATAGCATGCTAGGATATGGTAAGGAAGGGTAAAGCTTGGTGATATGGAAAGGGGAGAATTGCTAGAGTAATATCCTTGAATTAGTGAAATAGGATAATATCATTGGTGGAGGGATTGGTGTAAGATAGTAGTATTCTCCTACCTTAAAAGGTGAAGAGACCAAATATATGAGTGTAATGCTGCTAAATGGAAGAAATATATATATATGATAATAATTCTGTGGCAGTTTTCTGGTGATTATTTCATTTGTTTCTGGGTAGTAGCCAGCAAGGTCATTAGCTGTAAATGAGGATCAGTAGGAGAACTGTGGGAGGTTTTAGAAGAGAGAGGGAAATGTCTAGCAGAGTGGGAGAGTGAGTAGATTAGGGCAGTACATAAGTCCCAAGCCAAATTAAGGGCCATCTTTATGTTTGTGATTATGAATTTAAAATTGGGTCAGTCAGTGTGATTTTATGTATTTATCCATGTATATTCAACTGCTTGGGTTCTGACATAGAGTTTGGAGAGTTGGATTTAAATAGGATTATAGTTTTGCCAAACTAAGTACAGTCTGAAAACCAGGGCACTAAAAGTGCATGCAAGCAAGTAATTACAGTGATTGAAATTTAAGCTGGGTAGGTGAGAAGGAGAAGGTATCAGCGCAATGAATTACACAATAGAAATTTAATAAGATCATTGGATTGGAGGTCTTGGTGGATTGGGATTTTTGGAGTTGAGTTATTGAAAGGAGTAATCCAGGAAACTAAGAGAATGCTTAGAGAGTATAAGATTTGAAGTAAAAATTATGGAAGGATTATAATTACTGATAATGACAATGTCTAGTATGTGACTGTGGAAATGAGTGGCTAAGATAATGTAGGAGACAAGATCGCTGAAGGAGAGAAGTTAAAGGTATTGAAAGGCCCGGTTGTTAGAAGTATCATCATGGATATATTAAAATTCTTAGGTTAAAAAGAATATTGAAGAAAAGATCAATAAACTAGGAATTTAAATTATCTAGCAATGAGATGTGATGACCTAAGAGTCAGTAGGTACAGCAACAGTGAGAAGTATTGGGAGATAGAACCAAATAAAACGAAAACCAAAGCTTGAAGATTTAGGGTGGGAGTATAGAAATGGCCGTGGATTTTACCTGTCCTACTTTCAGGACCAGTAGTATAAGGCATATGTTATGATAAAGGGTACCACTTGAGCTGCAGTAGAAATGGTGCCCTAGAGGAGCAGGGTTTCCATGAAAGCAGGGGTTGGCAAACTATAGCCCCTAGCCAAATCTGCCATACCACTTGTTTTTGTATGGTTTATGAACAAAGAATGTTTTTTATATTTTTAAGTGATTGATAAAAAGTCAAAAGAAGACTAATTCATGACATGTGAAAATTATATGAAATTCAGATTTCATTGTCCACAAATAAAGCTTTATTTTGGGATATAGCTATGCTCATTCTTTAATGGATTGTCTGACTACTTTTGGCTGAGTTAAGTAGTTGTGACAGAAATCATGTATGGTGGTGTCTTCGCTTCACACTGCTACTCAGCACACCATAAAGCACAGTGGTACAGTTAGAACTTGACAGTGTTCCATGTGTGTCACCATACCACAACATTTTTTTTATTGTTTTATTGCCAGTGCATACTTGTTGTGTCAAACCCCCCCCCCAAAAAAAAGTGAACTTTATATGTCATTTTAAGGCACAGTGGAGTGTGGACCATTTTATAAAGTTGGATGTGCTTATTATATAGTGACACTATAGCAGTGCTACAAGAATACAATACACTGTACATTGACCTTACCAGAGTAAGCACTCACTATAATATTCCCACTCACAGAAAGCAGCAGTCATAAAAAATAGAAAATTTAAAATGAAATATCTCATTACAGCTGAATTTTCTTCACAGAAATATAAAAGGAAAATGAGTATGCAACTTAAATAAGTTTACGGGTCGATTATTTGTTAGCAAAGCACTGATGGTGAGTGCTTATAGCAGCAAAATATATGTATACAGAGAAAAAAACTTGCTTAAGACTATTAGCTTTTTGGCAAGAACAGTTGCTTTAAAGAATTGAGGCCGTTGGAAGCAGCATCAATAGGCAATTAAAAAACAAGACAAACAATTTTGACTGGTTTTCCTTGACCCTTGTTTATTTGTTGAAGAGTCAGTACCAAGTTTGAAGTAACTAAAGAATTATCCTCAATGTATAGTCTGCATGGAACAAGTACAGGCAAGAATATCTTTAAAGAAGTTGAGAAAACACTAAGTACAGCTTGAAGTGGAGTGTGCTGAGGTGTGTTACCAGTGGCGTTAGTTAAAGTAAGATGCAGGAAAAGGCTTAGTTAGACAAACTAACAAAGCTTGTGAAAACAAAGTGTTTAAAACCTATAGTTATTCATTGTATTATACATCAGCAGGTTACTTTGTGGAAAATATTTGAATCTATCATGTGTAGTTGAACCACAGTGTCAATAGTAGACATCATTTACTCTCATGGATTTAACCATCATCAAGCCTGTAAATTTTGGTCAGAAATTGAACCTGAACATCCCAAGTTAACTTAGCATACAGCAAAGTTGATGGCTTTTAGAGAGAGAGAGAAAGAGAGAGAGAGAGAGAGAGAGTGAGTGAGTGTGTGTGTGTGTGTGTGTGTGTGTGTATTTTAGTTAAGGACTACTGTGGACTAAATTGTGGCCCTCCCTCCCAAAATTTATATGTTGAAACCCTGACTCTTAATATGACTATATTTGGAGATAGGACCAGTAAGGAGGCAATTAAGGTTAAATGAGGTCAAGGGTGAGGAGGCTCTGATAAGATAGGGTTAGTGTCCTTTCTTGTGCACACACAAAAGGAAGAGGCCATGTGAGTGCACAGAAAGACACTGGCTGTCAACAAGCCAAGAAGAGAGGCCTCATCAGAAACCAGTCGTGGTGGCCCCCTGATGTTGGACTTTGAACCTCTTTAAACTAAGAAAATGAATGTCTATTGCTTAAGCTACCCAGTCTATGATTTTGGTATGGCAGTATGGGCTAAGAAAAGAGCCAAGATGAAGTTTTTTCTGAATGAGAGGAACCACTCTCAACTGTCATTGAATTTTCTTTAAACACTGATTGACTCTGAGAATAAGTTTTTGCTTCAGACAATGTTTTTTAATGAATTCGACTTAAAATTAAAAGTAAAATAGCACTTTTATGCAAAACTTAAATGTAATAAAACCATTTTGACAACTAGTATTGTTTGAATCACAAGTAGTGTCAAGCTTTTTTCTATACTTCCTGTGCTGTCAAATTTAATAAGGAAGCAAGTTCTCCATTCCCACACAAATTTGCAGCAGATACATTTTCTGAGATCAAGCTACAGATGTTATAGCGTATTTATGGCTCTAAACTTTATATTTTCAGAGCCAGGGATCCTTTCTCAACCCCACAGGCTACATGTTATCCTGGTTGAGGCCTTTCTTTTATCTATTTTACATATTTAGCAGCTTTAAGCCTTATCATGAAATATTTTTGATAATTAATAATTTTATAACTACTGCCCTACTATCAGAGCCAGGGATCCTTTCTCAACTCCACAGGCTATTATGTAATACATGTTATCCTGGTTCAGGCCTTTCTTTTATCTATTTTATATATTCAGCAGCTTTAAGCCTTATCGTGAAATATTTGTGATTAATAATTTTATAACTACTGCCCTACAGGTAAAGTTCAAGCTCCTTACCCAGTTTGGGGCTCTTCAGCCTCTTCCAAATCCTTACCACAAACTTAATACTCCAGCGACATAGAAATCCTTGTATGTAGTTCCCCTGTGCCTTTTGCTTATATTGTCCGTTGCCTGTATTCTCTTCTCCCTATCTGGCTGCTGCTCTTCATTTTAGACTCATTTCAGGTGTCATCTCCAGAAAGCCTTTTCTGGCCGCTTTCCTCCCATGCAAGCTTGGGTTAGGTGTCTTTCTTAGTTTTCTACAAACTTTGTGCTTATGCCCCTTATATTTTTGTTTGTTTGTTTTCATTTTTTTCTGTTTTCTTTGCTAGAATTTGAACTCCTTAAGAGCAAGAACTATGTTTTAAAGTTATCTTTGTGTATCTACAGTGATTACTATAGAGCCTGTATTATAGACATAAATATTTGGGCAGTAAATTAATTGATTATTGTCTATTTCTGGTGCATCTTGTAATAGATAATGTAACCTAAAATTAAATGTACTTATGTTTATGTTATCCCTATATGAAAATTTGGTCTCTGTTTCATATGTTTATTGGTTTTAATGTACACAAACACTTGGGTTTATATGCGTGTTTCAAAAGAAAGACATTATTGTCTACAGCTTTTATTAGGAGCTAGAACTGAAGTTTAATAGCTGTTCTGTGTTTTGTACAACTCTGAAATGTGAAGCTTTTCCATGTAATCTCATGCCAGTGTTGACCCATGTGGATTAAAATAGCCCTATTTTAATCTATGACCAAATTAGGAATTAGAATATCTATCCAGTGGGGATTTGTAAATTATCGTGGTTCATAGCGTGACAGGTTTATATAAATAATTGCCATGATTCCCACTGTTTTAAGTTAAAATCTAAGTTCAAATAGAGGGATATAATAGTATGTGATTCTTTATTTAAATTTATAACAAATTTAATGTTTTAAATTTGTTATATCTCTTTTAAAAGACCATCAAAACTGACTTGATAAAAAGAAATTTTTATTTCATTAGTCTAAAATATTTACTCATGGTCTCTCAATTCAAATTTGATGTGTGTTTAAAATACCAGGAACTAATTAACTAATTATCTTCAATGTGTGTTTATAGTATATTTGTTGTCTAAAACATTTTCTTAAGGCAGGTTTCAATGAAAACATTTTAATAGCTAGAGTGAAGTCATTCCAAAATTTATTTAAAACAATTCTTAGTACATTGAACATTTCTTTATAACTTTACAGTTTACTATAAAGTAATTCTTAATAACTTTTTGTTTTCATTGTATTTCTCAAGAACCTGAATGTAAAATAAGCAGTGTTTGTTATAATGCTTCAGTGATTTAAAATGATAAACTTTTCTTTTCATACAGATAAAGATACAATAAATAAAATTAGAGATTTACGAATGAAAGCTGAAGATTATGAAGTGGTGAAGGTGATTGGTAGAGGTGCATTTGGAGAAGTTCAATTGGTAGGTTATTTTAATGAAATTAAAAAACAATAACTTTTTTAAATTAAAAATGCCGCTTGTATGTTTAACATATGTTATTTGGGAAAATCTCATTTTTATAAAATTGTTTCTTTAGATTGCTGTAGACATTCTTGCCTAAGGATATGAAAGCCTAGAGTCAAATTCAGAAGTGTGAAATATTTTCCCCAGGCATTTCATGGGTGGAGAAAAGGTTTCAAGCATCAGAAGAGAAATCTTTACTCCTAATATTAGACTACCTAAAATGCTATGGAATAATAAGTTTTATAAATAGGAAGCAGCATACATAGGGTGGAGGAGGGGATGTGTGTTGTAATAAATGGAACAAAGTATATATTTTTTTGGTATTACTTGCTTCTGGTAATCAAAGGCTTGACATTCTCTAAAGTTAATTCAGCAAAAGAGAAAAAAGAATAGCTACAACAATAATTTTAAATTATTTAACAAATTGTTAAAATTATTTAGTAAATTGTTCTTAGAAACTATGAGCTTTAAATTTAAATGTTAGCACAAGGTCATTATTTTCCATTTTCAATTTAAAGGTAGGCATAAATCTACCAGGAAGGTATATGCTATGAAGCTTCTCAGCAAATTTGAAATGATTAAGAGATCCGATTCTGCTTTTTTCTGGGAAGAAAGAGACATCATGGCTTTTGCTAACAGTCCTTGGGTTGTTCAGGTATGATTTTGCTACTGTTTCGTTATTACTATACTACTTTGTAACTAGACATATCTGGGAAGCTTAGTTTATTAAGAACAGTAATAATTTAGTGACAAGTACAGAATTATCTAATATACCATTGTTTTTAAAGTCATAAAATTTAGTTTAATTGAATCATCTCTAGGAGGAAAGTAAGATCAAAACAAAATAATTATATTTCTATAGAATTTAAATGTTAAAAAATCCAAACAATCTGCTTTGATTTTAGGTAAGTTATATATTTCTATACTCTAAAGTTGATACCTTTAATATTGAAATTTAAGTTTTTTCCCAAATATGAGATTTTCTTATTTAACTGTCCATCTATTTGTCTCGTATTTTGTGGAAAGGAAGGAATGGGAAAAATGAAGGGAAGAGTGAGTTAAGCTAGGCGTCTAAATGTTGTATTAGCCTTAGACTTTCCAGTGGAAAGAAAAAAGTACCAGAAGTCAGTAGTTGTGAATCTTATCTAGTCTTGACTGCCACAGGCCTATCTATAAAGCTGTGGCCAAGTTATTTACATCTTTGGGCCTCAATTACCTTGCTCAAAAATGAGAATGTTGACTTAGATTGGTTATTTTCAACTGTGGAGATACCTCGGGTGAAGTCATAAGGACAAGCAGGAATTTGGGTAGGTTATCATATTTGGTTTTCCATTTCTGTCTCAGCTAGAACAGCTCCATGTTTTTTTATCTGCCTTATAGATTAGAGTCCTTATATAAGATTTCATATGGGGGAAGTTAAGTCTTCAGGTTTAAAAAAAATGAGCTAGATCATTTCTAAATTCCTAACATGTATTTTGTGATTTATTTATTTACAGTATATAATGAAGCATATCCTAAGCATACTAGTGATTTGTGTAAACATAATATAGAATATGTTTAAGATTTACAACATGAGACTTTTTATACTTGAAATGTTTGCCTAGTTTTTATCAGCTGTGTAGAGCAGGGTTTCTTGGGCTCAGTATTATTGACATTTTGGTCTAGGTAATTCCTTGTTGTTTGGGGCTATCCTGTACATTACAGGATTTTTATCAGCATCCCTGGCTTCTATCCAGGTGATGCCAGTAGCAGCCCTCCTCACCCCATACTACAGTTGGAACAACCAAAAATGTGCTGAGACATTGTCAAATGTCTCCTTGGGTTGGGGATTGGAGAGAGATAGTTACCATGTCTGGTTGAGAACCACTGATATAGAAAATGCCCATTGTTCCTTAGAGAATTAAAAAACATATGATATAACCGATACTTTTAGGGTTACATTTATAACATATATACTTGAAGCTTTGTTTTTCTTGATATACTTTTTTATAAATAGGGTAAACCAGCACCAAAATCGATAGTGTTTCTTTAATTATGGTGCCCGGTTGTATAGTTTAATTTGGTATAGCCATGAGATGTCATTTAGTTTCTTATCCTTCCCCCAAATATTTTTTTTAATTAAAATAACTAAATCTGTAAGTAAAATGTTTAACAGTATTAAAAATGAAACAAAAAAGGAAGATTTTAAGATATAAATGGTTAGGTAAATTAGGTAGAATTTCTCTAGGGCTAATTTTATTAATTTTAGTTGGATTCTAATCTCATGTTACTTAAAATATTCTTTTGTAAATTCACTCTCCTTTTAACATCAGCCCTGCTCACATAATTAATACATTATGCCAGCTATTTTTGCCAATTTCATGTCAATGTACTTTATCTCCATGCTTTGACTCTAGTTACTGCTCTCTTCCTGCTTCTTTATTGGTGGTTATTGTTCCTACTCCTATTGTCTGCTATCATTTATTAAGCATCTGTTGTACTAAGTGCTTTCTATATTTGCTAATTTTTAACAACTCTGAAAGACAGTCCCTAATAGGTTCACCCCCAATTTAGAGATTAATTTGTGCTTTTATTCATTTGACATTTATTAAACACTTACTAATTGCTAGGCATCTAGATGTTGACAGAGCAGCAGGTATAAAAGTCAAACAAGATATAGTCTGTTACATTCTTCTAGAAGAGATTATAGTGACAGAGACTCAGGGAGGTTAAGTAAATTGCCCAGGCACATAATAATAAGGGACAGTTGAGACTGTAGCCCAATTTCTCAGACTTCTTAAGAATTGTGGTGTTGGTATCAATTTAACAGTAAACTCTAAAGCACAAGTTAAATTAGAACTAAAATATTTCTTTGCTTAGAAGACTTGTATATTCTTTATTGAAATATTATAATTTTTAATTCTCAGTATAAAGATTCAATTAGCTTAGAAATATGTAGGGAAAAAGGTCTCCATATGACTCCCCAGAAATAACCAGTTAATAGTTTCTTTGCCTATGCAAGGGTCTTTGTGGTATTTGTTTCTTTTTTTAAACAGTACTATAATTACTGCAACTTGATTATTTTAATTAAATTTTGTATAAATGTTTTTGCCAATTTTTAAATAATTTTGCTTCATCTTAATTCTTTTTTGTATTCATATAGCTTTTTTATGCATTCCAAGATGATCGTTACCTCTACATGGTGATGGAATACATGCCTGGTGGAGATCTTGTAAACTTAATGAGCAACTATGATGTGCCAGAAAAATGGGCACGATTCTATACTGCAGAAGTAGTTCTTGCATTGGATGCAATTCATTCCATGGGTTTTATTCATAGGTAAAGATAAAAATGCTTTCAATTTTCTCATCTGTTGAAGAGAAGCTGAAAAGTACTTTGACTTTATTCATTTGCATTACCCTCTAAATCCACCTATTCTCTTTTCATATGAGATGAGTGGTATTTCAGAATTTAAAACTTTGAAATTTGTAGTTTTAACATTTCAGCTTCATGTTTATGTAAATGTATATTTTAGTATCCCTTAATCTAGTTATATATCTTTTTATATGGTGTTCTGAAAACTAAAAATTGTAAGCTGGTTTTCTGAGGTATGTGCCAGAGTGTTAAATACTTTGTATTTTTTAAAATATGAATTAATTAGCTTTTGATTAGTGAATAGAACATATTTATTCATTAGAATAATTTCATTTGCTCTGTAGACAGCACTCGAATCTAATGTGCAGTTGCTGTGTTAAGTTCAAGGGATACAAAAACGAAACTGACTTAGGCCCTGTCCTGGGGTTGTTTATGCACTAATATTTAAAAGTGTATTTCAGTTACTTTTTATAATCTATTATAATTTTATGGTTATTCTCTCTCAAATGATTTGATTTTCTCCCTGGAAGAATCCAACTCTGCTTAAAAGAAAAGGGAATGTTATGTGTCTTCTCCTGAGGCATTACATATAGTTCTGAAGTTCAGTTTATAGATGTGGATAGAGAGCACATACAAATCAAAAGTAGCCTTATCTACATTAAGGATACATGGCCTAAAATAACTGCTTCATATAATTTTTTCAGTGCCTGATCTGTTTCAGAAGTGCTGTACTGTTTTCTTTCTCCCCTTAGAGATGTGAAGCCTGATAACATGCTGCTGGATAAATCTGGACATTTGAAGTTAGCAGATTTTGGTACTTGTATGAAGATGAATAAGGTTAAATAATTGGATTTTAATTTAGTTTTTACTAATTTGAAATGGACGTTTTTTAGAAAATGTTACAAGAATTTATTAACCATAGCTGGACTTGTACAGAATTGATGTGACCTGTCTCATTGCCATGGTTTCAATGTTATTTTAGTAACTTTTGATTTATTTTTTTCTTTTCTGTTTAGGGTAAATATAGATTGCTTAATTTATTAAATCCTTTATAATAACTTTGTAATATACACTACTGGTAACCGGAAATGGAGTTAGTCACTAAATGTTAATGCCAATGTTAAAATTAGTCTTTCATAAATATTGGATTTCAGTAATGTATTTTTTAGTGTTTAACTTAGCCTTCTATTAACATGTAAAAGATCTTAAGACTTATTTTGAGAGTAAATCTTAAAATATACCCATTCTCACTGTTTATATAATAAGTAACTTATATAAATAGCTGAAGTAGTAATTACAGCTGCTGTATTTTCAGTTGAAACAGTTTATATTCTTTGGGACTTAATCACAGAACAATAGCCAGGAAGTTGTATTTATTATTTTAAAAGGAAAATTATTTTAAAAAGAAACTCTACATGAGAACTTGTATGTGAACATTTAATTATAATTCTGTTGCATTAATACTAGCTAAAATAAGTAACAGGTATGTGCAGTTTGGGGGTTTGTTTCTTTTGGGGTGGGGAGGTTTAGAGGTAGTTAAAATGCATATTAGATAGGTATTCAGTGTGCTTAACATGCTTCCCTATTTTATATTTTTACAGTCAGTTCTTATATATTTTCTTCACAATTTCAAACATTGTTAAATTGAACATTTATTTTAGTAAAAAAATTAAATCATCATTTATGTATCAATGTTATTAAATGATTCATCCTCTTAGCCCCTCAGTATATTTGCATTGGTTTATATACTTTCTGTGTTTAAGATGAGATCATTATATTGGCACAACTGGGGGAATAGTAAATGTTGGCAGTATGCCTCTCTAGTGAGTATAATTACAAAATAAAAATCACTGATGTATACATACACATATTATGATTATACTGTGTATATAATATGTATCTATGATTAAGCTATTTTTGTCAAGTTTGCATTTTATTTTGACATTTTATAGCCCAAAGATTTAGAGTTCTACAGATTATATTAAGAAAGTTATTTTAATTAATTGAGACTTTATATACTAATCAAAATTTGACCTGCCACTCTTTGTAGGAAGGTATGGTACGATGTGATACAGCAGTTGGAACACCTGATTATATTTCCCCCGAAGTATTAAAATCTCAAGGTGGTGATGGTTATTATGGACGAGAATGTGACTGGTGGTCAGTTGGGGTATTTTTATATGAAATGCTTGTAGGTGAGTAAGGGAGGATTTGTGTACCTTTAAAATATGATTTAAACTATGATTCCCAACTATGATTTAAGTTTATGTATATTTAGTAATCTTTAAACACGTAACCTTGACCCTGCCTTTGAAACTGATTTTTTAAATTTATCATATTTTGCTTTTGTCTTCCTTATCAATTTTTCAGGTGATACACCTTTTTATGCAGATTCTCTGGTTGGAACTTACAGTAAGATTATGAACCATAAGAATTCACTTACCTTCCCTGATGATAATGACATATCAAAAGAAGCCAAAAATCTTATTTGTGCCTTTCTTACCGACAGGTAAATAATCTTAACATGAGTTTACTCTTATTTTTTCAAAGAAAACTCTCATTTTCCTGCTCAATTTTTAAAGTCTACTGTGTTCGAACTATTGGAATAAAAATGTTACCATTCAAAAATCATTCATGACAGTGAGACCTAATATAATTTTATGATTTTCTGGATATCTTTTCTGGATCTCCACTCACTTGCCTTACCTAGGAAATTGGGATATAATATATTCTCTCATTTGGCTAGACCAAATGACTCTTTTTATTTATTGTTAACTTTTTAATTTTGTTAAGTATGAAAATGATGGTATGTTTTATTGAGTCTGAGATTTTTTTAAAACATGTTAACATTTCTAAAAATAGAGTGCATCTTATAATCAGTGGTATGTATTAATTTAATTGAGAACATAATTGAGAACACTTTTTTTCTAGTGATAGAAAAATGATGCGTTTCCAGTTGATGCCATTTTAAAATAACACTGTATTATATAATTGAAATTTGCTAAGTGAGTAGAACTTAAATGTTCTCCCCCCCCAATAAAAAGGTAAATATGCGAGGTGATTAATTAATATGCTGTGTTAATTAATTCAGTGGGAGAATTCTCTCACAGTGTGTACGTATATCAGATCATCATGCTGTATGCTTTAACTATCGTAAAATTTCAATTATACCTCAATAGATCTGGGAAAAGGATTTAATTATATATATAGCATGTGCTTATTGAAATTAAGTAAATGGTGCAAAACTGTAAAAAAAAATTTCCTACTTTCTTTTAGAGGTAGTCATTGGTATGAAGTCTTCTAGTTTTAAGAAGCATTTTTATAAATGTATATGCATGTATGTGTTTCAGAAACAAAAGTAGCCTGTTACGTATACCTTGTGGTTTAATTTTTAAATTTAAACATGGACCAAATGACTTATTAAAATTACATTTAACATTATAGTTGTGTGTTGTTAATTTAAATAGTAGGGAGGCCTAGAACTTTTAAATATGTTTTAGTTTCAGATTTATTTTAATTAAAATGAACTTATCCTCCTTCAGTATGTCCCTAAGAACCTGAAATTTATAGTTTTTCAAATTTTTGCATTTTAATACATGTGCCGTGTGTAAAGTGCTAGGGATATAGAAATGAACAAGATACACAGCTCTGCTCTCTACTACCTCAGTCCTTTAGAGTAAATGGTTAAGCATATGAGATACTTATATAGAGAAAGAGGTACTCTGAGTTAAGTAGTCTGTGCCGTGGAGTCATGGAGAAATTCCCCAGTCCAGTCTTGGAGAATCAGTAAAAGCTGCTTTAAAAAGTATAATATATTTAATGCAATTTGTCTTCTAACTAATGAAAAAAAATTTGGAATTCAGGGTATTCTTGTTGTTTATAAGCACTCTACTAGAGAACAAAAGTTGCTGAGTTCTTTTGAAATTCGATGAAGGCAAGTTTTTAAACACTATCTCTATGTTCACTGAGAAGGCCAGGAATTAGTAACTTGTCCCATTAAAGCTCTCAAATTTAGTTGGTCAGAAATATTTAATAGATTATATATATAAAAAAATTTTAATTTAAAATGCCTTTCGGAGTTTTTGTTAGCTTCTGGTGTTGATGGCAAAAAATGTGTAGCTACCACTATTTTAAAAAAAGTATCAACAAAATTCACTGTTTTACTCATTTTGCTAATGAAGCAAGGTGAAGGGTTCATCTGGATTTTAATTGTCAGCTGAAAGTCAGTGGAGTATCAACAAATCTGTTTTTTGTATATTCTTAAAAAAAGTTTTTTGTAGTCTCAGTCTTCAACTTTTATTTAAGCTGAAAATTATGCTGGCAATCAACGTAATGTTAGGGTGACTTAGAACTATATTTATCATCCTGCACAGATTTAGCATTAAGCCTACAAATAAACCTGGACAGGTTATAATAATATCTTAAATGATTAAGAACATTTCTTTTTCTATCTCTGTTTAGGGAGGTGAGATTAGGGCGAAATGGTGTAGAAGAAATCAAACGACATCTCTTCTTCAAAAATGATCTGTGGGCTTGGGAAACACTTCGAGACAGTAAGTTATTTTTTCTTGCATTTACAGTGAATATTTGCAAGTAGTTTTGGTAAATAGTCTGTTGAAATTGCCTTGCTAATATATGTGTATATCTGATGAAAATCTAAAGTATATAGATACAATATAGGTATTGTTTTAACCTAGTTAAAGAGATAATATTTGATAATAAGGGGAAAATTGTACTGCTGCTTCTCTTATAACCCACTCAAGATACCAGTTATGTGTGTGTGATGGAGTTGGGCTCAGGAGTCATAATTTGATATTTGCTTTTAAGTTAAATTGCTCTTTGTTTTATACGTTAGCATCTCAGTGTGGAAGAGTCAATAAGTAAGGGTCAATAAATATTGAAATTAAAATATATTTCTTGTGAAAATACAAGTTATTTTTACTAAAATCTAAAATGAAATATAAGGTTTTATTAATAAACATTAGGAGAATATTAATTTGTATTAGGAGATAGGAAATTATGGTACACTTGATTCCGTCAGACTTGCAGCTTGCAATTCAGAAATAAAACTATGTAGTTTCAAGAAGTTCATTTTAAGTCAGTTTAGAACATTTCCCTATTTCAAAAAAAAGTTAAAATTATTTGATTTTACAGAAAACCTTGTTCAACATAGCTCAATCAAAATTATAATAGCACCAAATATTCCATCATCTTTGTGGATTTGGGAGGTCAAGAATTTATCTTTGCCCGGTTGATTCTTAGGAATATTTTTTTCCTTTTCATTATCAGAGAATGGATATGTATACCAGCCCCTCACTTCCTGCTGTAGCAATAGCAATGAACAGTAATAATAAAGAAGTACTCAGCTGTGTGGTTGTAGAAACAGTTATAAATTAGATATTTGTCTTAAGGACTGCCTATCTAGTTGAGACTGTGAGGGATAGTTCTTTCAGGGGGGAAAATCTTGTTAATTTTGAAGAAATAGATGATGTAGCTTTGCCAAAATTAGTGAAGTATCCTAGTTATTAAATATTTGAAAAGAAATAGGTATATTGCCTTTGAGTACTGTATGTAGATTGGGCTAAGCTATAAAATTGACTGAGATGGGGAAAGGAGAAATAAATTCTTGTGAAAATTAAGAAATTATACTGCTACAAAGAATGACATTAAATGGTTTCCTATCTCGAGAAGCAAAAGGAGCAGCTTGACTTTGGGGGAATTTATTAACAGTTATACACTGGGAAATAAGGAACTTCTTCCACCTCATAAGTAAATGTGACATGATTGTTGTCTTCATGGTGCATGAGAACCTGGTGCGAGACAAAAGGATGAGTAGAAAGTGAAGTGATGAATAGTTGCATTGAAAAACTGTGCTTTTATTCAAGTTGTTCTTTTAGTAAAGTTTGAGAAGGCTGAAAACATACAAATATATTTATAAATCTGAAGAAAATTTAAAAGGGACCGGAGAAGTGCAAAGTATCTTTTATATTACTTTAAATTATTTTTAAAAGTGAATCAATACATCTATAACTATAGAATAACCACATAATAAATAACTCTAAAAAGTAGGGAGAACATATTTCCTTTTGTATATTGAAAACAGATATTAATTAGGAGGGAAGATAACCTAGTCAAAAATATTGAAATCCTACTATATGCAGAGCCCTATTCTATTTCAGGCACTAGGAAAACAGCAATGATCAAGCCAACAAATATTCTTAACCCTGTGGGGCTCATAGTCTGGTGGAATTGGAGAGTCCACATCGATGACATTTTATGATTTTGTTATACCACCTTAATATAAGTGTTTATAGTTATGGAAAAAAACAGGTAAAGTGAATTACTTCATTGGTTTAAATAAAAGAACTTTAAAGAAGTTCTATAATTAGGTAGTTTTGTTAGTATTGTTATCATTTCTATAGTATTTAAAGATCTATATTGTTACCTATGGTTTTGCTATAGTATACTTAGATTTAGTATACTAATAAACATTTTGATAGCTTCTCCTAATCCTCATAGCTCCTATTTTATAATTATTGTAAAAAAGAAAGAAAAATTAAAATCTGTAGAACGTATTCTCTTCTTCTCTTTTCCTCTTCTCCCCATTCTTCACTTCCCACCCCTGAAATACCAAGAATACTTTTATTCTGAACTGACCTCTCTGACCTTCTAAGTTTTTAAAAATTATATAATAGTTCCAGTTCTCTTTAATTTTTTATTTTGACTCTCCAATTTTCTTTGGCAGAATTGCTTGCCTTTTGCAAATAATAGTTTTTTTGGTAGTTTCACCACTTACATATCTACCAATTCCAATGGCAATTAATCTTTACCATCTCTTCCTTGGTGGTGTGGGAGCGGGGTACAAAATAGCTTGATTTTTGGTAGAATTTCCATGAGCTTCCTGATCTTATTCAGTCTTAATTTAGAGGCACAAAGTATTAAGATTGTAAAATGACTTTTATCACTCACTTGAGATAGAATTTAATGACAGGAGTGAGATTAAAAATAGAAGACAAAAGAAATAAAAAGACCTAAGTAACTTGCTACAGGTCACACTGTTA
Source organism: Eonycteris spelaea (assembly GCA_003508835.1). Classification (NCBI taxonomy): domain Eukaryota; kingdom Metazoa; phylum Chordata; class Mammalia; order Chiroptera; family Pteropodidae; genus Eonycteris; species Eonycteris spelaea. Next base: position 4,320,915 of record PUFA01000127.1, on the reverse strand, counting down.
GCAAATGACAATGTCAGGATTCCAAATCTAAGTCTTTTGGACTCCAAAACCTTTAATCTTCTAGAATACCATGTCCCACTTAAAGATTTCCACTATTCTATACAGACTAGAAATGTAGGGAATCAGCACTAGATGGTAGTTAAATTTTAGGGAAAAGAAAATGTTAACATTTATTGCTTATGATAATATATATTTTTTAAAGCCTCCAGCACCTGGTCTTCCTAGGTGGTCTCCCATCCAAGTACTAATCAGGCCTGTCTGTGCTTAGTTTTTAAGATCAGACAAGATCGGATGTGTTCAGGGTGGCATGGCCGTAGTATAATAATACATTTTTAACAATACTGTGTTGAATATAATATGTAGTAACTTGCAAAACACTTTGCCATTCATCACCTCATTTGAGATATTGCTGGTACTTAATCCACCTATAGCTGGTGTTAAATACACAAGATGTTAACAGTGGTAACTGTAAGCTCATGAGGTAAGTTCTCAATTTAGTTTAAAATAAACAAAATTCATTGTCTGTAAGCGCACATATACTAATTTAGGTTCTGTAGATCGAGTCTAGTGTCCTCTATTTTAGAGTTACATTCGCATAGGAGAGAGAGATATCAGTGTAGCCTTCATGGATAAAGAATTTAGGGTCTAATAAGTTTCAGGGGCTTAGGAGTTTAGACCTTCTCACCATTATATTGGGCTCTTTAAAAAAAAAAACTTTAAGGAAAATTATCTCTATGTATCATGGTAAAGAATATATAATATAATTTTTTCCATTTTAACTATTTTTTTAGTGTAAAGCTCAGTGGCACTAACCACCTTCACATTGTTGTGCAGCCATCACCACCATCATCTCCAGAACTTTTTTCTTTTATCATCTCAAACTTAATCTCTACACATTAAACAATACTCTACATTTTTCTCTAACTCTAGCTCCCAGTAGCTACTTTCTGTTTCTATGAATTTGACTACCTGGGTACCTTAAATAAGCGGAATCATACAATATTTATGTTTTTAAGGTTGACTTATTTCACTTAGTTCATCTTCAGGGTTCATCCATGTTAGAGCATTTATCAGAATTTCATTTCATTTTAAGGCTCAATAATATTCCATAGTGTGTAAATATTCCATTTTTTTATTCATTCATTTGTTGATACTTGGAATGCTTGTACCTTTTAGCTATTGTGAATAATGTTTCTCTAAACAGTGGTATTCAAATATATGTTGGAGTCATTGCTTTCCAATCTTTTGAATCCATTTTTGTTTATGGTGTAAGGATACTGTCCCTTGTCCCTACCCACTAGGTGCCAGTAGCACGTCTCCCTCATCATGACAACCAAAAATGTACCCAGGCATTACCAAATGTTCCCCAGTGGGAAAAATTGTTTTGAAATTGAGAACCCAGTGTTTTAAAGTAAGATTTATGCCAAGAACATTATTGGTTTATGTACTTTATTATTAGGAAAAACACCTTTTTTTCTTATTTTACAAATTAGAGTTATTATTAATAGGGTGCTAGAATTGTCAGGCAGTTCTTTTGACCATTAAGGTAAGAGAATAGTAGAAAAGGCCTTTCCTCATTCATTATTAATTAGTACTACAGCTTCTTTGGGTTAAATATGTTGTTTCATTCACAAATTTATCAAATAGTTCACTGTATCTAAGATGCACATTAGGTAGTTCTTACCTGAAATACCCAGATGATTCAATAGAAAAATGATTCCTTTATATACAAGATTAGGACCATGAAACTAGGTCAGTTATTTTTCGTTTTGTTTGCTCTTCTTCATCTTTTTCTCTAAAGAAACATGAGATGATTGTATCTAAAATAATTATTTAATATTTCAATGATATTTCTTTGGTGTTTATCATACTTCTGTATCTTTGAACTAAAAGACATTTTTCCTAAGATTTATTTTTAGATATAGTCTCTAAAGCAAGTGCTAAAGAAGGTAGTAGTAGTATTAGTTGCTTTTGATATTTCCTTTTGCATTGTGAATATCAAAGTCATGTATGGTTTTATATTATTAAGTATATATGAGCTTTGCTCCCTATGATAACTCTTCATTCTGCGTCCATGTTTCGTATCCCTCCTTTTTTTTTTTTTTTTTTTCAGACTTTTCATAAGTACCTCACTGAATTATTCCTTAATCACTTGATTCAGGGAAGGTAGCTAATCTGAAAATACCTTGTTCTGTGTGACCGAATCTTATAGAGATATTGTGTTGGAGGAATACTGATCATATAGATTTTAGATAAGTAAAAATATTCTGTACCAAATTATCTATTATATTCAGGACTACTCTGAAGTAACGTTGATTTCTAGTTTGCTGTAAAGCATATTAACAAACAAAATACTGTTTTGAACCTAATCAACTTCGTGTACAGTTTGTTATGCTATAGTTAATGAAAAGTCTTTTCTGTAATCCTGTTTTTGCATATTTTATACTATGGTATATTCTAAAACCTTAGTGATACTTGACTTGTAATTTTCAGATTAAGCTTGAGGTATAGATGATAATTGTAGGTAATTTTAATTACTTCATAGAATTATACAAGATTAATATCAACTGATTAATAATCCTAATAAAGATTAGTATAGTAGAATTCATTGCATTTGGAATTTGTGGTTTGTAAGTTATTTGTATCTAAGAAACCGTTAGTAGTGGTATAAAATCTTTGCTTCACTTCATTTTTATATTGAATTTAAAGTGAACTTCTAATGTTCTTTTTAGCTGTAGCCCAGTTGTACCTGATTTAAGTAGTGACATTGATACAAGTAACTTTGATGACTTGGAAGAAGATAAAGGAGATGAGGAAACATTCCCCATACCGAAAGCTTTTGTTGGCAATCAACTACCTTTTGTAGGATTTACATATTACAGCAATCGTAGGTAAGTAAGCTAAACATTGATTTTTAAGGATAGATACTAATTTTGTTGTCATTTTAAGAATATTTAAAGTAGATATAAGGGTACATCTTAATATACCATTGATATTTCTAGTACTTTATATTTAAATTTTTTCCGGATATTGCTTTTCAGAAATTGTTTGCTGAATGATACACTATATATCTTAAGTTATAAAAATTAATAGGTTAAAAGATTCTATTAATACTGATATTTTGGTTAATTTTCTTATCCAAAGGATTCTGGTTCTAGAATACATTTTGAAACATATAATTTTCTAGCATTTTCATCACTATATTGATGTTACCAAAGGTAACATACCTTTTAGTTCTTCAAAGATTGATTGCTTCAAAAAACCACTAAATGAATTCACCATGTCTTATAGCATGCAAGAGCTTGTGACCTTAGCCAAATAACTTTAAACCTTTTATACCTCCGTTTCCTCAAAAATAGGGATGATAATAATATTGTCTTATAGGGTTGTTGTAAGAATTAAGTAAATCAAAACACAGTAATTAAGTAAATCAAAGCACTTAGAACAATGCTTTGCATGGAGTAAGCACTGAATTAATGTTAATTTATTAGTATGAGCTAATGTTAGCTTTAGTCTTTTCAATTGGACTTGACATATAAGTTAAACATTTAACATTATTTCCCTTTGCTGAGCATTTATTCATTCAACAGACATGTTTAACAACTTACTCTTTGTTAAGCATATACTAAGCACCAAGGTACAGGGAGAGGATGAATAAGATATAGTACCTTCTTTTGATGCTCATATCTTAGTGAGGAAATAGATAAATTGTAAATCAGTATAGGTTGGTAAGTGCCACACTATAGAAATATAAACAAAGTGCTATACCATCACCATTTGAATCAAATTTTTTATAAGAGCTGATTCAGGTCAACTTTAGAAAAAAAGAAGGCAGTTTAGTCCTGGCTTATGAAAAATTTTCCAGTAACCCAAATCTAAGACAGTACTGAATACTTTTGTTGCATCACCAACCAGGTAGGTAGCGCTTGAGTTTTGACCCTTAAAAAAGTCAAATGTTTTAATAATTTCTACCCTAACACTTCATGAATATAATACTGCAGCTATTTTATATTAAAATACATATACAGTGAAGCCTCAAAGTGGTTTTTGCTGAAGCATCCTCTTTTTTGTGTATTTTTATTAATTATTCTGTCTCGGTTTCTGAAACACTCAATATGTTAATTACTTTATTTAGGTTTATATAAAGGTAATTTTGAATTAGATAAACATATATATTATTTGTACTATGTTGTCATGCACTTGATTATGTTGTCTGGTTTTTCCTTGTATGCATATGTTGTATATCCCAAACTAACTTCTTAGTTTCTTAGAAGTAGAAATTGTACTCCGTCTTAATTACCACTGTCTTATTGAGTAATATAGTGTTGTTTAGTAATTGCTTATTATGTGAATGGTTGAAAGTATGGTTGTGCTTAATAAAGAAAAAAATCAGCAAAATATTAATTAGCCTTACTGTAATAATGTAAGTATAGTTTTGAATTTCTGGCATTAAATAGAAAACTTCTGAAATTCTTACTAATGAAATCCAAACATACTTTCAGTTACCAAGGGCAGAGATCTTTATTGCTAAAGTATAGCTGAATTAAAAATGATTTTTAAAACAGCCTTAAACTTTTAGCTAAATTCCTAATAATCTAACATCTCTGTCATAAAGTTTCCTAAATGAACAGATTCTGTATAAAAGCAATAATATAACATGCAAAAGAATCTTGAAAGAAAAAATTAAAACAAAAGTAGAAGAATGAATGAATGTGTACAGGTTGTTCTTACATTTCCAGTGCTGCGAAGATATATTTAGAGATCAAGTAGTGTGATCTAATTAGATTCTCTGGCATTACTATATTTATATTTACATAATGCAGAATCTCCACTTGATTTCTGAGCTACTATAATAATGGAATTAATTGTACTTCATCTAGAATTTGTCATTATTACATAGGACTTCTTTTCTACAAATCTGCTATAGCCCCTTGTTGTATCTCCTGATTTTTTGATTATCTAGTTGATCTGAATAATTTTCCAAGGAAACTGGAAGTGACATATTTTCCTGTTACTTATAGAGCATTGTTATATATGTTTAATGGTAGTTAAAGGATTGATTATCCTCTATTAATTAATATAGTAATTAACATCTATGTCCCATAATAGCTATAGCATACTGTAGCTATGTGTTATATTTTTTGAGCGTGCTCTGTTGGTTAACTGAGGCAGTGACTGTAGCGGTGGTGATAGTAGAAGTATTAATAGCAGTAGCTGGAGCATAGTGGGGGAAGTTAGCAGGGGCAGTGGCAGCAGCAGTAGTATCTCTTTACATGTACTGTTTTTTTTAAAAAAAAGAGCAGCTACAGTACTGAACCAAAAATAAACATGTAGTATTTGTTATTGGTTGTTATTGGATATTAAAGAGTTTTTTTGTTTTGTTTACTCTTAAAATCGTTTTTCTCCCCAGATACTTATCTTCAGCAAATCCTAATGATAACAGAACTAGCTCCAATGCAGATAAAAGCTTGGTAAGCATTTTCTTACTGTTTTTTAAAAGTTGTCTTGTGGATAATATATTTTCTGTGCATGATATTAAATAAGCATGTATTGCTTCTGTATGCATAGTTAGTGAACTTAAATTTGTATAACACTTTTCACCTACCATATTCTCTCCAGTTGATTTTTTGCCTACATATCAAATGAGATAGTATATGTAGAGGCAGTTAGTAAACTGTAAATTACTGTACAGATAGGCAGTGGTGGTTTTTCTGATCCTTGAAATTAGGAATTTATGATAAATCAGTGTATCAGTAAGAGTCTTAACATGAAAACAGGTGGCACTTTCAAAAGATTTAAATGAAGAGAGTTTTGTGTGTGATTAAAAAACACGACATTTATGCCTTTAACCATTTTTAAGCGTACAGTTCGGTGGCATTAAGCACCTTCATGTTGTTGTGCAACCATCACCACCATCTGTCTCCAGAACCTTTTCTTCATTCCAGACTAAAACTTTGTACTCATTAAATTCCCCATTGCACTCTCTACCCAGTACCTAGTAACCATTGTTCTGCTTTTTCTCTGTGAATTTGACTGTTTTAGGTACCTTGTATAAGTGGAATCATACAGCAGTTGACTTTTATGATTGGTTTATTTCACTTAGCATAATGTCCTCAAGGTTCATCAATGTTGTAGCATGTGTCAAAAATTTTATTCCTTTTTAAGGCTAAATATATTCTATTGTATTTTTATGCCATATTTCATTTATTCATTAAATGAAGAGAGTTTAATGAAGGGACTATTAGCAGTGGTACGAACAGGGTCAAGGGGAGCAATAAATAATGGGTGCTAAAGCACCCACAGATTAACAACAATGGAAAACCACTGCCTCTAGTCTAAAGAGACAAGGAGAGAGAAATCTTATCAAAGGAAGTCTAGAATCTAAAAGGAGGGACATAGAACATAGAACACTGTAATGCAACAAGAGTGTGCGGAGAGTGAATAGTGTTTCATTTCTCCCACCGCTGATTTCCTGCTAGTGTCCATAAGCTGAAAACAACCTTGATTATAGGGCAATGAAACTCAGGTAAGATAGTCTGTAGATTTTAAGGCAAAGAAGGGCGGAGAGTGGATCTTCAAGGCTAGAAGGGAAAAAGGGCAAATGGATAATAACTACACTGTTTGTCCACTGAAAATTACTGAAAGTAAATATTAGAGACTTGAGTCCTTTCTCTTATTAAAATAACTCATGTTCATGAGACAGAGGTCCAAGTCTTACTTGCTTACATTTGAGAAGGTCCTTTTGATTTAACCAGACTTTCCTTATAAATATCAGAAGTAATTACCTGGTCATTCTTAGAGCGTTTTTTGAATTCTCTGTGTTCTGTAGCCTACATAAGTTTAACTGAGGAAGGGAGCAGGTAGCAGTGATTTTTAGAAGCTGATATAATTTTTCTCATTCTCCTTGATATATTTACCCTTGAATGTAAGAGAACATGTGATGGGAAGGGAAAATGAGAAAAAAGTAAATGAACTATTTTAGTACCTGTTAGCTATTTTGGCCATCTTTCTCTCTTAAGTTCTCATCCCAGTAGAGCTAGTTGTCAAGCTGTATAGCTAACAAGGGCTCAGAAATCTTTAAAATTTAAACACCTTTAACCTAGGGAAGGTGACAGTAAGGAGTTTCTGTAACCCAGCTCTCACTGTAGCATTAGTAGTACATTAGGACATCAAAAAATATTCAATGGAATCATGTTTTGGGGGGCTGATCTTGTTCAGTGGTGATTGCCATAAGTTTTTTTTAGTGGCTGCTCGCTACCTTTTATCTTTTGCTTTAGTAAGATCATGGGAAGTAGAAAACATCAACATGCTTACTATCTCTGTTAACCTAGAACTGAGTACAAAAGTCAACTAATTTAATTTTCAACTCTTCCTTCAAAGCCTTCTAGCCAAGATGCTAATGAACAACTTTGCAGTTGCCAAATACGATGAATAATTTTCATTCCATATTTTCTTTCTTGCTGCATTTGATGCTGACTGTTCCCTCCTTGGAACCTCAAGGTTTTATAACTCTTTCATGTTCCCATTCTTTCTTTTTCTTTTCCTGTCTCTTTGGATTTGATTTTCAGACCTCTTTGCAGGATTGCTTCTTTTTCCCCTCATCCCCTTTTCTTCCTCCCTCCTTCCCCCTTGAATTATTAAATGTTGCTCAAGGTGGTTCTGACCTTAGCTCTCTGCAATCTCATGCATGTCCCACTTGTTCCTCTGAGCTCCAGAGTTGAATCTCTCTTTTGTCGCTGACTGGACTTTTCTTCCTGCACATCTTTCAGGCACCTCAACCTAGGCCAAAGCTAAACTCACAGTTCTCTCTCCATCCCCTCCCCAGCAGTTCTTATTGTGTTACTTATCCTTTATAATGATACCCTGTTCTTATTTCTAATCCGTTATTAGGTTATAAATTTGGCCTTCTAATTAATACAGTTATCTATTTCCTCCTCTTCATTCCTACCGCCTCTGCCTTTTATCAGACCTATATACTCTTTTGCCTGAACTATCTCAGTAGCTGTTATCTGGTTGCTTTGTTGAGAATTTCTCTACCCTCTATTCACCTTATTTTTACTGAATTGATGTTTCTAAAATGCCAGTATTATGTCATTTCCCTTTTTAAAATGCTTATATGTCAAAGCTCCCAACTCCTATTCTTACATTCAAGGATTATAGTCCCATTCACCTTTTTAGATTTTGTGTGACTCATTCTCCCTATTATATGCTCTGCCTACACTTAATTTCTTTCCATTTCCCAAATATATTTTCTTCTGCCTCTCTATCTTTGGAAGGCTAAAATGCCTTCCTTATACGGCCTTCTTCAGTAAATATTTCTCATCTTGTAGATCTCATCTCAAATATTATACACCATCTTGGAAGAATTAGATTGGCCTCTTCTCTCCTCCATAACATCTTGTATATAATTTTATTATCACTTATGACATTTTATTAAAGTATTTGTGTATATGTCTTTGGGTTATTGTAGGTTCTTTTCACCCTCTCATTCTCTGTTAGCTTCATGAGAACAAGGGATCAGATCTTTTAATTTGTATTACTGATGTCTACCACAGCGCTTGATATATGTGTAGGTGCTGGAAAAAATTCTTGTTAATTAAAAATAAAATTAAAATAAATTAAAAATAAAAATTTTAGATAGAAAAAGGGGAAGATCGAACCAAATAATTCCTTCCTAAACAGATGTAAAATGGTAACATAAACTTGCTATTTTAAAATTCTCTATGAGTATTCTTAGTAGAATGAGTTTTGTTTTGTTTTCAATTAAAGCAGGAAAGTTTGCAAAAAACAATTTATAAGCTGGAAGAACAGCTGCATAATGAAATGCAATTAAAAGATGAAATGGAGCAGAAGTGCAGGTGAGAATGCTTTATATGTTTTTTATCTTAAAAGTGTATAGCAAAGCTTATTTTAAAGCTTTCACTCTGTAAACACTAATAAGTAGACATAAGTAAGTGGGAGTATAAAGGTTGCCACTGATATACTGTCAATGAAGAATATCTTGGCTAGAATTAGACAGTAATATTTATGTTGGCATTAATTTTAGATATACTTTCCTCAGAATATTTAAAGTACATTTGCTCCCCATAGTCTTTATTAAAAAACGATAATGTTGATTCACTTAGTACCTGATTTATTGCTTTTTCTCTCATTTTAATTAGCTAGCTAAAAGAGCAAAGTAATTTACATTAAATAAGATGCTTTCTAAAATGTAAATGTTGTTGAAGATTAAAATTCACTAAACTTCTGATGCAGACATTCTTATTTCCTTTGTGATTCTTTAGAGCAGTAAATTAGAACTTTTTCCTATATTCTAAATTTAGTAAGTCTGTATTTTATAAAAATATAGAAAGATTATTTTAAATAACCTAGCATAATGGTGAGTTACTTATTAATTACAAACAATAACTTTTTATAATTATTTATATTTTTAGTGGATAGTATTGAATAAGTGAAATACGAAGGTAATACTGGAGATTAAGTATACAACAAACGGAATAGGGAAAACTGGCAATTTTGTGATTGGGAATGAGAGGAAACAAGTAAAATTCTCACTGCACACCATTTCTGATAGATTAAATAGTTAAGTGTATAATATAGACATTTTTTATAAAAGCACTTGAATATAAGCAAATAATTGATGCCAGGATTTGGAAGGAATTTCTGAGTATAAAATATGGAAATAAGGAGAGGAAATGGATAGATATTATTGTATAAATGTTGAGAAGTTCTATATCCCAAAAATATTACAATCAAAATTAGAAGGCAAATGATAAACCAGTGGTAGTGGTGGTGGTGAGGATCAATTTGAGGAAAAAGTAAGAATGGCTATAGTGGCCAAAAATCATATGAAAATGTGGGGAGACGTGGGAGCAGCCTAAGAGTCTGGGAAGGTCAACAGAGTCTAGATCTTGGAGGACTTTGTTCATTTTTACCCAAGTTGCAAGTGAGTGTATTTATTGATTTATATATGCCACCTTTCTCTTCATTTACTTAATTTTGTATTAAAGGTTAAATGGCTAATTTTTGCTTAGTAGCAAGTATCGAATAAGGGGGTTCAGTGATCCTTAACCTGGAATCTATAGATCTCTCCCTCAAAGGGTCCATGGATGGAAATTGAGGTCTTTAAACTTGGATGAGGAAAAAATTAATATTTTCTCTAACTTTAAATTAAAATTCATCATTTCCTTTAATTATGAACATAGGCTGTAATCCAATTATTTGTAGTAGCTGTGAATTTTTTAATAATAGAAATTACAAGTATTTTCTCATAGTTGTTAGTTGTCTCTAAATATCATTTATGCTCACCACTACTTTGAAATTACTGCCACAAGATCTTGTGATTTACCATATTAACAAAGAAGCATACATAATACTAAATCATACTTTTTTTTTAAGTTTATGACTACATTTTAATATAATTTTGGCTCCTTTTAATCCTATGTATTTATTTTATGCTTCTAAAAATATTCTGAAAAAAAGCCATAGGCTTCACCAGACTGACAAAGAGATCCACAGCATAAAAGAAGAAATCTTAATTAAATGAAAAAGTAAGAAATAGGGGATTCCATCCTGATTGATAAAAAATAAGCATATTTCTAACCTATATTGCTTTTGTTTTTACAGAACTTCAAACATAAAACTAGACAAGATAATGAAAGAATTGGATGAAGAGGTACTTTTTTTTTAATTTGCTGATTTTTAAAAATTATTTTTTTATGGTGACATTGGTTAATGAAATCTAATAAGTTTCAGCTGTTCACTTTAACAGTAAGGCATATATATATATTTACACTGTGTATTTACCTCCCATAGTTAGATTTCTTTCTGTCACCACATATTTAACCCCTTTTGCCCCATCGACCTCTCCCCTTTTTCTGGTAACCAGTGGTCTATATATATAGTCCATGTCCATTAGTCACGAAGAGGTAATTTTTGTTGTCTAATCAGAAGTGGGGTTTTTTGTTTTCCTTTTCTTTTGTATTGTTTTGTTTTCTGAGAAAATTACATTTAAACTTTATATTGTTGAAATACAAAGAATTATAATGAAAGCCACATTGGAGCTGCAGATTAAAGTTATGCAGGTTAGATTATACTTTAATTTCTTTTAGTTTCTTTTATATAGTTTTATTCTAAGACCATGTTGAAATTTTAGTACAAAAATTCCATTTCGGTGGTTCTTCATGGTTGAAAGGTGAAAAAGGGACAAGAGAATCAAGAGATCAGAAATTGAATCTGCAGCTATAATAGAAAGAGACAAATAAGAAAGAGGAAAGAATACTTTAAAAAGACTTACACTAACATAATTTCATGTGACCAAATGGGAAATATATTGATTTTTAAATTATTCATGTTTTCCATGGTCACCTAGCAAGAAGTTTTTATCAGGAAAACACAGCATAAACATTTCATTATACAGATGTTTGTTTGCAAATATGTAATACATTTTCATTCCTTTTGGTTGACTTGTAAATGTTTTTCTACTGACTGTATGAAGAGTCCCTGAAAAGAAATATACTCTCTATAGTCTTCCTCTCATTGATTGCTTCCTTGGTCCTTTTTAGACTTAATCTTTTTGATGGTTTTTATGCTGTCATAATTTTCTCTTCTCTTAAGGAATAGTTAGTATCTGTCAGTGGTGTTTTTTTCCCCCCTCATTTGTAGCGTTGGATATACATGTAGTTATCTGAGAAGATTCAGATAATATTTTACCAACTTACCATTGGTCATTGTGCACTTAGCCTAGCACTATTTATTTGACTGAGTACTTAAGAAATAATTTTGCATATCCTCTACTTTTTAATTCACTTCTAAGACACAGAGTTCAAGTGTGCTAGGTTCAAGTTATTCAGCTTTCCAATTTCAGGATAGAAGGGGACTTAATTATAACATTAGAATACAATAGTCCCTTTTTTCTGCAGGGGATGCGTTCCAAGACTCCCAATGGATGCCAGAAACCAAAGATAGTATTGAACCCTATGTATACTATGTTTTTTTCCTTTATCTACATACCTTTTCACTTAAAGGAAGCACTTTACAGCTTCCTTTGGCATATCCAAATTGCCAGCATCACTACTCTTGTGCTTTGAGCCATTGTTAAGTAAAATAGGGTTACTTGGACACAATTGAGAGACTGTGATACTACCGTGATAGTAGGTCTGATAATCAAGATGGATACTGAGTAACAAGTGGGGAGCATGTATAGCATGGATCTGCCGGACAAAGGGATGATTCACATCCTGAGCAGGATGGAGCAGACAACATGAGATTTCATCACACTGCCTAGAATGCTGTGCAATTGAAAACTTATGAATTGTTTATATCTGGAATTTTTTATTTAATATTTTTGGATCGTAATTGATTGAAACCTTGGAAAATGAAAGTGCCGATACAGTCCTGCTTCTGGAAAGATGGAGTAAAAGTACTTTCCCTTATTCGTCTTAAAAAGAACAGCTAAAAACTAGACATGTGAAACAAATGTAAAAAGATTCTCAATGGTAAAGAGAAAGCCGACCAGCTAGAGTACTTGGGTCTCAAGAAACACACAGAAATGAATACTATGGGTTTTCTTTTTGCAGCATATATCCCAGACTGGTTGCTGGAGAAGCCAACAATCTGGAAACACCAACAAGCACAGACAAGAAAGTCAATCTCTCTAGCCAACAGACCAGGAGGGTAGCTAACTAGTCAGAAAACTTTTACACAATCACGGCTCTAGTCAGCCAAACACAACATAAAAAAATGTAACCCCACCCCCACCAGCAAAGGCCTAGACTTCCAATCCTCTGACGCAGTGGTGTCAGAGAAGGTCCAGTGGAAAAACTTTATCATTTCCACTGGGCAGTGACAAGCCTTTCCCTCTCTCCCCAGACAGTGTCATTGGCAACCATGTGAGGAGTCTAGGTTTTCACTTGAACTTAGCAGCAACAAGGCACTCCTCCTCCTCCTCCCTGCTGGGCTGGTGTCAGAAAAGGCCTGGTACAGAGTTTGAACCTTCATCTCTGAAATAACAAGCATCCCTCCCCACAGCAATGTCTGTGGAGGTCATGTAGGCAGTATTAGCAAAGTACCCTACCCCTCCCAGCCATTATTTCATCAGCAGGGGACTAGTGGGGTACCAGAACTCTCCTTTACACCCAGCAGTAATGAGCATCCACACACTCTCAAGCTCTGTGTCAATAAGGATCAGGTGGAAACCTAGATTTCTACCTCCATTCGGCAGAAATGAGGCAGCACCTGCATAGTCCCAGCAGAACAGTAGCAGAGGAGACCTCCTAAAACAGAAGACTTAAATAAGACCCCCACAGTATCCTAACATAATATCAAAAATGCCTGGGTTTCCATTGAAACAATAAACAGGCAATAAACAGATGCCAATATTAACATCTGACACAGATGTAAAAGAATCATCATAAATATGTTTTGGTGAGCAACTACAGACATGCTGGAAACAAATGAAAATTTTAAATTAGAAAGCATCAGCAAAGAAATAGTCTTCACAGGGACATAGATGTATAAAGTAGAATGAATCAAAAATTACAATAACTTCATGAAGATGTCAGTGGATAGGCTCAACAGCAGAGTGAAGGATACAGAGGAAGGAATCAGAGAACTTGAAGATAGAACAATAGAAATTACACAGTCTGAATAACAGTGAAAAATGTCAGAGTCTCAGGGACTTGTGGGACTGTAGCAATTAAAGTCCTAACACTTGTGTCATTGGAATTGTTGAAGGAGAGGAGAAAAGGGGGACAGGAAGAAATGGCTGAAAATTCTACAAATTTGACAAGCTGTGGACCTACAAACAAAAAGACCTACAAGAAGCTGAGCAAACTACAAAAAGAATTAACCCAAAAATATCCCCACCAAGACATACAATAGTTAGACTTGTGAAAACTATTGACAAAGAAAAAAACTTACAGCAAAAGACACTAATCTAGAAGGGAAGAATGACATGAATGACAGCAGATTTCTCACCAGAAACCATGGAAAACAGGAGGAAGTGGCACAGCATTTTTCAAGGGCTGAAAAAAGGAACTGTCGACCCAGAATTCTGTGTGCCCAAATGAAAATCATGGCATTCTCAGATGAAGGAGAACTTAAGAGAATTTATCATCAGCACACCTTCCCAAAAAGAATTGCTAAAGGAAATTTTCTAAATAGAAAGGAATTGGTAAAAGATAGGATCTTGACATATCAGGAAAGAAGAAAGAACAACAGAGTTAAAATATGGGTAAATACATTTCCCTTGAGATTTAACATGATTCTCTATATACGAAATAGTTAAGATAATTATGAATAAGAAGATAAAGAGGCATGAGGGGAGGTAAAGGTTTTACACTTTCCTTGAACTGGTTAGTTGCCAGCAGCATATTGTGATTAACTATGTACTGGATATATAATGTAATACCTAGAGCAGCCACTAAAAAGTTATAAAAATTGATACACTAAAAAACACTAGATAAATCTAGACTTCCAAAAAATGTTTAAGTAACCCACAGAAAGACATAAAAGAGAAAAAAAGATCAAACAAAAAACAAAATTGGAAGACTTAATTCTAACATACCAATTATTACATTAAATGTAAATTAAATGTAGCAGCAATTAAAGGTGTTGTCAGGCTAGATTTTTTTTAAATGACCCTAACTGTATACTTTCTACCAGAATTCTCTTCAAATGTAACAATATATAGGCAAATTGAAAGTAAGAGGATGGAAAAATATATCATGCAAACATTAGCAAAATGAAAGCAGCAATGGCAATATTAATATCAGTTAAGGTAGACTGCAGACAAAGAAAATTATTAGGGGCAAAGATGTTATATTACATGATGATAAAAAGGTCAGTCCACTAAGAAATAGCATTCCTAAATTTGTATTCACCAAACAACAGAGCTACAAAATATGTGAAGCAAAAGCTAATGAAACTGAAAGGAGAAATAGACAAATCCACAATTATTATTGGAAACTTCAGTACCACTTCATATACAGAGAATCTGCAAATGTAGGAGAATTCAATACCATCAACCAACAGGATCTATTCAACATTTATAGAACCCTCCACCCAACAAGAGCAAAATACCTGTTCTTTTCAACATTCAAGGAATATATATCAATATAGATCACATCCTGAGCAAATGTCTGTAAAATGAAAAGAACTGAAATCACACAAAATGTGTTCTCTGACCAAAAGGTAATCAAATTAGAATGAATAGCAGAAAGATATGAGGCAAATGCGAAAACACATGGAAACTAAACAACAGAGTTTTAAGTAATCCATAGGTCAAAGAGGAAATCTTGAAGCAAATGAAATAATATGTTAAAGTTAAGTTAAAAAGTTATGACTGGTCATCTGTTAAAAAATATTTGAGCAATGAAAGCGAAAATAAAACCTCCAAATTTGTGAGATGCATCTACCCTAGTGCTCTAAGTGAAATTTGTACATTAAATTCTTATATTAGAAGAGATTAAAAGTCTTAATCACTTAAGCTCATATCTCAAGAACCTAGAAAAAGAAGAGCAAAAATAAACCCAAAGGAAGGAAAAATAAGATAAGACCAGAGATAATGGAATTGAAAACAAAATAGAGAAAATCAATGAAAACAAAAGCTAGCTCTTTGGAAATATCAACAAAATTGACAAACCTGTAGCATGGTTGACAAAAAGAGGACACATATTTTCTGTATCAGGAATAACAAGGTGTATTACTACAGACTCTGTAGATATCAAAAAGATCATAAGGGAATACTATAAATAATTCAAAACATGTAAGTGTGAAATTTAAACAAACTAATTCTTACAAAAATATAAACTATCACAACTCAAAATGTGAAATAGATTATTTGAATACCCTATGTAACTATTAAAATGAATTCATAATTTAAAAGCTCCCCAAAAAAGTAATCTCCAGAATCAGATGGTTTTATTAGAGAATTCTACTAAGTGTTTTAAAAATTAACACCAATTCTATACTATTTCTTCCAGAAAATATATAAGAGGCAGGAACACTCCCCAACGAATTTTCTGATGCTAAAATTACCCGGATACCAAAATCTATTCAATAGCTATTCAATAGGCCAAGATATGAACCTCAACTTAAGTCTGACACCTTATGTAAAAATTAACTCAAAACAGATCATATTTTCAAATATGAATAAAAATATTAAATTTTAAAGAAAAATAGGAGACTTAAAGTTTAATGAAGAGTTCTTAGTATGACACCACAAAAAATGATGCATAAAAGGAAAAAATTCAATAAATTGGACTTCACCAAAATTTACAATATTTGCTCTGTTGAAAGACCCCGATAAGAGGATGAAATGACAAGCTATCGCCTGAGAAAAAATATTTGCAAACTACATATCTCACAAAGGGATCTATCTAGAATATTTAAAACTAGAGCTCTACAGTAAATATTCAAGGTTGAAAATTGGCAGAGGAGATGAAGTATACATTTCATCAAAGTGGATGACAAGCACATGAAAAGATGCTTAACATTATTAGTCATTAGAGAAATGCAAATTAGAACCACCATGAAATAATACTATCTAACTACTAGAACAAGTAAAATTAAAAACAGTGTCAATACCAAAACTGACAAGGATGTGGAGAAACTAGATCACTTATACATTGCAGATGGGAATGTGAAATGGTACAGCTGTTCTGGACTATAGCTTGGCAGTTTCTTGAAATACTAAACATGCAAGTACCATGCGACCCAGCAATTGTATTTTGGGGCATTTATCCCAGAAAAACGAAAACTCATGTCCTCACAAAAACCTGTACATATTAGCTTTATTTGTAATAGCTAAAACTAGAAACAACCAAAATTCCCTACAGTAGATCAGTGGATAAACAAAGTTTGATATATGTGTACCATGGACTACTTACTACTCAGCAACAAAAAGAATGAACTGTTGATAAACACCACTACTTGGATAGATCTCAAGGACGTTATGTTAAAAGGTTCATACTATATGATTCCATTAATATGATAGTTTCAAAGTGACAAAATTATACAGATGGAGGGTCCATTATCAGTTGCCAGGGATAATATGGTGGTAGAATAACAGAGATGAGTATGTTTATAATTAGTGGGAGGAAGGAGGTCATTGTACTCATGGAATAGTTCTGTATCTTGATTGTGGTGGTAGTTACATGAATCTACATAAGAGATAAAATGACATAGAACTATATACGTACTTTATTAGCAGTGTCATTTTTCTGATTTTGTTATTGTACTATTGTTACACATAATGTAATAGAGGAAAATGAGTGGAAGGATACATGAGACCTCTCTATATTATCTTTGCATCTCCTCCAAATGTATAATATTTCAAAATAAAAAAAGTGAAAAAAATAAAATGATAAAATCTTGGAACTGGAAAGATTTTATGTGATCTCTTTCAAATTGTACAAAATCTCTCTGGCAGCATCTTACCTAAAAGACATTTTTTGCTTAAAGAAAGGAAAGTTCAGGAAAAAACATGCCCTTTAGGATGACCAGTGTGGAATCTTAAAGTTAAAAATGAAGCATCAAAAGCAGAGTATGCTGATAGTGGTAACTCAGAAACAGAAAATAAAATTTTAAGTTATGGAAGATTTTTTTTAACCCTCCTCTTTCCTGCAGTTTTATTTTGTCAAATAGATATTTCTTTCATAACTTTAATATGCATTAGTAGGTAGATACGTAGAACATCTTAGCAAAGATAAAGTGTTATTGAGGCAGGGAGAGGATAAAGGGAGACACAGGGACTAATGAACTTAATGCACACATTGTAGCGTTTGGTACCATTTGAGCTTTGCACCATTGAATTATCAAAAATGCAATTGTCTGATCCTTTCATATTTCATATCTTAAATATAGGATTGTAAATAAACATATTTTGATAGCATAATCTGTTATGATCATCTTAAACTAGTAAAGTTACTTTTAATCTGATGAGTTGTTTTTATATTTATGGATTCAAATATCTGAAAATTTTACATACCTAGTTCAAATAGGGAATTCTCACTGTCTTATAAGGCAAGCTGGTTCTGTTATTAGATAGTTGTCATTAGGGGGTACTATCTGATTTTGAAACAAAGAAATCTATCTTAAGTCTTTGTGTGTGTTGTATGTTTTTTTTAAAAGTGTATTCTGTCAAATAAGTATTAATTGCAGTGGCAACTTGTCATTGTAATTTTAGGGGAATCAAAGAAGAAATCTAGAATCTACAGTGTCTCAGATTGAGAAAGAGAAAATGTTGCTACAACATAGAATTAATGAGTACCAAAGAAAAGCAGAACAGGAAAATGAGAAGAGACGAAATGTAGAAAATGAAGGTAAATTGTTACTTTTTTTGAAAAGTGCTGGAATTTCTGTCTGACACTATCTTTGATGTCTTTATCATGAGGTTATCGTAAATTTAGTACCTGTGAAATATTTTTGAAGCCATAATGCTAAGACATCTTATGAGCTAGAGTAGTGATTTTCATCCTTACTTGCATATTGAAATCTGGAAAGTTTTAAAGAATACTGATGCTTAAACTCCAGAGATTCTAATTTAATGGATCTGGACATATGACCTGAGCATCAGTATTTTTAATAAGCCCTCTAGGCACTTCTAACAAGCAGCGCATTAGAGAACTACTAATCTAGAATTTCATGTGTTTTAATGTTAGTGTTATAAATACATTTAAAATAGCTTTCTACACCCTTTGATCCAGTGATTTCACTTCTAAGAATTACATAGATACTTGTGTACAAGCACACTGATAGATAAACAAGGGTATTTATTGTAGCATTTTTTTAAATGTCAAAAATTACAAACAATATAAATGTAATCAGTGATATAATAAATTTTGGTATACCTATAGGATAGAATACTATGCATCTTATTAAAAAAAAATCTCCTAGTACATGTTATGAAAGAATCTCTAAGCTGTATCTTTAAGTGGAAGATAGTACAGGTTATTTAAAACAAGGGTGCTTGTCTATATAGCTTCATATGTGTATAGATATACAGATACGCATGTGAAAACATATGCATTATATGTATGTTCTTATATATTAAGGTATGGGTATGTAGACTATCTTAGGAAGAGTATAAAAGAAATTAGTAATAGTTGTGACTGAGAAGGAAAATTGGACTGGGAGATGATGTGTGGAGGCAGGAAGACTTATTCTGCACCAGATCCTTTTGGTACCTTTTGAATTTTGAACCACTTTAAGAATACTAAACTGTTCAAAGAATTTTACTATTCAAAAATAAATATTAAAACTAGCTTTATAATATTTTACTAATAGATTGACCTTAAGAATAAATAATTTGAAATACAATCATAGAAACAAATCTGTTTTTGTATTCTATATTATAAAATGATGTTCTCCTTTTACAATTAATTTAAAATATAAGTACTTCCAAGATGGAATTTCACTTTGGGGGTGAACCTACTGTAGCTGACTATTATGGCCTGAGACTAAATTTTATTT
Organism: Eonycteris spelaea; assembly: GCA_003508835.1. Taxonomy (NCBI): domain Eukaryota; kingdom Metazoa; phylum Chordata; class Mammalia; order Chiroptera; family Pteropodidae; genus Eonycteris; species Eonycteris spelaea. The sequence goes on along the minus strand of PUFA01000127.1, from coordinate 4,301,442 downwards.
TTTTTAAATGGATTTATATGTTTTCTCCATGAAAACTTTGTACTTTTATATTTTATTTATTTCTTTTCTAGTTTCTACATTAAAGGATCAGTTGGAAGACTTAAAGAAAGTAAGTCAGAATTCACAGCTTGCTAATGAGAAGCTGGCACAATTACAAAAGCAGGTAAGTATTTTGAATGTGTTTTTTTTTAATTATCAATAAGTTTGATTGTATATTTAGTGAAAAACCTATTTTCTTGCTCTCTTTTTTTAAAATAGCTAGAAGAAGCCAATGACTTACTTAGGACAGAATCAGACACAGCTGTAAGATTAAGGAAGAGTCACACAGAGATGAGCAAGTCAATTAGTCAGCTAGAGTCCCTGAACAGAGAATTACAGGAGAGAAATAGAATTTTAGAGAATTCCAAGTCACAAACGGACAAAGAATATTACCAGCTGCAAGCTGTGTTAGAAGCTGAACGAAGAGACAGAGGTCATGATTCTGAGATGATTGGAGACCTTCAAGGTAATATTTTTTCTTACTGTGGTAAAATATACATAACATAAATTTATCATTTTAGCCATCTTTAAGTGTACAATTCAGTGGCATAAAGTACTTTCACATTGTTGTATGACCGTCCCTACTATTCATCTTTAGAACTTTTTTTCATCCCCAAAACTTTATACCCATTATGTGGTAGCTCCCAGCTTCTGGTAACTACTGGTCTACTTTATGTGTTTATGAATTTGACTATCTCATAGAAGTGGAATCAGACGATATTTGTGCTTTTGTGTAGGTCTTATTTCACTTAGCACAACGTTTTCAAGATTCATCCATGTTGTGGCTTATATCAGAATTTCCTTCCTTTATAAGGCTGAATAATATTCCAGTGTATATATATAACACATTTTGTTTTTCAATAGAAGGTAATTTTTTAATTTGTTTTTTTTTTTTTCATTTTTAATTGTGGTTAAAAGCATAAAACTTCCTATCTTTATCATTTTTAAGTGTAAGGTATTATATTTTTTATATTGCTCTCATAAAGAAAATGACCTTGGTAAAAAACTGAAATGGTTAGCCATTTTCCTCTTTTCAATATAATGCCTACAGTTGTATCACATTGTAATTTCAGTCTCACAGGCACCCCTGTAAGGTAGGTAATGTGGATGTTTCCAGCTTTACAGCCAGATTACTGAAAACTCAATTTTAAAACATGTCTAGTTCACAGAAGTCGTACTCAAAATGGAACTAATCTGGGCAGAGAGGATTATTACTATTAAAACCTGGGAATTCCTCGTTCATTGTTGGTAGAAATAGAAAATCAATTGTAGAAATAGAATCTCATTACAAATAAAGAATTGGGTGCTGAGAGATTAGGACTAGAGATGTCGTCAGTCTTTGTGTGTCTAAAAGAAAAAAGATTGAATATAACGAATAGTGAATAAAGGAACAACTTGTGTAATGGTAGTAAAATTCAGTTTGTTTTCAAAAAGATGCCTGGTTTTACCCACTTCTCATATATTCTGTTTTCTAGTCTTATTAGCAACAGCATCTATACTACCTAATCAAACAGATATGCATGGAAGTTGCCAGATCTTTCAGGGAAAAATGGGGGTGGGGTAGTCCATTTTAACCTTAGTCAAAGGATGGGAACATAGTTTGGGGTCTCATGGGCTTGATGATTAGCTATAATTCTGTGGAGAGAGGTCAGGGTCAGTTTTTGTGACTGTGGAAACGGAAATTAAGATCTCCCGTTGGTTCTTAGCTGAGGAGCATTGTGCAGTTCTATTTCTCAGGCACTAGACTTAAAATAGATCTAACTATAATCAAAAAATAACCTCATTATATGTATTAGAAAAGCCTCATACTTGACTTAAGTTGCTTTTCTAGACCTTTTTATATACAGCTTATTAACTCTGTGAAAGTCAGTTCATCTGCCTTGTTTATCTATAAAGCAAGGAAAGTAGAATAAGTGACCTCCTACAAATCCTTCCAGTTCTAAAGTTAAGTCTGTGATCTTCCAGATATAACCGAGCTTTGAAGTACATGCGTTAAAGAGACTATCATCCATGTATTCATCAACAGTGGTTTTAATGGAATCTATTTTTTAATTAATAGTCATGTTAAGGAAAATTCATAGCATGATTTATTGTTGAGGTTTATTTTTTTCAGTGCTTCCTTTAACATTTAATTTTTAATATAAATGTGAACCAAACCTCATACACATTAAAAAATGCACACAATTTATATGGGCCTTACGTACATATAAAGATTCATTGTGGTTAAAAACACACAACACACTATTTTTACATTGATCTTTTATTATAGTCTTTAAGAAATTTCAGGTCCCTCAGATATAAATTTCTCATAGTTTAGGACACTGGACTTCTGGCAGAGTCAGGATTATTTCCTAGTTGAATATCCTTCATGTACACTAGTGAGCAGAAGCTTCTTCATATGTATGGGCAATGACTTCCCAAATATAATTGGATAGTAAATATTTTAGCCTTTGTAGACCACATATGATCTGTTACATAATTCTGTTTTACTTATTACAACCCTTTAAAAATGAAAAAAAAAATTAGCTTCATGTTTGTAGAGAAATAGGATACGGGCCTGAAGATCTCCAGCACCTGAACCAGTGAGTAGATAAGGCTGCTGTTACACACTGAAAGTTAGTTTTCAAAAGTCCAGGCTTTAGAGGCTTAAACAAAATGAATTGATAAAGATTAAGATGTCATGGAATGAAAGTTTTAACTGAAATGATAAGCTCTTCATCTAGTTAATTTATCCTTGATTCTTCAGATTGAAATGCAAAAAGATAAATATTTTTAACCATTTTTAAAAGTTTTTTTTTAAGTCCTGTTGTTTATTTGGTTTCTTATTTAACTTTTCATTTTGGAAAATTTTAGTCATCTAGATTCAATAACCTTCATCTAGCCACCAATCTTGTTTCATTTATACCTCTACCTCTCCTTCCCAATCCTTCTGTGGCAAATGGATGTTCTATTTCCAGTTGGTGGCTATTGTGAATAGTATCGTCATGAACTTTCTTACACATGTTTTTTTTGGGGGGGGGGGTAATCATTCATATGCTACTTGTTGGTATATACCTCGTAATGGCAGAGCCATAGAGTATATATATATTTGGCTTTAGTGAGTACTTCTATATATTTCAAAGTAGCTGCACCAGTTTACATTCATCAGCAACATATGAGAATTCCAGTTGCTTCACATTCTCATTAAGGACAGTACTCATCCCAACTGAGTTTTGTCAGTCATGATGTCTTAACCAATCTGGTGGTATGTGATAGTATTTCCTTATAGGTTAATTTGTATTTCCCTGGTGTCTAAGATTGAGCAGTTTGCCATGTTTACTGGCAATTTATGATGTGCTCTTTAAGTCTTTCGCTCATATTTTTATTGGATTGTTGACTTTTTTTTATTGGTTTGTATGACTTCTAGATATTCGTCCTTTGTCAAATATATGTATCATTGTCTTCTCCCACTCTGTGGTTTGTCTTGCCACTCTTTAATGTTGTTTCCTGATGAACAAGAGGTATTAACTTTTCTTATTTTTAATGACTATGTGACTTGAACATTTTTCCTTACTTGATAGCTCGAATTACCTCTTTACAAGAGGAGGTGAAGCATCTCAAACATAATATTGAAAGAGTAGAAGGAGAAAGAAAAGAAGCTCAAGACATGCTTAATCATTCAGAAAAGGTAAGTGATTTAACATTGCCAATTATGAGATAGTATTTACTGGTTATCAAATATTATAAGGTGATTTTATAAAATAGCATTCACTCCTAATGTTTATATATTTATGTTTCTAAGTTTTTATAGTTGTATAGTTGATTGTGGGGGACAGGGGTATATATCTTAGGGATTTTTATTGTTATTTTTGTTTTTACCATTGAAGGGTATTAGCTGTTGAATATTATTTGATCATCACAATTTTGGGGGGGTTTGGAAATACCTTTTCATATGGATTTCATTCACCACTATTTTTGTACATGGGTAAGACAAAGGTGCTGAACCTTACTAGCCTTATGAAGAAGGAAAACACAGGGTTAGTATACAGACATCCACGTTTTTTCCATCTTGTTGGAAAGGGTTAGCAAAATAAAAAATGTGCAAAGTGATTGTCTTTTACATGTAGAATTTTCTTAACAGTCAAGTGTCATCGGCTATCCTCTGTCCCTACCTTCCTTAAAAAAAAGGATTAAGTAATATGCAGATCTAGCTCTCACTTTTTGATGTCTCCCTGAAATGTTATAGGTTTACTAGATCCTCAGATAAATGGTCAGAAAATCCACCAATTATCTGTCCTTTGTGTACATGTTTTGTAACAATCAGAATAGTTTTTTTGATGTTTAAGCCCACTATAAATGTAGAAATAAGATGAAAAAAGGAAGATTAGAAGAAGCACCCAAAGAGAAATGGAAATCAATTTGACTTTTTCTTTTATCAAAGCAACTGAAATCTAGGTATAGATGCAAATGTAGATAGAGATAATTTGTTTAAAAAGTGGTAGCAAATTTTTTTAATGAATTGAAGGATTGTCCTATTTATTTCTGATCATAGCAATAAACCCTGCTGAACATAACCACCGCCGCAACCTTGCCCTGCCATCAACACGATGGCTGATGATTCAAATGGGAAAGGGTGGGGATAAGGGAGGTAAAGAAAAAGTGATATTTTGCTTTTAATTACATGTGCTTATTGTGATTTTAAAAAGAAAACATTATAGATAATGTGAAATATATAAGTATAAAAAATAAACATATCCTGAATATAAATATTTAAGGAATGTTGTGTCACATTTCAGGCCAGTTGATGCATATATTATTTCTTGTGGGATATTAAATAAGATTTAATAACGTGTTTTTTGAACTGTGTTACATGACTCTCATTCTCATTTTTCAGGAAAAGAATAATTTAGAGATAGATTTAAACTACAAGCTTAAATCATTACAACAACGGTTAGAACAAGAGGTAAATGAACATAAAGTAACCAAAGCTCGTTTAACTGACAAACATCAATCTATTGAAGAGGCAAAGTCTGTTGCAATGTACGGTAAGTGTCAGTTTTAATATTTTCTACATGATAAGTTTTTAAATAATGCCTACACAATTTTTTTGATTTATTAAAATTTCACTTTATGGTAGTATAAATTCTTAAAAATTATAATTAATGATCTGAGAAGAGGATATTGTCCTTTTTTTGATACCTTCCTTTTTTTAAAATCACAGTTTCACCTCCTAGTTCCCTCATTCTGCTACTCTCTACTCCCTATTAAAATCAGTGGAATCATTACCCCTTTCCCCACCCAGTTTTTCAGTTTTTTATTTCTTCCCAGTCCATTCTGGAACTTATTATCTATTAACTCATCTGCTTTCTTGCTTTGTACCCTCAATTTTCTCATCCCTTTGTATTTCTACTGTATTAGGCCTCTAAACACACCCTAGATGAGACCAGCCAGCCACTTTCTTCACTTCACATGATTCTTCAAATTGTGTGCCCAAAGCATTATCTCCAACCACAGTTGAACTCTCAATTTTTTATATAATATATAACTCACTAGTTCCTTCCCCCAAACTTTTATTTCTCTTTTTTTCAAGCTTCCTATGTCATTTCATTATTACTAAACTTTTAGGTGAACTTTTCTCCTGTTTCAAAAAGCAATCCTGAAAGCATAGTTATAAACTCCTCAGAATCTAGTTCTCTTACTTAATCAGTCTATTCTAATTCTTTACCCATCTTCAACATCTTCCCTCTATCCTCTTACTGTCCTGGCTGGTATGTTCTGGCTGTACTCAGATCCAATCTCTTCTTATCTCATCTGATTACAGTAGTCCCCCTTTGTCTGTGGTTTCACCTTCCATGGTTTCAGTTACCTGTGGTCATCTGAGGTCCAAAAATATTAAATGTAAAATTCCAGAAATAAACAAGTCATAAAGTTTAAATTGCATACTGTCTTGAGCGGTATGATGATATCTCATGATGTCCATCTCCTTTCTGCTCATGAACCATCCTTTGTCTAGCATGTCCATTCTATAGACACTCCCGCCTGTTACTCACTTAGTAGCCTTCTGGGTTATCAGACCCACTATCACAGTATTGCAGTGCTTGTGTTCAAGTAACTCTTATTTTACTTAATAATGACCCCAAAGTGCAAGAGTAGCAATACTGGAAATGCACACATGCCAAAGAGAAGCCATAAAGTGCTTGTTACATATCATCAGAAGGTCAAAAGCCTAGCACTGTTTCACAATGCCTGCATCATTCATCTCACTTTATTTCATCACATAGGCATTTTATCATTTTACATCATCACAAGAAGGGCAAGTATAGTACAATAAGATATTTTGAGAGAGAGATCACATTCACTTGATTTTTTACAGTGTATTGTTATAATTGTTCTAGTTTATTATTAGTTATTGTTAATTTCTTACTGTGCCTTATTTATAAATTAAACTTTATTATAGGTGGTATAGAAAAAAACATAGCATATAGGATTTAATACTATCTGTGGTTTCAGGCATCCATTAGGGGTCTTGGAATGTATCCCTGTGGATTGGGGGACTTTTGCTCTTCTTTTCCCTAACCTTTCTCCTCTACTGAATCCTTTATTGTTGTAAACATATTCAAGTCTCTTCCATCTTAAAAAAAAAGACGAATCCTTGCAGCAACCTGTGATCTTTCCTAATTGCCACTGTTTTATTCATCCTTTTATAGCCAAAGTTCTGAAAAGAGGAATCTTCCTTTTCTTGACCTTCTACTCAGTTCTTAACCTACTACAATCTGAAAGTGTTGCTTGGCACTTTAAATTCAGTTTGTTCAACAGGAAACGTATTATCTGTCAAATTTTTTCTTACCGCATATTCTTACTATCCTAGTAAAGGGCTATATAGTTTTTATGAGCCCAGGCTTGGAATCAGACAAAACTATTTTGCCTATTAGCCATTCTATGACTAATGAAAGAAAAATTAGATGAGAAAAGTATGTAAAGTGCCTGTACATAGAAAGCTTTCAATAAATGGGAGATATTATTATGGTTAAGGAGGGTTGTAGATTTCAATATCCAGGAGCCCAAGCCAGAAATTTGAGAATCTTTCAGGATTTCTACTTCTAAATGATATACAACTTAGTCCTCCTTTCCTATTCCCTTTTAGTTTGTGCTGCCATCATTTCTTTGCTTGATCTATTACAAGAGATTCTTAATTTTTACTCTGCCAAGAGTTGTTCTACTCATCAATCTGTTGTTTTCACTTAGGTCAGAATGATCTTTTTGAAATTCAAATCCTATTGTGCTAGTCTTTCTTAAAATCTTTTTGTGGCTTTTCATTGTTTACAAGGTACTTCTAAACTCACAGCATGATAGGTTCTAAGTAGTACTACCTACAGCTAATAATATTTGTGATAAGAACTGAAAGTCAAAATGAATCAGACATCAAAAACAGTGGGAGTAAGTATGTTCTAGGCAGAACTGATTATAAGTTCAATATTGTGATTCTAAGAATGATGGGAAACCATTGTAGTGTTTTAAGTTGTGCCGAGATGTATAATTTATGTCTATAAAAGAGCACTCATGATGCTGTGTGGTGAATGCTTTTGAGGGAGATAAGAGTTTATTAAAAAGGGAGATCACCTAAAAGTCTATATGCTGTAAGTATTGATGGAGTAGAGCTGAAAAGAAGTGGAGTTACAAAGGACAAGAGTTGATGATAAATTGAAGGGAAAGAGGGAATCAAGAAAGATTCAGGCCTTTAATTTTAACAGCTGGATGGATGTTAATATATTTTGACATTGAGATGACTGGGGTAGGAGTGATTGGGTATGGGAGGGAAATAAAGATGTCTCTTTTAGATATGTTAACTTTGAAAAGATATTTGATATCTAGATGGAGATATCAAATAGAATTGGTATATAAGTCTGAAGCTCGGGGAGAAGTTTCAGTTCAGGAGTTTTGGAGCCATATGGAGCCATATGCAGAACCTGATGAAATCAGCAAAGGGAAGAATACGGGTAGAATAGAGCAAAAAAGAAGAATCATAATGAAACTTTTATTCAGTCTAACATTCAGAAGTCAGGTAGAAGAGGAGAAACCAACAAAGGGAGCCAACAAAAGAAAGAGCAGCCAAAGGAGCAACAGGAAATCTGAGAAAGTATGGTATTAGAAGCTTAAAGAGTAAAGTATTGAACAAAATGAAGAAGTGTTTCAATATATTGAGTTCTGTTAAAGTCAGTGAAGATAAAAGACATGGCTATTGTGTGTCCTCTGAATTTTGCAAAATGACATCATTGGTTACCATATAAAGAGTAGTTTCAGTGGAATGGTGGAGATAGAAGCCAATTTGGAAAAAAAGATAAATGTATAGTAGGTGAGACACCAGAGACAGTAAGTGTAGACAACTCTCAGAAGTTTGACTGTGAACAGAGAAGAGGTGATAACTGATGAATGTTGGCTCAGTGGAGGATATTTTAGGAGGGGAGATAATAAATTAGATTATTATGTTGATGGGAAATACTCAGTTTGAAAGAGATGAAATAATTGAAGGAACAAAGCCCAGGACAGAATTGGATGGATTTATGTTTTATTAGAGAGGTTGGACTAAGAGGTGATGATCATATGGTGCAGCTGAATTTGTAAGAGGGAAAGATGAGAAAGTTCCATTCTAATGGTTTTTGTCTTATCACCTAGAGGGCATTTTCTGAGAATGGAAAAGCAGATTTAATAAGCTTGAATATTAAGTGTAAACTTATTTATTAAGTTGGTGTAACTTACTAGTTTCAAGACCATGAAAAAGTTAACCTCAGAACCATAGTTACCATATCTCAAAAAAAGAGTCTCTCTGTAGACAAATATATTGATAAAAATTAAAATAGATGTTATACTACTGTGGAATCTTGTTTATCTGATTTGCATAAATTAGAATTCCTTTCATCGCCTTAAGTCTTTTGAAACTTTTCTGGAATAATACAAGGTTTAGATTAATAACCACAACCTTAATTTTCTACTTTTATCTGGAACTACCTCTGTTTTTCTCCTTAGTTATTCCACTTTTTCTCTAGCTATACTTTCTCCTTCTGTTCTGAATGTGGCACTGAATAATCTCGTATCATTGGGCAAAGGCTGATTTTAGAAGATTTTATTTTATTACTATTATATTTTATAACTTTCTTCCTTTAGAGATCCCACTATATAAATAATTCAAGTAACATTAAGACTTTTATAATGAATAGCTTTATTAGAATAAAAACAGTAGGGATTTTTGGCACCAATTTGTGTTATAATATAGCCCATGAAAGTGAAAAGTATTAAAGTAGTCTTGTTCTTTAAATGTATGTTTATAACTTTTTTTTTTTTACAGAGATGGAAAAAAAGCTGAAGGAAGAAAGAGAAGCTCGAGAGAAGGCTGAAAATAGGGTTGTTCAGATTGAGAAACAGTGTTCCATGCTAGATGTTGATCTGAAACAATCTCAGCAGAAGCTCGAGCATTTGACTGAGAATAAAGAAAGGATGGAAGATGAAGTAAGAAAAATAGACAGTACTGATTTTGTTCATCTTATGAAAGAGAAACAATCATGTTGTGACTAAAAGTCATTATAATTTAAACAGGGAAGAAATTTGAATAAAAAAAAACGATGCGTATCTGTGTTCACTACAATATTGTCACCACTATATCCCTAGCTCCTAGAATTTTCATCTTCAAATAGTTATTGAAGACTCAACACCATAGGATCTATACCATTTTGCACTGTGACAAGACAGCTATGTAGAAATGTCATAGCTCCTTTCCTGGAGAAACTGACCATCTGCTTTTTAAAAAAACAAACAAAAAAACCCTGTGTTTATTGTAAAATATCCTGTAATTCCAAAGAAGAGCATTACTGTTAGATTTTAGAAAAGATTTAAAACTGCAGAGTTTTGACTGTCTCGGATTGATAGAAAGCACAGGATACAAATTTACAAAGTAATAAATAAAAAGACCAAATGATGTTATATCCTTGTGTTATCATATGTTTTAAAAATTACTTACAAGATGAAAATAATTAGTCCACATACGTAAATTAGAGAAGGGAGAAAGAGAAGACTGGACTAATCAAGAAAGACTTCACAGAGGAGGAATGGAGTGTTACCATTATTTTAAAAGTTGAGGAAGACTATAAAAGTTAATAGTTTGAGAGTCAGAAGTAGGTGGAGAGACCATTATCATTGAAGATAACAATGAAAGAGTGATTACTGAGTGCTTAAGAAGATAGGTAAGTAAGGGACAAAAGGGACATGATCTGACCAATGAAAAAGAGACTTGTTGATTAGTAATGGGAGAAACTTGGGGACTGAGGTATTAATAATATTTTAAACTTAAAATGAGAGCTATAAGTGAAAACACTCTTAGGGAAATTAATCTGATAGTGGTATATAAAATGGCCTAGAACAGAAATTAGAGATACCTATTAGAGCCAGTATGCAGAAATAATTTGTGTTGAAAATTTGAAAGATAATACCCAGTCATTTAAAAAATATAATTTTTGACCATCTTGTTATCTGCCTGTTTCTGTACTAGGTGTTGGGGTACTGAATAATATAGGTATGGTCTTGACTTTTGTGGAACTTATAGTCCAGAGGGAAAGACAAATATTAAAATAGTGATTATGAGCATGACATTCTTAAAAGAGGAAGTACTGAGTGCTATTGGAGTATTATGAATAGTCATATCTGGGATTTAAGGAAGGCATCACTAAACTCTGGAAAGTTGTAGACCAGATAGAGCACAAACGCTTACAAATGAACAGGTAATTTAAAAAAACCCTTAGGAATGTCTTCCCCAAGCTAACATCTAAAATTAATCACAATTAATAATTCTCCATTTTAGACTAACATTCTACTTTAAAATTTCCACATAGGTTGGGGTAGAAAGAAACCAGATGTTTTCCCCCTAAGATCTCATATCTGAAATTTGGGAATTACTTTGACTTAATAATAAATTCTGCAGTAATACACAGAACAATGGAGACTTTTTAGAATACTGATACTCTCTATTGGTATAAGGCGTTATAATTGAGATTCGATTAGTCTTTTTTCAAATAATAGCTAAAAAATTTAAAGAGATTTAAAATCCCAATTATTTTTCTCGTTCATAGGTTAAGCATCTCACGCTGCAATTGGAGCAGGAATCAAATAAGCGACTGTTGTTACAAAACGAATTGAAGACTCAGGCATTTGAGGCAGACAATTTAAAAGGTCTAGAAAAGCAGATGAAACAGGAAATAAATACTTTATTGGAAGCAAAGAGATTATTAGAATTTGAGTTAGCTCAGCTTACAAAGTAAGTCTCAAAAATAACATTCTTGATTTCTTTTTGTGTTCAGTCTTGCTTATGTGTTTGATATTTTCTATGTGTATAGATTTATGTACTTAGAGTTTGTGAAAGGGAGCATTAGCAAAAAAGATTTAGAAATAAAAGAATTTACTTGCAATGAAAGTCTACAAGAGAGTTCAAGCTTTGGAAGGACAGGCTTACTAAAAAAAAAATACAGGTATTTAAAGGAAGAAAAAGAGATTAGATTTTCAAGGTTACTTCTTTACAGTAAGTCTGTTTATGGTGGAAAAAACACAATTTTCTTTATGTGATTTTCATATCCAGAGAAGTCATCTTTTTTCTCTGCACAATTACAGAAATGAAAGATAACCCTATTTTTTTTTTTTAATTAGGGATTCAGTACCTTACAGGATATGTTCAAGGTTTATTTATTTTAGAGACTAGAATTAAACATGATGACCCTGAATTTGTTTTATTGTTTTGTTTTGTTCTTTTGATTCATCTCAGAGTGTAAAATGTCTTTTTCTCCTACTCTGAGATGTGCTGTGCCTGCTTACATGAAATGGAGACAAAGCAAGGTATCAGTATTGCTTTCAGAATTTGTATAAGGACATGCTTCAAAATTTAATTTCAAAGATGGGTATATCTTATGCCAAGTCATGGATTTTTATTTCCTCCAAATTTGTTATAATAGCTTCATTTGTCAGGTTTTTTTTTCTTTTTTTTTTTACAATATAGTAGTTCTTGGATAAAATTGTCAGTTTTGATTTTGTTGGCTTTATACTGATGAAATTCTTTTTCCCTTTTAAAGCCACTATTTTCACCCAGTAATATGTTTTATAGTTTTTGTCTCTAAAAAATAACTCTTAACTCAGCATTCAGTGAACATTTATTATGTCCATTGACCATATGCCTTAGATGCTGAAAATATAAAGCTATTAATATCTGATATGAAAACCTAGCAACTGCATATGGAATTGTTCATCTTTGAAAATCTGTATTTGTAGGTTTTATTGTGTTCGTCTTTTTGTCTTCCACTATATGTGAGTTGTTCTTATGTGTGTATTATATACATGTAGTTGTCTGTGTTCCTCTTCCTTTGTCAGTTATTGTTCTTGCCTCCCTTATTTTCCTTTACTTGATTATTCATTTCCACACACCCCTTTTGCTTACTTGGCCATAATATGTAGTACTGAATTATTCTTATTATGTATTCAATATTTTCATGTCCTCTGTTTTTAGTGATTTACTTACTGTATAAGACATTTAAAATATATCCCTAAGAATGCTTTCTCTACAAATATTTACCAAATTATTCATTTTCATTTTCGCAATTTGGATTAATCCACAATTAATATTCTCCTGAAAGTGACCTTCAGTAGAAAAGGGTTCCGTCTACTTTGCATAGTATTTTATAAGGAGCAAAATGGAACCAGACAGTATGGCCTAGCCAAATATATTTAGTAAAGTGTTACCATATAATGAAGTAGGATTTTTTTAAAAGGTCACTTTAGTAAGCCTTTTTTAGTAACTTTAAGAAACAAAGAATAGTATAAAGTCTACTATAAATAGGAGCATTTGTTTACTACTTTCTCTTTTTTTCTGAAGACAATATAGAGGAAATGAAGGACAGATGCGGGAACTGCAAGATCAGCTTGAAGCAGAGCAGTATTTCTCGGTGAGAATTATTTTTAACATATAGAATGTTTCAAAACCTGACTTAAAACAAGGTATTTAGATTTTTAATATGAACTCCGATTCTTTTCAAATAACTATGAAGTGGTTTTCTCCTTTTTTGTACCCATATTTTTACATTTTATTTCTGAATCTGAGTTCGTGGTGTGGTAAGTTGTAAAGAAATGGCCATTTTTGTGCAGATATTTCTAGAATAGCCATCAACCCAGAGCTACGTTTGAAACAATATAAGGATTCTGTCTGCCTGGTATCAAGCTCAGGGGTTTAGAGTATCAATATTACCATCTGTGGTTCGTGTATGCACATTTTATTTTTATTATTATTATTGTTATTATTATTTATGCCTACAGCATCTGGTTGGTCTTCCTAGGTGGTCTCCCATCCAAGTATTAACCAGGCCTGATCCTGCTTAGCTTCCAAATAGACATTGGGCTTGTTCAGGGTGGCATGGCTGTAGACCATGGACCATGGCTTCACTGGGGCATGAACCCAGGACCCTTCTGCATGTAAAGCAGATGTGCTAACTGCTACACTATGGAACCACGTCCAATGCACATTATAATAGCCTACATACATACATTTGTAGGTATAACTGCCTATAGGTATAGATATAACTAATTCAAGGGCTTTTCTTGTTTTAGCTGTATATACATTTTATGCATCTGTTTTTACTTTTCTTGTAAAAATCGTTCTCTTTTATTTGTTGCAGACAAAGTTATTTTCATTACTGCTGTTGATGAGCATTTACAGCTAAGGCTTTGAGGCTTTATAGAAGCCTCTGAATTTTTTTTTTTCTCTTGGTTGCCAAGCTTGTTTTCTGATGTTTAAATTTAACATTTCTCTAGCTGCTCCATTACTACTACACTGGCAGTCATTCTTCCTACAAGCTTTATTTAGTGCAATTAAATGCATACAGTTCAGGTTGCACTGGTGAACATGCCCTAGAAATCAAGTGTGAACAATATTGGAAGTATTGGTTTCCCTAGTAAAAAATCTGAACACCTTTAAAGCTCTACAGAATTTCCACATGATTTAGAGTTCCATGCTCTACTTTTCTCATCTCCTAATAAACAGGGTGACTTTCTTTTTTTTGATTTATTTCTTTCTTGGCTTATTAGACCATTACTGGAATATGTTTTTTTTAAATTTTAAAAAAGTTCAGTATTGTTGAAAAACCTTCCCTGAGTGTGTAGATCAACCTTATTTGTTCAAAATGTGTAATACTCACTTCTTCACTTCTAGCAAAGTGTCCTATAATGTCACACACACTTTCTTATCCATAAGTAATCCACAAAGTAATTATCCACAAAGTAATTATCTAGTGCCTCCAGACTTTGGGATGGGTATCAATGACTTGGGGTGGTTCCTATGGAGTTTTGATTTTGCTTCTATAAAAGCAATACAGAACCTGACTCTGTCTAGTTCTGATTTATTCCATTGCTTGTGAGGCTTTGGTTAAATATTGTTAAATTTGATAGGTTATTATGAACCAGATTTCATATTTTCTTTAAACTGAGCTTTTAAATCATGTTATTTTTCTTATATCTTCACTGATTACGTGTGTGTATATATATATATTTCAGTATTTGAAGTCAGAAAAGAGACAAGAATCTGATTCCTAAAGGCAGAATGGATTATTTCAGTTTAGAAATTATAAACATTTAAATTAGAGCAAGCCATCACTCTTCATTTGCATTCCCATAGAAGTGTATGTATTTTTTCCATAAAGAAGTGCTATTTCTTAGATAATTAAGTGTACAGTATAAAAATAGTTCTCCACAACTATTTACTGGTCCTTAAATTCTTATCTTTTATAGTAAAAAAGATAGTTAATTAAAATAAATAAATAAATTTCAGAACCAGAAGTTTACTCTCACCCCCTCCTCACCTAACACAATGTGGTTCTAACACCTATTAAATATTTATCGATGAAGTTGACAGAAGCTTAGTAAATCTTGTAAGAATCATCGCCCTGTAATAAGTATATATTATTCATATGTTAACAAAACATTTAATAAATCTTTGTAGCTATTTCTTCTACCTCTGTCAACCATCCTATCCTTCCAAAAGAGAAGTGATTTCTCTAACATTATTCATTGCAGGAACTGATCTAATTTATAAATAAGTAGTGCTTGCTAAGTTTCTTTATAGTATTTTTCCCAGATAAACATAGTTTTTGACATACTTTTGAGATATAATTTCTATATAATTAATTGTGCCGTTTTAAGTGTGAAGTTTGATAAGTTTTGACAAGTGTGTACACTGACCACTACCACAATCAACATAGAAAACATTTCCTTCACCATAAAAAATTCCCTGTGGCCCTTTGCAGTCAATTTTCTCTACCCTCCTCTATCTGCAGGCACCACTGATTTGCTTTCTGTCATTATTGTTCACCTGTTCTAGAATTTCATATACATGGAATCCTGCAGAACATACTCTTTAGTGCCTGGTTTCTTTTACTCACATAATATTTTTTAGCTTTATTATGTTGTATGTATCATTATTTCATTCCTTTGTATTTCTGAGTAGGTGCGAATATACCACAATTTAAAATGTTTATCTGTTGATGGATATCTGGTTGTTTCCAGTTTGAAGCTGATGAATAGAGCTGCAATAAAAATTCATGTTTAAGATTTTGTGTGGATAGATAATTACATTTTTCTTTGGTAAATACTTGGGAGTGGAGTTACTGGATTATATGTGTTAGTTGGTTAACTTTATAAGAAACTACCAAAGTGTTTACTAACCCACCATAAACACATTTTTTCTTACCAATTGTTTTGCAGACACTTTATAAAACCCAGGTAAAGGAACTTAAGGAAGAAATTGAAGAAAAAAACAGAGAAAATTTAAAGAAAATACAGGAACTACAAAATGAGAAGTATGTTCATTTTATTTTAGAACAAGGATCGGTACAACAAAGCATTCTTCAGGTTTAAAGATAGAGAAGAGATATGTTGTTATTTTGATGGCAGTGGTACAGCAAACCTAATTGGGTTAATTCAGAACACATGAAACTAGATTTAAGCTAAAGTTTACCTTTATGGTGAAGAAATAATTTAATGTATTAACACTAGAGCAGTTATACAGAGATTCACTAAACCTTTTTCAGACATCTATTTGTATATAAATAGTTCATGCTGTGTTCACAAGTCATTATCTTATGCTAGGTAAAGGTATTTAAGGTCTCCCTCTTAGTATTATTATTCAGGTTAATTTCCATTGCATGTGTGCTTATGGCCTTAAAGGAGATGACCTTATAAAGCTACTTAAGTGTAACAACTTTTCATAGTTAGTGTCAGAACAAGACACTGGAACCAGTTTCTGTTATAGTCTCATTCCATATAACCACCTTGTGAAGAAATTTAAAAATTTAACTTTTGTTGTTGAAGCAAATACATAAAATAACAAACATGTCCAATTTTATGACTCATATGACAAATATCTTTATAACTATCACCCATAAAAGAGATGGAACTTTATTCTGCACCTCAGAATTTTACTGTATGCCCTCTCCTGATTATACCTTCTTCCCTCCCCAACATAAGAGTTATCACTATCCTACTACTCATTTGTTGAAGGAACTGAATCATTTGTCTTGTATAGTTTTCCTTGGTTGTGATTTTATTGTTTCCATAGTTAACATTTTCATTCTCCTGTATTTTCTGCAATCAATGATTAAATCTAGAGCTGCACTGTCCAGTATGGTAGCCCCTAGTCACATGTAGACATTTAAATTTAAATTTTAATCCATTTAAATAAAATTAAAACTTTAGTTCATCAGCTATACTTAGGCACATTTCAGGTGCTTAATAGTCACATGTGGTTAGTGTCTACCATATTGGGCAGCACAGGTGTAGAACATTCCATTATTGTAGAAAGGTTAATTGGACATCCCTAATCTGGAGGCTTAATCAGATTAAAATCTAATTTTTAGGAGGGAGAAGATTACCTCATATATATATATATATAACTTTGTAATGTCTGGTTGCCTGTTTGCCTTGTTAGCAACTATAGACACTCAGTGCTTAGATCCTTAATACATTAGGTGGCCTCTAAATTAGGCACAAAACTTCATTTCCTGGTTAGTCTCTATGATAGACTGTCGTTAAGCATAGGCTGTTGCCTATCATTTGTATGGTATCTATGATGTAATATGCAATCCCAAGTTGTATGCTTTCACTGTGATGAAGACACCGAATGCACTACATCCTGTAATGTTTCAGAGGATTGATAAGTTTGCCCTTGTTTGATCTAGTTAAGAGAAATGTATTGATCGTTACTATGGTGCTAAAAACTACTTCGTACTAGTGATATAATTATTAGTAGTAAGTTAAGGTTCTTAACTTTTAAGGTTTTCAGAATCTAGGTCAGAGACAAATAAAGTTAAGATAGACGGCTGTTACAAAGTGCTATTGAAACACATTGAAGCAGTATACCTCAGCTTACCATGTGAGATTCAGAAAACATTTCCCAGGTGACAACTAAATAAAAGAAGAATTCTCTAGGGACGGGGATATGGGAAAGGGGAAAATATAGGCAAAAGCAGTCTGTGATTTGGAGAACAGCAAATGGTTTAGTTAGGGAGATAGTTGATGACAGGTAATGCTAGAGAGTAAACTTGAGTCAAATTACAAAGGACCTTGTGTGTCATGTTGAGTTTGGAATTATCAGACGTTGAGGAGTGGAAAGTTTTATTTTTAGTGTTTTCTGTTGTGTATTCACGATCACCTAGATCAGAGCCTTATAGATTATGTATTCAATAAATATTGAGTGAATGAATGAATGAAAATTCTAAGCGAGGGATTGACAAAGTGATGTTTTAGAAAGATCCACTCATTAGGGTGAAGAATGTATTGGAGTGAGGCAAAGCTGGGTGGATACAGGGAGTCCAATTATACATCCATTGGAATAATTAGATGTAAAATTATACTGGAAGTTGGCAGTAAAAAGAGAGACAAGTGCATGGGAAAAAATAGGAATTAGAAGCAGTTGGACTTCTGCATTTGGGGCTTGGGGGTAATGGTTTGGGAAAATTTCAGATTGACTCTCAAGTTTCTGACCAGGACAGATGGATTGAAGGTAGTGCTAGTTTCTGAGTTAGGGAATGCCAAGTTTGTGAAATGAAGGGAGACAATATTACTTCCATTTCAGACCAGGTGAGTTTGAGTTGCCTATGGTATGTCCAAAAAGAAATGGATACTAGGCATTTGGGTTATCGCTTCAGAACTCAGAGAAAAGATAATTTGAAGCTAATTTGACAATGATTGCATACTGAAACCACTAAGATAGATGAGATTTGTTACGATGATGGCATATATCAGAGTTTATAAACTCATGAGCTTATGATACCATATATGTAGCTGAGTTGAAGTCAGTTGTATCTAAGTATGGATACATTCATTGTGTGAATGGTAACAATTATAACAAACGAAATAGTTCATGTCCTCAGTTCTCACTAATTGCTACCCCATGGTAATATTGACCCCGTATTTCAAGATTTTCTGGTTTTTTAAAAGAAACAAAGAATCTCAATTTTTATGTAAAATGTTTGGCCCAGATATATTTTTTGTGTGTCTAGAGGGTGGTATGGGGACATTTATGTGGACTCACTTGCCCCTGCCCCCCACCCAAGTCAGCCCTTCGATCCCATCCCTTGTTGCCTACTTAAGGCTATGATGTCAGTAGTTCTTTCATCTCTCCTACATCAGGTTTTTTTTTATAGTCATTCCTATTGTTATATCTCCTTAAAATATAACCCTCTTTTAACTACATATCTATCCACTTCCAGTACTGTCCCATTTTTTGTTTCCTTTTGTAGCAAACTTCCTAAAAAGTGAGATACCATTTCCCTTCTCCCATTTTCTCTTGAGCCCACTCCATTCAGACATTTGCACTCATCTTCTACTAAAATAAGCCTTCTCAAAGTCACTGGTGACTTCCTAAAGTTAAAGACAATAGTCAGTTCTCTGTCCTTTTCTTAGTTCACAGCAGCAGTTGATGTAGTTGATTACTCTCTTGACAAAATTTCTTCACATGGCTTTCGTGACATCACAATATTTTCCTCTTATTGAACTGGCCAGTCTTCCTCAGCCTCCTTTGCTCCTTTGTCCCTTCCCATCTCTGAGACCTTTAAAGTTTGGAGGGCCCAAGGGATCACTTACTACTTGTTCTCATTCAGCCTCACAGCTTTAAATAGCATCAGTGTACAAGTATATTCTTCCCTAAATTTCATGCTTGTATATCTAGCTATCTATTTGACATCTCCACTTGAATGTTTAAATAAGCATCTCATATGTAATGTGTCCAGAAAAAATTTTTAATTTTTTCATTCTGTCTTTCCCATTTTAGTATTAGCAATTCTCGTTTTCCCAGTTATTTAAGTCAAAAACTTGGAGTCATCCTAGACTTTTTTTTATATATATTCTGCATTCATTCCATCAGTAAATCCTCCTAACTATAGCTAAAAAATATATCCAAACTCTAATTAGTTCCCACCAATTCTACCATTTACCAGTCTGACCCAAACTGTCATCGTTTCCAAACTTGATTATTTCAGTACTTTCCTATCCAGTATCCCTGCTTCTGCCATTGTCCCTCTACTGTCTGATCTTAATACAGCATCTAGAATTTTCAAAACACAACACAAAAGAGAAAAAGCCAAAGTCCCCATATTGTTTTAGAAAGCCTCACAGTGTCTATTCTTCTGTGCCCCCTTCCCCCATCTTACTATGTCTCTCACAACTTTTCCTCATCTCTCACTCTGCTCACATTAGCTTCCTTTAGACCAGCATTAGGGCATTTGTTATTAGATGTTCCTCTGCCTAAACAATGTATTCCCAGATACCTACATGATCACTCCCTTACTTCTTTCATATCTCTTTTCAAATGTCATCTTAGCAGAGAGGCCTCCTTGATCCACCGTACATAAAATAGAGACCACGTTCTGTATAGTGACCACATTCTTCCAGCTTTCTTTTCTTACTGTTCTATATGGCATACTGTATATTGTTCATGCTAATAAGTTTCTTCTATTATTCTCTGTGGCATACTGCATATTACTTCATTATTTTAAAACTGTGTCATCCCACTAATATATGCCTCCTGAGGTCAGGTACTTTGTTACTGCTGCATGCCTTAATTCCTAGAACAGTGTTAGCACATGATAGCATTCAAATAAATATTTATTGGACAAATGAATGAATTTATATTTTTTGGTAGTTATTATATGTCTCTCTTTTTAGGCCCAAGACAGAAAATTCTATTTGTATCACTCCTGCAGTAGAAAATTGGTAGAAAATATTCACTTGGCAGACATTAACTAAGCCTATTATAATATATACAGGGGGTACAATCATAACCAGGATAGTTTGAAGAGAGTAGAAAAGTAGGCAAACTGGAATGATCTAGTCATGGTCTGAATGTCAATTCTGAAAAGCCTTACAGTGCAAATTCCCAAGGAGCATTCCTAGAATAGTTTATAGTGGTTTGCAAATCTATTTATAAGTCTTTGTAACCTCGTTGAATTTCAGAATTAGAAGAAATCTCAAAAATTATTTAGTTTAAACCTCTCATTTTATAGATTTGATTAAAATGAGCTCCAGGAAGTACAAGGAAGTTGCCCAATGCCCCTACCCAATTAGTTAGTGATAGAACAGGGATAAGGGTACAGGTCTGGCCTCCTGATTTACAAGTCAAAGACTTTTCCCCTGTGCCCTGCTACTTTCCATTCCAAATCCATAACAAATTCTTTTTCAAAAATAGACTGCTTGTCATTACTTTATTACCTTTCTTAAACACAATAGCAGAACAAAGATTAAAGAGTTCTTTTATAGTTTTTCAAAGTGAGAGCTTATATTTATAGAAAGTTGCTAATGGATTCAAATCTTATGTTAAGCAGTAGAAAAAATTATTTTTATCATTTAAATATAATTGCGTTTTAAAGCATGTGATTAAGTTGGAAAAATGAACTCATTTTGTTTATATCCATTTCTGTAATAAACACATTGCAGAGAAACTCTTGCTACTCAATTGGATCTAGCAGAAACGAAAGCTGAGTCTGAGCAGTTGGCTCGAGGGCTTCTGGAAGAACAGTACTTTGAATTGACCCAAGAAAGCAAGAAAGCTGCTTCCAGAAATAGACAAGAGATTACAGATAAAGATCACACTGTTAGTCGGGTAAGTGTGATAGTTAGGTAAGTTACATGACTAAAATTAATTTAAATCAAAATAGGTCACATTTTAAAGTTTAGGGTCAGTGTATATACATGCATATTACTGATATGCAGTGGTCAATCTGTACTCATGTATAAAATAGTTTATGTAATCTAAAAACAATTATTAAGTATTGAAGTTTTGGTCAGTATTGGGTTTTTCTCTCCTTCTGGCGATAGATCTTAATATAGTTTATATGAAGAAATGTTTAGTTTAAATTTATTTGTTGTTTTATCTTAATACAACTGATTTTATGGCTAGAATTCTCTAAGCTTCAGAGAAACTATTTTGGGATAAGAAAGTCTTTTGGATATCTACAAATAAATTATAGAAAAACCAGTATTACAAACAATTACCTATTTGTGAAATTTGTACTATAACCTAAATAGATTTCTTTTCTTTTGAAGCCTCCATCAAGAGCTCTCGTGTAAGGAGGCCTTAGTTCAAAAAAACCAACTTTGTCCGTAAGGAAGTTACACAGTCTTGGCAGTTTGCTTTAACTCTTCAAGCCTCAGATTCTTCATTTATAGTCTCTAGTCTAGTTCTCGTTCCATTAAATTTTTTTCCACACACACACACACACACACACACACACACACACACACACACGTGTGCACATACACACTGATATAATTTCTGGAAGCTAACAATTCTTTTTTAAATACTTTGATTATAGCCATATATTTTAAATCAGAAACCAGGCATTCTTATAGTTAAGCAGTGTCAGACTTGTTCTTATCTATGGCAGAAGCAGGGTATTTTTTTTAAAGGTTGTTGCTTTAAATGTGAAACTAGCAAAGAGACTATAGCTTAAACTTTTTTGTGCTTTGCTTAGCTCGAAGAAACAAACAGCATGCTAACCAAAGATATTGAATTATTAAGAAAAGAAAATGAAGAACTAACTGATAAAACGAGGAAGGCAGAGGAAGGTATGTAGGGTTTTTTTTTTTTTTTATCATAATGTTAAACAGTTCAGAGTAATTCTTTAGCTATATATGTTGTGCAGTAGGTTTTGTAAATATTTGTTTTCATATGTTAAATAACCTTTGCAGCCTTAAGAATTCTCTTAGTATAACTTAAATATTCTCACCGCCCCCCTCCCAAAACTAAATAAGTAAGGTGACTGTGTGAGGGTAATGGGTGCGTTAACTTGATGGGAGAGAAGAGAATCCTTACACAATGTATAGATATCAAATCATTATCTTAATGCTTTAAATATCATACAGTCTTATTCAGTATACTTCAGTAAAGCTGAAAAAATTATCTTGATAAAGTTACTGAAAGTTACTTTGTAGTGTAAACTAATTTGAATAAGGACATTGCTCATTAGAATGCAGAGGTGTCATACAATAATATTTTATGTAATTTGTTGACAGAATATAAATTGAAGAAGGAGGAGGAGATCAATAATCTTAAGGCTGCCTTTGAAAAGAATATCAATACAGAACGAACCCTTAAAATACAGGTATATGTGTGTTCAACCTGTTCCATATATTTATATTTGAATATCATATAGCCAGATTAGTATTTGCTCTTCATATACTTTTTCTAAAAACTGAAGTTAGAAGATTCAAGCTTTTCATTGGAACAAATAATGTAATAGTCTTCATTAAATATAGAAGATATTCAAGAAATAGGATTTCGATTGTCAAGAAAACTAGCTTGTCTAGTTACTTGACTGGTTAGAATGTGTTTTAGATTATATAGAAAACCTGTAATTGACAGTAGGAAAACTTAATGAAGAGAAAACACTTGACTGAAGCCAAGAAAGATAAACTGAGAATAAGAAAGAAACTATAGGAGTGGATGTATCATTTTGCTTTGTATTTAATGATGCGGCTAGATCAAATTTTTTACACTAAAACTTGATATCTTGTCATTTTACTAAGTTATCCAGTAGTTTAAAGTCTTCATAAACTGTTGTTTACCTCAGTTGAGTTTTATGGTAAAATAAATATCTTCTACTATTTATTAAATGATTATACTGGATTCCTTAACATTAATCCACTCTCCCTGCCGGTAATCCTTCATGTTGCAACTAGGGTAATCTTTTCAAAATGCACTTAATACCTGTTGAAAATCTTTCAGCGAAGGTTTTCCTTACCTTTATACCAAAACAGACCATGAAGAAAAAAATTGACATTTATTACATAAAAATTTAGGTCTGTGGAGCTCAAAGCAGCATAAGTTGAAAGAAAAGAAATTAGGAAAAGTATTTACAGCAAATGTGATAAATATAAAGAACATCTGCAAATCAGAAAAAGAGTTCAGTAGAAAAAAGAAGGGACATTCGAGGAAAAAACAGTAAAGATTTTTAAAAAGCTCAACCACAATAATAAAAAATAGAAATTAAAACAGTAATGAGGTATCTTTTCACAGCTAAATGGGCAGATTTAAATGAGGTATAATACTCAGCTTTGGCAAGAACATGGGGAAAGTTTAGTCATGCTTTTTGAGTGAGTAAACTATGAGAGCAATTTAACCAAATAAAGCATTTTAATATGCATATTCTTTGTAACTGCACATTTAGGAATTTATTCTAACTACTCAAAGTAAATATATACAAATATAATTACTGCAACCTTATTTTAACAGTGAAAAAATAAAAATAACCCAACCACCCATTAATGTATTATTGATTAATCATGATACTTCCATACAGTAGAATGCAAAGGAGCCATTAAAAATAAATGAAGTAGGTTAACATGTAATGACATGGGAAAATAGTATTTACATGATATATGAAATAGTATTAAATAAAAAAAGCATGTTGCAGCAACATGTACAGCATGATTCCATTTTTAAATTTAAATATATATATAGTCTGCTTATTATATGCACCCAGCAAATTGAAAGAAAAGTGAAGGCTTTAGCAGAAGTAGTCTTCAAGGGCTGATATTACAAGGGGTTTTCACTTTTTTTTAATATCTCTGTACTTGATTTTTCTTGTAATAAGTATGTTAGATTTACAATTAGAAAAAAATATGCATTTATGACTTCAATTAACTATGCTTTTATTGCATTGAAAAAAATTATTTAAGGATCTAATCTACATGGAAATGATAGTGGTTAGGGCTTTTTTCTGTCTTAATGGACAATTGTTTTTTTTTTAAACATCACTATGGAACAGATATACCATGACTCATGTTTTAGTTTCTGTAGCTAATTTTACATGCTTTTAGCAGTGCT
This sequence comes from Eonycteris spelaea, assembly GCA_003508835.1. NCBI lineage: Eukaryota > Metazoa > Chordata > Mammalia > Chiroptera > Pteropodidae > Eonycteris > Eonycteris spelaea. Next base: position 4,277,027 of record PUFA01000127.1, on the reverse strand, counting down.
GTCTCATTTTGAATATATTTTTTCCTTCTGGCAAAAGGTGTTAGCCTCAACTACATTTACATTTCCTTTCACTTTCAAAAGGACCTCAGTGTGGCCTAGTCAGGTTTCCTATTCCCCTACTTTCCCTCTTGTCTAAAAAAGAAAAATTATCTTGGGACTTTTTGCTTGTGTACTGTTTCCTCTGATTGTAATGTCTCCCCTCTTTCATATAATTTTATTGCTTATCCAGCTCCTATTTGTCTTTTAAGAAACATGTGTGGACACATATGCAGGTACTTCAGGAACTTTTTACTTCTCCAGGTCTCAGGTCCTGCTCCTAGCACACCCTTGCATGCCTTTTTTTCTTACTTAGCACTCAGCACTGTAATGTTTCCTTGTTTGGCTCCCCCACCAAACTAGAATGCCTTTGGGTGTATATCTGTATTTACAGTCTTTATATCTAGTGCCTATCAGAGTACCAACATGTAATATAATAAATGCTAAATACTTCTTGAATGATAAATACTTTTGCAAGCTTGTCTGGTTTTTTACATTTGAACAATAAGTCAATAGTGGTTGTTACTTGGGTTGCCAGTTATCATGTCCCAACCTTCATTAGATTCTCTTAATTTTATACACACAAAAAAAGCCTTACTTCCTGATTTTGAAGGAGGGGGGAAAAAAACACTTTTAATGGAGATTTAAATTAGATGGCTACAGTACTTTTATTAATAATATTTTAATATTTGAATAGGCGTTAACAAGTTGGCAGAAATAATGAATCGAAAAGATTTTAAAATTGATAGAAAGAAAGCTAATACACAAGATTTGAGAAAGAAGGAAAAGGAAAATCGAAAGCTGCAACTGGAACTCAACCAAGAAAGAGAAAAATTCAACCAGATGGTAGTGAAGCATCAAAAGGAACTGAATGACATGCAAGCGGTAAGGTTTGTGTGTTTATGCACATGCTGGGTTATTTTCTTAAGTTGTTAATACTATATTTACCTATTATCTATTGATCTAGATTAGATTAGATTTTTTTAATATAAAAGTGAATATTTCGGTTTATACTCTATAATTTGATTATTACTCCAATATGAACCATGATTTAAAAATCTGGAAAGATTCTTTGTTGCCTGTTAACCATTATAACTTGAGTGATTTTTACCCATTAGCATCTGCTTGATTAAAGATGCTCTTTTGAGAAGAACGACCAAGAGATTTTTGTCTCTTTATTTTCATACTGAAATTGAGATACAGCTGGTATTACAGTGACTATAGTTGGGATAGAGCTTTTGGTATATTGGAGCTTATTTGTTTTCTCTAATCGGGACTCATTTTTCTGAAATCAAAATGTCAAACTTAATTTTTTGATACTTCTTGGTTGTTAATAGCATAAAATTGAGAACATGTTCTGTAATCTTAGACAGACTTAGATCCAAGTATGGTTTTACCAGACTGAGAAGCTTTCCATACCTTTTCAACTATTTCATTTGGAACCAGAAAGCACATTTTCTATTGTTTTAACAAGTTGTTGTTGTTGTTGCTTTTGGTGCCTTGTAATTAAAACAAACAAACAAACAAAAACATTTAAATTTGGAGAAAAGGAACATATCCCAGCAAGGTACTCCTGAGGAAGAGAACTTGCATTTTTATAGTTGTATTAAAATCTGTGGTAGTAAACATACATGAAGTTTTCAGTAAATTTTTAGTTTTAGCCATTTTAGATAACTTATTTATAGTTAGCACTAATTTTTTATTTCTTAATATTGGAAATTTATATTATGATTTTTTTATATTATGATCCTTATATTATGATTTTTTTCAAAAATAGCAATTGGTAGAAGAATGTACACATAGGAATGAGCTTCAGATGCAGTTGGCTAGCAAAGAGAGTGATATTGAGCAATTGCGTGCTAAACTTTTGGACCTTTCGGATTCTACAAGTGTCGCTAGTTTTCCTAGTGCTGATGAAACTGATGGAAACCTTCCAGGTAGGAATATTTCTCTTCATTCAAGTTTGCTTAAATATAGAAATTAATGTATGTTTCTTTCATTTGGTATTTTACTTCTTAACATTTTGTCCATGGATCCTTAGGTTGTTTATGTTTCTGATAGCCAAAGTCTTATGATGTTTTTATACTTAGTCATTTTGTAAAATAAAAGCAGTCATAGTTATCTTACGCTATTAAAACATATCTGAGAGGCTCTACCTGAATAGAAACCTGAAGAAGGTTCTGAATTTGTTTTGAGCAGCCTAATTCCATACTGAAATTTAAAGCTGCTGCAACACTTCTCACTATTTAAAAGAAATTCTACATGTTTCATGAGTAGCAGCTCTTCAGTGTTTTATATATTTTTGCGCTAAAACTGAAAACTGGACTTGTGATCAAAACTTGTGATCAAAACCACAGCAGCTCTACGTAGGAAACCTACCTAAGGTAGTAGTGATAAACTTTGGAGAAATAGATTAAAAGGGTGGGAGATGCAGACAGAATGGAGAATCAAGTAAAGGCAAAAGTGAGTAGCTAGAATTTCAGACTTCTTTTCTATATATTCTTTTCTCCAGTGGAGAATCGGTTAAAAAATAAACACTGCTTCATGGGTTAATTATAGTGCAAACAGTAGTACATTTATGTCTTTAACAGAGATGAGCAATACACATATCCCAGGTGCAATTTTACAAATGAGTAAATTATATATGTATTAAAGTCTGCATTACAAATTTTAAAGGCATATATATACATATATATGTATATATACCTTTGACATTATGCACATTCTTAGTTCAGGGTTTTAAAAGTTTTTTATTTACATGGTCATAAACTTGAAAATATATTTTAATTAGTATATTTATGAATCAATGTATTTGATAGTATAAGGATTTTATTTTAATATATATTACTTGACGTAAGAAACTTGATAGACTACTTAGAAAAATTTTATGTAATTGTTCTCAGCCAAGAACGTGTGACTCAAAGTGGGAAGTGAATTCAACCCTAATTTGTATACCATATAATCTCTGCCCTCATTCTTTTGTGGCCTTGCTAGCTCAGAGTCATCAGGGAAGGATAAAGCAGGGAATAAATATTTCTATTTCAGTGGTCAAGGAATTTCTTTTCTCATTTTTGGCTCCCTAAATCTTCCTGCCTCTTGAAAAACTTATAGGTGTATATTCTTATCAGAGGATCACTTTGGATTTAATAGGAGTCTCTAGCTTCAGCTGTTGTTTGAACATCTTTCTAAAGTTAGACTTATTCATCAGTAAGAGTATGCCTTTTAGAGGTGTTTGGATACTTTTTTTCAATTGTTGAACTGAAATTATAGTTTAAACTCCCTCCTCATTTACCCCAAGGTATTTTTACAGTTGTTTAGTAAAGGAATTCTTATCACGTATTATTATGTATGCCTTGGTTTTCCCTATATTAGGTAAACATTTCAGGACTGATGTTTTTGGTGAATGCTCTTTAGAAGATTTGAATTAAAAGATTAATTTGGGGGTCTTCTAAAAGGAGGAAGGTGATGAGTTTTATCATCCATCCTGGCATATTTAAGAAGGCTAAACTCAAAGGATCATCAGATAGTTTGATTAGCAGGCTTAGGTTAGGAATCCACTTAGATATCAGAATCCTGGTCTAATAAAACCAACTCTGAGTCAGTCAGCAAAGAGATTTTTTAATGTTTCTACTGGCTTTTTTCTGAGTATGTTACTTAAAATAGCTATGTATGTTCCGAGATTTTGTTTTTACTTTTCAAAGTCCAAACCAAGTGAAGAAAAAAATAAAAAGTACTGGTGGCCATTTTCCATTGCTATAAAAGGAAACCAGTTAAGGTATCTCTCTATTACTGTGTTCTCAGTCTAAAAACTTACAAAGATCTCTACATTGTTATAGATTGATTTTCATATTGGAGGTAGAAATTAATGAATAACTTTATCAGTGTTACTTTACCTCACTGTGTGTCAGATATTTTGCTAATAAATTGAAAATCTGTATTAAACCCACCATTTACTAGATACTTAAAAATGATCCCCTGAAAATAAAGTTTAAAGTTTTTAGTCATATCTAGGAAGAATTATTAAAGAATTTTTTTTTTACTTTATTCTTAATATGAGAGCATTGCATACCATTCAGGTGTCAAGGATTTTTCAAAGGTAATGACTAATAATTAATTTTACTTTTAGAGTTAATTAGAAAATTTGTAAATGAATTTAAACTACAGACTAAAAAGGGGAGGACTTTAAATAGAACGTATTTACTAAACAGTTAAAGACCTTTTGAAATCTGGATCATATTTTTAGTTCAGTGAGGTGGGCTTTTTTAAGGGGTTGGGTAGATGAACTGATAATATGACTTTCATTATTTCTCTTAGATTTTGTCGTTTAATATAACAATTCTCATTTAATTATCTTATAGATCTAGAGCTCAGTGGATATCTTGTCATTAACTAGATAAATCTAAGTTTCCCACTCTGAAAAGCTTAGAAAAAATGTCCCTCCTTCTCTGACTTAAAACTCTTTGAAGTTCTTAAAATCACCTTCATTCTCTTAATTCTTTTGTGCCTTTAATTTTCCTTTTGGTTTTGTGGCAGATTATGGCCTATTACACTGTGTAAATACAAAGATTACCCTTAGGGTTAAGGTTTACCTATTGCTTTAATGACAAAAAGACTAATGTATTATGTAGTAACTGTTCCGCCTTCCTTGTCTCTCTTTCCTTATTTTGTAACTAGTGACCTAGAATGTAAAAGTAAATGAATCATTAGGAAAAATACTTAGTATCAATAGTCTTTTAATGTTCATTATCTCTTATAGATTATCTGCATCATTCTCTTTCCATCCAGCTTGATCTCAGGGTGTACAATTTAAACCTTTAAATGGTAGATTTCTTGATGTGTTTCCAAGTATTTGAGTATGTGAATGTTTCTGACTTTGCCCAAATCTCATCAGTAATTTAGAAGTAATTCTTAAGCATTGATTGATTTTATTTTTTTTCTATCACTTCTGAATATAATTAAAATATTTTGGACTGGGTTCTCTAGTTCTGTTTCTTAAGCAATATGTAGTTTATCCAGGTATACTTTGGTAATCTTCCAAGGTTAGCTTTGTTTAAATTGGCTGTATTAAATATTGATTTATGTATAGCCTGTCTCTTATGTGGGTAAAGGAGTCAAGTGCTAATATCACAGTAATACACATCTAATTCTTTTGTAATTTAAAATTGCTCCACAAATTTAGAAAACATGGAGCCAAGTTGTTTTTGTACTTCTATAGTATATTATTAATGATAATCTAAACTTAGAAGTCCTCAACATTTCTTATACTTAACTAGGGAAACTGATTTCTGTGCTTGTGATGTAAAAGGTGGAATTTACTGCATTACACTTTTAAATTGCCACTTAGGTCACAAGTAGTCATGGTTTTAAAGGAGGTGTGTGTGTGTGTGTGTGTAACTGGTAAGTTAACTTACATCTAAGATAAGAGTAGGTGAAGCGAACAGAGAACTTAGTTTGTATTTTTTTGTTATAGCTGAGCTTAGTTCAGCTGTTTCTCTGAAGAGAATTTACCAAGAAGGATAAACGAAAATTCTCTCCTATAACATTATTGTTTTAAATTGGCAAAAAGCATATATCCTCAACACCTTTTTTGAGTTGCAAATTTCTTAATTTAAATTATAGCAAATATAAAATTGGGCTTATTTGATTCATAAAATGCCTTTAATATGTAAAGTTTCTGCAGGAATACTGAAATAAGAGATAAAGTTACAACATACAAGAATTCATTGAAAATATATTAAAGATAACACTGGCAGGTGAATCCAAATCTAAAATCAGAAAGCATAAATTTTTGGCATTTATTCTCATAGAGAAATAACAGAGGGAAGGAGTATTTTGTCATATGCAATTTTGTATAAATGTTAAGATTTCAATGGCTTTCACATCTTTTATTTTCAGTGAGGAATTAACTGGTATTAAAAAGACGTAGGAGTAGGAGATGCAATTTTTGGCATGCTACAGGGATTTTCCTGGCAATAACTTCTTTGCTTTTGTAAGTGAATATTTGTGAATGATCAGCCTTCTGCATGATATTTAATATAAAATTGCCCTTTGGCTCTTAAATTAAAACCATTATTTACAAAGGATGATTTTAATCGGCTGATTCCAAAAAGAAAAAGAAAAATTGCAAAATAATCAACAAATATTTATCAGATACCGTCTCTGTGTGTCAGATGCAACGGTAAATATCAAAGTGTTAGGATATATGGTCCCTGCACTCTCAGAACTTACAAGAGCTACCCAAGGAAAGAAAATAATTATCAATAAACTAAATAACAGCAACTAAGTAAAAAGCTAGAAGAGGGTGATCATTTTGAGCTGAAGTTTCTCATTATTTCCTTCACTTTAACAACTGCAATTTAGATGAAAGGGAATAAAAGTAAAGGACAGTAAGTACAAAGAAGTTGGAACAATAAGACCATGACTCCTGATTCAGTTAACTGCAAAGCTTGTTAAAGGACAGAACAGCATTGTGCTCTAGAAACATAAACTCAGAAATTAAACTGCCTGGGCTTTGACGCTTACCAATAGAGTACCCTTAGGCAAATCAGGGTCCCTTGCTAAGCTTCAGTCTCTTCATTTGTGAATGGAGGATGATAGTAGAACCTATCCTACCTTGTATTCCTAAGAATATAATATCCTATATTCATGGGATTATATATAGTTTATATGTGAGATATTACTTGTAAAGGACTTGGCAGATAATAAATGTTCAGTAAATGCTATCCATTGTTGTTACTTTTACTGTAAGACTGAGCTGCTTTACAGCTTTTAAGTTATGTGAAGAAGGGCAATATACTAATCATCGGTCATGTTATAGCATTGTACAATAGAAAAGTTGGTTACTTTTTATTCCTTTGTGTTTCAAATATAAAATAGATATAAATGTTCTCTAACCTGATATAAAATAACCATTTCTAATGTAATCATCTTTTCCCCTTGAATATTTTCAATAAATATTAAGTATAATAAACAGTAGTAATAATTATTATAAAATGCCTTTATCAGATTAATCAAGGAATTTCTGATATGTACAAACTAGCTAAAATATTAACAGCTGACCAGCTGAATTCTGTGTTCTTTTACTGTTTATTAAATTCTGGTACCACAAAGTTTAAAAGCTTTTTACCTCTTTAGTTTGATAAGAATTGTAATTAGACTTAACACTAGAATTAAGTATCCCACCAACTAAATTGGGACAGTTTTATTGAAATTGTTATGGATGTTTTACCAAAAAGTTTATCAGAATATTGTACTGAGAAAACAAATAAAATGCTTGTCTCTTATTCTTTATATCTAGTTGATTCTGCCTGCATTCCTTATTTATTTATCTTCTATTCTTCTGTGAGTAATAGGACACTTCTGTTCTTCTGCTTGCTCTTGTGTAAATCATGGCTCTGATTTGTTCCACTTGCTGCATAATTTTTTTTTTGCTAAGTATTTTTTTATGAATGTTAAATGATATTTAAAGTCTTCTGTACCATATTCCATTTAAGCTGCAGTCCATTCCAGTCTTGCCTGACTCTTAAGGGTATTATTGTTACTTCATACTTTTATAATTGAATACTAAATGTTAATTTTATGGGAAAGTGGCTTGGATTTTTTTTTTCCCCCTGCAAAATTTGTATGGCCATTAAAGTTGATTTGTGTGATTCGAAGCATGGAAGAACAAATTATGGCACTTATTCATTTAGCTGTGTCCCAAATGCCTGTCGCTGGCTGCATGCTGTCAGACAACTTGTAATAGCTTTTTCTTTTGTTACAATTTAAGGCTGAATACTATATGTTATTTTTCTCCTAGAGTCAAGAATTGAAGGTTGGCTTTCAATACCAAATAGAGGAAATATCAAACGATATGGCTGGAAGAAACAGGTAGGTACCCTATGTCTCTTTTTTTTCGTTGATATTTTATTATATATTTACTTTTAAAGCTTAGAACTTGTATTAACTCTTTTATTAGTATCAATTTTAGATTAATGCAGTATAATCTAATATAAATGGCAAATATGCTTATACTTTAAATTAAGTTACTATTGCTCTTAAACCTCTTCTCCCTTTTTTCTCATTTCAGTATGTTGGTAAGCAGCAAAAAAATTTTATTTTATAACGATGAACAAGATAAGGAGCAATCCAATCCATCTATGGTATTGGACATAGAGTAAGTTGCCTTTGATTGAATTTTAAGTCAGTTGAGTGTTAACTTTAATAATTATTTTTAGACTCAGAATTCAGTTTGTATTTTATTTAAACAATGTTATCTACTTTTCTCTTTCTCTTCACTTTAAATAACTTTATTAAATCTTACTTTAGCAAAGTGTAAGGAAAATCTTTCCATACTCGATTCATGAATTCTAAAGACAGATTTTTTATTACAAATGTTTATTGGTTTTAAGTTCAGAGATCATCTCATGTGTATTAGATTATGTGGTCATTTTTTAAAAAGAAATATAAATGTCTCTTTTTTTAATAGGTCAGGTTTTTTTCCTTTGTATTCATTCTAAAACTATTTCTTTATTATATTAATATTTTTTATTTTTCAATTATGGTTGGCATCCAATATTATGTTAGTTTCAGGTATACAACATAGTGTTTAGACATTTATATAACTTATGAAGTGATCACCCTGATAAATACCATTTCTTAAGCACTGCTACCTGTATGATCATAGGTGCTTTAGATTGTATAAAGATAATTAAGACAGTTTCGTATTAAAGGAGCTTACTGACTAGTAGTAGAAAAGATAAAATGTATGTAACAAAATAGAAATTCAAAGTGAAGTGTAGTGGGTGCTATTCAAGAGAAATACAAACTTAAAATGAAGTATTGCCATTGCTTCAGAATTAATTGTAGAGCCAGTTATAGTTAGAATGTAAAAAGAATTGAGCAAATGCCAGAGTACTGATATTTTATTTCTTAATTTTTTTAAAAAGCATTAGTTGTGAAAATTTAAGTGATCACTTAAGTAAAATAATAAACATAAACACTAATATGAGACATCATCTTTCAACTAAGTTAAATATTTTTTAGATTGATAGGAGGTTGTTATTTTTGCCTTTTTATTGAGGTATTACAATTTTCATACAATAAAATGAATACATCTTAAGTGTTCTGTTCGGTGACTTTTGACAATTCTAAACACCCATGTAATCACTACCTGAGACAAGATAAAAGAAATTTTTGCCATCACCCTAGAAAGCTCACTTTTGCCCTTTCTCAAAAAAGAAAATCTGATTTCTGTCACTGAGACTAGTTTTGCCTATTGTAGAACTTTATGTAAATGGAATTCCATTTATGTAAATGGAAACCAGTGTGTCTGGTTTCTTTGACTTAACGTAGTGTTTTGCTATGTGTATCAGTTGTCTGTGTTGTGTGTGTGTGTGTAGTAATATTCCATTGAATAAATATATCTCAGTTTGTTCCTCTATTCTTCTGTTAAACATTTAAGTTGTTTTCAGTTTGGAGCTATTATAAATAACACTATGAACATCTTTTTGTCGACTTAAGTTTTTATTTCTCATGGCCAAATATCTAGGAGTGGAATCCTGGGTCATAGAGTAAATCTGTATTTAGTCTTTAAACGAATCTACTAAATAGTTTTCAAAATGGTTATACCATATTATACTTACCAGTAATTTGAATTTCAGTTGTTCCACATCCTCACCAACATTCGATGTTATGAATTTCTGATTTTTGCTTTTCTGATGGATATGAAATGCTTGCCATCTCATTGTTTTAGTTTGTGTTTTCCTCAGGACTAATGATGCCAAGAATCTTTTTATGTGTTTATTGGCCACTTGTATATCTTCTCTTAAGTGTCTCCAAGTCTCAATCATTTTTTAGTTGGATTACTTACCTTTTTAAGATTGATTTGTAAAAGTTTTGTATATATTCTGGATACAAATCTAGTGTAAGAAATATGTAGCGCAGATATTTCCCCATCTGTGGCTTGCCTATTCATTTTCTTTATGGTATCTTTCTACAGAGACTGGTTTATCAATTTTTTAAAAAGAACTACTGCCTTTTGTAGTCTAAGAAACTTTTGCCTACCTAAATATTGTTAAAAGTGTTCTGTTTTCTTCTAATAACCTTTCTATTTTAGGTTTTATAATTAAATTATGATTGATCTCAAATTTATTTTTTGTGTTTGGTAAAAGGTAACTTTGGAAGTTTTTTTTCTTTCCATATGAATATCTGATTGTTCCAAGGCTATATTTGTTTTTATATATTGACCTTTAATCCTCTAATCTTGTTTCTTCACTTACTAGTTTTATAGTTGGGTTTTTTTTTTTGTTTGTTTGTTTGTTTGTTTTTGTGGATTGCACAGGGATTTTCTAGGTATACAGTCATGTAATCTCCAAATAATAATAGCTTTATTCTTTCTTCTTAAGGTGTATCACATTAATAGATTCATATGATCATCACCACAGTCAGAAAATAGAACAGTCCCATCACAGGGCTCTCTTTTTAATAACCACAAGAAGCACCTTTTCTCCACCCCTCTCTAATTCCTGTCAACCACTAATCTGTCCTCCATCTCTATAATTTTTTCTTTGCAAGGATATTATATAAATGGAATCACATACTGTGTAAACTTTGGGATTGACTTTTTTCACTCAGTGTAATGCCTCTGAGATCCATCCGAGTCGTAGTTTGTTTCTTTCCATTGTTGAGTAGTATTTCATGGTGTGGATGTATCACAGTTTGTTTAACCATTCATTTGAGTTGTTTCCAGTTTGGGGCTATTATAAATGAAGCTTCTGTGAACATTCATATACAGGTTTTCACATAGATAAAAATGTTTATTGCTCTGGAGTAAAAACCCAGGAATACAGTTGCTGGGTTCTTTGGTAAGCGTATGCTTAGTTTTCCAGAGTGGCTCCGCAATTTTACATGTCTACTACAGTTGTATGGGTAGTCTAGTTTCTCTTCATCTGCACCAGCATTTGATTTATTAGTATTTTTATTTTTTAATTTCTAATGAGTATGTAGTGATACTTAACTATGATTTTATTTTGCATTTCTCTAATGACCAATTTATCTTCAAAGAAATGTCTGTTTGTCTTTTACTGTAAATGAGTTTTTATGATAGCCTATATCATATTTTCATTTTAGTAAATTGTTTCATGTTCGACCTGTAACCCAAGGAGATGTATACAGAGCTGAAACTGAAGAAATTCCTAAAATATTCCAGGTAAAAATTTGAAATTATAATTTCAGAAGATCTTTTACCTAAGTACTAAGTATATTTTGTGAAGTAAATATATATACACCAATGCTTTTATACATTCAAAATTTGTATGTGCAGATACAAATCTTTATTATCTTCTTCTTTACTATTCCTAAATGTAGATACTATATGCAAATGAAGGTGAAAGTAGAAAAGATGTAGAGATGGAACCAGTACAACAAGCTGAAAAAACAAATTTTCATAATCACAAAGGCCACGAGTTCATTCCTACACTCTACCACTTTCCCGCCAACTGTGAGGCCTGTGCCAAACCTCTCTGGCATGTTTTTAAGCCACCTCCTGCCTTAGAATGTCGAAGATGCCATGTTAAGTGCCACAGAGATCACTTAGATAAGAAAGAGGACTTAATTTCCCCATGTAAAGGTAAGGTGTGAAAATTTTACAACTTACAACAAATTAGAAAATTAAATCCCAATAACTTTTTCAAGTGTAGCGTTTTCTGTACTGAGCTGAAAAAAGGTTAGAAGAAATAACATTTGACATTGGTGGAACAGCATACAACTATCATTTTATATTTACAGTTTGAGCTTTGAACATAATCCTTTTTTTTTAACAGTAAGGCAAATATATATTTACACTGCATGTTCACCTTCCATAGTTAAAATTTTTTTCGTCACGACATATTTGACTCCCTTTACCCCATCTACCTCCCTCCTAACCCCTCCCCACTGCGCTCTGGTAACTGCTAGTCTGTAGTCCATGTCCATGAGTCTCTGTTTGTGTGGCCTGTTCATTTGTTGCTTTTAGGTTTATGCCCCACATATAAGTGATATCATGTGATTTTCAACTTTTTCTGTCTAACTTATTTCGCTTAGCATGATTATCTCGAGGTCCATCCATGTTGTCACAAATGGCAGTAATGCTTTGAAAGAGAATCGCTCCCTTGTAAAAAAAAAAAAAATTGTGCCACTGAGAAAGTATTCTAAATTGGAGAGAAGAGCTATAGATGAGTTCCACTATATTCTCCCTTAAGTTTTTACCTCTTGCTTGGTTTTTCACTGCCTCAACCAGCATGCTGTATCATAGACAAAATGTCATCTAGTTTAGCAAAGGTAGCTTGAGGGAAAGAATAAAAGCTGTATCTATTTTAAGGTAAGAAATCTGTGTTCTAAAAATATAGTTATTTGTTTCACTTCTACATTTTTTGTAGCACTTTTTCTTATTAGTTTATGACTAATGTTTTCTTTTTAAATTTTCAGCCTTAAATTTAGAAGAAAGGGATCAAGTCCAAGCTTAATTAAGCATAGTAAATCTTTTACAATTTTAAGAACTTATAAAAATATGCATTAAGAGATCTTTTTTTAGATGTATGACTTTAATTTTACTTTTTTTCTTAATATAGTAAGTTATGATGTAACATCAGCAAGAGATATGCTGTTGTTAGCATGTTCTCAGGATGAACAAAAAAAATGGGTAACTCATTTAGTAAAGAAGATACCTAAAAATCCACCATCTGGTTTTGTTCGTGCATCCCCTCGAACACTTTCTACAAGATCCACTGCAAATCAATCTTTCCGGAAAGTGGTCAAAAATACATCTGGAAAAACTAGGTAAGTATTGAAATGTTAACCTTTTTAACAATGTGCAAGTGATTAAATAACACCTATTAAAATTTGAAATTTGATTATTTCTTTCCCTGTAGAGGGCATCATTTGTAGCTAGGCGTTTATGTATGACTGATTCCTGTTAAAATTTAATAATATTTATAAATATATTTAGGTCCATGTCGTATTTTGTCATTGGTTGATATACATGGCACATAGTTAGCCCTTAATGTTTTTTAAAAAATGTGGTTGACCTGTTTTTTAAATGTAAATAATTCATGTAAAACTTTGTTCATTTTTTTATTTTGAATTATGTTGGCATAGTTTTTAATCAAAATTATTTGGTATTATCAGTGACTATGATATTACAAATAAACTTGCCAGTTAAGTATTCTTTTTGGAAGGGGTTAACTGATTTTGATGGAATTTTTTCAAAAATATTTATATGCTATAAAAAAACAATTATAGGACATAATTCAACCTTTTCTAAAAGAGAGGTTATGATATCCCATTAAGTTCTCATTTTGACATGAATAAACGAGGCTCAAAGGCATTAAACAGCTTGCACAAGATCACACAGCTAATTAGTGGCATAGACAGGATTAGAACTCATTTTCATCTCTCTGTTTTCTCCTGTGCCAAAGAACAACTTTCCCTAGAGTGTAATCAGTGTATTAAGAGGGGCATTTGAATCTAGAAGCTAAGACCTATTACTTATTTGCCTCTCTGCTAATGTCACCCAAGTCTTCAAGCAGGCTTAAAGGTTTTAATTCATCCCATTTCTTGTCAATAACGAAGTCTTATTCTTGGAAGAGTCATACCCATTTTTCTTTCTGTATTCTTCAGCAGTCATACTACTCCAGTGTATTATTGCCTAACTTATGACTTTTTCCTGTAGAATCTTATATCACCACCTTCCTATATAGGTTAAAGGCTGTATCTAAAATTATTTAAAATTGGATTGTTATAGCTTTATAAAAAAATATATGGTTGAAGTAGAGTAGAAGATAAAAGGAGATAATACCAAATGTATTTTTCCATTTTCTTATTTTTTAATTTTGTGTGTTATTAGATAAAAAGGTAATATAATTTACCTTTCTCTCCACCTGAGTACATTTCTTAAATTATAGTTTCTTTTTTCTCTCCCCACCCCCAACAGTTAACCATGTGACCTAGCACCTTGTGGAATCGTGCGGGATGCTACGTGATAAAGCAGACTTCTTTAACCATGCAGAGCAGACAGGCTGTTCCTTTGACACGATATCACAGGCTTCAGGGTTAAGATTGCTGTTATTCTGTCTTTGCTTTGGCACAAAAGCACACCAAGGTTTTGTTTTTGTTGTTGTTTTTGTTTTTTTTATTGCGGGTTTGCCTACAGGTAGATTAGATTAATTATTACTGTGTAATGCAAGTACAATTGGGGGAAAGCTTAGCTAGATATGTATTTTTTAAAAAGGTGCTGCCTTTTTGAATTTCTAAGAAAATGCCTGTCAATCATAGAACACAGTTTCCTCATGTGAGTGAGAGGAAGGGACTTTCACTTTGAAGTGGAATGGCCATCACTATCAAGATCAGCTCATGGAAGGAGTAAAGAAGATATCTCAAAATGAGACAACTGAATTTTTTTTAATGACTTCAGTTTTTGTGCTCTTGCAAGACTATACAAAACTATTTTAAGAAAGCAGTGACATCACTTGACTTCAGTGCCCTCACTGTAGAATTTAAAAGCCTTACTGTTGATTGCCCGTGGTGGGCTTGATGGAGAATAAATATCTTACATTATGCTTTACAAAATACTGTATGTGTTTCAGCAAGTTTGTAGATTGGGGAATGGGAGAAGGCAAAAAAAAAAATTTCATTTAATGCATTTTTGCCAAGCCATATTGAGTTATTTACTACTAGAGACATTAGGAACTAACTGTACAAAAGAACCAAGTTTTAAAGCATTTGTGGGGTACATCATTTCTGTAATTGTATAATGTATTTCTCTGTGGTTTTAAGTGATAAAGACATTAAGTTAACAAACATATAAGAAATGTATGCACTGTTTGTGAAATGTAAATTATTCTTAGAACACTTCAATGGACGTTGCATTGAGCTTTTAGTGCCTTAATTTGAGAGAATTATTTTACTGCCATGATTAAATATAGAAGTTAAAAAAACATATTTTCAAAAAATTATGTGTGTCATTGGGTTTTTCATTGATAATTGGTTTAATTTTAAATATTTAGAAGTTTGTTGGACTTCCATAAATTGAATACAATCTTTGCATCAAACTATCTGATAAAATAATGAATGACTTTATAAAACTACAAAACATGTAGAAGGTTATTACCAATATAAAAGAAAATTATGGCAACACATCTGTGATGTTTTCCAGTTAACATAGGAATTACCAGATAAATACTGTTAAACTCTTGTCTAATAATAAGAGTTGATTTGATATGGGCAATATGATTTATTGTTTATTTTTTTAACCAAATACCTCTCAGTAATTTATAATGGCTTTGCAGTAATGTGTATCAAACAAGAAGCACTGGAAAACTGATTCGTCTCTAGGATGATATGCATGTTTCAAGTGGTATTGAAAGCCGCACTGATGGATATGTAATAATAAACATATCTGTTACTAATATGCTAATGACTTTGTGCTCATTTAATGAGAAATAAAAGTAATTTATGGATGGATATGTTTAATTATATGACTGCTATGGTGTTTTCTCATGGCTGAAATGAATAGCAACCATGCTATAAATTAGTTTCTGATTCTGTACAAATGTTTGTTAAATTCCATGATTAGATTAAAGTGACTTTTTAAAAGATAAAACCTGGTTTGGACTTTAAAAGAAGAATGGGTACTGTTGAAAAGTTGACTAATGTCTATTGGGAAACAATTTTTCTCATGCTTTGTGAGCAGAGGCTTTGACAGCCTTTCTTCCAGACTTTTTCCAAGGAGATTTGTGTAATGAACAGCCTTTGGAGATTCTGTGTCTCCCTTAAGAGGAAGGAAGGTATATCTACTGTCCAGTATAATAAAGATAATGCTTTCGCAAGGGCAAACATTGGGTAGGTTTGCTTGAACTCATAGAAGATTCAGTCATGTACCCTAAACTTGGGGTTCATCAGTTGTGATGCAGATTCACTGTATGCTCAAGCACCCACCTGGGCCACTCTCCATTGCTGCAGTGGGACTTGGGGGGTAAGGGGAACCGACAAGAACACAAAGCTCATGCTGCTTGCTATACTGTTAGTGTAAAGTCATTCGGGTCTGATCCAGGAGTCTTGTCTTTTTCCAGGATCCAAAACTGCAACAGGCTAACCTGTAGCTTGCAAGTAGAATAAATCTCAAACTCTTCATTCTTTTTGACAATGTCCTTAACCTCTTCTCAGAACCTTCACCATTACCTAATGCGTTAAGGTCTAATGTATTAGGTCTAATAAACTGCAGAGAACAGTCAATTAATTCTTGTTAGTTTAAGCAAGAAAGGACTGTTTCTTAAGCAAGATATTAACCTGAGCATAGAATGGTTGAACTGACAGATCTTTGAGATATGGTTCCAGATGCCACACTACAGAACCAGGTCAACCAAGAAGCTGCTTCTCTTCTAAGTTCAGGAAACCACTCGATCCCAAAGTATACCAACATGGTGTGCAGATCACTTAAGGGAGCCACGTGACTGCTGGTTCTCTATAATATTTTTCCATACCTGCTATAGTTTACACCAAGTTAGACACTTTGTACCAGCGGTCCACTACCTTTTTGGCACCAGGGACCAGTACTCCCATGAGAATCTAATGCCTTATGATCTGAGGTGGAGCTTGGGTGGCGATGCTAGCTCTGGGGAACGGCTGCAAATACAGATGAAGCTTCACTTAATTGCTGCTCACTTGCCATGCGGGCCAATTCTTAACAGACCACAGACTGGTACCAGTCCATGGCCCAGGGATTGGGGACCCCTGCTTTGTACCATTCTTGCCATCTGTAAACCTTGTGTGTGGACGCTGAAATCTCTTACCACTGCCTCAGAAAAATCACTTTCATGATTCTGCTTGCCAGCATTAGTCCAGTCTTCATCATTTCTGCCTTCTATGGATGCATCTAAATGGCTGAAACTAAATCATGTTCAGAGCTCTAGCTGCAGGGAAGTCTAAAAAATGTATCTCTTAGCTTTCTGTTCACTTTACTACAGGAAAACTAAGAATGTGAAATGGCGATTCAGCATCAAGCCTGCCTACCCACCACACCTGCAAGCTTGAGCTGAGACCAGGGACTCTGATCTAGAAAGAAACAGCCACTGTCATATTCACAGACTCAAAACAACTGTGAGTCATTTGGCATTATTTGGAGCTTCAGCTTAAAACAAAATAACCTGTCCATTCTTCATTTAAAGTTAAAAAAAAATGAAAGGATTTAAACATAACCATCAAATTCTACTTGATAAAATATGTTCTCACTTTCTTATCACTAGAAATTTTATAATAACAAATTTAATAATCACAGATCAGTGTGTTGGTTTTTACTGGGTTGCTAGTTTGAGTTTCCAGTTTTTATTTTTCACTTTCTAACACTTCCACAGTTCTTTCTGGTCAGAAAGAAAACACAACTGCAGGCTTACCTTGGTGTTCTGGATTTAGTTCCAGACCACCACAATAAAGTAAATTACATTATTTTTTTTGGTTTCTCAGAGCATATAAAAGTTATATTTATACTATACCGTATGTAGTCAATTAAGTGTACAGTAGTGTTATGTCTAAAACTGTACATATCTTAATTTAAAAATGCTATTGCTAAAAATGTTAACCATCACCTGAGCCTTTAACAAATCATGATTTTTTGCTGGTAGAGGGTCTTTCCTCTGTGATGGCTGCTGACCAATCATGGTGGTTGCTGAAGGTTGGGGAATGTGGCAAATTTCTTAAAATAAGACAAGTCAATGGACTTCCTTTGACTAATGATTTTTCTATATCTTGTACTATTTGATAGCATTTTACTCACAGTAGAACTTCTTTCAAATTGAGATCACTCCTCTCAAACCTAGAAGCTACTTTATCAACTAAGTTTAGGTAATATTCTAAAGCTTCGTTGTCATTTAAACAGTCTTCTCAGCATCTTTACCAGGAGTAGATGCTATCACAAGAAACCACTTTTCTTTACTCTCCATAAAAGCAACTTCATTCAAATTTTAGCATAAGATTACAGCAATTCAGTCACATCTGTAGGCTCCACTTCTAATGCTATTTCTCCTGCCATTTCCGTTACATCATCAATTACTTCTTCCACTGAAGACTAGACCCCCTCAAAGTCATCCATTGGGGTTGGAATCAACTTTGAAAATCCTGTTAATGTTGATATTTGACCTCTTCCCATGAATCACAAATGTACTTAATGGCATCTAGAATGGTGAATTCATTTTTAGAAGGCTTTCAATTTATTTTGCCCAGATCCATGGTAGAGATCACTATCTGGCAACTATAACCTTACAGTCTTTCAAATGTATTTCTTAAATCATAAGACTTGAAAGTTGAAATTACTCCTTGTTCCACGGGCTGCAGAATTGATGTTGTGTCCGCAGGCATGAAAACACTAATCTTGTATATCTCCATCAGAGCTCTTGTGCGACCAGGTGAGTTGTCAATGAGTAATGATTTTGAAATGAATCTTTTTCTGAACAGTAGATTCCAAAGGTGAGCTTAAAATATTCAGTAAACCATGTCCTAAACAGATGTGCTGTCATCCAGGCTTTGTTCCATTTAGAGAGCACCGACAGATTTAGTATAATTCTTAAAGGCCCTAGGATTTTGGGAATGGTTAAATGAGCATTTGGCTTCAACCAGCTATACTAGCCCCTAACAAGAGAGTCAGCCTCTTTTTTGAAGTGCGGAAGACGCGTTGATTTCTCTAACTAGGAAAGTCCTAGATGGCATCTTCCAATATAAAGCTGTTCTGTCTACATTGAAATCTGATTACTGTAGCCACCATCTTAGCCATGCCTTCTGGATAACTTGGAGCTTCCACATCAGCACTTGCTGCTTCACCTGCACTTTTATATTCTGGAGACAACTTCTTTCCTTAAACATCATGAATTACTCTGCTAGCTTTCAACTTGTCTCCTGTAGCTTCCTCACCTCTCTCATCCTTCATAGAATTGAAAAGAGCTAGGCCTTTGCTCTGGATCAGACATTGGCTTAAGAGAATGTTGTGGCTGCTTTGACCTATCCAGACTGCTAAAACTTTATATCAGCAATGAGGCTGTTCCACTTAACATTTGTGTGTGCTCTGGAGTAGCACTTTTCCTTTAAGACCTTTTCCTTTGCTTTCACAACTTGGCTAACTGGTACAAGAGAACTACCTTTTGGCCTGTCTCAGCTTTCAATATGTCTTTCTCATTAAATTTAACCATTTCTAGCTTTTTAGAAGTAAGAGATGTGCAGCTCTCTTTCACTTGAACACTTAGAGGCCAT
Organism: Eonycteris spelaea; assembly: GCA_003508835.1. Taxonomy (NCBI): domain Eukaryota; kingdom Metazoa; phylum Chordata; class Mammalia; order Chiroptera; family Pteropodidae; genus Eonycteris; species Eonycteris spelaea. The sequence goes on along the minus strand of PUFA01000127.1, from coordinate 4,257,740 downwards.
TGTAAGGTTACTGGTCTAATTTCAATGTTTTTGTGTCTCAGGGAGTAGGCCCAAGACAGAAAGAGAGATGGCGGAATGGCCAATTGGTGGAATAGTTAACACATTTATTGATTAAGTTCGCCATCTTTTATGGGTGCAATTTGTGGCATCCTGAAACCATCATAATAGTAAAATCAAAGGTCACTGGCACAGGTCACCATACAAATATAATAATGAAAAAGTTTGAAATACTGCAAGAGTTACCAAAATGTGACACAAGACACAAAACAAATACTATTGGAAAAATGGTGCCAATAGACTTGCTCAACCCTGGGTTGTCACTCACCTTTAATTTGTGAAAATCACAGTATCTACAAAGCACAGTATAATGAGGTGTGCCTGTACTAGCAGCTATTAGGAAGAATAATTAAAGACAATGTATTTTAAATTTAGTCAATTGTGAATGGCATATTTTATGTCTACTAAACTTTTTTTACTCTATGGTATCATTTAATGAACAAAAATTGTTAATTTTAGTTAAGTAGAATCGATATTTTCCTTTATAGTTAATACTTTTTTGTTCTGTTTAAGAAATCTGCCTATTCACCAGGAATATTCTCCTGTGTTAATTTCTTGAAGATAATTCTATGTTAGTTTTGTGAAGCTTTATTGCTTTAACCTTCACATTTAGTTCTACAACCCATATGAAATTTATTCGTATGTGTGAAGTAGGGTCAAGGGCTTTTTTTCTCCATAGGAGTATCCAATTGGCCCTGCAGGATTTATCTAAAAACTATGCTTCTTGAATTATAAATCAGGTAACCAATCTACTTGTCTATTCTTGCAAATATCACACTGTTTTAATTACTGTAGCTTTATAATAGGATTTTATATCTGTAGTGTAAGTCCTCCAACTTTATAGTTCTTCCAGATTGACTTGGCTCTTCTTGGCTTTTTGCATTCCTACATACATTTCCAAAACATTAATTTTCACCAAAAAAAAAAAAAACTGCTAGGATTTAATTGGGACTGCATTCAACCTGTAGATCAACTTGGGGAGAATTAATATCTTTACAATTTTGTTTTATAGTCTGAGTATGATAAGCCACTGCACAGAAATAAAACTGACATTTGCAAATGTCATAATTGCGTACGTAAGTCTAAAAGTGTTGGAAATAAGTGAATTTTCAAAGGCCACTGGATACAAAATCAATATACAGAAATGATATTTTTCTGTATACTAGTAACAATTGGAAAGTGAAATTTTTTAATGATACTATTTACAATAAAGTAAAGAAAATGCACTAAAAATGTGTAAGACATCCACTAATAAAATTATAAAACATTCAGAAAAATTGAAGAAAGCCTAATTAAGTATAAGTAATTCTTTAAAGTAGAGCCTTTTCACACAAAATTACTAAAATGGTCTTATTCTGAGGATTATTAGGCTTTCTTTTTAATCCACACTCGTAAATGTTAATCACAATTGTTCTTTATACTTTTTACTGCACAAATCAGTTACTAGTTGAATAATATGTGTGCATAAAACTGGACTCAGTGCTTTAGGTATATTTTATCCCAACTCTTTTATGCTTTTAATGTTTTTTCTTTTTTGAGCAAAATCTGTGCTCATCGCAATAAATTAAATAATTGCAAAGTGCATATGATAAAGTCTGCCCTTCTTAACCTCCTCTCCCATCCCACCAATTCCTTAATAACCATGTTAACAGTTTAGTGTGTGCTAATGGATTATCTTTAAAGTATGTAACTTGGATTTTTGTGAGGATGAGGAAAGACTAATATTAAGTCCACTTCATACAAAGAAAGCCTGAAGTACAGAGATGAATTATCTTCTCTGTTTTATCAAATGTTAATGAATTGTCATATGAGAACTAAAATGTGACATTTTTCCTGAGCTATCTTTTTCCCATAAAGTATTGAGATATTGGAGATATAAGGGGAACAAAATGAAAATGTTTAGAAATAGATAATTCAGAATTCTTGAATAGAATATTTATGTGTTTTAACCCTATACATATGGCGCCTTGTAGGTTTACGAAAGGTACTATATAGGATAATTTGGCCATAAAATTGAGTACAATGGTTCATTTGCCTGCATCACTGTCAGTGTGGATTTAGCATTTACTTAGACTAATTTTTGAGAGTCTACAACTTACAAAGATACAGCAAAAATGTAATATCAGTTCAGCTAAGTGAAAGGAAATATTTTAGATTTTCTCCTTTGGCTGAACGGATGCTTCTTAGATCTGCTGCTCATTACATCCAGTGAAGGTGTCATTGATTCTGTGTAAGTCCCGTTATATGTGCAACACATTTGCTAATTCTATTCAGACCCCACTCTCATTCAAAATATGTCAGTTAACCACAATAAAGACCATTTGAGATTAGGAACAAATGAGATCAAATGTATAACTACCAAAAGAAAAGAAAACTCAACTGTTTTTCCTCTACTGCAATCATTATTACCATGAGATGCCTCAAGATCTTAAAAACATCAAAGAAATGTTTCAAAGTCAAAACATGACTTTGCGCTTTATAAAAAAAAGTGTCTTATTTAATTCTCACTACAACTTTATGAAGTAGGTATTACCATTCCCAATTTATAAATGAGGAAAAAATTTAAAAGGTTTGACCATCTATTCTAGGGCACACAGCTAGAAATCTCAATTTTCCATCTGGGATATGAAAGTTAACCTTTGAGGGAAATCAGTAACAAATTAAATCCTGATTCTTCCCTTATTAGACCAGTATATTTCACATATTGTAGACTATTATTTTGGAGGGAAAACTTTGATTTCACTGTCACATTATGAAAAAAATGCCTATTAGTTTTCTAAGCTTTCTAGTAGGCCAAGATGTCAAGGAACGTTTCATCAAATGCAAATAACACAAATACAAATAACAATACCAGGTGTCTTTTTTTTTTTTTTTTTTTTTTTACTGAATTGAAAACCTCTAGTTTATTGAATATACTTCTTGAAGGAAATATTAAATGAATTAGCCTTACAAGCCCTAGAGATCATTTCTCCTTTATGATATGTCATTTAAAAGAAACTATTCGTTAAAACTTATCTCTAGACATTGTTCAATTGGATACATATTATATATTTTTATTGTTTCATAATACTAAGAAGCAAATATTTGCTTTTTCCATCACATATACTTTATTCTGTCAACTACAGCTAACATTTAGACTGCTGTTTCTTTGAGGGTTCCTAGGCCTGCCCATTATACTACATTGTTATTCTAATTGCCCATATAACTATACTTCATTAAACATGGCTATCTAAAAGCTCATTTATTTTATTCATTACAATGATATTTTTTAATTCTGAAAAAAAATAAAATACAAAATATATTTTACGCCTACCACAGAATTAGCAAATGCTGTTTTTATATTTGCCTCTAATTGCTTTTACAAAAATAAAATATTAAAAATTTAATAAAAGCTCTCTTTGTGCCTCCATATTGTTTCTATTCTCTTCCCAAAAAAATAACTTTCATTAATTTGATACAAATTATTCTCATTCATATTCTAGCCATTTACTGATTATGCATATACTCATATATGCAGATAAAGTTGTTGTATATGGCTTTCTCTTTTATATAAATGGCTTTATACTTTTCATGTGTAATATTCTGTAACTTGTTTATTTCATTCATCATTGCTATTTATGGTATTTGTAATCTAAGAATTTACTTCATTACAAGAAATAGCATTAAAACTTTCTATAATAACAATTGTCTCCAAAATTTAAACATTTTGCTTATGTAAAGCTTAGACATCCATTGTAATTGGTTTCAAGTCAGCTTCACTATTTTTTATTTTCTCTAAGAATATATTTATGTAAAGATAGCATTGTCAAACACAAACTATACATTAAAATCTTTTATATTTTAATGGTATATCCATTCCAACCAGGCTTTCAATAAAGTGCTTCTGATATCGGAAAAATTGGAACAGCTTTGTAATTATGTACTTATTGAGATTGTATTTTTCATTAGCTGACTTGTTTCATAAATTAGTCTATTAAATTAATCTGCACTTGTATCACAAATCCTTAAAAAGTTAAAATAGCATACTATCATATCAACAATTATTTTAATTATATAATTTTTATAAATTATTTACATAATTAATAACTCATCTTTATGAAAGTAATAAGTTGACCTAGAAAAAATATATAACAAAGAGCCATCAGACTCAGAAACAAAACTAGGATTCCTTCTGTACAACATTATTCTGAGGATCCTAACAAATGCAACAAGAAAAATAAATATTACAAATATTGAAAGGAAGAAGTAAATCTGTCATTATTTGCTAATTATATGATTGCTTCCCAAAAATATTCAAAATAACTGAAAAATTATAAGAACAAGAGAACTTAGTAATGTTCAGCCTTCGTAATTGTTTTATTAGACTCATGCTATGTTTTTAAACTTTATTTATTTACTAATTTTTAAAATAGGAATATTTCAATTAAAACATGATTTCTAGTAACTCTCAAGAGTAACACTGAATCATACACAGCATTAATTGACTGTAACTGTTTTTTCATAGAGCATATGCTTAAGTTCACACAGTCCTTACCTGGACCATTTATTTGTGTTAATTGTCTGGTGTTTAAAATTATCTGAATTTTCAACGCTGCCATAAAGGTAACATTTAACAGACTTGATACATAAAGTTGTAAAATTTCTACATTTGATAAATGTAATATATGATAAAAGACTCTAAAAACAAAATTAAACTATGAATGACATTGGGAAAATATTTGAAAAATATAGGAGACAAAAGGTTAAAATTCTAAAAAGTCTGCCAATCAGCAGTTAAAAACAAAAAGGAACAAAGGGAGAGTGGAAGGGAGGAAGGGAAGAAGGAAGAAATATAGAAAAATAAGCTAAATGTGAAAAAGGTGATATAAGTCAGACACTGAAGAACAAATACTGTATCATCCCACTTATATGAGGGATCTAAAATCGTCAAACTCATGGAAGCAGAGAGTAGAATGGTGGTTACCAGGCCCTGGGGAGAGGAGAAAATGGGGAAGTATTGGTCAAAGGCTACAAAGTTTCACTTATTCAAGATGAATAAGTCCTAGAGATCTACTGTACAGCATAATGCTTATGGTAAATAATACTCTTACATGTTTAAAAATTTGCTATGGCAGTAAATCTTATATTAAATATTCTTATGACATACACAATAAGTGGGCAGGAGGAATCTTTTCAAGATGATAGGTATATTTATGACATGGCACTGATTGTGGTGATGGTTTCATGTGTGTATACTTATCTCCACGCTCATTAAGTTGTACACATTACATACATACAAATTTTTCTATGATAATCATACCTCAAGAAAGTGGTTTAAAATATATATATATATGGTTTTTGATAAGGAATTTCACCTCTATGAATTGATCCCATGGAAATGCTCACACATATTCACCAAGATATACATGCATAGGGAAATGTATTGCAGTCTAAGGATGCATTACCAAAACATTAGTGTCCTCTCATCATCATATTTATGTTTCAGGACCTCCCCTGAACTTAACTCCAACCCCGGTTTTATTTTGAGTGATCTATATCCCTAAAGGAGAATTCATGTGAATGGTTCTAAAGAGGAAAGCAAAAGAAGTTTTTCTAAGGGAGACTGGGATTGGTCTAAACAGAGCCAAGATTGAGAAGGAAGGTGGGGAGGGTGGGAAGGAAACTATAGAGGGCCCAGAACCCCATGTGGATCTCATATGAGGAGTATATGGGGTGCATGCATGAGCACCTAGGAGAACTGGCCATTAAGAGTGCAGGCTCTGAGGATGGTTTCATTCGCAGCGTCTAAACCGGTAACAGAAGGTTTGCGGTATTAGTGGCAACCACTATGTAATAAATTCCACATTCCTCTCATTTTCCTGAATGAAGGTAAGTTCCTGGATTCCAGAGGAGATAAGGAAAAAAACCCTAAATAATGACTGATAATAGAGTTATTATATATATTGTCCAAGCTGGGATATTTTTGAAAGAGAAAGGAGGTTAATTATACCAAGACAACCAGCATAAACTGGGACCTGTGGTCTCGCTTCTGATGATAAATGTCTTATCTACTTTGGAAAACAGGGGAATATAGACAAAGACGCTATCGTATATAGAAAAACAAATGTTGCTTTTCTTGTATTTTGAGTGTCATGGAAAAATTGATATTACCTTTCTAGTAATAAAAAATTAAAAACCAAAACATCTTAAATAATTTATTAACAACTGAAATATAAAATTCTTAATAACCCTGATAAAAATTGAAATAGGTTTATATATACAGATGTGGAACATAACTATAATATAATAAAATTATAATGGATTCCCTGTTTAGTACTGTCAGATGGTATACTGGAACTACTTTTTCTGTAATCTCATCCCCTGTATGATACTGGACTAGAGGTGCCCAAAAGAGAAATTTACGTGAGATTTGGAATGTGGAAGTAATGCACAAGACATTACTTTTTGAAGATCTTCGCATTTAGAGTGGTTTATCTGCATTATTACTGCTTTTAGGATTCTAATTTAGAACTCCCAGCCAACTGTTAATTGTATTTCAATATTCACGTAATATATTTTCAAGATTGCCAGACGCTAATTGTGCAAAAATGCCTTGATTATAGGAAAGTCTCCATTATTGTCTTCAAATAATCTTTCTTTGTAAGCTCACTCAGTCTTTTTTTCAGTATAGTCTAGTCCCTACTTCAGAGGCACATAAAATTACCTGTAATCAGTAATTCATTTTTTTAATGTCCCTTGAAATAGTTATCTCTATCTTTATTAGTCTCAGGTATATTAATTACATGTCTCAATACGTTCTTTTAGAATCTTAAAGTATAATTACAGTTAGATTTTACACACAATTACAAACACAATTTATTATAATTGCTTCAGGTGTTATTTCTGTCTAAAGAGTATTTTTAACCTCTTTTCCAATTTCTAATGGAATTTCTATAACCACTTATTTTTTAAATCTCAGGATTTCACAGCTTCCACCTAAGTATCAGCCTCACTTTTAAAAATTATTATTTCTTCTTTCAACTATAACTTCTTTTCACATAAAATCACTTCAGTCTTGAAGTAGTTTCCTGTTACTGAACTTTCCTAGATGTGGCTCCTTTATTATACTATGTTTTTCTACTATTAAGTAATATAGTTGACACCTAATCAAACAGTTTTAGAAAAATTTGGAGAAAAAGCAATTATTTTATGGATTTTTGTTTGCATTAATACAGTACTAACCTCAATCTTAGTCAATATTTGATTATCACTACCTTGACTATATGTTATGTACATAGAACAAATCAAGCCAATATGAATGTGATTTAAATCTTCAGTGTCTTCATAACCACCTTACTATAGTTTTGCTTAGTCTCTATTACAGTATTAGTCAGGAGAGGATGATTATGGTGTGGTATCAAACAATCCCCTACATCTCAGTGGCTTATGAAAACAAAGGTTTATTTCTCTCTCAAACTACATGTCCATTATGGGTCAGCTATGGCTTTGTTTCACATCCTATGCCCTCTGAGACCTTGCTGATGGTGCAGCCTTTGTCTGGAATATCACTGACCATCGTGGCAAAGGAAAAAAGAACATGGATGAGAACCAGGAGTTAACTCAATGCTTCTGCTAAGACACAATGCGTGTCACTTCTGTTCACACCTCGCAGCCAAAGCAAGTCATAAGGCTGAGCATGCCACCAAGAAATGAGAATATAAAATACTCTGATAGAGAGGGACAGGAAATATTTGAAAACAAAAATGTAACCTACCACAACTATTTTCCTTTTATTTGGCCCACAAATCAAAACTTTTATATATGAGCACCCCAAATATCCAGGTTTTACTGAATTTGATTTTTTCTCTATTTTCTCCTATTCAGTGTAATCTTTTCTATTTTTTACCCACCAATCTATATTTCTTAGAGTCACAGAATTTTAACATTGGAAGTGAGTGACCTTAGAGATAATCTAACTCAAGCTACTTATTGTACCAATACTCCGGGAGGAAATTGTAACATCTCCATGTTCTAATTGCAATTAGACACAAAACAGGATAGAACTCAGGTCTCCCAACTCACAATTGAATGCTTCTATTACATATAGCTTTGTTTCTAAAATTGAGTTATTAAAATAATGTGATTTTTAGTAAATTCGAGTATGTGTAATTATTTACTATATAAAACGTAATTACAGAAAACGTTTAAATATGTGTGGGAAAAATGTAAAAGTGGAACTCATGTTAAAATACCATTTTTACAACCTATGCTTTTATAAGAAATCCTTTGGTTGTAATTAGATAACGCAACCCAAGCAGGCTAAAAAATAGGAAATTTATTAACTTGTGTAATTAAAAAGTTTAGAGGAAAAATTGGCCTTAAGCATGAATTCAGGGTCTCAGATGATGTCAGGATACTTATGTCTGTGTGCTCTCTGGGTTGGCCTTCTCGCACCACCTTCTCAATTCACTGAAGCATTAAGATTACATTCTTGAAGTGTAGCAATCCCAGCCAAAAGCCTTATCATTCCAGAAATGTGGGGAAATCCGCTCATTGCTTGAGTCACATTTCTCTACTTAAAACCATCACTATGGGCAGAGGGAAGCAGTGTTCTGATTGGTTACACTAGGGTCATGTGAGATCAGACCCACACAAACCACCTGCGCTGAGAGAGGAGGAAGGATTGGTTTGCAAAGGAAAAATCGGGCTGCTCTTTCCCAAAAAGCCAGAGGCAAAAGCAACAAATGTTTCTCATAGCTACTAGTTGCTCTGGTTCTGTATGGGAAAAACCAGAAAATTTTGGCAAATTTTATATTTTAAAAAGTTGTCTAAGTAAAACACATAAAGTTGATTTGATAAATAGGTGGACAGTGTAAAATAATATATGGGAATAATTACTATAAGAAATTTTAGCATAAATATGATGAAATTTTCTGTGGAATCAAAGAAATATGAATGTGAGGATCAAAAGTAAATTGCTAATGAAAATATAGATGATTTAAAGTCTGTTTTTCTTTGGGAAGTACCTACATATTTTTCTCCTGTTTCCCTTTCAAAGACACTGCTCACCACCAATCTTTGTTAAAATGTGTGCAGGTTTCTAGGAGGAGAGAAATTTCTAGTTTTGTTGCTATGGTTCCCAGGTGAATTGCTAATAGGAAAACATCCTGTCACACTAAGAAATAATTTGAGAGCACATGAGCAGATTTTAAATCTTTCTATTACTGCCATTCAGTTCTCCCTTTTAAATTTCTGCTTCAGAATTTCAAAAATCTTGTTCCAAATTACATGATATGCAAACCATTTATCTCATTGTAGATTTGTTAAAGGGAATAAGGTAAAAATTTATATCTTTAGATGCACCACTCAATCATAAAATGAATTCAGGATGTGTGCTGGTATTTAAATAAGAAAAAAATGAGTGAACTAAAAGTAGCTTACGTCTTGCATCTTGAGGATACTGGCACCTTGGAAGTTGGTTACAATCTTAGCCTTTCATTTCAAACTAGTCTAGAAGCACAGACATTTCTGTACTAGGATAATGAAATGTTTCTTCCATAGTCACCTGATTTCTGGAACTAAGTAAATGGCCTCCACTTCAATGTAAGAGTTGTGAAAGTAAGTGTCAATTTTGGAAATTTAGTAGGTACCTTTTCACATTTAAAAATCAAGATGATCCATATAGCCTAAAACTCAAAGATGTTAATACAAGTAAATATACATGGGTACTGGTTTTAAATAATTTAAAAGGATATTTAAATATTATTATTCAGTTAAATCTTATCAAAATAGTTTGCTTATTACTATAGCACCAGGAATATGATACTTAAATTTTGTTTACATAATTAAAGGTAAGTAATGAAGGAGCAGGAGCTGGGATTGAGGTGGGAAAGTGATTGAAGGATGTCTTGTCTATTTCACAGTAACGAATGATACCATTATATTTGCCTATTTCCAATATCTTTGAGTGTAACATGTTTTTGACTGGTTTTACATGCTTTTGTGCATAGTATTGGTGAAGCTTTGAGGTCTTTTTAGTCTCTTTTGATGGCAGACCAAAGCTCACTTATAGGGGTTGTTTATAGTTTTGTTTTCTAACAGTCATTTTTTTTCTTGTTCAGCATCCCAATTTGGGGGGATGCAGTGGGAGGAACTTCCCTTCGCTATTGTGTTCTGTTTTGACTGCCAATCAAGGTGACTACTCTAATTAAGTGGTGTCATGATTTTTGGTATACCAGCTGTGATGATTAATTTTATGTGTGAGGTTGACTGGGCCACAGGATGCCCAGACATTTGGCCAAACATTATTCTGTGATGATGAGATCAACGTTTGAATCAGTAGGCAGAATAAAGTAGGTTGCCCTCTCTAATGTGGGTGGGCCTCATGTAATCAATCAATTGAAAGACTGCATATAACAAAGAGGCTGAGTAAGAGAGAATTCCTCTTGCCTGATTAGATGAACTGAGACATTGGTCTTTTATGGCCTTCAGACTCAGAGAGAAATATGGGCTCTTCTTGGTTCACAAGATTGCCAACTTTGGAACTGAAAATTAAGCTATCGCCTTTCTAGATCTCCAATTTGCTGACTGCAAATCTTGGAACGTCTCAGTCTCCGTAATTGCATAAGCTAATTCCTCTTAGAAGAAATATGGGGAATAGAGGGAAACAATTTAAATGGTGCTCTAAAGAAGCAAACTAACAACTCCAGAATGCAGGACATTTTATAGTATGGAACAAGTTACCTGGATATTCTAAAAGGCAATGCCATGAAAATGAAGGGAGGGAAGGGAAAGGAGGACCTGCTTTATTAAAAGACTTAAGAGTCATAATAACCCAATATAATCTATGGATCTCATCTGGATCTTGATTCTAGAGAGAGAGAAAAAAGCATCAATAAAAAACATTTTAAAGATAATTATGAAAGTTTGATTATGGTTCCCATATTAGGTGATTCTGAAGAGGAATTTTCATTCAAAAGGCTAATCAGCTCTGTTCTGCTTCTGTAAATATGCTTGCTGCATGGGCTGTACTCAACGTTTGACTAAAGACTCACCTTCCCTTTTGTTTCATCTAAGCAACAAATGTAACTATTTGTACCCCCAAGCAACTCCCAGGCTTTGTAACACTTTGTAACTGCCAGTAACCCATAGCAACTCCCACCCTTTGTAATACAATGTAACTACGTGCAACCATAGCAGCTCACACCATTTTGTAACAGGTACATATTAACCAATCAGCCATGCCAAGAAAGAGTCTATATAAGGAATGTTGCAACTGAGCTCTGGGCCCAGATCTTATGAAGGATAGCTCCCCTGGACTGCTGGCGTAATAAACCTAAATTCTCCAACTCTCCAAGTTTCTCTCGGGTCTAATTTTGGATCTTTTCTGCAACATCTCTGGAGGCCCCAGCGAGATTCCAACCACGCTGGCCTTTTGAGCCACGAGACCGGTGGCTTGGCCAGGCCAGGGCAGAGGGGCTTCGAGAGAACGAGGAGGTGTGCCACCTGATGAGTATTCCGGATTCTCTTTCAGACCGGCACCCTGACTCCCGGGCTGGCTGAACCCCCAACCGGACTCATAGGAGGATGGACCCACTCACTAAGAATAGCCACAGGATAAGGTAAGGTCCTGGGATCAGCCCCTCGTCAGGTCCTGTCTCCGGACGGAAGAGGAGCTGGATCACCTCCTAGTCTTCAATTAGAAGACATTGGTCAAGGTCTTCTCAGTGGGGAAAACATCAAGGTCTCCAAAAGGGGAGAGGAGATATCAAGGTCTCCCCAGTAGGATAGATGTCAGGTTGGGCCTTTCAAAAGGGGGGAGGCAATGTTTTAACCTGATGTATGAATGAGTGAACGAATGAGTGGCTTGGCTGGTTTGATCAGTCAGGTATGAGTTTATGATTCCAAAACTAGGTACCTTTAGGTCCCCTAAAGGCTATGGAGTCCATTTGGGCTCATTCTGCGGTTCTGTGGAGTACGGCATATGGTCCAGGGTGGCATTGGAATAGTATCCGATAGTAAGTCACAAAGCTGAGTCCATTATGGCTAAGCGTCACCTAAGCTCCTTCAGGACACAGCCTGATGAGCATCTGAATAGTCTCCTCTTTGGAGGGGGCACCCACCCTTGTTTGTCTTTGCGTCACCGTCACAGGGTGGAATGTGTTTAGTTAACAGTGGGCAAATGGATTAGCCAAGCATCCTCCACAGGTTAAGAGGATGGCTGCTTCCTCTCCACAGGACAGGTTAAGGAATGGTGGGAGGTTGCGTGAAAGAGAGTGAGTGCTGAATGCCTGAGACATGGCCTTGCCAAAAAGTGAGAGTTGAGCTCCAATCAGCAGTTCCGTGGCAACCAGATGGTTTAAGGTGGTGTCACTGGATCTCCGTGAGGGGTCTACTCCAGTGAACCAGGTCGGGGGTTTATACCGACCCACCAATGCTAAGAGGCGCCTGAAATATCCCTGTGAGGGGTGCGGCCAGAGATGGGCAAAGTGAATGTCCCCTCTGAAGTTTCTCTGACCCTGTCCCCCAACCCTCCATGTGGCGTTATTGTTGTCTGTCGTGAGAGGCATGGGAGTAACACGGGAAAAGCCTATTTCCCTGGCCATGATGGTCAAGAACTTCAAGAAAAGGGTTATTCAGGAAATTATGGAGTTAAACTCACCTACCAAAACTCTGCATAGGGGGGACTCTGTCAAATTATTTTCTTGAAATTTTAAGGTCTACTTCCCCTTCATTAGGAAACTCCCTAAGGCAAATATGGGGGGAGGTTTTTCTAAGCCAAATGTCTTAAATTGTATGTTGAAAAATTTTAAGAAAGGTTTCTCAGAGGATTATGGGGTCAAGCTGACCTGGGGAAAGCTTCGTACTCTTTGTGAGCTTGAATGGCCTGCCTTTGGGGTAGGATGGCCCTCGGAAGGGACCCTAGAATGTGGAAGGGGAGGTAACAAGAGAAAGGGAAAACTAAAAGTTCTACTTTCCCTATCTTGAGAGGCTACAATCAAGAATGCCTCATGGAACAAGAAATGTTTAACAATAGGTTTAAGTGTATTAAAAATTTTATAGTAACCAGAACTAGTTCTAAATAACTAGAGTTCTAAATAACTAGAACTTACCATTTTAAAAATTAGGAAGAGGAAAAAGGGGAAGGGGAGATAGGTATCTCATAATAAGCTACATCCTCATATTTTACAAGAGAGACTCAATTGATATTGTGTAAATTTGATAAATTAACAAATAAGTTTATAAGAATATTATTTAGAATTATGGAGGTGAACACTAGGAGCCCTAAAACCACAAAGGGAAATCAGTTGTCTATGAGAAGTGGTATTGGGGATAGGGAGATGTAGACTTTAATTTTTACTTAAATATTTTCCTGTTACTGTTTGAATTTTAAGTGTTGTGCATGTATTACCTTACTAATTTTTAAAAGTAGAGAAGTTTAAACTGGCCTCTTTGCCAGGGATCCTTCTAAAAGAATTCTTGACTTGGGTTAGATCTTTGCTTTGGAATGAGAGATCAACTAGAAAATTGTAGCACATGGCAATTTCAATATTACTTTTCTTGTTTGTGGTGACTAGTGACTTTAAGAAGATAAAATACCCCACTTAAGTGAGACAAAACTTTTTATCCTGATGCTCAGGCTCTCTGTAATCATGTCCCACGTTACTCGCCCTACATTATCTGTTGCCACAGCCTGCCAGTACGACCTCGGCTCTATTCTAGCTAGTCTTCCTCTCCTTCAAGTACATCATTATTACTTATTTTAATGATTTTTCTACATTTTCTGATAGACTATGAGCTCCTGCAGTGCAGTGTCCATGAATAGACAATCAATCAATAATTGTTGAATGACTCTGAGGTTTTGCTTTTTTCCGTCCCTTTGGAACCCTCCTGCTCCCAACTGCCTCCGCTTGCTTCAATTTATTTTTCTTCTCTGAATTCCTATCGTGAACAATCCATTATTCAGCTAATATATAGAATGCCTACTTTGTGCTGGGTCTGTGCAGGCCTAGAGGATACAGAAATGAACACAATAGATGCTGTTGTTGTCCAGACATGAGGCAGATAATACACAGAAAGTGACCTAATTAAAATTATTAAAAATTATTAAAGTGCTTCCAACTATGACATGATCCTGAATTCTCTAATAGAATTAACCATCAAATATTTCTGAAGGAGGTGCAAAGAAGTTTTCCCAGTCTAGATGGAAATAGAAACTGTATCTGCTATATACATATGCAAAAAAGACAATATTATTAAGTGAATGATGGAAAAAAGCAATTGCTTAAAGAAAACTTTGTAATTTGTAAGGTTTAAAAATGTATAATAGAAGTGAGATGTGAATAAATGGGGAGAAATTGATTCTAAGGTAGAAGAAGTGAGGGGCAAAAATGGAAGGCAAGGATGCACAGCACATTCAAGCATCACTGATTTTAATTAAAGCAGATGGTAGTATAGGTAGGGAAATATTGGCCCAGAACACTTTTTTTTGTGTCCAGTTGTGGAGATTTTTGTTTCTAAAAGAAACTTTTTGAGGGTGAGGATTACAAATCCTCATTAGTAAAAACTTCTAGGTTCATTAGTAAAAACTGGAATTGAACTTAGCCTAGTAGATTTATAAACAAATGAGTACACCTGGTATTTGTTCCGTTCTAGATAAGCTCTGTTTGATTATTATTCTTGACATATACACACTCAATTGGCTATTTAATCTTAGAATATTCAGAGTATCCAGGGACAGATATAATTTTCCTTTTATAGGCGAGAAAACTAAACCAGAAATTTTGTCACTTGATATTTTAGGAAAACTTTATAAGCTTGAATATTACTTGCAAAAAGAATCCAACATTCGGTTGGCAGAAACATCTGTTTTTCCCTCTTGCATAAAAGTGGAGTTTAAGCTTGGATACCTCTTCCTCATTAAAGACCACATTTCTCAGACTTCCATCCAGCTAGGCTGGTACTATCTTCACCAATGAAATGTGAACGAAAGTGATTCATGCACATCCTTCTTATTTCTCTTGCTTAGAAGGAAATTGCTGCCCTATAATTTTCCCCCTTCTATTTCTTCTTTCTGTGGGCTGAAACCCAGGTATTCCTGCAACCCATCTTCAACCAAGTCCCTTAATGTCTTGCTACTCAGGAGTGATTTCCTGAAAGCTTTTTAGTATCTTAGAAGCCATCCAAACCTACTGATTCAGAATGTGCATTTTTAACAAGGTCCCAGGCGATTCATATTCACATTAAACTTGAGAAGCACTGCTTTAGGGGATAACTTTTAGGGATGGAATGTTGGCCTTTAAATGAACTCATGAAGCAGAGCCATTGCTCTCCCCCATTCCTCCATAATCTCCTAGCAATTGAATTTTGAGGCCACTTTATTATAGCAGCATCACATTCACCCTAATATAATTTGTTGATCCAAAAATAGGTTATGCATCCATTTGTTATTGAACACATTTTATAGGTACTATTCCAGGTTATTTATATACATACATACACATATATCCATAATACATAATTTGAGAATATATTACACATAAAATGTTATATGTATTTATACATACATAAATAATTTGGATATTAGATAAAAATAATTCTGGAATATATATTCCCAAATTATTCAAGGCTGGGCTTTTTCTCCCTAAGAGTTTATAATTAGTAGAGGGAAAAATACATTAGAATATTAAAATTATAGGTAATATAAGAAAGTAGAGTGAATATTTGCTGGTTTATTTATTTTTTTTTGATACCTGTGAAAGAATGATGCTTCCCCAAAGATGTCCATGTCCTAATATCTTGAACCTGTGAATATGTTACCTTCTGTGCAAAGGGTCTTTGCAGATATGATCAAGATAAGGATTTTAAAGTAAGATTATCCTGGATTATCCAGGTGGGGCCACTGTAATCACAAGAGGGAGGCAGAGAATCAGAGTCGGAACGGGAGCTGTGGGGTTGGAAGGAGAGGATGGTGTGGTGTCACTCCTGGAATGGGGTCATGTGACAAGAAATGTGGGAAGCCTTTGAGATCTCAAAAAAGTAAGAAATAAATTCTCCCTAGAGCCTCCAGAAAGAGTGCAGTCTTGCTGACGCCTTGATGTTAAGACTATTCTTGGACTTTAGTCTGCCAGAATTGTAAGACAATGAATTTGTGCTGTTTTAGGACACTAAATTTGCGTTAACTTGTTAATAGCAGCAATGGGAAACAAATAGACAGCTCTTCACTTTTGCGCAGCCCATGCCTCTTACCCCAATTTGTTTGAGTGGGAAGCAGAGCCAAACATTCTTTTCCTCATCACTGGCCAATTATACATTCTTGGTCAAGACATGAAATCTTGGGGGAGTGAGGTAGACATGGCATTAGAAATTACTCATGGAGATGGTGGCAGAATGGCCAGATTGTTCCTATGGCAAGACTTTGCCTAAGGTTCCCTGTAGCTCACAAGCATTGGCTCTTCCCCATTATCTATGCCTGGTTTGCTGGTTTTCCTATTCGGTTAGCTTACCGTATATTCTATCAATTCCTTCTCTGGTTCTGTTTACAGCAAGAGCTCTGACTAATTCAGAGAGCCAAGTAGCTAATGTGTGCATATTTCAATATTCCTAGTAGATTCTCCTTCTTATGAAGGCAGGACTTTTGTTTGACTTATTTCTGTATCCATAACTTCTGTATTGAGTATTTTACACACATATATTCTTGTTGAATAAGAGGAGCAAAGAGCTACAATGTAATGCTACTTGACAGAAAAGTAATTGTAGGAGTAGACTTTAGTATGTATGAAAGAGCATTAAATGGAGACTTTAAAGTTGGATACGCATATTTTTACACCTTATTTATAAACATGAAGGTTAAGATATCACCAATATATTAGTTATTTAAAGACGTCAACCTTAAGCAGATGATTCTATCCGTTAGACACATGCTGACCAGGGTTTAGCAGCAGGTTTGGGGAAAGGTTGCTACCATTTACAACTCTGCTGACATTGAGGAAGGCCAACTATGTAAAATTTCTTTTATGCTTCCTTTCAGTTACCTGCGCCGACTGTATCACATCCTATTTGTCTTAAATTCAGATCCCCGGGACCCGCAAGGAGGCTATAAGTTCGTTGCACTAAAGTGTGGAGGGGTGTGCTGAAAACAAACTGGGTCACATTTATTTTTATTATAAAAATCCTGAAGGGGAGGGGGGCTAACCATTTTCATTAATTAGTAGAACCGACCGAGGGCCTCTCTGAGTTCTTTACTGACTACAAGAAAAGATCCTCGGCTTGTATCGACCCACCGTTTCGAAAAGGGGTCAAACACATTTTTTAAAAGTCGACAGCAGGAACACCAGGTTCCCACCCACCAGAGGCCGAGCGCGGGGCCGGTGGTGCCAGGCCCACGTGGCCGTGGCGCGGGCGGCCCCGTGCAGTGCGCAGGCGCGCGCCTGTAGCGCCGCAGGGGCCGCGCGCCCACGCGCCGCGGCCGCCGTCTCGCGCGCCCCCGCCTCTCCCGGCTTCCCTCCCACCTCCCGCCCTGGTCTCTCCATCCTCCAGGCTCCGCCTCGCTGCACCTTCTTCCTGCAGTTCCCCAGTGTCCCGCGGACGAACTGCGTGTTGCTGCGTCATCGCTAGTGGCCGGTTTGAATGAGGTTCTTGTCGCACCCGAGCTGCCGCCAGCACCGCGCCTCCGCCTCGGCTGTTGCCACAGCTTCTTCGCGTCCCTCTCCTTTCGCCGCCCTTGCCAGGCCCAGCCTTCCTGCGCCGCCTTCTCCCCCCTCGCCTCGCCATGCCGCTCTACTCCGGTGAGCTCCCTCCTCGTGCGCCGCGATCCTGCCAAGCGCTAGGCCTCCGAGTAGGCCTGGCCTGTGGGGCGGGCGCCCGTCAGTGCATGGGGCGGGGGAGGGGACCGGGAGGCGTGGGCGACTGCAGATTGGAGTCGACCCTGGCCCCTTCCTTCCGGCCAGTTCCGAGCCTTGCAACGCGAGCGAGCGCAGCCTCTCCTGGCCTCCGCGTGGGTGCGGTGGGAGCGAGACTGCAGATGGGGAAGCAGCGAGCGTCGGCCTCTGGGAGTGGTGACTCTGCAGAATAGTTTCTGTTGCTGCCCTAGTATGCTGGGAAACGTGAGGGTGTGTGCTAGGGCTTCGGGGACCAGGCTGGAGGTGTATTGGGATTTCCTCGGGTTCCTCAGTGGTAGCTGTGGAAGGGAGCAGCACGAGGAAGTCTGAATGAAGTAAGGGAGGGATGGAAGGACCTGGGATGTAAGATTAGCCTTCTTGCATTCATGGGGTTTCCCTCTGTAGCTTCCCTTCGCTTACCCCTTGCTGCCTTTGGCTCAGCTCCTCTTTTGTACCAATTTCTGTTTTATCCCAAGGCAGATAGTGAACTTATTTTTTTGCTTCGTTTTCATTTCATCAAACATTGTATTGTGTTACTGTGTCCGAAGCAGGTTAGCTTCGAGAGATGAATATTTCCTTTTGACTGGCGTTTGACAGAGTTTGTTTGCGTGGTGACAGTCCAAGATATTGGCCAGGGATCACATTTTTAGTTAAGGAAACTTGCTGTTTCTTAGTCTGATTCAAAATGGCACCTAAAATGTATGTGGTGGCACCAAAGTTGCCCGAAGATGTGATTTGTGGGCCGTCCCCATCATAATTCTTTTATTGAACATTCAGCATTTTCAGAGAATGATAGGAAACGAGTAATGCTTATCCACCAGGTGGGTTCTTAATGTTCTGGAATCGAATTCTTTAATAATGATTGCTCATCCTTTTTCTATAATTATTAACAGTAGACTAATTACACAGTAATTAACAGTAGACTGGTAATTGAAATGTTCCACTTATGCAATATAGGATTGAGGGGGCATTAAATAATGGCGGTAAATCCCAGTGGATGCTAATATTCACAGACTCACATACAACAAAACCAACCCCTCTCTTTATTCCCCTCGAAAAATGTCTATAGTCACCAAATTTTCTATCTTAAAAATTGTGTTCCATCTTGAGTATTTAATCACATCTTTTCCTCAGTTTCAGAATGAGGGAATTGAAGTAGATTCCTAAGGTTTCTTCCTTTGATGTTTCTACATTGAGAAACTGTATTTTCAGATTATGCAAAAAGCCCTATATTAAAACAAGAACATTTAAACTACTATTTCATAGGTTTTAGTAGAAAATTAATTATTCAGATTCTTATATAGTTAAGGTAAGTGCCATAAAATTTAATGAACACCTGCATGTTTGACACAAAGCTAATGTTTTTATACATGTTGCTTTGTTTTAATCTTCAGAATAATCCTGTGATACTGGTATAATTCTTTATAGGGAAGCAGAAAGTTTAAGTAAGAAAACTTGCTAATGATGATGCAGCTAAATACATTTTAGATTAAATACTCTTCATGATTTATAATAATGTTTTGGTTTAGTCGTATCTCTTCTTTTGCTTATACCGTTATATGTTTGCAGCTTATCTCAATGATTATAGTTGTGCCCCCTTAAAATCCATTTTCTCTGCTGCTGCTAGAATGATCTAATGTTCAAACCAGACCAAAGTGGCTTTTATGAAAATCTTTCTGGATTGCACATTTCCTATAACATAAAGTCTGTATTTTTTAGTATGACTTATGTTATCTTCCTTCACTTGGTCCTTGGCCAGCTTCCAGTTTCTCCTGCTTCCTCTTCACTTGGAATTATTTATATCTCAGAACAGCCCATGCTGCTTTATGTTTTTTCACTGTTTTTCTTGTCTTTTCCAGGAATGCTTTTACTCTTTCTTACTCTGGCTCACACTAATTTTTCATAGAGACTCAACTCAGAGTTAATAGTGATAATGTAAAGTTATCACTTTCTCCAGGGAACCCTTCCTTCCTTGTGAAGCATTCTTCTGTGCTCCTGTAGCATTTATAATATTTATATTGCATTTTAAGCTTTTTTGCTCCTTGTTTCTCCCTTATTAGACTATTAAGTTATAGTCTTCCTAATGCTTGTTACTGGGCTTATCATTGAATGAAGGGTGAACACATTACTTGAACTAATCAAAGAATTGGGATTTGGTGTCAGGTTTTCATATTCTCATTTTACTAGTTGGAAACAGACAACTATTAGTTGTAAAATTCTCATTTTGAGTAGGTATAAAATTTTTAGTGGAAACTATATTCTTGAGTTTATTATTATGTATTTCAAAAATTAGCAATGAGGTTGATTGAAAATTTTTTATTGGCTCATTGAAATTTTTTATTGTGGTAGCGTATATGTAACATAAAATGTACTGCTTTAATCATTTTTAAGTATACAGTTTTGGCATTCAGTACATTTACATTGTCGTGCAGCCATAATCACCATCCACCTCCCAAACTTTTTCATGTTTCTAAACTGAAACTGTTCCCATTGAACAGTAACTCCCATTTCCACTCCCCCCCACCCTCCTGGCAACCAGCATTCTTCTTTCTGCCTCCATGAATTTGATGACTCTAGGTACCTATTAGAAGTGGAATCATACAAATTTGTCCTTTTGTATCTGGCTCATTTTACTTAGTATGTCTCCAAGGTGCATCCATGTCATAGCATGTGTAAGTATTTCATTACTTTTTAAGGGTGAATAATATCCATTGTTTATGTGCCACTTTTTGTTTACCCATTCCTCTGTTGATGGACACTTGAGTTGCTCCCGTCTTTAGGCTATTATGAATAATGCTGTTATGAACATGGGTATACAATTACCAGTTTGAGTCCCTGCTTTCCATACTTCTGGGTGTACACTTAGAAGTAGAGTTGCTTGATCATGTGGTAATTCTATGTTTAATTTTTGGAGAAACTGCCATACTTTTTTCTGCAGTGGCTGTGAACCATTTTATGTTCCCATTACCAATACACAAGGGTTCCAATTTCACCACATCCTCGCCAACACTTAACTTTTCGTTTTTTCTTTCTTTTTATAATAGCTATTTGAATATCTGTGAAGTAGGATTTCTATGTTTTTTACTGATTTAGTTATATCTTTGGATTCTTCCTGATATTGATCACCTTGTGCAGGAACCACACCTTTCAAATCTTATAATCCAGAATCTGTATTCCTTAACCTGTTTTAAATATACTTTAGTCTCTCAATATTTTTTTCCTCTCAAATTACCTGTCTAAAAACTTTCTCATTTTTATTCCAGCAGTATGTGTTGATTTTAATGATTGCTTAAGTAAACAACTTTGAAGTCTGCGAACCTTATTCAAGGAAATATTTCAGTGTCATGATATTTTGCAGATTATTGGAGTTGGATTAAGAAGACTTAAATATTTACTAACTAGTTCTTTGACATTATTAAATCAACTTCTCTTAAATGTCAGTTTCCTTATCAAATGAGAATTTGGATTAAATCTAGTTAAATTTTATACAGGACCTACTGTATTCAAGTACTCCTGATTAGGTGTAGGCATTATGAACATTAAAAGATGAATGGCATGGTTTGGCTTTCAAGAACTAGCCTGATAGGTCCCCTAAGGATCTTCTGAATAAGTCTTGTTCTTTTGTAAATGAAAAGGAAAAATTATGATTTCATTTGCAGTTACTGTGAAATGGGGAAAAGAGAAATTTGAAGGTGTAGAATTGAATACTGATGAACCTCCAATGGTGTTCAAGGCTCAGCTTTTTGCATTGACTGGAGTCCAGCCGGCCAGACAGAAAGTTATGGTCAAAGGAGGAACATTGAAGGTAAAACTTAGTCATATTTTCATTGTACTATTATTATGTAATTAGTGAAGATAATTAACACCAGAAAACGTAGCATTTGAGGTATTTTTTATTTGGCGAAAGTACATAGTCTATGAAATTAAAATGTTTTATTCATGTTAGTGTAAGGAGGAGTATTATAGCCATTTCAAACACCTTTATAAAACCATCATTAAATTTTTTATTTTAAAATGCACCATATCAAAAAAATAAAATAAAATGCACTGTATCAGTGACTACCTCTGGTGGTCAGAGGAGTGGGGTATTTCTATTTATTTGTGTTGTTTGAATTTTTTTCCTATGAGTATGTTAAAAGTATTTTGTTTAGGCTATAAAATACTATTTGTATTTTCTTAGTAATTTATGGAGTGGAAAATTTTATTTTTGTTAAAAATATGGAACAATATGGTATATATGTGTTTTATTTTAACAAAAAGATCTACAAAATGTATTTTTGTATATGCATTCGAATGTTGAAATTCAGAGTATTTCAACATCTTCACCAAAGCCTGGTTCTGGAATACTGGAAAACTGTTAATTTTTTCCTTTGGTTTTTCTTGCAATTTACCTGTTAAAAAAGAGCCCATCTCTCTTAAGAGTAATCGCTATCTAACACCTATCTGTAGATGGGAGAAAAAATTTTTGTTGTTTAAAAGGACAGGGAACTTAATTTTTCCTTTAGTTCCCTTGGGATGACCCCATTGACTACAGTTAAGAGTCCAAGTTTTACCAGCATTATTGATGAAGGGCCACAAAAAAGATATGAAGGTATTATATTTATTCTTGTTTGTAATATTATATAAGTAGAGTTTTTAAAAACTACTTTATTGAAGAGTTAGATATGAAATGCTAAAGGGCTGGCTACCCCAGGTCAGCTAGGCAGTACAACAGATGTTGGTGAAGAAACATTATTTTCCTTCCAAGTTGTTGTTCATTAGTGAACTTGTGCTGAGTTTTGTATTAGCATACCTCAAAGATATGGCAGGTCCCGTTCCAAACCACCTCAATAAAGCAAATCTAAAGCAAATATTGCAATGAAGCGAGTCACATAGGTATTTTGGTTTTCCATTGTATATGAAAGTTATGTTCATAATATCCTGTAGAAAGTGCAATACCAGTATGTCTAAGAAACAATGTAGTACCTTAATTAAAAAATTCCTTATTGCCAAAAATTGCTAACTATTATCTGAGACCTCTTTTTGCTTGTGGAAGGTCTTATAAAAATAACGTTAAACCTGCAAAATGCAGTAAAGCAAAGCACAAAATGAAGTATGCCTATATTGATAGTGTACTGTGGGGAATTATAGAAAAATACTAATTAAATGAAATTACTACTAATGGCTACCACTTGTTGAAAACATATTTTGTGCCAGGCTTTTCTTTTTTTTCTTTAATTTTCAACTGTATGTATTTTAAAAATGATGAAAATAAATGTATTTTATATATTTTATAAATCAGAAAACTGAGCAGCAGAGAGATTTATGTAACGTACAGTAAGACAGCAGAAGAGCATGTGGTTTACTTGTCAAGCAGATCTGGGTTCATTTCCCAGTTATAGTGACCTCGGATAAATAAGTGCTCTTAGGGGATATATATAGTTATCGTTACTTATTATTAGTAGTAATAGCGTTTATACTGAGAAGAGTCTTTAGAAAGTTCTACTTTGAAGCAGGGTGTCCAGAGAGATAATTAGTGGCACCACCAAACAGAAGCATATTGAGTGCCTAGTACCTTCAGCAAAAAGAAAGGAGTAATATGGAGTTGACTGTATTCTTTGAAAGGAGGGGCTTAGCTTCAGTAGGCCAAAATATCTGTGGACCAATCATGGCATTAAACAAAAAATCTTGATTTAATTGAACATATTGAAGTAAAACTATTGGTTAATTCCTTCATACATGTGAAATTTAGTACTTGAGAAACATTTGTGGACGGGGCAAGTATTATTAAGGGTTAATTTGCTTCAGGTAGTACTGTTAACTTTCCTGGTATTTTTAATAGCACTTTCTTAAGAATTTCCTGATTTGGGTGATAAATTATATAATTATCCTAATTATGTAGACCTTATTTCATCAGTTACTCCTCATTCTTGTCACATAAGCTAGTTATTAACGCTGCTGGTTCCAGACAAGCAATAAACATGCAAAACATTAGCATCAGTCTATTGTCATCAATCAAGTGTTTTTTATAGTATTTTTGGTGTTGCCAAGTTTACTGTCTTTTAGATTGTCATTTAATGTAGGTTAAACAGTTGTTAGATATACTGTCTATAGGACTCCATGTGCTTTTTCTTTTTTAAATACTTTTGATTATAATTTTAAATATGACAAAGTTATTTTGAAGTAGCTTAAAATTAGTTGATTATTAGATTATTCATGGCTTGTACAAGGTGGTGAAATGTTTTTTTGTCTTTAAAACAGGATGATGATTGGGGAAACATCAAAATAAAAAATGTAAGTATTATGCTAAGAACACTTATTATAATGCAGTTTCATAATCTATCAAAATATATTCCAAATGCTTTTTTTTTTTCATATGTATATCCAGTTGTTCCAACACCATCTGTTGAAAATACTTTCCTTTTCTCATTGGCTTGTGTTGCAGTCTTTCTTGAAAATCGATTATAGGTCTATTTTTGGATTTTTGTTTCATTGATATATTTGATTAAACTTATACTACGCAGACATGATTACTCAAGTTTTATAATAAGTCTTGAAATAAGGTAGTGTAAAGTTCTCCAACATTTTTTTCTTCAGGACTATTTAGGTCTTCTGCATTTCCATATCATTTTAGAATAAGTCTGTCAATTTCAATAAGTGTAGACTCCTGGAGTTTTGTTTGAGATTGCATTGATTGTAGTTCAGTTTGGGGAGAATGAACATCTTAGCACTACTGAGTATTAAAATCCTTAGATATGGTGTACCTATCCATTTATTTAGTTCTTTATAGTTTCTTAGTAGAGTTTTATCGTTTATAGTTTTTCATTTCTGTTTAGAGATCTTGCATGGTTTTTGTTAGATTTGTGGAATTTAATGTTTCCTGGCTGTTGAAAACAGTATTAAAAAATTGTTTTCCAGTGTTTATGGCTAGATTATAAAAGTAGTTTACTTTCATTTTGTGATCTTACTAAATTCACTTAATAGTTGCAGTATCTTTTTTTCTTTTTTCCAGATTCCATTGGGTTTTCTATGTACATAAGTATGTGAACTGCAAATAGAGATAGTTTTACTTCTTTTCTAACCTTTATGGCTTCTTTTTGTTACCTTTACTGGCATATAGGAGTGGAATTATCGTATATTGACCTTGTTGCCTGTGCCTTTGCTGATTTTACTTATTAATGTCTTAGTATAATATAGATATACAATTACATCTTCTACAATTAAGAATGGTTTATTTTTATTTTTATTTTTCAACTTCTGTGCCTTTTCTTTCTCTTTTTTTCTTGCTGTATTGCACTGGTTAGGATTTTCAGCACAATGTTGAGTGAAGTGATTGATAGTGAACATTGTATTTTTTTGATCTTAGGAAAGTCTCCAGTCTTAGCTGGAGGTTTATCTATTGAAATGATCACTTGTTTTTAATCCTTTCATCAGTGTGGACTACAGTGACTTTTTTGAATAGTAAACCAACTTTATATTCTTGGGGCGAACCCTACTTTGTTATTATGCATCTTCCTTTTTTTATATTGCCGGATTTCATTTGGTAGTATTTTGTTAAGGATATTTATGTCTCTTTTCATGAGAGATACTGGTTTGTAGTTTTCTTAAATTGTCTTTATCTGATTTTGGTGTCACTGTAATGCTTAGCCTTGTAAAGTGAGTTAGAAGGCATCCTCACCTCCCCTCTTTTCTGAAAGAGTTTGTGTTGTTTTTTTTTTTTTTCCTTGAAATGTTCTGTATGATTCTCTAGTGAAGCCTCCTAGGCTTGGAGCTTTCTTTGTGGAGGAAGACTTTTACTTTTAATTAAGAATTTAGCATCTTTAATAAATGTAGGACCATTCAGATATTATATTTGCTTTTGCATCAGTTTTGGTAATTTGCATCTTTTGAGGACTTGGTCTATTTAGATAGTTCATTTGATTGGCATAATGTACTCTCTAATTCTAGAATCTGTAGTGGTGTTTCTTTCTCTTGCTCTTTTTTTCCCTCCTGTTAGCAAATTGCGATTTCTGAGGTTTGTTAATTTCATTGATTCCCCCTCACCCCAAGAATAAGTTTTGCTTGTTCATTTATTATTTTATTGATTTCCTCTCTGCTTAATTTCCTCCTTTTATTTTGGTTTTAATGTATACATGTTCTAGTTTCTTAAGGTAGAAGCTCCTTAATTTTAAAAAGCTTTTTTTGTTTTCTGGTTATCTCTTTTGCCCATTTTTCTCCCCATTTTTCTATTGTATGTTTGCCTTATTAATGTTTTTTAGGTGCTTACATAGTATAATTCTGTTTTCTAGTTTGTCCTTAATGGTAATGTTTTATGGAAGTTTTAAAGATTTATATAGTTAGTGACATCAGTCCTTTGACTTTTATGTCAATTTAAGAAAACATTCTAACATGGCAAGCTTTTTTTTTACTCACTTACATGTTTTGTAGTTGTTTTGTGTTTTTACATGTGAATCTTCAATTTGTAATTCATTTTGGATATGACATGCCATGAGGTGGAGAACTGATAGTATTTTTTTTTAAAATATCTGCTTTACCTCAACATTCTTCATTGTAAAATAAATTTTCTTAATTTAAAATGGCATTGTTTTGATCTTTATTCTTTTTCAGAAATGTCTTAGCTGTTGTCATGGGTATGAATTTATTACATGAATGAATCATTTTGTAAAGTTTTAAAAAGGAACTTTATTACATTTACATAACAATTTGGAATCACATCTTTATAGTAATTTTTCCAGTCAAGAAACCTGTTATGTCCTTCAATTTATTTAGGTGTTTTTTTTAAGATTCCTGAGTAAAACTTTATAATTTTCTCATTACCTATTTCATTATGTTTACTCAGATATTTATTGGTATTCTTTCTGTTATATTTTCTAAGTGATTATTGCTAGCATATTTTTTGAAATATTCAGTTTTCCAGAGACAGTCAGTTGTCTTTGGAAAATGATTCTTTAGTGATGGCTTGGCTTTGCCATTATCTTATAGAAAGTTTACGTAAAAATAACAGGAAATAGAATGAAGGTTACTGGATTGCAACATAGGTACTCTAAAATATGAATTCATTAACCTTATTAATTTCCTAATTTTAATCCTTATCTAGATATTTTTATCTTCTCTTTTTTAAAACCTCTAGTTTTTTTTGTTTTTGTTTTTTTTTTTAAACCTCCCTGCCTTTTTTGTTTGTTTCATGTGTTTTGTCTTCCAGTTAAGACATTGAGTAAAATGTTCATATTTCAGGATTATGAGATTTAGGGTGACAGTATCTTCCTTATTCTTCTATTGCATGGAATGTTACCTGTGTATTGAATATAAATATTCCTTAGGTTAATGTTGTATAGAATTATAAAATGGGATATTTTGAACTTATTTTGTCCAGTTTCATGTTTTCCAATAATGAAGATTTCAGTATTCTCAAAATATTTCTATTTGAAATGTAAATCATTGTTAATTATCTACTAGACATTCGCAGAAAGATTCTGATTGCAAAGATTCTAGTTTATTATGGGAATAAATTATGCCACTAAATGTTAATGATCATTTGAAGAATCCCTCCTCTCCAATATTGTAAACATTCTCAACTTTATATTATGGCAATATTTCTTTTTTTCCCCTTAGCTTTATTGCTGTGTAATTTATGTAATTTAAAATTTACCTATTTTTAGTGTACAGTTTGACAAATTAGGTTTATTTTGTGTAGTCATGTAACTACCACAATGAAGATAAAGACCTGCCACCAGTTTAAAAAGTTACTCCAGCCACTTTGCAGATAAGCAGGTTACTTCTGGCCTGAAGTAGCCATTTTAATACTTTTTTAAAAAACAATTCAATGATTTTTAATATAGTTACAGAGTTGCAAAACCTTCACCACAATCTAATTTTAGAACATTTCTATTACCCTGAAAGAAACATGTCAGTTTAAAGTCACTCCTTCTTCTCACCTTTAGTCCTAGCAACTGCTAATCTGTTTTGCATCTCTATGGGTTTACCTTTTCTGGAAAATAGAACCATGCGATATGTGTTTTCTATGGCTTCTTTCATCATAAATTAAAATGGTCAACTTTTGAGCATTTTTATGAAATTAAATTTTTTTAAACAGGGAATGACTCTACTAATGATGGGATCAGCAGATGCTCTTCCTGAGGAACCCTCAGCTAAAACTGTCTTCGTAGAAGATATGACAGAAGAGCAGTTAGCATCTGCTGTAAGACAAACTGCATTTTATATATTCGATCACTATTTTTCAGAAGTACAGTTACTAAGGTGTCTTTCAGAAAGTAGCATCTGAATGTTTTGAAGATTTAATAGTTTATGTTTTAGGCATTAAGATGTATGTTTTATTTAGGCAGTTTGAGATTGGCTTGAGAAGTCCTCAGATTGGATAATTCGTTATAAAGTCAATTAATAGCTGTGCTATGTCTCAGGTAGTCAGCACATTTAAATGTTTATTATTTTTATGGTAAAATAGGCTCAAAGTAGTTAAGTAGTTTAAATGCTGGGATATTTAAATTTTTTAAAACCTTTCATGTTGAAAATACATGCTGTTTATCCTTAATTTAAATGCAGCGTTGGTTTCTAAATGTTATTTTTATCACCCAGTATTTATATAGTACCATTCATTTTTTTGAAGTCTTCCCGTGTATTTTGTTGCCATGTTCTAATGATAAGCTTGTGAAGGGGGCAAAACTGATATGACTGTATCAGAAAGGGGGCAAGAAAGGAATTAAAACAATGATTGATAGTATGAAGCAAGTAAAAATTTTTGTTGGAGAAATAAAAGACATTAATTTCGAGTGAAGGTGGATAAAAATTGGTGTCAGTTGATAAATTATACTTGTTTTAGTGGGTAAACTTTAGTGATTTATATATGCTACGTCTTTTGTAAAAATGATTTAATTCTTTTCCTTCTTAGATGGAATTACCATGTGGATTGACGAACCTCGGTAACACTTGTTACATGAATGCTACAGTTCAGTGTATTCGTTCTGTGCCTGAACTCAAAGATGCCCTTAAAAGGTAAGATAAATGAGATAAAAGTCTTCTTTGGGGTAAGGGAATTTCACGTTTGGTTGAGCAGTGTTGTTTTGTATACATATGTTTTTTAGCAGCTTTATTGAGCTATAGTTCATTTATTGTACAGTTCATTCTTTTCGTGCTCAATTAAATGATCTTTATTATATTCCCAAGGTTGTAGAACCATCACTACATCTAATTTTAGAATATTGCCCTCCTCTCCCCAAAGAAATCTCTACTCATTAGCAGTCACTCTTCATGCCTGCAGCTCTGGGCAACTATTGATCTACTGTTTGTCTTAAAGATTTGCCTGTTCTGGACATTTCATATAAATGGAGTCATATAATATGTGGTTTTCTGGTGACTGGATTTTTTTACTCAGCGTATTATTTTGTAGATTCATTCATGTTATGCCATGTATCAGTACTTTATTCCTTTAATGCTGAACAATATTCCATTGTATGGCTATACCACATTTTGTTTATCCATTCATCAGCTGATGGTTATTTGGATTATTCCCATTTTTTAGCTATTAGAAATAATGCTGCTGTGAACATTCCAGCATAAGTCGTGCAAATGAGTTTTCATTTCTTATGAGTGGATTGCTTGGATATATGATAACTTTTTGTTAAACAACATTTTGAGGAACTGTCAAACTGTTTTCCAAAGTGGTTTTACATTTTATACCATTTTTACATTCTCACCAGCAATGTGAGTTTCAATTTCTCCACATTTATGCCAATTTTATTATTATATGTCTTTGATTACAGCCATCTTGAGGATGAAATGGTATCTCATTGTTCTCATTTGCATTTACCTAGTACTAGTGATATTGAGCATTTTTTAATGTAGTTATTGGGCATTTGTATATCTTTGGAGAAATGTCTGATCAAATCCTTTGCCTGTATTTAAAATGGTTTGTTTTTTTTTTATTCAGTTGTAAGTATTCTTTCTTTATTTATATTTTGTTCTCTTTGTAATAATGGACAGTTAATGTGTACTTCTTTGTTTTACATTATTTTCAGAAAATGTTTGGTATAGATGAGTTAGACAAAGGGAAAGAATTTAAAGTAGGCTTCATTCATTTAAATTCCCTTTTTTCTAAGTGCTCCTTTTTTGCCCATATGATGCTTACAGGAATAAGACCAGAATCTAAGAAAATAGAAAGGTGGGAACAACTTTGAGAAACTTGGAGTTGAGAGTGTCATAATTAAGTCCTTTTAACTGGTTTCTTCTCATTTGAGTTTCAGAATGACTTGGATCCTATTTAATTCTGCCTTGCTGTCCCTAGGTATGCTGGTGCCTTGAGAGCTTCAGGGGAAATGGCTTCAGCGCAGTATATTACTGCAGGTCAGTATCTTAAATATGCTTACTACTTTTTGAGAGGGAGTATAGTATTTAATGTTATTTTCACTCATAGTTTGTTTAGTACTTTCAGTTTACAAAATGTGTTTTGTAAAATATTACCTCATTAAAATTGGAATACTTAAACAACTTGGGACATATTTTATTATCCAAATTATAAACTAGTGATGTCTATCATTTTGAAAAACAGTGTTTGGATATTTTGGATTAAATTATAATTTTGGCTTTAGGATCTATTAGTAAAGCATATTCTTGGAGATATCCAGAGGTAGGTTTCATTATAGTCGATGTGACCCTTACAAAAAAGAGTCTTAGTGTAAGGAAGTCGTGTATGAAGAATGAGGAGAAATAGGAATTCTTAGAGGAGAGAACTTATTTTTTCATTACATGAGACCATGTATCCTTTATCTCATTTTGAGGCAGTTTTACAAACGAGCACTCTCTTAAATCATTGGGCTAGGTTGATAGGTTTTTACAGCTGTCAGGGGTTTTTTTTTTGGTAACAGCTTTTTTTGAGATTTAATTCACACACCATACAGTTCACCTGTTTAAAGTGGACAGTTCATTGTTTTTTAGTATTTTCAGAGTTGTACAACCATCACCACAATCAATTTTAGAGCATTTTCAACACTCAGAAAAGAAACTCCTAACATTTAGCAGTCATTTCATTTTCCCTTTAGCCTCTGTAGATTTGCCCATTCTGGATTTTTGATGTAAATGGAATTACTCAATATGTGGTCTCTTTTGACTGGCTTCTTTCACTTAGAATGATTTCAAGGTTCATCTGCATTATAGCATGTATTAGTCCTTCATTCCATTTATAGCTGAATAAGACTCCATTGTATGGATATAATATTTTGTTTATCCTTTCAACAATGAAAGACATTTGGGTGGTTTCCACTTTTTGACTATTATAAATTTAGCTAAATGTTTATATACAAGTCTTTGCATGGATGTACGTTGCCATTTCTCTTGGGTAAATATCTAGGAGTGGAATTGCTGGCAGTTTGAGGAACTGCCAGCCTGTTTTCCAAAAGCAGCTGCATACTTTTACATTCCTCCCAGCAAGTATGAGTGCTCCAGTTTCTCCATATTCTCGCTAACACTTGGTATTATTTGTCTTTGATTATAGCCATTCTAGGGATATGAAGTATCTCATTGTGGTTGACCATTAATTTTTGATATTGTAAATAGTAGGTTTCTTTATGTCATTCAGAGGTAGATTTTCCTGTACCTTTTTTCCTAAGAGTAAACTTTTTTGTTGAAGTTTTTAATGAGGAAATGTGATCACTTATATCTATAGTAACTCAGAATTTTAACGACTTCAGTGCCATAGAAGGCTTGTAGTATTGAAGGGATGAAACATACTGTTCTTGACTTTTTAAACTTTTTTATTGTGAACTAAATTTAGATTTACAGAAAAGTTACAAAAATTCACGAGTTACTAATTTTGGGTCACATCTGTATTTTGGTTCATCCTCTATAATGCGTGTTCTTTTTTTCTGAACCATGTGAGAGTAAGTTGCAGACATCATGCCTTTTTACTGCAGAATTCTTCAGTATTTCCTGAGTGAGGACCTTTGTACCACAGGACAATTATCATTTTTCAAAATATAGGAGTTGAACACTTACAATTTTGCCAATGTTGCCCATTGTAAAAGTTGTTTTATCTTTTTTGCTTCAGGGTCAATTTAAGATCACATTGCATTTAGTTGTTGTCATGTCTCATTAGTCTCTTGTAATGTGTAGTGTGTTTTTGACCTTTTTTCAAACATGAAATATTTTGAGATGCTCTGTTCATGGTATATTTAAATCATTTTTTTTCTTTTGGGTAGCATGTACTTTATAAAGTGTTATTACAGTTTAGGCTTTTTTTTTTTTATTTTAAAAATAATTATCTTGGTAGTGCTTAAATTTCAGCCCTTTAATATTTTATTATTTTTTAAAAACAGGTTTTATTTTAGTACTTGGAGTATTTGCCGGGTTTAATTTTGTAGAACAATGATAGATAACATTTCACATCTTAGTTAACAAAACAAGTCAAGATAAACTATATTAGAGTTTTACTGTTCATGTAGTAAGGGCAAGGTGTGATAGCTAGACAGTCAGCAGAGGAAAAGTATTCTGAAGTCCCAAGAGCAGGGCTGAGTCCATGACCATGGATTATGATATTGAGAGAGGAAAAGTAGAAGAAAGATTTGAAGAAGGCAAATTAGTTTTGGTTCTTGGCTCTTCAAGTAGAATCAGGAGCCAGATTTCAATATTTAGGAGTTCATTAGATGGGAACCAAGTATGAGCTTAAAGGAGGTTGGCTGAGAGTGGTGATCTGATGGCTTCAGAATGGCATGGTAGCAAACAGCAACATGCCATTTGACCCCTAGACAGAAGTTTTGTGTTCTCTGTTTTGATAAATATACACTGATTTATTTGGGAAGACAAAAGCTGGGAAGGAGAGAGAGGGACAGGGCTCAGAAGTTGTTTTAGCTAGAGATTGCATTGTAAAGTCTTCTGGAGAGTTCTTCAAGATTTAAAAACAAATCTGTTATTAGGAATTCAACAATTGCAAAAGGAATCGATATACTTAAAAATTGTTATAAGTAGTTTTTTGTTTATATTAATTGAGATTTAATTTACAGTAGCATGTATTAAATATGGCACTATTTTACTGAAGTACTGTTTGCTTTGTTTTAAGCCCTTAGAGATTTGTTTGAGTCTATGGATAAAACTTCTTCTAGTATTCCACCTATTATTCTACTACAGTTTTTGCACATGGCTTTTCCACAGTTTGCAGAGAAGGGTGAACAAGGACAATACCTTCAACAGGTAATCAGGGCAAAGTTCATGGTTTTCATTTTGTAAATGTAAAACTTAGGTTTCCTACACTTACCACACTTATTGGAGTATATTTGGCAATAACAAATATCAGTCCATTCTTGTTCACACCACTATTACCTCTTGCCTGATCATCTTGCTTCTGCTCTTGTCCCTCTGCAGATTCTTTATACAGCCCCCAGAGTCCTTTTTAAAATGTAAATGTTCAGTGCTTCCTAATAATTTTCTATCCTTAAATCATCTGAATAATCCTAAATAATCTAGTCCCTGGCTATCTGTGAACTCATCATGTGCCACTCTCCTGCCTGCTTACTTATCTCCAGATACACTGACTTCCTTGCTATTTTTAAAACTTTCCAAGTATCCTTTTTCTACAGGGCCTTGCTCTTATTCCTTTAGCTCTCAGATAAACGTGTGGCTTTTCTCTCACGTCGTTCAGGTCTCGTGGCTCAAATGTCAAGGCATCAGAGAGGCTTTCCTACTGAGATAACATACTTTCTCAACTCTAATCACTTTCTGCTCCCAGATTGCCTTTTTTTTCTTTATAACCCTTCTGAATTTATATTTCGTTTATCTGTGTTCCCCATCAGGACACTTTCTGTTTTGTTTACTGCTGTGTATTCCTAGTGTCTAGAACAGTAAATGTTTAACATAATTAGGAGCTCAATAAACATCTCTTGAATAAACTATTTTGAAATTTTTTATTGTTTTGAAGATATCTAATTTGGCTTAATATTTTAAGGAGGGGGGGTGGAAAAAAACCCTTCCCCTTTCCTCAGGAAATGAATTATTTTGGAAGGATTCTATAAACCAAACACAGTCATAGCCTGGAACACTTACCATGTCATTTTAAAATTAATAGGACGCTAATGAATGTTGGATACAAATGATGCGAGTTTTGCAACAGAAATTGGAAGCTATAGAGGATGATGCTGTTAAAGAGGTAATTGGAATATATTTGTGATTATAGATTTTCATTTTACCTTGATTCACACCTACCCAAAGGCTTGAAATTAATTAATCTTAATAGATGGACATATACTTGAATACTTTCGATGCTCAATCCATAGTTGTAATTTGAAAGCTTATATTTCACACTTGGATTCAGTGTATTTTTATTAAAAACTCAAATGATGTTATTGAGCATCTATAGTCTTTTGGTAATGATTTTTGAACAGTAGAAGGATTATACAGAAAGGGATTACATTTTAAAAAGCTTAAATATGTGTTGCTAAACTGGATTGTTTGGAAGAAATATACATTAATATATGGATAAAGTAAAATTTGAGTTTTTGTTTTATTTTAATTTTTGCAGACAGATTCTTCATCTGCATCATCAGTGACGCCTTCTAAAAAGAAAAGTTTAATTGATCAGTTCTTCGGGGTTGAGTTTGAAACTACGTATCCTTATGAGCCAAGATTTATATAAACTCATAACTTATTACAAATGTATTGGTATAAAAAGCCTTGACTGATTGGAGTGGGGCGTGGGGTATGAAGAAAAATTCTTCAGAGGTTTTTATGTCTAAAAAAATCATGGAAATTAGAAATTTGGAAAAATATACCCATTAGAGTGATTGTGAAGTTTAGGTAGATGTACACTTTAAAGATATTCATTATTTTTTCCTGTGAACATCTTTAGGAGAGTCTACCTCATTAATTTGCCTCATAGAGAATTAATTTTAAATTGTATGAAATTGAATATATCTGTTATATTGATGAGATTGAACCAGTTCATCAAACCAGGATTTAGGAAAGTGCTGTTTTCTAGGTGATAAGTAGAAATTTAGAGAATATTCCTGTTTATGTGTCTATGGGTTATTAACACCATTTTAAGGCTGTATAAATTGCCAATTTATATTTGTTTAGAGTTTATCCTTTTACATATATTTCATTACTAAGTATTGTTGATAAGTGAATAAGCATTTTTAAGTATGTTGAAATAAATATTAGGAGACCAACATGTTTTAAATACTATTGCATGAAGCTACTAATTTTATTAGCATTAGGATAACTAATTCAAGACATGTAATAAATTGAGTGCCTGTTAGCATATTCCTTATTTTGCAAAGCATGAAATGTACAGAATCTGAAGAAGAAGAAGTCACTAAAGGGAAGGAAAATCAACTTCAGCTTAGCTGTTTTATCAATCAAGAAGTCAAGTACCTTTTTACAGGACTTAAATTGGTAAGGACAATTAGAGTTGATCTTCATTGTTTGCAGATTCCATATTTACACTTGCTAAAATTTATTTGTGACCCCAGGATCAGTATTCGTGGTGTTTTCATGGTCATTTGAAGACATGCCCAGAGTGGCAAAAAATTTGAGTCTCCTGGCACACACTGTCCCACCTGAGGTCCAGAAAGGTGGTGCTTCAGCTCTCATACTATAAACAAGTGTCCTTTTATAGTCATTTTAGTGCTACATTTTTTGCATTTTTTTTGCTTGT
Source organism: Eonycteris spelaea (assembly GCA_003508835.1). Taxonomy (NCBI): domain Eukaryota; kingdom Metazoa; phylum Chordata; class Mammalia; order Chiroptera; family Pteropodidae; genus Eonycteris; species Eonycteris spelaea. The sequence continues at coordinate 4,222,193 of PUFA01000127.1, read as the reverse complement.
TGATTATTTTGCTGTTTAAAATGGCCTCTTGTCATAGTGCTGAAGTGCTGCCTAGTGTTTTAAACAGGAGGGCTCTGATATACCTTGTGGAGAAAATAAAATTTCTTAGGTAAGCTTCATTCAGGGATGAGTTTTAGTGTAGTTGTGTGTGAGTTCCATGTTAAATCAACACTGTATGTTAAGTGAGGTGTCATTATACAGAAACACATAAAACAAGGTTGTATATTCATTGGTTGACTGAAATGTGTCCAGAGGCTTGCAGAATGCCTCTGAGGGTATTATAACGAGGGTACATTAGTAGTTACAAGATATAAACTGGGATTGTATTGTGCCAGTCAGGCCGTATATGGTCATTCTACCATTGTCCTGGTATTGCAGTTGAGATCCTAGAAGTTAAATTGACTTGATTTGTGGCAGAGCCAGATACAGAATTTCTCTCATATTCAGTTGGTACTGTTTTTTCCTGTGCCATACTAAAGAATGCACTTTAATGAGCAGATTGGTAAAATATAATGGTTTTGTTGGCTGATTTGTTAATTTGATATGGTTTGGGGAATGTGCACATCTCTTGAAGGATAGGTAGTGAATTGGGGCAGGGACTACATTGATAAACAAGATAATTTGTCGTCGGGGATCTCCCGTCTCCAGTTTGGGATAAGATGGGTTAGGGGAAGGGTTAGTAAATGTAGGTGTAATAAGCAGAAAGATAAATAGTGATATTCTTTCCTCTGTGACACTGCAAGGAGAGTTGTGGTAAGGCATGAATGGCTTTTGAGAGAAGTTCATTTTAAAAGCATTACAAATACTAGCTAACCACCAAGAATCGTGTAACAAAGCAAAACATGAAGTATGAGTTAATTGGAGAGTGTGGAATGGAATGTTTGGCAGGGACTCTCCAGGATGATCTTTTTGTCATAATTTTATAAAATTTTGGGAAAACTATGCTTGCAACTTCTAGATAATTGTGGTTTGGTGATAATACATAGGTATAGTTTACCTGATAAATAACATTGCACCAGGTATGCTTTCTTGAAAAACACGTATTCATGAGATTTTGTATTTATAGTCTTGGTAATTTTTTTTACATATTTTATCAACATTTGTTCTGATTATTGTTAAGTAATTTGGCTTCATGTTTTTTTTCTTTGCTGCTGAATCAACTTCATTAAATTTTATAAGCTTCACAGTGATTCCTTTTGTAATATGATTAGTAATTTAAAAAAATCAAATTAAAAAAATTTCACACAAGTGTAACATGCTTAAACATTAACAGTAAATTGTTTTAATTTTGATTTCCTGTATGTGTTCTCTAAGCAGAACACAGTAGTGCTAATTTTTTTGATACTAGAAATAGTAGCTAATCTTTATTGAACATAGAATATGTGCTAAATAGTTTCCCAAGTTTTCCACTTGTACTAATTCATGTAATTCTAACAGCAGCATTATAATATAGGTATTATTATAACCATTTACAAATGATGTCCTGAGGGAATAACTGTCTTGCCCAGTGTCACACAGACTGTAAGGAGGAGAAAGGCAGACATGATCATTAAGATATGTAAAACGGCCAAAGGCCTTCCCACATGCGTTATATTAACAGAGGTTTTCTTTGTTATGACTTTTCTGAAATTTAACAACAATTGATTGGTTCTGGAAGTCTTTTATACATAAAGAATAAAGAACAAGGATTTCCTATATTTTCTTAATTTTCCTCTATGAATATTCTAATAAAATATAAGTAGAGAAATGCCATAAAAGGTATTCATATGTTATATAAACTGCAGTATAAACTCAGAATCTGAGTAACATTTGGGTCATAATTTAAAAACTTGAAACAAAATTTTGATGGCTTATTTTTAAGAACTGAACAATATTTCAATATTTCAGTACCTAACATTGTTTCATTCAAATTATTTCTCACTGGTATAACTCCACTGCTAATACTGTACATTGTCTGTTAGGTAGTGTTAATTTTTAAAATAAAGGCGTGATTCTATATTGCAGAAAAAAATATTTTTTTAAATAATATTTGGTCTTCTGTTGTTTTTTTAGCGACTTCAGGAAGAAATCACCAAACAGTCTCCAACATTGCAGAGAAATGCCTTGTACATCAAATCGGTAAGTTGTGCTTTCCTTTTGAAGTTGAATTCTATTTTGTTAAGTTTTCAATAAGTTAATGTTGCGCCATCTTTGTTTTTACCAAACCAAGGAATTAAGAACTTGGCATTTGCATGTAATAGGATTTCTTTCTTCCATTTTCTCTCCTTAGTCCAAGATTAGTCGGCTACCTGCTTACTTGACTATTCAGATGGTTCGATTTTTTTATAAAGAGAAGGAATCTGTGAATGCTAAAGTTCTTAAGGTTAGTAATGAACTCTTCAGTGTAATAAAACATCATTCTTTGAAGGTAATCTCTAACTTAGAGTAGGTTTCTTTATTCCTTTAGGGATAAACTTTCTTTGAAGTGTTGAAAATAGGGAAGTTATTAACATTATAAAAATGGTTCTTAACGAAGGTGTGTATTGGAATTATATGTTGTCCTTTTTATTTTAAATCATACACATGCCTGGCTTCTCCCCAGCTCCCAGCATCCGATTTAAATGGGGCCTGAGGTCTTACACTTTTTAAAAGATTCACAGATAATTTTGGTGGATGCCCTCCATTCCCCAGAAACACTGTCCTAGACAGATCCTCAGCTCCAAATGCTGATCTGTAGTAGGTTTGGAAATAGGGGTGGGCTAGGGTGCCATATAATACAATGCACTGTGTTCTAGGTGGTTCCCTTCTTTTGGTGAAAGGAGACTGTTCATTTTCTGGTGTCCAAAGAGTATTTAAATTGTAATCTCTTGATGTGTTAGCCTTGTGATATAGCTGTTTTATTATACTGTAGCTCCACTCTATAGCCAGAGTCTGGGATCCTTGGGGGAGGCATATATCATTCTGACTTTTTAAGCCGAAATTCATAATATGTTTTCAAATATAATTAGTGTTAAATGAGGTTAACTGTAGTTGAAGTATCTACTAGTATTAACTTTATTTTATATATTAATATTATTGAATTATATCACTTATTTTTATGTAAAATTGAATTTAAAATTTAAAAGAATCATAAGCAATCCCATTTCTGAATTGACTTTACTACTGGTTTTAGGTATCCATTATTTTAACAACAACTGGTCTAATATTTCTGAAATGCTTCTTTCCTTGTATAAATTTTGGTAACTCTTCTGTAGTCAGTTTCATGGATTAAAATGTTTAATGGAAAAAAGTTAAAAAAACCTTTTTTTACCTTAAAGTTAGGACCAGATTAAAAGTAAACACTATGATGTTTTCAACTGCATAAATTTCCAGGTGATTTTTACAGATTTTATTTTCAATTTTATTTGAATAATGTGGGATGGATATTTTAAATAACTGCCTTTATAAGCCTGTTAACACATTTATTTTTCTTTTTGATTTGTATATAGGATGTTAAATTTCCTCTTATGTTGGATGTGTATGAACTGTGTACGCCAGAACTTCAGGAGAAAATGGTCTCTTTTCGATCAAAATTCAAGGATCTTGAAGATAAAAAAGTGAATCAGCAGACAAAGACGGTAGGTGCTTAATTGCTGATTTTCTAATCTTAAAATTTTAATATCTAATCAGTTTTCAATAATTGCTTTGTATTGGTAATTTATTAGTTAAAATAGATGGACCTATAATTTATTTAGCACATATACAAATCCCACACATATTGGTGCAAACCTTTGAAATTTTAGGTGTATTTTAGCGTTACAAAAAGAACTCTGGTTATGATAAATGGGTACTTTATAGTAGAATAAGCTTTGCATTTGTATTTTCTTTTCTTCTATAATTTGCAGCTTATTTTCCTTTTGTATTTATCTCCTCAAAGCACTTCATGTAAAAATCTCGCCTACTATTTTCTGCATATTTTATTTTTTTTCTTTGTAAGTCATGGAGTTATCTCCATTTTTAGGTGGAGTTGGTGGTAGAGAATATTGATTTATTTGTGCTCACTGTGACAACTGAGTTGTATCTTTTAATAAGTGCTGCTGGTATACTTATAACTGCTAAATCACAACTGTAGCAACTATGTTTAACAAATTGTATTATTTTGGCTTAAGGTAAAGTACAAATTGAATTACATGTTGGATTTTTTTCTTCAAAATGAAAAATGATATTTCTTGGTAACTAGAAAGATTTTCATTGTAACATTATAATCTATCAAATTAAGTTCTGCAGATTACTGTTTGTGTATGAGAGAAAGCAATTTTTAAAAAATTAAACTATTTTGAGATAATTGTCAAATCACATGCAGTTATAAGAAATAATAGAAAGATATTCCTAGTACCTTTTACCTAGTTTTCCCTAGTGGTAAGGTCTTACAAAACGATAATACAGTATCAAAACCAGGATACTGACATCAATGCAATCTAGATATAATACATTTCCATCACTACAAAGATCGCTCATATTGCCCCTTTGTAGCCAAACCCACTTTGTTTTTGCCCCTACCCTCTCCTTAATTCCAAGCAACCACTATTCTCCATTTCTATAATTTTTTCATTTCAAGAAAGTTATATAAATGGAATCATATATAATGTAACCTTTTGGGATTGACTTTTCTCCCCAGAATGATTCTCTGGAGATTGATTCAAGTTGTTTCATATAGCAGTAGTTCCTTCCGTTTTTATTGTTGAATAGTATGCCATGTGGATATACCACAGTTTGCTTAACCATTCACCCATTAAAGAACAGATAGTTTCCAGTTTTGTCTGTTATAAAGCTGCTATAATCATTCACATACCAGTTTTAGTGTAAACATAAATACTTATTTCTCTGGAATAAATATGTAGGCGTGTAAATTGCCAGATTGCATGGTGGTTATATATTTAGCTTTTTAAAGAACTGTCAGATGTTTTCCATAGTGGCAGTACCATTTTAGGTTCTCATCTACAGAATATGACTAACCCACTCTCTCTGTATTCTTGCCAGTGTTTGGTGGTATCACTTTATTTTAGCCATTTGGATAGGTTTACAGTGATACCTCATTGTGGTTTAATTTGCATTTCCCTCATGGCTAATGATGTTGAACACATGACTTCATTTGTCATGTGTCTATTTGTCATTTGTGTATCCTCTTTGGTGAAATGTCTCTTCATGTCTTCTGCCCATTTTCTGATTGTGCTCTTTTTTGATCTTGAATTTGGAGAATTCTTTAATATTCTAGATATGGGTCCTTTGTTAGATATATGGTTGCTAAATATTTTATCCCAGCCTGTAACTTTGTGTTTTCATCCTCTTAACAGGGTATTTTTCAGAGGGAAAATTTTTAATTTTGATGTAATTTGGCCTTTTTTCCCCTCTGTTGTTGCTTTTGGTGTCCTATCTTAAGAAACCATTGCCTAGTCAAAGCCCATGAAGATTTATGCCAGTGTTTCTTCCTACAAGTTTTATAGTTTTATTTCTTCCATTCAGGTCTTTGATCCATTCTGGGTTAACGCTTGTATATGGAAAGAGGTACAGGTCTAAATTCATTCTGTTACATACGAATATCCAGGTGTCCTAGCACCATTTGTTGAAAAGACTATTCTTTGCCCATTGGATGGTCTTGGCACCCTTGTAGACAGTCAGTTGACCAGAGACTTATGTTTCTGGACTCTGTTTTTGTTTCATTGATCCATGTTTATCCTTAGCCAGTACCACAGTCTTGGTTAGTGTCATTTAGTAGTCAGAAGTGTAACAAAGTGTGAACTTTCCAACTTTGTTCTTTTTTCAGCTCTCTGAGTCCCTTGTATGTCCATTTTCATTTTAGAATCATTTTGTCATTTTTTCAGAAACAATTGTAATTGATAGGGATTGCATTCAATCTATAGGTCAATTTGGGGAGTATTACCATTTTAATAGTATTAAGTCTTGAAATCCATGAACTTGTTAGGTCTTTTTATTTATTTAGGTCTTTAATTTTCACAGTGTTTTATAGTTTTCAGTCTACAAGTCTTGTACTTTGGTTAAATTCATTCTTGAGTATCTTATTCTTTTTGTTGTTCTTGTAAAAGACATTTCTTAATTTTAGTTTTGGATAATTTGTTGCAATTGATTTTTGTATTGATCTTGTATCTTTTACTTTCCTGAACTGGTTTGTTAGGTGTTTCTCTTTTTTTCATCTTTTCTCTTTTGAAAGAGATTATGTAGAATTGGTATTAATTTTCTTCAGACTTGATAGAATTGTCTGGGGAAATAATCTGGGCATGGAGGTGTATTTTTCAGGAGTTTTTTAATTACAAATTCAGCTTTATAGTTATGAGCTATTCAAATTATCTAGTTCATCGGGTTTATTTTGGTAGTGTTTTCATGGATCCATTTCATCTAGTTTATCAATTTTATGTGTTTGCATATAGGGCTGTAAATTTCTCAGTTCTTTTACTGTCCTATAAATTTTGTTATACTGTGTTTTCATTTTGATTCTGTTCTTTGTATTTTTTTAAAAAATTCCCTTGAGGCTTCTCTGACCTTGAATTATTTAGAAGTATCTTGTTTAGTTTCCAAGTGTTTGGAAGTTTTTCTGTTTTCTGTTACTGTTTCTAGTTTGATTCCATTGTAGTGAAAAAACATACTTGTGTTATTATATTCCTTTAAATTTGTTGAGGTTTGCTTTATGGCTCAGGAAGTGATCTATCTCGGTGTATGTTTCATGGACACTTGAAAAGAATGTGTGTTCTGTTGTCGAATGTTCTATAGATATTGATTAGATCCAGTTGATAAATGGTGATGTTGCATTATTCTATAATCTTGCTGTTTTTCTGTCTAGTTCTTTGTTGAAGAGAGTGAAGTCTTCAACTAAAATTGTGTACCTATGTGTTTCTCTGTTCAGTTCTGTCAGCTTTTGCTTTGTATGTTTTGTGGCTCTTTTATTTGATGCACACACATTTAGAATTGCTTTGTCTTCTTGGCAGAGTGACCCTTTTATCAGTATTCCTCTCTGTTCTTGGTAATTTTCTTTGCTCTGAAGTCTATTTTATCGCATTAATTTGCTACTGCTGCTTTTTTTTTTTTTTTGTTAATGTTTGCATGATATATTTTCATCCTGTTTTTAATTTCTCATACTGTTATGTTTTAAAGAGAGTTTCTTATAGACAGTTTATAGTTTTGTCATGTTCTTGAATCCACTCTGTTAACTTCTGTCTTTTTACTGGTATATTTAGACCATTTATATTTAAAGTAATTATTGATGTGTTAGTGTTTAAATCTATTGTATTTTTTGTTTTGTTTCTCATTTTTGCCTTCTTGTAGGTTACGAGAACATTTTCTAGAATTCTAGTTTGATTCATCTATACTATATTTGAATATATTTCCTTGTATAGCTTTTTTTTTGTGGTTGCTATAGGTATTACATTATATACCGTTGACTCAAACAGGGCAGGGATTTTGGGTTTTGGGGTGCTGATGGTCCATGCAGTCAAAAATCCAAATGTTACTTATGCTGGTCTTCTGCATACACGGATTCTCAACCACAAGTTGACTGAGTAACATGGGTTTGAACTTTGTGGGTCAGTTGAAAAAAACTTGTATGTACTTGGACCTGCACAGTTCAACCTGCATTGTTCAGGGGCCAACTGTATATGAAAGGGAATGGTTGACCTAATTGTCTTTTTTTGTTGTGGGATCCTTTGACTTGTCACTTCAGCTATCATTAAACTGCTTGCATGTCTTTGTTACCATTGTAGTTTTCAAGAACTTTGCCGATATACCTAGATAAGTTTAATTTTTTTATGTTGCACACTGAAATGGGTTGATGCAGGGTGTTTCCACTAAGGAGCCTTGTGTAAAGTTGTAAATCATGCCTCTTTTAATATATGTAAATGTTTGCTGAATTACATATTTCAGTTTATTTGGGCTGAAGTGGTAGGTGGCCATGGCTTAACAGATTTAATATTAGTTGCGGTAATTCAGCTTCTCTCTTTTTTTTTTGAGGCAGCCCTTTTTTGTTGCTGTTTTCACTTGTGTGATTTGGTAGTATTTAGGTAAAATTATTGAATTGGGTTTTCCTTTTCTACCCCTAGAATGCTTTTTATCCATACTGTTATATTCACTGGTATGCTCTAGCTTTAGTGGTTTAATGTTGGTTCTGTAGTCAGAGGGTCAGTTACTATACATACAAGATTGCATACTGTTAAAGTGTGGGCCTTTTGGGTTTCTAGCTTTATGTTCATTATAGTTATATCATTTTAGTAATTTGTAAGACAGCCCATATTTTGTCTTTGTTTTGCCTTGGTGTTTTGCATTGTAGACAGTAAATATTTGTGGAAATGGATATAGGTATCCCCCGCTTTCTGTAAGCCCACATATGCCACCTTGCTTATACGAAACACCTACCTGTTTTTGCTAACTGAAAGAAATCCGAAGAGGATTTTTGCTTTTACATGAAAAGCAGTTATCATACTAAAGTAGGTCTTTCTTTTTTCATAAAATCTCAGTACTGTTAACACGAATTTTCAAAAAGGGGATACTCTTTGCTTTATGCCAGTTTGGCTTATGAAGTTTTCATAGGAATGCTCTATTTTCAGATAGTGGGAAAACTTGTATTCTTCAAGATTACAAATTTTATTTCCAATTTCATGGTTTAGAATTAAGTATTTTTCTTTTTTAGACTGACGAAAAGAGTAGTCCCCAGAAAGAAGTTCAGTATGAGCCCTTTTCTTTTGCTGATGGTAAGTGAAATCTTTAATTGAGGTATTGTGTATGCAGTTTCTTTTAAGATAAAATTACCGTCTTGCCATGTATCTGTTTTTAAAGATATCATGCTTTTTAAAAAAGTTGTTTCTTGAGTATAATTTACATTAATATGACATACAGTAAAAGTCACTTTTTTATGAAAGATATCATACTTCTTAAAATGTCTTTCATGAAGCCTTAACTTTGAACAGTAGTTTCTTATTGGATTTTAATAATAATACTTCTCTAGGCTAAACGAGGTATTCTTGCTTATTACCTAGCTTGTGAAAGCACATGTTATTCATGTGCTTTATTATTACTGTATTTATATCTTTCATTAGACATTGGCTCCAATAATTGTGGATACTATGATTTGCAAGCAGTGCTAACTCATCAGGGACGATCCAGCTCATCAGGTCATTATGTATCATGGGTGAAAAGGAAACAAGGTAAAGATTCTGTTATTTTTTTTGATTGTTACTTACCCTTTTAACAGTTTGTTTTAGCATGCATTTTATAGCACAGTGGTTCTCAAATGTTTTGGTCTCAGAATCCCTACACATTAATTATTGAGGACCTTTTCAAAGAGCTTTTGGTTATGAGGATTATATCTTATGTGCTATAATAGAAATTAAAACTGAGAAATTAATTCATTTAAAACCAACAGTAATAAACCCATTACATATTAACATAAATAACATTTTCAAAATAGAAGTATCTAAAAAAAAATTTAGCAAAAATGGTATTGATTCACATTTTTCTAAGTCTGTTTTGTCTGGCTCAATAGGATACAGCTAGATACTCCTAAATGTTTCTGCATTCTGTCTGTTGCTTTATCACACATCGTGTAGTCTCTGGAAAATTCTAGAGCACACTTGAGAGAATGAAGGGAAAAGGCAGTTTATGCTTTAATGTTACGAAATTAGTTGTAGCCTTCATGGAACTTCTGAAATGGTCTTGAACCTTAGTGGTCCCTGGACCACACTTTGAGAACTATTGATATGGCAGATGGAATGCTGCTTTGCATGGAATTACTTAGTACTTTTTTGAAATGGAGCTCTGAAAAAATTGTGTATATTAACTTCATTTTCCTCTCTCGTTCTTTAGATGAATGGATTAAATTCGATGATGATAAGGTCAGCATTGTGACACCAGAGGATATCTTGCGGCTTTCTGGTGGTGGAGACTGGCATATAGCTTATGTTTTACTCTATGGGCCTCGCAGAGTTGAAATAATGGAAGAGGAAAGTGAACCGTAATCTCCATTTTAGCTATTTATGCTTAGGTGTGAAATAAATGTTATTTGTTGATCATTTCTATAATCCAGAGCTTTAGAGGAAGATACATAAGTGGTTTTTTGTTTCTCCCCATGTGGAACAAAAGAGGGCAAAAGCAGACCACTCTATGTATCAACCTAAAAAATTACAGAAGAGAAAAATTGCCTTTGGACTGTGCTGCCCTGTAAAAAGGTAGCAGGAAGACATTTTTAAAGAGCTTATTTCTTACATTAATTTTTAAAAATTGAGTTGAAATGCTTTTCAACTATTACCTTCTGTGATAATTTTCTTTCCTGCCATTTTCAGTCCAATATTCAGTGATGAGATGTTTATTGCACACCTATTACTGTTATTTGTTGTAGTTCTTGCATGGTCAAATCACAAGTGATTCGCTAGCTGTCTATCCTTTGCCTTATCTAACAAATTTTGCCAGGAAGATGGAAAGGAAGTAAGTGTTGCTCTCATTGTGTTCTCAGTGCTGCTGTCCACATCCCATGGAAACATGGGTACAATCAAGTATTTGTCCAGCCTGATCGTTGCTGGCTTTTCATGACTTTAAAATAAATAGTGATCAATAGTACATTTGATTTTACATTTATTACTGTGTCTCTGATGTACTATGGTTTATACATTTAACTTTGTCATGGTTTTGTAGTAATCAGCCTTAAAAAATGTTGACAAGCTCTGGTTGCTTATTTTTAGAAAATGAGGATATTTAATAATAAAAAAAAGAGGGATTAAGTTTTGACCTCAAGTCTTTTGTTTGTTGAGTGTTGGAGCTTGGCTGAAGGTCAGATATGTTTAATCCTATAGTTTCTGCAGATCTTTGGTTAAGCATCCATTTAAACATGTTATGTTCTGTGTGCTAGCATTTATATTCTATTTAAAAAACAAAGTAGTAAAAGTAATGGAGTTCTTTGGATGCTGAACACAATATTATCAAGTTAGATCTGTTCCTTAACTCAGTGCTTGGTTGGAGTTTTTCACTCTTCTGTTAAATCTTAATGTCCCTCAGAATTCAGTATCAGTGATTTTTTTTTAACGTGATAGAAGTACAGTATGAGGTATTTCAATACGGTAGGTTCTTTAATTCATCCTAATTAGTCAGTTCATTTCAGGAACTTGATTGCTAGAGAAATATGAAAGTATTAGATAATTTTGTTCTGATTTTCTTTGAGTTAGATAATTTTATAATAAAGTTTTGGAGGTTTATGAAATCTCAATCTTTGTTTATGCTGTTTACTGCTCTGCAGAGCACAGCAAAAACTTAGATTCTTAATGGCCATTTCCTCTTGAGTTTGAACAGTGTATAATCTGAGAACACTAGAGGATATGAAATAAGCGTTTCAGGGAAACTTATTTGTAAATAGCTTCTTCCACGAAACTTTAATTATTGGCAATCAGTACTCCATTTGCTTTGGGGGAGGGTGCAGAATAGAATGTGGAGGATGAAACTGTAAGAATTGTAATTTTCTTTTATATTGGTGTGATGCTTGTAACTTTGCAGTTTTTTTATTATTGTCTGAACAATTTTGAGGACATAAATTTAGCCATCAAAATTTAGATTTTCTGAATTGCAGGATGCTGTGGCTACTACATCACGTCAGGTAGCTTTAGATAGGTTAGACTTGTATGAACTAGAATTTTAGAATTGTAATTCCTTGTCATCATTAAAAACTTGATTTCATTTTATTTGATCCAAAAAAAAGCATTATTCCAAAGATTTTTTAAGTATAAGAAATTGGACTTCTATCAGTGTTATTTTAACTAATAAGGTTGTTATAATAGAGTTTAGCCTTGTACATAAGGTCTTTGAGGGTAGGGAAGAAAATGTCTTGACTCCTGAGCTTGCCTTATATGCTCTGCCACTAGCACTGAAGCCCTTTCCTTATTAAAGTTGTGCTTCAAGTGGCTAGTGAAGTTAAGGCCAAGCCAGAACATTTATAGGGTAATAGGCATTTAGTAGCTGTGCTTTGGGATTCAAAACGATAACCTAATCTTAGACCTCTAAAGGGTAATGCTTATGTGGGAACTGGAAAAGTACATAATATAATACTAGTGATTTGCTATTTATAGGGTGCTTTCATATACATCTCATTTGCACTTCAAAACAATCCCTGAAGTATGCTTCCCTATTTTAATGACTTGAGAGGTTAAATAATTTTTTTTAAGGCTAAAAGAACTAGGTTTTAGACTTTATCCCATTTCTTTTAAAGTTGGGGGTTGGCAAACATTTATTTTCTTTAGTGGGCTAGATAGTAAATATTTTAAGCTTTGCAGGCCATAAGATCTTTGCTGCAATTACTTGGCTGTTGTAGCATGAAAGAAGCCATAGACAGTACTTAAATCAGTATGGCTGTGTGCCAATGAAGTTTTACTTAATAAAACCAGGTGGTGAAAGGACCATTGTCTGCTGATCCTATGCTTTAAACATAAGCGTGACTAGAGCACTTAGTTTCAGAAAGTCATATTGTGGGATTTTCAGAACAGTAAGTTAAATTTTGCAACTACTAACAGCATGCAGGAAACTAATTGGGCATAGTGTATTTTATAGAAACACCATGTCCCTGAATATCACCTATTGACTTAATTATCCATTTAACAAAAATATATCATGTGACCTCGAGGTCACTTTATTTTGACCATTTAAACCTATTCCCTCCTTTCTCCCAAACCCCAAGGTCAGTTATCAAGAGCCAATATGTGTTCTGTTGTTCTTGGAGCACCAGCCAACTGTACAACTGTTATAAAAATGTTTATTGTTTACCAAAACCAGTGGACCTCTTATCAAATGCTGCTTGGTAACAAAATCTTATCACAGTTTTAATAAAAAAAAAAAGCTAACTATTTGTCTCATTGTCATTAGTTAGACTTTCTGCAAGGTCACTTAATCCAGACTTATTCAGTGCATTTATCAGGTTCTCAGGCGTTGCATGTACTCCCTCTTGATCTTGCCAGGCAACTAGTAGCTGCTTAGCTCTCATCTTCATGTCTTCAATACCTGTCACACTCCAATCTGTCTAATTTCTGAGTCTCTTCATTTCCAAGTAGGGAGCCAGAATCTTCCATTGTTCGCTCGCTAGTTTGTTGGCAAATACCTCTATTTTGTTCCCCTGTTACAGGTTTTGTCTCGCCGAACATCAGGACCTAGAAACACACAGGAAATGTAAATTATGTACAATATAATAAGACATGTACAATTCAAAGATACTAAGGAAATGCCACTGAGGCATTATTTTGAAGTAAAACAATTCCTTTTTATATTTCCCATGGGTTGAATATTGTTTAACAGTCATGATCATTAGGAATCAATAAAGCTAAAGGTGTTGCCTCTATTGTAATTATGAAGGTTTCCCCTGAAATCGGGTGCCCCTTTTTGAACCCCTCAAGAATTAACAGAGGTATGGGTCACCTTCAAATGTAAGTACCTTCTTTCCTGTCACTTCCAAATAAAACGTAATATTTTAAAAGTTATTGTCAAAGCAATGTTTTAAGCTCCTCACTATAGACAGCTGAGCTATATGGTAAAAGTTGAGAAGTAATCAACGTACCTCTCAACAAAGAACCCCAATCTTTTCCAATTTTGTAAAATAGCCAAGAAAATTCAATTCTTACTTTCATTTTCCTTCAGTAAAGCATCATTATCTTCCTCATCTTCATCCTCACCTGTTTTTATTTCTTCAGAAGGAGGCTAAAATGAGTAAGAAGAATATTTAAAAGAATGCCAACTTCTAAAGATAACTGGGGGTACCTTTTGTTTAGATAAGAGTGGTTGTGACATTCTAAGTACAGGGCCCAGAAATTTACTCCTGAGAGTATTAAATGTGAATATCAGGTTAAGTGTCACAAATGTGGGACAGTGTTAACCTGGAGGAGTGGACGGAAATGACCTGAAAGTTGGAAAGACTCCCCTTGGCCCCTGATCAGGGAAGAAGGAAGTCAGTAAAAAGTATAGTAAAATGACCTTCAAATGCCTAGTGTATGGTAACAATGGTGAAGAAAAGACTGTGGGGAAGCAACTGTGTCCTGTAAACTTTTTGAGTAATTAGGTTTTAGGCACACAGTACCATATTAGAGTAATACAATGAGAAAACTGTATTGGAAGAGTAGATAGGGCAAGTTGCTTACTGCTACCCTATCTTCAGTAAAAGACAATATAATGCATCGAATGACAAACAGGAAAAATCATAATAGTTTATCCAAAGTACTACAGACTTACATTAAATTAACATGCTGTGTAAAAACTTACAGTTTATCTCTTTCCTATAAAATGCACACTCATGCATTTTTTTCATCATTCTAAAGTAGAGTATGTGGCTTTTTTTCACATGAAAATGCTTAAAATTCAGCTTTTTACTCAAATAGCAATAGCAGTTTTAATGAAAATACCATCAACTAAAATATATGAAAAAATTGATCTATAATACTTACTGGTAATTCCTTGGCTAGCTTTATTACCATGTTTTCAAGATATTCTGGCAAACTTTTAAATTGCTGGTTGGTTGGCTGGAAGAAGTGAGGGCTTCTCCGTGCTAATAGTCTCAGGGCTCTCCAACCATAATTTGAATTATTCACAGCTCTATAAGAAGAGACATGAGTCTTTTAAGTTATAGTTTATTCCTATATTCCCTTCTAGTTACTTTAATTCATGTGAGTTCTGTACTCTAAGGTAAGTAGCTGAAGGCACCATTCTTTTCATTCTGATTGTATTCCTAAAGAACCTTTCAGGTTGCAGTTTACTTATAAATAATAGAAACCAAGAGTCTAAAGAGGCAGGTTCATATGTAGTGAGCACATTTTAAAGATTTATATGCATTTTACTTACATACTCAATTAGTATGTGTCCAGTGCTGGTTAGATGCTGTATGTGCAAGACAGAAATCTACCCAGTTATTTAGAAAAAAAAATCATAATAGGTTCGCTAGGTTCAGTGCATTAACCATACTGGCAATGTCATGTACAAGTGTTGAGTTCCAGAATATTTTATAAATTCAACAGTTTTGATCATGTTAACTTAATATTTGGATTTTTTTCTATTTATGTAATATCTAAACTTTAATTTGCTCTGTACCAACGTTTAGGAATAAAAATGAGTCCAAAATTAAATGGGAAACATCTAATAGCCAACACAGTAAGAATGCCAAGAACAGAATCCATGAACTCTTCTCTAATAAAGCAAAGCAATAATAGGTGGTACCCACTCAGTAAGAAATGGAAACCTTACAGGAAAATTCTAAACATAATGGTCCTTTAACAGGCCAAGCTGCAGAAGAATCCAGAGCACAAGTTTTTTCTATTTATGAGTCTGCAAGTCCCTCAGTAGTACCCCTCTCCCCCAAGTTGTTAGAGTAGCAACCTGGTTTACTTAGTCATCTCTCATACATGAGCCTCACTACCTCTGGGACATGATGACACCTGCAAAACTATCCCTAGACAGTGAGGGCCCTTACAGGCTAACACCATGCTACTAGGATTTGCCTGAACAGTTATGAGCCTTTCTGACACATTTCTGTTTAATTTGAATCTTTTAAGCATTTTCAAAATTCCCTGTCAGTTATACATACAAACTTTCTCATTCTCCAGAGATCCATACATCTAAATTCCTAAACCAATCTTAAGAGAACTTAACTTTAAAGAAAAATCTAACTAGTCTTGCCTAATAAATCATTCATTCAACAAATAAATACTTGCTGAGCTGGGCACTCAGGAGTTGTGGAGAATGTAGGTGCACCCTTGAACATCTGAAGCCAGAGTGATTTTCCTGGCTCTGTCATTTAACTAGCTGAGAATGAGAACTTCAGTAAATTATTCACCCTTTGCCTTAATTCTCTCAACTGTAAAATGGAGAAAAGATCAGTTTCTACATAAGAGGTATAGGTAAGAGCTTAGGAAGTGCTTGACACAGGAATCCGTTGCCAAGCATCATTATTGATAAACACAAGCTATACGACAATTTCAGTGGTAAAGATGAGAAAACATGAGAAATGAGAATTTCAGATGGTGATATGTGCTATGAACATAAATACAATAGGATTGTATTACAGAGAGGAAGGGAAGGAGCTTTTGGTCAAGGAAAACTCCCAGTATTTGAGATGAAAGGTGAAGTGAGAAGGCAAGCCATGGGCATACCATGAGGGGAAGTTGTAAGCAAAAGGAATATCAGCAAGTGCAAAGGCCCTGAAATGGAAGACCTTTTGACTTGAACAGAAACAGGGTTATAGTGGAGAGAGAATAAGCAAAAGAGAGACATGGTTGGAAGAGCCAGTGTGAACCAGATTAAGGAGGTCTTTTAGACCTCGGGAAGGTTCGATTTCATCTTAATAGTCACTGGGAGATTTTACATAGGAGATCTTGTGAATTTAAAGATCACTAGCGGATACACAGAAAATTGACCTGAGTTAAAAGGTCACAGTAACTCTAACTCATGAGTGGTCACAGCACTCTTCCCTGAATGCTAACTACACGACATGCATGCTTCAAGTGAATCTTATTTAATCCTCAGGATAACCCCATAAAATGAGTACCATTCCTATTTAATAGATGAAGAAACAGCAAAGAGGTCAAATTAGCCCCACTAGTCTAGCCACTAAGTGGCAGAGTGTTCTGGGACCGGGATGTAGGCAATCTGACAGGAAGAGGGCCCTTGCCCTTAAATCAAGCCATCACATTTATTCAAAACCATGGGCTTTGTGGCGTCACGTAGAAGATTCAGAGGAAGCAGCAGCAGTGGAGACTGGGTCCTGAAGTTACTCCGAAATTTGAGCATTAGGCAGAGAACTGGGGAGCCAGCAATGGTGACTGAGAAGCAAGAGACAAAAGGAAAAGCAGGAAGAGTGTAGTTCATGGATGTCAAGAGAGGAAAATGTTATCTAAGAAGGGAGAGATCCACTGGGGAATGATGCTAAGAGGTCGGAAAAAGTGTTGCAATGAAGTGAGCTGTAATTCTGTTTGCTGGTAGAAGGTTTTGCCTTCAACTTGCAAAACCATGACATTTATGAAAGTGTAATAAAGCTAAGCACAATGAAACAAGGCATTCCTGTACTGTGATTTGAAGGGGAACAGAGGTGATAGTTGGAGGAGATGTAGGCCCAAGGGGGAGGTTTTCTTATTTTTTGAGACATGCATGATTTTAAGTTGTGCTTGTTAGTCAATAGTAATGGTCATTGAAATCAGGATGTGTAATGTGAACTTGGTACATAAACTCACCTAAGAGGAATAGTACTACACTGTCAACTGTCTCCCTTACAAAGTATTCAAGTATACATACAATTCCTAGGAAAAAATATTGGAGAAAATTAGCTCATGAGAAACATTACTTACTTATATTCATTTTCAACCATGTTTTCAGGGTCTGCTTGTTCAATGGCTTCTTCAAAGAATTCCTCCAAAGTTGGCATGTATTCTCTAGGTGTTAAAAAATAACTAGTGAGGATCATGTGTGTTCTTAATAATAAATATAAAATAATGGCAAAGATTATAACGTTACCCACACTTGAGTTACTGTTAGGCAACTTAGGAACTCAGATTTTTAAGGAGGTAAATAAATGACTCTAAACTTCTCAAAGGGGAATATAAAGGGGGCAGTGTGGTACTGCACCGCATTATCTACTATATACAATGTGATGTAACACACACTGCACTGTAATGTTCGCGATGCTACTGGTCACACACGGAGGGCAGTCGGGTTGACTAGCATTTAAATTTCACCAGCAAGCAGGAAAGTTACATGTCCACATTCATGCATATTTTTCAATAAACCAGAATCGAACCAAAAACTTGAACCAAACCAGACAACACTGATATTTCAAGAGTTTAACTTTGAGCTTATTTTAGATTGTTAAGCATGGTAGCATGATTGGTTTTAATTGCATCTTCTTGAATTTGTTTTTAGAAATAAAATTTTGATAGTCAAATAAGATCTAAGATCTGATCAGAAGATATCTTTGACTAAAAGGAGAAAAATGGGCTTTTTAAAGAAAAATCAAGCATCAAATCTTACACCTTCCATTACAATAATACACTCTCTAACTAGTGAATTTTATAGGCCTGTAAGACTTCTGATGAGTTTACCACCACTCTTTTCTTCTACCTGTTAACGTTAGACAAAACAGGGCTCACACTAAAACTCCAATCAGACTATCATTCATAAATGTTTGGAATCGTTGCTAGTTTTTAAATGACTATATAGTGTGAATAATCAGGACTAATATAATGAACATCCCAGGCTTTTGCCATAATTGCTTCAGACTTACAAACACTACAAATATAGTTGCTTTTTAAGGAGTTAAGTGTACCCCTCCCTCATCTCTTTCCTCCCCAGCAGTAGCCACCCTTCAGAATTTGGTATTTATCATTTATGTACTTTAAAAAAAAATAGTTTTGACTCTTTCAAACTTTTTATTAATGGAATTCTGCTGTACCCTTCTAAAACTGTGATTATCTTTTATTTGATTGCTTGACTTTTCTATATTTACTTTTCCTCAATCAATGCAAGTTATATATTCTATTGCTTTTACATACTTAGCAAGCATGCTGTACTTAAAGTCTAGTTATTCATTATCTCTATCTTTATCTGTAACATTCTTTAATTCTGATCACTCCTTGTATTATGTCACTTTTATCAAGTACGTTGGTTTTACTTTTTTAAACAACCCCCAATTAGTAATATTACTGTTTTATACAAGGAATTCTTGGTGAGATTTAGTCATATTTACCAGTGTCTTTGCATAGCAGTCCTTCTTGCAACTTACACATTATTTCTGGGTTTAATTTCTGACAGCTTTTTAAAGGACAACTGCTGATGACAGATTCTAGCAGTTTTAGTCTGAAAGCAACTATTTCACACTTTTGACTGACACCTACTCTTTATTATAGAATTTGGTGTTCATACTTTCCCTCAACACTGTGAAGCTATTACTCATGGTTCCTTTTGTTCTTGAAGTCTGTTGTCAGGCTAATTTTGCCTTTTGCAGGTGGTCTGATTTTTATCTCCGTGACTTTATTATAATGTGCAGAGACTAGGATTATGTTTATCCTACTTAAAACCTGTACTTCTTGGACGTAAGAATTTATGCCTAATTTTGGTTCTGAAAAATTATGTCATTATGTCCTTAACTGCTGTCTCTTTCCCATTCTCTATTATTTCCTCCTTCTATTATATGTTCGTTGGACTTTATCATTCTGTGGTTCTGACTTTTACACTTACATATTTTCTAACTCTTGATGCTTTGATACTTGCTTTCTGGGTAATTTTTATATCATTCTTATTTCACCCATAGCTAGTCTGCTATTCAACCTGCCTATTAAATTTCGTAATTTCAATGACTACATTTCTTATTGCTATATATTTTTTTTCAAATCTGTTTTTTTTTTTTTTTAGAAAGCCAAGTTCCCTTCTTTTACTTTCAGTTCCTTCTTTTGTCTTTAATTATCTTAAATATACTTATGTTAAGCCTTTATTCTGATGGTTTGAATATTCAAAGTGCCTAACTTCTGTTGCTTGTTCTGATTCTTATTCATGGTAGATTGTCATCTTGAATGTTCTGTTAAGTCTGGATGAACTTATCTTCATATTTTTATCTGTAGGATCCTTGTGTGGCTTAGGTTGAAGATGTGACCTCTGGAAAGCTTTATATCATCAGCCTGGGACTTTTAAATTTACTCCTGAAAAGGTTCCTTTACACTGCTGGTAGCAGAGATTTAAACTGTAAGGCTGCATGACAGCAGGATTATGGTTATAGTTTCTCAGAGAATACATTTTCCTTTTCACTCACAACCCAGGTAAATATGAACAAACTTCCTTGTTTCCTGTGCCAGTGGGCAAATCCCTTGGTCTCCCACTCTGCCCTTCTTTCACAGGTAATGTAGTACATTGTCAAGGGTAAACTCAGTTACAAATTCATGCAGGCCTAAGGCCTCACCTCTGTCCTTTTATGGCTGTTAAAACAAGTTTCCTGGTTCTCCAAAGTAGGAATCATTTGTATTTCTCCCCAGCTAGAAGCAGCTACATTAGTTCATACCTTGGTTTTTAGTTCCCTCTTCTCTTGTGAAACTTTACTTTCGTGTGATATCTAAAATTATTGTATTAGCACTTATAGGTGTTTTGTGGTTAAAGTCATATTCTGCTGTGCCAAAGGCAACCGCAATAAACTCTTAGGTTTCTTTTGCGCTCTCTTGATAGCTGAAAAAAGGCTCCATTCTACTCTATATAACTTTTGAGAAAAGCAATACTTCATATGAAACATTTGAAACTTGCCTTGTTTCTGATTTACAGGCTTCCATATTATCAGGGCAGAGATTCCAAAGCCTTGTTAACTCCTCACTACAAAATACACATATAAACAAATACATTTTTAATGGACAACATCCTCATATACATTAAAACTATATATATATATAAACAAACATACATTAAAACTATATATAAATATACATTAAAAGTATATATATACATTAAAACTATATATATAAAACATACATTAAAACTATATATATATAAATATACATTAAAACTATATACATATATATATATATATATATATATATATATATATATAATATATATATATATATATAAACACCCTTTTCCCGTTTAGGAAAAAAATGTGCAGCCCGCTGCCAGTGTTAATATCACATGTAGGAATGCCATGTTTTCTAGGACTTGACATTTTCAGGGATCGAGAATTACTATAATTTGTAAATGGAAATACCACTACTAAAAACAGAATGCTATAAATAGAATGTCATTTGTTTCCAAAGACTTGATGTACCAGAGTGATGTGAAAGTAGTAATGCAAAAGCGAGATATTTAGTGGCAAACTTTGGGGGTAAAGTCAGGAATGTAATCTGCATGTTACCTTGGGGTAAATGCAGCTGCAGGCGTGGCTGGCAAGTATTCTCAGGGCAAATGGGAAATGGGTTAAAACAAAGTAAATAGTGGAGTTTTAATTTTTTTCATTAAATTTTGGTATTTAGCAATTTTTTATATGAGCATATACTGAATGATAATAACCATATTTTTCTAAAAATGTTCGAGCATAGTTCAAAGCAGCAGTCCCCAACCTCTCTGGTACCAGGGAGCGGTGCTTCTATAAGAATCTAATGTCTGATTGATCTGAGGTGGAGCTGAGGTGGTGATGCTAGCTAGCGCTGGGGAGCAGCTGCAAATACGGATGAACCTTTCCTCACTTGCTTGCCGCCTGCCCGTTGATCACCTCCTGCTGTGTGGCCCAACTCCTAATAGACCACAGATTGATAGGGGCCTGTGGGCCCGGAGCTTAGGGACCCCTGGTATAAGGCAATTAATAGTTAAGTAGAAGGTAACAGAAAACCAAGGATCATGGTATCTTGTAAAAACTAGAAATGAGCTGGATCAATCTAACAGCAATTGTGATGTGATGAGAAAAGAATGGCACAGCCTAGAACCCTGGGTTTTGGAAGCAGGAGACAAAAAGGAATTTTGTCTAGTTACAGAAACCCACATAAGGAACCCTATAGGTTGACAGGGGGTGTTTTGCTTTAGTCTTCTATGTACGTATCAAACACAATAACTGGAAAAACACAAAAACTGGAGAGTTCTTCTAGCAACATCTTTAAAATATAAAAATCATAACATCCCACATATGGAGACAGGTTAACCTACTTTCCCATCAGAATCTTTTTGTTGGGTCCTTTCCCTAGGAAGTCCTCTGGTGCTGTTCTCTTCCGTACTACTCTTGTTGGCTTGGTATCTGATGCCCTGTGGTGAACAAAGCATACTGGAATTATAAATGGACAGCAGAAATGGAAGAGTCTGCAATGTAAATTTTGTTTTCTTCCAAAAAAAAATGAAAGCTTCATATTACTAAAGAACGCTCATTAGATCAAAGACAAAAATGCCACACCAGGGTACAAACTAAAAGAAATGGGTATACGTTTTTTTCAATACTTCGTACTAGAACAATTTATTCTGGGAACTTAATCACAAGGAATTTGAGGTAAAGATTTCAAATAGAAGTACGCCAAAGTGGTTGTACTCGTATAGAGCTCAACTTATATTTTTAATATGAAATAAATATCTGTATATAATATAATCATGTCAAATTATATTTTGAAATGCCTTTCTCATATTGTTTGAGTACATATTTACCTTTCTTTCACAAAACTTGGGCAGCCTTCATTTTTCCATGAGTTCCAGTTTTCTTCAGTGTTTAATATATGCTGGGAAAAACAAAGAAATTACATTTGCATAAATTCTATGCAAATAGAATTTGGTGCTAAGAAAACTATGTAAATATAAAACACATACCTCTACCATCTTTGAAAATCTTTCTCCATCGGGTGGGTTTTCAGATAGTAGCTGTGATTAGAAAGAATATACTAAGCTTTCAACAACTTTCTGCATCATAGGAGTGGTTTGTAGGCAGAGAACCAAGATGTGTTTGTGGTCTTGTACCTGAGCTTAACTTTATCCTTATTTTCCTATTTGGGGCTGAAACAAAGAAAATTCTAAATTTCCATTTTGTTCAATCATGAGTTTGTTGCGTGTTGAACTTACTTGATAAACTGATTTTGTAGTATCTTCAATCCAGAGTGATTGCTCATCAGTTAAAACATAGTTTGAACTAGGGAACAAAGCAATAAAAGCATGCTTGAGTTAACACCAATGTATATTCGATTTTAAGGTTTATATACTGTCATGAAAAAACACAAGACATATAACAGGTAAGTTAACCATACTGTAAACAGTGTCAAAAATTACAAAGACAAGAACAATCATAAATTAAAGGATTTTAAGAAAGTCTTCTTACACTTCATCTTCAAGATGGTAAGAACTGAAGACATGAAAGTATATAAAGGATAATAAAACATTCAATTAATCTGGTTAACTATGAACAGAACAATGAGTGTTTCCTAAAATAAGTTTAATATAGATGAAAACTTGTGACAACAGTAGTAGAACATGATACAAATTTAGACAAGGCATGCTACATTCCTTTAAAATCCATTCAAAATATAATGAATAATAACCCTAGAGAAGCTGAAGGCAGACTCAAATTATTAATAGCTGCTATTAATTCAGCTCTATGTATTAGGTGCTTTATAGCCAACCAATAAATATTAACAGGCTGTGCTATACCAAAATCTGATTACTTTACATGCATTATTCACTTATTTCTCATGTTAAACAGAAACCACAGAGGTTCAATGATCTTCCCAAGGCTCTCAAGCCTGAATTTAAACCTAGGTCTGGCTCCAAAGTCCTTGATCTTTCTACTATGCTATACCAAACCTCTACAACAGAGGACTAAGAAATAACATTTTTGAGTGCTTGCTATGTGGTATCTTAAAATTACAATTCTGAAAGAGCTGAACTGCAGCTAGTGAGTGATCAAAGTGGGATTTGTAAGGTAGTGAAGTCATGTTCGTTACATAATGATGCTTTGCAAACTTAACAAAAATACCATTAAGTAACAGTGAACTCTATTTCAATTACAAACAAGACAAGAGGAAAGGATCTGTGCTACAGGTGGAGGTATTCAGACAGACAGTAAAGGTCCTGATTAGGTGTTCTGAAACCCCAAAGAAACTGGAACTCCAAAATTTACTTTAATTATTTCAGATTACTGTATACCTCGTGAAAAAAGTATTATTGGCTTAGTTTGCAAATCAGGTTTAGAGAAAGTCTGAGCGAGGTAAGATGAGGATAATGGAAGTCTGGAGCAAAGACCTCCATCTACCAATACAACTACAAACTCCCAGAAAGCCCCCGTGCTTAGCAGGAATCATATTGGACAATGGACACAGTCAACGCCTTTTCTCTAAAACAAATATCCTAATGTCTACTTGTCTACGAAAGCCCCAACTTATCTAATGTTGCTGCAAAATAAATGTTTCAGGGATGTGACCCTTATACAAAAAATACAAAAGAAAAACACGTCAATAACAAGTCCTTCTCTTTGTGATTTATAAATTGTTTAATACTCATTTCACTTACCTTTTGAATTTGACCTGTCCCTTGAGATATTGGAATAAAATGAGATACTGCAATAGGATGTGTCGACGAAAGTTGCTGTCACTCAATTGTAAATCCATCAACTACTCAAAAAACAAACACACAAAACAACACATTAAATTCAAGTTCTGCCTAAAGGTACAGGTTATGCTATTACAGAAATGGAAGATTTCAATTCAAAAAACATTTGCTAAGAGCATTCTACATGCAAGGCATTACTGTACAAGCCTTGGGAGAGTAGCAAAAGCTTTATTTAGATTTCTTAACCATTTTATTTCATGAGATATGTGTCAGTGGACAGCAATGTTATATCTATGGTTCTGAAGGCAGAAATATAAAAAAGGAAAGGTCCAAATGGATACACACAACAAGGGTGTTGCTCATTAATGTAGCCCTCCAAAGTTCTTGCAGTACGGTTGGGGATCAGTAATAAATGAGAAGAAACTAGAGGTAAAGAGTCATCTGTGAATTAAATGGACTTCCAAAACATTTTATTATCTATCTATCTATCTATCTATTTATGGAAAGTCTCAGAAGATTTTTTTTTATATTTTAGAGAAAACTATAATTGTATTATCAGAGATTAGAAAGGACACAGATTATGAGGAAGTTCTTCAGCCTGCCACCTAGCTGGTCTTCCCATTAAGGATGACCTCCAGTGATGAAGACAAGCAGTCTATTATGTCCACAGAGTGCTGAAGGAAAGCTGAAGCCTCTATCTACCAATTCATGCTGTTTTTGCCTTCCAGACCTAAAGCAACAGCGGGAAGCTGGCTTCCTCTAAATGAATAAACACTAAGGTAACTTAAAGTCCTAGGAATCGGTTTCTTGTTCAAGGTTCCAAGTTCCTTTGACCATGTTCCACATGCTATGCTTCTACCTACTAATGCAGCCTAACATTCACTAGCCACTTCTTTCACACAGCTGGCTCTTGTTTAAGCAAACCTCACAGCTTTTTTTCTTTTTAAACATATGACTGGTCTTCCAGTCAGGTTTTCCTCAACTTTAGAGACTGAATATTTGATTATTAATTATCCCATCTCATGCTCCCAGTCTTCTTTCCTCTAACTCCTGAGTGACTTTGCTATCCACCAGGGCTCTCAGTTCCTTGACCCCAACTCCACTGACAGTCATAGTCCCTCTAATTTGATCCCCCACTACCATGGCCACAAGCTGGGTGTGCTTATCACTCACAGCTGCCTCAGCTCTGAAATCTTTAATTTACAATCCTCTCACTACAATCTATTCTGCCAAGTCTCTCCTTCAGTTGGCCCAATATACCTAATACCTGGACCTTACTGAGACTTATATACCCTGAAACCTCCATTTTCCACATACTAGCCTTACATGTTTTTACCATAATCCTATTTTAGTCTAGATAAGGGATCAGCAAACAGCAAACTTTTTATTAGTGGACCAGAGTAAATATTTTAGGCTATGTGAGCCAAGAGGCATATTATGGATATTATGTAGGCCTATGGGCTGTAATTGGCTGACCCCTGGTGTAGACTTCCTTGTTTCTCTTCAACATTTTCTTACCAACTTCTTCAAAACCCTTGATTCATACTTCTGTCACATCCGCTGGGCAAAATGGCAACCTCGGATCAAACCAACTTCAAACCAACTGTTATTCCCCTTCTCCATACCAACATTAAGGCTTCCAATCTATGCTGCAAGTGGAGCTGCTTGAAAGAAAATACTAATCACATAGCTATGTAGATGTACTACTGCTATGTTACTCTCTCCAACTTAAAACTCTCATCTCTAATCAGCACTCTTTCTTTATTCCCCAAGACTATTATTCTCTCTCTTATTCTCCACAGTAACTATTTTAAAACCTATTTACCAAAAATACTACTTACTACCTCTTGCTCAATAGATAACAACCTCCACCTTCAATAAGGAAAAAGATTCACTAAACTAGAAGTTTCAGTTCTACTCACATACTTGTTTTCCTAATTTTCTGTCACAACATCTTCACTGCTAAAGGTAACCCTTCCATCTGGACATCCCAATCTTCCGAAGTTAATTGAGGTCCATTAATTAATGGGGGTGTCTGTATCTTCAACCCTTTCCATCCAAGCTCCTTTCAATTAGCAATAAATAACTTCTCTCAAGGAGACCTTATAGCCCTACCCTATCCACCCTAAAACAGAAAAGATTGTTGAAAGAATTGGATACATTCACTCTTTCTAATTCACCCTTCGACCTGCTTTCTGGGTCACCAACCCATTGAAAGTGGTTTTGCGAAGATCAACAATGATTTATTGTCATCAAATTCAATGAACACCCTTTTCATAGTCCCCATCCTACTTCATATGTCTGGCTTCCATGAGGCCATACTTTTTATTTTTTTCCACTCACCACCTATTCTTCAATCTTCCTCACCCCTCTTTTACATTTCCTTTAAATGCTGGTTTTCTACAGGATTCAGTTTTGTTTTCTTCTCTTTCCAGTCTACACTCTCTTTCTTTGATTACCAGGTATAAGCTGATAACATTGAAATCTGTACTTTCCTTTTGGATCTCATTCCTAATCTCCAGATTTGTACACACAAGAAGTAACTACATATCTCTACTTGAATGTTTAACTGATCAGATTTCATGTCCAAAATAAAATCCACCAATTTTCCCCACAAAACCTGTTCTTTTCCAGTGCTGGCTAATTCAGTGAAAGGTTCTATCTATTTGCCTAAGAGACTCTAGGAAGACTTACTGGAAAAAAGCAGCAACTAACTATAAACGATAGAAGCAAACCTAAACTTGGAGAGTATGTGGGAAGAAAGAAACAGGAGATATAATGACTGAGCCAAGTAAGAGACTTGCCTGTTAGAAGCCCATAAGTAAGTAGTTCAGTCTAGAGTGGAGACAGGAACTACTGGCCTAAAGAGATGAACTAAGGTGACTGGGCGCTGTCAGTAACTCTTTATCTTTTGGGGGCTTTAAGTCCCCTTTACCACACATGTTTACTTTGGAAAGATAATTTTCCTTGATAGAAACAATGGATTGAAAAGAGTTGACAAGACTCAGAGGTGAGAAGGTAGTAGTGTGATCATTCAAGTTAACTGCTTCACATTATCCTTAATATTTAACTACACCCGGAGAAGTAAAGTGACCCTTGCAAGATTATACAGCTAGTGACAGAACTGAGACTAAAGCCGACACACTCAATTGTGTTTCTTCTATAACAAGCATCCTCTAGTTTTACTTTTCTTTGTTATTTTAAAAATTACATCATGTACATCAATGGGTCAAATATTGTCATCTTTGTTTCTTGAATAAAGGGGCTTTTATTATCCTTAGCTTTTATTGCACATCTTAGCTCAAGTCTCAGCATTCCTGATATTATTCTAAACCTAAAAAGGCTTATGCTATTCTTTTCAGTTATCCTTATGCCTTCTGTGAATAAATTGCACATGTGAACAATATTATTGGTAAAATTAAATTGAAATGTGAAATCTTCCATTTCTATCACTTTAAGCCAAAATACTTGAAAAACCTGTGCTAGAAAACAAAGAAAGCATGCTCATTAATTAAAATCTTACTATTTGTCACTGATAACATTATCAGCTGAGATCAATTACCCAATTTTCAAATCATGAATTTTTTAAATGTTCAAAAGGTATAGTTCATAGAACATACACATCCCACTATACAGTTACATATCAAATCCTAACATTGTCACTTGTTCAACATTTGTTATCTAGTATATTATTGAAACTGTTCTTGTGTTCTTTTCCACATATGTTTTAGGCTTCTTAGGTCTATTTTTCTTCGTTCATAATGCAAACCAATGGCATTACCAAGCTCAGCTATGCATGTTAAGTGAAGAGTAATAGTCTAATATGCCAAGCTCTTCAAAAGGAAACTGCTGCTATCTGGAAGACAAATACGCCAATGACTACTTAGTACATCGGAAATTGAGAACATTTTTGCAAATGTAAATCTATGTTTTACTCTTGAGCCCTTGGTGAAGTAGACTTCTTGCCTTATCTGAGCTAGTTTAGAATTTTTTTTCCCCCCTTGGAATAAAAGTGCTCTTGTATAATTTCTAGTTTGCCTAACAATTTCTGATAATGTACCAATTTTAACATTAATTACTTAATAACTTCTGTTTTTGACTAAAAATTACCAGAGATGTCTAAGTACTATGTTTAGCAACTGACATTCCTGGATTATTTTACTATCTAAGAAGGGAAACGTATTAGAAATTAGTGTTTGCAATCATAGCCTGTTCAACACAAAAAAGTGGCCCTTGAAAATTACAATGCCACTTCATTTCTAGGGGAAACTTTTATCTTTAAGAAAGAAGGTATATACTTTAGAAAAACATCTATTTTACTTGTAGAACCTGTGCCTACCTGTAGCTGCCATCTGATTGGCCTGTCTCTAACTACAAAAGTTGTATCTCCTTACCTTATATCTTGACTCTCCTAAGGAAAAGTTTGACCATATTCATGTAAGCAAAACACAATGCTAGAAAATAACATTCCTGGGGTTATATGCTCTGTTAGAATGATGAAAGACCTAACCTTATAATGACAAGAGTGCTTCTCTAAACCTCCTCACCAATGAAATGATAGGCTATGGAATTATGCTCCAAATGATCATACAGCTTTAGATTTCACTTTAGCCAAGCTTTCACTGGCAAGGAACAAGTACCTGTATCCCTGAAAAATCCAAGCATTTCTGTTTTTTATCAAATCTACAGACAGAAGAAAAGTTGAGAAGAACCATCAGGCTGGCATATATTTAAGTGGGATGGCCTTTTCATAAAGTAAACAAAGATCCGTTAGTTTTTCAACATGGAGGTCTTAGAGTGGTATGTTTCCTTGGTCTTTGAATGAAAATGTTATTTCATCCATAGTCTTGAGTGCATTTAGCTAGGTATGAAATTCTAGATAGTTATTTTTTTCCTCAGCACTTAAATACTCCCCTACTAGCTTTTGGAATCTATTGCTGATATCTGTTAGAAATCTGCTAACAATCAAAGAATGGTTCCTTCTCAGTATATCTGTCTGTTTTCCCCTTTGGTGGCTTGTAAGGTTTTCCCTTTAGCCCTGCAGTTACATTATGATGCAATCAAAGTATGGATTTATATTTCTTTATCCTGCTTGGTAGCTGTAGCACTTTTTAAATCTCAGAACTTGGTACTTCCTTCAATCCTCTGTAAAGAGTTTTTCTCCACCATTCCATTTCATTCTTTGGAAATCTTATTAGATATATGCTGGAATTTCTCAATCTATCCTCCATGGCTCTTAACTGCTCTTTCACATTAACCAAGAAATCTGTCAGTGCTATGTTCTGGGTGAATATCTCATCGCTATCATCCATTCATATCATGTCCAATCTATAGTTTAATTCTGTATGCTGTGCTTTTTAATTTCTGAGACTCCCAATTAGTTGTCATATTCAACTCTCCTATTTCATTTCTACAGAAATGTTTCAGTTTCACAATTTCTTATTTGCAATGGATGTTCAATTATCAATTATCTGATTATCCAAAACATATATATTTTAAAGTCTTGGTCAGGGTGTGTATAAATACATGGAATAAATACATGTATATCTCAACAGCTGATCTTGCTGATGAACATAGCATTGGATTTCTTTAGGGATTTTGGAATTCTAATTTATCAGAGTTTTGAATGGGGGGCTTTTGTTTTGGGACGTTTGTTTACTTCTCCTCCTTTCTCTCTGTGTATAACCTTTCCTATCTAGTAGTTTTGCATTTGCTTCCACAAGGGCCCCTGGCCCAAGTGTGAAAAAATTTTATGATTACTTTTTTGGAGCAGCTGTTTCATGAGTTCCGTATAGGGATATCATGTAACTGGTCACCGAACAAGCAGACAGACACAAAGATGTGTCTTTATTATTCCTAGAACCACAACTTCCTACGAAACCATAGCCCTTGGCAGAAGACTGTAATATTTTTCTTAGCTTCTTTTCAAAAGTGGATAAAGTTCTACGCCAGCCTCTGACTTCAAGTAGTGAATCTGCCTCACCCCACACAAAACACATCTGGGTCTCTGTCACTTGCAGTTAAACTCCTGGGTGCCACCACCTGCTTAAGATAAGAGTTCAGCAGGCCTGAGACTTCAGTTTTGTTATTTGGCATTTCTGGTCTGTGGCATTATCTTGTTTCTGGAAGCCCAGCTTTGTCTTTTCAGTTTTTCTCTCTTTATATTTTACCTGTCATTGCTATGTTTGGAGCAAAGGGAGTGAGCTGAAACATAAACTCAATGTGCCATGTTGATCAAAATTTACAAAATCTCTTAGCATTATATTAGAAAAGTTTACTTATTTAACTGTATAAATAAAATTGATAGGGAATTTCTAAAACCCTTATTTGTACCTAAATGGCAAAATATTTTTATAAATTCAAATTATATACTAACATGAAGTTCGAAACATATATACTTGAAAGTAACTAAACTTTATTTACTCTAAAATAAAATAGACTTAATCCAGAACACCCTCTTTCACCTTTAAAATCAAATCAGTCTTTTTTGTGCAAGGAAGAAATAGGACTCTCAAACTAACATTTATCAGCTTTAACCAAAAGTAAAGTAAGAAACATTTCTTTTGAACTTAACTTATAAAGTATATCAATTAAACAACAACAAAAAGACCCTTTTTTATGATTCATGAAAAGAAAGATTTATACCTTTTCACTTGTTAGAAATTTTGCAAAATATACATGCTCCCCTCCTGTTTTCAATTCCTCCATCTTTTTCCTTGAGGCCTGAGTATCATCTAATTTATAACTCTTAAAAACAGCTAGAACTTCTTCAGAATACTGCGAAGTAAAAATATCAATTAGTTTTGACATTGTTGCCCAATAATTTTAGTGCTTTTCCGTATCCAAATACCTCAAATTTATTCCCAGTTAACAATATATGCATATTGCAAGGCACATTAAACAAGAAATTTATGATAGCAAAATGAGAGCACAGCTATTTTGTGTGAGATTTTGTGGTATCGTAGAAATAGGAATAAACTCTCTACTCCCAAAGAAATGTGATTTCTTATGCAGTCTGTGTAAGGGGCAAACAGAGAAAAGAGATCTCTGTGACTAAACAGAAATTTACAAGTGAAAATAGTTGTTTAGACAGCTCTGGAAATGGTTAAACATTTCTTGTGCTAAAGACTATGACCGAATAAAATGATGTCAAATCTTATCTAGTTGAGGGACAATTCCAGATGATTTCTCACTCACCACTTAATCTGGATTTGGATGGTGTCCAAAAAAAGATATTGCATATAAAATAAAAACTGTTAAAAATAACACAAAACATACACTGTCCTACTTCTAAGAGCTATCTATTTAACCTCAATTTTGATTACAAGGAAGGACAACTGATCTTTAGGCACGAAAAAGAAATATAGAGAAGTCTTATAAAAAAAGGGCTTAGCAAACTTTTTTTCTGTAAAGGGACAGAAAGTGTTTTAGGTTATATAGTTCATAGGGTCTCAGTCTAAGTATTCAAGTCTGCTATATTAGCACAGAAACAACCACAGATAACATGTAAATGAATGGGTGTGATTATGAGCCAATACAACTTTGTTTACAAAAACAAGAAGTTTATTGGATCTGGTCCATGGCCATAGTTTGCAGACCCCTGTTTTAACAGGAAAGCTAAAATAATTTTGTGCAAAGTAAAGATAGAACGTATTCCATAAAAATTCATCAATTCACACTCATGCTAAAAAAAAAAAAACCCATTAACTTTTAAAACCTCAAATCATTTATAAAGTACTTCAAAATATCAGTTTAAATATTAACTTACAATTTAGCTTTTGTACATTATGAAATAGGTATAAAAACATAAGAGGTAGAATTAGATAGTGAAAAGAATACTGGACAAGATTCAAATTTTGGCTCTGCCATTAGCTATAAAATATCGGGCTTTTGGTAGTCTGAGATTGGCAATTTACCTTGAGAAAAGTTTTCCATGAAATCTTCTCATAGCATTGCACAGGGTTCCTGAAATAATCCTGAAGTGACCAGAATTTTCGATATAGGTTGTAATCAATTGGAATGGAGCTAGTAAAAGAAATGACATATTAAATAAATCATTTAAGTTATTCTAGAAATATCTAAGTTCTTTTTAACTTTTCTTGGGTCACAAACCCTTTTAAGAAGTTGATGAAAGCTATGGCCTCTTACCCTACAAAAGTACATATCCACAAATACTTATATAAACTTTAAT
The DNA here is from genome assembly GCA_003508835.1 of Eonycteris spelaea. Taxonomy (NCBI): domain Eukaryota; kingdom Metazoa; phylum Chordata; class Mammalia; order Chiroptera; family Pteropodidae; genus Eonycteris; species Eonycteris spelaea. The sequence continues at coordinate 4,189,993 of PUFA01000127.1, read as the reverse complement.
AAATAATTGCAGGGGAAATTACTAGACCCTATCCCTGTTTACTGTAGTGATGAAACCTCTGAATTTTGGCTGGATACATGATTATTCAGAATTAAAGACTGTTTCCCAACCTTTCTTGAGCTAGCATGGCCATGTGATTAAATTCTGGCCGATCTGTTGAGAATGGAAGTCATATGTGACCTATTTGGGCCACATTTTACCATTTTCCTGTTTTCCTTTCTGCCGGCTAGAATGTAGATGTGATGATGAGCCATCCTGGACTACAGGAAAAAGAATAAACACCAAAGATGGTGGAACAAAAAATTAAAAGGAACACGGGTCCTCCAACAATTTCCTGAATTTCCTATCTCCAGACTTTTAGATGAGAAAGAAGTCAACTTCTACGTTGTTTAAATAATGTTAATTTGAATCAATGTTAAAAGCAATAGGCATTACATTCTAAGCAACATACTAAGTTAAGAAGTCCTAGTATGGGACAAACATATTAGATACATATCAACTTAGTATTACAAAAATAAGCCCTTTCTTTAGTGTCTTTATTATGGTATTACTAATTCAACTTCTGATTTGGCTATGTTACAAATCTAGCATCAATATAAATTATTTTAAGTTTCATATTTACAAGTAATCAATAAAAAATGTTTTAATTTTTAATGTTAAAACATTGACTTTTTTTAATCCATGAGATTGTTCTTCTACGTCATTCAAAACAACCAATAAAGTCTTTTAGTACTACCTACATGTCAAAAATGCTTGATATTGAATATTTCATATCCTCAAATATCCACAATTTTCAACATCACCACTATAATTTTGTCCATAAACAAAAGTGTATAACACCATATTCGTTTTTTAAATAAACCTTAATAAGTCGAACCTATGGTTTAAAGTTAGCTTCATACCCATACAAATATTCCACATAAGACCAATTTTATATGGGAAACAGGAGGTAAATTTAGTGATCCACACAATACCATTATCTTAAGAGGCCTGCCAATAATAGGAAGTAAGTTTATTTCTCTTAATCTTTGGGATGGACATGCTGAAAATTACTTTTTGATGATGAGGGATTATCAGGGATAACACTATAATGCTTTTAAAATAATATAGTAAAATAAAGGGAGTATAATTTTTACTATATATTTTTAGTTTTTGTTTTTGTTTTGGAGGGGGAACTAATATTTAAAAGACTGAAAAATCCCTTAGTTTCTTTGTATATAAAATTAAAAAGTTAGAGTAAAAAAGTATAAAATGATTTTCTAGTGTAAAATTCACTCTTCTACAAGAAGACAGAAAATATATATGACTAATCTAAGGACAAATGGAAAATAATTTTAGTAAAACATATGGAGGCATATTTGATAAACAATCTCACCATAGGAATTTAATTCATATGGTTCAGAGGACAAACTACAAGTCATTATCATGAAAAATCATTTAAAGAATAATTTTATTAATTTAAATTTATATCAAATGGCATATCAACTCAAGAAACACACACACACATCTAAACACATAGTAAAATATCACTTATCTTACATTCACACTTTTGATAACTGCCTGGAACAAAACTGTGAACTTCGATATAAATGAAAAAGCCCTAGGTGTGCGAGAAAATAACAGTTCCAAAGTTCACACATTTTATTTTACAAAAGAGGTTTGAAATTATGCTTATGTACTTACCCAGATTAAAATGGCTTTAGATTATATGTAAAGTCAAGGAAATAATTTAGCAAGTTTGGCTAATTTTGATAAAAAGAATGCTAACTTTGCTAGAGTAACTGCTAGTATCTCAAGCAATCAGTAATGAAGAATGACAACTTTTAATTGACAAAAATCTAGCTCCCAACGCAAGTTTTATTAAGAACCAGCAATATTTGAAAGAACGCATGGGCATGTTAACTTTCGCTCTTTTTAAACTCTTCCCTAGTAACAAACAACCCTGAAAACAGGAAAACAATTATATAAACATTAACTAATTTCTATAATTAAAGCAACTTCAGTGATCTACAATAATAGATTATAGGTCTGAGTCTTTGTATCAAATTTTTTTTAAAAAAAAACACTGCATAAATAACATTTCCCAAAATTCCAAAGTAAAATGGAAAAAGAAAGTCATATATAATTTGTACTCATGAAATAATACAATAACCATTATTTGTATAGTTCCATACACTTAATAAAATGTTTTTGAAACAAAACTGCTTTTAGAGAATGTTTATATGTGTATACATTTATATGCATACACAAACACTACACACACAACACACACACACACACCACTAGTTATCATATATAAGAATAAATATCTCTTCAAGTACCAGCAAAGTTTCTTTTAAGAAAACTGGAAAGTTACCTCTAATCAGAGGATGAGAATTACGTAATCATTGTATGTCCTTTTTTTGTCTCCGTTGTCAGGAAGCTCACATCTAATTTAATGTATGATATAAACAATAAATAATCTATTCTAAGTTGCTAATTATCATTTTCCACCTGTAACAGCTTCTGATCTTTCTCTTTTTATCTTCAGTTGGCCTGGTATTTGTCTGAGGTGCCTCAAAGAATAAATACATTACTGCTAGGAAACTTTTATAGTTGAGGACTAATATATTTTTTAAAAATCCTCCCCCTTGATGGTTCTATTTCTCTCTTTCCCTTCATGACCAAACTTCTCAAAAGAGTTGTCTACATTCAATGTTCACCACTTCTTTACCTTCTTTTCATGTTTCAACCACTGAGATTTGCCTTCCACCTCTATCATTCCACAGATACTTTTAGATACTTTTGGATTTTATATTTATACACACAAAGCAAACATAACTACTTATTATATATGCAAACAATAACAAATCAGAGAGTTCTTATCTAGAACAGAATGTTTTGTAACCATTTTAACCAAGATACTCTATTAAAAAAACATATGTAGTCCCCCCCCGTATTCGTAGTTTTGCTTTCCATGGTTTCAGTTATCTGCAATCAACAATGGACTGAAAATATTAAATAGAAAATTCCAGAAACAATTCATAAGTTTTAAAATGTTCTGAGCAGTGTGATGAACTCTCACGCCATTGAGCTCTGACCTGCCCAGTATGTGAACCATTCCTTATCTAGTGCATCTACATTGTATCCGCTACCTGCCCATTAGTCACTCAGTAGTCGTCTTGGTTATCAGATTGACTGCGGGGGAACAGCAGTGCTTGTGTTCAAGTAATCCTTATCGTCAGAAGGTTAACAGTAGCCTAATGCTATGTAACATAGCCTATGTTAATCACCTCACTTCATCTTATCATGTACGTGTAGTATAATTTCACATCATCACAAAGGTGAGAATGGTACATACAGTAAGGTAGTTTGAAAGAGAGGAGTCAGGTTTACATAACTTTTATACCATACGGTAATAACGGTTCTATTTCATTATTATTGTTAATTTTACTGTACTAATTTATAAATTAAATTTTATTATAGGTATGTACATGTAGGTAAAAACACTGTATGTAGAGTTTGGTACTATCTGCAGTTTCCGGCATGACTGCGGGTCGTAGAACATATTCCCCCTGGATAAGCGGGGACTACTGAATTTTTTAAATGTTAAACTGATAATTTTATAGAATTTTACACACTTAAGTTTTTTTAATATGAAAGTTTTTATTGGTGTATTTCAGTGAAATTTGAAATGGGCTTCACATTATAGATACATGAATAATGTGTTCTTTATTAATCGCAGTGCCTAAGGTACTCTGGTGATATAGCTGGTCACAAAGAAATCGCTCATACAATTTCTTCTTCCATTCAAATATAGCAATTGTGACAGACTGAGAAGTAGCTGAGTACTGAGTCCTGTTCAAGTGACTTTCCTTCAGCAGAGATTAGTTTATGAACATAATCAACGGAACTGAATTGTCTATACAGGCTTAGGCAGTCTAACTAGAATAAACTGCCTTGGTCAGAGTTTGTCTTTAGAGCTTTGTTTACATCTCAGGTGATCTATTATGTTGGAGACCAATACCTTGGCCCAATGCCCATATGTTACCCAGGCCAGACTCTAAAAGCTTACTCTATCCATAATGCATACAAAAGTGTCTAAAAACAAAAAAATTATAGGTGATAGCTACTGGACACTGTTCTCAGTGCTTTACATTTATCACGCTATATAATATCAACAACTACAGTCTTAATAAGGATAACTATCAAGTTCCTTAATAAACTACTTCTGATTAGCATCTCATTTAATCCTCTCAACAACTGAAGTAGGTAGGTGGCATTACTACATTTTAAAGATTCTGAAACTGAGTTGCAGGGAGGTTAAGTAGTTTGCTCAAGGTTATATGACTAGGAAATATTAGAATTAAGTCTGGAGTCACAGTACTTTCAAAGTTTCTTTGAGGATATGTATTTGAATTTGAAATCTGGGATGGCAGGAATATGTCTCCCTATGCAGATATATGAACCTCTTGATCTTTGGGAATTCCTTCGATTGCAACTGATGATGATAACTTTTGTCACCTCAGACACCTGGAAGAATGCTATCAAAAGTGTTCCTTCATACTTTCACTTTTTTCTTCCTCATTGCTTTTAACTAGCATTAGAAAGAAATTATTACGAAAAAGAAAGTACAGGGTTATAGAGGATAAGAAACAGTGATAGTAGGGGATAGGAGGGAGAAGAGAGGATTCTTATCCCTCCTCCTTCATTAAATAGTCAGCTCAGTACCCACAGGCATTGAGTTCACAGAGCTAAATGGAAGAGAGAAGGGAAAGAGTGCCTAGGTTGCTGATGGTTGGTCTTTCAAATATTATGAATATATCTAAAATAGGCTGTGTAAACAAAGAACTGTCCACAAGCAACTTAGAAACTGACTGATACAACCCATTAGTAATTTAGGATTTATAATTTTAAGTAATATACATGAAAATTATAAATAAAAGAAATCCATACGCATGTTTCCCTTTCTCTTTGTCTACATTCTTACTCCGTAAGTCTTTACGGTAGTATCTTCGTAAATCAAGAAAATCTGAACTTCTAAAAACTCACCAAGTTGTTGGAGCTTCATCATCTCCCATCTCACCTTCTTCTACATCCATCCCTTCTTCTCTGTCTTCAGTGTGCTAAATTAAAAAAAAATGTACAGCCTGTTGTGAAGCAATCGTCAGGCAGAAGGTAAATGCTGCAACAATGTCACTCACACACTGCTAGACAACCATTAGCAGAGAAGTCTAGTCACAGTAACCATGTGGACCTATAATTAATCTTTAAGGCAATCAGAATTCTATGTGATGGGGAGACTCAACAGCAGTATGACAATGCTATAAAATAGTCATGAAGACAAAGTCAAAAGTTTTAAATGTATTTCTCCAAACATAGTAAGTAGATTCTTTCTGGAATAAAGGGTCTATGCCAAAATATATTTTTGAAATATATACAATGACCTTTTAGAGAACTGAGAAAGATCATTAGTATATTAAGGACTTGAAGAACTACAGTAAATAACTCTTAAAGTGAATTTAGTTAGTTTTTATTCCTAACTCTAATTTGACCATGGAAACCCACCCCGACCCCCACACAGAACACTTGTTATCTTGGAACACATTAGGATACGCTGAGTGTCCAGCCCTATATTGAAAAATTTAAAATAAGTTCACATTTAATAGTCTAAGAAGTACTTAAAAGATACATAAGGGTGAAAGACAAGATTTTGAAAAATCTTAAGCAAAGTCAACATTATTTCCAAACTGCTAATGATTACACTTTAAGGAATAATTGCATAATATGATTAATCTACAATAAGATATTAATTATATCTAATTAATAATTTAAAAATTTTATAACTTGCTCCTACATGGAGAGTAGGTGCTGAATGTCCAGAAATTTGCCACCTCTGGACTTTCTGATTATATCATAAATAATCTTCAAGAACAAAGTCAATTATAGCAGATGTCCTTTTAAAATCAGTGAGCAAATAACAGATTATTTAACAAATGGTTCTGCAATAATTAGCTTACTGTTCAGAAAAAAATAACTAAATTTATTCCAAACTCAGTATTTCTGCTGGGTTTAAAAGTTAAAAGAAAAAATAAAAATCATAAATGCACCAGAAGAAAACAAAGGAGGTGATCTATCTTGTGCAGAAAAAGCCTTAAGCATGACATAAAACCAGAGACAATAAAATAAAAGACCAACAAATGTTAATATTATATCCAAATTTAAAAGGCACCAAAATAACAAGAAAAAGTATAAACTGAAAAAAAAATAGCAACATATGGTAGGCAATGAATTAATAATATTCTATGTAATGAGTTTCTATACATCAGTAAGAAAATGACATTACAATAGTAAATTGGGCAAATGGCAGGAACAGGCAATTCTCTTCCTCATTGCTCCAGATTAGCACGGAAGAAAAATAAATTGCAATAAACATACACTAAGGTCCTCAGCTTCCTTAATAACCAATGAAAAGTTAAAGCAAAGATGCCTTAATTTTCAAGTACATAGCAATTAAGCAAAGACTTTTAAAAGTGGATAATCCCCAGGGGTTAGTGTGAGCCTGTGGTAAAATGGGCAGGCATTCTCTATGTGCCGATGGTTGTAGTAATGGGTACGACCTTTTTGAGAAGTTACTGGGCAATAGCTGTCAAAATTGGATATACGCAAATGTTTTGACATAGCAAAATCTGTCCTAAGGAGACACCTGCATAATATAGCAATGATATACATAATACTATTCCCTATAATGTTGTTAATAATTTTCCACTATTAGAGATTATCTAAATGCCCACTGACAGGCGATTATAATATATCCAAAGATTTATCATGAGCAATGAACCTGAAACCGACCTAAACGTACTGATGCAAAAATGCACTCATTTTATCCTGCTAAAAGAAAGTGAATTTCAGAACAGTATATACTATATGACCTTGTTTTCAGAATAAAACTACGTATACACAAAAAGACCTGTAACAACAGGCAGAGAATGTTAAGAGTAGTTATCTTTGGAGCCTTGGATTATGGGGTAGCTGTACTTTCTACTTTAAATATTTCTATTTTGTTTGCATTTTTATCACAAAGTACATATTATTTCTATAAATTGGAAATAAAGGCTTAAAAATTTTTGATGAGGTAGAAGACCCATTCATATCAGTTATCTCAATAACAAACTTATAAACATGTTTTGTTAGAGTTCTTATCAGCCTCACCTTCTGACCCAAGGTGCTTTCCTGCTCATTGGTATTGAAAACAGTGACATTTTCCAGATTAAACTGACTCTGCAAGTTAAGACCTATTAAAAAAAAAAAAAATTTCAAAGCAAATCCACCAAATGCCTAAACTTGTTGAAGAATATAACTTTGTCATACAACCAAAATGTACAAAATAAACCTATAATTAAGCAAAAGATCAAGTCGGAAATAATGACACTTTGATTTTCAATTCCTTCCTAAGATTCTTAAAGAGTACACAGAATTCTACATACACTATAACAAATATAGTTGATCCTTGTTATTCATAAATATTTAAGAACAATTTTATATGATGTAATATGTAGTAATTTATAATTTTGCTGAATCAGCTAAAAACTATTAATCAAAAAGTGAGAGTATAACAATATTTATGATAAAAACATTGTAGTTATAAGAGCTAGGTTTCTCACTGTCAGAGAAAGAAACTAAATAAGCAGGTCTGCTGGTGCAAGATTAACTCAGAAGTATTAGTATAATCTCATGGTTTTTTGCTATTGGTTATTTAAAAATAGAAAGTGTGATATTGCAATTTATAAGAAATATATATATTTTGTCATTCAGATGACTGAAATATATTTCTCAGATATATTTGGGCTTCATCCACAGTTCCTGGCTCACAGCTCCCAACCCCCTAAGTGATGAAGGCAAAAATAGTATCTCTTATTACATTAAAGGGGTGATTTTTGGACCCAACCTAAGGGGAAGGGGGCTGTTTGACAGTACAGCCAACCAGGTGGTTAGAATATTAGGACTTTCAGTTCTATCTCTTGATTTCTGGGGAGGGGAGATGGGCTTGACATTGAATCAATTGCCAATGGCTAATGACTTAGTCAATCATTATTATGTAATGAAGCCTCCATAGAAACCCAAAGGGACAGGTCATTGCTATCTTTATTAGAGAGTTTCCAAGTTGGGGAAACAGGGCTTCCACGTGCCATCATGGGACAGAAAGCTCCTTTGTCGTTTTAATCTGGCCATTGATTTGTACCCTTTAATATCCTCTATAATAAATCAGTAATCTAATAAGTAAACAGGTTTTCCTGAATTCTATGAGCTATTATAGGAAATTAACTGAACCCAAAAGGAGGGGTGTGTGGGAATCTGACTCATAGCCAGTTGGTCAGAAATAGGTAAAAACCTGGGCTTGTGACTGGCTTTGAAGTGTAAGACAGTCTTGTGGGCCTGAGATCTTTACCTGTGGGATCTGATGCTCTCTCTGGGTACACAGAGAGTGTTAGAATTGAGCTGAATTCAATTGCTTGTTGGTGTGGGGAAGCCACCCTCACTCCCCACCCCCGCCATGTTGGAATTGTGTCCAAGAACCCCTTTCAGATATACAGAAATAAATACAGATGTATACGTATACACAAGTTGTATACATACAAATCTTTCCTAGTGCTATCCACTGAGAGGGCCCAGAAGCAGTGATACTCTAGTAACAATTAGCATATTAGCAGATTCCGGCTTCTAAATATCATTCTTAAATAAAAGGAATCAGGCTCCTTGGAGAAGTAGGTGATTTTAGGGCTGGGCAGGAAAAATATAAGATGAGCCTGCCTATCTTCTCATATCAGGAAAACCTAAAAGAATTTCCAATGGGCAAAACTAGAACAACTTGAGCAACAAAGTAAATGATACTATGGGATTATAACCCAGAAGATAAAATAAATATCGGTAAGTTCATACTGAAATAATCAAATTAACAAGTAAATAAAGAGACTACTCTTCCTTATAGAAGAATATCAATTAATAATGTAAAAGGAATGAAAGAAACAGAAAATCAACACAAAGACAATCTAATAACAATCACTGTAGGCAAGACCCACTGATGAACATGTTACTACTATAATCAGTGGGCAAAGGTCTAAGAAGAAAAAGAGTATTTGCATAGCCTCAAAGTATCTCCCTCCAAATATTTAATTACAAAGGGAAAAACAGTACTTTGCAGCAGAAAAATATGGTGGTCAAGGATAACATCACCAGTAATAAGATAAATCAACATCACAATGAAATGGTGCACTGAGAAAAACAGATAATTTCTGTCTTCTTCCCCCAAATCCATAACTTTAATCCAGTTATGAAAAACCATCAGACAAATCTAAATCGAAGAGCATTCTATAAACTACCTGGCCAAAGCTCTTCAAAAGTAACAAGGTCATGAAAAAAAAAAAGCAGGCTCAGGAACTCTGACTGACTGGGGTGATTAAAGTAACATAACAACTAAATGCAATATGGGATCCTTAAATAGAAAAAAATAGTGATAAAATTGGTAAAATCCAAATAAACTCTGTAGTTAACAGTGCTGTACCAATGTTGATTTCTTGGTTTGGATAACAGTACCATGGCTATGTAAGAGGTTAATATTATTAGATGAATATTATTTAGGTATTCTCTATACTATTTTTGCAACTCGTCTTCAAGTCTAAAGTTACTTCAAAACGAAAGGTTTTTTAAAAAAGGCAAGTATGCTAGATCAAGAAGTTAGTGAATACACCTGGCTAACCATTCAGCATTGACTACTTAAAAAAAAAAACCTGTCTATTATCTATTTATTACTCAATATAGCACATGCTATAACTCTCATTAAGTTTAAAAATTTCAGTGATACTTCAGTACATTTAATGGTAAATTACATGCTAAAATGTCTTTTTGAAGGTTGGGATATATCCTAGTGAATTTCAAGCATCTACAAATGTTAAAAAAAAAAAGAGGAAAAAAAATGTACTGTAAGAAAATATTCCAAAATGCCAACCTAGGGTAGAAGGATTGATTATGAATAATGAAGTTTTTCCCTCCACTTTCCAATTTTCTGAAATAAGGTTGTGTACTGATATAACTTAAAAAATAAATTTAAAAGTATAATACATTAAAAGATATAGTTTAAAGCTACCTCTAGCAATACGTTGTCAGTCTTTCAACTAGTTAAAGCAGAAAAGGTAGCTGATGTCTTGTCAATTTAGAGATGTCGTATATTAAAAAAGTTATTTAAAATGTTTTTAAAAAATTGAAGAGACTGGAAGCTGGAGATAACCAGAAAGGATAAAATAATTTCTGAGAACTGAAACACTGTTCTTACATCTTCTGTAAATTACAGAAAAAGAAATCACTTGTGAGGGGGTACACTTCATTTCACAAAGAGATAGAGCCTTCATTCACCACACATTTAAATGGTGACTAGGTGTCTGGTACTGTTCTAGGAACAGAGAATATAGAAGTGAACGACATAAACTGAAAATGATAGGTGGTGTTAAATGCTAAGAAGAGATTTGTAATCAGGTGGTAATAATGTGTGACTGCTGTGACAGGTTAAGATAGATGTCAAAAAGAGCCTCTCTGAAGAAGTGAAATTTAAACTGATATTGAATGATAGCAAGTCAGTAATGGGATAGCAATGAACAAAGGAATTACAGAGGGAACACTCAGTGCCATGTCCCAAAGTTCAACTGATCTTGACATTCTAAAGGCATAAAGAAGGTGAGCTGCCAATTCAACGGGGAAAGAATGTCTTTTCTACAAATGGTGTTGGGATGACTGGGTATCCATATACAAAAGAATGAAACTGGACCCCTACCTCACACCGTATATAAAAATTAACTCAAAACAGATCATAGACCTAACTGTAAGAGCTAAAACTCTTGGAAGAAAACACAGGAGTAAATCTTCGTGACCTTGGGTTAGGGTAGGGGTCCCCAACTCCCAGGCCGCAGACCGTACTGGTCTGTGGCCTGTTAGGAACTGGGCTGCAGAGCAGGAGGTGAGCGGTGGGTGAGTGAAGCTTCATCTGTATTTGCAGCCACTCCCCAGCATTAGCTTCACTTCCACAGCACCACCAGAGATTATCAGGCATTAGATTCTAATGGGAGCACTGGTCTCTGGTACCAAAAAGATTGGGGACCTCTGGGTGAGGCAATGGTTTCTTAGATATGACCAAGAGCACAAGCAACAAAAGAAAAAAATAGATATAAAGCTTCACCAAAATGTAAAACTTTCGTGCAACAAATGATACTACTGAGAAAATGAAAAGGTAATCCACAGAATGCGAGAAATATCTGCAAATTATATATTCTATATGAGTCTAGTATCTAGGATATTAAAAGAACTCGTATAACTAATAAAAAGACAACTCAATTTTAAAAACCTGCAAAGAATATGAACTGACATTTTTTAAGGAAGACATACAAATAACCAGTAAGCACATGAAGCCTATGCTTAACATTTTTAATCATTAGGAAATCAAAATCAAAACCACAGTGAGATACCACTTTATATCCACTAGGATGGATATAGTAAAAAGACAGACAACAGTATTAGTAAAGATGCAGAGAAACTAAAACCCATGTGTATTGATGAAAGGATTGTAAAATGGCACAGTCTCTTTGGTAAAACAGTTTGGTAGTTCCTCAATAATATAAACAGTAATTCCACTCTAGATATTTGCCAAAGAGAAATGAAAACATATGTCCACACAAAAATCTGTACACAAATGTTCACAGGAGCAATATTCATATAGCCAAAAACTGGAAACCATGCAAATGTCTATCAACTGATGAATGGATAAACAAAAGGTGGTATATCTATATAGGGTATATTATTTGGCCATAAGAAGGAATGGATTAGTGATGTATGCTACAATGCAGATGAACCTTGAAAATATGCTGTTTAAAAAGCCAGTCACAAAGACTACATATTGTAGTATTCTATTTTTTAAATGTCCAGAATAGGAAAATCTAGAGACTAATAAATAGATTAATGGTTGTTTAGGGCTTGGGCAAAGCTAAGTATGAAGGTAAGTGGGATTGGCAGTTAATGGATACAGGTTCCTTTTAGAAGGAAAATATTCTCATAATTAGACCATAGTGATGGGCATAACCCTACGAATATACTAAAAAACAATGAACTGTACACTTTAAATGGTGAATTGTATGGTATGTAAAGTCACATTTCAATAAAGCTGTTAAAAAAAAAGTATAAAAAAGGGCAACTTTCCAGTAATAGAAGGCCAATTAATTCAGATTAACCTTCCCACTAAAGACAACTAAAAACTTGGATAAATTACATTAATTCTGTAAGTATTTATAGGTCAAAAACCTTATTCATAGCACTGTTCTGGGCAATAAGAAAATGGTTTTCTTTAAAACAGTACAAAGTTGACAGGATAGCAGGAATATCAGGCAAAAATCCAAAAGGAAAGGAAGATAAGCAATGCATCATTTAGCACTCAAAGCCACTTTTGTCTTGAGGACATCTGCCAAACAAGAAGAATCAGTTACAAAACTGAGTTAGTAACTTCCTGCAGTTAGGATATAAAAGTAAATCTCTGGGCCCAAGGAAGGTGGGGAATCTAATAAATTCTATCCCAATCATCTTAAAGGCTGAGAACTTGTAGGACTACATCCTCAGGTAGGGATGAACCAAACGACAGTCTAGTACCAAGTCTTCTTGATGATCTAAGAAAATAGGTCTTGAGCTGGGCTGGATTAAGTGTGTGGCAAAGTAATGAAAACTCTATCTGGAGAAAGATATCTATTATAAACCTCAAAATTATTTCTTTAAATATCTTCTTAAATATAACAGCCAATACTAACAGCACACACACAGAGATAAGACAACATGAGTGAGAAACAGTAGAAAGAGACACTAGAGACAGATACACAAAGACGAAAGTACTGAAATAATCAGAAACAGAAAATAAAAGTAAAAATAACGATGCTGGATAAACCCTAAAATATAAGTTTGAAAATTATCAGCAGAGAATAAGAAATTAAAAAGTGACAGCAGATTCTGAAAAGACCTAGAAATGAAAAATACAACAACTGAAATTAAGAACTTGATTAGCAACAGATTATTCATAGCTGAAGAGAGAAGTAGTGAGTTGGGAAACAGCACTGAAGAAATTATTCGGAATGTGATAAAGAGATGAAAAATATAGGAAGTGTAAGAAGCAAAGAAGGAAGGTACAAGGATGTTTATTGGATTTCCAGAAAAAGAGGAATATAATATTTCAAGAGATAATGGCTAAAACTTTTACAAACTGGATTAAGGACCCCAATCCACAGATTCAAGATATCCACAAATCTGAAGCATGATAAATAAAAAGAAATCTATGCTAAATACATCACAGTAAAACTGAAAAAAGAAAAAAAAAAAAGAAAATCTGAAGAGCAAATAGAGAAAGAAATCTAGATTATTTTCAAAGGAGTTAGACTGACATTTCACTTGTCTATAGAACAATGCAAGATAGAAAGCCAAGTAATGATTATTTTCCACAAAATGAAATCCTGTATTTAGTACCAACCTAAAATCTTATACCTACTGAACCACTCAAGAATAAGGAGAGATTTTCAGACAAAACACAGATCTGCATTAAAGTCTAAAGGAGAAAATGATTACAGTTAGGTTAGAAATAGAAGTAGTAAATACATTGGTTAAACTAGGTTAATCCTGACCACATTAAATAAGAAAAAAAAAACAAACAAACAGCATAGATCTAGGATGACAAAAAGAAAGCACATAAAAATCACTGCTAATATGTACTGTAGGACTTTCTCATATGTAGGTTGTTGTAAACTCTTACATATTTTATTTCATTCAACCCTTATAACATATGAAGTAGGTGGTATGTATATTAGCCTGATTTAAAGAAGGGAAGACTGAGGCAAAGAGATATTAAAACCTGGCATTTAGAATAGATTGTGGAGGGCCCTGGAGAACTGGCAGTGTTCCATTTCTGGACTGGACAGTGGGTACACGAGTCTTTGCTTCATAATTATTCTATATGTTTACTTTAAGCACTTTTCTATATGAGAGTTATTATTTCACAATTAAAAATGGTGAAAGAAATAAAGGGAAGTAAATGTGACTAAACAGTAATGACTGAGGGAGAAAACAGAAGCAGAAAAATAGGCATACATTATGAAATGAAAAAAAACCATGATGGTTCAAATCTACATATTTCAGTGTGATTCAACTGCACATTATTATTAAGCTTTGAACTTAAAGAAAGAACCATGACTTTATTTAAGGGTTACCTGTGTTATACGCTAGGACCAGTATCACTGTTTACAAGTAAAAAAATAAATAAAATGACAATTTTCTATTCTATCTTTCAACTTTAGAACCATTTTCTTGTTGTCATCATGACAGATTCAAAGCCATTAAAAACTAGAAAAGATTTTCCTGTAAAGCATTTGTTTAATGTATAAAAGCTTACCTGATTTCTCAGATAAAGGGAAAAGCCTGGCCAAAAAGAGTTGAATTCGTCCACAGAAGACTGTATTCTGGGATTTCGATAATCTTCTAAGGAGATCTAACAATATGAAAATGAAGGTTACACAGAAAAGATCTTTCTGTTTATCACAACCATACCCAGTTTCTTAACCAGTTTGCCAAGAGTATCTTCCTAAAGCAGTAGTTCTTAAAATGGAGGAAAAACTAATGCCACAAAAAACCCCTACAAAATTAGGAATAAAACAAGTTTAGCAAAAGCAAGATAAGCTTTACCAATTGTTTTTGGTTTTTGATAAGTTTCCACCCAGAACAGGAACAGTTTAAAGTGAATGATCAGTTTTAATAAATCAGCCTATTATTTAAAAATGAAGATACAACTCTTTTATTACTTGTATTTAATTCGACTATCTGTTTTTCTGGCCATGTTTACATTTAAAAAAAAATCATTTACCAATGAATTACTTACCATTGCACATACGTAGTAAATAATTTTTCCCAGCCGAATAGAATGTATTCTGAAATTAAGACAGAAATTATTACTATAGTTCAGAAGTTGTACATCCTTCAATAATAAGTCACGGGAAGTAAAATACTAAAGAACAGTAACATACACTGGGAGTTTACTATGCCACTTTCACTTTTTTAAAGCAAATAATATTTTTAATAAAATAAAATTTTCTGATACATAAATTAACAAAACATGATATCACACTGTTTTAAACATGTGAAAGTGTGCTATTTCAAGTAAAATGTTACTAAGTCAAAATTTGTATTTCAACTTTTCTCCATACATGATTCTTACTTACCCCTCCCACCCTCAGCAGAGAGAATATGTAACTCTTTCACAAGAACAAACTTTTTGACAATTAGCAATATCAGAAATTTAAGCCAAAAAAACCTACCCTCACAATTCTAGATCAATAAAAAGATAATGTTAGTAGAAAAAAGAAACTAAAGAACTTACTGATTTCCAAGTAGCAACATTTTTTTCCACAAAAGTGAATATTGTGTCACACTGATCCAAAGGAAGACAATCCAAAACATCTCCCAACAATACAAAAGGTGTAGATGCAGTACAAATACCTTCAGGTGGAACACAAGCCAATTTAAAAGTTTAAAATACTGTTCAGTAAAATTGCCCATGCAAAATCATTCTGAAGAATATTGTAAAGGTACACTTTATCAGTCCTAATAAGACTTTAAAAGACAAGCAATGGTAGCAACCTAAAAGTCCCCAAACAGGACATACTTTTAAGTTTTGGTAAGCGCACTCAGTAATAATGTTAATGATATTCACTTTTGATAACACTTCTAGAGCATTTACTATATGTCAGGCACACTAAGTGTTTTACATATGCTAATACATTTAATCCTTATAACCCTATGAGGAAGATAATACTATCTTCAGTTTATAGAATGGGAAAACTGAGACACAGAGAAGTTAAATAACGCCCAAGATCATAGAGCCAGTAAGTAAGTGGCAGAGCTGGGATACGAACCCAGGTAGTCTGGCTCCACAGTCTGTTTTCTTCACCACTAAGCTATTCAAAAGAATATAATGCAGCCAATTAAAAACGATGATTATCACTATAATAACTTGGAAAATGTTTATTATATAAAGTTAAGTGAAAGAGGCAGGATTCAAAACTGTATGTATATTAGATACAACAATAAAATTTTTTTAAGACTAGAGAAACTAAAACTATATACTAAAATAAATTGTAGTTTTTAAAGTAGAGGAATTATGACTAGTATTTTTTCCTTTTTTCTCTTTTCTAAATGTTCTCTAAGGTTGCTGAATTGTGTCTGTGACTTGAAAAGATGATCTCTGAAAATATAATAAAAAGGTTTGATACTGATTTCAACTATTATTAAACATTTAAAATAACAGTATTGTTTCAGGAGAAAGAATAGTAAAAAGCTGTTTATTTCTAAATTCGATGTTATTAAAATAAAGCAATAAATTAAAGATTTTAAGAAAAGGACATTTAGACTAGCTGAAAATACTTTTATCTCTGCCTTGTTCTTCCTTCTACTTTAAGGTGATACTAAGATACTATCACTAAGGTGATAACTTTACTTGTTTAAGTAAAGTTAGGCATAGTATGTTAAAAAAAAATTTAGGGGGCATTGTAAGCCCAAAACACTGCATTAATACAGTATTTTTAGAAAAAGGTAGTAATGTTCCCAGCTCTACTCTGCACTGATAAGATCATATCTGGAATGTGATGTGAGGGATAATGCCTAGAACCAGTGGGTGGCATAAGGCAGCAGATTTTAACTCAATACAAGGGTAATCTGATAATCAAAAACTATCCAAAAGAAATCAGATAGTGAGCTCCATTAATGGGTGTACAGCCTGGATGACCACTTGCCAGGCATGTTACAGAGGGAAGGTAGGATAGGCCAGAGATGAGACTGAACTGGATGACCTCTAAAGTCCCTTAAGACCCAGATTCTGTGATACTATATATGCCCTGGATATCTAAGAGATTTGAAGGACATACTTCCTGACATGAGTTGCACTAGTTTGGCCTCAGTTACTCACATTTGATAATTACAGAACTTAAGAAATATTACCTATATTCTGCTCCCAAAGTTTCTGATTAAAACTAAGCTAAAGCCTGGCAATTGCATTTAAAAATAGAGATTCACTGGTGATTCTGATGAGCTGGTTTATAGCATGATCCCCCACCAACTTTCACAATCTGTGTCCCAGCCTCTACATGACCCTCTTTGCTTCACCTCGGCCACATATACCCTCTCCTCAGTTACTGAATACCTTGCAATGTTCCTATTTCCATGGTTGTTCACAATGTTTTTTCTGCCTAAATAGTCCTCCTCCTACCACGTGGTAAGTTCCTAACTTAATCTTTTAAAGCGCAGAGCACACAGCGCATCTAAAAACCTCCTATACCTTTGAGCAGGCCACTACATCTATGCTCCTGAAGCACACTGTATATATACTTATCATATCCTGTTTCTTTGTTATGTAAACTATCAGCTTTCAAGGACAGGCATTTTCATATATTTTAACCAGTAAAGTGTCTGACACCTAACAGAAGCTCAATAAATATCTGCCAAGTTGAATTTAATAAAATATAGTTATGGACAATTTTAAAACGTGTCACATAAACAACACTATAATTTCTCTCAAGAAGGAATTTTCCGCATCAAATTAAAGTGTTTACTTACAGTTTAACTAAGTTCATGAGCCCTCATCTTTTTCAAATAAAGTTCTAAACAATGACTTTGTACAACTTCAAGTGGTAAAAACATTACCAGTGTATAGGAGTAACATATCGAGGTAATCATGAAGTAAGCAGACACTGCATACTGTTTGACAGAAACTAGGCAAGGAACAGTCCATTGCACAACTCACTGAAGTATGCTTAATGAATGAAATAATAAACATCTTATATAAAAGTTTACCATGAGAAGTCGGAATTTCTGAATTATGCTTAAGTTCACAAAATAGCTTGCTGCTACACTGGAAGACCACTTTTATCTTTTATGTTCCAGTTTTTGTAGGAATAAGTATCAAAATAATATGTGAATAATGCTTTACAGATTAAAAGGAACCTTTTGCATAAATTATCTGAATTAATCAAATGAATATTTTAACCAAATTGGTTAAAGAAGAGTTATAACGAACTTCTTCATTGTTTCTTTCTGCAAATATTTAATGAGCTTCTACTATGTGTTAGATAGGCATTGTGTACTTATGTCTTTTTAAAAATCTCTTGGAACTATCCTCCACTGCCACAATTTCATTTTAACAGTCCCCTACCTACTTTTCCTGACAGCAGTCTCCCCTAATCCAGCTCTATTTCCTCTTTAATATGGCATTCAAAGCCCTTTACAAATGACACTAACCTATCCCTCCTGCTTCTTTCCTCACCATTTTCATCATCCTTTTACCCCTCTGCTCCACGTAGTTCTTCACCCATGCTAAAGGTAGCCTTTACGTAGCTATTCCTGTCTATTTCTGCTTGACAAATTCATCATCCCTCACATCCCAGCTCACTGCAGCTTCCTAAGACATTCCTGATTCCTTTAGACACTGAAGTTTATAGTCACTTCAACCACACTTCATTTCCATTTCAACCACAGTAACTAAACCACAGTAAAACATTTACAAGTCTGTTTCCTCCATTAGCCACTAAGCTCCTTATGAGCAGAAAATGTTTTATTTACCATTGAACTGCCAAGTCCTAGCTTAGCACCAGGCACATAGTAGATGCTCAATAAATATTTACAGGCTGAACAAAACAACTTGAAAACAAAGTGCTAAAATGTGCGCTGCATACTAGGAATGAGAAATAAATGTGAGGTAATTTAACTGAGACTTCTTGGAAAAGGCAGAATTTGAAAAATGAACAAAATCAGATCAGTGGAGAATTATGGGGAGAAAAAGTTTTAAATAAAGGATGTCATGTTCAAGATTACTTGAAAACAAAACAAAACCATACTTACCTTCGGTTACTCCCCCAATAGCAAGAGAAATAATAGCTAAAACGTTTTCACATGATGAATGATTTATCTACCAACAGAGGAGAAAACAATTTAATTTAGGGCCAGAGTTCCAACTAATCTGATAACAATAAAAACATATCCTCAGACATTAAAATAAATTAATTATCACAAATATGGGATAAAGATGATTCCTCACAGAAGATAAAATTACTTTTAAGATGAAAATACAAAAAATAAATAGTAATAGTCACTAAATGTAGAAGTATACCAAGTGATAATAAGCAGTGATTCGATTAAAATCCAAAGGTCTTAGAAAAATGGTTACATTAGCATGATTAAGGCTGTAAGCTAATCATGTACAAAAGAGCTGAGGCCATAAATCAATCAATGGCACAGGGCAAAGGCAGGGACAGGAGAATGAATTGTACTGGTGCATCAATATGTATGAGAGGGTTTTAATAGAAGGGAGGTAGTGTCTAGGTTCAATAACATCATAAAAACCAGCATTTATTGAATGTTCATTAACTGTCACTCTACAGAACCACCTTGAAAGAATGGTTATTTCCCTTCTTGCAAATAAAAGTGAGGCTCAGAAGAATAAAGTAACTTGCCCAATTCCTCACAATAGGTAAGTGACTAGGTCTGAAGAAGAAGAAAAAATGTTTTGATGCAGAATTGTCCAAAAGGAAGGGACACTGTATTACATCCATGAGAAAAAGTTCCAGCTTCTCAGCACCCAACCTTCACTAAACAAGAATAAACTGATGAAACTTTTCCTTTCATTTGGGTGCCCCACTAAAGGTAAATAAATCCAGATTTTTCACATTTGATTAAATTTCTCTACTGAAGTTAGACAAGCCCTAGTTTTTTTAAAAGATGCTGATGAGAAGAATGCCATGGGAAAATGAGAGCATGGAATCCCAATTTCCCATGCTGAACGTCCCCTACTTGATCTTTTGTGTCACTATAGGATGTGCCTCTGTCTATACAACAAAGCAAGAGGACCCATCTACAAATTCTAGTTCTTGCTCAGGAAAAATTAAAATGAACTTTTCTTATACTATTCACTTGGAGAGAGTTCTCTTCATTTAGTAAACCAAACTCTTCAAAGGATTTTGTTCCTGTGCTGTAAAAATCTTAATTATTACATAACTCCTATAATATGATCAAGTTAGCTTTTGAAAAATAGCAAGCTCACTCTAGGAAAAAAATCATATTTAAATAGTCATTCAAATAAAAGCAATTAAAAAATAACATAACTTATTAATTTGCCAATAACAATAAATTTTAAAAAACATACTTACAATTTCTTCTTCTAGAACACCTCTGAAAGCTTGGTCAAGGGTACACTTTTTTTCATTTTCACTATTAAAAACAAAATACAGCAACATTTTTCAAGCAGCTCAGGGTAAGTATAAAGATTCATGCAAGCATATTCATGGATATCAATGTCTTACCTGCCAGGTAACTGGTTGAAGGTATTCAACAATGGCTTGATATTTTTGCTGTTCAGGGCCTCTCTGGTAGACTTCTAGAAAAATAAAAACAGCAAATAAGTAGAAAATTTTTGCTTTTTACTGAAAAACACATCACTCATAAGTATTTCTAACTTAAAAATCTTTATAACTGGGAAAAATCCCTATCAGTCATTCTATCAGCAGTTCTTATTCAAATACCACTTATTGATACATACTCATCACTTTAAACCCAGCCAAGAGCTTCTTAGCTAGGCTTTCTCATTCCAGGTTTTCTCTCTATTATAAATATTACATTCGTGAGAGTATTCTGCTTTTTCTAAAAAAAAGTTTCCAAATGACCCCTTATTTACAGGTTTTGGTTTTAAAGTTTCATAGCTTCTTCCCAAAGTCTTGATAAGGTTATTCACTTAATCTATTCAATCTTTGGTCTTAAAGTTTCATAGCTTCTTCCCAAGGTCTTGATAAGGTTATTCTACTTAATCTATTCAATCTTATTTCCCACTACCCCTAACACATACTCTTCACTAAAGTTTACCCATTTTCATAATTTTCTATCAATCTCATTCTAGTGTATTTACACATTCATGTTGTTCTTCCCGCCTGCTCATGCAAATTCTATCCATTTTTCAGGGTCCATCTCAAGTCCTACCTCCTCTAGGTACTTGCTCAGTACAGTCCCTCACACATAGTAAATACCACCTGCTGGTTACCTTAAAGTAGTTGCAATTGAAAGACAAAAATATTGCAAAGTCATTTATTGTGAAAATTCACGTACACTTGAAAAGTCATCTTATTACCTCACTGGAGTTAGATTTATACTAGAAATGTCCATTCCGGACTTTGCCAAGAAAGGCCCTATCATCTTGGACAAATCCCTTAATGCTACCTTTTCCTCACCAGTTAAACAAGAGGGTTGTTGTAGACCTTTACTACCAGCAGCAGCAGTATTGCCTGGGAAATTGTTAGATTCCCAGTGCAAGCCTACTGAATGAGAATATACCTTTAACAAGATCCCAGGTGATCCCACAACACAAGGAAGCTGGAGAACACTGTACTAGATAATCTCTAATTAAATGGCCTCTTCCAGGACTAACATGATCTTGGATATTCCTAACAATTACTCTTAGCAGAATTTCAAAGCACCAGAGATTACAGCAAAATGCACAGAAAGAAAATCATTCTGATAACATAAACAAGATATAATCTGATAGAAGACAAACCCCACCCTGCTCGGAAACAAAACAAAACAAAACCCTGCACACACAAAAAACTACTTACTACAAAGAATCAATTTTCTTTCACGGAATTTTCATTCTGGCATCACTATAACTAGTTAAACATTTAGTATGCATAGTTAACCATCCGAGTAGCTGAATCATGACTCGAGATATTGGCAAAAGCTAAAGATAAATACAGTCAAACAACTTAGAACAAGATTCTTCATGCTGAGGGCTATGTGGGCAACACAAAAGAAAGCTCGGTTTAAAATCAGAATAAAAGTTTAGTAAATCACTCAACTTGTGTGTGTGTGTGTGTGTGTGTGGAGGTGTCTCAGTTTTCATGTCGTCTAGAAGGATAATAAAACAGCCTACTTTACAGTGCTAACATGAAAACACTCTGTAAGGTGTTTCTCAGATGCTAAAACTACTGTTCTCCAATGTGTAAGAATAAAATGACATCTGGCAACCCTTCCCAAGCTTTTCCCACTTAGGATTTCTTAATCAATCTCTTAGGAGATATGGAGAGTGAAAGGTGTGGTGAACAGGCAGCCAGAGCAATCATCGGGCAGTTAGGAGGTGGGTCAGGAGCCGGTTCTCTGGGCTAAAACCACTCCCTTCCAGTTCTGGAGACACCTGCCCCACTAAGCGAGATGCAGAGTCGCTAAACCAGACGGGAGATCATCTACAGATGAGCCCTTCATGCAGGGTGCCCAGAACGCGGAGACCCGGCTCCAGCCGTCAGGATGGCGGAAACGGACAGCAAAGGACGCGCGGAAAAACCAGGTAATGCGCTTTTCCCACCTCCCCGCCCCAGACGGGGCTGGGAGCCAACGCTGCGGCGTATACACCTCTGTCTTCGCTTTACCCTAAGGTAAAATTCCAGTACTTTCATCGAGAGGAGGGTAAAGAGTAGCGCCGGGTCAAGGCCGCTCCCTCCCGCTTTACACTCACGGTAAACCGCGTCCGCGCTTCGGGTAAACTGAAGAGCGGCGGCGTCGGAGACATCTTCTCGGCTGCGCGTGCCCGCCACCGCGCTGCGGCGCAGGCCGATGACGTCAGGCCGGGAGCAGCGAGATTACCGGCTCTGTACGCGGCTAGAGCGGCGTGTGAGCAAAGGGGAGGGCCGCCTGGTAGTTGGGAGCTTCTGTGATGACCGAGTTCTGGTGGGCCTTGGGAGCCTCAGTCCGCCACACACTACTGGTCCTGGTTTGTGGGTAACCTTTGTGGCGATGGCGTATGGGTGGCTGCGCCCCTGTAAAGTCTGCAGGGAACAGGAATAGGCTGGGAAATTACCGCGGTGCTTTTCCTGGTTTGGAGAAGCCCAGCTAGGTCCGGCTCACTGGGGTGCACGGGAAGCTAACTGCTGCCGAGAATCGAAGGCAGGTGGGTTATCTGGGAAGGCAAAATGGGCAAGTGTTGACAGTGGCCGTGGGCACCCGGACCTCAGTCCTTCCCAAAGGAATAGTCTCAGCCCCGGATTTGCGTATCAGCCTTGTAGTTCATGGGCCCTGTAGCTCATGAGCAGTTCATTCTTCTGTGAAATAGGTGTCATGCCTGTGTCACAGGGCTCTTGAAAAGCGCGAATGCAATAATGCAAGTGTGGCTTGCATAGCAAGATAATGATTATTATTAATATCTTGGAATCTGTTAACTTGCGGGCACATACAGATCTCTACAGAAAGAGAAGGACCGAGGAGGAATGCAATATTCAGCGCTGATAGGAAAATGGATAGCCCTGCGTCTAGGGTAGAGGCACCCCTTTCAAAACCATGTCTTCTCAGCAATTTCTTCCATGTCTCCTCTCACTGGAGAGGCTTGACCAATGAGAAGTCAAGCAGCCATTACTTTCTTAGTTGGAATTATGCTGTGGGGAGAGAAATTATGTATTGACTCAAACGGAAGGAACTTCCATGTGTACCTAAATGGAGAAAGTTAGGTGCGCTTACCTTGTTCCCTTCGTTGACATCCAACGAGAATACAGGAAGCCAACAACAAAAAAATATGTTATAGTGTTTCCTGTAAGTGGGAATTGTGAGCAATGATGGCTACCTGGAGCATTGCAGTCTTTTTTAGAATCAACAGAATCATTCAGGGTTGATTGTATAACATCTCAAAATTGGCAAACTAAACTGTTATTAACTGATTTAATAGGTAACTGATGTAATAGGATTATTATATTACAGGTGATTATTAACTAGAGCACAAAACAACTAAGACCAGAGAAAGAAATACAATTTTTTTGCAAAAATCCAAACATAAGAAGAGCTGGAGTTTATTTGACTCATCCAGCAAAGCCCAGTGACTTAGAATTCTATTGGTTTATTCAGCAAACATTTGTTGGATACATTGTACACAATGGACAGTAGTTGTTGAAAGAATAATATATGAATGAGTGAACAAAGTAATAAAGCTTAATTCCTATTTTGAGGGGCTCTTAGTGTGGTTGACATAAAAGGAACAAACATTTACAGTATGTATACAATTTCCTAAGTAATTTAGGTAATAGCTGCTGTAAGAGATCAAAGGAGAGCGAAATCCCTACCATATGAGATGGTCAAGGAGCCTTTATCAGAAAGATAGAATATGAGCTGGACCCTGGAGGATTCCAATAGACATAGGTAGGAGTGGGAAGGGGTGAATAGGAAAGATACTCCCAATGGAGAGAATGGTATGAGCAGAGGTATGGAAGAGAGAAAGCATAGTGAAAGATAGCTGTTTTCTTTAACTTTGGGTTCTGAACAGAAATAGGGCTGAACAGTTAATCTGAAACCCCATTGTATTAACGTTTGAAGCCAAAGAATGTTATGGATTTAAAAATGGCTTTTACAGTTTCTACCAAGTTGTAGCTGGTAGTATATTTGGAGAGAAACGAACTATTTGCTTCTTAGTGAACAAACACCAGATAAAGACACAGTAGGAAAAACAGTAGCACTCTTCACAGGGTAATGAAGAGTTATCCTTTAATGGGTACAGATTTGGGCTTGGGATGATGGAAAAGTTATGGAAATGTATAGTAGTGATGATTGCACAACAATGTGAATATGCTTAATACCCCGAGATGTACACTTAAAAATGGTTTCAAAAAGGTAAAATGCTAAATTTTGTGTATATTTTACTATAGTAAAAAAAGAAAAACTTAAAAAGCAGCAGTCTGACCTAGATAGCTTAAAAAGGGCAAAGATACACAGATATCATTATGATTTGAGACCTCAAGATAAGATTCTATTCAAAAACATCAGGAAGTAGTAAGTATTGCACTTTTAAAAAGATGTCCATTAAAAATCACTACTGTAAAATATATTTTAGCATTTAGATCACTTTAGTAAATGCTTTATAACTCCCAATGCACTTAACATAGTATCTCATTTGATCCTCTAAAGGATATTTTGAGGTAAGTAAATGCAACTGTTTTGCCCATTTTACACATGAGGAAGCAAACTCAAAGAGATGGCATTCTTGATAGAGATGATTGGCAAAATGAGACCACCCAAGGATTTTGATCCCAAGTTTTGTGCTTTCTACAGTGTTATGCTGCTAAATGATGTTATTTTATTGAGCACTTTTTATGAGCCAGACCTTTTCTTATATTATTTCTACTCCTTACACCAACATTGTACATAGTTTTATATCAGTTGGATTCAGGTTGCCATTGGAGTGATGAGACCTAGGAGAAAAGGGGGCAGCTTAGTCTGCGTTCATTCAAGTCTTTATCTTCTAGCTCAGGCAAAAGGAAACTTTGCTCCATGCTCACCAGTCAATCACATTAGGATATTGGATTGCAGCTTTTGCTGGTTCAGGTTCTGGGCCTTAGCCATCTTTCCCTTTCTCTCTCTCTCTATAATTTGAATGGATTGAGAGAATTATATTGACAGGGAACTGATGCTTGAGAGGCAAAGCTGAGCAAAAAGAATGAGACTCCATTGGGAAAGGAATGGGACTGGGCAGAATAATAACGGAAGAGGGATGGCACTTTGTGAATTTTTTTGTGTATGTGGAAAAAGGAATTACATGAAAACAAGGTGCTGTATTTTTATGGAGTGGTAGCAATTTTGAACATTTTATACTATTTTGTTTATTCAACACATTTATATTGATTACTTATAGTCTATAAGTCACAGGTACAATATTGGATTATATATGCAACATTATTATTTTATTAAATTATAAGTACTGTGTATAGCATTATCAGGTATACATGCTAAAATCCTCTTTGGTGAGCTTAGTTGGACCACATAGGTGAGCATAATTTAAGATGAAAAATAGAATAGTGAACGACTTCTTGTATGGTAAGCCCACTTTCTTGTAGAGTTTGGCAGAGATTTTGGCTGATTGTATCATTGCTTGGCTTGTTCCCCTTTCCTGTCCCGTCTCTCTCTTCCCCTTACTGTTTTCTCCTGAGAGTACCTTAATAAATCATTTGCTCACAAATTCTCACATCAGGGTTTGCTTCTGGGGATCCTGATCTGAGTCTACCAAGAAGCAGACACCAACACAGGATTAGATGTGCAAGAGGTTTATTGTGGAGGGAGCAGGAGCAGTCCACTATGTAGGCGACACCTCTGGGAGGAGGGAGGTGTAGGTAGGAAGTTTGAGTGAAGTGCAGCTCCGAGAAAGGTTTGACTCTTGTCAGTGGAGAGTCCTCAGGTTAAACTTCCTTGTTGGAAGAGTTTGGCAGTTTGCCAGAATGGCTCTGCTGTCTGTCTTGCTCAGTGGTTAAAAACGCAGCCTAGAAAGCCTGGCTTCTGTGAAATGTGGTTGATCCAAAAGGCAGTAGCTGAGACTGTCCATCCATTGTGCTTCCCCACAGCAAATATCCTAGTGGAGCATTTTCATGGCCACCACACTGTCCTATGGGATTGATATAACAATATTTTATTCCTTCATTTTCAGGAAATACTTTTTTCATTTGGTCTCAATAATTGTATATGAGCGTAGCTCCGTGAACAAAACAGAAGTGTTACTACCTTCATGGAGCTTTTATTTTGTGGGAGAGCAGATCTTATATTACAAAATAAATAAAAACATAAAAGAATTTTACTGTGGTAAATGCTGTGAGGGAAATAATAGCTAGTATCTGTTGAGTGTTATTGTGTGCTTGAATTCTAACCACTTTACATATATGAACTCATTTAATCTTCTCAGCAACCTTATGAGGTAGGTACACTTTATTCCCAGTTTTTAGGAGAAAACCTGAGGTGAACAGTGCTTAAGTAACTTAGCGTCAGGGTCACTCAAAATCAAAGGAATGAGAGACTGAGGCAGAGAATGCTTAGGCAGTATTTAAATAGAGTTGTCAGGCAAGACCTCTCTCAGGTCTGAGGAGGTAATATTTAAGTTGTATATTTGCAAGGGTGGGATTAGTCAGGGAAGGCAAAAAAGAACATTCCGGGTAGAGGAACAGCATGTGCAGTGGCTTGTGTTAGGGAAAAGGTTAGCACATTTGAGAACTGAAAGGCCAGAGTGACAAGATGGAGAGCAGTGGAAAATGAAGTTGGGGAAGTGGACAGGGCCAGATTCTTCATGACTTTGCGCCGCTCTGGAGTTTTCATTTTCTTCTCTTGCACACTATCGTCTTCTGGAATCTCACTGAACACAAAGTTTATTTTTAAAAGTTCTCCATTTTTTGTATAAACTGTTTCAGAGGAGAGTCATTTGCTTTCATTGGTCACCTTGCTTCCACTCTATGGCACATCTGATTTTCTTCATATGGCTGGTGATTTTTCATGATGTATTCATGTTTATAAATGAAGGTTAAGAGTGTTCATCCTAATAGCTATTTCAGGGGTTGCTTGGCACATTTCCCATTCCTCACTGGCTATTTCCACCCCCTTTCACCCTATTCTTATAATAGACAAAACAGTTGTGGGCATATGACCAGTCCTGGCCAACAATAAGCCTTTGAAATTTATTTCTGCAGCTGGATAATATGGCTCCTGTACTTGTCAGAATTTTTTTTTTTTTATAAACAATAGAAACCTGCTTGGTGAGTGTTTTGAGAAGTAAACTATTGGGAAGGTATCAGGAAGCTCATACAACCAAGTGGAAGCTGGAGATAAAGCTTGGGCTCAGTGGAAGCAAGCCATACTTTCAGTTTTAAGATGTTCCTGCTAACACCATTTCTAATGGTTTGGCTCTTCTCCTAGATTCTGTGGCCTCTGAACATATGCCACCATATCACTGAATGCTCACCATCACACCATGCTGCTGCAGCTATCTTGCATCATCTCCAGCTTTCAAACCTTTGCACTTTTTCCTCTAGATTCAAGGTCATGGCTGGGAGAATCTGATTAGCTACACTCAGATCTTGTGCTTGTTCTCAGCTTTCAGAGAACGGGAAAGTTATGCCTATCCTTCCTCGCTTTCAGCTTCTGTAGAAAGCAGCAGAGCCCTATTTTGGGATTTTCCTCCCACAGGAAAGGATATTTGGTGCTGAGCAGCCAATGGCATAATATCGGTTGATAGATACAATTATCTGTTACCTCAGGGGCTATGATCAATATTGAGCTAATGTTGCCATCTTCTCTATGACTTGGAGAAAGAGAAAATAGGGCCAACATACAGAAGCAGAGCTGAAAGATGGGTTATAGGAAAAGGAAAGAGAGGAAGAGAAAGATGTTAGATGGGAAGGAGAGATGTAGGGGGAGAGAAAGAGAGATGGGAAAGTGATAGGAAGAGAGATTAATTGCAAATTATTTTGCACTCTGGGATTTTTCATGTCAGACGACAGCTCCATTTTCATCTAAGTTACATGAACTATTAAATCCCTTTTGCAATAGTTTAACGCTATTTGGACTTGGACTTCATTCATTTGCCATCATAGAGTCCCAATTCATGCAGGAGCTGAGGTAGGTTTCATCTACAATTGTGTGAATAATTGTTTAGCTTAATTATTATTATTATTTTTTGTTTTGTTTTCACGAGTGCCAAAAAGAGGAGGCTGGGCTCCCCTTTTAAAGTTCTGAATGGGGTGGATTGACTTTCACATGAACCCCTGTGCTGGAGATTGTGCTCTAGCAGTTGCACACAACTCTGTTACCTCCCATGAGCCAGTCTGTAGTTGGATTTTACCTCTGAGTGGTAGCACCGGAAAGTAGCAGGCATGCCTCCTTTTAGGTGACGGGGTGACTTGAGTGGCTGTAGACATAAATATCAGCCTATAATTAAATGAATGGAAGCGATCTGGTAAGTGAAATTTATTTTCTGATAATGACTCTTCAGACCTCAAATTATGTCAATAAAGCTTGGGAAGTTTTAGAGAAGGGTGGAAGAGGAGTGTTTTAGTCTGAGTTAACCCCCCAAATAGCCAAAGACTTGTGTCCAGGTAATTTATTTGAACAGCGTTCTAAGGAAGTGGTGGAACCAGGAAGAATGAAACAGGAGGAAAAGCTATTGCAAAAGTACATTATTGTTTTGGTCACTGCTGTGGGTTGACTAGAACTCAATTTTGCTGGAATCTTTTGAGGAGCTATATATAATGTGCCTCAAAATTGCTTGCCCAAAGAAAGGAGGGAAAGCGTTTATCTTTTGACTCCCAATCCCCATTCATCAAAGGCTGAGTCATGGGATGTTGCAGTTGTACATGCGTGAATACATACAGGGCTCCCACGGGGGTTTTGTGTAACAGTACAATATAAGAGAAGCCCTGGGGCAGGCAACAAAAAAAAGGCGTATGATGTAGCTGAGGTGCAGCGCTCTCAGTTTCACCTCTGTGGACCTGGCTGTCGTAACAGTGGCTAGAGTAAAGTGGATCCAAAGGATGTGAGGCAGGGCCAAGAGGTGTCCGATATAAGGGAAAACATGCCAAATTCTTAATCTTATATAAGCGGGGGGGGGCGGGCAAAATAAATTTTTTAGTTGTGTCTTAGCTAATTTAAAAAATAGATTCAAGTATATAGATTTAAAAATATAAAGGAATCTATTTACATTTGTAGAATCAAATAATATGTACACCCCCAAGACCACTGGAGAAAATAAGAAAACATACAGTTCATATAACAAGAATTAGAAAACAAAGGAAATTGCAAAATCTCTCTCTCTCTTCCCCTCTCCCTGCCAACCTCCACTCCCCACCCCCTTCCATCTCTCTCTGTTGCTCTCTGTCTCTCATTCTTTGGGGGGGGGCATAATGTATAAATAAATGCATAAACAAATATGTGTATATGTTAAAGTAAATATTACAACGATAAAAACAAAAACACATGTATCAAAGCAGGGGTGTATCTAGTCGGAAGTTTATACAGTTTGGGAGGGGTGGTCTTTAAGAATAATAATACAAAATTACAAATACGAAATTAGATATGAAAGTGAATTTTTATTTGGAATGAGAAGATAAATGACAATACATTACAGATGTCACAAACATCATAAATTCAGAATAACATTAACTGCCTGATATCCCTCTATAATACTTTTCTCCTACATTTTTGACTGCATATTCTTTGATCACCTCATCATATGACAGTGATTATGTAATATTTCTATTAAAACAAGGATAATTTAGCTTTTTACTTAGCATAGTGAATATTCGTTTTTATCGATATTTTAGAAAAGCTTTTTTTTTTTTTTCCAGCTTAAAAACTAATTAATCTCATCTGTGACTTCCTCAGCAATTCCTTGCTCAGGTGATGTTTCTTGCTCTGAGAACTCAACTATAGCCAGAGCTTGCCCAGCCAGCCCTGTCCTCTTTGCCATAGTACCCTTCACTCCTTTACCCCCAGTAAGCCAGTCCTTGATAGGGAGAGGTAGCCATGAAGCTCAAATGTTGAACTTTGTGTAGGGAGCGGAGCAACATCTTAAAAAAAAATATATAGTTTTTTGGCGGGGTTGGGGTCCTGCTGCTTAATGGGTCTACCGGGGGAGGTTGTCGATGAGGGCCAAGAAGACACAGTAGCACTGGCACTTCTCTAGATAAAAGGGAATACAAAAGTACTTGATTAACCAAAAGATGTCAGGAAAAGAGGAACAAAGATGGGCAAATAGAAAACAAATAGCATGCTGACAGACTAAAAACCATTCATATCGTTAATTGCATTAAAATTGAATGCTGGAATAGTAATAAAATAGGTAAATTTTAAGAATGCACAAATATATAGAATCCTGGATTGGATTCTGGAACAGAAAAAGGCCATTAATGTAAAAACTGGTGACATGCAATTAAGTTCCGGAGTTTAGGTAATATTAATGTGCCAGTGTTGTTTTAGTTTTGATAAATGTCATGCTTACGTAAGATATTAACATTAGTGCAAACTAGTTGAGAGGTATTCAGGATCTCTCAGTATCTTTGCAACTTTTCTGTGAATCTAAAGTTATTCCAAAATAAAATGTTTATTAAAAATATCTTTAGCAAAATATAAAATAAAAACCTTATAGTGTCTGTCTAGATTAAAAAACAACTCATATGTTATTTATAAGAATATACTTTAAAAATAAGATCAGATAAACTTAAAGTGAAACACTAATGATGGGAAAAACAGAATTAATATGTTAATATTAGAAAAAAACAGCCCTACACAGTATTACGATAAATGAAGAAGCTCACTTCATAATAATAAATGATAATCTCATTAAGAAAACAATCCTAAATGTGTGTACACCTAAAAACAAAACCTTATAATACATGAAGTAGAAATTGGCAGAACTAAACAGATAAATAGTAAAATTCATAATCATAGTTGGAGACTTTAATATGTTTCAGTAACTGATAGAAGAAAAAAAAATAAAGCATAGACTATTTGAACACTTATCAACTTGACATAATTGATAATTTATAAAACACTGCCCTGAAGAAATGAGAATGAATTTTCAGTACACAAGGATCATTTACCAAAGTAGACCATAGTTCAAGCATAAAGCAAGTCTTAAAACTTCTTTTTATT
Organism: Eonycteris spelaea; assembly: GCA_003508835.1. Classification (NCBI taxonomy): domain Eukaryota; kingdom Metazoa; phylum Chordata; class Mammalia; order Chiroptera; family Pteropodidae; genus Eonycteris; species Eonycteris spelaea. The sequence continues at coordinate 4,158,484 of PUFA01000127.1, read as the reverse complement.
ATTTTAAAAATGATTTTTCAATTATTTTTATAATTACAGTTGACATATAATATTAGTTTCAGGTGTACAACATAGTGATTAGACATTTATATAACTTAAGAAGTGATCACCCCGGTAAGTTTTGTACCCATCTGAAACCATAAATAGTTATTACAATATTATTGACTATATTCCCTATGTTCTACTTTAAATGCCCTTGGACTGTTTTGTAACTACCAACATGTGCACTTCTAAATCCCTTCCCCTTTTTCACTCTTCCCAACTCCCCTCTCATCTGGCAACTATCGAAATGTTCTCTGTACCAATGAGTTTGTTTCTGTTTGTTTGTTTTATTTTGTCTTTTAGATTCCACATATAAGTGAAATCACATATTTGTCTTTGACTTATTTCACTTAGAGTAATGCACTCTAGGTCCATCTGTGTTGCAAATGGCAAGATTTCAATCTTTTTTTATGCTGAGCAATTTTCATTGTGTATATGTACCAGGTCTTCTTTATCCATTTTCCGTTGCTGGACAGATGAACAGTGCTGCAATGAACATAGGGATGTGCATGTCTTTTTTGAATTAGTGTTCCAGGGTTTCTTTGGATAAAGAAAATGGAATCGTTGGGTATTCTTTGTCTCTGCTGTAGCCTTTGTTTTAAAGTCTATTTTCATATGATATAAATATTGCTACCCCAGCTTTTTCTTTTTAACTTCTGTTTACATAAAACATCTTTTTCCATCCTCTTACTTTCAGTCTGTGTATGTCTTTTGATCTGAAGTGCCTCTTGTAGTCAGCGTATGTAAGGTCTTGTTTTCTTATCCATTCCTGTGTTTTTAAATTGTAGCTTTTAATCCATTTATGTTTAAGGTGATTATTGATAGCTATGTAGTTATTGCCATTTTATATATTTATATTTTGAATATTTTTTTCTTAAAAAGTACCTTTAATAATATTGCAATTTTGGTTTGGTGGTAATGAACTCCTTAACTTTTTTTTGGGGGGGTGGCGGTCAGAGATTAAAACTTCTAAAGAAATAAATCATATAAAATATGTTCTCTGCGATAATAGATTTTAGAAATCAATAACAAAACAATATCTAGAAAAATCACCAAATATTTGTAAATTAAGCAATAAAATTTTGAGTAATCTATAGGTCGAAAAAGAAATCAAAGGGAATTTAGAAAATATTGTGTATTTATGATAATGAAAACAATTAAAAATATTTGTGGATACAGCTAAAAAATGCTTGGAGGAAAATTAGAAAAGAAAGAAGGGTTAAAAATCAGTTATATGAATTTCCATCTTAAGAAGCAAGCAAATGAAGAGCAAATTAAACCCAAAGAAAGACAAAGCAGCAAAATAGAAAACAAGTAACAGACAAAAAGGGATGAAACCAAAAGTTGGTTCTTTAAAAATTAATAAAATCTACTAACTTTTAGCAAAATGATCATGAGTAAAAAGAGAAAACTCAAATTGTTATTATGAGAAATAAAAAGGAGACATCATTACAGATTGCACAGGCATTAAAAAGGTAATATGAGGATAGTATTAAAAACCTTGAGGCAATAAGTTTGACAGCTTAGAGGACAAGGAAAGTTTTTACAAAATCCAGCTTACCAAAACTGACAAAGAAGAAATAGGGAATCTGAATAGCGCTATACCTGTTAAAAGAAATTGTGTAATGAAAACCTTTCCAGAGAGCAAACTAGGTCTAGATCGCTTCATTGGTAAATTCTACCATATATAAGTTTGGGCAAACATTTGAAGTCTATATAATGTTATCAGATTAAAGGGGGAAAATATGAATAGGCATCTTAATAGAAGAAAAGTGAAATTCAACACCATGACTTAAAAAAAAAATCACCAAACTAGGAGAAGGGAAGGGAATTTAAAATCAGATAAAAAGTATCTTAAAAGGTCTTCAGCTAACATCATAATAATGAAATATTGGAATTTTGACCCTAAAGTCTGGAAGAAAATAATGATGTCTACATTCACTACTTTTATTTGACATTATAATGAAAGTTCTAGCCAGTATATTAAGACAAGAAAAAAATTTTAAATAGACACAAGGATTAGAAAGGAAGAAGTAAAATTATCTTTATTTGCAGATGGCACATTTTTTTACATAGGAAATTCAAAGGTATAAGTAAGTACTTTAGTACTAATCAGTGAATTTAGCAAGATTATAGGTTATAAAATTAATCTACATTTTTATTTTTGTATAGCAGTTCTAAAAATTTGGAAACTTAAATACTATTTATAATAGCATAAACAACATCGAATACCCAGGAATAAATTTTAGAAAAGTTGTACAGGAATTTAAGAACATTGCTGAGATAAATTTAAAAAGATATAAGTGAAAAGGCAAGCTATGTTTATGAATTTAAAGGTTGAATATTGTAAAGGTATCAATTCTTCCCAAGTTGATTATAGATTCAATCTTAATAAAAATCCCAGCAAACTTCTCATAGAAATTGATAAGCTGATTCTAAAATTTATACAGAAATACAAAGGACCTAAAATACCTAAGATAATATTGAAGAACAAAGAGGAAATGCACGACTAGATTTTAAGGCTTTCTATAAAGCTATTATAATTAAGTCATTAAAATATGTAATAAGGGTAGAAAAGCAGACCAAAGGAACAGAATAGAGAATCCAAAAATAGACTCAGATAGCTAGTTACTTGGTCTTTGAAAAAGGTGTAAATGGAATTTAATATGGAAAATGAAGATATTTTTAATAATAGTTCTGGAGCAACAATATCCCACAGTAAAAAAATGAACTTTATACCTTTCATCATGTATAAAATTACTTTGAAATTAAATAGAGAACAGAAAAATATATGAAACTAAGTGTTGGTCTTTTGAAGAAATAAGATTAATAAATCCTTAGCTAGCCTAAGGAAAAAAAAGACTCAAATCAGAAATGAAAGACTTTTCAATTGATGTCACAGGAAAAAAAGGATCACGAAAATATAAACAAGTACACACCAACAAACTCAACCCAGAAGAAATGGATAAATTCCTATAAATATACAACTTATTAAGACTCAATCATGAAGAAATGGAAAGTCCAATTAGACCTATAACTAGTAGGGGATCAAATCAATAATCAGAAATCTCCCAACAAAGAAAAGCCCAGGACCAGATGTCTTTAGAAGAATTAATGTGAATCCTTTTCAAACTCTTCCAAAAAATAGAAGAGAAAGGAACACTTCCAATTGAGGGCAGCATTACTCTGACCCAAAGCTAGAGGAAGACACTATGAGAAAAGAAAACTACCGACCAATATCCCTAATGAACATATATGCAAAGATCTTCAACAAAGTATTAGCAAACCAAATTCAATAGCACATTAAAAGGGCCATACACTGTGACCAAGTGGGATTTATCCCTAGGATTCAAGCATGTTTCAGCATGTGATTTCAATAGATGTGATATACCACCTGAACAGAATGAAGGAGAAAAATCACATGATCGTCTCCACAGATGCAGAAAAAAAAATTGACAGAATTCAACATTCTTTCATGATTGAAACTCTCAAATTATGTTTAGAAGGAGTTTGCCTCAGCATAATAAGGGCTGTATGAAAAACCTATAGCTAACATGCTCAACAGTGGAAAGCTGAAGGCTTTTCCTCTAAGATTAGAAATAAGGTAATGATGTCCACTCTCACCACTCCTATTCAGCAAAGCACTGGAAGTCTTAGCCAGAGCAATTAGACAGGAAAAAGAAATAAAAGACATCTAAATTGTAAAGGAAGAGATAAAATTGTCCCTGAAGGTGATATAATCTTATATACAGAAAACTCAAAAGACTCCACCAAAAAAAACTGGGAGAACTAATTAATGACTTCAGTAGAGTTGCAGGATACAAAATCAATATGTAAAAATCAGTTGCATTTTACACAGTAACACTGAACTATCTGGAAAAGAAGAAAAAATTCCATTTATTATAGCAAAAAGAGGAATAAAATAGTAATATATATATATAAAGAGGTAAAAGCATACATTGAAAACGAAAACACTGATGAAAAAATATAAAAAGACACAAATAAATGAAAAGACATCCCATAATCATGAGTTGTAAGAGTTAACATTATGTGCATACTGCCCAAAGTGATCTACAGTTTTCAATGCAATCACTATAAAAAACTCCAATGACTTTTTTTCACAGAAATAAAAAAAGCAATTCTAAAATTCATATGGAATCATAAAAGACCCTGAATAGCCAAAGCAATCTTGAGAAAGAAGGACGAGATTGGAAGCATCACACTTCCTGATTTTAAAAATATTACAAAACTACAGTAACAAAAAAGTATGGCATTGGCATAAAAACAGATATATAGACCAATAGAACAGAATAGAGAGGCTCAAAATAAATATATCCATGCATATATAGTCAACAGATCTTTGACAAGAGTGCCCCAAACACACAATGGGAAGAGGATAGTCTCTTCAATAAATGGTGCTGAGAGAACTGAATATCCACATGCAGAAGAATGAAATCAGACCCTTATCATACCAAATACAAAAATGAGCTTAAAATGCATTAAAGACTTAAATGTAAGATCTCAAACTGTAAAACTGCTAGGAAACATAGGAAAAAGCTTCTTGACATTCATGTGGGCAATAATTTTTTTGGATATGACTCCAAAAGCACAGGCAACAAAAACAAAAATAGACAAGTGAGAGTACATCAAACTACAAAGCTTTTCCACAGCAAAGGAAAAATTAAAAGCTAAGAGAACCTCTGGAATACAAAATATTTGCAAACCATACATCTGATAAGGAGTTAACATCCAAAATATATGAGGAACTCCCAACAACTCAATAGCCAAAAACCAAACAGCTCAATTATTGGCAAAGAACCTGCATAGACATTTCTCCAAAGAAGACATACAAATGGCCAGCAGGTATTTGAAAAGATGCTCAACAGCACTAGCCTTCAGGGAAATGTGAATCAAAACCACAGGGGAAGATCATTTCATATCTGTTTAAGGGCTGTTATAAAAAAGGTAAAAAATTGCAAGTGTTGGTGAGGATGTGGAGAAAAGGGAACCCCTTCTACACTGTTGGGAAGAATGTAAAATGGTGCAGCCACTATGGAAAACAGTATGGAGGTTTCTCAAAAAATTAAAAATAGACTACCATATGATCCAGCAGTCTCATCTCTGGATACCTATGTGTATATCCAAAGAAAGTGAAATCAGCATTTCAAAACTATATCAGCACTACCATGTTCATTGCAGCACTACTCACAATAGCCAAGATATGGGAACAACCTATTGCCCATTGATGAATGAATAAAGTAAATGTGAGATATATGTATGTATATAATATGTACACACTATTCCTATGTATATATGCATACACACGATGGAATATATTCAGCCTTTAAAATGTCATTCTGCCATTATGACAACATGGAGGAATCTGGAGGACATTATGCTAAGTGAAATAAGCCATACATAGAAAGACAAATCCTGCATGATCTCACATATATGTGGAATCAAAAAAACCAAATTCATAAGAGTAGATTAGAATGGTGGTTGCCAGGGGCTAGGGGGATGAGGAAAATTGGGGGGGGGATGCTGGTCAAAGGGTACAAACTTGGTTATAAGATGAAAAAGTTTTGAGGATCTACTATACAGATGGTGACTGTAGTTAGTAATACTGTATCATATACTTGAAATTTGCTAATAGAGAAAAATCTTAAGTGTTTTCATCACACAAAAGGTAACTATGTGAGGTGATAGAAATGTTAATTAGCTTGATTGTGGCAATCATTTCACAATATATTTGTGTATTGAAACATAACATCATATACCTTAAATATATATAATGTTTGTCAATTATACCTTAATAAAACTGGAAAAAATGTAAACTTGCCCTATTAGATATAAACTTATATAATGATGACAGTTAAGATATTATAGTTATGGTTTAGGGAAAGATAAATAGACTAATGAAAGAGAATAAGAAGCCCTCAGACAGAACTACACATTTGTAAAACTTTATATTCTATTGTATTATATTATAAGACATTATGACTAACAGTCAATAGGAAAATGGGAGATTGTATGATAAATCATCCTGGGACAATTGGTTATCCACGTGTGAAAAAATAAAAATGAATCCCTCATACCATATCAAAAAATTCCAAGTGGATTAAATAGTATTAAATGCAAACTAAATTACTTCAAATATCTCTTAATTACCTTGGAGTAGGGAGGAACTTCTCAAACAGAACACACACAGGAAAAGAATGATAATTTTGGCTACATTAAAATTAACTTTGGCTCATCAAAAGTCATGGTAATAAAAATGGAAAGACAGGACTTAGAGTGGTAGAAGGTATTTGCAACTCATAACCAGTGATTAATGTCAAATATATTAAAAAAAACTTTTATGAATCAAAAAAAATGGCAAAAACTCGTTAATGGCAAAATACATAAACAGCAAATTCATGCAGAAGAGGAAACACAAAAAGATGCCTCATCTCACAAGTAATCAGGGCAATGCATAAAACAATACTGAGATATTGTTTTCTCATCAGATTGTCATGAGTTAGAAAGCCTGATGGAAGTTAACGAGGAGGTGGGGCTTCTATACTCAGCTGATGGAAATGTAATCTGGCGCAACCATTTGGGAAAAGAATTTGGCATTCTAGTAAGGTTGAAGATATAATACTCTTCAATTCAACAGTTCTCTATAAACACAAGAGGATTTCTTACTCATGTATATTGAGATGTGCACAAAAATGTTTATTTCAGTACCATTGGTAATGCTGCAGAATTGAAATGTCTAGTGTCAATTGGTGAATAAAATTTTTTAAATTTCAATTGCTGTGTATGTAAGGCAGTGAAAATTAAGGAACTAGATAGATGTACTTGTTTAAGTATATCTGAATAAATTTCAATGGTGGAGTGATCGTGATTTATAATTTTCAAAAGCAATGTAATAATAAAAATGAGAAATCTGGTGGAAGAAAGTTCTGGGGTTTGTCAAGAAAAAAAGCATTTTGTGGATGAAGGTTTTTTTTTTTCCTATTAAAATATGACCTTTTAACATCTTTGCCTCTTTTCTATGTATACTAACACAATTACCTTAAAATCCATTGGAATGGTACCTTTTTTGAGGTAACTGGTTCTTACCGCAAGAGGTCAGCATTTACATGGAAATATTCTAAAGTAGCATAGTGGAAAAACTGAGACAAAAAGTGAACTTTCTGTATTTGGATGTATTTCTATCTGATTTGGATTCTGGTAACTTCAACTACTGTAGTCAATGCAAATTTTAAGTAAGTTATTACACAAAATGGTATGTATAGTGCTGTGTTAGAATACTTTATTAGTTCTGAGTCACAGCAGCTCCACGCTGCAAAAGGCAAGAAGGCTTGTCTTTGATGGTGTTTTTCTTTCAAAGAGTTTCTCTAATGGCTATTTGTGTCAGTTAAAAAAATAAGTGATACATAAGTGAATAATAAATTATTTCATGAGGTTTTGTGACCCTCACCCTAGCATGTGTTATTTTTAATATCTCTTAGAGGAAAATGAAGCAGTTTGCCCTCAGGGCTAGACGAGGGCTCTGCCGCTTGGTTCTGGTTAAACTTTCCACTACAACGTTTCTTTACCCAACTCCGGCTTCCTTCCACCCACTTTGTAAATGGAAAGTAGTGAAGAGTTTCCTGTTTTGAAGTCAGCACCAGACCTACATTAAATTGTCAATGTGAATGGCAATAAACCTTAGACTGGGAGTCCAAGATAGCATTTTTATTCAAACACCTTCCCCACAGTGCTTAGCACATTACTTTGTACTTGAATGTCTGCCTTAATGAAAATAGAAAACTGATCAATCCATTCTCAGCTAAAAATCCTTCAATGGCTCCAAGTAGCTTTCAAGACCAAGTTGGAATAGTTCCACATTTAAAACTATTCATAATGTGGCCCTGCCTAACCTGTCATTCTTGTATGTTAACATATTCATATTAAAATCAATTACTATATGCAAAGCACACATTTTGTCTTCCATACTTTATATACATGATTTCATTTATTCTTTGGTTTTTGGGATATTGTACGCAAATGAGAAAACCAAGATTCAGAGCCTAACAGCCAAGGCCACACAACTGGGATTTGAACTTGAGTGTATTTGACTCCAAAGTCATAGCTATATATTACACGTCTCTCATCTTGCTTGCTGCAGCCATGCGCTCTGCAGTTATATTGAGCTACTCTCAGTTCCTTTTATGTCATAACTTTTGCATATGCTTTTGCTTCTTCTAAAATATCTTTCTCCCCTGCTCTAACTGGTCAAATCCTCTTTGTGTTTGACTTAACTTAGTCATCAACTGCTATGTTAAACTCCCTGATCTGTTCAACTGTGTTATTGCCCTGCTCTGAGTTACAGAGTCAAATCCTGAGTGATTTTTCTTGGAATGTTTGTGTGGGAATGCAGCAGAAAATTGGGGAGACAATTGCTGATGCTGCACTGGAAGAACCATGCTCTTTGCAGTGTAGAAATCTATTTTTAGCTCGAACCTCAACAAAGAAGTGATTCTTCCTTCCAAAGGGAAAGAAATAAGTTTATCTCCTTTAACCCTAGGATAAGTCACCAAGAGAGAGTACTGATTGAAGCAGTAACTATAGTTTTAAGCCAGAGCTCCCAAGTTAGAGGGAGTTGCAGGGCCAAGAGAGCAGAAAAGCCATTGCCTGGGTTAACAAATCAAATTGGCAGCTGTACTTAAAGGCGAGACTTGAAGTGAATTTCTAGTCTTTGCAAAAGTAGAGACCAAAAGGGCCTTCGAAGTAAGGAGCAATAACCCCCCCCACACACTGCTACAGGAGGATTTGGGTCCTCAGAATGGGTAAATCCAGAGAAGCAACACTCCTTTCTTGAAATTCTTAAGGTAGCTTATTGCTGTTTAAGCATGCTATATGGGAACAGAAATTTTGAGGGATTATATCTTCAACATTCCTTTTCATTTCTCAAAAATTGGGAGCTAGACTCTTAGATTTATAGCATGGGCATTGCCTTTCTTATTTAGCTATGGCTTCTTCCTTTTTTTTTTTTTTTATTTGCATGTTGAACAGTTTTCTAGCTAATGAGACTAGAAATTTCCAGGCTAAATTATGGTTCCATTTTCTTGAGAGGAAGGAGTTCTTTAAAGATATGACCATATTAGTTTCCCACTTCAAGTATTTTCTTTTCATCATTTTGAAAATGTTATGAGAAAAGAAAAGGGAATTAGCATTTACAGAAGATCTGCTAAGTGCCAGACAGCTCTTTCACATGCATTATCTCATTTAATTTCTAACATAGTCCATATGATGTGTTCATATTCCCATTTCATAGAGGCAGAAATGAATAATGGGCTGGTAAGTGAGGAAGTTGAGATTTGAAAAGCATCAAGTTTTATTCTACTACTCCAGAGTTTCCCAAATTTGAATGAAGAATTCCCCCCCCATTTTTTTTAAAGGAAATCATTTTTGCAGACTCCTTATGTTGACTAAAATTATTTTAATGTTTCTTAAGAGAACAAGCATGAAACCAGATGTTTTATCCTTATGACATAAGCATGCTTCTGATATTAATATAACTGTAGAAATAGAAGCAAATATACAAATTAAATGGAAATAAAACTTCAAATAACAACAATAGACAATTAGATTGGTTTTGTTGAAATAAATTTGAGCTTCTCTATATAAATACAATATTAATTCTCATGCTGGAGATTCTTTTTAGTTGGTATTTCTGTCTGCTATGTGATTTTTTAATTTTCACATTTGTTTTCTGTTTGAACTACTGTTAAAATCCTAGTTTTTTTTTACAGTACATATGATACAATTTAGCCTTTGCCTGGCCCAAATGATTATTTCATTACGAAAGCCACCTCTGCACCTCTTTCATTAACCCATGACAACTAAAAAAGAACTATATTACTGGAAAGTCCACTCATTTGTCTGCCTTTTTCATTGTTGCATTCTTGGTGACTAGAACACTGCCTGGCACATAGTAGGTGCTCAATAAATGTTTATTGAATGTAAGAGTTAATAAACAAAGAAATAATTGCAGTTAATACATTTTAATATGTAAATGTAGGCCCTGAAATCTTGTAGCAGTAACAGATTGTAAGGTGGTTATCCAGATGATTAAAAATATGCTTATATTTTTAAGATAGTATTTCCAGATAATTATTTATTGATTCCTCCCTGTGTTGTCTCTCCAGCCCTTCCCTTTCTTCCTACCCAGACCATTCAAACAGACACTTGGGCTCTAGGCTTATGACCTTATCAGAGAGATCTTATTGGTGAGAAAAGCAGAGACCGTTTGAAAGCTTTCTTGGTTTGGATTCCCTAAGCCTCCAGGTGAAAGCATTTCTGACTACACTCTTCTTCAGTGTTCTGCTTATCCTCCATTTATATCTTCAAATCCACCCTTCATTTTCTCAATCCTGATATATGCCCTCAGAGGCTGATACTATGCATTGCATCACTGGGCCTCATGTCTTTTGGCTTCTGCTTGGATTTGGCTAGTGGGAGGCACTGGCATGAGATTGGGAGGCCACATCTCCATGGCTGTTTGTTTGGACAGATGTCCTTTCTCCCACAGAAGTGCCGTGGTTTGGTGTTTAGGCCCTGTGTAAGGTCATGGAGTTGTGACAGAACCCTGGAGATGTGGGATGAGGAAGCAAGGAGATCTGAGGTTAAGTTGTCTGTCCTGTTGGTGGTGTATAGAGTTAGAAGTTAAGTTTAATTATAGAGGATAAAGTAATATTTTTCCATACATAAATTTGCAGACTGAGATTCATACCCTCCATGGATATTTTTTAAAAGGTTATCATTAAAATGGAAACTCAAAACTTTAAAATTGTCATGGTGAACTCCATAGACCCACCCAGGAATCCAATTTGAGATACACTACACTATGTCATGTTAAACTTTGGGTTAAAAATTCTAAAAGCTGGTTTCTTGATTGCATGAATAAAAGTTGTAATTAAAAGTTACACTCTAAATAATCATGCTAAGCAAAATAAACCAGATTGAAAAAGTTGAAAATCACATGGTATCACTTATATGTAGGATGTAAACCTAAAAGCAACAAATGAATGGGACAGAGACTCAGGGACATGGACAATGGACTAGTGGTTACCAGAGGGTGGGGGTTGGGGGAAGAGGGAGGAGGTAGACAGGGTAAGGAGGTCAAATATAGAAGGCTTGGGGAGGGTGAAGTGGGTAAAGGGGATCAAATATATGGTAGCTGAAGGGAACTGGACAATGGTAGTAATCACACAATAGAATATATAGATGTCAAATTATAATGTTACCTCAAAATTATATAATTGTATTAACCAGTGTTACCCCAATAAACTAAAAAAAAATAAGAGTGGGTAAGAATGAGGAATCAGGATTCAGAATCAAGCTTTGCCACTTAACAGCTATTTGATTTTCAGTAAGTTACTGAATGTCTGTGCCTCAGTTTCCTCATCCATGAAAGTACACAAACATTGAGGATTAAATAAGATATTATTTGTAAAGAACTTAGAAAGATGTACATAATAAACTCTCAAGTGATGATGATAGTGATGATGATGACGATGATTACCATTATTACTATGATTGCAGTAGTCACTCAAGCATTCATTTGTATCACTAATATTTACTTACTATGGACCTTGCAATGCACATCAAGAGAAACCCATGCAAAGATTTATCTGTTTAACCAGATGGCTAGCCATTCACCCCAAAAATCACTTTTTTCTACCTGCACACAGGTAGACTACCTTTCTTGCACCCTTATAGGTAGGCATAGACCGTAACTAAGTTCTAGCCAATGGTTTGTCAGTAGAATTTTGCATTTCATTTTTGAGCCAGGGTTTTTTAGAGGCAGTGTTTCGATGCAAAAGATGACAAGGCCCTAGGAAATGACACAACCATAAAACAGATGGAGGCTGGTTTCTGAATCACTGTGCGGAAGAGAACACCTAGGAATATCTCCTTTCCACTAAATTATGGGGAAGAGATAAACTTCTATGGTCTTTGAGACATTGTATACTTTTTTGAGGGGTTGTTTGTTATAACAGCTAGTGTTATCCAAATTAATATACCCTTAACTATAACATGATGGAACACATCGATAGGATAGATTTTTGCAATCAATTATGTTGTCTATTTGGATTCAAATTTTTAGGAGGAGGAGGGTGGGGAAGAAGCTAGAAAAATGGAATCCTTTTACTTTTTTTTTTTTTTTTTTTTTTTTGCTGAAACCAGACCCCTCTTAGATCCTCCTTGCCTTAATATTGTGTTTTCCCTGAGCAGTGTTTTCCCCTCCTCTCCTCCATTTTCTTTGTTATCAGGGCTCCCAGGCCTTCTCAGCTCAGTCATGAATGGCATCCGTTAAAAGTGCTGGCCCCTTTTTATATCTGGGTCATGCTTTGTGTGTCTTTCTGCATTAGTGTGATAAAGAGCTCTTCCTGATCCTTTGGTTCTTTTCCCAAATGATCATTGGCAATTTGTACAATGAGAGTTTGGTCTTCCAACTGTCCATAAATAATGTGACTTACTAATCAAAGGAATTTCATAATACACAAGGCACTTAACAGTTTCTTTTAAAACAGGTTATTGTTACTTTTGGAAAAATATTTTTTAAATTTCAGATTAACTGCACATCTGCTTCTTGAGACCAATACCTTACTTTCAATCAGAACTTTTCTGGAATGAAAGGCCTACTCCTTCACTAAATGGCAAAAACAGGTCATGATTCCTATACTGTTCTATCACCATTCTCCAACCTAAATTATGGATTTGACAGAGATACTTTTTAGGACACAAATACCCATGTAGCAATGTGATGCACCTCTAATAGGCCTATCCAGAGTGGACTCAAGTGAAGATTGGTTCTGAGGGTGCTTCTATAACTCAGGGTAACACAGGGAGGCCTACTTTGGGTCAGTTGTAGGGTGGCGCTGCTCCAGGCTCTGTCTGGAGGCCTCCCTAAAGGAGAGGTGTGGGTGGTATCCAGTTCTCTCCCTTCTCCAGGTTACTACTGCCAATCTATAACCTTGGCTTGAACGATATAATAACACAACTAAAAACAAATCGTAGGCACATTTTTACCTGGAGTTGCCAGCTGTCCTGGACTGACCGTTCTCATCCAGTAAGCAAACCTGAATCTCAGAGAAAAATAAGCACTTCAGAAACATTTGGAAATTCTTTCTGCCTTTTTGACTTCCAAACGCTGAAACCAAAAGAAGGCGATACTTAAGTTGCTGTTTGTAGAATAAGCTTCTACATTGATAATATTTGGCTATCAGAATTTCATTTTACATTTTTAAAATAATATTCCAACTCTGAAAAAAATTCCCTTTTGGCCTGTTTTCAGGAAATAAATGCTTACCATGTGAGCTTTTAGAAAAAAGGAAGGGAAATTAGTCACTCAATACTTTGAAACATCCAGCAACTTCTAAATCCCTGAAAAAATCAACACAAGGCAGACCTCTTGCATATTTAACTTTTCTATTCTCCTAGGAATGCCAGTCTCTCAGTGGACTCGAATACAATTTGTGAGCCAGGATTGGCTCTAACCAAATTGTGATTTTTCATTTTTCTATAGCAATAGCATTTGAACTGGTAATAATAGCCCCACAAGAGTGGGCAGAGTAGGGTCTGGCACACAGATATTTTTCTGACTTGCTCTGTAGAGGGTGTCATGTTCTGGCTGGTTGCTAGAATAGTAGTGACCCTCCCCCACCACCACTGGGCAAAGAACCTACGGGAGAAACTGGCATTCCACAGCCCAAGCACTACCCTCTGGTTTGGCAGGGTGGCCTGCCAAGGAAAAACACAGTCTCAAATACCAAAGAGCCTCACTCATATCACATCTCTGCCCTGAACTTACCACAGCAGGGAAGTTAATGAGCCACCTACTATCCATATCAGCACAGTGGAAGAAGGGAAAGATGCAGGATTTTGGCGCTGGCTGGAAAGGGACTGTTGCCATGTTATAGTCCCTCTCAGGGTGGCCTTAACAGAAAGCGGTGAGGGTAATTCTTCCAGTGGGCAGAGATGCAAGCCGCATACTTGGTAGCTCACTTTATAAAGAAGAAAAGCGGCCTGAGATACAAATTGATATGAGCTCTGGGACAAGGGTGAATGGCTTGGCTGCTTGGGCAGGGCCCAGAAGGAAGCAGATTGGAAGGCATGGTAAGTTAACCTGGGGAAGAGGAGTGATGATGAACCTATTGTTGTGGTCATAAAGTTTATGTGTCTTTGCATCTTACATTATTGCTCACCTGAGAACTCCCATTTCAGAGGTAGCACTCACCAATGAGGTAGATAAGATGTCTCATCTTATGGATGTGGACAACTAATAATGAGCCTTGAGGATACCAGACCACCCACTTGGTGGGAGAGTTATTTGAACTTCAATTTGTCCTTATCAGCATTGATATACACCTTGCACACATGTTTCTGTTAGTACCACCATCCAAGGACTCACAGGATTCCTGATGGATTGAAATGGCATCCTGTACAACCTTGTGGCAATGGGCATGTGATGATGAGAGACTCTGGTTTTACCAGACTGCTGATCAACCAGAAGTAGCTAGTCTAATGAGACAGTGGAAAGACTATGAGGACTCAGGTAGGGTGCGAGCCTTGGGGCAATAACCTGTAGTCTTAGGATGCTGTCTTCCAGTGTGCAATATATACACTGAATTAATAGCTAGGCAGCTATGTTCCCAAGTACATAGGTACAGGAACAGGAACCAAGGGTTAGAAGTTGGTGTGGATCCTCTCATAATCGCTGCTTCTCAAGCTTGCAACTTCAGACTCTGCTATATTACAGGTCCTAGTTCCCACAGGGAAATACCAGGCAGTCATTGAACTTAAAGCTGTTAGTACTGCCAGGTCATTTTAGGTTCCTCATGTCAGCGGAAGAACTGGCAAAAAAAAAGAATTAACTATGTTGGTGGGCAAAATTCATCCTAATTACCATGAGGAGTAGGGGTGATCTACATAATGAAAGCATGGAGTTGGCTGGAACCAGAGGGTTTACTTGGTCATCTCTTGGAGCCTTTATGCCAGGGATAATGGTACATGGGCAATTTCAACAGCTATGGCTTGATGAGGCCAAGGCAGCTAAAGACTCTGGGTTAAGATTCTGGGTCAGGCAGCCTTGACTTGTCTGGAGTACCAGCCAAGAGTGAATGATCTAGAGTGGGTGGTGGAGGAGGGCAATGAAGCCTTTATCTTGGGATCTGCTTTCCAAGAACTCAAGAAAAATCTTTAGTACCTGGCTCAGGATCTGGAACATAGTAGAGAGGCCCTATGTGGTTGACTGTATGAATCTTTGATGGATATATGATGGAAGAGCTGTGCCTTGTGCTCTGAGTAAAGGTGCTCAAGTTAATTCATGTTTAAGAAGGGCTTAGGGATCTCAGGGGAAAGTCTGTATGTTAACACGTGGCATCCGAGCCCGTTTCAGCAATGTTCACTAACTGTCCCTCCCATAGAACCAGGGTCTTGTGGTGAAGGCTCACACACCAGCTTTGGAAGTGCACCAAACCACCTCTCTGCTTGCCTCCCCAAGCCACTGTGTCACCAGCAGGAACTCATTATTCCCTCAGAGTCAGAGCGACAGAGAGAATATAATCCCTTAAGGCTTAACCATTTCTTTCCCCCAAATAAAAAAGCCAAGTCACACATGGCTACAATTTGGATGCCGTGTGACTTTCACACTTTATTGCTCCATACATAAGCCAGTTGAATGTTTTTGTAAGTGACTGAATGAATTTAGTTTTTTAAATGATCCCATGTACCTTACCCCGATAAATTACCAAAATAAACAGCAAGCGTAATATAATTACAGCGTTGACAGTGGTCTAAGGCTCAGCTAGATGAAAAATGACTTTCCCTCTACCCCTTCATTTCTCTCTCCGTGGATCAGCTGGTGGGGGGTAAATTATCCGACTTATGAGCTTTCTTCTTGAAATGCGATCATAGGCCGGGATGGGCCCGGAAGTGTTTTTGCCTAGTGCCTAATTGCAAAAGCAGTGGCTTTGCAGTCAGGGTCAGAAATCTGTCAGTCTTTCACTCTTGTCTTGTTCCATCTTTTTTGCTTTCTCTTAGTTTTTGACGTTTTGATAGTCTGGCTCAATGACTCTCAACTCTTAAGGTTTCTAGTCCGTTATTGTATGCAGAATTTTGGTGGCATATTTGAAGAAATTGAAATACCCAAAACAGTTTTAAAAAGTAAGCAATAAATTATCATGTGATCACTGCTAGGGTTTAACACTTTCTTGTGGTGTCTATGAAACATGCATGGCTATTGCCATTCATCACGCAACAGCTGTTCAGCCCATGTTGTTGTTCGAGGAGATCTTTTACTGCCCTGGTCTTTCATTCACATGTTTAAATTAGCATAAAATTTGCCTTGATATTATCCCAATAAAATATACATTTTACCTTCTTACAGTAAGTTGCACATAGCTCTATACTTCTTTTCACAACTTTCTCAACTCTGTTTCATTTGAATACATCTCTATAACGTAAGTATTCTAGTTGTGCCAAAAATGAAATTTGTGTCTTGATCAATATTCGGTGCCATGTTAGTGATGTTTTCATGAGTGCCACCGTCCTATATGTGACCTGCCAGTTAAGAACCATGGCTCTAGCCATTTGTGATGATTCTGTGAAGAAAACAATGTAAGTGATGAGTCATGTTTGTTAAAAGTATCTAAAACTTAGGAAATCAGATAAAACGAATACTGTATATCTGTGCAAACGTCATCCTGTTGCATTGAAGCCAACAAGCCTATCTAAAGAGCCATCAGAACCTCTAAGGGAATAAAAATTTGACAACTTATGTTGATTATGGCTCCGACTCTTCTCAAGTAGATGTAATGAAGGTAACTGATAAGCTGCCAGTGATTTTTGTCCAGCAAAGGGGCAGATGATTTCTGTCTGGCCAAAGAGATAGCTCCAAAATTTATGTCCCTATTGCTCTATAGTGTAGTTTTGTATCTAATTTGGCAACTTTAATTTTTTTAATACTTTACTTTTTAGAACAGTTTTAAATTTGCAGAGAAGATAGTACAGAGGGTTCCCATATTAGCCTGGACCCAGTTTCCCTTATTTTTAACATCTTACATTAGTGTGGTACATGTGTTATAATTAGTGAACCAATATTGATACAATTATTGTTAACCAAGTCCATACTTTACTCCGATTCCCTTAGTTTTGACCTAATGTCTTTTTTCTGTCCTTGGATCCATCCAGGATAATACCACATTACCTGTAATTGTCTGGTCTCCTAAGCTCTTCTTGGCTTTGGCAGTTTCTCAGTCTTTGTTTTTGATGACTCTGATAGTTTCGAGGAGTACATTTTGTAGAGTGTCCTTCTACGGGAATGTGTCTGATGTTCTCACGTGATTAGCCTGGATTTATGGGCTTTTGGGAGAAAGACCACAGAGGTGAAGTGCCATTTTCATTATATCATCAAGGAGAACAACTATCACAATGACTTATGCCTATTAATATTGGCCTTGATCACCTGGCTGAATGTAGCATTCGTCAGGTTTCTCCACTGCAGACTTACTTTTGCTTCCCCCTTTCACTCTGTCTCTTTGGAAGGAAGTCACCAAATGTACAGTGCATTCCTAAGGAGTTTTTCCCCCCTCCTTGAGGGTAGAGGATCCACATAAGTTATTTGGAATTCTTCCTGAGAGAATTTGGTCTTTCCCTCACTTATTCAATCATTTATTTATATCATATTAATATGGACTCATGGATAATGGGTCCTTGGTTGTACTGTTGCTAATTGGCGTGTTGTTACCCTTAGGCCCTCTCAGCTGACAGCTTTGGAAATATGTGCATATATTTAACCTCTGTGGTGGTACACATGTCTATGAATATAGCTCTACATGTAACCATCTGTACTATATTAAGGCTAACATGAGTTTCTTACTGATGTCTCCAACTCTAACCCACATGGGTCATTCTAGCTTCTTGCCCTTGCTTACCTATAAATTCTCACTTCAAGAGGCGAGAAGCCTGACTCCCACCAGCCACAGCCACCATGCTTACTTAATTGTTTAGTTCCAGGATATATATATATATACATGCAAGTAATCCAGAATTGTTAATCCATGCTCCAATGGGAACCATGTATCCGCTAGAGCAGTGGTCCCCAAACTTTCTGGCACAAGGGACCGTGCTCTTTGAGAAATCTAATGTCTGATTGAATGAGGTGGAGCTGAGGTGGTGATGCTAGTTGTGGGGGTGGCTGCAAATACAGATGAAGTTTCACTCACTGGTCCGCCACTCACCTCCTGCCGCCTGTAGCCCGTTCCTAACAGGCCATGACTGATACCTATCTGTGACCTCTGCCCAGAGGTCCTCTGTCCGGCCTCCTTTATTGCCTTTTAGTCTTACAGACTCCACTTTATTTCCAAAGCTACTCAGGTCAGCACCTTTTCTCCTCTCCCTCTTCAGTGAGGATGTTTCATACATTTGAATATAAGATTCTCATGTCATAGTTTATATTCCTTCCTGGGTTCCTCCAACCTCCTCATGATTTTCCTTAAAATTTTGCACACAATTAAATTTCACTCTTTGTGCTGTAAAGTTTCTGCGAGTTTTTGATAAATTTATAATGCCACATATATATCATTACAGTTTAGTTTTCACTGTCCTAATAAATCCTGTGTTCCACCTATTCATCTATCCTCCTCTCTCCACTCCCTCCTGGCAACCACTGATTTTTACTGTCTCTATAATTTTCCTTCTCCAGCTGTCATCTAATTGGAATCATATAGTATGTAGACTTTTACTTATCATATGTATTTAAATTTCCTCCATGCTATCATGGGTTGGTAGCTCTTTCTTTTTGTTGCTGGAATAATGTTCCATCCAGGATGTACCATAGTTTGTTTATCCATTTGCTTACTCAAGACATCTTTGTTGCTATCAAGTTTTGGCATTATGAGTAAAGCTGCTATAAACATCATGCTAGCAACCCTTTTTCACTGACTATATATACTGTCATATCTGGTGTTACTCTTTGAACCAGGTTTCCATTCTGTTTTCCTCATTAAGAACACTATATATTTGTGTGAGAATTACGTTTTTTAACCTTTGACAACCATACTTTGACATGCTATTTTTTATCAAATGTAAGTAAATATTCCTTTTGTGACTTGGGACACATATTGCGTGACCTCAAGTCAAGGCCACCAACATCATTTCCATAGGCATGGACTTTGATGTGGCCTTGGGTTGAGTGAGCACTTCTAAGGGTAAACTCAGGGGAACATTTATGATGAGTGGAGCCATTGCTGATCATTTCTTACAAGAGAAGTTGTTGAAAGTATTATTTTTGCTTTTAAAGCTCCTTAAGTGATGCTGTATGCTCTTAAGACTTTTATCATGTCACATTAAAAACATTATTATTGTAGGGAGCGTGACAGGAGAGTGGGATGGAAACAGCACTGGGTCTGAGGACACCTCTTCTACTCAGTGCTGAGTTCTGTTAACACCTTGAACCTCAGCTTCCTCATTTGTAAAGTAGGAAACATCATAGCAACACAATGATATTATGACTGACGAAATATTCTAATCTATTGAGATGTTTGTCTGAAATAAATGAAATTATATGTGTAAAATACTTTCTAAGCATTACATACAGGATAAGTTTATCACTGTCTAGTACAGGGGTTGGGGCAAACGTCTTTAAAGGAATAGATAGTAAATATTTTCACCTTTGCAGACTGTATGGTCTCTTTTACAACTACTCAACTCTGCTCTTGCAGTTAAAAAGCAGTCATAGACACCACATAAAACAATGAGCACAGCCGTGTTCCAATAAAAGTTTATTTATGAAAACAGACAGTGGGCCTATTTGGCCCACGTGCTTTAGTATGCCCACTCCTTGTCTAGAATATAGCATGGAAAGACACAAACACTCTCTGCTCCTTCCTTTTAAAATCTCTTTCCAAATACAATGCTGAGAGGACTTTCAATAATTTACTGAGAGTCTTGACTCAGAGGCTACAGAATCCCTGGGTGAGTTAAGTTATTTGTCAGCCCAGCTCTTTAAAATACACAACTGCTTCCTGCTTTCTACCCGGGTCTTCATCTTCTTTGTGAGTGGAGCCCATTCTTCTCCTGCAGGAAACGGTCATTCGGTCTGTCCATAAAACTGCTTACCCACTCTCCTGGGCTATATATTTAAATGTCTGAGATGACTAATACCCTGTTATTTCCTTAGCTGAATCAGAGAATTGAAAGAGAGAACCACAAGAAGGGAAAGGACCTAAGATCTTTCTCTACTTCTTATGAGCGAGACACTTGTACTAGGTGCTTTTCATATTGAACTCACTTAAAACTGGCAATAATTCTGTAAGATAGGTTATTATTATACACATTTTACATCTGGCAAGTTAAATTATGTAGTTAGAATGTTCAGCTTTTCCAGATATGTACACTTCTGAAATTACAACATCCCAATTTCCACAGATAGCAGGAAGTTTTAATTTTGTCAATTCAAGGTAAACTTAGTCACTTTTGGACTTAAATGTAGTTAGTATAGTTTTAAACTCAATGCGAGTTTCCCCTTGCTCCTCTCCTTCACCCTTGTCTCTGGGGGTGAGCTAAGTTTCTGGGATGTTGGCTAATATACTGTCCTGGAGGAAGAGGTCAATGCTGACCTCTGTCCTTACTGCATCCTCCTGAGAAGAAGTTTGTCTTTTCTAGTCCTCACAGTGCTCATGATTTCTTGTCATGTCTGTGAGGATCATATACTCCTCCTCCTCCTTATCCTAAACTCTGGCTCCTTTGGGACTGTGGTTCATGCCCAGTCACTTTCCTGTTCATCCAGGGACTCACAGGAACCTTGTCCTTATGGTTGTATGAGGCTGCCCTGAGGTTCACCTGACTAGTAAATTCCCTCAGCCATTGTTAGGCTGCCCCTCTGGGACTATGTTTCTGGAGTTTCTCTCCTTCTATCCAATGTTTTTGATCCATGGGGGGCCATTGTGTAGGACACTTCTTAGGGACCTAAACATTGCCTATAGCTTGATGGCCCATCTTCCCACAATCATTAATTCATGTTTTGTTTTTTTTTTTAAGCAGAGAAAAATGTTTTTTATATCATCCTATTTTTCCTGTTTTTTAATTAATTAATTAATTAAGCTCACAGTATAAACTGCAGAATGCTCCAGGATCCTAGTATCTTAAGAATTTAAGATTTTCTCTCAACATTTTTCTCTTTCAATCCCTCATGCATGCTGCAGCAAAAAATATTTATTTTCAATACAGGATTTCTCTCCTAGGTGCTAAAAAGTCTAATTCATCATAACTCACAGGTTTGCAATTATTTCTTTGATTTCAGCATATTTGCCATCCCCCTAAGAACAACATGTATGGAGAACTGCTTTCATTTTGTTTGTTCATTTTTTCCCCCTTAGAAATAAAATTATGAAAAGCTTAAAGATCAGATTTAATACAGATAAGTTCAGGATTCTATTTCTTTGCCTAAATGACAAAGGCAAGGGAAAGGGCTCCAGGAATCAGGAGGAGAAACTGTGGATAGCATCTCCAAGCATCCTCACTTATGAGGAAGCTGAGGTCCTGAGAGGTCGACCAGCTGACCCAATACCACACTGGAGAGAGTGGAGGACTCAAGACTTCTAGCTAGGTTGACAGCCAGTCTGCCTGACTTCAAACTGGGGTGTGGAAAGGCATTTTAGCTGTGTTCTGCTCCATGGTAGCCTTTGTCCACTAACACAAGATGCAGGCTCAGAAGTCTTCATCTCGAGACCACGTGCACCACTGTGGTATTGCTGATTGGAAGAGCTCCCCGAGGAGAAGTGCATCCTTAAAGCATTTTATTCTGGTGTCCAGTATCTAGTTCTAAAAATGAGAACGTCAGCAAGGAGTTATAGTACTTGACATTACATAAGATATTTGGTTAGAGGAAGGTAGAGGAAGGTACTAATTTGAAGAAAATAGGAAGAAGAAGGTGTTGAAATAAGTGCATGTGCCCCAATTCCCACAGTGAAAAGTACCCACAAAAGAGAAGAACCATGGATGAAAGGGCTACTGTGCACTCTGAAGACAGGCTAACAATTGTCATCCTTGAAGGAATTTTGTTTGTTTGTTTTTACTTTACTTTTTGCAAACTTTCTAAATAAGTGGTATCAGTTTGCAAGGCTTCCCTAGCTGTGTGCTAGCATGCAGAGTCTGTTACCTTACCTGGGAGGGCCGGCCATGCCTTCGTCTAGGAGGACAGATATTTTTCTTTTTCCTTTTTTTCTGGAATTGCCTCCTAAATGCCTTGTGACAGCCAAGTTTCCAAGGCAAAAAGCTCCACAGAGACCTGTCCTCTCAAGGGTTTCATCAGTGTACTTCACGCCACCCATGCAATTTCAACTGGCTTCATGGTGTCATCCTCCTATATAAGGAATGGACACAGGGCTGGGAGGGAGAGAATGGCATTTGCCTGGCGGGGAGAGGAAGCCGGTGGGGGAAGGCTGGCTTCCACTGTGTGACAATCCTTTGCTGTTTGTTTAATTTCTTCTAGAACAGATATGAAAGGTTAAGTTCAGATTAACTAGAGATCACTTTAAAATTCTGTTCATTTTTGTTTCTTTTAACTTTTTATGAAAAGTTGTATTGCGGGAAGAACACAACATGAAATCTACCCTCTTGATATTTTTTTATTGAGATATAATTGAAACATAACATTGTATTTGTTTTTGTGGTATAAAATAATGGTGATATATGTATATACTGCAAAATGGTTGCCACAATAAGTTTAGTTAACATCCATCACCACCTCTTCACATTATTTAAGTGCATGATGCAGCATTGTTGATTGTCGGCACAATGTTATACAGCAGATCTCTAGAACTTACTCATCTTGCCTAACTGAAACTTTGTGTTCTTTTATTAATAACTTCCCACTTTCCCCTCCTCCCATGTTCATACCTTAATTCAATTATTCTCCTGTGCATTGAATGCCTTCTAGTACAAGGCACTGTGGTGGGGGCAATAGAAATGTGAAATGGGAAAAGGGTCCCCACTCCAGTTGGCTCATCGGGTGTGGAGTAGACAAATACTCAGGTAACTCTACTACCAAGTGGAAGGTCAGTGCCTTAAACGAGGAAGAAAGGGGCACAAGAGAGTTAAAAAATTATTTCTGGTTAGCGTCTTCTCAGAGGATGTAGCATTTGAGGCAGAATTGGTAAGGAGGGCTCATTTTCATTGGGTGAAGGTATGGCTAAAAGTATCTCACCTGGAGAAGCCAGCCAAGGATATCAAAATTCTGGATGTCTTGCCCCTCTATGGACTCCAGACCACATGGAATTAGAAGCAGATGCCACTTTGTTCCTTTGCTTTTTTCCCCCATGGCTGCCTGAGGGTTCAGTTATTGTATTAAGTTCTCAGCCACCCGGAATATGAACATAGACCAAAAATGCTTTCCTGGGAAAGCATTGAAAAAAAGAATAAGAAATAGATCCTAGAAGGACAGAGGGGGCAGAACAGATTTTGCATGCAGAGGAAAGAAGTGACAAGTCAATGTGGGTGAATAAGGACCTCTTGATGCTTCCATAAAACCAAAAAAAGGACAACCAAAGTTAGAAAGAAGGGGGGAAGTGCGCTGCAGACGTGTGTTGGGAGAGCGTGGATTTGAGGGAACCAAGCAAAGCCGCATGCGCAGCTCTGCGCTTTCACGTGTTGGCCTAGCAACTGTTTCATCAATCGGTGGGCTCGTATGGAAAGGCCATGCGGCACATACATCGAACCCTGAGATGCTCAGGCCTGGACTTTTGAGCTCTTTGTGCAAGTGGAGGTAGCCTTGTCCCTGGGAGTCTTGCTGCAGGTGGAGGCACACACGCATGGTCCGTGTGGCAGGAGAAAAGCAAGGGCAGGGCAGGTGGTGGACAAGTAAGAACAGCTAGGAGCACTTGCATGGCCAGATTCTGGGCTCTAAAGGCCTCACCTGTATTTTCTAACTTAATCCTTACAAAAACTGAAGTGGTCACTGATCACCTTAGAGAGCACCTTTTCCACAGGACAGTGGGGGTGGGAGCCAGGTCTGCAAGGGGCAAGAGAGTGAGAAAGAAGAGATAGGGTAGCAGTTTGAGGAGAGGCAGAATGTTCTTTGTAAATATTTTTTCTTTTATAATTTTTTTTTCTGATATGAGATAACTGAGGGGAGAGGAAGGAGCAAGTAGCAGGGGAGAGGCTGAAGATACAAGAGAAGGGTTCCTTGAAGTGGTGTATTCTTGGGGAGGCAATGTGATGGTGCCTCCCAGTGGTGCAGTGAGTCGGTTCTGGGACAGATGTGGGTGGGATCAGAGGGCAGAGGGGTGGAAGGGCTGAAGCCCCAGTGAGAGGGGACTTCTTCAACAGAGAGGAAATGAATAGCTGAAGGCACAGAAAGATATTAAAATGGGTTGGAGGAAGTTTGAAGAGTGCACTTTGACTGGCCTCAATATGTATTTTGATAAAGTGGGAGAAACAGTTGTTTACTAAGAGCGAAGGAGACATGGGGAGTGTTATGGGCTGAATTGTCCCCCGACTCTTGGATTTATATGTTTAAGTTCTAATCTCCAGGACCTTGGAATGTGATCGTATTTGAAGATGGGATCTTAAAGAGGTAATTCAGTTCAAATGAGGTTATTATGTGGACTCTAATTCAGTGGGACTGGTATCCTCATAGAAAGAGGAAATCAGGACACGGATACACAGAGGGAAGATTTTGTGAGGTCGCAGCAAGAAGATTGCCATCTACAAGCTGAGGAGAGAGGGAGGGTTTCAGGGAAGCCAAACTGGCCAACACCTCAATCTTAGACAGGTAGCCTCCAGAATTGTGAGAAATTTGATTTCTCCTGTTTAAGCCACCCATTGTGTGGCACATTGTTATGGCAGCCCTCACCATCTAATACAGGGAAGAACTGAAGCCTTGAGACATGCAGGCGAAATTTTTCCCAGCCAATGCAGGGAATACCATAGGGAGTGAAAACAAGAATGGAATGATTGCTGAATGGTGATTTGTGTGCAGGCAAGTTTAGACACTATGGATATGCATTGGACCCACCCAGCTTGGCTTTGTGTATGAGTACATGTGTGGGGATTGTGTATTTTTTAATACACTAGTATGTATCAAGGTTTCCTTGACCCTCCTTTTGGAAAGTTGTAACATGAAGATGTCTTATTTAAGACCTTTGTGTGGTGTTCTACACAGATATAAGCAATTAATCCAAAGCTCTGAAAAGTATTCTACTAGGACTCCAAACCCCTAGCTCAAATGCAAAAAAAGAGGAGGTACTTAATATCTCTTCGCTCCCCTAGGGCCCAGCCACAGTCCTTCCTTCTAGTCTGTTCTGTTTATTTCCACCAGCTTCATACTCAACTTTTTATTTCTAAAGGCAGATCCTCACAGAAAGCTACCACATGATAATACATAATAGGAAAATATTTTCTTTGTTTCTTTTTCATTTTTAAAAAACATGCAAGAACCTTATTAGAGAAAAGCCTATCAGAAAATGGAAAGAGAGCCCAGTGAGGCTGAGAGAGTCATCAGGCTGCAAAGCGTGTCTAACCTCCTGTGGAAAGAAGTAGGGTTGCATGGAAGCTTCTTAGACTCACTGCAGCTCTAGGAAAAGTTTGGCAAGGCCCTTGCCGAGTCCTTGAGCCACTTTAACTTCCCCGTTTGTCCTGCCAAGGTGTCCAGTGTGAGGAAAACCAAGGGTTATTTGTCCTAGATAGGGAGGACAAAATATATAGCATCACTATTGACTTGGCTCTGGAGAATTTCAAATTCCATGCTCATACATTTTGAGGTCAAATTAACACGGTTGTGAAATTCATCAGACAGTGAGAGTTGCTTTTAATCACAGTTTGGTATCTCTTTAAAGCTAATGGCTTGTTTAGATTTAATTAGGCAATAACACCTCCCAGGTTATTGTTTTGGTTTTTTAAAATTTTTTTATTGTAATGAATTTTTTTATTTTAATTTTATTTATTAATTTTTATTTTGGTATAGTTACTATACAATGTTATATTAGTTATATTATTTTGGGGTATACAATATAGAAATTTGACATTTTTATGCTTTATAATATGATTATCCCATTAATTCTAGTAATCATTTGTCACTGTGCAAACTTATCACAATATTATTGACTATACTCTTTCTTTGTTTCTACTGGTAAGATTTCGAGGCCTGCCTGGCTTAGGGAGAGAAATAATGGGTGGGAGAAATATGAGGCTGGTGGCGTCTGTCTTGGCACTGCTTTGTGGCCTCTTCTTTCACAATTTACCAATGTGATTTTTTTTTTTTGTGGGCGGGGGGATGGGATCTTTTTAAGCTTTTTTTTTTTTTTTAAATATATATTCACAAATTTTAGCAATAGACTTTTTGTCAGATCTCTATTCTGGTATTTTGTTCATCAGACATAGTCTACTTATAGGTGAGCACAGGGAATTTTTAGGGCAGTGGACAATTCTGTATGCTCCAGTAATGATGGGCACATCATGACCTATTTGTCCAAATCCATAGGGTGTACAAAAGAGTGAACCCTAAAGTAAACTATGGGTCTTACTTAGTAATAACGTATCCATATGGTTTCATCAGTTATAACCAAAGGTATCACATCAATCCAGGATGTAAATAATGGGAAATTGGGTGGGGAGTGAGAGGGGATATGTGGGAACTCGCTGTACTCCTGATCAATTTTTATGTAAATCTAAAACTGCTCTAAAAAAAGTAACATTAATAAAAATAAGATGAAAATATCATGGTCCGTATATAAACGTCATGCCCCTTTTTACTTCCTATCCTCAAATTTCTCCCCATAATAATGGATTCACCTTTGGAGACATGCTTCTTTAGGTGAAGTATCACCTTCCCAGCCTTTTTTACCAAGCTTCGCCTCTCCTCCCTGCGGCTTCCTCGGTCTCTTGTAGTATGGCTTTGGGGTTTTATTGAGATTTGGTTATTGGCGTGCAGACTCCTGTAGGGAGAGGCTAGAATCTTGCCTGAAGGCTGAGGTCTATCTTCAAGTTTGTGACCTGAGACAGGTACCTCTGAGGGTGGATCCATGTACCTGCGCAGGTAGGAAAGGGGCACTTCGGGGCTGGATGCCAAGAGGTGCTCCTGGATGGAAGGTTTTAATAGTGGTATCTGGTGGCAACCTGAAGCTAGGTGAGACCTCTTTCCCCTGAAATCTTCCACGGACAGTGAGCTTAGGTTGTCTAGCAATTGGATTCTCTCTGACTATTTGCCTTTTGTTGTGCAAAAGACCTTCTAACCTAGTGAAAGTAAAGGATCTAGGCCATACCTGGGTGTAAGTGTTGAAGAAGTGGTGTTCCCCTACCTGCTGTAACAACAGCGAGGATCAGAGGGAGCCCCAGGAGAATGTGAGACCTAGGGGACACGTCATTTTCCTTCATGTGTTAATCTTGGGGATTGATTCATTTTCTTATGAGAAGTGTTTTTGTTTTGTTTTGTTTTTTTACATAATCTCTAACATGAAGTTTGAGATTATATCTCAGAACTAACAAGAGAACTGGAGCAGAAAGGCTGAGACTCCAGAGTTCATTCAAATGTTCCACAGAAGATCAAACTCGCCTGCTTTTCATTGGTGTCAGGTGCCTTTCTGTGGGGGTTTCAGGTTTCAGGCAGATCTGCTCCTAGGGAGGTTCATTATCAACCTGTATTTGGAGAACATGCTGGATTCCTGGCTCCCCCTGCTCTGGTCTTACTAAGTGCCCATTATTCCAAGGTGCATGTTGGTGAGCTGAATTACAGAGACAAATTGTCCCCACAGAAGGAGGAAAGCAGCAACCCCAAAGCCACGGCCAGCTGACCAAAGTGCCAGTTCTTATTGCAGACTGGAAAATGCAATCAATGCATGTTATCCTGTTTGCCTGAGATGGAAAAATGAAAACTAGGAAAGGTAATTTCTGGGGCTCTATAATTTCTAAACTATACCTAGAGTTGAAAAGTGAATGTCAGGGGCAGGTGGGGACTTCAGTGTACTTTAAGAGTGCTATTTCCGTGGAAAGAAACTCCTCCAAATGGACTCTGGTTTAAAAAATAACAGCTGTCTTCCAGGTGATCTTCAATCTCTCTTCCATTCTATGTATCTATGTACCTATCTATGTCTTCCTCCCTCTCTCCCTCCCTTCTCTTTTCCTTCCTTTCTTTCTTTACATTCATCCATCTATGAAACAATTTTTCTAGGCTCCCCCACCCCTCCATTTTGAGAAGAGCCAGGGTCTATATGAAGGTGCTGGTCATTTTTCCTTGGTACACTTTACTCAGTGAAGTTGTAGGTATAGAGTTTAAATAGGTGAAGTTCTGATATAAAATGATTATCTTTTTGCAAAGTATCAATTAATTAACATCTTAGAGGACCTCAAATCCAGACTATTTTATAAAATGGACCCCAAACTATACCTTTGGAGAAAAAACAGCTTCTTTTCACATGGTATCAAATGGAGGCATGGCAAATAGTTATTTAGAAACAAGTTATTATTACTATCAAAAACAAGGTAGTATGAGTGCTACAGCATGTGTAACCATGTCTGTGCTGATTAAGCAGGAGAAAATGATTATTTTATTCATTTTACTATCTATTAACATCATGGTAGAAGGTTGGAGCTAGGAAATCTTTTGGGGGGGACAGGATTATAGATTTTTAAAAACATGTTTGCAAGTTCACTGGGGACCCTTTCTCACTTTTTGTAGATTTGAGCAGCATCGCCCGCAGTATGAGGTTTCTGTGCTGTTCTTCTTGCGTCACCTTCTTCTCAGGTCTCAGTAAGTCAGACCTGGAGCTGCCTAGCATGGCTAAGTCCAGACAGATCCTCCACATCCCTTCTGGCCTCCAGCTCCCCTTTAGTTGGACTTTTGGAGTTTGGTTGAAGTTCTAGGAGAAGATGCTTCCAATGGGATTTGTGCAGGAGTGAAAAGATGGGTTCTTACAGTTCATGAAGAAAAGAGCAGAACCTGTGAAGAGACTGTTTATGACTAGGGCCAGAGCCTGCTCATCCATCTGTCCATCCATCCATCCATCCATCCATCTGTCCCACTCACCTTTCCATGCATCCATCCATGCATCTGTCCATCTATCTGTCTAGCCATATATTCATCCTACCATCTGTCCATCTTTCAAATGTCCCTATAATAAAGGGAGAATACAAGTTTCTTGATTCTGGGCATATTTCAATTCATTTTGTTCATTTTTGGTGGATAACAGTTATATGCATAAAATTTAAGACTAGTGTACTACATCAAAGTTTTCAAAGTTTTCGAAAAACAGTGAACCTCAAGTGAAATCTCATAGATGAGATAAATATGTAGCCATCTGGAGTTCCCCTGCTGCCTTCCAACCACTGTGGCACCTTCACAGGGTCTCTGGGCTCCCCAGAACACAGTATATAGACTGTTGTGCGCTGGTATGAAATAAAGTATTGATGATGTGGTGCAGGTTGTTGATCTTGGGATAATTAAGGGAAGGGAGAGCTCACTCAGGGCTGGAGACTTTTGAGGAAGTGCATTGAAAAGAGATGTGCCTTGAAAGGAGATTCACATTTGGACACATGAAGAGGAGCAGGACATTGTGGCAGGGTAGAAGCCAGAGATAGGATGAGCAAAGGCCCTGAGGTGGAGATCGGAGGTAGGCAGGATCCAGCCAGAAAAACTGGCACCCTTATGCTGGCTAATTGAAGAGAAAATAAAGGGAAAATTGACAAAGATGAAGCAGGATTTAGGGAAAATGATAAGGGGTAGTGCAGAACCTTGGGGCTAGTGACAGCTGATAGCCATTACTAGGGGCAACAGGACATTTCTACCCTTGGACCCAGAAAGAGAGAGCTGGACCACCTGATAGGAGATGTGGCCTTTGCTAGAGAGATACAACCCATCCCTGATGTTTTAATCCATCAAAGATTCCACCGGAGAGCGACGTGGAAAATATGTTGTATAGCAGGGGAGTTAGTGTGGGCGGCTCTGGTGCAACTACTATTTACACTCCTCCCATCCATATCCAGTCTCCCCTTTATTATAATAGAACTGTTTATTTGGCATGTGACTTTATTTCCCAGCTAAAGACTATTTCCCAGCCTACCTTGCAATTAAGTGAAGCTGTCTAAGTTCTGGCTAAAGAGATGTGAATGGAAATGATGTATACAATTTCTGTTCTTAAAGGGATTAATTTTTTTTCCCATTACTTTTCTCTCATGCTTGCTTCCTAGACTGTGAGTGTGGTGCTGAGTCTTCTTGCTAATGAGGGTGATAGCTTCTGGATGGCAGGGTAAGGAGACAATAGGAGGGTAGATCCCTGAGCTGCTTATGCACACAGTAGGTGCAAGGGAAAGAAATCTCCATCTTATTTGCTGCCGTTATTTGTTGTTGTTGTTTTTTTATTTCAGCAGCCAAACCTGTAATTAATAAAAATTGACAGGAACCTCTATTTTGATACCTAATAGAAGTGATAACACAAAGAGGTACAAATTAATTTTTTTTCATTATTTATTAGTCTAAGGAAAAGCACTATCCCAATTTTAGTTTTTTACCATGTCACTCCCATCCAGTTTTTTTAAAGGAAGCATTATCAGTGAGCTAATTATCAATGCAAAGTCTCCCTAATATCAAGACAAGCAATGCCAGAGCAGAGGGCCTGGTGGGAAGAGAAGAGACACGAAGGGAGAGAGTTATTTGCCACTTTATTTGAATATGTCTCACAACTAAGAAGAACTGAGCAGGATTCAAACCCGGGCCTGTTTGGCTCCAAAGCCAATCTCCTCTCTTTTGACTAATTATATCAGAGAACTCTGTGAGAGGTCCAGTTACTCTAGAATCTAGGGTGGTTTTTAAATACTAGTCCTCTTTAGAGCTCCATGGCAGTGGACACCAAGTTGACTTGGCCTCTGCTCACTGACAATGAAGGGAGTGGTCTAGTACTTTTATCTGAAGTATGCAAATCGTGATTCTTCCATTATCTGTCTGGTTCTGTTAGGAAGACAGAGTTAATCTCGGTGGCTTGACTGATTTCTTGGGGCAGAGCAAAATACAATGCAGAAATCTCAGGGTCTCAAAAAGGTCACTGTTGGAACGTAGGAGACAACAGGGTGAGGTGGGAGCTAGGAGGCCATGGGTTCAAATCCCAGGTCTTGGGAAAATTACATAACTTATCTGATCTTTAGTTTCTTTACACAGGGGTTGGAGATAGTATATGTCAAGTTTCTAACCCACAGTAGGTGCTCTCATAGCTACTACAGAGCCAGCACTTTGTGATTGTTTACATTGGGCCTGCTCTGAGCTCCTTTGCTCCAAGGCCCAGCAGGAATTGATTTTAAGAATCTTTTAATTCCCTGCAGCTTTCAGGCATGATTTTGTGGGCCATTGCAATGAAAGGTTATTAAAGAATACAGCAAACTCTGGCACCAAAGGCTGGAAGACTGGCCAAGGGACAATTCTCCATCCTTGGCCAAGAGGACTAATGGAGACCCTTTGGTTAAGCCCACTTAATGACCTGTCTGGATGAGCTGTTGGCAGGATTCTCCACCCTGGCAGCTGACTCCTGCCCAAGTTGTACTGGTTATCCCTGCTTTACAAACTCAAGGCTAATAAGTCCTTAGAGGAAAGCTGGAAACTGGGATACAATCCTGGCTATGGCAGACAGGGCTGGACTGAGATAGTTCATTCACAGACTCGATTCATTGAAAAATTTGAAAACCAAGGGCTCTGCCTCTGGAGAATTCACATTGGTTTTCTTCAGCCCATTTTTCTCTGGACTTTTGGTTATGTGGTATAACCCAGGCATGCTATGTACTTATTTGAACAAGGATGGGAGAGGAAAAGGATGAACAGGTAGAGCAAAATCTTTTCAACATCTGCTTTGTGATTTATAACATAAATATGATGCCATGCCATTGAGGGATTCTTCCCAGGAAAATGTAACTATTGTACAAACATCTTAAAAAGATTGAAAAGTTTGTCTGTACTTAACACTGTTGTGTATAACTGTGAGAAAAGAGATACTCCATTCTACTACCATCTAGAAAAAGTTTCTAAAGCTTTTTCCTGACTCAAGTGTATACTTTGATAAATAGAATGAACCTGTTTTACCATCTGATTCTTTTCACTCAATCTTCCTTTCATTTTGGTGGAATAACATGTATACGATACATCCCTCCAATGTATGGTGTGTATAATAACCAGCTACTATCAACATGAATTCCTTTATACTCCTGATTTTTTTCATTCTTCAGTTCTTTTAAGATTTCATATCTGACTGGCCACGTAGACCTTTCTCTCTTCTTAATTCAGCAAATTTTAGGCCTCTCAACTATTCTGTAGATCATCTAATGCAGTGAAGTTTTCTTCTGTATTACCCAGAGCACTTGTGCGTAGCATTTGGCCTAGAAGGAGGGATCAGCTCTACTTTCAGGGTGTGTTCATTAGGAAAGGATTCAGACAAGTGGTGCTTGAGCTCAGTCTGCAAGGAGGTACTTTCCAGGTACAAAATACAGGGAAGAAAATCCAGGTAGAGTATGAGGCTAAAAAGAGCATGGAGGAAAATGCAGGTGGCTTGTAAGCTGTTCTGGTGCATGGTGAGGACAGGTAGGGTTGCATTGCAGCTCAGGGGAAGGCTGGAGGTGTGTGACTTGGAACCTGGTCACCAAAGGTCTAATGGCACCCTCATGTATGTCCTACAGGTAACTCAGATCCTTTGGAAGATTGTAAGCTGTGGGTAGGGGGAAGGATGGACTTGGATTTGAGGATGTAAGAATGAGGAACCTGATTGGATTTGCATTTTTGAGACTGTGACAGCAATGTGGGCAATATGCAAGTCTCACTATCAGCCTCCGTTTCCTCATTTCTAGAGTAGGGACAATAGGTTTTGCACCAAGATTAGAAAACCATGTATGTGAATGTGCTAAATATATTTAAACTATTATTACTGTGTGATTTGATTCATAAATGAGTTAATATGCTTACTTTTAAAGCAGAGATTGGCTTTGTAATCTGAGACAAAATATACGTGCTTGGTGTTGTTACTGGTTTATATAGCTTTTCACTTAAACTTTTTTTTAATGAGAGCAGCTATTAATATTTGTTGTCAGCTTTAGCTTTGACTGCTACAGATTTGAAGGATGGGGAGAGTTGATGAACATTGATTATCAAAGAGGAAAAAAAAGTCCCCCCCCCCACCTTGGTTGTGTATTCATTCTTTCAAGAACCATTTAAAAAGAAAAACATTTTCTACCTTCTCTCAGCATGTAGCAAGTCAGGTGCCTGAAGACCTCATCAGACTTACCAAAACTCTCCTCCCAGAGGAGCATCAGTTGTAAGTAGGTAAATAGAAACCTGGTATGTAAATAGCTAAATATATGAAGGAGTAGATTGAGGCATCTTATGTGATATTCATCTGATTTTATTCAGTGTGTTATTAAGAACCCTGGTTCTTAAAAAAAAAAAAGCTCGAGTCTGAATCCTGCAGTACTCTTTAGTGATGGCGTGACCTGGCAAATCATGTCACCTGCCTAAGCCCCTCCTTCCCTATAACATGGGGAATATATTAAGGCCTATATCATAGGGCTGCTGGGAGGATGACCTGAGATCATCTGATTAAGGCCCTTCATACAGTTTCTGACAAATGATAAGCACCTGATAAGTTATTATTAGGGCTGGGAGAGGCACCACCCAGCTGCAGAGCTAGCACTATTCTCTTCTGATGATGGCATCAGACATTTAATTTCACGTTGCTTCTGAACAGGAATCTTAATTGACACTTAAGAACCAGGAAGAGAATGAAAAAGAAGATAGAGCTTAGGCTATAAAAGGTCTTGAGACTGAAGTGGTACCAAGAGTCCAGTGCCTGCTTTGTGTTGCAGGGTCTAGATGTTGGTTAGTCCTGCCAGCCTGACCACATGGACAGGACGGCGGGGCATAAAGGTGCTGAGATGGTTGTTCCAGCGCTGCAGAGATGAATGGTGACCGGGGGCAAAACACAATCCACACAGCTGCAGGTGTGAAAGTCAAACCCTGTCTTTATTTTTTTACCATTGTATTTGGAATGGGTAGCAGCACTCCTGGGGAACTTGGGAAGGGAGGAGAGGGAATCTGTTGGATGGAAATCTTACTTTTGAGCATCAGTTATATCTAGTGCCTATTTGTAGCACATTTCATGTTAGACTTTCCAATGACAAATCAAGGAGTAGAAGAAAGCTGGGCTAAGAGGAAAAGTTCTTTGCATGAGTTCAGCATAATGGCCAAAATTTATTCTTGTATTTCATCATGCCTGTGCCTGGAATTATGTTTTTTAAAACCTAACTTAACACAAACGTTCCTGGTAGCACATAGCTGTTTCCATCTTTCTAGCATTTCTGCTTTTGGCTGAAGTGACGCCATACTTTCGTGACAGTCGATGTCAGCTCTAGTATGGTTCTGATACCAAGTATATTCATACCTCAGCCATCAAACAGGGCCTTCCAGATAGCCAGATTTGGATCCTCCCCCTTTCCCAACAGATGCCTCTCCATCACCCCTGAATCCACCAAAAAGAAGGAGATGCACATCCTGAGATAACCACTGCCTCTGGGCCTGGCCAGGAACACAGCAAGGGTATTGGTTGGTGTTGGGCTTACTGCAGAGCCCACTTGACTGAGCAATGTATATGCTCAAGCTTGACCTACACTGGCAATATCTGAAGGGTGTTTCTAGACATTTCAAGTGATTGACTCCTCTGAGGAAATGATACATTAAAAATATATATGTACATACATATATTTAATTATTTTTTTAACCAGAACTGAATAAAATTTTTTGCCATTAGGTAGAATTAAATCTGACAAGAAACCCTATGAGTTTTTATTAGTACCATTATTGTTTTCTTTGGCTCCATGTATTATATTGGTAAAATAACAAAAAAAAATGTAAAAAGGCAAATATTTTATATAAAAACAGTTTTAAAAGCTCTTTAAGTATATTTCATATAATTAAGAGTTGGCCTATATATTCTCTATGTCTGCATATTTTTCCTACATTTGGGATTTTAGAAATGTAAAGTACTGTTTACACAGTATATGTTTAACTTCTTCCTGAAGCTCAACAACCAATAATAATCTTTTTATGATTGGAGCATTCCATACTGTGGAAGATAGGATTTGCATAACTGTACAGTTACTGGCTGAAAAAAATCTATGTGATTCAGTCCACTTGTATACTGAAAATCAATATCTTATACTGAGGGAACATTTTAGTTCCAAAGTCCTTGAGTAGTGACAGATGGTAGAGATCATTAGCTTTCAATTTTCTCAGTAATTGGTTTTCAGTGTTTTTTTTTCAATCTGGTGAAAAAGTGATGCAATCAGAAGTATCCTTTGCCTTTGAGAACCATCTGAAAATTTGCTCGTTATTACATCACAGTCCATTATAAAGCAGCTGATAATACTAAAAGAGAGGGAAAAGATAGGTGTTAATTTTTAAAAAATGTTAATGTACAATTCAAAAAAGAAGCATTTTTTTTTATAGGAAAGATTCCAAAATACATCACTCAATAATATTGATCTTTTTCAAAGAAATGTCTAGAAGTTCTTACTCAGATTAAGTAAAAGATAGGTTTCATTTTGAAGGAGCCTATTCTGGGGAAGCTTGGTCCCAACTCAAATCTCAAATGGCTGAACAAGGCAAGCAAATGGACAAATCTGGGGAACCTGTTACCTCATATCTACTGTAATCTTGTTTAGATATTTGTGTTCCTCCCCTGCAACTGACCACGCTGGGAGTTCTTTATGCTTTCTGAGACACCTAGCACTTGGACCAATGCCTGACACACCAAAGGTATTCAATATATGTGTTCAGTGGATATATGGAAAATTTGTACCTCCAGTCACTACCCAAAGTAAATTTGGCAAAACATATTTGAAGTTTCTATTCACCACCAACTTTAATAAATATTGAGATATAATTGACATGTAATATGATATTACTTTCAGATGTAAAAAACAATGATTTGATATTTGTATATACAGTTGACCAATGTGGGGGTTAGAAGTGCTGAACTCTCACATAATCAAAAATCTACATATAACTTCTGACTCTCCCAAAACTTCAGTTCCCTTTGTATCTGCAGGGAATTGGTTCCAGGACCCCCGGCAGATACCAAAATCTACAGAGGCTCAGGTTCCTAATATAACATGGCATAGAACAATGCATATGGTTAGCCCTCTGCATTTGCAGATTCCCAACTACAGATTGAAAATACTATTTCCCATACAAATACTGTTTTTGATCTGTGGTTAGTTGAAACTGCGAATGTGAAGCCTGGAGATACCGAGAGCTGATCATATATTTATTGAAAAATATCTGCGTGTAAGTGAACCCATGCAGTTTGAAACAGTGTTGTTCAAGGGTCAACTGTATTGCAAAATGATCACCACAATAAGTTTAGTTAATGTCCATTACGATACATAGTTAAAAAAAACCTTTTTCTTGTGAAGAGAACTTCTAAGATTTACTCTTTTAGCAATTATCAAATCTACAATACAGTATTATCAACTATCAGCACCATACTGTACCTTACATCCCTATGACTTATTTATTTCATAACTTGAAGTTTGTATTTTTTGACTCGCTTCACCCATTTTGCCCACCCGTCACTCCCCACCTCTGGCAACCACCTATCTGTTTTCCACATCTATGAGTTCCAATTTTTTTTTTTTAGGTTTTGCATGCGATATCATACCATATTTGTCTTTTTCTGTCTGACTTTTTTTACTTAGCATAATGACTTCAAGGTCCATTCAGGTCACAAATTTAAGATTTCCTTCTTTTTATGGCTGAATAATATTCCTTTGTGTGTGTTTGTATATACATATTTTCTTTATCCATTCATCTATCAATGGACACTTCCACTGTTTTCATGTCTTGGCTATTGTAAATAATGGGGGTGCATATATCTTTTTGAGTTAGTGTTTTCATTTTCTTGAGATAAATACCTGGAAGTGGAATTGTTGGATCATGTAGTTAAAGTTCTAGCTTTAATTTCTTGAGTAATCTGCATATTTTTCTCTATAGTGGCAGAATCAATTTACATTTCCCCAACAGTGCATAAGAGTTCCTTTCTCTCCACATCTTCTTCAACAATCGTTATTTCTTTTCTTTTTATCATGACCATTCTAACAGGTGTGAGGTGATGTCTCATTGTGGTCTTGATTTGCATTTTCCTGACAATTACTGATGTTCGACATCTTTTAATGTAACTGTTGGCCATCTGTATGTCTTTGGAAAAGTGATCTTTTAGATCACCTGCCCATTTTAAAATCAGATTTTTTTGCTAGTTGTATGAGTTTTTTATGTATTTTGGATATCAGTCCCTAGTCAGGTCTATTTACAAAGTTTTCTCCCATTCAGTAGGCTGACTTTCCATTTTGTTGATGGTTGCCTTTGCTATGCAGAAGCTTTTTGGTTTGATGTTTATTTTTTCTTTTGTCCTTTTTTTTTTTTTTTTTTTTTTTTTGGTGTAAAATCCAGAAATCATCGCCAAGACTGATGTCACGGAGTTTACTGCCTGTTTTCTTTTAGGAGTTTTATGGTTTCAGGTCTTATTTCAAGTCTTTAAGCCACTTTGAGTTAATTTTTGTCTGTGGTGAAAGACAGTGGTCCAGTTTCATTGTTTTGCATATGGCTGTTCAGTTTTCCCAGCACCACCTATCGAAGAGACCATCCTTTCCCCATTGTATATTCTTGGCTCCTCTGTCATAAATTAATTGGCCATATATGCATGGGTTTATTTCTGGGTACTCTTTTCTGTTTCATTGACCTATTGTCTATTTTTATGCCAACACTATACTGTTTTGATAACTGTAGCTTCATAATATAGTCTGGAATCAGGAAGCACGATGCCTCCAGCTTTGTTTTTTCACAAGATTGCTTTAGCTACTTAGGGTCTTTGTGGTTTTATACAAATTTTAGGATTGTCTGTAGTATTTCTGTGAAAAATACTATTGGAATTTTGATAAGAATTGCACTGAATCTATAGATTGCTCTGGTTTGTATGGACATTTTAATAATATTAATTCTTCCAGTCTATTAACATGGAATATCTTGCAGCTTATTTGTGTCTTAATTTTTCATCAGTGCCTTATAGTTTTCAGTGTACAGGTCTTTTACCTCCTTGGTATATATATTTACACTGTGTGTTCATTTCCCATAGTTAGAGTTCTTTCCGTCACCACATATTTGACCCCCTTTACCCTGTCTACTTCCCCGCTCCCTAATCCCCTTTCACCCTCCCCTAGGTAACCACTAGTCTGTTGTCCATGTCCATAAGTCTCTGTTTGTTTGTTGCTTTTAGGTTTATATCCCACATATAAGTGATATCGTGTGGTTTCCAACTTTTTCTGTCTGGCTTATTTCACTTAGCATGATTATCTTGAGGTCCATCCATGTTGTCGCAAATGGCAGTATTTCATCTCTTCTTACAACAGAGTAATATTCTACTGTATATATGTACTACAGCTTCTTAAGCCAATCATCTATTATTGTAGGACACTTCAGTTGCTTCCATGTCCTGGCCACTGTGAATAATGCTGCTGTGAACCTCGGTCTGTAAATATCTTTTCAGATATGGGTTTTCAAGTCTTTGGGGGTAAATACTGTGTAGAGAGATTGTGGGATCATATGGTAGATCAATTCTTAGTTTTTTGAGGAACCCCATACTGATTTTCATAGTGGCTGTACCAATTTGCAATCCCAACAGTGTATGAAGGTTCCTATTTCTCCACATCCTCTCCAACATTTGTTATTACTTGTCCTGTTGATTATAGCCATTCTAACAAGTGTGAATGGTATCTCATCATGCTTTTGATTTGCATTTCCTGAATAGCGAGCAATGTTGAACATCTTTTCATATATTTCTTGGACATTTGTATGTCCTCTAGGGAGAAGTCCTCTGCCTGTTTTTGATTGTATCATTTGTTTTTATTTGTTGTTATCGAGTCATATGAGTTCTTTGTATATTTTAGATATTAGGCTCTTAGGAGGCATTGCTTGCAAATGTATTTTCCCATTCAGATGGTTGTCTCTTTATCTTGTTGACATTTCTTTTGCTGAGCAGAAGCTTTGAGTTTGATGTAGTCCCATTTGTTTATTTTTGCTTTTACTCCCCTTGCCTTTGAGGTCAAATTAATAAAATTCTCTTTAAGTCCAAGGTCCTTGAGTTTAGTTCCTATGTTTTCTTCTATGCATTTTATTGTTTCAAGTCTTATATTCATTTTGGTGTGTGGTGACAGACAGCAGTCTAGTTTCATTCTTTTGCAGGTGATAATGCCCTGTTCTTAATGAAGATTGCACTCCTCTGCTTGTCACCTTACACATAGTTATGTATATATTTTTCATTTAGTTTTAGGTGGGCTGAACCCTTACAGCATTTTCTGTAATGCAGGCCTCATAGTGGAGAATTCCCTCAATTTTTATATGTCTGGAAAGGTCTTTATTTCTCCTTCATATCTAAAGGAGAGCTTTGCTGGATACATTATTCTTGGCTTGTAATGCCTTTCACTTAATAGTGGGAATATTCGATTCCACTCCTTTCTGGCTTGTAAGGTTTGTGCTGAGAATTCTGACAATAATCTAATGGTTTTCTTTATAAATTACCATCTTCTTTTCCCTGGCTTCCCTGAGAACACTGTCATTGATTTTTGATAATTTTAATATAATGTGTCTTGGAGAAGTCCTTTTTGGGTAGAAATAATTGGGTGTTCTGTTGACTTCTTGAATTCCAAGTTCCAGTTCATTCTTTAGATTTGGGAAATTCTTGTCAACTATTTGTCTAAAAATGCTTTCTAATCCCTGCTCTTTTTCCTCTCCTCCAAGAATGCCCATTATTATGTTTCCTTTCCTGATGGTATCAGCTAGTTCTTGTATTTCTCTTTCATTATTTCTCATTCTTCAGTTTCTCTCTTCTTTCTTCTGATATATTTCTAGATGTCCTGTCTTTGATATCACTGATCCTTTCCTCCATTTGGTTGACTCTATTTCCTAAGCTTGCTTTTTCATTCTTCATCTCCTTCAGTGTGTTCTTCATCTCCAGAAGTTCTATCTGGTTCTTTTTAAGTTTTCAATTTCCTTGCTAAAAAACTCATTCTGCTGGTCTAGGTGTTTTTTCAATTCCTGAAGTTGTTGGTATGATTCATTTCAGATCCATCAAGTTCTTTCAGAAGTACCATCCTGAATTCTCTGTCATTTACGTTGCATATTTCTTTGTCTTTACACTTCTTTTCTGGAGATTTTTCTCTTTCTTTCAGAGCTGCCTTGTCACCTTGGTTGTTCATGGTGTTTAATGGACCATTTCTCCACCTGGGCATTA
Organism: Eonycteris spelaea; assembly: GCA_003508835.1. Classification (NCBI taxonomy): domain Eukaryota; kingdom Metazoa; phylum Chordata; class Mammalia; order Chiroptera; family Pteropodidae; genus Eonycteris; species Eonycteris spelaea. The sequence continues at coordinate 4,118,105 of PUFA01000127.1, read as the reverse complement.
ATGGAAGTGTCTTCTGCCTTTTTTCCAGGAAGATTTATTATATAAATGTCTGTCTGTAGCCTGTCACTAAGAAGGCAGTTTACTTTTGGTTTCTAGTAGGTGGTGTCTAAGTCTCTTAGATCTCTGCTTTATATAAAGTCATAATGCCTTTTTTTCTTATAAATATTCAATCACACTCGCTACCCTCAGTCTCAGTCCCTGTCAGTGTTACTGACAGTTTTGATAGCATTTGCTGAGATTCCCCTGGGGCTATGCAGAATTCATCTTGGAGGATGGGGAGAGAGGCCCTCTGGGTTGGGGACTGCAGCTCAGCCTCACATTTTGCAACCACGTCTGGTAATAATCAGCTGTTGCTTCTCTGCCATCCCCACTTATCTGCTTTCTGTCCTGATTCCTGGGCACTGCTGCTGAGTGGAGCTCATGGCTCTCTCAAGCAGGGTTGTTCAGGGAACCCACTGCACCTTCTTCCCTCCCCCTCCTCCTGCAGCTGTGGCTACGAAGCAGGTTCTGTGTTTCTCCCAGTCTACCGCCCAACTCCTGGGGTTCTGACCCAAGGTAGCTCTTATTTGCAGATCGCCTACTCAGACGTGCTTGTATGCAGGTTGGGTGTTTTTTGCGTTTTAGATGATCAGCTTATCATTGTTTCAAGGGGAGAGATCTGGGGATGTCTCTCACTCCACCATGTTTCTAATGTTACTCCCACTTGATATTTCATAAGTCCATTAAGCTATTTTCACTTTTTATTTAAAGATTCTTTTTTTCTTTCTTTTTGCTGATTGATTAGGTGAGTTCTGCTGCCCTCTCTGTGAGCTCATGGATCCTTTTCTGTTTCATCTAGTACACTGCTGAATCCCACTAGTATATATTTCAGTGCAGTTATTGTATTCTTTAGCTCTGTGACCCCTATTTGGTACTTTCTTTTATTTTCTGTTTCTTTGTTGAAGTTCTCTCATTGTTCATCCATTCTTCTCCCAAGTTTGGTGTGCATCTTTGTGACTGCTATTTTGAACTTTTTGTCAAGCAAATTACTTATCTCCATTTCATTAAGGGTTTTTTGAGGTTTTATCTTGTCCTTCTGTTTGAAACACATATCCTTCATTTTCTTTGATTCTCTGTGTTGGTTTCTATGCATTAGATGAAAGAGCCACTTCTCCCTGTCTTGAGGGAGCAGCTTGTTTCGGAGATAACCCTTATCATCAACCCTGCCTTAGCTCTTGTGATTGTCCAAGCAGCCTATTTTGTATTTAGTGGCTCACAGTAGTTGAGGGTGTTCCAAGACTTGTCAGTGTCCTGAAGGGGAGGATCCCAGTCAACACCTGGATTCAGGCTGATTGGAAGCCACATCCTCGGGCAGCAGCTTTTAAAATATGTGAATATTTACAATGCTATGGGACCACAAGAGTCTGTTCCACTGGCTACCAGAGCTGGGCAACCCAGAAGTGTCTCCCAAGCAGTCGTTACAAAGATCAGGGCACCAAACGAGTGTCAAGCACCTTTCTGGGAGATGCCAATGACCAGGTGTGAGGCGGAGGGAGAGTGCAAAGATGGTGTCCACTGGCCTGAGTAGTCCCCTAGATGTGTCCAAACCTGAAGCCGTCCCTCTTGCTGAAGCTCCAGGACAATCAAATAAGCCTCTTTCACAGAAAGACTAGGGGTATGTTTCAGTCTGCTGTGTGCTATGCCTTGGGGTAGCCAACCAAGAACTGTCTCATCATTTGTTACAGTCCCATGAGACTCAAAAATGTAAGTGCTGCTGGCCACTAGAGTTAGGCAAACAAGGCGTATATTCCGGGCAGTGGATGCAAAAAAAGGGGCACACTAGATGTGTGTAAAAGCACCCCTCTAAAAGGTGCTGGTGTTCTGAAGACTGGCAGAGTGTTAGTGCAAAGACAGTGCCTGCCCTCCAGGTCTCCCACCAACTTTTTAAATAAAGGCTCTATAAGATGTTCACATATCATATCATTCACTCATCTAAAGTATACGATTCATTGGTTTTTATAATATTCCCAAAGTTCCATAAATTAGAACTTCCTAATTATATTTTAGAACACTTTCATTGCCCCCCCCAAAGAAACCCCATACCTATTGGCACTCCCTCCCCATTTCTTCCTACTTCCACCATATACTTTTAAATCTAGTTCTGATTAAGAAAACCAAGAGGCTACATTCCAAAGAGGGTCATGTATTAAATGAAGCGTTAAATAAGTAAATATTTTCATTTTGAAATGAAAATAAATCTCTAAAGCCTCTTTGGCTTATTAACTTATAAGGGGGCAGAGACTGCATCCTTTCATCATCTAGCACAGCATCTGGCCCATAGTAATTGTTCAGTAAATACATGTGGAATTAAATGCTTGGCTACCTGAAATCTGTGTGTATGGAACTCTATGAAAAAGATAAAACACTGGTGCCACATGTTAAAGGACAACTGACTGGAAATATAAGGTCATGACCTAGGCCAGTTAGTCTAACATTTACTGAGTTCTTCCTATATATTAGGCACATTTATTATTATGTCTTTACAACAACCCCACTAAGAGGATGCTATTATTATTCCCTGAAGTTAACAACCTGCCCAACTAGTAAGTGGAAGAACCAGGACTGGAATCCAATTACAGACTCTGTATTCAGAGTCCTCTTACCCTGTAATAGGATATAAGCTCTTCAGATCCCTCTTAAATCTCTTCTACTACTTACCTGTTTCCCTGTCTTTTTCGCATATGAAGTTATTGACGTCTTCACACTGGAAATCATTCCACTGCCCAGCGTAAATCAGCCCAGCACAGTCTTCTCCTGGCCCATGGCCATGGCCCCAGTTATCTGGCTGTCCAGCTTTCCAATTTCTTTTAACAAAACAGAAATTGAGTGTTATTTTCAAAGTCATGCAGAAGTTTTCTTTACTTAAGAGCAGCAGAGAAAGATGAAAAACAAAACTGAAGCATGTTATTTATCCTGGAATGAAAATACGCTGTTTAAAAATCCAGGCATACTCCTATTCAGAATAAGATCAGCTGTTTTGCAGAGTATAGCCATACCTTGTTTTATTGCGCTTTGCTTTATTACGCTTCACAGATGTTGTGTTTTTTACAAATTGAAGGCAAGAATCTCCACCAACAAAAAGATCATGACTCGCTTTATTGTAATACTTTAATGTGGTGATCTGGAACTGACCACCATACAGGAACTGCTATGCCTGTAGTGTATATTGCAGCATCTCCCTATATGCTTCTTATCTTTGTCACAATGAAATCAATTATTGAGCTGCTTCATCAGAATGCTGAGGGAGTAAATTCTTCTTTGACACAGTTAGATGAATGAAAATGCTGACTTCTGGGCAAGTATGTAAATGTTTGTGTGTGAATATATATGCACTCTGAGGACATATCTCACACACACACAAACACAATCTTGTGAGAACCCAGGACTATTGTACATTTCAATACCTTGCTTCTCTAACAAGTTAGAGTCAGACAGAGAAAGTGAGAGACCCTCGATATACATTTACAAGAACCTACAAGTACAAACACTGGTTATGGTTGTCTGGCTAAGCTGTAGAAAGTTGACTGCTTTAGAATGAAATAGTAATTTAATCTTACTGAAAATGACATACATTTCACTGCCTTTTTTGGAAGAGAGATTCTCAAAAACAAGTTTTCTTTAGGATGAATTCACTTGAGGCTGGTTAACTTGGATGCTGCTGCTTAAATCACCACTTTGCCAGGGTTAGCTGTTCTTGATTCTGTTTCCATGCAATAAATTAAATGTGTTTCCAAGACTCAAAACTGGAAAGCTAAATTTTCTCTAAGAAGCAGGTCTTGCACAGAAGCCTGTGGTTACTGCCTGAGAGGACAAGCTTGTCTCACGAGGAGGGTCCAAAAGAACATATGCAACAGGATGTACTTCCCATAAACTGTAACTCATTACTCCATCTGCCATGGGGTATCCTAGGACTAGCTGAGGATAGAGCTCATATTGCCCTACATCTTTTGAAATACAACCAGCAAAATTAGAGGGCAGTGCAAAAGTACAGTTGAAATTTACAGTTAAAGAGTGGGGCAACAAGGTAGAATGGACTCCCCCACACCAAATGTATTTTTTGGGGGATTTTTAAAAAATGAAAAGTGACCTCACTTAAATATAGTGATGAAAAGATAATTTAGGTGAAAGTGATGAAAGTAAAAATGGGATGATACTTAGGAGGGAGTGCTAGAAATAGTCATTCATTCAGACTTTTATGCAACAGATATTCACAGAGCACCTACTATGGGCCAGAGACAATTCTAGTGATGGCAATACAGCAGTGCAGAGAACAGAGTCCCAGCCCTCACAGAACTTACATAACAGTCAAGAAACAAGTGTATTAAAAGTATCAGACTTTCACAATGATGCTCGATATTTCTCTTTAGAGAAATGAAGAGAGAGATGAAGTTAGTTTACTTTCATATGGATGCTTTTTTGTGTATTTCCGTCCACCCTGTAGAACCCTCCTGGAAATGTCAATGATGCCTGAGCAGTTTGCTGTTCTTGGTGTACATTTGTTTATTTCTGCTCTATCCCAATTCTGTTTACTGAATTTGAGGTCTGTGATTCCTGAATGAATAATGATGGGACATTTGATATTCTTTATCTCTCAGTTAATTGGGAAATTGTATAAATAAGATTTCTGACAGAAGACCTGCTTAATATGTAGATAAAAGGCATTTACAGACTAGTGAGAAGTGTTTTTTTTGCTGTAGAATTTTCTCTCACTCTAGGGGTCTGTACAGTGGAAGATTTCTCTCTAGTGGCCTAAGCCAGTGCCGCTCTGAAAGAAACATGAAGCATGGACTAGAGTAAGTTATTATTGAATTAGATGATGCTGAGGGTCCGCACTGTCCTATACCTCCCTATTCTAAAACCACATGTAATATTATCTGGAGCAGCCTGCGTGGACAGAAAGGCAACCCATATTTTACCTTCATGATGTAGAGATGAAAGCTATTATTCATAACTTGGCAGCATACTCCCACAAAGTGATACCCTGTGTTGGGGACCAAGAAGTAGGTGAGAAGAATAAAGGATATTCAAGTGTGTCGTGGTTAACTCTCAGGAAGAATCTCATCTCTGGTGATCTAAGGTGGGCAACTGCGAGTGGAGTGGGAAGGCCTTAAAAGGCTACCTTACAGTTGTGCTGAGCAAATGGACAGACTTTATGCTTCCCACTTGTGTGCGAGTCCTTTGTGCTAACAGACAGCTTCCATTAATAGTGACGACCTCTACCAAGTGATGCACTTGCATTTATTCCATCAAGAGGAGAAAGATTAGTTTTGACATACTCCTGGTTTCACTGATCCTCTCTGGTTTGTCTGTTTTCTATTTTATTGCTTTCCAATCATTATGGTTTCCTTCTTTCTACTTTGGGATTAATTTGCTCTTCTTCTACTTCAGAAAGTAGAAGCTTAGATCACTGATTTTCAACTTAAAAATTATTTCTAATAGAAGCATTTTAAAGCTATAAATGCCCTTCTAAACACTAATTCAGCCACATCCTCCAAAATTTGATATGTAGTGTTTTCATTTTCTTTGAAACATTTCAAATTTCCTTTGTGATTTCTTATTTAGAAGCATGCCCTTTAATTTCCAAACATTTGGAGATTTTACAGTTTTTTTTTTTTTGGTTTCTAATTGTTTTGGGCAGAGAACATACTCTATATAATTCCATTGCTTTTACATACATTTCCTGAGACTTGTTTGATGGCTCAGCAAATAGTTTATCTTGGTGAATGTACCATACGCACTTGAAAAGGTATATTTGTAGTTGTTGGGTGAATGTTTTGTAACATGCACGAACTCTAGTTGATAGTGTTTACTATATCCTTCCTGGTTTTTCTATCTACTTGTTCTATCTGTTACTGAGAAGAAAATGTTGAAATCTCCTATGAAGCCCTGCTTTTTGCTGTGTCCACATTTAGGGTTGGTATGTATGTCTTGACTGTGGTGTGGTCCTGGAAATTAGACTCTTTTTACATGAGTAGAACAACAATACATCTCACTCGCATTGCTGCCACACACACTGGAAAATATTCTGCAGGCCAGCACAGAGGCTAGCTCACAGTGGGTGACCCAGAGTAATTCACTGAATGTTATCACAGGACTGGGGACCAGTGGATCCCAGTCTCCAGTCAGGACTGGTGCTGGCCAGGAATTCAATTTTCATGTCTGTGGTGAAATGAGAAAAATGACTGTGTGTGTGTGTGTGTGTGTGTGTGTGTGTGTGTGTGAGAGAGAGAGAGAGAGAGAGAGAGAGAGAGAGAGAGAGAGAGAAAATGGATATACGATGGCCAGTTGTCTTTTCTTGAAAAGGATTATAGGGTTTGTTTTGTTTCTTAGAACTGAGATTTTTTGATGGGTGATTTTTACAATCCATGTTCTTGGTTGGTAAATAAAATCTTGGCAATGTATATCGGTCCTTCAGTCCCTCTTTGAGACCTTTATTGACGTGTAGACCCAAAGTATCTGGGACCATGTTTTGGGTGCTGTTCTGAGGCATCACAGATTGTTTCTCATGCCGACCTTTTCCGCAATAGCCGATCCTAACAGTCAGTCGGTCAGGTCACGTTTCATGGGAAATAAACCGTATTTCAGGTCTGCATGTGCCTTAAGTTTTTGATATCCATTCCACGTTACTGTTGCTTTCTGTCTGTTTATTCCAGAGCTGTCTTTCTCAACCGGATCTCAGCATAAAAAATGGAAAAGTTTTAAAAGGGAGAGGAGAGAGCATTTTTAACTCGTGTCTATCTCCTCTTTAATGGTAACCGCAAAGCCCTGAAACAATTTCAAAAAGGCGCGTGTGTGTGTGTGTGTGTGTGTGTGTGTGTGTAAACGGGTTAAGAAGAAATCTATGGTGGGCAAAAGGAAGCGATGAGCCAGGGCTTGGCAGCCACAGCAGCAAAGAGGAAGGTAAAGATGAGCCTAAATACCTGCGAGATTTACAGCGGTGGGAGAACCCTAAGAACCTATGCCAGTCCCCATCCTAGGCCATGGCAGAGAATATTCATCTTCTTCACAAACCTATTGTGAGAACTGAGAGACGTGCTGTGTGTCACCTCAGTCAGGATGCTGTATAATATAGAAATGCTAAGTAATTTCTTCTATAATTACTGCTTAGTAAGAAAATAATTAGGATTATGACAATAACAGTATTAATACCAATACTAGCAGATCGCATTTCTTGAGCACTTCCCACAGGCCAAGCACTGTACTAAATGCTTTATAAACACACACACACAAAATTGCATTTAATATTCACAATATCGACATAGGTCCTTTTGTCATATTCATTTCTAGATGAAGACACGGAGATTTCACATGGTTGAATAACCCACACAAGGTCATGCAGCTGTTGAGTGCTGGGTCAAGGCCTGGAACCCAGACCACCGACTCCAGGGCATATGCTCTCTCCCCTTGCTGCACTGGCTCTCTTTCTAGTTTGTGCAATGTTTATTATTCCAGTCAGTTAAATTAGCCTTCAGTTATTGAGGCCTCAAATATGTCTGCCTAATTTATTCTTCTTTTAAAATTTGATCCTGGGTTTTTTTACATGTATATGTATTCCTTGGGTAGAAAATGAGAAGCACAATTTGTACTGCAGCTGGGGGTTGGGGGGAGGCAGAAGCCAAAGCTCGAAGGAGGCTTCAGGGTGGCTGTGGCTGGGGACAGAGTCCCCAGGAAGGTGTCTGGTGATGTAATCCTTCTCAGGACCCAGGTACCAACACTGGTGCTCTCCTTCCAAATCATATAATTCTTGCTGCATCCGGGGAACAGGAGAAAAGTTCCACCTTGGGAGAGCTGGCATAGACAGCAATGTTTTTCCTCAATCCGTTCCATATGGACCAATCCATTTTTTTTTTTTCTTGGAGGAAGCCTTAAGATTGAATTTCTTAGTGAGTCTGACCCAGACCTTTTTTGCATTTATGGCTGTGAGAAAAGTGAGAGGAGACTCTTTTAGCTCCCCGCCTGACTCCCTTAAGAAAAAGACTTTGGCACTCTTGACTGTCAAAGTCACAGGCTTGTGTTTTCCTTTAATCATCTCTGCCTCCCATCCTTACCCCAGTCCTCCACTGCTCCAGTTTTAGATGCCAACTCTCACAACTGTGTTGAGTCTCCTGAAATATACCTCTGCTGTGGTGGGCACTCTCCTCTGGCTGACAGCTAAATTCCCAAGAGACACGAGGGCCAGAGTGTGGTGTTGCTTCTTCTCCTGAAGGACAGGTGCAGAGGGAGCAGACAGGATATCTGTCAGCCAGCAAGCAGAACTTCATTTGCCCTAGGGCCAATCTGAGGCTCACCTTCAGCAGACCTCAAATCCTCAAATGTTCTACCTTGACTTTTGTTGTTTTTTTTTTTTAAAGAAATGACCTTATTTTGGTCCATCTATATCCTCTAATCATGCTTTTCACTTGGAGGATTTAAAAGTATGGAGAAGCCTGTTTGTCAACTGATGTGCCTGTATATACACACAGAGAAACATTTAAATTCTATCTGACCCCCCTACCACCTCTGACCCACTCCTGCTCCCTGACTGCTACAGCTCCGGCCTGAATGCCATGACACCATCTGAGACTTGAAACCCTTGCTTTCTCCTCTCCCAGTGCCATGGATGCTATGGTCTCCTCCATGCTTGGGATGTTATGCTGAGGCCAAGATGCCCTCACACCTACTGGCACTTCTCTGTCTCCAGCAAAGGAAAGGATTCAGAGGTGGGTTTTTATAAGTTCTGCTCCATTTGATACAGTTCGTTGCATATTTTCACAGTCATTCGAGGCAAAGCAGGAATTAGAAGAAATGAAATTTAAATTAGTACAATTTCGTCATCTTCAGATCCTTGGGTAAGATTAGGGATAGTGGACACCCGGGGTAGAAGGAGGCCGGTGGAGACTTCTGTGCCCCTAGGAGCTCTGAGAGGGTACTGTGCATGCTTCCATGCTTTGTTGCTGCCTTTAGAGAACTCAGGTCACATCAGATGGCGCATGGGAATCCTCAAACTTTTGGAGATGGTTATCCCACAAAGGCCTCTGTCGTGTTGCACTTGAACTTCCCGTGTACAGGAGAGTCATAAACTTGTGGTTCATAATCATGCTCTGGCCCAACTGGGTCAGGGGCATGGATGGCGTTATGCTGAAGGGAGCTCCCCAGCCCTTGTCAGACACAGGGCTGGGGTGAAATCCGAACACGCCTGAGGTCGTCTGGGCTTCCTTCTCCTGCATAGTAGCATTTAAAGAGAACGTCGCGGCCACAAGTACCATATTGTGTGGTTTTATGAGCCTGATGTTTTGTTTCGTTTTTCACAGAAATGAAAAAAAAATTTACTCCATGAAAAGAAAAAAGAAAAACTCCATAGCATGTAGAGTCCAAACCACAATTTCCCTACATAGAAATATACAACTGGTACCAGGAACTTCAGTGTGAGGAGTGTCTAGGACATACGGTTGTTAAGGAAGAAACTGTAGGGAGTCAGGCAAGAGGTGAAAAACAGAACAGCAAGAGTCTGGAGGTTTCTGAGTACTAACTTATACTCTGGAGATGTCCCATCCAGCCACTTCCATTCGCTTTCATGCTCCAAGTCCGTCAGGCCAATCCAGTGGCTATCTCTCCCTACCATCTGCTTTTTTATCCATTGCTGGAAAATAAACCACAGATGGTGCATTATTATTTCTTGGAACAGATGTCTGGTGGGCTTCCCCACTGGCCCCCCCCCCATTTACAAAATCAGGACAATTAAAAGAAGATATTTGTCAGAACGTGTACACTGCTATTGCTGTTTTTTTTTTTATGTACTTGTTTTCTTCTGTACTGTCTTGGGGGCTTTGACGTTTTTTCCTCTTACAGACTTACACGTGATAGTTCAGTGATGCTCTATCTCCTTGAAATTACTCAGACCACTCAATGAACTCCACCAGGCTCCATCCGCTCCTATCACCTGTCCTCCCTATGTTATAATGATAGTAACAGCCACGGCATGACTGAGGTCTTCCTCTGGACCAGGTGCCGTGGCCAGTGTGTTACATGTAGCGTCTTTAAGCCTTACCACAACCTATGTAATAAAGATGATAAGTGGCTGAGCCGGGGTTGAGCACAGCTCTGTGTATTCTAAAACGCAGGCACCTACCTGATTGTACGCTCACTCCCAGTCAGTTACTGTGGGAAACATCTGTTTTTAGGCTGTGTTTGCTGGAGATACTTAGGGAGAAGGAAGGAGGCCACTGGAACAGTGTGGCACCAAATAAAGGGCACTGGCATTGCTGCTAGATGGACTTCACTTTCAGCCTCAGCTCTGCATTTACTTGCTGTCCCATGAATAAATCATTAAAACCTTCCGGGGCCTCAGTTTTCTTAATTAGTAAAACAGGGATAATAATACCCATTGGTTCTAGGGTTGTTGTGAGGTTTAATGGAGAAAATGCCTCATAAGGTGCCTGGCACATAGGAAGGGCCTAGTGAGTGGTCACCATTGGCATGTGTATGGGCTGTCCCCACGGCCGTCTCTGCTCTTCCTGGCTCTGCTGAGGCCACATGTCTGATCCTTTACATCCACTCCACCCCTGCGGTACTCATGCCTCTCTACTTCTCTCTGCAGGTGCCTGGTGCCAGCCTGCGGCTTCCCTTCCAAGTTACTGCTCTCTTGACAGCCACTGGGAGGAGCCACACCTCTCTAGGTAATATCTTCCAAGTGGAAGCAAGAGGACATAATGCCCATGCCAGGAATGCTTGTCTCTGTATAAAGCCCAAATCTCCATAATGCAGCCTGCTGTGTTTATGTGACCATGAATTCTTGATGTCTTTGACTCCCCAGTAAGCATGCAATTTCCAGATGTAAACTATCCTTAAATTATAGTTTTCCCCAACTCTAAGTATGCTGCAGACATACCTGTTCTTCTCTCGTGTTTATGAAAACGAGATGTGAAGACTTGTCTTCACAGAAAAGTTTTGCATCCTCAAAAATTTCTTTCTTAACCGAAAAATAGTAGCATTTGTCTGTGAAGTTCTTCCAGTGAGGCGGGCAGCCTAGGAATGCAAAGGTTTATAATATTGATTAAAAATAAAACAAAACATGAAAAGCACTATGCTTTTCCTCAGCTGTCTCTAAGAGGCCACAGCCATGGCCCTTATTCCCTTGCAGGCCAGGAGCAGCCCCAGTACCCGTGTGCAGAGCCCACGACTGATGTTCACGGACATGCTGGGAACAAAGACCAGTACCGGGATGTGGACTGCAGAGTACACAGCAGTGAGAACTACATACTCTGGAAAATATCTGCACTGGCTCCTTGTTCCTGTGTCTGGATTAGTCTTTACAATGACAGAAATAACAGATGCGACAACCAGAGGCAGCATAGGCACAGATGTGCAACATCAGTCTGGAATCGCACGGCACCTACAGACTAGATGGGAAAACCCGGAACCACATCGGGCTCACAGAACAGCAAAAATGACCCAAATGGTACTGAAAGAAATCAAATGGGACCAGGTGTGGGTCAAAGAGAGAAATAGGCTTGGTTGCAACCCTTTAGTTTTACCAAAGGTTTAATTATGAAAAGAATGGAAGTCACCATAATACCTTCTCAGAAAGAAATGAAACCTGACCTTCAGGAACAAAGTTCCACCTGCATGTTAACTGAGGGAGGCCTAAGCTCAGTAAGGGCATAAAGTGAAGTGAGGGCAGGACAGGTTGGGAGTGGCCAGCTTTGGACTTTCTTGAAGGAAATGTCTGGGGACACATTTGTCCCCGAGGGCCTGACTCAGCTAAATAAACAAGTGCTGGAGAACCTGACGATGTTTAGAGAAACTGCCTGAGTGACACGGCCTGAGAGCAGCAGGGGTCTTGTACCTGCCCCCACATGATGCCTTTCCTGCCAGATATAATGGGTGTGTAAGGAACCTAGGGCTGCACGCTGGGGGCTGGACCATCAGCACACACACAACCCCTGACCCCTGGTGCAAGGAAGGGAGGGATCAGACTTACCATTGGCCTCTGGTGCTGTGGTTGGCTCATTCTGCAGGGCCAGGGGTACTGCTTCTCCCGATGGGCCTGGGGGCCAGGGGGCCCTTGGGACCTGGCATGCCTGGTACGCCGGGCAAGCCCGGCAGCCCCCGTGGTCCAGGCACCCCAGGCTCCCCAACAGTGCCTTGTAGTCCCTGGAAGCCAGGAGGGCCCTGGGGGCCGGGGAGTCCATCCTTGCCTGGTGGGCCTTGTGGGCCTGGGTCCCCATTGGGTCCCTGAGGGCCAGGCTTCCCCGGGGACCCACGGGAGCCTTTGGGGCCCTGTGAGCCTTTGGAGCCTTTGCTGCCGCGCTCTCCAGGGGGACCGACTGGCCCTATTGGGCCCCTCTCACCAGCAGGGCCAGGTGGACCAGGCTCCCCCTTCTCTCCTTTCTGCCCCTTGTTGCCAGTGGGACCAGGGGGGCCCTGCTGTCCTCTGTCACCTTTTGGACCCCTAGGGCCGGGAGGACCTAAAACATAAAAAATATATATATAAATGGCATAATGATGAAATCCATTATGATAGTGAAGAATTCATCTTCTTATAAAACCTCCAATTAAAAAAAATCTAGACATACAATATATATACATGGAGTGCTTAGTGTTTTACCACACTAGTGTGTGATGGTATTTTTCTTTTTAACAAAAGGTTTCTTCATTAAGCTCACCCTTTGCACTCCAAGAACTTTGAACAGGTCTTCATGGCACACAACTTTCTAGTGTCCACTGATGTTTTGGGGGAAAGGACACCTTTATGCCCATACTGGCGACTCACACCATTAAATTGGGTTCTCTTTGTCAACTGCGATCATCTGTCACTAGCAGAAAACTGGGCAGGTTAGGGTCAGGACTCCCTCCTACTTATTTCCTCTTTCTTTTTCACTGATTTGATGAATATTTATTAAAGACCTGTTATATCACAAGCATTGTGTAAGGTGTTATGGGATAAAGAACAGAATTAGATGACGACGACGACAACAACAACAACAACAACAACAACAACAAATGCTATCAAGTGTTCAGAGCATTGTCCTGTTCCCTTGCCATACGAGAGAGGCCTCTTCCTCTCTGTCACATCCCATCTGGTGCTCCTGTCCCTTCCACCAGCCCTGTGGGGACACTGCTGTCCTTCAGATTGGGTCTTGCTTGTTGTGGAGCAGCTCAGAGGTACAGAAGGTCTTTGAGCAAAAGTGCTCTCTGGGCCAGGGCTGGGGAGGTCAGTTTTGTTTTTTTCTAGTTGGTCTAATAATGCAAATAGGGAAAGTGGGCTAGAGGGAAAAATAGATGGACAATCAAATCGGCAGGGGAGAAAAAAAAAAGACACCATTTCCTACTAAAGGAAATATAAAAACAGTTCTCCCTAAAAAAGACAGGGGTAGGTTGGCAAGTACCTGCTCATCCCTTCTCATCCCTTCTCTTCCTATAAAGCAGCTCACATAACATAGGACTGCCTCTTTCCTTTAAGTTCTCAGGGCTGACAGGGCACATCACACAAATACACCACAACTAGGATCTGTATAGTGAATGACAGTTTTCAAGGTGCTTTCAAGGTACTTAAACTTTGTCTATGACATATTATTCCCACAGCACATTTGGGGACATACAAGTCCATCCCTCAGCTAGCTGGGCTGGGAACAGGATGGTGGAGCATCCCTTCCCACCTCTGCAGGGAGATTTCTCTGCCCCCCTCCTACCTAGGCTCTGACTGTATCCACCCTAGACCCTGATGTGCCCTAGGACATCACTGTATCCTCATGCTATCCATGGACCCTGGTCCACCCACCCATCCTGCTCTCCCTTAGAAGGTACCTAGGCTTGGACTCAGCTTTCTTTCTTTAAGGTTATGCCACTCAGGGAATTACTGCCTAGACCCTCTGCTGAGCTCTAAGAGTTTATACTAACAGCCGGCACTAGCTTCACTGGTTCTTTCTAGGGTTTTTTGTTTCAGAAGTGGGAGACTTTAGGAGACTTCAGGATGAAGCACCCTCTTCTTGAACCTGACTCACGGGCTTCTGCCTGCTATCTCCTTTTGGATCCACCTTATTATCAGCTATTCTGGGCTCTGCGTTCTTATTTCTATCTGATAGTCAGATGGTCCATTTTCTTTGGGGTGTTCTGCCAGCACCTCCAGCTTGGCATGTCTAATACTGACTGTATGGTTTCTTTGCTGTTTAAGACCTCCGTCTATCATTCTTTATCCCACCGTATCATCACAACCGTCTCTTCCTTTCCATTACTTGTCATGACCCTAGCTAGCTGGGTGTTCTCCCGCCCTCCACCCCGCCTCTTTCTGGTACATTTTTATGGTAACCTCTTAAGTGCTCTTTTTACCTCTGATTCCTGTCCATTCATTCCACTCTGCATTTTCCCCACATTTGTCTTCCTTACGCATAACTCTGATCTCCACTTGCTCCAGAATATTCAGCCCTTAATTTATCATCTGATATCAAGGCTTTCACGACCTGGTCTCATTATTTATTCTATCCTCCCATGGACTTTCGCAAATCTCTTCTTCAGACTTTCCTCTGCCTATATTTATCTGGAAAATCCCTGTTTGCCCACCATGTCATCCCCTCAGGTCACTATAGATGAAAGTTCTTCCTTCTTCTCTAATCTTTTAGTCCTTATTTGTTCTTCGAGGACACTTCCCCATCTAGCAGCTAGCAATGTCTGATGCATAGTTGTTATTCAGTGAGTATCTATCAAATCAATGTGCATCATAGGTCAAAAGGCCTAGTGTGCTAATGTCAATATTTTGGGTGCCAAGAGAGACCAGAAGGGAGAAATTTTAGGGGAACGGTGACCTGGTACCCTTCACCTTATTCTAAGAAGTACAGCTTGGCTGGATCCGCATACCCATTTGATCCTGGCTGCCATTATGGAATGACCATGGGGAGATCTTTCTTTTCTGACTCTTCTTATACGTGAAAATTGACCCAGTGGCCTTCTCATCAGTGACCCGAGTTTTATCCTGTTTAACTTGAGGAGGCTTATAAAATAGCCTCTGCTATTTAGTAAAGATTGGGAAGGGGAGTTTTCATTGCCAATTTTTTTTTCCTTTAAAAAACTTAGTTCCTTTGTGTAGTTGAGAAATAATGTCCTAAAGATTAGTAGTGGGGAAGGTGGCATTTGTTTCCTTATAATGGATGTAGCAATTGTGAAACAATACGGAAAATAGGCCAAAACAAAACAAAACTTCTAATTTATTTGGAATAACAACAAAAATAAGTAACTTCTGAACTATTTGTGTTTCATGTTCTATATTTAGTCTTAAGAAATCCAAATAATGGAAAAGGTCTGTGGGCAAACTCAAGTGCTTTAAGAAGTTTTTTTATCCTTAATTATGAATCTTGCCAATAATCAGTGTTTCTCAATCACTCACATCTGGGGTTGGCGCTATATTTGTAAGTTGTGGGAAATGAGTTTACCTATGTCTATGAAATAGTGACTGTTCCGGGGCTTGTCTCCCTGATTTGACAGACGGATGTGCCAGGGAGCTGTATTTCTTCCAGAACACCTTCCTATGGTTTCTGAAAAATTCCAAAGACACATAACTCTCTTTTCCTCTCCTGACTTGAAACTAAGACCTCCCTCACCGGGTGTGACAGATTTTTCATTAATCTTTGTTTCTGGGGAAGGGTTGTTTATGGTGTTGAGCTATTTCCCTCTCAACCTTAAGTGCTTCTTGAATATCTCCCTTTGCTTCACACAGGAGCTGTAGCTTGGTTTAAGAACAGCATAAAACATGGACCCCAGTCAGCACAAAATACCAGCAGATGCTCATTGCCAGATCTTGAAGAAGGGACTAGATACTGGGAGAAGATGCAAGGTCTAAAGGTCTAAAATCGTTCTTGTGATGCATTTCTCAGCTGGTTTAGCATAAAAACTGAATTTTTCATATGAAGCACTATATAGGTTATCACAAATAGGTTATCTAAGATAAGGTTTAATATTTATGGCTGCAGATAAACTTCTGGCATTCACAGAGTTATTGATGCCTTCATCCACAGCTGCCCCAGCCTTGGGAAGAAGCATTGTAGCTAGGGCAAGAAGCCTGTACTCTGCCTTCAGATCCTGGGCTATATGTGAAAATGTACTCTAGGTGTCCCATACGTAAGGGAATTCAACCATTTATATACTTCAACTTCATTAAAGACAATACTTTGCTCATTAAAACTTAAAAAATTGATATTTATTTCTTTTCAAAATTACCGAGAAAAAGAGTTAAAACCAGTTAGAAGTCAGCACTGGATCCCCCTAAAAAGTAGATTAGGAGTGCCAGGGGTGTATCTTTCTCTAGGACCTGGGATGCTAGTATCGCTTTATTAGCATCTGGATAATCCCGGGCTTTTAGGTCTTATTGACTCTTTTATTGGGTGGCTGTTGAAGTAAAAATAAAATGAAATAAAATGAAAGCCACCCTTAGTGTCTTAAAACTGAAAACACTGAGATAAATGATGGGAATATATATGAGCTTGTGCAGTAACAACTTGAGCCCAGAGTTCAGAGAATGGTTATGCTACACGTGGAGGCATATGTGATGTCCCATACAGAAGTGCATTTGAAATTTGCTTTCATGGCCAAGTGGGTGGTTCCCTGGCTCGGGATCTGAAAAGCTAGGCTATCCGTGTTGCTGGTAAAGCAATCACAAGCTTCAGAAATGCCCAAATATGAACTCCGAGCAGCCTATGTATGCACTACCGGCAAACCTCCTCGTGTTCCCCAGACTCCAGAGCTGGGAGCCTTGAATACCCGATTCCTCTAAACAAGCAGCTTGAAGAGGTCGGAAGACTTTAAATAACTGTGCTGTTTCTGCTTTGGCAGCCAAACTGCAGGCCTTGGGAAGGAACCAGCCCCATGTCCCACACCTGAGATAAGTTTTCAATTTGTTTTCCAACAAAACTGCTGGTGCTTAACAGAAAGTAGAGAAACCACTTTGACTCTTACTGTCATTAGAAATTTTGGAGACTTGATTTTAGAACCAAGAGTTGTAAGGTTGGAAGAACAGAGAAAAACAGTAATATAATCTGATGCATTTTTCTTCTCATTTAAAAATCTACTTTGAATATAATTAATCAAACATTTATTAAACACCTACAATATGTAAACATCATTCTGCTTTACTGAGGTGAAAAGGAAAGTACAAATTAAAGGTACATTTAATAGGTATTATTGGGCAATCATTTTAGAGAATAATTTTTCTCAACCTTATGTTTAAGATAGGCTTCTAGAAAGCCATGGACACTCTTTATCATAAGAGTAAGGTATATTTAAACCACTGTTTCTCACCAACTGGCCAGTCTGCTTCCATGCCTTGAGAATGCCTGCTCTCTAGGATCCCCACACAAGCAGCCTTGTTTGAGGACATGTATCAGGAGTGGGTGAGGCCAACAGTGAGAAGAACTGAGGCTTCCTGGCTGATCCACTTTGCTTTGTCCCCTGTCCTGCTTTATTACCCGTCTTTTCATCCTTCCTGTGCATCTCTCAAGGTCCCGCTCAGATGACAATCCCTTACTGATGCCTTAACCAATTGCTCTCCTGAACATAAACTCTCTCACAGTTCAACCTTCCTGAACATGACATCTCTTCTCCGGAGTCATGACAGGGCAGTAGGGTGCCCCTGGAGGCATGGGTTTGGGATCTAGACAGACTTGAGTTTAGCACTGTCTGCCATTTACTAGCTGCTTAACCTTGGATAAGTTATTCAGGTTCTCTGTGCCTCAATTCCCTCCCTTGCAATGGAGAGTGCTGGTAATTCCCACCTTAAAGAGATGTAACAATGAAAGCTCAGCACTGTGACTGGTATATTGCAGACACTCAATAAGCATGGATGAAAAAATGATTGAAAGCTACTTGTTGGCAGCACCTGAGACAGATTCCTTTTCAGGGCTGGGCACCAGAAAGCCAGCAGAAGTACTTTGGGACCAAATCAATCTTAACCCTGTCAGTACAATTTTCTTTCTTGTACCCATGAAGCTGTTGTTTTCCACTGTGATGTATTGGCTGGAGCTAGAGCAAAAGGGAAATCTTAATAGGAACTGAATTCAGGTATGAATATTACCTAACTCCCTACCAGGCACTGTACTAAGTGCTTTATTTACATTATCTTATTAATTCCTCATAACTCTAACAGGTAGGTGCATATGGGGATAGAGGCACAGAGAGGAGGAGGCACTTGGTACCCATATCCAGTTCCAATTCCAGAGCTCTCCTGTTCTCACCCACTAAATTTCATGCCTCTCTCAGAAAAGCAGATGCAGGAAACCTTCTGGCTGTACTGGGAGGATGCAACTTACACTCTGCATACCTTGCAGAGGAATAGCTCAAAATGGGAGGTGAACTTCCCACCTAAGAGTGTGCATGAGGGATGAAGTCCTCTGTATACATAATCAGTATAAAAGTCTTTACATTATTTGGAACAAAAAAGGTAAGGCTTTTTTTTTTTTTTACAAGGTTTCTGATTTACAGATATAGAGATAATTGTTGTTGGAATATAATACATGATTTCATATTTATTTTCACATTTTCATTTGCTTCAGTGCAATTGGTCAGCTTCAGCTTTCACTTCTTAACAAGGCAAACATTTCATATGCCTGAACTGTGTGCCGTAAGCATTAGGGTTCTACAAGTGCAAGTCACCAAGAATTTCCAGAAAGTATCACAGTATTTTGAATCTTGTGGAGGCAAACCTAACACGAGCCAATGTTAATCCAATCCTGCTCTATCCTACTTGATCCCATTCTTTCCTCATCCCCAGGGACAAGATCTGCTTAGAGAGAAAAAGGAAAGGCACTTGAGATGAAGTGTGGAAGGAAACTCTTGCATTCAGAAACAGTTCTTTCTCCAGTCTCTTTCTCTTGAAATATCTAGTGGGCATTTCTGTTCCGGAGGAAGTTGAACAGCTTGAGTTGAAAGCAGGTAGCTTAGTTGGCTTGAGAAGTACTCAGGTCAACTCACAGAAAGTGCGGGTAATGATAAGACCAAGAGTAATGTAATATGGGAAAGCAAATGAGAAAAAGAGAATATTCGGAACCCAAGATCTGAGGCATTTCAGAACCATTGAGTCAGAAACCTCATTCTAATAGACATCTCCCGCTTAATATGTTTGAATAGGCCTCCTTTTTTTGCACCTCCCTGGTCTGTACCACAATCCACCTCAGGAGACAGCCTGTTCTCTCTTTCTCTCAGTCCCCACAGCCAATCCAGCCTTGCCCAGCCATACAAACCAGCCATTGGCCCTATATTCAGTTTCTGTCCACCTCACCTCTACCTCTACAACACCCTCTTGGCTGTTCCTTTGGGCTTGGGACACTGGGTAGGAAATTCCAGGGTCCCGGGCATCAAACAGGGTCAAGAATGGGTTGTCACGGGCTCTCAGGACTCACACTCCTTTGAGTCTGTGGATTCCTTTGCTCAGTAGGGCATGGCCAGAAGATGCCAGTCAGAGCCTTCCACAGCAGAGCCTGTTGTCTGGGGAAGGGCAGGCTGCCCTTGAGTCTGCCTCTACAACTCGGCCTAAATGAGACTTCCTTCCTTCCTCTCCACTTCTGCTATCCCATTATAAGTCACCATAATTGGTCCATAGCTTCTCACTGGACCCCTGCCTCCAGACTCACTCCACTATAATGTACTCTCTCCCCAGCCCCTCAACAACCTTTTAAAAATATAAATCAGGTCATGTCACCTTACTTAAAACCTCTTCCTCACACTTAGAATGAAATCCCAACTCCTTACCTCACAGACATCCACAGGGGCAGCCGGGAGCAGGGAGGAGGGGTTTGTACTTCGTAGAGTATCAACGGGGTCAGCGGCATGGGCTTTGGTATCACAGCCGGGCTCAGATCTTGTTTAGTTACTTATTGTTTCTTAAGCTTCAGCAAGTTCCTTGAACCTCTCTAAGCCTTAGTTTCCTCATTTATAAACTGTCGATGGTTTTATAAGTACTTGCCTTATAGAGCAGTTGTCAGGACCCATTGGGATGGTTTGTGAAAAGCATTCAGTACTCACACTCAATGTTAGTTGATAAAAATAATCGGAACAATGAAAACATTAACTAATTTAAAGCCAGGGTCCAAATCTTCAACCATGAACTTTTCATACACATCCTTAGTTGATAAGCCATGTTTTATGTAAACTAAATATATCAAAAGTTTCCACTTATAAGAGACGTTAACAATTAAACCAATAGGATAATGAAACTATGAAATTCATAGCTAGAAACTCTCCTAAATATCATGATAGGATTATATAAGGTATTATTATTCCAAGAGACATTGAGAAAACTGTTATTTTATGAGGTTGCAGATCTGCCCTCATTCTGAATTTAGGCTGAGAAAAAATAGGAAAAAGATTGAACAGGGAAGAACTTTCTCATCATTTGAAAGCCCACCCCTCATTCAGATATGACTTGTACCAATATCCCTGACTTGCAGCTGTCCAGCCCCTCTAGAGTTTGGGCACCCCTACTGTTCACGAAAGCCATTATATTTTCAGGCAACACCAATTTTTATTAGATCATATAAAATTAAAATTTATATTTAATGAATATACTAGTCTTTGTTTCATCCTCTGAAGCTCCTCAGATGTTATTTAAAATCTCTTCCACATGACACCCTATTTCTTTTAATATATTTTTTTATTATGGTGTCATTGGTTAAGTTTCAAGTATAGAATTTAGCAGTACGGGGGGAGGGGTGTGTGTGTGTGTGTGTGAGCGCTGCATTGTGTATTCACTCCCATGGTAGCCTTTTAAATAGTTGTAGACAGTCCCCTTGTTCCCCACTAAGCAGTCTCTCTTCTAAGTTAAAGTTCTCGAGTCATTCACTCCTTCCTCACAGCACATGGTTTCTGGGGTCGTCTTGCCATACTGAACTTTCACCTCCCTCATTCTGGGTATTATATTTTTATTAATATAATCAAAGATCACATTAGCTTCCTTGGTAGACACATTTAGTTGCTCACTGTCAACTAAAACCTCCATGCTTTATGCGTACTTGCTCTAAGCCATGCCCTCCCATTAACATTTGTGTTTGGTCTTTTTATCCACAAATGAGACTTTATACATATATTCCCTACCTATTTCATTTTGTTGGCATTGTTGCACTGTTTCAGCCTCTCCAGATCATTTTGAATTATGATTATATCATCCATTAGCATATACTTTCATGTCACACAGGTCATCCATATCCTCATGCTAGTCACTGACAAAGCTGTTGATGAGGGCCCTGCCATCTGCCACTTAGACCTGCCTCCAGGCTCACAGGGGGCTCATTAACTACCACTATTCATTCAGCCTGTTCCAGACACACTCCAGGTCGATCCCCAATGACTCATACTCTTATGTAATCCTTTCCCCCTTGAGTGTGGAACCTGCTATTTGCTTCTAACCAATAGAATAAAGAAAAGGAGATGGGATGTTACTCCCTTGACTAGGTTATATTATATAAGACTCTGTCTTATCAGACTGGAGGGAGACAGACTCTGTTGCTGGCTTTGAAGAAGCTTCAGTGTTTTGAGATGGCAAGGGACTGTGGGTGGCTTCTAGATGCTAAGAGTGGTTTCCGGCTGACAGCTACAAAGAAAATGGGAACCTCAGTCTTACAGTCCCAAGGAGATGGAGAAATGGATATTTTCCCCATTCCAGCCTCTGAAGTAACCACAGGCCCTCTGTGAGATTGCAGCCTGGTGAGACCTGAAGCAAAGGACCCACCTAGGCCATGCCCAGACGCCTAACCCACAGAAACTGAGATAATAAATGGGTGTTACAAGTTATTGAGTTTGTAGTAATTTGCTAGGCAGCACAGAAAACTAATACCACCAAAAAACCCTATATAACTATTTCTCTATCTTGTTAAGGCTGTCACTGTCAAAAGCCTTGGTGAAATCCAGATATGCTATTTTTCATTCTACTAATTTAAATAATCTAACAACTGTTAATGTGAAGAAATGTTAGATTCACCTGCCTTCTTCTTAGAAGACTCATTCTGATGATTGCTGCTTCCCTGAAAGTTCACAAATTATCCTTTTAATAATCTCTTCTCAAATCTTTCTTGGGTTGGCCAACCATCCATGCTCATGACACTTGGAAATAATAATCTCTTAGTGGTAACTCCATGAACTAAAAGAATAAATCTTGCTTCCAAAGGAGCCCAATTGACAATGGCATCTAATTATTTAGGCACTGAGGAAATCCAAATTAACCCATCTTTCATTCACCAAATATTGAATGAAGGGCCTTTAAACAGTGTCCACAAATTCTTAGTTACACATTTTTTCAAGACATGGAGCTTAATTCCCCTCCCCCTTGAGTGTGGGTTGGGCTTAGTCACTCATTTCTAGAAACAGAATATGGTAGGAGTGATGACATGTGACTTCTGAGGCTAGATTATAAAAGGCACTGTGGCTTTTTTTTGTTCTTTCTCTTGGATCACTGGCTCTGGAGGCAGCCAGCTGCCATGTTGTGAGGACACTCAAGCAATTTTACATGGTGAGGAGCGTAGGTTCCTTGCCAAGAGTCATGTCAATGAACCATCCTGGAAGCAGGTCCTCCAGTCCTGGTTAAGGTTTCAGATGACTACAGCCCTATATAATATCTTGACTGCAACCTCATGAGAGATATTGAGCTGGAACCATTCAGCTAAGCTGCTCCTGAATTCCTGACTTTCAGAAACTATGAGATAATAAATGTTCACTGTTTTAAATTGCCAAGTTTTAGGGTAATTTGTCATAGAGCAATAGATAATACAAACAAATTCAGAATTTTCACTTACCTTGTAGTATTGTAAAATTCTTGATGAGCTGACCATGCTTGGAGTCCACCAGCTTCATTTCCTCCATAATCACTGATAAGTTGGCTACTTCAGTGTCTAACCTTGACCTCATCATATCTTGTTGCATCCTGAGAGAAACAGAATCCAAACGGATATTGGCCAACGTGTTATTCAATGAGGTCAGATCATCCGTGTGTTTGGTTAGGGTATCTGTGCAAGTGTCCTGACTTCATTCAGATTGCTGGTCAGCGTCCGCAGGTGGTGGGCTGTGTAACTGATATTGCTAATGATGTTCACGATATCTGTCTCAAAGAGTTGGAAGCGTTCCTCCAGCTGGCTGAACTTGATGGCTGTTCTGTTCTCTGCATCCTTGTGTGTATCCTGCAGGTCTTTCAGGTTCTGCTCGTTGGCTTGTGAGGCTGTGGTGATGTTATCCATCTGACCTGTGAATGAGCTGAGCTGGCTGTTCATATCCTCCAGGGTATCGTTGTTGGCTTTGGCCAAGGCAGTGTTATTGGCAGCCAGCGTCTGCAAGCTCTGGACTTTCTCCTTCAGCCAATCAGTGTCCTTCTTTGCTTGAAGGAAAACCTGCTGCAGATTTTGGAAGTCGTTCTTGATTCGCTGGATAGCCTGGCTTGTGTCATCCACAGACCGCTGCAGGTTGGTGATGAGGTTCCTCTGCTGCACCTGGGTCAAGTTCAGATTGTTGAGGTTCATAATGACCACGTTATGAGAATACATTTGGCTCTGCAGGTTGCCCTGCAGCACGCTGGTATCTTGTTGCAGATTTGTGACGTAGCCATTATACGCCTGGAGGGTTTTGTTTACAGTAGTAATGAGGAAAGAGTTATTCTCCAAAGTTTCTTTCAGTTGACTTTGCCTGTCCACCAGTGCATCCCCACTTGCCTGTAACTTCTCCAGCATATCTTTGTTCTTGCTGGTTTTTTCCAATTTCACGAAGTTGTTGTCGAAGATCCAGAATGTCTGATCTGAAGGTAGAGAGTTCTGAGTTGGTGCTTATAGCTTTCTTCCCAGTTTGGTCCCCTGAAATAAGATATATTTGTTACTTAGATTGGTGATATGGAGAAGTGTTCAGGTGTGGTTAAAGATCCCAAAGAGATTTAACTATACAGTATGTACTGTATTTTAGATATAAAATTTGTGGTATATGCAGACTGCTCTGCATTAGTAAAATCCACATCTCTTAAACTGGCTACTGGGGAATTGGAAAGGGTGCTGAGTACCAGGACTGACCAACTTGAATGAACATTTTTCTCAAATTGGGAAGGGATATTTACTTGATTCTAGAGCACTGGGCAGGGTAAAAAGAAAGGAATAACTCTTTGTTCTTTGTTAAATTCACCCAAATTCCTTTTTTAAAAAATTAAAAACAAAAATTAAAGGATAGAATAGGCTGGAATCTTTTATTTTTAAAATTAATTCTATAATTCTTCTAAAAGTTTAAAGTAATTTAAATAATACCTTACTAAGAATTTTATAAAAGAGTATTTAGTAAAGAGTATTTGTGTGTGTGTGTGTGTGTGTGTGTGTGTGTGTGTGTGTGTGTTTATCAGGATTGATATTCAGATTTTATTTGGCACATAATTGTGGTTTCTCTTTTGGGGGTGGGGGGGGCGGGATTCAACTCCAAAATTGGTCCTTAACTTAAAAATGTAAAAGTCTTTGAGTTAAATCATCAGAAAGGATTCAACACACAATACAAACATTTAAAGTCTTTTTGGGTAAATAGGCATTTACAACAACATATTCTAAAAAGCCATGGTCACTACTGGCCATTCTGTGCTGAACATGCCTGATCCCATCTGATCTTGGAAGCTAAGCAGGGTTGGGCCTGGTTAGTGCTTGGATGGGAGACCACCTAGGAAGACCAGGTGCTGTAGGTATATATTTTTTCAAAAAGCTGTGGTCATGTATACAAAGTAGAGTCAGGGGATTCAACTTTATGATTCACTCCCATTCAGATTACCTAATTTTTTCAGGTCGCTTTCCACTGCTGTGAGCTTGTCATCATAGGTCTGGCGAGACGTCTCCATGCCGCCTGTAACATTGTCCATTTTCTCTACAACTAAGATTTGGAAATCGATGCATTAATATACATATCTGCTCAAAGTTTATTTTTCAGTTTCTACAAGAGATCATTTCATTATAGAATAAAGGAAACAGACTGAAACAATATAAATGAAATCAAATACTGTGGGGGAAAGTCATTCTTTAGAAAAAATGAGTCATTTGTCTCAAAACCCACTGGCAGTTTACTTGTAAACAGTTTTTTGTTGCTGTTGTTGTTTTTCAGTTTTAAACAACAAACATTTCTCACAGTTCGGAGGCTTGGAAGTTTCAAGATCAAGGGATTTACTCTTTTGGTGTCTGTGTGTTGTGAGCCCATTTCTTGGTGCACAGAAAGCCATCTCCTCACTCTATGCTCACATGGTCTTTTATACAGACACTACTCTCATCCATGAGGGTTCTACCCTTATGACTACATCACCTCCCAGAGGCTGCTATTCCTACTACCATTCATTGGGTATTTCAATATATGAATTATAGGACACACTCAGTCCATAGCACATACCAAGTATTTTGACAACAATGGAATGATATTAATAGCAGAATGGAAATGAATATCCACAAACATGGGAAAGTTCCAGAACACAGTCTTCAACAACCACCGGCTCAAAGAAGAAATCAAAAGGGAAATTAGAAAAGGTCTTGAGACAAAAACAAAACAGCAAAATGCATGAGATGTAGCAAAAGCAGCAATAAGGGGATAGTTTATAGTAATAAATGCCTATATTAAAAAGGAAGAAAAAACCTTAAGAAAACAACCTAACTGTACACCTCAAGGCACTAAAAAAAGGACAAGCTAAGCCCAATGTTAAAAGAAAAAAGGAAATAACACAGATTAGAGCTAAAATAAATGAAATAAAGCATAAAGAAATAATAGAAGAAATTCAAAAAAAGAATGGGTTTTCTGCAAAGGCCAAGAAAATAGGCAGACCTTTAGCTAAGAAAAAAAGAGAAAAGACTCAAATAAACATCAGAAATAGAAGAGTCATTACAACTGATTTCACAGAAATAAAAAGAATTTTAAAAACTATGTACAGTAATACAGCAAAAAATTGGATAACCTAGAAGAAATGTATAAATTTTTGGAAACATTCAATCTACTAAAGCTGAATCAAAAAGAAACAGAAAATCTGAATAGACTTATAGTATGGAAATTGGACCAGTAATCGAAAACTTCCCAATAGAGAAAAGCCCAGATCAAATGGCTTCACTGGTAAATTCCACCAAACATTTAAAGAAGAATTAATGCCAATCTTTTTGAAACAATTTCAAAAAATTGAAGAGGAGAAAACACTCATTTTATGAGGCAAGCATTACTCTGATACTCAAGCTTGAAAAAGACACTATAAGAAACGAAAACTATGGGTTAATATATCTTATGAATATAGGTGTAAAAATCATCAGCAAAATACTAGTAAACCAAATTTAACATTACATAAAAAGGAGCATACACCATGACAAAGTCATAATTGGAGCATCATTCAACTGTATTGAAGATCTGTTATACGCAGTGTTCTGCATATGCTCTGGCAAGTCACACTATTCAGAAGCTGAGTCTGTGCCTTGATTAGAATAAAATGTCTCCATGGACATTTTGCATAGGACCAAAGTTTATGGACCTTTTAGTGTGGATCAATATCTCTGTGGATGTTTTGGATAGGACAAATGTCCTGCAAACCATAATATACGGGTTCTAGCACCTAGCAAGCCATCAATAAATCCTTTCTTTTCCACCTCCTTCCCTTGGTGTACTCATTTTAGTGTTATGGGCTTCAGTTACTTTAATAAATTAGGAGAAGTGATCTCTGAGGCAACATTAAACTTTTTAATTCATATGATTTTTAAATAAATTGAAACTTTTAATAACAATCTGTAGGTCTATGAGTCTACCACTTTGTGTAACATGGATCAAAAGTCCCTGCAGATATTAAACCTAACCAAAACAGGGGAAGTATAGATTCCACTCATATTAAAAAGATCACCTGGCCCAAATTCCTCACTGCCCGAGTCGCTGTGTTTACTGTCACTAAGGCTACAAGATTTTGTTTACACAAATTTATTTGTAAACTTGAGAATTATGTTTTTAATTCTTCTCATGATTTAGTATTGCCTTGGATGTTTTAAAATTTGGGACTAATTTATAAATTTTTATGTATAATGAAAGTCTTCAATCTGTATTTTTTCCTATGTAGATATTCCCCAACTTAACGATTTTTCGACTCTACGATAGTGCAAAAGTGATACCCATTCAGTAGAAACTGTGCTTCAATTTTGAATTTTGATCTTTCCTGGTTAGTGATGTGTGGTACAAGACTCTCTCGTGATGCTGGGCAGTGGCAATGAGCCATAGCTCAGTTAGCCATATGATCACAAGAATGAACAACTGATACTCTGCAGTATATTTACTGGGTTAGATGATTAGGCCCAACTGTAGGGTAATGTAAGTGTTCTGAGCATGTTTAAGGTAGGCTAGGCTAAGCTATGATAGATTAGGTATATTAAATGCATTTTCAACTTATGATGGATTTATTGATATGTAACCGATGGAGGAGCATCTGTATTAATTTCCAAAGATGGAGTCATAACACTGTGATCATTTACAAAATTTCATCACTCATCATTCTCCCTACTATTTCTGGCAGGTGGGACTCACTTATCTAGCAGGAGAGCCCATGGCAAAGAACACATAGCTCAAGTCTATACACAAAATCTTCATAGAATAGCGTTTGCCATTCTCCGTCACACGTTCCACTACTGGCCTGAAAATCTGCTCCTCCTTAGTGACAAGTGAGTCTGTACTTTAACAGTTCCCAAGAAGATGCCTAAGTGGGTTTCCAAACAATAATGTACAAAGAAGACTTTTTTAAAAACATTTTCTCAATTACACATGATAGGGAAAATTAGTGATACAGTGTTAAATAAAAACTTCTGTTATAATTCATTCTCAGTAGGCAATAATTCTCTATGTTATGAGTACACATTTATCTTCTAAAAAGTCTAATAAGAGTATATTTCTCCAAAAGTGGCTCCCTGAGATCCAACCTCTAGCAACTTGGAATGAAGTCTGACTGTCCTTTTTTGCTATCAATACCTTTTTAAAATAATGACTTTATTTTTTTAAAGCCTTAATATCTTTTGTACGTTAATTGTGAGCCAATGGGTCCAGTTTATTGTATTCATTAACCGCTCCATCCACACATGATTGTGTGAGCAGATTCCCCTGGTTTCTGTCAGGAAATAGAAGTACGGCCCCATGTGTCTGAATGACCTAAAGTGAACCAGCTCTGAAGTTCCCAGCACCTTCTCTGGAGAAGGACAGCACGCTCTCCCTCAAACGTCTACAGTCTGGCCAAGATGAAGGGTGCGCACTGCACCAAACGCTCTTTCTCACCCAAGCCTTACCATGTGTTCTTCTTCCACCTACAATGTTTTTTCCTGGCCTCTTCACCAAGCTAAGACCCACCTACTATTCAAGACTCAGCTCATCATTTCTTGTGGGAAGTCTTTGCTGAAATACACTTTACAGAGTTCTCTTGGCAGGTTGTCCCTTTTTCATTGCAGGACTTCACTCTGTTGTCGTGGCTTGTTTACTATAAGATACTTTAAGGCAGGAAAATTTGTATGCAGTTTTATTTACAGCTTTTAGCTCAATGCGTGGCACTTATAGGTGTTCAACATAAACTTGTTTATTAGGCCATTTATTTAAATAAATGAGAACTGGCCTGCTGACTGCTGAAGCCTGTGAAAAATTGGTTGAGCCAGAGGTCAAGCAAACAAACTTACAAACCAACCAACCCAGGGGAGCCTCAGCACTGGAACAAGTATGGCATCTAGTTGAATAATTGTTGCTGTTCTTTTTTAATGACTATAGAAACAGAGGGGTATAGTTATGATAATCTGCACCTTAGAGTTGTCTGATGGGCATGTATACTCCTAATCCCTGTAAACTTGGAAGAACAAGATTTCATCTCCATTTTAGCAAGGCTAAACTTTTAAAAATAAAATAGTCCATGTTTATAAGTTTAGGTTCATTTCTGATCCTGAAATCAAAACATATGCCTCTGTCTGTCTTCAAACCACATGCAAGATCTTAAGTCCTAACTTTTTGCCTGGAAGCCAAAGAAACCTCTAAATATGCTGACAGGCAGTCATTTTCTACCCTCTCAAATTTTTCTTCCTTTTTAGTTAAAAACAAGCAAACAAACAAACAAAAACCAGAACAGTCATGGACAGATAATTCAGATTTGCATCGAATAAAAGGAATAAGTATATTCATTAAAAAAAAAAACCTGTTAATTTTCTCTTCGGTGCAGCAAGGAAACCATTTGCCCACAAGTACTAATAAATTGGTTCCATGCACTGAGGCATGTGTCTGTGTTTAAAGCAGTATCTGGGTATAAAGTTGCAATTTTTAGGGTTGCAAAGCTGGCAGCTTGCTTCTTCATAAAAATACTATGCTGATGGAGATCCAGAATCTACACTTGCTGTAATAGTACACAGCATTTTCATTGGTTTTTACTGATAACTTATTAGCACAAATCCTAAGGATGGCAGAGCCATCCTTCCTTACTCTAGAAGCTCCCAGTCTATAAATGTAGACCTCATTTTGTAGATTGTTCTCCTATGAGGAAAACAAACATGAAACACAGAAGGGTTACTAGAAGTCTAGCTTTTCACAGGCTCCCCTTTTCTAGAAATTGTTTCTTGACTGAATATTTTTCTTCAGAATATCAGTACTTTCGGTGTTATGCACAAAGAGCTGTCCCTCTTCAAGTACTCAAAGCCTAATTCTCTAGGATAATCTGACAATAATACCTTTTCTCATTGGTATCATTCCTTGGTCTGGGCCACCAACTTGTTCCTTCCTTGTCTTGATTCTGCCCATCTTTTAAGGTCTACTCTAAATCTTATCATCCCATCATGCTAAGCCTCTTCTGGTGATTTGATTCCATACCCTCCCAACCAAACTGTTATCTGAATAGCAATAATAACAGCCTCTATTTATCGAGTACTTACTCTTTGAAAGATGCACTGTACCATCGCTGCAATTAATCTTTACAACTCTTATTTTACAGACAAAGAAATTGAGGCTCAGAGATGTTCAGTAACTTTCCCAGAGTCACATAGCTTATAAATGACTAAGTGGGATACCAGGCCAGGAGATTTAACTCCACAATCCATGCTTTCTCCATAAGTCCACATTGCCTCTCATTTACTATTTCTTTTTCCTAAATATGGTCTTCTCCAATAAAAATCCCTTGAGGGATAGGATTATGCCTTCATCTTTTCTTTACAGTCATCATTCTCAGATGTTTACTAAGCATCTGCCATGTACATGACATAGTACTAGACACTGAGGACATAAGAGACATAGCTCATAGCCCAGTCTTTGAGGACAGGGAACAAGAGCAGAACACAGAGATTCTGCCTGGTGCTCGAGTGTCTGCACCAGATGGACTGTGGTACTCAGAGGATAACACCTCATTGGTAGCTAAGACTTCTCAGTAATAGCAACTACATTCCCCTGGAATGCAATAAAGACATTTCTACTTTGACTATAACTTCAGTTTTCATTACAAAAATACCAAAGATGTGGCTGTGGAGTGTAATCCTAGATTCCGACAACCACCATGCAGTGTGATTTGATGCATGTTTTGAAAGCCTACTTTGTCATTGCTACTTTGGCAGAGCTCAACAGGAAGGTAAGTATTCTATGACTAGGAATCTTGTGTTAAAGGAGATTTTTACTGAGAAAGATTCAGACGTCTGTCTTCGTTCTTTGTCCTAATTACCATAAATGCCTACAAGGCAGGACAACTGAGTAGGATTTCCCTGTACAGGGGAAACATGACCCATTGAACTAAGGAGATGGCTTCTGCCTTAGAAGCTCCATTGATTGATGATAAAAGCCCAGGGCACAGGATGTAACAAACTATAACTGTCCAAGAAGTTACTTTCTGTAAAGCAGATGATGAGCCTCATGATCACAGCCATTGTACAGACCTATCTGGGTGACTCAGCAGTCCTCTGAATTGTTCAGCAGATTCTCTAGAAGGAACTGAAGTCATATCCTAACTTGTAGCTACATAAGTGACATAAAAGGAGAAGTAAGGAGCGATTTGAAGAAAACAGTATGAAGTTGCGTTTGCTAACTCCAGTAAATAAATAAGTTTCTTTTTATTTCTTTCAACTTCTCCTTCAGAGAAACATCTTCTTTCATTGAATATTTTCTTTCTTTCCTTTTTTAATGGAGAGAGTTTCTCTAGACTTCAAAGGGAGACGTGTAAAGTGAGAAGTGAGTCTTATCTTTCTGCCTCTTACAATGTGGGGCCATCAGCATCTTATCAGCAAGAAAGAGGACTCACTGTATAAGAGAAAACACATCTGGAAAATATCAACATTTTAGTTCATGAAGGCTGTGTTTGGAAACCCAAACTGCATGTTGTATTATCTTATTTTCATTCAGTTGAGGCCTAAGAGATGGGCGCCTTGAAGGAGGGAAAAGATGGGCAAGACGGTCTTCCGCCTCCACTTATCTTGCTCCTTCAATCTCTTCTCTCCTTCGTCTTGGTCAAATCACATCCCCAGAGCAAGCCAGGCGATCTCCAGGATTTGGGGTTTCTAGGTAGGACTTTGAGTAGCAGCAATCCCGTAAGTGCAGATTAGCTCAGAGGTCCCTGGACATAGACTGACTGCCTTTACAAAGTTCAGCCCAAATCTACAATTCACCTATCCTCTCAATAATTCATTCAGCAAATTTAAGTACCATGAGGCTAGGTGCTAGTGGGAGATATAACAAATAAAAGATAGTCTTTTGTCTCCATGGAATTTATAGTTTGGGTGGTGAGACAGACAAGCCCACTGGCCATGATGTTACAGTGTGGCAGGGGCTAAAATAAAAGGTGCTATGGGGTCAAACGGGAGGGCACCTAATTCAGCCTTCGGGGCTTCTTGCAGGATGTGTACAAGTGAGACGTGAAGGGAAAGAGGTCATTTAGGTGGAGAGCAAAGAAAAGGTGTTCCAGGCAAATGGACCAGCACATGCAAACCAAGCCAGAGCTGAGAAGGGCTTTTCAATGTCATAACAATAGAGGGAGTGTCTGTTTTTTAAAGACAAACAAACAAACAAAAAAAGAAGAAAAAAATCCCCTCTCTTTCAGATCTTTCCATATAATTTTGAAGGCATAAAGATCCTAGACCTTATTTCCTTGCAGAAGTAAAAATTACAAAATACCATATGGTTATATGCTCATCAAAACCTTCTCATCTCCTGTTCAGTACTAAATATTATCTTTCATCACATCACACAGCACTGATCTCTAAGGATACTTATTAAGTGGTTGTTTGATTCCTTTATCTGGCTTTGCTAGGAAAAATCATGGAGAAGTGAGTAATGACCTAAATAACCTAGTAAAGGAGAAGAGTGTGAATTACTTGGGACATAAAAAACTCTCCTTTTCCCTAGTAGGTTCCCTCTCCCACCTCTGTCCAGCCCTTGCCATGATTTAATAGCCTGTCTTAATCTCCTAGGTAAGATTAACTCATCACAAATGGATTAAATGACCTGGTAATTTTCCAAATTTTCATTGTTCAAATTCATCAGTCAGTACACTATAGGATGCACATAATTTTCCATGTATATGTCCTGGACTATACTGAGCATTTTTAACATATTTTCCCACTCTTATGGCTAGAGCTGTATAAACGCAGTTATGATAAAGGAAGGAATAGAGTGGTATAGCCACTTATCTGCTAGGACCAACTGCAGGACAGGTGGTTGAATTACATTATCTTTGCTCATCCTAATGACCTGGAAAATTGGCATTATCACTGCCATTTTACAGATAAGAAATTGGAAACCCTAAGAGGGTATGATTCATACCCAGGTTACATAGACATGCAAAGAACTTAGCATGATGCCTGGCATGCCAGCAAACGCTTAATAAACACAATTGTATTACAAATGGCAGAATCAATAACTGATCTTGGACCATCTGGCTCCAAAACCCATTCTTATTCCAATACACTATGTTTCCTCAGGAAACCACTAAACACTGGGAGAGGTGGGAGGACTTCTGAGTTGGGAATTCATATGAAATCTTACGCTCCCCAGGCCAAGTCCATGGGCCAAGGTACGGAGAAGGAAACGTGTAGGATTCTCCACTGTTAATCTGTCACTTTTGAGAGAAGGCAGCTTAGGTGGCTGCTGAGTGAAAGTTTTGAAGATCAGCATATCTCACACCTGTCTCTTGCTGAAGCTAGACTACATGTCTGTCTCATGTATCTGACAGCGAGGCTCTCATGAATATTTCCTATAAAAGCGTTTATGTAGTTCATGATTCTGCATCATGACACCTTCTACCTGAGGTGTCTGGAACAGGTATGGGGCTTGGGATAGGGGGCACTTTGTCTGCGCGTCTGGAGGTTTTAGGCGAACATCTTCCACTGACCTTAAACCAGATACACTGAAAGAATGTCTAACGTCCCATAAAGTATAGTTGAGGTAGTGATACTGTCTCTGTGTTTAATTTGTACAGGGCAATATTTTTATGGAGCTATATAAACAATACTGGCCACAGTAAATGTGCTGAAGAGAAAAAAGGAAATTAGTTGGCCAGTCCCTGGGTAAAATAAGTCTTATATCTCTGGAGATCTTATGTTTGGCTTTTCCTCTGTCAATATAGTTTTCCTGTGTGCTGACTCCAGGGTTTCCACAGGGCCTCTTAGAGATAAGATGAAAAAAGACAGAGGAAGAGAGAGTAGTTGGAAATAGGTGGGAAAAAAACAACGAAGACAAAAAATCTTTGTACCTCATAGAGGGTCATTAGTACTGCTGAAATAAGTCAAAAAGAAATGGCTACTTTCCCCCTTTCAGGTCCACAGCCACAAGAGCTCAAGACACAAGATGGGCTTACGATGTTGCTTAGTTTTGCATCTGAGTTGTATTCATGAACTACTTCATCCTTGAAAACATTTTTTTTTCACGTTAAGTTAATGAAGGGAAACTTGCTATCTGAAAGGAAAAAGGAAAAGTACTTACCTTTGTATCCCAAAATGGCTACTGTGATTGTTAGCAAGGCACACAAAATATATAATAATATGATAGAAAACTTCAGTGCCCAGTTATTTTTACATTTGGTACATTGTGTTCCTTCCTGAATACCTGTAAGAGAAGTCAAATTTTAGTAATAGTGACCAAAAACATTACTTCGAAAAGTATCTTTTTGAATTTTTGTTCAAATATTACAACTAAAAATAATGTTTTAGATATGTCTCATTACAGGATGAGTGGCATTTTAAGATTAAATATATTCACCACTTAAGCAACACAATACTTTACATATTACCATTATATTGTTATAATTGTATTTAATGTGATTTGAAAATAGCACATAACTTTCATAAAACTTTCAAACAAAATTTCACTCTAATAATTACAATTAATATTTCAATAAAAATATCTACAGGACAAAAGATTTTAAATATCTAAATTCACTTGTTTTAGCCATTATTGAGCATAATCAACCAAAAAAAATTGTGACTTGTCCTTTGGTGTTTATTTCAGTGGTGTACTACAGCTAGTTCCTTCTGGTTTATGAGAGTCGATTGTTAAATTTGTAGGAATTTGGAAAGCTGACTGTTAAACTGTTGGCAGCTTGAAATTAGTCCTGGAGAGAATATTTACACGATGATTTCCCCCGCCCCCGCTCCAAAACGGGTTATAAACATGCCACTGGCTGTAAATGTACTATAACCTGTAGCAGATAATACAGGTAATTTTATGATTAAAATGCTCAATACATAACCATTTTTATATATTACATACATACAGTAAACCAACACTGGCCCTTATTTATCACAGTGATTTAAAAAACAATTATGGAACAGCTAGAAAAACCAGATATGTTTTTGATAAGAGGAGGTAGACTGCTCACAGTTCAACTTTTTGAAAAACATTCTAGTCTAAGCGGTAAACCCAAGTGACTCCCGAACAAATCCCTGAAAGGGAACTTACCATCGGATTGATGAGAAACACAGAAGACGAAGACTATGAACATTTTAATGTGAAAATCACATTGTAACGAGCACAGAGAGATTCTTTCTTTCCCTGACCTATTTCCTTGTGTGTCAACAGTGCATAAAGGGCTGATCGCCCATAACTGTGCTCAATAACTTTTGATGGGCAGGTCATGAGGATTAAGCCACAGCCCACGTTTCTCTCTTGCCGTTGGTAATTTTATGCATTGTGCCTTCTTCCGTGAAAAGAGCTCTTCAGCTGTGTTTAATGCAAAATTATGAGAGACACAGCATAGAAAAATGACCCAGATTTAAGTTTCAGGCGTTTAACATCAATCCCTTGATGTTCTAAGCTAGAGAGCCAAGGGGAGGAGGCTGAGTCTGTCTGTTCCATGACTTAGAGCAGTGATTCTCAAACTCTGGGACACATCAGACTCACTTGAAGAGCTCGTTAAAAACACAAATTTCTAAATCAGGAGGTCTGAGAAGGTGCCTGAGAATCTGAATTTCCAACATGTTCCCAGGGGATGCTGATATTGCTAGTCTGGGGCCCATGCTTAAGAATGGTGCTGCTCAAACCATAAGGTGCTTTACAAATCCCATTGTTCTAACGCAGATTCTGATTCACCAGGTCAGAGGTGGGAGCTAAGATTCTGCATAAAAGTTCAGGTGATACTTGGTCAGAGAAATGCTTTGAGGAGGAAAGGTTTGGTTTAGAAGATGGCCATGCAGGATCGACATTTGGTTAGCTAATTCCTTAGAGGTAAAGCTATAAAACCAAGTCACTGATCTACAGATTGAGTAAATGAAGATTCTTTGCATCACAGTTTTCCCGATTTCTTTTACTATCTTTTCCTTTCGTCCTCCTCTAACTGCCACCTGGATATCTCAGCAGCACCTTCTCATGTCCAAAAACCACTATTGGTACTAGCCCTGCTCCCTAACCAGATCTCAACTTCCACCCAACTTTCCTATTTCATATCACAATGTAAAAACTGCTACTATCCCAATTCCCCTGGTGGTCTAACTCAAAGACACTCTGAAGTCTTTTGTACTCATCCTCTAATTCACTCAGTTATTGCCCTAGGTTTGCCAGTAGCTGCTTAATCTCTTGTGGATAGTTTCATCATGATTATCTCATCTACAGTTTATTACTGTTCATTTACTGCCTACACTGTACCAAGTTCTAAACTAGGCACTTTACACACAGCATTTTTATCCATATATTAACCCCTGAAGGAGGCAGGTAGTGAGAGTTGAAATGACATTCTATAGACATCACAGCCAGGATTCAAACCTGGGTCTGACTCCAAAATCCATGATCCCTCCACTATGCCATGGTACCTCTGTCTGGTATTCTTTCCTCTCCATTTCCATTGTCACCATCCTAGTGTGAGATTCTTTAATCTCAGTGGAAGATCCTCTTCCATCCCCACTGGAATCAAGCCCCACCCAGTACTAAAATACTGCTATCCTCGTGGCAATGCCAAAAAGAAAAAAACAAAAACATCAAAAATCTTCAACGGCTTACTCTGAACTAAGGATGAACACAACACACACACACACACACACACACACACACACACACCCTCCCTCTATCAGCTCTTAGGTTCTTCATAAACCGGCAGTTTAAAATGAAAACAGACTCCTCATTTCCAGTTAGGGTAAAAATATTTTTTTGGATTTGGAGAGGAAGAAATATAGGTAAACCCGCAAACATGCCACATTTCATGTTCAGAAACAATAAACGTACTTTGGTAGTGAGGGATGACAGAAACAGATGCTGACTGACCTCCTGTGGAAAGACTAAATGACATTTTTATAGTTGAGTTGGGGTTGGGGTGGGCGGTCATTCCTTTTGGATTTTAGGACCATGATGGGTGAGCTCTTTACACGTCTCCAGGGCTATTTCTTACATTCCATTAGAAGAGCCTCAGAAACTTTTGATCAGAGCAGAGATTACAGTATAAAATCTAGGGCTAGAAGGTTGCTTAGAGGTCATCTGGTCAAGCGTTATTGTGTTATTAATGGGGAAAGTGAGGCCAGCAAGATAAAGCAGAATCAGAAGCCACATCAGAAGCCGCACGTCCTGCTTCTCAATGCAGGAGCCTTTCCCTCCCATCCTGGCCATGTGTGCTAGCACTGTGTTTGCAGCTGAACATCTCATACATGGGATATTTGTGCAGATCTGCTCCAGACAGTTGTCAGTGGTTCACATTCTGAAGAATAGTCACTTCCTCACGATGTACATTTCTCATTACTGACTATATCAGCATTTAATCAATATCAGATGGCACCACCTGACCTCCTTTTCCACTTGACACACTTTCTTTTTCTTGTTTTTTTCTCTACCCTCCCAGACTTATTTTTAATAAGAATTCTGTTTTATCTTTCTCTCTCTGCCCTCCGCTGGGAGGACATCTGGCCAAACATAGGAATGCCTACTACAAAGAAACCCTGCTGGCTCATGTAGCTGGGGGACCCCTCCTCCTTGAACCTAGATGGTCACAAAAAACATTCAAGAGAGATACCCCCCTGTTACCAGCCTTTGTAGTATTTGTTTTCTTAGCATTACTTTCCAGAGACCAGGGACTCTGTTCCCATTGGAGGGGGTGGGGTAGGAAGGCCAAAGGAATGGATCTGCAAAGTGCTGTGGATAAGAGATTCTAGTGCAGGAAGTGAAGCAGTTTTGCCCCCTTACCTACCACCAAGAGATCCAGCTTATCAAAAAACCCCCGGCCCAAACAGCACATGTGTAATTCAGCAGCCACAGGCAGAGCATGCCTGCAGGCTCCATGCCTTTGCATTCGTTATCTCTCTTGAGCTATCTCCCATTGAACTTGATTCTTGGCTCATGTTCTGAATGTATTTGCTCATGTCCAAATCTTTATTATACAAAAAAACATTTTGGGGCCAAGTGAAACCAGAATCGCTCCAGTTAACTCCTTAAGTATTCTATGGAAGTTCAGAATAGGCTGACAATTTGGTCCCCAGTGCCCAAACTCAAAGTTCCCTGTGTTGCCCTGTTTCCAATAACACATGTTTAAAGTAAGAAGAGTGGGAGTTGGATGGGGCCACCAATCTGGGGGCGGTTAGCTGGTCGGAGAGAATAATTGAAACACTGCAGGAATGACAGTGCAGACGGCCAGAAGAATTCACCAGCAAGGAGAATTCCTTTCTGCTGTGGTTCCCCATAAAGAGCCCTCCCAAGTGCTGTGGTCCAGGCTCCAATCCAGTCTGTTTTTCCAACCTTTTTGGAAACAAAAGAGTTTCTTTCAGTATCATAATTTTCTGCCATGTACATCATCAGAGAGCTTGTCTGTTAAAATGGACACATACTGGTCAGTCCCCTCCTTGTTAGGTGAAGGCTGGCACCGTGAGTGAGTGTGGGGCTCTTCTGGGCAATCTTAATTACCACGAGTCTAGAGCTCAGTGGTGCTGCCATAAAGATCACGTTACCAAAGAGGAGCTTCAGAAAGCTGATAGATTGCAAAATCCAGAAAACCCCAGGTTTGGATCTGAGATTTGCAGTGACCTTTTCATGTGGTTTTTAAATAGTTATTAATCTACTGTCTGGTGGCATATATTCCCATAAGCCCATGAATAATTTGGCTCTAACAGTAAAAATGATGATTCAAATAAATTCCTATAATCACAATCCCCTCAAAAGCAACAAAATAGTAAGAGTTAACATCCTGGTAAGTTATTTGGACATTATGCAGTATCACTAGAAAAAAGTTAAATACATGAAACACTTTATCCCACAAATTAAGATTTTCCTTATTATAAAGGCTATTTACTAAATGATGGGATATGATTAGTAAGTAAAACATTTTAAAATTAATTATTAATTTGGTTCCCCAAATACAAATCCCAGCCCTTGACATGTTATTATGCCAAGTTTCCTAAACAATGTGGAGAACCATGAAAATGAAAGCAGAGCAAGAATTGGTAATGAAATAACTTTCTATGCAAAATAAATGAAGCCCCACAGCATCTCTGTATTTAGAGAGATGCATGCACATAAGAAAATTTAGAAGTTTTATGAATTCAAAATCTTTAGCATTCATTCTGAACTTATACTGTGCATATTTACCAAGGGTATAGTTTTTTCATTAAAGAATTTTCATATATATATATGTATGTATATATATACACATCTCTCTATATGTGTGTATATGTGTATATATATATACACATATATGTGTATATGTGTATATACACACACAGATATATATATAAAGGCAGTCAGTTCTGATTTGGTTTTTAATATTTAAAATGAGTATATATTTTTTTAAAACTTATAATTCATGTTTTTCTTACTAAAAAGGTATTTTTGTAGGCAAAAGCCAGATGTAATGATGCCACTCAGAATATATAGTATCTACCAGAATATATACTGTCTCAAAAGAATGTCATTATTTTCTCTTTGTGGCTTTTATAATAAGAAATCCTTTATTATATGAACTGTACACAAATGCTTTCAATTCTCAGAAAAGGAATCTTCTCTCCTTGGCGAGCTTAATCATCACATCTCTCACATTTGTCTCTCCTCACTGGCCCCTTTTCTCTTGGCTCTCTTCCTATTCATTTTATTCTATGGGCACAGAGGGAACTGTCAACAAACCTGATGATACATTTCAACAATCCTGACCACTTCATTATCGGGAACTGCCAATGTCCTTATGTGATGAGGCACTGAATCTTCTAATTAAAAAGACTCATGAACATTCAGTTCCAGCTTGGGCCAGTGTTGTATGATTGAACGGACACTTGCACTACACAGGTATTTGGAGGAAGGCCACTAGACATTTGTTTAGTAGGTGAGAGTTTGCTATTGCTGCCAATGCAAAAAGGAATTCTTGAGGAAGGCTGTGATTACAGGCACGCCCACCTGGTTACTTACAATCTCTTTAATAATCCTGCAAAGTAGGAACTGACCCTAATTTTATACATTTTAGGAAAGCGGATGACAAAGAGGCTGATTACCCAAGCCAGTGAGGAGCTGAGCTGAGGGTTAGACCCAGATTTATCACACTGCTTATTTAAGTTTATTGACTTCCAGAAGTGGAAAGAAAAACAAGATTAAGGATGGCTAACAAGATAAACTTACAAAGCCGACAGGTTAAGTTTCTAGAAGTGTTACATCAAAATAAAGGAGTGCAGAAACATCCTTCAAATTGACAGAAAAGAACAGTAAAATTAAGCTCCCAGTAACTTAACTATTACAGGTCTGAAGCTTCTATAGGCTGTAATTACTTACTAGTCTGTGGTGACATACTTGAGCAGCAAGTTAATTCTACCCTAAATAAATGCTCATTATCTCTGTGAGAGGTCAGGACTGGGCCGGAGGTTTGGCTGGTAAGGTCTGTGAGCCGCTCAGGGAAATCATTCTCCAATGGTGATGGAACTTTTGGAATGGGGTAGGCCAGGAATAGAAGGTAGCTTTATAATTTCAAGGCAACCATGGGACATGGAGGGGCCTTGCTCAGCGTAAGCTTGAAACCAAAACCAGTTGGTTGCCCCTATTGAGTTTTCTTCTGAAGTTCTTGTACACTGAAATAGGAACCTCAAAAGTCAGTCTCTAATGGTTCATTCACCAGTAGATCCAAACATCTGCTGGTGGTTCCATCCTTCAGGAGTTAGGTGAGATGAATTAGTGGAAAGGAAGGAGGTGAAAGAATTTATTCAATGGTGATAAAAAATTTATCTCTAGTATCTTTACCCCCTCCCCTTTAAAAAAAAAGCTGCCTGGAGCACATCAAAAAAAACAAATCTTTTTGCAAATACCAGTTTGACCTCATGGTTCAGAAATCCACAGTAGTTCTATGCCGCCATAGTAGCAGCCCCTGGAGGCTCAGTGCACACTCTGAGATGCACACCAGCCAGCACCCTCTGACCATACATGCTCTCAGAACCTCAGGTCCTAAAGGAGTATCAGCTGTCTTCTCGGCCAATGTCCATCTTACCAGTGAGGAAACTGCAGCCCGGTGAACTCTGCTGCCCACTCTGCTTACACACAGGCCCCCCTGACTTGAAGACTCAGGCTTCTGGATTCTCTGCCAGAGTTTTTCAGATGTCAAAACACTGCCTACTTCAACACACTTTTTTCTTACTACATCCAATTATTCAAGAAATAAGTATGGAGCACCTACTATGTACCAGGCACTGGGTATAATGATGAACAAAACAGACAACAATATCTGCCCTTATGGCACTTATGTCCCAGTGGATGGATATTTTAATATGTTAGAAGGTGATAAATGCTATAGAGAAAAACAAAGCAAGGAATGAGCAAAAGGTATGTGGGGGAGAGATTGATGGCCATTTTAAATAGAGTGGTCAGAGAAGGCTTCACAGAGTAACGTTTGAGCAAAAGCTTGAAGGAGTGTGGAAAGAGCACGGGGGCTCTGGGCAGAGTGCTGAGCACACTCACTGAAAATTTGCTCACTTCCTTTCCGGGTCTTGTGATTCGTCCCCCTCTTCCCTGCCACACTCTTCCTCTCCATCAAATGACTTCTTTTAAAACCTTACTCACACATAGGTCGGCTACTGCAAATAAGGCTGCAATGAGCATAAAGGTACATATATCTTTCCGAATAAGTGTTTTCATATTCTTTGGATAAATACCCAGGAGAGGAATTGCTGGGTCCCATGGTAGTTCTGTTCTTAATTTTTTGAGGGAGCTCTGTACTGTTATTCATAGTGGCTGCACCAATTTACATTCCCTTTCTCCACATCCTTGTCAGCACGTCTCATTTCTTGTCTTTTTGATAAGTGTCCATCAATAGATGAATAGATAAAGAAGATACGTGTGTGTGTGGTGTGTGTGTGTGTGTGTGTGTGTGTGTGTGGAGAGAGAGAGAGACAGATAGACAGACAGACACTGGAATACTCCTCTGATATAAGACA
This sequence comes from Eonycteris spelaea, assembly GCA_003508835.1. Taxonomy (NCBI): domain Eukaryota; kingdom Metazoa; phylum Chordata; class Mammalia; order Chiroptera; family Pteropodidae; genus Eonycteris; species Eonycteris spelaea. The sequence goes on along the minus strand of PUFA01000127.1, from coordinate 4,076,304 downwards.
GGTGAAATACTGACATTTGCAACAATATAAATGAATCCTGAGGGTATTATGTTAAGTGAAATAAGTCAGACAGAAAAGAACAAAAACCACATGATTTCCACTCATATGTGAAATATAAAACAAAATGGTAACAAACAAAACAAAAACAAACCCGTAGATACACATAAAAAAATGGTGCTTACCAGAGGGGAAGAGGTTGGGGGAAGGCAAGGTGGGTGGAGAGGGTCAAACATATGGTAACACATGGAAACTCGATTTTTGATGGTGAGCATGCAATAGCGTATACAGATATTGAATTAAATTATAACATTGTACACTTGAAATCTCTATAGTGTTATTAACCAATGTTACCTCAATAAAAACAAAAGAAAACAAAAAAACCTTACAAATTTCCTCCTCAATAACCTTTTCCTAATTAGCCTCCCCTCAAGCCCAGCTTGGCCTGCATCCCTTTAGCATCTGTGATTCACAATGCATAAATCTATGTTCATTTGTGTCTTTCAAATAATTCAAATGCCATCTTTATGGCTACCACCTCCTATAGGTATGGGAATTTAATTTTCCAGCAGTATCACTTTTTCATTTCTCTAATGCTGTGTATGTCATGCCGTTTTCCACACATCTGACCTGAGTGGCACTGGGAAAAGCACGCTCTGTCACTCCCTCAGTGAATCTCCCTCACACAAATTAGAAGCAGTGAGCCTCCTCTAGCTCTCAGGTGCGGGCATTTCACAACCTTCTCTCCCACCGTTTTGTCCAGACTTCTAGGTGACGAGGGACATGCTGATCTCACTGTCTTGTAGGCCAGTGTGTACACGTCCTGGGAGAGGCATTCAGCTTGGGGGCCTGACGGTCAAAAACTCAGACACTCAGAACACCCAACTCCCAAACAATCAGGAACCCAGGGCCTAAAAGGAAGAATTTTCTGCTCACTACAGGAGGCGGGGAATACAGTGGGATATACTAATCAAAGGGTCCGTTAGGCACCACCCCAGACTGAAACTAACCAAGATCTGAAGCTGCACAGAAGCATTTCTACATTTTGTGTCTCTCAGCACTCACAAAAGTAAATCTGACAGGGCAAAGATGAGAAAAGTGAACCCACAACCCAACACGTGCCTTGAGTGTTATTGCTTTAAAAAGTGTCCCTTGAAGGGCAGCTGAGGAGCTAACGTAGTGATGATGGGAACCCTGCTGCGCTGAGCAGGCGGGCGAGTCTCAGTTAATGACAGTGTATTTGTTGTTCACTGCAGAAGCAGTGTTGGGGCATGTGGAAATTATGCTGTGAAGTAGGTGCTGGCAAAAAAAAAAGACTAAATCCACTATCTCTTACATACTTACCAGATTTTTAAAAATCAACAGAACCAGTGTTTTGATGAAAAAAAGGGGGCCTCAATATAAATGAAAATATCAATCAGCCCAACAGACATTCCTCATTCCTCTATAAATATGTGTTTTTTACTTTCTTCATATGAAGACTGTATTTGGGGACACTTAAATGAAGGTAAAAGTGAGCTAAAACAGAGTGACAGATTTGATTGTCAGTGTCTTAAAATAATTATTCTGCAATGAATGTAGACCGAGTTTTGAACCTTAATGAAAAAATGAGTCAACTGACCTGAAATGGCCCAAATGAAGAAAAGTTGGCAAATAAATAATAAGGGAAATGGAAGGAACCTGTTTTATAGACTACTGGCCCAGTCCTGAGAGTGTGGCCTCTAGATTTAGTGAAGAGCTAGCTGCCCACTCACAAGCTTGTTATTCATGCTTGTTATTAAAACTGGACAAAGGACTGAGAGAAAGAAATTTTTTCATGGGGCAGACAGCTATGGTTATACGGGTCAAAGGAATAAAATTGGAAAATAAAAATGGAAAACTACTACACGAAAAAGTCAGAGGGCATTCAGTGAGTTATAACTGAATGCAAAGTAAATGGAAAATGTATGCATATTAAATTTTTCCATGCCTTTGTAAACTGTTCATAAAGGACAGCGTTAAATTTAGGAAATTGTTTAAAACTGAGATAACTAGGTAAAAAAATAAGCAAGTACATATATTTGTATACACACATATGAACTTTCTTCAGACAGCAGAGATGTTTAAAGAAAAGGATTTCTAAGTCAAATTTCAAATTTTCAGTTTCCCATAGATTTCTCAGGAAGTGTGCTAGAGCCAGCTTATACTGACTGGTGAGAACCAACTCTTTATATCTCGTCACAATTCAATGTTCAGTGGCTTTATCAACCTGGCGCAACTGAGCCATCCCATTTAAACAATCGAACAACTGCTCTGTCCATATCGAGTAATCACTGGAGAAGTTCAGAGTCACTGGGCATGGTGGAGAACATACTGCACCTTTGTTCCTTTCTCCCCATCAAGATTGGAGAGATCTTACATGCATTCTTGTTCGTGATATTTGTGCACATTGGATGTTTTGAATTTAAAACTTCCATGGAAGCTTGATACATTTCAAATTCATAATCTCTGTGGGGTGAGATAATCTTAGATTCCCAGTGAAGCTGAACATGTTTAGGGTTCAATTCCCAACTGTCTATTAACTTCATACCTTGGATATAGGTTTGACTTAACTCTGATCAACTACCCCAAAAGGGAACTTCCTTTTCGTGGGACTAGCCTGATCTGTCATCCATCTGAAGTTAGTGTGGCAGAGTGGGGCACTGGTAAATCTGCCTAAGAACAGGAAGTTGTGAAGGACATATTTAGCTTCAAATGGAGTAATCACCACAGAGGAAGGGATTTCGAATGACAAAGAGAAGATGCTCTCTTTGCCTCCTACAATCAGATAGGGATTAAAACCCCACCTGCGAGGCAGAAAAAAATCTGAGTCCAAAGGAGCATAAAGCCTCTGTATGTTCGTGAGATGCACAAATGTCTGTGATAGCTATAATCAGACCCAGAGACAGAAGTATCCAAACATTAGAAATACACTAGTGGGCTGCAAATAATGGAGGCAGAATGTCTTTTAAACTTCACCTTTTATAGCACAAAACTGTAAAATTTGGTCAGGGCCACATTACCTCTGGCCCGTTATTCAATGGAGACCAGAGATACAGAAAATATATACACAATCTCATATGATATAAAATTCTTAGGGCAAAATCACTTAATTGTATTTTATGCTCAGAAAAATAAATTTTACTTCTGAATTAGGGTTGTAAATTAGCTAAACAGGGTTTTCTCCACTACTCCAGTGAATGTGGAATTTGGAATTAGTATCAGAATTACTCTGATAGGATTCACTCATGTATTTGATGTCTAATTTGTAGTTTATATTTGTTCACATTCATTCCATAGTTTAGAATATACTGTGAGTCCATTGCTTATTATTCTTTAAAACATCCTGTGATCTCTCTCAGTTCAGAAGTGCTTGTCTTGAGTGGCCACTACATGATGGGATGTCAGGGATAAACCTGGCTCAGCAGACCGATTATGCACATGACTTCTGGAATATGGCCTGAGCAGAGCTCTTTCTTCTTGGGGCAGCAAAACTTCCCAACCCTACTGCTGGAAAAGCCACTCGAAGCGCAGATCCTATTGATGATGGGCCAGCAGTGTCACCTTACAAACACAAAGAGAATACAATTTCATTACCCTCACATTATACATGGCCCCAAAGAGGAACTGAAAAAGGATTCGGTGGTTCACAAAATGTCTGTTCCTAAATGAGAAATAAAATAAAGTCTGGACTTTACAGCTCCAGTTACTATGCAATGTTCCTTCCTGCCGGAAAGCAGTTGTGTTCAGCAGCAAAGCTAGCAATGACAACCAACCACCTGTAAATACAACCTACTAGCTGCCTTGAAATAATCTGTCACTTTATACAGCACTTAGGGGAAACAACACCTAATAAACAACACCTAGTAAAGAAAAGGAACATACACTATAGTAAAAGGAAAAATCCCACTTACAACCGTGGTTATGACAGTGCTTATAAAATTAGAAGCACTAATTTATTAGGGTATACAGAGCCCCAAATGTCTGTGTGATTGTATACTTACTAAGACTTATCTATAGAACCACTGCATGGAAGTAAATCTTGGCTGTGAGCTTGGTGGGAAGAGCCTTCTATTTCCGCTCTTGCTTATTACTTCTCAGATACACACCACAACTGGGCACAAAGCAACTGAGAGAAACGTTTATTAAGTGGAGGTGGAAAAGGCAAGGGCTCTGGGGCTCAGGGAAGGCCCCTCCTCCCACCTTTCAAAGGCTTCTGCTGTAAAGGCCTAGGGTAGAATGGACAGGATCACAGAGTAGGGGATAGAATCAAAAAAAATTTTTTTTTGAGAGGAAGAGAAAATACATTTGTGATTATCTAGGAAGGAGAAAGGGGAGAGCTGTGGCAACAGGGAAATGAGAATAAACAACATTAATGACATAGACTGTAAGGAAGGTTCCTACCACTGAGTCACTGTATCCTAACGAGCTAGGAGGCCCTGAGGAGGCGTGTCAGTGCTTCCTCATGGGACATGGAGATGATACGGATTATTTCTGTTAGTAATGAAGAGCAGGTTCTGGAGAGTACGGGAAAACAAACTAGAGCACAAAATGAATATTTACACAATAGTCATATAAAATTACTTAGACATCTAGGGCAAAATCAACCAAGTATGCCACATAAAGAAATGAGAACCAATCTAACCTCCACTGCTAAAATGCAGTGATTCTTACCGTTGTATTGTATTTCTGAAACTTACTGGATTTTGTTAACCAATGTCACCATAAAACAAAAAAAAAATCTAGTGATTCTTATTTCCCAGATGGCCAACACCAAGGTTGTATGTCTGCACACTTGGTCTTCAGAGCAGGGCGGAACTTTGGCCCTCATTCCTCTCTCCTCCCTGTCACAGCCAGGTCCCTTGGGTGGCACCAAAACTGGGAACCAATACTGTGACTTCCTCCACCTGTCAGCTGCCCTTCCCCTACATTATATCCCGCACTCTAAACAAACTCTTATACTGGTGTAGAGGTGGGTGTCAAATAGTTTCCCACCTATACCATTTTGAAGGGTGTACCTGACACTGTTATTTATTGATAATGGGTAATACATTTACACACAGTATTGAGCAGCAAAGATTCAAGGGCATATCCCAAATGACTTTCTGCCAAGGGGACATTTTATGTTGTGACATGGGAACATACTGATGCCTCATGAATAGAGGATGCATCTTTTAGTCTCATCTTCCAGTAGAAAAGCGCTCTAGTCAAAGAAGTTAAACCTCCTCCCATCTTTAGAGGATATGGAGATTACACCTCTGGAGCAAAAGAGAATGAATTCCTCTGAGAGACGGTATTGTTAAATTAACAAGGGCCCATCAGACTGAGGTGCTCTAATGCTATGGTGTCCTACTAAGCAAACCAAGACCTAAGCCTGTACATGCCTGAAGGTTACAAAATTGAAACTTAAGGACAACCAGTCACAAAGAGCCAACTAGGCTTTAAGCTCTAGCCAATCAGTAATATCCTTTTATTTGCTTCTGCACTTTCTCTCTATGTCTTCTCCCTGGCCCTGCCAGCAGAGCACTTCTAACCACTTCAGGTTTGCTGCTGCCTGATTAGAAGAAATTTTTGCTCAAGATAAACCTTTATGATTCTTAATATGCCTCAGTCTATCTTTTAACCAGTATATTTGAGTTAGAGAGGAGCACAGACTATGGCTCTCTTGTGACCAGGACAAAACTGAAACATTGGCAGTGGTGGTACACAGGAACACTGCCTGAATCCAGAGAAGGTACTTTTCATAGTTTTCCTCATTTTAAAGTTCCATCTTGATGACAAATGCCAAGTTTCTGTATGATTGAAACACAGACAAACAGACTTCTGTTTTATAATTATATTGCTGACCTTATCCACTTATCAAATATAAGCTTATTATATTTGATCATGTTTCTGACAGTGACACTTTTTCCCCTCCACAGTGATAAGGGCGCATGTTGATGCTTCTGACCCTGCCATGAGAAGCAGACATCTCCAGTGAGACTCAACAGTGGGTGAAAGGGCAGTGTGGACATATGGCAACGGATTCAGACAGGACCAGAACTATTTCCTTTGCCGCACTGATGAAGGGTTTTCACCAGTTCCTTAGTGAGGAGGAACTGGAACCTGATATCAAAACCCACTGTATGTCCTTTATAATTTATTGTATATAATTATGTACCATAAACTGTGCGAGGTTTGCATTCCAGGGCATGGGATCAGTCATTCTCAACAAATCCTTTTGTTGACTTTCTATGTCCCAACTAAGAACCCTTAATGGCTTCTCTGAACTGGGTGGAACTGACAACTGTGGTACAGCTCTAGTGCCCAGGGAAGCAGCGTTCCCACCAAATTCTGCCTGGTGTGCTTCATGGCATATCTGCAGGTGAGCATCATCCAACAGATATACGGGGTATACACCATGCCTCCAAGACCAGAAGATGCCAGTCTGTACCAGCTTAACTTTAGGAACTTGTGTATTTCTATCATTGTACTGCTGAGGTCACTACACTCCCCTGTTAAGCTCTTCCCTTTGTTCGCCTGTCCGAGCTTGGACCTTGTCTTGCACGTGGGCCTGTTCCTCAAAAGACCCAAGGGGATACGGGGCTTCCAAATACCTAAGGCCTAGGTTGTTGTTTTAAACCACTTGGCTCATGTGCATGTTTGTAAAGCATTGCGAGAATTGGAGGTGTTTCAAAAGCAATGAGGAGCATATGAGAATATATGATCTAATACAGTGGGTGAATTCTTGATGATTTAGTCATTGAACAAGGAAGCAAAACAGACCTTGAGTGATAGTACACCTTGATGTCCTCAAAAATACATCCTGCACCTTCTAAGAGATTATAATTTATCTTTCTAGCTTGGGTACACTATAAGTAATATTTATCAAAAGTAGATATTATAGATTCTTAATATTAAGGAACTAAAAGGTCCTTCTAATCCCTTTTTGAAATATATACATTTTTACATGCTTACAGATAGGTTATCCAATGTTGCAAATATGGACTGCAATTGTGATGAAGGCATTAAAGGAAAAACTTGAAAGCTATGACCTCTCTCCAGAAAAATGTACGCAGACATATATTTGGACACGAATTCAGGAGATTCATGGGCTCCAGAAGCCATTCACGGACCTGAGGCTCAGAACTCATGCTGCCTGGCCTCTCACAAGAAGCATGAGGATATCTTAATCCTTTCCAAAAGGAATTTATATGTGCTAGTAAGATCCCTGATTGTCACAGAGGGGGCAATTCCATTGACAAACATTTTCCTCCCTCTCCCTCTCCACTGATTCTTTAATTTGACCAAGCAACATTTACCTGTGAGTCCCTGGTCTCAATAACTAATTCCACATAACAACACATTTGAATCACAGGAATATACCACAATTGTCTATGTGGCCAGTTAGGTAGCATCATCAAGACAATCCAATACAAAGAGGCAGCAAAGGACAGAATCATCCAGAAGAAGGGAGGAGGCTGGATGCAGATTACAGGAGAAGTTGGAGAAAGTTCATCTGTTGTTAAAATCAACAAGGATGATGTTGACAGTGGAGGCCCAGATGTCCCATTAAGAAATGTCCTACTTAAACAGTCTCAAAAAGTTGGCAACTGTCCTTGTGGGAACCAACAGCAGGAGCAGCAGCTGTAGTGAATGGATCAGAAATGTCCTTTCTACACATGTTCAAGCTCTTCTGGTAGATTCTTGTCTCACTGAGACAAACAGCTGAGGCCCAAGGTCTGCCCCCCCAGCCTTCGACTCTCTGACCTCATCTTTGACCTTTGCTGCTTCTACTCCAGCCACACTAGCCTCCTTGATGCACCTCGAACACACTACACATGTGGCCATTGGACTTTTGCATTTGCTGTTTCCTCTGCCTAGGACCCTCTCCTCTCGACACCCTCATGGCTCCCTCTCTGTTTTCTTCAGGTCTTTATTCAAATGTTACCTTGTCAGAGAGGCTTTCCCTGATCAGTCTTTGAAAATTGCAACCCCCCCCCACCATTATCTGTCCCCCTTGTTTTAATTTTCTCCATAGCACCATTTAACATATTTTACTTATCTTGAGGCTTCCCTCAGCAAGAATGTAAGTTTCACGCAGGCGGAGATTTTTGCCAGTTACACTCACTACTGTATCCCAGGGGCTAGACATGGCTCGACAGTACCTACCTCACAGGGTTGTTGAAAAGATTAAATGAGTTAATACATGTAAAATACCTAACAGCATGTGACATATAATACAAATTACATAAGTCCTTGCTATTATTTTGATTTTCATCTTAAACAAACCTAATGAGTAGTTATTACATCAGTTTTGCAGATTAGAGATTGATGTGTAACTTACTTGAGGTTACATATCAGCAGTTGACAGAACCAGGATTCAAACCCAGATCTGATGCTATGTTCTATGTACTCACTCATTCCCCTAAGTCTGCTTTGGAAGTCTTGGGATAGAATAGAGGCAGAAATCCATTTATTCTAGGACAACCTCAAAGTCTGAGAAAGCTCAGGTCCAAGGGGGTTGGTGGGTAGGAAATAAAGCCTCCAGAATCCAGAGACCTTTATACTGCACGAATCTGAAATGGCGTGTGGCATTCTGTTTACTTCCTAACTTCACCAAAAAATGTAATAGAGCCTGCCAATTAAAAAATGTTTTCATGACCCCAGAAAATCTGTGTATTGGCGGCATTTATTTTAAACAGTCATTCCACCATAACAGGAAAAAGAGGTAGAGCAGAGGAGTTTATTATAACAGCTGCTTTCATACCCAAAACAAGGTTTGGCTGTTTTTGGCAGGTTGTACTGCAGTAGAGTTGGCAAGAAGCTGACAGACTGCATGAGTTTCCTTTCAAAAGATCATTTTGCTTCCTTAGAAAAACCTATGACTGGACTATCTAGTGTGAACTGCAGATGTTTGTTCCTCCTTTGCTCCTCGGTCCTCCTGAGGCTTCTACCCTATGTAGGCCTAAATGGGGGCATGAGTTTGCAGAGCAAAAAGGGCTTAGGAACTGGGAAGGTGTCAGAATCCAATGCCTCCTTTATTAGCTGCTTAACAATCCCAGATTCAGCATCCTCATCTGCAGGGCTATTATAAGGTTTGGATTAAGGCAAATACCACTTATAACACATTACTGGGTACCGGTGGCAGCTATTATTATGATGTAGGTATTATCATAACTTTAGATAGGTGGAAGCTTGAGTCTCAAGTTCCTCTGAGGGCTCTCCTGAGATATTCCATTTTACAAAATGGACACAGCAGAGAACATAGAATGCAACTTCGTTCCTAGGGCTTTTTAAAAAGTGACTTATCTGCAATCCTTTCCTTTCAAACCTACAAAGTGGGCAAGAAATGAAACAAAGATAAATGCCAGGATCTCCCTGCAAGTATCATTGCTCTTGGGGTCCAAAGCAGGAAGAAAGGGAAGGGAGAGAAGGGGACAGGGTGGTGGCCTAGAAATTAGGGCTTCACTGGGTTTTAAACTGGAAATCCTACAGGAAGTGAAAGGCTCCTGGCTCCCAGGACCAGGGCTGTGCTGGGCTGGCTTCCTGCAACACAGAATGCGCAGCAAGTACTTGAAACCATTTCAATGCTAATGGCTTCCAGATGGCAGGAGAGCAACCAGCACATGATGCACTCAGCACAAGTGAGCCCAAGGGGTCTGATGCCCATCAGTTGGGCTGGTGGCCCAAACTCATAAAGAGCCCATATGAATTAGAACCGGACTTCCAGCAAGATTAGATTCCCTAGCTGGATGGATAACGCGTGTTGCTGTATTCCAGTACTGGGAGTACGCTCGCGTGTTCTGCAGTGTCTCCCTCAGCACGGAAGCCACCTCCCTCACCGATCCAGCCATGCTTGCTCCTCAGCACCCAAGTCTGAGACCCACAGACAGCACAGCCTCAATGAACAAAGGAAATGAGCTTCCCAGAGCATCTGGGAGATGTGTGCTGGGCTAGGTTTTTGGACCCAGGCAGTATTGGAGGGAATCCTTGGCTACTGCTGGCAGCTTTGAAGACCTATTTTTGATTTCAAAAGGCTTTAATCCTCTGTGTATTCAGAGCCTGTACTTGGAGCACTTGCCTTCCAAAGAAAGACAAGGAAGCCAGTGAGCAGCACCAGGGGCGTAGAGTCAAGGGGCATCCCCAGCTGGACACATTGAAGCCCGCACTCCTGTGCTCGAGCCTGGCAAGGCGTAGAGCTGAGGGAAAGTGGGTGAGTGGGGCCCGCTCTCCTTCTCCACTGAGAGGGCTGTGGTTTAATTCAGGTATTAAAACATCCCGTATACCAAATATCAGTTCAACCAAAATAGACTATATGAGTGAGTACAACTTCACCTCAAACCCCATATTTAGCGGTGATATTCCAAATATTTAATAAATGCTCTGGCACAGACGCTGATCAGAAGGAATACACCATGGGGCTCCCTAGCTGAGCATCAGCCCTGACTATATCCCAACAGACATTTAAAAATACCACAGCAATTACTTGTGAGTGGAACATCCAACACACTTTCCACTGTTGACACAGAGCTTTCGCTGCCTGGCACTCTTCCTGCAGGGCGCCCTGTTCCATGGTAGCCTGGCCACAGAGAGTTGATGATACATCAGAAGATGGACTATATGCCCCAGTTCCAAATTAAAAACAAAACTGTTATAAAAGTAGAGAGATGAATGACTATTTTAAGTTGCTCCACTGTTTAGGGGAAGTAGCTGCAGGGACAAGTGCCAGGGCCTGAAGAATATTCTTCCATTCCTGTGAAGCTGTGTAAAACCCCAAGTGTATTGCTTTATGGACCAAAAACTCAGAGGCAATTGCCACTGATCCTTCAGCAGGATGACTAACATCCAGCCCGAAGGGCGTGGCTAATGAGGGATAAATAATAAGGCCCACAGTACCTGGCTCTCGCCTTCCAGGAACTTCCAATTGAAGTCTTTGCAGTTACTGTTGTAGATGACTAGCTCCTTCCACGTAGCAGACTGCAGTTCTCTCCGAGGGGAAATTCTGAGCACCAAAGGATATACTAAGAACCACATTTGTCTTGTTCTTACAAGACTCATCCAACACTATATTTCCTCCAATCTATTTTCCTTTTTCCTTTTCACTCCTAGATTGCTACCCTCTCAATTCTCACCTTTCTTTCCTTCTTTCCCCATATGCCTGCTCTCCTCTGCTGTCCCTTTCATTTTTAATAGCTCTACTTTTTCCTCTGGTTATTTCTTTCCACCAGTGCCCTCAAGAACTTTAACTCAACGGAATGGAACATGGTGGAGATAGGGCCCTCCTTGACCCAGGGATCACTCTGTTTGATAGACCAGAACTGGATAAATTGTTCAACCCTTTTGCCATAACACTAGATCTTCATTAAGAGAAAAAGTTGTGACAAACAGAAAGGTTCACTTATTCCTGACCAGGTCCATGCAATCTGAAAATTTTGGAAAAGCAAAGGAAATAGAGGAAAACCAGAGAGGGGAAAAAAAAGAAGAAATAAAAGAAACAAATAAAGAAAAATAAAGAAACAAAGGGCAACTTCAGAGTAATCAAAACTTATTTAGGTCAAAGTTCAAAATACTAAAACTGTTTCTAATGTCCCACTAAGTAGTGGTCTCTCAGTGCCTCTGACAAGTGATTTAAGAGAAGTGGTATGCTCCCAAAGGGGCTCGTGAATCTCCACGCATGATGGTTCGGCGAAGAGAGTCTAGAGTCGCACAGTTGGAAAGGTGGCGCTGCAAAGGTCAGACGCACAAGGGAGGAGTTTCATCCGTCAGCCCAGACAGGCAGGCATGCCTGTGACAGCGCCAGGACGGGAGCCATCTGGTAGCTTTGCTTGCAAGACCAGATTAGGAAAGCACCAGCACAGAAACCACAAAGGAGAAGATGGCGCTGCATTTCCGGAGGAAAAGCAAAGATTTCTGTCCAAAGCTGAGGTAAGAGCTTTATTATTTATTTTTTCCAACGACGAAGAAAGAATCCTACTTCCCTCTGACCTGAATTATTTTTAGCATACATGACTCCGCTTTGATGCCCAACATGTCTGGCCATGTCTTTTCTGCAGCCTAAAGTTTTTCAGTAGCTTCCCACTGCTTTGAGGATAAAACAAAAACTCCACTGCGTGGCACTGAAGGCCTCCAGGATGGCACCCCCACCTAACTCTTCCCCTCGTCTTCTTCCTGCATCCCTCAGCTCAGACTTCAGAGTGCTCGTACCTTCCAGAGCACGCTGTACTGTCTCACGCTTCCCGCATATGCGCTTTCCCTTCTGCCTGGAACACGTTCCCCTGCTGGCTTGCCTGCCCGCCTAAATTTTACTCATCATCTGTAACCATCTCAAAACTCTAGATCCTCCATGAAGCATGACTTAAAAGGGGTTCCCTCTCCTAGATGTCTATTGCACTTGAATACCACCCATTACATGAATTATCTTTCATTGTAACAGAGAGTAGAACTATATCTTTTCTTTTTGTCACTAGTTCCTAGCTTACGGGAAGTACTGCAAACATATGCAGACTATTCAGGTAGTATTCATTTGAATTTTGCATGTATATACATTTAATCTCTCTCTCTCTCTCTCTCTCACTCTCTCTCTCTCTCTCTCTCTCTCACACACACACACACACACACACACACCCCCCTGCATCTCTGGAGTTGTGAGTTTCTAATTAGGACCCTGATGCAGTTTCTGACCAGGGCCTCAAGGTTGGGATGATGTGATGGAATGGAATGAGTGGCATATTAGAAATCAAGTTTGAAACTTAAAAATAAGTGGCTTCAAGTGCTTAGAGACCTCATATGCACAGGCCTCTGCTTTCAACTCAGGCAGACTATATATGTTTGCATGAGAGGAGAACAGATCAAAGTAAGATCAGAGAGAAAAAGGTACAAGCTCTGTGCAATGTCTCACACCTGTTTCCCTTCCAGCCTCCTAGGAAAAGGGCCATGCCTAGTGGCTCTCTATAAAGAGTCATATATTATTACAATCTGAGTTCCATTTAAATTAGCCCTTTCCCGAAAAGCCACAGAATGTCAATGGTACTGGGATGAGGAGCTGAGACTTATGAATATCAAAGCCAGCGGATCCAGTCCGAGAGAAAGGTAAATACAAGCAGAGCCCCCTCACATTTCAAAGCATATGCAGAAAAGCATAGACGTGGATATTTATGTATGAAAGGATTTTTTTAAATAGTCCATTGAACTGAGACATAATTCTGCTCCCAAACCTTGCTTTTCAGTAAGTCTGGCACAGAACTGACAAGAGGAGAAAGGGATGTCTAAATTCAAATATGCAGTTCTGAAATTTGCTGTCGTTTGTGTTCCATTAAAACAGTTCAGGTAAACGGTTACTGGATTTATGAATGTCAAGAACTCATTATCTGGGCATGTTAAACAAGCATACCACAACTGTAATCTTCAGGAGATCTGAAAAAGCTACTGCCCCATGGAGAGGCTGGGGCCTTACCAGAAAGTAGGACTGCACTGCTGTAATGATCTGTCACGTTCATGATGGCATAGGAATACTACTTTCATTAATACATACCTGGTACACTGCGGGTTAAATAGGCATTACAGATGGCCAGAAGATAAAATGTTATTTTTACGGTAAAATGTATCTTTAAATTATCAAATATCTGCCTTAAAAATCCTCTTTCCTGTTCCAGGTTAGGGACTACCTGTACAAATCAGTAAGACACACTGATGAAAAAGAAAATCCCTTTCTACTTTTCATGCAGAGTCATGAATATAGGATCAATTAGTGTCACAAGTGTATGGTCTGACTACATAGCAAATTACTCAAAGGCAGGAAGAGTGTCTTTTTAAGTGTTCTGCATCTCATCAAAATGGAGTGGGATTTCCTAACCTAGCAAATGCATGGCATGCAGAAATAGGATTCAGAAAGACTTTGAAAGGCTGGAACTTGGGAGCAAAACCCAATATGATGAAATTCAATAGGAATGAAGAGCCTTCTGTGCCTTAGCAGTGTGGAGTGGTAGAAAAAGAATGACACCTCACTTATTACTGCTTAGCCCCTCTGGACCCATTTTCTAATCTGTAATATGGACATAATTACACACACATCACAGGATTATTGTATAAGTTAATGAGATCACGCATTTACAATGAGTATGGTGAACGTGGCACATCTTGGCCCAATGTATTGTAGTTCCCTCGCCTTTCTCCTTTTAAATGAAATTCTTTGGAATAGCTGCTTGCAGACAGAAAGCACACTTTCTGGTCTGTCCCCACGCTGTGTGTTTTATAAGACAGTCTCCACATGGGAACTGTGGTTTTCCAGTATTGCCTGTGACCTTGTGGGAAAATCCAGCTAATTCTGGGATCCAAGATTGGGAAGCTCATTGCTGTCACATAACTAATCTAAATATTCTCACCTAGCCTTTATAAATTTAAAGGTGAATTTTTTAATTAAAAAAGCAATTGACAAAATACAAAATGAGCGTAAGGGCTTAGTAATGGCACGAGGGAAAAAGACCTAGGAGTTTAAGTGTGTAGCAAATGCGAGTTACTGATTTGGTGCAGCTAATGTGTTCTATGTAGCATGATGGGGGTGAGGAGGAGAATGATATCTCAGGAGGGAGATGTATATCCCCTCCCTACCTCCTAGCTCCCTGAATACCTCATAACATCCCACAAAGCAAAATAAAATATCTGCCAGAAACATGATAAAACAGGAAACATAACATGAGTTCAGCTAGCTCGGCTGTGAAATTTAAATTAGATTCTATTGATTTTGTACCAAATGTAAAAAAAAATTAAAGATTAAAACCCCCAAACCCAGAAAGAAGTATGCGTTCTAGCTTATGGAGAGACCTACCAATTCAACGACAGGGTGTACCTCCTCCCACTCTCATTCCTTCTTCACACTCAGACAGTGCAGCCAGCAATGCCTCTGATTGGTAAAGACTCTATAGAACAGTGGTTCTCAATCATGGCTACATTTGATATAGCTCAGAAGTTTTTAAAATCTTGAGTCTCAGACCACATTCCAGGTCAATGAAATCAGAATCTCTGAATGTGGGGCCTAGGCATTGTCCAGGCAATTCCAAAGTGCAGCCAAGGCTAGTCCCATGCCACCCTTGGAGGATGGTACCAGTTCCGGGCCACAAACTTGAAGAAAGTTGGAGAGAGGTGGTGGCCAATTTAAAGAAAAGTGATGAGGATAGTGAAGAGTCTAGTCTCTGACGTAAGTACTACTGACAAAAGACATGGAGATGAGGCGGCTCAGGGGGTTTAATTAGTACTTAAAACACCTGAAGCCCTGTCATGTGTAAGAGGAAATTGTTTTGTTCTGTTTTCCCTGCATTGCTTTCAAAGGGTGGGAGCTACAAATAGATTTCAGCTCAATCTCAGGAAGAACTTTCTTATTAGGAGAACTCTTCAAAGACTAGGAGGCCTTGAGAAAACTTAAAACCCACAGCTGAATGTGTGTGAGCACAGACTAGTGTGAGGCCCCACTGGGCAGAAATTCTGTAGAGGAAAATCAGGCATCAGACAGGGGATTAGGCTGGTTGACTTTTCGGGTCCGGTGTAACTGTGATTCCAGGTGTCTTTGATTCCAGGGGCTAATGGACTAAATTACCAACTTTGCACAATGAAGAAGAAATTTCATTTAACCCAGAACAAATCCATTATAAACTTTACCAAATGAATAAACATGAGTGGGCTGGGACATAGGAAGAAACCCAATAAGACTGAAATGCCCAAAAGTTCTTTCCACAGTACCATACAGTTCATTAGAACAATTCAAAATACAGCAATAAAAGGCAGCTACACTGAATGACCATGCTGTGGCAGCTCTCTAGGAGGCTATCTGCTGATTTAAGAAGGCAAACACTCTGGAGGAGACCCCTGCTGTTTATATGGTTGTCAGAGTTAATTATCCCTATATTTTCAGATGAAGTGAATGCTAATCTGTTTATCTAGGTCAAATATTTGGAGCTGCCTTTGTCCCTCAATGGTCGTACAAAAATACATAGTGTTGTCCTTTGGGGCATTATAAGAAAGGATCGGGTTAAAAAAATAACATCCACTTCTTTATAGGTTCAATATAGTAAGTAAGCCCTTATTTCTGAAGTACTCTAATTAGATCCAACTCTAAACAAGTGGTTTAAATGGGATTTTTAAAAGACAGAAAGAAATTCTGAATTCATGCCATATTTTTGTCTTGAGTTTATGAATATGTTTCCCCATAGAGATAATAAAAATCTGGCCTCTGGCCTCTGCAACCATTCCTAAGAGTAGTAACTTTCACTGCACAAGGAAAAATGCATGGAGCTACCAGAGACAGCTAATAAAGTGCAGCTATTGGTTACTAGAACAGAGGCGAGTCAGAGTAGAGAAACTTTATATGTCATAATGTACATGGGGAGGATGTGAATCAATCTTTGGAGGATGTGAAATAAAATCTTTGGAAGAGTAGGGTGCTTCCTGATGGTATATACCAGATGTCCTTTAAGGTTGATCTCATTTTAGATCATCAGAGTGAGCTGGGGATAGAATTAGGGTGGATAAACCCACCAGTGGAGAAAGTTAGGATTACCAGGGAAACTACTGTGGGTGGAGCTGGGGAAGAAGGCAAAGCTCTGGTTTGGCCCATTGAGAAATGCAGCCTTCAGGGAACTGCAGAATCATTGAGCAGCTAGAATTACAAACCTCCCTTCCACAATATCCCTTCGAGCCACTTTTTCTGTACTAATTAGATTCACTGAATCTAACATTGAGTACCAACCATGCAAGGCACCTAACCAAACGATGCAGCTATGATTGGAAGACTAAGATGTGGTCTCTGCCATATTGGAATCCCAGAATGACCATGCTGTAAGACCTTGATACTCAAAGTGCTATCTGTGCACCAGCAGCATCGGCATCACCTGAAAGCTTGTTAGATGCAAAACTTCAGGCCGTTCTCTAGACCTACTAAACCAGAACCTTCATTTTAATAAGATCCTTAGGTGATTCTCATGCTCACTAAAGTTGGACAAGCATTCAATAAGAGACCTAAGAGTTTCTATCTTCTCATTTAAAAAAATTTAAATTAAGAAAACTTTTTAGAGAAGTTTTAGTTTCCTAGCAAAATTGAGGGGAAGGTATAAAGATTTCCCATGTATTTTCTGCCCCCATACACACACAGCCTCCCCCATTATCAAAATCACCCACCAGGGGGTACATTTCTTACAACTATGAACCTACACTAACACATCAAAATCATCCAAAGTCCCTAGTTCAAGTTAGAGTTCACTCTCGGTGTTGTTGTACATTCTATGAGTTTGGACAAATGTATCATGATATATATCCACCATTATAGTATCACACAGAGTAGTTTCACTGCTCTGAAAATCCTGTGTTCTACCTATTCATACTTGCCTCCCCTATCATGCCTGAAAAACCACTCATTTTTTTACTGTCTCCATAGTTTTATCTTTTCCAGAATGTCACATAGTTGGAATCATATAGTATGTAGTCTCCTCATATTGGCTTCTTTTACATAGTAATATGCATTTAAGGTTCCTCCATGTCTTTTCACAGCTTGATAGTTCATTTCTTTTTAGTGATGAATAATATCCCATTGTCTGGATGTGCTACAGTTTACTTATCGATTTACCTACTGAAGGACATCTTGGTTGCCTCCAAGCTTCGGCAATTATGAATAAAGCTGCTATAAACGTCTGTGTGCAGGTTTTTGTGTAGACATAAATTTTCAGCTCCTTTAGATCAATACCAAAGAGAATGGGTGCTGGATCTTATGGTAAAAATATGTTTAGTTTTCTAAGAATAACTTTTCGTTTTTTTGGATACAAAGCTGAGGCCTAGAGAGGTGACTTGCCCAAAGTCACACCATAAATTTCATGACAGCCAGGCCTTGAACAAAGATTTCTTGGTACTTCATGTGGAAATAGATGTTGTTAAGGGAAAAGAATGGATCTAAGAACCATGGGGACCTGAATTTGGAAGTTCTGTGCCTCAGTTTCCTCACCTGTGGAAACGAAAATGCTTATGCTTCCCTAGTAAAGATTCTGAAGATTCAGTGAGGATTGTGAAGATTCAGTGAAATAATATACCTGAAAGTGCCAGCAGTGCTCAAAAAATTTGTATCCCTCATTTGTTTGTTCCTACTGGCAATCTTCCAGGGACACAGAGCCCCTGGATGAGGTCAGGTGTTTATACCTGACTCAGGCCCAAAGGGTCTTCGCATGGTGAGAGGTTTTTTTGGAGCAAAGAATAGCAAAATCTACTTCATGTGCTGAAGATGGAGCCACGTTGCTGCCCATGTTCATTAAGACTGTTGTCTATGCTTTATACAGATCCCTTTGATGTTTCCAGGCCTGTTTTCTAACACAGTGACATGCTTGCTTTTGGCAGATTAATTGGTAGTAGTTGTCAGCACAGCTGCCTTTTATTGCCAATAAACTTGGGTCCCTGTGAGCTGTGGCCTTATGTTATTCTTTTTCCAAGAGGAATAAGGTATGTCCTGCTTTAAGCTGTTCTCTTGCATCAAAACAAGAAAGTGAAGAATGCACTGAGGAATTTATCATATGACAGTGACAAGGACTGCATTAGAAAAAGCAAAAAAAAAAAAAAAAAAAAGGTGGCGGCTACAGCACCATTACACCAGCTTTTTCTCTCACTTTACCATTCCCTCTTCATAAACCCTCACCCCTCCCACCACAAATCCATGCTTAATGGCAAGAGGCACAGAAACATCTGCCTGTAGTCTAAGCCTCATGATGAAATTTCCACCAGTAAAATATTGTGATTTTCTTCTCTCCACTTAAGAAATGTTTGAAGGCCTCTATGCTATAGAGCAACCCCTCGATGATGTTCTCCTACGTAATATTTGAGAATTGGTCAGTCTCTCAGAGTACATTTATCAATTCACACAGAACCATATGACTGTATTTCACAGCTCTTCAAAATGTGCTCTAGGAAAATTCAGATCTTTGACAACATTTATAGACTTAAGTTGTTTTGATGAGTGTTATCAATGTTTAAACCATGTGTAGTTTTTAAAAGGTTCACTATCTTATGGGGTTTATCAGTGTTTTCCCTTACATGTGACATATTTATTGTTATATAAAGCAAAATCCTGTTGATTTTACTTTTTAAAATACCAAGAAATACTCGGTTCATCCAATTGTTACCTCTCTCCAGTACTAGGGATCTAGGGAAATGAAAGGAAAATTTAATTAATGGGGAACACAAAGGTCTGATTTAGCTAACAGCCTCAGTAGCTTCCCACAAAATAGTTTACCAGATTGGCTGCTAGGCGACAAATGTGAGTTTCACCTTCTCCCATTTCTACCTTCCAGTCAAGGGGCTAATGAACTGTAAAACAGTCTCAGCTGAACAGCAGGAGGGATAAGGAACAAAAAGAACTTGGTAATAAGGCCATTTACATAATTGGTCTTTTAAAAAAATCAAACTTAAATGGTAATTTTTAAGGCTGTCGTAGCCCTCAGCTTCCACAATGGCAAGACACAGTAAACTACATGTTATACTATTTTATTATAGTCAAATACTACCTCATTTTGAATAGAGGCCTTGTAAAATTGAACTAGATTGACGTCTTAATCAGAGTTATCTGTGTAATCTCTAACTAAATCTGCCTAATTGGATCATCAGCAGTGGCTCTTTTGGCCATTAGTCTTAATTAGTATGGCGCCATCATTACTGCGCATGCTCAAGTGGCTTCCAAGTGGGAGATGGCTTCGTCCGCTGGCCTCTTGAAGAGATTCACTCAGAGTTTTTGTATGTTTGTGGGTCTCCCCAGATGCCAACCGCACATCCAGTGAAGTTTATAAATCCCAGTTTTGATTATGCTGAAGCCATTTCATTAATCACCTGTGGCCACCTGGGTCTGAGAGCCGGCATGTCACAGACGTGGACTTAAAAAGAGATCAAGTTGGGGAAGCAACTAAAGGTATTCCTGGCAATATGGGCTACTGACGAATTAATGTGACATTAAAGCCAGCTTCTGCCACAAAATCTGATCCCGAGGGACACCGGAAGAGGAGTAGACGCATCAGCCATTGCAGTAACCGTGCCTATATAATTCTCACCTACCATTGCTCCCTTTCTTTCCAGCCAAGGAATCTTTGGGAGAGCACACACCTCCCTTCCCCAAACCAGCTTTATTTACATTTTCAGCATAGCAAGAAGTTTATTTTTGGAGTCCTCCTGCTTCCATCTCTGCAATGCTCTTCTTTCTCCCCAACACCCTTTCCCTGCCTCGCGAGTGCTCACATGCCTGCCAGCTCACTGAAGCTCCTTAAGTGCTGCTGCCCCTCCTCCCAATTCTCCTTGGTTCCAAGTACCGCTTCTTATAACAAACAATCCATCTCCTGGACAGTATGGAAGCCAGGTGTTAGAAGGGGAGGATATGACTGTAGTACTCACAACTTAGTGTGAAGATAGAATAACTCACCGCAACTCTCAAGGGTATTCACAAGTGAAAAGATGAGCTTATTGTAATTTATAATTGATAGACTTCCAGTCATTGTAACTTAGGAAAGGAAGTTATTTCAGACAGAATTAGAGAAGAATGTTTGAAAAGTGTGTGTGTGTGTGTGTGTGTGTGTAAAATCACATACAACCATGCTATAAGAAAACTGGGCAGCAATTTTAAAAACAGTGCTATATATACTAAAATAGGAACTCTCTAAGGTACTATAACAGTAAGCTCCTTTTGGGCTTCTTAAATCCAACCACGAGGTCACAAATAAGGTCACCCTAGTCTTCCTCCACTAATTTAGAATAATCATCCTCTCCCTTCACCCTGCTGAGAGAATCAAGCTCAAGCTCAGTCAGTGCCACCCACACAGATTCAAACCTGATGAACAGAGCTGGAAACTTGGCACAGTGCTTCTGAAAAACTGCTAATCCCTGAGTCCTACTAATAGATGTAGAAATCTCATTCATGGTCAAAATCACAAAGATCAAGCCACAAATGCAAATTCTTTTTACACCATGGTATCCACAAACCTCATCTCCAGCTTTCTAATAACTGACTTTTGTGCTAAGTGAAAGACCAAAGATTAGATCCTGATGAAATTCTTTAACAATAAAAGCACAAATAAAAACAAAGCATTGAGTGAACAAACTGCCATAATTCAAACTGACTCATAATTCAAAGGATGCATTCTCAACCTGAAACCATTCCCAGGACTCCCAAGTGCTTTGTCCAGCAGGGGGCTAAGTCGTAGGGGCTACATTGCTCCCAATCACGTCTGCTTTTCCCAAGAACAGGCCTCAGGTGCTCAAAATCTGGGAAGGGAAGCCAGTCCTGCTGCACAAACGTAGATTTGTTATAGAAGCAGAGATGACCTAGGCCACTGCCTTCCATGAGCCACTTTTGAAAAAGAGGCAAGATGAGAAACTTGAATTAGAATCTCTGAAAGCAGAAACTATTCTTTGGGACTCAGATGTTTTTGAAGATGTTCCGTTAAGTATTTCATGACATTAAGGATCATTTAGCAAATGACTCTTTTCTGTGCTCAAAGATTTAAAAGATAAGAGGCAATGATTCCTTTGGTGCACATATTGTAATCGCCAAGAATTAATAAGGATGTTTTCTTAATGTTATTGTCACTGTTTAGCAGCAGGTCACATAAACATTGACATTTCCTTGCCTGTTACACTGGTAGGATATATATTGTCCCCAGAGCAGAAAACTGATTTTTGTCAGGAAGTAACTGTGGGCAGCTGTGTGTTGACAAGGAACTGGTTCCATTCTTTTTTCTTTTGTTTATTATTTTTCTAACCTGAATTTCCAGTTTTATTGCAAAGCCATTTCTAAACAATGGGTTTTCCAAACCAGTCTCAGGTTTGGCTGTCAGAAGATCTTGTTCTCACTGACTTAACATGAACTCTAACGATTTGGGAGGTTGGAGAGAAGAAGGCTCTTTGGTGTACAGCTACTTTCATCTTGTGGACCCAGTCTCTATAAACTCCCAATGTTTTGAATGGAAAGACTTAGAGGATATAGTCTTTCATTTTAGAAGTGTGTGCAGAAAAGGGGTGTTAATGTGTGTGCCCATAAAAGAGAACCGGAAAAAACATTTTGGAACATTTTACCCTGATCGATTTGGGGGTGGGCTGCTTTGGGGGAACCTTTAGCAACTGACTGCATCCAAATTATCTCAGGTTTTCAGTGACTACACAACGTGTATCAGGTTACCAAGTCTGCCTACCATACTGGGATCTGGAATCTCCTCCCTGGCTATAATGGGGGTATGAGTGCTATGTTGAGATCGTCTCTTTTGAGCACCTGTGACTCTGGTTATAAGTACATTTGTTGACCTGGAGTCCTATCTTTGAACACTAGTTTACAATTCAGTGCATTTTGCCAGAGGTGGCACTGATGTCTGAATTTTACTCCTATCTTTGCATTTTCAAGGGGAACCAAGCAAGAGCAGTCTATACCCACAATTCTCCAATGTATACCAAAGTAACTAGATATGAGTGAGCACGTTGGATGTTCAATAAAAAAGTAGGCAGGAGATGGCAATAGTTTATTTTTCTTTAAGTAGAGTACTCAGAAAAGCAATTATTATAATATACAGGGTTCAAGTTCACCCTTATATTTGCAGTACTTTGGGAAGATTTGGTCATTGAATACCAACATGTAAGATTATTTGAAATTTCTACAATGTTTGTGAAACTAATCTTTCGTATACTGAGAACTTACATGTCCAGTCACTCATATGTGACAACACACTTTGTATGTTTGGTAAATAGAAGGCTGAAAGAACTGGCCAGTGTATAATTGGGACTGTCCATGGGGTCCAGGAACAAGAACACTTGTCTTCTCATAAAGAGATTCATCACTTTAGTATTCCTGCTTAAGGAACTAATAATTTTTCCTGAGTTAACTAGGGATAGGGAACTTCTATACCTGTAGTGTTTGGGATTTTTTCCAACAGGCGCTATTATGGCCTAGTGGCTACTAAGCATGGTTATCACGATTCACTATTCTTTTGAATAAGTCAGGTGAGCCTAGAAAAGTAGAAAAATAACTGTACTAAAATAAAAACAAAACCTGGGTTATGATACTGATTCTCCCACCCTATGTCCACACCATCTTGATCAAGCCTTAGTTTTCTCATCTGTATGATGGGATAATCACACTAGTTCTGCTCAAGGTTTTTATGCAGTTCAAATTAAATATCAGATGGGAATGGAAATATATTTTACAAAGTATACAATGTTGTATAAATATGTGAAATTTGTAATTTATGTTTGGTGAAATGGACACTCTTTTAGCTTAGATGCTATTAGGTGAATGCCACAAGAGTTTCAAGACAAAAATCAAACCAAACCAGATACATGTACACCAGCCCGTTGGAGCTAGGTTTGTGCTTCACATAATTGCTTCAGAGGCTCAGGAAAAGGACAAAAATTTTTAAAAGGGTCAGCTCACAGCTTTACTTATATAATGTGATGGCTCTTTATACACCCACCTTCAACCTAGAGTTCACAGCAAGATGCATGCTGTCAGGTCAGGAAACTCTACTCAGAAACCCAGCCCTAATCCTAATCCCAGGTCAATTTGAGCTGAGCTGTGGGACTGCACTATTAGGCCAGGATGACCAATGACTTTCCTTCCATGATTAAACATGTTTGGAAAAGATTTTTTCCTTTGTTACATATCCCAAAGTTCAAACTCCTTTGTTCTTGAGGCCTCTGCCAGTGAATAGAATCTCAAGTTCACTGCCTGCTGTTTAATACTTTTTAAGAGTCCCACTGTAAGAAGTAATATTCATGGATGATTGAAAAAAATTTGCCTACTGAAAACTCTACTCTAGATACCCTAAATTGTATCTGCACATCAAGCCAAACAATCAAAAAGCAGCAGGCTTAGGCTGAATGGTTCTGGCCCCGTGTAGAGCTGCTTTTACTGAATTACACTTTGGCAGTATGCCATTGGCTTGCATTGAGGGACGTTACAAGAAACAGTCCTATAAAAATTGCTAGAGTAGGAATATTGATGATATTTCCACAGTATCCCCACACTGAGCCTTTGATGAGAATAAATGGAGAAATTTCCTTTGGCTTTCAGTTCCAGCAAAAGTTTGTTTCTCCTGAGCAACTGTTCCCCTCTGCCCCCAACATGGGCACAGCAAAGCTCACATTTCCCTTTTTGCTTTGGCATCTAGGAAGCTCAGAGTCAAATTTTTGTCCCACCTCTAAGATTTAACTATAACATAAACTATATGAACAACTATTCATGGTCTGATTTTTCATTCCTTAATTTCCTACATTTTAATTTCTTCTTTATGTATTGTGCATTGTTGTAAACTTCCTTGAATCTTTTTGAGAACAATGTGTACTTAACTCATCAGCTCTGCATAAGGCTCTTCGAGATCCCAACCTGCCTTTCCTGCCTTATCTTTTGCTACTCTCTACCATGAATCGGTGATCCAATCACATTTACCCTCATCATGCTTTGACTCTACCATGAACTTTCATGTTCTATATTTCCCTATACAGTCTTCCTCTGCCTGGACACCCTTTGCCTGTCTCTTAG
This sequence comes from Eonycteris spelaea, assembly GCA_003508835.1. NCBI lineage: Eukaryota > Metazoa > Chordata > Mammalia > Chiroptera > Pteropodidae > Eonycteris > Eonycteris spelaea. The sequence goes on along the minus strand of PUFA01000127.1, from coordinate 4,051,775 downwards.
CCAAGTTAAATCCTGGCAGAACTAAGAGTTCCTATCTCTGCTCCTGTGCCACTTTTCCTTCATAATCAGCCGTATAGGATTTATAGTCTAGTAGACTATGTACACATCTGTGTCCTTTGCTAGATCAGAAACTCCTTGAAGGCAATGCCATTTGCTTACATCTTTCTCTCTCCAGTGCCTAGCAACAGTTCCAGATATGTATACAATAGGTGCTCAACAAATGTCTGTAAAATGAATGACTAAATAATACCCCTGTTCCAGGATATGGGACCCTTGGAATGTTTGTTGCCAAGGATGATAACAAAAGGCATTTCAATATTTGCATGGGCTTCCTGGCAGTGGCTGCTGGAGGCACAGATGCAGATGATGGTATCTTCAGTTTTTGGGATACTGGCCCTCATCAGTCCTTCCTCAAAACAGACCCCAACCTCAGACTTCCTTTTAGAGACAGGAATACTGGGATGCCTTTTTTCCTCACATCTGCCTTTGTCATTTGACACTCGGTCAATTATAGCTGTTTACCATTGATGAGGCTAACACCAAAAGAGCAATCAATGAAGCCAGGAACAAAAAAAGGGGCACTGATTCCATAGGACAAAAGAGAGAGGGCCCAGGAAGTGGAGCGTAGGAGGCAACCTGGTGTACTGGGAGCATGAAAGGTGCAAACATGCATATGAGTGCTGAGGAAAGTTAACACTGGAAATCAATTATTCAATCCATTTTCCAAACACTGGGGTAGAAATAATGCTACTACAGTCTCCTTTATTCTTCCAGTGCCAAAACAGTGTTTCTCATTTGTTCAAGAATCCAAAATACTCCTTAGATTATGAAATAAAACATGAAAGTAGCATCGCAGAGTTTACAGTGGAATGTCACACCAAAATATGTTAAAAGGGCATTGCAAAGCAATGCTTAACACAGTAAGCATTAACTTTTTAACTGGAAAGCTTCCCATTTTTGCTTCTTGCTTTGGTGTTTCCTCAAAACCTTACAGTAAAACTAATGGGATTATTACTATTTCAACAGGAAGACCATTGAGTCCAACACCTCCATGTTACACATGCACAAGCTGACGCCCTGTCAGATAGGCTGATTTGCCCAAGGCTACACAGTGAGTTTGGCAGCTGAACCAATACTTGACTCCCTGTCCACTGTTCTTCCCAGGATACCATGCTGGCTGCCTCTTGATAGTCATCAAACACAAAGTATAAATAACCAAAAGCTCCTGGTAGAATAAGCTAGTCTACTTGTTTCCACGTTGATGCCAACTCAGTTAAACAACAACAACAAAAACACCTTGAAGAGCTAACAAACTTAAAGATTTGAGCAAGTGGTTAATGGGTACAGGGACCAAGGTGCAAAGAGATGTTATATCTTCATGCTTGACATCTGGGACGGGTTCTGCAAACACTCTCAGAGCCTGGCATAGGTTGACCCAATTGCTGGAAGAAGGAGATGAGGTGAATGAAAGCCAAGCATGGAAGAATGCAACAGAAATCTAGGACTCAGACCTCCTGCTCTGCTGACAACGTGCTATGTATGTCGTTTGGCAACTGGGACATGGCATGCATCAGCAAGGACACTCGGGATTTCTGCAGTTGCGTTGGAGGGCAGACGGTTCCACAAACAGTTCACAATTCAGTTGGAAGACAAGAGTGTTGGTGCCTTATAGTTTTGATTCTGGCACAAGATCGCACTTTTAGGGGGCCAAGCGTGTCCACAATCTGCGAGCATGCACACAGCGCACGGGAAAGGCTCATGGGAACGTGTACCAAAGTCAGTCACGGAAAGAGCACTAGACATTCTTCAGTTTCTGATTGCCCTTCTTAAACAATAAAAACATGGATAATAATCCTTCCCAGAAAAATGTGAGGTTAAAAGTTTAATCTGAGTTCATAGCACACACATTCCAAGGGGCACTATACTTGGGGAAATTACTCACCTAGAGTTTATATAAGTTCCGAGGCGATTAGAGTCAGCCGACAAATTGGAGCCAGAACACGTTTACATTTAAGGCTTAAAAATGTAGATTCCTCTTACGGAAAGAAAAAAGGGGAGGAGGGAGAATCACCCACCACCCAGTTTCTTGTTAAGGGACCAGACACCCATTAAGTGTCAGTCCGTCAACTCAAAGAGCGTAGAAGATGCCAGTACGAGATCCCCCTGTCTGTCCCTCTTGAAAAGCACATGTCACATCTGCTTGCTATCAGCATTTATCTCGCAGCGTGCGTCTGACTCATTTGGAAAACTCAAAGCACATGTTTATTCCTGCTGAGGAACCAGCCATTACTGTGCAATTTACAGGCCCTCTGCAACCCAGAGCACACTGCGATGGAGAGGACTGCCAAGGAGCTGGTCTGGGCTCTACGTGATGCTTGATTTGATTCCGTTGCCACCAGCTTTGTAAATGGAAATGACACTCCCTTCAGCCTCCAGCAAGTTCTTTTGTCACTTCCCAGCCTGAGTTCACAACGAAGCCTTTTCCTTCCTTGCCAGTCAGGGTGGGTGAGAACCCCCAAACGAGTATGTTTGGGAAGGAGCGACAGCAGGTAATGGATGAGAAACACGTAGCTTGTTAATTTCTGGAAACAAATGGCATTCGTGCAATAACTCAAAAACTCATAGTCACCCAACAGAGTCGATACGCTCATTCTTTTTCTAAATCCCTGCAGTGTCTGGGATGGATCTTGATTGCGACACGTATTTTGCATTGAGCTTCTCTCCATCACCTAACTTGATTTCAAGTGGCTTCTCTAAAACACTGAAGGTGAATGCACATGACCTACTTTACCTGAGCCTACACAAAGCCACACTCCCAGTTAAAAAGCAAAAACCCACCAGACTTAGTGTTTTGTCCTTTGGATCTTTAAAAAATGATTTTGGCTCTCTTTTGCCCAAATTCACAGCAAGGCCAAGGCCATGGTGGGTCAACATAGGTGCCCTCTAGGTGAGGATAGAAAAAGGGGCCCCCTCCAGGAGGATCAGCCCTTCTGGGAGCCTTTCTGCAGAGCGAATCCTGCACAACCGAATGCTGCAGCCCTGGCAAGAGCTTATAGGCCTTTCTTTCTAGAAGCCTTGAAAAGTGATGGGAACGCCAAAGTTTGTTCGCCTTAACTGGAAAAGACCACACTAGAATGAGTAAATGTAAGAGGCAAGGGTTTGAATCAAAACCTGCCATCTACCTCTGTCTGTGTTCTCTGAATTATGAACCACACAGAGGGCTGAATGGAGAGGCTGGCAAGAGTGATCTATCTATATCTGAAGGGCTTCCATCTGTCCAAATGACCTTGTAACTCAGATTGCTCTAGAAACAGATCCTAAATGGAATGTATTCCTTTGGTGAGTTTATATCCACTTTCCTTGGGTGCTTCCTTAGTTCTGTGAATCTCTGAAAAAGGCAGGGAGATTTTCCATCCTGGTTTGTACAGTAAGTCCTTTAAGTTCTCATCATTGACCTCTATCACCCCTCAGACTTTGTTTGCAGGCAGGCTTGTCCTCTAAGGCTACTCCTACCTTTGAATATGCACCAACCTCTGACCATCAACCTTAGTAGATGCCATTTTCTAGAGAAGTGGGTTCCAAATATTTGAATATATATCCCAATTTCCTTATTTGCTCTTTATTTGTTAACATATACATTATCTCACAGGTTACTATCATTACATAGTATTTCGAGGTACAAAATGTAGAGTGAGACTTATCATAACAATTATACTTGTAAATTTTCATCCATATTCCCAGTGTCATTTTAATAATTTTGAAGTTTTGGGCCAACTGCTTAGCAAATCAAATTAAACTGTCGCTGGTTCTACTTGTAACACTGCCACCTTGTAATGTGGTCAGCAAACATTTTGTGGTAGGAGCAGCAGAAGTGCTTCCTCTTCCATTATTTCTGTTTGGTTTTCTTGGAGACTATATTGTTAGAGTGTTATCTTAAAATCATGGTTTCTTCATAGGAGTCTTTTAAAGCCACAGTCCATTTTTGTGAGTTAAACTAGATAACAAAACTGGTAAATCCACCCAGGTACAAGAAACCCGGCACAGAATAGGCTCTGCCTTTGAATTTGAGAAATTGGAGACAAAAGACTGAAGACTGATCTGTTTATTCATCTAGGGTTAATACCTTGCCACTCAGTCAGGAAAATCATGCAGTGGGTCTGGGGCTGCCAAAAAACGAGTTTCACAGTTGATTTCACATCTACATAATTTCTCATTTACAGCACTTTCTAATAAGGAAAAGGAAGTTTCAGATACTAAATATGTCCAAATGTCTTAAATGCCTCCAAAGAGAAGCAGGTAAGGTAAAAAAACAACAACAACAACAAAAACCAAACAAACAAACAAAATAAAAAGGCAGAGCCTGTCTTCCTTCATATATTTCCTCCACAGCACTTCAGGAGAGCATGCGAACTAAAGAACGGGAGAGGGCCCTGCTGTTTCTCCTCCATTAGCCGACATAGCCTCTCATTCAGCAACAATCATATCTACAGTCTTAACACCTTTGGTAAATTGATATTGTCACCCCATTCAGGTTTGAGAAAATTAGAGCTGCTATACACATTTTCAATCTCAGGGGTCACAACGTCTAGTTTTAGAGGAATATTGCCTCTTTAACCAAGACATGCAACCACTATCAAGATGAAAAGAACTAGCAGCAAATTCCCCTTTCCACCCACTTTTATGGGAAAAACACAAGATTAAAGGATTTCTCTGATGTTGCCAGTGAAGACTTTTCTCCAATGCTTAAGAACAACTGGCCTTTCTGACTCAGGTCACCTCTTTGTGCATGAGCCTCTCTCAGAGGAAAGAAGCACATTCAGTCTCCCTGATAAAAGGAAGGGAGTCTCAGGAAAGGCTGGGTAGCTGACTAAGGCAAGGCCAGTTGCAGGAAAATCTCATGCAAGGAAAAAGAAGAATCAAACTGCAGAAGAGTTAGAGGAGCTGGTTCGCCATAAATGAACTCTACGTTAGTGTACACACTGAGCTATCTGACTCGGAGGCATTCATAATGAAGTTTAAAGTCAATAATTATATAAAGAATGTTAAGAAAACGGACATTGAAGGCAGATGAAAGATTAAGATATCTGAAATCTCCAGGCTTTCCTGGGGGTGGGGGAGTATGTGAGCCAACAGCTTTGACCTCAGGTCCCACATGCTGCCTCTTTTTGTGCTACTTGGAGGTGTTTATATACTGATTCTAAGTGCCTATGGACTTGAATAATACAAGAAAGAAAGAAGGAATTAAAAGCCAGTCTATAGGCAGTATCCAGACCTAAATCCTAACCTAAACATACCCAAATTCCTCTGATCTTATTACCAATTTAAGACAACAGAATAAGTCCAAATAATGCCAATCATTTCAGCATTTCAGGGCCACCCAAGGACACCAGGCTACTTTATCAGCAGCTCAAGCACTTTTTATAAAAAGCAAAACCAATCAAACAAACCTACAAAACACAAGAAAAAACCCCAAACCTGAAATGCCATCCCGGAAAACGCATGATGGAGTCCGGGGTTGAGGACATTTTCCACCCTACTGGTCTCGGGCCCCACAGCTATCTGATTGTGCATGGGGGTGGGGTGGGGACCAGCATTAGAGACCTGGTCTGGGGAGTGACTCACTTGAAAGGGTACTTCTCACTTCCCGGTGGGCAGTTCTGAACTCCCGCAAGGGCTGTTTCTGCTAGCTGGAGTTCTTCCTTGTCAAATCAGCCCAAATGGCAGGCCATGTTCTGCCATCCCACAACCATGTCATTCACTAATTTATTCATCCATTTAGCAAATATTTACTGAACCCTTCCTAAAGGTCAGGCCCTGGGATACACACATGAATGGAACACTCATGGCCTCGACCTTCATCTGAAGCTTTCTCTAAGTCTCTCTGGCAGGTTGTTTGCTTGAGTTTTAATCTGGTTAAAATGCAGATGCTGTGTGGCAGAACTGTACTTTGTGCAGTTAGCAGATGTGAGTTAAGTAGAGTTTTTAAAATTCAGGCTGATGCTGTGTGCTTGGGAGGAATAGGTCCCCGCTCCAGGCTGGGTCAGATGTGTGATGAGGATCATGGTGGGGCACTTGGGAAATTAATTTTCATCTGTTTCACAGTTTGCTTGGACTAGCTCAACCCATAACAGACCCTGTTCTTGGCTCAGTCCTCAGATGGTCCTTGTTAAAGTGTGTGTGTACTAGGGGCGGGGGGGACGGGTGACTGGATAGGCTCTATTTATTCAGACTCTATAGAAATTCCCATGGCACAGTTTTAGCATGGACTTTCAGCTTTCTCTTAGTATAAATAGCTAATCCTTTTCATTTCCATCTGTGTCCCCAGTGTAGGTCAGTTGGTAGTGTTAGAGAGTAATGAAACTGCAAAAAGGCAGTAGCAAGTGGGTATCTAGCAGATGGAAAAGGCCCAGATAAATTCTAATCTGGATAATCTCTGGATACTGGATAAAGAAGCATTGGTGTGCTCTAAAAAGTGGAGCTGCTTTTAGTTTAAATCATGCCAATTGTGTGTTCAACAGTTTACAGGATAAAAAGATCTTTTCAGTCTGTCATAAGTTCATGCACTTGGAATGACCAATAACATATACCTAAACATGTAATAAGACTTTAGGGAAAAGAGAGTCCAGGGCACGCAGGGGAAATGAGCTATTATTCCTCCGGCATGGAAAGGCCATTGTATTTCACATATGATTTGACCATGCTTCAGGAAAGCAATTTTGGCTTTAAATGGCATATTTCCTTTCTTCTTTATTAGGCTTCCTGAAGGGTTATTTCACCCCAGGTACTTTCTTACACTAAATAGTATTTCAGCTGTATCGTGCAAACCCAGAGATCTCAGTAATAGTTGGTATGTCACTAATGGTCAACAACTGGCAGGCTATGCTTCTGGAATCCTGAGATGCATACTTCAATCTGGGATGGATGTTTAGAATTGTCAGAATGTGTCTTCAATCATTGCAGAAATGCCTGAGCACACGGCTGTCAGTTGTGTAAAATGTGAAATGTAAAATGTGACTGTTTTCTTAAGATGGGCACTTGTGCCATTTATTATTGTTCTGGTAACATTTACTATTTTGGGGTTTGTTGTTTGTTTTAAGAAATGACAATTTGAGTACATATTTTTTTCTTTTGTAAAGAAGTAGCCCAAACCTTCTTTCCCTGAGCTTTAGAGCAAGGCAGCATCTGGGAACATATGGTTTCTGCTTCCTGAAAAATAAACTTTCCTTCCTTATTTTGTTAAGATGCATTCTTTATCCCTAGTGAAACTAAGACTAGATTAGCTAATGGAATTTTATTTCCTTGAGACTTATCTACATGGGAACATCACTCTCATTAGAGCCTCAGAAGGGCTAATGGAATATAACTGTCTTGCACATGAATGTCTTCTGATCATAATCTAGCAATTCTAACCTAGCAACTGCATATGCATTGTTCCATACCATCAATATTCAGGCTTGCTTCAACTTTGTTAATATTTAGGTGTCTAAAATTTAGTTATTCATGACCAAAATCAAATATTTTTATTTGCATAATAGTCCTTCAGATCTGTAAACCACTCATACTGTCTGGTCTTTTAAATAATTCCTCTGTAAGATCTCCAGCAACTCCGTCACTCAAGCACAGCCGTTACCTTTGGCTTCCTTACAGAGAATCAACCTTTATTCCAAAGGAAACAGACAGGTTTTCAAAAAGCCAAATAGTCCTTCGCTCCTTAGTTGTTCATGAGAGTACTATTATTATCAACAGGAAAGATACTTTCCAATTGTCACCAGTGTTCTGTGACTATCTTAGACTAAAAGTCTCTGGGTGTAACAGGCAAGGCTAGTGCCAGTATTGGCCTGAGATGCACAATGCATCCTCTTGGCATTTCAACACTCTTGTTTATATGGCTGGGCTATCTTACCCCATAGCAATACTCTACAAAGTAAAGCAGGACCTTGAAAAGAGCCATTTTGTTCGAGGTCATTTCATTATAATGTTGATGATAAAAAAAAAAAAAATTGATCCTGTCTGCAGCCACTATCCCTGTGAAGTCTGCACGTTCTCCTCACGTCTGCGTGGGTTTTTCCCAGGCACTTCAGTTTTCTCCCACATTCCAAAGATGTGCATGTGAGATGAACTGGCATGTCTACATCGGCCCAGGCTGGGCGAGTGTGTGCGTGTGTGCATGGTCCTGTGATGGAATGGTGTCCTGTCCAGGGTTGGTTTCTGAGCTGCCAGGATGGGCTCTGGCCACCTGTAACCCTGAACTGGGATAAGCAAGTTGAAAAATAATGACCTTACTCGTTTTTATTAATGTTTCTTAAATGTATATATAGCTCACATTTATTTCAATGTTTAATATTAGAAGCGTTTGGGGTCTTTACTTAGAAGTTTAGTGATGTTTCTGTGACCAGAAATATGCTGTAGGAACTTAAACTCATTTCTATCAATTAGCCTTTTGTAAAATTGGACTACTTGTATGTTGTTTTGCTTAAAGTCACAGTTTCCAAGAACCTATCGATAATGTTCAATGAGGATTTACTACACCTTGAGGGAACATGCTCAAACACTTGCTTCAATATAATTCTCTGGATCACGGTAGTAACCACATTGTGTTACATGAGGCTTCATAGCAGGCTTCAAGCTCTCTTTCTTCAAGGTCCAGGGACAGAAAGGCTGAAAACCAGCTGTGCTATGTGATAACTTGAAACTCAGAGGATCTAAGAGGGCCTGAAGGGGACATGCAGCCTCCAGGGGAGGCTCTGACAAATAGCTCCATTCTAAGATATTAGAGAGAGCTATACACCAGGAGCACAATTAAAGCACTGAGTCAAACTGCAGCACCACCATGGTTGATGGTTTCCTCACCTGTACAGCGAGGGTTCGGGAATATTCAACAACCTTTTGAACAGCTCCCCATTCTCATTTGTGTGATTCTGTAATTCTATCCTACTCTGAATTATACCCTAACAGACCATGGTAGAGCAAAACTGCAATATAACAGTATGAAAGTGGATACTTATGATGGGTCGCCATGGCCAGACGACACAGAGGCTAACCAGGAGTGATGTGAGGAGGTGATTTCCCTTGTCTCCTCTACTATAGTTAAGAAATCTGGAAGAGAACTAAAAGATCCAAAAGTTTTGCCTTTTAAAATGTTCAAACTTCACATAATAAAGGGTCTTAGCAGTAGTTGAATTAGGGCCATCTCTGTGGCTGGTATAATGATTCTACATCCACTCTGGGCAGCAGCGAAAGTTTGCTTTCAGGCATATGGGAGCCTCTCAATGGTCAGGTGTGTACACAGAAGCAGGAAGCACATAAATTGGGAACAAGCTGATTCAGCAGCCATGGCCAGAGTTTCAAACAGGACATTCCTGACACTGAGCCATGTATAGTCACTTCTCCTTCTAGGGTTAAATTACCGTGCTTTTCAAAAGGACTTCCCATTTTAGCACTCAAGGAATTCTAATCCCACTGGCAGGACTTTTAAGTACTTGGTTCTTAAGGACTAGACTTTAAAAAAACAAAGACTAAGAAGTCTGTTAGACCAGCTTATGAAAGACCCTGAAGCAAGAAGTACAAACCAGAGGAAGTGGGACAAGATATGATAGGAAGGACTCCACCTAGACCACAGCACCACTGGCTAAGGGGATCAAGTCCTTCCTTAGTGAGACAGAACTGCCAACTAAAGCTGAACCCACTTCATCTTCATTATGGTTCATTGGGTAATCATGGGAATGACAAATTGTATACGGTCTTTACTTACCACTTATTACAAAGACACCAAAATCCATTTGCTGTCTTTATACAGAACCTGTATTTAAACAAACAAACAAAAACAAACACACCCTTTTGGATTTTGTTATAAATAGATATATGAACTGAGGTGATTATAAAAGACAAGAATGTGATGGCTAGAATGGGAAAATCCAAGCTAGCAACATCCATTGCCACCCTTTTTAATACACAGAATACAGACAGTACCGAGTGTGCTGACACAATCGATACACACTTATGTGAACAAAAGAACGGTACATGAAGCAAAGTGTTTTGGTGATGGCATTTGTCTTACTTTCAGTGACCCTTTACCATCCAACCTTCTGAAAAGACAGCTTTGACTAAAAACACATCAATCTAATTCTTTCCGGAAATCTCAACCCAAAAGATAAATGGAGTTGATTATTACAGTTGTAACCAAAATGGAGAGCTGTGGAAATTATCCCGTTTTCTTAGCCAGTTTCATCATATCTTTGGGGAGCCTTGCAATCCACCTGAAGCCAAGGAAACTTGGAACAGGGATGGCTTACATTTTGTTCTCACATACCTATTGTACTAAAAAAAAAAAAAAAAAAAAAAAGGAGGTTAGAAGAGGTTTTCTTTTACTGTTCTAAAATTTAAAAAACTCCAAGAATCAACTCAGGGCATCTTCCGTTTTTCCCAAATGTATTCCTGGTTTGTTTATTTGCTTGATTTAGGTAAAAGGAGAACAGCAAAACCATCCGAAAATTAAGCATGAAATGGGAATTCTGATGCCTTTATCTTCACATATGGCAGTACCAACATACTAGTGCAATACAGTAATGAAAGCACTGCTAGATGAACTTTGGTGACTTCTTTTGATCCCATGAAATCTGTTTATTCTTTTGAACTGGAACAATTCCTGTGGCTTTGTTTGTTTATTAGCGATTGTTTTTCAAAGTTTGGGAAAATATAGCCCAAAAAAAAAAAAAAGGATAAAACAGGAAAATTATTCCTCTGCCTGCTATTTACAAGACACTAAAATGAATTAAAATTTACTCTAACAATACAGAATCCCAAAGTGCAATTTCATATGTTTAAAGATATTATCGGTGTGATAGAAATTTATGGAAACGGGCTTATGGTGTTGTAAACCAAAGCTTTTTTTGACTAAGTCATGAACTTGTGTTACTGAATAAAACAAAATATTCAAAAGACAGTATGGAGCGACATATTTAAGTGGGACTGAGGATGGGGCTATATAAACTGAATGAAAAATTAGCCACCCCAACATAGACCTTTCAACGAGGCTGATCCATTCATGGCCATATGGCTGGTGGCCAGATCAAATAATTCACAGATATGCAGCAATTGGGATTTCTGGTTTACCTTCAAATCTCCCTCTCACCTCACCCCATCCCATTTTCTTCTGGCTACCGCTGCTGGACTTCTGACCCTTTGGCTTTGCTCTTTTCTCTGGCTCCCTGCTTGCCCCTTGGACTGACATGGAACACCAGCCTGGCCTTTAGTGTTCTTTAGGACTGGCCTGTACCCCTCTTTGGTTCAACTTTCTCTTATCTCTTTGACTAATCACCTCCCTACTCGATGTTAGCCACTAGACCCCAAGTTCAGCTTTGGCCATCTGGCCAGCACCCTGAGAAGACTGACCCAAGACCATGAGGGATGACTGGACAAAGTGAGTTAACAATGGGCACCAATATTAGGAAGGCTTTACTCCCCAGGCTGCTCTTCCTGTGATAGGACCATTTCAGCAAAGGCTGTCGCTTGGTAGCAGAGTAGTGTGTTCCTTGATCTGACAGCTGCCTATCCTGGATGGGCACAGATATAAAGACCAAGAGTCAGGCTCGAGCTAACTGAAGGAAGCACAGGGGCAGGAATGCAAGCTTCTTATGGCTAAGCCACATCTGCCCCACTGCAACATTTAGGTGGAACCTGACAGAGATGTCCATTCGAACTCTGTTTCAAAAGAGCTTTCCTCATGATTTCTCTAGGGACATAAAATATGAAAAATCTAATGAGACAAAAAGGTATCCAGAAGTCTTCAGAGAAACTGAACAAATAGGCTGTATAGGAATAGCTCACACAATTTGAGAGGTTGAGAAGTCCCAAAATCTGTGGTTGGCCTGGATACCCAGAAGAGCCAATGGTTTAGTTTTAGTCCAAAAGCCAGCAGGCTTGAGATCCAAGGAGAGCTCATGTTTCAATTGAGCCTGAAGGCAGGAAAAGATCAATGTCCCAGCTAAGACAGTCAGGCAGGAGCAGAAGGGTCTTACTCAATGAAGGGTCAGCCTTTTTGTCCTATCCAGGTCTTCAATGCATTCTTGTAGGTCCACCCACGTTAAGGAGAGCAATGTGCTTTGCTCAGTCTACTGATTTGAATGTTACTCTCATCTAGAAACACATTCACAAACACACCCAGAATAATGTTTGACCAAATGTCTGGGCACCCTACTCAAGTTGACACATAAAATTAATCATCATAGGGAATGATGTTAGAGATTAGAGGAAGCGATGAAACCGCAATGTATCAAAGCTGGCTATCAGCTGGGGACTTTAAAAATAGCTGCCTGGGCCCCATACCAGGCCAATCGTCAGAATCTTTGTGGGGTGGAGCCTGATGTTTTTAAAAGCTCCCCAGATGATTCTGATGTGTAATTAGAATTGTGAAGCTCTGGACTAGAAGGAAGAATACAGCAAATGTCCAGACAAATAATGATGAACAGAAGGAATCCAGTTGCTGGTGCTAACCTAGGAAATAATTTTTAATAAGTCTTATTCAGAATGCAAGAGGTTAAGCCAATTTCTTTTGTTTTCAGCTTAAGAGGATTTTTCAGCATAATGCAAGTTAAATATCCTAGAAAGAGCACAGGCTTGAGGATCTGAAAGATTTAGATTCAATCCCAGATCTATCACACAGTTATTTAACTTCTCAAAACCTCAGTTTCTTAATTGGTAAACTAGGGATAATGATCACTGAGACAAACTATTAAAAGGTCAGGACAGTGCCCAGCCCCCGATAGGGTACCAGCAAATACCAGTCTCTCCCTCTAAATTCTGTAGAATCAAGTAGTATTAAAATTTGAAAATCAGAAACATGCTTACCATACACATAGCCCCATGTTTTCCATAAATAATACATCACATACTGCACTTCCTTTAGCATTCTTTTTTTTCAAATACTATCTTGTACCAAAGACTCATGTAGTTCATAAATAGAAAAAATGTCAGATTTTGAATGTGGAAAAGAATGAATGCAGGATTAAACTTGAATTATTCATAGCTGTCTCAAAGTTGAAGCTCTCCAAGGAATTCAAATATTGCCAAATATTGAGAAAAATAAAAAAATTGGGAAAGTAAAATGGAAGAAAGGAAGAGATTTAAGGTTATTTCTTTAAGTCAAACTTCAGAGACAGGAATAGGTCTAAATTCATTCATGTGCATAGAGCTTGGGAAATCATTTTGCCACAACTTATTTTGCACCAAAATAAAGGTGTAAATCCCTGACTCAAGAAATGACTGTGTTCCACAATTGTTATCAGCTTATTAATCTTAAATGGATCAATGATTTTCACAACTGAAAGAATATTATGTGGATATTCTGCTTGTAGATAAATGTTTAGGCTCTAAAAAGAATGTCTCCTTCCCATAAAAGCAGGTATTTTTACAATGAGTGTCAATGAGTTGCTTTAATTATGATTTTGTAGGTATTTATTCACTTCAGAATCGGTCTCTTCTATCATAAGCACACTTTATATAGGAATACTGAACACCTTAATACTGTGGGATTATTCACTAATTCGATATATAGATATTTATCAATTTCCTACTATAGGTATAGGACTTCTCTCTATGCAGTTATTACATTTATAACTAGAAAAATACGAATAAATTTTGTCTGACTAAAACCTGATTTGGAGTGGCATGGGATTTACCAGGTATGAGCATGCAAAAGAAGCAGGAAAGGTCATCTCTGTGCTAGCTCAGCTAACAAGTTGACTGAGGCATGTGGTGGAAGAAAAATATGGGCACAACTGGCTTCAGATCCTGGCTCTGCCACTTACTAGCTGTGTGATCTGGAACAAGTTACTTAATTTCTCTGAACTTCAGGTCTCACCTCTGTAAATCAGGGTTAATAATACCCTCCTTGTAGTGTTATTCTGAGGATTAAGTGAAATTATGCATAAAGTGCCAAGCACATGGTAGACACTTTTCCTCTTACATAAATCCTAGAAACAAACTATTAATGCAGGTGATTTGGTGTCCTTCTGGTTTGTTAAGTCGTGCCTCATGTTCCTAAAATATTGAGCTTGAAAACCCCAGCTGGCTAAAAATTAAAGCTCCAGGACTTTCATCTAGGAAAATGAAGTGGATACATTTTCCCCCATTTCTCTTGCTAAGTATAATTAGCACCCTAGACATCAGATACAAAACAAACATTAGACTGTTAAGGTGAAGAGAAGAAGGCAGATTAGCTAGAGATCTCAGGACCCATGGAACAATACAGTGGTGAGTTGTTCTTATTTCTTTTTTGTCTCATATTCCAGATTTAAGAGTTGGAGAAGCCAGCAACCTGGGTACAGACAAAAGAGCACAGGTGAAAAACATGTCAAATAAGCATGCATGATCTCTCAAGCAAAATAGTAAAATTTAAAATAATAAATGCTGTGCTCCAGCCAAACACCACACAAAAAATTTGTGCACCAACTTTCACCCATGCCAGCAAAGCCCAAATGGCGAGCCTAGATAGCAACCCTTTTGAAGCTGTAATTAGGTGACCCAACACCTCCACTAGGGTAGTGTCAGAGAACGCCTCATGGAGAATCAGGACTTCTACCACAACCTAGCAATAACAAGGCCATCCCCATTGTGGTGTCAAAGGAGACCAGGTAGAGAGCTAGAACTTGAACTTCTGCCCAGCAATGATGCTTAATAATGGCAATGATGATAATGAGCAATGATGGCATCCCTCAAGTGTCAGTGGAGGTGGAGTGGGGGACCAGGACTTCTGCCTAAGCAGTAATGTGGTAGTGCCCACCCATCTCATACTGAAGTCCTGTCAGAGAAAGCCAGCTTAGAACAGAAGGTTTCAATAAGATCCAAAGTCTCATCAAATAATATGAAAATATCTCAGTTTTATTTGAAATCACTCATTATACCAAGATACAGAAAAATCTCAAACTTAATGAAAAACAACAATCAATAGACATCAATACCATGATGACAGAGAATTTAGGATTACCTGACAAGGATCTTTAATAATAAATTGCTTCAATGAACAATTATAAAAATGGAAAAAAAAAGATGACCTAAGGAAGAATCAAATAGAAATTTGGAACTAAAAAAATATATATATCATAACCTAAATAAAAAGCACATTGGAAGGGCTCAATAGCAGAATAGAGGGAACAAAGAATCAGTGAACTGGAAGACAGAATAGTATAAATTACTCAATTTGTACAACATAGAGAAAACAGATTAAAAAGAAAATGAGTCTTGGGGACCTGTGGGACAAAAACAAAAAAATCTATCATTCATGTCATCACATCCTGGAAGGAGAGGAGAAAGAGGGAGGGGCTAGAAAGTACTTAAGAAATAATGGCTGTGGAAACTCCCCAAATTTAATAAGAGACATAAACCTACAGATTCTGAGGCTGAATGAACCCAAGAGGGATAAAGCCAAAGAAATCTGTGCTAAGACACATCATAATTAAGCTTCTGAAAACTATAGCCAAAGAAAACATCTTGAAGGCAGCAAGAGAGAAACAACATTTTACCTACAGAGAGAAACAATTCAACCAATAGTAGCTTTTACATGAGAAAATAATAGAAATGGAAACAGTATTTTTCAGGGGCTAAAACAACTGGCAACCCAGAATCCAATACCTAGCTAGCAAAAATACCCTTTAGGAATAAAGAGGGAAATGAAAACATTCTCAGAGGAAGGACAACTAAGAGAAGTTGTACCTAGCAGACCTACTCTGAAGGAATAGCTAAAGGAAGTTCTCTAAACAGAACAGAGAAAAGAAGAAACTATGGAATGGCCAGGAAGTGAGAACATGGTAAACAAAAATATAGGTACATGTAATAAACTTTTCTCTCCTCTTGAGTTTTCTAAATTATTTCTGATGGTGAAGCAAAAATTTTTGACAAAGGTACAAAAGCCATTCAATGGAGCAAAGATAGCATTTTAAATAAATGGTGCTGAAATGAATGGACATCCATAGACAATTTTCACACCTTATACAAAATTTAACTCAAATGGATCACAGACTTAAATATAAAACTTTAATAAAAAATAGGATAACATCTTTTGGAAATTCAGCTAGGCGAAGAGTTCTTAAACTTGACATCGAAAGTACAATACATTTAGAAGGAAAAACTGATAAATGGAACTTCATGAAAATTAAAAAACGTTGCCTCTGGGATAAAAAAGTCTTTTAAGAGGATAAAAAGATAAACTATAGAATGTGAGAAAATATTTCCAAACCATATATCCAACAAAGAACTAGTAAAGAATACATAAAAAGAATTTTCAAAAATCAACAGCAAAAACACAAATGATCTAATTAGAACATGGACAGAAGACATAAAGAGATATTTCACCAAAGATGGACATATGGCAAATAAGTATATAAAAAGACATCCAACATCATTAGCCATTAAAGTAATGTAAATTAAAACCAGTGCACACCTATCAGAATAGCTAAAATTTAAAAAAAAAATAGTGACACCACCAAGTGCTGGTGAGGACATGGAAAAACTAGATCACTCATACATTGCTGATGGGAGTGTAAAATGGTGCAGCCACTCTGGAAAACTGTCTGGCAGTCTCTTAAACAACTAAACGTACAACTATTATATGATCCAAGAATTGCACCCCTGGGCATTTATCCCAGAGAAAAGAAGCCAAATGCTCACATAAAAATCTGCATACAAATGAAGCCCAAAATCAGCAGAAGGAAGGAAATAACCAAAATTAGAGCAGAATTAAATGAAATTGAGAACAAAAAAGACAATAGAAAGAATAAATGCAACAAAGAGCTAGTTCTTTGAGAAGGTTAATAAAATTGACAAAGCCCTGGCTAGACTGACTAAAGAAAAAGAGAAAGGACACAAACAAAATCAGGAATGAAAGAGGAGAAATTGTGACAGATGCAGCAGAAATACAAAGAGTCACACAAGACTACTATGAAAAATTACATGACACCAAATTTAATAATGTAGAAGAAATGGACAAGTTCTTAGAAATATACAACCTTCCAGGACTGAATCATAAACTGGAAAATTTAAATAGAATGATCAGCAGTATGGAAATTTGAAATGATCATCAAAGACCTACCAAAAAGCAAAAGTCCAGGATCAGATGGCTTCACCAGGGAATTCTACCAAACACTCAAAGATGATTTAATACCTATTCTTCTCAAACTCTTCCAAAAAACTGAAGAGGAGGCAATACTTCCCAACTCATTTTATGAAGCCAACATTACCCTGATAACACAAAGAAAGAAGACTACAGACCAATATCTCTCATGAACACAGATGCAAGAATTCTAAATAAGATACTAGTGAATCTTATTCAACAACGCCAAGACCAAGTGGGCTTCATCCCAGGGGCACAGGGATGGTTAAACATATGGAAATCGATTCATGTGATACACATATAAATAAAATAAAGAATAAGAATTGTATGATCATATCAATAGATGCAGAAAAAGCCTTTGACAAGATACAGCATCCACTTATGATTAAAACACTTAATAAAATATGTATAGAAGGAAAGTACCTCAACATAATAAAGGTGATATAGACAAATCCTCAGCTACATTACACTAAATGGTGAGAAACTAAAAACCTTTTCTCTAAGATCAGGAACATGACAAAGCTGTCCACTATCACCACTGTTATTCAATATAACATTGGAGGTCCTAGTGAGCACAATCAGGCAAGAGAAAGAAATAAAAGGCACTATTAAAATAATAAACAAATATAATAGTTTCAGAGTACAAAATCAATGTTCAAAAATCCACAGCATTCCTATACTTGAATAATGAACTATCAGAAAAAAAATTGAAAAAAATCAATTCCTTTTGTAATTGCAACAAAAAGAATAAAATACCTAGGAATAAACCTAATGAAACAGGTGAAGGATTTATACAATAAAAACTATAAGACTCTATTAAAAGAATTAAAGAAGACACAAAGAAATTGAAAGATATTCTGTGTTCTTGGATTAGAAGAATCAACATAGTTACAACAACCTTATTACCTACAGATTTAATGCAATCCCCATCAAAATCCCATCAGCAATTTTTAAAAAATAGAACGAAAAACCATCAGATTTACATGGAAGCACAAAAGACTCTGAATAGCCAAAAAATCCTTAGAAAAAAGAACAAGGCCAAAGATATTACTCTGCCTGACTTATAATTATACTACAAAGTGACAATAATCAAATAGCATGATATTATCAGAAAAACAGATGCACAAACCAGTGGAACAGAATTGAGAGCCTAGAAATAAACTCCCATTTATATGAGCAAAAATTTTCAACAAAGGGGCCAAAAAAATACAACAGAGAAAAGAAAGCCTCTTCAATAAATGTTGCTGGGAAAACTGGAAAGCCACCTACAAAAGAATGAAACTAGACTGTTGTCTATCACCACACACCAAAATTAACTTAAAATGGATTAAGGATCTGAATATAAGACCTGAAACAATAAACTGCAAAGAAGAAAATATAAGTACTAAACTCAAGGACCTTGGACTTAAAGAGGATTTTATGAATTGGACCTCAAAGGCAAGGGGAGTAAAAGCAAAAATAAATGAATGGGACTCTATCAAACTAAAAAGCTTCTGCACAGCAAAAGAAACCATCAATAAGGCACAGGGGCAATCATCCGAATGAGAGAATATATTTGCAAACGACACCTCGGATAAGGGCCTAATGTCCAAAATATGTAAAGGACTCATACAACTCAACAACAACAACAAAACGAACAATCCGGTTTAAAAAAATGGGCAGAGGACCTGAACAGACACTTTACCCAAGGAGACATACAAATGGCCAACAGACATATGAAAGGATACTCTACTTCACTAGCTATTAGAGAAATGTAAATCAGAACCACAATGAGATACCATCTCACACCTGTTAGAATGGCTATTATCAACAGGACAAGTAATAACAAGTGTTGAGGAGGATGTGGAGAAAACGGATCTCTAATACACTGCTGGTGAGACTGCAAATTGGTACAGCCACTATGGAAAACAGTGTGGAGGTTCCTCAAAATACTAAGAATTGAAATACCCTGTGATCCAGCAATCCTTCTACTGGGTGTTTACCCCCCAAATTTGAAAACATCTATTTGAAAAGATACATCCACACTGATGTTCAAAACAGCATTACTCACAGTGGCCAGGACATGGAAGCAACCAAAATGTCCAATAGATGACTATATAAAGCAGCTATGGTACAAATATACAATGGAATAGTACTCAAGCTATAAGATGAGATGAAATACTGCCATTTGTGACAAATGTATGGATCTTGAGATAATCATACTAAGCAAACTAAACCAGACAGAAAAAGTTGAAAATCTCATGTTACATTCATATGTGGGATATAAATCTAAAAGCAACAAGCAAACATGACAAACTGAGACTCATGGACATAGTCAGTGGACTAGCGGTTACCAGAGGGAAGGGAGGAGGGGATCAAGGGGTCACATATGTGGTCACGGAAAGAAATCTAACAATGGGTGGTGAACACACAACGCAATATATATATGATATACTGTTGAATTGTATGCTTGATACTTATTGGATTTTGTTGATCAATGTCACCCCAATAATTTTTAATAAAAAGACCTGTACATGAATGTTTATAGTAGCTTTATTCATAATAGCCTCAAATTGGAAATAACCCAGATGCCCTTCATGTGAAATGAACTGTGATTTATTCACCCATGGAATACTACTCACCAATAAAAAGGGATAAAGTATTGACACATGGAACAATCTTAATGAAGCTCCAGATGATTATACTCAGTGGGATGAGGGGAAAGCCAACTGTGAAAGGTTATATATTATATAATTCTGTTTATACAACATTCTTGAAATGACAGAATGATAGACATGAATAACAGATTAATGGTTACGAGAGATTAAGGAGAAGGTGGTGGGGGAAGTTAGTGAAGCTATCTTTATAAGGGAAATATGCAAGAATCTTGTGATAATGGACTTTTTTTTTGTATCTTGACTCTACCAATATCTATATCCTGGTGGTGATGTACTAAAGTTCTGCAAGATGTTACCATCAGAAGAAACTGGATTGTCTAATATTTTTTCTTACAACTACATGTGAATGTACGGTGATTTCATAACAAATTTTAATTGAAAACTTTAATGCTCCAGAGGTGACTTGCAGACTGGTAAAAGAAAGTATGCAAACAAAACAAGCAAATAGAAACCAAACTCTTATGGAAACACAGACCTTAAAAGATAGAAGAGTCCTTAATTATCACCTTGTTTGATTTCTTAATTTGAACTTGGGAAAAGGCGGTCTAAAGGCGAAGTGACTTGCCCAAGAACAGACTTAGGACCTGAGACTCTAACCACCAAACAGTCTTAGTCCCAGAGACACTCAGACTGTATGCCATAGCACATCGATGCGTGCACCTGTAATTCCCTAGGAAGGAATGAAGGAACTATTTCCTTATCTGAGCACAGAGTATTTCACTTGGATTATTTCACTGTTTCCCTGCACCTAATAAAGCAACTATCACAAAGATAAGAGAGTAGCCTTGATTTCGAAAGCTGAGTTCAAAATGCATTTGTGCAACCTTGGGACGAAGTGATTACTTATGATAATTTCTCTAGAATTATGCAATTATAGAGACAAGGTGAGGACAACAGACATTGGCATGAAGCTTTACAGTTTATTAACACTTACATTTCATTATTTCACTTGTTCATAGCAACACTTCTATGTGGCAACACTTCTTGCCATCTCCATTTTACAGTCAAGGCAGCTAAGGCTCAAAAAAGCTAAATAACCAACTTAAAGCCAGAAAACTGGCAAACTGCAGAAGAAGAGTTCTTTGTTAGATTTCCTATCCTTAGGTACTTCTGCCTTTTCCTCATATTGTTGTAATATTCTGATATTGACCTAGAGATGAGCTAGTACCTAAATCATTACAAAGCAAACTCCATCCCAGATATGAATTCCACTCTCTAGACCCAAAGCTAAGCCTCACTCTTACAATCCCTGCTCCAGACCTCTGTACCACCAAATCATTTATACAACATGCTCTTATTTTTTGTGGCTAACTGAATTATAATTATTTGTTCAACTGTTTTATACTAATCTTTGTATGTCCTACAATAGATACCCACTTTCGTGACTTATTTGTAAAAGTTGCTTCTCTTGTCCTGCATTGATTGGGCTATCTTATCTGGTGACCTCTTTGAAATGTGAAGTTTTTTTGGTTGAGGCATCTAGAAGTTCCTCTACAGCACTGGCAAGCAGGTTGTGTCACCAGATTAAAGGAACTGGCTCTTCAGGGACTAAGGGTTAAATGGAATAAATGCACAGCTTTTCTGACTAAATGTGCAATAACATGAGGTTTATTCAGTTGCTATCATAGTGATATATAAACATAATTACACTGTAATTCATGTCTATCTTTCTTTAATTACTCAATACTCTGGTGTCAAATATATTAGGCTTAAAGTAAGTTGGAAATAAGTTGAAGAAAAATAAACGAGAAATGATAATAAGTAGCTCCTGGTCAGGCTACTGATTTTTACTGTCCTCATATGAGCTATCATCATGCTAGTAAAATGTGAGTGAAATATTTGTGGGGTGGGGAGATGACTTTTAAACCTCTTTGTTTGGATTCTTCAGTTTCTATTTTCTTCTTTTCTTAAAGAAACCCAAATTTCCAACAGATCAAAATTCAAGCCTGACATTCTACGTGTGTTGAACCACAAAAAATTCAGTTTGGGAACTGTTCCGTGAAAGCACAAGAGCAAACTGAAAACAGCAAAGACCAGCTAGGAACATCTAGTGAAGTACTTATCACATACTGACTATTGAAGGTGATTCAAACGTTAAACAGAACTGGGTTTTATGAGATTATCGCATATGGAGGAAAGAATAAAAAGAAAGATGAATCAGGTCAGAAGAGATGTGATAGGAGAGTCGCAGCCATAATATCTATAAGTTATGGGTCTCTCTAACTGTTCTCTCAACATTAATGAAATGTCTTGTTATCTCCTAGAGGAATTCCAAGACTCATTAAAAGTGGCTTTTGTGCCTCCTCTCTGGTGGGGAATCTTTTCCAATATGAGAAGGAGGTAAGTTCAAGTTTCCGTCCACACAATAAGGCTTTGGAACGTTTCCATGTCCTCCTGTGCAAGAACACTGTTCACATGCAGGGGGTCTGGGAAAGCATCAGCTACAGAGAGAATCAAGGTCTGACAGGTCTCTATACATAAAGTTTAAAAAATAATAATAATATAAATTATAAGACCCATCTTGCCCTGCATTCTGGTCAGCAAGAGATGAAGTTTGGCAAGATAATGAGGGTAGGGGGAGGTAGAAAAGGAAGAAGAAAGGGAAAGGGCATTCCAGGCAGAGGGTCTAGGCAAGGGCATGGCTATGTGGGAAAGCATGCCAGGTTTGAAGAGTGGCAGTAACTAGGAATGGTTCCTTAATTTTACATATGTTTGTTGAGCACCTGGGCCAAGCATTGTTCTAAGGGTTATAATGGTGCCCGACCCAGATAAGGTCCCTGCCCCATGAACTTACCTCTGAGATGGGCATGAGGAGGAGATGCACAGTAAATAAAGTAACATGAAAATATCAGTGATAAGTACTATGCAGAGAATCAAGTGGCTGCTTTTCGACTGAGTCCTCAAGGAATTCAGGAAGCGATTATTAAACTGAGAACCGAATGACAAGAAACCAGCCATACAAAGAACACTGGGGAGAGAGAGTAGCTAGTGCTAGGTCCCAACACAAACAGGAGATTAAGAAGAGCAAGAAGCCAGCACGACCGTAGGGGAAAACGTAGAGCTAGGAAATGTGTCCTGTAGATACAGCCAACATTCAGAGAAATTGCTTACAGCTACATGGAAAAATGGAAGTCTTTCTTAAATGTTGCTTCAGCTTGAACAAAACTCAAATAATTTCTCTAGTCTCTATGTGGAATCTATAGATGTGAGATATCAATCTACCCAGATATTCAGTAATAAAGGCTCAAACTTGGGTGCTAAAACTCCTGCCTTGTCCTCTTCACCATCAGCCTGGTTCCCCTCTTCCAGAACATGGCCACAGATGAGCCATGTTCCCAAGGTCATTGTCAGCATGTCTATTAGTGACATGAGCAGAGACCTATTGCCCTACCTTCTGGCCAGGAAGAGATGTGGTGGGAGGTTAACATGGGAGAGGTGCTGAAACGGTGGAGCCAGTCATTACTATTAGCATCAGAAGCATGATTTAAAAAGGAGAAATTTCATTACTCAGGCCTCTTGCTGTCAGCAAGTTCCAAGAAACATTGGTTATTGCTGTAGCAACTGATTTCACATGCATCAGGAGAAATCATAACAGTATATTAACTCTCCCTGGAGACAGACAGAGTTGAAACTGCCTGCGATTAGAGTGTTCCCCATTTCCTCTAATGATGCCAGTGCTGCCCTGATCTGTTTCCTTTCTCTAACCACTCTGGTTTATTCAGTCTTCCGAGGCCACCCATTTCTGTTCCTGAAGAGGACAGTCCCACCCTATACAACTAAGTCATTTGTATGCTGTTCTGAGCCTTCAAAGGCCAAGGACCTGGAGTGTGGGGAGAAGGACATGATGGTCAGAGAGTAAGAAATCACAGGGCTCGAAGTTTAAAGCTCTGGGCTTGGGCACCCACAACACCGGTTAGCCCTGTGAGACCTGTAAGTAGCTTACCTGACCTCTCTGTACTTCTGTTTCCCCGTCTCAAAAAATGGTGCTATTAATAATTCCAGTCTCTCATGAGAGCAACATATGGAGCAAAGTAATGGGTGTGAAAATACCTTGTAAGTAAAAGATCCATGCAAACACTAAGTAGTTTCCTGAAGCAAATAATTTTTTCTTCATTTAGGAGATAAATATCCAAAATCATGATATTCATTTAAACTCTTTGGTCTTTGGTTCACATCTACCTACATTAAGGAATTCAAAGAAGCCATCTGGGAAAAGTGTACAGCTAACCTAATCCTGGTTCTTGCCCGTGCCACTGTTAGTAGCCATGTGATCGGGATAAACCATTCAGAGCCTGACTTCCTCATTCACAAATGAAAAATAATACCCATGAGCTGATGTAGGGATCATGTAATACATAGGCATACCTCGGGTTTGGTTCCAGACCACGGCAATAAAGTGAATATCGTAATAAAGCCAGTCATAATCTTTTTGCTGGTGGAGGGTCTTGCTTACAATTTGTAAAAAAATTCAATATCTGTGAAGTGCAATAAAGCGAAGTGCAATAAAACAAGATATGCATGTATCTTAAAATTCTTTGGAAAATATCCAATAAATGTAAGGATGTACATTTGGATATCCTCATACACGTATGTATATATTAGATGATTATAAAGTCATAATTTGAGTTTGAGGTTAACATTTTTCCATCAAAAGGTTTGCCATCAAAATCTTTGTATCAAAAAAAAAACCTCTAAAATGAATTTCAATTGAATATCTACTTTTTAAGGCAGTTGAAGAGTTAGGCAGAAATAATCTCCTTTTTGTAGATATGCTAAGTACTGAAGATTATTAATGTATTATCTGTGGTAGATTAAAGATGACCACAGATTCTTTGCTATTTGTCCCATTGAGAGGTAAATTCTATGTCCCCTCCCCTTGAATCTGCAGGGTCAGAGTGAGGGTGTCTCTGAAAACATAACCAACAGAATATGGCAGAAAGAAGCTATGTCACACCAACTGCCAATCTAAGCTTTAAGAGACTAGCAACTTCCACTTTCTGCCTCTTGGAAGACTTGATGTTGGAGCCCTGAGGCACCAGAATAAGAGGTCTGACAGCTCTGAGGCTGCCATTCTCCATTCTGGTCACATGGAGAGACCATAGGAGAGAGAGAGTTGTCTGGCCACCTCATGGGTCTTCTAGTTCTCAGCCATTCCTGTCATCTCAGCTGAGCCCCCAGGATGGTAGTAAAGAGGTGAGCTATACCTGTTGTACTGTCTGAATCCCTGACCTTCAGGTTGAGAGATACAAAAATAATGAATTGCTTTAAGTTACTACATTTTAGAGTGGGTTGTTTCACAGCAATAAACAACTGGAAGATCACCCACACATGAAATGATAAAATATTTAATGGCAATTTATGAGAGTGTGTCACTAAAATGAAATTTCAGCCTAAAAGTTGCTTCAGTCTTAGAGGAGAAAAACATTTTCCTATGGCTAGCTGCCAATGG
This sequence comes from Eonycteris spelaea, assembly GCA_003508835.1. Lineage (NCBI taxonomy): Eukaryota > Metazoa > Chordata > Mammalia > Chiroptera > Pteropodidae > Eonycteris > Eonycteris spelaea. Next base: position 4,026,565 of record PUFA01000127.1, on the reverse strand, counting down.
GTGTCTGAGAAATTATGGCAAACTGGAATGATTCTTCAGTGTTTCCAAGTACACTGAAATAAGGAAAAGCCTCATTAAGTTTTACAAAGCAACGAAATATATAGGCTAAATCTCTTCTGCAGAAATACAACAGAAAGAGAAAAAATCTAAAAGTCTAATAAAACCCTCAAAAAGCTTTTGGGTGAGGGGAAGAGGGTTCTGGATCCCCCCCCCCCAATGTCAAGGTTACACTTGTTATTGGATAACTTAAAGACTATAAATACTGTACCATTCATTCAAAGTCATATAGACCACTAAAGTCAAATTACTTCTAGAACGTATTTAGCAAATAACTGTGCAACTCCACAAGAGGTAATTAAGAAAGATTCAGACAAACAAATATGTTAACCTCATTTGTGTTGTGTACAATTTTAATTTTCTGTATATTAGGATATTTGACATCTTAAAAAAACCTTTCTAGCTAAAAAGAGACTGCTCCTCTAGGCTAGCTGATTTTTAGAGATAGCAAAGGGCCTTGCTGGGAACATGCCTTTGATATGAAAACTATCCAATCCAGAGTCAGGCCTCCTCTATCTGGTCCCTACACCTAGGAGACACTATCCCTCTACTTTATCTTCCCAGGACCAGTTACCAGGCAACTGGAGACCCCCTTTAGCCCAAAGCCCTCTGAAATTATTCAAACTAGTTAATTCTAAACTATTTACCCTACTCTGCCTTGCCTTTCCCACAGAAACCCCAATAAAGGCTGTGACCTTATTTTACCATACCATATCCAATATGGACATTCTTAGAACATCATTTGAAGGGTTATATGTTCAGACTTAGCTGAAGTCAATGTAGCTGGGGTGGGTAAGGTTAGGCTAGTTTAATGGCCATGGAATTATGGAGAGGCTGCTCTCTGCTCAGCAACCTAGCAACTTCTTAACTGGTGCACTGATGTCTGTAAGGCCTGGTTTGGTAGTGCAGAGGTCAGCCTGTCTCCTATCAAGGTTACAAAACCAACACAGAAACCCTGTACTGTGAAGGAAAGATAAATGATGTCATCTCACTTTTAAAGCAAAACAGGTGAGAGAGGGCAGGTAAAGAGGAGAATCTGTGGCTTAATTCCAAAACTTAGTTTCTCATGTATTCTAGAAGAAAAAAGATATGTAGCTTTGTAAGTGCCCACTTCAATTGGTTCTTATAAATAAAATACCTAAATAGTTGTGTAGTTTTACAAAGTGTACATAGCTTTAAATTGACAGGGCTACATATCTTTCTGAAAATAAAGTCTGTCTCTATTTGATAAGTTATGAAAACTACATTAATTAAGGTGATAAGCACAAAGTTTAATAGAAATAAGATGAAATGGAACCTTTTTGCCTGGTGACATAAACTAAATATAGTTTATTAATAGCCCATGTTAGTAGAGAGCAGATGACAAAAAATGTACAAAAAATGATTCATTTCTATCTTGAAATGCTTTACTATTCTGTACTATGAGCAGAAATCAGATTTCATGTCTTCTAAACTTCTATGCATGGTGCCTTTATTTTTCTCTGAGAAAGGCAATAGTGCAAACAAATGAATCGAGGTCTTTCATCCCTTTATAGATCCTCTTTGATCACCACTGTTTGTCTCCTGCTACTCGGTTGATGGAGCAGGAGGTAAACATGAATGACTCAATGGAATGTAGGAGAAATTCGGAGATGTAAAAAAGAATTACATGTCTGCCTTTTGGTGTCTGTAATTTAGGAAGTCAGTAGCTTAAAACACCTACTCTACAGCATGAGTAATGCACTGAAAGTCTGTGCTGTGGCCACATTAAAAGGACTCTGCCACCCAGACTGAGGCTGAGTGGCACTTTCTTCACTTGATCAAAATACTCACATGATTCCTATGACTGACTACCGATGGTAGTCTTAGCTAGACATTCTGGCTACTTGGATCTTTTACCAGCTTCTTCAAATAGACTCCAAGCTGCCATTCAAGCATTTTTAAATACTATCAACTCATCTCCTAAATAAGGGGCTGAGAAAAGGTTTCATGCACTTTGGTCACGCCAGCTGGATCGGGGTTAAAAGTTGTCACTCATCATGTCAATTTTTGGACATCAAGCTACAGGAAAGGAATACCTGGTCAACTCAGGCAAATAACTGGTCATCGAGACACTGGATTGTTGCCTCCTTCCTAGAATGGCCTCGTTAATGCCTGAATATGTCCGTGAGTACAAAGGCCTTTCGGCCCATATGCCTGTCCAACTCCAACAGGTAAGCAGATCATTAGGGTTAGTGGCCTTCTTGCCAGGCCGCTGGCCTTCTTTCAAGCAATAGACAAATTCACAGGAACACCTACAATTAAGACTATGTCATTTGCCAGTAGCAAGCAGTTAGGTAGCTAATTTGGCACAGTTGTGTGTAAAAGTGAAAACTATGCAGGTTAGCAGTGGTAACCCGATACGATTCCTTCATTTCTAATGGCCCCCTCCAGCGATAGACCCAGACGATGTTCTCTTTTTCCCGTCTTCAGTTCGATTTCCTTATCATCATCTCACCTTTAACTCTCTCAAAGTCAAATGTTTAAGTATAATTTTTATGCCACTCTACTGACTGATTCAACTATGTGTTTGTTTAACCTTGACTGATGTTTTCTAAGTGCCAGACTATGTATTAAGAATTGGAGATCTACAAATGCATACTCATTATAAGATTTCAAAAAATGAGAAATACGTAAGGTAAAACATGAATGTTCCTTTTATCTTTCCCAATTTTACTCCCCTCTTTAGAGAGAACTGTTAATAACCTATACTTTCCATAGCTTTAAAAAATGCATATATATGTCCACACATGCATATATCATACAGCCTATGCATTACATTATAAGCATGTACGCGTGGAGATGTTGGTGTGTGTTCATGTACTATTTTAGATAGGGAACTCGTGAGGTTAAAAAGTATAAATTATTGAAAATTATACTAAATTTTCCTTATAAATTCTCTGATCTTTTTGCTTATACAAATTTCTCAGAGTTTGCAGAAAGAAGACACCATTATATTCACAGCCAGCTAGCCCAGAGACTTTTGCTCTGTAAATATTCTTCTCACTCATTCATTCAAAAAATATTTATTGGCCTAGACTATCTTGCAGACATTGTGCTATCTAGGAGTATAAAAATGAAGATGTAGCCTTATCCTTAAGTCCAAAATATACAGAATTAAAATAAACATATGTATTATTTTTGAAAAAAAAATTTTACTTTTTTTAAAAACACACTCCAAAATCCTTTTGATTAGTTTTTTTTAATTGTATAAACTATCAGGTGCTATAATAATAGGTTTCAAATATTAGCCTTCCCAGGTAAGAAGACATGGCAGCTCAGTATCAGTGCATGTCTCCCAAAAGAACTTTAAGTGACTTTTCCAGTAACTTGAGAAACTTTGGGCAGCTTTCACATCATACAGGGCTGGCTTGATGTTGGATAGTTTGAGAGCGTTCAGTTATTCACTTGTTTATAAGTGAAGTTGGCTTAGCTGAAATGTGCTGATGTGGCCCCTGCTTCAGGAGCAGGGGAAGAAGTGATCTAGAGACCTGTCTCTCCTTCCCACGAGAGAGCTGAAGAGTTCATCTGATGTCAAGCTTTATCGCCATCCTTTCTCAGTCATCTGAGTAGAAAACAGTCTCTTGCTCCTTCTTCCAATTGTGAAAAAGAAAGTGACTGTATCTACACAGAATTGTGCCAAAAGCTACAGATGGGCTTTTATAGCTGCTACTAACTCAGTTTTAAGAAAGGCATCTTCTAGTGAGAGAAAAATTATATTATACAACAAATGTCCCTGATCATTTTCTATATAGAGTGAAAGCCCAGTTGTAAATTACACTGAATACTTAAATCATGGCATGACCTACAAATGACCTTTTGTGTTCCATCAATCCAGCCAGCCTGGTGATGCCCCCCACCCCACTGTCACCATGGATACTGTATTACAGAAGGAATGAAGGTTGCAGCAGAACTTACGTAACCCATAGGCCCGTCTCCATCCTGGCCCTCTGCTCACGTTAACACTAAGCAGTATATAATTCAGAAAGGGGGAAATGCGATCATACTTTTGCCCCCACATGGCTATGAAATTCCAAGCTTTTATGTGCAGGAAGTTTCATGTTGATCTTGGCCTTCCCATGGGTTAAAAATCTTGTTTAAATGTTGCAGCCTTAGAATAGTCTTTGAGGTTTTTCTATGTTGTTTTATAAAAGGCTTCTGCCTGATTATTTACAGATGCTGTCTCTGAGAAAGCTGGAAATAGTCTCTCTACAAATGCTGAAATTTGGACTCAGGCTTCCTTCACTGTTTTATGGTGGACAGTTCAGCAGCGCTCAAGCCCAAAGGTTGGCTTGCTCAGTCGGCTTTTAAAAGGGGTTTCTTGTCAGTGTCTCTGGCATTGAGGTTTCTGTTGACCTGACCTCAGCCCATCAAGAAGTCATTCATCAATGCACTCATTCAACATTTATCTGTTGAGCCCTATTATGTATCAGGTCTTGTGCCAGGGTATGGGGACACGGAGATGAAAACTGGGGCTCTGCCTTGGAGACGCTCAGTCTAAGGAGAGTCAGTAAGTCTAACAGCAACTAGAAGATGGTATAGCAAATGCTGTCACAGAGAGGCAGGGTATGCTGGAGTCCCCTCTCAGGGTACAGGGAAAGAGAGGAGGTGAACAGGGAGGCCAGTAGATACTCAAGCTCTTTTACTCATAACAAACAAGATGGAATAATCAAAGTGGAGTTCCCTTGTCTCTTTTTTTTTCCTACTTCAAATCTGAATCAGGCCTCTGCCTCTAGGGGCGCATGATGTGTAATATTTCAGATTAACAGAGACTCATTCTTGTTCTTCAAAATCTCTAGAGAAGAACTTAGTGCAATCTTCATAACTGTATTGTAGTGTTCACCAATTTAGGCAGAAAGCTGTTCTGGCTCCATAATCATAATCTTTGAGCTGTCGTTGAAGTTACTTTCTCCTCTACCAGCCTTGGTGGATAGTTGGCCTCTGTGGAAGCATCTGTCCATACTCAGTCATGTCCCCGCCTTCCTTTTCCAGGCTAAGTGTCACAGCTCCTCCCATTCAGGGCTCCTTCATCTCCTTTCAATGCTTTCAGTGTCATGACCTGGACTCACTCCAAACCTTCCTTATCCCTTCTCAATTACAAAACCCAGAACTGGGCCAGGAAAGGAGGACAGGGCCAAGATTTTCCTTCCCAATTCCTGCGAATTCCTTAGAGTTTCCACAGGCTGGTTAAATGAGTCTCTTTTTACATGACAAGCAGGAAAAACTCTGGGATGACAGCACTAGGGGAAGAGGTTGAGGAGAGTAAAATACAGTCCTTAAAGGTATAATTAGGGACAAATGGCCCCCACGGTCATCGACAGTATCACTCCTGGCACCACTACCTTCTCTCCAGAGCTATCAGGACATGTGGGTGAATACTGGAGAAGTGCTTTAGGATTAACAGTTGTACCATAAATCATTGTTACTGAGTTAAAGGCTTCTCTACGTGATTTACAATTTGGGGTAATAATGACCTGGTGAGTTTAAGAATTCATCACTCCATCTCTTGTTCTACAGTTTTTTCTTAAAGAAAAATGAACCAAAATCTAAGTTCTTGGTATATAGCATTTTTTATTTTCCAAAGTACTCTCCTACATATTACCATATCTAATTCTCACAATAACCTTCTGCAGTGAATCTTAAATACCCTGACTTATGGCTAGTAAAATAGAAGCACAAAGGTGTTAAGTGACTTGTTCAAGGTCATGCAGCAAGTATCAGAGTCAGGAGTCAAAGTCCTAACCTTTCTCTTTTATACTATAACGACTATTTGCAAAATACCTCATAGGTCAGATAGCAACTTTTCATATACATTATTTTATTGTTCCTTAAAGCATTCCTAGGATGCAAATAAGGAATTATTAATATTAAAGACTGTAGGAAATAATTGTGAATTTTTTGGAACTGGATCAGAATGATTACTAGGTATTAACAATGAAAAACCAGTCACTGTCGAGTATACCTGTTCTAGGTTACCTGATTCTATGAGGCCTTGCATGTTTTGTGGTCTTTGAGCTATTTTACAACATGTAAATTGCAGATAGCCGAGAGCAATGTAAGTGACCCTTGCCTATAGACATATAAATGAATTTTGTCCACTGGAAGTACAATTGATATTCCTCTCCCTGTGGAAGTAGGCAGTTTCACATCTACTAAGCCAAATCAGTCAGCATTCCTGATTGCCTATCTATCCTCCCACCCTCTGGATCTCCTTTGAACTGGCTGTAATGTCTTACTGATTCTCCCATTAATTAATGAGTTAAAAAATCCTTGACACACGTTCTTTGATATATGTATGACAGTCATGATTTTACCTTTTAAAATAATTATCCTTTAACAACAGCTAATACTTCTTGGGCACTTAACTATAAGCTCTGACTAAGGACTTTACATACATTTAATTCTCACAACGACTGTAAGGCAGGCACTCTCATCATCTCCATTTTGTCGATGGGAAGATAGAGGTTCAGAAAGATTAAGTAACTTGCTCAAGGTCTCACAGTTGATAGACAATTAAGGGTGATCTTGATGTTATCTGTCTCCTACACAGTGCTAGTCAATGGAAGTGCTGTCCCGGAAACAGCTCTGGCCCCATAGCTAGAAGACGCACATTCTTGCCCTGCTCAGCTACTACAAGCAGTGAGACTGTAGGCACTTAACTTTTCCGGATTTTTGCCTGTAAAGTAAAGAAGACTGGATGGATAGAAGGGTGAGTAGGCAGACAAATTCAGCTGTGCCCACATGCTAACAAAGACAATGCACACAAGACAGGTAAGTATCGCATGTGGCCCTTGTCCCTTCAGTTATTAAACCTGGTCCTCAGAGAGAAAATCCCCAAGTGTTCACGGTCCAGTGAGATGTGTTCCCGGATTCCACTCTTCTCTCTGTATGCCTTTGTGAAAGCATTCCCTTCCTCTTTAAAAATCGTCATTGGTGTTTAACTATCAGCTTTTGAAAAACATGCAATGTACACGCAGTATTATTTGCTCCCATAGAGGTCCTACTTAAAAAGATATTTCCAACAAATATTGATTGAATGTTCATCATTTATTATGCCTTATTCTATGCACTGAATTAAAACAGGGAAAGTCTCTGCTCCCATATAGTTTATTTACATTTTAGGTGAGATGGGGTGCTGGGAGAAGATAGATGAAACTAAAAGAACTTTTTTAAAAAGGCAACCAAATTGGAAAGAAGTAAAATTGTCTGTATTTGCAGATTAAATGATATTATTTATAGAAAACCCTAAAGATGCTACCTCCAAACTGTTAAAACTAATAAACACATTCAGTAAAGTTGTAGGATACAAAATCAGCATACAAAAAAATCTATTGTTTCTATCCACTAATAATGAACTATTAGAAAGAGAAGTTAAGAAAACAATCCCATTTACAATAGCACCAAAAATAATAGAATTCTTAGGAATAAATTTAACCAAGGAGGTGAAAGACCTATACACTGAAAACTGACACTGATGAGAAAGTAATTGAACACAAAATATATGGAAAGATATTCCATGTTCATGGATTATAAGAATTAATATTGTTAAAATGTTCATAATACCCAAAGCAATCTACAGATTTAGTACAATCCTTATCAAAATTCCGATGGGATTTTTCACATAAATAAAACAAAGAAGACTAAAATTTGTATGGAATCAGAAAAGATCCCAAATAGCCAAAGCCATCCTGTGAAAGAACAAAGCTGAAGGCATCACATTCCCTGATTTCAAATTATATTATAAATCTATTGTAATCAAATCAGTATGGTATTGGCATAAAAAGATACATAGATCAATGGAAGAGAATAGAGAGCCAAGAAATAAACCTATGCATATATGGTCAATTAATTTATGACAAAGGAACCAAGAATACACAATGGGGAAAGGACAATATCTTCATTAAATAGTATTGGGGGTGGGGGAACCAGTTATATGCAAAAGGATGAAACAACACCCATATCTTATACTGCACACAAAAATCAACTCAAATTGGATTAAAAACTTGAACGTAAGACCTAAACCCAAACACTCAATGCAATATACAGATGATGTATTATAGAATTGTACACTTGAAACCTATATAATTTTATTAACCAAGGTCACTTCAAATTTAATAGAATTTTTTAAAAGCTCTGCAATCATAAAACTCCTAGAAGAAAACACAGCAGTTCACCTCCTTGATGTTGGTCTAGGCAATGATTTTGGGGGGGATTTGACACAAAAATCAAAGGCAACAAAAGTAAAAATAAACATGTGAGACTACATCAAAATAAAAGGTCTGCACAGCGAAGGAAATTGTCAACAAAATGAAAAGGCAGCTAATGGAATGGGAGAAAATATTTTCAAAACACATATCTAGAAAGGATTAATAACCAAAATATACAAGGGACTCATACAATTTAAGAGAAAAAAATAAACAAAAACAAAAATTAAGCCCCCCAAATAACCCAATTAAAAAATGGCAAAGGCCTGAATAGACATTTTTCTAAAGAAAACATACCAATGGCCAACAAGTACATGAAAAGGTACTCAATCACTAATCATCATGGAAATTCAAATCAAAGCTACAATGAGACATCACCTCACACCTGTTATGATGGCTATTATCAAAAGACAAGACATAATAAATGCTGGCAAGGGTGTGGAGAAAAGGAAACTCTTATTTACTGATGGTGGGGATGTAAATTGGTGCAGCCACTATGGAAAACAGTATGGAGGTTCCTCAAGAAATTAAAAATAGAACTCCTATATGATTCAGCAATCCCACTTCTGGGTATCTACACAAAGGAAATAAAATCATCTCAGAGAGATACCTGTACTCTCATGTTCTTTGTGGCATTATTCACATTAGCCAAGATATGGAAACAACCTAAGTGTCAGTTGATGAATAAATAAATAGAGAATATGTAATACATATGTACACACATACATATACACAATGGAATATTATTCAGCCTTAAAAAAAAGAATAAACCTGGATAAACCAGGAGTGGATTATGCTAAGTGAAATAAGTCAGACAGAGAAAGACAAATACTGCATAATATCACTTATATGTGGAATCTTAAAAAAAAAAAAGTCAAATTCAGAAACAGAGCAGACAGGTAGTTGCTAGGGGCTGGGACATGGGGAAGGGGGAGGTTGATAAAAGGATTTAAGCTTTCACTTATAAAATGAATATGGTCTGAGGATCTAATGTATAACATGGAGACTATAGTTGATAACACTGTATTATATAATTGAAATTTGTTAAGGGAATAAAACTTAATTGTTCTCACCAAAAAAAAAAAAAAAAAGGTAAATATGTGAGGTGATGGGTGTGTTAATTAACTCAATATGGGGAAATCCTTTCTCAATGTACACTTGCACCAAATTATCAGGTTGTACATTAAATAGCTTACAATTTTGTCAGTTATATCTCAATAAAACTGAAAAGACTTTTGAAAACTACACTATGAAACTTTTAAAAATTATTAGGAATCTTATATTAAATTACAAAAATAAAATTAAAAATCACCTAAGCAATAAAATTCATACCTTTGATACCTTTCCAAAACCAGTTAAATGATAGCAAAAGCTTGATTTCCATATAACTCTGTGGTATCTCCCATTTTCAGAGAATAGAGAAATCAGACCTTTTGTTAAAATAGTGCCGAGTAATTATGTAACTGAATCAGATGGCTGGCTCATAACACATGCCATGGATCACTCAGTTATCTACTATTATGATTAAAAAATAACTAATTAGAAATTATACCCAAATGATATATATAGACACATGTCTGATGGAACTCAATGAAAAAGAATTACTTTAATACAGTATTATTCCCAAATAAGGCCGCATTGCATTTAATTAAATAAGTAAACACAATATTTTTTCTTGAGACTTAAACATTATAAGCCAATATAATTTGGGGAGATAATAATTAAGACACCAAACTATATATAAAATAATGGCTTTCCATTAAGATTTCATTAACTTAATGTTTTTCTCCCCTTGGATTAAGTTACATCAGGCCCAAATGAACTTGCCCTAGAGCAGAGTCTCTAAGGAATGACTATAACATTTACTAGGGAACACGAACACAATAAAGAATTGTTTTTTAAAGATATTTTTTAACCAGATGGAAGGTTTTACTTTAAAAATGCAAAAGGTCATTAAAGCTCCCTTTTTTGGGGGTAATCATAATTTTTTTAACAGGCCAGAGCGAATATGCTTAACAATACAAGTGAGACTTTTAATTCTTTAAAATGCAGTGGGGAGTGATTTTTCCTTAACAGTAAAGAGGAAAATCCCTCTGCGATTGTGAAGCCACAGAATTTGAGACTAAAAATTTGCTCATGTCAAGAGGCCGTTAGTTAACCATCTGCTCTGTGTGTTTGTGTCTGTTTGCTTAACAAAAGCATTTTGCTTTCCCTGTGGTAATGATGCAGATGTCAAAGTATTTAAATTATTGTTAGAACAATGTGTACCACACTAGACAATTGCTATACTTGCCTGATTCAATAGTAAACAACACAAGCTATTTTCTCATGTGATTCATTACCAACACCAGCAGGCACAGAACATGCATCAGAGTGAAAGAGAAGGTAGGATTGCATGATGGTAGATAATGGGTTTGAATGTCTAATTCCAGGCCTGTGTGAATTAATGAAATCTTAATGAAGAACCAAGTAGGGAGAAGCACTACAATCTATGTGAGATCCCTCACTGCCCTATCCATCTAACCCAGCGCCCTTTACTCTCTAATCCATCGTGCCCTTATTTTAATTTGAAGCTTTTACCATCACCTGATATTACAGGTTTATTGTTTATTCATCTATTTTCTGTCTCTTCCAATAGAATGTAAACTGCTTCAGAGAAGAACTCATTTTGCTCACTGCCGCATCCTCAGCTTCTAGAACAGGACCTGACACATAAAAGTTGCTCAATAAATATTTAGTGAAAGAATGAATGAATCCTTTGGAAACTACAGACTCTGTAACTAGATAACTTTGCCCATTAAGTATCCCTATTTTGAAAAAATTATATTTTTCAGAACTCTCTCCTAATTTATTAATTATAAATTTCTTTACTTAAATTTAAATTTATTATAATTTATAATTAACAGTACTTTAAAAAATTAATGTACTTTCATCTACATAGTAAATATGAAACTTAAAATGTATTAAAAATCTCTAAGGTTTCTTTTGCACAGACAAAACTGTTAAGAATATGAGTATAAAGGCACTAAACTAAATTTATAAATCTAGGCTAGTCTATAAAAAGTAGATTTTTTTAACTGAAAAGTTAATTTTAAATTATTTTTGACCTACCTTTATAGCATCACAACAAATAATCATACAGACATAAATCCAACTGAAGGATTGAATATTCTAAAACAGAGGGAAAACTTTTACCATAAAGTCATTGTTATGTGAAAAAACATTTTTAAGACCTAAAATGAAGAATATAATGAGAAATAAAACTAGTTTTTCTGAAAAATGTATTTTGTTAACCCAAGGGACCAAATTTTTAAAAATATAGAATGACCTCTTTGCATGTAAATGGCTATCCGCTTTGTATTTAAGTAGGGGGCAACATAAAGGAACTTTGGCCATATCATGTGACATCTTATAACTGATCAACACATTTTATTGTGACAGGCCTCCTGACATGGAATTTGGATCAGCTACTTCATAATTGCATCTCTGTCTTATATTACACTGAAGTTCTTCAGTACGAGGATCATGCCTTCATTTTTATTCTTGAAAGCACTTTGGAGAGTCTCTTGCACATAGTTAGCTCTCAATAAAATCACAGTTGAATGAATGAAGAACCCATGAAATGTGGAGGAGAAAGAGAGAGCAAACTAAAGGACCACTGAGGTTTCTAGCTTGGCTAAATAGTGATGGCACAGATGACAGTGGGAACTCATGAGGGGAAGCACATTGGAGTAACACACCCCTCTGTGTGTTTTTCCAACACAGGCGTTGGAAAGCAGCAGCAAAAGTAGTTGATGACGACACAATGATGATGATGTGCTAACATTTACTCAACCAATGCTATATGCCAGGCACTGTGCTAAGGGTGTGTGTGTATATATCTCTCATTTCACTCTTAAAAACAAAACAAAACAGTGAGATACCAGTATATGGGGAGGTTAGATAACTTGCCTGTTGTCTGTCACAAGCCCATATTCTTAATCATTTTACTAAAATCCAAACCAACCCAAGAAGACTTGGCAAGTATAAGGAAAGAGTATTGCTTAACTTTAAATACATAATATATTTTTCTCTATATGTCCATCTACACTCAGGTCTGGAACTGGATCCACTACGAACCTGGACTTGATCATGTCCATTCACTAACTTCATTAATTTATTTATTCGTTTACTAACAAATATTTATTCAGTTTCAGATACTATATTAAGTGCTGCCATCTACATTGAAGAGCTAGTTCTGATACCTATGTTAAAACAATTAAGTACTAAAATAATGTTATCATCGGCAATAATAATAGTAGTAATAGCGGAGTATGGTGGATACTCCTATTGTAAAAGGAGCTTGGTATCTAGGAATCTATGCTCAGCTCAGCTACTAACCTGGCTGTGAAACTTCATTTAGCTTGGCTGGGTCTCAGTGTCCTTATATAAAAATATAACGGTAGGACTATAGTCAGTTCTGCTATATTGCTTGTTTTGAAAGTACAAATTCTTTCCAACCCATTTGATGTGTTAGGGAACAATTTGAGCATCATGAATTTCACTTTTCGCTATATACAATTTCTTCCGTAATAAACCGTCAATGCAGAAAACATCCATCTGAACTGAGCCACACTGGAATACACAACACATATACACATCCTCTTTAAACACACCCAGCTACCTCTGTTCACCGTGTGTTGTGAGCCACACCCATCTACGTCTGGTTTTAAAACTTTCTATCTGATTTTAGGTATAACCTTCCTTCCACCTTTTCTCAAAAACTCCCTAGTTACAACCCTTCTGGTGCGTCCTTCCTCAACTAAACTTTTCAACATAAAGTGCCATGTTTATTGTAGTAGATATATATTTCTTAACCATTTAACATGTGTAAAACTGTACTATCATTTCTATTAAGATTTAATCTTTTTTTATATGTTACTAGCAAGTTTTTGAGTTTTGTGACCCTTATCCCACTTTTCCCATAAGTTTGTGGTTTTCATCACGCTTTTGCATAGTGTGGTGGTTTTCGAAAAGGAGTTTGTTTCATGACAGCAGAACTGACTGTACTCAGATAATTTTCAAATTTAACATTCAGTTCTGCATAACTTCATCATATCATTCCTAGATTGAATGTTTACCTTTGACAGTTCTTTTAAGTTTAACATGCTGAATCACATCGATGGGAGGCTAAAAATAAATAGTGCACTTATTTAAGTCTGAGCTTACGTTTTTTTTCCTATGAGGGGAAAAATGGATCAAGTCATATCATTAAAATGATCATGAACTTGCTATCCACTTTGCTCCTCCCTGGGAGGAAGCATCTTCTTTCTTGCACTTAGAAATTTAGCACTTTAGAAAGGCTCTGGTTTCCTACCTCAACCAGGGGTGCTTGCAGCTTCATTTAAGGCAGGACTGGTATGGGCCCAAGAAACTTAATATAGTCTGAAGGCTATCTGAGTGCTGCTGCCAGTTTCTTCTCTGAGACACCTGTGGTAACTTGAACAATTGGTTTCTTGGAAGATTCTGGCATCCCCAGGAGGCCCTGAAATCCAGTTGTTGCTCAGGCCAGAAGCCAACACCACTTACAGAAGGCAACAAAAAACTTTACAGGCCTGGTCTGATCATCACATCCTGAATCTGGGTCTGCTCTGCTTATTAAAAGGCTGAAGGAGAGATTTGCTTTGTGACAGCTGATACTCTTCTAGATATAATTGAGAGAGAGAGAAAAAAAAAAGAAGAGGAGGGTTATATACCCTGCAAAGTCTACCACAAAAATCAAACACATATCCCAAGAGTGAATCATTACACAAATATGGCCATCGTTACTATTACTAATAATAGAACATTACTGAAATATTATCCATAAATCATTAAGCTATTCTCATTGGCTGGGAAAAAGAAATAGGAATTATTAGACTATATGCTTTCTACTGATAATGAACTACTGTGAAAGAATATGCCAATGGAAAAGTGATTCAAAACATAATTTTATATAAAAACAAAGAACATACACATTTAAAATTAGATATTTTTAAAAATATAAACCAATAATGGTTGATAATGATCCAGAAAGATGAATGCAGTACACAGATTTCATGACAAATATCCATAATCAGATATAAATTAGGTCTGGCCTGGCGTCTGTGTTTCTATCACCCGTTTACACATTATATGAGAAACCACATCTGCCCATTCTTCCTCCATGAGGCCTCTCTTGGCTAGCTACCTCAAGACAGGTTTTTGTCACTATGCTAATCAGCTCAGGCTGCCATCACCTCCTGCCAAGTATGATGTAATGGACTGTCAAACTCAAATCCTTATTTCAGATACCTCCTCTCTCTAATCACTTCCCTACTTATAGTGCCAACAGAATCATCTTCCCCAAACTCACGTCTGAAGCTCTCTCTCTCCCCAGCTAGCACACAGTGGCTACCTTTTATATACGAACCCCTTCAGATGGCTTTTAATGTAAGCATCATCCCCACTGCTCCCCACTGATTTGACCTAAACCATATTTTCCTTCTCCATGTCTTGTTTTGGCCATCCATACATCTCCCAATTGAGCCAAACCACTTGACATTCCCAGAAGTACCTATCTGGCTCCAGCTTCAGGCCAGTGCTCAGACCATTTGCTCAGCTTGGACTATCAACTCCCTCATCCTTGCCAACTGTCCCATTGACTTCCCTGATCTTGACTAGCACCTTTTTGGTATTGACTTAGCACTTATTCCTGATATTATAATTCTCTTCACTTATACTTCCCGGCTGGATTCTGAGTTTCTTAAAGATTTTAGCACCTGGCAAACTCTCTTGCACATAATGAACACTCTATTAATGTTCACTAAAATGTATTTGAGTTGAACTTCCAATTAGAAAAAGGATGAGAAGTTAAATTCATTTATTTTACATACATCTATATACTTATCTATATATACATATATATAAATTATATATATAAATAATTTTTGCCTAGAAAAATCCTTTGGCTATCCCAAATCTGGATATTGCATATATTGAGTAACCTTCTACATGTAAGCTGATGAAACTCTTTGTTCTCAAAATGCAAAAAGTGTTGAAATATAATGACTATTATTTAGATGGGTTAGCCTGAAGAATTTTCTGGAACTTTGCACTCGTGTTCCTGATAACACACAACAGAAATTTGGACTGAAATCTAGACTCCTCATCTCCTATTCACAGCGAATGTCCAAAAAAGACTGATTGGGTTTCCGGCAGTCAGATATTCTTAATAACTGTTCACCTTTCCCCTTCAGACTTCTATGTGTCTGTGTTGTCTCTGGAGAAAATTTAAGTCAGAATCCGTGACTAATATGCAGAGAATGTCAGCCAGACTGTTGCTACAAAACAAGTAACCTCCAGCTAGCTATCAACTCTGTCATAACATTGCTTCTTGGTCAAACTACTTGACTGGTATGAAAGAAGCCTACTTAGTGATTACAATTCTGCCCTGCCAGGGGACTAGCTAGAGAAAAGGATCCTTCTCAGCTAGAGATGTTTATTTTGCAGGTAACAAAGGAAAAAATAAAGGATGACTTTTGGAAATTTAGATTTGGGGTTGTACACTTTAAATGTATTTTGCTCTAGACATTTATACAGATCTTCTCTGAGTTCACCTGGGATTAATTCCAGCCTATCTGGGAGTCACCTGAACCAAAAGTCATAACCAGGATAGCTATTACAAAGAAGCAGGTTGTTTTTCTCTAAACAGCTATGAAAGAGTTTTACATTGTTCTCTGATGATCTACATGTGTTAACCTTTCCTCCACAATCTGCAAGTTACTTGAGGTCAAGGTTCATGTTTCTATATTTTATTGGTATCCCTCACATGGCTGATAGAGTTGCTGATGTTGAAATACCTAATGTATACTCAATATATATTTTGCCATATAAAGTGGCACAATACTTGTTTTTCAGAGATTTCTAGGTCATAATTAGAAATGACCACACAATTACATGACTTAGCAGCTTCTAAGGTGAGAAGCAATTCTCCAAGATAAAACTGGAGAAGGGGGTGATAGTGGCAGTGGAGAAAGGGAGGCAGCAGTCACTGAGGAGAAATTTCAGGGTATAGTAGGCTGTCTTAGCCCAAATCAGGGCCTCTCTTATCAGGACTTGTATACATTTTCAGAGAACAGCTCCACTAAAATATTGATGATAGGACTGTGAAAGGCCTAGAATTAAATTTCAGTCTTGTTTTAATTTTATGGCCTATGCGATATAAAGACAAGGAAGAACATCTGGGCCACTGGGCCACAGTGCACGTGTTCACAGCTGGAAGAGATCACAGATGACCCAAGTTAAATTAGCTTCAGGGTGGCCACCTGCACAGCATTTTCATTTCTCTAAATTCTTTCCCCTGCCCATTTTGACCTGTCCCATGACTCTCCACTTAAACTGGATTTTTTTTTTCAAGTCTATTTCTGTAGTCTCTCTTCTCTCATACTCTCAAGTTGGTTTCTATTGCATCGGTGGTATATGTGCACACACATGGAATGAAAGAACTTGCAATCATTTGCTCAGTTGATAGCTGGTTCTCTCTTTAGTATATTCTTAAGTACAATTAAAAGACAGGAAATGACTCCGGGGCTAAAAGTTTTATTCTGATTTGGACAACTGGCTTGAGTACCCCAGATGGGATACCTCTGACAGTATTTGACTTAAAAGAAAAATCTTTGGAAAATAATAGTAACAACATTAGCTTGATTTACTGAGCCTTACTAGGTGCCAGACACTTTTTTAAGCTCTTTTGCATCTATTAATTCATTTAACGGGCTGTTAGAGTTACAAATTGGATTAAAAAGTCCCTAATGTTTCTCAGACGACGAATAAAATAGACTAAGAAAAGCAGAATTTAAAGTTCTAACCTGTTGTCCCATAGCACACGTTTCTGAAGAAATTTACTTTACATACCTTTGTTACGTGTATACAGTAGATTATACTTTAGTTTTGAATTTTTGGATATATTTTGAGTTTAACTTTTAAAAATATTACAAAGGGGGTAAGATGACATATGTGCTAGATTGTAATATAAGAGCCACATTTTAAAATAACTGTAAAAAAGGAATTAATTTGGTCCTAGAGATATTATGGGATATAAAAAAGTATACACGACTGATTTCAGATGTTGTAAAGCTGGAGTGCCAGCATAAACCTCATGCTATTACAGCCCAGACTGACAGATGAATTGATAATTTACTTGTCTAACTTTTCTTCTAAGTTGATAGCTTAGCCTTCAGATATAAAATGGTACTATATCATCGAGCTAAAATTCATTCCAAATTTTAATATACCCTGTATTTTGGCTAACTATTTATTATTTTCAAACATGTTAAAATCTTAAGCGAACATGTATCATTTTACTTTCAGTACTTTAAAGATATGTCAATTTCCGCTACACTTTATGAAAAAAGGAAGATACAACAGAAGATCAAAAATTCTCATTTCATAAAGTCCCAATCATCCCACATCTACAAACTTTCATTGAATCTCTTTGAATAGCCACAGAAGGAAAAAATAACACACCTGAAGTTGGAGAATATAGCCATGATTATGGGAAGATTATGGGAGCAACTGGCAGGAAGGAGTAAAAAGGAAGCAGGAATCATTTTAGATAGGCACTGGCTGCCCTTAACATGCCTTGGCTATCTGGGAAATTTTTTCAAGACTCAGCTCAAACTTCTCTACCTTCCTCTGATGGTGCCCTTGCTCTGAGAAATCAACCCTCGCCCCCACACTCTTTGTACATACTTCCATAATGGTAGATTCTTCACTGTTTCATAACTATTTTTTTCCATGACTGCCGCTTTTTTAAAACCATGAACTTCAGAAATTTTGTTTTCTTCATTTTCATTGTTTATATGCTTATGCCAACCAAAATGGTACATCATCTTTGATGTTTCGTAAGTATTTGTTTGAAATGAAATGGGTTTTATTGATGTTTTATAAGTATTTGTTGGATAAATGAATGAATATATTAGCAAATGAATGGGAAAAGGTATCTAATCTAGCAAGGGAGAGAAACACCTAGATTACAGAGAAGAGAAAATTACACCTTAATAGCAACAACAATTCAAATTTTCTAAACATGTGGTCTCCAAAAGCATACATTTTTCTCCATTTTTCCAACTTTACCTATCTATCAACCTTTACGGAGCTATAATTCACATACCATAAACTCATCTATTTGAAAAACAATACATGCAGTAATCATAATTAGGAAACAGTACTAATATCTTACATTTGTTTTTTATTTTTTTAATTTTTATTTTTCAATTAGAGTTGACATCCAATATTATTTTATATTAGTTCCAGGTATACGGTGTAGTGGTTCAACATCCATAAAATTCAGGAAGTGGTGCCCCTAGTCAGTCTAGCACCCACCTGGCACTATACACAGTTATTACAATTCTATTGACTTTATTCTCATGCTGCACTTCGCATCCCTGCAACTATTCTGTAACCGCCAATTTGTAGTTCTCAATCCCCTCACCTTTTCCACCCAACCGCCCCTCATCCAGCAATCATAAGTTTGTTCTCTGTATCTATAAATTTATTTTCATTTTGTCTGTTTGTTTATTTCGTTCTTCAGAATCCATACTCAAGTGAAATTATACAGTATCTGCCTTTCTCTGTCTGACTCATTTCACTCAGCATAACACCCTCCAGGTCCAACCATATTGCTGCAAATGGTAAAATTTCACTTTTTTTAAAGGCTAAGTAATCTTCCTTTATATATATATATGTGCCACATCTTTATCAAATCATCTACTGTTAGGCACCTAGGCCACCTCCATATCCTGGCTTCTGCAAATAGCGCTACAGTGAGCATAGGAATTCATATATCTCTTCAATTTAGTGTTTTGGTTTTCTTTGGATAAACACCCAGAAGTGGAATTGTTGGGTCATAAGGTAGTTCTATTTTTAATTTTTTGAGGGATCTCCAAACTGTTTTCCATAGTGGCTGCACCAGTCCGCAACCCCACCAACAGTGCAGGGTTCCCTTTTCTCCACATCTTCACCAAAACTGTTGTTTTTTTATTTATTGCTAATAACTTAGATTTGAATAAAGTTTTACATAAAAGCATTTTCACATATGTTAATGCACTGGATGCTTCCAACATTTCTTTGAGTTATAAACCATAGATTTTTACCATCCATATTTTACATATCTGGCGTCTGAGTTTTGGAAAGGTTAAACTACCCACGGTTAAAATGATTCTGGGAAATTCAGGGTTAGACCAGTTAAACAGGCTCCCTATGGTAGCTTCACTTTAAAGTGCTACTCACACTTAAACATGCAATGTACACTGTGTATCTCCACAGAAGGCTATGCCATGCAGCTTTTTCTGCATTGACATGATCGAGGGTCATTTTTTCAAGGATCATCTTCGGAGACTATTTTTGAAGGAACACACTAGGGGAAACACTGAACCTTATCATCAGTGTTCATCTGGAACTCTCTGACCTACTCCATGACACTGCATATATATAATAGTGAGCAAAGAGACATGGTCCTTGCCCTCTGTAGTGTACAGACTGCAGTTTCGGGCATTCAGGGGAATGGACACAGGAGGACACTGTCCATATACCTGTAGCATCTGAAGTGGTATCTATTCTACCCATTTTTCTTCCCCTTTTACTAGTGAATATGCCCCAATAAAAACTCGCTTTGGGAAAAATAATAAGAATATTTCCCTTTATATAGTTGTAGCTGTACCCAATTTAATAGAAAACTATCCAACAATGTCTCTTGGTCTAATGTAATTGGTCAAATGCTGTAAAAAATCATATCAGATTCAGAAGAACAATTTCATTTCAGTCAACAGGTTTGAACATCAGGGATGTTCCTTACTCAGATTTGTAAGAAAAATAAAATATATTAGGGGTTTAGAAGGACAACTAATCAACAAACATTTATTGAACATCTACTCTGTGTCAGGTTCTGGGGATGAAGAGGAATGAGGCCAAAATCTCTCCCCTCCGGTTGTACAGAACAGACAAGTATAATAAACATTATAATTTGATACAACAAATGCCATAATAAAAGAATGGAATGAGTAATACTGGAGCACGTAAAAGGAGATGCCCAAATCTATGGGAGGTGGGGGAGGGGGAGTAAGTGGGACAGAAATGTAATGCTTAAATGGAGTCTTTAGCTATGAGTAGTGGTTAAACGTCCAAAGTCTCTTCCAGCATTAACATTCTGATTTCTTCTACCACTTCACTTTCTTCAAATGAAGATCTAGAATCTAATAATATATGGCCATCATTGGGGAATAAGAAGAGATTCTGAGCCTGTATGCCAATGTTGTGTTCCTCAACGCTGGGGACATCTGAGGAGTAAGTCAGAGACTGGTACAGAGAGAGAACAAGAGGTTACAAAGTGTGGAATGTAGCCTGCCACTTCCTTTCCTCTGTATTCATACTGTGGCTCTCTGATTTTCTATCTCCACATATTTCCATCAGAGATGGGTTATAAATTCAAGTCTTTAACTATGACATTTATGCGAAAGGCATTTGAATCTTTATCTTCAGTCCTGTCCTCTCTCCTGAGTTCAAAGAGTAGATGACCCCTACTCTTTGTAGTTATTTCTACTTGGAAATGTTATTGCCACCCAACTTTGCCTACCTCAAACTAGGTAATAGCAATAGATCATCTCACAAGTATTCCTAATTCAGATCTTTCCTTTCTTTTAACTTAAAATGTATTGAATGGAAGGAACGATTTGAATCAGGGATCTATTCCACAAACAGCAACAAAGCTAATGCCTCTGAAACAGAAGTTGTAATATGCCTTCCACTACGTGACAGCAGCCATTGACTTTTACGGCTGATCTCCAACAACTCCCCATCGAGGACAGAATCCTGGCTTAATAAATAGAGTTAAGGCATAAAGCCTCCTTCTAGGACTTGATTGCCCTGCCCTTGACAAATAACTAAGCCTGGAGGCACTGACTGAGAAAACCATGCCAATGCTGAGCACAGATCCAGCATTCAGCCCCCCTCAGCAAGGAAGGCTCAGTTACTAAGTTTTGTGTGTTCCTGCCCTTTGCCTTTTGCACATACTGCTTCTCCTATGTGAGTTCAAGCTCCACTTTGCTTATGAAACTTTCTCTGAGCCCTCCATCCCAGAGTGACCTCTGCTTTCTCCAAACACCTAGGGCCTTTACTACCAGTTCCTCTATACAACCCTACAACCATCTCTCTGAAAGCTGAAAGTCACTGCTAGCAGAAGATCATCACTTTTTACTGATGAATCAAGACTGTCTTATATACAATCTCCACTAACTTTCTACATGTGTGTAATATAAATATTCTCTATATGCATATTCTCTTTCCAACTACTTTGTAAGCTCTTGACGAACAAATATATTTCTAGTTTTTCCCACAGCACCTAAAACATAGTATGTACTTGATGAGTATTTATCTGACTTTAAGTGTCTTCAGACTGAAGTTAAATTATTGATTAAAATATCCAGATCTGAAGAAATGGATACCTTAATTTTCTCATGGCTAAAAGAAACCAAAAGTCAAACCCAAAAGAAAATCAATTAGTTTGTATCTCATTTTCACATTTTTGGTTAGTAAAATGAAGCCACTCTTTTTTGCTCAAATATCCTCTTGGGCCTTCCTTCTTTTGAAATAATAGTTACAAATAGTTGGCTCTGGAAGTGTGGCTGTCCTCACAGATTTTCATGGGAATGTGTGTTTGTTTGTGAACCTGAAGGTACCCTTGGCTCCAGATACGTGCCTGTGTTCTCTTAGCCCAATGATGCAGGGTGAGGAAAAAGGGGACCAGTGGAAATGGACCATTGGGTTTGAGTGTAAGTATAAGGGTTATGTTACAATGAAAAAGAGAACACAAAGAAAAAAGGGGAGTGCTCATCAAACGTTTTGATCAAACACCCTTATCAGAAGAAAAAGCAATAAGCAAGTATCCTTTAGTATATGCATTTTATTTATAAATTATATACACACACTGTGTTCATTCATGTATTAAATAATATTACATCTTGAATGTCTTTCTCTTTTTCAGATGCAAACCAAGCGAACATGTTTATATTGCGATTTGGAGATCACTGGGGTAAAGCCTACAATCTGTAGCCAGGAGCTGGTCCAGTGAAAAAGCTATGGCAGGTGAAAACATGAACATAATTAAAGCCAAACCTGTACAGGTAAAAAAGCCAAGCAGATAAGAAATTTAAGCCCATATTTACATTTCAGTGTAAAATATGAAAAGCAGTTTTGATATGAAATTAATTTATTTTTGAGACATGATATTCCAGAAGTAGCTTCTACTCCTGACATATTTAGCTTTTTTTTGGAGCAGTTATTTTTTGTTCTTTTGGGGTTTTTTTTGGCGGTGGGGGGGGGATAGAGAGGGGGAAGAAAAGGTATGAAAATCAAAACTATCTTTCCCAATGGGAAAACAACTTTTATTTGAAAAAAATACATATCTATATATAAATGAGATTGATGCATGATATTTCCATATTGCTTTAAAGCAAGACATTTAAAGTTGTCAGAAGCAATATCCTGAAGTCACGTCATTGGGTCTTAAACCCACAGTGAAGGCTTTCCTCTGGGTGGTATGTGAAATTGACAAAGGGGACCATGTACAGGGCTTTTCCTCATCTAGGAAACTACTTCCTCCTTGATTTGTCATGTTTTGTTTTTACTTTGTCAGTTAAGGCTCCTTTTATTTATTTTTATTTTTTACATATTACTTTAAAACTGAGGCCAAATCTGACTCATTGCCCTCTTCTTATGATACAGTTCGTTTCTCTCAGTTGCAAATGGTTTTTCCACATGATGTGTGCACTCTGAGGTGAATGTATAATAAAGTAATCAAACCTGACCAGAGCAATAATTTTCACATGGAGAACAGAATGAAATGCGTGCCAGAGAGTGCAAAAACATGCACTTGTTCTTCCAGTGTGGCACAAAGTATGCATCAGCAGATTCCATTTGCTGATTCCATTCCATTTGCGGATTCCAGGGCGCCCTGGAAATCACATCATCATTTCTCAACCTTGTTCCTTTTAACTTGCGGATGCTATCTACATTATAATATAAAATCTTATTCATCTGAATGCCAATTATTCACATTTATGAAAATTCTGAGATGAACTGAAATTTATCTTTTTTTTTTTAACAGACAGCTTTATTGAGATATATTCACATACCATAAAATTCACCCATTTAAAGTGTTTAATTCAATAGTTTTTAGCATATTCATAGAGTAGTGCAACCATCTCTAAAATCAATTTGAGAACGTTTTTATCACCCCGGAAACAAATCAAATATTCATCAACAGTCCTCCAGTTGTTGGAACTACCAGCCCTTAGCAAACACTAATCCAATTTCTGTCTCTGTAATTTGCCTGTTCTTACATTTCATATAAATAAAATCATTTAGTGTCTGGTTCCTTTCAATTAGCATAATACTTTCAAGGCTCATCCATGCTGAAGCATGTTCCAGTACATTAGCTTTATAGCTGAAGAATATTCCATCTTATGGTTATACTACATTTCATCAGCTGATAACATCTGGGTTGTTTCCACTTTTGGCTCTTGTGAATAATGCTGCTATGGACATTCATATGCAAATTTTATGTGGACACATTTTCATTTCATACATAGAGTAGAATTGCTGATTCATGTGAAACTCTATGTTCAACTTTTGAGGAACTGCCATATTGTTTTAACATTAGTATCTTTTTATCTATATAGATTAGTTTTGTAAACAAATTCAAATGTAAAATGCAAAAATAAAATCTGCCTCTTTTCTAAAACAACTTCCAAATCTTTCAAAATGTTAGCATTGTTTGCAAAAAATATTTACTGTGTCAATTGCAAATTATTGTCTTATTAGAGCATGTCCAGTTGATCTTATGTATATTGAAACGGTGTCGGCCATTTGTTTGTATTATTGAGCACTCCTAAAAACAATCAAAAGGCATTTATTTCATTCATATTTTCCATTTGACTTCTCCCTAATCATCCTAATTATTTTACCCATTTACTTTCACAATGTAAGGGTCCAAAGCACATAAGCACATCAGTAGGTTTCTGAAAAAGTTATGCCTTCATCCTCGACAGTTTACCTTCATAGTTATTCTTGATCATTTGTTCTGGTTTATCTTCCAGTGTTCAAATGCTGATTATTTATGGATTCCTCTGGCTCATGTGATTGGAAGGAGTGACTTCCTCTTGGGAACTGCATGGCCTTTAAGTCAGGAGTCACATGTTGAAACCCTCCCTATGAAAGACGTTCACGCTATGCAGATGATGCATGCATTCAGGTCTTCTTGTTGGCTTAGAGCCTTTGTTAATCAATAAAAAGGGTACCTTAGTAAATCCTCTTTTTCTATACATAATTCAGGGTCAGTCATGGTTGTACCATCTAAGGGAAACTCATATCCATGGCACCTTCCTACATGGAATGAGACTTTGCTCCTCTGAGCAAAATCCGACTTTATCAGAAGGCAATCAATATCTCTTCAACTTCCCCTGGGGCAGCATGAACCTTCTCCATTTCTCATGCAGGTAAAGGCAGGGCCGAGCAGCCTACCATTTCTGGAAATTCACCCACAGTTCTTGCCTGGTGTGTTCAATGGAGGAGGCCTCCCAGTCTGGCTTCTTAATAGAATCTGATGACTTTGCCAGACCAAGTGAAACAGATCCACCAGAAGCACTCCAGGAAAAACAGCAGACCGTAAACTTGGTCTGCTGAAAATCGGGTACACTGCTCTTTACAAGCCACTGTCAAAAGTGTGTGTGTGTTGGGGGGCACATCTCAGTTTCTCCTTTTGCAAAATTCATCTATCCACAGATACTTGACAACATTATAAAGCAGCAGTTTCTAGTGCTTGGATCTTTTATTAATATATAGTAAACATACAGGTAAAACCATAAATGCAGATCCTGTCCTCTCTGATTTTACTAAGTATAAAGCTACAGATTACTTTTTTTCCCCTCTAGCAACAGAAGTCAATAATGTAGTCATATAGGGAGAAAAACTCTCACCTTCATTGTTGATAATTATCAAAAAGTTTTAAAACTCTTTCAAAAAATAGCCAGCAGTCAAGGTAAACTGTAATTTGCGGCATGGGTAGCAGGGGGAATCTGACTTTGGGGAATAGTGCGCATGAAAATACATACCTAAAAAGTTCAATGTGGAACACAGCACTGTTGTGACTGAAAAAAATAATTCTGCTGCTTCCAAATACCCAAGTGGTAGCCACAAAGTTTATCTTTCTCTAAAGCCTGTCTGCATCAATGCCTTTGTCTCTCTTGAAAATATTACTTTGTGTAGTATCTTTCTTTTAACCACTTTGTCGTCATCAGGGGATAAACACAATGGAGTTTCCAAAATGAAGTGGGAAGGTTGGGGTTGTCTAGATAAAACATGACTGACTTTGTCTGGCAAACGACTGCTCACAAAGGGCCTGATCCTGTAATCTTTGTGTTGGCTGTAGTATAACTTGGTTTGGCAAACCTTGTGTAAAATCGGACCCTTGACTTAAGATAGTGTAAACAGACTGACTTCATAAAACCCTCAATGGGTATGTGGTGAATGAATGCTTAGGTGGCAGACTCTGCTATGTAAAACTAAATTAACTTGAAATACAATTTGTTTCTTCTCTATATATTTTTCATAATATATGGGCAGCCCAATCCCCACCCCTCTGTCCCAAACATCACAGTTATTGTCCAAATTCCTCTGGAGTCCAAAGGGGGGATAATATTCAACTACTGGTGGACTTTGAATAAACTGAGATGTCTATGTTAATGGCCAAAAATAAGCATAAATTAGAGTAGTTAAGTAAACAAAAATGATCAAAAGAAATTTGTGCAGAGAAATTTTTTTAACAGATTCTGCTTCCATTATACAAGTACAAACACCATTGTTAGGTTTAAAAGATTTTTAAAATACCCAATTAAAATTAGGTATACTGTATCTAGACCTAATGAAAATAAAGTAATGCCTCTGTCATATTGCACAGAGGAATTATTCTACAGTTTCTTTTTTTAAAAAGCTATTTTCATTGAAGGAATACTTTTATTCAGTATTGTCACAAACAATAAAAAGAATTAGTGGCCAGATATACAAAACAAGGCCAATTTTCTGCTTCCAAAGAAATGACTCCTGGGGAAAGGAGGAAAAATAAATACTGTTTACTTGAACTCATCTCTTTCATTGAAATCATACTGAAGTCTATATATTAATATTTTTAAAAAATGTATACAATACACTTTTAAAAAACAATGATTATCTTTTGTAGGTAGAATATTATAGCAGACTTCAACTTTCTAAGTTACACATTTTTACACCTAAATTGCTAAATTGTGTATTATTTCAGTAATCAGAAAAAAAATGTTAATTAAAAAATAACTTAAGTGTGAGGGATTTTCTCTGAAGCTGGTTCTTCTCACTGCTGTTTATAGTCGAAATAGAGACAAACATCAAAAGAACCAGCAATTGTTTTAAAGGCGACCTGCAGTGTGCCATGTAGTCCAACTCTGAAATGTGATTAGTGGCCCTATGAACCACCATAATGAAGCTTCCAGAACAAATGTTCATAGTGGTTCCCATACTGAGATGCTTTTCTAGAGTGTGTGGAAAACTGTTATGCCCCATGGAGGTGCACCACTCACATTTCCCTCCAATAGAGAACCAGCTGTGACCTCTGGCTGCTGAGACTTTGGGATCTGTCACAGTATGCTTGCTAAGGCAATGTAGTCTGCTCCCAATCAATAACTGAGCATGGCGGGGACATGAGATCAAGGTCACTTCTTCCTGATATGGCCCACTTCTAATACACAATCTCTGCCCAGGGCTCTCCATCAGCCTGGCTAAGATCCTCTGAGGGCTCCCCTGCAGTCTCAGGCTCTTCCTACCTAGTCCTCCTTCCTCTCTCCTCTCTTTTCAAAGGTGTTAGACGCATCTCAGTCTGAAGACTCTCCCTGGTTATTTCAGCTCACTCGCCCCATCATCTTTCGCAGGCATTTCCACCAATAAATTTCTCACACTTCACTCTTAATTCTGACTAAGCTGCTTTCTGGAGGACCCAAAGTAATGATGCTATCTTGGGTACAACCTACGTTCTCATGGTAAAAACTGGATGCTGGACTAGGGTTGGAATACCTGCAACATACACACAGGTCTTGTTTTTTTAATCAAAAAATTTATTTTTCAGTTATAGCTGGCATACAATATTATATTAGTTTCAGTGATTAGACATTTACATAACTTATGAAGTGATCACCCTGATAAATCTAGTGCCCATCTGACACCATATGTAGTTATTACAATATTATTGACTATATTCCCAATGCTCTATTTTACAAACACTTGACTGTTTTTATAACTGGCAATTTGTACATTTTAATCTCTTCCCTTTTTTCACCCATACCTCAAAACCCCTTCCCATCTGGCAACCATCAATTTGTTCTCTGTATATATGCTTGTTTGTTTGTTCATTCGTTCATTTAATTGTTTTTAGATTCCACATGTAAGTGAAATTTATTCTCCCATAGATCGGGAGGCCAGAGTCCAAGATCAAGATGTCAGCAGGGCTGGTTTCTTCTGAGGGCTGTCATGGAGAATCTCTTCAATTCCTTTCCTAGCTTCTGGTGGTTTTCTGGCAACTTTCCACATTCCTTGGCCTCTGCTGCATCACCCTGATCTCTGCTCGTGTTTACTTGGTGTTCTCTCTGTGTGCATGTCCTCTTTGTCCAAATTTCCCCTCTTTATAAGGGCAACAGTCATATTGGATTAAGGCCCATCCTAATAACCTTATCTTAACTTAATCTGCAGGCTCCATTTCCAAATAAGGTCACATTCACAGGTACAGGGTGGGGGGGGGTGTTAAGACTCGAATATCTTTGAGGGAACACAATTAAACCCACAACAGTCTATTCTCTGGCTCCCCAAAATTCATGTCCTTCCCACATGTAAAATACACTGACCTCATCATTACATCTCCCAAAGTCTTAATCATTCCAGTATCAACTTTAAGTCCAAAATCTCATCTAAACATCATCAGCTCAAAGTTCTGAATCTCATTCTCTAAACATCCAAATCCATTATAAGTAAGTCTGGGGGTAAGAGTCATCCTAGTGCAAAATTCCTCTTCAACTGTAAAAGTGGACAGATTATCTCCTACCAAAATACAACGGAGGAATAGGTGTAGAAGAGATATTCCCATTCCAAAAAGGAGTAATCAGGGAAAAAGAGGGGAGGGACACTTGCTGTGTCCCAGCAAGTCAGAAAACTGGCAGGCAAATTCCATTAGACTTTAAGGCTTGAGAATGATCCTCTTTGGCTTGATGTTCTGTCTTCCAGGCCCACCAGGATGGTGGCCCCACCGCCGGAGCCCAGGGCGGCAGCCCAGACCTGTGGAACTGAGGAGGTGGCCCTGACCCCAGGCCTGAGCTTGACAAGTGCTGCCCAGAGACACTCTTGATGTGTCCTCCAGAGTACACTTTCTCTGTTTTGCAATATGGATAGGCTGAGAATTTTCTAAACCTTTTAGTTCTGTTTTCTATTTTTGCATAACAATTCCTTCTTCAATTTATTTCTCTCCTCTCACATTTTACTATAAGCAGCAAGGAGAAACTAGGTTGTGCTTTCAACATTTTCTTAGAAATCTCATCAGCTAAATATCCAAGTTTATCACTTACAAGTTCAACTTTCCATCCAACAGAACACAATCAGCCAATTCTGCCACTTCATTACAAGGATCCCTTTCCTCCAGTTTCAAGTAACATGTTCCTCATTTCTGTCTGAGAACTCAGAAAGAATGGCCTTTAACATTCACATTTCTAGCAACGTTCTGTCCTTGATGATATATGTATTCTCTAAGATGAAGAAGCTTTCTCTCTTGCTTTCCTCTCTTTTTACTCTCACCAAAATCGCCTTTAATGTCCACATTTCCACGAACATTCTCTTCAAGACAACATGGGCTTTCTTTAACATGTAAACCTCCAAACTCTTCCCACCTCATTACCCAATTCCAAAGCCACTTCTACGTTTTTAGGTAACTGTTACCACAGCACCACACTTTCCAGTACTAAAATCTGTATTCATTTCCCAGGGCTGTTGTAGTTACAAAGTACCAAAGCCTGAGTGATTCAAACAACAGAAATTTATTCTATCACAGTTCTAGAGGCCAGACGTCCAAGATCAAAGTGTCTGCAAGTTTGGTCCCTTCCGAGGGCTGTGATAGAGACTCTCTTCCATTCCTCTCCCAGATTCTTGTAGTTTTCTGGTCATCTTTGGTACTTTGGCTTGTGCTGCATCACCTTGGTCTCTGCCTTCATCTTCATATGGCATTCTCCCCATGTGTGTGTGTGTGTACTCTGTGTCCAATTTCCTCTCTTTATAAGGATACAGTCTACTGATTAGGGCCCACTGTAAAGACCTCATCTTAACTTGATCATCTACAAAGACCTTTTTCCAAATAAGGTCATACCTATAGGTACTGGGGGAGGACCTCGACATTTTGGGGAAACACAGTTCAACTCATAATAAGTATCTAGAATTCAACATGTACATCATATAATTTATCTTTTTTCAGGGGAAAAATGATGCTCTTCCCATACTCCATTCGTGAGATGGCAACGACATCACCATTCATCTAGTTGGAAGTCTCGGAGCTATCCTTGACACCTTTCCATCCTCTGAACTCTACACTCAGCCCAGCTTATTTTACTTCCTAAGTATTTACTGATTTTACAGTATATCTCCATCTCTCCAGCCTTTAGGTTAAGAGTTTAGGCCCTTGGAGCTCCCATAAGACTGTCAGCTGACTTCTCACCAGAAACTTTGCAGGCCAGAAGGGACTGACACAAAATATTCAAAGTGATGAAAAGCAAGGACCTATAACCAAGATGACTCTACCCAGCAAAGCTATCATTTAGAATCCAAGGACAGATAAGAGCTTCCCAGACAAGAAAAAGACAAAGAAGTTCATCAACACCAAACCAGTATTACAAGAAATGTTAGAGAGACTTCTTTAAGTAGAAGAAAAAAAAAGATTGAAAATATGAATAAAATGGCAATAACTACATATCTATCAATAATTACTTTAAATGTAAATGGATTAAATGTTCCAATCAAAAGACAGGGTGACTGAATGTAAGAAACAAGATCCCTATATGTGCTGCCTACAAGAGACTCACTTCAAATCTAAAGTCACACACAGACTGAAAGTAAAGGGACTAAAAAAGTATTTAAAAAAATGGAAAAAGAAAAAAAAAACTGGAGTAGTCATACTTATAC
The DNA here is from genome assembly GCA_003508835.1 of Eonycteris spelaea. NCBI lineage: Eukaryota > Metazoa > Chordata > Mammalia > Chiroptera > Pteropodidae > Eonycteris > Eonycteris spelaea. The sequence continues at coordinate 3,995,996 of PUFA01000127.1, read as the reverse complement.
CAGACAAAATAAACTTTAAAAGAGGATATAACAAGAGACTAAGAAGGATCCAGTAATCCCACTTCTGGGTATTTAACCAAAGAAATCCAAAACATCACTTCGAAGGGACATGTGAATCTATATGTTCATTGCAGTATTGTTTACAGTAACCAGGACAGGGAGGCAACCTGGGTGTTCATCAAGAGATGAATGGATAAAGAGGAGGTATACAATGAAATATTATTCAACCATAAAAAAGAATGAAATCTTTCCATCTGCAACAATATAGATGGACCTAGAGAGTATTGTGCTGAGTGGAGTAAGTCAGACAGAGAAAGACAAATGCCACATGATTTCACTAATGTATGGAACTTAAAGAACAAAACAAAGAAACAAACGAAACAGAAACAACCTCATAGATACAGAGAACATTATAATGGTTGCCAGATGGGAGGGGGCTTGGAGGCTGGGTGAAGAAGGGGAAGGGATTAAGAAGTACAAATTGGTAGTTACAAAATAATATGTGGATGTAATACAGCATAAGGAATACAGTCAATAATACTGTAATAACTAAGTATGGTGTCAGATGGATACTAGATTTATCGGGTGATCACTTTGTAAGATATATAAATGTATAATCACTATGTTGTACACCTGAAGCTAATATAATATTGAATACCAACTATAACTGAAAAAATAAAATTTATTAAAATATGAAAAAAAAGAGTTTAGGCCTTATCATCTGGGTCATTGTAATAAACTCTTAACTGGTCTCCCACTCACATATTTATACTTCTGTCTTCTGAGCTCCTGAACTACATGAATTGCTTCTCATTCTCCTTGGAATCCCATTGCCCTCACATGGAGCCTGTCACATAGAAGACACTCAGTAATTTATTGTTGAACTCATTCAAGGAACTGCATTATATACATACATAAAAGCATACCATCTGAGGTCTTCTATAGGATTTAGAAATAAATTCCCCTATTGATACAAACATTATAATAATATTTCCAAGAATGGGATTTTAACAACAAATGTTTCATTTTGGAGAGGGCACATCTTAAACAGTACATAAAATGGTGTTTTGCACACCATTAGTTTAAAAGACAGCTATATCATAGAGCAGAGGTCCTGGGCTGGGCCAGGACTGGTCCGTGCCTGTTAGGAACCAGGCCACATAGCAGGAGTTAGCGGTGGGCAAGGAAGCTTCATCTGTATTTACAGCCGCTCCTCAGTGCTAGCATCACAGCCTCAGCTCCACCTCAGATCATCAGGCATTAGATTCTCCTAGGAGTACTGGTCCCTGTGCCAAAAAGGTTGGGGACCATTGTCATGGAGGAAAGTATCACCTTCACTTTCCAACTCACAGTGCTTGGCTATCCCTGAAGCATCTGTAATATTTTATTTATCTGTATCTCTGATTAGGCATTTTGTTACATACTGTCTTACATTCTTTATTTTTAAAAAATTATGTCTTTTCTCACATATTGTAAGTTGCATGAGAAAAAAAATAATGAAGACTATCTTTGGATGTCACCACTCTCCATGATCTAGTGTTGAAAAGAACAAATATTATTGAGTGAATAAATTTCACTGGCATCAACACTCTCACACACTGTTAGGGGGAAAAAAGCTTGACTTGTACACTATAGTTTACAATATGTAAGATTTAAATTAGGAGCCTGGTAAATCAGACAGACTTGGTTTCACTTTTTCCCACCTACTAGCCTGTAACATTGGGCATCTTATACAACCTCTTAAAGTCTCGGTTTCCTCATCAATAAAATGGGGTCTCTCCCTTTGGTTCCTCTTTTAAAGGACTATAGTAAGAATTAGTTGAGATAGGCAGGTAAAGTATAACACAGTACCTGGATATGTACGTGCTCACTGTGGTGGTTATTACCATCATCATTATCATTTTTTTATTCCTTTAAAGCTTTGGTTGCTGCTTCTAGAAACCTCTTCTTCAGCAGCATCCTCCTCCTACTTTTCCTCCTCCTCATAACCATCACCATCAAAACACATTCCTTAAGAATCCTGGAAGAAATCTTGTGCTTCCAGGTGTTGGCTCTGGCAGAATTCTGCGCGGTGAAGGGTAACAGCTGATATTACCCCTGCAAAACCAACAAGTTTCCCAGTCTAGGCCGGGATCCAAAGACTGGATCTCCAGGACTGACTTGCAGACTTGTTTGTTATTATAATTACTGTGTTCTGCTTATATTTTTTTTTTGCCTTCGATTTCTCTTCTCCTTTACTTCCACATCTGCTCCTCCTGCCTCGCACCTAAGGGCCTTGGCAACACGCACTTTCAACCTGAGCACCAGGCTGCTGTGGAAGGAGGTAAGGACACTGCCTTTGCTCCCCCACAAACAGTGCCACTCAGGGACGCGATGTCAGAAGTCCGAAGTCCTAAACCACGGGAATTTGAAGCTGATCTTCTACAAGTTGAAAGAATGTAACCAAAAGACATCATCCTAAAAACCAGCAGGAAGCTAGAGTCATTTTTTATTATACTCTGCCAAATCCATCTTCTGATACACAGGAGAACTTCTGAACAACAAAGAGAGGTCTCTGGGGTTTGGTGGTTTATTTTTCTCCTCCCCCACCCCCATCCAGTCCAACTTCCCCTACTTAGAAGTGACAGCAAAATTAGTAAGCAAGAATTCTAAATTACTGTCATATGATCAATGTCGCTGGGCTTGGTCTAGAGATTAGCAAAGACAGGAATGTGCTAGGAGACACGAGAATAAGATCCACTATTCACCAGGTTGGGAAGCTCTAGAATTTGGGAATTAATCAAGAAAGGAAAGAGGAGGAGGAAGGAAGGAAAAGAAAGAGAGAAGAGGAAGGGGAAAATGTGAACGAGTAAGGAGAAGGAGGAAAACTGTCATGCTCTGTATTCCCTGCCCCCCAGGAAACACGAAAAACACAGAGCTGTCTGTTGGGAATGAGGAAATGGGTATGTATTAAGGATATGGGGCTGAACTTTGCAGAATACCATGCTTAGTTCTTCCTCATCTTCTCAACCTCTAAACAATACTCAGGGTTCAGTCCTTAGCCCTCATCTTCTGTATCTACCCTCTGTTCTTACTTAACTGCACCTAGTCACTTGGGTTTACACTGAAGGCTTCCGATTTTATCTGCAGCCACAATTTCCTTCACTGAGCTCCAGACTCATGCAACTATATCCTCCTGGATGTACAATAAGCATTCACAATTGAGCAATTTAATACAAAATTCCAAATCTGCTCCCCCTTTAGGCTGCCCAATGTCAATAAATATTGTACCACTGTTCCCAAGATGATTAGACCAAACACCTAAACATCCTTGGCTCTACTCTTTCCCTTACACCGCTATCAACAGACCTGGTCAGCTCTGCCTCCCAAATACACCTCAAATCCCATCGCTCCTCATCATCTCCAGGACTACCACTCCAGTTAAAGAGATCATCACCTCCCATTCAGCCCACTGACACAGCCTCCTACAGGTCTCCCTGCTTCCACATTTGTCTCCGCACCCTCCATATCCCATAATCACTATGCGATGTAAGTCAGACCATGACACTTCTCTCCCTGACTCCTGCAAAGGCTTTCCATAGATCCAGAATCCTCCCCATGGAGCCCATATCTGAACATATTCTAGGCTCTCCCATTTTTTGACCTCATCTCCTCCATTTCCCCTTCACTCTGGTCTAGAAATATCTGGCTTAGTTTTGTTTCTAGAACACTCCAGGCTGTTCCCACCTCAGGGATTTTTTACTTATCATACCCTCAGGCTATAAAGCTTCCCCCAATCAGAGCATCTATTACTTTTTCCTGTCTGTTCCAACATCACCTCCTCCCCGAGGCCTTTCCTAACCATCCTATCTAAAACAGCCATTCACCTCCACTACTCCCCAGTCCCTTTGTCCTGGTTTTTCTCCATAGCACCGATTTCTACTTGATTTTATTTTTTTCGTTTGTTATCTATCTCCCCCACCTGCCTGAGGACAGGTATTTTCTCCACAGTATCCCAGAACCTAAAACAAGTCTGGCATGTAACGGATCTTCAATAAAAGTCTAAATAAGCAAATGTTAAGCTATTGAGATAGGCCAGAATATGCTTCCTATACTAGAACTTTAAATTTTATTTTCAAAGAGATGATGGATAGATGTTGGCTAGAATCACATTTGAAGATTACTAATGTCCTTGATCTCACTGATGTCCCTATCTCTACTAGCAGGGCCACCTTTTATGATCACAGACCACACATTCTTCAAATGGTGCTTGTGAGCCAGACAAAAACAATGTTAAAAATCATTGTTTCCCATTCTATGACCGTGTGGTGGCTAGATGGGAAGATAAATAGAAATGAAAGGCATTATGATGCTATAATGTTATAAAAATAATAGAACCTAGTTTGAATGACACAATACGTAAGTGTATTAGGCACACCCAGGCAGAGTGTGAAATGAGACCATATGTCAGCCCTCAGGTGGGATTACAAAGCACGTGGCTGAAGGCTGGCTGGTTTAAGAGGGCCTTGCAATACATTATATGGAGCACTTTACTACTTTTCTGAATTGAACTTAGCCACAGAATTGAGAAAAGCCATCTGACTTTCACATTTACTCTGTCTCATAGAGTGGGCAAGACAGCACTAAAATCCAGCAGGCACACTGTGCTCGACTCCAACTCCCAGTGCAGAACCACCTTGGTGTTATGCTGTGTTTAAGTCTTAATGAAATAAAACACTATGGATTTCCATCGTTCCCACTGCTTAGTTCTACACCATTCATACTAAACACAAACCCCTCGGTGGTCTAAGAGTGCCAGAAAGCACTGGGGAGTTTGGACCAGTAGTGTGCCATGAGCAACTGTGCTCGTAAGCCAGGCCCACACAGCTGAAATACTCTGCACAAGGAAGGGAGAGCTGCCCAGACACCTCCTCTAGAGAAATACTCAGTATTGGCCGGGCTCTCCCCTCAATGCCGGAAACAGCAGAATAACTTCTGAGTTACCAATGATCTGTTGCCACAGTTCGCTGGAGGCTTCCCACACCTCAGCTCAAAAAGGTCACAAAGCCACCCTGGGTTAAATGCTCTCAACAGCTTACTGGAAACCCACTGGCAGCTGATGTAGTATTTTGAGAATAAACTATGTAATCTTCAAGATCTCCAAAAGGCACACTTTCTCTTCCAACAAAGAGCAGATTCTGACTGAGCTGTGGGCTATGGGCATTGGTCACCCCTCGGCTGCTCACTATTTTGATTCTGGAGAGATCGCACATGAGGATCAAAGGCTGTTAGGATGGCAAGATCAGCTTTCCAGCCAGAAAGTAAAAATAAAATACAGGTGGTAGGGAAGTGCAACACAGGCACGCCCACCTACTGCACAACCCTCATGAGGCTGCGCTCCCTTTCTCTGGTCAAATGGGTAGGCATTCTGCTTCTCTGACTGAGCCTGGAAACACCTTCAAGTCCTTAAATATCTCACTGCTTTTTGGCAGCGTTTTTACAGGCATTTTGTTAGGATGGTGGTTTACACGCATTCCCAAGAGTTTTCCGTTGGCAAGGATCAGTGCAGCTAGGTGATTGCTCTTCCTCTTAATGACCCCTTAATTAGATTATATTTAACAGCATGGACTGCACAGTGAGACCTGCTGATCTGCAGACAAGGAGTGGCTTACCCTGTAAATTAATAGGCCTAACTGGGATTATGGAAGCTAGCTGTGTAAACGCAAATGGAGCCCCCTAAGCCAACAGTCCTTGGCCTGCTGACACAGCTGCACCAGAGTACCCAGTCACTGGAGCGCCAAAGGATATTCAGTTACAGTAAAGAAATCATAACAAAGACAGGAAACAGATCAGCACACTCTGGATTTAACACCCCTCCCCTGGGGACCTCCGCTGATTTCTACGCTGCAGATGTTTTAAACTCTGCCTTGAAGAATGTCCATGTCACATGCTCAAGCTGATGGAGCTGAGTACAGTATTTAAGCAAGGCACACGTTTTCAGAAAGTGGACCAAAATTATGTTTCTTTGAGTTTCTCATCTCTGAAATAAAGGTGAGGAACTGTTAGAATCTGTAAAATCCTTGGTGGTGCTTGCTGAGCTCTCAGGGAATGGATGCTCAAGAAGTCTGATGTTTATTTACTTAAAACAAGGTGTAAATGAAGTCAACTGGACTCTTCCATGAGGACCTTGCTAGTCCCTACAGTTGTGGGGTTTTTCAGCTGTTTCCTACTTTTTGCTATTCTCAGCACTCCACATCAAGTGGAGTACAATGAAAAAAAAAAAAAAACAAGCTTCATTTCAGCATTTTTAAACATTCCTGCCAACAAAAACGGGATCCTTGACTATTTAGAGCTTATGATTAAGGGGATGGCATATCTTACTGGCAGGATATAGGTCATTTTTCAAAAGTTACGGTAAAGTTTACAGAATTGGACATTTATCTTTTAAAATTCTTCTGAGTTACATAAATATGTCTCAGGCTGCATAAAGATGTGGTTTGCCAGAGGCACCACATTTTCTCTGTGGCAAAAGGGCCAACTGTACCCTGCCAGAAAAAAAGTTCAGACAAAAGGACTATGGATGTTAGATAAACATAAACCCTAAGAATTGTAAAAAGAGAAAAATAGTCAGCTCACTGTGATCTTTTTTGGGGGAGGAGAGGGTCTCATTTGCAGTTATTTTACTGCCCTAAGTTTCCTTATCTATAAAATGAGTATTTTTAAGATGTTCTCGGATGACCCTGTCAGGACCCAAAACTCTATCATTGGTTTCCCAACTTATCCTTGAAACATCCTGCTGAGGACATATTTTTTACTTTTCATGTTAAGAAAGCAATGATCATTTTACCTGCTACTGAATTAAGTCTTGTGTTTGAACAGACACAGATTTCTGGTGACTTAGAGCAATCTTTTCTCCACCTGAGCTTGCAGACTTATCCAAACTGAGACGATGCGAGGGTGGGCCAGGGACGGGGAGAGGAGGGAAAACTGCCTGAATCATCCCGGCTAGCCCTGTTCTCTAGCCACACGCATCAACTGTTCCTTCGCTGAGCAAACTAGCGTTCCAAGGCAAGCCTTCTTCTGTGAATGGGTGGCAGTTTAGGACCTAAGAGCTGATAATAACTCACCTGTAGGGCAGCCTGGACTACCATTGGACAGTTCCACTTGTTAAAAAGGCCCTTATTCTGGACCTTTTCTGTCTAAATTCTTGTCTAGCAAAATTTACAAGCCCAAATTCTTTCCCCATACGATCACTCCCCAAGACTTCTTTTTTCCAGATGAAGCCATTGCTCCCAATTTCCTCTCTGCCCTACCACCGTACCTGATGGAGTTCTCACTTTGCATAGTGGGTGCTCAGAGTCTTACTTGCTATCTAAATAACTGGTGGATAGAGTTGGATCATATTCTAATGAGGAACTTGGACTTGTTAGGGACAGGATGGCTCTGAGGTATAGGCAGAAAAATCCTTCTTGAGATTTGAAGGATGCCAACAAAATTGACTATGTCCTGTCAATCCACTTTTAGTCTAGAAAGTTATTTGTTGTGTGTTCTTCTTTGGGGTTAAGCAGTGCCTTACCACAAAGTTCTACTTTTGAATGAATGACCACCTGAAAGAGGGAGCATGCAAAAATGCCTGGTACATATGTGCTGAATGTATTTATAAGTGAAATCGTAAATCAGCTTTTCTCCTTGGGAGAGCACATAGGGGTGAAGATGCCTGGGAGAGATAGGTCATAGTATGCGAAACCTGAGTAGAGACATGAGGTGCATTTAAGATAGATCTGTCTACCTAAAAAATCTACTAAGGCCAAGTCCATGCCTGGAAACCTCAGACCAGTTTTCTCTCTATACCCAGGGCAACAAGTATCATCTATGTGCTGGAACACTTGTGTTTACGCCTTTCTCCACCTTCTGGAAGCTTCATGTGGAAGTGGAGCCAGAGCCAGGATACAATTCCTTGACTTTCTGTGTTTCTCAGCCTTGAAGTAGGAGAATAAAGGAGGAGAAAAGGGTGCTAATGACCTCTGAGAGGAGAATGATTACTTGTAAGATTGGCCCTGAAATCAACCTGGAATCCAACAAAACAATGTTCAACACATAAATTAGTTTATCAAATTATTCTCTCTTAACTATTCTGTTTTTCAGTAAACCAAAATGACCTCTAAGTACTTCCCAGATGGACCGCCCTGAGGTTCTTCCTTTAAAATGGGCAAGTGATGAGTGATGATTGATCATCCTGCTGAATCCTTCACTTAAGAACTCGTCAAGAGAAAGAAGAAAATAGACTCAGCTAGCTATTTTGATTTGGCAGTGAGCTCAAGTAAGCATCCATAAAACGGTAAAAATATTTTTGACAAGAGATGTCATTTAAACACATGTGGAGTCCCTCTGCTGTCATCCAAGAATAAAACCCTGGCAGACGCCTATATTTTTTTCTTTTTTCTTCTTCCATGGTCACTTGGGATGGGCCATAAGAGAGATCAGGATTCTTCATTCACTGCATGCCCTAAGGTTTTATGGACTTTGTCTCACCTTTTGAAATCCCCCATCTTCTACTGCTGCCCCAAGTTTTGTTTTACGAATCAGCAAAAGCCTCAGCCAAAGGGAAAGAAGTTTCCTTCCCACTGGAGTGGAATTCAGGAATTTATCTTCCTTAAGGTCTGGAGTCAAGCTAAATTATGTTACCTGGGGATGTTGCCAAAATACAGGTCTGTTCTCTGTTTTGAATCATGAAACCACTAGTGGTGTAACCTTATGTCCAGATATTTGAGATGAAAAACACCAGCACATAATGTGTGTTTTACAAAAGAGGGTTGCCAAGTATGTTATGCCTTCAACCTAGCATTCCTGGTAACTGACTACTGACCTTCAACAAAAAGGGCAGGCGAGATGCCCAGGGCCATCTCTCTCTATTTAAGTTTAAGTGGTATTCACACATTAGTTGAAGGATGACTCAATGACCATCCTCCCCCAACATCTCCCAGGTAGTTTGCCACATATGTCCTGTCTTCTCTTCTTTTTTTAGTCTGTAATGTCCACTGTTCATTCTCCCGAGTTACACAGCAGAGAGGGGCCATTTTCGGGCCAGCCCTTTACTTGGAAGGTCAATAAAGGAGTTGTGTCCAGGTATCACCGGACTTTGTTCTAATGTCTTTACGGTCATGTTTCTCTTAAGGCTTCGTCTTATTCTGCTGGGTAAGTGATGAATTAACTTTGGAGAAGGTTGATTGGTTGGTCAAACAAGGTCCTACTACTGATAGTTGCCTGGCACTCAACTGATTCACTGTTCTCACTCAAGGTGTCTTTCTTCAGTGATAAAAATTTGCTAATAATCACCTGATATTTAATTTTTTTTCTTTTCCAGTAGTGCAAAAAACAAATCTTGAAAATAGTATATAATAGCACTGTCCAATAGAAATATAAGCCACATATGTAATTTAAAATTTTCTAGCAGCTACATTAAAAAAAGTTTTAAAAAAAGGTGAAATTATTTTTCACGATATATTTTATGTAACCAAATGGACCTAAATGTTGTCATCTCAACATGTAATCGATATAAAAAATTATTATGAGCTATTTTACATTCTTTCATATTAAGTCTTCCAAATTCAGGTGGAATTTAGACATAACATATTCCAATTTGAATTAACCACATTTTCAAGGGCTCAGAAGCCGCATGGAGCTGGTGGCTGCCACACTGGCAGGCTGAGGTATAACACTGCCCTGCACACCCACCGACCTAAATGGGAACTTTGGGAAAGGGGGAGAATAAGAATGTTACCCAGGCCTTCTTTTCCACATGGTAGTGAATTGAAGTCCATTAAAATGTACAGATATTGAAATGTAAATAAATGATACAAATCTAAAAATAATCTCAGGTCCCTTCAATTCTATTCCTTTTTAGTTACTCTAGATCATCCTTGTATGATAGAAACATCAAGCTGATTTTTTCCCTTTTGGGGTAAAGGACATGAGGATATTCAGTAATGAAGGCGAGGCACTGCCACCTGCGCTATCGTCTGGCCGACTCCAACGGTTAAACATAGAGTTGCCACAGGACTCAGCAATTCCACTCCTACGTATATACTCAAGAAAGTGAAAACACACATCCACACTAAAACTGGTACATAAATATTCACGGCAGCATTATGCATAAGAGCCAAGAAGTAGAAACAACCTAAATACCTATCAATTGCTGAATGGATAAATAAAGTATGGTACGTTCATATCATAGAACATTATTCGGCAAAAAAAAAAAAAAAAGGAATTAAATACAGACACATGCTACAGCATGAATGAACCCTGAAGACATTATGCTAATAATGAATCAATAATGAAATAAGACAGATACAGAAGACCACATATTATATGATTTCACTTATATGAAATGTCCAGGACAGGCCAATTGATAGAGACACATGCCAGCTCAGTGGTTGCTGATGGGTGGGGGTAGCTGGAGATTGAGAGAAATGGGGTGTGAGTGTTAATGGGTACAAGTTTCTTTTTGAGGTGATGAAAATGTTCTAAAACTGACTGTGGTAATGGCTGCACAGCTCTGAATACCTATCAAATTGTATACTTTAAATCAGTGATTGTCTGATATGTGAATTATATCTCAATTAAGCTGCTATAAAAATAACGGAGGGTTGCCCCCAGACATCTAAGGCCTCTGCATGCCACACACATTTTATCAAGTGATCATATGAGACTGAACATGTAACCACATGTGTATGGACATATAAGCATTCTACTAAGACAAACAAACAGTGGTTGAAATGTTGAAGCCTGTATTTTTCTTCTGTTTGAAAAAGCCAAAGTAGAGCAGCCCCAGGTTAATTTCTCCCTAGCCAGAGTTGATTAAGTAAAGTGCAGTATCTCAGATTTAAGCCCTTCCCAGCAACAATGGAGGAGCCAGCTCTTTCCATGGAGTGGTGAGGGGTAGTTAGGAAGAGGGGGTAGGCTCTGCAGAAGCACAGGCTCCTGCAAACCCACTGCCCACCTCATCAGGGTCGGCTCAGCCCTCACCTACCACTTCCTCCTCCTTGGTTCCAAAATGAGCTTCTCACCTCAGACCTGGCTTTCAGCATCAGCAATTCCAGAAAGCAAGTTACTTACTCTTGGCAGAGTATTATCTTTGATGTTTCATTTCATTCTTCTTTTACAATGTTTTGTGTTAGGTTTGGTTTGTTATTGTTTTGTTTTCCCCCAAATCAAAAATGTTTCCAGCACCACATTGTCACACCCATGAAGCGACAGCGGCTGAGTAAAAAAGTGCTTATTATCTCTACTTGACTATACATGGTGACATTTAAGACATTTGGCAATAACCAACCAAACCAAAAAAATCTATTAAAATCAAGAAAGTAAGAAACCCCCTACACAGAAACAAAAATAATTAGTTGCCCAACCATCTCAATGCAGTTAAAGGTGATGGCTGCCTGGCTGCCTGTGTCATTAACATCCAGCGAGCCTGGATACCGCCCAGAGGCGCTGGGAGCTCCCCTGTGCTACGCAGAGGCTGCACCGTGGCTCTTCTGCTTCCCTCGCTGACCTCTGAATCTCAGTGGCAGATGCTATCAGTGACCACAGTAAGAGTCAGGACAACCTGGAGTCACAAGTTACAGTATCTGTCTCACTTCATTCCCGTTTTGTCACAAGTCCATTAGCAGTTTATTCACTGATGGCGGCTACAGCTCTCATCTCCTATTCCCTCCCTAACTTCCACTTTCTCTGTTTTCTGTATAATACACCGTCACACCGGGCGCTCTCAATATTGCTTTTGCCACACAGACTGCTCTGTTACAATGTTTTTGGAGACTGGTGACTTTAATCGAATCAAGTCTAAATCTTTTGCCTCATTTTCAGCTCCCTAGCCTGGCCTCCTCCCCACCATATAAAGTACACCACCAATTCCTGGTGGGAGAGTTTTCCAACTCTCTGCCTCCCTGAGGGACTTTTCTCCCACCCAGAGTCCCAGACTGCTACAAGCATTTCCCTTTATCATTCCTAACGTCCTCCTGCCTGGATTCATCTTCACCCCAGCGCTCCACTGGTTGCTACTGTTCCATGTCTCAACTTGGCCATAACACCCTTGAGAGCAAAGACCATGATTATATTCTGAATCCTCCACAGCAACCCACGCAGTCAGGTAGAGGGAGTAGGTGCCTAACGGAGCAGTTAATAACCATCACTGGAGATTGGATCCCACAGATTTACAGATGTATATGTGTGCTTCCCTCCCAGGTACAGGCCTCAGTCCATTTCCCCATGAATTCAGGCACATCATGCTTCTCCATGCTGTTGCAACATCTTCGTTCTGTTTCTTTTCACCTTGAGGCTCTCTCCTACTGACTGCCTGGGGACTCCTCATTTTAGTGCCCCTTTCTCGGATCATGGGTTCCTCCCCTCTCTGCAGAATTAATAACTTCAGAACCTGGTTCTTTATTTATCCTCTATTTCCTTTCATGCATCTTTCAAACTATAGCATAATTATGTTGATTATTTTTTCTTCCCTGTTTGACCATGAGGACCATCAATTCTGGTGCCTTATCTTAGTTAACAAAACCCAGGGTCTAGTTCAGAGGCAGTATATAACAGGTTCATAACAGATGTTGAATTTTATTCCCTGAGCTCTCATCTAATGCCCAAGACTCATGCAAATTATAAAAACTCACTTTCTAGTCCTAGTGAAAGTTAACCCTTTTCACAGAATGTGGTTGATGGTCCTCCTCCCCAGCAGGCAGGGTGGGGCTCCATCTGAGGGCCCAGGTGAGTAGGCTCTGGGGACTTCTGTTACCCTGGGGACCTACATTTAAAAGCAGTATCTTCTCCCTCCAGCCTTTTAAAGATGTTCCCTTCTCACCTGCTTTCTGGAGAGAGATGGGAGAAGGAACATAAACAAAATAGTTAATTGTGGAAAGTTTGTGTTTCATACTTTCCTTTCTGAGCTCCTGCCCCACATCTAGAAACTTTTCTTCCCCCATCTTGGGTGCCTTAGATCCAAAGCTCCTACAACCTTTCATCTCTGAAAGATCAATCTCTTAAAAGCAACTTCACTGATTGCACCTAGATTTTAGGAAGGAAGCAATCTGGTTAAATAGATCACCTTACAGTACAGAAGACTATTAGTAACCACCATTCTTACTAAAACTTCCTAGTGTGTTTGAACATCACAAGAGCACTATAATCTTAAGTTTAAGCACAAAATAAAGTAAATTTACCTGAAGCAGAGAAAATCTTCCCAGTGTTTTCCTGAAGACACAAACAGATGCCTGGACCTACCTTAGCTGGAGATTTGGGGCACTTCCGAACAGCTCCGTGCTTCCCTCAGCCCTCTCCCTCTATCTGATGCTAGAAACTCTCAGACTGCCCACTCCCCATTGCAGGCCTTGGTTTATCTTCATCCTTCTCAGACCTACCAATGTTCAACCACACGCAGGCACTTCAGGAGAGGCCTACTAGATTGTGAGCTTCGGTAAGATTTAAGAAAACACCCCGAGGTCAATGCACATTGTAAGCACGCAAAACATATTACTCTTCCTTTCTCAAATATCTGGTGAGGTGAGGAACTGTCCTAGGTACAATGGTGAACAAAACAGACACTTTCTCTGCAAGGGTTTGCTCACTGCTTTACTTCCTAAAATCCTGGCCTTCCTCCACCCTCAATCCCAAAGCCTGCAGAACTTTCTGCTACCTTCGTCTTCTCTTCTCCTCCCCTAGCTCTTTTCGTTCCTCTTCCTTTCTTTGGCACTCCCAGGAAGTCCAAGTTCTTCAGCTCTCTCCAACTGTGAATACACCTAAATCCACCCAAGTGTTCAGCAAAGAAAAAAAGACTTTCAATTTATCAGAATCCACCTTTTCTAAGTGTTTGCAATTACAAACAGGAAAAAAATAATATTCTCCCTTCTTTCCTTTCTTTCTTCTTCCTTTTATTCTAATGCTGACTCATTTATAATTTTCGAAGTGAGCTAACTATTTATTAAAAGGCAGAGAGGGAAGGAATTGACCTAATAATTTCCCAGCTGGAAAAGGACTAGATCACAAGCTTTTTAAATATGTGTTCCCACTTTACGTAACCACAATCTTGGAGGAAAGGAAAAAGCCCCAAGACACAGAGACCACCAGTACTCTTTTTTTTTCTTTCTTTTTTCTTTTTTTGTAGATTCTAATATTTGGTCACTAAACAAGAAGGTGAGATAATCACAGCTCCCATTGGGCTGTATTCTAGATAATGGGCATGCCTAAAGTGATTTTTTTCTTTGCTGATAACTAGTGGATTTATTTTCATTCAGTGTGTCTTGTATTAACATGAGAAGCACAAAAAAATGCCATAATCTGATAAATATAAACAGATCACTGAATTAAGAGAAACTGTCAAATTTTCTTAGGATTATTAATGAAAACGTTATGCTTTTTATTAAATTTGCAGATATGTGTACTTGAATAATTACCCACTGGTTTTATAAGGCTTGGAGGGAATAGAATCTTCCATATTTGAGCATAGAAATCTAGAATAAAATGAGTTCAAAACACTTACGTCTATAAAATGCTTCAATATCTCTAAGGTTACCTGAAAATAACATATAACCAAATGGAAAACCAATAATCATGGTATCACCAATATTTTTAACAAAAAACGAGAGTTTTTCATCTGCCAATTTTTGCCAATTAAACTTTGTATCAAATATCTGGGGAAATAAATCTGGAATGAGGGTACCAAAATATTTATTCTGAATTGTTAAAGTAGGAGAAAGAGTAAATAATAATACATACATGCACACACACATATATATGTAACTATATGTGTGTGTGTACACACACACACACATATTTAAATTGAATGTAGTAACAGATTAGAGGCTGGATTGCATTATAGATGTAAACCCATAACACCGTGTGGCCTAAAGTTCTCAAAATCATCTATTACAACCCCTTTATTTTGCAGAAGAGCTTATTTGAGACTCAGAAAGTTTACATCATTTTTTTTTAAATTCACATAGCTAATTAGTTGATATGTAGCAAAGGGACTATAATTCTGATCACCATCCTTACAATTCAGACCTCTTCAAATACCCAGTGATGCACACATATGCACAGAATATATACACACATGTAGATATGTGTGTCTATATAGTCAAAGGGAGAGAAACTTCAACTGAATTACTGAACTCAACTTTTTAAAATCTAGTTCTCTTTGTCTTTCTCTCTTGATTAACAATGAGTATTTATGGAGTACCTTCTAAGTGCCAGACATTGTGCTAAGCACTTCACTTACATTAATTAACTTTCACAATGCCCCTCTAATTTGGCAGTTGTTATTCCTCTTTCTGTAGCAAGCAAATAAGGGGTCAGTAGAGTAACGCACATGTTTAAGGTCATTCAGGCCCTATGAGATCCTCATTCACAGACTTCATTGATTATAGGAAGTACATTTTGGTCTATTAAAAATGCAACAAATAGTGAAGGCTTCTGAACCAAATTATTTTATTACACACTTTCTGAATTGTTTGAAATGAACATAGCTGCTGTTATTAAGTAGAACGGATTCACATGGCCACAGTTTAATAACAGCTGTGGTGGATGGTATGTGCCACATATGGAGATGGAAATTACTTTCCACCCTCTTTCACAAGCTTATATCAAACAGATTCTCACACTGTCCTGAACCTTTTCTGTGGAGCAAAGGAACGGGACTGCATGTATGCCCCCTTCCCTTGCACAAAAGGGGAAAGGTGGGTGCAAAGGAGAGTCCCGACCTTATCTGAAACCATTGGAGTTTGCCAGTACTTAACTGGAGACAGAAAGAAGAGGCAGCTCACAATCCATCTGGCATGTGGTGCCCTCTATTGTGCCTTCTGAAATTCTGCGGGTGGGAGGGGAAGCAATTTGTAGGCCTGGCTGATACTTTTCTTTTATGCAAATACACCACTGTTAGAAAACTGTCTGCTTCTCATTGAATTTGAAATTCCCAAAGGCAAAGGCCTTGTCTCCCTTCTTTATTGCGCATGATGCCCAACAGATTATGGATGGTTAATAAATGTCATGCCATTTTCATATTGCACTGACTAAGAATGGCATTTTCCCATCGGTCTTGCTTGCTTCAGTTTCTCAGCAAATCTCACTAAGTGCATACATTTCCCAAGAAAAAGGCACTGTTTAAGGCCGGAATTCCTTGTTTGAATCTCTTTGGTAAATTCCATTAATACTTCACTCACCTTTTCTCTGGGCCAATAGACTGCAGTCCTCACACTCCTTCCCCATCTGTTTTACTCTTTCCATCCCACCTGCAGAACTTACATAAGAACCTCTGACACCCTATTTCACATGGCTTCCATCATAACAATGGTAGCCCTCTATTCTACATACACTTTATGACCCTTTCAAGGAAGCCTTTGATGAGGCTTAACTGGGCTGTTAATACTATGAACATTTTTAGGAAAAGTTTTTGTTTTCATAAGGATTTTTATACCTTTTATTTTCTAAGAAAATTTTTAATTGAATTATAAAAGAAAAATAATAATGAATAAAATAGTCAAGAGCAGGGACCTTGTTTTATCTATCTTTGTACCCCAGTTCACAGCACATGGAAGGCAATCAGTGAATGCACATCATAATTATAAATATTCCTATCATCTCTCAATTATTTCCCAAAGCGATTCATCAGTAAGACATCTCTGAAACATGGGAGGTAGAGCATTCATAAATTCTTTATCAAATGTCCCAGTAAAGTACTAAATATGAGATATCATGAGGACCTCCTCTTACAAGTACAAAATAAGACCTAAAGTGGGGAAGACTATGGTTCTTTCTCATTTATGCTACTTTGAATAATTGAGCTAAGATTGAAGACTCAAATCTAAAATGTCAGCAATGATTACTACTTATGCATTTTCCTGCTTCACAGAACAAGAAGGACCCATTAGAAAGGTTATTTCAAATATCAGAAAATAGAGAACATCTTTAAACATTGAGAATAATAATGTAGTCTAGATTTCTGACAGGACTTTTGCAGACTTCTAGTTCCATTCTCCCATTTTCCTGACAGGTCTAAAGTCCTTCATTTTCTGCAGTGTGTGAAAGAAACTGATCTGTATATGGAAATATTTACACCAAAGAAAATACACACACACACACACACACACACACACACACACACACACACTACCCTAGTGTATAAAAAGAGAATATTTCAATCAGGGCCAAATGTTAGTTTTCAAAAACATAAAGATGATAAAAATGAAATATTGAAAGAAGCAGAAAGTGTTCATAGCTATGACTCAGAACAGGAGACCAATTTCACAATGTTTCCTACGGCAAGAGTTGTATTGACTAAGCTTTCACACTTTCTCCATTTTTTTAAGTTCCTCTTCTGGAAAAAGTTGTTTCCTCAAAATCTGCTTAACACTAATGAGAATACTAAGTTCCAAGAAAGCAAAATAACTTGTGTTAATTCATTTAACCATTCCCTTCTATATTATACTGATTCCTTGTTTTTGAAGTTTTCTTCTTTTTATAAACTGTCAGAAACTAAGAACTCTGGGTTCTTGAGAGTTCAGCACCTTGTAGCTCCATTTGTAACAAAATTATAAACCATTTAAAAGGAAACTTGTAATTATTTTGTGAATAGACTGAATTTTTCAATGTATTACATAAAAAGTGATAATTTTATCAGTAGAGCAAATTATAAATATAATGGATCAGATTATAATTAAATTATATTGTTATTTAATAGTTAATAATCATTGTCTAATTTAACATTAAATTATAAATATAATTATGTATTTATAATATTACATATCATGGATTTTAAGTTACAGATAATAATAGTTGTCAGAGTGCTAACCATGCATTCCATCCCAAACAATTATCCCAAGCCAAGTAGAGCCAGCCAATTTTCTTTGTCCATAACTGATTTCGGAAAAGACTGTGACTCAATGTTGGCCAGTGATATGTGAGGGGAAGCCTACTGGAGGCCTTCTGGGAAAGTGTCCTTAGTTCCAAAAAGACACTGAAATGAAGACTGTCTTTCACCTTGTGACCACCTGTGTCACTTTTCATATTGCATACATTTATGTCGTTCTTTCGTTGTGCAAGGCAATGCTCTAAGTATTAACCCATTCCGTTCTAAAAACATCCATAGAGGTAGATACTACAAGTAACCCCATCTGTTAGATGAGGACACTGAGGGCACAAAGAGGTTACCTTTTCTAAGGCTATCTCAAAGCTGGAAAATGAACCCAGGCCGTTCAGCTCTGGCATATATTCTCTTACACACAAGGAGGTTATGCTGTCTCTCCATGAAAGCTGCTTTTAGCCCCGTTATGTGCTACTTTCCTTAAAATGTATTCTCTGCCACCAAACCTTTAAATTAAAAAAGGAGGCTCTGCAAGAAAACAGATTCCTTTGATACTCCCTGAACAAATTATGGTCCAGATGAGGGACAAAGAAAACATGAGTGAGGGCATTAAGATTTTGGTGGAGGGAAAACAAAAGGTGAGAGGAGCAGAGAGGACGAGGCCTCGTGGGCTTCACAAAGGAAGAGCTGAGGAAACACCAAACCAGGTATGCTGGGCCCTGGGGAAGGGAAGAACAGAGAGAAGGGGTTGAGAGTAGTCGGCAATTCAATGACAGCCACCGTTTAGTGCAGACCTGCTGTATACCTGGCCCCTCACATATATTATCTATAGGTTTTATGATCCATATACCCTGTAAAGAAGGTATAGCTTGCCATTCCCATTTCGCAGATGAACAAAGTGAGGCTTAGAAACATTGGATGCCTTCTTGTAAAGGGTTAAGCCAGCAGGTGAACCAGGACTGTTCAATTCCAAAGCCTTGCTTCCAATTAGTCACCATCCTGAACATCAAGGGCACCAATAGGGAATGTGAGAGAGAAAAAGACTCTAGATCACAACTGTGCTGAGGACCGTGGCCTTCCCTCAAAATCCATGGCTCTAGGACATCTTTCTCATTCCTGGGGGGTCTCCAAATGAACAATTCAAATCTTTCAAGGAAAGTTTCTGAGTTCATCTGTTTTAAATTGCTTGGAGTTGTTAGCAAAAGGAATAACTGTTTCCCACCCCACCCCACCCCAACAACCAAACATTGGGAACAACTGAGTGTCTTCATGCTGTCCTAAGAAGAAAATGGCTGAGATTCTTTTCTTTAATTTTTCCAAAAATAAAAACAAACCACATTCAGCTTTAACTTAATTGTAGGAAAAACAATTATTCTTCCTCTTCTTCCCACACTTTTACCAGGATTCATAAGTGAATGAAAACCAGGGAAGGCAGCGGGGAGGTGGGTGGGGCTGATTATACTTAAAATGATTGAAAAAATTTAGGGCTCAAATGTTCAATCTATACATATTATGAAATTATAGAATATAAAACCATGTATAAACAGCTGCTGATTCAATCCACATACACCTCTGATAATTTATTTTCCCCCTCAACATCTTGGGATGACTTGAGAACGGACATATCTGTGTGCTTCTCAGCCATGGGGAGAGTAGAAAGAAGAGTCAGGACTGAAGTCAAGTTAAAGTTAATGTTGGCCATGCCATTCAGCCTCATCAGCTTCAGTTTCCTCATTTGCAAACGGAAGATAATTTCCACCTCAAAGGATTTCTGGGAGAATGAAATGAATGAATGGGAAACTGCCTAACCAGGTTGTTATTCAAGAGAAGAAGCTTAATGGTTTTTTCCAATGAGAATGGTGGAAAAAAAAAAAACATAATCACATGGGAATGTGATGTTGGGCAAGGAAGACTAGGCAGAGAGGATCTGACCTAACCAATGAGAAGTTCCTGACAGGAAAAGAAGTGAAATCTGGATAAACACTGTTATTAAGGGAAGTTGTGAAAATCATTTTATCATTTATGATAAAAATGAGGAAATCTCCTCAGGTTATTTAAAAAGAAAGTGATGGCCGTTGAACTCCCTTCCTCTGGTCTCAGGAACCCCACCTGCTTAGCTGGGAGCAGAAGCGAGAGGGGCAAGATGAGCTTTCCTGTAAACCTCCCTCCCCTGCAAAGTGATTCTGCCAGAGAATCTCTTTTTCAAGATACTTCTCTGCATGCCATTTGACATGAAATTCTTCTACAATCAGAAATATCAGCTCCATTAGGATCTGCAAAGCCACATGAACAAAACCCTCCCACTAAGTGATGTGAATGGCTTTGAACATTTCAAAGAAATCCCACTGAGGCATCAAATCAGACTCTTGTTGCCTGACCTTAACTCATCTCTCTGCCCAGGGCCAGTCCTTTGCCTGATGTTGTACACTTTCCATTTAGAGATGTTTGGAAAAGGTGCTACTGAAAGGACAGCCTCATGCTGGGTATATTTAGTCATTCCCCACAGGAAATGATGGAAATTCCTGGCATTCTTATCAGGGAAAGGGGTGAACTCTGTTGGTGTCAGTCTTGAAGGGCTGTGGTGAGAGGAATGCGCGCAGTCCTCCTTTGTAGTTGGAGGTAGATAACTTCAAAGTGGAGCCTTCTCCAAATCCAGAGATGAAGCCAGGATTCTGGGAAGAGGCCCAGGAGAAGAGAGACAGGCAGCTTGGTCCCCAAGCCCAAACAACCACAAGTTGAGGCATCCAAGTGTTTATCTTGAGCAGCTTCCCAAAGACGGTTCAGCATCCTCTTCGTAAACTCTTTCAACCCTCTCTGCATTGAAAGCAGAAACTCATCATGTGCCTTAGAAAGAACCTTTCTTTCTGGCTATTTGGCTAAGTATATCTGTGCTGCTATTTTGCAGAAGCCCATGTAGTCTTCTGCCCTGTTAGACTTTCAGTTACTCTAAACCTCTTGGCAGGAAACAACTCAACGATTTACTTAGAGTCACTGATTTGAAGTTTCACATGTTGATCTTTTGGGGGGATGGGTTTGGAAGGAAGGGATGGCAGGTAAGGAGTAGGGTGAAAAGGTGTTCTGGAGTAGGGCTGGGCTCTACTCAATATGGATTTCTCAGACTGCTTCCACATGCACGGCACTGTGCAGGTTAAACTGTTAAAAATATTCTTACTAATCTGAAATTATTATTCAAGGGAAGAGAAAAAGCCCAGCTTGTTTGAAATTATAGGTACAAGGAGGCCTGTGAAGTTGTAGGTAAACAAAACTATTCAAGGACACAGTTCCATGAACACTTAGGAAAAGGTATCAGATACCCCCTTTCATGGCTGTAAGTCCTAAATAATTTTTCAGCAGTTCTTTTAGAATTTTCCCACTTACTTTTGAGCTCTCCTCCATAGAGAATGCTTCCTTTTACTTTTTGTTACTTTTTCACAGTTTGTAATTTTTCAGTTCTTTTTCTTTCATAGATATGAGTACTCCCTATAGCAGAGCTCCAAGGAAGCAATTCTGTCAAACACTAACAATGAATGTTTCCAGCTGCCCCCAGTTGCTCATGGTTGACCCTAAATCTACCTGCAATTGTCACAGGCAGAACTATGTATCTCCTGCTCCTCCATCATTCCAACGTTCAACATCCTATTATAATATCAGATCATACTCCAAAGATAACACTATAGACCCCAATGTGACCAATGAAACAAAGGTGGTCTATGCCCCCGATGATCACGTAGGGGCAAAGCGAATGAACTCCAGAGGGAGGGCCTAGGATACCCAGGGTGGTGTTTGCCATCGGGCCCAGACACTGCCTTCCAGGGTGCTGGGGCAGCGAGCCTCTGTCCCTAGATCTTCCCTCTCTCATTTCTTAGCAGTAAAGCAGAGGGTATGATGGAACAAGAATCCATGAGGCTGCTGGAAATTGGAAGGTTCCATGGGCCTACTAAATCCTAGGCACCATGTTCAAGCAGCAAGGCCAAAAGGTTGAAGAAGGAACCTAATATCAGAATCACAAGCCAGGCTCTGTGCTAATCCAGAATCACATCTAATTCCACAACCCACCCCGTGAAGTAGGCCTATTATGATCCACATTTTATGAGAGGAAACTGACACTTTATAATATTAAACAATAATGGGCCCAAGGTTATAGAGTTAGTGAGTATTGTAATTCAGATCCAAACCCACACACCTAGCTACTGACCCCCCAAAATGAAAAGCAGCCATCGAGTGGGAAAGATGACACCTGGCCTGCTGGCCTCATGGAGCTGTGAAGAAAAAAATCAATTGTAAGTCCTTTCGGAAGATAAGAATGATGCGTGAACGTGAGCTGGATGTGTTATGATCATTTCTACGTGCCTTAAAAGGCAGGATCTGGAACTGATCCTCCTTCCCGCACTTCTCCCCTTCGCCTGTGGAATTCTGATGCACTTATCCCTTGGAACTGAAATGACATTTTCCTTTCCTCCTACTCCATATCATGTTAATAAAAAAATGTTTTAACTTGAAAGCATTCATATTAATCACGTGACTAATCAAAAGGTTTCGAAAGACATTTTCGGATTGACTTATCGTAAATTCCCCAATTTATAAATTTATATTGATTCCTTAGGATCTAAACTACTTTTCTTTCTCTTTCTGCTAGCTATAATAATGAAGGTTTCTAGAGCTATGTGTGATACTTTTGAAGAAAACAATAACTGGGAAAGAAGTAGAAGATATCATTGTAGCACATATCATATTCTATCTATAGAAAATAAAAATTAATATATGGCACCTCATGTTCCAGAGGATGAATTCTGCCAAACGGTAACTATAGTTATATCCCAAATTAATTAGCTCTGCATACTGCAGCCAAAAATCACTGACCCTTAGAATCTGATTAAATTGACTTCATTAACCTTTCAAAGTTGCCCCTCATCGAAGCTTTGGTCAGAGGAGAAAATCAGTGGCAAACTCATCAGATTTTCCTGCCCGGGAAAAGGGATAAGAAGCTTGACATACAGAGGGACTTAAGAAAAAGAAAAGACCTGATCGAGACCAAAGGGCAATAATGAACCCCCAAATAAACAAGGGATGACTGTCCGAAAATAATACCACATCACATGAGGTCACTAGGAAAGGCCACCCATTTTGCTCTTTATTGTAACATTGCACTGAATTTGAAAAAGCACAATATTATTATGTAAACAGCCTTGACTTTATGTAGCAAATGCTTCTGAATAACTATTTATGAACAACTTTGGAAACAAACCACCAGGTAACAATTTGCTAATACAGCAGCCCCTTCGCCCTGTGGATAATTAACTCCTGGTTCACCTGTAGCCTAAATTCAGTTTGTGATCATCATACTTGCACAAAAAAAAAACCTAAAATTAGACAATAACTAAACCTTATGTTATGTAGTCTACTTTTGCAAAAATAAAAGCCAACGATATTACCACGTTCAGAGGTGAGTCGTACCTTTATACATCTCCAGGAATGAGGTTCAAGATCTGTCGCACTCTGATACCCAGCAGTAGCTATGCTAAAATACCCAGAGAGTGACGATGGCCCTCCCTCTCAGGACAGTGATCTCGCCACCTTTGTCTCTGTAGTGCTGTACCTTCAAAGCACCTGTCCATCTGGTCTCTCTCTTAGTCTCATCAAAAGCCTGCAAGGTAAACTTACCCACCTTGGCAGGTGTTACTCTGCTCACTGGGCAGATGCAGTATCTTAGGCCCACAGAGTTGAAGAAACTGGTTTCAAGTCACAAAAGTAGAAGAGGTCCTACAGGGCTGCCTCCCACTACCACCTTACACCAACTTCCTCTTCCTTTAATGGTTAAAGTTTAACCATACCTGAAGGAATGGGTTCTTGGGTTCTGCTGCTTTTGGTGACAAGCTCTGGCCCCTTCTTAGGAACTGATAATCCATTTGCTTTCTATAAAACTAGGTCGAGGGTCCCAAGCTCTGCAAAGGTGACGAGGCTTCCGTGGTGTGGCCAGACTGGGAGTCCAGACCACGTTAGGGTTCCAGAACAGGGACCCTTCTAGGACACAGAAGTTGAGAGATCATCTCAACCTTAATGCTGGACCCTTCCCCAAAAGTACTCTAGCCTGGGAGTTAGAAGACCCACATCCAAACCCAGCTCTGGCTAACCTACTTTAGCAAGGACTTATCTGGTCCTCACCTTCCTTATCCGCAAAATTAAAGGCTGATTTAGATTATCTCAAAAGCTCTTCCATCTCCAAAATTCTTCTCTACCCCTAGGCTGGATATTCAACACTTTGCCTAAAAGCTGAATCCAAGAATTCTCAACATTAGAAAGTCTCTTTCACAGCCTATTCCAAGGTTTTCATTTTAATTTCATCCTTTTCTCCTACTTGTACCACTTGGTATCACTCTCTTCACTCCTTTCTATTTACGTTGTCCAATATTTGCATGTTGTTATAGTGTCTTCTCTGAGTCATTACCAGTTTGTGATTTCCATGCATAATTTAACCATCATACATTAAATCCTTTTAGCAACATATATATATATATATATATATATATATTTATTTTTTTTTTTTTTTACCAAATCCCCACCCATTTAGCTAGTTACACGGTCACAAAATTTTAAATAAGATTTCTCTCAAGGTCACTCTTTTTAAAGAAACCCTTTCTCTTGGTTCTTCATGCTTCTATTGATTTTCAAATACACACTGTCAACACTTATTTTGCCTTATTTTTACAAGTTTTATTTTTCTCTTTTTTCTGCCTTTTCATTTTTGTTTTGTTTTCCTTTCCTTTAAAATTCTTAGTTTCACCTTCACTCCTACTACCACCTTCAGTGAACTCACCACAGGAAAACAGAACACAAGGTACCAATCCAGAAATATGTCACTGTGTAGATACAGAAGAGCAGTATGAAGGAGGGGGAGAGAACGGAGTGTGAGCCACTTTGCTAGCACATGAATGGAGGAGCTATGGGCTTGATGCCGCTGCTTTCCCCATTTTAAAGCCCTTTTTTTTTCCCCAGAAAGAAATGCAGAAGTGTGTGTCTAGAAGGAAAAATGCTAAAACAATGAGGGAGCCAGAGCAGCTGGGGGTTGTTAACTTTAATCAAAGTCCAGCCAGGATTTTTTTTAAGCAACAGGAAGTAGATTCATTCTTTCATATTCTCTCCTCCCTCCCCGCCCTCCCTCCTTCTCTCTCTCTCTCTCTCTCTCTCTCTCTCTCCCTCCCTCCCTCCCTCCTCCCTCCCTCCCTCCTCCTCTCTCTCTCTCTCTCTCTCTCTCACACACACACACACACACACACACACACACAAGGCACACATACATAAACACACACATGCGCATGCACATTCTCTCTCTAATTTGTTTCTCCTCTTACCTTCATTGCCAAGGCACAGAAACAAGCTGAACAGAAAACCTCAGTTTCCTTTAACTATCTTTGGAACTTTGCAGTGTTCATTGGCAGTTCAAAGCCAAGTTGCAGAGGACGAGCAGCATGGTCAAAGAGAGAAGGGCACCCCAGTTCAGCAGCCCAGGAGGCACAGGAGTGTGTATTAGTCCCCCATGGCTGCTGTAACAGATTACCACAAATGTGGTGGCTTAAAACAACACACAATTCTTCTCTTACAGTTATAGAGGCCAGAAATCTGAAATCAGCTTCAGTTGGCTGAAATTAAGATGTTGGCAGGGCTGCACTCCCTCTAGAAGCTCTGAACAGTAAAACCATTTTCTTGCCTTTTTTAGCTTCTCGTGGCCACCTGTGTACTTTGGCTTGTGGCCCCTTCCTCCACCTTCTGCACACATCACTCCAATCTCAGCTTCCAACATCACACTGCCTTCTCCTCTCAGTAGTCAAATCTCCCTCTCCTTCCTCTTATAAGGACACTTGTGATTTTTAGAACCCTTCCAGATAACCCAGGATAATCTCCATATCTCAAGCTCTTTAATTTAGTCACCTCAGCAAAGTACTTTTTGCCATATAAGGTAACATTCAGGCTCCACGGATTAGAATGCGGACATCTTTGGGAGCCATAACCAGCCCACTACAGAGCACCTGTGTCTAGTTGGGTTTATGGAAAAAGCCTTCCTCTCACTATCCACTAACATTGACTAAGTTAGGAGCATGGGGCCCGAGAAAAGAGGAAAGATGTTTTCTAAATATCAAAACAAAGAAATCCCATGAATTTTTGTTTCTGTCTTGTCACAGGTTTACCTTTCCTACCATGTTTTGCCTATTAAGCCATCTGGTTTGTATTCAGCGAATCCCATAAGCGTCCCATGCCTACACACAGCTCCTGTTCCACTGCCCTCAGCATTGTGAGAAATCATCCACCTGTTAAACAGAAACTCAATTTCCAACCAGAATTGGGCCCCAGAGCCAGACATGTTCATGTGTGTCAAAGGTCCAGTAACGGTCTTATTACTATATCCCAGAACAAACACAAAGAAGGAAAAGAGCTTAGTTAGAACTCACCAAACCGCTTGTAACCGAAGGACTGCACCTCCTCCTCCTCCGCAAAGTCGTCTGCAGAAGAAAAAACATAGTGTTAAGCCTTCTGAGCCCAAAAGTGCCCGGTCAGCAAGGGACTCAACCGCTCCCACCTCCACCTGCCCCACCGGCCACTTCATCACAGTGACTTTCCTTCCACTCCTGGAACACACCACACTTTCTAAGAAACACCACAGGGTCTTCCTCCGTTCTTTATGCAACTCCTTTTAATTCAGGTTTCAGCTAAAGTGTGAACCGTTCAAGACGCCTTTCCTAACCACCACCCAGCCACTCCTTGTCACACCACCCTATTTTAATGCTACTCT
The DNA here is from genome assembly GCA_003508835.1 of Eonycteris spelaea. Taxonomy (NCBI): domain Eukaryota; kingdom Metazoa; phylum Chordata; class Mammalia; order Chiroptera; family Pteropodidae; genus Eonycteris; species Eonycteris spelaea. The sequence continues at coordinate 3,969,378 of PUFA01000127.1, read as the reverse complement.
CTGATATCCTCATTTGTGTGTGTTGTGTGTGTGTGTGTGTGTGTGTGTGTGTGTGTGTGTGTCATCTTGGGTCTGGTGAGCAGATATTTTTCCTGTCTTGTGTCATGAATGAATCCTCTGTACCGAGAATGGTGACTGTCACAGAACAGGGTCTTAATAAATTTTGTTGAATGAATGCCTAAATAATTAACTATCCAAGAGTTAAGTTATCTTTACATAACTGAGCCTACAGCCCTCCCTTTCAGACGCTGGGCCCTGGGGTCACCTCTTCCCCCAACTGTGGTATCTCAGGAACATAGCGTAACTCCTGCGATGACAACCAAACCCTTCCCCACTTTCCTTCCGTTGGGTAACTGGGACTGACAGATGGTTTCCCAGTAAATGCATTTCAAAAGACAGCCTTGCTGTGGGAATTCCTAAATTTTTAGCTACTGTGGAAACAAGAGAGATGTTAGTCCTCCAAGCTTTCTACAAAAAAAAAAAAAAAAAAAAAAAAAAAAAGAGGCTAATCCCCTTTCTGCTATGAACATGATACAATTTCTTATCACATCAGTAAAGAACTTTTCATTTTATAGTTCTTCCAGGTGTGGGTCTGACAATCTATTGTGTAATTAAAGGACACTTCTGATGACAAGTAAAGGTGTTAAGACCAGGCCTTTCCCAGGAGCCCTAACCAATTATTCTTGAGTTGGTCACCATTACTGAGCCAGCACTCAGCTTTCCCCCTACATGCAATCCAGCTCAAAGGCATTGCTTTGGCACTTACTGTGGACCAGAGACTGCCAGGCAGTAGGGCTTTAGCAGTGAGTGGGACAAGGTCGCTTCCCTCAAGAAGCTGATAGGCTTTTAAAAGAGAGAGACACCAAGAGAGAAAATAATATCTCTGTGATCGTCTTTTACAGCCCCCCAAATGGTACACAGGACCCGGCTATATCTGAACTTTGACATGTTATGGAGAAACCACAGATGTTATGATGTCTATAATAAAATGTGGTGAACCTTAGAACACTATAGCTTGTTATGAAATGCTATGAAAACACATGTGAGAGAGCAATCACTTTCACCAGAGAATAGAGAATGGTATCTTTGTATTTTTACCATTGTTTCCTTATTTAGAGAACAGGGAACAGATCTTGTTTGGAATCCAGAAGGCCAGGTCTACATAAGTAAAGTAGTCCTCTGATGTCAAGGATTAAAGCTTCTTTCTACATGGAAGAACATGCTTACAACCAAGAGAACGACACCTTTTTCACAGACTCAATGACTGGTTAGTTCAACAAATACATATTAATCCTCTACTCTGTGCCTGCTTTACTAATACTATCCTATAAATGGCTGAGAAGCTGAGTCTAGTCTCAATGAAAGAGAAACCCTTATCTGCTGCTTCTCATTAGAAATCCGTGAATTTACTTATTCATTCTATAAATGCTTACAGTCTAAGGGAGCTGATGAGACATGAAGATAAGTAATGATGCCACCCAGACATCAGCTTCACCTGCCAGCTCCAGCCCCTCTGCCACTGTGCCACACCGGCAAAAGAATCTCCTCACAGGCGGACACTGTGGGCCAAAGAGGCATCAACTGAAGATTTCACAGGGGAAACAAAAGAGCAGTTTGTGCTGCACCCCCCAATAGCAAACAGCTTAAAATTTCCCGGTAGACATTTCTTTTCCCCCAAAGCTTCTTTTCTGCAGGCCCACCATTAGTTTGTTTGTTTGTTTTCTTTTTCCTCTCTGATCTTTTTTTTCCCCATGCAGCATTTAGTCTGACTGACTCCTCTCCCCTTCCTGAAATTTCTCTGGGAACTTCAAATTACTCATATTTTTGTTATTAAAGCAGCTTAGCTCAGCCTTCCAAATTAACAAGCCCAAACCCTTTAGGGGGTTCAAGAAAACAAAGGCCTTACAGGCAACGGCCTACTAGGACTCAAGAAGGATCTTCTGCTTCTTGTCTTAGTCTTCATCCAAAAAGAATTAGGAATTCTTATAGCAGCTACTAAAAGAATATGAATTTCTATCTTCTCTAACTCTAAAATTAGATAGAAAATTACAGAGTACAAGTAAAGTACCACAGATAATGTCTGACTGGGATTATCTGAAAGGTCTCATACAGAAGCATCTTAAATCAGTCTTTCTTAATGTTTCCCCCCCCCCTTTGGAGGGAAAGAGAATTTGAGAAACACTTCATACTATATCCCTTTCTTGGAAATTCATAATAGATTCTGAACTATTAGAGACACTGCAGAGAGAGAGAGAGAAAAAAGAAAAGCTTGTTTAACTTTATTTTACTCAGTGCTTTCAAAAGTGGACTTTAGAATCCTTTTTAATATCCTTAAAAGCTGGGTAGAGTTGGCATTAGTACAATACATAGTTCAATAGTTAGTATTGGTGTCCTCCAGAGCCCGCTGCCAAATTTTCCCAGCTGTTCAGCTGACGAACAGCCAAGTCAGGCTGGTGATGGAGTTAGGCATTTAAGGAACTGAGAAAGAAAAGATGTAGGAACTGATGGGGCTTGTGGCTGTGTGGACAACCCACATCAGGCTACAAGAGCCATAGGAGAGGATATGAGGTCAAGTGTTCCTAGTGCTGCACATTTTGGAAGGCAAAAGGCAATGACAGGGCTCACAATGGCTGACAGATGGATGTGAGGAAGTCGAACAGCTAGACATTATGCGCAGTGTTATTTTCTGTCCTCAAAACCTTTTTTTCACACTGTGTAGACCCAAGCTAAGTGCATCCCAGATTGTCTTTATAGTATTGGGGGCCTGCTAAGGTAATATACTCAAATAAAGACATTCTCCTTAGAGACTATCTAGTCATTTTAGCAACTGTCTCTGACACATCTACACTACATAACTGCTACAGTCCTGTGTGAGCAAGGAGCTGGTTAAGATTTAAGGCCTCTAAGTTCTGTGATGGCCATAACTTGACACCTGCTTCTGACAGCAGCTTGTCTGGAGAGAAGAGGTAGCCTTCACATACTAATAACAAAATGTGTTTAATTTGAGTTATATCTATGGGCATGGACTTTCTTGGCTTCCACAGCTATCCTTCAGCACTTTCATTTTAATAACACCATCTTTTGCTTGCTTATTTTATTTATTGTGTTTTTTACTTTCCTTGGTAACTGGCACAGAGCCACACTGGCCAGAGGTTTCATGATAGAGAATGTTGAATGGAATTCTGTTGCTGATTTATTCTTGAGCCTTGCTATTTCAGAGTACCATGAGTTCGAGTGAAGTTTTATTTAGCTGGCTTAGAATACTGAGGGTCATACATTACGTTCCAATCAATCTGTGGACCAAGCTGTGTGATATCCCTGTGGTTAGAAGTTACAGCACTTAACTGTTGGTATGATAGCACTTAACTCCATCTGCCTTATATTCCAGTTCTGGTTTTGACTCCACCAGATGGAAAGCTACTTGAAAACAGGAAACTTGCCACACTGTAACCCTCAGCAACTAGTACGTTTTATGGCACATTATAGGCACCCAATAGTTGTTGCTGAAAATTAAGCAGAGTAGAATTACACAGGTGTCTTTCTCTCCCATTAACTGGTGAATTCCTAAGAAAGACATTAAATCTTTGTCTATTATTATTATTTTTTTAATGTCCACCACATTTGGGAAAAATGAGAGAATTAATACTTAGTCAATGACTACTGAATTTCGGGTACTTCCTATTCCTCATGTTTCTCTGTTTTACAAATAAGAAAACTGAAGTGCAGAAAAGCTACATAACTTGACCCGAGGTCTCACAGTTTGTGAGTAGCCATACCAAGACTAAAACGATGATCGCTGATCTCGCAAAGCCAAGAAACTAAACCTTGTGCTAGCAACAGAGAAAGCTAAGAAGCAGTGCTTTATAGCACAGAATTCTGAAAAGGCTTGGGAATTTGGGACACAGGTCATTCCAAAAGGAGAACAGGGGTGAGGCTAAAATAGGAGAATTGGTTGAACATCTGTTTAAGAAACAGTTGACTATAATAATAATAAAAATAGTAACTGCTAGTGAGGATATGTAGAAACTAGAACCCTCATACACTGTTTGCGGAAATGCAAAATGGTGCAGTCATGTTGGAAAACAGTCTGGCAGTTCCTCAAAAAGGTTAAACATTTCTGCTCCTAGGTAGAGGCCCAAGAGAAATGAAAACATATGTCCACGCAAAGACTTGTACACAAATGTTTGTAGCAATATTATTCATAATAGTCAAGAAGTAGAAACATCCCACATGGCCATGAACTAATTAATGGATAAATTATGGTACATCTATATAATGGAATATAATTCAGCAACAAAAAAGGAATGAAGTACTGATAGATGCTACAACATGGAAGAATCTTGAAAACACTATGCTACGTGAAAGAGGCCAGTCACAAAAGACCACATATTGTATGATTCCATTTATATGAAATGTCTACATTAGGCAAATTCATCGAGACAGAAAGCAGATTAAAGGTTGCCTAGGGCTGATGGTTTTGGGAGAAAAGGGGGGTCACTGCTAATGGGTATGGGGTTCCCTTTTAGGGTGATGGCAATGTTCTAAAATTGATTGCAATGACGGTTGCAAAACCTGTAAATATATATTAAAAAGACCTACTGAAATTCACACTTTAAATGGGTGATTATGTAGTATGTGAAAAACAAAAGCAATTGAACCTCTCTGGTTCCCCACAGAGCTGGTTGACTGCCCCTCCCTGTCCACAGCAGAAGATTGAAGGTTATTCAGAGAAGTTAAAACAAAAGTTCTGTTGTGAAACCAGGAATAGCTGAGATAAGAACTTTAACAGAATCCGAGAAAAAGGCGAGTGTTTACACCATGAATGTTCAGACACTTGGTCCTCTTCTCACACTCAGCGGGCTAAACTATACCCTCGAGGCTAAAGATTGGAAGGTGTTTCCTGGGAAATCCGACCAGTTTAAAAAAAGATAAACTAATGATTCTGGTTCCAGGAGGTCTCCACTGAAACAGCCCAACCAGATCAGCCTAAAGTGACTGTCACAGTTCACAAACGCCACCAAAACAAAGAAGTTCTAATTAACCTTTATAATTCTCTGCTCTTCTATATGAGAATATGGTCAAGGCTCTGACACAGCGTCTAATATGACAAGACAAAGATGAAAATAAAGAAACCAGATAAAGCCATCTAGAGGAAACACACATTTTGCGGGATGGTAAAAATTTTTTAAAATATCCAAATCCTATTGTCAGTATCCTTCTAGAGATCATATGTATCCAAAAAATAATAACAGATGACATAAAAAGGAACTATCGAAGAAAAAAGAACTCCTCAAAATTAAAAATATGATCATAGAAATAAAAGTGTAATAGAAGAGTTAGAATATATAGTTGAAATATTCCAGAACATAGGGAAAAAAGCAAAGTAAAGACAAGAAAAAAAATTAGAGAATCAATCCAGGGGATCCAATATTCAAACACCAGGAATAAGAATGAAGGAGAGAGGCATTAGAGGAAAAATTGAACAACATCTTCCAGTACCAAAGGATATGATTCTCCAAAATGAAAGGGCCCATCACTTCCCAGTACAAAGAAAGGAAAGAGATCTACTCTAAGACAAATCATCATAAAATTTCATAATTCCAAGGACAAAAAGGTCTTAAAAGCCTCCAGACAGAAAATGAAAATTACTTACAAGAATAAATTTTTTAAAGGCTTCACATATCTCAACAGTAAAATTGCAGCTGAAAGAAAAAAATCAGAGTTTCAAAATTCTAAGGCTAAATTCTTACCAACAGAAATCTCTCAACTAAATGAGTAGGTAACAGAAAGATCTTTTCAGACATGCAGATTCTCCAAAAGTGTACCTCTCATGCGCACTTTGCTCAGGGAGTTATCGGAGAATGCACGCCACGAAAATAGGGATAAACCCAGAAAGATGTGTGTGTGTGTGTGTGCATGTGCACATATATACACCCTAACCTAACTCTCATCCTGAGTAGATCAGAAGGCACCACAAAAGCTTTCTTCAAGAAGATGAAAATGAGAAAATACTTAATATGTTTGAACATTGCAAAGAGATTTAGGGAAGTGAAAGAGACTTTGGGGATGAATGATGATATACATATACATAGGAAGCAAACAAACAAAATAAGAGGATTATTAACTCCAGAAGAAATGAAACTACACAGAAAGAAATATAGTCAGCTGTGAACAGCACTTACATAGCTGTAATAATGCAAAAGCTGACTATTGATCTAATCAGGGTTGTGACATAACTACACTAGGACGAGGGAGGTGTCCATGAGGGTTGTCAGGTGGAGCGTGAAAGAACTAAACCCTCATCTGCTCTCAAAGGAACTCAATATATAATGCCTAAAGCCAAAATAATAATACTCTGGAAGAATACCATAAGCTTCTCACTTATAGGTCATGATATGGGTCATGAGAGAACATCTGCATAAAGGGCTACTACCAACAGTTCGTTCCATCCCTCATGTGCAAGTCCATTTTCCCGCCTCTTGAATCCGGGAGAGTCGTGTGAATTGCTTTGGCTGAGGGAACATGGCAGAAGTAGCAGTGGGTGATGGTGGGGCTTAGGCCTTAGCAGCCTCTCAGGTTCCATTTGCACCCACTTGGCAGGCAGCTGCCCTGTGAAATGTCTGCCTGCCTTGCTGGACTAGAGGCTACCTGGAGAGCGAGGATCCCTGGAGAATGAGGGACAATGAAGGGAAGGAGAGAGAGACTGGCCAGCCCTCAGCCATTCCAGCCACCCTGCCGACATTCCAGCCTGGCCAGTGCCTCGGAAAGCAGAGACCAGCCTGGCCCAAATAGTAAAATCATGAAAAAATAAACAATTGTTTTAAGCCACAGGGCTTGGGGATGGTTTGTTAGACATTAGTAGATAACTGAAAGAAAAATAAATGCTGAAAGAAAACGCTAAAAATGTTCTCAAGAGGTTGCCTCTGAGGAATGGAAAATGAAGAAATGATGGTGGGCTAGGCAGGAAACTGCTGTTTTTCATAACAAATCTGTGATATTATTTGATTCTTTAAACAACGTGCATCTCTAAGTTTGATAAAAATAAAAAATAAATAAAACAAACAAAACAAGGGAATGTGAACGGAAAATAAAAATCAGATAGACAAAAAGGAAAGAGCCCAGGTCTAACAGAGACACAACCAGAAAAGGTACCCTGCACACCGAAGGGCCATTGTGCAAAGTCCAAACTGAGGCAACAAAATAAAACGTTTGGACGTGAGGCCTTAAATACACGGCACAAAGTAGGTTCCGACGTATGCCAAACTGAGGAGAACAAGTTCAGACTTTTTCGGGAGCCAGGCTGAAGGACCGTGGACAGAGGCTAGGCTGAATTTAGACTTCTGCTCAAGCTGGGCTCAGCGCTGCCATCCATGCAAGCTACTCTGTACTGTTCCTACCTTGATGCAGCCCCAGCTCTTGTACAGTCACCACTGTTAAAACAAACAGTGAAGTCTCATCCACTGTTAAAACATATAACGCTTCCAAACAGCTGGGGAACATCCTCTGCTTTGAGCATTCCTGCAAGCTGCCCTCAAGTGTCCCAACCACTATTACCTATTGTGGCAGGCCTGCATTGTGAGGAGGGGAGAAGGTGTCTGTGCAGGTGCCCGGTGCCACCTGGACCCCGAGTCTCTGGCCACCCTCCACTGGCCAGTGCCCCATGGAATTGCTTTCACTTGGTTGGCCGTGGAAACTATGGCCTCCACAATGTGTCCATATCCCCTTAAATGTTGCTGTGCTCTTCTGGAGGACTTTTCTCATAAGGCCAGAGGCTGATGTAATGATATAGCTTGGGCTTTAGAACTGAAAGAGCTGGGTTTGAAGACTGGCTCAATCTTGTTCTGACAACATCAGCTCATGTCTGCCTCTCAGTCTCCTACAAGATGAAAACAACAATTCCTGTCTCACACATTGTCAAGAGGGAAAAGTGAACTGATGAATGGAAACACCTGACACATATCAGATGCTGAATAAATACGAGGGTGTCTCTGAAGTAAGGGGTAGAGGTGCTGATAGTAGCTACTATGCTTTAAGACCCAAAATAAATATCCTAGGACTTGAGTGCTCATGAAATACAGAATAGCTTTGGGTTTGGGTAGAAACAACTTTAATATTCTAGTTTCAAAAGACACACAAGTCCAGTTGAAGTGAGCATGTAGGGGAGGGAGACAGCAGGAAAGTTTGCTTAGCAAACGAGTAATATGGGAGGAGGGTTCAATTTGGGCTGTAGCTAATTGGCACAGAAGTATCCCTCTGATATTGAAGATTTATCTCAATGTATCTGGGGATGTAAAAATTGAAGACAGACATACTTTAACCTTGATTTAACCCTAAGAGCAGTAATATCTGTCCTAGTTTTAAAGCTTTACAAATATAAAACCTCATGTTGCCCCACTGGCACTTCTGAGCCATAGCTGTTAAGCATTCTGCCAGTGAATGAGCTCAGTGTATTGTAATAAAATATCTGAGGTTCAGGATACTTTTAATGGGGTGATTAGATCTGTCCTTCATTCAACAGCTCCAGGTCTTCCCTCCACCCCACCCCAAATGAATAAAAGAATTTGTAGTGATTTAAATATTTATAGATTATTCCAAATATTATAAGAGATTCATTTTGGTTACTCAGCTGCCCTCTGAATTTTATGTTTGCAATAGGATTACTTTTAGGTCTAATGATACAGTTTTTTCAAAAGTCAAAATCATACAGACATAAATGACTCTAATGACTAGTTCAACTTGTAATTCTGATGCTTGTAAAAACAGCAGATTCTTGCTTTTAGAACAAAGAGAGATACAATACATTTTTCCTTCTGTTGTAGTCCAAAAAAATTAAGATTTTTAAAATGACTTTTAGCCCTAAATTGATAGTAGGGGCTAAACCAGATTTCCCCCAATAGCCAACTTCAACAACTTAAGAAGTAGGAAACTCAAAACCTTGACCCCAAGATCCGTTATTCATGGGTAATTACAGGGGAGGTGATGTGCCTTCTTTTCTCCTATGAGGGACCTTCTCATCTAATCGTGTTGGTTAGGTTAATTATAGGAGAGTAAGGATGAGAATCTGAATCCCCACCTCAAACTTTATAAGGGCCCTAGAAGAGCTTCAAATACATGGGTCATTTGGCAGGAAAAAGTAATGCCATCCATTTCTCTGGAGGCACACATACAAAAAAAAAAAACAAGTGGTCTTTGTTTAAAAAAAATAAAAAATAAAAACTTACACATCTGTTTCATTTTGAAGTAACTTAACTTTATGTTTAGGCTGTCCAGGCAATAATGTCAAAGCAATATACTGTAATTAATTACAAGTGATGCACCAAAATGGAGCTTAGGAGACAAAGTTTGAGAAAACTTATAAATGTGATTTTCTCTCACTTCTCACACTGAAATAACATACTTGAAAGTTTCAGAGGGGCCCTCCTGCACCATTTGCCTCTTTAATTATTATAACATTACTATTAAAATAATGTAATTTGAAATGTGAAATATAATTCAAGTTAATGAATCAGCTCAAATCTCTCCTCAAAATGAAAATATCCCTGTCTTCAGCCAGCTTGACCTCTCCTCCTGGTTCCTCCAGCCACACTTGTCTGAACCTCAAATAAGACACATTTGACCTTCTACCTTGGATTCCAGTTTCTGCCTAAGTGTTATCCTGCCCAGGAGACTGCAAGCTCCTTGAGGACAGAGGCTATACATGTAACAAACATTTGAATATATTTAAATAATATACTAAATAAAGAAGAAATGAAAGCTAGTTAGCACTTGGTGGCCCAATTGTAAATAATAAATAAAACATAAGTATAACAGCTTAATGGAAAATTCACACGACCAATGAAATCGATTGGATGTCAAGTGGTAAAAAAATATATATATATATCTGTCCTAAAACTTATTTGGAGACAAATTTGTTTGGTTTTTATTCCTTGATATCATATTCTTACCAGATAAAACTGGACACTGGATTTGAGATACAAATCTTTAAAAATATTGTCATCATCACTAAGCACCTCAATAATAGTGCTCCTGGAAAAATCAGGGCTCCTTGGTACATTAAATGTATTGTATATTTACCAGTTTTCTGTCACTATCATTAACAAATGAGAAAATTGGACCATTTCACTATAATTACAAACTTCACTATAAACATGGCCCCTGAAATACGCTGATTTTTGACTACATTACAATAATGACAGTAAGACAAGTGATGGCAGCTGGAGATGGACCAGGGCCAATGCTGTTCCCTCCTATCCCTGAGGTCAGTGTTTACCATATTTGTAATTTGAAAATTGCTTTCATTTCAAACTGAGCTTTTGCCTTCATGGGATAAGCTATATCACTTGGTTAACTTACCATAAATGATTCATAATTGGCCATTATGTTACTGCCTGAAGTAAGCAGCAGGTTATAACAACACAGTATTACAATAACTAAAATGTCTTGAGTTCTCATTAAGTGCCAGACACCATTCCAAATGATTGATCTACACTAACCTACTTATTCTTCAAAATAACTCTATCTGGTAGATGCCATTATTATCTTCCATTTGAGATAGGGAACTTAGGGGCCCTGAGAGGGTAAGTAATCTGCATGTGGTCACCAGGCCCTCTGGTTTTAGAGCCAACACTCCTTGCCATCACACTAAAATCATCAGGTTCAATTTCTGGGATCAGTACATAAAATTACGTTTTATGAAATAGTTATATTTTAAAGTATACATTATCAGCTATAAAGTTGGACTATTTCACCTCCAAACAAAAAATTGTTACATAAATATCAGCTAGTTTGCTAACATTTCTATGTCATAAGGAAGTAACTGAAGCCCAAAGAAGTTTGGCTACTTCCACAGAACCAACAAGTTAGTTTTTCATGAAGAATGTCAAATGTCCAACTTCTCAGGCTACTGAATATGACTTCATGTGACACTGAGTTATGTTCCCAAGCCATTCAGCAAGCATGAGGGAATGACATTTAATATATCCAAATCCAACAAATTTATTTAATTTTTAAATCTCCCATGTTGAAAAACATTTCTTTTATATTTTTGAGAATATTAATTGAATATTCATGATAAATTCAGGTTAAGAGACCTCCTAGGATCTGTTTGGATTTTAATTCGGGATCACTAATTTCTGCTTACATTGGTTTTCACTGCTATTACGTAGCAGTGTAATTACAAAGGTCCCTAAACAATTGAAAGGACCTTTTCAAGGTGCTATATTGGTTTGGGCTCTTCAAATATCATTCACTTAAGGAAATCAAATCACTGCTTGATAGAAAAGTTACCTCCCTCAAGCTTTGAATGGCTAATGTGCTTACAAACTGTGTTGTCAGCAGTAAAGAAATAAATTTTCTATGAAGAATGCCTATACCTCCCTATCCCTTATTTAAGATGTTTATTTATAATTATTTTGTATTTTATTTTATTTTTGCTGGTCACCCACTGGTGGTTACAGTCTGTTCTTGAAAATGGCACCTCTGACAACGTTTCATTGTCTCATTGTAAACCTGTCAGCAAGTGTGGTGAAGGGGCTGTTTATAGAGTTGATAGCTTCAGTGGGCCATCTACATTCATTCAGTCATAAGCAAAACCTCCCAGAAGATAAACTCTACACATGGCAGCAACCCTGGAATCTCCTTTATCTTTGCAAGAGCTCCAGTCTAGAGTCTCCTCTAGTGGCTGACTGAAGAGCACATCAATTTTTTCAGACCTTTGATGCAAGGTTATTTTAGGTCTGACAGTAGGAGCTTCTCTGTCTTGCTTACTCAGTATCTAGGAGAGTGTGACACACAGGAGATGCTTACCAAAGAGGTGCTGACTGAGTGAATTATTAGGGGGTGGCCAAAGAGGAGGCTAGGCTAGAGGTGTAACATGTGGATTCTGGAATCAGACTGAGTTTGAACACAATTTCACTACTTACTAGCTGGGTGCCCTGAGACGGGTAATTTAACCTCTCTGAGCCTACATTTTTCTATCTGTAAAACAGAAGGAATAATAATGCCTAGCATGGCCAATACTCAATAATGTTAGCTATTGTAAAGGGAAAAATAATAAGTGGGGATGTTAAGTGACCCATCAGTCAAATCTAAGACATTGTAAACACAAACCATGGTACAAACTAACCTCATCCCTGGCATTTATCTTCCAACACATGACCCTGCTCTGTGCCTCAAGGCCATAGATGGAAACTCTGGAAGCTGAGAAAGCCTATGCCTTTGGAGTGGCAGAGAGTAAAAAACAGAAAGGGCAGGACCAGCCTGGTGGAACTGACCCCACGGTGCGGGTGGACTATCTTCATGAATGATTTCTTCAGAGCCGGATAATGCTGTCCCCAACCCCCAAACTGCCTGATTCTTTTCATTCTGAGTCGCCAGCTGAAGCTCCAAAGCATCATGAACACACACTGCCAGCAGGAAGGCTAGGCTCTGCCACAGCTCTGGTCTTCCACGCCTGGGGTCCCACCACTTCTTCTACCATGGGGGGACATGTGCGTCAGACTTGCCCCGCTGAGAGATGACCCACATTCTGGGCTGACCAAGGCAAAACATACTTTTTTCTATCATAAGACTTAAATGTCTATTTTCCTATTTGAAAACTAACACTTCAAGGGCCATTTAACTTTAGTAGCAGTGTAATTACGAAGTTCCATCAACTGTTTTGTAGTAATACTTTAATGAGAACTGGTATTAAATTAGAAAATTAGACACATAGATATGATATAGCTTGAAAGCTATCCTCTGCCAGTTTTTTTTCCATTCACACCATTATCAAGTGGATGAGCCACATGGTAATGGGGCGGGGGAGCTCATGGGAACAACCTTAGGAAACTGCACAGGAGACCACAGAAAAGATCTATACTTAGCAATAATTAAACTTTAGATGAAAAATGTCAAGTATCCCCAAACTAATGAAAAGTCAAAAGTATAATTAGATTGTAAATGTGCCTTCCAGAAGAAGGGCAGCTCCATTTCCCAATCTGTGAAGGGGAAAAGACCTCATTTTTGTTTCCATTTCCCTTCAGAAAGCATGAATCTTTCATGTTAAATGCAGTCACGCTTGTTTGCTTATCCCAGTTAAGAACAAGACATGTTAGAGAGAAACTGAGAAATCAAGGAAGCTGTGAGTTCCAAAAAACAACAGGAAGTAGAAGTATACTGCTTACTAGAGCATTTAAAAGTATTATTGCCAAATAGTATTTCAGAAATGTTTATACACAAAGCACAAAAATAAGCAGCTGAACACTATGTTTTGATGGCACCAACCTCCTCCCTGTGTTAAATTATGACAGTGGTTTGGACCTCTGTGGTCCCATGTGCTGGTGGTTATTTTCAGCCGTCTCTTAGGCAACAAGTGCTGCTGTACTGAAACTCACCAACATGCTCGACTTTCAGAACCAGAAATGTGATTTAGTAATGACACACCTAACTCCAGAGGAGTCAGATTCCTTCATAAAGAATGTGAATATGTATCCAAACCATGAGATTTATGGTGCAGTACGGCTAATTGAAAATGAAATTGGAAATAAATTAAAACCAACTACATGTTTTAATCAGTTTGGAAAACTTCAAGTATTGCAGCAATGGGGTAAGTAAGTTTCTTCTGGAAAATGTATAATGATGTCATTATTTTGGTACTTGTGAATCCAGGATTGCAGAAAATAAAACAGAGACCGCTATTTGCAAAATGCAACAGATAGGTGACGCTGTGGTTCATGGCAGATATGAAATCACACTTTTAAAACCTGGTTTATTACAAAGGCCATGCCTAAGGTCTAAACACGAGGATTGCAAAGTCAAATAGGTACCTTAAAAAGGCATCTGACTCACACAGGAGTTACATTTTTGCTTTGGCAAATAAACTCCTGTAACTTCTAAGGTGTCTACTAATTTTCCAATTGGCTAAAGAATGTCTTAGATTATTACTTTAATTTTAAGCATTTACAAGGCTTTTCATTGACTGCTACCATTTAGGAAAATCAAATGCTCATGAAATGTTGGCTTTCTGAAGCATAATGAGTTAATAACTATGTGACATTAATCACAAACCCAAGGAAAACTTTGAGTTGGTTACCTATGGCAAACTGTCAAAATAGCTCCACTTGGTAAAGGTGGCTTTCCTTTTTGGCTAGAAAGGCCCTCTGTGCTTGGCTTCAGATGCCTTGTGTCCAGTTTCTTGGCTCCACCCCTTCCTGACTGCCCCACGACTGTGGGTTACATGGCTATTTAGTTCTCTGAGAGTCTCTTTTCTTCCAGTCGACACCAGAGGTTACCATATCTGGCGTCCTAGGTCTTTCCTAACAACACAGGGAAACCGGCAAAGCTTATCTTTAGATGCCTACTACCATCCTCCTCGTTGCCAGTTCCTGCTTCTTCTAGACTCACTTCCCTCATCTAAAATGTGGGGGTTCAAATACCTACCTCATAGGGTTGTTGAGAGGATTAATTGATAGAGTGCTTGTAGAGGGTATAGCACCGTGGCTGGCACTTCACAGGTTCTAAAAAATGATAATGGTCCCCTCCCTTCTCCACCTCATCAACTGGACAAATGAAAGCAAACTATACGGCAACAGTTGGTAAATAAACCTCTTACAGACATTTCATTTTAAAAGGTTTTCAAAGTGACTAGTCTACCCAGGGATTCACCAGTCCCTCATCCCTTCCCTGACTGGGGTAGAAGGTAAGTGGGGCCTTTTAGGCTGTGGCCAGACCACTGTGATAAGCAATGAGCCTTCTCCAGAGGGGTTGCAAGCTGATACAGAATGCAGCGTAAATCTCACAAAAAATATGTGTAGGGCTTTCAGGTGTGTTTTCCATTGCAGATTTGAATTAACACTGAAAAGGACTCAAAGAGCAAAAACAGTCATTTACCCAGTCAAAAGCATAACACTATTTTCAGGGCTTAAGAACCCACACAGGAGCAGATGGAGTGAGTGGCTCCTTATCTTTCCAAGAATTCAAAAACTACTGGCCTCCTGACCAACAATGAGAAGACTAACCTCTGGCTAAAATGAGGGTAGCTGAGCCCCACAGTAACTTTTAGCCATGTGTACTTTCTCCTTTCTGGAAGGATCTTTTAATCAGCGCTAGCTAAGGAAAGAGAGTGTTTCTTAAAATGTAAATGAGAGACAGAAACTGAGATGGAGAGAGCAGAACAGGCACCACTGAGTTTGAAATTCTCTAGCCAGAAAGTTCTATCATACCTTTTGTTTCTCTTCCCCTGGAGCGGGCCACGTTTTACCTGTTCAGTCCCTCCCTTCTCAGGGTCTCCTGAGGTGCAGTAATGCCTCAGAAGAGTTAGTAATTAATTGGTAGGACATTGTCGCAGTGGAGTGCTTAGCGAGAATTGCCTTTTAGAGAAACCTTAGTGTCAAACGTTGCTTTTGTGAGCCTGTGGGGCTTCCAGGCATCTCCCTCAGTCAGCAACCCTGGCAAGTCTAAGCGACCGCATCGCGTGGTGCTCGGGCAGCTGGAAGCTGGTCACCGCGGTCAGATGGCATCTCGCACCCAGCCCCCTCATTCACGTCCAGCCCGCGCCGGGACTGAAACGTGGTCTCCCTAGCACGAAACCAAGGAACTCGAGTCTTGTGTGAACACCATGCCGGCCCATCCCCAACGACTGCCCTTGATGCAGATCAGTAATATTTTTCTCTCATATAAATCGGGGTTCTGCTGAAAAACCTCCATATTTTCCACTAAAGTGAAGGCTGCCCTTTTCCTTGTGATTCTGTTTAAAAGATAAAATCTGACACTTCCCTAAACTGTCCTGTAGGGGATACCGTCCAGGGGACGATTAACGGGATGGTTTGTGTCACCCCTGAACACACGTGGGCACAGCAACTCCACAGGCCGGCAAACGGAAGGGACGCGGAACCGAGGGCAGTTATTTTCCAGTCAGTAGATCTGATGGAGAAAGATGCCAAACGCACTTCCCAAGCCAGCTGAACTCCGCGGGCACCTAATCATTGCCAGATGTGGGGTGGGCGCACGGAGAACATCCCCGAGTCTCCGAGGAAACACCCAGCCCGCCGCACATCAACTTCTCCGACGGAGAGACTGCAACAATCGGGGAGCACAGCGGTCTCGGGAAACGCGGGGAGCGCCTCAGAGCGGAAAGCGGACTCTGGGGAATGATGATGCCTCCACTCTCCTCGGCACCTTTTTTCAATTAGAAAGTTGGGAACTGGAATCCATAAACAACGATGTAGGGCTTCAAACTACTTTGCAGAGACACGCTGGGAAGGGGAATACTTGCACGCTTCCAAGCCCCAACCTCTCGGTCTCTTGCCGTACCCAGCCACGGAGCCGGGAGCTTCCCAAGTGTGCACGCACGATCTCGGCGCCCCTCTCCCCCGCCCAGCACCCCCAGAAAGGTCGCGCAGGAACGCACCTCCGCCCCCTCCCGCGCGCCCCGAAACCCTCTTTGCCCTGCCGCCGCCGCCGCCGCCTCCGCCTTACCTTTCATGGTGACTAAGGAGACGCACCGCCTGCCAGGGAGCTCCGCGCCGCCGAGAAGTTCGCGCTGAGCAGCGGTCACTGCGCGCCCATGGCAGCCGCGCGCGCGCGTCGGCCGTCTGCGCTCCAGCCCTCCCTCGCCGCCCGCCCGCGCTCCCCGCTCGGCGCTCTGTGCCGCGGGGCGGCCGCGCGCGCCGCTCACCCCGGGCGGGAGGCGCCGCGCCCGCCGGCGCCCCTCCCCTGGCCCCCGGGGCGCGCCAGCCCCGCGCCCGCGCCCCTCTCCCGCCCGCCCCGCCCGCCCCCGGGCCCGCGCCGGCCCCAGCGCAGTCACTTTCTCGCCTTGCCTCTCCTCGCCCTCGCTCCCTCGGGTTCCTCTTTTCCCGCTTTGGACCAGCGGCGGAACCAAGTCCGAGGAAGCGCCTCCGGGCAGTCAAGTGTTCCGCCTGGGTCTGCGCGAAGTGTGCTACTGCTGCTGCTGAGCTTGTTTCTATACCCCGAACCACCTAGAGCGTGGGGTGAGAGAGTTGGGGAGAGGCGGTGTCCCGGGGTTGGCGGGGTAAGGTTATCCTTTCCTCAAACGGCTCTGGGGCATGGAGGCTTAGAAGATTAAACTAGGGGAGAACGTCCTCGGGTTCAAAGTTTCTGAGTGCGCTCGTTGACCCTGAAGGAAGTGGGGTAGCAAGGAGGCGTGCTCACTGTCACCCGGGAGAGTTGTCGCTAAATCCGAGGTCACCATTAGACGCTCTCCTGCAGAACTAGAGCAGGATTGCAACTCTTAGACCTTCCAAGAGACAGGCTGAGACCGAAAAAACGCTTCAGATTCCCCTCGGTTGGAAAAGTCACTGATGCTTCTACCCACTGCTCTGAAATTGTCAGGTCGACCCTGTTTTACCAAGAAAGGATCCGCTTCATAATAAACCCTTTCATTGTGGCCCGTGGTTACCCTACTGTGTTTTTCTTTCCTTTAGAACCGCACCCCCACCCCCACCCCCATCAGACCCGTTGCTTTATTACTTTGAAACATAAACTAAGTGATGAGTGGAGTTGTGGGGAGGAAGATGCCGAAGAACTTTCTTCAATTATGAAATGAAAGATTATCACGCGTTTACTAACACATCGAAAGCAGTACAATTCTGGCTGGGCAGTTGTCACGGCTTTTCAGATGTCATCTCCCGAGGACTTGGTAACGCAGTGCAATCGATACATTGATTCATTGTAAATAGGGAACTCTGCTCTAGTAAAAAGCAGTGCCAGAAATGAATACATTCTAAAATATTTCACAGACTGTCCATTCCAGAAGCTCTCCTTTTTTCCTGAACATTAAGGGAAAACTTTTACATGACTAGCAAAGAAAAATACAAAAACTGGCACTTTTCAATTTTGCTCGCTTTAGTGATGGAAACCACAGGGTCCCTGAAATTTATTCTGGAGACTTTCAGCTCTCACTGCCTGTCTTGCACAGCAAATGAGAGTCTCTGAAGAGAGTTAGGATACGAATTCTCAGCCTAGAGATTACTAACCAATGCTGGGATGAAGTAAACCCATCAGTTTCTTTGAGTAATAGTTTCTCCAACCAAAAAAGGGAGAGAATTTTAGGTCCACTATTTGAACTGGAAAAAAAAAAACATTAAAAAAATCCCTGAATTATAGATATGACACCAAATCACAGTCAAGAAAAAATAGACACATTGGATTTTGTCAAAATTAAAAACTGTGTATAAAAGATTGCTATTGAAAGAGTAAAAAGGCAACCTACAAAATGGGATTTGCAGATACCCTAGAAACCCACAGAAAATATCTGCAAACCATATATCTGATAAGAGGTTAATATCCAGAATATACAAAGAACTCCTACAACTCAGCAATAAAAAATGGGCAAATATTCAAATAGACATTTCTCCAAAGAAGATATGTAAATGGCCAATAAACATATAGAAAATGCTCAATATTACTAATCACTAGGGAAATATAAATCAAAACTATAATAGATACCACTTCATACCCAGTAGGACAATTAAAGAAATAAAAAATAAGCAGAAAATAACAAGTGTTGGCAAGAATGTGGAGAAATTAGAACCTTCATGCATTGCTGATAAGAATGTAAAATGATGCAACGACCATGGAAAACAGTATGGTGGTTTCTAAAAATTTAAACATAGAATCACCATATTACCCAGCAATTCCACTTCTGAATATATCCAAAATAATTGAAAGCAGGGACTCAAACAGATATTTATATATCCATGTTCACAGCAGCATTAGTCACAATAGCTAAAAGGTAGAAGCAAACAAAGTATCCATCAGTGGATAAATGGATAAACAAAATATGATATATACTAACAATGAAATATTATTTAGCTTTAAAAAGAAAGGAAATTCTGGCACATGCTACTTTGAAGGTATTCTGTTCAGTGAAATAAGCCAATCACAAAAGGACAAATATTGTATTATTCCACTTAAGAGTTACCTAGTCAAATTCAAATAGACAGAAAAGTAGAATGGTGGTTGCCAGGGACTATGGGAAGGAGAAGATGGGGAATTAGTATTTAATGAGTACAGGTTTTCAAGCTTGCAAGATAAATAGTTCTGGAGATGGAAGGCAGTGATGGTTGCCCAATATTGTGACTGTGCTTAATACCACTGAACTATATGCTTAAAAATGGTTAAGATGGTACATTTTATATGATGTGTATTTTACACAATAATTTTTTTTTTCTAACAGAATTATGAAGTTGGAAAAAAAAAACGCACAAAATCCTAAACCTATCATGGTAGCCAGACTCACAGACCTGCTTATGAGAAAATAGACTCAGCAACTCTTTAGGGAACAATTCCAAAGAGGATTTCTGGAAAATTGCCTCCTCCCTCAGCCCCACTACCTTCAACACAGAGTGGATTGAGCCCCACAGGTGGGTCCCAAAGGTACCAGCCTGGTACCTCCTCTGAGCCCCGCTCTGGAGTATAAAAAGGCTGCAGTTTGCAGTCACATGATCATCAGCTGACCAAGATTTCTAGGTCAAGAGCCTGGGAGCAGTAGGGGATTGAGCTGGGACTCAGGGAGAGAAGTGAATGGCAAAGGTAGGAGAATGAAATGGTCAGAAAGGATTAAGTCAACGCTGCAAAGATGCCTTGGACTCTTCAGTGGAAATGGGCTACAGGGCCTGCAGGTCACACTCAACCCACCCCGCCTCCAGCAGCACCAGCCAAGCACTGCATTTGCATGACTTTTAGAAACCTGAGGACAGCATAGTCTCATTTAATCCTCACCCCAATCCCATGCTAGTATTGCCTTTTAACTGATGAAAAAGCCCAATTGCCTTTGTCTTCTCCCTTTCCCTCAATCTCAATCCCTAAGGGGAGCAGAGTTTGGCACCCCGAAATATGCCTTTTGGATATTGATTGTTTTAAGCTGGTTATTTTTTAAGAAATGAAAGATTCAGGAAAGACCTATGATCTTCCCCCTAACTGCCTAAAAGGATCTGGACAGAGGACCTGCTCCAGGAAGGGAGCTTTCATTGTAGATATCCATGGTTTAATAGAACTAAGTGTGATAGGCAGGGAGGAACCTAGCAGGGCACATTGGATCAAAGTCCTCTCTGTGTCCCATTGTTAAAGATGGCCCAGCAAACATTTGTTTACCAAACATTTGGTTTTCTGTCTCCATGTGAATTGCCTTTCTGCCCTTTGAAGTTCCAATACCCCAGCCCCTTTCTCCTTAGCTCAAGATGGCATATGAGCCTTAAGTGCCCAATGAGATTAAGGTCTCATATTCTTATGGAACCCCTGCATGTACATACGTAGCAAATTTTGATTATTTGCTAATCTTTGTCGTGTTAATTTTTTTTTGTAGTCCAGCCAGGGAAATTTAGAAAAGTGGAAGGAGGAAACAGTTTCAGACTGATGCTCTGAATCGCGAAACATTAAATGGAATAAAATATTGGCTTGTTGGACCAACAGAAAAAGCAGCTCTCAGTTAGAGTCATCTTTCAAAAACCTTAAGTTTAAGAACCAAAGATAGAAACACTGACAAAATTCATAAGCTTTTCAAGACCTAAACATTATTTCATTGTTCAAATAAACTTTTCATGCAGCTCTCAAGAATAATTATATCTTGGAGGTTGGAGACATAGGCCCGGTGTCCATTACAACACCATTAGTCTCTTTATGGGATCATAACATTTCAGCGGACTTGCTTAGCAGCACAATGGCTATTGTGGCAAACAATGTGACTCAGATGACCATGCTGTGAAGCCAATATCCCTCTCAAAAACACATACATACATACATACATACATACATACATACATACATACATACATACTTAAGCTGCTCTCTGGCCATATGCAAAGGCTTGATTTTCAGAGCATGGGGTATCATTCACTGATGGCTATTCTAGGGGCATTCCATTCATTTCACTTTCCCTGCTCTTCATTTTTAAGGCTCTTCCCCCCATTGTTAATCCCTTTTATGTTATTTGGTTTTTCAATGAATGTTAATTGCTAGAAGCTATTGTTACAAAGATGAAGAAAGACATGGTCCTTCTCTTAAGAAGCTCTTGGTCTATTGTGATGATTCTCCAAGTTGAACAAGCATGGAAATGAGCAGGGCAAGTATCTCCACCTCTTGCAGAAAGATTCTAACGCGGAGATCTGAGGTGATGCCCAACCATCTGCACTTTCTAAAGACATCTCTGAGTGATTCTGTTATAAGTGGCTCCAGACCTCTTTGTTCGACCCACTGGTCTGGAGGTTGAGCATTTTCCACGTTCATTTCAATCTCAACCACCCTTTAAAGCCCAGTCTGAATGCAGCTTTCTATGTTACCTTAATCAATGTCATTACCTTCTTTCTTTCTCTAGCACTTTATCTATATCTCTCATGGTATGACCATTTCTCACTTGCAATCTTTACTGTAGATTCTCTCTGAAAAGCCTTGTTTCACCTACCAGACTCATGGAAGGAAAACTGTTTGACCCAACTTTGCATTTAAGCAACATGTAGCACAGTGCCTAGTATATAAATAATCAAGTAAGTCTTGCTTGCTGGATGAAGGGGTCCATTTCTAAACAAAGAGTTGCATTGTTAAGGCAGACATGGCTAAATGTACTAACATGATGGAGAAAGAAGGTGTGTTTCTGAGGTGAAATGTTAGGCACAAGGCTTCATAGATGGGAATTGGCATATGATCTTTGGGGAGACACTGAATAGCTTGGCTGAAATGGAGCAAAATGAGCTGCATAAGGAGGGAAGAGAAATGAGTGGGCACGTGGGAGGGGGTGGTGCCTCCAGGATGTACTGACTGCTAGCCAGAGAAGAGGCACTGAGATGGTCAGAGACCAAAGTATTGTAGTGGTCTCTCATCTGTCTTTCAATGCCACTCTGGCTGCTGCATGTTGGAGCCTGGAATGGAGCAACAGAAGGCCACTTGGAGGTTTTCTGCAGAATTCCGGATGCACTACAGTGGTCTTCACACAGGGGAGGCAGGAGAGATAAAGCAAGTGGAGAAATGTGGGATATAGTGGAAGCAGAGCTTGGTGAGCATTGCAGGGGCGCAAAATACAATTTCCTCCCACCTTTCTAAATTCTTCTGGCTGAGATAATAATCAGATTAGCATGAGACAGATTAACAGGAGTAAATGACCAAATTTATGTATGTTCATGTAGGGGTTCCATAAGAATATGAGACCTTAATCTCATTGGGCACTTAAGGCTCATATGCCATCTTGAGCTAAGGAGAAAGGGGCTGGGGTATGGGGTGTTGGAACTTCAAAGGGCAGAAAGGCAATTCACATGGAGACAGAAAACCAAATGTTTGGTAAACAAATGTTTGCTGGGCCATCTTTAACAATGGGACACAGAGAGGACTTTGATCCAATGGCCCTGCTAGGTTCCTCCCTGCCTATCACACTTAGTTCATATTAAACCATGGATATCTACGATGAAAGCTCCCTTCCTGGAGCAGGTCCTCTGTCCAGATCCTTTTAGGCAGTTAGGGGGAAGATCAAAGGTCTTCCCTGAATCTTTCATTTCTTAAAAAATAACCAGCTTAAAACAATCAATATCCAAAAGGCATATTTGGGGATGCCAAACTCTGCTTTCCCTCACACGCTACAAGGCCACCAGCAATGGGGCTATTTCTGGAGCATCTTTTTAAGTTCAGTGAAAAGTCAAGGGCTGAGAAAAATGAAAATGTGGCCTCTGGATTTCAGCGTGGAGATGTGACTAAGTTGACACATAAGCCGAAATTTCCTCCTTGTGACCTGCGAAGGTGACCAGTTGTTCTGTTCCAACTCCAAAATGGTAATGATTGTTTTCCTATTATGCTTCAGATGTATGACATCTGGACATTTCAGACTATTGACCAACATAAAAAGGTTTTTAGAATTTATTTTTGCTCTTAATGTGTGTCTTTTGCAGTGACATTGATGAGATGGATTTGCTTTGGTATCATCTTTCACTTGATTTTGTCATTTGTTCTGGTGAAGATGAAGGGTGTTGATATGAGCAAATCCACAATCTGGCAATCAGCAGAATTTGACTCAAGGGCCTGTTCTGTTATTAAATACATGTCTGATTTAGAGCAGGCCTCTAACATTTCTAGCACTAACTAGTATTAGTGTAAAATAAAAGGTTTTTAGACTACATCATTTCCAAGGTCTTTTTCAGCTCAAAATCTCTAACACGAAATACATATAAATACTACCTGAGTACAGAATACACACACAGAAAATATGAAAGTTGAAAATTTTGACATATTTTGAATATAGATATATACACATATATATGTATTTATACGTATAAATGTATGTATGTCTACACCCAAAAAATGTCTGAATTTCCAACTTTCACACTGATCAGCTACAAGTATATATTTATGTGTATAAATATATATACAAATCAGTAATCTGCTACAGATACATATATGAAAATATACATACAATATACAAATATATATAAATTTATATAATACGTATTATACAAATATGTATAATATGTATTTGTAACTGATCACTGTGAAAGTAGGAAATTCAGACAAATAAATATATTTATTTGGGCTGATCACTGTTTTAAATATCAGACTGGCTCAGAGGTACATACATCTTTGTTTCATGTTGGTATTCCTAGTGCATACTAAGCATTCAGGAAGTGTTTGTTGAATGAATGAATGAATGAATGTTCAAATGCAATTGAAAAAGATCCAAAAGATAGAGGAGCTGTTTTACATCCATCAAGTCTCACCTTCCTTTAAAATGAGCCTCTTCATTATAGTAATAATAGTAGCCATAGCTGATATTTATTGAGCATTTTTATGTTCTAGACCTATGCTTAACCCTTGATACACATTATGTTTTTTTTTATCAGATCAGAAAATATTTGAGACTTCAGGGAAATCACTTAACTTTGAGTATCAATTCCTTCATCTGAGAAATGAGGACAATAATACCTATTGTGCAACATTTTGGGAAAGATTAGAGATAATCTTTTAAAATACTTCACACATTACCTGTCACTTAGGAGAAGCTCAGTAAATTATATGAATTTTCAATTAATTTATAATCTTATATTTTGTTTTTTAAAGTAAACAGAAGACAAGTTGAACAAAGGTATAATGGTTTTGTTCAATTATTTTATATGAAATAACCATTTGGCTGGGTAGGAAAAAGCCTAGTAAAATTAATTTTAAAACACTGTTACATTTTTAAAAGCAAACAAGTACAAAAATAGTAGCGATCCTAAAAGAGTTACCTTATAGATAAGTTAAAATGTTTATAATCCATACATACATTGTTACTAAGTATGGTGCTTGAACATAATTTGTTCTCTGAAGTAATTTAAAATATTAACTTTATGAATATTATTTATACTATAATTTGATTAATAATGGTGAACAGGTAAACTTCTGTTAAGCTTTTGTCAAAATTGTTACAAATTCCATGTAAGTGTATCAAGATTGGTGAGGTTTCCCAGTACTGTTTTATTCCTATGTGTTGATATTATAGTCTTTCAAGACTGGCAGAATTTTATTTTACTCCTTACTTCTTATAAATAACTAGCCATTTTCATTGGAGTTTTTGACTCATATAAATAACTTACACTACATTTTTATTTAAAGCTAAGATCCAGTAATTCTTTCCACTTTAGTTATTTATATCTTTCATTGAGGCAATACATTATTCTTGAGCTTAAAGTTTTCTTTACTTTGAATATGCTTTCTTAGCACATATGAATAGTGCACATCAATATTCTAAAAGACTTACTTAAAAAACAAAGAGCACTAGAACTGCAAATAATTTTTTAAAATAAGTTCTTTATTTTCATAGACTTTCTGCTGAATTTAAAAGGTGTTTGTTGTTGACTGCTCCTATGCTGTAGTGAATTCTCACATGGCCCATTAAGTTGGTCTGCTCTATGAATTTTAAAAGTTGTGGATTTCCAACCACACACAATTAAAATATTTAGTATTCCTGATCATGGAAGCTAAAAGGCCACAAGAGTTCCACAACTTTTCTAAGCCCAAGAAAATCAAGAATAAGTTTCCATTAAGATTCCTATTAAATATATTCAAAAAAGCACATCTCAAACTGAATATAATTTTCCAATAATTTTTGAGTTTTTGAGAGAAAAACTCGAAACTGAATTTTATAACAAAATTCTATTTAATATCTTCTGGAGAAACTGTGGCTAATGGAATCTTTACAAAATATTAGAACCTTAAATTTTAATGTGTTGTAAGGAAAATTCCCACAAGTGAGAAGCCAGTGTCCTGGTCCCAGCATAGATCATAGCTCCCTTTGCTGGGGCCTAATAAGTCCTACTGTGTCCTCATACATGCTCTGGGAAGGCTATTTCCCCATTTTTCGAACAACTACTCCTGACCCTTTTCTCAAGGACCCTGATTGACGCCCACCCTCCTACCCTCAGCAGATGACCTCATCTCCTCCTCTACAGAAAAACAGTGGTTATCAGGCAGGAATCTCCTCCAAGTTCCTGCACTCTCCCCTGTTCCTATGCCAGCTACAATTTATCTCTCTCAGCACCTGGCCTCCCCACTTCCCCCTATTGTCACAGGAAGAGGTATCTTATCTGCCATTCAGGGCTCCCCTTCCACCTGTGTTATCAAACCCCACCATCACACCCCATCCCCATCTATTATTATCGCCCTCCCCTCTCCCACTCCCTCTAGATTCCTCTTTCACTTCCTTCACTCTTCTTTTCATCAGAGCCAAGTTCCTGCAGACGTTTACACTTGCAGCGCCCACTCTCTTGACCTATTTCCACTTTAAATATCTGCTACACAACTCCTGCCACACGGTGGCGCTGGCCCTGCTATTACAAAGGTCATTCAAACCAAACAGCCAAATCCAACGGGCACTTTGCATTCCATCCTTGATGCATCCAACTTCTCTTCTATTGACCCCTCAACTTCTTGAACATCCCTCCTCCATGTGATATGTGTCATCAAGTCTCTGATACTCTCCCCAATTCTATCACTCTTTACTCTCGGTCTTCATTGCGGCTCCTCCGAATTTGCCTCTCTTCAAAATAAGGATGCTCCAAAGATTGTGCCCTCATCTCTGCTTCCCAGTCCTTAACAACTGTCCATTTCTGATAACTTCTTTTTCCTGCCTGGACTTTTTGGATCTCCAGACACAAATATCCAATTGCTTAATCGATATTTCAAAACTTTTCCCTCTCATGTAGAGTTTCAAACACACTGGCATGAAGTTCTTATTTTAAAAAACCTCATCTCTGTATTGTTCCTGATATTATTTGTACTTTCTATCTGCTAGAAGTTTTCTATTTCAAAGAAACAGCTTTGATTTTGCTTGTCTTTATGTTTTTATTTTGTTTTGTTTCTCTATTTTATTTTTGCTCTTACCTTTATTATTTTCTTCCTTTCCTTTCTTTGGTTTAACTGATGTTTTTTCAGTTTTTTTGAGATGAATGCTAACCATTTGTAATTTTCTTCCTTTTTTTTTTGATGGAGTTAAATATTGTGGTAGATATTTGTTATTCTTCTGGGGAATCTAGCACCTGAATCCCCTACTATTTTTAGGTTATTTCCCACCATGTTAGTGTTGAAGGGAGGAAAAGCCTTCTTCCCACTATTCAAGCAAAAAGACTATATATGAGCTGTCTCCACTTATCAAGCTATGGAATTTTAAGTTGCCAAGTATTACCTCTCAACAGTTTAGGTTCTGACATATACTGTTGCTGAAAAAAAGTTTGATATCATCTAGTTGCTATTTCTTTGCCTTTGCTCTTCATTTTCTGACACGTTTTTAGGATTTTCTCTTTATTCTTGAAATTCTGTGGTTCAATTATAATTGTTTAGGTATGAAATTATTTTTTTTTATCTGCTTGGTACCAGGAGCATACTTTCAATGTAAGAACTCATGTCTTACTTTTCTGGAAAATTCTCAGCCATTTACCTCTTGGAATATTGCTTTCAAATTCCATCAATTCTCTCCTCTTTCCCATAAAACCACTACTTTCTGTATTCCTTTTTCTGGCTAAATTTACCATTATCCAACCATTTGCTCAAGTCAGAATCCTCATTCATTCTTTTTTCCTCACCTTCCATACGTATCTTCTTCCAGTCTGACTACCAATTCCTCCCCATCCCAGTCCTTAATTCCATCTGTGAAATCAGCCCACTAAAAAACACATCTTACTCTATTACTCTATAACTAAATGTTCTCAGTTAGCTCAAGGATAAAATCCAAACTCCATAATACAGCATGGAGGGAAGGACAAGCATGACTCCCTCTCAGCCTCCAATCTAATCTATTGACAGTTCCCTTATCCTCAATCTGTTTCACACCCTTTGCTCCAAAGGAAATTCCCTTGCCTAGACCACCAGACCAACCCATCACATCTTCCACTCCCCATTCCTCCTCTCCCCAGGCTCATCTCCCCAGGCTCATCTGACAAATGCTCAAGATTTAAGAAACTTCTGTTCTGAAAATGACTTTTACAAACCCCTCACTCTCAGACTTGATTGATCCCTCCTTCATGCCCTCAAGAAATCTGATATTACAGCTTCATTATAGAACCTAATGGGCAATTATTACATATATTTGTTTTTCCAACTAGGCAGTAATCTCTTCTTGATCAAACATTTTATTTTTTCAATATCTAACACCAAATCTGACATATAGCATGCACACAAACAATGCCTATTGAATCGTTAGAATTAAATGCAGGTGAATCTTTTTCTACCAGATCTTCTCTTTCTCATTGATAAATTAAGAAGTTAGATTGGATGACCTCTAAGACTTCTTCCGGGCTCAGCAGTCTACCATTCTTACACCTTGAATGTCAAAGTGTAAGTTTGGGTCAAGTCACTCATGACCCATTAAAATTTGCTATTCACTTATTCATTCAGCAAACATTTATGCTTTATCTGTTAGAAATCAAGCACGCAACAGTGACAAGATAGAGTGGGTTCTGCCTTAAGGATCTTAGCACTTGTTGGGGAAGAAGCACTTGTTGGGGGGAAGAAGCAATTGTATAAGCAAGAAAAATACTATATGTAGTGTTGATGAAGGACTATATATTTAGTAATCATGACTCAGAGAAGTGCTGAGCAACAAAAAGCAAATTCATAGAAGAAATGAGGCCATCTTTTATGGAAAAAGCAAACCCTAAACCATTGATACTTTAAGTCAGTGAGGACAAACTAGACTTCGCCAAGCCCATTCTTTCTCATATTCAGATCCAACCTAAACCGTGTCTATAGTTACCAGCAGCAAGGCACAGAGGGCTGCCAGAATTCATTCAGTAAACCTATACTCAGTCACTTCTCGGGCAAGACACTCTGCTGAGTATGGAAAATACAAAGACATATGGAACATACATCCCCCTAAGCTCACTCCTACCTTCTGGAAATAATAAGGTTAGCTGGCTAATATTTATTGGTCACATTAGGTGAGCACATAATCTACTGACTGCCTCGTGAGTATGGTTGTTACTATAATTCCCATTTTACAGATGAGGAAACTGAGGCTCTGAGAAGTAGTTTGTTCAAGGTCCCAGGTGATCAGGGTCAGAACTAGGACTCAAACTCATGACTGTCTGACCTTGTGACCTTGGAGACTTTGCTTTTACCATTGCCTACATTGTCTGAGCCTCAGGACTGACTTGGGGGTTTGTGGAAAGCAGGTGCAGTGTGTCCTTAGATAGTAGTGCTCCAGCTTCCTTGATGGGCAGGGGAAATGATATGAACCAGAGAACTTTAGGTAGGTGGTGTGGATTACCAAAATGGAATGTTTTAATCATTTCCCTCCATTGTTCTCAAAGGTGGTTGAAATCTGTTTGATTCTTCATGGTGAATACTTTGATTTTCTTTTTCCAAAGAGTGATGTAAAAAACTGTGGTGTGTCTATGGCCATGCCACCCTGAATGTGCCAATTCCTGTCCAATCTCGAAGCTAAGAAGGATCGGGCTTCTTGGATGGGAGACCACCTAGGAAGACCAGGTACTGTAGGTGTAAAAAATAAATAAATAAAAATACGGGATTGTAAGCTGACAAGGTTTTTGCAATCTGTGAGGTCAACCAAGGGTTGCCTTGCCTAAATAATAATAATGATGATGATAATAATAATAATAATAATAATAATAATAATAATAATAATAATAAAAGAAAACTATGGTGCTCATTAGGAGTGCTTTATTGGTCTTTATATATGAATCAAATTTCTTCTAAAAATAAAATTTAAATTATGATGGCTTTTATCTTTAGCCTTGACTGCAATGTTAATTCTATGTTAGCTATAAAATCGTAGCTTACTAGAGTATAGTCATTTAGTTTCACTAATTAAATTTGCATTATTTCTAATCTTAACTCATATCCAAAAAAAGTGAAAATGTTTAAAAGATTCTATCTATGTATGAGTGTGTGTATAAAGAGACTTTCTCACTGAGATATCTCTAAGTCTGAAAGTTTTTCTGAATTATTTTAAATATAAAACAGTCCTTTCTTCCTCTTCCTTTTCTTACTTGTGTTTGTTTTTTATAAATTAGTAAAATTTGTTGCTGCTAAATATCTTTTGTAACATCTTTTCAGCCCCTTAAACAGCCCCTTAAAATTGCACTGGTTCTTAAGAAAACATACTGAATAGGACTATCTCAAGAATGTGTAAATAATCTTATTTCCTCACCTCCTTAACAGAGTGGAGATTCATTTAGTCAAAATCCCCATAGACAACCATTTATGAAATTTCTGGTTCTTCCATTATAGTTAATTGACTTATTTGGTTGTTTGTAGCACACAAACATAGCTTTTGATTTTGTGTATTTGCTGAGCACTTAAGAATATAGATTTGGGGACTGTACATTCAAAATGATTTGAGTGTAACTACTAGTATCTTCCTATTCTGTTGGCTATCTTTCATCAAAGTTCCTATTTGAATAAAACTGTTTATTAGCCCTACCTTGCCTTCCAAAATGGTCAGGAAGCAAATCTCTCACAAAAAACCTGTCTTTTTTTGGTGTTGGGATAACAATAACATATGCGTCTTACTAGAGCAAGTTGTACCTGCAAGACAGACTACTTCTATCATACTGTGGACCCTCAGCTGTAGGGAACAATAAATTACTCATAGATCAAGAGTCAGTGGCCCATTTAGAGGGAGCTGCTCAGCATCACTAGGTAATGGGTAAGAGTGTGAGTGTTGGAGTCATACATGCCTTAATTTGAATCCCAATTGTCCCACTAATCAGCTGAGTGAATTTGGGCAAGTTGCTTAAACTTTCTGAATCTCACATTCCTTAAGTGTAAAATCGGAGAAATAACATAATGAGCTCTCAATAAGTGCCAGCTATTATCAGTTATCAGTCTTACAGATGCTTTTAAAAGTCCCTCATCTTGATGATCAATTGAATTGCTTATGTCTAGAATGATGGCTAATTCAATTATCTTTTCTCCACTGCTTCTGTTCTTATTTTAACGGATGTACTCCCTAATAATTTGTAGTCCCTGGCTGTTTGTAGTTATTGATGGTCTTGGTGTCTCCCACAAAGTCCTCACACCTCAGACTCAAGGTATGTGAGCCCATAATTACCCAGAAAGACCAGGACTGTCCTTTGCCACCCACACTTCCTCAGGGGCTATGACTTCCCTAATTCCTGAAGGCCCAGGGCAGACCAAGGCCTAAACTTAGAACTTGTTCTTAGAGGTTGCTTTCTCCTGAAACAGATATCTTTTAGATAATCTCTTTTTGCACTTATTTCTTCAAACTTTACAACAAAGACTTGTTTAGATGCCAGTCAAACATACCTGATGATGACTCTGTAGAACAGGGGTCCAACCCCTAGGCTGTGGACTGGTTCCAGTCCGTGGCCTGTTAAGAACCAGGACAAGCCAGTGAAGCTTCGTCTTTACTTGTAGCCACTCCCCAGCGCTAACATCACTGCCTCAGCTCTACCTCAGATCAGCAGGCATTAAGTCCTCATAGGGGCACCGGTCCCTGGTGCCAAAAAGTTGGGGACTGCTGCTCTAGAACATTACTTCGGACATGTTATATTTTGAGCTCTAAATTCTTTTTAACTCAACAGGCCTTGTGATGTGGTAGAAAAAAAAAATAAATGGACTATGGGTCATGACTGTTGCTGGCCTCATTCTGAGTGAATTGAGGGTTTTAGGTAAATCACCCAACCCTCTGGAGCTCTGAATCCTTGTTTGTAAAGTAAAAGTCCTCTTTAGCCCTTACATTCTGAGATCCTAGAAGCTGTTCTTCCAGGATCTCCAGCTCTTTCCATCGTAAAACTTGAAAGGGCCCTTATACAATGACATGTTTGGTGAATTTAATTTTGGTACTTTATTTTCTTTCTCAGAACATGTGCCTAGAAAGGGTGAAATAAAGTACTGAATTAACCATCCAGAATAACTCAGGCCAAAAATAAATGTTAATTAGACCATTTATTGCCTTTGCCTGGACACACTGGTTTGTCTGACCTCCCTAACCAAGTAGTGCAGTCTCTTATTTCCTACTGTCCTCAGCCTGTGAAGACCCAGCTAGATGCAGTCAGGTCTTTTACTATCCAGACACTAATCATAACACTGTGTTTCCGGCATCCACAAGGAGAAAATACAGACTTTGAAGCTGAATCCCAGAAGACAGAATCCTAATTGGGAACAGTAGGAAAAAATCTATTTCAGTAGAAAATTGTCCATAGTTCAATGTGGATTTGTCTGTAATTATTCCTAAGAGGCTCTTCACTCATCAAAGCCACAGTATCTAAAATAGATACAAGTCATTTTTCTCTGAGAAACAAATTGAAAAAGCAAAGACCACACCAAAATCAGGTCTTGGCATGGCAGAGAAAGCTCTTGGTAGAGCTGAGGGTGGAGGGAAGTAAGTCTGATGGATTCACTCACAGCCAGAGCAGGGCTTGTCAAGGCATCGATATCTGCTCCATAGGTGGGGTTCCTGTCTCCTCAGAACATGTAATCAGGGGTCTTCAATCTTGGGTGGTCTGTTTTTCCAATCCATGATGCCTATTGTATTATCTTATCACTCTTCCCCTTCCCAATTTCCTCTCCTGCTTCCTTCCTTATCCTCCTCTCCTTCTCCCTGTAGCTCCCTAACACCCCCTCCTTCACAAACACATTCTCTCTCACATATAGCCCATAAAGTCAAATTCAAGACTTAGTCTTTCATTATATGAAAAAAAAAAAAACTAAAAATAACAGTGAAACATAAAGGTTATTTTCTAACATAATAGAATTTTCATGTTGGAGGTATCGTTAGAAAGTACCCGGGCAAACTACATTTCTCTATGAGTCAATGAGCCTGAGGAGATAAAATGACTATCTCCTGTTGTTATAACCAGAGCAGGGATTAGAAAACCCAAGTCCCCCACACTCAGATGTTCCTAGTCATCATCTGATTACAAGAATACCTTAGAAATTCATAAAGTTTTGTACTTGACAAAGCACTGTCCTATATGGGAATCAGCCTGGGAATTAGACCAGGTGGCTATTTATAACCCCTATTACTCCTTATACAAACAACAAGGCTAAAAGAGAAAGTATTCTCCACTGGGTCACAGGACTATTAAGTGGCAGGGGCAGGACTTGAACTCCAGAATCTTAAACCGTGTCTTCCTATGCCCTCTCACACTTGTATTTTAGGATCAATTTTGCGTACACCCATTTATATATAATAACAGTAATGATCCAGTTTAAGTGATAAGCTCTTAAGTGTGAGATCAGCACAATAAAATGATTGGGTAAAAATCTAATTGCTCAGCTTTCTGGTTTAGCCTGTAAGTACCATGGCTAAACCGGATACATTCATTCAAAGTCTTCTCTTAAATGTAATACTCTGGATTTACAGCCTCATCTACCTTATCACCAATCTCACCCTAAAACTGAGGAAAGAGGGAGCACAGGTACATTCTAGGGTAGGATCAACAATAAATACATGAAAAATACAAGTCAAAGCCAGCAGTTCTTGATGTCGGCCCAGTGAACCCACCTGCAGGCCTCTCCTTGGTGATATTCAAACGATATTAATGAGGCCTACGTTTTAGCCTGATTTTTTCACTTAGTGTTTTATCATGAATGTTTTACATACCCACAAATACATTTCTATAACAGGATTTGTAATAGCTGCATAGAATTCCACTTTATGTAGGTACTCTATTTTGTCTATCCAATCCTGGGTTGTTGAATTAAGGTTACCTCCGATTTTTCATGTTATTAACTAAAACTAACTAAAAAAACAGCTAAATAATTTGTTATGATGCCTTTCCTATTTTAAGACAATATTAAAGTTCAAGTAGAGAAGCTCAGGTTGATACAGCTAACAAACAAGCCAGTACGTCTTCTCCCGAAAGCTGTTTGTCCGATGGTTTTGTTGGTGCCATGTAAAGAGAATTGGTATTTATAAGAATAAGAGAAGGTTATTAATATCTTTCTTGGGAGTAGTCATTCATTCATTCAGGTAGTCAGTCAGTTATGAATATTTATTGCACATTTAGATATTCTAGGTACTGTGCTAGATGTGTCCTAGACAAAGGTGACTTAAGACACATCTTGGTCAGAACTCACAGTCTGGTGGCATGAGGTGTTAGCGTATGTGTCAGTCTTCCCACCTAGAGAATGAGCTCCTTGAAGGCAATAATGAAGTTGATCCCTTCTCTGCCCATGTGGCACTACCTCAGTGATTTGTGCCTAACAATCCACGGTAAACATTTACCAAGGGAGTGAACACATTTGACCTAAAATGAATAATTGGAACCACTGAACTTTCCAAAAATGAGGAAAGAACCCAGGGTTAAGTGAAAGAAAGGCAATTTGAATTCTTTTTTGCATTAGAAGAGACTGAATTTGAGATTTTTGGAAAATTGTATAAAAAAGCATCTTATTTTTGTGTTGGCTTGCTTTTTTCCCCCTTTTACTGTTTGTTTTAGGTCTAATTCACTCAAGACTTTAGTTACCAGTAACCCAGTTTCTTGTTACTAAACACTGTTAAAATTAAATTTAATTAATACAAATCTTAATGTTAAATGATTATTAACCAGACATGGTTAATAATAGGATGATCTATTTATTCTTGTTCCCAATAGCCTTAATATTCCCAATAGCTTTTCATTTATCCATGAAGTTTGCCCAAAACCTTCTTAGGAGTTTAAAAGATTCTTAGAAGGAAATTTTTACGAAAAGACTCCCTGGTTTTTGCTCATCTTTTAGAAAAAGGTTTTGAACAATCTTATATTCTGAAGCAATCTTATATAAGACATTTTAATTTTTATTATAGTAAACAAACCTCAAGCTTTCTGAAAGTAATTTTGAGAAGTTGTAAATGACCTGATTACAAATTAATTAGCACCCAATCAAGAAGAAAATTAGAATCATAGTATCTTAGAGCTAGGAAAGCTTAGAAATAAGCACCCAATAAAGACTTCATGTAGATTTTTGTTTGTGATAAAGTTCTAAGCACTAATAAAGTTAGATTGATAAGGGAGGGAAAAAAGTCATGGTCCAATGATAATCAATTCACAATTTTCTAGTCACAGATGGGAAACAAGAATGAGGAGAACACAGCTCCTTCCATCTAGTTTAGAGAAGGAATTACACATGGAAGTTAATAGAGTGAGGGAGGGGCATCAGAAGGGCTAGCTACACGATTTGCAGGGCCCAGTGTCAAATAAAATGTGAATCCCATTTCAGAAATTATTAAACATTTCTAGACAGCAACAGCAGAGCATAAAATCAAGTACAATCTGCAAGCTCATGAAGCCATCTTCGAATGCCCTGTTTTACTGAGTACAGGTGTTGAGGCTTTTCCTTTCATACCAAAACCACCTCCCCAGATGTCAATAAGCTCACCCTCTGTTTCCCAGTAGTTACAAGAATTTCAGGCTTTAAAAGGCCCATAAAAGGCTACATCCTCACCAGGCAGATGTCAAGACATGGGTGACCCAAAGCAGCATGAGGGCAGTTTTGGTAGTACCGCATGTCACATAGAAGAGAAGTCTGCCTCTCATGCTTCTTTTCCTTGAGTGGTTTGCTGTGTTCATTTGAATAACAATAACCTCAAAGAATCTTAAGGCAGTGGGAACAAAGCAATACTTTTTTTTTTTTTTTTTTTTTTTTTTTTGCCACATCCCT
The DNA here is from genome assembly GCA_003508835.1 of Eonycteris spelaea. Classification (NCBI taxonomy): domain Eukaryota; kingdom Metazoa; phylum Chordata; class Mammalia; order Chiroptera; family Pteropodidae; genus Eonycteris; species Eonycteris spelaea. Next base: position 3,934,305 of record PUFA01000127.1, on the reverse strand, counting down.
CCCAGATCCTCCACAGCAAAATGTTTACATACCATAGTAATTCTGGACCCTGCCTTAGAAGTCCCACTAGGCCCACCCACCCTCACAAACTTTGCCTTTACAATCCTCTCTCTGAAATGTTAAGCTAAAATCTTGTCCCCTTAAAGTGCCCTGGAAAGAGGCATAGTGCACACCAATGAGTGGCTTTGCGGAGACCACTTCAGGAGGATAACTTGGTTTAGAATCTTGTTGCAGAATAAGGAGCTCACATGCAGCATTTGGGCCAGGAGACAAACCACCCAAGACGATTGCACCCGGACTTCTACTAAGCTCTGTGTCACTTGGAAAATGAAAATGGAACATATCCTCTGCTTTGGGCCAACACATTCTAACACCGAATTGACAAGTAGTTGGGATGGGTGTGAATCAGTGGTGGATTGTACGGGGTGGTGAACCGGCATTGAACTAGAACCCAAGGAACAACTTTCTTGATTTAATTCAGCCTCTTTCTGGCTGTATGAGTTTAGGTAACTCTCATAATTTCTGTGTGTCTCAATGACCTTGTCTCTTTAATGAGGAGTTTGGAATCTCTCAACTTTTGCATCTCTTCCTAAGAAAGAAGAGAAATTCTATGCACATTTTTGTCGAAAAGGTATTGAGGGATGATAGGACAAGGAAAGAGAAAAGAGTCTGTTTAAGGGACAAAGAGTTTGTTCATTGACATAAACAATGAAATACCCAGGGAGGGTGAATCATGTCCAGGAAACCAGAGAAGACAAGAGAAAGGACTAATATTTAGGAATTGAGATAATTAGCTACAGAGCATGTCAGGGTGGTGGGCCTGGGAAATGAAGTATGTTCAAGGGCAAGTTCTTGGCTTTGTGTAACATAAGAGGCGGGAAAAATAGCTGGATGGGATACAGATTTTAATTTCAAACTTCCAAGAGGTTATTATAAACAACTGGAAAGAAGGTTGTTTTAAATCGTGTTTAATGTGAGTATTCACTTGTTGGCAGTGATCAACATTTCCTATAAATTCCACTTACATCTTATGGAATGAAGCCGTAAAGTGTAACGTGTATGTGTAACGTGTAAGGAGAAGAGGTGAAGAAAGAGCAGTGAGGGAAACTTGGAGCCTGAGCACTTGGCATGAAAAATTGGGGAAATTGAACTCCCTTCTTTTATTCTTTTTGGAACTGATGGTGAACAATTGCCTTTTGAATGGCTGTGTTCTTATTAATATACATTTTTTGCTTTGCTTTTGGGTATTAAGTGTGCTCTCCAGAGAATTGTTCAAAGCATTTAAAATAGCATTTGTCAATTTCTCCTTCTAATTAATACCAATGGTTTCATTCAAACAGAAGTTTCAGGCTGATTCCACATAAGCAAAATTAACTGTAGAATCGAACTTCGGTGCCAGAATGACCTAGCTTCAGATCCCTGACCCATCACTTCTTAGCTGTGTGACCTTAAAAAAATGATTTAACCTATCAGAATTCCAAATGCATCTTTTTTAAAATAATGAGAATTGTTATGCTTATTAAATGAGACAAAATATGTAAAACATCTAACACAGTTCTTGACACACAGTAGAAACTCAACAAACAGAAACCATTCCTCTTTTCCCACCTGTGACTCTCTCCCCCTAGAGAAGCATGTGATTTTGGTGGTCTAGGTTGTTTTTCCAGACACTTACATCGGTTAAATTATCAAGATGACCACTTATCCTACTGGGTAAGTGCCTGCAGAGGAAGGCTTAGCTAAGAGACTCTGCTTCAAAACATCTTAGCTCCTTTTTTGGCTCATGTGAATACCTCATGCATGGGCTCATGTAGTCGCACGAGCCTGCAATGCCCATTCTGTCTTTCTCACCCAACCCTGCTTTCAGGCCCATCCCAGCAGGTAACTCATGCAGACACCTTCCCTGATCCCTTCAATTACAGGTCCTTTCACAGAACACTGTGCACACCAGGGTGAATTTCCCTCACCACTTTGTATTGCCATTATCTATTTATGTGTCCAGCTTCCCACTGGTCTATGTGTTGCAAGGGCAAGGAACATACCTCCCAATTCATGATAGGCATGTAATATTTGTTGAATGAAAGAATAAAGATCATCATACCAAAAACTGTCTTTTCCCATAAAATTCCCATCATGGTTAATGCCATCTAATTCTTCCAGAAGTGCCCTCTGAAGACCCAGCAAAACTTTCCTCACTTTTTATTACCCCAAATGGGCCCATGTGACAATCCCTGACCAGGAATGGTGGCCAGAGGCTGAGATTATGTGATAAGCCAGACCATACATACACTCAGCACTTCAATGCAAGGGTGTAATCTTTTCCCCTAAAGCACAAGCCTATATTTGGGTGGGTGGCTAATTTAAATAAAACTGGAATAGTTACCAAGAACAGGGGGAATGAATGTTGAGAAGATGCCACAATATTCAGAATATCAATGGATAGAGCCAGCGGTGTTGATGTATTATCAATTTTGTTTTAGAATGTTGTTGCTGTCCTATTTCCTTATTTAATATGGCCTATTTATATAATTTTGATTAGGTTCTGATTTACTAAAACTGAAATTGGGGGAAACATGTATGGACCCAAGCAATGGCCTTGGCACCAAGATGTTGGGGGTACTCAGATTTGGTAGTGTTCATGTTACTGGATGACACCTAGAAAGGCATCTCCTACCTGTTCTCTCCTGACAGAGAACACAATAGGAAAGAACAGGTTTACCTCTCCTATATCTTTTGACAATGGTCCTATGACTTTTCATGATGATGAGATAAACTGAGAGCAGATTTCAAAATGTACATTTAGAAAATAAGATGACATTATATATGATGCTCTGTCAAAATGCACTTCTCAGAGTTAAACCTGGAGTGTTGTCTTGCCTCTGCCTAACTCCACAGAACCAACATAAAGTTTCCTGAGGTTCTTCATATCAGACTAGCCCTTCTTTCCTCAGCCTTAGAGGAGCCATTACCAGGACCCCATGTCCTAGCAGCAGAAATACATTTTACTCCCCTACTCAAAACTCTACGATGGACCCCCAGGCTTAAGGGCAGATGCATTCTTGTTCTAACAGTTTTTATCAGACACCCAATGTTCCAGGAAGCCTAGACATACGTGTATGCTGTTCTCAACCCTCTGTACCTCTTTATCAGCTCAACCCATGACTACCCAAACCGTTTCTTCACCCTTGAATGTCCTCCTTCCACCATCCTTCCTTTCAAGTCCCATCTTACATATTCCCTCCTCCCCAAAATTGTTTCTTTTCTCTCAGCCTGAAATGATCAGGTCTTTGCTTATATGTATCAAATGTATGAAACAGAAGGTAGGTCTGTGCCTATAATATCTTCCTTGCATTACTAAAAGTTACTGTTATCGGGAATTATCTCCACATGGGTAATAACAGTTTGAAAATAGATATTTGTGAACCAGGGTAGTATTTAATCCATAGAAACACATTCATAGTAGAGAACAATAATTAAGATCTCAATTTATTTTGCATTTTCTTTTATGTCAACATTTTTTTCTTTGCTTTTATAGAAAGACATACACTCTCAGTTGCAGCCCCAAATGTCAGTTTGTGGGGCACAGTGCTATTTTAGGAGTAAAACTGAAGTGCTGATATGTATATCTTGATTAATTAGAAAATGGTTCCCCTTCCCTTCCCTTTTTCATGTACCCCCTTCTCTTTTTTCTATTTGAATTGGCATGTAGACGTGGTGGATCTGCCAAATGAGTAAGTTGAAATGAGAAAATTTATTTTTTCATCCAGAAGATTGTCAGCATTGTTCTGAGGGGGAAAGGTGTTGATATGTGTCCTGGCAGACCCTATCCCAAGAAAAGCACAAAAAGTGTTTGAGGAAAATCCAGCATGAATCAATGGATTGTCTGGCGGTTTAAATAAGTATACTTGCACTAAACTATCTAAAACAGATTGTCCTTTCAAATGAAGTATGATCAGGTCTAGATGCAAGACAATAGAATAATTCTGAGCCTGCTCTGATTCTAAATTTTAGTTGAACATATATACATAGCAACATGCACAGAAGTAGTCATCATTCTGACTCTGCAGTTTTCATGGGCTATTGCTAATGTGTTCCATAAGATGATAGCGAGAATGGCTTGTCACTATTTTGTCACATATATAGACAGCCAAAATCTTATATATAGGTCCCAGTAGGAGCTTTTCTACTTATATCAATTAATCAAAAACTTCGAGCAATTTTTGAATGCTTATCAACACTGACAGGAGGTGCTGATCCCAGGGGCAATTTCATTGAGCAAATTCTTACTGTAAATCCTGACAGGTGCCTCAGGAACTGCGAGGCTTCTGCTATATATGCTTATGAAAAAAATAAGAAAATGAATGAACTCTTAGCAAGCTGTTTGGGCTGAGAATTTGGGATACCAAGGGGTTAATGGGACCTGAGTGATTAATGGGACTGGTGATTATGCCAGCTGGGAGAGAAGCAACACACTCAAGCCAGATAAGCCTGTGACTCATCTTCCCATCCCCACTGCAGCTAGTGACAACTTCCCAAGGTGGATGAGGTGAGGCAGGCAGACCAAAAATCAGGTGTGTGCCATCACTCACCCCCAACGCCCTTCTGTGCCATGTAGAGCAGCAGTCCATTGGTGTGAGAAGGAAAAAAGTTAAGATCTCTGTCTATATTAAAATTCTGTTCTAAAAATAAGAAAAATTAAGATTTCGTAATACTTAATATAAACTGCCACTGGAACCTGTATTCCAACAGTTTGTTAGGTTCACACATACTATGTTTACTAAGAAGAGAATGGGGGCCTCATTTTATGTTCACTTTCTGTATATTTCAAGGTTTTAAAGATGTCTTTGCTGAAATTGATTTTATAAAAATGAGATTATAGTAAGATGGAAACTGACCAAGAAAGTCTCCCATACCATTGATTATCTTGGGGCAAAGCATTTGAAAGAATAGTTAAATATAGAGATAAGTTATACATTTTTTACAAGACAGTTTCAAATTTACTGTCATGACAAATAGTGGTCAGTAGTTTGCTACTCAACATAGTGTTTTTTAAGTAAATACTTAGGTTGGACCTTTACCTTATATTATATACAAAATTTAACTCAAAATAAGTTGAAGACCTAAATGTAAGAGCCAGAACCATAAATTTTAGAAGAAAACATGGGAGAATGTTTTATGACGTTAGATTTGGTAATGATTTCTTGGATATGACACTAAACTCATGAGAAAAAAAGCAAATATGAGTAAATAGTACTTCATCAAAATTTGAAACTTTTATGCATTATGAACACTATACCAGAGTGAAAAGGCAACCCACAGAATGAGAGTAAATATTTGCAAACCATATATATGATAAGGAATGAATGTCAACAGACATTTTTTGTCATTTTTTGTTATTGAGAACTACAACTCAATAACAACAATTCAAAAATTGGCAAAGGGCTGAAATAAACATTTGTTCAGAGAAGATATGCAGATAGTAATATGCATATGAAAAGATGCTCAACATCACTAATCATTAGGGAAATGCAAATCAAAACCACAATGAAATACCACTTTATACCCATTAGGATGGCTATTATCACACACACACACACACACACACACACACACACACACACACACAAATAAAAAAAGACAAGTGTTGGTGAGAATGTGGAAAAATTAGTACCCTTGTACATTGCAGGTGGAAATGTAAAATGGTGCAGGTGCTATGGAAAACAGTTATGATTCTCAAAAAATTAAACATAGAATTATCATATAATCCAGCACTTCCACTTCTGGGTATATACCCAAAAGAACTGAAAGAAGGGACTCATATAGATATTTGTACACCCATGTTCATAGCAGCATTATTCACAATAGCCAAACAATGAAAAACAACTCAAATGTTTATTAACAGATGAAAAGATAAATAAAATGTGGTATATACAAACAATGGAGTATTATTCACTCTGGGGGAAAAAAAAAAGGAAATTCTGGCACATGCTACAACATGGATGAACCCTGAAGATATTATACTAAGTGAAATAAGTCAGACACAAAAGGACCCTTTTCCCCCTGCCATGAGGGTGGGCGGGACATAGTGACTCGCTTCCAAAGAATAGAGTAGGGAAAGGGAAAAATAGTAACTCTGCAGTGGAGAAACTTGGCAAACACTGCCTTAACCAAGTGATGGCTAACATTTCTGTGATGTCACATGGCCCTCGTGCACCCCTGACATATAATGAGAAGCGCACCTTTGCATTCGTTCCAAAAAAATCACTCCACTCTAATCACGAGAAAAACCTCAGACAAACACAGATCAAGGGGCTATTCTACAGGCTACTTGGCTGATACTACCAGAAACTGAAGGTCATGAAAAACAAGAAGAGACTGAGACGCTGTCACAGACCAGAGGGGACTGGGAGACACAACAACTAAACGCAATGTGGACTCTGGGTTGGATCCTGGGGCTGAAAGAGAACATCAAAGTGGTGAATCCCAAGTAAGCCTGGAGTTTACTTAACAATAATATACCCATGTCACTTTCTAAGTTTTGACAAATGTACCACAGCAATGTAAGATGTTAGTGGTGGCGGAATGGGTGAGTGGTAACACAACCCTACTCTCTTAGCGACTTTTTGTAAATCTACAATTATTCCAAAATAAAGAGTACATTTTTAAAGTATCAAAATACATTGAATTGAGAACCAAACTTGAAAATTACTACCTCACAAAGCATTAAACAAGATTTCCATAAATACTGAAACTTTGATAACACCTCCCTGAAAATTGACATTATTAATAGTTGTAGTCAGAGCAAAATTTGTTTTTGCTTAATAAATAAAATAAATTATTTTTAAAAACATAATTTATTTTAGTTTTTGCTCTTTCCAAAAATGTATGGGTTTTTTGTATGTTTTATAATATAATTAATTTATTAACATTGTCAAACATTTTACAGTTTCTAGATAAGTTAACATCATATGTATGTTTAGAGTATATGTTCAAATATTTTCACAAGAATACGAGGCTAAAAAAAGTTTGTCCATCAGTGGTTTAAGGATATAGCCAATATGTCATAATAGAAATCAAACCAGAATGTCTGGGTTCAGGTTCTGGCTCCACTGTGCAATAGCTGAGTGATCGTACCTGATTCACCTTACTTCTCTGAGCCTCAATTTTCTCATCCATGAAATGAGGATAATGATACTACCTATTTCTTGGGGTTGTTATATTGGCCAAACGAGATCATGAATGTGAAAGGCTTTACAAACAGTAGTGTCCCATAAAGTGAGTGGTAAGTCACACTAAGAGGAAGTGGGGTGTTCATGGTACCAATGCTAAACGCTGAAATCCAAGGTCAGAAAAGACACAAAGTGGAGTATTGATTGCAAACTGAGCAACCTAGCCAGCTTTAAAATACGGACCCTTAGTCCTTCCCAAAGCGCAAGACATGGCTGGAGTCAGAGCTGTGCCTGGCACCCCTTCAGGTCAGTTGGGGTCTTATAAGCAACTGAGGTCATGAGGTCATTGAGGCCTGGAGGCCGGGCCTCAGATTTTTTCTTTTGGTTCAAAACCTTGCTCTAATCAGTTCATTCAGAGATATTGGAATTTGGGAAATGAATTTCTACAGGAACCAAACTTGAGAAAATTGATTTATGAATGAGTAACACATTTCCCAGTTTGATGGCAGATGTGTTTGCCATGGAGAGTGTCATACTTGGTCCACTGACCAGGGCCTGCCTTTCTGGTTTCTTGTAAGTTTGCTTGGAGAATGGAATAAGGCAAAGAATGAGATCATCTAGCTGGGTATTTTGCTCTGCTGCAGGAACAACTTGCCACATAAATCAGAACTCCTTAGTGTGCTAAACAGAAGCTTCTTTTTCCAGGTTCCCTGATAACCATCTCTTTCTGTTGCCATGACAACACGCCTTCTCCATATTATCCAATTTTACTATAGCGGACAATCCAGGAACAAAGCATTACAGGGATGGTGCCTGCTCCTTCTGATATCTGCAGAGGCACGTTAATCGCATCAGTAACATCTCTAAACCCCACAGCAGGACCCTTTCATTCTGAGAGTGGTTCAGGCCATTTGGACCTGCCTGGGTGCATTTCAACAGCTTCAAGTGTGGAAACTATTGCTATCGTAAGGTCGTTATTTTAAAAAGAAAAAAATGCTCAGAAGGTGGTATTTCTCTCACTTGATCATCGTCATATCCTCCTCTTGACCTCTCATCCAGATGTGTCCCGTCTTAAATCTCAAGGCCTTTCTTGTATTTCCACCACCATGACTAAGACATACAGATTTTGTGTGTGTGTGCACATCCAGGCACTTCTGTTTCCCTTCCCACTGATCTTCGGAGATTTGAGCCTGAAACTTACTGCTGAGACTTCCTTCCCCAGTGACTCCCTGTGTAAACAAAAACAGCTTGGCAAGATCCAAACAAAAAACATACAAACATCTCCTTATGTAGCACAGTTATACCATTCATTCCTCTTGGAGAAAGACTTTATGTCTTATCCCAATAAGAAGCCGGGTGCCCCAATCTATGATTATTAAGATTCTTGTCACGTAAGGTTTTGAACAATGTTTGGCCTCATTAAAAAAAAAAAAAAAAAAAAAAAAAGTTGGTGCCACATAATACACAACCATTTCTTTCATCCAAGTATTTTGAAAAAGAAAAGCTGCAGAAGTTATGGATTCCACGGTCAGAAGGAGGCTCCTTTGATAAAGGAATGTTTTTAATTATTTAAATACTTTCACAGCAAGAGTTCACGGTAGGTTGATTTCTAAAAGTATTACAGAGTCTCACTGCAGGTAACCATGTAACTTTGTCAGAGGCACTGATTAAACAACTTGGCATGAGGCAAAGTATCTTGTAGGAGTGTGTATCCCCCTACATATAAACATGCAATGCTGAGTATTAGCAGCCATTTATTTACTAGGCTTTATTCACTTTCACTTCTCAGTGACTAGAAGTTTTACTGTATCATCTATCCCACCACAGACTTCCAGGGTTGAGGTGAGAGAAGCCACAAACCTCTGCTGGCTTTTTTATTTAAAAAAAAAAAAAAAACAGTAAAAGAATAACATCAAAGACAAAGAATATTTTCCAATTTATAGGCAATTAGAAGTAGTCTTGAAACTCTATGAAAAGAGAATTTACTAGTTCTTCTATCCCTTGGGAAAACATTTTCACATATAGAGAGGTAATTGCTATCCTGGGAACCTTTTTTGATTGCTTTCATTAAAAATAAGCATTGAAAAGATTGTAAATAAGGTCAAAGTTGAACTGGCCAAAAACTCCTAAGCATTCCTTTTAACTGAGACATCAAGATAAGAATATACACAGTTCTTCCTTCTCTCCTTTTCTCTTTCCCTTCCTTCCTGTTTTCTTTCTTTTCTTCTTTCCGAAAATATTTTGCACTTACTATGTGCAGGCATTACACTAGATTCTTGGGACACAAAGATAAATAAGTGGCCCCTCCCTTCAGATCACAGTTTATAAGGAAAGCCAAACAATTAAATCCTTCCTTTTTTCCTTCCTTCCTTCCTTCCTTCCTTCCTTCCTTCCTTCCTTCCTTCCTTCCTTCCTTTCTTCCTTCCTTCCTTCCTTCCTTCTTTCCTTTCTTCATACATTCACCCAACCATCCATTACCTGTAGAGTGCCTACTATGTGTGCCCTGCATTGCAGTAACAATAAAATGCTTATTTACCTAGGGATGCAAGTGAATGCTTAAGCCACCTGGATTAAAAACAAAGGGATGGTGGATGTTCGTGTTCTCACTTATTCTACCTGCTTGTGTGTTTGAAACATATAATAATAAATAAAAATAAACATTTTTAATGATCCACTATCTAGATTTTGACATAAAAAAATTACGGTTAGGATTATATGTAATGAGATACCCATAAGGTAGTAAGAGGCATCAGCTGAACTGAAACTTAGTAAAACGTTTTACATCAAAGATAAACAGGGAATAGTCTCTGCAGAGTATGTTTAGAAATCTTTCCATCATTATGTAACTTTCTTGCTTAAAAGATGTGTTTCACCTCTTAGAACTCTTTTATCTGCCTGCTTACATTGGAAAAAAGATTATTTCTTAACTCTTCCAAATGAAGACTCTCAGTGGTTTCCAAACCACTTGTCAAAACAGAAAAGCAACACCCTCAGATCAGAGAAGACAGAAATTTTCTAACCAGATATTAACAAAAATCTTGCATAATTGGTACTTGGAACTAAAATAAAGCAAAAAAAAATCCAGTATTTGCAAGTGCATCTGGAAGAATATATATATAATACCATTTATATATAATACCATTTATATATATAATACCATTTATATATATAATACCATTTATATATATATATAATACCATTTATATATATATATAATACCATTTATATATACAATATATAAATGGTATTTATATATTTTTGTGAGGTGTCTTTTTCAGCTATAAAAGTCATTAAAATCAAGTATAGAAATCAAGTGAACTTAGAACTAAATTTTCAAGTAGTTGTATCATAAGCTAGTAAACCAAAAATTTTAAATATGATGAAGTATATTTAATGTCTCTGTAAAGGAGAGCAAAAATTGTTTAACATTAATAAATGTTTAAAATATTAATAATTTTTATTATTAAACATTAAATATTCTAAAGGAGTATAGATCTTGACGGAAGATGGCAGAGAAGGTAAACACTGTTCTTGCCTCCCTCACAACCACCTCAAAATTACAACTAAACTACAGAACAACCATCATTAAGAATCACCTGAAATCTAGCTGAACAAAAATCCTCTAAGGATATACAGAAATACACATGGAGACTGGTAGGAGGGTGTAGATGTTAACAGGCTGGTCCCATATCCGCATGTGGCAGTTATAAATTGGAAGAGATATCTTGGCTGCAGAGGTCCCCTGAGTGAGGGGTATCAGCCCCATACCAGGCTCCTCAGCCCAGGGTTTCACTGCCAGGAAGACAAGTCTCCATAACTTCTGGCTGTGAAAACCAGCAGAAATTATAGCTGAATGCAATAAAAGGCAGCTGAAGTCCCAGCTGCTTCTCTTAAAGGGCCCTTGCATGGAATTACTTGCTAATAGACTCACTCACTGGGAGCTCCAGAACTGGGGTACCAGCTTGAAAGGTGCCAGAGCCATATATGGAAAAACTGAATTGTCTGGCATCAGGGCGAGGGAGGGAAGGGCAGCTTTCTTCCAGACACAAGCGCTAGCAGAAGCCATTGTTCTTTTGTTGAGCCCTCCCCAAACCTAGCATGTAGATGCAAGTGGCCGCCATATCTAAGTCTCCATCATCCTGGCTAAAACCCTTTGCTCTGCCCTGGTGATTCTTTGAGACTCCACTCCACCCAACTTGCGGGCACACCCAAGTTGCTTCCAGTGGCTTTTCCATACAAATGGCCTCTCTTGACTCATGCTCAGACTTTCCAAAAATCTCTCAAGGATTCAAAAACCCCAAATGAGCAGCATCTGGCCTCAGAGTGCCCTATGCATCTTGCTGAGCAGTCCCAAACCCGGCACCAGCGGCAGCTGGTCTCAGTTCACTACTTAGCCTCTCTCAGGCACCTACAAACCCAGCACAAGGAGCAATCATCTGCAGACTACTTTGTAGCTTATACCAAGTGGCCCCAGGCAGGGAACAGGCAATAGCTGACCTTAGCCTGCAATAGAGCCCCTCCCGAGAGTCATCAGCACCAATGCACCGGGTGGCCAGCTTCAGACCACACTAGAGCACCACCCAACTACCTCCACAAATGATACACCCAAAAGGGCAGACTCAGCAGGCACCAGAGCCCTGCTAAAGTGAATCCTCCTCCATAGGGTCAGCTCGGCACAACAGCTCCTCCACTACAGTCACAGCTGTTCCTCACAGTCAATCAACCTGGGAGTCAATCCCTCCCATTGATGTGCAAACAGCAACCAAGGCTCAACTACAACAGGATGACACACACAACCCACATAACAGACACACCGTGAGCACCTGGCTCATGTGCCACTGAGTTCCCATAGGACACCTACTACGTAAGGCCACGCTACTAAAACCAGGAGACAGAGCAGCCATACCTAATATGTTAAAACAAAGAGAGGCGGTAAAAATGGGGAGACAAAGAAAGATGTCTCAAATGAAAGAACAGAACAAAGGTCTAGAAAAAGAACTAAAAATGGAGACAAGCAATCTATCAGAGTTCAAAACACTGATTATAAGGATGCTCAATTATCTCACTGAGGGCTTCAACAAAGAGATAGGAAACATAAAAGTGAAAGTAGAGAACATAAAAAGAACCAGTCAGAAATGAAAAATGTGATAATTGAAATAAAGAATATATTAGAGAAAATCAAATGTAGATTAGATGAAGCAGAGAATCAAGTCAGCAATTTGGAAGATAAGGTAGCAGAACCTGAATCATAACAGCAGCAAAAAAAAAAAAAAAAAAAATAGAGAGAGAGAGAGAGAGAGAGAGAGAGAATAGTTTACAGGCCCTCTGGGACAACATCAAGTATACCAACATTTGCATCACAGGAGTACCAGAAGGAGAAGAAAGAAAGAGAGCAAGGAATTGAAAAACTATTTGAAGAAATGGTGACAGAAAACTTCCCTAACCATGTGAAGGAAACAGACACACAAACTCAGGAAACACAGACTACCAAACAAGATGAACCCCAAAGGCCAACACCATGTCCACCTCTCCAGACACTACCCCTCCATCCTCACTCTGTCATCGTTCCACCTCCTGACCTGTTCCATCTGAGCTCTCCAGCTGGTCCCCAATTGCCCCTCTCCCTTTCCTTGCCCTCTTCCTCCCTTCATCTCCCCAGCCACTCCCCTCCTGGTAGCCTCTCCTTCCTAACCTCTGTATCCAAGCCTCCTAATCCTGCCCATCCCTACACTGGCTGATCCCTATGTGTCCCTCAGATCCCCTTCTTTCAGACAGTGCCAGGCCAGGGTGGGGCCAGGGCCAGGGTTGGGACCAAGCCCCACAGCTTCCCCTCCTCACCTTTTTTGTATAATTTAATAAAGACATGGTCACACTTCAGAGAGAGAGAGAAAGAGAGAGAAGAGAGAGAGAGAGAGAGAGAGAGAGAGAGAGAGAGACTTTAAAGCAGCAAGAGAAAAGCAGTTAGTTATCTATAAGGGAGTTCCTATAATACTGTTAGTTGATTTCTCAACAGAAACTTGCAAGCCAGAATGGATTGGCACAAAATATTTAAAGTGATGAAAAGTAAGGACCTACAACCATGATGACTCTACCCAACAAAGCTATCATTCAGAATTGAAAAACAGATAAAGAGCTTTCAAGATGAGAAAAAGCTAAAGAACTTCATCACCACCAAATCAGTATCATCAGAAATGTTAGAGGGACTTCTTTAAGAAGAAGAAAAATATATACGAATAATAAAATGGCAATAACTACATATCTAACAAAAATTAGTTTAAATTTAAATGAAGTAAATGCTCCAATCAAAAGACATAGGGTGGCTGAATGGATAAGAAAACAAGATCCTCACATATGCTGCCTACAAGAGACTCATTTCAGATTGAAAGAAACATGGACTGAAAGTAAAGGGATGGAAAAAGATATTTCATGAAAATGGAAATTAAAAAAAAGCTAGGGTAGCAATACTAATATTAGACAAAATAGACCTTTTTAGTAAAGCTATAACAAGAGACAAAGAAAGACCCAGTAATCCCACTTCTGAGTATTTATCCAAAGAAACTCAAAACACTATTTCTAAGGACATATGCATCCATATGTTAATTTCAGCATTATTTACAATAGCCAAGATTTGGATGCAACCTGGGTGTTCATCAATGGATGAATAGATAAAGAAGAGATGGTATATATATATAATGGAATATGATTGAGCCATAAAAAAAGAATGAAATCTTGCCATCTAAAACAACATGGATGGACCTAGAAGATAATGTGCTGAGTAGAGTAAGTCAGATAGAAAGACAAATGCCATATGATTTCACTTATATGTGGAGTCTAAAGAACAAAAGAAATGAACAAACAAAACAGAAACAGACTCATAGATACAGAGAACATTTTGATGGTTACCAGATGGAAAAGGGGCTTGAAGGACGGGTGGAAAGGGGAAAGAATTAAAAACTACAAATTGATAGTTACAAAATAGTTATGGGGATGTCAAGTATAGCATAAGGAATATAGTCAATAACATTGTAATAACCATGTATGATATCAGAGGGGTACTAGATTTGTTGGGGAAATCACTTTGTAAATTATATAAATGTCTAATTGCTATGTTGTATACCTGAAACTAATAAAATATTATAGGTCAATAGTAATTGAAAACTAAAAAATTAGTTTTAAAAATATAGAAAGAAGAAACTAATAAAGATGACAGAAATTAGTGGGGGGAAAGGCTATACTAAATAGGATCAGCAAAGACAATTATTTGAAATGACCAACAAGAATGCCAAATCTCTTGCAAGACTGACCAAGAAACAAAGATAAGATAAAGCATTCATAAATAATGTTTGGAATAGAAAAGGAGACTAACTGAAGTTACAGAAGATATTTAAAATGCTATATAATAACATTATGTACAACTTTGTGCCAATAAATTTCACAATGATAAGTGAACTATGTGAGTTACTAGAAATATTTAAATGATCAAAATTGGCTCAAGAAGAAATAAAAAATCACAATAATTCTATATACATTAAGGAAATTGAATCATAAAAGAAGTCATTAAAGAAAATGAACTCATAAAATTGATATAATTTAAAATCTTTTCTCAAAGAAAATAACAACCCTATTGTTTTACTGTTGAGTCCTACTGAACATTCAAGGATTAAAAAATTCTAAGCTTTACAATATTTCCAAGTTATAGAAAAAAGAGAGAAATCCAAAAATTTATTATTATGCTAGCTTAATCTTAATACCAAAACTTAACCAGACCAATAAGAGAAAGTAAGAATATTGGCTAATCTCATTCATGAACATAGATGTAAAAATTCTAAACAAAATATTAGCAAACTGTATCCAGTAATGCTTGAAAAATATAACTAAGTTGGATGTATTCTAAGAATGTAAGTTTGACTCAATATCAAAAAGTCAAGTAAACAGTAAACAGTTTAAAAGAAGAAAACACATCTTCTTTGAATATGGAGAAAAAGAATTCAAGAAAAATCAGTTACTATTCAGAATTATAAAATAAATACCAAACATCTAAACAACAAGACACAGGAGAGAGCGTCTTTAGTCTTATTAAAGTATCTAGACACACACACACACACACACACACACACACACACACACACACAGAGAGAAAGCATTAAAATCATGACACATTAAAAGAAAAGCTTTTTAAATCATGAAAAAAGATAAGATTTCTTGAACAATAACACTTGAAAGTTCATGCCAACACTTTAGATATTTTTTAAAAAATCATGACCGTTGGAAAGGGGAAAAGAAAGCTTTATCATTGTTTACATGAAAGACCCAAACTTATACATTATTAGAATTAGAAAAAGATTTGTAAAACTACCAAATACTAAATCAATATACCAAGCTAACTGCATTTCTCTTCATTGGCTACTAATGCTTAGAATATTCAAATGAAAGACAAAAGTACCATTAGCAACAAAAAATTTAAGATACTTAGGAATAAGTCCATAGATGCATAGGAAATATGTAGAAAGTCATAAAACTTTAAAAATATATTAAATAATACTTTTTTAAAACCAAAGAGATGAGATGTTTATAGATAAAAAGACTCAATATTTAAAGTCATAATTCCCCCTCCCAAATGATTTATGGAGTCAATGCAAATCCAGTCAAAATCTCAAAGAAGATTTATTATGGATTTTAACAAGATGATACTAAAATTTATAAAACCAATAGCCAAGAGTATAGCCAATAAAAGTAGCAATGAATATAATAAAGTAAACTGTTACTGGGTGAACAAATGAATGAATAAATGAAAGAGCAAAGCAAAGAAAAAATATATTTAGAATAACCTGATTAAGCATAATAAAAATGTGTCCATGTTAAAAAAATATATTACATAGCTAATGTATTTATGAAAAAATAAAAGAATTTGTCTTACCAGAGATGAAGACATTCTACTGATACTAGTATACCAACAGACCAACAGAATCAAGGAGCCAGTCATGGACCAGCATACATGGGAAACTGATAAGCCCATCCAAGATGATGCTGAAACAATTATCTATATGGGGAATAAATGAAAGTGGATCTGTACTTTACCCCGTTCAAGATAGATTAAGTAACTTTAATGTGAAAGGCAAAAATGTAGAGCTTTTAGTAGAAAATATAATAAATTAAAGTAGGAACAGATTTCTCAAATAAGACATAAATAGCACTAAACATAAAGAAAATATTGAAAAATTCAACTATAGTATGTTAAAACGTTTGAATCAAAAGATATCATAAAGAGAGTAAAAACCCAGAAACTTGGAAGAGACTTTTAGAAACATATACAATAAACTATTTTTATTACCTATTGTGTAACAAACTACTCTAAAACTTGCTGGATGGAAACAATTATTATATTGCCCATAATTCTGTGGGTCAGGAATTTGGGCTGAGCTCAGATGGGCAGTTCTTCTGCTTCCAGAGTCATTAGCTGAGGTCACATGCGCATCCAGCTGGGAGCTTGGCTGGGGCTAGAACTTCCAAGACACTTTCAGTCATATGCATAGCTTATGAGTTGAGGTGGTTGTAATGGCTAAGGTTTGCCTAGGCCTCTCTACACAGTCCTCGTTTTGGAAGGCCTCTCTCTCCACATGGCCTCTCTCTCCAGCAGGATAGCCGGAACTTTTCACATGGCAGCTGACTACTAAGAGGGCGAAATGGATGCTGCAAGGCCTCTAGAAGGCCTAGGCCCCAAGGTCACACAGAATCACTTCTGCCACATTCTCCTGGTCAAAGCAAGACATGGGGTCAGCTCAGATCCAAGAGGAAGAGAAGTAGACCCCGGGTCCTGATGAAGGTAGCCCGTGCCTTACAGGGACGGGAGGAATTGCTGGCAGCCCTCTTTGCAGGCATTCTATACATCAGTAAAGTTTCAGTATCCAAATATGTTAAGAGCAACTATGAATGATGAAGAAAAAGACTAATAATAATAATAATAATAATAATAATAATAATAATATGCAAAAACACACGTTCATAGAAAACAAAAATGGCCGTTAACATAAAAAATAATGCTTACACTCATTATTAATCAGGGGAAAACATTACACCTACCAAAAACTTAAAAGTCAGATAAGGCACAGTGTTTGTAAAGAGAATAATAAGGACATCAAATGATATACTACATTAGAAACCAATTTTATGTTACCTGATAAAAATGGATATGCGCACATAAGCAATTTTACTCTTAGAAATTCTTGAATATATGCTTGAGGAACAGTATACTAATATCCTTAGGAGCATTTGGGGGGGGGTTCGTGAACACTAAAAACAACACAAATGTTAATCAATAATAGAATGGATAAATAATGGTAGATTTATATCATGAAGTACTATAATGCAGTGAAAATCAGTGATCTACAGATAGACCTGTATCAACATGAATGAATCTCAAAAAGATCATGTTGAGGTGGAAAAAGTCATAAAGGAATATTTCGGTGTGATTCTATGTATATGAAAAGTTCACAAACAGGCAAAAAAAAACCCTGAACAATATATTGTTTAGAGGTCCGAACTTACATGGTAAACACACACACACACACACAACACACCACACACACACACACACGTGTGTGTGTGGGAAATGATTAGCCCAAATTTCAGGGGAAAAGGAGATGCTGGTAATCTCGCGCTCTCGCTCGCGCTCTATCATGGTTATATGGGTGTTTATTCTAATATTATTCTAATTTTTTAGTTCATATACTATTGGTTATAGAAACATTTTGCATATGTAATGTATTTTTTAATTGGCAAATGACCTTTCAACAAACTGCTGAGGACAAACATCCTGATGACAGTGAACAGGAAAATAATACTTTTACATATGGCTGATGGGAGAACATCAGACTGGCATGGGAGTCAAATTTTTCTTAATTCATACAAAAGTGTTTCCAGATAAAATGTCTAATATTAGCTTCCAGGAAACCTGGGAATGGGGTAATGATGAAACAGTATTGACCATGAGTTGGTAATTGCAGTTGAATGGGTGCATGGGAGTTCCTTTATATTATTTTCCCTACTATTACATCTATTTGAGGAGGAGGAGGAGGAGGAGGAGGAGAAGGAGGAGGAGGAGGAGAAAAGAAGGTGGTAGAGAAATCTCACAGAAGAGTACTGAAACAAGTAAGGATATTTACTGATTATCTGACTGTTGAACATTCTCTGCTATAAAGAATAAAACATAGAGTTGATATAAAAATGGAACAAAGTAAAGGGGAGTTTTCAGCTCTTTATATGCAGGGAAGAATCTAATAGGCTGGAACACATAAAAGGTGCAGGCATGAAGACATGAGAGGTCCCTCCAGGTTGGCAGGGTAGGTGGAAGAGGATGTGAGATCCTAAAGGTTGGCCATGAATGATCGTACGAGCTGTATAAGAGGTCTTCCCTTTCTGTTGCTGCCGAGGACCTTCATGGTTGTGCAGCAGACCAGAGCCTTTGGGCTGGAACACAAATAAGGTACTGTGGTCATCCTGGTGTGCTACACTGGCCATCAGCCAACTGACCTTGGTGGTCTACAACAAGGAAACCCATATCTCCACCAGACCGTCTCATTGCATGACTCTGATTTTCCAGGACTTCCATGGCTTGTGCTTGCCACCCCAGTGCCTTCCATGTATCTGGCAGAATTCCACAGGGCTCAGGCCATATCCTACTCCCCACCACAATGCCCCACCTTACCTTCATATGCATACGTCCTATACTCAACCAGATGGGTGACTGACCAGCAGCTCTGAACTTACTGTTTCTTTTCTCGTTTTTACTCTTTTCTACATGTCATTCCCTCTACCAAAAAGTCTGCTCTTTTCTCCTCCTAGACAATTTACCCCCAGATGGGCTGGAAGGGGACTTCCTAGAGGAGGTTCTCTCTGACCCACAGGGCGAGGGGAAACCTTCCTCCCTTTTATATAGCTTCATCCTCAGTGAAACAATTATTTACGACACTTCTGCTCTTTCCACCCTGATGAACTGTCACTCAGTTGAATATCCCAAAATTGTAGAAGACTCTTTTTTCATGTCTCTATGACCATCATTATACATAGAAATATTGTCTTTAAAAAGCACACGTTTCCTACTTAAAAGATGGTAGAAGGTATCAGAGGAAGGTTATTATGTGCAGAAGGAAATGTAGTTTAGTCCTAGTTTTGTTCTTGACTTTCTGTAATTACATTTTGCTGTGATTTACATGGAGTTAGCCTAGAGAAGTTTCTGCTGAAATAAAGGACTGTGAGTGATGCTTTCTTCACCTGAGTATTTGCCCCTACTTCATAAGCAACCTCTCTCACCAACTCCCACCAGCTGCAAAGCCAGGCCAACCCCCAAGTGAACCAGGCATGGAGGAGATGGAGGTGGCAAAAAGTACGGGTTTTTAGAAAGTTATAATACCAGTGTCTTTCTTGAAATAAAATATTAAAGTATTTTTTAAAAAAGCAACCTGAGCTACATCATGAAAACTATGCTAAAACAAAGCCGGATGCAGTTGAACTGCAGTTACTTTTTCTATTTCACTTCAGGACTTCCATGTTTATTAATCCTGGGAGAAGTATCGCCCTAACTGTAGCCAGACTTGGCAATTTAAACATCTGTCAGATCCGCAGTATCTGTTTTTATTTAGTAACGTTATATATTTTTATCCAGCACTGTTCTATTTCGCATGTGACATTTTAGTGCATGTGCAATGTTTCGAACCATTTCTGTGATACAGAGGGCAGTCACTTTAATTTATGGGTGATCTCAATTGTCACTTCCCTCAAACAGCAATGGAATTTTTCAATATCCTTGGAATAAATCCCTCCTCTGGAGCAGTAAACACAATATGACAGTGTGTCAACCACGGATTTGTTTCAAGATTATTTACTTACAATTCAACAACACTGCTGGCCTGCAGAGTGCCCTGTCAGCAAAAGCTGCATTGTTTGAAGTAGCTCAGGGAAACAGCCAGGGCTTCAGAATCCAAAGAATGTAGTTTTCCTAAATACCTCAGGATTACGAGATGCTATAGAACTAATAAATTTGCTCCTTAAAATAGTCCAGAAGGAATCCTTAACTATTCTTACATGTTTGAAAGTTTAGGTTATTGATGGGGAGAGAGAATGTAGTTTTGTCCTTTAAGCTCACATAGCAAGTATCATGAGTAACTCCCTCCACCCCATTTTCCTCTCATTATAATCACTTTTAAAAGGCTGAACCCCAAAGGTAGATAACCTTTGGAAGAGAAGGAAATAATGATGAAATGAAGAAAGATTATCAGCAAAACCCACCTGAGCGCAATCATTTAAGCAGCAAATGTGTACCTGATGCTTGTCACTATTTCCCAGGATGGGCTGGGTGAGTTCATCCACCTATGGAGTGAAATGTGTTGTGCCACAGGTAGATATATCTGTCTGGTAATATAGTAACAGAATGGAATGGAATATTTTGTCACTGGTTTATTGCTTATATTTAGGCAGTAACCAAATCTAACCTATATTTACATCATCCTTTTAAAAGGTTTTCCTGTCTGCAATCTCATTTTTATTTCAACCACCCAGAGAAAGAAATTATCACTATCACCATTGTATAAATTAGGAAATTTAGGCCCAGAAGACTTAAGCACCTTGCCTAAGTTCACACAGGAAACGAGTTGAAGAATGTACACAAAACCTCAGGTCTCAGTTCAGTGGTCAAAACTTCTGCTCTATCCATGACATATTTGTGCAAATCCACATTTGTCTATCTAGAAGAAACGTGCACATGAATCGTGTGCAGAGACTTCATCCACAGTAGTGGATTTTTAAACTGGGAGCATGGCCATCAAGAATAAAGAATTCTCTTCTCAGCCTCCCTTGCAGCTACATGTGGTTAATGGAAGCAGAAGGTGTGCGAGCAGCTTCTAGTTCATAGAAGGTTTGTATCCTCCCCTCTCTCAGCCTGGATTTCCCTGGGAGTAGAATCTGAATCTAAAGCTTAACTAAAATTTTATTTAGGAAGGAGGGAGAGTCAATTCAAGAATGAGTTACTGAGTTCACCACTAATACAGCTGAATGATACTCAACCTCACAGGACCTTCTAAAGTGGGGGGACAAAGGTGGAAATATCCACTGATATTCATGTCACTGGTCAAAGTCATTGGTCAAAAACTCTCCTACACCACTGGGTTATACTTGCTGTAATATCCACAAAGCCCCAGAACAGAAAATGAGGGTTTGGGGCCTAGGCCAAGGTGAAGCACAGCCAGATTGCAACTGTACAACCTGGCAAAAAACCCACACAGCCCTGGGCATCATAGGAGTAGTTAGGTAGGCGGGGCATAATACATCTCCTTTCTTGCTAGCTAAGATGCCTATGGTGGGAGCCATCTTAGACCATATAATGACGAATGGACTAGGAGGGCAGGACCAATAATATTGAAGGATCTTGGTGCCCTGAGAATATCTGAGTAGCCAGATGAGCTTGTACCGTGCAAGAGAGAGAAGCAAATCTCTTTTATTTAAGCAACTGTTTTTAGAAACTAAGGTAAATCTGATAATTATAAGTTGTAAACATCAAACTGATATTTATTCAGGGAATACAAATTTTAAGTGTCAGTAAATAGTTGACAAGACCATGGTCTACATGGCAATCACATTGAAAATTACCACCGTGTGGCTCAGTCCATGACACCAAAGAATAGGCCTAACAACTTGGTACCAAATTATTGAATCCGCTCGGTGGTGTTGCCACTGAAACACAGCCCCTCCAAACACTTTATTAAATACACATATTTTTGCCTTGGAAAAGTGCACTTTAAGCTAAAGCAAAGGTAGTACTTTTTAAAGTACAAATATTATAATTTTATATCAGTGTATCACACCAATTCTTAAGGAGAATTGAAATAGCATATAGAACACAAAACATACCCTCAAGGAATCATTAAGCTTTGTAGCTAACAGGTAATAAGTGACTATGTTTGACAGAGCCTTGAATAGGATATTCCTTCAAACTGCAAATAGTGACCCAAAGGGAAGATTGTGCTACATTGTGAAGGAGGAGATAGGTTCAGAGAAGTTGTGCACCAACATAGCACAACCTGAAATGCCAGAGCTGGGATTTGAACCCAG
Organism: Eonycteris spelaea; assembly: GCA_003508835.1. Classification (NCBI taxonomy): domain Eukaryota; kingdom Metazoa; phylum Chordata; class Mammalia; order Chiroptera; family Pteropodidae; genus Eonycteris; species Eonycteris spelaea. The sequence goes on along the minus strand of PUFA01000127.1, from coordinate 3,912,034 downwards.
GTGTGTTTCGCTCAACAGCCCGGGCTCCACCTAGTTTACGAAATGTGACTGAATAAAGCTTTAAGCTTTGATACTCTCTGAAACTTTAGAAGGTCTAAAATAATGTCATCCGCCTTGTACTTAAAAGGGGGGACTGTAAGGGAAGAGCCCTGGAGCGGAGATCACAGGATGGGTTGAGTCATTGCACTGCTGTTTGTTGTATGAATGAGAAAATTGCTGAGTCTCTAGTCTCAGGTGCTTCGCTGATAAAATAGCAACAATGAAACACACAGTGTAGGCTTTTTGAGTTGTGGAACAAGCTAGTGTGTGTCTGTAGACATGCTCTGCCAACCATAAAGCATTAAATTTACTAAGCATTTCCAGAGGGCCAGGCACAGTATTAAACTCTTTACGTGGATTATCTCATTTAAAGTTACCACTGCAACCCTATGAGCTAACTGTTTTTCCACCCCATTTTATAGGAATTTGAAACTTAGCTTGCCTGAGCTCATATAACTAGTAGTGGGTGGGGCTGGCATTAAAGGCTCTATCTCAAGCCTGCCACTACATTGGTGCCCTGCACATGCACACATGGGTCATGTAGTCACAAACCTATAAATTTACATACCACGACATAATTTAAACAAAATAAACCCTATAGCTACAATACCTTTGGTTTCTCCTTGTAGGAACTACCATAGGCAGAGGTAGAATGACCACAGTCAGAGGAAAAACTATGAACTGTGTTGAGGATAAGGAAATTTTCCCTTTCCTTCCTGGTTTTGGCTGGTAGAATTATTAAAATGACATAAGGCAGATTAATGGGAGAAAATCAAGTTTTAATATATGTGCCTGGGGAATTCACATAAGCATGAAAATTCCAAAGACAGTAAGGCAAAATGAGGTCTGTATGTCATTCTGGACCAAGAAGAGGAAAGCAGGGGTCCAGGACTTCAAAGGGAAGTAAGGAAAATTTATAAGAAGATGAAAAGAGCTAATGTTTACTAAATAAAGTTTTGCGGGGCCTCCTTGAAACAATGGGACGCAGGGGGGACTTAAATCAAATGGATTTTGCTAGATTCCTCCCTGTCTACCATACCTAGTTCAAACTAAAGTATAGTTATCTATATCTCCCTTTCTGGAGCAGGCCCTCTATTTTAAATTCTTTGAGGCAGTAAAGGGAAGGTCAGATTATTTCAGCTCAAAATAATCTGCATGTCAGAGTAATACATTTTGGAGATACTCATTCTGAACCCCCCCCATATCCGCTTTTTAGTAAGATAAAGAATACAATTCCTGAAAATGCTCTTAAGCTTATTCCATTTATCTAGACATTGATCCTAGCCTTGTAAATTTCTGGAATGTCTCCATGCTAAATTAAAATTTATTTGTTCTGTGCATTCTAAATTAATCCTTAATGAATCAGGAATTCTAAGGCACCCTTTCCTTCGTTTTGAACAAAATCTAAGCGTAAAATATATCGTTTGTGCTTTAGTCTCTAAAATTCAACTGTGTTGGGAAAAATTAGGATGTTCAGTTTTAAAGTAGAAAGAGAGGCTCAATACTGCCTATCGCTTTAAGATTCACTAAATACTCACGATTTTGTTACACCCACAAAGACAGGTCTGTGGTGAGGTATGCATTCCCCCGCCTTTTCAGCCAAGCTTGGTAGATGAGTTAGAAGTGTGAGTTTATATCTGAGAGCTTTTTTGTTTCCTCTCTCTTCCTTGGTCTCATTCCCATCTGTTATCCTTAAAGCATTATTTTTCAAAGGACCTGTATGAAATCTGTTCTTAGAGGATGTGGGGAACTCTAAAATTAACAAACTATGGGTTCACTCTAATTCAGTGGGGCCTGAAATCACCCTGGCAGGCAAACACTTTGTCTGAGGTGTAATTGAAAACAATACTACAAGTAAATGACCCAACTTTCCCATTCTAAGCTTTGTCTCATGCACAGTAGTCAGGGCAAAAGGAACCCTGATTGGTGCTAAAGGAAAAAAACAAAAGAACGTGAATTTCAGATAAGAACATCCAGAAGCCAAAGGACTTTGGAAAGGGCTTTGTACATACAAAGTAGCAAATGCAGAAGGGAAAGAGGGAGGGCCAGCAATTTTGGGTGCTGAACCCACTGAGTTTCAAAAGATGTTTAACCAACATCTAAATGAAAAACCTCCACAGGGATGGTCAACTGCCAACTAGAAAGGATGAGGGAGACCTCGGCTCCTCCTGCTCTAATTGCACCCCCTTTCTTATTTGGAGGCTCAGCAGGAGGGAGCTGTAATATGATTACTTGTTCATGAGGGGATTTCGAGTTGCTGCTTCAGAGGAGACTAACATGACCTATTCATCTCCTTTGATGTTTTGTTTGCTGACACAACTGCTAAACTTTGAAATGCAGTAGAACTGTACTTTAGTTCAGAAGCTTATTTTTAAATGTGCATTGCTGTCATGGAACCGATTTTTATTTGAAATCCACTTCTTAGAATTTTTTTGTTAATACAAGTCCTTTCTTCATAAAAAATATACATTACTATCACTTTCAATTGGTTTCCCCAATTCCCAGTGAGTTGGGGAGCAGACCTCTGAAAACACGGCTGTGGCGGCATATGTGGGAAAGAGTCACAGTCCCCAGCTAATCTGCTCCCTCGTTGTGTCATACACTAGACCTCGGGGTTAGTCCCCAAGGACTGTATCTGGATCAGCTCCAGTGCCAATCAGAAGTGCCCTCTAGGCCCAAAGAGGTGCTGGTGAAAAGGACACAGGGACATGGTGGGCAGAGTGGGCTCCTCTCCATTCAAGCTGGTTCGGGGGAGAAAACCGAAGTAATTGCTATACCTGCAGGAGTTCACTGTGCCTTATGGGCTGGTCCTATGGCATGATCTATCCTTCAATAAGATATTTACACTTTGCTAAAGCAACTCGATGTGAATGGACTTTGGGCTAGAATTCAATTTTCCCTTTGGCTCTGTCTTTTTGTCTGAGAGGTGTCCTTACTACTTAAACCCTACCAGAAGTGGCCAGTACAAGGACCAGATGAACAACACGCAGCCCATAGGCCAAATTCTGCCTGACCTGTTTTCTTGGGCCTGCACAGTTATTTTGTTTGTTTTGTTTTTTAATTTGACTTCCAATGACTTTTTAAAGGGCACAAACTCTCCAGGTCACTGCTAATCCCTAAATACACCCTTAGCATGCAGCCCACTTGGCTCATTTTGTGTTCCTAACACCCCTGTGGGCTTTTGACCTTTCCTCTCCTGGAGAGCAGAAAATTTTCCTCAGTTGACAGAGGAGTCAGCTTTAGATGCTGAAATCTCCAGGCTCTTGGAGAATGAAAAAAGGTGGATCAAAGAGTAAACCAACAGCTTAGTTTCTGAGATATTTTAGAAATCCAAGTAAGCCATTCACAGGCCTCTTGGTTCTGCATTTCTGCTACATGCCTGCACTCGATGGGCCCTCTGCAGATTTCTTACTGGGTGGTGAACTACTGGATCATAAAGCCTGTGAGGTTCTGCTTTGAATTGATATCTGCATAGATTGTGTCTTTTCTCAGCTTGTTTCCATCAAAGTAATGCTTAAGTTGGGCTAATTTGGGCTCTGAGAAGAGTGGGCAGTCATTCTTTCCTTGAATGCATTTCATTTCACCCCAAACTCAGAATCCTCTAGAGATTCATTTATCATCTTCTCTCTCCTCCTCACATGTCCTTCCTCCCTCTTCTTTGACTCACGAATCCAAATGATGTATAAGTGGAGAGGATCCTGGTTGGGGGTGGGGAGGAGCATCATCAATTTTTATTTTTCTCCACATCAGATCTCAGATCCAAGTTTGCTAAAGCATAAAAAGTTCCACTAGCCCCTGGCCATGTCCTCTGGGTACACTTAAAGTCACAACATAAGCACAGTGCATTTTTTTGGAAGGAATCAAATTTGCTCAATGGCCCATCATTTAAAAACATAACAGAACCAGCAAATGTTCTGTTATGGAGCAGAACATTCATTTTTAAAGAAGATAAAACACAGGATTTCATGCTTGGTGTACACTTTTTTCAAATGTTTCTCTGGGTCTCAAGGGAGTGCTTTAAATCTCCTTCACCATTAGGAGTATCTGGTGAAAGTTTGAGAAGCAATGTGAGATTTTGGTAAATCCCTTTCTAAAACACAGTCTGCTTTTCTATTTGAGTGGAGTATTTCTCTATTTCTGGGGTTCATGGAATGAGAAATTATGTAGCCCTTGGCTGGACACTTAAGTCTGTTCCTGGGTTTGCCAAAAAGGCCTGAGCTGAGTCACTGTGCTGGACTTCTTAGTCTCAAAGACCACCGGGATTGTAAAACTTGCTGCTCAGCTCATTTCTTGTAAAAGGCTCCACATATTCAAAAATAAATAGTTTAGTTCTGTTATTTGTTGATTTGGTTGTCACCCCTCCACCACTCTGCACGGTTGTCCTTACATAGAAGTGTCAACCATTTGTATTTTCTCTGTTCTGCATATGTTGGAAAGTAAATAAGTAGCAATAAAGAAACTTTATTATGCATGTTTTCTGCCTTGGGTGGTACCTGGAATTTGCTGAATTTGCTGACTGAAGCTTAAATTTTAAAAGGCTCCCGAGCCTCACTTTTTCATGCCATGAAAGTCAAATGGAAAACCAAATAATTAGAATAAGCAAGCTGTGTGGGTCCTTCCTCTTGGTCGCAACTGACCCCAGACCTTGTAATGGAATTCCAGCCCCTCTTTTACCCACTTCCAGCTGTTAAGCTTCCATGACTGGATTTAAACAACCACCTCCTCTCCCTCTCTCAGATAATCAACAACTAATTTAGTATATTACTTAGGTCATTCTGGTACGGAGAATTTTAGGGGTAAGAACAAAACAAGACAAAACTGCCATATCCATTGATTTTCCAGGACATCTCATTTACTTTATGTAAATCTTATTTGAACTTAAAAATTGATATTAAAGCAATACAATTGATTTTCACAAGCACTATATAGACTCTAATGCCAATTGAAAGTACTTTACCCAGATTGCTTCCCACTAACTTGTACTCAGAGCTAAAAGCAGGAAATGGAGTAAAGCATAATTAAAAAAGAATAAATGTAAATATCAAGCATATTGTTCCTTCTCTCAATGACTTGGTCCAGAATGACACCCTTTCTGAGATCCTACAAAATCTTGTTAAATCTTCCTAAGCAAGATACTTAATAATTGTTAGGTTTGGGGAGGGAAAATCAGTATCATATCTTTCCAGCGATGCTACTTTTTAGTAATAGTATCAACTTTGGAAGGCAGCATGGTATAAATTAAAGCTTCAGGATTGGACTCAGACAGGCCAAAGGTTAAATACTAAAGCCAACCATTTATTGCTGTGTACCATTGGATACATTATAGGCCTCTCCTGGGCCTCATTTTTTTTTTTTCATCGGCAAAATGGGAAATGATGGCAAGGATTAAATAAGACAGCAAATGCAAGGAGCCAAGTTCAATCCTAGGCACACGATCAATGTAAAAGTCCCCTCCTTTTCAAGTCAGATTACAGATTATGAACATAAAGTAACTCCCCACCAAGAGCTGACTCTGCTGAGAGCACTGTTTTCTATGAAGGGAGTTCGTGGTGACCCTTAGCCATGACTGTTGATTGCATACATTTGGAAACCATAACAACCATTGTGCTCTGAGCTCAGTTTGGCCCAAATGTAGCTCTACCTAAGGCAGCTTCTCTATTTAAGTCTTTCCCAACACATCATAGTATGGCTTGAATTTGGGCAGAGGAGTGGGTGTCAAGAGAAATGTACGATGTCTGGGAGGAATTCAGACTCAACTAACAATTACCCAGACCTGTATTGTCCCATTAGGGGACTGTCCCAGGAGGAGCTCATTGAACAAAAGCCCTTTCGAGAAGCTGTATTATTATGCCTACTTTGCAGATGCTTCAACTGAGTCTGGGAGGTTAAGTGACTTTCTCAACGTCACAGAGATAATAAAGCATGGGCTCAGGCTAAGATCTTAGGTTGGTTGACCTGATTAAGAAAGCAGGAGGAATTGCAATGTTGGAAGATTGGCAGCAGCGGTGTCTACTTGCCAGTCCACTTTGCAATGACACATTCTGTGACGAGTGCTTGACAAAATAAGTTCCATTGACCTTTAGAAACCCTGTGTCCAGGTCTCCTGTCCATGATGTCACACGTAGACTGGGGCAAGTAGTGAGATATAACTAATTAAACATGTCAGGTAAACAATATCTGACCACTAATTTAAAAAAAAAAATGTGTAAAACACTCCTAGCATAATTTAATCCTTTGAGGGTTTTTTGGTTGTTTCATTTCAATGATTCAGAAGTATATTAAGACCAACATTAATTGTCATTTATTTATTCAACATATATTAGTCTACCTACTATGTGTTGACCACTTCTAGATTCTGGAGATACAAAAACTCTTCAATCAAAACTGTTAAAAATGCCCTCTCTTATGACAGATTGAATAGTGAAAGTCAGCTTTTTTTTTTTTTAACTGTTAAAAAAAAGTTAAAGAAATACAGAGCATTCTAAGATAATTCCTTTTTGAGCTTACCTGATAACTTTTTTCCTTTTCTTCTTACCTGAAAAGCTTCCATTCTCCTCTTGCCCCTCTGTTTTCAGGAGGCAATTTTGAGTCCCAGCATGCTCTGCATCATCTGCCCACCTCCACTGGCAGAGCAGGGCAATCAGAGTGTGGATTTCAGCACAGCTGTGATTGGATGATTAACAGTGAGAGAATAGGCTGCTAGAGATTTTTTAAATGCCAGCATACTGGAATGTAGTGTTTCAACCCCCCTTCCTCCAAATCAAAAGCCTAGTGAATGAAATTATGACCGTTACTCAAGTGCAATTACCCTGAGTTTGTAAAAATTGAAACACTGCAAGTAAATCATACATTTGGATATTACATTTCATATTTCAGTGTATGCCAAATAAGCTAGTGAAGTTTTATTATTGTTGAGTATAATGTCAGGAGACAAACTTCCACAAATTTTATACATCACTTTTTCCATTTTATCTGTTTTCCATTTATGTCAGTTTGGACACATGGTGTGACTTTTAATATTCTCTCCTCCATCTTCCCCACATTAATGCCAAGGGATCAAACTCAATCTTGATTATCCTAAATTTACCCCTAGGTAACCTCGGACCAAGAGGTTTTTTTAAATTAGTATGGAAGAAAGACGGAGAACCTCTAAATAACCCTATAAACCTGGAACGACTAGCAAGTGTCAGCGCATTACAGAAGACAACTGTGGTTGCGGGCAGTTATTGCCAGAACAGGTCTCAGCTCTTGGAAACCGGGTAATCACCAAGGGGGATGTGGATTACAATGAAATAAGATCTTGCAGAAGTGACGGGCTTTGTGAGCTGATCTCGCTAAAGAGGGCACAAGAGAAGAGTTTGAGAACGAATGAAGGGAGGCCCTGCGCCTGCGCTCCGGAGCAGGAGGGAGGGGGTGGCGCGAGCGTTGTGACCGCTGTGGCACCGTTAAAGGTACTAACCGCTGCAGAAGGATGGCTTCCAGCTTTAAGAAGCCAAACATGCCCTCTATCAGCCAGAAGAGAAAGGTGGGTCCTAAGCCTGAACTCACTGAAGATCAGAAGCAAGAAGTTCGCGAAGCGTTTGACCTCTTCGATGCTGACGGAAGTGGGACCATCGACGTGAAGGAGCTGAAGGTGGCTATGAGAGCGCTGGGCTTTGAACCCAGAAAGGAAGAGATGAAGAAGATGATCTCCGAGGTGGACAAGGAAGGTACGGGGAAAATCAGCTTCAATGATTTCTTGGCTGTGATGACTCAGAAGATGGCCGAGAAAGACACCAAAGAAGAAATTCTAAAGGCTTTCAGGCTCTTCGATGATGATGAAACTGGGAAGATCTCCTTCAAAAACCTGAAGCGTGTGTCCCACGAGTTGGGGGAAAACCTCACTGATGAGGAGCTGCAGGAAATGATTGACGAAGCCGATCGGGATGGAGACGGCGAAGTGAACGAAGAAGAGTTTCTTCGCATCATGAAAAAGACCAACCTCTATTAAAATCGGTTTCTCCGGCAAGCACCTCGAGAGTACCTGACTTTGCTGGGTTCCCAGCTTCTGCTTTGTAAAACCTTGCATAGAGGACAGCTCTATCCTAACTCTTACCCCATTTGTCTAGATCCCTCTACTTCCAAATCTTTCGCTCAAGTATAGAATTTTAAAGATGCTTTTAACGTGAGTTTTGTTTTTTAATTCTCAAGAGCAGATCCGGAGTATTTAGACTGAATTAAAAGGAGGGGGTGGGGGGCGGAAGCTTCAGTCCACCCACGATTTGCCTTGCATTGGTGGACATACATTAAACTGAACACAAAGTGGCTTCTTGGGACAAACAGCAATGCAGTTCCCTTGTCACTTCTTTAGTGGTCTTTAATTATCTTGCTTCAAAAATTATTCCTTAAATTCAAGTCACTATTCTAGCACAACGAGGTCGAATAAACAAGCAGAGGTATCCCAGCTTATTGCTTCTCACTTAACTGAATACTGTTTTGAAGGAAAGCAGGGCAGCCACTTATTTGAGTTCAGGAAAGATACTGATCTAAAGTATAGGCTTGGCTTTGGGTGGTGCTATGCTAAATTGTGCAACTTAGACTATTCTCAGACTTAATCACATGCAAATGATTCTTGATTTGTATGGAATAAATCATTTACTATGGATTATCCAGGGCCAGAATGTATACTCGAGCTAGAGAATAAAAATGAAATTTAATATTGGCCCAAGCTAAGTATAATTTGCTTAAGAGGTCAAGCTACTAATGATTTTAAGTAAACATTTACAAGTGTAAGATCTTAGTTTAGGAAATCCTTAAAAATATAATGCATTTTAAGCTGTTTATCTGTCCTGAGAAAGATCAAGTGTTTTAGTTATCAGGCTACTATAATTTAACCATTTTTATTTAATTACTGTTTTATTACAAGCCACTATCTACCTGCTAATTCTTAGAATATCTTGATTCTGAGATGTTCCTGATACTTGATATTTTTTACACCTCTGGTACATAGTTGATGCCAGAGTGTCTGTCATATAAATTGTTCTCTATTTTATCACCCCAAGAAACTATTTTATTGTGCCTCATGTACATGTTGATACTAGTTGTTTTCTGTTAATAATTAAGCCTTTCTTGTTTTGAATAGGCTACCCTTTTGAATATCTACAAATCTGAAGTTAGGGAAAATTTAAATAATATAATTATGGAAAGATAATATAATCTATTTGCTGAGATGGAGGCCTTGACTAACTTTCAAAAATGCACAACAAAACTATTAAACTGGTGAGATATTTTGGTCACAACTAAACCCATTAAATCTTCATACAAAGTCACATTGCAGAAAATTGCTGAAATTCTGGAACATTTGTCACTTGCTTTGCCAGCAATTTTACTCTTCCGAGGGTGGTGGATCTAATTGGTGGAACTACTGCTCTGGACTTAATTCTCATTAAGAGGAACTAATTTGTCAAAGCAGGAGTACTAGCTGAAATGATGGCTATGTGGGCATTCACTATGAAAAAGGATTTTGCTAAGGTGGCTGGTGCCAGGCAGGGAACTCACCCAAGCCGTAAATGCTAACGGTTCAGGTTCGAGGTCTTTGTGTGGATTCAGGTGAGTTGTAGAGAATGCAGGTGCAATTTGGGCCAGAATCAATGTGAAAGGCTTGCTGAGAGGAGTGTGGCATTCTGGGAAGCAAAGAGTTTCTGGCATCCTGTTAACCAGTCTTGACTCAAAATCTACATTTGGATCAAGGTAGAAATATCAGAACAAAGAGAGTTGGCAAGAACTAAGAGAAAGAGTCAGAGCCTCCGCCAATTGAGGTGGACTGGCTCCTGGCCCATCAGAGGATAGAAGTGAAAACCAGGAACGTGGCCTGAAGCCCAGCAGTCTGTCTGCTCAAATACCATAGGGTCAACCATGGAGGCTGCAACCCACTGCTTGAAAGAGTTGCCCTTAGGGTGCAACCCATCCCACACAAAGGAAGGGGGCTCCAGAATATTTCTGAATTCCGCTCACAGCTAAGGAAGAACCTCTCGATTCACTATTATAGTCTTATTTCTCAGTTGGCTCATACTCTGGGGCATAGAAGATAAGGGGGGGAGGGGAGACAACTAGAGCAGGCCTAGACATTTGAATTTTAAGATAAATTAATCATAAGATGTCTGGCTGAGTCATAATGTATCCAAGTCTTTACAAAAGTAGACACAAAAGATTCAAAGAAAATATATAGAGGCCTATTTGCAGATGAGGAAACAGCTATAAAGTTTGGGAAGAACTGAAAAAGTAACTCACTGGATTAATACAAATGATCCCAATAAAGAAGCAAGAAACATACCAAAGAAACCCATGTGACTGTGTAAAGACCTCACTGATAATCCTTTGCTTTCTGATGATAAATATAACAGATGAAAAGCAGAGCATTGGGCCAAGGATGAAAACATGACAGCATCAAAGTTGTATTAATATCTAGAAAATGAATGCCCCAAATGAGCAAGCAAAGCAAAAGGACTTTTTTTTTTCTTAAAGACATCTTAGTTATATTTAAGAAGATATAGGAAGAGATAGACCCAACTTTTGAGATTATTGCAGGTTGGTTTCTATGGGAAGCAGACTCTTGAGTCTGAGGTTTGTGTGCAAGAAGTGCCTTCTCCAGAACACGTGGGAGGGAAGAAACCAGGACTGGGCAGAGGGAGAAGTTGAACCATGACACAGTCATGACAAAGACCTCAACTCAGCTCATCCTATGGGGAGCTCTGGAGCAAGGATGACCCTATGGAGATGCCCCAAATTGGAACAAAAATGTTGAGCCTTTAAAGATTTTCACTGATTGACAATCACTGGACATGAGCTGTCCCCAGCAAGGGGGTTTGACTTTGAGCAAGGTGGCCCTCCTCAGCTAAGGGTAATTACTGGGAAGGAGAATTCATTTGCAAACTGCTAGCTGTCAATAGTCCCAGCACCTGTGGGGATGAGGATTTCAGTGCTGAAGAGCAGGGCCAAAAGGGAGATCCAGGAAGTGTCCTACAGCTTCCACTACAGTCCACCCTTCTACAACTTACATCTTTGTGTAAGTTCTGGGGGATGCTAATTCAGGATTCTGATGGACCTCTATTCGTGAGAGAAATTTATAAAAGCAAGATTAGAGAGATAAACTACAGCCCCTGCCACAGAAGCTGGTCTCAAGGCCACAAATAATACTCATCTCCCTTCACTATCCAATCTAGATTCCCCACACCCTCAGCACCTCTGCTGATGTAGACGACTAACTAACCGGTGGAATGACCCAGATCCTCATCTCTGAGAAGTCCGAGCCCGCCCCCACTCCCTACCCCAATCGCCTGTCCCTGTTAGGCTGTTGCACTTATTCATTTACTTCAAAATTGAGTGAAAGAGCACCAAGAGACACTCAAGTACATTACCTGGTGCCAAACATGCTCTTTCCATATTCTTTCTGCAGCTCTACCTTCTCTTGATGGCCAGGATCAGTTATTCATGGATGGTGTTTCCTTTCCTTGACTGTTGCTCTCTTAACATAAGGAATCCACTGTGATTGGATTACACACATAATTTGAAATTCAATGGCTGTCTTGCTGTGCCCACTGGTGGAAGTATTTTTTCCCTCCAGGAGCCCTCTGGAAGCCAACATCTCTAAAAGCACATAGACCAAAATTGTGGGGATAAGAAGCATGAATTAAAGAACAGATGACTGAGAATTAAGGTAAGAACTACTTCCACCCTTGGCTTACTGGACCCATGTGTTCTAAGAGAAACCACCTCATATAACGGTAATGCTGCATCCTGGAATATGGCACCACATCTTCACTGGTCATCATGTCCAAACTGGCCCCTCAGAGGCATCTTTAATGGGCTTTTCCATTGCTCCATCAGCTGAAAGCTTCCACGTGTTATAGGACTTGTAGATTCTGTTGTCATATGCCTACTGCTGCACCTCCTTTCCTGTAAAGTGGGTCCCTTGGGCCAACATAATATTATGTGGGATCCTGTCAGCAGAATAAATACTCAAATATGGTGCTAGATAAAGCTCTGCAAGCAGGAAAGGCAAACCCATGACCAAAATATGGGTCAAGGCAAATCAAGATGAGTCACTTGTCTTTCCAGGATAGAAAGGATCCAATTGGACTATTTGACACCAAGAAGCCAGGTTATCTCCTTGATGGATGGTAGTGGTTTGCATTTGTCAGCAGCAGTAACTACATCATCCTTGATGACTGGGAGCCTTTGCTGTGGGGTCATAGCTTTCAATTCTGTCACAATGACTGTTTCATTCATGTGCCTCTTGTGCCAGCACTGGGGTGTTCAGTAACAGAGGCAGATTGATGTTAACTGCCCAAGTAATTCTGTCTTCTTGGTTGTTTGGTGTCTGTAATAGGCACTCTCTGATAGGTGTTAATATGAATTACAAAGATCCTTACACTTTCTACCATTGCCATAATTCCAAATATGTGCCTTTTTTCCCAGACCTTTTTTATCCCTGACATTTCCTTTTCCATGGTCCTGAACAATAAGCCAACTGGTTGTTGACCACTGTCTGAGTCCATATATATTGTAATCCCAGACCACTTCTTTTCCATACAAAGTGGATGACCAAGTCCACTACCAGAAATTCTGCCCACTGGGAGGATTTCCCCTTCCACTGCTATCTTTCTGGTCCACCTCTACAGTCCATTATACCAATTTGACCTATCCTTGAACTAAGTTCAGCCTTTTTACTCCAACATCTGGTCATAAAGGACCCACTACTCCCATGTGGTCGTAAGTTTGAGCTGAGGGAGAAGCTCTGATGCAACTTCATGGATGACATGAGGGACCTCTTCCTTACGTGGCTTACTTGGGCCCTCTGGCCATGTTTATGCCTGATCCTAGATATATCACTTCTTTTTCTAGTTTCCTAAGGAGGCAGATTACATTATTTACTTTAGATCTTTCTTCTTTTCAATATATACATTTAAAGCTATAACTTTTCCTCTAAGCACTGCTTTTGTTGTATCCTGCACATTTTGACTGGTTGTGTTTACATTTTTATTTAGTTCCAAATGTGTTTTACTTTTTCTTAGGACTACTTTTACCCATGTGCTATGTGAAAGTATATTGCTTATCTCAAATATTTGCAATTTTCTAGCTATTCTTCTGTTTTCTAATTTAATTTAATTCCCTGTTGTTGAGAAATACTTTATTATGAGATCTATTCTTTTAAATGTGTCAAGTGTTGCTTTATGGCCCATAATGTGGTCTGTCTTGGTAAATATTCTGCATGGATTTGGGAAAAATGTGTAATCTGCTATTGTCAGATGAAGTATAATAGATTCAGTTATATTCAGTAGATTGGATGGTACTATTGATTAGTTCGACTATACTTGCTGGATCTGTCCTTTTCTGATAAAAGCTGTTGAAGTTTCTAACTATAATAGCGGATTCCTGAGAGTGACTTAATTTGTGCCTCTCATTCCTGAAGGATATCTTTGCTGGATATAGGAATCTGGGTTAACAGTTTTTTCTTTTGGTAGTTTAGTAAGTATGCAATTAGCTATCAAAATAAGAGCTAAACTAAAATAAAAATAAATGTGTTTACAGGCTAAATTCATGAAGTACATTCACTGAATGAGAAAGGAAATCTATTTCTATGATCTGGTGGACTGTGCTCACATTTTTGGATAATTACATATTAAAAGAATTGAAGAAATTGAGGTCTGTTGAGAAACATGAGATAAATAGGATGAAAGGGACATAAACCCATTAATCTAAGAGAAATGATTTAAAAGAACTAAGGCCTTTTTTCCTAAAATTAAAATACTCTGAAGTCATATGACCTCTAAAAAAATAGAACTTGTTCCATAGGTCTCCAAAGTGTTTCAATGAGAAGTAATGATGAGGGGGAAAGATTTCAATTTAATGTCAGAAAGACTTCTAAACAACCAAACCTGCCCAGAGATGGACCATGCTGTCTAAGGATTATGTTCCTGTCATAAAGGTGGAGAGGTATGGATTAGATGAATATTTTACTAAGGTGCCACAGATATTTCAGGCTATTGATGTTGGGATGCCATACCAGGTATTTCCACTTTTTATATGGGTTTCTTAGATCTAAAATAAAATGGAATGTGTTTAGATAGAGATTTTCCAACATAATAACATTTTATTACTACAGTTGTTGATGAATACTAATAGAAAATATTTCTATTTTCTATTGTTATTATAATTGTTACTGATCTTGCCCATACGTTTATAATTCAAGCTGATGCTATAAAGTGATATGTGTGATTTTAACAATAGCCAATACTTAAATAGCTTATTCCATACTACCCACTATTCTAAGAGCTTCTACATACTTGATTATTATCTCCATTTTATAAAAGAGGAAACTGAGTCATGGAGAGATTAAGTAATTTGTGCACAGCTACATAGCTAGTAAGTGGTAAAGGGACGATTGAACCCAATTTGTCTGGCTCTTGAGTCCAGACTTAAAACATATACCTTATCCACTACTTTAAGCCTTTTCTTATTTCAATCGGCTTGTCAAGAATAGTTCAGTCCAATGCATGTGTCCCCTTCAAAGGTCACACACTTAGTTGACAGTGTTTCTGGGCTCAGAATATTTTTGGAACTCTTTGGTAGACAATCTAAAAATCTCTAGTATATTTTTCTGAACATTCTCAAGAGGCAAATATAATTCCATTCAGACTGGGCTTAATTTTCAGAAATTGCTTCAAGTTATTTGTACTCAAATATGATGAACAGAGTGGCTGGAAAAGCTGGATATTATAATTTAAGGTTTAAAACTGTAATTGCCCCTAAAATGTTGAGACTAATTACTTTGCATGATTTGTAAATTCACTATAAAGATACTTCCAAAAAAAAAGCACTGAAAAGGTAGTAACTGACAACAGCATCGTTGGAATAAATCTCTAATCACCAAGGCAACATAGTGTTTTGAAAGAACAACACTCATTGGGATGTGTACATCTGGTGATATTTTCAAAGATGCATCATTTGCTTTGTAAAGAAAAAAAAAACTGTTCTTGCTTTTGAGAAATAAAAAAGGGGAAGGAGAAGGCACCAAATAAGATATTTCCATGCATTAATTGAATAATATAGGTGACATTAGGGAGAAAAGACAAAGCCTTTGTCATCTCAGGTAAAAGTAACAGAGTCATCATATCATCTTAGGGTAGCAACAGCTACCTAGGTTCGAAGCTCAGCATATAGCCATTTCCTAGCTGGTGTGGGGAAAAAGTACCGTCCGAGCCTCAGAAGCTTTATCTGTAAAATATGGGGAATTATGTTGCCTTGTCGGTATGTTTTCAGAATTAGAAATCATTTATATAAAGTGACCTTACACATAGTAGACCGACAAAGGTAAGCTATTAAAATAATAGATGAAGTATACCAAAAAAGATAAAGTAGATAAAGTACATTCTTCTCACATATAAAGTGCCATAACCTCAGAAAAATACTGTCTAAACTAAACTTGCCTACCGATCCAAAGTTCACCATCCAGGACCACTGAGAGGCAGTTTAGGGAGGTAAGGGTGGGAATATTTTTAAATGTCATGGTCCCTTAGCGAGAGTACACTTGCAGGGTGCGTTGGCTTTTCTGCTCTCTAGCTACTTCGTCCATCATCCAGAGTTTGTGAACTTGAGGCCCAGGGGCAGAATCTGGCTTATAGATTGGCAGCTACGTGACTCCCTTGGCAGCTACCTGAGGGCTGCCTGCAGCTGTGCAGGGCGTCCCTCCACGAAACGCCCAGCCAGCCAGCTAGTGGAGACTGAAATAGAGCCAGGACTTACTCATCAAGCCTAGTGCCTGGCACAGGGAGCAACTGCTCTGAGGGACCTCTGACTTGGCATGTTTTATCTGTCCACAGAGGTGCTTTTTTCTAACTTGCACAAGGTATTGTGTCCATTACCCTTGGTCTACATCACAATGTTTTTTGTTTTCTTTTTTAACTGAGTTAGGTTGCCAGTTTTATAAAGTCAAGAATGTCACTCAAGAATCAATATTTTCGCTTCTTTTGGAAAACTGGATGTTGTTTCCACAGTAGGTCCATAGTCCTGCTGACAATAATCAACTTTCAGTTGGAGCCGAATGACCTCTGCTCCCTTCAGACCTGGACACGCTGGTTCTCCGCAGGCCCCTGAAAGCCAGTTAGGCTTCCCACCCTCTGTGCTAGTGGCATATGTGCCTCCAGAGGGCAGTACTTGGACGCACGTCAGTGATAGGGGAGAGCTAACATCCTTTAGGTCAAAGGCATTTCTCTCCTCACCATCCTGCTCACTTCTTCAGGGAGCCAGGGAAAGCCGCTCTCAGGCGAGGCAGGGCGAGCTCTGTGGATGTTCCGCCTCTTCCACATGGACAGAACAAAGTCACTCCCTGGTCTCATCCAGAAAGGTAGAAACAACTGGTGGCTACTTCAGAGGCTGCCAGCAAAACTCAAGCAACCTCCACAGCTATTTCAATCCATTTCTTCTCTTCTTTAAAATAGCCAGGAGGAAAAAGAAGATAGAGGAATGGAGACAACTGATCCCTACAAAACCACTGGCAAAAAAAAAAAAAAAAAAAAAAGCAGAAAAAGAAGCACTGATACACGTATTAATGCTTGGACATTTTACACATTGACAGTGCAACTTGCTAAGATCAGCATTGAAGGAAACTGTGACTTAGCCCAGGATTTCAGTCCACGGTCCTGACGGGCCCTGGTTAACTGTGTTAATAAAACAAAGAGCTGCACACACTATTTATGGCTAGATTAAGCTGATTACTCTAGCTTGGCCTACTTTCAATCCACAGGTCTTATCAGTGGACAACAGAATGCTTTGTTATCTGTTTTTCTCCCCCTGGAATTTGTCCCTGGACATTAAAAACAGAAACCCTAACAAGACTATTTTTTACCTGTCTCATTTGAGAACAGAATTTTCTAACTCTTCCCTCAACATTGAAGAAACCCCCAGCCCCTGACAGTGACTGGTAGAAGTTTGCAAAAAAATATGCAGCAGCAAAATTACTGAGAATAGATGAGATGTTGTTACCTAATAAAAATGCCATAAATATAGAATGATGAACTACCAAGGGAAATGAATCGATAGAGAAGGACACATTGGAATGTGGGTTAGTAAAAATCACTTAAACTTTCCATGACCTTGAAGAAAGTCATGGCAATATATTTTTCCAGGTCCCTCAGATAGTGTGTTTCCCAAACCTTAGTATCCAATGAGTTGAATTTAGACCCTTTCTGAGCCTTCTTCCTCAACGGCCTGGAGTCTTTCTTGAGTCCAAAGAGTTACCTGAGTTCCTCTCTACACTCGGCATCCTTTGGGCAGGATCAGCTAACGAGACAGTTAATTCCATGGAAGCATCTTGTTTGCAGCAGTGGGAGCAGGGGTGCCTCTCTTTGATAATTTAGAGTAGCGGTGAGCAAAGGGTCAGATCTCCCTGGGGTGGTGTCGCGAACTGAAAAAGTGGCTGTGGCACTGCCGTTCCTCCACAGTTTTCTACAGCTGTTCCAGATTTTCCATGGGCTCACCTTTAAATTAAAAGAATTTCTGCACTTTCAAGAATTTGAAAACAAAGCCATGTGTGAGGATATGAGATACACTCGTATGCCCTTGCAAGAAATAGGTTGCATTCCTTTTTCTGCACTTAAAAAAGGTACCTTCTTTTTTTTTTTTTTTAGGATGCCGTATATGTAAATGAGCTCAAATTAATCTTTAGCATGTGCCCATGTTGTTTTGATTTACAAACTTTAAAAATATGCCCATTGTTCTCTTTTAATAGCTTTTGGCAACTTTTTCAGAAATTGAAATATATGACCAAATTAGCAAAATGAATAACATTAGCAAATACCATTCAGCAAGCACTAAGGTGCAAATACCTCTACTACACGATACACAGAAAGCATCATTAGAAATCTTGTAACACTATGTAAGGTTTCTTGTTTAACTTTACTCTTAATTAGCAAAATACAAATTTATAGAGAGAGAAGCAAAATACTAGTTACTGGGATACTATTTTTACATGTCTTTTAAGTGATTTTGTTTCTGTTTTTAAGGTAATTATGTGATATAGTAGAAGGAACAAAGAGATCTGGGTTAGATAGAATTTTGGTTCTCTACTCTAACAGTTTTGTGACATTGGGCAAATAAATAAAACTAGGGTCTTAGCTTCTCTGATACTAGTTTTATTTATCAATAAAATGAAGTTGGTAATACCCATATCACAGGGTTGAAAGAATCAAATGAGAGTCTATGTAAAATGTCTAATAGGGTGCCTGACTCAGTGTAAGATGCTCAATATAAAGGTAGCTCTCATTATTTGTAGTTTCCTCAGGTGGTGGTGACTTTGAATGCTTAGGTAAATTTTTGCAAATTTTAAAAATCGTTGATTTTTCAAATTAGTTAAATGATTTGTATTTAACACCAAAAATGTCAGTGACTGCCTTAATCATAGAAATTAATAATGATTTCTCATAGATACAGAGAACAAATTGAGGGTTGCCAGATGTGAGGAGGTTTAGGGGAAAGGCTGAAAAAGAGGAAGAGATCAAGATGTACAAATTGCCAATTACAAAAACAGTCACAGAGTTGTAAAGTACAGCATAGGTAATAAAGTCAATAATATTGTAATAACTATGTATGGTATCAGATTGGTACTAGACTTATCCAGGTGATCACTTCATAAGTTATATAAATGTCTAATCACTATGTTGCACACCTAAAACTAACATAATATTGTAGGTCGATAGTAATTGAAAAAAATTTTTAAGAGATTATGATTTTAATCATAAGTGTTATTAAACTATTTCCCTTACTATCACATCACATAGGTAAATCTTAATTTGGACGACTGGTTTATCTGTTTCTCTTATATGCAAACTGTTGTTTGGCCTATTCGCTGCATGTTATTACCGTACTCAGCAGTTGGATTTTCAAAAAAATTTGCTTTCCTACCAAGATTCAAAGCAATCCATTTACCATTTTTTTCCCCTAAAATCTCTCATAAAATATGAATACAATATACTGGCTAAACATTTCTGTACTTACATAAAGGATACATAAATCACTATCTAGATGATGCTTCTCACTAATAAAAAGAGTTTATCTGGTTCAAGAAACGGGTGGTTTTATTGCATATTTAGTTTCTATAGTTTAGCCAAAAGCTTGAGGATGAAGACGTGCTGCATGAGGTCTTAAATTGTCCTTGACCATTTTCTCACTTAACATGTACAGTGCTTCCCCCTTATCTGTGGGGGATACATTCCAAGAGCTTTGGTGGGTGTCTTTACTCTATGTATACTATGGGTTTTTTTATAAATACATACCTATGATAAAGTTTAATTTACAAATTAGGCACAGTAAGAGATTAACAGTAGCTGATAAAATCAAACAATTATAACAATATACTATAATAAAAATTATGTGAATGTGATCTCTCTCTCAAAATATCTTATTGTACTGTACTCATCTTCCTGTGAAGCATTTCTGGAATTATTCCATAGAAAAGATGGCTGTTATCCACTCTTTCTGATTATGTTGCCAGGACTGTTTTTGCTTTGAGAGTTCTTGATTTCTTTTGCTCTGTACACCATGCCTGGCTTTATCACGTGCCCTGCAGTGTTGCCACATACTACCAAAGCTAATCTGCCCTTCCGTGTTTTATGCCCTGGTGCCTCCTTTGCAGTTTTATGAATGTAGGTTCTACTGGAGCCCGGTTTCATCGCAACTGAAGACTTGCTTTGAATGGTATCCTTTCTCCTTAATCAGCTTTTTCAATTCTGATGGAAATGTAGCAGATGTGACTTCTCCAGTAATTTTTTAATGCATAACTTTTATTACATCTTCAAAATATCACAAATAAGTCTGAGGATCATCCGACATCTTGGTGTCTCTGTAGCTGGACAACTTAAATCTTATTCATCAGCCTGTTGAACTGCTTTTTCAGAAGCGTAGATACCATCCAAAATGTTTCTGATATCCTTATTTTTAATTGCTGTGGCTTGTTGAATTTGATACATATTCAGTGTCATTTCCTTCAAGAATTAACTCATCTTTCTGGGCTTGAGATACTGAATAAGCAACACTTGACCTCACCTGAACCCTGGAAATGTATTTTTCACCCAAGAATTTTCAGATTTCAATGAAAGAATCATTCTCCTGAACAACATTGACGGGAAGGTAAGCATACACAGGCCCCATCTCACGACAGAAGCCCAGTGTAACACTCTTGATGCTGTTCTGTACACGACTATAGGCAGTGCGAATAGTAGCCAGTTTCTTTCTATTTCCTCACCATTTGTCAATCCAGATTCTTTTCTTTTTCTTTCTAAGTAGCCTGGATTCTACATTGATGTGATTGAAGCCCCTACGCAGGGTGCCTCTGGGGCCCTTCACAATGACTGTGCGTCCCTTCAGAGTGATATCCACATTTTCTGGAATGTCAACAGTCTGATTGCTGAGAATGGTCTTCATCTTCACAGTAGATGCATCAAAGAGAGCTCCATTAATTTTTATATTTTGTGGTCCAAACCTATTCCTGAATCTATGTAACCATCCCTTACTTGCATAAGTGGCTTGGTGGTGTTATTTTCAGGGAATCCCTAGCTGAAGTCTTCATATAGGTTCAATGCTTTCTGATGCAATTCACTGCAATCAATCAGAACACGTTTTCCGCTCATGTCTTCCAGACATAAATTTAATGTGTTAACCAAATACTTCCACACACTGTGACTGTAACTTTTGCAGTTTGAGGTGCAACAGTAAAACTAGCACAAATTTCTGTTTCCTTCACAATCTCATGGATAGATTATGTATCATTTCGCTTGTTTGCTCTGATGGTCTTCCGATTTCTACATGCTTTAGCTTACTCAATAACAAAGTTCAGCAGTTATAAAGCCATTAACTCTCAAGGGCCTTTACATTCCACAGGCCCAGATACAATATATCGCCTGGCAGTCTGCTTGGATTGGCCACTGGATTAAAAGAGCAAAGTCTGGGATGATTCCCAAATGTCTGGATCTGGTGACAGGGAGACCATGGCAGGGTGAGCTTGAAGAGAAAAAGCTGCATTAGGAACTACTGAATCTGAAACCCCTGTGGGCTTTGTGGTCAGAGAGACAGCCAGTACTGAAGGCTATGCATGTCTGTGGTTCTAGGTCACATCAGCCAAGGAGGGTGCCTTGGCATTGTTTCCAAGAACAAAACCCTGGGGAATATAAACATCTAAGGGTGGGACAGGAGAAGAGGGTTCAGGATAAGGACTGCAAAGGTGTCTAGTGTCTGGTAAGTGCCTGGCACATAGCAGGCCCTCAGTAAATACTGTTAAAGAGATAACTATGTGACCAGGCCATCGGGGCCCACATTGGGTTGGGTGGGCAAACAGGCTACACCCTTTCTAACTGGCAGCTACTCAGAAATAGGCCTGGAACCCAGAGTCCTCTTGTCTGCTCTTCTCAGATCACCTTTTGGTAACTGCTAAGTCCATGTCACATGCCCTTGTCTCCTTCCTTCTTGATCTCCCTCACACCTTCCTCTTCATTTCTCCAGGGTTCTGGCTCAGCTCACTCCAGTGACCTAGGCCCACCTGCCTGCCTCATCACCCTCTTCAGAGTGGGCACCTACAAGACAAACCTCCTTCTGCCAGTGTAGATGGTCTCTCATGGCATTATTGTCCTAAAAGACGCTCTTCCTGCACAGGGGTTGGGATGGATAAGACGAAGGAGATTTAGAGGATGGCAGTTCCCAGTGAGAATGGGGTGGAATTAAAAGGATGAAAAGAGCAGACAGCTAGGAGGAGAACCCTGAGAGAATGGCCTCATCAATACCAAAAGACTAGGTGCTTTAAAATACAGGTGCTAGTGAACTGTGTCAAATGCCACATGGAGGACAAGTAAGAGAGGGATGAAAAGAAAGTGAGTTTGGCCGTCATCCCATTGGCAGTGTGAATGAAATCCAGGCTGCACTGGGTGGGAGTCTGTGGGACATGAGTGAGGGCAACATGCCCCAGTTTCCTCATTTCAAAGAGTGGCATCAACATCTATCCCTAGCCCAGAAGTCGTCCTTGATTTTACTCTTTCCCATACTTCACAATCCAGTCTTGCCTCCAAAAGAAACCCCAAATCTTGCCACTTCTCACTCTGTTCGAGGAGCCACCATTGTATTGTCTCTGTTCTGGTGATGAAAACAGCTTCCTGACTGGGTCCCTCCTACCTCACTGTCCTATAATCCATTCTTCATATGGTAGCCACGGTGGTCTTTCAAAACCAGTCAGTCCTCAACAACTACCCCATTTCTTTTAAAAATTGGTAATTTCATACCTTGCCATACTGCACAATCTGTAGTTTTCTGTCTTTTCACCTAATATCATATTTTTCCTCTCACTGCACTCTGCCACATTGGTCTCTTTTCTGTTCCTTAAACCTGTCAAATTTGTTCCTACCCTTGCACTTGTTACTCTGTCTCTCAGGCAGGGCCAGCTTCATGTGCATGCAACCTGCGCCCCATGCCCCAAAAGACCCTGTAATTGGTTTGATGCTTTACTGTTGCCATCTTAAATTCTTAATAATTTTTGAACAAGGGGCTCTGCTTTTTCATTTTGCTCTGGATCCTACAAATTATGTTAGCTAGAGGTCCCCTGCTCAGAGAGGCCTTCCTTGGATGCCCAACCTTCCAAAGAAGACCCTCCCAAACAAATTACTTCCCTCCCACTGGAATGTAACATGAGCTCCCAGAGAGCAGTGTCTGTTCTGTTCCTGCCTTATCCTCAGCGTGTGGAACATAATAGGTGCCCAAGGTACATTTGTTGGAAAAACTATTGGAAGTAAGAGAAGTAGCCTGTTGGGTGTAATGAGAATTTTAGACTGTATTTGGTGTTTGTATACATCCTGATCAGTAATTAAATTGATCTCCCTCAATTTATACAGATAAATTCTCACTCCATGATGAAGTTAAGAGGGATATAATTTCCTCATATTGTATTCAAGCTACCTCTTTTTCATGAATGATTTTGAAGTCTAGATTTAATGCCTTCTTTCGCTTCCTGTGTTATATGAGCCTAAAATAATAATTTTAGTTTCGTCTGAATTTTTAAAAGAGGTTGTTGGTCTACCTTCCAACTAGAGTGTGCTCTATGGCTCAATAAAACATTTTCATTTTTATTAACTAAATTGACTTGCTTGCAACTCTATAAATGAGATAAGATAGCTATAATGCTTTATTTTACAGATCAATTCAACTCATTCATACACTCAAACTATGATGAATCTTGGTGAGAATAAGCAAAAGATAATTACAGAACTTTAGAACTGGGATTAATAGCTGTGATTATTTCTTCCAATTATTTCCTATTTTTAGACAAGGATGTAGAGAACCAGAGTGCACAGCATGGCAAGGATTTTGATAGAACTTGATCTCTTAAATAAGTGATCTTAATATATCACCATTGGTCCTCTATCAGTGAGTTAGCCAATTCTGCCTGCAAGGGGGATAATGTTTAAAGGAGAATTGATACTCTACTGCTAAAATTTTGCTTTTTAATGTAAACCCTGTCCTTTAAAATTGTTAAATGAAAGGCTGAATAAATGAGGGTAAGAAATAACATAAGAAAGAAAGAAGGAAGGAAGGCAAGGAGGAAGGGACGGAGAGAAATGAATCTGGTGAAATAAATTACTATTACAGTCTACATGAATGATTTAGTTGCATCTTTAAGCTTTGTCTTTTATTTTGCTTCTCTAATGAGATCCCTTCCTGATTTTTGTTTTGTTTTTTATTGACATTGAGTTGGGGGGAGGGAGTGATGGGGAATGCCTCCTCCTACTGTGGAGGGACATCTACCAGGGCAGCCCTCTTATCTCTTACCCTCCCAAACAGGAGTAAGTTATTTGACTCATAGGAGAACATATTAGTCCATGGATCTCAACAGTAGTGGGGAATTCATTAGGTACTTCCTCGCTTTCCTTTCCTTGCCAACATTACTGGTACAAGACAGAAAATCCCAGCTTGTCTACAGGACACATGCAAGGCTCCTGGGATGCTTAATTCCGGGGAACCACTGACCTCGTGTCCTAGAATTGGATGCCACATGGGAAACAGCACTAACAGTGCAAGCTTCCTGCCAAGTAGGTGTCCCAACAGGAAGTCCAAATGTTGTCTGGCTATGCCAGTGCCAGAAGGGGTGGGGATGGGGGCAAATGTAATCCGGGGCAACTTATTAGCAAGTCCGTTATGCCACATATCTAAGAAACTCTAGCCAAACCTGAACTTAGCAACTTAGCTTGACATTTTGTTGTCTGTTTTACTCTATTTCTTGATTGATACCGAATACATCTTTTTAACTAAGATGACCTTGCTTCTAGGTATCCTTAGTTACCAACTAGATATTTATAGTATTTTATAATCTACTTAAATCTTGAACATGATGATGTCATAATTACAAAAGTAACTGGATTTTTATGAAGTATTGCTTAATCTTAAAAACAAAATGGCAGCTGTGAAAACAGATGAAATAAGTAGAGGAAGAAATTATTTCTTTTTGGAAGCTTCGAGATAGTTTAAAGATAATTGGTCCTAGTTAGCAATAAAGTTCTCTTCTCAGAAATTACTCTTAAAGGTGGAACATGGGTTGCAGTAAAAACCTGTCTGCACTAGAGGATGAGCCACTGGACTTCCTAAACAACTGGTTCCATTCTCAACAAAATTTGGATTTGTTGAAAAAGAACGATGAGCCATGAATGACCTCAAGTGGGCCCAAACTCGGACAACTGCCAACTACTGAGCAAGGGTTCTCAAGGTTGTAGTAGCTCTGGATAATTTCCTATAACTCACATTTTCAGAACAGTGTTCTCTCTTCCTAAGAACCACACCTATTTCATATTGTTGCATATGTTTTCAATTAAAGAAATTTATTTGCCTGTATAAGAATATGCATATCATAAATTTCAAATTGAAAATATTTTTAAGGCTTTAATGAGTCCTATTAAAACATATTCGTGTAAAATAAAGTAACGAGGCCATTGTTCCTGATCATGTGCACAGCCCGCCCTCTAGCGTTTCTTTGTAAACCCTACCAAATGTTAAACCATACTCTTAATCTCAGAATATTAGGTTAATAGGATTAAGAACTGTGTCATCAAATTAATAGAACAAGGCCAAATCCCTGACACAGATGAAAAATAAATCAGAGAAAAGTGAAGATTCTTTCAGAAGCAGGTGGTAACCTCACTGGAGAGATACTGCAAAGTTAGTGGTAAGTATATTTAAAAGTTTCATTTGGGAAACAGAGTCTTAATAGAAAAAGAGTAGTTAGTCCAAATGATAGATGTAGATGTGTGTAAAATGTGATAACTTTGTAACTACTAGTGCCAATATTATTTTATTATGTTGCAAAGACATTCTGAATGTTGGTTAAATATTTTTTTTTCCAAAATAGCAAATAGACATAACGCAGATAATTAACATTTTATAGATTTAACATTATTAAAGCATACAACTGTTTTAATTCATTTAACTTTTCTTAGTAAAGTTTAAAACATTTAGAATGTTTATAATGAACGTATATCGAATTAAATTTAAAAGGAAATCATTATCTGAGAAGAAAAAATTTAACTGTTCACTGTTCACATATCTTGATGGGTTTTATAAGAAGTACAAGAAAAATGTGTGAGGCTATTTTGCTTTCATAAAAAAGTACATTGTAAAAAAAAATAAGTAGTTAGCCATCTAGGTGAACACTCCCTTGAGGATTCCAAATGGGGTGGGGGGGGGATCCTTTAGATATATTTTAACTAATTCTGCGTGTGGGGATTTTGACAAGGAAATAAAACGAAGTTTAGATTCTATGTGGTTGTGAGCCATGCTATTCATTACCTTAAATTTCAAGGACTTCAGATGATACTCTTATTTAACTGTCATAAAGAATGTAAACAAAATAGAGACAACAGAGGCTTGGGTTGTCTTTTTCTTTTTTAAATTTATATTCCTTATGTCTCAGGCCTGTTAGCATGAATTGTCTAAAATCAAAAAGAAAAACTGACAGAAAAATGCTTGGGATCACCATGTGTTTTCCATTGCTGCAGACAGAACGTAACCTAATGGCAAACATTTGATGCAGGTTTATTTTTCCTTTGCAGTAACAGCGGGAACATGAAGCTGCCACTCTTGGTGTTTACTGTGTATCTCCTGTGGTTGAAAGATTGTCACTGTGCACCTACTTGGAAAGACAAAACTGCTCTCCATGGAAACCTGAAGGGTATGTTTAGTTTCTTTATCTGCGCTGTGTCTTGTTTGCATGTTTGCATGTCCCACTGGCACAGTGATTTACAGTTGAGAGATAACCGTATTCATTATCGCCCTCTAGTTTCACGGTGAGACGTTCTCTAGGCACTTAAACCAAGTAGATGTGACGCCAAACATCTGGATAAAAATAGAAAATTCCAATCGAGTATCTGAGAACATTCATATGTCCAGATGTTTGCTGTCACACAGATAAAACTTGCCAACTTTTTGACTTCATTTCTTGGTTTCGGCCAGATGTTCGGTGTCGTCTAAGCACAGTTTTAATGAACAGTGAAATTCTTTTCTAACATTTGAAAAATTTAAACAATTAAAGTAATCTGTGCAGTTATTCTTGAGATAGTTAAAGAATGGGTTATAACGACATTGAATCTGGTCGGCCTGTGCTCATTAACTTCTGACCTTTGCTTGAAAATATATGCTTAACACTTAGAAAAATAAGGTAAGTTAAAATGTTGCTTTGGGGGGTAGTCTATGATTAAATTTGGAGGCAAGAATAAACTCCTTAGGAAGCCACATTGGCCATTGTGAAGAAAGAATGACAATGAATTTTATAGTCACTAAGGGCTTATTATAGGTGTGTAAGAGATGTCTTCTAGATCATTAAAGAATCTTGCATTAAGTGAGATATTTTTTAGTTTTGATGCCTCCTGGGGAGGTAATTAAAGCTAAAAGGAAAGGAAATTGTTCATGGTGTTTAAGGTTCCCAGTTGGGCATTTAACATAAATTGAGGGGGGAAAAATCGAAATTTTTTATAATATAAACACACTTGGGTTTTAAGTGAAAGAAAAAAAATGGATAAATGAAAATGGGCCTGGAAAATGGCAAGAGCGAGGTTAAATGAACTCTGACTTGTTTAGGAGCTCAGCAGTGAGGAACAGAAGGTATCGTCCATGTGGCAGCTGGGTCCATGTGGCAGCTGACAGCTAATTCATTATGATCTGCTTTCAGAGTTTGAGGCTATAAAAGAACAATTAAGCCTCTCTTTAGGAGACATGAAAAACTGGTGAACTCATTGTCTTCTGATGCAGATAGAGATACAGATACGTTGTAATCTGATCAGATCTCAAAGAAAATAACTACACATATCTTTTAGGTTTCTCCGAGGCTGAGGAGATAGATATAGATGAAGAGGTGAAGAAGGCTTTGATTGGTATGAAGCAGATGAAAATCATGATGGAAAGGAGAGAGGAGGAACATACTAATCTAATGAAAACCGTGAAGAAATGCAGAGAAGAAAAGCAGGTATAGTAATTGAAAATAATATCTGTTCTTAAACATGTCTGGACCATAAATATTGTACTTGTTAGGGTAATTGGTGAGTTACTTATTTTCCCTAATACCAGATTTTCTGGAGAGAAGCTCTTATTGGAGAAAAAGTTTGAAGGTAATTTAAAATTTCTTCAGAGAACATATTCCTTGTAGAATAGGACTTTGCAGGACTCCAAACCCAGGAATTTCAGGGATTCGTCTCTATTTGGAAAGTGCCACTTTCGTAAAAGTGTTTTACCCGTAGGTAGTTCCTTTCAGTTTAGGTTATTGAGTCAAAAGTGTTTAAGGAGGTTTTGGCTGGACCAGTGGTCTCTAAAGTTTTTTGATCCCCTATCCCTATTACTAAATATATACATTTTAATTTATTTATAAGTTAGAAATATGAATTCTACCACCAATAGCTCAAGACACAAAATACACTTAAGGCAAGGTTAGGTTCATGGTTAGCTAGGGTGGATGTAAGTTATATTTTAAATAATCTAGATATTTTGAAATTTTGAGCCAACTTGCCAAGTCTAATTAGATCATCATAATTTACCTCCGTCATCTGGCTAATAAGGAGCTCAGAACAAAGGACTGTCAGCTCTACCATTTGCTTCTTGTCTTCTTAAGCCGAAATTATTCATTTTTTTTAATCTGCCAGATTTTTCTTTTCAAGAATATTTCTATCCTCCTATTTATTTACCAAGGACTAGTTTAATCAAACCTAGGTAATAAAAATGATAATTTAGCTGAGTCACCTTAAACAGCAATTCATTGCAATTGGCCGTAAGTGACCAGAGAGGGGCAGCCAGTGTCAGCGCCTGTGGGATGTGGAGGGCCCCTCGTCCCCAGGGTCCATGCAACGGTCTGACGTAAGCACAACAGAGCACCAGCGTATGTGGAACGGGACATTAGCCGAATCACAGTTTTTATTCAAATACCTTTACTTAATAACTGTAATTCAAACTATGTATCTTACCAATGGAGAATACACATTATATTTGTACATCTATGGATGATGTTAAAAATTGTTTATGTGTTACAGTTATAAAACTCAATACATTTCTAAATTCTAAACATTGCATGGCTCATAGTTTAACAGCACTGACCACTCACATAATACTCAAAACCATTTTTAAAATTTTTAATTATTTTCCAGTATTACCCTTAAATCGAAGAAATAAAACTGTAAAAAAAAATAACTCGGGAAATATTTTAAATTTTAGCATTGAGAGTAAATTATTTTTAAAACTTGTTTTCATTAAAAATTTTTAATTGTAAATACACATAACATAAAATTCACCACCTTAATCATTTTTTATGTGTACAGTTCACTGGTGTTAAATACATTCACATTGTTGGACAACAAATCTCCAGAATTCTTTCCACGTTGCAAAACTGAAATTCTATGCCCATCAAACAACTCCCCATTTTTCCTCCCCACAACCAATTTTTAACTTAAAGAATACAAATAGAAGTTCTAGTATTTCCTCCCTACCCTACAAAGTTGAGGGCCACTGAGTTCCTAATAGCTACTGGAATCCTCTTCACTTCTCAGCACTGTGTCCTCTGGGTGTCCTGTGGCATAGTGCTGTGTGGCAGGCTGACTGCAAAGCTGTAGTCAGCTTGTCAACAGACTGGTTGATGCTGTGGCCACACCTACACCCCACCTCGCTTAGGGTCCCTAGCAAGGAAAGTAAATTGCCTGACCAGCAGCTGAAAGCCCTCCTCCCTTTGGGAGCAATCAAAAGACTTTCAGGAAATTAAAAATAACTCCTCATGAGGAAAATGTGGAAGTCCCTTGAGCTAGGTTCTTCCCTGGTGGGTTTGTGAGTCTGGCCACTGGGAATAATGACACTGGATATCACTTCTAGGCCCTTTATAAACACATTGTCACATGGAATCTGGGTAAACCATTACTTTCATTTATAGGTAAGCAAACTGAGGCTCAAGATGTTAATTAACATGTTAACCCAACTTTGTAATGAATGACCAGGGAGAAAGTCAGCGGTTGCTATGCCTGTTGGACCCAGCGACTTTCTGTTTTTCTCCCTTTCCCCAGCTTCCTAGCAAGCCAAAGGCGTAGTACTATGAAAAGAATGCTCCAGTTAGGGGTGGGGCAAGTAAGCAAGTGTTGGTTTCAGTTCTGGCCCTAAAGAATGTTAGGACTCATGGAATTTTATTCTTTAAAACCTACTTATTGTACTGTCGACATAAGAAATGTCCAAACCTGTAGAGTATCTTAATAGTTTACCTGAGCCAAACTGACAATTGCCAGGCAGCAAAATCACAACAGATTAAGAAAATGCTCCAGAGAATGGCAGTTTTGCAGTTTATTTTATACACTAGAATCAAAGGAGGAGGTCTAAGGAGGGTTACGTGACAACCATTGGTGGTAGATTAAGGGTGTGGGAAAAAGCTAAGTACTAAGGAAAATCTCTGGGACTGGATAAAAAGTAAAACGAGAGACACATTCTTCTTTTACATTGGTGAGTAAACGAGTTAAAAATTAACTTTTACAGCGCATAGAGATTAT
This sequence comes from Eonycteris spelaea, assembly GCA_003508835.1. Classification (NCBI taxonomy): domain Eukaryota; kingdom Metazoa; phylum Chordata; class Mammalia; order Chiroptera; family Pteropodidae; genus Eonycteris; species Eonycteris spelaea. The sequence continues at coordinate 3,881,930 of PUFA01000127.1, read as the reverse complement.
GTATATTCAGGGGACAAGATAACAATTAGGGGTTCTGTGACTGTGCTCTGGTGCAGTGGATGTGCCCGCAGGGGTCTGGAAAAAAATGGATTACTCTGACATTCCAAGAGTGTTTATTAGATGCAAAAAGACAATAGCCAGGCTCAGTTAAGGTAAAGCTACAGGTTCAGAATGTAACTACTACTGGTCATGAGTGACCTGCTTTTAATTAGGAATTTTTATGTTCAGATCACCCTGTGTGGTTAATTATGGTCTCTGAATTTGTAAAGCCTGCCATGCCGGCCACCCTGAGTTTGTCAGATGAGTATGTGGCCTCTTTCTCATCCACAGTAGAAAACTTTATTGAATCATACTCTTCAGGTCTGGACCCTCAATTAAAATGTTAATTAAAAAAATTAAAAAGCTGTTTAACCCTAAGTCTCCCTCTCTAAAATTATTTTAAACCTACAATAAAGAATACTTTAGACCAACTATGAATTGGCAAATACGGAGTTGGCACCCCGCAATCTCCCAGTACAGAGCACTTCTCATCTTCAATTGACCCAGCGTCATCACAGTCCCTCTCCTCAGCCCCTTCTTATTAATACTTAATAATAGGATCTGAAACTTATTTTACTTAAATGGAAAACCCTAGAGTGGCTTAATGTGATTTGCCCCCACTGCAGGTTTATATGGGACTTTGATAAGCTTTAAACTACAAGAATAGACATAGACTCTGTCAGTGGGTGGGACATTTAGGGGGATATGGACGGGCTGGGCAAGGAATTCCTGAACTAGAGATCTACTTCCTCCATGGCAACACTTCACTACCAAAACTTGGGACATAGGACTTGGTAATTGGTTTTTGTTACACACTTGGAGGCAAGAGGAAGGAAACCCGAGATACTAATAATAATGTGCTAGGTGCCTTGCTTGCTTGCTTATCTTCTTTAACACAAAACATTAAAAGGTAGATCCTATCATTCCTTTTTGCTAAGGAGTAGACTGAGGCAAAGAGGTGTTAGGTAATTTGCCCAAGGAAATATTGGGATTTAGGCTTATGTTGACAATGAACAGAATATTTAAATCCGGGACTTGAGAATCTGGGTGGTATTGTTGCCTGCCAAGGTGAGGTGACCTTTCTTGAGAAGATGTCGGGTTCCAGAATTGTTCTGCAAAGTCCAAGGAGACAATAAAATCCTGTCTGGGTCACAACATGCATTTGGCAGGCTGAGACCCTGCCAGTTTTCTTATGTAGGTCATAGCGTAGCCACCTGGCTTAGCCTCAGGATTCTGCCATGAGGGCAGCTGCACAGTGCAAGCCCAGCAAAGGAGTTGCAGAATACTGTTCAGGTGTTTCTTTGGACTTAATATGCCAGAGAAGGGTGAGTTATCTTTCTTTTCCACTAGATGAGAATGCACCCTAAATTGGTTTTAAGTACAGAAACTTTGCTCCCTTGTGTAGTTTTTACTGCAAGGGGGCCATTAGCTTTGAAGCTGTTATCTTATGGATGGGTCTATTATATCCTGTAATTCCCCCTGAACTACTTCTCAGGCATCAAGGGAGCCTGTCTTCAGAAGTCCACACTTGCAGTGAGGCCAGGAATCTAGGCAGGGGTGCGGCATGGGGGGAACTCAGGGACAGAGCTGAAGTTCTTAGGGACGGGTGTCACTTCTGCTGGGCTCCCTACCACCTAGAGTAGGACCTGGCCAAGTACAGGAAAGTACCACAAGGGGGAGTGCTCGGAATATGGACAAGAAGAATGAAGATGCTTAAATAGAGCATCTCTGTAATTAGAATCAACTCAATGGGAGGGTTTGATTTCATATGCAAGAATCGGCTTTCTTGCAATATTAAACATATATAAAAATTAAAGGCTGTGTAAATGAAGTAAATAAATAAATGTGTCAGCTTTCAATGCCTTAAAACTGCTTCCCACGTCCCACAAGGACTAGATGTGAAGACAGACGAGTAAACAGGTTAATTACAGTTGTTTCCCAGAGTAGGAACTTCATTGTTGGTTCACCTACATTTAGGGTAATGTCTATCCCATAGCAAGCACTCAATAAATACCTAATGAATGAGTAAATGAACAGATGGATAAGATTTGTAGTCTGCAATAAGGATCAATCAATTCTCTTTTCTTAATCAAAGAGAAAGCTTTGGGATAGATCTGTCAGCTGCCAGGGGCCTGAAGAAGGAATGAAGAAGTCATTTAGAATAAGCACATTTTTAAGGAGTGAATCAACTAAGGTATACGTAAAGTCATGAAATGAAAATAGGATTATTTGTTTCTACTTTTTAATTAGGAGGCCCTGAAACTTATGAATGAAGTTCAAGAACATCTGGAAGAGGAAGAAAGGCTATGCCAAGAGTCTTTAACAGATTCCTGGGATGAATGCAAATCTTGCCTGGAAAGTGACTGCATGAGGTTTTATACAACCTGTCAACCTACTCGGTCCTCTATGAAAAATACGGTAAGGGGAAAATAGAGCTCAAGATTTCAAAGTTCTTAAGGTATCGGCTTCAGCTCACTTAAAAAAAAATTAATTTATGTTAATATTTAGACTAGAGATATCTGATCTCATATTGGCCTTTTGCAATCTAGAATCTAACATTCATTCATGCTTATGTAAGATTCGCCTGTGTATATACAATTTATAAGTTAGAACAGCTATTCAGTGTTTGCCCCTTCTTAAATGTTGCTGTGCGCATCTCTTTGAAACGCCCTGACTCTTTCTGCCTTGTATTTGTTATTTGTGAACACGTTCCCACTAGACTGTAAGCTCTTTGAAGCAAGGGACCATATTTTATTTATTTTAATTAAAACATCACAGCTATTCAATAAATGTTTGCTGAATTGCATTCTGAATAATAGTATTATAGTTTCTGATTTCAATCAGCTTTGATTTGAAAACATTCTCGACCCCTGAATTTCTCCTTCAACAGGCTTGCCCTCAGCATGCACATGCATGTACACGTGCACACACACACGCGTGCGCACGCACACATCCATAACCCCTTTAGCCCTACGCGTGCATGTCCTATAGGACTAGCATGTCTCCTTTTTTGTCTTCTTTAGCTATCTTCGGGACAGAGAGATCACAGAAGGAGGTGACCTGAATTGGATGAGCTCTGCCCCATAAAAGTCTCCTACTCTATTGGCCTGAATTTCCCTTCCCCTTCAAGAAATGAGCTGAATATGAAATGGAGTATTAGAGCATGCACTAATTAGAGTATGCTCCTGGCTTGGCAGTGCCATAACCAATTATAGAGGGAACAACCCTTAGGATGATTCATATGCCAAGTTAATTTGCCTCTGCTGTTAATTGCATCTGCTCTATTTTTATAGCCACTGTCATTCTCTAATACACCAGAATATGGTGGGATAAGCACTGGCTGGAAGTCAGGAGGTTTGGGGTGGGGACCATTCCTATCTGTGTCAGTTGTGTGGCCTTACGAAAACTTTTTTGGGCTTTAAAATTCTGTTTTTGTAAGTGGATTCAGGTAAACAGAAGCTGGCAGAGGAGAAGGCAGAAGATCCACCCAAATTATGTTTGAGGAAGGCATATGTCCTCTAAGAATTCCTGGTGAATTCTTTGAACAGCACTGGGGTGCTATAATAGTGATGTTCAGTAGTTGATATGTTCCTTATCATGCAATGTAGCCAAAAGGGCATGAGCGTAGGTGTCACATAGAAGAAATAGAGTGTGGTGTGACTGCTGGGAAATCTCCCAGTGAGTAGGGAATTCTATACTTAGAACTTCGTTCCTTTCACTACAACCAAGGAGAGCTTTAATCACTGCAAATAAGTAACTATCCCTAAGTAGCCTATTAGGCTGTATTAAGCATTTATAGTTCAGCGTGAATGTGTTGATGAGATGAGAAAGAGGAGAACGTAAAGACACTAATGATATTTCACCAAAGCCAAAAAAAAGAGAGAGAGAGAGAGAGAGAGAGAGAGAGAGCTGAGACACTAAGAGGTGAAAGACAAGAGCCTTCTTTACACATTTTAGACAACATACATGGTGCCCTTTAGACCATGGCATGCCAACCACCACCAGTACATCAGACTGTCGCTTGTCGACAATACTGAAAACTTGGCCTTTTTAGAACTTTGATAGGCAAACATAAACCAGAAGGAATTTTCAACCTTTCTCCACAAAGTCAAAGCCAGTATGAGAATATTAATAAATTATTTTATATTAAAGCTCTTTTTCTTAGTTTGCCCAGAATTGTTCTTGATCTGGAAAGACTGCTATAAGTTGACATTAAAATTTACAATAAAAAAATAATCCAGAAAGAAAATTAATTTCTTATTCCATTTCTGTCCCCCACCCCACCCCACAGATTGAACAGTTTTTCAGGAAGATATATCAATTTCTGTTTTCTTTCCATGAAGATAATGAAAATGATTTCCCCGTCAACGAAAAGGTCACGGAAGAAGATGCACAGCTGGTCCAAATAGACCATGTGTTCAGCCAGCTGACTGTGGATGTGAGAGTTCTCTTTAACAGGAGTTTTAACGTCTTCAAACAGATGCAGCAAGAATTTGACCAGGCTTTTCAGTCATATTTCGTGTCAGATACGGACTTAACCGAGCCTTACTTTTTTCCAGCTTTATTCAAAGAACCAACGAAAAAGGCAGATCTTATGCAAAGTTGGGATGTTCCTAGCTTCTTCCAGCTGTTTTGTAATATCAGTCTCTCCATTTATCAAAGCGTCAGTGAAACAATTACTGAGATGCTGAATGCAATGGAGGATTCACCAAAACAAGACAAAGGCGAGTATTAAAAGATTATTTTTACTTAGATATCTATACTAAAGTCAAGTTTTATTTAGCTTTGGGAATGGTAGTTATTCCTAAGTCATCGTACATTGTTTCTGAGAGTGATAAAGTATGGGTAATCAAAGTTTCAGAGCCTCTTAGAAGCTTTGAAGTCTGCAGACACCATCCCTCTCCCATCATTGTCAAGAGCTCTGTGGGGCTGTTTTCTCATTAAAGTAGATTATCAAAGCTAAAAAATAAAATGGTGGTAGAGATAAGAACTTGGAAAAAAACAAAAACAAAACGTTGCCTCTTTTATGACAACGCATGTAGGTGCTCAGCTCTATCCTGCTGGAACATCATGGAGTTTCTTTCAAATCAGTCTAAGCTCCTCAACTCCCAGTTTGGGAAGAAGCCTAGTGTCATGTAAAACCAGGTCACATTTAGTACCCTCCACAGCCTCCTCTGCATCACTACTGTAATTCCCTAAATCATAACATTTGTGCACAAAACCATAGAAAGTACTCATAGACAAATCCAAAACTACAGAAATAGGAATTTCTGTAAAAGATAAGAATTGCCTTCTACCAATACCACTCATGCCCATGCTCCAATATTTCATGTTGGAAAAACAATGCTGCTTTATGTTGTAAGGCAGGAAAAAGTTTCTTCAGGCTTCTGTGTAGTGGCTGGGACACAGCATCTCAGAAATGAGAGCTGCCATGTGGGCCAATTATAGGATCTGTGTTTCCTTGGACTTATTTTCTATTGACCACTAGGCCAAGTAAAAGGCTGCTTTCCCCTCACATAAAAATAAAATGAGCTCCTTCTAAAATCCTGTCATTGCGACAACATGAATGAATGTGAAAGAAGACATTATGCTAATGAAATAAGCCAGACACAGAAGGACAAATACTGTATGATCCCACTTCTAAGAGGAACCTAAAATCATCAAACTCGTAAAAGCAAGAATGGAACGGTGATTGCCGGGTACAGTGGGGAGGGGGAAATGAGGAAGTATTGGTCAGAGGGTACAGAATTTGAGTTATACAAGGTGAATAAGTACAGCATAACTCCCATAGTTAACAATACTCCATGGGATACTTAAAAATTTGCTAAGAAGGTGCATCTCATGTTTCAGTTCTTGTCAATGATAATAATAATAAATAAGAGGGCAGGAAGACATTTTTGGAGGTGATGGATAGTTTTATGACATAGATCGTGAAGATGATTTCATGGGTATATACTCATTTCCAAAGTCAACAAGTAGTACATACTAATTACATACAGATTTTTGCATGCCAGAAAAAAGGCCTCCTTCTAGCTGTTTTCCAGTTATATCAGCTGTAGTTGGCAACATCTGAATCAAAAGCTCAAAATTGCCACAACATTGCATAACAGAACTCTACACAAGAGGCGTCTACCTCACACTATCAGAAACCAAAGCCAGGAAGCAGTGCATTACACCCTTCCTGTCCCATTGTTCCACGAGTAGAACAGCCGTTATTACTGGAATTGTCATTAGTTTCTATTTCAGGGTTTGGAGGACTTTTCTAGTAAGTCAGGTGTTTTGTCTGGTATTCCATTCTGAGATTCCAAATTCACCAAATATTCAAGAAAAGATCAGGGTAGTAGACTAAAAATATCAATGCTGGGATGATGTTGAATAATTTTTGGCTGACATTTTAAAAAGGTATGAATTGCCTTAGAATAATATTCAGAATGTGTCATTAAAACAAAATTATGCCCCCATCTCATCCTATCTTTCACATTGCGTAGCAATCTTACACGTAGGTTGCTGCATTCAAATGTGCACAGGAGTGCTAGTGATTCAGACAATTGAAATTTAAATAATTTTCCAACCAGTACAACTCCCTCCCACCCCACCAACTCAGAAGGTGGGTTTCCATCAGTCTGCTCAAGGGTCCTCCCCAATTTACACACCCCAGGACCAGCCTCTGCTCTCATCTGGCTCATGGGTACCCTCTCCCTGCCCCTTGCACCAGCTTCACCTCAGTGATAACTTGGAAATCCAGGGTCTCCTATAAATGCAAAAATTAAAAACAAAAACAAACATCAAACATAAAAGCCTGCGTTACTCTTTACACACTTCTTTCTCCAGTATCTCTACCCTAACCAAACAGTATGCAGCAAGCTCCAAAAGAGGAGACATTCTCTTCCCAGATGAGTACATGAGGACTATTTATCAAAAATAGGCAAGCAGGGGCAGGAGGGCATTTGCATGTGGTTTCCACCACTTTTCTGGATGGGTGGTAGGTGAGGAATAAACTTATTGCCTCTAGGAAATCTATTTAATGAGAAGACATTTTGAGCTTCGCCACTTATGCTAGGCAGAATAATAGCTTTCCCAAAATGTCTACATCCAAATCCCCAGAACCTATGAATATGTTAGGTTACAGGCAAAGGGAAAGTAAGGTTGTGGATGAAACTGAGATTGCTAATGAACTGACCTTAAAATAAGGAGTTTATTCTGGATTACACAACTGGGCCGAATATAATCACAAGGGTTCTTAAAAGTAGAAAAGAGGCAGAAATGAATTAATAGAGATGGCAGCATGAGGACTTGGCCCTACTTGACTGGCTTTGAAGAGGGAGGAAGGGGCCATGAGCCAAGGAATCCAGGCAGCCTCCAAAACTAGAAAAGCATGGAAATGGATTCTCCTAGAGCCTCCAAGAAAAAACAGCCCTGCTGACACCTTGATTTAACCTAGCGAGACCCATTTCAGACTTCTGACCTCCAGAACTGTAATATAATTTGTGTTATTTCGAGCCACTAAATTTGTGGTAATCTGTTACAAGAAAAATAGCAAACTATTACATGCCTCTTGCCAATTACAATAGCCAACATTTACTGAGTGAGTACTATGTATCTGGCAACCTTCAGAGATGGAATTTATTTGCCATAATTGTCCTGAGAGCAAAATAGAAAATAGTTAAAATAATAATGAATACTATTAAAAGGAGGAAGGTAACAATAAGCATGAAATATTTTGTTTAATACTATTTTTTATTTTATTGAGTGTCTTTTCAATTTAATCCCCACGTGGAAGAATTTTTTTCCTACTTTGGTCTTTCTAGACCTCAATTCCTGAATCTGTTGAAAGAGAATAAAATAGCTTGTCCTCACTTGCCTTATAAGTCCCTGGAAAGAAAAGGTGAGATCCTGTTCACTGAAACTGTGTGATATAGTAGCTTGACACAGTGCTGGGAGATCTGGGTTCTAATCCTACCTTAGAGGGTGTTTGCTGACTTTAATTTTCCCTTGGTGGGGAAAACAGAAACAGGTGGGAGAGTAGATATTTATATTAGCGATGGCACCAGAAATTGCTGCCTAGAAGGGCCCTGAGGCTCTGTCATTGCGACTGAAATGAGGCGATGGCTTATTGCCATGGACAGGATGAGGTGTCATAAGACCTAGAGTTTACGGCCCCTAATCTATATACCAAGTATTAATCTAGATGCTGGAAATAAGACAACGATATAACACAGCCCTGACTTTTAGGAGCTCCATCCAGAAAAAAGGAAAACAGATCAGTGGACAACTACATTGCCATATCATAAGGGAAATGACGGAAGAAGTTATTTCGGAGGAATGGCAAGATTAAGATGACAAGACCAAATCCCTTTCCTCACAGGGCTCAGAGTCTAATAGAGAAGATAAAGCATACAGTACAAAGACAGAGATAAGTTTGACAGTAGAACCCCTCACAGGGGTTCTTGGGAGGAGGAGGAGATGCCCATAAGTCTAGAGCTGGAAGCTGGGAAATGACTTTCTGTTCGACAAAGGAGTGGTTGTTGTATACCATATGATCTAATAATTGCCTCATAGGTTTTTAAGCAATGAACTTCATAATTTATCTTAAAATGAAATGTTTCATTTTTAAATGTTGAGGATTAAATATAACAGAAAGTCATCAAGTTTTAAATTAATAATAAATTTTTCCTAATGTGAAACAGTTGGGAACTGTTTTCTGTTGGATAGACTTTATATCATAATTTTTATATGAATAATTAATGCTGCCACACACAAAAAAGGTTTCTCAAAAATTGATCTGCTTTAGAGGTTTTCCTAAATCTTTGATCCTCTGTTCATAACATTAAGTATATGAAATGCAAAAAGAATAGTAATAAAGTAAATCTCTACTACTCAGTTTGAGAAACAGACATTTTCAATATCTTTGAAACTCCAATGTACTTCCCCCAATAATGGCTTTACAAATTAAAATAATCATTATTTTTTAATACAAGTCCAAAGAGAAAAGTGGCTTACAATCCCCTATTTAGTTAACCACATTGACATCAGAAAAATAATGATAAAAATAAGACACACTAAATTTAAAATAATTCATATACACAAAGGAACCAAATTAATGAAAGCTGCCCTCTCCTACCCCATCAAGTCTCTCTCCAAAAGATAGCTACTATTAATAGTTTCTCATGATTCCTTCCAGAAAATAAAATTATATGCATTAACCTTTCTGGGGATGGGGAGAAGGGACTGTACTAAAGTGATTAGTTATAATAATAGTAATGCGATTGCTGGATTAAGTACATATGCAACTTTTAATAGATGTCAAATTGTCCTTGCAAGTGGTTACACCAATATGCAGTCCTATGTTTGAATATAGGAAGATTTTGAAGGCACAGGTAAAAAAAAGAAATGACATTGTATGTAGTCCTTAAAGTGCTCTAATGGCACCAATGTGTAAACGCCTTTACCTGCAGACGCTGACCCTGGAGGCCTCAGTTCAAAGATGATTCCTGTGCAGGACAGAGGACTGTGTGGTGAACTTGGCCAGAATTTCTCAGAATGTTTCCAGTTTCATGCAAGATGCCAAAAATGTCAGGATTACCTGTGGGAAGGTAAATAATTATTGGTTTCTCAGGCCTTCAATAGTATTCTGGTCAGAGGTCAAAATCTCACTTTTACAAGCATTATGGATTCATTTACTTCCCTTCAAGCACTTTTTTTGCAAACTCATTTCCATATAGGGGTGCTCAGTGTATGTTTATGACTTATTATTCAAAAGTAGGTGAACTCACTTTTCACCTTTTTAAAATTTCCTCTTTGTCCTGTAAAAATATTTTATGGTTAAAGACCAAATAAACACTAATGTGGCAGAAGAGAATTATGAACAAATTAGGGCAACTCTTTCCTTCTTACTGCAAAGAAAAACCCACCGATGGAGGTAATCTTTCCATTGTGTAAGCGAATTTAGCCAAGGGAGTTTTTCCTTTTTTTTTTTTTTTTTTTTTTTTTGAAAGTGGCTTTAATTCTTTCTAGTTGATGGGTTAATTACTAACTGGTGTTTAAATATGAAAAGCGGATTCTTCTCGAAAGCCTCAAGCCCATTTTGCTCTCCCAGATCTGACTGAGTGACCTTCCTGTTCCTTTCCCAGGTGAGAAATCCTTCTCTCCATCCGCCTCTCCCCTTTTCTACCTCTTTCCCCTTGTCTTCCTGAAACTAAAGTTGCTTTTCCCAGCCAGCTAGGGTCTGAAAGCACATTTTCTTACAAAAGCCAAAAAGAGATTTTGATTCTGGTGCTTCTGTTTTTCACCTTGATACAGACTTAAAGGGAAAAAAAATTTTTAAGTGTGCCTAAGAGCTTGGAGTAGGAAATTGAATCTAAACTAGACCTTTTTGTCAGAGCCAATGAGGGTCTGATTTCTCCTGAATTGCTCACTGAGTGACTTCTGCACCTCTGTTTTGTCATTTGGAAAATGGCATTAATTTATCTACTTCATATAGGTATTTTGAGGACTAAATAAAATGTCTGAAATAGTAATGGTTCTCATAATTCAAGTGTTTTGTTTTTTAAGTCACAGTTGTAAGGTTGCATACAGAAACAAAGTTTTTATAAGAGAAAAATATACACTAATATACTAACCACTTACAAATAAAGGCCCACTCAGAATCTGAAAAACAAAATAAATGAACAAACAAAACAGAAACGAAGTCATAGATACAGAGAACATTTTGATAGTTGCCAGATGGTATGGGGCCTGGGGAGATGGATGAGAAAGAGGAAGGATTAAGATGTAGAAAGTGCCAATTATTAAAAAAAAAAAGTCACAGGGTTATAAAATATAGCATAGAGAATATAGTAAATAATTTTTTAGTAAGTATATATGTTGTCAGATGGGTATTAGACTTATCAGGGGATCACTTCATAAAGTATATAAATATCTAATCACTATGTTGTACACCCAAAACAAATATATATTATATATCAACTGTAATTGAAAAATTTAAAAAGTTTAAAAAATAGTCCCACTCAACCACCTCATCATTAACTTCTTTTTATCCAGTTCAAAACTTTGATGAATAATCTCTCACTGATTATTGTAAAATAATACAGAAGATGAGGGGAGAGGAATGGAAGGAAGATGGTCACAAGGAACAAATTTCCAGTTATAAGATTAGTATTAGGGATATAATGTGCAGCATGGTGACTATAGCTAAGCTGCTGTATGGTACTTATGAAAAATGTTAAGAGAGTAAATCCCAGGAGTTCTCATCACAAGGAGAAGGTTTTTTTCTTTTCTTTTTATTGTGTCTATGTGAATGATGGATGTTAACTTACTGCAGGAATCATTTCACGATATAGGTAAATCAAGCATCATGCTGTATACCTTAAACTTACAATGATGTATGGCAATTATTTCTCAATAAATCTTGAAAAGATAATGCAGGAGAAATCAGATAATACAGTATAAACACATCGTATAATCAGTATACATCAGGTAATGCATCGGAGACAGTATCCAGCAGGTAAGACAGTATACATGTAATGTAAACAGACTGCTGCACAAGTAAAACATAAAAGAAGGCATATTCTAATGTGTTCCCATACAATTTTAACTTTTATTGTAAATGCATTTTCGTGTAAATGTAAAGAATAAATAATAAAAACCCATGCGCCTACTCCCTAAATTAAGAAATAAAACATGACTTAAAGAGGTGAAGTCCCCACTGTGCCCCTTCCACATCACATCCTCCTTATCCCTAAAAGGAAACTGCTATTTTTGAATTTGGTGTTTATTATTTCCTTGCATTTCTCTATATTTATCATGTATGTTTACATATAGCACACATTATACATAGCACTGTTTTACATGTTTTTTATTTTCATAATGTCAAAGTACAATGTTTAAGCTTAAAAATACGACTCATACAATTATAAAATGAGCACGTGTCAAGATTAATTATTCATGAGGAAACAGCAGTGTTTAAGATGTTTCAGGAGAGTATAGGAGAGGCTGCCTGAAGTATTTATTCATAGTCAAAGATAGACAGCATGTTGAAGTAAGATTGCGAGATTAGATTTAAAAAAATTAGTTAATGTACTAAAGGGCAATAAAACTATAATTTTTGCAGTTATCTTTTCCATTAGACCAAAATAATTTACATCTCCACTGGACAAAAATCAGTTGTCATTTTCTAATCTATAATTTACATCTAACTGCGTAGAGTCTGGCCCTAATCAACAGTAAATAGTAAATCCAACAAGGATCGTTTCCTCAGGCCTTGCCGCGGTCCATAACCTTCTTGGCATCAGGGACCGGTGCTCCTATGAGAACCTAATGCCTGAGGATGAGGTGGAGCTGAAGCGGTAATGCTCTGCTATGGAGCAGGCAAATACAGATGGAGCTTCACTGGCTCGTCCAGTTCCTAACAGGCCCTGGACAGGTACCCGTCCACTGCCTGGAGGTTGGGGACCCCTGCCTTAGGGAATTTAGTAGTCATTGGGTGGATCTCTTAACCAACGTTTTGTACGACATTACGAGGACATTGCAGCCATTCTCTTGCCTTATTTCCAAGTTTTGGATAATTTTTCTTAACAACATAAATTTTATTGCTTATGTATTCTTTTGCCACTTGGCTCTTTATTCAGTACAGTTTGTGAGATTTAATCACGTGAACATATGCTGTTCTGATTCATTAATTCACAGTCGTATGTTAGTCTATGTAAGCATATGACAATTTACTTACGCATTCTCCCGCTGAAATATGTTTAAGTTGCTTCCAACGTTTTGCTATTACAAACAGCTCTCATATATTTTGTCAAACAACGATTTGCCTCTATAATCACCATTTGATTCACCTTTTATTCTAAAACTAAGCACATAGCTGTAATTATAATCTTATACTTGATAAATATAAAATAAATGAAATCTTTTCCAAAACATTATAAATCTTTTTTCCCACTATTTATTATACATTTTTGGTCCCAGTTTTAAACAGATTCAGTATAAGTGGCTCTTTTCTTCTTTTCCCATACCAATTACTGGTACTGAATGAATATACACACTCAAATTCAAAATAGTAGTTTCCTTTTGCGAGAATACAGGGGTTGCCATGTGAAGGGAGCACAGTGGGGGCTTCATCTATTTGGGTAATATTTTATTTTTTAATACAGGTTGTTGGCACATGTGATTAATACTGAATAATTTCTGTCTCTGGCCCAGTTTCTGTTAGATGGTTTTATAAGACCATATAATTATCAATTAAACTGGATCTCTTTCAAAAGTGATGTAGGCAATATTAGTAATTACTCAAAACAACAGGTATAAACTGGGAATGCTCACAGACAAAAGAGCACATATATACAGTAGATGGAAAAAAAATGACCACAATATTCTGAAGTTCCTTCGATCAAGAGGTGGAGTCTGTTTTACCGACCTGTGAATCTGGACTTGGCTATGGGTCTGTCCTTAGCCAACGAGATATTGGCAAATGTGACCAAAGTGGAGACTTGATATGTGCTTGCAATTTAAGGCTTATCCTCTCTTGCTGTCAGGAAGCCAAGCTACCCTTCTGGAAGATGAGAAGGCTTGGCCATACCAGCTGAGGACCCCAAATATGAATGAGGCCATCCTAGACCATCTAGCCCCAATGGTCCTGGCTCAGACATAAGAATAGTCCAACCAATGCACAAAAACAGGAGAAATAATAAATATTTGCTGTTTGATGTGCAGCAAAAGCTAATGAATTCATATTGTCACACTTTATAAAAGACAACTGCCAAGTGTGGGTTTTCTTTCTTCCTTCTCTGGAGACATTCATTCTTACATCTATGTGGTGACTGAAAAATGCCTTAAAGTGCTCTGGGTCCCGCTGATCATATGAGTGTCTTTTTTAAAATAACAGATTTATTGAGATACGGTTGATATACCATAAAACTCACCCTTTTAAAGTGTACAATTTAGTGGTTTTTAATGTATTCACAAAGTTGTATGATGATCACCACACTGATTTACACCTATGTTTTCTTCTAAGGGTTTTATAAATTTAGTTTTTTCATTTAAGTTTGATATATTTTGATTTAGTGTTTGCATATGTGTGACTAGGGGTCCAGCTTCTTTCTTTTGCAATTGGATATCCAGTTATCTTAGTTCCACTTATTGAAGACTTTTTTCTCCCATAGAATTGTCTTGGCACTCTTGTTAAAAATCCATTGACAACAAATGTAAGGGCTTATTTCTGGACTCTCAGTTCTTTTCTTTATTTCAATTTTTATATTTTATTTTTCAATTATAGTTGGCATACAGTACTATATTAGTTTCACATATAAACACAGTGATTAGACATTTATAACTTCCAAAGTGATCACCCCAATATGTCCGCATATAGTTATTACAATACTTTTGACTATATTCCTCATCCTGTACTCTACATCCACATGATGATTTTGTAACTATCAATTTGTATCTCTTAATCCCTCCCCCCTTCATTAATCTCCCTACTCCTCAGTCCAGCAACCATCAAAATGCTCTCTGAGCTTGTTTCTGTTGTTTCGTTGTTCATCTTGTTCTCTAGATTCCACAAATAAGTTAGATCACATGACATTTGCCTTTCTCTGTCTCACGCCACTCAGCCTTTCAATACCTTTCAGGTCCATCTATGCTGTTGCAGATGGAAAGATTTCATTCTTTTTTATGGCTGAGTAATAATCCATTGTCTATATATACCATTTCTTCTTTATCCATTCATCTAGAGATGAATACCCAGGTTGCCTCCATATCTTGGCTGTTGTAAATAATTTTACAATGAACATATGAATGCACATGTCCCTTAGAAGTAGGGTTTTGGGTTTCTTTGGATAAATACCCAGAAGTGGGGGTTACTGGGTACTTCTTTGTCTTTTGTTATAGCCTTTCTAAAAAAGTCTATTTTGTCTGGTATAAGTATTGCTACTTCAGATTTTTTTTATTCCCATATTTATGAAATATCTTTTCCCATCTCTTTACTTTCAGATTTGTATGTCTTTTTATCTGAAGTGAGTCTTTTATAAGCAGCATATTAAGGATCTTGTTTCCTGATCCATTCAGACACCCTGTGTCTTTTGATTGGAACATTTACTCCATTTACATTTAAACTAATTGTTGTTAGATGTGTAGTTATTGCCATTTTTTTAATTCATATTTTTTATATTTTTTCTTCTTCTTCTTCTTAAAGAAGTCCCTTTAACATTTCTTGGCATACTGGTTTGGTGTTGATGAACTCCTTTAGCTTTTTCTTGTCTGGGAAGCTCTTTATCTGCCCTTCGATTCTAAATGATAGTTTTGCTGGGTAGAGTCATCTTGGTTGTAGGTCCTTGCTTTTCATCATTTTGAATATTTTCTGCCAATCCTTTCTGGCCTGCAAGTTTCTGTTGAGAAATCAGCTGATAGTCATATGGAAGCTCCTTTGTAGGTAATTAACTGCTTTTCTCTTGCTGCTTTTAAGGTTGTTTCTTTGTCTTTAAGCTTTGGCATTTTAATTATAATATACCTTGGTGTGTGTCTCTTTGGGTTCCTCTTGTTTGAGGCTCTCTGTGCTTCCCGAGTTTGTATGTCTTCTTTCTTCACCAGGTTAGGGAATTATCAGTCATTATTTCTCAAATAGGTTTTCAATTCCTTACTCTCTCTCTTCTCTTGCTGTCCCTATGATGTGAATTCTGGTATGCTTGGTATTGCCTCAGAGGCCCCCTAAACTATCCTCATTTTCTTGGACTCTTTTTTCTTGTTGCTATTCTGATTGGATGTTTTCTGCTGCCTTATCTTTCATGTTGCTGATTTGATATCTGTGCGTCATCTTATTTACTGTCTATTCCCTCTAATGTATTCTTTATTTCAGTTATTGTATTCTTCATTTCTGACTGGTTCTTTTTTACGTTTTCTATCTCCCCTTTTATGTTTCCTATCTCTTTGATGAACTTCTCAGTGAGATCACTGAGCATCCTTATAACCAGTGTTTTGAACTCTGTGTCTGGTACATTGCTTGTCTCCATTTTGTTTAGTCCATCTTTTCCTGGAACTTTATTCTGTTCTTTCATTGGGGCATGTTTTGTTGTCTTCCCATTTTGGCTGCCTCCTTGGGTTTGTTTCTATGTATTAGGTAGAACTGCTCTGTCTCCGAGTGTTAGTTGAGTGAACAAATGTAGTAGATGTCCTATGTGGCCCAGTGGTGCAGTCTCCCGAGTCACCTGAGCTTCTTTCTTCCTTTGTGAGGGTTGTGTGTGCCCTTCTGTTGTAGTTGAGCCTTGGTTGTTGTTTGGTGTTGACCCTCAGGTTGCTTGGTTGTGAGGGCTGGCTGTTGCTACAGAGGAGAAGCTGTTGTGCAGGGGCTGACCATACAGAACAGGATTCACTTTAGCAGGGCTCTAGTGCTGTCCCTTCTGCTCTTTTGGTGTGTTGTTTGTGGAGGTGGCCAGGTGGTGCTCTGGCTAGGCTTGGTCTGAGATGGCCACTGGGCCTGCCAGTCCAGGGCCTCCTGGGAAGGGTCCTGCCACAAGCCAAGTTTCAGCCACCTCTTTCTGTGATCTTCCTGGGGTCACCCGGCACAAGCCACAAAGTGATCCACAGGTGTCTTCCACCCTCACTGGGCTTGGAGGTGCCTAGGAGAGGCTCAACTGCAAACTGCCGCTTGGGGCTGCTTAGCAAGAGGTACAGAACACACTGAGGTCAGATGCCTTATTTGGGGTTTGTAAACCCTTGAAAGATTTTAGGAAAGTCTGTAGCCTGAGCCAAGACAGGTTGTTTGTTTGTATGGAAAAGCCACTGGAAGCTGTTTGGGTGGGCCCACAAGCTGGGTGAGGTGGGGTCTCAGGGAATCACCAGAGCGGGGTGAATGGTGTTAGCCAGGTGCTCAGAAACTCAGGTATGGTGTCTGCCAAAGTCTGCATGCTGGAATGGTTGAGGGCTCAACGAAGGAAGAATGCCCTCTGCCAGCACTTCTGTCTGGGAGAAAGCTGCCCCTCCAGCCCTCACCCTGAAGCCAGATAAACATATGTCCCTGAAGCCTTTGGAGCTGCTTCCCCAGCAATAAAGCTCAAAGCAAGTGAGTTCATCAGTAAGTCTATTCGTGAGCCCTTTAAGAGGAATGCCTGGGACTCTTGCAGCCTTCTGTCTCATTCAGCAATGAACTCCACGTGTTTTCAGGCCAGAAGTTGTGGGGACTTCTCTTCCCAGCTGGTGCTCTGGGCTGAGCAGCGCGGTGTGGGGCTGGGATCCCTCATTCCTTTGGGGAGAGCTCTGCAGCCAGAGATATCCCTCCAGATTCTCAACTGCCACACGTCGGTACGGAACCAGCCCATCTCGCGTCTCTACCCCATCACCGGTCTCCACATGGCTTCTTCTCTTTGTCCTTAGGACTTCTGCTCAGCTAGACTTCAGGCGATTCTCAAAAATGGTTGTTCTGTAGGTGTTCTGTTGATTTGATGTAGTCATGAGATGAGGCCGCACAGCATTTACCTACTCTGCCATCCTGACTGGACTCATCTCTGGACTCTAAGTTCTAGTCCATTGATCCATATGTCTGTCCTATGCCAATTCTAGACCGTCTTTGTTGTATTTAGTAGGTTTTGAAATTAGGACGTGAGTACTCCAACTTTGTTCTTTGTTTTCAAGATAATTTTGGCTATTTTGGGTCCCTTGTGTTTCCATGAATTTTGGGATCAGCTTATCAATTTCTGCAGAAAGAGCAGCTGGGATTTTGACAAGGATTGCATTAAACCTGTAGCATAATTTGTGGCGTATTAACAATATTAAGTCTTTCAACCCATAAACATAGATGTTCCTCTCCATTTAAATCACCTTTAATTTCTTTCAAAGATCTTTTTTAGTTTTCATTGTACAAGTTTTGCACTTTTAAAAACTTTGTTCACAAGAATTTTGCTCTTTTTGATGCTATTGTGAGTGGAACTGTTTTCTTAACTTTATTTTGGTTTGTTCACTGTTATTGTATAGAAATAAAATCAATTTTTATATATTGATCATGTGTTTTGCAACCTTGATGAATTATTAGTTTTAATAGGGTTATTTTTTTTCTGTGTGTGTATGTATTCTATATACAATAACATGTCATCTGTGAATAGCTTACTTTTTCCTTTCCCATATGATTGTGTTTTGCATGAAGTTTTACCTTTCTTCTTGAGAAATCTTTTTCCTGGGTGGCACTTTCAAAAAGAGCAATGGGTGTCCTTGTAGAATTCCACTTGCCTAAGATCATGAGGAAAATCACTATCTCTTCCCCCCATAATTAAAAAAAAATCTTTATATTACTATTCTAAAAGTTAACAACTATGAATTTGTAATTGAAGACATTTTAAAAGAATATCTGTATCTCCTTTCAGATATATACTGTATCTTGTTTACTATTACTCCCTTTGTTTTCAAAGTGTTTTCTTGAATTACTTTTTAAACATACACTATTGCAAATTTGTTTACTTGCGAGTACAAAGGTCTTTCTCTCCTGAAAATTCCAAAACAATTTCTGCAAGAATGTGAGGCATCAGAGAACCTTGTATTATATCCATGTGTCAAAAGAACAAATAAATGATGTTTAAAACCTAAGATGAGGTAGTCACCTGGCTTCTGGTTGGTGGATTCTCCCCCATTCCTATCTTGCTGAAGGTGTAGCTTTCAGTAAACAGCAAGACATAGTTTAGAGAGTCTCTGGTCTTCTTCCATAATGATCTCATTATCCTGGATGCTCTAACACATAAACACTTCCATAGTCTACAGATAATCTTTATACTATATCAAGCTGCTCATTAGCACAGCTATAAGTTCCTACAACCCTGTTTCAGTTTAGACGGGATTTGTGCAATAATAACAAAGTACCACAGAATCTTAATGGCTTGGAAACACAAAGGTTTATTTCTCAACGTGTCAGTTACAGTTTGAGCCAGAGCTCTGCTACACATCTCCTCACTCAGGATGATGTGACTCCACCACATGGAGCAAAACTAGTTCCGCCCTCATAGGGAAGGGAGCATGATAAATCCCAAACTGTTCTTAAAGTCTTCCTCCAGAAGTGAGACACACAGCTTTGAATAAGGTTGCGCTCAGCTTCAAGGTGGCAGGGAAGTGTAATCCCCCATGTGTCCTGATCAGAATATCAGTGAGTAGCCCTGAGGACCTTCGGAGATACCACAGAAAGGAGAAAAAGGAAGGAAATGGAAAAGGAACATTTCCTAATCTGTAATACGTGCTGACCCTGTGACCAGGTACTTTATGTTATTTTATTCATTCATATCTTACCTAGTTAAAAACTTACTCAAAATCAAAAGACCGGAAATAAAAAGCTTATGGGCTAGGACAGGGGTCCCCAAACTCCAGGCCGTGGACTGGTACCAGTCCATGACTTGTTAGGAATCAGGCTGCACAGCAGGAGGTGAACAGCAGGTGAGTGAGCAAAGCTTCTTCATCTGTATTTGCAGCCGCTCCCCAGAATCACCACCTCAGCTCCACCTCAGATCATCAGGCATTAAATTCTCATAGGAGCACCAGTCCCTGGTGCCAAAAAGGTTGGGAACCACTGGGCTAGGACTTAAACCCACACGCCCAACTCCAAATTCCATGGACCTTTTTCTTTATTATATTACTTTCTTCTTCGTTAGACTGTCCTGATGTACCTGAACTACACGCAAAAGTAGATGAGGCCCTTAAATTGGTCAACATATCCAATCAGCAATATGGCCAGATTCTCCAGGTGATACAACATCACTTGGAGGATACTACATATTTGATGGAGAAGATGAGAGAGCGATTTAGCTGGGTGACTGAACTGGCAAATCAGACTCCAGGAACTGAGAACATCTTCAATTCCATAAAGGTAATGGAAAGACTCAAGAATAGATATGAAGATAACATGTGTATACAGTGATTTTTCTGTTAATTTACTTAATAATTACACCTGAATTTGAAAATCAGCTATAGGAGGATATTCATATTTCCATTGTGATTGTATTCAGGCTGACTTGCTATAATGGAGTACATGGCCTTTAGAAAACAAAAAACTCTATAAAGAAAATCAATTTAAAACACAAAATACTTTGTAATTCAGAGATAGCTAATTCTGCTTAGAGCGATAGGGCTATAACTAATACAGGTAATCTGGAAGAAACCTGATCAATGGAGTTTTTAAGAGAGAAGACTTTCAGGTAAAGTAACGAGTTCAAAACCTGACTCTGAAACTTACCAGCTGAATATGTTTGGGAAAGTTCCTTAACTTTTCTAGGATTCAGTTTTTTCCTGGAAAATAGAAATAATAATAGCTACTTTAACATGTATTTCTATAAAATGATTAGTATAGGTTCCAAATACAAAGCAAGAGCTCTGTAAATAATAGCCCTTATTAGTTTTTGACACAATAAGCTGCTAACTTACCTTGAGAATTAAACATATTTATATATTAATCTTTACATAAAAGCATATTGTCATCTTAAGTTGGACTTAAACCATGTCTCTCTCATCCAATTAATAACACCTTTTGTGTAACGTATAACTAACAGTGACTGAATTTCTTTCCTGACTCAACCCTCACCCCACACACATCACATCAATATACAAATGTGCCAGGCTAGTGATTTCTGATGAGATTAGTATTGGTGATACAAAATACCTGGATACAAAAATCACTGGGCAGAGCAATTGAAGATGCAATAATATCGGTGGCCTCCCATGATCCTTGGGTATTCCACAACCGTCTCTAACTGCTGCTACTGCTAAACTGCTCAAGCCCTGCAACCTTCTCCACCAGGGTTTGTCCTTGGGTCCACTTATGCTCCAGCCTGCAAGATCAGGCTGAAGCTAGATGTCACCTGAAGCCACAGTATCAGCTGGCTTCTCCCTCTTTCTCTGTCTGGCTTGCCACATACCCTAAAAGTTTCCCTGAAGGCACTTCAGTGAATCATTCATGTCAGAATCTCAAGCTCTCCTTCTAGGGAATTGACCTATGACATCCTGTAACCTAGTGTTTCACTCTCTCTCAGACTGTAAAGTTATAGCCCGTGTATGGTTGACAAATACATTTAAAGAGTCATAACCAGCACATTAAAACAACAACAGCAACAAAAGCAGAATAGAACAGACTACAAGAGAAAATATTAGAGTGTATTACATTTAATGTCATATGCACATGTCATGGAATTTTCATTTCCATTATGTGTGCATTTATGTGTGTATATACATATACATAGACATATGTATGTTTTGAGTCATGATATAAAATATATTTGTTACTGTAGACCACAGTCAAAGGTTTTGAAAGTCACTGCTTCAACCCACACTAACTCTGAGTCTATTATTCCATTAGATTATACCCAAAAAGCGCAAAAATAATTCAATGTTTGATCATCCTTTTAATTTAATGAAGAAAAATTCTTATCTTGAAAATAAAATTTTAAGAAAAATTTTAACAGTGATTTCACTCTTTAGGAAGGCATAGTCAATATTTAACTTTTTTTTTTTTTTACTGTAGTCAGTATTTCCCATTCTATGCTTCAATTTGCTTTCATTCTAGTCTCTCTCAGTAAGACTGACATATTTATCTAAAATTCTTTATACTAAAAACAAAGACACTTCTGTATAAAAACCTTCATATAAAATAACATTATGGTTTTCAATGATGCATTTTTATAATAATCCATCACTAAAGAGCACTTACTATGTGTCAGGCAATGTTCTAAGAACTTTTTTTATAAGGTAAGTATTATTGTTTTCCAAATATTTCAGATGAGGCACAGAGAAGTTAAACAACTTGTCTGAGTTCACACAGCTGGTAAATAATAGAACTGGTATCAACCAAGCAGCATTTCTGCAGAATCAATGGCTTACCCACTTTGCTGAACTTGCTATAAGTTATTTTTCTCAAAACAGCTCTCATTTCATCATGAAAAGGAAAGTGCAAAGCCATAAAACAGCAAGTACTGAAGAGGAACCTTGTGTAAAAAATATACAAATCCCAACAGGTGAAAAAAGTTATGCTCTTTTGGTTGTAGTTACATGGGTATTAGCTATACTTAGTTAGCTGTATTTAGTTTAATAGTTATTTATTAAACTAAACATAAATGATTTTTGCAGTTTTTATATGTGCTATATTCACCAAAAGGAAAGGGGGGAAAGTTATGTTAGTTATTCCTTTATAAACTAGAATTAAGAAATTACCAGTTTTTGTCTTAACATTTTGCTTTAGTTTTTTGATAGGGAATTTATTTGAAACATTTTCAAAATAGTTCTCTTAAAGTTACATTAAGCTGCATGTCAGTAGTTTCATTGAAATTATTAAAATCAAAGTATATGCACTTGAAAATTCATTAAGAGAGTCACATGCAATTCAGATAACTGGTTCTTATAAAAATCACACACAAAAAACCATAAATTGTAAATTTCCTGGGAAAACAGCATAAAACTTGGTGCATCACATTAACACTTGTGGCATAGACAGTAGCACTCACCAGCTATTCCATCTGCTCACTCCCATTTTCCAGTTCCTCTTGCAGTTAAGTGGTGCCATGTGGCAAGTTCTGGCCAACAAAATGTGGACAAAAATGGCAAGGGTTATTTCTATACTGAGATAGTGAAGGGTCCATGTGTGGTTATCCACTTTCTTTTCTACCGAAGACACAAAGAAAGCCATTTGTTCCATGTACAGCCATAAGATGATGTGCCTCTATCAACAAGGGTCCTGAGAGTCTAAGTATAGAGCTCTTAATAGACATGTAACATGACTGAGAAATAAGTTTCTGTTGAAGGAAACTGCTGGAATGTTGGAGCAAATTTGTTACCTAGCCTATCCTGACTAATGTGGTATTAAATTAACCCTGGCTGTGCCCTGAGATTTAGTCATCATTTACTGTATAATTCTTCTTCTTAGGTAGTCCCAGGTGTTCATGAAGGAAATTTTTCCAAAGAAGATGGAATGATGATAGACTTAAGCATTCTGCCTTCCTCCAATTTCACCTTCAAGATCCCTCTTGAAGAAGGTGCTGAGAGTTCTAACTTCATGAGCTACATGCTGTCAAAAGCTGTACAACATTTTAAGGAACATTTTAAAAATTGGTAAGCAGAGTACCCAATTAGGTATGCTTGGTTGGCAAATATAGATATAATTTGATTATGGGAAAAAACACAAACACTAGTTTTAAAATACCTGGAAAATATGTTCAACCTCATTAATAATCAAAGACATGAGAACTAAGACAAGATAGCATTTTTTTTGCAAATCAAATTTGCAAATTAGAAAAAAATACAAAATCCTGATAGGAGTGTGATGAAATGGGAATTCTTATAAGAAGTGGAGTGTCTGGTACTAGGGATATTGAGAAGTCCTATAAAACTCATTGCTCCCAGTAGGGGCCTTTGGCCTCTCTGTTCAGGAACATCTCACCTGCGTGAGTCTGAGTTCTTTCTTTAGCTGTAGAGACCAAGGCAGCTAAAATGGAGGCTAATGTCTGATGAACAAAATCAAAGGGGAAACCAGATAACCATCCCTGAGGCTCAAACTCTACAGGTTTGAGACAGTGAGATACTATAGGTTTTTGAGAAGGAAACTATGTGCTACTGCTCAAATAGATATTGACTATACATTATCTCCAAATAAAAATATTTTCAATAAAATCATCTATTCACAGATTTTGAAGTGGTGAGGGTGCAGTGACAATGGAAATGAGATTGAGAAACTGAGATTTTGAGCAAATTATTTGCTAACAAGGATTGTAAGATGATCTTTCACAAAGGCAGTATGAATTTTTACTTTTTAATTTATAGTTGTTAAATTCTAAAACCACAGATTCCAAAGAAATTAGAAGGCAAAAATTATCCATAATCTCACCAATTTAACAATACCACTATTATCATCTTACTATTTTTTATTCACATTTTTTCATTTATTTTCTTAGGTAGATACCAAGTAGAGTGATTTGTTTAAAGGTTAACCTTCAATCGTTTTTTTGTATATATTTGATAGCAGTAATATCTGAAGTACCTCATATCCTAGTATTTCAATTTTTAAAACTTTACTAATAATTGAAAAATTTTATCTCACTGCTACAACTTTTATGTTTTTGGTTATTCAACAGAATGAACATTTTCCAAGTTTGCTTAACTGAATTTGTTCTTTCATGCATCCTATTCAACACAGTGGTTAAGATTTTGTCAGTGTTCTGGTCAGGTCAACACATCAAGGTCTCAAACCTGCCAAGAGTGAAAGAGAAACATACTGAGGGAAATAACAAGGAAAAGGGCAGGGGTTGGAAATCAACCCAGTCCTTCCTGATCACGTGAATATTTGTTAAGTGCCCTAGCTGCAAATACGTAGCTCGCTAAAATACGAATTCCAGTTTTATAGGGTGGAACATATATCTAGGATCCTTTTCTGGAATCCTCATCTAGTAATCTAGCTTCCTGAGTGCCTGGCTTCCCTGTTTGCGGAAGTGTTTTCTATCCTTATTCCAAACTTTCACAGCTGTCAGGCCTTGGATCAGGCTATAACAGAGTACCTTGCACAACCCAAGTACTCAACAAAATGTCACTGCCAGCAATCCAATGCCAACTGGAGTCCCTGGTCTAGGGTGAGGTAAAAGGAGAGACTTTATTCCGGTGAATGGTTTGCAAATAAGAGAAATGCAGCCACCTATTAAAACCAAAAATGCACTGCTCCAAAACAAAGGGAAGGCATGCTTATATTATATAGAGAAAGTGTCCACCCTGGCCTCTGATTGGTCCATTTTCATGCAAATGAAGAATCCAAATTTGCACAGTTTGATTGGTCCAAATAGCACTGTCCTTATTGGTAGTAAAGATGCAAATGAGGCTATAGCTGCTTAGTACTGATTGCTGGAGAGAATCTCAGCCCATTGGTTGAAATATGATCCAGGAACTCTTTTATAAGAGTCAGCTCAGCCTGCAGAAACAATGCAGGAAGTTTGGCATCTCAGTCTGTGGCTTTTCCCTGATATGCAGTGTACATGAAACTCTGGTTAGGAATTTGGGCCCAGTTAGCCACAGGGAGTCTTTCTGGATGGAAGTATTCCTTCTCAGGGTCAACAGTTACAAGCAACAGAAGTTTATTGAGCAAACACTGTGTGTTTGTGAGGTACAGAATGCCGGAGCCAGCCGGCTAAAGTCGAACAGCACCTAAAAGAGGGGGGTGAAGCCTAAGGAAAAAAGAAGACAGGAAAGCGCTTCGGGAGGGCATACAGTCAATGCCGCAGCCTTGAGTTTATTTAGCATAGCCCTTATATTTCTTTTTGAACACAATAGCAAGGCACAGAGTACATTACCATAGGAATGCTGACATTTACATAAGTTCCTATACATCCTTCCTTCAGGGTACAAACATCCTAGCTATTTGTAAAACATTCCACTATCTTATAAGGATTACTTTAGGAGGCATACCTCTCCTTCAGGGTCAGTAATGTTTAACTCAAATCCCTGCTTCCTTGAACCATTGTTTAAGCAGTCTCAGCAACTGCTTTATGGGTCGTGACTTCTTCAGTGTCTCAAAATGGCTCCCGACAACAGAATAAAGACTCATGTCAGAAGCAGAGTCCATCACAGAATTTCATTAAATGAGGGGATGTGTGATGATGCCTTTAAATAGTGCTATTAAAAACATCCATATATATGGGTTTTCTATTATTTTGCTATGTGTTAATTTTTTCAAAAGCCAAGAGTATTTATTCTATTACTCATTCTGGACTTTTAGTCCAAGAAAAAAGACTGTTCATAAATAATATATTAATATTTTGATTATTGCTGCTTTTTTAAAAGGTAAGAAGATCTAATGCATCCTATACCCAGCGAATAGAATTACCTCTTCAGCTGAGACCTGAGATTCCTGCAATATATAGGGTAATACAATAATCATAGTTGCAGAAATGCTTCAGTTATATATTATGAAGTACTATTTTCTTATGTTGAGGGGTAGCTGAATAACTATTCAAATTGAGTTACAATGAAAATTCCTTTTTTAAAAATTAAATATGCATATTAATGTACTGTGGTACATTAATAGTTCTTTATATATATTTTATATATTAAATAAATATTAAATCACTGAAGTGTCTGTGTTCTATCACTTCTGCTATACATATTCCACTTCCTAATTAACAAAAGATTATTTTTTCAATTTACTTTTGAATTTAATATATAATAATTGACTTTTTGGGAAAATACCCTAATTCATTCCTTTATTTGGTAAAGACCTATACCTCCTGCATAAGTTTTTTGTTTTTTTGTTTTTGGTGTGTGTGTGTGTGGGAAATTAACAAAAAATTACTGTTTTAACTATTTTTAAATGTAGAGTTTGGTATATTCATAGTGTTGTATAGCTATAGACACCATCCATCTCCAGGACTTTGTTATCTTCCTGAACTGAAACTCTGTATCTATTAAACAATAATTCCTCATTTCTCCCTTTTCCCAGCCCTTTGCAACCACCATTCTACTTTCTGTCTCTATAAATGTGACTATTGTAGGTACCTCATATAAGTGGAATCATGTAGTATTTGTCCTTTTGTGACTGGCTTATTTCACTTAGCATAATATCCTCGAGGATCATCCATGTGGTCACATATGTCAGCCTTCCCTTTCTTTTTAAGGCTGAATGCTATTCCATGGTATGTGTGTCTTGCATTTTGTTTATTCATTTCATCCCTTAATGGATACTTCAATTGCTTTTATCTTTTGGCCATTGTAAATAATGCTGTTATAAACTGCATAGTTTCTTTTTAAATTAATAGGACAGTGTTCTCTTTTAACAAGTCCATACATATTTTATGAAAACACAAGATGTTTTTGGCTTACACTTACATAACCTCATAATTTGGACCTTGGTACAACAATAGGAGAGCCATTTGCCAGTATATGTCACTAAGGATTACACCAGGGATATATTTAGTTAGTCTTTCCTATTACAAAAAGAAATAGAATTAAAGAGTGGACTCAAAATATTTAGAACATTTTATACCCAGTCCTGAGCTGTTTGATAGAAAGGTTTGTCAGAAGAATTTAGAGCTCACAGGCAGCTCATTGAATATAATAAACTCTAAATGATGATAAGGTCTTTCCTAACATAACTGAAAGCTATATATATATAATATATATACCTAGGAAACTATTGATAGAACCCTGGATTCAATATACAGTAAATTTCAAATAAATAAGCCTATTCATACATTTCATATATTTGTTAGAGAAGAAGCCAAAAAATAAGTTAAAAGGGGAATTTGACTATTTTATAGTCAACGAGCTATCAAAAACTTGTAGACTGAAGAGAGGAAAGAGAGAGATCAGGCTTAAAGCAGCTGGGCAGTGAAAAACCTTTGCATTCAGGTTGAGCTGGATTCAGGCCACTATATTTTCTAGGTATGTAATTTTAAGCAAAATTCTAATTTCTCTAAACCTCAGTGTCTTGATAAAAGGAATAGTTTTTGTTTTATAGAGTAGTGAAAACTACTGTTAATAATCCACAATAAACATCAATAAATGATAGCTTTGACTATAAAGAATACTATAATATGTACCTGACTCATAGTTGGCTCTCAAAAATGTTAGTTTTCCTGCTTTTCTTTCCCTAATTGTACCAATATTTTTGAGTTTGTTGTGTAAAGGGGAACGTTTCTCTAGATCAGTAATATCACATGTTTTTGCTCTGATATTCCCTAAAAGGAACCTGAAAAAGTTGTTTACACTCTTGTACATCATTTTTCAATGTAAGTTGAAGAATAGAAAATTTTAATTTCACTGTGTATTGTAAATATTAGCAATTTAAAAATAAAACTATTTTATTCCTTTTTAAAATGTACCCAATGGAATCTAAATATTATGGCAATTTGGCACCAGCATCATCCATTTAAACAAATATACAATTTTTTCTTTAAGAGTAAGAAATTTGACTCATTTCATTTTCTCCTTAAACTCTTAATTTCAAAAAAATGAACTCTTATTTTCATTCTACTTTCTTCAGAGAATTTTATCTTAATGAAATATATTCTTATGCTTAAACATCTTTTACTGATCAATAAAATGTAAATATTTAAAAATATTTTAAATTAAAAATTTCCTAAGACACCAAAATCTAGTTATCAAATATTTATTCTGTATTTTTATTATAATTACCACATATAATTTATAAAAATAACATAAATATATTATAAATTTCTATGACTATTAAACATAAAAATTAAATGAACAGAAATAGACCTTTTTAATAAGGGCTTTTTTCCTCCCAATAAATTAATGGATTTATTAATAATTATTATTTCCTCCTAGAATAAGATAGCATAAATACCACCCTTTTTTTTATTTTTAGAGATGCAAGTGCTGGGAAACCTGCTGGCATAATGCACTTAAGGTTGGAATGCTTTTTCTCCAGATCTTCCCCTGCTAATGTCTTCTATTATTCAGGACTCAGCTCAAAGGTGACATCCTCAGGAAGCCCTTGTCTGATGATGGCATCTAAAGTAGTCTCTCTGTACCCTCTGTAGCCCTCTACCCAGCTATGGGATCATCATAGCACTTGCAGGTATCTTGTTTGGGTACGTATGCATTGTCTCTCTCTGCTAGAATGAATATCAGTTCTGTGAAATCAAGGGCCTTGTCTCCTCCTTGTTGACAGGTGGTAGGCACCTGATATAAATCCTTGTTGGACGAATGAATGAATGAATGAATGGTATGTTTACCTAAAATGATCATTCATTTTATCCTACAGTTATGTAGCAGACACTGGGAAAAAACTATTCTCTCTTTATCCTCCAAGTACCACAATGGAAGAAAAATCTCCATGCGGGCAGGGGAGGGGAGTCTATCCCTGTCTTGAGATTTATGTTGTGGTACAACTGATATTCCACTGGAACAATTAAACTTAGCTCAAAATAACAACAAGAAAATAAACACAAAAGGTACCTTGTAACTGGATAATGTGGGATATTTTCAGCCTGGGATCCTCTCATGATTGGAAATGTGTGGAGACACTTTTCACTAGGTGTGGGGTTAGCTTTCTTGGAGGCATGCTGAAACCCTGAAATAATATGCAGGACAATCTCACTCCACCCTCTCCCCAGCAAAGACTCTGCAATTCCAGGCCCACCCAGGACTGCACCTCCACGCAGCATCTTAGCTCCTTGCACTCAGGGGCGCTCTTAAGCTACCAAAACTGTGAGTCCCCCATTCCTGTCTAAAGCCTGCTTTCTGAGTTTGGTTTCTGTCAGAATGAGCATCTGGAGACAGCCCACTGCCACCCACCTTATCTAAACAGTACAACACAACATAGAAGGGCCATCATTCCCAAAGGAGATACAGTGACTTTTTAAAACTATTATTACACTGATATGGGGTGGGGTGGGGAAGGTGCAGCCATGGGGAAGAACGAATCTGCGTTGACCCAGGAAAGGCCAGCCTAGTATTGTCATGGATTAAATAGATTTAAAATATCTGCTATCAGTAACCCAATGTACTTCAATAGAGCGGGGCCTTTGTGAGCACTCATACAACCAAGCACCAAGAATATGGACTTTCCAAGTATGAAGTTTGTGCAATGTTACCTGAAACCCTTCCTTAGTCTGTTCTTAGGGGTTTCCCGCCATCCAATTAACCCAAATAGCCAGCTATTTTGTAAATTATCTTTGATTCAATTTATCTTGTATAGGCTTTGTGCCATATAAAGACATGCAACATTGTTTTTGCTGAAATCAGGCAGATCATCAGATGAAAAATATTACCAGAATCTGTTTTCCTGTTACAAAAACGTTAACCCTGAGTTCAAGAAGTACACATAAGCAGAAAGAATCCACAAACTTGCAAAGAATAAACTTGAGATAACCAGGGGAAAAAAAAGTTTATTGAATGGCAAGAAATAATGTTTATGTTTCCAAGAGAGCCCACATCTTACTCTTCATAACTCCAGATGTAGCAACAAAATATTTATTGACCATCTCTTATATCCTCATAAACAACTGTTGATTCAAAAGACTGCTTACTGCATGTACGTGTATTGGTACATTTTAAACTTATTATCAAATAGTTCCATCCACCAGTTGTTTATATTACTAACATTTCACTAAAATTTAAATTTTTGCTATTAAGTTTGAAAACGTCTGGTTATCATGTAAAAAAGCTGCCTTTCCCACCTGCTCCAGCTGCAGGCCTTCAGTGAGGATGAGAGAAAATGAAAATCACTTGTTAGCACGCCCCCACAGGCCGTAGGAAAACATAGCTCAAATAACAAGGTTTTCTTTGTTTTTAATTTTTCGAACAAGTGGATATGTCCCAGGCTTCACTGCATCAGCATGAAGAAGTGGCGCCCGAAACTTCCCAACTAGAGCGGTCTTTCTCAGCCAGTGCCCCAAGATACAGGCTTTAGAATTACTGTCTAGGACAAAGGTTCTTAACTTTTAAAATGCGATCAAGGCGACCGGATTCTGGAGGCTTGTGCGGGGCGCAGGGGACACAGTGAGGTACGGGACACTGCCACCCCGCGCGCGCCTTCGCGCGCTCCTGGGACGCGAGGAGGCGTGAGACCGGGTGGGTTCGGGTGGGCTCGGGGGCGGACCAGACATCGCTCAGCAGGAAGAGGCGGAGTCGACGAAGCGGCGGGAAAAATTGGCGCTTGAAGGCTAGGCTGCATTCCCGCGGTTGTCTGTCCCAGCAGTAGCGCCCGCGCCATGCCTGCCTCCGGCTTCCGAGCTCCAGCGCCTGCCGCAGCAGCGGGACGTGAAGTCGCGGCCCCACGGGGAGCTGCAGTACCTGGAGCAGGTCGAGCACATCCTGCGTTGCGGCTTCCAGAAGACGGACCGCACCGGCACGGGCACCCTGTCGATATTCGGCTTGCAGGCGCGCTACAGCCTGAGAGGTGACGGCGGCCGCACCAGGGGCGGGGGAGGGCGCCCGCCCGGTGGGCTCCGAGCTGCAGCCGAGGAAAGCGCGCGCGGGAGGCTGGGCGCACGGTTAAAGTTTAGCCCTAACCTCAATCCCGGGAGGCTGGGAAGCATCCTTATCCTCGCTTTACGGACGCCAAAGCCGCAGCTCGGCGTAGAGAGCTGATTTGTGTAGGGTCGCACGGACAGGAGTGACAGCTGGGGAGTAAAACCACGCTGGTCCTTGTGCTCCAGGACCTGTGCCCTTAATCACCCCGTTATGCTGCCTCTCCCAAAGCGGCACGACCAGCAGTGTTTGCCTCGTACTAGAGTGGGAGAGAAGTGCCCAGACTTGAGCTGTGGCGTGGCTACAGGTCCCGGTGGTCGCCCTTCCCCTCCCTGTGTTGCCCCTTCCGCTCCGCAAATTCAAAATTGGAGATTATGTGGGCGGGGCAACGACGGCGGGAAGAGAGCTTACCGGGAGGCAGGGTGGGGAACTCGCGGTTCGTGACAGTTTTCCCGTCTGGTCCCCTAAACCATATTTTCTCTTAAACCTTGAACAAGAACTCCAGAGTCCGAGTAGAAACACTTGTCTTTTCCATTAAAATGGGAAGGCTCCTGGGAAGAAGCGTATTGGGGGTTGGTGGGGTCAGTCAGAGTCAGGCTTTCAGGGCGAAGCAGGTTCACTGCGGTCTGGGGAGCAACCGTCTCTCCACTCCACACCCATTCTGAAGACTGGAAAATACCCCACTGCAGTAGCTGACTACCTAGGACAACTTGGGGCATGCAGTTGAGCAGAGGGACCCACCTTCCTCAACTCTAAATGTAGTGGCCTCCAATGAGCCACAGACCTAGTTTTTACTCCCACCCCTCTGTTTAGACCTTGTTACCTAATCTCTCTGGTCTTCAGCTTCCCGACGAGCTCAAAATGGAAGAAATAATGCTCAGGCAATACTGATAAAAGTAGGCACTTGAAAAGTCTATCCTTGTTACATGAATTTCAACCATACAACTGAATAGGTACTGAATTTAGAGGTAGGCTTTTACATTTATCTCTGTCGTTTGATGCAAACCTCCGTCTTCTGCTGTGGTGTTTCATGGAGGCTTATATTGAGGATTAAATAGCATCAGGCATATAAAGTGTTTCAACAGTGTTTTGGGGACACTTAAAACATAGGTTAATTTGCTTTGCACATCTTTAAAAACTATTCCATAGTTTTGGCCAGTGTGGCATATACTATCCCTGAGTCCAGAGGAAGTTTCTCCTGGCAGGATAATCATGGAATAGCTCTGGAAACCTTCTGACTTTGCCTGATGGCACACTTTGTATGCTGTCTTTACACTTATGCAAAGGAGTCACATTGACAGGTAGTGTAGTGGATGTCTCTCTCTCCCTGTCCTCACAGGCACCCCTGCCTGGCCCTGCCCCATCTCATTGTGTGAAATTCCTCTGTCCATTGGATGAAGGGCTCCGAGGGTGGTCGCTGTCTGAATTGTGTCACTGACTTGCACTGTAGCCTAGAAGCTCCACCCTGATCTAGAGCGCCCACTAGGCAAGCGGGAAATGAAGTTTTCCAGTTGTTCCTGTGTTCACTCCAGGGCCTAATATTTCTGGGGCAGTTTTATTTTACATGGAAAGTTGGATGGCATGTTTTATTTTCCATCTTGACATTATATGGCATCTGTTTTTCAGATGAATTTCCTCTGCTGACAACCAAACGTGTATTCTGGAAGGGTGTTTTGGAGGAGTTGCTGTGGTTTATCAAGGTAAAGAATGATGTTAGAGGACAGTCACAGCCCAGGTTGTGTTGTACCGTAGCCTTGCTTGTAACTATTACAGCCTATCATACCTGAAGGCGCCAGAGGCTGATAGGGGTCTGTCCTTGACCTGGACTCACAATCAGGATACAGGTTAAGATAACAGGGGTCAAATCTAATAAGACAGAATAGAAGATACATGAGGCTTGTATTTGGCAAAAATGAAAACAAACCAATAACACCTTAACTGTGCAAGTACAGGTTGGGGTAAACATAACCTGATAGCAGCACATATAAGATATGCGACAGATTCATTTGCCAGAAAAGCTAGTGCTGATTAGGCCATCTTGTAGAAGTATTATATACACCTGCTCTAAGGTACACCAAACAGATTGCATGTGAGGCATTAAATTCACTCTAGGTATCACACTTGGACACAGAACACATTTGGTTAAGAAACACAAAACCACTAATAGGGTTGGGAATAATTAAAGGACTTGGAGGTGTTTAGTATAGAAAATTTAGTTGAGGAGAACAAGAAAAAAGACTTGAGAGGGTGGTTCCAAAGAAGGGATCACTGTCCTGGAGGCCCTCCAATTTTGGGCTGGGACCACCATGCTTAAAGATGAGATGGGCCGTGCAGGGATGTGTTGAAGCCTGTCACAGGTCTATCAGCACAGGACAGAGGCCAGCTTGTTGGGAGGCTGTTGGGTTGAGTCCTGATGACTCAGAAGTCTCCTGGATGAGTGAATTCACCTGCTCTACTTCCATTCTTCCAGGGATGCACAAATGCTAAAGAACTGTCGTCCAAGGGAGTGAGAATCTGGGATGCCAATGGGTCCCGTGACTTCCTAAATGGCCTGGGATTCACCTGCAGAAAAGAAGGGGATTTGGGCCCAGTTTATGGCTTTCAGTGGAGGCACTTTGGGGCAGAATACCAAGATATGGATCAGGTGAGGAAACAGTGCTGCCTCAGATTCCTGAGCACCCGTTGTAGTGAGTTTGCTCCACGGTTTCAAGTGAGCTTGTGATTGTTTCAGATTCAGGAGCCACAACTATACCTTGTAGAGGTTAGATCACTCATGGTGATTAGCATTATTGGGTGCTTAGCACTTTCTGTACCTTGTTTCATTAAGAGTTGGTGACACGTTGATTGCTGTGTTGGGGAATAAGGAAGGAAGTTCATCTGGCGGGTTAGATCTCCCTTTTCTTTTCAAGACCTAGCCACCAGTAGGTGGCACTGCTGTGATAGTACAGTTCTCAGGTCACCCTCTCCTCCTCACCCCGCTGGGTGGAAGAAGATGAAACATCTCACTCCTAGATGTCCACCTTCCACTGTAACGATTTGCTGAGTGTCACAGAATCCAGCCCTGGTTTTTTGACTCTTCCTGTCAGGGATTACAAAAGCAAAATTGTACCCTGGGGTGGGTGGACACACATGCACAGGAAGTAACAGTTTGCTGGCTGGGCCGAGACCAGTGACCTGGGAAGCATGAGTCTTATCTAATGGGTATAGACACATCTTACATCTAGTGAGCTAGAGGGATATGGGCCTGATATTGTCAGAATTCTTTAATAAAAGCCTAAAGTCTGCATTTTATGTGCAATCTTAAGTTTTTCTGAATAGTGGCCAATTTGATTAAGTTTTAAAATCGTGTGCAGATAGAAAGTAGAATGGTGGTTGCTGGGGTTGGGCAGAGGGGTAATGGGGAGTTGTTTAAGGAGTAGAGAGTTTCAGTTTAGGAAGATGAAAAAGATCTGAAGATAGATGGTGGTGGCAGTTGTAACACAACATTGGGAGTGTGCTTAATGCACAATGATTTCACACTTGAAAATAGTTAAAATGGTAAATATTAATAAAAAACTTTACCACAATCTTTTAAAAATGCTGTGTAGTCCATACTGTTTCTTCATGTAAATGGTCTGTTGGTTATTAGTGTGCAACCTTTTGTTCTAGGACATCCTCAGGGTGTGAGGCTTCTCCCCTGTCTTAAATCCTGCCCAGTGTTTATTCTTGCTCAAAGTGCCTAATTAAATCATGTCCTAGTCTAAATTTGTATGACCATTCAGCTGTTGGACTTCAATGGGAAAGTTTGTCATTCGTGTATATTTTTAAATTTTAACCTTAAATTATTATAGGTTCACTGAAAGTTGCAAAAAAAAAAAAAAAAAAGTACAGAGCTCCTTGTACCCTTCACCCGGTTTCACCCAAAGGTAACACGCTGTATAAACTGATTGTTGGCAAAATTCACAGCTTATCAGATTTCTCCAGTTTTGTGTGTCTTCGTTAGCATGTATGTATACAATTTTAGCACATTTATAGATGTATGTAACCACTATCACAATGAAGACAGACTGTTCCACCACAGTTCATCTTTTTTAAATCTTTCATACTGCCTTTTTTGGAACTGATTGTGACAAGACTTTCCTCCAAAAAATTTAAGAACTGTTGGACTAGAACATAGTCTGGTACCAATAAGTGGAAATTTAACCAGAGGAGAACATGAAGGTCCTCAATTCTCAGCTTCCAGTTCATTTCAGAAGGAGGCAAATTAAAGTCCAAAAATCAGAAATGGGAGAGAAGTACAAGTGGTATAGTAATTATTAGAGGTTTCCTGATATTTACAAACTAATAGGGGTTTACCTGCCAAGGTTGTAATTTTATGTTGGAGTGTCAGAAAAATAGTGTCATGGTTGTAGAAAACTCACAATCCTCTGTCGCATATGGAAGGCTATATTCTATTTAAGACCTAGTACTCTCTGTGGGATGGGAATAAACTAGATCATGTCAGTGAAGTGTGATAAAAATGGTCGATGGGTATAGAGACTTAAGTCTTTTGGGGACCACTGGGAGAAAACATGGTTGAGATTGGGGAGAGGGAGGAGGTGACACCATGACCCACTAAATATTAAAGGATTCTTATGTAGAAAATAGACTTTGTTATGGCTCCAGAGGACAGACCTAGGAGCCTAGACTAGGCCTTGAATTCATCATAACCCAATGAGATCTGAGAAATTTGTGGAGTGCATTGGATATCTTGTAACCATGGGCCAAGGTAGGTTATGGAAGGACAATGTGATGATCTCTAAGGCCTCTGTGATTATGTGCAAATGTTCTCTCTTTCTGATAATTCTACAGATTATTCAGGTCAAGGAGTAGACCAACTGCAAAAGGTGATTGACTTGATCAAAACCAATCCTGATGACGAAGAATAATCCTGTGCTCTTGGAATCCAAAAGGTTGAAAGCATCCCAGTCATCTTCTTGTGTTCTAACTGTAGCCCAAAGGGAAGCACTGTGGCCTTGTGCATGGGAGGCAGTGGGAGACAGGCCCTGGGAACTGCCCTAGCCACATGTCTGGTTGGGTGGTCCTGGGCAAGTCACACTTGGCCCTATTTTCACCTTCGGAGGATGGGATTGGACCTAGATGGTCTTAATTTGTATAATTATTCTTACTCTAAATGGGTTTTAAGTTGCCTATGAAGATATATACAAGATTTTTAACATTTTAAATTGAGGCAGATGAAGTTTCAGATTGCTACCATTTCTATGTTAACAACTGTATTGTAAAATTAAACCTTACTAAGGTGTAGTAAATACCCAGCGTGGAATGTTTGTATCTATAATAGAGGCTTTGGATACAGGAAGGTGTGCCTGAGACACTAGTTTTCTGTGGCCCCTGCAAATGAATGAATTCCTCCTGTACTTGTAGTTTGGTGCTATGAAGATAGCACAAGTAAGTAATTTCAGCTTGGGTGGGACAGCGTTGCTTCCGTTGTAAGCATGTATCACAGGTCTCTGTTGGCTTCGCGCCATCCCTGGGATTAGAATGGTCTGCTTTTGTCATGAGGGGAAGGTGTGGGTCATGACAAAAGATGTGGCCCAGTGGTTCTTTCTCATACTTCACTTGTGAGTTGACTTCTGTTTCTCTCCGGTTTTACTTTGCCTAAATAGTCGTGTTCTTTAAAACTACCACCATCTTGATTTTCCTCTGTGCTGGTTTCCTCAGATCTTCCTCTCATGGCCCTACCTCCGTGCCATGCCCTTTGCCAGTTCTATGTGGTGAATGGAGAGCTGTCCTGCCAGCTGTACCAGAGGTCAGCAGACATGGGCCTTGGTGTGCCCTTCAAACACATCGCTAGCTACGCCCTGCTCACCTACATGATCGCACACATCACAGGCCTGAAGGTGGGATGCTCTTGGGAAGGAACGATTGTTGCTACCATAAAGCGCTGAACTCTTAGATTCTTTAACATAAAACAACCAATTGCAGAGAATTCTAATTAGTTTTAAATATGAACTGGTTTACCATGGAACTTTCTTGTCCTTGTGTTCGGGATAAACAGGTTTATATAGGTTGTTTATAATATAAGCTAACTTATGAATTAACTTTTCTTAAAAGAAACACTTGTTAAATTATTTTCTGAAGAGCTTTGAGATATCTACATGCTTATATAATGTGTTTTTAAATAATGCATTTCAAAGGGATTGAAATTAAAATACTGTTTTGCTTCCATGTAATTTAGCCAGGTGACTTTGTACACACTTTGGGAGATGCACACATTTACCTGAATCACATTGAGCCACTGAAAAAAGCAGGTAAGAATTCTATCTCACACTTTGTAGTTTGGTCCCTTCTCTTGATAAGTTGATTTATGGAACATCCTTCCTGTACTAGGCATTCTTCTTGGTGCTATGAAGGAGATAAGATGACCTGTTCCACCTGCGAGGCTTAGGTTTAGGAATGGGTGGTGGGCAGGGACAAGGCAGACACATGCCTCAACAACCACGGGCACCTAATGTGACAGGTGCTATGGGGTACTAAGTACCAGTATCAGAAAGCGAGAGCCACATCCAGACCAGGGAATTTGGGACCTTCCCAGAGGTAGCATTTCAACTCGTAGTCTTATTTGAAGGAGAATTTAAATGAAAATGTTTTCCCTTAATTTTATGCTAAATACAATACTTAGGTTTGAATTTTCAAAAGTTTGTTCAAAGTCATAAGTTAGAGCAGCCAACAATGATTCTTAGAAATGGCAATAAAAATAAGAGTGTCTGCATAAAGTGCCCTAAGAATAAAAAATTCAAACCAAAAGCCTTATAGGCCTTTCCGGATTAGGTACAGGTTTGAGAAAGTTTCTTTTTTGAAGAAGTTTTACTGCTTTGACTAGAGTGTGACTTCAGGGTTTATACAGATGCTTCTCTCTGGCTGTCTGCTCTGGTTGTGCCGGACAGAATAATGTGAGGTCGTGACCAATATTCACATCCTCATTGACACTGTTTGTTCATCCTAGGAATTCTGGCTTTGCATCCATCCCTATGTGTTTAATTTGTCAATAGATGTCATCTCTCTTTGCCCTTTCTGCCGAAAAAATAGGGATGGGGATTATGGTACTCACATAGCCATTCTGAGTGCCTACTATGAGTTACAGATACAAAAGTAAAAACTGTGTCCTGTCCTTAATAAATTTACCAAGAGCACTCAATTATTAAAACTTAACAGGAGCCACCAGACTCCCAATACCACGTGATTCCACAAAATACCCTTCACCACGTTTGTGAGAGTTGGTTATACTCCATCATTATTATATAACTAGGGACAAGGTATTTACAGTGATACACTCCTGTAAATAATACTTTGTTGAGAAAAATACTGTGTTCTTGTTTTATTAAGGGGCACTGAGAGCAGAATTAAAATTTGTACAGATACAGCAAAATAATGGTCCTATGTTGTTTTTAGCTTCAGCGAGAACCAAGGCCTTTCCCAAAGCTCAAAATCCTTCGAAAAGTTGAGACAATTGATGACTTCAAGGCTGAAGACTTTCAGATTGAAGGGTATAATCCCACCCAACTATTAAAATGGAAATGGCTGTTTAGAGTCCTTTTAAAGGAGTTGTTTAAAGGATACTGTCAGTCTTTAGGGATTGGACTGGATGCTCAGGTGAAAGTTATTTTGCTCTAAAAGCAGAAGGACTAGGTCAACTGTTAGGTTGGTGACCTATCAATCATTATTCATTAACATTTAATTTTTTTTAATTTTTTAATATAGTTGTCATTCAGTAATTGGTTCTTCAGTTGCAGGTGTACAGCATAGTGGCTAGACATTTACACAAGCTATGAAGTGATCTCCCGATTAGTCTAGACTCCACCTGGCACTACACACGGTTCTTACAGTACTGTTGACTGTATTCCTTATGCTGTACTTCACATCTCTGTGATTTTTTTCCTGCAGCCTCTTAACTTTCTAAAGCTCCTTGTTTTCCAGCCACCTATTTCTCTTCATCAGCTTCAGTCTTATAAAAACAACTTGCTGGTTTCTCTTTGAGGTGCTTCAGCTTTATCTCCTCAGTGAGTCCTTTTCAGATGTGGCCTTTTCTGCCCTGAAAGCTTTTTCCTCCAGCTGCTTTCCCCTAGATTTCTTTCCTCCCAGGTGAAGCTTGATGTCTACACCCTGGCGCTGTTGTCCCGACCTTGTGTTAACACAAGCCCAGACACTGGAAGGCTGTTCTGTATTTGTCCTGCCTTCAAGCCTCCACAGGCTGCATAGGGCTCGTCAGTCCTGGGCGCCCTGGTGAGGACCCCACAGAATCAGAGCTCACGAAGTTGACCGCAGACTCTGCCTGATGGAACTTTACTTTTTCATTTTTTGTAAAAACATTAATCTCCTAAATGTCTTTTCTTTTAGCCTGGCATTCAATATCCAGAATAACCTGATGTTGGACAAATTTTCTAGCACTGCCTCCCACTAACCAACCCTCTTTATGAAATCTTAAGGTCAATATGTCTGCGATCTTTGTTCCTCTTCACACTTTGGGGTTTTTTAATTAAGTTTTTTCATCTATTTATGTATTGATTGGTTGAGATATACCTTGGTACTTTTGCTTACCTTGTCCCACCTTCCACCTGTTGGTAATCCTGTTCATTCCACAAAAGTCACCTCTCCCGAGATGTCTTCCCTGATTTTCCTTATTAGCACTAGTCACTCCTGGGCTCCATGGCTCTGTTTATGAAAGTGATTACTGCTTCCCCAGGTGTTGTGTGTGTGCTCATCTGTCCTACCAGGTTCTGGGGGCCTGACTTGATCCATAATCTCAGCATTTTTGTACATCCTCAGAGTTAACCAAACCCAACGCCTTTTATTACTAAGAGAACGGCAGAGATAATCTGCCAGTGGCAACAGCCTTAAGAGTTAATGAATGCCAGTCGAGATGGCAGGTGTACCAAGCCTTTTCATGCTGGAGACACACAGACATGGTACAACAGCCCTTGTCCCCAGGAGAATAAAAATTTATGTGTTCCTAACAAAAACATGTACATGCATTTCAGTCCCATGTTTTTATGAAGGTTAGTGATTTTCAGGAATTAAGTAAGCTATTCGCCAAATTTATAGCTGAATAACATCGGTCATGATGATAATGTATAGTTTGTGTGGTTATGAACATTTAAAATTGTATTTGTTTTATATATGGCCGTAATAAAGTATTCTACATTCATCGGGTTTTTTGTTTTTAATTTTTTATTGCCATTCTGCATGGTTCCTACCCAAAATAGATGAACCCTCCTAAACATGCTATATTCTTGTTTGGATGCTACCAGAAAAGGGTAGAGTATATTTTAGAAATGCTGGCTAAACTATAGTTTTCCCTGTTCTATGATTCATCTAATTCTAGCTGCATTTTAGCTATAAAAATATAATTATTTAGGAAAAGAGTATTTTTTAAAGGGTTATAAAATATACTGATAGCGTTTTGCCCTCATCAATTTCAGCGTGATATGAATTCTGTAATGTGCTTAGACTGATCAGGAAAAGTGCAAAACCATTTCAGAGCTAATCAGCGGAATCTTTTTATCTTTGTTGAACACCAGATACCCTATGGTGCTGCAGAACTATTTTTTATTCTGCTAATTTATGACAAGTGTTAAATAGAATAAGGAATTGTTCCAACAAATTACACAACATGCTGCTTATTTTCAAAGTACAGCTGAATGTCTGGGGTACCAACACTTGATAGAAATTTTAACTTCTTCCTGGACTTTAAATTAGTTAAATCTAAATTTGTTTAAGGATTAAGTAGGAGAATGTGTGTTTATCAGCTAAAAGAATTAGTGATTACTGGGCTGATCCCTAAAGTTAATGTGACTTTCAGCTGAATTTGTTTTGATTGGTAGGATGATTTTTCCCCCATACTTTTGTAAAGCCATGCCCAAGAAATTTTAAGCCTTTTCACTTCAAAAAGAAAAGAGTGTTAGCGCTGAACACTTAATTCCCCTGAGCAGGAGGAATTTCTTCCAGACTTCACCATCTGAATATTGGTGTTTCTTTACAGTTCCTCCTTCATTTCTGTGGAATAACCAACATCCTATCAGAGACCAAAAAATGGAGCCGTGTTAATAACACCT
This sequence comes from Eonycteris spelaea, assembly GCA_003508835.1. NCBI lineage: Eukaryota > Metazoa > Chordata > Mammalia > Chiroptera > Pteropodidae > Eonycteris > Eonycteris spelaea. The sequence continues at coordinate 3,840,879 of PUFA01000127.1, read as the reverse complement.
GGAACAAAAACATTAATGTATTTCTGCTCTTCCTAGAATGCTTTAAATCTAAAATTCAGAGGCAACTGAATTAATATTGAGTTTTCAGGTTGTTTGAAGTGGGGTAGAGGGACACACTGTTGGCTACTTCCCAGGATTAGTTAACTAATCCTGTGGGATAACTAATCAAGCCTTCAATAGCTCATCCTCTGTTCATGAAAATGAGCCCCGATCTCTTGAACATGATGAGGATAAATGGCCCAGATAACACAATTGTAGTCAAAACTTGTAAGTTAACTAACCTGCGAGATGGTGCCAGGTTTGGTTTTGTTTTTGCATAAGGAGAACCTGTTTTAAAGTCTCAGGTGGTGAGGAAAGGCTGGCATTCAAGAAGACTTGCCTGCAGTTTTACCCCAAACCCTAACCTCCAGGCCCTGGGAATTTGCTGTGGAATAACTAAAGAGCCATTTGTTTCTAGATATAAAAATAAACTCTAAGGAGTCAAACTCTGCTCACAGCAGTCCTCAACCCTTTGACACCAGGGACTGGGTGCTTCTATGAGAATCTAATGCCTGATCTGAGGTGGAGCTGAGATGGTGATGCTAGCAGTGGAAACTGGCAGCAAATACAGATGAAACTTCACCCGCTGCTCACCTCCTGCTGTGCAGCCTGGTTCCTAACAGGCCACGGACCAGTACTGATCCATGGCCCGGGGGTTGGGACCCCTGCCTAGGGTCTAGCTCACAAGAATGAGCATAGTGGAGGCTGGCCGTGCCTGCTCCAGGAGGCCTCCCTAACCAAGCTCACCTGAAGAGGCATGTAGGAAGCATTCTTGATTATCACAGGATACTTGAAATGTTCATGCAGGTGGTCAACATGTTCACACATCCTCAGAGGAAGGAATCAGGTGAGGGCAATGAATGCCTTAAGTTCAATCATTCTTGTGGTGCTGTTAAAGCAGAAGGGGCACCTCTATGAAGAAAGGGTGCATCAATCAAGGCTTGACTGATAACACCTGTTTGTAAATCCCCTGACCTCTGTGCCTCATCTATAAAAACAATGTGGGGCTTTGGTGAAATGAACTATGAAATGTCTTATCCAAGGGTTTTTGTGATCCCAAAAGCATCAGCTTAGGCTCCATAAGTATCTGGGATTAATTTTAGCCAAAAGTTGGATAAATTAAAATCACCAAGTGAGGTCCACTGCAACCACACACAATGTAGAACAGCACAGGGTGGGAAATAGCGTAGATGATAAAGGCTCTGTTCATCCCCTGGCGACCAAATTAAAGTTGCGACAGAAAAAGGAGCAAACAGCAAGGAAAAATTGCCTGGGAGCTAGATGAACAAGCCATGACTAAGGAGAAAACTAAGAAATCACCCTGCAACAGCAGAAGGTTAGGACTGGGCAAGGACGGTCCCAAGCAGCTGAGTGGGACAGAGGCTGCAGAAGCGGCAGCTGCAGATGCCTCTTAAAGGGGCCGTGTCCGTGAGCAAACTTCTGCAGTGACAGACCTGCTTGCTCTGAGCACCAGTGCTGCGTCGCCTGCACAGGGACTTATAGGGTGACACTGAGTTGTCACAGTGAGGGCCATGGTGAGGCTCTCTCCCTGGCAGAAGTGCCGGCGGTATCCGTTGTCCTCTGTTGCACTCTTCCCTCTCCCAGGGCAAGGACTCCACGACTATAGCAGAGACTCATCAAGCTAGATAACAGAGGTCGCTCCGCTCAGAGGACTCCCTGAAACCCCGCCTCCCCCAACTCACGGCCCCACCCAAGCCACAACCAGGTGTATCTTCAGTGAGTCAGGTGCCCCTTGTTGAGCAGTGCCTAGACACTGGTGGCAGCTGGCCTCGGTTTCTGGTGTGGCCTTTTGAGGCAAATATAAGCACAGCATCTGTGGCTTGCTTGCTGAATCTTAACAGGTGGCCCTGGAGGGGCACAGGCTTGAGCTAAATTTGGCCTGCATCTGAACCTCTCTCAGAACTATGCCATTGGACTCCTACTTCATAAAACCTCACTAATAAGACCAGCAGACATAAAAGCTTTGCTTAGTACATAGAAACAGACATAGAAAGGCAGCCAAAATGGAAAGACAAAGAAGCAGAAACCATATGAAAGAACAGAACAGAGATCCAGAAATAATGGAGTCAAGCAATCTAACAACAGATGGAGAGTCCAAACCACTGGTTATAAAGATGCTCAATGAACTTATGGGAAGGGTAGATGAATTTAGAACTTCGACAGAGAGGTAAAAAACATAAAAATGGAAATGAAAATTATAAAAGAGAACCAGTCAGAAATGAAGAACATGTTATCTGAGATAAGAAGTATATTAAATGGAATTAACAAAGTGAATAAAGAAGAGGATCAAATGACCTATAAAGAAGATGGGAAAGCCAAAGACATTCAATCAGAATGGCAAAAAAAAAAAAAAAAAAAAAAAAAAAAAAAAAAGCCAAGACTATATTAATAATTTAAGGAGTCTATGGGACACTATTAAAGGTAAAAATACCCATGCCATCGGGATACCAGAAGGTAAACAGATGTTGAACAGCAGCTATTTGAAGAAATAATGATGGAAAACTTCCCTAACTCAGAGAAGAAATAGACATAAAACACCAGGATGCTCAGAGTCCCAAAAACCAGGAACCCAAAGAGACCCACACCAAGACACATCATAATTAAAATGCCAAAGTTTAAATACAAAGAGAGACTCTTAAAAGCAGCAAAAGATAAGCAGATAGTTACCTACAAGGGAGCACCCATAAGACTGGCAGCTGATTTCTCAAAAGATACTATGCAGGACAGAGGGCTAGGCACAAAATATTCAATATGATGAAAACCCAGGATCTACAACCAAGAATACTTTGCCCAACAAAGCTATCATTTAGCGTTTAAGGACAGATATAAAGAGTTTCCCAGACAAAAATAAGCTAAAGGAATATATCACCACCAAGCCAGTATTACAGGAAATGTTGGAGGGACTTCTTTAAGAAGGAAAAACATCTATCAAAAATAGGAATAAAGAATGGTAACAACTACATTCCTATCAACAAGTACCTCAAATGGAAAAGAATTAAGTGCTCCAACCAAAAGATAGCCAAATGGATAAGAAAAGAAGACCCCTCCATATCCTGCCTACAAGAGACTCACTTCAGATTAAAAGACACACACAGACTAAAAGAAAAGGGATGGAAAAAGATATTACCTTGATGGATCTAGAGGGTATTATGTTGAATGAAATGGCCCAGAAAGACAAATATTGCATGATTTCACATACACGTGGAATCTAAAGAACAAAATCAACAACAACAAAAGTGGGAATAAATTCATAGACACAGAGACTATTTTGAGGGTTACTAGATGGGAGGGGCGTTGGGGGAAAAGAAGGCAAAGAGATTGAGAGGGGCAGGAGGATTTGCAAAGTGGACATGGGGATGTAGAGCACAGCATGGGGAAGATGGTTAATAATATCGGAATGGTTGTCGGGGGAGGAGAGGTGCTAGATTTGATGGGGTGAGTGCTCTGCGAGTTGTGTAGATCTCTGATCAATATGCTGGACAGCTAAGGCTGTGTTGTATGCCGACTGTAACTGAAAAAAACTCATTGAATTGTACAATGTAAATGCAAGCAACTAGTTGTCTATTATATTTCAATAAAGACCAAAAAAAGGAAGCTATAAAAATAAAACATTAAAAAAAAAAAAACAGTACAGAGGGGCTGTGAAATCATCAACTTGCCTGCCCTGTCCCACCATCCCAACAGCCTCGTAGAGGTAACAGAGACACCTCAGAACCACAGTAGGGCCACTGACCATTAGTAGAAGCGAGGTAGTGCTGGGAGCTCAGAAAAACTAGTCCCTACCACCTGCCACATAGCCCTGCCGCAGTGGCAGTGCTCTGTATCCAAGGTGAACCGGTCACAGGGTATACCCCCTATCCCAGTGGATATACAGCCTTTTCTTAACTAAAGATGCTGCCCCACTGTGATCCCAGAGGTGTAAATAGGTAAGAGAAAACAAAAACCTGCACTACAATACCACGTACTGGAAAACAAAAAGTACCCCACCTAACAACTTCTGAATTGTTGAGAACAGAGCAGTATCTAAACAAGAAAAGAGCTGACTGCCTCAGATGCGCAGGCAGAACAACCAAGGTAACACGGGAGCACTAAACTTATGGACCTTGGTCTCAGAGGAATTATCGTGAACTTGACCCCAAAGGCAAAGGAAGGAAAAGCAAAAACAAATGAATGGGACTACATCAAACTAGAAAGCTTCTGCAGAGCAAAGACAAACAAAAACCATCAACAAAACAAAAAGGCAGCCAACAAAATGGGAGAAGATATTTGCAAACAACACCCCCAATAAAGGGCTAATATCCAAAATATATAAAGAACTCACAGAACTCAACAAAACAAACAATCTGATAAAATGATGGTCAGAGGACTTGAACAGATATTTTTTCAAAGAAGACATACAGGTGGCCAACAGATAGATGAAAAAAATGCTCAGCATAACTAGTTATAAGGAAAATGCAAATCAATACCACAATGAAATACCACCTCACATCTGTTAAGAATTATCAATAAGATGAGCAATAACATGTGTTGGAGAGGATGTGAAGACAAGGGAACCCTCATGCACTACTAGTGGGAACGTTAATTGGTGCAGCCACTATGGAAAAAAGTATGGCGTTTCCTCAAAAAATTAATAGAGCTGCCATAAGACCTAGCAATCCCTCTTCTAGGTATCTACCCCCCAAATTTTGAAAACACCCATAAAGATATATGTACCCCTATATTCACAGCAGCACTATTCGCAATAGCCAAGACACGGAAACAACCTAAGTGTTCTTCGATGGGTGATTGGATAAAGAAGGTGTGGTACATATTAACAGTGGAATGCTACTCTGCCATAAAAAAAGAAATATTGTCATTTGCAACAATATAGATGGGTCTTGAGAGTATTATGCAAAGTGAAATAAGTCAGATGGAAAAGGACAAGAACCATATGATTTACTCATATGTAGGCTGTAAAACAGAAAGCAACAAATGAATGAACAAAATGAACATACAAATAAGCAAAAAAAAAAAAACAAAAAACCTCAGAGACACACATAACAGGAGGTAAAGGGGGTTGAATACATTGGTGATGGAGGTAGACGAGACTTCAGGTGGTGGGCACAAAATAGGGTATACAGGTGTTGCATCACAAAGCCATACAGCTGAAATTCATATGATGTTATTAACCAATGTTATTCCCAATAAATTTAATCAAAATTCATATACGTTATTTATATAATTATATGCTCACATGCTGTTATTAACCAGTATTACCCCCAGTAAATTTAATCAAAATTATATATAGTGACATATAAATATATATAAATAACAAAATATTAAACATGCATGATATGGTAAAAAAAAAAAAAAAAGAGCACAGGTTTTAGGATCAGACCAACCTGAGTTCAAATCTGTGTCAGCCACTTTTTTTTTTTTTCCTAAGAGGTGGACAGCTGAATGGTGAGGACATTAGAGATCAGTGAGGAAACGCCAGTAAGTTTCTAAGGTGAGAGGCCAAACTGAATGTTGTGTGATACGGCTGTGAGTGCAGGTAATGAGATCCCTCACATTATCCACTCACTAAGGAATTTTTTTCCCCTTTTGGCCAATTCTTTATTTAAGAAATGATCCCCAGGTATATAGTCTTCAAAACAAAAAAAAATCCTTTGGTATAATTTTCTTCTTAAGACATTTTTCATGATAGAAATTACTCTTCATAGATATCATATTGTAAGATGGGACTAGCATCTGATTGAAGGGTCTAATACCACTGGGTATGGATTCTTTTATTTTTTTTAATTCTACCTATAAGTGAAATCATATGGCATTTGTCTTTCTCTGACTTACTCTATTCAACACAATGCCCTCGAGGTTCAACCTTGTTGCAGATGGCAAGGTTTCATCCTTTTTTATGGCTGAGTAGTATTCCATTGTATATATGTACCATCTTGTCCATTCATTCACTGAGACACCCAGGTTAGTTCCATATTTTGGCTATTGTAAATAGTAAATGCTGCAATGAACATATGGATTCACATGCCCCTTGGAAGTAGTGTTAGGATTTCTTCAGATAAACACTCAGAAGTGGGATTACTGGGTTCATCTTTGTCTTGTTATAGCCTTTGTTTTAAAGTCTATTTTGTCTGGTATACGTATTGCTACCCTAGCTTTTTTGTTTCTATTTTCATGAAATATCTTCCCATCTCCGTGTGTGTGTCTTTAGATCTGAAGTAGGTCTCTTGTAGGGAGCATATGTAAGGGTCTTATTTTCTTATCTATTCAGCTACCCTATTTGTCAATTGGAGTATTTAATCCATTTACATCTAAAGTAATTGTTGATAGATATATAGTTATTGCCATTTTATTCATATTATCTTTTTCCTTCTTAAAGAAGTCTCTCTAACATTTCTTATAATACTGGTTTGGTGTTGAACTCCTTTTGGCTTTTTCTTGTCTGGGAAGCTCTTTATCTGTCCTTCGATTCTAAATGAAAGCTTTGCTGGGCAATTGTGGTTGCTTTTCACCACTTTCTAATTTTGTAACCTGAGACAAGTGACCTAACTGCCGCCTTACTTTAGTCATGGCTAATGAACAGCTGCTTTGAGGGGCAGGCCATGTAACCCCCTGCTAGGGATACAGAAAGGAACTGGCAGAAGGGGGCCTCAGGGTTTCAGATACTCAGTGGACATAGATACTCAGTCATTGACTATAATGTGGTGCTATGTATAACCTAGAAAAGAACAGATGAAGTGCCAGCCCCATGGGAGGTGGCAGTTGGGCCATGAAAAATGAACAGAGAACAGGCATTCCATGCAGACAGAATTACAGAGCAGAGGTAGCGTGTCTGGTGGCTTTCTACTTGCACAGTGGCATTCCTGAGCAGTGAGGTCTGCTTTCAGGAGAGTGGCATGAGGCACTTTGATCCACTTCTGGGTGGTCATAGTGCATAGTGGGTCAGGGCTGACCCTCTTTTTTTTCATCTTTCAAGACCTACACGACCTTTTAAGGTTGTTTGGAAGCCCCCATGGTCCTGCCTTCAGGAACTGAAATGAGAGGGACAAAAGCAGAAAAACCTAGGAATGTTTATTTTTTAGAGTTTAAAATATTTCAGGCATATTAAAGGGCGGCATGTGCCTACTCACTAACCAGCTTAAGAAAGAAACCAGTACGTCATATCCCCTTACATGTCCTATTCTCTCTCACAATCCTAAATTTGGTGTTTACCTTTCCCATGCATGTTTTTATGCCTCCACTACATACTTATAGTGATCTTTCTGCGGCATCACGTTGAAGTCCAGGAGGACAGAAAACATAATAAAGCTGCATGTGTGCAAACAACTAGAAGGAAGCCGTCTTGATTTAAAGCTCACCTTGGGCTTGTTGAGAAGATGGAACTAAACAGTTATGATGTGGCCAGATCAGGGAGGACTCCACTGTTAGGAAGAGAATATGCCTGTGATGGGAGCAGGGCGTTAGAGAGTCAGAAACAGGTGCTGGATGAGGAAGGCGTTCTGGTTTCCATCTGGTTGAAAACTCACACTCCCACAGACACCCTCACACTTAACAAAACACAGTGAGTCAGCCACCGAGAACCTACCCCTCTGAAAGAAAAGGGACTATTCACTGCTGGGTCTCCTCATCACTGCCCCATGTGGAGAAGCACAAGGAAAACCAACTCAGCCTTTAAGTTACAGGATGTGCCACCAACAGACAGGGCTCTTTGTGCCTCTGGACATGAGAGCAGAATGAAAAGACATGGCCTGAGCTGAGGGACACAACTGAAGTTAATGCCATATTACTCAGCTGTTTTTAAGGCTTGCAGAGACTGGTATAAAGTCAACTATAATCAGATGCTGCACCAATTCACAAAAGCCAACTCCACCAGCATGGGGGCAAAGAGGAATTGAAAATGAAGACAGATTTCTATTGAAGGTCAAGAGTAGGGCAGAGAGCGGGAGTGCTGAGAGAACATGTGGTTTTTCTTATTCTTTGTAGGTGATTAAGTTATGCATTCATGGGATGAGATCCCAGGAGGAAAAGATTCCCTGATTAGGCCAGAAAGTGTTAGAAAAAAATCAAAACGGCAAATTACAGAAGGAACCACAGATGTCTGATGGGCGGAGAAACGGAGGTTTGATCCGCAGGCCGCTGTGCCCTTACTTTCAAACTTTTTGACCATCAGCAACACTGAAAGGTTCTCACTGACACTTCCCAGCCTGCAGCTGTCAATCTGGAGAAACTACAGGGCTTTCACCTGTAGGAGCTGTGAAAATATCACTCTATTGTGGCTCTGGAAATAGAATTAAAACCAACAGAAGAGTTAGCGTTGGCCTTCAGGATCTCTTAACCTGGCTATGTGCCAAGTCACTCATCAGTGGCCTTCAGGATCTCTTAACCTGGCTCTGTGCCAAGTCACTCATCAGTGGCCTTCAGGAATCCTGGACTATATTCTTTGTTCTCGCTTGGCATGAGGCAAGGCCTGATAGTCCAGGCAGGGACCTCCAGCTCACTCTTTTCAAATTTGCTGGTGGAACAATGTGAGTCATGCAAAATCACACTGCTTGCCATTTATTAAGAAGTAACTGTCATAGCGAAGCAAAGCATCAGGATAAAATACGGTGATGGCGATGAGCAGATGGCACAGACAACAAAACAGTACCATGGCAGATCAGCATTGCTCCTTTTGCTGGGAAAACCGAGAATCTGTTCCTTCTCACTGTTCTGCTCGTGGGCTGACTGCCGCGGGCTTTGGCAGGCACTTGGGCTTCGTTTGTAAGCACAAAAAGTGAACGCAATAATGTTTACTCAATTTGGAAGCTGGCTTTCTTAAAACCACACAGTGTATTTTATGCCCTTGCAATAGCAACTTTAATTGCCGCCCTATAAATTTCCATTAGACACTGAAAAAATTAATGATGTTAGTCATATAAATTGTAGAAAAATGCATAAACTGGACTATATCTGATTGCAGACCCTAATGAAGTGCTGTAAAATGGCCCAATTTCTAGGACTAGGAAGACTTTCCAACTCAAAATACAACAGGTGATGTAGCCTAACATATGATGATGTCCTCAGTCGGTGCGGCCACTGTATGCTGACCCCAAGGAGGCGTTACTTACCTGTTCTCCTGTGGCAATGCCAATTCCTAATGGGACCAATGGCTATAAAATATAAGGCAACCTGATGTTATTTTCCTAAGTTTTTGTACTGAAACTCCTACCATTGAAAAATTCAGAGCTTCTTAACTACTTAATGTTTAAGTATTTAGAGCTGAAGGAAGACATTTCTGCCACAGAGGCCTATCAAGTTTAAGGAGTGGCAGAAGGTGGTCACGGGATATGTGCGTCTGCAGAGGAGAAAGCCAGCGCTTGTTCACATGCTGCCATTAGTTCCCTTCCTGGCTATTACTACAGCTTCTGCCTGTATTTCCCAGATGAGAAAAGGTGCACAGGGCAAGCAACTGACCCGGGTCATAAAGCTAGAAGGGAGTGAAGCTTGGCTTGAAATTAGGCTGACTCCAGAGCCAGAGGAAGCATCTGAATCACTAGATAGGCCAACTCCCCTAAAGAAAACGCTTTAATTTAGGATCCAGGGGCCCCCATTTCCACTATGTGCCCTGCCTCTAATAGGATGCATGGACTTGGGAGAGTCACTGACCACCTGAAGCTCTGCCTTCTCGCCTGCAGGTCAGGAGTTAGAGTGGATGGTCACGGAGGCACCATCAACTGCTAACAACGTAAGCTTCCTAAAACTTCTAATTTAAGTTTGCCGAGTTCTTTATCTCAAAAGAAAATAGGGGTAGGGAGAAGGAGGAATGGGGAGGGGAAAAGCCATTTGACTTACTCATTCTACCATTTTTAAAGCATATAAGTTTCTGGCACATAATAGGTACCAAATTTTATTTTCTCCTTTTGAATACTTCCTGAATCTGCCCTACTCGCTCCAGCTGCCCTCTACCTTCCTTTCCAGCCCTTTAATGTGAAAGTCTCCTAGCTTCTATCTCAGCCTCCATCTCCTTCTCATTCCTCACCTTTGGTATGTCCAATGTGAATCCATCCTACAAGTGTCTACCAGGCAAAGACCTACAGTGGCTCACTGAGTTCAGCTGCCTCTTCTGAGCAGGTGGGCCCATAACCTGGCCTCAGGTGCCTGCCTACCTTCTCCACAAGCCCCACCCTGCACTGGCATTCCATGGCTCCACTGTGCTGTCTCTCTCAGCTTCCCCTGCCTTGGTTTCTCTGTCTCTACTTCCTTAGATGCCTCCTGAGGGGATGGCCTCCCCAACGTAAACAAAATCTCAGAGGGTTGAAGCCCAGCAGAGCTTCCGGGGAGACTCTCCAGGTGGGCAGAGGTTGAGGTCCCTGTTTGGACAAGTTGGCAGCCACTAGACATGGCTACACCACAAGCACATAAGACAAAATGTCTTGTTTAACCATGGCCCCTCACCAGATTCTCATTTTTGAAGGATTCCATTGTGTTTAAATACAGCCTATGGTCATTCCACAGCTCCTGCTCACGTCTCCCTCACCTGCAGTTCAGCTTCCCTTATGGAGTCAGCTCTGTCTCAGCCCACAGCCACCTTTCCCTTCAGTGACCTTCTTCCTACTGCCCTCAGCACTCAGGGCCCTGACCCAGTGTTCCACCTGCCTGTGTTTCAGGCATCTTTTTTCTCTATAGCCAGGCTTTAGTATAGTGTCCAACATAAGGAGATCATATGCTGATTTACTGAGAGAAATGGACCCCACAGCACAGTAGGACCTGTGACTTCATGTAAGGCACATGAAGGTGTCCATCCTAGAACTTGAGACTAAGACTGTTCTCAGAGGGAAAATTTTAAGAGCAACACATAATTGGGAAGAACAGAGAAAAGCCAAGTTGCCTCAAGGAGAAAAATCAGTTCCTAGGCTCCTTGGCAGGTGGGACGTGCCTCTAAGCCCAATGAAGGTGCTAACCCAACTGCACAGTGTGGTAGTGAAGGGTTACCTGATGAAAACATAAAAGGGAGGTCAGAGGCATGTGTAGGAAGGACCTCTGCAACACTGCGGGGGGAGATGAGGCTTAAGACTCGACATGGCTAGTATATCTGCACCGCAGGGGTGAATGCGTTGGGCCATCTTAGTCAGGCACTATCACATATTCGGATCCTATAACCAGTTCCTGCTCTGATTCCTCACTCATCCAGCAGCCTTTGGTTGAATATAGCTACTCATGGAGCTTGGTCTAGTCAGAAAATACAAAAATCTAGCGCTCCCATAAGTTAAGGTTATCCTAAATTAACCAGTTGGCATTCTGATGTTATACATCAGTGCTATAAGCTGGCCTAATGGGAGACTCTCCCTGAGAAATAGGATGTTTTGGCAGATTATGTTCTTGCTGAAAAGGACAGAGGTTGGCCCTCAGGGTGGATTTGCAAAAGAAGAGCCCTGGTTCCAGGGAAACAGACAGGCAGCCTTCTCTTGGGGGGGCCTCACTTTGACATTAGCTAAGCAAGCGTTTTCTTTTGAGTTATCCAGAGGAATCTACCCTTTTTGTTTAATTCTAGGTGAGTAAAATATTTTAATATCAGTCAGATTTCTGTATTTACAAAACATAAGAACCATGTCTATTAACCTTTGGATGGTTTGTAGCCATTCAGCTTTTAGCCATTTACTTTCTCTCAAATAAAGAGAAATAAGGGCAGTGGATAAGCTGAAGTGAACAAATGGATGTCAGGTCTGGAATCTAGTACTTGTTACAAGTAACAATTATTTCAGCTACTTCATCGGGAAATGTGAAGAAGAATAAGCAAAGGAATCCTAGGTCTGCTGTAACCCCTCTGGAAAACCAAACAAAAAGTCTATGGCAGCAGCCGCAGCAACAGCAGCTTTTCTACCTTGACGACGGTGGCGTGTCCCAGAATGTCATCAGGGGAAGCTGGCTCCTCAGTCCACAGTGGCTTGAACTCAGCCAGCTTTGACATCCACTCCACTGCCCCGGGCACATCCCAGTACTGGTTGGCATTCTTCATCAGTATGGAGAGATCCTTGGTAGTGAGGTCTGCCTGCTGCTGAACTTGCTGCATAGCTGTGGCTCCCAGGGAGGAAAAGGCTGTCATGTCACTTACTGCTACCGACTGCTGAGCAAGACTCCCAGCAGGAGCCTGACATTTCTTTGGAAGCCCAGCATGCGGACATGACAAAGGGAGCCAAAGAGCAACCACTTTCGCTCCAGATACAGTGAGTACTTGATGTCATTTCATTAGAGCATTGATGAGTTGCCATAGGAACTTAACTCTTGTTTATTTCAATTAGCCTATGGTAAAACGGGTTTCTTTATACACTGTTTTGCTTAAAGCTGCAGAACCTACTGATGATGTTATATGAGGATTTATTGTACTATCTTGGGAGGAGTTGGGAATCACGGAGCTGCTGTGATGTCCAGGAGTGCCCTGGGCTAAGCCCATGACTAGTGCTCACTGCCCCAAGAGCTCTGGCTCAACGTGCATCTAGATGCCACCCAAATGCGTTTGTGTTGCAGTGTTCATTGTTTATAGGAACAGTTTTATCACATCCTGAATCATGCACAGACAATACTGAGTCTGTTCAATGGTCATTTATTGATATTGCCTACTATGTACCTGACACAATAATGAATAATCCAAACTCCACCATTAATTAAGCACCCATGCCACTAGGCATTTTATGCATTTTATCCAATTAATATTTATAATAACTCTGAGGCAGTTCATATCAACCCATTTTACAGAGAGAAAACTGACACACAGAGAAGTTAAGTAACTTAGCCATGAATAATAATAAGTCGAGGAAATGGTGAATTCAAGTCTAGGCCTCTCACTCCAAGGCCCTGGCTCTCTGCATGCAGCGATCCTGCCTGGAAGCCAAGTGCTGGATGTGCAGAAATGAACAAAGAGCCCCTCCATCCCTGACATTATTATGCTTCAGAAGACAGACACAGAGATGGCTATCTCTAGTAGAATGTGCTAAATGGTAGGAGTGCCCTTACAGGATGCTATGAGAACCAGAGGATAGTACACCCTGAATCAATTACTATCATAAATAATTTGGATAAGGATGACCTCATAAGACAAAGTAGCATTAATTCATGTATAAATAATGAGACATCTGATCCTAGGTTGAGGACTCAAAACTTCTATTTTAACTTAGGAAACAGTCTCTAAAACTTTACCAAAAGATGTTATTATGACTTCCTTTAATGAAAATATTTTACACATCATAAGAAATGCTTTCAAAACTACATAGTAACGACTGATCCTTTCATTTACCTCAGAGTTCTAGCATTTCTGCAGCAATGGCTCCCTGAGACCCATCTATGTGATGGGCTGTGGTGGGGGGATGGAGGGGGATGGTATCGAACTTAATAAGAAAAAAGGTTAAATGACTGACACATCAAGGCCTCAGTGGGAGACCTGTTTGCTCAGGTGCATCTATATTAAGAAAACAGAACAATTCCTAATCCTGATCTTAACTAGTTCTGCAGAATAAAAAAGTTCAAAACTATAAGCCCCCTTAGTTTTTTTGAGTTGGCCCACTACAAGACCACAAAGCCGTCCTTCCTCTAACATTCAGTTTAAAAATTCCCAATGTTCTTTAATCCTTGCTTGAAATCAATTGTAGACTGGCTCTGGACAAAGGCTTCCTGCAAGGCTGCTTATTTCTCAGTGGGAGAAGAGGACATTTATCAAAGTCTTCTCAGGTCCAATCATATTTCTGATGAGTCGGCATCTATGGGATCGGCACCGACTTTACCTTAAACCTGTAAAACCAATTTAGTTTGATAGTTTAGATCTGTCCCCTGACTTGGCAAAGATTCTGGATCTTCTGCAGAAGTGACCACCTCTGTGAATAATTCACAGATCACACTTTCTAGTAACGTTGTGCTCTTTCCCAATCAATCTTCAGAGAAGTCGCTTGAAAATACCCTGCAAATGGTATGTATCTCTTTACTCACAAGCGGGCCAATTGCCCGCTCACCTGAAGTTAAGGAACTGGAGAGAGCAGTTAGATCTCTCATAACATTAACTAAGTTTTTACTATGCCATGAAAAGGAATTAAGAAGGAAAAAAGCCACAGACTTGAAGAGGAGAGTGGGGTAGGGAGGGGCAGCTGAGTGAGCTGTTCTGTTATATCCTGGATGAAAGAGTACGGTTGAAAAAATACCCACATCTGCATGGCCCTTTATAAGAGGGCTTTGTCCTAAATCAGCAAGAGGTCAGCCACAGGGACCTCGTGGTGTAGGGGCCTGAGGTTTGGGGATTAAAGTGACTCGGTCACATAACTAAAGAGCAGCAGAGGCTCCCTTTACATCACAGCCAGCCACTTGCGGGGGCTCCCTTAATCTGCTTTGGTAACCAATTGTTCTCCAGAGCCACACTTCTACATTGTCCCGGTGACTCTGCCGGGGCTGTGTTTTCCTTTGTCGGTAGAGGTGTGGTTGGCCTGAGCATGACACTGCCACAAGGAGGAGGAGACACCGCACCACCGAGGATGAGGCTGGCATCCTTTCCCTTGCTCACTAGCCTCGCTGCACACTGGGCGTTGAGGTCGCCACTCAAGACAGAGTCTGAGGTCCTTCCTCTACTCTCCGCAATGCCCACCCTCTGTGCCAACAAAAAGCCCATTGCAGAATGCTACATACGCTCAGGCATCCACTGCTGTTCTCGCCCTCCGCTCAGTACTAAACATACTAAAGAAGACATTATTATCCCAGATGGGAGCTTCAGCTTCTGGATGCTGGACTTCCTGTGCTGGGAGGCCTATGCAATCTCTCCCTGGCCTTCTCTGACTCACCAGTTATGACTGCTCCAGGCTTTCCTGCAGAGAGGGAAACTGTCAGCATTTACTGGGCACCTGCTAAATGAATCCTGACTATGCTGGTCCTTTTTAGATATGGCGACTTTGAGGAGAACCAGGACTTAATATTATTCCCATTTAATGGAGAGAGAAAATGAAGTTCAAACAGGTTGATGATCACACAGCAAGTATTAGCAGAGGATGAGGGAAAAGGGAAACATTCGATTCCGATTCCATCACATCCCTAAGCATCTTCCTACAGCTTCAAGCTGCTTCCTTCAAGTTCTCTCCTCCACCCTTTATTTAGCTTAGAAGTTCACAAGAATTCAACCCAGTTAGAAGTGAGTGGCCACACCCATTACCCAAGGGTTGTGTTAAAATGCAGATTACGATGCAGCAGGTCTGGGAAGAAGTGTTGCTCCACAGACCACACTTTGAGTAGCAGAAGTTTCAGTGATCAGACTGAGTAGTCGTATAGAAAGCCTGATGATATATACCAGGCAAATGTGCCACCTTGAACTGTGCTGATGGACTCAGTGACCAAATCAAGAGATGATGGTCCCTGTTTCCTCCACTGCATCAGGATTTAGGGCCACTGACAACCAGTTTATTCAAAGGAAGACCCTAGATGCCCCAGGGTCCATAACCATGCAGGCCGGAGATGTGCAGAGGGTAAGTCTGGTGAGTTGATGGCCCAGAGGAAGGGAGGGGCTGTCACTTGAGTGGAGGAGGAGGAGCCTGGCTCTTGGGAACTCTGAAAAAAACTAGGACCGGTGGCCAGAAGTTATATGGAAACAAAGGGTTCACGATACTGAAGCTCTTTTTACACCTGGAGCCCTCCAACAATGCAAAAGTGCCTTACAAAGTGAAGCTGCTGCCTCCGGAGCTTTTCAAGCAGAAGCTGAATCAATGCTTGTTACTAACAGTCAAGAGTGGATTTCTAGTCTAGCTTGGTAATTGAAACTGATGATCTCCACCATTTCTTCCAAAGCTGATGTTGCAGGATTCCAGTTCGAACTCATATCTTCTTTGGGAAAAGAGCCTGGCCTAAACTGAAACTTCTTTTATGTGTCCCTACACACCAGACTGCTCCTGGGCAAATCCTAAACCCCTTTGTACCTTTTGATCCTGGCTCCCTTCCATTGCCCAGTCTCTCATTTGCTAACTGGGAGAGTCAAGTTCATTCTCACACAGATGAGTTACCTGGTCCAGCCGTCCTTCAGCGCCTCTGTGCAAAGCTGTGGGGAGAGGAGCACGTCTATCACCATACCTTGAAAAGCTCTCTTTGGTCTGAGAGCACCTCAGTCATTTCTGATCTGATTTCACAAATGCTACGGTTTTAGCAGGAACCGGAAGAACAGCCATGTGTTGTTGAAATTCAGAGCAGAAACAGCTTAGCCAACAAATATAACTCTTTGTACTTGTAGGGCAACTTTCTTTCTGTGTCTCTATGGCAACCATTTCTTTAATTGTCACAACACTCCTGGAGGGGGAATGGAGCATTTATATCCCTCTTTTTTTAAAGCAGGATATTATGTGGCATCCACGGAACTAATGGATGTAAGAGTAACAAACAGAGTCTAGTCTCTCTCTTATTCTTAGCTGTAGGTTGAGTATAATATGATGGGAAAGAGTCATAAGTCAGCCGTGAACTGACTGCACATCGTGTACCAGGCACTGTGTTGAGAGTTTACCTAATTTATGGCATTTCTCTGAATCCTCAAAACCACCCACAAGATAGAGATTATTTCCCTAGTTTCAGTGAAGAAACTGAGGCTCAGTACGGTTATGTGTAACACTGTACAATGTTACACTGCTGCTTCTGCCTGGGAATCAAATCCTAGGCTGTCACCTTCCAGAACCCAAGGTAGGAACCACTGGTCGCAGAGTTCTGTGTCCACAATGTGTGAACAGTTTCGCCTTCACTTAAGTATAAGTACTTCCAGAGTGAGGCCTTGGAGCCATAATGACTTACAGAAGAAAACAGTAAGTTTCTTCTAGAAAGCCAGGAATTTAAAACCTTTCTACAAAACCAGGTTCAAATGCCCACCTGATTCAGTGTGTCATCTAAGTACCCCAGCCAGGCACATGATATAGTGTAGGCAGGGTAGCCATGTGTCAGCATTTGCCCTTCTGTGGAAATAACATGCCCATCAACATCTTGTGTTTTCCAGGGACCTTTAGAGTTAGAATTGCCTGTAGCTAAGCTGCTGCCCCAGAGAATCTCCTCCTGACCCTGCCCTTCATGTGCACCCAGCCCCGCAACTGTGCAAATTCTGAGGCTGTCAAATGGAGGTAGGAGGGATCAGGACATCCTTTAGGACTGTACTGCTAACTAAGGGTCTTCTTGCAAAGTCACACCCAGGAGACTCACCTGGTTGTCAGGGAGGACAATGTGAACCCCCAAAGGACAGGGATTTTTGAAAGAGGGCAATGGTAGCAAAAATAGTGAAGGAAGTTTCCTCATAACCCACCTCTCTCTTTTTTACCAACTTGACCTTTCTGTAATATTTCTGGGGAAAAAAATTAAAAGCATCAACACTCTTAGACAACAAAGCACACCATTCACTACGTTATTTGCACATCAGCATGTACCAGAAAACTTCCAGTTCCATCTCTTGAATATGACTCACTGTAGGCTTCCTCCTGCCAGGACATCAGTGATGTACCTGAAATCTATGCAAAATAACAGCATCCTGGGGTCCTGGCAGGATGACAGAATGGGAGAAAGGCCCAAATCAATTCACAAGAGGATTATGTTTCTAAGAATCTGCTTACACTGATACATGGAGTTTACCCTTTCCTGGAAAGGGCCTTTTGGATTTGTGTTACACTGTTTCTTTCAGTCCTCAGTACAGAGTCTTCAGAGGGTCACTGCTGTCTCCTGGTGAAGTCCTCAGGCCCTCCCTCATGCTCTGACCCCTCACTTCCTCCATATCTCCCCTCCCTCAAATCCTAGGCTCCCCATTCCAGGCTTCTGGAAGGAGAACCTGGTGTGCGGCAAGCACTCAGCACGAGTTAAATGCATAGATGAGTGCCTGGTTTCACTCTGTACAACACTGCTCCACACGTCAGGGCCGACCACGATACTGGAGCAGCTGAGCAGGAGAGGAAGGAAGGCTGGTCTCAGAGCTGGGCTGCTCAGGGTTGACCCTGTGCCTGCTGTTTATTAGCAGCATAGCCTTGGCCAATTTGTCTCCTGTCGTATAGGGACAATTTATTTCACTGTCAGGAAGAGAGTGTATTAAACTGAGAGTGCCCAGCGTGCAGACTCCCTGGATCATCACTGGCTGTACTCTCCCCACCTCTTGCCGCCCCATGCTCAGTACTCCAGCCACACTGGGGAAGGCAAACATGCAGCCAGGCCCCTGGCAGAGACCTCTCCCCACCCCACACTAACAGTCACTTGGGAAGCAACTAGTAGCTCCATTCCCACTCAGCTTTTACTGTAACAATTATACTCCACTATCACTTAAAAATGGTAAAAGCTCTTTCAATGCTGAGATTCTGCTTCTTTTAAGAGTACTGGCATTGAAACACAGAGCAGGATTTGAAAGAATGAAAAGTCCACGGGTGGCATTTCCAGCACCTTCCTAGTGACCCTTAGGATCATTCAGTTTTGGAGGCCACCCCCTGAACCCTTCTGAAAGGCTAACCTTGAGCCAAGAGGTCCATGTTCTTCTCCTTCAGATGGCACCCCTATGCCACCCATAACTGTATCAGAGAGATGGTGTGATACCCTACTGTCTTCACTAGCCAACAGTCTTCAAGGCCAAATGATGCCAAATGATAACAAGGGCCTTCATTTGTTGATCACCAGAATTTTAATGCTCATCTAAGGCATTGCCCTGAGCCAGCTGACGTTCAGCGAGGTTATGATCATCTACTTTTCAGTTAAGCAAATGGAGGCTCTGAGAATTTGCATTATGTGTGAAAGCTCCACATTGGGGGAGGAGCGACCACCCTGCCTGTGGGAGCACAGCTATCTGCTGCTTCAAATGTCAGACGAGGTGTTTCAGATTCTATTGGTGTTCTGCTTTATCATCACTACAGTGATCCATAGACAGTCCTGAGTATGTTGACTGATTATCAAAAGACAAGTAATTCATGAAATCCATTTCATTTACAGAAAGTTATGATGTTAAAGAATTTACTTACCATGTCAACAAGTAACTCCCAAAGAGGCTTGAAAAAGAAAAAACTTTTAAAAGCATATGTGTAAAGTATGAAAGTAAATGCAAACCCCTATCAAACAGCTGCCCACCTGCCAACCCGTCTCCAACACTGCCTCCTAAACCCTTACCTTTGCTGCTCCCCCCTTTATTCTCAATCCTTTCTAACCTTCTCCTACAGTTTCCTAACTACTGCCAGTATCTCTAAAGGGAGAAAAAAATCAAATGACTGCCTACATTTCCTTTGGGGAGCCTGCTATGTATTTGTCTTTCAGGCTGCTCTTAGGGGAGGAGTTTATTCCTCTGCATGTGTTGCATTGTCCCACAGTGCTCCGGAGTGAGTGACCTTTCCTTCCTGCTTGGCCCACAGGTCCCACACAGCACTGAGGATGGCTGCTGTAGCCACATGCACACCACCAATCTGGACCAATCTGGTTAGGAAGCAAAACACACTTGCTCTTCTTAGAAATGCAAAAGATACTCAGGTCTCCTAGCCACGGTCACATTTCAAGAATAAAGGCAGCAATGGAAACTCACTTAAAGGCTAAGTTTTTTTAAATAGTTTCTAATCTACAGAAGAGTTGCATGAATAGTACACACAAAAAAATCCTATATGTACCTATTTTCGATCTCTCTCCCTCTCTCTCTCTCTAAATGTATATGAAAGTAAAAGTAAATGCAAACTCCTCCTATCAAACATCTGCCCACCTGCTGAATGGTCTCCAACATTGTCTCCGACCCCTCAACTTTGTTGCCCACCTGCTTCTTTCTCAGCCTTTCCTAATCTACTTTAAAATTTCCTAACTACTGCAATATCTCTAAGGCAGACAAAAAAAAAAAAATAGAACAATTTCTTCTGGGAAATATTTCCTTTGGGGAACCTGCTGTGTATTTATATATAATATAGATAAATAAATAAAATTTATTTTACTGAACTATTTGAGAGTAGATTGCAGGTATCATGCCCCTTTAACCCTAAATACTTCAGTGAGCAGTTCCTAAAACAAAGACATTTCTCTATATAACCATAGTACAATGATCCAATTCTGAGACTTGAACATTGATAGAATTCTATTAGCTAAAAGACGTTCATAATCAAATTTCACAAACTGTCCTGATAATGTACTTTATTTTATTCACACATTGCATTTAGTTGTCACATCTCTTTAGTCTCTTTTATCTGGAACAATTGTTCTTTTTTTAAAAAAAGTGATGTTGACATTTTTAAAGTGTTCAGGCCAGTTGACTTGTACAGTGTCCCTCAGTTTGGGTTAATCTGGAGTTCCATCATGATTGGATTCAGGTTATATATCTTTGGCATGAATTCTATGTAGGTGATGTCACTTGTTTTTTTTATTAGGGCTTTTAACTTTTAGTGCTTGGGTAAGTTAATGTCTATGAGACTGCTGCACTGTGAGGTTGCCATTTCCCTTTTCTAAGCAAAGAGAGTGTATGGCTCCCAAATTTTAGCATCTACAATTATAGTTGCGATAATTACAATATGGTGATTGCCTAATGTTATCATTCCTTTTATATCAGTTTGTCCTCTATTGTAATGACAATCTTTCTCTGTTGTTTGCTTACTATCTGAATAGACTCATGGATTCTCATGTTATTCAATGAATTATAAGCCATCACTACCATATTTACTTTGATGCTTGAATTGCCCCAGATTTGGCCACTGGGAGCTTCTGAAAGAGGATGCCTTTAAGAGCAAATTTAACTTGCTTTGCAGGAGTTAAGAACGAAATTTGAGGCAGTGTGGAAAGGGGGTTCCCTTGTGTCTTTCTCTGTGAATGGATGGGAGACTGAGGGGCGTTAGGAAAGATGAAGCCATGTCAGAGACAAGGGCAAGGCCTGGTTATTGGACTGATATGAAGTGACAGAACCCTTTCTCTAGAATCTCACTTTTTTCACACCTCGAACTTAGGGTTCAAATAATATCTATACACATAAAAGGTGCTCTGGTCTGTCTTCTTAATTTTGCCCTTCTCTTATGTTTCTGCCCTTAATCCAAAACTACTCTCATTCTCTCTCCCCGCCAAAAGGTTGCCCATTCAGCACTTAATCATTGAGAAAATTTAGACGTGGGTCTTCCCATTTAGGGGCTGGAGACGAGGTCCAGAAGGGTAGAAATAGTCTCAAGATTCAACCATGTCTAGATTCAAGTCTTACCAAAAGGAGCCATTTACCTCAAAACACTGATTCTCTAAATAGTTCAAGTCCTAACTTATCTGAATAAAATGTTTTACCTCAGAATTGTAAAATGTCTCTATTTTCACGTTTGTTGTAATCAAAGGACAGCTCAGACCTTAGTAACATTATTTATAGAAGCATTTTACAAAATAGACCCCTTACCCATCTGAGCTGCCCTTCACTCGTAAGCTGCTATAGAAGCCTCTGAAGTCACCAACAATGTCCCTGAGATCCTTGTTAAGCACATGGTCGGGGCCAGGGTATTCACAGCACAGACAACTGTTAAAAGAGGATTTAAGTCTAGTGTATGTCTTGGTATGAAGTCAATAAATTAAGACATGCAAGCACTACAAACTAATGTTGATATTTTATGAAAGTAATTTTAAATACAAAAGTATATGTTTTTAAAACTTGCCCCAGATATATCTTCTGTGGTTGTCATAGTATCTGAGAAGTAGAACAGCTGTTAATCCATATACTGAGCTTAATTTCTGAGCCAAGCAAACACATTTTGACTGGTTGCCATGTGAAAAATAGACTATAGATCCAAAAATTTAAATTATGTTCCCAAATTATTTTCCTGTTCACTTTGTAAAAGTGTCCAGACAGTCAGATTCAAAACCAAACTTTGCTAGTTCATTGTTCCAAAGGAATAAGAAGACTAACTTATAGAAGTAAAAAAGAAGTGCCTATTCATTATTTTCCAGTAGGGAAAATATCTTGAATTCACAACATAACACACTATTAAAGATGAAATGAATTTGCAATTCGCCTAATACATGTCAACTGTTAAAGTACATGCAAACACTAGTTATAACATTAAGTTGCTTACTATTGACTTATATTACATTTTTCATACATAATTTGAAGATTAAATTTAATTTGGGTCAGCATTACCATGAATTATTTATTTTGGGTGTTTAATTTAAAAAAGGCTTTATTATGTTATTTCAGACGAAGAATAGGTAGCAAATCAAATGGGAATTTCTATTTCTTCTATTCTTTGCTCGGTCTATAAAACACTTAGTCTATGTGTAAATGGCTGAAATAATCAAATTACCAACTTAGTCCCAAAGCGATTCATTTATTAGAAAAAATTCTGATAAACTTATTTGGTGTTGTCATTCTTCGATATTAAAATTTTCAGGTCATTTAAGAGGATAGTTGTAGAGATACGATTTTACTATCAGTCATATCCTAGGAGGAAGACCTTAGAAAGTATTTGAAACTTGCTCTTAGAAACATGCCCGGCCTCTGGTGAAACAGCTCTCAGAGGATGACCCATCTGTTCTGACATGGAGTGTTTAGGGCTGAACCAACTATCCTGTGTTAATGGGCTACAGAATCATTCCAGTTCAGATATTCACACCCTCAAGTTGTGAGAAGACAGAATCCTCACTCCTTGATGGGTGATGCTCTTTGATTACAGCCATCTAAAGTTAGCAACTCAGAAAGAGGCAAATCGTTATCGATGTCAAACCTCCATCTCATTGATGAGATGGTTACTGGAAACCACTGACGGAAGCACATCTCTCTTTTGTGTTACAAGGGCAATGCATTTAACAAAAGTTAAGGATGACCTCGTTTTTTACAGTTCTAAAAGATGCACAAGCAACACTAACATTTCATCTATATAGTATGTGGATTTTCCTTGCTCAAATTGAGGCCGCTCGTACAAGCGTTAACTAAATCTGATGCATCTGATAGAAATTTGGGTTGCGGTCGTCTGACTCCAGCACAAAAAAAAAATCCACTTCAGGTTTTCATGTTTGATACATTATGTGAGAAATTCATCTGGAAAATACTGGTCTGTGAAGGCAGCTTCTTGCTGACTAAACTGTAAAGTTCCCTCTCATACTACATCTGTCTGGGACTGAATTCTGAGACCTTCCAGCATAGGAAGGACAAGTGAGTACAGCATTTGGATGACCATGGGTGTCTGAGCCTGAGAGCTGGCGTGAATCCTTTAGGCTGTTTTTGGTCTCTTCCTACTTAAAAAAAAAAAAAAAAGAAATTATATCGTTTATTCTATACATTAAAAAAAATAAAGGTAACCTACCCTCCCTCTCATCTCTTTTTTATCTTTTTTATCTCTCTCTCTCTCCACCCCCCCCCCCCCACACACATATACACACACACACACACACTCACCGCTCAAGCATTTTCTTTACGGTAAGGGAGAAAGACTATTGACTATTTTCTTTCTTTTTGTTTGCATCATAAAAGAATGATTAGGTAAGTAATCTGATAAAGGCTGCAGGAGAACAGAAAGGAGTTAATGGGTTTTTTTCATCTTTAATGTGAATGCCACGTAACACATTCAGCAAGACTGCAGTGAGTCACTTGATACATGTAGCAAGGTTAAAGTTAAAACGGATTCTGTCATGTTGTGGTTTGGAGAGGCAGACGCCAACAATATCACCACAGAAGAGCCATTTATTAAAGTCATAAAGAACTGAAAATTGATTTAGCCCTGTCAGAGATGTCCATCCGAACAGCTAGATAGGATGAAAATGGAGCAAGGGAGGGATTGTGAAGATCCTAAAGCAATGAACTCAGCAACCAGCCCAGAAGAGCCTGATATCTGGCTTAGTGGCATGCAGCATGCACAGGGTCACTCCACTGTGCGGAAGTCCAAAGTCTTGGCCGTTAATAGAAAGTGGTTCCAATGGCCAGTCCCATAAAATATTTTGTAACCCTTGCTGAGTTTTAAACAACCTTCGGGGGCCACCTGTATGGTTTGCAGTATGGAGAAAGCAGATTCATAAAGTACTCAACTTAGACCAGAGACAAGTAAAGTCACAGAAGCTACAACACAGCTCACAAACCTATCATGGTCAGTGGTCACTGCTTTGGGGTAAATGCTAACAGTAAATGCTTGACAATGGAGAGGGGACCAGGGAATCATGGCCAAGTCTCCTCCTGCCTGGCAAATTCCCAGTTACCCTTGAGACTCACTTCAAAGCCTTATCTCTGCTTTGAGGCAATCCTGGCCCTCTCGACAGTGAACTAATGTTCTTCTGTGTACTTGTAGCCAATTTAGAAAATAGTCTTTTTCACACTGCACTAGTATTTCTTTTATGTTTGTCTCCCTGAGAAGTTTATGCATTCCCTTTTCCTAGTATGTAGGATTCTGTCTCTTTTTTTTTCTTTTAAAAATTATCTCCACTAACTGGCAAAGTGCTTCATACACATGAGCACTCAAGAGAAATTTGTTGAAGGACTAGCTGATGGCATGACTGAACACCAGCCCTGTGGCAAGCTGGATCAGTAATGACCTTGGTGCTATCCACTTAAAATTCAAGAAAGGTTCACTTGTCTTACACACACACACACACACACACACACACACACACACACACGCTTCTTTTATCTGCTCAACAAGATTTTGATTCTACACTGAGAGATGTCTGACAGTACACGTATCTATCAGAGAAGTATCACATCACCACCAAAGTTAGAGAATCTGTGTTCTCCCTTCCCAACCCCTCCCTCTTGAGCCTGTCATAATTTGGCTTTGGCCCTAATGATCCATTGGAATTGATCTGGCAAAGGTCATCTTTTTGCATTTCATGAATTTTGTGCCCTGTGCATGGATTATTCATTAAAAAAAAAAAATTTTGTATTGAAATGTTCTGGAGAGGCTGCTTCAGGCAGTCTGGGCATTCTGCAAGACCAGTGGAGCAGCTGTTTGGGCCTCAGTTTCCTTATCTCTAAAAAATGAGGAGCTTAAGACCAGCACTAAGCTCTGGTCCAGCTCTGAGAGAAGAACAACTAACTCATGGCTCAGTGTGCATCCTACGTGATCTGCCTTTCCTTGATGCAGGCTCTGAAACTGGGCAGGGCGAGGCGTAAGGCATGAAGAGCAGTGAACTTGAAAACCAACTCAGTGTGAAGCATTTTGAAAAGTGAGTAGACACACTGTGCACATCACGGTGAGCCTTGCTATGTGAGCGCATGTCTGCCCCGCTCATGTTCCGCAGGCACTTGCCTAGTTCTGGTCCTCAAAGCTCCCCAGAGAAATGGACCAAGATTAAAAGATTTTCCCACAGGCTACAGATAACTACAAAGACGCTAACTTCTGCCACTTTTTAAATTTCTCCCAATGAAATAAATAACCACGAAAGGTTGTTTTTACGCACTCTGGGCTGTAAATACAGAGAAAGACAGGTCAGAGTGAAATTTAAGCATTCTGGAACCTTAAGAGAATGTTCAACTCACCAACTTCAGTGCCTTTTCCCAGAGTGAAGGTAATTCCATACCCCTTGAGTCTATCTTCTGCATCAGTCTCTAAGACAACATAGGCAGCCGAGTAGTCAGGGTCTGTGTGCTGCAGGGAAAATTTCCCCACCCAAACAACATACACATGAGAGATCCAAAAATATACTTGACAATGATAACACTAAGAATAGAAAATACAACAGGAAATATACAAGAAAAGCTCCAACTTGATGGAACCCCACATGTCCCCCAAAGAAAATACATACGCTCTTAATTAACAAAAGGGATGTCCTCCTGAAGGATTCAAACTATTTTAACAAGTGCAATGTGTACATTTTTAATACCAGTTTGCAATTATGTCTCCTTTGATGTTCAGCTCAATTTTAAACCCGGGAGTTTCGTCCACAGCTATCTCTGTCAGCTCTTTGAACAGAGTTACATTCACAAGCAGTTTCAAATTGCACAAGCCAAGCTTTCATAAAATTCTTACATAAAATTAGATTTATCTTCATTATAGCCATTTAGAGCAGAGCCGAAAAGACAATGGCGTAAATTCAGAGTTGATCACTGAGAGGAGAGGGGGAAGTGAATGAATAATTAAAACTTCAAGACAAATTAAGCTATTTTCTGTTTTGTTCTTTTTTGAAAACTTCTTACTATCAAATAGTATTTTGATAATAAACACTTACTGATGGACTATTATGAAACTCGACATTACTTGTTGACATGCTCCCATGTCAGAAGTGAAAAAACACAAATCTGTCTCTAGAAATTTCTCATAGAGTGGGGAGAAAAAGCCAACACGCGAGAACCAGGTGAGAACAACTATTAAGACAAAACAAATCATGTGCAGATGTGTGGTTAGTTAAAAGTAACATAAAATTTCAAGGAGGAAGAGCAAAGAGGGAATAAGGGACCAGGAGATTTGAATGGACAAAGGGGCAGGTGAAGGCATGCAGGCAAGAGAGTGATAGGAGAAACTGAGGTCTCCTGAGACAGAAATAAAAGGCCCATGAGGGCACTGTGTTGCAGGTGAATGAAGACAAGATTGGACGGGTGGTATAGGGGCAGATAATGGAGACCCCGAAAAGTCAGGCAAAAGATCTCAACGGAATAATAAGAAATGTAGGATGCAAATCCTGAAAAGTTTGCATAGGGCTATGACAATTTATTACCATTGTTGTTGTTGTATAATATTGATTATTCCAGTCACCCTATTTTAAGAGCTTTACATGATTTAATTTAATCCTTACAACAATATTATAAAGAAGGTGCTATCATCCTTATCTTACAGATGAGGAAACTGAGTTTAAAGAGGCAGAATTTAAATCCCTGTGTTCAAGGATGGGGAGGATGCGCACATAATGGACAGAGGCCTTTCCCTGGCATTGAAGCCCAGGGGAGGGCGTTTGATGTGATATGTCGCCGAGCATTACCTGCATGTCAGAGATCATGCAGGTTGCTGAGGGGCACAGATATGTCCGCCCTTGAGGAAGTTCCAGTTTGAAAGCCATAGTTATAGAAACTCTGACACTATGAGGCAAAACATGGTAAGTCTCTGGGAAAGACGCAAACGGTGAAAGCCAGGAAGAGAACACTATTAGCTATATGCACCTGAAGCTGGGGTAGCGTTAGGATGAAAGCAGAATCTGAGCTGGTCAGTTGAGGATGGGGAGCTGTGCAGCAATGCACAAGGGACATAAAGGATCTGGGAAGGAAGAATCTCTCAGCCAGGTGAAGGCAGTAAACGGACAGAAAAGGGAAAAACTGAAGTGTTTTTAAGGGTCGGTAACCATCCTGGTTTTGGTGGTTCCTGAGGACATAAGACTCAGAGACAGACTTCAGGAATTAAAGACCCATGGATGAATCTGGCCTACATGGAGAAGAAGCAATGGAAAAGAGAATCCTTTCACTGAAGCCTTCTGTGAGGATCAAAGGAGGAGATGAGCTGAGAGTGACTTGAAGTTTTTGAGTCCTTAGGACTGGCAAAATGATCCCAAAAGGATCAGAATGGGTGTGGGTCAGATTATGGAAGACGACAAATTCAGATTTTGATGGATGGTGTTTAGCATAAAGGTGAAAAATCCACCACAAAGTGCCGAGATGGCAGCTAGACTTGAGGTGAGAGGGAAGATCCAGAAATGGGGTCTGGGTGTCTTTGGCATTAAAGTGGCACTGAAGCTGTGAACATGGAGGGGGTCTTAATCAGAGTGTGCGATGAGATGGGAAAGGCCTGAGGCTTGAGCCTTGGAAGAAGGGGGTCAGCATAGGAAGAAGGACCAGTCAGAAAGGCGGGAGGCCAGCAGGGCAGAGATGGCAGAAAAAGGGTAGCAGAGAGTGTGGAAAAGGACATTGGAAGCAGAAATAATGAGGGGACTCCAGGAGAAGAGAGGAGACGGAAGACAACTTCAGATTAAGGAGAAATCGATAAAGGATGGAGGCAACAGGCATGGACAAGTAATTCAGTGTTTGGTGGGGAAGGGGCAGAAACAGAAGGGAGCGGAGAGGTATGAGGGTCAAGTAAAGACTATTCTACAAGTGAGAAGCCCTGTCCGAGTAGGATGAAAACAGAACCATTGGAAAAGGAAAGCCTGAAGATAAAATGCTAGAGATAGAGGGGATGAGAATGGGAGTCTGGAGGTCAAGAAGGGTGAAATGGGAATAAAGAATAGTTTGGGAGAAAACACAACTTACAGAAAAAAAGGAAAGAGAAGGATGGTTTGGAGACTGATGTGCAGAGATAAGGCCAAGGATTAATTTCTCTTCAGCATTGTCTAGAATGCAGTGGGCAACGTCTTCTCACTGTTGGAGGTGCAGGACTGGGGGACCAGAGGAGAGAGAATGGTCTGGAACAGCTGCTCCAGGGAGCTCAGCAGACAATAGGAAAAGGAGAGAATAACAAACCATAACTGGAACCCTCTGCTTGAATTGATTTTGGGGACAGTTTCAGGGGTCCTTCAAGAAAACATCCTGCTTATGATCAGGAAGGCTCACCCTGCAGCTAAGTGCTGAACATAGCTGACTGCCAAGTCCAGTATGTCGTGAGGGCATGGGAAGCAATCAGGAGGGTAATGGCAGCACCACTAAGAACTGCTAAGTAGCATATTCTACTGAAGAGGCACTTGAGAATCAGCACACAACATACACCATATCTCTGGAGATAAATACTTAAGTATTTATGAGCTTGTAATACAGGTATCAGATAATATCTCCTGATCCAGAGGTTATAAAACACTCAGGCCTAGACACAAATTCCATTTCTTATTCTACAGCAAATCAGGCTACTTTAACTCACCATAAATTCAAAGTGGAGGAAAGTCTAAGTCAGGGCCCTTCAGCTTCGGTTCCTTATATGTAAATAGTAGTCATAGCAACCCTTACTGATGGCTCTCACTGTGTCAGGGCTCTTCACAGGTACCTCATTTACAGGTATGAAGTGGACAGCATTAGACCCATTTTACAGATGAGAAAACCTACGCTTAGAGAGATTGAGTGGTTTCCCCACAGCTGCTGTGGCAGCCTGATTCTGCCTGGCCCCTTCCTGCTCCAAGGAGTTCATTCCTGACTGCCCTTCCCCGCCTCAAGGGCTCTTCAGCTAACACCAGTTTTTCCATAGCTTGCCAAACATTTAATGTTCTTCCTGATATCTAACTGTGTAGGAATGACAAGACTGTATAAAACTGCCCGTTATGTTACAATCGGGGTTCAGCTTTTGGATAAGAATCGCTGAGTCGGTGTCGGCATCAATAAACGCTGCTTCCTGCTTATAGCCTTGGTGAGCAGTCTCTCCTTTCTCAAATCCTGCAACACTGCTACACCTCAGAGGGGCAAAGGAAGTTGCACTAGATCAGGTATTTGGATTTTACAAGCCAGTAAAATTCCAAACATTTATTTGGAAATCCCCAAAGGATTGTCAACTGGGTGTTTTTTTGTCATTTACCATAATTCCATATAAGGAAGATACATAAGGATATTAAAAAGCCAGAAGACCTAACTTCAGAAGAAAAGAGATTCTTTTAAATGTAATAACTGTTTTGTTAGCATTTTTGAACAAGAGGCCTATTTTTATAAAATATTTTGGGTACACAAAGAGCATAGGTAAGGTAATAAATATTAAACGTGCCCTCTACCCACTTAGGAAGCACATTACAGTGCGAATTAGCATCCTCTAGGACCCATTCTTTTCTCTCTCCACAGGTGACAGGTCGCCATTATCCTAACATGAGCATTTCTTACTTTCCAGCATTGTGTTCACACATTCATGGCATACTCATGCAATTGTGTTTTTCTAATGTGGCCATATCATGAGTGGATGGAGGAGGGCAGTGAGGATCCAGTGGGTGACAGGCCTCGAGGAGACCCTGCACAGAGCTCATATATTTGGGAATCATTGCACTAGATGGTGGTGGTAGGGGTGGGTATCCCTCTAACACTCTCAGTAAGCAAAACGGCATTCACTATTTAGGTAGGAGTTAAAGTCCGTGCCTTTAATGCATCTCCAAAGACTGATACTTGCATAATTCTTTACAGTTACAAGTCCTTTCTAACTACATTTTCAGGTAATTTCATGAGAGCCTCCTCTCATGTGACCTAGAGTTCCTAAGAGCTTGTTTGTCTCATTTCCCATCCAGACTGTGACTACTTCATTTCATAGATGAGCCCAAGAGGCCCAGAGAGTTTAGGTAGGGTATTCTCCAGGTCATACAGCAAGTTATGGCATGGGCAGGATCAACACCCAAAACACCCAGTCCCGGCTTCCTGATCTCCAACAGAGAACCCCATCAAGTTCTCAGTACAGAAGAAGTCAGTGCTGTGTTCTAGGGTTTCACTGGTCGGGTGCCCCGCAAAAAGCATTTTGCTGTTGTTGCATATCATGCATCCTACCATTTCCAGCAAAATATGAATCATAAATGTAAAAACATAAAATATTAAAGGCCAGCAAAATAAATAAATAAAAGAAAAAAAAAACAAGAGGGTGGAAAGTGTCTGGATATTTTTGCTCTCCTTCCCAGCCTCTTCTTTTACAAGTCTCCTGCAAAGCTGGTAAACTGCCCAGGTCTTGCTTGCCCAGCTCCCTAAGCCTAAGCTGGCGGAGCACCAGCGAGGCGGAGGGCACCCGGAGGTGGGGCAGCGTTTACCTTGGCGTCAGAGCCGTGTCCCCCAAGCGACGTGGGGAAGTGTCTGTCGCGGACCGAGAGCCGAGAGATCCTGCACGTACCAGAGCGTCGCGCCCGGAAGCCGCACTAGTCCCCGACTCTGGTGGGGACCCGGTCGGTGCTCGCAGCGAGCGGGAGGCGGGAGCGGGCAGAGTGCGGTGCGGCGGGCTCTGATTGGCCGCGCGGTCGCGCACGTGAATTCGGCGGGACCCGAGCTGCTGGCCGAGCCCGGGCTCCCCCAACCCACCCGCATTCCGCCGCGTTTCCGCCCCGCACTGGCCTGCGCTTCCCGGTGCGGATCCCTCAGGGTCGCGGAACTCGGGAGCAAGGAGGAGGTCCCGCGTCCGCGCCCCCGCAGGCCCTTCTCCGCCCCGGACTGTTAACTGAAGAAGTGACCTTCCCCAGGACCGGAGAGCAGGAGCTGACGCGGGCGCGATCGCCTGGAAGCAGATTCGGGTGTTGGGCGCCGCTCCAGGGTCTGCGGGTCGAGGCCGGCGCAGCCACGAGAGCCGTGGGATAGAAAATCCTGAGGGTCTACAAGTACCTTAAGCCTCAGTTTGCCATCTGATAAATTAAGAGGCTGTTCACCATTTAACACACCCCCGCTAATACAAAGTGCTTTAAATACATTACCTCTTATTTGACCAACCCTGCAATGTAGGTAGGTCGTTTTTCTTTTACTGGTGAAGAGATGGGGATTCAGAGAGATTAAATGACTTACTTGCCCGAGGCCATACAGCTAAACAGCAAAATATCTTGACTGCAACTCTGGGCTGTCCTCTGGATTGCAGGGACTATTTTCGGAGCACTAGGATCCCTCTTAGAACAAGGTGAAAGCTATGGACACGCTCCCCCGGACCCAGCCCCAGAGTCTGCACACGCGTTGTGTTTATACCACTTTAAGGGTTCGCTGATCCTTTGTCTTGCAGCACAGCACACAGCCTTTCAGTCCCTACCTCTAGGGAATGCTTAGAAGGTTAAATGTTTGAGAAGCATGCAATAGATATATTATTCTGTTAATATGTGTTCCTGTGGGTATAGCAGGGATATTTTCAGGGACACCCAAGTCCCTCTGCTGTTCCAGGATGCCAGTAACCCTGTTGGATGAATTTGTTTTAAGGCCGAGATGGTCAACCCAAATGCCTACAGAGACTGCGCAGGCACCAGGAAGCAAAGGAGTGAAGGCAGCTGTGACTGCGGCTAAGGGCGTTTGCTCTTTGAAAAGGATAGCCAGTTAGCTTCAGCTGATTGAGGTCCTGTGGAAATTAGAGCCCTGGGTTGCTGTATCTTTTTCCAAGAGAAGTCTGAAATTTAACATGAAATTTCCTTTCTTTTCCCCTTTCCTGCACAACCCACTTTGCAATACATATATAGAGATATTTTACATATGGATCAACACAAACACTTAATTTTAAACTTTACTCATTTGTTAGTTCACCATTATTTTTTGCTTTCTTGAATTTTTGGGGTGTATGTGTGGCTGAAATATATGCTCTAATCATCTCTCCAGAATGGGTCTATGGCCTTTTTGCTATATTCTGAGTACCTTGTGTTCCAAAGATGTCTGTTTTCTTTCAGATTTAAATGCCGGTTTTGTCATATAGAATTCTTTGTTCAAATTAATATTTTTTAGTGTTTTCATTCTTTAAAGAATAAACTGGCTTTTTTTTCTCTCTCTGGGAAATGTTTGGATCTTATCTTTACTTTTATAATTTTGAGATATTACCAATACGTTTAGG
The DNA here is from genome assembly GCA_003508835.1 of Eonycteris spelaea. Lineage (NCBI taxonomy): Eukaryota > Metazoa > Chordata > Mammalia > Chiroptera > Pteropodidae > Eonycteris > Eonycteris spelaea. The sequence goes on along the minus strand of PUFA01000127.1, from coordinate 3,808,543 downwards.
ATTTATTTTAAAATTAATCCATTCAATAATTGATGGATCTCTTCAACCAGAAACAATATATTTCCCTGGAAAATGTTCTCCACTATTTCTTTCATTGGGTTTTCCTCTTTACTGTTTCCTTCTTCTGTAACTTAATGTTGTATTGGTAGTGAACCTCTAAAACTATCATTCATGCTTTGTTTAAAAAAAAAAACTTTTTTGATTGTTCTTTTATGCTGAGTTCTGAGCATTTCCATTTCCCTACTCTGGTCACTGATTTAATCTCCAACTCTGTCCATTCTTTTATTCACCCAAATTGTTAAATTTTTGTTTGGTGTTATTTTAAATTTCCAAGTTTTCTTTTCATAGTTCCATCACCCCTTTAGAAAAAATGGATAACACATCTCAAAACAAAGTCTTCATTTGTTTCTTCCATTAAGTTTGGTTCCTCAAGTGTTAGTTCTTAGTTGTTTATTTGAGTTCTTTTCCTTAATGGAGCTAGTTTTCTTCATTAGTGTTCATGTCTATTCATCATTATTGGGAATCACATTTTGCCTTTCTGTTAAGTTTAGATTTTGAAAACCTGTTTCTGGTGATTGTGAAGGAGGGGGTGGGACATGTGGCTGCACGGGTATGTTGGGATCTTCTAGGTGGGGTGGCTTGTGTCCCTTCTGAGTTTTCATTTCAGTCATTTTCAGGACCCGAGAGGAAAATGTCAGAATAAACTTCATTTTGTTTTCCTTGTGGTGATCAGGATTTACTCTAGGATCGACTCTGCTTTCATCAACAGCCCCCAGATTCCATCTAGGAATCTCCCAAGGCAAACTGAAAATTGTTAGTACTGTTACAACTCAGTATAAGACAACTTGATGTGAAAATATGGGTAAAAGATTTTAATAGACACCTACCAGAAGATACATCAATTTCAAATAAGTTTATGAAAATACTTTTAACATTAGTCACTAGGGAAATGCATACTAAAACCTTAATGAGATTCTGCGGGCCACTAGAATGGCTACAATTAAAATAACAATTAAAACAACACCAAGTATTGGCAGGGATGTGAAACAACAGGAATGCTCATACATTGCTTCTTTGGAAAATAGGTTGTCAGTTTCTTCGAAAGTTAAATATACATGTACTATAGAACTTGGTAATCCTACTCCTAGGTATTTTTTTCCAAGAGAATTTAAAGGCTGCATTCACATTAAAACCTGTACTTAAATGTTCATAGCAGCTTTATTCATGAGAGCCCCAAACTGCAAACAGCCTGAATGTTCATCAGCTGGTAAATGGACACAACCAAGTAGTGGTTCATCCATCCATACAATGGAAAATTTTGAGCTGTAAAAAGATAAATTTCAAAAGCATTGTGCTAAGGACAAGACACCAGACACAAGTGACTATGTACTGCATGACTCTGTTTATATGAAATTCTAGAAATGTGAAACTATAGTGACAGCACTGTTTGCCTGGGTCAGGAATAAAGGGAGGGCACTGACTGAAAAGGGACATGAGAGAACTTTTTGGAATGATGGAAAAGTTCTGTTAAAAACCTTTGAGACCAGAAGTTGTCCGGAAAGGAAGAGTTAATTGAGCTATAAGCTAGCCAGAGGAAGGACTAGGTCCTGGGGTATGCAATCTAAACCAGCAGCAGGAACAGATAGAGACAAACATGCCAGCTCATCAGAGGTTAAAAGGACTCTTTCATACAGGAAAAATGATGTAACTTGTTTTGAAAAGATTTACATTGGCTATAGATAAGAATGGGGAGGGGAGGGGATGTGGGGAGGTGATAGATGAACTGGTAAAAGTTCTAGGATAGGTGAATAGCCTGTAAGGAAGCAGTTGCTGCTTCTGGATTGGTTGTGGGCAACAGTCCAGGACATTCATGCATTAGCAAAATGCGGTTGATGTCTGGTGGTCAGCTATTCTTTCTAGATAACTGCTGACATAGCTGCCTGGAAATTAACTCCGTTTTAATATACATTCAGGACTGTGGACAGTCTTTTTGTTGGTTTCAGGGTGTCTAATTAACTTCCCTTGTCTCTTCCTTCCACCCTCTGGCCTGCTGGAATTTAATTTAGGACATCTCAGGATTTTGTTCCCTTGTCAGTTCTATGTCATGATTTTGGTAGTGGTTTCATGACTGTATACATTTGTCAAAATGCATCTAATTGTACACTTAAAATGGTGAATTTTATTGTACATAAATTATACCTAAATAAAACAAAATATATTGCTTTGGGTCTCCCTCATCTTTGTATTAAACTGAATTTGAATTCTCTGAAATTGCACTAAAACAACTCTCCAAGAATTTTCTGTTGTATTTGTTTTGGACTGGGTTTCTTAAGGGTCCAGGATTTTCTTAAAATTTCTGCTAGATTGAGGCCACCCTTTCTAATTTTCTAGGAATAGTAAAGATTACAAAAACAAACTTAACAACCGAGATCTTCTGATCCTTTGGGGGAGTGAGGGTGTCGGGATAGGAGACATAAAAGCATGCATTTAGCTTGCAGTCTAATTCCACAGTAAATTCTCAGTTTTAGGGGATCAAGGCTTTTCTTGAATATAGTGCAATTATACAGTTAAAAAGAATTTGATAACCTTGAAGGAACTCATCACTTTAAATAATTCAGTTTTCTATTAGAATGTCAATCCTTTTGGCCAACTGCAGTTTTGCTTTTTCTTATACTCACCCTTATTACCACTTAGGCTGCAGGCAATTTTTAACTTTGGCTTCTGAGAATCCTCCAGCTTGCTTATAACTTGACCTTTAAGATGTAAGTGAAGCTAGACTGACAACCCTGTGTGAGGGAAATCTGGTGTCCCTCCCAGTATCTCTGGAAGTGCTTAGTGGATTTTTCTTCCACTCACCCAGTTCAGTTTTTCTATTTGAATTATTTCCTCACTACATTTAACTGTTAAGTATGAAATCCACCCTTTCTTTTGTACCTTATCAACCCTTCTGGACATTATCCTTTTACTTCTCTAAATGCCACCGACCCAAGGGTGTGTAAAGCAGATTTAAAGGAAGTTTTGTGATAACAGAGGAGCTGAGAAACCATCTTGAAATTTAGAAATTTAGGCAAGTTTCTTAAAGGACTGTGTGCCATTCCTGCTACCAGGGATTTTTCACACTAATTTAGCTCCCATTGTTTTACTAGTTTTCTGGATACTCCTTTTTCTTCCACTTCCTCTTTTTCTTAGCTCAACACCCCCAAACCCTCATTCCTATTCATTTTTTAATCCAATTCATGAATTGAATGATTCATTCAATTTTTGAACTGGGGTGTTTCAACTCATCATTATTTAATGGTTTAATCACATATGGTTTACCTATTTTTGAAAAATAGAAACTGAAAAACAAGATTAGTTTTGAAATTGGAGTTTTGAATATTCTCAAAATTTGCTGTTCTCTCCAAGTTATAAGGTCTTATGGTAATTTTACATTTAGTATAATATTGTATATTGCTATTATACCAAAAATTTTACTGTTTTGTATAAACTGTCACTTTGATGTAATGATGTAAGTTTCCTATTTTCTGCTGATACAGGTATTATTGGTAGTATGATAAATGTCAGGGTCCCAACTGGAAACACTCAAATTAAGATAAAGGGTATTTTACAAAGGGGCTGACAGGATAGGGGAAGCACAAGAATGCAGTAACCAGTTTGTAAAAGCTCCCCTAAGACATAAAAGTTAAGGGATGGGAGCTGTTATCAGTCCCCATAGGGACAGAGGCCATAAAGAGGAACCCCTGATTGAAGGACACAGCCAGCCCAACTTCACAGGGAGGGAACCAGGAGGATAAATACCTTGACCTCTTTTTCGGGTTTCCTCTTATCTTTGCTTGAGCTCCTCATTGGCTTCATCTGCAGAAATCCAGAGAGTGAGGGAGCACACAGACAAGTACAGGCCAGCCTTCTAGCAGAGTATGGCTGTGTAGGGCCTAACGGATAATACAGGGCACGTGCTGCTTATTTCAATCATATGTATCCCTTTCTGTATTGACAATTTGAATGTTAATCAGGTCTCTGGTTGGTGAAAGAAACTCGATTTGGCATCATTAAAAAAAAGGAGAAACTGGAGGAAGGGCAGGGGAGGAGCTGAATCTAAGGAACTAAATGCTACTGGGGCACACACACACATACTTCCTCACCTCTGCACGTTGGTTTGTTTTGTAACAAAGTGGGGACCTGGTCTCCAGCAGCACTGGGATGGGCGTCTTTAGAGCAGTATCATCAGATAAGGTATAAGGTTCATCTTCCAACTCCATAGAGAAAAGTCTTAGAGAAGTTTACTAAGAGTAGTAAATGAAGATTTGTATAAATAAAAGGGGTGGGAAGACTGATTAGAAAGATGTTAATACATATCAAATTAACATATAAGATGAATGTAATCCTAAAAAAAAAATCTCACTTGAATTTTTTTGGAATATAAAAAATAAAGTCTAAACTTCACCAAGAAATCTGTGGGAATACGAAGGTTAAAAAAAAGTAATATCAAAGGCAACTTGCTTATTAAAATTCATTATCAAGTGATTAGTAATTAAAAGTGTTATGGTAATGGAATGGCAAAATAATTGGACAAACCAGGTATGTGTAGATATATGCCGAAATAAAAGAAAGGATCCAAACCAATGGGTGGGGATGAATTAACCAATACATGGTGCTGGGAAAATTAACTATATAGGGAAAAAAATTCATGCTAGACCCTTAAGTCATATTTTATACCCAAATAACTTCCAAATGAATTAAAGAGAAATGTAGAGGGAAAAAATAAGCATAAAATATAACAGATGAGATGAATATTGAATCTTGGGATGCAAAGGACTTTTTAAGCATAAAAGATTTGATAACATACAAAAAGTACAACTTAAATGTCAAAAAATTACATGCAAAATTAAAAGGCAACTAGCATACTAGGGAACTACTGAGGAACTACTAATATATTGTATAAAATTTTAAAATAAATGTTTACTAAATTATGTGTTTGATTAAATGTCACTCTTCTAAAATCATTAGGGAAAAACAAAGCTAATAATTTTAGATATAATAAAAGGTAATTAATACTAATACCCTTTTGAAAATAACAAATGCTTTCAATTGGCCATTCATGATTTAGTATAACTTTATTTTCATTATACTTAATAGAAGTTAAAACACACACAGAAATAAGGCTCATGTATTTTTCATTTTAAGAAAATTAAATCCCTCATGATCAAGAGTGGTTATTCTATTTTAAATTCTTCAACACAGATTCTCTAAGAATAGCTTAATGCAAATCATTTAGGTTTCTCTGTACAATACATTAACTATAGTTGCTGGTATAATTAAAAAAGAAAACATAAAAATGTCATTCACCTGACATGGAAAATTAACCACATAGAATGAGTTCAATGATGTTTTGAAATTAATAAAGAATTGTTTTAACTCTATTCGAGAGTTATAACTGAACTTTTTTTCTAATGGAAGAACAAATTCAGAATATATTTTGCTTTAAATACCAATTTTAAAAAAATGAATGAGAGAGTATAAATACTGGCTAAAAAGGTAAATGGGTATATTCAATGAGAATTATTTCAATTATCCATAAAATGATATTATAATACGTTATAAAAATATTAAATTTTAGGCTACCATTATTCATTTAAAAAAGTGTGCTAGAAGGTTTTTTTGCCAACTTTTTTTTGGTAAGGGTTAAATTCCACATTAAGATATTGAAGACAAAAAGCTGTTGGAAAAAAATCTTCAAATGTACAAAGTTGTTTATTTTTTTTTTTTGGCAATTTAAAAATACATAACCATTTAAACTGAATACATATTGAGTTAGTGTTATTTCCTCACTATACAATTCATATTATAAGGAACAGCTCCATTCAGTTAAAACCTAATACCATCAACTTTTCCTGGCTTATTTTTCTGAATAGAATTAGTACATAAACATATAATTTTGTTACCCTTTATTAAATGCTAGAAGAATTATATCATAGTTCACATGAAGCCCTTTAAAAATCTGATACCACAAGTTGCAGGTGTTAAGGATAAATGACGAAGGCAGTCTTCGTAGGAAGATCCTCTTGAAAGAGGGATTCAATACTATGCAGGTTATGTAAACATAAGGAACCACCACAATTTTTAGTACCAGAACTGTTGCCAGCTACATGAAGTTCATCTGTCACATTTTAAAATGATCTGAATTTCAACATAGATGCTATGGCAGAGAATTTTAAATTCGATGATTAAATCAGTTAACCGATAATAGTTAAAAACTATACTTCTAAAATATGGGGATCTGATGTATTGCTTTATTTCAAGTATGACTATTAAAGAGTATTGAAAAACATAAATATCAGATTTTTGTCAGATTCAGTTCCTTTGCTAGATCCTTAAGCCAGTAATGCTGCTATTCAAATTCCCATTTTGGAATTTCTTTCTGATCAAAAAAATCAGTCTTTTTTGTATGTTTCACTTCTGCACTTTAAATGGATAAAAACTGCCCCGCCCCCAACTCTACTTTTACCACTGTTCTTATTCTGAATAAGTTTTCCTCTCCAAATCGACTAAATTCTAAAAGGGAAAAATTCATCACAATTAAGTATATTTAAAACTGAATGTAGATTCAAACATGGATTTGAACACTGTACTTTTAAAAATGTTTTGCATAAAAGCTGTATCATTGGAATTAGTGGGAAGCCTTAACTTAGTTATTTTGAGACTATCACTTATTTAGTGTTTATCTTAAGATTCATCTTATAGACATACCTTATAACTCTTAAAATCTCACAAAAAAGTGAGAAGCTTTGAGTGCCAGCAAAGCCATTTTGTCATTCCATAACATTGACATTAAACATAACATTCCCTCTATCTGTAAAACTTTCACATTTCATTTTCTCATATTTCTTTTAAATACATTTTCCTCTCAGTCTATATGCAATAAGAGCAAAAGTGCATTCAAGTCCCTGACCTAGTGATATTTTATATTTGTGGCACCTATCACTATAAGCACATATTTAGCAACATCTCATATTACCAGTCTGTTTTTTAAAAGGACTATTTAAATGCTGGGACTTTTCCCCCTTGGATTGGATAACAATTTCAATTACAGATTGCCTTTAAAAAAATCAATGCAACCTTATAAAAGATTAACTCACTCTCTAGTTCCTTCATTATTCTAAACTGAGCTATTCAGAAAATGATTAAAGTGAAAAATTTCTTCCTCTACTTTCCAGTTCCATGAGTTTGAGTGTTAACATAGTGCATTATACTTTCAAATCCCACCGCTGTCATTTAACATTTAATCAAGTTTTAGATGTTGTTTATATTCCTTTTTGCTTCTAAAAACCTCACTCATTTCCATGCAAAGGAGGTATATACTAAGATTACATGTTAACTGCTCAACTTATAAAAAACTTGTGAAAATAATGAATACAAGAAAATTTTAGAAATGGAATGGAATTTTTGGTCCCATGAAGTTACCTGATTTTAGATTTTACTATGGTATAACAGTTTTTATCTCCCTAGTTTTGTCTATAATGAGAAATAATTTTCTCTTAACAATTCTGAGTTTGGGGATTAAAAGAAATAAAGTCATTTATAAATAGTAGCCTTGTTGCTCTTCATTGTCATATGCTATCACTCACACTGTCATCAATATCTTAGCTATACTTTCTTTGGACCCTGAAATAAGTTGGAAAATTCATCATTGGTACTTTAGAGTTTAACATTTGGGAAAAAAAAGTGGTGTTGTGCAACCATATCTGGAATTCCAGTTTACCATTAAAAACATGCAGAGTGAAGATTTTCTTCTTTTGATTCCTGTAAGTAAGTGAGGAAGTCTACATAAGTTTTTTACATTTTGGCAGTTTTGTGCATATAAGGTAGGCTACTTGAATTATAAATTTTCTCCTGGCTGATACTGTGGCTCTGTAGCAGTGAAGTAGTCTTCTAAGAAGGACTGGATATATTCAAATGTTGGTCTTTCATCAGGATCCTTCTTCCAACAAAGATTCATCAATTCATGCAGGGATTCAGGACAGCCCTGAGGGCAAGGCATCCTGTATCCCCGTTCCACCTGTTCCAGCACTTCACGGTTTACCATACCTAACATACAATATCAAACATAGCATACAATGAACCTATTGCAATCATTTCACAATATATGTAAATTAAACCATCATGCTGCTGTACATCTTAAACTTATAGTGATGCAAGTCAATCATTTCAATAAAATTATCAAAAAAAAAAAAAAAACCCCAGAAAAAATCCCCTAGCCATGAACTGATTCAAAGTACAGTAGGTTTACTTAGATTATTTTAACAAATAAATAAACTTTCAATGTCAAAGTATATCAAGAAGAGCTTAAAAAATGAGATCTAACCTGTTCCAACATATCTATTTTTTTTCCCCACCAACCTTGCTTTTAACACAAATACGTTCAAAAGCCAATCCCATTTGATTAATGAAAATTTAGTACCTACTTTGAGGTACTGGTACTTTCTGACATTAACAGTCATTAATGACCAAACTTAGGCTAATGAGGAACAATGGCAAATACCTTCAATTACTTGTAAGACAGGGGTTGTGGTGAGGGGAAGATGGATGACCCAGGATATTTAAGATGTGTTTATTATCTGAGAGTATAGTAGAGATAAATAGCCCTTTTGGAAATGTCCTAAGGGAAAAAGCTAAGGATGAATGTAGGGCACACCTCCTGTGTGTGCCCTAACTCAAGGATTATGACTCTCATAGGTTACTGTCCATCCAATGCCAAAATAAAAAAAAGGGGGGGGGAGGGTGGGAAGAAAAGAGACAGAGAAATAAAATATAAAGTTCTTTTCCCCTCTTACATTTCTGCTCCTAATAAGTTCCCGTTAAAGTCACTGATGGAATAACCAAGAGCTAATGAAATGCAAGCTTTACCTGGATATGGCACTCTGCCCTTTGTTACCAGTTCTGTCTGTAGAATTCCAAATGACCACACATCAGACTTTATTGTAAATCGACCATATAGTGCAGCCTCAGGAGCTGTCCATTTGATTGGAAATTTTGCCCCTAAAACAGTATTGACAATCTTAAGTAAATTGTTCCTAAAAATCTATTTGTGTAAATATGGCATAGGGAGGGCTAATTTTTTGTCAGTGTCCTTATATCTGTCATCATTGTTAAATACTTCAAAAGTTTATGATACATGAGAAAAATTTTTAATATTTAAAATTTGTATTAAAATAAATCACATTTCTTCCTCATAAGATATTCAATGACATAAAAAATGAGTACTGTTGGTGGGGACAGAAAACCATTCAAGAAAATAGAGGTAGAAACTCTACTAAGAAACAACCAAAAATGTAGATTATAGAATCTATAACTTTTAAGTCTATCACCTAGTAACTACATAGCTAACTGTTGCTGGTTAAAGAGGGCAATATTCTGTTGGATTCTAATACCTATTGGTTTTTAACCACAATCTCTTTTATATTATGATATTTCTCTGGAAAATTGTATTGTACTGTCATTTCTAAAAGCTTATATTAATTTATTCAAATATTTAGTTTATGCTTTTTAAGCACAAGACTTCATGCTAATTGTCATGGGGACAAAACATAGCCTTTGTGAAGCTTATATACTCATGGTGGCGATTACAGGTGTCTACATACACGTCAGTTATTTCTATATATATGTACATTGTGTTATAAAATCGTTCTTTAGATGTCCAAACAGAAGATCAATTTTCGCTAGCATAATCACAAAAGGTTTCATTAGAAAAGGGTTACTAAGTTAAACCTTAAAGAACAGTTAGAATTTTTACAGGTAAAGATTTTAGAATAGGAAAATATTCCAGCTGGAGGGAATTGCACAAAGGTGTGGAGGTTGAAAAGAAAGCATTGTGCTGAAGGTAGGGTTTCTCAACCTGGCACTACTGGCATTTGGGGCAAGATAATTTTTGTTTGGTGGAGGACTAGTTTCTATGTTGCAGGATGTTCAGCGGTTATGTCTGGCCTCTACCCATCAGATGCCAGTAGCAGCCTCTCAGTGGTATCAACTAAAAAGTCTCAAGATATTGATATTACTAAATGTTCTCTAGGGGACAAAACCAGTTCTGATTGAGAAACTATAGTTTAAGATAGAGTTCCCAATGATTTGTGTATCAATGTGGTCACTGATAAAAAGTCAGTCTGATAAAGAGAAAAAAGGATTACGTATCAATTCACAAAGCTAAAAATTATTAATTCAAAGGTATGTCCTTTACTCTGAGATTACGTCTTTCCTACTTGTATAGTATTAAAATGTTCTTTAATGAAATGGTAATAGATGGTAACAGATAGCTGAAAAACAATTTTTTGGGGTGTGTCTACTATTTAAACCTTCACTAACCTTTTTACTGGGCTTACCCAATTGGACTGAAAGAGTTTACAATTAGGTCTCAGGCATTAGTGAGCTCCTTGCCAGTAGAAACTGTGCCCTCTTAACAGCTGTGCCCTCCCGCCTAGCACAAGCAGGGACCCCAGTATCTGTTACAGGAAAAGTGGAGCTAGAGTAGCAGACAGTGAGTGATGAGGCATCTTTTTTTTCTATAGGTGTGTGTGTGTGGGGGGGGGTGGTCACTGGATGAGCAACCCATGCGGTGATGTGTATTGGACCTTACTCAATCTCTGCCTGTCAAGGTTACATTCTTTCTTCAAGGCCCTGCTCTCAAGCCATCACCTCTGTGAAGCTTTCTTGCGCTGCTTTCTCACAGTTTTCCATATACTTTTGATATTAATCACACGTAGCTTCCTTTATATGTTCTACCTTGCCCATTAAAATGTAAGCTCTAATATACACTGAGCACTACCATGTTAGGTAATGTTGGGCACTATATATCTATTACTTCATTAAAGTTTCACAACAACCTTGAAAAGTAAAACGTTAGCATCTAGTCTTTATTAGTGAGGAACTGAGGCTCAAAGAGGTTTGATAACTTAGTTGAAATCCTAGGACCAATAAGAGATGGAATTGGGATTAAAAAACCCATACTCTCTCCATACACATGTATTATGTGTTCATTAAGTATGTACTAAATGAGAGTTTAGAGAGATGCCAAACAGAAGAATCAACCTAATTAATTTCCACAAGTTCCCTTCTCTTACTCTTTACAGCATCAATCTTCTGAATGTTTTTATTTATCACAGTTTTATATATTATAAAAAATTACTGTAAATCTGGCATAGAAATGGTTTCAAAGCCTTTATAAAACTGTATGCTATTTATTATTATATTAGCTTCAAATATACCTTTTCTCATCCTTAGTGTAGTAAAATCTGGAAGGTTCTCAAGTTTTTTATAAAAGGAATTTTAAAACGTTTATTTGTTGGCATGCCACAAGAAGCATAAAGAGAAAGTAAAGGAAATGTAAAGGGAGCTATATTTATAATGCAAAGAATACCAGTCAAGTTCTTCCTTGGGGGAATTAACTATCAGAAACCCATGATACCATGTATTACATATAATTTTATGAATAAAATCAATATTTCTTTGACTGTTCTCTGAGATCTAGAGCTATTCTTATTCTGTAGACCCTGTATATTCAAAGGAATGGTAAAAAAATCTGTTGAACATTAGGTTACAAGCATTTATTAAAATGCAATTTTACCTTGTCTTGCCGTATATTCATTGTCTTCAATTAACCTTGCTAAACCAAAATCTGCTATTTTGCACACAAGATTTTCTCCTACGAGAATATTGGCAGCCCGAAGATCTCGGTGAATATAGTTCATTCTTTCAATATATGCCATACCATCAGCAATCTTATAAAGAAAAAAAAAAGACATGATACGAAGGGAAAGAGGGAGAAGACAATGTAGGTTAACGTTAAGTCAAATCACTGAAAACTCATCTCTCTCGAAAGGAGATGATGTTAGCAGATGGTAACAGTCTAGCGGATAATCGAAAACACCAATAGAGGAGGAAGAGAGGCAGGGAGAATGAGAGGGAGGGAAGAGGACAGTGAGAAGAAGAAAAGAAGCAAGAGGAACAATAACAGAGATGTATGTGGCCCACAAAGCCTAAAACACTGTTCTGGCCCTCTATGTTGGTGCCAACCCCTTCTACTCAGTGCTTATGACCCTGAACTCAGGAGTATGGACTAGGCTTGGCATATGCTAGAGTCTCACATGTAGTTTCTTGGTATAAAATTTCTCTAAATTTCAGCACATACTGTAGATTTCCAATACTATTTTCTTTGGAATAGCAATCATCATTGTTTTAAAATTTATCTGTTAAAATATACATATAAATTTTATATTTGCGGATACATATGTTTCTGGAAGACTACATGATAAGGACAGAATTGTGATGGGCATTACATGCTTGGTTCTCATACTAACGTTATATGAATTTTAGATACCTCTAGTCTTCAGATATTACATAATCTATAGTATAAGAAGATCAGATTATCTCTAACGTCCCTTCCAGCTTTAAAATTTCAAGACTTCATTATATAAACAATAGTATTCTACTAAAATTATTTTACATTTTTAATGTAAACTTTCAGTTCAAATTGATACATGTATAAACACACAAGTACCTGAGCAGCCATATCAACCAGCTGTGGGAGCTTCAAATACTTCCCATCGCCCTCCTTCAGGAAATCTAGCAAGCTCCCTGTAAGAGATGGCGAGACATTCACGGAAATTAGCAGATCATAAACTAGGATTGAAAAGACATCCCCCACCTCTGAAGAAATCACCACACCAAGATACAAAATTCAGCTTCTCATTCTTTATTAATTTTTGCAGCTTTGGAATTTCTGAATAATTATTTTTAAGATTCTAGAAGAGGTTCCTAAACTAAAATTTTATGAACTTCTCCCAATAACATATGAAAAAAGGAGAAATGCAATAATCTCACCAGATTACAGGCATTTCTTCCATGCTTTGATCAAATTCAATGGTCCCAATTTTGGTTCAAAAAGTAATATTAGATATGTATATATTCTGAAGTCAATCTGAAATCAAGAGCTTAGAAAAATGGAAATATTTTGGAGTACTTAAAACTAAATCTAGGTGGTTGAGTTGCATGGAAGTGTAAGTCCAACTAACTTCTTTCACTTTTAGCAGAAGATACCATGGAACATTAAAGTACTATGAACAACAGCAGAGAAAGGCTAGAAAGCAAAAGTCTAGTTGCTATTCCTCTATTACTGGTTAAAGATTTACCATGTTCCTGAATTTAATCAGGAGAAAATATCTGACAAACCCAAATTAAGACACATCTTATAAAACGAAGATAGTGTTCTCTTCAAAAATAACATGTAATGAAAGACAAGAAAGGCTGCAGGACTACTCCAAATTAAAGGAGACCAAAAAGAAATTACAACTAAAAGAAATCCATGACCATGGACTGGATACTGGGTCAGGAAAAATTGGTATAATTAAGGACATCACCAAGCTGACTGGTTTGAAATCTGAATACGAGCTGGTAGGTTGTAGGTAAGAGAAATATATCAATGTTTTATTTCCTCATTTGATCCTTATGCTGTGATTATCTAAGACAATGTCCCTGTCTTTAGGAGACAAATGCTCAAGTATTTTGAGGTAAAGGGAACATAATGTTTACAATGAACTCTCAAATGGTTCAGGAGAAAATCCTTATATTTTATATATTTATAGATATATCTAGTTAACAATTGACGAACCTGGCTGAAATACATATGGGACTTCTTTGTATTTAAAAATAAAAGTGTAATAAAGCAGAACAAGACAAAGAAAGCCCTTTCTATGTTGACAGGATTATGAAAAAATGGAATGTCATGACTTAGTCTCATTTATAGAGATTCAAAGTCAGAGAATATCTATATTTCTTCTGGTCTGTCTACTGCAGGGGGAACATGTTATTGTGCTTGTCCATTCATCTGTCCACTCAAATATTTGCTGAGGGTCATGTCAGGTACTGTAAAAGGTATAGAAGATAAAAAGATAAACAAGTCATGGTCTCTGCCCTTGAAAAGATTTTGATCTAATCTTATAGATCTAGAACCTATAAAATATATGCAAGCATAAATATTGTACAGTAGTATTATAAAAGTTTTGTAGAAACTACAATGGATACAGTTAATTCGTCAGCAAAGCTTTACGGAGGGAGTGCATTTAAAGGAATAATAAGGGCAAACAGGGAATTCCAGGAAGAGGGTAACAAGTTCAAAGGCTGTAATGCATAAAACAGAACAGTTTAGGGACTGAAAACAGTCCAGTTCCCAGTGGCTCCGCACTCCCCCCTGACCTCTCATACCCCACCAAACTTGATGTGACCACCAAGTCTCATGCGGCGACAGCCCCTCTCACTGTCCAGCCCACATGCCTCCAACGACCACCCTGTCCCACACCCTGGGGACACACGGGATCACTGCATCCTTTTGCTGCTCCTGTGCCCCTTCCACCTCCTCCGAGGGCGGAGACCTCCTTGCCCCTTCCTGTTCTCTTCCACCCCGCCCCCCTCCCCCTCCCCCACCTCACCCCCGCCCCCGCACCATGAGCAAAAATTTTTTTGGGGGGGCGGAATAAAAAACTGTCCCTCATATATATAAGAACACAGAGCACAAAGATGGGAACTAGCAAGAAGGCTGCAGAAGAGAACACAGAAAGCAATGCATCGACGGACTTTCTCTCTTTTATGAAGTTTCATGCTGAGAAATATGACCAGATTTATGTTGAAAAAGTAATATGAAGAATGAAATTGGGCCAAACTGCATAAAAGGATTAAGTTTAAATTTCCTGTAATCATCTAGGAAAGAGAAATGATTATGTTAAAATCTAGCAATGATGGTGGGAACAGCAAGAAGGGGAAAATTTCCACAGATTTAATAAATGAGATCGAGAGCAGGCAATAAACTATTCCTACAGAAGGGGGTGGGGAAGTGAAGGTTGCTGGACTCCATCCTGAACCTGAGTTTCTAAGGAGTTTCCAGGTGATGCTAAGGCTGCTGCCATCCAATGCACCAAGGCCTCTTGCACATGTGCAAAAGGAGGCAAGTACGAAGATATTCACTGCAGCATTGTAACAGCGAGGAACTGAAGGCAACCTAAATGTTCACTGGGAAATGAATGAACATGGTATATTCATGTAGAATCTCATGCAATAGTTAAAAGTATCTGAAGTAGATCTTCCCTTATCCACATGAATAAATCTTAAGAGCACATGTTGAAAAAACTATCAACAAAACAAAAAGACAACCTGTTGAATGGGAGAAGACACTGGCCAATGATACATCTGATAAGGGGTTAATATCCAAAATTTATAAAGAACTCATGCAACTCAACACCAAAAACAATCCAATTAAAAAACAGGCAGAGGATCTGAATAGACATTTCTCCA
Source organism: Eonycteris spelaea (assembly GCA_003508835.1). Lineage (NCBI taxonomy): Eukaryota > Metazoa > Chordata > Mammalia > Chiroptera > Pteropodidae > Eonycteris > Eonycteris spelaea. Next base: position 3,793,210 of record PUFA01000127.1, on the reverse strand, counting down.
AAGAGGACATACTGATGGACAACAGACACATAAAAGATTGCTCAATGTCATGAATCATCAGAGAAATGCATCTACCATCAAAAAAAAAAACAAAAAACAAAAAACAAAAAAAAACAAAAACAGCAAGTGTGGCGAGAATATAGAGAAATAGGAATCCTCGTGCACTGTTGGTAGGATTGCAAATTGGTGCAGCCACTATGGAAAACAGTATGGAGGTTCCTCAAAAAATTAAAACTAAAATTACCTTTTGACCCAACAATTCCACTTCTGGGTATTTATCTTAAGAAATACAAAACATTAATTCGAAAAGATATATGCACCCCTATGTTCACTGCAGCAGTATTTACCATAGCCAAGATGTGGAAGCAACCTCATGCCCATTAATAGATGATTAGATAAATATGTGGTACAGATATACAATCAACTATTAGTTGGCCATAAAAAGAATGAAATTTTACCATTTACAACATGGATGGATGTAGAGGGTATTATGCTAAGTCAAATAAATCAGAGAAAGACAAATACCATGATCTCACTTATATATAGAATCTGAAGAAAAAACACACAAAACAGAAACAGACTCATAGACACAGAGAATAAACTGATGGCTGCATGATGGGAGGGGAGTTGAGGGGCTGGGTGAAGAAAATAAAGGGATTAAAAAGTATTAACTGGTAGTTAGAAGAGTCATGGGGATGTGAAGTACAGCAAAGGGGATACAGTCAATAACATGGTAATAACTATGTATAGTGCCAGGTGGGTACGATTCTAATTGGGGGAACACTTCATAAATTATATAAATGTCTAACCACTATGCTGTACACCTGAAACTAATATTGGTTGTCAACTGTAACTGAAAAAAAAATAGGTTGAATGAAATAAAGCTAGTTAGATCTTTGTAAAAAAATACACATACAAATATTGTTAATAAGTAAATATATATTAGTAAAAGCATATTGACATTAAAAATGCAGATGGGAAAGGTAAACACCAACTTCAAAATTGAGGGGAAATGGGCCCAAAGGGCCCTGAAAGATGAGCTAAAAGGAAAAATGGGTCTCAAGGAGGGGTAAAAACAAGGATTCAATTAGACAGTTAAATGTACTGTTTCCTTAGAATGATCTGAAGCAAATGTGGCAAAATGTAAACATTAGTTAAATACAGATAGTAAAGATGTGGGTGTTATGGTATTTGTATGTTTCAAATACTCCAATTAAAAAAAAAACTCTCTGAAAACTGTTGATATTAAGTAAACTTGAACAGCTTTCAAAAAAGAGTAAATGGCTGGTTAGGAAGTAAAGACTGGGCGGACTGCCTGCTCTTTAAAAAATCTTGGCTGTGAAGGGAAGCAAAAAGGTAGAGCAGCAGTAGGTGAAAAGCAGATGCTAGGACCAAAAGAGGCTTTCCTTTTCAACATAAGGATAAAGAATGCACTAAAGGAACTGTCCTTAAACAGAGGAAGGAACACTTCTTTTTCTTGGCCTGCAGGACAGACTAAGGTTATAGAAATACTCTACATTTATATACTCAATATAAAATGCAGAGTGTATATAAAAAGCAAAAGATACAGTTCTTTAATCAATACAATCAAATACAACTGTTCAGTGCAACAATAGGTAAAATGCTACAATAGTGCAAAAACTACAGAGCATAGGAAATCTAGAATTGGAATATGTCATTTTGACAATTCCTCTTCTCTGATTTTTAACCAATCACAACAATACCACTTCCCCTGAAATATTTCTTATATCCATTTATTATAGAATGTTTTCTACCTTATCATTGGTCCTTAACCATTTTTTTGGTTCATATGTTGAGAATCTGATGAAAACTATGAACGCTCTTTCCAGAAAACATACATAAGCATGAAAAAACTAACGTATAACTTCAGAGTAAGTTCATAAACCCTCTGAAGCTCATTTATGACCTTAGCAGAGGGTAAGTACTCAATAAATAGTAGTGGAACCAATTCAAAGCAATCTTTAAATCTGTCTCATATACCTCCCTGGCCTTTATTTCTTAGTTTCTTCTACTACGTCTGTACTTCCCATTAGCCATTGTTTTGTCAGCCATTTCCTCAATCCTTTTAGCTGTGCAGAAATACCCATTCCCTTCACTTTACCCATCCATATCCTCCATAACTTCAAAGTGTAGTTCAAGACTTGTTTTTTCTAATTTTTCTCAATTTATTCCAGCCTGTGATCTTTTCCTCAATTTCTATTATCCTTATTGAATGTGTCAAACACTTAGAAATTCATTATGTTTTGGCCTGTAGCTTAGTTTGTTTATAGTGAATCATCATTTACTTTAATACTGAAAAGTAACTCTTCAGGAGTTTACGTCTTTTGTCTCCAAATTTAATGTAAGTTATTTGGGTGGCTATATTTCTTTGACACCTTTTAATACGAGCAGAGTGTGTTGTATATTAGAAGCACTCAATACATTTTGGTTGTTAATAATTTCTAGAGTAGTCCGACTATAAAGATTTCAAAGACCATAATGGTCATGGACAGATGGGATATTAGTGGAAGGCTTCTAATACCTGACTTAAGTACAATGTGAAGGGCGTATAGTTGACAGACTGGTCAAGAGATAGCAAACCAAATTCCAGGTGAAGGAAATAACATGAACAAACTCATGGAAACATGGAGCAACAAAATTACCTACTTGGCCAGAAAAGTGGGTTTATGTGAAAGCACTTGAGGCAACGAGATGGATTCTATAGGACCAACTGCTAAGCACCTAATTAACAAGATGAGGAATTACGGTTTTGAAACTAGAAGGGACAATTGTGATCTTGCATTCTAAATCTCCCATTTAGAAATAATCCCAACTCAGCAACCTGACAGCATAGACTTTTCCCATGCTCTCCCAATTAATTCTTAAAAATCAATATACAAAGCTAATGGACCATTATATTCTTATGCTATCAATATCTTGATTTACTTTTTCTTTTTTTATTCTATATCTTGACTTAAACTTCTCTTTATTGTTCTTTTCCTTCTTTTTCTAGTTCATCCAATGCACTCTGAAATGTGATATTTGGCAGTGGTTTGCAGTAGATTCCCTCCAAAAACTACCATGTGCTTTGGGGCGTTAGGTATGTTTGGCTATCAATTAGTAGGCTATGTCAATTCTTAACCTTTTGTTTTTTTCTCTTTGTTTTGGGGGGGGGGCGGGGAATTTTTCCTATAGCAAATGTGGAGCTTGTAGTTGGGCCTGTCACCACTAGATGGAACTAAATTGTTGGCCAAGATGGACTGCTGGAGAGGGATGACAATCAATCAGTGTTAGCTATGGATAGTGACTTGTTATGAGTAAAAAAAACGTGGATAAAATTCAAGAGGGTAAAAAGCAAGACTATCAGCATATTTTATGACTTACTGGCTCCTCTTCTAAAGCATCATTAGCAAAGGGAAAAAGAGGGAAGAGCAATCTTTCCTTTCTTTATCCTAGCCCTAATCATTCCTATTACTTAAAATCCCACTTTGAGTCTGGGGTTTAGGAGAATGGAGACATTTCAGTTGATAATAGAAACATAGAAAAGAAGTTTCTAGGCATCCCGATTATGGAGAGGGAGAGTATGCTTATATTAAAACGAGATCAAGTTAATTTACTTAACTTTACTTGATTTCTTTGCTTTAGTATTAAAGATGTATCTTTCTGACTGCATTATTTTAATTCAATTTGTACAAGTACTTTTTTTTTCTTTTTCATTTTCTTAGCTATTCTGTTTCCTTGAGTCAAACAGAATGAAGGCCTATTCACGTTCAAAAAAATTCGGCCTGCCTTATTTTCCTTTTGAACTTTGTATCTTTTGGAATTACGGGAGTGAATCACTATTCTGTTAAACAAAATGTAAGATTTTCTCTTTCAAATGTCTACATAAAAATCTTAGAAAACATGGTATGGTAAAAACCCGTATGCATAAAAATAAAAACGAAGACTTGTTTTTACAAAATGCATTAACATGTATACCCTAAGAGATACTAATAGACACATACCTTTTGACATAAATTCAGTGACAATGTAAATTGGCTCTTCAGAAACAACAGCATATAGTGGGACAAGTTTGTCATGTCTTAATTTTTTCATTATTTGAGCCTCTTGAAGAAAAGCGTCTGGCATCATTGTACCTGGTTTTAGTGTTTTGATCGCAACTTTTGTGGTTCCGTTCCATGTTCCTAAAAAACAATACTTTTACTGTTTTAATCTATATTTGAAAAGAATTTATATCAAACTTTAATGAGCAGCATTATCTTAAATATCTCAATATATCTTATAATTAATTGTGGCATTTTAATCTACAGCTAAACAATGACTAAGAAAACTGAAAGTTCAGGCTTCTTACCCATCCATACTTCACCAAAACATCCTTGTCCTAGCTTAACTTCTAGTCGCAAAGATTCTCGAGGGATTTCCCAAGCATCTTTTGCTAGACCTTGAGTCTGGGTTTCACAGTTGGACACACAGTTGTTAACTTATGACATAAACCATCAGCGTGTTCTAGATAAATGAAAAATGACACTGTAAAATGAATTACTTAGAAAAATTAAGGTACATGTACTATCAATATTTTTAAAAACTTAAATTACAGAAATGAAAACAAAAAGTGTTCTGCCAGTTTTTTTATGAAAGCACAAACACAAGGGCGTTGTACAAAGGCAAAATATATAAGAAATAAAATATTTTGTTACATTTTAACAGTTATTATTTATTAAATACTTATTATGTTCCAGCTATTGTATTAATTGAGCACTTTTAGGGATCTCAGTAGAGTCTTGGAAAATTAATCAACTTTCTCAAGGTCACTTAGTGATGTAGATGCGATTCAAACCCTAGGTCTAGCTGCCTCCAAAGTTCTGCTTTTGACCACTGTGCTTTATTTCTTCCCAAAGAGAATACTACCTTTAATTGTTATTTCTAGTAACCACCAATTATAAGGGGTATACCAAAAATCAAAGAAAATTTCTTCATTTAGGGGACTGAATTTTAAATAAGGAGACACAAAAACAGGGAATCTCACATTCATAATAGTTTGATTTGTGAATCCTGCTTATACAATCTTTCTTATTGTAAATAAGACATGTTCTTTCCCATTCTCAGCAAGTAACCTCACAAACCCACATTCTAACAAGTGCAATTACGACTGATGCCAGTGCTTGGCAACATGTTTGATCACTGTCAACACTGGCGGTTGATTTGATAGATTCAGTTTGCAGCTAGCTGTCACTGAAGAAGAAATTGCTATGGAAACTTCCCCTTCCCTAGTATTAATTATTTAAAGAATTTCAAATGCATTCATATATCAAATTGACAAAAAAAATTTTGAGACAGAAGACTAAGACTACATCTTTCAAAGGCCCTTGAAAGACTGAGGAATATCTATAGTTGCTACAGGTTAATTTTCCAGGAAAAGAAACATGCATCTTCAATGGATTTATTTTACTTAATAAAAAAATCTCAACGGATTTATCCTTTAAGAAGTCTCATCTAGTCCATCCCATGCAGAGGAAGGTAAACCAAAAGGATATCTGATATAGCTTTTTCATAGCTTTACCTACTTAACAAGTGTCCTTAAATAAAATACTTGTTTTATTTATTCCCACAATCTATCTTGTTATTTAGCTGTTATAACATGGAACTCCAACGTAAACATAATGCCAGTAAGATATTAAGACTCAAATGATGATAATCTGATTTTGACACATCCAAGAATACAATTCAGGTATAAGTATTATCAGTTCCTCATTTAAAAACTAGAATTCAACAGATATTTAGTGAGCACATACTGTGTGTAAAGTAGCATGCTAAACCTTAAGAGATATGAAACATGAATTCTGTCCTCATAAAATAGAACATGAGGAATAATTTTCACCTTTCAAATATTCACATACCTGTGTAATGTTTTACCAATTTCTGCAGAGTATCAAATTGTGCTCTGGTTGTGATATAGTATCCACCATTGTCAAGTTTCCTAATTTTGTAGTGTTTCACATTGTCACCTCTTACTTCATCCCAATCACGAATAGAGAGGGAAAAAGCACCTGTGGGGTGGGGGTGGAATAAGGGGAATAAAATCTTTATCTTTCTCAAAATACTGCCTAAGAATATTTTTATACTTACATTAACATAACATTCATACCTTTAGTAGTTTCACTCTCTCGTACTAAGAAAATACCTCGTTGATTCCCAGGATTCAGAAGTAATCTTTCTGCATCTTTTCTCCCCATTTTGCCAAAATACCATCTGGAAAAAAATTAATAGTGTTCTGAGTCAGAAAGGTATACGGATAAGAAAAATCATACATAAGTATTAACAAGAATGGAGTGGAATTTAAAGGATGACAAAGAACAGCTATAGAATATATCATAAAAATACAGTAAAACACAATGAAAGCTATTTATTAAATAGGAATATTACAAATATTACTGTCAGAATATACTCTAGCATAGTATTTCCATGTATTGATTATTCAACATGTCTCTTAAACTCCACCTGGCAGTCATAGGAAGGGTAGTAAATGGAGAAGGAAAGGCAACAAGAGACAGAACCCTTCAATCGATGACAGATGGAAATACTAAGACTATAGTAGAAAGAATAAAAGTGATTCTCTGGTGACAGTGTGATCATCCATATTTAGTAGGATGCAAGTAAACCATATCCAAATTCTTAGGAATTCTAATTCATATAAGTTTAATACAGTAAAAATGACAGTTATGGAGACAAATTAAATATCATTAGCAAAAGCAAAAAACAATGATAGAATACCACTATACGCAAGGCACCGTGTTAAATGTTATGATATGAAAATAAAACAGCATTTATGGATCCCAGATAAACTTGGTTTGACTTGAAAGTAATGTCATTAAAGGTGAACTTTAACTTCTTAAAAGTTGCAAGAATAGTAGACAGAACTCTCATATACCCTCCACCCAGGTTTCCCAACTATTAACAATTTGCTTTATCATAGTCTCTCCCTGATTGTGTATAGGTGTGTATATTTTTTTCAGAACTGATTGAGAGTAAGTTACAAACAAGCTGAATCGTTATTCCTAAAATACTGCAGTGTGTTACTTTCTAAAAAACAATACTCTCTCTCCTAAAAAGGAGCAAGCACCTAAGTCAAGAAAATAACATGGATATAACACTCCCAATAGAGGGTAAATTTTTAAAGTGAGACAGTACACAGAATACAAAAAGGGTTAACATAATTTTTTAAAGTAAAAGAGTAAAGGCATAACACAGTACTATAAATGCAGATTCATTTATGATCCTGCTGTAAGTGAATACTATTGCATTAATTATTAATTTTCGAGTAACATCCCCTATTAATATGATACATTAGCTATATTAAGACTGATACGTAATTGTGTGTGTAAAGTTGTGGCTAAGTAGAATGTGCATTAAAACATTTAAAAAATCAAAACAATTAATAAAATATGAAGTAGCACCATACTCTTCTGCCTGAATGGAATCTGCAGGGGCTACATAATTGCTAGGGATATAGCCATTCTTTCCTGTAGCAATTGATCTTGCTTCCCACCAGTCTCCTTCCCTGCAACACAGAAAACAACAGTGACCACAAGGCAGACTATTGTTCAAGGCACGATCTATTGCAGGATCTGAAGGAGACAAGAGATATTACTTTCATTTTGTATTTATGCATTCATTTGATCAAGAATCAAACTCAAAGAATACTACTAAAAATAGGTTTATGAATTAAGAGAATAAGTAAAAGCACAGCTGCATTTCTGCTCCAAACCAAATTAAAACATCACAGTTTAATTTTAGCTATATAAGATCACTTTTTTACAAACTCCTTCAACCTGGGACAATCAACCACACTGAATAAAACAATCTCAGAGGTAAATCTTTCAAATTACTCAGTTTTAATTGTTTTCTTTTTAAAAGCTTTATTGAGGTATAATTTGCATATCATAAAATCCTCCCATTTAAGATTTAGTTGATTTAAATATATTCAGAGTTGTGTAACTATTACCACAATCAATTTTAGAACCTTTCCATCACCCCACAAAGAAACCCATATCCATTAACAGTCACTCTCCACTCCCCTCCCCTCCTGCCCCCACCACTACCAATCACTAATGTGCTTTTTGTGGTTCTTAATCTATGGATATATCTACTGTGGACATTTCATATAAATAGAATCATACAATATATGGTCTTTTTGACTGGCTTCTAATTTTTTCAAGGTTCATTTATGTTTCTGCATGTACCAGTAGTTCATTCTTTTTCTTTTTCTTTCTCAAATGCTTTTCTTTCAATAGGCCATAAAATTATAATGTTCCTTTTTAGTCACTTTAGGAAAAAAATCAAGATGCCCTAGAACTCCTGTAGCCAAAATACTGTCAATGGGCAATAACAATAAAAATTTAATTATTGGAATAAAGTATATACAAAAATATTATCTTAAATATCCAAATAAAACTAAAAGCAATTTAGAACATGAGAACTATATATAGTTTATACTACATAAGTCTCGACTCTTCCAAAATTAATGTGAAAGTAGTAAATATTATCAGTCTCTAATGAGGAATATATATGGGTTCCACTACTGAAGATTAAAAGTTATGTTTTGCTTACCAAAGAAAAGTACTGAAAATAGTTTATCTAAACTGAAATTTCATAAATGCTTAAGGTGCATTTGCTTTCTAGAAAATGAAATGAAAATAATCCTTTGGTAGTCAAATATTTACAAACTCATACTTGATTTGTAGCTTCCTAGTATATATTCCATACTTTCAGACATATAAACTGAAAACTTTATATTTAATCCTGCCAATCATTCATTGATTCATTCAAACATTTACTATCTTTTAAATTTTATAAAAAGTTGTGCTAGAAAAAAGAGAAAAAAAAAGTCCTTACCCTCAAGAAATGCACAATCTAGAGCAGAATCTCTCAACCTTGGCACTATTGACACTGTGGGCCAAATAACTCTGTTGTGGAGGGCCGTCTTGTGCATTGCAGGATGCTGAGCTATATCCCTAGCCTCTATCCACTAGATGACAGTAACGGCACCCTGAATTTAACAACCAAAAATGTCTCCAGAGATTGCCAAATATCCCCTGGGCAATTTTGCCCTATGAGAACCCTTGTTTAAAGAATGATAAGTAAGTGATAAATTATAATTGGGATGGCAGCTATGCTTAAGGTTTGCAAACGTTGCTATGTGAACATGTAAGAAAGGCACTTAATCCAGCAGGAGGTGGGGACTGGGCCACGAGGGAGTGGAAGAATGTCAAGAAAGGATTCCTTGAGAAAGGACGTCGGAATATACATTCTGAAGGATGAGTTCAGTTGGCCAGATAAAGGGGAAAAAATGGAGAGATAACATGTCATATTACAGAAAAAAGAAATCATATGTGTGAAGGCATGGAGCAGGTGAGAAACCACAGTGTATTCAGAAAATTCAAGTAATTCAACATGGTTAAGCGGTGGAGTAAGAAACGGGAAGAAGCTTAATGAGTGATGCCTACTATTATTGTTACTTTTCTTTCTGTTGATGGCAACTGGTAGCTATTGAAGGGTTTTAAAGCAGAGAGGCATGAACCTATTTTATGTTCTGGAACAATAACTGGTAGTAATGGGAATAAGAATGGACTGAAACAAGACTGGAAGCAGAGAGACCATAAATATATATATTGAGAAGATACAAAGTGGTTGCTACACCTGCTAACAAAATTATGGGATCTATTTTCCATAGCTGGAATTTCTGTGGTGGGCTACTAACTGACAACAAGTCTAAGAATCACTTAGGAAAAAAGCAACTTACTTTGGGCAGTTTGGAATTACAGAAGTTCCTTACCGAGCCTTTTTCTTTTCCTTTTTTGAGAAACAGATCTCTAAATCACCTAGCACTTAAATAGAATTCTAAAATTCTCTTTATAAAGATTTTTTTAAGTAATGTTTTTTGAAAGTAATATTACTTGTTTACATATACTCGCTCAACCTTCATTCTTAAATCCTACCTTTCATGGCAGAACCACAGCAGCACAATTTGTAGCAGTAACTTCTGGCTACGTGAGTAGTATTTTGCCATGTGTCTAATGAAACCAAAGGCATCATCCGACCCAGTGGGCAGGGACCTATGCCCTACTACTCTCATCTCTGAATTGTCAGCTAGGTCAGTGGTTTTCAGTTGAAAGACCAGGTCACAGTCAGTATTTTTCATTCACAACACTTACGTATTGTTAATTATTTGAAATCTTTCACCCTTCTTAAATGAAAGGTCTTCTGTAGTTCTAGCTTCATAATCATATAAGGCCACGAATATAGTAACACCACCTAATGAAGGAAAAAAGACCAAGGTAAATTATATAGGCAAATTAACAAAAAAGGGGTGGGGGGAACACTGCCAGCAAAAAAGTTTAAGCATAGTTTTTTCAGTCTCCAGAATCTATTTTTAAAATTTGGAAATATGGGCAGGTGGTATTTTCAAGTTACTAAGATGCTCTCTTAAGACCTTTTAATGAAAGTTCTGTACTTTACAAATTCTAAAATTCTACAGACCCAGAGAAACAAATTTAATTTTGATTCATAGTAGCAACATCTCTAGCTTGAAAGACAGTCAATATTCAAATCAGTTATTTGGCAGAAAAAGCATTAACGACTACTATAAACTGTTATTGATGGTCTAAACTTCTTATGAACTATGAGTGAACACTTTGATCTTTAAGACTAAACATTAACAGTAATAACTAGGGTTTTAGTAAGATGATTTATTATATCAAATATTCAAATATAAAGACAGCATTTTTTTTAGTAATTAAATTTTATGGCTAATATGAATTACAATGCCAAAAATAACTGTGTCATACATATACAGCAGCGGTCCCCAACCTTTCTGCCACCAGGGACCAGTGCTCCTATGAGAAACTAATGCATGATGATCTGAGAGGAGCTGAGCCGCTGGGGAGTGGCTGCAAATACAGATGAAGTTTCGCTTGCTTGCCTGCCGCTCACCTCCTGCTGTTCGGCCCAGTTCCTAACAGGCCACTGACTGGTACTGGTCTGTGTCCCAGCGGTTGGGGACCCCTGCCTGATATATACCATTGTGTGCAGATGCTTAAAAGATTAGCACACTTAAACAGTCAAACTATTATCTACAAACGAAAGAATAAAACAAATTACCTCATTTATTGGGCTCCCCTCCCTCTGCCCCCCTAGTTCCAGTCCTATATTAACTACCTATTTGACATCTCTACTTGACTGGTCTAACAAGCTTTTAAAATGTATTATAGGAACAAAACAAAGGTGTTGATTTTCCTCTTCTAAACTGCTGCCCAAATCTTCCCTACCTAAGCAAATGGCACTACTAACAAATCAGGTACTCAACTCAAGCCCAGTGAATGACCAGCACTGTCAGTTCTACCTCTAAAATATCTTATCTACTTTCTTTTCCATTTCTACTGCTGCAACCTTAATCCAAGTCCTTATTATCTTTCACTGGGACTGCACAGTCTACTGAGAGTAGTAGCCTCCTAACCTGCTTCTGTATCTGCTTCCCTACATGCATTCTCCACACAGCTGCCAGAATGTTTTTTAAAAAGGAAATTCGATCATGCAAATCTTTTACTGAATTTCCTTCAACAGTTTCTTTCTGGCTTTAAATAAAACCTGAACTTCTTACCAGAATCTACGGGGTCCTGAGTAATCCTGACTCTTCAATCCCACATCATACAATCTTACTACCTTTCCATACTGATCTCCTCACTAGTCCTCAAAAACTGCCAAGTCCAACTTACCTCCTAAACTCTGCATTTGTTATTCTCTCTCCCTGTAAAGCTCTTTTCCTAGTTCTGCATATGTTTGGGTCATTCTCATTAACCAAATTTCAGCTCAAATGATTTTTTCTCAAGATGCCTTTCTTTGATCATCCAAAGGGCCCTTCACCAAGTTTCTGGTTAGTTCTTTCATAGCATTTAAGAACTATTAATCATACTGTTTAGTTGTTTGTATAATTATTATCTAACCTTCCACTATAATGTAAATTCCATTAGGGCAAAAACCTTGTTTCTCTTGCTTACAACTTTCTATACTTGGCACACAGACACTCCATATTTATTAATAAATGAACACCCACGAACTTACTATTTCACGTAAATAAACTGCTTTAGGTAGCTAAAGTATGCCTTTAAGTTTAATATTTACTTTAATCATTTTGGATTACTATCTTTCCCAAACAAAGAATCCTGAAAATATTTTACACTTTAGCTGATGTCTGAGAAATACCATCACGGCCATTTATTACTAAAGTATTTAGAGTTAGGAAGTTGGAATTAAGATTGTAACTGACTCTGAGGTCTGTAACTCCCCAAATGAACAGTCTAATAGCATCAGTGCATGGCATTGCTCTGGTCTATCATTGGTCTAGAGGCAAGCAAACTGAAGGGATAAATTTATAGTCCATGCTTATAGAAAAGATTCTTCTTTTGTCCTCATTGATTGTCAATAAGGACACATGTTGCTTAATTTGATGCTGACAACTGTTGCCAAGTCTAAAGATCAAGTGGACACTCCAAGGGCTATAGGAGAAAGAGCACAGAAACATGAGTTGTTGATGACATCAAGGAACTGCTGAATCAATGAATCCTAGAGCTCATGCTACCCTTTTAAATCAGATGTATTCTGTTATTCAAGGGAAATGCTTCTGTACATCAGATCTTTCTAAGAGAACTCTCTCTTTAACATTTCTGACTATTTTTTTTAAGAGTATTTCTAGCTCCATTAAAAGTTGTCAGCTGTCACTTCTTGCTGTTCTCTGAAAAGATATTATGATATAATAATAAATGAAGTTCTGGAATAGGACATTAAATCTGGGCTCTCCTGCATATTATCTGTGACTCTGAAAAAAAATCATTTAAACTTTGACCTTCAATTTTTTTAAAGCAGTAGTACTTAATAGAAAAACTGTATTATCACCACACTGCCACTTAATTAACATTAAGTAATTACTAAAATATTTTAATAGCGGATAGTATTTTACAATCCTAAGAGTAACATTCTTGAGGGTGAGGTATATTTTTTAAAATTTATTTTTCAATTACAGTTGACATACACTATATTAGTTTCAGGTGTAAAACAGTTAGTAGACATTTATATAGCTCATGAAATTATCACTCTAATAAGTCTATTACCCATCTGACACCATACATAATTATTACAATATTACTGACTATATTCCCTATGCTGTACTTTATATTATGGTTTAATCTTTATATCCCCAGTACTGGCCACATAATGGGCACTCGATAATTTATTTGACAAATGAATTAATGAAATAATTAATGATGTAACTCAATACATAATTACCATCAGATTATCACCAAATTTCCCAGAACATCCATGTATATGACTTTAATTTTTATATTAGAGACTTTAATTTTCACATAAACTTATTTTAAAAGTCCCCCAGTAAGTTATTTCTCTTACAGAAGGCAAACCTTATGTATGTATTGCCCAAGGTCATGTTCTCAAACTGACAACAGAACTGTCCATTTAATCTCACCTGTTAAACCAGCAGGAAATGAACTTGGCACCACTGAGAATGAGGAAGATGCTCCTCCAAAAGGTGTGACCCCTGAGGATCCTCCAAATGGTGTCATGGAGAGACTGTTAAAATTAACAGATGTTCCCTTTGCTGCGGATGTCGGCGTCGTGGCACTGTGTTCTGCACCATAATGGGTGAGGCTCGTACTGACAGGTTCTGTAGTGTTTTCTGTTCTATGTTTAATGGCTGGACTTTTGTTCTCTTTACTTTTAATGCAGCCCATTATCAAATCTACAAAAGTAACAAGGCAAATACTTTGAGAAGCAGCTAACATAAAGGACATATCAAAAGGTGCAATGCAAAAATTGACTTTAAACATGGCATTTTTCTCCTGAAAAAAAGAAGTAACATTAAACAAAATAAAGGCCAAAAATCAGACAGCTGAAAATGAAGTCCCTTCCTGTTATTTGTCTTTATTACAATTCTGCTAAAGCATCATTCCAATCATGTCATTTCTACCTCAACCACTTTAATAACCCAATGACCACATGCCACAGTGTGTAGGGCAAATCAAGGCTGTGAAGCCAGAGAGATCTAAGTTTGAATTTTGGCTTTCTATTTACTAGTGGAGTGATTCAGGTATGTTGCTAAACCTCTCTGTATCTCAGTTACTTGAAAAGAATAATAATATCACCTACTTCATAATGTTTTTTATGAGGATTAACTTAAGTTCTAGACAAAATCTGGCACGTAGTAGGTACTAGCAAATACTGACTGTATTCCTTCTATGTATACCAGCACTGTGTAACAGAAATATAATCTGAGCCACAATATAATTTAAAAATTTTTAGTAGCCACATTAAAATTAATGTTAGTAATATATTTTATTTAACCCAATACATCTAAAATATAATTATTTCAACACAGCAATATAAAAGTTTTTAATGAGATGTTTTATATTGTTTATTTTTGTATTCTTAAAAATCTGGTACGTATTTTAAACGTAAAGTATACCTCAATTTGGGCCAGGCACATTTCAAGTATTCCAGAGCTATATGTGGCTGGTGGGTACCATAGAGGACAGTACAGTCCCACATCTTTTCCCTTACCTGCTAATAGACACTTCTCCACTGCTTACCAAATATGACGCCAATTCAACTTCTCAACTTCATCTCCTATTATTTCCTCAAACTTTTCTCACGTGTGCAAGAAAAAAAAAATCCTATTTCCCCAATAGCTATGCCCTGTATTTTCTTATTTTTGTGGGGTTTTTCCCTCATAAAAGTGCCTCTGTCCATAATACTCGCCTCACATCTCTACTTGCTAAAATTTATCCATGCACTGATGAGAAGCACAAAATACTTTTCCTTTTAGGCTCTCGACATAATTGGTAAAAGATTTTTCCTTAAAACTTGCAGTGTACTTTTGGGAAAATTTTTATATGAGACTCTCATCTTTTTTTGTTTTGTTTTGTTTTTGTTTTTGTTTTGCTTACTAGCCTAATTCTCAAGCTACCCCCAAATTACAGGCAATGTATTTCTTAAAAGAGTTACTCATCTCTTATACACTGTACAGCCTACCAACATGACATTCATATGTTTGCTAACGTTAAAATATTACTAATAGTACTAATATTGCATTAGTCTATTCACTTTCTGAAGAAGCACTAATAGAGATTTCATGAATTCACTTACTTTTAAAGGTCACTCTCATTTTACAGTTTTTCTTATATGGCGTTCAAAAGGAAGAAGGTGAATAATGACTGGCTCAAATTCTAAAAAAATGAATGTTTATAACCTTGGCTGTATAATATTAATTTAAAGTGTGGCTATAAATATTAAAATAGAAACAGTCTCAGAATCTCAGAGTTGGAAGGTTTCCATATCACTCTTAAATGAGTATATTCTCAAGATGTGACAGTTAAGGCCAGCACTGAAACATGACTGGGGCTGAAAAATCTAAATATCTACTGAAAAAAACACCATGAGACTTATAAGACAAATGTATAAAAGGCTTCTAAAAGTGAAAGAAGAAACAAAATATAAGTCGTTTCACAATCTAGAGTTGGAAAAGTCTTTTAAAGCACGGCTGCCCAACCCCCAGAGCTGGAAATCGCTACTGCACAGCAAGCAGGAGGTGAGTGGCGGGTGAGCCAGCAAAGTTTCATCTGTATTTGCAGCTGCTCCCCAGCGCTAGCATCACCACCTCAGTTCCACCACAGGTCATTAGGCATTAGATTCTCATAGGAGCACCGTCCGTGGTGCCAAAAAGGATGGGGACCACTGTTTTTAGAGCATAATGTAAAAGTAGAAATCTTAAAGGAAAAGACCAACAGACACATGATTATTGAACTTCCATGGGGGCAGGGGTAGAGACAAAAACTCTTAAGTGAAGCTAAGAATATGAGAAACAGGGAGGATATCTTTGTACTTGCTCATGCTCTTACTTCCCCTCTCAACATACACACAAATGTACACATATGAAAACTGGGTGGATTCTTAATAGATACAACTCTCTACACATAAAAAAAAAAAAGACAGCCCCTCAGAAAAATAGGAACGCCTATCAAGAGGCATTTCACAGATAAAATACAAAAGGCCAATTAGTATATGAAGACATGTCCAATCTTCCCACTCTTATAATAAATGTAAACTTTAAAAGGTACCTTTTTGTTTACCAGATTGGCAAATTCTGACTCAATACTCAAGGTTGAAGAGTGACTTTTAACCAATAATCAAGATATATATCCACAAAACATGTTAAATGCACAAATATTTTTAAATCTGTACAATCTTCAAAATACCTATGTCCAAAGTCTAAATATTAATAAAACATTAACAATTACATAGACTTTGAAAGAATGCAGTTGTATGATGGAGAAAAAATTATGAAAGCCCATAAGGGTAATTTACTTTAAATGTGATTATAGGCTGACTGAAATATATCAATGCATAACAGGGGTTCCTATATTTATTCACCCTCCCCTCTATTTTCATTCCCAGCTTCTTTAATTCCTCATGTGCGTCGTTTTCTCCATCCAGGATTCTTGCTTAGGTCTTCTCTCCCTGTAAGACATCACTTCTAACACTTTCCTTCCTTCAAAAGTCACATCTTTTTTTTTCTTGCCCTATCAGTTTTCCATCACTACTACTCTCTTAACCTGTCCTCCATCTTCTTTTTCTTTATCCAGAATCTTTAGTCCAACTTTTCACATCCACCCACTTACCCTTTCTAACAGCTCCAGGATAGACCAACATTTTCAGTCCAGTTCCACTAGCACCCCATTATCAACACACAGAAGCCATCACTGCTGCTATATCCTTCAGAAACATTATAATAAATGTAGGACACGATTTACAATTTAAAGTAAACTTCAGGTGCAACGAGTTCAACAAGACTTTTATGGGTTGTCTTAGAAACTAATGTCATTTAAAATATTTACATGGAAAAGCCTCTTTTAAGTTCCAAGCTACTAACACAAATATTTATTAACAACATATATTTATTAAGACACTATAAAGGGAATTGAAAATAGCAAGAAATGGCTCTTTTTCTTTAAATAAGGTTATAAATAAGGTTAGGAAACAGGTACAGTATTGTAAAAGGTGAAAAATGCTAGAGTGGAGGTACGTACAAAACACCATGGGAATACAACAGAAGTCATCAACTCTGCCTTGAGTGCTTCAGAAAGAAGATTTTGCAAAGACAATGGCATCTGATCTAGATCTTAAAGAGATGGAGATTTAAGGAAGAGGAGGTAGGAATTCCAGGAAGAATGAAAAGTATGCAGAATATCTTGGATTCTTCAAAAGGCATAGCATACTTGGGGAACAGAAAACTCGGCAGGAGTATAAGGAGGGGTGTGTTTTTGAGAATGGTAGGACAGATGGCTAGAGGTGGAGGCTTTTACACGTAAAGAGGATTATTTGCTATGCAATAATTTTTAGTCCTTATCCAGGGAGCACCGGGAAGTTATTTAAGATTTTTAAAAAGGTGAGTTTTAGAATAACTATGAGTTTTAGAATAACTATGGTAGTAGGAATTACAGACTGGAAAGAAATAATGGTGGCAGTAAGCAGAGCTGTAAAACTACTGCAATGACCTATGTGAGGAAGAAAAAAGCAGGAACATTGTGGGGCCAAAGATGAAGGGAAAATGAGAGGTACATATGAAATAGAATGATCAAGTTATGATATCAACTGAATATGAGTAGAGGAGATAATGAAGAAAAAGCAGTCATTTACTCACTCCCCAGGACTTTACTGAACACTTTAAAAGCAGTTACTATGTGTTAACGGCTGGATAACCCCAAACTTTCTAGTTTCAATTGAGTGGAACACCATAACTGAGGAAGAGAACAGGTTTTCTGGCCCACTGAGTTTAGTTTCAGATGTTAGTTTTAGGTGCCTGTGGGGTATCTTGTTAGGTCCGGTAGGGGACTGATAATATGTCTAAGCTCAAAAAAAAAAAAAAAAAGTGAAAACCGAAAAAAGATTAAAAGAAAAATATTTTCACGGTTTAACCACACCTGTTGGAGATAATAAAACTCACTCAAGGCACAGGTTTGGAGGGGTGAAGAATTAACAGAATGTTGCGGCGCACCTACATATAAGGGATAGACAAGCAAAGAAATTAGGAAGCAGCAATTCCAGCTGGGAGTACTTTCATAAATATAAAAACATGGTTGGAAAAGATATCCATAAATTTAAAGATAGTGGAATGGGTTAGGGAAGAATTCCAACTATATCTGTGGCATCTTTTTTTTCTTAAAAGAAACATGAAGCAAATAGAGAAAAATGTTAATGTGTTAAATGTGGGTAATGATATAATTATTTTAGTTTGAAGTATTTTATAATTTAATACACATTTAATAAGAAATAAAATAGCACACTGGAAGTAAAGATACAGACTTTCAGGAAGAAAAAGGCTAATAAGACTAAATACCAAAATAAAGTCAAGTGCATTTATATTGATTTATAAGGCAAGCTGATCAGTAATTAGGAGCTCATCGGTAACTTTGGCAACAGCATTTCTTAGAGTCCTGAAAATAAAAGCTAGATCGCATTAAGTTGAATAATTAATGACTAGAACATGAAAATGTGGAGAATTTTTGGAATGCAGTATCTTCACAAATTGGGAATGCACACCTTTTATTAAGACATTTTCTCATTTCTTAGTCTAATTCACTGATCCTCTCCTTCAGTCTTTGTGTAATCTAATACAGCAGATGCTTGGTTACTCAATAGTTGTTGCTCTCTCCCTGCTCTGATAAAAGAACCCTGATTTTGTTCACCCTCCTCCCATTTGCCAAGTCCTTCATCCGTACAGCCCTAGGTAGTAAACAATGACGGAATTCAGTCACTCATGTGGTCTTATTCCTTTTGTCTATTAACTGCGTAAGCCATCAGCATGGCTTCTAGGAAGTTTTCCTCACTTGTAGAAAGAAATACAAGACAGGAATTTCTATTCTTTCTTAGATGTTATCTATAATGCCTAAGTCTGAGAGAGCCATTCAAACACAACAAAGCACTCATCTGAAAAGAGAACACCAACATACTGAGAATGGCAGGACTGAAAGTTGAAATCAACTTGGGTTCTTGATGATGTTGCTCAGATATTAACTTATACAACCCTATAATAACCCTAGAACACACTTTGCCTCAGAAATCTTATTATGTGATAACAAATACCTACTGTACATAAGCCACTTTTAGTTTGGTTCTGTTAACTGCAGCTGAAAGGATTTTAAATAAACTACTTAAATACATGACAATGGTTATTAAATCCCTTTTCAACATATCAGGATTCTACAGCTTAACAAAAATACAATCACCCATTGCATAATATTTTAGTCAACAATGAACCACATGAGACAGTGGTCACATAAGATTATAATGGAGCTGAAAAATTCTGATTACCTAGTGATGTCATAATGTTTTAGCATAATGCATTACTGATGTGTATGTGGTGATGCTGGTATAAAACCTACTGTGCTATCAGTCACATAAAAGTGTAGTACATACAATAATGTACAGTATATCATAGTTGATAATGATAATAAAGGACTATGTTACTACTGGTTTATGCATTTACTATACTTTTTATCATTTTTGAGAGTACTGTTTCTACTTAGTAAAAAGTTTGCTGTATATAACAGTACATTGTGCTACAGTACACCTTGTGTTAATCTTGTCTCTTGAATGCATCACTTTCACTTGTGCTTAATTTAATCTTGTGTTGTTTTGTACAGTAATATGCTATACAGGCCTATATCCTGCGAGCAACAGGCTACATCATACAGCCTAGGTGTGTGGTGGGGTATACCATCGAGGTGTGTGTGCGTAAGTCACTCTATGATGTTTGCAAAACTATGAAATCACATAATGATGAATTTCTCAGAACGTTTCCCTGCCGATCAGTGCTTGACTGTAAATCCCAAATTTCCCTCAATTTGTATAACTCTGAGATACTCATAATATTGTAAAACTTACAGCCTATAAAGGTATAATTAAAATTTTCAGCAAACTATTTCATACTGATATTTGGTGGAACATAATATGCATGAAAATATGCTGACAAGGCTTTAACTCATTTTGAATATTCCTGCTACTTTAAGATTTTTTGAGAAATACTAATTTATTTAAAAATTAAGAAATCTTCTCTTGCACACACTATCAGAAATACTTTCCTACAATGATTTTTTTAAACAAAATCAACTTTGAGGTATAATTTACATAAAAAACCAAACAAAAAAATGCACCCATTTAAAGTATATGTTTTAATGAGTTTTGGCAAATATCTGTAACTGAGCAACCAATACTATAATCACAATACAGAATATTTTGATCACACCCAAAAGGTTTTGTTGTAACCTTTTCCCAATCAATCCCAACCCCAGGCCTAGACAACCATGATCAGTTTTCTGTAACTAAAGATGTACCTTTTCTAAAGTTTCATATAAGTGGAATCATATGTAGTCGTGTGTGTGTATGTGTGGTGTGTGTGTGTGTTCTGGCTAAGCAATGTGTATCTGAGACACTTTCATGCTGTTGTATAAATAGGTAATTAATTCTTATTGCTAAGTAGAATTCCATCATATGAATATACCATAATTTATTTACTCATTTACTTGCTGACTGCTACCTGGGTTCTTCTAATTTGGGGCTATTATAAATAAAGCAGTTATAAACATTCCTGTACAAGTCTTTGGGTGAGCAGATGTGTGTCTCCCCCACCCCCACAATATCTAGGACTGGAACTGCGAGGTCATAGAAAATTAAGTATACCCTTACCATAAGAAGCTGCTAAACTTTTCCATGGTAGCTGTACCATTTGGCATCTCCACCAGCAATGAATATGAATTCCTGTTGCTCCACATTTTCCACAACAGTTCTAAGTCTTTCTTTTCCCTCTCAGAAACCCATCATATATTTACTTGAGTTTGGATGCGACCTAAATATGCAGACAACTCTTTTAGGTTTTATTCTTTCTAAAAAAGCTTTGACAACTGCAATCTATTGATATCAAAAGGTAGCTCACAATATAAAATACATATGGCTGACTGGATGTTATACGTATTTATAACATGAGTATTATCAAAATCATTAGAATTGCAAATTAACCACTGATTTCTAGTTCACTGACAGAAATAATGATCAGGAACTAGGTAATTGCCAAACATCTTTATCACCATTTAATTTGTTCAGAAGCTATCAAAAGCATTTCAACAAGCCTGTCCTCTTAAACCCCAAATTATTTCTATACTTAGGTTAGAGTCCATGACAATTTAAGTAAGAGTGCGTAGTTACTAAGACACCGTGATGATTCTTTATGTTTGTAATGTTTCAATCGATCAGTTTCTCACTTTTAAAATCCCATTTAAAAAATTAGGGCATAAATATGCAAAATTCATCCTTATTAGTGCCCAGGTCTGCAAGTTTTGACAAATACAAACAGCTGTGCAACTGCCACTTCAATGAAGATAAAGAACAGTCCCATCACCCCCCAGTGATGTATCCAGGCACTTTGATAGTCAACCTCTACCCCCAAGCCCAGGCAACCACTTACCTGTTTTCTGTTCTTATAGTTCCACCAGATACCATACAATATGTAGATTTTTGATTTTGGCTTTTTTCCCCTAAACATAATGCATCTGAGATCCACCCATGTTTTTACAGGTATCGGTTAATTCCTTTTTCCTCTAAGTAGTATTCTACTATATGCATAAGCTGCTATATTCATTCATTCATTCATTCCCCAGATGAAAGACATGAGTTGTTCTTGGTTTTTGAAAATCACAAACACAGCCACTATGAACTCATACATATAGGTTTTTCTGTGAAGAAAAGTTTTTGTTTTACTTAAGTAAATACCCAGGAGTGAAACTGCTGGGTTGTATGAGAAGTATAGGTAGAACTTTATAAGAAACTGCAAAACTTTTCCGTAGCAGCTTTAATATTTTTCATTCTCATCCAAATCAGAGTTCCAGTTGCTCCACATCTTCAGTTTTTCTTTGTGTGTAGTGCTACTGCTATGGTTTTAATTTACGTTTCCCTAATGACTGAGCACCTAATATTAGGAATCTTTTCATGTGTTATTTGCTACCCATATTCACTATAAAAGTATATGTTCAAGTCAATTTTTCAATTGAGTTGTTCTATTTATATTCTGGAAACAAGAATACTTACTACTATAATATACTCATGCTCTTTATATATTTTAGAATCAAGTTATCTGTTGGGTATGAGTATTGTAATATTTTCTCTAATGGTTTCCTTTGCATTTTTATAACAGTATCCATAGACATGATTTTTCATTTTGATGTTCAATCAAGAATATATTTGTTTTACGGTTTGTGCTGTAAATGCCCTATTTCAGAATTCTTCACCAAAGGAGTTTCTCCTATGCTTTCATCTAGAAGTTTTAGCGCTTTTACATCAGGCCTACTGAGACGTTTTAAGTAAATTTTTGTATATGTTACAAAATCCAAGGTTCAATATTTTCAAACTGGATATAGTTAAAAAGACTGTCCACATCTCACTGAATTATCATGGTACCTTTGTCAAAAATCAAGTAATTATATATGTGTGGGCCTATTTCCATACTATTAGTCCTATTGCTGTATATGTCCATGTTTATGTCAATTATCAAAATGCCTTCATTGCTATAGCTTTACAGTAAGTCTTGAAAATTGATAGGATAAGTACTCCAGTCTTTTCATCTTTTTCAAAATTGCTTTGGATACTCTAGAGCAGGAGTCAACAAATTTTTTTCTGGGAAGGGCCAGAGAGTAAACATTTTAAGTTTTGCAGAACAAATAACCTGTCACAAGTACTTGACTCTGCCATTTTAGTGAGAAAGCAGCCAGAAACAATACATAAATGTGTACGTGTGGCAGTGTTGCAATAAAACTATTTCCAAAAAAGGGGGTAGGCCGATTTGGCAGTTGTAGTTTGCTAAACCATGCACTAAGGTTTCTGCATTCTCAAATTTTAGACACAGCCTGTCAATCTCTACACAGAAAAGCCTGTTGGGATTTTGACTGGGATGATATTAAATCTATAGATCAATTTGGGGAGAACTGACATCTTAAAAAATATTATCTCCTGATTCATGCATTTAGTACTCCATTTACCTAAGACTTTAAAATTTTCTCTCAGCAATATTTTATAGTTTTCAACGTATAAGACTTGTTCAATTTTTGTTAAATTTTATCTCTAGGCATTAATGTTTTTTTGAAGCTACGATAATTGGTATTACTTTATTTGTTTCCATGTTCATCACTTACATAATACTAATAATGTGTGTGTAACCTGACACTTATACTTCTTATCTTGTGACCCTACTAAACTCACATATAGTTCTAGTAGCTATTCTGTAGGTTCTGCAGGATTTTCTACATTCAAATCATGTGTACAAATAAAGTTTTATTCTTTCCTTTCAAGGTGAATGTCTCTCTCCACATTGCCTTACTGCACTGGCTAGCACCTCTAGTACAATGCGGAACAGAAGTGATGAAAGAGGACATCTTTGCCTTGTTCCTGTTCTTAAATAGGGGATACATTCACTCTATCATCATTAAGTATACTAGCTCTAAGATTTTTTTGTAGCTGACTTTCATCAGGCTAAAGAATATTCTCTGTTTGCTGAGAATTTTTATCACCAATGGGTATTAAATTTTGTCAAATACTTTTCTATATCTACTTAATATGATGAGTTTTACCTTCATTCAATTGATATCGCAAATTACACTAATTGATTTTTTTCTTTTTTCTGGTTTTATTAAAATAGACAATTAGCTGCTCGAATTTACATTGTACCATTCAATGAGTTTTTTTCCAATTGTAGTTGGTATACAATATATTAGTTTCAGTTTTACAGCATAGTGATATCTATATAACACACAAGTGACCACCCCACTAAATTTAGTACCCCTCTTCCTCCTTACATATTTATTACATTAACTATTTTCTTTATGCTACACTTTATATCTCCATGTCTATTTTGTAACTATCCATTTACTCTTCTTAATCCCTTTTTTCCCATCCCCTCAATCTCCCTCCCATCTAGTAGCCCTCAAATATTCTCTGTATTTATGAGTTCGTTTTGTTATTGTTATTTTGTTCTTTAGATTCTACGTGTACATGAAATCATGTGATATTTGTCTTTCTCTATCCAAACCCATTTCATTCAGCGCAATACCCTCTAGGTCCATCAAAGCAACCTTTTTCCATCTCTTTCCTTTTAGTGTGTGTGTCTTAATCTGAAGTGAGTCTCCTGTAGGCAGCATATGTAGGGGGCTTATTTTCTCACCCATTCAGCCACTCTTATCTTTGGTTGGAGCACTTAATTTAGGTACTTGTTGATAGGAATATAGTTATTACCATTCTTTGTTCTTATTTTTGATACATGTTTTCTCTTCTTAGAGGAGTCCCTCCAACAATTCCTGTAATATTGGATTGGTGTTAATAAATTCCTTTAGCTTATTTTTGTCTGGGAAGCTCTTTATCTGTCCTT
Organism: Eonycteris spelaea; assembly: GCA_003508835.1. Taxonomy (NCBI): domain Eukaryota; kingdom Metazoa; phylum Chordata; class Mammalia; order Chiroptera; family Pteropodidae; genus Eonycteris; species Eonycteris spelaea. The sequence goes on along the minus strand of PUFA01000127.1, from coordinate 3,768,678 downwards.
TGACTCTAAATGATAGCTTTGCTGGATACTGTATTTTTGGTTGTAGATCCTAGGTTTTCATCACGTCCAATAGTTTTGCCAAACCTTTCTGTCCTGCATAGTTTCTTTGGCAAGATCAGTTGCCCATCTTATGGGTGCTCCCTTATAGGTAAAATTAACTGTTTTTCTCTGGCGGCTTTTTGTCTCTCTTTGTATTTAACCTTTGGCATTTTAACGATGCCGTGTCTTGGTGTGGGCCTCTTTGGGTTCCTCTTTCTTAGGATTTTCTTGAGCTTCCTGGGGTTGTATGTCTATTCTTCACCAGGTGAGGGAAATTTTCCATCATTATTTCTTCAAATAGCTCTTGTTTTCCTTCAGGTACCCCTATGACATGAATATTTTTATGTTTAATTGTGACCCAAAGGCTCCTTAATTATTATAGTCTTGGCTTCTTTTTTCTTGCCATTCTGATTGAGAATCCTTGGCTTCCCCATCCTCTATATCAGTGGTTCAATCACCTTATCTACTGTGTGGATGCCCTCTAATATACTCTTCATCTCAGATAATGTGTTCTTCGTTTCTGACTGGTTCCCTGTTATAATTTTCACTTCCATTTTTATGTTTTTTTCTTTTATCTCTTTGCTAAAGTTCTGAGTTCATCTACACTTCCCCTAAGTTCACTGAGCATCTCTGCAATCAGTGTTTTGAATTCTGCATCTGTTAAGATTGCTTGACTCCATTATTCCTGGATCTCTGTTCTGTTCTCTCATATGGTTTCTGCTTTGTCTTCCCATTTTGGCTGCCTTTCTGTGTCTGTTTCTATGTACTAAGCAAAGCTTCTAAGTCTCCCAGCCTTATTAGTGTGGCTTTGTGTAGTAGGTGTCCAGTGGTACAGTCCTGAGAGGGGTTCAGCTGCAGGCCAAGTTTAGCCCCAGCCTTAACCACCTTTTAAGATTCAGCAAGCAATCCACAGAGGCTGTGCATATAGTTGCCTCAAGAGGCCATGCCAAAAAAACAAGGTCAGCTGCCACCAGTAAGAGTCCTGGCACTACTCAGCAAGGAACACCAGACTCGTGGAAGACAGAACTCTATGTGGCTTAGGTGGGGCCATGAATTGGGGGAGGTGGAGTTTCAGGGAATCCTCTGGGTGGAGTGACCTCTGCTATACAGTTAGTTGGCATCTCTGCTATGGAGGCACTGAGTCCACACACTGGGAGGAGAGAGGGCTCAACAGAGGAACAATGGATACTGCCAGCACATTTGCCAGTGAGAGAGCCTTGCCTCTGGCCCTCACTCTGACAACTCACTATTCCCCTGTAAGTCCTGGGTGCCCCTCCATGCAGCCGACTTGGCACTGGTGCTCAGAGTGAGTAGGTCCGTCACCACAAAAGTTGGCTGGCAGACATGGCCCCTTTAAGAGGCATCTGCGGCTGCTGCTGTCATAGCCTCTGCCCCACTTAGGTGATGGGGACTGGGCAGCCTTGTGTCTTCCCCCCTTCCTCCTTTTACCATTGCAGGTGACTTCTTATTTCTCACCCTAGTTGTAGTGCTTCTGTTCATGTAGATCCCAGGAGACTTTGCTTGCTCTTTGCTATGTGTTTTGTCACAACTTTGATGTGGTGGCAAGAGGGATGAACAAAGCTTCTATTATCCCTGATTTCTGAATAATAACCTCACCATGGCACCTTCATTTTCTTGGAATAAAACCCATTTTGTCATGGTTTATTACCCTTTTTATATATTCCTGAAAGCTAATATTTTGTTTGATATTTTTATGTCTATGGTCAAGAGGCATTTTGCTCTTCAATTCTCTTGTAATTTCTTTGTCTGCTTTTGGTATCAGGGTAATTTTGGCCTCATGAAATAAACTGGGAAATGTGCCCTTCCTCCTCTATTGTTTTAGAGTTTAAGACTGGTATTACTTCGTCCTTAAACGCTCGAAAGAATTTACCAGTGAAGTTATCTGAGTCCAGAGTTTTCAATTATAAATTTAACATCTTTAACATACAGGGCTACTTACGTTCATATTTTTTATATTAGTTTAGTAATTTGTATCTTTCAAGATTTGTCTAATTTGTCCAAATTATTAAACTTATATTAGCATAAAATTGTTCATAATATTCCTTTATTAATCTAGTTCAGCACCATGACCCTTCAGGGGTTTCTATTAAAAGTCCTGAGTAATCAACTAGCTACAACTAGCTACAGCCGCAGATGCCTCTTAAAGGGACCATGTCTGCCAGCCAACTTTTGTGGTGACGGACCTCTCTAGCTACAAAAAACTCAAATGCCTCCCAGCCCTGTGTGACCTCTCAGGGCCATCAGCTCACATCAACCTGGCTTCTCTTTCCCTAGCTTTATAGTTTAATTCTATTTCTGTACATTCTAGAATTCTGCTCTCCCCTAACCTCCACCTCCAAAAAAACAAAAACAAACAAACAAGCAAAAAACCAAAAAAACACACCTCAAGAGAGACTCCTATACAGACTTCCGGCATTATTATTCTACCTAGTGTCCTACTGGAACTTTGCCTTGTAACTTGTTACAGCTGCCTTAGCCTCCAGGAATTCTGACCTCTGACTCCTCAACTTGTTGAAACCACTGTCCTTTGCTCAAGCTCCCTGTCCCCCTCTCTGCAATTCAAACTGTGCCTCTAGGCAGAGGCTGGAGTGATTAGGTGACCATACAGCTCACCTTCTTTGTTTCCCATCTTTCAGGGGTCACAGTTCTCCATTTCTGTTGTTCAATAGCTGAAAACAGTTTTCATATATTTTATGCAGATTTTCAGTTTGGGTTTTTTTTTTTTTTTTTTTTTTTTTTTTTTTTTTTTGGTGCGTTAGTTGGTTGGTTCTTTTTGGATGGTATGGGGTGGAGATGGTGAATCTATTATGGCCACTTAAAATGTTCTTAGAAGTTAATCCCTAGAAAAACATTTCATCCCCTGTTTTTTGTTTGATTTTTTTAGAATCAAAAGGAAAGTTTCTTAGAAAAGGAGTAACACCCCACACACAGAGTGTGGTCTCTTCTCAGAGGCAGAGAGTGAGAGAGACAGTGAGAGAGCCTTGGTTGTAATATAAAGTATGTACGTCTACATACATTTATAATTTGGTTAATATAACAGAAAAAGGATTTATTCCTTAATGACCACTTTTAAACAAATTAACATATCAAGAGTTTTACTGTATGTAATCAGTTAAAAAGTACTCTATGGCATTTTTATTTCAAGAAAAAAATTTTAAAAAAAGAAAAATAATTTTTAAAGTATTATTTTCAGGAGGTCCAAGATGGCAGTGGCGTTGGAGGATGCTGAGTTACCCCACTCCTGTGAGCAAACGTAAATACACATGTATATGGAAAGCAACCACTCCTGCAAGACAAATGAAGACTGAATGAACAGCTTCTGAACAAGAAACGGGTAAAAGAGCCTCAAAGAGAAGGCTGGGAAACCACGGGAGCTCTCTCGGAGCTGCAGGAACTCACTGGGCCAGAGAGTTCCTGTTAGGGACCACTCCAGTCCCACAGGCCAATGCCACAGGTACCATAAGCACCTGCCCTGCCCCAAATGGCTTCCCAAAACTACACAGCACTTAAAGCCTACATGGAGGTTGCTTCGACATAAGACCACCTTCTGTACAAAAGAGACTATATAAAGACTGGGGAGCCAGGAGAACTCTCCAGGGGCCGAAAGAATTCTCCAGGGTGGGGGTGCTTGTGAGAACCATTGTTTACATCCCCTTCCACCTCCAAAGGGTGGATGAAGGCTCTATCCAATTGCTCTGGCTTACTTGCAATGTGGCTGGCAGTATGCTCACAGACACATGGCCTGAGTCCATTTTTGTTCGAAACAAAAGAAGCAAGCAGGATCAACACAGAATTACTACATACACCTTGCCTTCTTACCTGGAGCCACCCCAGGTGGGTAAGTCAATGTCCCAGGAAGCCTTAGGTACTCACTCAATTCCTATTGACCTGCCAAAACCACTTGGCATATACAGCCTACACAGAGGCCACTTCTACATAAGGCCATTTTCTCAAGACTGGGAGAGATACTTATTTTACCTAATTCATAAAAACAAACACAGAAAGTCAAACAAAATGAGTATCCCTCAAATGAAGGAATAAAAATATCTCCAGGAAAAAAAAAAACCCTAAAGAAACAATGGTAAGTAATTTGGCCTAATAAAGAATTCAAAGTAAAGGTCATTAAGAATGCTCACTAAACTTCAGAGTGGAAGAGAGAAACTTAGGGAGAACTTCGACAAAGAGTTATAAAGTATAATTTAAAAACAACAAAACAACAAAAAACACCAAGTAGACATGAAGAATACAATAACTGAAATAGGAAGCACATTAGAAGGAATCAGCATCAGATTAGCTAATACCCAAGAATGATCAGTGACCTGAAAGACTAGGAAATCAACCAGTAAGAACAGAAAAAATACATTTTAATAAACAAGGATAGTTTAAGGCAGGGGTCCACAACTTCCGGGATATGGACTGGTACCAGTCCATGGTCTGTTAGGAACCGGGTTGTACAGCAGGAGGTGAGTGGTGGGCAGGAGGGCAAGCGAAGCTTCATCTGTATTTGTAGCTGCTCCCCAGCGCTAGCATCACCATCTCAGCTCCACCTCAGATCATTGGGCATTAGATTCTCATAGGAGCACTGGGTCCCTGGTACCAAAAAGATTGGGGACCACTGGTAAGGGACCTCTGGGATAACATCAAGCATGCAAACATTCACATTATAGGGATCCCAAAAGGAGAAGAAAGAGAAAGAAACAGAAACTTTATAAGGTGAACCCAAAGAGACCCACATCAAGGCACGATGTAACTGAAATGGCAAAGGTTAAACAATCTTGAAGGAAGAAAGGGGGAAAATGAACTGCATACAAGAGAATCCCATATGACTATCAGCTGATTTCTCAGCAGCAACTTTATATCCCAGAAACTGCAGAATACACATTTTTTTCAAGTGTACATGGAATACCCAGGATAGATCACATATTGGTCACAAAACAAGCCTCAATAAATTCAAGAAGATTAAAATCACATCAAGCATCTTTTTTGGCCACAATGTCATGAAACTAGAAATCAACTATAGGAAAAAACACAAACACATGGAGACTAAACAATATCCTACTGAACCACCAGTAGATCAAAGAAGAAATCAAAAAGGAAGTCAAAATCTATGCTGAAACAAATGAAAATGAAAAAGACAACTTTTCAAAATATGGGATGCAGCAAAAGCAGTTCTAAGAGGGGCATTCATAGCTGTACACAACTACCTCAAGAAACAAGAAAAATCCCTAATAAACAATCTTACTCTACACCTAAAGGAACTAGAAGAACAAACAATACCCAAAGTAAACAGAAGAAAGGATATAGCCAAGATAAGAGTGGAAATAAACAAAACAGAAATTAAGAAAACAACAGAAAAAGACGTGGTTCCATAGTGTAGCAGTTAGCATGTCTGCTTTACATGCAGAGGGTCCTGGGTTCGCATTCCAGTGGAGCCACGGTCCATGGTCTACAGCCATGCCACCCTGAACAAGCCCGATGTCCGATCTCAGAAGATAAGCAGGGCTGTGCCTGTTAGTACTTGGATGGGAGACCACCAAGGAAGATCAGGTGCTGTAGGCATAAATAAAAAACAAACAAACAAAATCCCAGAAGAGATCACTAAAACTAAGAGCTGATTCTTTGAAAAGATAAAAATGACGAACCTTTAGCCAAACTCATCAAGAAAAAACAGAGCCTAAATAAATAAAATTGTCAACGAAAGAGAAGTTATAACCAACACCACAAAAATACAAAGTAATACTATGAACAATTATATGCCAACAAATTTAACAATCTAGGAGAAACAGATAAATTTCTAGAAGTATATAACCATCAGACTGAACCAGGAAGGAATACAAAATCTAAACAAATCAATTATTAGCAATGAAATTAAAGTAGTAATCAAACTCCCAAGAAACAAAAGTCTGGGATCAGATGGCTTCAACTATTCTTTTCAAACTATTTCAAAAATTTAAAGAGGAAGGAACGCTGCCAAATTCATTCTATGAAGCCAGAATTATCCTGATAACAGAATCACACAAGACATCACAAGAAAAGAAAATTACAGGCCAATATCCTTGATGAACATAGATGTAAAAAAATCTCAACGAAATATTAGCAAACCAGATTCAATAACACATTAAAAGTATTATAAACCATGACCAAGTGGGATTCATCCCAAGGATGGAAGGATGGTTCAACATCCCTAAATCAGTGTGATACATCACATTAACAAAATAAATAAAAGCCATATGACCATCTTAATAGATGCAGAAAAAGCACTTGACAAAATTCAACATCCTTTTATGATTAAAACTCACAACCAAGGATATAAAGTACAGCATAGGGAATATAGTCAATAATGTAGTAACTATATAATGCCAGGTAGGTACTAGACTAATCAGGGGGATCACTTTGTAAATCATATAAATGTCTAACCACTATTCTGTACACCTGAAACTAATATAAAATAATATTCAATGTCAACTCTAACCGAAAAAACACTCACAATGAAGTAGGTACAGAAGGAACATATTTTAACATAATATAGGTTATATATGAAAAACCCAGGGCTAATATCAAAATGGTGAAAAGCTGCCAGCTTGTCCTCTAAGATCAGGCACAAGACAAAAATGCCCGCTATCACCACTTCTATTCAACATAGTATTGGAAGTCCTAGCCATAGCAATCAGACAGCCTCCTCCCTTGCAAAAACAAAACAAACAAAAAACAAAAAACCCAAAAGACAAAGAAATAAAAGGCATCCAGATCAAAGAGGAATAAATAAAACTAAAACTATCATTATTTGCATATGACAAGATACTATGTATAAGAAACCCTAAAGACTCCACCAAAAAACTATTACAATTAATAAACAAATTCAGTAAAGTTACAGGATACAGAATCAATATACAGAAAAATTTGTTGTTTCTAATAAATCAACAGCAAATGATTAGAAAAATTAAGAAAAAAGTCCCATTTACAATGGTATCAGAAAGCAAAAAATACCTAGGAATAAATTTAACCAAAGACGTGAAAGACCTGTACTCTGAAAACTGTAGGACATTGAAGACATAAATAAATGGAATACTTTGCTCATGAATTGGAAGACTACATTTTAAAAAAATGTCCTAATACCTAAAACAATATACAAATTCAATGCAAACTCTATTAAAATACCAACGGCAATCTTCTTAAGAGTTAGAATCACTCTTAAGAATAATCCTAAAATTATATGGAACCACAAAAGACCCTGAAGGGCCAAAGAAGTTTTGAGAGAGAACATGCTTTCTGATATCAAACTGTACTATAAAACTACAGTAAACACAACAGTATGGTACTGACATAAAAACAGATATATAAACCAGTGGAATAAAACAGCCCCAAAATAAACCCTCGCTTATACATAGTCAATCTACAACAAAGAAGGCAAGGATGTAAAATTGGGAAAAGACAGTCCCTTTCAGTAAGTGGTGTTGGGAAAACTAGACAGATACATACTTACAAAAAAAGAAAAAGAAACTAGACTATTTTCTTACACCATATGCAAAAATAAACTTAAAATAAAGATATATGTCAGACCTGAAACCATAAAACACCTAGAAGAAAACAGAGGCAGTAAACTCTGACACTGAGGTTAGTAGAATTTTTTTCTGATATATCACCTTGAGCAAGGGAAACAAAAAAAAAACAAAGAAATAGGACTACATCAAACTAAAAAGTGTTTGCACAGCCAAAGAAACCAACAAAACAAAAAGTCAATCTATTGAATGGGAGAAGATAACCGGTGATGATATATTCAATAAGGGGTTACTATTCAAAATAAAGAACTCATACAACTTAACACAAAAAAAAAAAAAAAAAAAAAAAAAGAAAGAAAGAAAAAAAAAAAAAAGAAAATCTAATTAATCTGAATAGACATTTCTCCAAGGATATACAAATAGCCAACAGACATATGAAAAGATGCTCAACATCACTAGTCATCAGGGAAATGCAAATTAAACCATAATGAGATTATCACCTCACACAGGTCAGAATGGCTATCATCAATTAATCAACAAATAACAATTGCTGGCAAGGATGTGAAAAAAGGGAACCCTCACACACTGTTGGTGGGATTGCACATTAGTGCAGCCACTATGGAAAACAGTATGGAGATCCTCTGAAAAAATTAAAATTGAGTTCCCATACAACCCAGCAATTCTTCTGGTATTTATCTGAAGAAAACAAAATCATTAATTTGAAAAGACATATTCACCCCTATGTTCACTGCATTACTAGTAACAGCCAAGACACAGAAGCAACTTAGACGTCCATCAACAGATGAATGCATAGAGATGATTATGCAGCAATAAAAAATAATGAAATATTTCCATTTGCGACAACATGGATGGATCTGAACTCTAGAGGATGTTATGCTAAGTGAAGTGAGTTGGATAAAAGACAAATATCATATGATTTCACTTACAAGCAGAATCTAAAAAACAAACGATTAAAACAGAAAGACCCACAGATATAGAAAACAAGCTAATGGTTGCCAGAGGGGAGGGTCTGTGGGGATACAAAAAAAGGTAAATAAAAAATAAAGTATCAGGGTGGCTCCATAGTATAGCATTTAGCACATCTGCTTTACACGCAGAAGGTCCTGGGTTTGCGACCCAGATGGCGCCACGGACCATACCTCAGGGACGCCAGGCTCCGGGTGCACCAGATCCCAGGTACAAGCTGTGAGCATGTGGGAGGAGATGTCCCACCTTCAGAGATCCAGTTCTTAAGGGGAAACGGCAGCATCCATAGGTCAGGGGTGGAAGAGTGGGGGGGGGGGGGCGGAATTAAAGAGGAGGAAATAAAACATAAAGTATCGTTTCTTTATGTACCTGCTTGGTTAAGTTTAAAATTTATACTCAGCATTAGTTAGGCCATGTTAGACTCAAGAAGGGGTTTTATTCTAATGATAAAAATGGTAATAGGGAAGAGGCAAGAATACTCTAAAAATCAAAAACTAAAGAACAATCTGATCATACAGATTAATCCCAAAAAAGGTGATAGTTAAATTCGAATTCAGGTCTTGATACTAGGTAATTATTGCTTTATTGCTAGGAGTTTATTGGTTCCCCACTATAATGTGGATTCAGGATCTCTATTTCTGTACTTGTCTTGATGCTTTAACCAGCTACCCGCTACTGGGATGGTTCTTTCTGACCTCACAACTTCTACTTATTTACAATTTTGATTTACTTATGGTCTATTCCAGTTTACTTCAATCTCCCACAGCCACTACTTGATTCATCTATTTCTGAGTTTGCACTGGCATAAACAAGAGTAAAAAGCAAAAAAATATAAATTGCTTTCTAACTGCCCTAACTTGTTCACCAGTTATGGTTTGGCCATCAGGTGTTCATCCCATGGTCTCCTTAAGAGACTATGGGCCTACAAGGTACCATGTTGACTGGTCTGTTTAGCATTAGCTCTTGCTTTAATAGCTAGTATAGATACAACTTCAGCAAAATGTACTAAAAGTGAAAAGCTTTCAAATTCAAACAAATTTCTCTATTTGATTTTTTTAATTCTATGAAGTCAAGAGATTGAGAAGATTAAATTTTGGTGCTGATCTGGCCCCACTCAGTCACCTGCCATTACCAGAATCAGGTTAATACATGCAAAGTTTAACCTTGATTCCTCATCACACCTGAACTACTTTTTCATCTTTACTGGAAAATGGGCAAGAGAAGGTAGAGTGGAACTAAAAAGATCAACAGAGCTTTGCTGATGGGGCAACAAGTCCTCAGGAGCAGAGAAGTAAAATGGCCCCTTCACTATTTCTTACATGGCTGTCTTGTCACCCCACAAAAGAATGTAAATTATTGTACTTGAAAACCTAGACCATTACATTTGCTTTTCTTTCAAAATATTGTAAGAAATAAAGGATTAATAAGGTAGTGACAACAAGAAGAATATCAGGTATTTAAGACAGGCATTCTCTTTTCAAACCTCTGGCCTTTCATAATCCTGTCTATTTCAACTTTCCTATTTCTTTTTCTACATATCATACTTTAGAATAATTTATTCCAACTTTCCTATGTTTCTCATATTTGATTATAATCTCAATTTTGATTTTTCACCTTGCTTCCTGCTTCCATTACATTAAAAGTGCCCATTATGATCCCCAAATTAATTCCAAATGCTAAGTCCAATAGTCAATTTTCAGCCTTCATCTTACTTGACCTGTCAGCCACATTCAATACAGGGATCAATCCTTTTTCCTTAAAGCGCTTTCTCTACCTGGTTTTAGAACACACCCTATTAGTTTTCCCCATCTTACTGGCTGCTCCCTTCCCAGTCTCCTTTGCTGGTTTCTCCTCACCTCCTTGACAAATAAAAAGTGCTGTAGGAAGGACTTCTTTATCTACACTTATTCCTTTGTATCACCCAGCCTTATTACCTTTAAATACCATTTATACATCAATGATTACCAAATTTATATCTTTATGGACTTCTAGTCTTCTCACCTGAATTCTAGTTTTTTAAAAACGTCTTCAATACGCACACACTTAGATGACTCATAGTACTGAATTATTTCAGTAGCCGAAATGGTCTCCCTTGTTCCTGCCTTTGCACCCCTTACAGGCTTTTCTCAAAATATCAGAGTTATCCTTTTAAAATATAAATCATTTCATAATTTGCTCAAAGACTTCCTGCTGCACTCACAGCACTTACAATGGTCTTCAAGATCCTGCTATGTAGCCCCCATTATTTCTCTAATCTCATTTCCTAGTCCTGTGTCCTTATTTGCCCCACTTTTGCCAAATGGCCTTATTATCCTTCAGACAAGCCAAGCATACTCCCATCTCCGGCCACTGTACGTTCTTCTCTCTGCCAGGAAAGCTCTTCTGCTAGATACCTGCATGGCTCATCCTCTCGGCTTCTTTAGATCTTTGTGCTATTAAATCATTTTCTCAATGAGACCTTCTCTGACCACCCTGCATAAAGCAGCAATACAACATTCCAAGAGCGCTGCCTATTCCCCTTGAATCTTCCTTGACTTTTCTTGATATATTTATCATTATATAAAACATAAGGATTGAGAGCACAGGCTGTTTTGTTATGTTTATCCAACGTACAACACCGTGGTTAAGAACACAGACTTTAGAGACAATGTCTGGATTCAAAGTCTGTATCAGTCACTTCAGAGCTACATGAGCTTTGTTAACTTACTCAACCTTTCTGTGCCTGTTTCCTCAACTGGTAAATGGTAATAAAAGTAAGACTCAAGAGAGTTATTTTGAGACTTGAAATAAAATAAAATTTAAAAAAAGAGTTGTTGTGAGAATTAAATGAGTTAATATATGTAATATACTTAAAACAGTGCCTAGCATATGTTAATCCCTAATGTTTGCTGTGATGGTAATGACTTGGATGATAATGATGGCTCTTCCTTCCAGAATGTAAGAATGGGCAAAATATTATTTTCCAATTTTATTGAAGTGTAACACATAGGCAGAAAAATGTAAAAACCAAACCCCTAGCAACAAAAGTGAAACACCAATGTACTCATCACCCAGATCAAGAAACAAACTCCCCAGCAACCATTCCACTGGAAATATACCCTGCAGTAGATTGGGGGCTCACACGGTATGCACCACTAAATAATTTTTCAGGGAGGCTGTGCTAGTTTATACTCCCATCAAAAGAGTATGAGAATTACCACTGCTTCATATCTTCACCAATACCTGGAATTTTCCATCTTTTTAAATTTATCTGTTCTGGTGGATATGTAGTGGTCTCTCATTGTGATTTCAATTTTATGTTCATAATTACTAATGAAGTGAGCACCTTTACACATTTACTGGCTATTCTCTTTTGCAAAATGTCTGTTCAAGATACTTATTTTTTTCAAGGGCTGTCTGTCTCTTTCTCATTAATCTATAAGGCATTCTCTCTACTTTCTAAATAGCAGAATAGGATTTTCATCCCTTTCAACCCTGTATCCCAAGAACCAAGAACAGAGCTTGGAACATAATAAGCCTAAATAAGTATTTTTTAAATAAATGAATACTTTCTCTGCCTTTCTTCAGATCCCAATCATCTCTGATCCTACAATTCTGCTTCATAACCTGACAACATATGTGATTCTCAGTCTCTAATCCAATCCAAGGAGGTTCTAACATGTTGACTTCTTAATAATCTTTATAAAGTAGAACTCTTGTCCATAATACTCTTTAGGGTAAATCTTCCAATGGCTTCCTACTACTAACAGAATAAAATCCCAACTTCTTAACCTGGCATTTCAGGTTAACTTCCCCAACTTATTTTCCCAGCCTGCTTTCCCTCTTACCTGCTAATCTTCTACAATAACGGTCTTCAACCTTTTCGGCACCAGCGACCAGTGCTCCTATGAGAATCTAATGCCTGATGATCTTAGGTGGGGCTGAAGACGGTGATGCTAGTGCTGGGGAGTGGCTACAAATATAGACGAAGCTTTACTTGCTTGTCTGCCCTGCCGCTCACCTCCTGCTGTACAGCCCGGTTCCTAACAGGTCACAGACCAGTACCAGTACTTTATAACAGGGGCTGGGGACCCCTGTTGTAAAATACAAATTTGGGGTTGGGGAAGACAAGCCAGTTAGACACTAATACACAAATGAGAAGACAGAGATTGTCTCTTAAGCAGAGATAGTAGGATGTTCAAAAGCCAAGACAGGCAAGAACAAGATGGGCTTTTAAACCACAAGTATTCTGTGTTCAAGTACAACGTGAAAGAGTAAGAAGAGGAAAGATGAGGCTAGAATAGATAGAAACAGAGAACAGAGCTTATGCCATAAGGATCTTATATCTCCTCCTATTTAACAAAAATTGCTATAGTTATACAGCATTCATTTAATTTTTGTTGAAAGGATAAATCACTGAATTGTAACTTGATTCTGACTAATTCTGTCCAACGACATGCCTAACATTTTTATCTCCCGAAGGGCCGAGGATAGCAAAAGTTCTAGAAATATGTGTAGGTTTTCCGACCATTTCCTAAATTATCAACTCCGTAAGCAGATAAAAGTTTTTCAACTTTTTATCACATGGTCATATCAGATTTACCATATACAGTATCAGAACCTGTTTTGTATATTTAGAACTGGAACAAATTTGAAGTAATTTTTTAAATGCAATTGGCTCAATCATTAACAGATACTTTACATTGTACAGTGTGTTAAAGGTATTTTGTTTTAAAAATATTCTATACTTTGACAGTGCTTTGTTTCTAAAGTACTTTATTATTTAATTTGATCCCAAAATAATCTTAATATGTTAGCAGAAAAATAAAAGGGCTAATGTCTACATAGTAGAGAATCTGAAGCCTGGGGAAGTTAAGACACTTGCTCAAGGAGATGAGGCTAAAAGTGAGTACAACTAGGGAGTTAGGTCTTCTGAGCTCTATGCTGCATTCCTTCCATGACCCTTAGAGTCTGTAGGGAAGAACTGTGTGTAACAGGTTTTGTTCTTTGATAAGTTACTAAATATTAAGCCTTCAGAAAATGTTACAACAACATTATTGGCAGCTGACTTCACTGCTCCACCTACAACACAAACCTAACTGAAAACAGTATTCCACCCCTTCTCCACCCTGACCATGTTGCCTTATCAGTACAGTGATTCAAAATTCTCAGATGATTTAACATACTTTTGAACTCTTAAAAAGCACTTAAATGTACATTATTTCTAAAACTAACTAGCAAGCTAACTAATTGTGACATTATATGCTATATCCAGCAGGGGAGAAAAGGTCTGAGTTTGGCCATATTGCCCAGATGGCTCCAACTTATAACTAAGAATTTTAAATCTTCAAGAAATTCTGGAGAAATATATTTATAGACTTAATATCATAAGGTATGAAATGATCAGTCTTCATAGGTCATGGTACTTTACAGCCAATGATTCTTCTCTAATATTAATTTTTAAATCCCCTTCCTTTAGCATAAAGCACAAAGGATAGGCAGGACTACGAGAGAATAGAAAACACAGAGCAGAGAGGAGGAAACCACAGACTACTAAAGGGCGTGCACTTTGTCTTATAAAAGCAAACAAAGAACTTAATTTTCCAAGAGTCAATGGAGAATAGAAAATATGAGCAATGGAAAACGGAGCTTGCAGGGCTCACTGGTAGTAATTTTCTGTCATCTTTCTCTCTCTCTCCCCCTCTCCCTCTCTCCCTCCTTCCCTCTCTCTTGCATTTTCGATAAACAAGCAATTGACCTTGAAAAAGTAAGCCAACTCATTCTAAATCCCTGGCGGTTCCTCACGCTTTCTTCAATGAATTCTGGCCATAGGATCAGCCATATGAAGAACTAATGTAAAAAATATGTAAAGAATTACATACTTATTGTTAGGAATTATAATTTTAAAAAATCACTTACAGATTAATATAAAACCCAATGACTTTAAAAAATATTAAATTCAACATAGGACAGTTCTGAATTATGAAGACCCCCAGGTAAAAGTTAATCATACGTGGCCATTTGGGGCAATTATCAAAAACAGTTTGTTGGTAGGAAGGCACTTGTAAAATATTAGGCATCACTGCCTCTAAGAATTCAGTCAACTCAAAAAAATAAACTGATTTTATACCTGCCTTAAGATTTTTGTCCTTTCAGACTTTCACAATTTATCAAGATTTTTGACCTGAAAATTATTGTAATTACTTTCAAGTCCTATGTCAATTAAATGTTCCTCTGACACTGTATAGGTTCTTTTATAGTTGGAGTTTCATACCTTAAAAACATACCACGCAAGTACTTCTACAATAATGGAAATATCCCTTGGTTTTTTTTTTTTTCATCTCTTTAAGACTAAAAAGCAGAAAAAAAAGATATACACATTTTTAGAAACTTCAGTTTATAAAACTGACCTGAAGCTCTTTGATTTTTCCCAAATTCTTGTGGTATTTACTTTACTTCCACCATGCTTTTGCTGTTACAATATCTTGAGTTTCAATGTAAGTTTTAGTCAATAGATATAAAACAAAAGTTTAATTGGTATATGTCAAATACACAACTGTAAACATGAAATTAATACAGAACATCTGGGGAGAGGGAGCTTTGGCAATAGGAGCAACATGCAAGAAACAGGTGTGTTTCAAAAACCAAAATAAGTCATATGATGGGGAGCATGGCTAGAAATGAGTTCAGGGAAGCAAGGCAAGAAGTAAATCAGTTTAATCTGTTACAGCTCTCAGAGACTAGCAACCATTTTGATCTTTGTTACATTCTGGTGCAGATATTGTATTGTTAAACAACTAGCCTTTTCTCAGGAATTAGCAGCTGTATCCTTGCCTCTCATTTATGCAAATTATGTATGTTTAAAATCTTTTTTTTGTTATGAAAAATTTTATTTTGAAATAATTTTTGATGTACAAAAGAGTTATAACCACTCTCTTTTTAAACACTGTCCTTTTAAGGTTATTTTGCTAATATCTTTTCTCAAGCAAGGTGTTATATTACTACATGAAGTAAATAGTTGATTTTGGTTTTGTTAGTTTAATGGTTTTAAAATGGCTGCTTCAAAATGTTAATTGACAAATGTCAAAAGATATTTTAATTTTTAAGAAAATTCTGTCCTGACATCAATAATAAAAAAGCTATGGTTTGGGCATACATTAGCTACTTAAATGTTTATTATTCAATTTTCTTAGCTTTTGTGTCATTTAAAATCAATGCCAATATAATTTCCTGGATATCCACTATGTAAAAAGATATAAGTACCAATTTTGCCTGTAAATAGGCCTATTTTTCTTCTAAAAATAAAAGTCTACAGAATAATGGTAATGACACAACAAATGGCAGACAAAGCAATACTTTCTAGCAATTTATTGGAAAAAAGCACGATTTTACTTTTTAAATTAATGGCAAAAGTCTTTCTGATCTTCTAAAATATCAAATTATTAGATAACTACAGGCTTTCTCTTCCAGATACAAAGGGTGAAGTTGAAAGATAATTTCTTGTTTTGTCAAAATATCCATTCACTACAGGAAGCTCTTTTAGCGGGTATAGTTATCTACAGGGCATTCAGTGGAACACCTTATAGGAATCTCAAATTTACCACATCCAAACGGGAACATGTCATCGTTCCTAACAAAATCTACTCTTCCTTCTCTGTCACCCATGTCTCAGTGAATGGTAAGTACAGTGCTTCCCACCCACCCTGCTGCCTTAATCAGAAACCTAAGAGTCATTCTTAACTCACACCTCTCCCATGTCCCATATATTTTGTCTCCAAGGCCTGATCATACTACCCTGTAATCTCCAAAAATTTCCCACTTCTTTCTCTACTAATTACTACCTCCCTTGGCTACTAATCATTTATTGTCTGTATTACAAAAAAAAAAATTTTTTCTTAACTAACCTCTACACAGCTATTGTTACAGTTTCTCCAGTCTTTTCTGGCTGTAGTGTGAAGAATGTTGTGCTTTTTAAAAAGAAAATCTGATTAGGAGACTTCAATGGCCCAGCCCCATCTTGCTCCCAATATTAAGTCCAAACTCTTTTAATATGAAATAGAAGGCCCTGCATAATTTGCTTTATTTCCCTCTTGGTTCATTTCTTTCCATTGATCTCCTTGCATACTATGCTCCCTGCATACTGAATTTCTTTTAGATGCTCAAATGCAACACGTTCTTTACATAGTTAGCCTGGAAGACATTCTGTAACATTCACAACCACAAGAATATCATTAATAACCCTCATTATCATGATTCTGTATTTTCAAATTAGCCAGCTTGCTAAGATTTATTTGTAACCTCCCAAATCAATACTTATACCATTTTTGCAGTCATTATGCAGATACGTGCAGAGCTGTGAACATTTTGAGTTGCCAGATCCACACATTTCCAGCTCAGGTCAAACAAGTCTCTCATACTGTAAACAAGTGTTCTTTCACAATCAATCTAGTGCCTTTTTTTTTTTTTGCATTTTTGTGCCTTTTTATTGGTGGTGTCACTGTTTAAAATGGTCCCCAGGTGTTAGTGCTAAAGGGCTGTCTAGTGTTCCTAAGGCCTTTCAGAGAATATACATGTTAGATTAGACAAGCTCTATTCAGACATGAGTTATAGTGTCAACTTCGTATTAATGAGTTAACAATATAAATTAAATAAGGTGTCTTTAAATAAAAGCACACATAAAACAAGATTATGTATTAGTCAACAAAAATGTAAACAGAGGCTCGCAGAAACATAATTTTGTCATTTCTCTAGGAGCAACAGCACAGTATTCACTAATTCAGTGTTCATGGTGACTTCCTAGAACATAACTACTGTAAATAATGAGGATCAACTGTCTATGAATATTTTGATATTATTTTTCTGAGTCAAAAGTGTGCTTTTTAAAAATTGTAATACATGTCAAACTTCCCTTTAATAATGAATTTTTTTTAAAAAAAATCTAAAATGTACTTATTAAATGTTTTTTATACTAACCTTTTTATTTTAAAATTAAATCTTTAAATGAATTAATAAAGTCCCTAATGATTTCTATGCCACTTTTGCATTTTAAGTGAATTAAAATTCATTCAAATGGATTGTTAAATGATATTGTATTGCCCCAGATGGAAAAGTCCTGAATTTGCTAACCAGGTACTTAATTATTATTAAAACAAAAATCAATAATGTGAGCAAAGTTAGAACATGTAGTTATGACAGTCATATTTTCTGTAATATTGTACACATTCACTATATTTCAAAATGTTTTGATGAATTAATAAAGCAAATAACTAAATACAAGGTAATATGCCAACAAGCAGTCTGATTAAGCATGTAGGGTAAAATAACTAAAGAACTGAGTTATAATCTAGTAAAAATAATAATCTAGTAAAAATAATACATTTCCTTAATTAGATGACGATAACTAAAGAAACAACAGCTAACACTTACTGAACAGTTACAATGGTATAGCCACTGTATTTTAGCACTTAAAACGGATTATCTCATTTAATTCTCAAAATTCCTAGAAAGCAATTACTGTTACTTTCCTCATTATAGGCATAGAACCTGATACACAGGTTAAGTAACTTGTTCAAGGTCATACAACAAAGGAAGCAGTTAAGACTCCAGAGCTCCAATGGTTTACTACAGTGTCCAACTGAACATGTTTAAAGCTTCAAGGTATTTATTAAAAATGAAAATTCCTGGCTCTAAGTCCAAGTTTACTGAATTAAAATTTCTGGAGGTAGAACTTAGGAGACTACATTTTAATAGACATCCCAGGTGATGAGCAGTCACAATGTACTTTAAGAGCCACCACTTTAAGTACATGACTGACCCCTTATTCCTATGCTCAAAGCATACCTACTGACTATAACTGGAAAGCATCTTGCCTTCTCCATTCTTTCTGTGTCTTTGTTCATATTATCAGCTCCCTCTGGAATGTCCATTTATCCTACAAACCCTACTGAAATTCCACCTCAATCCTTTCCTGTATGTGCATTTTTCTCTCTTCTCTTGATCTGCCAATGAACTTTAAGCCTCGAATACATTATATCTCTTAGGCTATCTAAAGAAGCAGCATACTTAATTGAAAAGCAGGAGACTACAGTTTACTTTGTATTTCTTAAAAAGCTTAATTAACATGGTGCCTTGCCTGGAGCAGATGTGAAATTTTTTTTTTAAGTTGAATTAAAGAATTGCATTACAGATCCTTTTCCCCATCAATGTTTACGACTTGACACAAAAGACAAATATTAGTTAACAAGTTAATGTACCAATCTGGCTTAAATGAATGGAGTGGAGATAAAAAGACTATGTAAAAATAATTTAATCCATAGTAATTTACTAGTTATCCACATTTCCTTTAAGCTGTGAAGACATGATAATACTTATGATTTCAATAACTGTTCTAGCAGATGTACAAGGGGAGCAGATGACAAGAAAACAGCAGCCACGAGAAAGGTAAAATGCATGATGACCATTTCTAGACATTTCTGACATCACATCAATTCGGAGTGGAAACCGCAAATTGAAATGATCAGTTTTGCACATTACTTGTTATTTAGCAACTGCTGTTTCCACTTAGAAAGAGGTAGGAACCTATAGACACTTGAATTAATGAAAATTTATGGGAAAATAGGATATGGTACATATCAAATTTTTACATAGTTGAGCTCCAAGAACTATATCTATATCACAAAATCAAATATATCTGCATGATATATGTTCTGAAGAATTTCATTCCATTTATAACTTCAATCTCCAAAAAATAAGAATTTCCTGTTTTGGCTTTTTGGAATAAAAATTTATGTGGAAACACTGTGAATGGTTTTATTCTAGTCCAATGAAGCTGTCACATTAAAGAGATATGAAGCTTTTTTTGTCAAAATTGATGTTTTCTCTCTTTTCACCTTCAAATTACACGAGGAGCATTTTACTTAGTCTCTACTTCCTTAGTATGACCTATGAATTAAAGCCAGAACCTTAAGACAATATTTCTGAACTGTTCCCTACTCTATTATTTCAGTCCTGAAATAATTTAAAAAATATATGCATATAATATGTGAATTATAAGCCAAGATTTAAAAGTCTTATTAAAAAATTAAAAGAATACATTTGATTAGCATTTATCAGATAAAGGAGTGAAAGTTTCCAATGAGAGCCACAAAATATCCTGTGGAAAACTATTAGAATTCAAAAAGTTAAGAATTTTTATAATCCTGACACCATTCTGTGCTCTTACCAGTATATTAACAGCAGTATTAGTAGTATTTGCTCGTTCAGAGCCAAGTATATAAAAAAGTCTGTTGAAATGAACTATATCAACATTTGTCATGTATTAAGGCCCACATTTTATAATAGTATCTATTTAAGGAATGGATATTTAAAATTCCATGAAGTTACCTATATGTGGATAAACTACTGACTGGAAAGAATTTTTTCAAGTTGTTTATCATTTATTCAGTACTGACAAAAGAATATATGCTATAAAACCTAAAGAAATGATACACAAGAGTGTTTTTTTTAAAAAATTTTCCTAATAAGATGAACACATGGATTTCCATGATCCAATGTGTCAAAAAAACCCACACAAACTGAAATTATAAAATAGTTTTCTAATACATCAATGAGCTACAGGAAAGGCTGTGTTCAGAGCAAAATTCATAGCTTTATATATACATCTTGCTAAAAAGGAAATACAAAAAAAAAACAAAAAACAAAGAAATCTAAAGAGGATTTTCACTTGTAAATCCTGAGTTATTGTTCTATTTTTTCTAATTCAGTAATTTTAAAAATGTTCTTATTTCATTATAATAAAAAAATCCAGTATGATTTAAAAGCAAAAGTTTATGAAATACATAGGTCACTAGATTTAATCTTAAGAGACAAAAAGGGAAAGCACACAGTATTAGGTGTAGAAGAGTGCTGGAGCCACTGAGAATCTGAAAAGCTATAAATAGGAACTCTGAATAACTCTCTGATAATAAAGTGTTAACAGCTAGAGAGATGGAAAGAATAACTACTGAGGCAAACAGAAATTAATAAAATTAACTCAGTTAAAAGATAGGAGATCTAAATAAATCAATAAGCATGAAAACAGTTCAAACTATGTCAAAATATCCATCAAAAAAGTATAAGTGTAATATATTTCACAGGTAAATTATCTGACACAGAATAAATTAGTTCTATGCCCATTAATCTCTCCCAAGGCGGACAGCAAAATGCTTTTTTATTTTTTGCTGACAGCCAACTCTGACAGTTAGTTTGGGGTCTCTACGGAGCTAAGTTGGGAAAACAAGGGAAATAGCTAGAAGAGATTCTGAGTCGGGTAAATTTCTCTTTCCACACTCAAGAATTCCTGCTTGGACTGCTAGCCAAGTATCAGCACTACTCAGTAACTAGCTAATTACAGAGTTTTTCTTGGGGAAGTAACTGCACTAATATATCATAACTACCAAGGACCAGAAGCAGTATCCTCTCCTCACCCACCACCAGATCAATGACTATAGTTTTTTTTTTTTCAGATTTAAGTATTTTTATTGACAGCTCTGAAATGCAGTGTTAAAGAAGAAACAAATGGCCTAAAATGGAGTCGCTCATGCTAAGCCCCACCAAAGCTTAATATCTAGCCTGAGAGCATTTTCAGCATCCCCCAGGAGTGGAATTTTATATAAACTAGTCCAGAATTTCCTGGTGAGCACTAGTGAAGAAACTTGCCTAACTCCCTGACTTCTACTAAGGGAAAATGACCATGCCTGAAATAATTCACTCTTTTAACTTTCTTGTCCTGTCCTATGTCTATCTATAAAAGCCTTCCATTATGTATAGCTCCTCAGAATACCTTTCTAATTACTAGATAGAATGCTACCAAATTCATGAATCATTCAATAAAGCCATTTAGATTTTTAAATTTAAGTTGAATTTTTGTTCTTTAACAAGTGCAAATAATAAAACAATGTATGTTTTTCTGCTTCTTAATCTCAAAACCTATCTAAAGTGTCTTTTGATTTTTCTAATCTTTTGATATAGGGATTTTTCCTGAGAGAAATCCAGGTCATTTGTTTTTTAGGGATTGCAGTTTTCTTGTTCGTAGTATTGATTCACCAAACATTCTGGGTTATCAAGAGACTTCCTTCCCAGCTATTGCCTAGGAAACTCAGAAATTCTCTAGTCATTCATTCATTTATTCCAAAATTTTACTTAGCCTAAAAAGTAGAGATATAGAAGTGAACAAAGTCCAAACCCTCATGCAGTTTGCACTTATGGGGAATAACAGACAACTGTTAAGTGCTACCAGGTAACATATACCAAGTATTGTTCTCCATACTCTTGAACATATTAACCCACTTAAATCCTTACAACAACCCTATGAGTCAAGGGCGACTTTTACTCTTTCTTTAAAGAAGAAGAAACTGAAGCACAGATCACAAATATTTGTCCAAGATCTTAGATACTTCTAGGCAGCCTGGCTCAAAGCAGTGCTGTCTAATAGAAAAATAATGTGAGCCACATATATAACTTTAAATTTCCTAGTAGCCAAATTAAAAAGGTAAAAAAAAATTGGTGAGACTGATTTTAACATATCTTAACATATCCAAAATATTACTATGTCAACATATAATCAATATAAAAAGTTGAATTATTTTACATTCTTTTTATCCTACAGAGTCTTCAAAATCTAGTGTGTATCTTACACTACAGCACACCTCATTTTGTACTAGCCACATTTCAAGTGCATCATGAGAGATCATACAGGATTATCATTAGCCAGGAAAAGATCTATTATTGCTTTCATACCATTATAAAGTCCAAAAATCTTAAATGGAATCATCTTAGGTTAGGAACCCTCTTAACATTTGGTCTTTGCCCCTATTCCTAAAATTTCCTAAATAAGAGCAATAAAAGTGAAAGGAATACCTTTTGTTAATCATAAGTCCCTTTCCACCATACCAGAGTTTATGTTAATGTAGTGATTTTTGAAATGCCCCTACGGGTGGGAGGCTGGTTGCCAGGAACCACCCACATGATTAGATGGTTAGGACTTTCAGCCCCACCACACACACTCACCTGAAGAAAGAAAAGCTGGAGGTTGAGCTAATCACCAAGGGTCAATAATTTAATCAGTCATGCCCATGTAAAGAAGCCTCCATAAAAATCCTAACTGAAGGGTTAGAGACCTCTCAGGCTGGTGAATATGTGGCGGTGCTGAGAGGGTGGCCTACCCAGAAGCCCCACGCTCCTTCTCACATACCTCGCACTATTCATCCATTCCATCGGGCTGTACCTGAGCTGTATCCTTTTATAATAAACCAGTAATCCAGTAAGTAACTGTTTTTCTGAGTTCTGCTAGCCATTTCTAGAAAATCGTTAAACCTGAGGAAGGGGTTTTGGGAACTCGCAATTTATAGCCCAGTTGGACAGAAGTTGTGGGTAACCTGAGGATCCACTATTTGTAACTGGCACCTGGTGAAGGAGGGGCAGCCTTGTGGGACTGAGCCCTTAATCTGTGGAAGCTAAAGCTAACTCCGAGTACATAGCATCGAAATTTGATTAAAGAACATGCAGCTGGTGTTGCTCGCTTGGGGACCAGAGCGTTCTGTAGGTAGCGACAGAGGAAAGTTTTCCTTTAGTTGGTGTCGTTTTTTTCCCCTTCACCACTATTCTAGACAGTGCTTATAACCACTGTTCCATGCTTCGCAACTAAAAAAATAGATAGTTTACTCTCAGAATATAAAAAGTTTTGTATGAAGAAGTCTATTAATATTAATTTATGCTAAAAATATGGAGGAAAGCCAAGAAAAAAAATTTTTAACCAGCATCCACCCCTACTTAATAAAATAAAACACCTCCATGAAATAGAAAGAGAAGAATCCTCCTATAAGATTATATATCTAGAGCTAAAGCTCAAATAAACTCTGGTGGCATCCTGCCTTAATGGCAAACACTAGAAATTGTCTTTAAAGTTCGTAACAATATTTTAACCTGTTCTGAAAGTACTAACCAAAATGGAATTAGGCAACAGGACAAAATAAGATGGATAAGTACTGGAATGAACTGGTATTATAATCATCATTTCTGCATAATAATCACATAGAAAAATCTAGGAGAATTAAATGAAAACCCATTAAAAATAAGAGACTTCTATACAGCAGCTACAAAATATATAGAAAAATAAGTAGCTTTTTTTTATATACCAAAAATAGCCAATTATAAAATATAATTTAAAAATGAACTATTCAAAACCACACACCCCTGCTAAAAGGAACCAGTGTTCCTTGGATAAGTGGCAGATTCCAAAGCTAGAGCAAGGTAAGTACAAGAGGAGTCTAGAACATCTCACACCAAAAAAATGAAGTAGTACTTAAAAAATGATGAGGCTATATAAAGAGTATACAGAAGCCATCTTGCTGGTGAAAAATAGGATAAATGTGAGTATAAAAATAGTGATACTAATGAATTACTGCATCAATAATCCTTAAGTAGTTTTATTTTCCTAACATAATTTTACAATTTACACCAATGCCTCTTATGTAGTATTCCTGCCCTAAAGTCATAATCTGAATCATGAGGGAACACCAAACAAATCTGCAATAAGGTCCACTGTACAAAACAAGCAGTCTTACTTTTCAAAAATATCAACATCATGAAAGACAAAGGCTCAGGGTATAAAGTACAGCATACGAAATGTAGTCAACAATATTGTAATAACTACACATGGCGCCGGATGGGTAACAGACTTACTGGGGTGATCCTTCATGAGGTAGATAAATGTCTAATGACTATGCTGTACACTTGAAACTAATATAATGTACATCAGCTGTAATTGAAAAATAAAATTTTTTAAAAAGAAAGATAAAAGCTGAAGAACTGGTCAAGTTAAAGGAAACTAAAAAGAAATGACAACTAAGTGCAGTGAACTGGATTCTGGATATTTGTTATAAAAGAAATTACTAGGATAATTAGGAAAAATTAATTATGGACTACTGCATTCGTTTCTTAAAGGCTGCTGTAAAAACGTGGCTTACAACAACAGAAATACATTCTTTCATCGTTCTGGAGGTTATAAGTCCAAAATCAAGGTGTCACTAAGGCAATGCTGAAACTCTGCACAGAACCCTTCCTTGCCTCCTCCTAGCTTCTGATTGTGGCTGGCAATCCTTGAGATTCCTTGTCTTGCAGCTGCCTGTTGTCACACAGCATTCTCCTCTTATAAAGGCCAGTAATATTGGGTTAGGGCCCAGTTCAGTATGACCTCATCTTAACTTGATTACATCTGCAAAGACCCTATTTCCAAATAAGGTCACATTCACAGGTACTGGGGGTGAAGACTTAAACCATCTTTTGCGGGGAACACAATTCAATCCACAACAACTGTATGTTAGATAACTACATTATAGCAATGTTAAACCTCCTTAATCTGATAATTGTACTGTGACAGTTTAAGAAAAATGTCCTTGCTTTTATGAAATACACACGAAAGTAATTAAGGATAAGGAAAATACAATGCTTGCAACTAACTTTCAAGTGGTGGTGTGGGGGAAGGAATACTCATACACATATACAAGGAGGGAAAGATAAAATCAAATGTGGCAAAATGTTAACAACTAATAAATCTAGGCGAGGGAAATCTAAGCGTTCTACTACTCTTACAACTCTTCAGTAACTTTGAAATTATTTACAAGTAAGTTATTTTGTTGTTGTTGTTTAACCACACAGGAAATAATACCTATGAATAAGCTTAACAAAAAAATGTTCCAAGTCTATATTAAGAAAACTCTGTGGGATATAAAGAACTTCAAGAAATCGAAATGTATCACTTAAGTTTAGTTAAGATCCATTACTATTAAGATGTCCATTCTTCCTAAAAAAATCTAAATAATTAATATTATTTAATTCAAAATCACAATGAAGTTCATATGGAAAAGTAAATGCATAAAAATAGCCAAGAAATGTTTGAAAAAGAAAAATGAGATTCTTCCTACTAGTAATCATAATCTCATAGTTAAGAGCACAGGCTCTGGAATTAAGGGGCTGGTTACAATCCTAGCTTGTAGTCTGAATAAATGTAACTTCTCAAAGGCTATTTCTTCATCTGTAAAAATAAAGATATTAAGAATAAAAATATCTAACTCAGAGCTTATTTAGGCAGGTAACACATATATTAAAATTGGAAAGATACAGAGATTAAATAGTATAGCCCCTGCACAGGAAGGATGGCATGCAAATTCATGAAGTGTTCCATTTTTTAAAGAATTTTTTCATTAAATAAAATGGTTACATGTCAAATCATTTAAGCCAGATTTTCAAAAGAAAAATACCTAACTCAGAGGGTTTTTGGAGAAATGAATTAGTTAAAATGTTAAAATATTTATCACTGTGACTAGCAAGCAGGCACATCAGCTGCTGTTCTTTTCTATTGTTATGATGGTCATGATCATCATCACGCAGCACCTATGTGGTACTGACACAGGAACAAACAAGTAAAGATCTGGAAAAGAGAGGCCAGAAACAGGCCTAAGAGTAAAAGAATCTGTAAATGCCAAAAGTGGGAAAAGGATACTTAATAAATAGCGCTGGTGAGCTATATCATCTGAAGAAAAAATAAAGAATTGGATTTTTATCTCGCAATATGTACATAAATATAAATTTCAGAGTAAAAAGCTATATTATTTACAAAACACTGGTAAGAACAGATATCACACTTGGTCTTTGCCAAAAGGCCAAGCAGCAATATAAAACGAAAAAACCTGTAAAGAGAATTTTAAAAATGACCATCAGCTGTGAAAAGTATTCTTAAAACACAAAATCCAGAAGTTATAAAAGGAAAATGACTTTTAATATTTAAGAGAAAATATTAAAGACAAGTAGAGATACAGAGAAAATGTTTGCAACACAAAAACAAAGGATTAATATCCATACTGTAGAAAGACTCCCTAAAAATCTGTAAGAAAAAGACAAATAACCTAAGCAAAATTGTCAATGGTTATGAACAAGTAGCTCACCACATGGAAAAATGCACAGTAGCCTTCAATTGAAACAGAAACAGAAATAACTTAAAGGTATCTTTATTGCATATATAACAAAAATAAAACCATGTTCTCATATGGGATAAACAGGCATGCGTATATATTCCAGTTCAATCTTCCTTTTTAAAAAATCTGAAAATACATTTAAAAAGCTAACCTGTTAATATTCCCGGATCCGAATATGATCAAAAAGATAAAGCACTGTCTGCTGTGCCATTAGAAGACTTAATTACAGAAAGAAGAAAATAAAGCAGACAAAAAAAGGAATCACTGACCCTTGTTAGAAGGAAACTAAGCTTATCAGGTCCAACCACTCACCCACAAGAAAATACCACTGACAAATAATCTAGATCCAGCATTTACTCAAACTCCACAGGCAGGTGGTTCAATGATTTAATAAGGCACTGCTGGATTATTGAAAATTACTTCTTTATGACCTTCCAATTGTTTATAAGTGGTAACTGATTAATAAACTGTTGGAATCAAAGGCAAATTTTCAGTGTCTGCATTTATTAAAATTTATCTTCTCAGGCATCATTTAATCAATTTTCTTTGAGATGTCTTGAGATGTCTACTGTCTCCATAAATTATCTATTACTCGTGGGGCCCTGGGAATATCAGAAATGTCTTCCAGAACCTTCAGATAGAATTCTTCTGTACCCAGAAGCTTAAAATCAGTTAAAGCTGGATGCCCTCTTACTATACTATTACCTACTTTCTTAATCTTTTTTTTTCTAGCTTTTCCAACTTAAAGAGCATCCTCTTATACAGAAGTTAGGAGATAAAAAAACATGCTAGGTGTTTCCTGTTTTCTATTATTTCAAGTTTCCTAAGTTGTGGATTTGTGGCTTCCTTCTTACTCTAGGTGTAAATTTATCTCTAAGCATCTCCTATGTCATCATTAGTTTTTCTTCTTCTAACCATCAATCATTCTAAAAATCCCATTCATCCCCTGACAATATTCTAAGAGGTTCTTGACCTCTCTTCTACTTGACCTTTATTACAAGTTCCTCCTTCTGACTTTAGTTCTATTTATTATTATTATTATTCAAAAATAAAAACTAAGCCCCAGTTGGAGTGGCTAAGGAAGTGTGGGGGGAAGAGAGCTTTCCGTGCCCATAATTTCCATCTGTCACTATCCCGATCATCAAATTCTTGCATATGGCTAATTACTGTCTTTTCTCAATCACTAAAAGAGCTATATAAATGCTGATACAACAATCCCCATTCTACTCTGATACCCTCCCCACCAAAGTGCTTCCCAAGCTTTTCATATACAAAGTCTGGGGGCATCTTTAGACTTTTTATTCCTTAGGTGGTATAATGCCCATTAGGATCTTAAACCATGGGCTCTGACTGGTTTTCTAATGTTTCCTGAAGTCTAGGACATACATTTCCTTAAAGTCCAGAGTTAGTTATCTTTGCTGTTATTTTTAATACAAACCCAAGACAAACACGGTCCCTATCTCCAAAAGTTCTTTCTAGAATCTACGTATCACTTTTTTTTCTATAGATCCTAATTAAGTTCAAAATAGAAAATATTTTGTTGTTGGTTTTCTTTTATTATAGTTGACATATAATGCCATACTAGTTTCAAGCATATAACAAAGTGCCTCCATATCAATATGCCTTACAGTGAGCACAAGTCTAGTAACCTTCTGTTACCAGTTATAACAATATTATTGGCTATATTCCCTATGCTGTATATCACATCCCTTTAACTTATTAGTTTTATAACTGTACTACAGTACTTATTAGTACTATAATTTGTACCTCTTAATCCCTTTTCCTTTTCTGCCCATCCCTCCAAACCCCTCCACTCTGGCACACACCACTTGTTCCATTTTTATGAGTTTGTTTTGTTTTACTGGCTCACTTGTTTTGTCCTTCAGATTCCACATATAAGTGAAAACATACAGTATTTGTTTTTTTTTTCTGACTTATTTCACTTGGCATAATACCCTCTAGATCCATCCAAACTGTCACAAAGGGCAACGTTTCATTTTTTTTTTAATGGCTGAGTAATATTCCATTTTGTGTGTGAGTGTACATGTATACACACATCTTCTTTATCCACTCACCTGTCAGTGAAAACCTAGGTTGCTTCCGTATCTTGGCTTTTGTAAATAATAATGCAATGAATACTGGAGTGCATGTCTTTTTGAATTAGTGTTTTTTATTTCTTTGGTTATATACTTCAAAGTGGAATTGCTGGGTCATACGCTTGTCCTATTTTTAATTTTTTGAGGAACTTCCATACTGTTCTCCATAGTTGCCACACCGATTTATAATCGCACCAACAATGTACAAGAGTTCCCTTTACTCCATATCCTCACTAATACTTGCTTATTTCATGTCTTTTTGACAATAGCCATTTTAACAGGTGTGAAGTGGTATCTCATTGTGGTTTTGATTTGCATTTCCTTAATGATTAATGATGGTGAACATCTTTTCATGTGTCTGTTGGCTATCTGTATGTCTTTGGAGAAATCTCTATTCATGTAAAACAGCAAGTATCTCTATAGCTTCCTTCACTACCTAAAACGTGAAATTAAATTTTTCCAGATACCTTGTTTTTAAAAAGGAAACTTTCAAAAAGGTGTTGAAATATTTGACATTTTCCATAACCAGTTTGTTTCTATACTAGTTTCGTTGCCTTAAATTCAGAAGATACCATCTATAGCCATACCTTTCATATAAATATTCTAACCATGTTTTTACAACTAAATAGTGTATTTCCATATAAATGTCTATCTTGTTTAACTATTAAGTTACTTCCTCTCCCTTTCTGTGGCAGAGACAGCTGCTACCTTTCCACCAAAAATTCATCCTCTCCCCTGCCAAGGACTATTTTTCCCAGCTCTACTTACAACCACATATATGCATATGACTCATTTACATCAATGTAACATAAGAACTGATGTGTGTCAGAGTTTTTAAGAAGCATGGTTGCTAGAGATACACTTAAAGAATAGATCAAAAGAAAAGGAAACCCCTTACTCTAAGTGCACACTTTTCTTACTGCTCTTTAACATTTACAAGTCACTACCAAATCAAACCTCAGCGTCTCTATTAGGTTAAAGTAGAAAGTTTATTTGAATTCATCCTGAGGTTAATGCCACTAGTTTAACACTAGGCCTACTATTCCAAGGAGTCTTGAGTAAAAACCATGTGTGGTTACTGCATGAGCTTTTAGTGAGGAGCTAGCTATCTGCTGACAGTCCTTTCTCTAATGCCCATGGTAGGCAAATATTGCCAGCGGATTGTTGCACTTTCCTACATTTAGAAATATTTTTAAAGTATCTACCTATGTGCTACTACTGTTCTAATGCTTGGACTAACTTCCTTAACCAAAGCAAAGATCCTTACCTTCATGGAACTTACATTCTGGTGGCAGCCACTCTCATCATTTAGACTTGGCACAACAGTTTAAAACATATCTGCCAACCCTTATGCCCTTATGCAGACTTAATAAATATGGGCAATGACAGAACTGTTGGAGTGATATATGAAGGAGTTGTACTGTAGATACTGTATGTGGGATAATAATGCTATAAAATCAAGCTAGTATTCCCACTAGAAAACAATGCTCTAGCTTATTAGGGAGGACAAAGGGCACATTCTTAGATACAACTGAAAAAATAAAAGGAAGCCAAAGAAGAAAAGACTTCTAAGGTGGTGAAGGAAATCACTGTCAATGGAACGTGACATAGTGGCAAAAGTAGCAAACAAAATTCCCATTTGGAGCTTCAGATGAGACTCTTCATCCACAGAGTGAGGAATTCATGTAACAATAAGATTTATAAAACAAGGCAGTATGGAAGAACCCTACTGTTTCCTCCAGAAGGAAGTGACGCTTTGAATAGTTGGTGAGTCTGTACCAGGTGTAGGAAATTCCATCCTACTGACAGGCCAAATTAGAAAGTGTGCTCTCTTTCTGTGGCATGTGTCTGAAATGTGATGGAGGGCCATTTAGAAAATGCAGAACTTCCATCTATTTCTAACACATGTAGGAATAAGTGATAAAATTAGTAGGAATGAAGGAAATGTACAGTAAAAGTCTGAGCAAGCCTTTGAGTCAGAAGACGCAACCTGAACATGAAAGAAAGAGAAAGGCGAGGAAGAGGAGGAGGGGAAGGGAGAAAGGTAGAAGGGAAGGGGGAGAGAGAAAGGGGCTGAGTATATATAGACTACATATATACTTTATAAACCCAAACTTACAAAAGGCCAGCATTTGCTACAGTTTAGAGTAATAACCCACCTTTTGCATGAAGCTTCCTTATTCTTTCAATGAATTAAATTTAAACAGAAAAGAAACCTGATTGGAAAAAAATCTGAAAACTGTCTCTGTTAATCTGGGATTAACATCTTATTTTATTAAAAAATAATGTTTTGGAATTAGTATATCAATTTTCCATTACAAACCCAAATCTACAAAAGGAAAGCACTTGCCACACGTTAGTAGTGTAATAACTTTTTCATATAGTTGACCTTGACATCTATTAAGAAATATGCACCAGAAAGCTATTTCCACTAAAAAAAAAATTTTTTTAAGTATAAGTGGCTGAAAATTCTCAGCCCTGATACAAACGTACAGTTTAAGGGAGGAGGAAAAAGATAAATTCTTTTTCCATCATTGCTCCTTATTCCCAAACAAGTTAGTTGTCTCATAGGAAAAAGTTTTGCTGTCGTTAGCTTTAGATTTAAAACCAGTTCTACCCAATCATGTGACCTTGGCAAATTATATATACTTTCTGATCTTCAGTTTCTTCACGTATAATATTTCACCCATGATTTTTGTATATTTTGCAAAGGTATTTCAAAGATTTAAGTTAATGATAATGCATATGAAAGTGTAGCATAGCACCTGTCATCAAACAGGCTTTCCTCCTTACCCAGGGCCTAAGAGGAGTGAATGGGTGGGAAACAGAAAAAAGGACACAAAAGGGAAAATTACAAACTCCATTTTACATCCACTCTTCATTTTCCCAAGCCCTTTTCTACTTTGCTCATTTCTGTTTCTCATTCGCAATCTGTTGAAGCTTTTCTAGTCTTCACACTGTCCTATAGGGTTAGTTAGGAGACAGGCTTGACAATGCCTAGCAAGCAGGTGTGAGAAACTATAGAAGCTTCTGTATTTACATTCAGCTTAACAGTAAGGCCTCACTGAAAGAGTCCTAGCATCCTTATATAGGACTCACAGTGATTTTTAAGTAGTGAGGAGCAGGGCAAATGGGGTGGGAATATGACTGGGAAGGCTATGGGTTCATCCACTGTATAATCAAAGTGTCTGTCTAGTAGGCTGAATATTTCATCTGCCCAAGAGTTCAGCAGATTTAAAAAACAAAACCTGAAAAGTAATTAGAACATTTACAACTGAAACACCATTATACTTTTTAGATTTTTACAGGTAAACTCTAATGGTCTGCTAGAAATTGAACTAAAAGGCTAACGTTAACAGAAAAGATTTTCTCTGGGAAAAGATTTTGATTTTCAAAGAAATGATTGACAAACTTTGGGAACACAATCTATTTATAATGTTAGGGTTTGTTTGTTTTTATAAATCTATTTTGAAAATCTTAAAAAGCTAACCATTTTCAAATTTTCATGCTCATTTTGTTCTAAATATTAACTAGATATGTTAAAGAAAAATACCCAGAACAATTACTCTGCGCTTTTGTCAATTAAAAAAATTAAATGTTTAATGTTAGTGGCTATTTTCCTGATACAATGTGGCAAATCTGTCATGGAAAAAGTCATGGTTACTATTAAGTGACATCACAACTATCTGCTTCAATGAATAAGTCCTTTTCTAATTTTACTGCAAATGAAATCTGAAAAAAATTTAAAAGTCTAGCTTTCAAATGTATCTTCTTATTATAAAACTTCTATATAGGTGTTGTGGAGCCTTTATCACAAATACCTGTAATAAACTAACATCTAGAAAACATCAAATGACATCTTCCTGCCTAGAAAACTGAATCAATTTACCTGAGGCTAACTCTATCTAGTGCAGAGAGATTTATTAAAGTTTCAGAGGCATCACAAACTAAAATCATCAAAAACCAGAGTATTGTAATGGATTATCACACTAAAAATATCTACCAAGCTACAAAATTTATAACAGCCTCATAATCGTAGCCAGTTCCACCCAACTGTGAATTCCTAAAAGGCAACAGTCATGCTGTGATCATTTTCATATCAAAATTAGCATAGTATTTGTCACACTACATGTTTAATAAATGTCCACTTAATGGAATAACACTGTATTTGCTTGAGAAAGTTCAGTGCCAAGTCTATGGGTCAGTTTTTTACTATAACCTTTATTACTTGATATCTAATTTTATTTCAAATTATTCTGAAACATTTCTGTAAATTTTTATCAATATGAAAACTTCAACTGTAGTAGAACCACCTATTTATTTATGTAAGGCTGAAAGGATATTAGAAACCATCTGGCCCAACTACCTCCTGTTTCAAATGGTAAAACTGAGGCCTAAAAGGGTTTACTGAACTGATGAAGGCAACATAGCCTCCATTGTCAGAAGTGGAATTAAAATACAGATGGTCGTCTACCTTTTAGTTTTTTCCTTATTATACCATACTGCTTCTCTGCTTCTTTTCAAATGCCTGGCTGTTATTATTTTAAAAGTATCCTTACTTGTAAAATACTAACTGCATCAGAATAAAAGTTGGAAATCAATACAATTGCCATGGAACAATTATAAGTATTAACTTATGCAGCAAAAGCCACTAACTTTCTCCATCCCACTCCAATATCTACTGAATGCTAAAAAACTGAAAATTACTTTTAAAAATTAGATAACTGATATCCTCCAAACTTAGTTTAGGAAAACCTAGAGTATACATACTGCAAGGAACAGCGGCTGAAACCAGATAATCTTTACGTTTCAGTGGTCAGGCCTATTCTCACAGGACTTCCTGTCTCCAACCCCCACTCCCATTAACCAGAAGACATATCCTATAAACTATGCATTCTTTTACACACATTACGTGAAGAAAATCAAGACATTTTTGTTCTTGAACTATATAAACATAAATCATAATTATAATATTTATTGTTATGAATAATGATAGAATGACAAATGTACTTCATTCAGAAAAACCTAGGATTTTTTTCCATAGCTTTCTATATTCACTAAAATAGTAAAAACATTTTAAAATAATAAACCTTATTAGAGACTAGTTTAACAAAGTTTCCAGTTCACGTTAGAAATATTAAAATGATCTTTAAATTGACATTTGCAAGTGTTTAAACAGTTTTATAAAATCATTTTCTAGAACAAAACTTTGAGAGTAAAAAATATAAAGAATATTTTTAACATTAGCTTGTGAGGAAGCGCACTAAGCTAGCTTTAGAAAATTTTAGTAGAGGTGTTTGGAAGAAGTCTATAATATATAAAGTCATGTGAATATATGCAGAACCATGTCCCTGAATACAATTCAAAATTTATTAAGCACTTATTCTACTTGGAACTGTTCTCAAAGATTCATATAAAAGAGTTCCCTGACACCCTGAGCACCAGATCAAGTATATCTCAGTCATGGAAAGGAATAATTATAATGCAAGGAGAAATGTGCTCTTATATCAGTTTTGTGAGAACATAACAGAAGTCAATATACCAGTGTCTTGCTAAATATGTGCCACAATGACTATGTACCTGTTAATGTTCCAAAGTACAGTCTTCTGCACCTCTTCTTTCCTTCTCATTGTTCAAGTCTGAGTGCTGCTTCTCCCAATACTCTCTATCCCCCATTCAAAATTAGCCAAACCATGAACGAAGTTTCAAAGACGGAATCAGTAACAAGAATCAACTCTGTAGAATTTCAGACAGTAGTGGTAAAAGAGAGGACAAGATGCTGTTGCTCTTCACTTGGCATGTTTATAAACAGCAACATTTCAGAAGCAGCAAAAATTGCGTTCGGCATCTTCCAGTCTGGGGCTTGCCATATTTAGATGACACTGTATCTGTGATGTCCACATTCTCATACTCTCAGGAATAAAGGAAGAACAGGAAAAAGAACCTAGGGTTCCTACTTGTAAAATTCAAGCAGCCACAAAGAATATGCCATGTGCAGCTAGTTCTAGATACAATCCCTCTCGAAAGTCCTCCACTTCCTGGGAGAAAGTAGGGAGTCCAAAGAATCTGTTTATAAGCTCTCCTGGCACTCCCAATCAACAGTAACAGCAGCAGCACGTCTAAAAGACACAGCTTAAAGCAGCATGGAGTACATGGTATTTGCTTCCTTGAATCTGCAGTAACATACACACACTCAAACAAGGCAACTGAAGGGTACTGCTATCTGGGGCACCGAGGATTGATTATCACAGTCCCAAAGCACCTTATCGGTACATTATCCTGTACCCTGTCTAAAGTTACAGGATTCTCTCTTTCCTGAAGTGAGCTTTAAGATCTTAAAGAGTGATACCAGGTAAATCCAATCCAAACCAGGGTACGTTGCCATCAAGTCTGCTAGTTCCAAGACAACAGTAGTGCTGCTGCAGCCAACGATTCCTTGGCGTACAGACATGTTAAAATGATACTGGCAGCAGCACGAGCTCTTCTCTCTCACCCTCTGCTGTTACTATAGCTCCTTTTGCTAAATCTGCCTCTGAGTTAGACAGGAGCTGGATGGTTCATAATCACCCAGCAGCTGCAGCTGAGCAATACTCAGCCTAATTGTGGAGCTGGAGAGCAGCTGAGAGGAAGAAAAGAGATAATACATACCCTGCCACAGCCACACACACAAACTGCCGTATACACTATCAATAAGATAACCAAGATACTTTGATTGGAACAGATTATTTCCTTTAAAGAAAGGCAGTTATACCTCACTACAGGAACTTGTATTTGTATTACAGACCTGTTTAAATGTGAACTGAAGGTGACCTAAGCCATGTAGGGTTCTGAACAATGGAAGATCGTAACTAAAACTTCCTGTAAATATTCACATAACAAAGCCAGCACCACAAACATCACCTTTATAACATGATTGAAAGTTCATGTGATATAAGAATTTGGCACTGATGTGATCTCTTCTTCAATTCTACATTACAAAAATGCAAAGCCACCAACAACTAAAACAGCAAGCCATTACATAAAACCAGCAAAGTAGCATAATGCAATGATTCTCAGCATTTTGAAGTCTTTTGAAAGCACACTGTCATGTGTGTTCTTTTGAAACAAAACACACTCTTCCTTTATGACACATCTTCATAAAACTTAAGTAAACAAAAACTTATGTTGAGAATTTCATGACATCCTTAAGGATATCAAAGCTAAGGCTGAACTTACTGATCTAAAGTACTATTCCAGAAAACTGAAAGTGACTAAAAGTCAAGACTTATTACCTCTGTGCCATGGTTAATTTTGAGTTTTAGCTGTCATATTACTTTCTGAAAAATATACATACTTGATGACAGAATAGTATCCATTAGTTTAAGAAACATATTTTGATTACCTATTTGTCACAATAGGAATGCTAAATAGGATTTAAAGTTAGTAAAACCTACTGTTTTCCCTCAAAATATTAATATAATTAACATGTGATTTATATGTCAGAGTAGTTACACACATTAGCTGGTATATGATAATTATGATGTAGTAAGCCTAATCCTGTTAGCAAAGGACAACCAGGCAGTATTCTAATGTTGGTCACCAAACTGTAAGTTCTTTATCTAAGCACTTTATGTAGTACATTACACACAGGCTTCTTTAAAAATGAAAAAAGTTTTATGTAAATTAAAACAGATACAGAAAAGCACACGAAACAAATGTATGGCTTAATGATTTATACTAAGGCCAACACCCTTGCAACCACCACCCCATTAAAAGAACTTTGCCACCACTTCAGAAGCTGGATCCCAATCACAACTTCCTCCCTCCTCCCATATCTTTATTTTTGTAGAAAGCACTTCCTTGCAGGTTTTTCTCTAAATACCGTTTTATCACTCAAGTTCCTAGACACAAGAGCTTAGTATTGCTCATTTAAATTTTTTGATATTAAGCTCCTTTTTAGTATAATGCTGATAGGAACTAATAAATGATGCCTATACTGAACACCAGATCGAGAGTTAAATATATGTATAAGGAAAATATACATTAATAAATTATTTGCTGCCTAAAAAGATGCAAAGTTGAACTTTGTAGAAACAATTCTTACACCATGGGTTGGTAACATTTCACTTATACTGGATCATTGCTACTCTTAGAATATTTATTCTTTTAACATTACATACCATAAAGATTTATTTGCATGGATACTGATTTTGGAGCTTGAGAATTTCCTGAATTAAAAAACTACTTAAACCATGTATTAATATTATACTTCAGCCACAAGACAAATTCCACCTATCCCAGGAAGATAAGTCGAAGATGTAATTTCACTTTTGGTTGAACAGAAAGGAGTCAATTTTGCGGTTTATGAAGTCAGCAAAAACATACTGCAAAATTAAAGCTATTATAACATTATGGTGGTTATGGCAGAATACATATTTTAAGAGCCCTTTCATATTCTGGAAACAGATATAAACTGTCTTGTATTCAGATTCAGATCAAAGGCCTTTTTTTTTTTTTTTTAACATTTGGGACCCTATGAATTGTCCACCAGCGTTAAAAATCTCCATTGAGGTTTAATGTCCAAAAATTAAAATAAAATTAAACGTTCTTGTCTTAATGTCAACTATGGCAGGGGTCTCCTACATTAGTAAAATAAAACAAATGTATGGCTTAGGAAATACAACTTTCTTTCAGAATATATGAAAATCATATACAATGTATACAAGATCCTTGGCTTTTAATACAAGACATTCCTTCATTACCTGCCCATTCAAAATGTTTCTTCTCCACTGTGCGCCAAGCACTCCGCTAATTAAGATATTAGATTTACCACATACCTTGTCTTAAATGCAGTCACATGTACACATTTAGAATATCTTCCTTAGTGTGTAATTTAACTTCAGAAATTTAACAAGATGGTTTAAATACACTTAGAATTATCAAGATACTTTTTGCACTGTGATCCTACAACTACACTGTACAAATATGCTACGATCAGGTATATGTGTATGTGAAATCACCTACGTGAAAACATATCAGGGGAACATATATACATAATAACCGGCATGAACAAAAAATTGTGATTCCACTGGAGACTTGACTTTAATCACTTACAAAATTTTAGTGTGAGTCCATGCCTGTTTAATCAATTACACAGAAAATAATTCAACCCAATCCGAACTATGTTGTCACCCACTCACTACAAAATTGAAGCAGTCCCTACATCGGACTTGATTTTCGAAGAGCTTCTTAAAAGAACGCTACCCCGTGCCCCAGTAAAGCAATAGCTGAAAGCATTTATCAAGAAGGAAAACACACTTTAAAACAAAATTTTCTGTAACACATGTGGGCATAGAACCGAACCAACTGGGAGGCGGAGTGGTAATAATACTGTAAAAGTGGATGCTGAGTGGCATATTTCCCAACCCCCAACACAAAACAAAGGAAAACTTTAACATGTTGTGGTTTTCAATCAAACGAAGAGAAGGGAGAGGCTCATCCCCTCGGCCCCTACACACACTCTCGACCGCTCTCCCCGCACAGCAGCCAATGGGCAGTTGCAAGCCGAGTAAGTCAACACAGACCCCCCGACCCAGGGACAGAAAAGGGCCGCTGCCCTCGCCGCTTACTTCGGGGTGCGAGCCAAAATAAACCTCGCCCCTGCCTCGCTGGGTGGCCCGCACGACCCTAAAGACGCGGGTGGTGGGTGTCCCAACGATCCTAGGACCTTCAGTCGGACTTCGGCGGAACCGGGAAGGACTGGACGGGGCGGAGACCGAGTCAGGGGGCGAGCAGGTAGTGCTGGGAAGAAGACACACCCGCCGGCGAGTCGGGCCGGGGGATGGGAGAACTTTCTCCCCAACTTCCCGACTCGGAGCCGGAGGGGGCGGGGAGCGGCGGCGCCTCCGGGCGCCGGGGCCTAACACTGCCTGGCCGGGGTCGGCCGCCCCCGCCCGCGGGGCCCCGCCGGGTCGTTACCTGCCCTCCAGTCGCGCACGCATGGGTCGCTGCTGCTGCGGCTCGGGGTGGCGGGGAGGGGTCGGGGTGGGAGGCGAGGCCCGCGGGGCCCTCTCCCTCCTTCCACCACCTCGTCCCGGGCGCCTGGCGGCAGCGACGACTACTCTGCCGGCCCCGGACTCGTTACTTCAGGAGGAGGGAATTCCCGGGCGCCCCCACCCCTCGGCCTCGCTCCCGCCTCCCCTGTGCGCGGCGCCCGCCCTCACTCCTGGCTCCGCCCCTCCAGCCGGGGGCGGGGGCTGCGGCTACCTGCGCGCGCGGCCGCCCGCTCACCGGAACCGACGCCGCGCCCACCCGGGCTCCAGCGGCCCCGCGCTCCCGCGCCCCCCGCCTTCCGGCGCCGGCGCGCGCTGCCCGAAGCTGCGGGCCTCCTCTGCCGCCGTCCCCCTAGGTGGCGAGTCCGAGTCACTTATCCCGACCCAACATGGCGGCGGGGTCCGGGGCGGATTCCCGAGGCGGCGCAGGCTGAGGGGGCGTGAAGAGGAGGCTCTTCTGCACGCGGAGAGCCGGCCCACAGCGCCCCTCCCAGCCCTGCGGACCCTGCGGCCGCGCACTGGGCTGCCGCGGGAGATGGCGCTGGGGTCGCGGGCTCTGCCCCCTCTGCTGTTCACCTTTCCCTTCGACTCACTCTCTGTCGTGCCGAGGGCTTTGGGGCTTTGATTGTTGTTGTGAGGGAGGACAGGGTTGAGTTTTTTGGTTGGCTGTTTGCTTCTCAGTACTATGCTTCCGCACCCATTGTCGTTGATAGTAAAATCTCAGCCCAGCCGCGTGAGCCGGGGGGGGGGGGGGGGGGGCGTTACTAACACCCTCATCACCAGCCTGATCATCGTCCAAAAACACTCACGTCTGGCCTTCTTCCGAATCTGTCCCAGCCCCAGGAGCTTCCTGTTGACAGTAGATCGAACCAGCCTTGTCGGTAGAGGGAACCTAAGCCGAGTTTTGTTGGCGACTCTCCCATTGATGGTGGCTTTGGCTAATCTTGGAACAGCGTATTTTTACACATCCCGGGAAAATCCCAGGGACATCATATCCTGTTTGACAGCGATGTAAACTGAGGTGAGACCCTGAGAGTGGAGCAGCGACAACTAGAATCCTGCTCATCTGAATCCAGGCACCTTTCCTATTTGCCTTGGCCAGTCGCTGGAGAAGGGAGAGGATCCAGAAAGAACTGGGTTAAAGATGATTGTCAAGATCGGAACGGGTTGAATATTGAGGGTTTGCTGCTGAAATCACTTCTGCCCTGTCACACTCATATTAACTTCCTCTTTGCATTTATTTCCTCTGGCAGAGTTATCAGAACTATTAATGTGGGACTGTTGGTTTCCTTTGTGGTTTTTGGCGAAATTCAATCATCCACAGATATGAAATAGTAATCATACGTGTCAGTATTCTGGTATTCTAGGAACTCAGGAAATGCATATAAGGATTTGAGGAATTTTTTCTTCAACTCACTAAATGAACTAAAGGTTGGCATAGGCATTCACCATTAACAAAAATACCCATAACGGAACGGCACTTTATTTGATTTAGCTACTAAAACTTAATTTGCCATTGACTGTCTTAGGTGTTAAATTTTCATGTAGATTTATATTCAGCTTTTTTTTTTTTACACTAGAAAGTTCGTTGGACTATTCCTTTTCTAAATTTATAAGTAAAATAGAGGTAATATTGTTGTGGTTATAACTTTCAGCCTCAAAAAAGTCAACTCTAAAATACTAATTTACCCCAGTTAAGGGGTGAAGTAGCTTTGAAGATGCTGTGTCTCGTTTGAAAGGTGGGAGAAGGTCAAAATCTCTCCTACATGTTATAGGTTATATTAACTCATCATTGAGTTTTCTTCTCTTCACCCTCATTTTGATTTTTTTAAATTACCTCATTCCCTGTTTTCTTTTTTGGTATATTCATTATACAATCCCAAGCTTCAGTCTGTAAATAACCTGGAGACTTCAGACTTAGGCTCAATGGCTCACTTATTTCCAGGGATGTTTAAAACACCAAAAAGCAAAACAAAACAAAAAAGGAGAGAAAGAATCTGTAGTCTCGCTTAATTTGATAGAGTAGAAATTGCTTTTAAGTAAAAATCTGCTCATGAAATGGACAAAAGAAGCACATCTGTGACCCTCACACATATCGTAGAGGTTTGGGGTGTGTGTGAAAGAGTGATAAGGTACTCAAGTCTTCGAATCCCTGGGAGAGTCTGCTGGGTGAAAAAGCTAGGGGAAAGCTTGAAACAAACAATAAAATGTTAGTCCCTACAAAAGTGAAATGCATCATTTAAGTTATTAATGCTTACAATTTTTTGAAAAATTTGGAGTTTAGCTGGAACATACTTGCTCTCACCCTGGAACGTGTGATTTTTGCCACATTTGTGTTTAGGATAAATCACTCCTACCTGGTGTCAGTAATCTGCTGCTGCTACAGCCCTCGCTGAAGCTGTGATGATTCTTTTCTGCCGTCTAGGAAGCCAACAGCCCTGTGTAGGGTGCATGCACTGGTCTCTGCTCTCTATAAACTATCCCACTACCCCATCCTACCCCAACACATCTTCCACTGGATTTGTGCTAACCACTCAAAGCCAAAAGTTATCTGTACCACCCTAGGCTTGTCTCCTCTACCTGGCCAAAACTGCACATAGTCCCAGTTAGGAAGAATATGAGGACCCTTCTAAGCAAAGA
The DNA here is from genome assembly GCA_003508835.1 of Eonycteris spelaea. Lineage (NCBI taxonomy): Eukaryota > Metazoa > Chordata > Mammalia > Chiroptera > Pteropodidae > Eonycteris > Eonycteris spelaea. The sequence goes on along the minus strand of PUFA01000127.1, from coordinate 3,727,375 downwards.
TTTGGAGGATGAGGGAAAAGAAAAGTATTCATCCTTAAATGTTAGGCTCATTGTGCTAAGTTTAGTGGAGAGGTATATAGTAAGCCATCAATTTCTGAATGTTCCTGATGCCTTCATTGCCTCAAGGGCTGGTGCTTGTATATTACAGATTTTACTTCCCCTCAACTGGTTAAGGGTTGTCTTAAGAGATCCAATTCATTGGATGTATAAGAACACATCCTACAACGAATAGGTGTAAGAAATGGCAGTCTTAAGCGATTCCAGCCCCCCCCCTTTTTTTTTTGCTCTCTTTTGCTGCACTCTCCAGCTTCTAACTCATGGCTACCTTGTCTACAGTCTGAGAATTCCACCTGTGTTTGGTGTGCCTTCCTAATTCCAGGACTATTTTTTGGAAGTCTTTGCTGTTGGAATCACTTTGGGGTTATCTCTTTGTTTACTTCTGACTTTAATTCTTTCTGGTTTCCCCTCAATTTGGTCCCATCCCCTGCTGGTTATATTTAGCAAAGTCCCTGATTTCAGCTCCAGCTCTTCAAGGTAACTGTTTGCCTATTCCTAGGTAGCCTTATCCATAACTTCAAACTTTCATACTCTCAACTTGGCTCCTCACTCTGTTCTGGGACAGAAGTTTCTAAGCTGAATGGTACTTGACATCTCACATGCCCTCTACCTAGCAGAATATAGCATGCCGTGGACACCTTTTCAGGGTGTATGTTTAACCCAAGTTCCTCCTCTCTGAGAATCGATCCTCTAACAGTAGCTGGATTGTAGCCCTATGATCTGAGTACTGCTACTCCCAGAAATTTTGAATTTTAAGGGAGTGTCACAAAAGTGACTCAGATTATTAATGGTGGTTGTGGTGGAGCTGAGAGACCAGTGGTAGAAGATGAGTGTCCAGGGTAGGAGAGTCCAGTAGCAGTGAGCAACAAGTGTTCTGTCTGTGTTGATAGTCTAAGCAGACCATCCCTGTGGCAGAACCTGGACTCTGCCTCTCCTTCTTGGTTCTTGCCTGAGCCTACTTCACCAATCTTCCTGTCCATTCCCTGAACTTCCTCCATTAAATTGTTTTTCAGCTTGAATTTAGTAGACTGTCTCCGTTCTTTGCAAATGAGAACTACTAAGTCTCTGTTACTTACTTGTACTGCTGACAGTAAACTCAGGTGATGTAAGGGCAGCATCTCCTGCCTCATGCACAGGGTCAGGGTGGGTATGGGTTGGGGGAGCCAGTTTTCAGAGAGAGAATGAAGCAGATGTACAGCAAGAAACAGGGATATGAGATGGCAGGACCCTGACAGTGAGACTCCAATTGTTTTGAGTCACATTTAAGACTCCAAACCTAGAAGAGAGCAAGTTAGTCCTCCTTGCCTTCCCAGGGCAGTCATTGCTTTTAGATCGTAGCATGATACAGTTTCTCTCAGACCACTAACTTAATCCTCAAAATTCTCAACACAATGACTCAGGCAGCAACTACCTAAAATTGGTGTTAGATATTGAAACCCATTTGATGTCTCTGCCCTATAGCCTTGCAATTTCCTCCGAAGACATATATTTGTAATTCCTTAGCCATTACCAAATGTTTGGCCTTTACTTTTCTGATGTATTAAGCTGATATGTGGTCATAATATGTCAGTATCTCTGATATTGAGTGTAAACACCACTAAAATTGCTACCAGATTGCCACTTTCTGGAAATCTTTACAACTGGGTTATGAAAAGTAGAACATAACTTTGCTTGAAGGCAAGAAGTTAGAATGTTTACCTATATCGAAAGTTTAGAAAAGCACTAAATCAATCATGCTTTTACCTTTAAAGTTGACTGACATCAGATCACGAAGCAAACAGTTGGTATTAAAGAACTTTTATAATTAGATATTTTGCAAGCTGACATTGTGGCTGGAGTTTAAAGAAATGTGTTAAGAACAAATTATGATATTGAAAAACTGTTTAATTATTTTTCAAGCTAAACCTTCTATCTTTTCAGTAGTATAGATCATTATTTTTCACATCTGTGTCTGAAGAAATTAAAATCTGACCAGATCTCATGTGGCATAAACCATAGTGCATTTAATCCTTTAGCAAAGTGTATTTATACTTGTATATGAACAGATATTTTGATTGCTTAAAATAGCTACCTAATTTTTCTTCTTTCTAAGGAATAACATGCAACACATATTTAACATATGATCCATGCTTTGACAAAATGTTTTCAGTCATCTGAATGAATTCATGAGACTGGCAATACAGATACTAGGACTGATAACAACGAAGGCTGTCTTTTCTTGAGCCCTCACCATATCCAGGTGCTTTACCTACATCATTCACTGAATCCTCATAATACCCTATTTACAAATTGGATTCCTCAGGGCTTGGAGAAGTTAAGTACTGAAAGTCATATTGTGATTATAGAAAAGAAATTATTTTAAATGTTATTTCAATGGGCGTGTAAAACATTTGTCAAAATTCTGGAATAATTACCATTGATAAATTGTCTATAATCAGAAATATATAAATAAGAAATGTGGAATTCTATAAATTTGTAGAAAATTCTTTATTTTATTATCTAAAAAGATGTATAAGACTAAACTGAGAATAAATTCAATTCAGAAAAACAGCAAGTATTAAATATAACACATGACATCTATCAAGTCAGTCTTCCAACACCTCCACTAAACCATGGTCTAGGCAAATAACCAAAATGACCAAATAACTTATAGAAATAACCAAATAACCAAAAATTCTGAGGCAAATAACCAAAATTCTGAGAAATGACTATGTGTGCAGCATAAATACTTACCTTGCCAAATACAAAATATCTAGGTTAAGTCCATGTTAAGGTTTACATTTTAATCTGCCATAGCTAGGTAATAGTAGTTGAGACTTCCATGGTAACCATAAATTAGTTAATAATAACCCAACACTAAGTAAGGTTTTATTAAATGTTTTTAAAATCGGCTTATTTATTCATTCATAAAACATTTGTAGAATGTAGGATGCTATTTAACAATCCAAATGTGACTAGTTTTAAAGTAGAGATTTTTCTTTTGGAAACCTGATATATTTTAGTTTGTATTGTATTGAAAAGGATGACTTTATTAACTGGATATCTGGAAATTAATGACAGGATACTTTCTTTGTATTGAAATCCAAGGGATATAAATATTAATAGATTTTCAAAGATTTTATTGTGATTATTTTTTCAGAAAAAAAGGAATTACTGTCCTACCAAATTAATGTTAAAATATGTTGTTTTGGAAATTTTAATTATAGAGACTAATACAATCAATCAATTGTTATAACTTATACTTTATTTATTTATTTACTTTTTTTGTTTGTTTTGCTGAAAAGAACTAGCCCTATCTTTAAAAAATTATCGTTCAGCTTTATTGTCATTACCATCATTTCTATTTCTTTCATTGGTTGACTAGTCTATAACCATTTCAAGTGATTTGAGACCTAAGTTCTGGTATTAATATGCTTGGGTCTATGTCCTTATGAATCCTTGAAACCATGTTTACTAAAGAATCAACAACCATGCACTGAAGAATCAAAGTGCAAACAATGACTCACACTTTAGAGGATGCTATTTAACCAATCCAAATGTGACTAGTTTTAAAGTAGAGATTTTTCTTTTGGAAACCTGGTAATTTTGGCATAAAAAAAAAAAAATTGGCACTCATGTTCATTTTATGTAAAATTAATTCCAACAATCTAAAAGAGAAACGAAGCTAGAGACCAAGGAATGGATATTTTGAAAATCACAACTGGAAAATTTGGTTTATGTTATGGCGATGAACTTTTAAAATGTATTTCCCATTCAGGAAAGTATTTAGGTTCTCCTTAGATATCTTAAGGACATATTGTCTACTCGTGGATTTTATTTGAAAACCTTGAAATAGAACTTTTTCTTCCTTTTGTAAAACTCTCCAAAATAAATAAATTCTTTCAACTTTTTTCTAAAATCTCACATATTCTCTGTAAAAATTATTAGTATCATTTCCTTTGAGATGATGAACTACACATCCAAGGAACAGAATATTTCCTCAGTCTGTTGAGAGTATACAGGTTCATTCCTAAGTGTTTTCCATGTACCATCAAGAATCCTGTAGATATTAAATAAAAACAAAGAATACAGAAATTTGTAAAAAATCTTGAGATGGTTAACAGCACAGAATTATTCAAAGTACTCGCAAGTTTGATAAATTTGATCATTTAGACATATAAACACTTGGTGAACTTTACTTACCTTGAGGTAATCGGATTGAAAATCCATATAAAACTATGATGGTGGAAAAATCTTTGGATTAGGAGTAAATATTAATTCTGATTCTATTGCTAGTGGGTATGGGGTTTCTTTTTGGGGCAATGAAAATATTCTGGAATTAGATAGTGGTGATAGTTGTACAACTTTGTTGAGTATACAAAAAAACCACTGAATTGTATACTTTAAAGGGTGAGTTTTATGGTATGTAAACTATATCATGATTAAAAGAAAATTCTGGTCCCATAGTTTTACGCCCTTATGTAGCTATGTAATCTTTTTCTTTCTACTGACATATAACATTGTGCAAGTTAAAAGTGATAATTTTACACATGTATTTATTGTGAAATAATTCCCACAATAAGGTTAGTTAGCATATCCATCACCTCACGTACTTGAATTCTTTCATATGGTGGGAACATTTAAGACCTACTCTCTCTTTAGCATAATACAGTATCATTAACTATGATTAATATTAATATTAGATCATCAAAACTTATTCATCCTGTGACTGGAACTTTGTACCGTTTGACCAATATCTTATTTTTCTCAGCCTCTAGCTCATGTCATTACCATTCTATTCTCTATTTCTATGAGTTGGGCTTTTAATTTTCTTTTTATTTTTTTAGATTCCACATGTAAGACCATACAGTATTTGTCTTTCTTGCCTGACTTATTTCACTTAGCATAATACCCTTGTGGTCCATCATGTTGGCAATTGCCAAGATTTTATTCCTTTTAATGGCTGAAAAACATTCTATTGTATACAGACACCACATATCCATTCATCTGTCATGGACATTTAGGTTTCCATGTTTTGGCTATTGTGAATAATGATGCAATGAATTTGAAGGTACAGATAACTCTTTAAGTGATTTAATTTTTTAAAGATATTTACCCAGTAGATTGCTGGATCATATGCTAGCTCTATTTTTAATTTTTTGTGGAACCTCCATACTGTTTTCTATAGCAGCTGCACCAATTTACATTCCCACTAACAGTGTATAAGAGTTCCCTTTTCTCCAAATCCTTGTAACATTTGTTAGCTCCTGTCTTCTTGATGAAAGCCATTCTAACAGGTGTGAAGTATAGCTCATTGTTGTTTTGATTTTCATTTCCCCATTGGTTAGGGATATTGAATATCTTTTCAGGTATCTGACAGCCATTTGTATGTCTTCTTTGGAACTCTGTCATTAATTTCCCTGGCCCATTTTTTAAATCAAATTATTATTCTTTTGCTATGGAGTTGTTAGAATTATTTATATATTTTTAAAACAACTCCTTATATAATATATGGTTTGCAAATATTTTCTCCTATTCCACAGGCTGTCTTTTCACTTTGTTAATTATTTCCTTTGCTGTGCAGAAGCTTTTTAGTCCCACTTGTTTATTTTTATTTTTGTTGTCTTTGCTTTGGAGTCATGTTCAGAAACCATTGCCAAGACCAATGTCACAGAGTTTTTTCTCTATGTTTTCTTTTAGGAGTTTTATAGTTCCAGGCCTAATGTTTAAGTATTTAATCCATTTCAAGTTAACTTTTGTAAGTGGCGTAAGATAGGAGTCCAGTTTCACTCTTTTGAATGTGAGTATCCAGTTTTCCTAACATTTATTGGAAAGACTTTTTTCCCCATTGAATATTCTGGGCTCAAATATTAGTTGACTTGTATATACATGGTTTATTTTTAAGTTCTCTATTATATTTCATCTCTGTCTTTCTATCTTTTTTCATTGATCTATGTATCTGTTTTTATGCTAGTACCATACTGTTTTGATTAGTATAATTTTGTAGTATAGTTTGAAATCAGAAAGTGTGTTGCCTTTAGCTATGTTCTTCTTTCTCAAGATCGCTTTGGTTATGTGGCTCCATACAAATTTTATGATTATTTTTTCTGTTTCTTTGGAAAATGCCATTGAAATTTTGATAGTGATTGCATTGAATCTACAGAGGCCATCGGATAGTATGACACTGTAACAATATTAATTCTTCTTATTTAAGAACATGAAATATTTTTCCATTTATTTGTATTTTCTTCAGTTTCTTTCATCAAAGCCTTATAGTTTTTAGTGACTAGATGGTTCACCTCCTTGGTTAAATTTATTCCTAAATATTTAATTGGTTTTTTTTTTAATGCTATTTTAAATGAGATTACTTTCTCATTTTTGTTTTAGATATTTTGTTGTTAATGTATAGAAATGCAACTAATTTTTATTTTTATTTTGTCTCCTGCAACTTTATTCAATTCATTTATTAGTTCAACATTTTTTGATGGATTTTTAGGGTTTCCTATGTATAAGATCAAGTCATCTGCAAACAGACCATTTTACTTTTTCCTTACAGATTTGGATACCTTTTATTTTTCTTTCTTGCCTAATTGCTCTGACTAGGACCTCTAGTACTATTGGATAGTAGTTGAATGTAGGCATTCTTGTTCCTGATTTTAGAGGAAAAGTTTTCAGCTTCTCACCAGTAAGTATGATGTTAGCTGTGAGTTTGTCATATAGAGCCTTTATTATTTTGAGGTACGTTCCTTCTATACTCAATTTGTTGAGCACTTTTATCATGAAAGGGTGTTGAATTTTGTCAAATGCTATTCTGCATCTATTGAGAGGACCATGCAATTTTTATCCTTCATCCAATTAATGTGGTATACCATATTTTCTAACTATGTAATTTTAAGTAAGTTTCCAATTTCTGAGACATCAGTTTTCTCCACTGTAAAGCGAAGGAATATTATTAGATCAATGGTTTTTACACTGTGGGCTGCAATTCCTTAGTGAGTGGCAAAATCAATTTAGTGGATGGCAACCAGCATCTTTTAAAAAAGTGAAACACAAATATTAGAGTGTACTGCATATAATAAATATTATTTTTCCAAACTCTCGTTTCCTTTATATGTGTGTATATCTGAGTCCTGATGTAAAATGTTTTTTTCACTGTTACAAGAAAAAAAGTTTGAAACCCAGTGTATTACCTGATTTGCATGTTTCTTCTTCCCTAAAATTCTGTCAATTTACAGTATTTAATTTGGTAGTGTAACTTTCTTTGAAAACTTGCTGTTTGTCAAAGGCTTTTCTGAACTCTGTGTATTAACTTATTCCTTACCGCCAACTAGTGAAGCAATACATAAATTATAGTCCTTCCCATTTAATAGGCAAAGAAGGGAAAGAGGGGTTAATAACTAAAACAAAAACATGAATCTGGAAAATGAACACAAGTAATTTAATTTTAGAGCCATTACTCTCAACCATTATTTCATTATCTCTAAAATTTTGGCAGTATATTTTTTAAAGTGTTAAATCAACCTACAATCTCATAGCCCTTCTCCACTTAATAATATTATAAAATTGTGTATTTAGATGTAAATATTGATTTAAAAAAATAAGAAGTTTCCTTGATATTATAAACCATATTTGAGAAAGCATTAAAAGGGGTAGAGGAGGGTAGTCAAAGGGTCAGTTCAGACCATCAGCTCTCTTCCCAGTGCTTTCTGTAGGCATCAAGGCTGAGTGGCAAAAAATTGTAATTTAAAAACAATAAAAAAAGATATTTTGCAATCTTCCCTTAAGAAAAAAATAAAACAACTGTAATTCCTTCGTTCCATTCTAGTAATGTAAAGATTTTTTTCAACTTTAGTCCACTTGGATTTGGCCACAGAAATGTGTTTTTCCTCAGATCAGAATTGTTCTCATTAGCTTCCAAGGAAGACAAATGATAATGATAAACATAAGAAATGAGAAACAATTTAGATGAATTGCTGAAGTCAATGCAATTACAAATATAACAAAAAAATGCCGAAATCTCTGTCTTTCTATCTTTTTTCTCTTTGATGATAGCTGTATTCTGTGGTACATACACATACTGACTCTTCTACTAAGTCAACTTACACAAAAATTATTTTGACATGGTCCTTGCTTCTAAAGGATCTTCCAACTTGGCAGTAAAAATTCTAAACTATTATTTGTTTAGAGTTTGTTCTTAACCAGGCACTTGCCCTGGTTAATATGCCAATTAATTTAAATTAGTCTTTACCACAATCTATGAGGTTCTCTACCACTACCACCACCAACCCCCCCCTTTTTTTTACTGTGAGTACACTGAAACTCGGTTAAATATTTTGTTATTAAGAGATCCAGCTTGAGTTAAGCCCCAATTTCTCTGAGCCAAGACTTGTAGTTTTCCCCACTGTATAGTTCTGTGTATGGGGGTGTGTGTATTTAGTGTTTTCCAGTGTTGCGATTATTTGAAATAAATGAAATATATCTACCAAGCCATTTTCATTCTTTAGTTTCCATCAGTTCTGGGATTTATTTTACGATTATAGAACATTTAGAAGATTTAGTTTAACCACAAAGACTTTATTTCTTTTGCCTTTGATTCAGCTCAAATCTTGACTGTTTCCTTTACATTTAACAGTCACATATAAAAGTTTTACATTCTCTTTTTAATGCTTCACTATAGATTGTAATTTTAAAGCCTGCTGATAATGCAGGCTTTAATGGGCCAAGAACAATGTAGCTATTTAGATAGAATTTTGCAAAGTAATCATGGAATTTAAATAGGAATAGAAATCCCTGGTTGAGTAGGGTTTTTTTTTTCTCTCTCTCTCTCTCTAAATATAATCCCATCCCTGGAGCTTGAGATAATGATTCACACAAAGAATGTAATGATACAAAGAAAAAGCATTTGTAGAATGCACAAAATGAGAGATGAACTTCTAACCTGTAAAACCCATTTTGGAAAAATCAGATTCTAAACTAATTCAAGACAAAGGAAGAACACCTGTAACAGAGATTTTAGCTGAGTAGAAATAATGCAGAACTAGTGTGAAGAACTTAGTGTGACAGGCCACATACAAATTTTCTGGCTATTTGTTTTCTAAGGCAGATACCATTTATTTTACAATTACTAAGTCCCAGGCAAATTATTAACACTTTACATCATTATAATTCATTTAATCCATCGCGACAATCTTATAAATTTAGTTAAATGAAATTAAAATCTCCTGAGAGTCAGAAATGTTCTTTTGTGGTGAATATCCTTTTCAATTTATACCAAATAAAAAGATAAGAGAATAAAATTCTAATTTGTGAATTTTCAAGATGAAGAAATTGAGACTTAGCAAGGCAAATATGTCCAAATTTGTGCAGTTATAACAGGTGGTATCATGATTTTAATCTGGGTCTGATTTATGATTACTTTCTTCTTCTTCCTCCACAAATTAGAAAGGTACTCCCAGCCCTGCCCTTTTTCTTAGAGAGCTCATATTAACCACATATTAATAAATTTTACCTGCATATAGCTTAGGCATTTTTCAAAAGTTAGAATTTAATTCTTGATTATAGATTAGAATCCTTGCTGTTGACATAAGAAACATCCAAATCCGTAGAGAATTTTTATGAATTTATTTGAGCCAAACTGATGACAATTGCCAGAAAGCAAAATCTCAATGAACTGAGAAAATACTGTGGAGAATGGCAGTTCTGCAGCTTACTTTATACATTAGAATAAAAGGAGGAGAAGTAAGGGGGGTTTCATGAAACCCATAAGTGGTAGATTATGGGGCTGGAGAAAGCAAAATGGGGAAATCTCTGGGACTGGATAAAAAAGTAAACTGGAGAGAAATTACTCCTTTTATATTGGTGGGTACAGGATAGTTAATAATTAACATTTACAGCACAAAGAGATGATATGAGGAGAGCAAGATAACAATGAAGAGTTCTGCAGTCTTTTGTTCTGGTTGTGGGTGTGTCCTGAGGGTTCTGGAAAAGGAGATTACTCTGACATTTCAAAGGTATGTTATCTTAGATGCAAAAAGAGAATCGGCAGGCTCACTTAAGGTAAAGATTGACCTTTGTCAAAGAAAACTACATGCCTAGGACCAGACTACCAGCTAGGACTCGCTTTTAGTTAGGAATTTTTATGTTCAGGCCATCCTATGTGGTTACTTTTGGTCCACATTACACAATGAAGTACTTTTAGATACTTATCATGAACAGAACATATTTAATCTCAGTAATAGACATTGATTAATTTCCTCATAATGACATTATAAACAAATAATGTCAACCTCATGTGACATTATAAACACATTATTATATTTGTAACTTATTCGGTCTTATTTTACCACTTGGAAAATGAAAATATTTACACAAAGTTTCCATTATCAAGTATTTTCTTCATTGTGTCACTTATAAAAAATCAGAACATTGAAATTGAGAAGAGAATGAAGAAACAGAATGGGGTCACCATAGCTAACAAAATTACTTAAATCAGAATGGGCTGAAACACGAGGTATAGGTTTTTATTTTAACTAGCCTGAGGACCTAAACTGTTTAACTTTTCTGTTGTCCATTAATGCTTGAAGATATTTATAAATCCTACAGATAGCTCTCTGAAGAACTTAGGAAAGAATATTCACATATGTAGAGCACCTGACATCTGGAAGATCACCATCTCAGACCAATCCGGAAGCCAAGAATGCAGACTGTCTTCTCAAGAATGTACTTTTTACTATCAGATCTCTCCACTTTTCTCTTTTCTTCAGAATAGTCTGGGTTTTACCTGGTAGTGTTGACAGATTTGCGAATCTTAAGATCCTTGAATAAACCTTTGTCATTTAATTCTAGGGAAGCCTCCTAATTCATTTATGCTTGGTCAACAAAAGGAAGTGATTTCTCACTTCTCTTGCTGAATCAACAGTAAAAAATTATATTGTTATTCAAGAAATGCTTACTGTACTGAGCAAGACAAAGAAACGTAAGAATGCATCCTACTTTTAGAAAGTTAAGAACTAGAATATTATATACAAGGATGAATAACAGCTCATATTTGACACATGCTAATAAAAACCATATAAGTAAAATTTTGGGAATTTCGATTAGAAGGGGACTTAGTAGGCAGTTGAAAAGAGCTTTGAAAAGGTAGTAGGACATAATTGGGAAAGACAGTTCCATAAAGGCATTGTTAAAGGGAAGAAGGGCTCAGATAGTTTCAGAGCCCAAATATCCCTGAAGATAGAATATTAAAAAATGCTAGAAGTAGAGGTTTGTGCTGGAGTAGAGTAGGAGATAAAGATGCCTGATAATTCAACATTTACAACTCTTGAGAACATGAATTTTCCTATCACATGCCTCCAGCTCTCACTCTACTGAACTTTGAAAGGTGGGTTCTTTATCTCATCTACCCTAATATTTTCGAGGCCTCACACAGTACTTTCAGGGTGTAGCACAAAAGATGCACTCTTAAGTATGATTGAATGGATAAATGGATGAATGAATGAATAAATCTCAGATGGATTAAGTGAATTACTCAAGATCAAACAACTAGTAAGTGATAGAGTTATGACTGGAACAAACCATTTGTTTTTACCCCATTCAGACATAGACTATAAAATATTATAAAATCATTATTTCTCCATCTTCTTAGCTTTTGGAAAATTTCTTGGGTGGACCTTAAGAAGTTTATAGTAGGGTACTCTGGAGAAACATAATCAATATGGTGTGTGTGTGTCTGTGTCTGTGTGTATGTGTGTATGTATAGAGCGAAAGATTGATTGATTGATTGATTGATTGATTATAAGAAATTGGCTCATGGAGGTTGGTAAGTCAGCAAATTGGAGACCCAGAGAGCCAATGATGGAGTTCTAGTCTGAATCTGAAGGCCTAAGAACAAGGAAGAGCTGATGTTTCAGTTCTAGTTCAAAGACAGAAGAAAGCCATGACTTAGTTTGAAGGTAGTCAGGCAGGAGGACTCGCTTACTTGGGGGAGGGTCAGCCTTTGTGTTCTATTCAGGCCTTCAACTGAGGCCCAGACACAGAGGGAGAGCAATCCTCTTTACTCAGTCTACTCATTTAAATGCTAATCTCATCCAGAAACACCCTCATAGATTCACCCATACAGAAAATTAACCATCACAAAGCTTTACCATTTACCATTTAGTGTGACCAAATCTATTCTATTGAAACATTATAGTCTACATATTTAGTTCTAAGCGTGTATTTACACAAGTTCCTTTTGTTGAGGTAGTGCAGCCTGGTGGAGAAGCGTATCTCTGCTGGGGTTCAAATTCCAGTTATCAGATGTATGAACCTGACATGTTACCTCTCTCCGCGGCTGTTTCTTTATAAATTGGGAATAATTTGCTACTATTTATAAAAAAATAATATAAACAGAGCAACTTTAAAATGGAGTCAGAGCTGCCATCCCGGAAGAACTGCCTTGCACATCTTATGCCTCCAGCCTTTGGAATGTTAAAATAGTGGAAAATCGCCTTTTGGACTGGGCCTAAAACAACACTGTCCCAAAGAACTGTTTGCAAGGATAATAAGAAAGCAGATATGACTGCTGGACTGCTGACAATGGGACTGAAAATTAAAAACACTGTTTAGAATTAACATCACTATGTTAGTTTATCTGCACCAATAGAAATGCTTCATTCAAATGCATTGTGTAATTGTTCCCCTTCCCTTTCTCATAGATACTCCTGGCCTTTGTCTCCTTATCTGAACACCATTGGGATTTCTGCCTGAATCAGTACTTCCCTACTAGCTATTCTTTTCTTTCCTTTTTAAAAAAAATCTCAAATAAATGCCTGTTGCCTCTCACTTTGGGTTACTATTGGGTTCATATCTAATAAGAAATATTAATATAAATTTAATGAATGTGGTATATCACTACTATTTCTTTGGTTCTATCATAGAAGTATTCATTTAAAGTATCAAGTTATTTTTGAATTTTAAACACTCAAGTATAATAATATTCTTCCTTGGCAGGCACCTTTCATTTTTATATTTCTACCTTTTAATTCCTAGCATAGCGCTTGATACATAGTAAGCACATAATAAAAATTTAAGAATAGTTAATATTGTATCAGAAAAAATATAATTTAGGGTATTTTAATTCTGTAACCCTAAAAATATATAAATTTGAGAATTACTATTTTTTTCTTATGCAAAAATATTGATTTGAAATGAAACATTTGGAGAAGTTATAATAGTAGGGGTAGATCTTTTCATTTACTTAATATTTGTTAATTATGTTGTCTTATAAGCCTGTAAGTCTAAAACAGTTTCCATAACTATAACTGAAAAACAAAAGATTATTAAAAAAATAAAAAATAAAAGTTTCCATAAACAACTAAAGGTGGCATGAACTTTTAGTTGGTTCATTCAATAAAGTATATAATTTGTTTGGATCACAACATCTTTGAATCTCAGTGGCATGAATATAATGATAATGCCTTCTATGAATAATACTTTTTTCCCCCAAATTATTTGAATATACTTCACATTTGATTCTTACAACAATCTTGAAGAGTACATAAGTAGATGTCACTATTCCCATTTTACAAGTGAGGAAACTGAGGAATGAGAGATTCCAATTAGTATGCCAAACGCCAAGCATCAAATTAATGACTGAGCTAGAAACCGTTAACTTAGTATGCTTTCTTATACACAAAATCTCATCAGACTGAATTCTAAACTCCAAAGTAAAAAATATCAGCAAAGTTTACAGTTAAGAAGTGATTTTCCTTCAATACACATGATTGTTAGGTAGTATTTATCCCATAATAAAATCCAAAAATTTTACATTGATAGGAATGCAAAGTGGACCTTGTACAGACCACATTAATACCAGGAAATTATAATCACAGTAACTAATTAACTAATTTTATACTCTTGAGTTTGGCTCATTAAATAATATCATATACTCTAGATGAAAGCTTTTCTCATATTAAAGTTAGAATCTTGGGTTTGACACAACTGCCTTTTTCTAAATTACTATAACAAAATTTCCCTGATGATGTGATATTTTTTATTGTCTTAAACTCATTCAAAAAAATTTTTTTAGTAGGAGGGTGGTGTGCAGTAGAAATAAGAATAGTTTTTGTAAGTTGGTGTAGAATTCATATCCTTAATGCCAATTTAAGACTCAAATCTTTCTATTTATTGAAGTTATAATCTTGACAAGATGGTGAAATAATTAGAATTACCTCAAGTCTGCCACTCTGATGGTGTAATTATTTGGTATCACTGAATAATTTTCTTCTGCTATTTCATCCTTTCAGTTTCTAAAAAAGAGTAAATTCCAGTTGGTTCCCAAAGCCCCAACTTGAATGGCTTCCTGGTAATTTTGAGTTTAAGGATCATGTCTTTCACTTCTTTCATTCCCCCTCATATTACCCAGAACAATGCCATACTTGCAGAAGGTGCTTAATATGTTCTAGAGCAATGAATATGTATGTACATGAAGTTGGTTTGGAAGACAACTGGGGAAGTCTGGGATAGAGGAATGGGAATACTCTCTTTATTTGAAGTACAGATGAATAGATATTTCAACACTGGGACATCAAAAATGACAATCCTGTGTAGCAATTGGAGAGAAGAAGCAAGGTATAAGGGGAAAATAAAGTAGAGAGAGACACAGAGACAGTCCAAGGAAATGAAGGCAAACTTTGACCATGAGACAAGGGTGAGTTAGGGAAGGGAATGATGTCATCAGAACAACAATAGAGGAAGACAGTTTTGGCAGCAGCTTTTGAATAGACTTTGAAGAAAAAAAATTAGAGAGAGGGAAAAAGGAAACAGGAAAGGGAAGTCTGCTCAGAACTCAGTGTGACATTTGGAATGGGTGGGAGCTTCCTGTCACAGCTTGATGTTTGGAACATCTGGTCACCTTTTATAATGAGACCTTGGAAACTTCAGCTTTCTCAAGTGATCGGGTTATAATATCTATGGATTCCATGGCCTAACAGTCACTGCTAGTAGACAGGCATATCTGAAGAAAGAAAAAAATACAGATGGAAACAAACTCTTCCCTTACACTGAGAACACTCCCACTAGTTTTCCCAAGTAAGTATTCAGATTTGTAAATATACACACTTACTTCATGTGTCTTTGGAATTGTTGGTTTTGTATTAAAATTAAAGTAATTAAAGTATTGTAAATTCTTTTATAATTAAATTATCTCAAATGGCAAAATGCAGCTAACAAAGTTCCACACCTTGCTTCATTTACAATATTGACCAAGTTTTCCACAATACAATTGTGCCCTCTAGCGGTCTTAGTATTTAATGAAAACTACTTTGGCATTAAAATGTGGTCTTAGGTAGAAATGACTACCAATGAGTAAGGCAGCTAGTAATGATTTCCATTTATCATCTATAAGCTACTTGCTGCTATGTTATGATAGCAAATCCCAAATTTTAGTGGCTTAAAAAAACAAAAGTTTATTTCTCAGAAAGTTCAAGTGTAGGCTGGCAGGGTCTGTCTATAAGCAGCAACTTGGGGATCCAGGCTTTCTTCATCTTGTGGTCTCTAGGACTTCCTTAACTGCTAAAGTCACCTGGACAAGGAAATAGAGAGATAGAGGAGGCACCCTGCTTCAGGCCAGAAGTGACACATGTCACCCTGCTACTTTCTTACTGGCCAGAACTAGTTACACGACCCCAGCCCAGTAGCAAGGGAGCCTAGATATAGAGAAGCACAAGGATGTTCTGGGAACACTACCTCTGCTAACGCTTCTACAAGAGCAGTTGGGAGTGAACACAATAAACATTCTAGCTTTAATTTTTTTGATTTGAAGTTTTGCAATAGGAGGTAGTCAAAAGGTATCCAGTAGCAATTTTAATATGCATAATTCTTCATTTTTGGTATGACACTCAAAATTAAGTATCTCGTTTGTATAATGGTGGACATGTGAGGACAGATATTTATATTCAAATTTCTGTTCTCACTTTTGTATAAAATGAAGTGTCCCTTATTTCCATTTTCTTTAAGAGAACTACCCTCCTCCTCCTCCTGCATCTATTCCTCGGATGCAAATTTTAATTTATTTTTAATATTTCTTTCCAACTTTAATTTGGATATAGTTGAAAGCTGTTCCCCAAACTGTTCTAACTGATACTCCATCCTGGAGAAATATATTTATTTATGAAATTTTACACATTACCTCAATCAGTAGGGAAACATTTATTTAAGGGAACTTTATAGTTATCTATTAGCTATTGAGCTTAATGGCTCTTATTTTAATTTTTATTGTGGTAAAACATACATACTATAAAATCTACAGCTTTAACCATTTTTAAGTGTACAGCTCAGTGACATGAAATACATGAACATTGTCATGCAATCATCACCATTATCCATGTCGTCCAAAACTTTTTTGTCTTCTGGAACTGAAACTCCACCATTAAATACTAACTGCCATTGTCCTCCCTCCCCAGCCCCTGAGGACTACCATTCTGCTTTCTATCTCTGTGAATTTGACTACCCTACGTACTTCACAGAGTTGGAATCATGCAATATTTGGTTTTTGTGACTGGCTTATTTCACTTAGCATAATGTTTATGAGGTTCATCCATGTAGTAGCATGTGTCAGAATGTCATTCTCTTCTAAGGTTGAAGAATAAAATATTTCATTGTATATATACATCACATTTGTTTCTCAATTCAAATGGCTCATCTTTGACAATATTACCTTTAGTTTAGTCAGTTAACCCTTAATACATATTTTGAAAGTCTTCTATAGTCTAAAGCACATCTTTATTAGAGAGCCATCAAGTTACTTGATCCTTGGTTGTTTGTGTCCTCTTAGTCTGCACATCTGTCATATCTTACTATTTTTATCTTTCATTAAGCCTCCTGGCAAAGCTCCATTTTTCTAAGGAACTTCTTTTCACTGTACCTAGTGGTGCTTTGGTAATTATCCATTACAGTATTTGGCCTTTAGTTACATATTAAGGTTTCCTTGTTCTACCTTGGTAGTCTAAGAAACAGATTTTTAACAAAATATCTTAAATATGGAGATGTTGCTATTTAAGTTATCTTAATACAGAACGGTAGGCTCTTCATCACCCCTCTAACCATATCGATAAACGAGTTTTAGACACTTTGGGTTTGAGATGCCTGAAGAAAGCGGGTGTCTTGCAGAGGACAGCTGGCGGAAGATGTGAATTTGAGTCAGAATTCAGGAGCACTGCCAGGGCTGGAGGTAGATTAGGAATGAATAGTATGTAGGTAATAGCTGCAGCTGTGAGATTGCTAAGAGAGCGAGAATGCAGCGTCTACTTAGCCTGGCACCAGCCCTGAGCTGAGCCTGAGGGATGAGTAGGAGCTAACCAGGGAAGAAGGCAGGGAAAGACAGTGCAGGTGGAGGGAACAGTGTTGACATGGAGCCTGCAAGGTGCCTGGCAACTCCCGTTCTACTTTCTGTCTCCATGAATTTGATCATCTGGGTATCTCATATTCGTGGAATCATGCATATTTACCTGCTGTGCATGGCTTATTCAGAGCAGGGGTTCTTACACTGGCTGTGCAGCCAAATCACCTGAAGAGCTTTGAAAAACTACTGATGTCTGGGCCCTGGAGCAAGAGATTCTGAGTCACCTGGTCTGAGGTAGGGGTAAAACTTCTGTATTGAAAAAAACAAGTGAGAACATTTGTTGTGGAAGGAGAAGGTCAGAGGAGAAGAACCTCATGGAAGCTAAATGAGGTGAGGTTGAGGGTGAGGTGAATGGCCAACAGGGAGGGGACTCTGGGACAGCCACCGGGTTTGGCAAACAGGTTTTTATCAAAAGTTTTAGTAGCGGGATAAGGAAATAATTGGCAGAGCAATCCTTTGGGACACTGGAAAAATTAGGATCAAAATTATGGGTAGAAAGGGGAAGGATTCAAGGACGAGTGGAGATACAGATAAATTATTTGATATAAGGGATGGAAATGGAGTGACCAGAGCCTACTAGTTGCAATTGTCTAGGTGGAGTTGCTGGCACACTTATGGGAAGCCATAGCATGGGCGATTAAGAGCACAAACTTTGAAGCCAGACCACTGGGATTCAAATTCTGGCTCTGCCATTTCCCTGCTCTGTGATCTCTGTGCCTCAGATTTCTGTCAATAGGATCTTCAAATACTATTTTTCTGTCCTGTGGGCTGTTGTGACGGTTAAAATGAGTTAATACATGTGTCGTTCGCCCTGGCGTGCAGTGAGGACTCAGGTTTGTTAACAGCCATAGAGGGAAGGGTGGGGCTTGTTGGCTGGGCTTCTCTGAGGGGAATGGAAAAAGAGGCCAACTGGAGCTGAAAATGGTTGTGGGTCAGTTATCGTTTGATTTCCTTGGCAGAATTCAGCAGCAGGAAGAGGCAAAGGCAGAACATCGGCAAGTGGCAGGGTGGAAGTCCAGGGGCCCAGAGCGGCAAGTGCTACTACGGCAGTGGAGAAGTGGTTAGACTTTGGCCCAGGTTGGGCTGATACACTAGCAGATGGGGAGGACTTTGGGTGTGTGAAGGTCCAAGAAGTGTAGCGGCTGTGAAGGAGGAGAAAATGCAGCAGGAGAGAGAGTTTATGATTCGGGAGAGAAATTCAATACAACAATCACGTTTTAGGGCTCCTGCTTCAAAGTTTATTGCACCTCATCAATAATTTTCAAACTCAACTGAGGAGACTGGTTCTTTAACGATGCCTCACGGACAATTCTTTCAATCAGAGAGAATCCATTTTCATTTGTCTAGATAAGTGGGGGCGTAAGGCGGCTGGGGTTGTGGGAGGAGGGGGTGTGGTGGAGTGAGGAGGATGTGGGGGGTGGGGAGGTGTGGAGGGCTGGAAGAGTATGTATTCTTTGGAAAATTTCTTTGGAAAAAAGGGGTGTTTCTGTAGTTTGCTTGTTTTGGTTAGAAAACCACTGACCTTTGGTGGAATGAAGTTTGGGACTGACAGTGTGGAGACATGGACTTTGATCTGGCCTTCGTCAAAGGAGCAGTGTGGTTTGGGCTGGGTCGCTTACCTCCCTTGGGTCTCAGTTGTAAAACGATTGGGCTGCACTGATGATCCTTTCTGCTTTAACTCCGCCTCCTTCTGGCTCGCTGAGGGCTGGGATTCAGGGAAACAGCTGCGCAGCGCCTTGCGGGGTTTGCGGCCGCCACCTTGTGGTAGAAACTGATGGTGCTGTCAACAGGCTCAGCGAGACCGAAGACCCGGGACCCACGAACTTTAAGGCGGACTTCATACACAGAAAAAATCTCTCCAGAGACAGGAGCTTTATTTACATACAGAAAAATCTCTCCATAGAGAAGGGGTCCTATCTGGGTAAGAGCGCTCTCTTGTTAGAATAAATTAAAGATGAGCACAGTAGCCGGAATGTCACCATGGCAATCAGAATAACCAATCAACACATGAAAATAATTTATGACATGCTCAGTCTGTTGTAGAGAGAAGGTCAATAACATTAACCAAAACTTACTTGGAATCCACTTACTTCAGTTTCTATTTTTCTTTATTGAAATTGACCTTGAAAATGATTCCATCTTCATATTCAGGCCTATCTCATGAGTTTCCCAGTATGGTTACAAAAACTACTCTCTGTGTGTGCTTTTTATATCAAGGTCACTCTACAATGAGTTACATCAGCCTTCTTTTTTCTAAAGGATTTTTTTAATGACTGATAAGTGTTATTGGAGAGCCAGGTATATATTCAGAGAAGTTATTGGAACAAAAGCTTCTGGGATTGGCCTTGGATTATGAATTTCCTACCCATGGCCAGAGAGGGGCATCTACAACAAGTCTGTCAGGAAACAAATACAATATAATGATAAGGGAGCAGAAGCTGAGGGAGTTTTTCTATCATTGTGCTTGGACCCTTGAAGAATGAGGTCCATGACCCCAGTTTTGGACTGCGCACATCTACTCCCTACATTTAACCTCATTTCCCGCCCCTCCCAGCCCCCAGCAAAGCTTTATACAAAAATTTTACTTTCCAAGGAGCTAGCTTCAAAAATTGCTTGGAAGAGTTTCTGTTCCTTTATATTTAGGATCATTTTATTACTCTATGAAGAAATTTATGGATTAAAAACTATAGTATACAAACTTTATTATAGGCTGATATCACATCAATCATTTACTTTTATAATTCTATAGATCAATCCTGTAATTCTACCCTTGAACTTCTTGCCCAACAATCACAGATATTACTTCTCAGAGCAATACAGTATAGTACACCATGAGAAATTTAAACTCTCTACTCCCATCCTTAAAAGTTGATGACAATTTTACTCATTTATATTTTCTTCTCATTTATAGCAAAAGTGTGCACTCCATTGTGTTCTGGTTCTATGACTTCTTGCCTCCTGCCTTTACATACCAATTATCACCCCTTCTATATTTCCAACATTTCCTCCTGAGCATTAATCATGTATAAGCGATTTACATCTTGAAACAAAAAGCAAAACTTGATGCTATTCTCCACTTTAGTGACTATTTGGGTCTCCACTTCAATCCGAGCCAACCCCCTAATGAGCAGGTATGTTCTGTATCTCCATTCCACATCTTAAAATTCCTCAAATGATATTAATAAGGGCTTCCAACTAACTATGCTACTTAAACCACCCTCTAGAGTCACTGCTGCCAGATTTGATGGATGCTTTTCAGAACACTCTTATGTACTTGTATGTAATGATGCCAGAACAACCAGGACCCACGTGTTGTGATTTTCTTTCCTGAATACACTGAGATCATTCTCTCTGTAATTTATATGTCTCAAAGAGGTGATCTGATATATCTAATAACATTTCCTTAATTAAGGTCAGAGGGTCAAATGTTAAATTACTGGGCTTGCTGTCAAAATGTAGAATTTAGCTTACAAAAGAACAACCCCACAAAGACTCTCTGTGGTGTTTAACATCATGGACAACCTTTATCTTCTAACTCTCTCCTCAACCAGTTTCAGTGACACCACCCTCCCAGACTCTTTTTCTTTCTTCTTTAGGAATTCCCCTTCAGCTCCTTTTTTAGGCATGTGTGTGCATGAGTGTGTGCACGCACATTTAGAATTTATTGAGCCCCTAAAGTGCCAGGCACTGTATATAGTTTGCCACATTATTTCATTTAATTCTCAAGCAAACCTTATGAGGCAGGTATTTTAATTCTCATTTTATATGAAAGAACCCAGAACTCAAAGAGGATTAATAACTCCCTGAGTAACAGATCACATCCAGGGTCATCTGTCTTCAGAGGCCAAGCTCTTATCACGATGTTATAGTGCTTCCTTTTCATCATGAGTTTTATTTTATTTTATTTTTTAACTTATTTTTTATGGTGACATTGGTTAATGAAATCCAATTAAGTTTCAGTTGTACACTTAAACAATAAGGCATATATATATTTACACTGTGTGTTCGCCTCCCATAGTTTAGAATTCTTTCTGTCACCACATATTTGACCCCATCTCCCCCACCTCTACCCTCTGGTAATCACTAGTCTATAGTCCTTATCCATGAGTCTCTATTTATCCTGTTCATTTGTTGCTTTAGTTTATATTCATTATTCCACATATCATTTGATATTCAGCTTTTTCTGTCTGGTTTATTTTGCTTAGCATGATTATCTTGAGGTCCATCCACGTTGTTGCAAAATGGCAGTATTTCATCTCTTCTTATGCTGAGTAATATTCCATTGTATATATGTAACCACAGCTTCTTTAGCCAATCATCTATCGTAGGACACTTTGGTTGCTTCCATGTCCTGGCCACTGTGAATAATGCTGCTATGAACATTGTGTGCAAATATCTTTTGATATGGGTTTTCAAGTCTTTGGGGTAAATACCCAGTAGAAGGGATTGCTGGATCATATGGTAGATCAATTCTTAGTTTTTTGAGGAACTCCATACTGTTTTCCATAGTGGCTGTACAATTTGCAGTCCCACCAGCAGTGTATGAGGGTTCCTTTTCTCTCACATCCTCTCCAACATTTATTACTTGTCCTGTTGATTATAGCTATTCTAACAGGTGTGAGATGGTATCTCATTGTGGTTTTGATTTGCATTTCCCTAATAGCTAGTGATGTTGAGCATCTTTTCATAATTTGTTGGCCATTTGTATGTCCTCTAGGGAGAAGTGTCTGTTCATCTGCTCATTTTTTGATTGGATCATTTGTTTTTTTGTTATTGAGTTGTATGAGTTTCTTTGTATATTTTGGATATTAGGCCCTTATCAGGACGTTTGCTTGCAAATATATTTTTCCATTCGATGGTTGTCTCTTTACCTTGTTGACAGTTTCTTTTGCTGAGCAGAAGCTTTTTAGTTTGATGTACTCCATTCATTTATTTTAGCTTTTACTTCCCTTGCTTTTGAGGTCAAATTCATAAAATCCTTAAGTCCAAAGGTCCTTTAGTTTCATTTCCTACATTTTCTACTACAACATTTTTTATTTTTCGGGTTTTATATTCAGGTCCTTAATTCCATTTTGAAGTTAATTTTGGTATGTGGTGTAGACAACAGTCTAATTTCATTCTTTTGCAGGTGGGCCTTCCAGTTTTCCAGTTACCACTCTTTTTTCGGCTTTATTTTTTTTAATTGAAAATTATTTCCATATAAATATTGGTTTACTTCTGGACTCTCGATTCTGTTCCACTGTCCATGTGTCTGTTTTGCTGCCAATACCATGCCATTTGATTACTGTTGCTTTGTAGTATAATTTGAAGTTGGGCAGAGTGATGCCTCCAGCCTCGTTCTTTTTTCTCAGATGGCTTTTGGCAATTTGGGGTCTTTTGTGTTTCCATACAAATCTGATGATTTTGTTCTATTTCTTTAAAAAATGCAATGGATTTTGATGGGGGATTGCATTAAATCTGTATAATGCTTTAGGTAATATGGTCATTTTAACTATGTTGATTCTTCCAATCCAGAGAACACGGAATAGCTTTCCATTTCTTTGTATCTTCTTGATTTCTTTTAATAGGGTCTTATAGTTTTCATTATATAGGTCCTTCACATGTTTTGGTTAGATTTAGTCCTAGGTATTTTATTCTTTCTGTTGCAATTGCAAACCAAAATTTTTTTTTCTACTTCTTTTTCTGAAACTTCATCATTAGGGTATAGGAACGTTATGGATTTTGAACGTTGATTTTGTATCCAGAACTCTACTGCATTTGCTTATCGTTTCTAGCAGTGTTCTTCTGGAGTCTTTAGGGTTTTCTGTATAGA
This sequence comes from Eonycteris spelaea, assembly GCA_003508835.1. Taxonomy (NCBI): domain Eukaryota; kingdom Metazoa; phylum Chordata; class Mammalia; order Chiroptera; family Pteropodidae; genus Eonycteris; species Eonycteris spelaea. Next base: position 3,704,147 of record PUFA01000127.1, on the reverse strand, counting down.
GAATCATGTCATCCACAAATAGTGACAGTTTGACTTCTTTGTTTCCTATTTGGATGCCTTTTTATATCTTTCTCTTGCCTAATTGCACTCGCTAGGACCTCAATGTGTATATTGAATAAGAGTGGCGATAGGGGACAGCCTTGCTTTATTCCTGATCTTAGAGAAAGGTTTTTAGCTTTTCACCATTCATCATAATGTTGGCTGAGGGTTTCGTCATATATGGCCTTTGTATGTTAAGCTATCCTTCTATATAAATTTTGTTAAGTGTTTTGATCATAAGTGGATGTTGTATTTTGTTGAAGGCTTTTTTTTGCATCTATTGATATGATTATATGATTCTTATTTTTTAATTTGTTTATGTGGTATATTACATTAATTGATTTGTGTATATTGAACCATCCCTGTGCTGATGAAGCCCACTTGATTGTAGTGTAAATCTTTGTAACCTGTTGCTGTATTCAGTTCACTAGCATCTTATTTAGGATTTTTGTATCTGTGATTTGCATCATAAGAGATATTGGTCTGTAGTTTTCTTTTGTGTGTGTGTTTATCCTTACCAGGTTTTGGTACTAGGATAATGGCCTTGTAAAATGAGTTGGGAAGAACAGGTAATTAAATCTTTGAATGTTTGGTAGAATTCACTGGTGAAGCCATCTGGTCCTGGAACTTTTACTTTTGGTAGATTTTTGGATGATTGTTTCAATTTCATACTGCCAATCAGTCTATTTAGATTTTCCAGTTCGTGATTCGGTCTAGGAAGGTTGTATTTTTCTAAGTACTGATCCATTTCCTCTAGGTTATTCCAATTTGGTGTTATGTACTTTTTTAAAAGTATTCTTATATGACCCTTTGTATTTCTGTGATGTCAGTCATATTTCCCCTCTTTCATCCCTGATTTTGTTTATTTGTGTCCTTTCTCTTTTTTCTTAAGTGAGTCTAGCCAGGGGTTGTCAATTTTATAACCTTCTCAAAGAACCAGCTCTTTGTTACGTTTATTTTTATTTTATTTTTTATTTTTGTTTTCAATCATTTATTTCTGCTCTAATTTTGATTGATTTCTGTCCTTCTGCGAACTTTAGACTTATTTGCTATTCCTTTTCTAGTTTTTTAAGATGAAGTGTTAGGTTGTTTATTTTGGCTCATTCTTGTTTTGGAATAGCACTGTAATTACATGAACTGTTCTCTTAAGACCACTTTTGCCATGTCCCAAAGTTTTGATATGTTGTACTATCATTATCATTCATTTCTATGTGTCTTTTGTTCTCTTTTATTTCTTCTCTCACCAGTTATTCTTCAGTAGCATGTTGTAATCTCTATATATTTTTGGTTCTTCCTGATTTCTTTTTGCAGTTGATCTCTAGTTTCAAAGAATTATGATCAGAGAATATGGTTGGTATTATTTCAACTTTTTAAATATTTGTTGGGCTATTTCTGTGTCCCAGTATGTGGTCAGTCCTTGAGAATGTTCCATGTTCACTAGAGAAGAATGTATAGGCAGCTGTTTTGGGATGCAAGGCTCTGTAAATGTCAATTATGTCCAGTTGGTCTAATACATCATTTAAAGATGTGATTTCCTTTTAGTGACTTTCTGTTTGGATGATCTGTCCATATCTAACAGTGGGGTATTTAGGTCCCCTACTACGATAGTGTTTTGGTCTGTTTACCCCCTTTAGTTCTATTAATAATTGCTTGGGGCTCCCTGATTGGGAGCATAGATATTAATAAGTGTTATACCGTCTTGGTGCATGATTCCCTTTATCATTATGAAGTGTTCCTCAGTGTCTTTCTTTCCTTTTTTATTTTGAAGTCTTTTTGTTCGATATTATTACTGCTACTTCCTGCTTTTCTCTGAATGCCATTTGCTTGAAATATCATTTTCCACCCTTTTACTTTGAGTCTATATTGTCTTAGAGCTGAGAGGTGTCTACTGGAGGCAGCATATGGTTGGGTTTTGTTTTTTGATCCATTCTGCAACACTGTGCTTTATTAGTGAGTTCAGTCTGTTAACATTTAGGGTGATTATTGAAATACGAGGTCTTCTATAGCCATTTTGTATTTGCTTTCTGGTAGCTCAGTGTTTCCATTGCTCCTTTCCTTCTCCTTGTGTTTCTATTTTTTTTTTTTAAATTTGGTTGGCTTTGTGAGTTTTCCCTCGGATTCTTCTTGTTTTACGTTATGTACTTCAGTTCTGAATCTTTGGTGTGTGGTTACCATTACAAATATGTAAAGGATAGTTATATATATATATATATATATAATATATATATATATATATATATACAGTCATCCATTTTCTTTCTGCACGTGCCTTACCTCTATTCTCCTTTGAGAATTTGGATCTTTTAAATCCTGCCCTTTTCAGTCATGTGTCTCACTTTGTCCCTGTGTATGTTGAACGTTCTTACCATCTTGCTATAGCAAGTCTCTTCTTATTGTTTAAGCTTATAATGCCCTGTTGTATTCCTCTGATTCTATTTGCCTGATAGTCACTTTACTACTAATTATGTATTTTTTTTTTTCATTTTGCTTTAGGTGAGCTGACCCCCTTTCAGTATTTCCTGTAGTGCAGGCCTCATAGTGGAGAATTCCTCAATTTTTGTATGTCTGGAAAGGTCTTATTTCTCCTTCATATCTAAAGGAGAGCTTAGCTGGATACATTATTCTAGGCTGGTATTCCTTTCACTTAATAGTTTGAATATTGATTCCATTCCTTTCTGGCTTGTAAGGTTTGGCTGAGAGTCCAAGGATAATCTAATGGGTTTTCCTTTATAAGTTACCATTTTCTTCTCCCTGGCTGCTCTGAGAATTCTGTCTTTGTCATTGATTTTTGATAATTTTAATACAATGTGTCTTGGTGAAGGCCTTTTTGGGTTGAGATAATGGGTGTTCTGTTGACTTTTGAATTCCAAGCTCCAGCTCATTCCTTAGATTTGGGAAATTCTCATTAATATTTGTCTAAAATGCTTTCTAGTCCCTGTTCCTTTTCCTTGCCTTCGATAATGCCCATTATTCTATGTTTCCTCTCCTGATGGTATCAGCTAGTTCTTGATTTCTCTTTCATTATTTTTTATTCCTTTAGTTTCTCTTCTTCCTTCTGATTATTTCTAGATTTCTGTCTTGATATCACTGACACTTTCTCCATTTTGGATGACTCTATTTCCCAAGCTTGCTATTCATTTCATTTTTCAACCTTGCAGTGTGTATTTATTTTTTTTATCCCAGAAGATCTATTCTGTCTTTTTGAGGGTTTTGATCTCCTTGCTAAAGAACTCATTCTGGTCATTTAGTTATTTTTTCAATTATTGATATGACTTATTTCGGAACTGACTGATTTTTTCAGAAGTACTATCCTGAATTCTCTGTCATTTAAATTGCATATTCTGTGTCTTTAAGCTTATTTTCTGAGATTTTTCTCTTTCTGAGATGCCTTGTCATCTTGGTTTGTTCATGGTGTTTAATGGACTATTTCTCTGCCTGGGCATTAATGGAAGTGTATTCTGCTGTTTTCCAGAAAGAAGATTTATTATTTAAAGTCTCTCTTTGCTGTTGCAAAAGAAGGCACTTTTTCTTTTGTTTTCCAGTAGGTGGCATCAAAGCTTCTTGGATCTCTGCTTTTATAATGCCTTAATAAAGCCCTTTTATTCTTTTATAGATATTTAATCACGCTCGCTACCCTCGGTTTCAGTCCCTGTCAGTGTCAGCAACAGCTTCAGTAGCGTCGCTCAGATTTCCCTGGGCTCCACGGTGATCCATCTCGGAGGAAATGGAACAAGTCCCCTCTGGTTGGGGGTTGAGGGCTGTGGCTCAGCCTCGGGTTTGCAAACCACAGCCAGTAAAATCAACTGTTGTTTCTCTGCCATCCTGCTTCTCTTCTTTCTGCCCTGATGACTGGCCCTGCTATCAGCTGTGTGGAGCTAACAGCTTTCCAGGAGGGGCTGTTCGCATAACTTTTCCTGCACCTTCTCCCCTCCCCCTCCTCCGAAGAAGCTCCAGCTGCTGAGAGAGGTAGCTCCTTTAATTATCCCAGCCCACCTCTGATACCTGGGGTTCTGACCTGTGGTAGCTCTTATGTGCAGATTCAATGCTCAGACTGCTGGTATGCAGTTAGGTGTTTTTTGTTGAGTTTTAGATGTTCAGTTTATTGTTGTTTCAAGGGAGAGATCCGGGATGATCTCACTCTACCGTGTTTCTCCCACATATATCACATCATGAGTTTTAAAGTTTAACATGCCTGTAGGTGCTGTTCACTGTTCTCTTACTTTCCCCAGGGAGTATCATTCCCACACTTGGATTCAATAACTATTCTTTATGCTCATATGTGTGAAGCAACTTTTTGTACTGTCATTCTACATAAGACATTGCCCTGTAGGTATATCTAAATCCATGTCTCACAACCCTCTTAATTTCAATTTGTTTAAAGATTTTTTGAAATTGTTGAAAGAACACTTACCATGAGACCATGAGAATAACCTCAACAAAATTTTAATTTTATGTTTTATGTCAATTATATCTCAATAAACCTGGGTGGAGGAGGAAATGCCACACACACACACACACACACACACAAATGTGTGTATGTATATATATATATAAATATATACACATCTATATATATAACATTATATATATATTTTTATGGCACCTACGTAGTGCCTGGCACTATAGTAGATGGTCAATAAATATTTATTGACTAGATGACTGAATAAATGGATAAATCAGTAAAAAATTAATTTAAGTGTACAATATGATATTGTCGACTACAGTATATTATCAAAGCCTACAGAGTCCTATAGGTAGGGACCTTTCCACTCCCAACCTCATTGCATCCTACTCTTTCTACTCACTCATGGCATTCTAGACACATCAGCCTACTTTCTGTCCTTCAAATATACCAAACTCATTTCTGCTTCAAGGCCATTGCACATGTTTTTCTCTTTACTGCAATGCTCTTACCGTGGCTTATTTCGCAGTTCTTATACTTCATGTCTCATCTTACTTACCATCTTCTCAGAGAAACTCTCTGAATCACCCTACTTATAGAACTCTTTCTCTCTTCAGTTTTTGATCACGTCATCCTTTAAGTTATCTTGTGTTTGCCTGGTTATTGTCTGTCTGTTCCCACTAAATCATAATCCTTTAGAAGTCAATTCACTTGTCCAGGGCGAGTATAAACATTAGAAAGGTTGGATGTTATATATGGGGCCTAGCTGAGGTGGTAAGTGGGCTAAAATCTAGTCTGCCTCTACTTACTCCCAGAAGAGCTGTCTTAAACAAAATTGTACCAAGATATCAAATTCAGGCATGTAGTGGACATGATGTGGTCTGTCCTGTTCAACAGTTTATTTCCAGAGCCTAGAATAGTGTCTCTACATATTACATTCTCATGAAATATTTATTGAAATTAACAGAAGGGAGTTATGTATCTTCAGGGCAGGGCTTATACTAAAAAATAACCAACAAGTCTTTAACATTTAAAAGTCTTCTGATGTGTTCCATATGTGCAGAGTTCAATCAGAATTCATTACCTGGCCCATTGGTCTGGCATGCCCTGCCTCCAGCTTGTATCTTACAGCCTCATTTCATAACCACCCTCCCTCTTGATGCCTATGATAAATTGCAGTAGTTCTCGCCCATTTCACAGAAGACAACCCCCCTCCCAGATATTTTTGGTAATCAAACTCTGATTACAAGTTCAGAGCCCACAAACACAAGAAATGCCATTTCTTGCTATGACTCAACTTAACAGAAAGGGGTAGTTAGTATTTCAGGACTTGGTGGAGGATGCCTTGAACACTTGCATTTTCCCCACATCATGGATGGCTTTTTGATGACACTACCAAAATTCTGCCTAGTAAAATCAGTTCTTCCAGCTCATATGAGCCCAAATTTCCCTGAGTTTTTCTTGTCAATTTTTTTTGAATACCCACTTAAGTGGGAATTCTGTACCAATTCTGAAACTCCTTTGACATGCTCTTTGATAGTTATTCTCTAATCACTTGGTGTCTTAAGTAATTCCTCCTTAGATTTCTGCCTTGCTTTCTCTTGTGAATAACCCAGCTCTCCTAGTAGATTCTCACCCTCACCTAATTCCATTTCACCAGTGGTAAAACCCTCTGTTTCCAGCTGGCTCCTCTCTCTCTCGTTTTTATAAGTGGTGGCCACCAGTCCAGGGGAGGCCTCTGATCTTGGTTGTAATAGTAAAATAACAGCTGCGGAATCATTTCCTTTTCCAGCTCCCTGGGCAAATGATGAGTTTTCTTTCTGGTTATTGAGGATAATTAGGAATTCATTTCCTAATGACTCAACTTCCTTTTTGTGATGTGAGAGGAGGGGAAGCAAAGGCAAAGACCTGGACCTCTGAACTCCCTCTTGGGCTTTAATAAGATGTTTGAAAGTGAACTATTTTAGAACATTAGACCAAACCAAACAAAATCCCAAGGCCAAGTTAAATTTTTCCTTATTCACTCATCAGGAAAAGTAGTGGTAATAGTGGGGATGGCCAAAATAACATCAAGAATATGTGATTTCTCCAAGTCCATATTTCCGGTTAGGCCAAGTTGGCCTGCTTTATCATGCACATGTTCTTACTGCCGTGCATCTAGTACCCTCAGATCTCTGGAACAAATGTGAAGATCTTCTAAACTCCCATTAGCTTGCTTAATAATTTTGGGAAACTTGGGCACCGAGATTGGTACTGGACACTCCAAGCTTCAACCACGGGAAGCCTAGTGTGGAGAGATGTGTTCCTTGGAACGATTTCTCTGAGATACTTGCCTGAACCAAATGGAAACCACCTGGCCAAGTGAATTTATCGTCATGAGATAATAACACTGTATATTTACATGAAGACTTAAAGGGCTAGGTTTTTTGAGGGGTGGGGGGAAAGACATTTTAATCAATTAGCCATTCTTATTTCAGTTTGGCGTAGATATTTTGATCAAATTAAAAGTGATTATTTTCCTTTTGAAACACCTTCTGCTGCTCAATATTCTCACTTTTTAAAACTGCATCTGGCTATCCTTAATTCAACAGTAAGAAGATAATGATGATACAATGTTAAGAAAATTAAGCATCTTTCCAATTATATGAATAATTTTCCACCTAAGGTGATTTTGGCAGAGGATTTCATTATATATAGTAACACATTTTAGACAGTCTGGAAGCAACCTAGATGACTTGACATATTAATTATCAGTTATTAAGCCACAGAACATATGCCCTGCTAAGTATATATACCAGGCACTTCTTATAAACACTTTCCCTACTCTCACATCACTATATCTCATTTAATCTCTAAATTGTAAATAGTGTAATTATTGCTTTTATTTTACAGATAAAGGAACTAAAATCCAGAGGAACTAAGTAACTTGCCCAAGGCATGATGGGTTCAAAGCAGCAAACTGGGACCCGAACTCAGGTCTGTCTGAAGCCAGGCACATAGTCTGCGAACTATGTACTGTGTAGGTAACGGTGCTTGTTTCCTTTCTTAACTCAAAACCTCCAGGGAGTTAAAATAACCCCTAAATTGTGAAATCTTTCCTCAAATAGAACTTAAAGTCAAACACAAGCCTATTAAGGTCTAATTCTTTTGAAAACAAATTACTATTATGGAAAATTTGGTTTATAATGAGATGATTTGAGCTTAGGTGTCAAGGATAATACTATTTGTATATTTAGGCCCACTGTTACTCATAGCCAGGCCTAGCCAAGAGAAACTTTAGAAATACAAATTTTTGTCACTTTAGAGCCCTTTACTCTTTTGGCTATCTCTCTGTTTTTGGTAGGTTTTAGGATTCTTCTTAGGTAGCATTCAGAAAATCTATCAACTTAAAAATACCAATCAATTAAAACAAAATAAGATACAAAATCCATTCAAAAAAGTTCCCTTCAGCCAAAATTGTTTTCAATTATAGTTATATTAGTCTGGACTCTTCAGTTTACGTGACAGACACCCAACTCAAATCAGCTTAAAGAAAATGATAATTTTCAGGCTCAGGCAGCTGAGAAGGATTCTGGAATAAAAGGTAGAGCTGCAGGAACTAGGACTTTGGGCTCTGGAACTGGGACCTCTCCTCATGGCTGTCTGTCTTCCATTTCTGCATCTCTGCTTGGCTTCCTTGTCCAGACAGGCGCTCTCCACAAGATAGAAAGGGGGTCACTGGAAGCCTCAGCTGCCCTCCCAGATTAGGAACCCCAGAGAAAGGTTCCTGATCTGCCCCTTATGGGTCTCTTCCCATTGCTGTGTGGGTACTGAGATTGGCCAGACTTGTGGGACACGTCGGCACCTGGGTCTAGGGATGGGGTCAAGATCAGTTACCTGACAAAGAGCAATGGGGCAAAATACGCCAGGCAGCCAAAAGAAAAGCAACTACAGCTCACTGTATGCCCTGTTGTGTACCATGTTCCTTATCGAACTAATAATTTAGCTAATCAGATATAATTCCTTCAGAATGGAATCTAATCTACCTGTTACCAGTTAGATTAGATTAAATGATGTTCCAAAATAAAATAACTCTGAGATCCCCAGAGGCTCACGCTTTTGAATTATTCACACATTATATGTTGGTGAGGTTCAGCTCTATGTCTCCTATTGTGTTTCACCTGCAACTGGCTGTACTGTCATACATTTCTAAATACTTACTACCCAGAGTCAGGATCATACTCCACAAGTTAAGGGATCAATTCTCCATAAAGACTGTTCTTAAATCAGACACTGGACACACTACTGAAGTCCCAAGGCCACCTACACTTCTAACCAACTGGCTATAAATTCAGGGGTTTCCACAACTCTAAGGTTTGATAATTTGCTAGAATGACTCACAGAACTCAAGTGCTGTATTTATGATTATAGTTCTATTCTAAGGTGTACACATAGGTGAGGTCTGGGAGGGGATGCAGAACTTCCTATTCTCTCTCTTTGTGGAGTCAGTTCTTGTCACTCTCCTGGTACTTCACTGTGTTCACCAACCAGGAAGCTCTAATAAGCTTTGATGCACAGCATTTTTATTAAGGTTCTATTATATAGTCACGACTGATTAAATCATCAGCCACATAATTCAACTCAATATCCAGGCTCCCTCCACTCCCCAGAGGTCAGGCTGCCCATAGTTCCAACCCTCTAATCACATGGTTGATCTTTCTGGTCACCAGGCCCCATCCCAAGCCATGTAGGGGCCCCCCACAGTCACATTTAGTATGACAAAGACACTTCTGCCATCCAGCAAAGTCCAAGGGTTTTAGAAACTCTGTGCCAGAAATGCTGGACAAAACCCAGACATTCTTTATTATACCAAGTCTTCACTCGAGATCTCGCCTAAAAGAGCAGCCCCTTTCCAAGACAGTGAGGGAAGGGAAGAATCATAGTGGAAACTTGTGTTGACTCTTGAAGCTTCAGCTTGCAAATGGAGTAATTTTCTTCTATCCATGCATCCTTGGCTCACATAAGTCATGCAGCCAAGTCTGACATCACTGAGGTGGGGAGATATAATCCTCCCGCAATGAGAGGCAGCAAGTTTTTTAAACAGATTATACAATATACCACAACTTCTTTTACAGAAACATAAATATATATCAGTAAAATAAAATTTTGTTAGTTTGATAAATCTTTTCAAAACTCTCTACAAGTTTTCTCTTGGGTGGGAAATCAGAACTTATACTAAGTGCTTACATTATGGAGGTGCTGTCTATGTGCTGTATTATATAATTATCTACTGATTATATAAGGTGTGTATTATCACCATTTTGCAGATATGGAAACTGAGCCTGAAAGATAACATCACATAATTATTGCTTGAATCAGGTGCAAATCCAGATCTGTCAGATTCTAAAACCTCTTCCTGGGAGCTTGTTAGATACGGAACCTCATAGTCCCTTCCCCCACCCTCACCTGCCTAATCAGAATTGCATTTTAACAACATTCCCAGATGATTTGTATATCCGTTAATGTTTGGAATTAGATTACACAGAGATTTCAGAAGGTATCTGAGGGTATTTTTTTTTGTCCCCCTTGCCCCGCCCACCATGTTTTCTCTCTAATCTGTTAAAATAATCTAGGAAAAAATATCTGTTTAGTTGCAATCACTCACCAATACTTCACAAACACAGACTCATTTAAGCCTCATAACAACCTCATAGTGTCAATACTATCATTCCTGCTCTGCAGATAAGGAAATTGAGTCTTGGGTACTAATGTAGGAATTGGAAAGATAAAAACAGTTCCTTTCAGGTGACATTTAAGTTCAAAATGGTATAAAATATTGCTGCTTTTGACTTTCTTTTTGACTAATATTTAATAATCAAACAAAGCGGATATTGGTAGTAATACAATTGTAGCTATTTTTTGAGTGCTAACAACTTGCTAAGCACTATACTAAGTGATTTACCTCATCTAAATGTGTCAAACAATTTTTATATAAATGGATTTTATTCTCTCTGACCATAACGGATAGCAAGTGTCGACGGTGTGTAAATGAATGAAGAGGCTTTGCTAGAATGAAAATGACAAAGTTTTATTCAAATGGCTTAAGGTTTGCAAAACAGAAACACTACCAGGTGACACCCAGAGTGAGCCAAAGAAAAGAGACAAGTTGGGAGTTCTTAAAGTAAAAATTACATTCTTGAGAAGATTCAGTCCTGCATTCTTAGCCTTTGAATTGGTTCGAGATGGTGATCTTCTAGGGATATCTGCAGAGAAGGGGAGCTGGGAGAGAGGCTCAAAAGAGAGGTTTCTGAGAGAGGTGGTCTGGAAGGGCCGGACCTTGAGCATGTTCAGCAGCAGCAGGAGCTGCCATCTGTGAAGTGCTTACACTGTGCTAAGCAGTTTATTTATATTACTTTCTTTACTCAAAACAACTCTAAGAGAGGTGTTGTCCCTGAAGCAGAAGCAGAAACTTTCAGACATTAGTAACTTGTCCAAGGCTACTTAATTAGTAGATATTAGAGTTGGAATTAAAATAGTTTTCTGGACTCTAGTTATACTCTGTCTGTCTGTCTGTCTCTCTCTGTTATCTATATCAATCATCTATCAATCATCTATTTATTAATTTTTTTTTAGTTTAACAGACATTTATACTTTTAGTTAAACAACCTCCACTCACAAAATAGATGGTTTAAGATTTTTTAGTGAACAGGAATTTTGGTCTTAAGAGGTTTTATGAGTCTACTACATGTTTTCTGGAAATCATTTGACGGAGCCTTTTAAGACCCCTGAAGAAAATAGAAAAATTTTTCAAGGAAACTGGCAATTAGATTTTGGAATCAAACTACCTATTCTTAAGTCAGCAAACCCAGATTTGGGAATTAGGGCAATTCCTCTCTGTATTTTCTGCACTCTAATTTACCCCAGAAAACAAAAATTGAGTCTACTGCAAGACGCAAGGCAAACAGAATGCTGTGGTATGCTTTAACACTAAGCTGGACACAATCAAAAGCCTGGAAAGTTTGTGGAATGATAAGAATTTTGAGGGTAGTTTGAGCGGGGATGAGAAAAATAATTAAACAATGCGTGAAGAGAGATCGGAAACCATGAATCTGTACCAACACCAACTTCATGACTTTTCTTAGCAGCCTTATGGGAATAAAGGATAAAGTGGGTTGACCCAAGATAACTTCTAAGACTGGACTAAGCAATGAAGCACTTTTAAAGAAAGTCAACCATATTTTTTCCTCTAAGAATATGGTGGCTAGAGGGTTCACAATGGTCACAAATTAATACTACAACAAACCTTAAGACTAATAATTCTCATCTTATTTACCTTATGTTCAATTTCCATCAGTTTCAATATACGCTAGTGTAATTACTAACTTCGCATGAAATTCAGTATTTTACAGCTTCCGTGGAGTCACGGGGTTAGAGCAAGAGGCTTCTGCTTTTGTGAAATTCAGTGGTTCTGTGGAGACCAAACCAATTTTGTTTAGGTTGATCAGAATTTGTTCTATTTTCCTAGTAACGGTGGCACTCTTTCAAACTTTTCTACTTTCAGAAGCAGCAGTTCTATAAATAGAATATTAGCTTAAACCTAACAATGAGGGTCCCCTAGGCAACTTTCATTTTTTCACATATGATCATGAGAACAGATTAGGATGTCCTTCACATGTCTAAGCAAAATTCAATTAAAAATATTTGTCCTGCCAAACTCAACAAACAAACAAACAAATAAACCCCAAAAACAAAAAACCCCCAGCCCCTTGAGAGTAAACCAGCAATGGGGTTACATTATATTACCCCAATAATGCTGTAGGTTTCATCACATGTGCCAAGAAATCTACGTGGCTAGTTCTATATTCCTTTTCCACAGAATTTATTTTACATCTACTATACCAAACAACATTTTAAACACTGACATAAAACTCCCTAAAAATATAAAGCAAAGATAAATGCATTTATAAGAAGCAAGATACATTATCACTTATAGCCTTCAAACATTATATTCTAACTTTCACAATTTGATAATGAATTCATGAAATGATCATCAGATAACTAGTTTTAACAGACAAATTAAAGAACACTTAAAAAATAATTTATGTATTTTAATTAGTTTAAAGTATACAGTACATTGGTTAGAAATCTATGTGGTTCATAAAATAATCCCTCAATTGCTTCCTCCCTCCCCTGACCCTCCATCTAGCCAACATATTCATGCTAACTGCATTCCCTATGCCGTGTTCCTCATCCCCATGACCATCCATTAGCTACTAATTTGTACTTCTTTAACCCTTCACCCCATTCTCCTAGTCCCCCAATCCTCCTTCCCTCTGTCTATCACCAAATTGTCCACTATATTTGTGAGTCTGTTTTGATTAGTTTATTTTTATTCCTTAGATTCTGTATATAAGTGAAATCATATAGTGTTTATCTTTCTCTGTCTGACTTAAATACCTTCTAAGTCCATCAAAGCAATATTTTTTTTCATCCTCTTCCTTTTAGCCTGTGTGTGTGTCTTTAATCTGAAGTGAGTCTCTTACATGCAACATGTAGGGGTCTTGTTTTCCTTTCCATTCATCCATTGTCTTTCAGCTGGAGCACTTAATTCATTTCCATTTGAGGTACTTATTGATAGGAATGTAGTTGTTACCATTCTTTATTCCTGTTTTTGGTACAAGTTTTTTCTTCTTAAAGAAGTCCCTTCAACATTTCCTATAAATACTGGCTTGGTGGTGATAAATTCCTTTAGCTGATTTTTTTTTTTTTTTTTTTTTTGGTCTGGGAAATTCTTTTCTGTCCTTCAGCTCTAAATGATAGCTTTGTTGGATAAATTATTCTTGGTTGCAGATCCTGTGTCTCCATCCTGTTGAATATTTTTTTGCCAAGCCCTTCTGTCCTGCATAGTTTCTTTTGAGAAATTGGCTGCCAATCTCATGGGTGCTCCCTTATAAGTAACTATCTGTTTTTCTCTTGCTGCTTTTAATATTCTTTCTTTGTATTTAACCTTTGGCATTTTAATTATGACATGTCTTGGTGTGGGCCTCTTTGGGTCCCTGATTTTTGGAATTCCCTGAGCTTCCTGGGGTTTTATGTCTATTTCCTTCACTAAGTTAGGGAAGTTTTCCATCATTATTTCTTCAAACAGCTGTTTAGATTCTTGATTGTGTTCAGTTACACAGATCAGATGGAAATTTGGACCCTTAATAGTGTCCCATATGCTCTTTAAATTATTTTTATAGTCTTGTCATCTTATTTCTTGCCATTCTGATTGAGTGTCCTTGGCTTTCCCGTCCTCTAGATAGGGCATTTGATCCTCTTCTTTATTCACTTTATTTATTCTTCTGTTTATTCCATTTAATATACTTCTCATCTCAGATAATGTGTTCTTCATTTTAGACTGGTTCCCTTATATTTCCATTTCCATTTTATGCTTTTTATCTCTTTGTTGAAGTTCTCACTGAATACCAAAAGTTCATTGAGCATCTTTATAACCAGTGTTTTGACTCCATTATATCTGGATCTCTGTTCTATTCTCTCATATGGTTTGTGCTTCTTTGTATTCCCATTTTGGCTGCTTTTGCATGCCTGTTTCTACGTACGAAGCAAAGCTCCTAAGTCTCCCGGTCTTATTAGTGTGGATTTGTAAAGTAGTATCCAGTGGCATAGTCCTGAGAGAGGTTCAGCTGCAGGCCAAATTTAGCCCAAGCCTCTGCCCCTTCAGGGCCACCTGTTAAGATCCAGCAAGCAGTCCACAGACGCTGTGCTTATAGTTGCCTCAAAAGGCCACACCAGAAACCAAGGCCGGCTGCCTCCTGTGTGAGTTAGGTGCTGCTCAGCAATGATAAACCTGGATCTGGCTTGAGTGGGGTCATGAATTAGGGGAGGCGGGTTTCAGGGTATCCTCTGGGCAGAGTGACCTCTGTTATCCAGTTTGATAACCTCATGGCAATGGCAGTACTGGGAGTAGGGAGGGCTCAACAGGGAACAATGGACACCACGGGCACTTCTGCACAGAGTGATTCTCTCCTCAGCCCTCACTTAGACAATGTCTCCCTGTAAGTCCCTGATGCCTCCTGCACACAGTTGAATGGGCACTGGTGCTCAGTGTGAGCAGGTCCGTCACTGAGAAAATCTACTCCGATGCAGCCCTTTTAAGAGGCTTCTACCGCTGCTGCGCAGACTTCATCTCACTCAGCTGTTCCAGACCAGGCAGCTCCACATCCTCGCCCCTTCCTACCTTCTGCTGTTGCAGGGTGCTTTCTTGGACTTCTCCCTAGTTGTATGGCTTATTTCTCTAGATCCCAGGTGATTTTTTCTTGCTGCTGCTCCTTGTTTCTGTCACAACTTTGATTTGGTTGTCAGAGGGATGAACAGAGCCTCTATCATCTATGCCATTTTGGTTGTCTCTAAAGAACACTTTTAAGCAGACATGACTGTCCTAAATCATTTATTAGGTAAGAACTTTACAAACATTACTTATGTTAGCGGTAATGGTGGAGCTGGAGAGTATTGCGCCTTCTTCAACCTGCACAGTGAGAACCACCAGTAGTGTGGTGGAACTCATGGCCCTTTCCAAGGCCACGGTTCCTGTAGCCTGCAGACCTCAGCCCTCGTGCTTGTGGACTGGTTTGGTGATCCAATGGGTGTCTGGATTCCATCTGGTAGCTTTATGGAATGGATCAATGAAGATAACTTTTGCAGGGTTAACTCAGAACAGAGCCCCTCCACTTAGGAGACTGATAGCTTCCCAGCCAGCAGCCAAGAAAGCAATACACAAAAAGCTTTCAGCAATGCCTACTCCCAAGGATGTTTTCTGCTGCTACCACTGATGTTATCTGCTCCTATAACCAAGCAGCACATCTTGCTCCAATCTGAGAAGGGGGCTGCTCCCCTAATGAGACAACCTCTCACTCTGGCTTGTTTGCGTTAAAAAAAACTCTGCTTGCTCTTGGTCAGCAGCTTTATACCTGTAGCTTTGACCAGCCACTGCTGAAGCTTCCCTGCCTCATGAGTAATAAATGGTATTTCTCACCTCTCTGGTCCTCCTGGTGGTTTTTCCAGAATAACCAATACCAGGTGCAAATTTCAGGCCTGGAGCTCCTACATTATAACCTCAAAGAATTTGTATGTGGAACTTTTACCAACGCAGTAAATATTCAGGACTCTCGGAGGTTCTCAGAGTGTCCAGTTGCTCCTTGGTAACAGACTGCATGAAGGCTTCCAGCAAATTTTAGCTGATTAACACCGTGCTAGACAGGCTTGCTATAGGTCACACCCTTAAGAAATGGGCGCCTGTGGCCACCAAGGGCGCATGTGGATCTGATATATGACGTAACCTTGCTTGGCCTCGTATCCCAGCCTGTGCTCTTTATCTGCTGAGGGAGTGGGGTGCTGTGGAGTGCAGACAGCAGGTGGTACTGCCAGCAGGGCCCCCTGAGAAGAAAGCACGTTACATTGGACTGCTTCTTCTTCCATAGCTCCTGGATGTACTTGTAACCATTCATCTTGTCTTACCTGATGGCTGTGGTTGGACAGAAAGGCCAAAGATTATACTTTAAACATTTAAAAAGACAAAGCAATTTCTTCCATGTTTTATGATACAGATATATCAACAAAGCACTTTTTTTTTTTGAGTTTATGAGTAGTTCCAAAACTGTTTTTTGAGAAAAAATAATGTGGTTCTGGTAGCTTCCCTGAGAAAGTAGGATATGCTGTCTCTGGCAAGAATATAAATCAGGTTCCTAAATTTTCCCAACACTTTCAACAGTGCCATCTGCATGTCTGAGATCAAAACATATGTATTTCCCTCCCCTCAACAACACAGAAGACTAGCATTTTAGTCATTTGTCACTAAGAATTGATTGCAATTCAGCACTTGCCAGAAGTTCACTTGTGACATCTAATAAAAGAGAGAGAGAAAAGAAGAATGAGAAAAAAGATTTGTGGGATTTATGTTTATTTGTTTTTCCAGAGTGTCTAAGGTATTTGACTGAATTATATTAGGTGATCAGAAAATAATAGTGTGTGTGTGTGTGTGTGTGTGTGTGTGTGTGCGCGCGCATGCGCACGCACATGCATGTTCTTAGTTCCCTTAGAACTATCTATGTAGCAAAGTAATGCCATTGGGCTAATCTGTCATTTTACTAATTTCTAGGGCTGCTTTAATTGAACTTAAAGAAATTTTGGGTGTCTCTTTCTTTTCGTACTATTTAGGCTCTGTTTCATAAAATTAGATGTTTGACGGAAGAAGACTTTCCTTTCAGATACAGAAGGCTGGTTCTTCTATCAAGGTATACCAATGTCCAGGCTTTCATACTTGTTAGAATAATTACCTACTCTATTATTCAATGTATTTATATAAGCATCTCTGTGAGAAATTCTTGCTGGACCTAGTTTACCTTTATGGAAGAATTTATGTGCCCTTTTCTATTTGGAAGTGAGATCTCTTACTAAATGTCTTTGCTTTATGGTTTTGGTTACCAGAAAAATCATGGGAAAACAAGTGCTCAACTGCACTGCTTAATTCATTCTTGATGCTAAGTATTCATATTGTTCTTTAAAATATTACATTTAAAATTTTAATTGTCATCTTGAGTTTTTGTAAGTTATCTAGAACACTCCTTCTCACTTTTTTTATGCATAGACTTGCCCCATGATTACTTTCTGTCAAAGGCAAAGTACCTTTAAAAAATGGGTAGATATGACTTTCATCACCTCAACACAGTGATCAATTCTAATAATAATAGTAGAATGATCAGATATTATGTGCCTCTTGATGTATATAATATGATGTTCATGTTATCACTTTCCAAAATATTAACCTGAATGTAATTAAGTCTTTAGGTCTTACTTCTAGTTCATGAAAATACAGAGGATAGAACAACAAGTTAAACAACATCATAAAGAACAAAATTAAATTGAGAATGTGGCGATTGTACAATGCAATTGGCCAGGTCTCTTAAAAGGCTGAATTTCATGAAAATAATTGAGGAGGCGAACTCTGTTCTAAATAAAAGAGGTGGGAGGAGGTACAGAAACTAGATCAATAGTCGTTATCAGCAGGCATGTAAATAGTCCAGCTATTTTGAAAAACAGTTAATAAATTAAATGTAAATTTACTGTGCAATCCAGCAATTCCATTGCTAGGTATCTATTTACCCAAGAAAAAATGTATGTCCACACAAGGACTTGTATATGAATTGTAGTATTATTTATAATGGACCTAAACTGATAGCAATCAAAATGTCTACCAACTGGTGAATAGGTAAACAAAATGTGATCTGTCCATACAATGGAATATTTCTCAGCCATAAAAAGGAACAAACTACTGATACATGTTACAACATGGATGAATGTCAAAAACATTATGCTAAGTAAAAGAAGCCAGATGCCAAAGACCACATATTATATGTATTCCATTAATATGAAATGTCCAAAAAGGCAAATCTATAGAGATAGTAAGTAAATTAACTGTCTTAAGGGGTTGGAAGTAGAAATGGAGATTTACTACAAATACCATGGGGATATTTTTTGAGGTAAAAAAAAAGTTCTGAAACCAGATTATGGTGATAGTTGCACGACTCTGTGATTTTATTAAAAATCATTGAGTTGTACACTTAAAACAATTGAATTTTATAATATGTAAATTATATATCGATAAAACCAATTTCAAAGAGAAATATGGCAGAAGTGATGGTGTTTGAGCCTAGACCTCAAGAGGCCTTGCAGCTTTCACTGTGCCCCTGCTGAAACCTGCCCTGAGCTGTCATGGAGGAGAACTGAGGCATCCAGCCACGAGCCCACACTAACCACTGCACCTGGAGCACCTTCATCTTGAACCTTCCAGCCCAGGCGACCCTCTAGGTGACTGCAACCACAGGAGTGAGCCCAGGTGAGACAAGCAGAAGAAACACCCAGCCGATCCATGAATTACAAAATGTAATAAATTGTTTTATGCTGCTAAAATTTTATGTATAATTAAATAAAAATATATATTGGTGATGTGGTATGGCAAAGGGTTAATTATTGTATTTCAGTGGTGGATAGATGCTTATTTATAGTGCTATTTCTATTTTCTGTGTGCTTAAAATTTTTTTAATGAAAAGTTAAAATAGGCACATAGGAGAAATCATACCTGGAAAGGGAAGTAGTTATTTGCAGTGGTTATAAATCCTTTCCTAAATTCATGTCTGCACTTCCACTGATGCCATTCTTAGATATTTGAGACAAGTGCTGAGTGAGTAGTCACTGAGGGAGAAGCAGAAGGGTTTCTAATCAGAGGAGAGAGCAGAGGCATAGAGGTAGAAACAGGACAGGGCTTGATTCATTTGGGGCTTGCTTACTCATTTATTCAACAAAAATAATTGGCATCTACTATGTGCTTGGCACTGATAAAGGTACTGGGGATTTGGTAGTGAACAAATTGGCCAAAATTCCTGCCTACTTGGAGTTTACATTCTAGTGAAAGAAGACTAATAATAATAAACAAGTGAATAGTATATATGGAATATCATATAAACAGGAGTGGATCCAAGTTTGAGTCCTGGAGCTTATAAGAACTTGGAGCATTCATTAAGGAAAAAAAGATCTTTTTTTGGTGAAGTTCACAAAAAAATATGATTATGTGAATACATTTCTAGGACACTTCCCAGAGCCATAAGGAGGCCTGTATGTGAGTAGTCTGATGCCAATGACTTGTTAGCTTTGTAGTAAATCTGCTAAAGTATTTTCATTTGATTTTTACACGAGGAACTGGGATGAAGATTTGATTATAAGTGGTTGATATGGGCAATAATTCCAGGAGATACTGGTAGGAGATGGGAATGTGAGACAGAGAAGAAAATAAGAAAAATAAAAATAAGCACAATGAATGTGCTTACGCCTATTCAGGGAACTAGGAAACAGTATAAAATATGAAGCTCAGACTTATCTCACTTGAAGGTCAAAGAGATTGGGTATAGGTGCAATGCTGTCGCCTGTCGGCTGCTGGAAGCTTGCTCCCAGAAGCATTATTTCTGGGACACTTGGAAGTGGCCTGCAGTTGGAAGTGGGACACTGAAGTATCAAGAGGAAGGAGATATGGGCACTGGATCAGGGGCATCCCTATTGTCCGCCACTTGCACATCTCTGATCCCTGCCCTAAGTTCATGGCATCCGGCCACCGATTTTTCTAGGATGGCCAATTAAAATTGCTAAAATCTAGCCTTACAACAGGTGATTGGAAGCTCATGCTGCAAGTTTCTCTGCTGCATTTGGTCCCCAAACTGTAACTGATATTCACCATCTTCCTCCTCTGCCATCCATTCTAGATTCTCCTCACCCTTGATCCATCTTTCTGCTGATCTAGGTCGAGAAACCCAGGCACTTTCGTGGAGGGGTCTGAGCCCTTAATTCCTGTGCACAGCAACAGGCGAGGTTGCTGTGATGAAAATGACACATGGTAAGCTGATGAATCCCTAAGCCAGACAGATTCTTCCCTGCCTCCACTATGTAGCAGCAATTGTCTTTCCTCAGACAATATCTAGGTCAATTACTCCCTAGTACAGTGTCTCCACTGTGTTTTCTGATCCACTAGCATGAGAAGCCCCAAATGGCTATTACAGCTTTAGGTTCAGTGGACGTCATGCTAGTCCCATATTATAGGTGTACCCTGTGGTCAAGGAGAGCCTAAAATTGCAGGGACAGGAACTGCTTCCACTCTTTGGTTCCGAGACCTGTGAACTCTGCCTCACAGAGACATGGCTTCACAGCAATTTTACCCTTTCAACAGGGATAGAAAAGAAATATTGCAAAAGCCCATGCAGATAAAAATGGGTTGCTTAAAAAGGACAAAACATAGGCTTTAGGAATTCCATGTCAGAACTGAGGTCAAAACCCAAATATTAGACAAAATATGTGCCTAGTGTTCTTATCACTTAGGAAATCATAAGGGTGTTAGGAGGTCTGTGCCAGGAACCAGGGACAGGGATGAACACATATTTTCTATGATTGCTGAGTCCTGTTTTTTTTTTGGGGGGGGAGGTGTTCTTGTTTCTGCTGGGTCCTGTGCTTACGGTCTCATGAGGCTGAAATCAAGCTTTTTTTTTTTTTGTCAGGGTTGCAATATCCTCTGGAGATTGGGTCTTCTTCTAAGTCCATGAGCTGTTGGCAGAATTTAATTCCTTACAGTTATAGGACAGAGGTTCTCACTTCCTTGCTGTTGGCCAAGCGGGGACACTTCTCATACCCTAGATACTGTCTGCCTTCCCTGTCACATGGTATTTTCCCCAGCATGGCAATATGTCCCTGTGAGGCCAGCAGGAGAATCTCTCTTATCCTCTGAATCTCTTCCTTTGGGAGAAGCCCAGTGACTTTTATGAGGTCATCTGATTAGGTCAGGCCCACCCAGGATGGTTTCCCTGTTGATTAGCTCAAAGTCAACTGATGAGCAATCTTAATTCCATCTGTAAAAATCCCTTCTCCATGTGATATAATATAATCATGGGAATAACTATCCCATCAGAGTCACAAGTCACACCCATACTCAAGGGAGTGGATTGTATAGAGCGAGTACAATAGGGGCAGGGATCTTGGGGGCCATCTCAGAATTCCTCCTATCAAGACATTTCGTCTCACATCACGTTTTCTGGCTATTCCATAAACACATTTGTATTTAGAACTTGAGGAATTTCATAGCAAATTTTCTTAACTTTTATTGTCTGGGACTGTTAGGAAAGAGCACTGTTGAACAGAATGGAGTAAAAGTATTTAGGAAGTATTTCCTCCCCTGTCATGAAGTGAGAAGGATCAGCGTAACGACTAGGAGCTCTGTGTCTTGTGTTTAGGGGGGAACTGACAGCTAGAGCCAGTGACACAGCTTGTGTCGACCATTTGACTGTGCTATTAATTGCACGGATGAATAACTTTTCATTAGGTTTCCACATTCGAATTTGAATATGTTTTTAATCTCTTTAGGATCTTCTGAAAATTAGGTTCTTGAGTTATTTTATAAAAATTTAAGTTAGTTATTTTTAATGATGACTGGAAGAAGGAAGAGAAATTATTACAGAATTTTTAACGGGAAAAGTAATTTCAGTATTCTTTTGGGGAAACAGTTTCAAGCATAAGTTATCCATAGAGTTCCCATGATTATCACTTCAATTACGAACCTGAGTTAAAAGAAGAAAGACTTGCTGATTTTTATGTTTTAGATTTGTGTACCGGAGGCACAGGGAATATTTGATTTACTTGTAATGCAATAAATTATGCATTAGATTAACATTTTTTGGTGATTCGCTTTCTCACTTATTAATATAATGAACACAATTTTTCAAAGTGAGGTTTAATATTGTGAGTAATACAGTGGTATTAAGGATGAGGCAGACCTGTTCATCCTGGGTTAAATGAGAACACCTTTATTTTCATAACTTAGAGCATTATTCCATTTGTAGAGAGACTGAACTAAATACCATGCTTCCTGTATTTGCCCAGAGAGCTTATAAGGATGGTTTGTTAACGAGGAAACATTTCGTGTTTGGCTGAAAGTAGCAATTTACAAAAAATCTCAGGAAAATTTTAGGGACTAAATTACTCCTACACTGTTAAGAATTATAAATTAAGTAGCTGTGGAAACAAAAAATGGTTATAAAGGTTATTTCTTAATAGGAAAGACTATGCACTAGAGTCATTAAGAACTTAGAAACCAGTTTTTATGATATATGTGCTATATATGAAATAATAAACTAATATTCTATCGTTTATCCTAAGTGATTGTAAGTATAGAAGCCACTGTAAAAAGCATATATAGCTCACAGCGAAGCCATGGATTACTGGACTTTATGAAAAAGGAAATTCATCGATAAGCTTTAAAAGAGAAAATAAGCTCAACGTCAGATCCTATGAGATAATAACATTACCCAATATGCATGTTGAAAATGTAATTGTTAACTAGCATTCCATCTTAAAAACAAATCATGGAGGGTTCATTTCTGAGGAGATTAAACATAATTTGAATAGATTTTTACCTCAACATGTCAAGCAGATGTGGATACTTCCAGGTGGAATGACTTTATTGAAAAGTTTGAAAAACTTAGTCTGTTCTAGTTCTTGGTAGCCACAGCTCTGTCAGGCTACTGCTCACCAAATGATCACCACAAGTTTAGTTAACATCAATCACCTTACATAATCACAGAATTGTTTTCCTCATAATGAAAACTTTTAAGATTTATTCCCTTAGCAAATTTTAAACATGCAATACAGTATTGTTAACTCTAGTCACCGAGGTGAGCATGACATCCCCAAGACTTATTTAGTTTGTGCATTATGACCCCCTTCACCCATTTCACCTACCCCAACCTCCTCTGGCAACCACTAATCTATTCTTTGTATTTTTTTTTTTTTGGTTCTCTATATAACTGAGATCATACGGTATTTGTCTTTCTCTGTCTGACTTATTCACTTAGTATAATGCCCTCAAGGTCTTCCCATGTTGTAAACGGTAGGACTTCCTTTTTATGCTGAATAATATTCCATAGTATATATATCACATTTCTTTATCCATTTATCTGTTGATAGACACTTAAGTTGCTTTCGTGTCTTGGCTATTGTAACTAATGCTGCAGTGGACCTGCGGGTGCCGATATCTTCTCAAGACAGTGATTGTTTCCTTTAGGTATGTATCCCAAAGTAGAATTGGCGGGTCTTATAGTAGTTCTAGTTTTAATTTTTTATGAATCCTCCATACTGTTTTTCATAGTGGCTACACCAATTTATACTCCCACCTACAGTACACAGGGGTTCCCTTTTCTCCACATCCTCCCCAGACTTTTTATCTCTTGTCTTTTTGATAATAGCCCTTCTAACAGGCGAGGTGATACTTCATTGAGGTTTTGATTTACACTTCCCTAATGATTAGTGATCCTGAGCATCTTTTCATATATCTGCTGTCTATTTGGACACCTTTTCAGATCTTCTTTTTGATAAAAGTTGGAAATCTGGGCTCTGTTTTGTATGAAATCTTCCAAGTTTTAAATGTTGGCTCAATTTTTATTAAGGGTGCCATTTGGCCCAAAGGAAACCTGCACGTGGCCTACTGGGAGAGAGACCTCAATATCAATGTGGGACATTGATATTGATGTGAAATAGAAAGAGGGTGGGTCCAGGGCTGCTGTACTCCTCATCTACCTGGCTCCTTAGGGAAACCTCTTTATCCTCCAAACTTTAGCTTCTATTTATACACGAGGGGACCAGCAGATTTGTGGTTCCCAGAGGCTGGGTGTGGGGAGGTCGGGAATTAGATGAAGGTGGTGAAAAGGTACAAACTTCTGGTTACAAGATAAATAAGTCCTAGAGATGTAATGTACAGGACTGCTGCATGGTACGTTTGAAAGTCATTAGGAGAGCAGATCCTAAGAATTTTCATCACAGGGAACAAACCCCCCCCCTTTTTTTGTTTCTTTATGAAACAATAGATATTAACTAAACTTATTGTGATAATAACGTCACAGTATATGTAAGTCAAACTGTTATGCTGTATACCTTAAACTTATGTAGTGATCTGTGTCAATTACATCTTAAATAAACTAGGAAAAAAGAGAACCAGATGGCATAATCTCTAAAGGACCCTCCTCTAAAACTCTTGAAGAATTGTTTTTTTCTATTCTGTACCAGCAATATGTTTTCAATCTCCTATTTAACACATGAAATTCATGAGTTATTTGAGCTCTCAGTTATTTTTCTTATGCTAATTATCTTTCACATGATGTTCTCAGAACAGTAGTATGTTCTGGACCAGTTGTAGCTTATTACTCTTTTGTTTTGACATTTTAGGCTTTTTAGGTATCAATTTCTTAACTTAAATTCCAGAAATTACATCCATCTTACACAAATAAAGAGAATTAGCACAAAATGATTTTTCTCTCCTCCTCTCTTCCTTCTTATTTTGTGTGGAATTATCCCTTGAGCCATGATAAGTATCAGAAAATGAAGCTAAAGTTAGCAAATGTTTAGTGAATTTTAGCTTTTCAGGCATTCTGGTTGATTCAGTTCCAGTTTCTGTCACTTTTAACAGTGTACAAATTCTAAAAATTCTAGCACTAGCTGTACCAATTCTAGTTTTGCAGAATTTGATTTTTATTAAGATTGTTTTCCTAGATTCTTGGAATTATTTTTGAACAATCTGGGCTTGTTATGCCGTCTAAAAGCATTATACCATTTAAAAAACGACACTCAGGTGTAAAAGAAACACTAAGAAAAAGGCAGCCTCATTGTAAAATTCTATTCAGCGTCCCTAACCTTTTGTCGAGGTCTCTCTACTTTACATATTTGTTGTGAAAAGGTATCCTTAGCAACCAAGATCACTGGCTCATTATATAAAAGAGACCCCAAACCAGTCTTCAAACATCTAAAGACTCATCTGTTTGATTCTGGGTTTGCTTTTTCTTCCCAGTGATAATAAGCACACAGATGATAAGCCTTGGCAGCAAGAACACAGGCCAAAGCGTTTGAATCAAAAGTGGGATGTGCTTTGGGCCATGAGCATGGTGGCCTCCCCTTCTCCTCACTTTCTTCTTGTCTTTCAACAGTCTCTTCTAGCAAGTCTGCCCCACAAAAGGAAATCTGTCATTTCATCATGACGCTAGGGAAATGAAGGAGAAATAAAATGCTTAGAGAGCATTTTAAAAATCAAAATGAAAATGGTCATATCAAGTTCCACCTGAAAGCAAAATGTTTATTCTTATGCATTGTCATTATTGAAAGAAGAATGATAATGATCCCTTAGGATGATCGTACTTGGGCATACTTGAGAAATAATAACATGGAGGCTTTCTAATTTTTATTCAGAAATTGGTGATTTAGTCAATCAGTGCTTCTATGGCGGTCCTTTTTTCATAAACTAGGTTGGGAAAGTTTTCCCAAAAAAGGCTATTATTTTCAAAATTTCTTTGAGATACTAAATGTCCTTCTCCTTTTCTCCTGAAGGAAACTGCAGTAAATGTCTCAATTCGAGGCCATGAAAGGAGCATGTCATTCTGACTAAAGGCAGCTTTGACACTAGTGAATTACCAACAGGTCGGAGCTATCTAGAAATTTCGTAAATAAGAAAAGTGGGAGAGGGAGATCAATGATAAACAAACAAAACCCTTTCTCCTTTGGTCCTCCTGTTTTGGGACACCATTTCCTGTCTCTGTTTTGGTTCTCTCTGTTCCTTTTGAACTACAGAAATGTTTCCAAGAATTGGTTAGTCACACTTATATTACAAACAGTGCTGACAAGTTCTTTAAGATTTTTTTTTTCACCTTTTCTTGGCTGATAGACTGTTAAGTGAAATTTACAATTCAGGCAATGCTTTCTGTTTCTGACCTACCACTCTTCAGGTGGAATAAGGACAAGCAGTTTGGGGATTCTCATTCTGAACAAGGACAACCGAGCTCTCAGGGAACACTGTATTTCTTCATAAAATGTAGAAATAAAAAATTATTCCAGGATGTGCAAGGGCCTTCTCAGAACTTCTCCTCTTGTAGAATTCAGATCTGGTTTCATAATCTTCCAGTTTCTGAAAACCCAAGGTGACTTTTAACATGAGGCCTCAGGGCACGCTCAAATAATCATTGCCTGATGGAGACTTGCACGGGGAAAGCAGGAGGCCCTCGACAGTGCTGTTCGTACCCACGGATTTTGGGTTTTAAACCTGGGCACTGCTCACTGGGTTTCTTTTATATGAATGAGTTCCCCTTAAGGTACTAACTCAGGCTGTTCTATTACTTTTCTGTCTGAAATGACCAAATTCACTCTTACATTAGCCAAGTAAAAGGTTGTTACAAGTCACTTTTATGGTTTTTCTCATGTGAAATAACACTTTAGAGAATGGTGAACTTCTTTTATTTGGCATAGAATGCATGCACTACTCAGAAGATAAAGTGTGTAAAGCAAAGAAGCTTAGTTGTCCGCTTGGGATCAAGCATCCGGTGAAGGCTTCTTCAGGCTTGATCCCTTAATCTGTCCTGAAGGGCAAGGAAATTCACTTTCTTAAAACGTTATTTTGCCCTACATCAAAAGAATATGAGCTTAAGTAAACACACAGCACAAGACTAAGTGCTCAAGTTTACTGTCAGCATGCCCTCACCAGCCAAGCAAACCTGGAAAAAAATATGATTTTCTCTCTTTCCTAACTGTATTTAAAGATGATCAAGTGCCTCCTTGCGGCTCAAGAAACTAACTTTGGTAAATACGTAAATGTTATATATTTCCATTCCATTGTTGTATTCTTTTTTCTGTTTCATTGAGGGTTTCTGTGAAATGGTGCACTTCAAATCGCTGCTATCAATTTCAGTTTTTTTGCCTTCTTTTACTTAGGTAGCAACGGGGGGAAAATTGCAATTTAAATAATTGAGATTTTTATTTAAAGTGAAAGATATGAAGACTGGGGTTCCTACTCACTAATATAAATTGTTTCTGGTCTCATCTGGCTTTATGATAGATGATGGTTCCTATTTACTAGATGGATTTTAATTCGTGAATCAAACGATTTCGTGTGATAGGTAGAAATAAGGTTCAGGATCTCTATCCTGGAAGGGCCAAGGGCTATGATTTTTGCAGCGAGAAAGTCCTTCAAACGGGCGCTAGATGGCAGTGCTGCACTGTAAGTGCTAGGACGCCGCCTGCCCTCTGCAATTCCAGGGCTGAAAATATTCCTGTGGAGAGAACTCTCTGTCACTGATGCTTGTGCCCAGGAGGAGTTAGGGTGGCCAAACAGGTGTGGTTTTTTTTATCTTATATATTGAAACCGAATTCGCTGTTAAACTTTTGTTGAGTCAACAAACCATCGTTAAACAACATTGGAAAGAAGGTTAAGGAGAAAATTTAGCATTTGTTGAGGTTATAAGTACAATTTTATTTTTTATATTAATTTATGTTTTCCATTGGGTGATTAAAATTTTCCCAAGACTGAGGAGTTTTTGAAGACTGAATGGACAAATAAAGAACTGGTAGCTGGAGTGACATCAGGTGGCAAGAGCCACGGAGCTGGAAGGTCACCAGGGAAGTCACTTATTTGCTGGGTCTGTTCTCAGGTCCAATGTGAGAGATTTGCACAGAGATTGCTGAGTCCCTTCTAATTCTAAGAATCTATAATTACCTGATTTTGAGCAGTTGCACACTGTAGAGCTCTTGAAAGCCATTTAATTTGATTCCAGTTTACTGTTAAGGCATATAGATGTTCATGATATGGTATATACCTAAATAATGCTCTTGTTTGATGTCAGAAGTCATGTCCTTTCCTGGAATTCCAAGATATAGAATGAAAACTTTGAAGGTTTAGTTAAAGAGATAATGGAATTGTCTGTTATAATATTATTTTAGTGCTTTATCTTTGCTATAAATGGTTTTGTAATGACTGGCCTTTTATTTGCTACATTTAAATCACATTAGAAAGTCAGACAGAAAGACAAATACTATAGATTCTAACCCATATGTGGACCCTGAAAAAAAATAAACTCAAAGAAATAGAGAGTAAAATGGTGGTTACCAGAGACTGGGGTGGAGAAAGTGGAGAGATGTTGGTTAAAGGGTACAAATTTCCAGCTCTAAGGTGCATAAATTCTAGGGATCTAATATATAGTGTGGTGACTATAGCAAATAATACTGTATTATACACTTGAAATTTGTTAAGGGGGTAGGTCTTAAAAATTATCACCACACGCACAAAAAGGTAATATGCAAGGGGATGGAGGTATTAACTAACCTTATTGAGGTAATCATTTCAAAATATACTACATATATCAAATCGCCTCATACACCTTAAACTTACATATGTTATATGCCATTAATATTTCAATAAAGCTGAAAAAACAAAAATTACATTAGAAACTGAATCAAAAATCTGAAATTAAAGAATCATAAAGTTTTCTCTTAGGGACATGGTATATTTTGCACGTTATCTATATTCCCTTTGAAGGAACTTATTAATTTTCTTTTAAATACGTTATTCATTTATTGAGGGAACTGGTAATGGCTCTGCCTTCAAGGAGATTACATTTTCTGGTTAATTATTTGGGCAAACAATTACAGAATGTGTGGTAAGTAATCCAACTGGAGAGAGAGATCTTCTGAGGAAACATAGTCATAAAGATGAATATTACTATCTGTAGCAACTTCATAAGGAAAAATTGAATCTTAGCTTAGATTGTACAGGGATGTATATAGAAAAATTAACCCTCAACAGAGGAAATGGGAAAAAAGCAATGTGCATCTGTGTTAAATATTTTCTTTATGAAATCTGAAACGTATGTAAAATTTTTTCAACACTTTGATCATAGATGTTACAGAAAAGCTATAGAAATAATTAGAAAGGGAATATTTTTCTTTTAGTTTTCAAGTCACATAAATGATTGTATCTGGAAAAAATTTTAATATCATTAGGCTTTCCATTCTGTGTGAAACTCTTTTTTTTCCCTGTTGCTCATACCCTTTCTTTAGGAGAATTATAAACCCCTAATTAAACTGCATAGTCACCCCAAACTTGAAATAAGGATGCAACAGTTTGCATTTGCAATATAGAGAATTTCAGGTTAATGACAACTTTTACTTATACAAGAAATAAATATACTGAAATATGTCATTCATGCTGTGAACAAAGAAAGGGAAAATACTCATAGAACTGTGATTCATAGTATTTTGTTTGGTGAAAAACCATCTTTCGAGAAGGACAGTGGTTCAAAACAAATGCCACAGTGCTTGGGATGACACAGCTGTACTCACAGCTGAATGAAGAGGAAAAAAAGGTTTTTCTGCAAGGCCAGTTTTGATTGCAACTGAGACATTATGTTATAAGACCTAGTCATTGCTGATGAATAATCTGATTTTAAGGGACAATCCTTTGTTTTGAAGATACACATATTCTGACAACGAACTCCTCCTATTTCCACTCCTAAATAGAATCTTTGAAGGTTTGATACATTCTCTATCCATGTTTCTGCACTGCTTTCACAACTCGGGCTCCTTCTAAGTGACACACACAATTCTAGCAACCGGAATGCATATGACCCTTTCTGTCAGGGACAGTTTTCAGGGAGTTTATATTGAATCAGAGAATGTTAGGTGGACATGCTTTAAAAATCATCTAATCTCTTATATGGTGGGTTGTGGAACTCTCACTAGAACTCAGAGAAGAGGAGAAAGTATGACAGAATTTGTATTTATGAAGAATTTATTGTGAAAAGCCATGGAACACACCTTACTTAATCATAGTCCTTGAGACTAGAAAAGTAAAAGATACCAGTCCAAATCTGAGTTTGCTAGCTTTTCACTCTCACTTACTCAACTCACATACTCACACATTAGAGGCTCTCTGTGCCAGGCACTGTTTGGGGATACAAGGGTATACAACACAGATGGATTCCAACCAAGTTGTTATAGTTTACCTGCAGAGACAGACATTAATTAATCACACAAAAAATGTAAAATTACACTGATGAGGGTTGTGCAGGATATGACAAGTGTTTGCATCACATCATAATGTAAAAGCAGAGTAGAGCAGTTTCCTGTGAGTGTTCCTTGCAGAGGCTTAACTAACTTAAGTGCCAACCCCTTGCAGAGCCAGTTTGGGATAGGCTGGACCAGTTAGTAGGATGAGAACAGATAGACGAGGTGCCACCCTTTGACTAATTTCTCTGGGGCCTCATGTCTTGCTTTTACAGGTTTCTCTAGTGATTTTTCTTGCCATAGTTTAATAATAGCTGTATCAATATATTTTTCTTTTTAAATTAAATTATTGGGGGTAACATGGTTAATAAAATTATTTCAGTTTCAAGTATACAATTCTATAATACATCATCTGTATTTTTTCTTGAAAAATTGTAGAAAAGGCTTCACTTGTGAAATGTGTTCAAAAGTGTGACAGCTTACTTTGTTCTCTCCCAACCACACTTCTGAGTTTTAGTAAAACTCCATGGAAATGGACTGTGACATTGACAGTGACTTCGTTCTTCTAAAGAACTATGATCCTAAAAAGTTAAGACTGCTTGCCTATCTATGAGTGAATGTTTGTCCTCCTTCTCTTCCTTCCCTCCCTCCCTCCTCCCTCCTTACCTCCTCCCTCCCTCCCCCTCCCCCCCTCCCTCCCTTCCCTCCCTTCCTTTCTTCCTTCCTTCCTTCCTTCCTTCCTTCCTTCCTCCTTCCTCCTTCCTTCCTTCCTTCCTTCCTTCTTCCTTCCTTCCTTTCCTTCTTTCCTTCCATCCATCCATTTCCATTAGTGGTTTCTGACACAATTCAAGTCTAAGTAAGATTTTGTCATTGGTTATGATGACTCTGCAAAATTTTTGTTAGCTTATAAGACAAATCAAAGAAAAATATAAAAAATGAAATAATTTTGTTTTGACAAAATGTGAAACCCTAAATGAGTGTTGCCTTTTTCATTTCTACTGTTTCATATAAATTTTTTGCAATATAATTTTTTTTTTCCTTTTGGTGACATCTTTTCAGATGTTTTCTTTGCAAAACATATGCATATACTTATTCATTTTTTTATGAAAATGAAATCATACTTTCAAAAATTTTTGTGCCATTTTTCCTCTTGGCACTATATCACAAATATCTTAAGTTCAATTAAAATAGCTCTTAATAATAGTTTCAATGGCTGCAGGGCATCCAATTATAAGAATGTGCTATAATATATTTAATTAATCTCTTTTTGTCGGATACAGTTTGGAATTTCTTCATTCTCATCAATTTTGCTGCAATGGACATTTTTGCATATTTACCTTTGCACACTTGTCTATTAATTTCCTTCTGATAGGTTTTTAGAAGTGGAATCAATTTACTAAAGCTGCCAAATTGTTGTATTTCACAAGATATATCCATTTTATACTCCCACCAACATGTGAGATATCTGTCTCTCCTCTGATTCCCTGCTGTAGTAACACTAAATAATGCCAGCGAACATTATTTATTTGTTTATTTAATTTTTAGCTTTGGAAACTTTCTCATCTATTATTGACTAGTTCCTTTCTTATTTTGTGAATTGCCTGTCTGTATCATTTGGCCAATTTTCTACTAGTTGTTCAGCTTTGTGTTTTGGTAAGGTGCCTTTATATAGAAAAGACATTTTTTTGAGCTTGTCATTTACATATTGACTTTTGATAATGATTTTTTTACAAACTTATTTGTATAGTCAACTTTATTTACTTCTTTCTTTGAGGTTATTGTATTTGCTGCCATATTGAGGAAAGACTTTCATGCTCCAAGTTTGTATAAGTATTCTACATTTTTGTTCCAGTACTTTATTTTAAAATAATTACTTATGCCTAGAATCTATTTTGAAATATATTGTGAATGAAGAATATAATCTTTTGTTCAAAGATAGATAGTACGTTGTTAAAGACCAGTAATAGACTATTTTATTTCCTCTCTGACTTGAAAATGTCATCTTTGTCATTTATTAAATTTGAATATATACATGGATCTGTTTCTTGGCTTTCTGTGCTGGGCATTTCTGTGCAGATGAAGACACCAATATTACATTGTTTCAGATTAATACAGGGTTGGGTTTTTTTTTTGTTATTTTTAATTGTTATTTTTATGTCATGTAAAATACACATAATATAAAAATTTACCATTTTAACCATTTTAAGTGCACAATTCAGGGTATTAGCTACATTC
Organism: Eonycteris spelaea; assembly: GCA_003508835.1. Lineage (NCBI taxonomy): Eukaryota > Metazoa > Chordata > Mammalia > Chiroptera > Pteropodidae > Eonycteris > Eonycteris spelaea. The sequence continues at coordinate 3,672,091 of PUFA01000127.1, read as the reverse complement.
ATAATGTTGTACAACCATCGTTACTATCAATTTCCAGATGTTTTCATGATCCCAAACAGGAACTTTGTATTCATTAAAACAGTAACTCCTCATTCCCTCTCCCTCCAGCCCCTGGTAATCTATTTTATTTTCAGTTTCTATAAATATGACTATTTTAGGTCCTAATATAATTGGAATCATACAATATTTGGCCTCCTGTGTCTGACTTATTTCATGCAGCATAATGTTTTCAAGGTTTACCTATATTGCAGCATACATCAAAATTTCATTCTTTTTTTCCGTGACTGAATAATATTCTGTTGCATGTATATATTACATTTTGTTTATTCATCCATCTATTGATGGATATTTGCGTTGTTTTCTTCTTTTCAACTATTGTGAATAATACTTCCATGAACATTGGCATATGAATATCTGTTTGAAATGTAGTTTTTATAATACCTTAAATATTTGCTAGTGTATTTTCCCTTCATTATTTCTTTTCCTTATTTTTTCCCTAAATATTCCTGCATGTTTGTTCTTTACGCTAAATCTGAAAATAATTTGGTTGATTTCTCCTCTCTAATTTCAAATGCTTTTGGAATTTTCTTTATAGTATATTAAATTTAAACATTAATTTTGGCAGAATTATATTTAGACTTCCCATTTATTATGGCTCACTTCTCTATTATTTATGTTTAAATAATTGTGTCCCCAGTAGAGTTTTGAGCATATTAGTATAGCTCCTTTGTGTTTTTAAGACTATTTTAGGTATTTTATAATTTTATGGTTATTTTAGTGAGTAGTTTCCATTTTATTTTCTACTGCTTATTGTTGGTACATATGAATGCTATTAATTCTTGTGTATTAATTTCTGTTACCAAGTACAAACAGGAATAATGTGTATATGATAAGCTTTAATCTGTTAGTTAATATTTTAAATCGAGTATGTGCTTGGGATTCTTTTTGCATGGATTGCTTTTGTATTTATTAGATACATATTTAAAGGGAAGAAATTTTGCTTTAAAAGACAAAATTTTTGCTGCAAGTCATGTTATAGGGAATAATAACATTTCTCTTAAAGGCAGACAGCTCCTTTTTTTTTTTTTTTTTTTTTAGGATAAAACTTAGTGGGCATTTTGATCTTGGAGGTCCTAGATGGGTAAAGGTTGAAAAAGGAAAATGAAGCTGTTTTGTCAGGTAAACTAACAGAAACATTCATAAATTCCTCTGCTCTCTAAAGAAGAAGGGTATGGAAAACATCAAGATGAGAAGAAAAAACTATGGGGAGCAGAAAAACAGTGGGGAGCAGAGGCTCATGAAAATATGGCTGCTAAGAAATTCCTTGTCAGACTGGCTAAGGAACAGTGACGTTTAATTAATTGTAAGTTGATTCCTGTTTTGTGTGCCCAGTTATGATACGATCTATAATATAGCATATTAATAGAAAAATTGGGGTATAGCGAGCCCAATAGATTAGCAAATGATTGCCATTGAAAGATAGTTTGTTATTCACAGTTCCCAAGAAGTAGCATGCTATGCCGCCTGGAGCCACATTAGGAAGCACCAGGTTGGCCATGAAACAGAGGAAGAGGGAGGAAATGCGGGCAAGAATTTACTGTGCTTTTTCTTTTCTTTTTTTTTTTCAGGAAGCAACAGTTGAGGCAGGGTAAACAGGCTTAGATTGCTAGTTTGAATAATTTTAACAGGCTCTAGGACATAGGGGCTGTCCCTAGTTGTGTCTGAAGTGATTAGGGCAGGTGGATAATGGCCAAGAGTATGAGAGTCCCTTTAAAGAGATGGCTGAGAGTGTAGATTCTGTATTGGCTGTTTGCATTTGAAAAACATGTCCCCCAGAGGAGAAACTCCTCTTGAGGGAGCAGGGACGATGAGGGAGGCTGGATGTCAAAGTAAGTGACTCATGCATATTATTGGGTTGTCCAGAACAAGGCATATCCAACATATGCATGTAGGGCAGATATTAAAGCGTTAGTTTACAGAAGCTAGAAACATGGCTAATACATGATCCTTCTCAGATTTTCTAAACCTTCAGTAAAGTTCTATTATATGCAACTGTTTTATATTTATGGTACTTGAGGAATAAGGAAATAGAAGCTATTTTCCATGCAGACGTTGATACAGGAAGTGAATAAAGTAGGAAATCAGAGTGAGAGGCAATTACAGGAGAGATGTAAGCTCTCCACACCAAGAATTCTCAGAAACACTGGGAAGGGCTATGAACATTATGTGGGATGAAGGCTTGTGTCAGCTTATTTGGAAAATATATGCTTTAGGAAGGCTGGAGGGTTGGAAGGACCCAATGGAAAACTTTTGCTATGATGGTAGGAATGCAAATTTGGAAGTGTTAGGGAGTGGCTTGAGGACTGGCTTGTTTCTAGAGAAGGGTTCCCTTACAAAAAGTCCTTCTTAGGGCTTTTAAGTTTTATGGTCAAGATTCTGGGAATCTGATGAAAATATGTATTCTTTTTCCATAAAAGAATACACACACACACACACACACACACACACAACACACACACACATATATCACTTCAGGAGCTTAACAGAAAGCCCTAGAGCACATCTATAGATGCTGGTCCTTGAACCTTGGTGAGATATCTCTGCCTCGGAAGTCATAGTAAAAATAAACACTATATGTTCCCCTTATATTGGTCATGACACACTCTGTCCAATTATGCACCTTTGATAACCCCACATGTAAATCGAGAGAACTTTTTCTTTAATCAATCTATATGCTTAAGTCCTTACCTGTAATGTAGTATAAATCAGGTAAATTTAGAATGATGCAGATAAGATTTTTATCATAAATGCCAGGACAGTTTTTTTAGTATTTATTATTAAGACTAATGATTTCTCTCTACAACTAGTCAAGTTAAGAATTCATTTTTATACCCCGTTGCTATCTAAGAGTGTGGATCAAATCAGGAAATCTAATTCTTTTGTTCTGAGTACACGTGAACGAACATGATTACCAAAAGGGAGAGTTTACCTTCAAGTTATTGAAAAGTTTCTCAGTAGTTCATTGAGATAATAATAATCACATAATGGAATAATGACATTTTTCTTAAAATTTAATAAAAAGGTAATTTGATAACTTACTGCTGGCTAATACATGCCTTGGGGCTATGAATTAGAAATAATTTCACTGGTAAAATGATACCTAGAGGGACTAAACCATGGCAATCTCTAAGGGTTTCATAAGGCGCACTTCAAGAGTCTCTATCCACTTATCTATCTTAAGTTGCAGTAGGGAGGTGTTGTGTAATAAAGAATTTGTCTGGTCTTTGCCTTAGGTTCCTAGGATGGAGATTTTAATCCCTTGGTGTTTTCACAGTGATAGAAGTGACTATTTTTCATGGAGGGCCCTTCAGACTACACCTAAGTTTATGCTAATGAGATGACTCATGGCCAGCCCCTAGATGGTTTTAGGATGGGGGCTGGCCATGCTGGGAAGACCAATCACATGATTAGATGGTTGCAACTTTGAGCCAGGTGATATAAGCCCAACCTCTGGGGAGAAAAGTGTGGCCAGAGATTGAATTTAATCACATGGCCAGGGACTCAATCAGTCATGCCTACTTAATAAAACTCCAATAAAATCTCTGAACACCAAGCTCAGGTGCACTTCCCAATTGGTGACGTGGTGTCCTAATTCCACAGGGAGAGGACATGGAAGTTCCATGTTTGTGAACTTCCTAGAACCTCATCCTGCAGGTTTACTCTTTTGTCTGGTCTTTATTTGCATTCTTTTATAATAAACTATAATCATAAATATAGCAATTTCCTGAGTCCTACAAGTCTTTCTATTAAGTTATCAAACCTGAAGGAGCAGGCAGACCAGAGGTTTAGCTAGTTGGGCTGGAGCATTGGTGGCCTGGGAACTCTAGGGCTGTGGCTGGTGTATGAAGTGAGGGGCCTTTTGTGGAGATTTCTCTCACAAACTGTGAAGTCGGTGTGCTAACTTGATAGTTGGATAGTCAACATCTAAATTGTATTGCAGAGTGAGTTCAGGTGAACATAAATAGAACTTCCTTTGGTTAGGTAATTAGACATTGGACCTGGCTATACACTGAATAGGTGATCATCTGTCTTGTTCCAAATTGTTATCGTGGCTAGATCTAAGAGATATGGACTAAATAAATAGACCGTCATAAAGTTTTACAAACTGTTCAGGTCTGGATATATACATACATACATGTGTGGTGGTGGTGTGTGTGTGTGTGGTGTGGTGGTGTAATTTTGGCTAACACGGTTAAGGTTTTACCTTTTTATGTTGAATAATTAAGGATTTTTTATAAAGGTCCAGTAATCTAAAATTGATAATAAATTATGCAATTATGTTAAATAACACCCGAAGTTCTCTATAAGAAAAAGTTTTCTATAGTATTCTGAAAGGACCCAGAAAGGTTGATGAAACACTTATTAAAAATATATGTGATGGGATAGAAATAGGATTCCTAATTTTAAATATGAAAAAGCTGTCCACAAAATTTTCTGCTATTTGCAACCATTTTTTGGTATCTGTCAGTAGTTTTATAATGAAAAAGTTGCTATTTTACACATATAGACACTATGATGAAAAAGAATTTGAGGAAATCTTGGGATTTGAGTACTGGGGGCATTTGAATTGGAAAACAAATATCCAGTTATTTTAGACGCTCCAAAAAGAATGAAGAGCAATGTATTCATTCACCTGTAGTTAATATTTTAATCTACCTAACAAGTAAAATAAGGATATTACAAAGATGTTTTTCCTAACTCTTGAACTCCTAATTGCTGTGTACGAGTCATCGCAAAAGTTCCAACACAAAGTATTTGTTTAGTATGCTTTAAGTAACAAATAATACAAAGCACTAGAGGACAACAGAAACCATGAAGCTAACAGAATATGTAGAGATTGCCATGAGTGGAAGCCAGCTCTAGACAAATACATGAAGCAAATTTGTCTTTAGTGCCATTTTGGGATCCAGTGCTCCCTTAAAGCACCTTTCTACCTCTTTTCAAGTTTCCCAATAATACCATGCTATCCAGGTAGATTTGAATGATTTTGAAAGACTGGAATGATTCCATTTTTTCTGAGTGATCCAAGAATGAATTGTATGAAAAAGTTCCCAAAGGCAGTGGTCAAGAACAATGCCTTACCCTGGCCAAACCAGCCAAGCCAGCTAATCGGTGGGCCATAAGGCACCCACCCTTATTTCCTCCTGCACATATTCTGATTACTGCATCCCGGCACCTTTTGCACTCGCCCTTCTGGCGCACGGCCCCTCTATATGCAGCCCACTGCGCACAGCCCCTATACGCAGCCCAACTGCACATGACACCCTTTTGCACGCAGACCCAACAACCTACCACCCAATTCCTTTAAAGGTCAACCTAACCCCCCAATCAGGTAACCAAGGCATCTCCCCAAGGCTTGCGGTTTTGCCCTTTAAATTAGGTCCAGCCCCTCAGTCGGGGCTCCTCTCAACCACTGCTTGCGTCAGTGAACAGTGGAGTCCAAACTCGAGTTTGTCAAATAAACTCCCTCTCGTGCTTGCATTGGTGTCAGTTTCCTTCTTGGCTCGTGGAGTTCCAAACAGGCGCATTACAATTTGATTGAAATGATTTTCACATCCACTTGTTTATGACAAAGATGAAGTTGTTTTTATGATAAGGTTTTTTGTTTGTTTTTGTTTTTGTTGTTTTGTTTTTGATATAACAGTGAAGTAAGCTGTGTCAGGGTGTCATCATCTCATCACTCGTTGAGCATAAGTAAATATTAGCTAAGCTGTGACAAATAAATAAAAAACAACAAATAAAACATGTTGAGAGGACAGTTAATAATACTGACGTTCATGAGGACTAACCAAAAGTGTTTTGTCTGGGCAAGGCTACCCTTTTGCTGATCTAAATAGCTATCCGAAGACCTTTGGGCATTAATTTTCTGCTGTGGAAAGGTAGCTATTTTACCATGCAGCAGCCTGCAGAGGAAGAATATATTGTCTGTCAACACAGCATCATCATTCTTTCAATGTGCTCCAGCAACAAGAAGATTTACTTTTGTACAGGTAGCTGGATGTCAGCTCTCATTGGCTAAGCTGTCTCTCCAGAGTAACCAACTCATACAAAGTTACTCCTCAACTAAATTTGGACTTTATTCCTTTCATCTCCTCTTGTCTGGAAACAATAGTGTGATTAACCTGTCCTTGGCTTAGAGTATGTTATTTCTTTACTGGCTTAATAAAGAGTATGCTACTGGTTTGTGAGATTATTATAATTATTATAATTACTATATTTCCAGTGAACTTGTGTTGAATAAACTATTGACAAGGACCTTTGGAAATATGGTGGAGTAAGAGATGTCCCAGATCTCTCCCTGAAACAATAAGCTGAACATCTAAAACTCAACAAAAAACACCCGAACTGCACACCAGCATGTGTGAGTGTGGAATCTGTGCATAAGAGCTACCACAGGTCAGAACCCAGGTGTCAGGCAATGAACTGGGAGAAATAAAGAAGCTGCCTCTTTGCAACTGCTAGAGCTACTGCAGGAGAAGGGGGGAAGGGACAAGGAGTGGCAAGTTCTCTGAGCACCCTGCCTGGGAAAGCTGTGAGCTCCTGTGGCTGGCTGGCAGCAGGGCCAGATCATCAGGGCAAGAAGGAGAGAAGCGGGCCGGGACTGCAGAGAAACATAGTTGAATTTTTATCAGCGCAGATGCAAAATCGAGTGAGCTGCAGCCGCCAATCCCAACCAGAATGCTCTTCCCCCATACTCTCGAGACTAAACAGCGGAGCCCAGGGGAATCTGAGCAAATGCTACAAAACTGTGGCTAACACCGACAGGGACTGAACAACTGAAGGTAGCGAGTGTGATTAAATATCTATTAGAAATTAAAAATGCATTTTTAAGGCTTTATACAAAGCGGGATCCAAGAGGCTTCGATGCCACCTACTGGAAACCAAAACAAAATGCTTCTTTGCAGCAGGCTAAAGAGAGAACCTTTGAATAATAAATCTTACTGGAAGAAAGCAGAATACAATTTTTTAATGCCCAGGCAGAGAAATAGTCATTAAACACCATGAACGACCAAGATGACAAGGTATCTCAGAAGAAAGAGAAAAATCTCCAGAAAATAAGCTTACAGACACAGAAATCTGCAACTTAAATGACAGAGAATTCAGGATAGTACTTCTGAAAAAACTCAGTGAGTTCTGAAACAAGTTATATAAACAATTTCAGGAATTGGAAAAACACCTGGGTGAGCAGAGCATGGACACTGAAACCTCAAAAAGAACCAAATAGACCTTCTGGAGATGAAGGAACACACTGCAAGAGTTGAAAAATGAAATAGCAAGCTTGGGAAATAGAGTCAACAAATGGAGGAAAGATCAGTGATATCAAAGACAGAAATCTAGAAATAAATCAGAAGGAAGAAGAGAGAAACCAAAGAATGAAAAATAATAAAGAGAAATTCAAGACTAGTTGATACCATCAGGAGAGGAAACATAAGAATAATGGGCATTATCGAAGGCAAGGAAAAGGAACAGGGACTAGAAAGCATTTTAGACAAATAGTTATGAGAATTTCCCAAATCTAAGGAATGAGTTGGAGCTTGGAATTAAAGTCAACAGAACACCCAATTACCTCAACCCCAAAAGGCCTTCACCAAGACACATTGTATTAAATTATCAAAAATCAATGACAAGACAGAATTCTCAGAGCAGCAGGGAGAGAAAATGGTAACTTAAAAGGAAAACCCATTAGATTATCCTAGGACTTCTCAGCACAAACCTTCAAGCCAGAAGAATGAAATCAATATTAAAACTATTGAGTGAAAGGAATTACCAGCCTAGAATAATGTATCCAGCTAAGCTCTCTTTAGATATAAAGGAGAAATTAAGACCTTTCGACATACAAAAATGAAGGAATTCTCCACTACAAGGGCTGCATTACAGGAAATACTGAAAGGAGTCACTCACCTAAAAACAAAATGACCAAAAAAAAATAACATAATTAGGAGTAAGTGACTATCAGGCATATAGAAGCAGAGGCATGCAACCCTAGTAGAACAAGGCATTATAAGCTTAAAGATATGAAGAAAATTGCTTATAGCAGACATGGGGGGCAAACTGAGATAACAATGACTGAAAGGGAGGTTCGAAGATTCAATTCTCAAAGGGGAATGGAGATAAGGCATGAGCAGAAGAAAATGGACGACTCTGTGTGTGTGTGTGTGTGTGTGTGTGTGTGGTGTGTGTGTGTGTAGGAGATATATATATATTACACATATATATATGTAATATATATGTCCTTTACATATTTGTAATGGTAAACACACGAAAATTCAGAACTGAAATATATAACATAAAACAAGAAGTACCAGAGGGAAATACCCACAAAAGCCAAAATAAAGAAACAGATACAAAGACAAGGAGAGCAATAGAAAACCGAGCTACCAGAAAGCAAAAGATAAAATGATATAAGGGACCTTCATATTTCAATAATCACCCTAAATGTTATGGACTGAACTCATCAATAAAAAGGCATAGAGTTGCAGAATGGATCAAAAAACAAAATCCAATCATATGCTGCCTCCAGGAGGCACATCTCAGCTCTAAAGACAATATAGACTCAAAGTGAAAGGGTAGAAAATGATATTTCAAGCAAATGGCATTCAGAGAAAAGTGTGAGAGTAGCAGTTCTAATATCAGACGAAATAGACTTCAAAATAAAAAATGATAAAGAAAGATACTGAGGGACACTTCATAACGATAAAGGGACGCATGCACCAAGAAGACTAACACTTATTAATATCTATGCTCCCAATCAGGAGCCCTGAAATATGTCAAGCAATTACTAACAGAACTAAAGGGAGAAACAGACCAAAACACTATACAGTAGGGGAAGTACATACCCCTGTTGGATATGGACTGATCATCCAAACAGAAAATCAATAAGGAAATAATGTCCTTAAATGAGTATTAGACCAACTGGACATAATTGACATTTACAGAGCCTTGCATCCAAAACAGCTGCTATACATTCTTCTCTAGTGCACATGGAACATTCTCAAGGATCACTACATCCTGGGACACAGAATAGCCTCAACAAATATAAAAAGGTTGAAATCAATATCCACCATGTTCTCTGATCATAATTCTTTGAAACTAGAGATCAATGCAAAAAGAAATCAGGAAGAACCCAAAATACATGGAGATTAAACAACATGCTACTGAAGAATATTAGGGTCAGAGAAGAAATAAAAAAGAGAGATCAAAGAGATACATAAAGTAAATGATAATGGTAGTACAACATATCAAAACTTTGGGACACAGCAAGTAGTCATAAGAGGAAAGTTCATAATCGTTACAGGCCTATCTCCAAAAAAAATGAGCCAAAATAAACAACCTCATGCTTCATCTTAAAAAACTAGAAAAGGAATAGCAAATAAAGTCTAAAGTCGCAGAAGGACAGAAATCATCAAAATTAGAGCAGAAATAAATGAATTGAAAACAAAAATAAAAAAATAAATGTAAAAAGAGCTGGTTCTTTGAGAAGGTTTAATAAAATTGACAAACCCCTGGCTAGACTCACTTAAGAAAAAAGAGAAAGGACACAAATAAACAAAATCAGGGATGAAAGAGGGGAAATTATGACTGACATCACAGAAATACAAAGGATCATACAAGAATACTATGAAAAAGTACATAACACCAAATTAATAACCTAGAGGAAATGGATCAGTACTTAGAAAATACAACCTTCCTAGACTGAATCACGAACTGGAGAATCTAAATAGACTGATTGGCAGTATGAAATTGAAAAATCATCAAAAATCTACCAAAAGTAAAAGTCCAGGACCAGATGGCTTCACCAGTGAATTCTACCAAACATTCAAAGATTTAATTCCTGTTCTTCCAACTCATTTTACAGGCCATTATTCTAGTACCAAAACCTGGTAAGGATAACACACACACACACAAAAGAAAACTACAGACCAATATCTCTTATGATGCAAATCACAGATACAAAAATCCTAAATAAGATGCTAGTGAACTGAATACAGCAACAGGTTACAAAGATTATATACACTACAAATCAAGTGGGCTTCATCCCAGCACAGGGATGGTTCATATACACAAATCATTAATGTAATATACCACATAAACAAATTAAAAAATAAGAATCATATGATCATATCAATAGATCAAAAAAAGCCTTCAACAAATACAACACCCACTTATGATCAAAACACTTAACAAAATTTATATAGAAGGATAGCTTAACATAACAAAGGCCATATATGACGAACTCTCAGCCAACATTATAATGAATGGTGAAAAGCTAAAAACCTTTCCTCTAAGATCAGGAATAAGGCAAGGCTGTCCCCTATCGCCACTCTTATTCAATATAAATTGAGGTCCTAGCGAGTGCAATTAGGCAAGAGAAAGATAAAAAAGGCATCCAAATAGGAAAAAAGAGTCAAACTGTCACTATTTGTGGATGACATGATTCTATACAGAAAACCCTAAAGACTCCAGAAGAACACTGCTAGAAACGATAAAGCAAATGCAGTTTCTGGATACAAAATCAACGTTCAAAAATCCATAGCGTTTCTATACCCTAATGATGAAGTTTCAGAAAAGAAGTAGAAAAAAAATATTTGGTTTGCAATTGCAACAGAAAGAATAAATACTAGGACTAAATCTAACCAAACATGTGAAGGACCTATATAATGAAAACTACATAAGACCCTATTAAAAATCAAGAAGATACAAAGAAATGGAAAGCTATTCCGTGTTCTCGGTTGGAAGAATCAACATAGTTAAAATGACCATATTACCTAAAGCATTATACAGACTTAATGCAATCCCCATCAAAATCCATTGGCATTTTTTAAAGAAATAGAACAAACATCATGATTTGTATGGAAACAAAAAGACCCAAATTGCCAAAGCCATCCTGAGAAAAAAGAATGAGGCTGGAGACATCACTCTGCCTACTTCAAATATACTACAGCGACAGTAATCAAAATGGCATGGTATTGGCAGCAAAACAGACACACTGACCAGTGGAGAATCGAGAGTCCGAAGTAAACCCATATTTATATGGGCAAATAATTTTCAACAAAAAAGCCAAAACATACAGTGGAGAAAGGAAAGCCTCTTCAATAAATGGTGCTGAGAAACTGGAAAGCCACCTGCAAAAGAATGAAACTAGACTGTTGTCTATCACCCACACCAAAATTAACTTCAAAATGGATTAAGGACATGAATATGACCTGAAACAATAAAATGCATAGAAGAAAACATAGGAACTAAACTCAAGGACCTTGGACTTAAAGAGAATTTATTAATTTGACCTCAAAAGCAAGGGAAGTAAAAGCTAAAAATAAAATGGGACTCATCAAACTAAAAAGCTTCTGCTCAGCAAAAGAAACACAACAAGGTAAAGAGACAACCATTTGAATGGGAAAATATATTTGCAAGCAATGCCTCTGATAAGGACCTAATATCCAAAACATACAAAGAACTCATATGACTCAATAACAACAACAACAACAAAAAACAACCAACGATCCAGATTGAAAAAATGGGCGGAGGACCTAAACAGACACTTCTCCTAGGGGACATACAGATGGCCAATAAATATTTGAAAAGATGCTCAATATTGCTAGCTATTAAGGAAAATGCAAATCAAACACAATGAGATCCATCTCACGCCTGTTAGAATAGCTATAATCAACAGGACAAGTAATAAAGGTTGGAGAGGATGTGGAGCAAAGGGAACCCTTATACACTACTGGTGGGCCAAATTGATACAGCCGCTAAGGAAAACAGTATGGAGTTTCCTCAAAATAAGAATTGATCTACCATATGATCCAGCAATCCTTTTACTGGATATTTACCCCAAAGACTTGAAAACTCATATCAAAAAGATATTTGCACACTGATGTTCATAGCAGCATTATTCATGGTGGCCAGGACATGGAAGCAACTGAAGTGTTCCATGATAGACAATTGGCTAAAGAAAGCTGCGGCACATATATACAATGGAATGTTACTCAGTCATAAGAAAGATGAAATACTGCCATTTGGGACAACATGGATGGATCTTGAGATAATCATGCTAAGTGAAATAAACAGAGAGAAAAGTTAAGTCACATGGTATCACTTATATGTGGTATATAACTAAAAGCAACAACAAATGAACAGAGAGAAACAAACAGAGACTCATGGACAAGGACTATAGACTAGTGGTTACCAGAGGGTAGCAGGTGGGGGAGGAGTGGGGAGGTAGTTGGGGTAAAGGGGGTCAAATACAGGGGGGTAGGAGGGCGAAGTGGGTAAAGGGGGTGAAATATATGGTAGCTGAAGGAAACTGGACTTTGAGTGGTAAACAAATAGAATATACAGATATCAATTACATTGTACATCTGAAAATTATAAAAGTTTATTAATCAAGTGTTACTCAATAAACTTAAATAACAAAATATTCTTTAAAAAAGGAAAAAATAAAAAAAAATAGAAACCATTGGCAAAACCAATCTGTTTCTGAGCATAATTTGGCACAAAACAAAACAGCCTCTCACTCAGACTATCTTTTCACTCTAGAACGCTCTCTTCTCACTTCTCCCAGCAAAGTGTTTCTCAGTTATTACATTGAGAAGATCTGATAAACTTACTCTTTCTAGCTGTTCTACTGATAAGTGTGAAATGTTATTCCTCCATGAAAGTGTTTTCCCTGGTCTCTTACATGGTGTGAGTTGAGCTGTGACAGGAAATGTTTCCTTTTTCCCTACCTGATAAAGTTCCACAAATCCCACCTTAATCTAATTCCTGGACTTTGAAGATTTTTTGGTATTTAATTGACCTTTATTAAAATATATTTTTAAAACTCTATCAGCCAAGGTTAGCTAGTTGAAGGGGTCGAAATTGAGTGGGGGATAAAAGGCTGGAGGTTGGGGTGTGAAAGTGATTATCAGAAAGTGGGTTTCTGTTTGACTGTAGTGTCTTGAGAACTCTGGAAAAGAGGGAGAAGCTGTCTTGTTAAATTAAATCAATTTATAAAAACTCTAATTTTAGGGCTTAAACATAGCTATGTGAAAGAAAAACCTGGAGAAAAATATACACACAACTGGGTGTGACTGCCTTATCCACCTAGATGAAGGTGGTTTTAGTCAAAGTTCTAGAAATGGAAAAGCAGATCAAGTCAGTGTGTAGTTCAGGAAACAATGAAACACAGTGGAAAAGTCTGGGCAGTTCCTAGTTTCACTTTTGCATGGAACATTGTGTAAACTTGGTCCAGTCATTAATCTTCCTGGGTCGCATCTTTAAGGATATATAGGGGTCAGACTAAATGAACTGATTTCCTAAAGCATCTTCTGGCTCTAACTTCTCACTCTAGAACCCTACTTTCTGATAATCTTGAATGGTTTCAATGTGATTCGCTTATTTGCGAGAAGAGAAACATATAACACAACGTATAGGTTTTGAACTCTCCTCCAGTGAAATTCCCCATTAAAAAAAATCCCATAATACTGCCTTCCATTGTCAATCATATCCTTTTCAAGGGTCACCAAACTTAGTGTATATCATCTTTTCTCTTTCAACTTTTGTAATAATTTTTTTTTTTCTTAAAAACTGTTTCAAACTCCTCTTTTTTGATTTTGGGTTTGAATTCAGGAGTATGGCTTTCATGGTCTTTTGATTTTAGGTCATCTCTCAAGGTAGGAAGACTGTGGGCAACAGTGGATCCTGGAAACAAGGTTGGAAGCAAGATGGTATATAGCAGGGATGAGTCTGGTTTAGCTTGAGAATAGATCAATAATAATCTCATTTTAGAGATGAAGAGCAAGTACAATCAGGAGCAAGCATAGATCAGGAGCCTCCAAACTACAGAAAACTTTCTTATATAATCCAGATACAAGAGGACCCAGGTGTTTGCCTTTTCCAGGGTATGGCCAAGCTAACACATAAATGGTGCTTCTCTGTAGAAACTCACTACTCTGGGCAGATTTTGCTCTACTGGACTTACAGTAGAATTATAGAGCAGATATAATGGACATATGTTTGTGTGGGAAAGGATAGGGAGTACTGAGTGATTGGCTGAAGAGGTCAATTAGTCCTGAATACTTAGATATTAAAATATCTAAAATTATCCTGGATAGGTGATTATTTCATGACAATCTTACTATTTAATCTACAAAGAAATTTATCTTATATACAACAGTTTATGTTGAGATTGTGTCAATTGGGACTTTCACATTTTGCCTAATTGGACTAGGGCACCAGCATTATCCCTTTAACTTTCACAATAACTTCAGAGGTAGGTATGGGGAATTAGGAAATGAGTTTCAGGAAGGTTAAGTAACTTGTCCAAGAGCAATTAGAGAGAATTTAGTGGACCTGGGATTTGAATACAAACCTATCAGACCTCCTAAAACCCAAGGAAGTTTTGCTACTATATGTACCATGGTCAACATGAAACAATAATGGTTTCTCTGTTAGAGTATTGTAACTATAGTGGCATTGAAAGGCTAAATCAAGTTTCCTATCACTTTAATTTTTTGCCAAAATTCTCAGCTTTTTTATATCAGTGGAATTTTGTTACTTTTGGCAAAGAATGATATAACCAAAATAAAAATAATTTTATAAAAAAATATCCTTAGGGTTTCCCTTACACTGAAAATATGTTGGCAAGAAAAGTCTCTGACTACTGAGGCACAGGTCTGTTCACATACTGTCCCCCCACTCCCCACCATTCAAGAGGATCAGCTAGTGAGAAAAACGAGTTTTTTAGTGATAGCCGAGAGTAGAGTTAACCTCTGGTGAAAATGGTCCCAGTGTCCTGTCACCCCTCTCTGCTGTGTGTGTGTGTGTGTGTCTGAGCATAAGGCATAATGGCATTATACTCCAGGTAGGCCAGGGGTGCATGACTACTTCCCTTTTCTAGTTAGACCTGGGGGTAAAAAAAATCCAACCTTTGCAGAGAAGCCCATTCCAAATTATGGTTTGGCAGTGGCAATGCCCGCAGGGGAAGTCTGAGGCTGCCCCTTGAGTAACCTGTGGACCCAAAGGAGTGCAGAAGGCATTAGAAGTTTCCATGCTCTCATGAGAAGGGTAAGATTGACTGAGAGAAGGCTGATGGATTAGAAATGGCCCCCAGTCATGAATGAAGGAAGTCATGATGAAGGGAAGCAGTCAGTAGATGCTGCATAGACCATTTGAATGAGAAACCACAGCCAGAAAAGATGCTTACCACTAAAGACCCAACAAGAAGAATTACATCTTTGTGGATACCTGTGGAAGACAGAACACCAAGAACTAGACACCTCACCCACTCAAACACAGGCACGTATGTCCCTGGGTAAAAATAGAACAAGGGGGTCTCTGGATTTTACTAGTTAAAAAAATTGCTGAATTGACTAAAAAATGGAGTGATTGAGTAATCATTGATTTGACTGAGTTTACCTAGAAATGATTAAACTTTCTGCTATTAGGCAGTAATAGAAGCTCAGGGCAGAAATTAAATTGTTATAGAAAAATGAAATATAGTTTTACATATTTGAGTTGATGACTATAAAAATCCATTTCCCTCAATGTAATAATAAAAAATAAATCAGAGTATTTCCCATCTGCCCCCATGTTTTTTCAGAGTTTTCCATTGATTTTGCTCTTATTTCCTCCCACACAGACTGAATTGCTAGGCTATCCCCGTCAGCTTTCTCAGATTTAGATGGCAGAAGATGTCGGATGGTTAGTTATTATTATAATAACTGTTCAGTTAAATAAAAGCCCTATGAATTTTTATATTGAAAATACAGCTTTGTTCATTTTGCAATAAAAACTTTCTATTCAGTTATTAATTTGACTTATTTCTGGCAATTCTTGGCTATAAATAAGTTGTTTTCAAAATATTATCCACAAACCACTAAGGGTTTCTTCCTAGTGGTAGAGCTGTTATATATGAAATGGTTGACTGTAAGTAGTATTTAATCATAAAAGAACACTATTAATGTAAATTAAATTTAAATGATAGTTTATGATTTTGGAAGGACTGGGAACATAAAACAATTTAGACAAAACTTGTGAAATCTTATTGTGACTAAAAGGATTATGCTATAACTTGGCTAGGCTATGATACCCAGTTATCCAATCAAACATTAAGTCTTGCTGTGAAAGTATTTTATAAATGTGGTTAACATCTACAATTAGTTCACTTAAAGTAAAGAAGATTATGTTGTTAATGTGGGTAAGCATCATTCAATAAGTTGATGGGCTTTAAGAATAAAGCAGTTTTCCCTGAGGAAGAAATTCTGTTTCAAGATTGTAGCATCAGTTCCTGCCAGAGAGTTCCCAGACCTCCCAGCCTCCCTAATGATTGCCAGCCCCACAATCTTGTTGGCTCATTCTTTGAAATCTCTGTCTCTCTGTCTCTGTCATTTATATATATAGACTATTAGAACCTCTAGAACCACTCTCAGTACCAAAATCTGTATCAGTCATATAGTGCTAAACTGTGGATCTCAACTCTGTTGCTTTATGTGCAGCTATCTGTAGTATTACTATGTAGATTTTTATAAAATTCTGGGCTTCTTTAGCTCAAGAGTTGGAATGTTTGCTTCACATTTTGGGGTGGGGAGCTTACTCCTAAATGTAAAAGTTTGCTAGCTATAGGCTACAGTAAAAGAGAACAGGTAAAGATTTTTCTAGCTCTAAAACATGTGTTTATCCCTATAGCAGAGACATTTGGGATAAAAGAGCAAAGCTGACCTTATAGAGTACTATCTTTCACTGAATCCAGAACCTATGTATCTCAAGGTACTCTGGGGTTCTAACTGAAAGGTCCCATGGCCTCCTTCTGTTGTTCCCTGCCTATAACCTTGAGTCACGCAGTTTTCCTAAAGATATTGTATTTATTTAGCAAAACATTTGCCTTCCTGGAACAGCCTTATTTATGAGGTGTCTGTTGTGTGAACCTCTAGGGAATGGCCATCATATACTGCTGCCCTAGTCTACGTAAATCATACAGACAGCTCTACAGAGATTGCTCTGTCTGCATACCACACAATGAATGAGTTGGGACAGTAGCTTGTTATTTTAACACACCAGTGAGGCAGCACAAGATTGCAAGACATTTAAAAAGCATTAGATAGAGTTAACAATTGCCTTAATCTCTTAGGGCCCATAGCTTTTCAGCATGTTTATTATAGCTGTTGCTTTACCTGGTTCTGTTGTATTTATGTACTCCCTTCCTTTCAAAGTGCTTCCCAATATGCTTTAAGTATTAATTCTGTTCAGTAATCCTGTGAGGGAGACAAGACTTTGATCCCAATTTGAAGATAAAAATAATGGCAAATGAACGTTGACGGTGAGGCTGTATGTATAAAATAGGCAGAGGTTTTGTCTGCACATGCAGGTAGAAGCAGATCCTTAATTCTTTATAACTAGCTTTACAGCAGTGCATTAGAGAGCTTTTCAGTATTTCCCAGTATCCCTAAGGAATTACCTGGACTCTTTTTTAGAGAGGGTGATTATACCACTTGTGTGAGTTTCCTAGGGCTCCTATAACAAACTATGATAAGCTGAGTAGTTCAGATCAGCAGAAATTTATTGTCCTATAGTTCTTGAGGTTAGAAGCTTAAATCAAGATGTTGGCAAGGCCATCTTCACACTGAAACCTGCCTCTACCAGCTTCTGGTATCCCTATACATTTCTTGGCTTATAATAGTATCACTCCAAACTTCACATGGAATTCTCCTTTTCTCTTCACATAATCTTTCTCTTTGTGCATATCTGTGTCTGTGTGCAAATATCCTCTTATAAGAACACCAGTTATATTAGATTAGGGTCCACCCTAATGACCTCATCTTAACTTGACTATATCTGCAAAGACCTTATTTTCAAATAAGTTTGTATTCTGAGGTACTGAGGGGTTAGGACTTCAACATATATTTCTTGGAGGACACAATTCAACCCATTACACCACTTCTTGAAAATTCTGTCTAATGGCTTCAAATGTGGCAGCTGACCAAGCCTGTTTGCTAGATGTTGTTTAGCCCTAATAACAACTAGCCCTGAAGCCTGGCATAAATTTGATTTTAAACATTCAATTAATCTTATCAGTAATGGCTTACACACACGAGGATTCACTAGATACACTGGAAATGGCCACTCTTGATGGCTGTATTGCTTAGCTCTCTCTCATCTGTGTTTCTTCTCATATTTGCCTTTGCTAAACTTCCTTCCTGGATGTGTTGCCTTGGTTCTATTCGTTCTTCTGTCCCAGTTTGCCTTTAATTTTCCTTCCAAGTGAAGGTCATAGTTCAGGATGTTGAGAAAAATCAAATAGATGCTCACCTCAGTGTAAGACAAAAACAAAAATTAATAAAGAAGTACATATTTATTGAAAATGTGATAAAGAAAAACCATGCATTATATTTAAAAATAAATCTTATACTTTTTCTTATTATAAAAATATATATTCTTTAAAAAAAAACTTTAAGAAAAAATGGCTAAGTATAAAAAGACAATAAAAAGAGTTCATGATCTTCTCCATAATGCCAATACTGGCGATGAACATTAATGTTTTGGTATATGTCTTTCCAAATACACATGTATAAAATTTTTGTTTTTACAAAATTGGTATTGTATTGTATGAGAGGGTTTATAATCTGTTGTCTCTACTTTTTAACAACATATTACAAGAATCTTCTCATTAAAGATTTTTTACAGCATCATTCCATTTCATCATTCTAATAGAAATAATGTTTCATTGTAGAGATGTACTAAAAGAAATTTAATCAGTGCCCTGGTATAGGATATTTTATGGCTATTTTTAAATGTTCCTTATAATAATCATTGGCACTATGAATAGGGGTCGTAGTTAATCTTTGGATATATCCATGCTTATTTGCTTAGCATAAATTCATAGATGAAAAATCAATGGGTCAAATTAATGCATAATTTACAAACTGCTGTCTAGAAAAGTCCGATCAATTTATACTCCTGCCAGCAGTGCTTGAGAGTATATGTTTCCTGGTGTATTTGACATTACAACATAGTAGAATATATAAAAATTATTTCAATTTGATAAATTAATAAAACATTTTAAGTCGCATTTATACGACAATTTTTTTATGTAGTATACATGAAAGAAATCAGCAGCAACAACAACAAAAAACCATGAATAGAAGGAAATAGACACTGTTATGTAGTTTCCAATGGAAAGAATAAGATATTGAGACAACCAACTACCCATCTGGAAAAAAAAATTTGTGCAAACTTATTGCCCTTTTATATTTCTAACTTTGTGAATCGCCTGTTTATGTCCTTTACTAACTTTGCATTTAGGTGTGAATATCTATTCTTTATGAATTTGTAAGTGTTCTTTATATTTTGAAAATATGAATTCTTTGTTTTTCATTAATGATGGTAACATTTCCCCCAAGTTTTCATGTGCCATTAACTTTATTTGTGGATTTTTTTTTTAATACAGAGAAATTTTTAAAAAATCAATTTATCAATCTTTTTTTGGGGGGGAGTTTCTTTTAAATCATCAGTCTTAAATTTCCCTTTCCAATCTTCAAATTATTTATATATATTTTCTAGTACTTTTGTCATTTTCTTTTACATTAACATTTTTAAATGCCAGTTTATTTTTTTCACACTATATATACATAATTTTTTTTAACATTTTATTTTTTTATTTTCCTCCTCCCTCCTCCCCTCTCCCTTCTGGAAACCACTAGTTCATTCTCTATGTCCATGAGTCTCTGTTTTTTCATCCTGTTCATTTGTTTCTTTTAGGTTTATATCCCACATATGTGATATCTTGTGATTTTCAACCTTTTCTGTCTGGCTTATTTCGCTTAGTATGATTATTTCAAGGTCCATCCATGTTTTTGCAAATGGCAAAATTTCATCTCTTAGGGCTGAGTAATATTCCATACATTAACATTTTAAATCTACTTGAATATGCTTGATGTTGTTGTAAGATATGAAATAGTCATCTGATTTTTCTTTTTTTCCCAAATGGATGGTCAGTTATCCCATTATTCTTACTCTTTCCTTGGAAATTACAAAGTGTTTCTTTATATTTATATACTTGATTTATTTTATTCCTTTGATTTATTATTTCACCAGCATCACACTGTTTTAATTGCCACAACTTTATCACATTTTTAACCTGTGAGTGCAATCTTATTCATTACTTATCTCTTTTTAAGTGTTCTTAAAATTATACTTATATGTAAGCTCTTTGCTTATTTTAAAATGTCAAGAAAAAGCAATAAGAATTGTTCATATTATTGCCTTTGACTCATGTTTTCAAACTTACAGCAAAAGAGATTTGATTTGTGATTACCAGAGGTTGGGTGGGGAGAGGAGAAATTGGGCAAAGGTGGTCAAAAGGTACAAACTCTAGTTATAAGATAAGGGTAATTTGTAACATGATGTCAAGTTAACCCTGCTGTATGGTATATATGAAAGTCATTAAGAGAGTAGATCCTAAGAGTTCTCATCAGAAGAGGAAATATGTGTATATATATATAATATTTTTTTTTTTGTATATATGTGAGATGATGGCTATGAACTAAACCATTATCATTTGACAATATATGTAAGTCAAATCATTATACTGTACACTTTAAACTTATACAGTGCTATACGTAAATTATATCTCAATAAAACTAGAAAAAAACCCTCATGTTTTGTTAAATAATTATGTGCTTTTATGAAAGCTGATGTTTCTTTCACCTTTAATAATAATGGTAATTATGCAGCAATAACAAGGAGGCCAAATGGAAGGAGAAAGCACAATAACTTTGGAAATAGCCAGTTTTGGGTTTGAAACCTGACTTTATTTGTTAGTTGTGTGCTTTGGGCAAGTTAACTCACCTTTAAGAGTCTCAATTTATCTATCAGTAAAAATAGGCATAATAGTACCATATCTACCTTCCAGGGCAATACGAGGATTAAATGGGACATTGTTTGTTAGCAAAATATGTTATTGATATCAAAGAAGGAGCTCAGTAAATGTTAATTCCTCTTCCCTTATACTTGTCTAGAATCTATTGTTTATAAAACCTTTTTATATACATCATCTCTTTGACTCACAAAAGTCTTGATTCATTGGCAAGCATATGGTTTCTGTGGTATTGAATTACATGATGATTTGATAAGATATGATGATCACGTAATGGCTATTAAATGATTATCTTAGAAATAATTTTTTTTTTTTACGTAAACACATCACTGAAACTTTTGCTACATTTTTATCTATGAGATCATTTTTAAAAATGAGATGGCAATATTTTAAAAAACTTTTCAACAATTTGATATAGGTAAATAAGAATATATGCACTATAATGCACTTATTTTTAGAAGCATACCTATTTATAAAACAAAGCCCATAAGTATGTGATATGTCTGTAGTCTAACTTAACCAGTTTCTAGTGTAATAACAGTATTACCATTACATACACTTAATTTTTAATTTGGAAATTAATAAAAGAAACCTATTTTCTCAGTTGAGTCAGATCATAGATTAAAGCTCACATTAAATTAGTAATCTGTATTTATAACAACTCTAGAGAAAATAAATACATAAACCAGTATAATATACTATGGTTATTAAGACTGGCTGGAGTCACTGAGACTTGAATTTGAATCTCTGCATTATAAAGTAGCAGCTATGTGCTTTGGGTAAGATGCCTAACCACTAGGAGCCTCAATTTTCATCTGTAAAATGGAATAATAATAGTGTCTAGAAAGAAGATAGTTTGAAGGTAAAAGAAATAACTCTAGTCAAGCATTTAGCATAGTAATACTTAGTAAATAGTTATTATTATGGTTATTAACTGGGGAGTAGTGAAATTATGCAGCCCCACTGGAAGGAAGAACTTAAGAGAATTTAAAGAAATAATAATTGAAATTTTCAAATAGTAAACTCATGGCCAATGTAAGTGTATTCCAAGCAGACGATAGCTTTTTTTTTTTTTTTTAAATCATACTTGTGTATATTTGGGTGGAGAAAAAGATTAGTTAGAAAGTATTTGCAGATTTATTATTATTACCACTAAGTGCTAGTAATAAGGATAATAAAATACAAGGCTCAGAAATGATTACAAATAGACCTATATTCACAGATAATAAGGAGAAGTCTGAATCCAGAGGACAGAAGTTTGGAATGCTATGTAGAGCAATATTCTTCTTTGATTTTCACATTAAAACTTTGTTTTATTGTGCACATGGATCTTTCAACATTTTTGGAAGCTGTCACAAAAACTTATTTAGAATATTGGGTTTCCTAGATCCTCTCCAAACTTTTCTTTCTGCATTTAAGCCTTATATTCACAGAGGATTTACATTGAATTAGAAAAATGACTTTCTTCTCTTTGGCTTTTAAGAGAACATATTCTGGAAATCTCAAGAGAATTTGACAGATACCTCAGAGTAAAATCTGGGGTATACATTTTTGGTACCCAAAATATTGCCAGGAACGCAGCCTTGGAAAAGCCATATATGTAAGATAGTTGAAATCACCCAGACCTGCAGCAAAGGTTAGATCCTAGTTTTTGCTTCTTAGTGTCTGCTTTGTCTCAAAACAACTGACAAAATCTCTTGGCTCTTGAACATGCAATTCTGTGCTTGAATTAGAGATGCTTTTGCTCATGTGGTTTGGAAAGGCTTCCTTTGCTGGTTGTTTTTAGAGAATGTGAAGCACTAAATTCTGAAGGTCAGAGAAGTAAGTCATGACACATTATGGGTAAACTCATCAGCTTCTTACTTCACAGTGAGTTCAGAAGGGCGTGATGCAGGCAGTCCAGTAAGTGATGGTCATGATGTTCTGCTGCAGAACATTTGGGTTTCCCTACAGGTGTAATCAGTAGGAAGTGAGTCATTAGTCATCACTTTTTATGGAAGAGTCAGGAACGAAAAAGTTTAGAGTAAAATTGAAAACAGTGTTGTAATTTAGTTTTGTCACTCATATGAAAGGATGATGTTTTGCCTCAAGCTTGAAAAGGTTTACGATAGCCTGGTTCTTATGCTAGACACTGAGTAGAAATGAACAGAATGAGAATATATAACTTTTCCAGTATGATTTAGTATTATTTGTACCAGGAATGTATGAATATGTGTGTGCATATTCATATAGAATGTTTTTTCATATGGTAAAAAAAAATCAATGGGGTAGGGGGTGGAGGTGGTGGTGGTACAGGCAGTGGGGAGAGCAGTAAAGCCAAAGAAAGGAAAAGTGAACACATGGAAACTATATGTAGGGTGAGTAGCTAGGCCAGAAGGAAAGAAGTAGAAATCTCCTTACCCTAGGGAACTGAGTCTTGTCTATAGTAGGTATCTGCTAATGTTGGAAAGCCATCTGTAAGTTCAAACTCTCAGTGAATATACTAGACATGTTCTTCTCATATGAATACAAAAATCCATTTTGCCCCCCAAGGACTAAAGAGTCTTTAAGTCAAATGTTGATTGAAAGTTCAAAACTTGAAACTTCAAGGAAGACAGAAGTGTCACTGACGAGGAAAAACAAAACAATGCTAGGCTTTTAGGTAGAATTCACTATTTCTGACAAAAAGTTATGTTTTCATATCTTCAGGACAATGAGGTTAAAAAGTAGTTGATATATTAGGGGTTTGAAATTCAGGATCTTTATCATTTTCAACAAATATTTCCAGTCTCTTGCGTAGGTCACTCCTCACCCATGAGACCTTTTACTCTGAAGATTTCGTGGTTCCACCAACTTTTTGAAACTGAGAATGATTCCAGTTACATGCCAATCTTCGCTGCCATAGCCTGGAAAGAAACTTTGCTGCCTGGGAATTCTACTTCGTCTGAGGAACGTTGGGGAGAGGAATGGGGACTTGAAATTCCTTTGCTGTTATCTGTAAATTGGAAGTTCTAACTCTTCGGTCAGTTCCCTTCATCTCCTCCCTCTTTTCTCCCATGTCATTTTCAATCATATATAGAGAGCTGAAGGCTTCTTTCTCTATCTTAACCTCAGTCACTTAGGATGATGTACAAGTCTCTCAGGGAGAGAAAGCCGGGTAAGAACAGGATAAAATTGGAAGGTATCACCCTCCCTCCCCGCCCCCGTTCTGCCCCTCCCAATCACCCTCTCACTTTCCCTCCCCTTCTCCCTTCTTCTCCCACAAATGGCGCATTAGTTGAGGTCCTTCGGGTCCTCAGCCCCCAGGCCCCATTCCTCACACTAAGCCAAGTTGGCGCCTGCATTTGTAATGAACCAGCCCATACCCGCCATCCATGGACACCTCTCAGCGCGCGCCGGGGTGCTTCCCCGCCTCTGCATTTCAGGCTGATGCGTCCTCCTTCCTCCCCGCCGCTCCCGAAAGCTCCCAGACACAAAGGTTTCTTGAAAGCAGCATTAACGTTTCGAGCTGGAACGCTCCCCCAGATTAGAAGCAAAGTCCCACTTTCGAGGGACACGTGGGTAGTTTTAGTCTTTGAGACTTCTCTCGCCCCATATTCCCCTCCACTGAGCGGAAAGTAGAAAGGCTTGAGCTCCGGCCTGAGGATTTGGAGAGGCGGGGGTGCACCCCAGGCTCCTGCAAGTCTCCGATCCCTCTCTCCGGTCCTTAAACTTCTAGGTCCCTCCTCAGTCTTCCCGACTTTCCCCCGGTCCAGGACTTTCAAGGACAGGAAAGCTTCTTTGCCTAGGGGACACCAAATTCGTCTAATCAAGAGACAGTTAATGGCACGAAAGATCTGCGGGACGATCCTGTCTGGGGTTTGGTTCCCCGAAGCAGCTGACTGTCCGGGCGCGACGGGTGTTTAGATTGTGCTGAACATGAATGAGTCTCGAAAGTTAGATTTTCTGGAGTTTAGTGACCAAGAATCTCAAATTAAACTATCCACTTAGTTTTTAACTTAATTGACTGGGTTCACACCTCGAGGATGGTAATTTTACAGGGCAGGGCCCCGAGTCCCGCGCCGAGAGTGCTTTCGCCACGAAGGGGGAAGTAGCAGAGCTTTTGAAAGCCAGAGGCGCAGTTCAGAGTCTTGGGAGCCTGTGAGCCAGTAGTTCCACAATGTTCCCCGCAAAGTTAATTGTTTGTGGTTTTCCCCCTGTAATAGGCCATGAAGTCAACAAACTCCCCACATGGTGGCTCCCTTTACTAAAGTTGAGTAGGGAATTTGTACACGGAGTCTTGGAAAATTTCAAGTAATTCTACAGATTCAACTCATTTCAGAATTCGCGTGGGATGAAAGAGTAAGGGTTTTAATCGGGTTCACCTTTGACGTGAAGCAAGGCGGAAGGCAGGAAAGCCAGAGTCAGTAATAGCTTTGGGCCGTCTAGTAAGGATGACTGCCTCTGCTTGATTATCGGGTCGTGTTCACCGCGGGCTCTGTGTGGGAGCTTACTCTAGAGGAAGAGCTGAACACGGAACACATGCATGTAAACACTCCAACATAACTCAGAGAATATATGCAGTGCAGACAAAGAGGTACATTCCATGTAGATGTTGTTTGAAGCTTTATTGCAGGCAAGCAATCTGGAGCATCCCCAAGAATAAAGTAAGAGGAAGTGTGCAGTTTCTTGTGATTCATGGTCAAGAATAAGCAAAACAGTCTTCTTGGAGGAAGTATTAAATATCAAATAAGAGAGCGGGAAAGGCATTGAAATGAGCATTATAATTTTGTCTTAGAAAAAGGATGCAGAACTAATATAGCTTATTTAGATATTAGATCTAAATCATAGTAACAGGAAACTCACTAAATTGCCATTTCCTCTAATTTTTAAGATCCAATCTAAATACTTAACATGTGCACACTAATGGTCATTGATGACTCTATTTCCTTTTTGAAAGAAACAAATCCGAGTTCTTTTATTGGAGTAGAAATTTACAGATCTTCTTAAATTACCCAGGGACTTGGAAGCCTCCGGTGGATGTGGTCTTCCCTTATTGCTTTCCTCTTACCACGTCATTTTCAGTTAAAAAAATTACCATTTCCAACAGAAGGATTTGTTAGAAACCCTCAGCAAGTGAACTTGTATTGGAGATCCTTGTGCTTTCCCATTCTGTCTGTATTTCCCTAAACAAAACTCAAGTTGTAAATAAAGGAGAAAAGCATAATTCTCACTCCAAAATTCTTAAAGCTTCAGTTCTTGTGGAAAGCACAATTTCAGTTTCAATTCCTCAGATCAGTAAGAGACATAGAAAATGTGAGGGTGTCCAAATAGGCCATCTAGAGTACCAAAATCCAAGACTAGCGGGAGACACAGAAGGCTCTTTATTAAAATCTAGACAGGTTGGACCATTCTCAGCTTTAAAGGCATTTGTGAACGAACACTCAATCTGACAGTGGGGTGACTTGGGTAATGAATTGCCACATTAATGGCACCACTGCCAAATCCTCAGATTTAGAAGCTCTGGTGAAAAATTGAATCAGGGGCAATTTTCAACGTTCGTGTCATCAGCACTCAGAGTCTGGACAGCTCCACAGGCCACACTCGACGCAGCTTTAACTGTAATCAATCTACTCATAGCCAGACTGTCAACGACAGCCAGACTCATTAGCAATTTACCGAAAATATTCCAAGACTTCCCTTTAAAAACAAAACGACTTCCACATTTAATTGTCTATCTGAAAGAACATACGCAAGAAATTAGGAAATCTAAATTAAATTTATTAATAGGAGAGCTTGATGGTGCTTAATTCCAGAGATTAGAGCTCTGATTGCTGGGGCTCGATGAAAAGTAAAGAGAAATAGTAAGGACATAGTTAAAAGCATGACCTTTATGATGCTCAAAATTCTATGAATTCTTTACCGACTTTGAGAAATGGGTAAAACTGTAAACCATCAAAATAATTGGACTTCTTAAAAATTGGATTGTATGAGTGAAAGGTGTTTATGAGAAGTGGATGACTCCAGATCTTATCATCCAACAGGACAGCACAGAATAGTTAATATGTTCCTTGAGGGACTAGGATGCTGACGTCTTTTTCTGATACCCGATCATTACGTGACTGAAAAAAAAAAAGGAAGTCATTTCATGAATAAAAATCGGAGCGCAACAGTGCAACAAAATATTCTGTACTTAAAGGCCACAGGCAGATAGATATTGGCAAAGAAGTCTCTTCTAAAACCATGTTCTGATAGATTTCTGCTAACTGAACATATAAATAGGAGCAGAGGGCCGTCACCTCTGTAACCACCGGCAGCAGCAGCAGAAGCCGCAGCTCAGACACAACGAGAGGAAACTCAGAGAAGAGAAGGCGCTGCCGACTCGCAGCTGCCTGACCTGGCAGCTCCCACAGATTCCGGCTGCACCTTGGCCCTCTCTCTTTCCTTCCTTTTCTTCAACTACTCCTTTTTTTCCTTGATCACTTACTTCTTTCTCCCAGTGGACCTAGGCCACTTTGTCCTCCACCCCCACGTTAGCTCGTTGCTTCCTCTTTCCTCCTTCTTCTACATCTGTCTCCTCGCCCCCTTTTCTCAGTGTCACGCTCCCTCCTAGTTCTGTGCGTCTACAAACTTTTGAACAGAATCCTGTCCTCAGCAAACAAGTCCTCCAGCTCCTCCTGCTCGTTCCTGCGGCTTCTCCTCAGATACTAACGCCAGATGGTGATGTCTCTTGGGTTGTGACTCCAGCGCAGAAACTTGGAGGAGCCCTTTGCCCGCCGTCCTACTTGGCAGCAAACCCTCTCCTAGCGGCGGTAAGAGTTGAATGGTAAGGGGGGAAAATCTTCCCACACCAAACTGCTCACTTAACTGCTAATTCTTTCGCTGGCATGAGGGTACGAGTTAGCTTTCCTTCTCACCAGGTCTGGAGAGTTATTGGGTGCTGGGTATATACATACATATTTTTTCTAACTACGTATAGTGAGAAGGAAATGGCAGGGTGCGCGCAGTCTGTCACTAAGCCGTATTCAACACCGGGAGCCACGGCTTTTCTCCATCCCTCCCCCAGCTCCTAGAGTTTCTTGGGGGTGGAGGGTGGAAGGACAGGGGCGTTCTGACAGCTGTGTGTCCTCTTTCCTGTCCTGCACAGAATGACCATGTGTAGCGGAGCAAGACTAGCCCTGCTGGTCTACGGGATAATAATGCACAGCAGCGTCTACTGCTCACCTCCCGCCGCTGGACTCCGGTTTCCTGGGGTCAGGTAGGTGCTGGCCGCCTGGGTTGAATTGAAGCTGGGGCTTCCTTTCCTCCGACACCTTCTCATGGTCGCCCTCTTGCATTTCGTCAGTCTCAGCTACGACCCCATGCGCCCCTGAGTGCCGCAGCCAGCCTGGGTCGGGCTGCAAGTGCCTGGCTCCGGCTCAGCTCTAGGGCCGGGCAGGCTCCTCTTCGGCTCGGTGCCCCTCTCTCAGCCCACTGCAGTCTAGGGGCCCGGGTGGAGCGAGCGCGCTTCAGAGGGCTGGAGAAACCTACCCTCCTCCAGCCCCGCCCGCGGGAGGGGGGCAGGGCAGGGCAGGGCAGGGCCGGGAGGTTGACATCTTTTCCCCATTCTCGCCTGGAGTTAGAACTTCCGCTCCCAGAGCCAGGTTGCTGAGTTGAGCGTGATGCTCCCAGGCACTTTGCTTTGTTACATCTTGTTCTGGACTATCGCGGAGGGGTTTCCCTCACCTCAGTCAGAATTCTTTCCCCTCTAAGAGCTTTCTCTCAAGTGATACATTTTGCAACTGCATTTTGAGTCTCAGGCTGTCTTGGGGAGGGGGAGTGTTGGCTGAGTATGATTGAGGAAAGCGATTTGAGAGAAGAGAAAAACAAGAATGAGCCTGAGAGGGAGGGGGAGAAACGGCTGCAACGGATGCAAGGAAGGAAGAAGAGAAAGCAAGCAGGCAGGCAGGACAAGGACGGCTGCGGCCGCCCTAGGTGGAACAACCTTGGCTTTTTTCTTAATCCTGGTTTCGAATCGGTAGGGTTCCCCGCCTCAGCCCCAGAGTCCCCGGCAGGTCAGCGGGAAATTGGAAGCTCACTTTGCAGCGCTGAGTCCGCGTGCCGCAGTGTATCCGGCTCCTGACAGCAAGGAGCGCGAGTTTCGCCTGCAAAGCTGCTTCTCCGAGCGATGCCCAAGAACACGCCTTCGGGGCCGCTCAGCATTGATTTGGCCCAAGAGATGAGTTCTGGCTTCAGTATTAGGACACCAGCAATTGGGTACAGGGCAGGGGTGGAAGAAGCCAGAAAGACCTAGGGACTCCAGGAAGCCGGGACAGGGCAGAGGCGCGTCGCCTGGGAAAGGCTGTGTGCGGGGTGGGTGAAGGGATTGCCTGCTTTGCCTTAACCTTTTCAGGGATGGAGGAAAGAAGAGCTCTCTAACCCTTCCTCGAGGGCGCGACTTGCCCCGGCCGCTTTGCGAGTCTCTCCAGGGGCCCAAAGCAAAGAGTTTTGTTTTAATGCATCTCTCCCGTCCTGCATCTAGTAGAGGGGGTAGGCAAGGGCAACCGCGAGGCTGTTGCACTCCTGCTGGCTCTGCCCCTTGTTGACCCTTTTCCTGATTCCCGGGGTCTCGTCATCCCGCCATCGCTAACGGATTAGCGGGAATTATTTCTGTACTGGCTTTACAAGCCCTATTTCACCCTCAGCTATTTTCAAAGGCCCGTGTGCCTGGCCCTTTCCCCGGACAAGAAACAACGGAGGGCGCGGACAAGCCACAGAATGAGCCACCGCCGAACCGACTAAGTTTAGGGGCATCTATTATTCATGTTCCTGCCAGATTCTCTCCGGCCCAAAATAGAAGCTGGAGGTTCTCCGTGACCTACATCTGCTGGGAAGGGCTCCCCTGGGCTCAGAGGCTGGGTGGGGGTGGCTGCCAGAGTTGGCTTGCTGCACACCCGATCCATCACCTTCTCTGTTTCGCTCCTGGCCTCCCCCATTGGGTCTTGGGTTGGCCATCGCCCAACGGCCTTTCTCGTCCCGCCCGTTGCTGTTTGTGCGGGTAGGCTCAGGCGCCAGGCCGGGAGGAGAGGTTATTTTCCGCAGCCAGGTGTGCGTGGTCGGCCGAGACGCTTCGGCTTCCTAGCGCCGGTTGAAACTGCGGCCCTGCTGGGCGACCGGTCACCGCGACAGGAGGGGTGGGAGAGCCGGCCGCCTCGCGGGGTGGGAATTTCATTTGGGTGTAGTTTCCTTCTCCTTACCTCTACCTCCCCCCCTGTCCCGGAAGAAGAGGCAGTTCTTCATTGGGATGCCTTTAGGAAGAAGGAAAATCAGTAGGAGCCCATTTCTTTGGGTCCTCGCAGAACTAGGGAGGTACTTGCACTGACCATTCCTTCTACCCCCGGCTACTCCTGCAGGCCGGAGGACGAAGCCTACGACGAGGACGGAAACCCGCTGCAGGACTTCTATGACTCTGATCCGCCCGCGTAGGGAGCCCCGCCTCCGCGCTGCGCGACGCCTATGCGCTCTACTACCCGGTGGAGACGAGGTACTAACTGCCGGGTCTCCGAGCGGCCCCGGGAGTGAGGTGGTGGGAGAGGCAAGGTGGTGGTCTATCCAGTAGGCTCTTTTTTCATAAGGGCCATCAAGGCTCTTTGCTCCCTGGCTGGTTCCCACGACAGCAAGTTAGTAGCGGACCGGTCTGTACGGACAGGAGGGCCGCGCGGTGACCGAAAGGTCCGTGGTCAAGGAGTGGCAGTGAGTGCCTGTCCCGGCTGGGTGGGACGCCCAGACTCCACACCTGCCACCCTGGAGTTGCAGGAGGAAGTTCCGTTCCTGGCAGTCACTCACGGAAACATCCCAAGAGAGTTATTCGCGAGTTCTGGGCCTCAGGGGGTTTCCTGGCAACCCACTGGAGCGCCGAGGGGCGAGCATACCAAGCGGAGGGCCTGGGGAGGCCCATTTGGGACAGACAGTGACCCTGGGCGCCCTTTGCCTCCTCATTAGAGATGTCGCCCACGGGATCCTTAACAAGGCCTACCACAAATTGCTGGACCAGCTGTCCGCCAGGAAATACCTGCAGACGCTCGTAGCCAAGGGCATGGGGTAAGAGTTCACGAAAGAGTTAACCCGCGCGTGATGCCGTGCGCGCGCCGGGGTGGGTGTTAGTGCTGAGCGTGCGGGGCGTGCGGCGCGGCTTTTACGTCCGTGCGCGCACGTGGGGCCGAGGGTGCGTTTGCGCCCCGGGGTCTACGGGGCTAGCTCCCGGCCGTGGGTGAAGACTTCCGGGCGCGTCTGAAGTTTGGCAAAAGCTTGGAATCCGGGAGAGTAAAGGAGAGGGAAGGAAAACTGGGCGTGTGATCTATTTTGAATAAGAAAAAGATCCCTCTGTCATTCAAAACCTTCAAGCTTCGCGGGATAGTTTGCTATAATTTCCTCTAAGCTTGACTTCATTTATTTTTTTTTAAAAAACGTTACTGTAAATTTAAATTGAAACCAATAAATCCTCAAATTTGGACATTAGGGAAACAGTTTCAGCTTGTGCCAGACGAACCCAGAGCACAGCTTGCGTG
Organism: Eonycteris spelaea; assembly: GCA_003508835.1. Taxonomy (NCBI): domain Eukaryota; kingdom Metazoa; phylum Chordata; class Mammalia; order Chiroptera; family Pteropodidae; genus Eonycteris; species Eonycteris spelaea. The sequence continues at coordinate 3,640,675 of PUFA01000127.1, read as the reverse complement.
GAGCATCTCTCAGTAGAAGGCAGCATTTTAATAAAGCCCATGGGAATATAGATTACATTTTCCGCAATGAATAATTCATACGATGAAAAATATTGCTTACAGCCTGTCGACTTGTATTATTATCACGTTTTTCAGCTTAGCGTGCAGAAGGAGAGCGCTTCGCGTCTGGCTAGGAATTGCGGGATCGATGTAAATTCCATAGCTGCAGCATTTAGGGTTCTTTGGTTATTTTTCTGTGCAAGTGGGGGATCAGAGGAACAGTTAGGACAGTTCAGCGCTAACGCGCGAGTGGGAGACAGATTAGGCTTAAATCGCTCGCCCTTGGCGGAGACCTCTTCCCTGGCCCCTTCCGCGAGGATTTAGTGCCAGGAGATCCTCAATGGGGAGGGAGGAGTGAGGGGTTTTCGTCGCCGCCCTTCCTCCAGCTCTCACTGGCAGAGGAAGGCAGCGCGGTGAGCACTGAGGGCCCCTGCCCTCTCTGCAGGCTTCCATGTGGGGTGGGGTCCGCTTGGCCCCTGCAGCTGTTCAATCTGTCTTCCGCCCCACAAACCCTCTCCTCGACCCCTTTCCTTGTAGTGGGAACCTAGGCGACGGCGTGGAGGACGACTCGGAGCCGCTCTCCAAGCGCCATTCAGACGGAATCTTCACGGACAGCTACAGCCGCTACCGGAAACAAATGGCTGTCAAGAAATACTTGGCGGCGGTCCTAGGGAAAAGGTATAAACAAAGGGTTAAAAACAAAGGACGCCGAATAGCGTATTTGTAGCGAGTTAGTTACCAGCTACCCTATGTATACAACAACCCTGACACAGTGAAAAGTCATTTTCCCAACTAACTGAACAGTCATCGCTCATGTGTTCTATCCAAACGTGTATTTATGTATGAAGTAAAGCCATTAAATGAATATTTTGATAATAATATTGTTTTTCTTTTTACAAAGCACTAGAGAATGCACAGATATACTTTGTGGGTCAATTATTGATATATATATTATAAATATATATATTTAAGAATATATATAAGTATAATAGAGAGCAGTTCATATAAAGTGTGCACAAGGATTGAAAATTTCCCTGAGCTGTTTATGTTTTTATATAAAATAAATAGAAAAATAGACAATCATTGTTTTGAATATTACTCCTATTTTTGTAAACAAGAATTAAAAGGATAGTATTTTTATCCACAACAGGCCTGAAGATATTAATACTGACCATTTGCTACTGTACATAAACAATGATTCCCTGCTCCAGGGATATTTCAAGGTAATGGTTTGGGAGAATTGCTGTAGGACATTCTTTTCCAGTGAGTCTCTGGGGCAGGCTCCTTCAATCCCAGCCCAACTCAAGTAGGCACTGTCCCCCTCGTTGGGTGACAATTCTAATACTTCTGCTTTATTTGATTCTACTTTTATGTGTATCTTCAGATTCTCAGCCCAGAAGGAAATTCTCCTGAAATAGCGACAGCTCGATCTAAATTGTGCTTCTCCCCGGAATTCACACCACTCCCTGGGGGAAGAGTTGGGAGAATGTACAGAGAAGGGAGACTTGGATGGGAAGTTCCCTTTTCTGTACTTCTCAGAAACCGAACATCCCAAGATTAGGGCAGTTGGAACAAAGTGAAAGGAATACAGGTATATTGGAAGAGGCAGAGCATAGGCAGTAGGAGGAGAACCCTGGAGAGGGGCTAGTTTGGGACTGCCCCAGGTCTGAGATCCTGGGGGTAAGCCAAGTCCCCACCTTAGGTCCCCAGCCTGACTGACTTTGGGCGCTGGGTCTTGGAAATGGAAGCAAAGTACAATGTGTTTTTCTCCAGTGCTGTCCATGCTTCTCATCTTGTGATGGCCAGGATCCTCCCCTTTGAACCCTGCGCTGTAGAAGCCACCCTTTTCTTTCGTGGTTTTTCTGAAGATCCCTCCTTTCCACCCTTTTGCACTGTTTAAGTATTGTTTACCATTTTTCATTCACTTCTCTTAAACTTGTTAACGTGTCTTCTTTTTTGTTGTTGTTGTTTGATGCAAGAACTTATTGTAAATTTTAGGAACCCCTGTGTAGTTACCACTAAGTAATTATGCACTAAATATGAATGTTTTGTTTCTTGTTTATTGAGTTTGTAGGTAAAATGTATTTTTCTACATTATGGCTTATTGCTTAGTAAAATTTATTTCATAAAACCAACCTTTGTCATATTAGAATGTGTAGTGTTCACATGTTGCTCAGTTTTACTAACTGATAAATCATTTACACCTCTTCTTGATATGTATGAGTACTATCTTATATTTGTGGTCAAGAGTAAGGTAAGCAAGCTCCAAAAGATCCTGAGAATCTCCCTTTGTATCCTTTCTTGGTTACAGAAAGCATGTCTGTCTGTTTCCTATCAATTCCTTGAAATACAAGTAATCTTTATAAACAAAAGAACCTTTACCCAGCAACCAGATCAAGCAACAATAGACAAACCAGCCAAACTCCCAAATTTCAGGCACAAATTCTTTTGGAGAAAATAATGAACAAGAAAAGATTAAACATTAGCTTGTAAAGTTTAAACGACCTTTCTTTTTCCTTTACGGATTTGATCAGTATGAAGTCATAAATCAAAGAAAACAGAATTGGATTTGCATTCCCAGGCGGGATGGATGCTGCCAGGAGATCACATTGCAAACAGAGAAAGCACAGAGGTATTCGATCTATGCCTGAGTCCTGTGTATGGGATCAATCTTTCTTTAATTCTGCAGTCTCCTCAGGCAATGTGACGTGGGACGCAGTTTGCAGCTTTAGTGCCTTTCTTCGCCTTTTAAATCGCCACGAATCACAGATGGCTATTTAGTGGCCCTACAATGCTGCAACACATCGGCTTGCATTTTAGTCTTAATTATTTGTTTCTTGGATAATGGGCAGAGTTTTCTGTATTTGTGTCAGCTGTTAGTGGTGAAATAGGACTCTAGTTAACCTTTTATTTATGAAATCTAATTTAGTGTTCCCGTGGCTAGTTGCAAGCATTTACAGTGATCACCCAGTTTAATCTTTTGTATACTTTTTAGAAATGCCAAGAGCCTTACTAACCTGGAGCAGATTTATGATATAGTGATAATTTAGGTAGATGTTAGTCTTGAAGCTCTTATTTTGTGTGCAACTGATTATAAAAACATCTTAACCAAGTATTATTACACACATGATATCTATAACTAGGACTTTGATAACTGTTTATATAAAGTGTTGAAAAATTTGTAATGAATAAATTTTTGTAAACAATGCAACTTCGTCTAATGTTGGAGAAAAAAAGACAAGGAAATAACTAAAAATCTCAAGTATTATATTTTCTTTAGCAACCTTAACAATTTCATGTCTGGAATATATCTCTATCCAAGCATCCATGTAGTTCATAAATGTATACTTTAATATCTGCTTGATGGGTTACTGATTCAACCAAAGATTAAAGTAGCTGCTTAGAGATGCCTGAGAAGATACTAAGCTCATAAATAGGCACGGGTTTGAACATTGATTGGACTCACAATTAGATGACTTTCTGTCCCTTAGTGTATTATACATTGTTCAATATTCAGAAAGTTACTATCTCACCGGTGGACAGAATACCTGGGTATTAGTTACATTTCTAAAATATTAATCTAACATTGTCTGTTTACAACTGCAGGCTAAACTGGTCTCAATAAAATGCTGTATAAAAATGATTTAAACAATCAGTTTTGGAGGTTTTTAAAATAGGTTTAGAGATCTAAAGACAACTATCTTTGATTAAAATGCTTTGGGTAAAAGGAAGAAGAACACAAGTAAGCAAAGAGTTAAATAAATACCTTTAAAAGAACATATTCTTTGAAGCCTAGGACAAAATTTGAAAAGGCATTTGTGAATTATGTTTTTTATTAATTCATATTAACAAACTTTAAAGCAAAGTCTTCATATGAAATTTCCATACATTTCTCAGTGGTGTGTTGTTTTTGATGCCCTTTGATGATTTCTGTGTCAAAAAAATGTTGTATTGAAAGTCACTTATAATAAGTCATATAGCATTTTAAATTGCCAGGTTTTCATCTTAGAATTAATGAAGCCAATTAATCAATCAATCAATATGACACAATAGTACTAAAGGACCAGTAAAGATGAAAAGATCAGGAAGGATTTATAAACTATCTTCAGAACTTAGCTCAGTATTTAAGGCCCAGAATCATATAGGTAGGGGCTTATGATCTAGAGATCCCATTTATAGTAAATTAAAAAAAATACAGTACCATTCATATTTACATTGAATTTTATTGGATAAGGAGTTTTTTTTCATCTTTAAACACCTGCTCCCCCTTGTAGAGAGAGTATGCATAGATAAAGATATAGTGTGCTAGTGTGGTAAATGGAAAAATGAAGAGAGATAAAGATAATTTTCTTGGTTGTCACTAAAGACTTGTCCAGAAAGTAGAAATAAACCCCAGACTTGGCTGATGTCAAGTAAAGTTCATGTATATAGCAACTGGCTATTCTGTTATGTGGGATAACTCGAATGAATGGTTTTCTTTGAAAAATGATATATTTAGGTATCCAAGAAATTATAATATGTATCCTATTGCTGTCAGGGCCGAGAACACATTGATTTAATACAATATATGTTTCTTGAAAACCTAAAATCAGCAAAGCACAATGATTGAGAGAGCTTAACTAACACCTGGGAGTTAAGGTAGTGCTTTTCCAAAGAATATTTTTCTGCAACAGAATTGCCTGGGATACTTGTTAATGCAGTTTACAGGGCTCCACCAGAGCATTTTAAACAAAACTCTAGATTAACAGGCACTAAAGTTTGAGACCACTTAGATTTAGAATTTGGTGACATGTAGGCACATATGTGTGCTGGGACTGGGTGTTTTTGTTTTTGTTTTGTTTTTTTTTTTACATAAGCGACAGGTCATGCTACCTGCACACAGTAATAAATACACCAATACACCAAAACCAATAAGCTCTGTTCTCCTGGGTTGGACATTAGGTTCTTTGACAATTACAATGCTTCCTTTATTACTAAGGCCATAGTTAGCATCATTTTACTTATACATTCTAGTCGAATCTCTTAAAAAAGCTTCTGGAAGGAAAGCAGTCCTATGAGTAGAGTTCCAAAAATTCAATCATATCTTTAAGAGATTAATGAAATAACAGAAATGTGCAGTTAACTGGCAGTAATTCTGCAGATCCAGAAGTCCACTTCCAATTGCATTATATCCAAATTTGGCTTGAGTGTGTCCCCCTAGCTGTTTACAAGATGATTTCAGTTGGCACCCCACTATGACCTCGAACTGAACCCTCTTTACAAGATTGGGAACCTCTATCAAGTCTGAGCTCTTCTGTTTCATTGTAACTCTTCTTTGAAGAACGGAGATACCCACTTCTCGCACTGCTGCTCATGACCTTACCGCTGGCTTCCTACATTGGTTCGAAACTGGTCAGCCTGCCCTGGTCATTCTCCCTTCAACCAGGGGGGTTTTAGCTCCTTATCATATCCCTCTCAGCGGATGTCCCAGCTGGCCTCCACTGTCACAGTGTTCAAAGTTTTTCATGCTCTGGACCTGCTTTGTAGCTAGTCTCACCTCCCAACTGTTTCCCAGTGTAGAGCCTCCTTCTTTAGAAGGAGAGCTTCTTACCAGTCTTTCAAACTCAACTGCTTCTTTTCATCTTTTGTCTCTCAACAACCCCTCCATGCCCAGAATGTCCTTTCTCTACTTGTCCAATCTAAATATTTTGTAAAGTTCAACTCAAGCCCTCCTTTTCTAGGGGGTCTTCCTCAGCCTCGGAGTAACCACATCTTCATTCCCTCATCATCATCTTCACACTCTTTTCCTGTAGAAAAGAGTACAGAGACCCCGGGTATGGAGACCCTTACTCTCCGTAGCGCTACATGTGATTAATTCCATGCTGCTCTGCTCTGTTCCTTAGCTATGAAAAGGACAAGGTTCATCTCCCCAGCTAGATAGCCTCCTGAAGGGCATAGATGATGAGTACTTTAATGTCCCACACACCTCGGGGAACATAATAAATATCCCTTTTGAGTGATTGAAATAACCAAAGGACTTACAGAATTCACTACGATATTTCCTCCTTTATTCTGATAGGACAGCTAAAAAGCATATATAAGAAGTAAAATTAACTTATTTATTAGATGTTCATAAATCAATCTAGATCTCCCTGCAGGAAAAGCTGCATAGAAAAAGATGCTAATATAATTAGGTGCGTTTCTGCCGTAACATAAAATGAACTTTAAATTCGCATATAGGCAAAGGCTGCAACAGATTCGAGCCAGTAGGCCTTTATTTTTTTCATTATGATAAAGGATTGTATTTTCAAACTAAAGAGAATTCACCTTATGCCTCAAGATAGTAATACCTTTTTCTAGAATAAAGGAAAAGGGATTTCTTGAGATGCAGACTGGGAGTTAGACTGCCCTCAAAGTGATAATTTACAGAGCAGTTATCTGCAGCTGCCAAAGAAACTTCTCCCATCAACAGAAATGTAATTTGAAACATGAGTTCATAGACAGGAAAAAGAACATAATGAAAAATATTTTTTAACAACAGTGGAACATTATAGTAGGTGATGTCATCTGGTCTGTTTATTTTCTTCTTAGCTATATCTTTGCTATATATTATGGAACCTAATTCAGGAAGGAATGTTACCTATAAACCTAAAAGAAGGTAGCATATTGTGTATCTGTACATATTTCCCTTCTCTTGTTTAAATATCCTGATTTTTGCTCTTGACCACATGTATCATGCAGAACATGGGTTTTATGGGACACTAACTCTACTTCTAAGTATAGCTAATCAGGATAATTGCAAATGCCTGACCATGGTTCAGGCTTGACATGTGATCCATTTATGATAGTGGGATTAGAGAAGATATTTTTTTCTTTTTTCTGGAAGCCTTCTGAGAAAGTATCTTTCTTTCCTTCTGATGGTGTGATATATAATGAACATACCAGATAAGAAGCCAGCCTCATGGTGGAACTGATCCATAAAGGAAGGGTCAACAGGAAGAAACATGTCTTTAACAACATCAGCAAGCCCTTGAGTCAAACAAACCTGAAGCCTGAACTACTGTCTGACTCTCCTGTTAAATAAGCCAATAAATCCCCTTCATTGCTTAAGCCAGTTTCTGTGTTTGTGGTTTGTAATATTGGTTAGCATCTGTGTTGCAAGTAATGGAAAACCCAGCTCAAACTGGTTATGTATCTTTTCTTCAGAACACGGAAGAGAATGTTAGGACTGATCTGTAGAGGTTCCAGGGCAAAGGGAGTGTCACAAGTTCCAGTGCTCCAATGTTCCAAAGACCACATGCTAACATTTTACTTTAACGTTTTAGTATTTAAATAATACAAACATCTAGAATGAACTCTATAACTGTTTTTAACTATAGTAAGAAATATCCTTTGAGGAGCCCTGTCTTTTGCCATCAACTATATTCTTTAAACCATTGGTGATTTAAAATTGCTCTGCTCTGAATTTTTTTTTTTTAAATTTTGCCCTTCTCTACACAAATGGAACTTGTGATAAAGATCAGTAGAGAGGCCAGTTTGCTTGTTGCTTACTGAACTAACCATCATCTTATCATGATGCAGCAATCAGGATCCTTGGACTTTATTTGAAGGAGTTGAAAACTTATGTTCACACAAAAACAGGCACACCGTTATTTGGAGTGGCTTTATTCATAATTACCAGAACTTGAGAGCAACCAAGATGTCCTTCAGTAGGTGAATGGATACATAAACTGCGATACATCAAGACAATTAAATATTATTCAGTGTTAAAAACAAATGAGTTATTAAGCCATGAAAAAACATGAAGGACACTTAAATGTATATTGCTAGGCAAACTATCAAAGCTACATACTATATTACTCCAATTATATTATATTCTAGAAAAAGCAAAACTAGGCAGACAGTGAAAAGATCAGTGATTGGCAAGGGTGGGGAGTGAAGAGGGGAAGGAGAGAGTTGAACAGGCAGAGCATAGGGGAACTTAGGTCAGTTAAATACTCTATATGTTATAATAATGGGTATATTATTATACTTTTGTTCAAGCCCATATACAGTTGACCCTTGAAAAACACGGGTTTGACTTGTGTGGGTCTGCTTATATGTGGATTTTTTTTTTTTGATAAATACAGTTGGCCCTTTGTATAGGCAAAAATTGCATTTGTGGGGTTAACCAACCTCCACCTCAAAACAGTATTTTACAACCTTGGATTCCCAACCAAGAATTGAGGATTGAAAATACTGTTTTTGTTGTTTTTGTTTGTTTTCTTCCCCAGTTTCTGTCCTTCTAACTTTGCTTGTTTTTTTTTTTCACTTCAAGCTCCCATTTCAATTTTCTTACTATCTGTATTTCTTCTAAAATTTTATTGAAATTTTTTTGTATTCAATTGTTCCATATTTTTTAAAGCCATTATCGTCACATAGGATGGAGATATCTTATGGTATCTCTCTTTTTCTTAAATTTTTCAATTAGGGTTGACATTCAATATTATATTAGTTTTAAGAGTATAGCACAGTGGTTAGACATTTATATAATTTATGAAGTCATCCCCCTGGTAAGTCTAGTACTCACTTGGCACCTTACATAGTTATTACAACATTATTGACTATATTCTCTATGCTGTATTTTATATCCCCATGACTATTTTATAACTAACAATTTGTACTTCTTAATTCCTTCCCCTTTTTCACTCAGCCCATGAATCCCTCTCCCATCTAGCAACTAAAAGTTTGTTCTCTGTATCTATGAATCTGTTCCTGTTCTCTTTGTTTATTTTGTTCTTTAGATTCCACATATAAGTGAAATCATATGTTTGTCCTTCTCTGTTTGACTTATTTCACTTAGAATAATACCCTCTAGGTCTATCCATGTTGTCACAAATGGTAAGATTTCATTCTTTTTTATGGTTGAGTAATATTCCATTGTATATATGTACCACTTCCTTATCCAGTTATCTATTTAAGGGCACTTAGGTTGCTTGCATATCTTGGATATTGTAAATAATGCTGAAATGAACATAATGAATATATCTTTTTGATTTAGTGTTTTGGATTTATTCAGATAAATACTCAGAAGTGGAATTGTTGGGCAACAGATAGTTCTATTTTTAATTTTTGAGAAACCTTCACACTTTTCCATAGTGGTTGCACAAATTGCAATCCCACCAACAGTGCATGAGAGTTTTCTTTTCTCCACATCCTCGCCAACACTTATTTGTTGATTTCTTGATGACAACCATTCTGACAGGTGTAAAGTGAGATCTCATTGCAGTTTTAATTTGCATTTCTCTGATAATTGAGCATCTTTTCATATGTCTATTGACCATCTGTATGTCCTCTTTGGAGAAATGTCTATTCAGTTCTTTTGGTCATTTTTTTGATTGGACTGCTTTTTTTGGCGTTGAGTTGTATGAGTTCTTTATATATTTTGGATATTACCCCTTTATTGAATGTATCTTTGGCAAATATCTCCTCCCATTCAGTATGTTGTCTTTTTGTTTTGTTGATGGTTTCCTTCACTGTGCAAAAACTTTTGTTTGATGTAGTCCCATTTGTTTATTTTTTCTTTTGTTTCCCTTGCCCAAGGCTACATGTCAGAAAAAATATTACTGATATGAACAATGTCAGAGAGTTTACCACCTATGTTTTCTTCTAGGAGTTTTTATGGTTTTGAGTTTTACATTTAAGTCTTTAATCCATTTTGAGTTTATTTTTGTTTATGATATAAGAAGGTGATCTTTACCCGTTGTATATTTTTTGCCTTCTTTGTTATAGATTAGTTGACAATATAGGTGTAGATTTATTTTTGAGGTCTTTTGTTCCATTGATATATGTGTCTGTTTTTATGCCAGTACCATGCCATCTTAATTACTATAGCTTTGTAGTATAGTTTGATACCTGGTAGCATACCTCCAACTTTGTTCTTTCTCAAGGTAGCTGTGACTATTAGTGATTCCACATAAATTTCAAGCTTATTTGTTCTAGTTCTATGAAAAATGCCATTGGTATTTTGGTGGGATTGCATTGACTCTATAGATTGATTTGGGTAGTATGGAGATTTAACAATGTTAATTCTTTCTATTTATGAGCATGATATATGCTTCCATTTATTTGTACTTTCTTTAATTTCTTTCATCAATGTCTTACATTTTTCCAAGTACAGATCTTTTAACTCTTTGGTTAAACTTATTCTTAGGTTTTTAATTTTTTTTAATGCAATTGTAAATGGGATTGTTTTTCTTAATTTCTCTTTCTGATAACTCATTATTGGATATAAAAATGCAGTTGATTTCTGAATAATAATTCTGTGTCCTACTTCACTGAATTCATTGATCAATTTTAGTATTTTTTGATAAAATCTTAAAGGGTTCTCTTTTTATGTAGTTACATGCCAATAACGACAGTTTTACTTTTTCCTTTCTGATTTGTTTGCTTTTATTTCTTTTTCTTGTCTGATTGCTTATCCAATACTATGTTGAATAAAAGTGATGAAAGTGGACATCTTTGTCTTCTTTCTGATCTTAAGGAAAACTCTTTTAGCTTTTCCCCATTGAATATGATGTAGGCTTGCATTATATTGCCTTTATTATGATGAGGTATGTTACCTCTATTCTCACTTTGTTGAGAGTTTTTATCATAAATGGATGCTGAATTCTGTCAAATGCTTTTTTCGTATCTACTGATATGATCATATGAGTTTTGTCCTTCATTTTATTTATGTAGTTTGTCAATTAATTGATCTGCAGATATTGAACCAACTTTGCTTCCTAGGAATAAATCCCACTTCATCATGGTGTATGATCTTTTTAATATATTGCTGAATTTGATTTGCTAATATTTTGTTGAGGATTTTTGCATCTATGTTCATCAAGGATATAGGCCTATAATTTATTTTTTTGTAATGTCTTCATCTGGTTTAAAATCAGGATAATAGTGGCCTTATTAAACGAGGTTGGGAGCTTTCCCTCCTGTTGAAATTTTTAGAAATAGTGAGAGAAGGATAGGTATTAATTCTTCTTTGAACATTTGCTGAAATTCACCTGTGAAGCCATTTGGTCCAGGACTTTTGTTTGTTAGGAGTTTTTTGATTACTGAATTGATTTTGTTAGTAGTGATTAATCTGTTTAGATTTTCTATTTCTTCTTGATTCAGTCTTGGAAGATTGTTTTTAGGAATTTTTCCATTTCTTCATTGTCCAATTTGTTGGCATATAATTGTTCATAGTATTTTCATATAATTCTTTGTATTCTGTGGTTTCAGTTGTCACTTCCTATTTTGTTTATTTGGGTCCCCTCTCTTCTTTTAAATGAGTCTGATTAAAAGTTTATCAATTTTGTTTATCTTTTAAAAAATCAGCTCTTGGTTTCATTGATCTTTTGTATTTTTTTAGAATCTGTTTTGTTTACTTCCACCATGATTTTTATTATTTCCTTCCTTCTAGTCACTTTGGCCTTGTTTGATGTTTTTTTTTTCTAGCTCCTTTAAGAGCAAGGTTAGATCATCTCTTTGAGATTTTTCTTATTTCTTGAGGTAGGCCTGTATTGCTGTGAATTTCCTTCTTAGGACCACTTTCGCTGTATCCCATAGATTTTAGGTCATTGTGTTTTCATTGTCTCAAGATACCTTTTGATTTCTTTCTTGATCTTATTGTTAACCCATTCATTGTTTAGTAGCATGTTATTTTGCCTCCATGTGTTTGTGTGTTTTTCAGTTTTTTTTTTCTTGTAATTGATTTCTACTTTTATACTTTTGTGGTCAGAGAAGATACTCAATGTGATATAAATATTCTTAAATTTACTGAGACTTGTTTTGTGGAATAACATGTGGTCAATCTTAGAAAATGTGTTATGTGCACTTGAGAAGAATATATATTCTGCAGCTTTGGGGTGAAATGCTCTAAAAATATCAATAAAATCCATCTGGTCTAATGCATCATTTAAAGCCACTGTTTTTTTGGTTATTTTGTCTGGAATATCTGTCTGTTGATGTCATTGGAGTGTTAAAGTCCCTTACTATGACTGCATTGCTGTTAATTTCTCTCTTTACATTGGTTAATATTTGTATTATGTATTTAGATGCTTCTATGTTGGATACATAAATGTTTACAAGGGTTATATTCTCTTATTGGATTGATCTCTTTAGTATTATATAATGTCCTTCTTTGTCTCTTCTTATAGCTGTAAAATCTGTTTTGTCTAAGTATTGCTATCCCAGCTTTTTATTTCATTTCCATTTGTATGAAATATCTTTTTCCATCTCTTTACTTTCGGTCTGTTTGTGCCTTTCAACCTGAAGTACATCTCTTGTGGACAGCATATGTATGGATCTTGCCTTCTTATCCATTTGGCTACCCTATGCTTTTTGATTGTAGCATTTAGTCCATTTACATTTAAAGACATTATTGATGGGTATATAGTTATTGCCATTTTATTATTCATATTTATGTTCTCCTTCCCACCCCTTCTTCTTAAAGAAGTCCCTTTACATTTCTTGTAACACTGGTTTGGTGTGATGAACTCCTTTAGCTTTTTCTTGTCTGGGAAGTTCTTTATCTGTTCTTTGATTCTAAATGATAGTCTTGGGTAGAGTAGTCTTGGTCACAGGTCCTTGCTTTTCATCACTTTGAAAATTTGATGCCAGTCCCTTTCTGCTTGAAATTTTCTGTTGAGAAATCAGCTGACAGTCTTATGGGAGCTGCTTTTCTTTTGCTGCTTTTAGGATTCTCTCTTTGTCTTTAACTTTTGAAATTTTAATTATGTGTCTTGGTATAGGTCTCTTTGGCTTAACCTTGTTTGAGACTCTCTATGCATCCTGGGTTTGTATGTCTACTTTCTTTGCCAGGTTAGGGAAGTTTTCAGTCATTATTTCCTCAAACATGTTTTTAATTCCTTGCTCTCTCTCTTCTTTTACTGGTACCAGTATTAGGTGAATATTTGATGTTTGATGTCCCAGAGGTCCCTGACCATCTTCATTTATTCTGATTATTTCTTCTTTTTGCTGTTCTGATCGAGTGTTTTCTGCTACTTTGTCTTCCAAATCACTGCTTTGATGCTCTGCTTCATCCAGTCTACTGTTGATTCTTTCTAGTGTATCTTCATTTCAATTATTATGTTCTTCATTTCTGAGTGATTCTTTCTTATGGTTTCTATGTCCTTTTTAAATCCTTGCTATTGCTTTGTTGAAGTTCTCATTAAGTTCTTTAAGCATCCTTGTAACAATCGTTTTGAACTCTGTATCTGGTAGGTTGCTTGCCTCCATTTCATTTAGTTCTTTTTCTGGAGTTTTTTCCTATTCTTTGATTTGGGACATGCTTTTTACTTCTCCATTTTGGCTGCCTTTCAGCATTTCTATGTATGAGGTAGATTTGTTATGTCTCTCAGTCTTGGCAGGGTGGCTTTATGTAGTTAGTAGGTATCCTGTGGGGCCCAGTGGCACAATCTTACAGGTCACCTGAGCCAGATTTCCAGGAGTGTTTCTTGTGTAGGTTGTGTGTATTTTCCTATTGTAGTTGGGCCTTAATTGCTATTGGCACATCAGTGGGTGAGATTGACCCTCAAGGTGACTGGTTCTGAAGATTGGCCATAACCACAGCCTCCAAGCTGCTGTGCAGGAGCTGATCCCAAAGAGTGTGATTTGCTCCAGTGGGTTCGTGAGTCTATTGAGACCACCCTTTGGGTATGTTACTTGCGGGGCTAACCAAATACTGCTCTGTTGTGGTTTTAAGATGGCTTCTGTTGTATTGCTTCTGTGATCCCTTGGGAAGGGCTCTAGTGCAGGCTTAGGTCAGCCATTGCCTATGACTGGCCTGAAGCTACCTGGTAGTTGCTATAAAGCTATCTGCATTGGTTGCTGCTGGACCTAGATGGGTGTTGGAGAAGCCATGCTACAAACTGAGGCTGGCTGCCACCCATATAAGTCCCGGGGCAGTGCAGGAAAAGGCTCAGGGCACCCTGGGGACTGCCATCACCTGCTGATTGCTTTTAAGGCTTAGCTGTGAAAGAGCCCAGGACAGTACTCAAGCTGGGTGTGCAGGGTCTCAGGTTATCACCAGGGTAGGGCAAGTGGTATTCACCAGTTTGATGCAGATTCACATTTGGCCATGTTAGGGGTGGGTGCTTAACAAAGGAAAGATTTGGCCATGTGTGGGAGGCTGGGACACAGGGACATTGGAGGCTATCCTTCCAGCCCTCACCTTGAAGCCACACAACTCAGTGTTTCACTATATGTCTCTGGCACCTCTTGAGCTGCTGTCCCTCCTCCAGAGCCTAGGGTGAGTACCTGCATGTGAGTGAGTCTGTGTCTGGGCCCTTTTAGAGGATATTTGGGTTTTGAGGCACTTTCTGTCTCATCCAGGCAGATGGAATACCTGCTGACCTTTGCAGCCAGATGTTGTAGGGTCTCTTCTTCTTGACACTGGTGCTCTGGTTTGGGGAGCCTGGTGTGGGTTGGGGACCCCTTGCTTTCCAAGGAAACCTCTGCAGCCAAGATATTCCTCCTGATTTTCAACTAACACACAGGAGTGTGGGGCCAGCCTGTTTTGAATCTCCTTCCCTTCTACTAGTCTTGATGTAACTTCTTTACATGCTTAGTTATAGGACTTCTGTTATGCTAGTCTTCAGATGGTTTTCCAAGTTGGCTATTCTATGATTTAGTTGTGATTTTGATATGGTCACGGGAGGAGGCAAGCATAGCGTTTATCTACTCGACTATCTTGGCCTGAACTACCCTACGGTATCTTTTAATAGCATCTCTTTCATTCCTAAAATTTTCTTTTCACTTGATTGCAGGGACTTGACTCTCCTGTTTTTCTTCTTTTTAATACCTATCTTCTTTTTCCAATCTTCCATATTGCCTATTTTCCTTCTTAAATGTGGATGGCTTCATGTTCTGTTCTTCCTCCTTTCTCCTAAGGCTATACTTTTACCTTACATGATCTCATCTACAATGATCTGATGACTCTCAATCCTGCAGTTCTTGTGAAGAGTTCAAATGTCCAACTGACATATTCATTTGGATGTCTAAGCTCCTCAAGCACCTCAAGCTCAATATGTTCCTAAATGAAATCATTATCCACATTTATTCCTTCTTTCCGCTTTTGGCATTGCTATCCACCATGTGACCCAATCTAAATATTTCAGAGTATACTTCCCATTCTTTTTTACTCCATTGATTTAATTGGCCACTAAATCTTATAGTTTTTTTCAATCTTATTTTCCTTCAGAACTCCACATTTACATAATCTTTTACTGTTTTTACGATAGACTCCTAACACTTTGGCTCTAGTTACTCCCTCCTAGTCATCTCCTTTGCCTCTAGAATGCTCTAGTGGTCAGACACAAATGCTCTTGTTATGTTACCTCAACTATGCTGGCTTAAAATTTTTTTGATTTCCTATGGCCAATTGAATGGAGTCCAAAGTCTTTAGCGTGTCTTAATTTCCTCCAATCTACCTTTCTCTTCTCATCTATTGCCCTCTATTTGTAGCTCCATTTATCTGGAATGCTCGTCTATCTTTTTTTCTCCCCCAGGTGAAATGTAGCTAATTTTTTGAGGAAGGACAAGGTCGTTTGTTTTCCTGCTGCATTTCTTCACACTACTATTTTAATATTTACTTTCATACACGTTTTTTGCTACTAGGTTGAGAACCTAAGGAGCATAATTATTCAACTTCTAAGCCTTACGGTCTATAGTTTCTGGCACATAATGGGCACTCAATCACTCAATTTGTTGAATTGAAATTAATTGCATGAAAGTTGGTAAACAATTGTTCTTCATACAGACACTAGGAAAAAATAATTTAAAATATAACATGAAGGATTTTGTTCAGATATTAGGAAAGATTTGGGCAGCAATAAATACCTTATGAATGATTGAGTCAAAACTAATTTCTTTGAATGATTTTGTCTGCTGAGGTTATCTGAGTATTGGAGGATTGTTTTCCTCTCTGTTTTCTTATTCTCTTCTAATACACACAGGTGATAAATTTTATGCTTTTAGGTGACAGATAGGAATAGTAACATAGAACTTACATATACCAGTGTTCACTAAAAGTTATAGATTGACTAAATGAATTTGTGTTCTAAGAAAACACAGGCCACAAATTTAGAGCACAAATTCCTCAGAGTTGCTCAAAGTCCCCAAGTATATTTGACCTTGTGCATTGACTTGTGTGTTTTTAAAATTTAAGCTTTGGTGAGAAATGAAAAAAGAAGGCATTTGAACAATTGACACAAGACTTTCTTGAGTGGTTGGGAATTTTTCATCTCACTTGTAGATGTGGATGTTCTTTGGATGATCTCTGCTAAGATCCTTCTGGCTTTCCTGCTTTGAGTGTAAATTTGGATCATTGGGCAAAGGCAGCCTGACTTCCTCATTGTCATGTACTCTTTTGTCTGTAGAAACCAGATGCTACAGTGAACTGGGGAAATAAATGATGCTCTTAGCATTAATTAGATAAAACTATCTTAGGATTGTTATTTTACAGAGGGCATATCTTGCTCATGTAACTTTTATAATTATGTAAGGAACTATTTGCAGATTCTGTCTTCTGATCATGAAATTATTTGTTGTGTTTTAGTTAGAGAGAGGGAAGGAGAAGAAAGAAAAATGTGAACCAGTTCAATTTGCTGATTGCTAGGCATCCTGGTGGAAAGGCTGGTGAAAAAGGATATTGAAACTGCCAAAGCAAGACCTCTAGATTTCCCATAAATCTAATCAGTGCATGCTTCTCTCTATTATTATTAGTAATGGAGAGAGGATCTGGTCTGTTCTTACTGGCATATTTGTTTGAGATGTAGTAAGGGATAACTCCTGTTTGTTTGTTTGTTTTTGAAACAGTTTAAAGCTAATAATTAGTCTATCTTAATGAGTAGCTTATATCCCTGACGTTATTATTTCATAATAACGTCAGGGATAAAATCGACAGATTCATGGAGTAAAGATTTATCCTATTAAATCTTGAAATAATTAATTTTTAGTCATTTTAAATAAATTATCTTTGTGTAGACTAAAGTCATTTAGACTTTAGGCTTAGTTTTATTTTCATTCAAGTTATCTAAAAACTATGTCAACTTCCTTACCTGATTGCTGCAAAGATACTAAACTCAAGTCTCTGTTAAGTAGCTTTTTGTTTTTGTTGTTGTTCCTTTAGATGACCCTGAAGAAATCCTTCAGAGAACCAAGCTGGAGGCTTGGTTAAAATGAGTGCTTGGACACCTAGATATTCTAGAAGTTTTCATTATTGTCATAAACACAAAGATCTTTTTTAAGCAAAGGGTATCAGAAGATATCAGGCTTAAGGAGGTTTGCCTGCCCAGTGGTAGGTCATGTCAGGTAGAGGAAAACCCTAAGTAAAGATTTCCAAATCTCTTTTATCCCAAACTACAATGCCCCAACTCTTAGCTTAACTACTTATTTGGTTACAATAACAGCCTTTAGCCAGCTGCTTGTGTCTAACATGCGATATATGTATTTTTACAACCTTTGCCCTAGTGTGCACAGATTATATAAAAAGGATTGGATACCACCAATTTATAGTCACAAAGAATAAATAATATAAGTATGACCAATCTGTGAACAGACACAAACAGACTAGATACATAATTTGTGCAAAATGAAAATTCAAGACCTTTTTAAAAATGTTTGGAAATTTCTAGATAACAACAGCAAAGTATTAAACCAAGTGCAGTCCAGTTGTATGGCCATGAAGGTGGCCCTGCTTCTAGATCTAAGAGTGCTGAGTATAGCAGGCTTTTCCAGAGCCTACCTCAGATCCCAACTTTATTTGTTCTTAAATGCTCTCTCCTTAGTGTGTGTGTGTGTTTTGATGTGAACATAATTTTATTGTCAACTCAGTTTGCCAGTTGCAGTTAAGTGGAGAATATATATATATTCATTTATTTATTGTGTTAAAAAACACATAACATGAGATCTACCCTCAAATTTTTAAGTGTACAGGACAGTGTAGCTTAGTATAAGTACAATGTTGTACAGCAGATCTCTAGAACTTTTTCATCTTGCATGACTGAAACTTTATACTCATTGAACTTTATACTAATTTGCCCCTTCAACCAGCCCCTGGCAACCACCATTCTACTTACTCCCTGCTTCTGTGAGTTTGACTTCTGTAGATACTTCACATAAATGGAATACAATATCTGTCCTTCTGTGATTGCTTATTCACTTAGTATAATGTCAAGTTCATCTGCATTGTAGCATATGATAATATTTTACATTTTTATGGCAGAATAATATTCTATTGTATGTATATACTACATTTTCTTTACCTGTTTGTCTGTTAATATGAATTTAGATTGTTTCCACCTCTTTGCTATTTCGAAAAACCCTGCACTGAACATTTTCATTGTGTTTTAATCAGTCTAAATATTACTAATAAGTAACTGTACATTCTTTTGGAAATAGACATGGTACAATTGTTAAATGAATAAATTGAATAATTTTACTGGTTTTGCAATTTCTTCTTTTATTGAAATGACCACCTTAGGTTACCTAACTGGCAATGCAGGCAATAAGCTAGCATTCCAGATAACTAAACTCATTCTGGTAGAATGTGAGATGGCTCAGGCTCCATGCTGGATGCTCTGGGTGGGTCAGTGGCACATGATGCTACTTCACCAGCCTCCACAGGGCTGCATTCCATCAGCAGAATAAAGAAAAATATCTCTTTGGAAATGGATCCTCTGAGACTGCGTAAATATTTGTCAGCAGGGCTTGGGCCCCTTCAGGCAGAGAGGCTGCGGCATTCAGCTGTGAGGACTTCTCTATTAAGAGCTAAGGATTGAGTTACCTGTGTTAGCAATGCTGCTAGCAACATCAGCGGGCTCTGCTGATTCTGGAATCTATGATCTTGTTTGCCTAAATCTTAGTTGTTGGGGTTTAGTTCTCATTCTTAATTAGAACATTTCTGGGGCTTTTACTTACATAATCTTGTTTTGCTTCAGGGAGAAAAATGGGAAAGTTCAGGTTGCAGCAGTTTTCCTCTGTGAGAAGCAAATAGCTTGGTTTCATATGCAGATAGAAAGGGAAAACGGAGAAACCAGCTAAGTGGTTGCTGGCTCTGCCATGACACGTTTTCTAACAAGCTCCAGGTACTCTGGCTTTCTCACTTTTGGTCTCTTTGCTGATCAAACTCATGCACTGGTGAATGTGCATAGTGCTTCCTTTGCTATAGACAGACCTAAGAGTATAAATCATCTACAAATGTTCTTAGGCTATTTGTACCTATAGAAGCTTCATGGAGCACTGATATGTATTTTTTCCTATTGTGGTACTCGATGGAACATTCCTTTTGTTCTAAAATTCCGTGACTCTCCAGTCATCTGTGATCGTGAGAAGTGGCTACTCTTACCATATTTTAAATGTGTGAGCTGCTTTGGTGCTCTCCTCCCTAGAGGCGCTGCTCAGAAAGCATCAGGGTAGGATTATGTGCAGGAGCACTAAACATGGATCGCAGGGATACAGCTGAGGGAGGGCAGGGCACCAAGGAAGCGACGTGAATAGAGCCCTCGTCCGATGAATCAGCAAGGCAATGCTGTGATTTATTAGTGATATTTGGGCATGAACATGACCCTGGCTTTTATTGTGTGATCTTTTTTTAGGAGCTAGAAAACCAGCCTTTTATTGGTCTGTTCCTTAGAGTATTGCCTCCAAGGTACTGTGTTTTGGTCTTCACATCTTAAGTTGCATGTGGTAAAATTAGAAAGGGACCACAGATGAGCAATGGAATTGATTGAAGGCATGAAAAATAGGACTTCAACCTTACGAGGAGGTCTCAAAGGAGCTGTGGCTACTTTACTGCAGAAGAAATATTGAAGAGATGCTCAGTAGCTTTAAAATATTAAATATATTATTTAAATGGCACTGGTTATCTCTTCTTGAACAGATCTAAGAAAGCTAATGGAAAACATTGAATTTAGGTACAAAAGAGCACACTTTTCATAGGAAAGATAACTGAACATGGGAATGGGTCTCTTAAGGAAATTGAATAATGCTTCCTTTTTACTATGTATGGACAGGCTAGATGACCACATGGGTTGGATAGCCAAGGTGTGGGCTCAAACCTTCAAGGCCTCTCCCAGAATGTATATTCTGTGGTCTCAGATCTATCTTTTACCCAGAGGATTTTGTATTTTCCTGATTTAGTTGGAATTTCTTCCTTACCTATTTAAATATTTGCCTCCCTCTTAAGTTTCTCTTTTAGCTATTTGACCCATGTTTTTGAGTGTATGTACTGGTTCCCCTGATATGAGCAGGCTGTTGACTATTGCTAGGAAGGTTGGGTCACTTCTGGCCACAGTAAGTAGATACCCATTAGTGGGTCTTACCCATGTTTGTGTGTATTGGGACAGAATCATTTGGCATAACCACTACTTAGGCAGAAGGGTGTAACAAGAAGACTTGCTGAATTTTGATGACTAGGGTGTGCAAACCAGTTCTGCCATTTACTAGCTGAGTGACCTTAGGTGAGCCACTCAGATTTTCTGAATCTCACATTCTCCCTCTATAAAATGAGGATAAAAAACAACAATATCTAAATCACTGGTGTTTTATGAGATTCAAATGAGATGAGAGAGTTCTCTGTAAACCATATATTTCCATGCAGGGATCAGTCTTGGTCTCTGGCCACAGTTAACCTTTTGCTCTTTCTTACCTGGCTTCTGGTGTCCCTGTTACTGTCCTCTGCTATTTGCTCCCTGTGCCTAGACCTTGGTGGGGCTGCTAGACTGTCCAGGATTCTGACTTCCTCCTCCCAAGCAAGATTCAGGGCTTCTCAAGGATCTCTGTATGTAGCTTTCCTTTTCCTCATGCTGTCAGGATCCTAATCTCATAAGAGGTTACAATAAGTGGGTGGTGGTGGATTGATCAGATAAACTAATCTCTCCAGTCACTCTGATTTTAAATGAACATCCTTGGCAAGATAACATAGTGTACTGAGCCAGCTAAAATGCATGACCTCTTTAAGAAGGCCTTTAAAAAATGAAGGTAATGCTGGTGATGCCTGGAACCCCAGGCTTCTCTGAGAAGCCTGTGGGGGAGTATTTTTGGTGGTGAGACCCCATCAGTTCCCAAGTTATACCATGTGGCATCTGTCTTGTGTGGCTATGTGCAAATGGCACTATCTGGGGAGAAGCCAGGGAAGGGGGGTAAGGTCTTCTTGTCTTCCCCACAACATTCACTTATCTGCTCATACATAGCTTCTCTGAGGAGAACAGTCAATTCATAGAGATTAGACTGGGGGCAAGTGGAGAGCTAAATTCTGAACATTTGTCAGTAAAACTGCCTCTTAAAATAGCTCAAGGATGTTTCTGTGCAGGGTGTTTCTGTGGATATTTGCATATATATTAATACATACATATATATATATATAAATCTATGTGTATGCAAAAGGTATATCTTTAGCTACAGCATGTATAAAAACACATAATACATGCCCTAATATAAGTCATGAGACAAAAATGATTGAACTCACATAAGTTACAATATTTATGTCCTAAGGATAGCTAAACTTAGCTACAACATCTAATTTGCAGTGACGTCTTTCTTTAACAAGTTTTATAAGAGGGATGATTTAAGTCAAGGAAGAGCAGTGACTCATTCACATGGTGGGCCAGTGGCTGAGCTAAGTTTAGAATAGAAGAGATGCTAGGATCTTCTAGGGCTTAGAAGTTTACCATGAAGTCATTTTGCTTTCACACTTTTTTTAAAAAAATTTTTTTCATTTAGGTAAAACCAGGAACTTGTAATGCAATAGCAAAATTCTCATTTTCTTTATTTAATTAGTTCACTTAATATAGCTCTCTGTTTTAGGTTCTATTTTGAGACACCATTCAAATAGTTTGGGCTTAGAGTGATTGTTTTGCAGTTAATGATATGAGATTTTACCAAGTAGATTTTTACCTTTAAATTATGACCATGGTAAAGGCCTCCAACAATTAGGTGGAAATAGAGATGGAAATGGAGAGATGATTGGGAAGAGTAAGAAATTCTTTTGCCTCTAATGGAGGAGTCAATGATCTGAATAATACACTGTTCAATATTCATTAAAAAACCTTTCATTTAATAACAGCTAGGTACTAGGGCTATAAGGGAGAGAAAGAATCTTCAAGGAGCTCCATTATTCTGGGAGGATGGAAATGCAAACAAATGTGATGCAGAGAGAGAGAGAGACATAATAGGAGAGGTTTAAGTTAAAAACATCTCTGTGAGGAACTGGGAGGAGAGACTGAGGAATTAAAGAGCTGGGAGGTGGGATCTAGAAAGCATTAGGAGGAGCAAATGCGGCTCTATGGAGGTCACTGTCAGGGGTGGCTGTTCCAGGCACTCACCAATACCTGCAGAGGCTTAGAAACGTGGTACATGTGGAGCAACAGGTTTTAGGGGTCTTTTTTTTTTTTTTAATTATTGAGATAACACTGATAAATAAAATCAAATAGGTTTTAAGTGCACAGTAATACATCATATATAATGCATTGTGTGTTCACCACCCAAAGTTAAACTTTCTTCTGTCACCAAAGATTTGACCACCCTTACCCCTATCTACTTTCTCCTCTTTTGGATTTTTGTAGCTGGGGCTGTTTAAATGTAGAAAGTTTGCTTCCAACTGGAATTGCTCCAAGGGAGGCTGGGTGGATATTACAGAGGGAGGGTGTCTGGAATCCATGACCTTTTAAGATTCTTTAAATTCCTCTCTGGTTCCTAATATTCTCCAAAGATAGGATTCAGATACTCTGGCTTCTGGCAAGGTGAGACGTAGGTCAAGACTTGTGACCTGCACACCTTTTCACATGCCTCATGCACCATGCTGTAGGACAATGGTTTGCAATCTTAACTGCACTTTTTCAAATTGTAATGCCCAGACTGTGATCTAGACCAACCTATCAGAATGTCAGGGTTGGGAAGAACCTAGACATCATTTTTAAAGCTCTTCCCGTGATTTCAAAGTACAGCTAAAATTTGCATTGATGGTCTAGGGCAAAGTGTGGTTCCTGAGTAATAGCATTAGCATCATCTGAAACTTAGAAATGCAAAATCCTCACCCCACCTGAGACCTACTGAATCAGAACTTTTAGAGATGGGGCCCTACCATCTGTGTTTTCACAAGCTCTTAGGTGAGCATGCTAAATTTGAGAATCATTAGTCTGAGAAGACCATTTGTTCCAGGAACTTCACTTTCCTAATTGATTCAGCAATTCCAAGCTTCACTAACTTTCTATCTGGGACTGCTCCTACCATTGCCCCACCTGGCCATGAAAAGGCTCTTCTTGTCTTCTAGTCCGTACAATTTCTCACTTGTTCCAGCCTGGTTGTATTGGAATTTTCTGAAGGACCTTTACCGAGGGAAAGCAAAAAAGGAACAAATGATATCCTAAAGCATAAAAATCATTGACTGTTTAGTATATAGATAATTAAAAGTTAACTAAAGTCCATTTACTTATTTAACAAATTGCACTGAATATCAGAGACACAAGGATAAATTAGAAATGTCTCTAATGTGAAGGGACTCAAGATTTTAGGGAAAGACATATGAAAATAAATGTGTGTAATGAGGTGTGAGAGATGTGACCATATCAATATGGTCTTCACAGAACTCATCGACAAAGGCGAGGCCAGGTTTTGCAGGACCCAAAGCTCATACATTTTTGGGGAACCAATTTAAATAAAAGAATACGAAAATATAAAAAAAATAGATTAGATGCAGGCCTTGAAACACAGTCTGAAGCCGCAGCTTCCTTAGCCTACTGGTAATTGTACCTTTCCGTATCACAGTTTAGGAGATAGCCTGTAGGGCAGTGCCTGTGTCAGTCTTTCTCATTGATATATCCTCTGGAAAGCAGTGCCTGGCACTTAGTAGGGGCTCAATAAGTATTTGATGAAAGAAAGAATGAACTTATGTAGATTAAGAAGGAAGCACAAACTAATTGTCTTTAGCAGACTGAGAAAACCCCAACCGCAATAACTTTGTTTGACTGCGGTCCTATAGGAGACCTGGGGAGATCTCTTTCATTCAGAGCCCACTCTTCCCTAGGGGAGTGGGGTTCCTGTAAACCAGGACTGTCTATACTGATATTATTACTTGGTTTTCTCCTTTCCCCCTGAAGACTGGACTGGTGGATGGGAAAGGTCTACCCCATCCTACCTTCAAGAATCCTACTGTATTAGGTTTGTGTGTTGGAATATTATTGATTTATTTTTCATTTATCAAGAAGCTGCTTTGACCTGTTCTCTGAAACTATTCCACTTGTTCTTGGTCTGTATCTCAGGGTCATACTTAATTTAGCTGTACTTATTCATGAACCAGATGGCAACAGCAGGTTATGCCAATTGGTTGAGCTTGGCCTTCTCATTAGCATTTTGGCTGTAATCTGGTTTGATGTTAACGTTCACTGTATGAATCAAAATGGTGGGCTCCATCTTTGCTCAGGATGGAGGACGCATTTCTATACTATGACAAGATATAAGCAAAACTGTTTTATTATTCTAATTTAAATTGTTTAAGTGTCCATACAGTTGAACACAGTCCAATATAGAAATTTCAAATTATAAAAAGAATCTCTCTCTTCATGTATTTATAAATACATACATACATACATATATATAAATAAAGTACATATAGATATATACACATATATACACATATGTAAATATATATATTACATATATATATCATTGTGAATAAGCTGGAAATGTAGAACACTGGAAAGAAAAATCTAGCTGGTCTCTAAACTCTGAATGCTATGACCATAATATCAGAAATTTCATATCTACTGTCATACAACAAAAGTCACAGTAAAGGAGGTTAATCTCAAAAATCACTTCTAATTAGGTTGCCCTGTTTTTATTCTCCGATAAAAGCCTAGGCACATTTTGATCTAATTGAAAGCCACCCTGAAATAATTTTTGCAAGTTTCCAAGTTGTATCTACCACAAATAATTAGGCTCTAAGGATAAAGAGATTCTCTTAGATAGAATTCCATTAAACATTCAAATGATAAATATTTCACTCCTACTTAATTGTATTTCACTTAAAAAATTACAATCACTTTGCAATTTTGAGTGCCTAAGAAAGTCTTGCTTGTTCTGGCACATTCTGAATCTTGTTTAGGAAACATTTCACTTGGGAACAAGCAACAATGGAAAATCTGATGACCCTAACTTGGGAGTGATTGCCGCCCAGAAGGTGCATCTTGTTCCAAAATGCATCACTGTGTTTACACTTCTCAGTTCGAATAGCCCTCCATCTTTCATAATGAAGGACTTTCTCAAATTCTCAGAGAATCGGAAAGTTTGTGTGTCACGCCTTGCTAAGAAGAAAACATTTCTCACCCAAGTATTTTATTTCAAACCATGATTTTAAAGTATGCACTTGGACCAGTTAATACTCACCCTTTAGATGGGTCAAGGCTGTTCCCAGGGGCCATCAGTTTGGGTTCAGACAGCTGGAGGGCAGGCCACCAGAGGAGAGAAACAAGTGTTTGCAGTTGGGAATGAACATACAGGAGGAGCCAGTGAGCATGAAAATGGTGAAGGAATTTGAGAACATGAGAGCAGGTCATTGACAGCCTTTGCTACATCATCACTTATAAAACAGGAGAAGGAAAGGAATTGGGTCCATCTAGGCAGAGGAGGAATACTTTTTCATTCAGTCAAATTGCTACTCTATTGCATAATTTTATAATCTCTAGAGGCCACCATTTTCCATTGCAGGCAACATCTGGGAGGACTTTTGGGTGTGGGTGGGAGAGAAATAATAACATAGTTGAGAAAACTCAAATTCATGTTATATACCGGGTTCAGCTATATGCTTTACATGTATCTACATTTGGTGAGGCCCATAGAATTTTTAGTTGCTTGTCACATAATTAGATTGCAGTAGAGCTGGGACTTAAATGGTGGACTGAGGGCAAGTTCATGTTCTTGGTCACTGTGTAAAGCTGAGTACATTATCTGAGGCCTGTGGATCAAGGCTCTGCCTTTGCTTTGTTAAGGAGAAGGCTCCAGAGGGTAGACTTTTTCATAAGGATGAGGATATAATTCTTTCTTAGGGCACCATTTTCTTAACAACATTTATCATGGCTTGTAATTATATATCATTTTATTTGTTTATGGTCTGAATGCATCAATGTATAAGCTACATGGGAGCAAGGACCAAGCTGTTGGTTCACTGGTAATTAGTGCGTGGTGACTCAATGAGTGGCCTACTCATCATTCCCCTACTCCCTGAACCATGGCGGACGATAGGGTGGGCTCCTCCTTTTTCCTAAGTGAATTTGAAAGTTAGATGGCTATGTGCACCTGGAAACATTATTTAACCTCTTTGTTTTTTTCTGGTAAAAAGTGGGGATAATTGCACCTACTTTAAAAGGATGTTGAGATGACTAGATTTAGTAATTATAAGGAGTATCTAGCATACAACAGGACTCAAATATTGAATAGGGTCCAATGTACAATATAACTGCTGTGAAGGTGGCTGGGTGAGGAGCTTTGTTATTTTCTCTTTGAGTTATAACCAGGGATTCAGACTCTACAGAGGGTTCTTCACCTTGTCTTCAACAAGCCTTGACTATGGCCATGTCTAAGGTAGACTGCACATGTCTGAGCCCATGCAGAACCACAAGCCTTGTGTGTCCTGGCTGCTGTTGAGAGTTGACAGAGGGCTCCCTGAAAGCTCCACCTGCTGCCTTCCATCAAGTAGAATTGGATTGAATGTGTTGTTCCTTAGCCACATAGCTTACTTAGATCCTGGAAACAATTAGGTTCCTGAAGGCATTTCTATTAACCACTTAATATGCTTAGGAGCCAGTAATACTGGAAGCATCACACTATCTACAATAAAGTATTTCTCAAGTAGGTTGAAACACGTTTCTTTCTCTATCCTTCTTGTCCATTCAGAGCAGAGGCTTGTTGTCGTGGTAACAGAAACAAGAGCAAGTAAGAGTTTTTGAGTGCCCTACATGCTTTTGTACAGGAAGAAGGGTGAGGTTGAACTGAAATGTGGACTGAAAATGAAATACTTTCATCTCTCTCTACAGATGATAGATATCATAATTGTGCCTCAATCTATTGTGCAAAAGTAAGCATATTCAGTTAGTGCATTTAAGGATGCAAGAAAAGAGAGAAAGGGAGATGGAGAGAAAAGAGAGCCTCCTCTTGTCCCCTTGCTCCTTCCCAAATGATTTCATCCAATGACATGGCTCTGGAAACATTTTGCCTCTTTCTTGGGCTCATGAACTGTAACCCAAACATATATCAGTTTTGAGGAAATTTGTAACTGCCCCCCTGATCTCTATATTTCAAACACATACAGGTTAGGTTCTATTTTTTTAAACATAAATTTGATTTACCTAAGCACACAAACAGAGTGGATTTGGTTTGGCGTTTAGTGAAGAAAAGTGAATTTTGCTAATTTTTATGTTTGACCCAAACTGTGCTCCTTGCTCCTGAGACCATCCTTCAGTTTAAATGCATTTTTTCTCTGCTTCAGCCCTGATGCTCATGTCTGTACACTTTCTCAGTTTGGCTTTTTTCTGTCCCTTCCTTTGCAAGGTGCAAGAGATACTCACAGCACACTCTTGGTACCAGAGTGCTTTGTATTGCCCCACATTCCCACTTACCACCATTCCCTTGGGAATCTCTATAACTTAGCTCTAGTTCCCTCATGCCTTTACAGAGCATAGGGTACCCTTACTTCAAAGTATCTTTCCTTTTCTGTGCATGTGTTGCAAAGCATCAGTCTCCCAAACTGTTTAACATAATAAGCAATTTTAACTAGAAACCTGAGGTTGGAGACCTGAGGCCTGGGTAGGCAAAGGAAAGATGAGAGAGCATAAGGAAGAGAGGAGGCAGAGACAGAGAGAACTGTGATGCTGGAAGGAAAGGAATAAGCGGCAGAGAGTGGTACTCAGCAGGCTGCCAAGCCCAGGCTCCCCAGGATGTTGTCTTTTCTGGCTGTGGAAAGTTGGACATGTTGTTGAACTTCTCTACATCTTAGTTTTCTCATCTGTAAAATAAAAATGTTAGTACTTACTTTAGAGTTTTGAGGATTGAATGGAATAATGTATGCAAATTACTTGATGCTGTACCTAGCATATGCTAAACGCTTGATAAACTTTATTATTATTTGTGAATATTATTTCCACCAGAGATGAACTTTGTTGATATTCATAGCTTGCCTCAGAGGAACCTATTCATCTGGACCAAACACCTCCAGTGGTAAGTTTGAGGACATACGGAATCTCAGAGGTTTAAATGGCAGGTTCACATTTGTGTTATTTCATTAAATGTATTCAGTAAATTCGGATTCTTGAAGTTCAAGAAAAGAACTTCTTTGAGGAAAACACTCCTAACATTTGCAAAGCCAGAGGCACAGGAATAAATTAAGATCCACAAACCATATGCCTAAATTCTGAAAAGTTGTACATCTGGCTACCAAACTGTCATTACTTTCCATTTTGACACATATACCTTTATGGTAACCTAGAAAGCAGCTTTTTTTTTTTTTTTTAAACATGATCTAAAAATAACATTTATTGCTCATGTTTCTAGTTACAAAGTTAATACATGTGCATAAACATAATTGTAGTCATAATTATTGTATTGAGCATTTATCCCATGTCAGGTACTATGCTTCAAGCTTTACATACATTGTCTCATTTAGTCTATTACAATTTGATGAGTGATGTCTTATTATTATCTCCACTTTATAGACATGGAAACTGAAGCCAAAAAAAAAGTCAAAGCGCATAGAAAAAAATCACTCACAATTCCACTCTCCAAATTTAACCGACATCTTGATGCATGTTTTCCCAATTATTTTGGAAGGTGGCTTTGAATTTAAAATTCTTGGCCTCCTTGGTGGTCTATGTTGGAAAATGGTGGCATGAGGAGACAAGTCCTGGTCCTTAGCCTGAGGCCATCCCACTTTGTCCCCATCCCTGGCTTTATCCTGCATGTACTTATGTGAACCTCCCTCTCTATTGTGTACACCACCTACCCAGTCCCTGGCTAAGGGGTAAACTCTCTAGCTGGTGGAGGGACCCTGAGACACTGTGTTACACAGATTCTGGATGTAGGCTTGAGGCTGTTTGATCTAGGAACCCTGGGATCCTAGATGCTTAGAGTGTGGTGTGTAGGAGAGGGGTCATGGGCTTCAGGTGTGCATGTTCCTTTGGTCCTATAGACTCCCCCATGGGCACAGGTTGGAGGTGCAGCTGGATGAGTGCCATAGAGAGGATTCAGGAGAAGTCCTCTCTAGCCTGGGTCTAGGGGAAATACTTCCTTACTGCTATTAAAGAAAAAGAAATCTGGTAGCTTAAACATTTTAAAATTCCTGCACAACTTAATGAAGGGCTGATTAAGGCATAATAGCAGTCTGTGTTTAACAAATAAGTCTAGTAATGCATTACTATAATTATATTCTGGTAGCAGAATTACCTTTGT
Source organism: Eonycteris spelaea (assembly GCA_003508835.1). Taxonomy (NCBI): domain Eukaryota; kingdom Metazoa; phylum Chordata; class Mammalia; order Chiroptera; family Pteropodidae; genus Eonycteris; species Eonycteris spelaea. The sequence goes on along the minus strand of PUFA01000127.1, from coordinate 3,611,206 downwards.
AGTATCAGTATCTCAGTACTTGCTTGTAGTTTAATAGAACACATTTAGAATCAATACCATATGTTGCTGAATTAATTAAGAACACCATTTGTATTTTTGCTAACTAAAATATGAGTCACAGATTTCAACACTTCATTTGTTCATGCAACAAATATTTATAGAATGCCCACTCAATATATAGTTGCTAGGTACTGTATTAGGCACTCTAGATACTATTAATAATTACATAAAGAATGTCAGGAGCTGCATGTTGTAAACAATTGACACAAGGCAGTAAATTTGAGATCCAGGTTCAGGGGAAAAGTCTAGGAATTTTCTGGGGAGAATTGGGGTGAGTGTGTTAAAATATTTCTCAATTCATAATATGCTTTTGTTTCTCTAGCACCATCACTCGATTTCCACTTGCTTAAAAAAGGTGAATTATGGAATTTAAAAGCATTTCTCTTAAAAAATGGCTCTTCTCCGTGAATACTGAATCCTGTCCATCTTCATGTATCTTATATTCTGGATTTATGTTCTAAGTATATAGACATAGGTTGACCCTCCTATTTGTTCCATGACCAGGCTGTATGATGCTGGGGTCCAAGGTAGACTACATAATGATGGCCTGATCAAAGGCATTTAGGTGAATGCCAGCATCTCCTTCAGGGTGAAAGAACTGGGATATGGCAGTAATTCTGAGGGTGGATCTCAATGACTGACATTTAATATATACCTAATAAAAATTCGTTAGGTATTGTAATCCCACTCTGTGCCAGAGATTCAATCATCACGATTTAGACTTCTATTAACAGCAGCAGCAGACTATAGATGTTCTAATGACCATAAATCTAGTTTCTGCTTTGTTTTTACTTTGTGGTAATATATGTCTATATGAAGCGATGAAAATGGAAAGCAAGAAGTAGCCTTAAGAAGAATGAGTATGTGGATCTGGGATGACTGTGAATAACAGACTCTTATTTAGAGATTATGACCTTATATTCTAGCTAAGTTAGAATTTTTTCACCATTTACTTAAATATCAGTTTCTGGGCAGCATTTTGGTGTGATATATATGAAATGTTATTTGCATAATATACACCTATAATTTATTGAAATCTTGTCAATCTAGAGTAGGGCAAAAGGCATGGTGATCAAACCATTCAGGGATCAAGGAGCATGACTCCTCCATTATCTTTACAGCATCTTCTAGATGCTTTGAGGAGTCAAATGGTGAAGCTCCTTGCATCATGAGAAATAACCACCTTCTTCGAGAAGGGACAACATCCCTCTTTTCCCATGGTACTGGAATTCTTTCATTTCCTTAGGCACACAGGCTGAAATTCATATTTCTTCTAGGAGGAATTCATGTGGATAATAAGCTCTACTTTAAAATAGTACTACCTTGGAAACTGATCTGAGAATGGATACTTTTAATCCCATTGCTTCCTTCTAGTACCTCACTGAAATCAGCCATACTGGATTTGGTGGGAAGAAGAGAGGAACATTGTCCCTCTTGGAGAGAGGAGAGCTGGCCTGGGAAGTCCTGAGTGCAGGCTTCTGTGAGAGACTAAGACAGCTTCAAGGAGATAGAGAGAGGGTAGAAAAAGGGATAGGAGTAGGGCACGAACATTTTTGATTTTATCTCAGCCCAAATTATCTAAAGGGGTTTAAATCTTCTTAATACTTCCCCCCCACCCCCCCAGTAGAGGAAGCGTATGAAGTAAATAGAAGAATGTTATATGTTGTTTGAAGCAATCACACAACTGAGCTTGTGTATGTGTTTAACTTTTTCTGGCTGTATGTTGCAGTGGTCTTATTCATTTATTTATTTTCTAGCCTTATTGAGATATAATTGACATACAACATTGTGGAATTTTAAGGTATACAATCTGATGATTTGAAACACATATATATTGCGAAATAATTACCACAACAGTGTTAGTTAACATCCATCATCTCATGTAATTACCTCTTTGTGTGTGTGGTGAAAACATTTGAGATCGACTCTCTTAGCAACTTTCAAATGTATAATACTTTATTTTAACTCTAGTTCCCATGCTGTACACTAGATCCTCAGAACTTATAGTATTACAACTGGAAGTTTGTACTCTTTGACCAGCATCTCCCCATTTCTCCCACTCTTCCCCCTCCAGTCCCAGGCAACCACTATTCTCTGTTTCTATGAATTTGTTTTTTATTTAGATTTCATATTTAATGAGATCATACAGTATTTGACTTGCTTATTTCACTTAGCATAATGCCCTTGAGGTCTACCCATGTTCAAACTAATGGAAGGATTTCTTTCTTTCTCATGGCTGAATGATATTCTATGGCATGTATATTCACACCTTTACTAGTCATCCATTAATGGACTCTTATATTGTTTTCCTTATTTTGGCTATGGTAAATAATGCTGCAATGCAATAGGGGTGCAGAGATATTTTCGCTATCCTGTTTTCATTTTCTTTGGATATATACCCAGAAGTGGAATTGTTGGATCATATAGTAACTCCATTTTTAACTTTCTGAGGACCTTCCATACTGTTTTACAAGTGAGTGTACCAATTTACATTATTACAGCAATGTACAAGTGTTCCCTTTTCTCCACTTCCTCACCAATACTTGTTATTTCTTGTCTTTTTGATAATAGCAGTATTAACAGTTCTGAGATATAACTCATTGGGGTTTTGATTTGCATTTCTTTGATGATTAGTGATGTTGAGCATTTTTTCATGTAATTGTTGGCCATTTGTATGTCTTTTTGGAAAAATGTTTATTTAGGTACTTTGCCCATTTTAAATCTCTCTCTCTCTCTCTCTTTTTTTGCTATTGAGTTGTATGAATTTCTTATATATTTTGGATATTAACCCCTTATTAGGTAGATGATTTGAAAATATTTTCTCCCATTCTGTAGGTTGCCTTTTCATTTTGTTGACTGTTCTTTCATGCCATTTAAGTAGGGTTTCCTGGAATGAGCAAGGTCAGGGTTTGTGTCTTGTGCATATGTTTAAGGCAGTGGCTAATGTACTCTCTTATGGTTGAAGAGGATCCTTCAGATACTGAGAGTTATTTTACATCTTTGAGAGGAATCGTTCATAAGAAGAGATTTTATTTTCAAACACATCATGTGATAAGCCAAGATGGCCATGTACAGAGTTCTATCTCCTACTAAATGAGTAACTTCTAGTAACTGCTGCAAATGTTTAACCTTAAAGAGGGTTTTGAATTTTGGGAAAGTAATTTTTTAGCTTTTCAAAACTATTTTGTGTGTAAGACCTCAGGATGAAAGGTTTTTTATAAACCCCAAATGGCAGTGATTTGCAGCAAGATATAATGGAAAGAGCATTACAGACCTATGCAGACAGACCTGGGTTTTGTTGTTTACTTGATTCATGAGCTTAGGCAAGTGTCTTAGACTCTCTGACCCAATTTGTAAATGGAGATGGTAATTGCTATCTTACGGCCCTGTTTTAAAAATAGAGATGAGGTATGTATAATGGACTACATTTTGTTGGCCCCCACCTCCGAATTTATGTGTTGAAATTCTAACCAGGTGAAGGTATCAAATGGCACCTTTGATGAGGGTGGAAACCTTTGAATGGATTAAAGCCCTTTAAAAGGGACCCCAGAGAGCTCTTTCCCCTTCTTTCTGCCAATACAACAGAATTTGGCAGTCTGCAACCCAGAAGAAGGCTCACAAGAACCCTGCCATACAGATACCCCAATGTTGGACTTCTATCCTCTAAAACTGAGACATTTTTGTTGTGTATAAGCCACCTAGTGTATGGTATTCTGTTGTAGCAGCCTGAGCTCACCAAGGCAGAGATGTAACTTACATTGCAAAGTGCCTGGCGCATAGTAAGTGCTCAATAAGTGTTCACCCACTCACCTCCCTTTCCTCTCTTTCTCCAGGCTGAGTAGCACAGAGTAAAAGGGAGAATTTGAAATTATTTCATGAATTTGAGAACTGCATTATAAATTTGAACCACTATACATTTTTAAAAACAAAATTTTAAGGAGGCATACCATATATAAAGAAAAGTATACAAACTGTAAGTGTACAAATTTGTGAATTATCAACAAATATTTACACTCATTTAGCCAGTGCCAAGATGATGAAATTACCAGTACCCCAGAGGCCTTCTCACACTACCTTCTTGCAAAGGTAGCACTATGTGACTTCTAACAAGAAGATTACTTTGTCTGTGTTTTTCTTTTTCTCTTTCTTTCTCTTTCTTTCTTTCTTTCTTTTCTTTCTTTCTTTCTTTCTTTCTTTCTTTCTTTCTTTCTTTCTTTCTTTCTTTCTTTTCTCTCTCTCTCTCTCTCTCTCTCTCTCTCTCTCTTCTCTCTCTTTCTCTTTCTTTCTTTCTTTCTTTCTTTCTTTCTTTCTTTCTTTCTTTCAATACAAATAGGTTCACACAGAATGAGCTCATTTGTGTCTGGTTTCTGTGGGGGTTCAGAAAATAACTTTCCTCCCATCCTTCTATGTTCTTCTGTCTGGGCCAATAATCATATTAGTATGAGACAGATTATAGGAGAAAAAAAATACATTTAATACATATGTACATGTGGGGTGCCATAAAAATATGATACCCGCAGACATATTGGACAGTTGAAACTTATATCTCATTCTGAAGCTAAGGAGAAAAGAATGGGGCTAGAGAGTTGTGGTTTGAGACTTCAAAGCAAGTCACATGGAGACAGAAATGCAAATGTTTTGTAAGTAAATGTTTGCTGGGTCATCTTTAATAATGGATCACAGAGAAGACGTTGATCAAATGGGCCCTGCTAGGTTCCTTTCTGTCTGTCACGCACTACTTTATATTAAACCATAAGTATCTATAATGATAGCTCCTTCCTGGAGCAGGTCCTCTATATAAATTCCTTTTAAATAGGGGGTAAAGTCTGTTAACATAAGAAATCCAAGCTTGTAGAGAATTTTAATGAGTTTATTTGAGCCAAACTGACGACAATTGCCAGGAAACAAAATTGTAACAGATCAAGAAAATGCTCTGTAGAATGGCAGTTTTGCAGCTTATTTTATATATTAGAATCAAAGGAGGAGGTCTAAAAAGGGTTACATGACAACCATTGGTGGTAGATTAAGGGAGTGGGAGAAAGCAAAGTTGGGAAATCTCTGGGATTAGATAAGAAATAAAATGAAGAGAACACATACTTCTTTTACATTGGTGGATACAAGATAGTTAATAATTAACATTTTATAACACATAGAGATGGTATTCGAGGAACAAGATAACAATGAGGGGTTTTATAGTCTTGCACACTGAGGGGTCTGAAAAATGGAATTACTCTGACATTCCAAGGGTATGTTATCTTAGATACAAAAAAACAATAGACAGGCTTACTTAAGATAAAGACTGACCTTTTGTCAAGAAAGCTATAAGTTCAGGATGTGACTACCACCATGACCTGCTTTTACTGGGCATTTTTATGTTCAGACCACTCTATGTGAATTTCAGTCTATGAGTTTGTAGAGTCTGTCATGCTGGCCTCACCTGAGCCTATAAGATTTACTATGTGGTTCCTTTTTTGCCCACTTCCACTTAGTCATAAATCAATTCAAAGGATGCATTGACGACCAACCTCTTGGTTGGTTAATGTGGGCCCACGGTGCTAGGAAGGCTCATTCCTAGGAAGTATTAGTGTCATTTGTCTTGCTGAAATGGTGGACCATTAGAGATGGAGCAAGATTGTAATTTTGGATGGCAGCAAGACCACATTTTTTCAAAAGGAAAGGCAGATAAATTGGATGTGGTCAGGTCTTATGTGCCTTCATTAAGAATGAAAACACTGGATCATTTCTAACCTACAAACTATCATGATCCAAGTTTTGCTGTCTTTCTTACTTTTCTGTGTCTTCCATCTAATATAACACTTACTTGTAGTTTGAGGGCACATCATACACCTACCTCTTCAGTTTCTATTTACTAGTGTTATTATTATTATTATTTTAATATAACCCATCTATTTCTTATTGGAAGCAAAGTGCCATTCATTATAAATCTGATTCCTGTTAGTTGTGCAAATGGGAACTATAAGGTTTAATTGGGGCCAAGTTTGTAAAAACACAGCAGTGTGAATTACAATTACCATCTAAAAATTTCTAGAAGCTAGAGGGACAATAAGAGTTTCCCTGTGCCTCAGCAGCCATTACAGAGGGCCTTTTATTTATTTATTTATTTTAAATAACCACTTCAGCTTCCAACTGAATTAATATAATAAATAGTCTTTGCTGGATTAGGAGGTAAACATGTTTCCATAATTGGGCTTTTGCATTTATACAAAATTCCTTTCTCAACATTCCTTTTCCACTAATGTTCTACAACTTTCCTGTTCTCAGTCTGTTCCCTTTTACTCATTTAGAAATAACCAACTTACTAGGACAAACTACTTCCTTTTACCTTCTCTCAAAAACACATGCACATCCCTTTCCTTTCTTCTGCAATAACATTCCTTCTAAATTTTAAAAGAGAAACCGTAAAATGAGTATTATTGATAATATAAAGTGACCTTATACTCCTTCAACAATTATTAACAGTTGGGCTATAGAAGTTGAGAAAAGTCCAAAGAACAAGTATAACTATTATTATGGCTAATATTATTAGCAGACAGTTAAAGACAATCAAACAATTACTATTATTTTTTTAAGTTCAACACCAGTTATATAGGCATATGGGCCTTCTTGATGTCTTGGGGTATCTGTTTACCTCTGATATTGGCAGCTTCTCAAACTTGAGGAATCTTTGATGAGTTTGGAGAGTCTTTAATTGACAGCTTTTTAAGTGGACAAAATGAGTTTGGAGAGTCTTTAATTGACAGCTTTTTAAGTGGACAAAATCTCCTGGTTATAAGTCATGGTCTTTGAAATCTTCATCTCCTAGGAACATTGAAGTAAATAAGTTACTAATTTATCAGTTTCTTCAAGCTGGTTAATAAGTACTTGATAATAATGCAAAATTTCTTTTAGTAAGGTTAGTTCATATGTTCCTTCATCCAAATGCATAGGGTGACCAGTGACTATTTAATGAGGAGAAAGGCTACGTTTACCAAAAGGAGTAGGTCTCAGGTTAAGAAGCACTGTAGGGAGAACTTTTGGCCAAGGGAGATTAAAAGCTTCTGAAAATTTACCTAGTTGAATTTTAATTGTACCATTTATATATTCCACCAATCCAGAGGACTGGAATGATAGGCCAAATATTACAAATGGATGGCATTATTTGCCAGGTGAAATGAGTTCCTCAGTCACTAACTCAGAGGGAATTCTCCAGTTGGGAGTTATTATTATTTTTTCCAATAATAACTTACCATATTTGTATCCTTGAGATAGTGGCACTTGGATAAAATCCAATTACTGTACCTCAAATGGAACTAAAGGAAGTGGGAAATATTCTTGGACCTGTAAAATGGTTTTCCAGGGTTGTGTTTTGGATAGGTAGAACATCTGCTACATGCTTTATGAGTTACAGTAGGTTTCCAGTCATATTGTTTACTCCATGAAATCATCTTTTCAAGACCCCAGTGTGTTAGCTCATGTATATGTTGAAGTATAGGTAATTGAGCCTCCATAGGTAAGATTGGTTTTTGACTGGGCCCAAGCCACATTTGTTTGTTTGGGTCAAAGATTCTTCCTTATTTTTGCCATATTCTTGATTCTTCTTCTGCAGCTGTTTATTGGAACTGTAAAAGTGAGTCTTTTATGGATTTAGTAGGAAGACGAAACATTGTCAGGTCTGGATAATTTGGCTGCTTATTGCTGTTTATCTAGCTGCAGCATCGGCTAAATTCTTTCCTTTTGCTTTGGTGGTGGCAGCTTTACTATGTCCTGGAATTTTGAAAATTACCAATTCTTTTGTTGCTATACAATATCTAACAATTCTGCAACCGGTTTTCCATTCTTTATGGGCTGTCCTGAGTAAGTTTAGAAAATCTCTCTTTCCACAGCATTCTAAAGTTGTGAGCTATACCGAAAACACAGTGACTATTAGTATAAATATTGGCTATTTGATCTTTGGCTAATTGACAAGCTCGAGTTAGAGTAATTAGTTCAGCTTATTGAGCTGATCTTATTCAGGTAAATAAGAACCTTCAATTAGGTACACCATGGAAGTTATTGCATTTCTATCCCAGTAATGTCCCTGTTCATCTTTCAGATAAGATCCATTTGTAAACCAAATTAAGTCAGCATTATCAGCAAGGAGCCATTTCTAGGAACAGAAAGGTGGCCAGCAAGCAAAACAATCATAATGTTTTTATCCAGCAAAGAAGGTAGCAAAGTTGCTGGGTTAAGACCATTATATCGAGTTAAAGCAATATTAGGCACAGAAAGCAAGACTGCTTCATGAGAAACCAGTGGACTGACCGAAAAGTATTGACCATGATGAGAGTTCAGTAAAGATTCAACAGAATGAGAAACAAATAAAAGAGAGTCCATAACTATTTCTTCTGTTCGTTTTGCATAACATGGCTGTAGCAGAGATGGCCGTCATGTAGGAAGGGAGCCCTTTGGCTACTGAGTTTAATTGCCGACTATAATATCCTACAGGTAAATGATGATCTCCATTTTTGAGTTAAAATCCCTAATGCATTTCCTTTATTTTTATATATGAAAAAGAAAGAAAGTTCGTAATTTAAGGTTCCCAGAGCAGGAGCTTTAGATCATACTTCCTCCAGAGCTTCTTCAACTTGTTTCCCTTCAGGGTCCCATTAAATTGAATCAGGTCGATCTGATTTTAGTAAGGCATATTGGAGGCTGGGCCATTAATGAAAATTTTGGAACCAGTTGTGACAGTATCCAGTCCAACCCAGGAATCCACTAAGCTATTTTTTGTTTGTTTGTTTGTTTTTAGAAGAGGAAAGAATATTATTCCTCTGAATCTTTCAGGGTTAATTAGTAGCCATCTTTAGGTATTAGATAACCATAGCATTTTACTTAGGGTAATAGACTCAAAGCTTGTCCTTTGAGACCCCATGTCCCTTTGTGGCTAGCTATATATAATAGGTAAATTGTGTCCTCTTAGGAGTCTAATATGTCCTAGAGCATAAAAGTAAGTCAGCCACATATTGGATTAGAGTAGAATTTCTGGGAAATTCAACATCATTCAAATCAGCTGTTAGCACCTGAAATAGGTGGGCCTCTACATATATCCCTGGGGCATCACTGATCAAGAAAACTCATGATCTTCCTCCTCCTCCTCTCCCTCCTCCTCCTCCCTCCCCCCCCCCCTCCTCCTCCTCCTCCTCCTCTCCTCCTCCTCCTCCTCCTCCTCCTCCTCCTCCTCCTCCTCCTCCTCCTCCTCCTTCTTCTTCTTCTTCTTCTTCTTTCTTCTTCTTCTTCTTCTTCTTCTTCTTCTTCTTCTTCTTCTTCTTCTTCTTTTTCTTCCTCTTTTAAAACAGGAGTGCTGAAAAAGGCACTACACAAATCTATCAATGATAGTCCACAGGAATAGCTGATAATCGATATGTGGATTTGGAACCACAGGATGTCTTTATCTATACCTATGAGATCCTGTGCAAATCTCTATCCTTTCTCATTGGGTTTCTTTATTGGAAGGATAGGAAAGCTACAGGGGCTCCCACATGGAATTATAAGCCCCCTTTTTAAAAAAGTAATCTTGTATAATGGACTAATTCCAGCTAATGCATCAGGTCTTAAAGGATATTGGTGAATATTAGGTAGAGACAAAGTACTGCCAATTGTTATTTTAATAGGAGTGACTGACTTAATCTTGCCAATATCTGTACAGGAAACAGCCTGAAGTTGCATTGGAATGTCAGTTTCAAGGTTAGTTTCCTCTTATGGAGTTTTACTTTAAAATCATCATTTTCCCAATTAGTTCAGTATCTGATTCATTTCATTCTAAATACATTTCATCCTTTGGGAGGATATGCGGGCATCATTGGCTTCAAGAAAGTCTCACCCTATCAGGTAAATTGGGGCAGATTTGACTGTAGATTATATATATTTGCCTGTAACATTCCCTAGCTTAAAGAAACAGATTTTGAATTAAAAAAAAAAAAAGGCATTGGTTGATTAGATATCCTTACTATTTGTACAGAAGCTTTACTCTGAAGAAGAGGACAAATTAGTTGGGTAGCATTAAGAACAGATAAAGTGGCCCCAGTATGTATAATGGACTTGGTAGTTTTCCCCTTTTTTGGTAAGTTCAATATTTTATTTCTCATAAAATATTAGTAAGGAGAAAGGAAAAACACCCTCTCATAGTCCTCGGAGTAGCCTTATGCTTGCTTCTTTTTCTTTTCTTTTTTAAAATCTCATTTCAGTTTTCTACAATCCTTCTTAAGGTGACCTGACTTTCTACAACAAAAAACAGACTTTTCTACACAAGTTTCCCAAACCTTATTTAGTAATTTCGCTGCTTTGCTCTCAGAAACTAGTAGGTGTATTAACTGAAATAGGTCAGAATAGCCAGGATCATATGTTCCAACAGTTAAAATAAACTTTGTTTGCAAACCGATCGGGGTCCTGGAGAGAGTCAGGGAAATCTTTAGGTAAATTGCTTAATTGTTCTAGGCCAAGGAACATATATAATCACTGGTTCCTCTCCACTGGAAACTGGCTTTTCTTCAAAGGGAGCTGCCAGAATTATTGTCGTTGTCTGTTTTTTCTGGTCTGTCATGGTCTGGTTTTCTATTCTGAGTATACCCTAGGTCAGTAGGGAACTGAAGTGGAGGAGGTGTAGAAGAGAGAGAAGGAGGAGGAAGAAAGAAGAGTAAGTCTGGACAATAAAGTAAAGGTGCAGTGAGGCAGTTGGAGAAGAAGGAAAAATGGAGCACTGGCATTGAGCAGCTTCGGAAACCTTTTGTTCAGAGACAGTCTTAAAAACTTTCTTGTTAACTTTCGAGAGAGAAGTAAGTCTCTCTGTGCTCCATTTCAGAGGCTTCTATTTGCCAATTGAGGTAAACCTCCCATTCATTCAGTTTGATTTTAGAAGTGTTTTTTTTTTTTTTCCTGTTGTGTACGCAAAAAATTAATTTAGGTGTCAAAAGAGTTCCATTTGGGTCATCTTAAGTTGATATCACTCCTAGTAAAATTCTCCCATTTCTGTAAGTACTTGAAAGTATAGGCTCCCTATGAATTGTACCTTTGCAGGAGTATCAATGGGGACTGGGGGCTGGGAGCTTGTTGGCTTTGGAGGCACAACTTCTCTTGTTAGTTTTAGTTTTCTTTTGAGATCTGCAGAGTCTGAACAAATTTCTAGGGATATTGTGTAGTGGATTGAAATGTGCTGCTTTTGGGTTGAGCTCCAAGGAGCTGTCACCTCCCGAGTTGCTTCAACCCTCATATGGGTTTCTCTTCCCCACTGTCTAATACAACCATGATGACTCTAACTGGCCTTTATGTGACTGTCCTTGAAGAGCCAATTATTTAATTACACTCGTGTTGGAATTCTCTGTGGGTCTTACTTTTTTGAAGGATACCCTCAAACACCCTTACATAGTTTCTTAGTGTAACCAAACTCAAGGGGTTCGTTTTGCCTGCATGTGTCAATAGCCAAAAGAGACACAGACAGGAGTTTGCAGCAAAGAAAGCAGAGGTTTATTTAAGGAAATGGTGCCAAGACCAGAGACATAGGTGAGCTAGTGCTCAAGGACCTGGCTCCTCAATGATCTCGGAGGAATAGGTTATACAGGGGTAAACTCAGTCATGATAGCTAAGGGAGTTGGGGCCTTGGGCTCTACTGATTGGTCAGAGCTAGAGTAAGAGGTAGTTGATCATTGTATCAGGTCCTGATGTCAGTGACTGCGTTGTTCTGTCTGGTTTCAAGTGGGGTGCTGGTAGGGTCATGGCCTTCATGGGTGTGGAGCTGCAAGTTGGTATTATTAGTTTGGAGCCAGTGGGGCACAATGGACCCCTGCTGGTACCTAGCACCGGGTCTGGGTCCTCAGGGTGGTCCTGGGTGGGCTTCTTTGGAATGCTGCCAGCTGCGCCAAGCAAATGTTGATGGAAGAAACATCCAAACCTGTAGAGAATTTTAATGAGTTTATATGAGCCAAACTAACAATTGTCAGAAAGCAAAATCTCAACAGATTAAGAAAATGCTCTGTAGAATGGCAGTTTTGCAGCTTATTTTATACATTAGAATCAAAGGAGGAGACATAGGGAGGTTTACATGAAACCCACTGACGATAGATTAAGAGGGTGGGAGAAAGCAAAGCAGGGAAATATCTGGGATTGGAGGAAAAGTAAAATGGAGAGACGCATACTTCTTCTACATTAATGAGTACATATAGGTAATAATTAACATTTTACAAGCACATAGAGATAGTATTTGGAGGATGAAATAACAATGAGGGTTTCATAGTCCTGTGCTCTGGAGCAAAGTGTTGTTCCCCGAGGAGTCCAGAAGAAGGCATTATTCTGATATTCCAAGGGTATGATATCTTAGATGCAAAAAGGTAATAGACTGGCTTATTTGAGGTAAAGACAGATCTTTTGTTAAGAAAGTTACAGGTCCAGGATGTGACTATCTCCCATGACCTGCTTTTAGTCAGAAATTTTTATGTTCAGACCATCATCCTATGTGGTTAATTTTGGTCCCTGAGTTTGTAGAGCCTGTCATGCTGGCCTCCCTTGAGCTTCTCAGGTTTTAGTATACAGCCCCCTTTTCATTTACAGATCCAAAAATTTTCCTGAGTCTCTTGTTTCTTAAAAATAACCAGCTTAAATAGTCAATATCCTAAAAGGCATATTTTGGGGTGGCAAATTCTACTTCTCCTCATTTATTTTGCTCAACATTGTTTTTGTGTTTAATCCACATTGTCGATGTAGCAATAGTCTGTTCTGAATCACTGAATTTTCAAGCCAGTAGAGATCATAGGGATTCTCTCACCTACCTCTCTCATTTACCAGAAAAGGGAAATGAGGGCCAGAGATGAGAAAGTGATTTGCCCAAATTTACAAAGCAAATTATTAGCAGGGATGCAATTAGATCCCAAGTCTCCCCATATCCAGTCTGGGCCCCCTTTCTGAAGTATCTGTAGTAGTAGCCTACACAGTTCAAATCCGTCATGCAAAAAAGAGGGGTGGGAACCCAACTGCAGCATGTGTGGGTATCTCTGAAGCCTGGAGTTGGAGATTTTACTGTTTTCTTTAGATCCGATCCTCTCATATGTACCTTCTCTACGTGAAAATCTCTGGACTGATGTTGTGTGCTCAGATGTTCTTATAGCACGAACCATGTGCACATCTTAAAGTATCAGAACCAGGAATGAGAGTCAGAAACATCTACACCTAACCTTTGTCATATTGATAAGGCATTATCTTAATTTAAAAGCTTCCAGATGAGATTCTCTAATTTTTACTACTTATAGGCATAAATTGGATCTGCTGATCTGACTCTGAATCCATATATACTTTCATTTGAGCCTGAAAGTTAGTTCATTGGTATCATTTTATAACAACATATATTACACAGCACGAACATCTCAGGATGCCCCTAACTGGATGAATTCCTCTGGAAACCCACTGTTCTTAATGATGCTTGCCAAACCTGCCATGGTGCCTACAATTCTTTAGTTACAGTTGTCCCATCAGGTTCAAGCAGTATTTGAAGGTCTCTGTAAAAATGCGTCTGTGTTTCTGTGAGTGGTAAGCTTTGTGTCATCAGTATACTCTGCTCAGAGACAAAATAGATCTGTTTGACTGGGATGGAAGAGGGACAGGTATGTCTGGTTGGAAGGTACAGTAGGGTGTGCAGAGAAGTTTTCACCAAGTAACAAAATAAACTAGACCGTATCTAATATAAGGAGAAATCTATTAAAACCAGTTTTTCTTCTATAATCATGGTCATCCCTAACAGAGGAATGTGCTATGCAAGGGTGGGGGTGAAAAGAAAAGCCAGGAGGACCTTAGTGGTTAAAAACTCAGACTCTGGAGTTTGAATATTTGTTCTTCCATCTGCTCAGTGTGACCTTGGGTAGGTTATTTAATTCTTTGTGCCTCAGTTTCTTCACACCTGTAAAGTAGGGTTACTGGGGAGTGGGGTTCCTCTCTTGACACGTTGCCCAGATTCTTGATGTCTCAAACAAAGAATTGAGCAAGACACTGAAATGTAGCAGAAAAGAATAGCTTTATTAGAAGTGACAGTATACTTCCAGATGTGGAAGTGGGACTGAGCAAGAGAAGACTAGCTCAAAGGCCTGGTAATAAAGCCTTCAGGGTTTTTACCCCTATTTGCTGTGGGTGGTTATTTTTTCTTAGAGGAGTGGGCTTTCTTGATTGACAGCTAAGATGGACAGGACCCAGTGACTCATCATTTGCTTTCTGCATGTGTTGGTTCCCAGAATTCAGTCGGTTATTATGATATTAATGGACTCCTGGGCATATACATATTATAATGATGGTATAATGAGGCTCAGGTGAATGGAAGATTGCTGGAGTCTTCATTGCGCAGGTGCGAGTGACTGGCTGAAACTAGTACCCAATTATCTCCTTACTTGTTTCCTTGTATGAGTTACTTTTAGACCAAAAATGCCTTCTGGCTTGCTTAATGGAGGGTGGACTGCTGCGGACCCTTTCTAGAAGAGGATGACCTCACGTCTTTCCAGGCGGAATGGAAACCCCCTAATTTTCCTGCCTAACTCTTTTCTAAGAACCATGGACCTTTTTTAATTCGTATGGATGTTGAAGAACAGGAGGTCTCTTTTTCTGTATTTGCTTCCTGCTGAGGAGGGTTGTAGTCCCTGCCTATTGGGGTTTCATAGAGCTCTTCCCTCTCTGCCTTAGTCAGGACAAGGTCTTGGGTTTCTTGCTGAAGTGCCGCCTCTGTCCTAGACAAAGAAAAGCAAAGATACAAACTTATTACTTGAATCATATATTTAGTTATATCTATTATTGATTTGCCTATCAAGCAGGTAAAGGAAATTAGGTTGGGTTAATATATTTCGTAAAAGAAAGAAAAAAACTTGAGTTAAAGATCCCCTCCCTTCTCAGACTCCCAGGGCCCTGTTTTGGCCTAAAGCCATTCCTGCCCTGTAATAGGCCAAGGAGAATCTGAGTTTCAGTGATCCTTATCAATAGCCAGAGGACCTGAGTCACTAGTTACAAATTAATTAAGTTTTAGAGGGTCTTTCTTCAAAAAAAAAAAAAAAGAAAGAAAGAAAGAAAAGACTTAATTAGGTTTACTAAAAAGACTAAGAATTTTGCAAGTGATGGCCTGTATCACTAGGATGATCATAGCATCCTCATAGGATTGTTAGGAGGATGAAATAAGTTACTTTACATAAAGTGCTTAAAATAATGCACTGAATAATAACATTTATTATGATTATTACAACTTCCATTACTGTTTCAATTTTTCCATCAAATAGTAAATTCTCTATAATTCTTATTGTTGCAGGATTCTTGAACAGAGAGACAGGGCACCAAGGCAATAAGCAAGAAGCAGCATTTATTGATGCCGGCACCGGCTCAGCAGATTATTATCAAAAGGCTGAGCCCTGATTGTAACATGGAGGGCAGTTTTATACCATCTTGTACTTCCACATTCCTACACAGCTATAGATATTCCATATAAGTACAGAGAAACATAAGGAGAACATTGGCGGCCAAAGTAAGGAAACCAGTTTAATCGTTTAAGTGGGTTTTTGGACTGCCATGTCAGCTGGAGAGTCCCGGGATGGCAGGTGTAGCCAGGAACTAACTCATTCAAGCTGGAAATGGTCAAACAGAGTCTGGCTGCCATATTATAGCCCTTTTTGCTCCCCAAATTATACTTTTCTTATAAAAATTTCCACCTAAATATTACTACCTCAAAAGATAGGGGCAGAGGAAAGGGATAGTCTAAACTGGACTCTAAATATATAATTTGATTTACTTGACTAGATACTAAAGTAAAATTGGGTATCTGTTCTGTTTTATCTTCAGGTCTAGTAGGCTAGAAATATGTCTTCTGCTAGCATAATTAAATGCAATTTTACTGTAACTAAGAGAGGAGGCATCTGAGAAATGCAAAGGAAAGAGCTTGTAGAAATGACTGGACTCAGCTGGTTATAGATTAACCACACCCTATACATCTTTAATTGGCCTTCTGGAAACTCTTGCCACACCTACAAGACAAACGATCTGTAAATAGATAGGACTGGTGGTCTGGAAATTCCTTCCCCCTTGCAGCCTTCACCTGAAACTCCTCTGTCAGGTGTCCCTTCCTGCAAAATAAGGAAATAATAGGGAAGCCTCCTGAACTTCTAGTGGGATTTTTATTGATTTCCTCCTTTCTTTATCTATATGTTTTATCCAAGAAGCACTTAGTAGCTGTGTGCCCTTGGAAATTTACTTAACCCTTCTGGATCTCAGTTTCCTCATTTGCAAAAAGGCAGCACCAAAATTTACCTTGAAGAGTTCTTATTGAGAATAAGTGGAATGATTTATGCAAAACAGTCTAGTTCCAGGTACATTGGTGGTGCTCCTTAAATGTCAGTTTTCACAGTAAATTCTTAACAAATAGATGGCACTTTTCTTAATGCAAGTGTCATTTGTATGTATAATAATTAGTCTTTTCAGCTCCTGGAATTTAGGTATTCTGTTCGATAATTTTGTATTACTTTCAAGTCTAAAACTGCACAAACCCCTTAGTTACCTAGTATATATTAAGCTTAAACTACAAGCATATGCTTGCTTCAACAAAGATTTCACTGATGTTTAACATATAAATATACGGATGTCTTTAAAATACATTTGTGGGTGTATGTAAACTTATGTTCCAGGTTTGGAAGCACCTCTAATATCTATATATATTCTGTTCTATTGTCTAGTCCTGAGGTGTCATATTTTTAATTCAAAAACCTGTTTTACCATATATGAATTGCTGCCTATCCAATGACATCTTTATTCTTCCCCTCTAGTAATTATCTCAAACTGTGCTGGATACATCCTGAACTTTAGTAAACTGGATCTGGAACAAGAGGCTATTGAGATAGCATCCCTGTAATGCCCTGGTTTGGAACTCCACGCGCCAAGAAGGAAACCGATGCAAGCGCAAGAGGGAGTTTACTGACAAACTCGAGTTTGGACCCCACTAGGTTCACTGACGCAGCAGTGGTTGAGAGGAGCCCCGACCGAGGGGCTGGGACCTAATTTAAAGAGTAAAACCACAAGCCTTGGGGAGATGCCTTGGCGTTACCTGATTGGGGGTTAGGTTGACCTTTAAAGGGATTGGGTGGTAGGTTGTTAGGTCTGCTTGCAAAAGGGGGTCGTGTGCAGTTGGGGCTGCGTATAGAGGGGGCTGTGTGCAGAAAGGGCCGAGTGCAGAAGGTGCCAGGTGCAGTAATCAGAATATGTGCAGGAGGAAATAAGGGTGGGGGTGCCTTAAGGGCCCACTGATTAGCTGGTTTAGCTGGTTTGGCCAGGTGGTAAGGCATTGTTCTTGACCACTGGCCTTTGGGGAACTTTTCGTACAATTCATCTTGGGATCACTCAGAAAAATGGAATCATTCCAGTCTTTCACCCAGACTGTGGAAATATCTTTGAAGAAATAGCAAGTAAAATATGTATACACTTACACATGCACTAAAGAATTACGTAACCAGTTAGAGGAGAGAAGGTTGGGGTTCTCCAGCTCATCTGGAATTTATTTTCTGGTTCTGGATAATTCTAACTATTGTCTTGGGTTTTAGTTCCCTGTCTATAATTCAGGGATAAGAATAGAGTTATTGTGAATATAAACTGGTAAAATAAGTGGAGTACTTTATGAACCTAGAGCAGAAAAAGTTGTAAAGAGCCAGTTTAAAAAAATTAATACAAGAGTGCATTGGAAGCCAATAAGAATAAAGATAAGATTTTTTAGGTCTTATCCTAGGAATTAGCGAACAGTAAGCTTGATAAAACTAGAAACAAATTTTGTTACTTTACGCAGTGAGCTGCAAATTATTCACATTTTGCTCTACTTCCCAAGTGCTAATGATGGTTAACACTGGGCCAGTTCATGGGCTTCTGCTGGCTCCATGTGCAGTCTCTGAGAAGGAAAAGGAGAAAGCCCCTTCAATTAGTTAGGTGAATAATGCGGTATATCACCAGGCAAATAAAACAATTTACTGTTTCTACAAACACCTAGGGGTGTGGTTCTGGTTATGTGTGGCCCCCTCCTCTGTCTATTTTGGTTCTCTGCCTGACTCCTCTGCTTCTAGTAGGGGTGAAAAAAGATATTTTCAGAGATGGAAACTTAGAGATCTTTTCTGTTTCTTACATCTACACCCCGGATGTTTATAAACATAAGTTATAGTCCACTGTGTCCAGTTTTGTGTGCTTCAAATTTGGGCCCTGTATTAGTTTACTATTGTTGCATAGCAAATTGCCCCAAGCTTAGCGGCTTAAAACAACACACATATCTTCCCTTGGAGTTTCCTTGGGTTAGGAGTGTAGGCATGGCTTAACTGGTACCCTGCTCAGGACCTCACAGGTGTCATCCAGGCTGCATTTTCATCCAGAGGCTGAGTCCTCTGCTAAGCTTGCTGGGTTTTTGGCAGATTTCAGTTTCCTGGGGACTGTTAGAGACCACCCACTTTTCCCAGTAATCTGCATGCTTCACAACATGGCAATTTACTTCTTTAAAGCCAATGGAGGATATTTGCTGCTGTTTTGGTTCTCTATGATTTTCAAAAATGGCTCACCTGATTAGGTCAGTTCCACCTAGGATAATCTTCCTAATGTAAAGTCAACTCTTAGGGACTTTATTTTTATTTATTTATTCTCCTGCCCGTTAATCCCCCACCCCTGCCCCGCAACTTCTACCCCTGACCTATGGATGTTGCCCTTTCCCCTTAAGAACTGGATCTCTGAAGTTGGGCATCTCCTCCCACAAGCTTGCGGCAGGTACCTGGGGCCTGGCGTACGAGGAAGTATGGTTCATGGCTCCACCTGGGGAGCGAACCTAGGATCTTCTGGATGTAAAGCAGATGTGCTAACTCCTACACTGTGGAGCCACCCCCTTAGAGAGTTTAATAATGTCTGTAATAGCATTTCACAGAAACATCTAGAAGGTGCAAATACCAGGGAGCAGGAATCTTGGGGCCGTATTAGGATTCTGCATACCACAGGTCCCTTGTTGAAATCTGATCCACCCACAAGTTTCTCTGAGAACTGCTCTGCTATCAGCAGCCATGTTGGTGGCGTTTTTGGCCTCAGATGATTGGATTCTAGAAGGTTCAAAGTGTGACCTGTTAAGGTAGTAGAGGAAGGTTACAGGTCTTCATTTTTCCAGAATCACTCCCATTTCTCTTTACATTTCTATAAACTCTCCTTTAAAAGCATTTGGCTCAATTTGCATGTAAGCACTTAAACTGCTAATTTCACAGTTTGAAAAGCTGGAGGCATCTTTTCATAGTTATTTTGTACTTAAAAGCAGCAGTTTACTACCAAGTGGTGCCCCACCAACACAGGGCACTAGCATCCTCTGTCCAACGGGCTACTTTATTCCTAGAAGTAGTTTACACACCAGGAAAATCTGGTATATCCTCATAAGCAGCCCAAAGTCTTCTTTAAAGAAATAGCTGAAACAAAGTGTGTGGCTTCTTTGAATCTCTATTCAAGGTTTAGGTGACTGGAGCAATAACTAGTCTTGTGGCTGAGAGAATGGCTCTGGAGTCAGCTGACCTCAGTTTCAGCCCCAACTCTCCTACTTACTTGCTTTGTATTGTTTGGCAAATTTTCTTATTTTTCTAGCTCTGCTCCATGTCTATTAATTGGGGGCAAAAATACCAACTTCACTGGATTATCGTAAGAATTAAATGAGATAATATATATAAATGATTTAATTAATACCCAGTAAGTGATGACCATTATTACTGGTTTATTCAGAAAGAAATTTTCATTTTATAGTGGGCTATCAGGAGTCGGAAGTTGATTAAGGGTTCTGTGTTACTGATAGTGTTATATCAGAAAGACTGTGATGTTAGGTCTTGACAAGAGCTTTCATCTGAAGTATGATAGGCATGGGGCTAAATAACTAACATATTAGTCTAATGTTAAAGTCATATCTTCAGAGGAACAGAATCATTGTTTCTTAAAAATAAGGCTGGAGTTCCTTTCATCCTTACATCTAGCTTTAGGTTCCTTTCTAAAGAATATTAAGAACCTCATTCCAGGCTGTCAGGCAGAATCCCCAGGTTTGGAGAGGAGTATTTCTCATTCCTCTAGAAGGAAAATGGCTGGATTTCCTACAAATGCCTAGATAAGCCACTGTTGTCTTGGAGGCTGTCTGACTTGTCTATAGTCTACAACACCTTGAGTAAGTGAACCCAAATAATTAATCACTCTCCAATAATTAATTTGATGATTTTGATGATGTTTCATTTTTTTTTTAGGATCCTTTCTTTTCTTTCTGACTTTATTGAAATAGATAATTAGTTGCTAGGATTTACATTGTACAGTTCAGTGAGGTTTTTTTTTCAATTATAGTTAGCCTACAATAATATATTAGTTTCAGTTTTACAGATTAGTGATTAGAGATCTACATAACTCACAAAGTGACCACCCCACTAATTCTAGTACCCCTCTTCCCCTTATATATTTATTACAACATCGTTAACTATTTTCCATATGCTTCATTTTATATCTCCCTGTCTATTTTGTAACTATGCATTTGTACTTCTTAATCCCTTTGCCCTTTATCACCATCCCCCAATCCCTCTTATATCTAGTAGCCCTCAAAATATTCTCTGTATCTATGAGTTTGTTTCTGTTTTTGTTGTTGTTTATTTTATTCTTTAGATTCCACATGTATGTGAAATCATGTGATATTTTTCTTTCTCTGACTCATTCAGCTCAATATCCTATAGGTCCATCAAGGCAATATCATTTTCCATCCCCTTCCTTTTAGTCTATGTGTGTCTTTTAATCTGAAGTGAATCTCTTATAGGCAGCATATGTAGGGGTCTTTTTTTTATCCTTTTAGCCACCCTCTCTATTGATTGAAACATTTAATTATTTTTCATTTGAAGTACTTGTTAATAAATATGTAGTTATTACTATTCTTTATTCCTGTTTTGATACCTGTTTTTTCTTCTTAAAAAAGTCCTTCCAACTGTCTTGGTGGTTATAAATTCCTGTAGCTTATTTTTGTCTGAGAAGCTCTTTATCTGTCCTTCAACTCTAAATGATACCTTTGCTGGATAAATTATTCTTGGTTGTAGATCCTGGGTTTTCATCATGTTGAATATTTTGTGCCAAGCTTTTTGTGCTGCATAATTTCTGAGAAATCAGCTGCCAGTCTTATGGGTGCTCCCTTGTAGGTAGCTAACTGCCTTTCTCTTGCTGCTTTTAAGATTCTCTCTTTGTATTTAACCTTTGGCATTTTAATTATGATGTGTCTTGGTATGGGCCTCTTTGGGTTCATCTTTTTTGGGACTCTCTGAGCCTCCTGGGGTTGTATATTTATATCCTTCAATAGATGAGGGAAGTTATCCATCATTACTTCTTCAAATAGCTGTTCAAATTCTTGTTCCCCTTCAGGTACCTCTATGACCCAGATGTTTTATATTTAATTGTGTCCCCTAGGGTCCTTAAATTATTATTCTGGTCTTGGCTTCTTTATTTTTGCCATTTTGATTGAGTGTCCTTGGCTCCCTCCGTCCTCTATATCGGTAGTTTGATCCTCTTCTTTACTCACTTTATTTCATTTAAAATTCTTCTCATCGCAGATAATGTGTTCTTCATTTCTGACTGGATCCCTTTTATAACTTCCATTTTATTTTTATGCTTTTTATCTTTGTTAAAGTTCTCACTGAGTTCATCTACATTGCCCCTAAGTTCATTGAGCATCTTTATAACCAGTGTTTTGAACTCTGCATCTGTTTGATTGCTTGACTCCATTATTTTTAGATCTCTATTCTGTTCTCCCATATGGTTTCTGCTTCTTTGTTTTCCCATTTTGGTTGCCTTTCTGCATCTGTTTCTATGTACTAAGCAAAGCTCCTAAGTCTCCCAGTCTTATTAGCATGGCTTTGTGTAGCAGTGTCCAGTGGCACATTCTTGAGCGGGGTTTGGCTGCAGGCCAAGTTTAGCCCCAGCCTGTGCCCTTCCAAGGCCATCTGTTAAGATTCCGCAAGCAATCCACAGATGCTGTGCTTATGGTTGCCTCAAGAAGCCACATTAGAAACCGAGGCCAGCTGCCACCAGTGTGGATCCTGGAGCTACTCAGCAAGGAGCACTGCACTTGCTGAGGATACAACTGGCTGTGGCTTGGGTGGGGCCATGAGTTGGATGAGGCAGAGTTTCAGGGAATCCTCTGTGCAGAGTGACCTATAGTGGCTCTGTGTCCACACACTGGGAGTGGGGAGGGCTCAACATTGGGACAATGGACACCGCCAGCATTTTTGCCTTTGAGAAACCTTGCCTCAAGTCCTTGCTCCAACAACTCAGCTGCCAACTGATGCTGTAGCCTCTGTCCCACTTAGCCATTGGGGCCAGGTAGCCTCCTGTCTTTAGCCCCTCCTACCTCTAACTATTGCAGGGATTTCTTATTTCTCTCCCTAGTTGTAGGGCTTCTGTTCATCTTGATCCCAGGTGACTCTGCTGGTTGTTTGCTCTGTGTTTCCATCACAACTTTGATTTGGTTGCAAGAAGGATGAATGAAGCTTCTATCATCTACACCATTTCCTCCTGAATCTTTCATTCAGTTTTGTGTGTGAAAACTTCAGATGGTTTGTGTGTGCCTAGTCTTAAGATATTGCCTAAGAGTTAAGGAAAGGAACAACAGACAGAAGTGTCTGATCAAAGGGCTTGATATAATATAATGTTCATATGCATAGAAGTGATAGCAGTCAGCATGTTAGTATTCACACCACTAATCTGGAGTAGAACAAATGATCTTCTAGAAGAACCATGCACAAGCAGCAGGGCACATCTGGGCTCTTTACCTTGAGTTCTGGGGTGGAATCGCAGCATTCTCTCCACTTATATGGAGTTGATTAGGAGTCTTTCTGTGAGAGATAATATCTGTGTTGGGGTTGCCAAGATCTCCAGGTTCAATGATTCATTAGAATGATGTGCAGGATTCAGCATCACAATACTTATGGTGATGATTTATGACAGGAGAAAAATTTTGAGTTGTCCTAAATTAAATAATAGCTGGCCAGAGAGTGAGAGAAATAGACAAGAGTATTTAACCAGTTAATACCACTGGTTTGTACAAACAATTTATGTCTAATAAGCTTTGTAATAAACCACTTGGTTTGTACAAACAATTTATGTCTAATAAGCTTCTCTTATTAGTTCTAGAAATATGGCTAGTGTGACTGAAGAACTGAGTTTTTAACTTTTTGAATTTAATTAATTTTAAAAAGCCATATGTGGCTGGCTAGTGGCTACTAGAGTTCTAGATTGTCCATTTTGTGATTAAATGATCCATTGGAAAAAAGGATAAGGAGTGATCATCGAGATGATGGTACCAATTGAGGTCTTTCTCCACAAAATGTCCTATATTTCCCCAAATCTTGTTTCTCCCTATTGGGCTTAAATTCTCCCTCTCTATGTGGTCCTGTCTTTCATCTAGCAGCTTCTACATTTGAAGTGAGGATATTGTCCTCAAGTTTTTAATGGCTTGAATGTCAATAATAGAATATCAATAATCATTAGGAGGGACAGAGGTTTCGTGGAACATATCATGCTTCAATATTACAGGCCAGGCAGGGTCATTGGAAACTTTCAGTTATAGACTGTCAGGTAAAACAAATTTCTTGTTATAGAGAAATCTTCAGACTAGCATTTGTTATAATAGTAGGTATGGCCCATAAAATCATGTTACATAGATGTTGTTTTCTAGCTTCCTTGGGAAGTAGGCTCTGAGATAGATTTGTGCACAAGAGATTTACTGGGGAGTGTCTTAGGAACAATAATCATGAGGAATTGCACAAAGCAAGACTGGGCAAAGGAGAACGTGAACTGAGATTCAGTTGCAGCATTGGCCTTAGCTGATCCCATGGTGGGATGGCTTTTCAAAGTTGTACTAAAGCAAAAAGACCAGGCCTTTGCATGATCAACTGGACGCTGGCTGCAGCCACCACTTTAACTGAGGGACAAACCCATGAGCTCCCAGCAGACCTCACTCCCAGCAGCCCGGGAAATGAGCGCCTTGGCTGTATCACAGCATCCATTGCAATAGATTTAGTTTTCATTTGGAAAGAAAACTTGCCTGCTTTCCTTTGGTGGTAGGGCTTTTGCAGGATAAAGTTAAAAGCAAGGTTTTGGAATTGGCTCAAGTCCTGTGCTCTGTGACCTTGGGCAAGGTACCTAGCTTCCTTAGGTCTTAATTTCTTTGGCCAGAAATTGCCAGTAATGCCACCTACTTGGCCTTCCTACTTGCTGTGGGAATGGAATAACATGATGTGTGAAAGCACTTAGCACAAGCCCTGATGCTTGGTTAACACTCAATAAATGGCTGCTATTGTTATAATTCTAGGAATTTTATAAGACATAACTTTTGGGTACAAGAATTTCTCACTGGGAGCACAGTAGAGTTGAGTGACAGTTTTTGACAAGAGTATGAAAAGTGCTTCATTACTCACTGCTGAGGCCTTTTCCTTCGCCTATCCTTCTCCTTGCTCTGGCAGAAGTGCCCAGAATTGGGATAAACTAAGTTGGAAAAGCCAATAGGAATGAGGGTGCTGCTGTTCTTGGATCCAGAGGGAAGGGAGAGAAGCTGCTCAGTGAGCGCCTGATCCTTTGCTCAAGAGGAACTAGTCCCAAGAAATCACAAAAGGTTAGTTCATTTATGCTTAGGTCAGTGATGTATCCCTTAGAGATTTCTGGAAATGCTTTCTTCACAGACATTCACCCTTGCTTCCTCTGACCAAGTTCCAATTACATTTCTGCAATCTTGATGGTATTTGGCATGAACATAACCCTTTATCACTATTAAGCACTCCAAAAATGTTAACTAATTAAGTCATTTCATCAAATAACAGTTTTTTTGGCTCAGTCTTGGCAGCCCAACTCTCTAGTTTCAATAACAGTCATAGAGCCAAGAAACGTACTTTTTAAACTTTATTAACATACTTTTTTAAAGCTGGAGTTCCAGGTATAGGAAGAAATAGCTGCCAAACCCACCCACTCCAACTGCCCCCAGATGAGGGCTTCTTGCCTTTGCTTTTGTGGTGTTTCCTAGACCTCTTTTACTGTAATCCCGTGAGAGAGGGTTTTGTGGTCAAAACAGTCTCTCAGACTTGTGTTTCATAAATCAGTAGTTTTTAAAAAGAAAAATCAATTTTCTAAGCAAGGACACCAAAAGCCCCTGTTATTTTTCATCATCATCATTTCATAGAAAGGAAGGAAATTTTAACGGAAACAAAATAAGGAAGATAGTCTTGGGATAAAAAGCACCTTTTAAAGTAGAGTACATTCAGTTTCCTGGAAACCTACACCCTGTATTTTTTACCTCTTGCCTCCAACAGTTACAAACCTCTTCATGGACTGAGTCTGGACTTGGGCCAGGAGCGGACCATCATTGGAGGTACACCTGGGTGGTTCTCATAGCCACTGAGCCCTGGAAGGGTAGTCACCAGGTCTGTTTTGTTTATCACTGTACCTGATCCTTAATACAATACCTAGCACATGTTAGGGACTCAATAAATATTTATTGAATAAAGTAGTGAATATGATTATCTGCTGTGACCTTGGCTAAGTCACGGCATTTCTGGGGCTCAGAGCTGTACAGTTAGGTCTGTGCAATCCTGTCTATGTGATCTGTATAACTGGAAGGTCATATTGGATACCTGCCAAATTCCCTTTTATTTAAATCAACAAAGACCAAAAGATAGATTGGAAAGGAATAGTACAGTGTTTTCTGTCTCCCTCCCTCTCTCTCTCTCTTTTTTTTAAAGAATAATTCAACTTTTGGGTCATTTTTTAAAGAATAATTCAACTTTTGATGACTTTTTCAGAGGCTTGTTGCAATGTTTATCTCCTGAATAAAGGTGTTGGTTCTTTGTAGGTAAATCCTGCTTCTCAGGGGTCCCAGAAGGCGAGAGCCTTGTAGACTAAGTTATTAATTTGAAAACTAAGTGTTGAGGGATAGAAAACCTTACTATAATTTTTAATTAGAGGTTTTGATATTAACTCTAAGCAACTCTTTTCTGTTTTTTCTTTTCCTAGAGAGTATTTTCAAAAAAGATCTATGTTATTACACATTTTGTTATTACTATTATTATTGTAAAGTATCCCATGGCCACTATATGTAATTGAGTTTAGAGTTTGATAAATCTTTGATGAATAATACAGTAGTCACCTTAGCTTGTACATATTTCAAAGCCAGTTAAATCCCAAGAGCTGGAAGCAGGTAGAGGGTTTAATACATATTTATATTTCTTTTTCTACATTCCTACTCAATCCACTTTTTTAAGGAAAAGCTCCTTTATGTCATGATTAGCCTGAGGTGAAGAATGAAGGAAAGATGGACTTTCATTAGGAATAGAGGCTTTGTATGCAATTTTAAATCTGTCTGAACATCTGATAGGAGCAGGCCTTTGAAAATGATCTCAGATGAAATTGTATATTGATTTTGAATGACGCTGTTATGCAAATGTTTCCCTGAGTTATGGCAAATGTTTAACTGAAAAAAGGATTCTTAAGACAACATATTAATATAGATTGTTTGCTTCTTAAAACAGTAACTATGGTCTGTATCCTGTGTTTCTTTGGGAATATAGAGGATTCACTTTTCAATTAGAAAATTTCAGATAAATTTAAAGGATTTTTTCTCTATTAAAATTTTATTGCATTGTTTCTAGCTTAAAAATGGCTAAAACATAATGATAATATTATTTCACATTAAAAAATAACTAAATAGTATGATATCTTCAGCTTATTATTTCAAATGGAGTTGTTGTTTATTGAAACACTGACAAATTGAATGCATTTTAAAAATGTGATCTATTGTTTGCAGTGCTATTTCTTTAAAATCACGTGAGGCTTTTTGTCTGCTAAGAATGACCAGGCTGTCTCCTGCGTCAGCCTACTCCCAAGAGAAGTCTGGCTCTACCCTCCATTGCCCTCACTTTGCTTGGCACTAAACTACTCTTGGACACATTTTTCTCGAGCTGAGAAGTGAACCCAGCCTCCGCTGATGTCACCAGAGACCTTGATTTGTGGGGGTGTTTGTTAATGGGAGGAAGATGAGAAAACACCGCTGACTTTTACTTTCTCTCTGCTCAGCTCACCTCTCTATTCACACCCTTCTCTCTGTTCTCAGAGGTTTGTTAGATGGAATGTGAAGACTGGGGTGTTTCCTGTTGTGGGAGAGGATGTCGTAGGTAATCGAGGAGCTCTCTGATTCATTTCTCCAAGTTGGCAGCACTATTTGCTAGCTATGTGGGCACAGTTACTTAGCTGCTCTCAGCCTCAATTTTATTATCTGTAAAATGGGGTTGAATATATACTTCATAAGATGAAGATTAGGCGATATATCA
Organism: Eonycteris spelaea; assembly: GCA_003508835.1. NCBI lineage: Eukaryota > Metazoa > Chordata > Mammalia > Chiroptera > Pteropodidae > Eonycteris > Eonycteris spelaea. The sequence goes on along the minus strand of PUFA01000127.1, from coordinate 3,583,787 downwards.
TATATAAAACACCTGCCACTCTGCTGGACACATAGTTTCTTTTTCACATGTCTGTTTATTTCTATAACCTAATATCCTAACTAGAAACAGAATCACTGTTCTAAGAAATTTCTTTTCTCATGTTTAAGCCAACCTTTAACTGAAGGTTGGCCTGAAGAATGTAATTAGCAGGCTTTTCAGGGTCCTGACCCTGAGAAGACCTGAGGACCAGTGGCACTGTGTGCTAGAATAAAGATGGCCCAGCAAGAGGGTGGAGTTTTAAAAATGTCCATGTCTAGGTCGCTCTGTTTTCACTGATAGACTGCTTGAGCAATCTGGGGTTTGTAGAACCCTTTTCTTTATAAAAGAGTTCTATATTTGACCCATCTTAAAGCCTCAGGGAAGTCCTGCATTATTTTTCATTGTTCCTGTGAAGTGGATGGAACACAGCATTGAGTAGTAATCGATCAAAGAAAATTAGAGTGGGAAAAAGCTGTTCTTATCAATGTAGAGGCACAGTTAGGTTTCTGGCATCCCAGCTCTGCCCCATGTCCTGACACCCTCCTGCCTGCTCCTCACCCTCCTTCATCGTGTGTTCTTGCTGAGCTCCAGAAAAAGTTCTAAAAACTCGATAATAGAAATCACTTTTTTCATTTAAAAGGAAAAAAACCCCAACTTGCTTCGGGTCAACTTTTAAGGATGTGAAATAATTACTTGAAACCTCTTTGAACTTCCTTTTGCTATTTTATGGAGAAATGATAAAAAGGCAAAATTTTCTTCATAAATGACCATTTAGATATAGTATTTGTGTTTGTTTTTGAACCTACACTGGCCATTATTACACAGAAGAAAATATCATGATATTAAGCCCACATCCCCAAACCCACACCCAATATTTTTGATAGCTCTGGCTGAAAATGGAGCTCTGGATCTGCCTTTTTTTCTTTTTTCTTTTTCTGTTTAAATCATTAACTAAAGCCCAGTATATGTTTAACTTTAAAAAAAAATTATATTTTTTAGTTTGAGTTGACATTCAGTATTATTTTATATTAGTTTCAGGTGTACAGCATAATGGTTAGATTGTCTTGATTGTTCACGCACATTTGGTGATTTGAGTCATCAGGAGTTTTAATAGATTGGATGGCTTAATGAGGGAAATAGCTATTTGGCTTTCTTGGTAGGCTGGATGTTATCTACACAGTGGACCCCAACCTTTTTGGCACCAGGGACTGGTGTTCCTATGAGACTTTAAAGCCTGATGATCCGAAATGGAGCTGAGACGGTGATGCTAGGGCTGGAGAGTGGCTGCAGATACAGAGGGAACTTTGCTGGCTTGCCTGCTGCTCACCTCCTGCTGTGCAGCCCAGTTCCTAACAGGCCACAGACCAGTACTGCTCTGTGGCACAAGGGTTGGGAATTTCTGTTCTAAGATAAAGTTATTTAAACAACAATGTATTTTTACATGTAATAAACAACAACAATAACTACTAGTTGCAATGGCAAATATAATAGAGAATAGAGCTTATTTTGTGCCGGGCACTGTGCTAAGTGCTGTGTAATCCATTTATAATAATTTCTTATAATAATTTATTTCATTTTCCTAGTAACTACTTTTATCCCCATTTCACAGATGAGGAACCTTAGGCTTGGAGAGGCTAAGTAACTGACCATGATCACATAGCCAATGAGGGACAAAGATTGGACATCATAACCCTGGCGATATAATATCAAGCCTATGTTCTCTAGCTACTACTTAAGTTTCCAGCTATTTTCTGTGAGCTGAGCCTTGACTTAATTTCCTCTAAATTTGTTTGAATGACTTTTAGACATGCAGCTAAATTTCACTGCATATTCCTGATATTTGAACCATTGTTCAATCCCCTAGACTGAAATGTAATTGATAATGTGTAGAGGAATAGGCCAATACTGATTCAGTCATCCCATTACACATGTGATATTAAAAAAATTTTCATCTTGATCCATAGTAAGAATTACATTTTTACTTTATGATCCAGTACACAATACATATATACATACATACATACATACATACATATACATATATATATACATATATAATAATTAAAACATGGCATAGGTTATAGCTCTCTTGACTGAAAATCTGCCTCTTCCTTTGGGAGTACTATGTCTTTTATTTCTTTTATCTTTTCACCTCCCAAAATTCCACAGGGCTGCAGCCTTCCTTAGTGTGACCCATTGCCTTCCAAAATATATCTTTAATAAATCTTTTTCTAAATCTCAAAAAAAAAAATGACGTAATATTTTACCTTTATTACGTGGAACATATTCTGATATTGTCTATTCTATTCTATTCCATTTTATTACATTCTATTCCTGTTTTGTTTTATCATAAATAAACCTCTTGAGATCAACTAAATTTTACTTCTCACTAATGGGCCGGAGTCCACATTTTTGAAAAACAGTCCTTTGGATGGATAACTTTTGCTATTCTTTACAAATACTGTGCACAGTGTTATACATTTCTGCATCCCTCTAGAGGATTTTTCAAATTGTGAGGAATAGCTAAGGTGAAATTGGTATTAGAGGACCCTGAAGAAAGTGGCATTCTCTCTCCGAAAGAGGTCAAGACTATAAATCTAGCTTCATCTGGAACTGAGAACTCCAACCTTAGAAGCTGGGTCCCAGCAGGATAATACCTAGCATGGCACAAAGTCCAGCCAGTCAATGAATAAAGACTTAAAAGCCTGACAATCTTGGGGCAAGGGTTCTTTAAGGGTATTCAAGGACGAAAGTAATCTCGGATTTTTAATAGTTTCTCAATCGGAAAAACACCTCTTACCCTTCAGCAGGACATTGAGGAGCTCTCGAGTGGCTTGTGAAGTTAGCCAGGGTGTGTTTGATGACTGGGAAGTGCTGCAATTTTGACTTGTTGGTTGTCATGGTATCCGGGGTGGCTGTAACTAGCAATGAGGATGAAAGTGAGAAATAAAAGTTAGGGAAAAAATACAACAGTTAGGCATAGTCTGTCTATTTTGAATTGTCAGGCACCGGTTGTTATTTGGTTTTATTTTATTTCTTATTCTGCCTTTTGGGTACAACTGATGGGAAAGCGCTTAATGTTAGTAACAGTTAACATTTATCTAGTGTCAGCTCTAACTTAGGTACTTGTTCAGTGCCTTATATAGATAGTCTCATTTAGTCCTTACAGAAACCTAATGAGGTCATTGATCATCTCCCCATTTTACCAATGTGAATATTGAGGTTAGGAAAGCCAAGTAGACTTCCAAAGATTATATAATCAGTAAGTGATGGACATGGGATTGAACTAAGGAAATCTGAATCCAGAGTCTGTGCTGTGAGCCACCACGTCACATTCTGATGATTCAGCTTCTCTTCATTGGCACCTGGTGGTCTGTTTCACAGGCAGAGGTTGCGGTGGGAGGTGTCTGTGTTGTGATGAGCACTCTCTCATTTTTTCAATATGTATGTATCTAGCATCTTCTCTGTTCTTTGCACTGGAGGGTCTACTGTTTGGCTAGTGAAATTTTCAGACTCTTGTTCTTCCAGACACTCAATGTTTTTGGAAAGTTAAACATTCTAGATGCTTATACTCAAGTGCTTGTAACTTAGTACTTTGACGAACTGTTCAGGTGGCTGAGGAAGGTACTGGAGAATGGACATGGCATTCAGGGCAGCCAGGTCTTGAAGGAACATGCCTGGCAGCTGGCAGTGGGAAATGGTCTGGATGATCTGGCAGAGCACAGGGACAGAAATAGTGGGTGACAAGTAAGGGAAATACACTGAAACCATGAAGACAGTGGGTGACATCTGGGAGGGCAGAGCAGCCAAAAGTTGAGCCCTTGGCCCGGGATTCTGGGACTAGACTTTAGTTCCCAGGAAGCCTCAAAAGGCAGGAGAGTCCAAGTGATGGAGGAACTGAGCATTATCCCAGCTTCAAACCTCAGCCTGTGAATCTCTAAATTCCTTTTGAATAGTAAAAGAATTATCCAAGAATTAGCCTAAGTTTAGAGATGAGGACTAAGTGGTTAGGTGTGGAAATGAGAACTTCAGAGGTAGTGGGCTGGGTTGTCTGGAAAGAGACAGAAATGGTTTTCTCCAAATAAGCATTCCTGTTGGGCAAAATCTCCCAGGAGGCGAGGGTAAGTGTTAAAAATGAAAATCTTACAAAAGAAAAATCCAAAAGGCTTTGTGTTTCTTTTCGAAAGGAATAGCAATGTCCTGGCAGGGTTTGGAAGATAGTTAAGTGTGTAAGGAGGATGTAAGGAACTGGGAAAGCTATTGGAATCTTTTCCTTAAATGATAGCTGCCAAACCATTTGAAAGTGAGAATAACAATAACTCTGATTTAATAATCTTGCCTCTTTTAAGCATATTCAGTGAATGCAGAAAATTCAATTATTTTTAAGAGATTTAAAATTGTTTCAACTGATTTGGCTGTTGTGTATTTTATTTTTGGCCTAGGGTGAATGACTATGCAGAAGACCTGGTGATAGATCTTGAAAAGGAAGTAGATGGCTGTAAATTAATGAGTACTAATAAGCTCTTTGGCTCACTGTGAGAATTATTTCACCAAGTGCTTTCTCCTCCCTCCTGGAGGCCTGGAGGGGTTGCTCTCTTAGCTAGTTATTTAGAATCCTTGCAGGAGAGATCTTAGGTTAAATGTTTCTATTGTGGTGACAATTCCATTGATAGTACTTTTTGCTTGTTATATTAATATTATATTATATTATATTATATTATATTATATTATATTATATTATATTTTAATCTTATCTTATTTTAACTTTATTTTATTATATTATTTTTATTTTTTTCCCAAGGAAATGGCCAAACACGGAGTACCATACTTTTAATTTGTAGAGGAACACTGCCATCTGGATGAAAGGTTACATTTTGAGAGCTCAATAAGTGAGTTTTATTTCCAACTTTGCTTGTGACTCTAAAATGCCTTTTCTACATCTGTAAAATGGAACAATAATCTCCACCTGTCGCAGTAGTGTTTTGAAAGTCAGTTACAAAATGCAGTATACTTTAAGCTTCTTTTGGAGACATAGGAAATATTACTATGCATGAAAAGGATAAAGCTTAGTATATGAGTGTACATTTTATGGCACTAGGATATGATAAATAAAAATGAAATCGACAAACTTAACTTGTAATGTTATTGATGTAGATTCTCTGGATAATAAAGTAGTCTTCCTAAAGAAAATGTCAAAAATCAAGAACAAAACAAAAATATATTTATACAAAGCATTTAAAAATTCAAAAAATTCTTAGTGTTAACTAAAACTTTAGACTAGCATTTTCCAAACTGTGTTGATAATTTATTTTATTGTTTATTATAATATATTTCATGAGAAATTAAAAGGTATTCAATGCATAATATGTTCAATGATCAAATAAGTTTAAAGCATGCTAGATTACAAAGCTAGGTTAAATGCTGGATTACATAGCCCTCTTTCTGTGCTTCTGTAATGGTGTAGAGTGAAGAGGAATTTTCCAAGCAATGGCTAACCTTGTAATCAGCTCTTTGTTCTGCTTCTGTAGACATGCTTGCTGTGTAGGCTGAAGAGCAGGGTGACCTCAAGATCACCTGAAGACTCACCCTCTCCTTTGCTTGTTCTATCTAGATAACAGATGTATCCCCTTTGCTTGTTTGCAGAGAAGCTCTATGAAAGTAAGGTTACCCCTGAGCTCTAGGCCCAGATCTTCAGAGTGCTAGCTCTTTTGGGACTGCCAGTGTAATAAACCCGAATTCTCCAACTCTCTGAGTGATGCTTGGTTTCTCGCCAGTCTGATTTTTCTGCAGCATTTCTGGAGGCCCCAGAGAGATTCCAACCATGCTGGCCCTCTGAGCCACCAGACCAGTGGCTTGACTGGGCTGGGCCAGAGGGGTTCCGAGATGAAAGAGGAGACACACCACTTGGCAGTATTCTGAGTTCTCTTTTGGAATGGTGCTCCAACTCTCAGGATGGCTGAGCCCCAACCAGACTCAAAGGAGGGACGGACCAACCAAGGATAAGGTAAGGCCCCAGGGCTCAGCACCCCAGTCAGGTCCCGTCTTCTTCTAAAGTTTTCAGTGAGAAGACACAGGTCAGGGTCTTCCCAATGGGAGAAGATATCAGGGTCTTCCCAGAGGTGGGAGGGGGTGGGAGACAAAGGTCAGGCCTTCAAAAGGGGGGAGCAATGTGTTAACCTCTGGTGTGTAAATGTGTGAGTGAATGAGCATTCTGGTTGGTTTGACTAGCCAGGTACAAATTTGTGGCTCCATGGCTGGGCACCCATAAAGTCTCCTAAAAGCTATGCAGTCTGAGTAGTCTCATCTGTGATTTCATAGTGCATGGCATATAGTCCAAGGTGGCATTAGACTAGTGTCTGATTGTAAGTCACAAAGCTGAGTTTGCTATGCCAAGTGTCACCTAAGCTCCTTTGGGATGTGGCTAGATGAGCACCTGAGTGGTCTCCTCTTTGGAGGAGGCACCCACCCTTGTTTGTCTTTGTGCCTGCCTGACACAGAGTGGATACACAGGGAGGGGGGACAATTGATTACTGATTTGGCTTAAGAATTATCTCCAAATGGCCATTTTGACATAGGAGCCCTCTGTCAAATTATTTTCTTGAAATTTTAAAATCTATTTTCCCCCTCCATGAGGAAGCTCCCTAAGACAATATGGGTGGAGGTTCTTTTAGGCCAACTGTCTTAAATTGTAGGTTGAAAAATTTTAAGAAAGGTTTCCCAGGGGATTGCAGGGTCAAGCTGACCTCAGAAAACTTTGTGCTCTTTGTGAGCTTGAATGGCCCATGTTCCGGGTAGGATGGCCTTCGGAAGGGACCTTGGACCTCCCCACTGTTAGAGCTGTGTACCAGGTAGTGACAGGGACCCTGGACATCCAGACCAGTTTCCATACATAGACTCATGGTTGCAAATTGCTACTGTAGTGCCTGCCCCCTTAGGCCTGGTTCTGTGCAAATAGACAGGGACAGAGTAAGGTCCTTGTGGCCCAACCAACTTGGGGGAAGGACAAGGAAGAACCAGCAAGAGTCACCCACCAAGGGGACCCTGAGGAAGAACCTATCTTACTACTTGCCCACATCCAATCCTCGTCTTCCCCCTCCATCTTCCCACGCCATCCATCCCAACAGCTCCGTCAGTCCCCACATAGCCAATCTACCCTCAATTACCAGACAGCCATCCACCATCCCTCACTGCTCAACAGCCTGAGTGGCCCCAAACCCGAGCCTACAGTGTCTTCGCTGCACCACACAACCAGCCCAGCAACCTGTGGCCCTCCAGATACCTCTCTGAGAGACGCGAGGCCCTTTCGAGATTTGCAAAGATGGCACACTCCAGCCAGGGCCGTCCTGTCCTCTACTATCAGCCAGGCAGTACAATTGCCCCTCTCAGCTGGAAGCAGCGCACCCCATCCTATTCGGAGAAACCCCAGGCGATGATTGACCTGCTCGAGCTCATCTTCCAAACTCATCAGCCTATCTGGGATGACTGTCGTCAATTCCTCCTAACTCTCTTCAACACCAAAGAATGATGCTGAATTCTGTCAGAAGCACAGGAATGGCTCCAAGACAAGCACCAGACGGTGTACTAGACCCTGTAGCATTAGCCTCGGGGCCTGCGCCTGATGCCAGGCCCATTTGGGACTTCAACATCTCATATGGAAGAGAGTCTCCTGACAGGTATCGGCAGGCCATACAGCAGTGGGTGAAAGCTGGGGCAAGAAAGCCAAAAAACATGTCCAAAAGGCAGAAGTACTCCAGAAGCCAGATGAGTCACGCATACACGCATAGAGTTCTATGAGAGACTGTGTGAGGTGTTCCGGGTGTATACCCTTTTGACCCAGAAGCACGAGAAAACCAACGCATGGTCAACGTGGCATTTGCGGCTCAATCTTACACTGATATCGCTGCAAGCTTCAGAAAGTAGAGAGCTTTGCTGGGATGAATGCCACAGAGCTGCTGGAGGTCACAAACAAGGTGTTTGTGAACCACGACCGGGAGGCCCAAAAGATAGCTAATAAGCAGATGAAACAAAAGGTGTCCCTGCCGGCAGCCGTGTTAGGGAACCCAGGCCCAGTACAGCAGACTGCTGCTCCCCCGGACCAATGCACCTACTGCAAAGAGACTGGCCATTGGTAAAACGAGTGCCCCACCACGGAGGACATTTGAAGGGTCAAAGAAGTTTAATCAACCCCGTAAAGGAAAATACCATCCTGAGTCAGTTGTCTAAGACCTTATTGGCCTGGCCAGAGCAGAGTCAGACTAGGGGTGACCGGGATCCCTGATCCTGGGTCCCTGGGAGCCTATGGTCACAAAAGAAGTAGGGGGCCAATCAATGACCTTTATGGTAGATACTGAGGCTAAACACTCTGTGGCGCCGCCGCCCGGGGCTCTCCTCATAGTCCTAACAACAACTATCATCAGAGACAAGGGGACTGAGTCGCTTGCTTGTTCTGCAAAGCCTGCTCATGTCGGTTAGGGGCCACCTAGTGATTCATGAGTTCCTCTACCTACCAGAGCGCCCATCCCCCTCTTGGGTAGAGACTTATTTATGAAGCTTGGAGCACAGATCACCTTTGCCCCTGGGAAGCCCACCAGTCTCACTCTGGGGAGCCAACCTGCTCTAATGATGGCTGTGACTGTGCCCAGGGAATATGGATGGCATCTCTATTCTCCAGAAGGAAAACAAACATGTCCAGCCCTGCTAGAAGAGTTCTCTGCTGTCTGGGCAGAAAAGGGGCCCCCGTGTCTAGCCAAAAATCACGCACCATTGTGGTAGACCTTAGGCCAGGAGCCACTCCTGTCACACAAAGGCAATATCCAGTGCCACGGGAAGCTTGCTTGGGAATTCGGGACCACATCCAGTGTATGCGCAATATCAGAATCCTAGCTGAGTGTCAGTCACCTGGGAACACTCCACTCTTACTGGTCAAGAAGCCTGGAGGGAATAACTACCGCCCCGTCCAGGACCTCCATGCCATCAACAATGCAGTGGTCACCATCCATCCAGTGGTCCTGAACCTGTACATCCTCCTGAGTCTCTTACCTGCCCAAGCAAGCTGGTCCCACCTGCGTCAATCTCAAAGACACCTTCTTCTGCCTCTGGTTATCACCGGTCAGCCAGCCTTTGTTTGCCTTTAAGTGGGAAGACCCATACACTGGGAGAAAGATACAACTGACTTGGACTCAACTGTCACAGGGCTTCAAGAACTCATCCACCTGTTTGGCAAAGCACTGACCTCAGATCTTGCTACCTTCCCTGGAGAGACTTTGAACTGCACTCTATTCCAATACGTAGATGACCTGTTGCTGGCTAGCCACACCCAATAAGACAGCTGGAAAGGTACTAGAGCCTTGTTGGCCTACTCTCTACAATGGAATACAAGGTGTCATGGAAAAAGGCTCAAACCTGCAAACAGGTCAGATACCTTGATTTAATCATCTTAGAAGGACATTGGGCACTTGGACACAAAAGGAAACTGGCCATCTCTTTGATACTTTGGCCAAACACTAAAAAAGGGATCCATGAATTTCTGGGGACCGCCGGATTCTGTCAGATCTGGATATCAGGTTTCTCTGAAATTGTCAAGCCGCTTAACGAGGCCACAGCTGGGTCTGGTAAAAATCCCCTGGAATGGGGCTCCAAATAAGAAAAGGCCTTCAGAGAAATAAAGAGACTTTTAATCAATGCCCCAGCATTTGGACTTTATAACCTCTTCGTACGTCAGAAGAATGCCTTACTGCATTAATGAATAATCAGGGACATAAGTGGCTGACCAACTCCAGGATAACTCATTATCAGGAACTGCTTTGTGAAAATTCACATCTGCCTCAAGACTGCTACTTTTCTGCCTACTGAGGAGGGACCTCCCAATCATGATTGTGAAGAGGTCATAGATGAAGTATAATCAAGCAGGTCAGACCTGACTTTTTTCAGGACCCAGAACTGGTATTGTTCACCGATGGGAGCAGCTTCATCCATGAAGGACAGCACAAAGCTGGCTATGCAATAACAACTACAGATGAGGTAGTTAGAGCTGAGGCTCTGCCACAGGGTTGGTTGGCACAGCGGGCCGAGCTATGGGCACTCATGTCGGTGCTGTGGCAGGCTGAAGGGAAACGGGCCAATACCGACTCAAGGTATGCCTTTGCTACTTCGCATGTACATGGAACCATTTATAAAGAGGGGGCTATTGATGGTGGGAGGAAAAGAAATCAAGAACAAGGAAGAAATCCTTCAACTGTTACAGGCAGTCTGGAAGCCTTCTCAGGTGGCGGTCATTCACTGCAAGGGCTGCCAGAGAGGAACCCTGTCAGTATGGAAACTGATTGACAGACCAAGCAGCTAAGGAGGCTGCCAACCAACCATGTGCCACAATGGGTCCTGAGCCAGTTTCCAAGGTTCTCTTAGTACCACAATTGCCTCTGTCCCCAAAATACACCAAGGAAGAAGAACAATGAGCCTTAAGTGAAGGGGGAACCAAGAGAAAGGAGGGCTGGTGGGAGCTTCCAGATACCCAAGCTCCCAACCCTGTGTGCCCAGATCAGTGCTAGATGTGTAACTTGGGCACAATGCTGGCCAAAGGCCAAAATCCAATCCAGGGGTGCAAATGATTGGGACTATGCCCTTTGAACCCTAGAAGTGGACTTTACCGAGGCCCTGCCGGGGCCACTGATAGATACTTGCTTGTGTTAGTTTGCACATACTCCAGATGGACTGAAGCTTTCCTTGCACGCACTGAATGGGCATTAGAAGTAGTTAGAGCCTTGTAACAACAAGTAACACATGCTGCTTTGTTTAAGAAACCTATACAATTCTCATGGAAACCCAAAATAAATACTGCAGGTTACTAAACAAAAATTCAGGTTACTGTCAGGAGAGGCCAAATGACTGCTTAGCAGGAGTAGTCTTACAAAACTGTAGGGAACTTGATCTTCTAATAGTCGAAAAAGGAGGGTTGTGCTTATTTTTAGAAGATGAATGTTGTTTTTATGTTAATCAATCTGGTATAGTTAGAGATGCAGCCAAGAGGCTTACAGATAGAGCCTCAAAAAGAATCCATCAACGATTGAACAAGTCATGGGGGTCCTGGTCCAGAACATGGAGTTGGGGATCCTGGCTTTACCCACTTGCAGGTCCTCTCCTCATGTTCTTCATAGCAATCTTATTTGGTCCCTGTATCCTGAACTGTCTTATCAAATTTGTCTCCTCACGCCTAGAATACTTAAAATTACAATGATTGTGACATCCAGACAACCCTTATACCAGCCCCTAGGCCAAGAAAATCAAGAGGTTGATGCCCTATAAGGGGGAATTGAAGAGGAATTTTCCACAAATGGCTAACCTTATAATCAGGTCTTTGTTCTGCTTCTGTAGACATGCTTGCTGCATAGGCTGAAGGGCAGGGTGACCTCGAGGTCAACTGAAGATTCACCTTCCCCTTTGCTTGTTCTGTCTAGATAACAGATGTATTCCTTTTGTATGTTCTGTCTAGATAACAGATGTATTCCTTTTGTATGTTCTGTCTAGATAACAGATATATCCCCTTTGCTTATTCTGTCTAGATAACAGATGTATCCCCTTTGCTTGTTTGTAGATAAGCCTTATAAAAGTCAGGTTACCCCTGAGCTCTAGGCCCAGATCTTCAGAGCCCTAGCTCTTCTGGGACTGCCGGTGTAATAAACCCGAGTTCTCCAACACTCCGAGTGGTGCTTGGTTTCTCGCCAGCCTGATTTTTCTGCAACAGTAGCATTTCCAAACTACTTTGACCTGGAACTCAGTTTGAAAAAAATTATGGGCTAATATCAAATTTAAATAAAGTGATATTCAAAATGACTGCTTTGTTTTCAGTTGTTTGACTGTCTTGGTAATTAGTAATAGTGAGATAAATTATTTGGCTACTTTTGTATACAATTGACCCTCAAATAACATGATTTGAGCTAGGCAAGTCCACTTACAAGCGGGTTCTCTTCAACAAATACAGACAGCACTTCTTACCCTCCAGTTTTGCTTCTGCAGATTTAACAAACCGAGGATCAAAAACAGCATTTTCCATTTGCGGTTGGGAATGCAAGTATACTGTTTTCCATTTTGTGGCCGGTTGAACTGTGGATGGGAAGGGCTGACTGTAGTTGAGTATTTGCAGAGTCAAAAATTATATGCAGATGTTACACTGCACAGGGGTTGGTGTTTCTATAGTTCAAGGATCAACTGTACTTGATAAGTTAAGAGAATTTAAAAATAATACATTACTATCCTTTTTGTGGGATTTTAACAGCTTCCCGATTACATTATATATGTAAGGATGCTGAATATATAATACATGATTCTGTTCTTACTCACATGAATATTCTGTATATACACATATGCATATATGAACTGAGTATCTAACAATTCCATTTGAGTTGTTTTCTGGGCCATTTCCTGTCCATACCTGAATTCATCCTTCCTTTCTATGTGTTTGTACATGTACAGAAATGAAAAATAGATGATTTTAGAGGAAGAAACAATAAGTATTATTAATAGGTACCTCATAAGTCAAGCAGGTTTTGTGGATTTTGTAGCTGTGAGGTGTTAAAAGGATCATATTTACTCTTGAAATAAAAAGAAACTCTTGTAAAAAGCTGTGATAATGAAGATTGCTTCAAAAAACAATAATAGATATGTCAAGGAATGTCAAGATCCTAAAATATTCAGTGAACGGATGTTGTCTGTATTTGGTAAGGGTTATCAAAGTTTTAGCTGGAGAAGAATTGTTTTAGCTTGGTTCCTTGCTAGTTAGAGAAATAGCTGTAACACTTAACAGTGATCCCTGAAGGCTAGAGTGCAGAGTGTCACTGGCATAATTTCATTATTGTTTTAACTTTTCAGTTAAAGAAAGGGTTCTTTGGCTGTCTCTTTGCTGGAAGCACAGGATACAGCGGCTCTGTGGTAGAGTCCCAGTTATCTGCTGCTGTTTGAGGTTCTGTCATTTTGCCTTTCCATCATGTCTTCACAGGGTACCAGGGATACCACCAAAGTGGTTTCATTTGATGATTACAATGCTCCACACTCTTGGGCCATGCAGTGTTTGTTTTGAAGAGAATAAGAAAACTCTGCCTTCTGAATGAACATTGCTTCTCTAATGAGAAAGTGATCATCATTTAAAATCTCCCTTGGGTACGAAACTGGGAAGAAGACATTTTTCTCTGGAGTTTTCTGACATCCACCAGGGAGCTATAATGATGTAAAGTGTGGGAGACAATCAGGCACATCACTCAGACATGTCGGAAGTCCTTATTTTGGAGAGACATTTTCTACCTCTCAGTTTTGCACCACTCCTGTCTTTTCATTTCAAGGTATCAGATGAGAAATGGTTTGCATAAGAGCCACTGCCACTCACCCTGTTTAGAGCCCTTAGTGAAAATGGATAATGTTATTTTTGGAAAAATTTTGGACTCTTTATCCAAAGGAGATAAATAATAAATTATTTCTCTCAAAACATAATATGTATCTATTAAAGCCAAGCATCATATAACCCAGAAAAAATACAAAGGAAAAAGCAATTAAGGTTTTAAACTTAAATGAATTTTATTATTAATTTGGGTCAGGTCCTTATAATGATTGCCCTGTTTTCAGAGTATAATAGGCAAGATACATGGGGTCCTTACCTGGGCCCCACTTATAGTCTGGTGACCTTGAAGAAATCATTGTGCTCTCCATGATCTGTAAAATGGGGTGGAAAATATCTGTTCAAATTGCATTGCAGAATTCCTATATTGTTAAAAAAAATCAATGAGAAAAATCATATGCACTTGGTATACAGTAAGGGGATAAAACGATGTGAGGTTATGTGTTATTTTCTAATGCTTTGTGTAGTATGGAAGTCAATTTGGTTTCTGGTGTCTTTGGCAATAGCAATAAGTAGAACACTGAATAAGGAGGGTTAATACTTTGAAGATGAGTGTGCAGGCAATTTGGAGCTGTGGCCAAGAGCTGAAGTACTTTTGCCGATGAAGGAGAATTTGCACCTGGCAAGAGAGAAGTATGGAGTTGGGGTACAGGAGTGGGGGTGGGATGTAGGGGTATTTTAAAGATGCTCTGACCACTTGCTGGTGGGTAGCACCTTGTTTGAGGTGTGCAGATGAATGGTATTAAGATTCACACCTGCGTGGCCATCGCTGACAGAGTACAGGTAGTTGTTTGAAGATGAGTTTGGCATGGGCATGGAGTAGGGCTGGTGGGCTATGGGTGTCAGAGAGTAGCAAGTTGATCTTAAGTTGGAAAGCATGCTCTGTGAAAAGCATGAGGAAGGACCCTGATTGGTCTGGTGTGGCTTGCGTGCCCACAGTTTGGGACAATTACAATCAGTTTTCACTAAATGAAGTAATTGATATTACGACATTTTGTAAATTGTAAAACATATGAAAACAAATGCTATTATAATCATAAATGTAATTATTGCTTTCATCATTTTCTCCTTCCCTTCTTTATCTGGTTCACTTCTTAGTCTTCAAAATTCAGTATAGTTGTGGCCTTTCCAAGAGACCTCCTTTGATCACTTCCTTGCCCCCACCAGGCCAGGTTATATGTCTCTTATTGGTGTTGTCCCTTGTCCCTTCATTTCCTGTGCTAAATTCACCCCTGATGATGAGATATTTGAGAAAAGCTACATCTGTCTTCTAGCACATAATGTGTGCTTAATAAATATTTGTTAATTAAATTATTATTTTATAGATGAAGAAGAAGTAATGAATAAATGCCTATCAAAGCTAGGATGTCACGTAGAAGTTATTATTTAAAATAAATCCATGAATAGAGTTTGTTGTCCTGTGATTTGTCTCTGCCAGTCTTTTGACTATGTATTACTTGTACTGAAGCAAAATTATTTGAAGAAAATAACAATAGTTAACTTTTTTCAAATACTTACATGTCAGACACTTTTCTAAAAGCTTTATATGTGTTAACTTAAACAATTTTCACGAAAATGGGTTTTACTATTATTATTCCCATTTTAAAGACAAGGAAACTGAGGCACAGAGAAATTAAGTAACATAGAGAAATTAAGTCACACAGCTAAAAAATAGATGTTGGGAATGGTTTTCAAATGTAGATAGTCTGGCTCAAGAGCCTGTACTCTGAATTATAGGTTACTAGTTTGTAGGGCTTTTCAAAATGAGTTTTAATCGTGCTATATGTTCCTACAAACATGTCTTTTTGTTGGTATTGAGGGAACAAATTGTCTCTAACCCTTTGCTTCTCTACTCGGTACCAATCGCAATTACTCTCCACACTACCCTGCCACAAGCAGCACCACCAACAGTAACAAAAAACTCCTACTGAGCCAGCCCATTAAGTAAGTTCAGGATACAGCACTAGGAACAGGGGACACAAAGGGGCCCATGATACATAGACTTTGCCTTCAAACAGATTAAACTCCAATTAGAAATACTACTTGGAAGAGTAGTATTATTCCAGATAGTCTGTGTTACATCCCAAATGAATAATACATACAATAAATGTTTTGGAATAGTTAAGGCATTTTAAAAAGTGGCCAGAAATCTAGATTTGAAACTCATGAGATGAGACACACCCTGTAGACTGTAAATTTCTGGGGCTGGGGAAACGTCTTAGTCGTCTTGGAGAAATACAGTGCCTGGTGCAGAGAAGGCCCTTGTCTGTGTTGTGAAGTGAATTGGATCCTAGCTTTGTTAACTTACAACTTGGACATGGGTAAGTCAGCCACCCCACCTGTGTCCAGTTTACTCATCTTACCTCCCTGTCTGTGTTACTTCTGCAGCGTAAAGAGATGGCCTTGGGAAAGTTGGTAGCAGATTTCCCAGCACTGGGTGCCTTCACTGAGTATTTGTCCAGGATAAATCTAGGTGTGCAGGAAGGGGAGATAGCTGTGAGCCGCTTCTCATGGTTTTGCAAAGTTATCCTGTAGGCATTTAGAGAGGAGCACACTAGGGTTTTGCTTTGGAGGCTGAAATACGGTTTAATTGAGTGTGATATCTCCAGTGGCAAACCTCTCCATGGGAGCCTTGTGGTTGCAGTGCTGACTCAGCTGGGCATCGGAGGGCACCGGAAATGTAAACTGATGGATGAACCCAGACTCAAACTTAAATTAGTTATTGTATGCTAGCTGCCATTTATTTCTTCACACTTCTTCAGAATGAGCAAAGCATTTCACTGAAAAGTTGGCCTACAAAAAATTTCTGATGAATCCCAACTGGTTCATAATTTGTATATGTGACTGAAACCAAGAACATTTTGTGTTCTCATACATTCTGTTCCCCAGGCTCCGCAGATCTGTTTTTCCTTTTTTTCACATTGTTGAAGCTGTGACACCCACCTTTTTTTACCGCTGAGATCCTATTCTCATAGCCTCCATGGGAGTCTGCAGTCATGATTAGTGACAGAAACCAGACTCACCACGTCTTTCACTCTCCTGACACTCGGTGGAAAGACAGCAGGAAGGAGAAACGCTTTCTCCTTGTGGGCTGGAATCCTTGGGTGACACCACGGACCTCAACCTTCTACTACGTTTCATGGTCAGGTTCACAAAGAGGTTGGAGCAGTCTCTTCTGGCATAATCTGGAAATAAAGCAACCCATTAACCCTCTTGTTTCTTTTGAAGCTTACAACCTATTTTCTGACATTTCTGTTCCATGCCTGGCAGATTTGCAAACATTTCTGCTAAATTGTGTCTAAACACTGTGGGTTTTGTCTTTTGGGAAGTACCATGTAAACACTAGGGCTGTAGAGTCTGAGAGGTATGGTTTGATTTCCATTCCACTTGTTAGCAATACCTCTCTGCCTCAGTTTCCTTATATATAAATGGGGGTAATAATAATAATATACATATCTGGTAAAACTTTACTAAGAATTATATGATATGTATAAGCATTTAAAGAACTCAATAAAGTGTCTGGCACATAGTAAACATTGGTATTATTACTGGTGACAATACTGAGCCAATATGATTTAGTTAGAAGTTGGAAAATGGATCACAGTGTTTTTGTATCTCCTTCTTGGAGGTTCTTGGCAGACCGATAAAGACATAGGAGGATTCAAAGTGGTGGCTACTGGAAAGTCACCACTTGGTCTTCTTGTTCCAGCCATTTCCTTTGAACTTTCTTAGTCTATATGTTTGGCCCACCATCAGACCACCACCCTACTTCCATCCTTTATGAAGGAATGTACCTGGAATCCTATCAACACAACAGTCTTACCAGAAGGAAGCAGTCAGATGCAGAGAAGTATTGACAACCTCTGGAATATTTCTACAAGCAGCTGCCTCCTTCCTCTTGAAATCCTGAAGTATCAAAAAATGAAGCATTTTAAGAGTTTGTGGATTGAAGTCTCCTGGAATAGTGGAGAAAGACTTCGAGGTCCTAGGGCTGCCCTGTTTGTGGAGTGGTTAGCATGTTTGGCAGGTACACAGTATGATGATGACGGATTAAACTGGAGCTATGTTCAACCTTGCCTGTGTTCACACTTTTCCCATTGTCAGGCCTGGATCTAAGTACATATTGGTTCATTGGCTTGACTTTACTCACCTCTGATGAGTAGGCAGAAGGCTTCTGGGTCTTCTGCTGTTCTAGGATTAATATTGGTCATGGAGACCACAATAGGTTGGCAGACTGTGACCCAAATCACAATCATGGGACACCTTTGTAGTTTCTAGCATTTATTAGTTGAAAAGGAATGAAGTGATAGGTAATTGAATAAGACAAATAAGAAACTATTGGAATCATAGTAATTATCCCGAGAAATGGGAACTTTTGTGGGTTTTTACAGGGGGCGACTGACGATCCTATCATGAAACTTGTGTTCTGAATTAGACCAGACTGAAATTTCAGACTTCACAAATTTCCGTATTAGGTATATGACATCATAATGGACCAAGCTCCCCTGGTTTGATTGCATGGTGCGTTCTTTCTTAGCCTTATCACATTTCTTTATGTTTGATACTTAGAAGTTTTAAGGTTGAAAATCAGGGACAGTGGGAGAGGAGTTCATAGTAAAGGAGAACCAGTTGTCTCTCTGTCCTTGTGCCCTGGAGAAAATATGAGACCTAAATCTCAAGAATTGGAGAATTCTATGCCAATGTGAAATGGTTTTGCTATCCCCAGGCCTGAGGCCTCTCTCCTTTCATAAAATTTCTTTATTTAAAAAAAAATTATTTATTTAAATTAGTTTCAAGTTTATAGTACTCCCACGCCTGCAGAATATCTAAATCTCACACCCCTGCTCCCTGAGAGCCACTTTTTGTGTCTTTCCAGCTTACTTGCTCCCCTTCTTTCTCCATCTCTCCAGTCCATTGGTCCTTCCACTCTCTCTCTCCCCATCAACCCCTCTTGTGTTCACATTCTCTTGGTCCAGCTTAGACATCATTGTCCATCATAACCACTCCTTTGTTGCAAATACCGTCACATTTCTTTCTCTTTCTGTCCCACCAACCTGACAACGCTCCAGCTCTGAATGAACCCAGCCATTAACCTTCTCCAGCCCAATCCTGAATGGCTTGGCATTGTTGGAGAATATCTCACAACTTGGCAGTTGGCTACACTGTTTCCACAATAATCAAATGTAACTGGTTTCTCCCTACTGCATGGCAAACCTAGTACTGCTTTGTCTAGTAAGCTCCATCCTACTTTTTTCAAGGACTTTCATACCTTTTCTATTCTCTTTAAAACTTCTTATTCTCCTTGGTCCTCGAAGATGACCTTGCCTCATATTTAAAAGGGAAACTCTCAGATGGACACTCTCTCATGTTCCCTTTACATGATCTATAGTAGAGCCTACCTCTGCACCTTCTTTTCACAATTTGTGATGGAGGACATACTCCTCCTTTTATTCAAAGTCACTTGCTCTATATGTGGTTTGAATTCTATTCCCTCTAGCTTTTTACAACTATCTGGATCTATCTGATCAGTGTTAAAATATCCTACCAGGAACAACCACAGTGACAGCAACAACAAAGTTGATGATGGCAAGCAACACTAATAACTACCAACGTTCTTTGACCTTAGTCACTCTTCTATTACTGTACTTTCACAGCCACAGGCCTTATCTGCTCATGCTCTGTGTATTTTTTAACTCTGTCTTTTCAACCCTCTTCAGCCTGGCTTCTGTCTTTACAATGCCATTATATCAGGCTTCCTAAGTTTATTTGCATGCATTAAATCCAAGGGACTAAGTTCACTTTTCATTTTACTTTATTCACAGCACCATGCAACGTTCCTTTATTAAAATGCTTTCTTCTCTTGACCTCCCTGACACCAAGAACTCTTGGTTTCCTAGTATTCCATGCTTCTCCTTCCCAGTCTCCTTGCTCTCTTCTCTTCTTCCTCTACACTTTCCATGTAGAGGGCAATCTCAGCCACTCCTGTGATTTAATTGCTGTTTGTATACTCCTGTGACTTCCCAATTTATAGCCTCGACTCTGACTTCTCTTTCAAGCTCTAGGCGTTTATAGGTGATTGCATTCTAGACACATCCACTTTGGTGGTTGCAGACATTTTAAACTTGAATCATCTAAAATTAAATTCTTTATCTTTTTCCACTACTCCTTCCTCTTATGCTGCTTTTCTTCTGGTATACTTCATTTAGTGGGCAGTACCACTATCTATTCCCACTTTGTATGCCTAGGCCATAGCTAATTGAATTGCAAGTTTATAAATTCTACTTTATAAAAATATATCAAATCTGTATCTACAACCTAGCTTAAGTGATATCATCTCTTGTTAGGGTTACTGCAGTAGCTTTTTAATAGTATCTGCACATCTACTTTTATATTTCTGATTCATTCAGTACATTATGGTTAGAATAATTTTTTAAAAGCAAAGATTTGATCAAGACACTGTTTCCCATTGCATTTGGGATAAACTATAAAGTAAATAAAACAGCAAGCAAGACTGCCCGGTTTGGTTCCTGCCAGCTTTTGCTAGTCTTCCCTTTGCTTGGCTGATATTTCAGCCATCAAGACCTTGTTCTAGTTCTTAGAATGTCTTGAGCTCTCTCCTGCCTCATTCACTTTCCACATACTGTTCCCTCTGCCTGGAACTCTCTTTCCTGTACTCTTTACCTGAAGAATTCCTACACATACCTCAGGTCTCAGAAATCAGGTCCCTAAGGTTTCAATACTCTCTTGTAGCATTTTGTAGTTTTCCACCATCACGTTTATTGCAGTTTTTTTAAATCTTATGTGATTATTATCTGGCTCCCTACTAGACTTTCAGCTCTAAAAATGCCAAGTCTATTTTGTCTTCCCACTCTATCATAGCACCTGGCACACGATATGGACCCAACAATGTATGCTGAATCAATAATGATTCATTAAAAACCCTGGACCAACTGGAGGTGATTATGTCAGAATGTGTTCATTTGTTCCTCCCTCCCTCCCTCCCTTCATCCCTCCCTCCCTCCCTCCCTCCCTCCCTCCCTCCCTCCCTCCCTCCCTTTCTTCCTATCTTTCTTCCTTTCTTCCTTCCTTCAACAAACACTTAGTATTTTTAAATCAAAAGGAAGAATTGCTCTCTTCAACTTTCCCCCAACTCTTTTACATCTTAATGTTCCTTAACAAGTTTCATCTAGCTCCTCAGGGACCAGTCCCTGGCAGTGGCCACGTTTGTCATATCTGCCTGGCTCACTGAATATGTCAAGTTCTGGGAAAGCATTTTCTTCTCTCTCTGTATTGCACTGTTATATTCCTGTAGGTCATGACTGTTCTTAATTCTGTCACAAATAATATGAATTTATCTGCCAAAAGTGAGGTTAGGTGTGTTCAGGGGTCACTTGTATCATCTGTGTGTTTTCTTAAACAAACATTTATTGGACAACAACTATATTCTAGGCTTTCATAGACTTTTTTTCATTTAGTTCTCACAACCTCTTACAGTAGGTTTTACTATTTCTACTTTATGGGTGAGAAAATTCCCACTCTGTATCAGGGAATTTGAGGCTCAGGGAATTAAACTGCTGCAAATCAGAGAGATGAAAATGCTTTCTTTTTGTTCTGATATGATGCTTGCATTTTCAAAATCATGAATTCAAGTTTAAAAATGAACACAGCCAAATGTTGAATTATGTCTGGTATTTCTTTCAGAGGACTTAAATACACATTTTTAGGGATCCTATAAGAGTAAGATGCTAGTGACCCAAAGATCCTGCAAATGGTCCAGAATTTAGCTGAGCTCTGCACTTGAGCTTTGGGAGGAAGTGGGGGGCAATGCACTTGATTCACTCTGAACCAAGTCAGGCAGAAATGTGGTACCGCCCTTTTAGACAGACATCTGTTCAAATATAAATTTCCTGTTTATTGAGGCTTCTGTTCTATTGAAGTAAAGGTCTCGATACGGCTGAACAAGTCAATCATTATAAACCTTGTTAGTGTGACAGCCCCCTGTGTATTGTTTAACTGGAAATGAAACACAAATACACCAAACCCCTGCAGTATCCGCTTCACGGTGCATAAATCTACCGTGCATCATGTCACTTGAAATTTGATGGCAATTTACCAAATGGCAGAAAGACTTCATCCTCGGAGGGCTATGCAAATGAGTCCAGGCTCTGAACAATAAGGTGAAAGGACACAGCCTGTCCTTTGCTCCCTTCCCCCATATCCTTCCCAGAAAGCATTCCCTGGGGTAATTTCTTAGTGGCAACTGGTGAATTATCAAATACAAATGACCAGTGTTCATTCAGTTCCACATGCAGATCTGGCTTCAGATGTTCTAAATAGGATTGAAACATTCTTCCTGCTTTCCACAAGCCAAGCTGTATTATTGCTTGCAGCAAAACCGTCTCAGATTCTTATTAAGCCATCTTAATTGCTTTCCTCAGCTTTCTTTCTCTTTTATTCAAACCTCAGAGGTGAAGGATCATCTGCTCTTAGGCTAAGATAAAGATACTCATCTCACTCCCCACCTCACTTGCCCCCCTCCGCTAATTTATCATGTATCCATGCCATAGAAAAGCCTGCAATTTGGAAAGGTCTAAACGAGTCTGCTAGTTTGCTGCTGATAATAGTTCTGGACTGAGGTTAAATTATTTTACCACCAGGCATATTTTCTCTCTTTGGGTTTTAAGTGGATAGGATATTTCTCTATCAAGCTCTACTGGGAAGATTTATCCATCTATTGTTAGAATGGAAACCTGAAGTCTCAAGGTACCATCCATTACAGCTGCTAGACTCGAACCGATTAAATAATTCAAAACAAGCAGCTGGCTGTCAGAATCAGCCTTCTGGGTCATGGCCAAACCTTGTCAGGGCTGCCCCTGAAGGCAGGGCCCAGGTGTAGGGAGGCTGGGACAAGCCAGTGTGAGTCCATTAGCAGTTCATGGGAGGAGCAAGCTGGCTGATGTCTGGAAAGGCTGGGTCCTATAAGAGCATGTAAATGGGCATGCCAAGCTGAGCAAGCAAAGCGGTGGAAGGCTGGAGCATGAAGCAAGGATTAGGAACGGTGCCCAGATAATGGAGGGTCTACTCACCGTAAAGCCATTGTCTAACTCATCAGTTTTTTCATGAGCATCTAAGAGGAGCTGTAAGCCTCTTGATGGGCTGAACATGTGTGACAATCTCTCCTATGTTCAATGGCTTTCTTAGAATCACTTAAGGTACTTTTTTTCCCTTGTCAAATATAACATGTCTTTTATTAATAAATACAATAGTCCCCTCTTATCTGTGATTTTGCTTTCTGTGGTTTCACTTACGCATGGTCAGCCATGGCACAAAAATATTAAATGGAAAATTCCAGAAATAAACAATTTATAAGTTTTAAATTGCTTGCTGTTCTGAGAAGCATGATGAAATCTTGTGCCATCCTGCCCAGGATGTGAATCATCCCTTTGTCCAGCATCTCCATACTGTATATGCTCCCTGTTCATTACTCACTTAATAGTCACCAACTTGGTTATCATATTATAGTATCACAGTGCTTATGTTCAGCTAACCCCTATTTTATTTAATAATGGCCCCAAGATGCCAGAACAGTGATGCTGGCAATTCAGATAGGCCGAAGAGAAGCTGTAAGTGCTTCCATTAAGTGAAAAGGTACGTATGTATAAGAAAACAGTATATATATAGGGTTTGGTACTATCCACAGTTTCAGACATTCACCAGGAGACGTGAAACGTATCTCCTATGGATAAGGGTGAGGCACAGTAGTCCTTACTTTCCCCCTTGAGGAAAAGAAGAATTTATTGAATTTTATAACATAATTTATTCCTTTTCTCTAAGAAGATATCAGTGTAACTTTTGATGGGATGAAACATGGAAAACCATGTTCCGTACAATGAATTGTATATTTTTAAAAATAAATGTTTGTGATAAGCTCTTGAAATATCTAAGCAATGTATGAAAACATTATTGAATCATTTTAGGTTAGATGTACCTTATGAGTTAAAAGCAGCAGGCTCTATTTCTTGTTGATGAAAGGAGAAAATAGTCTCCCTTTGTAAGGCTAACGATTTCATCCTGGAGAACATTTTGTTCCTTAGGAAAGCTGTTGATTTCTCAGAAGGAGCAGTTTATTTTCTCATCTCAGGATGAGGAAATTGTTTGAAAAATATTTTATATGATTCAAAACTAGGTAAATCTATATGAATTCCAAAAGCTGTTTTATAGGAAAAACACATGCTATGTACACTTATATAATGCCAAGATATTCCATAGACTTAATAATATTTCATTGCTTCTATAGCCAGAGAATGTGTTGTTTCAAGTATAGACTGGTTTTTATTAAAGAGAGTGAAGAGCAAAATTTTCAGCTTTCTGTTTTGGGATGAATCAAGATACCCGAATCACAGCAATCATTAGGTTACAGTCTTGCCTGTTTCTCCATTAATTCTTCCTGAGCAGCAAACTGTAATTCTCAACTATGTAATTTCTGGCATTTTTCTCATAGATGGTCTAGGACACTGGTGTGGGAACTCAGGTAGCCATCATTGTGCTACAACAGTTGCAGGATACAAAAGAAAAACAAGACATTTCTGCCTTGAAGAATATTCACTTTTAGCTGGGAAGGCAGAATACATACTTGTGAAGAACAATTAAGGACAAATTTACAGACAATGTGTTCATTAACATTTACACATTAGCATATAACAATTACAGCTCCTATTTTCTGTACCAGAAACTTTACATAACATTCTATGGGACATATAACTACCTCTGCTTTACAGTTGAAGCTGAGGTTCAGAGAGGTTTATGAGCAACCCAGGGTTACTCAGTTAATAAATAACGAACTCAAGACTGGAATCTTGCTGCAGCTGACACCTGTGCCTGATCGCTTGCCTACTGCTGTATCTCCATAGGCAGCAGCAGTGAGTCTCATTCACTACCTTACCTTAGCACCTCACACGATGTTTGACACATAGTAAGTACTCAAGGATGATTTACAGGTTGACTGACCACTGCTAAAGCACACAAAAGACTAATCCTATTTTAAAGCTGTAACTTGTTATTGAAATAAATTTGTTTTCTCTGAAGTGGACTCTGTGTGGTTGGATAAAAGACTTTTTTTTTTTTTTCTCCATAAGGCATATATGGTTTTGCTTTCTCTGTTGAGCTTTTCTATCTGCCTCTGCTTTTTACAAATCATGAAGGTGACTTTAGGCTTAGGGAGGGCTGAAGTACTTCCTAGTTTTGTAGTCCCCCAATGCCTGGCTCTGCAGCCGGGTGCTTGGCTATAGCTGGGGTAGGGGTGCTACTCTCTGGACAGCCGACCTCAGAGGCTTCCGCATGGAAGAAGAGAGCGGAAGAGCCCTTTTCTCTGAGAGTTTGTTCTGCTTGTGGCTTCCTAAGTGCAGGCTGGGAAATGCGACTTATTATCCCTCATTAGAAGATCACTCTAATTTACAGACCTTAGAATGAAGTTATGTGCATGATGCACTTTTGAACTCATTACTGAGTATATTAAATCATATTGAAATGCTGTTCCTGCAGCAGGTGTACTGGTGACTGGGAGCTCAGACAGGGCCTTGGGTATAAAATGTCAGGCTGGCAACATTATTCGCTCTTCTTCTGTTGTTGCATTCCTTCCAGTTTGGAACATCTGTTCGTATTTGTTTATTGAGCCCTGGGGGCCCACTTATTCAAAACCATGCTTAACTTTATGAAAGTGCCATTTTAGGGACCTTTTTTTAAAAGCCACTCTGCTAAAAATGAATGATATATAATAAACAAGAACAGTTTAAGGGGTGGGAAGGATCATGCCATTTTAGCCCCTTTCATTTGCTGCAGGTGATTAAAGGACGTGGACTGCTCTTACAGAGGGAAATGGTCTTGGACACTCATGAGTGTGGGTGTTCTCTGGTGACTGGACTTTCAACGTGGGTTTTAAGCTTAGCCCCTGGTAACAAGTAGTCAGGAGCAGAAATGACAAGGATAGCAAGGTGGAAAGTGCTGCTGCTGCTGGTGGCTGGCAGGATGTCTTAGTCTGCTGGTGCATAAAAAGTACTGCTGACTGGATGGCTGAAACAGAAATTGATTGTCTCCCCGTTCTGAGCTTGAGGTATCATCAGGATTGGTTCCCTCTGAGGACTGTGGCAGAGAAATCTGTTCATGCCTCTCTCCTAGCTTCTGGTGGTTTGCCGGCAATTTTCGGCGTTTGTTGACTTCTGTTGTATCACCCTAATTGCTGCCTTCATGTCCACATGGCATTCTCCCTGTGTGTGTCTCTGTGTGTGTCTGTGTCCAAATTCTCCATTTCTATAAGGATACCAGTCATATCGGAATAGGGGCCCACCCTCATGACTTCATTTTAACTTGATTACTTCTGTAAAGACCTGTTAATTTCACCCTACTTTTACTCCTATGCTGGTGTGGCTTGAGAAGTATAGGTTACAGATAAATAAGGCATGGTTTCTTCCTTAGACAAGCAAATAGAACAGAATGGGAGACAAAGAGCAATACATAATTTTAATAGTCACCCCCAAATTGGCTCAGCTAATTAATTCAGACTTTGTTCTTACTCTTTATTTCAGATATTGATCATCTGCTGGCTTCTCTCATTTCCGTCCTGTTGATTTTTTAAACCTAATTCTACCTTTCTGTCAAGTTCCATGAGAGTGAAGTCTCATTTACATATTTTCTCTGAACCCAGCCTCCTGGGTGACCCTCTCTACTGTAGCCCAGGCCTACCCTGTTCTCCTGCCTAACCCAGAGTATTGAAATACTTTACATATATCACAGTATGCTGGTGTTCTTCAGTCTTCTCTATTTGGGAGAGGAAAGGTTTAGGAACTCTAAGGATGGAGGAGAGTTTGAGTAGAATTTTGAAGTGAATGTTGGGGTTTTTCATGTGGACATGGAATAAGAAGATAGAAAGACACAGAAGCTTGAAATAGTTTCATATGTTTTAAAGAGACTGCAAGATGTTTGGTATAAGCATGAGGTTCTCATGGGCAAGTAATGAGATGAGAGTTGAAAAATTGAGCATGGGCCAAATTATGACAGGTTAAGCATATTGCATTTTACACTGAAGGCAAGCAGAGTACATGGAAAATTTTTTTCAGTTTTATTGGATATAATTTCTGTACATCACTGTATAAGTTTAAGATGTACAGTTTGATGGTCTGATTGACATATATTATGAAATGATTACCGCAATAGTTTCCGCTAACATCCATTTTTCCTTATAGAGACAGTAAAAAGAAAAGAAAAAAAAATTAAAGAAAAATGTTCTTTTTGTGATGTAGACTCAGGATTTAGTCTCTTAAAAACTTCCCTATATATTATACAGCCCTGTTAGCTATAGTCATCCTGTTGTACATTACCTCTCTAGCATTTATTTAGTATTTTATAACTGGAAGTTTGTAACTTTTGGCCACCTTTCTCCAACCCCTGATTCCCCCATACTCTACCTCTGTTAACCACAACTCCAATTTATCTATGACTTTTTTGTTTATTTGTTTTTTAAATTCCACACACAAGAGAGATCATATAGTATTTGTTTTTCTCTGACTTATTTTACTTAGCATAATGCCTTCAAGGTCTATCCATGTTATTGCAAATGCTAAGATTTCCTAAATTTTTTTTAATGGCTAAATAATATTCCGTTGCATATCTGTACCACCACTTCTCTACTTATTCATCTGTCAATGGACTCTTAGGTTTTTTACATGTCTTCGCTATTGTGAATAATGCTGCTATAAACATGGGGGTGCAGATATCTTTTCAAGATAGTGTTTTCATTTCCTTTAGATATATATACCCAAGAGTGGCATTTCTAGATCTATTTTTAATTCTTTGAAGAATCTCCAATACAGGGGCTGTACCAATTTACAATCCCACAAACAGTGAACAAGAGTTCACAGGGGTTTTCCCCACATCCATGCCAGCATTTGTTATTTCTTGTCCTTTTGTTGATGACCATTCCAACGGGTGTGAGGTGTATCTCATCATGGTTTTGATTTGCATTTCCCTAATGACTAGTGATATTAAGCATCTTTTCAAGTACCTTTTGTATATTTGCGTATCTTTTTTGGAGAAATGTCTATTCAGCTTCTTTGCCTATTTTTAAATTATTATTATTATTATTATTATTATTATTATTATTATTTTTTGCTATTGGGTTGTATGAGTTTTTATGTATTTGGATATTAACCCCTTATCAGATACATGGTTTGCAAATATTTTTTTCCCATTCCACAGGTTGTCTTTTCAATTTGCTGATGGTTTCTCTTGCTGTACAGAAGCTTTTTAGTTTGATGTAGTCTCAGTTGTTTATTTTTTGATTTTGTTGCCTGTGCTTTAGAAGGCATATACAAAAGGTCATCCTAGCAATGGTTTTAGAGATTATTACACATTAGCTTCTCTGTATTTATAAATCTATTATTTTATAAATTGGTCTAAAACTTTTCTGATGTTTCTTAGATCCATTTTTTTCTCATTCTTGGTAAATTGGAGCAATGGTCACCTTTTATAATTATTGCTCAAAAAATATCTTTGATGGTTCAAAGATAAAATCTGGGTGTTCTTTCACCCTTTTTGAGTGGAATTTGGTCCTCAAGGCTTGAATTTATATAGAGTATTAAATTAGCTAGACTTATTGTGGTGATAGTTTCATAATATATATAAATATTGAATCATTATGTTCTATACCTGAAATTAATATGTTATATGTCAATTATATCTCAAAAATTATTTTTAAAAAGGACAACAGAAAGAGCATGGGAGATTTGTAGCACACATCAAGAAAAGACATATCTGGAATCTATACATAATAACTGATAAGAAAAAACTGAATAGAAAAATGAACAAAATACTTGGTTGGCACTTTAGAAAAGAGAATATCCAAATGGCCTATAAATGTAAAAGCATTTATTACCCATTAGGGAAATTTATTAGAAAGACAATGAAGTACCATTACATACCTAATTATGTAGATAAAAAAATTTACATCTGATAGTACCAAGTATTGTCAAAGATGAAAAATGGGAATGCCCATATATTGCTAATAGGAGCTGTGAAGTTTGGCAATGCCTAATTTTTAAAAAAATTAAATTTATTGGGGTGACGCTGCTTATAAAATTATATGTTTTAAGTGAACAATTCTATAATACATCACCTGTATATTGCATTGGGTGTTCACCACCCAAAGTCAGATCTTCTGTCACCATGTATTTCACACCATTTACCCTTGTCCATCTTCCCTCTCCCCACTTTCTTATTGATAATAGCCATTCTAATAGGTGTGGGACGGTATCTCATTGTGGTTTTGATTTAAATTTCCCTAATAGCTAGTGAAGTAGAACATATTTTCATAGGTCTGTTGGCCATTTGTATGTCTTCTTGGGAGAAATGTTCTGTTGAGATCTTCTGCCCATTTTTAAATTGGAAATTTTGTTGTTGAGTTGTATGAGTTCTTTGTATATTTTGGATATTAGCTCCTTATCAGAGGCATTGTTTGCAAATATCTTCTTCCATTCAGTTAGTTGCCTCTTTGTCTTGTTGATGGGTTTTCTTTCTTCCTTTTTTTTTTTTTTTTTTGTTGTGCAGAAACTTTAATTTGATATAGTCTCATTCATTTATTTTTTGCTTTTACTTCCTTTGCCATTGAGGTCAAATTCATAAAACCCTCTCTAAAACCAATATTCATGAGTTTAGTACCTATATTTTCTTCTATGCAATGTATTAAATATATATATATGTGTATGTGTATATATATGTATGTATGTATATGCAAATAATTTTTGACAGAGGAACCAAAAACATACAATGAAGACAAGAAAGCCTCTTCAATAAATGGTGCTGGGAAAATTAGACAACCACATGTTAAAGAATGAAACTAGACTGCTATCTGTCACCATATACCAAAATTAACTCAAAATGGATCAAAACCTAAATATAAGACCCAAGGCAATGCCTAATTTTTAAAAAAGTAATCTGATCCTGTGTTACTTTCTTATTTCCTTTGGGATACTTGATCATCTTCTTTCCAGTTCTTTATTCCTTCCTTCCCTCCTTCCTTCTTCCCTCCCTCTCTTGGCCCTGACCCCCATAGTATTGTGTGCAATCATTCTTATATTACCTATTACATTTCACCATTGCTTTCTAATGGATGGACTATTTTCACCTTGCTCCTGGCTTGGGAAGAACCTTCTTTAGCCCCAGTCCCTAGTGCACGCTCTATGACTATGCCTTATTTTTCCTGATTGCTGTAATTTTTGTTGCACTGGAGGGAACATTAAAAGGTTAAAATGGACACATTTGCTAATTGGGGATGGTGATGTTTGAGTCAAAAGAATTCCTGACTCTGCTAGGTAAAATTTCTTGTTTGCATATAGACTGGCTGAAAAGATTTTCCTAGGTTTATATTTCAAATCATTATTGTCTGTTTTTATTTATATGATTTTAAATAATAAATACAATCATATTTAAAGTTTTGTGTAAGGCAAACCTCTGTTCATACTGAGTTAAAGAAATGCACTGTCATGCTTATTATTTATTTCAAAGCACTTAACTTTTCCCCTTAAAATGATTACTTTATATATTTAGGATATACTTACCTCTAGGTTGGGATGGGTAGGGAATAAGGAAGTACAAGGAACTTTCCAACTATATTGGTAATGTTCTGTTTCTTAAGAAAGGTGGCACCCCAATGTTTATTGTGCAAGCCTTTATACATTTTTATGAAATTAATATTGCATAATTAAAAATGTTATACCTATTAAAAACACTAAAATTAAAAAGAATAAATTGACCAATCTTAATTATTGTGTTAAAAGATAAAGTTTTAATTGGCTAAACCTGACAGAGTCCTGCATTCTTTTATTTACTTATTCATTCAACAAACATTCACTGAGCAGCACTTACTGTGCTCTGTGATAGAGCTATAAAGTCAAATAATTTGGCTTCAGATCCCATCAAATCTTCCAGTACAGTGGAATAAAAAAATTTGTAAACAAATAATTATGTGTTTCTATGTCCAGGGATACACTAGACATATGAAAATGTGCTATGATAGCTGAAAGGTGTGTGTGCACTTATGGATAAGTATGTCAAGGCAGTCGTGGATGACGTCACAAAAAAGAGATTCCAAGCCTCTCTTTTTCTTAATTATATCAAAAGTATGATCCCTGTGAGCCTCATTCTCTGCATTGGAAGCTTATGAGAACTATTTATCCCTCGGTAGTTGGATAAATATTTTGCATAAGCTCCCAATGCAGAGAATGAGAGGGTGGCACAGGTGGCTGGTCTTGTTTTTATGCACCTGTCTGCATGCATTTTTTTTTTTTTGATGCATCCTTTGTTAATTTATCTCCATTCCAGAACCAATAGATGTTTTACTTTAAGGAGGAGAGTTTTATTCAAGTCACATAGGAAGACTATGAGGAGGTAGTAATTGCTGTTCTGGGTTATGTGAGGAGGGAATATGAGCCTAAGTGATTAATTCATGCCTGGCCCCGTTTTTATTTTTTTCATTAGTTCAGAAATACAGGGAAGTGGTAGAGAGTGAAGGGAAGGGGAAATCAGTTTAGGGATTAAGTTAGACATATCATGCAATTTGGACATAACTCTGGAACATCGTCTGGAGCATTTTCACTGGAAGAGGTAATACTTGGGATGTTTATAAATTGAATTTGGTGCTGATAAAAGAATCGATTTAAAATCCCAGTGTTATGTTCATTCTCTAGAGGCAGAGCTAACCAAAGGGCAGAAGTGAGGGGTTACGTTAAATAGGACGAGTACCCTGGGCCCGAGATACCAAGGACGGAATGAATGCTCTTTATATCTTTGTAGTTGGGGATTGCATTATAAAATTTACTTTCGGAGGTAGGGGATGAGCTGAACAGGAAATATTCACTCCTATTCCCCCAACATTATCGTGTATTTTCTCTAGTTTTTATTAGACTGGTGCGCTTTCTACCTACCTACTACTAGAAACATTTCTCATGCCCTTTCTAGCAGTCTCTAGATTAGAGAATGTTTTGGGACTTCATTAACTGTTTAAGACTGAAATATATGAGATGCTTGACTAGTATAGTTATGGAAAAGCAAAGCTGATAGTAATTCAAAACCTTTCCACTGCATAATACTCAGGGCCAGTATCTTATTCCTGGAGAATATCTCAAACAGTCTTAACTTGTACTTTTCTTGACCTACTAATAATTTTCCCAGAAGGAAATAATAAGACTATCAACTTTAATTGACATCTTGTAACTGTTATGGAAATAACAAGTGATCTTAACAATTGAATTCGATAAGCAGATACATTTTCTCATCTATAATTGATGAAATTTGGGCAGCAGTCCAAAATTATACCTTCACAGTCAAAGTACAATAAAGTTAAGAGGAAAAAATTTAGGTATTTGAGTAACAGCAATAATAAGAAAATTATTTCATTATTTTTCCCTGATTTTTTCATTCATTTCTTCATTCATTCACCCACTAAATAAATATTTATTGGGTACCTATTATGTGCTAAGCACTGAGTGAAGTGTCAGGGGTAAAATGATGAACAAACAGAAGTCTTAGCCCTATAGAATTTATCTGATAGGAAAGACAGATATTGAATAAATAATCATCTACATTTATCATTACAAGCTATACTAAGTGCTATAATGAAAGTATATGAGGTACTGGAGAACTTGGAATAGACAGACTTGGTTTAGCCTGTGAATCAAAGAAAGGTTCCTTGAGAAAGTGCTTTTATTTCATTTTTATTTTAAACATTTACTTATAACAGTTTTCAATTTTGTGACTTTCACATGTCAGTCTTCTGTTTTTGTAGTTTTTCCCCCCTAAATATTAGAGCTAATTTTTGAGTAGGAGATGTTCCTTTTTGTAAAGAATTTAACTGGCTAATTACAGAAAAGTAGTAGGAAAGATTTGGAAGAATTTACAGAGTTCAAAGTTTATTAACTTTGATAGAAATTATGAAAATTAATAGGACTATAGTAAGTCTTTGTATCTCATAGACCAGGTGGTTACAACATAAATATATCCCAAGCTGTTTTGTTTGTAAAATACCTGTTTTTCATATAGCTAGTTTTTTATTTTTATAATTTCTTTAATATTAAAATGTCACTTCAGTTCTCATCTGGAGTAATTTGGCATGTAGATAACCTGTATTATTTCTTTTCAAATTCTGTATTTGTTTTTAAGACACATAAGCAATGAAGTAGTTGAGAAAGTGGTTTTGGAGTTGAGATCTGAAGGGAAACTAGGAATTAAGTAAAGAAAATGGAGTGTGTCTTAGTCAACTTGGGCTGCTACAACAAATACCATGGACTAGAGATGGCTTAAACAACAAGTATTTCTCACAGTTCTAGAGGCTGGGAAGTCACAGTCTAGAGGCTGGGAAGTCCAGGAAGTCTAGAGGCTGGGAAGTCTAGAGGCTGGGAAGATGTTGGGAGATTTGGTTTGGTGAAGGCCTGCTTTCCAGGTTGGCAGATACCTGTCTTCTTTTTGTGTCCTCACATTATAGAGAGCAGAGAAAGAGAGAGAGAGTGAGTAAGCTTTCATATCTCTTCTTATAAGTCCACTAATCCCATCTGAGGGTTCCACCACCTAAAATCATTACATTTGAGGATGAAATTTTAATATAAGACTTTGGGGGGGGATGGGGAAGGAAATGTATAAATAATCAGTCTATAACAGAGTTCTCCAGTTCTGGAACAATATGTGCAAAGGTCTTGAGGTAGGAAGAAGATGTGCAATTAAGGAACTTAAAGAAGCCAGCGTCTGGACCTCCAAGACAAGAATAGAGGGCTACACTATGAAGCTGGTGAAATAGGCCGGGACCACATCATTCAGGGTCTTAGAGTAAGAATTAAGGATTTTATAATTATTTTAAGGAAACAGGAAAATTCTTTGAGGATTTTAAGCAGGAGACTAGCATGATCGTATTTGCATTTTGAAATCAGTATTATAGAGTGGAGAATGGATGTGGGGAAAAGAAAATGTTGGAGGGCCAATGAAGAGGATATTCCTTGGAGCAGGAGAAATGTCATCATAATTTGATTAGGTGTGGAAATGGAGATGGAGACCATTGGATGGTCTGAGTTATTTAGCGATAAGTTGGTAGGACTTGATGATAGATTGGAAATAGGAGGTGAAAGACACAGAGGTGTCAAGCCTTATTCCAGTTATCTGATTTGTTGTACTTGGCAATAGTGCTTATCACTGTGATAAAGATCTTTGGAAGAGGGTAAGATTTGGGACAACAGTCATGAAGCTAGTTTTGTGATTAAGGGAAGGATTTGAGGGGTCTCTGAGATATTCAAATGAATATATGAAGTAGGCAGTTGTATATGAGCCTGGAGCTCAGAAGAAAATGGCTAGGGATGTAAATTTGGAAGTTTTTTACATACATATTGTTTTTAAAGCCATATTTTGGTGAAATATGGGCTGTGGTTAAGGAACTAACTAATGCAATTTAGCTCAACATGACTACATGGAGGTTCATAAAATTTTTAGCATTGGATGGAAACTTAGAAATTACCTTTAAAATTTATTTTTAAACTACTAAAACAATTTTTATTATTTTCACTATAAAGTAACGCATGCTTATTATAAAATATTTTTGGAAAAGCTAGCTAGCTCTCCTTCTCCTTTCCCCATTTTTGTAAACAGATGATGAAAAGGCCACTTTAGGAGATGAAAGTGGCTCATCTTCACCAGCAGATCTGGGTCTAGAACCGTAAACTCTACAGATATGGTTACTTTATATTATGGTCATAAATTGTTTTTAACCTAGTAATTCTTTGATGTGGAAGGATAAGATCTTGTGAAACAGAGAAGACATCTATTACTATTATTTTGATTAGAAACAGGACCATTTCTTAAAAAAGGATCTTCAACACCAGGACATTTGTAGGTCCTGGATGACATAAGTAATATACCACACAGAGACATCCTTTTATCTTCTCTTCTTTTCTCTCCTAAGGTTACTTGGTTACCTGATTTCCCTGATACCATTTTGGTATGGAGAAGGCCAGGTCATATTGGAACCTTCTGTTATTTTGTACAAATTTGTAGTTTCAGATCTAGTTGAATTATTGTTTTTTAACTGAAATTAATCAACATATAGGTTCATGTAATTATGGAATTGGAAAAAACAGCAGTATTTTTATCTCAGTGCCATATCGGGAAACAGGAAGAGCAAGGTTAAAGACAAGAGTTCTCTTGTCCGTCCCTAGAAATTAAAGGGTTAGGTGCTCTCATGTGAGCTTCTGACCAACATAGGTAATGGGAGAGTTCCTGGCAGGAAAAAAATGAATTGAGGAGGTGGAAAAGAGTTTTGTGCCCTCTGTTTTCCTAGGACAGCCAGGATGAGAGATCTTAAAGTAAGTAACTTCAAGAAATCTCAAACCATGATCTTGCCCCAAGTATTGCTGCTGAAACCACAGAATAACCTTGTACTGGAAAGGGCTAGCCCAGTGGAAATGTAATTAATCTTTTTGGCAGTTATTTATTTTCAAAACAAGAATGAATCAGGGATTTTATCAGAGGTTGGTAGTGAGTCATCTTTGAAGAAAAATTCTAATCAAACTCTGGACATCTGGGGCAGGTTGGAAGACAGGATTCTGACCCCTTACAGAAGTAGTGTATCTTATCAATAATTTTTTGCTTGTCTTTTAGTAGATAATGATGCAGGCAAGTTGGATAGTGAATGTACTGTTGTTTATTACGTATCATTCAAAAGAGAGAACTACCTGAAGACATCAATATTTTTAGTGACTGTATTTTGGTGTATACTATAGGTTGAGTTTGTTGGGAAGCAGACTCTCAGATGAAGATGAATAGTCAAGGGCTTATTAAGAATTGCAGAAGGAAGAGAAGCAGGATTGGGTAGAAGGAGAGGTTGAGCTGTGATGCAGACTCAGCAGAGGCCTCGGCCAACCCTGGGGACATCTGAACTTTGGATGTCCCTTCAGAGTTGTCCTGACTGGGCCAGGAGCCAGGCCATTATATTCCCATGTCAATCAGTCATTAGATTCTGGCCATCCTAAGAAGGTGTAATCTTGGGTGAGGCAATTCAACATGATAGTCTGATAGCTGAGCTTCTGCTTTCAGCACTCCCAGAAGCTGGGGAGTAAGTCCTTCATTAATGATGGGGTTGCAATCCCAGCAGTCACCACAGTTCACCCTTGGGACATTTTGATTCTCTTCTTTGTATCAGTTCTGGAAGTGATTCCTCTAGGATTCCACTGGGTCTTTTCCTTTAATGCAAAATTAGAAGAGAAAGGTAGTTTGACAACTATAACCCTTGCATTTGCAATTGGTCCTGGGACCACATGGATACTCATAGTTATTCTCTCTAACTTTTCATTCTAGATTCCCATCATCCTTCGTTAACACCTTTGCTAGTCTTAGTGGCTTACTTGTTGGTGCAGCTCAGACCCTCATTCCGGAGGAGTCGAAGCCCTTGATGTGAGGAGCCTACAGTGCCCAGGTGGAAACTTCAGCTTGTGGCTCAGTGAGACTTTTGCTGTGTCCCCTGGAGTAAGCATTTCCTCTTTGGACATCGGGACCTGTAATACCACAGAGCCCCACATTGCGGGGCCAGGAAGCACAGATTTCCCAAATGAGACTCTGGGAATAATGGTAAATGGGGCCATTTTTTCTTCTACTCCTTGGTTCTCAGACCCATATGTTTTACTTGTTAGAGACCTAGTACTCATGTAAATGTCATTGATTTAAAATGTATACTGCATCTGGTAGATGGTCTCTTAACTTTACAAGGTAGTATTTTTGAGTTGGCACTTCAGCTATGCTTTCAACAGGCTGTTCCATCATTCTACCAGCTTTCAGCTTCTAGGTGTTCCAGTACATTATATGAGAAGTAGATCCTATGGTCATTGCCCTCTCCTAGCTTCTTTGCTGAAATATACATTGCTTGGTCTGATGTGATATTATGCAGGCTACTTTTTCAATGGATCAAATATCTGAAAGCCTTTGAATAGTAGTGCTGAATAAGGTCTTTGGTAGGAAAGGCAAACCTTTACTTATATTTCCTTGAAATTATGTTTGTTCCTATGAAAATGAATAATTATTCCTTCTAAGGAGGAAAGGTCCAATGTAATCAACTTGCTACCAGTGGGTGCTTGGCCTCTTGAAGGGTGAATCTGTACTGAGGACTCAGTATTGGTCTTGCTGTTAGCAGGTTAGACATTCAAGTCACAGTAGCTAGATCACCCTTGGTAGGTAAAGGGTCATTCTTTGAATACATGCAT
Source organism: Eonycteris spelaea (assembly GCA_003508835.1). Classification (NCBI taxonomy): domain Eukaryota; kingdom Metazoa; phylum Chordata; class Mammalia; order Chiroptera; family Pteropodidae; genus Eonycteris; species Eonycteris spelaea. The sequence continues at coordinate 3,547,124 of PUFA01000127.1, read as the reverse complement.
GGCCTCCATCTCTGCCACCATGACTATCCCTCAATGTATCCATTGTGTCCATCACGGGATAGTATTGACAGAGGCTGGCACTTCAACTGGCTGAGTTGTTCTGTCTACTTAGTTGTTCAGTGCCTCTTCTATGACAGATGATCTCTGATGGACGTTGACATGTGATATAAAGATTTTCTTACCTCATCCCTACCCTATATGTCCATCCACATCCCTATTCCCTAGATCTCTTGGCCCTGATCTTACATTCTTCTTCCAGGCTCCTGACCAATTAGCCAAGCCATTTACCCATGCATCCATGTATAATCTATCCTTGGGCCATTTCTCTTTTCACAAAGTCAGTGACCAAAGCTCTGCTTGCTAGAGGGAATTCCCTTACTAATGTATTTCTAGACCAATCCTGAGTAGGGTTGTAGTGCAGCCGCCACTTATTTTTGGCTTTACCCGCACACTGAGCTGACCCACATGTAAACCAAACTTAAGCTTTTTCCTTCTTCCATCAGCTGGTCATGTGACCATAGGTGTGCCCTGAGGGAGAGGCCCTGATGTAAACAATGGTGGATGACATGTGGATCTGGGTTACTTGCTTGTGCAAATTGCTTCTGCTCTTTGGCCCTGTTGTGTTCAGTCTCCCATGTACCATTTCCATCTGGTCCTGTTCTACCTATGACTGGACATATCAAATTCATAAGGGGCAGTTCCAACTTTATGTCCCATGGTCAGACACTTCATCTCTACCACGGCCCAGTAATGTGCCAGGAACCATTTTCTAAAAGATGTTTAATTCTCAGTTACAGATGGCATGCCACAGAACCCTATGGATCTGTGTTATGATTCCCCCATTGGTACCTGCAATAAGTTAACCTCTTTTCTTAATGCTGGAGCTTCAATTACCATAGGATCTTTTAGGATATGTAATCCAAAAAGCAGAGTTGCTTGAATTGCAGCTTGACCTGTCACACTGACAAATTTTCCTGCTCTGGACACCTCCTTTCCTAAAAGCTGGAAACAGTGTATGTGTTGAAGCAATATTTTCAGGTTTGAAATATGATCCCTTCATAACCCAAAGAAATCTGCTAGGTCTTATGCTTCTTTTTTCATGATGAGAATGCACATTATAGTGTTGTCCTGTACTTTTTAGGGAAAGGCCTCGCTTAGTCCAGTCCATTAGACATCTAAAATTTTTACTGATATGCTGGGGTACTGAGTTTTCAGAGGGTATATCTCCCATACTCTGGAGTTCATGTATCTTATCATGGTCTCCAGTGTACCAGCACATCTTGCTTATCTGTTGCTTAGCAAGTTGTCATTAATATAGTTGGCCAATGTGATGTTTCTGAGATGTCTAGTTAGTTTAGGTCTTGCTGGTTTACATTATGACAGAGAGTGAGTGAGTTAATATAGTCCTTGGACAAGACTACAAATGTTTACTGTTGTTCATTTCAGGTGATTGAAAACTGTTTTTGATCTCCACTTATGGTAGAGATGAACAAGAATGCATATGCCGCATATCATGAACCTGAAGCTGCTTTAGCAAAGATTTCACATGTGGTATAGCAGGTACAAATGGAGTCATACTACTTGGTTGAATTTGTGGTAATCCATGTCTACTCTCTAATACTTCTAGTTTTTACAGGAACCAGAGTGGTTAATTAAATGAATAGAATTTAATTCTTTAAATATAGTACTAATCTCTGCCATTCTCCATGGAAGGTAGTATTATTTTTTATTTTTCTCTCTTGGCAGTGGCAGAGGTTTGCAGAGGTTACATCTTGGCTTTCCACACCACTTTACTTCTCACTCTACAGGCCAAGGAACCAATGCAGAGGTCCTGGCAAGTAGCAAGTATACCCATTTCAATTATCCATGTGGGGAACCAGGAAAAGACCATCGGGGGTCAATGGACTGTGAACTGGACCGGGGTCAGGACTATTTATTATCTGCTCCTATATACCTTCACTCTACAGGGAGGCCATGGTGATATTTCAGTTTTCTAGGTTTCTGTATTAACTTGGATCCACTTAGAGGAAGAGGATCTTTACACCTTACAGGATGCCATGGGAAGGAGGTGTGTGCCTCGAATGAGGGGCTTCTTCAGCAGAGGCAGTCCTTGAAGGGACTGGCAGTTGAAAGCATTCTCCTTGCGATGCCCTAGCAGATGGGAAGCAAGTTCCTGGAGGGAGATCTGGGGAACGTATTAACATTTATTACAGTGCCCATCTCCTACTATACCAGCTCCTCTCTGATCCCCATCCTTCACACCTGTATTCTGCCAGAGGCATGTTGACTAAATCTAGTGAAGTATAAGCTTTAAGGCCCTTTACTTGCATGGGTCCCTTTCGAGACCTAGAACTAATTTTGTATTCTTTTTCTTGGAAAGCTTCATAAAAATTAAATCTTTCTCTGATTCTGCTTCAGTTATTCTGAGTTTGGGAAGGAGAAGAGAAAGATATTGACATTTGAATATCTATTCTGTCCCAAGCATCATGGTTGGTATTTTGTATGTACTATATTATTTTAGTTTGGGAACTTGTTTGCATTTCTTCAATGTTCACAATCTCTGATTTCTAAGTACCTTCTTTGCATATGCTTGTCCTTTTGCCTGGAAGATCCTTCTTTACTTTGCTTATTTGTGGAAGCCTTTCTAATCCTTTTTGATTTAACTCAGATACTGGCTCATTTTGGAGTCCTTCTTGATGCCTGAAAAAGGCCTGGGTGTTTCTCACAGCGCTGTGTGGGCATCCCTCACTAATTTTCTCACAGATCACAACTGCTGTTTATATCAGTGTCTCCCTTGCTCTTCTCTGAGTTCTGAAATGGCCGATTCTGTGTTTTCACCTTTGCATCTTTAGGCTCTACAGTCTGTGTCATAGTGTGGGCGTGCATTAAATATGGGTTGAGGATTCTCCAGTCTGGAAAAAAGTCTCAAGAGCATCAAATTCCCTTCCTTTTGAGAACAGAGCTCATGAAGCTACTTCTGACAAAGAAATGTGATTTTCTAGTTTCTCAAAACAGGGTAAAGATGTTCTTAGAAAAAAGAAACAGACATTCCTAGTAGCAAAATTACGCTGTATATTTTCACTGCAAAAGAATAAATCAGCATTCTAGTTTGTCAGTAAAATTCTTGAGAATACTTTATCCAGAGTCAATCCCCAGATCTTGAATACTTTTAAGTTAATGGATAAAATTGAATTTTAGAAGATGTATTAAAAGTTAGAGAATCTGGACTCTACATGGCAAATCATCAATTTTATACTTTCCAGATATTTTTATACAAAAATAGGCTCGTCCTGTATATCTTGGTTTGAAATTCCATATCAATCAATAAATGTTGATGGCATCATTTGTGATTTATGAATAGTATTTCATTTATATGGATATACCATAATTTACTTAAACAATCTGCTTAAAAATATTTTTAAGTTGTTTCTAATTTTTATTTACCATCATAAACAAAATGTCAGGGAACATCTTTATGCATGTATCTTTGCCCATGTATCTAATTATTTACTTCAGACAAATTTGGAAAAAATGGAATTTCTTGCTTAAAGAGTATAACTTAACTTAAAAAATTATGTATATATGTATATGTGTACATAGACATGTGGAGATATATATGTATATGTATATACACATACATTTTTTATATTATTTATTGATTTAGCTACTTGATAGAGACAATCTCATGCCTTTCATTGCTGGGGAGCAGCTGTTCCCAGCTCCCTCTGCATCTCAGTGGGCCATGTGGTGTAATTCTTATATGGACACTGAGCAGAAGTAATGGGTGGCACTTCCTCTTGTGCCTTTTCTATGGCCTCTCGCTTCTCCTGTCTCTCAGCTGAGTGTTGATTCCCCAGGTGACCTCGGTAACCACACTGAAGACAGTAGAGGCTCTGTTGATCAGGCTCTATAATTCCCTCTGTCAGTGAGAGAATGAGAGGCCCTACCACCCATCAGGATTACCCATTCAGATGGTAGGCAAGTAAGAATTACACATCATGTGAAGCCACTGTAATTAGAGGGTTGTTCGTTACAACACCTAGTGCTTCTTATCAAATATAGCTGGCTTGTTCTCCAGAAAGATTGTTCCTCTACCAACAGCATATGAGAGTGCCCCTCTTTGTTCCCTTCATCCTTACCAACACTTCCACAGTGCTTAAAAAATTGACCGGGGTAAGTGATAGGTATTTCCTTGTTCAATCATGCAATTCTTTGAGTCCTAGTAAGTTAGACATGCTGATTAACTACTTGTATTTCCTCTTGTCGCAGAGATCTATGACTTCAAAAATCCTGGAAGTCCAGAAAAAAAAATCTAAGTTTTAAAAGTTCTCTTACATGCATATTTATGAGCTCTTAGAGATACTCTTTAATGCAAAAAAGCAAGGCTGAGTTAACAGAACTATGAGAGTAACTTCAATATAGTCTATTTGGAGCTTCCTCTCAGTGGGGCTGCAAGCCAATCTGATGGGTATGTATGAGTAGAAGGAAAAAACTCAATGCAAGTTGTTCAGTTATTTTAATGAGTCTTGAATTAATTTGATTTAATTGAATGATACTAATCGATGAAGAAAAGGTGATCGAATAGGCTGTACAGTGGTTATTGAAAGTTCATATTTTTTTCTAATTTACCTTTGATATATTACCTTTCTCCTTTTGTGCTCTGTGGACAGATTCTAAAAATAGTTTAGTATTAATTGAAACACACCATAACAGATTAGAGAATGCTCTGTGTACTTTGGTTTGCTTTTATATTTTTAAACTAAGGGTTAAGATATTTTGTTCTTTGAGTTGGATAACTGAACACAAAAATAGCCTGTGATGCATCATCATGTTTGTTGCTAAAAAACCTAAGTCCATAAGGGATGAGATAATTTGCAGAGGCAATAGAAGGGAGAGGAGAAGATTTACAGCAAGAATCAGATTAGTGTAGAAAAGGGAGAAGGAAAATATGGGCTTCCACCAGACTGAAGACATGATTCTCAAAGCTAGGCCCTGTGGATTCAGAGCATTGAGGACCCAGACTCATATTTATGCTGAGGCATCAGGACCTTAAGAGAATGGCTGCATGGTACACAGGAGGGGGCCTGACCTCAAGCTGGGGGTTCCCAGCCTTACACATATCTCTACTTCTGGCAGAGCACAGAAGGCACAAGAATTCCTAGGTCTGAGGAGACCATGTAATCCGGGACAGTGGGTACTTCAGTAATAATTTATGAGGACAGATTACGTCAACATGACCCTGAAGAGAGGGGCAACCTTCACAAAGCTGTGAAGGGGAGCAAGCCAGAAATAACTTTATTTATTAAAAATTGATTATTTTGCACACCTGAGTTAGTGGACAGAGATTAATGTCCACTCTGTCCACATTTCCTGGGGCCAAACATCTCAGATCATTATGTGCTCATAAGGAGCTATAGTTTTATTTAATTGCATTTGTTCATGTTCTGTAATTTGATAATATTTCCTTTGAGCACACATTTAAATAATTATTCAACTAAAACAATGTTTTCAGAGTTGGCCTGGCAAAGGGGCTTTGAAATCAGAAGACGCCAGTAATATATGATCCCTCAGCAAGAGGTTTACATTTAAATTTCATCATGACTTAGCATAAATCAGAGCAGATTCATTGTGTGCATTTAACTTGGGATAGAGTTATCTGGAGAAAATGCATCTTAAAATCATTAAAAGTGGTATAGAGTGTCATTGAGCTCTAGTTGTAGGACGCTGGATTCCAAATTTTAGGAAAGGACCCCAGAGTTTCCCCTGATTTATCTTTGCTTTAGGATATTTGAGATTTCAGCCATTGCATTAAGCTTTGAGTTCCTTGAAGAGAAGTTAGAGGGATGTTCTTGGGAGCAGACATGGTGGCTGGCCCTGGCTTTAGGGCCAAAGCCTTGATTTTGGAAGGCTGGACTCCCTGTCACATGAGAATAGACTGTTGCACCAAGCCCTTCACTGTCTTAGTTTGTTTTGAGGCCTGAAGCCACCCTGGTGATGCCTGCGCTCCTACTCTGGGTTCCGAGTTACTGCTGTCTTTCTCATGTTGTTGCATTTGGGTTAGTACTTGGGAATCTATTTTGCTAATGCAGATCTTATTGCAGGGCAGGACAAACCAGTCCCTATTTGTTCCCCACCAACGGTCTGCAACATTTTAGAGTAATTTTTGGCATCGACGTTGTCTGTGAGTGGCTAAAAAACTGATATAATTTCTGTCCACTGAGACCTGCTGCCACTAGCAAGCCTGCCTTGACCAAGTCCTTCCTCCTCACCTCTTGGGCCACCTTTATGTGAGACCACTGCTGTTGCTGTTTTGTGGGGTTATGGTTATGCCAAAGTGCTTGAAGCCCGCTCAGTATGGTTTTTATTTATTTTTTATATTTACTTTTTTTGCTTGTATAACCATGGTTCCTTCACGGTGACTGCAGGGGTGTCATCCACCTTCTATTCAGGTTCTGTTCAACGTGGTTGTAGCACGCACTGCAGGCTGCCCAGAAGGTCACTTTGTTGATATAGCTTTATGAGGAGATCAACATATCTAATGCCTATTTCTGATTTCTGTGAAGGTCACTTCTAAGGTGGCATGGGTCTGGGAGTTCATCTTTGTTGAGGGAAGCAGCGGGAATTCTGTTAATCACCAATGTGAAGGGAGAGACTTAGCTGATATTACTTCTATATTTGCAACAGCTATAACATTAAGGATTTTGAAGAGATCTGAGAACATGGGCTGATTTGGAGCAGTCTCAAGCCTCTATTCTGGAGCTTGAACTATGCTTTTTTTTGGCAGTCACTCTTGCTTCAGATTGAATTCAGAATCATAATGTTGGGACTTCACAGGACCTCTGTCTCTTTTACATTCTATTTTTCTTTGACCTACAGATTAGTTAAAATAGATTTTTAGTCTTACATTTTTTAAACTATGTTTTGGTAGATACATAACAAAGCAGATGATCTAATAACACTTAAGACCTCACTTTTATAAAAGGGTTTTGGGGGATCTGGCCAATGAGAATGAAGCCTCTGTTTCTGATACATAATCTTGGTGAGATGCATGGATAGGAATAATCTTTTCTCATAGTCAGGAGCTGGGAGTGGTAGGGTTGGGGAGAGGAGGTGAGTCAGGTCAGACTAATGCTCTGGTAACACATGTAATCTCAGTGTCTTGCAGTGAGAATTATTTCTTGATCATACATTGTATTTGCAGACCCTGATGCTCCGTGGGGCAACTCTATTTCAAGCAGTGATTTAGGAATCCCACCTGGTTCTTTCCAGCGTTTCTAGATATCGACACATGGATTCCAGTCCAGTGACAGGGAAAACAGAGTTGGAGGGTTGTGCAGGAGATTTTCACTGCCTTTGCCCAGAAGGGATGCATGGTGCCTCTACGTAGAGTTCATTGGTCAGAATTGGTCACCCTACCCTGCCTAACTGTAAAGAGGCTGGGAAGGGAAGTCTCCTCCCAGGAATGAGAGCAGACCTTGCTGTTTGTGACCAATCGTAATGTTTACCCAGTGGAAGATAGATGATAAAGGGACTAAGGCTCTTGTCATGAGGTGGGGCTGCTGTGGCTGGCATTCTCCTGAAGTTTTCTTCCTTTCTCCCAACCAGGGACCATTTTAACGATTTAGCAGTGCTAACATATGATGTCTACTTCACATCCGTGATTACCTACATTTTTGCCTGAGAGTTTCTGCTATGGGGCTCATGTTGAGAGAGTGTGGAGCAAAGGGGGAGACTTGATGTAATTCTTCATTTGTCTTCTGTACCCAATAAGGTATTATCGTAAGACTCATTCAAAGTACTCATTTTGCTTAGACCACATGGGTGGGTATGTAAGATCTTGAAAAGCTGCTGCCATTCATCCAGCTCATTTAGGAGCCATCTGGAAGAGGCCTTAGGGCAAAGGTGGACAAGCTGATTCCCCAACCCCTGCGTGCGTGTGCGTGCACGCGCGCGCACACACACAGACACACACACACGCACACGCACACACACACACACACACTTTAAATCACTTCTCTCATTGGTGCTAAATTAACTTTAAAGCTTTCTAAACTTCTGAACGAGCTGATTGCAGGATCGTTGGTGGCAGGATGCTAAGCACTGTGTTGGCATTGATTAAATATCAATTGTATTTGTTGAGAGATTAATGAATGCATTATTAGAAGCAACAGTGCTTCCCAAATGCTAGCCTGCAGGTTGGATGAAACAGAATCACCTGGGACACCAGGTAACATACAGGTTCCCAGGTCCCATCCCAGTTCTACTTAATAGGAATCACCTGCACTGAGGTACAGATAGTCTTTATTTGAATAAGCTCTTTAGGCCATTTAGATGCACAGCTGGGTTTGGGAATTCCTGCTGATGTGAAAATAATACTGGAAATTTGAGGTCTGTTAGCTGGGGTCTAGTTGTGCTCTATGCTAACTGTGTGGACTTACAAGTCACTTACCTTTCTGTTCTCAGTTTTGCCAGTGACATCATGGTGAGACTGATAGCCATAAAAGGAGGGATGGCATGAAGATCAATGAGAAATACTAGTTTAAGTAGGATTCATATTCTTTCTTTGTCTCTGTCTCTCTGTTTCTGTTTTTCTCTGTTTTTTTTTTTCTTTCCCCCCCTATCCTATGTTAACCTAAAAATAAAAGGCCAAGGTGAGAGGCAACAAACATTTACTCGATATCCAGAAAGAATAACTATATTTGGAAAGCACTGATTCAGGCAGCAATCCAGGAGGATTTTTGGAGGTGAGGGAAAGAGGTATTTATGAGAAAGGGAAGAAGAAAAATTACTTGAATAGAAGAAAAGAATTTCTATGGGTGTTAATCAGCTAAGGAATGAATGAATTTTAGATGTAGATAAGCTAACATAATGATGCTAAATTTAAAAATTGTCTTTAATTTTCAGTCCTGTAGTCATATGTCTGGTTTCCCGTTAGCTTTGCAAACATTTGTTTGAGATATAATGCTGCTTTAGGCCCATTCCAAAATTTACTTTACCCTGTTTTAATAATCCAATGTTTTGAAGAGTAAGATGTGCAAAGCAGTTCCTCTGGGATGGCAGCTCTGACTCCATTTTGAGGTGGCTCCATTTATATTATATTTTTACACCTAGAAGAGATACATACAATTTCTAAGTTCTCAGGTGAAATTTGAGAGAATATCTGAAACTCATTTGAAGATGCAAAGTTGTTTTTGCCTGTAGATTTATTTTTTTACCTTCAATGAAATTTTGAGTTTCAGATCAATATTTTTTGAAGTTGAATTAATTAATTTCCAGGTTTTAACATTTCTTAACACATTTGACAAAAGTTCTGGCAGGCAAATTAGACATATTATCAATAAGTATGTATGATGTATGGCATGGACTGTGTAAATAGGCTTTGATTCTATTATTGCATTTAACCATTCAAACAATCTCTGGAATCCTGACTATTTTTGCTTTTGGGATGTCAGGTAGTTCTTGTATTAGAAATATATGAGATTAGGTAGGACAGAACTCCTTCAGGAATGAAAAACCTTAATTAGGTTCTAAAATTGTCCTGGTTTAGCATAGGACCAGATCCTATAAAATCTGAATTTAGCACATTATAACAGTTTTATTTTAAAAATAAAGTCATTATTTCCAATATCAACAATAATGACAACTACCATGTGACTTCGAGGTTTTTTATTATCTTCACTCTTTATAGCATGTAGATCCTAAGAACAAGGACAGTCTAACACACAACCACGTAACATTCTATCATATAAAACAGTACGTTAAAAAGTTAACACTATATGATACTATTATCAGATATTCAGATTTCACCAGTTGCTATTCATTTTTTGATAATAATATCAATATAAATTTTCATATTCATTTTCAGACTTGAATGTGATAGCCCTGTAGTAGTATGGATAAAGTACTATAGGATAATCAATCTATATATTCATTCATTCAACATTAATCAATAACATTTAGGAATATATAAAAGTAATTTCTAGGAGTATAGATAAAAAATATTTTACCTTGAAGATTTCACAGTCTAGAGGTGGCCATAAAAGTAGGCAGAAAATCACAAATAGCAGAACATGTATGATGGAGAAAACCACAGGTAATATGAAATGAATGGGCACCATTAACAGAAATGGGAAAATCAGGAGAAGGAAGATGATTTGCGGATGCTGAATTAGAGTATTCCACACAGGTTGACTTCCTGTGGGCTCTTGGAGAGGGAGATCTGTAGAGAGATTAAGGGTAGAGTCATAGCTTGGGAGATACCATAGAAAAGAGAAAGTTGAAATCTTGGAGGGGATACATTTTCCAAAGGGGAGAATATGAAAAATTGAAGATAGAAAATTGGAAGGAAGATGAAGATGCAGAAAGCCTCCACACATAATCTCATGTAAGACTACTTTTTGAATCAAAAATTTTGACAGGTTCTTTCTTTATTTATTAGAGGATTAGGTCATTGAAATTTGTGTGTTGGTGTGCCTGAAACTCTGTATTTTATCTTCTACATTGGATTAGAGGATTTGAAAAGAAAACAGTCCACATACAAGTTTAAATAGGAAGTTAAAAATTCACTTTGGCCTTTTTCTGTTGAAATTATGATATGAATCACTATTTGAGAAGCTTTTTGCCTAAAATAGGTAACATCCTGTAGATTTGCCTCTAACTATTCTATTAATTGAACTACTGGCATATTTATGTTTTGAGGCCTATTCTAGCACTATTAGATGAAAAACAGAAAGACCAGTTCAACTGAGGACATAATCAATTTTTCATGCTCATTATCATTTAGATGAGTCTGTTATAAGGAAACGTTTGCAGCATGACACATTTTAACGCTGAGTAACACCTCATTCCTCTAGGTAGCTAAGAGGAAGACTTACACGCTCCAAGTGAAAATGTAAAGATCTTAAATTTCAGAGTAAAATAAGAAAATCAAAGGAAATTTGTGAAAACAAGAACCAGAGAATCAATAAAATTTATTGCCAGAAAACTTTAAATTTCATCAATATTTTTGTGGTTGTTTAACCTTTATTGTTCTTTGTGTGCCTTCTGACTGTACCTGAAAGAAAAAGAAAAGCCTTCAAAGCTTAAGTATTTTATTAAATCTTTTGTATTTTGACACTATTTGGAACAATTTAATGCTTTATACTGAAAAAGGAAAGTCATTTCATGTGTTTCTGAGAAATTAAAATGAAAACAGACCTGATTACACTGGTTTTAGCAATTTCAGCCAAATGTGGAACATCTGACAGCCTCACCACACTGCCCTTTACCTGTGTAACCAGAGAGTGACCTCAGAGACTTGATTATTGGGAGGGGAGATAATCCTATGATTTTGGATTTTTGTCAATTTACTAACATTTCCTAGATCTTACATTTAAAATGGGACTATTCCAAGTAATCTCCCCGCCTTTTATATTCCGAAATATTTAAGAAACGTATTTACACTGCACCAGGCTGCCCCCAAGAGTATGATTTACAAAGCTACTTTATAGTCGTGCTTTATTCTTATTTTTAAAAGTGGCTTTTGACCTTTGACTCTGGCTACCAGGCCTACACACTTAAACTCTTCTGCCTTCATTCAACCCATGCTGCCCCTGTTTCCATGGGATTACTCAGCAAAGTGTGTGTGCATGAGGTGAGCAGACACACACACTCACATCAGATATATATGCCCATGCCAGGGAATATGTGGCAGGAAAAAACGACCATTTAGAAATGTGAGTACTGAAATGGGGCAACTAAGAAACATTGCCACCTTCCCCTGATATCAGATGGCTATTTTTTCAAAAGTATAACAATTTATTCTTTTCACCATTAAAGCCTCTGGCAGTGATAAGTGTGATTTCCAAGACTGTACATCTCACCAGAAGAGCTCCAACTAATGTGCCCGCCTTTAGTTTCAGCAGAGCTCATTAGAACAACAATGCAAACCAGCTGTCCCCTGGTGTTTGGAGAAGAAAGATCCAATTAAATGGCCATCATCCACCTGGTTCCAGATTTCGCCATCTCCTTATGAGCCTGTAAGAACAGCCAGTTTGCATGAATTCTAGTCATTAAATGCAAAACAGAGGGTGAGGGGAAATGGGAAGGATGGGTATTCTCTGAACTACTGTGTGTGGGGAGGGGAAGGTGAAAGGTCATCTAGAGCTTGGATATCTGGAAAGGCAGCAACGAATTAATTTAGCAAGGTACTGACTTTAAAACTGTTCCTTATTTTGTGTAGGTTGAAGGCTAGAAATATATTGTTTTTATGAATGTAAATATAGAACCATTTTATAATGCATTTGTTTGGATTTTCTCTTTAGCGATAGTGACATTAAAAGTGTGAACCACACGTCTATATTGTAATTAACCATATACCTGTATTGGAATATTTAAATTTCACAAGAAGTCATCAGTAAGGCTTTCCTTTGTGGATTTATCAAAATATGATTAACTCAGAAATAAAAGCAATGAGTTGAGCCCTTAAGTCATTGTTATTTTGTCCTTTGGAATAAAGCACATAATTAGTATCTGGCCATTTAGTACCTGTAATAAAACATCTAATATTATGGCTCCTGGAATGTTATCGGTCTACGTCTTTCTGGAGTAACATCACATTTTCAATAGAGTTGTCAATAAAACAATCATTCCTGAGCACTGAAGACTGAAAAACCTGTTGTATTACACTTTCCAATCTCTTCAAAATCACATTTAAAAAATCCATTTTGTTGCAAGATGACCAGTCTCATCTGATTTATAAGCCGTGGCCTCAGAGGAAATATGGAATGATTGGAGTTGAAGCCAAAGAATAAATGTGCTAGGTTGTAAGCATACACTTCCTGCATTTCGAGCAGTTTCCAAGATGTGCTTTAGAATGTGTCAGTTTAAAATGTTAAGTCATGTGGCAGATGATCATTTACTTGGCAGACTGAGTATGATGCTTATTCTCCATTAAAGTCTTGCATTTTAGATTTACATAGACCTATCCTTTCTATCTGGTCAAGAAAGCATATACTCAGATGATTATTTTCTAGAACTCTCCTTTCTTACCATTTTATATTTTAAAGAATTTCATGAATTTTCACTTTTCAAATTGATTGCATTAAAATGGTCTTATTTCAGATGGGTTTTTTGCCTTCATCTCTCTCCTCATTCTTAGTAATATTGAAATACAGTTTAGAGAAATATTGAGATTTCTCTGACCTAGATGTTGTTGTTGCCTATTATGTACAAGACGTAGAGTTTTTCATGAAGCATACTTAGTGGAGTTTCTTTAGATCACTTGGGGGTTATGTATTTTAATTTCTATAAAATTTTAGAGTTAGATATTTACATCATATCCATGACCAAAAACAAACAACTTGTCGATCTTGGATTTCTACTACCTTAAATAAGAAGTTGAAAAAAAAAACAAAGCTCCTAGAACTATAGTCACAGTATTTTTAATGTTAATATTTAAAAATTATTCTTCTAGGAGGGATTATTTGCCACTGTGAATGGATTGGCTAATACTTGATTTGAGAAGTTCTGATCAATATCTTAAATACTGTTTGGTTTTTCTCAACTTTCCCTTTCCATCTCTTATTACTCAAGCCTCCTGTACTTCACGATATTCTCATTACATTACTTAGCGACTACACCATCTTTCTGAAAGTTATCCTTTTCTTTTTTTCCTCAGTCTTCTTTAGCAGCCCTGATTTCTTTGGTGTCAACCCTTCTAAAACTATAGCTTTATACTTTCTTTATGTTCTCAACTCTAGTCACCTTCATAACCACTTTGAACTTCTTGATAAAAATTACTCTGAACTTGGGTAAAGTTTGAAGTTTTCTTTTATGGCAATACTTTCCTTACCTTTGCAACCACCTTTGCTTATTCGTATTGATTGAATTATTTTTGCTCATCTGGGTAGTTCAATGTGTTTGTCTGTCCCTCATTACTTGCTCCTTCAGACGCAATTTGTTTCCCTACTGGTCCTGATCCTGTAGTTAGTCATTACAATAAAGCAAATAAAATTCCTCAGCTCACTTTACCAACCTTCTGTGTCATTGGTTTTGCTTGCTGCTTACAAAAATTGCTGCAGAAAGTCAGGATGTCACACTAAGTAAATCCGTACTTATTCATGTTAGGATAAAGACCCAAATCTCTAATAAGGTATATATGACCCTTTGTGAGCTAGCCTAATCTAGTGTCTCTCTATTCCTCTCTTGACTTCTGTTCCAGCCATGATGGCCTTCTTGTGGTTGCTTAAAAACATCACTCATCCCCTTGGTTAGCGACTTTTACTTAGAACAGTCTCCTCTTTATCTTGTTCTAGTTAAGTCTTAACCAGTCAGTAGATGCCAACTTAAATATCACTTTCAGTGGTAGTTTAGGTTAAGCCTCCTTATCTTGCTAGTATATCATAGACCATGTCCTTCTATCAGAGTTATAATTTATATTTATTTTTGTGATTAGAAATTTGCTGTCATTTGATGAACACACAGACTAAAAGGGTTTCTATTTTTCCCTGTATACTCAACAATTATACTGTGTTCAATAAATATTTTCCATTGAGTAAACATAGTAAATATTTCCTAAGTGGCACTTTTATTAGTAGTAACTCTTGAAACAAATTATCTTTAGACATCTTCAACTATTAGAAATGTTTTATTTATATTGAAGTGGAATCTCTTTTCCTAATTTTATTCCTTGGGGTCATAGAAAATAAATTCATTTCCAGTGTGGTGTTGTCAAATTCAGAGTAGTGTAGTAGAGAGAGTATTGCTTTGGAGTAAGATTTAGTTGAAGCTACCATATTGGAAACTTACTATGGATATGGCACCATGCTCTTCTGTAAAGTGGGAATAATAATAATTATTTAACCCAATTCAGTTTAAAAAGCATCTGTTGACTATATATTGCATTCCATGCATTAATATTTGAGATAAAAGATTAATAACACATATGCTATATTGATGAGTTTACAGTTTATTGAAGAAGTATAAAAAATAACAGGTGGGCTTTTTGTCAGGAATATGGTTTACTGAGAAATTGACTCGATTTTTTCCATTCTCACAGTACTGATAAACACTCAGGAATGTATTGGGATTCAGATTATTTCCAGTATGCCTGCTGAAGGTAAACAGACAGGTATTTAGACAGAGAGTCTGGAATCGTTGTGACTCAGAGATGTATAAAGATCCTCTGAGGATGGGGTAGGTAGATGGAACTGTTAGAAGAATCTCAAGTTGTATCATTGGTCAATGGGGGCTTTGTTGGGGATTCATGGCCATGGAAACCTGCCTGCCTTTCCATCCCACACTTAGGACTACATTGCGCCCTGTACTGTGTGGTCTTCTGTGTGCAGATGATTATTTTCCTTCATATAAATAGACTAATTTTTATCCTTTGTCTTTGTTTGATGGTGTCTTCTCATTCTTCCTTTCATCTTTGTATCAACCACCTAAGGAGATGTATATGTACATTGATCATTTAAATATATGAGGAAAGTGATATGATAGGGAACTTTCATGCAGTGGGAGTTTAAATTGGTACAACCTTTAGTGAAACCTGGCATTACCTACTAAATTTGAACATATGCATTTCTATGACTCTGCCTTTTCACACTTAGCTGTATACTCGACAGAAGTATGTCCATATGTTACCCAAAGATATGCACTAGGATATTCATAGCAGTGCTATTTGTTATAGCTCCAAACTAGAAACTACCCAAATACCCATCAACAGTAGACTTGATAAATTCATGTTGTATTTATGCACTAGAATATTATATGATAAGAACAATTTATAGCCAACTATAATTTGAATGACTGTCACATATAAAATACAGAACAGGCAGGACAAACACAGGTGTTAGAAGTCAGGATAGTGACTACTTTTGTTGGGACTAGTTCTTAGATGAGAGCACAGGGGTCATTCCTGGGGTGCCGATTATCCGTTCCTTGAACTAGGTGCTAGGTAGTTTGTGAAAATTCGTTGTGCTTTATGCTTATGACCTGTGTACTTAACTGTATATGAGTTATATTTTAATATAAAGCCTATAAAGAGTTGGTTCTATTGATTCTATTTTTTTTTTAACACCTATAGCACCTGGTATTCCTAGGTGGTCTCTCATCCGAGTACTAACCAGGCCTGACCCTGCTTACTATTTTTCTTTTTATTGAACTCAGGACTCCTAAAAGTAGCTTTAGTTACAAGAGTAAAATATGGAAAAATACCATCTAGGAAAGGAGCTATCCTGTTACACATTGTAAATTGGCACTTGATCTGAAAAGCAATTGTCAAGCTAGTAGGGGGCATCTTTGAACTGATGTTTCATAGATGATAATGCACACTCAATTGTGAATTTTCACAAATGTCTATTCTATTTGAATAACTTGGGGAATGATTCTAAATGTGCATCTGTGCTGAACTGCTCAATTGAGGTTGCAATCTTTGATGGTAGAACTTGGCACAATTAACTTGCCTACTATGTACACAATCAGCCCTGTTGACCTATTTGGAGAATGGTAAACAGAACTATTTGTCAAGTTAATTCTGGCCAAGCATAACTAACTCTGGAAACAGATCTTCATAGGATAGGAAAATTACACAGAGCCTCATACCAAAGGCTTTTCAAGTTAGAGCTGGAAGATTCTGTCACTCATTGATTTAATTTCATTTATATAATGGTCATTCAGCAAATATATTGAATGCCTACTTCATACTGGGCACTGCGATTCAATGATTAATAAGACCTCTGGCCTCCAAACATTCATAATCTGATGGGCAAGGCTGTCTATTGAACAGTGTGCTAATTGCTGTGGTAAGGATAGACACATTAGGACAGGAGCATGTTCTTTAATTACTGCATGCTACATGTGTTCCAGAATGTTATGTTCTATGCATCATTCACAAGAGTAAGGACACAATATAATAAAAATCTATGCCAACAACGTGTTAGAGTTTTATTTTTAAGTCTACATTCTGTTTCTTTGGAAAATTTCATTCAACATCAATTTGGACTTTAATTTGGGTCCTATTTCACCAAAAGAAATGTTTGGTGACATAACATTAGGTGAATAAATGTATCCTTTTTTACACTACTTTCACCTTGTGGTTAAGATACTTGAATGGTCAGAACAAGCAGAATGCCTCTTTCAGTTTATGAGTGCTTTAATTAATTTCTTAGTTTGTAATATATTTTTAGTTTCTCAGTGCTTAAATTAATTCTTAATCTGTACTTCTTTAGCCCTTCACCCCGTTCTCCCAGCCTCCCAAACTCCTCTCCCCTCTGTCTGACACCAAATTGTCCACTATATTTGCGAGTCTGTTTTTGATTAGTTTGTTCTCTTTATTCCTTAGACTCCACATATAAGTGAAATCTTATAGTGCTTATCTTTCTTTGTCTGACTTAAACATCTTCTAGGTCCATCAAAGGAATATCTTTTCCCATCCCCTTCCTTTTCATATGTAGGGATCTTATTTTCTTATCCTTTCAGCCACTCTATCTTTTGGTTGGAGCACTTAATTCTTTTCCATTTAAGGTATTTATTGATAGGCAGGTAGTTGTTACCATTCTTTATTCCTGTAATACTGGCTTGGTGGTGATAAATTCCTTTGGCTTATTTTGTTTGGGAAGCTCTTTATTTGTCCTTCAACTCTAAATGATAGTTTTGCTAGATAAAGTATTCTTTGTAGATCCTGGGTCTTCATCCTGTCGAATATTTTTTTGCCAAGCCCTTCTGTCCTGCATAGTTTCTTTTGAGAAATCATCTTCCAGTCCTATGGGTTTTCCCTTATGAGCAACTATCTGTTTTTCTCTTGCTGCTTTTAATATTCTTTCTTTGTATTTAACTTTTGGAATTTTAATTATGATGTGTCTTGGTGTGGGCCTCTTCGGATCCCTGATTTTTGGCATTCCCTGAGCTTCCTGTTTTATGTGCATTACTTTCACCAGGTAGGAAAGTTTTTCATCATTATTTCTTTAAATAGCTGTTCAACATCTTGATTTTCTTCAGTTATGCTGATCAGACAGATATTTGGACCCTTAATAGTGTCCCATATGCTTCTTAAATTATTTTTATAGTTTTAGCATCTTATCTCTTGCCATTCTTATTGTGTGACCTTGGTTTTCTCATCCTCTAGTTAGGGCATTTGATCCTCTTCTTTATTCACTTTGTTATTCCTTGTTTATTCCATTTAATATACTTCTTATCTCAGGTAATGTGTTCTTCATTTCAGACTGGTTCCTTTTTATAATTTCCACTTCCATTTTTATGCTTTTATCTCTTTGTTGAAGTTCTCACTGAATTTATCTACACTTCCCAAAAATTCATCAAGTATCTTTATAACCAGCATTTTGAACTCTGCCTCTGTTAGATTTTTCTCCATTATATCTGGATCTCTGTTCTGTTCTCTCATATAGTTTCTGCTTTTTCGTCTTCCCATTCGCTGCCTTTCTATGTCTTTTATGTACTAAGCAAAGTTCCTAAGTCTCCTTCTTTATAGTGTGGATTTGTGAAGTAAGTGTCCAGTGGCACAGTCCTGAGAGGGGTTCAACTGCAGGCCAAATTTAGCCCAAGGCTCTCTGCCCCTCCAGGGCACCTGTTAAGATTCAGCAAGCAATCCACAGATGCTGTGCATAGAGCTGCCTCAAAAGGTCACCCCAAGACTGAGGCCAGCTGTCTACAGTGTGAGTCTAGGTGCTGCTCTGCAAGAGCACCTGACGCACTGAGATATACTACATGTGGCTTGGTGGGCCATGAGTTGGGTAGGCGGGATTTCAGGAATCCTCTGGCTGGAGCGACCTCTGTTATCCAGTTTGATGATGTCATAACTAATAGCGCACTGTGTCCAGTACTCTGGTAGAGGGAGGCTCAACAGGGAACATTGGATACCGCCAGCACTTTGTACAGAGTTAGCCTATTTTGCACCCCCTGCGTGCAGTCAAATCGGCACTCAGAGAGAGCAGGCCATCACCACAAAATCGCTCATGGACACGGCCCCTTTAAGAGGTGTCTGCAGCTGCGGTAGCTCTGTCTCACTCAGTTGCTGACACTGGGCAGCCTCGTGTCCTCGCCCCATCCTATCTTCTGCTGTCACAGGGTGATTTCTTGGATTTCTTCCTAGTTGTATGCTTGTTATCCAGATCCCAAGCAATTTATCCTTGCCACTGCTTTTGTTTCCGTCACAACTTCCATCTGGTTTCAGAGGGAGGAACAGAGCCTCTATCATTATGCCATTTCCCCTCAACTCTTGCTCTTTTGCAGTCATTCCCCCTACTCCCAGCCTCAGGTTGCCTTGAATCTGATTTATGGTATTACAGATTTTTATCTGCTATATAATCAGATAAAACTAATCAGTCATTCACGCAGTAAATACCAGTAGTCTGTTCCTTTTATTGTTGATCAGCATTCCATTGTATGGATATACCACGATTTGTTTACCCATTCAGGTATTAGTGGGCGTTTAAGTTGTTTCCATTTTGTATTATGAAAATTGCTATGAATAAGTCTTGTATAGAACATTATATTTGTGTTTCTTTAGTGTAGATGTCCAGGAGAGAAATTATTGGACTACATGTAAATGTAGATTTAATTTTATAAAAACTGCCAAACTTTTCTAAAGTGTTTGAACTATTTTACACTCCCAAAGCAGGATTAAGTTTCAGTTGTGCCACATCCTTTCAACACTTATTTCGGTCTTTTCAGTTTTAGTATTTTAGTGGTTGTGTAGTTTAGCTGTTGGTTTTAATTTGCATTTATCTAAAGACTAATGATAGTGAACATCTCATGAATTTTTTGATCTTAATGACATTTACTTTAGCAATGCTTTTTTTTCTGATTTATTAAAATTTTAAAAAAGATTTTATTAAAATATGGTTAACATACAAATTGTATTAGTTTCAGGTATATACCATAGTTATTCAATATTTATATACCTAAAGAAGTGATCATCATGATAAGTCCAGCAACCATCTGACACTGTACAACGCTATTATAATATATGACTATATTTTTATGCTTTATACCACATACCCATGACTTATTTTTTTATACTTGGAAATTTAAACTTCTGCTCCCCCCTCAAGCTTTTCCCTATTTTTTGATTTTTTAATTACAGTTGACATTTAATATTATTTAATATTATTTTAGGTGTGCTGCATATTGGTTAGACATTTATATAATTTACAAAGTGAGTCCTCTGACTAGACTAGACCCACTCCACTATGCATAATTATTACCATATTATTGATTATATTCCCTACGATTTACTTTATATACCCTTTCTATTTCCTAACTGCCAATTTGTATTCTTAATCCCTTCACCTTTTCCATTTTGCCCTGCAACCCCCCACACCCATCTGGCAACCATTAGCTTGTTCCCTGCATCTATGAGCCTGTTTCTATTTTTTTATTTGTTCTTTAGATTCCACATATAAGTGAGATCAAATGTATTTGTCTTTCTCTGTCTGACTTATTTCACTTACCATACTATTTTCAGATCTATCCATGTTGTAGCAAATGATAAGATTTCATTCTTTTTAACGCTGAGTAATGTTCCATAACATACATGTAACACTTCTTTATCCAATCATCTATTGATGGGCACTTAGATTCCATTCTTGGCTATTGTAAATAATGCTGCATAACATAGGGTGCATATATCTTTTGATTCGTGTTTTGATTTTTTTTTTGAAAATACCCAGAAGTGGTATTGCTGGGTCATATTGTATTCTATTTTAAATTTGGAAAAAACTCTTACTGTTTTTCATAAGTTTGTATCAATTACATTCCACAAATAGTGCACCAGAGTTCCCTTTCTTTACACCCTCTCCAAACTTGCTCTTTTTGTGATTTACTAATGATAGCATTCTATATGTGAGGTATATCAATTTGTAGTTTTGATTTACATTTCTCCAATTAATGATGTTGGCATCTTTCATATGTCTATGGTACCTGGATGTCCTCTTTGGAGAAATGTTTATTCAAGTCCTTGCCTACTTTTTATTTTAATTTATTTTTTAATTAAGTTATTGGGTAACAGATAATAAAACTATATAATTTTCAGACGTACATTATAATTTGACATCTGTATATTCTATGTTGATTACACCAAAGTCCAGTTTCCTTCGCTACCATATATTTATCCCCTTTACCCACTTCACCTGCCTCCGCTCCGCCTATATTTGACCTTTAACTGTCTATGTCCCCTCCCTCTTCCCCATCCCTTATTCTCTGTAACCACTAGTCTATAGTACATGTCATGAATCTCGTTTGTTTGTCCTGTCCATTCGTTGCTTTTAGGTTTGTTATCCACATATAAGTGATATCAGTGGTTTCAACTTTCTGTCTGCTTATTTCACTTAGCATGATTATCTCGATCCATCATGTTGTCGCAAATGCAGTATCATTTCTTCTTATGGCTGAGTAATTCCATTGATATATGTACCACAGCTTCATTAGCCAATTATCTACTGTAACACTCGATTGCTTCATGTCCTGCCACTGTGAAAATACTACTATGAACATTGGTTGCAAATATCTTTTCATATGGGTTTCAATTTCTGGGTAAATATCCAGTAGATGGACGCTGGATGAGTGTGTGGATTTAATTCTTTGTTTTTTGAGAAACTCCATACTGTTTCCATATGGCGTACCAATTGCAGTCCCATAGCAGTGTATGAGGGTTCCTTTTTTTACATCTCTCCAACATTTTTTACTTCCTGTTGATTGATTATAGCTATTCTAACAGGTGTGAGATGTTATTCTCATTGTAATTTGATTTGCATTTCCCTAATAGCTAGCAATTGAGCAACTTCTCATATATTTGATGGCCTTTGTACGTCCTCTAGGAGACTGCTTCAGGTTTTTCTCCCATTTTTTGATTGGATCATTGCTTTTTTATGTTATTGACCATTATGATTCTTTTATATTTTGGATATTATCCTTATCGAGGCATTGCTTGCAAATATTTTCCCATTGGGTTTTCTCTTTATCTGTTATTTCTTTGCTGAGCAAACTTTGTCTATTTTTAATTGGATTGCTAATTTATTGTGAATGCATTTCTACAAATTTTGGATATTAACTCCTTATCAGATGTTATCATGGCAAATATCTTTTCCTATTCAGTAATCTTTTCATTTTGTCGATGGTTTCTTTTGCTGTGCAAAACTTTTTAGCTGATATAGTCCCATATGTTTATTTTTTGTGTGTTTCCCCTGCCAAATGTGACATATCAGAAAACATATTACTATGAGGAATGTCAGAGTTTACTGCCTATGTTTTCTACTAGGAATTTTATGGTTCCAAGTCTTACATTTAAGTCTTTAATCCATTTTGAGTTTATTTTTGTATATGGTGTAAAAAGGGTGGTCCAAATTAAATTTTTTACATGTATCTGCCCAGTTTTCTCAACACCATTTCATTGAATAGACTATCTTTACCCTATTGTATATTTTTGCCTCTTTTGTCATAGATTAATTGACCATATAGACATGGGTTTATTTCTGGACTCTCTATTCTGTTTCATTGATTTGTGTGTATGTTTTTATGCCAATACCATGTTGTTTGATTACTATAGTCTTGTTCTTCTTTCTCAAGATTTCTGTGGCTTATTCAGGGCTTTTATTGTTCCATATGAATTTTAAAATCATTTGTTCTAGTTCATGACAAATGCCATTGGTATTTTATAAAAATTGTATTGAGTCTATGGATTGTTTTGGATATTATGAACATTTTAACAATGTTAATTTTCCTATTCATGAACACTTTCATTTATTTGTATCTTCAATTTTTTTCTTCAACGTTTTATAATTTTCTGT
Organism: Eonycteris spelaea; assembly: GCA_003508835.1. NCBI lineage: Eukaryota > Metazoa > Chordata > Mammalia > Chiroptera > Pteropodidae > Eonycteris > Eonycteris spelaea. Next base: position 3,524,340 of record PUFA01000127.1, on the reverse strand, counting down.
GTATAAGTCATTTACTTCTTTGGTTAAATTTATTCCTGGATGTTTAAATTTTTTTGATGTAGTATAAATGGGATTGTTTTCTTAATTTTTCTTTCTGATAATTTGTTCATGTATGGAAATGCAGCAGATTTGAATATGAATCATGTATCCTGCTACTTTACTGAATTCATTATCAGTTCTAACATTTTTTTTTGTGGGAATCTTTAGGGTTCTCTATAGAGTATTATGTCATCTGCAAATAATGACAATTTCACTTCTTTCTTTTAAATTGGATCCTTTTATTTATTTTTTCTTGTCTGATTGCTGTGACTGAGACTTCTAATATTATGTTGAATAGAAATGGTAAAGGTGGACATCCTTGTCTTCTTCCTGATTGTAAGGAGAATGTCTTTCACTTTTCCCCATTAAGTATATTAGTTGTGGGTTTGTCATATATAGCTTTTATTATGTAGATGTATGTTCCCTTTATTCTAACTTTGCTGAAAATTTTTATCATAAATGGATGCTGAATTTGTCAAATGCTTTTTCTGCATCCATTATATGATTATATGATTTTTATCCTTTATTATGTTTATGTGGTATATCTTATTAATTGATCTGTGGACATTGAATCAGCCTTGCATCCTAGGAATAAATCCCACTTGATTATGATGTATGATCTTTTAATGTATTGCTGAATTTGGTTTGCTAATATTTTGTTGAGAATTTTTGCATCTACACTTTTCTTTGTTGGCTTTAAAATCAGGGTTATGGTGGCTTCATAAAACGAAGTTGAGAGCCTTCCATCATCTTGAATTTTTTGGAATAATTTGAGAAGAACAGATTAATTCTTTGAATGTTTAATAAAATTCACTTGTGAAGTCCTCTGGTAGAGGACTTTTGTTTTGGGGAGCTTTTTGATTATTAATTTGATTTTGTTAGTGGTAATTGTCCAGTTCAGATTTTCTGTTTCTTCTTGGTTCAGAATTGAGGTGAATGTTTTTAGAAATTTATCCATTTCTTCCAGATTGTCCAATTTATTACTATATCATTTTTATAGTATTTTCTTATAATCCTTTGATTATGATTTCAGTTGTTACTTCTCTTTCATTTATGATTTTATTTATTTGGATCCCTTTTATTTCTTGATATGTCTAAAAGTTCATCAGTTTTGTTCATCTTTTCAGAGAACCAGATTTTGGTTTTATGATCTTTTGTATTGTTTTTTAGACTCTTTTGTTTATTTCCACTCTGTTCTTTATTATTTCCTTCCTTCTACTCACTTTAGGCTTTGTTTGCTGGTTTTTTCTTTTCTTTTCTTTTTCTTTTTACTCTTTAGTGTAAGGTTAGATTGTTTCTTTGAAATTTTTCTTGTTTCATGAGGTAGGCATGTATTGCTATGAATTTCCCTCTTAGGACTATTTTTGCTATGTCTCGAAGATTTGGGTCCATTGTATTTTTGTTTTCATTTGTCTCAAGGTATATTTTGATTTCTTCTTTGATTTCATTAACCCATTTTGTTATTTAGTAGCATGTTATTTGGCCTCCATGTGCTTTGTGTGTTTTTGTTTGTTTTTGTTTGTTTTTGTTTTTTCTTGTAATAGATTCCTAGGTTCGGAGAAGATACTTGATATAATTTCAATTTTATTAAATTTACAGATTTGTTTTGTGGCCTAACACGTGGTTATTTTGGAAAATGTTTCATATGCACTTTAGAAGAATATATTCTGCTGCTTTGCATGAAATGCTCTAAAACCAATTAAATCTATCTGGTCAAAAGTGTCATTTAAAACCACTGTTTTCTTTTCGACTTTTCTGTTAGAAAATCTGTCCATTGATGTCAATGGGATGTTAAAGTTTCTACTCTGACTATGTTATTGTTGATCTTTTTTTTTTTTATTTGTCAATATTTGCTTTATATAGTTAGGTGCTCCTATGTTGGTGCATAAATATTTAATGGCATTATATCCTCATTAGATTGATACCTTTATCATTATCTAATGTTCTTCTTCATCTTATTAGCCTTTGTTTTAAAGTCTATTTTGTCTGATATAAATATGCTACTCCAGCTTTTTCTTTCATTTCCAGTCACATAAATACTTTTTTCCATCTCTTTACTTTTAGTCTTTACTTTTACTTTTGATCTGTAATGTGTCTCTTGTAGATAGCAAATGCAAAGGTCTTGTTTTCTTATCTATTTGGTTACCCTATGTCTTTTCATTTGAGCATTAATCAATTTACATTTAAAGTGATTATTGATAGGTACATAGTTATTCCATTTTATTATTCATATGTTTGTTCTTCCCTACCCCCTTCTTCTTAAAAAAGTTCTTCAACATATGTTGTAATACTGGCTTGGTGGCAGTGCATTCCTTTAGCTTTTTACTGCTCCTTATCTCACTTTCAATTTTAATTAATAGTCTTGCAAGTTAGAGTAAGTAGTCTTGGTTGTAGGTTCTTATTTTTCATCACTGAGTATTTTATGCCAACTCCTTTGGCCTGCAAAGTTTCTGTTGAGAAATCAGCTGACAATCTTATTGAAGCTTTCTTGTAAATAATTAGTTTTTTTCTTGCTGCTTTTAGAATTCTCTCTTTGTCTTTAACCTTTGGCATTTTAATTATGACATGTTCTGGTGTGGACCTGTTTGGGTTTATCTTGTTTGGGACTCTTTGTACTTCCTGGACTTATATGTCTATTTTCTTCACCAGATTAGGAAAATTTCCATCATTATTTCTTCAAATAGGCTCTCAAATTTTTGCTTTTTCTCTTCTCTTTCTGATACTTCTATAATATGAATGTTTTATGTTTTATATCCCAGAGGTCCTTTAAACTATTTTAATTTATTTTGATTTTTTTTTCTGTTCCAATTAGGTGTTTTCTGCTACCTTGTCTTCTAAATCACTGATTTGATCTTTAGCTTTATCTAATCTGCTGTTGATTCCTTCTAGTGTATTCTTCATTTCAGTTATTTTTTCTTTGTTTCTGATACATTCTTTGTTATGGTTTTTATGTCTTTTTAATGCTTACTATCTCTTTGTTGAATTTCTCATTAAGTTTCTTAAGTATCCTCATAACCATTGTTTTGAACTCTGTATCTGGTAGATTGCCTGCCTCCATTTCATTTAGTCCTTTCTCTGGAGTTTTTTCCTGTTCTTGCATTTGTTTTCTTATTTTGCCTGCCTCTTTGTGTTTTTTAGATGTATTAGATAGATCTGCTATGTTTCTCAGTCTTGGCAGGGCGTCTTTATTTAGTAGGTGTCTCATGGGGCCCAGTGGTGCAATCTCTCTGGCCACCTGAGCCAGATGCTCCGTGAGTGGTCCTTGTTTGGGTTGTGTGTACTCTCCTATTATAGTTGAGTTTTGATTGTTGTTAGCATGTCAGTAGATGGGATCAACCCTCAGACTGATTGGCCATGGAGATTAGAGACGACCATAGCAAACAAGCTGTTGTGCGTGGATTGACCCCACAGAGAAGAATTTGCCCCAGGGGACTCAGGTGATTGCCAAGATAACCTTTTGGGTGTTTCACTTGTGGGGCTAGTGGGTGATGGTCTGTCATGGTGTAAAGCTGACCATGGGTGTATTAGTTCTGGGGCCCTTGGAAGGAGCTCCTGCGTGGGCCCAGGTCAGCTGCTACCTGTGACTGGCCCATGGTTACCAGATAGGAGCCGTAAAGCAATCCATGATTGGTTGCTGCCTGTGCTGGATCTGGAGTTGTATGGGAGAGGCTATGCTGCAAATTGAGGCTGGCAGTCACCAGTACTGGTCTTTGGGCAGGTAAGCAAAGTGAACCTTGAGGCCTGCCACTACCTGTCAGCTGTCCATAGGCTCAGCCATTAAAGGATCCTTGTGGGTATGGTGGTTCAGCAATTGGGTGTGGTGGAGTCTCAGAAGTCACCAGCATGGGCAAGTGGTATTCAATGAGTTAATGCAGATTCAGATTTGGTGCCAGTTCTGAGTTTGTACTTCAGCAATATCAGATGTAATGTTGTATATGATATGTTTAAAAGTTTTGTAAAGTAGATAATATGTACAAATAGTAAAATTTTAAATAATACATAAAGTCTGTTGTAATAAAAACAACAATAAAAGATCTCATCCTAATCTGCCTTGGTTTTCCCAGTACCTTTTTTCTAAAGGCAACCTTATCACAAGTTTATATGCTGCCTTTTATGGTGCAAATACTTTACATTCTTACAGATCTTATCATATCTTTTAAATATACAGGTTTTTTACTTGTTTTACTTTTTACTTGGATATACTATACAGAAAAGTGCACATATCTTAAGTGTATAGCTTGAGGAATTTTCACAAACTGAACATAGCTGCATAAGCAGCCTAGAGATAGAACATTACCAACACCTTGTGTTTCCTTCCAGTCCTTTCTCACCACTGTTTCAAGGGTAACTATTACCTTGACTTTAATAATATAGAGTAGTTTCATATATTTTAATATTTTATATAGATGGAGTCACTATCTATACTCTTCGATGTGTGGCTTCTTCACTTCACATTTTTTTGTGTGTGATTCATCCATATTGTCAAGTATACATATTTGTTGATTGCTTATTCCTATTACTTTTTTTGTATTGCAACATAAGGATATGCCACTATTTATGTATTTTTATTGTTAGTGGACATTTATCTATTATGAAAGATGTCTCTACACATATTCTATTATGCGTATTTTGGTGAACATTATATTCATTGCAGTTGAGTTTCTAGGAGTAGAATTTCTGGGTTATAGTATAGGTAATGTATATGTTTTTTACTGGCTTCTGCCACAGTTTTCCACAGATGAACCAACTTGTACTCCCACCCACTGTGTTCAGGTTGCTTTATATCTTCAATACTCATTCTATGTTTTTAGTTTCTGGTGAGTGTTTTCTCATCAAGATTTTAATTTGCATTTACTTGGTGACTAATGATATCGGGCACCTTGTCGTATGCTTACAAGCCATGTGAATACACTCTTTTGTGAAATGTCTATTCAAGTTTTTGCCTATTTTTCCTATTGGCTTATCTACCTTTTATTTTTTACTCCTAGAAGTGGTTTTTTTTTTTTTTATGTATTCTGAATATGATTCCTGTGGCAGTTATATGTATTGTGACTATCTTGGTTGGTTGATTTTTACTCTTAATGGTGATTTTTCATGAATAGAAATTCTTGATTTTAATATAGGGTTTTTTTTTTCCTCTTATGCTTTTGTGCTTTCTGTATCTTCCTTAAGAAGTCTTTTCCTCAAAAGTCATGGTGATGTATATTTCCAGTAAAAGCTTATGTTTTTTTTACCTTTTATATTTAGATCTGCAATTTTTCTTCTTTTTATACTTTGAACCAACAGTTTACTGGCATTATAAAATAACTAGAAAGTGTTCCTTATTTTACTATTCTTCGGAAGAAATTTTGCTGTATTGGTGTTTTATACCTTGAATGTTAGGAAGATTTCACCAGTGAAACCATTTGGGCTTAGATATTGTGTGTGTATTAGGTGTACATGTGAGTAAGTTTTGTCATTGAACATCATATTATACAGATTTTTTCTTTCTTCCTCTGATAGCTTTGACAAGTTCTATTTTTGGAGAAATTTTCTTTCACGCAAATTGTCAAATTTATTAGCATGAAAATTTGAATACTCTTTTAGTAGTTTTCATGTCTGTATTATATTTTCATATCTGTAGGATCTATAATGCTGCTCCTTTTTTAAATTCCTGATATCAATAAGTTATGTTTTCTTATTTTCCTCCTTGATCACTCTTAGGGGATTTCAAACATTATTAATATTTTCAAAGAAGTAACTTTTTGCTTTAATGATTATTCATCTTACATATTTGGTCTTAATTATTTTCAAGTTAATTTCACTATTTCTGCTCTTATCTTTATTATTTTTTCCCTTCTATTTTTTTAAAGGTTGGATTTGCTGTAAGGTTATATATTTTTGATGCAAACTTTATATTCTTTGAAAACATTAACAATATCTTATATATATTTCCAAACTTGGTGACAGTGAATTTCTTTCACAACCTAATGGTAAATATGAGAGATGAACAAAATGGAATATTTTGAAGAGTCACCCCTGAGGAGTCCAGCTTCTAGCTAAAAACCTATGTGTAAACTTTCAGGCCCAACTATTGACATTTTTGTAATTATAATTACGTGACAGGTAAAATGAGGAAAGCAGCCCTCCTGAGACCATACTTGGTGCATAGCCATTGCATAGCAACCTGTGAAAGGAGTTGTTGTCAAGGACTCTAGGTCTCCTGGCTGGCCATGCTTTTATGCATAGCTGTCATCCTGGCTGTATGCTTCCATATGGTGGCCTCTTTATCTTGGGCCTTCAGCAGAGATTTTTTTTTTTTACAGGAGGGGGAGGAAAGACCTTAAAGACACTTTTCTCTATTCTGACTCAATACTAAGTAGTTTTCCACTCCTGGAATTTCTCACTCCCTTCCGTTGTCCCTCGGTCTGCTTTGGCAGTGAAATGACCCCTCCTGTGCTGATTCACCTGATCCTCAACTGGCAACTGGCACTTTTCATGGGAGAAAATGGAACAGGGGGAGTTGATACTTTCTCTGGTTTAGCCTCTTGCTTATGCTATTGCTGTGAGTGATTGAAGTCTCGACTGCTACTTTCATTTTTGGTTTGTTGTCTTAATTGGTCACTTTAACACCTGACAGCTCAGGTCAGGCTCTAACAACCACATTGATCATTTTGGAATGTTTGGGAACTTTTCATAGCAGACAATCAGAGATCATACTTTGCATGTTGAAAAGTAAGAAGCTGAATAAAACAGAATTTGGTAAAGATTGATAATATTCATCTCGTTCTTTTAGTGCAAACATCAAATTTCCCTCCAGAGGATTTCCCCCCTCAAATCAAAATACTTTCAGAATCTTTTTGTTTTCAGACAAAGAATTAAGAATTTTCATTAAATTTTTTTTCTCTAAGGAATAAAAAAGTAAAAAAAAAATTTTTTTCTTGCATAATGATTTGGAGTTTTGCTTTAAATAGAAAGGTATCCTGGTTCTCAAACTGCCTAAGATTTAGTTGAAATAAGTTTGAGGCTACACGGAGTTCTGAAGCTATCAAGAGAAATATTTGATTACTCTCCTTACAGTGTTTGTACATTTACACAATGTTTATATGTTTTATATGTTTTGTGTAGAATAACTGGTCTGAGATTTTCAGGATATATATCTCTAAGTTGTTAATGTGAACATAGTATATACTTTTCTGCTGCTCTTTGTTTCTACTTTTGTTATCACAGAATTTCAGAATGATAAATAGCTCAGTAAAAAAATTATCAGATTTGCCTGTTATTCAGGATTTTACAGAGAATTACTGTAATTTTAGGTGAAAAATACTGATGGTTGTTCTACTTTTGCCACTACCTCTGAAGCTTTACTGCAACGTTCAGAACTTGCCTTATGAACCAGAGTGGTGTTATTTCATCCTGTACCATCCAACTTTACTTAGGGGGTAACTGGGGAAGCTTTAAGATGAAAATGGAAGAAATCATCAATGCTGTTTATTGTTCTGTCTACACAAAAGCAAAACAAAGAGTAACACAAAGGACAGAAGAGTCACAGACCAGAATTGTGATTGTGATTGGTGTTTGTTTCTCCTTTCATCTTCTCCCTCCTCTCCTCTTGCATTTAGAATTTCTAAACTGGGTTACGTTTGAATTTGGAGTGATCTTTATTTTAGAGAGCTAAGAGGAGAAGAAATGGTAGAATTGTTTTTTAGAAAGAAATTAAAGTGTCAAGAGAGATAGATCAGCAGCCTTTTAAGTTTACTTGTGGTCTTTCCTGCCTAGGACATCAGAATAGAAAAGGATTCTGGGCAAAATCTGTAGGAGTTACAATTGTATATATGGTCAAATAGTTCTTTGCTCCAGAGTGTAAGTTAATACCACATGAATAACACTGAACTATTAAAAGTAATATAGCAAGCTCATATGACCTCTTCTCATTAGTAAAATCTTTTAAAATTTAAAAATTGAGATATACTTAGGTAAACTGCATAGTTAAATGATTTTTTATCTATTATCTATATCTATCTATCTATCTATCATCCATCCATCCATCCATCCATCCATCCATCCATCCATCCTCCCTCCATCCATCTATCCATCCATCTATGTGATCTTCAGGTGTCAAAAAACAGAACAAGAAATAAATTAAGACATTTCCAGTACTACAGAAGGCTTTCTCATGACCTTTCCTAATCAATATTTTCTCACCTCAAAGTTTCCACTATTTGGACTTTTGTCCCCATAGATTATTTCACTATTCCTGACCTTTATGTAATTAGAGTCATAAAATATGTATGTATTCTTTTGCTATATGATTTCTTTCACTTATCATTAAGTATGTGACCTTCATCCAAATTTTCTCTAATACATTCTTTCCTCCCCAATATTTTATTTTAAAAAATTTCAAACAGACTGAGACATTGAAAGAATTGTGCAGTGCACACATACATACCCACAATCAGATTCTACCATGCTGTCACTTTGCCACACCATCTATCCGTCCATTAATCCAGCTTTTGATGCATTTCAAAATATGTTGCTGGCATCAGTACCCTTCATCCCAGCCCAACTTTAATATGCATATCTTTCATTTAGTATATTTTTGATTTCTTAAAATTTTAATAGATGACTGTGTTAGGAAAATCTGTGTGTATTTGAGAGAAAAAGTGAAAGTTATTGAAACAGTACTTGAGTTTAGGATTTCCTGTTCTAACATTTCATAGTTTAGGGTTACATATTTTTTTCTATGGGGTAGGAGCTAAGGGAGGAAGCAGTCTTGATTTGTACCTTATTTTTCTCTTGGGGTCAGGAGAGTAATGGGGGCCATACTGATCCAGAATTCAGAAAGGAGGAGAATGAGATACAGCAACACAAGGAAAATGGAATTAGGTCTGAGTTGTACTTTCTGACTTTAGAAAAAAAAAAATTGATGTGGCTCTTTCAATTAACCCTTAAGTTTGCTCTGGGTAAGTGAAAATAGCAGATGTGTAGTCAAAGCATAACAAATGTGTATAGAGAGTTATTTAGAGAAAAAATTTTTTATTGCTTTTAAGATGAGTAGGCAAATAGGAAAATGCACATTATTATTTCTGAAATGAACAATGAATTGAAAACGACTTTAGAGACCACCTAGTCCTGATTCAAGTTAGAACACCCTGGGGGAGCTTTTAAAAAACCACCACAGAGATTCTGATCTAATTGATCTAGGGTGAGGCCTGGACATTTGTATTTGTAAAAAATTTCCCCAGATAATTCTAAGGTGCAGCTGATTTGAAAACTGATGCAGCTCCAACTTTTGGTGTCTACTTTTGCTGATACTTTTAAAGTTAAGATGTAGGAAGATAAAGTGACACTTAAAGCATTTTTTTTTTTTTTTGCCTAACCACTGCACAATTTTAGGCCAGCACAAAGTTAAAAGTGTTAGTCGCCAGTTACCATCTGAAGAGGAACCTTTCCACAAATATCTGTGCTTAGAGAAATTCTTTCTATAAATGGGTTGTTTTCTGATGTCAGCAAACACAACTGATTTGGAACTTCTTTTCCACATGAATTGAAATGATTATATATAGGCTCCATGGGTGTGGATTATCCAGAATCCAATCATAGCTGAATAAGACTATGTTGTTAACATTTGTTCAAGCTACTGTCTATGGTGATATCCTGACATCATGACACTAGACAAAAACAACAGTCTATGGATAGGATAGTTGATATATACAGTGACTTTCAGAACTATTAACTCCACAAAAACTTTTATACAGTCAGTTGCATCGATCATCTCATGTTCCTTGTGAATCTATTCTGTAAGCAAGGTGATATTTAACAAGCATGTTTTTAAATGTTCTCATTTACATTTTCAAATCAGTTGTAATGTATATTATGAACCAAGTTGGCTTCACATCTATTTATATAAAAAAAGATGTGAGTTGACCACAAACTAAGAGAAGCCAACTGTATAATGATCCCTTTAGTCCATCCTTTACTGAACAACGATGTATAGAAATAGGAAGTCATACCATATGAGAATGGTAATAAAAATGAAATGATTCTGAGTTTTGTTGCTAAAAGTTACTCTTTGTTTTTCCAGAAAATCAAACTAAGGTGAATGAATGGGTTACCAGTTAAAGTGAACCTAATTTTACTCTTTGTGGTATTATAGTTAACATTTATTGAAGACTTAGTATGTGCCATCACTGTGCAGACATTTTATTTTCTTAAATTCCAGCAGTGACCCTATGATAGATAATTCAATCTACTTCATACATAAATGGGAAAACAAAGTCTTAGAAATTTTTTTGTGGTCGCACATTGATATAGATGAAATTCAAACTCACTCTGATTTTAGAACTTGAACTTTCACTCCTGTCTCCCAAGGAAAAACCTCCCACCATATTTTGTTGGTTGCCTCAAGATTTAGCCACCTCTTTTTTTCTGTCAGAGGGAACTTTTACTACTGAAACTTTAGGAATCTTCCAACTGCAAGAACCCAAGCTGCACGGGAAATAAGACTTTGGCAGTTTAAATTGATAGTGTAGCATTTTGTGGTAGAGAGTGTGGATTTTGGAGTCAGGAGATTCAGGCTCAATTCCCAGGTTTATTCTTTCCTGGAAGTCTATCTTTGGACAATTTATTACCTTTTCAAGTTTCTCTCCTCTCATTTATGAAATAGAGATAAAAATTTCTACCTTTCACTATTGTTCTGGGTGTTAGAGATAATTTATGTAAAGTGCTGTTGGACATGTAGTATCATCATTATTTTTCAACATAATTTGGCACTTGTGTGGTCAGGGACCACCATTGCAGATCTAGTAGTCGTGATTTGGTAGAGGTGAGTAAGGAAGAAAAAATATAACTTTTCACTAGGCTTTTGGTAAAGTAAGCCATGAATTAAGTTTTACTAGGTTTTCATATGCCTAAATGGAAATGAATGATTGTTTTGGTTTGGAAAAACTAATACAAAATAGATCTAGTTACTTTGAAAGTTGCCCTTATTTTTATCAAGGAGAGTATACTTATAATTATCTGTAACCAGAGGTCTCATCCTCTAAGAAAAGGAACCCATTAGTCTGCAGTTTTCATGCTTTAAAATTGCCCTTTGAGTCAGAAAGTTTGTTCATAAATGCATGTTTTTTGGTGGGGGGGCACATCAGGAAAAATAAAAATCTAACATGCCCCTTAGGTTAGTTTCCAATCATCTGTTAATTTCTTTAAAATCTGCTGTGCATAGGCAGGGGCCAGGCCTCTTGCTTTGTAGTTGTAAATAAGGAGCTTCCTAATTATTCCAGAGAAAGGACATTGCTTAAAGGTCAATTAGTATAGCTTATTCCACTGTATTTTTTAGTAAGGAAGTTGAGTAAATTAGATAGTTTTTCTTTGTGCCATATAGCTATATAAAATAGCAGAAGAATCACTGGCATTTCTGCAAAAGGTGATATAGTTCTTTTGAAGGATTTTTTTTTTTCTGGTCTTCATTGAGTATTCCTGACCCTAAGGGGAAAACAACAGAAAAGCTTTAAGTAAAAGAAAGAAATTTTATTGGGGTTTCAAAAAAGACCAGGGGGCAACAAGAAGCAGAAAGAGTTGAATAAATAGAGGGAAAGGTTCGGAGGTGAGTGGATGTACTTGATAGCTGTTGAGTTCCATCATCAGTGAGTATTTTAGTCTGGGGAACTATTATCTTTAAAACAGGAATAATCAAATTTTATTCCATGGGGAGAGGAGGTACTATATGCCTCCAGGCCTATAATTTAGAGCCTTAGCATTCCTGTTAGCACCACTAATGAATTCATATTCCATTAAAACCAAAAAAGTAAATTCAGCCCCAAAACCTGCCCTTTACCCTGTGTACCCTTTCCCAAGAGGTTGTCCCATTCTCTTCTCTTTCACCTAGGCATTGGTTCTTTTTTATTCTTGCTCTGTAATGCCTTTCACCACCTAAATGTATTTTCTATTCATCCACTTCTCACTATTGTCACAGCTACTACTCTAGATATTATATGTTGCCCGGGTTACTGTAATTGCTTCCTATCAGGTCTTAGTCAACTGCATGTGTTCTCTAATTAGTTCCTCTCACATCTGGAGTAATCCTTTCAAAACACAAACTTTAATTTGTGCCTCCCTTTGTTAAGAAAGCTACAACGGGTTCCATTGCTTACAGAATAAAGACTGTGGCCTACACGGCTTATGCTTTCTGTTTGTCCAACTACCTCTTTAGCTTCATTTCTTACCATACTCCCCTTCACTAGTCTTGCAAAACTTTTGACTAAGCTTCCAACTTGTACTCCAAGCTCTGTAACCAAGTTTGCCTTTAGTCTCTGTACTTAAATCCTTGTCTTTGTTCTCTGCCCAGTATCCCAGTCCGTTTCTGTTTCTCCATCTGGTCATTGCAGGATCTTAAATCTTGCCTCTAGAAACTTAGTTTCTGTGTTTGCCCACTATATTCTCTATACCTGAGAGCTTAGCTGTTAATATTTTCTCTATTCAATCCTATATGGTTTGTCCTACTCTCAAGCTCCCACAGACTTTGTGGTGACATTTACCTTTTTTAAAAAACAACTCTTTAAAGCTATAATTAAATATGTGTAAATAACTGTCACTCACTGCTTTTTTAATTAAAAAATTGATTTGTAACTTTACTAGTCAAGTATTGAAAACTGTGACTCATACTGGGTCAAAACATAAACGAATACTATTTCATAACTGGGAGTCCAGAGGTCTGCCAGGTCACAGGTGCAATGAGGTCATGGGCTCAGTGATGGCATCAATGTCTAAGGTCCTTTAGTGTCCATTCTCTGCCATTCTCTGCGTTTTCTTCATCCTAAGCCTAGTATCCCTTTTGATTGCAAGATGGCCACCAGTGTCAATCAGAGGTGTGCATTTCTTGGCTCATGTCTAGCAAAATAAAGAGAAAGGGACTCCTCCTCACCCCCTTTAAGCATACAATACAAGTCTTTTCCTTCAGTCTGACTATACCAACTTTGGTTACATTCTCATCTCTACTGATAATAGTCATCAGGGAATACAATGTATTTATTGGTTTAGAAGTTAATCAATATGCCCTTTGGAGTTACCTGAATAAAGTCAGGGTTCTACTAAGATGGAAGAAGAAGGGAGTTGATGTTGGGTGGGTAACAAACAGTGTCTACTACAAATAATACTATAGGCAAAGGGCTAGGTATGACATCAAGATAAAAAGACAGAGAGAGCTTTTATAAGTTTTGGGAGACAGACAAGTAAATAAATAAGTACAGTAAAAAGTCATGAATGTTAAATAGTAGTATAAACCACAGGAAGCCTTTTCCTTTTGGGGCTTGGAGGTTGCAGAGATGGGAAAGTCAGTTAGCCCTGTAGAGTCCTATTCTGTGGTTGATACAACTTGGTGTTCAGTGACCCTCAGGGAAGAGGCTGATTAGATAATGATAGCAAAGGTATTTAACTTTTTGTCTTGGATATTGCTTTTACTGCCTTTCCTAATAAACATGTATGAACATTTAAACATCAGTCTACTGATTGGTCCATTCAATTTTCCTAAGCCACACTAAATTGAGGAGAAATTCATCTCTAGCTACATCCTTTCCTTGCATCAGATAAAATGAGACCCACTGCCTAAACCTTGAAGGCTGTCCACATGGAGCTCATCCGTTCTTTCTTTCTCCCCTTTTTCACTTTCTCTTTAACTTGTCCCCTATAAGTGTCCTCAGTGCCCTTCTGTTCTCCTGGATATATCTTGTCATGTTTCATGCTTCTCTTTTCCATCTTCTCAAATATATCCACTTATTCTCTCCTTGTGTTTTACTGATATCACTGCCTCCATTGCTAATGAATGCCAGAACATCCTCTTTTGCTCAGTTCTGTTGGCCTTGCAGAGGGGAGTGAAGGCAAGTCCATGAATGCATATGGCATAAGGTTAAGGAGAGAAACCAGAGGAGTTTTTACCCCGTTTGACAGTTGGCTTTTCTCCTCAAACCCAAAATTGGTGCCCCTTTATCAGAGAACTGTTTTTTTCTTCCATACTAAATGAGACTAATATTTTAAAGATTAATTAGAACATTTAAAATATTTTTTCCTAATGTTTTCTCAGGAATGTCTTGACTTTATTAAGCTAAGGCTGCATTCTCTTCTCTGGCTTATAGTATAAAGCACCCTTACATAAGCTCTTAATGAATGGGATCAGACCTAATTTACTTCTTTTGAATCTCTAGCTTTAGTCCATGACCAGTAAGGGGAGGATAGAAGTGGGAACTAGAATGGCTTGTAATGTGGTGATACAGAAAGTTTATAGGAAGGAGGTGTCAACTGACTGGGCTTTAATGAATGAGATGTGTAGTTAGTAAGGATAGGTGTGAGGGTGAGACATTCTGGGGCTGAGGAGCCAGTAGATATAAAATATGGAGGCGTAAAAACGATATAGTCTGTGTAGAATGTTATCCTTGAAAGACAAAGTGTATTTTGACAATTTGGTGATTATATACTTAAATCTTTCTTTTTCTGTCCTGTATAAAATACATCCTTGTGAAAATATTTTTAACTGAGTCTAGTATAGCAGTGTTCCCCCAATCTTATTTTTAATTCTTGATTGAATTTTGTAGGTAGGAGTGACAAATGAAATTGGGTTTAATTACATTATTATTCCAGTTTAAAATAAAGGTAGGTGATGACATATTGTGAATCAAAATCTTAGGAGTGAAGATGGGGATTGGTGGGTGGAAGCACAGAGTAATTTTTGCATAGGAGAATTATGGCTAATAAAGGATATTTAATTTTAGTTATATCTTAATTCTTCATGTACCAAACTAAAGTTCCAGGCTAAGAAATTAATTTCACATCCTGATAATTTCCCCAAAGTATCAATCATTATATGGTAATTCTCCTAATGTCTGGGAATATAAAAAGGCAAGTTGTCCAAATTCTACATATTAAAATCTGATTCTGCTTCTTTGCTGTCTTTTATTGCTTTTCATCCTTCTCTCTTACCTATCTAATACTTTACTACTAAGTGGAGTGAAAGGAGCTAATAGACACTTTGCTTTTCCATTTCATGGGAAGATCAATTAAAATACCTGTAGAAAACTTGTTACAATCTTTCGTTAGGGTTGGGGACAGCTGAACATATGTTCTTCTGGCCTGTGTTTTGATGATGATAGAACATTTGAAAGAAATGTACCTGAAATAAAAAATGATACTTCCTCATTTAAGGATAGTTTCTTGGTTCCATATTTTGTTCCTGAAGCATCTAGTTGGGGAAGGAGATGTTAGAAATAATGTGAAGCCTGTAAGTAGTTGTGGTCCAAATTTGGCCTGTATTGGCTTAATGTTTTCTGAGATCTTCAAGGAAAATTTTATTGAATTATGACAGGAGTCATTTGTTATTTTCTTGACAGCCCAGCTTAAATCTTGTAAAAATGTGTTTATATCCTAACTTTATTGCCATTTACATCAAATATTAAATTTGGAAGGGATCTTAAATATCGCTTTGTCCATCTTCTTTGTTTTACTTATGGAACACAGAGAGTTGGAAGTGAATTCCAATTGCATTTTGAGGAATAAATTTAGAAGTTAGGAAATAGAATCATTGTTTTAAGTTGCTTTTGGTGTAAAGCACAGTTCTCCAGAGAAGATCAGATTTGAAAAGTCAAAAGAACAATGAGTAAACCTACAAGCTACTGAAGTCTAAAGGAACATCACTAAAGCTAGGAAAAATTAAATTTCAATTTAGAACACGGTCTTAGAGTTTTCTGGTGGGGTAGCTGATATCACATTACGGAAGGCTCCATAAGGTGTCTGGGAGAAAATGGCCAACCATAGTAATGGGACAAGGGTAAAAGTTAGTTTTCAGAAATCTTTCTTTCTTATTGATCTGCTCCACTACTGAAATTCAAGAATGCTCAAGGTGGCCATATTCAGGTGTGCTTTATTTAATGGTATTGGTTTGTCTCCCACCCCCCTTAAATTGGTTGTAAAACATTTTGTATTATGAAATTGTTTTCACCATAAGTGGCATAATGGATTGAAAATATTCTCTCAGGAAATTTTTTGGTCTCGACATGAAATGCAAAACAAAACAAAAACTCTAAAGATAAAATATTCTATTGCCTTTTGGAAACTTACATCACGTAAAAGTATGTGAAATGTTACCAACTTCAAGTCTCAATATGCAAATACCCTGCCAGAAATTTTATTCTCATGTGACTAAACTTATTTGAAGGAAATGATCCTCCAAATGACCTTGCTGGAAAGCCAGTCTTTAGTGACATAAGAGTATAAAGGGATGTTGCTGCATAATAAATTACTATAAACATAGAGGCTTAAGACAATATCCATTTATAATCTCACAGTTCTGTGGTCAGAAGTGGAGTGAGCTTCTCCCCTCAAGGTGTCACCAAGCCAAGATCAAGGTGTTGGCTGTTCTGGGCTTCTATTTGAAGGCTCTGGATAAGAATTTGACTCTAATCTCATTCAAGTTGTTGGCAGTATCCAGTTTCTATTGGTCTGAGGTCCTTGCTGGCTGTCAGCAAAAGCCTGCTCCCTGCTCCTAGAGGCCATCCACATTCTTTCTCACATGGTCCTCTCCACCTCCAAAGCACAAGGGTACATCAAATTCTTTTCACACTTGGACTCTCTCTAACATCCCTATCTGCCATCAATTGAAGAAAACGCTCTACTTTTAAAGGGCTCCTGTGATTAGACTGGGCCCACCAGGTAAATTTCCATTTTACTTAACAAGGTAACATAATCAGGAGTGATAATCTTACCATATTTATGAGTTCTACCCACATTTAAAGGGGAGGAGATTATATAATGATGAAGGTGATTGGAGGCCATTCTTAAAGTTTTGCCACCACAAAGGATAAGTTTGGATTTCTGTAACCCAAATAAATATTTTCCTTAAAAATACCAAAGCATGGGCTAAAAATTGGACAAATGTTAGTTTCTGCATTGTTTCTATAGCTAAAGTATTTTCTGTAGACCTGTACTTTAAAGAGTTTCAAGTGTTAAAAATTTTAACCCAATTTAAATTTTAGCCTAATATGTATTGCTTTCCAGTTATGAATAGACTATAGTCATATATAATACATATACATAGATGCATAATACATAAGGAATATAAATAAATACTGTTAATGTTTTTGACATATTTTATTTTAATTTCTTTCTGTGCATATATGTATATCGGTTTTTAAATTTTCAGTTGTAGTTTTGGTCATGCTATCTGTATTTTTGCATCTTTAGTTTTCCTTATTTTTATATCATAATCATGCCTTATATCATTTAACACTTTTTATACACATTATTAATCATTGCATAAAAAATGCTGCCTATTAATCTATTTAATTTGTGCTTTTATTAATCTAGAATAATACTAACTTTCCAAAACATGGAAAATATCCACTATATTTTAGATTCATGCTTCTAAATTACTATTTCCATAACAGTGAATTTTTTCACAGTGACTTTTAAGTGGATGCATACAACTTTTTTTTTTAATCAATCACACATCTCTACAGAAGGTAGGAAGTTCCCTAACACTAACCCTTTTTCTTTTTAAGTTTTTCATTATTTTTTTCTTAGAATGTTATGATTAAAATTTTAATCAATCTTCTATCTGTCCTTGAATGAAACAGGTTCATCCAATAATAGTACATTGAAATATGTGGTTTAAAGTCATCTCTACTTCTGTTGCAAAAAGAAAAAAAAATAAAGGGTCTCTAGAAGCAAAACTGATTGCTTTGCATCAAGGTATATTGCCTTTAAAACAAATTTATCTTTGTATTATGAAAATTTCAGGCATATTTCAGTTTTGGTTTTTAGAGTTTCTATTGTCACGCTGACTGTTATTATTTGTTCATTCTTAACTTCATTAACCTTGAATGAGTGCATTTTTTGGTGAAAAAGAATCCTTATAATATCCATGGACTTTTATTTTTTAAAAAGATTTCTTATGTCTCATTTAATTTTGAAAATGCTATAATGACATGGTTAATATTATTGATTATATTATTAAACTGTTAGTGTTCCAAATTTGGTAGTTTAAACATTGTGAATGCTGTAGTTGATTCAGAGAATTGTGTGGAATCACAATTTTATTTGGACTTCCGACTTTTATGAATTTCATTTTCACTTCAGATTCCACTTGCTTTGATTTTAAACTATTAAATCAGTAGATTAAGAGAACACAAATATATTCCCAATCCGCAATGACCTCACTCTCCCTAATAGATTCCCATTGAAGAAGAGGGGGAATGCTCTGTTTCTTTTATCCCCTAATTGCTTTTAGTTTCTACAAAGGTTCTGTTTTGTCCAGGTGGTTGTTTTGAAGCATGTTGTGCTTTCTGAATCTCTTGAAATATTTACAGATGATGAATCTGCAGCCAAAACACTCAGTAAACAGCACCTGCAGAACTTAGACTTTGTCTAAATTTGGAAGTTAAAACTAAGGACTGGTGGTTTAGATAGGTCTAGGGAATATGACTTTTGGAGGAGAATTTCATAAATTTAACATAAAAACTTGAATCATATTTACAGCCTAACTGCTAGATTTCTTTTTATACAGTGTAGTTTATTATAGTTTCAATTGTTCTTTAAATGTAATGTGTCAGGTTACCAATATTTTTGGTAATTAAGAGATTTTATAAATGTTATAAATTTGCAGAACTGTACCTTTAAGTTAATGTGGGGTCTGAAAGTAAGGTTCCCTGTACATCTTACCCAGAGGGCAGATTTTTGTCTCTGCTCTCATCCTCTGTCTAGTAGTACACTGGTAAATGTTTAACAACTGGCTTGCCAAAAATAAAGCAAAGCCATAATTTGTAGTATTTGATGATTTCTGTGTAAATACTTCCCTCATGGACAATTTCAAGGTACCAATGACTTAACTGCCAGCTTGTGAAATTTCTGAAAATTTAATAATCAGCTGATGAGCTGGTATGTTGAGCTGGTATAATTATGAATTGCTACAAGTCGGTTACAACACACCACTGCCTGAGTCTCTGTTGGCTCCTGACATGCTCTTGACTGTCTCAGGCATCCACAATTTAAGAATTTTTATTTCTCTTTGTATATATCTTGACATTTTTTCCATGTCACTACTGTGTTAGATTCATGAAAAAGCTGAAACTTTAAGGTTTTCACTCTACTAATTTTCATGCAACAAAATTACCACTTGCAACTGACTGCCTTTGAATGGTTTCTTTGCATTGAAATCAGGGGATCCTATTTTTAGGGAGAAAATAAAGTTCATTATCCATCCCCCTCCCCACTCCCCGCTGCCTACCCACAGTTGAAGAAGTAAATGAATGTGCATATGAAAGAAAAGGGAAGAGGAATTTTAAAGTAAAGATAAAATTTAGTCTAATATTTATTTCTTTCTCTTTATAGCACTTATAGAAACATCTGAAGTATAGGTACTTTGTTTCTAGCAAAGAGCAGTTTATCGAAAACGTGTGTCGAAGGAATGAGAAGCCTGCTTGGCTAGACTAAAAGATGAAGAGTCACTTAGGCAATTTTAGAAATTATCAGAGCTTTCTGAAGATGTTTTACTGAGTGGCCTTACCGTAGTGAAGCAGAATAAGAAAGGAAATGATGTGAAAATGGCATTATCATCTCCCTTTCATTGCTCCTATAATGAAGTAGACTTCTAAGTGCTTTGGAGCTTCCGTCCTCAGCTGTGGTTAATCAGGCCACATGAACAAAGGAGGCGGTGAGTGAGAAGTTTTGAGCATTTTAGTTAATCCTGGTTAGGTCAATTAGCAAGAGAAAATAAAGACTACCCAAGTTTCCATGCTCTTGGCTTTATCAACATGTCATTTATTTACTAGTATCTGGGTGATTTTAATTTAAGTAACCTGGGCTCCCAGAGACGTGATTGTAGTGCAAGGACATCTCTGAGAACATTGAGGGATCTCAGTGATCACCAAAGCAATGGTTAATGTTTAAAACAGTGAAAATATGAGCCATTTATATTTTCTCTTAGAAGGATTAAAATAAGTATTTTTGGCAGTACAGGTAATGCAGTTATTTGCTTAAATGCACTTTTACTGTAATTATCTACTTTATTTTGGCTAATTAAAATTCAACAAAAGTGCATTTTTTGAGTGCATTTAGTATAATTGGGGAACTTGAACTCATGTTAGCATGAAAGATTTTAGATATTCTTATTGTATTGTTATTTCCAGATGTTGCATATGCCATCAGAATTGAATTGATTCTTGGTTATTGAAACATGAAATTGTTAATTTCTCTATTCCTTAGGCATGATTATAGAGTCATCAATTCAAGCCAAAGCAAAGGTATTCTAATTAAATCTGAGGGAATAATTAGGTTAAATTGTGACTAGTTAGTAAAAGTTGGAAACAGATGGAGCTTGAATAGAAAGCTAATTTAATCATATGGGAGATTGAAGTTGTCAATATATACACAATATTCTCAAACTTATAATAAATTTCAGGTTTAAAACACATAAAAATGGAAGAGTCACTTTTAACAACTTTATGGAGGTATAATTGACATACAACTAAGTACGCATGTTTAAAGTGTAAAACGCGATACAACCCCTCACACCACATCACCGTTCTTAGGCAACTGTTGAAGTTAGAATATTCTTGAGCTTTATATCAATCTAAGCAGATAGTATGATTGCATTCTTTCACTCAGCATAGTAATTTTGGAACCGAATTTTTGAATTTTGGTGTGTATTATAGTTCATTACTTTTTATTGCTAAGTAGTACTTCATTGTATGACTATGCCATGGCTTATTTTTCCATTCATTGGTAGATGGGCATTTGGATTGTTTCTAGTTTTTGGCTATTATGAAAACAGCTGCTATAAAATTTTGTAGACAATTTTAGGAATGAAATGTTCAAGTCTTATGATAGGTTTATGTTGAAATGTTAAAAAACTGTCTTTCAAAGTGGAAGGTAAATACCACTTTACCTTCCCACTAACAATATGAGAGTTCCAGTTGTTCCTAACCTTTACTATCACTTGGTAGGGTCAATCATTAATTTTAGTCATTCAAATAAATGTGAAATGGTACATCATTGTGATTTTAATGTGCATTTTCCTAATGAATAGTGATGTTGAACACCTTTCTGTGTGTTTATTTGCCATCCTTATATTTTCTCTGATGAAGTATCTGTTAAAATATTTTGCCTTTTCTTTGTTTTCTTTTATTTTTTTAGGTTGGGTTGTTTGTTTTCTTACTATTGAGGTTTGAGAGTTCTTTATATATTCTGGATATAACTCCTTTTTCAGATATGTGATTTGCAAATATTCTCTCCCAGTTTGTGATTTGTTTTTCATTCTCCTAATGTCCTTCAGAGCAGGAGGTTTTAATTTTGATGAAGCTTAATTTATCAACTTTTTCTTTTATGGACCATGATTTTGGTGAAGTATTCAATAAATCTTTGTCTAACTCAAGGTCACAAAGATCTATAATTTCTTCTAGAAGTTTTATAATTTTAGGTTAACTTTAGGTCTATGAATCATTTTGAGTTATATTTATATCATGTGATCTATAGGTTGAATTTTTTTTTTTTTTTGCATGTGGATATTCAATTGTTCCAGTACCATTTGTTGACTAATAGTGTCTTTCTCCACTAAATTGCTTTTTTACCTTCTCAAAAATCAATCAACAAAAGAAGTGTGAGTCTCTTTCTGGGTTCTCTATTCTGTTTCATTGATCTATTTGACTATATACCAATTTTACATTATCTTAATTACTCTAGCTTTATAATGTCTTGAAGTCACAAAGTGTAAGTCCCCTAGTTCTATTCTTGTAATAAAGTGGTTTTGACTATTCTAGATTTTAGCAACCTCTCCTATTTCCTACAACTACAGCCTCTGGCAACTTCCTTTCTATTCTCTGTTTTTGAGCTTGGCTTTTTTTTTTTTTTTCCTTTAAGATTCCATATATAGGTGATGTCATGCAGTATTTGCATTTCTCTGTTTGGCTACCATCACTTAGCATAATGCTCTCCAGTTTTGTCTATGTTGTTGCAAATGGGAAAATTTTCTTCTTTTTAAAGGATGAATAATAGTTAAAGGATGAATAATAGTCCTGTGGGTGTGTCACATTTTCTTTATGCATTCATTTGTTAATGGACAATTACGTTGTTTCTACATCTTGGTTGTTGAGAATAATGCTGCAATGAACATAGGAATACAGATATCTCTTCAAGATAATGATTTCACCTCCTTTAGATATATTCCAGAAAGTGGAATTGCTGTATTATTTGGTAGTTCAATTTTAATTTCTTGAGAAACCTCCATACTGTTTTCCATAATGGCTATACAAATTTACATTTATACCAACAATGTAAGAGGGTTTTCTTTGCTTCACATCCTTGCCAGCATTTTTATTGCTTGTCTTTTTTATAATAAATATTCTAACAGATGTGAGGTGACATCTCATTGTTTTGATTTACATGTTCCTGATAATTAGTGATATTGAGCACTTTTTCATGTACTTATTGACCATTTATTTGTATGTCTTCTTTGGAAAAATGTCAATGTGGGTACTTTGCCAAGTTTTTAATTGGGTTATTATTATTATTTTTTACTATTGAGTTGTACGAGTTCCTTGTATATTTTGGATATTAACCCCTTACAGGATATGCAGTTTGCAAATATTTTCTCTCATTCTATAGGTTGCCTTTTCATTTTGTTGGTTTTCTTTGCTGTGAATAGCTTCTTAGTTTATGTAGTGCCACTTATTTATTTTTGCTCTCGGTGTCAAATCCTCTATTTTCTTCTAGGAGTTTTATGGTTTCAGGTCTTACATTCAAGTCTTAAACTCATTTTAAGTTGATTTTTGTGCATGGTATAATTAACAAGTTGCTTCTCTTGCAGCTTTTAAGATTCTTTTGTCTTTAACTTTTGACAGTTTAATTATAATGTTTCTCAGTCTGGATCTTTCTGGGTTCCTCTACTTTGTTGTTCTTTGGGCTTCCTGGATCTGGATGTCTACTCTTTTCCCAGGTTAGGGAGGTTTTCAGTCATTATTTCTTTGAGTAAATTCACTACTCCCTTCTCTCTCCTCTCCCCTATAATACATAAATTGGTACACTTTATGGTATCCTATTTGTCTGTTCCAGTGGCCCCCAACTTTTTTGGCACCGGAGACTGGTACTCCTATGAGAATCTAATGCCTGATAATCTGAAGTGAAGCCGAAGTGGTGATGCTAGCGCTGGGGAGTGGCTGCTGATACAGATAAAGCTTCACTCGCTTGCCTGCCATTCACCTTCTGCTGTGCACCATAGACCAGTATCTTTCTGCAGCTTGAGATGTAAGGTTCCATGTGTTATCTTCATTCTTTTACATTTGTTTTTCTTTTTTGCTTCTCTGATTGGATGAACTCCACTGCCCCGTATTTGAGTCCACTGATCCTTTTATTCTACTTGATCTACTCTGCTGTTGAAACCTATTTATTTCTAAATTCAGTTATTGTATTTTTTAGCTATGTGATTTTTGCTTGGTACTTAATCTTTTTTCTATCTGGTAAAATTCTCACTCTTAATTCATTACTCTCCTAACCTCGATGAGCATTTTTATGACTGTTATTTTTAACCCTTTTGGTAAATCATTTATTTCTGTCTAATTAAGATTGTTTTCTGAAAATCTGTCTGGTTCTTTTGTTTAAAACACATTCCCTTGTTTCTCCTCCTCCTCCTTGTGCTTCTCCTCCTCTCTGTGTTGGTTTCCATGCATTAGGTAAAATAGCCACTTTTCTTAGTCTTGACAGATGGACCCCACGTAGATGAACCTTGTCAATGGTTGCCTTTCAAACCTATGTGGTTGTCCCAGCTGCTGTCTTTGTTTTTATTTGCTCTCAGTTGAAGGTGTGCTAAGACCTATCACTGTCCCAAAGGCATGGAAATGCTCATATATCTATTCAAGCTCCCGGAGGACTACTAATTACTTGCCCCTTCAGCTCCCTGATGCAGGCTAATTAGAAGCCAAATCTTAAGGCAGGATGTTAGATATGTTGTCTAGCTCCTATCAGAGAGAAACCAGGAATTGAATGTTTTTGTCTACTTACTCTGTGCTGAGCCAGAGGGAATGAATAGTCACTGGGAGAGCTTGTGCTCCCTAAGAGAACAACCTCTTTGTATAACCCCAGAGGACTTGTGAATGTTGAGCTCCATCAGCTCCCAGAGATAGGTGATTTGAGAGTTTGTCCTTCAGGTGGCAGCTGTAACAATTAGGGTGCTAGATACGTGGATGAACTTCTTTCAGAGAAGCTGGATATTTGGTTTTACTATTCAAGTGCACTGGTAGGGACAGAGGGGGATGTGTCTGTCAGTTCTTTCACGCTCTTGGGAGCATCCCAGTCATTTCACATATGCCAGCTGACTTGAAGTTGTAATCTCAGGAAGCAGTTGGGAAAGTTTGCATTCAGATCCATTCCAGGGAGGAACTGGGAGAGGGCTTTTTTCTTTTTTCTTTTCTTTCTTTTCTTTTCTTTTTTTTCTGCCTCCTCCCTCTGCACTGTTCCTAGGAAATTTCAAACCTGATATTTTGTTGTTGTTGTGTAATATGGTCCTGTGAGACTCATAAATGCTGAACTTTGTTGGCTATCAGGGATAGGTGATTTGAGGGTCCATTACTTTGGTAGCAGCTGCAAAGCTGGGGAGCTAGATATGTGGGCAAGCTCCTCTGCCCCGCCCCACCCACAAATACTGTGACCTGGTTTTATTGTTGGAGCAAGCCAGAGAAAGAAGGCAAAGGATGTGCCCACTGGTTCTTTTGGGCTCCAGGGAGGATCACAGTTAGTTCCTAGGTGCCAACTAATTTACCAGGCAATAGCTGGTAAAATATTCCATAAAACCCTTTCCAGGGAAAAACTGGTAACTGTCTATTCCCTCTGCTCTGAGCCCAGGGTGATAGCCATGGGAAATAGTCATGTTCTCATTTAACAACGGCTTCTTTGCTACAGTTCTGTGTATGCAAGCCTTGTTGGCTTTCAGATCTAGATGATTTGGGGGCATATTCCTTGGATGGCAGTGTTAAAAGTTGGGGTACTGTATGTGTGGTCCAAACCCTTTGCTTCTCAGAAGCAGGAACTTGGGGGGTTCCTTTTCAATTGTAAGCTGCTGTGCCAGGGGTGAGATTTATGATGAAAGTATGTCTCAGCCTTTCATACCTGTTTTCTTTATGGGTATTTTCTTAGTCACTGAATGTGTAGGAGTCAATTAGTTCCTGGATTTCTCTCAGAGGGAATTGTTCCATGTGTAGCTGTATGCTCACTACATCTGTGGGAGGAAGGAAATTCAGGAGTCTCTTATGTTGCTATCTTGGTGATGTCCTAGTCTAAAGCACTTTCTTAGTTTTTGGTTCTGCAAGATGCTCCATATGTCCCAGCCCTGGGAGAACACAATGTGAACATGAAGTCAGAGTTTGGGGTGATGCCTCTACAAGCCAAGGAAAGCCAAAGATTTCCTGCAAACCATCAGAAGCTAGGTGAGAGGCATGGAACTAATTCTCTCTCACAGTCCCAGAAAGGAACCATGTCTGCTGACACCTTGATCTGAGCTTCCAGTCTCCAGAACTGCGAGGCAATAAATTCCTGTTGTTAAGCCACTCAGGTTGTGATACTTTATTATGGCAAGTCCTAACAGTTGGATAAAGAGCATAAAATCTGGGTGCTAGGTGTGCTTGTTGCTGCAGAGATGTTATTGCTTCTAAGCCGCCTCAGTGAACAGGCTAGGAAATACATGTATGCATACTAACTCATGTGTGCATAAGTCTATGATTGTTTCTGCATCACTTGTTTTTGAAAGGTATTTTCAGTGGACATAGAAATGTAGGTTGATAATTTCAGCACTTTAAAGATATTGCTTACTCATTTCTGGCTTGCATTGTTTCTGATTAGAAATTTACTATAACCTATATCTTTGTTTCCACTGTATGTTATATATTTTTTATCTGCTTTTAAGATTATTTCTTTATTACTAGTTTTAAGCGATTTAATTTTCATGTGGCCCTCGTGTGATTTACTTCTTTTTCTTTTTCTTTCTTTTCTTTTTGGCATTCAGGGTTTGTTGAGCTTCTATAGTTTTCATCAAATTTGGAAACATTAGCCATTATTTCTTCAAAAAAATTTTTTTTTATATAACTCTCCTCTTTCTGGTACTCTGATTATAAGTTTATGAGGCAACTTGAAATTGTCTACTATTATGTCTTCAAGTTTACTAATATTTTCTTTCACAATACCTATCCTAAAATTAATCTCATCCAAATTATTTGTTCATTTCAGACACTTTAGTTTTTTGGTTCTAGAAACTTGATTTGGGTCTGTTAAGTATCTTTATGTGTCTACTTAACAAGTGTGATTTTTTCTAGCATTTGAATACAAAATAACTGCTTTAATGTTCTTGTCTGTTAATTCATTTATCTGAGTCATTTCTAGGTTGGTTTTGATTGGTTAATTTTTTTTCTCCTCATTATGGATATTTTCCCTTTTTGCGTGCCTCATAGCTTTTGATTGTATGCTACCCATTGCGAATTTTTGCTTGTTAGATGTGGGATGTTTTTGTATTCTACTTTGTTTTGGTATGCCATTAAGTTACTTGGAGGCAGTAATACAGTCTCATTTTTAAGCTTGGCTAGGTGGAATCAGAACAATCTTGGCATATGTTTTTTCCTCTATCTTTATTCTCTCATTTATTTACAAAAGTCCTACTTGTACTTTAAGACTCAGTTCAACATAACATCATTCTTGACCTTGCCAGGATGATTTGTATCTTTTCTCACTGCTTGAGATTCCCATTTAAAGTCACCAAGCCCCTCTATCTTCTTAACACTCTTCATACTTTGTGACAAATTATTTCAAAGGTTACTTCTTTCATGAAATTCATCCCCTAGCCAAAGTAGAATTAAAACCTCATTGTCTTGGATACTCTCTATACTCTATAGACATTCTATCAGAGCATGTATGACAGACTTGGTTTTGCTTCTTTGTTTTAGGCCTCTCTCCATTTATTAGACTTTAATTTACATGAAGACATTGAAGATTTCTCATAGTAATGTATTACCTGTTGATTAGATTTAAACTACCTCAACTTTGATATATAGTCACAATTCACAGAAAGAGCAGAAGCAAAACTGTGAGTAAATAGTTGTTATAAAGATCATACATCAAAGTCTATATAGTATGTATTTAACTCTACAGAGTCTCTAGGCTTTCACTTAGAGTCTGTTTCTGCTTTAGACAAAGCATTAACAAACATTTAAAAAGTTGGTAGAGTTAATAAATAGTATAAAGAATTAAGGAAACGTAGTGGCTTGCTTGACAGCAAAGGAAGAGATAGAAACCTATAATTATAGATACATAGATTTAGGATTTATCCATTTAGATTCTTCAGTATAGGGCAATGTCCTTTGAGAGCATTATTATATTATTTTACAATATATATTATTTATATATTCACATCTATTATTTTGTGATGTAGTCATTTATAAAGATTACCCTGAAACATAAAGAAAGACTGATAGGGAAAAGATTAAATAAAGCTTAGCCTTATCTGGAAAATCTACCTTTGTAGGTTACTTTATTCTATAAGTGAGTTGCTAGATAAGTGAGTTGCTGCACATGTGTATTCATATTGTGCCTCTTTCTGTGCAATATGCACTCAACTTAGGAAGTCATTTCATTATACTGTAGTTTGCAAACTTTCCCGCTGCCTTCACCCTTCTGGAGCTCAGTCAAGTGGAAACGGACTGGGGTTTGGTGACTTTATAAATAGAGATGGGTCAACAGAGTCCATTAATAGCAAAACTGTCCTAAATCTCTGGCCATGACTCAGATGAAATCACAACTTAAAATGTGTAAATATGGGTAAGTTTAAAGGCTAAAACAAAATAACAAAAACATATATACCTTTATGCTTCTAATTGTAGGAAGAACGGAGAATATAACTGTCTTCTGTGTTGATGTTCTATTTTAAGCAATACAAATTCTTAGTATATTTTCTTGAACCACTGAAAATGGAACATTACAAATATTTAAGTTTGTACTTGAACTCTGGAGTGACCGAATTTTTAAAATTAGAGAATAAAATCTCATTAAAATGTAAGAAACATTAAAAAAACATAATAGGGAACATTTTAAATTATGTTCAACATAGACTGCCATGATAGTACATTTTATTAATAAAATAAATAAGTTCTCTTACTTGATTCATCATTTCAATTTAATACAGAGTGTAAATAAGAATTGTAGGTTTTGTACCGCCCCCCCCCCCACCGCCACACCTTACCCACACACTTTTAAAAATGAAACCCAGTATCCTTTTGGATTGCATTGTGTTGTATTGGAATATTCTCCCCAGCAATGAACATAGTTAATACTCAACTCTAAGAATTCAATAAACATTTGTTAATTGGTTTAATTTTATTCTAGAAAGTATTTGTTTAATGAGATAGGTAAATATTTGAGTAGATTGAAGTATTATTTTAAATCACCAAAACTGGGGTGGAATGTTTTGAGATCATCAAGTTCAATTGCCTCCTTTTACAGATAAGAAAACAAACATTAAGAGGCTGAGTGAGTTATCTTCAATGTAAAGGCCAGTTAGTGGCAAGATAGAACTAAAACCCGTGCCTGGCGTCTTAACTTCATGTTTTATACCCTATTGTTTAGTTTTCTGGAATTTTCACATTGATCAGGCTAAAATTTGAAGACTGAGCTGTAACCATTTATATAATAGAACCATGATGGGTTATGAGTCAAGATGGTGAAATGAAACTATTTTATGATGCTACTTAGCTAGAATATTGTCAATTCTGTCAAACAAATGCAGAGGCAATTTAGTTTTCTCGTGGAACTTCTGGCAAAGGTATGAAGGTCACTATGATTCAGTTCAGGCTACTTTTTTTTCTAGCTAAATCATGCCTCAAAATTTCCCTATTGTGGGGTGGCTCCCCTTTACATAGTCAGAAAAATGTAAGAGAAAGTGTGATTATTTTACCTTTACCCCACAAACTTTTGGGGCTGGCTATATTTGAACTCTTGTTAGTAATTTTAACAAAAGGATAATGCTGTGTTATGTAAACATGTATATATGTTTTTAATGATGTAGTTTCTTTGGTGAGTTTGCCACTTATTTGAAAAATTTTAGACCATCTATGGTAATTTTCTTGACTTCAAATTAAATTCCTTCTAAATATGATTACAATTAGATTAGGTTATATAACTGAAATGAAATACTAATTTATGTGGACAATATTCTTTCTAAACCTTTTTTAAAATTTGACTTTTTAATACTATCATATAGTATTGTGTTACAAGAAACACTTTTTTACAGATATTTGTTGAAATTTAAGGGACCATAAGAGTTAATATTTACTTTGAACATTTTCCCAACCGATGCGATTCATTTCATTTCCTCTGCATATCACAATTGCTATGAGCTCAGCCTACCTTCTAATTGAGTTACTTATTTACAGGGTGAAATGGCTTCTTAATAACTTCTTTAATTATTTAGCTATTTAACAGAGCTTAATCTTCTTGTCTAGGAAATAGTGATGTTAAAACAGATAATGTGTGATCCTAAGTGCTGGCATTATTTCTAGTTAATGATAATAAGCTAGAATATCCAGTAATGCTTTCATATTTGTATTTAACTTGTTTTCTTTGCCTTTGTGTTACCTCTGTTCAAAATTCAGAGCCCCAACATGCTGAAATAGTCCATCTTTAACCACAAAAAGCACAGCTTAGCCCCAGACTCATTTATTTTGAATTAGGCGAGGTTGGCACCATCCCTGCATAGATGAATGGCTGTTGACTAAATTGTGTTGTGTTCTTCTAAATAGGAAACAGCTTTTTCTCCCCCCTGAACAAACACTGTCACTTTTATTAGCAATCGTTAATGGTTAGACATGAAGCTGGCTGTTCTCTTTATGTTACCCCAGTGATTACATATTCATTTACTATGTATGTATAACAAATAGGCTCCTTGTCAGTTCTCCTTGTGATCATTTTCAGATAACAATCCGCAGCCAGTTTGTTCCTGAACTCTGACCCTATTGCTTGTGTGGTATCATCCTCTTTGTTAATTCATTTCTTGATCACATAGCTCTTATGCCTAATATATTTTCATCATGCTCTGTAGCAAATTACCATTATTCTTATAGCCCAAAGCTCTTGTATTTATCTTCCTCAGAGTCAGTTTGGCAGTGACTACATCAGCGTAGAGTGATACAGTAACAAGGTTCTTAAACGGGATGGGGGAAGGAAATGCTGGGCTATATTCTTAGTTTTTACATCCCAGAAGCTTGGCAGGGAGAGATGCTATGCCCGCTAAATCTGTTCACATCCAAGTGTTTTTAGAATCTTGGAAGTTTTGGGGGTGGGGAGCTCTTCATACTGTGGATCCATTGGAAAGCTGATAAAACAGATTGCCTGTAAGAAAGTCAATATAAAAATAGTCTGCAAGAATGCATGCCACCATCTGTGTTGTCTTATCTAGAAATTGTATCTGTCTCAGATTGACTTTCAAATTATTATGTTTATAAATATTAATTGATGGGAAGAAATTAGAAAAAGTGTAAAAGCATGTCTATGAGTATTATATATGTATACATATATATTTAACACATACACAGTTTTGGATGAGAATTTCCTCTGTCTTGGCAGAACAATTTAATTTGAAGTTTTCTTTTGAAATGTGTATTAATTAAAGTACATGTAAGAGTTTTAAATATATTCTCTTTTGTGATAATAGTTTTGTAAGTGAAAGGTTAACCATGGAGACATATCTCAACCAGAGCATCCTCAGTGACTCACAAAAGCACTTAGAAATGCATTTGCTTTTGGATACTGTTTGAATGTGTACATGATATACAGCTACCATATATCAGGACATGAAAATAGAAGTAGACATTATTTATTAAGTGAAGAAGAAAAAACAAGGCTGACATAGTATAAAGGAAAAGCTTTACTTAACCAAAATGAACTAGTAATTAAAGGAAAACAAACAGGTAAATATGATTACATTTGGCTCAAGTTGCTGTTCTAGTCAAAGTGAGTCATAATTCTCTTTTTAAATGCCCTTTTTTGGATGAGAAATCAGTAGGACAAATTCTCTTTGGCTGATTTATCAACATTGACGCTCTACGCCTGGAGAAAATCTCTCTGCAGTCTAGTTACTCAGTACTTTTTATGAGTTTTCCCACGTGTGTGTGTGTTTTTTTTAATTAAAATGGTTTTCTTTAGCACACTATTTGTAGGAGGGAAATATTTGAAAATGAAGTTCGATAATCTCCTGGTCTTTTCTTCACATAGTTTAATTTCCTACATTGTGAAAAGTACTTTTAATTGGACAACTTAGGGAAGACGGTTCTGGGAGTAGCAGAATAGAACACGGAGACTAGAACATCCATGCAGTCTTCTTCGGTTGTTTAGATGGAAGCAAGTGAACCAGATCAAAGGTTAATCCCTCTCAGCCCCTTTCTTTTCATCTACTATCAAGTATTTAATGAATGGTTAGATTACTAGTAGACTTAACAGGGGTTTAGGGGTTAACAGTTCCCTATTGAATGTTGATTCAATTGTGCCAGGAAAGACTACCCATCCAAAAGAATTTCCCCTACTTGGATAGGATCCTTTGAAAATGGGAACAAAACCCTTAGTTCTACAATTAGAGTTGAAGTCTAAAGAGGCAGCATTGCAAACAACTCATACTAATGTTAAGGTGACTAGTTAAGTCAGCTCTTAAAAGCAGATTTAGAGGAAAGAGACATACATACTGAGAGCATGAAAACCCTAAGTAGCTGAAGGGAGCAGTTAAGGGGCCATAGTGGGTAAAGTGTGCTAAAAGGGAGCCTGAGATACCTTGATAAATATGTATATGATTAGCAATTTCTAATATGTACTCTCTGGTCAGAAAAATAAAAAATTTTCACCAAGTAGGTTGGGGTGTGTGTGTGTGTGTGGGGGGGGGGGTCCAGGCAGGGTATCTCTGTGAAAACAAGTTAAGAAAATGCTTGTCCAGAACAAATCATTCCTCCTGTGGTAAACCCAGGATGTATGACACAACAGGTGGGATAAGCCGCTCAAGAGTCTAAAACATCATCTCTTAACCTCTATTAGGTGAGGTCTCTGCTTCATTTGTATACACCTGGAGACGGTAGTGTGACACTGTGGTAGGAAATATTCCTCATCTTCTACATGCCTGTGTCCAGGCCTGCAGAATAATCTGGAGTGCACCTGCAGCAGAAGTAGGAGCATTAGCTTGTTCTTGGTCTGCTTTAAGAAATATCTTTTACTGGTGCTGTGGTTCTTCCTGAATCATCTCATACCTAACCTTCATCCTGATTTCTGTGATTATGATAATGGCAGCGGTGTCTAGCCTGGCTATGCATTAGAATCACCTGAATTTTCACAAATGCTTAGGTTTTGAGTCCCCTGCAACCTGAACTTTTTTTTAAGGTTCGTAGTTAAATCTGTTTGTAGTAAGGTTGAAAATCATTGTGTTTTGTTTCTTTTTAACTTCCTGAAGGTATAGGTGAAACAAGTTCATAATATCCGTGGATAATATCTTAGTTACTGAAAAGATAAAAATTATAATAATATTTTGAAATAATGTCTATGAAAGGTATTTTTGTATTTAAAAGTATTAAAATTTGTTTTTAAATTGCAAGTTTCGTGAAAAAATTAAGACACAATGTAGTTAATTGACTATGGGGAAAAAACCCTACACATATAGGTTTTATATAAATGTAAGATATATATAATAGTTGTAGAGGGAGTAACAATTTCATATTTTGATAAACTAAAGATGCCTTAGGTTGAAGTCAGTGTTGAAGCAGTATTGCAAGCCACTAATTGCCATTAAACTTGGTATTTCACTTTATAAATGTGATGTGCTTAAACTAATGTGTTTAAATGAGATTATTATGTGAAAAAATATGACGTATGTCCAGAAAAACTTGCTAGCACTTTCTTTTATTTTTACTGCTGATCAAATGCCTTCAGAAAAAGAAGTGCTTAAAAATACATTTAATAAAGCCTGAAAAAAATTAAAGATAAGAAGTAGATATATACAGTGTGAAAAAAATATATATTAAATTTAAATATTCTACCAACATAAAATATTTATGAGGTGATATTTGACTTAGGGCAATGAGGTAAAGTGGGCAGGGTAGGGGGAAACTGCATGTTTAGGTAGTTTCTAATTTTTTATTATATGCATGAGGCTTTTTTTTTTCTGTATTTAGAATTTTTTTTTTTAAGAACAGATAACCAGGTTTGAGTTTATTGAGTAAAAGTCTAAGAACATTTTTTAAAAATTTATTTTTTTTTATGGTGACATTGATTCATGAAATCCAGTAGGTTTTTTTGACTCTTAAAAACCTCTTGCTATATAGATTTCCCCAAAGATTTTCTGATTTACACTTATATTAGCCACATCTGGAAAGGTCTGTTTCATGGCAACTTCTCCGTGGGATACTAGACCCAGAGGTGAGGCAGTACAGTTGTCCCTCGGTACCTGTGGGGGAATGGTTCCAGGACTCCCGCAGACAGCAAAATCTGTGGATGCTCAAGTCCCTCATGTAAAATGTGTAGTTTTGTGTATAACCCACTCACATTCTCCTGTATACTTTAATCATCTCTAGATTACTTGTAATACCTAATACAATATAAATGCTATGTAAATAATTGTTACACGGTATCATTTGGGGTAACGGTCCCCAACCTTTTTGGCACCAGAGACCAGTACTCCTATGAGAATCTAACGCCTGATGATCTGAAGTGGAGCTGAGGTGGTGAAGCTAGCACTGGGGAATGGCTGTAAATATAGATGAAGCTTTGCTTGCTCGCCGTTCACCTCTTGCTGTGCGGCTCAGTTCCTAATAGGCTGCAGACTGGTAAGATCTATGGCCCAGGAGATGCGGACCCCTGACTTAGGGGATAATGACAAGAAAAAAAGTCTATATGTGTTCAGTACAGACACAACCATCCTAGGCCTAACTCTATACTACACTAGTGGATGTGGCACCTGTGGGTACAGAAGACCAACGTATAAGGAGGACTTTTTTTTTTTTTTTTTTTGCAGCCTCCATTTAATGTTTCTGTTCTTTACTTTCTTGACAAGGGTCAGCTCTGCTTGTTGACGACATTGAAGGAGCTGACGAGGCTTTCTCTTATTCACCTTCCAGTAGTACAGTTCTATTTTAGGATACAGACTTTGGTTAGGTGTTATTGCTTTCTTTAAATCTTTTCCAATGAGTGTGAAAGTTGGTGGAAAGTTGTACATGAATGTGGTCCACATTAAATTTTTATTATTAATTTTGGGAACTGTGTATGTGTGAGGGTATATACTTGTACATATACATATATGTTGAATATGTTTTTCTAAAATATTTTTTAAAAATTTGGAGAAAGAGTTTTGGGTAGTCACTCTACTATTTTTTATTGAAGTACTTATACTTAGGTTCTTAAGTGCAATCCTTTTGAAAGAAAAATATATCTATTTTATTACCATAGTCATGGAACTGAAAAACTAATAGTGTTTGCTGGTGTTTTAGACATGTTGATATATAACTTTCCATTGACTTTAAGTCACGTTTTCTTTTCTTTTCTTTTTCTTTTAATAGAGTCTAGGAACGTATCAGGTAGCTTATTTTACTTTTCTCAAAGAAAAAGGTCTAACACACTTTTCAGAGTTTCTATAGTACTGCATAATCTTTCTGCTATCTTTTTTCATCTCAATGGCTGGCCTTGTTTTAACTTTAATCACATCAATCACTTGAAAAATACCTTATACTTCTTTTGACCTCATAGTACTTATTTGAAATTTAAGTTGTCCCTTCCAGACCATTTGTCTGATGACTATTTTTTTTTTCTTGAGTGAATATTTCTAATACCCAGCCCCAATACTAGTGAGATTATTTTGATCAGTGTCACTTAACTGTCACTTAGCTTTTTGCTTAGTCTGTGCACTGAATACAATTCTGGCTTTTTCTAACATGTAACTTACTAATAGGTCCTGGTTCCCAAACATCTTCTCTCCACCAAAACCTTTACTGCATTTTATAAGCTTGCTCTGATTGCTGTACATCTCATTCTTCTATATAGTCGATCATTACTTTTCTTTGTTTTTACATATGTATCTGTGAAGAGTGAAAAAGGATAGACATTTTGAATTGTTTTGCTGGCAGAAAAGACAGATTTTTAATATTCTGTTTTCTTAGTTTCGTCTTTTTATATCAATGGTATGTGTGAGTTGGTAGTTGTGTGTGAAGGCTGTGGTTTCAGGGCAATAATATTTTAGAATAGATTTATGGTGTAGTTTACTTACGATACTGAAACTGTTGGACAAATCACAGGGAACATATATTCAAACAATTCTCTGCTTTTCCTGTCACAACACATTTAGAGGATACACCACAGTCACATCAGTAACAGTGGTTCAGTATAACAGGTCCCAACCTAGGACAGAAATGGGTATGGTTTTTATAAATAATCTGAAAAAATCCTATGGAGATGTCACTCTTATTTCAAATTACTGAACCAACACTCTCATTTTAGAGTGGAGGGCATTGGGTTCACTAGTCTGTAAACTTTATATCTGTGTTGTATACCCTGAAAATCTTGCATAGTAGTTGCTCAATAAATATTTATTGAATAAATAAAAATTATACTGGGGTACAGAACAGTGAGTGATTTAGCAAAATCAAATAGCTAGTAAGTTTTATGGCTGGGATTTCTGATTGTTTCCTCATTCTTTTCTGCTTTATAAGGAGAAGAAACATGAACTCTTCTTGCTTATAGCCATTCACTTTCTGTCATTCAAAAATTTTCCTTGCTAGCTGAGAACTCTGATAATAACAACAGTAGCAGCAGCAACAAATACTGAAATAGTGCTTTCTATGTGTTAGACACACTAATAGTCTTTACAACAATGCTATTACTGTTAATAACACTAGATACTATTACCCCCAGTTTATAGCTAATGAAACTAACTAATAAGAGAGGCATAGAGAGATTAAACCACTAGACACAGCTAGTAAGTTGCTACGTCTCATACTGCCATTGCTACTCCAATATTCAAAGCACATTTTGGGACTCTTATCTGTATACTCCTTCTTAAATTTGGTCGATATAAACACTTGAAAGAGAAGAGCTTTTTACTCATTTATTAATTTGTTAAATATTTATTGGGCACGTGTCTTTTGCCAGAACTTGAGCTAAGTGGTAGGGGAAAAGAATGAATATGTAGTGCCTATTATTAAGTAAAATGCAGAATATAAATGATTATATTAGAACATATGTGTTACCATAGAAGTATTCATTTATTCAAATACTTGAGAGCTTGTGGTGCACCAGGCACTGTGTGCTAGATATTTTTGGAAAATCAGTGATTAAGAGGCAGTGTCTGCTCTCAAGGAGATTTTAGCTAATAGGGTCACTGGCACATAAGCAGTTAAACTGTAATATAATACATGTTATATGGTGGTTTGCATAAAGTTCATTGGGAATATTAAGATGGTGTCCCCACGTCTTCTGAG
The DNA here is from genome assembly GCA_003508835.1 of Eonycteris spelaea. NCBI lineage: Eukaryota > Metazoa > Chordata > Mammalia > Chiroptera > Pteropodidae > Eonycteris > Eonycteris spelaea. The sequence goes on along the minus strand of PUFA01000127.1, from coordinate 3,487,816 downwards.
AACATTTGAAGCCAATTTATTTGTGGGGATGGTGTTGGATTCTGTCCTGAGAAGAATTAAAATTTCTGAGTGGATAAATTAAGAAAGAGAGTTCAAAGCAGAGGCACAAAACTGTGACAACATGAGTATTACAGAGATATGAGGGAGGAAAGGAAAATGAGGTCAGGTTATGAAGAATCTTACATACCATGTGAAGGACTTTTTTGCTTGAGTCACTATTTTCTGCCATCTGATATCCTATCCTGGGATCCTGATCATACATACCCTCCAAATCTTTGGTCTTTGGATTTCTTCTCACCTTGTATACACTATTTGCTTACTTCTCTTGGCCTTGCTTGAGTTTCTTGGTCTTTGTCTTTGATTTGTCTACAGCTTAGTACAATGTGTCCCTTTTCTGCTTGGAGCTCCTGAATCTTGGTTAGACATCTTGGAATTCTCCAGGAGGTAAGAGAGTCACATGCATGGCAACTAGGGGAATTCTTTCCTTATGGAAAGAGTTTATTAACTGGGAATCATCTTTTTAATGCACAATGCATTGGCTAGATCATGGTATCTTCTTGAGTGTGCACCAATTCAGTGTTCATTTCTTGCCCCAATTTCTGCTCTTTTGAGTAATTTCCTTGTCTCAAATTAGGCAGTATAATTTTTTTTTTTGTAATTTTACAGGGTAGTAATACATACACAATTACCTCTGGTAATAATTGAACAAAAATGATGGTGAAATAACTGCATGACAAAATTATGATGTCCAATTTCCCCCTAAAGTTTGATGATTTGAGTGTTTATAATATAATCACCTATTTCTTCTTTTCTGGATTCCCTGTCACTTACTTTAGTTAATTTTCCACTTTCATCTTCTAGAATTTTCCTTATAAGTTCTGAATAATGTTATACTTAAAATGTTTTTTTAAAGTATTATATGAGATTTTTTTTGAAGTGTACGCCTCTCAAATTATCCTTCTGTGTTTCTTTGCATAAAAACTGGGGCAACGTTTGCAACAATGTGAATGGGCATTGAGGGTATTATACTAAGTGAAATACATCACAGAAACACAAATACTGTATGATTTTACCTATATGAGGAATTAGAAACAAACAAACAAACACAAAAACCAAAACACGAAACTCATAGATATAGATTGGTGGTTGTCAGAGGCTGAGGGTAGGGGTTGGGTGAAACGGGTCAAGGTGGTCAAAGGTAAACTTTCAGTTACAAAAACAAGCCCTGGAGATGTAGTGTACAGCATAGTGATTATAGTTAATAATACCGTATTGCATAGTTGAAAGTTGCTAAAAGAGTAGATCTAAAAGTTTCCAACGCAAGAAAATAATTGTAACTGTGTGGTGATGGATGGTAACCAGGCTTATTGAGGTGATTATTTCACAATATATACATATATCAAATTATTATTTTGTACACATAAAATTAGTATAATGTTTATGCCAATTGTATTGCATTTAATCTTTTCGGCTCTAAACACTATTAGGTACACTATTAAATACATTTTTGTGAAATTCTGTTTTGGTATTTTAAAAAAGAGTTTTGGTGAGAACTTATAGTATAAAAGAGATAAGTTAGCGAATTTAATAAAATGTAGCTGAGATACTGATATCTATGAGCTTAGAATTAGGGGTTTGTGGCCTAAGGATCATAGATTTTTCTTCCTTACATAATCAAAATTATGCAATCACTTATCTTCCTGATAAAGTAAAGATTGCTTAGATTTCTAGGTTCTGGATGGAGTTAAGGAGTAAAATATATTTGAAAAATAATACATATAGGAATAGAACTATAAAAAATTCTATTTCTTTTTAGTGGAAACCAAGAAAGAAAACTAAGTATCTCAGTCCATGTTCAGATGCAACATTCAGTGATTAGTTCACACATAATTATTGAAAATTCTTTTTGCCAGATCTACATAACAATGGTTAGCCTTGTTTAAAAGATAGCTGGAAATTCAAATTCTATACTGAGCAGTACAGTTTGGTGTGAAGAACATTTTATTTGTAGTCAGATGTGTTAGGCTCTATTTTTGCCTGTGTAACCTATGAAAAGTCCTTCGGTATCTCTGGGCCTTTTCTTCACATCTGTGAAATAAAAAGTTAAACTAGATGACTCTTATGGAACTTCCACAGAAAGATTCTGCAAATGTATCCCAGAAGGAAAGGGAGGTGTTAGTGGTGGAAGACAGCATTCCTATGCCTCTGGCCCCCTATAGGCAACACAAACAAGGTGAGGGCAATACACTCCCTCACTTAGGTTTGGCATTCAAACAACATAACATTAAAACAAAGAGCTAGCCTATTGTCCTTGAGGTTCGGGTGATGAAATATTTTCCTCAAGCATAAATTCCCATTTTCTTCAAAAAATTCCTCAAGCTTCTTAGATTTTATATTAAAAACTTAAAGTATCTTGCACTAATTTTTATATTTATACTTTTGCTAAAAAGAAGATGCACCTTATTTATTAGCTCTTAGTACTTGACTTTTGTCAAAATGCAAATTATTAGTGTTGAGCTGTGATCATTAAAATAAACCCATTTGCAACAAAACACTCCACTGTATGCCTAGAATAAATTATTATGTAATGAGAAGAATGACCATGGAATGATTCCCACAGTGATATCATCAAAATAATTTAAGGCTGTAAATATGTGGCTATCAAGGGGGCAAGTAGTTAAGTAAGTTTAAATGTATTTATGCATTTGCTGGGGTGATATCATGCTGGTACATCATTTTTTTTTTTTTTACTGGTTTAACATTTTCTAATTTAAGATGAAGGCCAAGTAAGAATATTGCTGCAATGTCACAGTGTATAATTATTGGACAGCCAGAAGCAATTTTTAAAGCAAATTTCACACTATCTCTGAGACTAGTGTCATACATTGCTAGTTTGAATTAGTTTGTGAAAGTTATTTATATATCAGATGCTTTAAATTAATGAGAGATAGCATTCCATTAATAAATTAGGCCTGGAAATTTATGTTTGCAAGGGTGATATAGCTACAAATAGATATGTTAAACAAAGATAAAAATTTAGATTTTTATTTTCTTTCGTGACAATTTACTTATAAATTATTTTCACCTTTTGTGTTGTGTGTTTCTTTCGTTCGTTCGTTCATTCTTTCTTTCGTTCGTTCTTCCTTTTTCATTAAGACCTTAAGATTAGCTTTAAATATCCACTGGAAGACAAGTAGCATGATTGAACTTCTCTGTTATCTCTTGCTTTCCACACCAACTCAGTCAATTCCATTTGTGCCTCCTATGCCAGTTCTTCTCTTATCATCCTTGACTCCATTTCCTATAACAACTTTTAAGTAACTCTTGGCTGGGGGCTTTGTAGTTATAAGAGGGGAACCTCCATATTCCTGAGCAATGTAAGGAGCAATAAATGACAAGGACAATCCTAACAACACTACTCTTTACTGTGTAATCTTATTTATATATTTTTTCTTATAGAATACCTTAGACAAGACAGTGTTAGGCTGATTTTTCAAGAATCCAAGCAGAATTTGAAGCTATTATGGTGGTAGGATCATGGCAACACAGGCAGGGCTTAAACATTATGCATGGTCAGCTGGCAGAGAGCTGGAAAGAGCAAGGTTATAATAAGACTGAAGATAAATAAAGGATTGTTTAGAAGCAGGATCTACAGATAAGGAAGTCTGCAGTTTGGTTAGCAGGCAAAAACTGAGTGAAAATATAGAAAAGCAAACTCAAGCCAGGAGTTTTCAGTGAGCAACATGGACAGCTCCCAGGGCCACCTCCGAAAGCAGGTGTTTGCACTAATAGCTGCCTCTGGCAGCCCAGGTATGGACAATGGTAGTTCTTGGCTCAATAACTACAGGTTTGAAGTGGATTTGAAGTTGATAATAATTAGCGAATGCTTCTTTGCATGAATTGTAGAAGTACAATAGTCAGTATATTATAACTAATGCATAACTTGCAGTTTTGAGCTCGAACGATTATGCTTGGCCTCAAAGATTGGAAAGGTGTAATAGTATCTTATAGACTTCTATGGAATTTGAGAAGCAGTAAGTCAAGATGTTAAGAGTGCAGGCATTCCTGGCTTTGAATATCAGCTCTACTTCCTAGTTATCTGAGTTACTTACTCTTCCCAAGGCACAATGTCTACATCATGAACACACTCCATTTATAACACATGAGTGATAATAACAGTACTGATACTAGAGGGTTCTCAAGAGAATTAAATGTTAGCATTTATTATTACAACAACAATAATAACTAATAATAATTGTAGTATATGGCATTTACTATATATATAATCTTACTCATTCTTCCAAACTAATGGCCACACCATCACATGAGCCTGAGGATCCTGGTGAATGTCTTAAGTATGCCAGGCTTGTTTGTATAAAAGGCTTTATAAAAGTTAATGGATACTAATTCTTACATCAGAGAAGTGTGGTAAAGCCTCTATGCTTTAGCTTGTATGAAAACCACTATTAAAATACTTAATACAAATTAAAAATAAGAACTTCAAATCTAAAGGTATAAATCTGTCTGCCCTTAAGTGACCAAAGCTAAGATTGGCAGCTTCAATTTAGGGATGTGTATGGTGGTCTCAGATTTACTTCTTTTAGTCTTGGTTCTTCTTAATCTTGTAATGAAATACTTTAAACAAGTTATTTGAGTCTACTGTGCAGTAATACAGTTAGTATTTGAATGAGCTGAGTGCAAATAGTAACAAGTTTGCTATAAAAACTCGTGATTCCAATAACTAGTTGTGTGTGACTGTGAGATGTGTGTATGTGTATGAGGGAGGGAGGGAGTGGGGAGTGGGGGTGTGTGTGTGGGAGAGAGAGAGAGAGAGAGAGAGAGAGAGAGAGAGAGAGATAGAGAGAGAGAATTATATAATGAAGAGTTGTCAGGATTTTTTTGAACCAGAATAGCTTAAATTCGAATTTCTAAACAGAAACTTACTTTACCTGAGCAAGTCACTGAACTTCCTCCAACCTCTGATCCCGCTTCAGCAAAATGTAGATAATATTTATTTTTGAGAGTTGTTATGAAATTAGAGATGACATATAGTAAGCATTCAATAAACGGAAGCTATAATTACTTTCATTAAATTAATGTACAAATTCAGCCAGTCATTTGTACCAAATTTGTTTATACTAAAAACTCTCTCCTTTTGTGGTTATGCCAGAGGTTAAAATTATTCCTTTAAAGAGCCTTCTTTAATGATGGCCTTGATTTTTAAAGTTAAAATGTTTTTAGAGTTTAGTTTATTTGATTTAAACATTCCCCTACTTTTTGATGATATTTTTAATTGAAACCTTAATAGTTGCTTTTAGACATTTCCATAAACAATGTTTACACCTTATTGCTTTTTCAGGTCACATGACAGTACATATTTGTATGTTGTAATTGAAAAGTCCACATGGGTATTGAATTTAAACAGACTGTTCTTTTCATTAACTTTTACATTTTCTGTATTATTACATTTAAATGAACGTCTCCTTTAATAAAAGTCTTAAAAAAAATAAACTTCTTTGTCCCAGGGAAAACACATTTTCCTTTGTGGGATGAATCACTGTGGACTGATTCATCTTCCTCTCAGGGAGGAAGCTCGGTCTAGTGGTTCAAGCTGTGATGTGTGAGTCAGTTGTTCTGGTTCCATTCCCCTTTGGCTCTTCAGTAGATGGTTAATTCCCTTGTCCAATGGAGATGCCACCTCCCCATGTATACTTCACAGGGGGGCTGTCAGAAGTGATTAATTTTTGCCAGGGAGAGTGGGGAATGGGATGATGGGGACAAGTGAAAAAAAATTAGTCCTCATTTAAAGCAACACATTTAGTCGTTACTTTTTCCCCTGGATCAATGTTGACTTCGGGGATTCAGTGGCAAATGAGAAGTGGTTGGATACTGGGACTTCCACTGCAGACCAGAGGAGATAATTACCTATATATATCCCTTCTCCAATAGTGATACTGAAATGACTTAATAGGCAGGGAGGATTGATTACTAATCTGAAGCTTGTAGGCCTGTTAAAGCTTTTATTGCAATGATATTTTTCTTTTAAACACTATTTAACTGAAGCTTTTCTCAGTATAGTTTTATTCTCTGACAGAAGGGGTATGCAGGGCTAATAGCAAACATATTGTTAGTATTTTATATTACTCGGTAAGCTTTCAGTTCAAAATGGGCTATAGATTTTACATTTAGCATATAGAGTAAGGTGAGTTTTAAAGAAAACTGCATGTCATTGCATGTATTTGCAAAAGAATCCATAAAAAGAAGAGATTTTCTTTAAAGGACATCAGTAGAATTATAAACTTAGCATTAGAATAAACTAGTTATCTATTTATTAAATAAAGATATGCCAAAGTACTCTTCAAAGTTTCATGGCTTGGTATTTTTGTTTATTTAAACGTAGAGGCAAAGTATTAGAAGTCAGTTTATGTACATGCACTTTTTTGTCAAACAATTGTTTAATTTTTCTCCAACTCTGGGCTCTTTGGATGTTAATATGAATATATATATATATATATATAATTATTATATATATATATATTTTTTTTTTTTTTTTTCATAGTATTTTCCCTATCTGTACTGTTTGCAGGGGTGCTTTCATCAGAGCCTTAATTTTTGTTGTGTCTTAGTTCGGATTCTTCTAGGAGACCGTAAGACAAAGACTTGAGTATAATCAGTTTATTTGGGAGATGATTCCAGACAATAAGGGAATGAGAAAGGGAGACAGAGAAGAGAAGGAAGTCAAGAGTGTTATCAATCAAGTTACTGCAGCGTGTGGCTGCAGACCTGACTGGGATCTCTGAGTACACATAGAACATTCCTCAGAGTTATCCTCACCGAGAAACAAGGAAGCTGAAAGTATGATCCCCAGCCAGAAGTGGCTGAGGGCTATTTCCTGAGGCCTTAACTCTCTTACAGCTTGCCCATGCATAGGTAGAACATGCTCCCATGTCTGGAAAAAACTTGCAGGCAAGGAGACACAGGTGTTCCTAAGCAGTCTTCAATGAAGGAGGTGTTGCTAGGGGAATATAAGCAGGCATTGACACAGTCTGCCATGTACTCTTTCCTTCTTACTTTTTTCCAGCAGAAATTTCTCCCAGGTCTCTGACAATACATCTGTCTCGTTTCTTCCTTTGGACGTATTGCCAAATTAGCTTCTTATTCTATTTTTTTAAAAAATAAATTGTGGCTAATATACATAACATAAAATTTACAATATAACCATTTTTAAGTGTACAGTTTAGTGGCATGAAGTACATTTACAATGTTGTACAACCATCACCACTGTCAATTTCCAGAACTTTTTCATCATTTCAAACTGAAACTGTACCCATTAAACAATAACCCCCATTCCCTTCTCCTGAGGCCCTGGTAAGCACTATTCTAATTTCTGTCTCTATGAATTTGACTATTCTAGGTATCTGATATAAGTGGAATTGCATAATATTTGTCCTTTTGTGTCTGGTTTATTTTATTTAGTATAATGTTTTTAAGGTTCATTCATGTCGTGGCATAAATCAGAATTTTATTCCTTTTTAATAATCCATTGTATGTACACACCACATTTTATCTGTTCATCTGTTGATGGACACTGGGTTGTTTTCATCTTTGGCTATTGTGAATAATGTTGCTATGAACCCTGGTGTACAAATATATATTCAGGTCCCTACTCTCAATTCTTTTGGTTATATATGTAGAAGTAGAGCTTATGTTTAATTTTTGAGGAACTGCCATACTGTTTTCCATGGCAGCTGAACCATTTTACATTCTCACCCAGTCAACAAAGATTCCAATTTTCCCACGTCTTCATCAACACTTGTTATTTTATGTGTTTTTTAATGAGAGCCATTTTAATAGGTGTGAAGTGCTATTCTATCTCATAACTTACATTAACCTTACTTTATCTCTATTCTTCGAACATCTTTGGTGCAGAGCAAAGCACACATTAAAATCTTTATGTAAAATTTAGTTGACCTAAAATGTTCTTTTAGCTAAACTTTTACTTTTTCTGTCATAAATTGATAGAGTACCATTCCTGACAATTTGGAAAATATAAAAATACATAGAACAGATAACGAAATTCACCTCTAGGCTTATGAAGTAAATATAATTGATGAAAAGATAATTTATTTAATAAATTACTAAAAAAATATTTGTATAATGGTGATTTTTAAAGCTTGGACCTCAAAGCAGACAGTCTTAGAGTTAATCCTGACCCAATATCTGTTTGATTTTGGGAAAGTTACATGAACTCTCAAAACCTCAATTTACCTACCTATAAATATGGAAATAATAATAATAACTTAGGGTTGTTGTGGGATTAAATGTAATAGTATGTTATCAAATAAGTTATTAGAAAAATAGACCTAGGGTTTGCCACTATATAATAGTCTAGTGGGCAAAGAAATCACTAATGAATATATACAATTGCAAACCAAGAAAAATTCTGGGAAGAAATAAAAACACAGTTCTAAGAAAGTTTATAAAAAGAGGCCTGACCTAGTCAGGGGTCTCAGATCTTTCTTAGGAAGTGAAGTTTGGAGGTATCTAAAGATTGAAGAGAGTTAACTAGCCAAATATTAGTTAAGGGTAGTGGTGGGGAACAGTTTTATGATGGCTGAAGATACAAATGGAATATACAGGAAATAACACTAAATTCAGGATTGGAAACTCAGAAATGATTTATGGAAGGGGAAATATTAAGCTTTTTTTGAAGGAGATTTTGCTGGGTAGAAATTGGGAGAAGGCAGGCAGTATACTTCAGGCAGAAGGAACATTTTAGGAACTTTATCCAGATTCTTTAGAAGTTGAATTGTCATCTGGTGTACTGGGATACTAAAGTATAAATAAGGAGCAGTGATAGGTTAAAATGGAGAAGTGAGCAGAGGCCAGATGATGAAGGGTGTTAAAGCTGTGTGGAATCTAGATTTTTATCTGTGAGCAGTGGGGAGCTATCAAAGGAGTTATGGAGGAATATGACCAGATTTGCATTTTAAAAATAATACTCTGCAGGAAATGTGAGAAATGAATTTGAAGTTGTGGTGAAATTGGAAGCAGGGAAACCAATTAAGGGCATAAGGCAATTATTTTGATAGTTCTTTCAGGAGATGATGAGGACCTGGATTAAAGTTGTGATTGTGGGGTTGATAAGGATGGAGAGTTTCAAGAGATTAAGTGTTAGAATAGCACTTAGTGACCATGGGATACTGAGGATGAGGGAGTGACAAATAGAATAATGTGAGATTTCTGGATTGGATGATTGGAAAGAATGGAAATATAGAGTAAGTGTGCCCTGTCCCTTTTTGAATGTAGTAGAAGAAAAGGAGACAAAAGATTTCAGTTTGGACATGGACATGTGTTCGAAGGCCATATATTAGCTTGAAAGTAATGAAAATTTTCTGAGCTAGAAATGCAAATCTTAGAGACATTAGTTCATAAACGGCAATTGAAGCCAATGAAATGTCCTCCCACCCTCACAAATTTCTTTCTCATCCTTTCTTCTCAAGGCTAACTCCTTATACTTTGTGTTTCAGCTTAAAATTACTTCCTACAAGGGGCTTTCCCTTCTACTCAAGTGAGTTAGGTGCTCTCCTGGCACCATGTCTTGAGTCTCTTGACCCTCAGCAATCTCCTTATATGCTTGTCCTCACAACAAGATCACTGAGGGCACGTACTATGCCCTTATCATTCCCTTCAGTGTACCCAATGTCTAGCAGGATGCTTGGCACATGGGAGATACTTAAGTAATACATGTTGATTGAGTGATTGAATAAATGAATAAAGAAGATTGTTCAGGAAAAATGAGTACTATGAGAAGAAAATCTCAGGGTCAAATTGAGAGAGGGAGAGAGAGAGATCAAATAAGATGAACATTTGAAGTGTTCTTTAAGAGCCAATTATTGATCTTGGCCATTGTTTGTTGTATTTCTTTCTGTTTCTTTCTTTCTTTTTGGTATGTAGTTAAAAAATTTAACATAGTTGTTATTCCAGATACACAAAATTGATTTTTTCCACTTAATAGTTTAACACAATTTTTAAAAAAATATTTGAAATGTCTTTATTTTTTCTTAGACTTTATTTAATTTTTTAGGTTAGACAGTAAGTCCATAGGCACTCCTTTGCTATATAGCAGTGCATTTTATTTATACAGGGATGGTTTCAGAATTCTTATCAGTTCACTTTTAAGTACTTGGTCATTCATATGTGCATACAGTCATTTAAAAATATGAGGTTATATATAGGATTTGAATGTCGACCTCACAGAACTCATTGTAGGGTGGAGGAGACAGTCATGAATACAATTAATTATAAAAAGATGAGTACTCTAATAGAGGTTTATGCTAAGTACCATAAATCTACAGTGGGTGAGGGAGCACCCTACAAATGTTCACTTAAGTAAATGCCTGCTTCAGGGTGATATTTTATTTTTTATTTTTATTTTTTATTGTGTCTTTAAAATATCACAGGTAAGTCTGAGGAATCATCCGACATCTTGGTGTTTTTGCAGCTGGACAACTTTGATCTTATTAATCAGCCTGCTGAACTATTCTTTTTTCAGAAACATAAATACCATCCAAATTTTTTCTGATATCCTTGTTTTTGGATGTTGCAGCATGTTGAATCAAGGCAGCTGATTTTGATACATATTCAATGTCGTTTCCTTCAAGAATTAACTTGTCTTTCTGGGTTTGAGATACTGAACAGGTAACACCTGACCTCATCCAAACCCTGCAGATGTATTTCTCACCCAAGAAACGTCGAATTTCAACAAGAGAACCATTCTCTTAAAAAATGACATTGGTGGGAAAGTGAGCATACACAGACCTCATCTTATAACGAAAGCCCAGTGTAATACCCTCAGTCATGTTCCCTTGATCGTGTTCTGTACACAACTATGGATAGTGCAAACAGTAGCCAGTTCCTTTCTATTTCCTCACCATTTGTCAACCTGGAGCCTCTTCTTTTTTTCTAATGAGACTGAGTTCTACATTGATATGATTGAAGTCCCTCTGCAGGGTGCCTCCGGGGCCCTTCACAATGACTGTCCATCCCTTCAGAGTGATGTCCACATTTTCTGAAATGTCGACAGTCGGGTTGCCGAGAATGGTCTTCATCCTCGCAGTAGATGCAGCAAAGCCAGGGTGATATTTTAAATTAAATACAGTTGTGTTCTCTTCTTAATTTTATATAATGCCCAATTCTATTTTTGAATATTCCTCTCTTTAAACTTTAGAACATATGTTTGCTTACTTCTCTGCTTAGAGAGAAGGAAAAGCGGCATTTATCGATTACTTGCTATGTACTTGGCACTGTGTAAGGTGAAATTATTCGTATCGTTTATTTAAATCTTCATTATTTCCTTTAAAACAGCTGTAGTTATCCTTGTTTGACAGAAGAGGAAATTAAGGCTCAGAAAAGTTAAATGATCTGCCCTTGATTACGTGAATCGTAAGTAAGGAATTCAGGGAAAGAGTATTCAAATCAAGGTCTGCCTAATACAAAGGACCTTGTGCTTTTATTATATTCTAAATATGTAACTCAGTCTGATTCTTAAAGAACACAAGGATCTTGAAAAGAGACTTTTGTATATGTAGAACATCTATATAGCTATACCATATTTCACATATAAAATTTTAATATGTTATAGGGCCAATAAAGCTATTATTTGGTTTTCTATGCTAATATGGAAAATGACATTTGTAGGTAACCTCATACTTTCTTTTTATCAATAATTTTACCCTCTTCCTCCACTATGAAGACTCTTCTCGGATCTATTAAATAGAAGAAAAACAACAAGATCATTTGAGTCCCAGTTATCTTAAATGCCTTGTGGTAGCAGTAATGATAGGCAATAAATCTCTCTAACAAATTATTGGTCAAAGGAAGAACACAGCAATACTTGAGTAGTGATCTTCAGTTGTTTTCTGTATGTACATTGCATTTTCCCAACCAGAACAGGATTCCTCAGGCAATGCCCTTTCCATCTCCCTTTCCTCCTCCCTCTCCCCTTACCTTTCTCTTCCTGTCCCTCTCCCTTACTCTTTTTGTCCCTTTTTCTCTTCTGCAGCTTCTCACCAGAGTACAGGGTATAGAGTAAGTCCTTGATAAATATGTGTTCAGTTGACAGGAGCGGGGGCCAGCTGAGCTGATCTCATACCATGTCAGCTGCTGAATAATAGAGAGTGGCCTGTGTGATTAATGTACTTATGTATTCAACTTGCATTAGCAATATCCTCCTTGCCATCTTTCTACCCCATGTCCTCATCCCTAAGCCACGCATTTGTAGAAAGGCACTCTATAAAGTGTGCTTATTAATAAAACAAGCAAGAGGAGGCATGCACTGTAATAAAGGTGTTAGGGAGTTATTTATCTGAAAATATATAAACAATTCATGTAAATGTTCTGCTTCACGCATATACACAGATTGTAGATATAGCCAATCAACAGTTCCTCAGCAATAGCTGAGATTGAAAAGGACATATTTATAAGAAGTTGATGTTACTACCCCAGCCAAGGGTAGTTTTATTTTCTTTAATGTTTCTTAGGAATGTTACACACAATGTAGTTAAAAAGTCTCTATTCAAGGTCATATATGATGTCTTATTTCATAGAAATGCATTGTGTAAAGCAATAAGCAATGATTCCTTTTAATTAAAATAACCTCAGCTGAAAAAACCTTAGAAAAAATTATAAGTAACTGTTCTTAGTTACCAGGAAGAGAGACAAAACATTTTCCAGATGATGCTCTTATCTTTTCTTTTTAAAAATGACTTTATTGAGATATGATTGACATGTAAAAAGTTGTGTGTATTTAATATGTACAACTTGATGAGTTTGGGGATAAATATATGAAACCACCACAACCATTAAAGCCATAGACATATCCAACACCTCTCAGTTTCCTCCTGCTTCCTATGTTATTATCATTTTTTGGTGTGTGTAGTAAGAACACTTACATAAGATCTACTCTCTAAGCAAATTTTAATCTTCTATCTTCTCAAACCCAGAAAGTAGGAGCAGAGATAGAGCCAGTTAGGATAATTCAGTTTTTACATGCACATCGATGCAGAAAGGATATTATAGGTCAGGTCTACTTAAATTTAGTTATATTAGGTACAACAATGCTTAAGATACTTAAGGTAGTACCTTTTAGCAAAAGGGATTTTATGAGACTCACTCGATTCATACAATTTATGAGGGGTTATAACTAATATTTACAAAGTAGACATAGCTATTTCTACTTTTTTTTTTTTTTTTTGGTTATGCTGTGAAGTTTTTAGACCATCAAAACCTTTTTTTTTTTTTTTCCCATATGGAAAGTTGGCATCTCTCCACTGGCCAGGAGTAGCTAGTCATCCTTAATGAAGCACATGCTGTTTTGTTGGCTCAATTCTCTGGGGTCTGCCTGTGTCCTGATTTCTGGATCTATTCCACAATGTCTTGATCTATTTCTTCAGAAACTCTGGCTGTTAGCCTATAGAAAATTGTTGCTTGGCAAATTGTAGGGACTTTAGTGTTCTCATTGTAGACCCTTTTGGGTTAAAGCCAAGGTTTCGATAGTGTTAAATGCTTCTGGGTTTACTGTGGGGGCCGTTCTTGTCCTTGCTGGTGGCTTTCTATATTCTATCCTTAGCTATCTGGTGTATCCTCTGTTTCTTCACCTTGTGGAATGGGAGATGCAGGATTTAATTCTTATGGAAAACCAGTATTTTTGTCAGGGAAAGTTTTACCAAAGTATTATATGGAAGACTAACTCCTTCAGGAAATACTTCCGATATAGCCTAGTACCTGGGAACAGAGATTCATAAGTTTCTTAACTTTCAAGCAATCCATAGCCATAACTGTGCTATGCTCCTAGGATCAAAGGGCCTTTGATCATCCTTTTATTTTAAGTAACATCAGTCAGTTGCTAACTAAAATGTGCTAGTTATACTTTCTATTCAGATGTGTTTTACTTAATCTTGTTTATTCATTCAATTTTGGGGTGACAGTTCTAAAGCATTCTTTTTTGTTTGTGTGATACCTAGCTCTTTTGCAACTTTACTGTTCAGCTCAATAATGGATGGAGAGGGACACCTGACCTAAAGCCACTCTGCATCGACCTGTAATGGATAGTCAGATTCTCTTTCTGGGAATTTGAATAATGAGGGATCTCTAGACCAGTCATTTGGCAGTGACCTATGGCTCTATATGTATGGCCACGAAGACATCAGGCTAATGGCCATGTTGGAACTTTGGCTTGACTTTGGTCAAATTCTAACTCTAATCAACCATATGAGCAAAAGGGTCTGGTACTATGATTGATACATTGAAGGAGTTGTTTCTCTACCAGAAAATAAATGGGGTATAGAAAACAGTAATACATGCCTCCTTACATTTTTTAATATTTGAGAATTTGCCATATTATTTACCTATGTCACTATCTCATTGACTTTTATTCTCCCTGCCAAGAGTCATGAATCTAAGAGACTAATATTATTTGGGTAAGAAATGCATGTGCTCATCCCTAGGAAAATTATAAAGAAGTCTCAAGGTAGGCTAGTTTTGCAATATACTTAGAATAAGATTGGACTTAGGGTGGCTACACATGACATTATAATGTACTTTGCTAAGCTCGACTGTTGCTAAAGAGAAATGAATTGCAATACAATGAATAAGTAGCTGGAGTCCTTGAAAGAGCAGGGAGTATTCCTATGTGAAATGTACACCAGGCCAGTTTGGAAAAATGTCATGGGTAAATCACCATTTCTCTTCCATATTTAGATAGTTGCTGATATTGGCATTCTTGTGCTCAGAACAGAAGTTACTTCAGGAGTGGGAGGAGTGGGAGAAGTGGAGGGCTCTAATGCCCTAAAAGCTGAAGACTTTATTCCTGGAGGCTCCAAACTTACATGTGATTAAGTAGAGGCAATATAACTGAAGCCAATTGGGACAGCCTCAGAGGGTAGAATTATCTGTTGTACAGGGGAAAAACTTGTGTGACATGTGCTGAAAATGGTATTAGGTAATTTATTATTTCTATACTTACAGTAAGCATGCAACATAGGTATAATTATTTTTATTTTATAAATGAGAAAATTAATGTTTAGAGACATTGTCTCATTATTTGCTAGTGAATGAAATGAAAACCCAGGCCTTTTGATTTTAATGACAGTCCTAAAAGAACCTTGCTTTGTCACACTTTGGAGGATTTCTTATATTTTCCAGTAAAACTCAGAACACAGATTAGATCATCTACACTTTACTTTTGGAGAAATGGAAAAGTGACTGAGTCCTTAGATGTATCCTAAAACAAACAATAAAAACATCCAAAATACCACATTGTGACCAACTTTCACAACAAATGATTTTTAAAATGTCATCCTTCCTTCAATCAAAACATCCAATGAATCCCCTGGAGGAGGAAGTCTATGCTATTTAGATTAACATTCAAAGCTCTTGGCCAGGTCTATAGCCATGTTACCCTGAACAAGCCCAATCCTGTCTGATCTTGGAAGCTAAACAGGGTCAGGCCTGGTTAGTACTTGGATGGGAGACCACCTCAGAAGACCTGGTGCTGTAGGCAAAAAAAATAAAAATAAAAAAAAATAAGGGATCGTAAACTGACAAGGTCCTTGCAACCTGTGAGGTCAACCAAGGGTTGCCTTGCCTACAAAAATTAAAAAAACAAAACAAAACAAAAAGGAAAAACAAAAACAAAAAACAAAGCTCTTGGCCAGAGTAGTCTCCGAAATGCTTAGTGTGAATTAATCCTATCTTTCTAGACTCCTCCCAGTAGAATATTAATCTTGGGCTGCATCCAAACCTGTCATTTGGCTTTCCTCTTTCCTTTTGCTTGCCACCAACAGCCACCACCACAGCCTCTTCCTCTGTGTGAAACAGTCCTCATTTGCTTTATTCTTTGAATTTTTATTATTTTTAGTCTGTATTTTGTATATGGCTAACTATATTATAGCCTACTATAATTATTTAAGAATCTCTACTAGAGTCTCTTTATCTGGAAGAAGGAGAATGTCTTAAATGTCTTTCTTTACACATGGCCACACAAATATTTTATTCCATGATTATTATAATCAAGTTAACAGATTCTCACTTGATACGATATAATAATAGCTACTACTTATTGAGCATATATTATGTGCAAGATAGTATAAGGCATTTTTATAAATCATTTATTTCTCAGTACATGATAAATGCTTCTGGGGAGGAAGGCATTGGAGTGGCTGGCCTGTGACTCCATCTTCCCTGATTACTAGGGGAACACTCCTGGGAAGAAAAAGATGACAGGTGGCTCAGTATAGTCTCCTTGGAAACATAAAAAATGGACCTCCAGTGAAAAAGATTAGTAATTTTTTCTAGTAGGATAGTCTTAGTCTATGGATGCCTTGGGAGGATGTTCCTGTTTTAGGATTACTTGTCGTAAGCAAATCAACAATTGATGGACTTATGAAGCATGGCTCCCTGGTGAATATCATGTATGAACTATCAGGGGATATAAAATGGAAGTGTTTTATAACTTGAATGCTCCCCACTATGTGGAGTTTTCTTGAGATCTCATCTATTATTTTGGGCCAGGGAGCACATGTCCAAAGCACAAAGAGAGAACCTAGGATGCCAGAGAGTGTTTCAGACTTCTCTCTGCTTTGCCTCTGCCTCTTAATTGTTTATATCTCCTGGAACTTATGAATGAATATGCTATATTACATGGGAGAGTAGACTTAAA
The DNA here is from genome assembly GCA_003508835.1 of Eonycteris spelaea. NCBI lineage: Eukaryota > Metazoa > Chordata > Mammalia > Chiroptera > Pteropodidae > Eonycteris > Eonycteris spelaea. Next base: position 3,471,096 of record PUFA01000127.1, on the reverse strand, counting down.
GTTGAAGACAAAATAAAGATTGCTAATCTACTGACCTTAAAATAGTGAGATTATCCTGGATTGTCTAGGTGGGCTCAGTATAATTATAAGGATTCTTAAATGTGAAGGAGAGAGACAGCAGAATCAGTGATGCAATGTGAGAAAGACTTAGCCAGTCATTGCCAGCTTTGATGACAGAAGTGGTCACAACCAAGGAATGCAACCAATTTCTAGAAGCTGGGATAACGAAGGAAGTGGATTCTTCTTAGAACTTTCAGAAGGAATGCAACAGCCCTGACATTTTGATTTTATTCAGTGAATGTGCTGTAGACTTCTGACTTTCAGAACTGCAAGATACATTTGGAGTTATTTTAAGCACTAATTCTGTGGTAATTTGTTACAGCAGCAATAAAAAACTAATACTATAGGATATACCCTACATATCTCCATTTGTAAGATTACTTGCCCAAGCTGACTGACTGTTAAGTACATTTCAAGCCTACATTTCAAGCCAGGTCAGCTGACCTTAAGGTCTGTGCTCTTCTGCTCTGTTTCACAAGCTCTGCCCTTATTAAAGAATGCCCCTGTAGAACTTTCTCTTGGATGGTAGTTAGAGTTTCTGGTTTTCTGTTTTTATTTATAACACTTTCTCTTGTTGCATTCAAGTTTGCTTGCTTACTAGTAGGAGAAATCATTTCCAACTGTCATGCCTAGCGGAGACTTTCCCACAGGTTTTTAAATGGGTCTTAAAAAGTAGAATTAAAATTACTCTGAATATTAATTTGAGCTGTCTCAGTAAGAGTGATTCTGATTCAGAAGTCTATAAATTAAAAAATTTGCAAATCTTTGAGAAAGAAAAATTTCTTACCTGCCTAAATTAAATAAAGTTAACTTTAATTCATACTAATATACTAAGTTAGTGTGGCATGGCTTTAAATAGTATCTTATGTCAAGAACAATTTTTACTGTTTATAAGATTAGATAAGAAGTGTTTGGAGTCAGAGTAACTTTTGTTTAAATTCAAGCTTCTACTTATTTGTGTGATCCTGTAATGATTATCTCTGAGCTTTAATTTCTTGATTTTTAAAATGGTGATAACATAACTAGGGTTCAACTGAGAATTCATGTGGAAAACATTGTAATCCATAAACACTATGCAAACAATAATTGATATTGTTATGAGATTTGAGAGGGAATATATGAGTTTATTTGAATGCAATTCATTTGCTGTAGGAAAATTTTGGCTGATTATCATTTCCCTTAAGGAATTACTACTGTCAATTTTGTTTGAACAATTACTGGCTGATCAAGGAAAAATTATGAATCAGTTTCAACAATACACATTATTATTAGCTTTCCCAAACTAATTTAGCACACAGAGGTCCTCAGTGTTCAGAACTCATAACATTTATTGTTTATAGCAGTGGTTCACAAACTCTACTACATATGAAAGTCACAGGAGAAAATTAAAAAAAAATCTTTGGCCCCATGCTGAAATACTCTGATTCCATGTTCTATTTTTATTATTATTATTATTTTAATTCCTGATGATTCTGGTTGCTATGCAGGTTTGAATACCACTCATCTATGCCAGTCTTATTTAACTTGTTCTGGTAGGTAATTTTTCATGTTTAAAAAAATTTTCTCAGTTACGTTGTGAGCTTTGTATCTTGACAAAAGTGGTTTGCACCAAATATTATTGCTGATGATGTTTACATAAGGAAAATTACTGAATTTCTCATAGGCCACAAGTGGTGCTTTGTACTGAAATTATTTGGAAAGATAACAGCAAGTTTTAATTATTCATAACACATGCTTAGTAAACTTAGAACTTGACAAAACCATGGAAATTATCTTCAATCTTTTTTTCTTCCTCTTCTCCAGATAAAGAACTTAGGCCAAGAAAAGTTAAAAGGCTCATTTAAGATGTTTATACTAGCCACCAGGACTAGAATTCCCAGATCTTGCCTTTTCTTTCTATTCAAGATTGTAGAAGGCATAATTGAAATTCACACATAGTCAAATCCTTAATCATAGCAGAAAGTCAATCTTCTTTCTTTTACTAGAATTCTTAACAAGTGGCAAAATTCATAGACTATAATTTAAAAATTTCCTCCTTGAATAGTATATGGTGGATGTGCTAGGCAAGCATTTATAAAATTTGAGAAGTGAAGGAGAACCATCTGAATCTGCAAGAGTTTATACCTTCAATTGTTTTTATTTTGCTTTTCCTGTTCTCCTATACATTACCCAGCATGGAAATTACTGCAATATTAACCTCTTCCAACATCATTAATGGAACTGATCCAAACTGAAGTGAGTAAATTGAACATTAAAATGCATAATAAAGATCATATACAGAAACAAAGAGAATTTCAACCGTACTAAATACTTTTTTTTTTTTTTTTTTTACCTGTGGTTTCATGCAACCAGATATAGGAAGAAATTCCTCTTCTATGAGTTTTTGAAAAGTAGATTGGGAATGTTTCAGGAATTACACATTTCAAGAAGAAGGTTCCATTTATTCTAAATTTCTCTTTTGTTTGCTCCTGAAGTAGCATAAATTATATATATAATTTATAATTCTTACTAGACTACATTTTTTAAGGCATAGATTGTGTCTTTTTCATCTTTGACCTTCTGGAACTTACCTTATGGTTGACTGTCAAGAAATATCTGTTCAACTGAACTGATAAAGAAAGAAAACAAAAACTTTGAGAGCCAAAGTAAAAAAAATTTCCAACTTCAAAGCTATTTTTATTCCAACAATATTTCAATGAAAACTTTTTTTGTACTAAAATTTAAATAGAAGTTGGTTTCTTTGCCCTTTTTATTAGATTAATTTTCATTTGGCTTTTGACAATGAAATTTGTAAAACTCAAGAGATGTTTATGTTTTGAGTTTTAAGGATTAGAGATTAGACCATTATTTGAAGAAGGTGTATTTAAAACCAGACTTCTGAAATAAAAGCAATAATTAGGGAGGGGAAAATTCACCCTTTTAACCAATACCAGGCACTGTCCCAGTGAACGAAAGAGTTCTAAGTCTGTACTTTCCTTAAAGAGAAGATAGAATATGGACACACATACTAGCAAGTGGTAAGTGTTAGAAAGAAAAACAATGGAGTAAAGGGATAAAGCAGTGGTCCCCAACCTTCTTGGTGCCAAGGACCGGTGCTCCTATGAGAACTAATGCTTGATGACCTGAGGTGGAGCTGAGGTGGTGATGCTAGCACTGGGAGCAGCTGCAAATACAGATGAAGCTTCCCTTGCTTGCCCGCCACTCGCCTCCTGCTGTGCAGCCTGGTTCCTATAGGCAATCAGTAACCAGAGGCTCAGCTGGTTCCTATTATCTCAGCTACACCTGTTTTGACCTTCAGGTTATAATGTATGTGGCATACATGAATCCCTGAAAACTGACAGGATAAATCAGACATTTTCTTTTTTACTTTACTTTAAATTTTAGTTTACTTTAAATGTCTTTGAATGTCATCATCAATAATAAAAATCATTAAAAGAAAAAAATAATGTATTCTGTCTTAATCTGTTTAGGCTGCTATAATAAAAATGCCAAAGATTGGGTGGTTTATGTAACAGACATTTATTTCTCACAGTTCTGGAGACTGGGAAGTCCATGGTAAATATGCTGGCAGATTTGATGTCTAGTGAGGACCTGCTTTCTCATTTATAGTCAGCTATCTTCTCTTGTGTCTTCACATGGCAGAAAGGGCAAGAGAGCTCTCTGGGTTCTCTTTTATATAGGCACTAATCCCATTTATGAGGGCCCCAACCTCGTGATCTAGTTACCGTCCCAAAGGCCCCAACTTCTCATACTATCACACTGGAGATTAGGTTTCAGCATATGAATGGGGTGGGGGAGGAGAGGGCACAAACATTCAGTCTACAGCACAAATGAACAATTTTAGAATCCTTTTTGAAAGGTTTGTTAAGTCCGTACTAATAAGATCTTGATGTTGTAGTTCTTGTCTTCTGAAGTATCCACACATATGAAAAGATGCTCAACTTCATTAGCTATTAGGAAAATGCAAATCAAGACCACAATGAGATACCACATCACACCTGTAAGATTGGCTATTATCAATAAGACAAGCAATACGAGTGTTGAAGAGGTTGTAGGGCAAAAGGAACCCTCCTACACTACTGGTGGGAATGTAAATTGGTACAGCCACTATGGAAAACAGCATGGAGGTTCCTCAAAAATTAAGAATAGAATTACCGTATAACAAGCATCCTCTTCCGGGTATCTACCCTCAAAATTTGAAAACATTTATCCATAGACATATGCTCCCCAATGTTTGTTGTTGCATTATTCATAGCGATCAGAACATGGTAACAACTGAAGTGTTCTTCGATAGATGACTAGAGAAAGAAGATGAACATATATATAATGGGATATTACTCAGCCATAAAAAAGATGAAATACTGCCATTTGCGACAACATGGGTGGATCTTGAGATTATCATGCTAAATAAAGTAAGTCAGACAGAAAAAGTTGAGAACCATATGATTTCACTCATTTGTGGTATGTAAAACTGAGCAACAAATGAACAGGACAAACAAAAACTCATAGACATAGAGTTTATGGTTTAATGGTTACCAGAAGGAATGAGGGGAGGGGAGAGGTAGATAAGAATAAAGGAGGTCAAATATACGGTGGCAGAAGATTTGACTGTGGGTGATGAACATACAGATGAAGTACTATGGAACTGTACACTTGAAATCTATATAATTTATTAACCATTGTCATCCCAATAAATTTAATAAAAAAGTAAAAAATAAAAAAATAAAATTTCTGCTGCCAAAAAGATATATTGATTAAAAAATAAAGTGTTTATAAAAACATATTCTAATAACTTCACTTATTAGCTATTTTGTATCTCAGAACAATGTACTAGGAAAAAGAAGATAAGAAATTGTCTTGATGCTGCTTTTGTGCAGCAAATACATTATTTTGTTTTATTTTGCCCTGTACATTTATGTGGCTTCACACTGTGTTCGCAAAACAAGCATTTTACTTTTTTAAAAACCTAATAGTCTATAATTATTGAAAATATGTTCTGGTTCCAGATTATGCCTGGATTTAAATCCCAGTTCTGTACATCCTAGCTGTTTCACCTTGGTAAGTTTCTCAAGCTCTCTGTGTCTCAGTTTTATCATCCATTTTTATCACCCATAAAATGGAAGGAATATTAGTACTTATTTTGTACAAGTGTTATAAAGATAAGAGGAGTTAATATATGTGAAGCATTTAGAGCAGGACCAATAGAAATACGCTCAGTGAATATTGACTATTTTTCTTATGTTAATTTGGGGTTGTTAGTGAGCTTGTGAGAGGAGAAGGCTAGACTAAAGTTGCCAATTAAGTCATTTTTTTTCTGGTTACTGTGTCAAAATGAACAAAATCTATAGGGTGGCCTATGAGAGAAAATTTGAGACTACATATGAAAAATAAAACTATTTTGATCTAGGTAAAAGGAGGAATGGAGAATGAGGAGAGGACAGATGGGAGCAAGATAAATATAGTTTAATCTGCATTAAAGACATTAGTTGAATCTTCTAGATATTCTTTAATGGTAATTGATATCAAATTACTCTGTGAATATAATTTTAAACTTTCTCGTTATTGGGAGAGCCTTGCCCTCTAACGTGATGCATTGCATATGCCATGGAAAGAAAGTTGATTTTTTTTTTTTTTGCAGAAAAAATTGAGATTTTGCACACTGCCAAGCCATAGGGATTTTTATGATTAATTGAGATATGGTTATATTAAAGAAAAGAGCTATGATGGGCTTTTGGTAATGTGGTTTCAATTATTGTAAAATGTTCTTTTAATAAGGCAGATGCTTTTAAAGAAGTTTAGCTGAGTATGGAATATAAAAAGATTCATGGATATGATAGTTTTCAGAAGTGCTACAAGTTGTTGGGAAAATATTTGTGAAGTAGAATGTCTTTTATTTTTATTTTTATTTTTATTTGTTTTATTTACTTTTTAAACATGTAGCATAATTTAGCTGAGGTTTCCTTTATCTGACTCTCATGGTTCTTTTCCAATGAGGCAAATTAAAAACGTGTACTTCCTAAAAAATTATGTACTTGGTTATTTTGATCCTGTATCTTTACAAAGGTATTTAACATTCTATGTAGGCCACTGAAACTCAGTGTTTCTCTGTTCCTGACCTATCGCACTTTTCCTGAATATGCCTGTGTGGTATATGGTCATAACTATTTTTTGACAACTCATATTTTTTTTTTTAGTCCAAAACCAAATTTAAAAAAGAACCCATAAGGTATAAATATAAAAATGAGGTGTATTTTTTGAATATTCTATTTTTGTTAATTGCGCTAATGGAAAAGAGGTAAGGGCTGTGTTTTCTCAATTATTTAGATTTGGGTATTAAATAGGAATGACATTTGCAAGGAAACCGATTAATACACCTATAAGAGTAGTTCCATCCTATCTTCCACTTTTGATATAAATGGGACTGAATGAACTGGGGTCAAATGAGAGATGGAAATGTTTAAACTACTGTAGATAAAGGAATTCAGAAGATCATTTATCTGCATATGTATTAAAAACAGGACGTATTACCTTGATGTCACCAAGGTCTTATGTCTTCAGGAACTAGATATGGTCCATGATTTCTTTTCTCCTAAGGATGGTTTCATGGAGCTGTAGATCAGAAAGACACTTTTAAGGTATTTCATCCATCACTCATCTCAGAAGACAAGGTCTCTCTTATGTTAACGGCAGAACTTACCAAATGTGGCTTAGTAGCTTTTTCTTTTATGTTGTGATTCAAAATGTAGGCAACTTTCTTTTTGTCCAGCATTCTGTTATTAAACTATGTCTTTTTTTTTGAAACTTCAGAGAAAATAGACAACAGTTTGATATCTTTTTTTAAATTCACAAAGTTACCACTGACCTTCTGTCTTAAACTCTCCAAAGATTCTGTAGTTCACTGACCCTTATGAATACTCATGCCCCTCAGGACTTTGGGATTTAGAGAAAGGCAGCAGTGTCTGGTTGCTTGATCAGAAGTAAATGCATGCACATAATATTTGGATACTCAGAGGAGTTCAGAGATGTTTATAAAAGCTCTGTTGTCACAGATTGTGGGTTTTACATGCAGAATACAGACTCGAAGGCATATTTCCTGAAAATATAGGCCACATATAATGCATCTAAGGAATTTCAAAATCTCTGCCTTACAGCATGTGGAGATAGAAATCAGTGTCATATCTTCAGGAACTAGAATTGTTAAAGTTAATACAACTAAGGAGTGTAAAATTTGTCTGCACAGCAGCTAAGAGGTGATGTTATTTGTAGTAAATTTTTCAACATGTAGGCCATGATGCATCACTGAATTGAGTGTTATCTCCAAGAATAACTTGGCCTAGATGGAGCAGAGTTTGCGTATTACACTGATTATTGATGAAAAAGAGACTCTAAACATTCTCAGACTTTTTGTTTGCTTCTTTAGAACTCTTTTATTATAACAGAATGCACTGAAAAGAAAATTGACCAGGGTCATTGAACTCCTTTTGCTGGAGTAATAAAACGGCCCATTTTCTCTTCCTTACTCCATAAAGTAAAAATCCTTTCATGTAGCATTTAAGTGAATAAATATATACAGCTTGGTAAATAAATTAATTAATTTTTAAAATGAAAGATTAATTAAATTTTAAAAATAATGGAATATTACGATGTGGGATTAATAGAATCAGAAAAAACCTGGATGAAAAATCAAGAAACACAGAATCATGTCCTGTTCTTAATACTTGCTAACTTTGACCTTGAGCAAAATAATTCAGCTTTTTATCCTTAGGTTTTTATTGGTAAAAATTGTGTGTGTACGTGTGTGTGTATGTGGGTGGGTGAGGATAATCAGTCAGTTCTCAAATAAGGTGATATTAACCTCCAGGGAGCATTTTTGTTTGTCCCAATGACTTGGAATTTATTGGCATTCACTAGTTGCTGATCTGGATTGGAAAACATCCTGTGATGCATGAGACCATCTCACACTGGGAAGACTTGTGCTTCCTGAAATGCCAGTAATCAAGACACTACTTTGAGGAAACTGTAGGTGATTATGTAGGATCTCTTTCAGTTCCATATTAAAATTACACAATTGGTCAAAACAATAGTGGATTAAATTTAAGAAGCAAGTTTAATGAATTCAAACCAGAAGCATAAAGAAACACTTCAAATTTTTATAAAGACTTGAGGCAAAGGTGGTCAATATGCTTATTTACTAGGAAGAAAATCTGCCATTTACTGATGTTTCTGTACCAGCCACTTTCCCATATGCAAATGCATACATTTTAATGAGAACAGTTCAGTTTAGGTGAGCCTGAAGCTAAGGGAGGGTGAGTAACTTGTCTAAGATCAAATTATAAGTTGCAGAGCCAAAGTGTTAATTTGACCCCAATCTGGCTTCAAACCTGGGGCCCTTTCCCTGCATTATGCTCCCTTGAAAATAAAAACAGTAAAGATTAGGGTAGAAAAATACATGAGTGTCAGGGACCAGCCATTATAGACACTGGACACTTCTATTTCTTGAGTGTATGACACTCTTGCCATGAAGCCTTTGCAAAGACTGAAATCTTTTTTCTGAATTCGTCCTCTGCACCTGGCCAGCTCATCTTTTTCTCAGGTCTTGCTTGTGCTTTGCTTCCTTTGGGAAGCTTCCCTGACCACAGCGAACCTAATTTAGGTACTCTGCTTTGGACTCTAGTGGCCTCTTACACCTCCTCAATCACAGGCACTGCTTGATTAGCTTGCACGCTGGAGGTAATCTTTGTGAGGACAGGGGTCCCTATTTCCCTAATTCTTAGCACTGTATTTTGCACCTTACCAAATATTTGTTAAATAAGGGAATAAAAAAAGTGAACTGCTTATTTTAAGAAAAGCAGTGATGGAGAGGGGAGAAAATGGTGCAGGCGATAGAGGCTCTGTTCATTCCTCTGGCAACCAAATCAAAGTTGTGATAAAAACAAGGAGCAAACAGCAAAGAAAAATTGCCTGGAAGCTAGATGAACAAGCCATATGACTAGGGAGAAATCTGAGAAATCACCCTGCAATGGCAGAAGATAGGACAGGGTGAGGACATGAGGCTGCTCAGGCACAGCAGCTGCGTGGGACATAGGCTGTGGCAACTGCAGATGCCTCTTAAAGGACACTTCTCATTGCGTCCGGGAAGACTTCTACGGTGATGGACCTGCTCGCTCTGAGCACCAGAGCCGGTTTGGCTGTGCAGGGATTTACAGAGTGACATTGAGTTGTCAGAGTGAGGGCCTCAGCGAGGCTCTCTCACCCACAGATGTGCCAGCAATATCCATTGTGTGGATGGACTCAGTGCCTCCATAGCAGAGATGCCATCAACCTGGGTAACAGAGGTTGCTTTGCCCAGAAGAGTCTCTGAAACCCTGCCTCCTCCAACTCATGGCCTCACCAAGCCACATTCAGGTGTATCCTCATTGCAGTTCTCCTTGTTGAACAGCGCCAAGACTCACACTGGTGGTAGCTGGCCTTGGTATCTGGTGTGACCTTTTGAGGCAACTAAACGCGTAGCATCTGTGAATTGCTTGCGGAATCTTAACAGGTGGACTTCGAGGGCACAGGCTCAGGGTAAATTTGGCCTGTACCTGAACCCCTCTCAGGACTGTACCACTGGACACTTACTACACAAATTCACACTAAGACTGGGAGACTTAGGCACTTATCCTATACAGAGAAACAGACACAGAAAGGCAGCCAAAATGGGAAGATGAAGAAGGAGAAATTATGTGAGAGAATAGAACAGAAATCCAGGAATAATGGAGTCAAGCAATCTAACAGATGCAGAGTTCAAAACACTGGTTATAAAGATGCTTAGTGAACTTATGGGAAGGGTAGAGGAAATCAGTGATGTCAGTGCCAAGCTGATCAAAAAGGGAAGGTTTTGGTGGTGAGACGCCCAGTTGGAAGAATGCACAAGAGGCCAACATGAGAATGAAATGGCAGGCACCAACTTTATGGTGGGGACCGCATTTCTGTTGGGGGAAGTGCAGTCTATTGTGTGGAGTGGGCTTCTGCTTCTGATTTTCTTCTGATCCCCTTTCTTGTGCTCCCCTTCTCCCCAAGGGACCACTTGGCTCCACACATATCAGAGTACAATAGTGGCATTCAGCTATGCATGTGTGATACAATAAGTTGAATTGTGTTTACATATTTTAGGCACAGGCACCCTACTACACTAATGTAACATTCTAAATCCTAGGTCCTATTCCTAGCTTTGAGCCTGGATCACAGCCAGACTGGGAACCAGCCAGGCCTGAGACTTACAAGTGAGAACGTCAACAAAAAGATGAAATACATAAAAATGGAAATGAAAATTATAAAAGGGAACCAGTTAGAAATGAAGAACACATTATCTGAGATGAGAAGTATATTAAATGGAATAAACAAGCGAATAAAGAAGAGAATCAAATGACCTATATAGAGGATGGGAAAGCCAAGGACACTCAATCAGAAAGAAGAAGCCAAGACTATAATAATAATTTAAGAAGCCTATGGGACACTATTAAAGGTAAAAATATCCATGTCATTGGGATACCTGAAGGAAAACAAGATGATGAACAGCTATTTGAAGAAATAATAATGGAAAACTTCCCTAACTAGGTGAAGGAAATGGATATAAAACCTCAGGATGCTCAGAAAGTCCCCCAAACCAGAAACCCAAAGAGGCCCACACCAAGACACCTTATAATTAAAATGCCAAAGGTTAAATACAAAGAGAGAATCTTAAAAGCAGCAAGAGATAAGAGGATAGTTACCTACAAGAGAGCACCCATAAGACTGGCAGCCGATTTCTCAAAAGAAATTGTGCAGGACAGAGGGCTTGGCAGAAAATATTCAACGTGATGAAAACGCAGGATCTACAACCAAGAATACTTTGTCCAGCAAAGCTGGATAGAAGTATTTAGAGTTGAAGGACATATAAAGAGCTTCCCAGACAAAAATAGGTTAAAGGAATTTATCACCACCAAGCCAGTATTACAGGAAATGTTGGAGGGACTTCTTTAAGAAGAAAAACCATGTATTAAAAACAAGAATAAAGAATGATAATAACTACATTACTATCAACAAGTACCTCAAATGGAAAAGAACTAAGTGCTCCAACCAAAAGATAGAATGGCTGAATGGACAAAAAACAAGACCCATTCATATGTTGCCTACAAGAGACTCACTTCCGATTAAAAGACACACACAGTTTAAAAGGAAGGAGATGGAAAAAGATATTGCCTTGATGGATCTAGAGGGTATTGCATTGAATAAAATGAGTCGGATAGGGAAACATAAATATTGCATAATTTCATGTTCATGTGGAATCTAAAGAACAAAATCAACAACAATGACAAAATTGGAAATAAACTCACAGATACAGAGAATATTTTAAGGGATGCTAGATGGGAGGTGGATTGGTGGGGGAAGAGGGCAAAGGGATTGAGAGGTGCAGGTGTATGGTTGCAGAGTAGACATAGGGATGTAGAGTATAGCATGGGGAAGGTGGTTAATCATGCTGGAATGAATATGTGAAGGGGAGGAAGGATGCTAGATTTGGTGGGGTGAGTGCTTCACGAGTTGTGTGGCTCTCTGATCAGTATGCTGTATGGCTGAGGCTTGTGTGTTGTATGCCAACTACAACTGAAAAAAAGCTCATTGAATGGTACAATGTAAATGCAGGCAGCTAGTCATCTATTTCAACAGAGACAAAAAACCTTAGGGGATTAGTCAAATAAAAAAAAGAAAAGAAAAGCGGTGATATTAATGGCAAACATTTTGAATATTTGTTCTTTGATCATTTGTTAACATTAGGATAAAATTTATTTTATATAATTATATATTTTTATATTACATGTATTTTTGTGATTCTTTATAGTGTACAGTTCTAAAATCCATTCCTCTTATGTTTTCTTTCTCTTGTGCTTTAACTATTTGATATCTTTATTTTATCTTTGTATTTGTTTTGGTTCTTTAGACATGTATTATTTAAAAGTTAAATGTATGATGCTAATATCTCCTGGGGGCCAGAATCACAGAAAAGTAAGAGTATAGACTATAGAGCCAGATAGCCTTAGCTGAGAAACCTAGTTCCACTACTTACTAGCTGCATGGCTTTTGGTAAGTCACTTGGTCTTTATATGTGAAAAATAAGGGAAGAGGGCCACTTATCTTTTATGGTTGTTTTTGGATTATTGAGGTAGTATATGTAACATATAGCATATAAGTAAAACATTTAAGGGCTTGAGAAAAAGTGTTATTTAGTATAAGTTCAGTTATTACTATTACCTTTTTCTTTAATTAAAACTTTCTGGTATGTTTTTTGGAAAATGTATGTTATGCCGGGGGAAGATGTTTAAACTTGATTATTTCCATTCAAGAAAAGGTTGAATAGAGCAAATTTTGATTCACAAAATCCAAGGCAATTTATGCCAATAAGTTAGTGCAAAGAAGCAGGAAACATTCTAGAATGTTTTTAGGTCATCCTAGGATGAATTTAGGAGGGGAACATTCTAGAAAAGGACACCAGCTGTCTTGTGCCATTTCCTTACTCCAATACAGCTTTGTTTTTATCCACTATCTTTGTGCTGTTACTGTCAAATGTAAGCCTTTTCTTCTCATTTATTTTTTAATTCATTTTATTAAATTTATTGGGGTGGCAATGGTTAATAAAATTGTACAGGTTTTAGGTGTGCAATTTGATAATAAGTCATCTGTATATTGCCTTGCGTGTTCACTACCCAAAGTTAAATTTCCTTCTGACCCCTTTTACCCTTTTCTACCTCCTCCAGCCCCCCTTTTCTTCTGATAACCACTAAACGATTGCCTGTGTCTATGAGTTTTTGTTTGTCTTGTTTGGTTGTTGCTTTCAGTTTTATATTCCACATATGAGTGAAATCATATGGTTCTCAACTTTTTCTGGCTTTTTCATTTTCCTTAATGAAATGGTGAGAATGAAGGCTAGTAAGTCTAACTAAGAAGAGATCCTTGGGTGATGGATTTTTGCAATATAGTTACATGTAATTTTAGTACTCTGAGGAAGTTCCAAAACATTCCTAACAGTAATTTAACAAATGGCTTATACGTAGCTGAAGGATTTAATACATCACCAAAGCCATTTTCTCTTGGTACTGGACCTAGATTAGGCACCACAAAAACTACTTTGAGACACAACCAGAACCAAGATTTTAATATTTCTTACAATTGTTTTAATGTATGGATCGCTGTGCACCTCTAGATTGCAATAATTAATAATGACAATTATACTGCTTTCCTCAAAACTATTTCCTATTAACCTTGGCTTGTCATGCATCTTTTAAATCATATCATTTTAAATCATATAAGTAAATCCTAGTAGTCAGAGTATAAAAGTTGATTTTGTGCATGAAATGCTAGAGATTAACATCTATATATATATTTTCTATAATTCCCATCAAGTAATAGAAGGTCTGAGAGGCAAGGAATTTTAGATTGAGAGGTATCATTTTTTTCTCACTTTTGAAAGTCTAGAGAGTTTATATTTTAGTTGTTTACTAAATCATGCATAGCCCAACTGTCAAATTGTTACGCTGTAATGTTAAAAGAAAGCTAAGAAAGCCAAATTATTCATTACACTATAGGGAACAAGTAGTGTACTGTGACAAAAAAAAAAAAAACAGCTTAGAAGAAAACCTACATTGTGGGACTAACACATTCTTCATTTTACATTGAAGACATTTAATTAATGGCATTCTCCATTTTTATTTGCTTCATGGGAGAGCATCTGATATTTCTTCAATGATATGCATATGTGGAAACAAATTGGAAGAAAATGTTATATAAAAATGAGTCATGTTGGTAACAAACACTGGTTGAAGTTTGTTGTAATGCATACTGAATAAATGTCATTCTATGGCTATTCATTTATAATTATCTGGTGATTATAGCTGAGTACTCTTGCTAATTAGGAATTGAGTAAATATATAATGTCTATGTTTTACATACACCTATGAATATATTTTATGTGTCATCATACAAATGCTAACATTTCTCAGATGTAGCAACTGCTATGGCTGTCCCATTTGGTCATTAAAATTCCAGGAATGTGTTAGAAGAGCTCTTTGCTCCTCAGTGGTTTAGGAGAACCACAACTAAATTAAAGAAGCTGAAAGAAGAAAGGAGGGAAAGTATATATTTGTAAAGTTTGCTATATTAACCTTCTTATTTACCATTTATGGATCTTTCCATTTCTTAACGCTTTGAATAATCATCTGATGTCATTTTCTTATTTCAATACAGCTTTGTTTTCACATACCTCTTTTGTGGTGTTATTGTCAAATGCATTGCATTTATTCATGTTATAGGCCCCAAAAACAATTATGTAAAGTTAAGTGAAGAAAGATACAATTAAACTGTCCTTTATAATTACCTGCAGAATTATCTTTACTGGCACTTTTTTCCATAGATTCAAATTGCTGGCTGATATAATCTTGCTTTTAGTCTAAAGAATTTCCTTTAGTATTTCTTATAAGTTCAGTCTGCTAGCAACAGATTCTCTCAGTTTGTGTTTACCTGGGAATGTTTTTACCTCTTTTCTTCTGGTATTTTCATTCCGTATATGTTGGTGCGCTTAATGGTGTCCCACTTTTCTCTGAAGTCTGTTCATTTTACCTTACTCTTTTTTCCTTTGTTTTACAGGTTGTATAATTTTTATCAATATATCTTCAAGTTTGCTGATTCTTTCTCTTGCTATCTCAAATATACTGCTGTGTCTCTCTAGTGAATTATTCATTTTTGGTATTACACTTTCAATTTCAGAATTTTCATTTTTTTTTGTCATTATAATTTCTCTCTCTCTGTTGATAGTCTCAAGAACTGATGCCATTGCATGGCTGTGGACGCTATCTGATATGGATCTTTTGCATCTCAGTGCTGGGAAGAAAGGAAACTGCTAATATTCAGCTGCCACATGGTCTCTGTACTAGGAAGCTGGGGGAAATGGGTGTTCCCACTTGGCTGCCAAGCCCACTGGAACAGCTCAGAGGTGTACAAGAAAGGGGGACTGAACTCTCCACCAGCTCTTCTGCTTGGTTCCATCTTAAATAGTGGGAATTGATATGGCAGAACAGGTAGCACAGAGCTGTGGAAATTGAGATCTGCTGATGTTCACTGGCTGCTGAAACCACCAGAATAGTTCTTCCATTCTAGGGAGCTGGGGAGATGGGAACTGCCATTTGGCTACTGATCCCACTAGGACCTGCTGAAATAGTTCTCAAGGCACAGTTGTTAGATGACTAGAGTCCCTGGCTTAAATGCCACAGCCTCACATTGTTCTTATTGTTCTTCCAAAGATTTTGTTGAATAAATGCTTCTAAATTTGTTGCAAGCTGTTTGATCAATCTTCAGAGACTTTGAATAATTATTTTTCTGACTATTAGGTGCTTCCTTACGTCTTTAACAACAGAGTTTATATAACAAACATCATCAAGAAAAAGCCAAACAAGTTTTTAATTGAATCATTTTCCCCCATGGTTGGTGTGAAGCTCAAATAGTGATTTTGGGCTTTAAATATGTGCTCTTTAAAAACCTAACTTTACACTCAGTACAAATATGAAGATGATTTCTCTTTCCTGGAAATTTTAGGTTCCCTGGGATACAAACAAAAGGGCTTCTAGGTTGCTCAAAGCATATGCAGAAACATGCCAAGGCAGGCTCCTGATTGGCCTAGCCTCCTGGGTCTCTGAGGGCCTCATTAATTTGATGTGCTTCACTTCTACGACAATAGAACACTTTCCTAGTCAATTACTTGCACCTGCATTTCTGAGCTTGTCACACCCCGCCCTCTCCTTTAGGATCTGGAAATAACTGGAAAAGAAAAGCCTTATTGAAAGGAGACACCTCCAGATTTGTTTTCCCGTTGTACTCAGGAAAAGGTGAACTTATTCATATAAAATATAAAAATTGTTTTTTGCAATATATGGGAACATTCAAGTCTTTTTCTTTGGTATAATTTTTACTTATCTCTTTCTTGGCTTTTTAATGGAGGACTTTTGTTTGTTTCCACACACAAGATAAGCAATGTAGTTTGTTTATGCTAAAAGCCTTAGACCAGTAAATACTACCAATTCCAATATTTTTAACATTCACATTTCTTTCGTTTTAGAATCCATATTGTAACTCTTTCACTTCCTGTATGAGAAAATGGTTATAGTGAAAATTAAGATTAGTGAAAACTAGACTTTCTATTTTAATATAATGTTACTATAAAGTCAGAATCTCAATTTTGTCTTCTGTCTTCAAGGGTTTGAGGATCCTTTATGTAAGCATTGAATTAGGCTCTATTTTAGTAAAAGATAATTTTACTATGAAAAAGTAAAGAATCTGCTGTTTACTTAGTTTTTCTACTCACATGCTATTTAAAACTGTTTTTTTAGTCCATTATTTTTTCCTGATATTTCATAAATTCAATTCCTCTACTGGGTTTTTCTATTCTCCCTAATTCTCTTGAATTAGTATGATAGATATTTATTGAACTCAAAGTAAACACACACTCTCAGCAACACTATAAAAGTAAAATTATTTCCTTCCATTTTATGGACGAGGAATTGATCTTGAACAGGTTAAGTAGTATGAGCAAAGTCTTATAAAGAGTAAGTAATTGAGCTGAAACTGGAACCCAAGACTAACATAAAAGCCTAACTAACTTTCTATACGTGGTGATAAACTATCAAGTCTAGTTCTTCCAGCATCTCTCTCCATTACATTCTTTCCCTTAACTTCTGAGCATGTGCCACTGTCTCATTCCTTGAACCAACAAAAGAAATTTCTTCTCTAGGTTTTCTCTCTCAAGTTCATCTTTTCTTCTCATTGTTCAATATCTGGAAAGATTAGTTTTCACACACAGACTTTACTTCTATATTTGTTCCTGCCACTACCACTTGGCATTTGACTCTAACATGGTATAAACCTCTTTTGATGAGAGTAGTAAGATATTTAAGTGCTAAATCACATAACTTTTTTCTTTAAAACATTTTAAACTGAAGTATAAGTGCAAAGAATTTAAGAGTATAGTGTAATTTTTACATGTTTATACTGCACTGTGGGTACAGTGCTCTGCCCTCCTGCAGTGATCACTTGCCAAAAACCTCCCTAGGTGTAAGGGAGGAGCCCTGAAAGAGTGGAGTGTGAGGAGAAAGAAAGACTGCTGTAGTCAGGGTCCCTCCTGATAAACTTAGCAGCTAACTTTCCAGCGGAAGTGACTCAGCATATCTCCCCTTATGTAACCATGTGTCCAGTACGCATGCGCAAGCTTCCATTAACGGGCAGTGTGCCTCTGTTGTTTAACCTGTGTGTAAAAGGCGCTGCTGCCCTGCGAGGCTGTCTGTGCCGTTGCTGGAATAGAGCTGTGTCGCAGTTACCTAGGGCTCCCGGCATTTTCTTCCAACTGCCCTCCTGCCCTTACTTTGGAACCTTGAACCTGAAGCAACACAGCACTTAGTTCAAACTTTTAAATATCTGCAGCGTTCCAAAAGGCCTCTTTATGCTCCTTGACAGTCATAGTCTTATCTTCATTCACAGGAGCCCCCAATTCTGACTTCTATCACCACAGATTGGGTTTAGCCTAATCTTGAATTTCCTATAAATAGAATCATACAGTTGTACCCATGCTTATCAGATTGTGTTTACTCGACATTATGTCTGGCAGGTTTTACAATGTGTTACATCCAGTACTTCATTCTTGTAAATTGCTAAGTAGTGTTCAAAGTATGGATAAGTCACAAATTACTTATTCGTTTTACTCTTGATGGACATATGGGTTATTTCCACTTCTTGCTATTATAAGTAAAGCCGCTATGAGCAATCTTGTACATGACTTTTGGTGGACATGAACACTCTTCTCCCTTGGTTATACACATAGAAATGAAATTGTTGGCTCATAGACTAGGCATTTATTACATTTTAATAGATACTGCCAAGTAGTTTCCAAAAGTGATTTTACCAATATACATCCCTATCAGTAATGTGTGAGGATTTTAGCTGCTTCATATCTTCACCATCGCTTGGTATTGTTAGTCTTCTTTTAAATGGTATTGTTTTTTTTTTTAATTCCATTTTCCAAATGCTCCTTGCTAGTATATAAAAATATAATTGACTTTTTAGAAAAAGCTTTATTGAAATGTAATTCACACACTATACAATTCAATGGCTTTAGTGTATTTACAGAATTGTGCAACCACTACCATAATCAATTTTAGAACATTTTTATTACCTGAAAAGTAACTCCACACTTCTTAGCTATAATCCCCTAGCCCTCCATTCTCCTCTCCACCTCCTCCAGCCCTAAGAAACCACTAATAAGCTTTCCATTTCTGTACATTTACCTATTCTAACTATTTAATATAAATGGAATCATCCAATATGCAATCCCTTATAACTAGCTTCTTTAACCTAGCATACTGTTTTCAAGGTTCATGCATGTTATACCATGTATCTGTGCTTTGTTTTTATTGCCAAATAATATTCCATTTTATGGATATACCACATTTTATCCATTCATTCATTTAGTTGATAAACACTGGATTGTTACTTTTTGGTTTCATTTGTGTTTCTTTAGTTCCTTAGTTCTCTGATGAGTTTTTAACAAGCCATGATTTTGTAGTTAAAATAGTTTGTTCATGTTTGGGTAAAAGTGACAGTATCTTGTGATGTTTGCATTTAAACAAGAAGTGAAACCCTTCCTAGATTTTGAGATACTCAAATTTTTTCCCATCATAGTAGTCCTGTGAAATGTATGGTGATTTTATACTCATTTCATAGATGAGCAAATGTATACTGTGTGGAGTTTAATGATTTGTCCAGGGTTGGATAACCAATGAGTACAGTTTTCATTTACAACCAGGTTTCTTTTTATTCAAAATCCAGTGCTCTTTCCACTCACTATCTTTTGGGACCAAGAAGGAGGTAAGAATAATTCATACTTCAGAAATGAGTCTAGAGAACCATTGCTTGGTGTTGGGATTGTCAGGTATGCTATTACCAGGAAGGTGAAAGTTAAACGGGTCTATCTGAACATATATTGTGAAGTATTCCATGAATTTTTCTGTTTAGAATCTTAATTTTTATCCTGATTTTGCTGTTCTTTTCAGCAACTGGATAAGTAGACTTTAGAGTTTACTCCAGTCAGGTAAAGAACAGCTGTTTTGGCATACTTTCAGGACCTGCTCTCTGATTAACTCATTAGCCTGTTGGCAGATGGCTTAGCAGAATTTTTGAAGAACCTGTACTTCTCAGCCAGGGTTACCGAGACCCAGAGAGAGAGAAGGTTTAGCTATTGATACCTGAAGCATAAGTTAACTCCAATTTTGAGGAAAAATTTCTCAGCTAGAAAAATTCAGTATAAATGTCATGATCTTCCTGAAGAATATATACTCAAAATCCTCTACATTTTATATTTTAAGATGTCTAAAGTAAAATCCTTCACTAATATGTGCATAAAATAACAAAATATGTGCCTGGTTCCATTTTGAATTTTTAAAGTGAGGTCTGATTTCCCAATTTGATATTAATTTCAAAGAAACAAGCTGATGCATAGAGGTAAAGACATCGTGTCACATAAAGTTAGCTTTCAGTGTTCTCTTCTTCCCATCCCTTTGCATATTTTCTTCCTTGTAGCTGCAACTGTACCCCCTGCTTTGGCTTTAAGTATCTCTATATTAAATATTCAGAGGGAAATATGATTTTGTCCTGCTTGACTCTTTGATAATCCTATCGTCTGTATATTAGGAAGAAACATACACATGGGTAAGTTCTATCTTCTCTTTCTTCTCTCCCTGTCAACTACCTTTCCCTCAGCTCTCATCTAATGAGTGCAAATGATAAAGAGGAAGGCAAAAACATATGTTATAATAAATGTATTATAAAAATTGTAGTAGATATAATAAATAAAAAAGTGAAGATCTTTCATCTGTGGAGTTAGAATGATATTTCTAAACCACAGATAGTGCAGATTTGAATAGACAATTCATCTGCTGGCACATGCCTCAATGGCTCTTCGTTGACATAAGGACTCAAACTCTCCGTTCTTACTTGGTATATATGGTTCTTCATGGTCTGGTGTAGCTATAGTGAGTGAGAAAAGCACTGGATTTGATATAAAAAGACCTGGTTTAAAATGAAAACTGTAGTCACTGAAACCTGTATTTCTAGTCTCCAGACTCATTGTGCTCCTCACTCATCATGGTTTTGCTAATCATACTTGTGAAAGCACAGTTATGTATTCAATTCCTTATCCTTTAAAATTTCACTCAGCATGTAACATGACCACTTTTTCCTTTTGTAAACAACTCTGTTCTCTTTGCTTTTATGGCAACTTTCTCTTATGGCGTTCTTCCTAAATCACTTGCCATTCTGCATCAATTTAAGTTTTGGACATGTTATTTTTAAATGCATATGAGACAGCTACTGGGAATCATAAGTAGGCATTAGATATTGGGGTGTATAGCTCATATAGCCTCTTTTTCTCAGGCTCCTCCTTCAACTGAGCTCCAAATATTGGAGCTCTTAAACTCCTGGTTCCAAACCCTCTTCTCCCCTCTCCCCTCTCTTTTCCTTTAACATTCTCCTTTCTTCCTCCCCACCCTCTCTTTCTTTTCTTTGGTGATGACTTTTACAACTTAGGACAATTCCCACATTTTCATCTCTAGCTAGTGCTTCTCCTCTGAGCCACAGACCTTCATACTCAAGGCCGTTTGAAAATGAATTTGTTTCTTGACCACAATGTGAGTTCTATGGAAACAGGACCTTCTTTTGCTTATTCAGTATTGTACCTATATTACCTAGAAAGAGAGCTTGGGACTCACTAGATGCTAAACATATTCAACTGGATAAATGTCAGACTTTGCTGATCTGTAATATTTTGTGCATGCAAAATCCTGTGAAACGCCTTTAACTAAAGGTTAGCAAAAATTTCTCCCTTGATAGACCTGTGGCTGGGTGTGTGGATAGTGAAGTGAGAAAAGGTATATACCAGCCAAGCACTGAAGCCAATGGTAAAAGGAGAGTCATTTTGTGGATGCTTACAAGAGTAAAGTTCTAAACATATTATTAAATTTAATTCAGTTTACTAAATTGTTGTATGAATATACCACAATTTTATCTGTCCATTCTTCATCAGCGGATATTTGGGACATTTCTACTCATCTGTGATTAAGATATTTGCTCCTATTCAAATTACTATAAAGTCAAATTACATGAAAATTTTATAGAGAGCTATGGTCATGTAATTTGTAGAAGGGTCTGCTTTAGCAGACAAAATGTACTGATGTTCTGGAAATGTTTCCTGAACAAGTGAATGAAGTTAGAATTACGATGATAATTTTTTTTAACATTTTTCCTCTTATCATCTTTTAAAATCTACATAATTTATAAAAGTATACTATATTACATATGTTAATTATAAATCATAATTGCATAAAAACATTTATGAATCAACTTCTCAATCCAAGAACTAGAACAATAAAAACTTTGAGCTACCTATTAATTTTCTTCTCTGTACCATATGTCTCCCTGTCACCTGTATCACTGTTACACAAAGGCAACCACTATTCTTAAATTTAATATTTTTATTACATTAAAAATATATATAGTTTTATCATAAGTGTGTATATGTCCAATTATACCGATTAGCTTTATTTATTATTGAACTGCATAAAATATATTAAACTCTATATAATTTGTTAGAACATGCTTTTCTTTTTTTTTTTTGCTAAACATTATTTTCAAGTTACACGTTGTTGCAAATTGTTGTAATTCATACCTTTCATTGTTGTATGAATATGCCATACATAGTTTTATTTGTCTGTTCTCTGTCAATAGACATTTGCAATGTTTCTGCTTTTATGACATAAAGAAGTTTTCTCTTATAGAAATCTTTAATGAAATTGTTTTTTTTAAATTTTTAATTCATTGTTTAAAACAGATATTTAATGATATTATATTATTTTTCTTTAATAAGATTTTGTCAATGAAAACTTTACCAATGTCTACACTTTTTAGACATGAAGAGGATTAGTATTCTTGTTATTTCTCAAAAGAACCTTATTTTCTCTTGTCCTTGGGCCTTTGCACATGCTGTTCTCTCTATTTTGGATGACTTTTGCCTCCCTCTTCACTCTAATTTGCCTGAGTACTTTCTATTCATCCTTCACTATTTGTCTTCGATGTCACCAGGAAGCCTTCCTAACCACCCCAAGTTGTGGTAGGTGCCCGCGATCCCCTTCAGACACCCCCTAACCACTTCATATTTCCCTTTCAAGACACTTATTATTCTCATATGAATTAGACGTTCTGTTTTACTTCCTTGTCTCTACCACTAGCATGTACGCTTGAAATGGTAGACATTTTTTCTCATTTTGTGATCCCTAGAAGCCAACCTAGGGCCTGGCAAGAGATGGATGTTCAATAAACATTTGTTAAATAAATAAATGAGAAAATTGCTAATCTCTCACCTTCTGCTCACCAAAATTACCAATAAGGAAGGACACCTTATTTTGCTGATGTCAAAGGACAACTATTTGCTGGTAAATGAAATATTTAATAATGTTTTCCCATTGGACCAGGTGTTATCAATTTTAATGCTGTCAGCTGTCAAAGATGGAGATTAGCAAAGGACTAAACAAACTAGACCACCATTCACTTCTTGTCTCCTTTATTCCATGGAGATATATTCCATAAAGACAGCTATTGATTTCTACCATTAGACTGCCAGGAAAGCCAGCAATAATTGCTTTAGGAATCTTGTTCATGAATGTTTTCTCTTAATTTCCCAGGAGCAAGACCAGCTGCTCCCCTTCTCTCAACAAAAATTAGAGAGCTGGTAGAAATTAACATACTCACAAATGCTTTTTAAGAAAAATATTATTTACTTGACTTTGCAGTAGTGAAGAATAAAAAGCAAACTACAAAATTAAAGTTTCTAAAGGATTTATATATAACATAATCTGTAATATATATAAATCAAACCAAAGACAAAAGTTGAAAAATGTATCCACTTTATGTAAATATTACTGTTCCTATTTTTTAAAAATTCGATGTTTTTCAGGGTTTGGTAGACCTGAAAGCATGCTTGTCATTCTTCTTAATTAGCAGCTATGAGAAGAATACTAATCATTTCCAAAAATCTTCTGTATCTTTCATCTTTAGTTTTCTCTCTTTCTCATTAGTATTTGAAAATTTCCTCCTTTCCCACAAATCTTTGAAAATTGAAAGAGAGACATTGGAACTGGAATGAAATGGACATTTGAAAAACTGCAACCAAGGATCTACTTTGCCTAGGATAATATATGGGTAGCCATTGCCATCTCTCCAGAATCCTCCTCCTTAATTATATTTTAAACAGATCATTCATTCAGTAAGAGTATTTTTGCACACAGAGTTAAGGAAATTGTTTTCTTAAATTGGACACAGGTTGATAATAGCTGTTGATAATATGCACATATTAAAGTTCCCATGCTGCCTCTCCTTGAAGATTTATGCCCTTATAATTTTTCTTTTTCCAGAAACTTTCTGTTATGTTTATTATAGCCCTAGATAAACTTGATAATTTTGTATGTATGTGAACCTATCAGGAATAATAATTAGTAATACTAATTCCTATTTTAAACACTTCCAGTTACTTAGTGCAAAAGTTTTTTCATGTTAGAGCAATTTTAAATGTCTTCCCCAGCTATATAATCTTTGCTTAAAGTTACACTGGTCATCTCACAAAATAATTCTTGGTACCTGGAAATAATGTAAGCAGAAATTACATATTTTATTTTGAAAAAATTATAATATGGTAAAAGTGTTATGATTTCATCTCTCATTTTTAGGGTGATTTTAGGTTGCTGTGGCATCTCCTTAGGTGTTGTTTAAGGAAAGTACATTATTTGTTGAATCTTATGACAGAATCTTATGACAGGATTCTTTTTCAATTTAAAAATATTTACTTTTCAGAGAGTTTTCTGTTTACTTATGTGGTTTTGAGTTTTAGCCTAAAATTTATGTACATAAAAATATAGTGTTTATCTTTAAAAATCCATTTATTTATTTTTTATTATCTCCCATTCAAAAGACAAATAAATCTATAATCTCAGGTTTATACAGAAACAAGATATCACTGAAGTGTTTGGTTAGTTAAAACTTATTAAGTCTTGAAAGGTAAATAACTCTTTGTCTTTATGCATTCATGTTCTAGTAATCCACATCAAGGTAACAGAGAATAACAATTTTATAGACCAAATTACTTCCAATGATTTTTTTTTAACAAAAATGTGACTCATTAGTTGTTTGACTTTTCATCAGATATTGAAAATGTTACATTGTGATCCTTTGTTCACATATTTCAGTGACCTCCTTTCTTACTCCATATATTAATAATAATTATCTTTTTAAAATCAATTTTTGAATGTAGTAATATACAATAAATTCACCAACTTTAAATGTTTAGTTTGAAACATTTTGACAAAACTCTATACCTGCATAACCACTACCAATTCAAGATTCTGTGTTTGTCTATTTTTATGTTAATACCATATTGCCTTGATTACTGGTATTGGAATTTCTATATTATTTTTAGAATGAGTTTGCCAGGATTATTAATAAAGCCTACTGGCATTTTTATTGCATTAAATTTATAGATCCCTTTGAGGGGAACTGACATCACAACAATATGAGTCTTCTAGTTCATGAGTATGGTGTATCTTTACATTCATTTAACTCTTCTGGAGTTTTTTCTCAGCGGTGTTATATGTAATTTTCAAGGTACAAGTCTTGCATTTATTTTTTTTGTTACCCAGCTTTATTGAAATATAATAGACAATTAGTTGCTCATATTTACATTGTACAATTTGAATTTTTTCAATTATAGTTGGAATACATTAATATATTAGTTTCAGTGTATAGCATAGTGATTAGGGATCTATATAACACACAAAGTCATCACTACACTAAATCTAGTAACCTTCTTCCCCCTTACATATTTATTACATTATCAACTATTTTCCTATGCTACACTTTATATCTTCATGACTATTTTGTAACTATCCATTTGTACTTCTTAACCCCTTTAC
Source organism: Eonycteris spelaea (assembly GCA_003508835.1). Taxonomy (NCBI): domain Eukaryota; kingdom Metazoa; phylum Chordata; class Mammalia; order Chiroptera; family Pteropodidae; genus Eonycteris; species Eonycteris spelaea. Next base: position 3,445,969 of record PUFA01000127.1, on the reverse strand, counting down.
CCTTTTTGCCATTCCCCCAACACCCCTCTCATCTAGTAGCCCTCAAAATATTCTCTGTATCTATGAGTTTATTTCTGCTTTTGTTGTTGTTGTTGTTGATTTTGTTCTTTAGATTCCACATGTACATGAAATCATGCGATATTTGTCTCTCTCTGATTTATTTCATTCAGTGCAATACCCCTTAGGTCCATCAACAATATCTTTTCCATACCCTTCCTTTTAGTCTGTGTGTGTCTTTTAATCTGAAGTCTCTTGTAGGCAGCATATGTAGGGGTCTTGTTTTTTAAAAATTTATTCAGCCACTTTATCTTTTGGTTGGAGCAATTAGTTCTTTTCCATTTGAGGTACTTGTTGATAGGAATGTAGTTATTACCATTCTTTATTCCTGTTTTTGATACATTCTTTTTTCTTCTTAAAGAAGTTCCTCTGACATTTCTTGTAATACTGGCTTGGTGTTGATGAATTCCTTTAGCTTATTTTTGTCCGGGAAGCTCTTTATCTGTCCTTCAACTCTAAATGATACCTTTGCTGGATAAAGTAATCTTGGTTGTAGATGCTGGGTTTTCATCATGTCGAATATTTTGTGTCAAACCCTTCCATCCTGCTTAGTTTCTCTTGTGAAATCAGCTGCTAGTCTTATGGGAGTTCTTTTGTAGGTAACTAATTGCTTATCTCTTGCTGCTGTTAAGATTCTCTCTTTGTATTTAACTTTTGACATTTTCGTTATGATGTGTCTTGGTGTGGGCCTCTTTGGGTTTATCTTTTTTGGAACTCTCTGAGCTTCCTGGAGTTGTGTGTCTATTTTCTTCTCTAGGTTAGGAAAGTTTTCCATCATTATTTTTTCAAATAGCTCTTCAACTTCTTGTTTTCCTTCAGGTACCCCTATGACATGTATATTTTTACATTGAATGTGTCCTTAAATTATTATGATAGTCTCATCATCTTTTTTCTTGCTGTTCTGATGGAGTGTCCTTGGCTTCTCCATCCTCTATATCAATAGTTCAATCCTCTTCTTAATTCACTGTTTATTCCCTCTAATATACTCTTCATCTCAGATAATGCATAAAGTTCTCACTGAGTTTATCCATTCTTCCCTTAAGTTCATTGAACATCTTAATAACCAGTATTTTAAACTCTGCATCTGTTAGATTGCCTGACTCCATTATTCTTGGATCTTTGTTCTATTCTCTCATATAATTTCTGCTTCTTTGTCTTCCCATTTTGGCTGCCTTTCTGTGTCTGTTTCTGTGTATTAGGCAAAGTGCCTAAGTCTCACGGTCTTAGTAGCACAGCTTTGTGTAGTAGGTGTCCAGTGGTACAGTCCTGAGAGGGGTTCAGCTGCAGGCCAAGTTTAGCCCCAGCCTGTGACCCTTCAGGGCCACCTGTTAAGATTCAGCAAGTGATCCACAGATTCTGTGCTTATAGTTGCCTCAAGAGGCCACACCAGTAACCGAGGCTAGCTACCACCAGTGTTAGTCTTGGAGTTGGCTCAACAAGGAGCACCGAACTTGGAGGCCATAACTGGATGTGGCTTGAGCGGGGCCCCAAGTTTAGGGAAGCAGAGTTTCAGGGAATCCTCTTGGTGGAATGACCTCTGTTATCCAGTTTGATTACATCTCAGCCATGGCGGCACTGAGTCTGCACACTGGCAGTGGGGAGGCTTAACAGAGGAACAATGGATACTGCTGACACTTCTGCCTGGAAGAGAGCCATACCTCTGACCTTTCTCTGAAAACTCAGTGTCTGCCTGTAAGTCCCTTGTGCCCCCCAAGCAGCCTACCTAGCATTGGTGCTCAGGGCGAGCAGGCCTGTCACTGTGAAAGTTCAGTAGTGAACATGGCCCCTTTAAGAGGAGTCTGAAGCCGCCACCTGAAGCTGCAGCAGCCTCTGTCCCACTCAGCAGTTGGTAACTGGGCAGCCTTATGACTTTGCCCCCTCCTACTTTCTACCATTGCAGGTTTATTTTTTATTTCTCTCCTTAGTTGTGCTTCTGTTCATCTAGATCCCAGGTGACTTTGCTCACTCTTTGTTCCTTGTTTCTATTACAACTTTGATTTGATCATGAGAAGAATGAACAAGGCCTCTATATCTATGCCATTTTTTTTGCTCACATTCATTCTTAGTTTATGTGTTTCAGTGATACTGTAAATGATATTTTAAAAACTTTTATTTTCCAATTATTCATTACTAGTAAATAAAAATATAATTAATAGTTGTATGTTGATTCCGAATCCTGTGACTTTTGTATTTAATTAACTGGTTATCAAATTTTTGGTATATTTTTAAGGGTTCATATGTATACAATCATATTATCTGTGAATAATGACAATTTTATTTCTTCCTAATTTATATCTTTAATTTCTCTTATTTTATTCTCTTTCTTTCCCTTCCACTCCCTTATTAAACATTATGAAATCTCTAGTACAATGTTAAATGGTAATGGGAAGAGTTAATATGTTTTTCTTGATTCGAAATTTGGAGGAAAGTGTTCAGTCTTTCACCATTAAGGATGACCTTACCTGAAGGCTTTTCATAGGTATCCTTTACCGGGCTGAGAAAAATTTCTTCTATTTCTAATTTGCTTAGATTAAAAAAAATATGAATGAGTGTGAATTTAATCAATGTTTTTTTCTGCATCTATTAAAAGGATTATATGATTTTTATCCTTTATTCTGTAAATGTGGTAATTATATAATTTGATTTTTCAAATATTAAATTAAGCTGGTATTACTGGTACTATGTCAGAGCCTTTCAACAGTTGACTTCCATTTGCTGCTTCAAATCTTTGTTACTATTGCCATAGATTTTACCTACAAATGTTATAAACCTATAAAATATATTTTTATTTTATAATGCCAAGTAGATGTCTTTTTTAAAAAAGTTAAAGTCTTTTATATTTACTCACTTATTATTTGTCATTTCTGGCATTCTTGTGTAGATCCTATCTTCCATCGGTGCCATTTTCCTCTAGCCTGAAGACATCCTTTAACATTTCTTGTAATGAAAGACTGCTGGTAATGTACTCTTTTATCTTTTATTTTATGAAAACATGTTTATTGTACCTTCATTTTTGAAAATATTTTTAGTGAACATAGAATTCTAGGTTGATAGATTCCTCCTGGGCCCCAGCTCTGTAAAACATGTGGTTCCAATATTTATTGGCTTATATCGTTTCTGATGAAAGTGAATTATGATTCATATATTTGTTCCCCTGCTATGTAATGAATATTTTTTCTGCTTTGGCTGATTTCAAGTTGTTCTCTTTATTACTAGTTTTTAAATTTTTTTTTAATTTTGTGGTTGGCATACAATATTACATTAGCTTCAGGTGTGCAACATAGTGATTAGACATTTAACTTACAAAGCAATCACCCCAGTAAGTCTAGTACCTATCTGACACCATACACAGTTAATACAATATTATCAACTACATTCCTTAGGCTATACTTTACAACCCCCTGACTATTTTTTTTTTAATCCTATAGCCCCTGGTATTCTTAGGTGGTTTCCCATCGAAGTACTAACCAGGCCTGACAATACTTAGCTTCTGAGATCAGACGAGATCGGGCATGTTTAGGGTGGCACGACCTGACTATTTTGTAACTACGAATTTGTTTTTCTTAATCCCCTACCCTTTATCACCCACTCCCCAAACTCCCTCCCATCTGCTAAATCTCAAAATATTCTCTGTAACTTGAATTTATTTCTTTTATATTTGTTTGTTTATTTTGTTCTTTAGATTCCACATGTAAGTGATATTATATGGGGTTTGTCTTTCTCTGTCTGACTTACTCTACTCAACACAACACCCTCCAGATCCATCCTTGATGTTGAGATTGCAAGATCTCATTCTTTTTTTGGCTTAGTAATATTTCATTGTATGCATGTACCACCTCTGTTTATCCATTCTTCCATTGAGGACAGTCATGTGTTGGCTGTTGTAAATAATAACAAATGATACATGAGCACATGGATTCATATGTCCCTTGGAAGTAGTATTTTAGATTTCTTTGGATAAATACCCAGAAGTGGGGTTACTGGGTCCTTTTTTGTCTCTTTATAGTTTTCATTTTAAAGTCTATTTTTTTCTGGTATAAGTATTGCTACCCTTGTTTGTTTCCATTTTCATGAAATATCTTATTCTGTTGCTTTACTTTTAGTCTGTGTGTGTCTTTTGATCTGAAGCGAGTCTTTTGCAGGCAGCATATGTAAGGGTCTTATTTTCTTATCTGTTTAGTCACCCTATCTTTTGATTGGAACATTTATTCCATTTATATTGAAAGTAATTGTTCATAGATATGTAGTTATATTGCCATTTTATTTTTCATATTTTTGATCTTTTTTTCTTTTTTCTTCTTCTTAAAGAAGTCCCTCCAATATTTTATATAATACTGGCTTGGCAGTAATGCACTCCTTTAGCTTTTTCTTATCTGAAAAGCTCTTTATATGTCCTTCAATTCTAAATGATAGCTTTGCTGGTAGAGTAATCTTGGTTGTAGGTCCTTGCTTTTTATCACTGTGAATATTTCATGCCAGTCCCTTCTGGCCTGCAAAGTTTCTGTTGAAAAATCAGCTGGCAGTCTTGTGGAAGCTCTCTTGTAGGTAACTGGATGTTTTTCTTTTGCTGCTTTTAAGAATCTCTCTGTTTTTAACCTTTGGCATTTTAATTATGATGTGTTTTGGTGTGGGCCTCTTGGGGTTCATCTTATTTGAGATACTCTGTGCTTCCTGAGCTTGTCTGTCTGTTTCCTTCACTGGGTTGGGGAATTTTTACTTCATTATTTCTTCAAATAGGTTTTTATTTTCTTGCTCTTTCTCTTCTCCTTCTGGTATTCCTATGATATGAATTTTGGTATGCTTGGTGAAGGCCCCTTAAACTATCCTCACTTTTTTGGATTCTTTTTTTTCTTGTTGCTGTTTTGATTAGGTGTTTTCTGCTACCTTACCTTCTAAATTACTGATTCAGTCCTCTGTTCTATCTAATGTACTGTTGATTCTTCCTATGGTAGTCTTCATTTATTGTATTTTCTAATTCTGACTGGTTCTTTTTTATGCTTTTTTTTTAATCTCCATTTTCATGTTTTCTATACTTTGGTTAACATTCACACTGAGCTCCTCTACTCTTCACCTAAGTTCATTGAGCACCCTTATAACCAGTGTTTTGAACTCTGCATTTTGCACTCTCCATTTTTTTAGTCCTTTTTCTGGAGCTTTTTTCTGTTCTTTCATTTGGAATATGTTTATTTGTCTCCACCTTTTGGCAGCCTCTCTGTGTTTGTTTCCCTGCATTAGGTAAGGCTGTTATGTCACCTGGTCTTAGTAGAGCACTTATGTAGTAGGTGTCTGTGGGGCCCAATGGTTCAGTCTTCCCTGGTCACTGAGTCTGAAGTGCTCCAAATGTGTCCCTTGTATGGGTTGTGCATGCCCTCCTGTTGTAGTTGTTCTTTAGTTGCCATTTGCACGTCAGTGGGAAGGATTGATCTCAGGCTAGTTGCCTGTGAGAACTGGGTGGTGAGGGGCTGCCCCTACAGAGCAGGGTTCACTTTAGCAGGGCTCTGGTGCCTGCCCAGTCTGCCCTTTGGGTGTTGTTCTCAGATGCAGCCCTGGCTGGTACTCTAGCTTGGGTCAAAGCTGACCCCTGAGAATGCTGTCCCCAGAGCCTCCTGGGAGGGGCCACACTGCAGGCTAAGTTTGGCTGCAGCATATACCCTTCCTAGCCTATGGCACCTGGCAAGAATCACCAAGCAATTCAGGTAGCTGCCACCTGTGCTGGGCTTAGAGTTTTTCTTGAGAGGCTAAACTGGGAACTGAGTCTGACTGCTGCTATTTTGGGGCTTGGGGCTGCCCAGAAAGAGGTATGAGACACATTGAGGCCAGATGCTGCTCATTTGAGGTTTTTGAACCTTTGAGAGATTTTAGGAAATTCTGCAGCATGAGCCAAGGTAGGCCATTTGTATGGAAAAGCCACTGGAGGTGGCATGGGTGGATCTGCAAGTTGCTAGGGGCAGGGTCTCAGTGAATCACCTGGGTGAGGTGACTTGTGTCAGCCAGGTTGATGGAGACTCAAATACATCAGCCACCTGGGTCTTCGCACTGGGAGTGGGGAGGGCTCAGCAAAGAAACAATGGATTCTGCCAGTATTTATGTCTGGGAGAAAGCTGCCCCTTCAGTCTTTGCTCTAAAGCTTGAGAACTCAGTTCTTCCCTGTATGTTCCTGATGCCTTTCAAACTGCTGCTTCAGTGCTGGAGCTCAGAACAAGTGAGTCGGACAGTGAATAAGTCCATGCGAGGGCCACTTAAGAGGAATATCTTTGACTCTAGCCACCATTTGTCTCACTCAGCCACAATCTTTGCTAGTTTTCACAGCCAGAGTTGTGTGGATTTTTCTGTCTGGCACTAAAACCCGAAGCTAGGGAGCCCTTGTGGGGCTGTGACCCCTCACTCCTCCAGGGGAAGCTCTGCAGCTGAGATATCCCTCTGATTCTCAACCACCACATGCAGTTGTGGGACCAGCCAGTTTTGTGCTGTTGCTTCTCCCACCAGTCTTGAGGTAACCTCTTATGTAAGTTCCTAGTTGTAGGACTTGCGTTCAGACAGCTGTCAAGTGACTCCCAATAATGACTGTTCTGTAGTTTAGATGTAAGTATGATGTGATCATTAGAAGAGGTGAGCACAGCATCTACTTATTATACCATCTTGACCGGAACCTACACTATGATTTAAAATAATTGATTACAATGGGATTGTGGTGGTTGTTTGTTTGTTTGTTTGTTTTATGTTTGTATCCTGCTTGAAGTTCATTGAAATCCCTGGTTCTGTAGGTTTATATTTTTCATTATATCTGGGGAAAAAATGGTTATTATGTCATCAAATATTTTCCTGCCTCTTTCCTCTTTCTGGGACTACTCTCATATTTATAATAGACTTCTTATTTTTGTCCCAGTGATTATTGTGATTGTCATTTTTTTCCAGCTAGTTTATTTCTATACTTTTATTTGAAAACTTTCATTTGTCCTTTCTGTAAGGGCAAATTACCAATTTAATGTGTCAAATTACCAAAATACCAATTTTTTCCTCTAGTCCTTGTCTGGTAACTTTATAATATTAGTATTTTGGGTCTGTTTCTATTGAAAAAACTCAGCTTCCATTTATTCCTGTGGGTTAACAGTTTTGGAAAGTGCCTCCAGACAGAAAGCTGAGGTGATTGTGTGGTTTTCCTAATTTTTCCTCTTTAATTTCATGAATTATAATTCTTTATTGCCTTTTCCCAATTCTGAAAACAGTTGTATTTAGTCCACTTACCTAGGTATTTATGGTGGGATAGTTAGCCCATCATGACTGGTAGGGCAAATTCTGACAATTATCTTTTAATTTTGTTTCCTCAGAATATTTCTTTTTTCTTTTTTTTTTTTTGCATTATATGGAAAAGTAATAGAAGTCAGGTCTAAAGTTTAATAAAGTTTAATTGAGTTGGAGTTAAGCATTCATTTAAAATGGAAAACCAGTTACATATGTTACTTTAAAGATCTCCCTCTTCACTTGCTACCTGTATGAACTTTGCTAAAGTTCCCATTATTTTCTTTAGCTCTTATTTTAAATTGTCAGGTTATGAGACCTATTTCCCATTTATCAAAGGCCTCACTTGTCCTTCTCTATATTGCTTTTCTCTCTTGATTTCAACAAGACCAGGTTGCACGTTTATTTCCAAAATTACCTCAGGTTGTCTATAATTGTTTTAACTCTTAAACGATTTCTTCTTCTTACCCTGGTCATTGCTGAAGTTGATACCTAAGAACACTGGACTTAGATTCACAAGACTGAAGTATGTATCCCAACATCATTACAGCTGTATGAACTGTGTTGGGAAAATTTTGTATAACTTCTCTGAATTAACTCACCTATGGAATCAGGGTGAGAATACACCTTCTTATCTCACAGATTTGATAATGGTAATGTACAAATATAAGGTTCAAAGCATGTTACTATCATTGTTCTTACTTATATAACAGGATACCAAGTAATTTTGTTTTACCATCTATGCTTTTTTATTAGAAAATTATTCTCTAATGTGACTTATACATTGTCTTCTGCTCCATAAAATCAATTTTAAAAATTGAGCTAGAAGACAATTTTGAGAGGCATGTTAACCCTCTGTGACTCATTTGGAACTAAGGTGCATTTTGCTCTTCTCTCCAGCAGATTTCCACAGATCTCCCAGGCTTGCACAGTTGGTGGACTTTCAAGATCGTGAAGGTTCTTAAGTTCAGAACCATTAGTTTATAGTGAATTTGTGATTCAAAGATTTTCTTTAAAATTATTTTTTGGGGGATTTAGAACCTGTTTCCCAAGGACATGCTATTCTAGATCATAGCGAAAGACCAGATCACAAAACTTTCTGCAGACATAATGTAGCTGCACTATAGAGGTTAACAAACAAATAAACTAATAATCATGTCAGAGATATTTGAGTTATGAAGATTAAATTAGTTTTAGCCTAAACATATGAACCAGGATGTAATCCCCAGGTCTGTTTAATTCATAGGTAATTCACTTTTAGTAGCTTGTATTAGCTGATGAGTTTTTTCACATCTTAGCTCCTACTCTTGAACAAGGAAAATCTTTTTTTTTTTTTTTTTTTTTTTGCTTTATTCAGGATATATGCTGAGGGGCTGAGGATCTTTATTGAAGTCAGTGAAGCCAGGGGCTTGCCATTGATGGCATATCTTGATTTCTTCCTTAGGTGTCCTAATATGTGGAATTATGTGTATGTATATTTCATAAATGGTATGGACTAAATATGTTCCCATCGAATTCGCACATTGAAGCCCTAATCCCCAATGTAATGATATTTGGAGGTAATTAGAGTTATATTAGGTCATGAGGATGGGGCAAAAAAAAGGGGATTTAGTTGCCCTACAGAAAAGAAGAGATGTGAGTCTTCCTTTGTATACAGAATACAGAAAAAGGCAGCCATCTGCAAACTAGAAAAAAGGTTCTCACCAGACATCAACTCTGTTGACATCTTTATCTTGGACTTCCCAAACTCCATAGTTGTGAGAAATTAATGTCTGTGGTTAAGCCACCCAGTTTCTGGTTATTTTGTTATAACAATGTAATATTATATAGTAATATAAATATGTATATATTATTTGTATAACACTGTTATATTATATAGTAATATAAATATGCCATATGTTAAGCATGATTTGAATATTTAAGTGAACATGTATAATATGCCCATCCCCCACCATACATATTTCTTTCTATAACTTAATTCTTTCCTCTTCATTCACTCACATCAGTCAAAATCCTGAAAAGTAAAGCAAGACTTATTTTTCTCTGTCCCACTGTCCTTTTGGGACTTTTTTACAGTACGGTGCTTGTTTTTAAAAACTGCCACTTCACATCATTACATTTTATTCCCCATCATCACACTTGTGAATAGGAAAACAAAACAAAACAAAATTTTTCTTGGCATTAGGTAAAATGGAGTGAGTTTGTTTTGATGGCTTTGGGAGTTGGTTGGAGGGATAGCTGACACACTAAGCTTAAGGTGTAACTCTATGGGGACTTGACACTGATTTAGGTTATTGCTAAGTTTTAGTATTATCACTTAGGATTTTGATGGTTATTGTGGAAAGTGCACTCTGATGAGTATAATAAAGAGTGTAGTAAAAACAGCTTTACTATAACATTGGTGGAGCCCCCACAACTTTTCCTTTGTACGTTTTGTATTTAATTCCTAGAAAGTAGAAAAGTCAATTTAAGTGAAATAGGAAAAGGTTATTGGGATGGCTAGATGTGTGTTATTCTTTAATTTTATTTGCCTTTTGTTAATCTTGAGTTTTTATTAAAATCTTGCTTAATTACTTCTGCTTTATCACATTCATGCTTAGGAAATAAAAAATCTTACATAGTCATCTTGGATAGAGCTTTAAAAAAGAAAATGACACCCCTCAAGGTTAAGCACTGCTGATAAAGATGATGGCTAGGCATTCCCAGGGGAAGGTAAATCTGAGCACTTGGAAGCTCACCATGATTCCTCCTCTCGTAGATATCTTCCCCCATTGCTATGTCAGATGATCTAGCTTAATTTTATTAAGAAACACAACTTATATGCTCTGAATATGAAAAAAAAGTAACCCAAGAAATAAAATATACTCTCCTTTTCCCCTCTCCAGTTTTAAAGTTTTCATTTTTTGAAGTCATTTTAGGATGATGCTTGTTAATGTTAGGAATACTAGATCCAAGAATACCAGAATACAAGTGTCACAAAGTGCTATGATGTTTTGTAAACATGAAAATAACTCTTTCATAATTTTAGTAAAAACATTTGTAGAACTAAAATTTTTAAAGAAAACTGATGGTTTTATTTAACTTTTGTTTCTACAACAAGGTTTTATAAACTTACTAAAGTTCACTAGTTTACATAAAACTTATACTTTTGTTGCTTTCTCCAAACTTGAGTCCTACATGACTCTTTTTTGTATCTTGACTTAGCTTCAAGATTATCGATGCCTAGGAAAAAAGTAGATCTACTATTTGTTTTACTGATAAGATTTTTCTGCTCTGCTTCAGTTTTCTTTATCTCCTAACCATTTAACTATCCCATGCATCCCCATCTCCTGTTTCCTAGATAGAGTACTAACTTGATCTATGAAAATGTGTTTTTGTCCTTCTGGACAAACTTATTCTGAATTGTTGTTTATGCCATTTGAAATAGTTAAAAACATGCACTTTCTTTTATTAGATTCTATCATTTGGAGAACTTTTGCCAAAGTTAATATCCTGACAAAACCCCTCAAGAACAGAATAAGAATAAGAGATTAGAATTTTAGAGCTAGGAAAGATTGCTGTTGAATTACAGACTCATACATATAAAATAGCTCAATAATAAAATATGTAATACTGTGACTTACCAAATTAATAGATAACATGAGAAAACACATATAATTATTATTTATAGCTGAAAAAGCATTTGATGTATTTCTTCTCTCATTTTTGATAAGAAACTCTTGATGCAATGCAGTATATTAACACGTAATATACATAATGTGATAAAAATATAACTATTGTTCCATGTCTAAAAAACAACAGCACCTAGAGCATCTAAAAAATCTAAAAACTATTTTTTTTTACCTTTAGGAACAAGAGAAAGACGTTGTTCTTTAATGAAGTTCAGCTAATGTAATACAATTAGAGAAAGAAATGAGGGGTATAAAAGTTATAAAATAGAAGATGAAATAAGTATTTGTGGGTATATAGCTATATGCATTAAAAATCCAAGTAAGTTACTGAAAAATCTATTAGAACAATAAGAAAATTCAATGAGATGGCTGAGTACATTAAGAAAAAAAAAATAACCTTCCCGTATACAAAATAAAACAAGATAGAAAATTATAATTGAAGAAAAGCACCTATTTATTACCCATAGCCAAAAGATTAAATACTTAGGAATAAACTTTATAAGGAATATAAAACATATAAATGAACAAAAATTTAGAATACCGCTGGAGTATCCAAGAAGAATTAAATAAGTAGAAGTCATTTCCTCTTAGATATGGAAACTCAGTATCATTATGTTTATTCATCTCCAGTAAATTTATATGTTTAGTATTCTCCTCAATACCTACACTAAGAAATTTTTAAATAAATTACACAAACTGATTCTAATTTTCTTATGTTAAAATAAATGTACTCACTGAGACGATGGGTAGTTAGTCTTACAAGATATTAAACATATTACAAAGATACAGTAATTTAAAGTTGGTACTGGTACTTGTATAAATAATATATAGACCAATAAAATAAAGTAAAATGTACAGAAATGGGTTTAATATATTTGAGAATTTGTTATGTGTTAAAGGTGGTACTGAAAAATCAGTGGAGAAAAGATGAATTATTCAATAAATGATGCTGGGACAACTTCATAGCCATCTGGAGTAAAATAAAATTGGCTTACATCCTGATTTCATATGAAACAAAGGTTTTAGTGTAAAAAATTAATCAGTGAAAATACTAGGGCAACACAGCAGAAATTTAAAAAAATTTTTGGAAAAAGAAACACTTCCAAATGTCATATAAAACCCAGAAGTCATAAAATAAATAATTCATAAATTAAAAATAACATTTGTATGGCAGAAATAACCATGAATAAAATGAAAATAAATTCAGAAAAAAATATTTGTAACTTTTATCATAGGCAAAAAACAAATTTCCTTAATATACAAAGACTTTCTATTCATTAATAAGGAAATGATGAATAAGGCAATAGAAAAAAGAACAAAAGCCATAAACATATAGTTAACAGAAAGAAATTATAAGTGACTCCAACTTATAAAAACATACATAAGCACTTTCAAAATAGAAGATAAATATAAATTATAACCATAGTGAGTTAGGTAAATGCACTCTTAGAGAAACAAAGATGAACAAATTAGATAATACAAATTTGTGTTTGTGTGATATGGGTTAATCATAAAACTAATAATAATAATTAACATTTTTTGTGTCAGGAATTTTCTAAGAGTTTTACATGTATTTATTAACCAATTTTTCACAATGGTCCTATAAAGCAAGTAAGTACAATTATTACTTTTATTTTAAATGGCAAAATTGAGGTCTAGAAAGATAAGAAACTTGCCTGGTCATGAGGAAAGTAAGTGACAGAAGTAGAAATTAATCCCAGGAGATCTGGCTAAAAGATGTTTAGAGGACAGCTGTTGTTGTCCTCTGAATCAGTGGTACCCAACCTTTTTGGCACAAGGGACCGGCACTCCTAAAAGAATCTAATACCTGATGATCTGAAGTGGAGTTGAGGCAGTGACGCTGTGCAGCGTCAGCAAATACAGATGAAGCTTCTGTTACTGGCAGCTCATTTCCCGCTGGGAGGCCTGGTTACCTACAGGCCACAGACAGACTAGTACTGGTCTGCGGCCTGGGAGGTTGGGGACTCCTATTTTAAATGGTGTTACAAATGCCCCGTTGCTTTAACCCTAAAATTCCACTGTCAGAGTTTTATCCTACAGATTTATTCACATGTGTACAAAATGAAGAATGGATACAGATATTCTGTGCAGCCCTGTCTGTTATAGCAGTATATTAGAAACAAAAGTTCTCAGTAGGAACTCATTATATACACTATGGTACAGCCATACATTTGAATCCTAGGATGCTAAAAGCAATATGACAAAGGTTTAAATTTCCTCATCTATACCATTTGCATAAAAGTATATTATTATTTGCATACAAAGTATATGTCTATAAATTTTATGTGGGTCTTCATATTATATTAGAAAACCTCTGGAAAGATGCACAAGAAATTAGTCATTGTAGTTGCTTTGGGAAAAGAAATTGGGGATTTGGATAGGAGGAAAACTCATTTTTCATTGCATATCCTTTGGTGTTATTTAAAGTTTGTACCATGTGAGTGTATTATCTATTAAAAAGAAAATACATTGATGCAATTTGTTTTATTAAAAAAATTTTTTAAACAACTATTTATTTATTTATTTAATTGAAGAAATGTTTTAAATTCTCCCATCCATATACTTCCCCGTCCTCCACATTGATACAATTTTTACATGGTGTTTGGAAATGGCTTTACCATATTCCAAAAAACCAAGAGATGTCAGAGAGGTGATTGGCATGCACCCTGTTGGGAATAGCTGCCTCTAATGAGAACAGATGGGATGAGAATGAGTTGTGTTTTAGATGGTGTTGAGGCGGATCTAAAGTTGACATCTATTGAACTGGGCTTCCTCTCTGCTTAAAGAGACATTTTCTTTTTTCTTAAATTAAATTTTTTAAAATTACAGTTGATGTTTAATATTATTTTATATAAATTTTAGGTGCAAGACATAGTGGTTAAATATTTATATAATTTATGAAGTGATCCCTCCAATTAGTCTAGTACTCACCTGGCACTATACATAATTATTATAATATTATAGACTATATTCCCTATGCTGTACTTCGCACTCCTGTGACTATTTTATAACTACCAATTTCTACTTCTTAATTCCGTCATCTTTTTCAACCAGTCCCTCCAACCCCCTTTCAACTGACAACCATCAGTTTGTTCACAGAAACATTTTCTATATCCATATAAGGGATATTCAGGCAATGTTGAGGTTTTGTTCTCCCTGTTCTCACCTGTCTCCATTGCCTGTACAAACACCAGAAGCTTGAACCATCTGCACACCTGGTATTATGCCTGGGCCTCCTAGAGACACCTTTTCTACTCTCTCTTCTCAATTTTGCACTCCATCATTCACTGGTTTGTTTTTATAGCCCAGAATCTTTGTTGTTTTTTTTTTCCAGTACCATAGTCCACAAATGTGGAGTCTTAGAATGCTTACAGATAATCTAAATCTAAGTGTTTCTTCTATAGAGAAGGATGTAAAGGTCAGAGTGGTGAAGGGATTTAGCTTCTCAATCTCTCTCCCTTGCCCAGTGATAGCAGTTTCCTCTCTGTATGCCCAGTGACTGCTGAGATGCCTCTGGTCTGCCTCCTTTCTGTTAGATGGAACTGAGAGTGGCTCCCTACCATTCTAGATGGATACTTAAAAAATATTCTACGTACAGAGATGTGATAGATTGAATGATAAATTAGGATATAGCTATTGAAGATACAAATAAATGTTTATTTTCTCATTGAGTCTAAGTTTAGTTTTAGGCACTTTTCTGGTCAGTGTTTGAGTTTGTTAGCTTTGAGCAATAAATGTGGCAGAGGTGTTCTGGAGAAACAACTCCCTTTGTCATCTTGCTAGAAATGTCTTCATCATGGTTATTTTAGCATTTGTGATGCAGCGAGAACGGTGTTCTTGAGAAAGAGATAAAGATTCTGGGCTATGAAAACATGGGATTGGACATTGGCTTTGGTAAATAATTTGTAAAGGTGTTCATTTTCCAGTAAAGTAGGATACATTCCAAGTAGCATGCTTCTTCTTGGTACTTAAGGCAACAAAACTCACTCCATGCACTTAAAAATTCAGATGACTTATAAATCCATTGAACATTTTAAAATTGTCAGCTCATAATTTTTAAGTTAACTTCAGATCATTGTGATTAATAGGTAAGTGAATTTAAAAATTAATGAAAAAGTGACTACATCTTGTTATTGTAACAGTGTTATGAATACTCTAGTGTAATTAATGACAAAAGTGATGTCTATAACATTAAAGTACATGAGCAAAGTGTTATTATCATTGGTTCTGGCTATCAATTACTTATTCTACAAATCATCTTTGAGCTCTAGTATATGTGAGGCACTGTAGGAACTGCTAAATGCTTCTTTGCTATTGCACTCACAATCATTTTATAGCATATTTTTTTTTATAACAGACTAAGATTAATTTCAGATGAATTACATGGTGCAAAATCTTAAAGTCAATAAAGAATAAAATATTGCTGAAAACAATATCTCCAGATAGGAAGCTAATTAAATCATGAAAATAAATACTCAATAGTTTTAGTAAAATTAAACCCCTATTCTTCAAAATCATCACTTTGAGCCAAATTAAAAAGAAAGAATAACCTGGAGAAAATAATAGAAAAAAATAGCTAAAAGTATTTCATTAGATGTCTATATATATATATATATAAATGATTTTATAACTATTATTAATAATGCTACAATCTATGTTATTTCTAAATCAAGAGTAGTAGAAAAAATCCTTGCCTTGTAGTGATTATATTTTTAAAAATCTATTTAAGGAAAAGGAATCAGAGTAATAATTTAAAAATAAAATTTTCATGTGTTCCTGTACATGAAATTCCAAAATGGATTCAACATAACTACCAAAATTCTTATTTGGGCTTATGAGGTCTTACATATTCATACCCCTCCCCCACCTTAAAAACAAAACAAAACAACCCTATTTAGTTTCATCTCTGGTCATTGTTCCCTAGCACCTCTTCTCCAACAGCATTAAGAAACCCAATGTCTGTGTCTTTTTATCCCCTTCTTGTTTTCATTTCTGTGTCTAGGAGGATGGGAGAGATTATGTTAGGAACCCATAGTGATCATCTGGATTTAGATAATTCTGATCCCTCTCCTTGCCTTGCCCTGTGGTTGCAAATCCCTGAATGCCTCAACAAACTGTTTGGTTTCCTTATTCTGCCCATACCTCTTTTAGTACTCCCTTCATGAAAGGTTCTTCAAATTCCAGGGGATGTTGCCATGTTCCTTCATATCAACCTGAATGATATAGCATTCAAAATTCAAAATTAAGAGATGTTAATATTTTTTATATTTTATTAATTTAAAAAAATCAACTTTATTTAGGAATGATTTATATAATAAAATGCACCCATTTTGATCACATAGTTTGATGAATTTTGGCAGTTGTATATACTTATGTTACCATCAACACAAACAAGAAAAAGTGCAACTCTACTACTCTCCAAAAACTTCCTGTGCCCTTTCTTGGTCAAATCCCTTCCCCACTTCTCCCCTAGTCTACACACACCAAGGCAACCTCTAATCTGCTTTCTGTATCTATAGATTAGAAGTGTGTTTTAGAGTCAGTTAGATGTAATCAACACTTATTTGTATTGTCTGACTTTCTTTGCTCAGCATAATATTTTTGAGACTTATTCATGTTGCATTTATCAGTAAACCATTTCTTGGATATATTATAATTTGTTTATCCATTCTTCTGTTGATGGATATTTGTGTTGATTTCAGTTTTGACTATTATAAATAAAGCTACTATTGAACATTCTTCTACAAAATCTTCCGTGGTGGATATATTTTATTTTTGGGGATAAATAATTAGGAGGAGAAATTCAGAGATGTATAGTGTTTGTAAAACTTTAAAAGTAGCTCCCACATATTTCTCCAAACTGATTGTACCAGCTTGCATTCCTATAAGCAATGTATCAGAGTTCCAGTTGCTCCATATCTTCACCTAGCAGTCTTTTAAATTGTTGTCTTACTAATTAATGGTCAGTAGTATTTCAAATTTGCATTTCCCTGATGACTGATGATACAGAGCATCTTATCATTATCCATTTGCTCATTTAAAAAATTGATATTATTTGTCTTATTATTGAAAATATGTATTCTGGATATGTCTTTTGTCAGATAGCTGCCTTGCTATTATCTCCCAATTTCCCTTGGCCTGTTAGATTTCTCTTAAAAAATTGCACACTCTTCTATTCTCTCCACTCTGGTGGGGGTTGGGAGTGTTAGTTAAACGCCTTTGGTTATGTGCACATAAACTTAATTTGACTAACTTAAACAAAGGACATGATATTTTTGAGAGGCGGTTGAGCTCACTGAATTGAATAGAAGTTGGAGGTGAACAGTTCTTCCTCTGAAAGGGCAGGGAGCTGGGAAGACTTAGGTTGTCAACAGCAGGAACTGTGGAATTTCTCCCTGGAAGAATTGAGTAACATGGCATCTCTGAAATTTCTGCTCTAGATTCAGATACCTGGGACAGAGAATACAGTCAGCTTAGCATAGACCATGGGCCTACCCTAGTGCCTAGGAAGGAAGATGTTCTGTAATTAGCAGCCTGAGTAAGCACATATGGAAAGGAGAAAGAAATTCTTTTAACCTATTTCCCATTTGTCCCTAGAGTATTTGCCGGTGGTGCTTGCAGCTGCAGCATTTACCCCAAGATAACTCACGGATTACAGTTTTAACCTTACCCCTAAATTTTGCCATACGTCTCCTACGCTTTTCAATGAATTGCATCAAAACAGGACTAATGCAGTTGGACAGCTCATTTGAACAGAAAACAGATGCCAAACAATCTGGAAAAAAGAAAAAAGAGGGAATGACTCTAGCCAGACTCTGTGGTGAATTTATAGCACTGGAATGGTGTGACAAGAAGGAGGTGATAATGTTGTCAACATTCCACAATGCAATTGTGATTGAAGTAGACAACAGAAATGGAAAGAAAACTAAGAAGCCATGTTACATTGTGAATATAAAGAGAATTTGGGAGCAGATGACTCAGCTGATTAGATGCTCATTTCTTATTCAACAGAGCACAAAAGGCACACGTTTTGGTATAAGAAATTCTTTCTTCTTTCTCAACATTACAGTGCTGAACTCCTACATCCTGGTCAAGAAGGGCAATCCCTTTGAGCACACAGTCAGCCGTGTAAGCTTTGGACTGATACTGATTAAAAGAATGCTGGAAAAGCATCTTAAGCTAGGGCAGCAAGTCTTCAAGGTCGTCTGTACTCTGATGATGTCACACCATTTTGCCTGTCTGGAAGATAATTCCCTAAGAGCATACCACCAACATCAGGGAAACAATTATGCCATTTGCATAATGACAAGGATGGCAAGAAGATCCAGAGAGAAACACAATGTTTTTGTGCGGAATGTGATTTTCCACTTTGTGTTGTCCTGTGCTTTGAAATTTACTACATGAAAAAAATTATTAAATACTGATCATCATATACATTTCTGTTACATTAGGATAAGAGACAAGTTCTGTTTAGAAATAACTCCAAGAACAGTTTTTGTATTTTAGTTTTACATTGAAAACCAGTTCAATTTTCTTTATGCTCAAAGAGTGTTTATGTAAAATTAAATTAAAACTGGCAGCAAGCTGCATTTTTTTTCTAAACAGGAAATGGGTTAAAAAAGTAAAGGTGTTTAGTTGGTACAAGAGGAAGAAGTGGTGCTTAGCATATTTACAACAAAATATATCCTCTACAAAGGGGGAACTGTTAAGCCATTGATACTTTGGTATAAATATATTTATTAAATTTCATCTTATACTGGTACTTACTCAGTCAAGCAAAGAGGAATGATATTGAATGTTATCATCTGGCCACATTCTAGGTACTTTTATGAAAGTTATTCCATTTAATGGAAAACAATGGCAGTGGAGTCTGGGAGCAGAGACGATAATGAAAGAGAAGTGCTGTAAAGAGGGAAAATAAGGAAGAACTGAAAATAAGGAAGGGCTATTTTAAACTAGCTTTTCTATAGAAGCTTTGTCTAGATAGAGAGCTCATGTGACTGTTGGCCAATGAGTTCGCTATTCAATTGTCTTCATCTCTACAAAACTTGATTGTATTTAGATGTTTTATATTACTTCCCAGTAGAAACCCATCAAGGACTTTAAAAACAATCAGCTGTGGATAGAGTTCTCTTGGAATTCTGGATGATTTATTTTGTGGCAGAAGTAAATGAGAAGTACAAGTACCATGTGTCAAGAAAGGAGGGAAAAATCATAAATCAAAAGTTACACACCATTAAATTAACTTTCAGATATGAACAAATGGAGTTTCAGGAGAGAACAAAATAGAGAAGAGAGATGAAGCACAAGTGCACAGAAATTAATTTCTTAGGAAATGTGAGACTAACGTCTGTTTTTGTATTTAGAGTAGCACAAACATGGGGTCAGAAAACCTTTACAGGCTGTTGCTTGTAGAGCAAGTACACCTTGCTATAAATAAGCATTGCAGCTCTGACCCTGAAAGCTGATATTAGATAATGTTTAGCTAGATGTCTTCTGATTATATTCCCTATTGTATTCACTTTCTTCAGTAGGACTGCCTAATAGGTCATTGCCCTCATTCACAGAAGATTTTAACTGGCTTTTGATAGCATGCTTAGAGATGAATTATGTTGACAATTTGGTCTTTAAAGTGAGAATGGATGTTGTTCATATGCCTGGAAACTTCTAAAATATTGTATCCCTCATGTTCCCCCAAATAAAACTACATTTTGAGTGAGGAAATATAGCTTTGTTTCTGTTATTAAAATACTTGAAGATGATTCTATTCCCTGCCAGATTCTCTTAGGCTATGGGATATTTATTAGCCAGGCCTTCTGTATAGGATATTTTTTATTTCAAAATAGCATGAAGCCTCATATGTTCAGACTTTTAAAAAATTAAGAATTTGTCATTATTTGAAAGATTACCTTTGTATCATGAGAAAAGAATAATGTAAGCAATATTGTTAGAATATGTTTAACCTGGATAAAGGAACTAAACCCTTCTGTTATATTCAAAGTACTTATTTAGTGGTTATGGGTAGATTGGACTTATCTATTGTTTGCCTAGTGGAATTTCAAGTGTCTTCCCAGCACAGTTACCTCTGAGGTGTTATTGGTGCTTATTGCTCTTATATCAGAGGGAAAATTATTCAGAGAATATTTTTTGAGAGGCATTTTTGAAGTGCTTCTGAATCTTACAATAAGAATAAAATGGTAATTGGTGATGTTCCATTTAGAATATCTCAGAGCTATATTAAAGCCATGTGTATGCCTACATGAGCATAGTACAAAAACAATATTTAGGGAATACAAACTGTCTTTGCAATAAGACTGGAATGACATGCTGAGATAACAAAGTAGTATCTTGTTTTCTTGGGTACCAAAGGAGAGTGTTAAAGCACTGAGTTATTGCCAGGACTGTAAGGGATCAATAATGCCTCTATCACTATATGAATAATTAGTGAGAGGAAGTAGTTTTCCTTAGGTAGATAGTATCTAAAAATTTCATAGGTCACAGTTAGTAAAATTATACCTTTCAAGTTTGCGGAATTTGCATTCTTTGTTATTACTAATGTATATTTATATAGGAAGTGTGGTATAAGACCTGAAATTAATATTAAGTGTTGCTTTAACATCTGTGAAATTGGAAGGGCCTTGAATGGCCTAACCACAAATGCCCTGCCCACTTAGTTTCTTCAGATACATCTTGTAGCTGGACAACCCTCCAATCAAATGGACCAAATGAAATTCATGCTTATTTCTGAGTATTGGGTTTCATTTTTCTGCTGGCCTGTGAATTACTCAAACAAGCCAATCACATCCAATATAAGGGAATCAGAGGTGCGCCCCAATCTCTTAATATTACAAAACCTGCCTCTCACAGCCCCTGGTTGTTCACTCTGTCCTGTCCTTGAGTGCAGCTGCTGTATGGCCCTGCATGGTGTTCTCCTGCCCTGGGCCACAGATATATGTGACAAATAGCCATTGTTGATCTCATCTGTCTAGTGTCAGGTGTCATGTGGATATCCGTGTAACCTTGGTAGGAATCCTTCCCTCACCAATAGGAGAGAGGAATTAAAACAGTAAAATACCAATGTAGAAAACTACAGATCCCAATATCTATGTAATTATAAGGTGATTAAAAATTATGTCATTATTTTGAGAGAAGAGAAAAAGTATATCAAAAATATAGTAAAAAAGAATGTATACTCAAAAAGGTTAAACAGTAAAATCCATGAATTGCTTCAGTTCGTGAAAATGTTATTGTTATGACACAGACAATACTCAACTATGATATTTCAGCTCATTGAAGAATTAAGTTTGAACTCAGAACCCAATCTAGAAGTTAGAATTTCTGCCAGTGCAAATTAAATCTTAATCTATTTCATCATGACAGTGTAAAGTAAAAGACAAAGGGCCAGAATGGGGGAAATCTCATAATGCTTCACAAACTAAGCAGATATAGACTATTCTTGGGAAAATAAATAATGAGCAACATGCATTTTAAAGACCATTTTTGGAAAACCAATTTTCTTAAATGTATAATAAATGAATCCTAGATATTTAAGACTAACTTTGAACAACTATGGATTTAGAAATGGAATGATTTTAATAAGTAATAATAACAAAGAATCTGGCATAAGAAAGTCCTGTATCAACATGGAATATTTTGGTAGACACACGGAAAAGGAATAGGAGAAAGTAGATAGTGAACAAAAAGGAAAATCTAGAGAATGAGAATAGATCCTGGTCTCTTAGTTCTGATCAGCCTATTTAAAACAAAGTGATTGTGAGAAATTAATATTTCAAACTACCTTTAGCATTCATAATTTTAATCCACACATTTGCTTATTTGGTAATTTAACCTCTATTTTTTTTCTTGTTTTCTGGGAGTCATTTAATTATTATCAATGCCTCTTTTTTTTGACTTTACATGGTATTATTATTTTTACAGATCTCTTCTAACTACCTTTTGTAGCCAAGATTTTTGTGCTTAGAGGGACAAGTCAGGGGATTGGTCTATCCCTTACATAATGTTGCCTCAGAAAGTTTATTTCTCTAAGTGTTTAACATGTGTTTTGTAAAATTAACTATAAGGTATTAATAAAAAAAAAAACAGGTCAGAATTAATGAGTATTACTACATGAGTTTACCAGGTATATAATATAATCCACAACTGCTTAGTTTTCTTTATTCATCTGTGTGGTAACTCCTGTAGACATTTTTGTAAGTTCTCCAAAATAACTATTTTCATTAAATACTCCATTTTCATGTAATACTCCTTGATAGCATAGCCCCTTTATTAATGTCTTGGGAAAATCTAAATTTATGTTAAGACTTTTAGTTGAAAAAAAGTCATTTGGAACCTATGCCCAACATCTTGTTTATGTATTGTGTTCAGAGTCTGAATATTCAGCAGAATTCAAAACCTATTCACCTTACCCACGTGAAAAACCTAGAAGTACCCAATGTACAGCTGCTATTTCATCAGTTTGGATTACCCCAGTCCTATCATTGATTATATTATTTGTTTATTTTAAAAATTCAATTGCCATTTATTATTATTTTAAATTACAGTTGGCATTCAATATTATTTTATATTAGTTTTAAGTGTACAGCATAGTGGTTAGACATTTATATAATTTATGAAGTGATCTTCCCAATTGGTCTAGTACCCACCTGGCACTATTCATAGTTATGTCAATATTATTGACTATATTCCCTATGCTGTACTTTATATTTCCATGACTATTTTGTAACGACCAATTTGTACTTTTTAATCCCTTCACCTTTTTCACCCTGCTGACCAACCACCTTTCCTTGAGATACCCCTCTTTTCTTTCCCTATATTGTCTAGAAGGTAAATCTGAGTCTCATTTGGGTTCTCTTCTTCCTTGTTAGTTCTCTAAAGCTCCTTTCCTTTAGATCCTCAAGCTTGCAATTCTCTACAATGGTTCCCCCCCCCCCCGCCGCCCCCCCCGGCCCCATGATCTTGTTGCATTTGTTTTACAAGTATATCTACATCTGGGAACTCTGAATGTGCTTGCTTTAGGGAAATACTTCAAATTAATGGAAGTGTATCATAGGGAACATGTTTTGAAGGCTAGGTGAATATCAATTAAAATTTGCTACAGAATTGCAGGTTTCAGAAAATGATTTTCAAAGTTGCAGATACCTATTTATGAATAACATGTAACAGCTATCAAGATTAATTCTTAATCCTTTCCTTTTAAAACTTTTTATCAGTCACTGAAACTTCCTGTCCCTTTGCATAATGGATTGCACAAAGCATATTGATACAGAATGGTTGATAAGCTCATGCAGGCCAAGCATTGTGTTTTACCTGTGTGGTTTGGTACCCAGCACACATTTGTACCAGGTTGGCACAGTCATTGCTCTTTGAAAAGAAGTGAGAACAATTAAATCTGTATCCTACCTATACTTGGACAAACTAGAGTAGTAAATATCAATACAGTGAAAAAAAAAAAGCTATAATTTAGCTCTATCTCAGCTAGTAAGATTTTTCCCTTTTGTATTTATTTAAAAAAATTTGTATGTATTTTTGGAGCAGAAAGTTACTTCAAAGAACACTGCTTGTGTGAGTCTCATGGGTTCTTGGTTTGCTATCCCTAATCTAGAAAGGGAAGCTGCAAGTTCACATTCCATTTTCCTTTAATAGCATCTTTTTGCATGTCACCTGTGAACATCCTGTGGCTTGCAAACCTCACTTGCTGCATGTGTTTCCTCTAGATTCTGTGCAGTCACAAAGAGAATTTCTAGAGCTTTAATAATGCCATAGCATCCTTCTCTCTCTTCCTGTCTGAAGTGTACTTTATCTTCAAGGCCAAGTCCAAATATCATCACCTTCAGCTGCAAAGACTACAGTTACTTCCTTTATTTTCTGAACTGCTAATATTTGTGCCTGTGCTCCTATTCCAGTGTTAATTCCTTATCATTTCTTATTATAATCTATTTGTATTATTTAATTTTGACATTTGTTGATTAATAAAACATAGTATGTAGTAGTTCTCACTAGATTATAAATTCCTTAAGGAGATAGACAGTGACTTCATGTCTATTACATTTTAATTAATTAGGCACCTGTTTGAAGGCTACTCTGCCTCAGAACCATGTTAAAACCTAGAGATAAAACAAACAAAAAATACATTGTTCCTGCCTTAAAAAATCACAGCCTAATGTAGACATGCAATTTTAATGCAAAATAACAGTTGCATCATTTTAGCTATATACAATTTGTAGTGGGAACTCAGGAAAAGAAGTTCCTGAATTTGGCTTGGGGTTCATAAAGAAAATAATATTTCATAAGAGACTTTAAGGAAGAGTAGGAATTTTTAAACAAGAGGAGAAAGTGGAAGGATATTCAGACAGAAAGATGACATTTTAGGCATGGTGAAGGAGGAACATGTATTTTAGTGTTGTTGGAAGACAAAGTATAAAGATTTCATGGGTTAATGGCTGGGGAGATATCAAATCATGGTGGAAATTTTATGTCATTAGAAGATGCTTCTATTTCTTCTAATGGGCAGTGGACTCTAACTGAAAAGTTTTATGTAAAAGAATGGATGTCATCAGATTTATATTTTAGAAAGAGCATTCTACCAATTGTGTAAAATTTGTGTCAGAAAGAACAATTAAATTAGAGATAAGGAAGTTATTGCATTATTTTTGATGAGATATAATAAGCTAGGATAGTGGTTATGGGGACGAAGAGAAGAAAAATGTCAATAGATTAATGAAAAAATTAATTCAAAGAATGATAGAAAATGATCAAGAGAAATGGGTAAAACTGAGGTGATTAGGAACTTTTCAGTTTAAAAGGATAAGTGCTGAACAATATTAGTGTTTTTCCCCGGGGAAGAGTAAATGTTTTTCGTGTGTGGTCAACAAGCTATGTGGTGGCAGGAACGCAAACTGTGGCAGAAATTGCTAGTGTTCACCAAAGCTTTTCTTGTTTTTCTTCTTGGACACTCAAACACATTTTCCTGCCTCTTTTTGTGTCATGTGACTCCATTATAGTCACTGACATCTGAACCCAGAGGATGTGTTCCACTTTTAGATAACAGCATATTGGAGTTGTGAGTACAATAATCAAAGAATCCAGAACTGAATGATTATGTGGATTAGAAAACTCCCCAAATCCTAACCTGGAATATTTACCTTCTGATCAAGAAATCAATTTCTATTCTTTTTGAGGCATTACATAGTGAATCTATTTGTTATAGCAATTTACCCTATGCCAACTAATAAACAGGCAATAGTGAGGCATATCTTGGTAATGCAATGAGACATCAAAAATAAAGAAAAAAATCATTTGGGAAGCTAAGGAATAAAATCAAGTCACTTAAAAAATGGAAAAAAAAAATCAGCCTGTCCTCAGATTGTTGCATTTCAGCATTTGTTAGTAATGGAATAATTCTTACTAGTTTTCAAAGAAAGGAAATGTGACTCAAGCATTTTATATTCAGATAAATTGTTATTCAAGTATAGAGACAACAGATAAATATATTGAATATGAAAGAACTTAGGGAATATTGTTCTCATCAATTTTTCTGTTAGAAATTGTGCAAGGATGAACTCAGTTTTCCAAGCACTGAAAAGAAAATTATCGCAGAATAATTAACACTGAGGATTGGATTTATTTAAGTTAACATTGAGGAATTGGGTTTATTTTTTGCCATATGATATATGATATGTGGAAAAAATAAACACACCAAAAAGGCAACCATACCACTAATGGGCACTATTTCAATAGAATATTCAATACTTATGTGTACTAGGTTCTAAATAATATGGAATCAACATCTGTAAAGGAACTGCTATAGAGATTATACAAAGTATAATAAGAGTAATACAAACACAGTAGCCATGAAAGAATTTAAATTATATTTCTCAGTCCATAACAAATTAAGGAGATGAAAAAAATCAAATGGACAAAAATGACTAAGGATATGAAAAATAGAAATAAAGATTGACTTATGAGATAGATTTATTTGCTGTGTATTGAACTTTGTACCTTAAAAATAGATAATATGCCTTCTTTTCAACTGCTAATGATGTAGTCACAAAGAATGGCCATATCAGATGCCACAAAGGAAGCTTCAACAGCTATCATAAAGTAAAATATTGTAGACAAAATTGTGTGATATAAATGCACTAAATTAGGACAACAAAATTAGAGAATCAAAAAGGCCTTCCACATAGAAATTTAGATATTTTCTCTTAAACAACTCATATATATATGAAATAGCAGTATAACTCATTTCATATGAAATATAAAATATTGATAACGAAAACCCTATATAACAATATTGAAGATATACAGAGGAAAATCGTTATGATCAGAAATGAATTAAACATGTCACTAAAGGAGTCACAAAAGGATAAAGAAATCAATAAATTAAAAAAACTGAAATATGGTAAAGCTGTATGTACCTAAGAGCTGAGTTTTGAAAAACAAATAATATGAGATAATGCCAGTTAATCAGGCAAGAAAAAATGAAAAAGCACAAATATACTAAATAAGAAACAAGAGAGAAAAGAATCTTAGTTATAAATGAAATTAAATGAATCATAGGAGGCTGTTTTTCTAAATTCCTTGTAAAACACTTGAAATATTTTGAAATGGAATTTTTTTCTAAGAAAATAAAATTTGACTCAAACAGATTCTAGAGATGGGAAAAAAAATTCAAAAGACTAATTAAAATTGAAGAAATAAAGTTGTCAAAGAGTTCATACTCTAAAAAGCACTCTGTCAAGACAGTCACATAATAGATAAACCCAGTACTATTTAAATTACTCCAGAACTTAAATAATAAAGGAAAGCTTCTAAATACATTCTGTGAAGTCGTACACATAACATTGTTGCCAAAGTCCAATAAAAAGTAGCACAAAAGACAGCGCACAACATAATATTTGTCTAAAAATCCTAAATACCTTACTAACAGATAAAGCAGTAGTCAATAAAAAGAAGTCATTCTACAAATGTGAGGATCTTTCCGATTAGGAGTATCAATATACTTCATCTTAGTAAGAGATCTAATGTTAGTCTTATGATCATGTCCAAATATTTTGAAAAAACACTGGAAAATTAAAGGTAAGTCAGTCACAAAAGACCACGTATCATATGTTTCTATTTATATGAAATATTCAGAACAGGCAAATCTATAGACATGCAAGTAGATTAGTGGTTGCCTAGGGCTGGGGGAAGGAGAATAAATGGAAGTGACTAGTAATGGATCGGGGGTAATGAAAATTAAATTCTAAAATTAGTCTAAAATTAGATAGTTACACATCTGTGAATATACTAAAAGCATTTGAATTGAATGGTGTATATGAATTACACAATAAAGCTGTTAAAAATCAATGTACATTTTTGATTTAAAACTTTAAATAAAATATTCTTAACTTCATAAGAAAATATATCTGGCTCAACCCCAAAGCTTGCAACGATCTTGATGGGGGAAATGATAGTATTTCCCCATAAACAGTTGAGACAAGGCACGGATTTTCACTTTTAGCACTACCATTTAACACTGTACAGAGATACCAGCTGATGCAGTTTGACAATAGAAATTAGAGGCATAACATTTGAAAAAAATAAGGTGAAATTATCACTTTTTTACAGTTTCTATTATAGTACACATGAAAAATATAAAACAGATCAAGAGAAAAAAGTACAAAGTACAAATAATAATAAAAAAGTAAGATGGAGGGATATGGAATTAATATGCATTTATCAACAGCATTATTATTTGCCAGTTAAAATATATAGTTGTGGTAAGATCATTTTACGTATTTGTAGCAGTCATTAGCTCTATGACCTAAGACTTTACATTCTCAGCACTCAAATGAAGAAAAACAGAATCTCCTGGGATAGATGAATGTCATCTTTAATGCTAACTCTAATACATTAATGGTGTAAGCTGGGGTTGTTATGTTGAGAATAATTGTGAGGCTACCTATGGACTAGGTGGGGAAGAAAAATCTATGATCAATTATGAGTGACCTTCTTAGAAGAGGGCATGGCTACAGAGTTACCATGTTTTTATGGGAACAAACTACACCAGAATATGTATTACAGATTTCTCCTCCATTTTCATCATCACAATTTTAGCTAGAATTCTTACATTAGGACCAAAAATCATAAATACTATAACATAAATGCATACTTAGTACTTATTTATGGTGTATGAATAGCAGATACTAGCTTTTTATTAAAATGACAAATCAAGATTTATTAGGAATAAAAGCAAATGTTTCTTTCTTTTTCTTTATAAAAGCAAATGTTTCAAAGGCAAAATCCAGGATAATACTTGTTTACTGAAAAATAAATCTCTCTTGACCTGCTTGCTCTTGCTCTTTATCTCTTTCTGTCCATTTCTCTCTCTCTCAAATCATCTTTATAATTGTACTTTAAAGATAGTATTTTTGTTTGAATTTAACTGTATATAAAAGTCATGAAATCATAAAAACAATATTGTTATTACATGAGTATAATATTTTTGAAAAAAAAAACAAAACAAAATATACCAGAACCTTTACCTTTAAAAAAATACCATCTTTCAAATTAGCTATATTAGAATGCTAACTACTTATTTCATTGATACTGTTACTGTTTAAGTCATTTTCTGAGATCTCATAATTACCATCACAGCCTGTGGCGTTTTCTTTAGATCTTCAGTAACCTTTGTCTTCTCATGGTGGATTACGTATGTGGAAATAGCTAGAAGTAATTAGAGACAACTCTTAGGGGAAAAATGTATGTTCAGGTTGAATTATATTACTTGGCATTAAAACAAGAAAAAAATTAAGTTTGTAAAATAGTAAAACTGGCTTTTCAGATATGTCTTATCTGCTGTTTTCTAAAAGCAATTTTAGAAAAAAAAATTAAATGCTTTAAATGATTGAACTCTTATCAGGATAAGTTCATGACAAGTTATTTTGGTTTTAATACCTGAATCAGCTTCAGACTAGCAGAAATAGATTTATTCAAGTTATACTGTATATCCAAGTTATAATGATATACTGAGTACATTGTGGTGTAATGAACTGAAGTCTAGCAGGTGTGAATTTCAGTCCTGACATCTCTCTTGTGTAATATTCAAAGTAATCTCAGGCAGCTTTGCTGTTAGCATCTGTGAAATGGGATTATAAAATATAACAAGTTGTTAGGATAAGTGAGGCAGCATCAAAGTACCAGGACTCATGATATACAAGTGCTTACCAAGGGTTCACTCCTGGCTGCTTTAAATTGGGGTTGGAATAAGATGGGATATAATAAAATAATATTGATGAAATATTCTAGTTCTTTTTTATTTTACCATGGAATCTAGTAGAATAGACTATAGGAGAATAGCACTATAAACAGGTTCTTTATGAATAGACGATTATCCATTTGTGAACATTTTCCATGCTATGGCAATTTTCTTTCTGGACATGTTTTCTACATTCAGTCTAAGGCATGAATTAATCTGTGATCCTGGCCCAGTCAGCGGGAAGGAAGAATCAGTGAGGGCTGCTGACACCTAAAGCTCTACTTGGGGAAGATGGCATCTTTGGAGACCCCAGGGACAGAGTGCTCAAGGGGCCCCCATTACACTCTTGGTCTTATAATTACACTTGTAGTAATTAGTGCTAACCAAAATTTTAACAGGAATACTGATGATTTAATTATGGGTAATCATCTTAGAAAACTCTTCTTAAAGTGGTTTAAGATAAATACATGTAAAGAATTATGGAAGTGGTTATGAGACTCCTATAGGGATAGAAAGGGTTGCATTTTTGGTTTGAGTTTTGCTCTGTTCTGTATGTGATTTTGTGAATAGAAATCAGTTGATGCCTCTCTTGGGGCTTTATTTTTCTTATTTTCCTTTGAACCTGTAAAAACTTTAATATAGTTTGGTATTTGTGAAACACCAGTGTTGTCCATTAGGTATGTGTTTCAGAAACTATTTTATACTTAACCATCTCAATTTTTTTTTTCCTTTAAAACAAAAGGTATATTCTTCCAGAGAATTGGTCCTTTAGTTAGCTCTGAATAGAAAGACAGTGACTCCCTTTGGTTTCTGCTGGTGAGTTTGTTGGCATTTTTAAGAAACTGGATTGTTCACATGGGATGAATTTCTGAGACCCCAGTTTCTAGTGGTAGAAATGATTTTCTTCCTGTGTAGTATGGAGCTGGCTATAGTGCATGCCAATGAACCACAGAGGAAAAAATAATGCTCCGTTATCATAAGGAGTGAATAGCTAGATAAAAATTCCTTTGTAAAGGCTAGCAGAAATCTATACTAATGCCATGGTACTCATTTTAGCACAGCTTAGGAGGTCTTTGAATATAAGACAGAAAATATAATCAAAGGTTTTTCCTAAAAAATCAGACCTAAAGTATTAGTTAGTCAAAGGTTGTCCTTTGAGATATCACATTTCTTCAAATAGTGCACTCTTCTCTTTATTATGCATTATCCCACAGATTGAAAACTTAACCTATATGTTGTCAATAAAAAAAAAATGTTATGTAAAAACAAATCAGTAGTAAAATCTAAATCAAAATTTTATGTGATTTCATATATCCATTTTTGAAGTCAACTAAAATAAAGAACCAATATGCTCTTAAAACTGTAAAAGTGCCCTCCTGAGGGCAGCTACCCAAGTTATACACTTAAGGTTTTGCAATACCAAGAAATCTGTAGTGCAGTTTCTCAAACTTGTCTATGGACTGTCATGTAATTTCCAGGATGCTGATGAAAAGGGTTGCTTCTTGAGCTCTTTCTTGAGACCTATTAAATTGGGATACCTGGAAGACATATCTTCAATCAAATTTAATCCTAGATTTATCAAGAGATCACTTAGTAAATTATATGAATGTCTAACCACTATGCTGTATGCTTGAAACTAACATAATATTGAATGTCGACTATAATGAAAAATAAAAAAAATTTCATTCTGGAAATAGCACTCATTGGATTAGAATAAGCAGTTTTCATCAAGGTAGTGAAGTTGAACATAAAATCCTGACACAACTGAAGATTTTTTTGCTGATTAATGTATTAATTTATTTAATAATCAATACTGAGTGCTTGCTATGGACCAGACAATAGGAATAAAAAGATTAGTATAAAAATGATGCTACTTCTTAAGAACATAAAGTTAATTTGGGAGAAGACAGATGAATAAACATACAATAGAATGTGATAATTCTGAACCAGGAGGTCTATCCATCATTATGCAGGATAAGAGAGGGAGTGCCTTATTGCATTTGGGGGTTAGGAAAGACTTCACCACTGGAAGGTCAAGGAAGGGTGCACTCACCAGGGGCTATGGAAAAGTTGTACTGACCAGAGGATTAGCATGTAGAAGATATTTAGGGGCTAGGCAAATTTTGTTTCATTGAGATGGTACAAAGCCAGTTCCAGAGGATGAGGAAAGAATCAATAAGAAATGGTTACATTTTGGGGAGAAGATTTCCAGGCTACTCTAAAAATTTTATGCCATTTATTTAGAGACTGTTCTAGGGATTATGGATAAAACAGGCTAAATTAGAGATAAAAAACTTAGAAATAAGCCAAGAAGCCTCTTTATACCAGGCGTATGAAAACAAGGGTGAGATCTAAGTTAGGAATTGTGCAAGTGAAAACAAGAGGTTAAAGGAGAGTAGCATTTTGGAGCAAAAAACATTAGCATTTGATGCATCTATTCTAACCTAAAACTCATCCATGAAATTATCTACTTTTCTATATTCATAGCCCATAATTCAATCATTATTTTTAAAAGTATAATTTCATACCTTTTTGTGCATTTTGACTATGGCAAACACACAATTCTTCCCTAGTATAGTGATTTATTTAAATACTATAATTTTATTAATACCTCCCCAATATGTGGCATATATGGAAATAGCCTATAATTAAGCTGTTGATAATACCATAATGGATTTAGGAAAAATGTATTCTACTGGTAATTATTTTGTGTCCTGTAGCTTCATTAAGTTACTCATCTAGACTTCAGGAAGATATATGTACTGCATTAATGGTCTATTGCCTAGTAACAAGAGTTTTGAAATAAAGGATGAAATTACCAAGGAGCAATCTGTATGAATAATGGGAAAAGTGAGACAATGAAGTGTGAGAACCTCTTTGACACCATGTCTCAGTCAAGGCTGTGCAAATTAATTTAAGTATTAAATGTTTGGAACTCAAAACTTTCAGAGAGAATTTCTTTTCCAGTTAGCATTGGAAAAATAGAAGTAGCCAAGTATTCTTAATGAGACACTACATTAGAATGATATTTTTGATATAGAAGTGAACTGTACAGATGTGAAATTCCTTAAAGGCTATAGAATAAGGGTCAGCAAACTGGCCTGCAGGCCAAATCGGCCCACTACCTGCTTTTGTAAATAAAGTTTTGTTGGAACACAGTCACTTTCATTCATTTATGTATTATCTATGGCTCTCTTTGTGCTGTAACAGGAGGGTTGAACAGTTGTGACAGAGACTTTACAGTCCACGAAGCCTAAAATATTTACCACTTGACTTTTAACTAGCCCCTGCATGAGAAATAAAAAGTTTGCTGACCCTTGCTCTAGAAATAAAACTAATCATAATATTAGAGGAGGACAGAGGAGGTCTTTCAGTTCTTCTAGGCCCCATGGAAGCTCCACTTTTGCTTTTCCCTATTCCTAGGTAGAAAGTTAGAAATTACATCCTTTCCTAGTTTCCTTCCTACCTGTAGGCATTAAGGTTGGGCCACTTGTCATTAAATTAGTCTCCTGACCTCAACTCTTTTCCTGTCACTCTTGCCTTGTACTCTAAACCACGCTGGCCCTTCTGTTGTCCTTCAAGAATGCCATGTTTGTATTCCCTTCAGGACTTTTCAACAACTGGAAACACTCTTCCATGATGTCTTTACATGGATTGTTTCTTGTTCTTCAGTTCTCCCCTTAAATGTCAAATGTTCAGGGAGGGCTTTTCTGACCACCCTATTTATAATGTGGTCCTCATACCCCATTAACCTTTAACTCATTACTCTCGTTTACTTTTTCATTGCATGAACCACTATCTGGAATTATTTTGTCTGCTTTTTACTTGTTTATTGTCTATTTCTTCCACTAGGCTGTCAGCTTCAATACACAGAGGAATGTTCAGCATATAAAAATCCTCATTTGTTGACAGTGGCTGTTGAAATGATCTGTTCTCATCAGCAACCAGATTAGGTAACAAAATTTAGGTGGGAAACTCTTAGTGTTAAAAGAAGTAGCTATTTGACTTCATTTAAAGAGATCTAGCTGGACAAAGCTCTAGTGCTTTCATAAGTTTGATGAGGTAGTTTTGAATATTGTTATTAGTAGGTTGAACTGTTGTGTTATATTACAGAATTAACAAAGAAAAAAATGTATACCAGCTAGCTTCTCTTGCTTAAATACTTGAAATGGAGTTCAAGTTACAAAGTATGTATTCTAGCAAATTTGAATTTTGTCAATGTTCAACATGCCTAATCCAGGACAAAACAGTGTTGTTCATTTCTTTATGTAATGTTGACTTAAGATATCTTTGGGATTCTGTGCACTTAAATGCATGTCCTGAGTCACTCTTTAATTAGTAAGATGCTGGAGTACTATTTAGTAAATTACTCCTACAGTGCATTAAATGACTTTCTTCTCTCTGAAGAAAAACAACAAAACTCTGCATCCTCATGTACTTAATTTATACCTAATTTATGATCAAAATTAAGTTTAGCACTAAAAAATATAGTACATTCTCTCATTCAAAGCTGAAATTATAATGTTTTGTTCTGAATGGTGTTATCTATATTTACAATGCTGTCTACATAGTTCGGCTCAGTTCCATACCCCCAGTGCCAAAATGTGACACAACTTTTAGTCCATAGTTTACATGTGTTGGATTATTTAGTGTTAACTGGACATTTCTGTTAGATACATCTTTTAAAATTGTAAATCTCTTTTTTTATGGACTGGATTGTTCCCTCCAAGTTCATACATCAAAGCCTTGGTCCCCAATTGACTGTTTTTAGAAATAGGGCCTTTAGCAAAGTAATTAAGTTTAAATGAGGTCATGAAGGTAGTGTCCTTAGAAGAGGATGGCACATTAGAGGTTCTCTCTTTAGACATGCACAGAGAAGAGGCCATATGAGGATACAGTGAAAAGTTTGTAGTCTTCAAACCAACAAGAGAGGCCTCTCTGGAAATCGATCCTGCTAGCACCTTGATCTTAGACTTCTAGCCTCCAGAACTGTGAGAAAATATATTTCTGTTATTTAAGCCACCCAGTCTGTGATATTTTGTTGTGGCATCTCTAGCAGACCAATAAATTCTATATTTTAAGAAGAATATTTGCTATGACTTATATCCTTCTAAGTGGTGAGTCAGTGACATTACAGAGCACTACACTGGAGAAATCACAGTGTCACTCTCAAGAAACTCAAACCACCATTGAAACTTCTGAGAAGCAATGCAGCAACAACAAATAAATGTGCATTGGAGCCACACTTTAAACCTTTCCACTATTGGTCTGGGTTTGATAAAAACTTAACTGTTTTAGGCCATACTCAATATGATTCAGGTACTAATGTGCCGTAAAAAATTGATTAAGAGCTACAGGATTTTCCAGCTAATATTATCAAGAGCTCACGCCTTGGTGAATTTTCAGTACAATACCCACAGATTAATAAAGGCAAAGTAGGCACTACAGAGAAATGAAATGTTGAGGTCATTTATTTCACAAGTTCCTTATAGGAGGTTAGTTTTTAAAATAGAATTGTCCCAAGTTGGGGCTAACATTTGAAGTGTTGTCAGGGAGTATGATGTGGGGCCCCAGGGTAGGTGTTCAGTTCCAAGTTAGTTCTCCTCATGATCCTGTGCTCTCTGCTAGAGAAGAATTGCAATTTTGGCTGCTGAATTTTTAAAAATACCCTCTTTGAATTTTTTCTTCTCAAGTTAATTGTGTTGTAGGTAAAAATCTTCCAGTCTTAGAAATGAGAAATGTAGCTGAGAATGAGTAGAGGGATTCACTCTCTCTACGCACGTTCTTTCTCACTTAAGGCCTCAACAGTTTTAAAAACTAGGTTGAGTTCCCCACCAGCCTGTGCTGCCAGCTCCACCTCTTTGGTCTTACTCACTGTTGTTAGACCCTGGGGAGTTGGTCAAGGCTAGATTATGTGGGGCCTTATAGATGAGGTTGGTCAGTTGGGTTTTTTTTTTCTCTCTGCATTTAGAGAGCAGTGCAATGACATTGTTTAGTTTAAATTAAAAAAAAAATGTTTGGAATAGGTTGTAGCATATCAAGAGTGAAAGCTGGGAGACCAGTTATGGTGCTGCAGTAAAAGAGGCAAGAAATCATGGTGCTTGGATAAAGATGGTAGTAGTGAACATGGAAAACAGTGGATAGATAAGGGTAATATTTTGGAGTTGCTGATGAATTGAATGAGTGGGTGGTGATACAAAAGAAATGGAAAAATGAGGATAACATTTGTATCTGGAGCTTTGGTAATTGGGTAGTGGTTTCATGTATAGGAATGGAAAATGCTGTGTGGAGCAGGTTTTCAGGGGGAAATTAGGAATTCTGTTTTGGACATGTTAGTGTTAAGATTCTTATTAAATATGTAGGTCAGGTACTTAGACACATTAGCTTGGAGCTCAACATAGTAGTCCAGCTTAGAGATAGGAATTTTGGAATTCATATATTTAAATGCCAACCTACATATTTTGGCATACCATACATTAGCATTTAAAATCATGGAAATGGATAAAATCACCTGGAAGGAAATGTTAAGGCAGATGCAAAAATGACTAATCCATGATCTTTGTTTTATATATCATTTCTATGTCTATATCATCTATATCTCAGTGTGTAAATGCTTTAATAGAACTCTAAAATTTTTACCCATTACCATGTTCCATTTTTGGTCTTACAACTGCAGATAATTTAGTCCCTGATAAGGTAGTTAAATTCATAGCTAAACCTTAGCTTCCTTCCTACTTTTCTCATCTAAATTGAGTTAACCTTGGATTAGCAGAAATGGTTAAATCTCCCATTCTCTCAGTGAGAAGAGCTGTAACCATTACCCCATGAAGCTGTTTTCTGAACATCACCTAAACATGGTGATTCAGAATCCTCTTGTAGTTTGGCAGATTCTGTGATTTCAAAAATAACTTGTACTCAAGGATTATGGATTCTCTAGAAGAAAGAAATCTAGAATCAGCATGACATATTGGTACCCTCCTCACCTCCCCCTAGTGATGTTAGGCAATGCCTATAGGCTTGAGCAAGGTAAGGAGAAACTAACATTTTTGAGAAACTTGAATGAGAGCGAGGCTTTTATTTTTATTTTTGTTTGTTTACAAGGAAGAGCAATAGCAAATATGGTAACTGTGGCACTTACTTGTGCTGTTACTCCTCCTTGCCAATCTCTTCACCGGGCAAAGCATTAAGGAAAAAGTAAGTGTATCG
The DNA here is from genome assembly GCA_003508835.1 of Eonycteris spelaea. Taxonomy (NCBI): domain Eukaryota; kingdom Metazoa; phylum Chordata; class Mammalia; order Chiroptera; family Pteropodidae; genus Eonycteris; species Eonycteris spelaea. Next base: position 3,409,516 of record PUFA01000127.1, on the reverse strand, counting down.
TGAAGCCTAAGGGCTATGGCAGGCTACTGTGTATCCAATGGAGGCAGAAAAAAAATTAGGAATAAAAGTGTAAGAGGGAACTCTTTGGGGCCAACCTCCCTCTTTCTCATTCTGGTGGATAATGGAGAAATAAACATAACTCAAATCACAGAGAAGATTTATATCTGATGTTGTCACAAGAAGTATGTCTGAAAATTCAGCTCAAACTCTTGGAAAAGCAAGCTAGTTCTAGTTAACATTTTCCTCCTAATGCTCACCTCTAAGTCTGTAAACTTGTGCAAATGTCAATGGTAAATGTTCTTTTATGATACAACATCCTCTTCCTGAAATTAAATATGGCCATTGAATTACATTGGTAGATATACCCTCATCTCATTTTGTGCAGAATTTAACTAGAGCTTTCCTGACATAAATACACTTTACCTCTTTAAACCTTGAATTCTGCTATTGATTCCTCTTTGAGAAGACTGTCAAAATTGTTCCAAGGCCAACTGAGAACTGGATTTCTACCCTAATTCCATTTATATAGGCTGCTAGAGCAGTCCCATAATCATGACTTACGACCAGCAATGTCCTTGTTTAGACAAGAACACTTGACTCTTAATCCCACTACTAACCTCCTTGAGCCATAAACTACCTAAAAGTGAGTGAATTTAGAAACGTAACTGAATGCCATATTTCCCTCTGTTTGTTCAAGATAACTAGTCAGAAAGGGCTCCAGAATGCAAATGTGTGCACTTTTTTAAAACTGCTACTCCTTCATTATATACAGTATGTCAGTATGCCTTTGAGATTATTGAAAGTTCCTTTATTCATTAGAGAAAAGCTAATTTGTCTTCTATTATTCAAGAGGTGTTTTATTTCACATATGCACACAGAAGTAACAGAATCATTAGCAAAGGGACAAAATATTTCAGTTCCAACCTTTATAATGGCCATAATTTGATACAGTAGAATATTGAGAGAAATCACTAGGAGCTTCCCCCCACTATCATGATATCCAATTATATCTTGCAGTGACCCTGGAAGGCCTGCTTGAAATCCTTGTGTCTTAATGCCATGCTCTTTATCACAGAGAAGACAAATGAAAACAATGACCTTTAAAATATATATTCTTCTAATTGTCTGCTGATGGTCTTTCATTGCCACCTACCCTGTTTTAATGAGTAAAACCCGATGATCAAAAATTTTTTAAAAAACCCTCAAAGTTTAATTTTCTGGAACTCTATCAAATGCTAGACATTTTTAAGTCTTAGAGGTTTATATCTTGTAGCAAAAGATTATTTGAGATTTATTGAAACCAAATAAAACTTCATTGGGAGAGACAGAGCTAAAATGACATACCCAGGTATACCCTGAGAGCAGTACTCATTCTAGCTAAATTGATATGAAGATAAAATCTGGTAACTCATAGACATCAAAGTTATTCTATTTTCACTGTTATTAAGCAAATGTTTCAGGCAGTTGTTTTTTGTTTTTTGTTTTTTGTTTTTGTGGGGGGAGGCTAATAAGTAATACTCTAAGCCACACAAATATTATTATCCAGCATGAATTCTCTTCAGGACACTTTTAATTGGTACTTTTATGATGAGTATTTCCATATATTGTATTTTGTTTCCATGGTTAAAATAATAGATGTGTATAACACTAATAGTTACAAATTACTTCAAATGAGTTACTTTATTTTGGATACTTACATGTATTATACTTAAAAAATCTACACTCAGTAAATTATTTTAACACACTTCTATCAGAAACTTTCATTAAGCAACACAACTTTAGAAGTTCAAGAAGAATTTATCAATACAGTTAATAAGCACATCCTTGTAATTAATAAAAAATGCAATTCATACTCTTCAATAATGTATGTGAAATTAACCAGATTTGATCACAGATTAGGCAAAAAGGAAGTTTTAATAAATTCTTGAGAATAGATAACATGCAGAACAACATGTATGAGAGAGTTGCTATAAAGTTAGATATCAGTTAAGATAGTACAAATCTCTTTACATTACCCAAACCATATAAACCAAGGAGAGCAAATAAAATTACATATAACTATGGAGTAAGAGACAGTGAATTTTTTATGCTTCAATATTTATGTTAGTTTGAAAATAAATGAACACCAGAAGATTCATCTTGGAGTCCTCTCTGGAGCGGAATCTGGTAGGGACTGCACAGAAGAAGGGACAGAAAATAGTGAGTTCTCAGCATTGTAGAGCTAACTTCCTGAAGAAGAGTGTTCCTCTCACAATAAGAAATGCTTGGAACAGATCTGATCAGAGCATAGGGTACATGGAAATCAAAGTGAGGTGATTTGGTAGATAAGTAGAACCAGAGGCCAAGTCTTGGGAAGACACTTTAGGGGAGAGAAGGAAACTTAGAAGGAGAAATGTCCTTTGGAGGTTTAGTGCAAATGTAAAGAAGGCATCAAACGGAAATGGTTTAAGAGTCCTAAGAAACCAGATAGCATAAAAAATTGATCATATTACCTTTAAAATTTGTGCCATTTAATTCAGGTTTTTTTGAGGTATAATTTACATGAGGGAAAATGCACCTTGATTGTATGTTAAAGTTTGATGAAGTTTGAAAAACAATCACATGACTATTGCCGTAATCAGGACAGATAATATTTCCATCAGCTAAAAAGTTTCCTGTTGCCTTTTGTGGTTACTTTCCTTGTCACATCCCCAGCTCACGGCAACCACGCATCTCTTTTCTGTTCCCATAGCTTTGCCCTTTCCAGAATATGCTATAAATGATCATGATATGTAGCTTTTTGAATGTGGCATAATGCTTTGACTTAGCATAATGATTTTGAGATTCATCAATATTGTGGCATGAATGTGTATTTTTTAAAATAGCTGAATAGTAATTCATTATGTATCTACATCACGACTTGTTTTTTCATTTACCAGTTGATGGATGTTTGGGTTGTTCCTAGTTTTTGATGACTATAAATCATTACTGTAAATAATCACAGAAATTTTTTGGTGTAGACAGGTATGTATAACAACATTCAGAATAACACAGGAGGAAGTGAGCCAAGTATGGAAGGAATGATCATCTTCTAGGGTATAATTTGGTCAAGTTTCTTTGTTCAACTTCATTTGCTTTGAAAAGACATACATCTTTTTTTTTTTTTTGGCATCCATCTTTTTAAGTCTCTGAACTTTAGCTTCTCATTTTGCTTTTCCTTTTATTGGCATCTATGAGGTACATCCATAAATTTGGAGAAAGTTGATAAATACTTGGATTTACTCATACTAATGAACCTCTTTAGATTCACACAGTCAGATTGAGGTTTTTTAAAACTACTTAATTGAGGTATGATTGCTATACAAAAGCTGTCTGCATTTAACATATACAAGTTGATGAGTTTAGAGATAAGTATATACTTGTGAAATCATCACTACAATCTATGCCATAAACATATCATCACCTCCAAGTTTTCTCCTGCCCTTTTATCATCATCATTATTTTATATAAGAACATTTAACAAAAGATCTACCATCTTAGCAGCATTTTAAGTATACAGTACAGTATTATTAACTAGAGGCTCTATATGCTATATAGTAGATCTCTAGGACTTAACTATCTTTTCTAACTGAAATTTTCTACCCTTTGACTAATATCTCCTTGTTTTACCCTGCCCTCAGTCTCTGACAATCACCATTCTACTCTCTGCTTCTTAGTTCGACTATTTTTGATTTTTCATATAAGTGTAATCAAGCAATATTTGTCCTTCTCTGATTAGCTTAATATGACATTCTCCAGGTTCATCATGTTGTCATAAATGTCAGGATTTCCTTAATTTTTAAGGTTGAATAATATTGCATTGTATGTATATACAATTTCTTTATTTATTCATCTATTGATGAACATTTGGGTTGCTTCCATGTCTTGGCTATGGTGAATAATGCTGCTGTGAACTTGGGCGTGCAAATAACTCTTAGTGTTCCTAATTTCAATTCCTATGGATATATACCTAGAAGTGTGGTTGATGGATCATATGGTGGTTCTGTTTTTAATTTTCTGAGGAGCCTCTAAATTGAGTTTTAATAACATAGGTAATTAGTAAACATTTTGAGCTTTCAGTACAGGTCCAACACTGTTTTAAGTGAATAGAGAATAAGAAAGTTTAGTTGATTGTGTTCAGTTCTTGTTAAGATTTCAAACCACTTTGAATGCTCATGAAACAGTAAGAAAGTAACATTGGACAGTATAACTTAAAGCTATTTTTTGGTATAAATTTTAAAATGCTCTAGCAATTCAGAGAGTTAATATACTAATTAATATGCTAATCTTAATTCAATTAGTATGTTAATTTCCTATTTGCTGCTGTAAAATTACCACAAACTTAGTGGCTTAAAACAACACAAATTTATGAACTTAGTCAGAAATCTGACATGAATTTCAGTGAGATAAAATCAAGGCATAAGCAGAACTATGTTTCTTTAAGGAGGCCTATAAAGAATCCATTTTCTTGCTTCTTTCAGTTTGTAGAGGCAGTCTGTATTCTTTGACTCGTAACCTCTTTCCCCTATCTTCAAAACCAGCAATGGCAGGTCTAGTCCTTGACTGATTCTTCTGCCTCCCTCTTCACTTTTAAGGACCTTATGATTACATTGGGTCCACTGGGACAATCCAGGATAGCCTTCCTGTTATAAGCTCAGCTGATTAGCAACTTTAATTTCATCTGCAACCTTAAATTTATTTTTTCATGTAAGGTAATGTATTTCTAGGTTTTCAGGGATTAAAATATGAGCATCTTTAGAGGGTCATTATTCTGCCTACCACAATTGAGGAAGGCATTGTCATTCTTAAATCATTTGGAAATATCTCTGTGGGCCAGAGAAGATATGAACTAGACACTCAATATTCCATTTGTGCTTGTCTGTTTCCTTTTTAGAATATTGTTTTTCCTCCTAATAAAAGGAAAGTGAAGTTTTCTATTCTTTTAGGTTTGTTTACTTTTGGCTAGTTGTTTTGAACAAGACCTTTGGAAAGAACCTAATATTATAAAAGTAATAGATTCCGATTGTTCTAATAACAGGGCCAGTAGGCTTGAATAAAAACCCTTTTATATTTGGAAAAGATAAAACTTTATTGCATGGGGTTCATGTGCTTTCTGAACTAGAAGAATTTGGTCACAGAAGCAGCAGAAAAATTAACTAGAATAAAATATTATTATTGCATCATATTTGTTAGGGGAAGATTAATGCTTTTCTTTGTTTAAATAGTCAATAAAAAAGATTAATTTTATTCTCTCACTAGAGAATAAGATAAATTTTGAGGAAGCCCCCAAAGTTTGTATAATTACCTTCTGAAACACTTTGCAAAGTTTGGGAATCTTGTGCTTTATTGGATTACCTAGCCATGGCTTTGATACAGCCTTAGCTTAGTTATGACTTAGCTCTTTGGCTAAGAGAAACTTCAGTAATTAAGTGGATAATTGCTCTAATCTCCATCTAGCTTTTAGATCTACTTCTGCCTTTCACTTAATGGATGTAGAGATATTAGCTAATGGTGATATTATTTGTTCAACAGATACTGTGCTGGGAAAAACAATTCTCTTTAGCAAAATTTTTTAAATCAGTGTTTCTCTAGAAATTGTATTTCTTTTACGGTCTCCTTAGTGGAATGCCTATACCATGAAAGTTATTGTTGCTTTCCACCTCATGCAATCCATTTGCACTGCTCTTGCCCATCCTCCGTTGCTTTATTTTATTAATTATTATTATTGTTATGGAATAGGGCCCAATTTTGTATGCATGAAAGGCAAGATTATTTTAAGCAATCGAGGCAAATATTGCAGACTGGAAAATGGCTCTGATTCTTCAATTCTTGCACAACAAATTCTGTGGTAGGTAGTTTAGGAATCCAAAGCAGGCATAGAAATCATGATAAGCGCTCCTATGCAACTTCTCCGGATCTGAAACAGCCCTTGCATACACTGATTACTTGCAAATGCAACTGTCTAGGTTACATACAAAATGAGCATAATAAGTTTTTATTTCCCATGATGATACACCAACAGCTACATTTGGTTTCTAATAGCTTGCAATTCAGTAATAATAGCGTGGTTCTGTTTAGTTTATTGAAGACATAAAAATACTTGGCAGCCAGAGGCTGGAGAGTGTGGTTCAAAAGAAGATTCCAACAGGGACCACAGGACCTGTACATGGAACATGGGTATACTTGGCATTTAGTAGCTATGATTTATCCATTTAGTGAAAAGCAGCATCCCATAAACATGATTTATGTAATTACTGAGGGGGAATTTGATCTCTATTTATATAGAATGACACCTCAGAATTATGTTGCCCACATTTTACCTTTTTAATAGCATTCTTTTTGGCTGAAGTTATTCCCGCTCACTTTCCTCAGGAGAAAATTCTTCATTTTTATTCTTTGTAAAAAACAAAAGGAAATAGAAAAACACTAAGTTCTTTTACTCACTAACTGGCTTGAGAGCTTAGGCTTTACAGATATCTGTAGTGAAAATGAAGATTTTTTGAGTTTAGCTGAACATCTTAAAACAAAGAGAACTATTTGGAAGTAATTTTTATCAAAATTGTATTTTCTAGAAGTGAAAATTGAAAACTTCATTTAGATTGGAAAATATTCATTAAACGTGAGATTCTATCATTAGGCAGCAAAAATGTTAGATAATGTCGGTAATAAAATCCACTCTATTTTTATTTATATTTCATATTAATTAAGTAAAATAATTCAGGATTTGAAAACCTGGGCACCATAAGCACTATATTCCAACTCTTCTATACTACATACCTGACTGTACAAGCTTTGGGAATTTTCTTGGTTTTCTCTAGCTTTACCAAATAAATGGGCATGTTAACATCTGTCTTACTGCTACAGCACAGGTGTGTAATAAGGATCACATGGGATAATGTATGTAGATGTGGTAGGTCAATTGTAGAGGACTTCATGACCCTTTTATTATTATGTAAAAAGTGGCCGCCAGTAAGTGAACAGCAGGAAGGCATTCCTTTATTGGTAGTGGTGGAATTGCACAATTCCACACACTTTTTCTGCTAACTCTTTTTATTGCGATTATACAGGTTGTAAGCAGTGATGAAATGGAGAGAAAGGTTATCTGTGACCATTGCTATGAGAGAAAATGTGGTGCAAAGAATCCAGGTTTAAGACAGAGTTCTTTTAGTGTGAGATCATAGATAATCAATTGGAATTCTTTAAACCTCAGTTATCTCATCTGTAAAATATGTGAATAAAACTCAGTGACATGTGTCACGAGATCATCTTTATCAACAGAAGGAATGCATATAAAAACTCTCTGAAAATTTAAGAACTACAAATACAAGTTATTATCATTACTCTTTTATTTGGACATCGTAACCTTTAGCATTGATAAATGAAGCTACCTAATATGCAATTATTTCTTGATAAAAACTTAATGCTATCCTGGTGAAGGAGATAATATCTTCTGTTTGTTTTCTGTGAGAAATAGCTTTCAATATAATTGCAGTAAATAAAATATGTAATGCCTTTATAAATCTTTATTTAGTTAGAGCCCTACCTATTTCATATAGTGACCTTTTCTTTTGAAAATGATGAGTCTTTTTTGTAAATAAAGACTTTAGGAGTTAACAAATCAACAATTGAATCATCCCTTAAAGAAAGCTCAAACAAAAGGTTTTTATAAGTGTTTAAGAAATGTCACATGTAAAAATCCATAGTTTCAAAATAGATTAGTTGGGGTAGGGAGTGGTGGGATAAGTTATTCATTGCTTCTTAATAGCTTTATAAGATTTTAAACACATTATCTAATGAAATACAAAATAAGTATATTGATATAATATATAGTTAAAACTAAGGGTTGAAATAACAGCTTAGGAAAAGAAGTGGCTTTTTTACTTTATTAAGGTAAAAAGCTTTTATATGATATGAAAGTACTTAAATTTACAGATATATTGAAATCTCGACTATTGAATCAATGCAAGAGCTATATATTTTTTGTGTTTTTAGTGGGATAAAATATACATGACATAAAATTTACCATTTTAATCACTTCTAAGTGTATGACTCAGTGGCATTAACTACATTCATATTGTTGTATGACCACCATTATCTATCTCTGGAAATTTTTCATCATCACAAACTGAAACTTTGTACCCATAAAGAGATATTTTGAAGAACACTGTCATCGTGATGTTTTGTACTACCATAAAATTTACCTTTATCATTCAAATATTCTTTTACTTTTAAATAGTGATGCATTATATTTTTAGTGATATTTTGAACAAGGAGCTTTTCCAAATAATGTATTTATGTTAGGTAAGTTGAATATAATATACTCATATGTTATATTTTTATTTAAAGTTCACTTGTAATTTTGTTTTTGAATATTTATTAGATACCAGAATTTTGCTAAGACAATAATAATTTTTGTTTTAGTATTAATAAATTTTCTCTTTGAAACTTTCTAGTACTTTACTACATTTTTTATTTCAGTGATTACAGGTGTATTGTAATGAACAATGTGGATGGTGTTTTATTCCAGATAAGTTTATCCAGACTTTTAGAAACACATCTACTAAATAAAGTGAGATATACCTATAATATTTAAAAATAATTAAAGTTGTGTAATTTGATATTTTACTTTCTCGCCTACATTGTTAAGGGAATTATACATTGGTACAGTCTCTATAGAGGATAATTAACCAATATCTATCAAAAGTTTAAAAAAGTTTGACCTAGCCACTACATCTCTAAATATTTATCCTACATATATATATATGTATACATACATATATATGTAAATATATATACACATAAATTCATCAAGGCATATATATAGAGAGAACAATATATAAAGAACTCTTAAAACACAGTAATAAGAAGTCATACAAATTAAAAATGGGCAAAAAGATTTAAAAAGACCCTTCAAAAGTGTATAAGTAGCCAAAAAGCCCATGAAAAGATACTTAACAATATTAGTTATCAGAGAAATAAAAATTAAAACTGCAATGAGATATACTATACACTCTTTAGAATGGCTAATCCCAAAGAGAAGGACGGTTCTAAATGTTTGTAAGAATGTGTAACATCTGGAACTCTCACGTGTTCCTTATGAGAATAAAGAAACGGTATAACCACTTTGGAAAACAGTTTGGCAATTTCTTATAAAGTTAAAAGAAAACGTAAAGCGAAATATATGTGTGCAACAAAGACTTGTTCACAATGTTCATAGCAATTTTATCCAAAATATCTTTTAAATGGGAAAAACAAAAATGTTCATCAACTGGAGAATAAATAAGTTGTGATATATTTATATATAGACATCTTACTCAGCAATGAAAATGAATGAGTAGCTGATACATGCAACAACACGGATGAATCTCAGAAGTATCATGCTGAGAGAAAGAAGTTAGAGAAAAGTACACACTATATGATTCCACTTATATAACTTTCTAGAAGAGGCAAATTCAATATATTTTGACAGAAAACAGATTAGTTGTTAAGTAGGACTAGGCTGACTGCAAAGGAGTACCAGAAAATATTTTGAGCTGATGAAAATTTTCTATGTCTTAATTGGAATGTTTATGAGACACACATGCTTAAAAACTGATCAACCAATACATTTAAAATGGTCACATTTTATGTTATGTAAATTATATCTTAATAAAGTTCATTAAAAATAATGATAGTAATGAATCATAGTCCGTTGAATAAAATATAAAAGCATGAGCTCATACTGATATAAATAAGTACATTAGAAGTGTGGTTTGCATGGTTTCAAGGCACTTTTGCACAAAATGTTTATTCATCATTAAGGAGAAGAAAATCATACTTTTATAATGGAAAAAACGGGCAGACACCACCTTAATCAAATGATCAAAATGAACATCATCACTAACAGAACAAATAAAAATCAAGTTCACCTGATGGGTTGCAATAAGAGTAACACATCACTTTTGTGATAGTCCTGCTAAAGGTATGTATAAGCACTGAATCATAAGGAAATATCTGGCAAATCCATCCGAATTAAAGAGTAGCCTACAAAATAACCAGTCAGGGATCTTCTGAAGTGTCATGATCATAAAAACCAAGGAAAGATTGAGAAACTGTTTCAGGCTGATGAACTCTAAAGAGATAGTACAAATAGATACAACATATAATTCTGAACTAGATTCTTTAGTTATAAGGGACATCATGGAAACGATTGGTGAAATTTGAATGGTTTCTGAGGATTAGGTGTTAGCATTTGACCAATGTTAACCTCTTGATTTTTGGTAGTTGTATGGTGGTTGTGAAGAAGACAATTCTTGTCTGCAGGAACTATATATTGTTTTGAGGCTGAGTGGCATTGGATTGGCAATTTACTCTCAATTAGTTGAAGAAAACTTTGTGTTGTACTGGAAATTTTATATAAGTTTGAGATTGAAATGAAAACAATAAAACACTTAAAGAATAAAAGAAAAACTCCTTTGTAAACTTTTTTCCCTTTAAGGTTATGAACAAATGTGTGATGTTTTAGGTCAAATAGCTAAAAATGATATTTCCTTGAATTATTTGCCCTTACAGATTAAATGTCTTATTTTGTTTCTTCACTGAGAATCTACATATTTAGTTTGTTTGAACTTTTCTTATATTTTTAACTTCTAGCTGTTTCTGTGATTTTTCTGAATTTTCTCTATTTGTCAGAATTATACACTGCAAGAATTTCAATTATGCATGTGAGTTAATAAATATCTTGTGTATGTTCAAAGACTTAGATATTGGAAGCTATAGATGATTTCCAAGTTTTGTAAAAAATGATGTTATTTACTTCAAGTCAGTGACCTGCAACCACTGATCTTTTTACTGTCTCTATAGTTTTGCCTTTTTAGAATGTAATAGTTGGAATTATATAGTAGGTAAAATTTTAAACTGATTTCCTTACTTAGTATTATGTATTTATGGTTATTTCATATATTTTTGTAGCCTGATAACTCATTTCCTTTTATTATTGAATAATATTTCATTGATTGATGTGCCACAATTTGTTTATCCATTCACCTATTGAAGGACAACTTGGTTGCTTCCAGTTATTATGGGAAAAATCTGCCATACACATTCATGTATAGGTTTTTGCATTAAGATAAGTTTTCAACTCACTTTGTTAAATACAATCCTTGATCAGTTATGGTTTTACAAACTTTTTCTCCCATTCTGTTTCTTGTCTTTTCATCTTCTTGCTAGTATGTTTGCAGAGCAAAATTTTTTCAAAATTTATTTTTCAATTACAGTTGACATACAATATTATATTAGTTTTAGTTATATAACATAATGATTAGACATTTATAGAACTTAGGAAGTGTTCACCCCAATAAGTCTAGTACACCTCTGACACCATACATAGTTATTACAATCAATGTTATTGGCTATATTTCTATGCTGTACTTTATATCCTGTGATTGTTTTTATAACTGGCAATCTTAATACATTCCCTTTTTTGGAGAACTAATCCCTTTATCATTATGCAATGTCTCTCTTTGTCACTGATATTTTTTCTTGTTTGAATTCTGCTTTGTCTGAAATTATACAGAGACTCTAGTTTTTTTTTTTATTATAATATGGTATACATTTCTCCATTCCTTTATTTTTAATATATCCGTGTCACTATGTTTAAAGTAGTTTGCTTATAGAAAGACAGAGTTTGTTTTGTGTTTTTATCCCGTCTGATGGTCCCTGCCTTTTAACTGGTGTTTTAGGTTATAGGCATTTAAAGTGAATGTTGATGTAGTTGGATCGATATCTACCATATTTATTGTCATTTTCTATTCATTGTCCTGGTTCTTTGTTTCTTTTCCTTCCACCATTTTTCTGCCTTCTCTAGTTTTAATTGTGAATTTTATATGATTTCATTGTTTCTCCTCTCAAAATATCAATTATCCTTCTGCATCTCTTTCCCATTTTTTCTTCCTCCCTCCCTTTCTCCCTCCATCTCTACTTCTCCTTTTCCCTCTCCCTCTCTTTTTCACTCTCTTTTGTAAGTGGTTGTCCTTGAGTTTGCAGTACACATTTTCATGAATCTCAGTCCTCTTTCAAATTATATTATTTAATTTCATTGGGAGTGCATATCCCTTACTTCTTCCTTCCAGTCCTTAATAATATTCCTGTCATTCCATAAGGTATAATCACTGAATATATTGTTATCATTATTTTGAACACACTCTTACCCATTAGAATGGTTAAGAATAATAAAAATAAAATGTTTTGTTTTAATTTCATTCATTCCTTCTCTAACACTCTACTTATGTATATTTGAGTTCCTGGTTTTCTATCATTTTCTTTCTTTCTGAAGGAATTTTTTTAACATTTCATGCAAGGCAGGTCTACCAATAACAGGTTCCCTCCATTTCTGTTTGTATGAGAAAGTCCTTATTTCTCCTGCACTTTTGAAGGATAGTTTCATTGAACACAGAATTTGGGTTGGTGGCTTTTTCTTTCAGCATTTAAATATTTTACTTCATTTCTTGTTTATATCATTTCTGAAGAGAAATGCCACTTAATTACTATCCTTGCTTTCCTATAGGTAAGTTTTTTTTTTTCCTTTTTAGTAGACTATTTTTCAGAGCAATTTTAGGTTCATACCAAAAATTGAGGGGATGGTACAGAGTTCTCGTATGCCCCTATCTCCACACATACATGTTCCAGCACCATTTGGTGAAAAAGACTTGTCTTTTCTCCATTTTATTACCTTTGCTCCTTTGTCAAAGATGAGTTGACTAAATGTATTTGGTTCTATTTCTTAGAGCTCTGCTGTGTTTTATTGATTTAAAATTTTTTTCACTGATAATACATAATCCTGATAACTAGCTTTATAGTAAATCTTAAAGTTGGATAGTGTCAGTTCTCCAACTTTGTTCTTCTTCAATATATATTGGCTCGTCTTTTTTTTTTCTTTTTCTTTTTTGCCTTTTCATATAAACTTCAGAATTAGTCTGTCAATATATTCAAAGTAACTTCATAGGATTTTGAATAGAATTACATTGGTTTATAGATTATGTTGGAAGAACATACATCTTGACAATACTGAGTCTCTCTATCCACTTAGTTCTTCTTTGGATTCTTTCACTAGAGTTTTGTAGTTTTTCTCATCAGGTCTTGTACATATTTTATTAGATTTATACCTATATCTTTAAGTTTTAGAGGTGCTAATTGTAAAGAGTATTATTTTCCATTTTAAATTCCACTTGTCCATTGGTGGTGTATTAGATAGTAATTGGCTTTTGTGCATGAAACTTGTATTCTGCAACAATACTATAATCACTTATTAATTCTAGGACTTTTTTGGTTGATTTTTTGGGGGGGATTTTATACATAGATGATCATGTCAAGATAATTTTATTTCTTTGTTATCAATCTATATATCTTTTATTTACCATCTTGTCTTATTTCATTAGCTAGTACTTCCAGTACAGCGTTGAAAAGGAACTGTGAGAGGAGACATTCTTATCTTGTTCCTGATCTCAGTGGGAAAGCTTTGAGTTTCTCACTATTAAGTATGATTTTAGCTGTAGGTTTTTTGTAGATATACTTTATCAAGTTGAGGAAGTTCTCTATTCCTCACTTACTGAGAGATTTTATCATAAACGGCTGTTGGATTTTGTCAAATGCTTTTTCTGCAGGTATTGATATGATCTTGTGAGTTCCTGTTTACCATGTTAATGTGATTAATTACAGCAATTGATTTTCAAATGTTAAATAATACTTGCATATCTGAGATAAATCCCACTTGGTCATGGTGTATAATTCTTTTTATACATTGGGTTAAATTTGCTAATATTTTGTTGAGTATTTTTTCCTCTATGTTCATGAGAAATATTAGTTTGTAGTCTTCTTGTAATGTCTTTCTGGTTTTGGTATTAGGGTAATGCTGGCCTCATATAATGAATTAGGAAGTATTTCTTCTGCTTCCATTTTCTGGAAGAGATCATAAAAAACTGTTATAATTTGTTGCTTAAATGTTTGGTTAGATTTATCAGTGAATCCATTTGGATACAATGCTTATGTTTTGGCAGATTATGAACTATTTATTCAATTTCGTTAATAGCTATATGCCTGTTTAGATAGCCTGTTTCTTCTTGCGTGGAGTTTTAGCATAATGTGTCTTTCAAGGAATTGGTTCATTTCATCAAATTGAATTGTTTGGTATAGAATTGTTCATAGTATTTTTTTTTTATTATCCTTTTAATTTTCATGGGATGCTCAGTAATATCCCTTCTTTCATTTGATATTAAGAATTGGTGTCCTCTTTTTTTTCTTCTTCGTTGGCCAGGTTAGAAGCTTATTAAACTTATTTCTTTTCAAATAACCAACTTTTGGGTTTGTTGATTTTCTCCATTGGTTTCTTATTTTAAGCTTCACTGATTCTTCCTCTAATTATTGACCTTTTTTTTCTCCCGACTTTTTAAAAGATATATATTTTTTGTCTCCCTGGCCTGACACCCCCACCTCTGAGTATGACATGCCTAGGTGTAGAACTTTGGATATTTATTCTACTTAGTATCCTATAAGCTTCCCGGATCTGTGGTTTGGTGGGTTTGTTTTTTTAAATTTTATAAAAATTTCAGTCATGACTTAAATATTTCTTCTGTTCCTTTCTCTTTTTCTTCTTCTTGTGTTTTCTTTATGTATATATTAGAGATTTTTGTTATTGTTCCATAGTTCTTAGATATTCTGTTCTATCATTTAATCATTTTTTTGCTTTGCATTTCAATTTTAGAAGTTTCTCAAAAAAACTATAACAAAATTGAAGAAATTCTTTTTTTTTTCAGTTATGTCTAGTCTATCAAAGGCATTCTTCAACTTTGTTACAGTGTTTTTGATTTCTAGCATGTCCTTTTAATTCTTTCTTAACATTTCTATCCCTGATCATATTACCCATCTTGCAAGTTGCCCTCTTTTTCCATTAGAGCCCTTAGCATATTAATCATAGTTGTTTAAAACTATTGGCCTGATAATACTACTATCTCTGTTATATGTGAGTCTGGTTCTGATGCTTTTTCTGTCTCTTACCTTTTTCTTTTAGCATGCCTTGTAATTTTTTCTTTAAAGCTAGACATAATGTATTTGGTAAAAAAAAAACTGTGGTAAATTAACCTTTAGTGTGAGGTTTTATGTTTATGTTTGTCATAGCTATAGATTTTAGAGGCTAAAATTCCCTCTCATGCTCTTCCCTTTTTAAATTCCCTGTTGTCTTAAGTGTCCTCTAGAAACTTCTTATGTAATATCTGAGATGTTCAGTTCTTCAGTTGTTTTCCACTTTTACTTTCTAGGAGTCCTGCTAAAGTTGTGATAAAGTGTGGAAGGCGGAAGCATTCTGTAGTTCTTTAATGAGGTTTCTTGCCCCTGGGTCCAGACATTTACAAGTGCTTCTAAGTTCACACACCCTCCTTAGGTGAGGCAGGAAGGGTAGAAGGGCTTCATCTGGCATATCTTTACCCCTGTGTGGAGGGCTAGAACAGGCTGAAGTTAGATATTGATCTTCCCTGAGATTAGATGGGCTGTGGTAAAAATCAATTAGGTTTTGCTGAAATGTTCTTTTTAAGAAAATTCTATTGATAAGAACAGAATGCTCTGGGCTTATTTCAAAATGGTTACTTTCCCCCTTTCCCTGCCAGAAGCACATGAGGATTTTTTCCCAGTCCCCACTGTGAGAACCTGGTAGGATTCCTGGAGGCAAAACTCATAAGAGTGGGGCCTACCTAAGACTGTGCCTCCCTGGAGTTCTTAAATCTCAGACTTGTTCACACTAATCTTCCAGCAATTTTAAAATTGTAATTTATATATATATTTTTCTGCCCAATATTGGTTCCCACAGTAGTTTCTGCTCTTAGGTTTCTGCTCCAGTAAGTCGTGATTGTCTGTCTTTAATTAAATTGGGCAATGGTTGACCCTATGATCTCAATTATCTATGGATCTAAAGAGTCATTAAATTTCAGTTTATGCTGCCTTTTTCTTGTTGTGTGATCGGGAGTAATGGCTTCTTACATGCAAGATTGAAAACTAGAAGCTGAGTTGTTCTATTTTTTAAATATATATTAATCAGTTATTTAAAGTTCTCGGTTGGGATTATCTATGGATCTACAAATATTGACTTTCTTTTCATGGCTGGTCCTATTTTCTTGCTTATTTACATATCTAATCATTCTTAATTAGAGCACAGACATTATGTATTAAAGAATTATAAAGGCTTGAGTTAAGATGACCCTTTTCTTCACCAGAGAGGTGTCTCGCTTTCCTTTATTAGGTATTTAGAATTTAGGAGTTGATCACTTCAAGCCCGTAAAGGGCTGAACTGAATTTAAAAAGGATTATAGCTTATAAGTTTCAGTTTATTTCTCTCATGTTCTTTAAGGAACCTCATAGACTTTTGATTAAGTGCCTTAACGGTGTTTGTGTATACATTTTTGTGATATTCAGGAGATTGAACTCTGTATTTCTGATTTTCTCAGGCCAGAACTCCAGAGCCTAGAGTCAAGCAGTCTGATGGCAAATGTCTTGAGGGGAGGCTGACATGTGAATGAGATTTACTATTACTTTTTGAAACTATTTCTTTTTGAAACTTTTACTATTACTTTTAAGAGATTTACTATTACCTTTTGAAACTTTCTTGCTAAATCTTTGGCCTCAAACACAGCGCCAAAACTTATCAAATGTCCCTTGGGAGAAACAGGCAGTGCATTTGAGGCCCCTCAAGCTTGAAATTTATCAGCTCCACAAAGTCATTGAAGTCCTTTTGCTTTTTTTTTTTTTTTTTTTTTTTTTTACCTCCAGCAGAAACTTTTTGCTTGGGCTACACCTGATCCTTAGTCCACTCTTAGATTTGGTAAATGAACATAGGTGCTTGTAATCTCCTCTGAGAAATGTTCTTTCTTCTCTTGAATTTTATCAGATTTTTCTAGTAGTCTTTGCAGGAGCGGTAGCATGCTCTTACTTATGATATTCATCTGAGATGTATAAATTTCTAACCCCAGGAATTTTGCTGTGGAACATAGTGACCAAAATGAAATGTGTTCCTAATAAACAATACCATTTTTTTTTTTTTGCCAGCTCCTGTTTTTAGGAATTATACTGAGTCATGGTGGTTAGATATACTAATGAGGCAAGTAGAAAAATGACACTCCTACTAATATTCTATATAGTACAGAGATGGCTGCTAAGCTTTATAATTGGTACATATTTTGTGTTTATAAACAAGACAACAGAAAATGCAGTATAGGACAATTCTTTTTTTTTACTTAATTTAAAGGTGTCAGAGCACTCTGTTTCCAACCTCATGACATTAATTAGTCACTGATTGCATTTTCAAGCAAGTTCCATAGACTTAGTAGCTATTACGAATTCTTGGTACATTGGCCAAAGGTCAGTCATTGGCGAAAGGTCAGATCTTTGGGGGGAGGGTGGAGGATGGAACTGGTTCATACTTTTTTCATTAACAATGTGTCAAGTCCTGTTAGCCAGGCATAAGATTAGGAAGACCATATGTTTCCTATTCTCTTTTCTGCTATATTCTCATCTTCTGGCATAGTTCTTAATAAAAGTCTGTCTTAATAAATATTCATTGAATAAATAAATGAAAAAAGAAATGAATTCTAGTGTTAGTGATGGAAATAAGAAAAGATGAACATGTCATGTGAGTGGCAATCTAGTTTTTGGGGGAATAGGATGAGACACTTTTACTAGTTAGGAAAGGTCCAATACAGGTTGGTGGTGTTTGGAGATTGTCATCTTTTCATTGAATTTTCATTTTCAACTTTATATCTTGATTCCCCTGCCACCACCAGGTAATTGTTAGAACTGATATTTGTTGCTCCATATGGCTGTATACCATAAGGCCCAGGTTTTTAATATTCTGTCCTCTGAGTTTAGAAGTATCCTACTATGGTTTAGTTTAAAGTTAAATCATTATTAAATTAACAATAATTTTCCTGTATATCTTAGTCCTAAAGTCCTCTCCAGAAAATAATGGGTAGAGATTAAAATGTAGATGTATAGAATTATATCTTCTACTACAAGTACTCTTAACTAAGAGCACATAGTATCTTAATAGATCATTGGGTATTGTTATCTATTGGGAAAAAGCTTCCCAAGTGTTATAATTATTATAGCAACAAAGAATACCTATAGCTGTTTCTATGTTGCCCTATTTAAAATGGCTCTTTTTAAGATACTGACAAAAGCTGTTATTTGGTACGAGAGATGTATTCTGGTCCTTAACTTTCTAAAGAACATGGTTGCCTGGTTCTCAACTGTTACCCCTTTACTTCTCATTAGGGACTGTCTGCCTCTGCCATGCTTTCAGCTTTTAATGGAGATACTTTCTTCAACAGTATTGCCTACATTTTCTACTTGGATAATGGTACACTGCCTCATATTCTGCTCTAATGTTTTTTGACCTATGTGTCTCATTCTTCTCTGATTTGCGTTTTGTGGGGTTGCATTTATTGGATTGTACACAATCAGTGTGCTTTGCATACTCAGAGTATTTCTAAGACTTATTGGAACTTTCTTGTACTGGAGTTCTTATGGACATGAAAATGACCCATTACAATTATCTTTCACAAGGAGAGGCTTATAGGTATTGTTGACCATGATGAAAATAGTTATATTTTCATTTGGAAGGAGAGCTGTGATATAACCTTAAAACCAGGATCTCCAAAGGGGCATATATTTTTTAATCAAGTGATTTATCAGGGAAGAGGAAGAAAGAGCACTTTATTTTCCCCTAAGGGAATTTTATTTTTAAAAATTATTTTTTCAATTAGAGTTGACATTCAGTATTATTTTATGTTAATTTCTGTGGTATAGCGTAGTAATTAGACATTTATATAATTTACGAAGTGAACCCACCAATTAGTCTATTACACACCTGGCACTATACATAATTATTACAATATTATTGATTTGATTTCCTATGCTATATTTCATATCCGCATGACTATTTTGTAACTACCAATTTGTACTTCTCAATTCTTTCACCTTTTTCACCAGGCTATCTCCCCACCCCAGCTCCCACATTTGGCAATCACTAGTTTGCTCTCTGTATCTATGAGTCTGTTTTCATTTTGTTTATTTGTTTTTTTTTGTTGTTGTTCTTTAGATTCCTCATATAAGTGAAATCATATGGTATCTGTCTTTCTCTATTTGACTTATTTCACTTAGCATAACACCCTCCTTTGTATTCTGTAAAGTAAGTTGTCACTTCTTCATTTCTGATTATATTTATTTGAGTCCTCTCTCTTTTTTCCATGATAAGTCGGTTAAAGATTTATTAATTTTGTTGATCTTTTCAAAGAACCAGCTCTTGGTTTCATTGATCTTTTTTTTTTTTTTAGACTCTATTTTTTTTATTTCCTCTTGGATCTTCTTTATTATTTTCTTCCTTCTGCTCACTTTGAGCTTTGTTTGCTGTTCTCTTTCCAGTACTTTAGGTGTAAGGCTAGATTGTTGATTTTGAGCTTTTTCTTGTTTCTTGAGGTGGGCTGTATTGCTATGAATTTCCCTCTTAGGATTGCTTTTGCTGTGTTTCATAGATTTTGAGTTGTGTTTTTATTTTTATTTTATCTCGAGGTATCATTTAACTTCTTTCTTGATCTCATTGCTAACCCATTCATTGTTAAGTAGCATGTTATTTAGGTTCCTTGTGTTAATGTGTTTTTCAGTTTTTTCTTGTAATTTATTTGTTGTTTCATACCATGTGGTTAGGGAAAACAGCTTGATGTGATTTCAGTCTTTTAAAACTTATTGAGATTTATTTTGTGGCTTAACATGTGACCTGTCTTGGAAAATGTTCCAAGCGCACTTGAGAAGAATATATATTCTGTTGCTTTGGGATGAAATTTTCTAAAAATATCAATTAAATCCACTTGGTATAATGTTTCATTTAAGACCACTGTTTACTTGTTATTTTCTGTCTAAATGATCTGTTCATCGATGTCAACAGGGTGTTAAAATCTCCTACTAAGACTGTATCACTGTCAGTCTCTTCCTTTATGACAGTCAATATTTACTTTCTATATTTAGATTCTCCTATGTTGGGTGTGTAAATGTTTACTAGAGTTATAACCTCTTGTTCGATTCATCCCTTTTTCACTGTGTGATGTTCTTTTTTGTCTCTTATTATAGCCTTTGTTTTAAAGTCTATTTTGTCTGATATAGGCATTGCTATTAAAATGCAAATTCATTTTAATTTTCATGAAGTATCTTTTCCAATTCTTTTCAGTCTGTGTGTGTCTTTTGTTCTGAAGTGGGTCTCTTGTAGACAGCATAGGTATGGGTCCTATTTTATTATTCATTTGGCTACCCTATGTTTTTTTCATAGGAGCATTTAATCCATTTACATTTAAAGTGATTATTGATAGATACATAGTTATTGCCATTTTATTATTAATATTTATGTTGTACTCCCCTCTTCTTCTTTGTGAAGAAGTCTCTTTAACATTTTTTCTAATACTTGCTTGATGGTGATGAATTCTTTTTAGCTTTTTCCTGTCTGGAGAGCTTTTTATTTCACCTTCAATTTTAATTGATATCCTTGTGGGTAGAGTAGTCTTGGTTGTAGGTCCTTAATTTTCATCACATTGAATATTTCCTGCCAATCCCTTGGGACCTGCAAAGTTTCTGTTGAGAAATCAGCTGCATTCTTATGGGAATAGCCTTGTAAGTAAATAGCTGCCTTTCTCTTGCTGCTTTTAGAATTCTCTTTGTCTTTAACCTTTGACAATTTAATTATGCTCTGTATTGGTGTGGGCCTCTTCGGGTTCATCTTGTTTGGGACTCTGCACTTGTATGTCTGTTTTCTTCACAAGGTTAGGGAACTTTCACATCATTATTTCTTCAAAAACGTTCTCAATCCCTTGTTCTCTCTTCTTTTTCTGACACTTCTATGATGTTAACATTGTTACACTTGATATTGTCCCAGAGGTCCCTTAAATTATCCTCATTTATTTTGATTCTTTTTTCTTTTTGCTGTTCAGATTGGGTATTTTCTGCTACCTTATCTTCCTTATTGCTGATTCGATCTTCTGCTTTATCTCCTCTACTCTTGATTCCTTCTTGTTTATTTTTCATTTTGTTTATTATAGTTTTAATTTCTGATTTTTTTTTATGGTTTCTGTGTCCTTTTTTTGTGCTTATTATCTCTTTGTTGAAGTTCTCACAAATCTCATCTACTCTTCCTCTAAGTTCCTTGAACATCCTTATAACCAGTGTTTTGACCTCTGTATCTGGCAGATTGCTTGCCTTCATTTTATTTAATTCTTTTTCTGGAGTTTTTTCCTATTTTTTCATTTGGAACATGTTTCTTTGTTTTCTCATTTTGACTGCCTCTCTGTGTTCATTTCTATCTATTAGGTAGATCTACTATGTCCCCCAGTCTGGGATGGGAGGCCTTATGTAGCAGGTGCTCTGTATGAATCAGTGGCACAATCTCCCTAACTACCTGCAGCAGGTGCTCTAGGAGTGTTCCTGTTTGGATTATGCGTGCCCTCCTGCTGAAAATGAGCCTTGATTGTTATTGGCAAGTCAGTGGGTGGGACTGACTGACTATGAGGATTGGCAATTTACACAGCATATGAGTTGCTGGGTAGGGGCTAACCTCAAGGAATGGGATTCACCTTAGTAGGCTTGTGTGCCTATTAAGACCACCTTTTGGGTGTGCCACTTGTGAGGCTAACCAGGTGGTATCTGTGTAATCTGACACCAGCTTTCAGGTATGTCGGTTCTGGGGCTCCTTGAGAGGGTTTCTCATGCAGGCCAAGGTTAGTTGCTGCCTGTGATGCCCATGAGGCTACCCCATAGGAGCTGTAAAGCTATCTGCTGTTGCTTGTTGCCTGTGCTGGACCTGGTGGAATGTGGGAGAGGCCGTGCTATGAATAGAGGTTAGCTGCCAGCAGTACTGTCCTTGGGCAGGTCAGCAAATGGCCCAGGGTACCCCAAGAGCTAAGTCTGCTTGTCAGCTGCCTTTAAGGCTCAGCAGCTGAGAGAGCCTTGGGCAGTAAAAGAATTGGGTGAAGTGGAGTCCCAGGGAGTCACCTGGCTAAGTCGTGTACCCAAGGTTAGTACAGATTCAGACTTGGTGCCAGTGCTGAACCCATGGCCACTTGCAAAATTCTTAGATAACACTGAAACCAGCCATTGCTCACCTCAGACCCACAGACCCCTGATATTTGTTCAAGAAATACTGCAGCTTATGTTGGGGCTGGCTTCCTACCACCAAAAGTGACTCTGGAGGCATGGGAGCAGAGGCCTGTTGATTGCTGCTGAAAGAGCCTCCTACTGAGAGCTGGGTGGGGCTGGCTGCCTACTCATGAAAATACCTCCAGCATTGCATGAATTGTGTGAGGTGGGATCTTGGGGAGTCACCAGGTGGAGCAAGTGAAGTTCACCAGCCCAGCTGTGTGGGTGGAGGGATCAACACAGGCAAGATGGCTCCCACCTGCAGGCTGCACAGGAGGAGGACTCAACAAAAGATTAATGGCAGCTTTCCCTCCAGCCCTCACCCTGAAGCTCCACAAGTCAGCCTTTCCGTGTATGTCTCTGGCACCTTCTAAGCTGCTGTCCTTTGGCTGGAGCTCAGGGTGATTGCCTGTAAGTGAGAGTGTGTGGGCCCTTTAAGGGAAAATCTAGGTTTCCAGCAGCCTCCTGTCTCACTCAGTCAGAATCCCCACTGATTTTCACAGCCAATTTTCTGGGGACTCTTCTTCCCAGCACTGGAGCAGGGGGCTGGGGAGACCTGGTGTTGAGCTGGGGCCCCTCACCCCTCCAGGTGGGCCTCTGTTAGCTGAGATATTCCTTCTAATGCTCAACTGCCACACATGGGGGGTGAGGCCAGTCTGTTTTCTGTCTCACCTCCCTGCCTCAATGTGGCTTCAGATAGTTCTTCAGATAGTTCTCCAGGTTGACTGTTCTATAGTTTAGTGGTAGATCTAATGCAGTCATTGGAGGAAGCAAGCATAGCGTTTACTTACTCTGCCATCCTGACCAGAACTCAAAAGAGCACTTTTATTATTCTCATTAAAATGAGGGAAAAGGCAAGTATAGGTAGAAAATAACAGCTGATTTACTAACTACTGCAATCAGGGTTACTTCAGGTAACAAATCACTCCAATTTAATATAAAAAGGGGGTTCAAAAAGGAGATTTAAGTATATAAAGAGACTTACAAGAGCAGAACATTATAGTTGTGAACCGGATACACAGCATTCTGTCATTGTTGCTTCCATAGTTGCTACTGTCACCACTACCTTTCAACTCACAAAACTGGTAACTAGACACTAAAGCACTTATTCCAGTCATCAGAACTGCCTTAACCACCATGTTACCATAATCTGATTTGCCGGTAGCAATAGTTTTTATTTTTCAAATCTCATCTAAGGGTATCCAAGTAGTGGAACCTAATTTATATCCAGAACCCTAGCTGCAAGGATTGTAATGTGTAAATCTCTAGGCTTTTCTAAAGAAAAAAAGTAAGGAAGTAAGTTAAGTGACTAATCTACAGTATCTAATGGACTATCATGCCCATGCAACATGAATCTACAAATATTTAAATAATTATTTAGATTGACCAGAACCTGATTCAGCCAGAGATACAATAGATGTGCAATACCCTACAAAATTTGGAAGCATAAAGATGCAGTCTAACTCTTTTATACAAAACCTAAGTCCACTCCTTGTATTCCTATCCTTTGCCTATCATGCACGCCTTTTCTTAACCTCTCCGCTGGTTTCCCTTGAGGTAAAATGTTGTAGACTAGAGGTTTGCAATTTCTGTTTGTAAACGTCCAGACAATAATTATTTTAGCTCTTTCAGGCCACATATGATTTCCTTCTCCTCTTCTTTTTCTTATTTTTATTTATTTATTTTTTACAACCCTTTAAAAATGTAGAAACTATTCTTCTCTTGAGGGCTACACCAAAAAAGGCCACTGTCAATAATTTGCCCCTTATCCAGACAATGTACTGCTCTATTTTTAATTCATAGTTACTTCATTAAGTCTTTTCTCATCATAAAATCCTCATTATGAGGAGGTGGTTCTGTTACCAGGACAACCAAGAATTAGTACTATGAAGTTTATTGTAAATTCTCTGCTTCACTGTTAATTTTCAACCTCATTTTTTGCTTACCTCACACAGAGTCACAAGAAAGTAAATATTTTGCAATCTTCCTGTCCTCAACTGTTTGTTCTTTCAGAATGACATAGAGACTTGTAAATATTCATTGGCTTAATTCATTTTATTTCCACAAACTATTCCTGACACATTTGTCTCCTTTGATACAAAAGATTTATTTTCTGATCAGTATTTTTGACATCTTACCTCCCAAATAACCAGTAATAAAAAACATAATGGGTTGGTGCGATTATTGCTATAGATAGTAAAATATCTGAATACTCTTACTTCATTTGAAAATGTATGTCAATAAAGAGAAACTATATTTACCCTGAAAATTTGCAAATTAAAATCTACCATAATGCTATCTAGGTTACGGTTTATCTCTTCTGTCGAAACACCATTGCACATGTTAAAATATGGAACACAATATGCAGTTATTGGGAAAAAAGAATGATGGAATGGTGTTCATACAGATTAGATAGTAAGCAGTCATTGAGGCATCATTGACTGTAAGCAGCATATGAATTCCTACAAGTTACAGAATAATCAATATGACATATTAAACTCTCATTTCTTAGAAAACTACACTTGCATGTTTAAATTGACATTTTAAAAAGTTTTCTAAAGAACAATTTAAGCTGACAGTATATGATGAATAATCTTTATGAGGCCTCAAGACCTAGACCAGCATGAAGCATGTCAGTTTACTTAGTTATTTAATAATTATTCCTTATTTTTCTAATATGATAGGAGAAGAAATACTGTGATTTTTATTCTCAGGCAATCCACAAATTCTTCTCCCACCAGATTTTCAAAGCTGCGGATACTTGGGGGGTGTTTGATTCATGTCCTAATTGTGAGGCACTCACCTATGTGAGGGAGATTTCACTGAATCTAAATACTTCTGGACATTCTTAGTAGTGTGGGATGGTACACATCTCTACTGCCTAGCTTAGGTTTGAAATAATTTCTCCTCTTAAAAATAACACAGTAAACCAATTAGCTTCCCTAAATTGAATTAACCTAATAACATTCAAAAACTGACAAACATAATCTGCTTGTTTTAAGACAGAAGTGGATTAATCAACAGAATCATATCTTTAGTCAGGTCCAAATCAAGTTATAAATTCTAACCAAATAGTGAGTGCTGGAATCAGTCATATTATTAGTATGCACAGTCATACTGATCTCAACTGTAAGCAACGTAGGCTTTTTCAGTAGGGAAATACAAAAATTTATAGCTGAAGAATGTTTTTTCACTCTGTGGTAAAGAAATTATTTTCCTTTGATATCCATGGCTCCCTCAAACCTTTGCCCATTTTGTTACATTCTTGCAGTCACAGGAAGGAATCTCTCCATTTTTTTCTATACCATTGTTTTGGCATGTTATTATTTAATGCTTTTTTAACATAATATTGTTTGTTAGAACCTGCACCAAAGCAAAAGAAACAAAACTCAAAGGCACCAAATGCTTTTTTCTAAGTAAAACTTTTTAAATTGAAATCTGCAACAAAAGTCTTTTATTACTTTTTTTATAAAGTTGTTTTTTAAAGGAGTGACTAATAATATAGAGAAAAATGTGGACTTAAGAATTATCAATGCATTTTATTTATTTGAATTATTTACAAATACAGAAAAAGTCAAATACATTTTAATTTGCTAGTATGAATTATCATTGAGACATGTTATTCTTTAAAATCTGTTGAGTTATCTGTCTGTTTATATTCTCTGCCAAAACTTAGAGCACCAACTTAGAGCATTGCCAATAGGTAAAAGTGATGCTCTGAGGCAAGGTCCTAAGATGCCTTACAGCTTACCTAGGTTTCTTGGAACAAGTGCTCTGGGAGAAGTCAGCTGCCAACATGACGTGAGCAAATGGATAAGGTAGTCAAACAGTGGGACCGCATGGAGAAATAGAGATGCATGGATGTTCTTCATGTATTCCAGTCAACCCAGCTGAGATGAAGAAGAGGTTACTTTGAATGTCTAAGCCAGTTAGGCCTTCAGGTATCTCCATCCCAGTTGCTATTTAAATGAATCCAATGAGAGACCCTAAGTGAGAACCAACTTGTTCAATCCAGTCAACACAAGAACTTTTGAGAGAATACTAAAGGGCTGGTTTAAGCCATTGAGTTTTGGGGTGTTTTGTTACAGCAATAGGTAACCAAAATACAGATGTAGACTATTTACTTTGCTTTTTGGTTTCATTTTTAATGATAATATGCCATTGCTTCTAAATTAATTTTGCATTTAAAATTTTGTTAATTTATCAATATTTCTGCTTTGTAAACATAATTATCTACTTAGAAAATCTGAATGAAGATATATGTGTGTGTATGTGTGTGTATTTTACTATATTATATAAATGGATCTTGAAGGTCAACTAAATTGGCTTTTTAAAAGAGGGAAAATACTTCTGAATATTTTAAGTAAATACTTTAATCTGGAACAACTCTGCTATGAATTTGGTTATTTAATATAATTTTGAGACAGCATATACTGAAACATTTAAAGGTAACAAAGCCAAGTTTTCAAAGAGGAAAAGAGCATCAAAGAAAAGAAAACTAAAAAGAGACTCCAAAAGAAAATATTTAACAGAGAGTTGGTGAAAGGAATATTGCTTCAGTACTAAAATTTCATTAGATCATTGATACTTAATGTCATTTCTCAATCAGTAGATATTTTGGGGCAGTTAACATCTAGTTTATGGAGAGAATTGAGGATTCCTATGTGTTAGCAAAGTTAACAGATGTGTAGATATAACATGGAGACGTTTCCATTTACAAAGTTCACAGAGCTGGAAAAAAAAACACTTAGCATTAAACTCAGAAGTTTTTGATGTTCATTTATGGGGTTTATCAGGCACGATGTTCCAGCTATTAAACCGGGTCTATTAATTTGCTATATTAAGAGTGGTCCTCTAGTAAGTTAGATTATAAGTCGTACCTGTGTCAGATTTAATTTATGTAGTTCAGACATTGTGAAGAATTGAGTTTAGTAACTGCTAAATGTCAGTGTTCACATGTGGTTAGTAGCCAATATTTCTTGGTTCTTCAAGGAGAAAGGTACAGGTCTTAGGAAAACTAAATGATATAGTAAAGTTTCAATATTATCACTGCAAAATCATTCCTTAAAAAAAAAACCCTACAGATATCTTAATTTTAAGTGTTAGGATAAGTGTAGAGGGCATAGAACACCTAAATTTGTCTGTTGTATGTAGCAAAGGTGGTGTCAGGGAAGTTGAGAATTGGGTTTAAGTCCTTTGGATTGAGTAGATTATCAAGATGATAAGAGAATACATGTGTAAAGGAATGGGGAATGCATTTCAAGTAGGGGAATGGATCCAAGAAAGAGCCATAATATCTTATGTGTTGCCAGATATTCTATCTGAGCATCTGATACAGTGCTTGACATATGATGATACAAAATCAGTTTCTTATTGTCTGCTTCCTTCACTAGATTGTCAGCTTGAAGGGTAGAGACAATATGGCACTTATGTTTGGGTCCCTGTACCTGTTACAATCTCTGACATATCACAGGTGCTAATACTTACAAGAAATAAATGAAGAAATTAGCAAGTAGAAAAAAACCCTATTTATAACACTTATTTTAATAGTCTGATATACATATATTTTAAAGTTCTCCTTTAAATTGTAAAATCTTTTAAGAAAGGGATATTGCCTTATTTTTCTTCCTTTGAATGGTGCTTGACACATAGTTAGGACACTATATATGTTGACTGGGAAGCAAACTATAGTTCTTTGCCTTTTTAAATCAACCAAGCCTATAAACTCATCCGAAATGCTGAAATATGACAATAAATGACCTTGAAGCCAGCATAATTCTACATTATAAATATGAGGTTGGCATATTTCTGTATTTCTGGTTGCCTAGAAACAAAGATGTAAAGTTGTAAGAGTTTATAAGAGCCTAGACCAATAAAATTATTTATGCAAAGTTCAGCCAGCCTCTCTGGATTTGGAAGGCATCAGTTTTGAAAAGCTTCAGACGACAATGTGGTCTGAATTGTTTCAAGTCTGCAAAGTTTGGCCCTTCTTTTGTTGTAGTGCTAGTATCTACACTTAGCTAAAGAAAATAATTCTCACATAAAGTAACCACAGCAGATCTGTAATAATACAACTATTTTATATTTATTGATGTGAAATAAATATTTTCAGACTTTAAACAATCACCTTAAGCACTGGAGTTTAGAGGAAAGGGAAATGATTAGGAGAAGGCTGATATTTGGCAAACTAGTATTGTCGAGATACCATTATTAAGATAACTTTGACTTCTTGATAAATAACCAATGATGAGAGTGTAGAGGTGGTGTGGTAATACAGGGTAGTAGACTAATTTCTACTGGGTGGTGCTTTTTTCTTTCTGCTTTGGCCATTCATAAATAGATATGTAGTATGACATTACAAGACTAATGGGCTAGGAATCAGGAGTCCTAAGCTGTATTTCTGGCCTCAGACATTTATGTACATAAGTAATGATAATTCTGTCCCCATGGGAATAAAGAAAGGCAAGTCTGCGGATTTTATCTTTTGTTTGTTTTTGTTTGTTTGTTTGTTTGTTTTGAACTGCTACAAGAAGAGAATAGGCTAGAAGGAAGAGAGAAGGTTAAAATCAGCTCTGAAATGAGGAAAGGAAAACTGGAGGATCTGTTCTGAGGAACTCAATGAACATTTAACAACTGTTTGGACACAACTGGGAGCAGCTTCCCAGCATGAACCTGTTTTTCAAGAATAATTTCTCATGTGTCATCTCATTTTAATATTCACAACAGTGCCTGAGTTAGTCAGGCTACGTGATATATTACTAGTGTACATCTCAAAAGTCACATAGATTAAGTGATGACATAATATGGTCCTACAAAGAGTATGGTCCTACAACTAGGTCTCTTGATGGCAATCCTAGTGCTATTTCACTGTAATGCTCTCCTGTATTTGTTCTGGTGGAGATCTTAATTATAATTCTCAAGGACAAGTTTAAGAATGAAAATGGTCCTTTGGAACTTCTCATGAACTGTGTGGTATGCAGCCTTCTTGTGCATATTCTGCCATATCATAAGAATCTAAAGGACACTATTTCCTAGTAATCAGCATTTAGTAGGTATTTAATAGAAATTTATTAATAGCTTGATATAAACACATGCTATACAATCAAAGAATCTTTAAAATAGTTAAGTGTTGTTACAGAACCATACATTTATGATGTTATAGGGTAAGCAAGGGTTAATTATTCATATTTTTTTTGATGAAAGTCTTCTTCAATAATTGTTATAACTTTTTACAAGATAGACTCCTAGCTTGCCCTGGATGTGTTTTATAAAGCCTAGATAATGAACAAACTTAAGATTCTTTTTATTATCTTCTAAAATTCTATCTTTAGGCTAATATAAATGAGTGGTCCTCAGGTTCCAGCTTTATATCATCAACTGAAAATTAAAGGAAGGGCTTTTGTAAGAAAACTATTATTAATTCAGATTTCTGGTACCAGAAACTATACTGAGCCCTTTCAGAATTCAATCTTATTTTAATTCTCGCAACAATGCTATATCATAGATAGCATTATCTATCTTTCATATTAGGATGCTCAGAGAAGTGAAGATGTCCTAAGTCACACAGTTAGTTAGTTCTGGGTCTTATGTGGGTTTGACCGAGTCTTTTAGATTTCATAACTCTTTTTTTTAGTGTGTGCGTAACTCCAGAGAAATACAAAGGATACTCTATCTATATATCTACCATTGTGATTTAGTAAGTATTGGCATTTGTTCTTTTTTAACTTCAGAGCTTTCATTTAATTTTTAACTTTAAAAAAATAAAGCTCTTTTGTCAGTACTATCCATATTGCTAAATAATGTACTACAGTTTTTTTGATTTATCAACTTTAGATATTACATATTAACTTCTTACTGATAGAATAGAATTTAATTCAGTTATGTCAGCCCCCTTTTCTCCTATATCATTATATCATTTTTTTTGTTTTTCCTGACATTACTTTAACTCAGTTTAAATACTTTATCAAGCCTCTATTAAATGTAATATTTAATCCTTTATTTGTTTCTTTAATTATAGTCATAATTCTTGACTCTACAATATAAGATGATAGTATTAACATTCTTACTCTTCCGTTTGACATCCCTTTGCCAACAATCTCCCAATTTCTTTTACTTTTATCAAAATATATAATATTTTCATTTCTTGCAGCCATAATTGAGCCTTCCATGATTTGTATATAGGTTGATTCTAAAAGTTGAAATGATAAAGTGCTTAAATTATCATGATCATCTATTATTTACTACAGAGCTATTTAATGAACTATTACTATAATTTCCATTTCCATTTCTACTGTAGATGCCACCCACAATTTTTGAAGAGTCAAAAGAGAGTACTCACCATCATGTACAAAAGGTGAATCTTTTCACATTCAACCAATTGCTTAAAATAATGACATAATTTTTGTTTGCTTCATATTTCAACTATTTATTGATGTAGTTTTAAAATTAGTTTTCCTATAATTTCTGGGTATCTTTTTTTCTGTGTTGGTAGAAACAAGCAAAATGTTTTCCCAATTCATATTTATTCTGTCTACTGCCTGAGTTCATCTCATTCCACTTGACTCTCATTGACTTGTATTCTATTTGATGTGTTATTACTTCATGTATGGACTAATGTACTATAACTGCCTTGCACAGCTCTTCCTGAAATTCAAATTGCCTTTTTTTCTTGCAGTTTTTGACCTTTTATACCAGTATTTAAAAAATATATATTTATGAAATTTGTATTTTTCAATAAGAATTGACATTCAATATTATTTTATATTCATTTTATATGTACATCATAGTGGTTAGACATTTATACAATCTACAAAGTGATCCCCCTCATTAGTCTAGTACCCACCTGGCATTATACATAGTTATTACGATATTATTGACTATATTCCCTATGCTGTACTTTACATCACCATGACTGTTTTGTAACTACCAATTTGTACTTCTTAATCTCTTCATTTTTTCACCCAGCCCCCCCAATCTCCTCCCATCTAGCTATCACCAGTTTGTTCTTTGTATCTATGAGTCTGTCCCCATTTTGTTTCTTTATTTTGTTTTTTAGATTCCACATATAAGGAAAATCATATGGTATTTGTCTTTCTCTGTCTGACTTATTTCACTTAGCATAATACCCTCTAGGTCCATCCATATTGCAAATGGTAGGATTTCATTTCTTTATGGTGAGTAATATTCAATTGTATATCTGTATCACTTCTTCTTTATCCAGTCATCTACTGATGGGTACTTAGTTTGCTTCCATACCTTGGCTATTGTAAATAGTGCCACAATGAACATAGGGGTGCATATATCTTTTTGAATTAGTATTTTGATTTTCTTTGGATAAATATACAGAAGTGGAATTTCTGGGTCATAAGGTAGTTCTATTTTTAATTTTTTGAGGAAACTCCAAACTGTTTTCCATAGTGGCTATACTAATTTGCAATCCCACCAACAGTGCATGAGGGTTTTCTTTTTCCACATCCTTGCAAACACTTTATTTTAAATTTATTTTATTTAAAGGAAATTCTTTTTTGAAACCTGGATATAAATGTCTAGCTGGAAATCATTCTGAATATAGAAGTGAGAGAGGGCTTCAGGAGGAGCTTAAGTGAACAACATATATATCATCCATCAATATTCCTCTTTTTAATTCTATATATCTCTTTCTTTCTCTCCATTATCACTCCCATGTCTGATTCTGGAATTTCTCTTAGGTTTTTCCTGGTAGCTATCTCTTTTCATAAGACAGTTTCTTCTGCATGTATTTCTATCCACGTATTATCTATGAGAAATTTGTTGAAAGTTCTTGTTCACTGATGGTTCTTCCTCCCATTTGCTTAGCTGTCATAGTTTTGTAAGTTTTAATATTTTGCCTTTAATGGGGATTTAGGAGAGAAAAATATTAATATGTTTTATCTACTGTATTGTTTCCTTTGGCTGCAGTAACAGACTACCACACATTTGTTGGCTTAAAACAACAGAAATGTATTGTCTCACAGTTCTGGAGGACAGAAGGCTAAAATAAGCATCACTGAAGTGAAACCAAGGTGTCAGTATGGTCAGGCTCCCTTCAGAGGATCTAGGAGAGAATTGATTTCCTAGCCTTTTCGGGGTCTAGAACTGCATTCTTTGTATTTCTTCTCATTTCCCCTTCCTCCATTTTCAAAAACAGTAGTGTAATATTTTCTCCTGTGGCCAAACTTCCCTCTGCTTCTGTTACATGTATTTTTCTATCCTGTGCCAAGTCTCCCTGCCTCCCTTTTATGAATATACATATTTATGGCATTTAGAGAACACCTAGATAATCCGTGATAAACTCCCAGTCTCAAGATCCTTAATATAATCCATCCAAAATTTTTTTCTTTTTTGCCATATAATGTAATATTTACAAGGGTTAGGACATGGATATTTTTTTTTTTGTGGGGCCATTATTCAGCCTACTACATCTATCATTTTGAATCCAGTCTGTATTGTCTTCTAAAAATGCTTAAGAGAGAAGGGAGAGGGAGAACTAATGTTACAGTGGTAAGAAATCTCTCTGGTATACATTTACCAAGAAATATTTAGACTTTGAAAGCTGGATTAATTTTTATAATGTCAAAAATAACTCTCAAAATTATTTTCACATTGCCCATGGGTAAAATAATTCCGTCTGTTGCCATTTGCTTCTATAAAAACCTTCCTGGAGACAATAAGGTAATAACCAATTTTCAATAAACAAAGCACTGGTGTTTTTGCATTATAAATAATTACTCCTATAGATATGTTACCTTTCCTATTCATTTAGTTCTCATTTATGTATTGTTTTGTGATACCACCTATATTATCTTCATATTTTGGGTGTCTAAGCTACAATTGACTGTGCTTTCTCAATATCCCCCAAATAATTTTCCACATGCTCTGAATGATCAATAGTTACTTTTCCTTATAATAATAATAATAATAAATATAATTAATGATCTTCTTCTAATTTCCAGTCAGTTTATGTTCACTATTTAACATGATCTTCATATAAACTCTTTGTGGTCATTGTTTATTAATGTCCCCATTCTCGTATTGGAGAACAGACTCTGGGGTAAGAAGTAACTTTTCAAAACCACACAGTTAGTGAATGGCAGACACAGATATTAAATTGCCTAACTAATGTCAGAATTTATGTATTTCAGTTACATAACTCTATAGGGAATGTTTATTAGTTAAAATATTATAGATTTAAATCTCTCACAAAACTGTTCATTCTTGGCTGCATTTTAATAATGTAACTTGAAACAGCTTACAGCAGCAAAATTTAAATTATGGAACATAAAAAACTGAAGAGAATTTGTGAACTCTTGGAAAGACAGGTTTAGCAATCCATTCCATGTGTTAAGTAATTTATAAAATGCCTGTGTTTGGAAAGATTTTATTTTTCCTTCTTTCAAGCCTCTCTCTTCTGTCATAAAGGCTCCATAGCTTTGGTGTAAGTTAGAGCAAAATTTTAAAAGTGTATCTAAAAACATGTTCATCTTGCTGTAGGAAGTAAATTTTAGAAGTTCGACAGTTGGGAATCCAGATTTGAAAAAGAAGAAGAAGAAAACAGTAAGCATGCCAACATTTCACTTTGAAATAGAAAACATAATCCAAAATTAGGAAAAGGTGGCAATAAATTTGGAAAATCACTTATGAGCTGATGTATAATAAATGTTTGAATTCTATTTTTAATATGGAACATTTCATAGGGTTCCAAGTAAGTATCTAAAATAGATAAAATTGTCCAAGTAAGTAGTCTCCACCCCACTTGCCAAAAATTTTCTAAACTGACACACATTTAACAAATATTCTCAGGAAAAATATATTTCTACTATGACTGAGGAATTAGTGTACTGGTGATTTAATGGATGAAACTACTAGAGTTTTAGATATACTTTAACCTAAGAAAACAAACTATTTATGTATATTCTAATTAAAGTTTATGTATATCCTAATTAATTTTTACTCCTCCTGGAACACTTTTCCTGATTTTTTTTTTTTTTTTTTTTTTTTTTTTTGCCAATCCAGGTCCTTATTGGCCTCTAATTCAACTAATATTGCTCATGTGTATATTATGTCTGGCAGTCTCATCTCATTTTATTTTCTAAAGAACTGACACAGGTACTATCATTTCCTTTTAGGAATGAGAAGACCAAGAATCAAAAGATGAAATGATTTCTTTAAAATCATACTACTGGCAAGTGGCAGAAGCCAGATTCAAAATAACATTTGATTACAGGGTTAAGACTTCATTTTTTAGCCACGTCAGCATGCAATGGTTTTCCTCACTGAATTTAAAATATATTTGTAGTCTACTCTGTGTGATTTAACTTTTGTTTATTAATGTTTTCTTCTGAAAAATAGCATAAACACTGAGGAGTTATATATGCTCTCATGTTCCTTGCAGTAATATTCACAATAGACAAGATATGGAAACAACCTAAGTATCTTTCAGCAGAAGAATGGATAAAGAAGATGTGGCATATACGTAGTGAAATTTTATTCATCTGTGAGCAAGAATGAATTCCTGCCATTTGTAACAACATGGATGAATCTAGAGGACATTATGTTAAGTGAAATTAGCCAGACAAGAAAGAGAAATAATGTATGATCCCAAATATCTGTAGAATCTTTAATAAAAGTTTGAATTCATAGAAAGAATTGAATGATGGTTACCCAGGGCTGGAGGGGTGGGGATCTGATACACACCATGAAAATTATGTTAATACTGTTTTATAATTAAAATTTGCCAAGAAGGTAAGACTTTCAGCATTCTCATCACACATATATCCAAAGGTAACTATGTGAGGCAATAGATGTGTTAATTAAGCAGGTTGTGGTGATTATTTCATAAAGTATATACAAGTAAAATCATCATGTTGTACACTTTAAATAGAAAAATTTTATTTATCACTTATGCCACAGTAAAATTGAAAAAAGATCAATAACATATCCTATTTAAGACATTGATTTAAAAAAAAGAAGAAACTAAACCCACGCAAGCAAAAATAGAGAATAGAGATTGAAATAGATATTAATAAAATAAAAAGAGAAAAACAATAAAGAAGATCAATACACCAAAATTTGATCTTTGTAAAGATCAACAAAATTGATAAATCTTTAGCTAAACTTACCAAGAAAACGAGAAGATTCACATTACCAAAATCAGGAATGAAGAGGAGAATTACTTCTGACTTCACAAAAATGATAAAAGATTATAAGTTGATAATATGAACAACTCTACACCAACAAAAATTTATGTGAAATAGACAAATTCCTAGAAAGACACAGACAAGTGAAACTCATATAAGAAATAGAAAATCCAAATACACCTTCACCAGAGATTGAAATTGTAATTAAAAATACTTTTCCAATGAAAACTGCAGCCAAAATTTTCTAGAATCTTACTAAATATTTTAAAAAGAATTAAAATCAGTTCTTAAAAACTCTTTTAAAAAATTAAAAAGGAGGGAACACATTTCAGTTCATTCTGTGAGACCAGCATTACACTGATACAAAAATTAGACAAATGCACCACAAGAAAAGAAGAATATAGACTAATATCTTTTTATTACAGGCAAAAAATATCCTCAACAAAATATTAGCAAACCCAACTCAACAATATTTATTTATTTTTAAATTTTTATTTATTTATTTATTTCAGGTCAGGCAACCATTGGATGACTTCACAGATTGCAAGGACTTTGTCAGCTTACAATCCCTTATTTTTTTGATTTTTTACACCTACAGAACCTGGTCTTCCTAGGTGGTCTCCCATCCAAGTACTAACCAGGCCCAATCCTGCTTACCTTGTGAGATCAGACAGGATCGAGCTTGTTCAGGGTGGCATGGCTGTAGAAAAACTCAGCAGCATTTAAAAAGAATTAGACACCATATCTAAGTGGAATATATCCTGGGAATGCAAGGTTGGCTTAGTATCTGAAAATCAGGTACTGTAATATACCATATATAAACAGAATAAAGGTCAAAACCACATGATCATCTCAATAGCCAAAAAGAATTCATTTAACTAACTACAATACCCCTTTACAAAAACAAAACAAAACAAAACAAAAACATTTATTGGTCTAGAAATAGAAGAAAATTTTCTTAACCAGATAGGGCATCTATGAAAACCCCACAGTTTATACCGTACTTAATTATAAAATTAAATGCTTTCTGCATAAGATCAGGAACAAGATAAGTATGTTCAAACTCACAACTTTAAACATTGTCAGGATAATTAGGCAAGAGAAAAATGTCATTACATTTGGAAAGGAGGAATTAAAACATCTTTATTTGCAGATGACATGACCTAGTGTATAGAAAATACTAAACACACTAAAAAGCTTTAGAACTAATAAATGATTCCAGCAAGGTTGCAAGGCACAAGATCAATATACAAAAATAAGTTGCATTATATACACTAGCAATGGTCAATTCTGAATAAAATTAACAAAGAGCATCAACATTTAAAATAGTGTCAGAAAGAATTTAGGAATATACTTAACTAAAGAGGTACAAGAATTGTACACTGAAATCTACAAAATATTGCTGAAGGAATTAAAGAAGACTTTCGTAAATGAAAAGCATGCCATGGATCATAAATTCATGGATCATAAATCTAAATATTGTTAAAATAGCAATACTGATTTCAGATTTCAGATTAATCACAATCCTTAAACAGATTATAGCAATACAGATGGCTTTTTTTTTTGTAGAAACTGACAAGATTATTCTAAAATTCATATGGAAATTCAAGGACCCAGAATAGTCAGAACAATTTTGAGAAAAAAGAAAAAAGTTGGAGGAATCACACTTCCTGATTTCAAAGCTTAGTACAAAAGTAGAGTGGTCAAGACTGTGGTACTAAAATAAGGATAGACATATAGATCAATGGAATATAATTTAGAGTCCATAAATAAGCCTTCACATTTAAAGTCAAAAGGGTTTCAATTAGGGTGTCAAGAATATTTATTGTGGGAAAGAGTGGGGTACTGGAACAACTGGATATCATATGCAAAACAACAAAGATAAATTCATTTTTACACCATATATAAAAATTAACTTCAAATAAATCATAGACCTAAATATAAAGCTAAAACTATAAAAATTATTGGAGGAAAGATAGGAATATTTCTTAGTGATCTTGGGTTAAGCAAACTTTCTGAGATATCCCCGAAAACCTTTGTATTTCAAAGGAAACCATTAAGAAAGAGAAGAGACAACCAACAGAATGAAAGGAAATATTTGGAAATATTTTTGATAACGGCCTTGTATCCACAATATCAAAAACACTGTTACAACTTTTATATCTCAAGAATAAGAAACCATTTACACAAAAATAAGCAAATGATCTGAAAAGATATTTCTCCATGGAAAATATACAGATGGCCAATAAGCATCTGAAATGATACTCAACCTCAGCCATTAGGGAAATGCAAATTAAAATCACATCGTGACACCATGATAAAAATAAAAAAGACAGAAAATAATAAGTGTTTGTGAGTATGTGGAGAAATTATAACCTGCATAAATTGCTGGTGGGGAATTCAAAAATGAGACAGGTGTTTGGAGGACAGTGCAGCAGCAGTTCTCAAAATGTTGTATACAGAGTACCAGGTGCCCCAGAAATTCCACTTCCAGGTATGTAAACATGGCTACCAAAAAACTTGTACAAGAATGTTTATAGCAGCATTATTCATAATAAACCAAAAAGTGGAAACAATCAAAATGTCAATCAACTGAAAAATCAACAAATAGAATATTATGTCTATACCATGGAGGGCAGCAGGTTCTCAAATAATGTTTCGTTCCAATGTTTTTTCGTTATCATGCTGAGGAGATACTGTAGGAACTCAATTCTTGTTTATGTCAATTAGCCTGTGAAAAAAATTGGTTTCATTATATATCATTTCACTGTAATTCCAGGAACCTATCTATGATAAGTGAGGACTTATTGTATTACTAAGCATACGAAGGAATAATATTCTTATACATGCTACAACATGGATGAACTTTGAAAACATGTTAACCGAAAGAAACCAGTCACAAAAGACCACATATTGTAAATTTCATTTATCTGAAAACCCAAAATAGATAAAGCTATAAAAAGAGAACATAGATTAGTGTTTGCTTGGGCTTGAGGAGTGGGTGGGTGGGTAATGGAGGAATGACTGCTAAGGAGTAATAAATGTTCTAAAATTAAATTGTGGCAATGGTTGCAAAACTCTGTGAACATACTAAAAGACATTGAATTGTACACTTTAGTAAATTATATGGTATGTGAATAATATCTCAAAGCTGTTTTTTTAAAGACCAGTATAGAGGTAAAGTTGAAATTGAAATCCAAGTTTCTATTTCAAAGGAAACTAGTCTAAAGTGGTTAACAAGGCAGTCTTAAACCAAAGACAATGAAGAAGCAGATTGGTTCAGAATAAATCCTTGGAGCCTAAAGGTAATCCCCTGGAAATGTACTTAAACTGAAATTTCAAATGCTAGAACTGTTAGTTAGACACATAGGAAATAGTGGGTTTACTGAGCACCAAGTTTACTAATGATTACACGGAAGGTACATTATGAGTGACAGCATATCTGAGATGCCTGACTCTTTCACATATAGCCCCTAGTGCTCCATTTCCCATACTGAGGTACCGTGGCCTGGAGGATCTTTACTTACGATCCAATCTGATTGATTCCTATAATTCTGTTTTCTGAGACTATTTGTTTTACTCCACAAAGGAAGCAAAGCTTAGGACTCTACTACTATTATTAACAGAGCAGGGAATAAAAAAATAAAAATATACATTGTCGTGTTTTTCTAATTCTGTCTATAT
This sequence comes from Eonycteris spelaea, assembly GCA_003508835.1. Taxonomy (NCBI): domain Eukaryota; kingdom Metazoa; phylum Chordata; class Mammalia; order Chiroptera; family Pteropodidae; genus Eonycteris; species Eonycteris spelaea. Next base: position 3,370,466 of record PUFA01000127.1, on the reverse strand, counting down.
GCTTTACTTTTAATTTTTAGAGTCTCTTTTCAGCTTTTCAAAAAACCTGATGGCATTTTTAGTAATGGGAAATAGATTATATAAAGGTTTTATTTTTCTTGGGAAAACCTGAGTCTATGAAGATTTCTAAACTACAGTTACACTTAATCTTTAATAAAGTAATTATTTTGTCAGGTGTTGGGCTAGAGGTTTACCATATGTGTAACACTGAATTAAATTGGTGCATAGTAGATATAGTATTCATTTAGCTATCTTATTAGTTTATTAGATTTAATCCTCTGAAATATTTACCACTTAGCCATAAGCCTTTGAATTCACTTTAATAATCTAGCACCTTTATCAGTTGCTTCTTGAAAAATGATTTCATTACTTACTTTGGCCATCAAATGATTGTGAACTACATGCTAATAATGCATTTTTATTTTTGATAATTCCTGGGAATAAAGAAAAATAAAACCCAGTCCAGTCAATTGTTTCTATAGAACTTTCTTTAAAATGGTGATGTTTGTTGAGATTTGGGAAAAAAAATCCATGACTTGACATTTTTGAAGATAAAATTCACCCAAAGTTTCTGAAATGTTAACATACAGGAATATATTTCATAAACGTCATAGTATTTTATGCACAGTTTTAAAAGATGTGTAGTGTCTTTTTATTTTTTTGGCTTAAATACATTCGAAAGTGGGGGCTAAAATTAGTGGATTTTAAAGGAAGAGATTAAAAAAATGAAATGAAAAGATTATTGGGTCTAGTTTCCCATCATGCTCAGGATTCATTGTTCTCTAAGACAGGATGTTGGTTTGAAATGCTGAAAATCATTCACTCATTAACATTTGGCTTGAAGAATAGGTGACAACACAGAGAAAACCAACTCTGCTTTCAATTCCTAATATAATTATTTGTCCCTGCCATCTGACATAATGTGGAACTGACATTCCTCATTTTCTTTTTCTGTGTGGTCTAATGTACCTCACTTGCCCCATAGCCTCAGAAAACACTCAAGCAGACTGGACATCCTATAGCATATAATTTAAAGAAACTGAACAAAATTAGTCACCAAAACAACTGGTACTAAAAAATAACTGCACATAGGAAACAGGTTTTATCCATATATGTCTTTCAGACATCTAATCCTTTTCTGGCTCCCTCTGGCTCATCTGACGATAGGAAAAGATCTTTTCCTGTAAAAAGACAAAAAGATTGGGTAACTGTGTGAAACAGCCTAAAAAAATCATGTTCACAATAAAATTCTGTCTTGCTGTTTGGTCCAAATCAGTTGCTATAGTTTTTTGTGCTTAGTAGATTTAAGTATGGTCTTGGAAGAGCAAAATTAGCATGACTGGAAAGATCATGTAATATTTGTGATTATTTCTATTTTAGTTGGTTGGATAATAGTATATCACTTCTTTGGTTTCCTGAACCTCTGGCAGGTAAGCCAATATGTTTTGTTCAGAAATCTCTTAAAAAGAAGAACTTTAGTCTCTCTGAACTAATGCTGGAATATAGTAATAAATGCCATTCTCATTTCCTACTGATACCAATTTTCACAACCTTCTCTTAGAATTTACCCTGACATAGAAACACATGAACCATCTTTAACCTTTATAAATTCTTTTTAGTCTTCCAGTTAACCTCTTTTGTATTTATGTGTATGCATTTATAGTGGTTCAGTTATTTATTGTACTCCCACATTATTCCAGAATGGATAAAAGATGGCTTGTGAGAATACAGAAAACACCAAAAATTATAAAAGTTAATAAAGCAGTGAATGATTAAATAAAAAATATATGAACATAGATTGGAGTTTACAATGTGGTCATGATATACATAACCTAATAATGCATATACTTATTAATGAGTGAGCTATTAGTTTTATACTAAGTAGCCAATATAAAAAAATAAACCTGATTAGTTGCACAAATTCGAGGGACCATAAGTTAAAATCAAACTAATTTCTCAGGAGATAGACAATTAACTTTAATACTGAAACCAATCAGTCATTTCCTTTTAGAGATTTTTTTTTAAGGTTAATATCCATGGATGGCTTGCTTGGGTGCAGACTTTGGAGACTTTTTAAATAAAAGGATGAAGAGTTGGCGCTGGGCAAGGATGGAACAAGGAGTTTTAAGCAAAAGATGAAGAATTCACATTTGGAGAAGTGCAGGCAGACCTTCTGTTCTGCCTAAAGTCTTCAGAGGACATTTATGACAGCAGAAATCATGCAACTTATCAGTTGAAGGCAACTGGATGAAAGCTCATGGGATAGACGATTAAACAACTCTCAATTTTAATAAATTTCTGTAAACCATCTGATTGAGTGTACTTATTTCATTTTAATAGGATAAAGGAAGGAAGGAAAATAAGACACATCTTGGTGATTTATCAATCATTTAAAATGGAAATAGAGTATGAACAAGTCATTCAGACACCATTCCATCAGTTTCATTAGTAATACAGCCAATTAACATTTTTTTAATTAAAATTATTGGGGTGACATTGGTTAATAAAATCAAATAAATTCCAGCACACAATTCAATAATATGTCATATGTATATTGCATTGTGTCTTCACCACCCAAAGTTAAATGTCCTTCTAACCAGCAAATATTTTGATCTCCTCTACCCTAGTTACTTTTCCCTCTCCTCATTCCCTCTGGTAAACATTAATCTTATGTCCATGTCCCTGAAGTTTGTTTGCCATGTTTGTTTGTTGCTTTCAGTTTTATATCCCACATATGAGTGAAGTCATATGGTTCTCAATTTTTTTTTGTCTGACTTATTTTGCTCAGCATGATAATCTCAAGACCAATCTATGTTGTCACAAATGGCAGTACTGCATCTTTTCTTATGGCTGAGTAATATTCTATCGTATATATGTACCACATCTTTTTTATCCAGTTATCTATCAAAGGACACTTTGGTTGTTTCTATATCTTAGTTACTATGAATAAGGCTGCAATGGACACCGGGATGCATGTATCTTTGTGGATAAATGTTTTCAAGCTTTTTGGGTAAATACCCAGAAGAGGGATTACTGAGTCGTATGGTAATTCTATTCTTAGTTTTTTTGAGGAAACTCCATACTATTTTTCATAGTGGTTGTACCAATCTACTCTCTCACTAGCACTGCACAAGGGTTCTTTTTTCCGCACTGCTTTCCAACATATATTATTACTTGTCCTGTTGATGATAACCATTCTAACAGGTATGAGGTGGTATCCCATTGTGGTTTTGATTTGCATTTGTCTAATAGCTAGTGAAGTTGGGCATCTTTTTGCCTATCTGTTGGACATTTGTATGTCTTCTTGGAGAAGTGTCTTTTTAGGTCCTTTGCCCATTTCTCAATTGATTTTTTTGTTGTTGAGTTGTATGTGTTCCTTATGTATTTTGGATATCAGCCCCTTATCCGAGGTGTTGTTTGCAAATATATTCTCCATTTGGATGGTTGCCTCTTTGCCTCATTGATGAATTTTTTTGCTGTGCAGAAAATATTTAGTTTGATATAGTACCATTCATTCATTTTTGTGTTTACTTCTCTTGCCTTTGAAGTCAAATTCATAAAATTTCTCTCTACGTCAAAGGTCCATGAGTTTATTACTGATGTTTTCTTCTATGCAATTTATTATTTCAGGTCTTATATTCACGTCCTTGATCCATTTTGAGTCAATTTTGGTATATTGGTGATAGCTAGCAGTCTAGTTTCATTCTTTTGCATGTAGCTTTCCAATTTTTTCCCAATTGACATTTTGACATTTTTATAGGCTGTCTTAGACTTGAAAGTACAATTGTTGCTAAGGAATAAACTAACAGCCCTTCTCATACTAAAAAAAAAAAAAAAGTGGCTTTAGTCCAATCTAATAAATAGCATTCTTGAGACATTGCATCTATAAATAAATCTACTTTCTTTACTTCCTGAATCAAGAGTTTCTGGGGCATTGATTTATAATGTAGTTTACATTGATAATTATGCTTCAACATATTTTAATAATATTGTTAATGATTGTTATTCTTATTTACATGCATAAATAACCAATATATGAGGATCAAGGAAGGCTTAAATACGCCTGGGTATGTGACAGTTTTTTAGTCAGGATAGATTTTTTAAAATCCTATCAATATGCCAAAGAGTCCTGTTTATTTTTGCACACCATATTTATTGAGGTAGTTAAAAGGCCAACATCTAAGTTTTTCATTTGTACAAAATTATACATAGGTATGAACAATCCCTCTTTTATTTTTTTCTAAGTTTTGTTTTATATCATACTTGTAACATTTAGGGAGGTCTGATATCCTCCTTAAACTGAAAAAAGATAATGCCCAGTGAGATTCCCTATTCTATTAGATGTGGGTTATGAGAGAAAGAAAAGAATTGAGGATGACTCAGTGTTTTGACCTGAGCAATGAGAAGGATGGAGTTGCCTTTTATGGAGATGGGGAAGATAGTATGAGGGGGAGAACAGATTTTGGGGAAGATTGAGAATCAATTATAAATAAGTTTAATAAGTCTCAGTGACATCCAAGTGGAAATTTTGAGAAGACAGTTGGATATGAGTAGCTGGAATTCGGGAGAGTAGTCTGGTCAAGAGTGATAAATTTAAGAGTCCCAATATGTAAATTATACTTACAATCATATACTAGATAAGTGAGTGAAAAGCAGAGACGGAAGTGGTCTAATTGCTGAGCACTGAAGCATTCACTTTTAGGAGTTTGGAAAAAATGAGGACTAATCAGCAAATAAGATTGAGAAAATCACCAGTGATGCAAAGTAAAATTGGAAAAATAAAGTGTCTTGGAAGCCAAATTTTAAAGTTTTCTTAGGGAGGAGTACATGATCAATTGTGTCAATATACTGAAAGGTCAGGTAGGAGAACTGAGAATTAATCATTAGCTTTAGCAACATGGAAGTCATCAGTGACACCGGCAAAAACAATTTTCGTAGAAGGGGTCGGGGGAGAGTGAGGATAAAGGGAAAAAAGGAAGAGGAATTTAAAGGTGCCAAACATTACTAACTTTGGAAGAAGTTATATTACACAGGGGAACAAAATGGTGGAGTTACAGCTAGAGAAGGAAACAGGGCTAAGAAAACAAACTTAAGATGGGAGAAACCACAGCTTATTTTTATGCAGATAGAAATGTTCTGCTAGGGAGAAAATTTCTGGAGAATGTTTTTGAATAAGTGAGAGCAGATGAGAGGGGATGGGGTCTAGCAAAGGCATTGGACCTAGTGGATAGTACAGAGAGGGAGGGCAAAGAGAGGACTGATACTTGTAGTTAAGAGTTGTGGTGAAAAGGAAACAGCCATCAGCGAGAGTGAGGACTAGGGAGATGGTACATCTTTTGAAGAGACAAAAGAAGGTATATAATGGTTATGTTAAAAAGGTAGTATAATCATCAGGTTTTCTTAAGAACCCAATTCAAATTAATACTATAAATTTCAGGCAAGACTAGTCAGAATCCTTGCATGTCTTTCTCCAGCCATGTCTGTGTAGGGTTGTAACAAAGAAAGCAGTTATTTTTGATTAGGGTTGGGGTTTCTATGTATTTATTATTTTATATTTAGGATTACCACCTAAAGACATTCAGAAGTGATATGAGAATTTCACATAAGTAAAACAAATGTAATTACTGTTTTCAGGGAGTTACATATAGCGTATGCTAAATAAGTTGTTTCTGAAGGAAAGGTAGCAGATGACATAGGTTTTGGCATGTGAAAGGCCAGGACAATCTATTTAGACTGGAAGAAAATGAATAACTGTTTTGAAAATATTATGCATAGGTGCAGAAGAAATTATAAGGGACTCAATTATCTCCAGTATTTTAAGTCAGAATCCTTGAACTTTGGTCTCAGAACAATTTTATAGTCTTAAAAATATTGAAGTCCCCACAGAGCTTTTGTTTATGTGGTTATATCTATTGATATTACATATTAGAAACTGAAGCCAAGACACTTAAACATATTTATTAATTCATTTATAAATAACAATAAACGCATTATATGCTCACATAATTAACATACTTATGAGAAATAACTATATTCCCTCATGAAAAAATACTCAAAGTGTTATTGTTTTACTTTTTAACCAATTTCTGATGTAGCAGATGTAGTTGGATTCTCGTATCAGTTTCTGCATTTAATCTGTTGGTAGTATATATCACATATTTTCTGGAAATGCTACTGTATACTTGCAAGAGAATGAGAGCAGACAAGACAAATAGCAGCTTAGTATTTTTAAACAAATACTTTGAACTTGTGGACATTCTCAAAGGATCTTGGGGGCCCCAGGGTCTCAGCAGCACAGTTTGATAATGACTGTTCTCAGTAATAGCTAATTAAAAACTAAAACGAATGTAGCTGTCATTTATAAAAGTAGCATGTACGTAGAAAAACAAAATTGGCCAACAATTTAATTAGAGTAAAAAAGCATTGATTGATAATGTTTTTTTTGTCTTTAATTAAATTGTTGGCCTATTGTAGGTTTTATTTTGCTTTTAAAAAATGCGTCTTTTAAAAAACAGAATTGGTGAAATTTAAAGGAATCTAGAATTCGACTATTTTAGCTCTTCACTATGCAAACCTGGAAGCTGAGGTCCAAAGAAGGGACAATCTGTGGTCTCAGTAATGGTTAGGGATGGCTGTTTTAAAATAGAAAATGTAAATCTACTGATTTCAGTGGTTGTCAAAATAATTACATGAAATCAATATAAAAATGATTATATCAATACTGTAATTTGTTATCTAGATTTGATCAACTAATCATCCTGAAACAATTTAAAGTTTTAATTGGGCCTTTTTACTCATACACAACAAATTATCCAGAGGCAGCTGCTTAGAGATGAGGCAGAAGGTCTGAAGGGAATTAGGAAGTTGCTCTTGGATTTTCTTAATAATTTAAAATCCTTTTATGTCATGGGACATTATGGTATATTATTCACTTGCTTCAAGAACATCAAAGGCAAAAACAAAACAAAGAAAGAGAAAGAATAGAAAACCATTACAGAGTTTAGTTTTCTAAAATCTGGGGTTTTTTTACTATCCATGGCAATAAATACCTCTCTTACAACAAATAGTATTTAATGGACAACAGTTGGAGCTGCTGCAAATCTTTTTTATTGCACACTTTAATTACAAACTAAGAAACAGCACAAATCTCAACTGCTTCTTTAAAAGAATTACAGATTCAATATGAGTGTTATTACTTAATACTAGAAACAGCTGATGCATATCTATATGTCTAGTCTGTTTATCTATCTATCTATTTATCTATCAATCATCTATCATCTATCTATCTATCTATCTATCTATCTATCTATCTATCTATCTATCTATCTATCACCTATCATCTGTCATCTATGATCATCATCTATCATCTATCTATCATCTTTCTATCTATTTATCATTTATCTATTCACTCCCTACCCCTACTTCAGGGGTATATCTGGAGGGAGGAGTAAATATTACTGCTTGTTAAACAGAAAGGTCATTAGCGAATCAGAATATTTTCATGATGGAGGTAATGTATATACAGCAAGCTAGCTAGAAATTTAAAACTAGTTAGTAGGAATTTGGGAAAAAAAGATAAGCATGTCTTCAGTATCCTTTTTCCCTTAACTTTTTAAGACAGACAACTTTTCTCACTTGTATGATAGTGATACTCACACGATAGGGAAAAGAAAAAATCAATTATACTCAACTTTGTTCAGCCTTGACTTCCTTGTCTATTATCATTTGCTTCTTCCAAGGTACAACAGAGTAACATATACCACTAACTAGCCACCTTTAGTAAGGCTATATGTTTTCACTAAGGTTTAACAAGATGAAAAATGTATATAAATGAAACATTTAGTGGAGCTTTAGAAATGCCTCATAGAACAAACAACACCCATGCAATATATATTTGAGGACCTAGTACGTGATTGTCAACATGGACGCACCTTAAGATCACCAGGAAAGATTTCAAACACCACCACAAGTTCCCGACAACATTTCAGAATCAATTAAATCGTGTCTCTATGGTAAGGCTCAGCAACCAATATTGTTTTTAATTCTTAGGTAATACTAATGTCCTAGAAACTGCTCTACTCACTAAAGATAAATAAAGCATGGTCCTTTTTCAAGGAGGTCACAGACTAGTATGGAAGACATATATGTGGAAAATTGCACTAAAATATAATCTTAGATTATATAGTATGTATTTTCAAGCTATTTGTTCTGGGGGCTACATATATAAATTATAATCTATAAATCCTGTAAATTTGTTATTATCACATTTTACAGATTTGAAATTAGACTTCAAAAAGGTTTGTAAATTTACCAAGGTCACATGCTAACAAATGAAATAGGATGTTCAGTTTTATTTCTCTGAGTCCAAAGTTAAGACTCATTCCACTATGGCACACTGTTGCTGGTAAGGCTCTGAGAGGTAATAGCACTTCAGTTGATTTTAGGAATGCATAGAGTTGGGTGCTTGGACAAGAAGATAAGAAGATTTCAGTATGTGCCAGACACAGAGGTTGAAAGAACATGGTTTGCTTGGAAATTAGGCAGAGTACCATGTAACTACTGAGAGTGGCCACTAATATGTTTGATGAATGATGGGAAGAGAAAGTATAAAAGTGAGCAAGGCTTATATTATGATTGTTAAATTATATAAATTTCAAAAAATTAAAGAATATATGAATTTATAGTGATGAAGTGAATATCCATTATTTTGTCTTCTCAGCAACTTCTTTTGTCTTGGGAATATTCCTCAGCTGTTTTGACTATATCCCCAACCACATCATTACATGATTATTACATGCTTTTATCTGCCATTTCCTGACTCTGAGGCACTGACCCTTTGATAGCTGCCTTCATTCTGTCCCAATATATTGGTATCACATATGTAGAATACTTTCATGGGCCAGGATTTTTTCTTTTAGTATGAATATTTGTAGCAATAAATTTAAAATGTTTGTTGTCTCCTTCTCCCTTATATTACCTTTGAGGGTTTATTGAAAAAAAAATTGTTACTATTTCAAAAATTTATTACAATTGTTTTTATGGGGTTTCAGGAGGAAACAGAAATATGTCATGTATGTTTACATTCTCCATTCCCTGATTTCCCCCACATTCTAACTCAATTGAGATTAAGGGAGTTTCAACAAATATGGAACTCTTAATGCTATGGGTCTTCAAACTGTGCAGCAGTAATATAGGTCTATGGACTGAAATTTTAAAAAATAAATGTTAAAAAAAATTATTTCCAGGAACTGTGTGTATTTTGTTGTTGAACTAGAAAAGCCAAACTTGGATTTATAGATAGAAAATTTGATTTAGAGCCTCTATGATGTATTCTTAAATTATACTCATTAGTATTATTATATCATTTCCCTGATCCTTTCCACCTAGCTCAAGAATTATAATACAAAGTTAGTCTAGCATTGGGACTCAACTGAGAGAAATAAAAATTTTAGTCTTGTCAGGTCATCGATTTTATGACACTGATTTATTTTTCCCTAGGCTTCAAAAATCTTTTCAACCTGTTATCCCTCTTTTCCTCTATTTTGTTTTGAAAAATTCTTCTGGGGATCTTTTAAAAAATATATTTATTTTTTCAATAAGTGCTAGAAGTCACTTGAGGATCTTTCAAGAACATATAAGAATGACAGAGTAAAGGACAGATTTTATTCTCAGAACAGTATAAACTCTATTGTACATACAAAATTTTAGATTTTTATAGCTACTTGTGGATATTCCAGATGATACTAAAAGAAATGTTATCCTTTTATGATAGTCACAGTGACTCAGAGAGAAAAAGCCTCTATGACTGACTGTTTTCTCAATTATTTCAGAAAATTTTATAGGACTGGGAATATATTTTTGTATTTTTACTTAAGAGCTTTGTTGTGTCAACATGGTATGTATTCTTTTTATGTTTCCATTAGGAGTATTGTATATAATGATAGACTTAAGACACTTCAAATATAAATATTTATTGCATTGAAGTACTTCCAGCATCATCAAGATTTACAACATCCTGTGTTGAATTATATGCATGCCTACAGTTGCACATAAATTTTTATTGAAGTACAGAGACACCGTTACCTTTAAAAATTAAAATAAAATGATTTAGATGACAAGAATTTCATTGGTCATTTCAGGTTAATTTTTCTACCTCTTTCTCTTCTGGCACCTTTGTTAGAAGCTGTTAACCTAGTGCTTAATATTAAGAGAGTTAAGATTTTTTAATAATGACGAAATTACTTTTGTGGGGGGGTTGGGTGAAGAAGGCTGAACATTACAGAGGTGTTCTAAGTTTCAGAATAAAGAAATTGTATTTAGAAAGATAAATATGGGTAGTGAAATAACCCAACATGTATTTCTTATCTTTAAAAACCCTCATTTGTCTGCATGAACAGAGGCAGTTTTACTTTGGGTTCTTCTATGATCATTTCCCTCCGTCTGCAAACTAAAATGGTTTTCTTAATAAAATAAAGGCTTTTTGTTTGGGTTTCATATATAAAAAAATAAAAAGTGAAAATTACCCATTCTCTTCTTTTTTCTGTCACTCAAATAAAATATTCTAATGGCTGAGGTTTCTTTTATACTATATGATTGGTGTTGGGTGTGACCTGCCTTCTTTTGGACCATGATTGACCTCTGTTATACTCCCTACCCCCACTCACTGTGCTTTTAGTAGTTTATTTGTTGTGTAAATTATGAAGCTTCAAGTTGAGCCCAGACTATTAGATGAACAAGCAGATGGGCACCATAACAGCTTACTATTTTCATTTGTAAAGTTCTCCCCACTTATGTCCACTAGAAGTAGGCATCACCTTTACTTCCATTTTCTCCATTCTTTTAAGTCATAATTAGTTGCTTTTTTTCTCATCAGTTTATTTATCATTAATATCTAGTTGGGGGATTGGAAAATGAATTAATATGGGTTCTGTTGCTTTAGCCTACTTAGTGCAACAAAATTTAGCTAGTAGTGAAGATCAGCAAATTTTTTGGTCAGGTCCTTATGATTAGTTCAAATTATCTCTGGTTTGTTCATTTACTTAACAAATGTTTATTTGAGGCTATCAATAAATATTTATCAGTACTGGGATAGAGCACTGAACTATACTTAAGAACTGGGCTACAACTCTGACCTGGAGGTGCATTTTAGGTGGGAGAGACAATAAACAAAAATATGTAATATGTTGAGAGGTAATAAGTGCTAAGAATAACAATAGAGCAGGGCAATGAAATCAGGTAATGGATTCTGTGTCTGCCCTGGAAAGGTCTCTTTGATAACTTGTCATTTGAGCCTAAACCCAAATGAAGTGAAGAAAAAGTCATGTAAATAAGTGGGAAAAAATGCTTGACAGCAGGAACTGTGGAAAAGCCCTGAGATGGGAGTGCTGTTGTCATAGTGGAGGTACAGCAAAGAGGCAACTGTGGCTAAAATGGAAATAGGGAGGATAAATGTGATGGATGAGAAAGGGGAGAAGGGACTTAAGACGAGAGCAAGTATAATTATTTAGGCCATTATAAGGCTTTTATCCCGATCATTTAAGTAAGATGAGGTTGTAGGCTTGCGTTTTGGAAATGTGAGGACAAGTCCTTTATAAAAAGGGTTTGCTGGAGTAATGAGAAAAAGATTGCTTAAGTGTTTTTGAGAGAGAATGGGATGAAATTGAGTAGAGAAAATGAATACAAATGGTCACTGACTTGTGATGGTTTGACTTACAACTTTTCGACTTCATGATGGTGTGAAAGCAATATACATTCAGTAGAAACTATACTTTGAATTTTGAATTTTGATCTTTTCCCGGGCTAACAATGTATGGTATAATACTATCTTGTGATGCTGGGCAGTGGCAGTGAGCCACAGCTCCCAGTCAGCCATGCAATCACGAGGGTAAAAAACTAATACTCTACAGTATACTGTGTTGACGGATTATTTTTTTTTAATTTTGCCCTTAACTATTATATATATATTTAAGCTCATAACACCCTATTCTTAATAAGGGTTGCATTTTCCTGATTCTGTCTGACTGTTACTCAACTTACTCATAGTTATGTGTTTTTTGTCCTTTTGTTTCAGTTAGAATGACCCCCTTCAGTATTTTTTGTAATGCAGGTCTTGTGGTGGAGAATTCCCTCAGCTTTTCTATGTCTGGAAAGGTCTTTATTTCTCCTTCATTGGAGTTTTGCTGGATATATTATCTCGGCTGGTATTTCTTTCTTTCAATAGTTTGAATATTTGGTTTCACTTCTTTCTTGCTTATAAGGTTTGTGCTGAGAGTCTGATGATAGTCTAATGCATTTTCCTTTATAAATTACTGTCATCTTTTCCCTGGCTGCCTTGAGAAATCTTTCTTTGTCATTAATTTTTGACAATTTTAATGTAATGTGTCTTGGAGAAAGCCTTTTTATGTTGACATAATTGGGTGTTCTGTTTCCTTCTTGGATTTGATGATCCAGCTCTTTCCACAGATTTGACAAATTCTCGTCAACTATTTGTTTGAATATGTTCTCTGTTCCCTTCCCTCTCTTGTATCCGTCTGGTGTACCCATTATTCTTATGTTTCTTTTCCTGATGGTGTCAGATCTTGTAGAGCTCTTTCATTTTTTTTTCATTCTCAAGTCTTTTTCTTTTTCCTTCTGTGTCATTTCCAGATTTCTGTCTTTGATATCACTGATTCTTTTCCTCATCTGGCCAGCTCTACTTTCTAAGCTTGTTATTTCATACTTCATCTCTTTAATGTGTTCTTCATCTCCAGAAGTTCTATTTGGCTCTTTTTTAGAGTTTCAATCTCCTTGGTAAAGTATTCATTTTGTTCGTTTATTTTATTTCTAATTTCTTAGGAGTATCAGTCAGAATTTTCTTGCATCTCATTGAGTTTTTTCAGAAGTGCAATCCTGAATCCTCTGTCATTTAAGTAGTGTATTTCTATATCTTTAAGCTTATTTCTGTATATCTGTCACTTTCTTTCTGAGCTGCCTGTCACCTTGGTTGTTCATATTTAATGAACTATTTCTCAGAGAGTGTACTCTGCTTTCCCCCCCCACAAAAAGAAAATTTATTATGTAGTAATCTCTCGCAGGTTGATAAGAAGAGGTTATTCTTTTGATTTCCAGTAGGAGGCATCTAAGCCTCTTGGGTCTCTGCTTCGAGGCTAACAAACACTATATTCTTACTCTGCCATCAGGTTGGCTAGGTCCCAGGGCTCCACCCACATGAAAAGTCATAAAGGATGATGGCGGTCTGGGGAGAGATTCTGAAGAGGCCCTGAAGTCCCATCAGTGCTCCAACAGTAAGATGCAATGTTCTGCTGCTTCCTTCTAACTCAGCCTGACTGGGTGGAGGTGGGGTTACTTGGGAGAGGCCTGTAGTGTGTGTGGCATCTGTCCCCCAGGTTTCAGCTGTTCTACTTCAATATCATCACGCCTGTCTCTTGTACCAGCTGTAGTGTCTGTTTCAGTACTAGTTGTGCAAATTCCTCTGGGGCTTGGCGGTGCTAGCTCTGAGACAATATGGGGTGAGGGGAGGGTGCACTCTGGGTTGGTGGTGGAAAACAAGGCCAGGCTTTGTGACTCAGCCTCCCATTTGGCAACAGTGGCTGCTAAGACACAGCTGTTGCACCTCTGCATTTAGGCCCCACTTCCCTCTTTCTCTTTTTTTTTTAAAAATTTTTTTATTAGGTGTCATTGGTTAATGAAACCCAGTAAGTTTCAGGTGTATAATTTAGCAGTAAGGCATATATATTGCATTGTGTGTTTACTGCCCATAGATTTCTTTCCTTCACCACATATTTAACACTTTTTACCCATCTACCTCCCTCCTCCTCCCCTACCCACTGGTAACTTCTAGTCTACTGTCCATGTCCTTGAGTCTCTGTTTGTCCTGTTCATTTGTTTTGTTTGTTCACTTTTTGGTTTATATCCCACATATAAGTGATATCATGTGGTTTTCAACTTTTTCTGTCTGGCTTATTTCGCTTAGCATGATTATTTCAACGTCATCCATGTTGTCGCAAATGGCAGTATTTCATCTATTCTTATGGCTGAGTAATATTCCAATGTATACATGTACCACAGCTGCTTAATCCAATCATCTGTTGTGGGACACTTCAGTTGCTTCCATATCTTGGCCACTGTGAATAATGCTGCTATGAACACCAGTGAGCAAATATCTTTTTGGATGTGGCTTTTCAAGTCTTTGGGGTAAATACCCAGTAGAGGGATTGCTGGATCATATGGTAGATCAATTCTTAGTTTTTTAAAGAAACTTTATACTGTTTTCCATAGTGACTGTACCAATTTGCAGTCCACCAGCAGTGTATGAGGATTCTTTTTTCCACATCCTTCCAACACTTGTTATTACTTGTCCTGTTGATTATAGCTAGTCTTAACAGGTGTGAGATGGTATCTCATTATGATTTTGATTTGCATTTCCCTAATAGCTAGCGATGTTGAGCATCTTTTTGTATGTTGGTTGGCCATTTGTATGTCTCTTGGGAGAAGTGCTGTTCAGTCCTCTGCCCATTTTTTGATTGGATCATTTTTTTTGTTGTTGTTGAGTTGTATGAGTTCTTTGTATATTTGGATATTAGGCCCTTATCAGAGGCGTTGCTTGCAAATTTATTTTCCCATTCAGATGGTTGTCTTTTCTTGTTGGAGTTTCTTTTGCTGAGCAGAAGTTTTTAGTTTGATGTAGTCCCATTCATTTATTTTTGCTTTTACTTCCCTTGCCTTTGAGGTCAAATTCATAAAATCCTCTTTAAGTCCAAGGTCCGAGTCTAGTTCCTATGTTTTCTTCTATGCATTTTAATTTCAGGTCTTATATTCAGGTCCTTAATCCATTTTGAGTTAATTTTGGTGTGTGGTGATAGACAACAGTCTAGTTATTCTTTTGCAGGTGGCTTTCCTGTTTTCCAAGCACCATTTATCAAAAAAACTTTCCTTTCTCCACTGTATGTTTTTGGCTTTTTTTGTTTTTTTGTCAAAAATTATTTGCCCATATAAATATGGGTTTACTTCTGGACTCTTGATTCTGTTTCACTGGTCTGCATGTCTGTTTTTCTGCCAATACTATGCAATTTTGATTATTGTTTCTATGTAGTAATAATTTGAAGTTGGGCAGAGCGATGCCTCTAGCCTCATTCTTTTTTCTCAGGATGCCTTTGGCAATTGGGTCTTTTGTGCTTTCAAACATTTCTGATGATTTTTTGTTCTATTTCTTTAAAAATGCCAATGGGATTTTGATGGGGATTGCATAAAATCTGTATAATATTTTGGTAATAAGTTTATTTTAACTATGTTGATTCTTCTAATTCAAGAACATAGAATATCTTTCCATTTCTTTGTATCTTCTCCAGTTTATTTTAATAGGGTCTTATAGTTTTCATTATATAGTTACTTCACATGTTTCATTAGATTTATTTCTAGGTATTTTATTCTTTTTGTTGCAATTGCGAAAGGAATTATTTTTTCAACTTCTTTTTCTGACAATTCATTATTAGAGCATAGGAACCCTACGGATTTTTGAACTGATTTTGTTTCTAGAAACTTTACTATATTTTCTAATTATTTCTAGTAATGTTCTTCCGGAGCCTTTAGGGTTTTCTATATAATCATGTCATCCACAAATAGTGACAGTTTGATTTCTTCATTTATTTGGATGCCTTTTATATTTATCTCTTGCCTGCTTGCACTCACTAGGGCCTCTGATGTTACATTGAATAACAGTGGCAATCATGCTAGCCTTGTCTCGTTCCTGATCATAGAGAGAAGGTTTTTAGTTTTTCACCACTAAGTATAATGTTGGCTGAGGTTTTTCATATATGGCTTTTATTATGTTAAGGTACTTTCTTTCTATACTGATTTTGTTAAGTATTTTAATTATAATGGAATGCCCATTAATCTTATATTTCCTCTACCAAAATCATAAGATCAACAACAAGTGCAAAGAAAACCTCACATAAGCCACACTTTCGGCACTACTAGGAGGCAGAGACTACTATGAATTTTATATTATCTGTAAGTAAAGAAATAAAAACCAAATTGCAAAAGAGCTTGTATTATTGATAGAAACCCATGAGTATATAGAGTGAGGAAAGGAGATTAAGGGAATGCAAGTAAAAGAAGAGAGAAGGCCAGAGGACATAGATGAAATATTGACAAAGTCACCCTTAGAATGAAAAAATCCAACACTAAAAGTCAAATATTCAACCGAGATCTGGAACTTGGTAATTCCCAGCATTGGCTACAAAAAAATGGGCTTGAAAGTGACCAAGGGCAACAGTTCTGGAGAGACATTGCTTCTGGGGTAATTGGATATGTAGAAAAGGTAGTGGCCTTTGAATATGTGGCATGGAAGAAAAAGAAAGAAATAGAGGGAAAATTGAAAGAATATTGTTCACAATAGCCCTTCTTGAGTAATCTACTGGATGTATTTCCTCCAACCTAGAGATAACCAGAGAATCTTTAGTAAAATGACAAATAATGAACATTTTTAACATTTATTTGTAGAGCTAAGACTCAAAACAGAGGGCTGGCCCAGGGTTGGAAGAATAGTGTGTAAACATTGTATGTTATGAAAAAGTAAAAAATGCAACTAAATGATTAGAAGATAAATGCAGAGAGAAAGAAAAAGTAGACTATCATTGACTACTGAATAGTAAGTGGGAGCCAAGGGATACCATTTAGTGGCAGCCCAGATAGTAAAAATTTAGTTAGAAAAAAACAGAATTAAAGCAACAAAAGGCATACATATAAAGGTAGGTAGCCAATAGAATAAAATCCAAGCCTTCCTAATACTAGAAATAATTTAGTTAATAAAAAGACACACTAAATAGAGAAATAACATAATATACATAGTACTTATAAAGTAAGATGATATAATGAGTTGAAACCAAGTGTATTAGTTATTGATAAAGGTGAAAGGACCCACTTTTATTCGACATAGTTTTGAAAGTCCTAACCACAGCAATCAGACAAGAAAAAGAAATAAAAAGCATCCAAATTGGAAAGAAAGAAGTAATACTGTCATTATTTGCAGATAACATGATACTATATGGAGAAAGAACCCTAAAGTTTCCACCAAAAAACTATTAGAACTGATAAATGAATTCAGTGAAGTAGCAGGATACAAAATTAATATTTTGAAATCGGTTGCATTTTTATATACCAATAACAAACCATCAGAAAGAGATAGTAAGAAACAATGCCATTAACAATTGCATGAAAAAAATAAAATATTTTGAAATAAGTTTAACTAAGGAAAAGTATAAGACGTTAAAGAAATTGAAGAAGATACAAAAATGGAAGCATATATCATGCTCATAAATATGAAGAATTAACATCATTAAAATGTTAACATTATTAAAATATAGTTCCAGTGCAATCCCTTTCAAAATACCAATGGCATTTTTCACAGAATTAGAACAAATAATCCTAGACTAATTGGCGGGATCACTTCATAAATTATATAATTGTCTAACTACTATGCTGTACACCTGAAATTAAGATAAAATAATATTGAATGCCAATTGTAATTGAAAAAATATAAAGGTGAAAGGGCTTTGCTTACCTATTAAAAGAAAAATACGATTGGCTTATTTAGTAAAAACTAATTCTAGACTATAAACAAAGATATAGCTAAAATATGGTGATTTAAAGGGATAAAAATAAAGGAATGAACAAAGATATAGTAGACAAGTGGAAACAATAAAAAAATCACATGTCCTAATCTTTCATCAGATAAAGTAGAATTCAGGCCAAAAAACCCCAAAACATTAATTTAATCCAAATAAACATTAAATGAGACATAAGATACCTTCTCATATTAAAAGCTGTAATTCACTATGAAAATATGTTTTAAATATCTCTGCACCAAAAAGCAGAGCAAGCCTTACATAAAAGGAAGAATAAAAATAAAGTTCCTGACTCAAAAAGCTAGTAAAAGAACTACACAGGACACATAAAGAAAGCACAAAGAGACAATTACTAAAATAATAAATAGATATCAATTAGGTGGAGAACAGAAAAACAGATCAAATCAATAAGTCGAATTCTTGGGTCCTTGGAAAAATCAACAAAATAAACAACTTATTAGTATATTTAATCAAGAAGATTAGAGAAAAAAATATATGAAATATATAGCTTTTGGAAAATAATGACCGATACAGAGAAAATTTAAAAAAAAAAATTACAAGGATACTATTCTGCATATGTCTATGCAAATACAGTTGAAAACTTTGATAAAATAAATATTTTATTAGGATGAGATAGTTTACCAAAATTATTCTCAAAAAAAAAAAAAATAGAAAGCTTAAATAGACTCATTTGTGTAAAAGAAATAGAAGTGTCATCAAGGAACTACCACACAGAAAAGCAACAGGGTCAGGTGGTTTTACAGAATTACATTGTATGACAATGGAATATAAATTACTTAAGAGAGAAAAAAAATTTATGCATTGATTTCACCAAACAAGTATAACAGCTATGTCTGAATATGTTAAATGAAACACAAAAAAAGGAAATTATAAGTAAATGTTATTTATTAATATTAATAAAAAATCCTAAATCAGATATAAGCAAGGCAACTCCAACACCACATTTAGAAAGTAATACACTATGACTTAGTGGAATTTATTCTAACGCTATAAGGGTGATTAATATTAGGAAATCTACTAATATAATTTTTCATTTTAATTGGCTAAGGAAGAAAAACCTTATGTTTTCTCATAGATGTCGAAAAAAGCTTTGACAAAATCAACTTCCATTTCTAATAAAAGCTTATAATAAAATAGGAATGAGTGTGTTTACCTTAACATCAGAAATTATATATATATGTGTTTATTTTATATTTATATATACTTAATTCTAAATTTGCATTATTAAAAAGTGAAAAATGCTATTAAAATGCAAATGCAAACTACAGAGAGAAAATATTTGCAACATATATCTGACAAATATCCAAAATATAAAGATCTCTTCCAATTCGATATTAAAAATATGAACAGTTTGATAAATAATTGGCAAAATATTTCAGCAAATATTGTAAAAAATCATATGAAGTGGAGCAAAAGAACATGAAAAATGCTCAGCATATTAGTCACAGAAAAATGCAAATTAAAAACCTCAATGAATATCATACATACCCATTAAAATGGTTAAAATTTAAAAGCTATTGCCAATGTTGATAAGAATAGGGAAACAGCAGGCATTCTCTACACTGTTGAAAGGTATGCATGTAGCACGCCATTTTGGCACTTTCTTATGAAGCGAACATGCTCTAACCATGTGACAATGATTTAATTCCCATATATTTACCCAAGAGAAATGAAAACACAATGTCCACAGGAAGACTTGTTCATAACACTTTATAGTAGCCCCAAACTGGCAACCTCTCAGGTGTCTATCAATAGGAAAATGGATAGACAAATTGCAATATATTCATATAATAGAATACTACTCACATCTAAAAGGAACAAGCTACCAATCCATGCAAAACATGCAAGAATCTCAAAAATAATATATTAAATGAAAGGAGCCAGACATAAAAGAATACATGTATTCTAGTTTAATAAAATTCCAAAGCAGGCAATGCTAATCTGTAGTGATAGAAAGCACATCATCTATGTAACCAAAATGTCAAGCAATGGTTTTATTCGGATAGTGTCACTTTTTGGATTGTGCTACTCTTCTTAGTCTATTTTTTTTTTCTTATTGTAGTTTTGATTTTTTCTCTATTGATTATATTTAGTTTTAAACAAAGTTCTGTGGA
Organism: Eonycteris spelaea; assembly: GCA_003508835.1. Classification (NCBI taxonomy): domain Eukaryota; kingdom Metazoa; phylum Chordata; class Mammalia; order Chiroptera; family Pteropodidae; genus Eonycteris; species Eonycteris spelaea. The sequence continues at coordinate 3,350,707 of PUFA01000127.1, read as the reverse complement.
TGTAATATACAGACTACAGTTAACCACACTTGTATGTTTGAAAGGTGCTAAGAGAGTAAATCTTAAATGTTCTCATCACAAGGAAAAAATTAACTATGTGAGGTGATGGATGTAACTAAACTTATGGTGATCATTTTGCAATATATATATGTATATAGGTATGTATAATCATATTGTTTACCTAAACTGTTATAAATTATATATCAATTATATCTCAAAACTGGAAAAAAAACCCCCAAAATACAGTGCACTGCACATAATGTTGATAAATATTATTTGATGAGGTTTTTGTTATAGTTTTGCATAGCTACAAGTGTGAACTGGGTCACAGTTTAAAATACATTCTTAATGTAGGACTCAGTCAAAAAAGTTGGAAAAAATACTGCCAGAGTAGTTAAAAGGAATATATTAGAGTGATATTCTGTGATAAAAATTGATCTCAGAAATGTATGTTGAGTAAAAAAAGTGAATCGAAGAATGTAAAAAGTGATACTATTTTTTAGAAAAGAAAATGGTTTCATATTATTGAATGTATCATATTTTTGGAGGGATCATATTTTCATACAAAACAGGTTTGACAGATTTGCACTGGGCCCATATCAGAAGAGGCCTCTGGGGACTGGAGTGGTATTTAGAGAGGCTTGAGCTTTATATTGCATGCTTTATTCAGTCTGCAAAATAAATAAATAAATAAATAAAAATGTGTGAATGTTTTACTTGTATAGTTAAGTGATTAAAAAATGTTTACACTTTATGGAAAGATATTCTAAGGAGCCTTTTAAGTCCAGGTGCTTTTCCCTTAGTTTTTTTTTTCTAATTCCTCTACTGTTACTGATCAATTAAGCTTTAATTTGAGTATTCGAAAAACCAATGTACTAGCATATTTATTTTTGGGGCAATTAGGTTGAGAAATCTTTGAGAATTTAAGTATTTCTCACCATATAGAGTCAATCTGTACCACATTTCCAAAGAAATCTTTGTACACAAAAGCTCTTCATTTTCCTCTTCATGATTTCACTCTTTTCATTTTAATACTAAGACAAAACACAGGATAAATTGCATCTGCATCAGGGCAGATTTTAGATGTTGGTCTAAATACTCTTTGCTGATGCTAAATGTTAAATGGATTAGTTAATTCAGTTGTAGAAAAAAGAATTGAAACATATAACTTCCCTTGTTAGATTTAATAACTAATTAGTATACTCAAAATATTCATGGATTTTGTAATTTGTACTATGTATTTCTTTCAAACAGAATCTATATAAACTAATTCTACTGGCCTTCTTTGTGTTTGGCTAAAATTGGGCCTGGGGATTTTTTTAGGTATTAATTCTCAGTTAAAAAAAAAAATGGAAATTAGAGAATGAAGCTTCTCTCTTTTTGTGTGGGGTTGACTTAGTAATCATAAACTTAACTTAGATAAGGGAGAGCCCAGTAACAGATATTGGGAAAAGGTGGAATAGTTTTTTTTAATATTTAAAATATTCCTTGGAAAAGACCAAGTTATTTTTGCACATTTGTTTATGATTTGTAAAAAAAAAATCTTGTTCTTACCATCTTATAATCATTTTAATCATTAGTTTGGAAAATGGAATAATTTGATAATTGTTCAAGTTTATATATACTATGATCCCTATGTTCATTGGTTAATTTTTGTTGATTATATTATTTCAAACCAGAATTTAAAATATATGTATTTTATCTCCAGAGTTTCACAAAAATCATTACTCTCTCATAGCTCTGTACACTTTGCATTTATTTACAATAATTTCCTTCCCACTAAGACTATGCATAATATACATAGATCATTCAGTGTCTCCAGAGAAAAAGTTTTTCTAGCATGTGAATTTTAAGTATATGAAGCACACATTTTTAATTGATTAACTTTGCTTTAAAAAAAATTTAATTAAAATATTTTTCAAGTGTTATCTTTACCTTTTTAAAGAAAATATCTAACAAACAAAGATAACAAACAGACTCACGGACACGACTGTGAATTAGCGGTATATATACAATATACTGTTGAATTGTACACTTGTACCTTATTTGACTTTATTAATCAATGTCACTCCAATAATTTTTAATAAAATAAAATAAAAAATAAAGAAAATGTCCTAATCTAATGATCATACTTATATATTACCCAACATAGCAACTGGTAACATTCTCAAACCAATCTTTTAAAATTAACATTATCATTATTGCTGTTATCATTACTATTGTTTGATGTATGAAATACTGTGGCATGAATAATTTAAATGATTTTATGGTTTTGGAATATTTTTAACTATTTAATAAAAGTTTTTAAGATTGTGATAACACATAACAATCATTTTTAAGTTTACAGTTCAGTAGTGTTAAATATATTCAGCAAGAGATTTCCAGAACTCATGATTTTTAAAATGGCATCATTTAAAAATCAAAACCAATAACAAGATACTATATTTTAGTTTAGAGGTACATTGAATAGACTTATGATTGGTGTTTTATGCATCACAAATTTGGATTTTTTTTCAGTAGATTCATCTGCAAGAGAATTTCATATACAAAGGCAATTCTGATATTTTTCCTATTTGTCTCTATCATGAAATTAGGGCATGGGCTTTTAATCTGGTTTTTCATTTGTGATATTAGTTTTTTAGTTAACTCCATTAAGAGATTTGCAGTCACCGTTGTATAGAAGTCCTATTCCTGCTGTACTACAAATGCATGAAATGCATGTGATTAAATGACACCTCTGGTGGATAGGCCACTCAGGAAACTCTAATTAGCTTATGCCAATAGCAATGAGAAAGGCCAAAACTGGTTCCAAAATAAAAATATTGACAGTCTTCACACATGATATTTAGAACTTTGACTTTGGACTTCTTCAACATGAACCAATAAAGTAATAAAAAAAATAATTTCAGAAAATGAGTGTATTAGTCAGGAAAGATACATGGATCTTGAATGTCAAATAGTTAAGACTCAAGAGCCAGCTTGAACTAACCAGCATATTATAGCTAAACTCAAGCCAGGCAGACAGTGGTGTTGGCTGCCTGGGATTTGGTGTCTCCGGCAGATGCAAGTCCAAAGATGGATGTGCAGGCTCACACTTAGGCACACTTAACTTTGGTGTCTTCATGTGGCCCTTGTCTGGGTTCTTTATTTTCCTTCTAGCTAGATCTCCTTTCCCCATATCATTACCATGGTCACATTCTAGTTCTGGTTCTGAGCTGGTTACCAAATTACTAGAGTCAGACTGGCCTGGGTGACTGAGGGCAAAATTACTGGAATTCCTCAGATTAGTCTCCTCTTCTGTAAAAATTGGGGAAATAATAACCTACTTCGTAAATTTGTTGTTAGGATAAATTGAGTAATGCATTCTGCTCTAAGAGAAAATCCTACACTGTGACAACTTTGAAACTTTATGTCTGGGAATGTGGTGGGAGACAGTGGGAAAGAGCTGTTAGTCTTTCTGTTTTTGTTCGAAGGGAAAATCGCTTCTTTATTTGCATAAAATCTTTTTATTTACTTTTTGGCTAATTAAATGGAAAATCCAAGATCCTGTTTTGAAATGGACATCTTTGGTGTTTGAAGAGCAAAACTGTTCTACATAATAAAGTATAGTTGACCCTTGAACAACATGTTGGGGTTAGGAGTGCCGCCCTGTGGAGCCGAAAATCTGCATATTACTTTTGACTCCTTTAAAATGTAACTACAGTTGGCCCTTTGGTCCTCTGTATCTGTGGCTGGAAAACTATTGGGAAACAGTAGTTGGAAATATGCGATCGAGAAGGCAAAAAATACTGTTTTTGATCTGCGGTTGGTTGAATCTGCAAATGTGAGACCTCAGTTATAAAGGGCCGACTGTATTTATTGAAAGGAAAAAAAAAATCCTGCAAGTGGACCCACAGGTTCTAACCATTGTTGTTCAAATGTCAACTGCATAAGAATTAGTCTTTGTAGCAATGACATTTTTACTACTCTGAATTTTCACTGACATATTATAGTTATTGTAGCTGCAGGAGAAATAACCACCTTCCCTACAAGAGAATGCCCCCATACACTTCAGAGAAGCCTGGCTTGTGGGGAAGAGCCCATTGAAAGAAACCCCCACTCTGAGTTTGTAAGTTGGTTTCTCAACCTCAGAGGCAGCTGGTGAATGCGGGAGTAGGAACTTACCAGGTTACTCTGGTGTTGGTGGTAGCCTAAGGCCACTTCGTTATACTGGTCATATCTAGTTCCATTATAATGCATAGGTTAAGTTTTTCTTTCTACTCTGTAATTCACAGCTTTTGGGCTAAATTATTAACATTGTGCTAAATGTTAAAGGTTCTAACTAGTTGTGCTTTGGGGAGGGACTTGTGTCGATATTTATACTGAGAATAGGAAGGAGGCTGAGAGAGGACTTGCTGAGAACATGGTTGCTGAGGTGACAAGAGACAACAGCACATCTTTGTAAATATACATTCTTTGGGGATTCCAGAGATATTGGACTCTGAAGTCAAACAGAATGCAGATTTAAATTATTGTTATTTGAGCATTAAGATGAGTAGAATGTTGGGGAAACTCTATCTGCTTTAGATTAATTTATACTTTTAAGAGGTTTTCCTAAGATGGAAGGGATGGTCTACATTGAAAGAATGGATCTAGAATGGTGAAATGGTACCTACTGGTAATATTTGAGGGACATTCTATTCCTAGTGCCCCCCACCCCCAATTAAAATTAAACCAGATAGGCCACTGCTGATTTAGAAATTGGTTCTTATTTTGTTCCAAAAATAAACCGGATCTCAAAGCCTGGCTCCCCATCCCCTTTCATCTCTTCAAAAAAACTTTTGAAGCCTTTGAAGAGTTGGATCTGTATTTTCTTGGATCTACCCCTGAGCTTACTTTTTGTCTAGCCATTTAATGAAAGGAATAAAACATTAATTTGCCACCGTCCTGTGCTACTAGGGACATTCATTTAGTATGATTATGCATATATCCCTTATCCCCCTCTATCCTTCATCCCCTCACCTTGCTCATAACCATTCTGAGGCTCTAATAAATGTTGTTGAGTAAATATTATGGGATATAGAAAATGAGAGTAATGCTGATGATACTGAAATGCTACCAACAGGACTCAAAAGTCTCTGAGAATTTCTGTGAGGGACTATGTAACCTTGGGCATGCCAGTATTTCAGTTACAGAAAACAGGCCTAAGTTGGGAACTTCAAGAACAGTGGCCTTTTCAATTGGTATGTCCTACCATTTATATGTAGAACTGAGGGAGTGGGTATTTCTGACTTCAAGGCTAATCGAGTCTTCTGAAAAAGGGCTTTACACTGAATGCTCACAGATGGCCAAGAGAGTGCTATCTGAAGAATATCAAATGGACTGATTGTCCATACTTTAGAATTGAGTTCTAGTGTCAGGTGATAATGTATGACATTTAGGAATCTATGTTTGGATTATTGAAGAAAAACTTAATTTACTTTCTGGTCTGAGGAGAATTCTGTTTTTTTAATTTTTCCCCCCTGAATCTTTAACATTTTCCCTCTATGTTAATGTTTGGCATAATTGGATTTAAAATTATTTAAAATAATTTGTGGACATACAAATGTTTACTGGAATAAACACAATTTTGATATATTTTAAGATGATTTAAATGCTTGCTTCTCCTGGTTATCTAATATCATCTGAAGATTATTGTTATTTGGCAAACTCATTTTCTATTTATAAAATAATATGAAATTGCTCTTTTATTAGGAGGAAAGTTGGTAGCATACCATTTAGGGATTTTATGTCATTTAACCCATAATAGCCTATGACCTCTAAAAGTAATTACAGGAGAAATAGAGACAACTTGGAACAGAAATGGTGGCTAGTTTACTTGAAAGAAATCTCTTACATTTTTTAACTGCCAGGCCAATTAGGTAGTGCTTTTATTAAAACTACAAAAAGGTAGGACTTGAAGTTTTCCCTCTAAAACTTTTATTCAGTGACTGATTTGATAATTTAGACATATTGTGGCATTTTAATTTCAAAATTTGGGAAAGTAGAATTATTCTTTAAAACAATATTAGTCATTCAGGTTTTGAAGCACTAGGATATCCTGTCTTGCAAAATTCAGCAGAATTCCAGTTCCAAACTTTGGCTAGATTTTGGGTTATTTGGTTGTTTACAGTGTCTCCATAATGATTTTCCAACACATTTCACAATTAATCTTAAAAATGAGTATTTTCTGCCACATCTTCCACCCACTCATTTTTTCTTGCAGAAACTGTTTTGGGTGAAACATAATAGCTAAATATAGTCATATATATTCTGGTAGTTAGTTTACAAACAGATACAATTGACTAGCAATATGGTTTGTTATTTTGGGATTAAATCTTACTAAATAAATACCTTTTTTAAAAAAAAAAATTTAATATAAATTTTCTTGTCACCTTCCTTGTTTTAATAATTATACATGTTTGCTTAATCTAATGCATGAGATTCATCATGATATTTACACCAGAAAATACTGGAAAAAATATAACATTCTTTAACATTAAATTAATTAACAATAGCAAACATTTAATTAATGCTTATTATGAGCTGGGTGCTTTACAAACATAGTTTGACGTAATCCTCATAATCACATTATGAGGTAGGCAAATCCTCATTTCAAATTTATAGATGAGGAGATTAAAGTCTAGAGAAGTTAAAAAAAATTTCCCAAAGTCACATAGCCACTAAGTGATGGATGTGAAACTGAAATCTGAATCAGTTTTCTCCCAAACCTAGCACTCTTAAGCTCTATGTGTTTTGTCAGGTAGTAATTCTGTACATAGAGAGCATTTTTTTGATTTTTAAATTGTCTAAAAGCTATGTGTTAAGTAATAAATCAGTTGTGAATGAGAATGGACTTTTGTAGTCAAATTCTCTTACAAAATAGTCTTGATATGAGTATTACTGAGAGTAAATACTTTTGTTCATTGCCCTTTTGCTGTAGAACTGCTCTGATGGGTGTTACACATGGATTTACCCGGGCAGGTAATAGCTGTATGAGCAACTGGGACCTACACCAACTGAATTCCTGACTCCTGTGCCCTCTACTGCAGTGACCTGTTTTGCCTACAGTCACAAATGACACCCTAAGAAAGTCCCTCTTGCTATTCTTTGGAATATATCCTTCTTACTCAAGAGGCAGTTTCTCTTATATTTCTTTTATAGAGTGTTTTCCTTTATTGCACTGTGCTAAAACCCAGGAATTGCAGTGAGAACACTAACCAAACAATTGATGGTGATCTTCTTAAATTCCACCTAGTGTAAATAAAATCAGACAGTCTCAGTAGACCAGGAAGCTCCATCAAAAGGGAAACTCCACATAGGAGAATTCTATCTCCTGACATTTCTGCTTCTAGTCTAGGCCAAGGTAAAACACTGGCCTAGGAATTAAGAGATGTAGTTACCAGTACTACGTCTGTAAATTCTTGTTGGGCTACAGACAAATTACTTAATCACTCTGGTTACCAGATTCTTCATTTATAAATAGAGATAATAGCGATTGCTTAATTTTACAGAGTTATGATGAAGATTAAATATGGTTAAGTATTTTGAAAAAATAAGGCCCCACACAAATAAAAAGCAGAAGTACATTTCTGTGCACTGAATTAATACAGGCATAGGAATGTAGGCTTGTAGAAAATGGAATTATTGTCCAGGAGCTATGATTTGTCTATCCTTTCTGTGCAAGAAGATTCTCATGGCTACAGGAAAATTAGATTGAGGACAGTTTTCTGGGGAAATTTGGCCTTTTTTCTCTGATCCCTGGCATGACATTTTGTTTGTAGGTTTGTTTTTCAGCTCAGTTGACTCAAAGCTTTACAGCAACAGCACTGCTACCATAATAAAAAGAAAAAATACTTGCCTACCTTCCACACAGAAAGTGTGAGGCTTAAACTAATTATTTGTTAAGGGCAAAAAAGAGATCCCAAAGAACAGCACTTACAAATGTTCTATTGGGTAACCCTGGTTTGGGATAAACAGTTTGTTGTACACAGAATTTTAAGATGCCTTCCCCCCGCCACCCCACACCTTCCCCCTTACCCTCACCCCCTACACACACTCCAAGATTTTCTGCCTTTATCTCTGGAACTGTAAATATAATGAGCCATTACGTCCAATATGTATATACTTAATGTTGCTTATTGATGGACTCTGAGTTAATCAAAAAGGAGATTATTCATGTGGACCTCGTCTAACCACATAAACTCTTTAAAAAATTTTTTTCTCTGGTTGGTAGCAGAAGTCAGTGAGATTCCAAGCATGAGATGGATTCAACCTGTCCTTGATACCTTAGAAGGTGAAAGGGGCTATTTGGCAAGGAACATGGATGACCTGTAGGGGCAGTGAGTCTAGTTTGTTTCACTAACCTTCTTCTTATAAATTTCCTCAGGGAACAACCAAGATTCCAGAAAAACTCATCTCCTCGGGGGCAGACTAACTGTATGAGGCAAATGAATCTGTGTGGCACAGCAGGTAGGGTGTAGTAAAGCTGTGGTCCCTCCAAGGACAGAGACACTTACTCTATCAGCTGCCTTGGAAGATTGGTCCACATCTGAATCCTTCTCTTAGGATTGCCCTTGACCCATATCCAGTTCTCTCCCCAGGGAAGCTTATGTCCAATGACTGATCAATTTGTGGTTGCAAAGGGGCTCCTGACTTCAATTTAGTACCACATGAAATGTCCATCCAAGATCTAGATCTCTCTGTGGAACTGACTGAAGTTTCTGTTGCATCTGCATTGCTCTTCAACTCTTCCCTCTGCCAAATCTGCTTCCCTCACTCTCTTACAGATATTGTTCAGAGAATAAACTATTAAACCTTCTGTATGCAAGTCTATGTCTCAGAGTCTATTTCTAGAAAATCTGATCTGAGATAGAATATGTGTAATATATAAGTATATTACATATCCATAGAAATACACCAGATTTTATCTGGGCTTGTCTTGGGTGATAGGACTTTGGATGATTTTAATTTTCTATCTAGATTGTTCTGCTTTTATAAATTATTAACATTGGTCATATATTACTATCACAATCAAAATCAAAAATAACTATTATAAAGTAAAATAATTTAATAAAGAATACTGTCTTTGAAACCAGATAGATAATTTAGGTTCTGTGGCTAAAATACTGGCTGTGTGGCTTTAATCAAGTCACTTATCAGTTCTTCTCCAAAAGTTTTGTTTTCTGTAAGATGTGGACAGTTAATATTACACAGCCTGGTTTTGTCGTGAGGAGAAACATGATAAATATAAAACACTTGAAAATCTGTAATGTACTATAGAGATGTTATTTTTTTAAAATTTTATTATTTCTTGGAACTGTTTACTACTGTTTTTACTTTTATATGTTGGTAACAAGTGAGAGTGGTACTAGCTTAAATGACCAAGAGGATCGCTATATATGTTTAATTTACCTTTCAAGTACAGATTAAATAGAACTGAATCAGTCAGTCTCCTTAGTCAGACTATACCCAGATCAGAACTTTGACATTCTCTATTAGGGTAAAGGGAATCAATATCTTGTGTGGCTTTGCAACAATTTATATTATCAGGTCTATGATTACTTCTGGGACTCAAAGCCAGAACACTCAGTGCCTCTAAAATAAATGATTCCCAAGGTATTTCTCTAACTTTTGGGACAAAATAAATGAATGATCTATGGAGGTTCCTGTTTTTACTCGACTTCATGAAAGAATTCTGCTTGCTCTAAAATCTGATAAGGTTGGGACACTTGGATCCAATTTAAAGGAGCCTTCAAATTTTCTCTAGGCAACAGCTCAAGTCCATGAAGTTATTAAAATCCTGTCTGCCTTGAATGAGGAAAGCATCTTTTCACCACTGTTGAAGGAATTTTTAAATGAAATTTGTGATGATTATCTGTAAGACAATCTTCTGTGACCAAATTAGTCTGGTTTGGGTCAAAACTAATTTTAAAAGATAGCATGCATTTTTATATCTAACAGTTGACTGAATAGTTTTCCCCTCTGTGGTGAATAATAAAAGGAGATAGAGCATGTCTAATAAAAGGTTTAACTGAGATGAAAGCTGACGAGGCTCTTTTTTCACACTAGTTGTTCATTAATGCAATGGGAATTTGTATTCACAGAAAACTGTAACAAATTTAGAAAAAGCATGGCCCATGTACAGGTGTATGAATTGAGCAAGCGTGCAGGGTCCAAAATTCTATATCTTGAGAATTACTACTTGGGAAAATTTCACATAGAAAATACTAAGTTCTTAGATGCAAGAAGTTATTTGTTGGTGGAGTTTTCTTCTCAGGAAAATTTTTGGAATGGGAAAGCAGGTATCTCTTCTCAGACTGGCAAATGGTAAGAGACAACCTCTGAGGGTCTCTGTTATTTTAACAGAAAAGGAGACCTATTATTGATAGAGGACTACCATTTCCTAATGTTAAAAACTATTTATTATCCAAGCCTTTGAAACTTTCTGTGGCATATAGTATATAGTTCTCTTTACCGTTAAGGAATTTGTTAAAAGAAGACATGAAATAACTTCTTATTCTCAGTGTAGTGTACATGGCTAGGCCAGATGAAAAATATGAATGCTAATTTGATAAAGCTAAAAAAATCAAAAGGAAAGGATTTTAACTTTTTGAGTCCTTATTAGAAGTCTACCATTCTTTAAAAAAAAACATTTAATAAAGTGTAACTTGTTTATAGTTTCATTAACATATAATTGACATGTAATAAACTACACATATTTAAAATGTACAATTTGATAAGTTTTGACATATGTGCACTCATGAAACATAACAAAGGTATATACCACCCCTAAAATTTCTTTGTGACCCTTTATAATTCCTCTATCCTTCCTGCCCCTGCTTTATCTCCAAATAATCACTGATCTGCTTTCTGTCACTATAGATGAGTTTGCATTAACTTGAAGTTTCTATAAGTAAAGTCAGGTGCTTTTTATTGGTCTGCTTTTTTTTATACAGAATTACTTTGTATAATTACTTTGAGATTCATCCATATAGTTGCATGCATCTATAGCTTGTTCTTTTTTATTTATGAGTAGTTTTTCATTGTGTGAATTTACCACAATGTTTATCCATTTAAGCACTGATGGAAATTTAATAAACTTTCACCTCATTTTTACTATAATTTTTTTTTCTTTAGGAAGGAGAGAAAGAATTAAAAGGAACACTATGATAAACTTAAGCCTAATCAACAAAGGCAAGTACTCAAGTGCCAGTTGGAAGAATCATGGGAGAAAATGGACATATCCTAATTGAATTAGTTATGACCTTGTCAGACAGGTATCTAGAATTGAGAAAGCAGATTTCAAAAAATAGGTAACGTAAAGGTATATATCTCTTTCATTATTAAAGTACGAATTAGAGAGACTAAACTACTGAAATAAACAGAGAATTAAATATGCAATGGCTCCACACAATGGAATAGTGGCTTTCAGAATGTAGTTCTGGTATCCTGGGAGATGCTGAGAAACTTTTAGAGATCTGAGATGGCAAAATTAATCTTGCTGTTGATACTAACACATTATTTACGCTTTCCACTCTCTTGCTTTCAAGAGTGTACAGTGGAGTTTTCCAGAGTGTACATAAAACGTGCACTGTTACAACAGAGAATACAGAAGTAGATATGAGAATCAGCTGTCTTCTTTTAGCTAGACTTTAAAGAAGTTTGCAAAACTGTTTATATTCTACTCACTAATACTCTTTGGAAAATTTATTTTTCTAAACATATTTATGATAACATGTAATTTGTTTATAATTGCTATTTTAAAATTTTAATAAATATTTTGATAATTTTCAATGAAAATTTCTAATATGATATATATATATATATATATATATATATATATATATAGTAAATATAAACTAAGTCTCTTTGGAGTTTTCAATATTTTTTAAGAGTGCAAAGGGAATGTGAGATCAAAATTTTATATAAACATTGCATGGAGGTCTATTTAGCTCTCAGGTAGCAATCTTAGATGGATTTTCCTAGTCAATGGGTGACTTTTATCTATGAAGTCATTCAGCACTCCAAACTCCTTCCATATTGTGTCTGTGTGCTCTAGGGCCTTCTGTTACATACATATAGCAAGCAAAATGGGGAAGAAATATAAGAGAAAGTATGCCTATTTCTTAAAATTCTGTCAGGAGAGTAGCAAACATCATTTCCACTCATATTCTGTCACTGAGAACTCACTATGTAACCCATCCAGCTGTAGGTGGGCTGGGGCTGGGAATGTAGTCTCTAGTGAGACAGCCATTTCCATGCTACAGAGATACTTTACGGAAGAGGAGAACTAATTTTGGTAAATAATTAACAGAAGAGTGATTTAAATAGCACTATTTATGTTATTCTATTGGATAGAATCTCCAAACTGTAATATTCATGAGCATTTTTATCACAGTGGTCATGGCTTATTCATCTTTCAATTTCTAACCCGAATGTCATAGTTGGTACAGTAAGAGCTAATGATGTTTGTGGAACGAGTGGCTGCCCATTGAATGAATGAAAGTGTTATAAAAGGTTAACTTTAAAAAGCATTACATAATGATAAACGGATTGATAAATCAAGAAGTCATAACCCTAGTAAACATATGCACCCAACATAGGAGCACCAACAGACATAAAGCAATTATTGAGGGACATAAAAGGAGAGATCAACAGTAATACAATCATAGTAGGAGACTTTAACACCCCATTGACATCAATGGACAGATCTTTCAGACAAAAAATCAGCAAGGAAAGAATGGGCATGTAATTGCTCATAGACACACAAGGCCACATGGATCAAATAGGTATTTTCAGAGCATTTTACCCCAAAGCAGCAAAGTAAACATTCTCAAGTGCACAAGGAACATCTTCCAGGATAGACCATGTGTTAGGACAAAAAATGAATCTCAGTAAATTTAACAAGATTGAAATCATATCAACCATCTTCTCTGATCACGATAGTATGAAACTAGAAATCAATTACAAGAAAAAACTGGAAAATACACAAACATGTGGAGGCTAAATAACATGTTACTAAACAATAAATGGGTTAATAATGAGATCAAAGAAGAAATCAAAAGTACATAGAGACAAATGAAAATGAAAATACAATGACTCAAAAATCTATGGGACACAGCAAAAATGGTCCTAAGAGGGAAATTCATAGCAATACAGCCCTACCTCAAGAAACAAGAGAAAATTCAGATAAACAATCTAACCTTACATTTAAGAGAACTAGGAAAAGAACAGCAACAAAACCCAAAGTGAATAGAAGTAAGGAAATAATAAAGTTCAGAGTAGAAATAAATGAAATAGAATCTAGGAAAATCAATACAAAAGATTAATGAAACCAAGAGCTGGTTCTTTGAAAGAATAAACAAAATTGACACACCCTTAACCAGACTCATCAAGAAAAAAAGAGAGGACTCAAATAAATAAAATAAGAAGTGAAAGAGGAGAAATAACTATGGATTCCACAGAAATACAAAGGATCATAAGAAAATATGAACAATTACATGCCAGCAAATTGGACAGTCTGGAAGAAATGGACACATTCCCAGAAACATACAATCTCTCAAAAATGACTCAAGAAGAAACAAGAAAATCTGAACCAACTGATTACCACCAATGAAATAGAATCAGTAATCAAAAACTTCCCCAAAACAAAAGTCCTGGACCATATTGGCTTCATAGGCAAATTTTATAAAACATTCAAACAAGAATTAACACCTATTCTTCTCAAACTATTTCAAAAAATTCAAAAAGAGGGAAGGCTCCCTAACTCCTTTTATGAGGCCACCATTACCTTGATTACAAAACTAGACAAAGACTTTACCAAAAATAAAACAATGGGCCTATATCTCTTATGAAGATTGACACAAAAATCCTCAACAAAATATTAGCAAACCAAATATAGCAATACGTTAAAAATAACATACACCATGTTGGATTTATTCCTGGGATGCAAGGTTGGTACAAATCTGCAAATCAATTGATGCGATAACCACATTAACAAATCAAAAGATAAAAAATACATATGATCATATCAGTAGGTGCAGAAAAAGAGTTCAACAAAATTCAGTATCCATTTATGATAAAAACTCTAACAAAGTGGGAATAGAGGGAACATACCTCAACATAGTGAAGGCCATATATGACAAACCTACAGCTAACATACTCAATAAGGAAAGGCTGAAAGTGTTTTCCTTAAGATCAAGAGCATGACAAGCATACCCATTTTCATCACTCCTCTTCAACATTGTATTGGAAGTTTTAGCCACAGCAATAAGAAAAGAAAGATACATAAAACGTATCCTAATTGGAAAGGGACAAGTAAAACTCATTGTTTGCAGATGACATGATACTACATATGGAGAACCCTACAGGTTCCACCAAAAAAACTGTTAGAACTGATCAATGAATTCAATAAAGTAGCAAGATACAAAATTAATATTCAGAAGTCAGTGGCATTTTATATACCAATGATGAACTTTCAGGAAGAGAAGTTGAGAAAACAATCCCATTTACAGTTGCATCGAAAACAGTAAAATACCTGGAATCAAATTAACTAAGGAAGTAAAAGTCCTATTCTCAGAAAATTATGTCATTGAAAAAAGAAATTGAAGAAGATACAAATAAATGGAAGTATATATTGTGCTCATGGATAGGAAGAATCAACATCATTAAAATGGCCATACAACCTAAAGCAATCTATAGATTCAATGCAATCCCAATCAAAATACCAATGACATTTTTCAGAGAGCTAGAACAAATAATCCCAAAATTTATATAGAACCAGAAAAGACCGCGAATAGCCACGGAAATCTTGAGAAAGAAGAACAAAGTTAGAGGTATCACACTACCTGATATCAAACTATACTACAAAGCTACATTAATCAAAACAGCATGATACTGTCATAAAAACAGATACATCGACCAATGGAACAGAATACAGATCCCAGAAATAAATTCACTCCTATATGTTCACTTAATATATGACAAAGGAGGCAAAAATATATGATGGAGTAAAGACAGTCTCTTCAATAAATGGTGTTGAAAAAATTGGACATATACATGCAAGAAAAAAAAAAGAAACTGGACCACCTTACACTGTATACATGAATAGACTCAAAATAGATTAAAGACTTAAATGTAAGACCCAAACCATAAAACTTCTGAAAGAAAATGTGGGCACTAAACTCTCTGATATTACTAACAGTAATTTCTTTTCAGATATACCTCCTCGGCAAGGGAAACAAAAGAAAAATTAAACAAATGGGACTACATCAAACTAAGAAGGTTTTGTACAGCAAAGGAAACCAACAACAAAACCAAAAGATAACCAATTGATTGTTGGGAGAAGATATTTGCTTATGACACATCTGATGAAGTTAATATCCAAAATATAAAAAGAACTCATATGACTCAACAACAAAAAAACAAACAGTCCAATTAAAAAATAGGAAGAAAACCTGAACAGATACTTCTCCAAAGAGGAAAATCAGATGGCTAATAGACACATGAAAAGATGCCCAAGGTCACTAATCATCAGATAAATGCAAATTAAAACTACAATGAGATATCACTTCACACCTGTTAGAATGACTATCATCAATAAATCAGAGAAAAAGTGTTGGAGAGGATGTGGAGAAAAGGGAACTTTCATACACTGTTGGTGGGATTGTAAATTGGTACACTGCTATGGAAAACAATCTGTAGGTTTCTCAAAAAATTAAAAATGGATATATCTTTTGACCCAACAATTGTACTTCTGGGTATTTATCCAAAGAAAATCAAAATAATAATTTGTAAAGATCTATGCACCCCGATGTTAATGGCAGCACTATTTACAATAGCTAAGATATGGAAGCAGCATAAATACCCATTAGCAGATGATTGGATAAAGAAGTTATGGTTCATATATACAATGGAATATTATTCAGCCATTACAAAAATGAAATCCTACCATTTGCAATGACATGGATGCACCTAGAAGTTATTATGCTGAGTGAAATAAGTCAGACAGAGAAAGATAAATACCATATAATTTCATTTATATGCACAATCTAAGGAACAAAAAAAACCAAACTAGTCAAAAACTGATTCACAAATACAGAGGACAATTTGGTGATGTCCAGAGGGGAGGGGGCTGGGATAATGGGGTGAAGGGTTAAAGAAGTACAAATTAGTAGTTGGGGATGGGGAGCACGGCATAAGGAATGCAGTTAGCATTAATGTAATGGCTAGGTGGAGAGAAAGAGCAATTAGGGGGATCGTTTTATAACTTATATAAATGCCTAACCAATGTACTGTGTACTTGAAACTAATGAAATAATTTTTTTTAAAGATAACTCATCTAAAAAAAGGTTAACTTTAATGCAATAAAATTTACATAAAGTGATGATAATAAGATTTTTTTTTCTTCTCTTTGGAGAAGTATTACCTTCAAACTGGAAAGTGTTATATTTTTTAGATGATAAAATTGAGAGGTAAAGTTAAGATATTGAATAATATTGCCAGGTTTAGTGGGAATGGGGCAAGGGCTTGATGGGTTGAATTTATTCCCTGAAATTGATATGCTTGTATTCAATTGGAACACATAAAACCTAGTTTTGGGGTTTGAACAACTTACTGCAAAGGTACTAAAAATATCAATTTTCATATTAGTTCAAGTGAAAACTTACTTAGTTAAGTTAGTTCATCACAAGTCCAGTATGATTTGAGGTATGAAATGGCTGCAAAAAAATATACTACAGGTCTAGGCAGTGTTAATATAGGTAGAACTAAATTTGGGAAATAAATAAACAGTTCTGCGTTGCATAATTTCTCGCCTCTTCTGGAATATTAGGCCATTTTGGACCCAAAATTTAAAGAATGAATTTGGCAAATAGAAGGACAACCATACCGTTAAGAGGTCTAAAAATCATGTTTGTAGAAGGGACAGCTTTAGATTTGGGAATACTGATCACTGAAAAGTGAGATTATAAGGTAAAATGAGATAAGTTTACAAATATTTGAAAGGTATTGATAAGAGGGATTAGGTTTATTCTCTAGGTAGATTTTTTGAATAGAGCAGTGTTCTCAGTCTCAGCACTGTAGACATTGTCTGGATAATGATTTGATGTGGGGGTTGTCTTGTCTATTGAAGAATATGTAGCAAGATGTGAAATCAGAGGTTCTGAGCACTCTATTAATGGTCTCTGGGTTTATTACATCTTTCAGATTTACAACTATCATAAATATAGTTACCACATAGGTCTAACGTAATGCATGGCAGTGTCAACCCTTGAGAAGCCAGATAGCACATAGGTGTTTACATTGGCAATTTAATTACATTGGCTATTGGACTTGGTCAGCATGTGCTAAACTTTGATCTATCTTTCCTATGAGAAAAAACATTGTTTTGTCTGGCCACTATTTTTTCAGCTGGTTACAAATCACTGCTACTGCATGAGAAAAAAGAGAAAAAATAGTGTTTTTTTTTTTTTAATTTAGCTCTGCCTGTGTCATTTCCTTACTAATTTTTATATTTGAGAGGTGCATAGAATTTTATTGGGGTGAAGAAGGGAACAACAGACAGATGGGCAGTCAAGCTTGGTATATAAAAATGCATACAGAGGCCTGACTGGTAATATCTTCTAGCCCAAGCCATGTTCCTGAGTAAATTATTTAGAATTTACATATGAAAGATCTCTCTGAGATCAGTTTTCCATCTGTGACCTGACAGCTTGTGGATGAACATTTAGTGTGTTTTTAAAAAGCCACTATTTTACATTTGATTCATGTGTGTGTCAAATGAAAGCATAGATCTCTCCATTCTTTAATCTCTTCTAAACTCTCTTTACTAATGAATAATTATAGGACTTCTCTGTGGCATGTGCTTTGTAAGAGGGATGATGGCTGTTACTGAAGGTCACTCAAAAAGAATTTATTGTTTGTTGATGGTTATTTACTCACAATTGTAGTATATATTCTGCATGCCTCTATATCTGTCCCTCTTTCTCTATCTTTCTATCTCATCTTCAAACTTTGCCATAATGTTCATTCTTATTTGAAGAGTATATGATTTATGGTTTACTATAATGTAAGAAAGAATTTTTGAATTGTGGAAATAGGATGATGTATTTTATATTTGACTCTTTTAGATATAGCAGGTCATATCATGTACTTTTTTTTCGATTTGGAGTAATCATCAATTCGGAATTCTTTTGGAATTGGTAAAAATGTAAGACTTGAGTTGGACATTTTCCAAGAGAATATACTTGATTGATTTATTTCATTGTTTTGTTTTAATTAATAACTTTTGACTGAACTAATCATAAAGGAAACAAACCTTTTGAAAGCTTGATTATGTTTCTGAAGTTTGTAAATTTTACATTCATGTTGTCACTGTTCTATTATTTTTTTCCCTGTGTTATTACAAAACCATGTGTTCACATTTTAAAGAAAAAATATTTTAAAATTTCAATAACAGAACACAACTATTTATAAAAATATTCCTTTTTATTCTTTATTTTGTGAATATACTTAGGTGGCTTTATATTTTTTCTTTAAGATTTCTATATTAAGTATTTTTAATATTTCTACAATTACTAATGTCAATAACCACATAGTAGTCAGATAGTGCACTGTGATTTACTTAATCATTCCTCTAATCCTTTTATTGATTTCCTTTTAGTAATTTTGATAATGCTATAAATATTCTTACCTCGATAGCTGTTCTTTCTCTGCTGAATTAATTACTTATGAATATTTTATGACTTTTGAAACTTATTATCATTTTGCAGCCAGGAACAGTCAGGGATACAATTTGATAGTTCCATAATTGTATATAAATATATTAGTTTTATCATATCATGAAAATTCAGTGTCAATATTTTAATTTTTTCATTTTAATAGATATAAAATTATATCTTAATGATATCTTTTATTAGTTCTAACCCCTATGGACCTCCTGCTCCTTCTCCGGGCGGGGCACCAGCCGATACCACCACCCCGGCCATCCTCCCCTTGGGAGAAGCACCACCCCAGGGGCAGCACACAGACAGGCCCTTTATGGTTTATGTGCCTTTCTCGACTAGTGACCTGTACAACTGGAAGGCACAGAATCCACCTTTCTCTGAGAAACCCCAGGCATTAATAGGACTCTTAGAAAGTGTCTTTCAGACTCACTGCCCCACCTGGGATGATTGCCAACAGCTTTTAATTACCCCCTTGACCCCTCAGAAGAACGTGGATGCATTCAGACTAAAACATAAAAGATACCTGTGGGAGGGAGGAGAGTTGAAGAAGCAGGGGAACAGATTGAGGAGGAATTTCCCTCCACCCGCTCAGACAAAATTCTCAGGCAGGGAGAACGTCATTAGATCGGTACCACCAGATTCTAATTGGGGGAATTAGGATGGCTGCTTGCCAGCCAACTAACCTTTCTAAGGTAACTGGTTATACAGGGAGGACCTCAGGAATCCCCTGGAGTGTCTCTTGAGAGGTGTACCGGGTATACACCCCATTGATCCTGAGGCCCCTGAGAACCAGCAGGAAATTAATATAGCCTTTGCTACTCAGGCAGCCCCTAATATCTGAAAAATTAGAAGGTTTTGCAAGGATGAACCTGTCCCAACTTGTTGAGATAGCCCAGAAGGTGTTCAACAACAGGGAGGCACCAGATGACCCCAAATATGGCTAAAATCCAAAGCTACTGTCATCACCCAGCCAATCTGTTGCCAGACTCAGACCCCAGACCCCTTCATGACTGCACAGATTTCACAGATGCTGTATTCCTTGCGGCCAGACCTCAAAGACTCCCTCTGCCTGAGGCCGATGAAGTTCTGTTCACGGATGGGAGCAGCTTCATACAGGAAGGAAGTAGGTATGCTGGGGCAGGGTCGTAACTCTAACTGGCACTATCTGGTCACAAGCTCTCTCCCCATAGGACTTCTGCTCAAAAGGCAGAACTCATCGCCTTCACTGAGGCACTAAGATGGGGAAAGGATAAGGCAGTCACAATAACACTGACAGCCGATACGCCTTTGCCACTGCACATGTACATGGAGCCATCTACAAGGAAAGAGAGCTTCTGACTTCAGCTAGAAAGGACATTAAGAACAAGGAAGAGATCTTAGCCTTACTTGAAGCCATATGGATGCCTAAGGCTCTGGCTATTGTTCTTTGTAAAGGGCATCAAAAAGGAAATAGTCCTGAGGCTGAGGGAAACCAATGAGCAGATGCAGAGGCAAGAACAGCAGCCACAAGGTAGGGGCCCCACCACATCTACTGACTGTTGTCCCTTACCCAGAACTGCCTCTGTTTCAAGATAAGGAGCCACTAGGAACCAACAGGGTTGGTGGACGACCCCAGATGGAAAAATCGGGCTCTCATGGGCCCTTGGAAGGACTCTCCTCCACCAACTACCAGACCACACACCTAGGGAACTAAGATGCTCCAGAAGGGAGAAGAACCACAGAAGATTGCCTCATGATGCCTGGCTTGTGCCCAAGTTAATCCAAAGAAGGGGAGATAGAAGAACCTGGCATAGAGAAAAGGAACTTATCCGGGGACCACTGGGAAGTCGATTTCACTGAGGTAACCCCAACTGTGGGGTACAAATATTTACTTGTTTTTACTGACACCTTTTCAGGATGGGTAGAGGCCTTCCCTACCAGGAAAGAGACTGCCTTAGTAGTTACTAAGAAACTACTACAAGAAATCCTCCCTTGATTTGGTCTCCCCAGAACTTTAGGGTCAGATGACGGGCCAGCCTTCATAGCAAAGGTATCACAGCAATTGGCTAGCTACCTAAATTTGCAATAGAAACTCCACTGCGCTACTGGCCCCAAAGTTTGGGCCAAGTAGAGTGAATGAATCAGACCCTAAAGGAGACATTAGTCAAATTAGGATTAGAAACTGGTGGGACCTGGGTAGAACTTCTACCTTTGCTCTCCAAGCCAGGTGTACTCTGTATATTAATGATTACCCATTTGAAATTTTCTTTGGAAAACCCCACCTTTAGTACCTAGAATAGAAGATGAGAAAAAGGCAGAACTGCATGACCTTGTCTTACTTAAGTCTTTACAGGCCCTTCAA
Source organism: Eonycteris spelaea (assembly GCA_003508835.1). NCBI lineage: Eukaryota > Metazoa > Chordata > Mammalia > Chiroptera > Pteropodidae > Eonycteris > Eonycteris spelaea. The sequence goes on along the minus strand of PUFA01000127.1, from coordinate 3,329,620 downwards.
AGTGTACAGAAGAAAATTTGGTCCCGGGTTTGTGCTGTCCACTCAGCTCTGGGGGACAAACTTCCCCATCAGTTTCAGCCTGGGGACTCTGTGTGGATCCGAAGTTCACTTCCAAAGGACTAAAACCCAAATAAAAAGACCCTTCACTGTCTACCTGATGACGCCCACTGCAGTTAAAGTAGACGGCATCCCATCATGGATTCATCACTCCCACGTGAAAGCAGCAGAGAGTGGACAGCTCAAGAAGATGGGCCCTTAAGACTAAGACTCAAGGTACATAAGTATAACCCTCTGTTTTTCCTCTTTTCCTCTTTAGCCCAGGCATTCAACCAGACAACCAGAACCAGAAGGAACATTAATAACTTTGCTAACGACAATACACAAGGTCTTAAATAAGACCACCCCAGACATAGACAAGATTGCTGTTATGTCTAAACCCAAACTCCCTTATTATGTCGGGGTAGGAACTCCCCTAAACTGAGCTCAGCAGGCTAGAACTTCAAGTTGATTCACTAGCAGAAGTAGTCCTTCAGAATAAAAGAGGTTAAATTTATTATTCTTAGAACAAGATGGATTATATATGGCTCTAGGTGAAACCTGTTGCTTCTAGAGTAATAACTCTAGAGTAATTAAAAAAGCTTATGACTAGTGCAGAGAAATTTAGATGCCAGAGAAAGACAGGAATAGGAATCAAATAACTGGTTTCATGGATGTTCAATTGGTCACCATGGCTAACAACCCTTTTATCTGCTGTAGCTGGACCCTTAATCATCCTCCTCCTCTTGTTAACTTTTGGACCATGTTTCCTTAATTTCTTGCTTACATATATAAAAAAAGAGTTAATTCTATAAGTCTTTTAGTATTACAGAATAGAGGCTATAAGCAAATTCTGTATAAAGAATCAAAGATTTGATTGTCTGCTAAGGCCAGTGGGGAATGTGGTGGCTGAAAAATTGACTCTTACTGGAAATTACTGCTTGACTATTACTATGGGAACGTAGTCCTTTGATTATAGAAACATAACATTCTAAACAAGCTTTCCGCTTCTGTAACCCCGCTTATGCACCTGACCTGTGAGTTGACAGGTAATGAATAGAAGAAGGATAGACCTTTGTGTTTAGACAGAATGAAGAATGGGATTTTGGGCTTAAAAACCCTGTACCTCTACATTTCGGGGCTGCTTAATTTGGGGTCTGTGTACCTGTGGCAGACCCAGCTGGCTGAATAAAGAGTGTTTCCTAAAACTCACTCACTGAGTTCTGGTGGTCCGTGTGTCTTTGGGAGGCTGGAGGCTATAACAAGGTATTACTTGGGGGATGGTAGGGAATGAGGAATTTGATCATATGTTGAGGGTGATCATATGTCAAGGATGGGAGGATTCTTTCTAAACTGGCTAGTGAGGGTTTTATTTTTTTATTTATTTTTTTTTTGTTTGTTTTGCTATAACTGAGCTAGGCAGGCTAGTTGTAAAGAGGGCTCACAGGTACCTGACTAAAGTTTGATCAAGGAGAGTGTTTGTCAGTGTAAATCATGATTTTACCTTTTTTCTGAAAATTATCTTAGCAGTTGGTAGAAGGATGATCTCACTGGCAGAAGAAGAACCTAAAGTTGTGTAATGATGAACAAATTTGGCCAAGAGTGAAACAAAGAAAAAACAAAAACAATGCGTGTCTTGTCTCATGGCAAATTATGTCAATTCTTTGAATATCTGTTTCTTCTTACTAGAGTTGAAAGGTAATAATTATAATGCCTACTTTACAGAGTCATATGCAGATAAATGCAGTAATGTGGGTTATGTTTTTCAGATTGGTATTATGTTAGTATGAAGTTATGACTACATTTCAAAAAGAGCTGTGGACTAGAAACACGGTAGAGACTGCTAATTGACTCCTAGAAACCATTTTCTTCTTTCCTGTTGTGGAACTTCTATTTTTAGTTGAGTGAATTACTGTCCACTTATTGTCTTCATCTCCCAGCCTCTTTGATCATTTAGTACAGTTGTGGGATTGAGTTTTGGTCACAAGAAATGAGCAGATTGTGGGGTATGGTTTTAGAAGGGTTTTTTTTTTTAATCTAATTTTTTAACTAGAAGCTGAACTTGCTTTGTAATTCAGTTACTTTTGTTAAAAGTGCTCTGTATTCACATAGACTATGCCCTTTCAAATTATTTTTTTTAGTACAAAGATTTTTTTACAAGTTTGATAGCTATCTTTTCTTGGTTTGTATTTCTTTTGGCATTTATTTCACACTACTGTTATCAACTAACCCACCTTCCGTAACCAGAGGCATTTAAAGAAATATGCAATGTCAAGGGAACAAAGAGAACAGGGGTTTTTATCTTTAATTTACAGTTTGCTTCGAAATTCTGAAATTTGCTCTGAAATCTTTAAATTGTGAGATTGTTAAGGGTGGAAAATTTTCCAGTAAGCCAGTATTAAGGATTTACTTCTGATTCTGTTAACCAGGGTGTGGTAATCTGCTCAAAGATATGCTAACGGCCAACTTCCGCTTCTGTAATCTGTTTGTTTGATTGATGTTAACCAGATCTGCTAACAGTCATCTTTTGCTTCTGTAATCTGTTTACTTGTTTTAGGCTTTATAAACTACCTCTTTTGGGAGCTCAGGGCTGATTCTCTGGTGGGGAGAGTCAGTTGCCGGCTAACAAAGGCTTACAATTCTTCTCAAGTGGCTCCGTGGGTCTTAAATTTGATTGCGCCACAAGATAATATGGCAAAAATGCACAAAAATTATTTTTCAACTTTGCTACTTCTTTAATATATTTTTAAAAAAGGCCTTAAACTTTATTTTTACTCAGCTTAAACTCATCAGAGTGAATATGAGTAATGTAAATCATTTAGTCAAATATCCATTTGGGACTCAGAATTATCCACAGTTTCATAAAGGTCCAGATAATTGTGCAGCAATACACTCAGTCATATTAGAGATATATTTTAAACCCTTAAGGAAACAGGTCTTGAACATTTCTACTAAACAACTTTCCCCCTCCTACCTTCCCCAAAAGTAAAATGAAATCCAAAAAATGACTATATCAAAATTCTCTGGTTCAATTCATTCATTAGTGTGATTAAAAAATTTTACCAAATCCTTCTACCCTTCCCAAAGGAACTTTTTCCCCTTCAAGATGGCTCCATTTTGTAAATCCATGTAGAGCATATTGTTCTTATATTTTTCTAAAATTTTTATCCTCTTGATATTTTTATCATTATGTGCATTTAAGAAATAATTTCCTCAGATTCTGTATTTGTGTCAAGACCAACATAAAAATAACAGAATAAAGAAATTTGATTTGTTTGGGTTATGTTCTGATTAACATAAATATGAATATATCAATTGCTTCACCAGCACTTGTATTTAATGCACTGGTTCACTGAGACTAATCTTAAAAGTGAATATTTTCCTCTTTCACAGTATCCTTTCCTGAAAGGGGATATAAATGTCTGAGTTAGACATCAGCCCTGAAATGCTTTGAAAATTTACTTTTAATACCCATTAGTATATGAACTCATTTCAACTCAGGAAAGATATTAGAGAAAAGCAATATGGATTCATTTATAATGATTCCCTTGCTTTAGGAAATCATTAACTTTGGAAATTAAGAGATTAGGATGACTAAATTTCTCCTTAAAATAGCTCATATCTAGGGAGAATTATGAGTGGGATAAAAGGTACTAGTTCTATGTACAGAGGACTTGAATGAAAGTTTAATATATTTATAATTAGATCATAGAACCAGGAATGGACTAAAATCTAGTTCATTCGAGGCTTTTCTGATATACCACACAATGTTCTACTTGCATAAACATGCATGAGTTTAAAAATTAGAGTTTTACTACTTTTCTTTTTCCCACTTTTCTTCTAATTCTGACTAGTTCTCTTGATTACACCAGATTTGTGGTTTCCTCACTAACCTTCTGCCACATTTTGCTTACCATGTCACTTTCCTAGGAGATATCACCTGTTAGCTGTCCTGGCCTCCTGCTTACTATATAAACAGAACTTCTTTTCCTTAAAAAATTAAAAAAAATTAAAAAAAAAAAAATTACAATAGACATTAAATATTATATTAGTTTCAGGCATACAACATAGTGGTTAGGCATTTATATAACCTACAAAGTGATTTCCCCAACAAGTCTTATAACCACTTGATATCATGTATAGTTATGATAATATTATGTATTCCCTAAGCTGTACTTTACATTCCCATAACTATTTTGTAACTGCCAATTTGTATTTCTTAATCCCTTCACCTTTTTTCACCCAGGCCCCCAAACTCCTCCCTATCTGGCAACCATGTTTGTTCTCCACATCTCTAAGTTTGTTTCTGTCTTGCTTGTTCATTTATTTTGTTTTTTAGATTCCACATGTAAGTGAAATCATAGGTTTATTTTTCACTGACTCATTTCACTTAGCACAATACCCTCTAGCTCCTTCCATGGTGTTGCAAATGGTGAGACTTCATTCTTTTTTTATGGCTGAGAAATATTCCATTGTATATATGTACCACTTCTTTATCCATTTGTTTTTTGATTAGAACATTTAATCCAATTACATTTAAAGTAATAAATATTTACAATAAATGTTGAAGTCTCTTTAATATTTATTGTAATAGTGGTTTGGTGGTCATAAACTACTTCAGCTTTATTTTTGGTCTGAGAAGATCTTTATCTGTCCTTTGATCCTAAATGATAGTTTTGCTGGGTAGAGTAATTTTGGATGTAGGTCCTTGCTTTTCATTACTCTGAATATTTTGTGCCAATCCCTTCTGGCCTACAAAGTTTCTGTTCATAACTTTGTTTCTGTTGTTCATATGACAGTCTTATAGGAGCTCCCTTGTAGGTAACTAATTGCTTTTCTCTTGCTACTTTTAATAGTTTATTTTTCTCTTTAATGTTTGGCATTTTAATTATCATGTGTCTTGGTGTGGGGTTCTTTGGGTTCATTTTGTTTGGTACTCTGCATTTCTGGACTTGTATGACTATTTCCTTTACCAGGTTAGGAAAGTTTTCATCATTATTTCTTCAAATAGGTTTTCAATCTCTTTTTCTCTTCTCTTTCTGGTGCTCCTATGATGCAATTATTGTTATGCAAGATATTGTCCCAGAGGTCCCTTACACTGTCCTCATTTTTTAAAATCTTGTTTTTCCTTTGCCTCTTCCGATTTGGTGTTTTCTGCTACCTTGCCTTCCAAATCACTGATTTATCCTCTGCTTCTTCTAATCTGCTATTGATTACCTCTAATGTATTTTTTTATTTTGGTTATTGCATTCTTCATTTCTGACTGGTTCTTTTACTGTTCCCCTTCTCATTTTTAATGTTTCTTATCTCCTTGTTGAATTTCTCATTGAGATAATCTATTATTTTTCCTACGTTGTTTGATAATCCTTATTGCCAGTGTTTCGAATTCTGTATCTGGTAGATTGCTTGCCTCCAATTTGTTTAGCTTTTTCCTGGAGATTTCTCCTTTCATTTGGGACATGTTTCTTTGTCTCTCATTTTGGCTGCCTCCCTTTGTTTGTTTCTGTGTACTCAGTAGATCTGTTACCTCTCCAGTCTTGGCGGAGTGGACTTATATAGTAAGTGTCTCGTGGGGTCCAATGGTGCAGTCTCCCTATTCACCTGAGCCAAGATCTCTAGGAATGTCCCTTGTGTGGTTGTGGGCCCTCTCCTGTTGTAGTTGAGGCTTGATTGCTGTTGGTATGTCAGTAGGTGGGATTGACCCTCAGGCTGACTGGCCGTGAGAACTGACCGTGTCTTTAGCAGAGAAGCTATTGTGTGGGGGCAGAACCCACAGAGCAGGATTTACTTTAGCAGGGCTCAAGCTTTTGCCAAATCCACCCTTTGGGTGTGTCATATGTTGCACTAATTGAACAGTGCTCTGGTGTGGTCTGAAGCCGTTGGTTCTGAGGTTTCTCGGGAATGGCTTCTCTCCAGTGCAGATCTTGGTCAGCTGCTACCTATGTTTTGCCTGGGGCCACCTGGTAGGAGCTACAAAATGATCTTACGTTGGTAGATGCCTGTGCTGAGCTTGGAGGCACCTGGGAGTAGTTATGCTGTGAGGCCAGCCCCCATTTGTTTGATGTTTGTGGACTTTTGAGAGATTTTAGGAAAGTCTACAGCCAGGTACAGCCTGGCCCCTTGCGTGGATTAGCCTCTGAAAGAGGTTCTGGCTGGGTGTGTGAACTGGGTGGGGCAGGGTATCAGAGACTCACCAGGCTAGGATGAGAGTGTTATTAGCTGGGTTAGTGGAGACACAGACTTGCCACCTGCCTACATCTGTAGGCTAAGTAGGGGGAGGGCTCAGCAAAGGAAGAAAATGGCAGAGAGAGCTGCCCTGCCCCCACCATCTCTTTTTCCTAAGCCAGAGAGTTTAGTCCTTCCCTCTACGTCCTTGGTGCTTTTTGAGCTGCTGCGCTTTCACTGGTGCTTAGGGTAAGTGTTTGTGGGCAACTAAGTCCATGTATGGAACCTCTGAGAGGATACCTGGGTTTCTAGCAGCCCTTCATATCACCTGGATTGAGTCCCTGCTGATTTTTGCAGCCAGCTCTTTTGGACACTCTTCTTCCCAGCACTTATGCACCAGGCTAGGGAGCCATTGTGGGACTGGGACCTCTTACTCTTAGTGGCGACCTCTGTAGGTAAGACATCTCTCTTGATTTTTAACTGCCACATGCGGAAGTGGGACCAGCCCATTTTACATTTTTGCCACTCCTGCCAATCTCACTTGGCTTCTTTATATTTTTAGTTAAAGGAGTTCTGTTCAGCTAGTCTTCAGGTGATTCCCAAAGGCGGTTGTTTTATGATTTAGTTGTAATTTTGATGTAGTCATGGAAGGAGGTGAGCACAGCATTTACCTACTCTGACATCATTACAAAAAGTAGGACTTCTTTTATGAATTATAGTTGTCTTGTCAGGTCTGTTGAGCTGGACCAGGTAATATATAGCCTCAATAAAGCCTCAGTAGTAAAATAGTACACACACACACACACACACACACACACACACACACACACACAATTCTTCCCTTAAAGGGAAGATGGACATAAGTAATCAAGTCCCCATGCCTTTCCCTCTGCAATAATTTCAGCTCCGATAGCTCCACTTGACCCTAGTCATCTAACCTCAGCCACCCAGGGGATTAAAAACTTCACAAAAGCTTGAAACAGTTCATGGAATGGTCCTATACAACAAAGGATTATCAGCTTTGCACCCAACATGGGTACCTTGTACCTTGAGAAAAAATGTTTTGGGGGAAGTGCAGGTGGGAGAGACAGTTGTGTATCTAGTATCTGTTCTACCTTATTTCTGCCTTTTAATGTCATCTTTGACTCCATACATTTTCTATTATTTTTCATATTTGTCTATGAGTGGTTTGAGGTGAGAGTAAGTGCATTTATTTGTTATGTGCCCATGTTAGGAGGATGGCAGCAGAACCTGATATTTCTGAAAGGCCATACAAAATAGATGAGAAAGATCATTGTAATAATAGTTTCCAAGCATGATGCTTTGTAATGTGAAATTGCTGCTTTTCTGAGCAAGGGGTGGAGTCTATTTGTCTACTACTTTGAATCTGGACCAGCCTTATAATTTGCCTTGACCAATAAAAAGTAGAATAAATGATGTCATTTGAGTTACAAAGTTTAAGGTCTGAGAGGCCTTGCAGCTTCTGCTCTTGTTTCCTCTTGGAACCTTACCATTATCAGGAAGCCTGGGTAGACTTCTGAAATAGGAGACCTTGTAGAGCAAAGTCTCCAGCTGAGAGTCAGAACTAGGTCCTAGCCATGTAACTGGATGTTTTAGACCCTTCAGTTCCAGTCAAGTGGACATATGATTGAAAATGCATAAGTGACTAGATGAAGCCAACAGAAGAAACAATTAGTTGAGCCAAGCCAGCTCACAGAATCATAAGACATAGTACATCATTGTTGTAAGCCCTTAGCTATGGGGATGGGGCAGGGAGGGTTGCTCTATATTAGTAGATAATTGACACATGAGACCAGAGGTGATTGGGCTTAACAGAGACTCAAAGGAAAAAGACCAGACATGGGAATGGAAGACTGGACAGTGTTACAAAGACCTGGATGTACTTAGCAGGGACCCAGTTTAGGCATTTTGGATCAGGAATTTAGTCCCAGAAATGAGTTGGGGCTGAGTAGGATGGGTATGGATGGAGGTAATAAGCACATTAGTGGTAATAAAGATTCCAGTTGTTTAAACTGATTTGTAAGGTGAGGAGAATAATATCACTAATATGTCATATTTTGGTTATAGACCTTTTGACACTAGACCAGGCTCTTAATTCTCCAGGTCAAGATTACAGTTGGTTTCAGACCCATGTAGAAGGCAGGATAGCTGACATACTCAGTTACTCTAAAACAGTAAGCTCTTTAAATATTATTTTCAGCAAGGTTTAATGGCATTATTTTGTTAAGAAAAATAATTGTAGGTAGTCTTAGTTTTCTGACATCTTATCACCAAGTATTAATTTATCAAATGTTCCTTGAGAACAGACACAGGACAAGGCCACTTCTTTCTAGTAGCTTGCAGTTAGGTTGCAAGGATAGGCCACATACACAGGAGGTAGTTATAGGACAGAGAAAGGCAGGATGTGATTAAGAGATAAACATGTGACCAGTGGGATGGAGCTTAGAGAATGTGTGCATCTGGACTTCATTGAGAGGGACTAAGAAGAAGAGGAGCAGTAGTGTAGAGAGGACTATCTGATGGGCAAGTCTGTGAGGTTGGGGATAAGCGAGGGTGAGAGAAGAGAGGATTCTTGCAGGGTTAGGTTGGGGAGAAGGAAGTAATTAGAGAGGAATAAAATTCTAGTTATATAAATCTGATGAACCCACTTTCCAGTTTTCATTCCAAACTAACTCAAACTACTTTCCCACAGGAATAATGGTAGCACAAAGTAGAATAAAGTTAGTAATGAGCCACAGTCTGCCAGACAGAGGTATTGAGTGTCAGCTATCCTTGGAAGGAAATGGTCCAGGCTGTGATGCTTGATCTTGACATTCTGGAAGAATATACTTGTGAATATAGTTCTACAATGTAATTTCAATTACTGTGTTGAGTTTTAAATTGTGCCACAACATGCCTTGTTCTTGTATATCTGGGTTTAATGAAATGCCATATACAGGTGAGTTGTCCAATGTGCAAAGGCATATTTTAATAGCTTTTCAGTTATGGTTAAAAAGATAATGTTAAAAATTTAGCGAATAGGTGGCTCTTATTTTCATTGGCCTCTGTAAGCAGGGACTTGGTAAATTTGATTTCTAAAAACTTTTGAAGACCTGAAAAAAATGCATGTTTGGAAAGGACATGTATCTCTGATACGCATTATTTTATTTTGCTTCCTTTATCAGTGCTGGAGTTTTTACTGACTTTGCCCTGGATCCAATGAAAGCTGCCAAGATGGGATTTCAAAAACCAGGAGATGCTAACATTCTGGAAGATGCTGTGTCTAAGAGGGTTGAAGAATGAGTGAGATGGTTTCCAATGAATGAGATAGATAAACGTGGACCATGATAAAGTTGCCTACTTAGGATATACTGTTGAAGTCCCGTATATATTTGCTGACTTTGAAACCCTGAAGTATTGTTCAAAAACAGAATAGCTGATTGTAGTATTTGAAGCAGGTTCTTTAGCTGGGGTACTATTGTCTTTTACCCAGTGTTTCTGTAGCATCTGTGGTGAATAAAGACAGTATCACTCAAAGACTTGGACATAACGGATGAACAGGGCTTTCTAGATATCATCATGACTGGGACTCTAAGAGACAATGGTTTATCTAGCAATATAGAAGGTTTCGCTCAGCTTTCTTGTCTTCTACCACCTGAGACTGTAGTTTTTGAAGGGGCAACAGACTTTCCCTGAGTAAATAAGGCAAATCTGGACTGAGTTGTGGCTAAAAGTACAACAATGACATTTATACATTTGACTGTATGGGAAACTTCCTACTACTGGTTATTACCCTTGCCTGAAATAAGGGTTTCAAATTTATTTGTTGAAAGAAATAAAGTATCTGTGATTTATCTGTGATGTGATAATTATTTTAAAGCTCATTATGTAAGGATGCTATATTGAATCTGAAAATATTTAGAAAGAACTTAGTTTGCTTTTTAAAACCTGTTAAGGAGACAATGGAAGAGAATTACTTTTAGAGTAGAACATTCTGATTCCTACTCATTAATTATCAGATGTTTAAGTGCTTTCACTTAACACAACTCCTAATTTTTTTACCCTGTTGAAGGTTGCTAAAATTGTCTTACTATGAGATTTTTATAGGAGTCTTTGGTATAAATTTTTTTTCAAGAAGAGTAAAATATAAATAAACTTGGCCTTTTTTAGAACAAAATAGTTAACAAAGTGTGGTATTTTATAGTGCCTTTAATTAGTAGATATCAGCAGACATCCACTGTAGAAGAATGAACTAAAAAGTTTCAAATAAGCAATTAGGAAGACTAAATAGAAAACTTCATGGCAGCCATGTGCAAACCTGACAATAAAATCTGGCCCTAATCAAATGAGTCAGTGTGTCTGAAGAAGGGTGTTTGCAATATTACAAGCATAAATAATCAAAGAGTTCATCACTGAAGGACCAGGAGAAAATTCAGAATATTCTTAAATTGATGTAACAAGCAGGACCAACTGTTATTTTTGGAGGATATAAGTGATTAAGGTGGCACAAAATCAAAGGGTATTTTATTTTCAGATAGTTGCTGGAGAATTAAAGTAATTTAACCTGTATTGTAATTTTATTAGTTATAAATGCTTAGTTTAGAGACAATAATTAGGAGATAATACAGAAGTAATAAGGAAGTCAGGGTAAAGATAATTGCTCTAAATTCTTCTGCTTTAAAGGAAGTCATGGTGAGAGCTTTTTTTTTTTTTTTTTATCAACCTTTAAAATAAAATGCCTCTATAGTAATATATAGACAGAAACTAGTGCTGTGTTGTACATCCAGGTTAAAATAAAAGCCTAAGAGACTGTAGGGAGATCATGTGGAATGGTGGTTCTGAGACAATTAAGTTCAATTGTATAGCAGCGATTTAGCTACACCATCTAAGGCTAAACTATTAATATTTTTGAGCTCCATTTCCTCATTTTTGAGATGATAATAATACCTATCTGGGTGTGTTTACGAAGGTTACATGAAATCATAAGTTTAAAATTATATGCACAACAAATGGTAATAAATAGTCAAAATTATTAAAGTTAATATATGAGTCTGAAAATGTGGTCTTTTGAGGCCGGCATAATTTCCATACGATAAGACAAACACAGTTTTGATGAATTTGGACATTTGTGCACAATCAACCACAAACCAAATCAAGATAAACAGTTCCATCACCCCCAAATTTCCCTCATGCTTTTTTAGAGTTAGTTCCCAAACACTGCCCTTGCTCCAGACACCAGCTGATTTGCTTTCTGATACTCTAGTTTCAATTTGCCTTTTTTAGAGTTTCATAAAAATGAAAAGCACCTTCTCCCCCTCAATTTTTTTCTTCCTTTTTTCCTTCTGCCCCAGTGTGGAGTAACAACTGTTAACTATTGACCTTTTCACTTTTCTCAGCTGCAATTAATGCATTTTTGAGAGGGGAGGAGGTTAGTTTTACATCCCAAAAGAATACGTTTCAGTAGACAATACTGTTTCTCATGTGTGATAAAACTGACAAATTACACCTGTGCAAGACATGATATTGACCATGCTATTTCTCTGAAAGGCCACTAAAGCAAGTTTCACACATTATTTTCCTCTGGGAAAAATGTTAAATGTTGGCTCTGAGTGTTTTCTTCAGTATTTATGCTTATCCAGGTTTATCTGTGCCACAAAAATTGTGAGAAAAGATGTATGCATGTTTTTAGTTTGATCATTATTAGCCTTTTTTTTTTTTTTTTTTTGAGTCAGAGGGAAAATATGTTCTTTAAGTAGAAACTTAGATACTCCACCCAGGTTGTGCTACAGCTGTGCAGCCAATTCAGGCACTGCTGATGGGATAGATTGTCTAACATGGGAAACTTTGTCACTGCTTCTGGGGCTGGGGGAGGTTCGAACTACTGGAACATTTGAAAACTTTATTATGAGCAGTTAACTGGTCTAAACATTACACTGACTAATTCTATCTCAAGAGAAATATATTCTGTATTAAACCACTTTAAATGAGTCGAGCCACATTCTCATCCTCCTCCCTAACAAATTATAGTGCTTCATTACTGTATTTATTTTACTATATAAAAAATACTTATATGGGTAAATGAGTTAAACTATTTGGCTCTTAGCTCCAAGATGGAAGGGGTTAGCTTATGATTTCACTTATAGACTGATCTGTAACATTAAAATTCAAGAATATGAAGAGAACATGAAGAGAATGAAAACAGAAACTTTCATGACATTTCTATTTTCATTTCTTTTTTTCAGAAAAATTGAGTCTTAGTTGAAATTACCTGTACAAATACTGATCTTTACAAATGGCTTTGGATGCATATCAGTTATATTATAATCAGAAAATTATGAAAAGGAGAATTTCAATGAGAATAGAACCAGAAAATATTCTTGGTCGAATATGACTTCAAAGGAAAGTGTCTAGAATTTTGTTATTAGCAATTTCATTTTGACTTTTTTCCCCTAAGAATTCAAAGCATATACTACTTTAGAGAAAAAAATCTGAAGCATGCTAGCGGGCATATATTGACAGTTCTAAATGTTTTTTATGAAAGATCTATGGTTTGAAAAAAAAACACTCTGTCAGTAATTGCTGTTATAATGTTGGAGAACTAGGAGCTCATTTCCTGTGAACTGCTTCTCCTAGATTTTCAAGGATTTTCTGGGGTTTCAATAAGGAAAAAAATATTCTTTGTCTTACTCGGTATGTCACTCTGTCAAAGTCTACATTTTTTTTTCTTTACTTCTTACCCCTGATTTCTGAGTCTGATCTGTGCCCTTTGACCTTGATTGGAGAGAACAATGGCTGGGTTTTCATTCTCTCATACCAATACTTGGAGTTATATGACATGAATTACATCTTGAGTAGTAATAATTTAAATGCTAGGAATCTCTACATTTCTGGTGAATACAAGCTTTTAAGCAATTAACACTATTTGTTGTTCTATCTAAGTTTTTATTTTTAAAACTTAAAAATTTTCAAGTGCAGTATTTATAGGCAAAATGAGAGATATGTGGGATCTACTTCAGAATACTTCGGTGTGCCAGTAAATGATTGTTTGACTCAAATCTATTTTCCTACTATCTTCTGATTTTCTTTCTGTTAAGAAAATACATTTCTCCAACTCTCTTTCACTCTGGATTCCAGTTTTGGTCAAGGGGAGATACTAGTGGAAGAGAGAATGGCAGGAAGGATAAGCCAAGCCTGGGTACCCCACTCCTAATCACTCTTGCCTCTTGTACAATCTCTGGTTGTGAATGATCTCCTCTGTAGCTCCAAGTATAACTGAACAACTCTCATCATGGTTCTAGCAGTGCATCTTCTGTTGTTCTAGCTCCACAGATAGCCTTGACATCTGGGCTCTGATAACAACATCTCTTTTTATGGTTCTTCCAACTTTAGGGTTGCCTGGCTGTTGTCCATCCCTGTGTTGATTTGAGATCTCCTTTTAAGCTCAGAATTTCTATCATCTGTGAAAAATCCACTTATTTTTAAGGCTTTGTGCTTGAAAAAAAAACAAAGTTGTTCTTATTTTCTGGCTGGACCTTATTGACATATCCTCAAACAAACAAACAGAAAGGTTGGAGAAACCTTCGTTTCTGGTATGGTGGCGTAAGCCCACTCCAGCCAGATCCATCCACTGATGACACATAGAAACTCAGAACAAAATAAACAAGCAAAATGAAGACTTTGAAAGTTAATCTAAAGGACAGATTTTGAAAGGAGATCACAATTTGGAGAAGTTAAATGCTTGGGAGTAGAGTTTACTATTTATTTTTTCCTTTCATAGTTTTCCTCTAAGGGCAGTCCCTAGCCACAGGTTTGTACAGTGGCACGTGCAGCTAAAACTAATACAAATTTCATCTTTCTGAACAGGGAAATCAGAAAAGGGAGCCTCAGTTGGTCAGAGAGCTTGAAGGGGGAAATCCTGTCTGAGAGAAAAGAGCAGGGGAGAGAGCAAGCACACGTGTGTTAACCTAAACTAGTCTTAGACTGACCCTAAAGTATGCAAAGAAACAAGCAAAGAACTATAGCCAAGGTGTAGGGAGCGTAACTGAAATTTGAATCATTTGAACAAGTCTCCTGACTAACACATGTATGCTCAACCCAATGTAGCAAAAGTTTAAAGAAGTAAATAGAAATTTGAACTACCAATACAGAAGGCAAAACAAACCTAACCAGAATGAATGCCTTCTAAACTGGAAACATTAACATTCTTCAGAGCATTATAATAGGACCTAGTGCCTATGCAGTATAATATTCATGTCTAGAATATAATTCAAAATTACTCAAAATGCAAACATCAGGAAAATATGACCAATTTCAAGGGGGAAAAGGACACACACACACACACACACACACACACACACACACACCACTAGATGACCCAATATTGTGAGCATCAGACAAGATTTTAAAGCAGCTGTTACAACTATGCTTCATGAGGTCGAGAAAAGTACACAATATCACACAGTTATCATACATAATTAGTTTTGGGCAATGATAATTATCAGGATTATAGTTTGAATTGCTTCTTTTTTATTGTGGTAAAATATACATAATGCAAAATTTACCATTTTAATTATGTTTAAATGCACAGTTCTATGTCATTAAGGTTGTCATGCAACTATCACCACCATCCATCTACAAAACATTTTCGTCAACTTCAACTGAAACTCTGTACTTATTAAATAAACACTAGAGATAACTAGGGTGTTTCTCTTTTTGTATAATTAAAAGGACAACTGACAAGTAGAAATTTGATGTTAACTATTGTAATGGAAAATTGTGGTCTTTCATTCAATTTTCAGATCTAAATTCACAGACCCAGAGCCCATTGATTGTAGGTGAGCTGGAGAACTCTTAAAGAAGATCCTGCAATGTCATTAGAAGTGTACAAAACAAATACTTCTTTCATCCTTTCTTAAAAAGACCTGATATTATTTGCTAGGATAACTTTATGATAAGTAAACAGGATTGGACATTGATACCAGGGGACCTAAAACACCATCGTAGTCCTCTAGGCAGACTTGGTCTTGGCTCATGTTTGTTTCAAGGCAAGCTCTACTGGTCTTTGGGCCTATTTAAAGTTATTTCCTCATATCTTGACTGTATAATTGGGATAGATACAATTAGCAACTGACAGAATTCAGTTGTATATATCTGTCTATAGAGTAATGACGATCATAATAGAAATGGTCATTTCTGCTACATTATATACCATTGACCTCTCACTTCTTTCCTTAAAGTCTCTTCTTCCTTGGCTTCCATGCTTCTGATATTGTGCTGTTACTTATTCTGTCTATAGAGTAATGGGCAAATAGCTGAAGCCCTTAAAAATGTCATCCACTGTCCTGGGCATAATGGTTAATGTGAAAGGCCTGGAGAAAAAATTAGTCCTCCAAGCAGAGTGAACAGCCAGTTTAAAGGCTCTGAGATGGGGATAAAATTGATACATTCAAGAGACATAAGTGAGAGCATTGTACCTGGAGGGTAAGATGGGAAGAAAAGAGAAAAAAGTAAAGTTGTAAAAATAGAAGAGTAGGATAAGTCATTAATCTTAAGAAACAATAGATAATATGTATATAGTTTTAAGTGTTATTTATTATCACAGGACAGGTGCAAGGCAGAGATAGTTAATATGCACAGGAGGGTAAAGATACAACAAGAAATATTTGGGGAGTGGATAAAATGTAAAAGATCTGGGCATTTGTTGGATATGGGGCATGAAGGTAGAAAAGGATTCTAGGATGACGCTTGCGTTTCTGGTTTGAATGACTATGCTTTCATTATAGTAAAATTATCTGGAAAAAAATAACACGAATAAAAGCAAGTTTGAAGTGGGCAGAATAATGAGTAAAATTTGAACATGCTGTATTTGAAGGAAATATATGAGTGAAATATGTCTATATTAGAATGTTAGACTGTAAATGTCAATATGTAAATATATGATTATAAGTGTTTGACTAAAAAAACTAATTTAAACAAGATAGAACTTATGTCTTTCTTATGTCAATAAAGTTTAGAGATCAGAGTCCAGGTCTGATTTGTGCCTGGCTCTTGAATTATAAAGGTGATTGAATACCAATGAAAGGAGGGTGGTGTAATTGAATTAAAGTTATCATTATTCATAGTTCCACTAGAAATGAGAGCCATGCTATGCAGGGCCACCTGGGGAAAGCACCAGAGTTGGTCAGGAGGTGGAAGAAGGAGTGATGAGAAAGCACAGGTCATAACCCTCATTGGGCTTTCTGTGGGGAAGGAAGGCAGGGCTGATGTCACAGTTTAGATTTGGCTAGTTTGAATAATTCTGATGGGCTTTGGGGCAGAAGAGATGTCCTTAGTTATTTGGTATCTAACCCTGGATTGATTTGGGGCAGGAGAAATATTGGCTTGGTGTGTGAGTTAAGATGATGGTCTGGGATGTGGGCTCAGTACTGGTTGTTTTTCATACAAAATATGTGTTTGCAGGCAAGTTGTTTATTATCTCAAAGAATTAACTAGCTTGGAAGGGGCAGTATCCTCAGCTAGTAAGCATCTCTAAGATGTCAAAACATTATAAAATAAGTAACTTGGTTAATATGGGGTCTAGTAAAGCAGCTACATTATTATTAACAACTCCTATCTTGTTAATCCTCTATCCTCAACACATGGACCAGCCTCAGGGGCCAAGATAGCTCCTTGACCTCCAGATAGCACATCTGAATTCTACTTGTGGGAAGGGGTAAAGATGAACACATCTCTTTCCTTTAAGAATGTTCCTGAAAATATCACACACATCTCATTGGTAAATATCTGAGGAATAGTCTATGAACGAGATCACACACATTTCCTTACATCTCATTGGTAAACATCTGAGGAAGAGTCTATGAAAGAAAGTGAGAATTGACCTGAAATAAGTAAAAATGCAAGGGGTATGGAGCCAAGTGAGTGGACACTTTAAGAGTGGACGGTAAAGAGTGTATACAGAATGTAGCAGAGAGAGCAAAGTGTTCTTTGGATAGTCCAAATATAGGGTGACCATCATCACAGCAATCATAAGGGAGGGATAAGAATGAAATAAAAGAGAAGTGAAGAAATACATAAGATGGTAAGCATGGACTGCTTTTCCTGATGGTCGGCCGACACGGGAAAGTAAGAAATTGAAGGACACGTAGATTTAAGGGATTTGTGTAATAGATGTTGACAACTGTTAGTGTAATCTGCCTAGAAAGGGTAAAACATTTAGAAAAAAAATGAGAACAACTGATAACTAAAAGCAGTAATATTCAAATGATAGTTAAATGCTGTTTTAATGGAGGCATTTTGAAATGTATGGTAGCTTTAGTGCACTGAAATAAGCTAAAATAGTGAATGGTTAAGATGCCAGTAATTGAAGACACTGTATGCAAAACTGTATGCTGGGTAGGTGTAAGCAGAAAAAGAAGGCTATGTCATTTGTCTTTAATTTGGCCATATAAACAACTACCCATTTTTCCTATTGAGGTGGTTTTTTTTTACTAATGAGGTGGTTTCATACATATCAATTTAGTAGGATGTAGTTCTTTTGTATGTTCACCCAGAGGAAATATTTAAGATGAGATTTTATTTAGAAAAGTGGTGAAAAATCAGAGTGATATATTATGGAAGAGAGTGAGTGCCATCTCTAAATACAAAGTTTTAAAGAAAGGTTTCCTTGGGAGTACTTTATTATGTAACCTGTCAGACAGTCTCAGTGCCAAATAGGCAGAATTTAAAGACCATTAAGTGACTTAAATATTAATCTGACTTGTACTTTCACAGGCAACAAATTACTGGTATTCAACTAGCATTCTTATTGTTTAACTGGAAAAAAATACCCTCTCATTTTCCTTCTAAGATTCAACAAATTTCCTAATTGTGTCACTGACCTTGCTACAACTGCTGCACTTGACATCTAATATATCAGATTCTAAATTGGTTTGTAGTTGAATTTTGAGAAGGATCAATAGATTCATTTACACTGACTCTCTCTGTTACCAAAACGTGCCTATACATGCAAAGAATGAGATTACTAGATTTGATTCACAACCTTTTGGCTGTCTCAGAAACAGCAGTATACCTGGAATACCGTATAACAAATGAAGAACGTTAGTACGAGTACTGGCTGGTGCCGACATTCTCATCTGTACCTAGTCTACATCAAAAAGTAAATGAGATGTTGATTTTTTTTTTTTTTACCATTAGAAAACACCTTTGTTTGGATTTTTTATCCTCAAAAATAAACCCTTAACTATCACCATTATCAATAATAGTAATAATAATAATTATGATAAAATCAAATACCATGTTATTTATATGATTATAACTTCATATGGAAAAACATTGTATCAGCAGATTGTCCTTTTAAATTTAACCTGAAGAATTTAAGGAAAACTGTCTTTAAAAATTACATGTCTGTAGAACCCATTAAGGATTTATTTACTATTTATTTGAGTTCATTACTAGATTTAATTCAATAGTTATTGAAAAAATATACTATAGTATTGTTTGCTATTCTGTTGTGGATAAAATACACATAAGATAGACACTATTTTCTCAAGTAACTTCTAATTTTTCAAGTAACTTCTAATTTTATGTCTCAATACTCTACAACAGTTACATAGAGAAAGTAGCTATTAATTCCAAAAAAGGATTATGTAGATGGCTTATGTGGTGGTGATAGAGTTGTTTAAACTGTTTTTTGAGGAAAAGGCAAATGTCTAATGTGCAGAGAGGTAGGTGGTATCTTAAGATGAAGATGAAATAATAAGAAAGGAAATGTAATGTGAAAGAGCATATTATGCTTAGAAAAAGTTCCAGCATTAACTGGAATAGAATGTAGAAAATGAGAAGGGGAAGGTATTAGTCAGAGCAAGGAGGCTCTCAAATGCCTAGGCCACAGGCTTAAATTTAATATCAGGTCAACATAATGTGAGGGCCAGCATTTTATGTAGAATAAGACTAAAGATGATTAATTAAGGATATAAATGAGTGTCAAATTGCTCCGAACATTTTCAGTGTTGCTAAATAAACCATATACCCTATGTGAACCCAGTGTTAATATCACTGTACTTTTAAGTCCAAATCTCTGAAATCAGAAGACCCAATTTTACTCCTGACTCTTACAGTGATTTGTCTTATGTCTTGGAAAGTTATTTCACTTCTGAGTCCCAATTTCCTCCTTTGTATAATGAGAAGAAGAAGTTTTTGAGGATCAAATGAGATTACAAATGCAGCATTTGTTTATATAGAAAAGCAACATATAGGTATAAATTTGTCTTCAAACAGAAGTTTATAAAAATATTTATTTATTTTTAATTTTTTATCGTAAAATATTTTATGTATATGAAAAATAATATATTATATTTAATAAAATACTACACATGTCCTTACAACCAGGCTTAAGAAACAATAATTTGAAATCCCCAAGTGTGTTCTCCTTGCTCACTTCCAGATAAAAAGCACTCCTTTTTAAAAAATATTTTCAGTCTATAGCTATGCTACCCCAAACATGCCTGATCTCATCTGATCTTGGAAGCTAAGCAGGTTCGGGCCTGGTTAGTGCTTGGATGGGAGACTGACTGGGAATACTGGGTGCTGTAAGCATTAAAAAAAAAAAAAGCTTTATCACAAATATTTCTATAAATATTTTGAAATTTTGTATTTCTGATGTTTATATAAATTAAATCAAATTATAGGTATTTTTCTGACTTGTTCTTTGAATATAATATTAATTTTTTAAGATTCATCTACACATTCAATTTTACTTTCGTTCAATCACTCAAAAATATTTATTGAGCCCATTTTGTGCTAGGCCCTCATTGAACTTATACTCGAGCAGGGGGATATAGTAAATAAACATAATAAGTAAATAAAGAATTTAACATGTTACTTAAAAATTAAATGGTAAAATATAAGCAGCAGGATAAGGGAAAACAATAATGCTTAGAAGCAGGTGCTATAATTTTAAGTAGAATGGTTAGAGTAGGTAATCCCGAAAAAGAGCTATTTAAACAAAGAGACTGAGGGCTTAACCATGTGGGTAGCTGGGAAAGTGTATTTGGGGAAGAGAGAATAGCCAAGTCCAAAAGCTCCAAGATTTTCACTTGCTTGGCATATGTGAGGAAGGGCAAGTAGGCTAGTGTAATGAAAGTGGGGTGAGAAAAGGTTGAAACTGGTAGAAAATGAAGTCAAAGAGGTCATGGGGCCAGATATGTAGAATCTTCTAGACTATTTTGAGGATTGGGCCCTTTTTTTTTTTTTTTTCCTCAAGGGGAATTGAGAATCACTGCAGGATATTGAAGTAAAAAAGGATATGGTCTGATTTACCATTAAAAGAGCAATAGGGGGATCATTTTATAAACTATATAAAGGTCTAACCATTGTACTGTATACTTGAAACTAATAAAATAAAATAAAATTAAAGGAAAACTAATGGAATATAAATTACTGATTCTAGGAAAATGTAGGCCAAAGCCCAAAGAATTACCCATCTAATATAGGCTATTCTGTTGTTCAATGAATGCTTAATGAGCATGTACTATATGCCTGGTTCTATGCATAAAGGAAATGAATAAAATATGTGTATAACTTTAAAAAAAACATTAATCTATTTGCTATGGTGCCACAGGAAGGCAAGTGTGGAAGCAAAACAAAACAAAACTCTAGTTTGGAAGCTATTATAGTAAAATTTTACAAAAATAATGGTGGTCTGTCTAGGATGAGTCAATGTGGAGTTGACAAGAGAGGATGGGCTTCTGTATATCTTTTGGTGACAAATCGAATGTTGGGTGAGAAAAAGAGAAGTCAAAGATGAATCTAAGAATTTCAGCTAAACAACTGGAAAGATGGAATGATCATCAGCTGAAATGAGAAGATTGGAAAGGCTATAAATTTCTGTAGATTATCAGAAATTCAATTTGGACACTTAAATTTGAGATGTTCCTTAGATACTCAACTGAAAATATCAAGTGAGAATCTGGGAATGATATGAGTCTGGAGTTCTGGAGGAAGGTCTCAGCTGAAGGTATAAATTTGGATAGGTTGACCTACTGATAACATCTAAAACTATGAGACTAGATGACATTGCTAACATAGAAAAAAAAATGATAGCCAAATACTGAGCCCTGGAATATTTTAACATTAAGATGTCAGAAGGAAGAGGAGAAAATACAAAAGACACTGAAGAGAGATCATGAGGTAAGAAGAAAACCAAGAATGGTGTCATTGAGGTCAAACAAAGAAAGAGTATCAAGGAAAAAAATAATCAGCCATATCAGATACAAATGATTAATCAAATAAGATGAAAACTGAGAACTGACACTGCATTTAGAAATGTGAACATTATAGATTACCTTGAAAAGGACGGTTTCAGAATGGTGGTGGTGGGGGGGAGGTGAATATCTGTTTAGAATGGGTTTAAGAGTGACTAGAAGAGTGTTGGAGGAAGCCAGGCAAATATTTTAGGGGATTTTGCTGCAAATGGAAGCAGGGAAGTGAGGTGGTAAATGGTAGAGGAAGTAGAGTCAAAAGATTTTTAAGATAGGAGAGTTATCAGTATATTCATATGCTGATGGAAATGTTCTGGCAGAAAAAGAAAAAAAATTAAGTATGTAAGAGAGGCAGACTTGCTTCTGTGACGTCCATGAGTAGATGAGAGGAAATGGAATCTAGCAAATGAAGAATTAGTGTTATTAAAGTATATGGGCAATTTGAAAAGAGAAGGAAGATAGTAGATAGGGTGTAGCTACTGAGGGGTGAATAGATTGGATTAAGAAAATCAGTGAAAGTACTCTTTGATTGCTTCAATTTTTTTTTTTTTTTTGGTGAAGTTAAAAACTTATCAACTGAGTGGGAATGAGGCAGGAGTATTGATTTGATGATAGAATTATTAAAAAGAATGAAGAGAGAATGGATCAAGGAACTACTTTATAATTGGTGAATAGCATTAACTTTATGGTTGTGAATTTAAAATGAAATCTCTAGCATGGTTATGTGTTTTCTTCTAGTCATATTCAGTTTGAAGAGAATTAAAAGATGTATTTTCAAAGAATGATTCTGATCATTGAACTCTTAAAGTCCTTCAATGATTTCCCACATACTTAGAATAAAACCCAAATTCCTTATCAGGATCCATAACTCTGATATCACTCTTATTTACAATACTCTTCTAGTCTCTTCCTATCTCCAAATTGTTTTATTTTTATCATAGCATTCATTGCTATTTGAAATTCTTACCCCTTTATGTGATTTTTAAATTCCCTTTCTGTAGTTCAGATATCATGAGGAACATGGGTTGGATCTACATTGCTCTTTCTGAATCCTCAATAACTCTCACATAGAATATGTAGGTACTCAATAAATACTGAAGTATTGTTTGAATGAATAATTTTACCTAAACATAACCTGGTGAAATATCAGAACAATAAGGATAAAGAAAAATACTTTAATATTTCCAGAAACAATAAAAAAAGTATTTTCACAAAAGAATGATATTGGATCCTTATCTTAAACCATACATAAAAATAAACTCAAATGGATTAAGACTTAAAGGTAAGATCTAAAATTGTGTAAATTGTAGAAGAGAACATAGGGAAAATCTCCTTGACATTGGTCTTGGCAGTGAATTTTTTGGATATCACACCAAAAGCACAGACAACAAAAGCAAAAATAAACAAGTGGGACTACATCAAACTAAAAAGATTTCTGCACAGCAATGATGAGGCAACTACAGAATGGAGAAACTTTTGCAAACCGTGTCTTATAAGGGGTTGATATCCAAAATATATAAGGAATTTTTACAAATCTATAGCTAAAAAATAAATAAATGAATAACAAACAAACAAACAAAAACAAACCAAAAACCAAATAACCTAATTTAAAAATGGGCAAAGTACATGAATAGACTTTCCAAAGAAGACACACATATGGCCAGTAGGTAGATGAAAAGATATTCAATATCACCGGTCTTCAGGGAAATGCAAATCAAAACCACAATGAGTTATCACCTCACATCTGTTACAATGACTATTATCGAAAAGACAGAAGATAACTAATGTTGGTGAGACTGTACAGAAATGGAATTCTTTTACACTGTTAGTGGGAATGTAATTAATATAGCCATTAGGAAAACAGCATGGAGGTTTTCCAAAAATTAAAAATGGAACTACTATGATCCAGCTATTCTACTCTGGGTATATCCAAAGGAATTGAAATTGTATCTCAAAGAGATTCTGTACTTTCCTGTTCATTGCAGCATTACCCACAGTAGCCAAAATATGTAAGCAACCTAAGTTATCTGTCTATAGATGAATGGATAAAGAAAATGTGAATATATATATAATATATTATGTTGTATATATTATATATACAATGGAATATTATTGTCAGAAAAAAGAAAGACATCTTGCAACTTGTGACAATATGGATAGTCTGGAGGGCATTATGCTAAGTGAAATAAACAAGACATAAAAAGAAAAATTTTTAATATTTACTCAGGGCAGTCAAGATGATAGTACTTTCTTGCTCCAAATTGTATTGAGGCTCACTTGGGGATTTATTCCTCATTGTTCATTTGCTATAATGTTTAATGACATATGTGCCTGTCACTGTGCTACATGTAAGGCATAGATATGGCAGTTACAATAGTTTTCCCTGCCATTCTAGAGTTCAGGGTCTATTAAAAATTTTTAATTTAGACTGTCTTCTTCCTGCTGTCCAGAATGATTTTACTGTTTTGTTAGTTGTATGCCTAGGGAAATATTTGTGAAACAAAACATAATTAGAAAGTAAATCTTTCTCCTCAAATCTGAAAGTGATCCCAAAGAGTGAAAATAGTACTTCTGTTTTTCTCTAGGGATATATAAATTTTCTCCATTGCCTTTAAAAAGGTTAACACTCTGTGTGTGTGTGTGTGTGTGTGTGTGTGTGTGTGTGTGTGTGTGTGCACACCCACATATGTGCTCCCATATGTTGATCCCATCTGTGTGCATTTGTTTGTACATTTCATATATACAAAACTTTAATATAAGCACAACTGTTCAGGGATGAATCAGTAAATAACTTAACCAAATTGAGAACTTTCACATCTTGGCTTTTCTTGCTAGCAGTGGGATATATCATAATCTGCTTCCAGATTTGCAGGGGAAGAAGATGCTTTTTCCAAGGTTCTTCTCCATTGAACCAAGCAGAGAGGTGATTCACTCACTTGTAGCTGATGACTCTGGGGTGACTAATGATGATTCCCTATAAAGCTCCTTATGGCTATTCTATAAAAGGCTTGTTTTAGGGAGATACCGCTGTGATGGATTGCTTAATAGTGCCCAGAAGTTACTTTTCAAAAAACTTTCCCACAGAGATATTCAGCTTTGGCTGACTTGTCTTGCATATTCATTAAGTCCAGGTACTATTAGGTACTGTATACTTTTTTCTCACTTAGTACTCACACCTCTGTGAGGTAGGTACTATCATTCAGATGAGGAAACTGAAGTCAGAGATTGTTTTGGCTAAGTTGGTGCAACTAGTGAATGGGGGAACCAGGATTAGAACACAGATTTGATTAGACCTGAAAATTTATGATTTTGATGAATAGTACTTCCATATGGTTTTCCCAATTATTCTCAACTCTTAATCTTTTACCTTCACATTGTCCCCATTTTCTTATTTATTTATTTTTTATTGCTGCCATTTGCTTCCAAGTACTAGAATATTGATAAAAACTGCTTGGTCAGAAGCCTGATTTATTATATGACAGCTGTAAATATGACTCAAAAGATTAGTTCAAGTTACTAGCTAATAAGAGAAATGTATTGATTTATTAAGACTTAATAACTAGATTTTAAAAATCCATCTTACTAACATTGAATCAAATAAAACTAACAGGTAGTATGTTTTATACTTTGAAAAAGGCTATGTGCTCAGAGGGAAAGAGTGCTGGAATAAGAATCACGAATCCTAGATTTTTATTCATTTCAGCCAACTAGCCTAACAAGGAAGTTTTATTTTGAAACCTGATTTTCAAAACGTATAAGGTCACTTCCACCTCAAACCTAAAATTCTATGACTTGAGACCACTAATAGTTCGTTTAAAGCTTCTCAGGCCAGTGTGATTGCATATATAGCTTGTAATGATATTTTTAAAAAAATCAAATGAGACTATGCATGAAATCAATTCAGATTTTTTAAAGGCAGACTCTGTAGTTAAGAGATTGAAATAGTAGATTTCATGTTAGTGCTGACCAAATTCATCTACAGTCTTCAATCTTTAGAAGTCTTCAAATTAGGTAACGGTGAAAAATTAGTGGTGACAGGGTTGATGCTACTTGTTATTTGAAAAATAATTCTATTTTTGTAATCTGAAACAGAGCAATTGCTCATCTACCATATTGTAGTGGATAAATGGAGAACACTCTAGGCCAAACTGCAGGACATCTGCATTGCTTTCTGAGTTGGTAGTAGAGGAGCACACTATACAAGTACGTCATTTGGTTTAGATGTGCTGTGCCTTTCAAACAAGTGGGACACGAGGGCTAGAGGATGTGTGTGGGATGTGGAAATACATAGGAGAAGAAAGAAATCGGATGCTGGAACTCAGAATAGAAAATGTATTTAAATCTCACATTTTAGGAAAGACAAAATATATATTAATATGTTGCTTCCGTTCCTGATACTATCATTTTAATTCATTTTTACACAAATAGAAGAGGAAACATTGTTTCTGTGCTCTTAGCTCAGAATGAAATTTCTGCCGGATTTTTTAAAAATAAGTTTCCTTAAATTATACGACAGTGTGATGAATATATTCTGAAATAAAAATAAATCTTGGATGAAGTCTGAAGAGAACGCACTGCACTGTGCTCAAATTTTATCATTTCACCAGTGGTGTAAATATTGTGAACTTAATCCAGGAACATATGGCTTAAAACTCAATAATGAAGGCAATGAGGTAAAATATCCCTGTATCTACGTGCACCCCAAGTTAGAAATTAGATTTCTTATTCCTCCCTGAAGGGAACATATTTCTGTTGCCTTTTATGGCATTTATGAAGAAATAGGGCTTATTTTTAGAGATTTTAATTCACAGCATATTTTGCTAATATACACAGACCTACTTTGTGAAGAAGCACACTTAGGCAACAAGGATGTGCCCTTCTCAATAAACATATTTGTTGGAGCAGAAACAAATCTTTTACCATAAATCTAAAACTTTTTCCATGTTTCTTAAGAGTTATTTTAACATCTACTCCAATTTGTTAGGAACATGCATTTTTCTCCCCTTTTATCACTGGATAAAACATGAAAAGAATTTGAATAGCCAGTTCACAGAAAAAGAAAACAGATCTCTATTTTACTTACGTCAGCGCAGTTACAAAACTAAACAAAATGTGTATTTTTAAGTCTAAAAGTTTAGAATCTTTTTTTTTCTTTAACAAAAAGAAACTTACTTTATAGTGCTTAAGAATTAACATGAGTTAAACATACCCTTTAGCATAAAATAATGTCTTTATGGTCAAACAAAAATTAACTAGTATTTATTTGCTATAATTAAAAAAAAACTTTAAAAGAACTATCTTGTAATATTCTTTCTTTAAAGATACTGTCTAAAAGCCACTTCTTTGTTTACATTTATCTTTGAACAAAGGTGAAACCCATAAACTAGAGAGTTATATATATGGTAAATCTGTGTCCATATATGCAACACTAGTCCCTACACACACTTTCTCTTTCCTCCTCAGCTTGTAGTCCTCTTACCCACACTTATTTTCTTTGGGTGTTTAAAACTCTTCCAATTCTTTTTCCTATATTTTCTGATTCCTTTTGTCCCACTGTAAAACATTTAGAAATGCTGGATAAGGGGGTAAATCTAAAAGTTCTCATCACAAGATAAAAATTTATAACTGTGTGTAGTGACAAATGTCAATTAGACTTGTGGTGATCGTTTCACAATATATACAAATCTCAAATCATCATGCTGTGCACCTGAAACTAATGTTATATGTGAATGATATCTCAATAAAACATGCTGGATAAACTATAACAAAAGTCCTTTAAAATGAACAACTGGAATGTAAAGAATGAAATGGAAATGCTCAAGGACCACATATAAAGAGGGAGCAGAAAACCAATGTGGTAAGTGAGTGCTGAAGTCAAGGCTTTCCTGAGGGTATCTGCCAATCTCAGCATCCTAATGCTTTGGGTTTGATGATGCCATTATAAGGAGGCAAGTGAGGCTTGAGGTTTCTGGGACCTATGAAGATCTACAATGTGGATGAGAAGGAAGACTGGAAAAATACCATATACCAGCCAAAAGAGAAGACAAAGGAATTTGACAGTCTTGTCCTGGGCTTTCAATAAAAACAAAAACAAAAAAACCAAATCAAAACAAAACAAAATATTTTCTAAGAATCTGTATCGATGAGCCTGTGTTTACATAGGTTTGGGATTCAAATTTATAATAGTTGAGTGATCCAGAAAATCCCAGTCTGAAAATTTACCTTAAGTAGCTTCTGTTGGATAGCATCTTTGAGTGCCTGGTTGTAGATTTTAAAAAATCTCTAGGGAGGAATTAAAAATGGCATAGATGATAGAGGCTTTGTTCATCCCTCTTGCAACCAAATCAAAGTTGTGACAGAAACACGGAGCAAACACCAAGCAAAGTCACCTGAGATCTAGATGAATGGAAGCCATACAAGTAGGGAGATAAATAATAAATTAGCCTGTAACAATTGGAGGTAGGAGGAAGCGGAGATGCGAGGTCACTGGTCCTGAGTAGCTGAGTGGGAAAGAGGCTGCATCAGTGGCAGCTGGCAGCTGCAGACGCCTCTTAAAGGGGCCATGTCCATGAGTGGATTTTTGAGGTGATGAACCTGTTCTCTCTGAGCACAAGTGCCTGGTTGGCTTCATGGGGGGAACCCAAGACTGACAGGGGACACTGAGTTGTAAGCATGAGGACAGAGGTGAGCTCTCTCCTGGGCAGAAGTGCTGGTGGTATCCAGTGTTTCTCTGAGGAGTCCTCCCCACTCCCAGTGTGCAGACTCAGTGCTGCCATAGCTGAGACATCATTAAACTGGATAACAGAGGTTGCTCTGCCCAAAAAATTCCCTGAAACTCCACCTCCCCTAACTCACAGCCCCACCCAAGCCACATCCAATCGTGTTCTCAGTGAGTCAGGTGCTCCTTGTTAAGCAGAGCCAAAACACACTGGTAGCAGCTGGCCTCGGTTTCTGGTGTGGTTTCTTGAGGCAACTATAAACACAGCATCTGTGAATTGCTTGCTGAATCTTAACAGGTGGCCTCAGAGGGACACAGGTTGGGGCTAAACTTCACCCTGCAATTGAACCCCCTCTCAGGAATGTGCCACTGGACACCTACTATACAAAGCTGTACCAGGAGACTTAGGAGATTTGCTTAGTACATTGAAGAGACACAGGAAGGCAGCCAAAATGGGAAGACAAAGAATCAGAAACCATATGAAAGAATAGAAAAGAGATCCAGGAATAATGGAGTCAAGCAATCTAATAGATGCAGAGTTCAAAAGAATGCTTAATAAACTTAATAAACTTAGAGTTCTAAAAGCAGCAAGAGAAAAGCTGTTATCTATAAGGGAGCACCCATAAGACTGGCAGGAGATTTCTCAAAAGAAAATATGCAGGACAGAAGTGCTTTGGTACAAAATATTCAATGTGATGAAAAACCAAGGATCTACAATCAGGAACACTTTATATAGCAAAGCTATCATTTAGAGTCGGACAGATAAAGAGCTTTCCAGACAACAAATAAGCCTAAAGGAATTTATCAACACCAAACCAATATTACAGGAAATTGTCAGAGGGACTTCTTTAAAGAAGAAAAGACATGTATCAAAAACAGGAATAAAGAATGTAACAACTACATTCCTATAAACAAGTACTTTAAAATGGAAAAGAATTAAGTGCTCCAACCAAAAGATGGGGAATCTGGATGGATAAGAAAACAAGACCTGTACATATGCAGCCTACAAGAGACTGATTTCTGAACTAAAAGACACAACAGACTAAAAAGAAGGGGATGGAAAGAATATTGCTTTGATGGACCTAGAGGGTATTTTGCTGAATGAAATGTAAGATAAAGACAAATATCACATGATTTCAACACATATATGTGGAATCTAAAGAAAAAATAAAGCAACAACAGAAACAGAAAACAAACTCATAGATACAGATAATATTTTGAGGGCTATAGATGGGAATGGGGTTGGGGTATGGCTAAAAAGGGCAAAGGGATGAAGAAGTACAAATGGATAGTTACAAATAGACTTACAGGTATAAAGTGTAGCCTAAGAAAAATAGTAAATAAAGTGATAAATATGTAAGGGGAAAGAGAGATACTAATATTAGTGGGGTGATCATTGTGAGTTATATAGATCTCTAATCACTATGCCATACAACTGAAACTAACATATTACTGCTTGCCAACTATAGAAAAAGAAAATCTCTCTCACACAGAAGCACAAAAATCCTACTTGCAAATCCCACATGAACTTGATCTTATAATCTATAATGACAAGATACAAGCTACCATGAGTGACAGTCAGCAGAAATTTAAAAAAAAGATTATTAGACCCTCAAAGGCACCTGATAAAAGAATTATTGAAAAGATATAAAAATTACTTAGTATATTTAAAAGAGAAAATCACAAACATAAACATGAAATTGAACAGTGTTTTAAAATAAAGACTTGAAAAAACACTAAATATTATTTGGGTGTAAACAAGGTTGACATTGCTCGAAATGATCAAAAATGTTAAGTAGCAGAATAGACAAACTAAAGATAATTTGTAAACCAAAACATGGATATAAGCACAATTGTACAAAATATAATACAGGGAGACAAAGAAATAGATAATATGAGAGGCTAGGCAACATGGAGGTTAGAATGAAAAGATTTAATCTACCTCTATGGATATTCCTCTGAAGAGATAGAGATTTAAAGAATAAGGGAGAAGAACTATTTGAAGAAGTAATAGAAGGAGAAAATAAAATTTTATTTTTAAATACATTGTAGTGAAAGTTTGAAATCTTAAAGCAAACAGAGTACTTAAAAACAACAAGAGAGAGGAGATGACCAGAAAGGGCCCAGACTTCTGAAAAATGGTAGGAACCTGAAGGATAGAGTGATGCCTTCAAAGTCTTGAGAAAAAAATAACCATTAACCTAAAATTGTGTACCCACCTAAGCTATAATTCAGGAAGAAGTTATAGATATTGATTTAATTTAAGACTTTGGATAAATATATATGTTAAAAATTTAAAGATAACTAAAAAGTAATAAAAGAGAGGAGGAAACCTGCAGAAGGGAAGAGAAAAGTTGAATATCCCAAACGAGATTAAAATTCATAACATTGAGTGAGTGAGAAGATACAGGACAACAAAAAGATTGCTATGCTGCCAGAGGAAGCAGAAATTTGTCTGATTTGCAGGACACATGATACTGCCTATAAAAGATGAACATATGCTCACATTAAGAGTATTCATAAAAGCATTTTATGTAATTGAAAAAACTCATATTTCCATCAATAAAAAATGGTTCAATAAATTATGACATTTTAATACAATGGAATATTACCAAGTGGTAAAAAAAAAAAAAATCTGAGCTATAGGTTAACAGAATTGAATCTCACAAACAATTTGTACAAAAATAGAATCATTGCCATCTGACATTTATATAAATATAAAAAATACTATTTGTTTTTAGTAATATTTAATAGAAGTTTATAGAAGTGAATTGAAATGATAATAAGAGAGATTGATTTTTTCTCTCAGGAAGAAAGAAGATGTACTCAGAGAGAGTCATTCAGGGAGCTTTTTAGGTAGGGGCAGGTTTAGGGTTTTGTTATACTTCATATTTTCTTGTATTAAACATTTTATAGTATATATAAAAATGGCAAAGCACACGTGCATTGACCTAGTAATTCCATTACTGTAAGTCTATGTTGCAGACATGCTAAAAATACATTTTAAGTTATATATTCTGATACACCTACTAGAACTTGCCATAATCTTCACGTGGTATCTTCTACCACGTTGACCTCTGAAACCATTAGGTCTGTCAGATTACAGTGCCTAAAAGGCAAAAGTGCTTGTACCTCATCCTGTTTACAGGTCTTTTCTGCTGTAGTTCCGCGCAAACTTGGCAGCATTTCCTAACACTCTTGAATGGATCAGAACAGTATTCCCAGGTGAGAAAAATGTTACTCTCAGAACCCAAAGAGGTTTTCTGCCCTCTGCCTAAAGGATGTGAGAGCCTTTAGGTGCTGGCTACAAGGCCCTCTGCCTTTCACACTTACCCTAAATTATTGGTTGATCTAATATTTTAATAGATACTGGTAAGAAGTTTTCTATTTCATAGTCCTTATAATTATTAGTTTCTGTCCCCCAACATTTCAAATGCCACCCAGAAGCATTTCCTCCACCACTGCTCAATGTCATTTCACCACTGGTTTAGATAACCCATTCCAGGTCATTTCAGTTTACTAATCTACTTTAGGCGATCAGTATTCCACTTTCCACCAGTCATGGTGATCTCATTGACAGCCAGTGAGTCACCCATTCTCGAATTCCAGTGTAGAGTCTGTTTCTGTGGCCCTCCTCAGGTACTAACCCTCATAGTTTCATTTTCCTAGGGGACAGATTATAAAATGAAAATTTACATGCTGGTGATTTATTGGGGTGCTCTCAGAAACGACACTGGTAAAGAGGTGAGTGAAGCAGGCTTAGGCAAAGGACAAAGTTGAACTGTGATATAATTGCAAAAGAGACTTCTGAAGGTCTCCTAGAAAGCTCTGTAGGTGGGATAGCCATTCAGAGATACTGAATTGATGACACCTGGGCCTTCATAGCCTCCTATCTACACTCAGCAGCTATTGTATGTAGGCTACTCTTGGGGAGGGAGGTTCTCTTTGCCCAAGGCATTTCCTGGAGAGAAATTCAGCTGTGAGCCCTGAGCACTCAACACTACCAGCAATTGGGGAAGTGAATGCCTCAATCTTAACAAACAGATTTAGTAAGCACACTGCTTACTGGAAAAATAGGATCAAAAAACAGTAGAGAGAAGTTTTAAATTTTTCTCTATCATCTATCATTTCTCTCTCTCTCTCTCTCTCTCTCTCTCTCATCTATCTATCTATCTTCTATCATCTATCTACCTATCTACATCTATCTTCTATTTATATATCTTATAAAGGTAAAATTTAAATTTTTGCAATGTGCATATTTTTAATTTATTTAAGAATTATATTGTAAAGTAAATGAAGTGGGGGAGGAGAATGAGGAAGAAGAGGTAATCTTGATTTAGCTCAAATGCTAATCTCTGGTACAAATTAAAAAATGCCTTTAGCAAATAAGGCAGACGATGCTAGCAGTTGCTATTGCTGAAAACTTACATTTAACTATATCCATAAATTTGCATGTTTGATTATTCATTCATTTGATAATGAAGGAAGCAGTGTAAAAATCAAAACCCTTTGAAATCACATGAAAAACTGTGGTTTGTAAAGGCCAGTAGAGTGAATATAAGACATCAAACACAACCCAGCAGGAAGGAAAGTAGAAGCACCTGGTCGTACCTAACATTTATGATTGTCACAAGACATTCTCTCTATATAAAGAAATCACAGATTTAAATGGCAAACAAATATTTCTGATGTTATTTTTGGTGCATATGATATTTTGTGTGCATTAGTTACTGGAGATAACTTTGAAAGCAGTGGAGTAATTGACAGAAATAAACAAAAATATACACTGCTTTTATGGAGGTTCTAAAATATATCATGACTTTAATAAGATAGCATTTTTGTTTTCATTTGTTAAATTGCAATATTTCATGATTAATTTGATTGTAGAATGCTAGGGAGTTACCAAATCACAAAAAACCTTTTTTTTTTTTAAATATGAATATCCTTAAAAGAGAGAAATTCAAGCTATTAGAAAATTGTTAATACTTTATTGTGACAACCCAAAATGGGCATTATCAGACAAGGTTCTTGCAAAATACTCTGAAAGTCAATAGTATGAGACAAACCTTTTCATCTTTTCTTTTCCATCTTTCCTGTAATGCTTCCTCTCCATCCAATCTCTTCTCTCCCCTTCTTTTATTTCTCATTAATTCACTTTTTTATTTATAAATTTATCACACATTAAATGGCAAGCAGAATTCAGTCAGTTGACAAAAACCACTATAGACATTTTGATAAGGGAAGTATTTAATATAGATCATTAGACTGGAAATTTGTCAGAAATACTAGAGGAACAAATGGAATAGTATTGAAAGATGAAGAACTGAAATGAAGCTGCCCACTGAAGTCTTTTTTCATAGGCATCCTGGATGCACAGTTGCAAAGTAGCCCATGACTGTCTTCTGGCCATAGTCAGGTCTTCTGTGTTGCTATATGCCTGATTAGGGCAAATTAGACTACTGAAGAAAATCAATGGCTTCTAGCTTCCATTTTTTTTCTAATCTCATGAAAGTGCCTCACTGGCAGACTTTATACTAGAAATATGCTGACAATAGAGCCTTAGTTGTTTAGCACATGAAATATAGGGGGAAAATTAGAAAAACAGTTGTGGCACTAAGTACTAAAAAAGGTAATATCTAGCACAATTTATCCCCTGGTTATTTAGTATTGTGAAAAATCCAGAAATAGAAAAATTAAAACTATCAAATCAGTAAAATAATATTTAGTAAGTTTGTGTATACATGAATAATTCACAAACTGAGAACTTTTAAATCCAAAATTGATATGAAGCTCAGTGCATGATGTTGCAGGGTGGGTTATAAAGTAAAAATGAGGAACTTGTTTAACACTTAGAGTTGTTGATTATTACAATGTATTTTTCTACACAACAGGGGATTGGTTTAAAGTGATTATATTAAACTATTTTTGAGAAGATGACAAGTTTTTATTTTTTTTAATGTTTCTGAGCCATTTATAAGAAATAACTCATTAAGTTTTGCTTATGTTCATGCAATAAACTAGATTCAGTTTTGCTTATGTGGCTTAAATGGTTTTATTTTTTTCAGGGAATTTCTAAGTTTGGTTCCATTTTGCATTTAATTTTAATAGCATCCACAGCTCTTTCTGTGTTAATTACTCCCAGTCTTTGCATGTTAGTTAGAATCATTCTTCTTATAAAAAAACAAAAAACAAAACAAAACAATGATCACAAAGTCTACAAAACTAGGGTGGTCACAAAGTCCCATGAGTCACTGTGTTAATCTCTGAGTTTTGTTGAATCCTCTTTTTAGTAAGAACTTTACTAAATATTATATCATAAGTCTGAATTACATAGTTTTACTTCTAGTGAATATGGAATAATAGGCAATGAATTTATCATCTGCCTCAAAAACTGAAAAAAAAAAAACCCCAAATATATGAAACAATGTCTCTCATGACATTGGAAACCTGGCAACAAAGTGATCTGACATGAAGAAAGCAAATGAGGTGAGACCTGATATTACCTGATATACTAACTGGAGAAAGTTTCTAGGTCATTTCATAAAGAAGAAAAAACCAGGCAGATCACAAGTTGAAAAGACAAAGCTAAGAGTATAGAAATTTCAGGGTAGAACAATGGAGGAGCAAGGGCTGCACAGAGAAAGAACTCCGGAAATCTTCAGAGTACCCTCGTAGATTCAGTTTAGTACTGATGGGTGTATGTGTTTGAGGAAACTATCCAAGGATGAGAATTGAAGGAACAGTGCTAAAGCTTATATAAGGCCAGGAGTAGTGTGCCTGTTCCAAATAGCAAGAGTGAAAAACCTGAGAATTTACTGAACTTTTGGAAAAGTATAAAGTATCTTGCTTCATTAGTCAGAAAAATTAATTTTTGACTAAATGTTGCTATAATTGACCTAACAAAGTTTAAAGTAAGACCCCAAAACATTAATTTTCAAATAACTTTTATTCTAAAACAGAAGAATATTTATAGACATACAAAAATACTTACCAACCAACAAGTTAATATTCACAATATTTAGCATCCAATTAAAAATTATGAGCTAGGCAAAGAAGCAGGGAAATACAATTCACAATTTGGAGAAAAATTCCTCAGTTGAAACTCATCTAGCAATCACACAGATGATTGAATTAGTAGGCAAGAATATTACAACAATTATTATAATTATGTTCCATATGTTCAAAAGTTAAAGAATAAATACTAAGTATAGACATGGAAGATATAAAAAGACCAAATTAAAGGTTTATATATGAAAATTATAATTCCAAGATGAAAAATAGACTCACACACCCAACTACCTGTTATTTATAAGAAACCCATTTTAAATATAAAGGCACATGTACAATAAAAGTAAATGGATAGAAAAAGATATACCAGGCTAACACTGATCAAAAGAATGCAGGTGTAGCTATATTAACTTTAGACAGAGCTGAATTCAGACCAAAGAAAGTTATCAGGAATAAAGAGGGGCATTACATAATAATAAAAAGATCAATTTTCCAAGAATACATAATAAGCCTTAACGTGTGTGCACAACATAACGTCAAATTATGTGAAGCTAAAACTGATAGAACTACTAGGAAAAACATATGAATTCATTATCGTAACTGGCAAATCAATGTTCCTATATCAGAATGGACTAATCTAGTCCCCAGAAAATTAATAAGGACATAGTTAAACTCAACAACACCATCAATCAACAGAAAATGATTAATATCTATGGACTACTTCATCCAACAACAGCAGAATATACATTCTTCTCAAGCTCACATGGATGGTTCACCAATATAGAGCAAATTTAAATAATAGAAACCAGATAATTTCTTCTGTAAGACCACAGCAGAACTCAACTAAAATTAATTATAGAAAGATAGCCAAAAAATCTCCAAATACAAGGAAATTAACAACACATTTCTAAATAGTGCATGTATTGAGTAGAAAATCTCGAGAAATTTAAAAATCTTTGTACTAAAAATAACTTAAAGCACAACTTATCAAAATTTTGGGATTTAGCAAAGGTAGTGCTTAGAAACAAATAGCATTGAATGTACATATAAGAAGAGAAAAAATATCTAAAATCTATAACCTAAGCTTCTACCATAAGAAAGCAGAAAAACAAGAGCACATAAATCCAAAGTAAGATGAAGAAAAGAGATAATAAAAGATCGGAAATCAATGACATTGAAAAGAGAAAAATATAAAGAAAATAAACAAGACAGAAGGTGGTTTTTGAAAAGATCAATAATATTGACAAGCCACTAGCAAGGCTACTAAAAAGAAAAGAGAGAACACAACTTATATTACTGGAAATGAAAAGAGGGAACATCCCTACAGATCCTATAGATATTAAAAAGATAATAAAGAAATACTATAAACAACTCTATACCCACAAATTTGATAATCTAGATGAAATGGATCATTCTTTGAAAGACATTTATCTACTGGAACTCACACAAGAAAAAATAGACAACTTGACAGGCATATATCTATTAATTAAGTCAATAATTAATAAACTTCCAAAACAGAAAGCACCAGACCCATATGTGTTCACTGGTGAATTCTACCATATAGTTAAGGAAGAAATTATACCAGTTCTTTACAATGTCTTCCAGAAAGTAGAACAAGAGGAAATACTTCCTAACTAATTCTATGAAGCTAATATTCTCTAAACCAGAAGCAGACAAATAAATTACAAGAAAGAAAAACTATACATTAATATCTTGTATTAATATAATTCAAAATTCTCAAAATTCTCAACAGAATGTTGATAAATTGTATCTAACAATGTGTATAAAAAAAGAATTATATGCATGACCAAGTCAGACATATTTTAGGTATGCAAGGCTGGTCAACACTTGAAATCAGTAATGTAATCCATCACATCAACAGGTTAAAAAAATTAAAATCACACAGTCATATCACTACATGCAGAAAAAGCATTTGACGAAATCCAACATCCATTCATGATAAAAACTCCTAGTTATATAGTAATAGAGAGGATCTTCCTCAGCTCGGTAAAAAATATCTACAAAAATCTACTGGTAGTATCATTCTTAATGGTGAGAAACTTGAGGTTTTCTCACTAAGATCAGGCAGAGATGTCTCCTCTCATCACACCTTTTCAACATCATATTAGAAGTCCTAGCAAACTCAATAGAACAAGAAAAGGAAATAAAAGTATACAGATTGGAAAGGAAGAAATAAAATTATCTTTGTTCATAGACAATATAATCATTTATGTAAAAAATCCAAAAAGAATAGACAAAAATTAATCCTGGAACTAAGAGTAATTACAACTGGGTTGCAGGATATAAGATTAATACACAAAAGTCAATCATATTTCCAAATGCCGGTAACAAACAAGTATAATTTGAAATTAAAAATATAATATGTTTACATTAGTATACCTTAAAATGAAATACTTAGGCATAAATCTAACAAAATATGTACAAAATCTATGTGAGGAAAACTACAAAACTCTGATAAAAGAAATCAAAGAACTAAGGAAATGGAGAGATATTTTACGTTCATGAAGAAGGAAACTATTGTCAAGATGTCATTTCTTTCCAAATTTTTCTATATATTCAACAAAATCTCAATCAAAATCCCAGTGAGTTATTTCATGGATATTGATTAACTGATTCTAAAGTTTATATGGAGGGGTAAAAGACCTAGAATAGCCAACACAATATTGAAGGAGATAGACAAAGGTGAAGGACTGACACTACTCAACTTCAAAATATACTATAAAGATACAGTAATAAAGACAGTGTAGTATTGAAAAAATAGATAATATTGAAGATGAAACAAAGTTAGAGGACTGACACTCTGACTTAAGTGGTAATCATATGAGTAAATTCAGACTTTTTTCTTTTTATTATAAATATCTCTAAAAGATAATTGACAAATGTGCATTTTTGGCCAACTGGAGTAACAGGAACCAAATTTACTCTTTCACATGAAACAATAAAAAAAGAAAAGAAAAAGAAAGAAAAAGAAATATTTGCTTTCAAGGCATTGTACATCAGGCAACAAAGGACAGTGGTAAATTCATGAAATACTTAAAGTAAAAGATTATGATGGTTGACTATAGACATAAACATGCTTTTAACACAAAGACTGAATGTAAAAGAAAAGGAAAAGAAATGCTATGAAAATACTTATGCTGTTGGTATAGCAATTCTAATATCGGAAAAAGTATAATTGGAAACAAGATGAATTACTACATATAAATAGGAATATATTTATAATATTAAAGTGTACACCTACTAGGAAGATATTACAATCCTATTTCTGTGCACTCAATTTCATAACTTCAAAATACATAATACAAACACCAAAATAACTAAAAGGATAAATCAACTCAATGTCATAGTAGAAAACTTTAACAGTGCTGTCTTAATAGCTAACAAAAAAAGCAGATAAAAATTTTCAATTATAGAGAAGGTCTGTAAAACAATCAACCAAATTGACCTAATTAACAAATATAGTGCACATAAAATATTTTCTAAAATTGATCTTATCCCAGAACATAAATAAAGCTTTCACAAACATCAAAGAATTTGATAAAATATATTCTGCTATCACAGTGGAATTTGATTAGATATCAGTAATAAAATAGCTACATTTATAAGTAGTTGGACATTAAAGAATGTCTAAACAATCTATGTGTTAAAGAAATCACAATGCAATTAGACAAAATTTAAACTAGATGATGGAAAGATACATTTTAAAACTTGAGAAATTTGGGTAAAGCAGTGATTAGAGTGAAATTTTTAGCCTTAAGTTCATGTATAAAATAAAAGGAATCAGGTAGTCCTGATGAGAGAAAAAAATAAAAATGAAACAAAACAAAACAAAAAAATAAAATAAAATAAAATGAAGGTGGAAAATAAATCATCTTATCTTTGACTTCAAGAATTTAGAAAAAGAAAAACAAAATGAGACGAAGAAAGGAAAAAGAAAACAAAGAAAATAAAAGTAAAAATTAATAGAATAGAAACAAATTCTATCACAGAATTCAAAGTCAAAATTTGGTAATATGAAAAGAGCAACAAAATTTATAAACTCAGCCTACCTTTATCAAGAAATAAGAGAAAAAGCATGTTATTAATATTAAAAATTAAAAAGTGAACATCACTATAGAGTCTACAGAAATTAAAAAGATAATTAGAAGATATTCTAAATTGGTATAAGCCTATAATTTAGAAAATTTAAATAATATAAAAATAAAAATACAACTTAAACTAATAAAAGAATAAATAATTTAAATAGGCTAGTAACAATTAAAAATGATTTTTTCATTAAAAATTTATTTAAAGAAAACCTCAGGCTTAATAGATTCAACAGGAAATTCTTCTAAACTTTTATGGAAATAACAATATCAATATTATATAAACTGTTCAAGAGATTAGGAAAAGAAGCTCACAAAATATTGATACCAAAACCTAATGAGGATATCACATTAATGGAAACTTGCAGGTCAGTTTCTTTCATTAAAAAGTTACAAAAACCATTTAAAGCTAAGAGAATTTAATAATATTTAAAAAAGGGTGGGGGAAGGTAGATAAGGGTAAGGAGGTCAAATATATGGTGATGGAAGCAAATTTAAGTTTAGGTGGTGAACACAATGAAATATACATACATCGTTATTGAATTATACACTTGAAACCTATATAATTTTATTAACTAATATCTTCCCAATAAATTTAACAAAAAGTAAATCACATCAAAGTGGAATGTATTTCAGGCATGCCAGAAAATAGTCAGTCTAATTAATCATATTAACATAAAAAACATATTAACATAAAAAATGAAGAAATATTATATAATTATATTGATAGATTCAGTTACTACACTTTGTAAATTCAGAAAGCACTCACAAGATTAAAAAAAAACTTAGCAAGGTAGGAATGGAAGATAATTTGTTTAATCTAATAAAGAATTATCAGAGCCATTGTATTTAATAGTGAAAGATTTCTCTGAGACCGGAAATGTGATGAGAATGTCAATTTCACTAGTTCTTTTCAACATTGTATTGGGTACACACTGCAAGAAGGCAAGTAAAAGAAGAAAAAGAAATAAGGATTGGAAAGGTAGTAACTAAACTGTCATAATTCTGATGAAACAGGATTGTAAAACAAAAAAATTTCAAAGACTTATACACAGATTATTAAAATTAATAAAGTAAAGTTCGATAGTCATTTAATAAAGCTGATAGCAAAACTCAATTTTATAATTTAAGTACCTAGAAATTCGAGTACCTAGAAAATTAATTTAAAATAATATAATTTTCAATTGTATTAAAAATTACAAAACAGAAAATCAAAGGATTGCTACACTGAAAATTACAAAACTATTGACAGAAATTTAGAGATAAAATAAATTGACATACCATGTTCATGGATTGAAAGACACACTATAGAAATATATTTTGTTATTTAGAAACCGTCATATTACAAACTTTCCCCCACATTTTGTGCCTTAAAATAACAACCACTTATTATTATTCATATATCTACTTGCTGTAGCTGACCTAGGTTATGCTCAGCAAATCTTGACTGGTCTCACATATGCATCAATGGTCATCTGGTGGACCAACTAGATTCTAGTTAGTCCAGAATAACTCTACAAACTCGGAGCTCTCTGATTTTCACTTGGGCAACAGGTGTTACATTTCCATTTGTTC
This sequence comes from Eonycteris spelaea, assembly GCA_003508835.1. Classification (NCBI taxonomy): domain Eukaryota; kingdom Metazoa; phylum Chordata; class Mammalia; order Chiroptera; family Pteropodidae; genus Eonycteris; species Eonycteris spelaea. Next base: position 3,288,755 of record PUFA01000127.1, on the reverse strand, counting down.
CTGTAGTTAAGCAGGCTATCCTAAGCTTGCTCAGGATATGGTGGCTTGATAGAGTTTAAAAAGAGAGAGAATAAACACAAAGCTTCTTAACCTATTTCCAGTTTGCCCCAAAAATATGGGCGGAGGCATTTTCAGTTGTAGTGTTTACCCCAAGATAACTCGCAGCTTATAGTCCTAAACTTACCCCCAAAGTTTGCCACAAAATATCTTGCTTTTATTATTATTTTTGCATTGCTCTAGTATATCGATAGTCTTTGGAAACAAATGGCATCATTCTATTTGTAGCATTCTGTTTTTAGTAGTGGTGTTTCCATTTTAAAAATATGGTAATTTTCGATCACTGAAAATATCAAATTCTAAAAATGGAGCGTTCCTATGAGTGATGTTAACATCATTCTCAAACAGTTGTTAGCCGAGGATTCATTTGACAAATTCGGTTTAAGTATACATTTCTGTTACATTAGTATTAGAGACAAGTCCTGTTTAGAAATAGCTCTAAGAATAGTTTTTATATTTTATTTTCATATTGAAAAACAGTCAGGTTTGCTTCAGCCTCTAAAAGCATATTTATGTAAAATTAAATTAACACTGGCAGTGAGCTACACTTTTTTTTTTTTCTAAACAGGAAATGGGTTAATGGCTAACAATGATATTTCCATTGCATTTTATCATCCAAAACAAGTCCTATGACTTGTCCAGATTCAGGGATTGGATAAATGATTTTATATATTGATAGGGTGAGCTGCCATGTTTCATTGCAAAAGGATCATTATAGGTAGGGATGAAAAATTGTGGGCATTTTTTATTTCTATAAAGGATGTTTGTTCTTTCCAAATTTGTTTATACTTCAATGCATCCAAATAAAAATCCTGTGGTTTTCTTTTCTGGAAATTGACAAACTGATACTAAAATTTACTTAGGAATATAAATGACCAACAATGGTGATTTAATAATAATAAAAAAAAGGTGGAGACCTACACTAACAAATAAAAGAAACTGTTACAAAGTTGTTGTAATTAAGATAGAATGTTATCGGAACAGCAATATGCATCACCTCATTTTAATAAAGATGATTTGCAAGACATGTGAATAATTGTCCTTTCAATACATTGTGCTGGTCAATTAAATATTTATATGAAATAAAACCGAATATTGACCTTACTTAACACCACGCACACACGCACGCACACACACACATTCACACACACGCATATACACACACACAAACACACACACACACACAAACCAATCAAGCAGACTGCAGGTGTAAGTTTAAAAGATAAACAAAATTCTTTAAAAAAGACATTGGAAAACATCTTGATGCTTTAGGAGTAGACAAGTACTTCTTCATCAGGACACTAAACGTGCTGACCATAATTAAAAAATGAGAACTTAACTATTTTAAAATAATAAATCTGTTCATCAAATACATTAATAATGTAAAACTATAAATCGCAAAAATGGCAAAGAACTGCTGCAACTCAATAATAGGAGACAAACAACCAAAAATGTATAAACGAAAGACTTGAAGAAAGACCATGAAAAGATATTTGAAATAATAATGCCGAAAGTCAGAATAATGGTTATCTTTAGGAGGACTGTAATGTGAGAAGGCCTTCTGTGATGATGATAATGTTCTGTTTACCAATATGGGCTAGAGTTCTAGGGGGAAAAAAAGAAAGAAAAAAGCCAATAATACTTAATGATACCTAGAATGTTTTAGAATAGGTGAAGAATTATTGAATTTGAAATATGTAGTACAGTATTTTTTTCAGATATGGTTTCTTAAACTGGTAAAACTTTATATTGAAAGTGCATGCTCTTATGTTATTTGCTCATCTTCATTCTCATTGCTCTCTAGTCATTCAATAATATCATACTTGTCTGATTAGTGATCTTAGTTTACTATCCAGATTGTGTCTGAATATTAATGTTGTCTAACGAGACAACATTAAGGACCTAATTCCCAATTGGGGAAAGTACATTTTTTATTAATCAATTCATTTCACAATTTAATGGGAAAGTTTTGAACTTCTTCCCATTAGGAAAATGGGCAGATGGATTTGTATCAAAAATTATACTTGTGCTGGAATACGAAGACTTAAGGCCTAAAAACAAGAAAAGTCAGGGCACCTGCCCAAGGGTGCAGCCTTTCTCAGCTTACCAAACAAGTGGTACATTTATAGGAACCGAAATGGGAGCTGTATAAGTGATGACACTGTGTTTTGTGGCTCCTTTGATAAATTGTGACCCTGTAATTTGGACACCATTTGTTGCATCAAACCATGAAATATTTATTGTTTTATTTTTCTTGTGAATTTGTCATTAAGGATTAAAGAGCTATTTTAATTTGAGTGGGGTATATTTTTAAAAGATTTGGCAGAAGGGAGTGCACTTGCAACTCTATAAGCAAAGCATATATGAATAGATACAGATATATATGTATGCATAGTATATATGTATCTATATATTTATATGTATCATCTGTCTATGTTACCTATCTGTATTAGAGAATTTCTACTCTTAGTATTGTAAGATTTTTAATATTATGGCATGTGCTCCTGTTTATAGTCTTTTTTTTAAGGCAGAAACATGAAAACATTAAAAATAATTCATGACAAATGAATGTACTGTTACAATATCCCCAAGATATTCTCTTTCAAAATATGCTGCACATGACATTATAACTACATATTTTTGGTTGTTGCAGAATGTCTTATTGACTTATTTATTAAAACTCTCAGCCTATCCTCATTTCAGCTGAAATAAGAACCTTTCAACAACCACCCCCCCTCCGCCCCACTAAATAAAAGGAAATGAAATAAGTAATATCTATTTGGAGGCTGTAATAACCATATGAGAAAAGCAAGAGTTACACCTGTCTTCTCTTTCCCTAATCACCCACCCTTGCTCTCAGGTGGAGTGTTCTCTCAATTCTGGAGATTTCTGTCCAAACAGACATGGTTTGTAGAAATGTGATAATTTACAACGAATTGTTCTTGAACCATGACTTTGTTCTTACCAACTTTTGTTTGCTTCCTTTGTTCTCACTGGGTACTTAAGGAGGATGTAGTTGGGTATTAAAATGTATTTTGAAAAGTAGGTTGTATACCACAGCGGATCCACTTGCGATTGAAGTTTACACAGTTTTCTTATTGTCATGAATACAAGAATGTAGAATACACTGAAGTTAAGATATATGAAGACAGGACTTTTATCTCTTTACTACCGCATGCCAATTACCTGGAATAGCATGTAATAGAAACTCAGTAAAAATTGTTGAGTGAATAAATGAATAGTGTTTATTTTCTTTCATGAAGCAGTTCTAACTCTCCAATTGTCCCTTTCCCCCGAGATTATAAATTGGAGCTGCACTGGGAGCAGTCTCCTTTCATTGATTCTGCTTCTTAATATTGCCAGGGAGAGAAGACCTAGTGAGTATAATTTATAATGCCCATATCTCAGTGGTTTAGCGGAAATTTATTTTTGTTCTCATGAAGTTCTTTTAGAGGCTGTGGGGGACAATAGAGAATTGAAGGGGTGGTAAATTGCTCCAAAAATGATTTAGGGACATGAACTCCTTACATCCTATTCTTTCTTCTTTCCCTAGGATCTTAGAGTCCTCTGCTAGATCTTCTGAATGTTACTTTTTATGGGTCAAACAGGATATGGTACACATCATATCTGCCCATACTCTACTGGCTAGAATTCACTCAGATAACAATACCTAATTGCAAGTGATGCTGAAAACTGGTCTGCCTGTATGCCTAAGAGAATGAGAAAGGAAGTTTATTAAGCAGCTAACCAATTTCTGCTACTGGGATTATTGGCCTCTATATTACCAAAGAAGTTGAATACTCAGGTACATTTGTTATTAATCCCTTTTTTCATCTTAAAACTACCTCTTCCTTTGATTTTTGTGATCTAAATTTTTATGTTTTTCTCCTTTATGTTATTATTAGCCATTCATTCTAGGTTCCTTTTGAGGATTGCTCTTTCTCTGCTTATTCTTTAAAAGTCAGTCATAATTCCAAAGGACTCCATCATCATCTCTTTGAGCTGTGTACTCTATATTTAATTACTACAGCATCTTAAAGAAAACCCTTGTCTCACATCTCCTTTCATTTTGATGATTCTTAAGTCTAATAAAGAACTCTTTGCTACCGTCATGAGCCATATTTCCAACAGCCTAATAAATATGTCATTTGGAAGGTCCACAGGCACCTCAAGTAAATCACATTAAAAAAAGAATCATTAATTTCCAACAAACTCCTTCTGCATTATCTTATGTGGTGAATTACTGTTCTTTGCCTTGCAATTTCATATTCTTTCTTCTCACATACACACTTCTCAATAAATATCATCAATGAAGTTACCAAATTCTACAAGTTGTAGCTTTTTAGTATCTTTTGTATCCATATCTATTCTCTACTGACTGAATTTAGGTTGTCACCAGTTTTTGCCTGGCTTTTTAATCTTGGCTTATTAACTGCTCTCCCAGAATTGGGCATTATCTTCCTTGAACTCATTATCCATACTGAGAATCAGAAGAAAGTTGGAAAGATCTTCTAAGACAAAGTAGTTGCAAAGAACCAAATTGGAATGCGCGATTGACACTGTGGATTGGAGGACTCTGGAGAGAAGATTAAGAGCTGAACAAAGTAGTGCCTGGGAAAGAAGATGGGCCTCAGAGCCATGAGTGATATCTCTGCATGGGATTCATTACCTGAACAGAGACTGTGGTTAAATTGATGGGCTAAACTATCAAATTTACTAGACAGAGTCATGTGGATGAAAAAAGCAGAGTCAGAAGCACAACAAAGAACAAGAATATTCAGGCCAGGTGGATGTGGATCAGAGTCATAAACAAATCAGATTAATTCAAAGTGCCAGAATCAGAGTGGGCTGGGGTAAAAACTATGAAGCAAACTTCTTAGATAAGCTCTCAACCTGTTGAATGGCCAGAATAAGAATTAGTGTGTGGAAGCTTTAGAGAGGTAGATTTCTGCTCACGCTGAGAAATACCTTTTAGTCATCAGAATTTACTGGTGAAAACGTGGAATGCATTGTGAGCTAGTGAGTTCCCAGCGACTGAAAGGATTCAAAAAGAGACTTCATTACTGTCTGTGAAGCTATTGTAGAGGCATTTCTGTATCATAGGGATGAGGGATTAGACAATTGATAAACTCATTATAATCCTCAAAAATTTTTTTCTTGTTTTGGCTCCAACTGGACTATGTGACATTCTTTCACATTTTCCTCCCAATGTAGCAGATATTAAGTAACTGAATTTATGTGTTATTCTGCTTGTGTTGCATTCCACATCCCCAAAGAAGTGGTTTTCACCGCGGCTCCATTTATATTTAACTAATACATAGGTTAGTTTGCTCTCCCTCACCCCGTCCTCATTGAATTAAGCTGCCAGTTAACTAGCAGATTTTGAGTTTGACGGGGTCTTGTAGTCGAACAGGAAAAATGAAGGAGACCTGAAATGTAGAGCTCAAATTATGGAAGTTAGCTTTGGCAAACAGCTGCCTAAAACTGACTGGCCTTTATATAGAGACTAAAGCCAAGTAGTGGTGACACAAGATCTAACTGGGGAAGCTTCTAGCTGAGAAGGCTGAGCTTCTTAGATTTGTTGTCAATGTAACATTTGGAAGTGGTAAATCATTTCAGGAGCCTGGGTGCTTGGCAGCCACATTCCTGCCTGGGCTGCTGGCAATGCAAGCTGTGGCTTCATAGTCTCATACAGTTCTGATGGGGACATATGAGCCATCAGTGACTGATCATTTTGAGAAAACCTGACAGAAAACAGAAATTATCCTTACTTTCTCTTGCTGTAATGAAGTGAGCAGAGGCTGAATGATATAAAGTTGTCTCATTTATTATACAGATGACTCACATGCTTTCTGACTCATGCCAGTAAAAATTACTGTCACTAACAGAACTATGCCAGGGCTTAAGAAAAATTGTGTTCTGTGGCCCCCACAGCCCCACCCCACACCCCTTCCTAAGGACTGGGCTATCATGATGCTGTGTAGATCTGCCCTTCTGTTTGGAACTCGGGCACTAAGTCATTAAGTTGCAGAATGACTTTTTTGGCTATAGATATACCCTTCAGGATAGCATGCTGTTAATCAACCTTGTCCATGACATTATTAAATTACCAGCTCCTGCATACAAGTAACATATTATAGCTATGTCATTCCCTGATTTAAATGCTTCTATTCTTCATTCATCGGCTAAAACAAAGATGCAGTGGAAACCTGTACTTTCTGAACAGATGCTTCCATAACTGTGCCGTCATGGTCTGCATTACGTCTCTTTTCCATCTGCTTTTTGTCTGGTTATGTTTGAGCAGCAGCCATCTTTTCTCTTCAGCTTACTTTCAAAACTTGATGTGAGAAGGGCATCGCCAAGAGTTTGAATAAAAGCAGAATGTCATTGCATGATGTCATTGTAATACTTTGCCTAGTTTAACACTCTGAAAATCTACTACATTAGTCAGTAATACAATTATTTTGCATTGTTTTTCCAAAATATGTGTAAGTGAACTCTCTCCAGGTTTACACTAAAATCCTAATTTTGCATTAGAGTTTAATGATAAAAATTGACTTTCTGGAAAAATAAAAGTTGTTTATATCTATTGAGATTTCTCAAGGGGTAAAATTTTCCAATTTTTAAGAGCAAGCTTTCACTTTTCAATAGTTTTTTAGCAAATATTTTGTATGGAAATAATAAAATAAAACCTAGAGCTTCAAATGCTTTTACTTTCTCTATCCATTCAACTTCTATGTGGGCACAGAGATTTCTCTAGGCACAAGAAAACGAAGTAACCTACCTGATATTCTAGGGGAAAAATTTCACCGAGGTTCCTGGGCTTCAGGACCTCCATCCTGGTATTCTAAAAGCAATAAAATCTGTATGTTATTTTATTTTCTCAAATGATATTCACATGATATTCATTCTTATGAAATGGTTATTTATTGACAAAAATAATCTAGTTCTTATTGGTTTTACATTCTTCTCTTGAAGAACTGAATTAATCTCTGCATAACTGTTAACATTTGTCAAAATATATATTTCTTTTTTTCCCATTTGCCTACCTTCTTTTTCCCTATATCGCATTTTATCTTCACTGGTGGGAGTCTGGCATATGGATTCTTGACAGAAGAAGAGAGCAGGAAGATATTTTCTTGCTGACTCAAATTATATGCAGAGGGTCACTTTTAAAAAGTATATCAAACTAAACATGTCTAAGGAAAATTTTAAGATGGATCAATAATGTGAATTGACCAATAGGGTAGATAGATATGACTACTTATTGACCAACCTCTGAACTAATTAAATTGTACCTTATCTAGAGTTCCAAAAATATGTCCTATTAGAATAATTGATTCAAAGATAATGAATTTTAACTGTGAGCTTCTTAAGAGTAAGTCCTATATTTCTTGTATTTTTATCACCTGGCATAGGGCCATTAGTGGAAGCTCGATTTTTGTTGTGTTAATAGCAGTAAAGAAAAAGATTTTTTTAGAGATTTTAGATTTCCTTGGACAGAAGAATGTGCACTTGAATGTTTGAAAGAAAATTAAAATCTGTTCCAGTCCATTCAAAATGGTACATTTTCCAAAAATAACCTGTTTTCTTTTTTTTTTTTGACATAATTTTAGGTTACCAGTGGAGTCTCACTGAAAATGGATACATTGTATTTATAGTTTTCTAAGCTAAAAGAAAAATGTAGAACCACTGAACAGCTGTTCAGTTATCCCATAAGAGACTAGCCAGCTTTTTTTTTAACAAGTGTTTTGTAAGAGATAATAAGGGACAATATTAATTAAATCTGTACTTTTTTTCTCTAGTACTTTCAATGCAAGTCACAGATTTACTGACATTTCTATAACTCCAGTGGAAACAAGCATATAATAATTTCCAGTGGGGTTTTTATTGTTGTTTTGTTTTTGTTTATGTTTTAAAGCTACTGAAAATATCATATAATTATTGTCATGGTATTGAATATGTGGTCTAGCAAAACAGGAGCATGACATGGCTGTAGCCAATATAATGATAATTTAGTGGTACAGTAATCCAGGACTAATTATTTCAATTCTCTCTGTGTTTTCCTTTGGACACCTTAAGGCCTTTTTTACCTATTTGGTTCTGTTTTAACTTCAGGTGAAAAAAAAATCACATTAAAACCAACAGAAAGAGGGGTTCTGAGTAGACTAGAAGGCAGTGGTATGGAAGTTGTGTGGAGTTACAGTCTAAGAACACTCTCATTAGATTTGTAGGTCCAGTGGATACATTTATTTGGTATCAATATGGTGGATTGGAGCCATGTTCTGACATAAGAAATAGTATTGTTCTGAATATCAGAGAGAGAGAGAGTGATTCCCAGACTGATGGAAACATCTCTTTCAAACTATTAACTGTATAGTAGATTATTGTGCCATGTAGATCAGAAAAATTTTTTGACTCTTTAGACCCATGGTCTTTACTTGGCCTCACTACATTATTTACTCATCATGGTATTAATCTGTTTATCATGTGATTGGGTCACATAACCTAGCAAAGCTAGACTGATATACCTTTTAGCATATGGAATATTGAAACAATGATATAAAAGGGAAAGAAAATAATGAAAGAAATACATCCAACTTAGTATAAAATCTTTTTTCTATGGTCATCAAATTTTTTATTTTCATTACGTTGCCATTTAATGAAGAACTCCTAGGGCTAATGTTTCATGTTTCTTGACTTGCGAGACTTAGCATTGATAGCTTAAGTTACTATTAGTACTGCTGCTTGGAAGCAGTACAACTGTTTGAGAGTTTTAAGACTACAGACTTTTACTACTTAGATCTTGTTTAGTGTATGTTAAAATCAGAAGGTTCTGAACAGCTGGTTAGGAAAGTAGCCAAGAGCAGAAAAGATGTCTGTGCCTCCTTTTCCAGGGCAGTATAAAATCTTAATGCTTTATTATTGTAATTTGTGAATGAAATTATTAAACAAATTAAGCAAATATTTATTGAGTGCTTATGTTGTGTCAAGCACTAGAGACCTACTATTATGTACATATATTGAGCAAGGGATGATTACTTCCTTTGTGAGACTTACTATTTGTAATACATAAATGGATATGTGCTAAAATAACTATATACTAATATATTCCTATGAAATGTGGTGGGTAGAGCATTCCAGCCAAAGATGGAATGAAATGCAAAGGCCATAACTTAGGAAAAATCTTGGAGAATATTCTAGATAACAAGAAAGAATGTGGCTGGAAGGTAACAAGCAAGAGGGAGAATAGCAAGAGACGAGGCAGAGGCTCAATTATGCAGAGTCTTAGTCCATGATGAGGAGTTGGGATTTCATTCTAGGTGTGATGGAGAGCAATGAAAAGGTTTCAAACAAAGGAGCAACATGATTTTAGGTTTTTACATTTCTGTGTAGAAAAAAAATGAATTGGTGGGAATACAAAGTAGAAGCAGAGATAACTCTTAAGCTTATTCATGCCAGACATTTTGATGACTTATGTAGTGTAAACACTGATTTTATTTTTATTTTTTATAATGCAAGTGACTGACTTAAGCTTTGATTGCTAAGGCATTCATTTCGAAGAGGCAAACACTTCAAAATAGCTATCTCTAACAAATACTTTGCCAACCAAATGACTAGATAAAGAGCCAGGTTGCCTTCCCCCACTGAGGTTTCATTGTTTTAGAGATCATGGTTGATCTCAACAATCGACCCTTTGGCTACTTTTTTTTTTCTTTTCCTGTGTTTTAAATTCCTGTTCTTATGTTTTAAATTCATCAATGAAGAGTGAGCCCATAAGACCCTAAACCCTTATTTTTGATCCCAATAAAAGCAGCTCCCAGGCATATGTGCTTTTTCCCTCTCTCTCTCTCCATGATCTTGACCTCACTGTGTGGCCCCAAGTACGCTGTGTAATTTTTTGTAATAGTTATTGCTGAAAGGTGTCTTGCAATCATAATAAGAACCACAATGGTTGGTCCAGCCACAACATTGGTTATTGATAAGCTGAGACAGGCAGAACAGTACAAAACGGAGTGGTGGCAATGGAAAAAGAGAGAAGTATATGAAGTAGAAAGATATTTTTGGAGATGATATGATAGGATTTATTGTTGATGAGTTATAGAAGATAAGAAGAAAGAAATACATGAAAATGATGATTCTGGATTGAAAGACCATATGATTGGCAGTGATATTTATTCAGAGAGAAACAGATTTGGAGACTTAGATAGTATAAGCTCCATTTGGACTTGCTTCTTTGAACTTTCTATGTTTGAGATTTCTATTAAACATCTAAGTGGAGATGTGATTCTATCATCTATCTATCTGTCTGTCTATCTATCTATCTTTTTATCTATCTAGCTATCATCTAATGTGCTGGCTGGGAAAATTATTTCTTGGTATCACCATGGGAACATAGGCTATTACCTATGGGAACATAACATTCTAACAATAAGCTTTCTGCTTCTGTACCCCCACTTGCACACCTGACCTGTGGGTTGACAGTAGTGAATAGAAGAAAAATAGACCTTTGTGTTTAGACAGAATGAAGAATGAGTTCAGGGCTTAAAAACCCTGTACCTCTACATTTCAGGCCTGCTTAATTTGGGGTCTGCATACCCTTGGCAGACCCAGCTGGCTGAATAAAGAGTGTGTTCCCTCTAACTCACTAAGTTCTGGGGGTCCATGTGTCTTTTGGGGGTTGGGGGATACAACACTATCTATCATCTCTCCTTTACCTGCCTATCTATGTATGTATGAGTCTAGGGGCTCAAAAAGGAGAAGTCTAGATTGGAGATCAGAGAGTGTGACAGAGAAAAGTGAGAGGGTGTAAGAATGAGTGCTGAGATATCCTTATCTGTCAGATTTTGGTAAAGGAAGAGGCATCAGTCAATATAAGGAGTGGCCAGAGGGGTAAGTAGAAAGCCAAGAAGTGCAGTGCATAGAAGCCTAGAGGGAGGAATGTTCCAAGGAAGAATAAATGGCCATCTTCGCCAAATGCTGCAAAAGTCAAATAGTATTAGACAAATATGTTCTCCAATTTGGCATCCTGGGCCACTAACAACCTCTACAAGAACTATTTCAGTGAAGTGTTGGGGATAAAACACAGGTGAATATGCACTGAAAAGTAAATGCAAGATGAAGAAGAGGAGACACAGTATGTGGATAACTATTTAGAATTTTTTTTTTTTTTAATAAATGAAGGTAGAGAAAAGGGATGGAAGATAACGTAGAATGTGGGACTAAGGGAGTTTTACTTACAGTTAATGAAATTTATTCTGATATATTGAATATATGAGGCAATTAATATATTGTGCAATATTTCATAGGAACCGAAAGCTAAGAAATAGCTGGAATTGAACTCTTAGTTGAGTAATAGTCAAGTATTTTTATTGATACAAGCTATCACCTATCTTGATCATTTCCATAACTGATTATAAATGTATGTTACTGACAATAATAATCAACTGAACAACTAGTTTGAAACTTTCTTATGTGGCTGTCTGGAACAATCATGGGAAATAGTAAGATATTCTTTATCTAAAGGTGATCTTGGTAAAAAAAACAATTTTTTAAAAAAGACTTACATGGAAAATCTACTTTTATCTTGATAACAAATAAAGCTCTACATCTCAATATCATGGCTAGTGTTTCAGGAGAGAAGATATGTATTCAAAGAGAGCACGAGCTGTGCACGGTTCCAAGGCATCTTTTCTAAGTGATCTTGGCAAAGGTAACCACTACACATGCTTTCTGTGGTGGGCTCAGAGCATAGATGCCACCAGCACTGTAAGGCCCTTCTAAGGAGGAAAAGACATCCAGAGCATCTGTGTTCTGCTGGTATAAATATTATATTGCCTTTACCAATGGGCATGGCAACACAGAGTTTGGAGTAGAACTTTTTAAAAACATTTCTTGCCCCTTGAAACTATCTCTGAACCTAGCACTTTTCAAGGTAATTTGGCTTTCCCCCCTTTAATTATTAGTGTTTTGAAAGCTTTTACTTGGACTAGAAAGAGTTAAACATTTAAAAACTTGCATATTAGAGTATAAGACTCAAAGAACTATTAAATGCAGGGGTCTTCTTGTGGACTGAGTGTTATCTAACCCTCAGGATATTTGGCTCAAAGAATTTTCAGAGGACACATAATCTTATGTGTTTTGATAGATGAGAGCATAATTCCTTATCCTGGCAAAGAAATCAAGTTCAGGAACCAACTCAGCTACATGCCCCAAAGAAGCACTGTCTCCTCAGTCAGAGATGGTCCTGGGTGGCAGTAATGACAGATTGCTGTTACCTGATTCTGACCCTAGCTGGGGAGTGCCTATTTGCTCTCATTTGTCCTCTTCAAAATATGTTTGACTACTTTCAATGATAGAGAAGTCCAAAAGAAGAAGGCAAAACATGTTACATAGTGAATTACTTCTCCTAGGTGGCTGCAATAAAATCTTTAATCTAAAAATTGTGGTGTATGTGTGATTATTTGTCCTAAACTTCAGGGAACTGTTAAATAGGGCATTTGGGAATGAAGGACATCTAATCAACATGTTTGCTGCTGTTTTAGGATTCACTGATTGTTAATACGGTAGTGCCTCTGCTGTTTCATAAAGGTCATGTTGTCACATAAATTTTGCCTGCAGGAGCTCATTCACGGAAAGGTGAGGGCTTGAGGAAGAACAGGGTAATATGATAGTCTCAGAAAGATACATTTATGCACATGCCTTTGATGAGGAGTAGGCAATGAAGCTCAGATAGCAGTAATTCCATTTCTTTAATTTTTGTTTTGTACTGCCCTGTTTCATAAAGTGATTTATAGAAACATAAAACAAATGAATATAATTAAGTGATCTAATTTAGAAGTGATGGACTTTTAAAGGTGATTATTGAATTTACCTTTATGCAAAAATTCTAAGCTTTTGGAATGTTGGGTTTTGGTCATTCTGTGTGTGTGTACATGTGTGTATGTGAGTGAGTGTACATGTGTTCATGTCTAAAATGATTAAAAGTGAAAGGATAATATGATTTTAAAATGAAAGCTTTTTGACAGCCCTCATGTACATAGTTTAGAATTGAAAATAATATTTTGCTGTTATTTTTAATGGTTGTTAGTGGCAAACTGATTTGGTCAAAGTAGAAAGCGCTCATTGAATCAGGATTTTTGTTTTGTTTGCTTTTGTTCTTTAATCAGAGGGTGAGACCTTAGCATTTTACCAAGCCAAGTACTCACTTTCAACATCATGAAACCAACTCTACCCTATAAGCCAGTCCATCACAACCGTACATAGCTCAAACCATAAGCAGATAAAATTCATTCAAGGAAGCCCTAGAGTTATTCACAGCCATCACCCTAGATTCTCCTTACTTTTTTTAGAATTGCCTTCTCCGACCATATTTCTGGATAATTCAAATCCTTAGATTTAACTTTTTTTATATAATTGAGATAAAATTGACATATTCTTAGATTTAAGTTTTAACTTTCTCTCTATTGCATCAGGTTCTCAACCTATTTGGTTGATTGTGTCTTGACTCCCTGGCTCTTACCATGCCTCAATTTATTAGGTAGAACTGGGCATGAACACACCCTGTTTTGGGGGCTTCTGACTCCAACTCTGACTCAGATCTAGTCCTGGTGCCTACTGAGGGCACACTCAGAAAGATTATTATTCTATGTCACCTTACCACTTCAATGGGATCACTTAAACCCCTTTGTGAACAATCACTTGAGTGTGGCTTCAGGTGTCAGTCACAGAAGTTTGGCAGTGAACTAATAAATTTCATTCTGAATTAGCCACTATGCTTAGGCATTTGTGTCTTAAAAGAATGACCAAAAGGTAATCAGACCAGCTTTAACCCTGTTACATACATAATAATCTTGTAGAATCTCTTCCTTTTTTAAAAAAGCAGTAACTTTAAAGCACTTATTGAGGAGAATTTCCAGGATAAGAACAACTTTTCTATAAGCAGTTCTCAAAGCGTTGTCCTTTCTGGCAATCTATGAGATCAGAACTATTTCATAATAATCTGACATGATATTTCTTCTGCATTCTCATTCTCTCACACTGTATAACAGAGTTTCTCAGAGGCTGCATGATGTGATGATACCATTGCTGTACAGCTAATGGAACAGGTGCTTGTGTAATCTTGGGTTTTAAACATTTCTCAGTTTTAATTTCTAATATGCTAAATAGCTATAGATATAACCTGTAGAAATGAAAGCACTTTGGATCCTCAAAATTGAGAATTTCTGATCTGGGTTATTGAAATTCATGCCCTGCTACTTGCATTTTTTGATCTAAAAAAATGAATTATTTTTTATTGTTTTTCTCTCAAGGTTTTCATAATTATTTACACCAATGAAAAGCTGCCTTGTTCAGAACATTTTCCTTCCAGGTGAATTGTATGGTATTTTAAATATACATATGCAATTTAAAATAATTAGACTATAGTTTCAAATACCAGGCTCCTCAATAATAACCAGATTTATAAACTGCCAGTAACTTACTTAACCTGTCTGTGCCTCAATTTCCTCAGTAAAACAGGGATAATTCTAGCCATGTCAAATGGTTGTTAAAGATATGCAAAATAGCACATTTAAAAAATATTTATTTTTAATTGAGATATACTTGACATATAACATTGTATTAGTTTTAGGTGTATAACATGATGATTTGATATATGTATATGTTGTGAAATGATTACCTCAATAATTTTAGTTTAAATTAATCATTACACATAATTAAATATTTTTCTTATGAGAACTTTTAAAATCTACTCTCTTAGCTACTTTTAAATATACAAAATGATATTGTTAGTTATAGTTACCATGAGTTTGCACATTTAAGGTACATAGAGCACTGCTTAGCACATAGTGGCACTTAGCAAATATTAACAATTAGCCATGACCATTATTTCCACCCATTTGACTAATATTAAATGAGAGCTTAAATTTAGAATTGCGGTCAACATAAATTATAAGATTAATTATTTTGGAAATAATAAGAAAAGTCTAAGAGGAAATTTAATTTTATTTTTGTATATTTTCCTTACACACCAATTTGATGAATATTTTTCATTTATTAAGTGGTTAGAATGAAACTTTGTAATTGTTCTTCAGATATTTAATTGGATTAGTTGGGGGTGGCAGAGCTTAGAATGGAAATAATATTAAAAGAGAAGGGGTAATAGTAATAAAGATTTGACAGTCTTATAAAATATGAATGTAAGAATCTGACCTAAAATTTTAGGTTATTCAATGGTGGACCTGTTTATTTTAACTCTAGAAAAGGGAGTAGAGGTTAAAATGCTTATTATATGCCATGTTCAATTATTTGTAGTTGTTTTTTAAGGCTTAAATATGCTTCCAAATGCCGAACATTCACTTTTACTCCAACATATACACTCTTAGGATTAGTGTTAAAAACTATAGCACAAATGAGTGATTTTCTGTATGGTAAGTAAGGTCCAGTTTGCTGAGGATAATGATTTGTGACATGAACCTGAATAAGCTACTATAATTGACATAGTCCAAAATATCAGTCTGATTATAATACTCTCAATTGCAGCTTTCTTTTAAACTAATTCTGTCTTGAACTTGGGGAATGATGTTATTGTGTTTCACTATATACATCTTCCATGTATACAAAAAGATCAGTATTCCCTAAAATTTTACATGTAAAGTTCTGAATAAACAATTTAGATGGCTTTCATGTTCAAATAATCCTCATTTCAGTTGGGGTTATAATAGGATGGAATTGGAACACAGCCTCAGGACCATTTGAATACTTTCTTCAAATATTTCCCATAGAGGAAAAAGCAAGCTGAAGTACATGTTACCATTTACTGGGCATTACCCAACCCAGAGGGAGTCTGGTAGTACCTATGGATTAATCCTTTGCTTAGGCTATGTTAGATCTCAGTACCAGAATGAAAATCAGTCAAAATACCTATTTTATCTAATTTCAGCCTGACTTCAAACTGAAATCCTTGTTGTAATACAATTTATACAAGTGACTCCCTATCAAGAGTACACTCATCAGGATAAAGTAGCAGAGAACTTAGAACAGAGTAAGGGAGTGGCTTTGGCAACCAGCCCAGATTTTTCTTACTTGGTACACTTTTTTCCAGGTATTGCCTTTAGCTCAGTCAACTGGATGAAAGAAGAACACATCATACAAAGAGCAAGGGGCCATAGAAAACATGAGCTGCTTTTCTGCCTAGCATAGTCAGTGCTCTGAAGGGTAAAAGGGACAGCCAACCACATGCTTGATGACCTCTACCTTTAAAGCAAGGGCTAATGATATATTTTTATCTCAATAAATGTACAGTAGCACTTCTTTTGAGGATAGACTAGGGATGACATGGGTGTGGGAAGGAAGGTGCTGAAGGAAGCTGTATGCTTCCCTTTAGCCAATAAATATAACCCATCTTATTAAATAAGTGCTTCTGATTTACAGTGCCTCCAACTAGGATCACATAATCAAAACAAAATTGGCATAATAATAATACCTTCTCACCTGTGATAGTTGGAAATAATTAAGATGTTAGAATCTATTTCGGAACATCTATCTATCTATCTATCTATCTATCTATCTATCTATGCCCTAGACTAATGATTGCATTGCAAAATCTAAGTCTTTTTGCACTCCAAATATCTATTGGTCATGTTTGTTTGAATCTATGTATATATCCCATAAGCACTTCAAAATTTTTCTAGGATTGTTTTTATGATGTCAGTCTTCTAAATCAATTACTGATATTTTCTACCACAAATTCACTTTTCTAAACAGACAACTTTGAGCTCTTTCTAGGCCCCACCACTCTCTTATTTTTCTAACTTAGTTGATCTCTATGTCCTAGCATTCCATTTTTCAGATATCTACAATCTCATCCCTTTATTTTCATCTTCACTTTGAGTTCAAACATTTATCTTCCTTCTTGAAAACTATCTCCTTCTCCTAAAAACTGTGTTCTTCAAGACCATCCTCAAGAAAGCTACCTGAAAGTAAGATATCATGTCACTATAATAAAAATACTTCAATGATTCTTTAGCTTTTAGGAAGAGAAGATAAATGAATGATAAATTAAATGAGAAAAAAAATCAATGATTACTTACTACATTTTAGGCACTATGCTTGGAATTGGAAATACTGTGTTTTATTTAATCTTCACGACAATGGTGTAAATGGAAATAATAATACCCATTTTGCAGGTGAGGAAACTAAGTTTTAGAGAGGTAAAGTAACTTGTCCAATTTATAAGTGGAAGTGCCAGGATTTAGGCCTAAATTTGGCTGATTCTTTTCTCCTCTGACTCTTTTTGTATATCCCATTTGCATTTGCAGAGCCCATCAGCTTCTCTTATGACTACAGCCTTTAGTCTTCACCATTCCCTTTATTTTCAGCTCCCCCACTCATTCCTCAGCAGCACTTTCCTTCTACTTGCTCTGTAAACCTTCCTTTGTGACAAACTACTTCTTTAAATCTTCCTTGATTTCCCCAAGCTTCTACAGTACCTGTGTTTAGCTTCATTATGGCAGATATAATGCTTTATTGTAATCATTTTTGTGTTTCATGCTTTCTCAATGACCTGTGACCTTTCTAAGGGTGTCTCTTTTCAGCTGAGAATGTCTACAACATTGCACAGTGTCTAACAGAAAGCAGGCACAGCAGATACTTGGCTGGACAAATGCATAACTGAATGAATAAATGTTAAATTAAGAAAAGCGATGTGTAATTCACAAGATTCTACCAATTCTGCTGAACATTGACATGAGCAAACGTTTACCTTTTGTCTCCTTCCCACTAGAATGCAAGCTTTAGAAAAAGGGAGTTTTTTATACAATTTGTTCACTGCTGCATTCCTTGCACCTGCAGCTGTGTGCCACACTCATAAAAATCATTCAATAATTGTGTATTAAGTAAATTAATCTCACCATATTACTAATTCCTAGCATCTCACATAAGAGGAGAATATTTTCATCTCTTTAGGTCAATTTGTTTATTAAAATTTTTGAGTGTCAAATATGCACCCAGTGACATGCTAAGTACTGGGAATAAAAAGATAAATAAGCATTAAGGAGCTTACATTTTAATGGGTGATTACTGATAATGTCAATATAGTTATTTTTATGGGATACATTGATGGATGAAATAAATAGTTTTCTGGAATCATGATAATTTTTAAGTTTACAAATTCCTTCTAAATTTTATTGATTAAACTGTGGTCCTCCTCAGGGATTATTTATGTGGCAGAGTAATAATTAGTCAACACAAAAGAAGAGGTGGCAATTAGTATGACAACATATGGCCCACAACTTCTGTCATATGTGAATTCATAATAATTTTTGAAAACCTGAAATTTTGAATAAAACTTTAAGAATTTCTCTGTTAAATATAAAATATTTACATTTCCATATCCTAGAAGATAATCATTATCATTGTTAATGCATCTAAAACAAATTCTATAGATAAACAATCCATAAAAATCAATATCTTTCTTCAGTCTCTGTTTATAACCATCCTCTGTTGTAATATTCAAAAAACATGAGCAAGTTGCCATTGTTAGCTTGAAGGTATTTTATCTTAAATATTATTTCCATAAGTCAGTAAAATAGAATAAATATTTGGTTTTAAATAAAAGCTATGATGAGGAAGATATTATTGAGAATTGTTAAGAAAAGACTAGTGCTTTTTTTTTTTTCAATTAGAAGTTTTTTATTTTTCTTTTTACACTTATCATGCCATGAGTTCATATGGGATCCAGTAATTCAGGCTTCTTTCCATTGATTCTCACACAGTGGTCTTCTCTTGGTGCAGCAGGCTGGTGCTTCAGTTGAACCCACATACCTTTCTCTTTGGCTTCCTTCTTTTTCTGATCATTTTCCTTCACATGTTTCCAGAAGCTGTCTCAGCTCTTAGAACGCTTAATATGCTCAATATGTACATTAATTCTCTTAGCAGGATTCTTTCCCTTAACTTGTTTATTTACAACAATGCACACCACATGTTGGGTAACATTGTAGATTATCAGTTTTGCCATGGTAACATTTGTGGGTCATTTCTTTTTGAACAGTGCCTATTCCTTTGATATCTATAATATCACCTTTCTTGTAGATTTGCATGTATGTGACCAAAGGGAGAACTATATGTTTTCTAAAATGCCTAGAGAACACATCCTGGGTGCCTCTCTCTTTTTCTTTGTGGCGGTCATTTTGGGGAATTACTGGAAGATGGTCATTCCAGTCAAAAGGTACAAGGACTAGTTTTAAGATAAGGAATTATACTTTCTCTCTCTCTTTCAGCACCATTGAATTGCAAACTAATTCTGGAGAAGAGACCTGGTTCTGAGCAGGTGTCAAAAATTGTTGGTTGAACTGGGGTTTAATACTGAAATTAAATTCATGTCTTCCAGCCCTTTATACAAAATATCACATTTCTGTAGTTCCTAACTTATTTAGAAAGTATGGATCTTCAACTTTTTTGTTGTTGTTGTTCATTCTCATTTTACTTCATTTGTGTAGCCCCTTCCTTAACACACATATCCAGAATAAAAAGGTTGTAACTTATGTTCTCAACTATAAAGCTGACAGTGATACCAGTTAACATGTATTAGCCTGACTTGTAAAAGTCCCAAATTACTGGCAGTATTCTAGCCTTTACAAGTAAAATCAATGAGTTAAATTGGTTAGAACAAATAAGGTGACAAAGGGTAATGATGAATGGCAGAAAGAGTGAGAAACCTGCAATTTAGGAACCAATAAAGCAATAAAGTCATTGCAGTTAGCTCTGCACAGCAACTTGACAAAGCATATTAGATAGTTAATTATATGTTTTAAAAGTGATTTTATTCTTTTCTCCTGTGAAGTTAAAAGGAGGGTTGCTTATTGAGTATTTTCCTTGGATGAAAAATCAGGATCTCATTCAAATGAGAATTATGGAGGATGCCTTTTGCCAAGGGTGTTTAAGAGATTGAATTGGGTAATTTGAGCTCTTCAAGGAATAGGTTTCATTTTCACCAGATTGAAAAAAAATCAATTGCTTATTAGCAGTGTAGCTCTACGAACAAGGTGTTCCTTTTAATGCATATGTCAGATGTTTATTATGGATCTGATTTGATAAATACAAGCAAAATATAATTCTTCACCATGGAGCCCTTACAGGAAAGAACAAATTGTACAAGCTTAACCTCTGAGTCAATCTTTTAGTTAGGTCATAAGAGCTGCATAGGTATGGGGGGTAAAGTTTGGGGAGATAGGATTTCTCAGGACTTCTATAAGTAGTCCCCCTTCCTGGGCCTCTGTGATATCAAACTTGATTGAGACTTGATGGAAGTGTAATTAATGACTGACATTTTCTAAGGCAAACAATCAGTTTTGCAGCTACATGCTCACTGCCACCTCTGAGGTTCAATGTCAAATGTTGAATAGTCCTGTGACAACTGGTAAATGATAAGAAGACTTTATTCTAACTCAAATCCTGAGTGTCACTGAAAATATTTCAGGCTGCAAGATACTTAAACAACTACATCAGACCATACAGCTACACTTTATTAACTGACCATGGCATTAGGCTCCAGCAAACTCCCATGATACCTAGATGTTCATAAGAGGATTCCCAGAGCAAATCTGGAAATGATGAGATGAGGAAGCCTGCCCTAGCATGTTGACTTGGAATTTATTTATGTGGCTCAGAGTTTCTTCTGTGTGATCTTGAACAACAGATAGGTAGATGTATAACAACACTGCCATTATGAAAGGTAAGAGCAAAAGGTTGAAAGCAAGAGCAGCTTCATGGATGTGTGATCAATGCACACACTTGCTGTCCAGTATTTAGAAGCATCCTGCATTGGTTTAATTATCTGCCTTCACTTTCTTGAAATTCTTTACTTTTTGAACAATAAGCCCTGCAAATTACATAGGTAGTTCTGGCAAGAAGCACCACATACATACATTAATAAACATATAGAATGTGTGCCACACTTGGCTCCTCTTTAATGATTCAAAGACATTTTATCATTGAAGACAAGAGGTGACTCTACAAGTGGTTAACTAATTTAGCATTTTCCAACAGTTACATGTTTTTTTTTTTCAAGTTTATCATGCAGGTAAATTCTTTAAATATACACATTAACATGAATTTTTCTTTAAATATTTCAAGTATAATGAGACTGTAAGACAGTTCAAGGCCATATCATAAGCAAAGTTATGTTTCAAGGTCTCTACAATAAAATTTCAAAGACACACAAGAGAAACTTGAATCTGACGTGATACCAAAAGTTACTAAAAAGTTAAAGAAGTCAAACTGTTTTAACTAAAAATATGAAAAGCTCTTTGGAAAATTTCAACAAACATAGTAAAGTAAATTGCTGATTTTGAAGTATCTGATTGTAATTTTAAAAGTAATTTACCAAATAAAGAGAAAAAATCAGATAAATGATCAAATCAACAGAAATTATCCTGGTATTTAGAAATTAATGGTAAGAAAACTATTTTTGGATCATACAAGAAGCAGTGATTTATCACAAAGAGAAAGTTTTCATATAAATTAATGAAAAAACTCTTGTTTTAATAATAGTGAATAAGAATAAATTATCTATATAATATATACTGATATATAATATAATTATATACATATATTGCACAATCAAATTTGAAGTGTCCTGAAATCTTAGAGTTCATATATAAGAAACTTGATAAAAGTGTGCCCAAATTTAATAACATTATAACATTTTATATGATTTTACTGATAATAAAGAGTGAAACTGAAAGAAGTTTTTCTGCACTATCAATTTAAAAGTTTTGATTTAGTTTTCTAGAGGGTAGACAATTATCTTTTTATTCATATATAGAAAGTATTACAAAATATTATATTGTTATATAACAATAGAGGCCATCAAAAGGTGTGTAGCTGAAAATGTAGGTAAAAGAACTACAAAAGTGCTTCTTAAGTTAAACTACAATGTTCTATATTTCTTGGTAATATTTATGTTTGTGAGCTACTTCAAATTTGCCAATTATTGCAGCTTCTTTTATCACTTTAAATAAATATTTACTTCTAAAACATCTAATTTGATATTTACAGTTTTGTTTTCTTTTTTAAGTGCTAGCTGATCTCTCCCTGTTTTATGTTCTTCAGGCCCCACAAAACTTGGTTTCACTTCTGCCCATTTCGAAAATTTATTTAAGAAATGAGGATACTTGATCTGATTTTTTGATCCTAGAGTCAGTGGTTTAAGTTTATTCTTTCATCTTAAACTCAATTAAGATGGTGTAGACTTTTTTTCTAGTTGTAAAGTGAATAGGTATCCAAAAGGAAAGGATTGCTCCACTCCACTGCCTTCTAGAACTTTGGGCTTTTGAGGTGAGGTAAGTGGGACATTTGAGAGCACTTGACAATATACCCAATTTCATAAATTATGAGGTTTCAGAGACCCAAGGGTGATAAGACATTTTCTTTGTAAATGAGAAGAATGAGGCCCAGAAATATTACACTATTGTTAAATAGAAGAGCTGGTGTTGGAATGCAGGTTTAACTCTTCTTCCAGTTCTTATCCCATTAACCTTTTTTACTCATTCATTCATCCAACTGGGTGCTTTTGGAATGACAGATACTCTCTAATGTACTAGAGATTCAGCAGCAAACAAAACAGACAATCTCTGCTTGAAGTGCTTCAGAGGATAATGTAAAGGGCAGACAATCAAGAAAGAGAAAAGTATAATAAGTACTGGTATAGAGATTTCAGCCTTTCTGTCCCCATGCCCAGTACCTGACCTGTTCGTACTGGTTCCTTATAAATGAGACTAGTATCTGTGGTTATTTTGAATCAGGAAAACTCTCCACTATTCTTTCAGGACATTGTAATGCCAAAAACTCAAGAATCACTGACATCCTGTGGTCGATTCTTTCATCCTACTTATTAGGCAATTTCATTTATTAAGTTCATTTTGGTGGAAATTTATCTATGAAAGTTCAACAGTAATATCACATTCCTGGTGGAGTCTTAATTTAAAGTTGACAATAAGTGCCAAAAAATGTTTTCTTCTTAAAACTCTTCAATGAGCCTAGTACATGTAAAACATTGCAAATAAAGTTCAGATTGATATCAATATTTGTACAGACAATAATAATGAGTTAGTTGGCATTCATTGTGAATCAAAGAATAATATGTAGTAGCTCCAAAAAAAAATTGAAAACCTAAATAACTGACAGAGAATATGAGACATTATTTTTATTAGAACATGTAGAGAAATGCAATTCAAAACTCTGGAAAAGTTATTTAGTAGAAGATTAATATATCATTTAGTTAGAAGCTCTAAGCTAAAAGGGCCAAAATTTGGATAATTATGAGAAGTTTCTAATTTTATTGTTATGAGTCCTTAATATCAATTATGTATTAATACCGAAGAAGAAGTTCTAGCTGAGATAATGGTATATTCATTGGTAACTGGGCCCTATAAAAATAGGATGTCTTGTAATATCAATTTGTATTTCATTGACTGATTTTTGTTTGTTTGTTTCTAACAAAGGAACATAAAAGGAACGTGAGCAGAGGGCTTGAAAAAGGTGGAAAACCCATTTAGTGTACATATAAAGCACAGCATCTAAGAGAAAAATGACGAAACTTAAATGAAGCTGTCCAGCAGGAGGAAGCATTAGACCTATGAAGGCAGATGTGCTTGTTAAGTAATTTCTCATTGAAAAAGTGACATTTGAGTAAAAATCTGAAGGAGATAAAAGAATTAGCCATGGGTGAATGTATAAAGATATGGGGGTCAGACGTGGAAGGTGGGAGAGCATTCCGGAAACCCAATGCAAAGACTCTAAGATGGGAATGAAACTGGTGTGCTTAGCTTTGCCTCTGACCTATCTCAGGCACCTAGCATAATGTCTGACACATATATTTGTTGAATGATAAATGTTAGTAATATTGAAATCAAGTCTACATGAATTATAGAGGGCCTCAATGCCATATTAAAGCGAAGAAGCTCATTTAGAAAGATAAAGATGTCACACTGAGAGTTTTGAGAGGTGTCATGTGAAGAAGGAGTGCTATAGAAAGCCAAATCTATATTAGAGTTTAGCTCATGTTGCTCTGGAGAGAGACAAGAAGTACAGGCAACTCAGAAGCATATGGAAATAATACTATGTAGTGATAAGATCTGAAACAGGTAAAAAGCACAAATATAACCTATTAAAACAAGGAATAGATAGGACTTGAAGTCTGACTATTATTAGCAAATTAAGTCCATTTTTTTTGTGATTGAGAAATTATCAGGCATGAAGGAAAAATTGTAATTTTTTGAGGAGAAGATGCAATATTTCATTTTAAGCAAGATAGATTTGAGGTAATGCTGGAAACTTCAAGAAAATAATCCAGTATCAGTAGAGCTGTGGACAAGAACTTCAGGTGTTCATAAGATCTAGGAGTCCTTTGCAGGAGGAAAAGAGTTGAATTATGGAAGTGAGTGAAGCCTACAAGAAAGACACTGTGGAGCAAGAAAGCAGATGGTCAAAATGGAACCTAGGGGCTGCTCAAAATTACAGAAGTGACTCATTGGATTATAAAGAAATGGAGAACCAGGAGGAGAAGTAGGGTGACACAATCTGGTTAGAGAATAAGTGCTAAATATATATATATATTGAACTTGGAAAGAAGGCATTCTTAAAAGAGTTTTCTAGTACTACAATTTCAATAGAGTCAATTGTAAGGAATTGGTGGTTAGAAGCTAAAGAATTTAGACATTTGTAGAAATAAAAATTACAAGGTTAAAAAAAAATCATCCAAGAGCTCTACACATTCGTATGAAAAAGAAAGAGCCTGTAGAAAGCAAGAGACTTCCGCTCATAAGGCAAAATTCTCCTTGCTGAAACAAGTAAAATATCTGTATCAGAAAGTAGAAAATTCTTTAAGGAGCCCATTTTTTCTTCTGTCTTGCCAGTCTTGGTTTCAAGAGAGCTTATCAGCGGGGACAGAAGACCGGTGTGTATCTCATCCCTCTCATTCCCTGTAGAGGGAGCTCTGTTTATGTGAGAGCTGGAAGCATGTGCTGTTAAAGGCATAGAAGATACTATTAAAATGGCAGAATATCTGGACCATACTTCATTGAGACTACCTGGAAAATAATGACTGCTTGCATGGTTGGTTATATTAGAGTGGGGAAAATGATTCATGCTGATAGGAATTTTGTCAGAAGAACTCCAAGTATTTCATAAACATTTTTAAACTGTGTATTTTTGATGTAAGTTCAGAAATTTTAACTATGAAGAAAATGGCTATTTTTGATGTAAGTTCAGAAATTTTAACTATGAAGAAAATGGCTATTTTTGATGTAAGTTCAGAAATTTTAACTATGAAGAAAATGGCTATTTTTCTTTTCCTAGAATTCTTTCCTAAATAGTAAGATGTAAATGTTACATTTTTAAAATGTTGGATGGAGTATTTACTTAGGACAAAGACTGAACTAGGTTTTAATATCACTTTTGTTACATCATGGCTAGGAGATAATAGGTAAGTTACTTATTTATTCAATTTCTTTATTTATAAAATATAGATAATAATAACGTATCTAAAATACCAACTATAGTTCTGGATACGTAATAAGTCCAATACTGATACATACTGATAGCCTATTGTTCTATTCTCCATAGGAAGGATTTCATGACTTTAAAAATCTAAAGACCTATACTTTCTTCAATGTTAACTCAATCTGAAAATTTATGGCCAAAATGCCTTCATAAAAGGATTGTTTGATGCTAGTATCTGTTCTAGACATATACCATTAATTGATAAAATATGAAAGATAAAAACCAAAAAGATATGTAGCTGGACTTGAAAGCATGATAAACTCTCCGAGGAGCACTAACACATGCAATGTACAGGGCTGAAGCCACAGCTAATTGGGGCACTGGGTCTGTAAGTCAACAAGTGCACCCAGAATTGAATTATTTCTATCAAAAAAGGAGAATGAAAATGCTTCATACAAATCCAAAGCCAGGCTCATAACTGAAGCCAGGGCTGACTGAGGGTGGGATGAGGCTCCCTCCAAAATGAAAGAAGAATGAGTATCAATAATGTGCTGACCAGTGCCTGAGACAGAACTTCAAGAAAGCTGTAGACTTAGGAAGGTGGGAAACACAGACAGGCTCAGCCTTTCTACCAGGAAATAAATCAAAGCTATCTGCTGGCTCTGCGATTTCTCAAAAATCACTACCAAAGAAACTCAAAATTCCATTAAAAGATTTGGTTCTGGAGTCGTAGGAAGGTCTGGGTTAGAGGTAAACTTAAAACTGCTAGACCTATGTGGAAGTTTATGGGGGGAGGGAGGAAGAGAATAAGCAAAAAATCATAAAATCATTTATGTGAACTGAATCTACAAAATAAAATCCCCAAATATGTAAATAAATCTAAATTTAAGACAATTAACAAAACCAATAGTCAGATTCACTGTATATGAAATTAACATATTTGGAAATTCTAATGAAGACTTTAAAATGTCAGCCAAGGGCACTGTAGAAAGTGGGGTCTGTAGCCATGTAGGTATGAATGTTCTGTCACCTCTTTCTAAAAGCCATATGAGTAAAACAGAGAGCAAAAACATATATCCACAACCTGTATCTATAGCATTTTCAGGAGGCAAAGAAGACTGCAAATTCTAATTTACCAGATGTGGGAAATAAAGACTGGAGTGAAGCAGAGATAGACTCAGAATCTACACAAATGGAGGGAGTATAATGAGCATGCATAGAAGACTGGTGAAGGTAGAGCACAATGGTAGGAAGAAAAAATAACAGGAGGAGAGGGCAGTAGTATGCATGGGAACCCCTGAGAACAGGTCTGAAATAGTCAGAATGCTGGCAACAAAGATCAAAGAAGGGACCAGAGGAGGCGGTTTGGGGAAGTCATTGCTTCTGAAAGAAAAAGAGAGAGGCACACAGGAAGACAACAGTGTCACTTGGCAAAATCAGCTAATGGTGAAAGATGGAACACACTTTGGATGATAAAGGCCTTAATGAAACAAGATTTAAAGATTCAGTGTGGAGTGGGGCCAATTATAAACGAGCACAGAACACAAAACAGGAAATAAAGCTTTCTAGCAGATGAAGCAAATCAGAAAAATTGCACCAGAGAGTAAAGAAGACCTGTAACAAAGGATCTCGATGTGAATTTTAAATAATTAAACAAGAATTATAAGTAATTTTAAAAGCATTTGTAGATATAGAATAACAAGTAAATTGAAATGTAATAGAAATAAAGAAGAGAAGGAAAAAGAGCAGGGGTGACAAAATTCAATAAAGAAATTGAGGGAAAAGATAAAATTATGTTAGAAATGAAGATTATATTAGAAAATATGTAAGGGGGAATGGTTATCATTAAAAGTATAGTAAATGCTATTGAGGGTATAAATGAGAGAAGCCAAGAAATTGAAAGACAGGTAAAGAGATTCCATACTCCCTAAGGAAGACATATTTAAAAACACACATGGTTGACATATACAGACACTGGGTGAAAATTAAAGGATGAGAAAAGATTAGCTTGGCAATAGAAACAAAAGCAATGGTAGAGGTTAAGATAAGACAACACAGAGCTAAAGGCAAACTTGTTAAAATGGGTAGAAAGGGGATAACTCAATATTACAAAGAACAATCTACAAGAAAGATTTAATAACCGTTACCTTACATGAACCTAATAGCATAATCTAGAATTATAAGAAGCAAAAATTATCATAAATTGATTTTTAACCTATTTTTATTCAGAAATGGGAGAGCAAATAGACCATAATTAGAATATATATAAATTATATAATTATAATATATATAAAAATTAGAGTATATATGGAATATATATATGAACTTGAACTCTCACATGGATTCTAAATAAAGATTGACTGTATGACCACACAAATGATCTCACAAGAAGTTTCAACACATTTTGCCTTGTTATTTTTAAAATTTTATTTTTAATTATGGTAAAATATTTATAACAGAAAATTCATTATCTCAAATATATTTTTTTCTTTATTGTTGAAGGAAAATGGGCCAGTTGGGGTGCCACCATTCACAAACAGGTACGTCAGACACCAGTGATCCTTGGCAACTTGCTCTCCCCTGTTTTGGTCTAATCCATCTCAAGCCCAATGTGTCACCCCACTAAAAGCCCATTATACCAACTCACTTCCTTTTGTGCCCACCACCTGTCTCAGGACCACACCCATTTCATGAAGCAATCACACCTTGCTCTCAGTGAGCTATTACCTGCTCAACCATTCTGGGTTTATTATTGCTTGTGTGATGGAGGCAAAATCACACCCGTTCTTTAGAGTCCATATGTGGAACTGCCCTCACCTCTTCACTAGTTTCCTCCTACCAATCCTCCTCAACCTTCTTAGCCTTCTCTTTCCTGAATGACCACCTCCACCTGTCCCAGGCCCTTTACACATGCAATTGTCATTCCTCAGTTCCCTATCCTTTTCACATGGTTTTCTATCTCAGCCTTCAGCTACTTGGTCTCCCTGACTAAGTAACCTCCCTAAAGTGTGTTGGTGTACACGCATCAACAGGCCAGCTCTGTCATGGCATTTTTCACACCTGTACTTTTTTTCTCCTTCTTCTCCCTTCCCAGTTTTATTGAAGTATAATAGACAAAAAGTTTCTCATATAGAAAAGCATACAATTTAATGATTTATTTTCAATTATAGTTGGCATAAAATAATATATTAATTTTAGTTGTACAGCATAGTAGAGATCTATATAACTCACAAAATCAAGTACCCTTCATCCCTCTTACATATTTTTTATAACATTGTTGACTTTCTTTTTATGTTACACTTTATATCTCCATGACTATTTGTATCTATTCATTTGTACTTCTTAATCCTTTGCTCTTTTCACCATTCCCTCCAACCTCACTTCCCATCTATTAGCCCTCAAAATATTCTTTGTATCTATGAATTTGCTTTTGTTTTTGTTGCTGTTATTCTGTTCTTTATATTCTACATGTACATGATTCATGCAATATTTGTCTTTGTCTCACTTTTTTCATTCAGTGCAATCCTCTCTAGGTCCATCAAGGCAATATCTTTTTCCAAAACCCTCCTTTTAGTCTGTGTGTCTTTTAACCTGAAGTGAGTTTCTTAAAGGCTGCATATACACAGGTCTTGTTTCTGATCCATTCAGCTTCCCATCTTTTGGTCGGAACACTTATTATTTTCCATTTGAAGTGCTTGTTGAAAAGAATGTAGTTATTACAATCCTTTATTCATGATTTTGATACATGTTTTTCTTCTTAAACAAGTCCCTCCAACAATTCCCGCCATATTGGCTTGGTGTTGATGAATTCCTTTAGCTTATTTTTGTCTAGGAATCTCTTTATCTGTCCTTTGACTCTAAATGACAGCTTTGCTGGATAAAGTATTCTTGGATAGATCCTGGGTTTTCCGTCACTAAATATTTTGTGTCAAAGCCCTCCGTCTTGCATAGTTTCTTTTGAGAAACTGGTTGCCAGTCCTAATGGGAGCTCATAACTAACTGCTTTCTCTTGCTGCTTTTAAGCTTCCCTCTTTGTATTTAACCTTTGGCATTTAAATTATTATATGTCTTGTGTGGCCTGTTTCGGTTCAATTTCTTTTTTCTTTTTTCTTTTTCCTTTTTTTTTTTTTTTTTTTTTTTTGCAGAGGGGATTCTCTGAGCTTCCTGGGATTGTTTGTCTATCTCCTTCACCAGGTTAGGAAAGTTTTCCATCATTATTTTTTCAAATAACTCTTCTACTTCTTGTTGTCCTTCTTCAGGTAACCCTATGACATGGATGTTGTTTCCCTTAATTTTGTCCTATAGGCTCCTTAAATTATTATTCTATTCTTGGGTACTTTTTCTCTTGCCATTCTGATTGGTGTCCTTGGCTTCCGCATTCTCTGTATTAGTAAATTGATCCTCTTCTTCCTCCACTCTATTGATTTTCTCTGATATACTCTTCATCTCACATAATGAATACTTCATTTCTGACAGGTTCCTGTTTTATAATTCCACTTCCATTTTGATGTGTGTTTTTTCATCTCTTTGTTAAATTCTAAAGTTCATACATTTCCCTTAATTTCGTGCAACATCTTTATAACCATTGTTTTGAACTATGCGTATGTTAGAAATCTTGACTCCATTATTCCTGGATCTTTGTTCTATTCTCTCATATGATTTCTGCTTCTTTGTCTTCCAGTTTTGGCTGCCTTTCTGTGTCTGCTTCTATGTACTAAGCAAAGCTCCTAAATCTTCTGGTCTTATTAGTGTGACTTTGTGCAGTAGGTGTCCAGCAGCACAGTTCAGAGAGGGGTTCAGCTTCAGGCCAAGTTTTGCCCAGCCTGTGCCCTTCTGGGGCCAGCTGTTAAGATTTAGAAAGCAATTCACAGATGCTGTGCTTATAGTTGCCTCAAGAAGCCACACAAGAAATCGAGGTCGGCTGCCACCACTGCGTGTCTTGGCGCTGCTCAGCAAGTGGCACAGGACTCACCAGGGACACAATGGGATATGGCTTGGGTAGGGCTGCGAGTTGAGGGAGGCAGAGTTTCAGGGTATCCTCTGGGTGGATCAACCTCTGTTATCCAGTTTGATAAAGTCTCAGCTATCAATGGGAGTGGGGAGGGCTCAATGAAGAAACAATAGATTCTGCTAGCACTCGTGCCCAGAAAAACCTCATGTCCGGCCCTCGCTCTGACAACTCAGTGTCCCCCTCTAAGTTCCTGGTGTACCCTGAGCAGCTGAGCGAGCAGGTCCATCAGCAGGAAAGTTCGTTTGCAGACATGGCTCCTTTAAAAGGCGTCTGCAGCTGTCAACGCTGATGCCGTAGCCTCTGTCCTACTCAGCCACTGGGATCTGGCAGCCATGAATCTTTGCCCCTCCTACCTCCAACTATTGTAGGGTGATTTCTTATTTCTTTCCCTAGTTGTAGGCTTCTGTTCATCTAGACCCCAGTCAACACTGCTTGCTGTTTGCTGTGTGTTTTTATTTCAACTTTGAGTAGTTGCAAGGGGGATGAATGAAACTTTTATCATCTACGCCATTTGCTGGGTTCTTCACCTCAACCATTTTTAAATGTATACAGTTCAGTAATGTTAAGTTACATTTGCATTGTTGTGCAAGCAATCTCCAGACACGTTTATCATCTTGCAAAACTGAAACTCTACCCGTTAAACAAAAACTCATTTTCCTTTCCCTCTAGCCCCTGGCAACTACCATCTTATTGTTTTGTCTTTATAAATTTTACTATTTTAGGTACCTCATGTAAGTGGAATTATATAATTATTTGTCTTTTTGTGACTGGCTTATTCCTCAAGAGTCATGCATGTTGTAGCATGTGTAAATTTCCTTCCATTTTAAGACAATAATATTCTGTCGTACGTTTATATCACATTTTTTAATCTATTCATCCATTGGTGGACACCCAAGTT
The DNA here is from genome assembly GCA_003508835.1 of Eonycteris spelaea. Taxonomy (NCBI): domain Eukaryota; kingdom Metazoa; phylum Chordata; class Mammalia; order Chiroptera; family Pteropodidae; genus Eonycteris; species Eonycteris spelaea. The sequence goes on along the minus strand of PUFA01000127.1, from coordinate 3,257,286 downwards.
GCTTCTACCTATTGGCTATTGTGAATTATCTGCTATAAACATGTGTATAAAAGTAACTCTTTAAGACCTTGTTTTCAAGAGTAGGGGTGGAGGAGGAGGGATGAGGCAGACAAGGTAAAGGGGTCAAATATAGGGGAAGGGGGAGAGTGAAGTGGGTAAATGGGATCAAACATATGGTATCTGAAGAAAACGACTCTGGGTGGTAATCAAACAATAGAATATATAGATGTCAATTATAATGTATACCTGAAAATTATATAATTGCATTAACCAATGTTACCCCAATAAACTTAAAAAACTAAAAACTAAAATAAATAAATAAATAAGTTAATTAACAAATACTACTTGTTTTCAATTCTTTTGTTCTCTTTCAAAAAAAAAATTTTTTTAAAAATTTCTACAGCACCTGGTATTCCTAGGTGGTTTCCCATCCAAGTAATAACAGGGCCAACCCTGCTTAGCTTATGAGATCAGACGAGATCGGGCACATTCAGGGTGGCATGGCTTGTAGACTCAAGACACTTTTTGACTAATGTAGGATCATGTAAATTTTAGGATTATCTTTCAAAATCTACAAAAAAATAGTATTTTTATTTTTCTTACCCCTAGCCCCTGCAACTGCTGTTTCTACTTTGATTCTATGAGTTTGGCTTTTTTTTAGGTTCTACATATAAGTGAGATCATACAGTATTTCTTTCTGTGTTTGCTTATTTCATTTAGCATAGTGTCCTTTAGGTTTATCTGTGTATCACAAATGGCATGATTTTCTTCTGTCTCATGGGTGAATAATATTCCAGTACGTACCTATACCATATTTTCTTTATTCATCTGTGAATGGACACTTAGATTATTTCCATATCTTAGCTACTGCGTATACTGATGCAATAAACATGAAAGCGCAGATACCTCTTTGAATAATTAGTGACTTTATTTCCTTCCAAAAATAAGTATATATATCCAAAGGAAATACACACACACACACCACACAACATCCAAAGGAAATACATATATATTTATTTATTATTATTTCCTTTGTGTACACACACACACACACACACACACACACACACTTTGGATATATATTATATTCACAATGTATCATTTTACATTGCCATTAACGTGTACAAGAGTGCAGTGTTCTTTCATCTTTTCAAAATTTGAAGTAGGAGAGTTTGGTGAAGAGGTAGATGTTCAAACATCTTTCGGTAAGGCTTTGGGACCAAACACAAAAACTGGGTGACCTCTAGTTTGACAGATCTTATTGTTGCTAGACCACTAAAGGCTTTAAGAATGAAATTCTGTGGGACTGAAGACTTGGATAATATGAAATTGTGAGACTCCTGCTTATGAGATACTGAGACTGTGAGACTATAACTATTCAAGACTGTGAGACTGGTTGTGCACATTTCTATAAGCTTTCAAGATGTCTTTACATTAAGATTCCTCTATATCTAATTTGACATGTGAGCTTATAAATTTGTCAAAAGTTTAGCCTGTTTCTCTACCTCTGATTGTTATGAGATGTATAGAAAGTAGATATAGTCTTGAAGAGTTGGAGACAATGGGAGGTTATAATACAAGAAAAAATGTAGATAATCTCAGCAGAAATTTGAGGGGCTGCTGAGAAACAGGAATCAAAGCAGAAAGCAAGTAAGGTAAAGTGGCCAGACAGTGAGGAAAAGAGGGCCGTAGGGACCTCCTACCAAGCAAGAGTATTCCAGGGGTTAAATGCTCCCCTTCTATGTTAAGTGCAGGTGCAGCTTACTAATTATCACTTATGTAGATAAGTTCCATATACTATCGCATATATTATTTAGTTTGTTTCTCATTAACATAGACACTATATAGAAAATGTAGATCTATCGTTGTTGGCATTTGGGTAGGGGTGAGAAGAACTGAGAAGTAGAGCAAAATATCGAGTAGGTCATCATAAAAATGCTCATTTTCTTTTGGATAACTTTCTAAATAAATGAATAAAAGAGCTACCAAAATTCATGTCTTGAAAACACAAAACCCAACCCAAACAAAAATTTCATATATGTATTTCCTTTTATTTACTTATACATAATGTATGAAATGATACATATCCTTTTTTTTTCACTGATGAACAGAAAGCAATTTGAAGGCACTGCATTTTTCTATGGATTAGAATATTTTACATTAATTTTTGAGTTTATAAAAATCAATGAAGTTTTAAAATTTGCTTTACCCTCAATTTCCAAAATTTGATGAATAGATTATTACTAATAATTTTACTTTTTCATGTAAAATTGACACATTGTGGCAAATAATTGAAAGTTATTATATAAATTGGTCACAAAAAATATTTAGAGTCTAGTTTAATTTTACTTTTTTGTCAGTGCTGAAATATTATTTTTGTGACTCAACATATAAAAATTTAATGAAAATGTCTGGTGTTATTGTGTATGTTGTTTTCCTTTGCTTTTTCTTTCAGTTTTCCTACAAGGAAATAATATAGGAAATAAATCTTGTTTTTACCAGGCACTGGGTTTCATTTTTGTAAAAGGGATGGAAGTGATTTATTATACATAGGTGAAAGTGAGTAATTGGTGATGAACCCAAGGGCAGAAATAGAACAGAAGACTATATGATGCATGGCACTTCTTTCTAAGATTTTGTGCTACCTTGATTCCAGAAATTCTCCTTGTGGACTTATGAGATAGCCTGCTATCACGGAATACCAATTTTTTTTATGTAAATGTAAATATATTATAGAATGGTTTAAACTATTTATTTAAGATTATAGCACAAGATTCTAGATGAAACAAATATGGTCTAAAGCCAAGTTCTTGGGTTTAGTGCTATAATCTTGGGTGAGTTATTAATTGCTCTAAATTTGTTTGCCACTGTAACATTAAAATAATTGGAGTATTCAAATTACATAGTGTAATTTGAGTTTTGGCTCAAATAATCAATAGCAAATTTTTGGCATATAGAAAGTGACATGTGTATTACACATTATTATAATATCATCGTCATCAAATATTAAGGGATTTTCTGACACTAAATACTAGTCATAAATAATTTCCTATAACTTGACATTTGTATATTTTTTCAAATGTTCATTTCACATTTTACCAAATTCCTTAGTGATTAAAATAAAAATAAATTTTAACATGTTGTATAGTAGGCCAGATATTTTTATTAAGTGCATAACCTTTGATTTAATCAAAGAGATCAAAGAAATATATAGATTTTGGCTTTTATATGTGCATCTGCTTCAAATGTGAGGTCACGTAACGCTATCATAGTATCTGACCTTGATTATACTCCTGGCCTGGTTAGCATAATATCTGAGCTCTTCTCTATGTCTGATTTTTATTTTTCACTCTAATATATATTAGTTTTAAATGGTTGACATGGAACCTGATTCCTTTTAAGTAGTTCTTCACATTGCTAAAACAATACCACTTAAAAAGCATAGGATAATTATTTGCTAATAATTTTAATCACCTAAAAAGTTAATTAACTTTTCAAAGTCCCTTGGAGAAATTCCCATGCATTTATCATGGCTGGCATTGATATGAGTTTATTGCAGGCATACTTGCTAGAATATAAACTTTTGAGGCAAAGACAATACCTTATTTTTACTTTGTGCTTTCTGTTATTAAATAGCATGGCCATATGTGCGTGGCTTGCTTTTCACTCCTACTGTGATGTAAGTTGGACAGTAAAGACATTAAGGAGGACAGAAGAAAACCACAATTTTCCAACATCCCCGTCATGTGTACCAAACACAATTCTAATTCTTTTCCTGACACATGGAATGAGGTTCTAAAGTCCTGTTTGCATTAGTTTAATTCTGATACCTGAAACTGTCTTTGACATTTATTATTATTATTATTATCAATACTCTGTCACACTGAAATCATCTGCCTATGGAGTTGAGAAAGGATGACTAATTTTTGAGGTGATGAGCACAATGTAGTTTCTTGAAGGTTCTAACATCTCTTATTATCCTATCATAGTACTTAATTTTTAAATTTTGATAAATGAAAGTTAATTGGAACATTCACTCATTCAACAAATATATTTGAGTAGTTACTGTGGTTCAGTTGCAATTCTCAATGCTAGATATCTAGTAGAGTAGTGAATAAGACAATTAATGTCCCTTATCTCTTGGAGTTTACATGTTACAGCATGGGAGACACAATTTTATAAGCAATTGCACAAGAAATTAATTTAATTGCAATGTAGATAGTGTTTAGGAATCTAAAGAGAAACCTATGAGATCATGTAATGAGAGGATCTTATCTAGTTTGGAAGAACATTTGGGTAAACATTTCCTGGAAATAATAATATTTTAGATGATTCTTCAAGGATAAATGGAAATTGTGTAGAAAAGGGATAAGGGGAAGTAAGGAAAGAACATTCTTAACAAATGTGAATGCACTGAGGTGGGAACAGAGCAAAACTTATTGAAGACTCTGACACAAATGCTATATAATGGATGATAGAATGTGCTAGCTGAGAAAGATTTTTAAAATTTTTGGTTCATTCCCTATGATTTATTGATGATCACTGACATTACCTGCTTTATTACTAATGAGATCTAATGTCAATGGCTGGCTGATTGTTAGGGTTATAATCAGTGGGAGATTGACATAAGTCCACTTGGACTTGTAGATGTTCTCTCTGAATCAGTTGAAGAATTTGACACTGAAAATTCTTATCAATCATTAGACATTATTTCAATGCATTTTTGTTAATTTTTCATTGATATCTTTTTTCCCACTTTTTTTCCAATTCCCTAAACTTTTTGTCATAGAACCTGGAGATTTCAATTTTTAGAAACTTAACTTCTAGATTAGCTTGTGAAAACACTTTAAAAGATGCTTCTACTATTCTGCAATCAAAACAAATGTGCAGCAGGTGAACACACAGGTATAGAAATAAGAGGTGATATGTTGAGAGGTGAGAGAAGATGTAAAAGTACTGGATGACATATGGCAGATACTTCTGTGTATGGTTTTCAAGCCCTAGGCTGAGGTGGCTCTGTTATTGTTGTCTGAGAACCATCATACAGATTTACGGCAGTTCAGACCAGGGCTATTGCATAACTGGAAGAACCTCTCATGTACAGCTCCCATTCGTAGGCCCAGTCAGTTTGTTCATGTGCCATTTGCTCTTATGGCTACACCAAGTTCTGTTTGTACATTTCTAGTCTTATATTTCATGTTGGAGTGAGTAAAATAGGGCTGATTTTATTTTTCAGTCATGCTACCAGCATCTTGGTGAGAAGCAATTTACAATCTCTTAAATTGATGTTATTATTGAAGTGATCTTAATAAATAATAGCTGAACTTAGCATGATGCTCATTATCTGGACACTTGATGAGCAAGCCAACCGTACATTCTTTAGGAAAGCTCATTTTCTGTTATTTTTTGTGTGCATTTTTTCATTTGTTTTGTATTTTTTGTCTTTTCTTATTAGCTAATATGTACTATTGAATAATGTTATGCAAACTTTGTTAAACATTCAGATTTTACTTCTTCCTCTCAGCTTTTACTGCATTTTATTTGTTGTTCCATTACATCACTCTTTACTCTTGCATTAGATATATGTGTTACTGTGTTGTAAATGCTTTGAGAACAAAGGAGGAGTTGATTTCTTTTTTTCTTTTATATTGCTTATGGTACCTACTTGGAAGATATCTGGCTCTACAAACATGTAGGAAATTTGTGGAAATTCTCAGGTGCAAGTTTATTGAAAGAATCCTTCACAAAATCATGAAAGCATTGCTGTGTTCAGGCAACAAAGAAAGATAGACCATGCTAGAGAGCCACATTCTGTATCCTGTGAACGCGCCATTGCTCATCTCAGCTGAATCTTAGTATTCACTGTCAACAGAGAGTTTGTTTAAACATAGATCTTTGACAGAGAAGTTTCCTTTCCCCTTAAAAGACAGACATCGTCAGCATACTGATGCGGGGGTAGAAGATGGAAGGAGGGCAGGGCCAGCAGTAGCATGGAATCCTAAACTGGTTTACCCATACTATTTCCATTTGACCTCTGGCTGTATATTTTTTAGGAAGTCCTACCCTTAATTTCTGTATAAGTTGAAAAGAATCACAGATTTAATCCTCTACCATGGGGGTCACTATATTGCTTCTGGCAACCAAGGATATATTCCAATCCTCAAGAAAGTACAGACATTCTTTATTCACCTTTTGGATGGCCTGCTTATCATTTCAGTGACATTTTTCACTTTGAATTTTCTCCCTCCTTTATTTTTACCTCTCTTCCCTACAACTTAGTCTGACCTTTTAGTCAATTCTTATATATTGTGCATTCCCCCAGACTTCAGAGTGGAGGGTTTATTTTTTCAGACCAATTCCCTTTCACAGCAGTGTCTGATAACTTTTTATGCCAACATGTCGCCTACCCACAAGTAACGACGATGTCATTAGTAAAAAGGAGCAAAGGGGCAAGAGACACTATCCTGCCATGTGTCATTTCATTTGAGTGTTAATGTTATGATATTTGAATTTTTAAAATGGTCTCATTCTTTTTACTGTGTTACCTGTATACGTATGGGATTCGCAGTTGCATTGAAATCTTTAAAAAAACACTTCTTACTCCCAAATTTATAAAATGACAATTATTTATTTTTGACTATACTTTTATTAATTCACATTGGAAAAAGAAGGCAATAAATTTATAACAATTGCCAACTAATTGCCAAGCACTGTTAGTAAGAATACTATTGACCCAGATATATATTAATTTGTCTAAGAAAATATAGGTGGGAGGGATAGATTCAAGACTTCAAGTCAAATTCCTTTGACCCATTTCTCTATAACCTGAAATCTCCTAAATGTATTCCTTTATTTGGATTATAATTTCTTTTTGTCTCTTCACATTAATGCATTCCTCCAAGACAATTCTTCCCTATCATGTAAGACCTTCTCTAACCATTGGAAGTCTCAGAATATTTCCCTTCTCTAAATTTCTATAGTACTTTTAGTATGTACCACATGTTTTTGTTCTTTTTTTATTGATTAATGTATATTATTTCACCTTACAGCTAGATTTCATATCCCTTGAGGTTAGAGACCCTATGAGGAATCTGCAGCACATACAAAAGTAATAAAGAGTTCTTTAAATTTGTGGTTTTTCAGGACTATTCCAAGGATGTATACGAAGATAGACTGTTCACAGACTTTTCCCCAAATTTGTGAGCAACTGAAGGAGACATGAGAATGTTTAAAAATAAGTACGTGAAGCTCTGAGACATTAAATGTTAGTTTGAAGAAAATATAGAAAGGCTATATCTAGATACACAGAAATATAAGAATGGGGTCAGTATTAATAGAAGAAGATGACTACTAGACCAAACTTTACACAAAGGCCACTCCTTCTAAAAGCTCCATGCCTAATATTTTTGCAAGTTGTGTCTCTGTGGGGAATTTACTTTGGAATTATTCCTGACGGAGGAAATTGTGTTACCCGGCTATGTGACTTTATTAGGTGTAAGTTACTCTGGTTCTTTTTTAAATTCTCTTTTTATCTCTCTGTCTCTGTCTCTCTCTGTCTCTCCCCCTCCCCCCCCCCCACACATACAGAAGTTTCCTAAACTGCAGATTCCAGAAGAATAATTCAATTGCCATATGTAGACTAAACTAGAAGTAGCTATCCCAGTTTTGTTCTAGCCCTGCATCAAAGAGTGATTGCCAAATTTTATAACCTGCTTCTTATTACTCCCTACTCATACAAATTATTTATCTGTCTAGGTTAATTGTTTTTACAATAATGAAAAGTATGATAGTAACTATCATAAATAGATATAAAAATAGGAAAAATTAAATAATCTGAGACTGTGTTGTTTGGATACTGACTTATTGCTGACAGGACTTATTTCAATTATAAAAATTACTTGTAGTGCACATTCATAGGATGTAATTAATGACATTATACAGTTCAGTGTCATTTGTACCATATATCTGCTTAGGTGAATTGCTTTCACTGTTTCCAATATGAATCACATTAAAAGGAGAACATGGAACAGGACACAAGGCTAGTTTAGATGATATAAAACTCAGAATAGAGAAAGAAAGGCAGCGCTAACAGCTAAGAAGCCATTATAAGAATAGTAAAAAAATTGCCAATCATTTTTTATAGAATATATTAGAGGGGAAAACAATTTTCCTGGTAATACAAAAGAATACTTTGAATTAAGCAGAATTTTAAAAGTAAGAGGATTAAGTCTTTTTCTGCAATTGAAATATTTTCTTGGAATAAAAAATGACTTCTTTGTGTAGCACAGGATTAGAATATTCAGAAAACAATAGCAGAACTCTAACATTCAAAAAGTAGATGAATGGAAAGAAAATCAAAAATTATGTAGATGACAGAGGCTTTGTTCATCTGCTCTTATAACCACCATCAAAGTTGTGGATGGAAACACAGAGCAAAAGCAAGCAGAGTCACCTGGGGTTTAGATGAACAAAAAGCCTACAACTAGGAAAAGAAACAAGAAATCACATTGCGACAAGAGGAGGTAGGACTGGCAGATATGAGGCTGTCTGTCCACAGAGGCTGAGTGGAACAGAAGCTACAGAGTGGCAGCTGGAAGCTGCATAGGTCTCTTAAAGGGGCATGTCCAAGAGTGGGCTTTTTTAGTGACTGACTTGCTGTCTTTGAACACCAGCACTTGGTGGCCTGCTGGGGTGGGGGAACCAGGGACTTACAGGGGGATCCTGAATTGTCAGAGTGAGGGCTGGACATGAGGCTCTCTCCAGGGCACAAGTGCTGGTGGAATCTGTTGTTCTTCTGTCGAGTCCTCCCCTCTCCCAGTATGTAGAGGCAGGCACTGCGATAAGCTGAGAACATCATCAAACTAGATACAGAGGTTGCTTTGCCCAGATGATTCCCTGAAACTCTACCTCCCCAACTCACAGCCTTCCCAAGCCACATTCAGTTGTGTCCTTGGTGAGTCTGTGCCACAAGATCTAGCACTGGTGGCAGCTGACCTTAGTTTCTGGCATGGTTTCTTGAGAGAGCTATAAGCACAGCATCTGTGGATTGCTTACTAAATCTTAACAGCTGGCCCCAGAAGAGCACAGGCTGGGGCTAGACTTGGCCTGCAGCTGAACCCTATCAAGACCATGCCTCTGGACACCTATGGCAACAAAAGTCATGCTAGTAAGACTGGGAGACTTAGAAACTTTGCTTAGTACATAGAAACAGACAGGAAGGCAAACCAAATGGGAAGACAAGAAACAGAAATCATATGAGAGAATAGAAACAGAGATTCAAGAATAAATGGAGTTAAGCAGTCTAACAGATACAAGTTCAAAATACTGGTTGTGAAGATGCTCGTTGAAAATTAAGAGAAATGTAGATGAACTCAGTGAGAATTTAACAAAGAGATAAAAAACACTAAAATGAAAGTGAAAATTATAAAAGGGGACCAGTCGGAAATGAAGAATACGTGACCTGAGATGAAAAGTATATTAGAGGAAGAGTAGAGGAAGAAGAGGATCGAACCACCAATATAGAGGAATGGGGAAACCAAGGACACTCATCAAAATGGCAAGAGAAAAGTATCCAAGAATATAATAATAATTTAAGGAGCCTATGGGACAAATTAAGGGTAACAACATCCGTGTCATAATGGTACCTGAAGAGGGACAAGAAGTGGAAAAGTTATTTGAAAAAATAATGATGGAAAACTTTTACTAACCTGGTGAAGGAGATAGACATACAATCTCAGGAATTTCAGAGAGTCCCCTACCCCTGCAAAAGAAAATGAACTAAAGAGGCCCATACAAGACATATAAGTAATTAAAATGACAAAGGTTAAATACAAGCGGGGAATCTTAAAAGCTGCAAGAGAAAGCAGATAGTTATCTGCAAGGGAGCTCCATAAAAGCTGGCAGCCAATTTCTCAAAGAAACTATGCAAGACAGAAGGGCTTGATGTAAAATATTTAAAGTGATGGGAAACCTAGGATCTACAACCAAAAATACTTTATCTAATGAAGCTGTCATTTAGAGTCAAAGGAAAGATAAAGAGATTCCCGGACAAAATAAGCTAAAATAATTCATCAACACCAAGCCAATATGGCGGAAACTGTTGGAGGACTTGTTTAAGAAGAAAAACATGTATCAAAATCATGAATAAAAATGGTAATAACTACATTCCTAGCAACAAGTATTTCAAATAGAAGAGATGTAAGTGCTCCGACCAAAAGATAGAGTGGCTGAATAAATATTAAAAAACAAGATCCCTACATATGTTTGGCCTACAAGAGACTCACTTCAGTTTAAAAAGGCACACACAGGCTAAAAGGAAGGGGATAGGAAAGATATTGTTGATGGACCTAAGGAATATTGTACAAATGAAATGTCAGAGAAAGACAAATATCGCATGATTTCATGTACATATGGAATTATAGAACAAAATAAACAACAATAACAACCAAAATGGAAACAAACTCATAGATACAGAGAATATTTTGAGGGCTACTGGACAGGAGGAGTGTTGAGGGGACAGTGAAAAAGGGTGAAGGGATTAAGAAATACAAATGGATAGTTATAAGATAGCCATGGAGACATAAAGTGTACCATAAGAAGATAGTCAACAATGTAATAAATATGTAAGGGGGAAGAGAGGTACTAGATTTAGTAGGGTGATCACATGAGCTTTAATCACTATGCTGTACAACTGAAACTAATATATTATTGTACACCAACTATAATTGAAAAAACCTCGTTGAAATGTGCAATGTAAATATGAGCAACTAATTGTCTATTATACTTCAATAAAGCTGGGGAAAGATTTAAAAAATTGAAAAGAAAAATGCACTTAATTACACTAAAAAATGCAGATGAATAAAAAATATAGACAAGGGCTACAATATCCTATAATAGTAATCCAAAACAAAATATTTCCTATTGCAAACTGACACATAAAGTGATTTGCATATTAAAATGTACAATATGAGATCCATTTAACTTGGACAATATTTTTCAAATTGTAGATGACCGTTCATTAGGTGGTCATGAAATTAATTTAATGAATCATGAAAACATTAAAAAATGAAATAAATTAGACTATACTAGAATAAATATAATAGAAGATGAACTGCATGTGGTAAAGATAAATATTTGCTTTTTAAAAACTGTTTTGTTTGTCATCTCTTTATTTATCAGGACTTGTGTGTGGGTCATGGCCAAAATATTTTAAAGTGCTGCCTTTTATGATAGGAAATCATAAAAAGCCCTGTAGTGGTGGTGACATTTTGGCTGATCTTTTTCAAAGAAGTAGAAGTTTTAAGACCAAAAAAAAAAAAAAAAAAGGTGGGGAGGATTAGGGTTGTGTTCTGGGCAAAAAGAAATAGCATTTACAAAGGCAAAAAAAAACTTACCAAAATCATTACTCTAGGGATGTTAATAAGATTATACATAAAAAGTCTGTGAAAACATTTTTTGTTAACACCTTTACTGAGATATATTTCACATATAAGACAGTTCACTCATTTAAAGTGTACAAGTTAATGATTTTCAGTATATTTGTCTGACTTGTGCAACCATTACCACAATCAATTTTAAAACATTTTCACCACCCAAAGAAGAAACCCAATACCTGTCAGCAGTCATCACCTTCACACTTGCTACTCTCTCCATCCTGCCTCATCTAGGTAGCCATGATCTATATCCTGTGTCTACAGATATGCCTATTTTAGACATTTCATGTAAATAAATTATATGATTACATTAATTGATTTTCAGATGTTAAACCTCCTTTGAATTCCTGGGATAAACCCCACTTCATGGTGTATAATTTTTACATATTGCTATATTTTGTCAAGGATATTTGCATCTATTCATAAGAGATAATGGTCTGCAGTTGTCTGTGTGTGTGTGTGTGGTGTGTGTGTGTGTGTGTGTGTGTGTGTGTTGTTTTATTTGGGGGTGCAGAGCATGGGTTCTGGTGAAACTTCTTTAAAAAAACTACAGGACTTCTTAGAACTTAAAATATGCTCATGGTCATTGTGAGTCTATGGGGTTAAGCATTTCTTAAGTTATTTTAAAATGAAATCTATTTTGGGTATTGAAAGGGACAACTGTTTCATGGAAAATGCTTTGAGAAACACCATTATAAATGAGTGTGATGTATTCTGAGTCCTAGAATAGTTTTGTATTGATAAATTTTTTATGATATTCTTAGTGAGAAGAGAATGGAAAATTAAAAATAATATAGGAACTTCACTCTACATTTTCTAAAGTTTGTAGTAGAAAGTAAAGTAATTGTAGAGAAAGTTGAGTAGATACCTCTCATTCCACAATTCAGAAATTTTCAGCTAGTCCTTTGGTTGGACTCTGTCCTCATGGAATCTGGAAGTATCCCCTCTTCTGCATGCTAATATTTGGGATGGGGATGGGAAGAATCTCTATCTTGGTCATATAAACATTCTGTAGCCAACATGATGTTACTTTAAAAAATTATTTCTCTCTGTATGAAGCATAATCTTTCTGAGAATCTTTAGTTTTAGCAACGACTAGTCACCATAGATTCCTAGTGTAATCCTGTCCTTTTTAACCACTTTCACCCCAGACTACACTAGAAACTTTTCTTTCCTTTGCCAGAATTTATTTTGCACATTATCTTTTCCTTGCCTTGCCTTTGTTTTCTCTGTGGCTTCATAGCGGGGTGTGTATAATCTTGATATATTGTCAGCTTCCCACATGTCCTCAAAGCATTTGTGTTGGTCATTAGGCTAATGAGCATATGTGCTATGGTGTTGAGTGCTATAAAAATAATCAATGGAATGTCAACCATCTTTTTACTTTTCTTGCCAAGACATTCACTGCCTCAAGTTAAAGATAGGCACAATTTGTTCCTCCTGAGTTATTACAGAGCCCAAAGTGCTTCTTTTGTAAGCACGTTGTAGAAAAGTATGCATAAACCCAACCTTTGGATTAGTGACAGATTCTCTGTCATCTCATCTGATTAGTCTAACTGTACTCCCTGTTTGGGACTCTTAAAGGTTAGAGATTACACTTAAAATTGCATCACCGTTTTAAAAAGTGTCTGTAATAGATGCACCAATAACTTGACTCTGAGTTTGTAAGCAGAAAATGGCACTGTTAGTCTTTTCCAATTGCAGATACTGTTTTCTCATATCCTGGTCATAGAACATATTCGTTATCTTTCCAAAATTGCAGAATGCTCAGTAACAAATATTTATGCTTTATGTTATTCTTAGAGTTCTGTATTGTAATCACCCACTGTCTGGATTTCCCAATAATAATTATTGACCTTATCTGGAGAGACAGGTGCGCAGCTTAAACATGCCAGTGTAATCCTTTTCTTTGATAGTGTACTAAACAATAGTACACAACCTATTATAGAATGAACAATAAACCACTGGTCTTCATGAGAAAAAAAAGTCACAAAAAATGGGAACTCTTTGTTTCCGTTCTACTTTCTGTCCTTTAATGACTCACTTGCCTTTACACTCATTAGAAGAGTCCCTCTTCTTCCTTGTTTTTGGGTTTGGTTTCAGGCCAAAAAATTAAGACTCATTTGAGACCTGGTCTCTACTGGTGTCAAAGCTTCAGAAAATGATGACAATAGGGAAGTTCAAATGGCATAGGTGACTAAGAGCACCACCTGCAGTAAGTAATGAATTATTCAGCCTCAGGTTTTCTCTTTGCTCCCTCCCAGAGTTTGTAGTTCCCATAGCTAAAGAATCATCTGCATTTCAGTTCTCTCACTTGCAAAAATATTAACTTGCTTTCTAGGATTTATGGCTTCATAAATAATAAATCTATGACCCTCAGATTCCATATTAACCCAAGTAGACTCTCTCTCCCCCTCCCCATATATTTGAACTGGTATTAACATTCCAAGAGGAGGAAGATGTTGTTGCCCAGGTGGAAACTACTAACAAGAATGAAGATTTTTCTTTTATTAATCAATATGGAAGGCATATTCAATTTGATCCAACAAGCTAGCTTATATGTAGATTTCATTCTGTTTCCTCAGTCTCCATGAGTCTGTACCTGACTCATTAAGAAAACTGGCAGAATTTTTTACTTCTGCATAAAATGTTTGCACAATTAGTGAGAAAGGCAAAACTATATTCCTTCCTTTTGCTTCTTACCTTCTGTATAAACACAGAATGAGTGTTAGTGTCTTCCTATAGAAATGTATTATTATTACTATATTATTATTATCATCATCATTATCATCTCATTCCATGAAAATGACCAATTAGCAGTCCAATTACTGTTAAACAGCCATTTATCAACATGTAAGAGAAGAGCTTAACTCTCAGGTGAACATACTTTTTGAAATCTTTTGTATTTCTTCAATTCAGTAAACCCGAAATTGTATCAAGAAAAAATGCTCTTTGTTATAATCATTTCTAAAAAATAAAAAAAAAGTAAAGTGGCAGATTGGCAACTATAGATTACCAACAGCCCAGTACAAGGCAGGCAACCCATCAGCAGATCCAGCCGCCCTGGTTTTTAGAATGTAGTTTTGGTGATAGAGACAAAAGTCTGCCAATCAGTTACCAATTGGGATGTAGCTGAGTTTCTGTTGAAGACATTTGAACTGCCTGATTTGTTTGTAAATCTGGGTCTGATTTCTTTCTCTTGATTGGTGTGAAATAATTTAAGATGCCAAGAATCTCATTTAAAAATATTTATTGATTTGCTATTAAATTGTTTTGTTTAATAGTCTTGCTTCATTGAGTCTTATGAGAATGAGTTCTTATTTTTACTTGTTTTAGAATTTTAAAAATGAATTGAGCTCCAATTTTCTTCCCAGAGGAAATAGCTGATATTTTGGTACTACACCTTCAAAAAGTTTCGTTAAAATGTAAATGCCATTCAACAAAATTATAATTGGGAGCAGATGACTTGGCTTCATCTAGATATTTCATTTTCTCCCTGTTTATTGTGTAAGTTTCTGGTTAATCAGTACAAGCAGCATCTCATTTTTTTCACAATTTCAATCTTGATCTCTTTTTATCTGGTATCTTCTAAATTGACATTAGACAATTAGAAGGAAGAAAAAATATTAGCCTACTACCCATAGGATACAGATGACTTTTTTTTTAAGGAAGCATTTCTCTTTTCACTGTTGTAATCTTCTGTAAGATAGCTTCATTTTTAGCTATTATTTTAGTTATAATTCTACTTAAAATTTTGCTTTCTTCCGGCCTTTGCCCACCTGGTATTATGACTCTTCTAGATCTTTTATAGTCTCTTGTTTGTTCAGACCTCACATTTATGAAACTACCCTTTTTATTTCTTGAAATTACCTAATAAAAATGCTACAATGACTTACTGTGGAAGATTGAGGGATATGTTTCCTTGGAAAATAATTTTAATGGCATGTAGATATGGGGATAGATGTAAACAAGTTCCTCTTAAGGGCAAAAATCATGGCATTTGCTTCTTATATTCTTATAGCTTCTAATATACTGAAAAGACATAGGCAGAGCCTAACAAATAGTTAGTCGAATTGACCATGTCCTAGTAGTGTTTCTAACATGCAAACTGACAATGGCTTTTCTGCCTCTCCTAAATATGTTAAGGCAGCCTCAAGATAAGTTTCAGATGCACACAGCAATTACTGGAATATTTTAATGGTTTACGACAAATAATGGTGCAACATATTTTAAATATATGAATATGGGCAGCACATTCAGCACAGACATTTACTAAGCTTTGCATGTGATGCAATGATAACAAGACGCTATGCCTGCTTCCAAGGAGCTCACAGTGTAATGCCCTTAGCTAGCTACAGGTGTACTTTAGAGATGAAGGTGTTGCTGCGCAAGAAGTAAAGCATTCTGGAGACAATGTTTTTGATGCAATTGACTATATGTTCCTTTGACTTCAAAATTTAAAGGCAAACCTTGCACACTGTTAAATGGCTATTCTTACCTTATTTCTCACAGTCCTGTTTATGTTGACTTCTTTTTCTGAAAATGTGCTTTCCAGGTACTTGGTTAGCTAATTTTTTCAATTTTTATATGCTAATATGATAAGAGAATCCTCGGGTAATTTAAATACATAAGTATTTATCCTTATTCCATATTACACCTTTTCAATCTTCCTAACTAATATAACACTAACGTTTATATGCAATTGCTCTAAACTTTTGTTACTGCTGAAATATATACTGTGATGCCCTTGTATTTGAAACTAAAATACAGAAAGTGTTGTTTATTTAGTCTTTAGATTCTAGAGGTTGATCATAGAAATAGATAATAATAGCATTATTTTAATAAATAGACTTGTGTCACCTTTAATAATCTCTATTGGTATTTAAAAATATATTTGTATTGGTTTCTAATATTACATAAGATAAAATGAGATGCTGATGCTGCTATGAGTTAAATGACTTGCAATTAAATTCAAAACGATAAGCACTTAAAGTATAATATATGTTTGAGGCACTTGGACATTCTACACTTTATCATATTTGAAATTTTGAGTGGAAGAGTTTAGAACTGGAATTGAACTCACATATTTTTAATATTGCTGTACTGTAAGCAATAACAAAGTGGAATAATTATAGAACCCTACTTTTTAGAAAACCAAATTAACAGACACTATTCTATAATTTGCAACTCTAGATTATACTATATGATTTTATCCAATTACCTATCTTGATAATTTTAGGCTTTATTTTGATGTTATATATTTTTCAAAGTACACCGAAGCATGATTTCTAGGTGCCCTACCACCTGAACTGGTTGAGAACCTCTGCTTAGTTTGTTCTTTTCAGTTAGCGAACATTTACTGAGCACCTGCATGTGACAAGCACTCCTTTAGCACCATTAATACAGTGGTTTATAAAACAAGGACATTGCTCTCCTAGAGCTTTCATTCTAGTGGTTGGGGTAAATGATAAACTGGTACACGAGTAAATAAAAATTATTTAAGATAGTGAAAGGTGCTATCAAATATACAATGGACCTCATTCATTTTTCATTAACTTTTCAAATATATTAAACAATAATATCCGATGTTCTAAATCTTCTCTGTTTTTTTAAAATTTTTATAATTACTCATATTAACTTTAACACCACAAGAGAAATTTTTATTTAATTATATTTGACATATAACATTGTGGAAATTTGAGGTGTACATGTTAATTTGATACATTTATATATTGTAACATGAGTGCTGTTTTAGTGATAAACACTTCTATCACATTACATAATTATCCTTTCATTTTGTCTTATCCTTTGCACGTAACTAACATTTATCTATGTGTATCTATGTACGTGTGTGTTCCTCAGTGATGAATAAAACAAATATTTCTGGAAACATCTTCAGTGCAGGTCTGCTTCACACAGCTATTTAAGTGCCAGTGATATAACTGGTGCTCTTGCGTTCAGAGTGGAAATACCAAGGTGCAGAGCAGCTTAGGAGGAGTTAGCCCAAAACTTGCAGAGCCATCCTGGTTCACTTTCAAACCTAACACCCTGAGACTCTCCTCAATGGCCAATTCTCAAGTCTTAACTCAATTCCTCTGTAAGAGTCTGGGTAACAAATGATACAATAAAATAACTTGCATTATTTGCTGTGTTGATTTACATTCTGAACTCGTTCACTTGAGAATAATAATACATATAATAATGTATTGTGGGTTTAGTAAGCTGGGCATTTTATTTTTAACAGTGGCACCTCTTTAAAATATTTTCATGAGTGAAAAAGTATATATACTTAGTATTTTGTAGTCATTTTGGCCAACTTATTTAGAGTAGTACTTCTTCACCTGACTGTACATATGAATCAAACAGGGATCTTTAAAATGCGTATTGGGTGCAGTAGGTCTGAGGATGGATGGGTCTGAGAACCTGTATGTCTTGTTCAACTCCCTAGAAGATGCTATGTTGCTGATCTGTGGATCAACATTTTGAGTAGTAAGCAGGTAGCAAAAATTTTTGCTTTGAAGATTAAATCATCAGCCAAACATTTTCCAAAACCACCAGTGGAATACAGAAATTAAGTGGTGTTTGTCTCAGAAACTTTTTAGCTTCTCCTTAGAAAGATTGCCTTTCTGCATGTATAAAATCTTAATAAGATTTCTCTTTGTGAATGCTAGAATGAATGGGTAAAAAGCAGTTGCTATTTTACATGGATTAATTCATCTTCTAAATTCAAAATGATTTCAATTAGTTTGGCAACTCTGAGTTAAAAGATGAGAACAGCATACTAAAGATTTCCAGGTAGCAGCTTTTCTTCTTTAATTTTGTGTGAAATATTGTAAATTTTCTTTTCCTCTTTGTTCTCCTCCCTGTCTTATTAAATGTTTCTTAGAGTTATTTTTAAATCTTCCTCAGTAAATTTTTGGAGAGGATGATTATTTCAGGAACATCCAAGACTTCAGTAATGGGGAGAGGAGTCACTAAGAGAGACCAGAAAGCATCAAGCCTCCCTTCCATCTGCCTGCCTCTTAAGAAACTCTTGTGCTCGCCATAGTGCATGCCATGGCATCTGTAGGATTTGAGTACTCCACGTCACTTGTATTCTCCATGCATAAACAGAAAAAGTAGCATCTGAACCTGTTCTCTTCAAACTCTTTTGCCTGCAATTAATGTGAATATATTCACTTTTGAATAAATGAGAAAGAAGCCCAAATTTAACTCTAGGTCCAAGTCATATTTCCAAGCAATCTAACTATGGGTTATTGCACTTGGACAGTACAGCATCCCCTTTTGTTTCCTGGGTCTGCTTTATCAAAAGGTTACAAAAGTATTTGGGAGAAAATTGTGGTAATTTTTTGCACTCTCCAAAACTTCCCCTTTTTGGTATATTTTCTCTTTATTTCTTGCTCCTCATCATATTCTGTTGTCTCTTCAGCTTCTCTATTTGAAGGACACCAAGTTTCTCTTCCATTGAAAATGTTCTAGATATTATTAAATAAAAGAAAGGCTTAACAATGGGAACATTCTGTGGTCTAGCAAAAGCACACTGAACTGTTTTGTACACTATCAGTCGTGATTGAGGAATTTCTGGAGAAGTTTCAAAAATTGAAAGTTGTATCAAACAATTCTTTAATATGCATGTGGCAGTGAATGGAACATTTGTTGATAACAATTTTCTAACCTAAACTTTTGTTGGAAATTTTTTTACTCTTTCCATTTGTTAAAAGAAATATTTTCCAAAGACCTTTAACATCAAAACTATAGCACTGTTTAGCTCTTATATTAATCAAAACCTTTGAGAATGAGTTAAAAATTATAATGCTCTCTGTATAGACTTGAACTTAATCATAGATACAAATATTTAGCAGATACTAAACTTTATTTTACTGAAACTTATTTCACAAGAACAATATCTAGTGAACTTTGTTTTTGTAAAAATTATTTTCTATTATTTTTAATTTTTTTCAAGTGAAAATTAATGGTAAAAAATTAAGAATAACATAAATCTAAATTCTGCATGTAGAATAAAATAAAATTAAACTTTGTTTCTCAGTAATCTTCAATAAAAAAAATTTGTTGAGTTTTGGATTGAAAAGGTTAAAACTGCGAAGTCATCATAACATGGCAAAGTGCATTATTTTTGACATGCAGACTATTTTTATTTTGAATGGTACTTAGCATGGTGCTTAAAACATGAGAGCTATGAAAGAAATTTTCAGAGTGAATTAATCAATCAGTTTCAAAAAATGTTGATGTGTCGGACAACTGAATTTATCATCAGGTGCCAATTTTAGGATGATATATATATTCAGGACATCTTTGATCTAGGACTCTTTCTACTTTACAAAATTTCTAAAAAGTAATGAAACATGTAACCTAAAAATCACTTTAAGGGACAAAAATTATGGTTTAAATTGTGATGTTTTAGGTAGTTTACTCTCTGACTGTTTAAGGTCATAGTAGCTAATAGAATAGGATTCTCATTGTTTCCTTGAACAAAGAAGCTGGCCCAGATGGGATAGGAGTTACCATGTAAGGCAAATAAATTGTAGCTTCTTCGAAGCAATCAATATTATTGAAATGTTTATTAAATATTTGATCTGTTTGCACTGAGAGAGATCAATTTTCTTTTAATGAATCTTATCTAACTTTTTTCTTCCAAATAGAATGTGAATTATATGTAGTTTTCCCAATTAGGAAGTTCTGAGAAGCATTAAACCCTTTAATTTTTGGATAATGTAAATCACCTCTTTCCAGTTGTCATCATTTTATAGTCGACACTTGTTTCCAGTATCATGAATTATGACAATTTAGAATTTCACTAACTCTGAAGATCTATCTGAAGTGGCTAGGCTTAGTACTGGAGGCAATGTGGATGTGCCATATACATTGTATCTATTGTTGCAGAAACAGCAATAAAGATATCCTAAAAGAGTGCTTTTCTTTTTAAAAATTAACATAAGAAAAATGGGATCATATTTTTTACTTGTATCAATTGTTTATTTAGTTTGAGTCCCTTAAGTCCTTGAGTTATTGAGAACTATTTCTGTCTTAAGTAAGTAAAGAATTCTCCTTAGAATCTTTTTTTTATTAGTACATTAGTTAGATGTTTATATACTTTATGAAATGATTCCCCTGATTGTAATGGGATCATTTTATATTTCACCAATTACTTGAGAAATTACATGAGAAACCTGAAGAATTGGTAGCAGCTTCCTACTTTATATCAGTGTTGTTTTGAGACTCAGACATTATTTGATGAGACACTTCTTCAAATTTTCTTTCCAAAGCAATTTTTTAAAGAATAAGTAGTTTTTTTGCATATTATCTCTAATCATTTATATCTCATCTTCTTCAGTTAATAGTTAGGTTTATGAAAAGCATTGATGTTTATCCATTTTGTGATCAAATACACTTCACAAAATTGATTTAGAAGGAAAGTACCTTAACACAATAACACAATAAAGGTCATCTATGACAAACCCTCACCCAACATCATACTTATGGTGAAGAACTAAAAACCTTCCCTCTAAGATCAGGAAGGAACAAGGCAAGGCTGTCCACTATTGCCACTCTTATTCAATATAATATTGGAGGTCCTAGCGAGTGCAGTTAGGGAAGAGAAAGATATAAAGAGGCATCCAAATAGGAAACAAAAAGTCAACTGTCACTATTTGCAGATAACATTATTCTCATATAGAAAACCCTAAAGACCCATAAGAACATTACTAGAAATAGTAAGCAAATACAGTAAAGTATCTGGATACAAAATCAATGTTCAAAAATCTACAGCATTCCTATATTCTAACAACAAAGTGTCAGAAAAAGAAGTTGAAAAACGTAATTCCTTTTACATTTGCAACAAAAAGAATAAAATACCTAGTAATAAATTTAATGAAACATGTGAAATACTATATAATGAAAGCTACAAGACCCTATTAAAAGAAATCGAAGAAGATACAAAGATATGAAAAGATATTCCATGTTCTTGGATTGGAAGAATCAACATAGTTAAAAACCATTACCTAAAGCATAATACATATTTAATGCAATCCCATCAAAATTCCATTGATTTTTTAAAGAAATAGAACAAAAAGTCATCAGCTTTGTATGGAAGCACAAAAGACCCCAAATTGCCAAAGCCATCTGAGAAAAAAGAAAAGGCTGGAGACATCACTCTGCAACTTCAAATTATACTACAAAGTGACAGTAATCAAAATACAATGGTATTGGCAGGAAAACAGACACATGACAGTGGAACAGAATCAGAGTCCAGAAGTAAACCATATTTAAATGGGCAAATAATTTTTGACAAAAAAGCCAAAACATACAGTGGAGAAAGGAAAGCCTCTTCAATAAATGGTGCTGGGAACTTGGAAGGCCACCTGCAAAAGAATGAAACTAGACTGTTGTCTATCACCACACACCAAAATTAACTCAAAATGGATTAAGGACCTGAATATAAGACCTGAAACAATAAAATGCATAGAAGAAAACATAGGAACAAAACTCAAGGACCTTGGACTTAAAGAGGATTTTATGAATTTGACCTCAAAGGCAAGGGAAGTAAAAGCAAAAATAAATGAATGGGACTATCAACTAAAAAGCTTCTGCTCAGCAAAAGAAACCATCAACAAGGTAAAGAGACAACCATCCAAGTGGGAAAATATATTTGCAAGCAACACTGCGATAAGGGCTAATAGCCAAATTATACAAAGAACTCATACAACTCAATAATAACAAAACAACAACAAAATGATCCAATCAAAAAAATGGGTAGAGGATTGAACAGACCTTATCCTAGAGGACAAACAAATGGCCAACAGATATTTGAAAAGATGCTCAACATCACTAGCTATTTGGGAAATGCAAATCAAAACCACAGTGAGAGACACTCTCATACCTGTTAGAATGGTTATAATCAACAGGACAAAATAATAAAAATGTTGGAGAGGATGTGGAGAAACAACCCTCATACACTGCTGGTGGGACTGTAAATTGGTATAGCCTCTATGGAAAACAGTATGCAGGTTCCTCAAAAAACTAAGAATTGATCTACCATATGATTCAGCAATCTCTCTACTGGGTATTTATCCCAAATACTTGAAAACTCATATCTTTAAAGATATTTGCACACCAATGTTCATAGTAGCATTATTCACAGTGGCCAGGATATGGAAGCAACACAAGTGCCCTACGATAGACGATTGGCTAAAAAGCTGTGGTACATACATGCAATAGAATATTACTCAGCCATAAAAGAGCTGAAATACTGCCATTTATGACAACATGGATGGACCTCGAGATAATCACGCTAAGCAAAATAAGCCATACTGAAAAAAGTTGAAAATCACATGATATCACTTATATGTGGGATATAAACCTAAAAGCAACAAATGAGCAGGACAAGCAAACAGAGACTCTTGGACATGGACTATAGACTAGTGGTTATCAGAAGACTATAGATTAGTGGTTACTAGTGGGGTGGGGGAGAGAGGGGGTGGTAGATGGGGTAAAGGGGTCAAATATAGGGAGGTAGGGGGGGTGAAGTGGGTTAAGGGGTCAAATGTATTGTAGCTGAAGGAAACTGGAGTTTGGGTAGTGACACACAATAGAATATACAGATGTTGAATGATAATGTACACCTGAAAATTATATGATTATATTAAGCAATGTTACCCCAAATAAATTTAATAAAAAAAGAAAAAAAACAGAAAACATTGATGCTTAAAGACAAGACTTTCATATATTTTTTTCTCATTTCCTTGGAAAGGCTTAGCAACATAAGTAGTACCATGCTTTTTATTTCCTTTTATTTCCATTGATGAAAGTAAGCCCAAGATAATGTATGCTCTATGGTACTTAATCTTTGAGATTTTCCCATGTAAGCTAGACTCAGAAACAAAGATAGAGGCCCAGAATTATAATGTGAATGTTTCTTTTTTCTATCCTCTCATTTATTATTAATTCAACCAATATTTTAAAGCATTTAGTATGTATTAAGACTTTGCTAATCCAGTACTCTTTGCAGGTGGTGAGACATGATCCTTTTCGCTGGAATAGGAGATAAAGAGGGATGGATAAATCGTATCACTATAATTCTGTACAAGCTGTGATGCGGTCACACTTGATCTAGCCTGGCACACAGCTCAGTCTAGAGGAGCCAGGAGATCCTTCTTGAGAAGTGCCATCGAATTTGAGCTCTAAATTATCTCAAGGAGTTAGCTAGGTAAAGAAAAGAAGGGAAATAACATATTGTGAGGCCAAAAGGCAAGGAAAGGTAATGGGTGTTTGGTGAAACAAAGCTTTGCCACACAATGACATGGGGTGGGTTTTAAAGTGGGGTTACGTAGAGAGGTAAGAATAATCATTCAGGTTTTGTGAGCCATGTTGAGTTGCTTGGATTGTATCTTAAAAAAAATGTTAAAAAGCTATTTAATGTTGAAAACATAGTATCACATGTAGGACTTGCATTTGAAGATGTCTATCATAGCAGTTCATAGTACAGAATCTAGAGACAGAGAATCTAGTTAGCACCCAGCTCTACCACTTATTAACTTCAGCGTGAGCTATAGAGGAAAAGAGGTTAGGAGAGATGAGGGAAAAAAGCTCTGCATTGTAGAAAATAGATTGCCTACTGTGTTCCAGATTTCAGGCAGACTAGAACTACTTTAATCCACAAAGATGTATAGATTATCCTCTCAAATGTGAGGAAATAGAAAATAGTGCCTATAATCTAACTTTTTACTAGAGAACATGAGTGATTATGTTAGTCTAATTTTATCTGTGCTGCTGATCTGGGCCCTGTTTTTAGTGTTAATTGTTCTTGAGTTATCCATGAAATTATCCATTGTCTTGTAATTCAAGAGTTAATTTTATGTAAGAACGTTGGCAAACTCCTAAATATAATTCAGGTACTACCTTAAGACCTTGGATAAGGAAATTAGAAATGTTTTGCTGGTTCTGAGTCAGGTCTGCACTGTAGACTCCTTGACATCCTACAGAGAGAAACTATTTCAATAATTGATAATGGAATAAAGAGCTAGATATTATCACAGAATCATTTAAAACTAATTCTCATTTTGCCTCAATGTCTCCTGGCATGTTTACAATAAACTGAATAATTTCAAGTACTTGTTTCTATTTCTTTTTTGATTTACTGATTGGTCTTCTGATTCTTGTGCCAGTGTGTACCATTTTAATTCTTGAGACTAATGATAGTTGTATTACGGATAAAAATTGTTACACTATGAGCGCTTATTACGTACCAAGGGTTATATAAAAAGCTTTATATATTTTATCTGATCCAATGTGTGCGAGATACATTCAAGGTGCTTAGTGGTCCTCTCATTGAACGATCAAGAAAGAGAAAGTTAGTGACATTAAGCACTGGCTCAATAATGAACAACTAGTTGGTGCTGAAGACTAGATTTAAAGCCAGGTTAACTTCCTTTCCTTGGATTTATGTATCTTCATGAAAAAATGTCTCATTTCTCTTGTTGATAAATATGACCATTTAGAGCTATTTTCCCACTTTAGTTCTCTACATTAGTCACACTTTATAGTGTCCCTCTTTCAACAAAACCCTTCTTTCACATACCACTGTTATTTTGTTAGTGTTTCACTTTTGTTAAATCAAAAAGGCGATTTTTTTTGCGGGTTTGATTTTGTGCTATCTTTATCGGCATTTATTGTATAACTTACACAACCTTTGTAAAATAAATTGTTCAGTGTTCTTTCTGCATGCTCTAAAAATATTTATATGCTATGGGAATTATGTGTTCTTGCAAAGTTTGAAAGTTATAAGTTATTTGGCTTCTGAGTTTATTCAAAGAAAGTTGTTTGACCCATCGAGAGCTTTTATGGCTAGAGAAGCCATAAAATGGAGAGAGACTCCATTATTATTAAATTATTCAGGTTTTCTACTCCCTATTGAATCAATTGCAAAAACTTATTCATTAAAAATTTTTAAATTTATTATCATAACATGATACTAATATTTGATTATAATTAAAAATATAAAATATATTAATCTCTCATTTTCACTTGTAATTTTGTCCATTAAATGTATTTCTCTTTTCTTTATAGACTTGTGTTTATTTTATTTTTCCCCAAGAACTGGCTCTTAATATCAGTTCTACTCTTTTTTTTTTTTTAAACTAATCCACTGATTGAAATTATACCGTTTTCTTAGACTTATAAAGCCTATTTGCATTGATCTCTATTTTTCAAATAATATACAAATTTACAATAAGGAACAACTCTGAATACAGTTTTACCATATATCATATTAGCTTTTTCTAAATCACATATAATTGAATTTTGACTATGTACTTCCTTCAATAATTAGTACATAAGTGTAAAATACAGTTGGTTATACCTTTCTTGATTGAATTTTTGTTCTTTTTATTTTCTGATTTTTATTGCAGATTCTTCATAGAAACTTTCTAGTTTATGGAGTCTAAAAAAGTTTTTTAGAGATTAGATTCTAAAATTTTTAAACATTCCATGGATTTTTAATAAAATGTGTATTTCTTATTTGTGTAGATAGCTTTTAGCAATTAAATCATGTTGATAATATAATTGTAACATCTTATGAAATTATATATTATAATTTAATATGCTATCAATGTTATTATGTATAATGTATTACATTCACACATCTGGCTACATAATATTCAAATGTATATATAATATATATTATTCAAATCCACGCTATCATTATTTTTTCCTTAGTAGGGTAAATAGATCACGTAACTTATTTCCTTTCAGAGTCCAGCTTTTCTCCTCAGTGTTGTTCTATTCTTTGCTTATTGGAAATTTTTCCTGAAATTTTCTCCTGGCAGATCATTTATTACTTTTTTCATTCCCAGTATTATTAGCATTTACATCTGTGTTGTTTCTTAGATATTCCATCGAGCATGTGTCAAAGATCAAATCAAGTGCAATGAGCTAGTTATTTATTTATTTTTGTATTTGTTTTTCCTCACATTGTCTTGATGCTGAGAACAATGCCTAACACACAGCCAATGTTCTAAAAGCATTTGTGGAATGAATTCCAGGGGATCCTCCAAGTCCCTTTTCTAATTTTAATTGATATTAGTATTTGGTGACTTCATTTTTCTCTCAATTTCTCTTTCTTTGACCCATAGACTATCAAAAATACAAAATTATATTTGTGGCAATCATTTCCCAGCTTGACCTAAGAGCTTTAACTACATATGAAAGCATTTCTAAAAAACATGTTATTTCGGTTTATCTATTTTTGAACTTGATATAATAGAACTATAATGTGCATTATTCAGATGCTTACTTATTTCATTAACACTATTTTTGAAATTAGTCCCTATTAATACCTTTAGCTTTAATTCATTAATTTTTATTGTTGTTTTGTGCTTCATTTTATAGTAATTGTGTTTTTTTTTTTGTTCTACTGTTGTTTTTTTGTTCTACTTTTAAGCAGTTTGGAAGGTATTGCTATGAACAGTTTTATTTGGGTCTTCTGGTTGTACAATAGGCAATGCTGTTTCTAGGGTGTATAGGTAGGAGTAGAATTACAGTGTTGTGTATGCATGTACAAATATTGCTAAACCATTTTCCAAAATATTATATGTAGCCATTTACATTCCCAGCAGCTATAATCTTGTTTACATTGCTTTATAGCATTATCAACATTTGCTGTTTTTAGACTTTAAATATTCTGTAATCTGATGGGTGTGGGTTAGTAACAACTTTTTACATGTTTATAGGCTACTCGTGTTTCATTAATTTGAAATGCCTATTCATGTTCTTTGCCTGTTTTTCTATTTTGTCATTTGTATTTACCCTGTTGATTCATAGGAAGTCTTCATATAGTCTAGATACTTTTTTATAAGTCATATGTTGCATAGATATCTTTCATAGAAATCTTGGGATAAGATCCTCATGTCATGACTCTAGTTAAGATTTTGATTAGAACTACAGTAAATAAGTAGACAAATTTGAAAGTAATAGAAATCTCTATTAAGATTCTATAGAAGATTCAAATCTTACTATCCCTGGACATGATGTGTCTGTATTCCTTAACTCTTCTTTAGTGATTTCCAATCAAGTTTTGTCTTTATCTTCATAAAAATCTTATGCACAGTTTGAAGATTATTCTCTTAGGTGACACATTTTTTGCTTATTGTAAGTGATGTCTTTTAACAAAATGAGGATTTTCTTTCTTGGTGTTTAGAAGTGCGATTAATTTTGGCTATAGATTCTATATCAACTACAATTTCCTTTCTTGGTGTTTAGAAGTGTAATTATATTGAATATAGATTCTGTATCAAACTAAAATACTAAACTTTTGTTAAATCTATCAACATATCTGAAGGTTCTTTTTAGTTCTCTATGTAAACAATTATACCCTTTATTAAAAAATAGAATTTTTTTCTAATCCTTATACCTTTTATTCCCTTCACTTCTGTTATTATTGTGATCAGTACTTTCAATAGAATGTAAACAAGAATGTTTATATTCTTGACTAGTTAGATATTTTAAAGGAATGAAAAATATTTTCTATTTTATAGGTGAGTAATCCACTTTATAGATATTGCATATTCTGTTCACTATTCATTAGTGTTGATGGACCAAAATTTGCACTTCTACCTCTTGGACTTTGCATTTGCTCTTGTTAGGTCCTAGATACACAACAATCTGGAACAAAATTATTTTCTATATGTGAGAATGATTTTGGACACACTAAGTTTTCAGGTCACATGAATGTTGTTGTTTTTTTGTAGTGAAAAAGCTAATACACAAGCCAAGTTATAGTATGAAACTATGTTAAGCTATCTGTTGTAATGGAGTTATTGTGACAAAAAGATTTGCAGTATCTGAGTCAGTGAGTCCAATTAGTTCTTTCTTGAATGATTACTAGGATGGTAGAAATTTACTATTGACCTCCACATTGAAGTCATAGAATCACCAGCAATAACTTTATCTAAGTGCATTGAAAATGAATAAAAGCTGCATCACAAAATATAATTCTTCGAATTGAAAATTAATGTGATAGCCACTATACGACAAATAAAAAGTGAATGTTTCATTGAAAAGATATGAGTCTGTGGAGCGTAAAAGATAGAGGATATCAAACTTCAGGTCACACTGATGTAACAGCTCTGGGAGGAGTGAATTTGCTAAATTCACAGTCCTGCTTAATGATAACAATTGGATTGCAAAATCCACTATAATTGGCCTGCAAGCTGTCTTTTATTTTTATTTTTTTCATTTTTCCTGAGCTTCAGGACTGATCAGTACTTTCTGTGTCTATATTTCTATTAAGCCACCCTGCCCAAAAGGCATTGGCTGAGTCAATTCTGTTATAATTACTGTCAAAAATAATTTTTATTATTTTATTTCAATTTTCTTCTGATTTTGAGTTTTTCTGCCACTGGTTCCACCCCTATAGCTGAGACTCAGTAATTTCTTTAAAACACTTTAATCACAACCTTCAAATCCTTTGATGGTGTCTGGCCAATATATGTCAAGCTTCCCAGTTGGATATTCAATCTTCTATAGTCTTGTTCTCAAGTCTTCTTACTTTCGACACGCAAATCTCCAATTTTTTTCTAATATACATGGCTTTCCTTTGCTTATCCTTTTATTCTTTTGACTGAAATGCTTTAATTTTAGTTGGTTATATAAATATAATCAGTAATAAACTAAAGATGAAAATTTGTAAAACATTATAAACAGAACCACTATGTCTTTAGAAACCAGTTCTCTAGAAAAATCTTTACTTCCTTCTCCTCCACTTACTCAGTGTTTCAGCTGAACACATCATTTACTTTCTCTGGCATATATATTATATGTTTCTGAGAAAGAAGGTTGTTACCTGACTGTAAGGAATTGCTATTTATTTAAACATACCTGCTTGTCTCATACTATTTAATAAAAATGAAGTTCTCTTAAATGATAATCCAAGAGAAATTAATCCTCCTCCATTTGTACAATATCCATAAAGGTTTTCTTTGCTTTAGAATAATAAGTTTTTGTTTTTTCTAAATCACAAAGGCATTGAATACAATCAGTACTATGCATTGTTTTGAATCATGTTAATGCAATTGTCAGGCCAACTATTAAGTAATAAATAAATGAAAATGAATAAATAAAAATTTTGCATATTTTTGATGGTTCTACTTACCTATGCACTTTTTGGTCTTCATGAGGAAGGAAATAAAGATTTTTCTGGAGGAGAATTTATTTTTAAAGACACAGTGGTCCTGTTCATAATATTATATATATATATTTTATATAACTTTGATCTCTAGTTTATTTCTGATAATATTTCTATAACCAACTAAAATTAAAACATTTTAATCAAAAAAATAAAAAGATAAGCAAAGGAGAACCTTGTATACTTGAAAGAAATTGAAATTTTGTGATATAGTATGTGGAGCTTTTATAAGTTTAAAACAGGACATAAAATCAGTATCTGTACTTTAGAACTGATTGGATAATGAAGAAGATAGAATTGAGATAAACAAAATTTGGAATACAGATGTAAATTAGTCTGTAAGTAAATAATCTGAAGAACAAAGAAAATGAGAGAGCAAACAGAATGTGGGAGATGGTTTAGTGCTAATGTGAAAGTACACTGATGGGATCCGTTAATTGACTGATTGTGAATAGATATGGAAAATTTAGTTAATTTAAGTTTCTTGGTTGGGATACTGGTTGGAGATACCAGCTAATTAGACAAATATGTATTGGTCACATACTGTGCGGGAGTACTGTACAACACATGAAGGGTGGTTAAAATAAACAAGGCATACTTTTGTCCTGAAGTAACTTATACTCTAATGGGAAGGATGTTGGACTAAAGCATAAGACAGCGTGTAAAGAACTTAAGGTCATAGTCTGTGTCTTATTTATGTTATGATTTGACACATAACAGGTGCTTAATATTTGTTGGCCAAGCTAAGGAAGGGAAGTGTGAAGAAGGGATGAAAGATCAAGCCCCCTGCAGTTGTCCTGCTCAATTACAGATTTTCTCTGTTATAGTCCTCCTGACATGAGATATGCTTTTGAGGCAATACATCTCAATTCACAGAGAATCTGTCAGATAATGGGGCTTTATATGTAATTTCCAGTAGTTTTTTCACAGCCTTATTGCCTGTTTCATGATTGATTTGAAAGCTCTTTTACACTTTTTCTTTACACAAGTGAGCTCTGTAACACAAAACCTGCCCACAAGCCTAAAGCAAATTCTTAATTTAACAATAAACCCTGCATTACTATTTTTCCAGCCACTAATGCAAGTTGATCTTCTGAAGTTTCTTGCCCTTCTTGTAAGAATCACATAAAAGATCAAAGCTGCTTCTATCTACACAACACACACACACACATGCGCACACACATGCGTGCACGCACACACACCTGTGAGGGAGCAAAAACCAATGCTCAGCTGATGATGTTGAAAGATAAAAAACATGTGTTATTTTTTCCTTTGAATAAATTTCCAGGTTAAGAAAATAAAACCACAGACAATAAGATTAGGAAATGTGACTAAAAGTTGTGAAATTTACTCCATCCAGGAAAATAACCTTTTTAAAAATGTTTTTTAAAAGTTGCACTGATAAAGCACATTAGTTCTTTTCCATATTAAAATAGTTTATCACTTTTTTTTCTTGTAAGTTTTTATGTCTCTAGCATTCTAATCAAATGCAATCATCTCACAACCCAGGCTGAAGTCTATAAACAATATATAGATATTTATATATATGTGTCTGCCAATACTATTGATAAAATATTCTCATAAATCTCTTATGAAGCAATGGAAAAATACTGAAAAAAAGTTGTATTCACTGTCTGGTAAAATGAGATTCAACCACAACTGTATGAGCAAAACAGACACACAAGTAGAGCAATAATAGTTTTCTTATTGCTTTTGCTAATAAACTTTTCCATTTCCTTAAAACAAAATAATTACTGGTTTACTTTAATGTGGCACTTCTGATTCTTACAAAGTGTTATGTGCTTTTAGAAGAAAAACATTTGAATATAGATATGTCAATGCCCCACTTTCTCTCATGGTTATTATTTCTAAATAAAAAGAGAGTAGATTGGCTAAAAATTACATTACAACTTGTTCTTATAGGGATAAGGCATACAACAAATTGATAACACTAGCAATTAATAAACGAGCTACATAGATTAAAGTACTAGTTTTATTTTACTTAGTACGAATGCTTACTAAGTCTCTCTCAAAATAGCTTTGGTCATACTTAGTATCTTAAGCTCCTGATTAGAAATCTATGCTATAATGAACTAGTAAGAAATGCAAAGAATAATTAAATTTTGAAATAATTTGAATTAATGGGATAACAATGGGAAAATTGCATTAGTTATTTCCTTTACTATAAAAGCTGCTTATAGAGTGGAGAGTATAGATAAACTTAAATTGAGATGAGTATATCTAAGGTTTAGAATTCTGCCAGTTATAACTCTGAAATCTATTCCTGTAATTGAACCTATTGACTGAGCACCCAAGCAAGGATCAAATTTAGTAGCTCTTGGCTAGAACTGAAATCTGTTATATGTGGTGTGTGTGTGTGTGTGTGTGTGTGTGTGTGTGTGTGTGTGTGTACTTTAATAATTCAGGAAATAAATGAGATAGCCTGTATTAGGCCACATATCAGTTTCTCAGGTTATAGTCTGTTTATCACAGGATCTATGAAAAAAGTATTTAAAGTAGAATTTTTCAAAAGGATTTGACCACAGGATTCTTTGTGTCTGTAAAGTTCCTTGCAATTCAGAAATAGTTATCAACATTAACAACTCATTGTTAAATACTGGTCTAATCTGTGGTTCCAGACTGTTTGAGATTTTTCATAAACTGGGAAATAAAAAGTATTTCCACTTAAAATAAAGCCTGATGATTAAGAGCATAGTCTCTGGAAACAAGCTGCCTGGTTTCAACTACTGCTCTACCATTTGTTAGCTGTATGACCTCTAGCAAACTACCCAACTTCTTCTTGTCTTAGTTTTCTCTTCCTAAGATTAAGATAACAAATATAATGATGTCCTAAGGCTGTTGTGAGGTTTGAATGAGTTAAATTATTTCCTTTCAAGTGTTCATTGCATACTATTAAGTGCATGGCAATATTTTGACCATTGTACAAAAAATGATCAATAAGATTTAGTATTAGGTCTTAGAACTTGTAACCTAAACTAAGGTAAATTTTCCATGCAGTCAGATTAAAATCTACCACAGAAATCCATTTGCTCATATAGGTCTGTCAGTATTATCAACAAAACAGTTTCTTCAGTCTTTTGTGTAGTCATGAGAAAACACTGCAGGTATTTCAATCCATTGTTTGGAAAAACCAAGATATCATATACCGAGGAAAAAAAAGTATGATATAAGGTCCTGTTTGATCAATACTAGAAAGTGAATGAAACAATACCATAAAAGTTTAAGGAATCTAGAGGAATAAGAGGTCACTTGTAGGTAGAGTGTGAAAGATTCATGAAACTAGTGGAATTGGAGCTAGATCTTGAAGAATACATTTTTATTTCAATAGCTCTGGAGATAGAAAGTAGCTAGGTAAGGAATAGTGGGGGAGACTACATTTCAGAAGGAAGGAATGACACAAACAACTGTGCAAATGGGAGGAGGTTTTAGTGTATGGAAAATACCAGCTTAGGTGTGGAAAATAAGTTATTAAATTTATGCTAGTCAAATCTTAAGAACCTGGGTCTCAAAATTACTAAGGAAAATGTGTTAATATTTCCCCTAGTCTTTCCAAAATATGTTTAATCTTTTAAAAATTCACAAAACTTAAAGGGTTTTTTTCACAACCCATTAAAATCAGCAAGATAAAAACAATACAACAATGAATACTGAAAAGGGAATTATTAATTTTATTTATATTTAAAGCATTCAAAAATGACATGTACTAACTAATTCAAGTAATGTAAGGTAAACTTATGCACAAGTACCCAAATAGTATAGATAAATACTGGAAATCTAAAATTATTAATAGCAATACATAGTTTAGAGACTAAGCTGGGTTATGACAAACTGTTTAAAAAAGTCCAGAAAGTTAAAGGATAAGGTACTTTGACCAGGAATGGCATCCTTCTTTGAACTTTACAGGAATTCACACAGATTGGAAAATATGAACTCTCTTGAAGACATCGCTCCAGAAATAGTCTGCCCTAAATTGCAATGTGAGGAAATATTACTGATAAAGTTAGTGTTTACTCAGATATTGTCAGGAAAAAGCCAACCTAAATGTAACCAATGAAAAAATATTCTCTCTCTGGGGTATTATTATATTTTATGACTGCATGGTGAAATGAGGAAGGAAATAATTGAATGACTAGAATAAAGAGAAGAGGCATGGGCATCCGAAGTGCGAGAAAAGAGAGAGCTGGAGAATAAGAAAATGTCAGACTGTCACCAATGCTATTGAAGGGAGAAAGTTCCACGGCTACAATGAATTAGTGTAGATGTAATATCGATGTAATATAGATGGTCCTCAAGTTGTGATGGTTTGACTTACAATTTTTTGACTTTAACATGGTGCAAAAGTGATATGCATTCAGTAAAGACTGTATTTCAAATTTTGAAATTTGGTCTCAGCCTAGTGGCATGTGATATGATATTCTCTTGTGATGCATGGCAGCAGCAATGAGATGATTTTGCTCAGCTATAGGTGAACAAAGTGTCCTGAGTACATTTTAATAGTCTAGGCTAAACTATGATAAACTATGATATGTATGGTAGGTTAGGTGTATTAAATGCATTTTCAACTTATGGATATATTGAATGTAACTCCATCTTAAGCCAAGGAGCATCTGTTTAAAAAGATTATTTTGTCAGAGCATCATAGCTCACTAAAGGAAAGGGCTGTAACTCACAAACTGAGAAAAATGCAAAAGCAGTAGAACTTTTGTCTATCAATTGTTTTGCAAAAGTGACACCCGCCTCTCCTTTTATTTTATTTAAAATATGTTATACAAGAGAGGATAATTAGGTCTCCTCTTTTATTGTTTTGTTTATAAAAGTTATTGAATGAGGAAACAATCTGGTTTTGAACTTTCTTCCTTTTAAAAATAAGATCAGTTTTAGAATATTTAGTGCTGTAAAAGTTTTACTGAGCAAATCTTTCAGAGTATAATTTATGTTAAAGTAATGTATATATGTGTGTGTATGTATGTATATATATACTATACATAAATACTATATATGTGTGTGTATGTGTATATATATACACATTTTAATTACATCGATATATATACACATACACACACATATATAGTATTTATGAGAATAATTTAAAGTCATTGCTATAACTTCTCCGAATGGGAATGACTTCATAAAAAACTAGAGTACCATCAGTAGATATTATCAATTTTTACTGCGAAAAGCACATACAAAGGTCACATAGGTAGCTCTTGCTGTCAAAGGATTTGAATATATACTCCAAAAGATGCATTACTTTCCAAAGCACAAAAGAAACTTAAAATCCCAGCTGACCCTAACACTCAGTATTATTAGAGGGAGCTGAGGATAAGACTCATGGGTAGGAATAAGGAAGGGTCTTGTCTGTGGCCCCTATAAGTTGCAGTGCTGCTTTTGTGTCCTTAGTCTCAGCTCCTCAAAAGCTCCAGGTAACAAGTAACAGTGTGTAAGATTTAGGCTTAAGGAAACCAGTTGCAGAAAATATCAATTCAGAAAATATCACTGTAACACAGAAAACTCAGGTGCAAAGAATTGTGTTTGTAAATTCTTCCAGAGCAATTACCTTGCCTGATCCATAGTAGGAATTTTATAAACTGAGTTATAGAAACAACACATTTTTAATGTAGAGTGTTAATTTTAATTCATCATTCATCCAGAATTGTTTAGAAATCATGTATGTTCTTTTTCTAAGGCTGAGTACAGTCTATTGAGTGGGGGAAAGGAAATAGTTGGATTGAGCTTTCCCAGCTTACCTCAAAAAGTCACTGTTGAATTTGTTACACTTTGAGTACCCTTTGAATTTGTGACTGAGAAGTGTTTTACTATGATTTAGTAAGTTTTTTTCTATATTGGATTATAAGAGCAAAATCTTCAAATCTAGACTTTATTTATTATATCCATTTAAAATGATTACTTAAACTGCAGACTTAAAATAAAAATGAAGAACAAAGGTATGTGTTTTAACCAGAGTTTTCCAGAGAAACAGACCCAATAGGAAAAACAGGATATTATTCTATTACGATAGAATGAAGATACACACACGCACACACACACACACACACACACACACACACACACACACAATATATATATATCTCCATCTTATCATTATACATAGTATTATATATACTATATATTATTTATACAGTATTATGATATTATATATGATAAAGACACACTTCCTCGTAGCCGGCATCTTTTAACTAACCACATATGAAAGAAGGAAGGGGTTGGGGACCTTTGTGGGATCTCTTTTATAAGAGCTCGAATCCCATTGCTAAGGGTTTCACCTTTCTGACCTAATTACCTCTCAGAGACTCCATCTCCTAATATTGTCATATTGGGCATTAAGTTTCAGCATATAAATTGGGGGAGAGGCACAAATATTCAGGCTGTACCACCAATGCTAGGAGATTGTGTTGTTGTCATGTCTATGAACCTCTTTAAAGATGAAAGAGCTACAGGAAGTGCTTAGACAAAGGCGATGAAGACAGAATTGACTCTCAAACTTTTAAACCATTATAGAAAACTTTTGACTTCAATAATAGATGCTATATAGAAGGCAAATCATATTTGTTCCCTAATTTATGTTTCAGTTGTGATGGAGTAAAACAATTCAGATGATATTATAAAGAATATGTTACTTCTTTTTCTTAAATATTTTTTTATTCTTTAATTATGCTTGACATACAATATTATATTAGTTTCAGGTGTACAACATAGTGATTAGACATTTATATAGCTTACAAAATGATTAGCCAGATAAATCTAGCACCCATCTGACACTGTACATAATTATTACGATACTACTGATTATATTCCTTATGTTATTGATTATATTCCTTTATATCCCCATGACTATTTTGTGCTACTAATTTGTACTTCTTAATCACATCCCATTTTTTATCCATCCGCATAATCCCTTCCCATCTGGAAACCATTAAAATGTTCTTCGTATCTATGAGTTTGTTTCTGTTCTGTTTGCTTGTTTATTTTGTTCTTTAGATTCCATGTAAAATTGCAAGGCATTATCTTTCTCTGATTTACTCCACCCAGTACGATTACCTCTAGGTCCATCCATGTTGTTGCAGATGGTGTTACCAGAGCAAAATGGGTCTGCCTGTATTTAAGTCAATCAGATTCAGACAGGTTTTGCAGCAAAGAAAGTAAGGATTTATTAGAGAGCTGCAAGTCCTGGAGACACAGGTGAGCTATTGATCAAAGGCCTGGCTCCCTGTGTCTCAGGAGTACAGATTATATAGGGAAAAATTGGTAGTCATGGAAACTAAGGGAGATGGGGTTGTGGGTGCCACTGATTGGATGATTAAAGGGAGATGAGGCAATTGATCCTTGTATCTGATTCTGGAATCAGCCATGGCATTGTCCTTTCTGGTCTCGTGGCCTGGTGGGGATGTTCTGCCTGGATGGGCCTGGGGCCGAAACACATCTAAATCATAGATGTTATTCTTAATCTAAGGTCTAAGGGAAACCTAATGTTCTTATGATTATGGACCTGAGACTTAGTTACTCTTATGTTCTAAAGCTTAATGATTAAAGGAGCAGGCATATAGAGGTAGAAGGTTAAGGATAGAAAAAGCAAATGAGTAACAATACCATTATTTGGGCAAATAAGCTTAAATCAGATATATATATATATATTATATATATATATTAAAGAAATGAAGTTTGTGTGCAGTTACAATGACAAGATTTTATTCTTTTTTATGGCTGAATTCCATTGTATATATGTACCACCTATTCTTTATTCATTCATCCATTGATGGACATCCAGGTTGCCTCCATATCTTGACTATTATAAATAATTCTGCAATGAACATATGGATTCATATATACCTTCAAAGTAGTGTTTGGGGTTTCTTTGGATAAATAACCAGAATTGGGATTACTGAGTCCTTATTTGTCTCTTCTTGTAGCCTTGTTTAAAAGTGTATTTTGTCTGGTATAAGTATTGCTCCTCCAGCTTTTGTTTCCATTTCATGAAACATCTCTTTTCATCCCTTACTTTCAGTCTGTGTGTGTCTTTTTGATCTAAAGTGAGTCTCTTGTAGGCAGCATATGTAAATATCTTGTTTTATTATTTATTCTGCCACCTTATCTTATGATTAGAGCATTTAGTCTACTTACATTTAAAGTAATTGTTGATAGACTGTAGTTATTATTACTTTATTATATATATAATTTATAATTTAATATAATATATAATTATATATTGTCACTTTATTATATATATAATTTATAATTTATATATATAATATATAATTATATATATAATATATAATTTATAATATATATAATTTCTGTTTTCTTCTTCTTAAAGAAATCCTTCCAACATTTCCTATAATACTGGCTTTGTGCTGATGAACTTCTATAACTTTTTTTTGTCTGAAAAACTCTATCTGTCTTTTAATTCTAAGTGATAGCTTTGCTAAGTGTAGTTATTCTGGTTGTGAGTCCCTGCTTTTCATCACTTTGAATATTTAATGTCAATCCTCTCTGGCCTACAAGCTTCCGTTGAGAAATTAGCTAGCAGTCTTATGGTGCCCCCTTGTAGGTAACTAACTGCTTTTCTCTTACTGCTTTTAAGATTCTCTTTGTTTTTAAGCTTTGGCATTTTAATTATCCTATTTCTTTGGGTTCATCTTATTTGGGACTCTCTGAGGTTTCTGGGTTGTATGTTTATTTTCTTCACCAGGTTAGGAAGGTTTTCTGTTATTATTTCTTCAAATAGGTTTTCAATTCCTTGCTCTCTCTTCTCATTCTGGTACCTCTATGATATAAATGTTGGTATGCTTGATATTCCAGATGTCCCTTAAACTATCCTCATATTTTCAGATTCTTTTTTCTTGTTACTGTTCTGATTATATGTTTTCTGCTATTTTATCTTCTAAATTCTAATTTGATCCTCTGCTTCATCTGATCTGTTGATTCCTCCTAAGGTAGTCTTCATTTCATTTATTGTATTCTTCACTTCTAATGGTTTCTTTATTATGTTTTTTATCTCTTTGCTAAAGTTCTAATTGAGTTCTTCTACTCTTCCCTTAAGTTCATTGAGCTTCCCTATAACCAGTGTTTCGAACTCTACATCTTGTAAATTTCTTGTCTCCATTTAGTTTAGTTTCTTTTCTGGAGCTTTGCTCTGTTTTTTCATCTGGGACATTTCTTTGTCTCCGCATTATAGCTGCCTCCCTGGGTTGGTTTCTATATGTTAGGTAGAGCTGCTCTGTCTCCCAGTCTTAGTAGAGTGTCTTTATTTAGTAAGTGTCTTGTGGGGCCCAGCAGTGCAGTCCCTGGTCACCTGAGTTGGATACTCCAGGCATGTCCCTTCTATGAGTTGTGTGTGCCTTCATGTTGTACTTACGCCTTGGTTGCTGTTTGCACTTAAATGGGAGGGATTGACCCCGGGCTGATTGGTTGTGAGGACTAGCCAGTGACCACAGTGGAAAAGCTATTATGTAAGTGCTGACCCTATGAAAAAGGATTAGTTTTAACAGGCCTATGGTGCCTACCAGCCTGACCTTTGTGTATGTCATCCTCCAATGTGGCCCCAGGTGGTGCTTTAGCTCAGACCAAAGCCAGCTACTGGGAGTGCAGGCCAGGGCCTTTTGGGAGGGCCCCTGACACAGACCAAGTTCAATTTCAGCCTATTTCCTGCCCAAGGCCACCTGTCATGAACCACCAAGCAATCATGAATGGCTGTCACGCTGTGCTTGGATGTGCCTCAAGAAGCCAAGCTGCAAACTGAGGTTGGCTGTCCCTAGTGCTGGGCTTGAGACTGCTCAGCATGATGTATAGGGTACACCAAGGCCAGATGCTGCTTGTTTAGGTTTTGTGAACCTTTGAGAGATTTTCAGAAAGTCTGCAGCATGAGCCAAAGCAGGCCATTTGTATGAAATAGCCACTGGAAGCAGCTTGGGTGGGCCCACAAGTTGGGTGGGGCAGAGCCTCAAGGAATTACCAGGGTGGGTCAACCAGTGGTAGCTAGGCTGATGTAGACTCAGCTGTATCCCCAGTTGTAGAATTTCTGTACAGCTAGACTTTGGGCAACTCTGAATGATGGCTGCTCCATAGTTTAGTTGTAATTTCAGTATGGTTATGAAGGGGGAAGGTACAGCGTTTACCTACTTCATCATCTTGTGAATGTTATTTCTATAAATCCTTTATCTTTTCAAAATATATTTATGATCAAGTTGCAAAAATATAAAAGAATATATCATATCCTCTCATTCAAATATTTGTTATACAAATTCAAAATTAGGATTGCAATGCAGCTATAAATAAATATACAATGAAATATAATGTTCCTGTACCCGAGGTGGTGTTTTGCACGTAGTAAAACCTACTATACCAATAATTAAGAGAACTTTTAAGCAAGCTCTTGTTTATTTTAATATGTCCTGTGAGGTAATGGCATTCCTGTGAGCAGTAGAATTTGGAAAATGGGGTTTACTAAATACAGATTAGTTTAGGAATATGAATTATTTCCTTGAAATGCAAGAGAAGGAACCTACAGCTTTTTTTTTTTTTTTTTTTTTTTTTTTTTGAATCTGTGTGTTGGGATGAGAAAAGCTCACAGAGAAATAGGCTTCTCCTTAGGGTCAGATGAGAAAGTGCTGAGAGTTACTAAGTAACCCTGAGAGTTACTAAGTGCCATGCTCAGGAGCAAAAACGAAGGGGTGAAATCTGTCAGAATGCTCACATGCAAGCCCAAAAGAAAATGAGGACTATAGATTGTTTTTAAGATTTGGAATTACTGTTAAAAATATGTAACATTTGGCAGTTGTTTTAGCTTTCCCGTATTTGTTTTTGTATGCCAGACCTCTTATTTTCTAACATTTAGCAGCAAAACTTTTGAAGTCAATAGGCCAAAATTTTATTTTATTTTGTTTTAATGTCTTGAAATAGCAAGATATAAGTAAGCTGAAAAACTATGTTTCTTTAACTAGGCTTGTAAGGAATACAGAATCCTAAGGGAATGTGTTGGTGGTAACAGTTGTCAAGAAGAGGAAGAAACTGTATGTCATGTAGATTGCTATAAAGGAGAAGAAGAGTTCAGATTATTTTCAAAGAGGTGATATAACATCCAGGGTATCTTAATTAAATACATAAACTAACACCATTAGAAACTTTGGGTCATATAATACTGATATTCCAATCATAAAACCATGTCATTTTTCATTTGTGGTTAGCCACTTAAAAGAAAAATCTACACAGTTTATTGGCTAGATCTTTGAATCAGACAACAAGGCATCCTGACTAGAGCTTCCCTTATGAATTCATTATACTTAGATTTGTGCCAAGTAACTACATGGTTACATGCACTTTACCTCCAAATATTATCAATTTTCTTTTTGATGCTAGTGTTACATATAATCATGAACAATCATTTTACATATATCTGATAAAAAATATCTGAGATATTCAGGTAACTTGATATTAAAGGTTAATTTTGATTGATTGTGACCATTATGTGGGTGAAACACTATAGCAAAATCTGAATCAATTTCTGACAGTTTATGGGTCATTTAAAATAATTGTCCACAGCAAAAAGTATATAAATTAGTTAATAAAAATAGGACTATTTCTTTAAGGGACATCAAATGTCTAATGTCAACCCAAAATTAAATTTAAATTCAATCAGACTGTGGGAAATCTGCAAATGACCCTGTTAATTATTAAATAAGCCTAACCTAATTCATACCTAATCAATGAAGAACACCCTGAGGAAAGCTTTGGTAAATGTGAGTGGAGACTATCAATTTTACAGGGCAAATGTTATTTTTGAAAATATTTTGAGGAGTC
Organism: Eonycteris spelaea; assembly: GCA_003508835.1. Taxonomy (NCBI): domain Eukaryota; kingdom Metazoa; phylum Chordata; class Mammalia; order Chiroptera; family Pteropodidae; genus Eonycteris; species Eonycteris spelaea. Next base: position 3,215,823 of record PUFA01000127.1, on the reverse strand, counting down.
ATAAAAAATACTCAATAACCACTTTATTTGTAGTGAAGCTATCTTGCTCACTCTGAATGGCATTAGTGTTTGGGGTCAAAGTTACGTATATATGGAGATGAAAAGAAAGCACTACCTATCTGGTTTTTATATATATAGTAGAGGAGCAGTGGCTGTGGAGGGAAAGAATTGGGCATTTTAAAATCTAGATTCACTCTGCATTTATTCATTCAACTGTTCATTCTAAAGTCTTTATTTCTTCTTTTTATCATTGCTTAAACTGTACTTGACAGGTCAAAAGAATCCTACAAAATGTTATCTGTGACTCTTGTCAATGGCATGGAAATTAACAAATGGTCTTAAAAGGCTACAATGGTCAAAACAGAACCAAATGAAAACTCACAGGCCCTATTGTGAAAATGAAATGCAGCATAGCTTCTGAGCTCTGTTAACTTCTATGCTGATTTCACTTCTTTTCCATCTTTTATTTCTTCCATCAGGTTATGATGACTAGCAACTTTCATGGCCTATTTTAATATGACACATCAATTACGTACAGCCATTATTAGGACTTTTGAAGGACACAGAGCGATAAATGGAAGCATCAGTGTTGTACATCAGAGTATATACTAGCCATTTACCCTAAATTGGATATTATCCCATTTATTTTTTTCTGGACACGTTTAATATACATTATTCTAAAAAATAAATTATCTTTGGGAGTTCCTAAAAACATCTATTTACACTATTTAACTCGTTTCACTTTTAAGCAAAGATTTTGGTCCAACTAGTCTTTTTTTTTAAGTTTATTTGTGTAACATTGGTTAATACAATTATATAATTTTCAAGTGTACATTATAATTTCACATCTATATATTCTCTTGTGTGTTTACCACCCAAAGTCCAGTTTCCTTCAGCTACCACATATTTGATCCTCTTTACCCACTTCACCCTCCCACTACCTTTCTATATTTCATCTCCTTTAACTGTCTACCTACTCCCTCCTCCCACACCCCCTACCCTCTAGTAACTACTAGTCTATAGTCCATGTCTAGGAGTCTCTGTTTGTTTGTCCTGTTCATTTGTTGCTTTTAGGTTTATATCCCACATATAAATGATATCATGTGGTTTTCAACTTTTCTGTCTGGCTTATTGTGCTTAGCATGATTATCTCGAGGTCCATCCATGTTATCGCAAATGACAGTATTTCATCTATTTCATCTCTTCTATGGATGAGCAATATTTCTTGCATATATGTACCACAGCTTCTTTAGCCAATCATCTATTGTAGGATACTTCGGTTGCTTTCATGTCCTGGTCACTGTGAATTGCGCTGCTATGAACATCAGTGTCCAACTAGGCAATTTTTATTCTTCACTATTTCCCACCAGTACCCTTGCTCTTTCTTGATTAAAATGAAATCATCTTAACTAAATATGACACAAAGATTTCCTACATTCTCTGAATTTCTTTAGATATTTGTCTCAGTTTAGAAAATATACTATTAATGACCCTGGAGTGGAAAAAGAAGAGGTCTTTCTGACAGCACCATGGGGAAATGCTTAGATATGGGAGTCAGGCAGCTAAATTTAAGCATGCTGCTTCTTAATGTTGTGACATCAATGAGTTCCTTTATCCTCTTGCAACTTTTATACTTTTAAAGTTAGAAAAAATAAAGCTAAATGACTTGTCTCTGTGTACTAATATCACTTTTTTTCACTCTTAAAATATCCTTGTTTTGGCAAGAAATTATATAGCCACACAACTGATAAAGATTGCAAATTGTATAAATATCATATTATAGTGGTATTTATAAGTATCCTTTGCCAGAGCAACTGTAATGTGTAAAATGGCCCAGTTTGAGTTTCATATCTTCTATTAAGTGGTGACTCCCAGGAAGTCATGGTAACTACCAAGAGGGTAAAGATGAACAAAGAAGACATAAAACATTATCTCAAATTAGACAGTGATCTTTAAATACCTCAAAAATGACTGTATTATTTTGCTGTCACATAAACAGGCATGTCAGAAATCTGATTACTTATTCCATAATTTGTGTGCCTGGTTATTATTATAAGTTTTTTTCTCTCCTGTCATTGTTCGTATTCACAGTCATGTGCTTCTTTTTAATTTGATTGATTGGTGTATTACATTATTTTTGCAGAGCTAGTAATATCATAATTAATTGGGGTCATGGAGGCCAGTTCTGACCAAAAACTTTGAGAGGAATGCTCTGTGTCACTTCCAGGCAGATGTTTTCTAAAAGTTGCTACTATTCCAAATAGTACAAATCCTAGAGAGTGGGTCTCTGTGGACTGTATAGAGCAGAGTCCTGGCCCATCTGCAGCGGCATGTGCTGTTAGTGTGAAACACCCTTTCGCACCTGAAGCCAAAGATTTGGAGGTTATTGATTATACCAGCATCAGCAAGCTTGTCCTGACTAATACAGAAGAAACTGGTACTGGGAGAGATATGCTGCTATAACAAGCAAGCCCAAATCCTCAAGTACATGAATATGGGTTTGGTGACCACTGAAGATACAAGTATTAAGCTAGAAAGATAGGAATCAATTTTTTACATAAGCTTTTCAAAAAACTTTTAGATTTAGATATTTTACTGTAGCAATCTGTTTTTGCAGGGATAAAATATTTATATACCTGAAACCTGTGATAATTTGGGAAGATGATGTTGTAGTATATCTGATATAGCTCTCTGGGATCAGGTTGGAAGATAGAGCACTAATAGTGTTTGCTGGTTGCTTTCTGGTTGTATTTCATAAGGTATTACAAGAAAAAGGTGATTTCAACCAAGAAATTGTCAATTTGCAGCTTAATAAAAGGAAATGAGGACACTTAGGCCTCTCACTGTTAAAACACTTGATTGCTTTGACACCCATCATCAATAAGCTTAAGAAAGCCTTTTTGAGGAACCTACTCAATATCGCCATTCAACTAATTAAAATGCTTAAGGGCAAAATTAAACTAAGGATCAGAGCCTCCCGCCCACAAAAACAATAACAAAAACAAAACAAAAACAAAAAAACATTCCACTGAAGCCCAAGGGACTCAGATACCCCATTAAGTTTTGAGAAGGTAAGAGTTATAGGGTGAGAAAGTAAATAAATATTTTGTATAATATGAGAACTATGTCTTAAAGAGACTGTTAGATGCATTCACTGGCACATCAGGGTTACCTGAAATGGACTAGATAAGAAACTCTATTAAGTTTTTGAAACAGTTATATTGCCAAAGAAACCACTGAACTGAAAGAGATGTGCTTATATCAATTTTAGAAAAGGTTACATTATACGGTGGCAACAAACAACTGCAAAATGCTAATAGTTTACAATAGGCAAAGCTTGTTTTTTTTTTGTACCATGTGACCATCACAGTTGGCTGTGACTCTGTTCCATGCTGTCTTTACTCTAGGTTCCACCTGAAACATCCACTTTGGTAAATTGCTAATGAAAGCAGCAGAGGGCAAAGAGAGCACAGGAGCAGGTCCGACACTAGATGTAACACATGCCACTTCTCATGTGATCTTGGCTAACACTGTTGCAGAAACAAGACCGGTGATAAACTAAGCACCACTTAGAGAGTTGGAGAACTCAGGTTTATTATGCCAGCAATTCCAGAAGAGCTAGTGCCCTGAAGATCTGGGCTCAGGGGTAACCTTTTTTTAATAGGGCTTAACAAGCAAAGGCAATACATTTATCTTTATTTTCCCCCCTCTTTAATCCCCCCCCACACACACTTCCACCCCTGCCTGACTTATGGATGTTGCTGTCTCCCTCTATTTTTTAAGAACTAGATCTCTGAAGGTGAGGCATCTCCCCCCACACGCTCGCGGCATGCACCTGGGGCCTGGTGCACCTGGGGCTTGGCATGTGCTCGGGGCATGGTCTGTGTCTCTACCTGGGGTGCGAACTCAGGACCTTCTGCATGTAAAGCAGACATGCTAACCATTACACTATGGAGCCACCCCTACATTTGTTCTCAACAAGCAAAGGCAATACATCTATTATCTAGAAAATTCCTCTTCGAAACAATGATAAACCCAGAGATTATATCAGTAGATGTACAATCCCCTTGAAAGGAGGGGCAGTGAATATTGGGACAGTAATGAAGATGACGACAGGCTACTAATGTTTTATGGACAGGAACTGGGATCAGCCATTAGGAAGTTATACTCCCCATTGCCCAAGTCAGATGTGGACAAGGAGAGTCAAGGTAAAGGAATCAAGGATCATTTCCCACCTGAGCTGAGGGTGCTCTCCAAACGTGTGTTAGTGGAATTTTTGGAATTGGTACAGAAAATCACTATAGTGCAATTCCTGTTTTTCACTCCAGACAGAAGCTTCCTACAATTGTTTTTTATTAGTGAGGACAGTAGCAGGTCTTTTTAGTCCATAAGCTTCTGGACCTAAAGGAGACAAATATGTGCTAATATAAAAATGACTGCATATCACTGAGACCCTGGACTGTAAGCTAAGTCTATGACTGGCTCAATTTTTTATGTGATCTCCACTAGAAGGTGGTTAGATGTGGCCAATCTATTGGAAGAAGAGAGTATAAGGATCTTTGGTAACTAAAAGGGTAAGCTGGACCCAGACTTAGCTCTGCCTCAGTTAGCTCTGCTCTGTTTCAAATGCTCACCGAATATTCCATTCCCCCCTCCATTTCCACCCATGTGACTGGTGATGGCCAATGAACTCTGAATGAAAGCAAAGCGCCACTTGGAGGCTGAAGTAATGAAAAGCCCACACATGATCTGCAATCCTTTTTCATGGTGTGGAGAGAGAACATGCCTCTTGATCTAGGTAGCACAGCTACAGAAGGAGAACCCTCTGTCATGTCCATCTCTGAGGGGCAGTGTGGAGCAGAATCTCCTGCAGACCTGTGTGAGGCATGGGCCCTGAGTGAAAAATAAACTTTTGCTATATTAAGTACTCGCACTTTGGGACTGGTTTGTTCCTAAAGCGTAATCTAGCCTATCAAGTTATGTAAAACTGAAAATTCTGTACAAAGCAGATCTTTTTTTTTTTTTTTAAAGAGGTTAATTTTCTACTCATATTTATGAGGACATTTCGTGTAGTTTATCCCTCCTATTCACTCATCTCTCTGCTCCTGGGGGAAAAATAAATATAAGAATATTGGTGAAGAGGCAGACGGTGAACTCTACCTAACTATAAACACTCTGTTTCAAATGCAGCAAAACGTGGGTAGAAGAGTTTGTTTTCCATTCCTACATAATGGTGCATCAGAGGTTAGATACACTCAGGAAAAGGTTACTGAAAATATCTTTTGGGAATTTCATAATGGGCGCTTGCTCTTTGTACATTACTTCTAATCAATGCAGAATAGCAGATTGCGGGTTCTCTAAGCAAAAGCACAGACATTTAATCACATGAATGCACACAGATCTAAAAGAAGAATTAATTATTAATGATGCTGTGGTTAGGCTCAACTTCAATTAATAAATAATTTAGAATGCTATATACAAGGAAACCACATTATAATAAAAAATATATAAAGTCAGCAGAAACCTCCAAATCAAAATTTAAGAGGTCATTTCTCAGCATTGATAATTCCTAATATTATAGTTTTCCAGTCAACTCATTTTTGTTTATTCATAGCAAAACCCATAGACCAGCATGAGGTAAAGTATTTACAGGCATACCTCATTTTATTGTGCTTTGCTTTATTGTGTTTCACAGATATTGCCTTTTTTCGAATTGGTGGTAAGACACTCCCCGCCAGCAAAAAGATTATTACTCTCTGAAGGCTCAGATGATGGTTAGCATTCTTTAGCAATAAAATATTTTTAATTAAGGTATGTGCATTGCTTTTTTTAGACATAATGTTATTGCACACTTAATAGGCTACAGTATAGTGTAAATATAACCTTTATTTGCACTGTGAAACCAAAAAAATTTGTATGGCTTTCTTTATTGCAATACTCACTTTTTTGAGGGAGTCCGAAACCAAACCAGAAATATCTCTGAGGTATGTGTTACTATTTGCAAAGTTCTTTTTATAAGTTTATGACAGTTTGTTGTAAAAAGGACATAATTCAAGCTGTAATCTGGCCTGAGAAATTAAAATTTATACCACCCAAAGCAATTTTCGCTAATACATAAAAGGCAACAAACTTATTTCTGCTTGCAGTTATGCCTAACTACTTTAACACAATTTAACAACCATCTTAAAAAAGTAATGCTACAATAGGCACCACTCTCACCAAATGGTCTATGTGTGGTTCTTGGCTAATGCATAGGACAAGATGCTTATTCCAGAATCCACCAGAATCTAGACTTTGAGAGAAAAAGGAAATATCATCATGGGAATTTTTTTTTTTTGATATGCACTTGGTAAACATTCCTGTGGTCATCTAGTTTTAGAGTTAAAATGCTCAATTTTTGTGCTACTTTTCAATTTTCATTCTTATTTCATGGTAAAAATGATAGCCTTGAAAATTGCTCAAAGTTAAATAAAATAGAAGAAAATAAGGACCTTGAGAAAGCCTCTGATTCTATATGTTATTATCTAGTGTTTAGCTTTCTTTGTTTTCTTCTTAGTCCATTAAATAGATGTGATAGTACCAATGACTCAGAAATAAGAGACTATTTGTGAGTTTTGTAAAATACATTGAGTTCTTATGAAATAGGTGTAAAGTAGGTTAAATTTAAAGGAACGTACATTATTTATGTATTATGAACTATAAGATAGGCTGTTAAAATTGGTTAACCTGCATTGAAATATTTGCTAAAAAAAAAAAAGGAAAATGAAAAATTAAAAACAACTTTTATTCTAAGGAAGAAAAGGAGAGTCCTCATGCTGACATTTATGCTATGGTCTCCAGTATTTTAGTGCCCAACTCTCCTGGGTAAAGGTTTCTTTCAAATGACAGGTCTCAATGGGTTATTACCCTTGTGATAGGCAATAGAGGGTTTTGTGCTTAGTTTCAGCATTTCTAACCAGTAGCTCAGGTGATTCCAATGTGCATGGTCCCAATCCACACCTTCGGTTTATAGATAAAGGTAAAAACTGACAGAAAACAGCTGGATGGGAAGAGAAGAGCCTCTGAGAGGGGCCAAGTACAATAAATAAAAGAAAAAAATTTTCTTGGTTAAAAAAAAAAAAAAACTAAGGGAAAGGATATAAAAACACATGGGTTACCTAAGAATTACTTATCAAGTAGGAAACAGCCAATCTATCAAACCTGGATAGACCAAGAAAGAGGGTAACATTAATTTTATTGTATGTTAGTTTTTCTTTTAAATTAGGGTTTTTTTTTATCATCTTTTTAAATTTTTTTTTGCCCCCCCATTCACTCCCAATGTCTTGATTTTTACCCTCCATACAGAAATAACTCTTTTCCTTAACAGCTGTTCTTTGATGCCAATTTCTTGTGTTGGGAAAGTTTGGGTCAGAAACAACAAAAACGTAAGTGGGGAGAAATTACTGTCCTTGACTCATGGTTCCCAGTCTTGGGGACACATATAAATTTAGAAACAATTTTAATAGATTCATGGACTCCTTAAGTCAACCCACTGGATTTATTATGTGTTTCCTCCCCACCCCCCCACGTCCCGCCGCCCCATAGCATTTTAACACAGTACAATTTAAGTACCCTGGGAGAGGATCTTGAATACTTTTTTCAAGTGTAAAGTATTTTTTTATAACCGATACAGAAAAGTACATTAAACAATTTTAAAGCTTAACAAATTTTTATAAAACAATATCCCCGGGAACCACCCAGTTCAAGAACCCCACCCACAAATGCTCGATGTGTTCCTTCTTAATTTCCACTTCCATTCTCTACACTAAAAGAAACCACTATCCTGACTTTTGTGGAAACCATATATGTGATTAAAGGTTTTATCTAGAATATTGCATTCTAGTTTTTCTCCACACATGTGTTAAGTATTATTTTTCCTTCATCTTGTTCCCCCCCCCCTTAAAATCTGTTATTTTGGAAAATCATGTGGTTTTAACTGTGCAGTTTCCTATAGTCTGAGTGTTGCTGATTTGATACTCATGTGTTTCACATTTCCTTTGAATTGCCTGTAACTTGGTAGTTAGGTTTAAAGACTTGATTGTATTTTTTCTTTTATTTTTTTAGCAAGTTAACTTCATAAATGATGGTGTTTCACTATTAGGAAGTTACCCCTCTTTTGGGATGTTAGTAACCTTTGGTGTCTGATGTCTGGGTCCATTAATTCACTGAGAATTGGAAATGATGACGATTTTAATTCCATCACTTTGGCTTTGGCTTCATTTATTGGTTAAAATACTTTTATAAAGAGTTGTTTCCCTTCATCTACTATTTTGTTATAAAGTGGCATAGATATTATTAAAAAGCTAAGATACATGTTTTATTCTTTCAAGATAATTAATTGAATCTCTATTATTCTCTAAAGTTAAACCGTTATTTTTTTAATTGATTACAAACTTACAGACAAATATATATGCTATTTCAATCTGTTCTAATTAATATTCTTATTGGAGCTTAAATGATCTCAATTATTTTATCAGAATTTTTTAAAGTTAGCTCCTAAGTCATTTCAACATGACCTTAGTAAACTTTGGTTTTCTTTCTACCTGATACGAAAGATGGCTTAGCTCATCTTCTATATCACTTTTCCATATTCTATTTCACTGATTTTTAGGATTACTTTTACTCCCTTTCCTTTAGATTAGATTTGTTCATCTTTTTAAAATTTCTTAAGATGGAATTATGAACCATTGATGAAATTATATTTTAAATCTGAGAATTAATGCTTTAAATTTCCCTCTAAGCAATGCTTTAGCCAAAACTAACAAGTTTTGATACACTGTATCCTTATTTTCACTCAATTCACATCCAGTAAAATTTGTTCTTTTTGGTAAATAGCTCTGTGATTCTTGACAAATGTAGAAAGTTGTGTAATTACACCACAATAGAGATTTAAAATAGCTTTTTCATTAAAAAATAAATAAATGGAATCATAAAATGTGCCCTGTTGAATTTGGCTTCCTTCACTTACCAGAATGCATTTTGGATTCACCCAGGTTGTTGTGTTGATGATCAGTTGTTTATTCCTTTTTATTGATGAACAATATGAAATTATATGAATGTATCATATAGTTCATTCATTTTCTAGTTGAGGAACACCTAAGGTTTTCTTCTGAATTTGGCTATCATAATCATTCATGAGTAGAGTTTTATATTTTTACTATATTTGAACAAATTTCTGAGTAGGATTGCTGGGTCACATGATAAGTATAGATTTATGTTATTGGAAATTGACAAACTTGTTTCAAAGTGATTGTATCATATGAGCATCCCAGTTGTTCCACATCTTCAACAACACTTGATATTGTTTTTTAAAAAACTATTCTAATGGATGTATAATAGTATCTGATTATATTTTTAGTTCGCGTTTCCTTAGTGACTAGTGGTGGTGAGTATATTATCATGGGCTTATTTGCTGAAACATCTGTTCAAATTTTGCCCATTTTTTCATGGTTGTTTGTTTTCTTATTAGAGTTTTTGTTAATATATTTGGGATACAAGTCCTTTATCATATATGTGATTAACACATTCCCCGTGTGCGACTTCTTTTTTCATTTTATTGACAGCGTCTCTTTAAGAATAGATATTCTTTTGACGAAATCTATAATTTTTTCTTTGACGAATCATGCTTTTGATGTTATATCTGTGAAATATTTGCCTTAACTAAAGTCATATAGCTTTTCTCCTATGTTTTCTTCTAGGAATTTTATAGTTTTAGATTTTACATTTGTGTTGCGCGTATTTTCTTTACAAAAGTAGTACGGGCAGTGTTAATTTAAATTGAAATTATAAGTAACGCACGCTTTGTAGAATGTTTGAATTCTGTAGTACACATTATAAAGAGTGTAATCACTTTCAAATCTTATCATGTGGAAATATTACTGTTAAGATATAGTCTTTTAATTTTTTCAATATTTGTGAAGATTGTTTAAAACAAAAATAGTACCAAAACATAATACTGTCTTAGAGCTTGCTTTTATTACTGCTTGAAAATATATTTATTGGACAGTTTGTCATTTTAGTACAAATAAATTTTTCACATTTTTCAATGACTACATAATAATACATTAAACAACTCATTTGGATGGACTTTAAGGTTCTTTATTTTTTTTCTATTAAAACTTTCTTATTTATCTTCACTATTTGTGTAGCTTTATTTTTAGGATTAATTTCTCAAAGTGAGATTGCTGAGTCAAAGGATATGTAGAGTCCATATTACAATTTCCCACTTTTTCCTGAGTTATTTATTTATTTATTTATTTTTATCAAAGACCTAATTAAAATTCACAATTGAATTTTACTTTCATGTATTTTTTAAAAATGATCTTGCACATTTAAGGAGCCTAGGTCAGTCTGCTCATAGAATATCGCACATTCTGAAACTGTCAATAGTTTCCTCATGATTAAATACTGGATAAACACTTCTTATAATAATACTATATAAGTAATGTGTTATATCAGGAGGTATGTTAGATAATCCTACTATTGGTTGGCTTACTTGGGTTAAAATGATGACTGTCAGGCCTTTCAATTTCAAGCATATATTTTCCCCTCAGTAATTAATAATCAATCTATGATAATATGATATATTGCCATTATGGTAACCTATTTTCTGATATTCTATTACCCAGGGGTTTAGTATTTATTGATGACCCTTTCTTAAACCAGATAGTACATTGAAGAATGGTAATTTTCTAATCCTGTCTGTCTTCCTACATTTATTAGCTAGCATCCTTCTTCTTCTTGTCTCTCCCCTCTCTTTTTAAACAAGTATCACTACAGATATACAAAATATTTTTATTGTTATGTTTGTTATTCTTTTTGGCTGTTGGCAGCTCCTGCAAACTGGTCTTATGTCCTTTTGTCATGACCTTATTAATCTGAATAATCTCTTGCTTTCTGGAAGTAAAAGCTATCCTAGACTCTCCTACTTTTTCTGCATCATACTTAGAATCAGTTTTTTCAAGGAGTTCTAGACATTTTAGTGAAGAATGATACTTAGAAAACAATTCTGGGTGTAATGCACTCATTCATTTCTTCTAGGCTTTTTCAATGGTTAGAGCTTTAGGAAATATACATTTTGTAATATGGTATGAATTTATTACATTTAAGTCAAATGTAATATCACAGTGTTTTCTTACCACTGATTTTAAAATTTTATATTTAAATCTCTTATAGTGAAAATTTTTGACTCTAATGGCATTACTATATTGCATATCAGTTTTAGCCTTTCTTATATACATATACACATAAACAATGGTTTTAGAATTGCACTATTAATATTTCCACCATTAACAAGCTTGCAAAATCAAGTTTAAGACCTTTTAGATTTATTTTGTTCTTTGGAATAGTACATTAAGTTCTCTTTTTAATTGTTTTCTTCTCATAGTCAATGTTATCCATTTGAAATGGAGTTAGGTACATGTATTTTCTCTCTATATATAGTTTAGAGTTTATTTTCTCCTACTTTTGATTTAATTTTAGTTTTGACTATTTTTGAATGTTATAAAAAATGCTATATTTAAATTTTTTAATTTTAAAAAAGTAGTGCACTTCTTACCATTTCTATCCTCTCTGCCCTGTTCTCATATGCCCCACTGGTATTTCCATTAGTTTATAGCTTTTCTTTTCCCTTCCTTCCTTCCTTCCTTCCTTCCTTCCTTCCTTCCTTCCTTCCTTCCTCCTCCCTCCTATCTTTTCTTTCTTCCATCTTCCTTTCTTCTTTCCTTCCTTTTTCTCTTTTTTGCAGCAAAGTTATAAAATACACATATTTGTATTTATTATATGTTTTGTATATTTTCACTTAATAATATATCTTTGTAGTCATTCATATCAGTTTATAGAGATCTTTCTAGTTTGTTTTTCTGTGGCTGCTGAGAATTTCATCATGTGAAAATTCTTGTTCAACCAATTTCCAATGAATAGACATTTGAGTTATATATAAATTTTGACACTACAAATAATGTTTTCATTATTAATAAAGATGCATATATTCAATTTTCCAACAAATTTAAATTAGTTTACATTCCATTAACAATGAAAGGTATTCAAGGCACAGACAAGCCCTACTTTAGAGATCTATTAAGTTGACAGTGTGATAAAGAGCAAGATGCAAGCTTTGAGACTAACAAGAACAGGAACCTTTACCCTAAATTCACTGGTTGGACAGCATGAGGCTAGCAGGAAGAGAGCTCTTCCTTTGTTTCCTCCTGAGAGTGAAATAGGAGGTCCCTTCCCACTAAGGCAATGTTACTCTTCAACCACAATGTTTTGGCCATTATGTATTTTATTGACACAATTAGGGTCATTAAGATATCAGGGTTGGGGGAAGCTGTTCTACCCTTACTCTTAACAGACCCTTCTCAAAGTTCAATTAGTTCTAGAGTTATTCCAGAACAGTATTTAGAATTATGCAAGATTTGGGGGGCATACATTTGTGCCATTACAAAGGGATTGAGTTGTCACTGCCTATCCTGTTCATAAGGATAGGGAGAGACTTCCTGAGAGTAACAGGACAAATGATGTATGTCACTATCACTATTCCATATTGCCGATGAAGATCAGTGGTTTTTCTTTTCTTTGAAAAGAAGCAAATATTTACTCTCCTAGTTATTGTAAAAATATTTCACTTTGTGCTATCCCAGTACAGTTTTATTTGATTGCAGAGCCTGTTGTGCTCCACCCCAAGGAAGGAAATAATGAACAGATCCATCTTTTCTTAAATATATATGCACCTAACTCTATTAGAAGTGACTTACACATATGTCAGTTTGTTTGGTATAATGAGGCACCAATATCTACTTTGCCAAGTATTCTGCTCTGAAGTTCCACTGGGGGGGAGGGTAGTAAAACTATTTTGAAATGTGGACTGTAGAATAAAAATGAAAAATAGATTTAATATATTGAGACCAACAATCTAATATGTGTATTACTTTTGAAGACCCTAAATTATGAACACCAAACACTGATAGTAATTATTTTTAAAAATTATAATAGCTTTCCTTTTCCCAGTGGATGTGAAAATTTTCTGTAGTAGATGTTGTGGAAAGATAGAACATTTATAAAGAGTAAATACAGCCAAGGACATCACACTTGCCAGGTTCTCCTATTTCTTTCCAATTTGCCTTTGGATTCCTAAATACTTAATGTTGCATGTTAACAACATTTTCTACCACTTAGAAACATTGTATACTCAGAAATCCCTCATTTTAATTAAAAAACTGTTACCCAATTAAGAGGTCTTGTCAGGACAATCTTTTTTACTTTATATCAACTGCCTGTTCTGACTACAGATTAATAACACAATGATTTGGGGAATTAGCAAGAGGACTATTTTTCATCTTTGTTAGTACTATTCTTTCTTTTCTACTATTTGTAAACAGTAAATACACTGGATATAAAAGAATAACATTATATGCCATCATTAGGTGCTATCTATGATTAAATATTCCTATAGAATTCAACATTATGCTATGAATTTTTGCAAAGACTTTTATCAAGAAAATGAAAACCAAATAAGAGCAACAAGAGAAAGGCTCTTCCTTTCAAAATACACACAAACAAAACCTACTTGAACAACCAATAAAAGCATTAAACACATCAATGATTCAAATTAGATTAGGAGCCATTTAGGAGGGGTATTATAACAAAGTGTAAATGAGCCTCAGATAGAATGGTGAAATTTCAATAAGAAAGTTAGTGTTCACCCTTGATTTTTGCAACTTTTGTGGCATTTAATGATTCTCATACAAGAAGAGTTGGCTCTATTCTATGGATGCTGCCCATTTTCAGAAGCCTCTCTATGAAACTCCTGCCCTGGCTACTGAGGAACCAGCCAGGTTCCTTCAACCCCCACTTAATGTAAGGAGGAATTCACTCTGTGAACTTCACTCTGAACTTCTGCAGGGGCCAGAAAAAAATATGTGTTTTCCCTCATGTCATTCTTAAACACTGTCCTTCCAGCAAGCCTTTATTTTTTAATCTGTTTCATCTTCATTTCACCACTCTGTATTTCCTCTTTTATAACCCATTCCTTCCAGTTTTCTGTTTCATCTCTTTTCACAATGCCCTTTAGAGTTCAATTCTATTAAAAAAAAAGCACAAATAATATTCTCTTTATTTATTAGATTCCACATATTACATTGCCATTTTTATCGTGACTTTACCTTATTCATGGTTTTCCCCCAAGTTCATAACTTTTCTTGAAATCTAATGTGGTTTTCTAATTTGGAGTTAAGAGGTTGTGACTGCTAGTCTACTAATCCATTTCTTTATTTCAAGTCAAGATTATTATTTTTTCACTTTCCTAAAGGAGGAAAACAAATCAAAACAAAAGATAAGATTCTCTTTGAGTTCCATGATTTTGAGTACACCTCAGCCTCATCTCCTTATTGTGGAGAACATCTCCCTAGTTGATGTTCACCCCAGACCCTGGTCTTCCTTCTTAATTTATGGCTCCTGTCCACATATTATCCTTGAACATTCTCTGCTGCATCACCTGAGCTCCAGCCAATCTTGACTTCTCTGTATGTTCCATACTCTCCAGCTTTCTCCCTTAAATACCACTTGCTTCTCTATTCTTTTGATTCCACCTCTGCTCTCCTCATTCATATGTTCTCCTGCTGGATAGCTTCTGCCTTTTCCTCTTCTATGAATCTTTTTTGAAATCAGTGTCCCTTTTCTGTCAGAGTGTTCTTATTGCTTGTTGATGATCCCCTTGACAGCACTGCTCTTGGGAGCTTAGCTGTTTGGGAGCTTAGCTGTTTCTCTTTCCACTGTATGCCGGAGTTACCCTACAGTAGATACTAAACACTTGTGGGCTCCATGAATGGATTAGTGGTCAGAGGAGGGAATAAATGGCCTTTGATTATTTAGGCAATTTATAGTCTAAAGCTTCAGGTCTGGGAGTTGTAGAATTTGAAACTCCCTCTCTAGCCAATAAATAACAGATGTCAGTGACTTACAAAATCCACTTAATGGAGACCCAGTTTTTTCCCCAGTTTTATGGAAATTTCTGTTTAATTCATCAATTTTTCCTACTAATTTTTGACTTGGCATTCCAGAATCCTCTCAATTCTAAGCTTAAACAGGTACAGTAAGGATAATAGGTAAAGATAAAAAGAAGCAATATGTATTGCTAATAATAACATGTTAGGAGTACATCTCAGCTTGAGCCTTGGCAAAGTAAACCTTCAGGAAAGGTATGGTTGGCTTCTACTCCTCAGTTTCTAAAATCCCTTCCTCATATCATGATGTTTATTAGGACTTTTGACTCATGGATCAGAAGAAACAAATCCAGAAAGGAATTAACTGAAAGACTAAATATAAATTGTATACTTTGAGACTTCTTTTTATATTCTGTATTATATTGAATCCTGAATTAAGGTCACAGTTAAGTATATGTTTTCACACACACAGAGATGATTAATATATTTATTGCTAGGTGTATAGATGCTGCATACATGTCTAGGAGTTGAGATCAGAAAATTTCATTTTTATGGAATCAGTTATCATAGTACTGATTTTGTTATGACATGAAAAAAGACCCCAGTCTTTAGATTCACTTAGCAGTATATAGCAAGACTGTGAACACAGCTATTTAGAAATCTTGTCTAATTTTTCTGTAGTTTGCCAGATGACTTTTCAGGAAGATGGAACTTTAAATTAATGGCTTATGACTCCTTAATGTTTTTTAGCATCTCAGAAATAAATTTAAAAAAAACTGTTTTGGTTTTATTTCTTGACCCTTGAGAGGTTCCAAGAACAACCATTTTTCTTAAGGCTCAATGACTAAGGGAAAATTCAAGCAGGTGAAACAGCCTGGTCTTCATAAGCCTCTGAGATTCTTTTGTACTTCTTATGATTATTCTTACCATTTTGCAAGTGGCTTTAGTTTATCTAATTTTGAGAAGTGACTTGAGAATTATAACCTTGAAATTTTTTCTTTATATTCAACCTTCTTTTAATTGTACTTTTCTTTCTTGCTCAAAGTAGGTTTCATAAAAGGCAAGGACTCACAGAACCTTGTAGAAAGTTCCATGTTAATGAGTAGGAATGTGAAAATGTCTCTATATTTAATAATCAGTATTATTTTTTTCAAGTACTCATCAGTCACATGGTTGCCTTTTTTGATTGTGTATGAGTTTATCTAAATAATATAAATATACTGTGAAGCTCACCCATGTGTTATATTTACTATCTGATCTCATTTTTTTAAGAGTGATGAGAAATATGTTCAGGAAATAAGTAGGCCGTTTGTGCTATTGTGAAAAGATTTTTCTACATAAAGTTGTTATTCCAATAAAGTCATAATGTGCTTTTTAGGAGGAATTAGTTTGAAAGCAACAGAGAAAGTCTTTGGCCAATTTTAACCAAAGGCCACTCATTGAAAGGATACCTAGGGATGACAGAATTGGTGGGAGACCAGAGGACAAGACTGGAAGATATCAAGAAGCAAACTATAAAGGAAACTTGTGATCATTTCAAGTACATTGAAATTAGAAACATCTGCATAAAAATGTAACTTTTAACAGAGTATTAAAAAACAGATCAGAGACAGAAACAAATATATAATGATTAATTATTCAGATTATATTTAAAAATTTAAAAATCAGTAAGAAAAGCACAAAACTCTCAACAGACAAGTATATAAAGGAAATGAGTAGGCAATGAACAAAAAAAGAAATCCAAATGTCTAAAATAAACAAGATGTTCAACCCCATTGGAAAGAAAGGAAATAAAATTTAAAATGAGATTTTGGTTCATACCCATCAATTTAATAAAAATTTCAAAGCATGAGAATGCTGTGTTGGTGAGGGTCTGGAATAAGGCCATCTCTTGTACATTGCTGGTAGAATTATGAACCTGTCAAATAACTTTGTAGAGTGACTTGACAATATCTGGTAAAGCCGAAGAAACTTTCAATTTGTAGATAGATACTCCAGATTAACTCTTATACATGTTCAAATGGAGATATATATACAAATGCTTACAGCAGCTTTTATCTAAAGGCAATAGTAAAATAGAATAAATTATTTTTAGTATATTTATCAACTAGATTATCAAAGGGAAAAATAGACTAGAATTACCTATGTTAATATGGATAAATTTTAAAAATATTATGTTGAATAAAATAAGTTTCAGAACAATGTGTGGCACTTGAACTAGGAACAAAGGCCAAAGTGCAATTTATTCCTTCTGTCCAGGAAATCACTGCCCTACCATTAATTAGAGCCTTTCAGTTGATTAAGTCAGGTACACCCAATTATCCAGGATAATCTTCCTAGATTAGAGTCAACTGATTAGAGACTCAAATTATATCTGCAAAATCACTTCATGGCACTCCCAGACAAGTGTTCTGTAGAGTAACTGGGAACTACATCCTAGACAATTTGACATCTCAAAAACAGTCATCATGAAGAAATTAATAAAATACTTAAAGCTTCTATGAACCAGATTGGGAAGCCAGAATTTTCTACATTAACAAGGGGCCAATTTGGGGCTATAAATACAGGATCGATTGGGAGTGGGTATCTGATACTGATATTGATGACCATTCCAAAAATAGCTATTGAGTAAACGAATTAATGTATTTGAGTGAAACAGCCTCTTGAGAGAGAGCTGTATTGTGTATAGGTCCTTTTGTAAAGTTATTGCTGGAGAGAACATAATAAAAGGAACTGTCAGTTTTAAGCATTGCTTTCTTCAGGCTTCAGACATGCTGTGACAAGAACAAGGCTTTCACACTGTCTCCAAAATATTTCCTTTTTCATCTTTTAATACAATTGCATGAGAGTAGAGTATTTCCAGCCATTTTTTGTGTCATACCAGTATCTCCTTAGATATCAATGGGTGCTCTTGAAAAAATAGGACCCAAGGTAAAATAAATTTGGTAAAAAAAAAAAAATAAACAATATAAGTCAGGTAACCAGTAAATCTTAGTAGCTTAAAACAACTAAGGTTTATTTTCCACTCACAAATGCCCACTGTGGATCAGCTGCAGTCTCGTCTCTGGTCTATGTCATTGTTATTGTTCTTCCTCCTGGAGCCAGTTGGACAGAGAAGCCACTATATGGTTTGTGTTACTGTGACAGAGGTGGAAAAGAGCTCGAACAGCCTTCATTGGTTCTTAGTGCTTCTGTCTAGAAATGACACATATCACTTCTGCTCATATTTCATTAGTCAAATCAAGTTCATGGCCCAGCCTGACTTGAAGAGGGCAGGAAAGAGGAGTACTTTGCAGAAAGGTAGACGTTATGCAGTCCATCACAAAAGCAGACCATAAGGCTTTACAGAGCCTAGAAAAAGTGCTAACATGTATTACAAATAACAATGAACACTGCTCATTTCCTGCTAGTGCTACAGTACATACAATATTAGCCCATTTATTAGAATGAACAGACTTTTTTCTTCTATTAATGAGAAGGTGATACAGTATATATAAATTAAATGCATAGACTGTGATGTCATGCTGCTTGGGTTCAAATTTCACTCCTGATTAGCCAGTGGCCTTGGGCAAAGTACCTAGCCTTCTTAACCTTTAGTAGCTCAATAATGTCTCTTATCTAACATGTTTCTTGTGAGGATTAATGCACATAAATCACTTATTTACCTCCTGGCACATTATGAACTCTTAATAAAATTCAACTAACGTCTCATGGGATAATGGGGTTTGGAAGAACTCTGAAAAACAATGTTCTGTGGTTTTGTGTCATTAGTTCACAAAATAGAAGATATTTTTCCATGTGCTTAAATGTTAAAAGTCAGTGTGTGGTAACAGATAGGGGTTACTAGAGGTACTAATCAAGGTCACTGAAGAAGCCATAATGAGTAAGGCAAGTGGGTGGCACAGGGACTAGAAACAGGGGAAGTAGGGCAACCATAAAGACTAACCCAGATGAGCATTACATTTCCATTTGGTGAGCCAGCAAAATTGAGTAATTCGAAACTTCTCTTAAAACATTAAGTAAGGTACATGTAGTATACATAGAGTTATAATGGAATAATATTTAGTTGTTTGAAATGTAAAGGGTCAACATGATAATTGCCTGATAACCGGTACTCTTAAATTGATGGAATGCTCTGGAAGAACATTTTATAATCAGCTAAGTGTCAAGTACCACTAGCTACATCATTATAAAAGTATTTGTTTTAGTCCATAATTTTAATGAACTTTTTCTTACTTGTTATGAAACAAAAGCTACGGATTTGTATAATGAGCAGAGAGATAACAAAATTTATCAAATTTTTACAATATCTTGGGAAGTATTGTTAATTTCTCTTTTTTAATTGATAACGTCAGGATTTATAATTATTTCTAAAGATTCAAATGTACATTTTGCTGATTATAAGTTGTCTTATAGAATATTGCTGTACAGAATTACTAAATCATATAATTATTTTTGTACTAAAATAAATGAATAATTTCCATTTATTTAGGTTTAAAATTTTGCTTATTTTTATGTAAAAGTTGATTAAAATTTTATATTATTATTGCATAATTTCCAAATAAAACATGTTTCTCTCAATCCCTTAAAGTAGGAGATCTAGAAAATGAAAATAATTTCTTAGAAAAATTAGATATAGCCTCATTAAAATCTATCAGAAGATTTCTCATGGAATTTAAATTTCTGAACCAAGAGGTTAACCTTTATAGAATTGAATAAAATTGAGTAATTTGCATAAAAATGGATTTCTCTGAATTTCTAACAATATTTATGCCTTTTATACTCTCAGCTTGAAAGTATCATAATACTTTGAGATTGAAACTTAAAAGTTCTCTGCAAGATAATTGGCACAAGTGTTTTATTCTTTATGTGTAAATCAATGTAAAACTTAATCACGCAAAGATGAGATACCTCAAGTGATCTGGCTCTCTGAAATTCTTCAGCATCATTTGAAAAGTAAATAATTGCTTCATCGTTCATACTTACTATTTTGTTATGATTTCTACTTTCAAAAGGTAGTAGATAATATTGTGTCAGGTAAATGCATGGAAGAATTTTAGAAGTCTGAATATAAAATAAAATGATGCTGGCACTTTATTTTTTAGGTAAAATAAGCTTACTAGGAATAGTTCTTTTGGAACCTCAAGGTAATCTGTGAATATTAATCAGTCAACTTCCAGTCAAGTATGTTACTGTGTTTTACATTTTTGGAAAAAAAAAAAACTATATATGTTTCCAAATATATGTGGTAAAATTATATAGATTTTTCAAATCATGCATATTTTATATTTATATACTATACATATTATATATAGTATACCTATTTTTTATGCATACTACACATTATATAAATGTATATACATTTAAATATTAGTACATATTATATGTTTTATATATACTATACATATTTTATATGCATACTATATAAATATGAATTTTCTAATATTCAACATTTATGAGTTAATAAATGAAGAAGAAGCTAATCACTCACTTATCTCATTTCCAAAGTTTATGATCATCATTTTGGAGAAGACTCAGAGGACTTTGCTATTCCTAGCATCATGGCAGGTACTGATTAAGAAATATACGCTGTATTTATTTGCCTTTATGCTAAGATTGAAACTCACTTTGAAACTTTCTTCCTTTTCTCTGGAACTACTTCTTTTTCTGGGGGAACATTGAACCATTTGAACTTGATCTACAACAAATACTTGACCTTCTTCCCTCCTTCGTCTCCCTGATGAGCAAAGGGCTGGCAAATGTTTTCACACTATGAGTAGGTTAATTGACTAAATCTTTGCTGAACTCTTTTAGCAACTATTTGTCATGTTATATATCATGTGTTCAGAAAGTATATTACCAAATGTATCCATATTTTAAAAATAATTCTGATCAACATTGAATGATAAAGTTGGATGTTGATACTATTATTACAATCAGGTAATCATTTCTCTTTCATATAAATAATTGGTGGTACATTTCATTAACACTTTCCAACACCAAGAAAGCTCTCTCTCAGTGAACGTGCGTATGACCCACTGTCTATAGCATATATAAAACCTTCTAATGCTTTGCTCTGTGTTTATAGGTGCATTTCATTCATCTTTTGAGATTACAAACCTCAAATTGTACACACTTTTACATTTTTTAAATGTTCTTTAATAATTCAACCATATCTTGAACAATAGAGGAGCTTTAAAAACATTTGTCAAAAAATGAAACAGGAGAGATAAATGGTAATTTATCATTGGATTGATTCTACATGTTTAAATATGATAAAACATTGTTTTGGGTTTTAAATTTAAAGAAAGAACAAAATGAAATTACATGTGAGTTCTTGCTCAAATAAAAATATTTTACTTCTAATGTAAACCCCAGATAACTTTAAAATCTAATGTGCTGGTTGGAAACAAATAGAAAGATTAAATTTACTTTAGAAATTGAAAAATAAATTTATGTATTTCAGTTAAATTTTGATTTTTGAAAAAGAATGTCTCATGTTTATTTCTTTACCAAATAATTTTTAAAAGACAAGTTCTAGGAAAAATATGGTTTGAGGGTTTGGTATTAGATTCTGGGCTCAAAACCAAAGCACTGCTCAATATGAGTTGTTCAAAAACATTGGAATTCTCAGCTTGTTCATGTCTTAGGATGGAATCTCAAAAAGGAGAAGTTAAAATGCAAGCATGTTTATCTTGTACTGGTGATGGATGTTAACAATAGACAGAATTAAAGATATTTAATAAGGATATTATCATAGTTTTCAAGGTAAATATGAACAAAGAATACATATACTTTCTTTATACAAAGAGGATTTTCTATGAGAACACTAATTATAATAAAACCCAATCATAAGGGAAGTGGTTTTTAATGTTTTGAGAATTTGAGGAAAGCTATGTACTCAATTTCAATCAAAATATAGAATTTCAAAATAAATTTTGCAAATTAACTTTAGGGAGTTCTTGAACTCTTCCACTGGTCTGAGCTAAAGATTTCTTTTTCCTATGTGGCAACCCTAGCACTGGAAAGCTGAATAGGATCACACTTATGCTTTTGGTCTAAGAACTGAAATAATTCTAGGCCAAGCTCCTAATCTCATCACTGTGTCTACAACAGTTCAATACTGAGATAAAGCAAAAAGAATCACAGCCAAAGAGAAGAGAAGCTTCTTTCCAAGGTCTAGAGCAGAGTTTGCCTTAGAATCCCTTGTAGGGTTTCCTAAGGTAGTGAAGAGGTTAGGGTGGGATGGGGAAAACAGACTGCTATTCTTGCATAAGAGAAAATTAGTCCAAACAATCTGGATAGAAAACAATAGAAACATTAAAAGATTATTTCAAAGAGGACATGTGATGTAGCCACCACAGTTTTTACTTCTGTCATGAGCTAGAAGTTTTAAGACTTTAGTAGCTTGACCCTAAACCTTATCAGTGCTTTTCATTTTCCAGAGTGGAATACAGAAGATGGATTTCTCTTGTGTGCCTTTCAATTATTGGCACTTTATTGGCTTGGTTTTATAGCTTTTTGCAAGAAAGACTATGGCTCAGATAGAGGAAAGCAAAAGGGGAAGAAAAAGAAGGCTAGCCCATATTCTCAAATCTTAGTGTGCAAATGGATCATAATCGTATGATTGCCTTCTAAAAATTCTAATTTAGCGTTTCTGGAGGGGTACCTAGGGATTTATTCTTTAAATCAACAGTACCTTGTAAATAATACAATAAACAAACAAACAAACAAACAAATAAATAGTTATAGTGTGTTAGAAGGAGAAAAATACATAGAAAGAAAAATAAATAGATCAGGGTAGAAGGATCAGATGTGACTACGGTACAAGTTCTCAGTTTAAGTTGTGAGGTCTAGGATAAATCTCATTAAAAAGGTGACATTTTGGCAAAGACATGAAGGTAGGAAATTGACTATGGGAGTATCTGAGGAAAGGGCATTACAGGAGGCCCTCAGATAAGTCTTCAAGGAGGAGTTAAATTGGTGTGGAATAGAAGAAAATTAGAGGGAGAATAAAGAATTAATTAGGGTCAGGTAATGTAAAGCCTTGTAGATCTTGATGTTTATTCTGTGGAAAATCAAGAGTCATTGGAAGATGTTGAGAGGTCATTTGATATTCGTTATATTATTAAAGAGACATGCTTGACTATGGCTGGGGTACCAGGGTATCATTTAGGGAAATTTGGGAAAAATTCAGAAGAATGATGACCAGTAGTGGTAGTGAGAATTAGTAAGGATCTAGATATATTTTGAAGATCAAAAAATATTTTTGTTGAATAAATGTGAGATATGATGATATGATAGAGGGGAATAAAGAATTATTCCAAGGTTTTGGTCTCACCTACATGGAGGATAAAGTTGCCATATAAAGATTTTTGGGAGAGAGTACTGTAAAACCATTCTGTTGTCTACTATTTCTAATAATATAATGCAGTGTGTTCAGTGTCATAAGACATGGATTATCTTCCTTGATCTACTATATAGTAGTGATTTGAACTTATCGAATCCATGTTTCTTCATCTTTAAAATGAAATACCTGTTTTGTTTACCTTATTGTTTTTGTATGAGGAACAATTGAGATAATATATAAAACTATTTCCTTTTGATATATTAGAAAGTCTTAAGATTTTATAACTTTCCTAGACTTAATTGTTATAAATTATGAGTTTTTAAACTTATTAGAAGAAATACAATAAAATTTAATGTCATTATTTGTTTTATACCTAATACATGCATCATTTAAAGCAAATGGAATGTACCATTTTTAATTCTTATGAGACCTTTACAGATCCTTTACAGATTTGGAAATAAACTTGAGAATTTAAGAAAGTTCCCAAGTTCAAACAAATAATAATCTTAAAGATTTTTGAATAATAAATAGTATAACCATAATTTAATTTCAGGCTCTTTTCTTTATAAGATTCAGCCTCCCTAGTAGATAGAAAATCATTGACTAAATCTGATAAGCTGTAGTCCTGTTTTCTTTCATAAAAATTCTACAAATAGTATTATTGTGGTAAGAGAAGAGTAGCAGCTGGGTTAAGGGTAAAAGACCCAGAATATGCAGAGCCAAAACATAATTGTGTTTTGAAATTTAAAAGAGTAACTAAACTTGAACAATGGGGAGAAGATTCTATAATACTATGACTAATTTGCCATGTATTGCAAATCGTGTTTGTGACTGTACCCTAAAGATTTTTCTAGGACTAGCTATCTCTGGCCTCCTGGGGTGTATCTCAATGAGGAAGGGTATTTAGAAATAGGGTATGATGTGTTATCTTGACACACAACCTATAGGACTTGAGAGAAATATGCTAAAAGACTTTGTTTTCCTCTAATAAAAAGTGGAAGATTAATGACTGAAATAAATCTGTGGGAAGGTAAAAGGAGAAATGAAAATTTTTAAGATGAGCAATATTAAAAAATAAAACATGATAGGCAAATTTGAGTGTTTTAGGTGTAGGAACACTGAGAATGGGCTAGGTGAAATTAGTAAAACTATTTTGTTCAGATACCCTGAAATTATTTTTTCTGTTAATTGAGAGAATTCATTGTGTTCTTTGGTTTTTCCTAAAGTGTAAAGACCCTACGATCCTTTCGAACTCTTGCTGTGAAATGTTATTGTGCACTTCTTTTGAATTTTCTTCTACTAAAATTCATGATAGTTGTAAAAAACATATTTTTATTTATTTGATGGAATGACAGAAAGGTAGGCTGCATAATTTTTATAATAGCAAAAGGGAAAGTTAGATCACTTTAAGGACTTTGCTTGGTATAAATTTAATAACAGACTTTAATCTGTTTTGTTTTGTTTTTGTTTTATCATTTGTTCTTTTATAACATTATCTACCACTCTTTCCCTTTCCTCTTGACTGAAGATAAAAAATGCCCTTGTTTTTGAATGGAAGCACAAACAGGAAATATTGTGCCTGTTTAATAATCCATGCAATTCATAAATGTCTTTCTTTGGCCTATTAATTATTTTCAGTGTATAAAGTGAAGTTGGATTTTAAAAATACTACTTTGATTTGATGTTTTGATATTTTTGTTATTAAACCAAACAAAATTAAGTAAATTATTAATATCTTTTTTATCTTCCTACACAGCTCTAAGTATTGTTTTCTGTTTTATTTTTTAATATTGCTCATCTTAAAGATTTTTATTTCTCTCTTTACCTTCCCACAGACCTATTTCAGAGTCATTAATCTTCCACTTTTTATTAGAGGAAAACAAAGTCTTTTGCCATATTTCTCTCAAGTCCTATAGGTTGTGTGTCAAGCTAACACATCATACCCTATTTCTAAATACCCTTCCTCATTGGGAGACACCCCAGGAGGCCAGAGATAGCTAGTCCTAGAAAAATCTTTAGGGTGCAGTTACAAACATGATATGTAATACATGACAAATTAGTCGCAGTATTATAGAATCTTCTCCCCATTGCTCTAGTTTAATTACTCTTTTAAATTAGATAGTCATCATTATTATTTTTTAAATGTGATAACTAATCCAAAAATTTCCAAGTTCATTGATTTATTTCATCCTTATAATAGCACTTAGGTAATAGTACAGGAGATACAATTATTCTAACTTATTAACAAATAAACTGAAGTTAAAACAACTCATTTACCTAATTTTAAATGTCTATTATTTAGCCTTTGAATGTTGCATAAAGGTCCTCTGGGTCATCTATTACACTATTCAGGATCTCTAATGCCACATCTTTCTTAACCCCATATGCCCCATTAGGCATCAACACACCATCCTCTCTAATTAGCATCAATGTCTAGTGTGTCCCCTAGAGCTAGTTCTGCCCTAACCTTTGTGATCTGGAGTGGTGCCCAGAGCCATCAATAGAGCCTCCATACAGGGAGGATTCCAAGTATGGTTTGGAATCTTGTACCCTGCTAAGTGCTACTTTTGTCTTAGATATGTATGATTAAGTTAATCCAGTGAAAATCTGATTCTATATTAGAGCTGAATCTCAGAGGTAAACTGTGGAATTAAAGTTTCTGTGAGTTCATTTTCATTATTGAT
Organism: Eonycteris spelaea; assembly: GCA_003508835.1. Lineage (NCBI taxonomy): Eukaryota > Metazoa > Chordata > Mammalia > Chiroptera > Pteropodidae > Eonycteris > Eonycteris spelaea. The sequence continues at coordinate 3,189,808 of PUFA01000127.1, read as the reverse complement.
ATATTTTGACAAATGAACCAGAATGAATTTAGCAGCATGACTATACTTGTATTATATATATTACATTAAATCATTTTCATGTGTTTATGCCCAGAAAAACAATGAGCATCTTAGTATGGGAAACAGTTTCTGAATTTTATTAACATTAATTTGCTACTTACTAAATCATATTTTATCTGCTAGTTCTTTTTTGAAAAAATTTATATTTTTTCAATTACATTTGGCATATAATATTGTTAGTTTCAGGTCTACAACATGGTGATTAAACATTTATGTAACTTACAAAGTGACCACCCTGGTAATTCTAGTACCCGTCTGACACCATACAAAGTTATTACAATATTAATGACTATATTCCTTATGCTACACTTTACATCCCATGACTATTTTGTAACTACCAATTTTTACTTCTTAATCCCTTCCCCTTTTTCACTCAACACCTCTGCCATCTGACAACCACCAAAATGTTCTCAGTATCTGAGTTTGTTTCTGTTTGCTTGTTTGTTTATTTTGTTCTTTAGATTCCACGTGTAAGTGGAATCATATAGTACTTGTCTTTCTTTATCTGACTTACCCCACCTAGCAGAATACCCTCTAGGTCCATCTATGCTGTTGCAGATGGCAAGATTTCATTCTTTTTATGACTGAATAATATTCCATTGTATATATATACCAGCTCTTCTTTATCCATTCATCCATTGATGGATGGATACCCAGGTTGCCTCCATATTTTAGTTATTGTAAACAATGCTACAATGAACATATAGGTTCACATGTTCCTTCAAAGCAATATTTTGAGTTTCTTCAAATAAATAACCAAAAGTGGGATTACTGGGTCCTTTTTTGTTTCTTGTTATAGCCTTTGTTTTAAAGTCTATTTTGTCTGGTATAAGTAATGCTACCACAGTTCTTTTGTTGTTGTCTGTTTCCAGTTTCATGAAATGTCTTTTTCCATCCCTTTTCTTTCAGTCTAGGTGTGTCATTCAATCTGGAGTGAGTCTCTTATAGGCAACATATGTAAGGGTCTTGTATTTTTATCCATTCAGCCACCCTCTCTTTTGACTGGAGTATTTAATCCATTTACATTGAAAGTCATTATTGATAGTGTATAGTTAATGCCATTTTATTATCCACATTTTTATCTTTTTAAATCTTTTTCTTAAAGAAATCTCTAACATTTCTTATAATAATGGTGGTGACAAACTCTTTTTTTTTTTTTTTTTTTTTTTTTTTTTTTTTTTTTTTTTTTTTTTTTTTTTGGTCTGGGAAGTTCTTTATCTCTCCTTCAATTCTAAATGATAGCTTTGCTGGGTTGAGTAGTCTTGGTTGTAAGTTTTTTGCTTTTCATCACTTTGAATATTTCATGTTAATTCCTCTGGCCTGCAAAGTTTCTGTTGAGAAATCCACTGACAGTCTTGTAGGAGCTCTCTTGTAGGTAATTAATTGCTTTTCTTTTGCTGCTTTTAAGGTTTCTTGTTGTCTTTAACCTTTGGCATTTTAATTATGATATATCCTGTTGTGGGCCTCTTTGGGTTCATCTTGTTTGGGACTATTCTCATTTTTTTAGATTCTTTTGTTATTGTTGTTGCTATGCTGATTGAGTGTTTTCTGCTATCTTATCTTCTAAAACACTGATTTGATTCTCTGCCTCATCTAATCTACTGCTGATTCTCTCTAATGTAAACTTCATATCAGTTATTGTATTGCTTATTTATGACTGGTTATTTTTACGTTTTCCATTGCTTTGTTAAAGTTCTCATGGATTTCCTCTATTCTTCTCCAAAGTTCATCGAGCGTCCTTATAACCAGCATTTTGAACTCTCCATTGGTAGATTGCTTATCTCTATTTTGTTTAGTTCTTTTTTTGGAGCTTTGTCCTGTTTTGTTTGTTTGTTTATTTGTTTTTTGTTTTGTTTTTTTTGTTTTTTGTTGTTTTTTCATTTAGGATGTGTTTCTTTGTCTCCCAATTTTAGGAGCCTCTCTGTGTTTGTTCCTATATATTAGGTAGGGCTATGACTCTTGGTCTTCATAGAGTGGCCTTTCATTGTAGATGTCCTATGGAGCCCAGTGACATAGTTTTTTTCTGGTCACCTAAGCTGGGTTCTGCAGGTGAGGCCCTTTTTTGGATTGTGTGAGCTATCTTGCTGTAGTTGAGTCTTAGTTACTGTTTATAGGTCAATGGAAGGGATTGATCTTTAGGCTGATTGGTTGTGAGAACTGGCTAGTGAGGGACTGACCCTACAAAGCAAGATTTGCTGTAGTAGGGCTCTTATGCCTGCCTGGTCTGTTCTTTGGATGTGTTGTCCTAGGATGAAGCTCCAGGTGGTGCTCAGGCTCTGTCAGAATCCAGCCACCAGGCATGCTATCACCAGAGCCTCCTGGAAGGGGATCTGCTGTAGACCAAATTCAGCTGCAGCCTGTGCCTTGTCAAGGCCCACCTGGCATAAATCACCAAGCAATCTCCAGATGGCCACCACTTATGCTGAGCTGGGGGTTTTTTGAGAAGCCAAGCCATAAATCGAGGCCAGCTGCTACTAGCACCAAGTTTGGGGCTGCTCAGCAAGAGGTATGGGGCACACTGAGGATAGATGTTGCTTGTCTGGGTTTTGTAAACCTTTGAGAGATTTTAGGAAAGTCTTCGGCACAAGCCAAGACAGACCATTTGTATGGAAAGGCACTGGAAGCAGCTTGGGTGGGCGTGCAAGTTGGGTGGGGCAGAGTCTCAAGGAATCACCAGGGTGGGGTCAATATTATTAGTCAGGTTGATAGAGACTCAGATATGGCTGCCACCTGGGTCTGCACACCAAGAGTGGGGAGGGCTCAACAAAAAATAATGGATTCTGTCAGCACTTCTGTCTGAGAGAAAGCTGGTCCTCCAGAAAGCTGGTCCTCTTCCTGAAGCCAGACAATTCAGCTTTACTCTGTATGCCCCTGGCACTTTTTGAGCAGCTGCCCCAGTGCTGAAGCTCAGAGTGAGCAAGTCCAACAATGAGTAAGTCTGCTTGTGGGCCCCTTAAGAGAAATGTCTGTGATGCCATGAAATTATGGGGAATTTTCTTTCTGGCACTGGAACCTTAGGCTGGGAGCCTGGTGTGGGGCCATGGCCCCTTGCTCCTTCAAGGAGACCTCTGTAGCTGAGATATTCTTCCCAATTCTCATTCACCACACACAGGCATGACACCAGCCTGTTTCATATCTCTACACTTCTACTAGTCTCGATATGGCCTCTTCTATTTACAGGACTTCTGTTCAGCTAAACTTTAGGCAACTCCCAATAATGATTGTTCTGTAGTTTAGTTTTAATTTTGATGTTGTCATGAGAGGAAGCAAGCACAGTGTTTATCTACTCTGTCATCTTGACTGAAATCTCCATCTACTACTTCTTATGAGCAGGTATTCATTGATAGTTAATTTTTAAAATAAGACAAAAGAATAAAGGGATTAATTGAGTGACTCATAGTTCTTAAAAATTTTTTTTCAACAAAATTTAAAAAGATTGTCATTTTTCAATCTTAGACATAGAGAACATTGGCCCATCTTATAAAACTCTAGTGCAGTTTAACTTTTTTGGCTAATTTAAAAACTAACAAGGACACTTTCTATTACACAGTATATATGAAGCGAGATGGTGAAAAAAAAATTATGACCTCTAATATCATTTTGGTTTGTATCCCATTAAAAATTTTTGACTAATATTGAAAATAAAGTTTAAATGGGAACCCAAAAAATTATAGACATGCTTTTAAAGCTCTTTAGCAGAAGATATTTCTATCCTTCAGGTAGATTTTCTCTCCCTTGAAACAGGCCTCTTTTTGTGCTTACTCAGCCCTGATAACCAGGCTACCGCCAGGCTTTGTCCCTCATCAGCTACAGGAGCATCACTCTGCTCCTTCCTCACTCTGCTCCAGTCACATTGGCTCCTTGCTTTCTGTGAATGTATCCAGGCACTGTGAATATATCCAGGCACTCTCCTGCATCGTCTGAAACAACCTGGAAATGCTTTTCCTAGAAAGTCACATAGCCTTCTCTTTGACCAATATGAGTTTTTATATAAAATACCTTCTCAGTGACGTCTTCCAAACCATTCTCATCACTGGTACTTTCTATTCCCCTTTCCTCAACATTTATTTATTTATTTGTCATAAAGTTTATGACTCGTGGTAATTACTATAATATCTACTTATGTATTTTGTTTATTGTCTATGTTAGTCATTTTGGGCTGCCATAAAAAATGCTACTTAGGTAGTCTAAGCCAACTAGTATAGATAATAAACAGTATGTAATCTAATAGAAGTTGTAAGTTTTATGATAAAAAATATTGTGGAAAGGATAAGAAGTACCAGTGGCAAGAGTGATTTGGAAGACCACTTTCTTTGGTGTATGCACACACAGAGAGTTCTCTGGTGTCTCTTCTTACAAGGAAACTGATTCTATTAGATTAAAGTCCCAATATTATGACTCGTTTAACCTTAATGACCTTAGGAGACAATATCCAAATACAGGCACATTGAGGTTAGGGCTGCAACATAGGAATGTGAGGGGCAGCACAATTCAGTTCATAGCATTGTCTGTTTCTTACTGCTGGAATTTCCTTTAAGGCAGAAGCTTTTGTCTGTTTTGATCATTGCCATAGTCTCAGCACCTGTAAGAGTATTGGCACACAGAGGGCACCCAAGAAATATTATTGAATTAATGACTGAATGATTTAAAATATTCCGGAACTGAGTATATGAAATTGTTTATGCTTATAGATTCTATGACCTAACATCTAGGGATGACTTAGGAAAGCACCTGTAAGAAATTGCAAAGAAGAAGTTTACCCCAATCATAATATTGAAGAGAAAATTCATACAATTAAGTGGTCACGATGTCTCCTTCACTGAGGTAAACATGTTGGATTGTCCCCCTCTGGTTCCACCATACCTCCACCATGTTATCTCTTTATGACCTGTTTATTTCTTTTAATATTATCTGAATGCACATATCCTCAAATATATAGATGTGGTCTGAGAGGGGAAAAGGCAGTGACAGAGCCTAGGATAAGAATTATGAGTGGCTAACACCACACTATTTAAGTATTGTTTATGCTTTGTACATTATGTATTACTTTGGACACTTAAGACATCCTTTTTATTTATAAAGTTTAGTGAGTAAACAAACTCTGTACCTAGTGTAGCTAGCTCATCAAACATTAGGCTGCCCTTTTATTTTCTCCTTTATGTATAAATGAAATGAATATATTTGTAGAGGTAAAAAAGATAGCCAATTCTGAGTGTCTTTGAGGGAAATTGGGTATATGTCTAGGGATCTATGAGGCACTTAAATTTTTTATGTATGTAAAAGAACAAACATTATTTATACATGGAGCTTAAAAGTTCTTTTATTCTCCATCCTAACAAGGGATGTTCTAAAATTGTCTGCTTAGCTTATTTGCCTTTACCCATCAACTGATGATACAAAGAGAAGAATGAACAGGGTCTTATTTTCATGAAATAGTTGATCAGAATTTAAGGGGAACCAGATCCACTACCTGATGTAGATATGAAAGCCAGGGAGAGAATGTTTTCAGGATGTTATTTGGTAAGAGGCTGGGGCCCAGAGCGGGGAGGGTATCAAGGATGTGAGATGGTGGGACAAAATAGTATAGCTGAGGAAATCGATTCTTCTCAAGAAAGTAGATTGAGATGCTTCTATAGATTGTGAGGTAAAGGTTGGGCAATTAAAAAAAAATACGAGTTGCTTTGGAACATATACTTTGTAAAATACAAATAAATGGTAGAATTATATTTGGAGGGATATGATTCTTTAAATTTGATACTGGCTTCAGACTGTATCATATGGATCATAGCTTCATATATATTATATTACACTTCAAGGTAGCAACAAAGGAATATAAATGTTCTGCTGCCCTAAAAATGGAACTTAGCTCTGGGGCATTCTGTGAATAAATTCAGCATGTATGTGTGTGTGTTTGTGTATATGTGTGTGTAACATAGACTAGTCATTGTTAAAAATAAACATAGGGTGAGATAAAATAGAGCATTATCTTTCAACTTATGAGAACTGAGCACTGTGTCCCTTAGTCTATAAACAAAAAGTAGTTGATATTTGACATAGAGACTAGAAATTACCACGTTTTTGTTGTTCTAAATTGTGTTAGAACTTTCATATATGCTGTCAAAGTATTTATCAAGATAAAGTTTTATGGAGGAAAATTAACTAGTTCTCTAAGCATGAATCGTTGAAATTAATGATAACTCTTGAAAATGTCTAGGATATTGACTTAGATTCATTTGTTAATTTTATACTCTATATCTTATAGAAAAAAATTAGAAAAATAGTAATCAGTGCTTAATAAAGAGCTTACCAAAATAGCAGCATATCTAAAAAAAAAAAAAAACTATTGAAGAAATTTTTGTGAAACTGGAATGTACTGAAAACAGCAGGTCCAGATGGCATGCACAATGGGGTATTAAAGAGAACCAGCTTGTGAACTTACCAAACTAAGCTGCTTCAGTCAGTAATAAATCATGGCTATCTGAGTGGGATGATCCCAGTCCATTTAATAGAAGAATAAAAATCATACAACACATCTAGATTGAAAGTAAAATAACAATAAACTGTCAGAGAACTATATGCATTAAGAAAAATGTTTTCTACAAACACACAGATAGTGAGCATATAGTAAATCAATAAGTGGAAACACAAAATAAAAGCAAATGAATTTTAGCTTTCGATTTTCCCAAAATAAAATAAACAAATCTATTTGATACTATTAGTCAGATGCACAGCCTATACAATTACAAAGCAGTAAGGTTAAAATAAGAATCTCAATTTATTTAACTTGGATAATTTGATTCAACTCATTCTGGCAGACATCTTGGAAGTAGTTGAAGATTACTTGAATTTTTTTTTTCTGTAACTGAAAAATGGGCCAAGAATCTTGACAAATATCAATAGCGATACATATAGTATGCTTTACTGACATTTTAAAATATAAAGATGTAGATATTTACTTCACAAAGATAAGACACATTTTTATTTGTAATAAAATATAGCTAAATCTTCCTAACAACATGTTGTAGTAGATGTAGTATCTTGTTTTTTTTAATATACATTGTATTTTCAAATACAACTTTATTATATGAGTCTGATATATAGATCGTTACACTTTTCCCTATCTTCAAAATAGCCTTCACTCCTCTATTTACATGAAGTATGAATTATTCTTGCTAGATGAGTACGTTCACTTTTCTATGAATACTAATTTTTTTATAAAAGGTTTGTATGAGGTACAGAGTAGAGGAACCTGTCACCCACACACATACCTGCAAAATCATTGAGTAGAAGAAACAGAGAACTGTACTTAAGAAGACTTATTTTTCTTTCATTTCTCTGATAAAATTATGAATAATAAATAATAATAAATAAGAGAGAATAAAGACAAACACAGTCATCTATTGAATACTTACCATGTTACATTATCCTCGATCTATCAGATTCATTATTTGTATGAGGACACTGAGTCCAGAGAAATTTCAGTGCTTCAGGGCAGACCAATTATAATTATAACTGAGCTTTAGGGTAAGCTCTTACTGTGTTGTTTCTATTTCAAAATACAGCAGATAATGGAGACTTGCCAAAGGTCACCAAATAAATTTTTCATTCTCCTCTGAACCTATGAAAAAATGCAGTTTCCTCAATATCATGGCAGAGAGACTATCTTTCTTCTTTCCTTATTTGAAGGGCTTTGGGAAGTTACATGAAAGATGCCTTTTTAACTTGAATGGAAGTTACTACATTTACCAAAGGGAATGGTTTGCATTAAACTATAATACCATGAGGAATTAGGGAAGAGAACTTTCTCCATAAAAGGAAAGTATAAGACATAACTGGATGATGATGACTACAACAGACATAATGTTACTATTTTTTTTTTCAGTTAAAGCCTACAAAATGATGACTCTTTTGAAACTGAACTCTACTCATCTCTCAGTGTATATTAGAAGTCCTCTACCTGTGGGCTGTGGCACTGTTTTATGCTCTCTGGGGAGCAAGAAAGGAAAAACAGTGAGAGAGATGGAAATATAAATCTACCACATACAGAAAAATGAGGAAGAAAAAATAGGAAAGGCCATTTGTATGGCCTTTTGTTTCCTGTCAATTTCCTTTGCTCAGGTCTCTTTGGACTCCTCACCTTCAAGTCCAAAGACTTCCTCACATGTTCATCCCCTGTTCTGCTCTTCCCTCTGGAGCCTCTTAGATGAACATAAATGTAAGCAGACAATAGCAAAAACACAAATATCTCCTGGAAAAGGAACTCCTTCATTTTTTTCTCTTACTGAAGCTAAGGGTCATGCACACATAATCCAGTACTACACACAATTTTTACATAAATGTAAATTGTGCATTTGTGCATTTGTGCATATGTGTGTGTATAAATTAATACATTTTAAGTCCAAAGTCTGTGTACCTTGTAGTGTACCAGAACAGTGTGGTTTGTTTATTGTTCTTGAGCATTGCTTTGCACATCAATATATTTAATCATTTGGTTCTTCTTTTGCGATCTTGTTTACCAGCTCCTGGTTGCAGTGTGTCTCTGGTTTCCCTTTCTCAGTCACCTGAGTTGCAATTATATTTACTTTTTTTAGCAGTAAATAAGTTATAGCAGAATTTGGTAGAATCTAAGTAGGTACCTCTCATATCGAGGTATCTCATGTGACAGATGCCTAAGACTTCATTTTGGCCAAGAATGTATTAAGCTGCAGCAATCTGTGTTTGGATTTGTATAGACATTATCACCAATAATTCTTCTAAAGATTTTCTAGGCTGGTGCTGGGTTAAGTTCATACTGTCACCTGATTTATCACTTTATGCTGTGATCTGTATTGTGGCTATTTTCAGGCTCATTAAAGACACTGCAGTGATAGATGCCCACAGGTAGCACTTTGGGAAGTTAGTTGTGTTGGAACCTTTTTATGAATGTTTCAACTTCAGATAGCCTGAAGGAGGCTCTAACTAGACCCTCAACATTGCCTTACAAAACTTAGTCCTTAAACCATCCTGAAAGTTCATTTTCCTAACCATAGAAATAGTTCATTTGATTCCCTAAGAATAGAACAGGTATTAGTCACCATTTTTATTAAATAGCTTGAATTCTCCATATTTTTCTTTTAAAAATTGAAAGTCCATGCTTCTCAGTATGCTGGCTTTGATGTATATTCTGAGGATTAGCTAGATAATATGATTTCTTTCAGTGTTAGAAATACTACTTTATTATAAAATATTAATATTACCAGGCAAATCAAGTACATATGAGGCTCAGAACCATGCTGTATGAATTTCCCATAGAAATATTACTTTCCTGTGAACTGAATAAGGAGGTAGCTTAGTATTAACAAATTTAATAGAATATAAATATTAGTCTAAAATTATATAAATCTATTGTAGAGTGAATTTCTTAGGGACTTACATATTAATTCAATGAACTTACATATTAAATTAATAAGCTAAACATCAAAAATGGAAATTGTGAGAGGCTATTTTTACAATGAGAAAAGTGTCTTGTTATTTTCAAAAATGCTAACAAATGCAATGATTTCAATATAAGTACATACTTGATAGATAAAAATATTTGCTTGTCTTGTAAAAGATTTCAAATTTTTGTTCTATTTTAACCCATTGGTAATGGGTTGTAGTAGTTAACTCAGCAAGATCTAAATCAGGCTCTCATTTCAAACAGTGATTGTGCTCCTTACCAGGTCTATGACACTGAACAAATTAATTCTTCTCTCTAGGCTGAGTTTCCCATCTATAAAATGAGTATAATTCCCACTTCATAGGATTTTGTAAGAAATAGCAGATTTTACAGTGACTAACACATATCAATTGCTCAGTGGATCTAATTTTTTTAATATTATTTTATTAGTTTCAAGCATACAGTACATTGGTTAGACATTTATATAGTTTATAAAACAACCCCCCAATTGCTCTTTCTCTCCTCTGGCTCTCCACCTAGTCGTATTAATGCTAACTGCATTCCCTATGCTGTGTGACCCATCCCTGTGACCATCTATCAACTACTAATTTGTATTTTTTAATCATTATTATTAAGACAATCAGCTCTGTGCCTGTCACCTTGAATATATTTTTCACTCCACCTTATCTATCTGTATTTTCCTGTGATAGATAAGAGCTGGCTGTAAACTCTTTGCTACACTTCCCATTGACAAAGAGGAAATTTGTTTCTTTCCTTTGAATTGGAGTTGGGTTCTGTGTCAGTGATGGCACATCAATTTCCAGGTCAGCCTCAAGGAATCAGCATACTTGGGACACTTGGTCTTGAATGCCTGAGCCTCTGTGTAAGGAGACCATATACTCTGAAGCCAATATACTGTGTAGAAGCCCAAGAACCTCATATGGATGCCCATGAGGGGAGGAATGAAGGCCACTGATCAAATATTCCAGCTGAGATCCCAGCTGACAGTGAGTACCAATTTGCAGACATGTGTCTGAGCTACACTGAAAGTTGATTTTCCAGCCCCAGTGGATCCTCCCCTGCTGATGCCTCAGAGATATACTACCCTGCTTGATCCCTGCTACATTGCAGAATCATGAGCAAAAGAATTGACTGATATCCTAGGGTGGCTTGCTATCCAGCAATAGATAACTGGATTCTCAAATGACAATTTTTTGAGGTTCAGACTTAAATTCCACCTCTCCTATAAAGCATTACCTGCATATTTCAGCATACTCTGATGTTCTCTTTTATTGTATTCTATAGCTTTTACGATCTATGCTATTCTTTATGTTATTTAATCACAAGTAGACAGTTGATATAAATAAATATTTATATTATTTTTATAAACATAAACTTTAAAATATTTACATTATTGGTATTAATATTTAAAAGATTTTAACTCTTTAAAATATCATTTTAAAGATTTCCTTTGTGTAAATAACTTGTATTAGTATATATTATATATGTGTGTATATACAGTTGACCATTGAACAACATGAGTTTGAACTGCTTTGGTCCACTTACACACTTACATTGCTTTTTGGAATCCTATTGATAGGAGCTAAATTTAATTAAATTCTGCATGAAACAGATCTAATGGATATAATCTCAACTTTTGCCATTCAGATTAATCAGAGTGGCCAACAGAAAAGTATGAACATAGGAAAATCTGGTAGAAGCCAAGACTGTAGAAATCAAGAATGGAATTATTGGAAGACAGTTCTTTCTGGTGTCTCTCATTTCTGCACACTAAGGCATTAACAATTTGCTCTAGGCTATTTTTACAAGAATGCTGTTAAAGCAGACAGCATTGGAAGGATAGTGATATCACACACATTCTAGAGAGTGTGTATGTGTATATATATGTATATGTATTTGTATATTTATATACATAAAATATATATAAAAATATATATTTCTAGGGAATATATATATTATAGAATAGTAAAGATGGGGATATCTTCCTCCCCTCTCTGGACCAGATTTACTTACATGCATGTAATAAAGATAATATCATTCTCCGAAGGGTAGAATGGGCATAAGAGATCAGAGCTGCCTCATCTTGGGATTTCTCTTCTATAATTCATCCCATTGCACAGACAACACTTGGCCTTCATCATATCGCTTTGTGGGAATCGGAACTTGGGAAAATGGGCAAGATGTCACTCTGATTACTTGTGAGTAATAAACTGTCATTTGTCTCTAAACCAAGTCTTGTATTTTCTTCTCTTATCTCTGAAACTGTGACAAGCTAACTTACTAGCTTTCAAACAGGGTAAAATCTTACACCTTCACAGTCCCTTTATTGAAAATGCATTTATTTTTATATCTTATTGATAAATTAACCATTTTTCATTATGAAATGACATTTGTCTCTGTTAATACTCTTTGGTTTGGTCTGTTTTACCTGATATTAATATAGTCAATACTACTTAAGTTTACCATTTGCACGCTCTGTGCTTTTTTTTTTTTTGATTCATTTACTTTCAAGCTGTATGTGTCTTTATATGTAAATATGTCTCAGAGGTAGCATAGAGTTTGCCCCCTCCTTTTATTTCATTCTGAAAAATCTCTGCCTTTTATTTTGACTATTTAGTGAATTACCATTCAACCCAATTATTGAAATGCTTGGATTTAGGCGTATCATTTATTTTTTTGCTTTCTGTTTTCCCCTCTGCTTTTTGTTTTCCTAAATCTTTTCTAACATCTTTGGATAAAATGAACTATTTAAATATATACATTTTAATTTATCTCCTGAATTTTAAACTATATTCCTATTTGTGATACTTAATCGTTTCACTGGAGATATAACACATATGTCACAACTTTTCACAGTCTAGTAAGGCTTATTATTGTACCTTCACATAAAATGAGGAAATCTTACAATATAATGATCCATTTACTGGCTTTATTCATTATATTATTATTGTCATATGTATTATATTTATACATATTATAAGACTCAGAGATAATTTTATATTTGCTTTAAACAGGTCTATGTATTTCAAGAGATTTAACATTTCCTATGTATTTTACAAGAAATTTTCCTTCATCTTGTAGAATGTCCTTTAGTATTGCCTTTAATCCAGATCTCTGGTAACAAATTTTCTTAGTATTCCTTTATTTGAAAATGTGTTAATTTTGATTTTATTCTTAAAAAATCTTTTTACAGAATATACAATTTGAGGTTTAAAGTTTTTTGTTTAATGCTTTCTGGGCTTTAAGGACATTTTTCCTTGTTCACCTGGACTTCATAGTTCTGATTAGAAATTATTGTGTATTTGAATCATTCTTTCACTCTATATAACAGTATTTTCCTGTGACTACTTTCAAAATTTTCTATTTATCTTTATTTTCTAGTAGTTTTACTGCCATGTGTCTATCTACATCCCCCCCCCATATTTATCCTCCTTATAATTAACTGAGGCTTTTAATTATGAAAGTTAATATTTCTCCCATCCTTAGGGAAAATATTTTGACAACTCTTTGTGCAATATTTTTTTCTGCACCATTCTCTCATATCCTTTGGGCACTTAAACTACATCTATATCATGCAACTTGATATTGTTACATAGGTTCTCAAAGTTATTTTTTATTTTAAGAAAAACTTTTTTCTCTGTCATCTTTACTGTCATCTCTATTCTGTTATTAATTTTATTTATCAAATTTTGTGTGTATTGTGTATAGAGATGTGTTTATGTGAAAAGATTGCTTCATTTCTTCCTTTCTTTTCACAAAATATATCAACACGAATGGGAGCAAGAATTGAGACTTTAAAAGTTTGGCTATAAATGAAATGAGCCTCCAAAGAGATTAAAATGATGCTATGGGGGGGGGAATGTATGAGGGTGCAGACATCCAGGAGGGGCAGAAGCAAATATGAAATATGGAGACTGAGTACTTTAGGGAAATAAAATGAACTGCTTTTTTCCTGTCACTTGTATTTTGGTAATATGATCTCTAAGGATGAGATAAAGCTAAGCAGCTACCAAGTAAATCTCCTGTGGTTTCTCAGAAGATTTTAGAGAAACGCGGACTTTTTTAGAGGTAGAATAAAGGGAGTTTTCTGCTAAGGTCCAGAATTTCATGTTACTTTTTTCTAGAGCAAAGGCTGCAACTCTGAGAAGTATTTTGCAACAGGTCTTGATTAATATGCATCATTTGTGGGTTTTACAGAGGGAACAAAGAAAGTAGTACAAGTGGTTTGAACTTCAGGCCAGTTGAGAAACTATAAATGCTGACTCATTAGGAGCAATGCACCCTTATGTTTAACATACAGAATTATTGTGGATAGGATGTTAACCTAATAATTGTGATAAGGTGAGCAACTCGTTCAAAAGTGAGATGATCCAGGAATTATTTTCTATAATAGAGATTATGTATATATCATACAGTGATTTATATCAATTATATATACCTAGTATGATGGTGGAACTCAGCTTAGCCATCTCTAAGAATGTTAGCAAAGAGCTCTCACACACCTGCCAAAATACATGAAACATATTACTTTAGGCAACTCACAAATAATACTTTTAGGAAGATGTGCTTCATAGAAAAATATTATTTAAGACATTATTATGTATTCAGTAATCTCATCTTTTATTGCAATATGATATGGGAAATTAAAAGTTTCTATTTAGAAATAGGATAGAATCCTATCAGAAACAATAATTCTCTTTAAAACAGAGCAAGTTATTTCTCTATTACTATTACCCTAATTGTCAAAATGGGAATAATAGTTCTCAATAATTATTTCAATAACTAAGCTAGCATCATACCTGGCATATAGTAGCATATTTTCTGTCATGAGCTCACAAATCTAGCAGACTGCATAAAGCAATGAATGTGCTTGAGGTTGATCCAATTTCATTAATTAGGAGGAAATATGGCCATTTTTTTTCACAGTTTCAATATATAACATCCATCTCTTCTGCACAGCTTTTAAAATTTTAGTTGAGTTTTTGCTTTTCTTACACAAGTATCATATAATGTTTGGTGAAACTACTGTTATATCAAATTAATCCTCTGTATGGGTTTTTTTGGTTTTGTCAGGAATGAATTCTGTCAAATTTCTAATCTTTTCTTAACTGGAGTGAATAAACTAGTGCTTATTCAATTCTAAGGCTCTCTCTGAGAATTGTTTTCTCTCACGTTTCAACCATTTTCTGACCTAGAAGATAGGACTTCTATAAAAGGAGAAATGAATTACTTAATTTGGTAGAGAAAAAGAACTATGCATGTAGTTCCTAAGGAAATAAAAGATGTTTCTCTACAGATTAAGATTCTCAGAAATGTTCTTTTCTTCAAATGTGCTTTTAAATAGAAATAAGATATTTTATTTTTTGGAAATTAGTTGAATGCTGATCAGGCTTTGCTCAACAATATGGTTATATAAGATGAGCCTGTTTAATTTATTTTCATCTCATTGCCAATTTAATCTCTTTTAAATTGATTTTAATGTTTAGGAAGACAAAAAGTATCAAATGCTTCTTGGACATTTTTTCATCATAGCAAATATGTCAAAAGATTTCTCCCTTTTCTTAGACAAAAATGAAATTCATTTCTTTCACCTCCTACTCGTAGGAGTCTCAAATGTTTTAGGTTACTCATATTTATATCTTAAAATCTCTCCTGTTTGGAGTTTCACAGAAAACATTAAAAAATATAGGCAATATATTTCCAGAATGAAGAACATAAAATTGAATTAAATAAACAAATTAGTCTTTAACAAAATTGACCTGGCTATAATTGTGTACCTTCCCTATGTGCTCAGAAATTCTGAGACATCCCCTTGCACAAAGTGTTTTCCATGGTATCGCAAGTATTTATTTGATCTCTTCATCACTAGAGAGTTAATTATTAGAAGAGAAATTCTGGTCTTTTTACCATGATATCCACAACATTAAGCACAATACCAGACATATGGCAAATACTCAATAAATATTTGTTGAATGAATCAGTAAATCTATGTACAATGAGAGATATTCTAAGGATGCATTGGGGGTAATGAGACAAACAGAAATCAGAGATGGACCAAGGAATTCTAGAAATATTGGTCCTTAGTTCATCATTTTTCTACATTTCTTTCTTTTGATTTTGAGTCAGGCCAGTGTGTCCTTCCTAATTACATGTGGCCAAAATGATCACTTTTGCTTGACCTCTTTTGCATTGTCAAACAGATCAGTTAAGAGTGGAACAGCAATATGTTTAGAAAAAATGTATTTCTATATTTATTGAACATCTGCTTGTGTTCACTGGTATTCTTTTTTAAATTATAGTTTTATAATTATCTCTGTAGCTTTTAATCCACTAAAATAATTTCAAAATATTTTTAGTGAGCTTCTTTGTTGCTTTCTTTGGTTTTTTACTTCTCTAGGACACAATAGTTCTATCTTCAGTAACAAACGTTCATCTGTCGGCTTACAAAGAAACTTGTACCACAATGGGTCCCAGATTCAGCCATCTGTGCCTAAAACTTCATTGATAATTGCTTGCAAATGGGCAGCTACCTGGTTATTGACATAACCAGTGTTGCTATTTTTGTCTCAAGAAAATTCCCCCTTTCTTTATCTACCTTAATTTCATGTCCAGTTTTAAATAATTCAAGCATTTTGAGGATGTCACGGCCAATGGAATTTCAAGTAAACTTAGCAAATCTTCCTCCGCCCCCACCCCAGTTTCTTCTTTAATGGATTAAGCTCGGGCATTATTTCTGGAACAACTACATAAAAGTCTGATTGAATTTCATCATCCATAATCTTCTGAATCAGATCAGTTCCTCCTACGAAGGCAGTTCCATTTTCTTCTATTTAATCTTGACGCATCCCCTGTAAGTACAGCAACTTTGATTTCTGAAGTGGAATGTTTATTGAAAAACGGAAAGCATTGGCAATGGCTCTACTTTTTTCTTCTTTCTCAGTGCTATATCCAGTGTCAATCAAGATAAATAGCTTGCTTTAGATTTTCAAAGTACAGGATTTGAAACTTCTTAAGTAAGTGAATAGCTTTCTCTACCTCATACATCTGCTTTGGATATAAGCGTTTCAAGTAAGCATCATCCTTCGTTCACCTTCCATAAAGGGATATGACTATTTTTTCTATCTCATCTTTTTTTTTTTTTTATCCAATGCTTTTTCTTTGGCATTTTTTGTTCGTTTCTTTTGCAGGCTTCATCACAGCAGCAAATTGTCTAGTGGGCCCTGGAATGCATACGGAACAATGATAAAAGGTGTCTGATTGGCCATCTTTTGGAAAGACTAGCCTTTGATACTGTATCAAGGCTCTACCGAGGCATTTTACCGTGGCCACGATGTTGACGGTTCCAGATGGTGTTAACCCACTGCTACCTGTATTCTGAGAGCATAAAGGTTCCTGAGATAGAGTAGCTTGCTTCAGGGAGCTTGCAGACTAGTGGAGAAAACAGTTTATTAATATAATTTTCCCCACAAAAAAAGTGCTGGCACACAGTATCAAATTGCTTAGGGGAAAATTTTAGCTCTATAAAAAGAACTGTAGATTTGGCTGAAAGCTTTGAAATTTTTTTTTTTTACTATATAGTATATTAAGACTGAATATTGGTTGTATATTCAAAGCAGAGTTGAGCTAGTACTATCTCAAACTTCTCGCAAAAAACTGATTGTTAATTTTCAGGAATTTTGAGAACCAATCATTAACAGTTATTTTAAAATATGGTATATAAAGCTACTATTAAATAAACTATGTTAGAAATAAAAAAATTACAACTCATCACTCTCTAATTATTTGACTACATTTTACTACTCTATACGCTCTTGAGGTTATTTACACCTACATGTACAGTGGAAATACTACGTAATAATGTTGTTGCTACCCATCTTTTCTCAACTCCATATTTAGAGGCATCATGGCAATAACTCAAAATTGGCCTTGGTGGGAGGATTTAAACATTGATAACAGGCAAGCATTATAAATGAATGCTTAATTTATTGTTTTTTTTAATTTATTTATTTCTGTTATCTATATTTTATTATTTAACTTTATTGTCTAAACTTAATAAGTGATAGAGAAATGTTAATACAGCAGATTAAACTTAAAAATATCTGTAGCTGTTTCACTGAAATAGTACAAAAATTGAGGAGCTTTCTTCTAATATTCAAAAAGTTTTAAAATTAAATTAAATTAAATTTTTTATTGTTTTAAAAATTATTTATTTTAATTCATTTCAAATTTACAGTACATTGGTTAGACATCTATATAGTTCATAGAATGATCCCCTCAATTGTTCCTCCCTCCCCTGCCCTTCCACCTAGCCAACATATTAATGCCAACTGCATTCCCTATGCTGTGCTTCCTATCGCCATGACCATCTATCAACTACTAATTTGTACTTCTTTAGCCTTTCACCCCATTATCCCAGCCTCCAACCCCCCCTCGTCCATCCCCAAATTGTCCACCATATTTGTAAGTCTGTTTTTTTATTTAGTTTGTTCTTTTCATTCCTTAGATTCTGCATATAAGTGAAATCATGTGGTATTTATATTTTCTTTGTCTGACTTATTTTACTCAGCATAATAACCTCTAGGTCCATCCATGTCATTGCAAATGGTAGGATATCACTTTTTTTTAATGGCTGAGTAATATTCCATATATATATATAGTATAATATATATGTAATATATGAACCTAATTTATCCAATCATCTGTTGATGGGCATTTAGGTTGTTTCCATATCTTGGTTATTGAAAATTATGCTGCCATGAATATTGGGGTGCATAGATCTTTATGAATTATTGTTTTTGTTTTCTTTGGATAAATACCCAGAACATATGCCTTTGTTGTTTCACTTTCATCTTACCATTTAATAAAATTAATAAAATTAAATAAATATTCAAGTAGATATTGATGTTGCAGCCACATGAATTATCACATACAATCATAGGTTAGCTATGGATATATAGTTCACCAAAAATCAGTGAAAGCATTCTGGGAAAATAAATTGGCTATATAGAATTTACAGTAAGTTGTATTGTATACTTTATTCTTATTTGTAAGTTATGTGCTACTTACTGTCTATGTGAATCAAACATATAATAAACTTGTGTTTGCGTAGTATATATGATATATATATTTATATTTGTTTTTATAAGACAGTTGTTAAGCATTTACAGGCACACCCAGATAAAAGAGCACAAGAGTTTAAAAAACAAACACAGGATTATATTTATTAGTTTTTTTCTCCCTAATATTCTTTATAATGTCTCAGTGTTATTTTCCAGTTCTGCAGGGAAATTACAAGATAAGTTATAAAGTAAATTATATGTTTATATACATATGTATGTTTAGATATTTTATACACATATCATATATTAATGTATGTGATTGAATTATAATTAACACAAAACATGCACAAATTTTAAATATACAGTTCAATAACTTTTATAATTTTATTAGTGTGATTATCTTCTTCAGGTAAAGTTAGAGAACATTTCTAGCTACCTAGAAATTTCCTGAATGACCCTTCTTTTGGCCACAAAATTAGTCACTATTTTCATATCTGTCTCCATGGATTAGTTTTACTTTCCTTGAGATACCTATAAGTAGAGAAATACACTATGTTCTATTTTTGTCTTTTTCACTCAATGCTTTTATATTTGTAGCTTGCATCAGTAGTTCATTTTTATTTACTGCTGTGTAGTATTCCAGTGTATGAAAATGCCCCCAATTGTTTTATCCTTTTTCTTATCAATGGACAGTGTGTTACTTCCAGTGTGAGACTCTTAAGAAAAAAAAGCTTAGTAGGAAAAGTTTGAGAATTTCTATGTATGCTTCCTTGATTTTTTTCTTTTAAAAAATCCTTTGTTCAACTGTGGCTGTGGAGTGGGGATTTGTGGCATTTATTATGTCAACATTCAAAAGAACTCATGCAGTTGGCATTAATATGTTGGCTAGGTGGAGGGCCAGGGGAGGGAGGGAACACTGGGGGAACTGTTTTATGAATTATATAGACGTCTAACCAATGTACTGTGTACTTGAAACTAATGAAAATAAATGGATAATTTTTTAAAAAAAGAAATCTAATTAAGAGGCTTTTTATAAAAAGTAACTTGCCTGTATTCTTTAAACAGTTCAATTTCATAAAAGATAGAAGCTGAGGAATGATTCCTAATTAAAGGAGATCCAAGAGGACAGGTAAACTAAATGCACTGAGTGATCCTGCACTGGATCCTTTACTAGAGGGACAAATCTTGCTATAAAAATATTATTGAGACATTTGACATAATCGAGTCCCCAAATAAGAGTCACATTAATAATTTAACTTTTCAGAGTTTTATAAAACAGAATCCTGTCCAAAATTCTTGGAAAAATCAGTGAAAGAACTTACAGACTCCCTCCTTTGCTAGGTACCAATGTCCGTTACCACTTGCTGTCTTGATGGCAACTCTGATCTCTCTTTCCTTTTCTCCCTTCTCTGTTCCCATTTTGAAGGGAAATTTTTTTCTGTGACCTTTGTCAATAGATGATTCACAGCTGATTCTAACTCAGATCTTTACTTGTCTGCATTCTTTGTGGTCTTCAATTACAAAAATTTGCTGAATTAAAATAATACTGATTGTATCCTCTGAGTAGTATAAGTTTTGGGAGAATGAAAGAAAAAAAGAAAAACCTCATATTTGTTAAGAGTTATGTAAGTACATAAACTTTGATTCATGTAATCTATTTGGTCGTCAAGCCAGTAAGGTAAGTAGGAATAACTACCTCCCATTTCTGTAGGAAATAGAAATTTAAAAAAATATTAAACAACTTGCTTGAATTCACATAGCTAGTTATTTGGAAAGGCACAGTTTGAACCCAAGACTTCTCACTGTAAGTCCTGGACTTGTTTGTTGCAAAAGACAACTCTGAGCTCCAGATCTGAATAATTGAGTGGATAATGATAAGAATAGCAGTATATAGGGAGAAGTAGTAAGAGCATTCATTAGGGATGATGTTCTGCTCAGCCTTAATTTTTAATTATTTTCCAGATTAATAATTTAATTAAAACATTAACCTTCATTCTTTGACAATATCACAGAATTTGTTAAATCTCAGTTATAGTACTTACTAGCTGTGATTTATTGTATCCTCTTTCTAATCACAATAGTTTCTTATAGTTCATCTCATTGTATCTGTCATTGTTCTTAGAACAATGTTTTCCACAGTGTGTAATCGATAAATGCTTCTTGAAGGAATTGGATTTATATCTCTAAATAACAGATTTACAATGACACATTAAATATAGAAAATGTAAGACCGCAATAATAGAGGTTTACATTAAATTTAAGAATGTAATGTTTTTATAGGCTGAGTTATAGAAAAATTTCCTACTTAAATTTTTGTAAGAAAGCTGCAAATGAAAGTGGGAATAAGGGGGTTTCTAAATTCATAATATGCCTGTTAAGTGAAGTTTGCAGGTGCCTCATTGGCATGGGTCTGTTTTGGACCACAGCAAATGTAATAAGTGGGTTAGATTCCAGACCTGCAACTGCCAAGGGGTTGAGTATAAGATCAATAATAGGCTGCATGAGGGAGAGAATAATCAAAGGCGAAGAAAATGAAAGAGTATACACAAAGCCCTGGTCTAAGGTCTAATTGTATTATTGACAATGCTAAAGAGGTATAAAGTCATTTCAGATATAATTGTCTTAATATAATCAGAGTGATTAAACTGACATCACTGAGCAATCTACGGGCAGAGAGGTGAAAAGGAGTTCCTCCCTTCTCACAGGTTGTCTTTTTATCATTACTGACCTCTGACCCAATAGAATAATTAGTTTCCATTGTGTTAACCTGTTAGAAAGTACAAGCACGTATTATTGCAATTATAGAAGAATTTTTTTCCCAGACCAAAACATTATATTTAGAGCAAGTCCTTCCCTTAGCAGCCGTTGTAAAGATAATAAAGGCATCATGCAACAGTACTCTTTTTTTTTTTTTTAAATTTTCTGTTGAGGATAAGTTTTATGTTCTTACATATTGTAAGAGTAGAAAATTTACTGTTTTGAAAACTACTAAATCATTCTAAAAGCAACAGAGTATTGTGTAAATGTGTGGTATGAAATATAAAAGTGGGAAGAAAACCATGAATAACAGGTATGGTAGGTAGAAAGTCTCTTCATAAATAATGTTTTGACAGTTGAGTGCTTCATGGGCTGAAGAAAAATGTACATGAGGGCTATTAACGACCAGTCTGTTTATAAGTTCCTGAGTCAGAAATTATAAATGTGTGTTGCTATATTGGTTTATTATAATTACTGTGTTTCTTTATCCAAGAAAGGCTAGTAGTACACAAAGATTTCTCAACTAAAATATCATATTATTGAGAATGGATAATTTGATCAAATGGATAATTTTGATTGATTGATTTTCCTGAGCCTGACTCAAAGGTTTGACATTTATAATTTTTCAGTATGTATTGCTTGAGTTTTATAGATGTTTAAACTGTTTTCTAATTGTTTACTCTTTAATAACATCCATGAAGGTTTTCCTAGTGCAAATATTCTATTAGTCACTATATAAGTTTATTATTTATATAAATCTCTATATAAGCACATGAATACAAATGAATAGAAACAAGAAAAAGCTTTTTTGCTCATGCAGTACTACTGATAGGTATTGATTATTTTAGGGGCTTAAAAAACAAGGATGTTAATTAAGAAAATGACCTTGAGCACAATAGATACACTATCAAATTCTATCTAATATCTAAATTCTTTTTTATGATTGTAGAGGGGCTCTTTTGAATAAGTCAATGGTCTTCAGCATGCCACCTATATTTATAAAGTTATATTGGAGCACCACCATGCTCATTTTTATTGTTAGTGGCTGCTTCCTTGCTACAATGGCAGAGTCTAGTAGTCGTGACAGTGATCTTCACTGACCTTATCCTCCACATATAGCCTAAAATATATGCTAGCCCTTTTACAGAAAAGAGTTTGCTAACCTCCAGGCAAAATGAAATGAAAGAGAAAATTGTCTGGAAGTCTTTGCTGTTCTCAGTTCTGAAAAAGTGACTATGCACACTCATACAAACACATACACATTGTAATTTTTACTGAAAGTAAGTATCAAACAAGAAAAGAGAGTAATTGTAGTCCCTTCTGTATGTACTGACTTTTCTAAATATCATATAAAATATATTTGTTTTGTTTTGTGTACTGTTTCAGAGTTTAGTTCTTCCACATAATCATTTAATTTGCTATATACACCCTTAAAAATAGATAATGTAGAATTATCATACTTTCTATATGAATCAATTAAAGTTCTAATTTTAGAACTTCTTTGAGTACCTCACAAATAAATGTAATGAAAATCTCAATCCTTAAGTCACACTTCTATTTCTGTCAGTTCCCTTTTGGCAGAGATGCTCTTCTGTGTTTATTGTACTGTTTACTCTTTCTAGGAATATGGAAAGACTATACTTTCTAACCTTTCTTATAGTTAAATTGGGTCATATGACTGAGTTTTGGCCAATGAATTGTGGATTAAATTTAATCCTAGGTATTTTATTTATTTATTTTTGATGCAGTTGTAAAATGAATTGTTTTTTAATTTCTCTTTCTGATAGTTTCTTGTATAGAAATGCAACCAATTTCTGAATATTAATTTTGTATCCTGCTACCTCACTAAATTCATTTATTACTTTTAATAGTTTTTTTGGTGGAATCTTTAGGGTTTTCTATATATAGTATCATGTTATCTGCAAATAACAGTTTTACTTCTCTCTTTCCAATTTGGATGACTTTTCTTTATTTTTCATTTTTTTTTTTGTTTGACTGCTGTGACTAGAATTTCCAATAGTATGCTGAATAAAAGTGATGAAAGTGGACATTTTTATTTTGTCCCTGAAATTTAAGGAAAACACTTTTAGCTTTTCCCCATTGATTATGATGTTAGCTGTGGGTATGTCATATATGTGGATTTAACATAATACTTTATTATGTTAAAGTATGTTCCCTCTAGTCCCACGTTGCTGAGAATTTTTATCATAAATGGATGTTGGATTTTGTCAAATGCTTTTTCCGCATCTATTGATATGATCACATGACTTTTATCTTTCAATTTGTTAATGTGGTGTATCACATTAATCGATCTGCAGTTATTGAACCAAACTTGCATCCCTGGAATAAATCCAACTTGATCATGGTGTGCGGCATTTTTAATGTATTGCTGTATTTGGGTATTTTGTTAATATTTGTTAAACATTTTTGCATCTGTGTTCATCATGGATACTGGCCTATAGTTTTTCTTTTTGTAATGACTTTTGGTTTTTGGAATTAGGTCTATACGGTGGCCTCATAAAATAAGCTTGGGAGACTTTCCTCCTCTTGAATTTTTTGAAATAGTTTGAGAAGAATAGGTACTACTCATTCTTTGAATATTTGGTAAAATTCATCTTTAAAGACATCTGGTCCGGGACTATTGTTTATTGTGAGTTTTGATGACTGATTTGATTTAATTAGTAGTAATTAGTCAGTCCTGATTTTCAAGTCCTTTTTGGCTCAGTCTTGGAAGATTGTATGTCTTTAGGAATGTATCCATTTCTTCCAGATTGTCCAGTTTTTTGGCATATAATTGCTTGTAGTATTTTCTTATAATCTTTTGTATTTCTGTGTAGTCAGTTGTTACTTCTCTTCTTTCATTTCTGATTTTATTTGGATCCTCTCTCTTTTTTTTGGTGAGTCTGGTTAAAGGTTTATCAATTTTGTTTATCTTTTCAAAGAACCAGTTCTTGGTTTTATTGATCTCTTAGATTCTTTTTTCAGACTCTATTTCATTTATCTCTGCTTTTATTTTTATTACTTCCTTCTCTCTACTAACTTTGGGCTTTCTTTTTTTCTAGTTCCTTTAAGTGTAAGGTTAGATTGTTATTTGAGATGTTTCTTGGTTCTGTATTTCTATAAATTTCCCTCTTAAATTAGTCTTGCTGTGTACCATAGATAATGGGTCATTGTGTTTTTATTTTTATTTTTCTCAAGGTATCTTTTGATTTCTTCCTTGATCTCATTGTTAACCCAATTATTGTTTAGTAGCATGTTAGTTAGCCTCCATGTGTTCATGTATTTTTCATTTTTTTTCTTGTAATTGATTTTTTGTTTCAGACTATTGTGGGTGGAGATAATGACCGATATAATTTCAATCTCCTTAAATTTACTGAGACTTGTTTTGTGGCTTAATGTGTGATCTATCTTGGAAAATGTTCTATGTTTACATGAGAAGAATGCATATTCTGCTGCTTTGGGGTGAAACATTCCAAAAATATTAATTAAATCCATTTGGTCTAGTGTATCATTTAAGGCTGCTGTTTCCTTGTTGATTTTATGTCTGGAAGATCTGTCACTGGTGTCAATGGAGTGTTGAATTTCCCTACTATGACTGTTTTATTGTCCATGTCTCATTTTATGTCTGTCAATTTGCTTTCTATATTTGGGTGCTCCTATTGTGGATGCATAAATGATTACTAGGGTTATGTCTTCTTGTTGGATTGATCCTTTTATCATTATGTAATGTCCTTCTTTGTCTCTTATTATAGCCTTTGTTTTAGTCTATTTTGTCTGATGTAGGTATTGCTACCCCAGCTTTTTTCTTCATTTACATTTGCATGAAACATCTTTTTCCATCCCTTTACTTTCAGTCGGTGTGTGCCTTTCGATCTGAAGTGGGTTCTTGTAGACAGCACATGTGTGGGTCTTGTTGTCTTATCCATTCAGCTACCCTGTGTTTTTTTTCATAGGAGTATTTAATCCATTTACATTTAAAGTAATTATTGATAGGTATATATTTATTGCCATTTTATTATTCATATTTATGTTATTTTTTTTCTTCTCCTCTTCTTTTTAGAGAAGTATCTTCAACATTTGTTGTAATACTGGCTAAGTGGTAGTGAATTCCTTTCACTTTTTTTCTATCTGGCAAGTTCTTTATCTTACCTACAATTTGAATCGATAGCTTTTCTGGATAGAGTAGTCTTGGTTGTAGGTCCTTGCTTTTCAGCACTTTGAATATTTTTGTGTCAATCCCTTCTGGCCTGCAAACTTTCTGTTGAGAAATTAACTGACATTCTCATGAGCGTACCCTTGTAAGTAATTAACTGCCTTTCTCTTGCTGCTTTTAAAATTCTGTCTTTGTCTTTAAACTTTACATTTTAATTTTGAGGTATCTTTGTGTAGGTCTGTTTGGGTTCACCTTGCTTGGTACGCTCAGCTCACATGGAGGGCTGCTGCTGCCTGCCTCAGGCCTATAGATCCTTGAAATTTGTTCAAGAAATACTGCAGCTATGGCTGTTGCTGGTTGCCCATCACCTAAAGTGTTTCCCGAGATGTGTGAGCCAAAGCTTATTGATTGATTTCAAGGGAACCTCTTTCTGAGAGCTCATAGTGGCGCTGGTTGCCCAATAAACACCCAAATTGTGAAATTGCCATGGGCAATTTTCAAGTTAGGTGGGGCAGGGTCTCAGGGAGTTACCTAGAGGGAGTGAGTAGATCTCACCTAGTCAACGCAGATTCAGATTTGACCAAATGGGTGGAGGGTTCAACATAAGCAAGACGGCACCCACCTGCAGGTTTGCACAGGAAAGCTCAACAAAAGGACAATAGTGGTTGTCCTTCTAGCCCTTCCCCACAGCTCAGGCTTTTCCTGTATGTCTCTGGCACTTCCCGAGCTACCGTTCCTCCACTGGGGCCCGAGGTGAGTGCCCGCGAACAAGTGAATCTGTTAGTAGGCCCTTCAAGGGGACATCTGGATTTTCATCTGCTTTCTGTCTCACCCAGTCAGCTGGAATCTGCACTGATTCTCACAGCCAGTACCTCCTCTCCCTGGTACTGAAACTCTGGACAAGGGACCCCGGTGTGGAGTTGGGCCCTGTCGCTTTTCTGGGGTGCCTCTGCAGTCAAGATATCCTTCCAATGCTCAACCACCACAGTGAGTGTAGGATCAGCCTGTTTCCTCTCCACCTCTTCTACCAGCTTCCATGTGGTCTTTTCTTTATATCCCAATTATAGATGTTCTATTCAGCTAGTGTTCAGATTATTCTCTAGGTTGACTGTTTCATAATTTAGTTGCAATTTTAATGTGGTCATGGGAGAAGTTGAGCACATTGTTTTACCTACTTCGCCATCTTGATTTGAACACTTGAGTTTGTTTTTCACCTGCTGATTGTATAGAATAAAAAAAAAAACACTTATGAATCAAGAGAATGGGTTTGAATCCTGATTCTGCAAGGGCCTGATTTGATGAGAACTAAATCTGACAGTTTATTAGCATATCAATCACAACTTTGGGTGAGTATGTGTTTGAGGGTATAGTTATGCTGTTGTCCTTAGGCTAGCTCTTGGCTACCCTGTGCTAGCTCCCAAAGTTCTTGGTAATGCAATCAAAAACTGTAATCTTACCCAGCATGAGGTGTTGGTAATATAACCACAAAGCTGTTCTCTTATCTAGGGTGTTTATGCAAAGTCAGTTTAACTGAGGTCCTAAGCTTAATTCTTATTTATTCTCCAGTTCCCTGCTGAGTCTTTATCTCTATTCTGGGATTTGAGAACCAACTGTGCTAACTGGATCTTGAAAACCTATTCAGCTTTCCCAGGGATTAGACCATGATGATGAAGTCTTTATTTAAAAATGTGTGCTTGTGGTTCTGGGTTACCATTCATTATTTAAAAATTGAGTTGGTGACTGATAGCCATAAACGTGGATCGGCATGGAATGGGGGAGGACCTGAATTGTGAACCAAATTCACAGTTTGCTTAGTTAGTTCTAACTGCAGTTTATTCTTTTCATCATTCTAGCCTACCATTGATGTCTCAGTGTGGTCCGTAGTTTTATAGCTTATGTTTATTGGGCAGGGAAATGAAATTTTAATAATGAGGAACTAGAGAACATCTGCTTTCCTTAGAGCAAGTGTCAGAAGGCGAGACAAGACCCCAGTGTTTTATTTTCGAGAGACTGAAGATGCATACATAGAATTTTATCATGGAGGAAAGCTCAAAGACTCACTGGGGTATTAGGTGGGAACTGAGGTATTAGGTGGGACAATTGTTCTTTAGAAACAGGGCTATTAAAACAGGAGCACCATTCTGGCTACAAGGATGAGACAAAGGACTTAGAACTCATTCTGATGATACCACCATGAGTGAAATAGCTTCCAAACCAGTGATAAAAAAAAAGAAAGAAAAAAGAGCTGCCCTAGATGTTTGAAACCTGAGAAAAGAGAGTAAAACACAATGAAAATATCTTTTGTTCTGAGAAGTTATTAGGGACTAATTATTGTTAAAAAAAAAAAAAAAAGATTCTCCATAAGTAATAGAGATACATCTGAAAAGAATGAAGAAATGGATTAAACTGTCACTATCACTGAATTGCCATTAGAGAATGCCCTGTCTATAAATATATTGCCTGTTTTATGCCAAAGGTTGCTAGTGAGAAGTCACGTGATGTAAAATACACATAGTAATTGTCTTAGACATTATTAGCCAGGCATCCAAAAGCATCAATCACAATGAGGAAAGATTTGGCATGTTGGCTCCCATATTTGATTGCTCCTAAGAACCATTCCCACCCGTGGAATTGTATGAATCCATAATTTTATTAATATTTCATTCATTCTTTCCTTTATTATTCATTCATTTAGCAAATTTTATTGAACATTTATTCCACTACATGTAGATCAAGAAAAAAATTACAAATCTGTGTAACAGTAGTTCTGGAGCTTATAAATATGAAAAAAAAAAACACTTTGTAAGAGGTTGAGTAAGGAAAATTTCAAAACAAATGTGAGGGGAATATACAACTCAAGCTGTTATCCAGGTTATACTTCAGGGTATACCCAGATACTAAGGTTGTAAGAATTTAAGACCTGTTAACTTGGTTCCTGTATAATTATTAAAGATGTGTCCAAAATGCTGAACTTCAGTGTTATGAGCAGGGGTCTTTATTTAGGAAGGTTATTTTAGAACTCCAGAAAACCTCACCCCCTAGCTAAAGGCCCTATGAAGAAAAAAGTCCCTTTGTAAATTATAGATGAAAACCAAGCTTAATTGTAGGACCCACTATAACTGGAGAGCTTCTTAGTCTTCTACCCAGTGGGATCAAAGAGAGTACCCAAAGATGTGAATCATAAACAGTCAATATTGCTAGGAAAGAAACATAATAGGCACTGTGAAAACTCTGCTGCGTTCTAATTAATGTTAACCTAGATGAATCTTCTGCCCAGAAATGATCTTTTTTAAATAAAAAGAAATATAAAATTCCAGATGTAGGTAAGAAGACAAGAGGAGTAAAAATAATCATTAGTTTAAAATGGTCATTTCCTTAATGCAGGTCATTTTGTTTATTGTCAAAGGATACATCAGAGGGGAAAATGTGCAATGGATCTCTTTGTCATGCAGCTTCTTAGTCTTACTGCTAAGACCTCTCATCTGATTTGTTTCTGCTTTATTCTGTGGGTACAAAATCTACTCCTAGGCATGAGAATTCTAAAGGTTCCTACCCAAAGACCATTAGCTCATTTCATTCATCATTTAGTGCTTATCTATCACTGAATTTGTGCACTGGTTCTAGCAATAAAACTTTTGTTCTATGACTAAGCTCTTGGCTTACATTGCAGTTCTGGTAAAAAGATGAGTGTCTCATTCTTCAATGCTTTAAATTATCCTTTGGTCCCTTGAATATATTGCAGTGTTTTCCAGAGATAGGTTCTAACATATTGTCACAAGTTTGTCTGGGGACTAGTTCTATCCTAAATTTCAGTAGTTTGGGTTGAAGTCTATAGCTGTTCTTTCCTAAAGCCCGTTATCCTTCCACTTGGTCCTATCGCCTACACTTCCACATCTGTGATGGTATTTACCACGTGGTCTGCTCCTAGTTCCCAAATAATAGTTACATAACCTGAATGCAAGTTATTTATTCTCTTTGAGATTCAGTTTCCAGAAAAATACAATAAGCAGGTTAAACAATAAGAATGCTATTATTTAATCTCTTCCAACTCTAGGTATGTAGCGAGAACATCCTTATAGCTCTTGCTAAAAGGCCATGTTACAGAGTTCAAATATGCAAGCTTGCTACTCTGTTCCAAGCTGACATTACTCAAAATTATAAATGCATTAGTTTCTTCTTTTCACAAACTTAGCTGCTTAAAACAATATACATTTTCTGTAAATTATAAAGCTGGGCACAGCTTGTGTCATTTGCTCAGATTCTCACAAGACCACAGTCTAACCACTGGCTGAGACTGTGATGGCATCTGAATCTTGAGGTCTTCTTTCACAGACACTGGTTGATGGTAGAATTCCGTTTCTTACAGTTGTAGGACTGAGACCCTTAGCTCCAACAGATTGCCTGCTATTATCTACTATGTGACATTATCCACAACAAGCAGCAATTTTCTTCTTCAAGGGCAACAGAAGAGCATTGCTGCTACTTCTGCTATTTCTGACCTGTACACAGTCTTTTAAAAGCTCACTTGATTGGGTCAGGCCCAACCAAAATAAAACCCTTTAGATTAACACAAAATGAACTGATCTGGGATCATAATTACATTTGCCAAATCCCTTCAACTTTGACATAAAATGTTAACAAAATCAGGTGGAACATATCCATAATATTCACAGGTCCAGACCACACTCATATATATATAGCATGTATATCACAGGGAAGGACTCTTGAAGCATCTTATAATTCTGCTACCAGAGTAACCCTATTCACACTGGAAAAAGGTAATGTGCACAATTTTCCATACGTATTATTGTTTACTACCCAGAGGAAGTCTATCCATCATATACACAAAACATACAATAGTGTTAACATCAGTGAAGAAGGTGTCCTTTGCTACTTGCCTGTTTTGTCAGACTTTATTTCCTAACACTGGTCTGTTTCAACTCGTTCATTCAGCAAACATTTTCTGAGATTCTCCTATGATGGAAGTGCAATACTAGGGCTAACATTACAGAGAATGTGACCATGTATCTTGGAAGAGCAATATCTACTAATTTAAGAGATGTAATCCCAATATTAAAGTGCAACATGGAATTGGTATAATGGGGATATATTCAAAGAATGTAAATACAGAGAGAAAATGCTATCAACTTTGAGAAGCAGTGTGAAGCAACGAGGAAAGACTTCATATAGAGGTCACATTGGAGCTCAGTCTTGAAGGATGAGCGAAAGTTCGTGTGTGCACAAGAGGAGTCATGGAGATTTTAGGTTGGGAGAAATGTTCCACTAAGACACAAAGTCATTTGAAGAATGCTCTAGATGACACTTAATTTTTAGTCTGGAATCAAATAATAGAGATCCTAATTTACCAGTGATGCATATAGATCAAATTAGAGGCTTATGAAAAATATTATTTTCTCGCTTTAATTTCTGTATCACATCCATCTTCTTAAGGTTACATGTGCAGAACCACTTGTTCTCCCCTTAGATGCTTATTATTCAGAAGTACTAAAACTTTTTTACTTGTCATTTTGGACCCTTCACAATCCATTTTGTTCAATCTTTTCAATCTCATAATTTCACTCCTTTTCTTAAAATCTTAAAAGGTTTTTCCATTTTACTTAGAATAAAAGCCAAACTTCTTACACATCCTTGAAGATCCAACCAATTCTAGATTTTACTTCTCAAACCCAATCAACAACACATATGGTTCAGTTCCATCTTTGGGCTCCTGGAAATTATTGAGATGCTTCAGCAATGGCTTTACAGGTGGCAGCTTTTAATTTTGCTTGAAATACTCTTCCCTCAGATTTTCATTGGTCTGGTTTTTATCTGTGGTCAAGGCCTCAATACAAACAATATCAAGTCCTTAGAAGATTCTTCTCTGATTCTACAGTGTAAGTAGCCTCCTTTACCACCTCATTGTCAGTCTCATCACCCTGTTTAATTATTTTTTTTCTGAGTGCTTCTCATTTTGTGAAATTGACCTTCTTTTACTGTTTTATTTTTAGTTTTTAATTTGTTATCATTAGAATATAAGCTTCTTGGTGTGCTTCCTACTGTATCTCCAAGGCCCATAACAGTGCCTGCCTGCCATAAAATTAGACATGCAATAAATATTTGTTAAGTGAATGTATAAGTGAAGCATGAATCTTATCTGCCTTCATTGTTCATTCTATTGTTCCTTAGAGAATGACCTCAGTAATACAAAGAAAAGTCTTGGCTATATCATTTTATCTTTGCTTTTTTCCTATGGCACCCTTCTGTTTTATTATATTTTCTTTCTCTTTGTTAAAAGTAAGAAGAAGTTATATTGATGTTTTTTGGCTCTCACAACATTATACATATATGACCTATTCAGTAGAAGACGTAATTAGAAAGTATATCCAGTATTATGTATTTCCTAAATGTATCCTGCTGAATTGACCATATTTTGTTGATTACTAATTTGAATTATTGACAGAAAGCTGTTTTCTAGAGTATATGATAGATTACTCTCTCTCTCTGCTCTCCTCTGCCTTTGGCAGGAACAGCTAAAAATGCTACATATGATGCTCTTTGTTGGCGTCTCTCCTTTAGAAACAATTTTGCACTATATATCACAGGATGTCTGTGAAGAATTAGTGAAGTTCAACTTAAATACGATTTATAGCACATCAAGTCCAAGAGTAGAATTGGGAGCCACACTGTGACCTCGAAGCAATCTTTATTGATCCAACTAGGTTTTAATAATATCAATCAAGATGAACTCTGACAACTACTTGATATTTTTTGGCTACGTGAGAATTTCACCGACATCTTTAGATTCTTTCCTCATCTGTCTCCTTTTTTGCCATCCTCTCTCCACTATCAAAATTCATTTATGGCCAGATCCGTTGACTCGGGGGCCCTAGCCTCTTAATATGGTAGAAAACAAAGATATTTTCAAGCTGCTTTTTTCTCTTCATTTTATTCTGTAGGTCTGATGACACAAAAGCAGCTGTCTTGCTCTTAGATAAAATATACCTTCTCTTGATTACCTAAATTTCAAATAATTTACTTTAAGAAGTAAGGAATAGTACACATTTTTATGGTGAAAACTTTCCAAATATTTTTAACCTTACAAAGACTGTTTTGGAACTTGGAATCCAGTGAGATATTATTTCATCTGTACTGGTTTTTTTAGGAAGTCATTAATTTTGCTTCTGCAAATACACTTTCTTCATCCCCATTTTTTGCCAAGTGAACAATAAAAATTGCTAGTGGATAGAAGGGGCAGGTGTCTTAGAGAGAAATAGAGTGGACTTTTCTTTTAGTATGTTTTTAATTTAACCTCTGTATATGCTTCCCCTATAATCAGAATAGTTTCTTTTTTGTTTATAAATTTATTGCAGTTTGCATAACTTCTGATTTGTATTATAGTTAGTTTTGTTCATGGTTCCTTTACTAATTTAGAACTATGTTTCATTAATTTTCTTTCTGACTACCTACTCATTGATTTAAATCTAGCATGTTGACAATATACTATCTAACTATTACATAAATATTTATTGAAACCTACTATGTGCTAGACACTATAATTATGTATTTGATGTATAAAAAAGAGTATTAGACTATCATATGCTAATTTAGTGGAAAATACACATAGAACTTTTACTTAGCACTATATTATGATTGCACTGTTAAATGACAGAAATAAATTCAAACCTAGAATTTTCATGTATTTTTTCTATTTTAAAACAGCAATTATAAATGTCACTTATCCCACTATAAACCATCCAATTTTTTTTTCATCTAAGAAGCAAAAAATGCCATCAGGAATATTTTAGAGAAAATAGAATTGGCCTTGCTCATGAAATCACTGGCAAACTGGCTTTTCAAAATAATGGTATGATATAACAGGGTTTATGAGTATGCCATGCACTGTAAATGAAAATGTGTCCATTATCAACGTTTATTTCTTAAGACAATCCTTTGAGATTATCATACAATTATTTCACTTGATGTAGAAGTCAACTGAGGCTTAGAGGTGCTAAATAACTTTCCCAATGTCCCAGTGTAAGTGAAGCAGAGATTCAAAGTACCTGTACTATTCTGTCCTACAGTTAACCAGCTCGTTTTTTTATGACATGAGTGAGCGCTGATATTCTGCCAACATTCCTATCTGCATTCAAGTAAGTGTGGTCTTGAACTCTCAGCTCTACATACACTTCCCTAAAGAACTGAACTTTCTTCAAATAATCACAAGGTGGCAGTGTATCAAACCTTAATTCAAATGTTAAAGCATATGCATTTGTAGTATATTGATATTGGCCTCAGATGTAAAATCTGGAAAAAACTAATTGGTAGATGTTTAAACTAAAATAAAGCTGAGGAAGTTCTTATCATATCATTAGGAATTTAAATTCTAGATGATTTATGTTTGGGTATATGCTTTTCTTCTATGACGTACAAGGAAACTATTTCCCTTCATTTGATGAGATAGGCCATATATCAATTTTTGGCATTTTCTTATTTTCCATTTGAAACATAAATAAGTGTATCTATTACTCAATTATAATTTATGACCTGAAATTTTCATGATGGTTCTTATATAAAAATACTTTGACATGTTACAATTATCTAAGGATGCATTACTTTTATGAGTCATAACAGAATTCTTCTAATGTCATAAACAGTGCTAAGCAACTATAAATCATTATTACAGAGTCATTTAAGTGAACACTTCTTAATGTTCACATAAACTTAATGTTGAAATAATATACATTGTTTTGATTTTTATTTCTTAATATTTATGTCATCCCTTGATTCCATCACTATTGCTTTCAGGCCTTAATTATCTTTTTGGAGTTAATATCCTTCTTAACCAAAAGAATTAAGATGACTTCTGTTTAAGAGGCAGAATATTTAATTCTGATATTTCAGATAGATTGACACAGAATGAACCAGGAATGACATTTAAGAACTTATATGCCTTAAATGTGATTTTTAATTAAGCTTTCTCTTCTCATTGCTGGATTTCAATTATATTCAAATAATAAGAAGGAAGACCTTTCCAAGGCAGTCAAATAATACATATACATTCTTAAAGATACTAACAAAGACTATGGAGATAATTGTCTCAGCTCTGTAATTCAGAATGATTTTTTGTTTGTTTTGCAGCTCCTGTGTGAATTTTGATTTCTCTTCCTCAAACGCATCACAAGTCATTGTCCATCTTATTCATTCTTTATCCCTGCTGCAGCTAACTGTAAAGTAAGCATTCGACATTTTGTAGATATTCTGAATGTAGACCAGCTTTCTTATGCATGGAGAAAGTAAAATATAGATTTTTTTTTTTATGTCTCTAACACTTTACTCTGCTTTCTTGTGTGACAAATTATATCTCCAAAAAATTTCCTAATTTCTATTGACAGGTAATAAAAAACAAAAATATGGTAGAAATAAATATTTGAATAATGGTAAAAATATAATTACTTTGTTTCTGAATGCACATTGATGAAACAAAAAAATAGCAGTGTTACGGTGTTTTAGTTTTAAATTTAACCATTACTTCAAAATGCTCTTTTATTGTTTTCTGTAATGCTACTATTTACTGAAACAATTCATCAAATGAATTCAATTTGTTTTACATTTTATTTTCTTCAATTTATCTTGTGCATCAATATTTCTCAAATTTAATTCTATTTGTATAACTCTTCATTGTGTTTCTTCTTTTCAAAATCTATTTTTTTTTTCTCTTACTGTCTGTGAAAGGCTGGTGTCTGTTGTCTAGAGTAGAGGAATGGGCAGTAGACAACAGAGGAACTTATACTTCTGCATTCTAGTGGGTATTATTTATTATTTAAAAGATAAGCTGATCCTTCATCTAAAATTTTCTGGTACAATCTTTTATCATGGGAGATATGTTTTTCTTTTTTGTTACCACAGTGGATCACAAGAAATTTCAATACAAAAAATTTATTGTCTCCTAGAAAATCTAATGACAGAATGAGTTAAGTCCACAATACAAAATTGTGATCTCTACTTCTAGGTTGAATTTTAAGCTTTTTGCATATAATGAAATCTTGCATTATTTACCATTTTTAACAACTCTTGACTCCTAAAATTGGCTGCTGTGAGTAGAGGAATCATGATGAGAAATCTTGGATGCTCACATGGGTTTAAGAACAAAGGGTGCAATGATTCTTAAAATAGGTAACAGAGGGGTACTATTCCCTAACTTCCCTAAATTTTTTCTAGCTAAGTGCAGAGTGTATTGGCAAAACCTTTATGTGTAAGATTACCCATAGCCTTGTAATAGTATGTTATTTTAGATAATAAAAGTAAACTCATATCAACCTTAGTTTTTTGAATAAAAATATAGCATGAATTTCTTAAGGTAGGCTAGTTGGAGGGAAACATATGCTCCTACCATTGAGCTTAACGACTGGATCTTCTGCTTTGCCAAATATTCTCTTTTTCCCTAGGAGAAATATGTTCTTATTTTGTGTCAAATAATTTTGCTAAGTCTACTTACAACTGTCTGAAGATAAGTTTCATCATTGTCTACTTCAGTTTAATTTTTTATTTTTTACAATTTAGTTTTGAAACTTTTATTAATAAAAGTAGAGCCTATTCAAATAATTAAAATGCTTATGAAGAGTAAGTAGTGATTTTTCTGGAATAAAAGTAAAACAAGTAGTGATTTGTTTGTTACACAGTGGCCAAAAGGGAGGAGGATTGTGGGGCTGGTTAAAAAGTTGAAGGGATTAAGAAGTACAATAGAGAGTTACAAAATAGTAAATTACACCTTCAGGAATATAGTCATAATATTATGATAACTATATGTGGTGTCAGTTGGGTGTAAGACTTATTAGGATGATAATTTTGTAAGTTATAAAACATCTAACCACGATGCTGTAGACCTGAAACTAATATAATATTGAACATCAGCTGTAATTGAGAAATTTTTAAAAAATTAGTGATATTCGAACCATCAAGATAATCTGATATGAGTTACAAAGGTAATATTTTCTAATATAACTAATTTTAAAATAATTGTTCCAAAGTCACTTATAGTTTACCTAATGTATTGTATAAATATTTTATCTTTTCAAATTTTCAAATCTATAGAAAAGTGAAATAATTGGATAATAAAAAATCCATATACACTTTAGATAGATTAAGTATTAACATTTAAAAAAATAGTTGCTTTACCTTGTTCTCTATATCAATGCATGCATGTATCATTTTTTCTCTCTGTTAATATAAATGTGTTTGTGTGTGTGTGAGGGTTCCTTTCTCTACATTCTTGCTAAATCTTGTTGTTCTTGATTTATTGATGATAGCCATTCTGACAGGTGTGAGGTGATATCTTATTGTGATTTTAATTTGCATTTCTCTGATGATTAGTGATCTTGAGCATCTTTTCATGTGTCTATTGGCCACCTGTATTTCCTCTTTGGAGAAATATCTATTAATCTTCTGTTCATTTTTTGATTGGATTTTTGTTTGTTGTTGTTGAGTTATATATGTTCTGTATAGATTTTGGAATTAACCCCTTATCAGGTATATCATAAGTGAATATCTTCTCCCATTCAGTTGGTTGTCTTTTCTGTTTGTTGATGGTTTCCTTTGCCAGAAGCATGGATATTTTTAGCCTTAGAGATTTTCCTACATAAGCACAGTACTATTAGTACACTCAAAATAACTATTATTTATTCAATATAACATTGACTCTGAAAGTTTACTTGTGCCACCTGGGCAATTTCTACCTCCCAGGCAACTATAGTTCTGATTTCTATCATCATAATTAGTTTTGCCTATTCATATAATCGGAATCATACAGCTTTATTCTTTGCCTTTGGCTTCTTTCATTAAAATGAATGTTTTCCAAATTTATAATATGTTCTGTATAACTTTATTAGAAACTGTCAAAAAAGTTTTACACTGTGATTGTTCCATATTACACTCCTATCAGCAAATGTGTCAGAGCTTCATTTGGTTTACATCTTTACTAACGTTAAAGGCAACACATTGCTTTTGGTAAGCCCTGAGAAGACATGCAAGAAGTCTGGCTACTTTGAAGGCTCCATACTGTTAGAAATCTCAAGCTGAAGAGAAAATCATATGTTGGTGCTCTGCTCAACAGCTCTAGTGAGTTGAGTCTTCATTCATTCTAACCCAAGTACCAAACATAAGTAAAGATGCCACCAAAACAATTGCAGCACCAGTCATTGAGTTGCCCAGCTATTTTAGTAATTCCCAGTTCAGGACCAGACATTGTGGAGGCAGAGACATGACATCCCTACAGTCCTGTCTGAATTCCCAAACCACCGAATCCATGAGTGTAAAAAATGATCCTTTATGCCACTTAGTTTTAAAGTGGTTCTTATACAGTGGAAGACATTTGGATACATATTAGAAATTCATTATCATTCAGTTTGAAATTTTCTAGTTTTTCTTGTGATTTTTCTTTGACTCATGGTTGTTTTTTAGAAGTGTGTTGTGTTAAATATTTTGGATTCTCTAAATATCTCATTATTTTCATTTCTAATTTAATTACGTACATTTAGAGAACATGTTAGGGATAAATGCAGTCCCCCAAAATTTACTGAGACTTCTTTTATGGCCCCTGCATGGTATTTCTTGGTGAATGTTCTATGTACATTGAAAAGAATATGTATTCTTCAGTTGTTTTGTCTACTTCTTTTCTAAATATCAATTGGTTCAAGTTAGTTGTTAGATCTTCTATTTTCTTGCTGATTTTTTCAGTCCAGTTGTCCTATCAACTATTAAGAGAAGAATATTAAAATTAGATATCACTAATAAGGATTGTGGCTTTGTCTATTTCCCCTTTCAATTCTGTCAAATTTAATGTCATGTATTAATAATACTCATTATCAAGAGCATATGCATGTAAAATTTTTACATATTTTTTATGAATCTATATGTTCATTATAAAAGAACCCTTACTATCTCTGGCAAACCCTTCTTTTATAGTCTTTAGTCCAGTATTAACAAGTTCTTTTGTTTTTGTTTTGTTTTCTACTACTATATAACAACTTTTTTATACTACTTACATGGCATACCTTTTCAATTATGTTATCTAATTTCAATATGTTTTGGTGTTTAATTTTTAAATTTATCTCTTATAAATGACATAAGATCTTGCACCCTCCCTCCCCGCCCCCAGTTATCCATTTTGACAATATTTTGCCTTTTATTTGGAGTGTAAGTTAGCCTATTTGCATTTAATGTGATTATAGATGTGGTATACTTTAATTTTACTCTTTTACTATCTGCTTTTAATTGTTCTCCTTAATCTTTGCCTTTTTTTTTTACCGTCTTTTGTGAAGTTAATCAATTCTTGTTTTTAGAATTTATGTTTTTACTGTTTTTTTTTTGTTATTATTGTTAAAATCAAGACTTGCCAACAAGTTAGTGAGGAATACATGTTGTAAAGGAGACCAGCATCAGAGCATAGATTATTGACCAGAATTCTGTATATCATACTTAAAGATGACTCTTAAAAAGTAACGAGGGAGGCTGGGAAAAACATAGCAGAGTGAGAGATGTCCTCAGATCTTCTTGCCTTAAAACAACAAGTTGAACATCTAAAACTGAACAAAAAACACCCAAACTGCATACCAGCAACGTCTGAGCATGGGTTCTGCACATAAGAGCTACCACAGGTCAGAACCCTGGGTACTGGGTGGTGGACTGGGAGAAATAAACAAAGCTGTCTTTCTCAGCTGCCAGAGCTCCCTGTAGGAGGAGGGGA
Source organism: Eonycteris spelaea (assembly GCA_003508835.1). Taxonomy (NCBI): domain Eukaryota; kingdom Metazoa; phylum Chordata; class Mammalia; order Chiroptera; family Pteropodidae; genus Eonycteris; species Eonycteris spelaea. The sequence continues at coordinate 3,150,599 of PUFA01000127.1, read as the reverse complement.
GGGAGAAGGAGCAGTGACTTCACTGAACAGCCTTGCCTGGGAAAGCTGTGAGCTCCCCGTCTGGCTGACAGCAGGGCCAGCCATCAGGCCAGAAAGCAGAGAAGCAGGATGGCAGAAAAAACAAGTTGATTTTTACCAGCTGTGGTTGCCAAACTAAGGCTGATCACTGTGGAGCCCCAGGGGAATCTGAGCAAACGCCTGCTGATACTGTCACTGACCTGACAGGGACTGAGACTGAGGGTAGCAGATGTTATTAAATATCTATGAGAAAATGAAAAGGCTTTTTAAAGGTTTTATATAGAGAAGGATCCAAGAGGCTTAGACGTCACCTACTGGAAATCAAAAGAAAAGGGCCTTCTTTGGAGCACTTCCATTAATGCCTAGGCGGAGAAATAGTCATTAAACACCATAAACAACCAAGGTGACAAGTCATCTCAGAAAGCAAGAGAATCTCCAGAAAAAAGCTTACAGACATAGAAATATGTGACTTAAATGGCAGAGAATTCAGGATGGTATTTCTAAAAAAAACTCAGTGAGTTCTGAAACAAGTCATATCAATGATTTCAGGAATTGAAAAAAAAGCAACTTGATGAGCAGAGCAAGGGCATTGAAACCTCAAGAAAACTGAATAGACTTTCTAGAGATCACACACACACACACAACACACACACACACACACACACACACTGCGAGAGCTGAAAAATGAAATAGTAAGCTTGGGAAATAGAGTCAACAAATGAGAAAAAGATCAGTGATACTGAGACAGAAATCTAAAAAAAAATCAGAAGAAGAGGAGAGAAACTGAAGAATGAAAAATAATGAAAGAAATACAAAAACTAGCTGATACCATCAGGGAGAAAACTTAAGAATAATGGGCATTATTGAAGGTGAGAGAAAGAAGCAGGGGCTAGAAAGCATTTTCAGACAAATAGTTGATGAGAATTTCCCAAATCTAAGAAATGAGCTGGAGCTTGGAATTCAAGAAGTCAACAGAATACCCAATTATCTCATTCCAAAAAGGCCTTAACCAAGACACATTGTATTAAAATTATAAAAAATCAATAACAAAGAATTTCAGGGCAACCAGGAAGAAGAAAATGATAACTTATAAAGGAAAACCCATTAAATTATCATCGGACATCTCAAAGCAGACCTTGCAAGCCAAAAAGGATTGAAATCAAATATTTAAAGTATTAAATGAACTACCAGCCTAGAATAATGTATCCAGCTAAGCCCTCCTTTAGATATGAAGGAGCAATTAAAACCTTCCCAGACACACAAAAATTGACGGAATTCTCTACTATGAGGCTGCACTACAGGAAATACTGAAAGGGGTCAGCTCACCTAGAACAAAATGACCCAAAACAAAACAAAACAAAACAAAACATAATTAGGAGAAAGTCACTATCAGGAAAATAGAAGTAGAAGAGTGCAACCCTTACTAAGAACAGAACAATTTTATAAGCTTAAATAATAAGAAGAGAATTGTTATAGCAAGATAGTAATGAATGTTCAGCATACACAGGGACAAATTGAGATAACAATAACTGAAAAGGGAAGGATTCAAAGATCCAAATTTGCAAAGGAGAAATAGAGATAAGGCATGTGCAGATGAAAATGGACGAATGTGTGTGTGTGTGTGTGTGTGTGTGTGTGTGTATAATTATCCTTTTCATATTCAAAGATTCAGAACTGAAGTATATAACATAAAAACAAAAAGAGCCAGAGGGAAAACCCACAAAAGCCAACAAAATAAAGAAAACAGAAACACAAGGGTAAAAAAGCAATTGAAACACTGAGTTACTAGAAACAAAAGTTAAAATGTCTATAAGACCTCATATTTCAATAATCACCTAAATGTAAATGGATTGAATTCACCAATAAAAAGGCACAGAGTTGCAGAATGGATCAAAAAACAAAAAACAAAACTAACCTCAACCATATGCTGCCTCCAGAAGACACATCTCAGCTCCAAAGACAAATATAAACTCAAAGTGAAAGGGTGGAAAATGATATTTCAAGAAATGGTATTCAGAGAAAGCAGGAGTAGCAGTACTAATATCAGACAAAATAGACTTCAAAATAAAAAAGGTAAAGAAAGTACTGAGGGACACTTCATAATGATAAAGGGAATCATGCACCAAGAAGACATAACACTTATTAATATCTATGCTCCCAATCAGGGAGCCCCAAAATATGTAAAGCAATTACTAACAGAACTAAAGGGAGAAACAGACCAAAACACTATTATAGTAGGGGACCTAAATACCCCACTGTTGGATATGGACAGATCATCCAAACAGAAAATCAATAAGAAATAACATCCTTAAATGACACATTAGACCAACTGGACATAATTGACATTACAGAGCCTTTCCATCCCAAAACAGCTGCTTATACATTCTTCTCTAGTGCACATGGAACATTCTCAAGAATCGACCACATACTGGGACACAGAGATAGCCTCAACAAATATAAGAGGGTTGAAATCATACCAACCATATTCTCTGATCATAATGCTTTGAAACTAGAGATCAACTGCAAAAAGAAATCAGGAAGAACCACAAATACATGGAGATTAAACAACATGCTACTGAAAGAATAACTGGGTCAAGGAAGAAATAAAAAGAGAATCAAGAGATCATAGAAATGAATGATAATGATAGTACAATATATCAAAACTTTTGGGACATGGCAAAAGTAGTCATAAGAGGAAAGTTCATACATTACAGGCCTATCTCCAAAAACAAGAATGAGCCCAAATAAACAACCTAATGCTTCATCTTTAAAAACTAGAGGAGAAAGAACAAATGAAGCCTAAAGTCAGCAAAGGAAAGAAATCATCAAAATTAGAGCAGAAATAAATGAAATTAAAAACAAAAAGAAAAAAATAAATGCAACAAAGAGCTGGTTCTTTGAGAAGGTTAATAAAATTCAAACCCTGGCTAGACTACTAAGAAAAAAAGAAAGGACACAAATAAACAAATCAGGGATGAAAGAGGGAAAATTATGACTGACATTGCAGAAATACAAAGGATCATGGAAGAATACTATGAAAAGTATATAACACCAAATTTAATAGCCTAGAGGAATGGAATACTACTTAGAAAAATATAATCTTCCTAGACTGAATTAAGATCTGGAAAATCTAAATAGGCTGATCCACAGTATGGGAATTGAACATCATCAAAAACCTACCACGATCAAGTGTGCTTCATCTCAGGGGCACAGGGATGGTTCAACTTATGCAAATTGATTAATGTGATACACCACATAAAAAATTAAAAAATAAAATCATAATCATATCAATAGATGCAGAAAACTTTTGACAAGATACAGCATGCATTTATGATCAAAACTCTTCACAAAATCGGTATAGAAGGAAAATACCTTAACATAATAAAGACCATATAGACAAACCCTCAGCCAACATTATACCTAATGGTGAAAAACTAAAAACCTTCCCTCTAAGATCAGGAACAAGGCAAGGCTGTCCACTATCGCCACTTTTTATTCAATATAACATTGGAGGTCCTAGTGAGTGCAATCAGACAAGAGAAAGATATAAAAGGCATCCAAATAGGAAACAAAGAATTCAAACTGTTCTATTTGCAGATGACATGATTGTCTATATAGAAAATCCTAGACACTTCACAAGAAACTATAAGCAAATACAGTGAAGTCTCTGGATACAAAATCAACATTAAAAACCCATAGCGTTTTATACTCTAGTAATGAACCATCAGAAAAAGAGAGGAAAAACTAATTCCTTTTCAATTGCCAACAAAAAGAATAAAATACCTAGGAATAAATCTAATGAAACATGTGAAGGACCTATATAATGAAAACTACAAGACCCCATTAAAAGAAAGCGAAGAGATACAAAGATAATGAAAGATATTCTGTGTTCTTGGAATGGAGAATCGAACATAGTTTAAAATGAACTTATACAGATTTAATGCAATCCCCATCAAAATCTCATTTGCATTTTTTAAAGAAATAGAATGAAAAGTCCATCAGATTTGTATGGAAGCACAAAGGTCATCCTGAGAAAAAAGAATGAGGCTGAGGTATCACTTTGCCCAACTTCAAATTTACTACGAAGCGACAGTATGCGTTGGCAGCAAAAACAAAAACACAGACCAATGGAACAGAATTGAGAGTCCAAAAGTAAACCTATATTTACGTGGGAAATGATTTTCAACAAAAAGCCAAAAACATACAGTGGAGAAAGTAAGCCCTCTTCAATAAATTGTGCTGGGAACATTGGAAGGCCACTGCAAAAGAATGAAACTAGACTTTGTCTATCACCACACCAAAATTAACTCAAAATAATTAAGGACCTGAATATAAGACCTGAAACAATAAAAGCATAGAAGAAAACATAGGAACGAAACTGAAGGACTTTGGACTTAAAGAGGATTTTATGAATTTGACCTCAAAGGCAAGGGAAGTAAAAGCAAAAAATAAATGAATGGGACTATCAAACTAAAAAGTTCTGCTCAGCAAAAGAAACTGTCAACAAGGTAAAGAGACAACCTCCGAATGGAAAAATATATTTGCAAGCAACACCTCAGAGCCTAATATCCAAAATATACAAAGAACTCATACGAACTCAATAAAACAAAAAAACAAATGATCCAATCAAAAAATGGGCAGAGGACCTGAACAGACACTTCTCCCTAGAGACATACAAATGGCCAACAAATATTTGAAAAGATGCTCAAATCACTAGCTATTAGGGAAATGCAAATCAAAACCACAATGAGATACCATCTCACACCTGTTAGAATAGCTATAATCAACAGACAAGTAATAACAAATGTTGGAGAGGATGAGAGAAAAGAACCCTCATATACTGCTGTGGACTGCAAATTGTATAACCACTATGGAAAACAGTATGGAGGTTCCTCAAAAAACTAAGAATTGATCTATCATATGATCCAGCAATCCTCTACTGGATATTTACCCCAAAGACTTGAAACCCATATCCATAAAAGATATTTGCACACAATGTTCATAGCAGCATTATTCACAGTGCCAGGACATGGAACAACAAGTGTCCTATGATAGATGATTGGCTAAAGAAGCTGTGGTACTATATACAATGGAATATTACTCAGCCATAAGAAGATGAAATACTGCCATTTGTAACAACATGATGGACCTTGAGATAATCATGCTAAGCGAAATAAGCCAGACAGAAAAAGTGAAAATCACATGATATCACTTATATGTGGGATATAAACCTAAAAGCAACCAGATGAACAGGACAAACAAACAGAGACTCATAGACATGGACTATATAGACTAATGGTTACCAGAGGGTAAGGGGTGAGGGAGGAGGGGGTTGGTAGAAGGGGTAAAGGGGGCAATATAATGGGATGGGGAGGTTGAAGTGGGTAAAGGAGGTCAAATATATAGTAGCTGAAGGAACCTGTACTTTAGGTGGTAAACATGCAATAGATTATACAGATGTGAAATTACAACATACACCTAAAAGTTATATAATCGTATTAACCAATGTTACCCTAATAAACTCAATTTAAAAAATATAATGAGACATCTATATGCAAAAAAAAAAATCTAAAAACAGACCTTATACCTTTCATTATAATTAGCTGAAAATAAATCATAGACCTAAATACAACCCACAAGATTATAAAATTCCTATAAGATAACATAGGAAAAATCTAGGTGACCTTACCATTGGCAATGACTTTTAGGTATAAGACAAAAAACATGTTCCATGAATGAAAAAATTGATAAGTTGGACATCATTAAAATTAAAAACTTTCACTCTGCAGAATATACTAAGAACAAAAAGACAAGTCATAGGCCAAGAGAATATATTTGCAAAAAAAAAAAACTGATAAAGAATTGATATACAAAATATACAAAGAATTGTTAAATTCAACAATAAGGAAACAAACAACTAGATCAAAACCTGGGCAAAAGACCTAACAGACACCTCACCAAAAAAGATATATCAATGACAAATACACATATGGAAAGATGCTCAACACAACTGGTAATTAGGGAGCTGTAAATTTTTAAAAATGAGATATCACTACACGTCTATTAGAATGTCTAAAATCCAAAACACTAACAACACCAACTGCTTGTAACAGTGTGGAGCACCGGGAACTCTCATTCATTGCTGGTGGAAATACAAAAAGGTACAGCCACTTTGGAAGAGTTTGGTGGGTTTGTTAAAAACGAAACATACTCTTACTACATGAACCAGCAATTTGTGTTCTTTAGTATTTACCCAATGATTTGAAAATTTATGTACACACAAAAACCTGCACGGAATATTTGTGGCAGCTTTATTTATAATTGCCAAACTTGGAAAGCAATCCAGATGTTCTTCCATAGGTGAAAGAATATACAAACTGGTACAAACATACAATAGAATATTATTCACCAACAAAAATTAAATCAGCTCTCAAACCACAAAAAGACATGGAGGAATTTTAAAAGCATTTTGCTAAGTGAAAAGTAATCAGGAACTTGAGAGCTAATGAAATGGGCAAAATTTTGACAGTATCTTATTCTTCGGCTTTATTAAGATATAATTGCCTTAAAACATACATATTGAAAGTATAAAATTTGATGAATTTTGACATATGGATATACCTGGGAAACCATCACCAAGATCAAAATAATGAACATATCTATCACCTCAAACCTTTCCTCATGCTCATTTGTAATTCATATCTTCTCTTGTCCCCACTCCTGTGTTTCCAGGCAACCACTAGTCTATCAAGAAATAATCTTAACAGTGGGGAAAGAGGTGATGACATGGTTATATCATATTTCGAAAAGAAAACTTTGGTAACAGCACGGAGTAGGAATTGAGATGGGACCTAAGCAAATATCAACAGACAAGTTAGGAGGCTATTAAGGTAACTCCTGACATTAGGTTAGCTTCCACTATGGTGATGGTACAATGAAGGAATTTAAAAGGTATATAAGGCAAATAGCAAAAGGATCTTATTGATGAGTGAGTGAGGAGGTGAATTAAAGGAAATTAACTATCAAAAATAAGTTTTAGGTTTCCAATTTGCATAATGGAATGAATAGTAGTATAATTACTTGGGTTAATTATAAGCACTAGATATGAATAGGACTAGATAAGGTGATTTGGTTTTGGTGCTTTTGAGTCATTCAAGAGGAGATAGAAAACATTTGGAGTCTGAAAGAAAGATCTGCCTGGAAACAAGAGGTTGTTGAGTCACAAGTGTTTTCCATTAGACCTTGCTGCCTGATTTTAATTTTTTAATTCTTTCTCGTTTTAAGGGAACAGAAATATGTCTGGCTGAGTTGCGAGAAGAGAAAAAGATGTGTTCATAGTCCATCAAAAATATGCTTTTTATAAAAAGAACAGAAATTGCAGGTAAAACTGATTTTCACCTTACTGTATATTTATTTCTTCATATTAGATTGTTATTCATTTATATTCAATTTATATTTTATATAAGTATTTCTTCAGTTTCATGTACTGATTTAACTTCTAAAATTAAGTGTTATTCTTACTTCTTAGGGTCTTTCATGTGCTTGATCGTTTCTTTACTGGTTGGCTCTTAGCTTAATGGTGCGGTGGAGGGTGGGCATTGGCTTTTTATTTTTTTGACACTTGCTGTAAACTTCACATTTTTATAGGGGAAGATACTCCTGATTATTTGTAAAGTTATCCTACTATCTATCTACTGCTCTGCTCCACATGTTATTTTAGTTACTCTTTTACAATGTTACTTTTCTTTAACACTATACTAATTGCTATATAGTTTTCTCAAGATTTTCTATTGTAAGCCCTAACAGAAACTAGACAAATATGAAGCTAAATTGAAGAGAGCAGTTTATTTCCCTGTAGACGTTAATCAGTTTTGTATCTAATGCAGCAACTTTATCCTAAATTTATTAAATTTCTTATAAATGCCTAGGCGAATCAAATCTGTGATATGTGTTCATTTTATGTTTTTATGAGTCATGTTTTTAAACTTTTAGAAAATTATGCTTAAGCAATTTTGGAGGATGTTCTCTGAGATGCTCAAGTGGACTAATCTGTTTAAGAGGAAATAAAACTACATTTCTTGAGAAGTATCCCTGATAGGCAGCTTAACCTTGGCCCAAGGAAAATCACACACAGCAATACAACTTAGTAACTCTATTTCTCTAGATTTTTTCCCCCTTCCTACTGATTTTATTCTTTATTTTGGTTGCTGGTTCATGTATGGCCAATCCATTAGTTTCCATCATTGGCTGCTGTGATTAAGAATTTTGCTTTTCCCCAATCAGTTGGTAATCTGTTAGATGGATCATAAAGATGGATTCTTCCTTTGGTGACAGATAACAGAGAATCTGATTAGTTGGTCTTTTTGTTAGTCTCTTAGTCTATTTGTGATCTTTGTTTAATTAGGAATTCATTCATAACAGCTTCTTGGAATCCAGACTGGTGAGTTTCCGTTTTCATGTTCACTTTGTAGAACTAAATGTAAAAGTGTCCTGTGGAGCTGTGTCTGTCTCTCTGTGTCTGTAATTTTGAACTCCTGAAGTCTCGCTGAAGGAGTAAAAGATGTTTTCCTTCCACGTTACCTAGCCTCCCATGTGACCCCAATCATCCCGGCCTCCTGATATTCACAGTTCTATATAGTTCTCTCCTTGATTGTGCTGGGTTGGTCTAGGTGGCCCATAGCTTATGGTAGTATGCTTATGTCTCAAATTAGGTATAAAAAAGAGTGTGGCTTCCATCTTGGGCATGCTTTCTACTCTATCTCTCTCCTTTCTTCCTCCTCCTCGACGTCCTCGTCTTCCTCCTCCTCCTCCTCCTCCTCCCCCTCCTCCTCCTTCTCCTCTTCCTTCTCCTCCTCCTTCTCTCTCTCTCTCTCCCTCTATCTGCACTTGCTCTGGGAAAAAGAAACTGTCATATTGCACAAAGTGCCACAGAGACTCATGGGGTGAAAAACTGGAGCCAGTTTCAGTCAGGGAGGACCTTAGGCTCCAAATGAAGAAGTATGGAAGCCCCTGTTGAGCTTTGAGATTCCTACAGCAGCCTGACTGCAGTCTTGAAAGATCCTGGCTAGAACCACCAGATGTTTCTGCATTCTGACCTTCAGAAATGATGTAATATAAGTTTGGTCTTTTAAGCTGCTTAATTTGGAGTAATTTGTTAAGCAGTAATAGATAATTAATATACCTACCTCTAGAGGCCATTAATAAATTAACATCTCAAATTAAAAATGCCTTGTTCTAGTTGATTTTTAGTTATGATAAAGAGCTACTGTATAAATCTAATATCCATCAACTCCATAAAATAAGACAACTGAACTTCTAATAATTTTTAAGTTTTAAATTTAACATTTTCTTAGAGAAACTACTACCTCAGGAATATTTTAATATGAGAATCAAGTTCATTAAGTTAAGGTGAATTTGTAAATAAATTAGTTTAATAATGTGGCTTAGAAATGCTACCTATGTCTTTTTAAAAAAATTTTTATTGGTATAAAATATTAGATAAGAATACATTTTATTATTTTTTAAATGCGATTTATTTTTATATTCTCATAAAGAGACTAATTCTTGTAATTTCTTCAACTACTTATACCATTTACTGATAAAATAAGGTTAACAGTAATCTTATATAATATTTAAAACTATAAAAGTTATAAATTTGTGTCTAACTTAATTGAATAATAATTCTGACAACTTTTCATAACCAAAGTAACTTATTTTCTATGTATCAACTTGAACGCCATTTCCAAAACCTTTAGATATTTTAAAATCTTGTAATAATATTAAATTGAATTAATTAACAGCTAACCATTTGATACTTTGTTTCTAAGTAATGTTTCTGAATACAGAAATACTGATTACTAAACCTAATAATAGGTTTATATACGTTTGCTCCTTTTTCATACATGAGTAGACTTTGGAACGTGTTAATAAATGTGTTTTTTTTTTTGAATAAAGTTATGTGGTAAAATGATTGTGAGCTTTACTAGTCTTCCAAAATGCTCATGTATAAAAGTTTTCAATTATTATCCTCTAGTTTTTGTGAAATATTAGTTACTTTTCTTTAAAGTTATCATTAGAGATTTGAATTTAAGAACAATACTGACAGAACATTACAAACATATTCCCAGGTAGGTGGATGAGATTTTGTTTTTCAGAAAATCAGAGAGTAGGTTTGTCCCAATTAAAGTATCAGTTTGTTCTAGAATATGATGGATCACGGTGAAGGACAAACAATTATTTTTTCCAAGTTTTAGAAGATATGAAGGAAGAGAATTGAATTTCCTTTGTTTTAGTAATAAGATTCCATATTTCACTACAATGTAGGGAAGAAGCATGGGGACTAAATGTTAAATCAAGCTGTATTCAGAGCCTGCAATGTGCTGCTAGAAACTTACAGAACAAAGGAAGATTCCTGTTGGAATTACTAACAAACCATTTACCCATACCATGAAGGGAAAGCAGTCTTTAAGTCACATCCTATAGGAAATAAACCCAACATTCATTTCCTACAGCCAAACTGTTGGAAACCTGTAGAACAAAGGTTGGGATTGCTAGCATACCTTTCAGGCTACATACCATACCATCAAAGAAAAATAGGCAAGCAATGTCTTTTTTTTTTTATTTGGACAACAATTATTTTTTTTTTATTTATCACTATTATGAAAAAAATATTTCAGTACTACTTTAGTTGATCATGTTTTGTAAATTCTTATAAAAGAAATTCAGAAGTACATTATATATAAGTGATTCATTTATAAGGTATTTGTTTGCATTAATTTAAAATGATATTTTTTAAACCTCATGGACTTGAGAATATAGTATAATTAACATCTATAAAAATTATTGACTATTTGGTTTTATCTTTTCTTATTTATTCAAGACATATTGACAATTTTAAGCTTGTAATTTCACTTTTTAAATAAATACTACTGAGGGTCATTAACAAAGTCTTTAAAGTGTAATTCATAGATACCAAGAATGATATATAAATTTAATTCCCTGAATACAGGGTCCCTTTCAGTCTCTCTCATTCTCTGTCTTTGAGAGGAGATCATGCACTGCCTTTTCCCTTCTGACTCTAAGTCTGACCTCCACTTTCTCACGCACAGTCAAGGATGCTCGTCTCTTCTTTCAGTGCAGGACTTGAGTCCCCACTTGGGGAGATTCACCCCATCATGCATCAACTAGAATAATTTTCTCTGCTCTAAATTGACTTTGAAATATTTACTAATTTAAAAAATGGTTCCTCAGTTGTGAAAGAGCTAATATTTTTTATAATAATATAACGGTCTTCTGCTTTATTTTTAAATAACAGTTTGATTAAATAGATAGCCAATACTGATTCTATTTCAATTAAGTAACCAATTCTCATTTGGTAGTCCTTTTTAGTTCCCAAGACTACTACCTAACATCAGAAAAAGGTATCTAGAATGTCTTTTACGCCTAAAAATACCTTTGAGATTTCTCAAAAATTCCCTGGAAAATCATACAGATCTCATTTTCTAAATGCAGGATGCTATAATAATGTAGAGTGCTGGGTATCCTCTAAATTTCATAATTAGTTCAACATTATTGTAATTCTGTATGTATATATGAAGAGTTGTCAATTTAGAAGAGGTGTTCATTTAGCCTTCTGTAAAATGAGATTGTGTAGTTAAAATATTATACAAAATGTACTCTTTTCTCCAATTGAATATTTGAAAACACTCATATGAGTAAACTCATATGAGGCTTATATTTAAAAGCAAAGGCTATGGTGCAGTTGTGCAGTGAGAGAAAAAGAATGCAGAGGTCCAAGAGACATTTTGCGCAAATTTTCCTGGCCTTTCTTTAGCACACAGAGCTTGACTGGGTTTCTGGCTTACCTCCCAAGATCCGTGCAAGGAATTTTGGTTTTAGAAGAGCTCTAGGAAAAAAACTCTTGGATGACTAGGTAGTCAAGCAAGTCTTGTTAAATAGTTTTGTCCAATTGCAGGTTATAAAATAAACTAACTCTGAGGGTCACTAGGAGAGTTTAGAATTTTAAACTGGGTATCAGAAGTTCCTCTGCTCTTATACTTTCTAAAACAAAGAAAAAACAAAAACATACAAACAAACATGTATTCAGGCATCTTCAGAAATACAAGAGATAAAGGAAAAACTTTTCCAGCTACAAATTAAATCTATCACCACATAAAATGTTATTAATAAAAATATTTGTGATTGTCTTTTTTTTTTTTTTAAAGAAAGGCAATGGAGATTTACAATGACCTTGCTGTTCATAGTTTTTACTCTAAGGGGAACTATTGATTGAACCCTTATGAAATAGTCATGTCCTGTATCCTAATAAGAAATTTTAATTTCCTCCATTCTGACATTATTTTTACTTAATAAAATAACTATGGACATTCACTCTCATTCTCAAACAGTTCTCTGCTCCCCTCTGATGTGTGCTGAAGGCTCTGCTATAAGTGACAAGTTAGAATTTTTGTCTTTAACAAGGTGCACAATCTTAGAGTCTCATGAAAAGGAGTGCACTGGCTACCCTGAATTATATGTACGTCTAAGAATGGTTTTTTGAGTACTGGCTTCCAAGCTTGATTCCAAGTGAATCAAGTCAGGACTTTAGGGTTCCCTTTAGATCTGAAGCAGACATGTTTAAGATCGAGCAGAATAAGAATTAATTAAACTGAACTGAATAAACCGATAAAAATTTTATTGTGGTTATTTGTTCAAAATAGTGTTTTTATTATTTCCAAGAATTTATTCTTATGAATATATGAGGAAGACATCCCTTCTTAAGCTATCTTTAACCTTTAATTTACTCTCTGCTGTTTTTGCAAAATAAAAGGGAACAATTTTACTGATATCTGATACTCACTGACATTCTGCCCTAAATTTAGAAAAAATACTTCTATTCAGTTTCTTTACTTTCATGTAATATATTTTTTGTGTATGTTCTATAACAACTTGTTCTTATTTTAACCAGGATATAATTTTTAAAATTAATTGTACAATTGAGGTCATATTTAAAAATAATTCTCATTTTCATAAGACCAAGACCACTATTAAGAAAAAGGTATTGATTCTATATGTTAGAGTTAGCGCCTACAAACCTCTTCTAACAAAAAGTAGACTTTCTACCTGGTTCATAGGGTCTCGGTCTCATGGATGGCAATGGGGGTCACTTCTGGAAGGCCAGGAACTACAACAAATTGTGTGGACCTGAAGAGGTGGGGGAATTTGTGAAAATGTATAGGTACTGCAGGTGAAGTATGATAAGAAGTCTTCTAGGCTTGGTTTTTCAACCTTGGGATATATGAGCAAATAATAGAGGATTTTGAAAGAGCAATCCAAAATTCTTGAGAAATTCAGATATTAAGTCTCTGGCTATAGAAGTTGCAGAACAAAATCAAGAAGGCTATTAATTAACACTCTTGATGTACCTAAATAAATAATTAATTAACACTTTTGATGTACCTAAATAAATAACTAGGCTAAACATAATGAAATCAATCTTTTTCATCATATTTATGGACAATTTTTGCACATTACTTGTGATCACAAGGCAGAGGAGACTCTTAAGAATCTTGATTCAAAGTTCCAGACTAAGTTACATGTCATCTTGTAGATTTTTGTGTAGTCATTCTTTGGTGGAAAAGATAGCCCCAAAGCTTACATTTTTTTGCTCTGTGGAAAATGAACCAGTTTTGTACATAACTCAGAAATATTATTCTCAGTTAAACTTTAATTTAGTTTCTTTTTTAAAAAATTTCCAATATATATCTAACCACTGAACTACTCTTTAAACAGGTCTTAGCATCTTATTGGTCTCTCATTAATTAATTAGTCAAATTAAATATTGAGGAACATTTACTTGATATTTGTATGCAAATTATGTTATTTTTTTGAAAATTATCTTTAGCAATGTTTTCAGAATACCCGTCCTACTGTGGTACCAAACTATTTATAATTAGTAAAATATTTTCAACAAGTAGGTGAGTAACTCTCCTAGAAATGAAGTGGAAATTAAGTAAGGCTATAAAGGCACTATTATCTATTGCTTCTTAGCAGATTATGAAAGGAGAAATTAAGTGAAAAGAAATATCTCTCAAATCTCTTTCACATTTTTTGCTGTGTAACAAGGGTCAATGTCTTTTTCTGTAAAGGCCCTGACAATATATATTTTAAACTTTGAGGGCCACATACCAACTGATCATGGTCTTCTCCATGTTGTTTATGATTCTTTAAAAATTTGAAAACCATTATTGGTTCCTACATCATACAAAAACAGGATATGGGATATAGCTTGCCAACCTTGCTATAATTTGTGCAGCCTAATGATTTGCAAAAGTTTGAGTATTCTCTGCAACAGTGTCAGGTGGCCAAATAGCTCAATATTTTGATTATCATTTCTATCTTCTAGGTTGTCTTATAGGTCATGTAAATTGTCCCCAAATGTTTTTTTTTTAATTCAGTGATTAGATTTTTAAAAAGAATCATTACACACTCAATTGAATGCTATAATAGACATTCCTACATAGAAGAAACTGAGATTATATAATCTGATTAAGTGTTCAATAGAGGAAAAATAATATTATTGTTAGGTTTTTGGAGCATGAACAGAAAAGTGAATGATTGATTTATTGTTGATAAGATAAATTTGAAGGTCATGGATAGTCTTTCAGGAAGCCATTATTTCTCTATTTGCTTTTTGTATTTCTCACCATAGATTGCTCTTTATTTGCCCATTTTTTTTTCTTTTGCAAACAAATATTCACAATTCAAGTATGTCCTTAACTAAGAGCTATCAGTAAATAATTTGAATGTGATATTGGGGTTATTTTGCAAGAGAAAATTTATTTAAGAGATTATTTTTATACTAGTATTGTGCTGAAATGGTTGATTTAGACATCTGGGTAGTATGCTTTAATAAAACTATTAAACAAAATACCATCTCTCATCTGCTCTAGTGATTATTGGTTTCCCCATTAAATGCAGGTCTTTGGATTGTGTCAAATACCCTACAACAAAATTATATTTGTTAGGTAGAAGCCCATACTTGAAACCACTGTTAATTGTTCCCCTTAAAAACAACTATTTTAACCAAATTAATTAGCTGTCAGAAATAAATAAGACACTGTTGTATTTTGAAAATTGGGATTACATAAATAACAAAAGTATGAGGTTATTGCTACATGATATTCCATCATGGGACCCTAGGTGGGAGGAGCAAGTACTAGAGGGATAGGTAAGGAGTTTTCTAAGTTTCTGAGAATAACTAGTATTGTCTCTTGTGTCATAGTCAAAATATATGTTTTTCTATTCTTTAATATGAAACTCAACAAGTAAACTCATCTTCATTTCAAAGAAGATAATAGTATTAAAGTAAATTTTCATTGCTACATCAAAGTATGAAAAATTTCAAATTGGCAGAGCCTACTTTGGGGAGGGCTAGTGGACAAGAGTTATTATAGAAACCAAAAAAGAAAGTGGAATCATTTGAAAAGAGCCACACACTTATTTTCTTAAAATCTATAGTATTTTCTCATCCTGGATTTAGGGTGGACCTTAAATTCAATGATTAGTGTCTTTATAAGAGAAAGGAAAGGGAGATTTGGACATGCAGAGACATTGGAAAGAACTCTGTAAAGACAGAGGCAGAAATCAGAGTTATTCTGCCATAAACCAAGGACCACCAAGAGTCCCAGAAGCTGGAAGAAGAACGAAAGGCCCCTCCATAGACCCTTTGGAGAGCATGGTCCTTCTAACATCTAGGTTTTAGATTTCTGGCTTTCAAAACTGTGAAAAAATAAATTTCTGTTATTTTAATCCACAGACAAAAGTATCTATGGTAGGTTTCCAATTAAAGCCTGAAGAAAATGTTTCTTTTTCTGCCTTACCTGTTTTTTGGTTTGTTTGTTTTGTTTTGTTTTGTTTTGTTTTGTTTGTAGTGAAATGAAAGACACCTGACAAAACAGTTGAAGAACTAAGAGACCTGAAGACTACTGGCTGTGCTGTTAATAGGGAAAACAGAATAAGGGCTTATAGTTCAGTAATATCATTTTCCACCATGACATCTCCAAACACATCACAGAGAACAGTTGCTATGACTAATCATATTCTTGATGGTGCTTTTTCTACTAAAATAAGAAGTCCTGCCAAAAGCTTTAACCTTAAGTTTCATTGTGTGTCTCTAGATGTTATATCTTTTTTTCTAATTTTTACTTGGCATATGAAAAACAATATCTCATTTTTTGAGTTATTCTGAGACAAAATCTATCATTCTGTTTTCTAAGAATAATAACCAAAAATGTTAGACTTCTAACATTTGTCAAAAAATCTTTTTGTAAATGTTCTATGACCTGCCCACTAAGAAGCTATGAGCTACGAAGCTGAGTAGATATCAGTATGAGTAGATATGCAATGCATAATAATTGGTTTCAATTTGCATGAGTTCTGTATTCTAATGTATTTATTTTAAAACCTCCATTTTCTATTAAGTAAAATTAATACATTTTGAAATACCTTTTTTAAAGAACACAATTTTGTTACTCTTAAAAACATAGTATATGTCAAATATATGTAACAATGTTTTCAATGTACTGTCTTTGAAATTTTGTATAAATAGTTAAGATGGAACTGGTAGAATTTATGTTTTATTTAAATATAATTCTGAATACCTTTAAAGTTTATAAAGATATAATATTTTAAAGTACATATTTTCTATGAAATTAAATATTTCTAAACAAATAGCCTAACCATAGATAAATTAGTTTCAAATTTCACATGTATATAACTTAATAAAAAAATTTTTTTTAGAATAAATATCTTTAAAAGAAAAAACACCATTATATGATTTAATTTTAAAAAGAAGATTTTTTTCTTTCTATAAAATAGGAGAGGTTACTCTTACTAAACATCTTTTTTTTTTTCAGATTTTAGGAGGCAACTCTGGAATTAAAATTGCTTGACAGAGAGAGAAAAAATTGATATAAGTTTTTTCACCCTTCCATTTAAATACACACATACACACATACATATATACATACATACATGTGTGTGTGTGTGTGTGTATTTCTTTTTATTACAAATTTAACTTACCATAGTTGAGAATCGTCAAGACCAAAACATAAACTAAGCTGGGAGCATAGATATCTACAAGCTATAAAAGGGATTGCAAACTACAACCAGTGTGCAACATTCAATCCACCATCTGTTTTTATAATAAAATTATTGGGACACAGCCATGCCCATTCATTTATGCTTTTTTCCTATGGCTAGTCTCACATTATAATGTAAAAGTTGGGTAGTTGTCACAAAGATCACATGGTCCACAAAGCCATAAAATGTTTACTACCTAACACTTAAAATTTTTTGCTGACCCTTAATGTACAGGAATTATTCAAAGACTTAGGATAATGACTGAAAGAAAAGGCAGTTTCCAGGAGTTTCTGACTTACATGCAGATTTAAAAAACAAACAAAATCAGCATTACACCTTTTCTTATTAAGTTTATTTCTTAAAGGAAAAACATATAATAAAGAGCTTGATCAATTATTCAGTATTTTATTGAGAATCTGCCATAGGGTCAACGATATTCTAAGTCTATAAGAAATACAGAAAAGTACAATAGCTCTTTTCAACATCTAGTCATAATCATCAGAGAACATCTTCCATAGGACAAATTGAATTTAAAAAAATTTAAAAGCAGCTGGGATGACATCAATGAAAATGGTGAGCCCCTTCATAGAAATGATGAAAAAAGAGCAAAACTGTCAGAATCAACTTTATCTGAAAGACAGTCAAAGGTTTAAAGCAACCAAGCAAATACTGATTTAAGAGAGATAACTTACAAATGGTAAGAGCTCTGTGGCGTTTTTACTCGTGTTTATTTTATTCTCTGTCTGGCTTGGTGATGGTATTGAAGACAGCAGCCTGAATACCCAGTGTGGAATTCTGGTCCCTTATTCTGGAGATAGCAGAACAGACCTGGTTCTCAAAGAAGTGTGTTTGTCAATTTGACATGTTTGGTGGGTGCACGAGAAATTATTTTAAGATGCATCTTTTTTCACCTAATTTAAATAGTTCTCAGGGTGGAAAAACGGCTCTGCAGAAGTCATTCCATAAAAGTATCAAATGGTAAATAGATAACCAGCTGCTACCTGAGGGAAATAAGTAAGTAAGTAAGTAAGTAAGTAAATGAACAAACAACAAACAAACAAATAAATAAATAAACACTATTATTGGGTCAAACAATGGACACAGGAAAAGTCTAGGAGATACATTCTTTGAAGAATTAAGGCATTAAAAACCTCTTTGTAGACAGAGGAATTTAGAAAGTCATTCTTATGCCTACAGCAGGGTGCAGGCTCAGGAAATGGCTGAGCAGACACTACTATTTGACTTCAGACTGACTGTAACATGAAGAACTGTATAGAAACAGATTTTTTATACAAACTTGACTGTCATAAGTTTAAGAGGTTAGTTGTAATTCCAAGGATAACCACTGAGAGAATTGCTAAAATATACACAGAAAAGGAAATGAAGAGGGAATCAAAATGATAATCTACCAGAAAAACATCAAACATTAAAAGTGATAATAATGGAGGAATTGAGGAACAAAAAAGAGATAACATATAAAAAAACAAATGGAAAAATGGCAGAAGTAAGTTCCTTCTTATCATTAATTAGTTTAGATTACATGAGTTAAACTCTCCAAATGAAGACAGAATTTGTTAAAATGGATTTAGAAAAATATGTTTTAACCATATGTTGTCTATAAGGGACTCACTTTAGATCTAAAGACACAGATGAAAAAGATATTCCATGCAAATAGCAATCAAAAGAAAATAAAGATTTTAACTAAGAAACTGTTATAAAAGACAAAGAAAGATATTATATATCGATAAAAGGGACATTTATTTAAGAATAAATAACAAACACGTACACACTTAATGACATAATCCCAAAATATATAGAACAAAATGTGACAGAATTGAAGGGGCAAACACACAATTCTATGATAATAGTTGGAAATTTTAATATCATAATTTCAATAATGTATGACACAACTAGAAAAAAGATCAATGAGGAAATAAGAAACTAATAATAGTGTAACTCAACCTAATAGGCATACAGAAAACTACACCTAACAATAGCAGAAAACATTCTAAAGTGTAAATGGATCATTTCCCAGGATAGACCATATATAGTCTACAAAATGCATCTCCATAAATGTGATATGTCTGAAATGATAGAAAATATCTTTACCACAGTGAGATGAAATTAGAAATCAATAACTGAAGGAAAACTGAAAATTTCACCAACATGTAGAAATTAAACAACACATTCTTAAACAAAAATAGATAAAAGAAGAAATCACAAGGAAATATAGAAAAATACTTTGAGACAAAGAACATGAAACCACAAGATACTAAAACATATGGGATACAACAAAAGCAGTGCTCAAATGGAAATTTATGTAAGTAAACATCTACATTAAAAAAGTAGAAATATTTCAAGTAAGGACCTAGAAAAAAAGAGCAAACAAAAACCAAACTAACAGAAGAAAAATTTAGAAGTTAGAGTGGAGATAGATTAAATGGGAAATAGAAATACAATAGAGAAAATCAACAAAACCAAAAGTTGGTTCTTTGAAAATATTGGTAAAATTGACAAAATTTTAGCAGAACTGATCAAAAGAAAAAGACACAAGTTACTAAAATCACAAATATAGTGGGAACATTACTACTGACCTTACAGAAATAAAAATTATTATAAAAGAATACTATGAACAATTATATACTCACAAATTAGATTAAGTAAACAAAACAGACAAATTTCTAGAAATGTACAAATTATTAAAACTGGCAACAAGAAACAGAAAGTATAACCAGATGTAAGTAAAAAAGACTGATGAACATGCAATGTTCAATTGTATTTCTATACACTAATAATGAAAAATCTAAAAAAAAAGTAAGAAAATAATTTTATTTATAATAGTACCCCAATAATAAAATACTTAAGAATAAATTTAACCAAAGTAGTGAACTAAGTGAAAGACCTGAAAACTATAAAACATGAATGAAAAAATATTAAAAGATCTATAAAAATGGAAATACACCCCTATGTTCATGGATTGGAAACCTTAATATTTTTAATATTATAATACTTTGCAAGTTAGTTTACAGATACAATATAATCCCTATCAAAATTCCATTGATAATTTTTTTTTGCAGAAATGAAAAAGTCATTCTTCATATTCATATGAACTCCCCTCTAAAGCCAAACAACATTTAAAAAGAACAAAGAAGACATGCTTTCTAATTTCAGAACTTACTATGAAGCTACTGTATCAAAACAGTGTGGAACTGGCATTAGGATAAACCTAGCAACCTGTTGGATAGACTTGAGAATCCAGAAATAAATCCATGTATCTATGGTCAATTGATTTTCAACAAGTGTCAAAATGTTCAATGGAAAAACTAATAGTCTCATCAACAAATCGTGCTGGGATGACTGGATAGACACATGCAGTAGAATGAATTAGATCTTTACTTCACACCATATACAAAAATTAATTTAAAATGAGTTAACAATTTAAATACAAGAGTTAAAACTATAAAACTCTTAGAAGAAAACAAAGAGATAGGTCTTTGTGATCCCAGATTATACATGGTTTTTAAAGATATGTCACCAAAATCATAATCAATAAAAGGAGAAATGGATAAACTGGACTTCCTCAAAAGAAAAAAAAAATTGTGCATCATAGCACATATTAAGAAAGTGAAAGACAACCTACAGAATGGAGAAAGATATTTATAAGTCATATATCTGAAAAGGGTCTAGTATCCAGAATATATAAATAACTTCTGCAGCTCAACCATAGAACCATAAATAACATAGTTAAAAAACTAGGCAGAGGACTAGGATAAACATTTCTCCAAAGAAAATATATGAATTGCCAACAAATACATGAAAAGATGTTCACCATTATAATTATCAGAGAAATGCAAGTCAAACTACAGTAAGATACCATTTCACATCTACTAAGATGACTATAAATTTTTTAAAAAGTATCAGAGAGGATGTAAAGAAATTGTTAACTCATACATTACTGATGTGAATGTAAAATGGTGTGCAGCCCTGGAAATAGTTTGGTTGTTCTTCCAAAAGTTAAACATAGAAGTACCATAAGACCCTGCAATTCCACTCCTAGGCATACTCAAATTAGCTATAGTAATTATTTTATTATGTATATGTTTATCAAATCATCATGTTGTATGTATTAAAATATATTTTTAAAATTTAAATAATAAAAATTAAAAAGAATGGAGACTTAGTTCTAATTCTTTTTGAAACTCAATTTTGAAAATGGAATTTTGAAAAATACTTGTACATAAATGTTCAGAACAGTGGTGCTCACAACCTCCAAAAAAGTTGGAAACAACCTAAACATTTATTAACTGATGAACAGATAAAATGTAATATTTACATACGATGATATGTTATTTAGCCATAATAAGAACTGAAGCACTGATGCATGTCATAACATGGATGAACCTTGAAACATTATGCTAAATAAAAGAAGCCAGACTCAAAAGGTTACATATTGTTATATATCTAGAGTAGGTAAATACAGAGACAGAAAACAGATTGACAGTTGCCTGCTGTTGTGAAAAGGAAAGAATGGGGAGTGACAGCTTAATGGGTGTAGGGTTTTCTCTTGGAGTGATGGAAGTGTTTTGGAACATAATATAGGTGGTAGTCGCAAAAATACTGGGAAGGTAATTTATGCCACTGAATTGCACACTTTAAAATGTTTTAATTTTATGTTATGTGAATTTCATATTAATTAAAACAAAAAGTCTGGGAGAATTATATTGATTAATCAAGATTAAAAATTAACTTATAAAACACATAAATATTTTATCATTTATAAAATGAAACAGTAAAGATATTGCTTATTATTCATCAAACAAAACGTTCACTCATTTACTCCCTCAACAAATATTTATTGAACATCTATATGCTAAGCACTATTTTAAGTTTTAGAAATATAGCCTATATTACCAAAATAAAGTTCTTACTCTTTTGGGATTACGTGTTAGTTGGAATAGACAGAAAATAAGTACATACAAAGTAATCCACGTAGTGGTAAGGTTTATGAAGAAAAATAAGCAGGGTAAAGGAATAAAGAATGTGGAGTGATGGAGTGTTATTTTAGATAACATATGGATTGTATCCCCAGCACTTAGGGCAAAGCCAGAACTTCTATCAACAAATACTGTAAAATAATAAATGAATGAAAGGTTACCTTCAGAAAATTGAGATGAAAACTTGGTAGAGCGAAAAACTATTAAAAAGGGAACCAAGTAAATAATCAGCACACATATTTTGATCTCTTTCCATGTGGTGGAAGAATATCAAGACAAAATGAAAGCACAAGTAAAAGAGGCTAGAAATTGTGTGGAGCAGATCACAAAAGGTTTACAGCTTTTCATCTGGACTTTATTTCTAGGTCTCTAGGGTCTGCAACAGTGTGCGTCCTTGAGCTTGTGAGTGTACTGAAATATACTGAATAGATGGTCAGCACACAGCTCAGTACTCTGCACATCATGAATGCCATAAAAAGAATTAACTAAACCTAATTTCAAAAACCATGGGAAAATGTTAGTGCCCCCCAAATACCTCCAGAATTTGATAATTAATTTGAGGACTACATTTCTACATTGATTCATCTTATTAGAGAATTATTCTTATGTTTTAATACTTTCAGTTATGTTAAAACAGAAATGCTTATAGGAATCATGACACTATACTTTTAACCTTATTAATCATTCGCAGTTCACCTAGTGTGGATACATTTATGATATTCTTTTTTGATAACAATTAAGCACTCAGTTTGGAAAAATGCAATTTCTTGATTTCTTTTCGAATTCTAGGGGTGATGAAAGCTTGGAATACCAACAATAAATTGAATTTGCTTCAAAATATTGGAAAGGATAGCACTAGTTAACAACATTCAGGTCCCCCGTGTCTGGAAATTAGGCTAGAATATGTATGACCTCAGAGACTGGGGAATTTTTATTGGATTCCTGAGACATTTTTAAGTATTTTCATGTTAAATAACCAGGATGTATGCTTTCAGTTGCAGCTTTTCTTCTGTCCTTGCAGCTTAATGACCCTGTGAATCACTAGACAGAAGGTAAATAACAAAGCTCCAGTGAGCTGCTAACCAGATCCCTTTATTCATCCCTCAGCAGAAAAGCAAGAAGCTATATTTATTCTACTCATTATGAAATCCATGGATGAGCTGAAAAACGACCTTGCAGAATGTATAATCAAGGCAAACTAGCAAGGGCTGCTTCCTGCCTAATCAAAGAAGTATATAATAGCTCTTCTGTCGTTTTCCTGGGTCACAAATCAATACAATCAATATCTCTGAAAAGGTGTCTACTGATTCCACCAAATGGATAATGGCCATGTACTGGTTCCAAATAAGAGTCCTTATAGAGAAAATTATTGCAGTGGAAATTTTGTTTCAGCAACTGTTCCCAGGCAAAATAGCTATTAATTTATATGATTTCGAAACTAGTCTACATATTTCTCATCTCTTTCAATTGCCCCTTTTGTTCTGACTCACTTGTTTAGTACTCTAATCCTTTTGGACTATATTATTTATCCATATTTCCCTGCTCACCATTCTATAGGCCCAAATAGTACCCACTAATTCCCATTCTTGGCTTGGTCTCTCTTAACTTTGATCCAGAAAGTCTTCTCAGATTAGAGAAACAAGTGTTTTGTGGAGTTAGAAGTACATTTTATATTCCTATGACATCTACTATTGGATTTCTAAATTTAAATAGCAATAAAAAAAACCAACAAAATAAATATGACTCTTGCCTCTGCCAATTATTAAATATTTAACTGAGAAAATCATCTAACGTTCAAATTTCTCATTCATAAAAAGGTAAAATAATGTCTATTTTGCATTGTAAACAAAAAGTTTGAAAAAGATGTAGACTACTTCATAAATTTAAAAATCCTATATGGATTTAAAGTTGGTAAGCTCAAAGTGAGAGTTATTTAGTTAGGTAATTAAAAGCAGACTGAGTAAGAAATGCATGCCTTGTCTTAACAAGTGATTTCTAAACTTCTATAATTCTATATATCTATCAGAAAAAAGGTGAGCACAAAGTTTTACCAACATACGTACACTTATTTATTTGCAAGTTATATCCCCACTGTGCTAATATATATATACATATATTAAAATCTAAACAAAATAGAAAAAAATTAAAAGTATCATAAACAGTATTTGACAAATTTTTAATTAGGTACCTTTTATTTCAATGCTTAATCTTATTGGCAGATATATTTGAAAAATATAACAATGTAAGTGCAGGGGCCCAACGGAGGAAGCACTCATTTTTTTCCATAGCTTGCTCATAATTGATTCATGTGTGATGTTCCTCTTTGGAATATGTTTGTATTCCAGTCAAAGCAGCCATCCACCAAGACTGTACTTATACTTTCTTTCCATAATCCTATTGAATTTAATTTGAGAAGTTACTAACTGCTTTATATATGTACTCTGATTCTCTGATTTTATTAAAACAAATCTAGCAAATCTGTAAACTGAGAAATGTGAAAAACATGAACTTTCATTAATTTTAAGCAAACCACTTACATCAAGTAATTTTTGCATTATTTATTTTTTCAATTTTTAAAAATGTTGTTAATACATTTAAACATTTGGTGACAAATACATTTTTCTTTGTTTCTATATTGCTTCTTGTATATTATTTCATCCATTTAAAAATTATTTTGTGGCAGGAAGAATGATAACATCATTAATTATATTGGCTTTCTGTCATTTATTTCAGTGAGAAACTACATGAGGCTTCCTTGTGTTTACTATTACATTTAGTGAAATATTACATTAACTATCATGTGATTAAAATATAGCATTTATCTCCAAATTCAGGATGTTTGAAATCTCTTAAAGATTATAACACAATAAGGATGACTTTCTGATTTAATATAGAAACTGAGATACTTTTGATAGTAAAAAGAAATTAGACATGGGGGCATTCCTCAACTCGATAAAGACTATCTACAAAAAACACTACAGCAAATATTATACTTGCTGGTGAAAAACCAAATATGTTCTCCCTAAAATCAGAAACAAGGCAGAGATTTCTATATCACCACTCCTATTTAACATCATACTGTAACTCCTAACTAATGCAATAAGGCCAAAAAATGAAATAAAACGTATACAGATTGAGGGAAAAAATAAAATTGTCTTTGACCACTGGTGACATGAGTATCTATGGAGAAAATCCTGAAGAATTTTTTTAAAAATCTTTTGGAACTAAAAAGGTAAAATATTTATAAGTTGAACAAAATATGTGCAGGATCTATAAGAGGAAAGCAAATAATTCTGATAGAAGAAAAAGAAAAGTATCTAATTAATGGAGATTTTCCATGTCCATGGATCAAAAAAAAAAAATCAATATACTTAAGAAATCAATTCTTCCTAATTTAATTAAAAAATTTAACTCCATCTATTTGTGGAAATCCATAGAACAAATCTAAACTTTACATGGAGTGGCAAAAGACACAAAAACCTGGGGGACTAACATTACCTGGATTTAAGACTTACTGTAAAACTATATTAATCAAGACAGTGTGTTATTGGCGAAAGGAAAAACACATCGATCAATACATTAGAATGAAAAGTTCAGAAACGGACCCATACAAATATAGTCAAACAATCTTTGACAAAACAAACAAACAAACAAAAGGCATTTTACTGGAGGAAAGATAGTCTTTTCAACAAATAATGCTGCAACAATTTGACATCTAAATGCAAAGTCAATCAGTTGATCTAGATGAATTACACCTTTTAAAAAATTAATGTAAAATGGTGAACACTCTAAATATAAAACACAATGCTGTAAAACATCTAGAGGTAAACATAGGAGAAAATCTGTGTAACTTTGAGTTTTGATAATGGGTTTTTAGGTACAACACCAAAAGCATGAACCATAGAAGAAAAAACAATATTATATTTCATTAAAATTTTTTTCTGTTAAAAGAATGAAATGACAGCCACAGATTGAGAAAAAATTATTTTTTAAAACCCATATCTGAGGACATTCCAAAATGTATAAAGAAAACTTAAAACACAATAAGAAAATAAATGGGCATAAGCTATAAATAGCTACTTCATCAAAGAAGATATGCAAATGACAAACAAAAATTTTAAAATGATTAACATCATTTGATACTAGGGAATTAAAAATTAAAAGAAGAGTGAGATATCACAACACATCTATTATAATGCTGAAACCAAAAAAAATTGACATTACCAAATACCGATAAGAATGCAAAGCAACAGAAACTTTTATTCATTGTTCTGAGAATACCAAATGACAATACCATTTTGAAAGAATTTGATAGTTTCTTTTAAAACTCAGCATAGTTTTGCCATATAGTCCAAGTGAACTGGTTGGTGTTTCACCCAACTATGTAAAAAACATGTCCATGCAAAAACCTGCACATGAATATTTTTATGTTTTATTTATAATCACCCCAAACTGGAAGAACCAAGAGTGCTTCATAGGTGAGTAGATAAACTAATCTGTGGTACATTCTGAAAATAAAAATTACTTAGTGATAAAAAGAAATGAGCTATCTAGCTATGAAAAGCATAATGTAAATTGTTAAGTGGAAAAAGCTAGTCTGAAGAAAACAATATACTATATGATTCAATTCTATAACATTTTGGAAAAGGTAAATTGTAGACAATAAAAAGGAGTTTGGAGGGGGAGATAGAGGATTGACTAGGTAATGCACAGGGAAATTTTATGGCATTGAAAACTGTTTTCTCTGATAGTTTAATGGTGGATATATAACAATGCATTTGCCAAAACCCAGAATGTTATAGCATAAAGTTATTTTAATATATATACAAAAATTATTTAGGAAGTTGGAGGATCCCAGGGAAAAAAAATGTAGAATAAGACACAAGAATCCAATCGCATTATAAATATAAGAAGCAACCTTGCTGAAAAGGATGGCTGTAAAAGATACTGACCTAAGTAACTCTGGAAATGAGAGTAAGCTATAAAGCTAATGGCAAAGAAACTGCAAAAAAACAAACAATCAAACCCCACTGTACTGTAGTTAATAACATTTTCCAGGGGTGTGGGTTAATAATTCTGATATTGCAATACATCTATACTGAATCAGAACACTTAAGTAAAAATGGTTTTTAATACTGTTCTTTAATAAGAGGACACAGGGCTTTTTTGGAAATAAGACTAATTCTAGGATTGAAGTGGATAGTATAAAATGTGAGTGTGGAACACATTTAGTGCCAGAAAGTGAGGAGGTGCTAAAACAAATTGATAGCTGATGAGTATATATCAAAAGGCAAAGTAACCAACTTAAAATCACCCAGTGTCCAACACTGGAACAATTTGAGCAAAGTAGTAGTAGTAGTAGTAGTAGTAGTAGTAGTAGTAGTAGTGATAGTAGTAGTCATCATCGTCGTCGTCGTAGTAGTAATGTAGTACCTGATTATAATCCAATCTAAAATAAATATTCACAAATCCATAATGATATATAAAAATATGTGTGAGTGTGATTAAATAAATTAATAGGCAGAGAAAAGAGACAAGTCCCCTGTGCTGAATAATTCTAAATAACTTACATAGATACTCTGCTTTCAAAGAGGGGAACATAACTTCCACTGTCCCTACCAAGATTTAGTAGATTTTCTTGAATGGATATTTGTCTGTTTCTATATGCTCCTAGAAAAATTTGTAGAGATCTTAAATGATTAAAAAAATAATATTTACCAGGTAAATTGTTGTTTTTAGGGTAGAGGTTTTTCTGAGAAACTTATTTTGTCATTGTGGAAGTCTCTTTTAGAGCAGACTTACTGTCAGAATGATGTAAGCCAGAAGACAATGGAGAATCAAGGAAACTGAAACTTTTTCTGTATCAATACCTATGTAGAGTCTAAGTTCTTCTAGATTCATAATTGTTGTTGCTGTTTCTTTTGATTGGCCTTTACCGTAATATCTGAACATTTTTCTTATTTTTCAAGACTACATTAAGACTTTGCCTCAACTACTTACCTGCAAGTAGTATCTCTAGCTTTTGAAATCCCAGAGAAGTTTTTCTCCATTTTCTCTTATAGTAGTACTCATTTTCTAATGTTAAACATTTACTTCAATTCTTCTCTTTTTCTCTTAGAGACCAGAGTCCTAATTTTAATTCAGGTTGGAAATACATCTAACCATAAGACTTCAATACCATGCCTCCCCTCCAGATGGATTTGTGATAAAATGGTGTTCAAGGAGATATAAGTGGAAGCCTACCTAAAGCAAATGGAGGTATACTTTAACATTGCCATATCTTTTTTTTCCCTGAAATTCTGGTTCTTGTATGTTGGACAATAAGATAACCATCAGAAAGGAAAGCAAGTGCAAGAATATTGGAGAAGAAAATCAGAAGGAGGTGGTGTCACTAATAATTTCATGAAATTGACAAACCATCCCTGGATTTTCTACCTTTTGACTTTTTCTTTAGTGTGACCTAGTAAGTCTTTTATTTCAGTTCATAAAATCTAGGGGAAAGATTCTCACCGTTATTAACATAGTTATGTATATGTGTATCTTTTCCCCACTATCCTGAGAACTCCTTGAAAGTAAGGAAAATAGCGTGCATGTACAAAGCTTTACAAAAAGTATATTAATGGTTCCACAAAGATTCTGTGCTTAGAGGAAAAGATAGGAAATTATTGCTAATGTATATGGGTTTCTTTTTGGTGTGATGAAAATGTTCTCATATTAAATCATGGTGATGATTATGCAATCCTGTAAATATACTAAAAATATTAATTCTACATTTTAAATGGATGAATTGTATAGTATTTGAATTATATATCAACAAATCTATTTTTAAAATAAAAAAAAATTACCCAAAAGTGTAAGAATAGATACTGATCAACAGCATAATTAGAATACATGATCATTTTTTACATTTGGAGGTATAGAATTAGAATTTGAGGAAGAAGACTGGGTTATAGTTTAAATTTTAATGTGCATCTTATATAAATAAAAGTATACACAGAGCTAAACAAACTATTTCAGTTAAAAATAAGCAAATGCAGCTTTTACAATTTATCTTTAAGCTCCTGCAGCACTGTCAGTGATCAAAAATATTTGTTGATTAAATAAATAAATTGGAACTTTGTTTGGAGTCTCTCAAATAATGCATTTAGAACAACAAAAACATATGTTTTTAAACATTTTACATTGGTCCTTATATCCAATGAGAGATGGTTTGTGAATTATTTAAAAATAATATGACCACCTTTTAGGTAAAATAAGTTCTTTCTTTGTGTTTTTTATTTATATTTTTAAAAGTGTTTTCCTATTTTCTCTTCTTTGTCTGTATTTATTTCTTTTATTTTTCTTCTCCTTACTCTGCAGATTTTTACAATTTTCCTCAACACAGAACATGAGACAGAGTCTAAGGACTGCCCGGATTTGGCTCTCTGAAGGAATATGTGAACCATTATGAGTTTAGGAGCATTTTACTTCAGTAACTGGTGTCAGGAAGAATGGTTAGGTATAAAGAGAAGATGTATAAATTTGGTAAAAGGTGATTAAAATAATTCAGATATAAAGTGATAGATCTGAACTGAAATGTTCACAATAATAATAGAAAGGAAGAAATAAAATATTATAAAGAGAAAATTATAAATATCTGAATGAGAGTGCATACAAGAGATCTCAGTGATATTGTGAGTTTAGATTTGATGACTGAGGAAGGGATAATATGGCTCTGTACAAGAGAACATAGAATGTTGTCAGGACTAGAATCTGGCAATGAAATACCTGACATCAAATGTAACCACACATAGAATCTTGATCTAAACAGAAAATCTTCCTGTGTATATTACCTGGGTTTTCTTATTTATGAAGGAAGATGAGGGGATGGGAGTTTTATGATTAAAGTAGAAATTTTTTGTTATAAGACACTGGATGATCAATTAACACAGTTGTTTAGAACACAGTGTAAATGAGGCTAAGGTGATGGGTTAGTTCCTGCATAACAGGCTGTACTCCTAACATTAAAAACAAATCCATTAGTCGCCAAGTGCAGTAGGGAACAGATGTGTTTTCCTCATTGTAAAAATGTCACTATTACTGGGGAAACATTAAGTATATGTTTTATTTACAAGTTAGTTCTCAGAATGTCAGTAAGAGAATGACATCTAGTTAAAAATTATAGTCGTTGAAAAAAGATATCTAGTTTTTAATAGTAAAAGTGGAATTCTATATTATTCCTATGAGTTAGTAGAGGTTATTATATTGATCAATTTAGAAAAAAAAACACATGATTTTAGAAAGGTGTATACAGAGATGTTAAATAGTCAACCCAATTCAAGATCTTCTATCTTTAGGGCAATTATCTGACCCTGATTCCCTATTTCATGGGTATGGTAGTTTATAATACAGATATTGACTCAAGTGTGCACAAATTGCTACAGAATAATTATCTTTGTTACTATATCTTTCACTGAATATTGGATGTCAGAATGTATTGCATGCAACAAGTAGTCAAGGCAGGAGTTGTGCCTAAAAAATAAAAACTGTGAAGTAACAACTTAAGATTTTTAGAATTAGCAAGCATATTTTTAACATATTATAGCATTTGTAACGAGTCTCTGTTTCAAATATAATAATAGAAAATTGAATGCTGACTTCTTTTTTGGACTTGTGTTGTAATGCCTGAATTTTTCAAAGCATATGGTGATTCTCAAAATTATTCTTTTTCCACCTACTGCTAGAAATTTCTTTCCTACCGATTTTAGCACCCCTTCAATGGTGTTAAAACCAATTAGTGATACATCAAAGGGTTTTTTAATAACAGAAACTTTAAACTACTACAGAACATTAAGCCTTATGAAAATCTATGATATCATTATCTTTGATCTGTTACTATAAGGTTAAATTTATAAATGTGTTTTCATTACTAAATTTAATATCATCTAAAAGCAATCAGAACAAAAATAAGTGATCTAACCTTAACTAGAATAGTAATATTTGTGAAACTGACATTACAAAGCAGGCATTAATTTTTTTAGTAGATATATATCTATATATATTTTCTCCCATACTATTTCCTACAGTGTAATAATCAGTTATTTTTTAATATAAAAATGCAGCAATAAATAATGGACAGACTACAACAAAACTACAACCAACAAGCTATATATTGGCAAATGTTAGCTTTTAATCTCATTTCTAGTTCAAATATAATTGAAGATCATGCATTCATTAATTTATACAGATTGCACACAAAAATCATTTATTTGCTGATGTAGTTTGTATTTATATAAGGAACAATGTTATTTTGACATCAAATAATTCAGAACTAGCAAAAACGCAGCTTTGCAATAGAAAATTTAAGTTCATTATTTAACATTATAAAGGAAACTTTAAGAAGAAAGAAAAAAAAACTTATTGAGAACTAATACAGGCTTCACCCCATCATAAGGATGGATTTCAATGTTACTTTGGATGCCTGCATCTTCTGACATCTTTTCATTTCTCTGTCACCACTTGTCAAACAACTTCATATAAATACTCTTTTATAGCCACTATCTGGAAGATCTCTATCATAACAGAGGATATAGTCAATCCTATATATTGTTCCTTGATATGCCAGTGGATAGTGGAAGAACATGAGTTGGAGTCAAATCTCAGTTTGACCACTGAATAACTGTGTCAGAGTTATTCAGTCTCTCCAAGTCTCAGATCCCTCTTCTTAAAACTGGGGTCATAATATGTATTCTATAGTACTTTTGTGAGAATTAAATATTAGATACTGCATAAGAAACAGTTAATGTCATGTTTACACATAGAAAATATTCAGTAAATGATTCAGTAGAAATGCTGCCAATAACAGAGATCCATGCAGATATAGTTTAGCAAGCAGTCAGGAGAAACATTTGGATATTAAATAAAGAGGATGAAGTATAAGTGTGAAGTCTGGAATGAGAATAAGCAGGTACAAATTATTTATATTTTATTCCAAGAAAACAAATAAAAGAAAGATGATATAAGGATAAATAAGTCTCTATGCATGAAATCAATCCATGTACAGTGGAGAGCTGCAGTCTGATATGGTAGCTACAAGCCACATGTGCTTGTTGAACACCTTAAATGTGGTTGGTCCAAAATGAAATGTGTGGTAACTATAAAATGGCCACTGGATTTTGAAAACACTTAATACAAAAAAAGTGTGTAAAGTAGCTCAGATAATATTTTGAATATTTTGATTTGAATGAAATATGTTACCAAAATTATTTTACCTTTTTAAATGCAGCTACTGGAGAATTTTAAATCATGTGCATGATTTAATTTTTTATTTCTATTGGACAGAGCTAATTTAGGGAAAGAGAGAAGCATAGGAATGGCTCTATTCTAATGGCCTAAATGTTAGGAAAAATATTGTTTGGTGCATCCTTAGTTTCATGTGGTGTTTGGAGACAGTTCTCAAAGAAAATGGAATTTGTATTGTATATAAGAAAATGAATAAATTTTCTCTAGGTAGTGAAAGTAATAGGGAAGACCTTGGTCATTTGCTAATTCTCGACAAAAAAATTGTAAGAAAACTCCAGCTGGATCTAGAGTTAGACTCAGAGAAAAGATAAGAAAAGAAAAGACTTCTCAATATCATAGCCAGAGAAAGAATTCTGGTTTTACAGGCCATCTGAACAAGACTTAACTCATTAATATGGACAATGAAAATTTACTAAGAGTTCTTTAAATTTTAAATATAATGCAATTTTAAAAATTGTGCAGATGTTCATTTATAAACCAGAAGGAAATATTTTGCAAAACGTGAGTCTTTTACCACCAAAGATTTACTTAATTTTGCTTTTAGATATGAAATTCAAAATTCTCCCTCTAAACATTTCATAAAGCATCTTTGTTTTTTGATTAACACTTCAAATACAAATAAACAATATAAGTCCTAGGAATATCAATTTAAGTTTTCATTTTAAATACACTATTTTTCATATTTTCCTAATTCAGTATTTATGATTTCTATGTCTCTATCACTAGTAATATCACTCTTAAGTGTAAACTCCACACATTATAAAATTAATGAGGGCAAGATTCAAAAATACATCCAAATAATTTCATCATTGCTTTACATTTATGGTGATGCTGCTAAATTACATTATTGGTTTGTTGGCAGTTATTAGAAATATCAGTCATTAAATATAGGTGAATTTGAATTTAGGTTATGAAAGATAATCTAGGGCTCTTAATGTATAAAAGATGAAGAAGATGTAAGTTGTTTGAAAACTAAGGTCTGAGAGGTGTGACCCTCCTGTACAAACTAGGACAGCAGAGCAAACCATTTTTTAATTTGTTTTCCAGTTTGAAAAGTGATATTGATGAACATTTGCTTAATGAAATTGCTATATTCATCTTAACTGACTCATTGTCCAGAATAATAACTTAACATGCAAATTTATAAGCTGATCTTTAGGTTTTACACTGATTATATTTATATATATATATATAATTTTATATTTTGATGTCATTAAGCATATTAAAACATACAAATTTCCCTTCCTTTTTTCTTTACTTTTATTCTTACTGTTATGTTTTTACTGCTTAGAATGAGTTCTTTACAACATGACTGGGTCAGAGGTTACAATACTATATGATTGTAAGATAACTATCTGGATACTGTGTTGTTATGTGGACCTGGGGTCAAAATGTATTTTTTACATCTTTACAAAATAAATCTACTTGAGATGGGAACATAATGTTGAATGAATGCGTTAATTCTATTTTTACAATGAAATTGAGAAAAAAGATGTATTCTCATAGGGACATACCTAACTATAAAATTATACCAGCATTTTGATAACCAAGAGAAAAGCTCATGACTATGTTTTTAAATGTATTTATCAAAAATATTTAGTATTTCTTAAACCATGAAAAAACTCGATAATTTAAACATTTTTAATTATGAAGTAGATTTGCAGGAACTAAGTATAATTAGCATCCATCATAGCTTTCATTTCAAATGTAAGTCCATTGATATGAAGAGTAAAAACTAAATTAAAAAAATCAAAGGGCTGAAATGTAAAATTATAGTAATCATCAAGTAAAAGAGAATAATTCATTAGTGTTTGAAATAATGTAGTAGTTAATCAAATAAAGTTATTGCCAAATTATTTTACATTTGGTCAAAATAAATGTGTTATTTGCATCTTAAAATAGTCACTGTAGTACTTAATTTGATGGGATACTTAATAGAAGAAACCAACAACATAGAATTAAGTAGGGACTTAGATTTATACAAAAGCCTCACTGATATATTTCAAGATATTTGAAAGTGGAAAATGAGGTAGGAAAGAGAAGGAGCTGGAGAGGTATTTGATTGTTGGTTGATTTGATATTAAAAAAAGAGGGAGGACTCTCAGTCCTGGGGTAAGATAGTGAAGACTCATTTTTCCCTGCTTATCCTCTCAATACACAACTAAATATCTTGTAAATAGCTCAACAGACAATCATTTAATCTAAAAGGTGAACCTGAAGAATTTCAGATGAGCATAACAACATCTTGTTGAGTTTCCTGGATTGTTTTTTGTTGTTATTGTTTTTGTTTTGGGGGGTTTTTTGGGTTTTGTTTTGTTTTTTACATGTGCTGGACATGGGGCAGCAGAGAGGCCTGCAATTTAGAACTTCCAAGAGGCCTAGAAAAACAAGATCAAGGCCTGCTGTCTTTGGCTAAAAGACTTGGAAAGGAAAACCCTGGAGACATTCAGCAGGAGACTAATACTCA
The DNA here is from genome assembly GCA_003508835.1 of Eonycteris spelaea. Lineage (NCBI taxonomy): Eukaryota > Metazoa > Chordata > Mammalia > Chiroptera > Pteropodidae > Eonycteris > Eonycteris spelaea. The sequence continues at coordinate 3,115,697 of PUFA01000127.1, read as the reverse complement.
ATAACAGTGGCCACGGCAGTGGCAATAATGGGAACCCACCTGAGTGAACTGATCTCTCTCCATTACCCCCCATGTTCTGGCAGCAGTAGTCAACCTGTCAGCAGCAGCACCAACAAACCTCTCTCCAGTGGCAGAAGGGAAACCAAGCCCAGGGTCTCCAGATGTGCTATTTTGGACCAGAAAGCAACTCAGATACTGGGGCTTTTGGTCCTCTACCAAAAAGTAGAGGGTGACCAGGTGGGCAATTCCATCCTCCTGCCACACAAGAGGAGAGAGGGAAACCCACCAGCACTGAACCAGAGATCAAGACATAGGAAATAATCTTTCTCTTGCTGATCCCACATACCCTCCCTGACACCTAATGATAGCTGGGTGGCTTAAGGAAAAGTGTTTAACTGCCAAAGGCAGTACCAGTGAGAATCTAGCGGATGCTCAATTGGAACCAGGAAAGTGAAGCAAAAGAAAACATTGCAAGGGCTCTGAAAACTAAATTGTCATTGGATTATTACAGCCCACAAAAGTCAACAAGAAATTATATGTTAAACCTCAGCAGGCAATTATCTGCTAAAATAGAGGATTTAAATAGGTTCGAGTCTCTTAATATAATATCCAATTGCCAAGTCATAATAAAAAATACTGTTTATGCCAAGAACCAAGAAAATCAGAACTTGAATGAGAAAAGGCAAATGACATCAATATTGAGATAGATTAGATGTTGGAACATTTGGATAAAGATTTTAAATCAGCTTCTGTGAAATTGTTTTAACAAAAAATTACAAGTTTCTTTGAAACAAATAAAAAATAAAAACTTCAGCAAAGAAATAGAAGTTATAAAGGAACCAAATGGAGATTATAGGACTGCAAAATACAAAAACTGTAGTAAAAAAAGAAAGCTCACTGTATAGGCTCAACATTAAAGTCGAGATGATAAACGTTAGAATCAGTGGAATTGACAGATCAATAAAATTTTCTCAATCTTAAGAACAGAGAGAAATAAAATTTTTAAAAATGAACAAACATCTGTAAAATAAGAATGGATAAACAAACTTTAGTACATTCATAAAATGGAATACTATTTAACAACATCATGAATGAATCTCAAATGCAATGTGTCAAATGAAAGAAGCTAGAATCAGAGGTTACACACTTTATCATTCCATGTATGTTTCGCTGTCCCAAATGTCCCTCTTCTAAGGGCCCCAGTCATTGGATTAGAGCTCACCCTAACCGATAGTATGACCTCATCTTAGCTTGATTACGTCTGCAAAGAGCTTATTTTCAAATAAGGCTGGCCACATTCATGGGTACCTGGGGATAGGATTTTAACATATTTTTTGGTTAACACAATTCTTTTCCCAATAGAAAGAAACAGGGTGGAGCAACAGAATGTTAACCACAGCCTAAAAACAACAAACCCACCTTTTTTTCCCAGTCCATCTGCTAATTCATTTGTACCAAAGGGACATCTTAACACCTTTGCAGACTTCAGTGCCCTGTCTGTAAAGGTAAAAATTTGAGCTACATGATTTCTAGGTGCATTTCAGATATGTACTCCTCTGATTCTCCAAACCTGCTACTCTACCAGACTGCAGGAAATAAAAATAAGTACACAGTGAGTTCATAGCTAAATATTGATTTCAACTTTAGTCACATTTATAAATTCTAGAAACATTTCTAAATCAATTCTGCTGGAACCAGAGTTATAAAACCATTGTCTACCTTGTGTTCAATAACATTTTAGTTCTACCTGTTAAATTTTACTAGTTATTCAGGAAAATATTGTGTTGTTAGAGAATATCAGGACAAGTTATTTTCTTTCTTTAATATATTCACAAAAAAATAGCCACAGATACATTGCCTCTTCAGAAATACTTTTAAATAGATGATTATTTTGATCATTCTTCTTGGATAAAATGGTAATTTCTGTCCACAACAATCATTTTTCTCTATTTTGACAAGGTTCTAAACCCTCCTTTTGTGACTGATGTCTATAGAGTGCAGTCAACTTTTTTAATTGGTGACAATCCTATTATTTTTGAATGTTAGAGAATCCATATAAGGCCTTCAAGAATTTTATGCTTTATTCCTTCTAAGCTCCTTGTAACCTTTTGACCTCACTGATTCACTTATATAATTTAAAAAAAACAGTGTTGTTTTTATAATGTTTTAAAATGTCTCAATTATAATAATTTTCTAGTGCTTTAAATTTTTTTTTTAAATTACAGAAGGTATATGATATTATATTAGTTTCAGGTATACAACATAGTGATAGATATTTATTCAACTTACAAAGTGATCTCTTTGATAAATCTAGTACCCATCTGACACTGTACATAGTTATTACAATATAATTGACTAAATTCTTTATGCTATAATTTACATCCCTATAATTATTTTGTTACTACCATTAGTACTTTGTAATCCCTTTCCCTTTTTCATTCAGTCCTCATCTGGCAACCCTCAAAATGTTCTCTGTATCTATGAGTTTGTTTCTGTTTAGTTTGTTTGTTTTGTTCTTTAGATTCCATATGTAAGTGAAACTATATAGCAATTATCTTTCTCTGACTTACTTCACTCAGCACAGTACCGTTTAGGTTCATTCATTTGTTGCTGATGGCAAGATTTCATTTTTTTTTCTTTATGACTGAGTAATACTCCGTTGTAAATATGTACTACCTCTTCCTTATCCATTCATCCATTGATGCACACTCAGGTAGCCTCCATATCTTGACTATTGTAAATAAAGCTGCAGTGGATGTATGGATTCACATGTCCTTTTGAAGTAGTGTTTTGAGTTTCTTAGGTTAAACACTCAGAAGTGGGATTATTGGATCCTTCTTTGTCTCTTGTTTAAAAGTCTATTTGTCTGGTATAAGTATTGCTACCCCACCTTTTTTGTTCGTTTCTTTCCATTTTAATGAAACATCTTTTCCATCCCTTTGCTTTCAGTTCATGTGTGTCTTTGATTTGAAGTGAGTCTCTTGTAGGCAGCATATATGAGGATCTCAGTTCCTTATCGATTCAGCCACTCTATCTTTTGATTGGAGCATTTAATCCATTTGCATTTAAAATAATTATTAATGGATATGTACTTATTGCCATTTTATTATGCCTATTTTTTATCTTTTTCCCCTCTCTTTTTAAAAAAGTCCCTCCAACATTTTTCCTGTAATACTGGCTTGGTGGTGATGAACTTTTTCTTGTCTGGGAAACTCTTTTCCTATCCTTCGATTCTAAAAGATACTGGATAGAGTCATCTTGGTTATAGGTCTTTTTTTTTTTTTTCATCACTTTGAATATTTCATGCTAATTTCTCCTGGCCTGAAAAGTTTCTGTTGAAATAAAAGTTGACAGTCTTATGGGAACTTTATTGTAGGTAACTGATTTTTCTTGCTGCTTCTAAGATTCTCTCATTGTCTTTACCCTTTGGCACTTTAATTATGATGTGTCTTGGTGTGGGCTTCTTTGGGTTCATCTTTTTTGGGACTCCAGTGCATCCTGGGCTTGTAATTCTATTTCTTTTGCTTGGCTAGGGTTTTCAGTTATTATATTTTGAAATAAGTTTTTAATTTCTTGCTCTCTTCTCCTTTTGATACTCCTATGATGTGAATTTTGGCATACCTGTTGTTTCAAAGGCCCCTTAAACTATTCTCATGTTTTTGGATTATTTTTTCTTGTTGCTACTTTGTTTGCATGTTTTCTGCTACCTTATCTTCTAAATTGCTGATTCAATCCTCTATTTTATTTAATCTGCTGTTGATTTCCTGTAATGTTTTCTTCATTTTAATTATTGTATTCTTCATTTCTGATTGTCTTTTTTATATTTCTATTTCTGTTAAAGTTCTCACTGAGTTTCTCTACTTTTCCCCTAAGTTCATTGAGCATCCTTATAACCAGTGTTTTAAATTCTGTACCTGGTACATTGCTTGTCTCCATTTTCTTTCTTTCTTTCTTTCTTTCTTTCTTTTTCTCTTCTTCTTTCTCTTTCTTTCTCTTTCTTTCTTTCTTTCTTTCTTTCTTTTCTTCTTTCTTTTCTGGAATTTTGTTCTATTCTTTCATTTGGGACATATGTCTTTGTCTCCCTATTTTGGCAGCCTCTTCGTGAATTGTCTCTATGTGTTAGGTAGGGCTGCTATTTCTCCCAATCTTAGTAGAGTGGCCTTATGTAGTAGATGTCCAGTGGGGCCCAGTGACAGTCTTCCTGGTTACCTGAGCCAGGTGATCCAAGTTTGTCCCTTCTATGAGTTGTGTTATCCTTCTGTTATAGTTGAGCCTTGGTTGTTGTTTGCAGGTCAATGAGACAGCTTGACCCTTGGGCTGATTGATTGTGATGACAAGCTAGTCACTACAGTGGAGGAGCTGAGCCTACAGAGCAGGATTTGTTATAGTAGGGCTCTGGTACCTGCCTAGTCTCCCCTTTGGGTATGTCATCCTCTGATGTGGCCCCAGTAGTGCTCCAGCTCAGATAGAAGCCTGTACCGAGTATGCAGGCCAGAGCCTCCTGGGAAGGGTCCCACTGCAGGCCAAGTTTAGCCACAGCTCATGCTTTGCCAGGAGCCAACTGGCATGAGCCACCAAGAAATCCCCAAGATGGCCACTACCCATGCGCTGGCTTGGATGTGCCTCAAGAGACCAATCCAGAAACTGAGGTTGGCTGCTGTTAGAGCTGGGCTTGAGAGCTTTTTAGCATGAGGTATGGGGCATGCTGAGGCCAGGTGCTTGGAAATTGTGAACCTCCGAGAGCATTTGAAGAAGTCTGCACATGAGCCAAAATATGCCATTTGTAATGGAAAGCCACTACAAGTGCCATGGTGGCCCATAAGTCGGGTGGGCAGGGTCTCAGAAAATCACCTGGGCAGGGCAACCAGTGTTAGCCAGGTTGATAGAGACTTTGATATGGCAGCTGCTTGGGTCTGCACTTCAGGAGGTGGAAGGCTCAATAAAGAAACAATTTCCTTTGCCAGCACTTTTTGTCTGGGAGAAAGTTGAACCTTCAGCCCTTACCCTGACACCTGACAATTTCCGTTCCTCCCCATATGTCCTTTGAGCTGCTGCCCCAGCGCTAGAGCTCATAGTGAGTGAGTCTGTCAGAAAAATAAGTCTGTGCATGGCCCCTTAAGAAGAATGTCTGCGACTTCAGTAGCCCTTTTTCTCTCAGCCACAATCTGCTGGTTTTCACAGCCAAAACCTGTGGGAATTCTCTTCTTGGCATTGGAACCCTGGACAGGGGAGCCTGGTGTGGGGTTGGGACCCTTCACTCCTCTGGAGGTTCTCCCCTGCCGAGATGTCCCTCCCAATTCTCAACCACCATACATGGGTGTGGGACCAGACTTTTTCTCATCTCTGTCCCTCCTACCAGTCTTCCAAAGTGGCCTCTTCTGTGTATCCCTAGTTGTAGGACTTCTGTTTAGCTAGACTTCAGTAATTCCCAATGATGGCTGTTCTGTAGTTTAGATGTAATTCTGATGCAGTTGTGAGAGGAGGCAAGCACAAGCATCTACCTAGTCAACCTACTTGACTGAAGTCTCTAGCACTTTTAATTTTTTATATAAGTGAGAAAAATAAGCATTTATTATATAAATATAGTTTGTAAATGCTGTTAACAAACTTAGTTCTAAAAATTTTAAGGACTTTTTCCCTACTTTTGGAAGACATTATTTTGAACAAAGCACCAAGTACTGTAATCTGGTGGGGTTTTTGTTTTGTTTTTGTTTTGTTTTGTTTTTTCTGTTCTGTTTTTGTTTGTTTTGCTTTGTATGTGAGAGAAAATTGGGTTAGGTTATAATTAGTATCCTGACTTTTGTATTATATGAATAGTTTTCTTTATTTGCCATACTTCTGAGGCAGTTGAAATGTGAAAATAAAGATAGTTTAGGGAAAAAATAGCAAAATGAAAAATATGGACTAAAAAATTATTGTATGACATTTACTGGCAGAAAGTTTCATACATAGCAAAATTCACAAAACAGTTCAGTGACAGTATGCTTTGGTCAGAACTTTTGTGTGTTGCACATGATAAAACCCCCATTATCCAGTTTAAGGGGAAAAACCCTTACATTGACTTATTGATTTAAGAGACTCAGGCATACCACAGGTACAATGGGTTTTAAACACGGCTAGATCTTGGACTACAATGAATTCGAATCTCTCTCTCTTTCTGTATATCTCTCTCTGTCTCCTCTATTTTCTTCTCAATACTTTATGAAAATTTGTTCACCAGCAACTGAAAAGTTTGAAATAACGCAATTTCAGTATTGTTTGTGGAAACTGAATATTTCTCTGTAGAAAGTAGCTCAAATTGATTCCAGGCTTGAATTACGTTGCCTCTCCTGAGACCAGACAAAAGTCACACCTTGAATCACAAGAGGTAAAATGGCACATTTATATTATTTTTATTTAATACATAACAAAATTGAGAAAAATAATGAATGTGAATATGATGTAAACTTATATGGTGTGCCTGAGTATTCAAACTCAGGTTTTTCCAATTCTAAATCTATTTCTTTTTTAAAAAAACTCATGAAGAAACTATTCTTACACACCATTTTAGAATGGTATTCCATTTTTTTCCTGAACAATTACCTAACTGACATTAAGATGTTTTATTCTTACTATGAATAATATTTTGGTTTATCAATCATCATCATTAATTAATTATGGAGAAAGTACTATGAAATATGCATAGAGGCAAAAAGATTAGTTCATGCTTTAACTTAACTAAGTTGGGTTATGCTTTAAACATTTTAAACAAAAGTATATATGGGAATTGCCAAAGAGAAAAAAAATAGCAGCTCAGAGGATTGGGGAGACAATATAGATTTAGGCAATTGTGAAAGGTTTTCTAGGATGTGGTATGAGTTTAATAACTACATAACATTAGGGTAAGAAGAGTAGAGTTGAAATGCATTCTAGATGAGGAAAGAGAGATAATGTAATCAAAGTTGATAGAAAATAATGAAGAAGAAAATTTGGGGCAAAATTTAAAAACTTCTTTGAGATTATTTTATGTGACACTCTACTACAAGTTATTTAAAGTCTCTAATTATCATATGTAAATAAATACACACATTTTTTTTGTACCCTACCTAACAAACTGCTTTTCCCATTGTTGGTGTTTTCCTTTTATAGTTTTAGGTTTATATACAGGTCTGTGAAATATTTGCTATTTTTTTAATATGGTGCAGGACAAGGATCAAGATACTTTTTCTTGTTATATTTTCCTGATGGACTGACCCTTTTATCAACACATATATGCAACATTTCTCTTTAGCCCTAGTAACTATTTTTTGTTATTTCACTTCATATTGGTATAGTCATTCCAGATATGTTGCAGTTGTTTGCATTATAGATCTTTTTCCATTCCTCTATAATAAGTCTATCATATCTTTTAATATTCTTCTAAAGAGCATATTTGGATATGGTTTTATGACCTAGTCTGACAATTTCTGCCTTTTCTATTGGGATGTTTCTTCTATTTATATTCAAAGTACTTACTGGTAATGTATTATTTGCATCTGTCATTTCAGTTGTTTTTAATGTTGTTTGTGGTTTCTTGTCCTATACCCCCTTTATTTTTTGGTTTCTTTATTATATATTTTTAGTACCTTTTAGTGGTTGCTCAGTTAAAATAATCTAGTGGATTAATATCAACTGAATTTTAGTAATATACAAAAGCTCTGCTCTAAAATAATTTCATTTCCTTCCCCTCCTTTGTAATATTGTCATATAAATTACTAATTTGTATATTATTAGTCCATCAACACATTTTCATAATAATTGATTTATGCAATTATGTTTTAAATGGAGAAGAAAGTGTTACAAATTTTTTAATTTTTTTTTTCAATTTACCTATGTGTACTCTGTTACCAGTGTTCTTTATTTCTTTGTGTGGTTTTGAGTGTTCTAGTGTTCTTTCACATCAGACTAAAAACTTTATTTTGTATTTCCTATTGGGAAGATATGTTGGAGAAAAATTCTCTGATTTTTGTTTGTTTGTTTGTTTGTTTTTGGAATGTAAAATATCTTTCGAATGTTTTGAAAATGCCATCTCATTCTGTCCTCCAGGGTTTCTATTTAAGAGACAGTTGTTCTTTTTATTGAGCGTCTCTTATACAAGTCTTTTTTACTCTTTCTGTTTTCAAGCTTTTCTTTGTCTTGGATTTTGATAGACTATCATATCTAATAATGTATCTCTTTAAGTTATTCAATTTGGAATTTATTGAGCTTTTTGAATGTGTAAATTTACTTTTTAATTAAATTTAGAAAGTTTTGGACCATCATTTCTTTAAACACACTTTTTCTCTCTTTCTCTTTTCCTCTGAAACTTCATTTATGCATATATGCAATATCGCTAGAATCCCACAGTTCTCTGATATTCTATTCATTTTATTTCCTTCTTTCTCTTTTTGGTTTCTCAAACTTGATGTCTCCTCTTGGTCTACTTTCAAATACTTTGATTATTTTGCCAGCTCAAATTCATCCACTGTTGAGTCTTTCTGCTGAACTTTTTATTGTAATTATTTTATTTTTTAAGTTGATATTTTCTGCTTTTTTGAATAACATTTCTCTACTGATATTTTTATTTGGTTGATCATCGTTATTATACTTTTATTAATGTTTTAGATATGTTTTTATTTAGTTGAACCTGTTTATAATGGCTTCTTTAAAATAGTTTCTAATGAGTCCAAATTATAATATTCTTCAGATACTATTTTTAATGATTGCATTGTCCTTCTGTGTATGGGCCATATTTTCATGTTTCTTTCATGTTTCATAATGGTTTGTTGAATACTCAACATTTTTTATTATATATATATGGGAGATATATAATAATAAATATAATATTTTAATAATATAATATTGTTGTTATTTGTTGTTGTTGCTTGTATTAATGTGGCTCATTTGTGTAGTGATTTTCCTGAATTAATTCAGTAAAATATGTTTTCTTGGATGTGTACAATTACTGAGGTCTTTATTTAACTTGAAAAAATATTCCCCTAAATGCTTTGAACAATTTTCTTCCACCCCTTCTGAGCAACTCTGTGTTTATGTTGGGGTACGCCTTTAACACTCTGATAATTTACAACTCTTCCTGAACCTTTATTTCCTTCTTGTCTATAACATCGTTGTCAGAGATGAGAGACTGTGGCCTTCTTTTCTGGGCAGGCAAACAACTCTGTACTTACATGTGTAATTCTCAACACTCAGGAACATGTCAACACTCTTCAAAGTCCTCTATGGGTATCTCATTCCCAGATTTTATTATCAAGGTGGGTTTTTTTTGTTTTTTTTTTTTGTTTTTTTGTTTTTGTTTGTTTGTTTGTTTGTTTGTTTGGCCAGCCTCATGTTATTCAACTGGTATCACCACTGCAGGAGGCTACAATGTTGAACGATTGTTCCTGATACTTTTTTGCTAAATAACATGAGAATGGGAATTTTCTCAATGAGATAACTCAGAGGTCATTAATAAAATAAGACCTGTGAACAGAGATTTTTCTAGACAGTTGTCAAACAGGTTAGGTGGAGCTCCAAACCTGTTCTGGTCCCATTAGTACCTTCTAGGCTGCTGATTTTACAGTTACCATTTTTGCAAGTCTGTTGGTTTTTAAGGCTGCTGTAGAGCTGAGGAAAGAAGGAAGGGAACAGAACAAAATAAAGTGACACAAAGTTTGTTTTTACTGAGATTCAGTGATTTTTCTTAAAATAACATACCTTAGATTGTTGTCTTTGCTTAATTTTCAGAATTCTGAAAAAAAATTATTTTGATAATTTCTCATTGTTTTTATGAAGGGGTGAAATTTAGAGTCTCATTTCTCTACCACTATCCTGGTAGGAGGCATTAATAAATATCTTTTTTACAGGTGTGTTCCTCTGATGAAGTTTTGTAACAGAACACCATTTGGCAGGTGTTCCAGGGAACAAATTCCTATAAGAGTACTTTCTGTGTTCTTTTCTTGGCACATACCCAGTCCAAATAAGTAGTTTAAATGTGAAGTCCAAAATCAGGTTAGGTATATTGTATTTACAAATTCTCATTAGAAACCTGTTCTACTTAGCATCCAGGCTAGGAAAGATGTACATTTTGTTGCTTTCATATGCTATTTTTTTTCCTAAACCACCCTTTCAGTTAGTATGGTCATAATGACAAAGGGCCTCCACTATGGCAAATTGGATTGCATCACACCTGTTTTCCTTCCTCTCCAAATATCACATGACCACACTTCTCAAGGCGATCTGTTCTTTCAAGGATTTATTCTTGTTAAGGATAGATATCTACCTGTTCCAGCTGACATAATTGGGGGGAAGGAGCATTGCTATTTGCTCCTCATTCCATTCATACTCACATGCCCAATATTATTCCTACCTCTACTTGAGTTTTTGCTCCCAGTTCTTACTGGAAAATCACATTTCAATTAATGGTCAGGTTTTTGGTGGTGGGTACATGCTTACCCAGTTTTACTTTTGCTTGCTTGCTTATTTGTCTTTATGCTTTTTATTGGAACTCTGATAATCTTGAATTTTACCCCAAAAGGAATAGTTTGTAAATGTTATGCAGCAGATTTGCCCATCTGTGACATCATACAAATATCCTAATAATATCATCCATCTGGAGCTTACTTAGGCAAATATAAGGAAAGCGAAGATACTAAATATCTATGTCCCTCTGGCCTTTAAGTATTCAAGGCTTTGAATTCTCTTTATATGAAGATTGAACTAACGTTTAGTTATAAATTATATCTACTTAATTATATTTCTTTACTCAGCTCCAATATTGGATCCTACTTAATTCATTATCATATTTGCTGAAGAGAATAGCTATTTGACATATCACAAAATTTCATTTGCTTTTCTAACAACTTTTTAAGATAGAAACTATTTTAAAGTCCATTTCATAAGTGAAGAAACTGAGGTTTAGTACATTTAGATAACTTGGCTGTGTATATAAAGAGCGAATTATAGTGTCAGCATTCAGAATTATGTCTTTTACTTTTTATTTTTAAACACTTCACATAACATTATTTTTTCCATCCTAATACAAAAATGATGGAGAATAAATTATAATCAAAGCAAGAGATAATCTGTGCCTTTAGATTAGAAAGTAGTAATACCATCTTCACTCACAAATGATGAATGTGTTGAAAAATCCAAGGAAATCTACCAAAAAATTTACTAATGCTAATAAAATAAATTTAGCGAGAGGGAAATATATAAACTCAATACATAGAAATCAATTGTATTTCTACATACCAAATAATCATATATAAAAAATTTAAAAGTGATATTTACAATAGTATCAAAATGAAATATATATAGTTAAGTCTGACAAAAGATATTAAAAATGTCATACTGAAAAATATAAAAATTACTTAGAGGAAGTAAAGATCTAAATAAATGAAGACTTGTACCACCTATAGATTGGAAGGCAATGTTGTCGAGATGTAAATTCTTCATGATTTGATATAACATAAATCTCAACCAAATCCTAGCAGGCATTTTTGTGAATCTTAAAAAACAAATTGGAAATTAATGTGAAAATGCAAAGAACCTAGATTAACCAAAATAAATTGGTAAAGAGAATAACAAATTTGGAGAACTAAATACTACCCAATGTCACGACTTATTATATAGCTATAGGAATCAAGACACTTTTGGTATTGGCAAAGATAGATAAACAGATAAAAAACAAAGAATAAAAAGTCCAGAAATAGATACACACATATATGGACAATTGATTTTGAAATGGTGCAGAGTCAATTCAGTGGAGAAAGAATAGCATTCATCAAATGTTGCTTAAACAATTGGATAACTATATGCAAAAATGAAACAAAACAAAACAAACATCAATTCATATTTTATATGTAGTAACACAAAACAAATTATTTGTCTAAATATAAAATTTAAGACTATAAAACTTCTATTTAAAAAATAGAAAAACTGTGTTAACCCAAGTTAAAAACTTGGGTTAATATCTGAGACATGGCAAGATAAAAATACAAATAAGAGAAAAAGTGATAAATTGATTTCATAAAAATTAAAAGTTTCTGTTTTTTTTAAAGATTCTATTTAGAGAATTAAAGATAAGCCACAGATTGATAGAAAATATTTGTAAAGTATATATGTAATAAAGGATTTATATTCAGAATCTACAAAGAACTCTCAAAACTTAAGATATCAAACAAAGTAATAAAAAAAAAAACTGGCAAAATATTTTGACTATTAAAGACCATCAGTGATTTCCTGTGCATAGAGTGGAAATTACACATAGGCAAGAAAAAACTTTTGAAAATGATGAATATATCTATTACCAATTGTAGTGATGATTTCAAGAGTGAATACATATTTTTAAATTATCAAATTGTATACTTTAAATATATGTAGTTTATTGTATACATTTTTTATACCTTGTGATGAGCAAGATTTAGTTCCTTGAGTTGAAAGATCTATAAAGAGAATTATAGCTCTTTTCAGGGAAAGACTACTATATTTTTAGTTCAAAATTACCTTCAGGGAACCGGGAACAAACTTAACCCAATGACACCTTACACACTCATATAGAAGTATATATAGATGTCAAAAACAGGAGATAACTTGTATAAAGATTGCTACTAGCATGATTTACTTCAGGAGAAAAATAACCCTTCTGCTTTGGTAGTTGCTCTTGTAACTGAGCTTGCCTGTGGGAAGAATATAAGTAGTTAGGATAGTTTACATTGATTTATAGACCTCTTCTCTTCTGTTCTCTATACAGGAAGACAGGTTTTTCTCTACTACAGAAAAAAATATTACAGTAAACAAAGAAGTTACTTCGGGAGCTGGAATGAATGTTTCATTGGCTCTTTATATAAAGTCAAGAAGAAATATTTACAACATATAATGGAAAGAAATTTTTAGCATTAATACTATATGAAGAACAAATGAAAATAAATTTAAAAAGATGAACAAGAAAAAGATAAAAATACATGGATGATACAATTTAAATTAAAGAAGAAATATAAGTAGTCAATAAATATATGAGAAAGTTCTAAATCTCAGGAGTATATAAATAAAAAAATTATATATTCCTTCCTCCTATCAGTTTGGGAAAAGTTGAATACACATGTGTGTGTGCACGCGCACACACACACACACACAGATGCTGCATTGGCAACAACTTCAATGATTTTTGTAGTACTGCTATAATACTCTCCACTTGTGCTTTTTAGGTCATTTGCACAGCTGTCTTTTTCTTGGACTTCTCATTACCACTATCATTGGTTGCAGCCACTGCATCCTGAATCATTTTTTACTAGAACTAGGGAGAGTTCAATCATGAGGAAACCATGCATCAAGGCAGACATCTATCCCAAAGTCTCCTTCATTCAGAAATTCCTTGATTTCTAAACTGGGAAACATGATTGTTCAAAATTCTCTATTTAATGGAGGAGACCTGCCAGAAAATAATCGCCATCTGTATATAATTATAGTGGAATCTTACCCTTTATTGCAAACATTACCAGATTTTGGAAAAAGATATAAATTACTCATTGTCCTCTATGAAATAAAATTAGGCTAGAATGGCCAGGGCCTGTCTTTTCAAGAAAGATAGTTCTATTTTTTGTCTCATCTTCCTCTTTCTTCCTTTGCTTTCCTTTCATTTTCTCTTCTTTCCTGCCTTCTCCTCTCCTCTTCTCTCCTGTTCTTCCCTTTCTATACTTTTTTATCCTTTTCTTTTCCTGTTTGTTTCATGTGCCAGAAATATTTCTGGAGTGACCAGGAAAAAACCAACAGGCTGCTACCTAGAGGAAAGCATAGCTTCACAATGTCTCACTCTTCTTGCTGTGATTATGCATTCTCTAAACTGCTGATCTGACATTTGTTCTCCCAGCTGAGACTTCCGCTATGCACACTTACTGTGTTCTCACAATACCCTGTGAAACCTGTTTTTATATTTATAAATGTGAATTATGATTATAGTATACATGCGTCCTCCAGTAGATTTTTAGTGCCTTTAAAACAGGGATTTCATCAATTCATATTTTATTCCCTTACAGTGCTTGATATATAATATGTACTCAAAATTATAAATGATCTGAACTTGGATACATAAAATAATTAAAAGGAAGAATGTTGTGAAGATAAGTTTATCCAGATTCTTAGACCAGTAATATTTGCCCACAATCATTATCAATTACTAAACATGTACCTGATAATGGTTTACTGGGCAGATATACCAATGTTTCTAGGGAGAGTCTCAGGTCACTGAAATATGGGGATGACTCTCCTAAAGTATTAGCAGCCCCTAAGGGTAACCTAATTCAGCTTGAAAGTAAACTCTACAGAGCAAGATGGTTGCAAAAGCCAGATTGCAATGAAAGGAGTATATATTTTTAAAACCATGAAGCACTCTAATCGAGGTTATTTAAAGCCTTTTTTGAGTGTATCTGCCTCTACCTTAGGATCTCATATCTGAAACAAGGTATGACCTAATCAGCAGTCCGAGGAAATCAACCGAGCCATGTATTTCAATAAATATTTATTAATTATCTGTTATGTGCAAGGAGTACAGGTGAATGATTGAAAGAAACCTGGGTCACTTTACATGAAAACAAATTGACCTCTTTGAGAGCAAGCCTATGCTTTTTAAAAATATTATAGTGCCAGTGCTTAGTACAGGGTAGGAATTAATGCATATATAGTGAAAGACTTAATGCCTTAGTACTTACAAAGAATATTACTGTGTTATAGAACCATGCAATGATTAATGTTAAGTGAGACTCTTAAATTATTTAGATAGTATTAACTTGTACTTCTCATACTCTGGAAGGATAAACACTAACATATGTGTCTGATTACTATCTTGAGATATTTTTAATTAATAATTAAAAATATTTTTATTAAAGGGATCAATACCCCTCATCCCTGCCTCCGCCTTCCAATTTATGTATTTGGATCATCTTCTTCCCTGCTCACATTAGACATATGTATGAGATGAGGCTCTGATTGTATCTGTTATAAGCACCATGCAGTGCTTTGGAGTAACTATGACATTATTCACTTTGATTCTTTTTCAAGCCTTCTGTGAAATCATTTGCAGGCTGCTCTTATACTGCTGGCAGGGGCAGTCAAATGTCGGCACAAGAAGTAGGGGCACAAACAAATCTCCTTAAGAGGCTTATTTACAGTTCTTACAGATTATTTGCAATATTTGCAACTTCAAGAACATAGACTTCCATTTTAAAAGTTTTGGTGAATTATAGAATTGAGTCTCCATTGTTTTCTGACACAGCTAGCAGTAGAATATCAATCCCTTCTCTTCTGTATCCTTTGCAGGAGATTTCATTAGGAGGAATACTCAGCGATGAGCATATTTAGGAAAACTGCACTAGTCAGGCCTAGTAGTTTCTTTAAGACGTTGCATTTTAATGTTTACTTGGGTGTAAAAATATTTTCTTATGCCTAATTTTAATCAGTGATACCATTCTGGATCCCAGTAAAATATTTTAACCAAAAATTTGAATAAAATTGAAAAATCCATAATTGTACATATTGGATATCCTGATTTCCAAGGTCAATCAAAACTGATAGTTTTAATTAGAAGTTGTCATATGCCCTTTATTTTTCAAGAGTTAGTATAAGCTTTCTAGAGCTTAATTGGGATTAATTCAAAGTTGCAATTTTATATGTGTGTGTGTGTGTGTGTGTGTGTGTACACATATATATAATTTTTATTTCAATTTTCTCAATGTGTGGTCTATTTTCATTAAAATTATTTGGAAATTCCTAATTGAAAAAACTCAGATTCCTGTGCTCCACTCAAAAATTACTGGAACAAAATGTCTGGAGTAGAGCCAAGGAATCTACATTTTTTAAAAAAAGTTTTCTAGTCATTTTTATACACACTAAAATTTGATTTGAGCGCTACTGACAAGAATCAATGGTGAGTCCAAGAGCCATTAAATGAACTGGCTTAGGAAGAAGTGTGAAAAAGGGCAAGGACAACTCAGTCCGGGTTATCAGTGTATAAATAATAGAAAGGCAAATGTTGTTTTTCTTCCTTTTTATTTTGTATGAACAAATGATATTCAGTTAAATATTGAAGAATTATAATCACTTTCTAAGTCACAGTAAATTGATGAATACAGAAAAGGAGAATGTCCAAAAAATTTAAAACGAGAGAGATGTACATTTTCACGTGAAAAACAAAGCTGTTTATAAAGTTGATACAAAAGACAAGTTAAAGGAATGGGACAGAATATCATTGCCATTTCCTATTATAGATTTAGTTTTTGTCCATTAAAAAATTTGAAGCTAAAATTAGTTTTATCTCATTTATCTCCATTTATATTAATATATTACAATTATATATTAAAATGAAATAAACACGTCCCCAAAACATACAAACCCTAAATTTCACTCACTTAATTGCACATTGAACTATAGAATTTTCAACATTTGGATCAAAATGCCTTCTATCATTTTGTGAAATAGTTATAATCAAATAATTTTTTTTTTGTGGAAGATCTATTTAAGTTTTGCTTTGCATTTAATAAGAATTTGTTGGCTTTCTCCAAATATGTTCTCCTGAGAAAGGAAGAAAATAAAAAAAATTACACTTTCAATTTTTGATATATATACATGGTAAAATTGATATTTGAAGCCATTGTGAGATGATAAATAATTCATGTAGTCTATTGGCAATTGGCAACGTGAAATGGGAACCACATAAATGAAATGTATCTCTTTGCTATCATTTGCCCGATGTAATATATTTTGTAGACACTAATGATACACAAACAGTAAAGTTTAATGATGTTTTGAATGCTGATTATACCTAAAATGTTTCAAATCATACAAATATTCCAAAAGTGATCACACCATGAGCTATTTATTGAAATAAACATTACAGGATGGCTTAAGGTCAATTTAATTAAATATATATGGAAATCTTTTTGTAGTTGCATGTATCTAGCTATTGCTCAGTCATTTAAATCTGTTTACTTCTCAAATAATCAGTACTAGAAAAACACTAAAATGGAGTGTGTCACCAATTAGTGCCACAGTTCCTCAAAGTTAATTAACCTTTGGTTCAATGAAAGGTCACACCTGCAAGTTCCATTTATTTGGGAAGCAGGGAGCTGGTGGTGCTATTTCCCAGCAACTGTTAGGACTTAGGATCTTCTAACCTGATTATCAACAAAGTGCACTGTTATGTCAGAGATGAGTCAGTTTATTATGGTAAGAGTAGATAAAATGTATTAACAAAATTAAACATTTGGAAAATTTCACTTTTTCTTTAAACATCTAATTCTGTTTTGAGAGCTTTCACACTGTATTTGATATTTAGAAAAAGTTTTTATTACTAGCAAAATTCTTGTTATAAGTACGTGGAAAAATACATAGTGAAAAGGTAAGAGAAATTACATTTTAGAAAAAGACAATTGATTATATGCCTTGTTCATACCTAGAATATTTTTACTTAACTAGCTGGTCTATGGTAAGCGGTAACCTTGTTAAATGAAGATTGTTAGATCTCAGTCTAGCAAGAAAATAGCCATTTTTAATCAGTAAAACTGAATGATGCTGCTTTACCTAACTGATTTGGGCAGGTTGCTTCTAATACTCAGGGTATTGTCATCCAGCTGCAGTTATAGTGACATTCTGAATAGGAAGTGGGATCTCAAAAGCCTTTCACCAGATGGAAGATTTTATTTATTGCTGGCAACCAGATGCCACCAACTTCTCTTTCTGATGAGGGTGTTTACTGATTTTATAGAGAGAGATGATGACTGGTCTAGCTCATGTTTATTGAGAATTTCTACTCCCATTTGAACAAAAAAAAATCCTTATTTGATAACAGCGAATTAACACAAAATCAACAATTTTTTTTGTGTGTGTTATTTAAAAGAACCTTTCAATCGACTTTCCCTGTTTTACTAGCAAACTATGATTGTTGAGAGTTGATGGTGAATGTGCAGCCATAAAGGAGGAAACACTACAGTGGTCTTATCTGCTTGACTCTGAAGCAACTTTGAAGCAGCCCAGAATGTGACCCCCAACAAATGGTAGAGCTGAAAGGGTGCCCATCAGTCCATAGAGCCCCAACCCTGCGATCCCTAAGCCTTGGTATAGAGACTTTGTCAAAAGTACTGAAATACAATTAAATTGTAGGGCTAACAACATGATTAGTTTGAAAGCAGTCCCACCTGGAGTGGGCTCTAGAATTGAAGGCTTTCAGTATTCTCTCAAAGGAACTCTACACGAGCCATCCCAAAACTTGTATGACAACTCTATCCTTCCACCACTAATGGAAGAAATTCTATGCAGAACCATATTTAAAAGAGAACAAAGCAGTGTAGTTCAGAGGGATCCAGAACTCCAGCTGTTAGCATTACTTCTGTAGCTTTGTAGGGACTCCTTAATACCCTTGTATCCAGCACTAGACCAAAACTTCTTCTGAAGTGTCAGCTGTGCTATGTCTTAATGCACACTGTATACTGAAGCAGGTGGTTCCCAGCTAGACCGCCATGTGTGTCATCACACCACATAATTTACGTTCCTTCCCTCAAGCAAAAGAAAGATAGACACTACAACCCAGTGTCTATCTATGAAATTGAGTCTTTGTTGAAATGTGTCCTGTTACCATACATATCCACACTTGTTATATATAATCACAGAAAATAAAAGCCTGTTTTAGTAAGTTAGATGATAAGGGCATGTGTTGGTTTCCTAGCATCATTTCTCTCACAACATATATACATTCAAATATGCCTATGGGGAATACAGAGTTTAATTATCTGTAAACAATTGTAACATATTTATATGAAAATGGCTTTAAAATCAAAAGCCCTATAGAAGGATATGCAACATAATCTTACTATATTTAGGGTTGCAAAAGTGGTTCATGCGTTGCTATATAAGAAGACTGTGGAGTCAATCAGATCTTGGTTTGTGTCTTGGTTTAAGTTACTCATTGGGAAATTACTAAATTTCTCTAAGCTTTGGCTTTTCATATATAAGTGGAGAATGTAAATAGTGCCTATGCATAAGGCTGAGGATTGCATGAGATATGTATGTGAAGTCCTTAGTGTAGTTTCTAACACATATTAAGTACTTATAAATATTTGCTATTTTAATTATTGCTAAAATTATTTTTAATATTGGTAATTCAATCCTACTTTATCAATTTATAAGCTAGATAACTATATTAATTTCCCAATGTTTCTGTAACAAATTACCACAAATTTAGTGGCTTAGAATAACACAAAATAGGCTTACATTTCTGGAGCTCAGAAGTACAAATTTAATCTAACTGAGCTAAAATCAAGGTGTGTGCAGGGCTTGTTCCTCAGGAGGCTCTTGGGGAGAAAACATTTCCTGCCTTTTATACCTTCTAGAAGCTGACTGCTTTTCTTAGCTAGTGATTTCTTTCTCCATCTTCAAAACAGAAGTGTAGCATACTTCAATCTCAATCCCTGTCTGTATCTCTGTTGCTGTCTCTCTCTTTCTCCTTCTATTTGTCACATCGCCTTCTCTGTCTTTGACTTTGCCTCCCTCTTATATCTAGCCCACAGAATAATCTCCCCATATCGACATCTGCAAAGTCCTTTTTGCATATAAAGTAGCATATTTATAGATCGTTTTGTTTTATTTTGAAACAAGTTCATAGACCCTCGTTTATAATTTTTAGTTAACAAGAATAATACATATATATACATATAATTTTATTATAGAAAAAATGCAGAAGTTCTTTTTCTCCTATTTTTTTTTTTTTGCTAGATGTAACCACCCTAATTGTTTCATGGCCAACCTTCTAGTATCCTTCTGTGTACTTACATAATTATTACATTTATATAAATTTATATAAATGCCCGTGTATCTTTTTTGGTCTTTTTTACATAAACAGGATCTTACCATAATAATTACTGCATCTGCTCCCCCCCCACTTACCAATGTCATTTTTTACAGAGAAAATATAGGATTCCACTGAGTAGATGTATCATATTTTCGACTATTGTTTTACAGATAGACATTCCTAGTCTAGCTTTGTAACATCACCTCGACAGTGTGTTATATAGACATCTTCATGCACATGCAAATGTATTTATAATGGTAAAGTTTTAGAAGTGAGAATGTGTGTTTGTGGTACACATGTGTTTTAATGCTAAAGTCTAAAGTTTGAAAGCTTAACTAATATATAATTTGACTAATGGTGTATAAGAATGCTCATATCACCATGTCTTCATTATTCCTGATATTCTCAATTTTTGTCCCCATTTTACAGGAGGAAAATTTCACTTATATTGTGGCTTTAATATGTGTTTCTTGAATTTGTAACACTGAAGTTTTTTTAATGCTTCTTTAGAAAGATGATTCAAACCTTGATGTACAAGGTATTCAATAAAACCTTCTTATCTTAACTGGCCAAGTAAAATTCTGCATGACAAGTCTCTGCATATATTTCACAGCATTCCCTTCTGATCTGATTCCACATTATATAGCTTACATAGGATTCTCCTGCAAACATATTCTGTCAGTGAAATATTTATTATTTATTTTGTGTCTGACAATTTTCTTTGTATATTCTTATTTTGCTTGCCATCTTCCCTCAAACCAGTCTTCTTTGTTAAACAGTCTTCAGATAACAGAATTCATTGTTACTTCATAACTGTTATCATCGTAGTTCTTATTTTCCCATATTTTCATATTGGTTTGGGTTTATCACTGATCATTTAAAAGTAATTAAGCAAGTATACTAAACTATGCACAATTTATAATGTCTAAGGTTTTACAAATTAGTCTGTTTATAAATAAAATCACATAAGGCTAATACTAATTTATCTATCTATCATGGTTCCTCAGGCGATCAATGAAGACTTTTAATATAATCAGAAGCATGCTGCTCAAAAGAATGACAAAAAAGACATCTGATTTGCACTTGCTCAATGTTGGCAGAAATGCCATGGAACCTGGTGTCTTTTTCCATCAATATCTCTTGAATGTGGTCATCTGAAAGCTCAGACACATTGATTGTGTGAACTTGTGTGTATCCTTTGATTATGATCATGTTGTCAGTATTCAATTATGTTTCACTGGTAAAACAAGAAGTGGCCATTATAACCTGAATTATTTTAGCACTGAAGTTTTTAACTGCTTGAGTGAATTTCTGCTTCTATTATGTAGGGGACAAAAGTTTATACTATAATCCAGCAACTGAACTTCACATTATGTATTTTTAAAAAGCACACGATGATCCTGATTTTGGACTCATACATTCCCAGGAATCCATACTGGAGAAATTTAGGTGGTCAAGTAATATCTCCAAGGGGTTGATATTTGTATTGAGATCTGAAGGACAAGAACCAAGCAGCCATGTTAGAATTTGAAATTGAGTATTCCTGGCAAAGAGAGAGTGAAGGCAAATAAATGTCCTAAGGTTAGAATGAGTAGTTTTTAAGAAACAGAAATAAGTCCAGACATGACCAGTCCATATGAGCACAGATGAGGTTGATGTAAAATGAAGATGATCATCCCAGCTGGACAAGATTATAAGAACAGTGAAATGCCATTAAAGGGATTTTTAGAGAAGGAGAAATATGATTCTATCTGCATTTTGTAAAGAATCACTTTGGCTACTGTATGATGAATGGACCATAGGGATCAGAAAGAAAAGCAGGAAGACAAAAAGCTGTGAGAAATTGTGTAGAAAAAGATGATTATAACTGGACTAGAATGATAACAGTGGAGTTGGTCAAATACAGAGAGAGTCTAGATAACTATTAGAGGTAAAGTTGACAGTACTGGCTGGCTGTAGTGAGTAAGGAAAAGAATAAACTGAAAGATGAAATACTTCCATTTGTGACAACATGGATGGACCTTGAGGTAATCTTGTTAAGCAAAATAAGCCAGATGGAGAAAGTTGAAAATCACATGACATCATTTATATGTGGGATATAAACCTAAAGGCAACAAATTAACAGTACAAACAGAGACTCATGGACATGGACTGTAGACTAGAGGTTACCAGAGGATAGTGGAGAGAAGGGAGGGGGAAGGTAGACAGGGTTAAGGGAGTCAAATATGTGGTGACAGAAAGAAATCTATGTGAGGTGAACACACAGTGTAAATATATATATGTGTGTGTGTGTGTGTGTGTGTGTGTGTGTGTGTGTGCCTTATTATTAAAGTGTAGAGCTGAAACTTATTGAATTTCATTAACCAATGTCACCATAAAAGAAAGAAAGAAAGAAAGAAAGAAAGAAAGAAAGAAGAAAGAAAGAAAGAAAGAAAGAAAGAATAAATATTCATTAACAGATGAAAAAAAAAAGGAAGATGACTTCTGGAATTCTGGTTTAAACAACAGTAAGGGTAGATAGCGTGACCATTTACAAAAATAGGAAAGATTAACAGAGAGGTAGGGTTAGTTCTTGTTTCGGGACATGTTAATTTTGATAAGCATGTCAGTTGCAGATACCAAGTAAGAAATTAATAGTTAAGACCAGTACTTCCTGCGAAGGTCTGGGCTAGAGCTACAAAGTTTTAATTATGAGCATATAGATAGCATTTAAAGCCAAAGTAAAAAGTGAAATTAAAATTTAAAAGATAGTTTGAAGAAGTCATTGAAAAGGCATAGGATGACTCCAGAGAGATCAATCCTTAAAGTTCTAGTAGTTAAGGGAGGAGGAAGTAAAAGAACAGGTTGAAAAAGTGAAAAGTGGCCAGGTAAAAAGTAAGAAGAGAAAGTTTCACAGGATACAAGAGACAAAGGGAAGTATCAGAGGATGGACAAGACTATTTAACAAGCTGAGTATTGGAAATCATCTATATGAATAAGCAATAGATTAGTAAATGTGATATTGATAGAAACAACTGTAATTGATTGATGAGGACTAAATTCTAATTGGAGTGTGTGAGAGAGTGACTGGGCGGTGAGACAGTAGAAAATGGGATTGTAAAAAATGCCTCTGAAACTTCAGGAAGGGAAATAGAGAAAAGGTGGAGTGGCTAGAAAATGATGTGGAATCAAGGAAGCTATATTTAAACATGGGGAACTCTGAAGTGGGTTTCTACACTTACAGCAGTGATCCAATAGAAACAGTGTGGTATTGCAGGGGAGGAGATAACCAAGGAAGTAAAGGCCTTGAAGAGGTGATATGAGGTATAACATGGAGAATATGTGAAGGCATTAACATTTGACAAGGCATTTCTCCTTTGAAAGAAGAAAAATGAGAAGATGGGAGCAGATCCAGATTAGGTTTATAGATCTGGCCAGTAGACTATGTAGCATATTTCTTTATGAGGCCTTCAATAGGCCAGTGAAATATGATGTAAAGCCATTAACTAAAGGTGGAATGGGGATTAAGGATGGCAGGAAATTAGAAAAGAAGGAAGAGGTGTGAAATGCTTCTTGTTCAGAGTAGGAAAGTACTTTTATTTGAGGGAATAACATAAGTTTTCCAGAAAGTGCTGAGAACTCATTTATAGTTCAAGATCATGAATTTATAGTGATACCAATTGAGCCAATTTCAAATTTTTTCTTGCAAAATTTCACTGCTTGAGTGTAGACACTAGGAAGATAAAACATTAGATTGCAGCATGTGGATTTTCTGGGTGGGTGAAATAAAAGCTTTGCAGGTTAAAGTAAAGAAGTGATTACATAGATGGATCTTTAAACTGAAGCTAGATTAAGAGTACGTGAGGTCTAGAGTAGGTGGCAGAGCCAATGGATTGAGGATCTAAAAAAAGTTGAACTATTGCTTCCATGAAACTATTAGACACAAGTAGTAACAATAGGGCATTTGTGTTTTAAGATAAGATGATTTCTGGTGATAACTAGAGCTAGGATGTAACCATGAGAGAAACATGGATCTTATGCAGTGAAGTGAATGGAACCAGAAATGCATCCATTCATTCAACAAATATGTTTTGAGTGCTTCCTCTGTACCACATGCTTTTTAAGCCATAGATTTACAACAGTGAACAAAAAAGACCAAAAAAAAAAAAATCCATGAGCCAATAGATTTTACATTTTAGTAGATAAGAGAGATGACAAAATAAGACATATACAATGAAGTGTCAGATGTGACAAATGGCAGGGACTGAGAGAGAAGAGGTGGCCAGAAGCTTGATAAGACAGAAAGCTTCATCAAACATGATAAAGAGATCAATTATTTTTTTCTTCATGTGGTGGGATGCCACCAGGGGCTTTTGAGGTGTGTGTGTGTGTGTGTGTGTGTGTGTGTGTGTGTGTGAGAGAGAGAGAGAGAGAGAGAGAGAGAGAGAGAGAGACAGAGAGAGACAGAGAGAGACAGAGAGACAGAGACAGAGACAGAGACAGAGAGAGACAGAGAAATATGGGGAGGAAATGATCACATTATCATTTACAAATTGATCGCTAGAGCTACCATCTGGAAAATAGACTTTTTGTGGTCAAGAGAAGCGACCAGCTCAGAAGCTTCTGTACTGGTTCAGGCAGGAGATAAAGGTTCCCCTATACAGGGTAGCTGTGATGGAGGTGAGCAAAAGGGGTTGAAGTCAGGATATATTCTGAAGATAGAATATCAAATTGTTAGATTCTTGAGAATCAATGTCTGAAAAGTGACTCACTGTGATCTACTGAGCTCATTAAACCACAAGAGACCACTTCTGCATAATAGCTTGGCATGGTCAAAATTAAATTTGGCAACTCTCTTCACATTTACGATTGTACCTAATCACTATGATAACTCTATGTGGTAGGTTCCATTAACTATCTTACAAATTACTATATATCATGGACCTTGTATGATGTAGAAAGAGCTAATACAAAAGTCATCAAATTTATAGATACCAAGAAAATATTGTATTTATTTTCCATTATTTATCTTTATTCGATTTAATACCAGCCTACAGTTGAATTCTGTGTCCTGAGAAATTCACAAGAGATTGTACACATTTTTGGTTAAAAACCAAAAGAAATTCAAGAGATAAATATGACTCTATTTAAAACAACATGTTTTCTTCCCACAGAAAGACAGTGCTTTTGTTTCACAGGTCAGTGTTTTTTGTGCATGCAATTCTTGATCTTGCTCCCAGATTATAAAACCTATCAAAAATAGAATAGTTGTAGTTGAGCAAAGTAATCCTGATTAGAAAGCTCTTTTACTTTTGGAATATTCTTCTGCATTTAACATGTAAAATTTTGACACAAAGCAATGACTGTCACTGGCTTTCATCTCTGTTTCCCCAAACACCAGTCTCTTTTCTGGCTGAGGCACAAGAGCAATTAAATGCATTCTGAGAGAATAATCAAAATGGTGTTGGAGTAAGATCAATGACTCAAGGAGCTGAGATGTCAGGGTATTAAAGAGCTGTTCTTGTAAATATTAAAATTACTTAAAATCCTGTCAGGAAAGGTGCGATGAGGAGATTGTGACCCAGGTCCTGAAGGCATCAATAATTGAAGAGAATTGATAAAGAGGTCAGTAAAAGCCAGTGATGATGAGAGCAAATGGCATAGATAGACTCAAAGTAGTAAGGTCTTCTATAAGAATAAGAGGAGGAGGTACTAATGTGGTAGTGCGTCTGGGAAGGAAGAAGTTGCTCACACTACTATGTAGGTGTCAGCTTTAAGGAACATGTGAAAATAAATATCTTCTACTTGATAGCAACTGTTCTCAGGGAAGGCAAGCATTCAGGTAGAGCAAGGAAGTCAAGGATACTTTCAAAAACAACAACAGATGAGATAGGGGATTGTACTGGTTATAGAGTAAGAAATTCAGAGGACCTACTGCAATTTTTGTTATAATCCTCATTTACTATGTTGAGGTAAACTGAAGCTAAGATATAATCATTTACCCAGAATCAGAGGGCTTCTAGATGGCAGTAGAATTTGACTCCTTATGCAATGTTATGACTCCAAAACCTAGCTCTCTATAAGGGATATGAAGCTAACTCAAAATAATATTAAATAAATGCTATTATTTACCATGTTTTATCTAGCAGAGCATTACAGCACAGACATTTAACAATGCTTTTGATGGTAGTGTAGAGATGAATTCTCTGCTCTACTTATGAGAAGCCTTAGTGTGCTGATAGATATGATTGCCTCTAAGAATCCTGTTCAAGTACTGGTCGTAGCAAACTCTGGATTTTGATAGGTTTTAGTACATTTTTGAGAACACTCCTGGAAAAAAGCAAGAAAAAATAAATTTGGTTGTTGTGTGATATTTGACCAATTCACAATGTGATTAAGGGTCTACTGCATATCCATCTATGAAAAGACTATACAGAGCCAAAAAAAAAAATACAATTTTGTATCACTGGTGTCTCCTGTATCAATCTTCACTTTTAAGTTTTGTTCTTCTTATTCATCATAAAAATATTTAAATGTTAACTCTTATCAGAATTTAAAAATCTAAGATTTAGGTTTTTAAAAAAGCTTATCTGGTCAAAGGGTGATCAAAAGAGTCTGTAGGGTTGCCTTAGCAACTAGCATACACGACAATAAGTCCCTCCTTACAAACGCAGGGGGCAAAGGTTTTCATGGTTCAGAATATAAATTATTTTTAAAAAAACACAACTTTGACTTCTTTCTCCAACTAATTGAGGAAAGAAATAATTCCTATAGTAGTTCCATATTTTAATAACTCTTTTTTTTTTTTTTTCCTTTCTGGCTAGCAGAGTAGAGAAAGCTAAAATTTAGATGCCTGCAGATAGGGAGAATGGCAAAGCCCTGATTTACTCCAGAGGTTCCCAGAACAGCTTGAAATTCAGATGCATTAGGCCATGTGAGGTGGGCTGACTCTTAGGTCTCAACCCCAGCGGAAGCTGATTATCTACAGTGAAGATGAAATCTTAGCTCCTCATCAAGCAAGCAGCCAGGTGACTCTCTTGTCCCCAGGTGACTCTCTTTTCCCCAACTCAGCAGGTAGAAGATGTCTATTCTTTGGAGAAATTGAACTCAAGATGCTTGGAATGTGGGGTGAGTTGACTGAAGATAGATTTGTAAAAATCTGCATAGGAATCATGAGACTCGATCCTTTTCTCATTCCCGCTCCAAAAACAGAGGCCATCAAGAATATGCCTTTCCAATCACCAAAGCAAGAAAACAAAAAATTATTTTCTAGAGAGATTGCTCTAGAAAAAACTTTCTCACTTG
The DNA here is from genome assembly GCA_003508835.1 of Eonycteris spelaea. Lineage (NCBI taxonomy): Eukaryota > Metazoa > Chordata > Mammalia > Chiroptera > Pteropodidae > Eonycteris > Eonycteris spelaea. Next base: position 3,088,582 of record PUFA01000127.1, on the reverse strand, counting down.
TGAAATCTTTTGACATTTGGGGTCACCTAAGACAAGAGATTGCTCTGCTAGATCACTTTATAATACAGTCTATCGATCGAGAAGTCATGCCATGTACTTGGATCTCCCACGAGATTGTTAGTGCCTCACTCAAATGGGAATTTAAAGACAAGGGTCACAAGATATTTCAAAGAAACCTCTATAATCAAGGTCAAAGCCTAAAATAAACACGAAAAAAAATAACTTGGAGCAAGAAAATAACTCAAGATAGCCAAAAGCAAATTTTATAAAACTGTTATTAATATGCTTAGTTTGATAAGAATGAATAGCACATCTGTAAAATGAGAATAGGATGTTGTAAATTTTTAAAAAATGGAAATTAAAAGTATGATAGTAATTTTTTTAAATTGGTAAAAGGTATTAGAAGATTTTCAAAATAATTCTCCTGAAATTAGAAAAAAAAGAAAACACAAAGAAAGTGATAATAGAAAATTTTTTTTAATTAAGCATTTCTCCAGAAGGTCCAGCAGCCTCATATTAGGAGTTCCATAAAGAGAGAATAAAAAAAAATGGAGATAATGCAATTTTAAGAAGTTTTCAAATTTAAAGAATTGGTTGCTCAGATCAATGAATGAAAGACAGCCACCAAGCCATATCATTTTGAGATGTTAGAATGATAACTTTAAAAAACCAGATTTAAAAATCTACCTGAAAGAAAAGATGGCACAAAGGAAAAAAATGGGAATAAGAATGGCCAAGAGCAACATACTGTAGTTAAATCTGCAGAAAACCTACAAGGATTTAAAACTATTCTAGTACTATCTGGTCCTGAGCCAAATTCTTAATCTCTCTGAGCTTGTTTTTATTACCTGGAACATTCAGTTAACTAAATAATCTTACTTCACAATGTGGGTCGTATTAGATAGGATATAAATAAGATAATGCACAGAATGAGCTCTCAATATTAACTATTTTTATATTGACAATATGATTATTATACTTTTCTATGAGCACTTCTTGCTAGAAAGAATTATCTGGGAAGCTGTAGTTATTATAAAATGAATGAGGACTTACTAAGCATGGAAAATTAATGGAGGAAAGAATGAGATCATTCATTTATGTATTTAAATATATAAAAATTAAAGCCACATATAATAGTCACAAATGTTACAAAGATGAATTGGAAAATTAAAATAAATTGCAACAATCACGTGGCAGAGGATAATGTCATTTATTTATAAAGAACATCTTTAATCAATAAAAAAATCTATATATTACTAGACAATGGTCAAAGGATCTGAACAGACATAAATCATAGGAATATTTTGAAAAACATGTAAGACCAATTATTTGTAAGTGTATTCAAATTAAAAAAAATAATGGATTGATATTTTTGGTGTAGGAATTTGACAAAAAAATCAATAACTCATTCACTTTTGAATTATATTTTTATTAAATTTTATTTTATTACTTGTTTAATATGTACCTTTATTTAATATATCCATTCCAGGCAGACTCTAGGCTTTGTTAAGGTAGAGACCTTGACTACTTTGTTAATGAGACTTTCTCATTGAAGCCGAATCCGGAGTCAGATTCCCTGGCCCCAGCCCCAACTCCCTCCATTCTGTGTTATGAGTGGAAAGGTTCATCCTCAGGGTGCTCTGGGTCCCCATATAAGAGAAGCTGAGCAGCAAGGCAGTGTGTTTGGGGGCTCTGGTCTAGGACGGAGGTTCCAGGCAACAGGAGTGATGGTGGCTGAGTCAGAGGCTGCAGTGAGTTGACCCCCCAGAGCTGGGGTTGTGGATGGAAAGTGGTGTTGCTCCCACTCAGAGGTTTATCAGCAGGCTGAAGGCTATTTGGGTGCCCTTGTCGCCCCAAATGGCGAACAGGAACAAGCACCTAGATATGCATTAGGTGCTTAGTATTTGCTGACTGACTAACGAGAAAACGCTTTTGTAGGTTGCAGAGCATTCATATAGGTAGTGTGCGCGTGTGTGTGCGCGCGCACGTGCGTGCATGCAGGGGTTTTGAAACATCCGTGAATCTATAAATCTATATAACAAGCCATCTATAACCTTTGACACAGCAATTATCTTTGTTAGATTCGATCCTAAAAAAATCATCACACAAATGAGTATATAATAATAAAGAAAACGTGGAAATGACTACAATGCCCAAGAACATGGAAAAGGTTAAAGGAATTGTGTTAGAATAAAATATTATGCAGCCGTAAAATCAACAATTTCAAAGGACACTGAAAGATCTGGGAAAGTAGTAATGATATGTTAAATGAAATTTGTAAAATGTGAAACTATATATTGTGAGGTAAATGTTTAAAAGCACTTACATTTAATAAAAACTGCACTAAATTTATTAGTAGTAATATCCCTGGATATGGAATATGGTAGGTTTAATGTATGTATTTCTAAAATATTGTAAAGCATTTTTTAAATTAGAGCCACACAATAAGCATCATTAAATCAGCAGGAGACAGATAAAGACAGTAAGTTATAAACACGTTCTGTACAGTGTATGATTTATTTCCTATGAAGACGATTGCCTTAGATTGTAATTTGTTTATGCCAGAAATAAGACAAAATTTTCATAAAAGAAATAACTTCCCAGTCCATTACTTGGTCACTCCCAGTCATACTCCTCTAAGAGAAAGAAGAAAGACTGATTCCCACCCAAATAAGCCAACTCCTGGAACTGCTTGTAGATAGAACAAAGCCTTCCTCTTTTATGGCACAGGGGTAACTTCCAGAGCAGAGAGGGAGATGAGCCCACCATTCTGAAGCAAGAGAGGCTCACACACAGCATGGAGGAGGTAGTACAGGTAATTCAAGGACAAAATATATCTTCCAACAATTTAAAGACTTTGGAACCACTAGGGTCAGCTCTCTGGTTAATTCATTGTCTAGGCTGTCAAGTCTCCAAAAGTTCCCAAATAGCATCAAATGGTTATTTACAAATGTGGTATTAAAGTAAGTTTGGTAAACACTGGGTTTCATTATTACATCACTTCTAGGAGTCCTTCACATGCTAAAGGGTCTAGTGAATCTCTGAGGAGGAAATACGATTTGCAGATTTTCTAAAACTTAATAGTCCCCTGTGCCCATTTTTTGCAATGCTTTTCTGTTGCACAATGATATTTAGGAAATGATGGCCTTAGTAGTTTCCCTAGAACTCTAAACCTAGATCTCTGTCAGGAAGGCAAAAGAATTTATCCTAAATTTTTCTATCAGCTGATTTTGAAGACAGGTCTGAATTAGGGTAGCTGTAGACATGCCAGGGTTGTCCAAGGTAAAACTTTGGGAATAGGGAAAGTTGAAGTGTGTGGGCTCAGTGTGAAAAAAGTTTTATCAGAAAGTTGATTTGGATTAATTGTAAATGTATATTGCTAACTTTAGGGCAAACACTAAAAAAATGTAAAAATAAAAAAAGTATAACTAATATTCTAAAAAGGGAAAATTGAATCATATAAAATGCTCAATTAAAATCACAAAAGACAGATAAAGAGTGGAAGAGAAAAATAGGAACAAAGAATAAGGCCAATAAAGAGAAAATAGTAACAAACATGGTAGATATTAATCCAGCTATATGAATAATCACTTTGGACATTAATGGTCTTAACATAATGATCAAAAGGTAGCAGCGGTCAGCTGTCAAGAAGTCAGTAGAGTATAGCAAGGAACCCAAGGAGGAGAAACTCAGAAATGCAAGGCTAGCATGAAATGAATTGCTGATACAGAATTCTATGGAATTGCCATGAACAAGGTCTTGAAAGATTTAAATACATGATTAACTTCCATTCCCTATAGTACCTAATCTTTACAACAAGATTATGAATTCACCAGTACTATGTCATATATCACTAGAGTATTTATTATGAAAAACAGTAAGTTTTCATTAAATGTTTTATTAATTAAATATATTTCCAACTATACTCCTATTTTATGCTGAAAGAGTCTGAGAATATAACCTGGTCTTTCATAATAGTAAATGTTATATTCTCTTCAGAATTGGTCTTTGGTTTCTGCCTTGTAAATTTAATTCTCACCAATTTGATTTATATTTAAAGAGTATTAAGTTTTAACAAACACATGGCTTCCCATGAAAAATTAAAACTTTGCTTTGACATCTAGTTTATTATGCTCCTATGTTGATAAACATCTTCTTTGTTTTCAAGCTCTCTCTATGTAATATATTTTGGGCACAAAAATAGAGTTTGCTTCACAGAAGTACTCCCTCTGTTTCACTAAAACTAAATTAGCTTAGAAATGTTTCATTCAGAATGCAATATTAATAAGTGAACTTGTGTGAGCAATAAAGAGATAGGGTTTTATTCTGAGATTCAGTTATACTCAGTAGGACAATCAATTCTCTCAATTATACGGGCCCGCCAAAGGGTTTGTTACTACATATGTGCTTTATCCCTGAAGAGAAGTTAATCTCTATGTCTGTGGATATCCCATTATCAAAGATACACATGAGCTAAATCAGTATGCTAACATTTTCCTACACCGTCTACCCAAGCTCTGGTATGCCCAGTTCAAAAATGTCACCAAGGCAGTCAGTGAGGGGTGGGTGTAATAAAACCTTGGAACAGAGTATAAATAGTAGCTGATATTAAGTATGGTTTAGAATCAAACATTTGAGATAATTTTATGTCAGCGGGCATGTACAAGAAAAGTGGTGCTCACATCCAGAAAAGAAGCCAATCAATTTATCCAATGGAGCTTAGTTCATGCTTATTTTAGCTCCGTAGAATCAGTGCCACCTAGTGGTTAGTCACAAGTACAAGGCTGTACATGAGCCCAATTCTGGCTCCATCAGAAAGAAATGCTTCATAATATAGTGCAGACCATAAAGAACATTTATAATCATTCTTACTTTGAAGAATACTATTTTGATTCACATACTATATTGCTGCAATCTCCTGAATCTACTTAGCCACTAAGCCCAAGCCATATTACCTATAAAACAGTCAGCCTCTGATACATGTACCTGTTTCTGTTATATTGGCTGACATGTTTCATCATAAACTGAGTCCTGTATTATGCCAATATATACTTAAAATAAATTCCTAGACATCTATTTACCACACAGAATCTAGACGTCGCTTAAGAAAACACAGTTCACTCACATTCAAATTCCAGCTCTAAAACTAATTACATGCTTTGACACTTATTTAAACTTTCATAGGCTTATTTCCCCCAAATCTTTAAAACAGACAGTCAGTAACCATCTATTAATACCATTAGAGATATATTTATATAAATAAAGTTATCTATGTAAAGCCCTAGATATACCAGATTTGTTCAATAAATAATAGCTATTATCATATAAAAACTTTGAAAAAAGACAAGATGCATTAGCAGTGATTTTTATTCTATTAAATTCTATTTATTTCATAAATAATGAAATAAAAATTTTGACTCCACATCCCACAGCACATGAAAAGCTGCCTACATATTAGAAATTCAATGCATATGCAGAGGGAATGAACAACGTCAGGGTTTCAGGACCAGATCGTTCCCGTTTGCTCTCCCTTCCTTGCAGTAGCCCTTATGACAATAGCATTCACATTTTTTGAGTGTGTGTTCATAGCATTCTTTCAAAAACTGGAATTTTTACCAAAACATATGAAGACATCGAATTTTATCTACAGTTTTTTACTTAGTCACAGCCTGTTGCTATTTTGAACTGCCTTCACTGCACTATCTCATAAATCCAAAAGGCAAATTAATCACACATTCTTCCTAACGAGATTTTTTGCCCTGACCCTCTCATCATAGTATTCCATTTGGCATGTATCACCTTAAAAGTATATCTTTTTAATGGTAGCAAAAAATAAAATTCATACAGTGATTGTACCTTGTTCAAATGTTGTTAGCGGTTGATTCATTATGAAGAGCTATTGTCTTCACCTAATTTCCTCTCTTCCTTAAAGTGACTACCGCACAATTGTGCCTTGGAGTTCTTGTCACTAATATGAACTGTACAAGGATTGCTGTACGTAAGATGAACTTAGCCAGTCAGAAAATGGTCTTCTCCAGGGTAGCAAACCTGGGATGTACTGAGTAGGTTAACAAGATTTATAGAACTATTGATAAGTATGTACTCCTGCTCTTTTATATGAAAATTGGTGATATTTTCAAATAAGTAGAGAATTATCTTTAGAACAACTAGCACCTGGGCCTCTCTCATTACTTCTTATCACCCATGATTGAGCCTTGGGAAAATAAAATGTTTACTATACAAGGTATAATTATAGGTTGAATTGTGACCTAAAGATCCAGAAAAACCATCTCTTGCATAGAGATGGATTGTATTTCTCAATGTCAGAAAAGAATGTGTTTCCCTGGAGGCTAGGTGACTATAAGTTTTAAACTAAAGACAGAAGAGTGAGGGAGAAAAATTCCCAGGACAATAGGAATACAGACGATAGAGTAGTGTGAGAGAATTGATTGTGAATAACAACCAGAGGAGACAGAATATGCTTCAAACATCCAGATACTAATAAAAAACACAAAGGAAAGAAAAAAAGAACATTTTAGTTTTAAATAGAGATAATTATGGTAATATATGAGATGTATCTATGGGACTATGAGGAGAGGCTTCAAGATTGGAAGATTTCCAAATGCACTAAATGATGCAAGGTTGAAAGCTTATAGCACAAAGTTCAGCATAAAATGTGAGGGCAACAGCAATTACATAATTATTGGAGTTTACCACAAATACCTACAGGAAGTGCAACACAAAACTAACAAAGGAGGGAAATGTAGGAATCATGAGATTTCAATGCCTTTGAATGTTTCTAAATGTTATTTTAGTTTCACTGGACACAGTCCATCTAAGCCCCAATCTAAGTAGAAGAAAGTGACAAGTCTTTTTTGATCCTGTCACCCATATCAGAAACCCTAGAAATTACCTCAGATTAAATTGAAATGCAGTTTAGAATACTTGCAGATTGTATGAGCTTTATCTATGTTGACATTTAGCTCTAGGTCTTTAATTTTGAATATTGTTATATTCTCTATGTAAAAGCGCTATAATTTATTATTTTATTTCTTATTTGACATCTAGTTTTCTTCAAATTTATGTTCTTAAAATAATGTTGCTATAAAGGTTGAACATGTCTGCATGTATACATGTGCAAGAGAAGCCTTAGACTCCAGCAGTGGAATTGCTATATCCTGAGTTATATATGTATTTGTATTTCTAGATTGTCAGAATGTTCTCCATAGTTATGAGAATGTAACCCTCCTATCAGTAAAGTGTAAGGTTTCATTACTCTATAGATTCACCAAACATATAGTATCGTCTGACCATTTAAGTTTGGTCAGTGCTATATTTGAAAATTGTGGAAAAGTATTTAGAGTAAAATGAGATGAAAATAAGAGCTAGAGATAATAAAATGATGACTTTTGCTTTTTTTCATTTGCTTTGGTACTATATCATTTAGTTACTATAAAAATACACTGTGTGACAAATCAAACTTAGTAGCTTAAAAACAATGAGCATTTATTGTCACAGTCATAGATCTGCAGTTTAGTTATGATTTTACAAATATTTGCTAAAGTTGGCTGATAACTGTGTTTCAGTCTGCAGTCTTGGTGGTATTGGTTTTAGGTTAAAAGTTAGGTTCAGGTCGGCTTCATGTCATTCTGAAATCAGCACTTATCTCAGATATTGTCTTATAGAAATGGTAGATGCCAAAAGCAAACCAAATTGTTCAAGACATATTTGAATGTCTGTGTTTATATCATCTCCTACTCACATTCTTTTGTCAAAGCAAGTCATATGACTAATTCAAAAAGAGAGTGGGAAATTATACTCTGACTCAAAAGAGAGGAAGAGGCAAGTGAATAGTTACTAAACAATTTCTAGTCTATGACTGCAAGCTTATGTATTGGAGAATAGTTTTTTTTTTTTTCTGGCCAGATTATTCTGGAGAGACATAAAATATCATGTTTTCCACCATTTTTTGCATGTATGTGTGATTGTTTAATAAGTTCACTTTACAATTGTTATAAAGAATGTGGGAAAGACAATGAAGGGACAATGAGGGCACATAAAATTCTATATTCAAAATAAATACATAGAACCTAAATTTTAAATGGCTCAGCGATTACATTTCTGTTTGTTCATTTTTTGTTTTAAGAAGCTTATTTTATTCAAAGGATCTATTCAAAAGCATATCCTTTTTGATGCTCTGCAGTCATTCCTGCATTACATCAATTCAATTTGAGATAATATTCTAACATATTATTATGAAAATATTCAAATACATAGCTAAGAGAATTTTACAGTGAACGATCATATACCTACCACCTAGAATCTATAATTAACATTATATGAAACTTGTTTCATCACATATTTATCTAATTCTCCCCCCAGCTATTCCTGCATTTTATTATGGGCTATTTTCCAAGTAAGTTGCAGCTCTCACTATGCTGCTTGATAAATACCTCAGAATGCACATCATTAACCTGAGACCAATATTCATTGATAATTATTTTACTTTGAGGTAAGATGTACCTGCAAGCAATGCACAAACCTTAAGAGCATCAGTCAGTGAGGTTTGCTGGGTGTCTAAGCCATTGCATTTATATTGGAGCAGCTCTTGCTGAATATAAAGACTTCAAGATCCTGAAGCACTGTAAAAGTGTAAGGAAAAGAGGAAACAAAGTCACTTACCATTCTGCAAGGGGCAATAAGAAGGACTCTTGGATTCATGCATTTCATATCTCCTGATAACTCTGTCATCTGTTATAGAACTTGCAAGTCATCTTCAAGTCAGACGAAAAAGTGTTAAGCACAGGGTGAGATAGTTACACTCAGTAGATCGTTCAGGAGACAAGGACTGGCAACTACTTGTTCTCAAAAATTAATTTCATATGTACAACTATTGAGAGCTACTTTATTCATACTTTATAATAGAGGTAGCTCAAATAGGTGAATAATATTGAGAAAGAAGAAAAATTAATCTATTTCTAGCCAATGTTTATCAGAACAATTATTAACAGTTTTACTGTAAATGTACATTATTTATCACATTCTCTTTTTTTCTTCAGTTCTTTCCCAGGGATGACCATGGCAAACTTTAATATTGAGTGGAGGAATCTCTATTGTAGTCTAAATCTCTCTCTCTTTTTTCCCTTTTAATAGTATTTTGGAGCATCTATGAAATGTTCAGGTATGGTGCACTTATTTTTCTGGTTATATAATGGAGAAAAAACAAATATAACCCCTGTTCATGAGGCGCCAGAGTTCTGCAAGGGGTATACATGGCTTAGAGCTATATTCCCAGCAGGGGATGTAGCAAGGGCTTGAGAGAACTGTTTATATTCTGTGCCCTGGGAATACTGAAGAGGGGCATAAACCAAGGTAGGAGAAGAGGGAGAGGAGAAAGGAGGTTATAAAAGACCTCTGAAGTGAAGGCTGAGCTTGATCTTGACAAAAAAATTAAAAAAGCAAAATACAGGAGAAGGTCATTTAAAGCAGAGAAACCAAACAAAATAGAGGAACGCAGTTGAGAGAAAACATAATATAGTTAGCTATTAGTTAAACAAAGATTTAATGGGAAACACTAATTTTCAGGCACTAAAAAGTTATTGGGGACACAGGGATGAAAACACAAACACACTCTCCGAGAATATAGACATTGAACACAAAGTAATAATGTAACAAATAATATATTTTTTACCTCAAATTTTAAAAAAAGATTGTGTATATGTGGTGAGATATGGCAAAAAGTCACTCTGACAAAATGAATTTAAACAGAAATCTGTGATAAATAGGAAATATGAGGTGTGAGATGGAGAGAGAGGAGAGAAGTAGAGAAAAGTCAATATAGCTGTTTGGCCATGAAGAGGAGAGAACATCTGTAGAACCCGATGCAGGAGAAAATACGTCACATGTGAGAAGTCTAAATAAGTATGACTTCAGGGTAGAATGGAAAGAAGGAAACAGCAAATTGAGGCTGGAGAGGCAGGCAGGGGCCTAACTTTGCAAGGCATTTGTTTCCCATTGTCTATAGACGATGATAAATATTTGTTTATTCTTCCTTAAAAGAACTAGGTGATAAAAACAGAGCCTAGAATAGAGGTACATGTATATAAAAAAATGTATTAAACATGTGAGATTCTAGAAATATATTTACATAAACATCTAGATAGATAAATAGTTTGGGGCAAATAGATATAAATAAAGAGATAGAGAGGTAGAAATAGAGACAGAGATAGACAGAAGTAGAAATATGTACCTAGGGAAAGTGGGCATGTCCATCTTGGTTGGGATGAGGTTGGATCATTATGGATTCACCTAAAAAATTGCAGAGGATTTTAGCCTTGAAAGTGAAGGTATCTGATATAGGTCAAGCAGTTCATTCCTTACCATTACAATTTGGCCGTTCTCTTGCATGCCTGGAAAAAAACTACTTATTCTGCTAACCTATCATCAGTTGCATGCTTCTTTGTAAGTTACTTTGATTCTTGCTCATTTGATGTTCCTTTTCCCAAAACAACGACATGAAATAATGAGCCCAAGTTCAGCAGGAGCTGTCAAATTAGCAACATCGCAAAACAATAATCAGAGAAAATAGATTGTGGTGGTCATGCTCTAGCAATGACTATTCCTCTGTGGAGCTATTAGCAAAACCAAGAGATTGGATCCGTATGCAATTTTAATGAAGTCAGGAGTACACAAATGGAAAATTACACGGGAGGTGTTTTCTTTCTTTTCTTTCTTTCTTTCTTTCTTTCTTTCTTTCTTTCTTCTTCTTTCTTTCTTTCTTTCTTTCTTTCTTTCTTTCTTTCTTCTTTCTTTCTTTCTCTTTCTTTCTTTCTTTCTTTCCTTTTTTTTTTTTTTTTGGAGATATATGTTTACCATTCCATTCCACAAGCACTAGACCCTTTATCACTGTGAGTGCTTTGAGTCAAGTCATAGAAATCATCAGCACTAGAATTTTTGGAAGATTCACCAGTGAACCCACAAGACACATCCCTACAATTGTCACAGATCTTCACTTTAGTTTATTTAAATTAATTTTTTTTAATAAAAAGGACCAGCTTAGTTAACCAAAAGAAAAGGTAATACTGAATTTCTCAGGCATCAATTAAGATTAATCCATGAATTTGCTAGATCATTCTAAAAGGCCTCCATATCCTCACTTTGTTTTCATTTCTTCACATGTAAGAAGGGCTGGATGAATACTTAAAATATATGATTATTTCTTTTATTATCTTGTATTTTTAAAGCTTCTAAAAATATGGATACCTAAGGAAATGTGTTTATTCTTTTTTAAAAAAATATTAGGTCTTGCACATCAATTCTTGAACACTTCTGCTAAACAAAGCATCAAACCCTTTGCTCATTAACCAGAAATGGAACCAACAATTGACCAGCCTAGCAAAGTTCTTTCTAAACATCAATCTGTCAATAAATACTTATTTGAAACTAACAAGTTGCAAGCAACCTTTCAAGCTCTTCATATATTTTAGTAAATGAGACACACTGATCCTATCTTCATGATATAAGAAAACCAAAGAAGAAAAACACAATGAAAGAAATAAATAAAAATATGAATTGACTCTTAAAAGGGGCAAGAAAAGAGAGAAATTAGAAATTTTGGAAAAAATAGGACATATAGAAAATAGCAAAGGAAGGTTATTTATAATCAAGTCAAATATATAAATAATCAAAATAAATGTAAGTTGACTAAACTGACACATTAAAAGCAGATATTTTTCAATTTTAAAAAAGAAAATCTGTTAACATGACATTTAAAAAGGGCACAACTATCATACAGGGTTACAGAAAAGTTGAAATTAAAAGAATAAAAAAAATACCAGATAAATATGAAATATTTAAGAGAGTGTGAATTGCAATATTTGCACCAGACAATATAGTGTGTAATAAAAAGCATCATTAATGATAGAGAGGGTAAACATGTGGATAAACACTTTAGTTCAATAAGAAGATATAAAAATTCTAAGTTAGTACCCATGTAACTAAATCTCAAATTGTGCAAAACAATTAGATAGCCACAGCAAAAAAAAAAATATATGAATTTGAACTCTTATTTAGAAACTTATTTAATTGATAAAATTAAATCAGAATGCATCAAAAACCTAAATATAAGAGTGAAAAGTATAAACTTTTGGAAGAAAGCATAGGAGTTAATATTTGTGATCTTGAATTTGGCAATGGGTTTTTAGATATGATTCCAAAAGTATGAGTAGTAGTAAAAAATAATTTGGATTTTCAAAATTAATTTTTTGTGTGCTTCAAAGGATACTCTTAGGAAAATAAAATGACAAGCCACAGAATGAGCCAAAATACTTACAAATTTTATATCTGTTAAGGGACTTACATGTAGAATATCTAAAGAACTATTATAACAATAATTGAAATACGAATAACTCAATTTTAAGAATAGACAATAGGTCTGAATAGACATTTATCCAAGGAAGATATGCAAATGATCAAAAACACCATTAGTCATCAGATAAATGCCAATTAAATCATAATGAGACTGCTTCACATTCCCTAGGATGGCTAGAATAAAAAAGACAGATAATAACAAGTGTTGGAGAAGATGCGGAGAAACTGGAATCTTCATATACTGTTGGTGGGAATGTAAAATGGCACGGTTGCTTTGGTGCACAGTATGGTAGTTCCTGAAATGATTAGTTATAAGTTATTATACATTTCACCAATTTTACCTCAAAGTATTTACTCAAAAGAAATGAAAACTTATGTCCACTCAAAAATTTGTATATAATAGCCAAAAGGGTGAACAACTCAAATGTCCTTAAGATGATGAATGGATAAACTAAAGGTGGTATACCAAAACAATAACAATAAAATGTTATTTGACCATAAAAAAGAATGAAGTACTGATACATGCTATAAGATGGATAAACCTTGTAGCATTATGCTAAATGAAATAAGACAGTCATAGAAGTGCCCATGTTATATAATTCTATTCATATTAAATGTCCATAATAAGAAAATCTATAGACAGAAAGATTAGTGCTTGCTTAGGGAGAGGCAGAAATGGAGAATAGGTGATGATGGCTAAAGAGTATGGGATTTCTTTTTAAGGTGGTGAAAATATTCTAAAACTGACTGTGTAAAGGTTGCACATATCTATGAATATACTAAAAACCACTGAATTTTATATTTTAAATGTGTGATATATGTTATATCCCAATGAAGCTGTTTTAAAAAGTAACCTCAAAATATGCAAAGGAAAATCTGATTGACTTGCACAATCATCATGAGAGATTTTAATATGTTGCTTACACTTTTATATTATCATAGTATTAAAGATTATATTTAAAAATGTAGATGTAAGAAATATATACACACTCAATTATTACAGAATAGAGATTCTGTTTTAGGCTTGCATGGGACATTTCAAAAATTAAGGCTATGTTTAGTAATAAAGTAAATCTCAAAATTTTCAAAGAATCATGCATATCACATTATTTTGAATCTATGCAATAAGTTCGTTAGTAACAAAAGAATAAATTTAGAAAATTGAACTTTAGAAACACAATTGTAAGTAACCTATCAGTTAAGAATTTAAATGTGAATTAAAAATATTCTTAGAACAAAAGATAATAAATATGCTAAATTTTTGAAATTCTGGAATATGTGTAAAAATAGTACACAATCAGAAATATTTATATCTTTAATTGCTGTATTAAAAAAGAAAGGGGCTAAAATGAGTTGTGTCCAATTTAAGAAGTTAGAAAAAGAACAAAGCAAACAAAGAAAGTAAAAGGGGAATGAAGGCAGAAGAAATAAACTATAAAACAAAAATTCAATAAAGAGGATCAGAAAAGCTACATGTTGGCTCTTTGAATAAACTTGTAAAATTGATAAATTTCTGGCAAATCTGAATGGGAAAAAGATGTTACAAATATACAATATGAGGTTTGAAACAAGAGACATTAAATATGCATCAGAGATTAAAAATAAAAGGATACTTTAAACAGCATTGAGTTAATAATGAAAACGTTAACAAGATGATCAAATTTCTACAAAAGTAGATTTTACCAAAACAGATTTAAGACTAAGTAAAAAAAATCTTCACAGCCAAAAACAATTAGAGCTTTAATCAGCTGTTTAAAATAATTCTTAAAAGAATACGTTTAAGTCTAAAAGGTTTTAAAAGTGACTGCTAACAAAATTTCAAGAATAAGATTATTACAAATTTATATGAACTTTTTCAGGTGTAGAAAAATAACAGCACTCAATTCTATTTAAAACCAATCTCACTTAAGAAAAATAATAAAAATTATTTTCAAATAATGACATAATAAATTCAGTGATTGTAAAAAGGATAATGACCAAACTGTTTTAATCCAGACATTCAAGGGTGTAATAACTAGAAATCTTCATATGTTATTCCCCATTTAATGATTAAAAAATAGAAGAAAAATCTTATGATCATTTCAATTAACTGGAGAGATAAATGAAGTCAAAGGAATGTTTGAATGTTGGTGGGAATGATCCAGTGGAGAGAGAAAAAAGAAGTGGGATTGGGAGTAGAGAATTTCTGGAACACTGTCTCTAACTAGGTGAGAGAGGATGAGATCTCATAGCGGATAAGTGGAAAACTTGACTCTGGATAGATAGCCATGCTACAATGAAAAAAAGTGGATATGAGTATAGATGTCAAGATCGAGTATGCATTTATTTTCTGATTGCTTCATTTTTTTTTTATGGAGGATGTGTGTGTGTGAGTGTGTGTGTGTGTGTGTGTGTGTGTGAGAGAGAGAGAGAGAGAGAGAGAGAGAGAGAGTGTGTGTGTGTGGACTATTTTTAATAGTAAACTAAGGACTTTAAACCATATGTTAATAAACAAGACCATTTTGAGACAATTTGGCTATGAGTAAGTACTACAAGACTATCCTCAAAAACAGGTTGATTACTGAAAATAAAATACTTTTAGTTGAGTAGTCAGGCTTATTTAGAGCTTCTCTTTGATGTTATTCCAACGGAGAAAGTTTCTCACCTTCTTTTTAAAGCTCAATGCAATATTTGACTATATGGCACAGGAGTTAAGAGCAAAGACTAAAGTCAGACTTGAGTTCTACAGTTTGCAACTTGCCAATTGTGAAATCTTTGGAAGGACGGAGGAGTCCAATAACTTCGGTTCTCTCATTTTTAAAGCACCTACACCCCAGGACTGCTGGAAATATCAGATAAAGTATATATGAACTATTAGACATGGTTAAATCAGGAAAACAGAAGCTACACCATGTATTTAGGTATAAGGAATTTAATATATAATCAGGATTTAGGGGAATGCTGGAAAAGTAGAGTTCAGAATTGCTGCTCCTGAAATTAATAAAGTTGATACTGAGGATCTCAGTTATAAGCACCAAGCTAGGTGGTTTTCTCCATTTTACCAGGAAGATACTGACATTCCTGAGACTCTCTGAGAAGATGTTGTCAATTAGTTCAGTCTTCAGTGGCAAAGTGGGTGGGAAGCTGCTATAGAATTCTTGTCTGCCCAGGCATCTGGCTGCAGCTGCCTCCCAAGAACAATGGCTTCTTCTTCACTTTCACCATACAAATCTCCTGTGAGTTCCTCTCATCAGTAAACTCGAGGCCAAAATGATACAGTGAAGAAGATTCTAAGAAACATAATTCACAGTCTTAGAAGGGAGTGGTGATGGTGCTAGATATAAAAGAAATTGCTAAACAAGTGGTAGCTGCCCTTACTACCACATAACTCCCATGTTTATCTACTTCACAACTTCATTGGACACTCATTTTCAATTAGTGAAGTTAGGAAAAAGCATTGCTATCTATGGTTGTGTCAAGTTTAAGGGTTTAAAAGAGTCTATTCAAACCAGTAGTCTGTTTTGATGTGTCAGAGAAAACCACCTCAGATCATGGTTACTATAAGACAATTAATGGTAAATGTTAGAGATTTAATTCTTAAAGTAGTTATTGTGCATTCTGTATACAATCACAACATTATATGACCAGAAGAATACTGAAATCAATCTAACATACAATCCTTGCCATCAAGAAATTTGCATATTTAATAGAGAACTGATGGTTGAATGATAGAAACAAATAATTCAATTGTTAATTTCCCTTGGTATTCCAGTATAAGTCTATTCAATATTCTCATTTTCCTCTTGACTCCTCTTAATTCATTTATATTTTTATTTTGAAGATCTTGTAGTCAGTCATAAAATGTCAAAAATGCTTAGATGAATTCATTTATGTGAAGTAAATATTCCTGACATATCTCCATCAAAACTGGAATGTTTTATAAATCTATTTAAATAAAGATAATATTGTCTTTCTATAATAGTTATAAAAACTTTTGGATTATTTTTCTATAGTATTGAGATATGCTAAAAAAAATCATATTCTCTTGAGTACATATTTTCCAGGCTGAGTGTTTTTATTTTTTCACGTTTTTGTTCTCCCAGCCTGGAATGAATTTCTCTCTTTTATGTACCCATCTTTAGAGACTTATCTTGAGCAATTGTCTTTTGTAAAGAAACCTACCTCATCTCTCCCAGCCAGAATTAGATGCTTTCTTTATTATGTTCCCAAACTGTCAGGGCATATGTCTATCACATTGTGTTTTAATAATTCATATTTTCATTGTTATTGTCACTGTTTAAATCCACATCTCCACCACTGAACACTGATCTCCTTAATCTATGGATGGTGTCTGGGTTATCTTTGTGTCCTCAATGCCTATTTCATTACAGGTCCCTGTGTTAGTTTCCTGTTGCTATAGCAAAAAGTCACTCCAACTTTAGTGACATAAAACAACATGAGCTTGTTCTGAAGTTCAAAATTTGAAATGGATCTGACTGGACTAAAAATTGGAATCAGCAGGGTTATGTTCCTTCTGAAGGATCCAGAAAGAATCCATTTTCCTACCTTTCCCAGCTTCTACAGGCTATCTCCATTCATTCACTCTTGGCTCCCTCCCCGTCTTCAAAACCAGTGTAGTGTCCTCAAACCGTCCTCTACTTCTTTTACTTATAAAAATCTGTGGTTATGTTAATCCAGGATAAACTTCCAAATCAAGATCCTTAACTTAATCATATCTGCCAAGCTCCTTTGGCATGTAAGGTAACATTCACAGGTTCTAGGGATTAAGATGTGACATCTTTGGTGGGAGTGTTGTTCTGCTTACCACAGTGTCTGAAAAAAAAAACCTGCTCAATGAATGAGGCGACCACATTATCTGAGCCCCATTTCCTGAATAATGTTTTGTTTTGTTTTTGTTTTTGTTTTTTGCACTCTCTGGACCTCTTTCAGCTCTGTACAACTTTTGTGGCATGGAGTACAGAACTCTGTATTTTTTTTAATGTGAATGCTCTGGTTTTTTCAAAGATATATTTCTTTAAATATTGATTTCAATTATACTTCCAATAAAAACAGCTCCATTTGACCTTCTAGGGAATGGAAATATTGTAAAGTTTAGATTTGTATTTTTTATGAAAGTATTAGGTTTTCTCAAGTTTCAATTTTTACACAGTCCCTCTCCTACAGTGCAACATAGAAATGGTTTGTCAGACAGAAAGAGACAGAGGGAAGAGGTACAGTTATGTTTGATGACAGAAAAACAAAATAAGCCAATTTAATCACATGAAACCTATTGAGATTTGTTCTCCTTCTGTTCTTTAGATCTGAAAATTAACAAATGACAAAGGAAATATAATAGTATAGTTTCTAGACATTTTGCCTTGCTTCTGCAACTTTTTTCAAATTTTTTTTCTCATCTACTTTTTCTCCTTTTTATTATCTTTTATTTTCCTTTTGGTCATATTTGATTTAAAATAACCCTCTACAATGCTTCTCTAGGATTCTCTTATTTATTTTTTTTAAATTTTTTGGGATTCTTTTTATTATTTATTCATTTTCTATTTTAATCACTTAAAGAACCCAAATCAAAAATGTCCTTATCACCTTTATTTAAAATAAATTTGAAATCCACATTTTATTACAAACACATCCATTGACTTTATATTGCTGCTCTAAATATTAATGCTATCAATAAAGTCATTATGAGCAGCAATGTCAAAATAAATATCTATAAAAAGGTGTCATTTATTTGTATTCAAATTGCCCAAGAAATAGTGACAAGTTTGGCATATGAGAAAAAAAGCATTTGAATGCTGTAAGAAAATGTAAGTCTCATTGGTGTCAGTTTAAAACCGAACTAAATTTTAGCAGACATTATTACCTAAAATCTCTGAATTTATATTTGGCAAATTCAAAAAAATGTTTTGAGGTCATGGAAGGAAACCAAGGCAGGATAAAGAAGTAAAAACTCCTAATGGACAAAATAAGTAATTCATATGACAGCTATTCCTTTGATTTTCAGAAGTTCTGGGGAATCTATTCAACCTTCCTAACACTCTACCTCTCTCCATCTGCAGCACTGTGGTGAGGTGACCAGGTAATTTAGAGCACAGAAACAAATGTCACACATACCTAAACTCCAACACATGACATAACGAATTACAGATCACTAATTTTGATTACCAATAAAGTAAAAAACAACATTTAAAAAAAATATCCCCTATGGCCACTAATATTGAACATATTATTGTAAGAATTAGCCAGTGCAACTAAAAGAGAACAAATAGGGGCAGAAACATTGGAAGAAAGGTAAATGCATTTCTATTTGAAAAGTATGATTCTTTTTCAGAAAAAAACTCAAGACAATCCATTGATATTGGGTCTGTTCTAAAATCATCTCATTTTATCCCAATTCCCCAAAATACTAACAAAAGGTTTACCATCTCCCAAGGAATTGTTTTACAAGAGGCAAATTAGATTTACCATAATAAACTGTTATATTTTGCTGGAAGATGCTCACTGCTGATATCCTTACATTTTACCATGGCACACAACTTTTGAAAATGAAAATATTAACCATCTAGGATTTATATTTAAAATTTTATTGTTTTTGAATATCTGTGATTCTAAATTTAGATTTAAAGGGATATAGAGTTGTCTCAGTTTCTATAAATGTGTATAGAGTTTTACATAAAAGTTACAAGAGGAAAAGTACCTTTTTCTTCAGATAGACTCTTAGACCAAGACATTTTTAAGATGTATCATATCTGTAACTTCATATAGGTAACTTGAAAAGCCTTGTTACCATGTCAATTTCTTGCTTCAAATCCACAATAACAGTATAGACTTTCAATTTTTACTCACATATATATAAGGGAAAAGACATGTGACATTTATCTTATTTTTTTTCTGTCTCGTATATAAATTCAAAACAATTAAGAGCAGAGATATCATAACAGAACTAGGTAGTACTTAAATGCATTATATTGAGTTACTTCTAATAAATTATCTGTAAAGTCTTAAACATCCTAAATACACAAATATTAAGGTCATCTTATAGTAGACATACCCAGGAAAATTCAGATGTAAATTGCAGCATTGTTTTCTAGACGTTTTCTTTAGTTGCTACTTATGTATTTATTTAGCTACTTATAATATTGATATTTTTACTTTGTAACTAAACATGATTTTGAGTTATTATGACTTTTAGTAATCAAATGAGATAATAAACTGAAACAAAATTATGGTTTCTTCTGTGTTCAAGTATGGACTCTTGAGTATACAAAGATTTGTAAAAAGTTAAATGAACAATAATTAAACAACTCTTCACCTTTTAAATCTTTATCCAATTTTACTATCATTTAAAATAATCTCATTTTTATGTTTTATTAATATACTATAGCATAAACCAAAGTTTTAAAATTTCACTAGAGCATTAACAATTAAATTATTGATATTTCCTTCTCCTTATTGTACATTAATTGAAATATATTGGTGTCATATTTTTAACAATGGATTGCTTTCATTATTTTTAATTTTAGAGAAATATCACTACTTCAGTTTAATTGCTAACTTAAAATATTATAATAACAACTCAGAAATGTTTTTTTCCCCTCTCCTAGTTTTTGATAATTCTTTCAATTACTTGCTTTAGAAACTTTCTGGAAACAGCCATGTAGTTTGATGTCATAAAAACATAAAGGTTAATTTGCTCAATTGCTGAGACTTTAATTACGAAACATCAGTTACTTAGATTGTTTGACATTTCCTGTAAATTCCTCTAATTAGGAAACCCTTAGAGATTCCTATGAAAGGAGATGAAATCACCAAAATGTGTTGGCAGAGATAGATATTTTTTTCTCTTACCAAATGAGTTCAAAACATCATAAACATTTGGAAAAACTTAAGAATTATAATATTATAGTTAAAATGTTGAGTGGTGTGACCTCAAATGCTTTCTGAGTTTGTTGTGATTGCCTTACTGCCCATATTTTGTGGAGAAGGAGAAAGTGCTTGCATTTATATGCAAAAAAAATTTTGATTAAAGAAGAGGAACTCATTAAAAAGTGTATTACAAGAGAAGATCCATAAATTGTTAGACTGGAAATTCAGAAATTGAGAGTTTATATTCAAGAGGGAAAAAATTATCTTAGATTTCAGTTGTGTAATTTAGTCAAATTTTATTAGTTTAATTTTTTTTTTTACCAAGAGTGAAAAAGTGTTTGCTTCAGCATATAACATAAATGTGTAATGTCAACAACAAAACAAAAATACAGATTGACAATCCGACCACCTTTTAGTCTACTGATGTGAAACATATGTAGACTTCCTCATGGACAATAACCTGGTTATCAAAAACCTTGTCAAATCCTTAACTACCCACACCAGTGACACCATACATTTTTGTGACCAGAGCTAGGGTCCTTTCCCCTCTCAGGAGAGCAATCAAGAGAGTGGGCAAAACAGTTCTATAGACAGAAGGGTTTATTAAAGTGAAAACTTGATGCACCAAGGGAGCACACTCCAGAGGAGGGTGGATGTGGCTCCCAGAGGTTTATAGGTTACAGCATTTTTATGTGCTCTTGGGGTTAGGGACCACCCGTTCTTCTTTTTCTCTTCCCTCCCCAAAATATGTTGAGGCGAGCCTGTCCTGTGCCTGTGCAGCGTACCTGCATGCTACTTCATGCGTGGCATGTCTGATTAGCATCTTAAATCTCCACTTAAGGGTGTGTTTCTTACCACGATAATGAGGAGAGATTAACTATAGGCCAGCTCTTTTAACTAATGGGAATGCAGATGTCAGGAACTTTCCCTGGGCCTGCCTCTTACTGGTGAAGGGATGTGACTCAAGGTTGTTTTCCTCAGATGCAGGTTCTAGCTATGTAACTACCTACCACATTTTCACCTCAACACACCCTGGCACCACAGGGGAAAAAAAAAAAAACAACGCACATTTAATTATGGATAAGAGACAAATTTTAGAATACTAAACTCAAAGAGATTATTAACTTCAGTTTTGACCCTATTTCTAAGTCATTTTCTATTCAGATAATAGAATAGATATGAAGGTCTGGTTTATTATGAATAAGACATTTTTTTCTAACAAATAACTAAATTTTAACTACAAACTCAGTATCTGTTGCAAAACCGAAGAGAGAAATGGGGTGGTGTGATGCCACGGTCAGAAATGAACTTGAGAAAGCAGAGGGCTCTGGGAAAGCCCCTGCTGCTCTAGGACTGGGCATCTTCATACCTGGAGCTGGTGTCACAAGCCAGTGTTTTTTGACAAATCTAAGAAAGAAGACCAGGTAAATTCCTGAATTGTTTCATGGGTAAGGTTTCAACATTACTAATAATGATAACTAAAATTTATTATAAATTCATTATGTTCCAGGCAGTATTTTGAGCCCATAATTTCACTCTAATCATGAACCTGTTTGTGTATGCATGAATGTTATCCTTATTTACAAGTAGAGGAGATGAAACAGAAAGAGTCTGAGAATATTGTCAAGGGCACATGGTAAGCCGGTGTCTAAGCTTTATCTTCTGCTAACTACTACCACCTTTGGGAAAGTAGTAGGAAGAGTTAAAGTTAGTTATACCTGAGGGCAGCACCTAGAAATTTCAAACACTGAGCAGAGTCCATAGGCAGAGGTCAAATTCATCTAATATCTACTTCTCAGAAGAGGAAGTTAAATATATAGACAAGAACACAATCCCTGTGTATATACTCAAATAAGAGTCTGAGGTTTTAGGAAGATAGTCTTGAGTTAGTGTCTCAAGACTCATTTAATATCAACCAATATTTGACAGTTAGTATCTTAGGAAAAATGAAATCTTATTTTATTATTTTTTTATTACTTCCTTACTTTCTCTGCCTTAGTAGCCTTACTGTGTGGGTGAAGGAAAGTGACTGTAGGAGAAAGGGAATTGTTCTATTTTTAAAAATTTTTACTGACTAAAAATTTCACTTACTTTCAGATTCTTTAATATTTTGTTTACTGCCCTTTTTTTTCTGTTGCAGAATCGTTCATGATACCACAGTATAATCAGATTGATCCCATAGGCTCCTATCGGCTGTGACAATTTCTGAGACTTCTTGTTTTGACTGACCTTGACAATTTTGAGCAAAATTGATCAGATGTTTTGTAGAATTCCCCTTGATTGGTATGTCTGATTTTTTTTTTTTCTAATGACTAGATGAAGTTATGGGTTTGGAAGAGGAAAACCATGAAACCAAAGTGTCATTTTCATTCCACCATATCCAGGGTTCATACTATCAACACAATGTCATTACCAAACTTGACCACCTGGTTGTTGTAGTGTTTGTCAGGGTTCTCTAATATAAAGTTACAGTCCCTTTCCATACTCTACTCTTTAGAAGGAAGTCACTGTGTACAGCCCACACTTAAGGAGTGGGAAATTATACTCTACCTATTTGAGGGTGAAGTATCTACATGAATTTCTTAGAATTATTCTGCATGGGAGATATATTTCTTCTCCCATTTGTTTGTTTAATAATTTGTTTATACCAGTCTGGACTCCTGGGTGTTTATTTTCTATGTTGTATTATGATCTAATATTGCTTTATTTATTTATTGCTCAAATTGCTATGACTTTGACCTGAGAAGCTCTTTTAGTTGTCCCTGTGTTCCTTTGACATACCACATCATTATTTTGTTTTGGTGTGTTTTGTTTTAGTACTTCCTTACTTTCTAACACCCCAAAATGGTTTAGGTTCTTTTTTTTTTAATTTTTAATTTTAATTTTTTGATTAAAGTTGACATTCAATATTATTTTATATTAGTTACAGATGTTCAGCAGAGAGGTTAAACATTTATGTAATTTAAGACATGATCACCCCCAATTAGTTTAGTCTAGTACACACCTGGCACTATACAATTACAATATTATTGACTGTATTCCCTATGCTGTACTTCACAACCCTGTGACTACTTTGTAACTACCAACTTGTACTTTTCAATCCCTTCACCGTTTCATCCAGTCCTCCAACCCCTCCTCACATCTGGCAATCACCAGTTTGTTTTTTGTACCTATAAGTTTGGTTTAGTTTTGTTTGTTCATTTAGTTGGTCCCTGAGATTCCACATATAAGTGAAATTATATAGTATTTAACTTTCACTGTCTGACTTATTTCACTCAGCATAATACCTTCTAGGTCCATCCACATAATTGCAAATGGTAAGATTTCATTTTTTATGACTGAGCAATATTCTGTTGTACATATGTACCCCAATTTTTTAATGCAATTGTCTATTGATGAGCACTTAGGTTGCTTCCATATCTTGGCTATTATAAAGAGTACTATAGTGAACATAGGGGTGCATAAATCTTTTCATATTAGTTTTTTTTTTTTTAAGAAATACTCAGAAATGGAATTGCTGGGCATAAGATAGCTCTATTTTTAAAATTTTTTGGAAGGGTTTACATTCATTTTTATATTTCCTGCCCCAGTCCTAAATTCATCTACTTCTCCAAGGATACTTAATTCTTTTACTTGTTACTGGAATGTCATTTTCTATAGGACCTCTCAGCTGACATAGAAGTTAATATATGAATATGTATTCTAACCCATGTACTTACACTTAAACATTTCTAAGCTATCTGTTGAGCTAAATATGATGTCACATGAATTAACCAACTTTAATTCATTACCACAAGGATTATTCTAGCTTCTTTTCCTTGTTGACTGGAACCTCCCTCTCCAGTGAGAAACCAGCCTCCCAATCCAACCATCCATAATCCATTCACTAAATTGCTCAGTTCCAGAATACATGACAGTAGTTTCTTAATTGTTCTCCTGCACACCCTTGGGAAACAACTTTATTATCTAAATATTATTTAGAGTTTCTTTTTCCTTTAACCTTCATCTATTTGCAAAGTTACTCAAGTCAGCACCCTCCCCCCCCTTCAGTGAATTTGTTGCATACATTTGTAATACAGTTAGATTCTCTTGTCACATTATGTCTTCTCTCCTGGGATCCTCAGACCTACTAAAGGATATTTTAAATTAGTATGCATTAAGGTTATAACACTCTTGGAGCTGTAAAGTTCTGTGAGTTTTGACCAAAACAATTATATTATTATACAAAATTGTTTCACCATCCTAAGACTCAGTTGTTTTTCATGTATATTCAGTCCCCATCCAATGAAACCCTGAAAACCATGGATCTTTTCACTATCTCCATAGTTTTGCCCTCTTTAAAATGTCATATAGTTGGAATCATATACTATGTTGTCTTTTCAGATTGGCTTCTTTCACTTAGAAATATGCATTTTATGTTCCTCCATATATTTTTATGGCTTGATAGCTCATTTATTTTTTTGTCCTAAATAATATTCCATTGTCTGGATGTACCACAGTTTATTCATTTACCTATTAGAGGACATCTTGGTTGTGTGGGTTTTTGTGTGAGCATGATTGTTGGATTTTATGATAAGTGTATGTTCAGTTTTGTAAGAAATCATTAAATTGTCTTCCAAGGTGGCTGTCCCATTTTACGTCCCCACCAGCAATGAATGAAAGTTCCTATCGTTTCACATCCTCACCAGTATTTGATGCTGTTAGTGTTTTGGATTTTGGCCATTCTAATGGGTTGTATAGTGGTATTCATTGTTATTTTAATTTACATTTTCCTGATAATATGTGATTCAGAACATGCTTTCTTATGCTTGTTTGTCATATGTATATCTTCTTTGGTGAGGTGTTCAGGTTTTTTGTTTTTTGTTTTTTTTTGTTTTTTTTTTTTTTTTTTGAAGCGTCGTTTGTTTTCTTATTGTTGACTGTTAGGAGTCCTTTATACATTTTAGATAATAGCCCATTATTAGGTGTGTCTTTTGCAAATATTTTCATCCAGTTTGTAGTTTATCTTTCCAATCTCTTGACAGTCCTTCACAGAACAGGCAATTTGGCAATTCTTTTTTCATAGATTTTATCTTTGGTGTTGTATTAGAAAACTGCCAAATTAAAGGTGATCTCAATTTTCTCCTGAGTTATCTTCTAGGAGTTTTAAGTTTTACATTCAGGTCTGTGATCCAATTTGAGTTCGTTTTTATGAAGGGTATAAGATATGTGTCTAGATTCAATTTTTATTCATTATTAAATTGAGAAAGTCCCCCTCTGCTTCTAATTTGCTTAGAATTTTTATCACAAGTGTTGGATTTGTCAAATGCTTTTTCAACAGCAAGTGATGTAATCATATGATTTATCTTCTGATAATGTGGTGCATTATTTGATGGATTTTTGAAGTGTTGAACTAGCCTTGCATACTTGAAATATATTTCACTTTGTCATGCTATATAATTCTTTTTATATTGTTGGATTCCATTGGCTACTATTTCATTGTTAATTTTTATATCTCTGTTTATGAGATATATAAGTCTACAGTTTTTCTTATCTGCTTTAATATCCTTATCTGCTTTGGATATTAGGATGATAATAAGTATGTAGACTGATTTCTATTTTCTGGAATAGATTATAGAGAATTTGTATCACTTTGAATGTTTGTGGCAATTCACCATTATTTATTCTATTACTAGATATAGTGTTATGTAGGTTATCTATATTCTCTTGTTTTAGTTTTGGTAGTTTCTGTATTTCATGTAATTGGTCCATTTCATAAAAATTATCCAACTGTGAGCACAGAGTTACTTCTAGTGTTCCTTTTAATGTCCATGAGATCAGTAATAATAAAACTTCTTTCATTTCTTATATAGATAATTCAGGTCTTCCCTCTCCTCTCCTCTTCTCTACTCTCCTCTTTTTCCTTTCTACTCTTCTTCTCTCTCTCTCCAGGGACCAGCTTTTAGTGTTCATTGATTTTCACTATTGCTTTTCTGTTTTCAATTTCATTTATTTGTGCTCTAATTTTTATTATTCTTTATTTACTTGTTTTAGTGGTTGCTTAAGTTATTAATTTTAGATTTTTTCTAATGTATGCATTTAATGCTATAAATATCCCTCTAAGCACTGTTTTACTCAATCCCATAAATTTTAAGAAGTAGAATTTTCATGTTCATTTAATTCAATTAGTTTTAATTTCCCTTAATGCTTTCTTTTTTTTTGACTCATGTACTATTTAGAAATATAGATTATATTGTTCAAACTCTATTTGGGGATTTTCCAGTATTTTTGTGCTATTGATTTTAGATATTTCCATTGATAACACACTTTGTATAATTTCTGTTTATTAAGTTTGTAAAGTTGTGTCTTATGACCCAGAATGTAGTCTATCATAATGAATGGTTCGTGTGAGATTGAGAAGAATGTGTATTTTTCCTGCTTTGGCTGAAGTGGCCTGTAAATATCTATTAGATTCAATAGATTGATGGTACATCTTGATTTATTAGTTTTTGAAAGAAGAGTGTTTAAATTTCCCAAATAACAGTGGATCTCTCTATTTCTTCTTCTGATTCTATCAGATTTAGCCTCAAGTATGTTGATGCTACATTGTTAGGTACGTGCACTTTTAAGATTACTGTGCCTTCTTGGAGAATAGGTTTATTATCATTATATAATGCCCTTTTCATAGTTGATAATTTTTCTTGTTCTGAAGTCTACTTTGTCTGAAATTAACATAGTGACTCCAGTTTTAATTATTTTTAGCATACTATATATTTTTACTTTTAGCTTATCCAATTCTTTATAGTCAATGTCGATTTCATATAGACAACATACAGTTTTTTTTCTTTTTTAGATTCACTTTGACAACCTCTGTCTTTTAATAAATGTGTTTAGTCCATTCACGTTTAAGGTGTTATTGATATAGCCATAGTAATATTTATCCTGTTCATAATGTTATATATTCATTGTGTTTTTTTTTCTTGTTTTTCACTCCTCTTTTGCTGCCTACTGTGATTTTAATTGCTTATTTTATAATTCCATTTTACTCATTTTTTTTTGCAAATCAATTATACATCTTGTTAAAACAAAAGGTGGTGGCCCTAGAGTTTACAATATACATTTTTAACTGATATAATTTCTCCTTCTAGTAACACTGTTATGTGTCACATGTGGTATAGGTACCTTGTATCTGAGTATTCCCAATTCCCCCCTCATATCCCTTGTGATATTACTGTCATTCATTTCACTTATTAATATGTAGTAATCTTTGTCTCTTAAGACTGTGGGGGGGTTTTCCCCCTTTCTGGTATGCTGTGTAATTTTTTGTTTAAAGCTGGACATGCTGTTTTGGGTAATAGGAACTGAAGTCTATAGGCTTGTAGTGTTAGAATGTATACTCTGCCTAGCAGCTAGGTTGTGTTTAATGTTTGCTGTAACTATAGATGCCAGAAGCTTCAGATTCATCTTGAGTACTTGTGTTTGTTTCCGCTCTTGAATTTGGGCTTCACTAATTGTTCTTCCTCAGAGAGAGTCTTTTTGTTTCCACTCTTGAATTTGGGCTTCCCTAATTATTCTTCCTCAGAGAGCCTGTGTTTTGCAACTCTCTCAGTTGCAATTTACTGTCGTTATATTGGAGTCCTATTGGTTTGGTGGAATGGTTTGAGGGAAGGGAAAGCATTCTATAATTTTCAGATTAAATTTCACTCTTTGAGTGGTCTTGAGTCTCTGAGATGTGATCTTCGTCAACATCTCTTCAATTACATATAGCTCTCCTCCATACCCGCAATCTTTTCCCTGATTGCAGTGTCCTCAAAATAATTTTAACACTCTGAGAGAGACTAGTGAGAGCTGGTTTGGGAATTATGTCTTTCCCCCTGTTGGGATAAGGCTCTGGGAAGGTTTTCCCCCTTGAGAGTAGGATTTTTTTGTGGAGAGGTCTTTTGGCACATTTTACAATGGTCCCTCTTCCTCTCTTGCCAGCACTAAAGGCAGATCATTCTGGGATTTACCATAAGAACCTGGCAGTCTTCCTGGAGGTAAAGCCTATAAATTGTGGATTTTCTAAGAATGTGGCCCTCCTCCAGGAGTTTTTTATTCTTATGATCACGCTCAGCTTCCAATAATTTGTAAAAATTACCATTTTCTTGTTACCAGTTTATTATACCAACATCTTCTACTCCAGGTAAGCAGATTTCACTGCGTCTCTGGATTCACCTTCTCTACTGTTTTCCAGATGGTAGTCTTCCTTGAAACCTCAGTAATCTGATAATTCAAGATAAAGCACTGATTTGCATTTTTTCCAGCTTTTATTTTCTCTTGAAAAGACAGAAGTGATCACTTCCAAGCTATTTCCATGCTGGGGCTGAATCTAGAAGTCACCAAAAAACCTTTTAAACGTTTAAAAATTTTTTAAATTTTTGAAAGTTGCCTCTCAATTTTTATTTTAAACCTCTTTAGAAATTCAAAATAAGCAGAAAATATATTTCTTTCTTTTAAGAACTATAAATTTAGATAAAAAGATCATACATACATATACATATAAAACATTTTGGACTGCTTATTTAATTGTACTTAATTTGTAATTCCTGATCTAACTGCAATGTGAATTTTCTGGACAATACTAATTTTTATGTTTTCAGCTTTGTCCTGAATAAGTGACCTTGTCCAGATAGGAAACATCTGGATAAATGAGATACTAATGTCTTTCATATTAAGTGCTATGAGCAGCCTCAAATTCCTAGTGAGATAAGCAAAATAACTCTGAGGACATAAAATAAGGCCCCTACAATTGTGGCTAATATTAAAAGTCTGCTAATTAATTTTGTATAATCTGCTTCATTATATTTGTGAGAATTTGAGTTCTTAATTTATAAATGTACAGTTTGACCTATGACTTTAAAGGAAATCATTTAAGACTCAGCCTTTGAAAGAAAACAATTTTCTCATTAATATGTGTAGAACAAATTTTCTATATTATTTCTTTTAATATTATTCATACAACAAAGGGATTGCCAAAGAGCATATTTTTAAGCACACACTGAGCTCTGAGTGATTACTCAAATTTCCTTCGATGAATTAGAAGACAGTATGAATCTAGACTTTTTTACAAGTTGGTGTAACAGGACACTCAAATTCATTCTTCCAAATTTTATTTTGTTGGAAATGATTAATTTTTCTAATATTCTCCATTTTCTTTACTTAATGATATTTTGTTAATAGCATCACTAAAGCCCACTTGGACAGAGGTAATTCTTTAAAAAAGTAGATGGATCCTTATTAAATTGATGAGGAGCCAGAATGAAGGAGACTCTTGAGGTTAATTGTTCCAAGAAGGCTTTCATTGGGTGTTTGCACTACAGAAAATACTTGGCTTTTATGCACAAAACTAACTGAGATATTCATCTGTATGAATGATTCTAAGAATTTCCTGATAATAATACAGATTTATTTTAGAATCATAAGGCTAGCTTATTCACTTGAAAGCAAGCTGGGATTCATATGGGAGTTTAGTATGAGATGGCCACTGGGGGTAATCACTTTTTAATTTTTGTAAGAAAAACATACTCTTTGCCAGAAACACTTACATTTTTGAGTATATATTGCTCTAAGAGTTCTAAATTTAATAATAGGTACACAGGTGTGACTTGAGGTTAGTGAACAGTAAGAGATTGAGTCACCAGCATTCTATTATGAGTCACAGTTAGACAAAAAAATCACGATTTATTGAACTCAAAAAGTTATGTGCCTAATTTCTCCAGATTCTGCGTACTTTTTGAGTGTCCGTAAGTTTGTACTTTTGATTCCTCCGGAATATAGGGAATCACTTTTTCTACTCTTCTTCCATTTATCTGTGATTCCCTGGCACCTATTGAAGCTATATCAATGATCTAATAATGTAAGCCATTGTTCCTTAATAAAGTAACAGCATGCTTTGATTGTTAAATAACACAAGAGATTTTTTTTTTTGAAATTAACTTGGAGTATATTTATTAAAGATAATTCTGTATTCATCAGTTTAGCTTATTTATATTTTATTTGTACTTTATTTTGAGTTTATATTATAGTTAAGAATGAATATTAAGTTAAAAATTGTATTGTATTTGTACATCCAATGTGTGTTGTAATATTTAAAAGGCTTTTGAATTTTGACCTCTATTACAATGAAAGTTTCTAAGTTTCTGGTATACTACAGGAGATTCCTCCCCACCCACCTCTGACCCTTACCAACTAAACCTTCCAAATATCTATTTGATTCCTTAAGTAGGACCAGGAAAAATCAGCCTGATCTATCAAATGACTCAGGGTCAATTGATACTGTTAAAGGGAGACAAAATATTGAAGGTTCCAAGTTGCACCTATGCTTCCAGTCAGAATGGAAATGGAGCCTAGGAAATTTCAGAACTTTTCAAGATCAACTTCTAATTGTTGGCAGAGCTATGTACTGTGTGTAGGCATGCCCGTCCAAGCTAAACGCAAGATTTTTAATCCTACACATGAGAATCACAGCAAGAAAAGTACCACTTTATTTTACCCACTAGATATTGTCTCTTTTTACTTGTAATATGAAGCCAACCCTATTTCAAAATATGAGTTTTTAATTCAATGACCTGATACTTATTCTTCAATTGCATAATTTTTATACAACTTCCCTATTAACCCGTAGAAATAAAAAAGGGACAGATAAATGGTCAAATAAATTAGAACATGCTTCATACATTTAAAGAGTTATAAGCATTCAACTGTTAAATCTTCCTGATCCACTTTTATCAGTGTTTGCCTAACTTTTTTTGTTTTTCAAAAATACATATTGAAAAGCCAGGAAACTATTCTTATATGGAAAGCACATTTAAAAATAACAGTCAAGGAAAAATTTCCTAAATATCTTTTAGCATTGAAGACCCAAATGCTCCTTATTCCAAGAACCACTATTTGCCTTTTTTCCCTTTTAGCTTATTCTTGGTGAGAAATAATATTATAACTTTTATTGAAATTGAGGAAACATTAACTTATAGAGACCTTTTAAATGGCAGCTAATGTCCAATTCATGAATTTTAATTTCGCATATACATTTACCAATTAATGATGGTCTTTATTTGTTTGTTTTTGCACTAAGAGTAGGTTGTATGAATATATTCTGCAATCTCATTATCACCAATATAATGTTATTTAGATAAAATTGGTTTTTTTTGTCTCTAAGTATACTTGAAATTAAGTACTTGCAAACAAGGCAAAATTAACCCTTATCTTTAAAAATA
The DNA here is from genome assembly GCA_003508835.1 of Eonycteris spelaea. Lineage (NCBI taxonomy): Eukaryota > Metazoa > Chordata > Mammalia > Chiroptera > Pteropodidae > Eonycteris > Eonycteris spelaea. The sequence goes on along the minus strand of PUFA01000127.1, from coordinate 3,057,119 downwards.
ATTGCTGATCATATCTTAGCTGGCTCATCTGATAAGAATAAAAAGGTCAGGTGTCAGGGAATGAAACAAATATCATAAATTTACCACTGAAAAATATGAAGAATATCATCATTTTTATTCTATAACAAGAAATTTTTTGAGTAGTAAGCTTTTTTCCTTTATTTTTGTAGAGGTATACATTGGCTACATTTGGCATTCAGTGCACTGCACATAGGTCTACATTGCAGTTATGAGAGTGATAAGGTATCTAACTTTGGAATTGACCAGTGGAGAAAAATGGCCTACACAGTGAGCCTTTTAGAGTTTATCATTGTAAACATACTCACATACATACTTTAACATCTCAAGAGGATTAATTTTGATTACAAACTATTAAACAAAAGTAAATTCTTAAAAATTTAGATTCTGTTAATATTCCTGTACTTAAGCTACTGATAATTTAAGTGCAGTTTGTTGAAATTATATTCAAAACTTCATAATTTTCTTCGTAGTAAAATCACATATCAATTAGTGTAAAAGTTTGAGTAGTGATTTGCATATTACAACCTTTGAAATTTAACAGGTATATAATTTATTAAGGACTAGAATTGTATCACTGAACATTGTTGTGTAGAGAAAAAAGGAAAACACAAACATTAAAATCATAGTCAACTACCTCAGTTAGTTGAATATTTTAAATGTATGGTAAAAAAAAAAAAAAAAAGCACAAACCAGGGTTATACTCTTCACTGTGTGGATTTTTACTTCTAGTGAATAATACCATAAGTCTAAATTATATGCTTTATTTTAATATGTTCATTTACTTTAATCTCTAGCAACTCACTTCCTAATATGGAATATAATAATTTGTCTCATTTGCCATACTACTTACTTCCTTTCTCTTAATTTTTCTTGTTTAGATAGTTGTCTAAAATTTTTGATTCACTTATTAATTGTTTTAATTAAATATAAGTACTACTTTTGTTCCATTAACTTTAAAAGTTATTATATCCCAAATAAAGAAATTTTATATCTAAATTGCCCTCCAGTGCCCCATCCCTTGTTTTGCTAGCAAAAAATATTTTTATCAAGTTTTATAATTATTGTATTCTTTCTTATAATAATAATTCAATGTTTAATATTTGAACATAGGTGTCTTTGTCCATGAAGGCTACCATAACAAAGTATCATAGACTGGGTGGTTTACAAGCAATAGAAATTTCTTCCTCACAGTTGTGGAAGTCCAAGATCGGGATGCCAGCATAGTCAGGTTCTAGTGAAGGGTTCTGAGTTGCAGAGTTCTGGCATCTTGCTGTGTCCTCACATGGTGGAAAGGGCAAGGGATCTCTCTTGGGCTTCTGTTTTAGGGCATTTACCTCATTCACAAGAGCTTCATCCTCATGACCTAATCATGATTACTTTAGGGAAAGCAGACTTGAATCTTAGATAGACTGCACTCCACCTTCGTTGTCAGAATGAAGATATCTTTGTCTTAGAATATTGGTTCTCAACCCAGCAGCCTAGGTTTTTCCAGGCAAATGATCCCATGTCATTTTTATCAATATCAGCCCAGATTCACCCTGGGAGCCTTTGGCTTTGTTAAGTGTGGAGGGTAGATGCTAGCTGGCTGTTCTTCCTACAGACTGCCTTTCAATTACAAACTGAATGCATTCTCCTCCCTATGCTTGTTCTCCAAATCTTCAAACTGATTTGGTGTCTGAGAAACATAACTTCTGCCCTTACTTCAGATTCCTCTTCAGTGTTTTTTGGACTCTGGTCTCTCTTTAACAGATGTCAATCTACTTTCATATGTTCTGGTTTCTAGAAATTCATAAAAGTATCTTAGCTATCCTAGATTTTTTTTTTCAGTATTGTTACAGACTTCTTTTTCTTTTTCATCCATCTTCACTGTATTTTCATTGGAATTTTATAAGGTAGAAGAGGTAAATGTTTGTGTTTAATTTCTCCTTTTGAATGGGAAATGTAGAATCAATATTTTGGTCTCAGGTTGAAGCACTGTTGCATGGTATATAAGAGAACTGGCTCTAGAACCTGATTGTCTATATTTGAATCCTGACTCTGCCCCTTCCATGTTTGACAATATGCAAATTATCTAATTCTTGAATTATATTTCTTTGTGTGTAAAATGTAGAGGCCCTGATAGTACTTAATAGTACTTACCTCATCAAGTTATTGGAATACACACACATATACATATGTCATATTAACAAAATCCTTATTGTACAGAAATGATCAATAAAGGTTAATTATTATGATAATGACATTCATGCTGCATGGGCTTGCATAAATTTTTAAACTTTATACCTTTTCAAGAAGAATGTCAAAAGATCAGCTTTTCTCAGGTATCATCTTTGAGCACTCATGACTATTTAGTCAAGGCTTTTCCCCCTGTGCATTCTAATTCAGTTTTCTGGGGTGGGATCCAATAATCTTCTTCCACTTTTTAATTTTTTAAAAAAATTCATAAGATTCCAGGTAATTCTTAGTTTCAGATATATTTGGGAAGCATTCATCTAGCAGACCTTGAAGTCTGGGCCGGTTGTCAGATTCTATGGTTATTCAAATAATTTAATTCTTTATTTTATATGTAAAAAAAAAAAGAAGAAGAGAGTGTCAAATGTGATGGTAAAATAGTATACTATAGCATGTCATAGTACTTTTTAGTTTTTTCTTTTCATTTATTTTCCTTTTAGTACTTAAGGTGATACCAAATATATCACCTTTACAAATCCCTTTGACCAGCTGTTTCAGTATTCAAAGATCACAATTTACGAAGTAAGTATATTGCTCTTCTCTTGAGTAAATATTATAGGCTTTTAGTTATCTTAAAGGGGAAAAAAGATAATCTGCTGTGGCTTTTATCCATCAGTAATCAGTTGATATGAACATATATGGAGTGAGATGTCTATTATGGTAGGTGTAGTTCATCTTTAAGGGATGGGGAATTCTAGAAAAGATTCTGAAAATTAAATAGAGAAACAAATTTAGCTATGATTCTGGAAATACAGTTTATGCAAACTGTGTTACTAACTAACCCAGTTTGTAACTCTATTTTAGTCCATTACAACTGAACACCTGCTTTCCATACTCTATTTTGAGAATGACTCAGTAGACTGTGCCTTGCACAATAGCTTCTTTCAAGATACAGGTGTTTAAGATATAGGGCAGTAAACACATTCAGCAGGCTCCCAAGTTAAGCTGCGATGAAACCTTTGTGATTTTTGAAAATTATGAAGGCATTGGAAGCAATGCTCTGATGAAAATATTATAAAAATATTACTTCTTATGAAGAAAACTACAAAATGATCCATAAGAGAACATGAATCTACAACTTTATAAATAATGCGTTAATATAAAAAAAAATAATGAAATAACTTGAAATTTGCAAAAATGAAGAGAATGGCCAAAGAAAAGAACTATTATTATCTTCTAGACATGGCTTGTTGTTAAAAACGGAAAACTTGCTGTAGAGAAGTTTTTAGTAGCATCCTTGCAGTAATCGCGTTTGCAACAAGCTAAAACACAAACTAAATATCTAAGTTTTTAAGAATTTTATTATCTTTAAGGTTCAGTGCAGACTTGAGTAGTTGGTATCATTGTGTTTAGACAGAGTTTTTTTTTGGGGGGGGGAATTTGAAATAAAAAAGAAAATTAAACTCATGTAAATTAAAACCTCAATGGGATACCACTTTATACCATTAAGATGGCTATAATAAAATTGACAATGACAACTGGTGGATTACTGGTGAGGATGCAAAAAAATTGGAATCTTTATACTTTCCTGGTGAGAATGTAAATTGGTACAGCCACTTTGCAAAGCAATTTGGCAGTCCTTCAAAATGTTATGGATAGAGTTACCATCTGACTCAGCAATTACACTCCCAAGTTCTCTTAAGAGAAATGAAAACATACATCTACACAGAACTTGTACATTAATGTTTATAATGACATTATAACTCATAATATCAAAAAAAGTGGGAGTAATCTGAATGTCCATGAACAGATGAATGTATAAACATAATTGGTACATCAATACAATATAATACTATTCGACAGTAAAAATGGAATAAATTACTGATGGATGACAAAACATGAATGGACCTTGAAAAGGTTATTCTCAATGAAAAAGACAACTACAAGAGACCACATATTATACAGTTCCATTGATATGAGGTATCCAAAACAGAAAATAAATAAATAAAGTAGATTAGTGGTTGCCAAGGGATGGGAAGAGGGAGAATGGAGAGTGACTACTAATTAGACTGTGGTAATGGTTACACAATTATGTGAACACACTAAAAACTTTTGAATTGTAAACTTTAATTTGGGGAATTTTATGGCATATGAATCATATTTCAATAGAGATATTTAAAAAGAAGAATTATTCCCTTAAAAAGGCAAATAAGTCAAATTTAAAACATATCAGATGCAATTGCTTAACACTATGAATTGAACTCTGAGAATAGTGACTTAAATCAGAATCTTTATTTTTGTCTTGCACAAAACAAATTAGCTTCCAAAGGTGACTTTCCCTCAAAAGAAAAAATAACTATGATTTTACTGCTTAGTTTCACTTATGCCACTCCATATATTGCTTTTAGCTGACCTGAGATTTATTACATTTAAATGTTTATATATCTACAGCAGGGACATTAACTGTTTAAAGAATTTTTTTTTCTCCAGAAAAATGCATGTAGACGTAAATCACAAAATTGTGTATGCAGTTTAAGAGTTCTCAGATTAAGTGATAATCATTGCTAATGTCAAATCTAGAAAACACAGTGGGGAATCATGATAAACAAACAAAAGAACTCAAAATCTTTGGCTTCTTTTAAATCAACATTGGGTAAATTAAAGTGTCTGGTCCTCACAATAAAAATGAATAAACAAACCAAAAAAGAAAAGAAAAAACAAATGAGCTCAAGTATAAACTGCACAAGAATAGACATCTTAAATTTCATTGTGAAGTTTACAGTTCCTAACACAGTGTTGCATAGATTAAAAATTCCATAAATGCTTACATAATGAGAAAACTAATTTTCTGTGTACATAAATTGATATATCTCATATCTATTGACTAGACTAAGACTGAACATTTCAAATTCTGTTTCAAGGAGTCATAAAGTTCTTTGAAAGTACCACGCAAGCCAGATAGCTACCCTGGGTTATTTCGTGTCTGCATTCTAATTACTATTTTATTTTAAAATTGAAAATTAGATTGTTTAAAATAATAAGTAAAGTTGTGACTGGGAGTAAAAACGAACTCCAGCCTCTGTACCTTCTTTTGGGAAATTCAAATATTCTCTATGAACTAAATCAGCAACATGCAGCATTTTTCCTGTTGTTAGTAGTTGTGTATTTGGAACAAACTATTTCTGGTTGCTAAAATAGCCAGTGGGATGATTGCATTATATATTCCACATTATTTTTACATACAGGGTTGTTGTGTTATAAGTAAATAATACTATCAGAATTTACTATTATTGAAATGGAGATCACATTTGAGTGCATTTGAGAGTTGATGGTCAATAGAGTGCCCTAAATTTACAGAAAAGTTTGGAAAAAATCATCATGGGCCATAAGGATATGTCTGCAATAACACGATCACATTCATTCAGATGAAATACAGGTGTGATCTTCTGTCAACCAATTTAACATCTTGAAAATTTACCACTGATAAACACAAACTTGTCATTAAGGGACTTATGTATCCAAAAAATCTTAGTGCTTCAATTTCCTCTGTGATCAAAAAATGTATCCTTGATTAGATGATCTCCAGCTCTGAGTTTTTCATAATATAAAAAAAAGTGGTCTGCTCATTGCACATTATACATACCCTTTCAAACACATGTCAACCAGATTAATTAAAAATTCAACACTCTGGGATACACATATAACCAGTAATGGATTATGTTCTGACAATATTAAGTTTTGTTAAATCTTCATTAAGTACATTTCCATTATAATTGCTCAAATCTAGTCCACCCAGCCATTAAAATGAAATAACAGTGTATCATCAGAAGAATTTGATTCTGCTTCCAAGCTTTTTCAATCAATTGAAATATGACAGTTATCAGGTTAATTAATTAATTAATTAATTAAACAAATATTTGATAAGTGCCTACTATGTAACAAGCATGTGTCATAGTACAAGGGATAAAATAGTAAACAAGACAGACTTGGTCACTCTCCTCATCGATAAGGATTTGAGGTTTGTTTGTTTTTTTTAAAAATAGGTTTATTTGGTTTATGATTTGTATGCAGTATAGCAAGAGTAAGAGCCTGAGATTTTTATAATTAGAAGAAAACTTAGAGTTTATATAGTTCTACTATTTTCTTTAGCAAATGTGGATATTGAGATCCATAGAAGTAAACAGGTTTGTCCACAGTAATAAAGGAAGTGATGAAAGATTTAGGAAAAGAAGATAGAAATTCCGACTAACGAAATCCTCACTGTTTCTTTATTACAGTTCTATGAATAACATGTTGCTCAGGGGAAATAAAGCACTTCACATGACGAAACTATTCTCTGGCACTTAATCTTAATTATGTGTTAGGTGGCATCTTTGGGAAACATGAAGAAGATAAAATACGAAAATACCTGACAGCAAAATCTGATTCACTTTCTATAAACATATTGCTCCAGACTACTTTTCTTCTAAAGATGTTACTTTGAAAGGTAGTTTTATGAGGAATAGTTTCCCTCATGTTTTATGTCAATTGTTTTATATTCACTTTTCTCTTATGAAAGTTTCCCATGAATGACTTTCTTAAATTGAAGATTAAAATTTTTAAGCAAACTTCTAGGAAAGGACTTTTCTATTTGCCACCAATTATACAGATCTGAACATGGGTCCTAATTCTTTTGTAGGGGGTGGGGTCCTGAAATATAGAGGATCCTTAGACAATTTTTACAACTTTTTGGATATACTAAATGGTAAAGTATAGCAGAATGAGAGTCTGAAGAACTGACTTAGCCTCGAACCTTGTCTGCACGATCTTGGGCAAGTTGCAAAATGACTCTATACCTCAGTTAACTAAACTGTAAAAAAAAGGAAATTTATAATAATCTTAAGACAGCTTTCAACTCGCAATTGTGGTTAGAAAAATTACGGTAAATGCCTATTCATTGAACCATATTAGGTAATATCTATTCTGGCAGTCACTAGTGCTATCTATTCCTTCTGAGCACATTGTAGCTGTATTTTTTCTCATCCCCTTGAAATTGTACATTGCTGTGTAGTTTTTTAGTCAAAAAAATCTAAGTGGATGTCCAGTAGGACACGAGACCCATAACTAGCAGACACAAGTTAAGGGCACCAAATAAAGTCTAGAGACAAAATTGCAGGGGTTGAGGTTTTGCATATATTTTACGTTGATTTGCATGTGTGCATGAATACTATTTGTAAGTTTGCCCCAAAGCTAGATATGCTCTAGCACCTGGAAGACAGGTTTTCAGGATCCACAATCAGTAAGTGTAGAAATGAAGCAGAGACTGCTTCCATTTAAGAGAACTCTGCTTCAAAAAAGAGAATTTGTGATCAAACAAGGAAAAAATTTCTTGCTTTCAGAAATCAAGGATTAGATTCAGTCAACAAGGAAAGAGCTAAAATTTGCAAGTAATTTACTAAGGAATTGGTTTCTAGGGAAAGTAGAAGAGCAAATGGTCAACTGGAACTGAGAAAAGAACATGGAATTCTTGGGCAGTCTTATAAAGAAAACAGAAAATGCAGAACAGAAAATTTCAGAAAAAAATCAGGAAGCAAAACTGATGGTCACAAGAATACCTGGAATTAAAGGAAATGAGAAGATCCAAACAAGAAGTGTATTCAATAAATCATCTTTAACTGCTATTAATCAAATGCTCTGGCTCTTCTGTTTTATTCCCTTCTCCAAATACCTTCTGTTGCCACCAATTTACTAATTTTCTCCTCATAAGCCAACAATGGCCTCTATGTAAGAAAATCAAACAAACCTTTTCTTTGTCTCATTTATATCTCAAAAGCATTCAAGAGTTAACCAAAATGACCACAATTCCCTGTTAAATATTTCCTTTAGTGGTTTTTTTTTTCTATTTTATCTTCCTCTTCTGACCTTTTTTTCCAGATTCCTGTTTTAGCTTTTACCTCTTTCATACCTTACATGTTAGACCTCCTCAGATACTCAGGCCTTGGTCTTAGGTCTTAGACAGAGTGAGCAACTTTCTTTCTGCTTCACATATTTTTCTATGCTATTCTCTTTAGAAAACTCTTTCACCTAGCTAGTGATAATCTGTCTAACATGGCTAGTTTGGACTCATCAATTTGATTGCAGATGAAATAACACTACAGGAGGGAAGTGCTCCTTTCTCCTTCTCATTAAGTCTTTATGCTTTTTTTTGTAATTAACATATTTGTCTTAATGAACATAAGTTGTACAATCTTTCTATAATATCTCTTTTCTACTAGACTCTCAGTTCTTTAAAGATAGTAGTGGTGTCTCCTTTATTCATTTCTGTGTCTTGTTTCCACAATAATTTGGCACATAAAGGGCTAAAAAAATCAAATGAATGAGAATTCAGAGTGTTATACCTATTACAAATATTTGATCACCTCTTTTTAAAGGTAGTGACATTTCTCTAATAATTTAATTTCCCAAACATTCTCTTTTTGCCAAAGCCGACACTTAAATTTCCTAGTCATTAGTTGCATCCTTGTCTTTAGTAAGTCTATTAGCCTCTTGTATTACTATTTTTTCCTCTAAAATAAGCAATAAAAATATATTCTTAGCCCAGACACTTGCTCAAAAATCGTGATACCATTCTAATTTGCATTTCAATTCCCCTAACCCCATGAAAAATATTTATTTCTAGGTACTCAGAAAGAAATCATTTTCTGCCACTTATTTACTAATTACATGATAAAAAAATTGCTTGGGGAACTATTGATTTACTCAGTGATATGAAAAACTGAGAATATTATTATGTTCATATTTCTTCTATGCCCTCATTCTTATTGTCAGTTCTATTATTATTTAATGTTATCACAGTTTATGACAGTTACATTCTCTTTTATAGCCATAATTCCCATTGTGTTTAGTCTTAATTTGATATTTAAATGATTCCTTTGCTCAACATCAAGCAACTCACTATGGCTCTTACATTCATAACTTTTTACTTTGACTCATCTTTTTACTAGAAAGAAATCACCATCAAATATCTTCTTGAATTGCCATGTACATGGAGATTTTAATCTCTAAATTCTTTCATTCTTAAGAATGTCTGACCATATATTTCAATGGCATTTTGACTAAATATAATATTCTTAAGTTACATTTTGTCCCACAAATGTGTAGACGTGGGTCCATTGTATTATATCTTTGAATATGGTTGTAGAAAAATCCAAGGCTTGTCTACACTTTTCCCCTTTGGTTATGCAATTGCTTTTCTACATGAAGGGATAGAGAATTATTCCTTCATTCTTTAAGTTTAATAATTTAACCAGGATATGACTCAGAATCCATTGTTCTGTAACATTTTTTTTTTCTGAAAGATGGATTGGTCTTTAAAGCATCAAGATCTTTCCCCAAACTTTTAAAAAGTATGAAATATAACTGGTAAAATAGTGTAGATTAGTTGTATGACCTTAGGGAAATTATTGCACCCTAGCATTTCATAATTTCCTTATCTTCACAAAGAAATAATCTGTTCCAACAGAAAATTCTTGGAAGACTTTACTCTCATTCCCACAACAGGAAAAGACTTAAACAACTGAAAGCCAACAAATCTTCTTAGATCCATTAGAAAATCAACATCATAGCGCAAACTGCTGCCCCTCAAACTGGAGAGGCAGTGGAATACAGAGAATCACTCTTTCCTGGGTGTAGAAACTGCTTGAGTCAGTACCATTAGGAACTCTTAAACAGTAGTGACAGATTACTGGAGGCTGGGGAGTACTAACTGTTAGGGTAACTCCATGCTTTTGTGACTTTTACCTCCAGGCCCCGCAGCTGGTTCTCATAATGATGATTAGAGAAAAATCTCTCATGTTTCCATCAGGTGGGAAAGAAAAAGTAACTACTTTGGAAATAATCACTTTAAATGTGCATAGGCTGAATTAATCAACATGAAACAAAAAACAAGTGAATAAAAAATTTAAAAAGCAACAACAAGACTCCACTGTTTTCTATAAGAAACTACTTTAAATTCAAAAGTTAAGGATGGAGAAAATACATTATGCTAACATTAATCAAAAGAATGTTGAGGTAGCTTTATTTTAGAAAAAGACATCAGGGCGCAGAAGAATACCAAGGGTAAAGCAGAACATTATGTAATTGCAAAAGGAGTCAATTCTCCAAAAATACATAGCAATCTCAATTTATATTTAGTTAACAACTTAACATCAAAATGTGAGGCAAAAGCTAATGTAACTACAAGTAGAAAGAGATAGATCTACTATTATAGTTGGAAACTTTACTACCCATCTGTCAGTAATTGAAAGATACAGTAGGCAGAAAATCAGTACATAAAAATGATAATAATAAAATATTATGAAGAATTTTATGTCCACAAAATTTATCTATTGACTGAATTACCCAACTTCAAGACTTGTTATAAAGCTACAGTAATCAAGACCGTGATAGGTGGACAGAATAGACAAATCAATGAAACAGCCTAAAGAGCCCAGAAAGTCTACAGCCATGCTGCCCTGAACAAGCCTGATCCCATCTGATCTTGGAAGCTAAGCAGGGTCAGGCCTGGTACTTGGATGGGAGAACACCTAGGAAAACCAGGTGCTGTAGGTGTAAAAAAATAAAAAATAAAAAATGAAGAATTGTAAGCTGACAAGGTCCTTGCAATCTGTGAGGTCAAGCAAGGGTTGCCTTGCCCCCAAAAAATAAAAATTAAAATTAAATAAAGAGCCCAGAAATAGATCCTCTCAAATATAGTCAACTAATCTTTGGCAAAGATCAAAGGCAATTCAATGGGGAAAGGATAGTCTTGTTAACAAATAGTTCAAGAAAAATTGGACATCTATATGCCAAAAAAAAAAAAAATGAATCTAGAGACAGACCTTATATCTTTCACAAAAATCAACTCAAAGTTGATCATAGACCTAAATGCAAAAGGCAAAACTATAAAACTTTGAGAAGTGACTTTGAATGTGGCAATTAGTTTTTAGGTACAAAACCAAAACATAGTCTATGAAATAAAAAAAAAATGGTAAGTTGAGCTTTATAAAAATTAAAACTTCTACTCTGTGAAATAAACTATTAAAAGAATGAAAAGACTAACCATGGACTGGGAGAAAATATTGTAAAATATATTCCTGGTAATGGTATTGTATCCAAAATATATAAAGAACTGTTAAAATTCAAAAATAAGAAAACAGACAACCCAATTACAAAATAAACTAAAGATCTGAATGAACATCTCACCAAAGAAGATATATCAGTGGCATATAAGCATATGAAAAATGGTCAACCTCCTTTGTTATTAAATTATAAATAAAAAATAATAGTGAGATACCACTATACACTGATAAGAATGGGTAAAATTTTTTTCAAAAGCTGACAATATTAGTTGCTGGCAAGGACATGGAGCAAGAGGAACTCTTATTTATCATTTATCCATGGTGGGAATGCAAATGGTATAGCAACTTCGGAAGACAGTCTGGCAGTTTTTTATAAAACTAAACATAGTCTTACCATGCAATGCAGCAAATATACTAATAGATATTTGCCCAAATGAGTTAAAAAGTTATGTTCACACAAAAAAACTGTACACAAATGTTAAATTCAGAATTGACAAAAACTAGAAGTAATTAAAATGCCCTTTGAAAAGTAAATTGATTTTTAAAAAGCTGTGGTATTTCCTTACATTGATTTTATTCACCACTAAAAAAGATGCTCAATAAAGGCTAAAAAAGACATGGAGGAAACAAGTGCATATTGCTCAGTAAAAGAAGATAGTTTGAAAAGGCTACATACTGTTTGATTCTAACTGTATGACATTTTGGAAGAAGCAAAACTCTTGAGACAGAAAATGGATTAGTGGCTGACAGAAGTTCAGGTAGACGGGGCCAAGAATGAATGGATAGAGCATGGGGGATTTTTAGGGCAGTGAAACGATTCTGTATATACCATATTGATGGATACATGACATGATGTATTTTGCCAAACCCATAGAATGCATAACACAAAGAATGAACCCTAAATTAAACTATGGATTTTAGTTAATAATAATGTATCAATATAATTAACCAATTGTAGCAAATGTTCAGTTCTAATGCATGATGATAATAGTAGATAGAGGAAGGGAATGGGGACATATGGTTCTTGCTGTACTTTCTATTCTATTTCTTATAGGCCTAAAGCTATTGAAAAAAATCTATTAATCTTTAAAAGTATATATATATGTGTGTGCCTAAGTACACATTCATGTAACCACATGAAAGTTTAGAATTGACATGTGGCTACAATAAGAATGAAATGCGATAGGTAGAGGTGTATATGTGCCATTTAAAATCAGAACGTCCTGGAACCTGGGATAGCTTATGCACATTGTTGAGGACTGTGTAGATCCATGGTTTCACCTGGTTTAACCAGCTGCATGGCCTGTTTTTGTCACATGGTCAGCAGAATATAAAAGACGTGACTGTAGAATTTTGGTTTTATATGGTTTCTCAAGAAACTATAATTTCTGGCTCCTATTTTGGTGGTTCATGTTGCAAAAACAAAATGTATCTTGGATGGACTTTACAAACTGTGCCTGAAAGTCTAGTACCTTGATGATCTCATACTTTCCCCATGTGTTGTACCATATCTTTATTTACTTTCATTAAAGGCTTACTTGTAGTACCACTATTTGAGTCCTCTGAATCCTTTTAATTATCTAAGTTAAGTCACAGTAAATTGACAACATTCTAGAATAAATAAATATGTTTCTTCTCAATTACAAATCCTCTCCCCCTAAAGTGAAACACAATTGTGATTTTTATGATAATCCTGCCTTTGTTTTTCTTTATAATTTTATCATTTCCATATTAATTCCTAAACATTATTTAGTTTTACTTCCTTTGACATTTATGCTTCTTCTTTCACTCAATGTTATATTATTTAGTATTCACACACTGCATAGCTGTTTTAATATGTCTTTTTTATGAATATTCCAGTTTAACTATCCTACTCTTAAAGGATATGGGTCATTTCTAACAAGAATATTATGATAAAACGTGCCCTAAACATTCTTGTTCATGTCTCCTAATGTATGCGTGCATGCACATCTATAGTGTATATACTTAAGGATAGATATCTGAGTTATGACTAACATGTTTTTTTCAGCTTTACTAGACAATGACAGTTTTCCAAAGTGGCTGTATCAGTTTATGCTCCCATTGTGTTCCCATTGCTTCATACAGTCTCAAATATTTGATAGTATTAGACTTAATTTTATCCATCCTGGCAGATATGTAGTGGTATCCAATTGTGATTTTAAAAGCATTCCCTGGTTATTAGAGAATCTGTCATCTTTTTTCTTTTATTCTTTTCAGCTATTTAGTTTTCCTACTTCTAAAGTCCCTAAACAAGTCTTCATTTTCTCATTGGGGTGCCTGTCTCTTTCTCACTGATTTGCAAGAGGGCTCTATGATATAAACCACATCTCTGTAATATGTGTAGCACATATTTGTCTGTCACTATGTCACTATTGCAGCTATAACTGTCTACACCAACAATTTTTCATTATGTTTTCTTTTGTCCTCTTATTTAATGGTCTCTTATAATAAAGAGGGATTCTTAATATTAATTTTAAATTTATAAATCATTTTATAATTAATGTTTTTAAGTCTTCATATAGAAATTGTACATAAAGGTCATGCAGATATTTTCTTATAAAAAGTTTTATTTAATTCCCCTGAACTGATTATTTACCTAAATTTTTGCATATGGTTTACCAGCTGTCTGATACCACTTCACTATTTGTGAATAAGACAAATATATATATATTCCTGGATTTTCCTTTGTTCCATGGTCTAGTTTTTAATTTTTATGACAACATGATTCATATATATATATACACACATATATACATATATATACATATAACATATATATACATATAACATATATATACACATATACATATACATATGCACATATATACATACGTATATGCATATGTATATGTATATGTATATATGTATATATATGTATATATGTATATATATGTACACACATATATATACATGTATGTATACACACACATATATAAAACAGGCATGTCCATTTTGTTCTTCTTCAGATTCTCTTGGTTTTTTTAGCCTTTTGTTATTTTGTGTATTGTATCTATATATAATTGCTTTTCATTCCATATGATGTGTTTTTTTTTTAATTCACCAAATGACATTATATGAAATCATTCTTATATGGATTTCTTTATCTATTGTTTTTCTGTTTCTAGTTTCTTTGTATATTTTTTCTACATTCATTTTTTTTGTACTTTTTTCCTCTGTATCATTTGATTTTTCAGTTGTGTTTATTCTATTTCTCATTTACAAATAATTTTTCATTTTTCCAATGATGATTAATCCACAATATTTCTTTGTTCTCATGTCATTTTCTTGTTCTTTCATTTTATATTTGAACTATTATGGTTTACTAAAGATAATCCATTTCATTATTAAATAGCCCTCTGATAGGAGGATAGAGTATTTTCTTCTGTTTACAATCTTATTTCTTTTACTTCTATACTAACTCTTTTCATGCTGGCTTTCTTCTTATTATTTTTTGTCTTTTTTAATTTCTCACTTTTCCTTTTTTAAAAAAAAACTTATTCTATTTAGTATATTTTGTATATTTACCTACTTTCCATGATTGTTTTTTAAATCTAATATTTAATATATATTGTTCTGTTCAGGCCTTTTACATAATCTGTTACTGTAGGTGATTTCTTACTTCCTTTTGAAAGACTGGAATGATTCCATTTTTCTGAGTGATCCCAAGATGAATTGTACGAAAAGTTCCCCAAAGGCCACAGTGGTCAAGAACAAAGCCTTACCACCTGGCCAAACCAGCCAAGCCAGCTAATCGGTGGGCCCTTAAGGCACCCCCACCCTTATTTCCTCCTGCACATATTCTGATTACTGCACCCGGCACCTTCTGCACTACGGCCCTACCTTCTGCACTCGGCCCTTTCTGCACATGGCCCCCTCTATACGCAGCCCCAACTGCACACGACCCCGTTTTGCACGCAGACCCAACAACCTACCACCCAATCCCTTTAAAGGTCAACCTAACCCCCCAGTCAGGTGACGCCAAGGCATCTCCCAAGGCTTGCAGTTTTACCCATTAAATTAGGTCCCAACCCCTCGGTCGGGGCTCCTCTCAACCACTGCTGTGTCAGTGAACGAGTGGGGTCCAAACTCGAGTTTGTCAGTAAACTCCCTCTTGCGCTTGCATCGGTGTCAGTTTCCTTCTTGGCTTGTGGAGTTCCAAACCAGGGCATTACACTTTCACATTGTTTCTGAGACTGTTTTCTGAGCTCCAGTATGATGGCTGAGCATTCCTACATATACTTCCACTTTCTCAATACAAGACATATTGGAAAAAACATATCAAAAGCTACAGGGTCCTGTCTTCATTGAATTGTAAGGTAAATGTGTGACACGCCGAGAGAAGTTTTAAAAGCAAGCCTTCATTGGGAGAGGGCTCCCAGGTGAGGTTCACTGGTCCAGAGTGGAGAGGGGCCAGAGAAGTCGCACCCTGGGATGAGAGGGCATAGTTTTTATAGGGTTATGTGGGGGTAGTGTATATAATGGGGAATGTCAGTTGAGCATCTGGGTTATAGTAGTGGCGCCAGGGCTTTAGGGTGTGCCCTTATCAGTTGGGCGTCTGGATTCCAATGTCAGGCTGGGAAGTCTCCAGGCAGGCATCCAGCTGGCCCTCCCCTGCCCACCTAACATCCTGACCCCTTTGGTATAAGGGCACCGAGTCAAATCTGGCTACTTCCTGCAGACCAGGGGTGAAGGTTTGGGGGTCTGAGGCCAGGACTTCGGTGGGGAGGTGAGCATATGGATGTAGAAGTAGCTGGGAGACTTTGTGGATGCATACCTGAATGAATTGGAGTATACATGGGGCTATTATTAGTAGTATACAAA
This sequence comes from Eonycteris spelaea, assembly GCA_003508835.1. Lineage (NCBI taxonomy): Eukaryota > Metazoa > Chordata > Mammalia > Chiroptera > Pteropodidae > Eonycteris > Eonycteris spelaea. Next base: position 3,040,986 of record PUFA01000127.1, on the reverse strand, counting down.
GCAGAAGGATAGGCCCTAGAATGGTGCAATTAAGGTAATGAGAGTGGATTTCCACTGAGAGAGGAGTGCCTCATCCTCTCAGTGGGATTGGCGGAGGTCCTCACTGAGCTTAGAAAGGGTATTTACATTAGTTTCAACTAAGCCTGATTCATTGATATAGTAGCAACATTCCTCTCTAAGGAAGAGACAGGTACCCCCTTTATCTGCTGTCAGAAGGTCTAAGGCTCTGAGATTTTGTAAGGCTACCTGAGCTACGGAAGTTATTTTGGTGTTGGAGTGAAGCTAGGGGTTGGGCTGAGGCATCAACTGCACGTTGAAGCTTTTGTGCCAGGTCTCTAGAGGCAGTGATAGAATGGGCTAGCGCACCCCCTCCCAGGCCAGTGGCAATGAGGGAAGATGCTAGGGAAACTCCGACTACTAGAGGGAGGAATATGGCTTGGCGAGGACGGCCGGTGACGGGAGGAGGGGGTGTAAAGGATGCAAAATTCTGACTGACTATACAGGGTGAACTGGGGTACTAAAGTTACAGGGAAACAAAGATCAGATGAGTTGGGGGATAGGTTTTTTGAAAGAGTCCGTTACACCAGAAAAAACCTCCCAGAGGTGCCCAGGCATTAGTTGCTTGAGAGGAAGTATTACATATGGAGTGGTTAGGAGAAGAATAGCAGAAAGGAAACTGGGAAGAGAGCGGGTCAGAGAAGATTTGAGAAAGCTGGTCCGGTAGCTGGGTCTGTTGTAGGGGCTGGCTGAAGAAAACAGCCAAAGGCTGAGCTAAGGTGATTTTAATGGCCTCTTAGTGAGTTCAGCGGCTGCTGCTAGGGCTTGGAGGCATGGTTGCCATCCTTTTATGGTGGGATTTAGCTGTTTAGAGAGATAAGCCACTGCTTGGTATATGGGACCTACTGGTTGAGCCAGTAGGCCAGTGGTATGCCTGAATGTTCATCAGTGAATAAGTGGAAGGGTCGAGCAGGGTTAGGTAGGGTGAGAGAGGGTGCCAAGGCCAGGGCATCTCGGAGCTTAGAAAATACTGTTTAACAAGAGGTGGAGCAGTAACAGGGCCTGTACAGGTTTCTTTGGCCACCTGATATAGTGGCTTAGCTAATAGGCAAAGTTAGGAACCCAATGTTAAAAAACCCTATGAGGCCCAAGAAGGAGAGAATGTTCAGCATTTGGGGGGGGGGGGGTTGCAGATCTCTTAGGAGCTGGATCCTATCAGTTGTGAGAGATTTGGTGGTAGGAGTTAAGGCTACTCCGAGGTAGGTGACAGGGAGGTACAGAGCTGAGCCTTAGAAGGTGAAACCCAATATCCCTTAGACCCTAGAAGGTTTAGGAGGATCACTGTATTGTGTTGGGACTGTTCAAATGAAGGGCTACAAAGGAGCAGGTCGTCTACATATTGTAGGATGTGCTCGGTTGCAAGGGACAGGAAGTCAGGTCAGTGGCTAAAGCCTGGCCAAATAGATGTGGGCTATCCCTAAACCCCTGAGGGAGGACTGTCCAGGTTAACTGTCTGGAGGCACGGGTGTCTGGTCTTCCCAGGTAAAGGCAAAGAGGAAGTACGAGTCAGGGTGGAGCAGGATGGTGAAGAATGCATCTTTTAGATCTAATACTGTGAAGTGAGTCATGGAAGGGGGGATATGGGAAAGGAGAGTGTATGGATTGGGGACTACTGGGTGGAGTGGGACAACCGTCTCTCGTTAATAAGGCGGAGGTCTTGGACCAACCGTTAGGCTCCGGAGGGCTTACGGACAGGTAAGATTGGAGTATTACAGGGTGAACTAGTAGGGATGAGGATCCCCTGACCGAAAAGTCTGGTAATGATAGATTTAAGGCCCCTACGATGGGTCTCAGAAATAGGAAATTGCAGGTGAGCTGGATAGTGAGAAGGATTTTTGAGGCAAATATGGATAGGAGTGTGATGAGTAGCAACAACAGGGGTAGATGTGTCCCATATGGAGGGATCGACAGGGTCAGAAAGGGTAGGGAGAGGAGGAGTAGAATCTGGTGCTAGGAGAGGTCACAGGAGTGGAGAGACCTGTATTTGTGGTCTTATATAGAAGGAGGCACCTAACTTGTGTAGGAGGATCTCTACCTAAGAGGGGAGCCGAGCATGAGGAAAATGACTAAGAAGGAGTGTGAGAAGGGGAAGCCATCCAGGGAACATGAGAGAGGAAGAGTTTTAGGTGGGCATGAAGCTGTGCCGTCAATCCCCATAGCTGAAATAGGTGAGGGGACTGTAGGACCCGAGTGAGATGGCAAAACAGAGAAGGTAGCCCCCCTGTGCCCACCAGGAAGGAGATGGACTTACCAACTACCTGGAGTGTTACCCTGGGCTCGATGAGAGTGAGAGGGGTCCCCGAGTCTGGGCCTTGTCAGTCATCCGCTAACCTGAGAAGTTCCAGTGACAGTGTTGCCTGACTGGATGATCTCCCGCGTGGAGGCACCGACGACAATCCGGTCTTTGGGCAATAAAATTTCCAGTGGCCCGTCTGCCTGAAGATGGGCAGAGATTCGTGTGAGCCCATGGGTTAGGGCACTGAGGGGCCCAGTGGCCTTCATGGCCACATTTGAAGCATGCCCCAGAGGGAGTTGATTTTGGGTTGACCCCGCTCGTCGGCCCTGGGGCCAGCCGGCCTCAAGGCAGCTACCAAGGCTTGGGTCTGTAGTGCTACCTGCTGGTGGAGATGGGCCTGGCGGCGAGTTTCAGCTGTCTCCTCTCGGACATTGAAAACTTTAAAGGCCATTTTCACCAAATCCTGTATAGGGGTTTGAGGGCCATCCTCAGCCTTCTTTAATTTTTTTCTGATATCTGGGGCTGATTGGGTAATAAAGTGGATGGCTAGTACCGTTGCGCCTGCTGGGGAAGTTGGATCTAGATGAGTGTATTGAGTAAGGGCCTCGGTGAGGTGATTGAGGAAGAGCTGGGTTTTCGTCAGCCCCCTGGTTTACCTCCCGAAGTTGATCACTTCAATCGACCTCTTTTTATATTACACAGACAATGTGACAGGTTGATCACTTCAATCGACCTCTCAATCTGATAGGAAATTTAAATGGGATAGAGCTAATAGTAATATCGTAACATTCACTCTACTATGCTTAATCCCTGATCCTCAGGTGTGGCCCTACTGTGTAACTGACAGGAAGCTTGAGGGTCTCTAGTTAACATCCAAAAGAATGTGGGAGATCTAGCTCTGACTTTTCTATCTCAAAATGCCCTGATTGCTAACCATTTTTTTCCCCCTCTAATTATTTCAAAATTTCTGCAGAAGTTCTAGCTCTGCCTTTAAAAATGGTTGGCTTAGTTCCCTAACTCTTTGGTAGCACTGGATTCAGCAAATAACCCAAGAGGGAAATTAACTTTACATTTGAGTCCCTTCAAATTTCCTTGTTGTCACAGCAGTCATTTATGGCCATATGTGTATAATCCACACCATAGCAAATATCACAACAGCTTTTATTCAATAATTGTTTTTTGTCTCTTGATTAAACTGTAAATTTGAAGGCAGAGACTATATTTTTCTCTATATTTTCAGAATACTGAGCATAAAGTAGGCATTCAATAAATATTTGTTGAATGAAAAACATATAATCTTTATAATAATTTCTCATTTTTTACATATTTTTAATCAAACCATTTTATTGGCCTTGTAAGTGTAGCTGATCAATTAGATTTATTACTTAGTCTATTCTTTGTCATTATAGGCAATTCTATAAATTTTTATGTTTATTTATGTGGTTATTATTCTCCTCTGTTGAATTATAGTCCAGGGATACAAATCAGAGTTAAAGCATATATAATACTTTTGCAAAAAAAGACAATGATAACAGCAGTTTTGTCACAAATGAAGTAATAATAGGTATTTTTATTTATATTTTATTACTAATTTAGTATATAATTGTCTCCAATAAATTTATTTTCATTTCTTTTAAATCTATTGATAAATCTTCATAATATTTTAATATCTTTGAAATATGGTGTCATTTTAACTTATTAATTCAAAGCTTATTTATTTAATACAAATTTATGATGATTAAATTTCTGAAAAATAGAATATATGATATGCTACAAAGAAATGAAAAAGATACAATAATCTCATACCCTTTATAGTACCTTCCTAATTTAAGCTATAATTTGAATCTTGAATGCTCAAGAAAAAATGAGTGAAACGCCCTTAAGAGTATCAATCTACTGACTTAAAGTGTCAATGAAAAAAATAATATTTCCAATTTATATAAATGCACACACATTGAAAGCACACACACAAAAAAGCAGCATTCATGGGTGATTGCTTCCATTATATACAATGTGCTCTCAATGCTTTTCTTTTATTAGGATTACAGTTTTCATTAGTAGTTCATTTCTACAAATGATAGTGCTTTACTAAAGTGGAAAAACTGAATAAAAACATCTGAAAGCCTATGTTTCGAGCATTGTCTTTTCTTTTTAAACCTACAATGTCATTAGATCCTTTATGTATTAATGGTACACAGTGGCCTTAGATGAGCTGCTCTTACTGAGCTAGTCACTAGCCTCACATGCCTATTTACAATTAAATTAATTAAAATTAAAATATTTAAAACTTGATTCCTCTGTTGCACTAGTCTCATTTCAAGTGCCACATGTGGCAAGTACGTACAATGCTAAACAATACCAATATAAAAACATTTCCTCATCACAGAATGCCCTTTTTTGGACAACACTAGCTACAATTTTCAACAGATTTGGGGGTGAATTTGTGCTTTTCATTGAAAGACAATTGGGTCTGAGCAAAACCAATGAAGCTATTTGTGTGTTACTTGTACTAGTTGCTATTTGAATATTATATTTTAGAACAAAAAATTGGCTATGAAGTCACTTGGAGATTATTTTATCTATCCCTTTTATTAATAAATTAGAGATAGGACAACCCTGGGGAGGTTATTATGTAGTGTAAACAAAGTATAGGTCGGAAAATTAGTGATAAAGCTGGACCTGGTACTCATCTCCTAATGCAAAGTTTATTTCTCAATCTACTGTACCACATTGCCTCATTCAAGATTATTTCACTCTTGGTACTCTACTACCACCAGAGAAACAACAATAAATGATCAAGTTGGCAACATACCAGTGTGAAGTTATTGGTTATTAGTTAAATTATGTTATCAGAAGTTATTTCCATTGTGATAGGGAAATAGCATATCATTTTTAAGCCCAAACTGAGAATTATATTTACATAGCTATCATTTTTTCATATAATAATTATTTTTCTGCTTTGATTTTATTTTAAAAATTTGATAATGTGCCAGATTTTAAAGATATTTTATAGTATAGGTATTCTGGACTTTATGAAATGGTTCAAGAAGTAACTGAACTGCCAGATGTAAAAACCTAAATTGTGTCTCAGTGCTCAAGTTGCTAACAGTATGAATAATTATTTTTTTCATCCTGCTCATAAACAAGTATAATTTTACCTCCCTAACCTAGCTTAAAAATGAACATTATTTATGAGTTAATAGAGAAAAATGACCTTATTTATCCCCTACAAGCTGTACTTACTACAACCCTGGCATAAAACATAATGTGTTGGATCCACTTGTACGTCTCCAAGAAAGATTGTGAAATTTTTAAGTCACTGCATCACAAGACATTTTTTGTGGTTCATAGTAGGTGTTCATTTATAATGAATATGAATAAATTTAAAAAGAGATGAATTAATCTATAGGTACCATTGAGTAATAACTAGCCTCTTTATTGTCCACTATTTTCATATCTTTACATCATGTTAGGCCTAAAAATACAATGTAAACAATATGAGATTTACTTATAGGTATCCAGAAAGCAACTTGCTGATTTATATGAAAAATATGTTTCACTGATTTTTAGGGATCTATCTAAAAAAGATGTCTTAATTTAATATGTCTCTTGGAGAAATTAACTTCAAAAACAAAAATTAATCTTATATAAAACCTATAATAAGAACTTAGAGGGAAAATAATAACATGTACATTTCTGTTAAGTTAAAACTACTGTGAAAAACAACCTTGAGTGGAAATATAATGACACTTTGCAAGTGAAGTTGCTTGCAAAGTGTCATTATAATTTTCTTATAATTATGCTTGAAAGGCTCCTCAGGAAAAGAGTTAGATGGTTAAAATGGTAATGAAAGGAAGTTAAATAGATCTAATTTTATAACATAAGCTGGCATGTTATAAACATTTTCCATAAAATTAATGAATTTCATGAGAAATTTTAGGATGTTGAAATAGAAAAAGAAGTACTTCCAGAAAAAAATTAAAGTAAGAGAATATACAGATTAATTTTCAAATGATAAGCAACAGAAGAACAAACAAAATAAATCTCCTGGTGTGATAACGAAATTGCAGATTTAGGAGGAACTTTAGTAAGTCATGCATTTCAATCTTTTACCTCATGTGAAATACTTCCCATAATATTTATCCAAAAAAATATTTTTGAACATCTACTAGGGGAGAACATACTTTCAAATCAAGTAATCAACAAAAGATATCATGCACTTTGTATCTCAGTCATGATATTCAGATGCCAAACAAATAAAAAAAGTATAACAAATTAGATGAAACTATAATGAAAAAGGAAATAGAGTTGGTGGGTAGTGACTATACTATGTTATGAAGAGCTTTCAGAGAAGATCTTTTTTGATAAACTGTTATTTGAGCAGAGCTTTAATTAAAATGAGAGGGCAAGCCATACAGATAATTGAGAGAAGGCATTCCAGGCAGAAAGAACAACGAGGACAATGAACCTATGCCAAAAATGTTTGTGATTCAAAAGAACACAGAGGTCTAAGAATTTAGAACAGAATGAAAGTAGGGAAGGGTGGTGAAAGTTATGTTAGAGAGTTATTTACTCAGATATAAAACAGCATGCAGCTTCATTTTAGGGCATAGTAAGAATTTTGGGTTTTATTCCAGGTGAAATGATAAGTTATCAGAGGGAATTGAACAAAAGACTGGCATGATTAGATATATTTTTTAAAGATTTTCTTGGCTGTTATGAAGAGAAAATGCTTCAGAGGCCACACATGGAAGCAGGGATATCATTAAGAAGCCATTGCAACAATCTAAGCTAGAGATTATAGTAACTAAGTATGGGGTTTTATTTATATACATGATGAGAAATGGAGAAGTGGTAGAATGTTCTGTATTTAATATGCATAGCAAGCCATAGGATTTGCTATTGTATTGAATGTGAAAGATGAGAAAAAAAAGGAAGGGATAGTTATGGATGATTCTTCAATTTTCAGTCTGAACAATTACCACTGAAATTTAAAAAGTAGGAAAGAAGAGCAGATTGAGAAGTTTCAGAATTTTGGGGGGAGCATGTTATACTTAAGGTGCTTATTAGACATTAAAGAAGGGATGTTGGTATACAATCAGGCATATAGATAATCATGTTGCTTAAACACTTATCATTACAGAGTTCACTACTACTTTTGAGGTTGTTTAATCGCCTGCTGTCAATCTTAATTGTTAGAAATTTTATTAAGCCAAAATTATCATACTTTTACCTTATGCTTAAGGAATAATTATTCTAGTTTTTGGAGAATAAATATAAATAAATTTAATCTCTCTTTCATTACAGCCTATGAAAATTTGCAAACAGATCATTTTATCCAATCGATCTTCTCTTGTCTAGGCTAAGCATTCCACTCCTACCATTCCTCATCTCAAATGGTTTACTAATCATGATTGTTCTAAAATAAGCACTCCTCCATCCACCTCATCCCTATTCTCTCACTAGGTCTTTAATGAGCATGAACAGTAAAAGATCTGGCCAGAATTTGACAGATGGAGTTTCTTTGCACATCTTTCTTAGAAATAAGTTTATTTGTACCTTCTTCCTCTTTTATGTGTCATTGTGAGCTCATTATATTTTACAGGCTACACGTTGTTTAACTCTCTGCACCATAGCACTCAAATTGATTATTACAGTTGTTATTTTTTTTTTAAATTCTAGTTATATTTGTTTCTAATTTTAAATTATTTTAGGAAGGCTACCGATCTTTTAAAGAATACTATTCCTGTGCAATGGATTTTTTAAAAAGAAGTATTAACTTGGTTGCCTAGAAACCTTAAGAATATTCAAATAATAGGAAGAGGAGGGAAAACAAATGAAAATATCATCTATGATGACATTCGATTTAGGTGAGAAAACAGCTGAAGTATTTTGTGCACCCTCGATTTAAAGAAACAATCTTTTTCATTAAAGAAGCACCATTGCAAATGTGAACTTCCTTGAAGATTAGTTACCATATTATTTTAGTATATCTTCACCATAATTACAATATGCCTTTTAAATGATTCTATTTAGCAATTTTCTTGTTTTCTTCACTACAAAAGGTCAATGTTTATCCCACATGTTTTCTTTGACATGTGTGTGTGTGTGTGTGTGTGTGTGTGTGTACCTTTCATATATATATATGAAGAATTTTTAGTAGCAAATGTTGACTGCTGTATTTTGTTTAGCCATTATTTGATTTTGAGAGTGGCCATTTGACATACGATATTGACGACAGATTAGATCTGTGGTTGAACACACTTCCTTTCCTTGTGCACTTTAAGATTCTATAATCCAGTGAGTTTACAACACTTAGTATTAAAAATAAGAAATGTAATAAATGAATTTGGTTCACTGAGGTTAGAAAAGAATAAGATATATTCAGATGTCCATTTTTTAAAGCTGCTTTGTATCTCTACTAAAAAGGAAAGTTACTAAATTTAAAGTTCAGCTGCTTTTAACATCAAATGACCAAAAAACTTTGTCTTGAAATTCAATGTTATGCATTTTAAATAGTTTTTTTCACATTTTTTTGTCTGATCTAACTTATTCTTAAATATTTCCAGAGTTGTTGCCTCATCCACCTGACTTATTGTTTGGTTTTACAGCTTATTAAGAACTTTTAGCAGCTGAAATATTTTCATTATCTATATATAACTAGAAAATGTCACTAAGTGAAGGCTCAAAACCCCAAAACATTTTGATATAACAGATCAAGTTACCGCAAATTAAAAATCCTATTAGAGTGCTTTAAAGAGAATAAAAAATAAGAAATAAGCAAAGATAAAGGATTCTTCTAATTATTTTTTAATTAAAACACTAAGTAAAGAAGTGAATATATGATGTCATAGAAAGATAAAATTATAAAAATTTTATGTACAATTTAAATTGATAAATTTTAGAGAAAATAGGCAGTGCATTCACTCACGGCCTCTTTTTCTGGCAAATGGTCATTCCCAAGGCCATTGATGCTTGGGCAGAATGCTCCATGATCCTAACTACAACTGTGGAAAGAGAGCGTGGGGGCTATATAATTATTTTTTCTTTCAAGAGTTACAAGTATGAGGACAGATAGTAGTAAGTTGATGATGGCTTATTGAGCTGAGAAGTCATATATAGTCAGGGTAGAGGTGATAACATGGCAGTTTATTTTATAAGATAGCCATCTTTATCAATTCCTGAAGGGAAATTTTGTAAAATATGTGAAAAAGATTCATTGAAAATACTGAATCTCCTTTATGGCATGTTCTATATAAGGTAATTAAACAGTTACTTTAGATAAACATATTTACAACAAACTACAACTAGACCGTAGACTCCATGAAGACAAAATCCTTGACCTGAGCTCTTTCTGGAAAATACCAAAATAATTAGCACCTACCAGGTACTAGTTAATGTCATTCTTATATTAGCTTCTATTACTTCCTTCTCTTTTGTAATAATTTATTGAATCCTTTCACCAAAGGTAAATGGCTGTGGTTACAGACCTTTATTTTTATCATTTTAACCTTCATTTCATTATTGGGTACTTTATCATTCAAGCAAGAACCTTCTTCTGATCTCTGGCTGTTTTATGTTGCAAGTTTTTACATTCAAGTTCAAGTTGAATCAAAATGTATTCTTTTTACTAATAAGAAAAAACCTAGAGGTCTCTGTGATTCCTCACAGTTCACAATTGGAGCTTAACTTTCAATTTAAACATTTAGCTTTCAATTTAAACATTTATCCACAAAATATCTTTGCTTCTGTCAGATATAAAAAGTGTTAAATTTAGTTGGATTTTTTTCCTTCATTGAAATAGAGATGGCATTAAAGTCAAGCTGAAAAATGACTTATTTTTCTTTGTCCTTTCTGCATTCACTTGGCTTACTATGTATACTCTGAATACAGTAGCAATGAGAAGGGACACTCAAAGTTGGTTGTGAGGAAAATAACTTTAAAATAAAAATTTTTATGAAAAATTACACCATGCTAGACAGAAGATATCAACCCTCTCACACTCTCACACATTTTCCATACAGCTACCACTTAACTATTTATTACCCATCTCCTTCTAGGTTCTACTGCTACTTTATATCTCTCTGATCAAATAACTACCTGATGGGAGATGAATTAGGCAACTACTAATTATTATATATTTACTATGCATCAGGTGCTGTGTTAGGTACCACACATTCACTACCTCAGATACTCTGAGATTAATTCTGCTAAAAACTCTATCTTGCTCTGGAAAAGTTAATAAAACTGACAAGAAAGACCTTGTGGGATAAACATTACTTTAAAATTCATGACTTTCAAATTATTCAGAGATATTCATACACTGAATATGATCTGCTTCATTTGAATATAAATTCAAGGAAGACAATGCACAAATCTGACTCATTTTTTACAATATCTTAATGCCCAGGATAGTATCTGGTTTGTTGAAAGAACTCAATAAATTTGTATTGAATAAATGAAAGAATGTCAGATTACGTACAAGTTTATAGCCATTGGTAATAACGGAGGTAAAATCATCAATGATTACGAAATAATACCAGATAAGTGAGAAGAAGCACAAAGAACTGTGTAGAGAGTTTGGATAACAAGATATTTCAGGAAGCATCTCTTATCTAAGTGTGGAAAAAGTCATGAATAAGTTAATACTGCTAACTGGGGAAATTCTCTCTACCTGCGTCATTTTGGGAAGGTACTATAATCTCTCTGAGTATGCTTGTTTCCTCATCTGCTAAACAGGACGACTACACTTATGTTGCAGGGTTGCTGTGAGTATTAGAGAAAATCTACATAAAGCATGATACCTAGTTCTAATCATAAAGAGTTTATTTCTTATTAATTTAATAAACAACTCTATTTAAGAATTTTATAAAGGGAATGTTTGCTCACTTTGGTTATTGGACATTTTAGACGTGATAATTTAAATAAATTATACAATCAATCATGTCATATGTGAAGCTTTTACAAAACTTCAAACTTTTTAAAAGGATTTTCAATTTATGATAAAACTCCCAAGTAGTTATTCTTTGTATTAATTTTAAAATACAATGACTAAAATATTAATGTTGAATCGTTAAGAAGGAAATTTTGAATTATATAAATTTTATACTACCTGACAGTGATCTTCATTATTAACAGAAGTATGTGTAGCACATGTAGAATTGACTTTGATAGATGTTTTAATTCCCAAATTCATTGAAACCTATATGATCAGAAGAGGCCAGAAATGAAAACAATAGAGTAAGATTAGAAAAATGCAGTATACAGATATCAGATTATAAAGTTGTACTCTTGAAATTAATATAGTGTTATTAACCAATTTACCCCCAGTAAACTTAATAACTAAATAAATATATTTTTTAATAAAAAAGAAAAATAACTTGTAGTTTAAAAAGTGTTTTTAATTTATTCTTTTTCCAAAAGAAAAACAGAATCTGAGGTAATAAAATAAGTAGAAGAAAATAAGACATCCAAGACTTAACTAGACTCTTACGTATTAATTTTGCTTGAACAGATGTAATACTACTATTGACCCCTTTATCATTTCAACCATACATAGAAAACTTAAAAGTAAAATATCTGTTGTATAAGTATTATTTTAATATTTGGTAAAAATAATGATCTTTGTAGCAACATTTAGTGAAGAAGTTGCCAACTTTTTATCTATGTTAAGGTTCACCTGCATTAGTCAGAGGTCTTCAGAGAAACAAACAACAGCTATGTATGTGTGTGTACACACACACACACACACACACACACACACACATACACATGCACACACAATGACATACAGAGTCCCATGATCTACTTTCTACAAGCTGGAAACCCAGGAAAGCCAGTGGTGAAGTTTCAGTCTGAATTGAAAGCCTGAGAAGCGGAAGGGTGGTGTCATAAGTCCCAATCTCAGGGCAGGAGAAGAAGTACCTCAATAGGCATACTCTAAAGTTTTGATAGAGCAGTTTCTACTTTAATTGCCAGTTTGTGATATAAATATTTAAGATAATTAAGGACATCAAGAGCATTTTAATTATAAGCAATAGCTTATGCTATATATTTTATAGTCTAAATATTTCATTTTCTAAAATTTGTTTGTTTGCAATAGCAAAGACAATTAATGATGGTAAATAACTATGCATCTTTTGCAAAATAAAGTTTTCTGAAAAAGTGAAGTCCCACTTTTTTTGGAGGGTATAACTAGTAACTTGTCTCACAGAAAGCTATATTGATAACCAATGACATTGGTCTAATAATTCCTTATGAAGATGTCTCAATTATAACTTATAAATTCCCATCATGTGTTAATTCATATGATTCTATCTCAAACCTGAGATTTGTTTTTCCAGAAGAGAAAACAAAGTAAAGAGTACGAGATTGAGTTTAGAATTTCTAATTGTTTCAGATTAACTTAAATCTAGTATGCTAAATGTTTCAACAAGTTATGTTTGCTCAGGAAAAGAGTTACTTTTCTGCATAAGAGAAGGAAAGAGGAGAATAAAAAGTAAAGAGAGCAAGGATGGAGAATAAATAACAGAGAGACATAAATGTATGAGTATTTGAAGAGAGCACTTCAAATCACTTATCTGAAGGTTTAAAAAGCTACAAAATCCATGTCTTGGTATCTAAACAAACTAGAGTAGTCAAAATGTATTTTCCTTTTGCATTGACTTTAGTGCCTGTTACAGCAATTGTTCATATTGCTATTTAATTTCCTCCGACAATTTGGCAGTTGAAATGCTCATTGCAGCCCAGAAGTTTTCCAGCTTGAATTAAATAAAACTTCTTAGTACAAGCACAGTAGGACACCTTTGTTCAGACACAGATCTCTGAATCAACTTCAAGTATCATGTTTTCTACAGAAACCAGTAAAATCAACTACGTCTCCCATCTGAAAATGCTCAGGTTATTTTAATTAAGGTTTCTGAACCTCATTCTACAAATGAGGTTCCAAGTGTTTCACAAGGAGACTGTATGTTTGTGAGAGGCTAAATATGAAAGGGTTAAGTTGAATATTCAAGACACTGAAAATCTGGATTTGTCTTGAAATTAAAATATGAAACAATAGCGGCCACAGCTGTCTAGGTAATAGTTAGACATAAACACACAAAATCAGTGAGATTGCACAGTTTTTCTCCCCTCCATGTGGCAAATCAAAATAATGGTGTGAGAGAAGGGAAATTAGCCTTTGAGCTTTCTGATTGGACAAGAAAATTCACAACTAGAAAAGCTCCCACAGCTTTCCTCTGTGACACTTATGGAAAAGCCATTAGAGAGGAAATATAACTACCTAATAGTTCTGCGTGTAAAGATGCTCCTCATCGTCATTGAGATGCTTCTCTTAAATCCAGAATTAACATTAAATTGGTAGAAAAATGAGAGTTTGCCTGGAACTTCAAAGTTAATATGAAATCACATTTATTTTACTAAAATAAAATAAATTCTGCAAAGGAAATATTTTCTGATGGTTTTCCTGATATAAGAAGCTATAATATGTATGTGTATCTGTGTGTGTATGTGTGTTATGTGTATGTATATGTTTGTATATGTATGTGTAGATATATATGTAATTGTTTGATTGTAGTAAAAACAGTGAGGTTACAATCACTAGGGAATTATCAGTCTTTGGTTGATATAATTAAAATAAAGAGCAAAGCTTAGTCAGAATTCAACTTTATGGTACCAAAGAATAATTTTCCATTAGTCTAAAATTCAATTTTAAGGTATCAAGATATAGAATAAGAATTGATTTAACTTAATTTATTGGTTACTGTTTTGTAATTATATTGCCTCTGTTATATTTCTAAATAAAGGGTAATGGCTAACTCAGTGCTTTGCATTCTCAAAATTACACCTCAGCAACTTCTTCACTCAGTTTTTCTTGTTTCATTGACACATATGCCTGTAATTTAGCTCATATTTTAAGTAAGGATGAATTAATACATTGGCGACATAATAATCTGACTCTGTATTTAACAGTGAAATCATAAGAAAATTCTTATTAAATAAAGCAAGCATAAGGAAAGAATAACCACTATCATCAATATTTTTAAATTGTACAAATCACTTCAAAGTTTGTTTTTAAAATTTTCATCCTACATAATTATTAGGGTTATTTATTGATATTTCTATTGACATTTACAGTCAAATAGTTTTCTAAAAGTTGTGTACAGCAGTTTTAAGTCCCATAGCAGGTACTTCATATATTTAAACTGATCTTTACAGCAACCTTATGAGAAAAGATTTATTATTAATCACATTTACAGAGGAAGAAATTGAAGCTCAGGCAAATTAAGTAGTTTTCTATATTAATGACTATTCAATTTGGTATAAAATGTTTGTATCTAAACTTTTATTGATCTTTTAAAATCTTTTGGTGTTGCTTTGTCTTCTTCTGTCGTTTCCTATAACCTAAGGTATGTTTTATTTTCTTTCCCTTTGCAAGTAATCTGATTGTTTCCTATATGTAATCCATAAAATTAAAATCTAACTATGACACATCTAGATTTTTTGAAAAACAATTTTGACTGTTATTTTCAGCGATTAGCAGATACAAATAAGATTTGAGGAAGGCATTTCTTTTTTTATACCTTTTTTGTATTGCTTCTATTTTTTTTATCTTATATCAGTTACTTTTATGTTATCCTCTGCTTTTTATACTGTGTATGTATGCATATGTATTTCTGATACTATTGTCATTTTCTTGTCTTCTGCATTTTGGAAGAGCTCTGCTTGGTTTTCACATCACTTGATAGGAATATTTTTATATTTGTACAGATTTGATGCAGTATGCTATGCACTCTCAAGGTTTTAAAATGTTTTGCAAATTTATTTTAAGTTTTTTAATTTTTTTTATTTGATCTAGCTCTTTTTACTTTTCTAAATAACTTTTAGATTGATTTCTTTTTCTCTCATGTTTAGTAGTTTTGTCTCTTTTTAATACTTTCATGTTTCAAATTCTTGACTTTTGTTGATTGTACTAAAATAGTGCAGTGTCACTTAGGGTGTTGTTAGGTAACAGAGTTCTAATAAGATGTATCAACTGAAAAAAAAAACTTTAAAGAAAAGTCCTACTTTCACAGTGTAGGCAGCGTAAAGGAAACACAAATGCAGTGAGGCACCCAGACACTAGCAAATATGGGAAGCCATTACTGTCTCTTAGACCTTAAGCATCTAAGCATAGAAGTGGTGTTTCTGGTGCCCCTTGTCAGTTGGAGCCTTAGAGAAGGGACCAACATGACAGATTGTATAGTTGTGAAAAGATTTGGCTAGGCCATTGCCAGAAGTGCAGTGCCAAAGTAGGAAAAGGGAGAAGAAATATTCAAAGACCCTGTTTTCCTCTCAGTCTTCAATTTCCTGCCTGTGCTTCCCAGGGGGTTGGACAATTCGAAGCCAGGCATCAAGGATGTTTTGAGTGATGCGATCGATAGGGCCAGGGAAGATCTCAGGTCAAAAGCAATGAAGAATGGGGTCAGAAGTGAATCTTGGGAGCAAAATAAGAAAAGTCTATAAGCATACTTTCTAGAACATACTTCAGTTTCTAATATCAAATCATTTTCAAATTATGTTCTTATTCTACCTTCTTAAGTATCATACTATCTTTTTTTGTGCTGCCAAGTTCTACAATTTCTTAATTTCATTTAGTTTTCATTCATCTACATTTATTAAGCTTTCAAGTTCTGTTGATTTTATGTATTAACATAGCCGATGGCATTTCTATCTTTCTTTTCAATAATTAACTGATTATCACTAATGTTTTTTTTTAAGCCAGATATGAGTTATATTTGCTTAATTTCTTGATAGATTTTTCATATTTTACTATCTTATTTTGTGTGGATTTTTTAGCCTGAGGAAGGATTCCCTGATTCTACTACATGATTTCCCCCATACATAATCTGAAGCCATCATTTTTTCTTTCCTCAGAAAAGTAACAATTTCTAGAATACTTCAGCCAAGTTAATTCTCTTCTAGTCCTATTATCTAATATAAAGTGCTTCTTTATATTTTGCTTCTCTCTCACTCCTTTTTGTTGCTTATATGATTTGGTAACCCCTAAGTTTTTCTAACAAAAAAAAAGGAATTAATGGGGGAAATTGGATCAAGAAACAGCTGTCCATCATAGAAAATAAGTACCATGAGTGAATGTGCATATGTGGTGCATGCACATGTGTGTATGTTTAAGGCTTTACCCTTTGAATAATGAAAAATTTATATCTATGCAGTAAGATAATGCAATAGGTATATTGCCATTTTACAAAGGTCATTAATATCTCTCTGGCTCCATGTAGATGTGGTGAGTGGAAATTCTCCAACTGCTTCATTGTTCATTGATAAGCAGTTTTATTTTCAGAAGCATTTCAAAACAAAGAAGGAAACATGAAAGTATTTTCACTAGATATTACTGGCTTTGCGTGATCATTTTTCATTGTTTCCTTCAATTGGTTCTTATTTACACATTACTGCAGGGAAGGGAAATTCTTTCTTGCTTAGAAGATATACCCTGGAATATATTCTAATTTCTTCAAGAAAAAAAAAAATTTCATTGGACAGTGGTAAGAATCTACCTAATTTCTTTAGTCATCTCTTTTCTTTCCTTTTTTTTCTTTCTTTTCCTTTTTCCTTTTTTCTTTCTTTGTCTTTTTTTTTTCTTGACTTACATGAAGATAAGAAATACCTTTAAGATGAGAACCTGGAATAAAGATCACATTTCATATTAATATTGTATCTTGTTTTCATTTGAATTTTTAAGATTGTGTTTTATGTACTGAAAACCTGGATAACAGATTTTTCTTTAGGAAAATTTAAGATCCCATAGTTTACTGTTTAAGAGAATGGTTTGAGTCATTACAAAATGCTGCCTCTTTTACATGGCAGGATTAGCTTCCTCTAATTAAATAGAATTGGCTCTGTATGACTAAACTTTGAAATCATTTTTGTAATCTCAATATTGCTATTAAGTAGTTTATAGTGCCTCTTCTTTTTCATTAATATTTTTGATGTTCAGAAATATCTTTCTTTCCTCTAGTCCTCCTAACTTGTCCCCAAATTGTACATGTGCACAGATTTTAAACATTTTTGATAATCAAAGAGAGAAAGTGACAAAGCTAATTATTTTGTAATTACTCCAATTCCTCAGCAGAGTTATATTAATCAATAATTTTTAACTTCATACCATCTGTTGGTATTTGGCCTTATCACTTACCTCTAAGGACAGATTTTTCAATTAGTAATTGCTGATAAAAACCAAGAGTCTACAATATTGTGTATGCAACTTCACAGAGATAATTTCAATGATAGATTAAACTGCATGGCTAACACACCTATAAAAAGAGAAAGCATATTTTGAAACTCCAACCAATAAAATAACCTACAAGGGAAAAGAAGCTAACATCTTTCCATCTTTACAAATTGCTGATCAATAAATCACAATTTAAAAGGAGCTAACTAATTATTATGTGTGGCTTGAAGCAATAGAATTCTCATCTGCATATTAACAGATGTTTATAAAAATAGTTCCTATCATGGGTTTGTATATGTTTAATGTTTAACATTATAAATTATACCAGGAATTCAGATTGATTTTTCTAATGCATAATAAAAAGGCATTACAAAATCAGAAAATACATATTCAGTTACTATAGAAAAATCCAACATTGACTTAAAGATTAAAATTAATTTCAAAATATATTTAGTCATTCTTAAAGCTTCTACAACTTTTTAAGGAGGTGTGGGGAGGAACATAGATTCCTAGGTTTTACGAATGATAAATTTTATTGAACATACATATACCATTCAATTTTCGTAATATCAGTTGGATTATAGCTTTTTTAACAGATGGGGTGCAGTGACATTGATATGTGTCCAAAATGCTTTCAGAGAATTGAAGCCACAGTACACACTGGAAATATGGAAAGAGAGAATAATACAGAGAATCAGTCAAGATTGACTTACCTGGAGCAGAAGGCACTAGAGACATAAACTAGAGAAAAACCTGAATGTTAATTTCAATGAATTTTTGGATTGTGATTGTGGACTCTCATGAGAATGAGAAACTACAGAAGACCTAATATTTTGAAGGTCACCATACTTACAGGTTTTACCTCCAGGAAATGAAACAGCTTCTCATGGTGAAGAAAAAATAAAAAGTTGTCATTTTTTGGCTGGAGTGGGGAAAAAGTAAACACTTTGAAGTATAGGGAAGAGCAAAATTTGTCACCTGCTTATGTGTCTCTCTGACATGAGCATTATTTTATTCTTAAGAAACAAAAGACTCAGGTAGAATCTTTGACCTTCCCCCTTACTGTCTAAAAAAATTTAGATGCGATATCACCATAGATAACTATAGTATATTATAAACTAGGTGTGGTGGAGGAGACTCCAAAGCCTAGAGATCAGAGTACACTCTGTGTCCCTTTGTTGCCTCTGCATGCCCCATCAAACATTTGTTCACCAAACATTTGCTTTTTCACCTTATGTGAATTGTCTTCCTCCCCTTTGAGGTCTCAAACTACTACCATCCTTCTTCTTAGGTCAAGATGGCATATAAGTTTCACCTGTTGGGCTTCATATGTTTATGGAACTCCCATATGTATGTACCTAATTAAATGTGGTTATTCTCTTCTGTTAATATGTCTCATGTTAATATAATTCTTAGACCAGCCAAAAGAACTTAGAAAGGTAGAAGAAAAATTCTTCCCCCTCAGCAGAAGTATGCTCAGGGCTTTCTCCTTAACATTAAAAAAGCCTACTCTGCAGTGGAGGAAACATTACAGAGCCTTATCCAGTCTGAAGGTAGGGCAATGATGTGGATTATGCTCTGGCCTTTGTCTCTCCTACAGTGAGGGGTTGTGAGTGGAAAAGAGCTAAGAGGCAATTGGGAGGGTCACAGCCTAGCTACACTAAACGCCTTATATTTAATCATAAGGTCATAGAAAATTCCATTTTCCCACATCAACAGTGCCATAGTATAATAACAGTGGATACAATCAAGACCTTCAAGGCACAGGCTGTATTTAAAAAATAGTTCTTGGAGTAACCTTAAAACAAGAGAAACAAAAACAAGAATTTACATTACATCTCAATTCATTACTCCCTTCTTTTGTGTAAAATAGATATTTTCTATGGTTTCATTTTAGAAGAATACAGTAGAAAAACACTTTGGGTGGCAAAGGTTTTTTTTTTTAATTAAAAAACAAAAGTATAAATCATAACAATTGGCTAAATTATACTTTACCAAAATTAAAATCTGCTCTTTAGATAAAAAGATGTTTAGCATCATTTGTCATCAGGGAAATGCAGAATATAACTATAATGAGAAACTACTTAACGCACACTAGCAAGCTTAAAATTAAAAAAAAAAATCCTTAGAATACCAAATGTCAGTGAAGATGTCGAGCAACTGAATATCTTAAATATTGCTAATGTAAAATGATTTAATTCTCTTTCATCTCTTTTTTCTTGCCTTGCTTTTTATTAAACTCATCTTCCTGCTAACCAGTAGTAATGTCCACCACCCAACACTTGACTGTGGACCTACAGAAGTACTAAAACTACATAGATGCGAGAGTTTCCCATAAGTCTCTGTAAGCCTCTCTGCCATGGTCCTATTTAGATGGCTGGATTTGGTTCTTCAGATTTCTCTGCTAGCAATGCTTTGTCTCTAAACATTCAATTACCCGTTCTGATCATTCATTTTCCTAGTTCCTTTGACAACTGTGTAATTCTAATTCTGATAATGAATCCCTTATCCCATATCACTCATAGTACTCTGTTACTCGACTGAACCTTGGAACACCTTTCTTTCATTCTCTCTCTCTCTCTCTCTCTCTCACACACACACACACACACACATACACACACACACACACACACAATTTCATAGTCATGTGTACTATTTTAAAAAAACACACATTTTCCTGGGGCTTTTTTTGGCGGGGGGGGGCAGGATTTTGCCTTTAAAACACACACACACACCCAAAGGTTAATGATAGATGAATTAAACTAAGAAATGGCTCAGGTAATGATAACTGTGTACAATTAAGAGTTGATTGATCAGAAGCTTATCCCCTTCATCACTCAGAGAATCTAACTCTGAATTTCTAACTTGTATGCAATAGGACTCCAGATTTTTTCCAGAGTCAATTACTATTGAAAGTGCCCTCTGCAGGCAGTCTCCCAACCTTTCTCTTCTACTTTACTATCTGTATTCACATACTTATTCATTCAAGAAACATTTACTTAATACATATTTTGTTAAGACATTATTTAAAAATGGCCTAGAGAACTTCACAATAGGGAGGCAATCATGTAATGGAAAAATGAGCTTATAAAGAATCATGTGCAAGGTGCTGTAGATTCACTAACAAGAGAATGACTAAATGTATAAGGAGTGAGTTTTTCAAGACAACCTTTGTAGAGAATGAAAAGTTTGCTAAATTGAACCTTAATAAAAACACCTAAAGTAAATTTCTATGAGACATACTTTTTATGTCACATATATTAATTTTTCTTATACAAATAAAAAATATTCTTGGTAGAAAATTCAGAAAATAAAGCAGTTCATGAAAAAATAAAATTCTGCCTATACTTCAAACATACAAATATCTGTTTCATAGTAACCTAGTGTTGTTAATTTTTTAATATTCTGTTCACTTATTTTATCAAGATCATCATCTTTAATTTTCCTAATAGTTTTTAATAACTCTATAATATGACCCTTATCAAATTAGTATAAGCTTTTCTTCTGTAATACAGGTTGCATTTTCTTTCCAAGTTTGTCATTTGCTGTTTTGATTGTGATGTTTCAGACTGGGCCACTGCAGAAAACAGATGGCTCATTCAAAGTTTTTAATTTAAAAGAGTTCACAAACCTATGAGTATGGTTAAGGGACCAAAGAAGGGATAATGAAACACTCAAGGATTATCAACAGCAGGGAGCTGTTACCCTCTCTGGTCCTGGAGGGGACAATGTTACTGAAATCCACTGGGACTGGAATCGTGGAAGAAGATCCTTCTGATTTCTTGATGGTGCCACCCATAGGCCAATGTTATCAAGAAGCTAGAAGGCAATGGTTGTCAGTGTTATTATTAATAGAGGTCAGTCTCCAGGGACACAAATAAGGTAGAGAAGAGCAAAGACAAACCACAAAAGTTCTTTGATTTATAGAAGTTTTTATTTTTCATACAGTCAAAACTAACACTCTTTCTTTTTTTCAGTTTCCAGTTTCCTCTTTAAATACTTTCTTCACCCAGAGACCATATAAACGTTTTTCTTCTGCTTTTAGTTTTTTTTTTTTAAACATATTTTCTATTTGACTGGACTTCTTTCTGTTCTCAGACAATTCATTGCTTTTTCTTTAAAAACTTCGCTCTTGCTTTTCCTTCTATCTGGACAATTGTCACCCAATTTTAAGCTTAACCAAATCAAAGCTATCCTTTCAGATCTCTAACAAGTCAGAGATCTAATGTCCAGAAATAAGCACAGTGCCTAGCAAGTAATAAGAGTTATTGCTGCCCTGGGACCAAATAATCACTTTACATTGATAGTGTTAATTTTTATCTGAATGCTCCACGAAAGCAGCAAAAGGTAAAAAAAAAAAAAAAAAAAAAAAAAAAAAAAAAAAAAAAAAAAAAATCCCCATTTTTTTGTGTGCCAGGAAATAGCTTGATGCAAAGAACTACCCTTCCTCATATGACTTTTACAAGGCACGCCAGATATCTCTCTTTCTTAAATATGGTTGTACCAAAGAAAGACACTCCAAATTTCCTCTTTGCTTTATAAATGATTAGCTGAATTGTTTATATGCACTGAGCAATGTAGATACAATACCTGCTAACTTGACTTGATCAAACTTTAGTTAAGCTTCTCTCCATCCCACGTCAGACCCCTATATACTTTGACACACCCTTGAGCAAGCATTGGAACTGAGAAAAATGCCTTCTTCACATCCTCTCATCAGAACATTGATCATCTTACTTCCTCATCCCTGAATTTTTGTTTTGTTTTTTCCTTTCTATAAAAGAAAGTCTTTTTCTGCCTGACCTTTGCATCACGTACAGATCTGATGTCCCTTATGCGCTGTCAGAGAGTAAAAAGCCCCCTATTTAACCTTTCTCCCTCTTGCAAAGCCCCTCACTTTGTTGTTATAGTCCCACTCACTAATCACAATAATCCTGTTGAATAAAGTCTCTTTTTACTTAAATCCGAATTCGTTTTTTTCATTTGATAATACTTTTGCCCTTTCTCATCTTTAGGACTGCTTGAGTCTGGAAAAGGAGTGCTCATTTAGTCAACACACATTTATGAAGCAGCAACTCCATGTATCAGTACAGGAGAAAGGCATAGTCCATTCCTGTACTGAATTTACAGGGTTATTAAAATACAGCACAATAAGTGCTATCAGAAAAAGAAAAAACTAAAACAGTTGCTATATACTCTAAGAATACAGAGGAAGGGCACTTATCCCTTAGCGAGGTAAATCAGAGTATGTTTTCAGAAATCATTAGTATTTGAAATAATCAAAATATATTATAGAATATAATCAATTCAGAAATGCATACTGTAGGCAGTAAGCACTGTTTAAAGTTGGAAATGTTAGAAATGAGTTAGCTGAAATAGCAAGATTCATTTATAGAAAGGTGAGGTGAACCTGAAAGAATAAGAATTTAATAGCATAGAAAGAATGGTAGATGTTTCAACAAAGTTTTATGAGCACAGGGTGCTTCAGTAGAGTGTGTATTTTGAGGAGAAAAGAATAAGATCAACCTTTGCATTTCTGTACATAAAGCACTCTTTCAGCACCCACTGGAATCCACACCTGTTTTTAGCTTATATCGTGCCATAAAAATCATGTCTCTTTTACTTGCTATATTCAGTTTATTTTCACATAGGCATTCATTTGTAGATCTAAATGCACTAGAGAGCACAACCATTGCAAACATTTTTTTTCCCAAAGCAGAACTCAGGTAACCAATGGCTCCATTTTCATGGTGACATCAAGTATTTTATTTCGTTATAATGAGCAGTAATTCTTGCTCCAACACTGATTTGATATCAGAAAATTTCAGACATCATTTTAGACAGGACTTAATGATTTTATTAAGTTCACATGCAGAATTGAACATATTTGGTCTGAAGTAGATTGACTGTTATGCTGAGGATGGAGCACATTTGTCAGAGTTTATTTTCTGCTTATGACAGATCTGCAGTGATGGTCTGACTGACTCAGACCTTATGGTTAATTTCTCGCATTATAATGCAATTTCTACCTTGGTAATCCAACAGATGGTTTCTCTCTTCCTGTCTTGGATATTATGAGAAAGTGGATCATACTCAGTCTGGTGAAAACAATGTTGAAATTCTGACACAGACCATGAGCACATTCACATATGTGCACAAAAAAATGGGGCATTTCTGCCCCTCCCTGTCAACTTATCGAGTTTACTTGTTGTGGCCTCATATCTCTCTGGCTTGGCATCATGCCAATGAGCAGGAATTGTGGAGAGAGATATTCCTGGGGACAGATAGCAGTTTTATTGTGCCATTTACTATACTTTTCTGGATTTTCTATCTTCTAAAGCAGAAGATAATTTTTTTTTTGTTCATTTCTCTCCACACTACCAGCCAGTATTCTGACCAAACTTTCACATAGGAGGTAGTCTATGTGAAGAATTGTAGTCTTAAAAATAGATATACTTTTGGCATGAGAATAAATTTGATTAAGTGAAAAAAATCACATATTAGGTAGATAGATTATACAAATGTAATTTGATTCTATGAAAGCTCTACAATAAAATTGCATTTGAACCACCAATAAATGTATTTCAATATTGTCAACCTTTCTTTACATAAAGTGTGAGATGATCACCTTACTTTTTATTACATTTCATATTTCATAGTCACTCTCTGCAGGAAATCCCTTGGAGTCACTTTATAAAGCAGGCATTATTTCAACATTTATTGTAAATCTTTAAATATCTAACCATCATTAAAAGAGAATATGATCTTTTTAGTATTTTATATTCTGAGTTCACTGAATGTTTTATAAGAAATAATCATTTTGATTCTTTATTTTAATTTATTTATAAATATTTTTAAATAAACATATCTCCAATTTATAATATAAATCCAAAGTGAAAATGGGTTTGGTGTTAATATATATAACATATAGGTATTTTATCATAAAACTTAAATTCTGGAATATGCGATAGTATTGAGTGACAAAGAATAAATTATAAACTTATATACATATATATCTAACAGAATATTCAAAATTTATAGCAGTTATGATGACAAGAATATGGCTTTCTAAAATAAAATTTATAGTTTCTATTGTTAGACTTGAATAACCTTTATTATCTTGAGGACTGTGGGTTAACAGGAATAGCACTTTTTTTTTTTTCAAAATAGGGAGTGGGTATCATAGCTAGCTCTTGTAGAAATTCCACCTAAAAATTTATTTCCCTGCAATGCTTTTTCACTGAAGCATGGAGATCAGATTGCCGAACAAATTACCTTACTGACTTTAAATCTAGAACTATCTTAAAATTTATAACATGATATTCAAAGTGCCGAATGCAATGCCTGGCACATACAGATGTTCAACTTGATCTCTTTGCCTTTTCTAAATAACAAGACACACGTTTTAAGTTCCAATTTCCTTTTTACTATATTTATACACTAATGACGTACAAGTGGTCAACCAATTTTCTGGCACAATGGTTGAACTCATCCTCCCAGGCTCGACATTATCAGATTTTCACTTGCAGAAAAATCTGATAAATTCTGTAATCCTTTTGATGATTTCTCTCTCCCCAATGACTGTATTTTAACATCTCAATATGTTACACCATACTGCATGCGCTATAGTTATCTTGCACACATGTGACTTTTCATTTTCCTGACTCTATGACTTTGTATTTCTTTTTAAACTACTATCTTGAACCTGTTGCCTATAAACCTATTAATTGCTTATATCTAAGCTCCACTACTACTACGGTATGAACTAGTCCAATCTCCTTCTCAATCAGAACTAATACTTCCTTCCACTGACTGCTTATTTTTCTATACTTGAATCATAGCCATTACTTTATTCTGTCTTCTATTTTAGTATTTTTATACTTGTTTGTTTATGATAAAATCCTTAACAATAGGTAGGACCTGTTTTGTCTGTACTCTTCCCAATGCCTCATTCTCTAGAGCTTACAATAAAACTCTAATAATTTTTTAAAGTAGAATGTATGCACCGGAATAAAAAAAATTATGAAGAGATATATACAAATTTTATAAATACAAATTTAAGACATATACACATATGCTACAGTTTTCTATTTGTTTAAATGTTACTAAGAACTAAAATATACTGCTTCACTTTATTTTACTTTTTTATTGTGGTAAGATATACTTAACATAAAATTAGTCATTTTAACTATTTTTAAGTGCACAATTCAACAGTGCTAAATACATCATCCTTTTCCAGAAATTTTTGGTCATTCTAAACTGAGACTCTGTACCCACTAAACACGCATACCACTTTATTTTATAACTGCTATCAAAATGGATGACTTTGATTTTAGAGAGGAGTTTATGAATTTGACCTCAAAAGCAAGGAAAGTAAAAACAAAAATAAATGAATGGGACTATATCAAACTAAAAAGCTTCTGCCCAGCAAAAGAAACCATCAACAAAACAAAGACACAGCCAACTGAATGAGATAAGATATTTTCAAATGATGCCTCTGATAAGAGGCTAATATCAAAAATATGCTCATACAACTCAACAACAACAAAAAAACAAAATCCAATTAAAAAATGAGCAGAGGACCTGAACAGACACTTCCCCCAAGAAGACATATAAAAGGCCAACAGAGATATGAAAAGATGCTCAATTTCACTAGCTGTTAGAGAAATGCAAATCAAAACCACAATGCAATACAATCTCATACTTATTAGAATGACTATCAACAACAGGACAGGTAATAACAAGTATTGGAGAGGTTGTGAGGAAAAAGGAACCTTGATACACTGCTGATGGAAATATAAATTGGTACAGACACTGTGTAAACAGTATGGATATTGTTCAGAAAATTAAGAATAGAACTACCATATGACCCAGCAATGCCTTTTGGATATCTATCCCCAAAATTTGAAAACATTTATCTGTAAAGATATGTGCACACCAATGTTCATTGCAGCCTTATTCATAGTAGCCAAGACATAGAAACAACCAAATTGTCCTATGATAGATGATTAAATAAAAAAGATGTGGTAAATATACAATGGAATGTTACTCAGCCATAAGAAAAGATAAAATACTGCCATTTGCATAAGCATGGATGGATTTTGAGATTATCATGGTAAGTGAAATAATCAGAAAAAGTTGAGAACCGTATGATTTCATTCATATGTGTGTTGTAAAACTGAAAGTAACAAATGAACAGTCAAACAAATAAAAACTCATAGATACAGGCAATAGTTTAGTGGTTACCAGAGGGAAAGGGGCAAGGGAGGCAGGTAGATAAGGGTAAAGGGGTTCAAATGTATGGCGACAAAGGATTTGACCTTGGGTGAACACACAATACAGTATACTGATGAGGTATTATTGAACTGAACATTTTAAAACCTATATAATTTTGTTAACCAATATCACCCCGGTGAATTTAATTTAAAAACACTCTACATAAGAATTCCTAAAACATTCATATGTATTTCCATTTCTAATATTGTGGGGTATTCATATCAGAAGACACACTCTGAGATATTTAAGACAGTCTCTTTGGAAATGTTAGTCATGTAAAATGTATAGATTAAGGAAGTAACTGACTAAGCTGAAGTTTGAAAAAGGCAAACTAGAATAAATTATCATGAAATAAATGCCTCTTTGTGAAGCAAAATATTAATTGAGCCACATATATCTAAAATGTCTCAATAAATATACCTTATGATTACTGCTTTTACTTATTAACATATTTTGTAAATAGATCTAAGTGACTGGTACAAGATTATGCATTGATTTTGCAGTGTAGAATTTAAATTTCTTGGAAGACCCTTACTATATTTAAAACTCAAATTTATTTGTTAGGTGAAGACATAGGCATATGCTTCCAAGCACAGACCTATAGGCATTTCTCTTAGTTATGTTTTGGTTATAAACAATATTCTAAAATAGAAGCAATAAAAACTTATATTGGGGTGCAATTTCAAAATATCAATTCAACAATGTAGGGAGTGACGACATTTTATTATTTGAAAACTATTTGGCACAAACAATTCTCTAAATAATGTTTTCAAAAAGTTTTCCCTTGTCGATTGAGAGAAATTGAGGTACAACTGAAAAATGATACATTAAATATTATGGCTATACATTCTGAAACTCCTTACAAATTTATTTTGGGTGTCAGAAACAAAGAAGACATTGTGATAAAAATGTTTCATTAAATTTTCTAAGTTGTATATATTTTAAAATTGTGATTACAATACTTGTAAATTTATCTCAGTTCTCATGTGAAAAGTTTCATCTTATGAACACAAGTAACTTAAACTCTCCTTGGAGATATCAGAAAAGTGCTACAAAGAAAGGTTACAAGTGAGCCAAGTATTAAAAAAAGGATAAGAATTGCTTAGGCAGTTGGGATAGTGTATATTGTAAACAATGAGGATTAGATGTAGGGTCAAGAAATAAAACACACAGAGAAATATATATATATATATATATATATATATATATATATATATATATATATGGGTGTGTATTTATATGTGTGTGTGTATGTATGTATATGTGTTATACATACATACATATATACACATATACATACATACATACATATATAATATATGTGTGTGTGTATATATGTATGTATATATATATACATACATATATATATATATATATATATGTATATATATATATACAAGTTTTGTGCTTTTTCTTGAGTCATGGAACACCACCATAATGAACTGTTATCTTTTTACATAACTTTCTCTCCCACAAAACAGAATACATTGAAAGAATAGACTGTGTCTTTATTATAATATCTCTCGTAGCTATCACCATGTTTGCAATATCATATGTAATCAGTAAATGCTTTTATAAGAATTAAGGCAGACAGACTTCTAAGCATAGAAAAGAGAAATATCTGGAAGTCATCCTCTCCCCACACCTTATGCAGGGAACACTTTCAAGAAAGCCTCGAAAAGCATTGTAAAGGATGGTTCAACAATGTAGATAAATAAAAGTGCAAGAAGGGATTAACATTCCAACAATATGCATTTTATTTTCAACAGAGTAATATAGCTGTGAAATAACGTTTCAC
This sequence comes from Eonycteris spelaea, assembly GCA_003508835.1. Lineage (NCBI taxonomy): Eukaryota > Metazoa > Chordata > Mammalia > Chiroptera > Pteropodidae > Eonycteris > Eonycteris spelaea. The sequence goes on along the minus strand of PUFA01000127.1, from coordinate 3,012,387 downwards.
TTTGTAAATATTCTTCTGCTTTCCTAAATTATATTGTAATGATAATACCTAATATTTACTGAGTACCATATGCCGTTTACACCTCTCAGATTTTTACATGGAATAACTCACTTATTTCTCACATTTGTGATGTAGATGCTATTCTCGCGCCTGCTTTACAGATCCGAGGATTACAGTTTAGATAAGTTAGATAACTTGTCCGCAGTCTTGCAGCCATTAATTTGTGGAGTCGCCTTTTGGACCCAAGCATTCTGCTTCAGAGCCAATACTTGTGATTATTACGCTGTCCCATGTAGTATTAAAAACAAATCTTTTCTTTTCCTAAGATTACTGTTCTTACCTCAACTGACACTTGATGAGAGTGAAAAGTTGTAAGACAGAATTGCCAACAGGGTTTGAGCCAAAGACTAACCTGGCATCTTGACTTGCTAAATCCTGCAGTCAGTCCCATCCCTGTCATGTGGCAATTATTCAGAATGCCAAAGGTAATTCAATGAGTATTATATGAAAATATACACAAGCATACACACACACAAATGCATATATTTTTATTGCTCAATATTTACTAATATAGGAAATACCTCAACACATTTAAAATTCTTTGTGAGGTAGATGAATTCACACTGACACGTAAATAGAATTTTCCTACCAAATAAGTCAAGTTGAGCAACTCAGCTTATATTTGGAAATGTGAGTTGATTTAAAGATAGAGATATACAGGTGCACATAAATCTGTATGGATGTACACAAACATATCCATCCATATATATGTATGCATATATATACATATATGCATATACGTATATACATATATGCATATATATGTTATATACAACTAAAAAAAAACGCTATGTATCATTCTCTTTGTTTTACAGAGTAGAAAATTATACTGACATAGACTTGCTCAGATTCACACAGTGTGTTGGATATTATATGCCAGAGAAACCCAAGTCTTCCCAGCTGAGCCCTCAGATCATATGAAACAGAGGAAAGCCATTCCTTGGGCTTTGCTAAATTCCTGACACCACAAATCAGTAATCATAATAAAGTGGTAGTTACTAAGCTGTAGTTTTTCACGATGATTCGTTACACAGCAATAGAAACCAAAAAGACATACAAAAAAAAGGATGCTGTTCGCTCATATTTTAATAACTATGTGGAATTATAGTTTTTTGATATGTTCAGAAACAGAAGTTGATATTTCTCACATGGTTTCTTTGCATGATGTTCAACTTTTCAGAATTTGCAGGATTATAAAAGATACAATTACTAGAGGTTTTTATTTTATGAAAAGGGAAAGAAATCACTCCCTATAAGTTTGGCCACCTCTTTTTTTTCATTAAAATTTAAATCAATTCCTGTAATAATCATGATGCTTAAATCTTTAGATTTTAAAATAGAGTCTCACTAAATAATTCTTTGCATTACATTTTCAGTTTTAAAAGTGTAATTCTAGCTCTTAAAATGGAAATGGAAATATCTTCTTTTGTGAAACAGAGAAATGTAGAAATATGGCACCATAAAAAACTATTAACATCTTACAATCCTGATTTAATCAAATAGTTAAGGCCTTTCTTCATATAACTATAACTATTTAAATATGCTGATTGTTACATACTTTTCCATATAATTTCTAAGCATTAAATTGTTTGTAAATAGAATTATTATGAAACACCAGAATTAATTTTAACATGGTGACATTTAATCATGTTCATATTTATATTGAATGTATTTCTTGTCAATTATTGTTTTTACATACACATAGAATATAATATAGTAAATAAGTATAACATTTTTAAGTACATTAAAATTTATCAATCAAGAATTTTCTGAAATTGTATACCTTACAAAAACCTATTTCGTAGATGCATCACTCACCATATTGAAAACAAATTTTCTTTCAGGATTTTGATTCCAATATACATGAAGTAGATGTGAGAGTTTATTTGCTTTTTTTTTATTATTTAGTTAAAGCATCCTGAAGAGGAGGCTGGAGAATGTGTCGTGAGAATTGGAGTATTCACAGTTTTCAGTTATCCTTTCATTCTTTCTCTGAGCCTGAAATGTGCTCTTTGTTCTATCTACTGACTTCCAAGCTGTTGGGCAAATAATACTCTGGTGTTTATATAAAGGTGAAACTGCACTCTGACACACAAATTAATGAGTTTGAATGTCAAACTCTGATTAAAAAATTGTTTACATTTTTACTTAAGAGTTTTCAGAACATTTTTACATATCCTTGCCAAATGCAAAGTTTATACAATTGGCTAGGAAATAAAATCATAGAATATATACTACTATATAATTTTAGTTTATAAAGTTCACATCCTGGAATACTCTATCAATAAAAGAGTAAATGATCCCTTAGAAGAATAATTATGAGCCTATTGTGTTAACTCAGAAATCTGTGCCTTTGGATTGGTGGGACAGAAATGGTAACTGGGACAATTGAATACTGTCTCATGAAAAAGTGCAAGTGGCATTAGTTGCCCTACCTTAGGAGTAGGTCTTCAATCCAGGAAGAAACAGGACTTTAAAGAAGCTCTTATTCCTAAGTAGCATAGTTGAAGAATATTCACTTTCATTCTTATTCTCGATTCTTCCATCATTTTAGCCCTCAAAATAGTTTACTAGAAATACTTTAAAGAGGGCTTAAATGACCAAAGTATCAATATTTTTCCTGAGATTATGATGCTCCCTATCCTGATTTTAGGTATATTCTTTATCAAAAGAATATCTTCAAAGTTTACCTCACTAATGCTTTTCTTCAGAATAAATCAATGTAATCATTATCTAGGTGAGAAAATAGAGACTATTTACTGAGTGTCAAATATATGTCACGTTCAATGTGATCTGATGCAGTACCAATTTGAAGATGAAGAATTTAAGAATCAGTTAATCTAATTACCCAAGATCTTAGACTCATAAGGAATGGAACAGGGGTTCATAACCAGGTTGTTATTATTCTCCTTGTTTAATCTCAAAGTTCACGTTCTTTCCAGTATTTGAGGATGCCTAAGTAAAAGACTTTAAGAATGTTAGTATTAAGACATGTCTTTAAAGGAAAATGATGGTGGAGATTACCAATAGTCAAGAGCCTATCGTTTCTAAGTGTTATCTAAAAGAGTCAGCAATGAATCCTTTCCCAACTGTGTGAGCAGAGAAATGACAGGTCTACCACCCATATGCTCTAGGACTTGAGATGTTTGAAAGAAAGTCATCAATCCTTCTTTTCCCTCCAATCTTCTTACACCAACAAAGTTCTGACCCTATTTCATATCACATATATAAAATAGATTAGAACTTTGATAAACCATCTTCCAAAGATTTCCAGATACTAAGAACCCATTCATAGTCACTGTGGTAAAGATGGCCAGCTGTACACCAAAGTCATGCTCCACCTTCCAGAGACAAACTGCTTAAATAGGAGCTACATTTTCCAGTCCTTCTTGGAACCAAGTATGGCCAATTCGTATGACCAGTTTTGCCTGTGAAATAGGACTAAAAGCGATTGTTTTCAACCTAGAATTCTTAAGAATAGGTTGGAACATTTTCGTTCTGCTGTTTTCCTCTCACAAGTTGGATACAGAGGGTTCTGGGGGCTGTAGCAGCTGACAGATCCACAATTTGGCAGAAGCCTGAATTCCCTAATTTACTACAAGGAGCAAATTCATCTAATAACTAGGAGCTTCATATTGCCCTGTAAATTTGAACGAAATATAAAGTTTTTAAGTATTAATCACTTCTAGTTATGGCAACTAATGTTACCCTAATACACAAAACCAACAAAAGCAGTTAAAACATCACCAATTATAATAAAGATAAATAGAAGAGAAAGAAGAAAATATCTGCTATATATACGTGTGTGCGTGCGTGCGTGTGTGTGTGTGTGTGTGTGTGTGTTGTGTGTGTGTGTGTGTATGCATATGAACACTTAGCTGAATCACAGGAACCTGTGAGGGTGATGTAATCCCAGGTCTAATTAAGTTGATTTGCACAACTAAGGGCCAAGACACCAACTCAGTCTAATCCTAGCTCAGTACAAACTGAGGTTTAGGCTTTTGCTAGATGTTTTGTTGACCTGTTAGAGTGCTCAGCCTGCACAGTTTTCTGTATGGACATGTCTAAAGATATTTAACATGTGAAAGAACAAAACACATTTTTTACCCACTACGTTCTATATAATGTGTTGGAGATACAACAGAGAGAGAAAGCAATTCAGCTTATGGTCTAACAATCCTGATATCTCATCTATAAAAATAGCAGCCTAATCAGAATGCCATGGTGCAGTATCCTGTCCAATCCACTCATATTTTGAATGTTTCTCTACAGAGTTGGCAGTCTACAAAGGAAGGCAAAGGTTAAGAGCAATTTCCAGACCCACCGTGACTTAATAGTTCCAACTGTCAGCTGTCTCTTATTGATTTAGCTGGCAGAATTGGAATCTGCTCTTTAAACACTGTTGTTCTTTTGTAATCTCTGTGTGTTCATTCTCTGCCCTGGAGGTATGTGATGATACCCATCTGTCAACTCCCAGCAAAGGAAGAACTATAATCCCATTTCAGGGACTGAAACTTGCCATCTGCTAAGGGTTCAATTGTGCCTTTTTAGATATTTTACTAAATTAACAAGGAATGTGAAGACATTATCTTAGATGTGGTGAGTTGCTATGTAGCCATAAATTAAATTAAGCACAAGGCTGATGCTCTCACTGTGAGACAGTAAGTTTCTTGTCTGGGTATTTGTTGGCTGAGCAATTCTTCTGGGAAGAGAATGAAAAATATTTGATTTTACTGAAATCTCTGTTCATCACTTGTGGTACAAGACTAAGAATTGGCATGATTTTTACATGGAAAATTTTGTATTCATATCATGTATATGGTTTTATTTTCCACAGTTTATAATTGTAAAGTTCTTCCAGCTGCTTAATACTTCCCTTCCCAGTGAGTTTTTAAACACAAATTCTAGTGTGAAAGATACTTATTGTTGTTAGAGAAAAACTAAAATTATAGAAAAGTGAAAATTGAACAAAAATCATCCTTAATCCTACTCTTAACCATTTTCTGGTCTTCCAGCTTGGCTCTTTCTATACATTTTTGTACATGATTAAGAGCATACTATGCCTTGTCCTTTTGACTAAGTTTTTAAAAGTAGTTTCTCATTTTGCTTTATTATTACAAACTTTTTCTGCTTGCCATATTCAAATGTGTCAGGCATCAAACAACTCACTTGCAATTTCATCTGCCTAGGATGTTCTTCTCCCACCTATAATTGTGTTTTGCTTAGTTTATATTTTTATCCAAATTTCACTTTCCCACACTGCCCATTTTCTCCTTTGTTTTTATTCCTAGCTTTTATTAGTATTCTTCATTTACTTTACATATATATTTTCTTTACCATCTGTCTCCTCTCCTAAAATGTTATAATATTTCCATAGTGTTTTGGGGACTTTAGGTTACAGTCTTCTCTCAGGGATATAAGCCTTCTTTATATTTCTTTTTATTTCTAAAGGATCTACTATCTGCCAAGTTTCAGTATCTCTTCCAAAACCTACTCCTAAAACATTAAAATATTCTCTAGGGAAATATATTTTTAAACAACAACTACTTTTAATTACTTGCTACATAGACTATTATGAAATCGCAATGCTTTCTAGAAGCTCAGATCTTAAAAGGGTCATCTGACATCCAACTGCTACAACAGAAGAAACTTTAATCAATTAGTAATGCCATGGGTTACTTGGAAGTGTGCAGTTTTAACCCCTTGTGCAGTCTCCATCAGACATCCCATAGCCACTTGAAAAGACCACAGATGAAGCGTACTTGCCACTCAAACCGACTACAAAGCAATTCACCTACCCAAACCTCCTCACAACTACTCACCTCAAGTTTTGACTTCATGCTAATTCTGGAGCTGCCTCTTGGTTTGCAGATGTTCTAAACTGTGCTGTTGTCAATTAGGACTTCTTGAAATAACTATCATAAACCTAGCTCAGCATTTGCGCATGTGTGCGTGTGCACGAATTCACTTGCATGTGTGGTGAGACATTTATAGAGACATAGAAAACTACCTGGGAGGCTGAACACAGGTGGCTTTTATAGTATTGAAGACTAAATATAGAGCCTAATAAATAATAATAGGAAGAAGATTTTACAGCTAATAAAAATAATTTATTTTGTTTGTCAGTGTGATTTTGTTGGGTTTTATTTGTTTGTTTTCTCTCTCTCTCTCTCTTTTTTTTTTTTTTTGGCTCACAGAACTCAATATTATAAGAAAATCAATAAATAAATTTTGGAAATTCATTAATCTAGTGGTTATCCTCCTTAGGCTGACACCGTTCTTTCAAAATTAATAATTTGGTGGCACTCTTGAAGGGATCAATGCAGGGCTGGGGAGGAACCTAAATGGTTCAGCAATAATTACCTCACTATCATATCACAATAGAGCAATGTTTCCTAGTGTCTGGAAAAATCAATTTTCTTTATTGCTCATTAGATCTGGTTTTGCTGTTTCACTAGAACTGTTCACTGCCCAAACACAGTTCTCTCACATATTTTCTTGTAAGTCCATGATCTACATATACTAACTCATATTAAACTGCTCAGAAAGAAATTCCATTAACTGGTTACCATAGCATTAGGTATAATCAGTTGCAGCGAGATAAATTGAATACATTAACAATGATATGCAAACAAATCTCAGGATTCCTGGTTCACAGGTGTCCTTTGGCACACCAGTCATGGATCATCGCAATAACCCAGTGATACAGTATTAATTAATACATTATTTAATTTCCCTCTTGGGTTATTTATGTAACACATAACACCATGCATGCCGTATAAAAGTCTTATGTAATTTCATGTTCTTTATCACTGTCTGTTCCATGCTCTTCTGTGCTTGGTTTTACAAAATAGAGATAGAACATACCACCTACAATATTTGCATAGAACCTAACTCTTACTGAATGTTCAATAATAAGCAACAGGTTGAAAGTTTCACCAAGAAAGCAATCATGTTTCTTTGATCAATCCAACACTTTTTTACTAGGTTTTCCATAACTTTCTACTAAATTGAATTCAATAGAATATGGGCAAAAAAAATGGAGAGTGTGGTCAGGGTAAACCAAAGTTCATGAGGTTGATATCAATAAACAGACAGAGGGTATAATAAAGATAAAATTTGAAATTTGTACATATGCAATAACCATATTTGGGCATCCCACTATTAGCATGGGTAATTGACAACTGAATAACATTCCATCTAAAATCGTGCAACTCGTATTTTCTTTTATAAGCTTTTAGGTTTCAAACTAAAATTAATTTTTTTCTCTAACTTTCTTTTTTAAACAATATTATATATTATTTAAAGAAAGTAAAACCATAAGTTGGGTTATTATCTTAATGCACTCTAACATAATGCTTTATTTTGTCTCTGATTATTTTTATTCATACATACACTTTCTAATTTATATATAATTGGGATCTCTAATGTCACTATATATTAAATGCTTTATGTGAAACAAATTTATTTTTAATAAAAAGTTTTCTCTTAAAAATTTCTTATCAATGCATCTATATGTCTGCATAATATTTCACCATGTCCATCCACTGTGTTATACCTCTGTTATTGGGTATTTAAATGGGTGACATTATGTCTTCACTATAGATAACACTGTAATAAACCCAGTTATATACATATATTTTCCTTTGAATTACATAATTACATAAGTCATATATAGTTTGTTATTTATATAAATTAGTTGAATTACAGAAGCAAATTATTTTTCTTTATCTTTCTCTCTTCTCACTCTATCTCATAATCCTAAAGCTTTAATGTGCTTCCTTTTTCAACGTACTTATTTTTAATTTAGAAGTTCATCAAATTTCATAATATTCAACCAATATCTTCATTGAAATTTCATAATGATTTTTTGCTGTTTTAGCTGTGATGGCACAAACACTGATCTGTAGTTTTTTCCTATTATCAATTACTTTTTAAAATTTCCATTGTAAATTTTAACACATGGGTTATTTATTAATACATTTATACCTTCCAAACATAATATATTTGAGTCATCCTTATGTTTTTTGTTTTTTCTTCTTTTATGCATTTATTTACTTATAAACTTTATTTAGTTTCTTTTCTAAAATTTACATTTACATTTTTAGGGCAGTTGTAGTTTCACAGAAAAAAAGAAAGATACAGAAGTTTCCTCTGTCCCCACATATCCATTATTAACAGTCCCCACCGGAGTGGTACTTGTTACAGTTGATGAATGTACATTGTCACATTGTAATCACCCAACTGCATAGTTTACATTAGGGTTCACCCTGGTTGTTGTATATTCTATGGGTTTGGATAATATATAATGACATTTATCCACAATTACAATAACATACAAAGTATTTTCACTGACCTAAAAATCCTCTGTGCTTCACCTATTCACCCTTCCTCCTGTTCCCCTGGCAACCACTGATCATTTTACTATTTCATAGTTTCGCTTTTCCCAGAATGTCATATAATTGGAATTATACAGTATGTAGCCTTTTCACATTGTCTTCTTTCACTTCATAATTTGCTTTTGTTTCTTCTATGCTTTTTCATGGCTTAATAACTCATTTTTTAGCACTGAATAATATTCCTTTGTATATATCACAGTTTATTTATCCATTCATCTTCTGAAAGAATCTTGGTTGCATCCAAATTTGAGCAATTATGAATAAAACGGCTATAAACATCCATGTGCAGGTGTTTGTGTAGACATAAGTTTTCAACTCCTTTGCATCAATACCAAGGAGCACAACTGCTGAATCATATGGTAAGAGTTTGTTTAGTTTTCTAAGAAACCACCAAACTGTCTTCTAAAGTGGCTGTTTCATTTTGCATCCCTACCAGCAATGAGCAAGAGTTCCTGTTTCTCCACATCCTCATCAGCGTACGGTGGTGTTACTATTCCAGGTTTTGGCCATTCTAATAGGTTTGCAGTGGTATACTATTGTTTGAATTTGTATTTTCCTGGTAACATATGATATAGAATATTTTTTCATATGCATATTTGTCATCTGCATATCTTTTCTGATGAGATATCTGTTATGTCATTGATTTATTTTTTTAATCAAGTTGTTTTCCTATTGTTGAGTTTTAAGAATTCTTTAAACATTTTAGGTCTTTTATCAGAGGTCTTTTTTTTTTTATTTTTTAGCTTTATTAAGATATTGACAAATGAAATTGTAAAATATTTAAAGTGTACATCATGATGATTTGATACACATTGTGAAAGGATTCCTCCCGTCCAGTTAATTAATACATATTTAGGTTATACTCTCTTAAGAAATTTTAGTTATGTAATACAATGTTGTCAACTATAGTCACAATATTATACATTGAGTCTCCGAACTTATTCATCTTATAGCCGAAAGTTCGTATCCCTTTACCAGTATCTCCCTATTTCTTCCACCCCTCGGCCTCTGACAACCACTTTTATACTCTCTGTTTCTATGAGTTTGACTTTTTTATTAAGATCCATGTAACTATAGCCATTCATCTTCCAGATACAAGCGAATCAACACACACTCAATGCTCTGAATTCATTGTTCGTTTTGTTTGTTTTGTTTTGTTTTGTTTTGTTTGTTTCTTTCTTTCTGGGATCCATAATCTCTTTTGTTTCTCTAGTTTCTCCAGCATTAAATTTGTGGAGTCAATAGCTGGTGTTTGTTTATCATTATGAAATTAACCGGCAGCTTTCTGAAGTGATTTACAAATAATTTTAATGACCTTTGATATGTCAAATGCTTTCCAAAATTAACAGATAAATTTACTGTTCTATAATCAATGCACTAGTATTCTGGATTTAATGTATTATCACTAGTTTTTGGAATCATATTATATTTTAGATTGCATGTCTTGTATGTTATTCCTTATTTTTGCTTTAACTTGCATTCTTTTCAATACCAAAAAAATTAAGCTATGTCTAATATGTGTTTATTATGTGCATTTCCTTTTGAGTCATTTTACTGTTCACATTCTTTGCATATGCAATTATTACCACTGCCATGTTGTTCTTAAGATGGGGAATAAACATTTCACATTTTTTAGATACTTTATTTCTTACTTCAGTAGTCATAGGAAATACATGAAAACATTTTGAACTGTTATGAACTCAAATGCAAGATTAAGGAAACTAAACCTTCTGTCTGTCAGGAAGCAGGGGTGAGGAATGTTATACTTTAATCATTGAATCATTGAAATCACATATGCTTCTACATTCACAAGGTGCAAACATTATTTATAGTTTATTCAGTTTGGAGCCTACTTTCTGAGGTTATGGTGTTTTTGTTTAGAAAAGAAGCTAAAACACTAGGAGTTTCTTCTTTTTTGTAGTCTCACTTTACTTGGTGTAATGTTGGCACTGGAGCATCTGTTAAGTATAACAGATGTTGTCAGGAACAGAATATTCTCTGCAACCAAGTTTCAATCTGCTATTTGCATATGTTGCTGAGCACATAGATCGCAGTTTCATTTCAACAGAAGACAGACAATTTATTTCACTTGCAAGTGTATTCCCTTTTCAGCTCCTAGAGAAAGGATAAGAGTTAATTTTCTTATTGTTATTCAAGGAAATTTAAAGAGAACAATTTCCACAAGAAATCCATAGCTTTAAATGATTCCCTCTAGAATATGATGTTAAAGTAGGTTTTTTAAACATATACAACATTGAATACACAAAAATGTCTTCTTTGGTTGTATGATGAGATTAGGTACATGAGGTGCTAATCTTATTGAACACCTTCTTCAGAATCATGGAAGGAGAATTGTGTCATAACACAGCTTGTTATTACATTGTTTTATGTTGACATCAAGTCAAATATTGTAAATAAATGCCTCATGGCTTTAAAAAAAAATGTGCTTCCTGGCACTGCCTTTATTGGAAAACTCATAGTACAGGATTTTTACTTCTATAAAGAAGCCTAGAACTGTGGATAGTAGAAGGAAGGAAGACAAAAATAAAGAAATATAACATATTTTAGTGGAATATAAATTATATTATATTCTTAGTATTCTATCTTTTAGTAATTAAATTCTAATCCCCTAAGAAGTAAAAGAGAAACCATATGAGTGTGATGATTCATCACAGCTGTAGCTACTTCTTTTTTGTTCTTATGTTTTTATTGTGGTAAAATATATAACATAAAATTTGCCATTTTAATCATTTTTATTGTACAATTCAGTGGCATTAATTTATATTTACAATGTTGTGCAACCATCTCCACTATTTGTTTCCAATTTTTGTCATCATTCCAAAGAGAAATTGTAACCATTAAGCAATAGTTCTCTATTCCCTTTACTCCCCAGCACCTGGTAAACTCTAATCTACTTCTGTCTCGATGAAATTTCATATAAATAGAACCACACAATTTTTCTCCTTTTATGTCTGGCTTATTTTACTTAGCATAATATTTTCAAGGTTCTTCCATGTCGTAGCATATATCAGTACTTAATTCCTATTTAAGGCCAAATAACATATCATTATATATATATTTCTGTATTCATTCATCTGTTGATGGACATTTGGGTTGTTTCCCAACTATTTGACTTTAACTGTTGATTATTGCGAATAATGTTACAATGAACATTGGCTTACAAATATTTGCTTGACTCTGATTTTTTGTTGTTGTTGGAATGGTAAGTTGATGATGTCATTATGGAGTTTCCTTTAAAAATTAAAAATACTACTACTATGTGACTCAATGATTCGACTTCTTGGTATTCATCTGAAGAAAATGAAGACACTCATTTGAAAGGATACATGCATCCTTATGTTTATTGCAGCATCATTTATAGCCATTTATAAATGATGTCCATCAATAGAATAATAAATAAAGAAGAAGTTGTATATAGATAGATATATGTATAATAAAATATTACTCAGGCATAAAAACGAATGAAATCCTCTTATGTGAGATAACGTGGATAAATCTAGAGGTATTATGCTCAGTGAAATAAGGTAGACAGAAAAAGATAAATAATGTATGATTTCAGTTACATGTGTAATACAAAAAACAAAACAAACAAATATAACAAAAACAGACTAAAAAATACAGAGAACAGACTGATGACTGCCAAAGGGGAGGGGTTGGAGGATAGACAAAAAAAAAAAAAGGTGAATGGGATTAAGAGGTACAGACTTCCAGTTATAAAATAAATAAGTCATAGAGATGTAATATATAGCATAGGGAATATAGTCAATAACACTATAACTTTGTATGGTTACATATGGTTACTAGACTTATCATGGTGATCACTTTGTAAGGAATATAAATGTCAAATCACCATGAGTACACTGAAACTAATATCATGGTGTACATCAACTGTACTTAAATAAATATGCTTCACACACACAAAAAGATGTTCTTTCTTCTCTGATGAATAATTTATAGAAACCCTCTTAATGATCAATAAAAAAGAGAATTGTTAACATTTTTTCTAACATAGCAGATATACAATAGTCTGACAAATGAAGAAGGTTTTATTGCAAGATGGCCCATCTACTAAATTCTATTGCTCTTAGTTACTCATATTTATGCCCCAAGTATCAAGTAGGACAAGAATATGTCAGGAGTATAGGTCCTTAATATATTTTTTTGTGATTTATTTCTATGATATTCTATTTCTATTCAGTTCATGAGGAGCACTGGGAATTTTATATTATCTTAAAATTGGCAGTTTTATTTCTAAATCATTAACTTTTTATTATCAATCAGAATTTAACAGGTGGCTTGTAAGTCAGCTTATTGAGATATTGTGATTTTTTCTTTCTCTTGCAAACTATTTATCATTGCTTTTATTTCCGTTATCCAAACATACTTCTTATATGTTTTTTGAGTTGCTTATGACAATATAGGACTGGACAGATCTTAGAAACTGAAATTGGTAATAGAATAGAAACTCTCCTCCAGCCTAAAACTAGACTCTGATTTAGGCCTCAATTTAGATAGCTGTTTATTCTTTAGCCTTTTGGGATTTATAACTGATAAGGGCCTGATAAATCACCAATATCTTAAAGCAAACCAGCCCAACAATTTTTAGCAAGTGATTAAAGTGATTACCCTTTCCTCATTTTCTTCCTCCTGAGCATTCTCACTGGATCCCTGAGTGTCAAAGAGCATCTGGTAGAACACTGAAACTTATTTCCTGTGATGTCTTTTGACCTCATTTGCCATTTGCAGAGAAGATTTATCAGCTACAAATTGAAAGAAATAGGAATTGATTGTGAAGGTAAATATCAGATTCTATTCTGAAAGAAAATGAAAACAGCCCTAACTTCAAGTGAAAAATTTGTCCAAATGTTATAAAACACAAAGGAAAAATCCAGATTGTTTTCTTATTATGTTGCTTAGTCCAAATCACTGATAAATTTAAAATACTTTTTAAAAATTCTTCTTCTTTTCCTACTTAACTAATAGTAGTGAAGCTAATGCTAGTCATGAAATCTAATAGCTTCTTAATTTATCTTCCTTTTTTAATTATCCCATTATAAAATGTTTTTGAAACTTTAGATATGGCACTAGAGTCTCGTTTTTAAAAAACAATACAGAATCATGGTTAAATGAGATAGACTGGCTACATGAAAATATCTTTTCTTCTTCCCAAAAGTGATTAAAATAGCATAGAAAAAAAATCCAGAATAAAGGCAATGAAAGATGAAAAACAAAAGCACAGGAAGAGTTTAAATAATTTTCAGAAGACAGAATGGTTGGAGTTGTCATAAAGAAGATCAGAGATCTCAGGGAGTTAAAGCCTAAGTATTTGTCAAGGATTTCCAGTGAAAATTGAGTTCTCAGACTTCCTAAGAAATAGGTGAAAAAAATGTTGGGAAAAAAGTGTACTTGCTTGAAATTTTATATATAAAAAAACAGAAACATTCAGTTCTGCACCTGCATTCTAGGGAGCCAGGCAATTATGACTTTCCCATCCCTAGAAAAGGATAGAATTAAAATCTTTGTAGAAATTGAATCGGTAGTCTCTTGACTTTGAGAAATCAGGTTTAGTGGAGTACAGATGTGAGGGGCTAGATTGTAAACCGGAGAATTTAGGAGTGAGGTTACCTCAGATCAGGTTACATGGTAACTTGGTAGCACATTGTTAAATGTCCAGAAATAAGCAACCAAAAGCCTTTTCTCAAAAGGAAAGTATGTATCTAGTGGGAATGGCAGATATTTGTTCCAAAATCCCATGTCTTCACTGTGGTTCACAGGTAGAGGTCTGCCAAAGTCCCCAAACATCATCTCTACGTGCCACTAACACTGCAAGCACCACTGAATCTGCTATTATGTGGTACAAGTGGCAGAGCCTCCTCTTGTTCTGGGTCCCACTCAAAACTAGCAACTTTTTAGGTCCTTCTATAATAAGCCAGAGTAGGACACTCAAAGAGGAATAAGTTGCCTCCAAAGTTATCCTTTCCTTTCATCATTTTCTCCAATGCAGTTTAGAGCAACCTGCCAATTCCATTATACTAGTTGGTTAGAAAAAAATGTTGAACAGTATCAAATACACGGTCAACCAGACTCGAAGTATTATCTGTAACAAAGCCCTAATTGCCAGGGTTAAAATCTTTATCCTTGGGGGAAGGAATTTCCTCCCACTTCCAGCACCCTTAAGCCTTCTTGTATTATGTAAGGACTGGAGAAGCTATACCACTGGACAAACACTTGTACAGTCACAGCCTAGAGACATAAATCACTAAAAAAGCTGAGATTTAATCATAAGATAATAGAAAGTTTTCTCTACCCCATATTTTACCAGCACACCCACAGGGACCTGATATAATAATAGTGAGTTACAGCTAAGAGAGTATTAGACACAGAATCTCTCTGAAGATAGTGCTTAGGGATAACCAAAGTCAAGAGGGAAGCACAACAATGATGCTAGAGGAATTTGAAGCCTCTGGCACCTCCAGTTGGAGCAGATATTAAACACAACCCAATTCCTAATCATTTTAACATAAATCTTTATACTTAAGGCCTATTTATTTCAATCCTTGTTACCTGATCCTGAGATACATAATATCCAGCTTTCAACAAAAATTACAAGACATGCCAAAAGTTAAGAAAAAAATAACTTGAAGAGACAAACAAGCATCATAACCAAACTCAGATATGACACAGATTTTGGAATTATCAAACAGCATACTTAAAGTAACTAGAATTAATGTGTTAAGGGCTCTAATGGAAAAGTAGAATATTATGCAAGAAAAAATAATATAAGGAGAGAGAGAGAGAGAAACTAAGAAAGAATCAAAAGGAAATGTTGGAAAAAAAAAACAGCCATAGAAATGAAGAATGTCTGCAAAGAATTCACTAGTAAACTGGACATGTCTAAGAAAAGAATCGGCAAGCTCAAAGGTAAACCAATAAACTTCTCAAAATAAAATGCAACAAGAAAAAAAGAAATTAAAACAAACAGAAAAAAATGTCCAAAAAATGTTAAACAACTTAAAAAGGTTTAACACATGCGTAATTGGGACACATAAAGAGAGCAAGAGAGTATAGAACAGAAGAAATTTTTGAAGTATAATAATGGCTGAGAATGTTCCAAAATCAATGCAGATGCCAAATCACAAATCCAGAAAAGTGAGAGTTATAAGCAGAACAAAGGGAAGCGGAGTAGGGGTAGGAGAAAGTAGGAGGAAAAAAAGGGAGAAAAGAAGGTGGAGAGAAAAAGGAGGAAAGAAAGAAGGAAGGAAAGAAGGAAGGAAGGAAAGAAGGAAGGAAGGAAGGAAGGAAGGAAGGAAGGAAGGAAGGAAGGAAGGAAGGAAGAAGGAAGGAAGGAAGGAAGGAATAAAAGGGAATACATCTAAGCATATCATATTCAAACTGCAGAAAACCAATGAAAAAGAAAACATCTTGAAAGAACCAAAACAAACAAACAAAACCCTTAATTATAGAGAAACAAACATAAAGACACAGACACAGTAGGCTTCTCATCAGAAGCCATGCACGTGAGAAGAGAGTAGTAACCATGCTCCTTCTAACTGGAGCACTTCCGCCCCTTATCCATATTCATATTTACTCTCTCATCTCCTTCAGGTTTTTGTTCTAATACACAGTGTTTGTAAGTCCTTTCAATGACAATTCTACTTAAATTTGTAACCCTTTATCCCCTATTGCCCCAAGCCCAAGCACTCTGTGTTCCCATTCCAAGTGTTATTTTTTTTCATTTGAACATCTCCATTTATCATGTTAAATTCCTTATACTTTGTTTATTATGTCTCCATACAAGAGAAGCTCCATAAAGACAAGGATTTTTTTTTCTGTTTTATTCACTCTTATAGCTTAGAAGACTGTATGACCTGTAATAAGTATTTAAAACTTTTTATTAAATAATTGAATTAATTACCTGGAACAATTAGAAATGCAAAAGTAACCTATTCAATATTAATAATAATTATTATAGAATAAATTATTTGCTAATACCTACTATGTGTCAAGTCTAGAGACTAAAATCTTTTTCAACTATTTTATCATTTAATTTTTCAAAATAACCCAATGAAATAGGGGTCATGCCTAATGAGTCTTCTCAGTGTAATGAGTCAGATAAACTCCATGTCGCATGACATGGCTGATGGACTAGTTCTTATGAGGGGAAGTTTAGTTCAAATAAACAAGGGTAAACAGACAAAGATCATATAGTTCCTTAATCTTTCCATTACCTTCTATCACAGCCAGGAGATCTTGTGTAGGTGCTGATTAGAAGAATTCCTTCTTCCCTCATTGAGTATCTTCTTTCTAAGGACATGCAGATGTAGTCTTATCAATGGGGAAATACATAGATTGTTTGATGCTCAAAAGTCTGCCTTTGGGATGCCAACACTTCATGGAGCTTTCCGGGAAAGACAGCTGCCCTCTAACTGGGGACTTTAAAACCACTAGGGACCTTGGAGTTTATAGACAGTCTTGGATCTCCCTGCCAGGGTAACAAGACTGGAGGAACTGAACTCCAGTGTCATTCTTCAAGATAGGAAAAGAATTTTCATGCTTCACTCCTCTGTACATTAATTGAGATGTGGTCTTGGGAACAGAGGTAGAAGTCAAATTGTGACACAGTTGCAATAGAGCCTTCAGAATACTGATGGCAAATTCTGAAGCTGAAACAACCCTTCAGAGATGTCTCAAATTGAGATTTATACTCTCAAAGTGACCAGTCATTATTGAAGTTTGTCCCAGGAATAGGAATAGACTTGAGTAATAAATCTCCCTTGGTAGAGAGTAATTCTCATAAAGGAGCTGATCTAAGAGTAGTCAGTAATGTAACTTGCAGCTGGAGAAACAAACGCCTAAGTTATAAAGTTGGGGAATTTGTCTAATGTACCACCATATACTACAATCTCTGCTGCTCTTCTTAATCAAAATGTGTCACTAGAATTTATGATCCTAACAACCTATGGTTGATCTCTAATCCCTTGATTCAATGATTACTTAAAATACTGAGCAACTAGAAAGGCAATTACATGAAAAAAAAAAAAAAGAAATCGACACTGTAAAAGGTCTGTGTTTGTTGAGTAATAAAGAATAAAATTATGTGGGAACATTTTTACAATACAAATGTCCCAATAACTTAAAACACACAAAATTTTGAGAACTATAAATATTTGGAACTGAAAAGTAATACTAAGAACTCAAAAATGATATGGAAATAGTAATTTATTCATTGCTTAAAGTACCGGGTGAATTATTATAATCTATTGTATTAAAGTAATTTGTCTTTAGAAAGTGATTTATAAAAAAATTGCTATTAAACAGTCTCTTCAGTTATACAAACCAAATTATTGCTGTGTGTTAAATTAGTGTAGGCAGAATTTTAAGCAGAATTCTATAGGAATTGAACCATTGAGTTATATATCAAAATGACTGAATCTTACAGTGAAAATCATGTGAAGCTGGTTTATTATTACTCTCACTTCTATTAATTCATGAAACACCAAATTAAACTTGTAAGCTATTTGATTTAATGATATTAAGCAAGTGACTTAATGCTCTCCTTTTTGTTTCAATTTCTTTATCTATACCATTAAGATAATAATACCAATCTCTCATCCTATTGGACAATCAAAGTGAGAACATAAAGGTGAGATCTTTGAAAATTGAATAGCAATAAAGAAATGTAAAGTGTTAGTAAAGGAAACTTTAGGTAGTTCATAATGTTGACAACTGGAAAACTCTAAGTATGATATAAAGTTAAAACTAATTTTTTGTAAAGTTTTTATTTTTTAGAGCAGTTTTAGGTTCATAGAAAAATTTAAAAGAATATAAATATAGTTCCCACACATTTTCTATCCTCACACAGGCACAGCTCCCTCCATTATCAGCAACCCTCAGAGTGGTGTATTTTTTATAATTACCAAAGAAACTACTTTTTCATTTAAAATAAATATTTGAGTCATATATGAAGCCAGGTGAATTATTTAATTTTTTAAACTATATTTTTTTCAGATGTAAAATGGGGTGAATACCTAACAGAAGGATAAGAAAAGAGATAATACCAGTTAGAAGCACTTCTTATTCTAAAAATATTATACAGTTGTTATCAAGATTAAAATCATCACTATTTCCATCACCATCTCCGTCTTCATGACCATTCTTGTAACCAACAACACAATTATGTCACATTATCACTATTCTCCATAAAATGTATGAAGAACAAAGGGAGTGTCAAATTTTACTTTATGCAATGAAATTGTGAATTTATTTTTGTCCAGTTAGAGGCATGGATGACATGGCAAATGGTTATAAGTTAATAAATAAATAACCACCACATAAATGTTTTGATTGACATAAATTAGGCAGAAATTTGTAAACATAGCAAGGTGAGCCTGACTTGAATTTTTTTTTAATTTGGACAAAAATCAGATAAATAGTAATTTTATTCTTATTTTTAAATAATTATCAATATCTTATTTAGCGTAATGTAAAATTTTGGAACAAGTCCACACAAATCTTAATAAATTCAGATTTACCAGGTTAACTCTTACTATTAACATAGCAAGTCAGTAGAACTTACTATTTGTAACCCCCTAAACCATCTAAGAAGAACATCTAGTTTTGTTATCTATAAAAAAGGGAATACCTTTAATCTTCAGGATATTTCAGTGTTGACCTCAGTAAGATTTCTCAGGATCATCAGAAATGTTTCTCAACATTTTGTATTGAGTTCTTTTTACAAACAGGCTTTTTGTTAATATCTGAAGTCTTCATCTCAAATGAAGTTCACAAATTCATTGGTGCCAATATATCTGAGAGCTGCTATGTCAAAAAGATTGTTAATTTCCCTTCCCTATATCTAGTAGTCAGTCTCCAGGATGACGCCTATTGATTTATGCCCTTGTGAGTATCATATTGCGTCAGTGTTGTCTCTGTCTCTGGGTAACCAATATAATATAAGTGAAAATGTGTGATTTCTGAAGATGAGTTATAAAATGCAATGCATTGTAGCTCCTGCTTTGGTCTCTTGGATCTCAGGCTGGGCGCAGCCTACCAGGATGGCTTGAGAAAACAGAAGCAGTCCTAAGGTGGGGCCAGGCTAAAGAAGAGCTGATAGCCCTAGTCAACAGGTATTTCCAATTTGCCAACTATATGCGAGAGGCACTTCAAATGTGGATCCTCCAGACTCATTCAGATGATGTAGCCCCAGCTACTTACCATCCTCCATCCTTGGGGGTAAGTACAAACTAGAAAATAGTTTTCAAATAAATAAAATACAGAATAAAAAGAAAAAATTACCTCAGACACAGCAGTGAATTAAAAAATAATAAAGAAGTATTACAAATAACCATAAACTAATATTTGAAAGTGTACATAAACCTGATATATTTCTCAAATATATAAACTGGTATTTACACATATTTTTCTCAAAAGAGACTGAAAATATTTGATAAATTTATGTGTATATGATTCAAATAACTATTATCAAATTAGAATTAGATACTAACTTCCTTACAACATTTAACTGTTCAACAAAAATCTATAGCAAATAATATCTTCAGTGAAGAAATTCTACAGTCCATGAAGTGATCCACCCGATTGCTCTGACATCCGTCTGGCACTACACACACCATTACAATAATATTGACTATATACCCTATGCATGTGCTAAATCCTCAAGACTGTTTAGTAACTACTAATTTGTACTTCCTCATCCTTTCACCTTTTTTACCCGGCTCCCCATGTGTAAATGTCTAACTTTTTTAAATTTAAGAAATAAAGAATTGAATGATAAAAAAGATATAGTGATTAAAATAAAGCATATGAAATGACACACACAAAAAGATTTATAGAAATTTCACTTAAGTTTTGAAAGAAGATGAAGATCTACCTTATCACTAATACTGAGACTTCTGCCCAATGTTATAAGAGAAATTTTAAGAAGAGATAGATAATAATAATAACAAAAAGGAAATCATTGTTATTGCTACTCTAATTATCTCTTCCAAAAATCCATAAAATAATAAAAATTATTTGAACTCACAAAAGAATTATCTAAATTTACAGGGTACAAAATTAGTTTACAAAAATTAATATTATTTCTCTATAGTCACAATAACCATCTAGATATAAATATACACCATTTCCAATAGCAGTAAAACTATAACATATCTAAGAATATATTTAGCAAAAATGCCTTCATGCTTCTGTGAGGAAAATTTAAAAATTCTATTAATGGATAAAGAATATTTGAATAAATTGTGAGAAATTATCTGTTCTGAGATGAAAACAATTTAATAAATTAAATGTTGAATCTCTCTGTCCACCAAGCATAAATAAATCAAGAGGCTTCCCTAGAAGTAAATTACAGTTTTATTCAAGAGGCTTAAGATTTGCAAATTTGGAAATACTGTCAGGTAACACCCGAAAGTTCTGAAGAAAAAAATTGAGAGTTCTTATATGAGAAAATACATTCTTGAGAAGGATCAGTCCTGCATTATTAGCCTCTGTATTGGTCCAAGTTGGTGATCTTATAGATGTCAGGTGGTCTGGATAATGAATGCCAGACAAACTAAATATGTGAATATTCTTTCCTAAGTTTTTCGGAGACTTAGCTGTAGGATACACAACTGAAAAGTTCAAAAGTTTAAGTCCTCAGACTAAAGTAAATTTAAATCTATTCCTTGTGTTTCAGCCATTCTGACTTAAGTAATTCTGTTAACTTGGTTGTAGTGACTCCCTTTTGTTTCTTCACTCTTCCCTCATTCCCTAATTAATATAAAGTTAAATGTAACCCAAACAGAAATACATCTGGATTTTTTCAGCAATTTGTTAAACTTATGCTAACATTTTTATGGAAGAAGAAAGATTCCTTGGTAATTAACTAAACTCTGAAAAGGAAGAGCAGAGTATAGGGACTGACAATTCATATTACAAAGCCACAGTAATCTAAAACTGTATGACAAATATTTTTGTGGAATCTATTAAAAGTATAGCATCTGATCAGAAGGAAAAGAAATAATTTTGAGTAAAAGTTGCTGGGAATATGGGTTTCCTGTATGAAGAAAATCCTAATTACACCACATAGAAAATTAGATTCAAGATAGCTTGAAGATCTAATCAATTGTATTATATAGAAGAATATTTTTCAACCTAGGACTCCTTACTAAAACCCCAAAGTACAAACTATGAGGCAAAAATTACTAAGGATAAAAAATTGTAAAAGTTAAGAATTTCTTTTCAATGAATGAAATGATGGGCCAATTTTTTTAAATGACAGATTTAAAAAGATTGACCTTATGTAAAACAAACATAGAATAATATTTATGATATAGAAGAAAATCCTAGAAATCAGCAAATAAAGAGAACTCCTAATAGAAAAATAATCAAATTATATCAATAAGCAGTCACAAATGTTGAACCCCAAAAGGTTAACAGTATATGATTTAATATTTAAATTCATTACTAATTAGAGAAATGCAAATTAAAACAATTATAAGATATTAGTTTGCACTCATCAGATCAGAAAAAAAAAGTAGAAAGTTTAATAATGCCAAATACTTATAGTCCAAATTGATACTAAACATGTATATACTCTGTGATTCATGTTTCCACTCCTTATATACATCCTTGAGAAATTCTAACTCCATCAGAAGAAATAATTTTAAGAGTTATTTGTGATAGTGAGAAGTCAGAGGCAAACTTGTTAACTATCACTAATGACAGATTTTAGTGGGTGCATATTGTGAAATACTGGGCAAGTCTTAGAAGCAATGGACTAAATATGTCACGTATATAGATCTTCAAATATATTCCTGAATTAACAAGTAAGAAAAAGAATGATTTACATAGCATAATTATATTTACATCAATTAAAGTAGGTTCACATAAAAGTTCAATGCAAATTTTGTAATAATGCATTGAAATAATACATATTAAGTATATACATCTTTTATATATTAGAATTGTTCCCTATAGAAGGTAACAGAAAGGACCTGGAGCATGGTGATAAAAGAGAATACAAACATTCATACATATTTTCACATATTCACACATGCATGCATATATACATACATACTCACTTGCAAATATACATACATACATGCACAAAACAAAAAAGAAGCTATATGAGTTAATGGTGTTAAGCATGCTATGAAATGAGTTGATGAACGCAATACTACCTCTGAGTGTAAAAATTAACAAATAGATTATCCAAATCCAAAATAATTTAATACCAAAAAAGAAAAGAACAATCTAAAATGTTTTACATTCACTCTACACTCAGATAAAATTTACTCTTGATCATTTTTTGAATGATCAAAATAAAATATTGACATCTGCCTTGAATCTAGATAACTTGCCAAACCATCTTGCAGTTTCTTGGCAGACTGATAGTCATAGTGATGCAGATTTCTTTCTATTTTAAGAGAAATATTTTCTGGAATTTAAAGCAGAAGAAGAATATTTACATCACAGGCAAATTTTCACAAGACATATTTCAATATTCTATAACTCATTAACCCATAAATAACTATTAATCTAATTTTATGCTACAGTTTATATATAACCATGGGGATGTATCATAACGTGTATGATTTTGTGTGTGTGTGAGGGTAAGTTTTCTTCAATGTCATATTCAGTCATTTTATTTATTAATTCCTTTTATCATGTAAGAACATTACTACAAATGTAAAGACATATATTTATGCATATTAGAATATACTATGGGATAAATCACATATTTCTTTTAGTAATTATATCACAAAAGATATCACATGATAGAGTATATGCAAGATTTACTTCTTATTAAAAAAATTATACATACTCTCAGAGAATTCTGCTCCTTGGTCATCATTTCACTAGCTGGTTCTTCTAATTCAAGGCCACATCCTTAGTGAGTCCTTCTCTGATCACCAAATCCAAAATAAAACCTTCATAGTCCCAATCTTAATTGATATTCTTGGTAGTATGTACTATTTTAAATTCCCCCTCCCTCCTTGTCTCCATCCCTGCCTCCTTCCCCTCTCTCTCCCCCTCTTCTTGCTTATTATCTCCACATGGTAACCATTCAAAAAATATTTGTTGAATGAATGGTGCAACAGTGATGTAGCAACTAAAGTAATTAGATTCGCCACAATTTTTAAATTTGAGTCCTTAGGTGCTAATGTCAACTAACATACATACTTTAAGTTTTTAAAATTAAAGTAATAGATGAACTTGATTAAAAATCAGCAGGTTTTATAATGAAAAGAAACAGTCCTCTGCCTTATTCCTCTCTTCCCTTGATCCTAGATCCCAATGGCAAAAATTGGGGGAGTTTCTGTTTTTAATTTTTCCAATAGTCATTTTCATGTCTTCCAGTATTATGCTTGTACTGGTATATATGGGTTAAACTTTTACATTATCTTTCGATTTTCTCCTGAGGTAGATAAAGCTCTAGATCACTTATACTTTGCTCTCTGAACCCCACATTTAACAACTAGAATTCCATCACAATTCTCACTTCCATCACCAATAAGCTCTGCAATTTTAAAAACAATTCTTAAACCTTAATATTTTTTTCCATCAACTATGGACATCTTTGATTTGCTAATCTTCCTTCCTAGTCTTCCAGCCCATCATCTATACATTTACTTTGATTCGACACGGTTTTGATACTGCATTTTGTGATTTGACCATTGGTTAATTCTAAGAAAAAAATTGCATTTACATTTGTTTGATGATATAATATTTACAACAGAACCATGCCACATACTAACATTACATCCTTTTCTACAGTTCTCATGTCACACAATGGCAAATTGGAAAATAGCCATATATTTTTTAACCCTCCAACTAATGTCTTTGATGCTACCTCATGTTTTCAATCATTTTGCACATGCTAGCAGTTCCTTTTCTTTACCGAATACTTTCCTTTTAGAGGTGTCCACTTCCAGCACTGGTCTAAAATGGATGCTGCTAGTTTTACTGCACACCTGTATTTCTGGAGCAGGAACTAACTACTCTCCTGGTTCATCTAGTGTTTCCTTGGATCCCATTACTCTTCTTTCTTGATTTATTTTTCTTTCCTGAGTTTATTCTCAATTAAATGACTAAAAAAATGTTAATGAGAGTTTATTTTGGATTATTTTAGTTTAGTTTTAGATTTTTTTTACTATCAGAAATGCCATTTTTCTCTCTCACATTTAATGGTAGTTTGCCTGGATATAAACCTCTAGCTGATTTTTTTTTTTCTTCCTTAGAACTTAGAGAGCTTATTACATTGCCCTCTGTTATGCTGATATAGATAATGACAGGTCAGACACCAGTCTGATTCTTCATCCTTTGTTAAGACTCCTGGTTATTTCTTTCTAAAAGCTTTTTGAGCTTTTTATTTTTTCTTTGGAGGATTCTGTCTGCTCTATCTCAATCATAGCCCTCCCCTATTCATATTATCTCTAATCTTTCTTTACTAGAGAAGTTAATTTTTCTACCTCGCTGCTGGGTTATTTTGCAAATCTACTTTAATTTTCATTGATCTTGGTTTTAATTTTTCCTTCTCTATAGCATCGTATTATTACCAATGCAATAGGTTCTTGAATCTAAGATATATTTTGGTGCTCTTTAATTGCTCTTATGTTTCCTGAATTAAATCTTTTTTATTTTTTAGTGCCCATTTTCTTTCCTACTAGTTTATGTTTGTTTTTTTCATTTACATTTTTTTTTTTGCACTCTGAAATATCTGGAGTTCATGGGCTGAATTTTTATATTTAAGAAATCTACTTTTCTCAGTTCTAAGTAGCTGAATGGGGCTTGCTTTATGGTGAATGATTAAACAACTAGCCATGCTTCACATCTGAGGTTTTTGCACTGGAATACCAATAATCATGCTAACTGCCAGAGTTATGGTTTGAGATTGCTTTAGGAAATACTGCTTGAAACATGTGGTCATTCTTATCTATTAGGAATTTTAATGAAGTAATCACTTTTAAAAATTCTCTTTGATTTTTACTTTCCTTCTATTAAACTCACAATAGAAAATCATTACATAAATTATATGTTAACATTGAATATCAGAGTTAAGTACATTGTTATGAGCATACTTAAAATGCTGCTCTTGTTGGAAGAGTGCAACAAAACAAAACATCAAAGCAAAGATGCATTTTAAATTGGAATATGTGTTATAGAAAAACATGTATAACAAGTACAGTATTACCAAATTGTCCTTCAAAAACATAATAGTTTTAAAGTTACAATGGTGGGTGAAAATGCTTATTTTTCAACTCCATTCAATATTGTAGGTATCAAACTTTTAATCTTTGCATTATCTCAATCATATTTTGTATGCTTATAAGTCATTTTGATTCATTTAACAAATGGTTGCTTCCTTTTTCATTATTGTCTCATTCTTAGAATTTCTTGTTGATTTGTAAGAACTTTTTGGATGTTTGAAAAATTGTGATTTTGTTACATATTTTTTTTCTGTTTATAATTTATCTTCTGTCTATATTTAACATTATTTTTTAACCACAGAGAAGTTTCTATCGTTTTTATACAAATTAATCTATCAAACTAATTCTTAGACATTCAGTATTCTGAGATTGCCTTTGGGAAAATATCTCTTTCTCAGGTCTGGTGTGATATCTATAATTCTCAACATGTCTCCTTATCTTTATCAAGGTTTTGTCATAGTTTAAGTGTGGAAGTATTAGCAATTTACTTATTTCATTAAATTGCTTTTTTTTTTTTTTTTTGGTCTGTTCTTTTTCTTTCAAATTTTTTTTTTTGGTGTAATGGGAGGGAGAAAAGTTTTAAAAATATGAGCATAGTAGGAAATAGTAGCAAAGTTTCATAGTTTGCTTATTCATTTTTTCCTCTTCTAACCAAAAAAAAAAAAAAAAAGAAAAAAATTATTCAGCGTTTTGCTTATATTTACACTAAACATTTATTTTTTAATCTAAGAGAAAATTAGATTATCACATTGTATCTTTCTCTCTAGGAAAAAGGTGCATCTTTGCATTCATTCAAGGCTTCATCTATGTTTCTCAATGGAATTTTAAAATATGCATCTTCCAGTCCCAGGCTTTTGTATGCCTTTAACAACACTTATATGTCTTGAATTTGTATTTCGGCCCTATTTATTTCTCTGAATTCCAGATTCATATATCCAACTGTCTACATCATTTCTGCATGAGTAACAAATAGGCACCACAAACTTCTCAAACATGGTAATCCATTCCTCCTGAAGATGCTACTCCTCTAACATTCCCTATTCCTTGAACTCAGTTGTTTTGGCCATAAATCTGACTCATGGTTGATTCTTCTTTTTCTCTCATCCCCAATATAAGTTTAATCACAAAATCATGTAGGCTTTATCTTTAACATATATCCAGAATCCTAAACAGTATTTCACTGTTTCCACATTAGTCTGAGCTCCTTTGCTTTTTCACTTGGGCTATTGAAAGAGACTGCACTAGTCTTCCAGCTACATTCTTGCCACTATGGTTTGTGAGCCACAGAAAGGTTACAATAAGCTTTTAAAATTCAAAGCTAAGTATGTTGCTCTTCTTGACTTTCTAAAGACTCTCATTTCACTTAGAGCAAAATTCAAAATAAGACTATTCCTCACTCAGGGTCTTTGCGCTTGCTGTTGGTTCCATCAGAACATTCTTTTCTGCAATACTTTCATAGTCTACTCCCTGATCCTTCAGATCTCTACTCTAATATCCCCTCTGTTGATACAATATCAAGTCTCACTCCGTGCATTACCATCTCGACTTTTCACACTGCTTTTTCTTCATAACATTTATCACTCTTGATATAATTAATAGTCATTTGTTGTATATTGCTTAGCTTCTCTGATGAAATTGTAAGTTCCATGATAGTAGGGAATTTTTTTATCGTTTACCACTGTATCTCCAGAACTTATAACAATATACATGGATCCTCAATAAATATTTGTTGAATAAACATATCTTAATATATCTTGTTAAATTTAATCTTATAAATATATTCTTTGATTTCTTTTGAAGTTTTGTTTTTGTTATACTATAGGAATACTTTCTTCCTTTTCTTTATAATTTGTGATCACCTTGTATTTAAATAGTACATAGAAGGATGTATTTATATTATCTGGGTAGCTAGTCAAATAATTGTATTTTTTTTCTATAACATTTTAGTTGAATCTCTTAGATATCTAAATATACAGTCATATCATTGCCTCTTGCTTCTCAGTTTCACTGTTTCTTATTTTTTTCCTAACACAAATTTCTTCTCCTTAATTATTGTTTTGAGTAACTTGATTTCACTGATCATACAGTTAAATTAAAATAACAATCAATTTTAATGCATAATAGTTTGACTATCAGTAAATTAATGAAATAAGCAAGTTGTACATGTAAAATGTATGACTGAATATTAAATATTGGTAAATTATGTAGTAGCAAGGTCCATGAAAACTTTATATTAAAAACCTTAAACATGAATCCTGCTTTTATTATGACCACTTGAGTGATAATAGTAAATTAAACAAATCTAGACAAAGAAGCTGGAATCACCAATGATTATTTTTTCTTGAAGACCTGATCGACATGCTCTTTATAAGTGCATGTTCTTTATTCTGAGAGTAGATTTATGAACTCAATCATTATATCTTACTACAGACATCAGTTTAGTCTTCCCATAGCTTGAGAGTGTGATAATATAATTTCTTCATTTTGTAAACATGATGTGGAAAAAAGTTTTGTATGTTATTTCCAACAATTAATTTTATAATTATATAATAGTAGAAGAGAAATATAAAGACCACCTTTGTATCTCTCTTTGCAGAAGAAGAAACTGAAGCTCAGAGAGCAATACTGAGTTATTCAACTATTAGGAAACAGAGGAGGGGTTAGAACTCTGTTAATCTGCCTCTTGAACATAAGAGTTGCTGCATTTCACTTAGGAGCATAATTTTTTTGTTAGAAATCTGTGGGGCATTTTTGCTTGTAGATCTTATGAAAAACTTTAATTGAACATGCCCCAAAATGAAGTAAACATATTCCCTGGAAAAAAGGTTTTCCTCATTTAATTTGTAATTCCACCAACGATATCATTATCTTCTTGATTATCTATACCATATACCTGGAAATGATCTCAAATCTCTCTCTTCCCTACACTCCATATTTTATCAGTGAATATATTGAATTAATACTTTTTAACTTTATCCGAATCGATTTCCTTTTATCCATGCCCCTTTAAGATTATATATTATCAAGCAAGAATCTTAACTCTTTAGTGTGTTATTAAACCTCTCTCTCATATGGCTCCTGCCTAACTCTAGCCACCCTCTCTCAGCCTAGCCATATGTTACCTCAGTTCCTGCATGCCAGGAACTTGCATGCACCTGCTGTTATTACACTGCTTAACTGCTTGGAGTGCTTTCCCATCCTTCCCAATCCCTCTATCCTATTATTATTATTAGGCAAAAACCCAACAATTAACATACAATGCAAGTATTAAATACCAGACTAACATTTCTTAGAAGAAAAGAATTTTATATTGCTCTTTTTGTATATTCCTGGGACAATATCTGACACATGGGTGTATTTAATGGTTTAATTAATTGATTGACCCTTTGGCATACTGAACACCAAAAGGCCAGGAGAGAATATACTTGCACATTTCCCAATTTCCACCATGGTTAAACAAAGATAATAAGAGGCTATAATTAGAAGAAAATCTTTGTGTTAAAAAAAAAAAAAAGATAACAAGAGAGCAAGAGCAAGAGAGAGTATGACAGAGGGGGAGCCGGGAGAGAAAAGTAATTATATGGGTGTTTTGGGATTTTTTAGATGAAATTATGTTGTGGTGCAAATCAATTGCATAAGTAAACTCTTTTTCTATTTCATTGGGTATCCAAGCATTTAATATTTAAAATAAGGAAATATGAAGTGGTAAAATTATGCAAATAACAACATATATAAATGTAATTTGAAACAAAAAAGACAGAGTAATTGCTGTGACTGTGAGGAACAAAGAGAGGATAAGTAAGAAAACAATGGGATATTTATGCTCCTAGGAAGTTTGATAATTTGTGAGAATTGTTAGGTAACCCACTCTCTTTAAATTAGCTCACATGATAAATCTTATGTGGTCACTGTGTTCTGGTGTGCAGAAAGACGGAGAGGGAAAATAAAGAATAATCTTATCCATTATTTATAGTGAATAAGAATTATTCTGTTTATTACTCATAAATCATTAGAATAGAATGAAAGAGAGAGCTATATAAGAATAGTTAAAATTCTCAATTTTTCTACTTTCAAAAAAATGTTATTTAATGTTCAGTTTTAACTGAAAAATTTCTGCACAGTTATTTAATGTTCACTTTTTTGCAACTTCCTTTTTGTTAAATTTGATAATTTCATTCTCTTCTGACTTCAAAAACATACCGAAATAAGCTCTCCAGCACCACATTCACAGTTCGAAAGAAGAAAAAAAGATTCTAAAGTTTAGGTGGGATGAATGCTGAAAAGGTTCTAATAAGAATATCTGTTTTTAGATAGCTGTTTGCCTGATATGACATTTTTTTTCTTCTATTCTGTGTTGTCTTCAGTTTGCTACATAAAACTTTTTTCCTTCTTCCCCTCCCAGGTTCTCAGAACAATGAGACCAGTGCTGATTAGCTCCTTGAAAGAAACACAGCCATGAGATGTGGTGCAGAAAGGTCACTCTTGAGTTTCTTTGAAATATTTTTGTTAAATCAGTAATGGCAAAGGTCATGTGAGCTCTGAGTGGGGTTTTTGCATTTATTTTTCTGCCAGCCTCAAGATAGTTCATGTTTGTAGAATTCTATATTTGAAATGATCTGATTTCAATTTTAAGAATCATGTGTACTCAATACATGGACACAAATGATATGAGATCATGGAATAATGAATAGCAATGTTGTTTAGTACATGATGGTAAAGTTCAGTAAGGCAATAGTTAAGGTCTTCTAACATTGTAATATAAATATTCTGCAAAATTATGTGATACTAAAAAATTGGGCAATGTGAACTTATAATAAAAAAAGAACACACAGTTTATTGATGCAGATGTTAAAAAAATCTCCGTAGCCACTTAGACTCATTAATTTATTTTATTTATAAAAACAATTCATTCACTGATGTTAAGTAACTGTATTTATGCCACTTTCTCATAGCCTACAAAAGCAGCAGCTTTTTAACTAAGCAGTAAACCTCCTGACGTTTAAGAGGTCATTCCCTGACCACATTTATTGTTTATAATAGAATGCTACAATAAAATGCTCACCATTTTAATCCTTTCTTCTATTTGCAAAAGATACCTATGCATTCTATTTAATAATTAACTTCTAAAACAGAGGAATTCTTTTCCCAAATTAAAAAACAAACACAGAGGATTGACTGTAATCACTGTCAGTTGTCTCGATCATAAAAGAGAGAAGATGATCATTTTGCTCCTTGAGAACAATGATCAGACTTGACCATGTGTCAGCCTTTTTTGTTCACCCCTCCTAAATTATTAAGTCGTCTCTATTATATAGACTTTTGAAACAAAAGAATCTGTACTTACTGCTGCTGAAAAAGTAGAGAGGGAGTGTCAGAATATTAATGAAAGTTATTATGAGTAGAACAACTCCAATTTAGACTGATTTCCATCTCTTGAATCTGAAATGTTAATTCACTGCCTTATAATTAATAACCTAAGGTCCACTCAATGAATAAGGAGAATTTTCCCCTTATCTCTAGTCATCATTCCATAAAATACCAGGTAAACTGATATATAAACATATATTAAGTTGAATTTTTTAAAGATGTAAAATGTATCAAATATATAAACCTCCCTTGTCTTGTACCTTGTCTCTCTTTTAAAAAAAAATGCTTTAGGAAGTTAAGAAGCCATAAAACTCCCTGGTCATCCATTTAGGAAGTTGATACTCAACTGTAAAATTGCACTCTATTTTTCAAATATGTTTAAAATGCTGAAAGACAAAAGAAAAAAATATTTCATCTTAAAAGTTCATTGAAACAATCATCTTAAAAATCTAGCATCTGATATATAAATGACATGATTATTATAGAATTATTAATTATTCTAAATGGATTTTAGATTCCATAGTTCATTTTAGAGAAATGAATGAGTGACTTTGGCCACAGAACCCTTTACTAATTGACAGAAAGAGAGAGAGATTTTCTGCAGATAAGTACACTGCTTGCACTTTTATTCTTTTTTTGCTATTTTCTGAGTTAGAATAAATAATTAAATTAACCTTTAAGTGGGAAAAACTTCTCAAAGATATACATATTCTTATATAATATAAAATTGCCAATCATGTTATTAAGTGCCAGTATTGTCCAGATGAGTGTTAATGATAAACTGACACATGAGGCAGAGTCATGGACTTTGTGGAAATTACAATAAGTAGTTGGAAAGGAAGAGTGTCCCATCTCTAGTTGACTGATGATTCCAAGTCTCACTACTTTTAGTTAAATGACAGCAGGAAAAAAAAAAAAAGCTGCCAACAGTCAATTGGGATTTCTGGGGTTGGGACACTTGATAAATATGTCAAAAAGAAAACATGTAGAGAAATTCTGTTGAAAACAAGGAAAACTAGAACTAAATTCAGCAGAGATTAATGGTTCACATTAGTCTTAGAAATAAACATTATTTATACTAATAAGCTCTTGAAAATTTATGTATTGAAGAAAGGTAATTTACTGTGAGAGCTTGTGTTATTCTCAGTAATCTGTGTATTGTAGAGGTCTAGCTTTTTAATCTATGAAATCAAAGTTAGATACCTATTAGCAGATCGGTACTAAATAGTCATACATTCTTCATTCAAATTAGCATATCTCAGAGTCTTCTAAGGTAAAGAAGTTTCACCTGAAATTTCTTCTTTATCTCTTTTTTTGTTTTTTCTTGAGGGCATCTTGTATTTTGTAACCTAAATCTACTATGGCTAAATGTAATCAATATGCAAATGCTTAAATTTTTGAAAAATATTTCCAATTATTGACTCAAGCCCTCACTTACCTTATTAACCAAAATGTGTCTAATATTCTCCTTTGATGGTCACATGGTCCTGTTTTTTTTGCTTGTTTGTTTGTTTGTTTGTTTTGTTAAGAAGCCTAGGGGATCAAGGCTTACCTCTATGCCCATCTAAGAGAATACAGGTCAGTACCCAGCTGCTATTGTACTCAGTGGTTCACTTACCCTCTCACAAGTGATTCCGTCCCTTCCTAAATCTATTATCCTTTGATCCAAATCTTGGCACAAATGACTATGCAAAACCATATTCTCTGAGTGCTAATTTTGGCTAGAGGGCTTCATGCTTGGACTCTAGTGTTTATATACTGGCAACTTTCAGGGTGTCCCCACTATCTTCTTACCAACCAGGGCTGGTTTCTGATGATTCCCTTTCAAGATATCCACCACTAGGGGTCAGGAACATTTTCATTTTAAATCTTCATATATTGGGGATCTGATAACTTCCCTTTACTTTAAAGATGAAGCTTCCAAATAATTATCTGAAAGAAAGCAAAGTCTTTGCTTCTGGAAAAGATTGTGTTCATAACTCAGGGTTGTTTTTAGCATTTTTTTTTCCTGGCAAAATGAAAAAGAAATTATTCTGTCAGACATCCTATATCATGAAGAAATAATTATAACTGCATTGATTTGAGATCTAATAATTCATTCAGTTTTACTGGGAAATAACCCAAGCTAAATATATTTACTATGATTAATTAAATAGAGTCTGTAATCATTAAAGTGGCTTTAAATATTAATTTATGTTAAAATAAAATGACATCATAAGATGCATATATAATATTCTAAAATTAGATACCTCTTACTTGATTTCAGGTGCTAATTGTATATTTATCATTTCATATTTTACATATGAACCTATATATATTCACTTGGAATTTCACATATTGAACAAATCTGGGTCTTCATGTGTGTATTTTTAAAAATATGTTTAGAGTGTTTACTATGTCAGGCATTTAAAAATGGTAAAATAATTCTTGTTTGTTTAAGTGTTTAGCTGTTAGAGATACAACAAGGAACTAAGACAAAAATCTATGCTTAAGGGAGCTACATTATAGTCATTTGTCCTTTTTTGAATGGTGTCCTTTTAAAGCATATTCTGTGGTCTTCTGTGACCTTGGGTAACTCATAAGTCTCCATCCATAAGTAGTGAGATTGTACTTACCATGTAAGTAAGACTATATTCTAAAGTGTAAGTCATACATAGCTTTCCATGAGTACAATTTAAGATTTGATATCTTACTTAAATTTTAGAACATCAATTACAGAGGAATATCACTTCTGTTCAAAAACACTCATCTACAACTATTTCATTAGTCATTCTGATGTGGCTCCACATTTTATGGGAGAAGACAGCTTTATTTTCTGAAGAAAACTGAAGGAACTGAAATATAGAAATACCACCAAGTGACTGAAGGTGTCAAATACACAGTGAATATCATTCAATACTATTTTGAAACATTTTATTAAGGGATGATAAAATCTCTTATGAATGTTAACATCTTACACAGCAAGTGGCTTTTATCAGTTTCTTAAAAATGTTTGATATAAAATATATTGGTGAATGAATGAGGCGAAGGGGGGCATGGGTTTCAAAGTGCATATTCCAGTACAAGCCGTTCATACCCACTTCCTCAGTTGAGAAATAGCAAAATCATTCTTGTTTAAAGGAAGCTCACTATTCCATCATATTCCTTCCTTGTGTTGTTTGTTAGCGATTATCTTCAGCCTTCCAACTAAAGATAAATGCAAAATACAGAATTTAGTCTAACAAGTTCTCAAACACATTTTTCTAGAGCCGTGATTTTATAACAGAATTAAGGTCCAAGAAAATAAAAATTGAATCTGTGACCTTTCAATATTATTTATTTCCAGAATAATAGCTATTTATATTTGAAAGTTTCTGTACTAGAGATAAATCTTCATAGTCATGTAATCTTCAAAAGAGGTAACTGGAGTCAAAGTTGGAAGTTTTATAAATCACTAAGAGAAAAATTACTGGAACCTGAAAATAGGAAGCAATTACTGGACATTCTCTCAGTGTTGGGCTTACAAATTTGATTAACTTTATAACAGCTGTGATATTTTGAAATTTTATTGGAGCAGAGGTTAACTGGAAGGTCTTTCTCTGGTAGAGCTGTAAATAATATCATTATAGTGTAACAGAAAAAATTATAGTTTATTGTGACTAGTTTTCTATCAAACTCAGCTATTTTATTATAACATTCCTTTACTAATCTGCCTATAAACACCTAACTTCTCAAGTGCTCTTTAAACCAGTTTTACCATCTAACTGATTCATTAATGTAATGAATTCAAAACAATATTGGTCATATACTCATGTTTTATTTGCATAAAAATCATGTTTCTCAAGTTTTTGAAAAATTATACTTTAAAATAGTTAGACCCTTTTAAATCACTACTCTTTCTCTTTATTTTATTGGGTCTTGCAGAACTTTTTAAAAGGGGGCTCAAAATAGGTTGTGTGACATAACTGAATGTAGTCTGTACAGCAAGCCTAATCCTATCACTTACTACTTACGTAACCCTGAGTAACTCCTAACTCCTCATTCATAAATGGTGACATTATTCTAGTTGGTATATAAGAGTGAATTTTAAAGAGTAAATGATAAGTAGTTTCTCTTGGGTACAATTTGAGACATTTCATTCTTATATTTTAGGACACTAGTTGCAAAAGACAAACACAACCATTCATTGATTATTGAGGCTTCACTTTCTCAGCACAAATACTGAAAATGGAGAAATTACAAATATATCAGCATAAGCACTACACAAATACTTTTATGAACCAATCCATATTTTTATGCTGCCTTCTCCACAGAGCTTGCCCTGCCTGATTCTTCTGGCTGAAGTAATACCTCCCTTTTTCAAAACTACAATTGTACTTTATATATCCCTTTTCATGTTATATGATTTTTATGTGTGTGTCTCTATCCCCTTTTATTTCATTACAAATAAGAAATAACAGAACAACGTGCTCCTAACCTGGCTGCATTTCTCAGAGTTGGGGAACCTGGGTTCTACTATTATCTATCTGACTCTCTATATAAATTAATATAAATACTGGGAAGTGATAAACTGATATCAGCAGTGGTTATATTTCTAGGTTATTATAATCTTATAATCATTAGAAAAGAGTAAGTCTGAATTGGGTTAAACAAAATAAAAAAAATAAGCAAATAAAATATCAAAGGCCTCCTTTAATACATGAAGTAAAATGTGAACTTCTAGATGTCATAAAATGTCCTTTACCATGTGGCTCCAATCTACATGCCCAGACTGAACTTCGATCATCTTTTCCTATAAATTTTTTTCCACAGCCATAGTGGATTTTGTGGTTTCAAGTGTGTCATATATTTTCATACCTTTGTATCTTTAATCATATTGTTTTCTTGACCTAGTAGTATTTCTCACCATCTTCATTTGAAAAAATATATGATAAGATCAACACGAAAGGCAAGCCAAACTAAAATGTGCTCTTCTTTGCACAG
Organism: Eonycteris spelaea; assembly: GCA_003508835.1. Taxonomy (NCBI): domain Eukaryota; kingdom Metazoa; phylum Chordata; class Mammalia; order Chiroptera; family Pteropodidae; genus Eonycteris; species Eonycteris spelaea. Next base: position 2,976,371 of record PUFA01000127.1, on the reverse strand, counting down.
TTATTTTCAACTTTAAAAATATAGCATAGCCTAAAGGTTAACCGTGTATTTTTTTTAACCCTAGAACTTCTCCAGAGTAAAGGCTGTCTTATTCCTTTATATTCTATGCAATTAAATAGATAATAAATAATAATAAAGAACAAGTGGATGAATGTAAAACATCTGTATTTTTCACTAAGAATTAGCTACCTATTTTCTGTTATCTATAGCCTGTTTACAAAATCTTCTATCCATTTCTCATCTTTAATTTCTTAAAGATTATGCATTCTACAGTGTACATAGTCACCTACTCTTTTCTTCTTTCTTCATAGTTTCACCCTTACTCAGTAATTCACAAATTCTCTACTAAATCATTCTGTTCTCTGGTTACTTTATGAGAATTTGGCTTCAGAGGTCTTATTCCATTTCCCACTTCTCCCTATTCCAAGAATATGCCTCCTCTGTAGTTCTTACTCTCCCATATGCTGTTTACTTAATTGTGGAATGCACAGTATCCTGGACACCAGAGATCTCCAAGTCTTGGTTCTGTGCAGCTACAAAAGCCTATTTACGTAAGCACTTTTCTCCCACACAGCTTACCAATAGCACATTTCTAAGTCTGTTAGGCTTCCTTTTGTGTAAGAGCGATGATTCTCAATGGCCATGGGAGATAAAGAAAGTACATGAGATGGTATTCTCCAAAGGAAAAAATATTGATATTTGCTAATCCACCCACTACCTACCAAATCCAATCCTTATTTTTACATATCTGTTTTTTGCTCCTGGAGAAGAAGTTGTCTTCAGTAACTATTAGAAAATTAATATGAGAGGAGCTGCAGATATACACAGTACTTGAGAGGTGAATGACTTTTTAGGATAAAGGAAAAAATAATAATAACTAAATCAAAACTGGATGTGGTCACTGATCAGCTACATAAAGGCTAAGATCAGATCTACAGTTCTTCTTTATACTTAATTGGTTAACAGAGAATATTGAAGCTGAGTTACAAACATTATTAGGGTGAAAGATGAGGAAATTGAGAGAAATAAGGAAAATACTAAGAAGTCCAGCATTTCACATGTTAAAAATAACAAATAGACTTAATAAAGTATCTGCTACTTACTAGGAGCTTTGTGCTCATTATGTCTTGTAACAACTACCAAAGGTGGTATTATTTTTATTATACAGATACATGAACTAACCTTTAGGGAGGGTAAGTTTTCTGACCAAGATCACAGAGAGAGGGAAAAGCAGAGGCATGATGTAGACTTGGGTCTATTTCTGTTCTTCTTTCACTCTGTGTTTTCCATAGCACTAGCTAAACTCATGCTATGATTGATGGTGCTCTAACCTAGCGACCTTTAGACATGGTGACTGTAGTTTGAGTCACAAGACATAATAGGAAAAGAAAATAGAATCTGTGTATTTAGATTTTGTTACTTATAAATTTGCCTCAAACACTTTACTGAAAATGAGTGGTTAATTAGTCAAAATAACTGATTAGTAATAGGAGAAATATTGAAATCAGATGACTAATATTTACAGCCATAAGCATAAACATCTCTGACTATTTCCAGAGCGAACTTAATATTTCATATGCTAAGTCACTGATGAACATCCTCGGCTTGCTACTTAGCTTACCTTAAAGTGTTCCAAAGTTAATTGCCAATGATTCTTCCCATGCACTAATACTTAACGGTTATTGAATTTTGCCCTGGGCCAGGGCCTGTGTTAAGCATTTACATGGATTATTTCATTTAATGCTCATGAAAGACTTATGAGTTGGATAACATTGTTATCCATACCTTAAATATTGTGTAAAGGAGGCTCAGAGACTGAGTAACGTGTTTAAGAGTCTACAGACAAAACTATATTGAGTGTACACCATTGCGTCATAATGCCATTGGGTTAAATCACACACAGCATTTCAAACATAAGGATGATGTCATTTCACTTGAAAGGAAATGTCATTTATAAAACAAATATATTAAAATCACCATTCTATGAGCAAAATTAGGACATAATGGACAATAGTTCAACAAAAATTACATGCTTAAAAGTTGCTTTAGGTGGAATTTTTTTATTGTATACTATAAAGCTAGAGTAGTGGAAACCCTTAGCTGAAATTAAGGCTTTTTTTTTCATAAAACCAAATCAGGTGTACAAAAATAGTATACCTTACAAATTCTGGATAGATAATGGTCAGTAACAGTGTATAATCTCTCAGCGTGACTGTGCCATTTTTACAGTTCTCATCGTTGTATCCATAGCAACAGGTACTACAAACACATTGAATTGTTATAAACACTTCAGGCTTAGAGATTTTGTTCATCCAGGTTTAAAAAAAATAGTATTCCTTTTATTTAAACAAATATATAAACATAAGCCTCTACATCAATGTGAAAAGTAGTTCGATATCTTATGGTTTAATTTTTGTTTGTTTTATATGTTTTGTATATGTATACACAATATTTTTAGTATTTTTGAGTGAAGGTATTTTTTCTTTATACTAAAATTTACCTAATTCAATCTCAAATTTTATTTGGTTAATTTTATATATGCATGATTGTATTGACTTTTAAAATATTAATGTGAATTCAATTCCTGACATCAATTATTTCCACTGGTTTCTTATTTAGATTAAAAGTACATCACAAAAAAGAAATTTCAGTGCTATTGCCAATTAGCCTTGATATTCACAGACCTCAAGTTAGAATATTTTCTTAACTTTTAATAGACTTGTTTTGAAAATTACATTTCTCAAATGATATTATTTAGTTACAGAAAATGTTATACATCATGATGTCAGTAACACATGTTGCTTTCTCCTTTCCACCTTTCAGTTGCTGTCCACTTATGAGTAAATAGGGCACATGAGGACACTGGGGCCCTGAAAAAGGCTGGTTCCACCCCTCACCAAGGCAGAGAAAAATCCCACTGGCAGTGTTCTTCTTGAGAATCTTATGATGTCAAGAGACCCATTTGCAACACCTTTCAAAATTCTTGTATTGTGCTAACTGCCTTGGGTTATCTTTCTTTCTAAAGGCCTGGTTACAGGGAAGGGTTTGGGAAGATTGGAGACAGAAAGGAGAAAGCATGTCTTTACATCTGTGGACAGAACAGTATTATAAATTTTTGTCTGTAAAGCCACGGTTTGTTAGCTGTCTAAACAACTTACTTCTCCACCCTTCCCTCCCCCTATGTATTTCCTGTGATAGGAAATTACTTATAATCACTTTGATTATAGCTTTTTTATGAGCATTTCAGAGAGAGGAATAAATAAAGGGAGAGAGGGAGCAGGGAGAGAAATATTTCTCTACTCAGAGAAATTAATAACAAGTGAAAATTGTGGAGCAATAATAGTCATTTACTGCACTTATGCCATGTCAAACTCATCCCAAATGAGGGGAAGAAGAAAGGTTCTAGAATTTAGCAGAGGCAGGAAGGCCATGGAAAAATATAGGCTCGGGTCAGTTTTCCTGGTTTCCTCATGGCTGTCACAGACCTCAGGCCATCAGAGTGTGGGAATCTGCGAGACTGTCCTACCGCAAACTATTCAACACTTCAAGAAGGCCAACATTGAAGAGAAAGTTCTCAACCTGACCAAGTCTCCCTTTGCTACCAACTTGCAGTTTTTTAAAATCAATTTGCAGAGATATCTTTTCCATTTGACAAGGGCTATGATCATTACACTGTTCTTAAGTATGGATTGATAGGCCCGAAAAACATGAATAAGAAAATAGCTGTATTAGTTAATGAACTACAGGTTAAATAAAAATATTGAGCAAAACTGGGGACTGAGATAAAGCTTGGAGGGAATTATCAAAACACAAAAAAGCAGGGTGCAGAGAGAGCAGGGTGGGACACCCTGAGAGAGAAGGGACTGTACCAGAAGCTCATCCTGGGTGAGAGTTCGACAGATTCAGATTCTTATTCACAGTTTGCATACTCTAACCACTGTCCAGCAAGCATGCTGAGGACCACAGGGTGCAGCCTCCACATGACTGATTATAAACTCATTCCATGAATTTTATAACATCCCCACTACTAAGCACTTTCCAACATTCTGAGGAGGCCTTACCAGACTCTTATTTAGTTCAGCATCTTAATCTGGACAAGAACCTTGCAAGTTACACATTATCATCCAATTTTATTTTATTGAGAGAAGACACTTGTTAATATTAAATGTCAAGTAGAAATAAGATACAGTATTTGCATAAATATAACCATATGTGCTATCTTTAGAAAATAATAATTTTTATATTAAAAGTTATCTATACATATTTAATACATATATTAGTGTGTGTATGATAAAATAAAATGCAGCAGACTGGGGTATGAGAAGACTTCATTGATATTTGAGAAAAAAATGTAAAACTATGTAACTGTGTCCACAGTGTTCAAATGTGGGAAATGATTATCACATTATATACTTTATATACCATATAATTTTATTTGTCAATTATACCTCAGCGAGGCTGAAAAATGTGGTAAAATGAAACAGGGATATAAACTATGAAGAGAACAAGTGTTAGTAAAATAAAAGAGAAGATTCAAGAAATGCCAGGCACTTAAACTTTGTACTAGGTTGCTATCTGCCTGTTAATTTCAGCAACAGATTGTTAAAAATAAAATAGTTCATATTTTATTTCGTGTCCTTCTCCCCCTACCTTTACCTCCAGCACAGGTACTGACTAAGCTATCAGACATTCACTGCCTAACTCCAAATACATGTTCAGAGAGGAAGGGTGGCTATCAGGTAGAAATGTCATTAGTCAGTGCCTTTTCAACGAACTCAATTATACTTAGCAGTATTTGAAGTTCTAGAGCATCTACAATATCAAAGAATGCAGAAGAACAGTAATATGTGTTCCTATACATATATGTATTTGCAGAAAACAATTTGAACTCAAAGTTTCCATATCATTAATTATAAAACTAATTGGAGCAGCAAGACTAACGTTAGGCAGAAGACTTCAGTCAAGGTTAGTATGGAGAAAAAACATTAATAGCATTTTTACTTATTTTTGAACCAAACAGGAGAAAAAGTAGAACTATAATTTTTCCATGGAGTAATTTTTTCTAAAGCTCAAAAAGTAATTTTAGATTTTATCAGCACTGTCATGGTCCCTACCAAACTCAGAGCTGCTAACTCGGCAAAGTTTTAGTGGCCTCAGGGGACTCTCTCAAACATGATTGCTAAATCTCCATCCTTAGATGGCATTAGCTTTCTGCTAAGCCCTTATTTTGGATGGTATGGTTCTCTCACTGCTGTGGAAAAAAAATAAAATAAACACACACACACACAGACACACACACACACGAAGAAAAGCAGCTAGCTGATGCCACTGAAGAGCGGGTTGCTTTCCAGTGTTTTCTTAATCCACTAGTGTCTGGTGCTTTTCTTTTCAATAGAAAAATATAAAGTCGGGGATGTGGGGCAGAAACCCCACAAGTCGCCTAACTTTGCTTTTATAATGTTTGAAATTTAGAAGTAACCAGTGGCTGGGAAGCAAGTTAGCATTCTGTTCCTTATCTGTAGATTTTGGGTGCCCTGATGGTCTAAAAGGGCTCAAGCATTCCTTGGATTTGTGGAGATAGTCAAGCTATTCAACAGAAAACTTTTTTTGTAACCATAGGGAGAGTATTGGGCTTCTTTTATGTGCAATCGACAATTTCTTTCTCTGAGTACAGGTGGGGTGAGGTGCTTAGAGAAATCTCTTGTTGTAATTTTCACATGTAAAGGAGCAGCAGGACATATAGAGGGCACTCCCTGTTCTTGCTATCAATCCCACCACAAGTGGCATCTTGCTTCTATGAGAGTCTGGCATTTTAGAGCTGGCTGTTGGCAGAAAAAGAGAGGGTGGGGGAGAAAGAGAGAGACAGACAGACAGACAGACAGACACACACACACACACACACACACACACAGAGAGAGAGAGAGAGAGAGAGAGAGAGAGAGAGAGAGAGAAGGTGTCTTTTGCAATTTTTATCTTGCAGAAATTTTTCCTCAGCCAAGTGAAAATAAAAAATAGGAACATCAATTCTTGCCACATGTAGTAGGCATCTTGGAACAATGAGATTAAAGCAGCAAAATCATTAACATCTAGATTCTGTCATTGTCATAAGGCTAAATTCTCAGCTCCACATTTCAAAGAGGTTGGAAGGGCAAAGGCATCTGAGGTAGGTGTTAGATACTAAGCTAGAGAGGTCAGTTGGGCAATCTAATGTGTTCCTATTACTAGTATGGTCCATAAACAAGCAGCGCATTTATTAGACATGCAGAATATCAGCCCCTGTCCTACTACAGGACTTGCAGAATCATAATCTGTACATTAACAAATGTACTTTCCATGTGATTTGCATGAATGCTAATGTTCAAGATGTACTAACTCATGGTATCTAAAGAACTGGACCAGCTCAGACATGGTTTAAGAGAGTGTTACATTGTAAAGAGAGGAGATCAAGCAGACAAAATGCAGAGAGGAAAGAGGTGTAAAAGGGAGAAATAAATTTGAAAGTCAGGCAGCCATTCTGAGTCTACCGGCACACTGCTCCATCATAGTAGGACACCTGCGCTCAGAGGGCTGCTGGGGTTGGTGTTTGAGACAGGTATTGAGGAGCGAGTGGGGGTTAAAAAGAGCAGAATTCAGCCTTATTCCCTCAGTGGGTGATAAAGTTCTTGGCTGAAGGATTAGCTTCTCATGAAGGCTGGACTTCAAGTCAAGGTTCCATTCCTAAGCAAAGAATTAGAACTCTAGTTAGAGAAAATGTAGCTTTATTAAAAATCTGTCAATTTGAATATTTGAGCTTGAGAGGATCTTGAATTTGAGAATCTTAAAACTCAGAGTCTACTCTAACATCTCAAAGAGCATATCTTTGTCATATCTGACCTATTGCAGCAACACTTACTTCCAAAACTTACCAAAGGGTGTCACTGAATTTCCTGATACACATCTCTAACCGGAATTGACTCTCTAATCTGAAGGCAGAGGCCATAGATAGGGCTCATAGGATTTGTAGAAGAAAAGGGAAGAAGATGAGCAAGGGGTAATAAATTTTCCAAGTCAGTATCAGGTAAGCAGCACCACATGTTTAGGACCATTTTCCTCCATCATAAATATTTATTTTACTGTGAAAATTTGGAAAGCATAAGGTTTTGAAAAGAGTTGTGAGAATAATTTGCCGGCAGCTGCTAGAGACTTAAAAAGCAAAGTCGATATCTTTAAAAGTCCCTCATGGCTTTTAATTCTGGACACACAATATAAACATTAAAGGAACTTTTAAGAATGGCAAAGCCAATATCTTTCTCAAAGAGGTAAGTATAAAGTACAACCAGAATTGAAAACCACACTCTTAAGAGATTCTTGGTTCTCTTGGGCAGAGTGTTTGAGTATAAAAGACATTAAAAAAATAATCTGTCTATACACCAACACTTAAATTTTGTTAAGACTCCAGTGAAAACCACTAATAATAATACATTGTGGTGTTTATGATGAAAATAGATGTTAAATATGTATAACAATAAAAGCACAAAAAGGAGAAAAGGGAGAGTTACTGTAAAGTTAGCTACATTGCTCAACAAATATTATTTACAGATAGACTACAGAGATATGTATAGTAATCTCTATGATAATCACCAAAAAACAAAACAAAACAAAACATCAGCTAAAAATTCAGTAAATAAAAGAAGAAAAGGAGAAATAGAAAAAATGGTGACAAACTGAGGTATAAAAATAGATATATTAAATGTTAATGAACTAAACACTACAACTAAAAGATAGAATTTTTAAATGTCTATAAAAGAACAACATTCAACTATATACTATTGAAAAAACTTTAAATATAAAGGCACTGACAAGTTGAAAATAAAAAGGATGAATAAAGATTTTTCATGTAAACATTGTACATAAGAAACTGATGTGGCTATATTAGTATCAGATCAAGTAGATATACCAGAATTGTTAGAAATGAAAAGAGTAAAGAGACAATAAAAAAATAAAGAGGGACATTTCATAATGATAAAGAGTCAAGTCATCAAGGAGAGGTAACAATCCTAGATGTTTATGCATTAATAACAGTACTTCAAAATACATGAAGCCGAAATTGATAGTATTGAAGGGTACACAGACAAAAACCTCAGTAATAGCTGAGGACTTTAACAACTCTCTCTCAGTAATTCATAGAACAAAAAACCCCCACAGTATCAGTAGGTATGTAAAAGACTGGAACAACACAACCAGCTTCCCCTTAATTGTCATGTACAATACACTAAACTCAGTAATTGCAGAGTACGTATTTTTCTTGAGTAAAATATTTATCATTAGACCATACACAGACACTAAAACAAGTCTAAATAAAATTTAAAACATCTAAAAATTTTAAAATCATATGAAGCTAAACCAGATTTTTAAAAATTTCTTAAAGATTTATGTTGTATCCATTTATTTAAAAAAATAAAGATTTGAGCATAAGTATGTGTAAGAGCAAAACAAAAATCATATATTAGACTTGGAGGGAGGAGATAATCACTAGACATTTCAGATAAAATGATTACCACGTTGCATCTTAAAGGGATAATTTTCCTGAGTGAACATGAAAAGAAAAGACTAATTTTTGTTACATAACTGTGTTTTTTTACAATAAAGGGTATACAACTTGATTTACAGAACAAATTTTCCAAGAACTAATCACAGAAATGTCTACTACATAATAATTCACAAAAGTAATTTATAAAACTCAATGAACACATTTTCAAATATATCATTACAAAAGTCTGCATTCCTAAACTATACCAGTTATAAAGTTGGAAGAAAATTATGTAAGTTAATTATCAATTTTTATATTATGTAAATTTAGTAGCCAAAATAAAGGGAGAGACACAAATGTATACCTTTAGCCTACTCATTAAGATGATGTCATCATGAGGCTGCACTGCAGAAATGTGTACTCATGTGAGGTTTGGGCACTGCGCATCTATGTTTGTTTTTGTATATTGTACAAATTGATTTCCCATGCCTTTAAGAGTGTTTATACTTCTATAGCTTTATACCCATCACCTGTTTAGCCCTGAAGGCATCCAGTATTGTTTCCTTACATTTATAAAGATTTACTTTTAGTTCATTCATGTAAGAGAAAGCATATTGTTAGGGAAACATGTATAGTCAGTCATTTGTCAGAGCCCAGAGGTTTGAGTACCAACTCTGCTATCCAAGCTGTGAGACTAGCAAGTTTTGTCATAGGGAAAAGGTAAGTGTGTGTATTTGGTATGATAATATTAAGATTTAAAAATATATAGCTGTATACAAAAACTACTTCTTAATTATGCAATATATGAATATCACTTATATATAACTGGAAATAGTGAAACCAAAATAAAACCAAAAAAACTGAGAGTAAGAGAATTATACATCCATAGAATTGAATATTACGTAACCAGCAAAAACCCATGGTTTGGGAGAATAGTTAATGATCAGGGAAAAAATAGTATACAAAATTATAAAATTTTAATATAATATATATATATATATATATATATATATATATATGGAATATATAAGTGTCACAAACTCCCCCATAATGCACAGTTGAATGATTTACTCCAATCGGTTTACATTAAAATTAACACTTTGCCTTTTCTCTTCTAGTTCCCACCAGCTTATGTGGACTCCTCAGCCTTGTGTGCGGTCCTCTTGTCTTGGTTACCTCCAGAAGACCCCAGAGCTTCCTCACACGTGATCACAGCCTGCCAAATCAGTCTGTAAATTGGGTAACCATGGTGTCCATTCTTTGTTTTTTCGCTACTGATTTTCATTGATGCTGTTCTTTACTCTTGAAGCTCATTGAGAAAATTCATTATTGCCACCACCCTGTGTACAGGGCTTTGTTTCCATAAGATAGTGGCCTTGGAGGCAGTAGAGTAACTCTAGGTGCAGTCTAAAGTGGGCAAAGTCAGGTCTGTGCCTCCAATCTGTGCTATACATTGTCATCTGGCCCCAGAAGAGAACTAATTGGAATTTTTTTCTGAATCAGTTTCTCCAGCTTTTGGCCTTCCTCACTGGGTCTCAAAACCAGTTCAGAAAGCCAGAAAGAGCACAGATTCAAACGTCTCTCTCTCTCTCTATATATATATATCTTCACTTAATACTATGAACCAAATACACATAAACAAACAAAACTCTCTTCCCCTAATTTCACCTTTGCAGAAAATTTTAAATCCCTCATGGTCATCCGCTCTGCAAGAAGACATAAGGCCTTTCCACTATTCCTTCACCCTTCCAGATATATTAGCCTACTGTTTCTCTTAGAATATACTTGTGTATGTCACCACTGGTCCTGGGTTGTTAGATTCTCTTCTTTGCCATGTTCTCATTTTTTGATATATTTAGAAGGAACGTCCAATTTAATTTGGTGATAACATTTCAGTAGAAAAGGGTAGTGAACTCAGAAAAAAAAGAGGGTGAAAAGTTGATTTAATTTTCACTACCATAGTTTTCTGTTGCTCATTGGAAATCTGATACAACATCAATATTGTTTAAAAAAGAAAAATAAGCTATTTCAAGCAGTAATAATTAGCCATGTAAAATACAAGTGAAAATGCATAGCTGTATTTCTATTTATACCTCTGGGATGACTATATATTTTTAAATACTATAAGACAAAGTAATTCCTCATTCCTTGTGGGCTTGTTTGTTTAGAGATCTCTCTAAAATGATTTTACTGAGAAAAATTTCTATTCCATGGGAACAAGACCAAACAAATTTATTTCTTCTTCATTCTAGTTCAGAGATGGTGTTCTAAATTCAATTTGTTCTAAAGGTCATTTCATTTCAAAACTTAATAAATAAATAACTAAATAAATAACTAACTAAATAAATAATAAATTTCCTTTTGTTATTTGAAAAGTTGCCATTGGCTCTTTGAAATACGTATTTTCTTTTGAGACTACATTTTCATAAATAGTAACTTTTGAAAGCCTCAGTGTTAAAATTCATAATATATTGTCTTATTAATCTTGAGATTCACATAATGGTCCTGGTTCTTGCCTCAAAGGTTCCTGGGGAATGTCACAAAATGGTCAAAGAACAGGAATGATTGTAGCCCCAAATGCCTTCTGTGTTAACATGAGCCAATGATTTTGGAAGAAGACTTTTCTTTACAGAAACACATATCCTAGTCCCATTTGTTCTCCTATCTCAGGAGGAACATTAGTGACTCTTGTAGGTTTTGCCAATTAATTATGCTTTTCAAATTTAAAAAATCAGTCAGCAAAACAAGGTTACCTATCAATGTCCATAAAATTAAAATGTTTTAACTTTTTTATTTCAAAGGAATATTAAGATCAATTCTTTTATTAGTGTGAAATGAGAAATGAGGAAAATATCACTGGCATGATGGAGACAATTAAAAGCATTAACTCCATAGTCAGACTAGCACTGTTTGATTTGACTTCTGCTTCACCCATTTTGTATTTGTCCTTTTGCAGTTTTCTTAGATTCCGTCAATTGATTTTCTCATCTACACAACAGAGATAATAACAGTGCCTACCTCATAAGGGTGTAATAAAGATTAAACAAAATAATGTATGTAAAGTGTCTAACACATAGTAAATACACCGGGAAGATTTACTATTATTAAAGTACATTACATTTAAGGTTTAACATTTAGATGACATGTAATCTCTGTGTGTTTATATTGAAAAAGGTAAACCTTCATTTTTATAAGTGGGGATTTGTAGTGTGTGGATATTTTTAATATATCAAAGTTTAATAAGAAAAAAAACATAAAGAAGAAAATTATGTTAATAATTATTCAAAACAATCTTCAGTATTTCTGCAATTGTCATGGTTCATTGTTTAGATTATCAGTAAAACTGATTTTTTTTCTAAAGGAATGAAACTTCAAAATATAAAAAAGGCTATTATACATATTATCAGTATACACAATTTAATGTACAATTTATTATGAGCTTACTTTCTGTGAAGTTTACACAATTCCTTCCCTTTCATATAAAATAGTATCACTTATACCATATGCAATAAATCAAAACCGTTTCTCAAAAAATACACGAAAATGTTGCTCAACTTTTTAAAAATTAACGTGCATATTTTACAATTCTAATACAGAAAGGCATTGTTTTCTAGTGCTCCTGTATAAATTATCAATATGACAGATATACATTTTAGTAAATTTATCCTCCACTCACAATCCTAGCAAGATAATGGATAGTATATGATAAGTTTTAAAATACATTTGAGGATTAAAATAAAATGACAGCCATTGAAAGCTTTATTTAAGTCTCCATCACTATGTATGTTTTATCTAAATTTTTTTAAAAATTTGCTTATTTAAGATATCATTTAATCAACATTTTAAAACATACATGCCACTTGTGACAACTATGTATGTTTTAAAATGTGATTAAATGATACTTTGTAGTTCCCCACCTAGCTGAGTTGCCACTGAGTATAGTCTACTTAAATAGAGTTTTTACCAAATGTCAGAAATCATTTTGCATACTTATTAGTATATGAGCGGTCTATTTGAAGAAAGTGTCAAGGCTGTCTCCAGAATGGATAATTAATTATTCTTTAAGACTAGACTGTATGCCATTTGATCAATAATATTAAGAACCATTTGTTTGTCTAGCTGTCTCATTTTACTGGCTGGAACAAACACTTTTAATATAATGTTCAGTTTAAGGTCAGAAGAACAATGTTAATCTTAGCAGAGCTTACCAATTCTGACTTACTGTGTTAAGAAAGCTAATGTGTAAAGAAAACAGGAAAGAGCTAAGGAGATGTTAATTAACATACTCCTTCTCCCATGATGTCATTACTATTATTTCATTTTTTAAATACGGTTGAAAGGAAGTAATGATTCATTATGATTTTCCTATTTCCTTCTAGTTGACTGAGTAAATTCATTAAATATGCTCAGTTGACGTCTCTCAAACCTCACGTTTTGTTTCTTTCCTAATATGTACATGAATATAATCCATATGTTATTTCTACTAGCACTACCATGCCCCTAGATTTATTACCTCCAACCCAAACTTTTGTGTAGCTCTATAGTAATTTATTTTATGTGCGTATTCATCATTCTGTTTTCAACAACTTTCACCAGTTCTCTATTATCTATAGGTTTAAGTTCAATAGTACATATAAATTGATGTCTATAACCTATACTCCAATTCTTGCTTCCCCATCATATGCCACATCATTCTTATTTTTCTTGAAAAAAAATGTGCATTCTCTCTACTGTTTCTACACTAATTTGATTGTCCTCAAAGATCTACCAGCTTAATTCTTATTCATCCCTTAAAAGTAAGTGAGGTATTAGCTGGTCAGTGCAACCCAATGGAATTGGCACTAATTATCTTTTCTACGGTCACAGAATATCTGGGGTCTTATATCTTTGTAGCATATACATCTTAATTTTCTAAGTAGATTAAAAATGTCTTGAGGACAGGTTTTTTTTTTTTTTGACATTCTACTCAACAATCTAAACAAACATCACAAGAGTAACAGATAACTCTCTGTGGTGGTATTATCATTTTTTTCATTTATTGGCTTATTTGCCTACAAATCCTTTAATAATTTCCACAGTAGCAAGAGCATTGTTTAAAAAAATACACTCCAAAATATGTTCAAAAAATAGTAATGAGTTTGTCATCACAGGAGATATGTAAAAACTGAACAAAAATGTACATTTGTCAGATATCCTGCTATGATATTTTGACTAAATCTCAAAGTTCCCTGTCAGATAAAGAATCTTATCCTAAAGAATTAGAAGGTGGGAGGGAGGGTGTCCTCGATTTGAACATTAGCCTTGCAAATCAAGAATTTAAAGAGAGGCCAATGAAAATACACTTATCATTAGCATTTCTTGATATTAAGTTCAATGGAAATATGACCAAGCTTTTTTTTATTCCTTCTTTTTCTGCAAATTTTTTTTTTCTTATTTCTTAGATCCAGAAAAAAATACTCTGCTGAATAGTATAGACAAAGACCCCTCTTGGCATGGAGGAGGGATTACAAGAGATCATTACAAAGTTGTAGATACTAAATTGAATGTAGGTCAATACTCCCTTAAATCTTAGACTACAGGTATCTTTAGAAATGTCAACAACTGTGAAAATATAAATATTGACAAAGGCACGAAAAACCAAAAATAATGTCAATATAGCTATGAGCTAAGCTCTTTAAGGCCAGGAATTTTGTCCAGCTCACTCAGCACTTCATGCTCAATATCTAAGACAATTTTTGACATATAGACATTTTTGGGTATTTGTTGATTGAATGAAAAAAGGATTATTAATAAATTTTACCTTCTTTGGTTGATTATTTTTGTGATATTAAATTTTATAAAATTTATTGAGATTTTAATAATGTGAGTTTTAGTGACATTTACAGTACTTTCTTAATATCTCTTATTTTTATAGTTCAAAACTGACCATAGGAAACTTCTGATTTATATTACAGTGTATTCTCTTTTCCTCTCTCAATCACATCATTGCTTACCAGTTACAGCTTGATGATGCTGGACTTTGAGTATCTGCTGCATGCAACTGTCATGTCCCCTCTTTGACCTCTGTGATTAATTTTTTTAAAAAGTTAATTCTCCCTTTTTTTCCCTAAAATATAACTATCCTTGTTTAGGAACCATTTTAGAAAAGGAGAAAAAAAGTCTTTTGTTCAAATCATCAAATTCCTAATACTACCTAAGGTCAATAAAAGGATGGCATATGCTAAAGAATTATGTAATAGAAGAAAGGGAACAAAAGCAATAAGAGAAAGGGCTCCATGATGAATCTTCCGGCAGGTTTCAGAGAAAGAAGCAGCTGGGTCCTCATGGCAATAAAACATAGTGTAATCTATTAGTAAAATATTTGACAAGTGCTTTCAATATGTTGAAAAATATGCTCATTCGGCAAACATATGTTTCAAAGTGCTTAAAGATATTTAATAAGAGAATATAATAATCTGAAAGGCTACATTTGTAAATCAGTATTAATAGCTATGTGTTAAAAGGTATCTTTCATTTAGGATTTAAGAAATGCAACATTAGGAATATTTTATCTCTATTTGTAAATTTTGTTAAAACTTTTTTTGGGGGAATGACCTTAGGATTTTTTAAATTAAAGGTAAAATTTTTAGAGGCTTGAAATATCATTTGACTGAATGCAATGTTCTGAATATTTTAGCACTATTATGAAAAATAACCAAAATGAAGATAGGGTTACAAATGTAAATGCCAGAGCTACCAATTGTAGCACAAATATACTATGGAAACAGCACGGCTCAGTAACTAAGCAACAGATTAGAAACTGAGGTTTAACTTCTACTTCTGATTTTTTTTCTGGGTGCTAGCTTTGCTTCTTATCAGCAAACTATGAAATATCAAGTTAACTTATCCAGGTGAAGGGTAAAAATGGTGTAAATAAGCCAAAATAGCAAATAACTTCCCATTTTAAGTTGCTTAAATTTTACATTAAAATATGTTGAATATAGTTATTATGTTAGAGTTGCACCACACTTCACAAATACAGAATGAAATTACATAGAAGACATTTTGAAACACAATATGTTGTTTCCTTCTACTATTCTGTTCAACCAATCCTTGCAACAGCACCATTAAGTGGAGGAAGCTGCCTTTTTCTGTGTTGTCTGGCTCTTTGGTTCAAATGCTCCCAAGTGGAAAAATATATAATTTCAAACTCAGACAATGATTTTAGACTTTCTACTTTTCTGATCTAGTCATGAAATGGTAAAAAGGAATTGAAATCAGAGATACCTGCACTCTGGTGTTCCTTGCAGCATTATTAATAATAGCAAAGATATGGAAACAACTTAAATGTCTATTGACAGGTGAATGGATTTAAAAATGTAGCATATACATTTGATAGAATATTATTCAACATTAAAATAAAAGAAAGAAACACTGCCATTTGTGACAACATAAATGGACCTGGAAGACATTATACTGAGTGAAATAAACCAGACACAGAAAGACAAATACTTCATTTATATATGGGATATGAAATAGTTAAACTCATAGAAGCAGAAAGTAGAAAGGTGATTGCCAAGGATTGGAGCAAGGGGGAAATGAGAAGGTGATTGTCAAAGGGTACAAAATATTAGTCATGCAAAATTAGTAAGTTGTATAGATCTACTATACAGCTTAGTGCCTATAGCTAACAATACTGTACTGCATTGTTAAAATTTTCTAAAAGGGTAGATCTTATAGTATATTCTTACCACGCACACACACAAGAAAACATATACATAATAACAATAAAATGGGTAAGAGGAAGCTTTAGGAAGTAATGAATATGTCTATGGTCTTGATGGTGGTGACAGTTTCACAAGTGACTACTTATCCTGAACTCATCACATTGTGGACATTAAATATGTACAACTCTTTATATATCATGAACAATAAAGTGGATTTAAAAAAAACTAATAAAATGGTGATGGTACCAATACAATAGTATAGCAGAGAATATAATAATACCTTTGAAATGTTAATTAATAAGTTTCCACAGATGAACACATGTACATTATTTTTTTGTTTCCTCATTTGAAAAAATGAAAATGATAACTAGGTTTTAAAAACCTACCTATAAGCTTATTGTGGAAGTAACTAAAGGTGTAGTCATTCAGATGTTAGAAGAATGCCTCAAAAGATTAACTATTCTTCTCCAGCACCAAAACCCTCTGTTCTCCATAAAAACCGAAATGCAACAGTATATTTGTCATAAAGCTTTATAGATGCAACATTGGTATTTTGCAGTTTCTTCAAATGTTACTATTGTCTGCCAGGATTTGGAGTCATTAAACCATTTGGTGGATCCAGTTATTATCTAGTGAGTGTTTAACAATTTAGCTTAACATTATAAACTGACTTCATATAAACTAATACAAGCTAACATTGGTTCACTATGTATCAAATGCTGACATACAACAAGAGTGAGATTTTTAATTCCAATTCCTAGATTATAGATGTAAAGTAGTACATTACTCTGAAGGAACAAAACAGTAAAATTACAGAGAGTGGGTTTGTTTTTCTTAGTAAACCTTGTATTTTATAGTTCATTCATTTAATAAACATATCTATATTGGTATTAATTGCTTAGCTTAAAGCAGAAGAAACCAAGATAGATATATGAGATGCAGCCACTTTAGTCAGGGAGCTCTCAGGGAAATGCAAAGAAAGACATTAAATAAGTACAATGTAAGAGGTTAAATACTATAACTAAATTATTGTTTTAAGTGTCATGGAAACAAGGAGGGTGTGCCTGACTAGGTATTAGGAAATGTAGGATAGCTTCACTGAGGAGGAAGCATTTTAATTTAACTCATAGAATCAGAATAATCAGGAACAAGAAGATAAAGCTAGTAAAGGGAAGAAAATTCTAGACAAAAGGAGCAGTGTGGGAGAAGAGCATGATATTGGATTTTGATGTTATTTTACTTTAATTTTTATTTGCTTATAGAGAAGAAACAGAAAAAGCAGTAAAGCCAAGGGATGTGAACTTCAAGAGCTATTATAAGTTCAGAAAGGAAGAAACTTTAAACAAAGATTAAAGGGCACATCTGAGACTGCCTAGGGATCCTTTGTTCCAACAAACTGGCCATGTACAGAAAAAGAGGGTGAAGAGGTGAGGAAATGACTTATGACAGAGACAAAATAATTAAGACCTGAATTCCAACAGAATGAGTTGATCCAGAAACTTTACCCTGACGTGTAGATGCTTTGAGCTGAGTGGTTCTGTAAACACCTGGTAAATAACAAAGACTGCAGAAATACAAAAAGATATTTATAAAATAGGAACCTAAAGTATTAAACAGTAGAAAAGACTGGAAAGAAGATTAAGAAAAAATGAATCTGTCAAACATATATTCTGAAAGTAAGTAATTCCGTTACAATTTCTGATGGAACCTAAATTCTTTCAGTTACACCTTTACATGTAGAGTGTTTTTAAATTTTCACAAAAACTCTAGTTATTAAATAATTAAATCCCTAGTTCTACAGAATTTATTACCTTAATTTTGGGCAATATGCTGGAGCCGCTCTGCTTCACCTGTCTGACCTCCCATGTCTCAGTTCAACCATGCACAAGCTGGGGGCAAATCTCAGTGTTATCTCCTAATGTGGCTCAAGACAGGCGGCTAGAGTTCAATAAATATTGATTGATGGTAATTGAGACAGTATCACTCTTTTTAGATATGTTGTCACCCTGCCTGCAAGAAATCACTGAGAGTCTCTGCTAGTCAGGACAGTTTCCATGGCAGCAGAAATTAAACACCAGCAAACTTTAAGCTACACAAAAGTCATAGGAAAACATCACTCTGAACCTTGCATCATTCATGACTTCTTGTATTGTCTCAGTACAAAGAACAGGCTGAGAATTTTTAATATGTTCACATTGAACAGTAACATTCTGTGACAGCTATGCCAAGGCTTTCGGAGATTATTAATCTTTCAAAACTAAATTATAAATTATTGGAGTAAGGAAAGTGAGGCACATAGTTCCTTCTCATGTTTTAGCCTTAGGCCACAGGAGGGAGAACTTTTCTGGACTTCTTGAGGCTACACTGGAGAGAAATGTCTAGCCTCTCAGTACACTTACTTGTACCTTCTCATGGCAATAGTACCAATCTTTATGAGCAGAATTTGACATTATTCACTGGGCTATATCACCAGTGGCTGAGAACCATTCTCTAAAAAGGGGCATCTCTCATGCTCAGTTTCTTCCTGAACTTTCTGTCTCTGCCATCCTGGATGTTTTCATCTGTCGCTGTGTAGATGCCATCCTCATTACTGTAATTTCATGGTTCTGAATCTGCTCTAAAAAAGGCCAGTTCCTGTTCCTCCTCTCTCTCAATTCTCTCTCTCTCTCTCTCTCATCATTTACACACTCTTAAGAACATAAAGAGAAAGACGTTTTCCTAGTTTCACTTCATCTTAAAACCTAAGCCAAAATATTCTTAGCCAGTTTTTACCCAGTACTTTCCATTGTTGTGAATGAAACTTACATTAATAAAATGGGCAGTCCACAATTCTTGTGCGCCACACATTATCAGAACCCCAGGCACAGAAAAGCCAGTAAATGGCCAAGGTTTACAATCAGTAATTGTTTGAGACAGAGGTATAAACCCAGGCAGAACTCAAGAGCCTAAGTTTTTAAATGCCACATAATGAGTAAACAAAAAAACTTACTGAGATGATGAAAATTATATAAAAATATATATGAAAAAAATCAGTTTATAACAAACATTTTGAACTTCTCAAAACTGCTGCAGGCCAGACAAATGAATGAATAGTAAGAACTCTACAATGATGGTTTGAATACATTTGAAAAACACACACAAGGGCAGGAAAGCGAGTGAAGAGAGTTAAAAAGATGAGCACTATTCTCTCAAATGCTATATATCTTAAACAAAAGATTGTTTCATGAAGTGTTCTCAGAGCCTTTTGGGAGGTGATATTATGAGTAAGTTTGAAACTTCTGTCACAGTTTCTTGTTTGGCTAAATTATTAAAATAATGTACCTTAGTAATAACACCCACAGTTAGTTTACTAGAGGATAATTTTAATCTTAATATCCATTGTTACTAGTAAATATTTAGGAAAATGTGAATTCTGCTACACTTCTGGGGAATATTTACAGGTATAACATTTTAAAACTTTAAAATTTCCTTTGACCCAGGAATTCTACTTCTAAATATTTATTCTAAGGCAATAGAGATGTGTAAATTATTTAAGTACAAAATATTATTACATCAGTAGTACCTAAAATACTCATTGTCAATCTCCAAACAAGAAGAATTTGGTTAAAAGAAACAAGAATTACATGTGTGTAATAGCAGACAATGCAACAATTAAACCAGGACTATGAAAGATATTCAATAACACTGTATACTTTATTCTGACAGCAAGCAAAAAATGATATATACTAAATGATTTCAACATTTGAATAAAAATTTGTTTAAAAATAAGAAACATAGAAAAACAAAAACTTTAGTAATACTTTAGGTTGAGTCTACCAGATATTTTTATTCCTTCTTAATGTTTACCTATAAATTTCTCCAATGTACATTTATTTTCCTTAAAATTAAATTAAAAATTTATATAACCTGATAATGAGTTGCTTTTAAACATAAACATTACAACATATTTCAAAGCAAAAACTGAACCTGTAAAATTAGTTTATCATCTTTGCTATTATAGGGCTATTCAAAAACTAAGCATAAACCAATAGTAATGTGAATTAAAATTGTGAGTTATTATGAATATAATGCTAAAAATATGTGTCAAGAGTAAAAGGTTAAACAGAAAGATTTTGAGCCAATAATAATCTTTACATATTCTAAAATAGAAGTCACTGAATAACAGCATTCAAAAATGGAGGAATATTGTATCGACTAGTCTTTAGGGAGAGAAGAGAGCAAGGAAGAAAAAAAAGAAAAGGATTAGATGATATAAAAAGAGTGAAGAATTATTTCCTGTCCTTCCACACACAAAAAAAGTGCTGTTATTATACCCATGAAACTACCCTTAATTCTACTCAAATGAGTCAAGCAATTTGCTTTTTTCCAAAACTTGCATCTGTAAAGACTTCATATTGAATAGATGCAAGGGTCAAGAATTAATTAGTAAAAATTTCCATTTCCAGCAACCTGGAGTCCAGAAATGGATACATCTCTTCTTCTTCTGACTATATATACATACATGCATATATACATACACATATGTGTGTGTGTTTATTGCTAGAGAAATATCTGTAAACAAATCTTATTGCATGAATTTATGAGCTAAAAAAGGAATTTAAACTAAGAACAATGGTGGGGACACAGAATTAGGTGAAGTAATCGAGTTAATGTACATATAAAACCCATATGTTGGACCAGATAAAGTCAAGTTTAGTTTTTCCTCATCTTATGGATCTTGAAAGTAAAGAAAAATAAAAAGACACATTCTATGATTGGAACTTATTAGAACAACTCATCTCTTGTAGTCCCTTTCCTCCATAAAGCCAGAAGCACAAAAGTTTGCAGGGGAGTGGGGAAGAAAAACACCAGCCACCCACCAGAGGTTTTAATATGAGTTTGCAACCAAATTTCAAATTTATTTGGAATTTCTGAAGTATCTCAGACCATGAATTAATTTAAAGTGGCTCCCCAACAATATGTAAGATTCTGATCTAGTAACACTGTTCATATTGAGAAATAATTTCTAAGATCTATCCCTTTGCACCATTTGAATTTGAAACATCAACATTATAATAATTTTTTTTTTAAAAAAATAAAAATAAAGGCATCTTAGATGGGGAGTGTCTCTAGTATGTTCCTGGGTACGGATTGCTTATAGAAATATTCCTAGAATGCTTAGAATTCTGAAGAATGGCTCCTTGGAAAACATCACACAGACTATAGTATAAAATGGAGATGCTCCATAAACTAAACACTTCATACTTTGAAATAATCAGACAAAACCCCACCTGCAGACATTTCTTCTATTATTCTGAATCAGAGTGGCTATTTTATAGACTATAGTAACATGCTCAATTTTTTTTTCCTCAAATTATTCTTAATTTCTTCGGTATCTGAAAGATATCTTGGAATCAAAACCGCTCCACAAATTAGGAATGAATGACCTAAAGCAATCAGTGGCCTATGTCCTTGTTTGTTTTCTCGCTTTTTAAAGAGCTTACTAGCTTCAAAAACAAAGCAAAACAGAACAAAGAAAACTAAGACTGGAAAAGGAAACTTTCAGGCACAAAAATGATAATATTCTGGTTGCAAGAAGGATGTTGATACTTTTGCTCCAACTTATAACAATGAATTTTAATTTCAAGATATATTACATAGCTTTATACACACACATAGCATTGATTCACAGAAAATGCCAGATTTTGTATAAAATAGAGAGCATTTGAGACTGTAAATTCTGAGAGGGGTCTTAGGTCACTGGTACCAGAGGAAGTTAGGATATATGAAAAAAGGATATAAAAGAGAAAGAGACTACTCACAGAGCTGGTGCAAAGGGCAAAAGTAGTTGGACTAGGGCACTATATCCAGTCTTCGACCTGTGTTTCTGCAATTTATACTTATTATCAGAACCCTGAGTCAAAAGCTATTTAAAATTTCTAATCTAATTTATCTGTCCTTGCTTAGTGAATAAAGATTAACTGATATCTGAAATTACTAGGAGAATATCACTATTACTATTACCCCCAACACACATACATGTGTATAAAGTTATCAAAGACTCAGAAACACTTTTTCTGATGGGCACTGGGTCAAGAAGGGCGTGTATGCACATATGACTGCTCAGTTATAGGAATAGTACTTGCCCCAGATGATAGCTAGGACATACTACGTGGAAAAAGCAGGAGAAACAGACCTACTCGTGACATAGCATATTACCCTCTTCAAACTATACTCTATTCAATTTTCTCAAAGCATAATTATAAAACAAGGGTAGGGAGAAAAAAAACTAATATTAATGGACTACTTACTGTTTACCAGATACTATACGGGACATGTTTATTATGTTATCACACTTAATAATACAAGTCTGTCAAGCTTGTATTCTTATTCTCATTTTTTCATATGAGGCCATGAGAGATAGAGTAAACTGCCTAATATATTTTAAAGCTATAAAATAGAAACATGGAGATATGAGTCCAAATCTCTTTGACTATAAATGAAGTGCACTGTACCAAACAATAACACTTACACTCATTAAGAGTGCAGCATGTGCCAAGCCTTTTGTAGATAAATTACATTTTATCCTTTCAAAAAACACTGTAAGTGTTATTTCTCCCTTTATAGAGTAGAAAAATAAAATTTAAGAGATTAAGTAACAACCAATGGCATAAATTTTAATGGCTGGAGCCAAGAGAGAAATCCATATCTGTGTAACTCCAAACTCTAAGTACTTACCTTAATTTCCTTCCTCTGTGTTTACAATTCTTGCCTGGAAACTTTTACTCACACTGGGACTAGCTTTGACCCCTTGGAGGTCTTAGTCTAAATAAATAGAATTAGCTCACAAAATCTATGACACCATTAACCTCAGGATTTTTAGCACCCTGACAGGGCTTATAATAGCCTGCCTGAGGACTCCTGAGACCAACCTATAGTTTAAAAAAATTAGAGTTTATTACAATAAGGGAAGACTCCCTACAAAAAAAATGCATGCCTCTCCTCAAACAAAAAAATAGATAAGGTTATATAGAATTTGGAGATGGGAGTAGAGAAATGAGGAGTTTAGATCCATTTTATTAAATGGTGTTTGGCTCAAAGTAAAGCAGATGTATGTGTAAAAATGTTAGTATTATTCCTGGTGTGCAAAGTAGATTCAGGGTTGTGTTTTTGTTGGAAAAGATAATGTTCAGATAAATATGAAATCCTATGTCTAGAAATTCCTTATCCAGAACTCTGCAAGACTGCTTCTATGCATCAGAGACTCAGATCATTCATGTAAGTGGAGGTTGTTCTGTTCATAGTGAAATGGTATCCAACTGCAAAGTTTCTGAGGGTATATAATTTTAGTCCTCACAAAATTAAGTATTGTCCCTTTGTTAAAGAATAAATGCGGTTTTTACAGATTTATAGGTGGAGCATGCAACTTTTTAAACCTATTTTTAAAAGTGTTTTTATCAAGACTTACTTAAGTCACATTTCTTCCCCAAATTACAACATTGCCCAGCACCTTCCTAGTTGAATGCCATTCCAATATCTCAATGTCTAAAAACCCATGACAAGCAAGAAGGCACTCTGGAGACATGATAGAGAGAGAAAAGTGGAGAGCAAGGAGAGTGAGTTACTGCCAGATAATATCACTGAAGAAGGTGGAGAGCTTCCTGGATGGTGAGTAGGGCATAGCAATGGGCTTTGTGGACTGTGAGGTACAGTCATCTGACAGTACAAAGGAATAAATGCAAGAAGGAATATCTCAACTTCTCCTCTTCTCTGTGAATCAATGGGAAGAGAAAAGGTGGCCCTTCATTGGAAAATTCTTTAAGAAATGTTTTGATTTCAATGTTAACTTCAGGAAGAGGAGGAAACAGAAATCACTGAAAAAAAATTAATTTTCTCATTCAAAGCATAGTGGAAAGACTGGCAGGGAAAATGATAGGAGGGAGAATAATAGTAGTCTTGCTGATGGTTATGCCTTGAATTGTCTTTCAACTGCATAAAGGTTTAAGAAGTAGAATGTTGGAGATATAACCAAAGGAATTGATTATACTTAAAAGAAGAGAATGCTGTTACTGAATTTAGTTATTAAGGAAGATTGTAGAATTCACCATTTCCCAAGGTACAAATGAAAACTCAGAGTTCTGTTCTTATGTGGCAGAAATTACTAGACATTCCTTAATATCTGTTTCTATTTGCTCTCTCTTGTTAATAGAACCTCCAGTTCTAACTGGGCACACAGCTGTGTAACTAAAAAATACATTTTTCCAGGCTCCCTTGAAGCTAGATGTGTCCATGTGACTAATTTTTGACCGAGAGAATGCAAAAGAAAGTGAAGTGTACCCAGTAAATCCCCTTTATTGAATTTTTTCCCTATTCTTTTGCTAGTGATGGCTGGAACCTGAGCAACATCCTGGAGCATGAGATAAAAGCCACTTCCTAGGAAAACAGAGCAGCAACCTGGAAAGTTTCTTGATTATTTTGTGAAGCTATCACACCAGAGCTAGACTGCCAACCTCCACTCATCTTTTTCATGTGTAAGAAGCATCTTGTTTAACTGAGTCATTTGTGGCTCTCTGTCACACACAGCCACATACATTTCTAGATGATGCATTGATCTTTTGCTTTAATAGCAAAGCCCTAGGATTGGCTATATTGTGCCTCCCTCTAATGTGGAGTATCACAAAACTGAATCAGTTACAGAGGCGAATTGGAATCAAAATATAGTAAATAACATTCTTGGACAAAAACATGGTACTGTATTTGAAACAAATCAAAATTGAATGAAATTCTCACAAGGTTAATTTTTAAAATGGAGGCAATGCAAATACAGTGGTCAAGAATACAGATTCTGGAAATCAAATCCTTTCTCTGCCACATACTTTGTAAATTTGGCCAAATTACTTTGCTTCTTTTTACCTCAATTTTCACATCTGTAAAATGAGAATAATTATAGAATCTGTTCTCTAGGGCTGTTGTGAGGAGCAAATGAGTTAATATATGTGAAATACATCGAGCAATGCCTGGTGAATAATAATATTAACTAGCCTACCTAACTAAAAAATTTTTTTTCCCATTTCCATAAATAGCTAAGTTGAAGGGTAGACAATAGGATGCACTCTTTGACTAGGAAAACAAATTTAATAGAAGGTGGCACCTGATATTACTCCATACAGTATTGGAAAGAGAATTTGTCACCCATGAACTAACTTCCCATAGATCGTTCCAAATGTGTAGGGAGAGCTGGCATAATTCAATTTTAGGGTTTGCGAAATGTCACCAAGCTGTCAATGAAATGAAAAACTCTATAATATATTTTAAAAATAACCTGAGGTATCTTTTCCATTAAATTGGTTGCCTCCCAAAGCTGACTACTATAGTTAATAATGAATAACTTTAAGTAATTATGTGATATAATTTTCCTATTTTATTGATATGTAACTAGGTCATAAAATAAGTCCCAAAAGTAATTTATTAAATATTTTTAAAAAGGTCTTCACATGTTATGTTTTAATTTCCTTTAAGAGAAAAAATTATAATTTTCTGTAGAACTTTCATCGAAAGTTAAAATTACAAAAAGTTACAGATATGGAAACATTTTAACAGTTTTTTTTAATTTATAGATTTTCATATAAACCAGACAGGGATGTGAGAACATATTTTCAATAAAGTGAATAGGTTAAAATGTTGTGACTGTCAGAATCCAGTCAAGAGATGCTCCTATTCCCCATCTTCTCTTATTGTCAGGTTTTTTTTTCCCCCTTGATATATTATCTCAGTTTTTAAATGACTTCTCTTCAGCATGTTGAATGAAAATATGCTGGCCAATTCAAATCTTCATCACCATTCAGTACACTAACGATAATTTATAAATAGGAAGCTTGAAAGGCTTAGCTGGGAAAACACAAAAGCTCAAAGAAGAATCTCTCAGGATGAGCAGCTGGCCTTTTTCTTCTTGTAGAATTGCAGTTTATAAACTTCCTCTCTCTATGAGTCTTTTGCACCATACTGGGAAACTTCCAAATATAACTCAGTTACAGAAGCATCTGAAGAAGCTAAAAAAATCCATGCTGATCCACAGTAGAAAATATATGACGTTCAATAGTTGTCAAAAATATTTCACCTTTGCAGCTGTTGAACCTATAATGACAAGGACTAAGAAGTGGTTGACAACAAGAACAACAGTTAGTACTCACTCGAGAGTTGAAGGGAATTTGAAATGAATCTTAAACAGTAGAGGATACATTACATATTTTTTAAAGTGCCTTTCGTATATTTAAAACATACTAACATAATTTCCCACCATTAAATGCCCATGTATTCTAAAGTTTTAATTTTTTTCCTTAGCCTACATATGTTGACAGTCAACATTTATTAAGTTCCTCTTGTGCCTGAAACTTTACTGGACATCTTGTAGTTTGTTTGCTCAGAGGTATATTCTACCAAATTTTGCCTATTCCAAACCTATAAACACAGACTTGTTAATGCTGAAGAGCACCAGAGTTCTCAGTCTAGGTAGGCAAAAGTATTGAAAATACTTTAATATTGTGCTGTTCAAACTTCATAATTAGTATAGGGGAAATTAATTGAAGGAGTTTTTGTAAAAATCAATATAAGGTAACTCAGAAGCATGACTGAAACTTTTTCTCCTTGTTTGTTTTGGAATTTCACTGGGTGAAATTTTATTTTTAATTCTGCTTCCATCTGTTCTAGTCAGAGTTCTGCTTGAGTTACTTTGGTAACTAAAGAGAACCAGAAATCTCACAGACTCAATACAAAGGCTGAAGAAGCAAGTCTGAAAACAGACCAAAAGACATAGAAGCCAAGAAACAGAAACTTCAGTTGAAATCATGTCATCA
Organism: Eonycteris spelaea; assembly: GCA_003508835.1. Classification (NCBI taxonomy): domain Eukaryota; kingdom Metazoa; phylum Chordata; class Mammalia; order Chiroptera; family Pteropodidae; genus Eonycteris; species Eonycteris spelaea. The sequence continues at coordinate 2,949,324 of PUFA01000127.1, read as the reverse complement.
GTTGAATCTGGTGAAAATGTCACTGCTACTACTCCCAGTAGCATGGATGAATTAATGACTAGATACCACCACAGCTTCCAGGATAACCACTAGTGTGTATATGAAACATTGTACCTCACCACTGCTAACATTCTATTAGAATTTCTATGCCACCATCATCATGAACACTGCTATTCCTGTACATTGTATAATACTGCTAGTATCCCTGCCTCTAGACACAAGGTGCTACTGCTGCACCACAGACAGAATTCTAAATTTTTTCTTTCTTTTTATTACTTCCTCTACACAGCAAGTTTATAGGTAGGATCATGGAATTGGTTTATGTTAAAAACCCATGTGTTACCTGAGAGAAAATTTGGAGGGAAAATCTACCTCTTCTTTTTAACCCCAACGAATTTGAGATTTTAGTAAATGAGAATTACAACTACTAAAAAATATTTTTAAATAAGTATTATATATATAAATATATATATATACGAAGAGATGAGATTGAAAGAACCATAAATGCTTAATTAAAGCAGAAGACAAGAAAAAGGAGAAAAAGACACAAAAACCAAATGTAACAAATACAAAATGGAAACATGACAAATATAAAACCAACTACATGAATCATACTGTAGATATGAATGGTTTGAAATCACAGATTTTAAGTGAATAAACAACAACGTCCAACTGGTACCAAGTCTTTAAATGACATAAACTACACTAGTCATAAAAGGAGCAAATAAAAAATCTGAATAGCCCTATAAACATTAAAGAAATCTAAATAGTGATCAATAACTTTCCAAAAAAGAAAATGTAATGTCTATATGGTTCACTGGTGAATTATAATCATCATGTAAGGAAGAAATATACCAGTTGCAGTTTCTGTGATCTCTTTCAGGAAAAAGAAGCAAAGGGAATATTACTTAACTCAGTTTATAAGGTTAACATTACTGTAATAACTAAAAGATAAAGACATTGCAAGAAAGGGCAACAGAATACCAATATTTGTCATGAATATAGATGCAAAAATCTTTAATAAATATTAGCAATCAAATACAACAATTTATGGAAAGAATTATGCACTATGAACCAGTAGTATTTATTCCAGTTATGCAAAGCTGGTTCGACATTGAAAATCAAATCAAAGTTACCTCCTGCATCAACATTCTAAAAAGAAAATTATAGTAATAATATTATTTGTGCAGAAAATATCATTTCACAAAATTCCAAATCAATACTTATTAAAACTCAAATAAATTAAGATTAGAAGGGGAACTTAACTCAAGCTCATAAAAACATTGCAAAACAAACAAACAAAAACAAACAAACAAACAAACAAAACAAAACACATCTACCATACCTAATGCTGAGATTTTCTTTCCTCCTAAGGCAAAATGGCCTGATCTCCTCAAAGATGATTTCTCTCACCACTCTATTTAAAATCATCCTGAAAATCTTAGCTAATGCAATAAGACAAGAAAATTATACACACACACACACAACACACACACACACACAGATCAAAAAAGGAGAAGCAAACTGTCTCTGTTCACAGATGTCAGGATTGTTTATTTAAAAGATCCCAAATAATCAATAAAAAAAATTCCTGAAACTTACAAGCAACTATAGTAGTGTGACAGAATGTAAAGTTAATATGCAAAGTCAGTCCACTTTCTATAAATCAATACTGAAAAATTAAAATTTGCAATTTAAATAATTCAACATATCATAGCACCCCAAATTAAAAATTCTGTATAAATCTAAGAAAATACGTATAAGATCTATATACAGAAAACTATAAATTCTGATAAAAGGCATTGAAGAATATCTAATAAATAGATATTTTGTGTTTTGAATTGGAAGACTCAATATTGTTAAGATGCCAATTCTTCCAGTTTATGTATGGATTCAACACAACTTCAATCAAAATCCCGCAGCCAATTTGTAGATACACACAAAGAGTTTCTCAAGTTTAATATGGAAAAGCAAAAGACCTAGAATAGCCATCAAAATTCTAAAAAAGAAGAATGAAGCTCATAACTCATACTACCTCATCTTAAAATTTTACTATAAAGCTATAGTATCAAGCCATTGTAGTATGGTTAAAGAATAGATATATTGACGCAATGGAACAAAATAGAGAGCCCAGAAATGGACTCACACAAATATAGTCAATTCATCTTTGACAAAGGAACAAAGACAGTCTTTGTTCCATTCAACAATTGGTGCTGGAATAACTGAGCCTCTTATGCAAGAAAATAAATCTAGACACAGACCTTATGGTTTTCCACAAAATGAAACACAAGATAGATCACAGAACTTAACATAAAATACAAAATCATCAAACATCTAGTGATGAAACAGGTTTCCAGGGACTAAGGGATAGGGTTTATTTGTATAAAATGCAGTGGATGTTTTTAGAACAATGAAACTATTCTGCATGATATTACAATGATTTCCTTCCAAGGAATACAAATCAGAAGAAGGAGGAAAAGATATAGAGTTACGTTAGAGTAGAGAAACCTGACAAACACTATCATGTAGAGATCAGGTAATGCCAATATCAATAAGTTATATTGTAGTCTGTAACACTTGATATGATGCGTAAATAATGTACTTTATCTCTGTAGTTTCTTCACAAAAACTGATGACTCTAATCATAAATGAACACATTAGAGAAATTCCAATTTAGGAACATGCTAAAAAGTATCTACTGGTATTCTTCAAAAACTCTCAAGGTCATCAACAACAAGGGAAGTTGAGAAACCATTGCATTTGAGAAGGAAAATGGGAACAACTAAATATATGTGGATATCCTTAGTGGGACCCTGTAACAGAAAAAAAAATATTACTTAAAAAACTAAGAAGACCTGCATAAAGTTAGGATTTAATTCAATAATAATATATCAATATTGATTCATTAACTGTATTAAGTATACATACTAGTTTAAGAATATTAATACTGGATATGGGGATAGGAGAACTCTGTGTATTGTCTTGTAAGGTTTCTCTAATCTAAAATATCCTTAAATAAACCCTGAAGATTTAGTGTTGCTAAAATTCTTCAGCAATCTTCCTTCTTATCTAGGAGCTAATCTGAAAGCAGTAAGGCAAGAAACCAATCCACAACAGCAACTATTGCAGCAATAGATAATGAGAAAGAAACTAGCTAGTAGCAAAAAAAGAGACTGGACTGAGGCCGAGAGATGAATTGTGAAATACAGAAATAAAATGAAAGAGCATGATTACTTTAATTAATTTAGCTAACCATGTTACCATTAAACATATAATATATACAAGGAAAGGAGAAATTTCCCAACATGAGAAGGCCAACAATACAGTCTATAAATTGCTGCGAAGATATAAGTAGTAGCTAGGTTATCTGTGTTTAATTTACTCTTTGTTTTAAACCATGCTTCTCGCAAAAGTATAGCAGTAGATTGCCTGGGATTCAGATAGACTTAGTGTTAAATTCTAAAATTTATGCATTATTAGTTATCTGACTCTTGCAAAGTTACACAAAGACTAATGTATTCCTTTTCTTAATCTACAACTGAATATAATTTATCTTTTAGAGTTTTTATTATTTAAGATTAAAAGAAAAATTATAAGTTCAGTGCCTGACATATAACAAGTTCTGTGAAATAGTAACCCTTTCATTTCATATTTAAGTCACTAGTTTATAGGTATATTTTAAAATATATTCTTCTGTAACAAGGAACAAAGAATCAGACTTGTCCAGAGAAACAGAAGCCACTTGAAAAGCCCACTGGAAAAACTAGAACAATTTACAACTCATTTTTTTAAATGTTGTGTTAGATTTACTCATGTGATAATATAATATAGCTGAGCTTGTATGAATATGAATTAATGAATAAGTAAATAATGAGAGAGGTACAATTATCTTTGTGGATGTATTTTATATAATGTAATACAGATACTGCCCTTTCAGGAGGTGGAGCTTAATTATTTTCTTAAATGTGAATAGGATTTAATAACTCATTTCCAAAGAATAAAGAACAAACTATATGATGTTTTGAAAAATGCCAAACTGTAGAGACAGTACAGCAGTTGTCAAGGGTTGAGAGTGGTGCTGAATTGGCAGAGTACATCAAGATTTTTAGGACAGTAAAAATATTCTGTATAGTACTATAATGATGGATATATAATCATTGTGTATTTTTCTAAAACCCATAGAATGTGTACACCAAGAGTATACCCTAATGTAAAGTACAGACTAATAATGAGTCACTGTAGTTATTGATTGTAATAAAAGGACCAGTCTTGGAAGTTTGGGGTGGGGGTGTTGATAATGGGGGAAGCTATGCATGTGTGGGTGGCAGAAGGGTACATAGAAAATCTCTGTATCTTCTCATTAACTTCTGTGAACTTGTAACTAAAAAATATAAAAACTATTTTTTAAAAAGAATAAAGTACTGAAAGGGAAAAAGAGTTTAACTTTATAGTGGAGAAACTGGCAGACCCACCTTATTAAGTGATTTTCAAGTTCTATTTTTATTTTTACAGAATTTCCATAATGTTTTCCAGAGTGACAGAATTAATTGAATTTTCACCAATGACACACAAGTGTCACCTTTTTCAAATTTTCACTTGTTATTTTCTTGTCTTTTGATAATAGCCACTCTATCCAGGTGTGAGGTGAATAGCCTCTATGGTTTACAATTTGCATGACGATTAGTGTGTTGAGCACCTTTTTCTTTTTCTTTTTTTTTTTTAAAAAATTTATTTGTTTGTTATTATGGTGACATTGGTTAATGAAATCCAATAAGTTTCACGCTGTACACTTTAACAATAAAGCATATATATATTCCACTGTATATTCACCTCCCATAAATAGATTGCTTTGTCACCACATGTTTGACCCCTTTCTTGTCTATCTCCCCCTTTCCCCACCCCCTACCTTCTGGTAACCACTAGTCTACAGTCCATGTCCATGAGTCTCTGTTTGTTTTGTTCTGTCCTTTGTTGTTTTTAGGTTTATATCCCACATATAAGTGATATCATGTGATTTTCAGCTTTTAACTGTCTGGCCCGTTTGCTTAGCATGATTATCTTGAGTTCTTCCATGTTGTCACAAATGGCAAGTATTTCATCTCTTCTTATGACTGATTATACTGCATTGTATATATGTACTACAGCTTCTTTTGCCATCATCTACCACAGATTGCTGCTATGACATTGGTGTGCATATCTTTTTCAGATATGGGTTTTCAAGTCTTTGGAGTAAATACCCAGTAGAGGGATTGCTGGGTCATATGGTAGATCAATTCTTAGTTTTCTCAGGAACCTCCATACTGTTTTCCACTGTGGCTGTACCAATTTGCAGCCCACCAGCAGTGTATGAGGGTTCCTTTTTTCTGCATCCTCTCAACATTTGTTAATTACTTGTCCTGTTGATTATAGCTGTTCTAACATGTGTGAGATGGTATCTTGTTGTGGTTTTGATTTGCATTTCCTAATAGCTAACAATGTTGAGCATTTTTTCAAGCATTGTGTTGGCCATTTGTATGTCCTCTAGGGAGAAGTGTCTGTTCAGGTCCTCAGCCCATTTCCTGTTGGATTGTTTGTTTGTTTTTGTTGTTATTGAGTTGTATGATTTCTTTGTATATTTTGGATATTAGGCCATTATCGAGGCATTACTTGGAAAATGTATTTTCCCATTTGGATGGTTGCTCTTTACCTTGTTGATATTTCTTTTGCTGAACACAGAAGCTTTTTAGTTTTATGTAGTCCCATTCATTTATTTTGCCTTTATTCCCTTGCCTTTGAGGTCAAATCCATAAAATCCTCTTTAAGTCCAAGGTCCTTGAGTTTCATTCCTATGTTTTCTTTCCATGCATTTTATTATTGTAGTTCTTAAATCCATTTAGAGTTAATTTGGTGTGTGGTGATAGACAACAGTCTAGTTCATTCTTTTGCAGGCAGCTTTCCAGTTTCCCAGCACCACCTTATAATGTTTTTTGGCTTTTTTGTCAAAAATTATTTGCCCTTGTAAATATGCATTTATTTCTGGACTCTTGATTCTGTTCCACTGGTCCGTGTGTCTGTTTTGCTGCCAATACCATGCCATTTTGATTACTGTCACTTTGTAGTATAATTTGAAGTTGGACAGAGTGATACTCCAGCTTTGTTCTTTTTCCTCAGGATGGCTTTGGCAATTTGGGGTCTTTGGTGCTCCCATACAAATCTGATCGTTTTTTTCTTCTATTTTTTTAAAAAATGCCAATGGGAGTTTGATGGGGATGCATTAAAAATGTATAATACTTTAAGGTAATATGCTCATTTTAACTATGTTGATTCTTCCAATCCAAGACATGGATAATCTTTCCATTTCTTTGTATCTTCTTTGATTTCTTTTAATAGGGTCTTACAGTTTTCGTTATATAGGTCTTTAGATGTTTCAATAAATTTATTCCTAGGTATTTTATTCTTTTTGTTGCAATTGCAAATGGAATTTTTTCCACTTCTTTTCTGACACTTTGTTAACGCTATGGATTTTCAAACACTGATTTGTATCCAGAAACTTACCGTATTTTCTTATGGTTTCCAGTAGTGTGCTGTGGAGTTCTTAGGATTTTCTATGTAGAGGATCATGTCATTTGCAAAATCGTGACAGTTGACTTCTTCATTTCCTACTTGGATGCCTTTTATAGCTTTCTCTTTTCTGATTCTCCTCGCTGGGACCTCCAATGTTATATTGAATAACAGTGGTGATAGTGGACAGCCTTGCCTTGTTCCTGATCTTAGAGGGAAAGGTTTTTAGTTTTTCACCATTAAGTATAATGTTGGCTGAGGGTTTGTCAGAGATGGCCTTTATTATGTTAAGATAATTTTTTTCTATATCAATTTTGTGAAGTGTTTTGATCATAAATGAATGCTGTATCTTGTAAAAGGCTTATTCTGTATCTATTAATATAATTTTGTGATTCTCATTTTTAAATTTGTTTATGTGGTAATCTCATTAATCAATTTGCATATGCCGATCCATCCCTGTACCTCTGGGATGAAGCCCACTTTGATCATGGTAAAATCTTTTTAATATATGCTGTATTCAGTAGGTTAGTATTTTTTTAGAATTTTTGCATTAGTGTTCACAAGAGATATTGGTCTGTAGTTTTCCTTTTTGTGTGTTATCCTTGCCAGATTTTGGTATTAGAGTAATTTGGACTCATAAAATGAGTTGGAAATTTTGCCTCCTCTTCAAATTTGGCAGAGTTTGAGGAGAAATAGGTACTGAATCTTCTTTTAATTTTGTCAGAATCACTGGTGAAGCCATGTGGTCCTGGACTTTTACTTTTTGGTAGAGTTTGATGATTGTTTCAACTTCCATATTGCTGATCAGTCTATTTAGATTTTCGGTTCTTGATTCAGTCTAGGAAGGTTGTATTTTTCTAAGCACTGGTTCATTCTAGGTTTATTAAATTTGGTGTTTATATACTTTATAGTATTCTGCATGATCTTTTATTTCGCAATGTCAGTTGTAATTTCCCTCTTTCATCCCTGATTTTGTTTATTTGTGTCCTTTCTCTTTTTCTTTAGTGAGCTTAGCCAGGGGTTTGTCAATTTTATTAACCTCCTCAAGAACCAGCTCTTTGTTGCATTTATTTTTGCTATGTTTTTTTGTTGTTGTTTTGTTTTGTTTTCAATTTCATTTATTTCTGTGCTAATTTTGATGATTTCTTTCCTTCTGCTGACTTTAGGCTTCATTTGTTCTTCCTTTTCTAGTTTATTAAGATGAAGTATTAGGTTTTTATTTGGGTTAGTTCTTATTTTTAGGGATAAGCCTGTAATGATTTGAAATTTCCTCTTATAACCACTTTTGCCATGTCCCAAAAGTTTTGATATGTTGTACTATCATTATATTCATTTATATGTATCTCTTGAACTCTCTTTTTATTTCTTCTCTGACCCAGTTAATCTTCAGTAGCTTATTGTTTTAATCTCCATGTATTTGTGGTTCTTCCTGATTTCTTTCTGCAGTTGATCTCTAGTTTTAAAGCATTATGATCAGAGAATATGGTTGGTATATATTTCAACCTATAATTCATTGACACTAGCTCTGAGTCCCAATATGTGGTTGATCCTTGAGAATGTTCCATGTTTCAATAGAGAGCAATGTATAAGCAGCTGTTTGGAGATGGAAGCTCTGTAAGTGTCACTTATGTCCCATTGTTTCTAATGTGTCATTTAAGGAATTTTTTTTTTTTATTGATCTTCTGTTTAGATGATCTGTCCATATCCATTAGTGTGGTATTAGGTACCTACTATGATAATGTTTTGGTCTGTTTCTTCCTTTAATTCTGTTAGTAATTGCTTTACATATTTTGGGGCCTCCTGATTGGAAAGAACAGATGTTAATAAGTGTTATGTTTTCTTTGTGCATGATTCCCTTTATCATTAGGAAGTGTTCCTCAATGTCTTTCTTTACTTTTTGATTTTGAAATCTATTTCATCCGAATATTAGTATTACTACTCCTGCTTTTCTCTGAATGTCATTTGATTGAAATATCATTTTCCATCCTTTCACTTTGAGTCTACATTTGTCTTTGAAGCTGAGATGTGTCTCCTGGAGGCAGTATATGATTGGATTTTGTTTTTTCATCTATTCTGCAATCTGTGCCTTTTCATTTATGAGTTTGGTCCATTAACATTTAGGATGATTATTGAAATATGAGATCTTCTTATAGCCATTTTATCTTTTGCTTTGTGGTAGCTCGGTGTTTTCATTGCTTCCTTGTCCTTGTGTTTCTGTTTTATTTAGTTGACTTTTGTAGGTTTTCCCTCTGGTCCTTCTTTTTGATGTTATGAACACCAATTCTGAATCTTTGGTGTGTGGTTACCATCACAAATATGTAAAGGATAGTTATGTATATACAGTCATCCATTTTCTTCTGCGCATGCCTTATCTTCATTCCCCTTTGTGAATTTGGATCTTCGAATCCTCCCTTTTTTCAATCATTGTTGTCTCGATTTGTCCCTATGTATGCTGAACATTCATTACTATCTTGTTTATAGGAATTCTTAATATTTAAGCTTATAATGCCTGTTCTTAGTAAGGGTTTGCACTCTTCTGCTTCTGTTTTGCTGATAGTCACCTTACTCCTAATTATGGTTTTTGTTTTTGTTTTTATTTTTTATTTTTGGTTATTTTGTTTTAGGTGAGCTGACCCTTTCAGGATTTCCTGTGCAGGCCTCATAGTGAAGAATTCCCTCATTTTTTGTATGTCTGGAAAAGTCTTAATTTCTCCTTCATATCTAAAGTAGAGCTTAGCTGGATGCATTATTCCTGACTGGTAGTTCTTTTCCCTTAATAGTTTGAATATTTGATTCTACTCCTTACTGGCTTGTAAGGTCTGTGCTGAGAAGTCCAATGGGTTTTCTTTTATAAGTTACTGTCTTCTTCTCCCTGGCTGCTTGCTGCTCCAGCTCTTTCCTTAGATTTGGGAAATTCTCATCAACTATTGCCTGAAAATGCTTTGTTGCCCCTGTTCCTTTTCTCGCCTTCGATAATGCCCATTATTCTTATGTTTCCTCTCTTGATGGTATCAGCTAGTTCTTGTATTTCTCTTCATTATTTTTCATTCTTCGGTCTCTCTTCTTCCGTCTGATTTATTTCTAGATTTCTGTCTTCAGTATCACTGATCCTTATACATTCACATTATGTGGACTCTATCTCTACAAGCCTGCTATCATTTTTCAACTCTTGCAGTGTGTGTTTTTTATCTCCAGAAGATCTTTTCTGTTCTTTTTGAGGATTTCAATCTCCTTGCTCTGATCATCCAGCTGTTTTTTTCAATTCCTGAAATTGTTGATATGACTTGTTTTGGATCTCACTGAGTTTTTTTTAGAAGTACCATCCTGAATTCCTCTATCTTTTAGGTTGCATATTTCTATGTCTGTAAGCTATTTTCTAGAGATTTTTTCTCTTTCTTTCTGATACGCATTGTCACCATGGTTGTTTTACGGTGTTTAATGGACTATTGCTCTGCCTGGGCATTAATGGAAGTGTAATTTGCTTTTTTACCAGAAAGAAGATTTATTATATAAAGATGTCTCTTTTGCCTGTAGTAAAGAAGGCGCTTTTCTTTTGGCTTCCAGTAGGTGGCATCCAAGCCTCTTGGATCTCTGCTCTATATAAAAAGGGTTAATAATGCCTTTTTATTCTCTTGTATATATTTAGTCACACTTGCTAACCTCAGTTTCAGTCCCTGTCAGTGTTAGCAACATTCCAGTAGCATTTGTTCAGTTTGTACCATGATGTTCAGTTTCAGAGAGTATAAGGGGAGGGGTCCTCTGGATTGGGGTTTGGGGGCTGAGGCTCTTCCTCGATTTTGCAATCACTGGTAAAAACCAATTGTTGTTTCTCTGCTTTCCTGCTTCTCTGCTTTCTGCCCTGATGGCTGTGCCTGCCACTGGCCAGGTGGAGCTCACAACTCTCCCAGGCAGGTCTGTTCAGGGAAGTCTCCACACTTCTCCCTCTGCCTCCTCCTACAGTAAACTCCGGTGGCTGCGAGAGGCAGAGTCTTTGTTTCGCCCAGTCCACTGCCCGCTCCCCTGGGTTCTGACCTGTGGTAGCTCTTATGTGCAGATCTCATGCTCGATGTGCTAGTGTGAAGTTGGGTGTTTTTTGTTGAGTTTTAGATGTTCAGCTTATTGTTGTTTTCAAGGGGAGAAATATGGAAACGTCTCTCACTCTGCCATATTTCTTATAATGAGCACTTTTCAAGTTCATGTTAGTCATCTATATGTTTTTGGGAAATGTCTATTCAGATCCTCCACCTATTTGTTAATCAGATTTTTTTGTTTTTTGCTGTTGAAGTTTATATGAGTTTTTTTACATATTTGGATATTAATGCCCTTATTAAACAAATGTTTTGCAAATATTTTTCCCATTCAGCAGGTTGCCTTTCATGTTGTTGTTTTTCTGTTCTGGGCTGAAGTTTTTAGTTTGATGTAGTCCAATTTGTTTTATTTTTTATTTTTGTTGCCCCCTGCTTTTTGTTTCAAAATCCAATAAATCATTGACAAAACCAATGCTAAGGAGCTTATCTCTTATGTTTTTCTTCTCGGACTTTTATAATTTTAGGTCTTACATTCAGGTCTATAATCACTTTGAGTTGATTTTTGTCTACAGTATAAGATAGTGATCCAGTTTAATTCTTTTGCATTTGGCTGTCTATTTTTTCCTAATACCATTTATTAAAGACACTGTCCTTTCTGCATTGTATATCCTTGTTTCCTTTGTCATAAATTAACCAAACATAGCGCAAATAGCAAATATTTGACTGTGTACGTGTGGATTTATTTTGAGGCTTTTTGTTCTGTTCCAGTGATCTGTTTGTTTGTTTTTATTGCAATAAAGACTGTTTTGATTATAATAGCTTTGTAATATAGTTTGAAATGAGGGAGCATGATGCTCCAGCTTTGTTCTTTCTTTCTTAAGATTGGTTTAGCTATTCAGGGTCTTTTGTGGTACCAAAGAATTTTAGAAATTGTTTGTTCTATTTCTGTGAAAATGCCATCAGAATTTTTGATAAAAATTACACTGAATCTATAGATTTCTTTTGATTGTATGGACATTTTAACAATAGTTAGTCTTCCAATCCGTGAGCATAAAAATATCTTGTCATGCATTTAGTCCTTCTTCGACTCCTAACATCAATGTCTTAGAGTGTCCAGGTCTCTCTCCTTGGTTAAAGTTATTCTTATGTATTTTTAGTTTTCTTTTTTTTTTAATTTTAGTTATAAATGGTATCATTTTTCTGAATTTATCTTCAGATAGTTTGTTATTAGTGTATAGAAATACAAGTTATTTTTCATATTAATTTATAGTAACTTCATATATTTTCGTGTTCTACAGAATAAACCAAACATAGGTCATGAACATCATTAAATTCTAAATTATTTTCTTTTAATTAGAAATTATGGGAAGATCATCTCTGACTTAAAAATAAAGTTATATTGATTGTAGGGTCAAGGATTAACATTTGGACCAGAAAAAAAAATCAAGAATAACTTTCAACACAAATAAAACACAATTAAAGCTTTTAAACTTTGGACTATTTTATTATATTTGGTTGGTGAAGCAGCTCTCTAAATATAGGTCTTTAATCCTTCTCCCATGGTCTATCCTTGGATCAGCAAACAGAAATGAGATGCTGGTTTTTTTTCCTCTGCAAGAGCTGCTCTTAAAAAGTTGCCTTCTCTCTATGCCCTGATTCTTCTCTTTATTCATTTTATCACAGATTGGGACTTTAGAAAGCACTTTGTGGTAAGTAATCAGCTTTGGCAGTGGTGATTTAGGAGATGATGGTGGAGGTGTTAGTGAAGGAAGTGGTTGTGGGTTATGGTACATTGAATTCTGAAACTGTATAGACCCTCCAAGGCAAGCATACTCAGAGATTATAAGGGGAGATTTACAAAATGAGAACTCTGTTCGCAATAGATTCTGATATTGTAATTTTTTCATATATTTATGTGCTTAAATTTTCAAAAATATTGAAGTAAAGTAGGAGATAATTCTACAGATATGTATTATTAGAATGTTTTGCTATGAGTTAGAAACCATACAGATCAATTTCTGATTTAGTTCTCAGTGTGGAAAGAACAATAGAAGAAACCATTGAATAGAAAATGTTTTCTAAGGTAATTCATATAGCTTATTCATTATAAAACACTTGACAATGAATAAATAGGAAAAAATAGTATAGGATCTATCGAATATACTGTAAATTAAAAAAAAAGCATCATTTGAGATTTCCCCAAAAAAGCATACCTATGAGATTAATCTCCTATTTTTGATTAAAGATATTCTTAGAAAATGTGTGCTTTAAAAGTCGAAGACATAAAAGCAAGAGATTTAGGATAATAAAAACTCGAATGAGATTTTTAAAAATAAAAGGTTATAGTGCAATTTGCTGCTTTGTTTGTTCAGTCTCACTTTCCTTTTTGTCTGATAACAAAAGCACTTTTTATAATCTGATGTGCTCTCTCACATGGTAAGACTGTCAATCACATACTAGCTTCATGCCTTGTGAAACCAGGCTGGGTCATCTGAGTGTCCCCTTAACCTTGAGATGCACTGAAGGGTCCATGGGTGGTTACACCCAGAGCAAATGTCCTTATATTCAGACATAACATAGAATCCTGGAAGAAGGAAATCTCTCTTTTTCTGGGATCCTGGGTTGCCAGGAATCACATGAATCAGGCAATGCTTATGTGCTCATAATTTACCTCACAATTACAATGACAACTCTAAGACAGACAAGTAAACTCCAGTTCACAGATGAAAGACAGCATTCAGAGAGATGAACACCCTCTTCAAGTTCAATCAGAGATTAAGCATAACCTTGGGAGTTTTCAGAAGATACTATTAACTTTTGCTTGTTAAGAAAATGCACAAGGGTCTTTATTTTCACTTCTTTGACTTTCTGCTCACTTTTGAAGATATTATGCTTCTTAACACCTTATCACAGAAATGATAAAGGGTCAGCTATTCCCCAAAGCATTAAATCTTGTTAACACTCACTATTCTATAACGGGGGGCTGCGGGGGGGGGGCAGTGGGAAGAGAACGAAAAATAATCCCTATTATCATGTTTATTTTGACTAAGCTCAAGAATGCTTATGTCTCAGATTTAAATAGTGCTCTGTATCACAACATTGTCTCACACTTTTTAAAGGGAAACAGATGCCTTTGTTTCAAGCCTGTCGGAGAGCTTAGCTTGTGCAGTGTTGTTACTACTGCATGCACACTATCATAGCATGTGGCAGCGGTAGAGCAGTGACCCAAGCCACACTTCCCTTGAATGTGAAAACATATTGGAAAATCCCTCTAAGCTTTTGCCTCAATTTACTCTGCCAATTTGTTCTGTGTTTTCTCTCCTGGCTGGGATGATGTGTGAAAAAGTGGCCTTTGACCATACCTGACGCAGACCATGTCAGTCTCAAATAATCTGAGAATTCAGATTCTTTGCTCAGGCCAAAAATATTAGCCATGAAAAACAAGCTGCCTCCAGCAGTCTGCCTGGTATTAAAATGCATGTGACAGACTCTTGCTGATTTGCCACCTGTCAATGAATCATTTGGCAAGGAATTTTTTCCAATGTTATAATTTAATTTTCACATACACCCAACACCTAGGGTAAAAGCAAAACAAGATCTGTATTAAGAATTAATATGTGCCAGAAATATTCGTTAAAAATATTCTACTAGATTTAATCTTGCCAGATATCCTCTAAGTCTCCATTTTTCAAATGAGAACTTAAATTCAGAGAGGTTAATAATTGTCAAAGGGTTGCATATTAGCAAGGGACAGAGCTGAGAATCAAACTCAAGCTTTATAAATCCAGGACAAACTCCTTTGTACTACAACTGCTTCTCAGAGCTATACGACATATATACTAATACATCTTTTTTTAAAGTAAAGGAAGTCAAAGAAAAAAAAATCTGGAGGGCTGCAAAAATTTACATGCTCTCAAAACATGTTAGACCTTAGTGCTCAATCCCTTCACCTCAAAGTCAGTTCAATAAACTCATCTAGGATGGCCTGACTGGTGATTATACAATCTCTGAATACTTTCAGAGACATAGTGAAAAAAAAGGCACACTGAGTTATAAAATAGCTTAATGTTTTGGAAATTCTTATGATAGAAGGGTTTTTTGTTTTTGGTTTTGTCTTTTTTTTTTTTTTTAACATTGAGGAAAATTTTCCTGTATTAAATGTCTGTCTTTTTTAATCCCAGGGTACATTGAATAAAGTTCACAGAATGATCCCTTCAAAATGGATAGACAGGGATAATGCCTGCCAAAGTCTTCCTTAGGGTGGGAATAATGCTGCATCTCTAAATGGCTCCCTCATGGCATGGCTTCTAGTCACACTTCTTTGGCACATAAAGGAACATGATACGCCAGCTGCAGACTGACTAACGTAACAAAGTGAGGGAGAGGGTAAATTTCTCACAAATTGTTCTAAATGCTGTGTTTCTGTTTATATAGGCTAAAATTAAATTTGTTATTTTTCTATATGTCAATCATGCCTCATTGTTGACTCATAATGACTTTGGACTCAATTAAAACCCCTGATCTCATATAAATAGCTAATAAGTCAGAGCACTGTATAACAGCTAATATTTAAACTAAGACATAGGAATTAACAATTATCTTGTTTAGATTAGACATTGTTAATTTCAGGACTAGTGGTATTTTTCAGACTATGATTCTTAAAATTAAAACTTCTAATAATAACTAAGAGATATATTTTAATATTTAAATTTCTTAGGCATTATAAGTCCTATCTAATGAATCTCACAACAAGTCTACAAATTATATATTATTATCCCTCTTTATATTAAAGAAAGCTATAGTCAGCCATATTAAGGTTCCACAAAGCAAGTATATGTTACCATGATATTTAAACCCAGATATGTCTGATTGTAAAATCTTAGTTCTTTCCAGTATTGTACCATACTCCTACGGTTTTATGTCACTTCACAAATTTGACACATTTGTCTTCTATAACTTTATTTATTAATGATAATAAAGTAAAACAACAAAATTATAATAAAATGCAAGTAAAGATCCTTTATGAGGCTGAAAAAATGTAGAAATCAAAATCTTCATAGGCTAAACTACATCAGTTTTGAATCCACTTAACACTATTATTTTGTTGAGCATTACCTGCCTTACTAGAAAAGATATAATAGTTGTCTTGGTCAAATGCCTTACAGAATTTCAATTCAATCTGTACTTATTTTGTAATTCTATAAAACTGTTAACCCTGTTTAAAAAAGTAAATGTAACTTGTTTTATTCTGGTTTATTTTAATAATTCATGTTTTATTCCAATTATTATTTTGGCTTTTGAATATTTAGAAATGCATATTTAATAACCTGCTCTAAAATTTTGCCATATTCAATATTAAGAACATTGATTTATATTTCCATAATTCAGTTCCTCCCTTCCTTCTTTTTTCCTTCCTTCCTTTCTACCTTCTTTCCTTCTTTCCTTCTATACATAGAAAGCACATTAAATACCTACTGTATGCTAGGCAATATGTTTGGTGCAGAAGAAAACATACACACAAAGAAAGCTAAGTTTAATAGATTAGTGCAAGAGAAACATGTTAACAAGTTAATATAGCAATTTAGCACACAACATAATAAAAATACGTACAAAGTGTCATGGAAATAAGAGAATAATCTAATATAGGACCACGATGTTTACATTTGATCCAAGTCTTTGAAAATAAAAGATGATTTCCAATAGAACGTAATAGAAAAGAACAATTCAGATAGAGGCAACAACAGACCCCCAAAGCAATGGGCCATCAGCTGAAGATGAGACATGACTGCCAGTGACATATTTTGAAGAATTTTTTAATTCATGTTTAATATCTAGTTCTTTGTCATGGGTCATAAGAAGTCATTGAAAGATTTTAGTGGGATCATGTTTATTTTCTAAAAAAGTAATTCCATCAGCCATATGAGAATACCTTGGAGGACCAATTAGAAGGGTATTGTACTAAATCAGGTAAGATATAATGAAAATTAGTCTAAGAAATGGCAAGGTAAGACTCATATACCCTTATACCATAGTTTGTCATAGGTGTCGTTAAGACCATTCGCTCACTTACTAGCCTTGTAATCTTGGGAAAACCATTTAATGCTTTTTTCTCTCATTGTGTTCAACTGAAAATAGAGCTAATAATAATAATATATATTAAGCATTTAGGATAGTCTTCAAGAGATCTTAGCCATTAATAATATTACTATCAAGAAGAAGGGTAAGTTTTGAGGTTCAGATGCAATGTAATGAATTCACATACTGAATTTTAAATGTTTACAGAATACTCACTAGAGCCTTTTAGGGGCTGGATACATTTGTATCTCAAGAAGGTACAGTTATATGTCGTGGCTCTCAAAACCATCAAGGTAGAGAGATAATTCAATAAAGATTAAGAGAAAACAAGGCTAAGGTTGGTACTTAGAGGAACACTATCACTCATACGCAGGTACAAAAGGAACCTGAACAGGAGACTTAAACAGAAGAGCAGGAGAAGAAACTAAATTTAGGGTGTAGAAATGTTGAAAAACAGAATAGCTCAATGAGACCAAAGGAGGAAGATGGTAGATAACATGGACACTTTGTCTAGGTTATAAGAAGCTATTGAAAGATTTTAATGAGATCATATTTATCTTCTAAAAAGACAACTATGTCAGCAATGTGAAAGAATACCTTGGAGGGATAATATAGGAAGTACGGCTATGAAAAGAGTGGTGGCTAGAGAGAGAGAGTACTTTTAAAATAGAAAATAAGAAAACAATGCAGAAGAGGTTAATGTCTTAGAAAATAGAAAATAATTTTAAGTTGTATAAGAGATTAGAGAAATGAGGGTTCAAGACACAAGTGGGAAGAATAGCTTGATAAGAGGAAAGATAAATGTTTCCACTAAGAAAGAAGGGAATGACATGAAGAAAATATTGCAGTTTGGTAATGTGGATGGAACCTCTATTTGCTTCATGAAGTAGAAGGCACAGTCTCCTCCTGAGAAGAAGAGCAGGAATAGTTGTGGGACCATGTAGAGAATTGTTAAGCACTAAGATTTGACCATGTGGAAAAGAGAGCGACCAAGAAAAGGAAACTATAAATGATTGGCATGTCACACTGAGGACCAGATTGAGGTTGGAGACCATGAACTTGTACACATAGCTATACTGTTATGTAATTTTATCTGGTAATGTTTGGCTAATAGAGTATAGCAACAGGTGTCATGTATTTTAACCTTATTTTTATCCTGAGACTCTTAGCAATGTGCTTTGCATATATTTGTTCATTTTATTTGTTATGGTCTTAAATAGATGACTCTACAATCTTCAAGCTTGGATAGCAAGGTTCAAAAACAAGAATCTAGTGGAATTTGTTTATCTAAATCCTGGCTCTTAGATATGCCTTAAATGCCCCCTGAGAGAATGATGCTGGTACATGAAAATGAAAGTAAATCTCAAAATTTTTAAATGTTGCCCTTACAGTATAAATTATACTGAAATGTATTCTTAAGTAGATTTGTCATGCCATCTGGGTGGCTTCTGGCATTTGGAGTTATATATCTGTTCCAAAGTCATGTTGGTTTCAGCCAACTAGAGAAAAGGCCATCTGTAAATTAATAATTGTCATCTTTCCATGCTACTCCACTCAATATTTGCTGTCATGCCATTAGTTGATTTAGAGATTTTCTAATAAATATAGACCTTAACAGGCATTTTTTCCATGTTTCTAAATATTTTTGCTAATACCTAAAAAAAAAAAATCAATGTTCTAGTTCTAATGGTATGCCTATTATAACTAGTGTTGCTGGGTCTATTCTTTGCTCTGTTCATACATGCAGCTAAGAATCTAAATGTAATTAAGAGCCACCTGTTTTTCTCATTCTAGATATCTTCCCCCCCCCCCCCCCCCGCCCAATTAGGGATAAGAAATTTTTATCTCCAAAGGAAGGATGTTTTTGCCAAGTCAATTTTGTAGTATATAGATGTTTTCTTTTTGTCTTTTATGACAGTAAAATTCATCCTACAATCTTTCTGTGACCTTAAAATAAACATAGTTAATAGGATTATTTATACCTGAAGAGAATGGGCTCATAAGATAAACTGTAGTGAGAGTTTCACACAAGGTAGGTGATCAATATATTTGAATGAGTGGTTAGTTTTCTTATAAAACAATGTGCAATTATCAGAGAATTAAATCTTTAAGATACTTCTCCTAGTGAAAAGGAAATTATAGTTGGGATACAAATTTATCGACAACTTAATATGCATGTCTATATTTCCAATTTATCTGTATCAGCTATTTGTTATTTCAAAGCTTACTTCTTTTTTTTTTTTTTATGACTACTCTGATTTTCCAGAGTAAGAGAAAAGATAAATGTAAATGGTTCATTTAATAAGTGGATAAGGAATACCTTTTAAATGAAGACTTTCTAACTCATGTCTTCTAAGCTGTTAATAATTCAGATTAGTTCATCTTGGTTCTTTTTGACCTGATATGAAAAATAGGAAAAATTCTTGTCAAAATATATGCCCCTAGTGGTGGGCCCGGTGTTTCTTAAGGCCAAGACTACCTGGTAGCTGCTTGGGTCAAATCCAGACCCTTTGTCACTCACACTCATTAAATAAATATCTAATGCTTGCTATGAATTGAATTTCTAGTGTGGGTTCTGCTACAACTGCCACTGTGACCTTGACAGATAAAAAAATGACATTTGTAAAAAATCTATTCAATAGGAAGATATACACTGATACACAGCTATACATATAGCCTCAAACTGCATAGAGCAAAAATAAAGAAGGAAATAAAAAAAAATCCACAAACACAGAAGTAAATTTTGGCAAATATCTCTCAGTGACAGATATAATGAGCAGGCAAAAAGATCAGAAAGACATAGAATATTAAAACATTAAGTAATTTATATATAAAATACAAAATCCAACAACTACACAATATGTATTGCTATCAAGCACACATGGAACAGTTGCAAAAATTGTCCATACTACACCAAAAAAGCAGGTATCAATAAATTTCAAAACACTAAAACAAAACAAATATATTTGATGTCAGTGGATTTAAGCTAGAAACTAATAATAGAAAGGGCATAGAAAACCTACAATGTATGGAAACTGTATTATATTCAAAATAACCTATGGGTCAGAGATGAAACCAAAATGAAATTAGAAATGTTTGAACTTAAAAATAATCAATACACAACAAGTCTTAATGTATGGAATGCAGCTAAAGTTATATTTAGAGAAAAATGTATAGTATTAAACAATAAAAACTGAAAATCAATTTTCTGAAGGTTAATTTCAAGAACATAGGAAGAGAACATGGAAAGAGAATGGAAGTTTCTATCCAAAGAGAGTTAGGAAAAACACTTAAAAAAGAAAATAAGTCAATGAAATGGAAATCAACAAAAAATAAATCAACAGAGCCAATAGTTGGCTTCTTGATAAATTCCTCACAAAACTGATCAAGAAAAAAAGATGAGGCACATATAATCAACACCAAAAATTTTCTAAATGGAAACTACATATCAACAATGCAACAAAAATGACATCCCGATCAAATTTAAATAAATTAGAAAAAATAAAATTATTTTTATAATTTTTAAAGTGGAAGATTTTTTGTGCAAATAATCCAGAACCTATAAAAATTATTTTCCAGCTGTTATTGACAAATATAGTTTCAATTTTTAAAGAAGATTTAGTCTACAGCCATGCCATCCTGAACAAGTCTGATCCTGTTTGATCTTAGAAGCTAAGCAGGATCAGGCCTGGTTAGTTCTTGGATGGGAAACCACTTAGTAAGACCAGGTGCTATAGATGTGAAAAATAAAAAAATAAGAGATTGTAACCTGACAAGGTCCTTGCATCTGTGAGGTCAACCAAGGGTTGCCTCACCTTAAAAAAAAAAAAAAAAAAAAGATTTAAAAATTTAAAAAAGATTTGAACAAGAGAGCCATAAAATACTATTTGTCATATTTTCAATATCTCAATAGTGGATTTTTTAAAGAATAAAAACTTAAAGTATATTGTTACCTATATTCTTTAAGAGAATGTAAAAAAAAACAACATAGGTAATAAAAAATTTCTATGATAAAATTAAAATAATTGTAGTAATTTTTTGTGGTGATAATATGTCATATTTGACCCTGTCACAATGTTTTGAATATGCTCTGTAAAATAATGGTTTATTTCCAAAAAATTAGTATTGCCTTGAGTCTTACTGTCAATTCCAGTTGCACTATTTTAGCAGATTAAAGTTTCTTCAAACTGAAATTAGTGAAAAAATATCTAAGAACAGCAATAACTTAAAAAGATTGCACAGTGTGCCATTTCTATCACTAGGTCACAAATTATGTGAAATCTTTTGTCATGAGCATGAAAGTCATGGTTTTGCTGAAATGTAGTCAAGGAAAAACACTTCAGGAAATAAATGTATAATATTCATTAGTTATATATGCCTTTATTTTGTTACTCATCCCAAATCACCAGTCTTTAAAGAGAATCTTCAGACATGGGCAATTATAAATACATTCAGTGATTTTTGATAATTTTCCTGACTTCCAATCATCTTAAAACAATGCATTTTTACAAATATTTTTATTTTCATCATAAAGGTATATTTGTAATCATATGAGAAAAGAACATATTTTATTTAACAGTTTTTTAGCATGATTGATAATTTTTAAAACATTTAAACATAAAGAGTGTGGGCCTTTATTTTCACTCTTACCTGAGGCCCCAAAATTGTTAAGGATGATTCTGTCCCAAGTTTTCAAACTGAGCTCTCTCCACTGGGATCATGCCACTCTTTTTACATCCTTGAATGTCACTATTTGCCTACTGCTCACTTGTTCAGAAAACTTTAGATTTAAAAACCTTTTGGTTTTCTGTGATAGAAAAATATATATGTGAAAAACTTCTAAATTATGAGTAAAATGAGATGACACTAAAAAGTTTTTGAAACGCAAAACAATTATTTAAATATAATATGAGGTAATTTTAGCATTTCCATTTTCTGGGCCAGAATGTACAAATTAAGATTTCTCAAATTCTCACTTTGTTTTTATATGTCAGACTTTGTAATAATTATTCTGCTCACCCAGGCAGTGATCTTAACTCAACGTACCATCTCACTTACCTTGTTTAGCACTATGGACACAAAAGACTATTAATAATTGTGAATAACGAAGAAATGAAAACAAAACCCACTGTAACGCAATGGCTGATATAAGAAGCTGACAATTGTCCTTTGTTATGTTCCTTTGCCGCCACAGTTCTAGCTGTCAATATCACTTCTTTACCTGGCAAGTCATATCATTGCTTCACCAACCTGGGCAGGTGAGCTGACTTTCTGTCCTCCCACAATCTGCAAGCATCAAAGTTGTTTTAAGCATTTTGTTTAAATGCCAGGATCTCTGCAGAACATTGTATTTTCTCAAAGCATAAGGAGCTTTCATGTTTCCTTGGCCCTCATCATCTTTGCTCTTTTGATTATTTTTGTTTCTGAGAGTAATTTTTCATTTCCCAAACCATTATAGACTTTATTCCAAACTAGTCTTCTGATTCTAAGCTATATGTTGGTGATATAGTTGTATTACAATAATAAATAGGGATCATATATTTTAATAAACTACAGATATAGCCAATGTGCTAGGTCATAATGTCTTATTTTCTTTGAACCATTGTAAGATACTAAAACACTTAACATTTACTTTGTGAAAGTACTATGGTAGACACTGTAAAGGAGGCAAAAAAAGTATAAAACCATTACTTTAAAAATCCTCCCTTCCTCCTTTCATCTCCTCCCTTTCTCTTTTCTTCCTTACTTCCTAAGAGCATACTCTTAGGAATTCAGACCTCTGTTTAATGTAATTAAGTCACTTCACTTTGCTGATGACTGAGTAAGGAAGTTAAACATTTTCTTCCTAAGCAGTGACTTCTACATTGTATTTCTTTAACAATCCTCCTAAACATTAATCTGCAAAAATAGTTTCATCAACAACATGCATTGCTTTGTTGTAGCCGCCAGCCCCCGAAAGACACATGGACCACCAGAACTCAGTGAGTTATAGGAAATACTCTTTATTCAGCCAGCTGGGTCTGCCAGGGGTACGCAGACCCCAAATTAAGCAGCCCCGAAATGTAGAGGTACAAGGGTTTTAAGCCCAAAATCTCATTCTTCATTCTGTCTAAACACAAAGGCAATCTTTCTTCTATTCATTACCTGTCAACTCACAGGTCAGGTGCGTAAGCGGGGTACAGAAGCAGAAAGCTTATTGTTAGAACGTTATGTTCCTAGGGTGACAGTGTATGTTCCCATGGACATAGCCAAGCAGTAATTTTCCAGCCAGCACATTCCCCACTGGGCTTAGCAGAAAATCAAATCCTTGATTCTTCATACAGAATTCGCTTATAGCCTCTATTCTGTAATACTAAAAGTCTAATAGAATTAACTCTTTTACTTATATATGCACACAAGAAATTAAGGAAACATGCACCGAAAGTTAACAAGATGAGGAAGAGGATTAAAGGTCCAGCTATAGCAGATAGAAGGGTTGTTAGCCATGGTGACCAATTGAACATTCTATGAAACCAGTTATTTGATTCTAGTCTCTGTTTTTCCCTGACATTTAAATTTCTCTGAACTAGTAGTAAACTTTTTCTAATTACTCCAGAGTTGGCATAGAAGCAACAGGTTTCACCTAGAGCCATACATAATCCATCTTGTTCTAAGAATAATAAATTTAAACCTCTCTATTTTGGAGAACTACTTCTGCTAGTGAATTGACTTGAAATTCTAGCCTGCTGAGTCAGTTAAGTTTAGGGGAGTTCCACCCTGACATAATAAGGGGTTTGGGTTTAGACACAACCAGCAATCTTGTCCTAAGTCTGTGTGGTCTTATTTAAGACCTTGTGTTAGCAAAGTTATTAATGTTCCTTCTGGTTCTGGTTGTGGCTGGTTTAATGCCTGGGCTAAAGAGGAAAAAGGAAGAAGCAGAGGGTTATACTTATGTATGCTTGAGTCTTAGTCTTAAGGTCCCATCTTCCTGAGCTGTAGCTGTCCACTCTCGTGCTGCCTTCACGTGGGAGTGATGATCCATGATGGGATGCCGTCTACGTTAACTGCAGTGGGCATCGTCAGGTAGACAGTGAAGTGCCCTTTCCATTTGGGTTCTAGTCCCTTGGAAGTGAACTTCTGGATTCATACAGAGTCCCCAGTCTGAAACTGGTGGGGAAGTCCATCCCCCGGAGCCCAGTGGTCAGCATGAACCCGGGACCAAATCTCCTTCTGTGCACTTTGAAGGGCCTGTAAAGACTCAAGTAAGACAAGGTTACACATTTCTGCCTTTTTCTCATCTTCTATTCTAGGTACTAAAAGTGGGGTTTTCCAAAGAAAACTTCAAATGAGGTGAATCCATTAATATTCAAAGTACACTTCACTTGCTCGGAGAAGAACAAATGGGGGAAGTTCTACCCAGGTCCCACCAGTTTCTAATCCTAACTTGACTAATGTCTCCTTTAGGGTCTGATTCATTAGCTCTACTTGGCCCGAACTTTGGGGCCAGTAGGCGCAGTGGAGTTTTTATCGCAAATTTAGGTAGCTAGCCAATTGCTGTGATACCTTTGCTATGAAGGCTGCCCGTCATCTGACCTTAAAGTTCTGGGGAGACCAAATCAAGGGAGGATTTCTTGTAGTAGTTTCTTAGTAACTACTAAGGCAGTCTCTTTCCTGGTAGGGAAGGCCTCTACCCATCCTGAAAAGGTGTCTATAAAAACAAGTAAATATTTGTAGCCCCCCACAGTCAGGGTTACCTCAGTGAAATCGACTTCCCAGTGGTCCCCCAGATAAGTTCCTCTTTCTCTATGCCTAGGTTCTTCTATCTTCCCCTTCTTTGGATTAACTTGGGCACAAGCCAGGCATCATGAGGCAATCTCCTCTGCAGTTCTTCTCCCTTCTGGAGCATCTTAGTTCACCCTAGGTGTGTGGTCTGGTGTAGTTGGTGGAGGAGAGTCCTTCTAAGGGCCTGTGAGAGCCCGATTTTTTTTCTGGGGTCGTCCACCACTCCTGTTGGTTCTAGTGGCTCCCTTATCTTGAAAATATATGTTCTCTCTCTGCCATATAGGTCAGAGAGAGGCAGTTCTGGGTAAGGGACAACAGTCAGTAGATGTGGTGGGGGCCCCACTGGCCTTGTGGCTGCTTCTCTGCCTCTGCATTGGCTCTTTGGTTTTCCTTAGCTCAGGACTATTCCCTTTTTGATGCCCTTTACAAAGAACAATAGCCAGAGCCTTAGGCATCTATATGGCTTCAAGTAAGGCTAAGATCTCTTCCTTGTTCTTAATGTCCTTTTAGCTGAAGTCAGAAGCCCTCTTTCCTTATAGATGGCTCCGTGTACATGTGCAGTGGCAAAGGTATATCAGCTGTCAGTGTATATTGTGACTGCCTTATCCTTTCCCCATCTTAGTGCCTCAGTGAAGGCGATGAGTTCTGCCTTTTGAGCAGAAGTCCTATGGGGAAGAGCTTGTGACCAGATAGTGCCAGTAGAGTTACGACCACTGCCCCAGCATATCTACTTCCTTCCTGTATGAAGCTGCTCCCATCCGTGAACAGAACTTCATCGGCCTCAGGCAGAGGGAGTCTTTGAGGTCTGGCCGCAAGGAATACAGCATCTGTGAAATCTGTGCAGTCATGAATGGGGGTCTTGGGGTCTAAGTCTGGCAACAGATTGGCTGGTGATGACAGTAGCTTTGGATTTTAGCCATATGTTTGGGGTCATCTGGTGCCTCCCTGTTGTTGATCACTTTCTGGGCTATCTCAACAAGTTGGGACAGGTTCATCCTTGCAAAACCTTCTAATTTTTCAGATTTAGGGGCTGCCTGAGTAGCAAAGGCTATATTAATTTCCTGCTGGTTCTCAGGGGCCTCAGGATCAATGGGGTGTATACCCGGTACACCTCACTCAAGAGACACTCCAGGGGATTCCTGAGGTCCTCCCTGCATAACCAGTTACCTTAGAAAGGTTAGTTGGCTGGCAAGCAGCCATCCTAATTCCCCCAATTAGAATCTGGTGGTACCGATCTAATGCCGTTCTCCCTGCCTGAGAATTTTGTCTGAGCGGGTGGAGGGAAATTCCTCCTCAATCTGTTCCCCTGCTTCTCAACTCTCCTCCCTCCCACAGTATCTTATGTTTTAGTCTGAATGCATCCACGTTCTTCTGAGGTCAAGGGGGTAATTAAAAGCTGTTGGCAATCATCCCAGGTGGGGCAGTGAGTCTGAAAGACACTTTCTAAGAGTCCTATTAATGCCTGGGGTTTCTCAGAGAAAGGTGGATTCTGTGCCTTCCAGTTGTACAGGTCACTAGTCGAGAAAGGCACATAAACCATAAAGGGCCTGTCTGTGTGCTGCCCCTGGGGTGGTGCTTCTCCAAGGGGAGGATGGCCGGGGTGGTGGTATCGGCTGGTGCCCCGCCCGGAGCAGGAGCAGGAGGTCCATAGGGGTTAGAACTAATAAAAGATATCATTAAGATATAATTTTATATCTATTAAAATGAAAAAATTAAAATATTGACACTGAATTTTCATGATATGATAAAACTAATATATTTATATACAATTATGGAACTATCAAATTGTATCCCTGACTGTTCCTGGCTGCAAAATGATAATAAGTTTCAAAAGTCATAAAATATTCATAAGTAATTAATTCAGCAGAGAAAGAACAGCTATCGAGGTAAGAATATTTATTATAGCATTATCAAAATTACTAAAAGGAAATCAATAAAAGGATTAGAGGAATGATTAAGTAAATCACAGTGCACTATCTGACTACTATGTGGTTATTGACATTAGTAATTGTAGAAATATTAAAAATACTTAATATAGAAATCTTAAAGAAAAAATATAAAGCCACCTAAGTATATTCACAAAATAAAGAATAAAAAGGAATATTTTTATAAATAGTTGTGTTCTGTTATTGAAATTTTAAAATATTTTTTCTTTAAAATGTGAAACACATGGTTTTGTAATAACAAGGGAAAAAAATAATAGAACAGTGACAACATGAATGTAAAATTTACAAACTTCAGAAACATAATCAAGCTTTCAAAGGGTTTGTTTCCTTTATGATTAGTTTCAGTCAAAAGTTATTAATTAAAACAAAACAATGAAATAAATCAATCAAGTATATTCTCTTGGAAAATGTCCAACTCAAGTCTTACATTTTTACCAATTCCAAAAGAATTCCGAATTGATGATTACTCCAAATCGAAAAAAAAGTACATGATATGACCTGCTATATCTAAAAGAGTCAAATATAAAATAGATCATCCTATTTCCACAATTCAAAAATTCTTTCTTACATTATAGTAAACCATAAATCATATACTCTTCAAATAAGAATGAACATTATGGCAAGGGGAGGATGGCCAGGGTGGTGGTATCGGCTGATGCCCCGCCCGGAGCAGGAGCAGGAGGCCCATAGGGGTTCCCTGCTGGCCATCCGAGGAGGTGAGGTGGTGCTATTTGGCCTCTGTTGTCCTGGATTATAGGGTGTGGGAAAGTCACTGTCCTCTGGTGGAGATTGGAGGACCGAGGGACTGGGCTGTCTTGTAGATTTAGTTGCTACATGTTTAGGGGTGCCCACAAATAAAACCTGCTCCCCCAGAGAAAGGGCACACCGGCAGAGCCAAGGAGGGGGTTTCTGAACAAGGTTTAACCATTGGTCAATGTAGGGAAACTGATCAGAATGTCCCAGATCTCCCGTGACAACCTTCCAAACATTCCTCACCAAACCCTTGTCTAAAGAGTCCTCTGGAGGCCAGTTTACATCAAAAGACGGCCACTCAACTTTACACAATGTTCTTAGTCTGCCTGGAGAAAACTTTATACCATAGTTAGCTCCCTCTACAAACCCTTCTTTGAAATGCCACAGGAGACACCCCAAAGGTGTCTTCTGTGAACTCGGGCTTCCCCTCATCGCTTGTGCAGAAAACACAAAACACACACTCAGACAAGAGCAATCACTGAGGTGTAGGTGGACCCAGAGAAGTCCTCCACATACAATCTAGACAGGACCAGAGACAAAAAACAGAACCCGACAACAGGGCACAGAAGGCAGCGTCCTGCAGCCTGGCCATGGTCCAGGAGATATGACTGCGTCCAGTCTCTCCACGGACCCCCAATGACTGGTCAACAGAACCAAGAAGGTACCTTTTATCCAGACGCCGAGGCCTCGGAGATTCCAGATTCCCGTTGGAACCAGGAACAAAGAGCGTGTCCTAAAAGTTGCATCCTTGACGATTGCATTAACCCCATCACGGCATTCAAGGGCCCTGGAACATCTCAGGTTGGCCCCTTGAAGCCATAACAGAGACAGCAACCACTTCGGAGGCCGGTCCAGCCTTAGATCTCAGGGCCTCTCCCTGAGGTCTCTCTGGGGCCTCCGAATGTTGCAGCCTCCAGCCCCTGAAAGACACACAGACCACCAGAACTCAGTGAGTTATAGGAAATACTCTTTATTCAGCCAGCTGGGTCTGCCAGAGGTATGCAGACCCCAAATTAAGCAGCTCCAAAATGTAGAGGTACAGGGGTTTTAAGCCCAAAATCTCATTCTTCATTCTGTCTAAACACAAAGGTCAATCTTTCTTCTATTCATTACAGAAGCAGAAAGCTTATTGTTAGAATGTTACGTTCCTATGGGTGACAGTGTATATTCCCATGGACATAGCCAAGCAGTAATTTTCCAGCCAGCACAGCTTTATCAAGTATATTCACTGAATAAACAATTCAGTTGTATAATTTAGCACATATACAGACTCTGAACCATACATGCATATGTATTACTTATAAATTTCATAGTAAATAGGCATTAACTTCACATTAACTGTAATTTTCTTTAACTTTGTTGCAAAATAAAGGTACTTAAATATTGAAATAATTTATAAATATAGCTGCTTTTCCTAGTAAACATTCATTTTTTGTTGTTGTTGTTCCCACAGGGAACAAAAAGACAGATAATTATCTAATAGTGTTTTAAAAATAGAGATATATTGCATTTTTCACTTTTAATTTTGGCCAGTCTAATGAATGAAATTATGTGTTCCTTCTACTTTCATCTTCAGAATCTATAATTATCCATATTTTTAAAATTTCATTGATTAATAAGATTATATAGGTTTCAAGTGTACAATTATGTAATTAATTATCTATATATTGTGTGTTCACCACCCAAAGTCAAGTCTTCTATCACCATATCTAATCCTCTTAATCCTTTTATAACTAACTCCCCACGTCTTTCCCTCAGGTAACCCCATACTGTTGTCTGTGTCTATGAGTTTTTGTTTGTTAGTTTGTTGCTTGCTGGTAGAAATGTAAATTGGTATAGTCACTAGGAGAACAGTATGGAGAATCATCAAAATTTAAGAATAGTTACCAAATGACCCAGAAATCCCTCTTCTGGTGTTAAGGGTGGACATTTTTCAAATGGCCAACTTCTGCTTCCATTGTTTAATATTAAGGGTGTAGTTACCCTGTGCAAAGATATGCTAATGTTAAGGGTGTAGTTATCCTGTGCATAGATATGCTAATATTAACTTCTGCTACTGTAAACCTGCTTGCTTGTTTAATGTAATTATAGGCTTTATAAGCTACCTCCTCTGAAAGCTCAGGGCTGATTCTCTAGTGGGGAGAGTCAGTCACCTGCCGGCTAATAAAGGCACATAATTAATCTCAATTGGCTCCATGGGTCTTAAATTTGATTGCACCACAACACTGGGCATCTACCCCAAAATTTTGAAAACATTTATTCATAAAGATATATGTACTCCTTTGTTCACTGCAGCATTATTTATGGTGGTCAAGACATGGAAACAACCAAAGTGCCCTTCAAGAGATAATCGGGTAAAGATTTGGTATGTATATACAGTGAAATACTACTCATTCATAATAAAAGACGAAACTTGCCTTTTGTGACAACGTGAATGGATTTAAGAGTATCATGCTAAGCAAAATAAGTCAGATGGAAAAGTCAAAAACCAAATGATTTCACTCTTATGTGGTATAAAACAAAAGAGATTTTTTTTAATATAGAATTCGCTCACACGGTTAGAGTCCTAAGAGGTTAAGAGTCCTAAGACCTGCAGTCAACAAGCTGGAGACTCAGGAGAGCCCATGGTATTGTTCCAACCCATGTTCTAGTACAAAGGCAGGAGAGAACTGATATCCTAGCTGGAAGATATAGTCAAGCAGTCAGAGAAAAATTCTCTCCCTTACTCAAGTCTTTTTGTTCTACTCAGGCCTGCAATGTACTGTCTGTGAGGCACACCAGATTGAGGACGGCAATTTGCTTTATTCAGTATACTGATTCAGATGTTAATCTTGTCCATTAACATCCTCACCAACATACCCAGAACAAAGTTTAAACAAACATCTTGATAGCCCCCTGGCTCTGTCAAACTGACACATAAACTTATCATAGAAACTGAAACCTAGGGTCCTTATGACTTTAATTAAGTTGAGTTTTAAATATTAACTCTTTAAATTATCTTTCTCTGTCCCTCTATCTCTATGCCCTCAGAGACCTAGCCTTTCCTCAAGATAATTAGCAACCTCCAAGACACAGAAGTCAGTAGCCTGGACTTGACTAATGGTCACAGGTGGGGACCTCTGGCAGGCTAAAGATAACATCTTGACCTAAATTATGTTTCAACTCCTGAGCCTTAAGGTGGAACGAACCCTTGGCTAGTTTTTATTGAGACCAGAGGGGTTCCAGAAAAAAAAATCAGAACTGCTATCAAGACCTGAAGAAATAATTTATGACCCTTACCTCACTTCCTATCAATCAGCTCCCAGCACAACCCTTAATCTACCATGTCTTGTGATTTTGCCCTATATAATCTGTAACCTGTTATTTCCAGCTATATCTAGACCTTAGAAAACACAAAAGCAACTCAAAAGAATTGGAAATTCTTCTAACAGAGATGACAAGTAGACATTTCACCAAAACAAACTAAAACTACTAAGATAAACTGAAGATTGGAGTGTCTGAAAGTTTTCCTTAATGCTAAACTGACTAAAGTAGTTTAGAAGAGATAAAGATATACATAAAGTATAAATCACCAAAGAAAATTGACTCAGTTTTAAAATTTATCAGATGTTGTGCTAATAATATTTGGTGGAGGAAAAAAAGGCATTGATATGGGAAGTGCCCTAACTTTCCTAGAGTCCTGTAATCATCAGTGTGAATAATGAGACCATACTCGGCTGCAGTAAATTACAAAGGAGAATGTTAAGACTAAGAAGATGAGAGGACTGAACCGCAGGACAAGCTCCTTCTACTCCTCAGGACCTTAGAGCAAGGGGTAAGTTGCATTGTCCAACATGGTTGCAATTAGGCCACATGTAACTATTTAATTTAATTTTAAGTTAAACTTTAAATTAATCAGTTTAATAAAAATTAAATTGAAATTTAATTTTCACTGAGTTATATATTAAATTTAATTTAAATTTAAATTGAATAAGTTTAAATTTTCATTTTCTCAGTCACATGAACCAGTCCAAAGTTCTCAATAGTCACATATTAAAGCACGTGACCATCACAGAAATATTGTGCAACGGTACTGGCCTAGATGGCATAGAACATCCCTCTGGGGGCTTTCTTTGTCTCCAGAGTAGGCTCTGCAGATTCTAGACAGATTGAATTGGGTCAGAAACTCTGTACTTATTCTCCTGAGTGAAGTGTGGGGAATGGAAATGAATAAGAAGGTCAAAGAGGATGTTTTTGTATGAGAAGATGATTGCCTGAGGTAGAGTTAATTAAATTGTGAGGGGTGAAAACAAAAGAAAAGCAGAGAGTTTGACATCTGAATGTCCTCCTAAGAGAAGATAAAGGAATTGAGGAAAGAAAAGTACCTGGTGACTACCATTAGCTCTCCACTGGTCCAGGGGTTTGTGGTTAATACCTAGCACTAAGTATATCTTGCAACATCAGTAAACTGAGAGAAGGGAAGGGTATGGAGTGTGGAACCTTCCTTTTATATGTTAGAGGGTTCAGTATTCATGACTCAGGAGGAATTGGAAATTATTAAACCGTTAGCATATAACACTCATTTTTGGAGTTCTTCATCTTATGAGACAGCTACTTTTGGATCATGGCAATCAACATAATGGTATAGGGTAGAAAATAAAATGCAAAAAGAGAACTGTCACTTAACTATTCTTTCATGATAGTTAAGTATATTAAGGAAAATTATGACAGATATTGCTGGCATATTCATGCTGGTGATTTTTGCAGTTTCCACTGAAATAAAACTATGCTTTTAATAATGTTTTCTGGTAATTGCTTTCTCTCACTTTTTTTCTGAAATCTGGTTAAGATGAATTTGTTTAAAATTTTTGTTAAGATGAATTTAAGAATATCCCTCCAAACCAAAAGACTTTTAAACATTTGCATTTTGGGGGTGGAGGGTGAAGAGTGGAAAAGTATGATCCAATGTTCTGAAGGTTAAAAGGAGCTTCGACTTTTGGCAAAACCACAAGCAATACTTTCTAGTAGGAATAATTCCTGCCACCTCCTGAGCAGGAAACTTGTCTGACCCTGTCTGCACAGTTGCTTTAGATATCTTAGGTTTTCTTTTTTTTGTGCAAATAGTTCCGATAATTTTTGAAATTCTAGATACTTATGGTGCATGCATCCAGAAATTCCATTTGATACTCCAAAACTAGAGTGTATCACCTCTTAAGATATATAAAATTAATATGTGTGTGTGTATGTGTGTGTATGTGTGTGTTTATATATATTAATCACAGGAAAAAAGTACATTGCATTCTGATAATGTGTTTCATTCTTCACATTTTACCCATTTGTAGTTAATACCAACTTTACCCTGTAGGGAAAAGTTTATGAACAAAGTTATATATAAGGATATAAACTCAAAGTAGTATCAGACTTTTTCAGAAACATGAGATGTTGCAACTGATACCTTCTAAGAGTATCTTTCTTGGTGTACTTATGTGACTTTATTATCAGCATTTATTTCCAATTAAAAGGACAAATGATTTTGCCTGATAACATGGCATGTGTGTCATCATTGTACTATTTGGAACGATAACACAACAAAGCCATATTTCTTGTTAAACTTAAAAGAATAAACACTGGGAGCAAAATGGCATAGATAATAGAGGCTCTGTTCATCTCTCCGGTGACCAAATCAAAGTTGTGATGGAAACAAGGAACAAGCAGCAAGTAAAAATCACCTGGGATCTAGATGAATAAGCCATACAACTAGGGACAAGTCCAAGAAAGCGCCCTGGAACAGCAGAAGGTAGGACGAGGTGAGGACATGGGGCTGCCCAGTCCTGAGCGGCTGAGTGAAATGTAGGCTACAGCAGTGGCAGATGCCTCTTAAAGCGGCCAAGTCTGTGAGCAGATTTTCGCAGTGACAGACCTGCTTGCTCTGAGCACTGGTGCCAATTTCGGCTGCATGTAGGGGACACTGGGGACTTACAAGGAGACACTATCGGAGTGAGGGCCCGAGGCGAGACTCACTCTGTGCAGAAGTGCAGGCAGTATCCATTACCTGTTGAACCCTCCCCGCTCCCAGTGCACAGACACAGCATTACCATAGCAGTGGTGTCATCGAATTAGATAACAGAGGTCACTCTGCCCAGGAATCCCTGAAAACCCACCTCCCCAACTCGCAGCTCCACTGAAGCCACAACCAGGTGTATCCTTAGCAAGTCAGGTGCTCCTTGCTGAGACTCACAATGGAGACAGCCTCGTTTTCTGGTGTGGCCTTTTGAGACAACTATAAGCATAACATCTGCTTGCTGACTCTTAACAGGTGGCCCCAGAAGGGTAGAAGGTTGGCCTGCAGCTAAACCTTCTCAGAACTGTGCCACTGGACACCTACTGCACAAATTCACACTAATAAGACCAGGAGACTTAGGAACTTTGCTTAGTACGTAGAAACAGACACGGAAAGGCAGCCAAAATGGGAAGACAAAGAAGCAGAAATCATATGAGAGAACAGAACAGAGATTCAGATATAATGGAGTCAAGTAATCTAATAGATGCAGAGTTCAGAACACTGGTTATAAAGATGCTCAATGAACCTTTGAGATATGTAGATAAATTCAGTGAGAACGTCAACAAAGAGATAAAAAACATAAAAATGGAAGTGAAAATTATAAAAGAGAACCAGTCCGAAATGAAGAACACATTATCCAAGATGAGAAGTATATTAAATGGAATAAACAAAGGAATAAACAAAGTGAATAAAGAAGAGGATCAAATGCCCTATCTAGAGGATAGGAAAGCCAATCAGGACACTCAATCGAATGGCAAGAAAAAAGTTACCAAGACTATAAAAATAATTTAAGGAGGATACAAGACACTATTAAGGCTTCAAATATTCATCTGATTGGCCTAAGTGAAGAAAATCAAGATGTTGAACAGATGTTTGTTGTTTAAGTCTAATCAATATAATTGTCTGATAAAGTAACATTAATCACGGAAAAATAACAGAATCCAATGTTTTTATAACTAAGAGTCATAATGTCCAACATGTAATTCAAAATTATGTGACAGCTGATAATCAGTATAATGATGTATAGTCTTAAGAGAAAATAAAAATCAGTAAAAACTCATACTAAAATGAACTATATATGAAATTAACAGGACAGAATTGTAAAGCAGCTATTATAACCGGTCTCACAAATATATATTTTAAAAAAGGCTTGTGATGAATTAAAAGATAGAAAATGTTGGATAAATAGAAATAATTTTAAAAGACCAAATAAAAACTCTAGAAATGGCAAATACAATATTTGAAATAAAATATTTACTGTAGAGACTTGACAGCAGATTAGAGATGACAGAGGTAAGAGTAAGTGAATCTGAAGATAGATTAACAGAAATATCAAACATGGAGAACAGAGAGAAAAATGAGCCTGAGGACCCCTATAGATAATATCAAAGCATTTAACATACAGTTAATTAGAGTTCTAGATAAGAGAAATGGTAGGATGGACCCCTCAAAAGTGTATGTGTGGCTTTGTGTGTGTATTTGAAAAACTATGACCAAAAATTTCCCAATTTTGATGTATATATTTATACATTTAAAATACTTAATGAACACTGATCAGGATAACCATATGGAAGACCACACTGAGACACATTACATTCAAACTAATGAAAACTCAAACTAAATAACAAAGGAGAAATTGGGTCAGATCATTTCAAATTTCCTTCCAGAGGAAGTAGTCAGGGTCCACAATGTGACCAACATCTCTCCTTAATTTTGTCTTGGAAGATTTTTTTTCCTTCTTTCTTTCATCCCTCCTTCTTTGCCTACCTCCTTACCTTTATTTTTTCCTTCCTTCCTTTCTTTTTCTTTTTTTCAGAGTTGGAATCAAGAAATTTTGAATGAGAACATATATGACTTACTAAATTTGAAATTTCACATGCTAAAGTCAAAACGCAACAAAAAAAATTACACTTGATAAAAAGGGAAAAAAAGAAAAAGTGGTTATCACCAAGAGTTAGGTGAAACAGCCAAATCTTTTCACAGAAATTTTTTAAAAAATCTTTTCTTATTAAGTAGAGATGTCAGAGGTGGAGTGGTAGATCTAAGAAAATGTCATTAGCTCCACAGTTTTTATTCCATTTCCCAGGTTATAATCACAAGACTCTTGCATGCTAGATTTTAAAATGTCACTGTAGTAGAAAATCCAATTGTTTTTATCTTTACTATATTATATTATATAAAATATATTTCTTAATACTTCATGAAATCTGCTTTATAGAAACTTTTACCAGAAATTTAAATGTTTCTAGTGATATGTTTTTTATTTCTCTCAATATTATTTTCAAGTAAAAATAAAATGTAAGTGACAATGAGATTCATAAAAAAATGTCTCTGGCTCATTCCTATAAAAGATCATCCCTCGGTTGCTTCTACCTTACACTGAGAATAAACTCAAGTACTTTACTTTAACAGGCTCTGCCATTTAGCGCTAACATTTCTTCAATTTAGTTTACTTTTTGTCCTTAATAGATATTGTTTTTATGGTCTAATTGTACCCATGGTTTGACATCTCTTCTGCAACAATTTCCAGAGCTTCTGAACCACAAAGCAATCCATGGGCAGATCTCAATCAAATTGCTGGCCACATCTATCTATAAATAGAGATAATTTCATGTCAGTTGGATTCTACAAAAGCAACAAAAAATAATTTGTTGCAATTCATGGGTTGGTGTTAGAAAAACATTACCCAGTTCTAAAAACTCATTTTTACAACTCTCATCTCCAAGTTCCCTGTGGAGACAACTTAGGGAAAGTATGACATCACTGAAGTCCATTTTGTGTGGGCTACTTTCTGATTCTGTGTTTCTCTCACCCAGTGGTGTCCCCTTGCCTCACCTGCTCATCACCTCAAACTCCCATTGCTTACATATTCTGGCTCTACTTCAGAACATTTTCAAAATCTTTGATTATAGACTTCTTTCATATTTTGTTGGAAAAAATAAGAAAACTTTTTAAATGCACAAATATACAATCTACAATCTAACAGGGAGCAAAAACTTCAACCACAGATTCAACTCCAAATGGATAATTTCAAGCATGAGTTTGGCTAACTTTTCCTGATTCCACTGATAGCATAATCTGGCAGTGATGCTAAAGTGGGGATCCTTCAAACCAGTTTAGCAATTCTGATTTTCTCAATAAACAAAGCCACCTATGTCCTTAGACAATAAATAGAAAATCGTCAGGTCTTTGTACTGTTTGAGAAGAGGGCAAAGTTAGTTATTAAAGCTAAAATCTAAGTTAAATATACATATTAAATTTTTAAGGCAATGACTTATAGAAAAAACACAATGGAGTGTGGGTGGGAGTGTTTCAATTCAAAAGCAGGTAAAAAAGAGGAAACAGAAAACGATAATGTGCACACAATAGAAAAGTTAAAAATATACTGCAGAAATGAAAGTAAATAGATCACTATTGTAAATTTGTAATCAATTGCAATGTCTTAATGGGCTTCAAAATAAATAACAAATGTCCTCTCATAGGGGAAATTTCAAGATGCTTCTTCCAGTAATCAATAGATTAGGAAGACACAAAAAATCAGCAAGGATATGGGGAATTCAACCACATAATTGGGAAGAGGTTATAAATGATATATAAGATATGGCTTCCAATAACAGCAAAATATAAGAACACAAGATTTACAAACTCTTACCACATACTATTGTGTAAAGCAAATCTGAACAATTTTCAAAAGTACTTTTTATACACATACTTTCCAAATGTAATGTAATATAATATAGACATGCTTAATTTTTTTCTGAACCATTTGAGGTTAAGTTACATATATCATAGCCCTTTATCTCTGAAGAATTTAGTGTATATTTCCTAAGAATAACAATACTCTTATATAACTACAGTACAATTTTGGAAATTATATTGATATAGTACATTTATCTATCTATTGCACAAATTCCAAATTTGTCAGTTGCCCTACTGATGTGTATTCCAGTATAATTGTTTCCTCCAGCACAGGATTCTGTCTAGGGTCAGATATTATATTTAGTTATCCTGTATCTTCAGCCTTCTTTAATTGGAGATATTTCTATAGGCTTCCACAGACTTTCTTTATCTCTTATGACATTAAAATTTTTTGAAGAATAAATCCCCCACCTTTTCTTTTTCTTAGAATATTGTTTATTTGGTATTGGCCTGGTATTTCCTTATTATTAGATTGAGGTTATACATTCTCAGCCATAATTTTTATAGGTGATATGTATGCTTCCCAAAATATCATATCTGGAGACCCATGATATCTATCTGAGTCTCGAAGGTAATGTTAATTTTGATTGCCTAATCAAGGTATTGCCTCCCCACAAAAAACATTGAATGATTACTGCTTTGTTTCTTCTTTGCACCTAATAAGCAGTATGTGGAGAAACAATTTGAAATAATGCAAATATTCTCTCCTCATGAAAATTTATTTCTAAGGGTAGCATTCATCAGTGAGTCTCATCTGATCTGGGCTTTACCATGATGATTGTCAAGTAATAATTTTTCATTGCTAACATCCTCTACAAATCTATTAGTTGGCTTTTAGCATTCTTCCATAAGCAAAAGGCTTTTCCTCTGCAATTATTTACATGTCTATTTAATACAGGTTTGGATTCATAAATATTATAGATCTGGATTTCATAAATGTTTTATGAATTTGGATACATAAACCATTTTTCAATTGTTATAACTCATTACTCTATTCAATTATTCTGGTACTCAAATAGCCCCAATTTAGTCTTTATTATGCCTCTTGTCTCTTTATAAGAGCCTTATCATTTTTTTCTTTGAGCACTTCCTGACTTTCTGGCTAACAAAGTATTGCAAGCTCATCCAGCCCCAGTTAGTATCAGTCACGTCTCTGAGAACTCTGGTTCTTTTAAGTGAGAATGACTTTGGAGACCAAGATCCAGTTGTCATGTGTATTTATTATAACTGGGAGATCTTTGTTTCTTAACCCTTTCAGTGGACAGAGGTTGGCAAATACACATACACATTCAAGTACACATACATGTACATATACACACATGCAAATAATCATGCATATACGCATTCTATATATATTTTTAGAAATCATGAGTTCATATCAAAGCCATCCCTTCGGTTCCCTTTCTTGTCTTTCCCATTCCATATTTATAGGTTCATTACTTCCACAGTGAGAACTTGGGCTCCTAACAACATGAACACCTTTACTTGTTTGCTCAATGCTTACATACATCTAAAATAGTTCAATGCATTTCACTCACAATATGTAAAATCTACTAAAAATAATTCAGGATTTGTTTGCAATTCTCCATACCTCACATTTCACTATACCCAAGACTGATGGTATATAGCTAAATGCTATGTTTATAACTATTTTAATGAGATCCCTCTTCTCATCCTTTCTTCCAGTGTGGTTATAAAATTCATTCTTTTCACTTTGCTCTCAGTTTTTGGTATCCCCTTTCCTATTCTTATTAGTTAGTGTACCTTTTTAACATGTAGAATATATGTTCTTTCAAAAGTCAAAACTAGGTTCTGGTCAAGACAGCAGAGTAGATAAACTCTGTACTTGCTCTCACCAAAAAATCAAAAGTAAAACTACAGAACAGCCATAATTGGGAGTCACTTGAAGTCGAGCTGAACATAAATTCTACAACTGGGGACTCATAGAAGAGGCCACTTCAAAACTGGTAGGAGGGCAGAGATGCAGAATGGGCTGTTTCCACACCAGCATGTGGAAAGTTGAGAATCAGGAGATATATCTCAGCTATGGAGGTCTCCCCTGAGGAGTGGGATTTCCAGCCTCACACCAGGCTCCCCAAACCAGAGTTTCAGTGTCAAGAAAAGAGGTACCCACAACTTTTGGCTGTGAAATCACAGATATTCCTTTTAATGGCCTGTTCACAATTTACTTGCTGATGGATTTACTTTCTCTGAGCTCCAGTGCTGGGGCAGCAACTCAAAAGGCTCCTAGGAATATGGGAAGGAACCGAGTTGTGTGGCTTCAGTGTGAGGGCTGGAGGGCAGCTTTCTCACAGAAAGAAATGCTGGCAGAGGACATTGTTCCTTTGTTGAGCCCTCCCCCACTGGCATGCAGACCCAGGTGTTTGCCATATCTGAATCTCCATCAACCTGGCTAACACTAGACGCCTGTTCTGGTGATTCCCTGATACCCAGCCCTACCCAATTTGTGGGGCCACCCAAGCTACTTCCATTGAATTTTCCAAACAAATGAACTGTCTTGGCTCATGCTGCAAACTTTGCTAAAATCTCTCAAAGTTTCGCAAAACCTAACAAAGCAACATATGGCCTCAGTATGCCTATACCTATTGCAGAGCAGCCCCAATCCCAGAACTAGTGGCAGCTGGCCTTGGCTCGAGGCTTGGCATCTCAAGGTGCATAAGCCCAGTGGATGACAACTATCTGCAGAGTGCTTGGTAGCTCAGTGGCCCTGGGTAGAAGAGAGGCTGCAGCTGAATTTGGTCTGTGAGGATGTGGTCACTCCCAGGAGGCCCTGTCTTGTGCTTCCCTAGCCCCCATCCCAGTGGCTGGTTTCAGTCTGAGTTAGAGCACCAACAAGGAACACATCTAGGAAATACACACCCAAAGGGCAGATTGAGTAGGCACTAGAGCCCTTCTAAAGCAAATCTTGCTCTGTAGAGTCAGCTCCTGCACAACAGCTTTTCCACTGTAGTCACGACCAGTGCTCACAACCAATCAGTCTGGGGGTCAATGCCTCCCAATGATATGTAAACAGCAACCAAGGATCAACTACAACAGCAGAGCACACAACCCTTACAAAGGACACACACAGAGCATTGGGCTCAGGTGACTAGGGAGACTGTACAACTAGGTCCTCCAGGACGTCTACTATATAAGACCACTCTACTAAGACCAGTAGACTCTGGAGCCCTACTTAATACATAGGAACACACACACACACACACACACACACACACACACACACACACACACACGGAGGTAGCCAAAAGGGAGACAAAGAAACATGAAAGAACAGAGCAAAGCTGCAGAAAAAGAACTAAACAAAAGGGAGACAAGCAATGTACCAGATGCAGAGTTCAAAACATTGGTTATAAGGATGTTTTATGAACTTAGGGGAAGAGTAGATGAACTCAGTGAGAACTTTAACATAGAGAAAGAAAACATAGAAATGGAGAGAGAAAACAAAAAAGAAGTAGTCACAAATGAAGACTACAATAATTGAAATGAAGAATAGAGGGAATCAACAGTAGATTAGATGAAGAAGAGGATCGAATAAGTGATTTAGAAGATAAGGTAGCAGAAAAACCCAATTAGAACAGCAACAAGAAAAAAAATCCAAAACACAAGAGGATAGGAGTTTGGAGAAATGTGGCAAAGTGAGACATATGGCGAAGAGATCCCCAGATCTCTCCCCTTGAAACAACAAGCTGAATATCTAAAACTCAACAGAAAACACCCAAATGGTACACCAGCACATCTAAACGTAGGATCTGCACATAAGAGCTACAAGGTCAGAATTCCAGGTGTCAGGCAGTGGACTGAGAGAAATAAAGTTGCCTCTCACAGCCACAGGAGCTCCCTGTAGCAGGAGGGGAAAGGAGAAGGTGAACAAGTTCCCTAAACAGCCCTGCCCGGGAGTGCTGTGAGCTCCAAGAGGCCGGTGGTAGGACCCAGTTATCAGGGCAGAATGCAGGGAAGTACGATGGTAGAGAAACAAAAGTTGATTTTTACTGGTCACAGTTGCAAAACCAAGGCAAAGCCACAGTCTTCAACCCCCAAACTAGAGGGTCTCTCTCCCCATTCTCTGAGACAGAACACCATGGAGCCCCAGGGGAATCTGAGCAAACGCTACTGACACTGTCACTAACACTGACAGGGACTGAGACTGAGGGTAACAAACATGATTAAACATCTACAAGGAAAAAAAAAAGCCGTATTAAGGCTTTCTATAAAGCAGTGATCCAAAAGGCTTAGATGCCACCTATTGGAAATCAAAAGAAAAGCATCTTCCTTTCAACAAGTTAAAAGTCAGTGAGATCTGAAATGAGTCATATCAACAATTTCAGGAATTGAAAAAACAACTAGATGATCAGAAAGAGTTCTTTAGCAAGGAAACTGAAATTCTCAAAAAGAACACACTAGATCTTCTGGAGATAAAACAGACACACACACACACACACACACACACACACACACACACTAAAAGAGTTGAAAAATGAAAAAACAAGCTTGGGAAATATGTTGACCAAATGGAGGAAAGGATCTGTAATATTGAAGACAGAAATCTAGAAATAAATCAGAAGGAAGAAGAGAGAAACCGAAGAATAAAAAAATAATGAAAGAGAAATACAAGAACTAGCTGACATCATCAGGAGAGGAAACATAAAAATAATGGACATTATTGAAGGTCAGGAAAAGGAACAGGCACTAGAAAGCATTTTTGGGCAAATAGTTGATGAGAATTTTCCAAATCTAAGGAATGAGCTGGAGCTTGGAATTCAAGAAGTCAACAGAACACTCAATTATCTCAACCCAAAAAGGCCTTCACCAAGACACATTGTATTCAAATCACCAAAAATCAACAACAAAGACAGAATTTTCAAGGCAGCCGGGAGGAGAAAACTGTAATTTATAAAGAAACCCATTAGATTATCCATGGACTTCTCAGCACAGACCTTACAAGTCAGAAAGGAGCGGAATCAAATATTCAAACTATTAAGTGAAAGAAACTAACAGCCTAGAATAATGCATGCAGCTAAGCTTTCCTTTAGATCTGAAGGAGAAATAAAGACCTTTTTAGACATACAAAAATTGAGGGAATTCTTCTCTATGAGGCCTGTACTACAGGAAAACTGAAAGGGGTCAGCTCACCTAAAACAAAAAAACACAATGATGGGAAAACAAATTTATGAGGATAGCTTAACAGGATTCTGGAACAACATCAAAGGTACTAAAATTTTATCATAGGGGTATCTGAAAGAGAAGAGATAGGGCAATGAATTCAAAACCTATTTGAAAAATAATGATGAAAGACTTCCCTAGCCTGGTAAGGTTAGGGAAGCACAGAATCCCACATAAGATGAACCCACACCAAACAAAATAGGCCCATACCATGACACATCATAATTAAAATGTCAAAGGTTAAAAACAAAGAAAGAATCTTAACAGAGCAAGAGAAAAGCAGGTAGCTACCTACAAAGGAGCTCCCATAAGACTGTCAGCTGATTTCTCAACAGAAACTTTGTAGGCCAGGAGAGATTGGCATGAAATATTCAAAGTGGTGAAAAGCAAATACCTACAACCAAGATTACTCTAACTAGCAAAGTTATTGCTTAAAATTGAAGGACAGAAAAAGAGCTTTATGGATAGAAAAAACCAAAGGTGTTCATCACCATCAAGCCAGCATTACAAGAAATGTTTAAGAAGAAGGAGAAAAGAAAAAAAGAAAAAAATATGAATAACAATGGCAAAAACTATGTATCTATCAATAATTAAATGTAAATGAACTAAATACTTCAATCAAAAAAATAAGGTAGCTAAATGGATGAGAAAACAAGACCCTTACATATGCTGCTTATGAAAGACTCACTTCAGATCAAAAGATACAAAGAGACTGAAAGTAAAAGGATAGAAAAAGATGTTTTATGAAAATGGAAACAAACAAAAAAAGTTGGGGTGGCAATACTTGTACCAGATAAAACAGATTTTAAATTAAAGGCTATAACAAGAGACAAAGAAGGATCTAGGAATCCACTTCTGGGTATTTATCTGAAGAAACCCAAAACATGACTTCAAAGGGACATGAAATCCATTATGTTCATTGTAGTATTATTTATAGTAGTCAATATACAGAGGCTACCTGGGAGTCCATTAATGTAGGAATGGGTAAAGAAGAGGTGGTACATATATATTCAGCCATAAAAAAGAATGAAATCTTGCCATTTGCAACAACATGAATGGACCTAGAGATTATTGTGCAGAGTGAAGTGAATTAGACAAAGACAAATGCTATATTATTTTACTTATGTGTAGAATCTAAAGAACAAAATAAACAAACAAAACGGAAAGGAACTCATAAATGCAGAGAACATTTTGGTGGTTGCCAGATGGAAGGGGGTTTGGGGAGTTGGTAAAATAGAGGAAGGGATTAAGAAGTACGAATTGGTAGTTACAAAATAGTTATGAAGATGCAAAGTATAGCATGAAGAATACAGTCAATATTGTAATAACTGTATGTGTTACATGGGTACTAGATTTATCAGGGTAATCACTTTGTAAAGTTATATAAATGTCTAATCACTACATTGTACACTTAAAAATATAATATTGTATGCCAATCATAATTTAAAAAATATATTATTAAAATAAAAAGTCAAAACTACACAAAATATATACTCAAAGAAGTGGGACTGCCTTCCCTTCTATCTTAATTCTGCTTCCTATTCATTGTGGGTAACAGCTTCATGTTGTCCGCTTCATTTTTCTTAACATGTTTTTATAGCTATAAGCATTTATCAATGTTACATTTTTGTTTTTGGTATGGCTTCTTTCACTCAGAAAAATTATTTTGGAATTTATCCATGTTGTAGCATGCATCAAAAGTTCATTCCCTTTATTACTGAGAATTATTCAATTTGAATACACTGGATTTATCCATTTATTAGTTGATGCACACTTGAGGTGTTTCCTGTTTGGGGCTATTACAAATAAAAGTGATAATTATTTGTGTACCACTCCTTGTATGGGCATATGCTTTTATTTCTCTTGGGTAAATAGGTGCAATGAATAGGCTATATGGTAGTTATAACTTTAAATTTTTAAGAATCTGACAAACTATCTTCTGAAGAGGTTGCCCCAGCAACAGTATGCAAATGTTCCAGATCCACCATACCTGTCCCCAAAATTTGGTATGGTCTGTCTTTCTGATTACTGATATGTATTTCTCTTATTATAGTAAAGTTGAATATCTTTTCACATGTTTAAATACTATTTTTATGTTTGTTCTTTTGAGTTGTCTGCTAATGTCTTTTGCCCATTCCTCTATAGCATTTTTATCCTTTTTCTTCATGATAAAAGTTTTAAAAATAAATTTGAGATTTTAATACTTTATATTTGTGGTAATATTTTTTTCCAGTTTGTCATTTGACTTTGAATATAGTGTCTTTAACATGTAAATTTTAATATATTGTTTTATTACTTAGTCAAATTTATTTTTCTTTTGTCTCATCTGGAATTTTAATCATAGTCAGAAAATCTTTGTCTACACTCAGTCTGTAGAGGAATCAACCCATGTTTAATTACAGTAACCATACAGTTTTATTTTTTACATTAAGATCTCTAATCCATATGAAGTATATGCTTACATATGATATGAAAAATCAATCTAATTTTATCTTTTTCCAAATGGCTATTCTGTTGTTATAAACAGTATTAATTTGAAAGACTATGATTGCCTATTGACTTGAAAGACCACCTTTATAATACATTAGATTTTTATATATAGTTAGCTTAATTTCTGCTTTATTTCATTGATCTGTTTATTCATGTGACAGTAATACACTGTTTTAATTACATAATGACACGCTATGCTTTAATACCTA
The DNA here is from genome assembly GCA_003508835.1 of Eonycteris spelaea. NCBI lineage: Eukaryota > Metazoa > Chordata > Mammalia > Chiroptera > Pteropodidae > Eonycteris > Eonycteris spelaea. The sequence continues at coordinate 2,904,602 of PUFA01000127.1, read as the reverse complement.
ACAGAATTAGTCACCCTTGGGCATTTTTTCTTCAATATTTTGCTATCTAATATTGTCTATTTTTCCATTTGAATTTAAGATTCAAATTTTCTAGCTTCATAAAATAGCTCATTGAAATTTTTATTGAAATTGTATACTATTTAAAGTAAATCAGGATGAATTGACTTCTTGATAATGTTGAAATATCCTAACAAAGAATAATGGATGTCTTTTCCTTTGTTCATGTTCACCTTTGTATCTTTCAGTAACAATTTAGAGTTTTATTCATATAGGTTTTGAACATGTCTTGCCATGTTTATATCTAATATTTTATATTTTTGCTATTATAAATGGAAATTTCTAGTTTACTATATTTTCTAATGATTATTACTTGCATATGTTAATGCCATTAATTTGTGTAAAGTTTGTATCCTTGCTGAATTCTTTTCTTATTTGAGTTTATCGTTGATTATCTTGGGAAATAAAAGCATATTGGTGCACCATTTGAAATATAATTCTTCTTTTTTCTAATTCTTATGTCTATGTGTTCTCTTCTAGTTTAATTGGCTATTAACTCCAAAACAAAGTTAAATAGTAATAGTGGGCTTAAATAGAAACAGTGGCCTTCCTTGCCTTGATCGTGATCTTGCTGTGATTATAATACCTATTCTACTGTTCCCAGGTACTTGATATATTTTTGCTCATCCCTATATTTTTAGCCTTTTTGAATCTTTGTATTTGAAGTTTAATTTTGTATAGAGTATGGAGTTGGCATTCCTTTATTATCCAGTTTTAAAGTCATTTTTTTAATAGGCAAGTTAAGCCCAGGCATGTTTATTGATCTATATTTGGCAATTTTTTTTCTTAAAAAATACTTCATAGTTATGAATGGTTCTTAAATTAGTGAAAGATAGAACATATGTTTTTGTTTCTCATTCTCATTATTGTTTTAGAGTGATTTCCAAGTGAATAAATAGGTAAGGTCAACTTAGAGTTAGTGGAGAAGGCCCATATATAATAAATGCCATGCTGTTCTCTGAAAAAAGAGACCTTTCAAATCATGATAACAGGAATTTAGACCTCAGAAGACAGTGATACTAAATTCTAAATTAGTCCTAAAATCATGAATTTTTTTTTCTATAGAAATGATTGTTGTTGCAACTTTTCAACAGAACAAGAGGCATATTTTGCATATTTTCAGTAGCATTGAAGTATTAAGAGAATTGACTAAATAATTCATAATTAAAGGCCCAAGTTAAAGTTTTTTATAAGAACTATTAGTTTAGAGTTAAATGCAAGAAAAACTAACTTGAAATAGGGAGAATAAAAAGAGAATCAATTAAATTGGTAAGTACTGGACTTTGTTTTTCAAATACCTCAAAAGTTGTTGAATTTTTCTATTGTATATAAAAAAGTGAGTCTTTAAAATGTGGAATGTAATTAGCAAACAATAAAACTGTCTTGCCAAATGGTTGTAGAGGTACAGCTTATTAATAGTGTGAGAAGAATCTAATCAAGCTAGAAAACACTGCTTTAAATTACACATGATCTTATAATTTGGGGTCTTACAGTTTTAAATAAATGTTTGCACCATTTATAATGTCAATATCTTTAAGATATTACTTAACAATTGCCAGCTGCAATTTCTCACATTATCCTGAAAGTCTTAACAAGGTGTGTGTGTCTTCGTGTGCGTGTGTGTCTCTCTGTGTATGTGTTTTTCCTAGGTTACCCTTTTAAATAAAAAGATTAGGAAGGCACAGATTTTCTGGTTTTAATTTTCCTGCAAGCACATTATATATTCCACACTTGAGCACTCAATGTGTACTAGACATCTTGTTTGTCACTGGCATACTAAGATAAATATGTCGCAATCTGGCATTGGTATAATTTACAAGGTAGTGAAGGATACACATATGCAAACAGATAATATTTTCCTAAAAATAACATTTACTAGATTGATCTAAAAGCTTTGAAATCCATTTTTTATCATATAATTTTAGTTTTTAGAGTTAAATATCTCTTCAAAACTCATTAAGTATAATACCTTCAGCTTTTAAATTTGGATAATGAGGTCCAAGCAGACTCTTATTTTTCTAATTGTCCTTATAACTACAGAACTAGAAATAAATTTCCAAATTCAAGTCTAAAGCTTTTTCTGTTTGGGAAAATCATAAGCACAGTATTTACAGTATACCACTAAGCCCCGAAATATCTTTGGTATCTATTAAAGGCATCTTGTTAGAATGATTTTCACACTTTATATAAAATGTGATTTTTACATAAACATGAAAATAAATGATGTTATTAAAGAATTTTTGTTTGCCAATAGAATTGTATTTTTAAATTATCACTTGTTATATTTACCAATTTGCTAAACTATTTTAAAATTATTTAAAATAGTTTAAAATAATTTTAGAGTATAAATTAATTTTATACTCTGGATTTCAACTTAATTATTTTTACTTAATTAATACAAATTTATACTTATATTTATACTTACATATTATACTTAATTTATATTTATAATTATATATTCATATACATATTTATAATTTTGTTTTTTACTCCCCCAAAATGGTGTAAAGGAACATATATTCAGAAATTATTTCAGACATTTAGATGAGAGGTAAAAAAGTAATGAAACTCGAATGTGCTTACATTTGTATAAATGACCATAAATGACAAGATGCTTAAAAAAATACAAGGCAGAGACTATTTAGATGAAGGCATTTCCTAGGACTAGACAGCAAGCCGAATGGTGCCTATTGTCAGTAATGCATTGATTCCACAGGAAATACTCTCTATTATAGTCAATAATAGTATTATAATAGAAGATATAAAAGTTTACATTCTCTACTCAGCCAGCAACTGCTGTGTACCTATCTATGTGCCAGCCATATTTCATTTATTAATATAGACACTATGTAATACTGAGTATAAGGAAATTGACATTAATCCCAAAATGGTTAAGTCAAATTCCTAAGGAGACAAAGCAAGTAAAACAACTAAAAGTTCTTTTAAATTCTAAATTCTAATGTCTTTATCTATGTTTATTTGTCCAGGCAATGTGAAGCAGGAACATATTTCCTGCTCATATGAGTTATATCAGCAGATTATGCCATGATTTTCAGACTATATTTTATGAACCAGTTAGAAAAAAATGTTGCCATTAAATATTTGGTCAATGAACTTTCTTTTCTATGATATAAATTCTTGATCAGTAGCAAGTGTGTTTATAATACTATTATGGTGGCACTAGCAGAAACATTATGGCAGGGAAGGCAAATCCATTTACAGAATATTTGCCTATCTCAGTGAGGATGAAGCTTTGCCCCCTCCACAATGGAAGAGGCCAATGTACTCAACTACCCACCAGGTGGCTGACTGATTCCTCAGAGAATAATGCCATATTAGGTGCTCAATGGCGCTTACTGTTGGCAGATTGGACATTCATCAGTAATAGTAACCAATTCAGATAAAGTAAAAGGAAGTCTAGTTGTATATCTCATACATAGCCTTCATAACTGATATCATGATATTTCATTCAAGGGCCTATTGTGCAAGCACTGGGGTAGCTAAGGAAAGAGACTAACTGACATCCTCAGAGTGTTTCATCTTGTACTTCTAATTATTAACAGCCTTTTTAATAAGATGCCCTGTTATTTTGATATTCACATGATAAAATATCTTTACAGTATGCCAACTCCAAATGATCTATTTCCCCTAGATTTTCTTTTCACCCATCTTGCAATCCTGTTTATTCCAACTACCTAACTATCCATTCAAACTGTTAGCAACCACCCTGAAACATTGAAAACATATATTTCTGGCAGCTCACTCCAGACAAGCTATATAAATACTTCCAGTGACAAAATTTTCTTTTGTTTCTGTCCTTCAAGATCACTGCTGAGTCAAGCTGTAATGCTCATCCACTTTTACTTGATACTAGCATTTCTTGCAGAGCTACTTATCTGTACACTATGTTTGAGTTTCTCTTTTGTCGCTTGGTCATAAGGTACTTTGTATAATGGTTTAAGGGAGGGGAGGCAATGAAACAGAAAATGATGCTGAAGGTGTCTTAGCTTCCCACTTATAAAATGTATATGTACCTTCTATACCTGCCTAACCCCATTGCCTTTTAGAGACTTTTCATGTGGTAATAAATTATTAGTGTTTATACTCATACGTATGACTAAGATGGAATCCAGTTCATGATAAGAAACTTAGGCTGCATGGTCAACCAGTGTTCCATTGTTAAATACTCACTCTCTAGCAATGCCCAGTAGCAAGCACAATAGCTTGTACCAAGCCTAGTAACAAATATAATATGCACAAGGTCCAGTAGCAAATGTAAGAAATTTAAAACAGCACTATTAAATACGTTAATTATTTAAAGTAATAGACATACTAATGAAAACATAATGAATAATTTCATTCATATGATTTTCTCCAAATTGATCTATAAATTTAATATAATTTCAAAGACCCAAGAATCTTCTTGTAGAGATTAACAAATTAATTCTAAAATTTAAATTGAAATGCAGAGGACATAAAATCAGATTTGAAAAAGAGGAACAAAGTTTGATCTTGATTTCAAGATTTAATTTAAAACCATAGTAACCAATTCTGTACAGCATTGCTATAAGTATATAAATAAATGGAACACTATAATAAAACTAGACACATGCCCAGACATATAAGGTCAATCAATTTTCAACAAAGTCATCAACACTTTTGGACATTGGGAAATTAGTCTTTATAATGCAGATTCCAAGAATTACTGAGAATCCATGCAGAAAAATAAATAAATAAGTAAACTTAGGTCCTTATTCTACACCATACACAAAACTTAAATCATAATGGATCATAGACCTAAATAGAACAGCTAAACTTCCAAAACTTTTAGAAGAGCTAAGAGGAAATCTGATTTTTTAGTAAGTAAAGATTTCTTAGCCAGGTAACAAGAAGAAAAACCTTCAAAATAATTGGTAACATGGACTAAATATAAATTTTAAAAAGCATGCTTTTTAAAAGTACATCAATGAGAAAATAAAAATGCAAGCAAAGATGTGAATGTCCTATAAATGTATATGTATTCTTCAGTCATTAAATTAACAGAAAAAAAAAACCCATAGATATATATAAGTAAAATTCCAAAGGCATTTGGAATAGAAAGACTAGTAAAACTGACAAATTTCTGACAAGTCTTGAAAGAGAAAAAATAGAGGCAGAGAGAACAAATAAAATGATTTGAAAATAAAAGGAAAAGACAGTGGTGTAGAGGGCTTTGTAAATTTCCTCTTGTGACCACACCAGAATTGTGATGAGTCCACAAAACAAATAGCCAGTAGAGTAACCTTGGGTCTGGATGAACAGAAGCTGTACAACTAAGGAGAGAATTAAGAAATCACCTTGAAATGGTAGGGGTAAAGATGCGAGGCTGTCTGATCCCTTGCAGGCTGAGGAGACAGAGGCTACAGCATCTGCAATTTGCAGGTGCAGATGTTCCTCTTAAAGGGGCCATGACCATGACTGAACTTTCGCAGTGATGGACTTTCTCACCCTGACTGAGCTCTAGTGCTGGGGTTGCTACCGGAGTGGCGGCGTTGGGGGTGGGGGTGAGGGGTGCCTAGGACATACAGGAGGCCACTGAGTTGTAGGGCTTTGGCGCGAGGCCAGAAGGGCTTTTTCTCCCAGGCAGAGGTGCTGGCAGTATTCATTGTTCCTCTGTAGAGCTCTCCCCTCTTCTAGCATGCAAACACAGCCACCACCATAGCTGAAACATCATCAAACAGACCAACAGAGATCGCTTGGCCCAGAGTATTCCTTGAAACTCTGACTCTTCCAACTTGCAGCCCTATGCAAGCCACATCCAATGGTGTCCTCAACATGCCCTATGCTGCTCGCTGAGCAGCTCTAAGCCCCACACTGGTGGCAGCCAGTCTCAGTTTCTGGCAAAGCCTCTTGAAGCAACTATAAGCACAGCACAGGTGGCAGACTTCTGTAGATTGCTTGCTGACTTTTACCAGGTGGTTCTGGAGGAGCATAAGCTGTAACAGAATTTGACCTGCAGCTGGATCCTCTCAGGACTCTGTCACTGGCCCACAAAGTCATGCTACTAAGACTGGGATACTCAGGAGCTTTACATAGTACACAGAAACAGATACAGAAAGGCAGCCAAAATGAGGAAAACAAAGAAGCATGTCCAACATGAAAGAACAGAACAGAGCTCCAGAAAAATATCTAAACAAAGTGAAGTTAAGCAATCTAATAGATGCAGAGTTTGAACCTCTGCTTATAAGGATGCTCAATGAACTTGGGGAAAAGTAGATGAACTCAGTGAGAACTTCAACAAAGAGATAAACATAAAAATGGAGATAGAAATTATAATAGTGAACCAGTCAGAAATGAAGAATATTATATCTGAAATGAATTGCACATTAGAGGGAATCAACAGTGAATGAAGAGGAAGGTCGAATCAGCAATATAAAGGAGAGGGTCATGGAGGACTCTCAATCAGAATAGTAACAAAAAAATAGATTCCAAAAAAATAAAGATACTTTAAGGAGACTGTGGGATAACATTAAGTGTAACAACATTTGCATCATATGGGGACCAGAAGGAGGAGAGAGCAAGAAATTGAAAACCTATTTGAAGAAATAATGATGGAAAACGTCTCTAACCTGATGAAGGAAATAGACAAACAACCACAGGAAGCTCAGAAAATCCAAAAAATGATGAACCCAAAGAGGCACACACCAAGACACATCATAATTAAAATGCCAAAGGTTAAATACAGAGAATCTTAAAAGCAGAGAGAGAAAAGCAGTTAGTTACCTACAGGAAGCTCCCATAAGACTGGCAGCTGATTTCTCAAAAGAAACTTTATAGGACAGAAAGGTTTGGCACAAAATATTCAAAGTGATGAAAACCCAGGATCCACAACCAAGATTACTTCATCCATCGAAGCTATCATTCAGAGTTGAAGACAGATAAAGAGCTTCTCAGACAAAAAAAAAAAAAAAAAAAAAAAAAAAAAAAAGCTAAAGAAATTCATCACCACCAAGCCAATAATATAGGAAATGTTGGAGAGACTTCTTTAAGAAGAAGAAAAAACATATATCCAAAACATGAATAAAGAATGGCAAAACTACATATCTATCAACAAGTTCTTCAGATGAAAAATAATTAAATGTTCCAATCAAAAGATAGGGTGGCTGAATAGATAAGAAAACAAGACCCTCACATATGCTTCCTACTTAAGATTAACAGACACACACAGACTAAAAGTAAAAGGATGGAAAAAGATATTGCATGATAGACCTAAAAGGTATTGTGCTAAATGGAGTAAGTCACATGAAAAATGATAAATGCCATATGATTTCATGTATATGTGGAATCTAAAGAACAAAAGAAAACAAACAATAATCAAACATAAACAAAATCATAGGTACAGCAAACATTTTGAAATTCACCAAATGGGAGTGGGGATGGGGTGGGTGGTCATTAAAAGGGAGAAAAGAATTAAGAAGTACAATTGGGTAGTTACAAAATAGTCATGGATTTATGAAGTATAACACAGGGAATATAGTCAATAATATTGTAATAAATACGTATGGGGGCAGAGGGTACTAGATTTATTGCAGTAAATACTATGCTATACACCTGAAACTAATATAATACTGAATTATAACTGAAAACTATAACTGAAAAATAAGAACTTTTATTAGAAAAATAAATTAATATAAAAAATAAAAGGAGTATACCTCAGGTATAAACACTTTAGCAACATTAATATAGAATTGTGTGAACATTTCTAACTTCAAAAATCACTGATATTTTGAAAGAGAAAACCTAGATAAGTCCAATCTTATACAAATTATCCAACTCTATAGAAAAAAAAAAACAATGAAACACTCTTCATATCATCTTTAATCTAGAGAATCTTTAATATCAAAATCAGATAAAGATATTAAGAGAAATAAAATTTGCTTACCAATCTCCTTCACAAACATAGATGAAAAGTTCTAAACAACTGTGTTAAATTAGCAACTAAATTCAACAATATAAAACATGTAATACCTCTTGACCAAGTAAATACTGACAGGTCAACACTGGAAATTCTATTAATATAATTAATTCTATTAGAAAGTACAAAAAGAATATGACATGACATTTTTACAGTACAAAATTTTAATGAATCAACAGCCTTAAACTAATAAAGAATATCTATACAAAACCTACAATGTACATGTCACTTAAAGATGCAAAATTCAAAACAGTTTCTTTAATACAGAGAATTAAACAAGATTACCAATTATCAACAATTCTAATAAATATTATACTGGGAATCCCAGTCAGCACACCAAGGCCACAAAAGAAATAAAAGTTAAAACATTATGATGGAAAAAATAGTACTGTCATTTTTGCAAAGGAATATACATGAGTTATTAGCACTGTTTCTATTTATTAAATTTTTCTGTACTAAAATTGATATACAAAAATTAATTATGTACTATTATGCTAGGAAAAAATTATAAAAATAAAATTTAAAAAATACCATGTACCATAGCATCAAAGACTATGAATAACCTAGGTATTAATCAAACATAAGAATTCTAGACTTCAACAGAGAAAGCTATAAAACTTTATTAACAAGTATTTTAGAGAATCTAAATAGAGGGATATACCATGCTTACGAATTGACGGTCTCAATATACTAAAGATGCCAGTTCTCCCCAGATTGATCTATACTTTCAAGGCCATTCCAATAATACCTCAATAGATTGTTTATGAAGCTTGGAAGCCTGGTCTAAAGTTTCACAAAAGGTTTTAAAATAACAAAGCAGTAAAATTGCCTTAAGATATCAACAATTGTTCGAATGATATGCTAATTAAGCCAGTGTTGTATTAACACAAGCATAGATAAACTGAACAATAGAATAAAACACAGATTCCAGAAACAAATTTACCCACTGTCAATGGAACTTGCTTTAATCACAGAGCTATAATTTCAAATCTTTGGGGAAAGATCTATTTTTCAATAAATGAAGCAGTAGTTAGGAAACTGCCTATAGAAAAATATGAAATTAGACTTCAATATCTCATAAAATTCAATTCCAGTGTAATGAAGATCTAAATGTGAAAGGCAAAATTATGAAATATTATAAGATGATATTTCTGTGATCTTGGGAGAGAGAAGGATTTCTTAAACAAAATGCAATAGCATATACTGAGGAAGTCACAAAACTTTGAGACTATAGCATTAAGTGGATCTTACACTTGGATTTTGAAATAGTTCAGGATACGTAGAGGACATGCAGTAAAGAGAGCAGTGGCTAGAATAAGGAGGAAGATGAAGAAGCAAAGGCCAAGATCCTTTATTATATATGAAAATAGCCTTTAAATTAGTAGATGACAAAAAAAAAAGAAGAAAAAGCCAAAACTCAGGAGTTTGGGCTGCCTACAAAGCTGTCTTGAGGAGCATTGGATTTCCTTTTTGCCAATAGGATAAAGAGAACAGAAGACTAGAAAAATAGATGTTTTTATTTATAATTAACTGTGTATCAGACAGGACATAGTAAAATAGGTTTAAAGGCAAACAAAATGAGAAGATAGAAGTAGAGGAAGCACATGATACAAGGGAAACTATAATTGAATTCATTACAGACTTTATTATTATTGCTATCATAATATTACAGAATGAGAAACATGGCAGATTTAACTGACCCAGTTTGTAGCCAGAGGCAAATTCATGTGTTGTGTGAAGTATAACAAGGTCAGCAATGTGAGCACCTATTCCAAAGTCTCCATTTCTACGTCAGGAATCTAAATAGAATGTTGGCAGGAATTGTTACAAATCTTCTGAACAGGTGCCACCAGGGACTCTGAAGTGACAAGAAAAACCAGGCTCTAAAGAGGACTCAGTCCAAATGAGGAAAGGGGTATACTGTGCTATCTAAAGAAGTTTACCTTATGATGCACACCTTGGTTTGCAAATGTGTTGTTGTCTGGTAGAACCAGAGACAAATCTTTGATATACCAAATAGTATATTAAGGCATAATTAGGGGCTGGAACAAATATTGCATTATGAAATTTAAATTTAAAGTTAACAGAGATATGAATTTCCACAGAATGGGACATAAACTAAGCAGGTATTTGTCATAGATTTATTCAAGTACAGCTGAGTAATACAATTAGATATTGATACAAGAGATATAATTGATGAATCAAGAGTAAATTATATTTTTAAATATTAAATTCCAGTTGTATAAAGTTTAAAAATTGTTGTTTGGATCTCGTTTAATTTCCATTTTACTTTTTAACAGGAAGAGTGACTACTCTTTGCAGGTATCAGGCCACTTATATCTGACTCAGAAGTTCCTTGCCTCTTACTACACTTGGGAAGTTGTAGATGCATCATACAGTGTTATACCAAAGCTCCAGTTGGATCTCTGAGTTTGGTTCTTTCCATTAGTGGCCCTCCTTTATTGAAATCAACTTTCTGAGCCTTCATTTCTTTAACTCACAGTTTCCACCCACAATACATTTTCTTTACTTCTTCCTATGACCAATGCATAGTCATAATGTACACTCATAAGTATATCATGGAATGGTGATTTAAAGCAGAAAGTCAGAGCTGAATTTAAATTCTAGCCCCATCTCTTATATGTGCCTGCATAATTTAATGTAATTTGATGATTATACCTCGTAAATGTGTAGACTAAATGGAATAATATATATAAGCTATTACTTAGTACCACTCCTGACACACAATATACATTCAATTAACAGAAATTCTTAATATAATCAAGATTATTATTATCATTTATTTAATAAGCATTTGTTAAGTATTTCCTATTTCTTGGACATTGTACTAATAATGCAACAGTGAACAAAACAAGCATGATTCCTCACTTTGTGAAATTTACATCAGGAGATAAAGACGAACTTTTCACAGCAACTGTAAGATGATGTATGACCTGTTTCTGACTGGCTTTTTCACTGATCTCTGTCACATGTAACTATTAAGCATTTAGGTTCAGTTTTGTTTTGGATTACTCTCACATTTGGAAATTCAGGCTTAACAATACAGATAAAGGTTTTTGTGCTTGCCAACCTCCATGCCCTGAATCACGGCCTGGTCGGGCTTTTTCTCCCCACTAGATTCTTTCAGTAAGGGAGAAGTATTGGTTCCACACTCCATTTCCATCCTCACAACTCATCAGTATCCTCTTGGACTCTCTAGACTAATTTAAAGAGATTTTTATATAGCCCTCATCTTTTCCTAAAAATTTCACTACTTAGATTTAACTAAGCCAGTAATTCTCTGACGCCTTCCCAACTCTCTCAAGTTTAGTGACACCATGTGCCACCCCAGTCCCAAGAAGAGAAATTAGCATTCAATATTAACGAGTTTCACTCAACAGACTCTCAGTTTGAAATCCATTACACATTTATATCATCCATCTCTTATTTTCAACACCAATCCACAAAACTTTCTAGATTCCCTTGGAGTGTTTGGTCTAATTCTTTTTCTTCTCCAAGTCCTAAGCCCATTATAACTTCAAAATCCACACAACAATCTACCAGGCTTCCAAGCCTCTCTCTTAATTTCCACAGCACTTTCACCTTTACTCCCTTTTTGCAATCCTCTCATGTGGCAACACAATGCTTTTTCTTACCACTAAAATGTCATTTCCATCTTTAAAATCTTAAATTTGGAAATTCCTACATCCAACCAGGATTTTTTTAGCTTCTTCTAATTCTTCAAAGTAAAATTATTTTTTGACTTCCAGTTACTTGACCCTTTCTTTTAATTTTCTAGGTTATCAACTTTCATTTGACTTTTTTTCCCCTCTCTCTCCTTATCCTGGACTACTACTACCCTAGCTAACTACTTTAGTCTCACTATCCAATATAGAATATCCCTCTGAGCCTCACTCCTCTTCCTCACCAGTTAATTTTTTAGTTAAAAAAAAAAAGTACTATGATTGAATACTTACTATTTCCTCCACTATACTGGGAATTACCTCAAGGCAATGTCTTTACTAGCCCTGTAACCTGAGGGACAAGCTGACGGCAGGTATTTAACATATGTTGAAACTGAATGACAACTTGCACCAGGTTATTATCTATGGAACACCTGTATGTACTCAGTATAAAGATTTGTTAGCACTTACATGTTGCTTCAATTTATTAATCATTGACATAGAAGATTTCAAGTAAGTGGTGTCATCTTAAAGACTTGGATTGAAGAGGCTTAAAACTTTTGCTGCTCAGGCAGTTAATTTTGAAGATTGATGGAATCTATCTTTAGATGGAAAAAAATATAGGCACTTGCTTTAACAGTTATTAATGACAGCTGTCAGAGATACAACTATTGACTGGAGTTGAGTCAAACTGGCCATAAAAAACATTTGAGTCTTGAACACAAAAGAAAGAAATAAGGTCATATAATTGTTTATAAGTTCACCAAGGAGGGTCTGCTAATTAAATATTAGAGTGTTTACCTGCAACAGCCATTATAAAAACTAATGAACTTGTTCAAAAGATGCAAACAAGTTATCACCTGCTCTGTTAGTCAATAATACTGAAAAGAACCAATTTCCATCACTGTAGGGACCCACGAATTAATTCAAAAGCCACCAGATTTTTAATGAGCTCAAAGCCTACATACTGCGTAGTAAAGTTTAGCCATCTACCTTTTGTTGTATAAAAGTCATTTTTTAAATATAAAATATGGCATGAATTATGCAGGTCTATATATCATTCACTATCTAGAAAAGGAAGGTGAAGAAGAAGAGAAAAAAAAAGACAGAAAGATGGTCTGCTTTGATAAGGCAAAGAACAGAAGAAATTGATTAAAAACAAATGATTTAATAAAAATCTTTCTGTTTACTGTATATCTAATTGTCTTATCTGAAAACACCCATGACACAGTAATGAGAATTGTGAGCAAGAGGGATCTCCCTACCCCAGGTATGCTAGGTATGATGTATTAGTACTCTAAAATATATGGTTATTTCTATAAAAAAAAATTACTTATTTTTAGGATAGAAAACTATAGAACCATACTCAAAACAAACATTGAATTCTATAAATAGTTGAGGTGACTTTAAAATAAAATCATGTAGAGCAATTGATTTATTATTAAGAAGAATGAATTTATTATATTATTATACAGAGAAAAGACAAAAAAATGGCATCTAGCAGTGCAATAGGGAAGGAAAATCTGGAAGCTCAGATATTTATCTTGAGAGCCAAAGCAAAGTAAAAATTGAGTCTTGAATAAATTTCTTTCCAGGCATCCAAAAAAATCAATGAGTATTTACAATATAGCCACAAAATTATGAATAAGATTACTTAACATTAGATTGAGATTCTATTTTTAAAAAGATTATTTTTTACAAGAGTAGATACTTCTGTTTTTAGTCTTTGGCTATTATAAAGCTGCTATGCACATTCATATACATTATACATATATTTTTAATTATTTTTTGGATTTATTATTATTATATAAAAGCATAGCTGATTTTTTGGTGTTGATTTGTATCTTGTAATGTTGCTTAATTTAGTAATTTTAAGGTTTTTTTAATATTTAGGGTATATTATCTATGAACATGCTTGTCTTGTTCTTTTTTAGGGAAAAAGCTTTCAGTCTTTCACCATTAAGTATGATGTTAGCTGTGGGATTTTTATATATGGCCTTTATTATTAAAGGAAGAATGTCTCAAGTCACTATGAAGCTAACATAATTCTCATGGCCTTGATTATTGTAGCTTTTTAATAAGTCTTGAAATTTTAGTTTTAGGCTTCCAACTTTATTCTTTAAAATTATGTGGGTTGTTATAGGTCCTTTTTTATCCACTTGAGTTTTAGAAGAGCAAATTTTTATTTAAAAAAAAAGCTTCCAAGATTTTGAAAGGATTGCATTGATTCTTTAATTCAACTAGGCATACTTGACATTTTTTAACTATTGAGTTTTCAAAAAAATAAAATAATAAAATAAGATAAAATAAAATAAAATAAAATAAATAAAATAAAATAAAATAAAATAAATAAAATAAATATAACAAAACAAAAAAATTGAGCTTTCTTACCCAGGAAAATGTTGTATCTCTTCTTTTATCTAGGTCTTCTTCAGATTCTTTCAGAAATGCTTTTCTGTTTGTACTGTATAAGTACTGCACATTTTTTATTGGAAATATTATATATTTCATTTTAATTTTTGATTGTTGATTGTATGTAAAAATGTAGTCAAATTTTCTATAGTGATCCTTTATCCAGCAACTTTGCTAAACTCAATTATTAGGGTTTTTTTTGTAGATTATGTTGGATTTTCTACATAGATGATCATGTCATATGTAAATAAAAAGAGTTTTAAACTCTTCTTTCCAATCTGAATTTCTTTCATTTCTTTCTCTTACCTTTTGCATAAGCTAGAATCTCCAGTAAAATGTTAGATAAAAGTGATGCAAAATATAAAAATCTTTCAGATTTTAGGGAGAAGCATTTAGTCATTCACCATTAAATATAATTTTAGTTGTGGATTTCATAAAAGTTCTTTATCAAGTTGAAAAGGCTTCCTTTTATTCCTTGAGGGTTTTTAATCACAATAGATGTTGGATTTTGTTAAATTATTATATTAAACAACATGAAATAATCATATTGATGTTTTTGTAACTTCTCAGTATGCTGAGTAACATTGATTTATTTTCAAATGTTAAACTAACCTTGCAACCTTGAATGAAACTCATTATATAAAAGATGTATTATTTAAATAATGTTGAATTTTACTTGCTAAATTTTTGTTAGGAATTTTGCATATGTATTCATGAGGAAAATTTTTCTGCAGTTTTCTTTTTCTATATATCTCTTTCTGGTTTGAGAGTATCAGGGTAATTCTGGACTCATGAAATGAGTTGAAAAGTGTTCCACCATCTTTAATTTTCTGGAAAAATTTGAGTACAATTAATATTATTTCCACTTAAATGTTTGGTTTGCCATTAAAGTCTTCTAAGCCTAGAGGTTTGTTTGTTTGGGTGAAAGGATTTTAACTCCAAATTTAATTTAATAATACATACAGGACAATTCAGGTTATCTATTTTTTCTTAAATTAATTTTAGCAATTTATATATTTCATCTAAGTTGCTTAATTGAATTTGGCAAACTGTTGTCCATAACATTCTTTTCTTATCTTTTTAGTATCTGTAGAATCTGCGCTGATGTCACTTCTTTCATTTCTGATTTTGGTAATTTGTCTCCTTCTCTCCCTCTCTTTCTCCCTTCTCATGCCCTCTCTACTATCTGTATTCTCCCCACCTCTCAACTTACTCTCTCTTTCTCTCTCTTTCTCTTTCTATATATTTATCTCTATTATTTCTCTCTTTTTTGCCTGATAGATCTAAGTAGAGGTTTATCAATTTGATTAACTTGTCAAAGAACCAGTTTTTCTTTCCTTTTTTCATTTGTTTTGGTTTTCCCTTACTTTATATGTCATTGATTTCTTCTCTAATCTTAGTTATGTATTTTTGCTTGCCCTAGGTTTAATTAACTCTACTTTGCTTTTTCAGATGAAGTCCTTGACATATTCCTTTTTGTTTGTTTTTCCTGAAATTTTACCAGTTCGAAATACTCATCTCTTTCTTTTACTTGTGTACACCTACTTTATTAAATATCTTGAATATCAAACTCACATTAGAGAAGAAGATTGCAACATCTGCCCTTCCCATTTAACTCAGAAATAATCTAACTGAAAAGAAAAAAGAAAAGGAAATAAACCTTTTTTTTTTTTTCAGTTTTAAGTATGTATTTTCAGGAAGTTCCTGATAGGAGGAGGAAAGCTAAAAATAGGTAACAAATATGGTCCAATTACCCAGAATTGCCAAAAAAAATCCTTTAAATTTCTCCTTTTCTATATTGAAATACAATAAAGTTAAGATGACCCTCGATCACTTTCTTAACATTGTTTCTTAGTAATTCTTAAACTGCTTTAAGTTGATTTTCTCATCACTTTGAATAAACCTTGGCAATGCATTCCCATCCTTTACCTTTTTTCTTGTTTCTTTGACTCTTGGACTTGTGTTGTGTACATTTACACATACACACACACGCATATTCTATAACATATATTATTGATAATATATTATAGATGTATATACTAGATTGTCTGGGTTTAAATGGTAGCTCTATCAATTTTCCATGGCTAGATCTTAACTTATTTATTTAATGCTACATAACAGACCACCCCCAAACTTGGTACTTTAAATTAAAATTTACTACGATTTTACCTTGATTTTATAAGTCAGGAAATCATTCAGTGCTTTTCTGTATTTTATGATTTCTGAGGCCTCAATTAGCATGAATTAAATGACTGGGAGTTACAATTTTGGGGAGCTACATGGGCTTCCTTTTTCCCTATAGCTTCTACAAGTATCTAACTTAGAATCTCTCATCATATGATAGCTTCAGTGGGTCCAAGAGAAAACAAGGAAGAGACTGCAGTCCTGTTATAGGCTGGCTCAAAACTGGCACTTCTGTCAGACTTCATCATCAAAAAAGTCACAAGTTTGTTGAGAAGAGAAACAGACTCCACCATATAAGGAAGCATGTCAAAGAATTTACAGCCCTTTTAATGCAGCACTATGCATGTCAATAGGCACCAATATTCCTAGACAAATTCTGATTATTTAACATTTTCATATTTGTTATATCAAGATGGCTTTTCCTTGTAAGCTATCTGGACATCTCCGGTTTTTTAAATAAAAGGTTAATTGTTGACTGACTATAAAACTGAGTTATACATACTACTGGAAATTTGCAAAAACAGTAAAAATTAAAAAGGAAGAAAAAATTCAACCGCAATTCTTCCAGAGGAGGTTACTCTTAATAGTTTATACAGTTCTTGCCATGTTTTAGTTTCTTTATAAAGTTTTTCTTATTGTAGTAGAGATAAATATTGAAATTTTAAAACTAAAATAATTTTAAAAAATCTTACCTTAGAACTAAGGATAACATTTTTTTATAATTCCTCCTAACATTTTTTACTACACTTAAATTGTTATACATCATTGAAATAATATACGTTATTTATACTATGCTTATATTTGTAGTATTTTCAAGTATTTTTCTAACTGAAATATAATTAAGCTCATTCACTTATCAAATGTGTTGAGAGTCTCATACATCAGACCTCATATATCTTCTAGGTTATTAGGGAACTTACATTCTAGTGATGGAAGACAAACAATACACAAATAAATGAGTAAATATATGAAGCAATGATAGCTGGAAAACTAAACAGGGTGCTGGGACTGATACTGGCTGCTTTGGCCGGGCAGTAAAGAAAGCTGTCATTCATGAGATGCTATAGAAGTTGCGATATGAATGACAAGGAATCAACCATGAAAAGATCTAAGAAAAGAACATCCCAGAAAAAGGAGGCAGCATACAGAAATGACCCACGACATTACTAAACTTGGTCTGCTTGAGAAGCAGATAGAAGGCTATTATGGCTGGACCATGCTGAGCAAGGAGAAGAGAAGCATGTCATGTGACTGGAGAATCAGGCAAAGCCAAGACCACATAGGACCTTGGAGATAGACTAAAGAGACAGGATTTTATCACAAGTGCCATAGGGAGCCCAAAAGGACTTCAGCAAAGTTTTGATATAACCTGATTAACTTTAAAAAAAAAATTACTGTGGCTATTGTATGAAGAATGAAATATAGGAGGTCCATTGGAGAAAGCAGAAAACTAATTTGAAGGCTATCATAGCAACCTAGCCAGGAGCTGTTGGGTGTTAGAAATAGGGAAATACGGGGGTTTAGAATAAGTAGTTGTATTTCAAATATGATTGAACAGCTGACAATACTCCCCTATGCCCTGGACTTGGCAGGGGCAAGAGGGAAGGAAATATACGTGTAATGATTAAAAGAACTAGGCTATCTATAGCATGCCTCATTTCTAAATCATTTATCTGTGCATAATATATTTCTATTTTTTCTAGAGCCATGAATAACAAAATAATATATTTAAATATCATCTATTTTTAAGGTTCACATGTTATCATTATTGGCATTTTAAAAATGAATTCAACTTCAACTGCTCTATTGAGTAAGCCAAGAAAGTTAATGGCCCGAAGATGAATGGTCTATCAATGCAGAAACTCACTATCACATAATATTAAAATGTACTGATTTGTTTAAAAAAGAAAGAGTCTAAACTTGGTAAAATGTGACAAATTACAAGTTAGTAAAGTGGTGGTATTTAGATTTTAGTGTCATGTGGTAAAAAAGAATCAGTAGTATTTCTCATTAATTATATAACAACTTCTGGTACTTTTACCTTTAGCAAGGAGTTGAAGTTTCACAATGATCAAGCAGGAGTTGCAAATAGATCTAAAGATACATCATTCTGGGTAAGAGCATAAATAGGGTTCTGAGCTCTGATCACCTGTATTTTATACAAATTCTTCTTTACAATGTGGAAATCTCTTAGCAAAAGACTTATGACTTAAAAAAGAAGCTCAGAAATCATTTTGATATATGAATAATTAGCACTCTTTCTCACCACTCCCGGCAAACTGCAATGATTCAGCACCTGTTAGTTCTCAGGTGTTATACAATTGCTAATGAATCATAATTTTAAAAAGCAATCATTATGTATCCCATTGCAAAAGGCAGTGCAAACAGATAATAAATAATTTCCTTTGGCTTTCTTAGCAGCAGAGACAAGAAGGGATTGTAAAATCAAAAAGTAAAATAATGATTTAAATGGCCTCTTTGAACTCTAAAGTAAGCCTTCTTAAAGAGTTACCTAACTTTTCATCCCCACCTAAATTTGTTAGTATATTAATCTATCCCCCACAAACCTAAAATTCTATATCGAGATCAGATTTGGTAAGGTAAAGAACTGCAGAATAATCATGTACTTAGTTTTATTTTCATTTGTAAAATTTAAGTGAAAACAGAGATGGTATTCAATGATATATAATAAATGCGACAAAACTTGGTGTGCATCCTTGCACTGCTAAGAATGACATTGAGAACCTGACATTGTCAATATCCCTACTTTTCCTCTTGCAAAATTAAGATAATAATGAAATTATCCTCACATACATGATAAAGATTAAATTTAAAAATATATTTCAGGTGCTCAGTATGACACTATAAGGTCTCTTTTCCTATGTGTTGGCACCGTTGTCAGGCCCATTTGCCTCCTGGTGGTAAAATGTCTGCCAGCAGCTTACATTTTACATTTTAGTCTTTAAGAATCTCACTGAAAGTAAGAATGACTCTTCTGTCTCTATCAAAGGCCCTAGCATTGATTCCACATGATGGATTGAGTTGTTGAGAACCAGAGATCCTATGTTCTGATAGAGCAGGACAAGACTACATGCCTACCTTTGGATTCAGGAAGGAAACCCAGAGCCTCCCAAATCACATATACTGAGGAGGGGGAGTTGTTTCCCCAGAGAATCACAGGTGTCTACCACAGAATTCAAATTCTACTATTCTAACTCTATATTCCTATCTATGCATATTACTTTAAAGTTCTCTGTACCTCAGGATACTCAATTGCAAGATATTCAGTAAAAGTTGCTGTCAAGTTTTAATGAAATTATATGCATATATATAAAATAAACAAATCATGTTGGGTACATGGTAAGTACTAAGCACATATTCTCTCTTCCTGTTTTCTCAGGAGTGATATAGAATAAACGTAGTATGTATTAAGGCCTGAAGACCACTATAATGTCTTCACTAACTTTTTTTTCCTATTGCAGGCTGAGCCATCTATTTATAGTTTTTCTAATATTTCTTGGTTTTGAGCTAGTTCATCATCCTAGTCTCATAAAACTTTTCATCATCCCACTTGAAGTGTATTGCCCAGATCAGAACACAATGTTCAGCATGAAGTTGGTTGTAATCTCTTTTGAGCAGTAAACACTTTCATTGATGACACCTGAGATTTTCATAACAGCTGGTATAGCAGTTTACTCTCCACAGATATTTGGGCCAACTAAAACCCAGGCTTTCTCTATAAACTCTGATGATAACCTACACTTATCCCAGCCTGTGCCTGTTAAGATGCACTTTGAAGCATATGCTAGGAAATTTATTCCTATTCAATGTTACCCTATTAGACTTTGACAATTAATTGTGCTTATTTATTCAATTATTGACGGCATCTTTTTTGGTATGGATTGGCTCATTTATCAAAACTCATGGCATATACAAATTTGACCAGTGTTCCCTAGTGTCTTAATTCTCAATGAGAACAAAATCAGGACCCAGCAGGGGATGGAATCCTTTGGCACATCACACATTTCCTCTAATTTGGCAGTGGTCTTATTAATAGCATCCCAGTCATCCAATGAAGCTTGAATCCTGCTGAAGTATTATGATCCAACGGACATGTACATGTCTTATTTAGAAAGAATTGTGGTAGTTAAGATAAATACAGAAAGTTCTATGTTTATCATCATTTTCTTATACTTCCTTTACAATAGAAATTCATAATGTTTAATCAAATTAGCATCAGCCTATGGAAACAGAGGCACAGCTAAACAACTAAATGGCAAGAAATAAAGGTTATGGCCTCTAAGACAGTATATCAAAAGTTTTCAGATAAAATCAATAAAAATTAGATACAGATAAGAAGGCTGAAGACCAGACTGAAGAGATTTTGAGTTTTGAATGATGGATGTTAAGTGAATCTGTTCTCAATGGAGAAGCCTGCTGGCCTCACTGTCATGAGGAAGAATAGGTTATTTACTAAATCTGGGCCTCCCCCTTGCCAAAGACAGTAGGTTAACTCTCCTGTGTAACATATTGTAACCCAAAGAACTCTGCTGTTAGAGCCCTCCAGAATAGTAGAAACTTCAATATTTGAAGCTGTCGAGCACAATGACACATGACATGGCTCCAAAGTCTCCCACTAGCAATCAAGAGCACTGAAGACAGTGAGTCACTCTCACTCTGAGAGCACATAAAGTTTTCTGTAGGAACTTCTCATAATATGGGAAGACCTGCTGGAAAAAGGGCTTGGTCCCTGCAGCTGTACAGTTGGGAAAGCTACCACAACTACTGAGCAAAACTAATAATATGACCTCATTTGTACCTTTGGCTGGGGAAAACTTGGGAAAATTAGGGACTATACATATATATATATTTTTTTTCAAAATGCTAACAATGATTGATTATGGTTATGAATATTTATTAGCATTGAGATTGTGCATAATGAGTACTTTTATTATTTCAGGTATCTATTATCTATATTTTTTAAAATTTCCTATAATGAGCAGGATTTTTAAATCATAGGAAATACTCATAAAGTGAAAAATCTGACTTAAAAAAAAGGTAGAATTTCCAAATGCTTCATTATTTAATATGCTTCATTATCAACCTTTCTATCCAACAGGTAGAATGGTTTAGTCTTAAAATTTCTCCTCAATGCAAAAGAAACACCCTTTTGAAACAAAGTTGGAAGCAAGGTGTTTTTATTTTAGAACAAGAAGCAACAGTGCCAGCACCAAGCTGATTGGGAAGGGAACGTTTAGATGGTGAGATGCCCAGTTGAAAGAATGCACAAGGAGCTGACATAATTAAATGGCAGGCACCAATTTTATTGTGGGGAGTACACTTCTGCTCTTCTTCTGCTCCCCTTCTTGTGCTCCCCTTGTGCTCCCTAGGGACCGCATGGCTCCACATATATTAGAGTACGAAAGTGACATTCAGCCACACATGCATGATATAATAAGCTAAATCATGTTTACATATATTAGGTGCAGGCCCCCTCTACACTAATGTAACATTCTAAATCCGGGGTCCTATTCCTAGCCACGAGCCTGGATCACAGCCAGACCTGGGACCATTCAGGCCTGGTACCCACAAGCAGCTAATAAAGACACTAAGATATCATTTCCCATATCCAATACGTTGTTTTATTCCCTATCAAATACCTACTTGCTGTTAAGGGCACACAGGAACTTTCTAGCAACATGCTATAAGTCAACTGCTTCTGTACATGTATATAGAAGTGTAATTACATCAATACAAAACAGGAAGGGACATTTATTAACTAAGTCACACTGGAGTCCTGCTTGTGCAGGAAACTCTATAAGGATTATGATGTTTGTAGCCTTAAATAATTTCTATCTCTGAAAGCTAATTCCTCAAGACTGGTTCTGAATCCTCTACAAAGCTCCAAATTATAGAATAGCACATATTAATAAAGTTTAAAAAGGAAACAAACAGAACTCTTACACAGTTCAACATATTCTCAATGCAGTCACAATTATTGAACTTGTAACACTCAAACTTCTGAAGGTTTTAAGTTTATTTTGCCTTTTAAGCTTATATTGAAAAATTGTGACAATAATAAAAACTCCCTAGACAAACCTAGGCTTGATCATAAAATACTTTGGGTACCCTTTTCAAGACATTGCAATGACATTTACTACCAGAACCAAAAGACATAGTATATAAGCAGACAGCAAAGTTCTGAGTTCCTAACCAAAGTGAAGCCAAAGTATGTCCAGGATATTTTTCAGAATGTAAATGAGTTACATTTAAACACACTGCAAGGAGAAAAGCTCCTAACCAACTCCAACTTTGACAGATAATAAAGAAAGTGGGGGAGAGGAAGGCCCTTCAATAAGGATCCAGGAGGAAATAAATGTTTAAGTAGACCTACCTGGGAAAAAGTAAGCAGCGTCAGAAATACTTTGGTGTTTCAGGTTTTAATTATCCTGAACTGCAACTAAATACAAAGCAAATGTAATAACCAGTGTAATTAATGCTAATTCACAGGAATGGAGATTTTAAAATTTATAATAAAGCTTATATGTTTTCTCCCTTTTGCATCTGACCTCTGGAGAAGACATGAAGGAGTTACTATTCACATAAGACACATAATTTCCTATAATTTCCATGTTAGTTTGATAGACATTGTGGGAGATTTGGTACATGCATAAAAGTTGTAATTTGAGATATATTATACTGAATGACTCTTTAATAATTCAAAGAACTATAGAAATTTAAAGGAGAAAGCTACTACTTTTATTCAAGGTGCTTAAAAATGATATTGTGAAAGAGGTGGCACTGAATCTGTAACTTAAACAACAGATAGAATATTCACAGCAAGAAATAAAGGGGAATTGTCTAAATTTAGGCAACATTATAGGAAACCATACAGTGTGAAGAAACAGGAGTGAGTAGCGCCACTGAATTAACCACTATGAAGGAAACAGTAGAATAGATAGTTACAATGTAAGAAATTTTGAATGGAGGTTTAAGGACTTTGGTGTAGAACAGTGAATTATTTGGGTTTTTAAGGAAAAGAATCTGGAATCAAAATGGTGATTTAGGGAGGTTAATTTGGCGTCAGGGTAATGATTCCCTAGAGAAGAGCAATTAGAAGTAATGTGACCCCATAGGAAGTTATTGTAACACTATAAGGAAGAGTAGAAGAGAATTTGAACTAGAATTGGGTAACGAGAATACATTAGGAAACAAGGTATAAGAAATGAATGAAGAGGATGTACTACAAAGATCATATGCTGAAAATGAGAAGATATGAAAAGAGCAAACAAAGCCTTGGATCCATTGAAGTTATTGCTGGAGCTAATCAGATAAATGACAACTTCTACACAAAATATGTGGCAAGATGGAAAAAGGAAGTTGAGGCAAATCTTTGGGGGAGACTTAAAAGGCAAAGGTCAAGTCAATGTTGAAGTCATAAAAAATAGAAACATCAGAGTCAAGGAGTTTGAGAGAAGATAAAAGTCAAGAAGATGGTAGTCAATAATGCAGAAAATTCAAGAAGGATGAATAGAGAAAATAAAAGCATTATGTTTAATAAATAGATTATTGCTAACTGTTGAGTAAAGAGTTTGTATAAATGTGCTTTGAGAGGAGGTAGAGCCCAGAAAGTTAGGAAACACTCATCAAGTCAGTTGTAGGTTCTGAGGCTAGCATGTTGATTATGGAATAGATAACCTCACAAGGCCTTATGAAAGCAAAGAGGGGTGTTTTTAAAGTGGAATATGAAGAGAAGTAGAATTTCTGAACCTAAAATGCAGCTAAGCACATGCAACAACATGGAAATTGGGGAATGTCTAGCAGAGATCAAGGGAGCTGTTGATAGAGAAGGGATCAATTTTGTAAAATTACAAGTTTGGTTGTAGTTTTTCCTTTGCATATGGTTTGACACTTTCACTCTGTAATATGAGTTTGATCTGAAGTTACAGTGGACAGTGAGGGATCATAAGTAGTATGAATTAAAAAAAAAAAAAAAGACCTAAAATGGAGTCATTTGTGCTAAGCCCCAGGTCAGCAAACCAAGACTTAGTTGTAGTTTTAACTTCTCCCAGCACCATGACTTTTAATCAGCCAATTTGGAATTTCCTGATTATTACTAGTGAGGTAACATAACAGACCTGCCCTCTCCTCAAAGAAAGGTAACCTTGCCTGAAACAATCCTTTCTTTTCTTTTGCTAATAACTTCCTTGACCCACCCAATTTCTGCCTAGAAAAGCCTTCCATTTTGGAATTCCTTTCTACTTTCTAGACAGGATGCTGCCCAGTTCATGAATTGTTCACTGAAGCTAATTAAATATTCAAATTTACTCAGCTGAGTTTTTATTTAACATGTACAGATTACAGTTTTTTTGAAGTTTTAGAATGAAGAAAGAGAAAGAGTAAATGATTTGCAATGACTAAGACATTTTTAAAGCAATATGTTTTATTATGGTTTTATTTTTAAAAAGAGAAAAATCTAGCTGATAGGAAACAGGAGAGGAAATTAACTTATGAAAAAAATTTAGGTGAGGTAAAAAATGGATATGAGCTGGCACAGAAAGCAGAATAAAACTTGAAAAGGAAAATGTATTTAAAAGAAAGAAAATACCAACCAAAATATTCTTAGTGGGGAAGATGAGTGTGAATAAAAGTTTTGAAGCTGAGAGAAAAGAAGGTTTGGCAGCCTTAATCTTCTCAATAAAATTGGATTTTACATCTTCTGCTAAGATTAGTGAGAGACAGGATGGAATTGTT
Organism: Eonycteris spelaea; assembly: GCA_003508835.1. NCBI lineage: Eukaryota > Metazoa > Chordata > Mammalia > Chiroptera > Pteropodidae > Eonycteris > Eonycteris spelaea. Next base: position 2,879,558 of record PUFA01000127.1, on the reverse strand, counting down.
GGCCTGAGGTGAATGGTAAATATGAGGAACAACTTGTGAAGAGACAGAAGTGATGTGAGGTGAATAAAATGAAGTGCAGAACAGCAAGGGAAGTGAGCCAGCAAGAATTTCAATGGAGGCAGCCAGACACATAATGTAGTTTTTCCCTGCAATGCACAACAGCCCCGAAAATTAGATGGTACCTATGACCTAGGACACAGATAATGCAGGTTGATTTTCCTCCTTTTAGTCTTCAGTTTATCTGGATATACGACTTGACCTACTTGGATTTGAACTTTAATCTGCATGACTGTTACTTCATTTTGTTTTGCTCCCTTTTCACAGTCACATGCTGTGGTTTTATATTTTGCCAAAGACAAAAACAAAAACAAACAACAACAACAACAACAACAACAAAACTATTTGGCTCAAGAAAGCATGATGATAGCTAAACAAAATTGCTTTCCAGAGAGGAAGAGGCTCTCTTTCTGTGAACCGAGGCTCAAGAGCAGACAGACAGGGGCTAGAGGAGCTTAGTAATGCTGATTCTCAGCCACTGGCTGGAGCTTTTGAGCAGTCTCCAGGTATTGGGAAAACACACTATGCGGGGTTGGGTTTAGCATACCAGGTATGTGGCAGAAATCTATTCTTTTTATTTAGAGTAGGTCAACTTTGAATATTTCATAGAATTTCATTCAGGAATTTCATCTACACCATTTAATAAGGCGTATGGTTAGATAACCTCATTTGTTTTTAAATCTTCACAATAGTGGTTTTTTTTTTGTTTTTTTTGTTTTTTTGGTTTTTTTTTTTGGTACTTGGGGAAAATGCTCACTAAAGGCCACAGGAGCCCTGAGGTCCTGTCAACTGTTCTCTTCTCCTGCATACAAATATGTTGGGATTTTATTAGTATGAGGAAATTAGTTCCAGCTTGATAATGACCTGCCATCTTCCCTAAGATACACAATGATATAAACCTGAGGCAAATCATTAGTGAATAATTTGCATTTTTGAAAGTTACTGTTAAAAATTTATACCAAGAGAAACAAAAATCTCAGAAGAGACAACAATTAAGCTCAACTATAAGGCCCTTGGATAAAGTTTCTGAGATTTTGGTAACTATATTTTTAAATAAAATTTAGGCTGGAACTCCAATTATGATAATAGAAGTACCTTTTGGGTCCTGATACCGTTCCCCCCTCCCCACACCACCAAATAACAACTTACGCTTATCGTGCCCTTAAAATGTGGAGCATTTCATAAATATTTTTGGATTTTATTTATAAGGGTGACATTATTATATGTATTTTACTGGTGAAAAGTTGAAATCTAAAATGGCCAAGTGGTTTACCCAATCTTGCATGGCTCTCAAGTTGCAAAGCCAGCATGAGAAAGAAACAATCTAATTTCCACTTCATTCCTCTTTCTACTCAACTCTATGACAAAGTCAGGGGTAGATTCTGCAATCACCATCTTGGTAAATTTTCAGTCAGAGCAGGCCGCAGATCAGAGATTTGGATTCCAGATTCAGTTATGTTCTTAATGATGTATATAATTTTTTGAAAGTAATTTTATTTTCCTAGACAACAGCTTCAGTTTCAGTTTAAAAATAAAAGAAAAGAGAAAAAAGGAAGAAACTAAACTAAAAGCTATTTCATTTAATAAAAAGAAAAGAAAAGAAAATTAGCTTGACTTTCGATTACCTAAAAATCCTCTTCAAAGAACCAGTCTTTTTTAATATCTCTTTTAATGAAGATGAATTTAAATGAAAGGGCAGTGAAGAGTGAACGACCCAAAGAGCCTCATACCTTACTTTCAAGATGTTCCAAATGGAACATTCAGAAAATGGAACAATCACATCCATGATTGAGTTAGCACATGTATCCACCAGTCAACAATAAGATTCTCTACTTGCTCTTGATGATCACTTATACTCTGTGACTATTACCAGTGGATTTAGAGAGAATATTTCAGGATGGGCAGGACTTCTCTGACAGAAAGAAAAAAAATGAGAATTCGATAAAATTCCCGAGGATCTCCTGTTCAAGGATCCATCATAAATAGGAGACTTAAAGGGAGGAGGTTGTCACCTGGGAAAATATCTCGGTTTATTAACAAAACTGGAGGATGTTGCCCAGCAGGGGTATGGGGAGGAGAAGAGACACAGATTTTACTAAGAGAGAAGATAAGCTGGCTGGCACCCAGGAGAGTAGAAGTGATTCCTATCAACAAACCCTTTACAGAAGACATATTAGATAATTTTATTCAAGTAGGGCTATTTCCCTAAACTCTCTTCCTGAGACAGAATGGTGATTCCAGATGGCACAGAACTACCACACGTCCTGACATGGAGCAAGAAGTGGAAAGGCTAAGGTATGTGTCCAAAGTGACAACCAATTTCCTTTGGGAAGAAAACTTCAGCAAAGGGGAGTAAAAAGGAGCTGATAGAACTATCCTGTGAATCTTCTTAATGAACCATCTCTTATAGACTACGTAGTCACAGGTTTCAAAATGAAAAGTCAAATGTAATGAGATTATTATGTCTTCATCCCAGTTTCATTAAAAAGTAGTAATGAGAGGATATGGGAAGTACTTCTCATGACCACTGAGGGGACAGAAACAATCAGACTAACCTCATAGTATGGAAGATAGAGGATATCCAGATATGGATGAGGTGGACCCAAACTGCAAAACTGTATGTTCTTATAATATGAAGGTAGCAAAGTGTTCAGTCACTGAAGTGTTACTTCCTAGAGGGCTGGTAGTTCAGGAAGACATTTTTGACTGAAAAATTGCAAATGCAGTCCTCCACCTGCCCCCTGCACAATTCAAGTGTCACAGAAATGAGAAACTTATTATTGGGATATCCAAATACCAGCCAATCTACCAATGAAATGTCTTCATTCTAGGTATGCCTTTCACACTTAAAAAATTTTTTTCTACTATTGTGCTCTCAGCAGTTGGAGAATCTCAACACATCCTTCAACAGACTGTAGGGGATTCCAACCTACAGGCCAGCATCTGGTGGTACAAAAGATCAAAGCTGAAAATATTACCTTTACCCTGTCCTATAGACTTCTCTGTTTTGCATTTTCCTGACCTCAGGCTGCAGCTGCAGATGATAGTCTTATCCACTTCATTCTTTTGCTAGCCTCTGCCTGGCCAACCCAACAACCAGACCTAACATTTTCCAGCCTGAACCATGTGTTTCTTGAGATGGAGACAATGAACTGACAGGTAAAGGTTAACTTGTTGCAATTGATTCTCTGATTTCCTGAAAGTGAACATCCCAGAGAAGGAGTTGGCTGCCTGCAGAAATCCAGAGAAGTCTGTTACAGAAAAGTGCGGAAGACAAGCAGTCCAGGCAGATAGATAGCTGGGGTTATGACCATAGGACCTGGACCCAGCCCTTGCTTATACCAGGCAGGAGCTGGTGCCTCTTCAGTTATTCAGTGTCTAGTCAGGTCCTTCTCGCAAATTCTGACATCTGGCCCTGCTAGATCCCTGTGCGCTGCCTAGAATGGAATGAGCAGTGAGGGAGCATACACTTCTATGTCACAAGTTTCTCCTAATAAACACTCTTTCAGAAAGTCTGATGTTGCTTTTGGGTCATTAGCTTCAGTTTCCTCAACAAAATCCTTTATATTTTAATTAGTTCCAAGAATTTGAAATATTTCGAGATAATGACAAAGTCAAAAAACAGTGGATAGCAAGAAAATAATGATGGGTCAAACTTTGAGTCAATTCATGAAGGTATTAGCAGAGCAATGATAAGTTCCATCTTTGAGTCTTTGTTTTCCAGCTCTAAAAAACTTCATTTATCTCCTAGTGATTGAAATGAGCAATTTCACTTGTTACGCTTCTTGGCAAAAATTTCTCTTATAATTTTCTTTAAAATGAAATGTAGCAAAGATTTTAACTAAGTTTCAGTTTTATCTTTACTTTTGTTTTCCATCTTTGACACTTGTAGACAATGAGAATTGTCTACAATTATAACTAATACAAGTCACTTGTCCCAAGAATCCTTGTGTCAATTTCCCAGCTCCTCCTCAAACCCATGTTTGATTGGAGTGAGGCATTTGGATAAAGAGGTAAGTTAAGTCCTGGCCAAGCCAGGCTGGTAAAGATTGTGTGCATTCAGGAGCCATGCTTTATCTGGGATCCTAGAGACTAGACTGTAGATGAAAAGAAAGCCAGAAGTCCAGTATTCAGAGATAAAGCCAAGCTAAAAACAATGAGGTTATCCAGATATCACCAAAGAGAAAACCAAGAAGAAGGTTGAGGCCCAGACTTGCATTACACAGAATTTCTAGTTTTCTGTTATCTCCATTCCTAACTAATTTGATTGATCCAAACATCTCTGCAGCAGTCCTGTCCCAGGATCATTGCTACCAGACTGTCTCCACTGTCAGACCTCTTGTCAGGATCAAGAGTGGGGAGAGCTGGTTCTATACCTTAAACAGTACACTGTGGACTTAATATACATCTCAGCTACTGCAGCATGTAAAACTCCATGCAGAGAGGCAAGTAGGCATTAGGTCTGTTCAGTAGCAGACAAAAGGCAGGGTCCAGAATAGGGATAGAGGCCTCAGGGAGTGTTGTAGCAAGCTAAAGACAAATGTTCCCTCAGGTCTCCTTTCAGGATATTCTTTTCTCTGTGGAGCTTTAGGTTACTAGGTAGGGAACCAAGAACTAATTCAGATAAGGAAAAAAGATAGCGTGATAGGCTGAATAAGGCTGTCCTCAAAGATGTCCTTCTCTAAATCCCCAGAACCTGTGAATATGTTACCTTTCATGGGAAAAGGGACTTTGCAGGCATGATTAAGTTAAGGATCTTGAGAGGCAGAGATTATCTTATATTATCCTAGTGGGCACAATGTAATCACAAGGGTCTTAGTACAAGATGCCAAGAGAATTTAAGTCAGAGACAGAGAGAGAGAGAGATTTGAACATGCTAGGCTGCTAGCTTTGAAGATAGAGGAAGGGGCCACAAGCAAGGCATATAGGTGGTCTCTAGAAGCTGAAAAAAAAGTAAGAAACAGATTTTCCCCTAGAGCCTCCAGAGAAAACACAGTACTGCTGACATCTTTATTTTAGCCCATTGAGATCTATTTTGGACTTCTGACCTCCTGAAATATAAGATGATAAATTGAATTGTTTTAAGCTATCAAGTTTGTGGTAATTTACTATAACAATAATGGAAAACTAATATGAATGGGTATATACCCATTCTTAAATACCCATTCTTAAATAGGGTTCAAGGTAGTTGTTGATTGCCATGTAAAGGCCTAGGAATTTTGAAGTGAAGTCAATAGGAAGACTGAGATAGAAATAAGCTACAGAACTCTAGAACCTAGAGGTTCAATTGATCCCAGAACCTGGTAAGATGGTGAGCAAGAAGTTTGGATATTAATGGAACCATAGACAAAGAATCAGTCATCTCCTTACTTAAAGTGTTTCTTAACAGTCAGCCACTCATTTGTTCATCTATTCATTCATTCAACACTTGGTGAGTCAGGCTACTAAATGCTGGAGCCAGAGTTAAGAATAAGGCAGCCTAAGTTCTTGACTTCAAGGAGCTGTGAGTCAAGCTGCATAGAAATAAAGTGACACCTTTCTCTGGGAGAAACATTCTCCTCATTTTTTTTTTATTTTGGAGAATTGTCTAACCATGCTAAAACAACTAAGCAGGGCTGCTCTGTAGACAACCAAACCTGAACTCGAGAAAGTCAGATTAAATACAGTGATGAAAGCAGAATTTCATGACCTGAGCACTGATTTCTGTAATCCTCATCATGAATAAAAATGAAGACAAGCTACAAAATGATGAGTAGAGAAAAATAGCATAGACATTTCAATTTGTTTAAAACTTGTTTAAAACAGAGGCCTTTGAGTAACCCAAGAATCCCATGTTGGAAGTCTGCAAAGGAAAATAAACTTCTCAAGGCCTTAGGGGAAAAGTGTAGGGCTATATTAGGGACATTACCAAGTAGATGGAAAGAGGGCAACTGTGAAACTTGAAATATCTTGAGCAGAATGAAGATTCTAAAAATGGCTGGAGAATCAGCTAGAAAAAAAAATACTCAACCTCCAACAATGCACTGGATATTAGAATCCAACATGAAGGAATAAAAGAGAGAAAATAAAAGCATGGTTTCTCCAAAAGGTTCTAAATTTTTCTATAAGGGCTAAGTAGTAAATATTTTAGGCTTTGTAGGTTACAGGGTCTGTCTCAACTATTCATCTCCACCATTGTAGTGTCAAAGGAACTATAGATAATATATAATAAATGGGTGTTGCTGTGTACCAATAAAATTTTATTTACAAAAACAGGCAAAAGCCTATATTTGGACCACTGGCTATAGTTTGCCAACCTATGCAATAGGTATACCTAATTTTGCAATGAATTTAAAACCCAAGATCAACTCAAATGCATGATGTTTGTGCTACCATCCCTCCCTGCCATATTTATGGCAAAATTTTTGTATGATGCTCAGCAAGTTACTTAAGTTTAGTAAGTCACTGTTTTCTCGCCTTGTAATAGTAACTATGTCATAAGATTGTTGTTAAGATTGAATGAAATGCTGTATTAAAACACTTAGTACCATGCCTGACTCATACTAAATAAATAATAGAAGACAGTTATTGTTGTTATCACTGTCATCTCCAACAATCAATTATTATAGTCCGCTAATCAATAATTGTGCTTTTTCCACTGCTAAAGGTGTCATTATTAATTGATTTACTCTGGTACTAAAGTTGAAATTCAGGTATCAATTCTGTTCTTTTCTCTTTTGAAGCTATTTAACATTCTACACCTCCTCCTTTTAGTTTCATATAGGTTTGTTTTCCTGACTTTTTAGCTAACTTTAAAAGCTCTGAAAAGCCAAAGTAGTTGTATAATACCTTGAAGGACACAGCAGGCTATAACCAGTGTTCTAAGAGTTTTGTTTTGGTTTAAAAATGAGCCTGAGGTGGGGAAAAAGAAAGGTCTCAGCAGAAATAGTCTGTGAGGACAAGGGAGAAGGTAAATAAGCTATTTCCAGGAGCTAGGGAACAAACTTAGAGCGACAGAAATGAAGTGAACATGACATCACAGAAATACAATCCTTTTATAATTTCTATAAACCTTGGGGTTCCTCTGTATAGACTCAGATACAATCAACCTTTACAGATAGGACATATACACGGAGGGAGAGGCAGATGGCTGTCTTTTGAAGTTATTAGTCTTTTTGGCACACACACACACACACACACCACACACACACACAAAACGGGAATTTCTTCTCTCTCTCTCACTCTCTCTCTCTATATATGGAATCCTTGCCTACCTTTATATTCTATTCTTCTTAAAAGCCAGGACTGGGTGTAGAAGCCCAAAGAATAAACCACTGTTTGGGGAGTCAGTGGTCACCTATTGTGTATACCTAGAGGCTCCTTCTCTTCTGAGAACTCCTTGTCTCTCCCCATTTACATCCCATTCCACTATCACAGGAAGTTCCAGGAGTTGAGTTCAAGCTGATTGACGGATGGATGGAAAAGCTTGAGCTTTATCTCTGGGGACATCTGGATATCTGGTGTTTGATTCTTGGCCAAGATAAGGAAATTGGGATTTATAAGGTGCTGTTTAAGACTTCTCATCACAAAAAATAATAAAAATAAAAATAAAAATAAAAATTGGCAATTATGTTATGTGATGTGATGGAGGTTTAACTGATGCTAAGGTTTTAATTATCATTATTATTATTATATTTTTTTTTTGCAATATACAAATGTGTTAAATCAGCATGTTGCACACTTGAAAACTTACACAATGTTATATGTCAATTATATCTCAATAAAATTTGAAAACAACAACAACAGATACAAGGAGGAGGAAGAAAAAAATCACAACTTCTCTTGGAGATCACCCCATTTCCACCTCCATATTCAGCATATTTCAGACTTTCTGGACCATGTGGGTAGTACACATTATAAACTTGAATCCATGATAAGCACAAACCTGCAGTTAGAATTCTTAGAGGAGAATCTTTGTTCACTCAGAGTCAAAGCAAAAAAAAAAATAATAAATAAAAAGATAACCCTTATTGGTACTTTTACTAAATCCCACATTATAATACATAATGTTTTTATCATTAATTGGTTTTAATGTTTTCTAGTTTCCATTAAGGTATATTGTGACTCATGAATTATTTCATAAACAAATGAAGATGTTCAACTTCTCTCAAAATCAGGGAGGAAAAAAAATAAAACAATAGGTTATCTAATTTCCTTCTAATGGGCAAAAATTATTTGGGTGAAAATGTGGAGATGGAGAAATTTATACATAGCTGGTGGATAGATAAATTAATGCAACTGTTTTAAAGAACAACTTAGATATACCTGGTAAGACCAAAGATGGACACAAAATGAGTTTGCAATGCCAATTCTAGAATGTTCCCTAGAGAACACACTCATGCATGTACACAAAGATGTTTACATAATCTTTGTAATCACTAAGAATAGCACATGTACTATAGCTTATTTTGTAACAGGTACTACAGATCACTTAAAATGAATAAACTATAGCTATGCATGTCAACAAACAGAACTCAAAAATAATGATAAGTAAAAAGAAAAAAAATTGAAAAGGATGTTCATGCTATGATACAAATTATGTAACATTTAAGTTCACCAAATGGTGTTTAGTATCTCTAATATTTTATGTAGGAAAATACTGATATCTACATTAAAATGACATAAAAAATTCAGTCTCCACTTCTAACATAGAATCAACCAGACAGAGCTAACTATGAATCCCTAACTAAACAAGAGAAGACCCCACTAGTTAGCCAGCCTACATATAGCTTCCCCATGCCAGCATCCTCAAATTAGGACACAGCTGAAGTATTTACTTTTTTCCACAGTAAAGCTTTACTACTCTCCTGCCTGCCTTCAAGTTTCTGCCAAAACACAAGTAATGGTGACTGAGTCTTCAGCAAGTTCTGAATAAATAACCTTTGCACATTCTCAAGAAAACAAATCAGAATAGTGATTAGTCAACACAGAGATGCAGAAGGGCTTTAGACAAATACCACAAAATGTTGAGAAAAGCTAACTTATAAATGATGGGTATATACTTGTGTGATATAATAGTGCCTGTAACTCCTTTATGTTTGATATGTTTATTAAGTATATAGATAGATAGATGATAGACAGATAGATAAACATAGACATATAGAGAGATATAGCTATATAGAGAGATCTATATTGAATGAACCTGATACGCTGATGTAAAATGAGAAATTAAGACAAAAGATGTAGAAATCAATAGCCATTCCTGGGCTCACACATTGCTTCAGTTCCCTCATTGGTTTTATCCTGGAACCTGGATTATAGAATATATTCCAGTTACTCTAAAAAGCACTTAAAAAAAAAAAAAAAAAAGCAAGATCGAGTTGAAATTCTGTTACTGGCAACCAAAAAACAATTCTAAGTAATCTTGAAAGAATTAGAGGTTTTAGAGAATTATTACTTTCCTGCAACCTCCAAGCATCCTGACTATGTCAGCATGTCTGTTTGGGGTATAGAGAAAGCATATTTGGGGTGCCATATTCTGCTACCCTTCATAAGCATACAACCTCTGAGTTTCCATATCATGTCAGGATTCTAATGCAGATTTCCAAGAAGTATAAAGGATATCAGAGATTTGAAGGTCCTATTTCAATTTAGAAACAGACAAGATTCAGACAGATCAAATGCATAAGTAAGACATTTCAGCTTGTGGGGTGTATGGCCTCCCTTCTCTGTTGGGGAGAATTAAATGTCTGCCCAGTCAGGCCCCCTCCGGTTACCATATTAGTGGTGTTTCCCTAAGTCCAGGTGGAACTTAACAAGACCAGGTGGAAGATAAGTCGTCTGCAGTTTCCTATGAAACCAAGTCTTGAAAAGTGTTTGGAGTTTTATATGAGCTTCTGCTCTAGGTGACGGAGCAGACTTTAAATTATTCTTATCAATCAGGCCTTTATTCAGGACAATCACCTGAGGTAAAACAAACCTATTCAAACTAGGGTATGTCCCCTTTCATTCTCTAATGTCTCTTTGGTCAGACTGTTTTCTTAAAACATTCACCTTTACTTTATGAGCTCCACAGTATCATAACCTTGCTTTTCTATGCTTCTATCTAATAATGTCATAACTATAGATATATTTTAGTGTATGCCTTTGAAATTGATATTCTGTTCACAGTATAGAATATAAATATAAGATTCTCAAAGTATTTTACAACTTTTATCTCAGAATGATTTCTTAGTTATGATGGTCGATTTTACATGTCCACTTGACTGGGCTAAGGGTTGGCCAGATAGTTGGTAAGACATTATTTCTGCTTGTGTCTCTGTGGATGTTTCTAAGAGAGATGAGTATTGGAGTAGATTGAGTAAATCAGCTCACCCTCACCAATGTGGCTGGGCATCACCCAATAGACTGAGAGCCTGAATAGAATAAAAAGGCAGAGAAGGATGAATTTGCTCTCTGTCTGGGACATATACCTCCCTCTGTCTTCATACATGGGCACTTCTGGTTCTCAGGCTTTCAAACACAGACCAGAACTTAATATCATCACCTCCCACATTCCCCATTCTCAGGCCTTTAGACTCAGACTGAATTATACCACTGACTTTCCTGGTTCCCCAGCTTGCAGATAGCAAATCATGAGACTTCTCAGCCCCCATAACCATGTGGGCCAATTGCTGCAATAAATCCTTCCATATTTACGTATGTTCTACTGGTTGTGTTTATTCTCTGGAGAACCCTGAACCAGACAATCTTTGTTTTTTTAAAAAGTGCTATTTTAGAATCTAGTTTTAATTTTTCAGGGTTTCTTTGTAATCCATTTAGTCCCATTGTTTTGCTGTGCTTTTTTTTTTTAAGTTTTTGTCAATTTTTTTTTCAGCTTTGCTGAAATATAATAGACAATTAGTTGCTAATATTTACATTATACAATTCAATGAGTTTTTTCAATTATAGCTGACATATAATCATGTATTCATTTTAGTTGTACAGCATAGCGTTTAGAGATCTATATAACTCACAAAGTGATTGCCCCACTAAATCTAGCACTCCTCTTCCCCTTACATATTTACTACAACATTCTTAACTGTTTTCCATATGCTGCACTTTACATCTCCATGTGTATTTTGTAATTATACTTAATCTCTTTGCCCTTTTTCACTATCCCCTCCCATCTAGTAGCCTTCAAAATATCCTCTGTATCTATGAGTTTGTTTTCATTTTTGTTGTTATTATTGTTTGCTTTGTTTTTTAGATTCCACATGTACATAAAATAATGTGGTATTTTTCTTTCTCTATCTGACTTACTTCATTCAGCACAATTCCCTCTAGGTCCATTATGGCAATATCTATTTCCATCCCCTTCCTTTTAGTCTGTGTGTGTCTTTCAATCTGAAGTGAGTCTTTTGTAGGCAGTATATGTAGGTGTCTTGTTTTCCTATCCATTCAGCCACCCTATCTTTTGGTTAGAGCACTTAAATTCTTTTCCATTTGAGATACTGGTTGATAGAATGTAGTTATTACCATTCTTTATTTATGTATTTGATACATGTTTTTTCTTCTTAAAGATGTCCTTCCAACATTTCCTGTAATACTGGCTTGGTGGTGATGAATTTCTTTAGCTTTTTTTGTGTGTCTGGAAAGCTCTTTATTTATCCTTCAGCTCTAAATGATAGATTTGCAAGATAAAGTATTCTTGGTTGTAGATCCTGGGTTTCCATCACATCAAATATTTTGTGCCAAGCCTTTCTGTTTTGCAAAGTTTCTTTTGAGAAATCAGTTGCCAGTCTTAAGGGAGCTCTCTTGTAGGTAACTAATTGCTTTTCTCTTGTAGCTTTTAAGATTTTCTCTGTATTTAACTTTTGGCATTTTAATTATACTGTATCTTGGTGAGGTCCTTATCAGAGTCATTTTTGGGGGACTCTCTGAGCATCCTGGAGTTGTGTGTCTATTTCTTTCACTAGGTTGGGGAAGTTTTCCATCATTATTTCTTCAATTAACTCTTCAATTTCTTGTTCTCTTCCTTGTACCCCTATGACACAGATGTTTTTACATTTAACTTTGCCCCATAGGCTCTTTAAATTTAATTTCATTCCATAGGCTTCTTTTTATTCTTGCCATTCTGATTGGGGGTCCTTGGCTTACCCATTCTCTATATCAGTGGTTTGATCCTCTTCTTCATCCACTCTGTTATTTCCCTCTAATATACGCTTCATCTCAAATAATTATATTCTTTATTTCTGACTGTTTTTTTTTTATAATTTCTATTTCCACTTTTATATTTTTATTTCTTTGTTAAAGTTCTCTCTGAGTTCATCTAAACTTCCCCAAGTTCATTGAGCATCTTTATAACCAGTGATTTGAACTCTGAATCTGTTAGATTGCTTGATTCCATTATTTCTGGATCTCTATTCTGTTCTCCCATATGGTTTATGCTTCTTCATCTTCCTATTTTGGCTATCTTTTTGTGTCTATTTCTATGTACTAAGCAAAGCTCCTAACTCTCCCGGTCTTATTAGCATGGCTTTGTATAGTAGTGGCACAGTCCTGAGAGGGGTTCAGCTGCAGGCCAAGTTTAGCCCCAGCCTGCGGGCCACCTGTTAAGCAAGCAATCCACAGAGGCTGTACTTATAGTCGCCTCAAGGGGTCACACCAGAAAACAAGGATAGCTGCCACCAGTGTTGGTCTTAGAGTTCCTCAGCAATGAGCACTGGACTCACTGAGGACACCACTGGATGTGGCTTGGGTAGTGTCATAAGCTGGGGAGGCAGAGTTTCAGGGAATCCTCTGGGCAGAGTGACCTCTGTTATCCAGTTTGATGACATCTCAGCTATGATGGTGCTGAGTTTGCACACTGGGTTTGGAGAGGAGCAATGGATACTGCCAGCACTTCTTCTGGGAGAAAGCCTTGCCTCTGGCCCTCACTCCAACACCCACTGTCCCCCTGTAAGTCCCTGGTGCCTCCCACACCAGCAGCCAATTCAGTGCTGGTACTCAGAGTAAGCGAGCCCATCACTGCATCTCAGACACAGTCCCTTAAGAGGAATGTCCGCCACTGCCAGCTGCCACTGCCATAGCCTCTGTGTCCCACTCAGCTACTCGGGACTAGGCAGCTTCGTGTCTTCACCCCTCCTACCTCCTACCATTGCAAGATGATTTCTTATTTCCCTTCCTAGTTGTAGGGTTTCTGTTCATCTAGACCCCAGGTGACCCTGCTTGCTATTTGCTCTGTTTCTGTCACAATTTGATTTGGTTGCAAGAGAGGATGAGTAAAACCTCTATCATCTATGCAATTTTTCTGTTTTGCTCTGTTTTCAACTGGGTTCAAGCAAATTTTGTCAAATCGTTTGCATGATGTTATTTGGAAAAACAATTCCTCTGTTTCATATTCTTCAATTATTTTCAAAGCACATGTAGAAATTATTGCTTTTCCCCAAAACAACATATTTTCTTTAGAAATCTTACACAATTTTTCTCATGTATATCACTCATGTTGCATGTAAATTACTTCCGTGGCTTTTACAACATGCATAAGATAATTCATGTGAAATATTTTTTTGAGTAGGTTCTCAGTGAATTGGCGGGTGGGGAAATGAAAGTATGAGCATTACAGAAATGACTATTGTTTTATCATTGCACATCATTTAGGGTTGTTCTGCCCCTTGTTGGCCTTAAAATCATTAATTGGTTAATTAAAAAAAACAGTAAAAAAAAAATTGGCTTAAAATGCCAAGAGATAAATGTGAGTCGCAATGGTTTTGACAAAGATTTTTTAAATTTAAGATAATATTAACTAATAATCAGATATTAACCAGAGTGTTTTCTCAGCCTTCTGCTCATATGGTTTCATTCCCTGATTGTTCCACACATCTGAGAAGAACTGGAAACCCTCACCACACACCAACCCATGTGTCTTTATCTTTAGAGTGTGGACAGAAGAGGTCTGTGTGCAGTCAGCCTTGATGTCACAATTAGGACTGTGTGCCTTCCTTACAAAATAAACTCTCTCCATATTTTACACCCTCAAAAATTAGGAGTAATGACACCCAGTCACAAATTTTCCCTTCTATTTGGATGTTGAAAGACTATATCAGTTCTTCAGTTAAAAATACTACAAAGTAGTAAGTATACAAAAATTCTCACAATTAGCTAGAGATATAAAGAATGAAGACAGTTTCATCTTTTTTTACAATTCTTTGCTTTAGTTAATTAAAGCCAAAGATCTCCAGGCACATACCCCACTTCAGTCCTTCTTATCAATGGTTACAATAGTCTTAAGGTTGTATAAAATTTCTGCATTTTACCAAGAAGAATGTCCATTTGGTTTGACAAAATCATAGTCCTAACAAAATATTGACATTCAGTTTGAAATGACAAGTTTTCATTTTTAGACATGAGTACATTCATCCAAGAGCTCAAACAACATCATTCACAAGTCATATCTCAATAGGTTACTACTTTATATAGTATTTCTGGCTTGAGTTGAAATTTGTTTAATTTCCAATTCTACAGCATCTCCAGATTTAATTAACTTTTTACTTATTGACAAAAAAGAATTTTTAATTTCAGGATAAAATTATCTAAAACTGAAGTAAATCCAAGTTTATCTCCATTCCTGGGGTCCAAGAATAATATTCTTGTTTCTGATCATCAAGTACCAAAACACCAAGGAGTTGTAACAGCATGTACTTCTTTGTTCAACCAGTAATAAAATGAGTACCATTAATTACATTTCTTATATCTTAATATATGTGTTCCTCGAAAGAGCACTGACAGTAACATGAGTTGCTTTAATCAATTTGCCATATACAATTTTTGATGTACTGTTAGAATTGTTCAGCCTTTTCCCCACTGTCAGTGATTCACAAAAAGTGAGAATTTTTACAGATTAATGAACAAGATTATAAATTTAATAAAATAAGTTAGAAGGATTTAAAAAATCACCTGACATTCTGACAGTTCTGTCTTGAAATTGTAAATTTCCAATCAGTTCTCACTACTTCCTGCACATTTACAACTCTGTAAATGATATGATAACCTCAGTATGTAGGGCAGCCACTTTACCTTATCTGATCTCTTGATATTATAAATTCTTCCTTCGTATACATGAAAATTAATTAAAATGACTCATTTTAAAATATCATTTCCCTTTTTCTATGCTTCTAAAGTAGTTTAATTATTATTGTTGACAATACAGTTTTAGCTGAGGTGGCTTTTTGACTACTAATAAATTATTCATTATTACTATTTGATTATTAATTAATATGATATTTTTTACTAGTTTTACCCAGCATTGTAACAAAATATTACCTATCTTTGGCATTGCAAACCATGGCTGTAGTTATACCATTGTTTTTATTCCCCTCAGCAACTTCAGTTTCCTGAATATTCTATTTCGTTAGTAGAAACATTAAATTTACACAGAAATTCATAGTTTGCTATAGGCACTTAATATACTTAATATGTGCAGCATCAATCATCCAAACTATCTTGTAAATGCTGTCACTGCTCTGCCTATATTCCCTTGACCTTACACAAAGGTTTTTTTTTTTGACTGCACAAGTGCTTTCTCTCTAAGAGGAAACCTCTTTTCCTTCTTCCAGAGTAGGTCAGAAGTGCCAAAAAATTTAAGCTTCCCCCACAACTCGGGAGGTAAGTCTATAAAAATCGCAACTCCCTTCTTCATAAGTGGAGAAACAACATGAGGTACCTGTTGCACACCAAATCCCAGAGTTCTCCTACAAAATCAAGCTCCAATTACCAAGTGGAACAAGTTTTATAATGCACGCCTTATTGGCTGCCCTCTCTTCTTTGGCTCACTTCCCCAGTCCCCTAATCCAATCTTGGTATTATCTTTCAGATAAATGCTTTAATTTAAATGTTTATCTCAACAATTGATTCTGGGGAACCCAAGCCATACAAATGGCCTAGAGTCTCTCTCTACACATGGCCATTATTGTCAATGATTGTAGGAAAGATGGGAGGATATACACTGCCATAAATCTTTCATGGAAAAACAATAATTTCAAAAGATTCTATCTGCAATGCCAATTCAAACTACCATGTTTTCCACAGAGAGTTCGTGCTGAAATTCATAATGTCTAGACTTTGTATTGATTTGGTGTAGTGGGAAAAATCGGACAATCAATCACTTGAATTGGTTGATAAATTCAGGCAAAACAATGTTCTTGGGAAACCTAAGATGACACACTATAAGAATAAAGGTAGAGGTCCCATATATAGCAAGGAATCTTAATTTGAAAATCTGGCTGTGCTAATTAACCATGAACATTATACTTGCTAGAAGTTCCAAAAGAGTCAATGTCTTCATTTTTTCTTAAATATTAATTTTATACCATGATTGTATGTAGAAATTTTTCTCACAATTTTATTCCTAAAAAATTTATAGACATTTACATCATCTTCATCTGAAAAATACATATCTATATATCTATATGTATATAAATTTATATATATATGTACATATGTATATAATTATATTTTTAAGAAAACTAAGATACCCCAATTTTCATATTTCCATGATAAATAAGCTATTTCTGTCTACATGCTTTTTTTTTTTTAATCCCAAGGGATAGAAGGAAGGTAAAAATATCATTCAGTGAATATATTTTATTATTTTAGCTTTATATTTGGGGGGGGTCTTTTCAATGTGATAGCTTATTTAGAAATTTTTTTGAATAAATTTATTTGACCATAGCTTCTTTGAATCACATCATTTATCTTTTCATCATTTTCTCTTATATGATGTATATGTATTTCAGATCTCTTGCTCTTTTTCTATAAAATTTTTATGTATGTATATAAAAATTCATTGTGTTTGATAGTTCTCTGTTCTTTAAGTCTTTTATCCCTTTATTAATGATTCATGTTTTTATCATTTTCTTCTGAATTCTTAAAGAAGTTACAATCCCATCTTGAAAATTACTGATTTAGTTTTCTGAAGTCACTTAAAGACTTCTGATTTAGTTTTATATCCCAAAGGGAAAATGCAGGGCAAAAGATGGGAATCAATTGTGGGGGAACAGACAGCCTATTTGAACAGGGGCTTTTTAGTTGGGGTTGTCTGTTGGTAGAATTCATAGATGTCCATAAACTTGGATGGGGCAAAAAAATTACCTGAAATGAAATTTAACTATTTTTCCATAGTTTACAACTAGAGGAGAGTTAGCAGTGTGTGTGAGTTTTCATGTCAAATAAGAGTTGTTACATATATCTGAAATAATCATTTATACTTTCACTATTTGAAATTATAAAAGTTATTTATCAACTCTCCACATATTGTAATTCTAATCAATATGCTAAAATGGTTGTTCATAAAACTCAAAAATACTGAAATTTAAATAGGAAACTGAAAGCAAAGAGTAGTCACAAATAGTTTGAATAAGAGAAATAAAAAGCATAAATACCAATTCATAACAATTTCAGAACAGAACAATGTGATATTAATGCCTAGAGAACATAGTAGAAAAGAGAGACTAGACACAGATCCTGGATCTATCAGAGTTTATAACTGTCATTTCAAAGAAGCAAGAGAAAGTACAAACTATTAAAACATGCTCATAGAAAATCTGCATACACATATAAGGGGAAAATGTAACTCTTAACCTAGTATAAAATGTATAAATTCCAGATATATTAACAATTTAAATCTAAAAGGCAAAACTTTAAAAGAACCCCTTAAACAAAACACAAAATGCACAAGAATGCACAGAAGAATGATGGTTTTTCACTACATTGGAATTAATAACAAAAGATTCACAGACGAAGTTCAATTATAATACACAAAATGGAAAAAGGTATTTTCAAACCATAGAACCATATGGTTATAATTCACAATAAAGATATCTTGATATCTTACAAGTAAACAAAAAAACTGAAAAAATAGCAAATGTAACAACCTACAATTCATAGAATTCATTAATCTCACTAGTAATTAGAGGTATAAAAATTAAAACAACAGTAAAATGTTATTTTACCTCTATCATGTTAGAAAATATTAAAAGCTTGACTATACCAAATGTTGATAGGAATGCAGGAAACAGACATTTCATATACTACTATAGGGAGAATAAACTCTTATAAATACTTTGGAGAAAATAATGACTATATGCAATAAAGTTTACGATGCACATAACCAATGACCCAAAAGATCTATTTCCAGAAATATACGATAGAGAAACTCTTAGATAATTGTACAAAGGGTCCTGCCAGTGATATTTATAAAGATTTGATTATCATAGCAACAAATACAAATATAATAAATATCTTCCCAGTAGAAAAATGAGTAAACAAATTGTAGTAGAAATATGAAATAAATTGCAGTAACAAATATGAATGTGCAAAAGCCACATATATCAATAATGGTAAATTTTAAAAATAATGCACTAAGAAAGCAAACCAAATGCCTAAAAATATATAGAGATGATTAAATGTATGTAAATTTTAAAAATATTAAATTAATTTTACATATTATTTAAGGATATATACATGTAGAGGAAGTGTCAAAAGTACAACACCAACCTCAGAATAATGGCTACTCTAGGAAAGGAGAAATGGGAATAAGGTAGAAAATGGCACAGTGTGAGTTCCAGTTCTGTCAATGATATTTTACAGTTTGAAAAAATCTGCAGGAAAATTGTATTAAAAAGTAGCCTTTGTTAAATCTGGATCATGGTCATGTGATTATTCATTATATTATTCTCTATTTCTATCTGTATGTCTAAAATATTTTTTAATTAAAAACAACTCTCTTACCCGATGTTTTCATTAATCTACTTAAATTATAAAAACTAATATGCTCGCAAATGAAATTTTTTTACTGTTGGATGTATCCAGTTTTTTCCCAAAAAGATTTCATTAGCTTCGTTGTGTCTATTTAGTCGAATTACCATCAAAATACATTGTTGAAGTATTCTACGCAAATTATCTTTTCCCTTTGCTCTGAGTAATGAAAAAAACCAAACAAACAAGAATTGCGTTTGTATTTTTACTCTAAGACACTTATTTTTGCTTTTTAAATTATTTTATATGATATAAGATTCAAGTAGAATTTCTTCATGACATGTACTTTAGATACCTTAAGGTACTCAACTACTTTTTTTAAAGAATGGGAATAAGTGAATATTACTTAACTATTCAAAAAAATTATACGTAGGTAATATGATTGACCCTATACAGAACAACAGAAGGATGTTTTCCCCAAATATTCTTACATTGTAGGTAAAATGGCATTTGTGCAAAGGATGGTATATTATCTGTATATTTCTATCTACAATAGGAAAATAAAAAATCTCAATAATTTTCTTTGATTTCAATTCTTAATATAATTAGGTGTTCCCATTTTGTCCTAAGGCTTTTATTGCATACAGTGAAAATTAAAATATATATAAATGTATAACTATCTCTACAAGTAGCTATAAATATTATAATCTCACTGTCTCACCCATAACTAATACCTAAGAAATTAGCATTAGAATAAGAATTGGTATTAGTATAAGAATAAATAAACCATTCTTAGTTCTTATGATCAATCATTGAATTAGTTTATTGTTTAAAATAAATAAGATCAACTCTCTAAGCCAATTTGAATTCCAAGAATCCAGTTCATGTATCTTAGCTGTTATTTTATGCCATTAATCTTGGAATTTGGACCAACTGGATACAATATCAATGCTGTGTTCTATCAAGGTAATTATCATAGTATCTTGGAGAAGACAGTTTGCATTTCTCAATACATATGGCATAGCAGAGCCCCTAATCTTCACTACCTGTGACAGATACAAGGCAAGAGTAATTTTTAGAAACTAAGTATAATTAATTAGTCAATTAGACCTAACTGATATTTATAAAACACTCCCCACCAATAGGAGAACATACACTATTTCCAAGATTACATGACATATTCACAAATATAGATCGCATCCTAGGCCATAAAAAATATTTCAAATATTTAAAAGTCTTGAAATCATGCAGCATATACTCTGATTACAGTGGAATTAAACAAGAAATCAATAATGGAAAGATATGTTTAAAAGTCCCATATTTAGAAATTAAAAGAACACTTTTAGTTTCCTAAGGCTGCTGTAACAAATTTACTCAAATATACTGACTTAAACCTTGAGACATAAAACAACAGAAATTTATCCTCACAGTACTAAGGGGCTAAAAGCCTTAAATTAGTTTCACTGAGCCAAAATCAAGGCATCAGCAGAGACATACTCCTTCTAAAGGCTCTAGAAGAGAGAATCTGTTCCTTGCCTCTTCCAGCTTCTGGTGGATGCCTTGACTTGTGGTCACTTCCCCCTATCTCTACCTTTGTGATCACATTCCTCCTCTCTCTGTGTGTTAAATCCCTCTGCCTCTCTCTTAAGGACATTTAGAGTTAAATTTAGAGCCCTCCAGGAAAATTCAGGATAATCTCTCTGGGCTAAAATCCTTAACATGCTCATTTCTACAGAGACCCTTTTCCCTTATAAAGTAACATTCACAGGTTTCAGGGATTAAGACCTGATATCTTTAGGTGGCCATCATCTAGCCTACTAAAAACACAGTTCTAGCCAACTCATGCGTCTAAGATGACATCACAAGAAAAAATAAAAAATATTTTAAATTGAAAATTTTAAAAACTGCAGAATTCCAAAAATTTTGATATGTAGCTAAAGCCATGCTTACAGAAAATTTATAGCATTAAATGCTTATGTTAGAAAAGAAGCAAGCCTTCAAACCAATGATCTAAACTTCGAACTTAAGAAACTTAAAGAAGAACAAATTAAGGCCCAAAAAAGGAAATAATAAAAACAAGAGCAGAAATCAATATAGTTGAAAACAAAACAAACAAAAACAATGACACCAAAAGCTCTGTGATACTGTTATAAAGACCTTGATAGAATACAAAATTTTCATTGTATCTAATTCATCCAAATGCCAATATGAAGGGTACTGTTGATATAAGAATGTCCAAACCCGAAAGGAATTTTTATAAAAATGTATTTGACCCAAACCAAGGATACACTGAGAAGCAAGATCTCAACAGACTGAGGTAAATGCTTCAGAGAATAACAGTTTGCAGTTTATTTTATGTATTTAAGATTAAAAAGAGAACATAAAGATTAAATGAAGGTGGGAAAAAGTGAGGCAGGGATTAAATTATAGGATAGTTAAGATTATGTACTCTCTTGCTTGCTTCAGAAAGAGAGTTCTGAAAGGGCACATTTCAAAGCTATGTTAACCTAAATGCACAAAACAATGGACAAAGTTTTCTTAAGGAAAAGATAAACCCTTCACTAAAGAAGGTACATGCCTGGGGCATGACTACTCACCATGACCTGTCAGTTAGGAATTTGTGATCAAACCACCCTGTGAGGTTACTTGTTTTAGAACCCCCCCACTTTTTTTTCATCTATGGTATAAAATAACAGCTATGATACATGAAACTGTATTCTTTTCCATTATTAGAAAGGAATGAAAAAGATAAGAGTTCAGCCAAATCGATCAAAAAAAATAAATAAAAAGTGAGAAGCACAAATTAGCAGTATCAAGAGTGAAAGAGTAATAGCATTGTGGATCATTTAGACATTAAAAGAAAAATAATAGAATTTTTATCCTTTGACAATTAATTCAACAACTGACACAGAATGCATCAATTCCTTGAAAGATATAATATTCTATATCTATTAAATAAGCGAATTTGTAATTAAAATCCTCTTGATAAAGAGAAATCTCCTGAATACCAGCACACGATCCTGATGTCTCATGAATATCACTTGAATGTACATCCTACAATTTTTCTACATATAAGTAATAAACCAAACATATGTGTTTAACCACATACATTATTGTTCATGTTTTAAAATCAATATAAATAATTATCTTTTCAAAAATATCTGAAGCCTATATTTGGGGATATAGTCATGTTGACATAAGTTGCATTTGTTTATTACATTTAACTCAGAAAAGTATCTATTTTATGAATATATCAAAAAGTATTTAATCATAATCCTTTTGATGGGCAGTTAAATTAATTTTTTTTGCTATGCCAGCAATGTTATGATGAAAATTTCCTACACCTCATGTGCAAAATAGGGATGTACAACAGTTTCAACTGTTTATGAATCTTAGCCCCAAAACTACGTAACTTCAATTCTATCAATACCTGTGTTTTGGCTACTAGATCAACACAATTTTATACCACACTGTTAACAGTTACCTGTCACTATTTTCATTGACCTAAAACTGGATCTGTGCATTTGGCAGATGAAGAGTCCCAGAAAAATTTCACCCATAATGAATGTATTTACACAGTTACTGAAGTATCACAAGACTAGTTTCTGTCATTTCTGCAACTATCAAACAAATTTTAGGGAAGAAACTATTATCTGCTGACATCAGTAGACAGCCTGAATGAAATAGGTTGTTCAGTATTGTGAAGGTCAGCCTAAAGATACTGGTTCTATTCTGTCTTGAATACTTAATTATAAAATGGAAAGAAAAATGTGTTGTTTTATTAAACATTAGAGAGATGCTGTGTACATATTTCTACAGTCAAATTCTTTACCCAGTGGGAGAAAAAAAAAGGAATGGTTTCAAAGAAATAAGATGATCTGACCATAATTCCCCATTTGTCTGGCTTGTGTACCTTTCTAAAGCAAATAATTTTCTTGTCTCCTCTACATCAGTAAAATACCAATCTCAGAAATCTTTGACCTCCTCTTTGTGTTATCTAATGAAATAGCTTCCACAAAGAAAAATTATCATGCTCAGCTATAGCTCATGTACTAGGCATTTTCCACCTCTCCTCAAAGCTAACAAACATTATGTTAGTTTTCAAGAATATTTTTTCAGTTTTGTGGCTTTGTCTGCTTGTGGTTACTGGGTCAAACCAAAACCATGAATTTCAATTCAATTTGGTTGGTCTTTTTTATTTTCTCAAATGTTGGAAAAACTAAATTTTCTCCAGATCACAAAAGTCAAAATTCTTGCTTCCAGAACCAATTGTCAAGCTATCACCAGCCCCCAAAAGTATTAACATGAACTAATAGGTAACTAATTATTAGGCATATTTGACTAAAGTACGATACTTTTTCTTATTTGAAATAACTGTCCCATGTGTTCCAATTTAAAATTAAGTAATCCAAGAACTAGAGGATATGTAAACCTTTCTGTCCATAGGTTAACCAGTAAGGTATCAATTATTTCTCTTAAAAAGGATCTGATTTTTAGGCTATGCTTATATAATGCTTTGTTTTTCAAGAATCCTAGGAATTAGTTCATATTAAAACACATACATATAAACATAAATGCACATATGCAAAAGGTATACATGATCATATATATAATATATTATATATACAACACCACTTTTATATAACTGAGTTATTAGCTAAACCCTACTTGAACTGAGCCCATAATTTTACAGTTTATAACTGTACTCCCATAATTGTAATTCCTTTAATCTTAGTCCCTTGTGAAATTTTAATACCATGGAAATGCTATCTGTATACACTTTCTTCAAAATCCCCAGAAAGTGCTTTCTCATCATTTCTCTGACTTCCATGTATGTATGCTACCTTGAAAAATCATATCAATTTGCACAGCAAACCAAATCTTCACTGATATTTACCTAAACAAACAAACAAACTTAGATAAAATATTTTAAAGTTTAGTAATTTTAACATTCACACTCATTACTGTGCAAAAAAAGTAAGAAGGAGGCCATTAAATACCACACAACCTCCTACCATCTCACCAACTCTTTCAAGTCCTTCTCAAAAGCTTTTACCACAGCATACAGCCATGTTGTATTTCAAAAACATTTATCAAGTCATCTTCCCAAGAAAGCTGATTTTCTCATTTGAGGAATTTTTATACACCTGGTAAAAATATAATATTCTTTATCTTTACACATGAATATTGGGTCAGAGAGAGAGAGAGAGAGAGAGAGAGAGAAATATATAGCAGGTAATATTTCACCATAAATGATAATACTGATAACTTTAAAGTTTACCATGATTTGATCAAAACTACACAACTTGTAAGGTGAGCTGAGCAATCAGGGCTGGACTTCACTATTTGTATTCTTTAGTTCTGATTCTCTTCATTATATTCCAATATCTTTTTAAACCTATTATTGAAATAAATTTTTAAATGAAACACAAACTTTAAGTACTAAAACAAAATTCACTAGTATTCAATAGTTCTTTGATTCTTTTCATGATCAATAAGTAACTTAGTTTCTCAAATACCAAAATAGCTTGTTCTGGGAATAGTCTTTAATTGGAAGCAAGCAGAGTAGTGTTAGATGTCAATTTTGACTAGGTATAGTCCTTAATACATTTGTAACCTCTTTTCTCCAAGAGATAAGAAACAATGTGTATAAATAAAGGATATAAACTACAGAAGAATATACTGAATACACCCAGCAGGAGTCAAGAGGGCAGAATCAGTGGGCTCAAATACTCACACTTTGATACAAAGTCAAGCAATGATATGAGGTTATAGAAATAGAGTTCTGGTGAACCACACCAAAATGCCCACAAAATAATTTCAGCCAACTATTCAACTAATTTACAAAATGTCATCAAATATCTGGCTATTTGATATTTTTTGTTTTGTTTTGTGTTTCATTTTAATAAACTTTATTTTTTAAAGCAGTTTTAGTTTCACAGCGAAACTGATAAGATACAGGGATTTCCCATGCACCACTTTCCTTCGTCATTGTCAGCATCCTCTACCTGAACGGTACATTTGTTACAAATGATAAACCTACACTGACATATCTGTTCAAGAGAAAATCACGGGCCCAAAATGGCATCACTTGTGCTAAAGCCCATGATACCAAATCTAGGTTTAATATCTAACCTAATTTCTGTTTCAGTATCTCCCAGAAACAACCTTAACCAGTCTGTAATTGTCTGGTCAGCACCATTGAGGTAATATGTCCTGTGTCCCTCTTCATCCCTATAGAAAGAAGAGGCAATCTACATCAGTGGTCCCCAACCCTTTTGGCTCCAGGGACCGGTGCTCCTAAGAGACCCTTATGCCTGATGATCTGAGGTGGAACTGAGGTGGTGATGCTAGCGCTGGTGAGTGGATGCAAATACAAATGAAGTTTCACTCTCTCACCTGCCACTCACCTCCTGCTGTGTGGCCCAGTTCCTAACAAGCTACGGATCAGTACCAGTCCACAGCCTGGGGTTTGGGGACCCCTGATCTACAAGATAAAAACCCTTGCCAGTGTCTCTTCCCACAAAAAATGTCTTGGTCTAAAAATAATTCATTTTTTTCTTTGATCAGTAATTCCTTTGCCTGAACCCTCTTCTATAAAAGCTTCCATTTTGTATAATCTCTCCAAGGACCATTCTAGTTGCTAGATGGATGCTTCTCAATTCATGAGCTGTTTAATAAAGTCCATTAGATCTTCAAATTTATTTGGTTGAATGTTGTTCTTTAATAGATTTGGTGGCAGTACTGAAAAGGAAGAGAACTTCTGACAGAATTCAGGGAACAATGAGAAACAGCCCCAGAAAACCCCATTTTGAGTTCACTGTCCTTTTTCACTGTTTCCAAGCACCTGAGCTGGATGTCACTCAGATACTGAATCAAGACTTCTTGATATTCAGGCTATACCCCTAAATAATTTTAATAGTTTACAATTAAACAAAACAGCATGGAGATAGAAAAAATTTTATAAATCATATGCATATCTTTACCTCTTTATTACATTTAGAACTGACAACAAAATTGTTAAGCAGATTAAAAATAATTAGCATTTCACCTAAATTTGCTGTTTGGTAAAACTCATAGTTGGTTTTGCTGTGGTGCTGTTGTTTATTTCTTCTTGATTTCTGAAATATCAAGAGGTACTTATAAATCTTTACAGATAAATGTTATAAACCCATCTAATAATCCTTTCATAGTATGAATAAGTCATCAACGTCTACATTTGAAGATTCTATGAGAGATTTTGCAATAGCTATGATTTTTAATGGCTTTCCCTGGCACATGACAGAAAATTTTCTGGGAAGTTATATTACTCTTTAATTTTAATGCAGTTTCATTGGTATAATTTTTAAGACTTTTTAAAAATTAAACATAAAATTTATTAAAAGTTTAATCATCAGTGCAGATAATCCAACTGATAGTTAATCAGGACTTGACACAAAATAGCACTTGTGGAGGTAATAAAAATTATGTTGGAACATACTTCTTCCTTTGAGTAGCAGATTTCTGTTGAAATTGGAAGATGCACTCAAATAACAGAAACATTAAAATGTTGTGTATATGACAGATTCGAAGAGTTACGACGTACCTCTATTTCAACAGTTGTGAGCTCTCTTTTGGAAATATATCATTTATTTATTTCTAGGCCTCAGCTTCTTATTATTCTTATCTTCTCTTATTATTTTCTTTATAATATTTATTATTTTATAATGTTGATTGTATCATACAACCTTTTTCTTTGTTTTCTATTTGGTGATAGTGGTAGTGTAGGAGATGGTCAATGGGATCTATGAATATATTTAGTCTCTTCTAGTTTAATTGAATCATTTTATTAGCTAGGGAACAGATATGGGTGGAAAAGATTCTCAAAGAGCATTCAAAATAAATAGTACATTTTATGCTTTTTTTCCTTCCACCTAAAGAGGAAATTAAATAAAACAAAAATAATCAGCCCAACAATGGTAGTAGGTTAGAGCAACAGTAAAAGACAGAGAACTATGTACAAGTTGGAGAGCCAGTCCAAGTGTTCTTGATGCCCTTCTTTTCTAGGAGTTGGAACTGGTTTAAAATAGTCATGGTGATGTGAAGTACAGTATAAGGAATATAGTCAATAGTATTGTAATAACTATGTATGGTGCCAGGTAGGTACTAGACTAATCGGGAAGATCACTTCGTAAATTGTATGAATGTTTAACCACGATGTGGTATGCCTAGAACTGATATAAAACAATATTGAATTGCAAATCTAATTGAAAAATTAAAATTAAAATGAAGGAATAGAGACTAATTCCATACTTTATATGATTCCATTTAATCTATTTTATTGGCATATCATTTATACTTTTTTACTTAATTCTTTTAGTGGCTACAGGATTTACAATATATATTATTACTAATCTGAATTCCCCTTCAAAGAACTCTCTATAGCTTCTTATGTAATACACTTACCATATAACAGAGTATTCCCAATTCTTCCCTCCTGCCTCTAACAATATTGCTATTTTTCACTTCACTTATCCACAGACTATAACCAGTCAATACGTTGTTACCAGTGTCACTTTGAACTAGTTGTTATCTTTTAGATTAAGTAAGGATAACAATAGTTTTTTTTTTTACCTTTATTTCTTTTTTGATGTTCTTTCTCTTTTTATATAAAGCCAAGTTTCCCAGTTATATAATTTATCTCCTGCCTGAAGAACTCAATATTTTTTGCAAGGTAGTTCTAGTAATGAATTTATTTTCCTGAGAAACTGTTTATTCTTTACTTTTGAAGAATAATGTCACTGGGCATATATTTCTAGGTTGGTAGTTTTGTTTTTGATTCCTTTCAACACTTTAAAGATTTCGGTGCACTTTTCTCTTGCTTGTATGGTTTCTGATGAGAAGCCTGCAGCTATTCTTATCCTTGTTCTCCATAGAGAAAGCATTTACTCTTCTGCTCTCTTCAAAACTTCATCCTTGGGAATCTACAGTTTGACCATAATATGCCAAAGTGTGTATTTTTCTTGGTGTTATCTCCCTTATTGTTTTATGAGCTTCCTGGATTTGTTGTTATGTATGTTATTTATTTTGTAAAGTTCTCAGTTTGCATTATCTTAGATATATCTTCCATTTCTCTTCTCCTTCTAGTACTTCAATTATGCATATGTTATACCTTCATATTGTCCCACTATTCTGAAATATTTTGTCCTCTCTCTCTCTCTTTGCATTTCAGTTTGAGAAGTTTCACTGGCCTATTTTCAATTCTTTCCTGAGTCACTGATGAACTTGTTGAAGAAATTCTTAATTTCTATTGCAATGTTTTAATATCTAACATTTTTTTTTCTAATTCTTTCCTATGGTTTCCATCTCCATGTGGACCCTATTCATTGGGTCTCGTAACTGTCTTTTTTTTAATTAAAGTCCTAACATATTATTCCTAGTTATTTTAAATTCCTTTCTGATAACCCAATATCTATGTCCTATTTCAGTAATGATTTCTTTGTATACACAGACTGTATTTTTTCTTGCCTTTGGGTGCCCTTTGCAATTTGTCATTGAAAGTATTTGTATCTTGAATATGTTCTGAGATTAAATAGATTTTTTGTGAGAGGATTTAGTTAATCTGGCCAGGAATTCGGCTGTACTTGATGTTAGTTATGACTATAGACACAAGTTTGAAATTCCTCTAATGAACTTGTTTTCTTCTCACCTATCAGCTGTGGGGCTTCTCTTTGCTCTGCTCCACTGAGTCTGTATCTTGCAGCTCTTTCAGCTAGAATCCACTGTTATTACACCAGAGGTTTGTCTGCATGGTAGTGGAATGTGAAGGAAGAGAATCTTTCTATAATCTAATTAAGTCTCAGTATTTTAGTCTGTGTCTTAGAGTATGGCTTTTACAAGTGCTTCAGTCCTCTCCCCTGGTGACTTTCTCCTCCACCCCGGGCTACAGTGCTCCAGATCTATTTGAAACTTGGAACCCTGTTGACTATATTTTTCCTTATTTAGGTGAGATAGGAAGTCTGAAACCATCTCCAGTGGGGCAAATATCCCTCTACTTATAAATTTTCATAGCTAAGATGAGGTTTTAATATTGTCCTCTGGTGAAATAGTTTCCCCTGTAGAATAGGTTTGTATAATGGAGAAAAATCAGGTAAGATTACACAATGGTTAGTTTTCCTTTCTTTTTGCTAGGGCTTTGAGGGGCTTTGTCTTGGGTCCTTATCCTGAGGATCTGGTAGGGCTTGTGAAAAGTGTGATGTATCTCTAGGAGTGTATTCAGTGGTGCCTCACATTCACAGTAGTCCACACTCAGCCTCTAGCAATTCTCCAAATATGAGTGTTTCTATCACGTATGGCAAGAATGATCAACTTCTGCTCAAGGGAGGCAGATTTCATCTGTGTCTCACTGCATACCTGACAGTCTAGATTTTAAAGTGATGGTTTGCCCTGTAACCTCACTTTTCTGATGGGTCCAAGAAAAGTCATTGCTTATCATTTGTCTAGCTTTTCTTCCTTGTGAGGTTGGGGCGATAAAATCCTAGTTCTTTATATGTTAGAGCTGAAACCAAAAATAGAATGACAAGTTTCATTTTATTTGGTAAATTTTTTTGTTTGGTAAATTTATTTCACTTTTCCTAGGACTGCAGTTTTCCAACCGTCAGTAACTGGTCCTAATATTTCTTTTAAAATGAAATACAATCTGGAAACATAAATGTTTTACAAAACAGCTTAATGTATTTTCTTACCAAAAAGTATCAAAGTTGTCAAAAAAAATCAAGGCGCCTCAACCATTTCAACAACTGTAAGAGAAAGAAAACTTTGATTTTATTTTCTATGGATCACATATACTAGAAGAAATGCTTAAAAGCATGGTATTTGGTTAAGAAAATTGATTCCATAGCAGCACAGTAAATTCTGTGAGTGATCGTCAACTTGATTGCCACAGCATTTATTCAGTTTTCTGCAGGAATAATTAAGCTCTCAATTGACTGAAATAAGGGTTTACATTGTGATGTCAGGTTTCAATTTTCATTTTGGTACTTCTTTATTTCACCCATCAATTTTCAACATTTTTTATAGGTCTGTATTATGGAGAAAAATCAGGGAAGGTTACACAATGACTATTTTTCCTCTTTTTTGGCTTTCTGTTTCACTTTCATTTATTTTATGTCATAAAGAACACCAGTCTTCTGAAATGTTTCCTTAATCCTTTATTAGATCTTTTTCAGGAGTATGCTCTTCTTGAGTTTTCTAGATGCTATTCCCATTTTACTTTGTCAAACTTTTGTTGTTTCTCTTTCATATTCTCTATGACATTTTCAATGTTTTTGCTGTTGTTTTCTTTACTTATCTTCAAATAATGCAGTAGTTGTTTTGATATAGAAGGCACTTATGGCTCCAGAGGGTTTTGGATTGCTTTGGTTCTACCTTCTGCCCACCTACAGAATGTCAGAATCATCACTTCAAACCAGAACTCTAAGAGCATGTCTCCAGTAGACTGCCTAGATCTGAGTCCTAGATCTAGTACCATAGTGTGTCCTGAGTAAGTTCCTTAATGTATTTGTGACTCTCTTTCCTCAATTATAAAATGAAGATAATAATTTACTGTGCACTTAAGGTTGTTTACAGGACCACAAGAGATAATGCATGTTAAAAATTAGAACCATACCTGGATCATAGTAAGTACTCAAAAATGTTAGCTATTATTAGTATCTGAAAACCAAAGCCTGGGCTGTTGGAGCAACCTGCACTAGGCACTGTAAGTGATAAAAGAGTATGCTATCTGTGCCCTGGATTGACTACCCCCGTACCTAGTGTGCCATGGTATGGATGGAATGAGTCCAATTCCATATTTGTAACAAGGTTTCACATTTCTGCACCTGAGTTGTACTGAGGAGCAGAGCCTCTTTCCACACTACATGCTCTGACTAATTGTCTCTACATATAAAATAACTAAAAAACAAAATTAAAAAACCCTGATATCTCCACATTAACAATTACCAAAACCTTCTTATCTCTGTTTTATGTATGAAGATTTTACTGCACAGGATAAAACTATCTCCTGCTGCCTATCTACTCTTATTTCTATGATTTCAAAAGTGGTTTCCTTTCTTCAGATGTTTTCAGACTTTTAAGATAAAGGTTGGCTGCCTTTTAATTTTTTTTTTCAGTTCAATTCAGCTTTATCTGCTTCACTGCAAGTAGATTTTCCCCATATTCTGGCAATAAAGTTATATATGGATCCTTGCTTGGAGTGTGGTTATTTGTTTTCACTTTGTTGTTATGGGTTTTAATTTGGAGATATTTTAGTGGGAAGCTGGAAAAGCCTGTACTGCCATATGCCATTACAAAGCAAAATCCGAACCAAATTTTTGAAAAAAATAGTTTAAAAAATATAAAATTTTAAAGTAATTTTCTTGTAACTCTCCTTAATAAATTTCAATAACACATGTGTTGAAAATGATTTTTTTCCCATAACCCTTACATAATCTGTCTCAAACAATTTCTTGGTTCAGATCAGTGTAGCTCTAAAACCACTCCCATACATTTGCCTTAGAATCATAGTGATATGGAAGTTTAGGTTATTTATTTGGATTTTTAAACCTAAAAGATCATTTTATTCTTAAATTATTTTACACACGAGAAACATGAGGTTAAGTAACACTCCAAGGATTATACATAACCAGTTAGAGGAAAAATCAGAACTAAAACCCAGGTCTCTTTGAGTTGTTTTTATTAGAGCAACTTGTTGAAATCCAACTCCTTATACTATTTATATTTTCTTTTGAACTTAAATTACTCTATGATTTCCATTAAAGGAAAATTATCATTTCTTCTATATGATTTGGATTATCAATTTTTTCCTACTCAATCTTAAATTCTGATTTTATGCAGAAAGACCTCATCAGTGCTGAGATGGTTCAGTTTGCATAGGACAGGCTAATGTAACTGTGGAGACCATCTGGTTCTGATGATATCACATGCCTGGTTTATCCCAGATACAATTCTGACTTTTTGGCTATCAAGTTATACCCTCTACCCTCTATCTTCCTCTAAGATGGGGCCCTGAAGTCTCCACAGGAGTGGTATGAAAGGAAATTTCTGCCCATTATATTTTATATCTCCCCTCATTTTAATGTAAATTACCCCTGCACTCAGAAGGAACTCCCCAAAGATGCTTATTTATGGCTATCTATATTCTTATAATGAATCCTAAGTTATCATCCACTAATACATTAAATTTTGAGGATGGAGACAAGAGTGTAAATATCCAATAATAAGTTAGAAAAACTTCTACTGCCCTTTTGGGAGGTAGGGTTAAAGCTCACAAGTGCAAGAACAAGAATAAACAAAAGTGAAATATGTCTTAACTCCAGCTAGTTGAAACGCAAGAGCCTGTTAAATTCAGAGGTGTAAGAAGGAAATGAAAAGTGCCCTCTCTCATTCTTTTATTGTGGCAGCTTCAGCATCATGATATTTGCTGGCATATTTACTACCAGCTGATTCACTTTCATTCAAACTTCCCCCTCATGCGTAATTGCAAGGTTTTACATTTAACTACCACCTCCTCCAATTTCCTAGTAAGAAATGTTTGGGTATGTTGAGAATAAATTAATCAAGACGGTTAACTCACTAATGAAATAAACTACAAACGTCAGGAGTTTCTGAGAACTGGCATTAAAATAATATTCAGGGAGAACTGAGCTGTGCCATTAGAGTGCAAAATGGAATAAAAATAATGTATATCATAAAAGGTATTTGATTCAACCCTAGGGAGGCCATTGGAATGATTTGTTAGGATCGTAGTCACTTTAAACTGGGGAGTAAAATTAAATGGGCCAAAAACTCTATGGAGAGGAAGAAAGCAGACCCTTCATATTCAGGGGAACATTCAAATCAGGAAAAAATAAGAACAAAGCTCTTGGATTAGATGTGGCAAATAAGATAAATATTTTGAAACCACAGGTCAAAGATTCTGTGTGTCTAACTGTTCAAGAAGCTGACCATCCTCCATGACTAAGGCACGCTTTCATTTGTACCATCTTCTTCTGCTATTTGACCATCACCTCTGTAATTTGTCACCATATATATGGGAACCAAACAATGCAACTTAAGAAAAGCTCCATTCACTTATTCTAAATCATGAGACCACTAATGGCTTTTGACCTCATGGAGCTTTCAGTCTAACTATATGATCCATAACAAATTATCACATTCTTAGAAATTTTTAAAACAGTCCATTTATTAGCTAACATTTCTGTAGGCAAAAGTATAGGTGGGTTTAGGCTGGGTTTTATGCTCAGGGGATCACAAGACTAGAATCAAGGTGTTAATTGGGCCAAGTTCGTATCTGGAGGCTCTAGGGAGGAATTCACTTTAAGCCTCATTCATGTTGTTGGCAGAATTCAGATCCTTGAACTTGTAGGCCTGAGGGCCCTGTTTCCTTGTTAATTATTGGTTATGACTTATTCACAGTTCTCAGACTTTCTCTCTCTCTCTGTCCCTTGCATATGGTCCTCATCATCTTCAAGTCAGCAACAGTGTGTCCTGTTCTCATCATGCTTGAGACCCTTGACTTCCCTTCTGTCTTCTCCA
This sequence comes from Eonycteris spelaea, assembly GCA_003508835.1. Classification (NCBI taxonomy): domain Eukaryota; kingdom Metazoa; phylum Chordata; class Mammalia; order Chiroptera; family Pteropodidae; genus Eonycteris; species Eonycteris spelaea. The sequence goes on along the minus strand of PUFA01000127.1, from coordinate 2,846,213 downwards.
TGCCACTGGCCAGAGAAAACTCTATGCTTTTAAGAGCTCGAGTATCATATCAAGCCCACCCAGATAGCCTCCCTATTTTAAGGTCAACTATGCCTTATAATATAACAGAATCAGAGGAGTGATAGCTCATCATTTTCATAGGTTCCAGGGATTAGGGCATGGAATATTTCTATATTATACAAGAACATATATATTCAACATCTTGTACAATATTAGAATTAAATCACTATTGAGTAGCAAGTTGCGAAGTCAATAAAGGTAGAAATGAAGAAAGAAGACATGAATAGTGAATTCATTCAGAATATTCAGAAGCCAAAGCAGGTGTGGTCTTACTCCAAGAAATAGAATCTACAGGAGGCCACAAGAGCTGTTACTAGTAATTCACAAGTAGGAGAATTGAAGAGAAACCACGAGACATTCTGAGAAGTGTGATTTAAGAAGGGGATTAAAATCTGAAGCTATGGAATGCTGCAATGCTTAGGAATTAACCTTTCTTCCTGCCTGGCTCTGTTTTTTTTTTTCAGGTATACCCATAGCTTACACTTGACACAACATGGAATAAAGAGTCCCTGACTATCCTCCACTCAGACAAATATTTGAATAAATGCATAGATATTTGCCATTTATTCTGGTAACCAACCCACTGTGTGACAGTTTTCATAATGTATTTTATCTGAGCGGAAAGAAAATTTCTTGACCCCAAAAAGTACTGTCCATAGATGTAGTGGACATTTTTCATTATCCAAGCAATATCTGTTCCCTTCTCTTCCCCTACCAGAAAATTCCAGACTGTTGCTTTGAGAAGCCATTCTTCTCCATATGAATTGCTGCCTAGTAGTTTGAAGGGACATTTACCCTACTCTCTTCTCCAGGTGTAAACGTATCCTCCTTGCCCCAGTGATAGGATCAGAGATGGGAACTTTTCCAGGCACAATGCATTAACCTAGGTTAATGTTTCTCTCTACAGAGAGAAACAAAATTTTTGGCTCCATGTTTGGAGAAAAGATTTTTCTCTTGCTTTTTACACATTAGTGCATGTAAAGTAAGGATATTTTACTCCCAAGAGGGAAGCCATCTGATGATAAAGCCATCACATGGAGAAAATAATCTACAAGCTATCTAGAAATAGAACTGAAGCCCTTATCAAACTATGCATGACACCTGTGCTAGAAGTGGAGCGAGCCAATACATTTCCATATAATTTTAGCTAGTTTATATTCTGTTTTCTCTTATTTGTAACTAAAAATGACTTACCTGATACAATGAGGCATAGAAAATAAAAAAATATATAAAAGAATAAAGTTAAATGCATGAAATCTGTTTTTTTGGTCTCTTTGTATCATGATTATAAAGGAAAGTATTCCAATTTCCTATAACATTTTCAATGGCATCCATTACATTTAAGGTAAAAAGAGTATTTTGTTAATGCAAAGCAAAACCACTATAAAATTAAGTTTGAGAAAGAAATAAAGAAAAAAGAAAACTTTCAATTTCTTAGCTCACTGCAGGGGAAGTAATTTCCATTTTCATTTTCTCAGTTTTTCCTCATTACATTTGATTTGTTAGATGGAGGAAGCTTCCATTTTTCAACTGCTCTGCAAGCTTTATGCCACTACATGGCACATAAGTTAGTATTTTCATGCTGGTAATAAAGTGCTTACAACCCACAAGAACACCTACATAATATTCAAATTGCCCTTCCATTGTGAAAGCTTGTGCTAAGTTCAGACATCACATTTGTCGAAAGCTATAATCATCTTCTCGCCTGAAGACAAGAGCCAGGGGAACTTCACAAATGCCAGCCAGTACTTCTCCAGGAAAACTCAATGTAGGCTAAGATGGCTAAAAGGCATGCACCATGAAAGACGTGTGAGCAATCACTCATTGTTAAAATTAGCTGAAAAACCCTAGTGTTTTGGCTCATTAGCATAAAGAGACAATAGGATTTACAGCCTAATTTGAAAACTTCCTTAATATGAAGAAAGCAGACAGCCTTGGACTGAAATGTATGAACCAGGAAATTAAGTCGTTCAAACTTGAACAAATAGTTTATCTTTTTAGGCCTCTGGTTTGTCCTCCGTAAAACTAGGATAATAGTATCTACCCAATAGAGAAGTTATGAGGGTAAAATGAAATCCCGTAATGTGTTTCTAAAATAAAGTTTATCCGAAATGCCAATGTAGATTTATGGTTAAAACATTTCATGTGAAATGAGAAATTTTATGTTTAGTAAGTTGTTCCAGGTGGAACATAATGTTCTAGGAAGCTAAGGTAGATTATTCATTGTTTATTCTCAGTATTCTCAGGACTCTTTTTGCTATGTTTCGAGGTACATCTTTTGGACATTTTGTTGCCTGTGAAAAGGAAGTTTAGAGATAGAAGATAAGGCACAAATGTTAATCTTATTTTTGAGCAACAACTACCTCTACCCAAGCCCCAGCCTTGTGACTGAGGCTTGGTATGTGCTAAATGTCATCTCTGTTGCTGACAACCTGAGCTCCTACAACTATAATTATCAGGCCTATATTTCCAGTATTCAGTATTCAGCTCTGTCAACCTGTGGTAGAGAACCACTTGGAACTATGGACAGTTGAACCCAAGATCACCTCTCAATACAAACTGACCAACTCTTTACTTCTCTTCTTTCCCACAGGTCCCTAGGACTCAGCTAATAATCTTTTCCTTTTTTATGCTTCCAGTACTCACTCTACCCCTTAGAATTTGTGGAAGATATAGTAGTGCTCACCAAAGATTCCTCTACTACCCTAAATTCCCATGCCTTGTAATTTGGTAGAATCATCTGACTAGTTCTAACCAATGGTCTGGGAGAGGTGGCGATACTCTGTGTCACTTCTAGGTCAAAGGATTGACCTGATGGTACGTGACTCTTGTATTCTCATTCCTCCTCTGTGGTTGCCAGCTATGTTATAGATAGTACATTTTCCATCAGCCTGGGCTCCTGAGTGATTATATAGAGCAGATCCCCAATAAACTCACAATGGACACTGAGCTTAAGTGAGAAATAAAATCTTTATGTTTTAAACAAATAGAATAGTAGGATTAATTTGTTATCCCAGCATAATCTAACCTATCATGATTAATTTAGGCTCTTCATTTGAAATGTGACAAACCATTACTCAAGATATCTCCTTTACTTTCCCAAAATCTGATAGAGGACCATTTTCATTTAGGGATTATAATACTAATCATAGTGTAAGCAATTATTAAATATTGGTTGATATATATTTTAAAGTTGAACCAAAATACAGAGACAGGAAAGCATTGGATGAACATAGGGAATCTAAAAATGATAAGTATAATTTGTGCGAAGAGAATAGATAGATGTTTTTTGTTTTTTTGTTTTGTTTTGTTTTGTTTTGTTTTGTTTTGTTTTGTTTTGTTTTGTTTTGTTGGTGTTCAATGAAGAGGGCAACAAAAAGGGAAGAAAGTTGGAAGAAGCAGAGAAGTGCTGGAGAAGATAACTAAAGACAGACCAGATTGTAGATAGCCTGGAACGTCAGGGTAAAGAGTTGGCTTTGGTAATGAAAATGTGCGTGACTTATGTGGGCATTTAACATTAAGCAACAGTACACTGAGACTATAGAGGATTAAAGAAAATACAGATGTAATTTTTTTTATTATATATACAATAAAGCTTTCTCAAGTAGTTAGTTCATGTCTTGTGTAACTAGCTGCTCAAAGATATCAGTAAGAACCCAGGGTCCATTTGTTTTTCTATTCTGCTATCCTTAGTATATATGTTTTGTCCTCATGGTCTCAAAATGGCTGCTACTCTCCAAATGGCCAATCCTCAAGCCAGCCTGAAAGAAAGGATTAAGGACAATGAGGTAACATGAATATCAGGAAAAATTTTTCCCAAAAATCCCAAGCAGATTTTTATTTTAAATCCCAAAGTCTTCAGAGACAAAGAACTTGAAAAAGTGAATATTTATATGTATATTAGAGTTGTATAAAATACATAAAAACAGAAGAATGGATGTTACATATACAACTAGTCATGCCTGCTATACCATGTAACCCTATAATCTCAAAATTTTATAGTGAAGGTCAAATCTAGGTTTTCCTCTCCAATGCCTAGTTCATCTCTGTGTTCTTTAAAGTTTATATTTTAGGTTCATAGAATTTTTTTTAAGTTGTGTTTTCATGATTATTACAATCTTGGAATTAATTACTGAGAAGCCAGTCATTTATTAGATAGCTCCCCATGTGAGATCACTAACAGATTGTTATTCCTTCTTCCAAGGAGATTAGATTGTACTGTCCTGGAAACCAGAATCAATGTCTCTATTTGACGGAGTGACCAGGGCAGAAGCAAGTCATCCACATTGCTTCAGTTTTCTTCTAGTGGATACCCTACAGATTACACTATCTATGTTTGATTAATAACACTAATACAATTATTAATTTATTACTAGAAGCTTACATTTTAATTACTTTCACCTACTTCCTGACTCTTTTATTATTGTCCTGTATTTTAATACCACATCTATTTAAAACGTGTGAGACTTAACTGTTTTGCTTTAAGAATCAATATTCACTTATATTTACCAAAATTTATCTTTTCTGTTGTTCTTCATGATTTCCTGCATTTCTGTGGATCTAACAATTTAGAGTCATCCTGAATCAAAGATTCTTTTTAGTATTTCTTTTGGTACAAGACTCCTGACAATGATTTCTCTCAATATTAGTTTGTTTAAAGATTTCAACTGAAGTTTTAAAGGGTATTGACCTTTTTCCTGGGTAAAGAATTCTTAGTTGCCAGTAATTTTCTTTTAGTACTTGAAATATTTCATTCCATTTTCTTCTGGCTTCTACAGTTTCAGCTGAAAAATTAACTATCAATCTTACTTTCATTTTATAAAAGTGTTTTTGTTTGTTTATTTTTTAAATCTCTGACTGTATTGACTGGCTTTTAAGATTTTTTTTTTTTTGTCTTTAGATTTCAACAGTTTGATTATGATATGTCTAAGTGTGATGGCTTCTTGGTGTTCCTCATTCTTGAGATTTGCAATACTTTCTAAATCTGTAGCTTTATATCTTTCTTCCATATTAGAATGTTCTCTGCATATGTAATATTTCTTCTGCTCTATTTTCTTCTCCTTTCTTCTGGGACTTTATTAACTGTATCAGATCTTTTCACTGTGTTCCATAAGACTCACACATTTCCTGTGTTTTTCATCTTTTTCATTCTCTGTATTCTTTCTATTAATCTGTCTTCAAGTTCACTAATCCTATCTTCCTCTCCATATCTTTCATAAGATTTTTAATGTCCTTGACCAATATCTGGATCACTTTGGGATATGTTTCTATTATATGTTGTTCCCCGCCCCCTTGGTTTCTGTTCATGTGAATCTGTCACTTTGCATACCTGAAAAATTTTTGACTAAAAAACATTATGTATGAAAATTATAGAAGTTGTATACCATGTTGTCTTCCTCTAGAGAAGGTTTAACTTTTCCCTTGGTAACAGGTAATCTTATTGGGGAGTTAGCTGTATTGAGATGTGATTGCCAATACATTGAGTTCATTCCCTATTCATATGAGATGGCTCTATGGCATTTTCCATGGAGGTCCTGGAATATTCACCAGACAATCTCCCTCTTGAATGTCCAGAACTCTAACCCTATCACCACAGCTTCTGTCAGCTCTATCCTGCATGTCAAGGGCTTCCTGCTTAGCTTATTACTCTGCTTAGCCTAGCACATACAGCCTCAGAATTGTGTAATGACTTGAGGAAAAATATCAGTGGTGTTGGTGCCAGTTCTTTACCCCTATCTTCTTATTGAGATGTATAATCTCAAGTCTCTAATTATTTTTCTCTGTATCCTGCCAATACTTCTGCTGTTTCCCTGCCTTTCACTAGTAGTCCTCTGCACAAACCATTTAGTGAGATTCTCAGCTTCTTGATCTGCAGTGAATACCTTAAAAAGAAATTAACAATAGAATATCAGTTCATTTCTTTATATGGATCCTACTTCCCTAAGAGTTTGTCCCTTGAAGTCTTGTTATCCTGTAAGCTCAATGACGCCTTTAAAGAAATGTTAATTTTTATATTTTATTTGGCCTTTTTAGCAGATCTTGGCAAGACTTCCATGAACAACTCTATAAGAGCCAGAAATGGAAATTCCAACATTGCTTTTCAAATTTACAGAAGTCTTCCAAATTTTTGGATAATACTATATAATATTAAATAAATTCTAAATCATGGGTATATTTTTCCTTAGAGATAACACTTTTTCTTTTATTCAAGTACTAAGTATTTTTTCCCAACTACTCTTTCTAGACAATTCAAGCCTTTGTTTACATATTACAAATCAGCTTGTAAGAAAAGTAAAAATAAAGCAATGGAATTGTAAAAATGTTTAAATAAAATTACATCAGTGAAAAATAAATAAAGTGGTTGTTTTACATTGAAATATTTATACAGGAAAGGGACTTCTTTTTCTCTCTTTGATGAGTTATTCTAACATTGTAAAAATTTAACACCAAATGTATAATATCAAATATCTACCATGTGGCTCATATGACAAGAACAATTTATAGCTACTATAGCCTAAATTTATATTTCTTTGAAATCAGAAATAAGTGGATCATCTTTTTTGAAAATTTGGTCATCTTTCTTGCAAATCTCTATTATTAAAACCATATCTAATAGGTTACATTTCTTGTTTAACATTTTCATTAATGTTTTTTATTCCCTTTTTCTCTTTTTACAAAAAAAGGTAGCTTCTTATTAAGTTATAAGAGTCTCTATAGCAACAGGATAAGGGGAAAAGCAGTAATTTAGAGGGTCGTTTAACAAAAGCACTCCAACTTAAAAAAAAATCCATATAAAGTTGACATAAATGTCAAGAAAGTTGAACTATCATCCTTTTAAGGCAGACTTTCAGCATTTCAATCTACCTTAACTTAATATACACAATTCTATTTTCTTTTTTAATATAATCTTTTAATATCCATGGCATAATTCGTGTTTTCATACTAAATATCTGTAAATTTCACATGTTTTCTGAGCACACAAAGAGCCCAAACACTAAGAAATAAGAAATAAAATAAAAGTTCAAGTAGAGATTGATATGACATTTGAAAAAAATTAGTTATTTTATTACTTCTAAAATTTAAAAAATTGATTATTAAAGATGAGTCACTTTTGAGGAGTTGAAAATCACTAATTAAAAGCAAAATAGCAAAGATTTTATTTTCCACTATGACTTTGAGGACACAAGTTTCCTATCCACTGCTATTCTATCAAGACCCCAAAGATCTGAGAGGGGTGCTCATCAAGGTCAAGTACTACTCTGCAACCAAAAATATATACAAAAGGCAAGAATAGGCTGTTTTACTAATCTAATTTGGCAGGAGGCTTATCATGAATATAACATGAATAAGTAACCCTTTTAAATGCATCATGAAGTCAGATTCCCTGGGGCAGTAATATTAAGGAGTAATTCTAATTCCATGTGCTCATTAGGTAATTGACTTACCATCTTCCCTATTGTTTCAACTACAAAAATAGTAAACAGAATAAATAACTGTTATAATTCCTATGCTTTGAAATTCTTTTAAAATGACTATGACTCAAAATACATGTGATTTTAAAATGTTTCACTAAATTCTTTTTAATATATCTGCCAATGTGTTATTGCTAAACAAAGACCATGAAATGATTCAATATTATCTCACAGGGAACTTTATGCACTATAGAAAACATAACTTGAAATTCTATCAATATAATAAACAATATAACAATACAAACAAACCAAAATTAATAGTTATTTTAATTTATGTAATGTCTTTTCATGTCCAGTCTCACAATGATTATATATATATATCTTTTGAGTTCTGCTTAATTTTACTTAATACTTATCATAATTTCTTCCACTGTCATCATAATCATTGCTTTTAGTGAATGGTTAATTCCATTGAATTAATGTACCAGGCTGACATAAGCCGTCCTTTATATTGGACTCTAATATTATTAACACATTTTCATAAATACTCTTGGAATGGTTATTTTCATGCACAGAGCTTCCCTAAAAACCTGTAAAGTGGAGTTTCCAATGGATCAGTCTTTAATTCTGTTCTCTTCTCTATTTATATTTACTTTCTCAATTAACTCATCTTATCTCATGGCTTTTAATGGCAAATATGTGTCAATAACTCCCAAATTTTTATCACTTCAAAGATCTCTCTCCCAAATTCCATGCTTTCATATGCAAATACCTGCTCAAGTTTCCATTTAGATATCTAAAATAAATCTCAAACACAGTATGTCCCAAACTGAACTGGTTGCCCCTTTGCAATTTTTTTTCATCTCAGCTAATGCAAAATCATTTCAGTTGCCCAGGCAACTTTGGAGTTATTCTTGACTCCTTCCTTTATTTCATATCCCACTTTTGATCTGACTGAAAATACTATTTATTCTACATTTAAAATCTATTCAAAATGAAGTTTAACCATTTCCATTTTTATCATCCACCTCTGAACTGCAACCATCCCTTTCCTGTAAAACAGCAATAGCTTCCTGTACAAGTTTTCTATGGCTGCTGTTACAAATTGTTAAAAACTTGGTGGCTTAGAACAACAGAAATTTATTCTCTGGGTCCAAGATGAGTATCACTGAGCCAAAATCAAGGTATTGGCAGGGCCATACTCCCTCCAGCAGCTGTAGGGAAGAATCCATTCTTGCCTTTTTTGTTTTTCTATCATTTCCATCAACTAGAGCAGCACTCCTTGTATTCCTTGGCTCATGTCCCCTTCTTCCAAACCAGTGTTGTAGTGGTATCGGAGAGTGAGGTTCCCCTCTCAGCGCATTGTCCAGATTCTTGATATCTTGAACAACAGAAAAGAACAGCTTTATTAGAAGTGATAGTACACTTCCAGACATGTACTGAGCAAGGTAAGTGTGGCTCAAATAGGCTCACAGTCTCAAGGGCACAGTAAAAAAACCTTTGGGGTTTTTACCCCTATTTACTGTGGATGGTTACCTTTCTTAGAGGAGTGGGCTGTCTTACTTGACAACTAAGATTTACTTTCTGTGCATGTTCATTCCCAGAATTCAGTCTGTTATAATAATATTAATGAAATTCCGGGCATATGCATCATATTATAATGATGGTATAATGAGCCTCAAGAGAATTGAAGCTTGTTTTCATTGCACAGGTGCAAGTAAATGGCTGAAACTAGTATCCAATTTCTGTTCACTTGTTTCCTTGTATGAGTTACTTTTAGCCCAAAAATTGCCTTCTGGTTTGTTTAATTGTGGAAAGACTAAGGCAGACCCTTTCTGGAATAGGATGACCTTGGTGTCTTTGTAGGCAGACCTGAAACCTATCTGACTTTCCTGCCTAACCCTTTTCTAAGAGCCATGAACCCCCTTTTTATTAGTATGGAGTTTACGGGATGGGAGGTCTCTTCTGTATCTGCTCCCTGATAAGGAGACTCATAGTCTCTGCCTATTGGGGTTTTATGGAGCTCTTTCCCTCTCCGTCTCAGTCAGAACAGGGTCTTGGGTACCCTCAAACAATGCTGCCTCTGTCCCTAGACAAGGAAAAACAAATATAGAAACTTGTTACTTGAATCATATCTAGTTACATTTCTATTATTGATTTGCCTGTCAAGCAGATAAAGGAAATCAGATTTGATTAGTATATTTCATAAAGAAAGAAAGAAGAAAGAAAGAAGAAAGAAAGAAAGAAAGAAAGAAAGAAAGAAAGAAAGAAAGAAAGAAAGAAAGAAAGAAAGAAGAAAAGAAAGAAAGAAAAGATTTGGATAAAAAGTCCCTGTCCCTTCCCTTTCCAAAATCCAAGGGCTCTGCTTTGGCCTAAAGTCCTTCCTGCCTTATAATGGGCCAAGGAGAATGCTGAGTTTCAGTGACCCTTATCAGTAGCCAGAGGACCTGAGTTACCAGTTTAAAGGTAATTATCTAAGTTTGAGCGAGAGAGTCTTTCTACAAAGAAAGGAGGAAAGAAAAGACTTAACTAGGTTTAGTAAAAAGATTAAGAATTTTGCAAGTAATGGCCTATATCAGTAGCATGTTCTCTCTCTGACACTGTTACCATCACATAGCCTTCTAGTCCGTGATTAAATCACCCCCTGACTCCCTCTTAGAATAACACAGATAGTTGCATTTAAAGGACCCACTAGGATAATCCAGGATAATCTCTCCATCTCAAAATTCTTAATTTAACCACATTTGCAGAGTCCTTTTTTTTTTTTTTTTTTTTTTTTTTGGCCACATAGGGCAATATTTTCAGGTTTCAGAAATTAGAATGTGGATATCTCTTGAGGAGTAATTATTCGGCCTACCACATTTCCTAACCGACCTCAATTATTTCCACTATATAGACTATTCTCAATGCAGCAACAAGAGTAGTCTTTTTGAAATGTCAGATCATGACATATTTTTTTCCTCAGAACCTTCTAATTATCCTCATTTGATTCAACTTAAGAGCTAAATTTTTACAAGGCCAACAAGAGCCAAATTCCCTACATGGTCTAGACTCACATTTCTCTCAAACTTCACCTTCTGCTACTTTCTCCTTTACTTACTCTGTCCCCTTCAGCTGGCCTCTTAGCTATTTCTGGAACATATCAAGCAATTCCTTACCTTAAGACTGTTGCATTCGCTGCTATCATCCTTCCACAGGTAATCATGTGACAACTCTCTCTCTTCAATGCTTACATATGACCTTCTCAATAAGTTTTATCCCAAAACTCCATTTAAATTTTAAGCCCTAATTCTATATTCTTTTTTTTATGCTTACAGTACCTGGTCTTTCTAGATGGTCTCCCATCCAAATACTAACCAGGCCCTACCATGTTTAGCTTCTGAGATAAGACAGGATCGGGCATGTTCAGGGTGGCATGGCTATAGACCCTAATTCTATATTCTTGATCCTTACTTTGCTCTTTTCTTTTATCAAGACACTCATTATCACCTAATATCCTATATAATTTAATCATTTATAATCATATTATTCATCCATCACTCTCCATTGGAATAAAAATTCTGTTTTGTTCAGTGATGTAGATCAAGTGTCTGCAACAGTACCATTAATTAAATAAATAAATGGCATTTTTTGCTAAGAAATTATTTCCTTAGAAAAAAATCTTTAATATGGATGTAGGGCCAAAAAGCTCAATTACTCTTATGGACCCTGAAAGATCCTCATTTCACTCTGAATTAAATTCCTTACAAAGTGCCGTATTGCTCTTCCAAATGTTCATATTATTTTATATTTTCATGAGACTTATGAGTTTACCTGTTTCACCATCATTTTTAAAAAACTGGACCTGTATTTCCTCTCTTTAAAACAATTAGCAAATACAATGCTTTGGACCAATATGGCATAGATCTACTTCCAAGATAGTCAACATACATATAATGAGCATCTAATAATATGATGGATTAGTCTATGTATTCAGGAAGTAAGTATACAATAATAAGATTATTTAAAGCATTATCTATGGTGACCATTTATTCAGAGGAGAAGCAAACATGTAAGTGAGTAATTAACTGGCATTTGTTGATTCACAAAGGATGAATAAATATCAAAAAATTTTCAGAGGGTACTATTAAAGCTCAAGTTGAACTGTTATATTTTGCAATTTGATATACTTAGATGAAGTTCAAGTAAGAAAATAGATTCTTCTTATTCTGTTTCTACAGGGGAATTTTATTCCGCTATTAATTTTCTGACATGACAGGAGTGAGCCTTCAAGGAACCTCTCACTAATCCCTAAGGGTATGATTAAATAACATAGAGTAATGTGGAAACTGAACTTTTATTTAAAAGATAAATATTTACTTTAACTTTTAACTGTAAAAATCTCATGAGCTACTTCTCCAAGATTTCAATTTCAACAAAAATAAACTCAGAGTTTGGATTGATCATGAGATGATCCCAGTCAGTCTTGTATATCTCTGCTGTGACTCCAGCCAGAGCTGTCTGTGAGGAAATCCTATCTATGAGCAGTAGATAGAGCTCATGAGGGTGATAATTTCCTGAATAACTAAACTATATCAAGAACATTTGGAGAATTAAAATTCAAATATTACAATAGAAAAAAATCATCTTAAAGGTATAAACTTCTAGTTATAAAATAAATAAGTCCTAGAAATGTAATAATATCATATTGCATATATGAAAGTTGTAAAAAAAAAAAAGATCTTAAAGGTTCTTATCACAAGCAAAAAAATATTTATAACTATGATAGTGATAGATGTTAATTAGACTTATTGTGGTGATCATTTTGCAATATATAATGAGATTGAACAATTATGTTGTACACCTGAAACTAATACAATGTTATATATCACTTATATCTCAGTTTTTTTAAAAAAAGAACATCAGTAACAACAAAAACAGAAATTCCAAATACTTCTTTTGTAACTCTAATAAAAGAATGCATTTTTTAAATTATGTTTTCTTTCTCTAAAAAGGAAGACAATTGAAGAGACAGATTTAAAATGGAATTAAAAATATATTATCCTAAAGTCATGACATTGGTGACCTAGAGAATAAGGCCTTTATTCAAGACAATAATAGCGCAAAGAGTTATAATATACCTAATGATGTGAGACCAAAACATAAACTTGAAACTTACTAAGGAAATTTCCTATTTCTAGTAAACTATCTTTTCTCTAAGATTGACTAGAATCACTTTTTAATAACAATTTTTGAGATTTTTACTTTAAATAAAACATGGAACATTTAAAGCAATCCTCTTCTTCCTATCATTCCATTCCATCAGTCTCTAAATTTAACAGTTATAAATAACCTGAAAAAAACATCCAGAACATCCTTCTTATTGCTCATCTCTTAAAAGTTACAAAATGTAAAATATGAAATAAGACTTTGAAGTGTATATGCTAATAGTTAAAGATATAAAAGTATCTTGGCAAAAGCCTTCAAGTTGGAATCATAAAGCTTAGGTTTGTGCCCAAAATACTCATGCTTTGTATAACTTTAAAAGCATGTAATTTCTTAAAAATAAGAGGTACTATTAGGAAGTACCAATCAAGATGGTGAAGTAGATAAATGCTTTACTTGCCTCCTCTTATGACCACATCAGAATTACAACTAACCTACAAATCAATCATTGTTGGAAGTCTCCTGAAGTCTAGGTGAGCAGGTCTTTCAACTTGGGACATACAGAAGAGGCCACCTCGAGACTGGTAGGAGGGGCAGAGACATAGAATGGGTTGGTCTCCCACCCATATGTGGCAGTTGAGATACAAGAAGGTTATTTCAGCTTCAGAAGTACCCCCAGAGAAGTGAGAGATTCAAGATCCCACACCCAGATTCTCATCCCAGGTTTCCAGTATCAGAAAAAGAGAAGTCTCCACAACCACTGGCTGTGAAAACCATGTAGAAATTATGCTGAGTGGGACAGAGGCTGCAGGAGTCCCAGGTGTTACTCTTAAAAGGCGTGCTCATGAACTCACTCGCTGACTGACTCAACTTGTTTTGAGTTTCAGCTCTTGAGTAGCTGAGTGCCAGAGACATACAGGGATGAACTGGGTTGTTTGACTTCAGGGTACTAGATTTATGGGGGTGATCACTTCATAAGTTATATAAATGTCTAATCACTGTGTTGTACAGTGAAAATAAAGTAATATTGTATGCCAACTATAACTGAACAATAAAAATTATTTTAAAAAGGTGTTAATAGTGTATATTTCAATATTTATATTGAAGATTAAGCAAGATAACATATGTGAAAAGGCTGTGCAACTGTAAAGGGAATTCACAGATAAGAAACTACTATTATTGTTAGATAGTTTAGCTTACCTATTTTCTAGTTAGTTTATTATATGACTGAACAAATATGTAGCATCCACATGACAAACTTTTTCAAATTTTCAGCTTTTGTGATGAGATCATTCTGGATTCTAAAGACACAAAATCCAACTCAGATTTAAGCAGAAAAAAATGTAAAATATTGACAGGCATAGTCTGAAAAGTTCAAAGAACAGAGAGATAGCTACCTAATAGCTTAATCAGGGCTTTTAAACTATACCACACACACACATGCTCTGACATGGCATGGAAGCCCTGTGTAGACCTTCTTCTCAGGCTAGTCACCCTATTGTGGAAAAACAACTCAATACTTCCAGCCTCACTCCAACACTCAAACCAATCCAGAAGGTAAGTAAAGCCTTTCTTTCTTTAGAGCCTCAGGAGATAGCTTCCTGTGGTCATCAATGGGATTATATGCTTCCCATAGGGAGAAAGAAGTTTTTGACACTATGGAAGAATAGAAACCCTGATTGTTACAGGTACCTGAATTTGGAAGTGTGAGTTAATGCTGCCCAAATCACATGGATGAGACTGGTGGAGAGCTGTCCTTCAGTAGGGTGCTGTGGACATAGTTACCAAAATAAGGGTAAATGAATACTGGGTGGCAAAAACAGCCTGTGACTACTAAAACCCTCTTTAAACCTTCTGTGTCATCAAGCAAGTTTGATTATAGTTATTCACATTGGATCTTAAGAAAAAACTTAGTATGTCACAGGATTCCTGGAGTATCTGCCACCCATATTCACCCTGACGGGTATCCTGTAGCTTATTTTCATCTCACCTTCCTTTCTCCTCAGGTCTCTATGCTTCTATGGTCTTATGTTTTAATACTCTTTCCACATATTTTCAGTGGTATTCACCATTCTTAAGCTGCTTTTCTTCATATGTTGAAGCTTGCAAGCACATTCCTTCCTGAACACTCACTTTTCAATCTCCTCTGTGACCAAACGTAGATGAGAAGAATCAATTACAACCCTGAATTACATTTAGAAACTAGTGAACAAAGAAAAGGACAATGATATACACTGAGCCTTTTAAATATAAATAAAGTATTAATTTCCTGTGCATTTATCTTCCAATGTGCCTATTTTGCCAGCTTCCTTTACCACCGTTGGCCCCACATTGTGTCACACCCTGCAACACTGAACTGCTTAGAGTCCCCACACTCAAGTCCCCACACTTGGTTTTTGCCTTGATCACATTTCTTCCGTCTGTGACTCTTTTCCCACTTTTCTTTACCTGACTAAATATTCGTGTTTCTTTCACATTTAGCTTGGCCTCCAGTACCTTAAGGTAGCTTATCTTGAACTCATTTCTTTGTTCTCCTATCCCATTATGTATACTGTTCTTAGCAATTACCATATTTTGTTGACATTTTTGGTTTTGGGGTCAGTCTCTACCACTAGTCTACACCATCCTTGAGAAAAGGAACTGCACAATGACTGACAGAAGTAAGAAGTCAATAATGTTTGTTGAAATATGTACTTATTGATTCATTCGCCATTGCCATTTTAGTCTATAAACTTTATGAAAGTATAGTTACATTCTCACAGAGTTTAAGAATGCAAATTATACCTATAACCCATTGGTATGTAGCTGGTGATATTTTCTTCTTAGAAAACACATTCATGAATGATTTACAGAGAGAAGATTTAATAATAAACATGGGCTTTTCATATTTGATGTTATCCTTTAAAATATATCACAAGTAAGAGAAAATATTGTGATACAGGGAGAAGCAGCCAGAGAAGGAAGAAATAAAGAAAGAGAGGGTGGACAGGTAAAAGAATGATATGAAAGAGGCAACAAAAAATATCCGAAATAGTATTATTTGAAAAATTGATTTTTAGAATGGTTGTACACATTGTTAATGCTGTTTACTTGAAAGTAAAACTGAAATAAAATTATCTCGAAGATGACAAATGAGAATCATAAATTATCCACATTTTCAACAATCAGAATAGCATCTTGAGTGTCTACAAATGATTTGTATGCTGTATGGCAAGCATGCTCCATTGGGTACAATTATATGATTGTTTATTGAATAATTGCTCTCCTTGTCAAATGTTTGATTGAATATTTGCTTGTTCCCTGTAATATTTTCACTGAGTAATTGTCTGCTGTGGGTAATACCTTCACTCAGTAATTGCTTGTTCTGAATAATATTTTCACTGAATCATTTCCCATTCAGCATATTTTATCGAACGATTTTCTTGTTGTGAGTCATGTTACTATAAGTTCACTGAGAATTACTTGCTGAATTACATATTTCCTTTGTATAACTTGGAAACTTGATCTGAGGCCTTGTGCTGTACCTTTTCCAGAATGTTGAGAGATTATATAATAACTTTTTGTTTCTAAATTGTTTTCCCATGGTTCTGAACTTTGGAATTGAACTCTGTTCCCAAAGTCAAATAAAGTAAAAATTCTCTTTTGTGGAAGCAAATAATTTACATCGAGGAAAATGAAGAAAGTTAATCTTAGTAGAGTAGGTTCAGCTTTATATGAACCATCATGAATAAGCAGTCCCCAAGACCCATTTAGAGGTTTCTAGAATCAGTTTAAATGGAATTGTAAGACTGACCAATTGACAAAACATATGGTTCCAACAGATCTAATAACTCCATATTTAGTGCCATTGTACTAGTATTAAAAATGGACTTACCATTTTTCTTCTCCAACATCACCCAGGTTAGATAAGACAGAAGTAAGCACTATATCAGAAAGAGAGCTCCAGCAAAAGCCCTCTAGTTCTGGCTTGAGGAGTATAAAGGAGAACTCCTAATAGAGAAAATATGGAAATTTCTCCTTTTACTTTTCTTTTTCTTTTTTCCATTTTATTGCACTTAAAATTCCTTTCCCCCACCACCCGGCCCCTCTGGTGATGGCAGTGACCAGTAAAGGGGGTTGGCAAGAGCCAAATCTTTGAGGGATGGAACCTTTCCTGTCCAATTGAAGGAGCTGAGATACCAAAAAGGGTGGGTCACCCTGCTAACATTTTTTCTTTCTCATTCCTTCTGCTGCATGGGCCCAGAGGTTAGCCCCAAAATAAAAGTGTTTAGCAAAGTCAGACAACTAGAGTACCAAGATTATGGCCAGAATTCTGGAAAAGGGAGACCCAAGAAGCCAAAAAATGCCAAGGAGACAGCAGAAAGAAAGTGTTCAGGAAAGCAATCGTTTATAAGCTAGAGTGCCCATCTCAGAGTCTTACATTAGGACCCAACCCTAATTAGTAATTTAAAGACTTCGCGAGCTGAACTAAGTACTAAACTACCACCTAGGTCACTGGATATGGGGTGTGGTACAACCTGAACATTACCTGAAGAATGCTTACAAGGCTTTAAAAACTGAATTGACATTGGAGCCACAGTCTACAGAAGGCAAATTGAAATTTCTGGCCTGAACCTAACAATTTGTCTAGTATAAAAAGTACTACATTTTCTGTAGAATTTAAACAAGACACAAGTCTTATAATTTAATATTCAAAATGTCCAAGATACAATCTAAAATTACTCAGTATACAAAGAACCATAAAAACTTAAATGGAAAAAAGAGCAGATGCTAATTAGATATAGAGAACAGATTAGGAGCTTGTGGGTAGACAAAATGGGTGAAGCAGGTCATAGGATATAATATACAACAATGATAATTACGGTTAATAATATTGTATTCCTTATTTGAAAGTTGCTTTAAGAGTAGATCTTAAAAGTTCTCATCACAAGAAAAAAAATTGTAATTAGGTATAGTGACAGATGTTAACTAGAATTATTAGGGTCATCATTTTGCAAATATACAAATATTAAATCATTATGTTGTACACCTGAAACTAACATAAGGTTATGTATCAGTTATACCTCAATAATAAAAAACATATTTACAACAAATAAATAAGTACTTTTTCTAAAATTCTGAACTTTCATTGCCTAAGAGTTGCTATGCCCCAGCTTATGTAATATCTACAATGATTGCTTGAAATGTGATGTCCATTTTAAGGCAAAAAAACATCAGGTTGGCATTATTTTTGACAAATCTGTGGCCTAATTATTCATTCCTTTGTTATTTGTTTTAATAACTGATTAGCAGAATGATATTGACTCATGAATTACTTAAACCAAAAGGGAGGAATGTAATCATCACACCATCAATAAATCCTATTTTTCCTCTTAGGCAGATTAGGTTCTATTTATGCATTCTCCCTCTTACAAAGTAAAGATAAATTACTTTTTCTTCTCCACATCCTCTAATAATGTTCCTCAATAACTATTCCAATAAGATTTACATGAAGATATTAATAATGGGATGTTTTATAGAAATTCTTTTAAAGTTCCTGGCTCCATTATTATCATGAGAAACATTGGGAAAGAAAATAGAACTTTTGGGGACATTATTCACTAAATTTTACATCTCTAAATTGTTTGAGCCAGAAGTATATCATCATCACATTCCCCAATTACCTTTATTTTAATCCATACAGTTTAAATCAAATGTATTGTTTCCTTTTAAAAATGTTCATGTTAGTTATAATAATCAGCAGTAAAAATATTCAGAATTTTTCAAAAAATGGTTTTATCAATGCAAGTTACAAGACTTATTAAGGGAAATCTGCTTGCTAATGGTATTGTTATCAGATGAAAGTCATCACGACTTTGTTCCTCCTTCTGTGATTCCTAGTCTGCAAGTAGGGAAGTATTCAATGGGGTGAGAAAGCTTAAAAGACTTTAAACAGAAAATGAATTGGGACAAAATACATGGAGATAGTCAAACAAGCAAACAAAAAAGGCTTCTATGTTTGAAACGGGCATGGAACTATGTCTGAACATAGGGACAAGGTTCCAAGACTAGGTCTGTCTATTTCAATCATAAGACTAATACTTATCTATTCCAAACACATGCACAGGACAGTCAGGGAGAACAGAAGTTCCTAATGAATAAGGTTAGAAGAAAAAAATAATGTTATAATTACCTTAAAGTAGTTTAAGCAGATAAAAAAAAAAAATAGTAGATTATTTGGAACAAAACTGGGCAGGATAATTCCCATCTGACACAATACCAGATACCTGGAATTTAGATGAGTCCACCTCAAAGACTAAAGTTCAGAAGAGATAAAAAGGAGCACTCTATTAAAACTTGCAGATTTCACTGAGAAAGTGTGTTCATGGAAAGGACAAAACCATGCACCCCAGGTATTTGATATAGCAAATGGATTTAAAATGGCTACTTTTACTCAGCGCTTTTCCATGTCTGGTAAATTAATGAACCATAGAATGGCCTCTGAATTCCATGTATAGTTTTAAGTATTTTTTCATGTTATTTTTTTTTCCCAAAAAAGTGATGCCGGTATTTTTTTTTTTCATTTTGTGCATTTTTTGTTTACTTTTCAGACTGTGTTTAAATTTATCATTTGTTTTCCATCAGGTATATCTGTTCTGCTCATTTGCCAATATCTTGATGAATTTTATTTTTTTCTTAAGATTTCAGTCAATGTTTTCAACTGCTAGGTAATGTATTAGTAACATTTCTGAACCCTTGATTGCTTATTATAATTTATATAACATTTTAAAATTGTTTTTACTTTCTATTTTACATTTCCATTTTAAATACACTTTCATCCATTGATGCCAATTTTAATCATCTAGCAATGCTTTCATCCTTTTTTTAAATTATGCTTTATTTACATCTAAGCAGCATTCTGCATAAAAAGTAAACACTTGTAATAGGGATAATGTCTATGGTTATTAGGTTTTAGGAATATAAGGGTAATAAGACTTTAAATACTACTATTATACAATACAATGTAAAATAGATCAGAATCTGTCTAGATCATTAAAATTCTTACACTCAGAGATATCATTATATCTTATATTCTATTTACATTACCATGTTGTCAGCACTATTCCCAAAATTTGGCAAGGGAAGGGGATTACACTGGGAAGTGAGTACCAGGAGGCAGAAATCATTGGGAATCATGCCAGAAACTGCCTACCACAGCCCCCTAGGAAAGTGTAATACCCTCTTTCTGGCCTCCTCTCTCATCTGTGGTTTCTCTTCTTTCTCAATGACAGGCTGATTCATTGTCTGCTTATGTCTTCACTGAAAACACCTGGGACTAACTTGAAAAAAACTTGGATCATCAAGTCTAAAACTGGTTTGTAAAGAAGGCAAAAGGTTTGGAGGTTTTGTTCATATTGTTTTTCATTTTGAGAATGGAAGAGTTAACAAGAGGTAAGAAAATTTGAGCTATGAGTGAAAATGTAGTGCTATTTCATTTATCCATGTCATTCCATTTCTCTATTGACAGAGCTTATTAAGAGCTGGATATATATTAAATAAATCTAAATATACCTGATCCTTAACAAAAATTCATGGTCATTCTGTTCAGTTAATTTTTTATCAGAAACTATGAAAAGTCATACACTGATGTGGCCAGTTAGATTAGCATGTAAATCACCTGAAGTCAGTATGAATAATGTCTGAATCATTTTTTTAAAAAAGCCCACTAATTATTTTTGTGCTTTGGTTTCCATGGTTATAAATCTTTACTTAAGCTATTCAGAATGAATTGATGAACAGGAAATCATTGCACTGGTTCATACGCTGTGAGAAATTTTGAAATCTTGATGATTATGGGCCCCTGAAAGAAAATTGTCTTTCTTCGGAGTTAGTTGCCATTGTTCCCAAACCACTTTTAATATATGAGTAAATTTTTATTAAAATTATCAATAGAAATTTGTGGTAATTCAGATGTTAATAAGGGAAGAATACTTTCAATAACATCAGAATTTTTAAAATTACATTTGACTAAATACATAGCTCACATAAAGATTGTTTTGCTTATAGTGGTACTATAGATTCTGAAGGAGAATTCTACAAGGCAGCTATCTTTTGAAGTTCTTATATATTTAGGTTTGCCTCTGAGCCAGACTTTTGTCCTGAGTCCCTTTGCTGGAACCACATAATTGTTTCCTTGAGCTTCGTGCCCAGCGGGGAGTAGCAGGGAGAATGGATTCAAGTCCACAGAGTTCTTTTGCTGTGGCTGAAGACCGAAGATTGGGCTCAGCCAGGGAAACCCGACAAAGAACTCTGAAATCTCAGAAAGCTCCATTGCACTTGTGCAATAACTTGTCCAGCCCAGGCCCACTCCTAGAACTTGTTAGGTCAATGGAAGCCCAATAGAATGAGCACCATGATTCTAGATATACTGTAAATTCTTTGGTAGATTCCAACAGCACTTAAAATCCAATGTTAATCCAGCTCATAGGATACTGCAAGCCTCTTGACCCCCCCTTCCTGCCCCTCCCTCTGAGTGACTGACATGTTCCCCCAGTGCCTATGCTTTGCCTGACTCAGAGTCTCATACTAGTTCTCTCTGCCTGAGCCTTTTTTCCCCCTGATCTCTTGTCATTTCTTCTTTCAGATCCCAACCTAACTGATACCCACTTAAAGAGAATTTCTTGAACACCCAAACTCCTGATTTTCTGTTATAGAAACCAGTTTATTTCATTCATAGTTCTAAATCTATTTAGATTTATATTTCTTATTTGTTTGATGAATAACTTTCCCAGCAGAATGAAAGCTCTGGAGGATAGAACCACATCTGCCTTTTCTTTATTATATATCCTCAGTGCCTAACACAATGCCTGGTATGTAAGAATCACTCAATAATTGCAAATTGAATGTTGTATCATTCTAACACTCAAAGTGATTCTAACTCAATTTGAGAACTCATTATAGTCTGAGTGTGTATATTTTATATGGAAGTGTCAAAATGAGAAAGTACTGAGGCTGAATCTGAAAGAAGTATATTTATGTAATCATGAAAAGTTTAAAAATTTATATGTAGTATTGTCTTATTTATTTGTTTCAATATGCATGAATGGATCTATCATTTAGGAGGAGAATGTGGTTAAGAAAGGGGCTTGTTCGTGTTTAAAAGTATATGTATGAAAGTCTTTATAAATTACAAAACACATTTTAAGCAAGTTTTATTATTGCTATAAGAGTGTAATCTTAGGCTGGCATTTGGGTGATACTTCTAGAATTTATGGTACTCTTGAGAAAGAATTCCAAGAAGCCAGTAAGTTATCATGCAGCACAAGGAGCTAAAGGAAATATACTATCTTATGAAGAATCCTTGAATACCATTAAACCTGATACATATTAGTGAAATAGAAACAGTTAGTATACCACTAGCACTTTATCATTTACTTCCTTATCTAACTTTTCCTGAATGACAAAAAAATTTTTCTTGGAAGTGGGGAAAATCAGCGAATCAGATTAAAGATGTTCTGAATTCAAATTCTGCCTTAGCCACTTACTAGCCATGTGTCTTTGGGTAATTCATCTTTGTTAGATCTAATATTTCCTTATATGCAAAAGATTTTGGTAAAGATCATATGCAATAAGGAATGCAAAGAGTTTTATAAATTACAAAGAGATGTAGAGAAATAAGGTATATCGTTCTTGTGGACAATGAAAAAAAATCTTTGCTGTTTCTTCTTAAAGTTCTTGTCTAAAATTTTCCTTTTTTAGCCTGTTTTAGATTTAGCACATTTCATTCGATTAAATACTATGTATATTCCTTCTCTTTCTACAGGATTTATGAGGTACTAATAAGTAGATTTAGGTATCTACCTGCTTTGGTTCACTCTAAAATGGAATATTTGAATTTCAAGGTCCTCTTGGTTTACTTTACACAGACAAAGCTTATATTAACTCTTGGCTTTGTATTAAATGCTGTTAGGAATTTTATTCATTGCTCATGGATGTCTTTTCTTTCTTTCTTTCTTTCTTTCTTTCTTTTTCTTTCTTTCTTCTTTCTTCTTTCTTTCTTTTTTCCAAATTTTGCACCATCTCAATCTATTCAGGAATCTTTATTTTATCACGAACTTTGTTAATGGTGATTTTTTTATAGCACAGAAAATAAGAGACAGATTATATACTTTAATTATCAGAATTTCTTTTAGTCTTTATTTCCAGAATGCATAAAACCTTTACAAAAGACTCTGTTCCGAAATTTTTCTGGAAGAAAAGAAGAAATAAGAAAACTCAACCAAATTGCTTAGCAAGCAATCCCTGTCAAGTCGTTTTCATAATGTTTCTCATATACTTTGAAACTACCTAACTGCCTACCACTGCCATCTTGTGTATAGACTTTTGGAACCTAGGTCAACATCTCATTTCCTGTTGCTACTGTCTGATCTTCTACTACTGTTCTAATGAATTAGAAGAGTTCATTATGTCTGCTACTTTCCCTGCCCTTGGTAAGGGGAAGCTGACCACCAATCACCAAGTCGTCCAGTCCAGCGCAACACCAAGACCACAGCTGGCTGGGCCCATGGTGGTATCTGACATAGGGTAACCAGCTTATCAGCTTGGTCATAGCCCAATGAGTGTATTTATGAGACAGTACTGCCAAATTGCTGTAACATTGACTTGTGCCAATTAGAGCCTTTCTTGGGAAGTTTGAATATGAAGCATTTCAAAGGAGCTGAGACTCAGAAGTGGGAGAGAGAAGCTGAAAGAATACACTGACAAAAAGTAGTCAGCAGAAACCACCAGTAGTAAACACAAGGCATGGAAGTATACAGCGGTGATTATCAGTAATAACAGGAGGAAAAGAAAAGGGTGGCCCAAGTCCACGTGGTCAGTAATAACCATTCCTGAGGCAACAATAAATTAGAATGATTATCATGCCTATTATTGCTATCAGATTAATAAAGCTATGGCCTTGTTCCTGTTTCCCTCCCTTTGTATCCTTAAAAGAAGATCCTGCATTGTCAGAAGCTATCAAGTGTGCCTTTACTTGTAATGGATAAGAACAAAGTTTACACATCTAATGTTGCTTATTACTGTGATCACACTCACATCTTGTACACTGAGTTTAGTAATCAACTCCCTGCCTTGGTGCTTTACCTGGTATTAAAGTCTTAGAGCACTAGATCCTTATCATATTATCTTTAATAACCCCATAGTCTAAATTCTATCTCCTAAATCCTGATATTATGGTTGGCTTCTCATTACATGTCAGGTTTTTCTGTTGTCAGCTGGCTTGCTGGAATCTACCTATAACCTGCTGCCAAGTTCTGTGAATTCTTGTTTCACCCACCTGAAAGCAGACCCCTCCTAGGAATGTAGGATAACCTGTAGGTGGCTCACCTGCACGAGACGATGCAGACTTTTTCCTGTCACCTATTTGCTGTGTTTCCTCATTGCCTGCTGCATCCTGCCATGTTCCATTTATAAATTGTCCTAAGTTTAACCTATCTTAATGATCAGTGTACTCTTACACTATCTGTCTATGATACTGTCTGTTATATGCTCATTAGATGTGAGTTCCCTTCCACCTTATGCAAGGTAATTGCAATAACAACTGCCTAATTGGTATGCTATCTCAGTTTACTCATCTATTCAATATATCCTATAAGTCACTTTTTTAGTATTTAAATGAGACTTTGAGGACTTACTCATATTGGAAAACCATTAAGTAAAATACTTAAGTGCAAACTTCTTATCCAGGCATTCAAGGTCCTCTCCCATAAGGCTCTCCTTTTGCCTACATGAACCCTCTGGCCCACTTGAAAAGTCTCGCTATTTTCTAAAATTACTTTAATATTTCTTTCCTCATCCTTGAATATTGTGTTCTGCTATATTACAATATCCCCTGAATCTTCTCTAACAATTGGAATCCTACCTAAGTTTATGTAATATATTAACTCAACCAAAAGACAGTTAAGATGGATCACTAGTTGTCAGACACAATAGCAGTTGATAGTCGTTCAAAGAGATTATATGACTGTTTGCTCTCAAAGAGTTCACAGTTTGAGTAAGAGAGTAAAACATAAAGCAAAGAAATGAGTGGAGAATATACAATAAGGAAATCACTGATAGGAAGAGGCTTTAAATTCTAATATCATAAAGAGAATAAAGAGGAGAAGCTTCAATAAGGAGGGATCCTTTATCTGAATCTTTATTTAACAATAAGCAAATGTTTGACAGTTCATAGGAATGAAGGCTTTGTAGAAGAAAAAAGTTACAGGAGCAAAGGTATAGATATTAAGAGGTATTGTTAGGTAGTTAGTCAGGCATGAACAACAGGAGCCAAGGCCCAGTTCTGTAACCATAGAAACTTCCCTTGAAGACCTTCCTTAAGGACCTCTCAGAAATACCTCCCTTTCAGGGTTATAAATTAGCCCAAATCCTAGAGCACAAAGGCCATAAAAGCTGCTAGCTAAACCAGTTACAAACACATGTGCAAAAAGTACTGCCTATAACTTCAGCCTCATTATATCATTATTATAATATCATGACTATCCCTGGAAGTTCATGAATCTAATTATAACAGACTGAATTCTGGGTATGTACATGTGCAGTAGGCAATCTGTCAGTCAAGATAACCTCACATAAGGATCATCTAGGACTTCTCATCATGGTCCCAGTATAAACAGACCTTCCTGTTTCTACAGTTTTTACAGCCCTCCTGGCTGGAAACCTGCCCCTCCCTTTGGGGTATACTATCCTATCTCTTCACCTCCTAAATTCCACAGAACTGCAGTCTTTCTTAGTGCAGCCCCTCTCCTTCTAAAATGTACTTTCAATAAATCTTACTTTTTCTAAATCTCACCGACCTGTAATTCTTTGCTGCATTGGCAGGGGAGAACCAAGGAACAACACACAATGCCACCATCAACTGTCCACCTCCTCTCTCAGTCACTGGGGCAACACCAGATTTCACATCACCTCAATGGTGACACTATGCTGTATGTTTACAGAACACCAAATGTTAGAAAGGGAGTCATGATGTAAGATGGACATGGAAAAGGAAAGATAAAAATCAGACCTTTGTATTTTGCAATTAGAAAATGATACAGGCAGTCTTGAATATTAGCAATGTTGACTAAGTCTCTCCTGTCTGCCCCCTTGTCACCACAATTCTTCCTTCTTTCTCTGACATCTGAACTCTTCCTCTGTATCACTATCAAGCTGCTTCCCCATCCCCCCCCCACTATCCAATGGCAATTTTTTTTAAGTATTTGATCATTTCTTGCCCCACTGATGTCAGAAGCACCTCTTTTTAAAAATCGTAACAGTTAATTCATTCAACAAATGTTTATTTGTAATGTATTCAGTAGTGCGCCACCAGATCTCTCTTTAGGACCTAGGCACTCATTAACCAGCTTCCAGAAATGTTGGAACCTGATGAGTCACATCTGTGACCTGCTCAGTAATTTAATTTTGTGTGAGGAAGATGCTTTTCCCATATTTTCTCTCTTTCCAGGAGAAGTAAGCATGAATTAATTGGTACACGCATGGGTACACAGGCCAATGCCCCTTGTCTGCACTCAGGACAATGCTGAAGTTCATGTCAGCCCCAGAAGAGTGTTTAGACTCGGTTAAAATGCAGTTTTCATCTGCATCTCAGCTCACCTTCTCCTACTTTCCAATTATGCTTCCCTAATCTCTCACAAGTATTAACTTTGAGAAACAAACTCCCAGATAAGCTTCCTGAATGCAAATTTCAGAGTCTATTTCCCAGAGAATACAACCTACAAAATGCCAACCATATTTCCAAGAAAAAATCTCTGAAGAAGTTTAATGTATTATTAAGATCTTAATAGCACATCCAACACACAATGGGCAGTGTGATATCTAGAGATGTCGCAAAGAACAGGACCTGACTTGGGTCATGGCAGTTCAGCCTCCCAGTTTTGGAGCCAGGATTGCCTGCCAAGGGGGAAGCCTGCTCGTTCTTCATTTTGCCAAATGCTCCAGGATTAAGTATACAATGGAGTGATCTCGTTTTACGCAGTCCAGTAATTTATAGATCTAGAAAGTTGTAAAATCACTTTTTCTTGGATGCTTTAAAAACAAAATTAATTTCCTGGTACCAAAGTGGTGATTATGCTCCTCTTTAGAAGAAGAGAGAAGGCTAGATGATGTCTCAAAGTTCTTTTCAGGCAAAAATTAATGTCAAAAATTAATATTAAAATTGATGCACAGTTTTAAACAAAAGCTATTTTAGTTTTGAACAAGAATGCATTAGGGTCCTCAATAAATTTGCTTGGGGTATTTCCCAGTATCAGGACTATTTATTGTGGGCATCATTTCCCATACATATTATACCTACATCTTGGTACTATTTTTAATTCAATTTTCTGACTAATAAGACTGTGGGTTGCTGATAGTCAATTATAACATTGTGACCATAGATTTGTTATTTAAGAAGGGTCACTGAACAATGGCCATTAGTACTTCTATTAAAAGAGATGATAATGATTTTTCCCCTGACAAACAAGCCTGCTGTATCATCCTGGGTTTGGAACTCCAAAGGGTAAAATTAAAACATGTACATTCTCTCACACTTGCGTTATTTATCAAAATGACAGTGTGGCCATATTTTTTTTTACAGCTTAAAATGGCACATCAATGATAATTACTTTAATCTGTTTTTAGTATATCATAAGATGCTTGAATTGCTGATGTAATTTTGTAGTCCATCTTTATTTATAGTCAGAAGTCTCCTGTGGTGCAAATATTCGTCATTCATAAAAAGCTAAGTAGAATATCTATTCATAGACTCTGTCAATGAAGGGCAGATACTCAATTTAGAAGGTAGAAGTGAATCAGGAAATAGAACTTATTATTCCATCTCAAACTTTTCACACTATCTTATAGATTAAACTTCATGTAAATAAAGTCATTTCTCTTTTTATTAGCTTAGAGGAGAAGTTCTCCAGACTTTCTAACTCTCTCTCTGGGTATATAAAAAGAGATCATTTATTTACTATTCATTCAACAAACACTTGTCTTGTATGTTCTATAAATTAGCATAAAAGAACATAAGTATAAAGCAGGGATCTCCAACCCTCGGGCCAAGACCAATATTAGTCTGTGACCTGTTAGGAACCGGGCTACACAGCAGGAGGTGAGCATTAGTTCTCATAGGAGCACCAGTCCCTGGTGCCAAAAATGTTGAGGACTGTTGGATAAAGAACCCTATGGTATAGCAGTGACCTTAGCTGAATTTCTTCATTGTTCTATACCAATGATAGAAAAGTAGGCAATCCATAATTATTTCTTGAATAAATAAGCAATACAAGGTCTCTGACTTCAACAAATATATGACCTGATAGGAAAGTTACTACTTATGGAATTTTTCATGTGTGAAGAGGCCTGCTTTTCCAAGTTGTCACTCAGGATATGGCACCACTCCTGTCTAATCTTAGAATAATGAACTTAACACTGAGATTTCTTATTCTCTCCAACTCTACTCAAAGTGGGATGAGAGTCAGATCTTCTTCTTTGGGATACTGACCAGTGTGCCATTTGAATGCCCACCTCTCTGGCTTGCCTCTGTTTTTCCCAAGTCAGGAAGTGAGTAACTATCCTGGAACAAGAGCAGAGAATATTGGCTCAGAAAATTTTCTTTCAAATCTATTGTAAATTCAAAGATCACTGTCTAAACTGACTCTTTCCTTTCTTTTTTTTTTTTAATTTTGCTATTATATCTCTTCTCTAAGATCCTAGAAGCCTAATATCTAGGAGGAAGAATGATGTGCTAAAAAAAAAAAAAAAAAAGTATTTGCATTTGCACAGGAAAAAAGGAAACAAATCTCTTTTTATTTCAAATGATAATTCAAACAGTATTATTTCCATTTTATAGGTGAGAACATTGAGTCCTACGAAGGTTAGTACGTTTTTTATATTTACAGAGTTCATTGTTGAAGAATTCAGTACCCAAATCTGTGTCTAATTTCCCCCAAATTCTTTCTCTTAATTACAACATGACCAGTATCATTTTTATTTTTAGCGATGAGAAACCTAAGCTTGGAGAGATTAACTTATTTATTCACTATTAACATACTACAGAGCCAGAATTAGAACACAGATTTTCTACACTGTATTTCCTACTACAGTGGTATTTCCACACTGTCTACCCATTTTCTCATGCCTTGCATTTTCTATTCACCTAAAAAAAAAAAAAATGGTAGTCTTGGAACTGCATCATGGAATTAATGGAGTTAATATTTCCAATTAAAGAAAAGATTTCATTATTTAAGATTACTGTAAAATAGAACCTGTATTTCCACAGAAATCATCTACATTTATTTATTATTTTATTATTTGGTTTCAAAATAGATTTCAAGGCTACACATTAATAACACAATAACAATGGTGATTATATTATATATCTCAAACAATGCCACATGTAAATTTAAAGGTGAATGAATATTTCTATGGCTATCACAATAGAAGAACAATGTCTTCAATGTAGAAAATGCTCTGCTAATATTCTGGTATTATGAAAGGGCTAGCACACCTCCTAAAGTGCCTACCACTTTCTGGGAATGTTTTTCTCCACAGCTGGATGTGGCTCTCAGAGCTGCTAGAGATTTATTGTAGATTCTCTGTATGAAAATAATTAACCTAGGGAGAGTAAACAAGGACAAGAGAGATTTTCCTTTGTAGACACAAGCATTTGCATTTGACTCATGGTAATGAGGTAGTACTGACAGTCTAACTTTATTGAAAGAAAATCTTTTATATTTGCAGTTCACCAGCTGCTTATTTCCCTATTCCATTCAAAATTCACTGCTTTGTTATGTTTTGTTTTTGTTTTTAACAATCCCAAAAATCTCCACAGCAATAATCACAATATCAAAACAACATTATAGCTTTGAGTTCGGGAATTTTCAAGGCGAAATCTCAGGTTTTCTTGGGCCATAATATCATGTGAAAATATTGTTCAGGGACTTGTGTGGTCAGCGTTGTATAAGCATAGTTACAGCTGAAGACTACATGTTAATTTTTTTTGAAGAGCAGTAAGTAAATATATATTCAAAGAATTAACTCAAATTATTTCTCATATAAAAAAAAAAAAACTGAAAGCAGCAAAGTACACAGTTCTACAAACTAGATTGAGCAACTTGTATGAGGTTATGATCTTATTTTTAATGTTTGCATCTCACTCTAGCAATCTTATAATGTCTTCCTTGAGGGTATTTTTACTTTAATTAAATAAAAATCTATAACACTACAGAATTGATCTTTAAGAATATCAACTAATATGTTACTGTTTTGTCCTCACCATTTCATGTTACACAAGTGGTAGCTAAGACACTTGGTAATAGAATGTTTCTAGAGACTTCAATTCCAGTGACAAATAGCCGATATACCCTAAAATCATATAAATAACTTAAAATGCTTAGTAATGTATTAAAATCATTTTTAAAATAATTTCCTGAGAGTGCAATAAATAAATAAATAAATAAATAAATAAATAAATCATGTGAAGAATATTTTGGAACTGGAAAAAGAAAAAGAAATTTCTGGGAAATTAAAAAGCCCGAAGTCAGCTTTCCCCCAGGAATCATCTACTTAACCATGATAATTTCAGCTTCTGTTTTGGCAGTAGTGCAGACCGTAGGGAATGAGTAATAAAATCAAGGACTATCCAAAGTTAAGGGCCTAACAGAAGATCTCTTTATAAAATTGAGGTCTTGGAGGGTGAATGAGAATTAAATCTACCATATTGAATGTTCAGCAAGTAAGCTTTCTTCCTTTAGGCTCTATGATAATTTATAAACACACTTTTGCTCTCAAAAATCTTAGTTTTTCAGCATAGATTCTCAGGTTAGCAATGAGACCGAGTGAAACCCAACAAAAATGCTCTCCAATCTATGGCCATGCCACACTGAACAAGCCCAATCCTGTCTGATCTCGGAAGCTAAGCAGGGGTAGGCCTGGTTAGTACTTGGATGGGAGACCATCTAAGAAGAGCAGGTACTGTAGGCATAAAAATACAAAATAAAAAATAAGGAATTGTAAGCTGGCAAAGTCCTTGTCATCTGTAAGGTCGACCAAAGGTTACCTTGCCTAAAAAGATCAAATATAAATAAAATGAAACGAAATAAAATAATAAAATAAAATATTTCTATAATTAAAAAAAAATGCTCTCCAGAGAGTACAGTCATATCTAGGCTTCAAAGAATTATCATAGCTGAAGTTCTAAGGAATATGACATCATAATGAAAAATCATGAAATATGTGAACAAATGAGGTGAAATTAGAGTTAGCAAAAAAAAACCAGTAGCAAATATTTCAGACATTGAAATTTATCATGAAGAAGTATAAAATGAATGCTTCTCATACGTTTCAATAAAGTATTTATTAAAATTATGAGCAAGCAACAGAGCGTATATAAAATAAATAGTACGATTTGAAATAACTGAAAATAATTTTTTAAATGAAATAAAATAAAATTTAAAACTCATTTGACAGATTGAAGGAAAAATTAGATACAGCTGAAGAAAAATCGAAATAGGAAATAGTTGTAAAGAAGATAGAAAAATATGGAAAACATAAGAGTTAGGATGGAATGAGAAGTCTTACATATGTCTAATCAGAGAACCAAAAGATATAGTAGAAAAAACTCAGAATAAGTAATAAAAAGCAATAAAAACCAAATAATTTTAACTGAATTATGGAAGACACAAAACCTCAGATCCCAGAAACCCGCTGATTTCCTTAAACAACAAATACATATGTTAGCTATATTTATATAGCCGTCATCTGACACTAAACAAAGTATGTTACTTAAGGAAGCCTGGGAAAAGAATTATTTTAAACTGGAAGATTTAACTACAACAGAAAACAAAAAGCAATGTAAGATCTTTACTGTGTATAGAAAAAAATTATATCAATCTAGAATTCTATATAAGCAAAATTATCTTTCAAGAATAATAATTAAAATTTGTTTGTTTTGAGCTAAATAAAAACTGAAAGTTTACCATAAATCTCACTAAATAAAAGTCTAGAAGTTCCGCTTCACTCAAAAGAAAATTATTATAGAAGTTCTGAAATGCAAATGGCGGGCAGTGATTTGGTAAATCTGTGAAACTTTGATTTTAAATAATGATAATATCTAAGAATGGTATTAAAATACAGGTTAAGAAAAAAAACTAGGCAAATAGAACATAACTATTTGGGGAGTTGTGATGACAGTTAAAGCATTTTAAGATACCAGTATATTTCAAGTGATGGAAAAGATATTGATCAACCTCAGACATTGGTTAGTTAAATATACATACAAAACTCCTTGATAATTATTTCAAATAAATTTAAAAAGTGTAATTTCTAAAATAGTAAAGTATTATAATAATAGAGAGTTAATGAGAAAAATAAACCAACAAAACAAAAGAAACAAAAAAACAAATCAAACAATCAAATGAAGACAAGAAAGGAAATAAACATGAAACAAAAAAGAAAAAAAAAGAAAGTAAAAATTAGATCTAGAAATAAAAAACAAGCATATCAGTAATTATAAAAGTAATAAATTGTTCTGCTAAAAAACAGAGATGCCTACAAAATTTTTAAACAATCCGGCTATAATTTCTTTACAAGAGATCCTATTAAAAACATGTAGATGCAGAAAGATGGACAAAAATGTGTACCAGGCAAATCAAACCAAAAGAAAACTTGTGTTGCATTATAAATGTTGGATAAAGTAGGATTTGGGACACATTGCAAACTCTAAGAAAAATAACTGCTTAAAGTTAAATTCATTAAGGAAGATAACACATTTCTAAATTTTTATGCATTTAATAACAAGATCTCAATATATCATTTAAAATTGATAGTTCTTCAAGGCAGAGACAAATTCCAATCTCATAATGAAAAGGTTAGACATGTCTCAGGAATTGATAGATTAAGCTGACAAAAAAAAATCAGAAAAATCTAACATTTGAATACTGTAATTAATAATAAACTTACTGTAAGGAATATATAGAGACATTACTGTGGGTCCCAGGTCTGGCTGTGATCCAGGCTCACAAGCTAGGAGTAGGACCCTGGATTTAGAATGTAACATTAATGTAGTGAGGCTCCTCCACCCAGCTCATGTAAGCATGAGTCAGCTTACTGTATCGACACATGTGTGGCAGATGCCACTATTGTTCTCTGACATACGTGGAGCCCATGCGGTCCCCTAACGCAGGAAGCACGATCTCCACAAAAAAGTTGGTGCCTGCCTGTTTGATTCTCATGTGGCCCCTCCTGCACTTTCAGTTGGGCATCTCACCACTGAACTCCCTTCTCAATCAGCTTGGTGCTGACAATTACATCCAACAATGAGGGACTACAATTTTTTTCTAAGTACACATCAAATATCTATTAAAGTTTACCAAATGCCAGGCCAGAAGCAAGCCTCGATCAATTAATGATAATCATCACAATGCAATTAAGTTAGAAATCAAATTTTCTTAAATATGAATTTTTAAAAACATACTTTATATGTTTATGGGTCCAAAATATATATCTATAAGCAAACTGAATCTAGCAATGTGCAAAAAATATTCAAGTTAGAGCATGAATAATTTTTATCTAGAAATGTAAATTGGTTTAACATAAGAATATAATCACCACACAATCAATTACATTTAACAAAGCCAATTATATCTCACAGATATAAGAATGCATCACAAAAATTTCAGGATCAATTGATGTCAATTCATGATATTAAAATAAAACAATAAATTAGGAATAGAAGAAAACAAGCACGACAAAACCATCAACAAACATTATCTTAAACATATAACATTGAAAGTATTTACTTTGAAATCCAGAACCACCTAAGGATGAATACTATAACCATTTATGTTCAGTAGTGAACTGGAAGAAACCAGACTATTTGTAGGAAAAATAAGAGTGCCTACTATCCAATAGACTATACAATAGAATCTACAGATTATCGATACTATGATTATGCACACATTTTATGTTTGTAATGTATTTGGTATAATAAAGAGTACTACACAATGCAAAGAAAATCTGGTCATTTAATCAGATCATGAAAGCAGAGCAAGCACTGAGGGGATATTAATTTCACCTCTTCAAAAAGTATAATAGTCCATGTAAATATACGCTTCTAAAAACACTCCAAATAACAATTTTCATAGAATATTGCATTATAGTTTCTACATCTCCCCTCCTAAAATCCCTATAAAAGTCAAAAATATTGGCGATGTTCTGTTCAGTCCTCCTACTATCCTTTCAGTCATTCTTTCATCCATTTGCATACAGTGCTTTTCATTTTGCTGTAGCTGCCTGCTTTCTTCCACTTCTGTGTCTAGCCCTAGGAAAACATCAAAGAAAAACATAAAGTCTCTGCCTTCACAAGGATCACAGTCTTGTGGGACAGTCAGTAACATAAATAAAGCAATCAGATGATAAAGATCTTCCTGCATATCCCAAGGTTATTGGTCTAGATCTATTAATGATGAGAAATGATGAGACGTATCACAAATGCTATGAAATTATGCATATAGAAACACATTCCCAATGTCTCCAGTACCCAGCCATCTAATAACACTGATGTACATAAAAATTTGCCTGACTTACATTATTCTAAACTGTGCATTCTAATTAAATGCAGAATTTTAAATTTTTACTAGAATCACTTTAATACAATATTTTTTTAAATCTAAGTTTTTTAAAGAAACTACAGAGGGTTTATGCATCTTCTAACTTATCTTTCAACTAACCTATCCTATGAATTCAACACTATGAACGTGACTTTTCTTGGATTAGAATATGAAAAGATGGATATCTACCAAAACAAGGCATGTGAAATGGTTGATTGACTAGATCTTCACTCCAGGATACTGGTGGTTGGGAACTCTGAGGATTTTTCAGAAACTTTCCCTGAAATGAGCAGGATATCATTAGGCGGAACCACAGTTCTGCGCTACTCCTAATGAATGGAAAACTGGACACTAGCTGTGGTCAAGGTTGTCTCAGCTGAGTCATCCCACCTGTGGTTTCTGAAGCTCTTGCACCTACCATATTTAAATAGCATCTCAGCTAGGTTCACCTCCAGAAGACATAGTGATATTCTTACCTTGCAGCATTGTAGACAGTGTAGACCTAAGTACATCCTAATTGTCATATGCAGAAATAAGAGAAGGTACAAAAAGATGTCCTCATAGTCATATGCCTAGTGAATAGTCAGGGTTATCCAAGAACTAGAATATTTAGCGATATTGCCATCATTCTCAACTTGAAGCATCAAGGATGGGGGAGGTGGAAGAAACAGTAGGTGGAAGAAAGCAGTCAGCCACAGCAAAATAAAATGCACTATATGCAAGCGGGTGAAATCTTTACCACAGAAGCGGTGCTACCTGAGTTCAAAATCCTGGTTTAGTCACTTAATAACGCTGTGACTTTTGACAAGTTATTGATTCTTTCTGGCTTTGATATTGCCATCTGAAAATCGGGAGAAACTCGCCTCAGAAGTCTGTTGTGAAAACTGTAGTGCACAAGAAAATGGTAAGAGTTTAATAACTATTAGTTATTTTCTAAATTTTCTCAATGTCTAACATTTTCAAGAATACCATTATACTTCTTTCTGAACTAAATTATAATTTTCAAAAAAAAGTTGAAAAAGTTATGAGCATGACACATAACACAAGCCGCCGAAATATGAAAATTTCTGTCACCCAACTATTTTAACCACATGTTTTTTTCCAGAGAACAGATGAGTTTTCCAAGACCAATTTGAAGGTAAATAAATAGACTCACTCTTTTGGCGTGAGGCAATTAAGTCTTGGAAACAAAATAGTTTTATGCTCCTTTTCGTTTGGTTTAAGATTGTTACTTATATTATCCATGGAGCAATCTCTGCAATAAATAATGAATTGCTATCTCAACTTGAAGCCAAAGCACAGTTCAGCAACAGATTTCAGATGAGCGTGTTTCTACCTCTATGTTGTACAATACAGTAGCCAGTAGACTATTCAAATGTGGCTGTTTAAATTTATTAAAAATTAAAAAAAATTAAATTCAGTTCCTAGTCAGTTAACCACATACCAAGTGCTTGATAGCCACACACCACTAGTGGAAATAGAACATTTACATCACCATAGAACTTGCTATCAAATAACAATATAGATTATGAACTGGGATATCTGGTACCACTAGTCTGCCAACCTTATCTGATTAATCAAGACCATTATAAGTCACTGGTGAAATCGATCTTCAACTTAGAGTCTAGTGTAATAATTAAGAATATCTTATTTTGCAATTATTTGTGTTACTTGTTCCCAGGCAAACTTTACAGTCTATCACACTTGTATGTTTCAGTTGTAATATCAGAAAATTACATAGCATCATATGGTTTAAGGATAGTTGATAATATGAAACATACACATGAGATTTCCCAAGGCATCATTTCTTAGCATAATCACATATTATCTATGCAAATGACACTGTCCAGACTCCCCAAGTAAAGTTACACAGCAAAAATTACACTGAGTCAAACTGTTGTTCAGGATATTTGTGCTATGAAGGCAGCTCATCTAAACTGGCAAAATGTAAAACCGACTCTTTAGTCTTGATTTTTCTGAACAAATTTTTCCGATATCTAAATTTACTACTTAACATATAATTATTCCTTGACTTCAGCTCATTGTAGCTGTTCTTTCAATGTCTTATTCCTTACAAATATCATCATGAATCACTGCTCCAGCTTTTCATGGCTGCAAAACAGGCAAGTATAGTTCAAGTGCATCTTCTTGGTCTGGCCCTCCCAGGCCCTGGCCCTCTGGATGACTCCCTAGGTTAGCACGTTAGCTTTCACAGCCTCCAAGGAATCCAACTTGCTCATAGGATCTGCTCTAACACTATTTAAATCTCCTATTCTCATTGTGACCCCCAAGGAGGTTGGAAAGTGGTCACATGAATGCGCCCTATGTAACTGGACACTGTAAAGAATATCGAAGAAGTAAAAATGCTTCCTATAAAAAGGATGGAGAGGGTGAAGAAAGATTGGTGGTAATTTCTAGGGTTTAAGATTTCTAAGGGCTATGTGGGGTAGTGATAGGGGTGCTGAAAGACATTCAAAAGTCAGAATTAGAAGTTGAAAGAAGCTATTTAGAGATTGTTTGGCTCAACTAGCTATTGAACAGGTGAATAAACTGAAGCTCAGAGAAAGCAAGAGTATGGAGGTATAGTATAGTGATTAAGACCATGAACGCTTGAAGTTGGAAAATCGAATGCTGGTTCTGCTACTTAGTGGCTAAGTGAAGTCGGATAAATTTAATTTAATCTTTCCAATTTTCAATTTCTTCATTTCTATAAAGGATATTATGATACCAATAACTGCCACATAAGTCATTTGAAAGAATTAAATGAGATAATATGTTTCAAGTGTCAGAGCAGAGACTGACAAAACTAAGTTTTCAGCTCACGGAGGTGAGGGTGATGATGATGATGGTTGTAACATGGTTACCCCAGACTTATCTGCAAGGTAATAAAAGAAGTAAAACTTGAACCCAAATTGGAAATTCCTAGTCTGATGCTCTAATCCATGCATTAGCTGCTGCACTAGTTCAGCAATAAATCCGACTTGCTACTAGTTCACTTTTTATATCAATAGACATGAGTCTCATTGAAGACTCAAGAAATGAACTTCTCTAAGATTGTCAGAAGGTACACAGGATAAAGTCACCAAACTTCATAATTTCTCCTCGATATGGATCTATTATGTATTAATTTATCAACGGCTCATTTTCAGGATGAGGTTATAGAGAATGTGGGTCTTTATTCTGGATGAAGCTGAAGTCTGCAAAACCACTTGGCTTGCATCAGGGGCACATACCTTGTTTTTCTGTTAGAAGCTATTATTTCCCTGTTCTACTTTGTTTTGAGTTATCTTGCACTGCATCCATATGTTGTTTCCTTTGCCTTCTTGGGGTCATCCTTTTTCAGCTCACCAAATAGCAGCTGCTTTTGCCTCTGCAGGTATCTATTCTAGGCCTGTGCCCACACTAGTGCCGTGGCAGCTCAATTCCATGTAGGAAACTGGCTATTTCCTAGAACATCATTGTTGTTCTTTAAACATCTGAAATTTCTACCTCTGTAGATTCCAGTTTCAATAAAAAAATAAGCTGGGAATTTGTATTGCATATCTTGAAGTACCCAGGTGACAAAAGCAAGGACACCTGAAGAAAGGTATCTTTTTCTCCACTTTTATATTCATTCCAGATTTAAGGTCATCAACCTAAAATATCCACTAAGATGGAAGCTGTGCCTCTATTCAAGTATACATAGAAATTTACACTTTTCTTGAAATTTGAGCTATTCTCTTCAAAAAATCTTCTTAAAAAAATCTGTTCATTTCTCTATTCACAAATCTTATTCAGGACCCTGTATTTACAATGTTACATGCAATATTGGATAAGTGTTTGACAAACTGATCATATGCCATATGTTTATGAATAGTAATTAATAGCTCTCTCTCCCAACCTAAGAACATCTGTATCAGTTTACTGCCCACCTATTTAAAACCACAGCATCATTGTTACCTAGATCTTGATCCTCTCTTTCATTATTATCCTCTCTTTAACATTAATAACTATTTAAAATGTAAAGATAAAGCTTCTGCAAAGACAGCCTAGAAGAAAAGTCAAGATTCCAATGCTAAATTTTGATTATTTTCCTGATCAGTCTATCAAATGTCAGATTGCTAGATTTTCACACTGTCCTTTCCAATGGCAACTTGATTCACAAAAAGCTCCTAGCATGCAAAAAATTTTCTCATTAGCATTATGGAAAACAAACAAATAAACAAACAAACAAAACCACTTTCTAATCAAGAGTGAGTGAGTGAAGAAGTAAAGATTTTTTTGCCAGTTTATCTTTCTATCTTTGGTATCCAAGGAGGACTATCCATTTGCCCTAGAAGCCAAGGAGCATGTCTTTTTATCTTGATTCTTGCAAACAGAAGCATACCATTTGGAACAATGAAAATAATTCTTCATCCTGGTGATGTTAAAACAAACCTTTTTTGTGCTTTTCAAATTATAAAGAAAAACAGCAATCCATTGGTTTCTGCTTATACCTAATATAATTGTGGGCAAGAAAGACAGTTTGTTGTTCATGTCAATAAAAAACTTTTTCAACAACAAACTCTTTTCTCCTTTCAATGTCCATAAATCTGAGGCAATTATTCAACAATGTTAATTATTCAGAATGCTCTGTAGTTAGCCATATGTCTATTATTACCAATCACATGTTTCTTTTAATTATTCAAGAAACTGTTAACCTATATAACATTCTTTTTACTTTTACTTAGCATTCCCGTGAAAACTCACTCAACTATTATTAAAATTAGTTTCCTGAAAGATCCACGGAAGTCTTGGAGTAAATAATACTTAGAAACAAGAGAAAAATATATTTGTGAGGACTTTAACTTATTATGTTATTCTTAACAAAAACCTTGATATAATTTTATCATTAGTGGTAAAGACTGTTTTTTTACTATACGTCATGACTAAATTGCTTTCCTATATAGTGTTCATTGTGTAGTAATTTCACATACAAATCTATACAAAACACATAGTGAAAGATGCAAAATAATTAGTAGTAAGAGGTACATGTCTATCCCATTGCCAGTAATTTCAATATCAATATGTATTTCACCTACATTTTCTTACAATTTTCATCCATTTCACATCATATGATTTGTTATAGATATCTGAACTTTCTAGTACTTTATTAGAAAAAGAGTATATTTGCTCTTAAAAAGCTTTTAATTTACAACAACAACAACAACAAAAGTCCAATAGGCTAAATTGTGTGTTCCTAAAGTAATTCAACTACTTTTATTTCTAATTAGTTTCTAGAAAGATCACAATGTTAAAAAATGGGAACATCAAGGCAAGTAGAAATTGAACCCAACATACGAACTGTCAATGAATCAATGTCTTTGAACCTTAAGACTATGAAGGGTCATATAATGTAATGCTCCAGTTCAGGTCGTCTGTGAAGCACTAAGGATTCTAGAGAAGTGTCTTCAGGGTAATCTTTGTCATGTACATGTACGTGGAACATTTCAACCAGATTTGGTCTCAATTCAATCACTAAACTCTATTCTATTCTACAGATTAAGTTTCAGTGCATTATTTTAAAGAAGTTTTAAAAATATTTCACTTTGGACCTATATTCTGCAGCAATTTAGGCTGGTCAGTGCATAAGGGGGAAAACAGGAAGCCAAAGGTTTTGTTTTTGCTCTTCACCTCATGGGTGTCAAAATGTATGCTTTGGAGCTCTTCTCAGGAAAATAATGACCTGTAAAGAAAATTGACGATTGGCTTGTCTGCTATACATTTTCACCACTTTCTTGAAAACACCACTGTGTATAAGAGACAGTGGTGTGCTTTATGAAGTGTCAATATATATGTCAGACAGTGTGGCAGGAATTTTACACTAACAATAAACCTACAAGGGATTTAGAGAGATCGCCTAACTTCCCTATATGCGCAAAAGCAGATTCAAGCCTAATTTGACTTCCAAGCCATGTTCTCTGTAAAACACTGCTTTCCACAAAGCATGTATTTTTAATGGAATCAATATCTTCCACAAGGGAGCAAAATTTGGTTGGAGGGGCAAAAAATCTTAGCTATTACAGTGGTTTGTGGCCTCGCAAAGAATCACAGTAAATGAGCAGATATACAGTATGTCTGCGGTTTTCAATTTTCATGGGGAGTAGAGACAAATAGAAAAATATATATATATATTTTAAAAGTCTCCTTGGTTGGAGATGGAAGGGTGATAATAAAAAAGAAGTTAAGAAATAGAAAGATATTACATGTTCACGGATTGGAAGAATCGACATAGTTAAAATGGCCACATTACCCAAAGTGATTTACAGATTTAATGTAATACTTACCAAAATCCTAATGGCATTTTTTAAAGAAATAGAAAAAAAAATCATCAAATTTGTATGGAACCACAAAAAACCCCAAATAGCTGAAGCAACCCTGAGGGGAACAAGCCAGAACTATTACACTCCCTGACTTCATATTATGCTACAAAGCAATGATAATCAAAATAGCATGGTATTAGAAGAAAAACAGACACACAGACCAGTGGAACAGATCTGAGAACAAAGAAATAAACCCACATATATATGAACAAATAATTTTTTGACAAAAGATCCAAAAACGTACAATGGAGAAAAGAAAGCCTCTTCAATAAATGATGCTGGGAAAATTGAAAAGCCACAGCAAAAGAATGAAACTAAACTGTTATTTGTCAGCATACACAGAAATTAACTCAAAATGGACCAAAGACCTAAACATAAGACCTGAAACAATAAAATAGATAGAAAAAAAAAATAGTTACTAAACATATGGACCTCGGTCTTAGAGAGAATTTTATAAATTTGACCATGAAGGCAAGGGAAGTAAAAGCAAAAAAAAAATAAATAAATAAACGAATGGAACTATATCATACTAAAAATCTTCTGCACAGCAAAAGGAACAATCCAAAAAAAAAAAAAACAAAAAACAAAAAAACAAAGAGGCCACCAGTCAAATGGGAGAAGTATTTGCAAACAAGACTTCCGATAAGGGGCTAATATTCAGAATACATAAAGAATTCACATGTGTCCACAACAACAAAAAACAAACAATTAAAAAATGAGCAAAGGGCCTCAACAGACACTTTTCTGAAGAAGATATGCAAATGGCAACAGACATATGAAAAGATGCTCAACTTCACTAGCTATTAGGAAAATGCAAATCAAAACCACAATGAAATAACTAGTTCACAACAAGACAAGAAATAACAAATGTTGGAGAGGTTGTAGAGAAAAAAACCCATCATGCACTGTTGGTGAGAATGGAAATTGATACAGCCTCTATGGAAAACAGTATGGTGCTTCCTCAAAAATTAAGAATAGAGCTGCCATATGATCCAGCAATCCATATTTTGAGTATCTACCCCTAAATTTTGAAAATATTTATTTGTAAAGATATATGCTTACTGCATTTATTGTAGCATCATTCACAGTGGCCAAGACATGAAAACAATCTAAGTGTTCTTCAATGGATGATTGAATAAAGAAAATATGGTAAATATATATACAATGGAATACTACTCATCTATAAGAAAAAATGAAATATGCCATTTATGACAACATGACTAGATCTTGAGAATCAGGCTAAGTGAAATAAAAAGACAAGAACCATATGATTTCACTTATATGTGGAATACAAAATACAAAGCACAAATTAACAAACAAATAAAAAACTCAAACTCAGACAACAACAGCAGAAAAGGGGATGGAAGGAGGTAGAAGAAAGTAAAAGGGGTCAAATATATGGTGACAGGAGATTTGACTTTGTGTAATGAACACACAGTGCAATATATAAATGATATATTATTATAGAACTGTACACTTGAAACTTGTATAATCTTATTGTCCAGTGTCACCCCAATAAATTTAATAAAATTATTTTAAAAAGGGGTTGAGATATAGAAAGAAGGAAATATAATTACAAATATTAAACAGCTATTTATTTTATTCCAAAAGTTCTAATAATAAAATATGAAATAATGGGAAGATTAATTTGGATTTTTAAAATCACTTTGAACACTAACATTTTGAGTTCAATACTATTTTGATTAAAAAAATAACCTTATGAATTGCTGTAAAACACCACAAAATATGGAGAAATCTTAGTATTTAATGGTAATAATTTTAGGACATAAGCTGGTTGATGTAATATTTTAAATATTACACTGCTGACTCCATGTAAATATAAGACCAGTGTTAACTGGTGGCAACTGATAATTTGTAATCTGATGTTCAGATTATAAATTAATTTTACTTAGATATATCAGAAAACATCTGATTCTTAAAATGTAATTTAAGAGCTATTATTGAAGTTGCAATATGGACAAAACTGGATTAATAGTAGATTAGATAAATGTTAGTGATGTCAGTTCTAAAGGTAGTTTACAATTTACCATATGCCTCTTTTTCTCTCTTTAAGTGAGAAAACTCTAAATTGATGCTTATAAAAGCCATAAGGCATCCCTCCAAATCTTAGCTATTATCTCATCAACCATGTATCCTAGGTCCTGTAGATTCTGAACTTCACTTCACTTCCTTTGCCTCTAATTGGGTCTCTGTCACGTTAATTGAATTTAAGAAGGTTATTTTAAGAAGGCAGAAAAATACCACATGTTATACATGTGAAGAATTGTCATTTGAATAGAAAAACTCTTATAAAAATCAATTTTTAAAAAGAAATATAGAAATATATGGAACAATTTATTCTTTTTGTTCCTGACTAAATGATGACTAAATGTAATTAATGCCATCTCTT
This sequence comes from Eonycteris spelaea, assembly GCA_003508835.1. NCBI lineage: Eukaryota > Metazoa > Chordata > Mammalia > Chiroptera > Pteropodidae > Eonycteris > Eonycteris spelaea. Next base: position 2,803,219 of record PUFA01000127.1, on the reverse strand, counting down.
TAAAACTGATAGACCACTGATCTAAAGTATTACTGCTAATGATTTTCTGTTGAACAAAGTTGGTAGTGTGTTTTTCCTATGTACTTTTAATTTCTATATGATGTATATTTCTTTCCTTTTTTTTTACTGTTGTTTCGTTAATGAAAAATCATTTAATGAATACCATTATTTATGTCAGTTCTTTTTCTCAAGGAAGATATCTTTCTCATTTGCATTAATGTAGATTTGAAACATTAATCTCTCCTTAAGTTTTTAAAGACAATTCCAAATTAATTATCAAGCTGCACCAACTAAAAGTAATGCAAATTCTTAAAAGGGAAAAAAATGGACAGATACATCATGAACTAGTCACCTGAAGCTTTTCTTTCATATTTAAAATAGTCTTCTTAAGGTCAGAGTTGGTATAATTTATGAAAATTATTATATCACTTTTCTGAGGAAGTTGAAATATAGAGTTGAAGCCAGTTTCTCAGAGAAGCTATTATTACCTGACAAAATAACTTATGGGGCTATGATGAGGAAAACATTAATTAAAGTTCCCAGATTTATGTACCTCTAGCGATCTTTCCTGAACCTGCCTGATTGCAAATAGATTATATATTACTGATTGACTAATAATGCCTGAGTCATCTTTAGGACCTAAAATGTTCCAGTGTGGAGTGCCACTTTTGGCATCTCATACTGAATGTATTCTTTGCTATAATGATTCACTTTGTATTTATGAAGAAGTACTTTATCATGATTTAGAGTCCAAATATACTGATACACATAGTCCAATTTTTTAGTTTAATGAAAATTTAGTCAAACTACAATTTAAAAGTAATGCATACTGCTAACAAGATCACAGTATGAAAATAGAAATGTGCACTGGTAGCATAAGGTACAGAATTATATACAGAGCACAGTCCACAGAAAAAACACATATCTAAAGCAAAGCCTTGGTTTATCGTGATGACAGATTCTGCCCTCTGCAATAAAGCGGTTGCTTGATATAGGTTAGAAAGTTGTTCCTTCCTGAACAAAAACACTAACCAGACAGTTTGCCATCCTGTTAACAGACATTTCTCTTCACCATCCCATTGGTTTTGTCTGTCTTGTCTCTGTGGCTGTTGGTTGCTGCTGCAGCTGCTACGTCACAGTTTTGGCCCATCCAGTTTGAGTGAGAAGCAATGCAGCTATTCTAGGCTCCATGAAGTAGAATATGAACACTTCCATCTCCACTCTAACCCCACGCACCAAAGTGAGGCGCTGAAGAGCCTTAGCTCAAGGAATGTGCCATATAAAAGTTGACAACATATAAGAGAAAAGTGATAGAAAATAAAAGATCCAATGTTGCATCATACGCATTCTTCAAGTTTTTCCTAATTGCCTTTCCCTTCTCCTTATATAGTCTACCTTATCACATCTTCAAGAACATTATCAAATTTCTTTACATTCTGTTTCTTAGTTTTCTTTTGGTCCTCTGTCTTCCTAATCAGCCTGAACTGATGGCTCTCAGCGTTACCGTCCAATGTCATCATGGGAATGTGTCTCATTACTCTCCTGAGAGAGATCAATAGTTCCTTCATGATTTGCTCTCATTTTGCTCTAATCCATCTTTAAGTAAATTTAGGTAAGACTTAGGAGGTATGGTAAGTAAACTTTCTAAACCTTTGACTATCTGAAAATGTTATCATATTATACAATTTGTTTGTGTGGTATAGAATTCTAGGTTAAAATTATTTTCCTTCAAATTTTGAAAACTACAACATCCTCGTCCTCCAGTACAATGTCCACAGATTGAGAAATCAGACACTACTTCAAATCTCTCGTTCTCTTTCTCGGGAATGATTTAGGATATATTCTTTGCTCTTGATACTCTAAAACTCAAAGTTTTAATCTCACTAAGCCTCTCCTTAGCTTAAGAACCACAAACAGATCAAAACCAACTTCAAACAATCTTAAAGGCCTCTAATTCCCCAAATTGTGTTAGAATGAGTTAGCTTCCGTTTAACACAAACATACCCAAGTAATCTATCGTGGCACTACATTGGCACTGCAGAAACTACAGAAGTTGCTGGATTGCATTTTCAAAATGATATGTTGTGAGCAAAGCTAATGCTTACCCAAGTATCCTGTCTTATATGTTGTTTCCTAAAACAAGTTCAACATTCACACAGCACTCACTATGCATTATGAAGTATTCTTAATGTTTTACAAATATTAACACATGTAATCCTCATAAAAACCTGTGATAAAGATACTATTATTATCTTTATTTTAAAGATAAGAAAACTGAGGCACAGAGGGGTTAAATTATTCATAAGAACACACAACTGGAAAATGTCTGATTCAAGATTTCAAGATTTGCACCAGGAAATCTTGCTCAGGGGACTGCAATCTTTAAGCCATGTTGCCTCTCAAGAGCTAAACATATCAGACACCTGAAACATTACTTACATTATGTATACCCAATAAGCAAAATGGATAAAAAGCCCTACATGAATATGTGATGCTATTTATACTCATCTCACTCAAAATATTTACCTCTAAATTGTCTAAGTTCTTATCTACTTAGCATTCAATACATTTGGAGCTTTCAATAAGTGCTAAGTGGATGCTATGTAGCGGACACTGCTATAAACCTTGAAGTATAATGAGGTTCTCAGAGAAAACTAACCACACTTATTTCATTACTTAACTCAAAATATGTTTCCCTCTATTTTACAGAAAGATCAAATCAGGATAAATTCTCAAGACTATAAAATTTCAAGATGGTAGGTGTCTTTTTCAATTATAGTAGCATATGTATTGACTAATATTTGATACTCAAACTTTATTCTTTCCTGGATTTTTGTTTTAAATAATAAAAACAAATTTAACAGATAATACTTTAAAGCATTTTTTCAATCTTTATATCTATTTTTCACAGATTCATTCAATGCAGTTGTATCTTTCATTTTTTTCTCTTCTCCATCCAAGAGCTAATATCTTCCTTAGGAAACTGCCCTGGTGCCTTTGTTTCTACCTCTGACACTTAGTAGCTGTGAGACCTGACACAAATGTCCATTCTCTCTGGAGCAATAATAATTCTTTCCTTGAAGATTTGTTGTGAAAATCATAAGCAACATGCATGAAAGATCTGATCCAGAACAAACATTCAATAAACAGCTATTGTTATATCTCAGTAGTGTTTTAAATAAAGAAAATGCATTGCGTCTTTAAAAGCAAATGTGGCCTAACTAGAAGTTTTCCTATAAAGTATGCTTCTAAAGTTTGGGGAAAAAAATCAAAAGATGATTCCTGGAGTAAATGCCCTATATTCCAAGCCATAAAAATGAATTTAACTTCTCAAAGAATAGATTTCTTAAATTGCTCGTCTGGGATGAATTGAGCAAAGGGAAACATTATGCAAATTTTAAGATTTCTTCCTAAATGCAAATATCTAATTATAACAGTTGAGTGGATTTTCTCTCCCCTTGTCCACATTAACAACCAGTCTTTAAATATTCTTTCAAAATGCTGCCTGTCAAATATACATGTTCAGCATTCTCTTTTTAGAAAGACCTTCGGGCTTCAGCCCTTCTATGAACAATTAAAATATTCTGAGGGGGACTTGAGTGATTAGCTTTTTTCAGGTTGTTAATTAAGAAGATGACAAGGTATAAAAAACAATTATAAGCATTCTACTCTGAAATATACAACTTTTCTAAGTTTGGTCTTGCTTTAAAGTATCTAAAAGAGAATTTGAATTGGTATAGATATTTTGATCTTTAGCATTTCCCACTCAATCAGTGAAAGTAATGATACTTATAGGCATGAATTCAAGAAAGAAAATGATGTCTTCTCACTTATTAACAATGCGTAGCAAATGAATTTTCTTCCCTACTCAGTCATATACTTGTATCCCATGCTCTCTCTTGGATTACTGGTAAGCAACCATTCCGTTAGGTTATGATGTATTCAAGTCTTCCTCCAATAAACCATTATCCTTCTTTCCCATACATAAAACTTAGACTTTCTTTACATATGCAAGAAAGGAAAGGTTCGTCAATACTAATATCAAAAACAAATATTAGAAGAAGATTTCATGCCTCACTTACATATTATGAAAGGTAGTGATGCTAGAAGTGTCTGCTGAATGTTATCTTTTTTCTGTATGTGTGTGTATGTTTGTTATTGATGTTGTTTTTAAGGAAACTTATAAACACAAATACTTTAACATTGTGTGTATAAGCTCCTTTAGTTTCACAAGATATTACCTAATTTAGATTTTTGCTTTAGATTGAGCATACTAAACATATTAATTATAAAAAATAGCTAAACATAATATATAAGTATGACACAAAATATTAAAATTGTGAAAATATAAAACCTTTGATCAGTTTTATTTCTAGCAATTTATATAATAATTAATCCAAAATGGGCTCAAGCAAAAACACAATTTCTTCATCACATAGATATATTGAAAAACTCAGGTGTATTTACTTATAGAATATTTGGATATTCATTTAAGTTAATCAAGGTAATTTGATATGATAGAATACTGTAGAGCATTAAAACAAATTAAACCCTGTTTCCCAAAAAAAAAATATTATTGATTAAGGAAATGTTAACAATTAAAAAGTATATAAAAATAATTATAATATGAACTAATTAAATATATATTTATGTATATGTGCATTTGTACATGTTAATACAGTATACTATATATACACATATAGTAAAAATTTATTTATATAGACATATAGGTGCATAAATATATATGAAATACTGAAGGAATATATAGTAAGATGTCAGCAGTGTTATGTTCTGGATGATGGAGAAAAAACTTAATATTCTCTTTATGCCATTATATGTTCCATGTGTTATAAAATGAACATGTATTTTTCTGATTTAAAAATATTGTATTGATTTAAAAAAAATTCAATGAGATATTGAAAAAAATCCTCCACATCACTTGTCCAGTGGCTTTGGTAGTTATGACAAAAAGAACTAATTGCTTTCTGATACCTAATCTCTGTCTTTTAGTGGAAGAGTAGTAGAGAATCCAGCCTGCTGCCTGAAAATTAAGTTCTACATTTTCTAGCTAGGCTTATGGTTAAGTCGTAAGGTTGTATGGTTAAGTCAACCTAATGAAATGTGAGTAGAAATGCTATAATGGATCTTTCTGAAAATCATTTAAATGGCAGTTGATAAGTTAGGAGAAGGATTTTTTTGCCTTTTCTGCATTTCCTTCTACTCATGACCAACAACAAAGGAGGTGACCTTGTTGATGGAAGGCTGCCTAAAAGGCCAAAGCTTAGCCCAAAGGAAACCTAGGCCCATATTAGTCATAAAGCCACTCTCCCATTCCTAAATGATTTTTACAAGAGAAAGAAATAAACTCATATCTTGTTTAAGCTATGTTATTTTAGGGATTTTTCTCTTTTATGCATCCACAATCAAACAGTCAACCTAATATTGGTCTTTGACAACCTCAGCAATTACATCAATGGGCAACAGCAGCAGTAAAATTTTCTTAGCGAACTTCAGAAAAGTACATGTATATTTGTCTACAGAGAACCCGAGCTTATGGAAACTTCACCACGCCCCACATGGCAGCAGAACAAGAACTATTAAGAAATTTGAAGGAGGCTGGCATTCCTCCAAAGAAGGTAGCCATTCTTTACTAAATATTCTTGCTACAGCTTGGTAAACTTTTAAATTGAATAATTCAACTCCATCAGTTTATTCTTGTGACAGACAGGTAAAAATCCCTATGGATTCTTTTTCTTCAAACTTTCTGCATAATTATAATATAAAATTACTAATTTTTTGTGACTGATCATTTATTGGTAGTGTTCAGTTTCCCCTTTTAAGGTATATCATTTAATTACTACATTGTGATTATTTTAAATTACTAAACTTTTATAAAGCCTTGGAATTTCAGAAGTGAAATCTATATTAGATATAACTATGAATATTTAATTGCATGATGACTTCTGCAGGCACTTTGTTTTTTCATTTATCTAATAGGTTGAGTTTAAAGTTTTTTATAACATACTGCAACATTTTAATATCTTATTCCAAATGATATTACAATGTAGCATTTCCCTCTTTTCTATTCCATCAAACTCTGCCCCTTACCTCTAACATATCATATTTTACTGATTTCTATAATTGGGATTTTGCCTCATTTCCTGATGTATCCTGATTCACCCTCTGGGGCTTGACTTCTTCATTGAATCTTTTCTATAGATGGTTAAATCATGCAGGTTTGTCCTTCTTGAAAGTTGGACCTCTTTTTTCATACCCCCATCAGCTAGATACTGTTCCTTCTAAAACTGAGGTGGTAGCTGTGCCTGATCTACCTCTGTTTCTATGATATTCTCTGCTATCAGAGCCAGCTCAGCCAAAAGTATGTGGTCACCACAGACCTTAGGATGCACTTAATCTGCTCACTGCCAACTGCTAGAGTTAGTACCTCTGACCACTGCTGAGATTCTAAATTTCCTTATAAGCAAGCTCATCCAAGAAATAATTACCTATAAATATCAGTTTTTCCTTCAGTTACTTTTTTTAAATCAGTCACATTAATATAATTATGCTTTGGTAATAATACAAATCTAAATGTCTTTCAACTTTCCAGGACTGTAGTCCTCCATGTTTTTGGCCCAGCCTTATCAATAAATGGTTTGTGATAACAAAGGCAGAAGAGAAAGAATGGGAAAATAATGCAGAGTCACATACCAGCTTTTAAATGTTTCATTAACCAAAGGTAATTTCCATGATATCCAAGGGGCTGGGAATTTTAATTTTTAAAGTACACCCAGAATGAGAAGAGTACCAAATATTAGTGGATAACGCAATCTACTAACACTAGTTACAATATTTTACATCATTAATTTCCATTATCATAATATCATTATAGCACTTTGCTTAAAAAAAATTGGTCATAATGTATTATCATCTTTGATTCTTATAAGAAGAAAAAAATGTTACAATGTGGTTCCAGAAGGTCACAATCCTTTTGAGGAGTTTTACTAAGAATTTCCCATATAATAGCTAAGTACACTTTTTGGAAGTGCCAAAAAAGGGTTTAAGTGAATGAACCATAATCATTTCCTGTTTTCTCATTCATCAGATAAATTGAACCAAATTGTCATACTATGGCAACATTTACATAATATATAAAAGCCAGAATCATAAACATCACTGTAGTTTTTTTCTTATGGTGACAAATAAGTTAGATAATTTCATTCTAACATTCAATTGCTTGTATTAGTATTCCATAGTACAAAAAATAAGTGACTACTTCAATGAATATATTATTGGGTTAGGATAATAGATGGAAGTTCACAGAGAAATAAGGAAAAGTTTTACTACTGTTGTTTTCTGACTATGGGTTTTTGTTGCTGCTGTTGTTGTTGTTGTTGTTTTGTCTGTAGAAACTTCACCCCTGAGTCCCAAGAGCACATAGCCTACCTAAGGGTTATACTGGAACAAGAGAATCGAAAGCAATCTACTTACTCTCATACAAGCCCAACACTGTATACCTTTGGGTAAGGGCAAGAGTGTCAATAGAGTCCTTCTCTGTTGCTCGCTCAGGAATTTAGAAGTCACTGAAACAAAACTGAAAGGGGAAAAGAAGCACTGAGAAGATCTCTCTCTCCAGCAATTCAGTTTCCACGCTAAACATAAGGAAGCAATAGACTATTACAGAAGAAATTGAGGTCTGCAGCTAATTATAGTATTGCAACTGTAGCAACAATAGGACCCAAAACCCAGATTTAGTTACTGACTACAATAACCTAATATTCCATTTCATAACCTGAGATAAGATAAGGCATGGCTATTTCAAGGCTTAAATGCTTCATATTTCAGTTTCTACTTTTCTTCTACACATAATGTTCAAGTCAATCAAAAATGTAGGAAACACATATAAAGTGAGAGAAAACAACTCATTGTCAAGATATAAAGTAATCAACAGAAACAGACATAAAGATGACTTCATTTTGGCACTGGTAGACAAAGAAATTTAAAATAATGATAATAAATATGTCAAAGAATACTTGTGGAAAAGATGGACAATATGCATAAACAGAGGGGAAAATTCAAATAGATAGATACTATTAAACAATCAAGTTTAAACTACAAAAAATTAACATCATAGTAGAGATGAAGAATAACCTTTGACAGACTAAAAACAGCAGAAGAAAAACTCAGTTGAACTGAAATACAAAGTAAAACCTTGAAAGATTAGTGAGAAAAAAAGAGTAAATAAACAGAAACAAAGCATCCATGTGCCATGAGAATATAAAAGCCTAACAATTTACAATTGAAAACTCATAAGGAGAAGAGAAGGAAATGGAGAAGAAACAACTAAAAGATAATGGCTGAGAAAATTAACTACAAATCTATGAACCTCAAACAAGATAAACTGGGTAAATAATCTGCACATGAGAACACACACACATACCACACACACACACACACACGCACTTTCCTAGACATATAAACAAACTATTTGGAAACAAAAAAAGAGAGAGAAAGGGAGAAAAAATCTTGAAGAGAGCATGAGGATGGGGTTGGTATACGTACATATAAAATAAACCAAATACAATATTTAGAAGACACATTTCTACAAAAAATTATAACAATCTAGAAAACAAATGATTGACACCTGAAAGGATTACAAAGAAAAAAAAATCAGCCTAGAATTCTATAGTCATCAAAACATATTTTTTAGAAAAAATGGAGGTTAAAAAAGATTTACAGACCAACAAAAGCTTACAATAAATAGAAGTTTAAAAGAATTTATTCAGGCAGGAATATGAGATCAGATGGAAACTTGGGTCTACACAAGAAATAAAGAATGCTAGAATAATTAAAGTGAGCAGCCTTTTCCTGGCTTATGGATAGCCGCTTCTTGCTGTATCCTAACATGGTAAGGAGGTAGGGAGGAAGCGGGGGAGAAAGAAAGAGGAGCAAAAGAACAATCTGGTTTTTTTCCTCTTCGTTAAGGACACTAATTCCATCACTAGGACCCCATCCTCATGACCTTATCTAAATCTATATTTCCCAAAGGGCCCTACCTCCAAAAATATCACATTGAGGGATAGGTCTTCAACATATGAATGTTGGGGACACAAACGTTACCTCCATTTTTGTGCTCAGAATACTTAATAAACTATGCTTTACTGAGATACACACACACACATACACACACACATACTTGGCCATATTGTTGGTCTCACCTCAGAATTGTGTATACTTTATGTGAACAAGGATATTTTTATCTATTTTTATTTCTTATTTATCTCCAGCCATTAGAAAAGTGATTGGTTGTGAATAAATATTTATGGAATGAATGACTGGATGATTCCAACACTTTTTTTTCTCTATAAAGATCTGAAACATTCCTGGAGATATATAAAATGGATAGAAAACAGTCTTTCTACTTAATAAGTATGTAAGGAACATTTAATGTTTAAAAATTCAGTTCGTTTACAGAATACAAAATGTGTGATTGATTTTTCCCTCACAAGAGTTTCCAACTCAATGAAACAGGTCCTTAATTGTTACTTTTCCTCCCATATAATATCACATGTATACAAACTTAACTGAATCAATTTTTGCTAGCACTAAATTCATACTAGCTCTGGAAAGAATAGTACATCTTTCAAACAACCAAGAAAGAAAGCCTCATAATTTAATTGTTATCTATTTTAGTTAGTTTATGTTAAAAGATATATGAATTGAGAGAGCACATAATATATATAGTGAAATATGGGGAACTACTCATATTGGCAAACAATACTATAAATTTTTAACAGTTTACATTTTTATTTCTATTCTTCAGTTTATCATATTTCTCTTATCAAGAATGTAAACTCCTACCTCTTTTTATGAGTTATCTTTAATGTTAAAAGACTAAAATTGCCATGTAAAATCTAGAGTTTAAATATCATATAATGAAACCTATGAGGATTTATGCTTATGGGAGTTTTACATGTTTTTAACCCATTTCCAAAAGAGCTGAGTTGGATCTCGAATAGGCCAGAAATCTTATTAATTCTGTCAAAACTTTTGTCAACAGGAATAATTTTCATGCTTTAGGTTACTAAAACTTATTAAATGTACCTCATGTGTATAATGAACCATCACTATTAAGTCAGATCAAGGTGATATATCCAGGTATCTCATCCTGAATTCTGGATTTGCAGTATAAAAATTAAAAACATTCTTAATGTGTGTTCATAGAGTATAATTTTTGCAAATTCAAAAGAACAGCTTAAAGTAGAAAAGATGGAAAAGCATAAACTGGAACTCTGAACAAAAAAATACACATTATTTTAAAACCTGGAGCAACTTTCTATTTTAACTTAAAAGAATAGGGAAATTTTAAAATGTATATATTTAAGCTTTACATAAATAGTAGCTTTAAGCACAGTTTAACAATGAAAGTAATATTTTGAGGATTTGTTTTAAGTATTCTTTTTGTAAATCCTGTTTGGCAAAGAGATTTTGGAAAATTTATTACATGATTTTTAAATTGATTTTAATGGGAATAACACAAATTATTTACTATTATTTAAAGTTATTAATGATAACAATCAATAAGTAGCAACATTATAACACGAACTTTAAACATAACAAGTATTTATGTTCCATCTGCCCAAATTCTCTAATTTACATGAAATATGACTTATAAGTATTAAGACTATTAGCTAATTATTTCTAACTTTGAGAAGGAAAACAAAACTCATAACCACACATTGCTTAAAACATATAAATGTTAGTAGTTCCCAAAGGATCCATGATGGAAATTGGACTCATTCCTTGCTTGGTATATATCAGATATCAATAAAGCCTAATTAAGAGTGTGAAAGATTGGAGAATCTAAAAGAAGATACGAGCAGCAAGAAATATCAGTGAGAGGTGCCTAGAAAAGTTTTAAACTAAAAGGTAAGTGACTGAATGATGTCAAAGTTCAATCAAATACAAAAAGCAAGGAGGAGCAACCCTTTGAAGACAGTATTATGACCTAAAATGTCAATCTTAATTTATGTCATCTACAATTTCAGTTCCTTCTTCTTATTTAGGGACTTGATAAATGCTAAAAAGTCATCTTTCAAAATCTGAAGGTAACTCAGTAAGATTTCATATTAAATTTTGATCAATAAGCTCCAAAAAGGGATTTGTGTATCGCTCTCTGGAAGGGAAATTAAGACTCAGTGAGAAGGAGGTGCTGTTCACATTACCAAGAACTTATCTCCTCAAACCTTCAAACCTTTAAAAATTAAATTTATTGAGGTGACATTGATTAATAAAATTATATAGGTTTTAAGTGTACAATTCTATAATACATCATCGGCATATTTGCATTGTGTGTTCATCACCCATAATCAAATCTCCATCTGTCACCATATATTTGACCTCCTTTAACCCTTTTCTCCCTCCCACACCCCCTTTCCCTCTGGTAACCACCATACTGTTGTAAGTGGACATGAGCTTTTATTTTCTTGTTCATTTTTTACCTCAATTTTATATCCCACTCATATCTCTTAGAATTGCTGCTATCAACAAATGGTAATAGCAAGTGTTGGAGAGGCAGTAGGGAAAAAGGAATACTCATACACTGTAAATTGGTACAGCCACTAGGGAAACAGTATAAATGCTCCTCAAAAAATTGACCCAGCAATCCTCTTCTGGGTATCTACCCCCCAAATTTGAAAACATTTATTTGTAAAGATATATGTACCCTATGTTCATTATGCATTATTCACAACGGCCAAGATGAGGAAAGAACCAAAGTGTCCTTCAATCGATGGTTGGATAAAGAAGATGTGGTACATATATATGATAATTTACTCAGCCATAAGAAAACATGAAGTACTGGGATTTGGACAATGCGGATGGATCATGAGATTGCCATGCAAGCAAAATAAGTGGATGGAAAAGTTGAGAACCATATGCTTTCACTCATATGTGGGATATAAAACTCAAATATTCAAACTTTTGATCAATGTTTCAAGCTGGGAGAGTCAGTTGTCTCCTACTTCTAGGGTTAATTTTCAAATAATCTTAAAACATTCTTGCTAAAAGCACCTTTGTTTTTTCTCATTAAAGTATCATTCTATGCATTGTCTCCTACAACCTAATCATGGTTTTTAAAATCTTTGTCACTTCCCAAGGAGCCTAGATTGACACCACCAAAACCTAGCTTTCCCACTCAAATTTTTTTGAGTAGCAGTTAAAAGTCAAGAGATAGCAAGAAAATGGAAATAACCAAGAACCTGAAAACCATGTTTTGGAGTGCAATTGTGCATAACTGCCATTTACTTATCAAGCCTGTCAGAAGCCAACAGAGCCTTTCAGAAGCTCCATTTACTTTTTTTTTCCTATCCTAATACAAGCTGTATTATTATAAAAGAATAAACATTAACTTATACTGTTAAAAACAACTTTTTACTCCTCATCCCACAAAAAAAAAAAGATCATGCTGCTAGCACCATAGCAATAGATGCTAATTATACAATTACCTTCTTTACTAAAACATCCGCGTGGGTTGCACAAATTTGCAAAGGGCCATGAACGTTTTTTGGTTAATATGAGAAATATAAGTATTGTCTAAAACATGTGTGAAGATATGACAAGATTATACTTCAACATGAATGATTAATTTTTTTGTTTTCTTATAATTTCTGTGCTTCATTCGTTTATTGTTGGATACAAGTTTTATTCCAAAACATCAACAGACTGCAATCTGATTTTTAATCAATCAAAATCTCTGTCTACCTGGGAAAGGTTTGCAAAAGTTGCCTAGTGAGATGGCTAAATCAAGAACTCTGGATTACTTGCTTAAATTGAAACAATTGCACCCTTGTAAGAAGGCCAGATGGAGCTAAAGAAAAAAATTGCCCATCCTATATGAAGTAACAGATTCCTGGCCTTGCTTAAAATCCAAATAGGTAATTAATAGAAAATTCTCTATTTGTCGGCTAGGGAACAATTCAGTGAATTACAACACGACATTCATCACTGCTCTGAACTCTTTTTTCTCATTTTAGAAAAAATAAGTTGTTTTTGCCATGAGGGCCCCTGATGCATTAGCAACTTTGCATCACATTCCTTCAAAATGACTCGATTTCCTGTGCATTGCCTCTCTGCCTAACTTATTTTCTCTCCCCCATTTGCCTCTGTCATCTCTCTACTGCTTCTTTTTTATTTTTATTTTTGCTATCACTAAAAAATAAATTCATTACAGTCCTCTTCTGCCCACTCACCAGATGGTTTGTTTCTTTTTTTTTGATCTCAGATACTGAAAATGTACCAAACACACAACACATACACATACATTCATATGTGTCACACACACACAGAGCTCCCAAAATGATTTTGATATAAAATGGAGGTGGTGGCTTTCGAGTCAAAAATATTTGGCCCTAGATAACAGATACATTTTCATTCTGACAAGTAACAAAGGGAATGATTTATTTATAGTGCTAAAAACAGAAACAATCTGTCCTATAAATTGATACAGGTTTATCTGTTTACCTGATAAAGCAGTATTTATTTAATTTTTCTATTCCTTCCAAAAAGACTTGACGGACTAACCTAATCACACCAGGGAACTTTCTTAGCGGTGAAGCTCCAACTACTTTGTTACTGAAAATAGCACTATAATATGAAATAATGATCTATATCATAAAGCTTTTAACCTGGGCAAATGGCAATATGTATTACAGTGTCTAGCTATTGAATGTATTCTTTACATATTTTAATGCACATTCAAATCTATAAGGTAAGTGAAAATTTTAACTATACATTGGAGATATAATATAACTTAAATTAAAACATAAGCACATAAAGGAAAAGAGATATGAATAGGTGAAGCACAGAGGGTTTTTAGAGCAGAGAAACTATTCTGCATGATACTATAATATTATACATTACTCAAACCATGTAATGTACAGCATCAGGAGTGAACCGTTATGCAAACTGTGGATAATATTTGTCTGATAATAATGTGTCAATGTAGGTCCATTGACTATATCAAATGTCCCACTCTGATGGAGGATGGATGTTGATAATGAAAGAGGCAGAAACTATGCCAGAACTTATTATACTTTCTGTTAATTTTTTTGTGAACCTAAAAATGTACAAAAAAAAAAACAGTTTAAAAGGGAGAAATGGGGCAAATTGGCTGAGAAAAAGAAGGAAGGTGTGTGCTTAAGCATTTCCCTTTATTGAAGAATATGCACACGAAGTCCCGTTTTAAACAGAGGGGGGCGGGTGTTTGAGTTAATGCAAATGTATAATGGATGTTTATTTCTAAGTGAGTTTCTATACCTTTGTACTCTTTCATCTCAAGGTTATTCCTGATGTGAGGAGAGTTTCCTAGTGCCCCTTAAGTTACTTTTCCTTCTATTATCTACTATCACTGATGATAAAACTCTCAGAAAACAAAGGTAGGAAACAATAGTAGAAAACCAAGAATAAAGCATAGCACTTTCTTGTTTTATTGCCTCCAAAGTCTCATTAGAAGTCCTATAATTATAAGATTTTAAACTTTAAACATTCTTATCCCTTAATTTTTAAAGACTTTTAAAAAATGCCTACAGGACCTGGTCTCCTAGGTGGTTTCCCATTCAAGTACTAACCACACTCTACCCTGCTTAGCTTCTGGGATCAGACAAGATTGGGCACGTACAGAGTGGCATGCTGTAGATTCCCTTAATTTTTATTTTTATTTTATTTATTATATTTTTGTTAAGTTTATTGGGGTAACATTGGTTAATACAATTATATAATTTCAAATGTACATTATAAATTGACCATCTATACGTTCGATGTGATTACCACCCAAAGTTCGGTTTCCTTTAGCTACTATATATTTGATCTCTTTACCCAATTCACCCTCCTTAACCCCCTATATTTGACCACTTTACTTCGCCTACCTCCTCCCTGCTTCCCCAGTCCCTACCTCTGGCAACCACTAGTCCATTGTTCATGCCCATGATTTCTCTCTTTGTTTGTTCTGTTCCTTTGTTGCTTTTAGGTTTATATCCCACATATAAGTGATATCATGTGATTTTCAGCTTTTACTGTCTGGCCTATTTTGCTTAGCATAATTTCTCAAGGTCCATCCATTGTTGTCACAAATGGCAGTATTTTATCTCTTCTTATGGTTGATTAATATTCCATCATATATATGTACCACAGCTTCTTTAGCCAATCATCTATCGTTAGGACACTTTACTTGTTTCCATGACCTGGCCACTATGAATAATGCTATAAACATCAGTGAGCAAATATCTTTATGAATATAAGTTGTCAAGTCTTTGGGGTAAATATCCAGCAGATGGATTGCTGGGTCATATAGTAGATCAATTCTTAGTTTTTTTGAGGAACCACCACACTGTTTTCCATAGTGGCTGTACCAATTTGCAGTCCCACCAGCAATATATGAGGGTTTTTTTTCTCCACATCCTCTCCAACATTTGTTATTACTGTCCTGTTTGATTATAGCTATTCTAACAGGTATGAGATGGTATATATAGTTTTGATTTTTATTTCCCTAATAGCTAGCGATGTTATGCATCTTTTCAATATTTGTTTTGGCCATTTGTATGTCCTCTAGGGAAACTGTCTGTTCAGGTCCTCTGCCCATTTTTTGATTGTATCATTTGTTTATTTTGTTGTTATTAAGTCATGATGTTCTTTTTATATTTTGGATATTAGGCTTTTATTTGAGGTGTTGCCTGCAAATATATTTTCCATTCAAATGGTTGTCTCTTTTACTTGTTGACAATTTCTTTTTGATGAGCAGAAGCTTTTTTAGTTTAATGTAGTCCCATTTATTTATTTACTTCCCTCGTCTTTGAGGTCAAATTTGTAAAATCCTCTGTAAGTCCAAGGTCCTCGAGTTTCGTTCCATGTTTTCTTCTATGCATTTTATTGATTCCAGGCTTTTTCAGGTCCTTAATCTATTCTGAGTTTATTTTGTTTTGTGGTGATAGATAACAGTATAGTTTCATTTTTTTTTTGCAGGAGGCTTTCCAGTTTCCCAGCACCATTTATTGAAGAGGCTTCCTTTCTCCACTGTAGTTTTTGGCTTTTTTGTCGAAAATTATTTGCCCATATACATATGGGTTTACTTGCAGACTCTCAATTCTGTTCCACTGGTCTGTGAGTCTGTTTTTCTGCCAATACCATGCCATTTTGATTACTGTCACTTTGTAGTATAATTTGAAGTTAGGCAGAGTGATGTCTCCAGCTCATTCTTTTTCCTCAGCATGGCTTTGCAATTTGGAGTCTTTTGTGTTTCCATACAAATCTGTTGATTGTTGTTCTATTTCTTTAAAAAATGCCAATAGGATTTTGATGGGGATTGCTTTAAATCTGTATAATGCTTTAGTAATATGGTCATTTGAACTATGTTGATTCTTCCAATCCAAGAACATGGAATATCTTTCCATTTCTTTGTATCTTCTTTGATTTCTTTTAATAGGATCTTATAGTTTTCATTATATAGTCCTTCAGATGTTTGGTTAAATTTATTCCTAGGTATTTTATTCTTTTTAGTTGCAATTGCAAAAGGAATTATTTTTTTCACTTCTTTTTCTGACACTCCATTCTTAGAGTGTAGGAAACATGGATTTTTGAACGTTGATTTTGTATCAGAGACTTTACTGTATTTGCTTATTGTTTCTAGTAGTAGTTCTTGTGGAGTAGTTAGGGTTTTCAATATAGAGAATCATGTCATTGTAAATAGTGACAGTTTGACTTTTTATTTCCTATTTGGATGCCTTTTATATCTTTCTCTTGCTGATTATACTTGTTAGGACCTCCAATGTTATATGAAATACAGTGGTGATAGTGGACAGCCTTGCCTTGTTCCTGATCTTAGAGGGTAGGGTTTTGATTTTTCACCATTAAGTACAATGTTGGCTGAGGGCTTGTCATAGATGGCATTTATAATGTTAAGGTACTTTCCTTCTATACTGATTTTGTTAAGTGTTTTGATCATAAGTGGATGCTATACTTGTCGAAGGCTTTTCTGCATCTATTGATTTGATCATATGATTCTTATTTTTTAATTTGTTTATGTGGTGTATCACATTAATCTATGTTGAGCCATCCCTGTGCTTCCGGGATGAGGCCCACTTGATCGTGGTGTATAATCTTTGTAATATGTTGCTATATTCGGTTTGCTAGTATGTTATTTAGGACTTTTGTATCTGTGTTCATGAGGATATTGGCCTGTATTTTTGTGGTGTGTTTTATCTTTACCAGGTTTTGGTATCAGAGTAATATTGACTTCATAAAATGAATTGAGAAGTATTGCCTCCTCTTCAATTTTTTCAGAGTTTGAGGAGAATAGGTATTAAATTTCTTTGAATGTTTGGTAAAATTCACTGGTAAAGCCATTTCGTCCTACACTTACTTTTTGGTTGATTTTTGATGACTGTTTCAATTTCCATACTGCTAATCAGTCTATTTAGATTTTCTAGATCCTCTTGATTCATTCTAGGAAGATATATCTTTCTAAGCTGGTCCATTTCTTCTAGGTTATTAAATTTGTTATTCTATACTTTTCATAGTATTCTTCCATGATCCTTTGTATTTCTGCAATGTCAGTCATAATTTCCCCTCTTTCCTCCCTGATTTTGTTTATTCATGTCCTTTCTTTTTTTTCATTAGTGAGTCTAGCCAGTGGTTTGTCAATTTATTTAAACTTCTCAAAGAACCAGCCTTTGTTGCATTTATTTTTTCTATTGTTATTTATTTTCAGTTTCATTGATTTCTGCTCTAATTTTGATGATTTCTTTCCTTCTGCTGACTTTAGGCTTCATTTGTTCTTCATTTTCTAGTTTTTTGTGATGAAGTGTTAGGTTGTTTATTTGGGCTGTTCTTATGTTTGGAGATAGGCCTGTAATGATATGAACTTTTCTCTTAGGATCACTTTTGCCATGTCCCAAAAGTTCTGATATGTTGTACTATCATTATAATTCATTTCTACATATCTCTTGATCCCTCTTTTTATTTCTTCCCTGTTCCAGTTATTCTTCTGCAGCATGTTGTTTAATCTCCATGTATTTGTGTTCTTCCCACTTTCTGTTTGCAGTTGATCTCTAGTTTCAAAGCATTATGGTCAGAGAATATGGTTGGTATGAGTTCACCCTCATATTTGTTGAGGCTATCTCTGTGTCCCAGTGTGTGTTCAATTCTTGAGAATGTTCCATGTTCACTAGAGAAGAATGTATAAGCAGCTGTTAAAGGATGGAAAGCTCTGTAAATGTCAATTATTTCTAATTATTTCTAGTTGGTGTAATGTGTCATTTAAGGATGTTATTTCCTTATTGATCTTCTGTTT
Organism: Eonycteris spelaea; assembly: GCA_003508835.1. NCBI lineage: Eukaryota > Metazoa > Chordata > Mammalia > Chiroptera > Pteropodidae > Eonycteris > Eonycteris spelaea. Next base: position 2,784,876 of record PUFA01000127.1, on the reverse strand, counting down.
GGATGATCTGTCCATATCCGACAGTAGAGTATTTAGGTCCCCTACTACGATAGTGTTTTGGTCTGTTTCTCCCTTAAGTTCAGTTAGTAATAGCTTTACATATTTCAGAACTCCTTGATCGGGAGCATAGATATTAATAGGTGTTATGTCTTCTTAGTGAATAATTCTCTTTATCATTATAAAATGTCCCTCAGTACTTTACCTTTTTGATTTTGAAGTCTATTTTGTCCAACATTAGTACGCTACTCCCGCTTTTCTCTGAATGCCATTTGCTTGAAATATCATTTTCCACCCTTTCACTTTGAGTCTATATTTGTCTTTGGAGCTGAGATGTATCTCCTGTAGACAGCATATGGTCGGGTTTTGTTTTTTGATCCATTCTGCAACTCTGTGCCTTTTTATTGGTGAGTTCAGTCCATTAACATTTAGGGTGATTATTGAAATATGAGTCTTCTTATAGCTATTTTATCTTTTGCTTTTTGGTAGCTCAGTGTTTCCATTGCTCCCTTGTTTTATGATTCTGTTTTATTTATTTTGGTTGGCTTTTGTAGGTTTTGTCTCTGGTTCTTCTTGTTTTATGTTACATACTTCAGTTCTGAATTTTTGGTGTGTGGTTACCATTACAAATATGAAAAAGATAGTTTTATATATACAGTTGTCCATTTTCTTCTGTGTGTGTCTTATCTCCTTTCCCCTTTGTGAATTTGGATCTTTGAATCTTCCCCTTTTCAGTCATTGTTATCCCAATTTGTCCCTATGTATGCTGAACATTCATTTCTATCCTGCTATAGCAATTCTCTTCTTATTATTTAAGCTTATAATGCTCTGTTCTTAGTAAGGATTACCCTCCTCTGCTTCTATTTGCTTGATAATCACTTTACTCTTAATTATGTTTGGTTTTTTTTTGACATTTTGTTTTAGGTGAGCTGACCCCTCTCAGTATTTCCTGTAGTGCAGGCCTTGTAGTGGAGAATTCCCTCAATTTTGTATGTCTGAAAAGGTCTTAATTTCTCCTTCATATGTAAAGGAGAGCTTAGCTGGATACATAATTCTAGGCTAGTAGTTTTTTTCACTTAATAGGTTAAATATTTGATTCCATTATTTTCTGGTTTGTAAAGTCTGCGCTGAGAAGTCTGAGGATAATACCTTTATAAGTTACTGTTTTCTTCTCCCTGGCTTCCCTGAGAATTCTATCATTGTCATTGATTTTTGATAACTTTAATACAATGTGTCTTTGTGAAGGCCTTTTGGGGTTGAGATAATTGTGTGTTCTGTTGACTTCTTGAATTCCAAGCTCCAGCTTATTCCTTAGAGTGATTTAAAATCTAGAAGCTCTACACAGTCATAGCTCCCTTTCCTTCCCACAAGCAAGAATAAGCTTCATTGTTTAACAAGCCCTAGCATCTTTCCACCTAAATAAATATTTGTCTCCTTTCCACTCCACACAGCTTCCTTATTCCACAGTCTCATTATTTCTCATTTCAGGCTGTGGTAAATTTCTTACCATTTATCTCTTTCTCCACATTCCAAATCAGTTTTCTAGAAACACAAAGCAAAATTTGTTACCCTTTTTTTAAAAATCTTTCTATGAATCTCCATCACCTCCAAAATTAAATGCTACACCTTTACTTCATATGCAAGTAATGAGTGATCTTATACTCTGCATTCCTCTTCAGCTTCATTTTTCACCACTTCTCCCCTTTCACATTCTGGGGTTCAATTTGTGAAAAGGAGAAAATGCTCTTTATTATTCATTATGATTCTCTAATATGCCCTCTACTTATTGGTATTTGCTGGAGCATGCTTACCCTACTGCCCTGTCCCAGTGTAAGGTTCGGCCTCTCAACATACAGAGTCTGGCTCAGGAATAACAGGTGTCCTTTATTGAAAGGCAAGCGGTCCCGGGAGAGGTTCTCTGGTCCGAGTCCCAAGGAGAGGTACCGGAGAAGTCGCACCCGGGCAGGGTCAGGGCAGGGTTTTAAGGGTCACGTCGAGGAAGGGGAAGATTAAAAAAAGGCAAAAGTATAGCGTGGGCTCTTCCATTGGTGCAGCGGTTTGGCACCACAGGTGTAGTCCTGGCACCCGTGGATTGGTCCATGGGCCTCAGGTGGCTAGCAGGCGGGAGCTAGGGGCGGGGACCTGTCCCTGGGCAAGCCTTGGGGCCTTTTCTGGGAGTGCTGGCCTTACACCCAGATCTTCCAAGCTGACTCCTCCTCATCTCCCCAGACTCAGGCAATATGTTGTTTATTCCATAGAACCTTATGTAGTGGTTCTAAACTTGTTGGCACCAGGGACCAGTGCTTCTATAAGAATCTAATGCCTGGCGATCTGCGATGGAGCTGAGATGGTGATGCTAGTGCTAGATAGCAGCTGCAAATAAAGGTGAAGCTTAGTTAGCTGGCCCACTGCTCACCTCCTGCTGTGCAGCCCAGTTACTAGCAAGCCACATACTGGTACTTAACAGGCCACAGACCAGTACCAGTCCACAGCCTGGGGGTTTGGGGACCCCTGTTATAGAGGATGAAGGCTGGGTGACTGGATGACCACACCCAGTACTTGTATCTTATCATCAGGGAGGGTTTTCTAATTTGCATCTCTATAAAAGCTGTGGTCCAAAGGAAGGAAAAGCAGAGCCAAATCTCAATCCTAGTCAATTACCAACCCCTTAGGTTTAGCTAATTTGTATAATAACAGCTACTTGAAGGAGTAAAGAGCACTACCTCAGGAACATTCGCATAAAGGGTATTTTACATTACACAGGATAGGAACCCTGAGATCCACAAAGGTCCCTGGGGCATTGTCCCACCACCCAGGCAAAGCTGTCTGTCTCTCTAGAGTGTTCTTGAAAGGAAGGTGCATTGTAGAGGTTCTGAGAGGAGTCTCTCAAATATGATTGTTAGGTCGGTGGGGATGGGGAGGGGCGGTGAGGGGAGCGGGAAGGGCCAGCCCGTTGCCTACCTGGAGATTTCCCAGCTTGATATCAGAATCCAGACCTTCCAGCAGGACATCAAAGTTCATAGTCCAAATGATAAGGGCCCAACCTAAGGCCCTGGCACCACCACCCTAATCCGGATGCTCAATTAGCATTCAATTAACATTCCCACATTCATTTAACACTCCCCCATTCAATTAACGCTCCCCCATTCTATACCCTATTCCCACATAACCCCATAAAAACTACCCTCCCGCCTAAGGGCGTGACTTCTCTGGCTCCTCTCCTCTCAGGAGCAGTGAACCTCGGCAGGGAGCCCTCTTCCAATAAAGGCTTGCTTTTAAAACTTCTCTGCGTGTCCTGCGTTTACCGTACCATGATGGTCAAAGAAATGCCTGGGCAGCCACTTGACAATAAATGCTAAGTAATTCAGTAAGAATTCAGAAAGTCTAAGCTTGTCTGTGATCACTCATGACACCAAAGACAGCAAAGTTAATGCAGCTCTATGCCCCTCACTTTGACCATTTGAATCGAAGGTCCCTCCTTTGTCCATCAACCATACCTTTCACCCTGGAAGAAGGCACTGGTCTCCTAGCAACCTCCTAACACCTCCTGGAGCTCTTCTAAGAACTCATCAAGATAAGAAATGTTTTACTTAGTGCCTGATAAATAGTAACACTTAATAAGTGTTTGATGAGTGAATGAAAACATTTTAAGAAATACCACTTCTAGTACAGGTGATTCCTCTCTATTTTGAAATCAATAGCTAAGTATGTTGTGTGTGTGTGTGTGTGTGTACCTCACATTGAAACTACCGTGACGAATACCAGCTCAGTTTGTTATGTTCAGTGTTTCCAGGTGATAATTTCCTCTCCTAGTTATTTTTTTCTTTCCCTCTGAGTCATTATTTTTCCCCTTCTTTTTAAAAAATACCTTTCTGGTTCTGCTTCTAAAAGTTGGTTAAATATAAAGACCTATTTAATGAAATAAATTTGTGTGAGACAAGGAGTCTTTTTGCTCATTTCTCAGAGCCTAGAACCACTACACAATATTCAGTTCAGACTTTCAATTTCCATTAAACAATTACATTTTAATTCTTTGAATTCCATCTAGTATATCATCTTTTGTAAAACTTTAACAAATTCAGCAAAATAATTGCAATTTCTTCCTTCGAATTGTGTTAAGTGGGTTTAAACTTACAAGTTTACCAAAAATGGTCCTAGAAAAATTATTAATATTTTTCATAATTTGCATTGTTTTTCAAATACTCAGTGTAATGCCCTGGTTTGGAACTCCATGAGCCAAGAAGGAAACTGACACCGATGCAAGCGCAAGAGGGAGTTTACTGACAAATCGAGTTTGGACCCCACTCATTCACTGACGCAACAGTGGTTGAGAGGAGCCCCGACCGAGGGGCTGGGACCTAATTTAAAGGGTAAAACCGCAAGCCTTGGGAGATGCCTTGGCGTTACCTGATTGGAGGGTTAGGTTGACCTTTAAAGGGATTGGGTGGTAGGTTGTTGGGTCCGCGTGTGCAAAAGGGGGTCGTGTGCAGTGGGGCTGCATATAGAGGGGCCATGCGCAGTGGGGCTGCATATAGAGGGGGCCGTGTGCAGAAAGGGCCGAGTGCAGAAGGTGCCGGGTGCAGTAATCAGAATATGTGCAGGAGGAAATAAGGGTGGGGGTGCCTTAAGGGCCCACTGATTAGCTGGCTTGGCTGGTTTGGCCAGGTGGGAAGGCATTGTTCTTGACCACTGGCCTTTGGGGAACTTTTTGTATAATTCATCTTGGGATCACTCAGAAAAATGGAATCATTCCAGTCTTTCACTCAGGCTTGTAAATTTAAAGACAAAGAAATATGAGTAAAACATTATACTATATTCATATATCACCCATCCACTTCCTGCAATTTAGCCTCAAATCTGCAAGGGGTATGATTGCAGTAGGTGGTGTGAAGTTTATCCTCATTTATCACATTTGCAGAAATACACACATGATCAAATTGTTGAGTTTGATTTATAATTCACAAATTCAAACCACAGATGATCCATTTTAAAGATGACTTAAATACCTAAAATCTAGGCAAGCAAAAATAGAGAAGCAGGGCATTGATCAAAGGAACCAGATATAGATTGACTGTATTTTGATTCAATGCCCAGTAAGACATTAAAATATTTAGACAGATAGATGTCTAGGTAGATAGAAAGCTACAGGGAGATAGATCTGTTGAATACAAGAACAAAAAGTTAGGTAAAAACTACTAGCTTGGCAATAAAAGGTCATATTTACTCTGATTTTTAATTAAAACTAAGAACAGAATAACAAATGTTCTCTTGTAAATTTTTGGGTCTAGCATACACATAATTATAAGTGACTATTAAAAGACTTTAGGCTTGTGCTTCCCAGTTTCTTTGTCTTACACCACACTTGTCCAGAAAGACACTAATGAGTTTCACCAATTTAGTGAAAGCTCCTCATTTTGTTCTTTTTAGTATCTTTGCAGTGGTTATAAATAAAGGTGAGGAATTAAAGCATTTTAAAAAAATGCTAAGCACATTAATTTGCAAGTCTTATTAGTATCTCAGAAAATCACAAGTAGTATAAATAACAGGTGATATGAAATTGTCATAGTAAAACTCAAGAGCCTTGTTTAGTCTATTTAGTTCATTCAGGGATAAAGTTCCTAGTGTTACATTTTTATGGCAATCACTAAAAATAATATTTTGGAGTGATTTTTATGCAACAGAATTTCAAAATCTCTTATTTATCCCAACATAATTATATTAGAGTAAACCAATTAGGCTAACTTTTATTTAAAAGTTATTAAAGGAAAATGAGTATATGACAAAGTCTTTAAAGAAATCAAAATGTAATCCAAACAAAGACCTCTACTGAGTTGATGCAATATGTCATTTTCTCTATCATATATCGGATAGGAGTTAGTGTTCAAAATATAAAGAAGACAAACAGCTCAAAAACAAAAACAACCTGATTAAAAATGAGTAGAGGAGCTGAAAAAACACTTTTCCATAGAAGACATACAGATGGCCAACAGGAACATGAAAAGGTGCTCAACCTCACTAATTATTAGAGAAATGCAAATCAAATTCACAATAAACTATCACCTCACACCTGTTAGAATGGCTATCATCAAAAAGATAAGAAATAACAAGTGTTGGGAAAAGTGTGACTAAAAGGAAACACTTATGCCCTGTTAATGGGAATGTAAATTGGCGCAGCCACTATGGAAAACAGTATGGAGGTTTCTTAAAAAAAATAAAAAATTGCCCGTTCCTTTACTTCTCTATGAGTAGAAACTGGACCAAACTCCTGCATCTATTCACTATGTGGTGATTTGAAACATGGGCCTAGATTATTAATTAACATCCTAGATTGTCTGAATTACCTAATACTACCACATGTAGCTTTAAAAAATGAAAAACAAATTTTAAAAAAAAGGTAAAATGAGAAAGAAAGGTCATTTCCTCTAACTACGAACAGTAGTTTCTCTGAAACAAATGAAGGCAAATATTTCACTCAAGGTCTTTCATCATCTGGACCAGCCTAACCTCCTTCTCCCACTGTACCCTAGAATTCAGCTCCAGTGGGTTAACAGGGGTCTGAATCTTCTGCAGAGGATCTCACTTTTCTACTCAGATTATCCCTTTCTGCACAGGTAACATCCTAGTCATCCTTCATGGCAAAGTTCATACATTGCCTCTAGGAAGTCTTCCTACTGCGCCACTTCCCCTCAGTTGAATCAATCAATTTCTTACTCTTTTCCCTTTGTTTCCACAGCATCTGTTCCTACCACTTTTATAAAAAGCCTCCCATTATTTCAGGGTCAGCTATGTACACCCACCTCTTCTGTTAAGCAGGCCATTGCAAAGACCTAACTACCTTCTGTTTCTTAGTGGAACACGGTAAGCACTTATAAATGTAAGTTGCATTAAACAAGAGTCACATTCAGAGTGCTAGCTATGATCTTTATCACTTTTAAATGCATTTTATAAGATATAAAATGTCACTCCTATCCAGTGTAAGTATGGATGTGTGAAGCAACAGCAAGCACCATGACTACCTTTTCTATTAGAAGCCTGTCCCACGAAGCGACTGCGGCACTTTAGTGCAATGCTAGGACTGGGTAACCTCCAGAAATCAGCTCAGCAAACGCGTATTTTTTCAGGAAGCTAAGCCTTGTTCTTAGTATGCTGTGGCAGAATGCAAACAGGTCAGGCTGTCTCCCCAGGGGTCCATTGAAAATACTGCTTACTGCTTACTCCCCAGAACAAGCTGTCACTGAGCTTTGCTAGGTCCTTTACATTCCTGAAGGATTTCCTCCTTCTCTTCCTCCAATAAGTTTAGTATCCCTGCATCCAATACTAGTATAGGCTTCAAATTTATACTGTCAGCTAAACCACAAAGAAATAATGACTAAAATGTAACCAAATAAGCTTAATATATAGGCAATTTTGGAAGGAAAAAATAAAGGGAAATCTCCAGGTGCTAGCAATGAAACAGAAACTCAAAGACAAAAATATCATTTTGTGTCCCAATTTAATGGAGCCATAGAAATACTAGCTCTAAAATTAGTCTCCAGTTTCTGAGAGAAAAGCATGGCCTGGAGGCCTGGTGAGACAGGTAGCTGACACTTAACATTCCCATTCATACCCAGGGCCCTAGAATAGGGCCCCCTTTATGAACAAGGGCCTGGAAACTCTCTTATTGATCATCTTTCAGGGAAACATGAAAAAGTTTCTATTCAGGACTATGAGTATCAATTCTATTATCAAAAACAAAACTCTAAATCCGAAATTTATTTAAGTTCAGGGAACATTTAGCTACCTGGGTGGTGTAAGATTCTTGAATTCAGATATCAACACAAATATTGATAACAGCTTAATGAGAACTCATTGGAATCTTAGCAGAAACAAAGGTAATACTATTTTGGAGAGGCTGTTCCATAATCCAGGATGCATTAACTCCCACAATTAAGCAAACAACAATACTAAAGAAGTGTTTTCAATTTTTAAGAAAGTTATAAAACAGACAAGAAGATAAACAACCAAGAGTGTACCAAAAACAACAACAAAAAGAGTAAAGAAGGATTAACATCCTCAACGATTTGATGCAATAGAGCAATCTGAAAAAGATTTTAAATACTTAAAAAATTGACAACACTATAAAAATTGATATAACAATAGCATAAAAATTAGACTGATAATAACAAGTAGCCAAAAAAAACCCCCATATGTTTAAAAATGAAAAGCACAGTTCAAAATAATCTATAGATCAAACAACAACAACAACAACATACTGTAAATTAGAATCTACTAAGAATTAAATGATAATAAAAACACTATGTATCGAAATTGTGGTGTATAGATGAAGCAGTACCTAGTATAAGAAGTGTTGCTTAAATGTATATATTAGAGGAAAAATTAACTAAGAATTTAACTCAAAAGCTGGATAATAACAACAAAATAAACCCTAAATAGGTAGAAATAAGAAATTTAGTAGCATTTAATGAAACAAAACAAAAAAATAAAGATGTAGAATTTTAAAAATTTTTAAATAAATAGATTAAGAAATATAGACCAACTTTTATGTCTCCCAACATAAAAGGAAAAAGGCATAAATAAATGACATTATCAGTGAATATGAGGATAGATAAAAATGCAAATAAAAATATATTAGATACTATAGAAAAAACTATATGCTAAAAAATATTAAAAGGTAGAAATACAGAAAATTTTCCATAGTATAAAAATACAAAATTATTTTATGCAGAAATAGAAAATAAAAATTCTAAAGAATTTGAATCTTACCCACAGTTCAAAAATAATTTGAATTTTACCCACTAGAAGATGACAGGACAAGGTAGTTTTAAAGATGAGATTATATGAATAATCTAGGAAAAAAGGTAATGTCAATATTATACATAAACTGTTCTGAGAAATATAAAGTGAGAGATAACTCTCAATTCATGAGGTAATATAGACTTCAACAGAAAATCAGACAAGCCAATCATGAAAAAGAAAGTTTAGGCTAAACCTACTTTTAAACATAAATGCAAAAATTCCAAATAAAGCATTAGCAAATCAAATCAAGCAATATATTTTTAAAAGTAATGATGCATTGAGATACAGCTTATATTAACTAACTAGAGCCTATCCCAGAAATAAAAATACATATTAGAAAGATATTACAAAATTTTTTTAATATAAATTGCCACATTAGTAGATACAAAGGGATGTTATTTTATAATTTGATATAATACAAAAACGACAGTCAATAAAATGTAATTTTCATGATACAAACTCTTAGATAACTAGGAATAGGAGAAAAAAAAACATGTAAAAATGTCTACAAAAAAACTTAGAACAAACAATAAACTTAATAATGAAAATTAGAACATTTTTCCCTAAGTGTAAGAAAAAGACAAACTTGCTATTTATTATTTCTTGCATCAAAATGCTACTGGAGACATAGTACTATGCACATTTATGAAATAAATTTGTCTATATATTACAGAAAACATAAATAATATGGCCTTAAAGAAGATGGTAGAGGTTTTTTTTTTTCCTTTTGCTTAAAAGAAATCCTGATATAACCAGTTGTTGACTTCAAATTGTAATTCCTCAAATTCGTCAGGGGCCAAGTTTCTTCTTTCATTCTGTTCCACCATTTTCTACATTTATACATTCGCAGAGGTACTTCATGATCCTGAAATGGAGCCTGGTGCTCCAAGCATCACATCCATATTCTAAGCATCAGAAAAGAAGACACGAGAAAAGCAAAAGGATGTCATTAAATGATGAAACAGACGATTCCTAGATGGGCAAGCTTAACATTTTAAACATGTTAATCCTCCTAAAAATTAATCTGTAAATTCATAAAAATCCAATAAAAATTTGTTTTGTTTCATTTGTATGGAATAAACAAAATTTATATGGAAGAACAAAACACTCGGTATATGCAAGATAATTATTAAGAAAACTAAGGTAGACCTGCTCTAACGAAATAACAACATATTATAGACCTGTAGTAATTATGATGGTGTTATAGTAATATAAGAATAACCAAATAGAAATATAAAACAAAGAGTTCAGAAGCAAACTCTCACTCATATTTGAAAAGTTGACATAAGATAGAGACAGCATTGCATAGTGTAGAAGCAATAGACCACTTAATAAATCATGTCAGGGTAATGGTTAGCTATGTAAGGAATTAATGAACTTAGATTCTATATCACAGCATGAAAAAAATTTAATTCTTTTAAAAGAAAATGTTGAATGTATTTATGGCTCCAGGATAGTGAAATATATTTTAAACAAGACACAAAATGTATAAACTTATTTTAAAAAGTTAATACATTTTACTAAATTAAAATTTAAAACTTCTGTTCATCAGAAGAGAACTCTTAAAATACAAAGACAATCTCCACACTGGAAGAATATATTCACCATACTTATAACTGACAAAGAATTGATATCCCAACTGTATCATAAATGCTTACTAATCAATAGGAAAAAAAAATGACATAATAGAATAATGATCAAAGAGACAATCACACATCAAAGTAAATCTTAAAGTCTAATAAACAAGAAAAATCATATAAAAACTCTTCAAAGATTTTTTTTATATTTATCAATTAGGCAAATATTTAAAAGTCTAATATCAAGTGTTGACAAGAACATGGGGAATTAGTAATTAATATATTTGGCTGTTGGGAGTATAAATTGGAGAATAATTTGGTAAAATTTAAGTTAAGATATCAATGTTTTCAACCTAGTGATGCCACTTATAGGTATATATCTAGGGAGACTCAAATGTGTACAAGACCTTTAAAAATATTGATGGCAGTATTTTAAAAGAGGAAAAAATTAAAACAATTTTAGAGGGTATGCTACTTGGAGGATTACTGGGAGAATAAATAAATTATTGTATATTAAATCAATGGGATCCTATACAGCATTTTAAAACAAGCTGACTCTACGTACATCATTATGAATAAATTTTGAAAATATAGTTTCCTAGGATGGGAGATACAGGAATACAATTTGTATTAATTTGTTAGTGATGTCTCAGGCCCACTTCCTTTAATAAAAGGCAAGCACTGAGGATTTCTAAGGAATGGAGAAAAATGGCCCCTGAGAAAGCAATAAAGACCCTAAGTTTTCCTAAAACTAAAATTTTCTTAAAATAAGGCCAAACATGATAACTTAGAACTGCCTACTATTCTCTTACTTCCTTTAATGTAAGGAAATGGTCTGAAGTGATATTCTTGTTCCCATTTCTTGTGTCTGCTATGTCTACAGCTCCTTGTTCTGCCTTTATAGAACTGAGACATTATGTATCCTTACCCTGAAGGCCCCTTACTTACTTTATATTTTCCACATAGCAAATAGCAGTGTCTTCAGTCAGAAGTTCACAAGCAAATCTTATTTTCAGCAGTTTCTACAACAGAAAAGAAATTTAAGTCAAATATTCTTACTGTTGAATTTAGTAACTGAACTTATTTAGTAATCATTTTTCCCAATGAATGAAATAGTCAGATTCAATCAAACATGCTGAGGTTTTTGTACATAGCTATGTACATAAATCACATAAAGAAAAAAACTCTCTGTAATAAAATGAGAGTAAGTCAAAGTCTTGTTTGAGATTTTTTTTCAATAATAAAATACATTATATTATTCAATATATATACTGGTCATTTAAATACTAAAAAAAAAACAAAAATATAGTTGAGAGAACAAATACACAACTATTTTTATATATAAACTTAAATATAGATAATTCTATATGTTGTTTGTGAATACTTAAGCATGTAGCAAAAAATAAAACCTCATAAACCTCAGAATAGCAATTACTTCCAGAAAAGACAAATCAAGCACTTTATCTAAAAAAAAAAATAAATAAAAACTGAAAATATCTAAGCAAGTGAAACAAAAAGTTAGCATGCAAAATCTCATACAAATACAAGAATATCTGTTATTTATATCATTCTCTATACCTTTGTATGTTTTAAATATTTATTTTAAAAAGAAAATGAATGAAAAATACTTGGTCTTCATAAAAACCTTGAAAAATATGACATAATCATTAAAAAAGAAATAATCACCCTTAGTTAGTTTGTCTGTATTTCCTTCCAGGTAGTGTCCATGAGTATTTTATATAGTTAAGAACATAATTTATGATCACTTTTCTATTGTTTTTGTTTACTCAATACAATATAAGCATTCCCCATGTTATCATAATGATGGCACAATGTTACATTAAATATTAGTGCAATGATGTGTCCAGCTAGTCTATATTTGGGGGCATTTGGTTTTCTCTCATTTTTCTCAATTATGAAAAAATGGATGTAAAAAACTCTTTGTAATAAGATTTTCTGTATTTCTGATTACTCTGAAAATTTTTCTAATTTTATAAAACTTATAAGAACTTAAAAGTAAACCTTAGTAAGAATGGCAAAGCTTTCAAACAAATCTTGATTTTAATAACAGGTACATATAAATGTACTATTTTTGACAAAACTCAAGGTAGCTCCTCACTAAGAGATTAATTTGTGTGCTGCAGGACCTGTATTAGCTCTTGTCACTTCTGAAACTCACTCGAAGTTGATTACCAGCTGATTAAAAATAAATAGCTGGAAAATCTTTTGTCTCCATGGGGGAATCTGGGCTATGGTGTGGGTCTCCCTGGACACCACTTTCCTCTACAGGACCAATTCCATATACCCCAGGTGGGAACCCCAGGGCAGCTGTAATATGTGATGTGACAATGAAATGCTAATACAGAAGATTAGAAGAGATCCAGGAAATGTGAAAAATAGACCTTACAAAAAGCAGGCATATAGGCCAACAAAAAGAAAATCATTATTATTTAATATTATTTAATATTTATTATTTTAAAAACTCCCAGCATGAGAATCATGTAATGCATAGAAAGTCTAAACATCATTTCTCTTCAGTGACAAAAAAAAATTCAGTAACTTTGGCAAAAAAAAAAAAAAAAAATTTAACCCTTCTCCCTTTGAATATAGGTATATTATAGAAATGAGTGGAAAACTTTATTAGTTCACAATTACATTTTTCTTAGCAAACTTTTTAACAAATATGAGTCCTACATTTCAAAAGATGAAAATAAAAATGTTTTTCCCTTTAAGCTTATACGGCAGAAAAAAATATAATAATAAAACATACATCCCTATTTTTTAAGAGCAAAGGTTTTTTTGACTTTTGATGATGATGATGATGATGATGATGATGATGATGATGATGATGATAATTAGAACAAACTCTAGTGGTAAGTGGGCAAAAGTCTTTGAAGAACTTTCCTCTTACAGATTTGCAGGGGAAATAATTTTTATTGTGTCCAAAGACTGACTTTGCAAAGCCAGGAGAATGAACAGAAAACTTCTGGAGGAGCAGGGACTAGAACTTTTCAAGGATTCCTCATTATTCTGCAGCCTACAAGCAAGCCTTAGCAGTCAACCCTCCAGCAGACAACCTTAGTAACTCTCATGTCAGCACCCACATCCTCCTACAGTACAGAGATCATTAGCTTTGCATTTCAAAGGCACTTTACAAACATTAACCAACTAACATGAGTCAGTACATAAATATCAATAAGAAGGCAGAGCAAGAGTACAGTTATATAAAATCCCTAACTAACATGTGTTTAAACGTTTGGAATTTACAATCTAATTTTAGTAAATGCCTTACTCTGTAACAAAATATAAAGATTAAAGTTATTAATGACATTAAGTTACATTATTATTAGAGAGTAGCTACATAATTCATTCTGAATGAAACTTACGGGAAATTTGTTCTCTGCCCTCCTCCAAAAGGAAAGAAAGAAAAGAAAAAACAACATTTAGGCAAACCCTGTTTTTCAGCCAACAATAGGTGGAAATTTTGAAAGGGTCTTCTAAAGACTCAGTGTCCTCAACTAAGATCTATGGAAGCAATGTGCTATGGAATGAACTAGCAGTTTGTGTTCATTTTGAGCCTATTATGTATCATGCCTATTGTGATTGAGTTCATTCATTTTTGCTTTATGATTTATTTTTGGCAAAGTAATTTATACTTTTTGGTAACTTATTTGGTAATTTAGACTTATTTACACTTTATAAGTAACAACAATACTATCTGTCTTGGTTATTATGGGCAAAATTAGTTTAATCATCAGCTTGACTAGAAAATAAAGCTCAAAAATTGTCTTAAAATATTTAATTCCTTTGTATCTATCATTAAAGATGAAATTTTGTTACTTTCTATTGCCACAGTAACAACTCTGAGTAATACATCAGGTAAATATATGAGAAAAAATGGTGAGATGCCTTACCTAGCTCATTCATTCCTTCTACGTAAAAAGTAAGGTACTGTTCTAATAGAACATTACTAAAATAGAGCTTTGACTGTAGAATGAGCATAGTATTAAAATTAGTTTAATATGCTAATTATATATATATGCCTATTTTCATATATATATATATGAAAATAGGCATTGCTACACCAATCTTATCTGCACTGCTTTCTCAAAACTCTCAAAAAATTAGATTAAGAGAAAGGGCATGCATAGAATCCATCTGAAAGAGAAGTAAAATATATCTTTAGCATCTCCTGCACGTTTTAGGCCTTTACTTGCCTTTGTTATGATTTTCTTAGTGTATTACATTTTTCATTTCTTTCTTAGGAAAGATAAAGATTAACTTGCAAATATTCTATAGCAATAATTACAGCAACGATCCGGGAAAACCTTAAATGAATAATAATCTAGTCTAATAACTAGACTATCAAGCCAAAAAATTAAAAGACGTAGAACAAGAACTATATGGTCAAGGTAAAGAGTACATATTTGGGGATTGGATAAATTTTAACTATAAACCTTGGCTTCAGGTTCAAAAACCTAAATCTCTTTCTTAGATTGTTTCTTCATCTGTAAAATAACAGTATTACAAGCCTTTAAGAATTAAATTATCTAATCATGTGAATGGGTCTAATATAGTATATGGCAAATAGAAGCTAAGGAATGTAAAGGAATAGAGGGATGGTTGTATGGATGGGTTACAAGATAGATAACATGATAGATGATAGTTGATAGATGATAGATAGATGATAGACAGATGATAGATTAGATAGAGAGAGAGAGAGAGAAAGAGAGAGAGAGAGAGAGAGAGAGAGAGAGAGAGAGAGAGAGAGAAAGAGAGAATGATAGATAACCTCCCTATTTTAACCATTCCCTTCTTATGACAACTTTAGACCATGAATTATTCGCAGTTATTTATTGTCATCAACAACAGTGGAAAATTTTATCTGAAATTGGTGCCCAGTACTGGCAACCTTAGAAGATTTGAGACAGGGGAACAGGAAGGAATAAAGGCAACCATAGAAAATCATCCCCTGCCCTCTACTTGTGATAACGAGTAAAATATTATCAATCTTTAAAGGCCTTCACCTAGAAATACTATTCTGACTAATATATTAACATCATGGGAATTTCTCTAGTATGAGAAATTCATCCACTCTATTACAGTGTGCTACAAGTATTGAGAGGTGACATAGTATAGTAGCTAAAAGCCTGAGCTCTCTGAACACAGCTTAGGTTTAAACCTTGGTTCTGCTACCAATGGATTAACCTTAGGCAAGTTGCCACTTACTACCTGTGTGACTTACATAATTTACATAATCTCTCTGTGATTCATTTTCCTCATTTATACAGTGAAGTTCATCATAGAATTTATTTCATAAGATTGTTGGGATAACTCAAGACCAAATGAGTCAATACACTTAAAACCCTTTAAAAAATAGAAGTGCTCATTATTATTACCCTTTCCGATATGTTTTCAAGTTGCATATAGATTAAGCACTTTTAGACTTCTCCAGAGATTTCACAGAAATATTTTATTAACCCATTTTTGTGAGATATAAAATTTCAGAAAACTTAGAAATAACTTCCCTGATCTTCAAGAAAGAATTGGTCTCTAGGCCTCACAAATCCTGTGCAGCATCAGTACTCATTTAAATCAATGGGAATATCTACGGCATTCATACATTTTGGGGAAAGTAAAGGAATGAGTTCCAGGAAAAATTTTTAAAAACATCAGAATATTGTATTCAGGGTTCCGTACAAGAGGAGGGGATGTCCTAGAAAGATGAAAAAGAAAGAAAGACTCAGGAATCAAACCTGTTCTGCATTTGACTCAAGTGTCTGATCGTTAGATGAATGGCCAGGCCACTATTCCTTCTACCTCACTAATTTTGGCTGTCAAATCTCTCTCAAATCTCTGTTCATCCCCCACTGCCCTTGCTTTGCTTAGGCCCTCATAATTCCTTCCCTCATTTACTACATTGTAACTGATCTTCCTTCTTGACTCTCTCTTTCCAGTCCACCTTCCATATAACTACTAAATAGATCTTTTTAGAATCTATTTCTGGTCATGCCATTCTTCTGCCTACTAGCCATTGGTTATAGCTCATAGTCCTTATAAGAAGTCTAAACTTCTCAGCAAGAAATATAAACTCATCATCATCTACCCCTATCTACTTATCCAGCCTAATTTCTCACCCACCTCTTCTCATCTTGGACTTTTGCCATCATCCTCCACTGAGCATACTATGCCTTTTCTCATCTTTGGCCCATTATTTCAAAGTATCTGGAATTCCCACCCTCCTGCAAGATGATATGGTGATGGATGGGGTAAATCTTCTTTTGCCTTCAAAATTGTAATTTACTTTTTCCTTTATCTTAGACAATAAAAGAACAGCTTGGGAGAAAATGTTCACAACAGCAAATGTTCATCAAATTACTCTGAGGTTTATTTAGATATGTTCTTATGTATTCCTGGGACTATTTCTTCATGATTCTTGAAAATTACTTCCTCAACTATGATAACCATTTTGAGTTAAATGAAGCGTATATATTTGTATATATGGCAACTTACGGAATCTACATTTTACGCTATTGAGGTGAATGCAACTGCTATCTCCTACACGGAAACAAAATGTTCTACAATTATAATACAGAGGAGTTAATACAACAAACTTGAAAACTGTTAGCTGAGGGCTCGATATGCCCCTAATTATGTGCTGTTATTTAGTACATTATTTCACCATTTAAAAAGTTAATTTCCTTTCTCTGTAAGTGCTCTGAACAAAATAGTATTATTTTTGCATTGATCTTCTGCTTCCTTTATATGAACATTTAATAGAATATAGCTTTCCCTTTGGATCCAAGAGGAAGGGATTTAGATTAGTTTTCAAAAAACAGACACTGACTAGAAGCGGCTCCCATTGTCTTCTTTAGCTTCCAAACAAATGACAGGTATGCTGGAGACAGCTTGGGCTATGACTAGAGCCAACAAATGTACTCACTCAGACTTCAAGGTTAGCAGCCTAGCTCAGAGCACTGGATAGTTCACACATATACACACTCACTCACACTCTCTCACACTCACTCACCAAAGGACCCTTCTTGCTTGGCTCTTACCACCACTTGGTTAAACTCAATGCAACTAAGTATATATCCTCTCTCCAAGACTTTCCCCTTCTGAGATCTATTATGTGACCAAAAACCTCTCTATATCTTCAAACTCTTCCTCACTACCCTCTTAGCTTAATCAAATCTTAGCTGTCTCCTAATGCACTGCTTCCCCTACACCATCTGAAATGAAATGAAGGTTATTTTTCTCCCATATCCCACCACTCTCATGATCAAGAGTAGGGTCAGTGTATTCTTTACTCTCCATTGCTTCTTTCAGAACATTACATGCCCCTTCTAGAGCAGCCCCTACTCCTCTGTGCTCACCATTTTGCAATATTATCTATTCTTTGTCTTTAAAGTAGTTAATTAAGCTCCTGGGCATGCTTCCTCATTCACTGAGGACTATAGTTGTCCCAAGCAACTTAATGTCCACATAGACAACATTCCTAACACCCTTACCTCAATTCTTTGACCCGTTATTTCAGTTACATTTTCTTCTGCTTCACCTCCACAACTCACTGCCAAAATCACAAGGACACACCACAGCCAAATCCCTTCCAAAATTAATAGTCTGGCCATAACCTCCTTTTTTCCTGCGTCTTTCGCTCATGTGCCTTTCCTTCAGCAGTCCTCAGCCACATGGAGCCCTGACTTTCTCTCATTAGCCCCTCCAGTCTTCATTTCTCTCCTCATTCAGTTTAGATGGCATGGAGCCTTTCAGTCTCTCACTGTTTTGCCCTTTTCTCCTTCCTGTCAGTAGTAGACCACTCCTGCCTTTTTCAGGAGTTAACTTCTTTAGTTTGTGTTTCTTCTTCTCTTTCTATGATCCCCTTCTCAGTCTTCCTTATCAACTTCTTCTCTAATTTGCTATTCAATTTCTCTCTTGCCCACTTCCAACTCATTCTCTACACAACAACCAGAATGGTCATATACAACATCTACCTCCCCTGCTCAAAAGCCTTCAATGTCCTTTCAATGTCCATTACATTTAGAATAAAATATAAAATCCTGACATGGGCTTCTACAGCCCAAAATAACATGCCCCCTGCCTCCACCTTTAATCTCAACTTTCCTCCATGCTTGTTACATCCCACCTAAATCTCATATTTGTTAATTTTTCACACCTCCCCTGACCTTTTTGGGGGAGCAATTATCGCCATGTTTAATTACATATTTTATTGATATGACAATTTGCTTAATATTTCTAAACTCTATGAGGGAGAGGCTATGTCTATTTTGTTTATCACATATCTTCAGTTCCTAGAACACAGGATATGCTCAATTATGTCATGAGTGAAAGAATAATAATAATGTTCATATACCTTTTCAATGATACTAGGAGCAGTCAAACTGCTTCCACAGTTTAGGGACATGAAAACAGTTTGCATTATCTTTATTTTGCATTCAAACAAGTATTGACATTTCCTCCTCTACACACAACAGGGGGAAAAGCTCAGAAATTTTAACAGGTTATGAATAGCTGTGTTAAATGCGGACTTCAGAGTCAAATGCTTTTACTTCATATTCTAGTGTCCAGAGACATTAACTATGTGACCCTGGGTGAATTCCATAAACTTTCTAAGGTTCAATTTTCTGGTTTGAAATATAGGGGCAATGGTACTAGCTTTTAGAGTTGTTATACAGGAAATTAGACACAATGCGGATAATAGCCCACTGCCTAGCATTTACTAGGCACCCTACTGAGGTTAGTTTCTGCCAGATTCCAATTTCTACGTAATTTATGTTAATATTGCCATTTTGGATATGCCATGAGATTGTTTCATTAAGTTAATTAAATAAACCCACACTCACTATTACAGGGCTTCATAATCATTTCAAAGTTTCTTCACCTTCTAGTTATTTTAACGATTTTCCAGGAGATATCTCATAAGTGTTCAGGAAGAGGAGTTAATTCTTAATTACTTAGATTTTCCTTCTCTCCTGGGTGTGGGTCCCTGTCTCTGACACTGACAACAAAGGCCTCTCCTATTGTAACCATCCCACTGGTATTTGTTTATCTCCAATTAGTACCCACAGAAGATATTCTGTGCTAAGCTCAGCTACATGATAGAAGTTCCAATGTGTCAAGACATAATGTTGTCCTCTTTCTGATGCTGACCCTGGTACCCACCTCATTAATGTCACTGGGTCATTTTTTATTCTGAAGCTGCTCTGACAACAAAGTGAGCAATTCTTCACATCCCCATTTTTGTGCTACTCTCTGCCAGCAACTGTTAGAGATTTTTGTACATATCACTCTTTTTTTTGTTGTTTACAGTAATCTCTTTTTCTCTAAGGTTCAATCACAAATCCATAAAAGCCTTTGTCACAGGCTGAATGCTTTTATTCCCTCAAAATCCATGTGCTGAAATCCTAACTCCCAGTGTGATAGTATTAAGAAATGAGGCCTTTGGGAGGCGATTAGATCAAAAGGGTGAAGTTCTCATGAATGGGATTAGTACCCTTATAAAGAGACCACCCTAGAAAATCCTTCAATCCCTTAACCATGTGAGGACACAGCAAGAAGACTGCTATCTATAAACCAGGAAGCAGACCCGCAGAACAAAGAATCTGCCAGCATCTTGATTTTGGACTCCCCAGTCACCAGAACTATAAGAAATAAGTGTTTACTGGTTAAACCATCAAGTCTATAGTATTTTTGTTATAGCAGCCTGAATGGACTAAGCCAGACTTGTGTTAGTGTTCTGAGGCTGCCATAACAAAATGCTCCAGACTGGGTGGTTTAAACAGTAGAAATTTATTTTCTCATAGTTCTGGAGTCTAGATGTCCAAGATCAAGGAGATCTCTCTCCTCAGTTGGAGACAGTGCCTCTTCATTTTGTCTTCACATGGCCTTGTCTCTGTGTGCTCCAGTCCTATAAGGATACCAGTCCTATAGGATTAGGATTCTACCCATATGACCTAATGTAACCTTAATTACTTCCTTGAAAACCTTATCTCCAAATATAGTCACTTTGGGGGTTACAGATTTAGTGTTTAAATATGAGAGAGAGGACAAAATTTAGTTCATAACACGTCTGGAATAAAAGAAACAAAAACAGATAATGGATCATACATGAAATGTTCCACCCTTCCAAATGATCAATAAATTATTGTTAGACCCAATTTATACTTTCTCAGTTTCTTTTCTTTAGGATGACTTGTTTCCTCTTAAGATTCCTTATTCTTAATTTGCTAAATAAACCTTTGATAAATTAGGAACAAAACTTTTTATTCCTAATTTGATAAATTGGCTTCTGTAAGCCTACTTCACCCATCCCAGAATGTATTCAGACATTTCTGAACTGGCTAAATTGCCTGAGCATGCGCACGGGCGTGTGCGTGCACACACTCACGCGCGCACACACACACACACACACACACACACACACACACACACACCACTTTTGCTTTCAGTATCACTAAGATAAACAAACATCCAAGATGATAATGATCCCCAAGCTCTTTAATTCCTGCTTATCTTCCAGGTGCTATAGGAAATAGAAGCTTCATAAGAAATGAATCGCTCTTTGAATTTTTAGATATTCATTTTGAGCATTTTCTCAATCATGTGGCCTAAAAAGTTTAGTAATTCACTACCCAGTGACCTAATTTATTAAAGAAGAGAATTTCAGGACAGAGGAAGAAAGAAATAGGCCAACTGCCAGTCCCTCCAATAACATAGCACAGTTATTTTTCTCTACTATTTGACTCTTAAATTGGGAGTATTCACAGCATAAAAAAGAAAAATGTAGCTTTGCACACATATAAATTTGTGTCTGAGCAGATTAGATTCTGGTGTTAATGAGGGAAAATCCAGAACCCTAATCCTCAGAGACCAGTTATAGTCACACAAAGAAAATCTTTGTTCCCTAGTTTACTACCTTATTTTCACATAAACTTGTGCTACTTATCATAAAGGGGACCAAGCTAAAATGTCTAGATGGTAGCTAATTCAGCAAGCATTAACAGAGCTTATTCTAGGTCCCAAGCTCTGTGCTACATATGGGGATAGAAATACAAATAAGCCATAACCCCTATCCCCAAGAGTTTGGCTATTTGGTGAACATTCACTGAAATTTATTAGCATTACTGAAAAATAAATAATCACCCTACTAATGTGGCTATCCTTAACAAGATATACTTATTTTTTATAATACTTTGCAATTTAATATGTATTTCCATGTAATTATCTTACTTTATCCTTCAACTAAAACCCATTTGTAGGAGTCATTAACCCCAATTTGGAGATTTAAAAAAGACCTCAGCATTAAAAAGTGTAAGTAAATTATCCAAGGTCACAGATCAAGTGCATAAACTCAGCCCTTCTCTTAAACTCAAGTACTGTGTCATCAGAAATTTATAAGCCCTTGACTAATTTATGTTTTGAGAATGGTCTTTAAGGCTCCTATTGCATATCTAACTGTATTTTTTCTTTATAATTTTATAAATTACAATTACCTGCCAATGTCAAAGGGGATTTTTTGATAAATGCTCTGGTCACTTCAACACTGACAATGAAATACAAACATAATGTCAGTGCTTAAATAAAATCAGATTATAATCAGTTTGCCCATACAAAATTAGTTCTCCATAAAATAGTCTAAATATTCACAAAAGTTGATTTTTGGATCCTGGATCATATCATAATGTTTCAGCAAAATGTAAAAAGACATTTTGAAAATGAAATTTTCCCTCTTCATTACAGTAGAGTGCAAAATTCAGCTCCAATAATTAATTTTTAGGTTTACACTAAGTGACATGGAGAAATTTCTACTTTTTGTTAAACTCATTTGTGTCAAAATGTCTGCTCAAAGTTTAATAATGAGAATTCTATATTTGCATAGTGCTTCATTCCTCATTTCACACAGCAAGGCTTTGCTTTGGGAAATCTGGTGGAAACTAGCCCAAGTTCACAGCCAGCATATTGGCAATCATTATGTCAAGTGCATCCAGCTGTTAGTCGGAAGACCTCAAGGCAAAGGCTTTCACAGTTGATCACGTATCGGAATCACCTGGAAAATTTTAAAATTCTAATTCCAAGTCTCACTCTCAGGATTCTGATTTAATTGGTCTGGGATGCAATCAGTTATTTGAGATTTCTGAAAGCTCTCCAAGTGATCGAAGGTGTGGTCAAGCTTGTAAACCATTGTCTTGAGACAGTCGGAAGAAGGCTCCTGGACCCAAGGAAACTGGTAACTTGTTAGAAATGTAAATCTTGAGCCTCACCCCAAACCTATAGAATCAGAACTCTGGGGATGGGCCCAGGGTGAAGTTTAGGAACCACTGTCCTTAAGTGAAAATAAGAGGATAGTAACAGGTTATTTATAAACACATTAAGGATCAAAATACTTCTTTAAACAAAAAAATAGGTTTTAGTGAATCTTGGGGATTTGAGAAGAATAACTATTTTGGGTAAATGTATTATTATTTTCCATCCCTGTGCACCAAGCAACACTTTGAAAATGGAGCTCCCTTCAAGTGCAATAGGGAAGCAGAAATTGGATAATGGAGGACAAGCCTTAGAAAACGTGGATAAGAGAATCAATGTTTGCTGAATGAAGGGTGGTCACTGCACACTTCTCATGAATAGGTGTCTATCTGCTATTGTGTTCACAATTTTACTCTGCTGACATTTTTGGTCAATGACTGAAAAATGGAAATAGCTTTCTCAAAGAGAAAGGAAATGGATATTGTGGGAGTAATAATCTTCTTATTACATCTACCTTAGGTTGTAAATATAAATTTCCCTTAACTTTTCAAGACTAAAAAATACTAATGTAATGGAAATAATAATAATTTTTTAAATACTACAAAAGACTGATATTTTATCTATAATTATGTTCTCTTCACCCAAACCACTTGGTATCCTCAGATACTGTTTACCAAGTAACTACATTAAAATAAATATGAAAAGTTCTCATTGCTATGAAATATTTGGCAATTCACTCAAGCAAAAGAACTCTGTTGTCTAATGAAAGAAAGCATTTTAAAATACTCTGAAGTTTTTTTCTTTTGTTGAAAGAAAATAAAAAAAAAAAAAAGAAAGAACATTCCTATATCTGCATTGTGCCTTTCATTGAGATGAAAACCCCACCTGTATATTTTTTTCCAGACACTTATTTCTTTGCCAGGAAGTGTCTGAAGGATTAAGAATCCCTCTCATCACAGAGCTACCTGCTGTTGTTCTGATCCATTTGT
The DNA here is from genome assembly GCA_003508835.1 of Eonycteris spelaea. Taxonomy (NCBI): domain Eukaryota; kingdom Metazoa; phylum Chordata; class Mammalia; order Chiroptera; family Pteropodidae; genus Eonycteris; species Eonycteris spelaea. Next base: position 2,761,253 of record PUFA01000127.1, on the reverse strand, counting down.
GGTGAGTACATCCTTAGCAGTTCCTCAAAAGGATCAAATAATCAGCTCTCTGAGACACTTTCTTTAAAGAGCTGGAACTTTCCAAAACTTCTAAGAATATACCAAAACAAAACTTTTAAAGACAATTTCAACAGAAGATAACAATTTAAAATTCATTTCATTGGCTTCTAGTCCCAGAATATGATTAGCTGAAGTAATACAAACCTACCCAATGCCTAAAATCAGAAACACTAGATTTAAGAAAATAATGATACTATTATACATACATAGCTGAGCTGAAAGGAAGAGAGTTGTCTTTAACTTTTTTAAAAAAATTTTTTCTCTTATAATACAGATCCAATCCATGAAACTATGCTGCTTGTACCTTCCTATCACTTCTATGGCTACCATGCTGTTTAGATTTCTCCATCTTGTTCCTGGATTACATTACTATACTTACAACAGATCTATCTACTTTTACCCTTGTCCCTTACCATCTATTTTCAGTGCAGACATAGCCAAAGCAGTCTTCCTAGAATATGTCAGATCATGTCACTACTCTCTTCAAAACTCAGACTAATAGCCAGAGTCTGTACGATAACTCTCAAGCTCTACATGATCTGTGCTCTCTCATTGACTTTTTGGTCTCATCTCCCAGGACACTCCCTCGTAACTGATCAGCTCTAGTAACAATGGTCCCCATGTTACTTCTGGAATACAAGAAGCATGTTTATTCACATATGAGGGCCTTTACTTTGGAGTTTCTTCTGTCTGAAATATTGTTCCTCTAGAAAGCTACTTGGCTCACATCATTTCCTTTAACCCTTTGCTCAAATTTTACCATTCCATGAAGCTTACCCTGAAAGCACCACTTTATACACCAACTTGCCTCCCTTCCTTGACCACCTTTATCCTTTTATCTGGTTCTTCTTGTTTCTCCCCATTTTACTTATCACTTTTTAAGATTCTATGATTTTACTTTTTATTTTATATTTTCTTTTTATATGTCTACTGCTGGAATATAAACTTCTAAAGATGAAAAAATAAATATCTGTTCATTTATACATATAACCTGAGTTTTATAACAGTACCCAATATAGAGTAGATGATCAATAAAATCTATTAAATAAATGAATAAAATCCCTAAGTACCAGAAATAAAGAATAATTTAAAACTGGAGTTGTAAAATTATGAGAGGGAACATTGATAGTTTAGAGGGCTATCAGATGATGATATAGATGCTAGGGACAAGGATTTGGAGCTTTAAAACAATACTGAAAAGAAGACAATTGCCTCAAAACTATTATATAAGCTGAGACTAATATCCTCTACCAAAAGCCAGTATCCTAGTAAGGCTGACCCCTCAGGAGACTAGAAAACCCTATCACCCAAAGAAGTGAATCTCTGTCCAAGACTCTGGGAAAAAAAATATGTTTAAGATATTCAATCTAAATGATGGCTCAGGAGGTGTAATAAGTGCTATGACAATCCTAAAACCAAGAAATTAATTTTTTAAAAATGGTCCTAGGCTGATTAGGCTCTTCATATATGCACCTGAGCAAATGTAAGACTGCATTTAAGAAATAATTTTATAACCCTTAAGACATAAAATTTTTTCCAGTTGAAAAAATTCACAATGCAAAAATCATTACTCAAGAAAATAACTTACTATGAGAGAGAGAGTTAGCAGAAACAAAATATGAAAAGATTAATAAAACCAAGGAGGAGATTTCAGTCAAGATGGTGTAGATAAACACTGTGTTTTCCTTCTCTCATGACATCAAATTTACAACTAAACCACAGAACACCCATCAATAAGAATTACCTGAAGTCTAGCTGAACACAACTAAAGAAATAGAAGAAAGCCATGTGGAGAGTGGTAGGAGGGGCAGAAATGGGAAATGGGCTGGTCCCATACTCACTAGTGGTGGTTAAAAATTGGGAAGGATATGTCAGCTGTGGAGGTCTCCCCTGAGGAGCAAGGGGTCCAGCCTGACACCAGGCCCACAAGTCCAAGATTCCAGTTCTGGGGAAAGAAGTACACACACACTTCTGCTATGAAAACCAGTGGAAATTGTGGCTGTGTGAGAAGGAGGGCTGCAGGAGTGGACTTTAAAGGGCCTGGGAGTGGACTTACTTGCTGATATACTCACTCGCTCTGAGCTCTGGCATTGGGGCAGCATCTCAAAAGTTACAGGGAACATATGGGGGAACTGAATTGTCTGTCATCAGGATAAGAGCTTTCTCCCAGATAGAAGTGCTGGTAGAATCCATTTTTGCTTTGCTGAGACTTTCCTCCCCACAGCCTGCAGATCTAGATGGCTGCTACATCTCAGTCTCCACCAACCAGACTAATTCATTTTGCCTTGCCTTGGTGATTCCCTGAAACCCTGTTCTTCTCAACTTTCAGGCCCATTTAAGCCACTTCTAGTGGCTTTTCCATACAAATAGCCTGAATTGGCTCATGCTGCAGACTTTCCTAAAATCTCTCAAAGGTTCATAAACCCTAAACAAGTAGCATCTGGCCTCGGCATGCACCATACTGCTTGCTGGGCAGCCCCAAGCCCGGCACTAGTGGCAGCCAGCCTTAGTTCATGGCTTGGCTTCTTGAGGCACCTCCAAGCCCAGCCCAGCCGAGGTGGCAACTATCTGTAGATTCCTTGGTGGCTCATGCCAAGTGGCCTTGGGCAGGATGCAGGCTGTGGCTAACCTTGGTCTGAGGTGGGGCCGTCCCAAAAGGCCCTCGGGATGCCATACCAGGGGTTCAGAAGCACCACTCAGGACTGCATCTGAAGATGACACTCCCAAAGGAAGACTGCGCAATCACTGGAGCCCTGCTAAAACCAAATCTGCTCTGTAGGGTCAGCCCCTGCACAACAGCTCTTCCACTGCAGTAACCAGCCAGTCCTCACAACCAATCAGCCCCAGGGTCACTCCCTCCCATTGACATACAAAGAGCAACCAAGGCTCAACTACAACAGGAGGGCACACACAACCCACACAATGGACATACTTGGAGCATCCACTTTGGGTCACTAGGCCCCACAGGACACCTACCACATAAGGCCACTTTACTAAAACTTGGAGACATAGTGACTCTACCTCACACATAGAAACAAACACAGGGAGGCCACAAAAATGGGGAGACAAAGAAACATGTCTCAAATGAAAGAACCAAACAAAGTTCTAGAAAAAGAACTGAACAAAATGGAAATAAGCAATCTACCAGATAGAGTTCAAAACACTATTTATAAGGATGCTTAATGAACTAAGGGGAAGAGTAGAAGAACTCAGTGAGAACTTTTACAAAGAGATAGAAAACATATAGATGAAGATAGAAAACATAAAAAACAACCAATCAGAAACAAGGAATACAATGGAGGATACTTTAGAAGGATACAAAAGTAGATTAGATAAAACAGAGGATTGAAGCCACAATTTAAAAGATAAGGTAGCAGAAAACATCCAATCAGAATAACAACAAGAAAAAAGAATCCAAAAAATTGAGGATAGTTTAAAGGGCCTCTGGGACAATGTCACACATATGAACATTCACATCATAGGAGCACCAGAAAGAGAAGAGAGTGAGCAAAGAATTGAAAACCAGTTTGAAAGAATAATGATGAAAAAACTTCCCTAACCTGGCTAAGGAAGTGGACATACAATCCAAGAAGCACAGAGTCCCAAACAAGATGAACTCACACAGGCCTACACCTAGACACATCATAATTAAAATACCAAAGTTTAAAAACCTAGAGACAATCTTAAAAGCAGCAAGAGAAAAGCTGTTAGTTACCTACAAAAGAGCTCTCATAAAACTGTCAGCTGACTTCTCAACAGAAAATTCTCTGGCCAGAGGGACTGGCAGGAAATATTCAAAGTGATGAAAAGCAAGGACCTACACCAAAATGACTCTACTCAGCAAAGCTATCATTTAGAATCGAAGGACAGAAAAAGAGCTCCCTGGGGGGGAGGGGGTAGAGGGAACCTAAAGAAGTTCATCAACAGTATTAGAATAAATGTTAGAGGAACTTCTTTAAGAAAAAGAAGGAAAAAAATCAAACATATGAATAATAAAATGGCAATAACTACATATCTATCAATAATTACTTTAAATGTAAATAGATCAATTGCACCAATCAAAAGATAGGGTGCTGAATGGATAAGAAAACAAGACCCTTACATATGTTACAAGAGACTCACTTCAGATCAAAAGACACACACAAAACTGAAAGTAAAGGAATAAAAAAAGACATTTCATGAAAATGGAAACAAACAAATGGACTAAATAGACAAAATAGACTTTAAAACAAAGGCTATACTAAGAAACAAAAGACCCAGTAGTTTACTTCTGGGTATTTATCCAAAGAAACCCAAAACAGTTCTTCAAAGGGACACGTGCATCCATATGTTTATTGCAGCATTAGCTGCAATAGCCAAGATATGGAGCCAACCTGGGTATTCACCAAGGGTAAATGAATTTAAAAGTGGTGTATATATATATATATATATATATATTATATATTATATATATATATATATATATATAATGGAATATTACTCAACCATAAAAAAGGATGAAACCTTGCCATCTGCAACAACATGGATGGACCAAGAGGGTATTGTGCTGACTGGAGTATATCAGAGAAAGAAATACCATATGATTTCTTACATGTGGAATCTAAAAAACAAAAAAACAAAACAGAAACAAACCCATAAATATAGAGAACAATTTTGATGGTTGCCAAATGGGAGGAAGTTTAGAGGTGGTGGGTGAAAAGGGGGAAAAGATTAAGAAGTATAATTGGTAGTTATAAAATTGTCAATAATATAGTCAATAATATTGTAATAATTATTTGTGGTTTCAGATGGGCACTAGATTTACTGAGTGATCACTCCATAAATTATATAAATGTCTAATCACTAAGTTATACACCTAAAGCTAATATAATATTGTATGCCAACTATAATTAAAAATTAAAACATATTTAAAAATAAATAAAGATATAAAAAGTACTGGGTGAGGGGGCTCTAAAGATTTGAAAATAAAATCCCAAATAAGATAAATTTTTAAATTAAAAAAGTTATCTGTAGAATAAATTTAATGAATTTATACCTAAAGTAAAAGCTACTGTAAGACCTAAACTAAAAAGCTCTTAGAAGAATACATGTGAGAAAATCTATGAATTTGGTTTGGGCAATCAACAAAAGAAAAAATAGATAAACTGAACTTTATCAACATTAAAATTTTTCATGCATCAAAAGACACTATTAAGAAAGTAAAAAACAAACTATGGAATGGAAGAAAATATTTGGAAATCATTTATCTGATAAGGATCTAGTATCTAGAATACATAAAATAAACAACCCAAGTTAAAAATTGGCAAAGAACTTGAATAAACATTTCTCCAAAGATATGTACAAATGGCCAAGCACATGAAAAGGTGTTCAACATCATTAGTCTTTAGGTAAATGTATGTCAAAACCACATAAATATCATTTCACATCCACTAGGAAGGCTATAATTTTTAAAAAGTAAAAGAAAAACAATTGTTGATGAAGATGTGGAAAAATTGGAACCTTTGTACATTGCTGATGGTAATGTACAGTGCAGCCACTGAGAAAAATATTTTGGCAGTTCCACAAAAAGTCAAACAAGAATTGCCATATGGCCCAGCAACTCCACCCCTAGGTATATATCCAGGAACTCTAACAGATATTTGTGCACAAATGTTTATGGAAGCACTATTCACTTGATAGACATGTTAAATGGGATGAGCAGGTAAACGAAATGTGGCATATATAAACAAAAGATTATTCTGACATAAAAAGGAATGCAGTACCAATACATGCTACGGCATAGATAAACCTTGAAAACGTGCTGAGTAAAAGCAGCCAGACACAAAAAGTACAATGTCGTATGATTTCATTTATATAAAATATCCAGAACAGGTAAATCCTTGGAGACAGAAAGTCAGTTGGCTGCCAGGGAAGCTCTGGGGTTGGGGGTGGGGGTGGTGTGGGGTGGGGGGATAAGGAGACTTCTTACCTGGTACAAGATTTCTCTTCAGGTGATGAAAATGTTTTAAAACTTAAAGGGGGTGATAGCACAGCATTGTGAAAGTACTAAAAACCACTGACTTGTACACTTTAAAATGGTTAATTTTATGTTATAGGAATTTCACCTGAATTTTTAAAAGTCAATATACCAAAATAAACAGAATTGTGGATTAGAAGCAACTAATTAGAAAATGTAACTTTTAAAGATTCACACACACAACCAACGAATATTATAATACAATTACAAATAAATCCCACAAAAGATATTCCAGACCTTTATTGAGAAAAAAAAAATTCTAAAAAATTATTAAAGAAAAAAAGTAACTAAATAAATGAATTGATAAATAGATCATGGTCATAGATATGGAGATTCTATATAACAATTCCTCTAGACTTAGTTCACAAAGTCGGTGTTCTTTCTAAACCATGGCAGAGTTTTTCCCTGATGTTGAAAAGATAATCCTGAAATTCATATTAAAGAATAGGAGACCAAGAATAGTCAAAATAATTTAAAGAATATAAGGGATGGGAACTTGCCTTACCAGATAGCATAGCATATTTACAAGTTAAAATTATTTTTAAAACATGGAAAAATATTATCTGTTGGGAAAAAATTAAAACTAGATCTTCATTTCATGGCGAAAATTAGCTCCAGTTTTGTTAAAGGCATAAATATGAAAAGCAAAATATTAAAAGCTCTGGAAGATAATATGCAGTGTCTCTGTGTTTGAAGTGGCAAAGGATGTCTTAAGGCACAAAAATCCCACAAAATAAAGGAAACCACTGAGAAATTCAGCTACATTAAAACCTTTGTCTGACAAAATCCACTAAAGTTAAAATACAAACTACAGACTAAGAAATATGTTTCCAGTTCATGTAACTGACAATAGATTTAGATTAAGAATATCTTAATAAATATCTAAATCTGATAATAAGAGAAAATAATTCAATGGGAAAAGATTATAAACAAGCAATTCACAAAAGAGGAAACAAATGTATAATAAATGAAAGATTTTAATTTCACTAGATATCAATGAGATGTTTCACACCCGTCATATTGACAAAAATTTAGTCTGATTACGCCAAGCATTGATGCGATGGGGAAATAAAAATGGTTATACACTGCAGTTGATAGTGTATATTGCTGCACCACATTATAGAGCTAATAATATGATTAGCCAAAAAATCTAGAAATTCCTTCTTATATTAATATAAAAACTTATATATGTACTCCACAAAATATGTACCAGGATGTTTATCACTGCATGGTTCATAATTGGAGATAGTTGAAAACAACCTTAATGTGTCTGTCTAAAGGTAATGGAATACAGAAATAAGTCATGGTTTACTCACACAGTAGAATACAGCAGTTAGTATGAATGAATTAGATCTATATTTGCCAGTACAGATAAATATTGAAAACAAAACATTAAATTAATAGAGCAAGTTGTAATAGGCTTTATAGGATACTATTCATGTAAAATTTAAAAATACACCACACAATACTGTTTCTATGATACACAGAGGATATGAGGAAAGTATTAAAAATGTATGTCAGGAACAGCACAACCAACATTCAGGATAGTGAGTAAGAGAAATGGGATGGAGAAGAGAGCCTTAATTATAGCTATAAAATTTTATTTTTTAAAAATAAATTTACCTAAAGCAAAAATGAAAAACTAATATTTAGTAAATATGAGTGGTAGATGTCTGTAATATAATCCAAAAATTTCTTTTCTTTTTTGAAAGAAATTTCTACTTAACAGGAGGATATTTAACTTTGGGTGGTGAACACACAATGCAATATATGGATAATATATTATTAAATTGTATACTTGAAACCTGTATAATTTTATTAACCAATATCACCCAATAAATTTAATAAAAAAAGGAAAAAGAAATTGTTACTTAAAAATTGTCAAATAAATGGATAAAACACAAAGAAAGACCCCGTGCCAGATGTTGGAAAAACTAAGACAAATAAGGCACCATCTTTGTTACTGTAGATTTCAAAGTCTGATGGAAGATGAATATATAAACAAATACTTTAACGTATGATAGTGGCAGATATAAATAATAGATATATATAGAAGATTTAGTGAGCACACTAAGGAGGGATGATCAATTCTACCTAAGGTTAGGAGAATCCTGAAAGTGATTGGAAAAGTGACTACAAGTTATTTTCTCCACCAACGGGAAGAATTAAACTCAAATTTATTGCTTTACATTTTAGCACATTTGCAATCATAGTGATATTCACATCTGCACAAGGAAACTGAGCCATAGTTTTTCAAGTCAGGGTCCATCTCTGTGATTTTAAATCTCTGCACCTTTAAAGAACGTGGGTAAATAAATTCATGTAAAAGGGCCTGGCTCTGGCTGCTAGGTGTAACAATAGGGCTTAATATGAAACAAGTTACTAGATATAAATTTGGTAAAAGAGGTCATGAAAAGTCAATTTGAGTTTATCTTTAAGCTGCATACTTTCCCAACTGGACAAACCAGGGTCAATTGCTCTGAACTTTGCAAATCCCAGCCAATTCTGATTGTATCAGTACCCTACTTTCTCATATTGTACTGCTCATTATTTTTAAAAGTTCAATTTATATAAAGCTCTTGAGGGAAGTTTTTTTTTCCCCTTTAGAATTGCTCAAGGAGCACTGCAAGTTACGGGCTCAAATTCTTCCTCATATATTTACGTGATCTAGTAGTACTTAGGTTGTGATCTGTTTATTGCTTTCAAGAGCCACCTTCTCTGACCACTAATTAAGGACATAATGGTTATTTCAAATATATGGCAAGCTTTCATCAATAAATTGGAAGCCTTGGTTTCTCTGTTCGCATTCTACGCACGGTGCAGCAAATCACTGTTTTACCAATGGCCATAAAATATAGTACGTGATGATTGCAGCTTGTGTGTACTTCTCCTTGGCATTGGTCCTTGGCATTGGCTTTAAAAAAAAACCAAGAATCATGTATGAGTAGTGTGGTCATATAATTTATCATCAGAGGCGGACACTTTGTTGCATGTGTGCCGGAAGTTATACTTTTATTTAACATTTAGAGGATTAACATAGAATTATAAGGTTAATATACACCTTCCTTTGGTTTAATTCTTCTATCTTCAGAGACAAATGGGCAGTTCCAGGGTCTTTGTAATGGCAATAGATCTTTACAGTAAATGCCACCACAGTTTAAAATGAGTAACACAAACAAACACAGACAAACACACACACACACACACTAAAGGTGTTCAACATCATGATAAAATTAAAATATGGATCATTTTTAAAAATTTTATAATCACTTTAGTTTCTTTATCTCCCCAAATGGAGGAGGCAAAGCCAGTAAGAAAGGTGAAAGCAAAATTTCTGGAAAAATACTTAACGTTAGTATAAGATTTTCAGTAAGTATCTTCTATAACTATAAATGTTACCAAAAAGCATTAGAGGACTCAGAATACGTCTGGCAGTAAAGGATGTGCTATTAACAATCATGCTAGGACAACAGACAATATCCAGGACGATCCAGTACACCAGGTCATAAGGAAATTATAGGTGCATCCCATATGGATTTATATATGGTTCTATTTATATGGTCACACCTCAATCAGGAATTAGGGTATATGTTGCAATCATTTTATCTTGGAACATTCTGTAGGAAATTACATTGCTCAAAGTTTAGATGTTCTATGAATCCCTTCTTGAGGTATATTTTTATGGCCATGGTGAGCATTCGTTAACACCCACTTTGAAATTGTTCCAAACTAAACTTCTTGTGGCCATGCTTTGGGGGGTCTCAGTCACCCATCTATTCATGTGCTGAAATAAACTCAAAATTATTTTTAGGGAAAATCTTGGCTTACTCCTCAGTATTTGCTCAGCCTATCACTTTGTGGAGTTTGAGTGGCCTCCCACTCTAACACATGCAAATTCATAAACCTACATGGAAAAATACATTATCAAAAAGACAAAGTATAAATATTAAACTGGGAAAAGGCATGCAAAGGAGAATGCAAAAACTCCTGCAGTGTGGCAAGCTTTCTGTCAATTCAGGGAATGCTTATGTGCATGTGGGTCTGCATTTATCCAGAACACAGACTGCCTGTATTCCCAAACACTTATTTGAAAGGATAATGTCAAACTCGCCACTACTTGACATTTTTCGTTAAAAGCTTGATTGAAAGAAAACTGTATTTTATAGAACTGCCCAAATATGTTATCTATTCACTCTTATAAAACTTGAAAATTTGCCCTTACATTTAAGAGGACCATGGGATACCCTCATACCTGGCCTTGCATTGCCTTCAGCTGCTCATATAATTTTCCTGCTAAACTGTACTGATTTGTTCTGCTAATAGCCTGCACAAAGTTATGGTACAGAAACAGTCACAAGAAGCGTATGGTATTTATTTGTAGAGGATATTGTCTATTTTATAAACATACCCCTCTCTACGTGGTCCTGTAGAATAAAATTTCTCAGAGCTCACAACCAGGAATAATTGTGTATTTTCTGAAAAGTAAATATTTTAATTCATGGACACTGTAGTTCATGTTTCTTTGTCTTAGCTGCTAGAAGTCTGAGAGCCAAATTTATGGTCTTCTAGCAGTGTTTGTGAACTCAAAACAAGTGTTTTGTTCTAACTTTACCTGTCATTATCGCTTCTCATTTAAACTTTATTTTCCCTTCACCACAATTTCCTATACTGTACTTGAGTCTGTGTGTTTGGGAGAACAAGGTAAGGTATATAGATATGTAAATACGTACATACATTTAAAAGAAAGAAAGGAAGAAAGAAAGAAAGAAGAAGGAAGGAAGGAAGGAAGGAAGGAAGGAAGGAAGGAAGGAAGGAGGGAAGAAAGAAATTCTGTAAAACCACTGAGATTATTTTCTCATCTATAAAACGAGGTGGTTGAGTGATGTAATCTAATTTCTTCAGTTCTAATTTTATATAATTATAAATTTCTGTTTCTCAAACTGGCTCAGCCTCTGTTTTCTCTTAACACCCTGAAGCAGATTCTACTGCTCAGTTTTCCCATCTGTAAAATGACAGTAATATTTTATTTTATCCACATTCCTTACAGCTACATAAAAGAACACAAGCTCTAGAATAGGATTACTTATTTTTTTCTTTCCATACACTCATCACAGGCAGCAGGTGCACATGTGGACTATACTAAAATTTTGACACTCCAAAATTTTGAATGAATTTCTGGCAAGCTGCTATGGTTAAGCCTTCTTTCTTCCTCAACCCTGTTCCCACTGTTGACTCCATGTTAACCTAAAGAAATCTATTTCTTACAAGTCACCTTCCAAACCGTCCACACAATATTAATTTGATGTTGTTGTTGCATCAAGAGTGTAAGAGATGGAAAATTACTTTTTAATAGATGAATTAATACTATTTCAACAGATACATAAATTCAGTTGAGAGGACTCTAAGGCAAAATGCAAAATTACCACAGGCAGGCAGTGTTAGAGAAGCAGTATAGTCTAGTGGCTACAAGCACAGTCTCGTGAGTCAGACAGCTTGTATTCCAGTTCCAATTCTGTCACTTACTAGCTCCTGACTTCAGCAGTCACCCAACATCTCGTACCCCTATTTTCTCATCTATGAAATGAGGATAAATTGAAAAAAAAAAAAAAGATCAAAGGAGTTAATACAAGTAAAGCAACAGAACATGCCTAGCACCTAGAAGCACATGGTCAATGATGACTATTGCCATTACTCAGCCACAAAAGCCATAGTATTCAGTGGGTTAATAAGTAACACAAAGAATTGAGCAATAATTGCCCATACTACAAATACAAAACAACTAACTTCTTTTTAAATAGGCTTTTTGTTTCCTTTTTGGACAGTAGCAACTACTCATCAGTGAGGAATATATAATATAAGATTATGAAAAAGTCATTTCAATTACATGCCAACTTTCTCCTGGTAAAATAAAAAGCACCACAAGTCACTAATATTTTAAAGATTTATGGAATTATTCATGACAATTGTGTTAGAATTTCCTATCTTCAATTTTTAAATATTTGCATTGGCCTTTATCCTTCGGAAGCTTAAAAAACAATGTGGATGGAGGAGGATCAAAGTTTTTAACACACTCTGATAGCAATAAATAAACAAATTTGGTTAAAGTGGCCATATGGTAAGTCAATTCCCAATTCTTTGGCCCAATTCAGACATTTGCATTTCACGGATACTTATCCAGACTGAAGAATTAGCAAAGCACGTGACACTTCTCATGAACTGTGTTTCATGACTGATGTTATAATATTTGACACATCTATGTAATTTAAAAAATAGTAACTTAATTCATTAAGTAAAACTAACCATAACCTTTTGTCTTTCAGTTCCCCAAATGAGTAGCACCCAACTCTTCTCTTCACAGAAATGTTGAACTGGCAATTTATGCTACGGAAATGATTCTTCTCTTTATTTTAGACTAAAGCAACAGCTTTGGTTTTATGTGCCAATTTTTGAAAACGATTCTAAAACTCACATCATGAAACATGAGTTAAGTGCCCACAGAGAATTGTTTAAATTTCCTGAGGGAGCTTAATACTCACCCATGCCATATGGAGAGCAGTTTCCCAGTTCCCACTGCAGCACATCTACCAGAATATATTTAGTTTTGGTCTAAGTTTGGCCTCCTCAATTGATTTAGAAGCTGATAATTTCTCAGTGACATCACTATCATTTATTAAGTGTTAAAATCTGTTACATCATTCAGGTTTAACTCTTTCTTCTGTAGCCAAAATGACTAATAAAACACAAAGCATACTCTTGACTGAAAAAAGCTATATCTGAAGGCATTTCCCAACTTGTCATTGAATAGTTCATTTACAAAATCTATTTTGGTGATATGTTATAACAGAACCTCATTTTATGTCAGACTTTTAACTTACTATGTATTACAGTTAACTATCATTTAGATTGATTTTTTAATACCTCGCCAGAATCTGAAGATCAATCTTCGCTCTAAAGTTTTCTAGAAAATTATAATTACCTTATTTTTCTTCTATAACCAACAAAATAATTTCATTTTGACCTATTTAACTAATTCAGTCAACGTGTCTTGGAGGTCAGTCATTACTCGAATTCTTCCAGGTTATATCATGTCACATTTGAACCACCCTGTGGAGTAGATGGCACTCCTCTGCACATCCTCTCTGCAGATTTCACTATCAGATTTGCAGACAGAAAAAAAATATTGTTTCAATAACATGCAGCACATCTCAAATGCTTTTTTATCTTTTGCCATTTTGACTTTTCCTATCCTGGGGTTAAAGTCAGGTAATTGCCTTATGAGGTTAATTTACATCCATTTTTTTTGTGTAGTACCCTCTATTTCTGACCTTTTTCTTTCTCCTTCATGAAAAGTAAACCAGAATAGCTATGCAGAATGTCTCAAGTGACTGAAACAAAAGGCATTCCTCATTTTACTCACTTTCAAATGAAATATTTCTATCATTTATTCATTCACTCAAAAATATTTAGTGTCTTCTTTATGCTGGGCACTGTTCTAGGCTCTGGGATATAGCAGTGAACAGCTCAGGCAAACCTCTGCCCCTTCTGTATGGTCTATTTGGGTGGGGATGAAGGGAGAAGGACAGTAAACAAGCAAGAGCTCAAGCACACAATGCATCAAGGTGGCTATAGAGCTATAGAGCTTCAGAGGACAACAAATTAGGCTAAAGGAAACGTCTATTGCAGAGTGTGCTACAGAGTTGGGAAAACCGCTGTTTGAACTAAAGGCAAAACATTTGGGGATATATATATAGTCTTATAGAGTAGTTGTTGAGCACATATACTCTGGAGCCAGATTTTGATCCACTTGGGATGTACACATAATAGCTGAGTGACTATTCTATTTATCTATTGCTGCAAAACAAATTACCTCAACATTCTGTGGCTTGAAACAATAGTCATTTATTTTACTCATGAATCTATGAGTCAGGAATTCTGATGGCACAGTATAAAATGTTCCTCTGTGTACTGAAATGTCTGGAGCTTTAGCTGGGTGACTTGAATAGCTGGGAGCTGCAGCCATGACAAGTGGGGGCTCATTGGCATCAATCCTACACATGACCCCTCCACTTGTCTCCCTTCAGCCTCCTCCCAACATAATGAATTGAGGGTCATCAGACTTTAATGTGTCTCAGGAGTCTAAGGGCAAGGGTTTGAAGAGACAAGTGGAAGTTGCCAACCCTTAAGTCCTAAACCCAAAAACTGGCAAAGCATCACTTCTGCCACAATCTTTCAGTCAAAGCAGACACAGAACCCACCAGGTTCAAGAAGAGGGGACTCCTCCCAATGAGAGTGTGCCAAAGAATTGGTGGAACATCTTTATTTTGCCAGAGTGACATTGGACCAGCTCCATGATTTCTCTATACCTCCATTTCCTCAGCTATAATATGGAAAATAACAGGATCTATCTTATGGCTTGCTAGAAGAATAAATTAATTAATGACAGCAAAATGTCTGGAAAACAATAAGCATTCAATAAGTATTAGCTGTTTTATTCTTTTTTGAGCCAGTTTTACTATTTCTTTACTATGAACACTGCACTTAAAATAACACATTTCCCTTAAATGTAATTCAATGAAACTTTAAAAATATATGACAGTGAAGAACCTACCATCTGATATTGCTTTTGAAGACTTACAAACTTTGACTTGTTTTATCATAAATAATAATGGCTACTGCCCATTTAAGTCCCCACCCCCTAAACACACACACTCTCTCTCTCTCTCTCTTCTCTCTCTCTCTCTCTCTCTCTCTCTCTCTCTCTCTCTCACACACACACACACGCACACACAAATCCAATACATTTTTACTCTGTTATCCTAGGAATGGGTTTTCAAGCAAAGTCAGGTTCTTGGTCAGTTGGAAAAGAGTTGAAGGAAAGAAATGAAGACTGTGGTGTTTTGTTATGGGTGATGAGGTTCTCACCTCGGTTGCAGGAGGTAAGCTTATAAAAGAATAGATGTACCATAGTAAAAGTAGTTTTATATGGCCCTCAGTGACTCTCTAAGAACATGTCCATAATGCCAGATGCTAAAAAGTAGAGCTCAAGCATGAGGGAAGCTAGGAGGCCAGCACTTGAGCCTTCTCTCCTAGAGCAGACTGGGCTCTGCCAAGGCTGTTTTTCTCCCCATCTACTCCTATGTCAGATCAGTCCACATCTTCAACTCCAAGACTCCCAGTTTGGCCCATACCCTCACCCCCTGCACCCTGTTAGTGTTCATTTAGAGTCTCTTGTTGCCAACATAAAGTGCACAGGACAATGTCACCACTGTCCTTCAATAACACGTGAGAAAAGGAACCAACTTCTTCTTGTTATAATCGCTTCAATTTTCTCTTCACACGTCCTCCACAAGATGTTCTATTACGTGCTTCTTCATTTATCTCATGGAGCACCCTATAGATTTGAAGCAGGGTCTCCATGTTTAGGTAGTTTCCAGAAGATACAATGAGTATGCCTGAAAATACCCTTGGTCTCTCATCTTTCTCAAAAAAAGGAAGAACAGACAATAATTATTAAGAAAAAATTGTAAGGCAAATATAAAATCCCATCAATGGAAGCTAAGCAGTGTTGGGTCTGGTTAGCACTTGCGAGACCACCTAGGAGACCAGGTGCTATAGGCATAAAAAAATTTAAAATGAATGAATGAATGAATGAATGAATGAATAAATAAATAAATAAATAAATGAAATCCATCAAATTTATTTTTGAAGGGCACATTGAATTATAGTCTAACTTTTTCTTTTCCCCTACTAACTGGCTGTGGAATCTCATTTAATAGATGAGGAAACAATGTACGGAATCAAACAGTGTTATTAAATTATAGTTAACAGGGTCAAAGATATAGAAATGTGACAATATGAGGGAGATTTTGATATCTTCATTTTCATCTCAGTTTGAAGGCAGCATACTATCTCCATATTCACACAATCTGCCAACAATCAGGATTAGTCAGCAAAAGAGGATAGATAAGATTCCTTTTGCGGTAGGTATTTATGAACTTTCCAGATTGTCATGAAGTAGAGATAGTTAAATGTGCATTTCTCCAAAGCAAAGGAATGAGCCACAGTATCTCAGAGGGTAGCTTATAACCGCATGCTTTTCATCCATTCAAGTTCTTTGTTCTAGTATTTACAATTAGTTGGAGAGAAAAAAAAAATTGTGGAGGATCCCAGAGAATATGTAATTCAGTTTTTCTATTATGTATGCCTGCATAATAAACCACCCCCAAATTTAGTGGCTTACAACAATAGTGTATTATTTCTAATAATTCTGAGCTTTCTTGGGTAGTTTTCTGCTCTCTGTGATATGACTGAAATCACTCATGTGGCTACATTCAGCTGGAAGGTACTTCCCTCCAATACCCTCTCAGATGAGTAGTCTAGACCAAGCTTCTTTGTAGCACAACACTTTACTCTAAGAGGGCGTGTCCAAGATAACAAGCCCCAATATACAAGCATTCATCAAGCCTTTGCCTGGACTATGCTTGTCAATGTATCATTGGCCAGAGCAAGTCACATGGCCAACTCAGCATCAGTAAGAAAGAGGATTATACAGGGCATAAATCCTGGGAAATGTGATCACAGAAGAATATCAATGAAGCAATCTACCTCATCCAGTTCTCTGCCCAAAGGAAAGTATCTCAAGTATATACCTTTGATTATCCCTGAACACTTTTATTGGATGGAAACTTATTACCTAGTAAGGCAAGCCATTTCAATTCAGAGAATAGTTATTAGAAAGTGCTTCCTCTGCCTCCCTCTGACATGCACCCATTAATTCTAGTTCCTGCTCTCTGGTGAAGAAATGTAGAAAAATCTTTTTCTAAAGATAACACCTAAAAAAATAAATAAAAATAAATTAAAAGGTATCATATTTCTTTATACTATTCCAGTTTCCATATCATCTGCTTTCTGGGCTTGGTATTCTCTGTTTCTTCTTACAGCACTCGTCAAATTGCAATGACAATAGATAATCAGTTCTATTTAGAATAAGCTTGACTATTATCTTAAATTTCTCTCAATATGAATGCTGACTCATTCAGAATAGTTATACCAATTTTAAAAAAAAATACACTAATAGTAGTCTTCCAAGAACAATTATAAAAGACAATTTAAAACAGAGAGAAAAAGAAAAGAAAAAGAAAGGGAGCCCAGAATGGGGAGATTGGTTTCTGATAGGTGCAATTTCACACAGAATGATGGCATTGAGAACAAACTAGCCTTGAAACTACTTGCTCTTGTCATGTGGGAGTCTTTCAAATATATGCACAGGATATAAAAACCCTTCACTGGTCTAGTTAGGTTTTATACTATCTTGAAAAAAATTCATAAAAAGCAAGCCCAGAAAATTGGATCTCTCCAGTGATGGACCCAGAACACTCCAACCTGCACAAATAATGGTAAAGTAATGATTCCGATCCTATTCAGACATTCCCACATGAACACCCTAGAGTAACTAGGATTTCAAGTCTCTGCAATAAACTCCAGAGGCCAGAGAAAAACTATAACCACTCTATCCGACTCAGACTATTTCAGGATAATTCTCAAACTCAAATTTGGACATTGCCTCTGTGAAAGTTTTCTGGATCTGGATATCAGCTCAATTAAACTGATTTGCTGGAACAACTATAGATCAGATATATAGGTAACCTCACACTGGAACCAGCTAAACAGGAAACAACAAAGGACAGGCAGAAACGTCTAATCCACCCTGAAAGCCCAAAAAATAAGGCCCTATGAGGTCAAGTCCCTGCTGTAGTATTGGCAAATGCAGGCAACTAACTGGACCTCTTCAGTAATAGTATGGAAGTAGAAGCTCTTGGTTTTTGCTAAGTTTCTTTAGCCTCAAAGTCTTATTCAAAGCTCTGTCAGTTTAGAAACATATCTCCTCTCTCCTAATTTGCTATTGTTATAAATTGGGCTCCACAAAGATAAACTCTGAGACAAAGATGAGTATACAAGAAACTTCACTGGGAAAAATTCTTGGGATCAATACTTGTAAGAGGAAAGAGTAGAAAACAAAAGCAAGATTGGGCAAAGCCAGTTGCTTCAACAAAGCCAATGTCAACTCAGACTGATTCCCCAAGAAAAATCTGAAGCTGGGATGACCCTTCTTGTTCTGACAACTGGGAATGAGAAAACCAAATTTTTAAAACCTCTGCATTGACATTCACAGGATGCAGACTTCTCTAGAAAGGAGCATGACCTTGGGCAATGCAGATATTTGTGAAGGAGCTTCCCCAAAAGGGCTGAGAGCTGAGAGGCATATTCTGGTACCACTTCCAGCATCCAGGGAATAAGACCTTTCACTACGGAAGGGAAATTTGGGCAGCATATCCAGAGCCCATTCTTGATATTTAATGCATTATTCTTTTCATGACCATATGAAAAGGTGATAAGTAGCTGCTCAAGACAAAGTAATGAACTTTGGTCTTACATCAATTTGACTCATTTCAGTTTATTAGCCATAGTTTGAGACCAAGGTGTAATTGAGAATTCAGAAGACCTTGAATCTCAAACTGACTAGATTAATATTAAAATTTCATATCAGATACATTAAATCCATAGGTGCCCCTCTTTCTGAATTCTTTAATGCTATTGTCTTTGGCACAAGATGCATAAACAGAAATAATCATTGTTGTATATCCAGTTGCATCTTGCTGAACAGGTCTACACAGAGAAAATTAACAACTTTAAAGAATGAGCTCATTGATTTGAAACTGCCTGGCTTTTTATTACAATTTCATTAAATCTCGATATTAAAACAGAATATGAAGGATAGGCATATGGTTTCTCTATTATAATATTTATCACACATAAACAAATAAAGAAATTGTCCATTGTCAGTTTTGTCTGTCAAAACTCAACCAAACCAATTATTTTGGCACCAGGAAGACTTTGTCTTCTCTCAACTTATTAAAGTTTTTTTTTACCTCAAACTAGGTCTACTGAAAAATAAAACAAATAAAAAGAGCACATGCACACGCCGCTCATTAGCAACACAATCGCTTCCCTGATTATAAACTAGCATTATTTAAAAATATGGAATTTAATTAATTTCATATCCCCCTGGCACCCTCTATTTAAAATTAACATCTCAGTGCACCAGGTTGAAGTCTCTCAATTTCCTTGAAATTTAAAACCTGCAAGGCACAGCAATCTATAAGTTATTTTGGGGAAGAGAGTTTTAATTAATATGAATTCTATTTTTCCAACATGCATTTCATTTTTATCTCATTTGGTTCAAGTCAACAAACACTTATTAAAGGACAGCTATGAACCAAATGATGCTATTGGAGATTAGGAAGTTAACAACATAGATTCTATCTCATAGATGTATGAATATGTGTATATTCAGAATTATAATTAAAGTTAATTATAGTAAGTTTGAAGCATATGAAAGTGAAATCTTTTACTAAAAAGCAGCAATCACAATAGTCACTGGGCATGTAAAGTATAGCACAGGGAATACAGTCGATAATTATTGTAATAACTATATATGGTATCATATGGGTCCTAGACTTATCAGGGCGATCACTTGTAAAGTATATAAATGTCTAATCATGATTTTGTGCACCTGAAACTAATATAATATGTATGTCAACTGTAATTGAAAAATTGTAAAAAAAAAAAAAAGTAGCTGAATTTGGTTCAACCTAAAACAACATAGAAGGCAATGTGATTATTTTCTATAGAATTACAAACAGAATATTTAGGGGAACCCAGAGGAAAATGTTAATTCCAATTAAGAGGGAGTTAGAAAGATTTCATGAAAGGCCACAAACTTGTATACTTAATTGGTCAGTTTAAGCAGGTGATTATAAATGGTTTGGTGATGGTACAAAGAGCCAGCTATGTAAACGCTTAGAGATAGTAGAGTTCAGTGCTTAGTCCGGAAGGACTAGAAAACAACAGCCTCTTATTTTATCTGGGAGTTCCGATGCTCTATCTCTGGAAGTTTTTTTCAAAAAAAGTATTTAGGGTTTGTTTCTTGTTTTATTTTGGTTTGGACTTTTTGGTAGGAAAGAATGGAGCCTCCTAGAATCAAGTATAGAGAAAAGATTTTCAGACCTTTGAATCATTGTGGAAATAAAATGCTGCTGAATTCCACCTAGAGAGACTGAGATTTTTCCTTTTAGCTACCTGGAAAATGTTGCTGTTTCAGGAAAACAGATGATGAATCTCATGAAAGCGTATCTTTCATTTAGCCAATAAAAATGTCCACCTACCTTTCTACCCACACTAAACAATCAATAGGAATGAAATTTTGGCCCACACAGATTGCAATTAAGTAGGACAAAAGCAAAAAAAAAGGTACTAGAGAAGGATTAGATGTAAACTCTTAAGTTTATTTAGAAAATTTTCTTTATGTAAAGTATTTACATAAGCATTTTTTACACAAATTATTGGGTGTGTGCCCCTTCATTCCTAAAATATAAAGTTGAACTTATTCTTTACTTAAGTGTGTTGGTTAAAGCTTTCTGTTCATTATATTTGGGTTTATGCTCAGTCACTTTATTAGGGAATGCTACTTCAGGGTTCGCAGACCACATCTGTGGGAATAATCAAAGTCATAGTGCAAAGTATATGATGTTCTTCTCAGGGAAAACAAGAAAAAAGTGTGTATGTAAAGTTGTTTAGAGTTATCACAACTCTGTTTAATGTGGAAACTAGAATAGTTTAAATTACACATGTGGTTCATGTCACATTTCTACTGAACAGCACTGGTCTAAGAGACTCAACTTCTCTAAGTCTCAGTTTCTACTTTTGTAAAAAGGAGAAATAACTATTGTCCCATTTTATTGATTGTTATCAAGGTAAATGAACTAATCCATAGGAAAGCATTTTGTAAACTGTTACACCCTAATAAACACATGTGACTATCAAAAATAGTTCCTTATGAAAGCCTATATAATAAATTAAGGTGGTAAATATAACTTTCAGGGGCTCTGGAAGAATTTTAATGTGACAAACAAAACTAAAATATGTGGAGTTGCCCTCCAAACCTTTCAATGTTTTACTTAATATAAATTTGAAAATGATAAAGTAGGCCTAACCATCTGACAGGCTCCTTGATGATGAACTCCTCTAAGAGCAGGATAAATTTTGTGAGCATGCTCAGGGGATGAAGTAAGCTATCACCCTGCTATTAGAGGCGCCTGGCTAAGAATTTAGACTTGGTGGATTTATCCAATGCAAGATTGCAGTAAACAGCCAGTCCTCTGGCCCAGAGTTTTGCAAAGCACGATTGATTGTCAAAAAAAATTGCTATTTTTCTAACCTACCATAAAAATATAAAAACGAGCCTAAAATTAGAAAAAACCCTAATATCCCAAAGTAAGAATTGCTTCTTATTTCAATCATGTTTTAGAAATGGCATCTGGACTTTCCTGGAAGTACAGGTGCAATGCAAGTACACAAGAAATCTCAAAGACTGTAAGACTGAAATGAAAAGAAAGAAAGAGTCCTACACTTAAAGCGAAAGTGCCTTGAGATTCTCTTTGTAGGTAGGACAATGTTAGGCCAATGGGCAGAGCAAATTTAAAGTCTTCAAAAACAGCCACCCTCAGAAATAGGGAACAGGGAGTCACCAAGTTTTTCTCCATCTGGCCTCATATTCTGACATATTATAATCACCTTTGGCAGTTTATATTCTGATAACATAAAACAGTTGTAATTCTCCAAAATATCAAGCCTTAGAACCTGTATGTGTGCTATTCCTCTGTGGGAACGTGCTCTCACTGCCCCACTGCTGTTTCCCTGGCAACCTCCTACTCCTTTCTCAAGAGTCAGCTTAGTGTCATCTCTTTGGGGAATTTATCTTGACACATTCTATAAACACTCAGAGCTGTATGGTAAAACTAATCTCCCTATAAGAAACTGGTACAGCCACTATGGAAAACAGGATGAGGTTCTTCAAGGAAAAAAATTGAGCTACCATTTGACCCAGCAATCTCATTTCTAGGTATATATATTAAAAAAAAATCGTCGAAAAATATCTTCACTCTCATGTTCATTGTAGCATTATCACAATAGCCATGTTCGTTGTAGCATTATTTACATAAGTGTCCATCAACAGATAAATGGATAGAAAATACACAATGGAATATATTTAGTCATTAAGAAGAAAAATCCTGTCATTTTGCAACAACATAGGATGAACATGGAGGGCCTTTATGCTAAGTGAAAGAAGCCAGACAGAGAAAGACAAATACTACATGATATTACTCATACATAGACATTCAGAAAAAATAAGTCACACAACTCATGGAACAGAATAAAGTGAGTTGCCAGGGGCTGTGGAGTAGAGGTGGACACAAGAGGTTGGTATTAAAACAGTACAAACTTTTGGTTATGAGATGAATAAGATCTGAGAATCTAATGCATTCATAATGACTATAATTGATAACACTGTATTGTATAATTAAAATTGTGCTAAGAGAGCAGACCTAAATATTGTCACACACACACAAAGGGTAAATATTGAACTGATGAATGTGTTAATTAACTCAGTGGTGGAATCACTGATGTATACATATATTAAATCAATCACATTGTACACTTTAAATACCTTACAGTCTACTTGTCAATTAAACTCAATGACCTTGAAAAAAATAGTAACCTAACCTCCTATATTAGAATTGCTTGTTTCTGTATGCGGCTTTTCATTTGACTGAAATCTTTTAACTACATCTTTTAATCTAGTCTAATGTGTTGTAAGAACCTTTGTTCCTTGTTGCTCATGGTGTCCATACTGGGGACCTTCACTAGAGTGACATTCCCGGCTTTTCTCCACCTCTCTTTACCTCATCCTCCTGATTAGTCAGTAAATTTAGCATAAACCAGATATTGCTCTGCTCTTTCACCTATCTCATTCTTTTTCTTCAAGATGTGCAACGTTGAGATGAGAGAGTTAATATGGTTTCTCTACTATACAGTGGCAGGGGCCTGGGCTCACGGACTGTGGTTTCCTGGGGCTTCCTGTTGCATTGGGGAAGTGTGTGGTTAGCAACTGACTTCAATAATCTCAGCCACAATTCTCCAAATAACTTTATGTTATTATGCAAATTATTTTATATTCAAGCTCTGCAGATCCTTATCGTTCATATCAATTGGTTCCAAACACAGGTAGGGAAAAAAGGGTATATATTATTAGTCTTCTAAATTCCTGTATAATCATTTGATATATTAGTAAACGAATGAATTCTCAATGCAAACTAGAGACATAGGTGGTGGTGAGGGGGAGTCAAGTTAGCAAGGCATAGCAGCTAAAGCAGAGCATCTTATAAATATAGACAGCCTGGATGTCATACAACAAAGTCCTCTGGAAGAAAAGACATTGAACAATAAAAATAATTGTATTATTGATTAATATGCTTGTCTCTTCACCTCCCCCTCCTTTTTGGCAGAGGCTGGGTGTTCCCCATTCTTTGTGTCTCAAAATTAGCACCCAATAGTAGATATGTGAATAGTTATTTAATTAATAATTAATAGCCTGCACACATTTATGGCTTCACCTGGAGTAGGAGAACATAGAATCGGCTCGTGACAGCCAGGCTCAGAGATCAAGTATAAGACAATATGTAATAATATGAAAACAAGCCTGGAAGTGACATCTCTTTGAAATAGGTCCTAACTAAGCACTGACACTGAAGGTGAGATGGGGCTTTTAAAACTTCTAAAATTCTAATGGCAAATGTATCATTTACATTTAGAGATATATAGAACGGTAGTTAAGACATGGGTTAAGCAGTTGAACTGCCTGCCTCACAATCCTTTTAAGCTTCAGGTTCCTCATTTATGAAAAGAGGTTAATGAAATGACTGACTTCACAGGATTTTTAAGAAATTCAAACAACTCAATTCATGTAAAGACGTTTCATTAGTTTATACTTGTCACATGGGAAGTATACTAGGTTCCTTGTAGGATAGAGCAGCAATAGCTGCAGTAGCTTAATCTGAACATTCACACTTAGAAGAACACAGATGCAGGATGAAAAATATATAATTGCAAGGGTAGGAGAGGGCAGAGATCATTTAACATGATAAAGGAGATCTCTCTATTAGCTAGATGGAATATTTGCAAGTTTTACTACTACCACAGGGTAAATTGAGCTATGACTGATGATTCACGATTTATGTATCTTATTTTGTATATTGTTTTACATTTCTATTAAAATTCTGACAACTTAAGTCTTGCTCCATCAGAAATATTTGGACATTAAATTAGGAATACCCGGGGCCACCATTTCCACAATACACCCTGTTTTACCAGAACCTGGCTTCAGCTCAGGAATGTGCAAGTCTGTTAAGCTGGGTCAGAGTTGGGGCTGACTATAATTAAATATTAAATTTTAATTATGAAGATACTTTTCTAATTCACATCTCACAACATAATTTCTGAATCAGTTTCCCCATGAAAGAAATTTCACATACAAAGTTCTGTTATTCTTAAACTCAAAATGGAGAATGCTCAGTTTGCTGATCTATCATCCATACTAAGTGTATCTAAACATTTTAGATTTACTTGGGGAAAAAAATCACAATTCCTATATCCCAAAGCCAATATTTGAATTGGTAGCCTGCACCTTGCAAAGCAGTCACCCACACTTAAAGTTCTGCAAGCTGCTATCTGTAAGATGTCTCTTTAAATTGTAAACACCTGCTTTCTTAATCCCCTTCCTTATATCCCCTAGGCAACCTACGAATAAAAGTTTAACAGATTTAGTAATACAAAACTTGCTTCCAAATTTACATTATATCTTCCCACGCACCTAAGAAAAATGTAATAAAGGTTTCATATTCAATGAGCTGAAGCTGGCATTTTAACCAAGTACCTTCTCATCTACATTCTAAAAGGAGAATAAATGCCAAAATTTCAAGTTCATATTTAAACAATTTTAACTATTTTGAAAGATCAACCAGTGTATGCAGTATGTCTACATTAACATTAAGTTTAGTAAAACTACTAAAAAGGAGATAGTAGAAACGAGTTCACCCAAAGATTGCTTTCCTCTGTCCATTTGCCAAGTTTGGAATGACTTCTCCTATCCTGATAGGTTTTCTATTGCTATTTGCCAATGTGCAAATAAACTACAGATTTTAAGGACACTTCTTCCTAAATGAGCCATAACAGCTGTGCTTGGCATAGCAAACTATTGTTGCAATTTTAGCATAGTTTCTTATTATGTGTCTATAATTTGCCACTAAGACTCTGTTAGAGTAAACAGCACTGTTACTGATCGAAATTTCTTATCACACTCTGAAATCTTAAGCCATAACCAACTTTACTAATAATTCCCTACAAACCTAAAACTTAAAGGTCAGGTATATTTTATTTTCTCCAACCTGACCTCCTAATAATAAATCACAGATATATTCCCCATCTGCAATTTAATTACCCTCTGGAGACTAGCGAATATAGCTGGAGGGTGTCATGTAGCAACTTTTTGGGAATTGGAACCTCTTTCATTTGCATACTTCTTTGTAACAAGAATTCAGACAGACTGCCTTTTTCCTTCCAGAAAAGGTCACAGTCTATCATTAGAGGTTTGAATGAGAAATAGCATAGATATTTTTATGATAAAGTTAGAGGCATTAAAAACAATAGTATATTGGCATTTAAAATATTCATTCTTAAAATAGAGGGCACTATGGTGTGTCATTAGCACCTTCCTCATTATTGGGTTTTCATCTATTTATAGAATCTTGGGCTGGAACGGACAATAAAGGTCATCCTATCCAACTACCACCTGATGCTTTGAAAATATTTTTTCTCTGTGGTACAGTCTGATCTATATTCTAATAAATTACTTTTATAATCAGTAAAGAGGCAAATTTTATAGTTTAGGTTGAATTTTCAATATACATTGGCTTTTATAATTTTTATTTTATTTGAACCCTAGTAAACAATATTTTTAAAACTTCATAATATACACTTTTAATTCTTTAACTCCTTTCTCCATTGAACATTAATTTCTGATTATTTTTTAAATGTCTTCAATATAATATCTTGAAATAACATTTAAGTCAAATAAGCATGTGTTTTATTTTCTTGTTTATTAGAAAATTGATTAAAATATGTACTATTTAGATCTTTCATTAACATGTTTTTGAGAATAAATGTTTTCATTGTGCAAAATCTTTCAATAACATTTATTATGAAATGTTAGTGACATTTTAATGGCAAACAATAACCATGAAGTTTATTGCAATGATGATTACAGATTTGGTTTGTATAAACACTGTTATCCTTAATTCACCTTCTGTTCCTCTTCTATTATGTTCGATCAATCATTCCTTTCTCTTTAAGGTTTTCCATTTAACACCAAGTATAAACAAGTCATAAGTGTTGTGAGTGATTTTAGAGCAGAAATTTTTTTTTTAAAGAGGATGAAATGGCAATAATTCTAGAATATAGAAATTGTCCTACATTTCAAATCCACCTTAGGAGTCTTTAGAATATGGTGGAGTGAAAGACTTCCCTAGATCTCCCCGCCCCCGCCTTGAAAAGAACAAATAAACTAAACATCTAAAATGCAACAAAAAACACTTAAACTTCACACCAGCACCTCTGAGCGTGGGATCTGCACATAAGAGTTACCACAGGTCAGAACCCCAGGTGTCCAGCAGTGGACTGGGAGAAACAGGAAGCTGCCTTCCCAGCTGCTGGAGCTGCCTGTAGGAGGAAGTGGAGGGGAGAAGGAACAGCAAGTTCCCTGAACCACCTGCCTGGAAAACTGTGAGCACCTGTGGCTGGCTGGTGGCAAGGCCCAGTCATCAGAAAAGTGGACGGCAGAGAAACAACAGTTGATTATTACTAGCCACAGTTGCAAAACCGAGGCTGAGTCATAGCCCTCAACCCCTAACCCAGAAGGCCCCTCCCCCATATACTCCAAGATGGAACATCACGGAGCTCCAGGGGAATCTACGCAAACACTACTGAAAAGTTGTTAACACGGACAGGGACTGGCACGGACAGGGACTGACTGAGAGTAGTAAGCACAATTAAACGTCTATAGAAAAAAAGGGGGAGGGGGTGCGTTATTAAGGCTTTAAATAAAGCAGGGATACAAGAGGCTTCGGCGCCACCTACAGGAAACCAAAAGAAAAGAGCTTTCTTTGCCAACAGGCTAAAGAGAGACCTTTATATAATAAATCTTTCTGGAGAAAAAAAAAAAAAAAGCTAAATACACTTCCATTAATGCCCTGGTGGAGAATAGTCCATTAAACACCATGAATAACCAAGGTGACAAGGATTTCAGGAAAAAAAAAAATAAACTTACAGTGTAGAAATATGCAACTTAAATGGCAGAGAATTCAGGAAAGCACTTCTGAAAAAACTCAGTGCGTTCCTAAATGAAACATATCAACAATTTCAGGAATTGAAAATACAAGAAGATGAGCAGAAAAGGAGATTGAAACCCTCAAAAGAATAGAATAGATCTTCTGGAGATAAAAAACACACTATAAGATTTTGAAACTGAAATAGCAAGCGTGGGAAATAGAGTCGACAAATGGAGAAAAGGATCAGTGACATCGAAGACAGAAATCTAGAAATAAATCAGAAGGAAGAAGAGAGAAATCGAAGAATGAAAAATAATGAAAGAGAAATTCAAGAACTAGATGATACATCAGGAGAGGAAACATAAGAATAATGGGCATTATCGAAGGTGAGAAACAGCAACAGGGACTAGAAAGCATTTTCAAAAAAAGTGGATGAGAATTTCACAAATCTAAGGAATGAGCTATAGCCTGGAATTCAAAAAAGTCAAACAGAACACACAATTATCTCAACCCCAAAAGGCTTCATCAAGACACATTGTATTAAAATTATCAAAAATCAACGACAAAGACAGAATTCTCAGGGCAGCCAGGGAGAAAAAAAAATGGTAATTTATAAAGGTAAACCCATTAGATTATCTAATAATCTAAATTGGACTTCTCAGCGCAAACCTTACAAGCCAGAAAAGAATGGAATCAAATATTTAAACAACTAAGTGAAAGGAACTAACAGCCTAGAATAATGTACCCAGCTAAGCTCTCCTTTAGGTATGAAGGAGAAAATTAAGACTTTCCTAGATATACAAAAATTGAGGGAATTCTCCACTATGAGGCTGTGCACTACAGAAAATACTTAGAGTGGTCAGTTCACCTAAAAACAAAATGACAAACAAACAAACAAACAAACAAAACCATAATTAGGAGTAAAGTGACTATCAGGCAAATGGAAGCTGAGGAGTGCAATCTTTACTAAGAACAGGGCATTATAAGCTTAAATAATGAGAAGAGAATTGTTTATAACCATATAGAAGAATGTTCAGCATACATAGAGACAAACTGAGATAACAATGAATGAAAGGAGATGCGAAGATCCAAATTCACAAAGGGTAATGGAATAAGGCACACGCAAAAGAAAATGGACAACTATGTGTGTGTGTGTGTGTGTGTGTGTGTGTGTGAGAGAGAGAGAGAGAGAGAGAAGAGAGAGAGAGAGAAGAGAGAGGGAGAGTTCATATGTGTATACATATATATCCTTTACATATTCATAATGGTAACCATACACCAAAGATTCAGAACTGAAGTATATAATACAAAACAAGAAGAACAGAGACAAAACCTACAAAAGCCAACCAAAATAAAGAAAACTGAAACACAAGAAACAAGAGAGCAATGGAAACAATGAGCTACCAGAAAGCAAAAGATAAAATGGCTATAACAAGATCTCCTATTTCAATAATCACCCTAAATGTAAGTGGATTGAATTCACCAATAAAAAGCACAGAGTTGCAGAATGGATCAAAAAAAACAAAACCCAACCATATGCTACCTCCAGAAGACACATCTCAGCTCCAAAGACAAATATAGACTCAAAGGAAAGGGTGGAAAATGATATTTCAAGCAAATGGCATTCAGAGAAAGCAGGAGTAGCAGTACTAATGTTGGACAAAATAGACTTCAAAATCAAAAAAGGTAAAGAAAGATACTGAGGGACACTTTATAATGATAAAGAAGATCATGCACCAAGAAACGTAACACTTATTAATATCTATGCTCCCAATCAGGGAGCCCTAAATATGTAAAGCAATTACTAAACAAAACTAAAGAGAGAACACCAAAACACTATCATAGTAGGAGACCTAAATATCTCACTGTCAGATATGGACAGATCATCCCAACAGAAAACCAATAAGGAAATATACATCGTTAAATGACACATTACACCAACTGGACATAATTCACATTTATAGAGCCTTTCCATTCCAAAACAGCCTGCTTATACATTCTACTCTAGTGCATACAGAACATTCTCAAAAATCGACCACATACTGGGACACAGAGATAGCTTCAACAATATAAGAAGTTTGAAACCATACCAATCATATTTGCTGATCATAATGCTTTAAAAGTAGAGATAAACTGCAGAAAGAAATCAGTAAGAACCACAAATACATGGAGATTAAACAAACATGCTATTGAAAGATAACTGGGTCAGGGAAGAAATAAAAAGAGAGATCAAGAGATTTGTAGAAATGAATGATAATGATAGTACAACGTATCAAAACTTTTGGGACACAGCAAAAGTGGTCTAAGAGGAAATTTCAAATCATTACAGGCCTATCTCCAAAAACAAGAATGAGTCCAAATAAACAAACCTAATGCTTCATCTTAGTAAACTAGAAAATGGAAAACAAACGAGGCTAAAGTCAGCAGAAGGAAAGAAATCATCAAAATTAGAGCAGAAATCAATGAAATTAAAAAAACAAAAACATAGAAAAAAATAAGTACAAAAAAAGAGCTGGTTTTTTGAAAGGATTAATAAAATTGACAACCCTGGCTAGACTTACTGAGGAAAGAAGAGAAAGGACACAAATAAACAAAATCAGGGATGAAAGAGGAGAAATTATGGCAGACACTGCAGAAATATAAATGATCATACAAGAATACTTGAAAAAGTACGTAAGACCAAATTTAATAGCCTAGAAGAAATGGACCAGTACTTAAAAAAAATACAACCTTCCTAGACTGAATCAAGAACTGGAAAATCTAAATAAACCGATCAGCAGTATGGAAATTGAAACAATCATCAAAAACCTACCAAAAAGTAAAAGTCCAGGACTAGATGGCTTCACTAGTGAATTCTACCAAACATTAAAAGACTTAGTACCTATTCTCCTCAAACTCTGCCAAAATTTGAAGAAGAGGCAATACTTCTCAATTATTTTATGAGTCCAATATTACTCTGATACCAAAACCTGGTAAAGATAACACAAATAAAGAAAACTATAGACCAAATATTTCATAAACACAGATACAAAAGTCCTAAACAAGATACGAGCAAACCAAATACAGCAACAGATTAAATATATTATACACTACGATCAAGTGGGCCTCATCCCAGAGCATAGGGATGGCTCAACATACACAAATAGATTAATATGATACACCACATAAATTAAAAAATTAAGAATCATATGATCATATAATAAATGCAGAAAAGGCCTTTGACAGGATACAGCATCCACTTACGATCAAAAACACTTAAAAAAATAGGTATAAATGGAAAGTACCTTAATATAATAAAGGCCATTTCTGACAAACCCTCAGCCAAAATTATACTTAATGGTGAAAAAACTAAAAACCTTCCCTCTAGGATCAGGAACAAGGCAAGGCTGTCCACTATCGCTACTGTTATTCAATATAAATTGGACCTCCTACCAAGTGCAATCAGGCAAGAGAAAGATATAAAAGGCAACATTCAAAAATCCATAGCTTTCCTACACTCTAATATGAAGTTTCAGAAAAAGAAGTGGAAAAAATAATTCCTTTTGCAATCACAACAAAAAGAATAAAATACCTAGGAATAAATTTAATGAAACATCTGAAGGACCTGTATAATAAAATCTACAGACCCTATTAAAAGAAACTGAAGAAGACACAAAGAAATGGAAAGATATTCTGTGTTCTTAGATTGGAAGAATCAACATAGTTAAAATGACCATATTACCTAAAGCATTATACAGATTTAATGCAATCCCCATCAAAATCCTATTGGCATTTTTTAAAGAAATAGAACCAACAATCAAGATTTGTATGGAAACACAAAAGACTCCAAATTGCAAAGCCATCCTGAGAAAAAAGAACGAGCCTGGAAGCATCACTCTGCCTGACTTAAAATTATACTACAAAGTGACAGTAATCAAAAATGGCATGGTTTGGCAGAAAACAGACACAGACCAGTGGAACAGAATCAAGAGTCTTCAAGTAAATCCACATTTATTTGGGCAAATAATTTTCAACAAAAAAGCCAAAAACATACAGCAGAGAAAGGAAAGCCTCTTCAATAAATGGTGCTGGGAGAACTGGAAAGCCTCCCACAAAAGAATGAAACTAGACTGTCTATCATCACACAACAAAATTAACTCAAAATGGATTAAGGACCTGAAACAATAAAATGCATAGAAGAAAACATAGGAACTAACTCAAGGACCTTGGACTTAAAGAGGATTTTATGAATATGACCTCAAAAAGCAAGGGAAATAAAAGCTAAAATAAATGAATGGGACTACATCAAACTAAAAAGCTACTGCTCAGCAAAAGAAATCGTCAATAAGGTAAAGAGACAACCATCTAAATGGGAAAATATACTTGTAAGCAACACCTCCGATAAGGTATAATGTCCAAAATATAAAAAGATCTCATACAACTCAATAACAACAACAAAAAATGATCCAATCAAAAAATGGGCACCTAAACAGACACTTCTCCCTAGAGGACATACAAATGGCCAACAAATATTTGAAAAGATGTCAACATCACTAGCTATTAGGGAAATGCAAATCAAAACCACAATGAGATATCATCTCACACTGTTAGAATAGCTATAATCAACAGGGCAAGTAATAACAAATGTTGGAGAGGATGTGGAGAAAAAGGAACCCTCATACACTGTGGTGGGGCTGCACATTGGTACAGCCACTATGGAAAACAGTAGGAGGTTCCTCAAAAAACTAAGAATTGATCTACCATATATCCAGCAATCCCTCTACTGGGTATTTACCACAAAGACTTGAAATCCCATATCCCAAAAGATATTTGCACATCAATGTTTCAATAGCAGCACTATTCACAGTGGCCAGGACATGGAAGCAACTAAAGTGTCCTACGATAGATGATTGGCTAAAGAAGCTGTGGTACATATATACAATGGAATATTACTCAGTCATAAAAAGAGATGAAATACCGCCATTTGCAACAACATGGATACACCTCAAGATAATCATGCTAAGTGAAATAATTCATACTGAAAAAGCTGAAAACCACATGATATCACTTATATGTGCGATCTAACCTAAAAGCAACAAATCAATAGGACAAACAAACAGAGACTCATGGACATGTACTATAGACTAGTGGTTACCAGAGGATAGGGGGAGGGGGAGAAGGGGAGTGGTAGACAGGTTAAAGGGGGTCAAATGTAGGGAGATGGGGGAGGGTGAAGTAGTTAAAGGGGATCAAATATGATAGCTGAAGGAAACTGGACTTGGGTGGTAAATACACAGTAGATTATACAGATGTGAAATTATAATGTACACCTGAAAATTATATAATTGTATGAACCAATGTTACCCCAATAAACTTAATTTAAAAATAAAATAAAATCCATCTTAATAATCTAGAGCCTTATACACAATGACCATTTATGTCTAAGTGCCAGACAACCATGACCAGAATCCTAAGAAACTCAAAAGTATCTTAGGTTTTTCACTGATTTGACAAATATTTCTTTTATATTACTCAGTTCCAGACGCTGTGCTAGGCATTTGGGTTATAGAGCTAAATTAAACATGGTATTCAACATCAGATAACTCATTCAAATAAGGAAGACTGACACTCATAGTGAGAAAAATACTAGGGTTATGCATAGGTGACTATGAGGCATGGAGCAGTTGTACCCGCCCAACCTGGGAGCAATAAAGGAAGCTGACTCCACTGTACTGCTACCCTTCTATCCAGTAACTGTGGGTCTTTCAGAGCTGGAAATAATGTTTGTTTGTCCTGTTCATCTGTTGCTTTTAGGTTTATATCCCACACATAAGTGATATCATGCGATTTTCAGCTTTTTCGGTCTGACTTATTTTGCTTAGCATGATTTTCTTGAAGTATATCTATGTTCTCACAAATGGCCGTATTTCATCTCTTCTTATGGCTGAGTAATATTCCATTGTATATATGTACCACAACTTCTTTAGCCAATCATCTATTGTAGCAAACTTTAGTTGCTTCCACGTCCTGGCCACTGTGAATAGTGCCGCTATGAACATCGATGTGCAAATATCTTTTTGAATATGGGTTTTCAAGTCTTTGGAGTAAATATCCAGTAGGCTGATTGCTGGGTCATATGGTAGATCAATTCTTAGTTTTTTGAGGAACCTTCGTACTGTTTTTCATAGTAGCTGTATCAATCCCATTAATCTTTATAATGGTTTTTAGAGACTGTTAGAAGGCAAATATTAAGGCATGTGCATAGAAAGTAATTTACCAAAAACCCCACACAAATATTTGATGAATGTGAATAGGTATCTCAGGTCAATTACCTCTCATCCAACTCCTTATACTAAGACAAAGGATAACATTCATTTCTATGCAAAAAAAAAAAAAAGGTGCTGGGCTGATAATTCAAAGCTCTGACACTAATAGTTTTATGACTTTGAAAAGTCTCTTGTATTTCCTCATTCATAAAATGGGGCAATGTCACAAGACAACCTAAAATTCTAAGGTCATGTTGTAAAAAATGTGCCAGTTCACAATACTGTGTATGAAAATATCTGTCTTGTTGTAATAAAGATTCTCAAATCTGTCCAAAATCATCTGAGATTAAACAACCCTTTTTAAGTTTTTGGTCTCCAAAATTTTTAATTCCATGCTTCTTCTTTATTCAGATTTATCTGTATTATTTTTTCCAAAATCCCCTAAGTTGCCCGAGCTATGATTAAGCATTCAGAAGATTACAAATTTATCCTGTAATGAAAAAGCACTCTGTACATACTTGTAGCTATGAAATTTAAAAGCACTAAACCACCATATTTACAATATTTCAAACCTGAATCCATAACAATCCACATTTGGAGGGATGTAAAAGCAACCTAAATGTGAAGGAAAATGTTAAATATTAATATGATGAGGTTTTAAATTACAGGTCTGAAAATTTGCCAAAGAAATATTTCTTCTAAATTTGTGGGAAAGTCATATTCAAGGTCACGTTAAGACAGATTATATCCATGAAACCTTAATTTCATGCATTATTTCCTCACTACATTTTTAACCACCCCTTCTTATCATCTATTCACTAGATATCCTTTATGTTTCCATGTTCAATAGTAAAATAAAGCATAAAAAGTCAACAGAGTTGTTTGTTTTGTTGTTTATGTATTAGATTGGTTGGAAGGTAGGAAGTTTTTTGGGTGTTTTTTTCTCCAGTCATATAACAAAGGCTATCATTTAATGAGGTCATTAATACTTCCTGGTATGCCAGCATTTAATTAATGTTCAGTTTTTAAATATATTTAATATGTTCTCAACCAATTTAATTTACAATATAGTGATTGATTCTGATTTAAAGTATTAGACTTTTGTATATTTGTTTCACCTATTTTATAAGATCTTATTTTCCTTGGAGTATCTTTGATATTGTGTCCCACAAAAAATGATCTATTTTCATGAACTATAATAAAATTTTTCTATAAATTTGTTTTACATTCATATTATCCCTGAAAACAATTACATTAGAGCCAATGGTATGCTTAATATGGGTGTAAACCAATCTCTGAAAACCTTAATACTAAAGACGTTTCCCTATATTGAGTCACTGCTGTAATAAGTATGATGTATTAGAAATGCTATTATGATACTTTGTATTAATTGCATTTATTTTTATTTAGTTCTATTTATATCATTCACCATTCATCAACATAAAAAAGAGTGTTTCAATTTTCCTTTCAATTCTTTCTGCTTCAGATATTTCTGCTCTCTCCACTATTCTTCATCTATCCAAATGAGAAATTATAAAAATACACATTTATACACCCATTTCACTATTTATATTTACTTACATTCATCTCTAGTATATATCACTGCCACTTCACTAAGTGTTATATAAAAAAAAATTGTAAGAGCAAATGTACAACAAGCTTCCTTGTCCTTCAATAACTTGATATACAAAATAAAGAGGCAGAACATACCTTAATGAGACAGTTACTTAATTAACAAGTAGTAAATGGTAATATTTAAAAGGAATATGACGGGTGTTTTGGTTCAAGATGGCAGAGTAGGAGGCTTGAGAACTCATCTCCTCTCATGACACACCAAACCTACAGCAACATATGGAAAAATTCTCTCTGGAAGAAATCCAGAAACTAACCAAATGACATGTAAACATTAAGTGAAAGAGAAAAAAATGCACATTGAAGAGCCAGACAGTCTTGCCAAAAACTTCAGCCTCAGCACAGCAACATAACAAGGAGGAAACACACAAGGCCCAGCTTTTCCCTGAGGAGTGAATGGTTTGGACCCCATATCTGGTATGTCAACTTTTAAGATCTGTTATCCTTTCTTTCACTCTCACCAATTTATATTTGGAATACTGTAGAATCCTTACTCACTATTACTACTTCTAGATTTTGATCTTTTGCCATTACTTATACTTTTTTTGTTTTAAAGTCTATGTAATCAGCCTAAGTCTTTCTGGACCTTAGTTTAATGCCAGTGGGTCTTAGAAATCTTCATTAACTTCCCAGGCCTGAATTACGTATCTTTTTTGAAACGGCTTTTTATTGAGCATTACCTTAAAATTGTCCTTAATAATTGTCTATTCACTGTGTGACTCCCCTATCAGTCTCTCAGTGACTTGAGGGTAAGGGCTGTGTCTTCTTATCCTTCTTATTCTTGACATATAATATATTTCCTGACTTAGAAGATTGGAGATACTCACATTTACTAAATGAATGAATCACTGAATCCCACGCCACTGTCTTCCCATTCTCATCACAGATGACAAAGTTCAGGACAAGTTCAGGATAGCACCTTACACACTGAAAGTTCTGAGCTGAAAGAATCTGAGAAATGGCAAGTACAGGAAGAATTCTAACTTTCTCCTGGAGCAGTTCATAAGATCCTCAAGTGAGAGGTACCCACCCTACACCTACATCCTTCTCTCTGAAGATGAGAGACACAAAGAGAAATCTGAATAAACAGGCCTTGCTGTTTCCCCCACTGTATTGCATTTATCTTAGATACTTTTTCATCCTATCACATTTTCCCATAACTCTTCATCAAACCTAGCACAAAAATGTTCCGTTTAACCACTTCTTCAGTTCTTCATTTCCTTATGAAGGCTCCCAAGTCACATAAATAAATGTGTATACTGAAATCAATGTGTATGTTTTACTCTTGTTTATTAGGGACCTCGGCTAAGAACTTACAATGGTAAAGAAAAAAGGTATTTTTCCTCTCCTGCACAAATACCCCCTAACTTCCCTCCTTCCTTGAGGACCTTAGCACCTTACTATCAGTGTTCTTTACTCCATTCATTTCCCCATCATTTTCCCTTTACAAAGCATCATCTTTTCTGACCTGAATTTATTTAATCCTCTTCTAATTTTCTCCAGTACTTTCTTTCTTCTCCAAAGAACCTAGCTCAGTGCCATAAACTTGAGAGTCACTCAAGAAGAGCAAATGTTAATGAGCAGAGTGGTATTGGGCTAACCGACGGCTTCCAAAGTTCTACGCACACCTTAAGGATTCATCTCTGCTTCCATGAAAGCAAGTCTCTTAACGGGTTAGAACTTTTCATTGAATATTCATTTTCTTTCTCCCTCATCCCTACTCACTTTTCCTTGGGATTTCCAGAGTTAAGCAAACAACAGTCAAGTTTCTCTGTGTCTAGAAGCAGCACTGATGATACAGTTATAAATTTTATGACTTCATTTTCTTCGTGCCTCAGAAAGCTTAACATTTGTCAACACAACTGCTAAACTGTATTATTTGCTCAATCTTTATCCCTTGATATCTTTACCATGGTGAACCATAGCAAATACTTTAGTGCCCCAATGAAGTGGGCTTGGTCATATGATTGGCTTTAACTTAATAGAATGTGAGTGGAAGTGAAACTGTCAATTCACAGCTATAAGTATCACATGTTTCTGTTTGCCCCTTTGAGTTTATGACATCTTCATGAGAAGGATGAGACTCAGATAGCCACTGACCTCAGAAAAAAGGTCTTTGGAGCAGACCTGAACTCAACCCATAGCCTAAGACAGAACCATACTAGCTAACCTGCAGAGCACTGAGCAAGAGGAAAATCATTGTTATTTTAAGCAAATGAGATTTAGGGTTCATTTATTATGCTGCATCACTGCTATGGGAATCTGATTGATACACCATGCTTGATGGATGTTCTCTAAATCTCTGATTTATAAACTATTGGAGTTAAACCAGTGAAATACAGTATAAGGAAGGACAGAATTGTGTTTTTATACACATATTCAATCTGTTAAGATTTTAGAAATATCTCAAAAAGGAGCGGCCATAATTTATAATTCACTGAGGTTTTATGATGCTTAGTATTGTCATTGTCATTGCTCCTTACCAGGGTTGGACT
Organism: Eonycteris spelaea; assembly: GCA_003508835.1. NCBI lineage: Eukaryota > Metazoa > Chordata > Mammalia > Chiroptera > Pteropodidae > Eonycteris > Eonycteris spelaea. The sequence goes on along the minus strand of PUFA01000127.1, from coordinate 2,723,524 downwards.
GATCATTCTCTTCTATTAATTGAAGTGTCTAAGGCTCTGTCTGACATCTTCCCGATGCATTTAGTCTAATCATTATTATAGCCTTTCTTTGTGTGAATGCTCAGCTCAAATGATACTCATAAATTTCAGCTACATTGTATATTCACTGTTTAAGGAAGGCTTTTTAAGATTTGTAAAGAGCCATAAAGAATATGATTAGCATTAAAAATACATGATATATAGTGCTAAAGTAAATGCAGAAAAATATCCACATTTTCAAGCAAAGAAGGCATAAAATTGACTAAAAGCATTTTGAAGTTAAAAAAATGTTTAAGATTCTAGCCCCTGACATAATTAAAACTAATTTTTTTCTTTCTTATTTTTATTCCAAGACCAAAATAGGTTCTGATTCCACATAAATTTAGGACTCAGGTAGCCTGGGGATTAAGAAGCAGATAGAAAACTCAGAGTCCAAAATTGGAATCTTTATTCAGCCTCTGATTTGCTATATGATACTTAAAATGTTGATCTTTCAACTCTGCAATGAATTGATTTGACAGAATATTCCACTCAGCAATTTTAAGCTATTTTGCAGACAATCTATTCAGGGTATTTTTTACATTTCGAAGTAGATGAAAAACTCAAAATATATTTTTTTTAAAAACTGCCTTCTGTTTAATTTACTTTATGATTTAAACATAAAAACATAGAAAAAATTGAATGATTGATTTTTTGTGATGTAGAAAATTATAGTTGGAACAACCCAAATTTTAGAAAGAGTTATGGATTTCCTCCTACTTTGAGGCTGAATGACATTTGGTAAGCTACTTAAACTTTTTGAGCCTTGGTTTCTTCATCTGGAAAATACAATAACAAAAGTACTCAAGGGCTTTTGTGAAGATGGAAGTAGAAGAAGTATATGAACATCATATAAAAGCACCAGGTCTGGCATAGTTAGAGTCTAACAACAACAACAACAACAACAACAACAACAACAACAACAACAACAACACCCATTACTAGTGGAATGAAATCAGCACAACAATTAGGTTTCCAAAATTTTAAACTTGGATGTTATGAGAAATGAAACCACTTAAAGAGGTAGATACATAGGATTTATATGGATTTTGGGACTGATTGCTTTCATATAGTTCTTGATTTTATCTTTGCTGCACAGCTGGGGAACAGAAAAAAAAAACAGACAGAAGGGCCTTGTTTGAAACACCTTCTTAAGAAATCAAAAATTAAAATAAAACATATAGGGTCTCCAATTTTAAACGTTCTAAAAACACTGGCATCATCACAAACCAAAGTTACCAGATCACCTGGCCTATTCAACAATCATCTTATTCTAAGAACAGTAATCTTTCTCTTAATACCAATTATTATAACCATCAAAATTGAATGCTATTCTGTTCCAGGCACCAGGCTACCTGACATAGTTTAAGATCTCCCAGCCATGCTGAAGGGATGCTAGAATTTCCATATTAAAGAAGAAGAAATGGGCCATCAGAAAGGCAAAGTTTTCTCAGCATTAAATAGCAAGTAAAGAACAAAGCAGGGATGAAAATCCAAGTTATTGACTCCAAAATTCATGTTTGTTCCACAAAGCTGTGACTTCAATGGTAGAGTCGAAGCATGTTAGAGTTTGGGTTTGGAAGAAAGCTGAGACCCATGTAATCCAAGTCTGCTTTTGAGAGAGGAGGAAACTGAATTCCAGATCAAATACACAAGTGACTTATCTAGTTCACAAAATAGAAAGGAACAAAACCAAAATTAGAACTCTTTCCACGTTATCTTTCTACATCCTTCAGTAAAATTCTACTAAAGGAATATGTTAGCAAGCCAAATCATGCTGTTTCCACAACTCCCAGATCTCAGTCATCTCTCTCTCTCTCTCTCTCTCTCTCTCTCTCTCTCTCTCTCTCTCTCTCACACACACACACACACACACACACACACGGAATATGGGAAAACCTGAACCCAACTACTTCCAGGTTATACCAGTGAAACCTTGTAAATAATCTCAAAATTGGCTATAAAATTTCTCATACAGTACTGTTATCAACACTTTTTGAAAACCTGCATTTACTTATTCAGTGGGCTATGATAAAATTTCAGGCAGTCACCACAGTTTTTATAAACTCTTGCTTGGAACACAGGAGGATAAGCTTAATGAGGTACAAAGAGTCAATCTATACTTCTCATCTTGAATACATCATTATTGTAAGGAAATAGAGATCTGAGTGGGTGGCAGGCACATTGTTGACAGGAAAAGTGCCACCTCCATCAGTTTTTCTTTATCATGCAAGAAGTCAGCTTGTATGGGCTTCACCTAGTGTAAGGATCCTGGTGACTGTTACCCTTCACAATTACCTCTTGCAGACTGAAGTGCGGCTTCTGACGTCATGCTGACTGCTTCGATTTGCCAACATGACTCTGAGGTTGTGCTCTCAGGTAAGGGGTCATATGGAGACTTTTTTTTCTTAGCTATTGTACTGTTCTGGATACATCATCTTACAAAGTAACAGCCAAGGTCAAAACATTGCCTCCATGCTGGGCCATAATGAAACATAATTTAAAGGTTGCTTGTGTTTGACTTCATGATACTTCAACGCTGATATCCATGAAGCATATTTTCCATTCTTCTACTATGTCCAATTTAATTTTTTCAGAAACTTTTGCACATGCTGCCTCTATTTCATTTTTTGTTTCATTTTAGTTGCTAGTTGCTATGGATTAAATGTTTGTGTCTATACCCCACCCCCAAGTTTATATGCCGAAGCCCTACTACCCTATGTGATTGTATTTGGAGATGAGGCCTTTGGAAGGTTATTAGGATTATATTTGTTCATGAAGGTGGGGCTTCATGATCAAATTATTGCTTATTAAAAAAAAAAGGGAAGAGACATGAGCACGCGCTCTCTCTCTCTCTCTCTCTCTCTCTCTCTCTCTCTCTCTCTCTCTCTTTTTTTCCTCTCCTCTCCAACCTCTCTTTCTCTGGGAGCACACACTGAGAAAAGGCCATGTGCAAACACAGAAAGAAGGCAACCACTTACAACAGGAAGAGGGGCCTTACCAGATACCGAATCTGCCAGGACCTTGATCTTAGACTTTCAGTCTCTAAAACTGAGAAATAAATTTCTGTTGTTTAAGCCCCCCAGTCTGTGGTATTTTGTTATAGTAGCTTGAGCAGACTAAGATACTAGTTGAATTTGCAAAAGAAAGAGTTAAAGAGGATTCTAAATTATAGATTGTCACTGAGTATAATTTTTATAGATTAGGAAATAATTTCCAGGCATAAATAGTTTCACAGAACATTTTAACCCTTTTGGAATATGAGTGCCACTATTCAGTGAATAGAGAAAGTTGTGGGATTCTGAAGATCCCTTTTTTCTGGTTGTGGCAATGATTAAATGATGCAGAATGAATTGGGAGGTAGGTTTTAATATAGTTTTCAGGCCACATGACAGTTTCAAGTAGACTCAATAAATTCTTTAAATGAAGGCTACAGAGAAAACACAGTAAGTTTTCTGCTCTTTTGAATGGTGTTTCAAAAGGCATTTTTCCCCAACAGGATGAGCACATGGCCGTTAATTCTAGATTCTAAAACCCAGACATTGAGTGAACTGAAACAGAGGAAGCATGAAAAAGTGTTTCTGGAACTCACACCTTGAGCTATTTTTTTTAGGGTACATTGTAAAGTGCAAAGCGTCAACAACAACAACAAAAAAAATCAGTGATGTTCCCTGACATTTGAGGGGCTGGCTTTTAGAAAGTTTTAATTTTTTTTTTTTTTGATGAGTGCAGAAAAGAATTCCTGAGCGATTGGTTGAGCATCACAAACTTTCTTGTTTTCAGATCTCTGAATTTCAAAAACACAAGCCTGTGCCAGCATTACCATAGATGAGAGAGCTGCCACAAAAGTGCCTCTGAGAGGATTATACCAAGAAGTAATGATGTAAAAGAAGGAATAAAGGCACAGCCCTAAATACTCATAGATGACAATGCTAAAGCAGGCCCTTTAATGTAACTGTGGATATTTGGAAAGAGCTGCTTGTTGCTTGAAGGAAGATATTCACTGGTCTTAAAAACAACTCTGAAAAAGAATCAAAAGCATTTACAGGTTTAAAATTAGAAACTGGTAGCTCAGAGTACTAAAAGCTGAAGGGGCTTTCATCCACAATTGGACAGAAATTTCTAAAGCTCCAAAATATGGTATGTGTATACAGGGATATATAATATATATGCTTAAAGAAATAAGCAATATCAAATGAAATTTTTTTTAACATTGCAAAGATGCAGTCATGAGCAAGAGACTCTTTCTAGGGTCCCTTCAAATGTACATGACACAAAAGTTTTTCCTAAGAGGTCCTTTTCCATTAGTATACTCCCACTTGATGAAGTATTCTTTGTATGCTCCTGGTCTCCTATTTTTATTATAGTTGCCCAAGGGAAAACTAGACTATGAATTCCTTGAGTGAAAAGAATGTGTCTTAGACATCTCTCTCTCCCCAATGCTAAGTAATGCTGCTGGCACATAATAAATGGTCAATTAAGTCTTGCTAAACTTTAAAAACTTTAAAACATATAATAAGGCCTGTGAAAACATCCACAGATTTTTAAATTTTATTCTCACACTATCAAATGCAATAAATAGTACCATGAAAGGGATTAAGAGTCCTTTCTAAACACCTATAATTTCTTCTTGAAAATGGCTGAATGCTACAAAATAGCTCTGTGTTATTGACTTCAAGTGACTAATTAGAAGCAATTGTTCATGAGGTCATCTATGTAATTTCCAGAAACACAATTCTTATCACACTCCGCTCATGTGAGATTGAGTGCCTGGATAAAGCTGGTGCAAACAATAATGATTCAGTGGTACCACTAGAACAAATCCCATGATAAAGGTAATTTCCTAGGGCCTCTATCAAGTCACAGCTCATACATACCCAAGTTGGCCTCCTATGTCCTTGGGAAAGAAGGACTATAGCAAAGTTGGTCTCTTGCACCACCTCCACACTGCCTTCCGCTTTCTTTCCTCAGACACAGCTACTTTTAACTATTTCTAAACAAAAGGACTACTGTGTTAGACACATTCTCTGTCTTTCTTCCATGTTTAATTTTTTCCATTGAAAATTTCTGTCTTTGATTCCTGTTTTCACACGGGGTCCAGAACTCCTCCTCAAAGTAAGCTGTTGTTTTCCTTTTCTCTCTATCCCAAGTATGGACTAAGCCCCTCCTTTTTTTTTTTTTTTTCCTCATTTTAGTTATGACAGGTTGGCATTACCTAATAGCTTTTTGGTACAAGTCAAAAGAAACCAAAGGAGAAACAAACAAGGAAAATACAATCAGCACAAAAGAGACAAGTTCACTGAGTACAGATGTCTGATGCTAAGAATCTCAGCAACAACAGCAGACAGACTTACTCTGCTCCAAAATCCTCCCAGTATGACATAAACATCCTCCACCAAGATTGGAGCGCAACTTGCAGGCAACTTGGTTACAACCTCTAGTGATGGAAGTCATCAAAGAGCTACCTAACTAAACATTTTATTCCTTTTACTGTCCAGTACCAGCTTTCTCATTCCCTAGTACAAACACAGTTTATCCCATCTATGTTGCTTTGACTAAAGTCCCAGTTTTAAGCTGAAAGAAATGCTGGCTTCACAACCCTTTTCAAAACAGTGTTGATTGACACTCCTGAATACAAGCAGATGATCAAGTCATGTAGGGCCTAAAGCTACTAGTTTTTTCACTCCTCAAAATTCTGTTAGATGGCTTAGCTCCTCCCTAAGGAAACAACCTAGCAAAATAGCAGTATCAATTTTCAAGGTCAGCTTATAAGTATAAATTGATAATAAAAATATGGAATTCTATCACAGCTCCAAAAAAGAAAAACCCAGTAATAATCATGATGGTGGTTTTGGTGGTGGTGAGTACGATGATGGTGATGGGCAAATGTTACATATTGCTCCTATAATCCTAAAAAACAAACAAAAAAAAAACACTGAAGGAAATGAGACATGCCTCCAAGATCTCATCATCACACTGGTTACCACGCTTGTTCTTTTCATAACTCCTTTTTAGCAAGTAACTGCATAAGGTTACAGAAGAGAGGGGCACAGATGGAGCCACAGTGTACACTGGAGGAGGAAAACATAGCTTCTCCCCCTGTGGTAAATCCCCTCCTTGGGCACCTGGGTTTCAACTCAATTATCTTTTTGGATGGTAAATTAATGCACTGCACTGTTCCTCCCAGTCTTTTGAGAGATAATCCATCAGAATTGATTTTTATGAAAGGACAGTTACTTCTTAAGCAGCCCCTAGGATCAAGACAGTTGTCCACTGGAGGAATACGGTTTGCAGAAATCCACAAGAAATATTCAACAATTCAAAGATTTGCTTCAGGAAATATAATTCAAAAAATTAAGGTTTTTCCGCTTCTCAAAATATTGTTTACTTTTTCTTTCCAGTTCTAAGGCTCTATTTTATATCTTCCTATTATGTTTCTGCCTTAACTTATAATGAAGATTTAAACCTTTCTCATAGCTATATTCCACACATGAACAGCCTGGAGTAATAGAGAAGTCAGGTAAGCTTAGAGGCTGATCGTTAGTAAACTTTAGTAATTAAGACTAACAGAGAATATTTAGTTCATTCATTTTGCAACAAAATATTGCTGTGTGTCTATTGTAAATCACATGTCCTAGAACTCACTTTTATAAAGTAATCCCCAAAAAGCAAAAACTAATCTCCCTGAAAATTTTCATTCACTGATGTATAATTTATAAAACTGAAATGTAGAAAATACCTAAATATTCAACATTAGAGAAATGGCTAAGTAAAAAATGGTCTTTCTACCAAATGTAGAGCAAAATGCTTACTCTACAGTGATTAGTGAAAAAGTAGAACACATATTGTATCTATGCTGTGATAGCAACTTTATGCCTAATGAATATAGATTCAAAGGGAATATGAAAAGATAAAATATTTAATTTGCAAGCTAATAGAATTATAGAGTATTATTTCCATTATCATTGTAATAATTTTTGTGCAATTAAAAAGTAATTAAAAAGGAAAGAATATAATGTATTTATTGAATATCTACTTGTGTGAAGAAAAATAAGACATCAGACTTACCCTCAGAAAATTTATGGATACAAGGAGGATTTAAAACTACAATGCAAAAGCTATAACACATGTTATATGTCATAAAAGAAATTAAAATGAAGTGTTATGGATTTAAAAAGGATGAGTGCCTTTTTATCTACTAACCAGGAAGAAAGTACAAATTTTCAAATTATACTATTAGAAGATGCAAATACTCTAGTAGAGTCATCATTTGCTTCTGCATCTGTCAGAAAGTGCCATTCCTCACTTTATAACATTTAAGATATGTAGTAAGAGATAAAAGGAAAAAAATGAATGACTTTTGGAAGGTGCTTACCAAGTCATCATCTTCGATGGACCTCTTCACCCTTATCAAATGGACAGGGCACACTTGTCCAACTGCACTTTGGCACAGAGAGGGAGAAATTTGTTCCCAGTAGGAGGGAACCCAGGAATAAGTACCCTAATCTGTTATTGGTTGAACCCAGTGGGAATTTATTATAGTCATGGCTTCTTTTTCTTGCTATTCTGATTGAGTGTCCTTGGCTTCCCCATCCTCTAATCAGTGGTTTGATCCTCTTCTTTAGCCACTCTGTTGATTCCCTCTAATATACTCTTCATCTCAGAAAATATGTTCTTCATTTCTGACTTGTTCCCTTTTATAATTTCCATTTCTATTTTTGTTTTTATCTCTCTTAAAGTTCTCACTGAGTTCATCTACACTTCCTCTAAGTTCACTGAGCATCTTTATAACCAATGTTTTGAACTCTGAATCTGTTAGATTGCTTGACTCCATTTTCCTGGGTCTCTGTTCTGTTCTCTCAAATGGTTTTTGCTTCTTTGTCTTCCCATTTTGGCTGCCTTTCTGTGTGTGTGTGTATGTGTGTGTGCATGTGTGTGTTTCTCTATATATTAAGCAAAGCTCCTAAGTCTCCCAGTTTTGTTAGTGTGGCTTTGTGTAGTAGATGTACAGTGGGACAGTCCTGAGAGGGGTGCAGCTGCAGGCCAAGTTTAGTCCCAGCCTGTGCCCCCTCTGGGGCCACCTGTTAAGATTCAGCAAGAGGTCTACAGATGTTACACTTACAGTTGATAAAAGAGGCCACAGAATAAACTAAGGTCAGCTGCCACCATTGTGAGTCTTGGAGTTGGCTCAGTAAGGAGCATTGAATTCAACCGAGGATAAAACTGGATGCGGCCAGTTTTGGGTGGGCCCATGAGTTGAGGGAAGCAGCATTTCAGGGATCCTCTGGGCAGAGCGACCTGTTACCTAGTTCAATGAGTCTCTGCTATGGCGGTGCTGAGTCCACACTGGGAGAGGGGAAGGCTCAAAAGAGGGACAATGGATACCACCAACACTTCTGGAAGAGAGCCTCACCTCTGACCCTCAGTGTCCCCCTAGTGTTCCCCAAGCAGCCAACCCGGCACTGGTGCTCAGAACTAGCAGGTCTGTGACTGTGAAAGTTCAGGTGTGGACACGGTCCCTATGAGAGGTGTCTGCAGCTGTCATACCTTCTGCTCCACTCAGTTGCTGGGGACCAAGCAGTCTGATATTTCTTTGCCATCTCTTAATTTCTACAATTGCAAGGTTATTTCTTTTTCCCCTCCCTAGTTGTAGTGCTTCTGTTCATCTAGATCCCAGGGGATTTTGCCTGCTCTTTGCTCTGTGTTTCAGTTACAATTTTGATTTGGTCGCAAGAGAGATAAACAAAGCCTCTATCATCTACGTCATTTTCCCCCACCCCCTATAATATACAGACTTAATCCAACCCAAATAAAATCACAAAGATTTTTTTGGAACTTGACAAGATGATTGTAAGACATGTAAAAAAAAATAAGCTAAGAATTGCGAATATTAAGAAAGGTTCTATTTGGTAAAACAAGTCTATCAGATCAACACGTCACAATTTTAGAGCAATATTTTAGAGTTTTACAGTTTTAAGAAGTATAGTATTGACCCAACAATAGACATATATATCAATGGAACAGAATTTAGAGTTTAGATACAAACTCAGCAAATATAGCCATTTGATTTATAATTATTTTGCAGAGTGGTGAGAGAAGAACCAACTTTTCAATAAGTGTACTAGGTCAACTGCATACCCATAACGAAAAACTAAACAGTTCTCCTAGACACCTCTCACAAACATCAGTTCAAAGTGTGTCTTAGGCTAGATCCGCCCCCCCCAGAAAATGAAGATTTATGTCTAATAGTTTTATTGGGTATGTTCTCAAGATCAACACCTGTGAGAAAGTAAAGAAAAGGATTAATCAAAGGGAAGATCGAATTGTAATGCAGTTGCAACAAAGGCATCAACCAACAAGTTGCTCTGGAGCTGAGCTGATCCTTAAAAATTGCCCAAAATTTAGGCAAAGTGGTCAAACCTTTATCTCATCCATTAAGCAGACCCTGTATGCAGACTGGCCCCAGGGAAGGAGCAACACTTTGGGCAAGGTGGCTCTCTTGGAGGTCGAGGGGAATAACCAAAGGGGGCCTCCATACCAAAGGGAGAGGAGAGGACCTAGGTGACATATTTCAGCATCCACAGCAAGGAATGTAAATCTAAACATTAGCTCTAAAATTATAAAGCTTCCAGTAGATAATTTGAGAGAATATTTTCATGACACAACACAAAAAGCACTAAACTTAAAGACAGAAACTGACAAATCAGAATACATCAAAAAGCACCATTAAGAGAATAAAAGAACAAGCCACAGGGTGGGGGAAAATATTACTATATATTATTATTATATATTTAATATATTTATATATTTTATATATTTATATATATAATATATAAAAACAAAGAAAGAACTAGAAATAGTTTCTATAAGTCAACCAAGTAGAAAATGAAGAATGAATAAAAGACTGAAATAATAGATTCATGATATATATATATACACATGCATATGTGTGTATGTGTGTGTATATCCGAATGACCAACAAACATGTAAACAGGTATATTAGTCATCAACTAAATGCAGATTAAAACCTCAGTGAAATATATGCACAACCCAAAATCATGGCTAAAATGAAAAGGATAGGCAAATCCAAAAATTGGGGGGAAACGGAACAAATAAATTTCTCATATATTGCTGGTAAAACAGCTTGGCAATATCTACTAAAGTGAAATGTACACACACACACACACACACACACACACACACTCACTTTGCATTCCAGTTCAAACTACATCAAGACTACTGGTTGCTTAAAATTTTCTAGTGTAAGGGCACAGAGATTGAGGATCTTCAGAAGCAACAACTCAGTTCACCAATATTCAGCCTCACTGCTTAAGATGTACAGACAAGCAAAAGTCTCTGCTGTTGTAGATGTGGTGAGAGCATTTCAGGTACAGTCTTAACCTGAGATAAGTTCTCCTCAAAAATCTTGCAATAAGAACAGATAGTAAAGCTGTAGCCAAAGAAGTAGATGTGGAATCCATTGATTCTGATAAGTGTTACGATTTGCTGGCTAGGGCCTTGTTCATTTTCATACAGCCTTGTCATTAACTAAGATAAGTTTTGTATCTTAAAGCTAAACACAATTTTGTTCCCAAAAGATGAGGTTTAACGATCAGAAACAGTGGAGGACATAAGCCACTACTATGTTCTAACACACATCAATGACTGCTGTTAGCAAGCCCAACCTCAAAGCACACAATGATCAGACAGTCTGTTAAACCCATTCAAACAAAGAAATTAGTGGAAGATACAACCAGATGTATGCCCACCCCTGGTTAAAGGCTACACAGTAAATAAGTTCTATTAATAAAATGTTAGGCATTAGCAACCTGAGCAGTTGCAACCCTCAAGTACTTTGGACAAGGGCTAGAATATATATAGGTATCTCTGAAGTCACCACTACATCTGTACTTCACTGAATCTCAGGAACCATTGTTTGTAAGCCACATCATTATTTTATGTTCCTCTGGGAAAATGGGAGAAATGCTACCAGTTAAACAATAAAAGGCCATCTACTGTCAGAGCTATCCTAATTTAGAGATGATAAAATGTGGGAAATACGTGTCTTAGAATCAATGAAACATGGTAAGTTTCCTAGTTGACCAGATTTGCATTTGTCCTCTGCCTCCCTTCCCAAAGACCTGGGAAGTCCATTTGCCTTTCCAGTGGCTGGAAAAAACAAGGATTGAGCTGCATCTGTTTCTATGAAACCACTTTTGTTAAATTTCTGTATTGATTTTTTCCTGAAGAAACTTATCTCCCTTTTTCATTTTTGTTCCCCGTGTTCCCAATTATCCTAAACTCCCTTACAAATATCACATTATGTTCTTTCAACGAGGACGTTCTATAAAAAACAATAAAGTAAATAACATGTCATTCTAAGTTAAATATTTTAACTTTTTTAAATGCTTTTGAGAAATGTTTTTTTAAGTGGATGGCAAAATAGTAACAGTATAGATATTACATTAATCTTAAGTGTGATAAACTAGCTGCAATTCAGACATATGAATTGCTCCTTGGAGCCTTCTCTAAATCCTCAGAAGTAGCACGCACAGAACCTAAAAGTGAAAAACACAAAATTCATTCTATTGGAAATATCCATGGGATTGATTTTATCCAATTCAGATTTTAATTATGCTGAATGATCAAAGTATCATTATCAAGTACCTAAAAAACAAGATGGAGAATTCATTAGTTGCTTTATATTACATCTATGTAGTACCTTTCTATGGCTGTTACTTGGTAAAAAACAAACAAACAAAAAACCAACTGTGATGAAAATTAGAAACAAAGAAGGAAAAGGGGCAAAGAAAGAGTGAGGTAGAGAGGAGAAAAAGGAAAAGGGAAGGAAAGAAAGAAAAGAAACATTGAAGAGAGGAGAGGAAATAAAACAAAACAAAAAGAAAAAAAACTGTTTATTGGAATAATTTGATAGATACTCTACAACTTTAATTTCTCAGGGCAGGTGTTTCTAGTATAATGTAATAAAAGAACTTCACAGTTTGTATATCCAAAATTCCCCAGTAGATTGCCAGCAGAGCCTGTCTTTTTGTCTGTGTGTGCCCAGCCTCAGTACTATGCTCATAAGAGTGGTTGGGTTCATTAGTGATAATTTGGTAAACAGTGCATACATTTTTTTAGGTTCTTCTTCTATTTTATTTATGAAAAATCTATTAACTGTTTATTTGGTCATTATTGGACTTATTTGTGTGGTATTTTTCAAGTATTTATGAACACTTTTGTTTTTGAAAACAGGAATGAAACAGTAAAACAAGCAGAGAATATTTGAAGAAAGGAGAGAAAAGAAAAGGAGAAATGAGCTCTTAACTGCAGGAAGAATGGAGTAAATTTGAAGGAATTAGTTCAAGACAGGTATCAATATCTTTATTCTGAAAAAGCTAAGTATAAGCTAACATGATACCAAAGAAATGAAAAGTGCTTGGGAAAGTAAGTTAAAGAAAATAACTAATATTAGGTAAAATTCATATTAGAACAATTTTTAAAATCTAAGAATTCCAGAGCTAGATGGACTCAAGCCATTGATCAAATCTGTCATCTTTAAGAAAGGAAACAAACTGCTTGCTGTTCTTGCGCAGGTGCCAACAGACACTCTGCAGATGTATAGCTGGGGGACTGTGGCCCTTATGTCAACAGATTGACACTGAGAAACTGAGAACATCTAGATCAGAGCTTTCCAAACCTCACTGTGTTACAAACCCCTGGGGATATTTTTAAAACACAAATTCTAGTCCAGTAGGTCTGAGGCTGAGATGGAGCCTGAGATTTTGCCTAATAAGTTATCATGGGAGGCTGAAGCTGCTGGTCCATGGACCACACTTTCAGGAGCAAAGTCTAACACAGTGTTTTTCAGAGTGTGGTCCAGGACATACAAGTTAGAATTATTGTGCTGTTTGTTAAAAATCCATATTCCTGAGCTTTACCACAAGACTGTAGAAATGCTAGGCATTTAATAGCCATCTTGCAAATTTTCTTTAAATATCATATATTATTTTAAAAGTACCTAAGATATACAACCTAAAATTTAAATCTATTTTTATTCCTTTTAGCCTGTCATTTATTTCCTTTTTTTTATCATTTTCTTTGAATCATCACTTTAAGAAGTTCAAAGCTGAAAAACAAATGATAATATCATAAAAATACTCTCTCTCCTTGTCGCTTGATGAGAAGCCCTTGTAACTCTTCCCCACTCTTTGTCACTATTTCAATTTATCTGAAGCAAATCATCATGTTTTCTGTATCAGAATGCACTGTCTCCATGGATGATAATGAAGGGGATGAAATTCCAGGTTCCAAGACAACCAGTTCCAAATTCCCTACACCAGATTCATTTCTCTGAATCACTAATATGCATCTTATCTTGGTATCTTGGAATCTTGCCACCCTGAAAACTAGAGACTCCTCCCAATCTTAAATGCTCCTTACTTTTACTAATATTTTTGTCATTGTTGTTCATATCATTTTTTGTTAACATTAAATTCTTGCTTTGTTCCAAGCACAGTGCTAAACATTTTATATGCATTGTCTTAATTCTTGCTCCACAATGGAAAGAAATAAAAATATTTAATCTATTCCTATTTTATAGATGAAGAAAGAAAAGTAAAGAAAATTAAGTAGCTTACTCAGGGATCACACAAGTAGTAGTTGGATGAGCTTCAATTTGGACTGAGATCCGTTTGACCCAAAAGCATCAGCAGTCATTTCTGTTATATTTACTATCATTACTTAACTCAACAGTGAATTAAATTTTTTGCAGCACTTAGTATATTAATTTTTTATTTAAAAGGATTGCTTGTTTTCAGAAGTTTATCACTCTTATCTCAGCAGCCCTCTAAATAAATGTTACCTATTATTTCTATCTATATCTGTTACTATGTTACATTTAAATGAAAAGGTTTACCAAAAACAGCTCTTATCTCTTTTTACACTGATGTAGGGCTAAGAAAGGCATGTTCATTCTAGTTTGTTCAAACTGGAAATGCAGTGGCCACTCTAATGTGCTTCAGTCTTCAAATATTTCCCAAAATAATGGAAAATGGTGATGCAATATTTCAAGGATATGTCATAGTTTCAAGGAGAAAAAATAAAGACAGTGAATGAGTGTAGGTGTGTATACATAGTATTCAACATTAATCTACCACCTGATAAACTAATCTTTCTCCAGATGGACTCATGCATTAAATGAATGTTTGAACTCTGTCGGTGTTTTTATTAGTACTCATCCAGCAATTTTTTCAGATTGTAAACTCTGATTACAGGATGAAAGCTAAACAGCTTCTTTGACCAAATTGCATCTTGGCAATTACAGATGTGATCCACTTTCCAATGATTATTTCAAAACCCAATAAAATGAAAAAAAAAATCAGGAGGGTAATATTTATCTGAGACTGTGAATACAAAATCGTTTCTTGATCTTAGATATACTAGACGTTGTGTTTACAAAGACAAGTATACAATAATTAAACTGAACAAAAGAGTTATGTTTTCCAAATAAATGATAACTTTGTTCATGACTTAGATGAAATCATGGTTCCTTCATCTGTATTTCCAGTTGAAAATATTACTCGTAGCTGACAGGACTTGTCAAACTTTTAGTTTCCCTTGGGTAGAGAATTACATTTACCAATTCTTGTGTTATCTCTGCCTTTAAAATATGTTTTCTGTCTTTAAAGGTAAACCATGCATAGTTACCTCAAAAGTGAAGTCTATTTGCCACTCCTCCAAGAACAGATAAAAAGGCCTATGATTAGCTGACTAATGAAACATTCTTTTAAAAATGACTACTTGGATGGACCTTGAGATAATCATGCTAAGCAAAATAAGCCAGATAGAGACAGTTAAAAATCACATGATATCACTTAAATGTGGGATATAAAACTAAAAGCAACAAAAGAATAGGAAAAACAAACAGACTCATCGACATGGACTATAGACTAGTGGTTACCAGAGAGGTGGGGAAACGGGGTGGAGGGAGGTAGACAGGATAAACGGGGTCAAATATGTGGTGATAGAAAGAAATCTAACTATGGGAGGTGAACACACAAAATAAATATATACGTGCCTTACTGTTAAAATGTACAGCTGAAACTTATGAGATTTTGTTAACCAATGTCACCATAAAATAATTAATTAGTTAATTAAAAAGGTAAATATATAAAACAAAAGGAAAAAATTTTTAAATAAAAACGACTACTTGCATCCTGTTTTAAGAAACACTGCTGAAAATTTGGAGAAACTCAGAAATTAAATATTTATGAAACTGGGTAACTGATGTCCATAATAACAAAATAAAAAAATTAAAAATGATTCACTTATACGTTTATCACTAGTTTTTACTTAAATTTATTTTCCATTATTGTCAGCTGGATCAAATATATTCATGAGTTTTTGCTTATTTTTTTAATACAAGATCTACACTTGTACTTAAATTGTAATAAATAAATTAAGGACTATAAAAATACATAATTATAAAACATATTGAAATGAGATGCTTAAAAAATATACTATAAGAAAATAAAATCTTAGGCTGCAGTATCCCCCAAACAGTATATAGTGAATGAGAAAAAATTCAAAGTGCCTTTTAGCAACTTTTAAAATTCTCTTGAATGTTGAAACCTAATGGTGTGATTTTTTCTCAAAATGGAAAAAAAAAAAACTTGCTTTTTAGTTTGAAAGGAAACAAGAAGTGACAAAACAGCATTATCCGTACTTATTTTATATGGAATTTGCTATCCATAAAGTTTAGATGCAGACATTTTTTTAAAGCAATTAAAGCTAATCAAAAACAAACTAGAAAGTAACAGCCTCAGCATGTGGCAGGTTCCTAGAACAGGTTTAAATTAGAGATATGAGAATTTACAACCACATAGTTGTTGGAAGTAAAACCAATGTTCTTTTACTCCAACCATATGATATAAAACTTTTGGATAAAAAGGGAACAACTCAACTGAAATAGATGAATGTTTTATCTATACAGTGTCTAATATACAAATGTTTTCAAATTCAACCTATCGAAATTTGTTTCATCCATTTGCATGATCCCAATACATTGTTCCACCTTATTGTTAATATTTCCTTAGTAACTTTTTCATAAATTTCATTTCAAATTAAAAGAGTATAATCATGTCTACTTTACTGATATTAGGATGGTAATAAGGACTATTGGCAGATGATATACTACAGAACAACAACAAAAAGATCTAGTTGTAGGCAGTGGATCAAGTTAGGAAATCAAGCCTGAAGACCAGAGCTCAGAAAAGTCAAAGTCTAGGGTTGTGGTCCCAGTGTGTGAAATTCATAACACCCCTCTCTTTCCTGCTCAAGTTCTAAATCCATTGAAACATGAAAATAACGTAAATATCAAAATATCACTTTCACTAGTGACATGAATATTTGGAGAATGTTTCCTAATGCTGAGAACAAAAGGGCTTGCCAACACTCTCTGTAAATCTAAAGCTTGAGAAAGTCACTAGAAGAAAAGTCTGAGTGAGCAGACCGCAAAGGCCTAGTCTGGGGTAGAGAGAGAAGAGAAAACAGAGTCCCTGTAACAGATTAGCTCTGTCTGATCAAGAAACTTACATCAATGGTTGTCAGTCACTTATCAGGAACCTCTCTCCTGCTCCATGGGAATAAAAAAAGGTCAGGAAAATTACTCTAGGGAAGTCCCTCCACATGGAGACCTGAGAAGTTGAGAAATACTATTTTCTCCTAATATCTATAGTTCTTTGTTCTGTTAATTCATTTGGGTTTAACTATCAATGCTATGGGCAACCAGGAGAGAAGTTTCTCCTTTCTAACAGCAGATCAGAAATCCATCATGGCAGTTCTATACCACCTTTGTGAACCCTCTACCCCAGTATTATGTATGGTTGTTTTGTGGATCCTCCTGATAATGCTGAAAAATAGCACTAAATTTGCCCCAGAAGGGTCTAAAAATGATGACCAATTAAATTAACACTAAGGTCATATCATGTTTAAATTTCTCATTCCAAATTATGTATGGCAACATCAAACACAGGTTATCAAAAATTTTGCAAAGAGATTGAATAAAAACATCAAGATATGCCATTTAAAAATGCTGACACATATGGAAGTCATAAATCTGAATACAAATTACCTTCCATTGTAAATTTCCTAGAAAGATATTAATGTTCCAAATTAAATTTCCTTACAAGTTAAAGTTCACAGGATTTAAAGTCTAAAATATTCAATTCAAAATCAAATTGCCTTGCTTCTGTGAGTTTAATGTCCAAAGTCACTATAGTACAAAATAATTTTTTTGTCTTTATAAGTACAAGTTTAAAGAAACTAAAATGTAAAGTTCTCAAGTTAAGGTCCTATAATCATTATTTTTAAAGTTTTTATTCTTCTCAGTCGCAGACAGGCATCTTATTCTGAACCTGGGGTTCTTCAACAGCTGCTGCCTCGATTATTATCTCCCCAAGAAAGTGTGTGGTTCCCAGGACCTCAGAATTAAAATTAGTTTCCCACGCATCCCATTTTGAAAATATCTAATAAGTTGATAGACATACAAAATTACATGTTTCATACCCAACACCCACCAAACTTAGAAAATACAGCTTTCCCTGCCCTCTTAGAGCCGTTTACCAGGCAAAATCTTCAATGTTGCAAAACCCACTATACACACTCATAGTACCTGAGGGCAGAAAGATAAATATAGAACATTTTCTTATTTCAGCCTAACCAGGATGCCAGACTTTTCTAGAAACAATGAGCTGAGAATAAACTCGCTTAGGAAAAACTGGCATCAAAAGGTTATGATGGCACTGTGCTTTCCTTATTTGGGAGAAACACGCACCTGTGTATGCCATTTCCTCTCTCAGGCCATCGCATTGAGGAATAACTGCCTTTTCTTTTCTTTTCTTTCTTTTTTTTTTATTGCATATTATGCAAATCTGTAATATTAGCTGCTCAATTTAATGTATCTTTTCATCCACCATTTTAAAACCCTTTTAACATACAGTTCCCCTTTGATTCTGGTGTTTCTGGCACCTGTGTATTGTATTTAGGGTGGGCTTTGTTGAGTGACATGGCTTTCACTATCTCTTTTGAAAAGGTATTTTCTGCACCACTCTGGCTGCTTCCATGGTTTCTTAAGGTGGAAATTCTTTTAAGCCTATAAAGTTTGGTTTTCTGTTATATCACTACTGTATCTTACAAATATGTGCAGCACACGTAAGTGCTTAATTTCTGTTGTACTAATGAATTAGGAATAATTTCAAACAGCCACATGTGAACAGATAAGTTATCTATGATAGTGCTATTGGTAAAAATTAAAAGGCTTATCTAAATGGCAAATCAGACAAGCACATGCAAAAAAAAAAAAAAAAAAAAAAAAGATCAGCCTAAACTGATTCATTCAGAATCAGATCGATTATAAAAATCTAGAGAAACAGATAGAACAAATGAGATACATAAAGCCAATGAAATAAGAAAACGACTCTTCAGATGGCAGTAACTGCAAGGGAAGAGCAAATATACAGTTGTGGGAATGTATAATTTCTTAACGTGCCTTGTATTTTTTGCCTCAAGGATTTGCCTATACTGTTCCCTTTATCTGTACCATTGCCTCCCCTTCCCACCTTACTTTTTGCCTGAATTACTCCATCTTCCCCAAGACATCTTCTCCAGGAGGCCTATTATTCCTGAAGACTAGATCAGGTGCCTATTCCTATCATACCACTTCTCACACTATGAGTTCTCTACTTATGAGTCCATCTCCACCCATCATGTTATAAGATACTTAAAGGAAAGATGATCTTGTTTAATAGATATATTCCCTTGTGCATAGTGTTGGCAAAAAAAAAATGTGTATTGAGTAGTATTTATTAAGCAAATAAAATTGGCAAGAACTGAAGAGTAAAACAAAACAAGTTGAAGAGCTTTAAGGACACATAACAAAAAGTATTTTAATGGGTAACTATGTTGTTCTATTTCACCTGACTCAGCAGAAACCAATCCCGCCATGGCTACTGCAGAAGTCCACAAAAGCCACACTCAAGCTTGACTGCACTTTAGGATCACCTGGAGAGCTTGAGGTTCTATCTCAAGAGGTTCTGTTTAATTGGTCTTGGGAGTAACCTGAGGTTACGTAAGTTAAAAAGCTGCCCATCTGATTCAAATGTGCAATTAATGTTTAGAAGTTATTACGAACACCTGGTGAAGGTGGCAAGTGTTGAGGAAGAAGGGAGAAGAGGTTTCTAACAAGCAGATCCCTTCTATAAGGTAGGTTTAATTTGATCTTTGGTCTTTTTGTAGAAGTCAATAGGCCCTTAACAAAATATACCAAAGACTATACTGAGTCTGGTAGGCTAAAACCCTAGAGTGAGAGCAAATCAGACATAGACAGACATTAAAAAAGTAGTAATAACAAAAAGCTCCAACTCAGTCTCTAGTCAGCTTAGTCCTTGATTGGATTAAGATGATGATCTAGCACCACATTGTCTTACCTAAGAGATTCCTCCTCACTGAAGAAAGACAAACATTAACTGAAGCCTCTACAGTGTATCATATACAATGTCCGACATTTAATAAAAAGTGCCAGGCACACCAAGGAAGATCATTCAAAGAAAAAATAAGCAATAAAAACAGACTCAGTGATGACATAGTTATTGGAATTATCAGAGAGTTTTACAAATCTGTAATTAAAATTCTAAGATAATAAATGACAAGATGGAGATTTTTCCAAGATAACTGGAAAAATAATCAAACAATCTAGACATGGAAAAAATTAACAACTATATTAAGAACTAATAAGCTTAAGAACTCAGTGAATATGATTAGCAACACATCAGACATACAAAAGAAAAAATATTAAAACTGGAAAATAGGTCAACTAAAATACATAAGCAGATATAAAGAGAGCAAAGATAATGAAAAATAAAGAAAAAGAGTATAAGTGAAAAAGGGACATAGTGAAAAAATTTGACATATATATAATCAAAGGCCCAGAAGGGGAAAAAAAAAAATTGGGCAGAAATAATATTTGAAGTAATAATGGCCACAGATTGTCCAAGAAGAGGTTTTGATAGGGTTAGAGCTGAAAATTTTCAAAAAAAGGTTTGAAGACATCTCAAGTTAAATGGCATATCTCAGAGAATAAAAGAAAAATAAAATTTTCTGGAAGCTCTTATGGAACTGATACTAAGATTGCAAGATCAAATCTATTGGGAGTCCCCAAAATAGGGCCTTGATAAAAATGATAAAACACACACATGTGGCCCTCACATATGGAAGTCTTTGTGTTTCAGTGTCTTTTTGCATACTACCAGCCTAGAGTGAACAGCTCACTTTCAGTCATAATGCCAAGCTGGTGAGCAAAGCTTTCTAGTCCCTTAAATGTTCCTCCCTAGCGCCAAGACATATACCATGCAGTTCAAACCCCTTTCACCACTAAAGAGTCTTACTTCATTTCTGGCACCTAGAAATCTTCCTATCTTGCTTTTTTAACTTCATTATGTCTTTTATATTTATTTTCATGGTTTTAATACATATTTTTAAATATTATACCTAGTATTTCTGTTTTTAGTGTAGCAATCAGAGTCAAGGGAGATCGGTCTATTATGTTGATTAAAAATCCAATTAATGTTATAGCCATCTGATGTACATACAGTCATGCACTGCTTAACAATGGGGATACATTGTGAGAAAGGCATCATTAGGCCAGTCTGTAGTTATGCAAAGATCATAGGGCGCACTTACGCAAACCTAGGCGGGATTGCCTACTATACTTGTAGGCTATATGGTATGGCCTATTGCTCCTGAGCTATAAATCTATACAGCATGTTACTATACAAAACAACACAAGATTAAAGCACAAGAGAAAAATTATGCAATCAAGAACTCAGAAACACAGGTGTATTAGACTGCTGTTGGCGTAACAGCATACTGTTATACAGCAACCTTTTTGTTTCATAAGTAGAAAGAGACATATAAAACAACAATTAAAAGTATAGTCTAGAAATACATAAACCAGTAACATAATTGTTTATTGTCATTATCAAGTATCGTGTACAGGCATACTTGGAGATATTAAGGGTTAAGTTCCAGACCACCACAATAAGCAAATTTCACAATAAAGTGAGTAATAAAAATTTTTTGGTGTTTCAGTGCAGTGCATGGGAAAAGGTATGTTTATGCTATACTGTATTCTATTAAGTGCACAATAGTATTATGTCTAAAAAGAACAGTATACATGCCTTAATTAATAAATACTTTATTGTTAAAAAATCATCTGAGGCTTCAGTCATAATCTATTGGCTGGTGAAGGGTCTCATTTCAATGTTGATGGCTGCTGACTAATCAGGGTGGTCACTGCTGAAAATTGAGGTCGCTGTGGCAACTTCTTAAAATAATATAACAATGAAGTCTCCCATATCAATTCCTTTCTTTTCACAATTTCTTTGTAACATGCTGTTTGATAGAATTTTAGCCACAGTAGAAATTCTTTCAAAATTGGAGTCGATCCTCTCAAACCCTGTTGCTGCTGTATCAATCAAGTCTATGTAATATTCTAAATCCTTTGTTGTCATGTCAACGATTTCCATAGCATCAGGAGTAAGTATGCAATCTTCCTTCACTTGAACACTTACAGGACATTAATAGGCCTAATTTCAACATTGCTGTGTCTCACGAAATAGGGAGTCCCAAGGAGAAGGAGAGGGAAAGGCCTCTGGGGTAGTCAGAACACACACATTTGTTTATTAAGTTCGCCAGCTTACGGGTATGGTTCATGGTGCCTGAAACCATTATAACTTCAAAGATCACTGACCACAGATCATCATACAAATATAACAATAATGTAAAAGGTTTGAAATAGTGTAAGGATCACCAACATGTGACAGAGACATGAAGTGAGCAAATGCTGTTGGAAAAATGGCACAGATAGATTGACTTGCTCAGTGTAGGGTTGCCACAAACCCTCAATTTGTAAAAACACACTATCTGTGAAGCTCAAAAAAGCAAAGCACAATAAAACGAGGTATGCCTGTACTGTATATGATTGTATGTGGTAAACTTTTATACACTAGTACCTCCATAGCTTTGTTTACACCTGATCATCACAAACATGTGAGAAATGCATTATGCTATGACGTTATGACAGCTCTGACACCACTAGGCAATAGTATTTTTCAGCTCACTATCACCTTATGGGACCACTGTTGTCTATGTTGTCCAACACCCACTGAATCATCGGTATGCAGTGCATAACTGTAAGGTTCTGATGACTAATGTGGTAAGAGGTTGAGAAAAAAGATAGGAATGGCATCAGTGTGTCAAACGAGCTTTTTGAGTGGAAGAGAGTGACGTAGGAAACATGAAGAATGATTGAAGTAACAGCATTTCTCTGGCCAAGATGGAACATTAGATAAAGGGGCAAACTGTTGTGAAGAATTGCTGTGGATCTAAAAAATTATTCTATTACAAGGTGCATTTCATTCCACCTAATTTCAGAGGGGCTGCAAATATTCTGCCCCCCCTTTCCCCCCTAAAACTACAAGCTACAGTTTGTTCCCAGATCGATTCTGAATTCTGTAATCTCCTATAAGGGATAATATCCTATTTGGAAAGATGAAATCAAGCCTCTATTCCTTTCTGCAGATTAGAAGGGATGTTAATTTTGAGTAGCTAATGCTTTTAAAGAGTTTGACACTTCTCTGCCCATCTCTGACAGGTACATTTTGTGATTAAAATAGTTATCAGCTGCTGTCCTCTTTCCATTATTACCAGTACCCAGTGCGCATTCTCCAGTCTTAAATAGAAAATTTTGATTTTTGCTCCTCAGGAGCTATATCTCATGCCACTCCTTAGTGAGAGATTTTTACTTTTGGGGACTGAACATCATCTGCAATGTTTTCTACAAGCTAGGTCTTATTTCCTGGAAGAGGAGTATAATTGTTCTAAGAATATTTTAAATACAATCTCTAATTCTCGGTGAAGCAAAAGTGTGAAAATGTTATCATTTATTGATTCAACTCTAAGGTCCTCAGAGAGGTGGAGTTACCAATTTATGATCTTTCTACTTCATAAAGCCAATTTATGGAACCTAAAAAATAAAGTTTAACTTTGCAAGACATTCTTTTGTTAACTGGTGTCTTCATTTTCTTCTTATTTTAAAATGATATTTTCAAAATTTTCATATGCTCTTATAAAATATTAAAGTATATAAAAGCATGAAAATTGGATATATATTTAGCTTTGGTGCAAATAATTTATTATAATGGACATCAATAATATTATATCATTGTCAGTAATTTCTGCCAAGTTTCCTGAAATTGAAATCACATTAGGACAGCAGGCACACTGAATTTGTAAGAGCAGCATTTTACTGTGTTTGCACTGGACTGAGCACACAATGACAATTTTACAATTAATTAATACTACTTCTGTCCAAAAAAAAAAATATGAAAGAATTTTGGAGTCTTATCTTACTAATTACTGTGCAAGATCATCCTGTGGGTGTTTCATTAAATATTTATGAAATTTGGTAGTGTGGAAAAGGTCTCTTGTCTCCATGTTCTCCTTTTATTTCCCACCAAGAACAGCCTAGCTGAACATAGCTTTGCTGTTCCCTTTAGCCAGCATTTCTCAGCTTTTTGAATTAATAACATTCTCACATTCCTAAGTAATTTTTGTCTAGCCTCACAGGAACTATAAATAATCACTTATGGATTGTAAAGAGGATTCCATGGAAAGTAAACTCACAGGGTGATCTGATCATAAATCACTAACTGGGCAGGTTATGGTGGGTAGTCACATCCCAGGTATGTAACTTTTTTAGTAAAAGGTTTATCTTTTGCCTTAGGCAAGCCATATCCATTTGTTTGTTTGTTTGTTTGCATCTAGGTTAACACACCTTTCAAATAAACATAACCACCCTCAAGAGAGCACATATCTTGTTAACTATCCTGTAATCCAATTCCAACCTTGCTTTCTCCCACTTTCACGTAATCTTCCCTAGGTCCCGTTCTTATTTTCAAATGCATTTTAAAAATTGCAGAACTGTCATTCTCTGGAGCATTTAAGATCTTGCTTCCAAGAGTTATCATCAGCTTGGCTCAAATAAATTCTTATAAAAATTTTCCACAAGTTTGGACGTTTTTTACATCAATACACTTCTGCTTAGCATATAAACTATTTTAAATAAAAATGCACATTTATTTTATTTTAAATGAATATTATTAATGTATTAAAATTTCAAAATATGAAGACAAATCTTTATTATCATTTAACAACTGACACACACCACTAAATTTATTTTAAGCCAATTATTTAAGAAAAGGCATAATTCAACCCAAATGTTTTTAAATGACATAGTAACACCCAGCCGCTTTATTGCCCATAGCACCCTACGATTGACAGGAAAGCTAGACTCTGCTACCACACTGATGGATCAAACGGCGTCCACAGCAAAAGGAACTGAAGGAAGCCAGCACAGCCAATATATACAGCAGACTAATTAGCAACACCTTCTAGAGTACGGTACTCAGCTGGGAGCCCAGGTTGGCTGATAGTATTTGATTAGCAAGAGTCATATCACACCTTCTGGAAGATCACTCTTTCTCCAGGAATATCAAAGCTGGAGGCATAGTACTGTTGCAGGTAGGCTACTTGAATGTTACCCTGACCCACAGTTACACATCTTTCTCAAGATTATCAACCTACCACATAGGACCATAGTCCAAGACATAAAGTCACACTTGGGTGTAAACCTAGCCAACTGTGGGTTAGACCAAGGCTGTTTCTGAACTCGGTTCAGGGAAACTAAATCAAAAATGAGTTCATTACTTACTTCTAAGAGTTCTGCTAACATTTAGGTTGGGAGCATATATCAAAATATGCATTCATTAAAATTTGACCACATGTTTCAATATGAAAAATAAATTTTAAAATGCTTTCATTATTTGAAATCCTTGCATTTATAAAATTCAACTGGATTATTTTTATATTTTTGAGTTTTCATTATAAATAATAAGATGAAAGATAAATGTCTAAAGAGGTAATGGGCAAGTAACACACTGAGGTTGGAAATGGACTTCATTCCCAATCAATGAAATCATAAAAGCAATATGATTATTATTGTACTTTTTTTTTTTAGCAATATCCTACTACGCTACATAAGAATTTTTATTAGTGGTTGCCAAATTACAGATTTGTCACAAATTATTTTAAATTAAGTTTGCAAATTTATTAGAATTTCATGCTCTTCATTATATTCTTAAATATATCAATTCCTAATGCTTTGTCGCTGTAACCAATGGGTCTGTTACGTGTGTGGACTAAACAACATTAATTAAATATATACCAATTTAAAATTAAGTGATAAATTTCCATTTGATTTATAATTTTTACACTCATATACTGGATAAATAATAGAAAGTTTTCAAGTTTATGCACTTTAAAAGGGGAAAATCTCAAATAAGTATTCAATGGGATATGAAAACACACTACATTACCATCTCTTAGGATAAGCTCCTGGTTATTTTCTAATCAGTGGTGGTAAAGACCACCCCAAACTATCCCAAAGACTCCTAAACCTATCAGCTCAGCTTGCAGTCCCTTTTCCATGGAGCCCAATCTACATGACACATTAAACAAACAATTCTGTTCAAGTCACTCCCTTTCCAAAAACTTCAATAGTTCTCTTTTATCCTCCCAAATTCCTTCATTTTTCTAATCCTCTCATATAGAAACTATACCCTCACCCTATCTGGTCTACTGGCTTTTTATTACAAAAGTAGTTTAAAATACACAATTCTTTGATTATTTCTTTTACTCTGTATGAATGCTAACTTAAACATGCCTCTCCTCTGTGCTTTGCTCTTTTGCTGGATTCTCTATTTGGAATATATTTTTCTGATCATCTTTGCCTTTTGAACACCATGTACTAAGGCACAGAAGTAAAGAAAAAAGACGTACATATGGAGGACTGCCAAGTAGCTCAATACATAGGCAAAATTAGTGCTATGGTACAGTGATGCCAGAATTGCAGACAGAGGTCAGACTATGAGGAGCCTTAATACCATTCTAAGGACTTTCATCAGAAATCTGAGAGCCCTGAGTTTAAGCAAAGGACTGATATGATTAAATACCTGTTTTAGAAAAGTCATTCTGATACTATAAAACTAGAGTTAGGAAGAACACTTAGGGAGGTAAGTTACAATAGAGCAGAAAATAAACAGCAAATATCTGAACCAAGTGGTGGCAGTGTGGGTAGAGGGAAGAGTAGAGTCCAGAAAAACCTGGGCAATGGGACCACTGACACCCAACAGCAGAGTTCTGATTTGTGAGACAGAAATGAAGAACAGCAAGTTGAGGTGGATAGGAGATCATGTTTTGGCACATTGATAAAACACATGCATATTTAAAGAGATGTGAGGATGGGCAGTAAAATAAAAGGAATCAAAGAAGATGGAGGAAAATATAAAATAAAATAAGAATTGAACATACTGATAATAATGATAATACATATGGAGCATGATTAATACTTAACTCTGATTTCCGGGGTTAAGAGGGATAACATAGTTCTATATGTTCAGAGACACATTCAGAGGACATAATTTCCACATTTAACAATCTGTACATTTTCAAATAGTAGCGAAGTATATTCGAAGTGGGTTTTTTTCTCCCCCAAATTTATCTCTGTAATATGTGAATAAAGTCTTTTAAGTACTCCTCTTCTTTGCTCTCCACTCATAATTTCTTTGGGGAAGATTTCTTTGAACCCCCAGGCTGGGTCAGCACTCCAGATACACTACAATAAAACTGGGCATCTATTTTTTAAAATAATATTATTTATTTTTCAATTACAGTTGGCATACTATATTAGTTTCAGGTTTAAACATAATGATTAGACATTTATAAAAATTACAAAGTGTCAGTCTAGTACCAATCTGACACCATACATAGTTCTTACAACATTATTGACTATTCTATAAGCTATATTTTACATCCCCATGAATATTTTGTAACTATCAATTTGTGCTTCTTAATCCCTTCCCTTCTTCGCCACCACTCCAACCTTCCTCCCATCTAGCAATCCCTAAAATGTTTCTGTATCTATGAGTTTGTTTCAGTTTTGTTTGTTTGATTATTTTGTTCTTTAGATTCCACATATAAGTAAAATAATATGGCATTTTTTCTTTCTCTGTCCAACTTTCTCCACTGAGCACAATTCTCTGTAGGTTCATCCATGTCATTGCAGATTGCAAGATCTCATTCTTTTTTATGGCTAAATAATATTTTGTTGTATTTATGTACCACCTCTTCTTTCCATTCATCCAATGATAAACAACCAGGGTGTCTTTATGTCTTGGTTATTGTAACTAATACTTCAGTGAATATATAGATGTCATGTCCCTCTGAAGCACTGTTTTGGGTTTCTTTGGATAAATACCTAGAAGTGAAATTACTAGGTCCTTCCTTGTCTATTGTTATAGCTTTTCTTTTAAAGTCTATTTTTTCTGGTTTAAGTATTGCGCACCCTAGTTTTTGTTTGTTTGTTTGTTTGTTTGTTTGGGTTTTTTGTTTGTTTTTGTTTTTGTTTTTGGTCTGGGAAGCTTTTATCTCTTTCAATTCTAAATGATAGCTTTACCGGATAGAGCAATCTCAGTTGTAGGTCCTTTATATCACTTGGAATATTTCGTGCCAGTCCCTTCTGGCCTGCAAAGTTTCTGTTGAGAAATCAGCTGAAAGTCTTATGGGAGCTCCCTTATAGACAATTAATTGCTTTTTTTCTTGGTGCTTTTAAGATTCTCTCTTTGCCTTTAATATTTGGCATTTAAATTATGATGTGTCTTGAACCTTCTTTGGGTTCACCTTGTTTGGGACTCTGCATTTCCTGGGCCTATAGGTTTATTTCCTTCACCAGGTTAGTAAAATTTTCTGACATTATTTCTTCAAATAGGTTTTCAATTTCTTGCTCTCTTTTCCTTCTGGTACCCCTATGATGCAAATGTTGATATGCTTGATTTTGTCCCAG
Organism: Eonycteris spelaea; assembly: GCA_003508835.1. Taxonomy (NCBI): domain Eukaryota; kingdom Metazoa; phylum Chordata; class Mammalia; order Chiroptera; family Pteropodidae; genus Eonycteris; species Eonycteris spelaea. The sequence continues at coordinate 2,695,449 of PUFA01000127.1, read as the reverse complement.
AGGTCCCTTAAATGTTTTTGAATTCTTTTTTTTCTTATTTCTGTTCTGATTGGGTGTTTTCTACTACCTTATTTTCTAATTTGCTGATTCAATCCTCTGCTTCATCTAATCTACTGTTGATTCATCTAATGTATTCTTTTTAAAAAAGTTATTATACTCTTCATTTCTGACTGTTTCCTTTTTGTTTTCTATCTCTTTGCTAAAATTCTTCTGAGTTCATCTACTCTTCCCCTAAGTTCATCTACTCTTGCCCTAAGTTTATCGAGCATCCTTATAACCAGTGTTTTGAACTCTACTTCTGGTAGATTGCTTGCCTCCCTTTTGTTTAGTTATTTTTCTGGAGCTTTGTCCTGTTCTTTCATTTGGGACATGTTTATATGTCTCCTCATTTTTGCTGCCTCCTTGTATTTGCTTTCATGTACTAGGTAGGGTTGTTATATCTCCTAGTCTTAGTAGAGTGGCTTTACATAATAGTCGTGCAATCTCTCTGGTCACCTGAGCCAGGTGCTCCATGTGTGCCCCTTGTGTGATTTTTGTGTGCCCTTCTTTTGCAGTTGAGACTTGGTTGCTGTTTGCACATCAATATGAGGTTTTGACTTTCAGACTGAATCATTATGAGGACTGGCCAGTGAGGGGCTAATGCTGTGGAGCAGAATTTACCATAGCAGGGCTCTGATGTCTGCCCTGTTTGCCCTTTGGGTGAATTATCCTCCAATTGGGCCCTGGATGGTGCTGCAGTTTGATCTGAAGCTGGCCATTGAGGTCCCTCCCAATAAGCCAACTGTTGGGCCTCTTGGCCAAGTTCAGCCACAGACTATGCCCTGCCCAGGGCCACCTCATGTGAGCCACCAAGAAATGCGCAGATGGCTGCCACCTGTGCTGGGCTTGAAGGTGCCTTCAGATGCCAAGACACAAACTAAGGCTGGCTGCGGCTATTGCCAGGCTTGGGGCTACTTAGCATAAAGTACAGAATGTGCCAAGATCAGATGCTTCTTCTTTTGGGAGCATGAACCTTTGAGAGATTTTAGAAAAGTCTGTTGCTTGAGTCAAGATAGGCCATTCGTATGGAAAAGATGCTGGAAATGGCTTGGGTGGGCCACAAATTGGGCAGAGTGGGGTCTCAGAGAATCACCAGGGCAGGGCGAATTGGCATTAGCCAAGATGATGGAGACTCAGATATGATGGCTGCCTGGGTCTGCACTGGGAGGGCAGAGGGCTCAACAAAGGAACAATGGCTTCTACCCACACTTCTGGCTAAGTAATGCCTTCCACTCACTAACAGAAAATTTATACATGACCTCCAACTCTGATAAGGGAATTACTTACTGAGGCCCATTAGCAAATACTAGCATCCACAAGGGCACACCAAGGAGAAAATTTAATAGTTATTTAAACTTAATTAAACTTTACCAGTCATTCCTTTGCATATTATGTTTTGCTTAGAGGTATGCATTGTAAGATTTTTATGAAGAAAAATGAGGAAATGGATGTAATAGAATAATCAGTGGCAAAGACATACAGAATTTTTACATTTGGCAGATTGTGGCAGGAGCCTGAGGTGACTACAGAGGTGGGGGGTCAATCTATAAGTTAAACTTGAAATCAAGTTGGAAAGAGCCTTGAAGGATAAGAATCTGGTTTTTAATTAAAAAATGCTAGTGGGAATAGAGGGAGGACACTGAGGATTTGTAATACTCAATTTATACCAATTAGCTAGGCTTTAGAAAGCTGATTCTAAAATTAAAAAAAAAAAAAGCTAAGAATTACAGGGAAGAAAAATCTTAAGAAATTACTGATATAGTTTACATCAAAGGCAGTTAGAGCCTGAAATAAGGTAGTGGCCAGGACAAAAAAAGAGAAGATTTTATTATTATTCTGAATGCTGGAGTCATTAACTGTGTTGCTGAACAAGGAGGCAGAAGAGGTTTAGAGAGCTGGGTAATAAATTATCTTGTTACTAGACCTGAGGGTCATCTGTGAGAAAGATTTCTAGCAATCAGCTAGAAATGAAAGCCAGAGCTCGGAGATAGGATTTGACCAGGAGATGAAGAGTAGAAGTCACAGATATGAACAAAATGGTCAAAGAAGGTGGTACAGAAACTGAGAAAAATAAAATTAAGGAAAGAATGAAGAAAATATATATTGATAAATAAGAGGAAGAAGAGAAGAACAAAGCATTGTTATCAGTAATAACACAGAAGCCATATGTAAGGGGCACTTCAAGATACAATGCTACATAGCATTTTAACTTTAAAGTAAGTCAGAAATAAAGATGATGTCCCTCATGTGGAAGTATACTTGATTTTAACAAGTTACCTCAAAGTGAATTCTAAAAATCACACTATAAATATGAACCCTTGAGATGGCATTTTCTACATGGCCATGCCCATTCTGAAGCCAACTATAATTGAATGTGCTCATATGGTTGTTAAATTATTCAACAACAAAAATAAAAGAACTGCTAGAAATTTATATGAAAATTGCTGCCATGTATATTGCTGGATGTGCTTCAGTATTAATTGACCTATGACTCTTGAAGTAATTATCTGCATCTTCAAAACTGGTGAAAATTTAATCAAAATTAAATAAAGGCATGTTCATCTTTTGTGCTAGGAATAAAATAGGGTCTAATTTCCTATGGAAAAATATAACAGGCATTAAGATAAGAGTTATAAGGCAAAAAAAAAAAAGTATATATGAGGAGGAGATAGGAGATAGAACTCTTCCTTGCCAAATTAATACACTTTTCCCAAACAATCTCACCATTAGAAATATATCCCATTTAAATCCCTTTTCTTCAGAAAAAAATTATCTCACCTCTTTAAATTCCCTTATTCCCACCTGCATACTCAGAATGCTTGATGTCAAACACAATGGGGAAGGGGATTTTTTTTGAATGACTTATATGATCTTTTCAGCCATTTCCTGGTACTAAACAGTGGTTTTCCATGTGGGTACGAAGGAGTCCCAGGTTTCCACAGACATGGTTTAGGAGCCACCACAGAAGATAAAGGAGACACCCATAAGATGTGGCTCAGGACTCCTAGCACCACTCTGATTTTACATTTTCTATATCATTTCCATGGTATTAAAAGTTTAAACACTGCTCTATGAGAGTATAATTCATCACTACCCAGTTACTTACACTACTGCTATGAATAGCAGAGTTTTCTAAAAAGTCCTTAAGTATCCATTTTAGAACCTCAGATATAGAGGATGCTAATATTGCTAAGAACCAAATGAAGCCAAAGAGGAAGGAGGTCTTGGTTTCTGCCATGCACCTCAAAGGCTGACCCACATGGGGTTTGGACCTCCAGAAGAGTTTCAATCTTGATTTAACAAATAAAAATTTAGAATGTTCAGTTAAATTCAAATTTCAGAAAAATAACAAATACATTTTTAGTATAGGTATACTTGCTATAGTATGCTCAATGTAATATTTGGAACATACTTATACTAAAAGATTTTTCATTGTTTATCTGGAATCCAAATTTATCTGGGCATCTTGTACCTTATCTGGCAATTCTATTCAAGTCAGGCTCAACCATGTGGTTCTGCCATAGAAGATAATTATATTAACACATGAGTATCAAAAAATTCACCTTACATATGTATTTTACTATCCAGAAATTTCTTTCTAGGGGTTGGAGCTAACAGATCAGCCTAAATGGTACTTTTGAAGTTCAACACAGGAATCTATCTCTGCAGATGCTCTGTTACCCATTTTACTTCTAGCCTGTCTGATTTAGCCATCCCCTTATCCCAGTTACCAATTTGAATTTTACTGATCTGCCTAGTGTTACCTTTTTCCAGTTTCTTCACTTCCTAGGGATATCAGTTCCTAACCTGGACAGATGCAGAGCCTTGAATGGACTCCTAAATCCTTTCACTTTTTTATACTTATTGCATAGATATAAACAAGATATCTCAACTTCATGAACCAGGGTTCCTAATCTCCAAAACTGAGACCGCTTAAGAAATCCAAGGTTCATCACTATTCCAGACCCTGAGAGTGATACTATCTATAGTCAGATAATTGTTAAAAATGCCAAAAGAAGTTCAGCATTATCTGCCTCAAAGCTTGTCACTCTCTAACCCTGTATCTTCTTCAAAGTATCACCTTCTCAGTGAGGATTTCCTAATCACACCATTAAAGTTGTAAACACATCTCTCCCATGACCCTCTATCTCCTCCTGTTTTTCACTATAGTACTTACCACCATTTAGAAGGCTAAATATTTCATGGATTCATTTAATTTCTGTGTCTACTCACTAAAAGGTAAGCTTCCAAAATAGTCATTTGCCTATTCAGTAACTTAAGCAGTACCTGCTAAAGAATAGACACTCAAAAATATGTTTTTGGATTACATATCTTTCTCCTGGTAGCTGGATTACATTATTTTATTATTCTGTGTTAGGTCTGTGACTCATTTCTTGCCCAATACCTCTGTAAGTCCAACACTAGGGTCCTACCTTCCTTCCCTGGCCAAAGACTTTCAACAAATTTGCATCCTATACTAGTTCTTAAGCCACATGGCCAGTGTGCTGGTACTCACCACCAAAGCTGCTCAACCTGTACTTCCTATCTACTTGAACCGCCCTCTCATTTTAAAGTCCAGCTTCACCAGCTCATGTTTTTTCTTCTAATGTGCCCACTGTAAAAGGCAAGCTTCTTCATCATCTTGAGATCAAAGGGGCAGCCTAGCAAGAAAGATCTTCATTCCCACATGATGAAACATGATCTCCAACTTTCTAGTGTCTCAGGGCTCTTCTCTGTACATACATTATCAGCAGGCTATTTTTACAGGTCAGGATTTAGTCAATTAGGCAAACTTCTAGATAATAGTTAAATTTCATGTGATTCACAACTTTAATAGTAGAGGAATAAACTGACTTTAAAACATAGACATCTTGATGGAACAATATATTGCACTTACATTTTTAGGGACAGTTATTATCCTAAGAACCCATAGATAATTACCATTAGATGGGGTGATTTTGTGAGTTATTTTAAGAAATTTCTGTTTGGTCTTTGTCCTTGTTTCTAGCAGTTTCTTTTAAAAAACCATTGGAATTTCCTAAGTGTTGAAAGCAATAGAGGTATCTTTCTGTTATGTTAATGGGATAATTTTTGGAATACCCTAGGTCACCTAAAGATGAGAGCTAGTTGCCAGGGAAACCAACCCTGTTATTGGAAGGTTGGAACTTTCATTCAGTCCTACCCTTCGACCTCTGGGAAGGGGAGAGGAGTTGGAGGTTGAATCACTGGCTAATGGCCAAAGATTTAACTGATCATGTGTATATAAGGAAGCTTCCATATAAACCTGAAAGGATAGATTTCAAAGAGTTTCTCAGTTTATAAACATGTGGAGATCTGGGGAGAGCACTCTGCTCTGGCTGTTCCTGAGTTACATTCCTTTATAATAAACTAATGATCTACTAAGCAAATATGTATTTTAGTTTTGAGCCACTCTAGAAAATTAATTAAACCCAAAGAGAGGATTGTAGGAACTTCTGATTTAAAGCTAGTCAGAAGTATAGGTGACAACTTTGCCTTGCAATTGGTATCTAAAGTGTGTGTGTGTGTGTGTGTGTGTGTGTGTGTGTGTGTGTGTGTGTGTATAGAAGGAAACAGTCTTGTGAGACTGAACTCTTAACCTGTGGGATCTGATGCTATCTCCAGGTAGATAGTATCAGAATTGAGTTGAATTATAGGGCACCCAGTTGGTGCCCAGGAAATTGGTGGATCTGTGGTAAAACACCCCGCACCCTCACACTGGAAATTGGAGTCATAATCCCCTATAGGTGAATAAAAGAAAAATAATTATAGTTTCATATCTTATCTTTCTCATCTTTTTGGATCTTTTATTTCTCAAGACCATTTTATTGATAATTTTATATTAAAAAAGGACCTCTCTTGTCCTGCCTCTTTATATATACTTGTGTAGTATTAGGCAAAAAAAAAAAAAAAAAAAAAAAAATCTTATGGATGAGGTCCTTCAGTATCAAAAAATCAGAAATATCTTTGGCTCTGAGAGAGATGAAAAGAATCATATTGGGTCATTTTGTAAAGTAATATGTATTAAAATAAAACAAAATACATTCTAGAACATCTATAGCAAGACATTCTAGAATTTTTAGTAAGGAAGATGTGCTTAATCATCCTAGGCCATTAGTATTTATGGCACCCATTCCAGTTAGTTTCTCAAAGTGCCCAAAGCCAAAATTGCAGAGAAACTAGAACATGAGTTTCATGAAAACAAAAATATGTCAAGCTTTGCTTTGAAATATTCCCACTGTCTATAATAAAGTAGTCACTCAATAAATACCTGTGGAACAAATGTATACTGCTCTTGGTAGAGAGGTATGTTTTGGTTACAGGTGATTTCAGGTTTCTAAAACTCCAAACTTTGGAAACTTCTTCTAACATTCCTAAGAAAATATTTGAGCATGACTTATATTGTTTAGGAGCATCTTTGTCTCAATGTAATCATTGTTTATTTGCATTACTTGGGTTTCTATAATTGTCAAGGCAACCTTTATAACTACAAAATAAATTTTGATTAATATAGAATTACTGGGAAACCAAACTTCCAGAGATATTAACATTTGTCTGAGATTCTCTACTTTCTTATTATTTCCATCAAACTCTATATAAAATTAAATTAGGCAAATGAAAAGAAATATGGGGTCATATTTTCCATACCAAAATAAAAGCAATGACTGAGAGACAATTTCTATTTCTCCTAGATTTACCTAAAACATTGACAGCAGAAATTGATATTTAAAAGTCACTTGCTTTAAACACATATTTGGTTCCACTTAGATAACAGAAAAATAAATATGATGATAGGAAATGTTTGTAGTTAAAGAATATATAATCATAAGTATAATACTAAAGCTCTCCCCAGAATGCCTAGAATTATAGCCTGGAATTCAGCACAGCTGAATTTACCAATCAGTCCCTAACGGGTTTAACAAGTCATTACAGAAGAGTTACCCTTCAGTCTTAATCTTTAACATTACACTATAGCATCTCCACACATAATATTTAAAAGAAAAACCATTTAAGCGTCATTCTAAAAATAAAATAAATTCTATCATCTATCATATTTTTTGGTCACCTTGTAGTTTGCTAAGGAAAAATAATAATTTTCTATATGAAATGAATCTAGGAGCCAGGATTGTGACAGTATTTGCATTTGAATACCAAATCCCTTTGTAAGTAGTTTCTTTGTGAAACAAAGCTGAAGTTTAAAATTAGGGCACATAAAAATTCATTGCCTGTTTTATTTTATATTTATAGATTTGTGCAGCAGATGAAACAACCAGGAAACTACCCAAATCTCATTCATTAAAATATTGAATGGTTTCTTCTACTCAGAGTTACATCAAAATCTAGTCATTTAGATGACTACCTTATCAGCAAATTTTCTAATGAACATTATTCTCTGGTAATGAAAATGAAGAATTCAAACTTTTCTGTTTTCTCTATAGTTTATATATTACTGAGTTTTTTTAAAAAAAGGTTTTAATGTCTCTAATTATAATCATGATATTATGAAAATCATGGAGTTTACTTTATACTTTTAGATCTTCTGTCCTTGTTTTATAATTTCCAAAGCCTTCTGGCAGAATTTGATTAATAGTTTGACCAGTAGGCATATTCTACCTTCCCAAATGACTCAAATGGTAGAGTCTAATGAATTTGGGGGAAGCCACAATAGCTGAGATCAACACTGTACCATCAAATATGGCTATTTAAATTTAAGTTAATTAAAAATAACTTAATGGCTATTTAAATTTAAGTTAATTAAAAATAAATAAAACTATAAATTCCTTATGATTTTGGTTCCAGGTGAAAATAAGTAAGCATGTTTCACCGTTTCATTCATGCTGAATACAACTATAAAACCCAGAAACAATGCATAGGGCAACTACTTGAATATTCTGAACAGTAAATAGCAACAGGCACATCAAGGAAGAGCACACAACAAAATCAAATTGGTGAAAACTAAAGACGCAAAACAACAATAACAAGAAAAAATCTCAAAAACGGCCACAGAAAAACACATTAATTATATGGGAATATGACTCAAATGACTGTCTAATTTCTCATAAAAATCGTAGAGAAACAAAAAAGTGGTACAATATTTTACAGTATTTATGTCTGTAAATAGTGAACTTTATATTCAGTGAAAATATTCTTCAGGAATGAAGATGAAATAGACATTCTCAGAAGAAGTAATACTAAGACAATTCTTAGGCAGTAGACTTTCTTTTAAAAGAAATACAAAAAAAGGAAAAAAAGAAAAGAAAAGAAAGGAATATAAAAAGAATCTCTGACATAAGGAAAATGATACTTGAAGGATACTGGAAACGAGAAAAAGAATAATAGCAAGATAAAATGGTAAATACCTTGGTAAACAAAAACGTATTCTTTAGAATATGTTTGACATTGGAGAACAAAAATCGTAACATTGATTTATGGGGTTTACAATGTAGCTATAATATATAGGACAACTACAGCATAAGGTAGAAGGCAAAGGGACATAAAGGTGGTAAGAATTTACATTCCAATTGAAGTGGCAAAATATTGATTAAATTATACTGTGAAAAGTTAATTATGTATTTTGGAATCCCTAGAGCTACCGCTAAAAAATATATACAAAATAATATAGTAAAAAGTCATAATAGATAAATTAAAACGGAATGCTGAAAAATATTTAAATATACCCATTGATGGCCCAAAAGAAGAAAAGAGGGAACAAAAAAACAAAAGGACCAAGCAGAAAACAAATGACAAATGGCTGGCTTAAATCCAAACATATTAATAAATTTATCAAATGTAAAAAACAGATAGCATGGATAAAAATATTGACTCAACTCTAGGTTGTACAGAGTAAACTCACTTCTAATATAATGACATAGGGAGGTTGTAAACACTAATCAACAGAAAGCTGAAATGGCTATGTTATGTATGTATTCTTTCTTTACAAATGCAGTGAGTTTTACTCATAACACTTTCTCCAGATACATGTGGTAATATATTTTTGTGTTTATTTTAATAATTCTAGGCATCATTTTTTCCCTCCCTCTTATCACTAATCCCTATCTACACTAACACTCCATGCACACTCAGAGCATGTGCCCATAAATACCCCCTTTTCTCTCCTCTCTTCATAAGTCTTATTTTCCAAATGCTGCCCTTTCCCTAGCCTTAGGGAGGCACCCAGTCGCCTAGTCGCCTGGGCCATGCATCGCATGGCCGTGGGTACACGGTGTGTTTCTCATTGTTGCCTCAGCCTGTGATGACTTAAGTATGCAGACAAGTATGAGGTCTGTCAAAACAGAGTGCTGCACCAAGGAGCAGAGAAAGGGAAAGGATTTGAGCAGGAGCAAAAGAAAATAATAAGCACACACCTAGAGTGGCTATATTAATATTAAACGAAGTGAACTTCAGATCAAAGAAAACTTCCAGAGTTAAAAAGGGATGTTACCTATTGATAAAAGAATTGATTCGCAAGAAAACATATCAATTCTAAATGTTTATCCATCTTATACTATAATTTCGGAATACATGAAGCAAAACCTGACAAAGCTGAAAAGAGATATATGCAAATCCTGATATAGTTAGATAAATTGACACTCCTCTCTCAGTAACAATATAAATAAGAGACAGAAAGTTAGTAAGGACATAGAACTGAAATGTCATTAACCTACTGGTTGTAAAAATATTATTAGAATATTCCACCCAACAACACAGCATTTTTATGTGTACATAGAACTTTCACCAAGATATGTCCTTTCCCGATTCCTAAAATCTTAGAACATTAAAAGAATTGAAATTATGTAAGGTATATGCTCAGGACATAATGGAATTATACTGAAAATCAATAATAGAAAGATAACAGGAAAGCTACAGGCACTTAGAAATTAACAGCACTTCTATATAATACATGGTCAAAAAATAATTCTTAAGAGAAATTTTAACATAATTTATACAGAATAAAAATGAAAAAATTCCACAGTAAAATTTGTGCAATGAAATAAATATCTTTTTAGAGGGATATTTACAGTATATATATCCTTAAAAGAGAACAAAAAAGAAAGTTCTTAAGTCAATAATCTAAGGTTCCACCTTAAGAAACCAGAAAATTAAAAGCAAATAAAACCAAATTAAGTGAAGGAAATAATACAGATAAGAACAGAAATCAATGAAATTGAAAACAAGAAAGCAATAGAGAAAAATCAATGAGCCAAAAGCTGGTTCTTTGAAAAGGTCAATAAGATTGGATGAGCCCCTAGCAAAAAAGTAAAGAAAGAGAGAACACAATTTACCAATATCAAAAATGAAATGAAATTAAAGAATATGACTACTATACACACAAATGTAATTTCTCATCCATTTGTTGAATGATCATCAGACTAATTTTTAGTTTTTTCATGGACTTATGTTCCTTCTTTAAGGAAAGGATGCACATGTTTGGAAGATTGATTTCATGAGATATGGTTAGGGTACTGAATGAAATTTACCTGTATCAACATGTTTCATGTCAGAAACTTTTCCCAGGATTTTGATTGGAATTTTAAATCAAACATTATCCAAAGTTTACCTATTCTGCTGGAACAACTCACTTTGGCTATTTCAGGCCTTTCCAAAGACATGAAGAAAGTTATGAGATAATTTAAAATAGTCTCAAAGACTTTTTCTTCCTAAAATGCTTCCTACACCATTGACTTACCATGATTTATCAAAAACATGGAATAATTTATTTGTGTTAAAACATTTGGTTCATAACTTCTATTAAAATTCAAATATGGTACCCAGGAAATCACATAACAACACTCCTTTTTCAGATAAACAAAGAAGGAAGAAGAGTTCTGAAAAACAAGACAAAATATCATTTTAAGTCAGGCAATGTAAAATAACGCCATGGATGCCCACGAATCTAATATGAGCATAGGATTTCCTAATGTATAATTAAAAAAAAAAAAAAAGGACATCAGAGCAGAAGTTAGAGGTATATTAAGAACAAGTAAAACCTACTTTACAACCTCCACAGAGTTTGTTCTGCTAATGGATCTAGGCTGACATTTTGCCATGTGAACAAAACACAGTCAACCTGCTCCTTATTCACAATTTGTAGTTTATGAACAATCTATATGACTGATGTATGTTAGATCCAAGAGGGCCCTATCCTACCCCCCAGAGTGTGTGAACAAGACTTCTCCCTTATCTTTGTATGGGAACCAGACCTTTCATCCTGGTTAGCAATGCTATAGCTCACTTCCTGCTTCACTGGACTCTCCTCCCTCCCCGCCAATTTTACCCACCCCAATATTCCCACCAGAAAAGCTGGCCTCAAGCCCATATAAGTTTCAGGTCCCTCACATTCTGGGCTGGCACCATCTACAGCTCAGCCAGGCTGTCACTCTGCTACAATAAATCTTGCTTAACTCCTTCGGCCTTGTGCATTTCTCCTTCAGAGAACCTCATGATATAGACTATCTTGGAATCCATTTTTGTATTAAATTGTGATATTGTGTTTTATAATAAGAAAAATATATTTGGTCTTCATCCCATTTCTGGCACAGTTCTCTTAAAACTCTTGGAATTTCCTAGGTGATTAAGGAATAAAGATTTTTTTTATGTTAATGAGGTGATTTCTGGAAATTGCTTAAGGATGGGTTTGGTTGCCAGAATAGCCAACCATGTGATTAGAGTGTTGAAACTTCCAGCCTCTTTTTTCTGACCTCCAGGGAGGGAAAAGGGGACAAAGAGTGAATTTAATTACCAATTGCAATGAATTTAATCAATCATACCTGTGTAGTGAAGCCTCCATAAAAATCAAAAGAATATAATTTCATTTAGATGTGAGATATAAAACTGAAAGCAACAAACAAACATCACAAACGAACAGAGACTCATAGACACAGACAACAGTTTAGTGGTTACCAGGGGAAAGGGGGGAGGGGAGAAGGTATATAAGTGTAAAGGTGATCAAATATATGGTGATTGGGAGGAAATTTAACTGTGGGTGGTGAACATACAATGCAATATACATGTAATGTATTATTGAATCGTATACTTGAAACTTGTATAATTTTAATTTAAAAAACCACTTCAATAAATTTAATTTTTAAAAAATCCAGAGAACTAGGTTCAGAGAGGTTCTAGTTAGTGAACATGTGGAGATTTAAAGAGAGTAGCACTCCTGGAGAGGAATAGAAGCTTTGTGTCCTCTCCCATACATTGCCTTCTACATATCTTCCATCTGGCTGTTCCTGAGTTATAGCATTTAGTAATGCACTGGTAATCTAGTAAGCAAATTGTTTCCCTGAGTTTTGTGAGCCACTTTAGCAAATTAATCAAAACCAAGGAGGGTATCATGTGAACCTCTCTGATTTATAACCAATCAGTCACAAATACAGTTAACAAACAACCTGGTCTCATGACTGGCATCTGAAGGGAGGGGGAGGCAGGAGAGTCTTTTTAAAATATAAGCGCTTAACCTGGGAGACATGACACTATCTCTCTGGGTAAACAGTGTTAGAATTGAGTTGAATACTCAGACACCCAGGTGGGGTCTGAGAGTTGCTTTGCTGGTGTGTGGGAACCTCTCCGCATGTTGAAATTGAGTTCAGAGATATTTTATTAATGTTCTAATACATCCTCAGAAAATTACCTATATGATATAATACCCATAAATCTCTTCAGGCAAGGGAGAAAATGATCAGAAAACTGGAATGAAAGCAAGATATAAAGATTATGAGTAGAAAATAAGCTCTGAGTTGAATTTCTGATAAGCAAGAAAAAACTATTGCATAACCCTGGCCCCCAAAGCAACAGGAAACTTTTAAGAAAAGTGGCATGAGCTCTTAAAATTTACAGAAAGAAAAGAGGCAATAATGGACAGGTCCAGAATTCCCTCTATGCATTTTGCCATGTAGATATCAAAAAAAAAAAAAGAAAGAAAAGAAAAGAAACAGCCAGAAATGAGCCAAAGGACACAGATTACAACAAGAAAGGAAAATACAAATAGATTAAAAGTTCCAATAACAATAAATCTAACAACACATAAAAAATGATCCTGAAGAAGAAGGAAAGGGCAAAGTCAACTAATAAAATGAATTCGTCTGTATGGAAATCTAACTGATGGAATGAGGGCTACGTTACAAAAAAAAAAAAATGCAACAGAAGAATACAAATGTCTGAAATCACTCAAGAAAAAGAAATGTAGGAACACCTTGTACAAAACAATGGGTGGGGATGCATTTTAAGTAAGTTCAGAACTGAAGAAAAAGAAGGAAAGAATTGAACCAGTGCTGGGGCCAGATGGTAAAATGTTAGCAGATGCAAAGAAAAGGGAAAACATTCCATTTTTTCTTTTTTCTTAAAATTTTAAATTCTATTTCTTTCATTAGTTCTAGCAAGAAAAATTATCTTAAAACTGAGATGCATAAAGAAAATTTGAGGGATTAAAGCCAAAAGTAGGCAATAAGTTGCAAAGAGAATTTAGCTACTTTTTAAAGGAGTTTCTGCCTCTAGCCCAAATGTACATGTTCTAACATACTAAAAGCATATGCAGATTTGACTACACATCACGGAAACTGAGAAAGATAAAAGGAGACTGCTTGTTGCCATTTCAGAATGAGAAAAAAAAATTAATCACATAAATATAATTTAGTGAGATAGTGATTAATTTCCAGGAAAATTCTGGAATGGTTTTTTACATGAAAGGAAAGCTGTAGCCAGAAGGACCCGGCATTAATTTGCTCAAAAGCGTACCACAATAAAACTAACTTCATTTATTTGTGCAAGAAGATATTAAGGTTTTCTAATAATTTAATTCTGAATTCAACTGTTGCTTCCTCATAGGAGTTTCCCAATAAGTCCACATGTATCAATAGATTTAATCCTTCTTTACATCACAGTCATTCAACATTTGCTTCTCCAGGCTAAACAGTTCCAGAGTAATGACTCCTGGAATTCTCTTCGCTTAGATGGGAGTCATCTTCAAATCATCTCATTACAACCTCTAGGCCACCACATTCACCACAGCAGTGTTGGCACTAAAGAGGAAATGAAATTGCTATCCCTATAGTAGACATTAAGGATTCCTAGGATGACATAAAGTTTTGGCAATCGTTTAATAAGCTGGTTTTAGGAAGCCTACTAAAGTTATTAAGTCACTTCTCCATGTGTTGCTGCTAAGCAATGTTACCTCTATTCTCTATTTATGTAGGTTTTCATTTTTGGTTTTGGTTTTGTTTTTGTAATTAGATGCATAGGCTTATGTTCAACTATACTCAACAGAAATGCCATTTAATACATAAAGATAGAAAACCCATTATTAGGCTCAATGTTTCATAACTATATTGAAAACAATATAATCTACCAGCATAATATAAGAGAGGGGAGCAAGTATCAAAAAACTCATCAAAAATTATAGCTGTACATATAGAAAGAACTAAGGATTTTTAGCTGATGTCAAACAAATTATGAGTCAATTAATAAGATATGGCTAGAAAACAAAAAGTAAATGTAATCTTAGACTGCATTAATAAAATCATAATATCAAAATGAGAGTAAGAGTCCTATTGTAATAGCAGCCCATGTATTCAGTTTTGACAACAACACATTAAGCAAATGTGCTAAGGATGTAAGTTATAATAAGATTTCAAGTCCAGATTTAGTAGGAGAAAGGAAACAATGAAGATCAGAGTGGAAATAAATTAGACACTAAAAAGGCAATAGTAAAGATAAATGAAATGAGGAACTGGTTCTTAGACAAAGCTTTAGCTAGACTTATTAAGAAACAAAGTGAGAGTCTACGGCCATGCTACTCTGACCAAGCCTGATCTGGTCTGATCTCGGAAGCTAGGCAAGGTTGGACCTGGTTAGTACTTGGATGGGAGACCACCTAAGAAGACCAGGTGCTATAGGTGTAAAAATAAAAAAAATAAGGGACTGTAAGCTGGCAAGATCCTTGCAATCTGTGTGGTCAACCAAGGGTTGGTTACCAGGCCTAAAAAAAAAAAAAAAAAAAAAAAAAAAAACAAGTGAGAGGACTCAAATAAATAAAATTAGAATAAAAGAGGAAATATTTTTAATTGATACCTCAAAAATAAAATGGATCATAAGACACAATTATAAAAAAAATACATTCCAACAAATTGGGTTACCTAGAAGAAAAAAATAAATTAGAAACATACAACCTACCAAGAGTGAACTATGAAGAAACAGAAAATCCAAATGAATCAATTACTAGTAAAAAGATTAAGTCAATAATCAAAACCTCTCAACAAGCAGAAGCCCAGGACCAGACCAGATTCACGGGTGAATTCTATCAAACATTCAAAGAAAAATTATCAATCCTTCTCAAAATTTTTCCCCAAAATAGAAGAGTTAGAACACTTCTAAACTCTTTTTACAAGGCTAGCATTACCCTTATACCAAAACCAGACAAGAATACTACAAGGAAAAAAATTAAAAGCTAATATCATTGATGAACACAGATACAAAATTCCTCAGTGTAATATTAGCAAACCGAATTTAATAGTACATAAAAGATCACATACCATGATCAAGTACAATTTATTCCATGGATGCAAGTATATTTCAATGAATCAATTAATGTGATACCTGATTAACAATATGACAGATATAAATTACATGATCATTTCAATAGATGCAGAAAAAATTTTTTGACAAAAATTCAACATCTGTTTATAATAAAAACTCTCAACAAACTGGGTATAGAAAAATGTACTTCAATATCATAAAGGCCATATATGATGAGCAACAGCTAATATAATACTCAGTGGTAAAAAGCTAAAAGCTTTTTCTGTTAAGATTAGGAACCAGAGAAGAACGCTCACTCTCACCACTTTTATTCACAAGTATTGGAAGTCCTAGCCAGAGCGATTAAACAAGAAAAAGAAATAAAAGGCATCCAAATTGGGAATGAGAAGTAAAACTGTCATTATTTACAAATGAAATGATATTGTATATAGGAAACCTAAAGACCTTACCCCCAAAAAATTTAGAACTAATAAACAAATTCAGTAAAGTTTCAGAAATACAAATTAATACAAAATTGATTTTTTAAAAATACATTAACAGTACACTTTCACAGGGGAATTAAGAAAACAATCCCATTTGCAATTGCACTAAAAATAATAAAATGAATAGGAATAAATTTAATCAAGAAAGGTGAAAGATCTATACAAGAAAACTATAAGACATTGATGAGATAAATGGAAGAAGACACACATAAAAAAAGATATTCTGTTCTCATGAGTTGGAAGAATTAACATCATTAAAATATCCATACAACCTAAAACAATCTATGGGTTCAATGAAGTCCCTATCAAAATTTATGGCATTTTTCACAGAAATAGAACAATAATCCTAAAATTTGTATGGAAATCAAAAAAGACTCTGAAGGCAAAGCAATCTCTAGAAAGAACAAAACTGGAGACATCACACTTCCTAATTTTAAAACTCTGTTAACAAACTAATAGTAATAAAAACAGTATGGTATTGGCATAAAAGCAGACATAGGTCAGTGAAACAGAATAGTGGAGCCCAGAAATAAACCTGCACTTATATGATCAACTTATTTACAACAGAGGGCCCAGAATATACAATGGTATTGGAAAACTGGACAGCCACATGCAAAAGAATGAAACTGGATCCCTATTCCTTACACCATATACAAAATAAACTCAAATTAGATTTAAAAATTTTTAAGATCTAAAACCATAAAACTCCTCAATAAAAACATACAGGGTAAGCTTTTTTTGGACTTTGGTCTTGGCAATGATTGTTGAATTTGACACCACAAGTAAGGCAACGCAAGCAAAACTGAACAAACAGGACTTACATCAAACTAAAAGCTTCTGCAAAGCAAGGGGAACCACCAACAAAATGAAAGGCCGTCCTACAGAATGGGAGGCACAATTTCCAAATCATATATCTGATGAGGTGTTAAATGTTCAAATATATAAGGAAACTCATATAACTCGAGAGCAAAAGAAACAAAAAACTGATTTTGAAATGGGCACTGGAAATTTGAATAGACATTTTTCCAAAGAAGACATACGCATTGCAGACAGGTACATGAAAAGGTGCTCAATATCACTATCAAGGGAAATACAAATGAAAACCAAAAGGAGATGTCACCTCACACTTATAAATACATATCGTCAAAAAGACAATGAGCTAGTAAGTAATGAAAACTCCTGTAGCTGTCATAAATGCATATTAACTATGTGACAGAAACATACCTAAAAGGGTACGCACTATATGACTCCGACATACAACATTCTGGAAAAGGCAAAACTATGGAGACAGTAAAAAGATTAGTAGTTACAGAAGGGGTGGTGGGAGATAGATGACTAGGCAGAGCACAGATGTTTGTGGCTGTAAAAAATATTCTGTGTGATACATAATAATGGATACATGTCACTATACACTTTTCCAAATCCATAGAATGTACAACACCAAGAGTGAACTCTAATGTAAACTATGAACTTTGGGTGATAATATGTGTCAAGGTGGGTTCATCAACTGTAATGCAATATTCCACTCTGATGGGGATGTTGATGAAGGGCGAAGGCTGTGCCTGTGTGGGGGCCAGGGATATATACGAAATCTTTGTACCTTCCCTTTGATTTTGCTGTAAACTTTAATCTGCTCTAAAAATTGTCTTAATAATAATTTTAAAAATATTTCACTCAAGAAATTTAATAATCCAACTATAAAATGACATGTGAGACAATTGAGGAGATTTGAATATTGGCTAGAATTAGATTAATTTAAGGATCACTGCCCACTTTGCTAGTTGTCATAAGACATGATAGTCATGTAAGAAAAAAAACTAGCAGTTTGAATTGCCATCTTAGGTTCTTATTGGAAGAAACGCCATGTAGGGTCTTGCTTTAAAATACTCAAACAAAAGTGAAAGATAGGTGAAATAAGAGTGGCAAAATATTCAAAGAGGGTATATGAGAACTTGTATTCTCTCTACTTATCTATTTGTTTGAAAATTCTCATAATAAAAGTGTTCTTTAAAAATATATTCTTTTCCAGCAAAATAATACATTCAAACAGAAATATTTTGCACAAAATTTTAGAAGGTTGACATAACTGTAAAGCCCTTCAGATTGAGATACCTAGACACAGTGGAGAGAGAAACATTTGATATAATTTCAAGGAAGAATGCTGTTTGTAAAAAAGAAGAAAGAAAGAAGAAAAGAAAGAAAGAAAGAAAGAAAGAAAGAAGAAAGAAAGAAAGAAAGGAAGAAAGAAAGAAAGGAAAGAAAGAGAGAGGAGGGAGGGAGGGAAGGAGGGAAGAGGGAGGGAGGAAGGAAGGAAGGAAGGAAGGAAGGAAGGAAGGAAGGAAGGAAGGAAGGAAAAGGAAAAGGAAAGAAAAGATATAAAGAAAGAAAAAGAAAGAAAGAAATTGTCATGGAGGTTAAACAAGTGTCAGCTCTTCACTCTTCACAACTACCAAAGTAAGACCCAGATACCTACAAAAATAGAGAAATGGAGAGCAAGGAGCATTACCTGGGACGTGCAGATTACTCAGATTTGCAGAGGTTTAAAGGAAAGGAATGACACAGGATACAAAGAAGTCTAAAGAGTTTAAAAATTAAAAAGGAAAAGGCAACAAAGTGAGATGGTAAGCTAAAAGAAAGGAAATTACAGTTAGCAAACCATATTTCTCCATCAGACATATATCATCAATAACCTCCCACTCAAGCAGATCTTGGTTACAAAATTAGAATTACTTACAAATTCTATTTCTGAATAGCCCCAAAGTGTGTGTGTGTGTGTGTGTGTGTGGTGTGTGTGTGTGTGTGTGTGTGTGTAGTGTAGTGTAATCTATTTAAAAATTCTAAAACACTTGGCTTGTAAAGAAATTCTATTATGAATCTAATTATAGAGATTATGAGAAGCATTATTGTAAAATCAATATTTGCTACATATTTTAACATTATCTCATTTAGTTTGATGATAGGATTATTTAATGTCACTTGTAGCTGTGCATGAGCTTCAAAGATGAAGGTTGTAATGTTTAATTGTCTGAACAACGCCCCCACTAACTGGATTTTTCTAAAACAAAGAGTGCATCTATCTTATTCCCATTGTATCCCAAGCTCTTAACACAATACCTGGCTTATAGGCACTCAATAAATATTTGTTGAATTGAAAAAATAAATGAGGCTCCATTTCCAAAAATGTTGGGTTAGGAAATACAAACGGACCCTTCTACTAAAAACAAAACTTGAACACTTTTCAAAAATATCTGCTTGGAGGCATTGGACAGCAACAAGATTGTGAAAAACTACAGGACAAGGCATGGGAGGATATGCTTAGGGAAGAGCTAGGAAGAAGAGAAAGGACGTGCTCGCTTTGATAGGGTATTGCTTACATTTGGGGAAGAAAGATCAGTGACTGCAAGAAGCATGAGGAAGACTTTCAGGATACAGATAACTGTCTTTTATTTTTTAACTTGGTGTTTGTTTTGTGATAAATCATTGGGCCGCATGTCTTTTTATTTTTGTCATATTTCACAACAACAAAAAAATAGTTTTTAAAAAATACTCTAAAATTCAAGCGAGTCCTGATAGTGTTAATCATTTAAAGTTATATGTACCTGATAAATAATACAGAAATTAGAGGTGGTGACATCATTTCATTTCAGCAAATGGCTTCTCCTTTCTGCTTCAGAGAATAAAATTAGTAGGCTTCTCTTGGGCAGTTCTGGCCATCTTATAAAGCATTATGAGAGGGACTATGAGGATGCAGAGATACCTGAAGGTGCTGCCTACACGAGGTTCATTTTTTTCTTTTTGCCTCATGCCTATGAGGCTGAAAATATATATATATTTGTCTTAGACAAAGGCAAAAAAATACAAGCTTCCAAACTGATCATTAGAGCTTCCCAAGGACGGACACTGACAACAGCGCTGGCTGAATAGTGACAGTCCTCAGACAAGCAAAAGTTTCCAAGTTAATGCAACAGAGAGTTTTCTGCTCACATTCCAATATAAGAGTAAGATAAAGACAAGCACATGTGGAGAGAACTATATATTCTAATAAGCAAATCATGCCTAAAAATCCATTATCTTTTCTTAAGGCAGATCTTTGGGGAGACTTCATTTATCTCTGTTTGACTGCATTAAGGAAGAGGCTTGGGACAGCTTATTAGAGAGCTTTACAAAATAATCTTTTGACAAGCAGTTCCACCACTGGACTGTGGAAAACCTGACAAAACGTTGATTTTTCATTTTTTATCCCTTTTTAGTTTTGTTCATAAGCAGGCGGCCATTTCAGAGCCAGTAAAGTCATCAGCAGCCTATTACAGCCCTTCTCTAAGCACTGTAGGGCGTTTTTCACTTAAACTTTACTTCTCTCCCAAGTAAAAATGTAGGTTCTATCTGAGACTGAAAGGCACACACTGCCCCCATCCGGTCAAATTAAGCTGCAAAATTAGATTCTTTGGAAAAAGAAAAATAAACTGAGTGCAGGAAATATGCACAGAAAGGAGACATATTGCAAACCCCATGTTATTTCCATTTAATGAAATCTGGCTCTAAAATAGCTTATTTTAAGTGGATCACTCTTTAAATAGATTGTTATTTAAATATTCAATTGTGAGCATTGACTCTTTCACTCTAACTGTGAAACTGGTTGTCTTATACCCTCATTTCCAGCCAAGGAAAGCAACCTGTGAAAAAAACTATCCTTTCTGTTCTCTCTCCATTCCTACAGCATCAATTATTTAATTCTTAATAAAATCAAGTTAATTCAGAATCATTAATCAGTTTCATAACAAGATCTGTCCTATTCCATGATGTTAATATTCCTCTGCAATTTTTAAACAAGGGCTACATGCTATATTACTTTACCTTCCTTAAACTGTATTTAGAAAAACTGGATTTTATTAATAAGTCATTGCAAGTAAAGTAAGCATTATGATGATGCTGACGATAAAACTTACTCATTAAGAATATATTGAGATCCTTCAGGAGAGTAAATGCTATTTTAGTATTTGGAAGTGCCTATTTATGTATGGCAACATGCCAGGCACTGTGGGAATTCATCCTTGATGTGAGCTAAATTGGCCGTGCCCTGTATGATGTGATTTTAAAGAGATTCTTGTCAAAAAAAAAAAAAAAAAAATCCCTACCTGCCTGCCTAATATCGGAAACTTCCACATCGATTACTTTTTAGAATAAGATATTAACTCTGCAATGGAATCTGTGAGTGATAACATATTACATGTACAAAGCTATCTAACCCTAGATAAATAGGTCAACTTTAATGGAAGAAAGAATGCAGAAAGGGGGAAGAGAAAGAAGAGCAGTGTGGCATGGCAGTGCCACGTGGGTGTTTCCTTTTGTCTGGAACGATCTGTCTGGAAAACTTAAAATTATTCTTCAAATTGTAACTCATATGTCAAATATTTATTGAAACCTTTTCCCTCTGTTAAAATTGCACTTATTTATAATCTATTTTTAAATAGGTTTTTCTTGATGTATGACATAAATAACAAAAGCACATAATTTTTAAACTTTAGCACCCAACAATTTTTCACAAAGTGAAGACACAGCCAGCACCTATATCAAAACATAATTTTATTAGCAGCCAAAAGCCCTCTTTATGCCCCCTCAAAAATACCACCACCCCAAAGGTACCCACCATTCTGACTCCTAACACAATAGATAGTTTTCCCTGTTTTTGAATTTATTTAAATGGAACCTATCTTTAGGAGATATTACCAGTTTTCCCAAGTGGTTTTACCAGTTTATACTCCAACCAGCGGAGTTCAAGAGTTCCAGTTGTTCCGTATCTTTGTCATCACTTGATATTTTCTATCTTTTCTTTTTAATGATCCACTTGGTTGCATAGTGATATGTCATCATAATTTTAATTTGAGTTTTTGGGGTGACTAAGGTAAAGCACTTTTCATATATTTGTTGGCAATTTAGATACCTTTTTTTTTTGTGAATTGCCCACAGAAGTCAATTTATTCTTTGAATTCTTCTTTTTCTTATCAATTCGTAAGATTTTTTTATATATATGATGTCTTATTGTTACAAATGTCCATTTGTATTCATTACAAATATTAGCTTCTTTTGTTCTATTTTGTTGTATATAAGAGATTCCTTATTTTAATGTAATTCACTTTATCATGGTATTTCTTTATCATTAATGTTTTTGATGCTCTGCTTAAAAAATAGTTGTCTACTCCAAAGTCTGAAGAAATTTTTACATATTTTACATAATTATAGTGGTAAAAATTATTTCTACAATCTTGTTAATACTGAGTTTTGTGTATGGTGTAAGGCAACTATCAACTTATTTCTTTTTCATTTCACTTAATTAGCATATTTTATGGAAGAAATTATCCTTTCCCAAATGTAATTCCATGACATCTTTGTCAGAAACCAATTACCTGTTTTTATGTATGGGTCTATTTTTGTACCCTCTTTGTTCTATTTTATTTTTTGCCTATCTTTTAGCCAATGTTATATTGTCTTATTTATTATAGACTTGTTCCTTCTGTTTCTATGAGCTAACTTTTTTACAGAAAACATTTGAGGTAGCTTACATAGACAGATAACACACACACACACACACACACACACACACACACACACACAAGATAGTGAAGGTTCTAGTAGCATACAAATCTTTTTGGAAGCCTCAGAAAGTCACCAAAGCAGTCAGGAGCCAAGGATTTTAGGAAGAAAAAAGAAAAAAAACATTAAAATTCGACTATGGCATTTTACTGCTGCTTTTCCCTTTGTTTATTTCTAAGCAACACAAACTGTGGGCTGGACATGCCCTTCTAAATAACTTAGCTAAGAAGTTTTAAAACTAGATGAGACATTTATTCAACGATCTCATGGAGCTGGGGAGATAAGAATTGGAATTCAGGCTCATCCATTTTGATGAGCCCTGTTTATCATCCCAGCTTTCAGTTGGGACCTCTAAAAGGAGTAAAGGCAAATGAGAATGTATCATGCCTTAAAAAGACTGAAACACGGCTTCAAAGCAATTTTTCCCTGTTTAGAATAAGGTATTCTTCCTCTATTTAAGCTGCCTGTCAGAAGCTAATATTTCAAAGGAATATATAAAGAATACATAAAAAATATCAAATTGGAATTCTAAAAAATTGAAAACTAAGTTTTGGTCTACATAAAACTGTAACATGAGATAGAACACAGTTAAATACAGAACTGATGAACTGATAGATAAGTCAATATAAAATATTCTTATTGAGGCACAGAGAAAAATAAAATAGAGAAAAGAGCATAATATGCATAAAGGATACTGTGATAAATTCTAGCATGCATGTAAAGGAGTTCCAAAAAAGAGAATGGTGAAAATAATGTGACTGGGGCAATATGTAAGGAGATAATAAACTCAAATTTTCCCAAAGCAATGAAATACATCAAGTCAAATATTCAACAGGTGTGACAATCTAGATAAATAATAATACAAACAATCCTGGAACTTATTAGAGTAAAATGGCTAAAACTAAAACAAAATAATCTTATGAGCAGTCAGGAAAATAAATATATACACTTTCAAAGGAGCAAAACTATGACTTACAGCTGACTATTCAAGTGAAATGTGAAAGTGAATACACAATGAAAGAGTATCTTGAAAGCACTGAAAGACTATAACTGCCAACCCTCTAATTAAACACTTTCAAAATAAAGACAAAATAAGATGTTTCTAGACACAGCAGAGAGATCAACAATGTACTCTAGAAAAAATTCTTACCAGGGAGTACATAGTTCTAAATAATAACATTTGAATGAGGGCACGACAGACTTTTGAAAAAGGTTAAGTAAAGTTTTTAGAGAAAATAAGGCTTTTAAAGAACAACTATGCCTGTAGGCTAACTGGATATGTGTCAGTACCATTGATCTTGGTCATGGACATTTCATCAGCTGCTGTATTATCAATATATGCATATAACTTTCAAGCCCTAGAGAAAAAAGTACACTCAGAAATATAGCTGTTCCCAGATCAACAAATTCTGGTCCAAGTATATTTTATGTACAAGACAGCTCCCAGACTTCTGTTCTTTTTCCATCAACTGAGTTCAGAAATATAATTGTCAGTAAGACCTTTGATTAAAATTTAGAGTCAATCTTTCATAATCATATTTAGGTTGGAAATGAATTGTACATTAAAATGTGCATCAAAATTTACCATGTGTTAAAATATCAGTAATAAGTGCATTTTTTTTTGTTCTATCAGATATTTTCTATTTGCAGTTTATGTCCAATGCAAATTAATTCCATAATATGACAAGTTACAGAAAGTGTTCCAAATGTGGTCACTCTGAGTCACAGTTTTTAAAAAGTATTTACAGATAGAGTATAAAATTTTTTCTGAATTTAATATAAGTAAGCTTCCAATCTTCACTTTCAGATACCTGGTTTACAGTTTTGGCTTCTTCACATATTTGTCTTCAATTTTAAGATTTGTCAATTTTACCTTCAAACCAGATCATTTTTAAAATTGTAAAAAGTATTTGATCATGCAGAAATAAAAGCATTTTTGAAATTAGCCAAGGTCAGTGTACTTCTACTTTTTGGAATTAGTTTAACTAAATGAATCTGGCACTCTTGAATAAGAATAGGTGATAAGTACGTAAGCAAAATTTACTCATTATGTTTGGATTTAGGATAGATTCCAATCCATCATTGCCCTGGCACATGTAATTACCATAAAAAAAAGTCAAACATAATGTCGAATTCAAAGCCTCAAAAGTGACTTCAGTTCCCAAGAGAATAGTGATAGCTTATCAACATTAAAACTTTATCTAGAGTTACATTGGTGTTAAATTACTACTGTGAATCAATACATTGAGGATTTACAGGAAACACCTGAAAGTTCATTGTAACATACATGTAAATAGAATCATGGAGCTTTTTGTATTATCTGTTCTAGGCTTACAGTTTTAATGAACCAAATGAAAACTGAATCTGTTACAAATCTCATTATTTTATCTCTAGATAAGATAAAATCTATTCATTCTCAAGGTAGAGTTTTATGTGTCCATACTTCTTAAGCCACATTTAAGGAAATCATCTCTTAACTGATTTTGGATATGTCTCTCTTCATCTTATACCTGAAACTCCAGCACATTTAATATTAGCATTCATCATGTAGTCAAACCCTGCAACATGCTCTTCAAACCAATGAAATTTGGGATCCTCAACATTTCTGTCTTTAAAATAGATCATCAGATTCTTTCCTTGTACACTGGATGTCTAGATGCCATTTGGATTGGGTTTGGAGGATGGGAAAGCATAGACGTTTCTTGGCCTGCATCTCTAAACAGTAGAGATTTAGAAGGGAGAATGAAGTCATGAAGAGACTGGCTGTTGACTGCAGAGCACAGCCACTTGCCTTGGTGGTGGCATTCACTGGACTTGGGGTAGAAGTACTGTGGGAGGGGATTACTTGAAGGTGTTACAGCAGTTGTATAATAAGTTGAATAAACCTAGTGGGTAGGAGCAGCGCCAGAAGCAGCAGCCCCAGTGTGAGCCTGGCTACCATCACTCTGCCCTTGTCCAGACCGTCAGTGCTTAGTACCTCTCACTGGATGCTGAGTGTCTGGGGTACCACTAGCCCCTGACAGGTGTAGGCAAGGTGGGGGTAATAAGTTTTACAATACTTCCTTATATCACACTTATAAATCTTGTATGTAAAATAATCAGCTGATTCAATTTTATAATTTTTATATTTTGTTTCTATATAACAAGATGAGATAAAGTTTCAGCATCTTGTTTGTTAAGAACTTCTCCACAAATAAGATGTTAGGGCAGTGAATGGTTATTATTCCCAATCAATGACATGACAAACGAAATAAAATTATCACTATATTTTCCTTTTTTTAACATTATTGAAGTGTTGGTAGATTTTGATATCCTATGTAAAAACTTTGTTTCAGATGAAGATTTTGTGAAATTACAGACTTGTGAAAAATCATCTTGCTGTGAATTTGCATTTTATAATTGCATCCTTTTCATTAAACTACCATATTTCAATATCAACATTCTTTATGTTTCCTGATTTTAAACTAATGGTCAACTACGGATATAAATTAAACAACATATGATTAAGAATAAACAGAATAATAAATTGAGTAACTGACTTATAAGCATTTTCATGTGACCTCTTAATTTCCTCATGTTTTCAGTGGATAGAAATGAGGAGGCTTTCAACCTCTTCCCATATAAATTTTCCTATATAAGAGGAAAAATTCAAATAATTAGTTTCTTCACTGATATATGTAAATAGACTTCATATACTCTTTAGAATGAGCCCCTTGTGAATTATTACTCATTGTTGGAAAACATTGACTTAAACTACTACAACAGGCTCCAATACACTTGCTCCGCTTCCATCTCTAGTCTATGCAATCCACTCTACATAATACAACCAGCCACATTAAGATTCTTAAAGCTCAGCTCTGCCCTTATCACTTCTCTCAACAAAAATATTCAATAACTTTTGTCTCCTCCACATTCCACTTATGCGAACCATATGCATCTGCGTAACTGGACCACTTGTTTTCATCTCAGGAGAAATTTTGTTAAGAGTATATATTGTCTACACACAGAAGTCTCAATCCATTGGTAAATTGTAAATTGTGTACACTTAATGTATCCTAAAATTTATTAAAGCAAAACGGACAATTAAAAGGAAAAACTGACAAATTTGTAATCATTGTAGAATATTTTAACTCTCCACTTTCAGTAACCAAATGAAAAAAGCAGACAAGAGTTAATAAACATATAGAGGATTTAATAACATGATTAAAAATTAACCTAATTGACATATATAGAGTATTGTTTCCAACAATTGCAGAATACATATTGTTTGTTGTATACACAGAGTATTTGCCAAAAATTCATCAAATACTGTTCTTAAAGTAACCTCAACAAATTTCAGATATTTGAAATTATATGAAATATTTTTCTGATCAAAATAAATTTCAACTAAAAATCAACAACAAAAACTCAGCCAGAAAATCCCTAAAAATTTAGAAATTTAGTAACTCTGAATAACAGCTGTCAAAAAAGAAATTGCAATAATTTTTAAACATTTTGAATTAATGTTTATTTTTTAAAAATACTATGTATCAAAATTTGAGAAAATATTCCAGAGCTTATTTAATAGTAAATTTATAAGTCTTAAATAAATACATAAGTAAAAAGACTGAAGTATTAATGATCTAATCTCCATCTCAAAAAAAATAGAAAAATAGCAAGTGTAGACTTAAAGAAAATAGAAGGAAGAAAATAAACAAAAGCAGAAAACAATACAAAGAAAACATAAAGCAGAGAATATTAACAAAATGAAAACCGATTCCTTGAAAAGAATAAATAAATGTATAAGTTCCTAAAACATTAGTTAAAAAACAAGTTAGAAAAGACATAACCAAAAACAGCAGAGGACCTAAATACACTAAAAAGATATGTAAAAAATGTATGCCAATATATGTGCTATGGTCTTAATGTTTGTGTCCCCCTCCAAATTTATGTTAAATCCCAACCCCCCAAAATGATGGTATTGGGAGATGAGGCCTTTGGGAGGTATTAGGTCATGAGAGTAGAGCCCTCATGAATGGGATTAGTGTCTTATAAAAGAAAATCCAACAGAAATCCCTCACCCCTTTTGCCATGTGAGATACAAGAAGTTTCTGGCTCAGAAGAAGGCAATGACTTAACTATGCTGGTGCCCTGATTTCAGATTTCCAGGTTCCATAACTGTGAGAAATACTTTGTTATCTATAAGGCACCCAGTCTGGAGTATTTTATTATAGCAGCCTGAACGGACTAAGACAATTTGTAAAATTGTAGATAAAGTAGACAACTTCCTAGAAAAACACAACTTAATGTAAAAAAAAAAAAAAAAAAAAAAAGACAAACATACTGAAAGCTTTCCACTGATATCAGAAACAATACAAGTAATAGATATCATGACTTCTATTTATCATTTTGGAAATGATTGAGAATGGGAAAAAAAAAACATTAGGAAGAAATTAATCTGTCATTATTCATGGGCAATATTATTGTGTATGTTAAAAATTAAAATAATCCACAAACTATTACAATTAGAACTAAAAAGAAAGTTTACCAAGATTCCTTGATCAAAGTTTATACCAAACTAAACTGTATTCTCATGTGTCTGCAACAATTAGAAAATAAAATATTTTTTAAATACTCTTTAATAACATTAAAAATCTCACATACCTGAGGGTGAATCAAACACAAGATATGTAAAATCTCTACACAGAAGACTTCAAGTGCTATTGAGAGAAATAGATTTTTAAAAAGCCATGGTTATGGATTGGAAGACAATATCATAAAGATGCCATGTTTTCTTCTAAATTGATCCATAGATTCAATTCAATCCCAATTTTTGTGGAAATTGACAAGTTGATCCTAAACTTATGTGGAAATGCAAAATCCCCCCAATACTTATGACAATCTCCAAGAATACAAATACGTTTTGAGGCTCATGTGATTGGGCTCCAACCACGCAGAGTGCCACCCTACTACACCTTGCTACTGGGTTTAGTCAAGTCTGCACCTGCGGGGAGCTCAGCATTTGCAGAGATGGGAAATCCGTTTATCAAAAATTGGCTCCAGAAGAGAGAACCTAATAGATCTTAACAATGGAAGAAATTGAGAGAGTTATCAATATCATCCCCAAACAAAAAGAAGTCACCAATCACGACATCTTCAAAACAAGATATATCACCTCACATTGCAAATGTTGGTGAAAGGAAGCGTTATTTTGTGGCTGCTGTGCATGCTGTGCAGCTTTCAACAATGTAGCAATCACATTTCCTATTCAGAAGGTCACCTTTCAGCAAAAGTTGTATGGAATCAAAACCAGGGCTCAGCTGAGGGCCAGATTTCAAAACTGGTATCCAGGAATCCTTCCCATTCATGCAGAAGACAACTGCACTGGCACTTATGTTTGGTCTGTATGAGGATCCTGCCTTCTCCATAAGTGTATCAGTACTCGAGAGCTCACAACCTGTAGCATGGCAGCATTACTTGCAGGAACAACAGAAGCCATTTTTATTCTTTTGGGAAGAGTTCAAACACTGCTTCAAGATCATAAGCATCATGGTAAACTGACACTTATCAGGCTTTCAAGGGACTGAAATGCCATGAGATTGGAGAGAGTTATTGAGGATTGTAACCCGTTCTTTTGTGTAATCGATTCAGCAATGTCCTTTCTTTCAGCCTTCGAGGTCCCATTAAGGAGTATCTGCCTACCACATCGACTCACAGTGCTTATTTGGTTAATGACTATCTGTGGAGGTCTATCCAGTGCCGTGTTGGGAATCTTCTTTTTCCAGTCTGTGCTGTAAAAACTCACATGCAGCCTCAAATTGTTGGGGAATTTCAGTCTTTTCCCAATGTTTTCCAAACAAAATCTAGATAGAATGGCACAGGAAATAGACAAATCTTTTCAGAGGTGCCCGAGTGAACGACCATGGGTCTCTCAGTTCTTGGGCATAATCAATGCAATTTATGAGTTTTAGTTAAAGATTACATGAAAGAAATCATCAATTGTGTCATTTATCAATTGACTAAACCTTCTAAGGAGGGGGTAGTTTGGCCTCATTCCTAATTGTTTGAATACAAGTTGGTATCATAAGTCCAGGGTACAATGAATCAGGAATAAAGCTGGTTTTCTTAAGCATCAACAAATTCAGAATAAAAGGTTTCAATAGGAAAATTTAAGTGTTATTTTTTGGCAGGGGTGGTTAACCATTACCTGAGAAGTTAGGTTAATTGCCTGGTTAATAGCTGTCTGATGGTCTGATGGGTGGCTTTTGATGAGGAAACTAATAGCCAAGTTAGTCTTTCCCCAAAGTCTTTAAACCTGTGTTGAAACAAGCCTGAATGCGTAGGCTTACTTTTTTTAAATTTTTTTTTAAAAAATTAAGTTTATTGAGGTAACGTTGGTTAATACAATTATATATTTTCAGGTGTATGTTGTAATTTGACATCTATTGTATATTTATTGTGTGTTTACTACCCAAAGTCCAGTTTCCTTCAGCTACCATATATTTGATCCCCTTTACCCACTTTACCCTCCCCCTACCCCCTATTTTTAACCCCATTACCCCTTCTACCTCCCCCTTCCTCCTCCAGCCCTATACTCTGGTACCACTATTCTACAGTTCATGTCCCTGAGTCTTGGTTTGTTTGTCCTGTTCTTTTGTCACTTTTAGGTTATATCCACATATAAGTGATATCGTGATTTTCAATTTCTCTTGTCTGGCTTATTTTGCTTTGCATGATTCTCTCAAGGTCCATCCATGTTGTCTCAAATAGCAGTATTTCATCTCTTCTTATGGCTGAGTAATATTCCATCATATATATGTACCACAGCTTCTTTAGCCAATCATCTATTGTAGGACACTTCGGTTGCTTCCATGTCCTGGCCACTGTGAATAATGCTGCTATGAACATCGTGTGCAAATATCTTTTCAATATGGGTTTTCAAGTCTTTGGGTAAATACCAGTAGAGGGATTGCTGGTCATATGGTAGATCAATTCTTAGTTTTTGAGGAACTCCATACTGTTTTCCATAGTGGCTGTACCAATTTGCAGTCCCACCAGCAGTGTATGAGGGTTCCTTTTTCTCCACATCCTCTCCAACATTTATTACTTGTCCTGTTGATTATAGCTATTCTAACAGGTGTGAGATGGTATCTCATTGTGGTTTTGATTTGCATTTCCCTAATAGCTAGCGATGTTGAGCATCTTTTCAATATTTGTTGGCCATTTGTATGTCCTCTAGGAGAAGTGTCTGTTCAGGTCCTCTGCCCATTTTTTGATTGGATGTTTGTTTTTTGTTGTTATTGAGTGTATGAGTTCTTGTATATTTTGGATATTAGGCCTTATCAGAGGTGTTGCTTGCAAATATATTTTCCCATTCAGATGGTTGTCTCTTTACCTTGTTGATGATTTCTTTTGCTGAGCAGAAGCTTTTTAGTTTGATGTAGTCCCATTCATTTATTTTAGCTTTTACTTCCCTTGCTTTTGAGGTCAAATTCATAAAATCCTCTTTAAGTCCAAGGTCCTTGAGTTTAGTTCCTATGTTTTTTTATGCATTTTATTGTTTCAGGTCTTATATTCAGGTCCTTAATCCATTTTGAGTTAATTTTGGTGTGTGGTGAATAGACAACAGTCTAGTTTCATTCTTTTGCAGGTGGCTTTCCAGTTTTCCCAGCACCATTTATTGAAGAGGCTTTCCTTTCTCCACTGTTTTTTTGACTTTTTGTCAAAATTATTTGCCCATGTAAATGTGGATTTACTTCTGACTCTCATTCTGTTCACTGGTCTGTGTGTCTGTTTTCTGCCAATACATGCCGTTTTGATTACTGTCACTTTGTAGTATAATTTGAAGTCAGGCAGAGTGATGCCTCCAGCTCGTTCTTTTTCTCAGGATGGCTTTGGCAATTTGGGGTCTTTTGTACTTCCATACAAATCTGATGATTTTTTTGTTCTATTTCTTTAAAAAATGTTGCAGGCTTACTTTTCTGCTATTAAGAAGAAGTTGCAAGGGTAATTTTTGTTAAACTTAAGCATACAAGGTGGGACAAAGGGATAGAACAGAGAAGAAAAAAATAGGTGTGGGCTTTTCATAATAAATTTTTGTATTCATTTTGAAATGAAGCATCTGTTGAGGCAGTCATTATCCAAACTATTTCTATTTAGACATGGTAGACTGAAGCAGCTAATAAAAGCTCCCATTTCACTTTCTAGGTTTGAAGGTTTTCTCTTTAGTTCTGAGTGTGACCTTAAACCAATCCAAAACATCCTTATGTTAATTTCACTTATTTCATTGCAAATATGAGACTTAAACTCTGTTATAGGCATTTTATCCTGGTAAGAAGTTTCATATTCATGATGCAATATATATGTATATATGCCTTACTGCTAAATTATATACCTGAAACTTACTGGGTTTCATTAACCAATGTCACCATAATTTTAGAAAAAATCTGCATTAAAAAATAATAAATAATAAATAAATAAATAAATAAATAAATAAATAAAAAAGAAGTTTTATATTAATTGCACCAAATCAAACTTTGTAGTTCAATTTCTTTGAATTATTGTTGCCAACTTAGCAATAGCATTGGGTATTTTTCTTTGAGTGGTGGTTTGTCTTATTCAAGCACTCTATCTCTAGAAACTTTTTTAACAAAAACAAAAATACTTTTAAAAACTTTATTTTGGGAGCCTTGTAAGATCCAAAATTTTTTTATTGGTTTCTAAATGTTTTTGGGGGAGGTAAAAAAAAAAAGAAACCCTCAAGATAGCTTTTTACTCCACAGTTAAGCCATCTTTTATTCATTTACTCTGCAAATAGAGACTCTTATTAGGATTTTTACATTTGGAAACCCAATTTTACCGCTTTATAATTAAAACAATTAGTTGCGAGAATAAGAATTTTTGTCAGGGCTGTGCGGATAGTGTCAGCTACACCAAGTATCAGCGAATATTGCTGGGTTGAGAAGGGAAAAATTCAACAGTGAGACACCCAGTTAGAAAGAATGCACCAGAGCCCAACATGAGAATGGAATGGCAGGCACCAACTTTATTGTGCGGAGTGCACTTCTGTTCCTAGAAGAGCAGCCCTATGCAGGGCAGCACAGTAGTGTGAGTACTTCTTCTGCTCCCCTTTCTGTGTTCCCTTTCTGCTCTCTAATGGACCGCATGGCTCCTCACATAGCAGAGTACATAGTGGCCTTAAGCCACACATGTGTGATACAATAAGATGAATTATGTTTACATATTTTCTAAATCTGGGGTCCTAACTCCTCGTCACCAGACTGGATCATGGCCAGGCCTTGGACCAGCCAGACCTTGGGACCAGTCAGGCTTTGGGTCAGCTAGGCTTTGAATAACAGTCACACCTTGGATCATAGCCAGCCCTTGGGCCAGCTAGGCCTGGTGCCCACAGATTTAAGTAAAGTTATTTAAAGAGTTAACTTTAAAATTCTAGAGCTGGATAGCTTACTCATCCCTTACTAACAAAAAATTACTTGTCAAGGAGTCATGTTTTAAATATTTTTTTTCCAAATAAATAAGGCAAAAATGGCTCATATGCCAGTTGAATGATAAAAATAGGAACATCTTAGAAAAGTGGTTTATCTTTAAAAACCTACATCTGTAAATATTTACATAGTTAAGATTACTTTCTAGCAGTTGACATGGCCAGAGTAGTTACGTTTCTTTATTACTAATTTTTTATCATCCTGGGTAATTGCATATGAATATATCCACATACTGGCCAAACTAAAATCAGGGTCTCAACTGGTAGTTTACCTCTGCATGTAGTATGGCTAGGCAGATAAATTGAACATGCTTTCCAACCATAAAGGGTAAAGAAGCATCACCAAGCATTTGTCAAGGCAGTAATCAAGTTTGGGAGCTTCAAAACAGCTCTGTTTTGACAATGTTGTGCTAGAAATGGCAGTTTATGTCAGAAACCAAGGGGTAGATGTAAGGATTTCAGAAAACAATTTGTCACCAAATAAATGCGAGTAGCATCTTTTGGGCCTATCAAATAGAGTCAAGATTTGAAGCAGCTCTTTCAGAAATGAATTGACAAAGGCACCGTGATGCTGACCCCCTTATTAATGTGCGTGTGTGTGTGTGTCCCTGAGCACTCCTGGGCATGTCCTATATGCTCGGCATGTGGCAGGCTGGAATCATGCTCTGGCCCTGGGAATGGACTCCATGGGCCTTTGGTTCCGTAGGCTTCCTTTTAGCTATACATTCTATGCAGGTGTTACAAATCTAAGTTAAAAGCACTTGTGTGAAATACAAGTGAAGTGAGAATTC
Source organism: Eonycteris spelaea (assembly GCA_003508835.1). Taxonomy (NCBI): domain Eukaryota; kingdom Metazoa; phylum Chordata; class Mammalia; order Chiroptera; family Pteropodidae; genus Eonycteris; species Eonycteris spelaea. The sequence continues at coordinate 2,661,514 of PUFA01000127.1, read as the reverse complement.
AAAAGAGGATGCTTTTGGTTTCCACTGTCTCAAACATGTGGCATTTAAAAACAATAAATAGAAGGGAGAAAAAACCGGCATAGATGAATAGGAACTCTGTTCATCCCTGGTGACCAAATCAAAGATGTGATGGAAACAAGGAGGATTAAAGGAAAAATCACCTGGGAGCTAGATGAATAAGCCATACAGCTAAGGAGAAACCCAAGAAATTTCCCTGCAATGGCAGAAGGTAAGGACGGCGAAGACAACGGGCTGTCTAGTCCCAAGCGGCTGAGTGAACGGTGGCAGAAGCAGAAGCCTCTTAAAGGGCCATGTCTGCGAGTGGATTTTCACGGTGACAGACCTGCTCGCTCTGAGCACCAGTGCCTGTTAGGCTATGCGCAGGAAGCGTGTGGGACTTACAGGAGATTTTGTCAGAGTGAGGGCCAAAGCAAGACTTGTAGGTACAGAAGTTCTGTCGGTATCCATTGTTCCCTGTTGAGCCTTGCCTCTTATCAGTGCACCCCTCACAGTGCTGCCATAGCTGTGACATCATCAAACTGTATAATAGAGGTCGCTCCGCCCACAGGATTCCCTGAAACCCCTCCTCCCCCAACTCGAGCCCCACCCAATCTACATCCAGGTATATCCTTGCTGAGCAGCGCCTAGACTCACACTGGAAACAGCTGGCTTGGTTTCTGGTGTAGCCTTTTGAGGCAATTATAATTACAGCATCTGTGGCTTGCTTGCTGAATCTTGACAGGTGGCCTTGTAGAGGCACAGGCTTGGGCTAAATTTGGCCTGCAGTTGAACCCCTCACAGGACTATGCCACTGGATAACCTACTTCACAAATCCACACTAATAAAACCAGAGAGTTAGGAGCTTTGCTTAATACATAGAAATAGACACAGAAGGGAACCAAAATAGGAAGACAAAGAAACAGAACATAGGAGAGAACAGAACAGAGATCCAGATATAATGGAGTTAAGTAATCCAACAGATGTAGAGTTCAAAACACTGGTTCTAAAGATGCTCAATAAACTTTTGGGTAATGTAGAGAGCTCCAACAAAGAGATAAAAATGGACATAGAAATATACAAGGGAATCAGTCTGAAATGGAGAACGTATTATCTGAGATGAGAAGTATATTAAGTGGAATAAACAAAGTAAATAAAGAAGAGGATTACGTGCCTATCTAAGGACAGGAAAGCCATCAGGACGCTCATCAGAATGGCAAGAAAAAGATTCCAGACTATAAAAAATGATTTAAGAGGAATATGGATACTATTAAGGTTCCAAATATTCATCCGATCAACATAGGTGAAGAAAAGCAAGATGCTAAAACAGCTGTTTGAAGAAATAATGATGGAAAACTTCCCTAACCTGGTGAAAGAAATGGACATAAAACCCCAGGAAGCTCAGAAAATTCCAAAAATCAGGGATCCAAAGAGGCCCACACAAGACACATCATAATTAAAATGCCAAAGTTAAATACAAAGAAGAATTTAAAAGCAGCAAGAGAAAACAAATAATTATATATATAGGGAAACACATATGACTGGCAGCTGATTTCTCAAAGAAACTATGCAGGACAGAAGGGCTTGGCAAAAAATATTCGACAGGATGAAGACCCAGGATCTACAACCAAGAATAATTTATCCAGCAAAGCTATCATTTAGAGTTGAAGGACAGATAAAGAGCTTCCCAGACAAAAATAAGCTAAAGGAATTTATCACCACAAGCCAGAATTACAGGAAATGTTGGAGGGACTTCTTTAAGAAGAAAAAACATGTATCAAAAACAGGAATAAAGAATGGTAACAACTACATTCCTATCAATAAGTACCTTAAATGAAAAGAATTAAGTGCTCCAACAAAAGAATGAGTGGCTAAAAGGATAAGAAAACAAGATCCCTACATGTGAAAAGAAGAAAATGGAAAAATATATTGCTTGATGAACTAGAAGGTATTTAAGTCAGACAGAAAATGATAAACACTATATGATTTCACTTATATGCAGAATTTAAGGAATAAAAAGAACAAACTAATAAAAACAGACTCACAAATATAGTGGACAATTTGGTGATGGACAGAGGGGAGGGGGTTGGGGCTGGGAGAATGGGGTGAAGGGTTAAAGAAGTACAAAGTTAGTAGCTGATGGATGGTCACGGGATGGGAAGCATGACATAAGGAATGCAATTAACATTAATACTTTAGCTAGGTGGAGGGTCAGGGGAGGGGGGAGCAATTGGGGAATCATTTTACTAACTATATAGATGTCTAACCAATGTACTGTATACTTGAAACTAATTAAAATTTAACATAAAAAAATATTAAAAAATTAAAAATTAAAAAAATAAATATTTTAAGGGTTTTAACTCATGATATTTTTATATTTCTTTGTCACTTTTTACAGATTTTGAAGACCAAACTGCATTACTTCACCAGGGCTGGTTTTGTGTTGTCCTACAGACTTCTTAAATTTGACAAAAAATTAATAGAATTTGTGGTAACAAACAGCTTCGTCTAAACTTTCAAATAAGTCAAAATGTGTTATTAATAAGACATTCTAACTACTGTTTTTACCTTCAGTATGAACTAGTATGGTATAATAATTTTGACAAGGCAAACATGATCAAATAACTTTATTTGAAAAGCTTTAAAAGTAACCCTCTCTTTACATATGTGACACCGGCACCTCATGAGCACAGGGCACTCCTTATCTGCCTCCTGTACTTTATGTCTGATGTTATGGATTATATATTTAACATACCTAGAGTGATATGAGCCCTCGGGACTGCACTAGAGTAAACACTGCCTCTAAATGGTGGCAAATGTGTGTGTCTGTTTCATTTGCTGGAGACAAAGTTGATGTTTTGTCTCACTAGTTAATAGTCAACTTATCCTATAGTTGGTTATATAATCACCTGCTATACATTGTGAACTGTGAGGTAAAACAGAATTATGTGTATATATAATCATTTCTGGAGATCTGAAATTCCCTAGCTCAATTATAGTGGTAATACTCAATTGGAAGACTGTGCAAACATGTAAGGGAATAAGGGGTTGTAGACAGAATATGTGAAATGGGACCTAGAGGGCTTCACAGTAAGCTAGTCATATTGACCAACACTGGTTCAGTGTAGATGAAGTACTGTAGTGTGAGGGTATGCAGTCAAAATGAAGGCAAAACAGATCACATGAGAAGGAAGATTTGATTTCTTTTAAAATAATTGTTTTCTCATGTACAAGTAATGCATATCAAAAACTTGAACAGGCATTCTTTTTAATTTGAGGGTCTTGTTTTTAATGCTGTCTTTTGTCTTAATATTAAACGTTTGCTTGCCTAAATGGCTCCCAAATTGTGGGGCAGTTTCCTTCTTCTGCATGTTTCCTTTTTCAAAGTTTTGTTTTTGTTTGCTATTTTGAGTTTTGTGGCATATGAGTTTAAATCTGTTAATGTGTCAGAGTTAGCATGCTTCTTTTGGGAATTCTTTTTCTAAGTCCAAAATATATTTTTTCTAAGTCCAAATATATATATTTATATTACCAGACATCAAAAGCTACAAATAAGATAGTATAATACTGGAAGAAGAATAGATAAATAGACTAATGGAATAAGAAATAAGCAAACTCATACACATGTAGTGACTTAATTTCTGACAATGTATGAGGAAAATATGACTAATAAATAGTACTGGGTTTTCAGACATACACATGTAAAAAAAAGAATGGCTGTTGATTCCTACCCCCACCAAACACAAAAATCAATATCAGATGGACTGTACATATAAATTTTATAGGTTTAAATACAAAGGTCCTATAATGCCCACAGTAAAATATCTTCACAAACTTGGGATAGGCAAAGATTCTTTAATCAGGACGTATATATGATTGAAAATTTGACTCGATAAAGTTAGAAACTCCTTTATAAAGTAAGAAAATGAAAAGGCAAGCCACAGAGTAATAGAAGCTACTTTCAATAAACATACTGGACAAAGGTTCTATATACACAATATAAAAAGAACTCCTCTAAGCCAATAAGAAAAAGGCAAAACGTCCAACTTTAATGCAGGCATAAACCATTAAAAGGGAAAAGGAGCAAAACACACACACACAAACTATATATATATATATATATATATATATATATATATATATATATGAACACACACACATATGTATGTAATGTCCAATAAGCCTATGAAAATGCACACATCATTGTCTTCAGATGAATGCAAATTCAAAACACAATTAGATACCAATCTCTATCTATCAATATAACTAAAATGAGAAAAAAAAATAGACCATACTAAATATTGGTGAATATATGGAGTAGATACAATGCACTAATATGAGAGCATGAATTGGTGTGAAAACACTGGAAATTTTTGACAACATCTACCCTACGATCCTGCAGTTTTGCTCCTCAGATTACACAACAGAAGTATATATGTATTTTCACCAAAAGACTATACAAGAATGTCCATTGAAGCACTATTCACAAAAGCCCTGAACTGAAAACAGCCTATCAACAGTAGAACAGATACTATACAACCAATATGATAAAATTTTACCAATTATTTGGGGAAAGTACAACTATTTCTAGAATTAAAAGCAGATGAAAATATCTTCTGGGGATCCTCATAAAAGTACAATAAGAAAGGCAATTAACAGCATCCCCAACAATTTGCATTTTGTCTCAATTTGTTAGGCTATTTTTCTGTTAGTTGTCAGAAGTAAATGAAATTACACCAAAGTGCAGATAAAAATCAATTTTGTTAGAATTATAGGCAAGTTAGTTTCTTTCTCCTTCACACTTTCCTGCACTTGCTGTATATATCTATCACACCATTTACCTCACTCAATTTGCAGCTCCCTTAACAATCAACACAGTGTCTTGCACATAGCCATCACTGATAAATGTTTTATGTCTGAATAAATTAATGAATGAATGAGGCGCTTGGTACTCAAAAGAGGATGAAGAGGAAATGGCAACAACAAAAGCTGTGACTGCTTCACAATTTGGCAGCAGGCAAAATCTCTGACATGCTGTTTTCAATCTAGGACCAGTATTATGGATAAAGACAAATACAAATGACCTACAGTGATGTTGAACTAGTATAGAGATTAAATGTCATTTATCAATCCTATACAGAAGCAAGTAATATAACTTTACAACACTTTTCCATGTTTTCATCGTTTGTTAAAGTTTCATATTCTACCCTAAAAATATGTATTTAACAAGTCAGTATAAAATGCAAGGTGCTATTATATGTTATGTCAAAGTTAGATGCAATTAAGGGAGAAACTATTAATCTAAGACATTATGGCTTGATATAACTTCAGATTTTGTCCTGCGAACTTTTTTTTTTCCTGCTAGAGCTTTCATTTCAATTCTTTACTCTTTTCCACATTTTAGCCAAGTCATTGGCTCAGTTGGCAGATGACAGAGCTTTCTTGTAGCTAAAATTGCATTTGTCACTTTGGTATCAATGTGGCCTGTCTCTTAGGATTGGTGTAGTCTTGTCTCTAAGTGAAACTGTCTTGAATTTCCCTTTTGAGTGAGATTTATGAAGGCAAGCATTTAAATTGCTCATCTCCCTCTAATTTAGTCATCATTCTGACACTAAAATGTCTCGGAATTTTCTCTTTATTGCGAAAAAATGTTCTTTTATTTTTGCTTTTCAACTAGCCTCTTCTGACTTTTGCCTATAAAATAGGCAACATAAGATGGGGAAGAAGGCAATGGAGCATCCAGGTCTTCACCAGGCATGGATCTTACCAGCTGTAGTCAGGTGTACCAAAAACACTTTATTCATAGCTGGTTCATAATCTTCCTCTCTCTTCTTAGTCTTTAAATTTTATTTAGGCATCTGACTAAAGTCTGAATGCTCTTAAGGATATTATGTTTAGTTCAATATCTTGCAAAGAGTAATTAGTAATTAAACATTCGGCTAATTAGTTGTACAGAGAGGAATGGTTCAAATTCACAGTTTTCATGCAGTAAACTCAATACATTCCAGGAATGGTCCCTTGAATATGAAGGAACTACCTTAGAAGTAAGAATTAAAAACAAATACTCCTTTCTACTGTTTTACTTCATCTTTGAATACCTAAAGCACTACTTGCTTTCTGTGCTTTCCAATAGTGACTAGCATGGCTTATTAGAAGATAATTTGGTATGTAAAGAGAATGTAACCACTGAAAATTTGTAACTGAAAAACAATTAAGTTCTGCACCAAGGTCTGGATATCAGACAACCCGGGTCATAATCTTGGTAATGGTGGCTATACTCCATGAGTCCTGCACCAATGTGAATCCAGATCAAATGAACTATATGCCTTATAAAAATTTTTTAAGCTCTGAAATTGTTATTTGCTTAACCTTGTGAGTTATCTAACCTTAAAGAACTAACACAACTTGCTAGATCAAAGACTAACTTTCTCCTTGGCATGTCTGCATGAAGATCTTATGGGCATCTCAAAATTAACATAACCAAAACAGAACTCTTGATTCTTCCCATGCTCTCTGAAACCTACTACTTCTCCATCTTAATATGCTACCAGCATCTATCCAACTGCTCAAGATAAAAACCTAGGGATTATTTTTGCTTCCTCTTTTTTCCTCCTATATCCAATCCATCTCAAATTTAATGCAGGAGAGTATTAACAATGAAATTTGTCTGCAGATATAAGCCACTTTCTCTAACCCGTGTGCTGATGCTTTAATCTACATGTACTTGATGCTTTAATCTACATGTACTTGATTCTTTCATCTTGATCCAAGCTTAGGATGTGGGAGGCAAAGAAGCCATTTATTTATTCACCTCCACCATCGTTCTAAATCCCAACAAGTATCACCACCAACCTACTTTCCTGTCCTATGTTTCTTCAATCTCCGTGGCAAGAGCTATGTAACTGTACCTACGGCCTAGTACTGTTCTGGATTCTGGAGCCTATTCAGCCACACACACAAAAAGAAAACTATAAAGCATTATCGCATAAGCCATCCTTAACGTTGTCTACCACCTGACTTAACATTATAGTTTCAAAGTCTAGTCTCTTCTTACACAACCCATGAAACAAACCCTCGTCCTGAACCTGGTTGAGACTGAGGCCAATACGGGATTCTTACAGAACCTAAAAAGCTAAAACTTTGTACAACTCATGTTTGAGTGGTAAAGTTGGCCCAGCCTTTTTGAATGTTTTATCTTTTTATGAAAATTCAACATTGTTCATCTCCAAATGATGAGTAAAATATCTTCTTTGTTCAAATGTATCAAGGATACAAAGATTTGTTAGATGACAAGTTTTGTCTAAAACAAGAAATCCAGTGACAATGCATATTAAATTATACTCGATGAGCAAGTACTGGGAGAAAGTTCTAAGATTTTATCTCTATGAATCATAGGGAGTGAGGATTTCTATAGTCTATGAATATTCTCAATGAGCTCATATAATTCTGGGGGCAGCTGCTACCAAAAGAAACTGTGCAGTTCAAATCCGGGACACGATAGTGGAAATCCTTCTTTGCATAACAAAGTAGGCAATCACAGAGAAAAACAAAACTCAATGCATTATTTATATTCGAATTCTGGATCATATGCAACCATCATAAAAGCCAAAGACGCTTTCAGTTTACAAAAAAAGTAATGTAGGTATCATATAGCTATTTATAAAATGCCATATCTTCTCTCAGATGCAGTATGGGGAGTTGCATAGTTTCATTTTCTGTAAAAATACTTTAAAATATTTAGTGTTCTATACCTTGCAAGACACAGATGATAAAATCACTGTAATCATCCTCACATGAAATAACATTTTGGGCTACTCCTCTCAAAGCTGATCATCCATCTTACTCACTAATCTTGGTTCCAAACAGAACTTCTCTAAAGAGATGATGCATCCTGAAACCACTTCCCAAAATATAGCTCTTTGGAGGACTAAAAGAGAACTTCCAATCAAGATGGTGGAGTAGGTAAAAATTGTGCTCACCTCTTCCCATGACTACATCAAAATTACAACTAAATTACAGAATACCCACCCTTGAGAACAACCTGAAGACTGCATAACAGAACTCCTATGACTAAAGATATGAAGAAGAAACCACCGGTAGGAGGGGCAGAGACACGAAATAGGCATGTCTCACACCCACGAATAGTGGCTAAGAATTTTGAGGGATATCTCAACTGCAGAGGAGGAGCAATGGGGCCCAGCCCCACACCAGGCTGTTCAGCCCAGAGCACTGGTGCTGGGAAGAGGAGTCACCACAACAGCTGGCTGGGAAAACCAGCAGGAACTCAGTTCAAGTGAGATGAAGAGCTGCTGGCATCCCAGTCTTAAAGGGCCTGTTCACAGACTCACTCACATTCATCCTAAGCTCCTGTTAAGGGAGAGTAGTTCAAAAGGCACCAGAGACATACAGGAAGAAACCAAATTGTCTGGCTTCAGGGCGAAGGCTGAAGGAGCAGCTCTCTCTGGTGCCAAAGGATGACATTATTTCTTTGTTTAGCCCTCCCCTTGCTCAGCTTATGGGTGTAGGCACCAAGTCTGAGTCTCCATTAATCTGGCTAAAACCACGCTCTCCTCATCCTGATGATTCTCTGAGATCCTGCCTTACCAAATTCACACAACCTGCTAAAACATCTTTCAGAGGCTAACCACAAAAGGGTCTAGCATGGGCCCATGCTGCAACTTCTCTAAAATCTCTTAAAGTCCACAGACCCCAAACAAGCAGCAACTGGCCTTAGTGTGCTCTGTATCTCTTGCTAAGCAGCCCCAAGACTGGCACTGATGGCAACCAGCCTTGGCTCAGAGCATAACCACTCCCAGGTGCCTCCAAGCCCAGCACAGGCAGTAACCAATTGAAGATTACTTTGTAGCTACTACCAGATAGCCCCAGGCTGAACACAGGCAGCAACTGACCTTGGCATGCACCAGAGCACCAGATCCAACACACCAGGTGGCTGGCTTCAGACCACAGAAGAGCAGCACCCAATTAGCACCACAAATGACACACCCAAAGGGTGGGTTTGGCAAGCACCTGAGCCCTCTAAAGTAAATCCTGCTCTATGAGGTCAGCCAGAAAGCACACAAAGCCTACACAAGGGACACTCCTGGAGCACCCAGCTCAAGTGAACAGGGACACTGTGCCACTAGGCCCCACAGGACACCTATTACATAAGTCCACTCTACCAAGACTAGATGATCTACTTAATGCATAGAAAGAAACATAGGGAGGCAGCCAAAATGGGGAGAAAAAACACTTCCCAAATGAAAGAACAGGACAAATCTCCAGAAAAAAAAACTATACAAAATGGAGATGAGCAATCTGCCAGATACAGAGTCAAACACTGGCTATAAATATGCCCAATAAACTTAGGGAAAGAATAGATTATCTCAGTGAAAATTTCAACAAAGCAACAGAAAACATTAAAAAGGGATAGAAAACATAAAAAAGAACCAGTCAAAAATGAAGAATACAGTAACTGAAAGGAACAATAACTTAGAGGGAATCAACAGCATATTAGAGGTAGCAGAGGATCAAATCAGTGATTTGGGAGGCAAGGTAGCAGAAAACACCCAATCATAATAGCAACAAGAAAAAAGAGTCAAAAAAATAATGCTAGTTTAAGGGAGCTTTTGGATAACAACGAGCATACGAACATTCTCCTCACAGGGGTACAAGAAGGAAAAGAAAGAGAGCAAAGAATTGAAAACCTATTTTAAGAAATAGGTTTCCTTCACCTTAAACTGGTGAAGGAAATAGACATACAAGTCCAGAAGTGCCGAAATTCCCAAACAAGATGAACCCAAAGAGGCCCACACCAAGACACACAATTAAAATGCCAAAGTTTTAAGAGAAAAACAGAGTCTTAAAAGAAGCAAGAGAAAAGGAGGGAGCTCCTCTACAAGGGAGCTCCCATAAGACTGTCAGCTGATTTCTCAACAGAAAGTTTGCAGGACAGAAGGGATTGGCAAAAAATATTCAAGGTAATGAAAAGAAAGGACCTACAACAAAGATGACTCTGTCCAGCAAGGCTATCATTTAGAATTGAAGGACAGATAAAGAGCTTCTCAGACAAGAAAAAGCTGAAGGAATTTATCACCGCCAAAACAGCATTACAATAAATATTAATGAGACTTCTTTAAGAAGAAGAAAATACAAAAAATATGAATGAAAAATATTGCAAAGAAAAAAATCTCATAGACAAAGGTAAACACAATAAAATCAGTGGGTTAACCAACACTAAAGGTTATACAAAGGTTAAAAAGAAAAAGTAGGATGAATATATAATTACAACAGAAATTAAGAAATACACAGAAACACACACATACAAGTGAAGTAAAAAGTAATGATAGAAATGTAAATGTTGAAGGATGAGTAAAAATGGTGGATTATAGATTGTGTTCGAACTTAAGCAACTATTAAATTAAAATAGAATGCTATAAACATAGCTTGGTATACATGAAGCACATGTCAACCTCAAACCAAAAATATACAAGAGATATTAAGAAATAAAGAGAAAGGAATCCAAACACAACACTGCAGTGAATTGACAACATGCAAGAATTATTGAGGGGGAATCACTGTAAGTTATATAAATGTCTAGTCACTATGTTGTACACCTGAAACTAATACAATAGCGAATGCCAACTATAATTGAAAAAATAATAATAATAAAAAACCATAAAAACCATGCTAGTATATAAATATTGAATCACTATGGTGTACACCAGAAAAAAATAACCAAAAGAACTAAATGTAAACATCTACATGAAGAGATATTTTTTAATTCCCAAATAAAAGTCCTTTTTCTAAAAAAGAAAAGGAAATCAGGAAATTTTGAAATGTGTTCACGCTGATAAAGCATCTTAGAACTTGAAATTCACTGTATAAAAACAGTAGAGTGAACTGAAAATGAGAAATTGGGACCACAAAGGGCATTATCTTGAGGAAAACTGAAACATAAGGATATTTTTTTAAGAAAAAGAAGTAGCCCTTGGGTTTGAAAAAGATTGAATGAGATACACTATCATTGAGAGTTATAAAACTCTTATACCCTTGCTTAAATTTCTCCGTCAATATTCTTCAAGTGTGTGTGAAAATATTTGGATTTTAGGTACCCTGGAGAATCACTTCTGAATAAAAACACAAATAGAGTGACCTAGAGTCCATGGTATTAAATCAGGAATAGATATCATTTCTACATGTATAGGGGTTTTTTTTGAAGGGTAGAAGGAGGGATGTTGAAGAGAAAAAGCATATTGCCTTGTTTTTATTGTACGTATTGTTTCCCAGAAGCTGTAAATTACTCTGACTATTGATCCACAAAGTAGCTAGAAAGGAAACCCAAACAACGACTCATCCGTTGAAGCCGAGGTAGGCAGATTTACCTATGGTAAAGGAAGGACAGAAGAACCAGTATTGCAGCTAGTTTTCACTTTTGCTCTGTTTGAATCCTCAGCCTAATTATGTGTTTAAAAGAAGAAAACTCAACAAAACAAGGGTAAAAAAGAAGAGAGCTGGTGTGTTTTCCACATCCCTCAGTCCCAGCACTCAATTTCCAAACAAATAAAACCCAGTATTCTATAATAATCCTCCAATTGTCTTTCAATTTTAAAGCTTTTCTGATCTTTCAGTGGAATTGATTTTCATAATAACCAGACTTCAGTTGACAGCCAGTTCACGCTTAGTGGCAATGCCTGCATTACGTTGCAGCTCATCTACCCCAACTTAAAGATACTTGAAAACAAACAAACAAACAGATACATGCCTTTTCTCAATACCGAAGCTGTTGCTGCAAAAAGTCTGTAAACAGAAAGAAAAATAAACAGGAGCCATCCTATTTTATCAGAGACTAATAATACATATCCACCAGGCCTTTCACTTAAGCCCCAGAAATAAAGGCAAACACATTATGGAAGGAAGGAAAGAAACACACGCAGTCACACTTAGGCCCTTAACTAAACATATGCTTTACAGAGCGTTCTTGCCAAAACTCATCCAACCTGTGGCTACCTCTTCGCTCTGTGGGTTTTCCCCTCCTTACTTCTCTCCTCAGTTTTACTTAAAGGAGTACTCTGCCATCATATCATTAGAATGAATTTACTTTCCTAGAACACTCATTGTTTCCAGCTTGTCCAATATCACCTGTGCCCTGATTTTAGCCCTCCTCCTTTGGTTGATTTCTGTTTCTAATACAAAGATGTTTCTGGAGCTTTTAGAAAATCTTAATAAAATAAAATCTGCTTTTTGACTTAAAGAGCAATTATGTACTCTGATTTCATTCAATTGCACAAATGAAAAGAGAGAGAGAGAGAAAGAAAAAAGAAAGAAAGAAAACCCCAAACTAAAAGAGGCTTTAAAAACCTAAAAGTTTATTTCTTCCTCTAAGTATGGGTTATGTGGCTTTGATGAGGCAGTCAGAAATCCATATTGCTTTATATTTTCATGCTTATTTCCAAGTGTGGCCCTCAACCTAACAGCCAAATATGGAAGGTAGAGCTCCAGGCATCACATGTGTTTCACATCAGTACAAGAAAGAAAATAAAAAATGCTCATGCCTCCCTCCACTTAAAGAGACTGTCTTATGTGCAGAGGAGGGTGGGAAATTTTTAATAGCTTGTGCCAGCTAAAAACTAACTAGAAATGAATATTGAGAGGCATATAGCATTTCTTGCTACATGCTTCTCTCATTATTTTGTATAACTGAGCTTTACCTAAGCAAATATCTTCATGCATCATCGTAGATCACATGTACTTTTTTCTCTGTGCTAAGTCCTTCAGATGTACTGCTTTATTTAATTCCTCCCCCCTCCACACACACAACAAAACCATAAATCTGGTACTATTGTTAATCCTATTTTACAAATTAAAAAAAAAAAGTAGGCTCAGAAAAGTGATGTTTCCCACGGTCATATAGTTTATAAATAGCAATGTAGCATTTAACCTAGGTCTATGTAATTCCAGAGCTTGAGCCCTTAACATGCAATACTGCTATTTCATAAAGAGATGCCCTCCATAAATCACAGTTATATTCAAGTCAGGTGAAATTGATGTCAGTAGCCAATCTCCTACAGTATGTCCAAAGTAAATGAATATTAACCAGTAACTATGCTTTTAAATTATAAGCAGATAAGCATGCTGCATGAACAACGTGAGGACTAGAAACATAGTCATAATGAAATAAAACTTATGACAAAACTAACATTTAAAACCAGCGTTTGTGATTATGCTGTACAAAAAAAATGATTTTAAGCGTTTCTCTTATTTATAAAAGACTAGTAAGGCATTTAGATAATTTGGAAAAAATAGTTTTAAGATTTCTCAAGGTCTCAACATTCTTATGTTTTTATGTAGTCACAACATTCAGATAAATTGGTATTATAACATTTTTTCTTTTTTATTGAGGTATAATTGACATACAGTATTATATTAGTTATAGGTATAATATTTCTCTTTTTTGTTACTCTATGCACTAAGCATGGTAGACATGATAAAATTGGTTGCATTTAATTACTTTGTTTTAGTCTACGGCCATGCTACCTTGAATGAGCCCGATCCCATCTGATCTTGGAAGGTAAGCAGCGTCGGGCCTGATTAGTACTCAGATGGGAAACCACCTAGGAAGACCAGGTGCTGTAGGTAAAAATTAAAAAAAATAAGGGATTGTAAGCTGACAAGTTCCTTGCAATCTTGAAACCAAGGGTTGCCTTTTTAAAAAATTTTTTTTAAATAATTACTTTGGTTTATACTATAGCATGTTTAATATTTAGCTTATTTCTAATATTTTGCCATTCTAAATTGCTTTATAAAAATAAAGCATGAATAAAAAACTGCTAAACCAGTTTCTCATAGCCTTTCAGTTCTTTGTATGTTGTCTAGTTTCTATAATCGTTATTGATGACTAGCAGCTTCCCAGACGTCATATAGCCATTCAACAGTTCGGTTCACTAACATGTAGGGAAATCTAAGCCAGCTACTACTCATATGCAAAGGTAAAGAGAACATAGCCTTTTGTACTCAAAGAACTCAGATAATACAGGTGGTGGCATGTGAAATGTAAACTGCTGGCTTAAGTGTGCACTCTATACCAGGCATTCAATCCAGCCTGGCATCAAAAAAATTGCATGTAAGAGAACTTCATTACATACACATAGTCATATACATGAACAGATAAACATCTCAAACCCAGCTCTCCAATAATATGCCATTATGGCCCCATAGTTCCAAATCAAGGCTCCCTGTGCTCCTCCATGTCCCCATCCAATTCCTGCTAGTCTCTCATTATGTAAGGAGACCTTGACAAGAGCAGGGACTTAGAATAATAGAACATTTAGATGTCTTATACAGAATATCTCAAGGTCACAGCAAATACGGGCCACAAATCACTTATGGTCAAAGAAGGAGAATTAGCATGCTTCTTACTGCAGGTATAGCATATTGGAAGAAATCAATACCTTAGAAATGATGTTTGGAGTCTGGTATGCCAATCTAGAAAGAAGATGAGGAAGACGAGTCAAGGGGAAAAGAAAGTGTGGCCTAGGTCAATCATAGAAAAATAAATGTCTTTCAACTGCCATTAGTGAGAATCAAATAATCAAGTTCAACCAGAATGACTTTCCAGGTTAGTTGAACTGTGCTGGGCAGGACCACCAACAAAGGCAAGAAATAATTAAAACTGGTTTGCCTTCAGGACTGGCTTTGGTGGAACAATGTCAGAAACTCAGTGTCACATAAATTCTTTCAAAAGAATTTCAGGATTTTTTACTCTATAGTTAGAACTGAGGCCTAAAATCTGCTTATATTTATGAAAGGTTATTTTCTTTCTTTTTTTTTTTTAAAGGGTTACATATTAATTTGAACAAGTTCTTGTCAAAGAGAACTAAAAGTCACAGGAAAGAAAAACATAAGAGTATGGAAAGATATTAGAAACTTAAAGTTAGAGAGAGGAGGAACTTAGTAATAGAGAAAAATGATGGTGGGGAGAGAGAAATGGGTGGCTGGAGTCTCCAGAAGCAAAATTCATCTACTTCATTATTATATACCTTTTACATTCTACCAAATTATAACATTATTGCCCATGCTATAAAATCCAAAACAAATTTAGTTCAAAATCATATTATTTCAGATATTTTCTGGGAGCAATTCAAGTAGTCTTGGAAGCTCCATAGATTCATTAGCAATAAATGCATAGGAAGCTAAGTAGAAACATTTATAATCAGAATCTTTTTCTTTTGTGTCTAATACCATTAGACCGTGAATTGAAAGCTATTTCTTTTTCAATAAAACCTATTGTTGTCTACAGAGAAACTTTTAAAAAGCTTCTTCTCACAGATAATTCTCAAAATGATTTTAATATAAAGTAGGTAAAGCAAGAACATATTCATGATATTTAACCACACTGATAACTAGGTATATTAGGTAGGATACATAGGCCAGGTTAGGCTATGGTCAACAATGCTTCCAAGGTGCAATGGTTTACCCAACACAGGTTTATTATTCTCACATAACTCAGAGTCTGTGGCAGTCAACAAGTACAATTGATTAAAAATGATCATGAAATATTTTCCATACTCCTCCATCAAGAGGTAGAATCTATTTTCCCAGCCTTTGAATCTGACTCTACGAATGTTCTCATGATTTGGCTTTAACCAGTAGAAGGTTATGGAAGTATTTCTGTAATCAGTTCTGAGCTAGGCCTCTAGGGGTCACATGGTCACTTTAAATGTTGCCAAACATGTGAACAAAGCCCAGATTAGCCTCCTGAAAAAGGAGAGATGACATAGAAAGAGAGTTCAGGGTTCCCAGCCATTCCACTTAAGGCCCCAGATAAGAAGAAGTAAGGCCATACTAGATGGTCTAGTCCCAGGTGAGCTGGCCTGGACCAAAAGAACCAGCCAGCCAGCCATGTTCAAAAGTGATAAATAATTTCTGTTTAAGCTATTGAAATTTGGGACATTTGTTACTCAGCAATAACCAACTGTAGTTATCTTCTATATACAGGCTTCGAAATCCAAGCTAACTCAATCTTTTGGCACGTCCTTATCAACACATACCTCCATGATCGCCACAGCAGAAGAAGAACCACTAAAAAGTCATGCCTATCAATTAAATACTTTTTCCCAGAAAGTATTTTGGGAAATACTCTTCTCACAACCCATTAGCTTAGCCAGTCACATGACCCTGCCCAGCTACAAGAGATGGTGAGAAACTGTCCTCTTCTTGTGGGCCCATAAGAGGAGAATCAAATATGAACAAGATGTAGATTTACTACACCAGCACACATTTAAAATGGGCTATTACTTTATTAATTAATTGTCTCTCAGAACTGATAGGTTAGAATTGAAACTTCTTTAGTATTAATCCCACTTATGATTATTTTTGGTGTTTTTCAATTGGATTATAAACTAAGTTAATATTGTCCATGCTGTTATACCAGGCTGAATTCAATACTGAATTCAAATTATCCAGAAGCTTCCTAGTAGTTATCCAAGCTAGGTATGAGCCTGCATTAACTTTCTTAGGACATTAGCATTTAATAAGTCACTGCTTCATAAACAATAGTATAAGCTTTCAGGCCACCAGGATTTGATTTTTAAATTGCTCTTACACACACGTTTTATGTATAAATCCAGAAATGCTTACATTTTTATCCTCCTCTAAAGCAGAGAGGTATGAATAAATCTTTTTAAAAAATCACAAACCATCAAGAGAAACAAGAATTACAAGAATTAATTCCATCCTCAGCGTAATGTAATGTTATCAGAGGTCTAGACTGACTCTCAGTTGCTCAAATAAGTCTGGATAAACCACCTTGTCTAGAACAATAAGCAGATACCACCCTGAAAAGCTCAAATTATATTAGTTATCTTGCTCCTCAAATGTCTTTAGTAAGTATGTTTGTAGCTTCAGATTGAGAAGTCAAGATTGAACTTCTAGGAAGTCTTGGACAATGGCTCTAAGGAGGGGCAGCATCTTTCTTTAATATAGCACAATCAGAAAGACCTTAAGCAAATTGTTTTTAATTAAGAAAATTTGGCACAATACTCTTTCCTATTGTTGCTGTCACAAATCACTACAAATTTAGGGGCTTACAAACATTACACTATTTGGGAGGTCAACTTCTCAAGGCTGTTCGCATTCCTTGGCTTGTCTCCCCTTCTTCCATCATCAAAACCAGAAATTGCTGCATAAGTCCTTCTCACATCACATCACTGTGACATTGATCCTCCTGCCTCCTTGTTTCATATTTAAGGACTCTTGTGATTATACTGGGTTTACTTGGATAATCAGGATAATCTCACCATCTCAAAATTCTTAATTACATTTGCAAAATCCCTTTATGATGTAAGGTAACATT
Source organism: Eonycteris spelaea (assembly GCA_003508835.1). Lineage (NCBI taxonomy): Eukaryota > Metazoa > Chordata > Mammalia > Chiroptera > Pteropodidae > Eonycteris > Eonycteris spelaea. The sequence goes on along the minus strand of PUFA01000127.1, from coordinate 2,644,167 downwards.
TACAAGGTGTCTTAGTCTATTCAGCTGCTACTTTAACAAAAATATCAAAGACTTGGTAGCTTAAACAAGAAGCATTTATTTCTTATAATTCTGGAGGCTGGGAATTTCAAAATCAAGGTGTTAGCAGATCTGGTGTCTGATCAGAGTCTGCTTCTTGGTTCATAGACAGTCTTCTTCTCATTGTGTCCTCACATGTCAGAAAGGCAAGGAAGCTCTCTGGTGCCCCTTTTATAAGGGCACTGTTCCCACTTTATTCTCATGACCTAATTAATTCTTAAAAGTCCCACTTCTTAATACCTAATGTATATTGAGAGTTAGGATTTTAACATGTGAGTTTTAAGAGGACACAAACATTCAGACTATAGAACAGAAATTAGGATGTTAGTAATTTGGGGGGATGATTATTCTGTCTGCGATAGCATTACTTCCAGCAACTCAGGGTGGCTTACATAATTAAGGTTCTCTTCTACATGAAAATATAAAAGAAAAAAAATGAAATCTTTGCCAGAGATTTGTGGTCAGTCAAGAAATGAATTGCCTCAGTACTGCCTGTAGCCTTCACTGTCAACTTGATGCTCAGCCCTGTCAGTCACAGTATCTTTGCCAAACAGTAAAGCTGAATATTCTTTCTTTCATCAATGATGTGCTCCTACTCTGCTATTCAGAGACAGTAGCAAGAACATGTCAGCTATCTTGGCCTGAATCCGTTGTTATAGAAAGTAGATTAAACTATACTTCAATGAAGCAATCTCCAGGAGGGAAATTATAGTGATCCTAAAAAGTAAAGATAAAGTTATGTCTCTGATTTCAGCTTTATTATATTTTCCATTCTTGCTACTGCACTTTGTAAAAGAAGTTTTTAATTAACCTGAGTCTACTAGCTTTCTTGCAAACCAAACAGAACTGTTTCCCTTGTAAAATCAAATCTAATAAAATTTCTTCATCGAATCTGCTCTATGGGGGGAAAAAGTACTCTAGAGCCTTAAAAGAGAGTATGAATATAACAGCCTAAGTAGCAGCTTCGCAGTAGAAAATTATGGATTATCTTTTGAGCACAAATTTTGAAATATTTTAATCAGACTACAGTATAGTAACTGACCTAGGGACACATTCAGCAATGGGGTGGTAGATGATAAAAAACGGAAGAAGGTAGGGGTTTTAGAGAAGAATTAGGAGGTTAGAGTTACAAGCCTGTGACCCAATGCAAATTGTCAATACTAAGGGCCACATATCATTCATTTCATTCAATTAATGTTTTTACCTACCATGTGCCAATCTTGGTGCTAGCCATTGGGGATATGAGGCATTCACCACTGGCTTTATGGAGCTCATAGCCTACTGATAGAGAGAGGCATACAACAAATAATTTAAGTAAGGTATGATATAAATGTAGATAAGATCTATAAGAAAGAGAACTGAACTTTTTCTGGGAGAGAGAATATCTAGGCAAGGGAAATTTGAGCTTAGATCCAAAGGAAGAGTTGGTGTTAGTGGAAGAGGTGGCTGGAAAAACAACCTAGCAGAGGGATCAGGATGTACAAAGGCTTTGCATCTAAAAACATGACCTGGTACAAGACTGTTGATAGTATGGATGAGGCAGAATGGAAGAATCTGCAACCTAGAAATAAATACATTTATATGACTGAGGCAAGGCCTGGGGAGTGGAAACAACAATAGTCCTCTCTGATGACTAGAACCCAATAATTAGGAAGTAGGCGTGACCAGGTTGCTAAGTGAGCAGAGCCCAAAACCAGGGGTTAGGAAGTATTCAATACTCAGAGAGGTGGCAACATCAGGAAATTGTCAGGGTTTTTTTGTTGTATTTTTGTTTGTTTTGTTTTTGTTTTTGTTTATGATGACATTGGTTAACAAAATCCAGTAAGTTTTGGCTGTTCATTTTAACAGTAAGGCATATATATATATTTATACTGTGTTCACCTCCCATAGTTAGATTTCTTTCTGTTACCACATATTTGACCTCTTTTACCCCACCTACTTCCCCTCTCTCCCCTACCCTCTGAACGATCAGGTATTAGCAGAAGTTCCCACTCCCAGTCTTCAAGAAAGACCTAATGCTAAACTCCTTGAATATATACTAGTTAAATTATATCACTTTCGGTACAAGAGACAAAAACAATGCTGGGGAGGTGGGTGACAGCTGACTTCAGCCATGGGGAGAGTAGGGCAGGAGAGGAGCATCAGGGAGCAGGTGAGTCCTGACAAGGAGGACATGATGCCTTCCTTGGAAAATTAAGCATGATGACTATTATCTTAGAAATCATCATCAGATCATCACTGTATTAATTTTCTAGGACCGCCATTACAAAATACCACAGACTAGGTGACTTAACAGAAACTTACTCTCTCACATTCCTAGAGATTTGAAATCTGAGATCAAGGTGTTAGCAGGTTTTACTTCTTCTGAGGTCTCTCTTTGGCTTGTAGATGCCACCTCTTCACTGTTTCTTTACATGGTCCTTTTTCTGAGCCTCAGAATTGTTTGTGTCTCTGTGTATCCTAATCACCTCTTTTTACAAGGACATCATTTGGGATGGATTAGGGCCCACACTTATGGCTTCATTTTAACTTAATTACCTCTTTATAGACCCTATCTTTAAACAGTCACATTCTGAGGTATAGGGTTTGGAACTTCAATATACAAATTTTGGGGATAACAATTCAGCCCATAACAGTCACTATCAGGAGGCAATGTGGCAAATGGTGGAAAAATATGTGAAGCACATAGCACAGAGTAACTTCTTATTAAGAGATAGCTAGTAGTTTTTTTTTTTAAATCTACCTACCTCATTACTCAGATAAAAACAATGTGCCCAGAACAGAGCTTATATATGCTGATTCCTACTATAGTCTTCCGACAAATGACATACACACTCACTCAATGAAGAAAGATAAACTAACACACTGCAGTGTTGATAACAGATAACAGCAAAAGATAAACCCAGAAGGCAAGTTTGTGTCTGCAGTATAATAAAGCAGTCCATTCGCCCTTTATGGCTTCTAGGTTTTCCAGGTTGCTTTTAAAAACCTCTACCACTATAAAATGTTTTTACTACTTTCCCTATTTTTAATACTTTAATAGTTTTGTTGTTTACATTATGATTTCGAAAAATGTGTGAGGAGTTTACACAGGGAAGTGACATGAGCAGACACACAAAGTAGAGCACCATCTGGCAAAGCAGGATTAAGGAAGATCAATTAGGAAGTTGTGGCAGGAGTCCAGGCACAAGAGTGTGATGGCGCCTACTACACTGGGGGTAGCAGAAAGGAGATAAATAAATACATTTCAGAGTTAACAATTAGAATCAATTGACAGGTAGGGGCAGGAGTAAGAGAAAAGATTTAATAATGACACCTAGGTTTTTGGTTTTTTGTTTTTTAATTTAGGCTACTAAGGGCCATTACTCACTGAGAGAATATAGGTTAAGGAATAGTTTGGGGAGGTTATATTATAGGTTCAGTGTTAGACAAAGTTCAAAAAGAAGGAAAATGGAAGAGTACATTAGGCAGCTGGATACCATTCTGGAACTAATGTGAAGAGTCTGGATAGGGATATAGATTAATTACCGTATAGACAGTAATTACAGACATAGAAATAGATTAAATTATCCTGGAGGAAAATGTAGAGTGAAAAACAAAAAGTTCCTAGGACAGAATCATAAAGAACAGCAGCATAGGTGGTAAAAGGAGCAATAGAAGTGCTAGGGTCCCTTGGGAAGTGTGCATCAAAGAAAAGAAGTCACAAAAATAATGTAAAAGTCAGAGTGTAATAATGGCATGTATTTCTAAACATAAGACCTTTACATTCAACCTGCCATTGTCAAGCTTTTAAAGTCAATACTGCCTCCATCATGTTTAATAATCTCACTGAAGTCCACTATGCTACAAAGAGTTATGAATCAGGAAAATCATTGTTGTAACCAGGTGATAATTCCTAATGCAGAATTCTACCTACCTTCTGCAAATATTTTTATTTTTTATTTGCTGTCTGGCCTTGATTGCTTTGGGCATACATTTCAAATTAAACATTTTTAAGTATTATTCAGAAATTTTATTTAATGCTAACCATGTAAATTGGGTTTAATATATTTAAGAATATATTTAATATATTTAAGAATATATTTAATATATTTAAGAATATATTTAAGAATATATAAGAACTGATTTGTTCATGTGAAAACTCAGCTATTGCAAAGAAGTTCCCTTCATCATTTGAAATCAACTTGTATTATTTTTCCCATTAGAAAAATTATAAATCTCATTATTATCGCCCTTTTGCAAAGCTCAAATACTTATTCATTGTTCATTGACTCTATATCCTTAGATAATTTTTGTTTTAATCCTGTCTCTGTGCAACATGATTATACATCTTGGGAACTACAGAAACATTCAAGAAATTATAGGAGAAAATATCACATTTCTGGTCGATTTGTGTTAGCCCAGGAAGTTCGGTAGGTCTCTAAAATCTTTCAGAACTTTTTGGATTTATCTTAATCTCACTGTTCTATGGGCCCTTTCATGTTTTCTCATCCCTAAAGTTTAATTGACATTGTAAATCTGCTTTTCTTTCCTCTGTCTTTGCCATTTTCTCTAACTTTTTCTTTCAGAGAAAACTAGTTCAAAATCCTCCTGCTTTTCCCCTCCCTGTCTGAAGATTGAGAAGAAACAATAACTGTCTTTTGCCAGAGGGTTCAATATAAAACAAATAAAGGTAGACATCACATTACTTTTATAAAATGCCAGCGATAGAAGTTTTTCTTATACTTAACACTAAAAAGAAATGATAATTTTGACAAAATTCTATCTATGAGAAAAAAACAAGCTGCCTTAGCGCCCAAAAGACAAAATATTTCCAATGTTCTTATTATCACATTGTATATTTTAAAAATACTAATAGTTTGTTGAAGAATTACCTCTGTTTTATTACCCTTGTTTAATTTGGTTTTAGACATATTTGGGATTTATAACCCGCTAAGGAAAAGAGAGTTTGCAGAGATTATAAAATAGAAGGAGGTCATACTTAGGTTTATCTCATTTTTTATACATCCTCTAAATATTGGAGTTCCCTGTGGCTCATCCTTCCACTTTTCTTCATTTTACATTCTATGTGATCTCTTGCAGTTGCAGGGGTTAAATAAAAATCTGTAAACTTCAGATTCCTGGCAAGATCGAATCTGAAAACCCTCTCATTTCAAACCTGTAGAAGTACTGGGTAGAATGTACAAAAATTATTTTAATGTATGAACAGAGGTTCTAAAAGATAAAGAATGCCAGAAAGGAAGAGGAAATGGAAGAGCAAAAGGAGGCGAGTTCAACATGCAGCTGTCTTGAAGTAAAATTTTTAAAATCTTCCAGTAGGAGACCTAAGAAGAAAGCCTCAAATATACAAATGAAAATGTAGCAGAATAATGATAAGATACTAACACATCCACAATCATATAGGGAATTACTACTACATCTCTCTATGCAGCTGACAGACCAAGTAGACCAAAATTAGTACAGATATAAAAATTTGAGTACATAATTAACAAACTTTACATGCATATAATTCTACAACTAATAATTAGAAAATACATATTTTAGGTGAATCATTAAATTTTTATAAAAATTAACAAGATACTAGCCTTCAACCAAGTTTTCATGGATATTGAAGAGACTGATACAAACCAAACTGTTATCACAATGAAATAAAAATAGAATGCAATAAAGAAAGAAGGGTGAAATCTTCATATGCTGGAAATGTAGTCACACTGTGAAAGACACTAAAAAAGAAATCATAATGGATAAAATATTTAGAACTGAAAGAAAGTACATATTAAAAGTAGTGGTATAGATTGATAATTTTGGAAGTGTGGCAGATGAGAATTATTGAAAACTTACTGCTATAAACACTTTTACATGTTCAGGAAAAAATATTGAAAATAAAATAACATTTTAAATAAACTGATGTGATTGCGAGAACTAAAAGAAAAAAATATAAAGCCAGGTACGAAGCCAGACCATCAGTCCGGGGAAGTAAGTAGACACTGAATCATCAGTTTTAAGTATATATATGTATAAATGCTTTCAGTAATATGTGTGAAGCCCTGGATGGCTCACAGATTGATAGAGAACACACCAGATAAAATTGGGGTTCAGATGGCCTATTCTCTCGGAGAAAAGGTAAAAAAAAATTAATAGATAAAATAAAGTCCAGAGACAGACAACAATGGCCTTAAATGAGTAAAAATAATATGAGTCACTTCTGAGCAGATGCTTTAAAAGCTTTCATGGATTCATCCCCCGACTCCTTCCCTCTCCCAAGACCCTGTTATGTCCCAAATAGGGGCTCTCTGTCAACTGAGGTCTTGTGATGGGGTCTTGGGCAACGAAGCTGCAGCCAATCCTCAATGAACATAAAATGAGTGGGCAATAAACCTCGGATGTTGTAAGCCGCTGAAATTTATCACCACAGGAAAATGTAGTCTAGATGATTAGCCTCAGAGCCCAGTGTATAGCACATCCTGGCAGATGGAAGGAGAAACACAGAGGACAGGTGTCATAGTCATGTATATATACATCAACCCCCAAGCACCAGTTGCAGACACTCACATCACAGCCTTGTAAGTAGTGGCTACATTCCTCAACTAACAGTCCCATTTTGAGTAGAGAATTAGAAAAGCATTGATCTCTAGGTTTTCATAGAGTACCCTGTGGTGTCACACCAAGTCAGCTGAGAAGAATGCCACCCTTTTGGCTGTGGCATTCTGAATGAATCTTAAAGCTCACCATCCAGGCATGAATCTATAACCGAGAAAATGAAAGACAACATATTGCAAAAGGAAAAGAAGCCCTGTTCTGCAGTTCCAAAGCTTTTAACAGATAAAATTCAAGATAATATGCTGTCTAATCAATGAAGGAAAAGCATGTTCTGAAAAATTGGTGGTGTACCAAGGAGAATTTTTGAACAGCATGCAAAATTTCCTTAATTTCTCCACCTATGGAAGTCTAGGTGGTGTTGGTTTCCTAACTGACCATTAACATTGTCATTTTTTCTAAGGAGGAAAAAACCCACTCTTCAATTTACAAATTCAAAATTCATGGTTTTATGATTCATTCAGATCTCTCCCCTGTCCTTCAAGGAGAAGCTACCCTTGGTGCTCCCCCCACTCCCCAACCCTAGTGTGGCAGTCAAATCCACTTCTGCCTATTGTTTCTCTCCCTATTGGAGGGATGGTGGTCCCTCCAGAAGAGCAAGAATATTCCCCACATCCTCAATCCTGCAGTCTGATGAGGAAATCTTTGTGATGTCAATACTCAGACCCACAGCTGTCATTGGTTATCATATCCTCCTGAATATTAACCCTTTAGATATTAATGTTCTGCAGATATTTCTGAAAGGAACATGGGTATGGGTGGAAAAGAAAACATGGCCAGGTAAACAACTGTGGCTCAGGAACTCTCCCAACCCACTAAGAATCCTTGAGAATGCTCTGTTTGCATTCTTTTCTCATGGCAAGTATATATTGCAAGAGAATGATTATGATTATTCTATTCATAGGATCCTTTTTAATGCAAAATTTATTTTTATAACTATATGTTATCATGTATTATGTTGTATTGCATTAATTTCATATATATGTATATAAATTACATGTACATAGTATATATACCTGTATTACTTATATATGTTATACATTATAGATATACTTTTATAGATTATTTAAGAGAATAACAATTTTAAACAGGACCCTAAAGCTGTTTTATGAAGCTATGATTGGCCGTATTTGCAATATAGTAAAATCCATTCTCAGCTCTCCATTCTGCTAAGGCTTTGACTTTTCTAGCAATTCAATTGTCATTTAAAGGATGGCAGTATCTTAAAAATCTAAAAATTGTATGTTTCTAAGTTCTCCTATTCCTTTTGTTCCTTCCCTGCACTAACTCCTGTATTTGTTACTATATAAACTAGGTTACCTTTCTCTGAGCCAAAAAATAACAAGGATCTCACAAGTTTAAAGTTGAAGACAGAAAGATAATATCCACAAACATGGAGGTAAAACCAGTTAACTTAAAGTGACACTTTTCATAGGCAATGCATAGAAAATTTGTGTATCATTTCTCATTAAGAAAATTTTTAGGTAAACTATAATTTATCTCTAACAAGATCAAGAATCGAAATGGTGCAGAGAACCTCAAAAATATAACTGAAACCACTTAGAACAGGGCCGAGAAAAGTATTAGCATTAGTGGTATTCAATGCCCTGTGGGAAGGTAAGTTTGTTGATAATAATGGTCACTCCTGCTCAAGTGAAACTATCATTTGCATCAAAAAGATACGTATTTGTATCCATTTTAGGATTTTGAAATTAATATTGTTTTATACTATTGTCTTCAAATATTTAAAAATAATTTCTAAGTTGAAATTAATAATCATGAGCCAGGCAGAATAGTTCTTTCCTCTCTCCTTTTGGTCTTTTCAATAAAAAGATAAGGGAGAAGGAAGGGAAGGGAAGGGAAGGAAGGGAAGGGAAGGGAAGGGAAGGGAAGGGAAGGGAAGGGAAGGAAGGGAAGGGAAGTAGTAACAAAGGCATTCTCACTGATTGTTCATATGTTTTTCTCTCTGTAGAGCTAAACAGTTTCTCAAATGACACCATAGTGTCATTCAACATTTACTGAGTTTAGGGCAGCCATCTGGTGGGAAGTTAGGGTAGGAGACCTGTCTTGAAGACTTGTGTTTACATAGAGAACACATTGTTTCTCCTTGGGGTGGCTGGGATCATAGCAGAGTTTAACTCCCCTTCCCCAGCTAGTTTTGACACTACTATGCCTGCATTCAGATAGGCTGCATGTCTGTCACATGTCATGTGCTCTCCTAGTTTCTGAGACTACAACAGTAAACAAGGTCATTATTCCTCCTCCAATGAGCCAGCAGAGGATGTGGGAAAATTTTAAGTTGTTATAGTAGAATGTGAGGATGTGTAGGCCAATAGAAGAGGTACTTAAACCAGTATGGGAGTAGGGGTGGGAGTGACCAAGGAACTTACATCTAAACCAAGATCTGAAACAGAAGTAAGAGTTAGTCTGCCATCAAGGGGTAAATTGAAACTGGCATTCCAAAGCTAAAGGGACAAAGCAGGAAGGAAAAGCAAGATGATAAGACATTTGTTTGCAACAATTGTGGCAATTTGGACCTTCACAACACACCAGAGGTGCCTCCTTTATCATAAGTGGGGCTGAGCTATTGTGCTTGAAAATAACTAGAATTGGAAGACCCATTTCTCTGAGAGGAAACCCAGTTCTTATCTTTGAACCTGAAAAAGTATTACAGGGTTAGAGAAGGGCTGTTCCTAAGGCTCCCCAGAGTAGTGTCACAGAAAGACCAGGACTTGCAAGTCAGAATTCATTACTGCCATTTAGTAGCTGTGTGACTATGAGCAAGTTACTAAACCGCTCTGGGCTTCAGCTCCCTCAACAGGAAATATCATTTCCCAGTTATATTGAGGACTAAATGAAACTGTGCATGTAAAACACAGTGTCCTCCTATAGGTGCTCAATAACTGTGTGTGCCTTCTTCATCCCACCTCTTCCAATTTAATTGCAAATGACCTTTGAGAGAAAGGCTTAGCTTCCCACCACCACACACACACACACACACACACACACACTCACTCACTCACTCACTCATCTCATCTCCAGTTAAGTTTCTATCCAGGAATTCCTCAGTAATTCTCCCTAGCATTGCTCAGTCATTTTTACTGGAACCACAGGCCTGGAGCACAAGGAGCACTTTAGCTGTTTCTGTACCGCCCTTTCCTGTCAAGAGTCCTGATGCTGGAAGCAGTAGATGTAGGGTTTAGCACAGACCCTGCCAGGAAATACAGTTAGTCTTGTCCACACTATGGCTGCCTCTCTGATCTCCACTAAAAGAAAAAAGCCAAAGCCACATGCTCCCACCTGCGATTTTGTTTTTGTGTTTTTAAAATGAAAGGCTTTTATAAAATTCTCCTATCTAAAAATATCTAAGCAAATTGATCAAGCTTACAAATCGAAAGAACATTTATGCAGTTGTGTTAGAAAAATCTGAGCTTTTCAAACATATTAAAATCTACTGGTCCCAGAGATGGTTTCACCAGCCCCTCCTTAACATAAATTATATATACTTCGCTGCTTCAAAGTCTCTTTAGCATTAGCACATTTCTTTCCTTTAAAAATGCAACAGATCAAAAGAGAGTTGGATATATCATCTGAGGCTATATAAAACAAAACAGACAGTGCTAACAAAATAAGAGTGCACTCAACCAAAAGAGAATGTAAAGCTTCAGGGAATGAGCTGGGGCAACCCTGTGAATTTCACCAGAAACCAAATAATAAGCAAGAGAAGTTAATAATGAATGAACAAATAGATTGGAATTGGATGCTCTGAACCCTACAGAAGTAAAAGCCCTTCTCCTGTCTGTTCTGACTTTGGCTCTATTTCTCATTAATTTAAATCAAGGGCAGTGTATATCCTGGTCTGACCCTAAAAAATACATGGTCTTCAGAAATTCCACTCCATGAAGAGTTACAAGGCAAGACTCAATAGATAGGGGTTAGATTTTAATATAGTAAAAATTAAGAGTTTATCCAAAAACACTCTCCAGTTTAGAACTTGGGTTTTCCTGCAGCATAAAGAAATCCCAGAGGACAGAGCAGAACAGAGCACACTCTCAGCCAAGGAGGAGCTAAGTCAACCACCACTATTTGTACCTAAACATGTAATTATTATAGTTGCTCTGCTGAAACCCTACATGCTCTGCCAGTTGATCATCCATCTATGTTTGGGGAAATTCGAATAGAACATCATTCAGCCAGGGACTGGTGGGAGCATCCGTGGTAAAAGTTCCTTAGTAAATCCATTGTTGGAAAAGCTCACCAACAATCTTTCAAAGTATAGAAAGCATTTATAAGTATATTATTTTCAGATAAAAAAAAAAAAACCTGAATCTCAGAGGTTAAGGAACTTTCTTAAGGCCATACCCCTTAATCAAGTAAATAACAGAATTAGAACTTGAACCCTAAACTTTGACCCAAACCTTTCAGTCTTGTCCTGACACTTGTCAATCTCCCCTATACTGTACATTTTTTCCTTCATTTAAACCTAATTAAGCAATTAGACATAGCTTGAATAAAAATGTATATGAAATAAATTAAGTCTCTGTTCACTAAAATCCAGAGTGTGGGCATTGTAAGCTACTATTAATAGCATATTAGTATAAAACATTTCAGCCTACACTATATTAACATATTACATGGGTGTAATATATTAATATCCTCATTTTGTAAATTGGACAACTGAGACTCAATTTATCTTCTGCAAGTCACACAGGCAGTGCATGGCAGGTACAGGACTATACCCAGACTTTCTAAGCTCAAGAGGAGCTTGCCTTCCTATCATGTTTCCTTTTCAGAGTGTCCCAATGTCTGCCATAGCCCAAAGTTTAGGAAATGGTTTCTCTATTTACAATGACCGCTTCATAATGCTCAAATTATATTCTGATGAAAGGTCTATTGGCACTTGAGCTCTTCCTCGAAACAGCACAAAGTGTGTCGAGTCCTCTGGCTGGGTCAGAAACTTGACTCAGGAACAGATGTTCTGTGACAACTGAACCATCTATTGTCTGCTGCAACTCTCTTGCCTGCTCTGAACTTGTGATCTACTGTCTGTTCGGGCAGATGATACTTGTCATCTCTTTCATCACTGCCCTACCATCTGCTGTGGCCCTTAAGATATGCTTCTTGCAGATATCTTGGCTTAGGCAACCAAAACTCCTTCAGGCTGCTTCCCCATTTAAACAATTTTTTATTTGATTCTCAGGAAACTGGAACATCCTTCCTTCAATACATAAATTTATTATTTATACCATTGAACAACAAATAAGTTCACCTATGGAAGCGCAGAGAAATTGGCTTAATGAATCCTTAGCAATATAACTCTTTTGTAAACTGCTTTATTAAGAGTATTTTCCAGATTGATAATATTTTCATTAAGGTACAGACCAGAACTTTTCAGACAAAATTTCCACAAGATTTGGAATAGCAGTTTGACATCACCGTTCTACAAATCTGTGATACTATTTATTCGTTCTCACCTTTATCTGGAATGCATAACATGAGAGACAGCTGTTGCCTGCCTGCCTGCCTGCCTTCCTTCGTTCTTTCTTTCCTTCCTTCCTTCTTCTTCCTTCCTTCCTTCCTTCCTTCCTTCCTTCCTTCCTTCCTTCCTTCCTTCCTTCCTTCCTTCCTTCCTTCCTTCCTTCTTCCTTCCTCCTCCTTCCTTCATTCCTTCTTTCCTTTTTTTCTTGGCAGGGGTGTCTTTGGCTCAGTTTCTATGACAATTACCCTATAGACTGTTTTCATCTTCCAAACATTCACTTTCTAATGGTAGCATGTGTTTTCTCTATTTACCGAGGCCCAAAGATTTATTTTTTAATGCTCTTCCTTCTAACCTGTCTGCAGGCCCTGTGGTAGCCCATTACCCAGATCGTTCCTAAACAACTATCAAATTCTACTACCAAGTACTATGATTCTATACTCCCCCATGGAATCTTTGATTTTAAAATCTCTGGCTGGAAAAGAAGGCACACAAAACATGCTAATACAATAGAAGCACAAATTCATGAAAGAAGTTAAGGGCAGATATAAAAATTGAAATAAAACTAGTTTCATTTGCTCATTTTCTCACAGTTTCCAAGTCTTTTCTTCCAAATCTCTGTACTTTCTTCCTTCTTTCTAAAAGACTTATTAAAGTCCAATCTTTGAAGAGTTTCCACAGACATTACTCCACAAATACTGGTTAGAAAGACCTGATTTGCTTTCAACTTACTTATAAATAGGATTTAAAGAGTTTCTATGCACTCTATACTCCCTACTGAAAAGCTGATCTTCAAAAGCTAGCAGATGATGTTATTATGAAACTGAAAGATCTTCCTTTATTTAGGTGAAACTCACAAGTGTTACAAACACCGAGGACCTATCCATTTTCAATTTTCCCCAAAATAATGTTTGAGAATAACTCTTAATGAGAAAAAATAATTTTTGAAAATTTAAATAAAAAGAAGTCATCATTTTCATTAATTAAAATTTTTTTTCCAAATAAAATCCAGTTTGGTAAAAATTTAATGAAATTCATATCTTTATACATTACTGATGCCAAGCTAAACATTTTCTAAGCACTCTGCATATACTAATACACTTCATCCCACAAGTCTATAAATCATACAAGTGAGGAAACTGAGGTGAGGTTAATTACTTGCTTAAGGTCACACAGCTAGAAAATTGGTGAAACAGGATTTAGATCTAGGCTGTCTTGTTCAAGGTGTATAGGCTTTTAACCATGATGATGCTAACTTCTTTTAGGAAAGTCATTTGACAAAATAAATCAAAGGAATAAAAATATTAATGCATCTTGAACTGGTAATCTCACTTTTAGGAAATTCTATTGAGACAAGAATACAAAATTGTTGCTACTTGTGTTCATGAAGATGTTAATCTCAGCATCATATATAATTGTAAAAAATAAAAACAGTCTAACATTTAGCAATAGAACAATAAATTGTAATATTTTGACTTATGGAAATATTAAGCAGTCTTTCAAAATTATATTTTTGGATACAGAGTAGCAACCTGAAAAAAGTTGGGAAAAAAAGTTATAGAATTCTATTTTTACACTGATAAAACAAATTACGTTCATAAAAAATAACTTGAAAGATTTTTAACTGACATAATGTGTGTTAAATGAAATTCTATTCTTTGCTTCTACTTGCTATGTGGGCAACTATAGCTTACTTCACAGAAAAACTGCATTTCTGAAAACATTATAAAACACATATCTGTATATTGTCATCTCATACACATACGAATGCAGCAAAAAAAAAGTGATTTCTATTGAAATAAGAGATAGATTATCTAAGAAAGTCTTGAGCCTAAATGTAATTTCTAAAAAATCCTCTTAAGAATATAACATTTTGATGAGAGTATAATTGTCACCTCTTTGGATGGCATTTGAAATAAGGTATCATGAGTTGATAAAATATTTAAACCTTTAAATCAGTCAAATTCCCAATCTAAAAATTCATACTAAAAATGTTTTTAAAAATTGTATGAAATGGACGTTATAAATTAGAGCATATAGGAGAGGGATGTAGCCTTGAATGGAAAACTTCCCTGACGAAATCAACTTTATACTGAGACTTGAGTCAGCTAAGTAAAAATGTGATGGAAGAAACTTCAAATCAATAAAACCACATGAAGATAGTCCATAGTTGTGGGGAGTATGGCCGATTTAAGGTTTATGGTATTGAAAAATATCCAGTTTATTTAGAGTGAGACAAGTGTAAAATAATATCCATGAGTCTGACAAAGTGGTCAAGGGCCGATCCTTGAGCACTTTAAAAATCATTTAAACAATTTTGCTGTTGATCCTAAATTCAGTGAGAACCTGCCAAAGAGAGTCAAAGTAGTTTTGTATTTTTTCAAAAGTTGTTCTTGCAGCTGTGAAGGAGAGCAAGAGTGGAAGCAAGGGTCCACCTACAAGGCTTCTTACTATGCCTTCCAGGAGAGGATGATGACTTAGAAGAGAGTAATGGTAATAAGCACAGATTCAAGAGGTAGTAAAGAGGTAGACACAAGCATCATATGGTCAAAGTTGTGTGCCTTATTCATAATGTTCTCCCCAAGCCTAGGATAGCACCTGACTATGAATGAGTAAGGGCAAACAAAAGTTAAATTATATTGTATAAGAAAGAAAGAAGAATTTAGAGTTTCCTTGGACAGTGGTTGAGTAGTATTTGCAGGGCCTGGGAACAGGAACAAAAGTAGGGATACGAACAGGTTCTAAAGAGAAAGCCCAGCAGTTGGACATTCCCTGTAGCCATCAAGGCCAAGTCACATTAAAACAAAGATGTCTGAGTATTTAATTTTGTGTGTTTATTGTGCTATAAAATCAGCTATACATAATAATGGCCTTGTAGAGTGATGTTGGGTAGAGGAGGAAAGAAGGACATGAATTAAGTAAGAACTGTAGAGAGCATCCCAGGAGATGAGAGAAAGAACTGGGAACAACACAACCCAAGAGGCTTGCTTTATAGGTTGATTCAGGAGAAATAGACACCACCTTCACCCACCAACCTCCAAAAACCTCAGAGAGGTTCTGAACTGCACTGGGATTTGAAGATATTCTTTCCACCGTAATACACTAATACAGGAAAGACAGAACACACTGACAAAGAAACAATTTAGGTAAAAATGGAAATAATTTTAGTTTGGAGCTGTTGAGGTTTCAGTTATACATCTAAGTGTGCCAAGTTTATGTACACAATAAAATTTAGAAAAACAGAAATGCTTAATAATAATAGAATAGGAATACTTAAGTAAATCATAATAACTTGATGGACTATTATGGGGTCAGAAAGAAATTTCAGCAACATGAGACATTCTTATATAAATTAAATTTTTAAAAAGTTAAAAAAAAGTTGTTTTATCTACATAGGTACTGTGAACAGGATATCACAGGACCATATATAGGTCAGTCATGTATTTTATTTGGTCATTGTACAGCAAGGTTTAAACTCAAGTGCCTTAGACGGAGTGCACATTTACAATCATGCAATTGTCCGCACCACTCCCTATCATTTTAAAATCTGCTGCATTGAGTTTTCAAGCTGTGAAAAGTTTGTTCTAAAATTGCTAATACCAGTCTATGAATATCAATATTGTTGTGATAATCACAAGAAACTTTCATTTTCTATGTATTACTTATGAAAATGATTTTTATAACAAGTACATATTATTACTTTTGTTAATTGAAAAAAACACAAATATTTTAAAAGAAAAATAGCAGAAGAAAAAATGTCAAAATGTTAAATGGTAGAGATTAAGTGGAGTTTACATTTTCTTCATCTACATTTTATAGTTTATAATGGACACAAACACTTTTATAATCAGATAAAAATATACTAAAAAGCATGCAACAAATATTTTAAAATCTTACTTAAGAGGAATTATGATTTGCTAATAGAATAATGACAAAATTTGATTATAAAATGTAAATAAGGTTTAGGATATGCTGGTAACAAGAGCTATTGTCGAATGAAAAAACACCAGTTAAATCTAACAATCTGCCTATCCCCTCTCAATTTATCTGGAACCCAGATATACTTCAATACAATTTGAATTTTCCTCATCAAGAAGACTACTAAGGGTAAAGCATCACTCCATAGTCATTTTTTTCTTTCAGATACTTGGCAATTTATTGGATTTATCCAATTCTTGTAACATTTCTTGCATGAAAAAATTCTTACTACATACTGTGTCATATTACTTTAGTAAATTTATATCTTGTCCCTCCAGCTAGATCAAAAGTCCACAAAGTAGCAAATGTATTCTATTTATCTCTTATTGCTATAGTACCCAGCACAATAGATTGCACATAGTAGGCCCTCAGTTTATATTTGTAACCTAATTTGTTAGCTAAAAATTCCGTCAGTTTATGTTAAATTACTGGTATACTACAATATAATTTCTTTTATTTTTTAGGCACTTGTTTCTATTTTACCTCGTAAACTTTTCCAGCCATTGAGATAATTATTGTGGGTTAAAGGAGAGAAGAAAAAAAGGTGCCTAATAGTATATTCTAAACTGCAACATTTACATCACATTACATAGCTAAACATTTCCTGGAATTCAGTCAGCAAAAACTTAAAAGGATAAATATATTTTCCAAAATGAAGGAATTAGTAAAGGATTAAAATTTATGTGAAGTGAGTCTTTGGCTTATATATATAAAATGCATTTCCAGATTTATGAATTTTATAATAAAGAATTGCTTTATATTGATTTTCTGTATGATGATTGTTTTGTATAATGATACAGTTATCTGACAAGCTTACTGTCTGAACACTGGAGTCTTTATTGTTTCATGCAATTTTAAAGACCTTCTCACAAGTCATCAAGATTTTCAGAGTCAGCAAAGATTCCATTTTAGATATTATTAAATTTTTCTTTGAGAAACAATTACACTGGTAGCTAGCACAACTAGAAAATCATTTTTTATCCAAGTGAGTATTGATTTATAATCTTCATGAGGAAAAAATTATGTCTTCATATATATATATATACACATATACATATATATATTTCAACTACAATAAATAGCACTCTGTCTTAAATTATGATATTTAGTTGGTTTGCTTTTTAATTGACTATAGGCTCTCTATGGAAATGCCAAGGAAACTCTGAACTCAGACACAGGACATAGTCAAAAGGAAGTTAACTTCCTTAATGCTTCTATTGGAAAACAATGAGTTAATTGACCATTATGTACAGAAACTAGATTTAAATGTTTTAAATGATAATTAAGCAATATGAAGTCCTAGAGGAGTACCACAACACAAAGAGTTGCTTCCATCCATGATATCCTCTAAGATATTATACATAAATAGAAATATCATAATTTTGGCAAAGTGTTTTCATCCAGTAAGACTCTGAAATTAAATTTAAATGCTCTATTAATGAGGTGGGGATAACCCTAAGACCCCAGTTTTTCTTTCGGTTTTATACATGTAAAAGTGGCTCTTTTCCTAAGTAATATACTTGTTTCTAAACTGAGACTTCCTTGCAAAAAATGCCAATTCAAAGGAGCAATGTAAATAACATTGTAGGAAGATTTTGAAGGGAAGGAGAAGAAAGAACACTTTAGTGCCAGGGAGGGAGACCCCTGTGCTCCCATAGCACTCAGCCACATCCAGAAGATATATTCCCTAAACATTCTTGTGGTATCAGCTCTAGATTAAGTGCCACACTAGGTACATTTGTATACATATGAATGGGTGATATGGTCCTGCCCTTAAGAGTTAACTGTCCTTCAAGTTGGCCCTAGTTGACTATTGGAAAAAGCAGATACTCTGGTATGAAAGCTTGTCATGTATCCTTCCCTGTGGCTGGGATGTGATGGTTTTTAGGAAATAAAGAAAAAGTTACTGGTTTTTAAGTTCTCTCAAGAAGCATATAGGTAAAAGGTGATTTGTCAAGGAAGATACATTAAGAAGACGAAATATTGTCCACTATATTCTTAGCAATTCTACTATACATTTAACTCTATAAGATATAATATTTACCCTCAGAGTTCTCATATTAAAAGGGAGACAAATACTTTTTTAAAAGAATTAATCAGAAACCAAATAACTCCAATAAACAGATAATCAGAAGTACCAATAACAATTTAATTATTCAAGAATACAAGATAATAAAGGATCTATTGTAGCATTTTAAACTCTTCTGGCAAATGCTTTTTCAGTTTTTAACTGTCCCAGAATTGTCAGCCTTTGGTTAAGTAGAATAGCCTATTGCAAACCTTGACACTTTTTCACTGTATGCAAGAACACAAATTTGTGATATCGAGGTCTGCTAGACGACGAATTATGGAGAGAAGAGGAAAAGACTTCTAGAAACTAAAGGGAAGGGAGAGATGAAAAAGTAAAATTGTGTGAGGAAGATAAAGATCCCTTAGAATTAGAGAAATTCATCTTATAACCACAAAAAGTAAAATTTTAAAGCATTTTAAAATCCCAGAATTCTACAGCCATTTAATAGGGCCAGAGAGGAAATAATTATCTAACACTGGGGAAGCAATTTCTTTAGTTGAAACAAGTAGTTAGGTTTTTTATTGTCAGTTTTTTTTCCTTTTCTATATCCCCCATGATTACTGCCATAGAAAATAAGCATTCTAAAGAAAAAGAAAGTGTAAGAATAGCAGCATTTTGCCAGAGAACATTTGAGAAGAGATCAAGTCTAAGAAAGCAAGGAAGACCAACTGGAAACACAGACCATGTTTAAAAAAAGAAGAAGAAGATCAAGACCAAGGACAGAAATTTAAATCAAGAATAGGACAGAAATTTTTAAAATTCTACTAATTCCCCTAGTGAAGGCAATTGCATTAATGCCATATACATTGTATCTTCATTGCACTAGTATGTTTAGATATACCTGTATATATTTCTTGTTACCTGTTTGATTGACATATATAGTTCATTTACACTGAGATCGACATAACTCATTTTCATTTAATCATTTTGTTGCCATTATAAAACTGTTTAAATAACCTTTTAGACCCAAATTGGAGGCCTTCCCAGATGCCACATCAGCAAACTGAAACTTAGATCAATTTCAGTCCCCGTTTATGCTCTGCTTGGCCAGAACATAGTATATCCAGTCAGCCAATTCCCAATATCAAGTCAACTATGGGCCTTCTCACCCCAAAGTTGACTATGTGGCACCATCCAATCCGAGTATTTCCTATTTTTCTCTTTCTTGTTTCTTTAGTATTTTATCCTATAGAAGTTTCCTGCCTTCTACATAATTTTTGTAGTCCCCCAAAAGGGGACTGTCTGCATTTTATGACAGGTGTCCAAATTACTGTAAAATTTATAATCACCTAAATTGTTCTTCTTTAATCATTTTTTAACAAAACCTAAATTTAAAGAATCCCTTCAGCTACTTGTGCAAGTCACTCTAACTAAGGAGATGGCAGTGAATATTTCTGTACCCAGAACCACTCACCTAGTCAGTAAATGTTCCTTTACTGATAGGGGTCTATGGAAATAAATGAAGGCTACCAAATGACAACAAGCACAGGCTATTTATTCAGAGCTTTCCATACCAAGTGAGTCAGACACCATCATTTGTCTTTTGAGAGAAACTCATAGGCATGCAGAGGAGTGGGAGAGATTGGGAAAGGGAAGATTTCAGGTATACCCTCAGCAGAGGCTATTAGCATAGAAAAGCTGAGGGTGGGCTTACTACTAATGGGGCATTGATATGATTGGCTAAGGGAGCAAATCTTTGTCTTTCTCTGTTTATTATGTATTATTATCCAGGAAGTGAGGACAAATATTAAGGAAGCTGACAGCTATTGATCAAATCCTGGCTCTCTGAGTCTGATTGCTACAAAGGTTGTAGTTTGGTTTCCTGAACTCTTTGTTGCAGATTACAGGCCAGAGTTCTATTTTCATATATGGTTTGACCATTGTATGTTTGCATATTCAGTCTCTCAATCCTTTGAGTATAGTACAGATCCCTTCCCCAACTGGACTCACCAACTGTTAGTATTTATCTCCAATGGCAAGAATACATTTCCACTGAGGAAATGATGATTTCTTACTTTTTTTGATGCCCAAATTATCCAACATTGCCAGAGTGAATTAAAATAAAGTGAACGAAACAGAATCAAACAAAATGCTGAAGTAAATGAAAGTTGACTGCAAAAAGAAATGATGGCATCAGAAAATGAATTTGAGTTTCGCTCGCAGCAGAGAGTTCAAATTGCATACTAAGTGAGGCTGAGAGAATTTAATAGAAACCATACAGTGGGTACTGGGCTGGAAATCTTAAAAGATTTCCATTGGGCATTATCATACTGATCTTTAGAGTAAATTGAATCTCCTGTACTTCGGGGGGGGGGTGGGCATCAAATATGGCAAGCTCTATTAAATTCATTTTGTGATAATAGTAGAAATGTAATTAACAATCTCAGTAATACATTTTAAATGAATGATTGTGTAATTACATTTTCCCTAGAAATTGAAGGAATCCGAAATGGTTCCCCATCCCTAACTGTATTCATTGTCAAGTTCTTAATGTGACTTATAAGGATCTTCTTGATCTAGCTCTTCCCTGCCTCTCAAATTTGATCTCCTATAACGCCTTCTTCTACTTCTCTAACCCTTCCCTCACACATAAACAACCTGAGCATAGATCATACTAAATTGCTGGCAATCCCTTGAATACAGCCTGCCCTCTCATGTGCTCTTGAATGTAAAAATGTTTTTCCTTCTCCTTTAAATTCTTTCTTATACCTCTGTCTGCTTGATAGCACATTCATCCATCAAGACTGTGTACTCTGGGAAGGTTTTCTTGACCCCATACATAATGGAAGGAAGAAAGGAAAGAAGGAAGGGGGATTTCTTTTGAATATATTCCAAGAAAAGATAATGCATGAAAATACCAATTACCAAATGGTATTGAGAGAGATCATGCAGACTTCAGAGTCAGTCAGATAGATTTACAAACTGTAATCTGAGCAGATTACTTTATCTCTCAAGCTCTTCAACTGGAAAATAAGGAAAACAATCCCACAGATCCTAAGTTTTTTTATGTTTTTTCTTCTTCACCCAAAAGAACAGAATTAATAAGGATTAACATATCTATTACATAATATAAATTTAGAATTTACAAGTACTTTTTAAATAATTATTTTATTTAATGTTTAAGTCAATCCTAAAAAAAGTTGTATGTATTATCCTCAGAGAAACGATGGTCAGAGAAGCTTAGTGGCAAAGTCTGAAATCTAGTCCAAGTCCTCTTTCCCATATTGTCATTTAAACTGGTTCCCTTGACTTGAAAGTTCCTGATATTACGTCATTGAAAACTTACTATTAATCATGCTTTGTTTTTACATTTTGACAAACCATCAAGCTAAGTGGAAGTGAAATCTCAGAAATAAATTACATTTTATATTACCATTGCTTTTAGGACTGTGTGTTATAGTGCTTGTTCATTTTCAGTTTAAAATTTTTTCTGAGACATCTGAAGTTGCTGGGTAAAATTACACGTATCCCTATTGTTTAGTAAGGAAGTATGTGTTCTGGTAAAAATAATTATTAGTAAGCCATGGAAATGGAACAAAACAGCTCATATACATTTATGTAGCTTTTAATAGATGGTTTCATGTGTTAGATTATTAAGCGGTCAGAGTTTTTAAACCATTTTAATACAGCAGGACAGCTAAAGACTAGCATAATCATGTTGCTAAAATAAAAGAGTTGTCTTTTGAAAAATGGCCAAAAGATATACAAAAACCACTTTGAAACTCCTGAAGTGATGAATAGAATTTTTCAACAGTTGTAGCACCCCTCATTCTAAAACCCTTCATCCCTTCACATTCCCAATGAAAATATGGTAAACATCTGATTGAAACAGTTTTCAAAGTACATTAAAATCTTATTTTCTAAAGTCTTCTCAGAGAAAAGCTTTTTACTAAGAAAAAGCTACCCACTCACTAAACTTGACTGTATTCAGGATTATTGGTCTAGCCATTTACATCTATCCTTCATCAATGGCTAGAAAAAGAAGATCACTAGAGGGTCCATTCATCTTCCTTTATGAAATACTTTACTGAAAGGGAGCTCTGGAAAATTATTTTTTATTCTAGGCAGGGCAACACCTAACATTTATGGAGCCTAAGGCAATGGTATAAATGGAAGCCTATTTCCTTATGTTTACATGTCTTAGAGTTATCATTTCAACTAACACAATTTTAAATCGAATAGCTTTCATCATCCTATAATGAAAATTTGAAAACATACTTTTATAACAACATGGCAGGCTCGGGTTGAATTTGGAATTTTCAGATTCCCATAGTAGAACATGGTGATGTAAGAAAAACAGATCCTCACCTGCTCCCCTACTCCTCCTTCCTCTGCTTGTATCCAGCACAGTGAGCTCTCCCTAGCATGCATATGCTAGGCCTTAAATTCAAGCCCTCAGGCCTCATAGGCTCTTGGCCTCTCCTCAGGTGTAGGGTGTGCACACTAGATCTATGCTCTACCCTCAGAAGTCGGTAAAAATGAAACCCACATAGGCCTTGAAAGCAATTGCAGACCATTTGATCAAGGAATTTTAGGGTCCTTGTTACCCAGTGCATGGTCTGAGTTGGGGGTGGGGGATGGGGTGGTTTCAGGCTGCATGGACCCACAGACTCCTCTCTCTCAAAGGTAAAGCTGCCAGAGAGGGGCCCTCAGAACCACAGGGACCAGAGTAGGCCCCTTGTGCTCAGATTTATGTCTCTTTATTACAAAAATAAATGAATGTTTTTCTGTTCTAAAGGCCATACCACATGTAGAGGTGCCCCAAATTTCAACACCAACACTTGCCATTCTAAACATTCCTCTACTACACATTTAAAAAGCAGATTACAAAAAAGCATGCAAAGCATGAACTTATTGTTTTATTCCAAATCTTATATCGATATTTTCTTAAATAATTTTAAGGGGCTATTTGATAAAATGTCTGAAATTTAATCTTCCAGTAAGAAGCAGCAACATTTCATTGATATTAATTTACCTAGAATCTGAAATTCTTAAATTAGAAATTTTACAGGGTCTTTCCTGTAACCCCAACATTTAATGGATTTTTATTTACAAATAAGCAAGTAAGACTTTTACCTCTAAGCAAAATAAGGTAGCAAAGACCAAATTTACACACTCAGTTAAAACAAGGAAAAGAAAAAAAAAAAGAATGTCAGACAATGAAAGTGGAAGACAGTGATTCCTAAGGTGAGAAAAAAATGAAGTGAGCCTCACAACTGCTCCACTAATTGTTTTAAAAAAATTTTCAGGCCACATCACAACAAGGGGGTACCCAGGTGGAGCTCAGCAGATTCCTTAAATACAGGAGACAATGTTGATACTAAAGAAAGGCCTATGCCACTAAAGTTTGTAGTATACAGTACCAGAGAGTTGAGAGCTGCAAAAATAGGGAATTCTGGATACCTACAGAGGGTCTGTCTAAAGTACTCAGCTAACTACTAATCATGCATGCAGATGCTGAAACTATCTAGGCTGAACAACCAACCAAAAGGAATAAAAGGAATACAGCCCAGTACTCGCACATGACCAAGGGGAGTGGAATTTCCAACCAGTCAGAAAGGAAAATCTCATGACTCATGAGGCATTTGGTAAAGTGCTCAGAAGATTATTACCTCATATGTGAAAAATAATCATTATTAAACTGAACACTAACATGTCCCTACCAAGCAAATCTCAATATCAAGACCTGAAAGGACAAAACAACTTCCGTTTAAATTAATTACATCCAAAATTAAGTTTGATAATATAAGAATAAAAAAATATCCAGCCCTCAACAAGGGAAAAATTACAATATCTGGAAGCCAATCTTAAATTACAGGGCACTCAGAGAAACAGGAAAATATAAGATTACGTGGAAAAAAGTCAGTATATAGAAACTGACCCAGAACTGACACAGATGTTAGAATTAGCAAAGAAGGATATTACAACTGTTATAAATATATTCTAGATGTCCATGAAGATAAGTAGAGAAATAGAGGATATAAAAAGGACTAAAATCAACTTTTAGAGATGAACACTAAAATAGATGAAAAATACACTCAATGGAATTGACAGTAGATGACATATCACAAAAGAAGAGATTATTGAACTTGAAGATATAGCAATACAAACTTTCCAAAATCAAACAGAGAAAAACAAACAGGAAGATCACTAAACTATGAGACAACTTCAAGCAGCCACATGTATACATACAGTGGAAATTCTGAAAGAGAGGAAGAGGAAAACAGAAAAACAATTATTTGAAAAATAATGTCACAACAATTTCTAATTCCTCATGTAAAAAGCTTTGAAGTCATCACTTTATCCTTAAAACAAGTAAAAAGCTATATAGTCTTAAAAATCAGTAACTCTTCTTGGATATATAAGAGAGAAGAATACAGGGAAAACCACTGCCCCAGAGATTAGAGAGACAGAACGGCAAATACAAGGGGTTTCGGGTTACCTGAGCATAGACTCACAAGCAGGAACCAGTACCAGAGTGAAAAAACCTAGACTGTAACTAATAAATTTCTGAAGACTGACTGTGTACAAGTTTGAGAGTTAAAAACTCCAAAGGACACAGTAATGGAGTGAAGGAGGGTGTGTAAGATATTGTGATATTTATCTCCAGGAGCTTGAACAGTTTCTCATAGTAAACAAGAGAGAAAAATCCTCTCATGTTTCCAGCAAGGGGAGGATAAAGGAATTATTTTACAATATGACAGAAAACTGTTACTCTTAACAAGGCTGTCCTCAGGAGAAACTAGTTAACCAGAGCCTAATTTGCTAAGGCATTTTCAGAGCCTAATTGACATAGGAGAAGAGGAATACCCAATTCTAATCCACTCTAACTACCTTGTCCCACCTACAGAGGGAGAAAATAACTGAGAAACACTTGTAAAGTTCACAATCCAGAAGTATAAGCTCACAAAATGCTGACACCTAAACATAGAACTATAAATTCCTTCCCTTCCCCCAAACCTCACCACCACATTACTAAAGGGCCTATTTAAAGCAGTTTATTTTACTCGGTTCAATATGTCTGGCTACCAAGAAAAAATTACAAGTCATATCAAAAGGCAAAAAACAAACAAACAAACAAACAAACAAACAAAAACCTCAAAAAAAACCCACAATTTAAAGAGTCATGGTAGAGAGGTTGGAATTATCAGACCAATAATTTAAAACAATTATGAATAATATGCAATGGCTGTATTGGATAAAGTTGGCAGCATGTTAGAACAGATGGGAAATGTAAACCGACAGATAGAAATCCTAAGAAAGATCTAAAAAGAATGCTAGAGATCAAAAACAATGTAACAGAAATTAAAAATGCCTTTGATAAGATAATTGGTAGACTAAACATGGCTCGATAAAAATCTCTCAGATAGAGGATGTATCATAGAATCCTCAAAAAAAATCCAAGGACTGTGAGACAACTACAAAAAATGTGACATATACATAATAGGAATACCAGAAGAAGAAGAAAAAAGGA
Source organism: Eonycteris spelaea (assembly GCA_003508835.1). Classification (NCBI taxonomy): domain Eukaryota; kingdom Metazoa; phylum Chordata; class Mammalia; order Chiroptera; family Pteropodidae; genus Eonycteris; species Eonycteris spelaea. Next base: position 2,618,514 of record PUFA01000127.1, on the reverse strand, counting down.
AAGAGAAATATTTTAAACAATAATGACTGAGAATTTCCCCAAATTAATGTCAGTCATCAAACCTCAGATGCAGGAAGCTCAGAAAACACCAATATAATACATGCCTAAAAAACTATATTTAGGTATATTATTTTCAAATTATAGAAAATCAAGAAAATTAAGAAAAAGGATAAAATGCTGAGAGAAGTCAGAGGAATAAAACACTTACACAGAAAGAGCAAAGATAAGAATTACATCTAATCTCTCCTCAGAAATCATGCAAGCAAGAAAAGCTAAAATATTTAAAGTATTGAGAAAAAAACCCACCAACCTAGAATTTTGTACCCTAGGAAATTATCCTTCAAAAGAGAAAAAGAAATAAAGACAGTTCCAGAAAAGGGCGAAAAATTGTTGCCAGTACATTTGCCTTGCAAAAAAAATGTTACAAAAATTTCTTTAGAGAGACAGAATATTATAGGTCAGAAATTAATACTTAAAAAAGAAAGAGTACCAAAAAAGGAATGAGTAAATGCAGAAAAACCTTTTATTTTTTTAATTTTAAATTATTTACCAAATAAGAGTTTTTAAAAATATATATACTAATGATGTATATGATTATGGAGGATTACATACAGATTTTATGTATGCTTATTTGTGGATGCTTATATATGCTAATATGAAAATTAAATGAATGACAACAATAAACAACAAGGTAAGAAGAAATTACAATGATTTTGTTATTAGAAGGTAACAAAAAACAATGAATGGATGCAGTGTTTTTTAAAAGTACACTTGGATAACCATAAATATGTATTGCAAACTTTAAACAACCATTAAAATTTTCAAAAAAAGTATAGTCAATATGCTAAGAAATATATAAATGAAATACTATTAAAATGTTTAATTTTAAAAAGGAAGAAAAATATTAAACATAAATATAGGGAAAAATAATAAAGACAACAAATGGAAAACACTACTGAATATGGTAGATATTAATCTAACTATATCAACAAATCTATGAACATCAGTGGTCTAAATGCACTAAATAAAAGGCAGAGATTATCAGAACAGATCAAGAAACAAGACACAAATACACGTTGTCTACAAGAAACTCACTTTTTTATATAAAGACACATAGATTAAAAGAAAAGGAATGTAGAAAATACAATGTGATAACAATAATCATGAGAAACTAGAAGTATCTGTATTAATTACAGACACAGCAGACTTTAGAGAAAGGAAAGTTATCAGGGATAAAATGTTACATAAAAATAAAGAAGTCAGTACTTCAAAAGACATAACCATCCTTAATGCGTATGCCCCTAACAACTGAGCATCAAATATATATAAAAGAAAAACTGATAGAACTGTAAAAAGAAATAGATGAATCAACTATCAAAGTTGGGCACTCAACACCCCTCTATTAGCAGTGGACAGATCCCACAGAAAGAAAATCAGTAAGCACATAGTTGAACTGAACAACAGCATCAATTAACTGGATAAAATTAACATCAACTACTTAACCCAACAATAGCAGATTACACATTGTTCTCAAGCTTACATGGAAAATTCGCCAACGTAGAACATATTCTGGACCATAAAACACACCTTTACACCTACTAGAGTTGAAAATAGTTGAAGATTTTAGTGCTCTACTCATAAATGGACACCTCCAACCAGCAAAAAATCATTAAGGACATTCTTGAACTCAACAGCACCATCAGTCAACAGATACAATTGACATCTATAGACTACTTCATACAGTAACAGCAGATTACGCATTCTTCTCATGAAACACTCACCAGCACAGGAGCCATAAAACACACCTTAACAAATTTAAAAGACCTGAAATCCTACGATATCTGCTCTCAGACCACCATGGAATTAAACAAGAACCCAATAACGAAAGATACTGGAAAATCCTAAAATACATGGAGATTAAGCAACACACTTCTAATTAACGCATGAGTCAAGGAAGAGAGAACTAAAAACAAATTAATATTTTGAAGAAAATGAAAATAAAAACACAACTTTTTAATATTAGTGTGATGAAGCCAAAACTGTGCTTACAGTGTAATTTATAACATTGAATGCATATCCTAAGATGAACAAAATCTAAATTCAATAGTCTAAGCTTCCACCTTAGGAAACTAGAAAAAGAAAAGCAAGATGAGTCCAAAATAAGAAGGAAATAAATAATAAAATTTATTATCAATGCAGAGATCAATGAAATAGAACACAGGAAATTAATAGAGAAAATCGACAAAACCAAAAGCTGGTTATTGGAAAAGATCCACAAAATTGATAAGCCTCCAGCCAGGCTAGCTAAGAAAATACAAGGTAATTTACTAGTGTGATGAAAGAAAGCAGGGACATCACTACAGATCTCATCAACATTAAAATACAATAAAAGAATGCTATGAACAACTCTATGTCTGCAAATTCGATACCCCAGATGAAATAGAAATTCCTTGAAAGGAAGACGTATCTGCCAAAACTTGCACAAGAAGAAATAGACAATTTGAATTCCCCTATGTCTATTAAAGAAATTGACTTAATAATTAACATTCATTCAAAATAGAAACACCAGGCCCAGAAGGGTACACTGGTGAATTCTGACAAACATTTAAGGAAGAAATTATACCAATTCTATACAATCTCATTCAGAGGATAGAAGCAAAGGGAATACTTCCTAACTAATTCTGAGGCCAACATTACCCTAATATGAAAAGCAGACAAAGACATTACAGGAAAAGGAAACTTCAGACCACACCTCTCATAAACATAGAAGCAAAAATCCTCAACACAATATGAGCAAATTGAATCCAACCATACATAAAAAAAATTATGGACCACAACTAAGTGGAATTTATCTCAGGTATGCGAGACTGGTTCGGCATTTCAAAATAAATTAATGTGGTCCATCACATCAACAGGATAAAAGAGAAGAATCACACTGTCATATCAATAGATGCAATAAGAATGTTTGATAAAATCCAACACCCATTCGTAATAAAAACTCTTGGTAAACTAGTAATAGAGGGGAACTTCCTCAACATGATAAAGGATATCTACAGAAAATGTACAGCTCACATCATACTTAATGGTGACAAACATGAACCTTTCCAGCTAAGAACAGGTACAGGCAAGGACGTCCCCTCTCACCACTCTCTTCCAACAACATAGTAGAAGTTTCGGCTAATGCAATAAGATAAGAAAAGGAAATAAAATGTACAGATTTGGAAGGAAGAAATAAAACTGTTGTGTTCACAGAGAACATGATTGTATATGCAGAAAACCCAAAAGAATCAGCAAAACACATCCTGGAACTAATAACCAATTATTAAAAGGTGGCAGGATACAAGATTAGTATACAAAAGTCAATCTTTCCTATATACCAGCAATGGACAAATGAAATTTGAAATTAAAAAACACGTTAACATATACGTTGGCATAAAAAATGAAAATACATAGGTATAAATCTCACAAATTATTTACAAGATCTATAGGAGGAAAACTCTAATGCATGAAATCAAAAAGAACTGAATAAATGGAGAGGTGCTTTACATGCATGAGAAGGAATACTCTGTATTGTCAGTACGTCAGTTCTTCACAACTAGATCTATCAATATAACACAATCGCAATCAAAATCTCAGCAAGTTACTTCATAGATATTAACAAACTGATTCTAAGTTTACAGGTAGAGGGGAAAAGGCTCAGAATAGCCATTTAATGTTGAAGGAGAAGAGCAAAGTCAGAAATCAACACTACTTGACTTCAAAATTACTACAAAGCTAGAGTAACCAAGAAAGTGTGGTATTGGTGAAAGAATAGACAAATAGATCAATGGAGCAGAATAGACAGCCCAGACAAAACTCCACAGAAATGTAGTCAATTGGTATTTATCAAAGGAGAAAATGCAGAGCAATGGAGCAAAGAGATTATTTTCAACAGATGGTGTTGGAACAGCTAGACATCTTCTTGCAAAAAGATAAAAGTAGAATTTTTACAGACTTTACTCTCTTCTGAAAAGTAAACTCAAAGTGGATCACATATCTAAATGTAAAATGTGAAACCAGAAAACTTTCTGAAGATAACAGAAGAAACCTACATAACCTTGGGTTTCTTGATGACTTTTTATTTACAACTCAAAGGCACAATCTTTGAAAGAAATAATGAATAACTTAAATTAAATTGTTTAATTTGTTTTACTAATTCAAATTAAAAACATCTGCTCTGTGTAAGACACTAGCAAGAGAATGAAAAGGCAAGTCATGAAGTTAAAGTATTTGCAAAAAAAAAAAAAAAAAAGCATATCTTACAAAGGACTATTATCTAAAACATCCAAAGAATTCTTACAACTCCACAATAAAAAAACTACCCTACTGAAAAGATGGGCCAAATGCCTGTGTTTATCCATAGAAGCTAAAAACTTAAGTCCATACAAATCCTGCACATGGATATTTATAGCAGCTTTATTCATAATTGCCAAAACTTGGAAGCAACCAAAATGTCTTTCAGTAGGCAAATAGATATATTAACTGTGGTACATGCAGACAATGCAATGTTATTCAGGCTAATAAGAAAAGAGCTTCAAGCTATGAAAGATATGGATAAATCTTACATGAATATTACTAAGGGAAAGAAACCATTCTGAAAATGCTACATACTGTATGATTCTAACTATATGACATTCTGGGAAAGGAAAAAGCTATGAAGACAGTAAAAAGATCAGCGGTTGCCAGGGTTTGAGTATTGATAGGAATGAACAGGAAAAGCACAGAAGTTTTTTAGGGAATTAAAATATTCTGCATGATACCATGATGGATACATGTCATTCATTATACATTGCCTAAAGCCATAGAATATGCAATACCAATTGTGAACCATAACTATGGCCTTTGGCTAATTATGATGTATTAATGTCCATCACTATAACAAATGTACCACTATCAGTGGGATGTTGATAATTAGTGTGGCTCTTGAAAGGAGGGGTGAGTGGCAGGGAGTACATAGTAAATCTGTACCTTGTCTTTAATTTTGCTATGAACCTAAAACTGCTCTGAAAAAAATAACATCTTAAATTTTTAAATGGCCATATAGTTTTTTTGCAAATTTGATGAAAACTATAAACCAACAAGTATAAGAAGTTCAACAAATTCCAAGCACAGGAAAATGAAAGAAACAACATCAGGTAAAACCATGTATAAAGGAAATGAAATCAGTCAAAACCGTTGATAAAGAGAAAAATCTTCAAAGCCTCAGAGAAAACTGACACATTACGTAGAGAGGAACAAAGATAAGAAAGACAGCAAATCTCTCAGAAACAATACTGGTCAGAAGACAATGAAGCATATGCTTTAAATTACTGCGGGGCGGGGGGGGGGGGGGCGGGCGGGAAACAACCTGTCACTATAGAATTCTATATTCAGGGAATGTAACTTTCAAAAAACAAAGAAAATAACTTAATTTTAACTAGGAAACTCATACCACATAAAATGTTAAATAAATTTCTTCAGGCAGAGAAAAAATGACAGCAGATGCAAATATGGCTCTACATAAAACAATGAAGACACTGAAATGGTAACTATTTGGTAAATACATGTTTTCCCTATAATTTAAATCTCTTTTGAAAAGAAACAATAGCAATGTGGCTTATAACATAAGTATAAAAGTATAATGTGTGACAATATCATAAAGTCCAGGAGAGGAGAAATAGGGACAAAGTTTGTAATATTCATATACAATATGTGAAGTGGCACAATATCACTCAAAGATAGACCATTAAAAATTAAACATGTTTACTATAAATTCTGAAGCAACCACTGAAATAATGAAACATTAGAGAGTTATAGCTAATAAGTCAGTAAAAGAAAAAAAATTGAATCATAAAGAGTAACTAATCCAAGAGGACAGAGAAAGAGGAAAAGTAGAACAAAAGTCACAGCTGAGACAATAGGAAACAAACAAAGTAGACTCAACTTGATGTAATAATCACATTACATGTAAATGGCCTATTAACCCAATTAAAAGGAAGTATTAGTCAGATTAGATTTTTCTTTTTTAAAGAAACCCAACTACCTTTGTTTATAAAATTCACATTTAAATATAGAAACATAACTAAGATAAAAGTGAAAGGATGGGAAATGATATATCATGCTAACTTTAATAAAAATGAAGCTGAATGGCTAGTTTAGTATCAGAGATATGACCATAAGTAAAAAGTAAGAACATATAAGATACAAGATTATACTAGTTTGCAGAAATCAGTTTTGATGGCTCATACCTATTTTAATACAATGAATATATAATCAAAATTTCTACATTCCTGTGTTTTCTACACTTGGTTTTGAATATTCTCTAATTTGGCCCATTGTTTCTGCATGAACAAATATTATTAAGTCCTATTTGTTGCTGTTTATAAGAAAAATATGGTGAACTGCAGCCTTTTTTACAACATTAATGTGGAAAATTTCAACTCTAAATTTCCACTGTGGCTGTTTTCTGAGGAAGTATAAAAATCCAAGCCATAAGCCTTTTCATGACCTCATCTTACTGGTATCCCTTACTGGAAATAGAACAGGGAAGAAAGCAATGACAGAAGAAAAACAGACTGAAATCAGTTCTTTGATAACTGCCTTAGAGACTCTACCAAGCACGTGTATCAATTTGGATAGTTTGTTCAAAAGCAAAAAAAAAAAAAAAAAAAAAAAAGTCAATTCTATCTAAAATAAGCAAAAAGAACAAATTTGTTGGAAGGATAAGACATAGTTTACAAAATTAGAAAAGAATTCCCAAAACTGGTCGTCAGATAGGACAACCACCAACAAATCTGGGAAGAAGGCGCTAATGACAGACTCTTCAAGGCAACAAGATAGGTGTAGTAGATAGAACAATGCTCTCATTCCCAAATGTCCATGTCTTATTCCTTGGAACCTGTGAATATGTCACCTTTCATGGCAAAGAGGAATGAAGGTTGCAAATGAAATGAAGATTGCTAATTGGCTGACCTTACTATTGGAAGATGATGCTGGATTATTCAGGTGATTCCCAGGTAATCACAGGAGTTCTTAAAAATGGAAGAGAGAGACAAAAGAGCAGAGTCCGAGATGTGATAATGGAAGCAAAGATGCAACGTGAGAAGGACTTGACCTGCCCTTCACTTTCAAGATGGAGAAAGGGGTTCATGAGCCAAGAAATGCAGGCAGCTTCTAGAAGCTGGAAAAAGAAAGGAAGTGGATGCTCCCCTGGAGCTCCAGAAAGGAACATTACCCTGCTGATACCTTAATTGTAGCCCAATAACACCTGGAGCAAACTTCTGACCTCCAGACCTTATAAGAGAATAAACTTGTGCCTGTTAAGCCAGTAAATTTGGGTAATTTGTTATAGTAGCAGTGGGAAATCAATACAGTCAGACTGAATTACCTCCAATCAAATCCTTTGGGTTATGCAATACAAAGTTTAAAGAGTATCTGATTGGCCTTGCTTGAGTCACATGACCATTTAATACTCTGAGACACAGGCCCCCAAGACTATATACAATGAGGAAGTAATTTCTCAGAGCAAAAGCAAAATCAGAGTATGTTAGTAGAAAGGGGAATGGATACTGAATAAGAAAAAACAGGCTTTTCTAAAGTGTAATAGATTTTCATCCTACCTAGAGCATACCCCAGTAGTCAATACAGAGATAACAAAATTCTTCCTGACTTGTCTAATGATTTTTTTATCATTATGAACAAATAAAGCTATAGTTATCATTTAAATGTCAAACCTGTATGATATATAAAGAACTCGGTCAATTTAAATATCAAGTGTTTATCAAGTGCCCAGTATGTCTATGCTAAGTACTAGAGATGAAGTGGAGAGCAAGAAAGCTTAGTCTCTTCCCTGGGGATAAGACGAAGTAAGTTTTGAGTGTGCAACTAAATCTGAATCTGTGAGTGTGATGAGTAATATGGAAGGGGATGAGTATGATAAGTACTGTGGAGGAAGTATAGATATTGTGGGAGATATTGCAAGGAATTTTAACTGTGTCTTACAGGTTAATGATTAGACACTGTCCTTTGTATTCACTTAAGTAAGCACAGGCTCCCTTCTCTATTTGATGGCATGATCCTTAAAATCAGAAATCAGACTTGTTCTATTTTGTGTCCACCATGATGCATTATGCACAGTAGGTACTCAATACATGTTTTAGAACTGGATTGCATTTCTATCTAGAGACATTGGAAGGGAAGGGGAAATTTTTTTTTAATGAAAATGTTTTATGGCCCTAAAAATTCAGATATAACACTCCCTTTTTAAAGGCCTTCTATAGTATATATGTACTAAATGTCCTCACATATTTTACTCCCCAGCCTGTGACAATTTATATCATACAAACATGAGCATATTCATTTCATTTGGTAGTGCACTGCCTAACTATCCCTCAAGCATGGCCCATGAGCAGAAGAACTTTTCTGCTCCTGGAAAAATGTCTTTCTAGGTACTTCAGCAAAGAGATCTCCAGTCAGCTTTAAAAGGAACATGAAGAGACAATTCGATTTTGGAGAGGCTGTTCCAGGGCTTACCAAGCAGTTAGAAAAGCATTTTAGACCCATACAGAAAAAGACAAGTTTTTATAATGTGCTTGTCAAGTCCAGCTGGCTAGTTTGCAAAAACTTCCTACCATTATTTTAGTCTGGGTTTTCTGATTGGTTAGATTTAACTGCATGGGACAAACTAAAGAAGAGATAAAGATGCATCATTTACTCTGGGAACCCTCCCTATATTACTGTTTAATAATTCAATTTCTAGGCTGTTAAATGATTTAAATTCCAGGAAGTATGTAAGGTTCTGAAACTTTGACTTTCACTGGGGATTTTTAACCCAAGGAATCAAATGAGAGTCTTGTGAGATAAATGATGGTAACTTTGTGAGTTTTTCTGGCGTTTCTGGCAAGGTATTAAAGGCCAGGCATTTCCACAGTTTGCAGAGATCAAATATTAATAATAACAAGAAGGCCATATTCCTCTGATGTAGAAATGGATAGAAAGTCTATAAATCTTTCTATCCCTGCTCCACTTCTATTTTTTTGACAAGCTGACTAGTTGGACGGCAATCGACCAAAGCAGCTATACTGACAAAATGAAAAAATTATTTGCTTTCATTTATTTACTCATTTTGCCATGGGAATTTCCTGCAAGCATGTATAATAATAACTTGCTAAGCAAATTATTCTCCATATCTTATTTCAATTTCTTCTAAAGGAATTCCACAGAGAAGCTTTTCCTGTTTTTCTTCCTCCTAAAACTGTAAAATGGCAAAATATTTAGCCATTTCTGGTGGACTTCTTGCTTTCTTTTATTTTCTGTAAGACAAAGGTCCTTTGTTCTGACAGATGTGATTTAAAACTTGTTGGCACAATTACAAATAAGATACAGACCAACTAGTTGTAAACTAAATAGCCAGATGATATAATGTGTTATTAAGTATTTATGAAGTAATCTGGGAGAATATGCAGCTGGTCCCCTGTTTCTTAATAGATGTAAGAGTTCCCAGTATATTTCACTGATTGATTACATGAATTTCCTTATTACAGTGGTATATTAGAAAACAAGTCTTTAATCATCTGATGCCTTTGCTCTGTATGACTTTCTGGAATAAAAGGGACATTTGTTTTCATACCAATAGCAGAAAAAGCATCTATTCGAGAGAAATTCTAGATGTAAATATAGTCAAATATAGATTGTATTCTAGAATTACTTAATTGGAGTTGCCTCATTAAGTTATTTGTTTGAAATGAATCATGTTGTTAATAAGTCACTGTATGTAAGTTAAACATCCAACTACTCTTTAATATGTGGATTTGTATCCTTGGGTTTATGCCTCAAAATATCAACTTGTTTTCCCGACACAGAATATAAGCTCAAATGAATGAATAGAATTACCTAAAGCTTTTGATTAAATTTGCTTAAAATTGAGAATATGTCCAAAATATGTACATTCAAAATTGAACGACAGTCTTGAAAAGTTCCAGTGACTATAAATAGAATTTCTAAATTAGAAATGTCATTTCAACCTTCTCTTCTACCTCACTGCTGTGACTCTTATAATTTCTCTTGTTACCTTAATTTCCTTTAGTACAGTGTGAACATTTCCTAGTATTATTGGGTACTCTGTGATCTTTTTCAGTTACATTCAATTTCAGTTACCTGGTAGGGAAAAAAACATATTCATAATATAAGTAACTCTTCATAGCTGACCTTTAAAACCAGTGGTTGTCTTTATAAGTCACCAACATTCCCAGAAGCAACATTATTCTTCAAGTCAGGGTTTATTCAGTGGTCATTTTCCATTATTTCCATTGATGTAATCTACACAGTAATGTCATGGTGGGCAATCTATAACCATGATTCTTAATTATTCTAAAATACTACTATGCAAATTTAATATAGATATGGAATTCATGACCTTAGATAGAAACCCTCCCTTTAAAAGTAAAAAAGTTAAATAATTTCATTAAGCAAAGCAGCAAGCAAATATAAATAACTTTTCCAAAACCATACAGATATTTGGCAGCAGAACTGAGGATAAAACAGAAGTCTTCTGTTTCCAAGGTCAGTGCTGGATGGGCCATAGTTGATGATTTTGGCTGACTCAAAGAAGAAATTGTACTGGAATCATTCTGCTACCATGACTACAGAATCAGCCTGAGTATACAGCAAAAAGAAACGCAAAACTTTAAGTCACAGAGAAATAAAAGTGGAAAATACTCATCATTTATCAGCCCATATTTTTATTATATTGTTGTATTATGTGGAAATGTTTCATTAGGAATTCCTATATACCAACTGATCTAAAAAACTCAAAGATTAAACAGCTAGTATTTAAGTCTGTTGCTATACACCTCTGAATAAGAAATTAGGATTTTTGAGTTGAATAACATAACTTCTTTGTAATCTCTGAGCCTTATTTTTCTACCTAGAGATAAGAGGCCAAAGTGTCACATGTCTGTGCAGAAAATAAAACTAAAAAGTTGCGTAGGAATAAGATACATTTATCTCTCCTTCCTCACAACCATACCAGTCAATAAAAAATTTCTTTAAGATTTTTAGAGTATTTTAAGAACCTGTAGTGTAAGAACAATAGAACCAAGCAGACTCAAATAATTTATTTAAATAAAATCTATGTGGCCACTAATTCTCAGCAATATCTATGGAGTCACTTATATTTCCAAGTACTCTAAATTCATATGAAGTAATACCACATGTACCTGTTTATGAGAGCTTCATCTCCTTTATGATTTTTTACTTCTTTGCTCTCAGGAACAATGCCAACTTTCAATTATCATTTGAAATTAAATTCTCTTTTTCCTATTTGTTAAAAATGACTTCACCCTTAGTTTATTGCAAATAACAACACTAGCCAGAATTCTTTTCATCATCTCCCCTACTGCGCAACTTAAAGTACATTTGCGTCGATCTGAAAATATTCCCGCTGCTTCCCAAAGCTAAATTTTGATATCCTATAACTCAACCCTTTCTTCCTTTTCCCATCTCCACCTTCAGTTCATTCATTTAATAAATATTCTCTTTGATCACCATATGGGTTCTTTTCCCTCAGCCTGTAAACATGTTTTGGTTACTCCTAAATTGAACAAAATCTTTATTTGACCCTAATGATTTTTCAGGTTCTTTGCTTCATTTTTTAGCCACGCTGAGTTTATCAGTAAAAAGCATATTATAATAAAATGCTTAATGTCACAGAGGAAATGTTTGAAATATATTTTAAAGATAAATACAAAACAGTATAGGCAGCATGATTTGAATTTTGTGAAAAAATCTGTATGTTTGCTTATGAAAGTTATAAAAAACTACACACACAAAGAGAAACAGTGAGAGAGAGAGAAGATACAGAGACATTTTTGTTTCTCTAGATAATGAAATTACATATGATTTTCATTTTCTTCTTGATGCTTTTTTTATATTTTCCTTAAAAATTTTTTAAGTTAATAACATTTATTTTTCAAGCAGTTTTAGGTTGCAGCAAAATTGAACAGGAAGTACAGAGAATTCCATTCTACCCTTGTCCCCTACAAACGGTCTCCCCTACAATCAACATCTCACAACAGAGTGGCATCTTATAATTGATGAACTTACATTGATACATCATTATTATCCAATGCTTCTGGTTTAATTACCATTCACTCTTAATGTTGTACATTCTATGGATTTGGACAAATGTATAATGAAATATATCCATCATTATAATACTATCACATAGAGTACTTACACTACCTTGAAAATTCTCTGTGCTCCCTTCTAAAGCCCTGGCAAACTCTGATCTTTTGACTGTCTTGCCATAGTTTTGCCTTTTCAGCATGTCATATGGTTGGAATAATACAGTATGTACCTTTTTAATATTGGCACTTTCACCTTGTCATTTAAGGTTCCACTGTGTCATTCCATGTCTTGACATCTCATTTCTTTTTAGAACTGAATATTGTTCCATTATGTAGATATACTATAGTTTATTTATCCATGCATCTACTACTACAGGGCATCTTGGTTGCTTCCAAGTTTTGGCGGTTATTTATAAGGCCACTATAAACATCTGTGTGCAGATTTCATGTGGACATAAGATTTTGACTCTTTGAGTGAATACAAGAAATGTGATTGCTGGATTATACAGTAAGAATGTGTTCAGATTTGTAAGAGACTGTCAAACTTTTCCAAAGTGACTATATTGCATTGCCAGCATCAGTGAAGGAGAATTCCTATTGCTCTACATCTTGTCAGCATTTGGTATTATCAGAGTTGCAGATTCCGATCATTTTAATAGGTATGTAATAATATTTCACTGTTGTTTTAATATGTGTTTCCCTGATGACATACGATGAAGAGCTACTTTTCATATGCTTTTTGTCCATCTGTACATCATGCTGGTAAGGGTTTCTTTAGGTCTGTAGCCAATTTTTAATGGGATTATTCATTTTCTTATTGTTGATTTTGAAGTTCTTTGCATACTTCGTGTAACAGCGCTTTATGTGATGTGCCTTTTGCAAATATCTTCTCTCAGTCTGTGACTTGTCTTCTCATTCTAATGACATTGGATTTTGAGGCACATAAGTTTCTAATATTATTATAGTCTAGTTTTTCCATTGTTTCTATAGTGGATTATGCCTTTGGTATTATATCTAAAACATTACTGTCTTGCCAAATTTCATCGAGATTTTCTCCTGTTATTTTCTAGAAATTTTATATTTTTGTATTTTACATTTAAATCTGTGAACTACTTTAAGTTAATTTTTTGTGAAAAATGTAAAGTCTGTCTGAATTCATTATTTATTTACTTTTTTTTTTTGTATGTGGAAATCAAGTAGTTCCAACACCATCTGTTGAAAAGAATCTCTTTGCTCCATTGCTTTGCATTTTCTCCTTTGATAAATACCAATTGACTACATTTCTGTGGAGTTTTGTCTGGGCTGTCTATTTTGCTCCATTGATCTATTTGTCTATTCTTTCACCAATACCACACTTTCTTGGTTACTCTAGCTTTGTAGTAAGTTTTGAAGTCAAGTAGTGTTGATTTTCTGACTTTGCTCTTCTCCTTATTAAATGGCTATTCTGGGCCTTTTTCCCTCTACCTGTAAACTTAGAATCAGTTTGTTAATATCTATGAAGTAACTTGCTGAGATTTTGATTGCGATTGTGTTATATTGATAGATCTAGTTGTGAAGAACTGACGTACTGACAATACAGAGTATTCCTTCTCATGCATGTAAAGCACCTCTCCATTTATTCAGTTCTTTTTGATTTCATGCATTAGAGTTTTCCTCCTATATATCTTGTAAATAATTTGTGAGATTTATACCTATGTGTTTCATTTTTTATGCCAATGTAAATGTTAATGTGTTTTTAATTTCAAATTTCATTTGTCCATTGCTGGTATATAGGAAAGATTGACTTTTGTATACTAATCTTGTATCCTGCCACCTTTTAATAATTGGTTATTAGTTCCAGGATGTGTTTTGCTGATTCTTTTGGGTTTTCTGCATATACAATCATGTTCTCTGTGAACACGACAGTTTTATTTCTTCCTTCCAAATCTGTACATTTTATTTCCTTTTCTTATAATATGGCATTAGCCGAAACTTCTACTATGTTGTTGGAAGAGAGTGGTGAGAGGGGACGTCCTTGCCTTGTACCTGTTCTTAGCTGGAAAGGTTCATGTTTGTCACCATTAGTATGATGTGAGCTGTACATTTTCTGTAGATATCCTTTATCATGTTGAGGAAGTTCCCCTCTATTACTAGTTTACCAAGAGTTTTTATTACGAATGGGTGTTGGATTTTATCAAACATTCTTATTGCATCTATTGATATGACAGTGTGATTCTTCTCTTTTATCCTGTTGATGTGATGGACCACATTAATTTATTTTGAAATGCCGAACCAGTCTCGCATACCTGAGATAAATTCCACTTAGTTGTGGTCCATAATTTTTTTATGTATGGTTGGATTCAATTTGCTCATATTGTGTTGAGGATTTTTGCTTCTATGTTTATGAGAGGTGTGGTCTGACGTTTCTTTTCTGTAATGTCTTTGTCTGCTTTTCATATTAGGGTAATGTTGGCCTCAGAATTAGTTAGGAAGTATTCCCTTTGCTTCTATCCTCTGAATGAGATTGTATAGAATTGGTATAATTTCTTCCTTAAATGTTTGTCAGAATTCACCAGTGTACCCTTCTGGGCCTGGTGTTTTCTATTTTGAATGAATGTTAATTATTAAGTCAATTTCTTTAATAGACATAGGGGAATTCAAATTGTCTATTTCTTCTTGTGCAAGTTTTGGCAGATACGTCTTCCTTTCAAGGAATTTCTATTTCATCTGGGGTATCGAATTTGCAGACATGAGTTGTTCATAGCATTCTTTTATTGTATTTTAATGTTATGAGATCTGTAGTGATGTCCCTGCTTTCATTCATCACACTAGTAAATTACCTTGTATTTTCTTAGCTAGCCTGGCTGGAGGCTTATCAATTTTGTGGATCTTTTCCAATAACCAGCTTTTGGTTTTGTCGATTTTCTCTATTAATTTCCTGTGTTCTATTTCATTGATCTCTGCATTGATAATAATTTTATTATTTTCCTTCTTATTTTGGACTCATCTTGCTTTTCTTTTTCTAGTTTCCTAAGGTGGAAGCTTAGACTATTGAATTTAGATTTTGTTCATCTTAGGATATGCATTCAATGTTATAAATTACACTGTAAGCACAGTTTTGGCTTCATCACACTAATATTAAAAAGTTGTGTTTTTATTTTCATTTTCTTCAAAATATTAATTTGTTTTTAGTTCTCTCTTCCTTGACTCATGCGTTAATTAGAAGTGTGTTGCTTAATCTCCATGTATTTTAGGATTTTCCAGTATCTTTCGTTATTGGGTTCTTGTTTAATTCCATGGTGGTCTGAGAGCAGATATCGTAGGATTTCAGGTCTTTTAAATTTGTTAAGGTGTGTTTTATGGCTCCTGTGCTGGTGAGTGTTTCATGAGAAGAATGCGTAATCTGCTGTTACTGTATGAAGTAGTCTATAGATGTCAATTGTATCTGGTTGACTGATGGTGCTGTTGAGTTCAAGAATGTCCTTAATGATTTTTTGCTGGTTGGAGGTGTCCATTTATGAGTAGAGCACTAAAATCTTCAACTATCTTCAACTCTAATAGGTGTAAAGGTGTGTTTTATGGTCCAGAATATGTTCTACGTTGGCGAATTTTCCATGTAAGCTTGAGAATAATGTGTAATCTGCTATTGTTGGGTTAAGTAGTTGATGTTAATTTTATCCAGTTAATTGATGCTGTTGTTCAGTTCAACTATGTGCTTACTGATTTTCTTTCTGTGGGATCTGTCCACTTCTAATAGAGGGGTGTTGAGTGCCCAACTTTGATAGTTGATTCTCTATTCTTTTTACAGTTCTATCAGTTTTTCTTTTATATATATTTGATGCTCAGTTGTTAGGGGCATACGCATTAAGGATGGTTATGTCTTTTGGAGTACTGACTTCTTTATTTTTATGTAACATTTCTCTTTATCTCTGATACTTTCCTTTCTCTAAAGTCTGCTGTGTCTGTAATTAATACAGATACTTCTAGTTTCTCATGATTATTGTTATCACATTGTATTTTCTACATTCCTGTTTCTTTTAATCTATGTGTCTTTATATATAAAGTGAGTTTCTTGTAGCAACGTGTATTTGGGTCTTGTTTTCTCATCCACTTTTACAGTCTACCTTTCATTGGCATTTAATGTGATAATTTATATTTAGTTAATATCTATTATATTTGTTATTATTTTACTATTTTCTATTTGTTGAGCTTGTTCTTTGTTCTGATTTTTCCACATTCTTTCTGCATTTTGCTTTTTAATTTTTTTATATTTCCAAATTATTCTCCTGTAACCATCTTTTTAATTTAAAACTCAAAAGGAATATTATTAATTTGACACATTAATTAAAATCTGTCTTCTGGTTTTTCTTAGATTCTCATCTTCTGGCATATCATGGTGTTAGAATTCTGTAAGCACTTTTTCCTACCTTCTACTACAATTTCAGGTTCATTTCTACTCTTCTTTTTTGTTCACCTCTCCCTTTTTTTCACCAAATAGAGACCTCTCCAAAAATACAGTCTTCAATTCTTCTGCCTTTATCACTCTTTGTTAAGTCATAGAGAATTCCAGATTTTCTCTTTGTAACTCCAGCTATCAGCTTTACACTGATCATTTCGAAGATCCATTTCCAGCCCTGCCTCCAGAATACCACTCTTGAATGCCGCATCTCTACCTCACATTCAACATCTCAAAAATCATACTGATCACATCTCCCCTCAAGCCTGTTCTCCTCTCAACTTCACTACTTGTGTCAATTTACTTCCCAGTCAAAACACATCATTGAAGCCTTTTTTTTCCTCTATATATATTTAGCCAAGTGTTATGTATTTTCCATTTCTCTTTTGAATAATCTCTCGCGGCATCCCTTTCTTTCCACTATCATTATCTCAATTTAGTCCCTTATCATTTTGTGTTTAGACTTTGAAATAGCCTCCTTGTTATTCTCACCACAGTGATCTCTTCTCATGGTCCCTTAAATATATTTTCTTGCTGCTCAACATTGTCTGGAATTTGGGTTAAGAATGCAAAATCTTCTGCTCTACCCCAAAATGCAGTATCAGACTCTGCTTTTAACAAGACTGCAAAATGATTCATATGTTTACCAAAGTTTGTAAAGCTTTTTGCTTATTTGTACCATGGTGCCCCCTCACCTAAAGGGTCATCTCTTTTCTAGTCAAACTCCCCAACCTCAGAGTTGTCCTCTCCATGAAACTGTCTCATACCATTCCAATTCACCATGCTCACTCTTTCACAGAACACCATTTGCAAGTTTCCACTTATTTTGGCACTTAATAGTTTATTTCTCTTTTCTCAGAACATGTTTACCTTCCCCAACTAAATTGCAATTGCCTAAGCAAAGGTTTGACTTGCTTTCCCTATACACCTGGATAGATGATCGAATAAACTATTTCAATATTTTTTAGGCTGAAGATCATTTGAATGTTTTCATATTTTAGAAATAGTTGATTTTCTTTTATACCATATCCTACTGACTCTTTAAAGTTTATTTTGTGCCTCGGAAGAATATAAATATATATTTGTCTCCCTAAATAACATGATTGAAACATTTGCTACTTGTACTAGATTTTCCTAAAATATAACTAAGAATCATTGATTTATCTCTATGTTCCAAACACTTTCAATTTATTGTATTTAAACCTTGATACCCAGCAAGGAAATGTGTTCTATTGTTTTCCAGATGCATTTTACGGATGAAAAAATTGAGGCAGAGAAAAGTTAACAATCTTTCCTAAGGTCACACAGTGGTAAGTCGTGGAGCCAGGCTGGAAATTCGTAGTGATTCTTAACCATTGTGCTATTGATTCCAATTAATCAAAATTATAGGAGAAGTTAAGAAATGTAAAGGTTAATTATAACATGACTGTAAGACATTTGATTCTTTTTGAAAGAAATTAAGTAGGTATAGAAAAGACTCTACTTTTAGAATGTTAGGTAATTCTTCTTCATTACTATTTATGCATATGTGTGACTCTATAGCAGCATCTCAGTTGCTTTTAATGTTAAGCTAGAAGAGTTAAATGGTAATTATTTATTTACAACCTTCAGAATTTACTCTTACTTGGATATGTGTCAAGTTTATTGCCCTCAGATAACTAATATTCTACAGAGAGTATTTTTTCTGAGAAATCTATACCAGAATAATGATGTATTGACTAACATAAATACCCTATGGCAATGTTGTGATTACTAGAAAATCTAAAGTAACCTGAACCTTTAACAACAAAATTAAACTTAATAAGAAAATGGTGCAAAGGTCAAGGAATAACCCAACCAATATCTTCTTCACACCTAAAGCATTACAGAAAGAGAAATTTAAATTGATAATTACATTCAATAGTATTTCAGAAGAATACATAGAACAGAAGAATATGTAAAACAAGCCTCTCCATGACCTATATATTTCATAATGTATATTCTTTTTAATAGCCTACTTCACAATAGGAAATGGTAGAGCTTGGGAGCCTGGCAGGCCTGAGGCTGAATCTCAACTAACTATTAACTTTGGACAAGTCAGTTAACTTCTTAGGATGCCAGTTTCTTAAACTGAAAAGTACAGAGAAAATGTCTCTGTTGCTAGGCTTTCTAAGAATAAGTGTATAATGTGTGTAAATTTCCTTAAGATGTTTAAAATATTATAGCTAGCATTACCACTTCGGGCATAGTAGTAATCAGTCATGTCACAAAGCTTACAAATAGGGAAAGTAACATACTTTTAGAAAGTTCCTATATAGTGACTTTAGCAAGACAACAAAATAGGAAGCCCCAGCCTTTCTTTCCCAACAGAGACATAACTTAACAATAATATACTGTCTAAAAATCCTTTAGGAGGACTCCAAAAACTACTTAAAAAGTCATAACATCCCAGGCAACAGCAAAGTCAAGACCAACCACATTAAAATGTATAAGAAAAGTTATTACATGTCACCCATAATAGCCTTTCCCCCAAGCCAGCTCAGAAACAACTCTAAAAAAATGGAGACCTAAGAAGTATGTGGCAAATAATCAAAAAAATCATCTTAAAGAAGCTCAATGAACTGTAGGAGAAAACAGTCAACTCAATAAAGTCAGGAAAATGATACATGAACAAAATGAAAATATAAACAAAGAGATTAATACTTTTTAAGGAACAAGGCTTTAGGAATTGAAGAATACAATAACTAAACTGAAAAATTCACTAGGAGGGTCCAACAGTAGACTTGTTCAAACAGAAGAATCAATGTTTGGGCAGGCAGCTAAGAAAGTATTTTAAAAAGTCATGGAATTGGATTCATTTGGAAGATGTGGACTAGTTAAAAGCAGGGTTCACCTCCTCTCAGGTCCACATTGAAATTCAAACCAAATTATAAAATAATCAACGTGGAGAATCACCTGAAGTCCAGTTGATCAAAGGATCTGCAGCTGATAACATAAAGGAGGCACATTAAAGCCTATAGGAGAGGCAAAGTCACCAGTCAGAGCTAGACCTGCACCCTCTGGTGGTGGAGGATCACCAGTAGGGAAAGCAAGGCTTCGGAGGCTCCCCTGAAGGAGAGGGGGGTCCTGGCCTCATTCGGGGCTCCCCAGCCCAGGGTCCCAGCCCAGAAAAGATGATTCCAATAACTTAGACTGTAAAAACCAGAGGGGATTTTGGCTATCTGGGTGAGATGGAAGGATGGATACTGAAACCCTAGATGCCCCTTTAAAGGACCCACACACAGGCTTTCTGACCTGCAGACACTTACCAGGGATACTGGTGGTGGGTCAAAGTCTCATGCAGGATTCATACCGAGAAAGTCTGCATTACCTGGCACCAGAAAAAGGGATGGAAGTGCAGCCACCATTGTGTCTTAGTTTTGACCCCTTACCCAGCAGATCTGGCTAGCTTGACTGTGCAGACCCTTCCCATAGGACCATTAGAAAGCACTGGCCTGCAAAGATCAGCCAGCCACATCCAACCTGCAGATTTCCCTGGACTTTTGCTAGATGGCTGCCATACCCTATGCCAATTCAGAGCCAAGCTTTCCCAGCTGGCCGCCAGTCATTTCCATGATAGATTCAGGCAGATCACTGTTGCCAACATGAACTTGGGCAGATCTTGGGGATTGGTGGCCAAGTCCCAGACAGCAGCTGGTCTTGCCATGATCTGGGACTTCTGCAGGAATGTGCGAATGGTTACCAAAGTTGCAGCAAGATTGAGTCTGTGTTGATCTGACTGCCATTGTCTCTCTGATAATCCACCCCACCCTACCCACAAATTGCTTCAGGCAGCCCATTGATGTGAACTGCCACAGCCCTGCCCCTTCTTGCCACCACCCATCTCCCAATCTACACAGGCTACAAACTTTGGCTAGCACAAGGTGGGCATTGCATGGAAATCAGTTGCAAGCAACCTCTGCTTCCTGCAAGAGTTGCATTAGTGCATCCAGGGAGCTCAGGGGTCTGTGGGACCACCCCAGATGGCAGCCGGTCGCACTGTGATCTGTGACTACAGTAGGACTGCCCAGACATAGAAGTTTCAGCAAAACTAAGGCTGTACTGGCCTGATGCCCCTTGTCTCCCTGAAATCCCACTTCACCCAAGCCACAAAGTGCCTGCAGCCCATTGACAGGCAGCCTCCTGTGCCCTACTTGGCTCTGTGATTGTGCAGTCAGCACAGGCAACAGGTCTTAGCTACCTCAGTGAGTGAATTTCAGGGAAAAGAAGTGTGGGCAGACCACTGCTGCCTATACAAGCTTCAATATCTCTCGAGGGGATTGTAGGAGTTTTTACTGGCCAGACATCCCTTGAATTTCTGAGCTCCCGCCCTATCCAATACACAAACTGCTCACCGTATATTGATAGGCAGTTGCCCTTGCCCTGGGGAGGTGCATTCAGGCCCAAGATGGGCAGCAGCTGACTTTGCTACAATTGGAAACTTGTACATGGAACCACAGAGACAGCGCTGGTATGTTAAACTGACACTGCAGTGGCAGGGAAATTTATTTAATACACCCAGGAGACTGCCGGAGTCCCTGTGCCACCCAACACACATATCACCCAGAGTCTTTTCCAGTTTCAGAGATTTATGGGCAACTGACAAGCAGTGTCAAACCTAGAGGAGCACTGGCCCCTCTGCTAAAATATCCTAGGTCAGGGACAGGGATAATGGGACCGCTGCCTACAGCGTTGTCTATTCCCTTTACCTATAGATCCAGCATAGGTAACAACCATCTGTGGATCACTTTTTAATTCCCTCCAGTAGCCCTGAACAATCAAAACCAGCGGCTGACCTTGGACTACTGCGGATTCCCTCTCAAGAGGCCACAAAACCAATGCACCTGGAGGCTGGCACCAGACCACAACAAAGCAATTCCTGACTAGTCTCATTAGTGGTACACACAAAGGGTGGTTGCAACAAGTACACAAGCCTGGTAGAGCAAATCCCACTCAGTGGGGTCAGCCTCTACACAGCAACTCTTATCCTGTGGGTGCAGCCAATTCCCACAGTTAGTCAGCCTGAGTGTCAATTCCATCCACTGATGTACTAACGACAATAATGGCTTGGCAACAACAGATGATCACACATAACCCACACAAAGATCATGTCCAGAGCCCCCAGAATAGGGTATCAGGGAGAGTATACCAATGGGCCACACATGACACCTTCCACATTAGGACATCTAGCTAAGGTTGAGATATGAAACAAATATTCCTGACACATAGAAACAAACACAGAGAGGCTAATAAAATGAGAAAAGAAACATGCCACAAGTAAAACAACAGGATAAAACTCCAGAAAATAAGCTAAATGAAATGGAGGCAAGCAACCTACCAGAGACAGAGTTCAAAATAATGGTAATATATTTAAATTTGATTAATTTAAATGTAAATGTTAGAGACACATGAGGCTAGTGTCTACCATATGAAACAATGTATCTCTAAGTGATCTTATCCAGTCTAAAACATGGCTTCCAAATTATATCCTCTGCATATCTTAATAATGTATCTGACTATTTGCTCAGCATTTCAATATGTATGTCTAAAAGGCATCTCTGTTTAATCTATCTAAATTTCTGATTTTCATCAAAAGTCAGTGCCTTCCCTTGTAGTTCCCTCTTTACTAAAGCATACTTCTGTATAGCTATACTCCATAACCTATCAATATAAAATTCATAACATTTTTACCTTCAAAAATCTACAAATTTTCACCAAATCTAGAACTGTACCTTAGTTAGAGAGACATTCATTTTTTTTACAAATTAAAAATCAAATAGTTTTATGAATAAATCAAAACTATCCATCTAGCTTCTCTCTTATACAACCTGAATAAAGAAATATGTATGTGTGTAAAAATAATAATAATAACAATGGTTTTAAGGATGCTCAACAAACTTAGGTGGAGAATGGATAAGCACAAGGAGAACCTCAATAGAGAGATAGTAAAAGACATAGAAATCATAAAAAAGAACCAGACATAAATGAATATAATAACTGAAATGAGGAATACATTAAAAGGATTCAACAGTAGATTGGATGAAGCAGTAGATTGAATCAGTAAATTGGAAGACAAAGTAGCAGAATACACCCAATCAGAACAACCAAAATAAAAAAGAATTTAAAAAATAAGGATAGTGTAAGAAATCTCTGGGACAAAATGAAGCATAATAATATCCAGATCACAGGAGTACCTGAAGGAGAAGAGAGAGAGCAAGTGATTGAGAATCTATTTGAAGAAATAATGAGAGAAAAATTCCCTAACCTGGCAAAGGATTAGACATATAAGTTCAGGAAGCACAAAGAGTCCCAAACTAAAGGAATACAAACAGAGCCACACCAAGACACATCATAATTAAAATGCTAAAGGTCAAAGACAAAGAGAGAATCTGAAAAGCAGCAAGAGACAGGCAGCTAGTTACCTGCAACGGTACCCCCAAAAAATGTCTGCTGACTTTTCAATGGAAAATTGCAGGACCGAAGGGGATGACAAGTAATATTCAAAGTTATGAAAAACAAGAATCTACAACCATGAATACTCTACCCAACAAGGCTTTTGATTAAAACAGAAGGTAAGATAAAGAGCTTTCCAGACAGGAAAAAGTTTAAGGAATTAATCACCAACAAGCCAGTATTACAAGAAATGTTAAAGGGACTTCTGTAAAAAGAGAAAGGGTAAAAGAGAAAATAGAAATAACAACTATGAATAATAAAATGGCAGCAACGATGTACCTTTCAATAATCACTTTAAATATAAATGGATGAAATGCTCCCATTGAAAGACATAGGGTAGCCAAATGGATAAGAAAACAAGACCCATGCATATGCTTGTCTACAAGAGATGCACTTCAGATCAAATGACACTCACAGACTGAAAGGGATGGAAAAAAGATATTTCACACAAATGGAAATGAAAAAAAAAAGCTGGGGTAGCAATTTATATCAGATAAAGTATACTTTTAAACAAAGGTTATAAGAGACAAAGAAGGGCATTACATAATGTAAAGAGATGGATAAATCAAGAGGACATAAGCCCTAGTAAACATATATACACTCAACATAGGAACACCTACATACACAAAGCAATTATTTACTGACATAAAAGAAGAGATCAACAGTAATACACTCATAGTAGGAGACTTTAACACCCCATTAACACCAATGGACAGATCTTCCAGGCAAAGAATCAATAAGGAAACAATGGGCTTAAAAGACACACTAGATTAGATGGATTTAATAGATATTTTCAGAGCATTTTACCTAAAAGCAGCAAAATATATATTTTTCTCAAATGCACATGAAACATTTTCCAGGATAGACCACATGTTAGGACACAAATCAAGTCTCAATAAATTTAAGAAGATTGAAATCATATCAACGTTCTTCCCTAATCACAATGATATGAAACTAGAAATCAACTGCAAGAAAAAAACTGGAAAATACACAACCATGGAGGTTAAATAACATGCTACTAAACAATGAATGGGTTATTAATGAGATCAAGGAAGAAATCAAAAGACACCTAGAGACAAATGAAAATGAAAACATAACAACTCAAAATCTATGGAATAGTGAAAGCAGTCTAAGAAGGAATTCATAGCAATACAGGCCTACCTCAAGAAACAAGAAAAAGCTCAAATAAACAATCTAACTTTACACTTAAAGAACTAGAAAAAGAACAGCAAACAAAGCCCAAAGTGAATAGAAAGAAGGAAATAATAAAGATCAGAGTGGAAATAAATGAAATAGAGTCTAGAAAACAATACAAAAAATTAATGAAACCAAGAGCGGTTCTTTGAAAGGATAAACAAAATTGACAGACCCTTAGCCATTCATCAAGGAAAAAAGAGAGAGGACTCAAATAAATAAAATCAGAAATGAAAGAGAAGAAATAACCATGAACTCCACAAAATACAATGGATCATAAGAAAATACTACAAGCAATTATACACCAACAAATTGGACAATCTGGAAGAAATGGACACATTCCTAGAAACATAATATTCCAAGACTGAGTGAAGAAAACAGAAAATCTGAACTGACCGATTACCACCAATGAAATAGAATCAGTAATCAAAAACCTCCCAAAAAACAAAAGTCCTGGACCAGATGGCTTCATAGGTGAATTTTACCAAACATTCAAAGAAGAATTATCACCTATTCTTCTCAAACTATTCCAAAAAATTCAAGAAGAGGGAAGGCTCCCTAACTCCTTTTATGAGGCCATCATTACCTTGATTCTAAAACCAGGCAAAGGCATTACAAGAACAGAAAACTATAGGCTGATTTTCTTATGAACATTAATGCAAAAATGCTCAACAAAATATTAGCAAACCAAATTCAGCAATACATTAAAAACATCATACACCATGATGAAGTTGGATGTATTCCTGGGATGCAAGTTTGGTACAATATCTGCAAATCAATTAATGTGATACACCACATTAACAAATAGAAAGATAAATAGATGCAGAAAAAGCGTTTGACAAAATCCAGTACCTATTTATGATCAAAACTCTCAGCAAAATGAGAATAGAGGGAGCATACCTCAGCATAATAAAGACCATATATGACAAACCTACAGCTAACATCATACTCAATGAAGAAAAGCTAAAAGTGTTTTCCTTAAGGTCAGGAACAAGACAAGAATGCCCACTTTTACACTCTTCTTCAACACTGTATTGGAAGTGTTAGCCACAGCAATAAGAAAGAGAAATAAAAGGTGTCCGAATTGGAAAGGAACAAGTAAAACTCTCGTTATTTGCCAATGACATAATACTATATAGAGAGAAGCCTAAAGATTCCACCAAAAGAACTGTTAGAACTGATCAATGAATTCAGTAAAGTAGCAGGTTACAAAATAAATATTCAGAAGTCAGTGGCTTTTTTATACACCAATGATGAACTTTCAGAAAGAGAAATGAAGAAAACAATCCCATTTACAATTGTATCAAAAACTATAAAACACCTAGGAATCAAATTAACCAAGGAGGTAAAAGACCTATTCTCTAAAAATTGTAAGTAATTGAAAAAGAAATTGAAGAAGATACAAATAAATGGAAGCATACCATGCTCTAGATAGAAAGAATCAACATAATTAAAATGGCCATACTACCCAAAGCAATCTATGGATTCATGCAATCACTATCAAAATACCAATGGCATTTTTCAGAGAGCTAGAACAAATAATCCTAAAATTTATATGGACCCATAAAAAACCCCGAATAGCGACAACAATTTTGAGAAAGAAGAACTAAGTTGAAATCACACTACCTGATTTCAAACTATACTATAAGCCTACAGTAATCAAAACATCATGGTACTGGCATAAAAACAGATATATTGATCAATGGAACAGAAAAGAGAGCCCAGAAATAAATCCACACCTATATATTCTCTTAATATATGACAAAGGAGGAAAGAATATACAATGGTGTGAAGACAGTTCTACAATAAATGGTGTTGGGAAAACTGGACAGACACATGCGAAAAAAGAAACTGGACCATCTTCTCACATCATATATAAGAATAGATTCAAAATGAATTAAAAGACTTAATGTAAGACCCAAAACCATAAAATTTTTAGAAGAAAACATAAACAGTAAACTCTCTGATATTACTAACAGGAATTTCTTTTTAGATATATCTCCTTGGGCAAGGGAAACAAAAATAAAAATAAACAAATGGAACTACATCAAACTAAAAAGTTTTTGTACAGCAAAGAAAACAGTCAACAAAACAAAACAAAAAATAACCAACTGATTGGGAGAAGATATTCACTAACGATACATCTAATAAGAGGTTAATATCCAAAATACATAAAGAACTCATACAATTCAATAACGGAAAATAAACAATCCAATTAAAATATGGGCAGAAGACCTGAACAGATACTTATCCAAAGAGGAAATGCAGATGGCCAATAGACATATGAAAGGATGCTCAGGGTCACTAATCATCATAGAAATGCAAATTAAAATCACAATCAGATATCATCTCACACATGTCAGAATGGCAATCATCAATAAATCAAAGAACAAGTGTTGGTGAGGATGCGGACAAAAGGGAACCCTCACGCATTGTGAGTAGGATTGCAAATTGGTACAGCCGCTATGGAAAATGGTCTGGGTATTTTTCCTAACTAAAAAAATTATTTGTAAAGATCTATATACCCCAATATTCATGACAGCATGATTTACAATAATAGCCAAGATATGAAAGCATCCTAAATGCTCATCAACAGACAACTGGATAAAGAAGGTATGGTTCATATATACAATGGAATATTACTCAGTCATTAAAAAAAATGAAATCTTACCATTTGCAATGACATGGATGGACCTAGAGGTTATTATGCTGAGTGAAATAAGTCAGAGAAAAATAAATACTATACAATTTCACTTATATGTAGAATCTAAGGAACAAACAGAACTAATCAAACTGACACCAATATAGAGGACAATTTTGTGATATAGAGAGGATGGGAGGGCTGGGAGAATGGGGTGAAGGATTAAAGAAGTACAAATTAATAATTGATAGATGGTGATGGGGCTGGGGAGCACAGCATAAGGAATCAGTTAGGATTAACAATATATTGGCGAGGTGGAAAACCAGAGGAAAGAAGGGGCAATTAGGGGGACTATTTTATAAACTCTATAAATGTTTAACCAAAGTACTGCATACTTGAAACTAATAAAAAAAAAAGTCGTGGAATTTAAAAAAAAAACAAACAAACAAGAATCAGCAAAAGAATAATGACTCAAAGATAGATCATTTGAAATTATCAAGGCACAGAAACAAAAAGGAAAAAGAATGAAGAAAAGTGGAAAAAATCTAAGGAACTAATGGGACACATATAATATGTACATTATGTAATTAGAAGAATAAGAGAGAGGCAGAGAGCACATTTAAGAAATAAGTATCAACTACTTTCCAAATTTTAGGAAGGAAACAGACAACCAAATTCAATAAACTGAAAAGTTTCCAAATAAGATGAACCCAAAGAGGCCCACACCAAGACACATTATAATCAAACTGTCTCTCAGCTTTTGGTTATCTGGGAAGGTTTTCATTTTTTCTTCATTTTGAAGGACAGTTTTATCGGATACAGCATTCTTGGCTGACATTATTTTTTCAGCACTTTTAATATGTCAGCCCACTCTCTTCTGACTTGTAATGTTTCTGCTGAGAAATTCACTGATAACCTTATGGGAGTGCCCATGTTGAGTTGCTTTTCTTTTGCCTCTCTCATAAATTTTCTCTGTGTCTTTGATGTTTAATAGTTATATCACCAGTAGACCTGCCTTACAAAAAATACTAAAGTGAGTCTTTAGTGTTACAACAAAAGGATGCTAGACAGCCACATAAAAACATGAAAATATAAAGCACTCTGATAGAAGTAAATATAGACAAATACTGAATAATGATAGGGTATAAATCAATTTTAATTCTGAATTAGAACTTAGAACAAAAACACAAAAATAGCTATAATTATAAAACTATAATAAACAAAATATAGAAGATTTGTGACATTGATAACATAAAGAGGAAAGATGTAAAGGAGTAGAGTTTTTCTATACAGTTGAAGTTAAGTTATTATCAGTTTAAAATATCTACAAATCAACAATAACAAAATAATGTTATTAAACAGTGGTGAAGAACTTAATAAACATTTCTACAAAGAAAATATACAAATGACCAACAAGAATATAAAAAAGTGCTCAACATCACTAATCACCAGTAAAATGCAAATCAAAACCACAATGAGATATCACCTCACATCCATTAGGGTGGCCACACACACACACACACACACACACACAGAGAAAATAACAGGAAATGGTAAAAGATGTAGAGAAACTGAGCCCTTATTACTGTAAGCAGAAATGTGAAATGGTGCCACCACTATGAAAAACATGATGGAATTTTCTAAAAAAAATAAAAAATAGAATTACCATGTGATCCAATAATCCTTCTTCAATTCCCAAAAGAACTGAAAGCAGGAATCATATAGATATTGCACATGGGTTCATTGCAGCATTACTCATAACAGTCAAAATATGGAAGCAATCTAGATGTCCATCAATGGGTGAATGTATAAAGTCAATGTGCTCTGTACATACAATGGAATAATATTCATTATTAAAGAAGGGAAGCCTGTCATATGCTACAACATGGATGAACTTTGAGGATGTGATGCTAAGTTAAATAAACCAGCCACAAAAAGACAAATACTGCATGATTCCACTTACATGAGGTATCTAAAGTAGTCAAACTCTTAGAAACACAGAGTATAAGGGAGTAGAGGGAAAAGAGGAGTTTTATTCAATAGGTATAGTTTCAATGTAGCAAGACATATTGCATAGCATTGTGCATATAGTAACACTACTGGACCATTTAAAAATGGCTAAAATAAAAAATTTTATGTTGTGTTTTCTTACCACATTAAAATATGTACATATGGCAAATTTTAATAAAATAAGTCTCCAGTTATTTCAAAAACAAAGATAATTAGAAGATAGGCTAAAAGGATTTGATGATACTGGCTGCAACTGGGAATTCTCAATAACTATAGTTTAAAATGGACCAGTCTTAATAGTTTATCACAGCAAAGCAGAAAAGGGACTTCCTGCTTAATTCCAAAAGTTCTTCTCACACCCTGTATCTTTTCCTAGAAAAGCTATTATAATGGTACCACATAAAAATCTTTAAAATGTCTCCTAAGTTCCCTATATTGCCTTTAAGAACTAAAGATAATTTAAATAGGTTTTTTTCATTTCCATCCAATTTTATGTCTGCCGGGTAACAGTAGTGAACTAAGATAACTATTATATCAAAAATGTGTTAAATGATTGTGTTAAATAATTTCTCAAGTTTCCCCTAAAGCATGGATAATTATGCATGTTATGAAGTGAGTTTTTATCCTGAATAAAGTAGAACATGAAACAGAATTTAGTGATAAAAATGGCTAGGCTATCAGCCCTATAATGTCCTGGTTGTCATGGATGTTGAGAGCTGAGTTGTTACATTAACGCTTGCCCAGAGTTTTATGGGTTCATTGTGAGTTGTTTTGTTTCTTTAGAATTTAGCCCCTTGGTACATATAGTGGACATTTGTGTGTTTCTTATTGAGAAAAGACATTAGGAAGAACCAGGAGAGTAGTGAAGACCACTAGCCACATCACAGGAATTGCCTGTGGTATTCATCTTGCTTCGTCCATTAGTGAGCATACAGGGAAGGCTTTTCTTTTCTTTCCTCTTCTTTTTTTCCTTTACCTTTCTTGTCTTTTCTTTCCTTTTCTTTTTTCTTTTCTGTCACAATATTAATAATGTAACATCAAAAGAACTTGTAGTTATAAATCTGGTAGGTGGGAATGTTTTCTATTTTGCTAGTATCATTTCTCAAGCCTTGAGGCTTATAATCAGAACCTACACTTACTTTTATTATTTTATATTACAAAAATGGTCAAATCATAATGTGAAATTAATAGCCAGACTTCTGTGTAAATCTCCATACACAGGTTTTGTGGTATCAGAACTAAAGGTTTTTATTTCTACTATTCCTTTACTGAGTCAGATGCTACTGAATTACTAAATTACAGCTATTTTCACATTGCTACTGCTGAGCCTTCCAACAGAGAATCATCTCATAAATAGTAATTTTGTGTTGGTGTTGATGTCAAGCCAATTTAAAGTAGCTAGAGTAGCTTAACTGGTAAAGTCAAAGGACTCAGTGAAATTCATACCTTTCCTACAAAATAATCTTGAACATGAATCCTGCATCATAGGAAAACTGCCAGAGACAAATGAGGTGAAATACGTAATTGTCAAAAAACAGAGTTTATACACAGACATTATCCAGAAGCCAGTCCTGGGGACCAAGGAGAACGTGGAGTGGGACAGTGTGAAGGTGCCCACGCTGGGTGAGTACTTCGTGAAGACTAAGGCCCCGGCACCCGACGAGGGCTCAGACCTCTTCTACAATGACTACTATGAGGACGGCGAGGCCGAGGCCGAGGCTGAGGCCAAGGCCAACAGCTGCTTCAGGGATGACAAGGATTCTGACAACAGGAGTCCTGACACCGCACATGACAAATATTTCCTGAGTACCCACTATGTGCCTGACACCATGGCCTTACTAGAACTGTAAACATGAAAGACATGATCCCTACCCTTAGGTAGTATAGTGTTCAAAGGAGTAATTAGAAAGGAAATTGTCTGCTTTCTGTTTTAAGTGTGGGAAACATCTTAAGTGAGTGCTATGTGAAGAAAACTTTACTCTTTCTGGTAGGATCAAAGAAGGCTTCTGAACAGAGTGTTTTTAGATGAATTTTGAGAGTCATACTTTAAATAGGTTCTTTTCTACTTTTCCATCCAGTGGAAATGGTGATCAGCTAGGCTACCAGGCATTTACATTGATTATCTCATTTAACCCCATGAGGTAAGTACTATTATGTCCCTCTTTGACAAATGGAGAAACTGAGACTTGGAGAAGTAAGGCAACTTGCCCAGAATCGCAAAGCTAGTAAGAGTATGGAGTTCAGATGAGATTCTAGACAAGCCAATCCTCCGTCCTGCTTTTCTCACTATCTGCACATAGCTGTTTATTCTGGTTGGTAAGGGGGGAAGGACAATGCAGGATGATGAACCATTTCGTACAGCGTTCTGATTACCAGTCAAAGCACCACACCATAATGAGGGGCATGTACCCTCTCCAGGAGCCACCTCGGCCTTTATCTTGCAGATTCTATAGGAAACTTGGGCCTGCTTTTCCCTCATTTCTATGTGTTACCTCTCAGAATCAAAGGATGGAGCCCGGCTCCATCTGGAGTCTTTTAACCAACCATCACAGTCAGAAGGACTTATCTTAACGTTTGGTAGAAGGAATGGATACTGGCAGAACTAGAGGCCCCAATTCTGAGGTGCATCACATTCTCCCTGCTTAGCCCTGACCTTAATATGGCTCTTATCCTATTCACGAAATTTAAGCCTCACCTTGTACCCTATTTCTGGAAACAAATCCTAATGTATTCTCTATTTCAGCAACCTAACTCAGGAATATATCCACGATTCTGCATCCTCCAGCACGGCAAGCCCTCTGTCACATGCTAGCCTAGTTCACTCCCCAGGTTTGCCAGGGTGCTCTATTCTGCCAAAATGAACTACTTCAAACCCACCTCTTTTGAATTCAGAATCATTTAACTTAAACAAAAATAATCTACTTTTAACTATGTTACAGACAGGAAAACCAATAGAGAGAGAGCATGATGAGTTTGAAGCATTAAATCTGGTATATCATGATATCTTAACAAATAGTAATGATATGGACATGGTTTAAAAAGTAATAACCACAGAACTAAACTATTCATTTATGTGAAGTTTTAGAACAGATAAAGCTAGTTATCATGATAGAAGTCAGAAAAATAGTTACCTCTTAGAAGAGAGTCTTTTAATTATAAAGGGGAAAGAAGGAACTTTTAGGGTTATGAGAATGCTCTTTAAATCATCTTGATCTGGTTAATGGTTATACTTAAGATTTGAGCATTTTACTGCATGTAAGTTATGCCTAGATTTTTAAAATTCAAAAATAAAAGAGGGTAGACAGAGTTTGAGAACTGATTCATTGACCTGTTTATGGTTTTCAAATATGTTTATCCTTAACCACTCAATACAGATGAATACACTGATATATTTTTTTTTTGTCTACAAAAGCAGATGTTCCACCTCTCACCATCAAATCCTACTAATATTACTTACTAAAAAAACAAAATTATTTAGTTAAGGTCAAAGAAAGACAAAATTTTCAAAACATTTTCTTCTCTGACCTAAAAAAAGGAAGCAAGCCTAGTAAGATCTGGCAACTGGCAAGAATAAACTAAATTCACCCACATTTTTTGTTATAAAAATTCATTTCTATAAATCTGGCTACATTAAGGTGATTGATATAAATTATAGTTGACATACAATATTACATTAGTTTTAGATGTAAAACAAAGTGATTCAATATTTATATATATTCCAAAGAGACCACCACACTAAGTCTAGTAACTGCCACTGTATAGTTATTATCATATTATTGATTGCATTTCCTATGCTGTACATTATATTCCCATGACTTTTTTTATAACTTGAAGTTTGTACTTCTTAATCCCCTTCACCTTTTATGCTCATCCTTCCATTCCCTTCTCTCTGGTAACCATTAGTTAGTCCTCTGTCTCTGTGACTCTAATTCTGTTTTGTTTTGCTTGTTCATTGTCTTGTTTTTTAGATTCTACACATAAGTGAAATCACATGGTATTTGTCTTTCTCGATCTGACTTACATCACTTACTTAGCATTATACCCTCTAGGTCCATCCATGTTGTCACAAATGGAAAACTTCATTCTTTTTCATTGCTGACTAATATTCCAGTGTGTGTGTGTGTGTGTGTGTGTGTGTGTGTGTGTGTGTGTGTGACATCTTCTTTATCCATTTATCTATCAATGGACACCTAGATTGCTTCCATACCTTGGCTATTGTAAATAATGCTACAGTGAACATAGGGGGCATAAATCTTTTCAAATTATTGTTTTTGATTTCTTTAGATAAGTACCTAGAAGTGGAATTACTAGGTTGTGTGGTAATTCCATTTTTAATTTTTTGAGGCATCTCTATATTGTTTTCCATAGTGGCTGAACCAATTTATAATCTCACTACAATGCATGAGAGTTCATTTTCCTTCACATCCTCACCAACACTTGTGCTTTATTGTCTTTATTATAATAGCCATTCTGATGAGTGTGAGATAATCTCTTTTTGTGGTTTTGATTTGCATTTCCTTGATGAAAGCAATGTTAAACATATTTTTCATGTATCTGTTAGCCATAATTCTTTGGAGAATTATGTATTCAGGTCCTCTGCTCACTTTTTAATCGAATTGGTTTGAGATTTTTTGATGTTGAGCTGTATGAGTTCTTTACATTTTTTGGAAATTAACCCTTCATTGGATATATCATTGCAAATATTTTCTCCCATGCAGTAGCTTGCCTTTTTGTTTCATTGATGGCTTCCTTTCCTATGCAAATACTTTTTAGTTTGATGCACTCATTTGTTTGTTTTTGCTTTGCCTGAGGAGACTTATCTTAAAAAATATTGCCAGGAAAATTGTCAAAGTGTTTACTACCTATGTTTTCTTCTAGGAGTTTTATGGTTTTAGGTTTTTATAAGTAAGTCCTTAATCCATTTGGAGTTTATACTTGTGTATAGTGTAAGAAAGTGGTCTAGTTTCATTTTTTGCATCTGTCCAGTTTTCACAATATCATGTATTGAAGAGACTGTCTTTTAACCACTGTATACTCTTGCCTCCTTTGTCATATAGATTAATTGACATTATAAGCATGAGTTTATTTCTGAGCTCTCTGATCTATGTGTCTGTATTGTGACAGCACTATACTGTTTTGATTACTATAGAAGGTGGTTTATTTTTTCTTGGCCATCTGTAGCCAAGCATTAGTTAGAAAGAAAATTTTTTTTTAAAAATCTCAACATTGTTATGATCTCTTGATGTTCTTAAGTTTTCTCCTCATTATGCTTTTGTCCCCTACTTCAGACTTTAAGTGTTGCTTATTCCTTACATCAAAAAATTTAATATTGCATTTTTAACCTCTAAAATACAAATTATTTTGAGAAGTTCTGTTAAGATATTAAAAACAATTACCAGTTACTTAATTACATTAACTATCATACAACTGCCATATAGAATCACTCTTTGGAACATAAGATCAATGAATTCAATGCCTTTGTGGGTATCATTTAGAAATGACAAAAGGGTAAAATTGTTTTAAACTAAAGTAAATAGAAATAATGCATTACTTAATAATGTATGAACTGAATTCTGATTGCCTGCATAAACACTCATCAATCTTACTATCTTCTAGGGACACAGGATAAAATTCCCTATTACCTGACACAAAATAAATGTGAAAAAGTATTCTATAATTTTTTGGTTTTCAAGTATACTGAACAATTGAAAATTGAAATGTAGTTTTCAATTATTCTCAAAATTGGATTTTGTCACAAGATGACAGGTTATATTTAGAGTATAACAAACTCTTGGCTGGGGCTGGTGAAGTTGTAGCAATCACTAGATTTAATTTTTAAGGGCTTTTTCTCCTCCTCATATCTTTCTCAGAAAAACAAGGTAAAGGTTGGCCCTAAATTTAAATTTTGGCATTGCCTGTATTTTGTTGAATTAGTAAACAAATTTAATGATAGAAATTCTGTTTCATCATGTTTTATAAATTTGAGGTGTGAATAGCTTGTCAAAGAAACTATAGAGTAAGTCTAGTTATAGAGTTAAAATAGAGTGTTGTCTTCGATACAAACTCCTTTACACTTTTTTAACGCAGATCATTGTGACCTTGTAACAACCCAGCATTAGTGACCTCTCTATTCCAATGAAGCACTTGTTAAGACTATGGTAATTATTTGTTAATGTGTCTTCACAATTGAAAAATTGGCTCCACAAAGTAAGGGATGTCTTTTATATATTTATATCTCTAAGGCAATGTGGTCTGATATGTAAAGGATTTCCAACACACAGATGATTGAATAAGTGAATTATCTCTACCTCCTCTATTTTTCTATTAATACCTGATTCTCTCCAAAAAAATTACCACTTTATTTTTCATTTTTCCCTCAATGTCTGTAA
This sequence comes from Eonycteris spelaea, assembly GCA_003508835.1. NCBI lineage: Eukaryota > Metazoa > Chordata > Mammalia > Chiroptera > Pteropodidae > Eonycteris > Eonycteris spelaea. The sequence goes on along the minus strand of PUFA01000127.1, from coordinate 2,583,231 downwards.
CTCTGACTTTCTCTTGCAAATGTATTCTATAACATTCTTGGGCCCTAGACTTTAGTTTTAATTGGTTTTGTTTTTCATTCCATACTAATTTCATTAAGTCTCTCATCTTACTAACCTGTATTGTACCCTTCTACAGTGGCCTTAAAATTGAAATCATTAAGTCAAATCTTTTCCACAAAATATTAGAATCTGAAGGCTGGAGAAACCTTAGCTATCATCTAAGTCCACCCCTTCATTTGCCAGGAAAGAAAACTGAGAACTACAGAAAATAAGCAACTTGCCTCAAGTCATAAATTATTTTTTCTCAGTCTTGCTTTTTTTTGAGTCAAAATTACAACTCAATACTTCTGTCAAGAATTTGTCTCATTAGAGAGATAAGAAATTAAGGGCTAGACAAAATGAAAGACAATTTGGAAATAGAGCTGCCCTCACAAATAATAAAAATGAGCAGCAGCCCTCATTATGGTAAGCCTAAGACAAGAACACTGTGTAAGGTAGTGATGCCAACTGCATGCCTAAGTGCCTGAAGTACTCCAACAGGAAACTAATGCATTAGTACTCCAAAATGTGGACTATAGCAGAACGTGTGGGTTTTTTCTTCTTTCTTTTCCAAATTTTCTATAATCAATAGGCATAATTTTTATGACCAGATAAAATTAACTCTATTTTTCATAGACAGGCTTTTTAAATGTTTATTTCAGAATTCCTTATTAAATGTTAATACATCCTTTGTAGGATAAATCTCTTGAGAGTCACATAACACCTCATCAGGTCACTTGCCAACCAGATTATTTATGGAGCATCATTCTGAGAAAACAGAATACTAGAGTGGTTTGGGGGAGTGAGAATGACAGCACATGTGAAGAGGCTAAAAAGAAACAGAAAGGACACACCAAAGATAAACCTTACTTGTCTTAGAGTTTGGCCTAAAGCAGAAGATAACAAAAAAGTGGCCCAAAGGCCAAATCCAGCCACCAGCCATTTTTGTAGATAAATTAACTACAACATAGTCATGCTCATTTGTTTACATATTGTCTATGGTGGCTTTCTTGCTGTAATAGCAGAGCTAAGTAGTTGAGACAAATCATATGGCCTGCCTGCTTGTTACAGAAGGACCTATGGAATCACCATCCAGATGATGTGGCCTCTTATCCAAGGTCACCCCATCCTGTGGGCTTCAAAGAGAATACCATGCCTCCACTCAGTGCATAAAGCATGCTGACAGAGGCCTTCCTTTACACATATCTGCCCTAAATTTTCAATAATTTTCTTTTTTTGTAATGATATTCTAACTGATACACTAATACAAAGGCTTATGAAGCTAAATAAAATATTTAACCTATTTGCATCACAATGATGTTTTAAAAGGCAAAATAAAACAAAGAATCCAAATGCTTTCTTTTACCTCCCTTGGAAACAATATCTATATATTTCTCTATAGCCTGTACAAACTCATTCTAGAACATTTCCAAGAAACTGAGAAATAAATTAAGCTATTCTTTTTTTTAGTTTCATGGTACTCCATTAGGAACCATCATTTATACAATTAATCCTCTGTTGATGGATAGCTGGATTATTTTTAGTCTTTAGCTAGTACAAATGATGCTGCATTGAAAAACTACGCATTTGTCATTTTGCATTTTTTTTCTAGCATATTTTGGGTTATGTAACCCAGAAATTTTTCAGTTGCCTTTCAGTATCCCAAGCCTAAATTGGATATATGGAACTGCATAAATGATATGGCTTATTTTTTCAGTAGCTAGTGTGGCAGATCGCCCTTTGAGACAGGACTAGCTATCCAGCTGTAAGGAATGTGGTTAGTTAACAACTTCTGTTTTCTCCTTTGTGGTCAGCCTGGCTTCTAAACCATGATCATGTTCCTCCCAGGCTCCCGACTGACTGAGAAAGATGTTATAAAAACCTGGGCATTTTGATGCAACAAAACACTCTTCTAGTTTGAGAAGTTTTTGCTCTAGAGCTCCCCGTGGGCTGGCAGAGGCTTTGTCAAGTCTGTATTGTGGTCCAAAAGCTCTTCTGGCCCAATTACGTCTCTTCCCTTTTCTCCACCAGTGTTACTCCTCAATAAACCTTTCATACTTCTAACTCTGTATTAACATCTATAACCTAGAAATCCCATCCAACAAAGCTTGATGCTAGAGCTCCAAATAATGTTACCAGAATCTGACTGACTATTCTCTCTTTATCTCTTGGCCCCAATGTTCCAACGTCCTCAGCTTTGATGTCATGCTGAAAATCTATGTGTCAGCAAGATGGCTGTAGCTCTTCTTCACATATTCTCTTGTTCAAGCATAGCAAAAAAAAAAAAAAAAAAAAAAAAAAAAAAAAAGACCCCTCTTCCTGAAGTCTCATAAAAAACCTCATTGTTTGGGTCCTATTTTTATTTTATTTCTAAACCATGACCAGGGGGATAGCATGTGCTCATTGGTTAAGGCTAAGAAAGGCCCATTCCTGGAACTAATTTGGAATCTGCTCACCCAAACCACATGGGCTAAGAATGGAATTCTCCAAAAAAAAATAATAATAATAATTGGGGCTATTCAAAGTTGCTGTTCCCTCAATCTGTGTAGCCCTCTTGCCCCTATGTGACCTGGGACTTCGTCACACTAACATTCCTCCCAGACTGTGCTGAGGAACTCTGCCACAGAACCTCAGTAAGAGACTTTGCTTCCACAAGGCAAGTTCTCTTTTACCAACTGTGTGCCTCCACCAGGGACCCATTCCACACTCCTCTGCAAGTAATTCTGCCTCATATTTGAGAAACTCTTCTGCCATCACTATCAACTTCCTGCAACCAATGCATTTATCTCAATCCCCTCAAATTCTTTATGGAACAAATAAGCATAAATTTTGTGGTTCCACCTGGTCTGCTCCAAAGCAGAAAATCGTTGTGTTCCTCACACGATGCAATGTGAGTTTCCACTAGTGCCTGTCTCAGTTTCAAGGAACATGAGTAAGAAAGTTGAATAGGCATTTCCCCAGAACTTCCCCTCTTCAGCTCTCAGTAATGCAGGAATGAGTTGCATTATTATCATTTCCTTGATATAAAAGTAATCAATAAAAATATGTTAATTTTAGCTAGTTTAAATTGAGCTTCGGGGCTTTTACTTTGTAAAAGAAACACTGAATCTGGACTAAAAATGAAGAAATGTTTTTTAGGCTTTGAGGCTATTATTCTCCACATGTTTGGAAACATGTGATTTTATTGTTTCAGTAATAACTAAGTTCTATAAGCAAACTTAGGTCCAAGAGAAAAATGTACACTCTTAGAAACTAATCAAACTGCAAATTTAATTGTGTTGCCTATTATGGCCTGAATGATCAATCCTATTGTCAAAATATATCGATAGTGAATTAGTAAATCCTACTTATTTTCCAATTAACAAATGTTTTAAATCAATAGGAAAAAAAAAAAAAGCTTAACTCAAAATGTACACAATGATCAGTTGCCTTGCCTGGAAAGGGAGAGAGAGATGAAATTTGCTAGAGGACAAAGAGTAAAATACATTTACTTAGAATGCTTTTGTACCAGGCAACAGCCTACTCTCTATTGCCTTTCTACATTTTATTTACTTGCTGACCAGCTTGTTTGCCTGTTAGTTAACAAAATGGGAGCATAAAGCAGGTAATGGTTATTGTTACAGTAATTTATTACATGTGGATTGTGAGTTTATTTGCCCTTGTGTGAACTAGATTTGAATTATATTACATGTGTGTAAAATGGCTCCACTAATATTAAACCTCAGAAATGTAAACAACCTGTTTTGCTGAACTGAAAATATTTACCCCAAGAGTGAAATCGTTTTGACCAAGAGTGATAACCAGACACCCGTGCGCCTGGCTGATAAGACACTGAAGACGTCACCGCTACACATAAAATCTCCAGGACTCTCTGCCTGAATCAGAGCACTCTCTCTGTCTCACAAGAGCATGTCTCTCCGTCCCTTGATTTCCTTCTTGACCCAAGACTCTGTCCATCCAAACAAGAGGCCTCTTCGCTGATCAACAGTTCGACCGGCAATTGACCCAGCCTTGGTATGGCGCTGTTACTGCTCATCCTGTGTCTGTTTCAGCCAGCATCGCCGGGTGGTCTGCTAGGACGGAAAACCATAAGGATCTGCTATGAATAAACCCTAGCATGCCTGCAATCTTATCTGTTTGTGTGTCTGCATCCTTACTTAGTTGTTGTCTCACTGGGCTCTTCATATTTAAGTATATTAAGCAAAGTGCTATCGCGGGTTCGAACTGGCTTAAAGGCCTTAAGGAACAAGCGAAGCCACCTGTGCATAAGTCCAAGAAAGAGAGTGACTTGTAATATTCCTCATCCACCTAAAGAAAGATGGTAAATCTGTGATGTGAAAAAAACATTTTGAACAGGAAAAAACATAAAGTTTTAAGTATGACTTTCTTTTTTGATTTTGAAATCAATTTATGGACTATTATTTTAAAACAGATTTTCCAAATACAAAAAGCAAATTATTTCATTCAAAAATAGACAGCCCAAGAAATATTACAGGGTAATTTGTTATGATTGTGACTAAACAAAGTTTTAAATAGGACTCACATAATTCTTAAAATTTAGCTGGCTCTCCTATGTATTCTCCTGTTTATCTCTTGCTCTCTCACACAATCTCTCTCTCAATAGAGAATGTTGATGGCTAAATAACTGTTCCACAGTTTTCAAACTCCTTAGATATTTCTGCTATTGTTTTATGAAATCACCTTTTGCTCCGTGCACTTGTCATGGGGACTGAAATAATCTCCTTTTGGCAATGATGGCAGATCCCTTCTGCTACTGACATCTCCAAACTCTATCATCACAGCATACCTCAGTCTCTCTGGACTAAATGCATTCCTAATTCACTCTCTTTGTCTCTTATCCCACCTCCCTTTCTCCCAATGGATTGTTTTTCTCTAATAAGAGTCTTGCAATTATTATCAGCTATTCTCTCATGTCCTGTGCAGCAATAGACAATATTTATAATTTATGAATTGAAACATCTTCAAAGACTAAATGGAACCCAGGCGTAATCCAGGCCTCACATCTGTACAACAGGTTAGAAAGTCCCATCCCCTACTCTTCCTCCTGTTGGTATGTGCAGCAGCCGGTCCTACCACTCTGCCAAGTGACACACTGACTTTTCTGATCATTTGACAGTTTACTGCCAAGGCAGGAAAATCCAGTCAAAGCTTTCAGATGATCTGAGCACCCATGTAGGATTTTGGAGCAGCAAGGTTATTTGTTATATGACCTCCCTGTCTTTAAGGTGATTGACAGTCCAGAAAATTGAGTTGCCTCCACAAGCTGATTCATAATCTGCCTCATGTCTTTTGGTACTGTCAGATAAAGTTGCTGGCACATAGTAATTTATAAGTAGCCATCTCAAATACGTTGTGGGAAGTTATATAAAGCACCTTTCTTCCAAGAATCTCAGGGAACTGCTCAGAAGATATATCCTAAAATATATCTTAACAGTAGCATTCAAGTCAGATATTACTTCTTTACTTGCAGGAAAATATTAAACACATTGAGGTGAACTTTAAGCTCATTTCAAAGACATGATTCATGTAATTAATAATGGGAAATTGATCATACCAAAAACCACAAATGTAAAATCCCCTGCCATGCTATCATCAGATTATCTCTAAGTGCAAATAAATAAACTGTGACGAGTAAGACTTTTTGCCAGTTCCAGTTCTTAAAATTTAATGAAGTTAGCAAGAAAAGTTGGGATTCATCTAATAATGAGTAACTTTGAAATTCTTAAAGATGTACCCACTTGTCAAAAGTTACAGTTTTATAATCCATTCTGAGTCTCTTTTACGTCAATATTTTACCTTTTAATTGTTGGTGTCTATAAAGGCCATAATGTGAGGAATATCTTACCCAATTCCCAAGAACTTAAAAGTAACAGAAAGTAAGTTGCAGTAAAGCTAATAATGTATACATACAATTAGATGGGAATGAGCTTCAAGACTTTCAGCCCCTCTGAGAGTAATCCAAACACTGTATAAATGAATGACCAGAGAATTTGCAAATATCTAACATTCAATCTAAATGGACTGAATGAAATCTCCAAATGAGAACTAGAATGTGATTGGAAGTTAGTAAACAGTAACAACCCATATGATTGTAATTTATCTGGAGGAAGATGCTAAGAACAAAATTGCAATGGAGAACTTGTAACATAGAAAGTGGAAGAAATGAGAACTTGTTTATACCTCACTATCCTAAGAAGAAATACTTAATCCAGGAAAAAACAAACTACCCTTAGAGAGATAAAATAGTATAAAGAATGTTGGCTTTGGAATCTGATTGCCTGGGTTTGAATCCAACCTCTGAAATTTGCAAGCCCTGCAACCTTATGAGAGTTATTTAAACTCTGGCTCCTCCTTTTCTCATCTATTTAATGGGAAGGACACCTTCTAGGAGTTGCTGGGAGCATTTATGAATCAATATAAGTAAAGCACTTACAATGTACCTGACAAAGTGATGAATAAATATTATCATATATTATAACTCCATTGTGGCTCCGGGACAATTCAATAGTCCTCATCAGCTGGTTGAAATCTTCAAAATTACCCACCACCCTTTGCTTTAATTCCAAGGTTACCAAACAATCTTTAAATTATTAATTTGGTCTCCCAGGTATCCTGATGCAACAAAGAGGGTCCCCTGGATGAGGCTATTAATATTCCTCCTCATCTCCCCCTACTCCATTGAGATATGATAAATTAGCAGCCTTGCTTTGTGTACTTTAGTCTCTTTTGGAATGAGTAGCATGAGATCTCTCAGTCAGCTCAACTCCAGCATGCTGACAAAACCAGATAAACATCAACTTAATGCCAAATGTGAGGTCTCTGTGAGAATATTAAACCTTCACTCCTTTCCCTGAAAACATTCAACTACCAGGCTTTTGCTTTTTTACTTGCAATGTCAGTTAAAATATCCATGCTATAGAGTAAATGTAACATTCTTTATCCGTTACTGTGAGTTTATTTAATTATGAGACTGTTGAGCTTGAACCCTGAAATGAAGCTTAATTTAAATCTGAGTGGATGCTTAAAAACAAAATAAAATTGATCCATTATATTGAAAAGAGGCACTTAGAGCTAATTTTACCGATTAATGTAAAACTTTAAAAATTATTCCTCATTAGGCAGAATGAAATAAAGTAGGAAAACGCAGATGCTATGGTAAAATCTTTAAATTTAAAGGTAATATGTTCTTAATAAGTTATCCTCAACAATCCCTTCTGCTTTTATATATTTATGTATTTTCACAGTGGTATTTCTTGGAGAGTCCAACAGACAAAATAATATTTTCTTTATCAAAAAAATAAATATTTCTAAAATTTGTTATTCATTCTTCCTCAGCTTAGGTAAAAAAAAAAAAAAAAAGAAACGAAAGTCTGCCAACATAATTTAATTTTTCTTGTTGATCAAAGATTGTCATTGTGAACATTAATTATTGTGCTATGCTGTGCACTATGGGATTATGATATATGGAGTTGATTATTCCTCCTCTGAACCTTCCCCCAAAACTGAGCTGTTTTATTTTTTCCTTTCTCTTTCCAACTTCACGTCTGCTATTTACTGTCTTCTTTTCATCTTCTATCATTTCACGTTTAATTTTTTTTAGCTATATAAGAAAAGGAACATAGTTAGGAGTCAAAACACAATCTCCTCTTTTTCCCAACTTACTTTTGAACCAAACTGATCAGAAAAGTATATATAAATGAATAATCAAATATCACTTTTAATATTGATATCACTGATATTCATGAATGTAATTTAGGTTCTGACAAACCTGAGATTCTTGAAACTAAACTTCAGAATATAACAGACTTGCTGATCAATACCAGGCTGTGTTCCAGGTGCTGACCCTCTGAAAGATAGAGGATAGAGAGGCAGACCAGAATTCAGCTTCCTGTAAGCAGCTAGTTCTCAAAAGAAAAAAGAAAAGCTAAAATTTTGCCTTTGAATTAACGAGTAACTTCTAAAAGGGTGTAGGGTATAGAGGGGCCAGAAACATAATACCAATGAATATGTTTATATGTGAATCAATTAACAATGGGAAAGGAAATTCCATCCCAAAAGAACCGAGCAGATAAAGACTGGAACCTCACTTCTACCAACAGCCATGTGAAGATGATCTCAATCAAACTACTAAACCTTTCTGATCCTCAATTTCTTCATCTTTAAATATATACACACATACATACATATATACACACACACACATATGTATGTATGTATGTGTGTATGTATGTATGTATGTATGTATGTATATATGCTGTGCCTCTTTCAGTGAGTTATTGTAATGATTAAATTAAATAATGTATGGCAGAGTAAAGGCTCTCCATAATTGTGGTTGTCTTCACTACCACTGCCCGCCCTCTCTCCCCCCACCTCTTCCTGCTGTTCCTTGGCTTCGGTACAAAGGAGATATGCCGTGAGTAACCTCTGCAAACTAATGAGCGTATCATTCTGTTAGTAACTTATTGGTTACTTAGGTCATCTTAGCTTTGGCTCTTCTTGTTCATCATACTTTGTGTTTAGAGCTTTTCAGTCTTACATTTTATTGTTACTATTAGGGTTATTGTTATTGGGTAGCTGGTAGCAAATTTCTCATTCACTACTTTTTAAATATAACAGCAAATATTAAGTCCCTGAGTTTACAAAAAATAGAAAATATGATCCCATCTTTTTCCAGAAGCTCAAAACCTCATTTAAAGACAGCTATAATAACACTTCAACTCTAATACATTTGTGGTGGACAGTACAGTTAGAAGAGCCAAAATTAACAATAAAAGCAACAACAAAAGGTTGCTGTTCTGATCTGATATGGGAGGGAGTGAAAGAGAGTCTAAGTTCAATACTGAAGTTCAAGTCCATATTCACAGGGCCAAAATGGAGATGGAAACAATATCGAGGTTTTAGAATGACTGAGTTTCTTAACATCAAATAAATCACTATATCTGAAATCTGGTAACTTATATAAAGTCACAGAACCTACAAACTGGACAATGGTCCCCAAGGAAGAGGCTAGCATGCACCAGATGAAAAGGGTATGTTTCCTAGTCTGGGGACTGAGATTCAGAGCCAGATTCTAGACTTCAGATAGCTAGTAACAGGTAGGATTTGGGCAAAATTGGTCACTTGAACACTCCAGCCACATCAATAGTAAGTTAGGTTCAGGACTATAGGCCAACTCCAGGTGATCCCAGGAACAACCAGTCACTTAAACATTGGTTAGCTGACTATTTCCTAGGCAAAGATGAGTTGAGTAAGAGATGCTACTCATACATCCATAATTCATTTGTAAATGCATGCATTCATTTATTCACATGAAAACCCTCTACAGAGCACAATCTTATAGAGAAGGCTTTCAAACTTAGACAAGTCTGAGTCCAAATAACAGCTTCCCACTTGTATAGTCATTTGATGCACATTTATTCTACATTCTTTTCAGTTTGACTTCTTGTCCTGAACACCACTTCTCCCAGTTTCCCTTGCAACTAAAGTTCAAGACGTGTTTTAGCACTCATGCATTATTTAGAAAACAGATGTTTCCGGAAGCCACTTCTGCAGCTTCTACTATTTCTGCTGCCATGTAGAGATATAAGGATCACAGAGATTTTGTTTCTCTAAAACAGCATTAGCAAAGGTCTGAGTTTCCAGTAACTAGCTTAGTTGAAAGGCAGGAAGCAGATTATCCATTTTGCTGGTATATGTGTTGCAGGCTTGGCTTGGTTCTGGAGCCACTAGTTCTGATGTCAACATTTAAACCCCAGATCACAATTATGACAGTATGGTATTAGAGCAGCAACAGGCACAAGGCTTCAAAATTCTTACTTGCACAAATGCAGTATGGGTGAAAGTTCCCTTGGCTAGATTGTGCTGTGGTGGTGTTCTGGGGGTCATTCCAGGATGCCCAGGTTAGGGGATGCTGCTTCAGCTCTTTCCATAATTTTGTAAACATCTAAATTTCTTAAAATAAATCCCTTTTCATTTAAAACAACTCGAGCGATTTCTGTCCTCTGCAACTGAAACTTCATAAGTTGTTTTCTCTCTCTTAAACCCAGTTTCTTCATGTAAAAATAAATAAAATGCCTCTTACCTTGCAGGCCAATTGTGATAATCAGTGATAATTCATTTCATGTTGTGAGTAGAAAGTCAATAAAAGGAAATGAAGAAGGCTACATGCAGGTCTGCACATGGGTCTTCAGCACTGTGGACAGTTCTGGCTTCGCCAAAGCTTGTGCAACACATCTCGAAATGCAATTCGCCAGTCTCCCCACTCCTAGAAATCTTACCACATTCTTCAAGATGAAGTACTCTCCTTCTCAGATCAACCTAACTGAGAGACCACTTCTTCCCCAGGTAGCTGACATCATGAAAAATTTCACTCCTCTGAAAAGCTCCATGACCCACGCATTGTTCCCTCCACAACCCCAATCGCCAAAATACTATAGCATAATACAATAAGCACAATAATATAACAAGATTTATGAACAAAAATTAACCAGCAGTCATTTCCCTATAAAGTGTATTACTCAAGAATTGAGCTGAGCCTGATGTACACTAGGTATCGAATTTTTTTAAGTAAATAAATGACAGATAACATGCATGAATGAGCCAACTATGTTAAAAATTATTTTGGATCTTTATATTATTGTTTTCTACTATGATTTTAGCAGTAATCCAAGTAAAATTTTCCTAGTTCAAAGAAAATTAATTAGTTCTATGTCATGCATTAGTTTAAAGCCACATTGCTTTTCTTCTTTCTTTAGGGTATTTAGTTCTTTTAATAAAAGCCAAAATAAATAAATGGGACTTTATCAAACTAAAAAGCTCCTGCACAGCAAAGGAGAACATCAACAAAACAAAGAGGCAACCAACTGAATGCAAGAAAATATTTGCAAACAACACCTCTGATAAGGGGCTAATATCCAAAATATATAAAGAACTCATACAACTCAACAACAAAACAACAAACAATCCAGTTTAAAAATGGGCAGAGGACCTGAACAGACATTTCTCCCAAGAAGACATACAAATGACCAACAGACATATGAAAAGATTCTCAATTTAACTAGCTATTAGAGAAATGCAACTCAAAACACAATGAGATACCACCTCATATCTATTCGAATGGCTATAATAAATAGGACAAGTAATAACAAGTGCTGGAGAGGTTTTAAGGGAAAAGGAACCCTCATACGCTGCTGGTGGGAATGTAAATTAGCATAGGTGCTAAAGAAAACAATATGGAGGTTCCTCAAAAAATTAAGAATAGAGCTACCATATGATCCAGCAATCTCTCTTCTTGATATCTACCCCCCAAATTTGAAGACATTTATAATAAAGATAGATGCACTCATATGTTCATTGCAGCATTATTCAAGGTGGCCAAGACATGGAAACAACCAAAATGTCCTTTAATTGATGACTGGATAAAGAACTTAGCCGTAAGAAAAGATGAAATACTGCCATTTGTGGCAATATGGATGAATCTTGAGATTATTGAGCTAAGCAAAGTCAGTCAGACAGAAAAAGTTGAGAACCACATGATTTCACTCAGATGTGGGATATAAAACTGAAAGCAACAATGAACAAGATAAACAAACAGAAACTCATGGCCACAGACAACAGCTTAGTGGTTACCAGAGGGAAATGGGGGAGGGGTGAGGTAGATAATGGTAAAGAGAGTCAAATATATGGTGACAGAAGGAGATCTGACTTTGGGTGGTGAACATACAATGCAATATACATATGATGTATTATTGAATCATAATACCTATATAATTTTATTAACCAATATCACCACAATAAACTTAATTTTTTAAAAAGTGATGGTTTATCTCAGTCACAGTATCCTGAATACAGACAAGTTTTAGGGTGTTTGTAGCACTGGTTCAGCTTATTCATGGTTCCTCAAAGCACATTTTAAGAGTTCCTGAGTTAGACGCCCCAATCAATATGACCTACATATCATAATCCAGAGAACTTTATTAAATTTCATTATATAATTCCTTGTTCAGAATTTCTAAAATCCCTAGTTCTCCTCATCTTATGAAGAAAAGAAAAAAGGGGAATGCTACTGGGAAAAAAGGTTTGTTACTTCTAAGTTGTGAGTATAAGTATGCCTAAGAACCAGTGCTATTAATTTAAAGTCACAAATCCCAGGTAAAAATTCAAACCATTATTCTCAAATATATATCTCATAGTACCACATTACAATGAAGTCATCACTGTAAAATCTCTTGTGTCCCTGGAACACTGCAAGGTAGAAGCTTGACAGCAATTAGAGTATAGGTATTTTACAAATCAACTTTTCATAAATGATACTTGGGGCCAATGATCCTAAGGAATCTCTGTTTAGTATGTGATTTAAAGAATATGTTGTATTTAATTATATGAAAATATATTCATGGTATTGATGGTATAAAAGGTTAATTATAAAACAGTAAGATTTCATGTTTATTTATATATATATTATTTAATTACATAGAAAACATCCTGGGGAGTGCTACATACTAAATTAGTAATAGTTATCTCTGGATCATAAGATTGCAGAACTTCTTTTTTCTTTTTTTCTGTGTGGTTACTGGTATCTTCTAAATGTTCTAAAATGAGCTTGTTTGTCTTATAAGAATAGACCATTAGTATTTTGAAAGGTATATGTGAAGAGTGGACTTAATCCTTCTCTCTATCTGATTTCTCTGATCACTCATCTCTCTGTTAATTCACCTGATAGTCAGTTCCCACCCACACCATCCACACTACAAGGGTTGCTTTGTTACAATGAACACCAACCGACATTAATTAATCCTAGGTAAAGTTTGGAAAGTTGGGTCATCCTAAAGACATAATCATGTACAACATAAGTACATTTTTTGCATGTTCCTGAGCTTACAGAATCTCATCTGCACCCTATAAACTAAGACATTCTCAAGCATTTCAGTTAAAAGGTGCAGTTATAACAAGTAAATATGTTTCAACTTCTCAGTGATTGAACTGAAAATATAAATTTGTATATAAGGCAAACTGAGGGCCTGTTTCATAACCACCAAATTTAGAGGTGTTCTGAAAATATAAAAACTAAGTCCATGAGGGTAAATAAATGTTACTTCCACCCAAAGTCTCCTATGATAAAGTAAAAGTCAGCACCTAAATGATAAGAGTAAAATTATTCCCACATTCAGATGCCAGTGTGTGGGGACACCTGATTTACAGGTGCTGTTGTTGTTTACAAAGACTAATACTTATTAATCTAAATATCCAAGGGTAAATGTCATGGCCTCCATTAGGGTGTTATATTTATGGAGGTAACCTCTTTTCCCTTATTCTTTTTAATGAATTTTCTTATTAATAGAAGGCTGCATGTTCATGAATTCAGAACCATGACACTCTGCTTTCTGTTATTTATCAACTACCAGCAACCTTACTGGGTAGTCACTTTAGCTCTGTAACCTGCTTTATCCACTATAAATGACCAGGTGCACTAAATAGCACATTTTCCTTTATTAATTTCCTTTCATAATCAATGAAATATCTTCAGTCTATCCTTAGTTCCTTCATTTTATGACTTTACCCTATATTATAAAACAAAAATGAAAAGCTTTGTATCTCTTTGTACTCCTAAATACATTGTCTTACTTGTCTCTCACCACAATCCTGAGAGGTAAAACATCTCAGCCACAGATATCTCTGCAGATATAATGGATAGAACTTAGAAGACTGGCCAGGCATTGAATTAATATTTAAGATCCACGGACCAATGATCTGAAGTTCATGAACTTATCTAGCAAAGCATTTGTGGTCAGGTAGCAAATTTATCATTTCTAGCTAAATGGCACAGACACAATATAGCCTAACATGGTAGAGCTCACCCTTTTTGTCCTGGCAATGTCCTTTAAAATGATCTAGTCCAACCACCTTATATTATAAGGGAAAATTTGCAGGTCTAGACTCTTTCCCATAAACACAGTTCAAAGCATTTTCTCTTTTCAATCTGAGTCTTCCTTCCTCAATCAATTGTGCCCACCTAGAATGAATAATTTCCTCTAGAGGCCAGGGAAATAGATGGAGTAAATTCCACTGAATCTCTTTGTAAATGGTGTGTAGTTTATCTGGTTGTCAGGTCTTTTTTTTAAAGGTCACTCTTCCGTGGTAAGAAACTTTCAAATGTTCTTGTTAAAAATAAACTGAGTTGTTTGGAGAATGAGGAAAATATAATTGTACACACACACACACACACACACACACACACACATATATATACAAATATATAAATATATATTCATACAAATATATACACAAATATTTATATATATATATAAATTTTGAGATGTAAATATATACACAGATATATATATATTTGTATATGTACAAATCGATCATGAAACTTGAAAATGCAGAGTATGACAAAATAAATACAATATATGGCAAATTGTAAGTAATATTTTATCTATTGTTTTACCAATACTTTAATGTATAGAATAAGCTTGTCCTTTGGATAATTTTGTGTTTTCCTATCTTGGTATACCAAGACTGCTATCTTTGCTCTGATCTTTCTTGTATTCCTCACAGACAACAAGGGATCTTCTTGTTCAGCAGGGACCTGAACAGAAGGCAGCCACCCAGTAGAACAAGCCCCAGTCCACAGGTAATGGATAGATAACAATAACTAAAATATATTGAGCATTGGCATTTTAAGTAAGTGCTTTAATGAATTAATTCATTTACCCTCCCAGCAGCCTCTGAGCTAAGTGTATGTCAGAGATTATGGAGTGAATGCTACTAAGGAAAATGCACAAACCCTGGAAAACATACCACTGGAGACGGAGACAAAGGACAAGCTCCATATGAGATAGTTAGAAGTATACTGTGAGGTAAAAAAAAAAAAAAAAAAAGTAAGGCAGAAAAGAAACAGATACATTCCCCACATGGTCCAGTTCCCCTTGTATACCTACCAAGGACACGGTAGAGTATCTAAAACACAGTAAATGCCAATAAAATTGAGTTGGATGAAAAACAGTGTAATGTCAAAGGTCCGTTTATGAACCATTGATCAGAGAAACTGTATGATCTTCAAGATCACCTGGAAGTCATCCATTACACCCCTGCTGTGTTGTCCTTTCTATGCCTAAATGTATACCTTTAGTGATTCCAGAGTGCTCTTTAAAAAAAAAAAAAAAAAAACTATACCTACCAAAAGGCAATTATACAGAAAAAAAATCTTGCATTGTGTTTCCAAAATTGACAGAAAAGAAAATTGGCAATAGAAAACAATGCAGTAAAAAAAGTCATTTATATTGACTATTACATTATTTGCAATAAACTTACTCCTCATTTCATATTTATGTATGAGGCAACTAATACAATGCTTTTCCTGCAGTATGTCCTGATCATCGTTAGAATAATTCATTCAGCCTCTGCGACTAAGTGTGTTGGGATATTAAAAGCAAATAAGAGAGATGAGACCATATTAGGATGGGTAGAGCAAAGGCCAAGAGGAAATAATGTAAATGCCTTTAGGGCCTCTCCACAGACACAAATCAATATAGTGCCCTGGATCCAATATAAGTGAATGCCAATATCCAAAGTGCCTAGTATGGTGAATAGAGATCAGAGCAACAGGAAACTGTGTAAAACCTAGAGGCGGGTTGTAAGGGACAAGTTCTGGATAAAAGGTAACATAGTCAGGATGAAGCAAAACAGAAGCCAACAGCTGAAAGCTCTGGAACAAGAAGTGCCTGTCAGGGGGAGTTGCTAGGGCCCAGTCTAAAAGAATTCAAGTTCTAACCCAGTCACATAGCATGGATATACGCAGGGGTTTTGAGGATATTGGGGGCTAAGCCTATAGCTTCTCAAGAAGTTCAAACTTCAGAAATTTGACTAATTCCTCACTTTACCTCCTAGAGAAGGTAAGGTACTAAATATCCTTTCAGATTAGTTTAGTATTGACACAAAGACTGAATGTAGCTATTTTTTCCAGCTGCAATTCTTTAAGGCTTGATGCTAAATGGGGGGGGGGAGGCTAAGGGAAGCTGGGATTGACATGCTTTCTGTGTGTGATAGAAATGACAGATATGTGGCCCCAGGTTGCCTTTGGTTTTGCAGATACAACTGATATTTATGGAGCCTCTTGCTGTCTGCCTTTCAGGTTATGTCTAGACAGAAAAATATGGCTGAAGAACAGTCAATCCAAAGCTTAACATTTTAAGAACAGAATTAAATAAACTGCTATCAGGTGGATACATTATGTCTAATCTAATCCCAAAATTATCCTCCCTTACCAAAAAACAAAAACAAAAACAAACAAAAAAAACAAAACAAAAAAACAGAGGAGGGAGGAATTATTCTGGAAAAAGTTCAATTCTATTGCACTGTGTGGTCAAGGCAAGAAATATTTGTATCGTAAAATCTCTGCTCCAAAGAAATATTTACAATTATGGTCACTCACTCGGACAACCTGCCTCTTCCTGTTGCTTACATGAGTCAGAACCATTATACTGTGGTAACATATATCCCACAACGGCAAAAGGTTGCTTCACAATTTCTAAAACTTTCCAAACCACGTCTTCCTTAGCCCTCCAATCCATCATGAAATCTACATCTCATTTCTTAATCACTTGGAAAAGCGCATCTGTTCTATAGTCTTAAACCTACTCCCTTAATTCAAGGGATTTTTCAAAAATGCTCTTTTTACAACCACAACTCTATTGAGTAAATCCATTGGTTGTATTAACAATGCTCTTTTCTGGGTGTGTGATACCCTGCTCTGACCGTTAGAGCGGCCCCAGCTTCAAAAAAGTTTCCATTGTTCTTGTTAATCTTGATTGTTTCTAAAACAATTTTCCTTAAAATATTTAGTTTCATTCAAAACTTTTCTGCCCTAAAGTCGCCCTGACTCTTCAATCATCAATTTCACTACTAAGAATAACATCTAAAGAAGTAATCATAGAGGAGCACAGAGACAGCTACAAATATATTTGTCAAAGGGTTATTAAAAGAATGAAAATGACCTAAAAGTCCAGGTATATAGTTCAGTTAAATAAACTATGGTTTATCTACACTCAAGAATCTATACAACCTTTAAGAATAATATGGAAGAATATGCAATAACATGAATCTTATTCACAGTATACTGCTAAGCCATATAAATCTGGTAACAAAAGAGAATGTATGATATCTTTACTTTGTGTTTTAAAATCATATATATCTACATATAATCACTTTTGTATAACCTATTTTACATACATATATATAAATCATTTTTGTATAAAATATAAACTAATACTTACATACTAGCTTCAAAACATTTTCATGACAGAAACCTCTAAATTAAAATGCAAAGTAATATGATTATCATATGAGTTACAATTTACTGGACAAAAAAGATTATTTAATTCTTGTTTGAGTCAAATAAATGGCTAATGTACATATTCCTCATCAACCATTAAAATGAACAGGAATTAAATAATCTTTTTTTTTCAGTCATATTGGTTTGAGGCAGATAAAAGCTGCACCAGTAAACCATCTTCTAATACAATATATATAGAAAGAGTGTTTATTACATTTCTCATAGCAAACATAATATTGTGGATCATTCATCCTTCTTTTTAAAAATTCTAATAACCTTTTCCCCTCATTTAGCTCCTCCATCTCTCGTTGTCCAATGGAAGGCCAGGAAATTTCATGTCTTCTCTATTCAGCAAAGAATGATAAAAACGGGAACAGACTCAAGCCTCTGACACCTATTGCCATATACTTCTAACCTATCTAAATCCCAAGACATTTACTTTATAAATTTAGCAGT
Source organism: Eonycteris spelaea (assembly GCA_003508835.1). NCBI lineage: Eukaryota > Metazoa > Chordata > Mammalia > Chiroptera > Pteropodidae > Eonycteris > Eonycteris spelaea. The sequence continues at coordinate 2,565,383 of PUFA01000127.1, read as the reverse complement.
GTGGCAGAAAGATAAAGTTCTACGAAATGTTCACTAAAATAAGTATTTATACACTCACTGTGTAAACATGATATATAGTTTCCCAGCTCTGAGGCAGCTATGTGACATATATGCATATACACCTACAGCCTCAGCTTTATGAACTATATATATTCCTTGGAAATAATAGTGGAACCAACAACTAGGTACACAGTCAATAATCACTTTTATCTTTCTATTTTCATTTACTCTTTAAGAGATTTATTAAGAAGAAGAATGACAGCAGTATTTTGCTAATTCATTTATTATGACCTTAAGAACTATTAGTTCAGTTCTTGCCTTCAGGTCACCCAGAATGTTGTTTTATTAAAATTAAAAGAACCACCCTCAGGGGTTCTTTTAAATGAGCCTTTTGGCCTAAACACTTTTTAATAGAAGAGACATATGGTAGAATTTTTCTTTTATAAAGACACACGAGTGTGTAATACACAACTGAGAGTTGGTATATATGTTTAAAATTGGTGTTGGATTACTCATAAACTTTTTAAAATAGCTATTCATTTTGTAGCCTCAAATCTCTCCACAAAATGAAGTGCTAAAGGAAGCAAAAAAGGTAAATAGTGCCTAATGTGGGGCACACGTATCACAAACTAGGTGCCATTACATGTGCTATGTCATTTAACTCTCACAGCAACCCTGCAAATATAGGTAATATTCCACCAGTGTGAGAGATAAAGAAGTTGTTACTCAAAAAGAATAAGTGACTTACACAACAAAATAACAAAATAACACTGAGTTTAAACTAATTACACTATGTGGCTGGTGCCTTGTTCTGCTGACCTTCTCACTTCTCCCTTCTCAAACCTAAGTACTTAAAGTTCTGTTATATGTTAGATATATGACTCACTAGTATGAAATAAAGGTAAAGTCCACATCACTTATGCTCTGTTCCTTTAGCTCTTCCTTGAAGGAAACCTGCAAGGTATCTCTTATTCTTTTACAAAGAATACCAATCTTTGGGAGGCTAAATGTGCAAAAAACTTACTTTATTTTGTGGCTGAGTTAAAGGAGAGCTTTAATTATCAGAATATAAACTGTTCATGCTTGCAGAGATACTCTCAAGAGAATGATAAGATAAGCCACAGACTGGGAGAAAATATTTGCAAAAGACATTAGAAAGAGGGCTGTTATCCAAATATACAAATAACTCTTAAAACTTAAACATAAATATTTCAATTTAAAAATAAACAAAAGATTCTACTAGATACCTCGCCAAAGAGGATATATAGTTATACACAAACAGTTCCCAACTTACAATGGTTCAACTTATTTTTTTTTTTGACTTTACAATGGTGCAATGCACATTCAGTAGAAACTGGCTATGCCTAGCTATGACGTTTAGTAGGTTAAGTGAATTAAACACATTTCTGATTTACAATATTTTTAATTTACATGGGTTTATCAGGACATTACCCCATCAAAAGTCGAGGAACTTCTATATATTGCAAATACGTAAGAGAAAATATGCTGTATGCCATGTCATTAGGGAATTGGAAATTAAAACAATAATGAGCTACCACTATGCATCTATTAGAATAGCCACAATCCAAACCACTGACAATACCAAATGCTGGTGAGAATGTGGTAGAGCAACAAAAATCATCATCCATTGCTGGTGGAATTAAAAAATGAAACAACCATTTTGGAAGTCATTTTGGTGGCTTTTACAAAACTACACATAATACCACATGCCAGCAATTGTGCTCTTTGGTATATTCCTATGGAGTCAAAATATCAAGTCCATTCAAAAACCCGAACAGAGATGTTTATAGCAGCTTTATTCACGATTGCCAAAGCAACCAAGAAGTCCTTCAGTGGGTACATAGATAAATAGACTGTGGTATATCCAGACAGTTGAATATTATTCATGATTAGTGGTTGTTGGAAGTGACACCAGAAAAATGGCAAACCAAGAGGTCTCAATACTTATCATCCTCATGAAAACAATAAATAAACAACTATGAACTGGGAAAGCTCTGGATTTCAACAAAGAAGCATCAGAAATACTGTGAAGCTCAAAAACTGAGAATGGCCATCTAGAAAAGTGTAGGAAGTATTTTATCTGCAGCACCCATACCTAGTCCAGAGCAGCTCAGCACCAAGAGGGACCCCTTCAGAAGGATTTTAGCCATAGGGAAAGAAAGGAGAGCATGAGAAACCTGGCGAGCCTCACTGCCATGGATGTTTTCAGCTTTTTGTTCCTGAAGACCACCACAGTCTTTATCAAAACTGAACCTGGCTGACAGAGCTACATGGAGTCCCTGTTATTCCAACTCTTCCTGAAGGATGGAGCTGAGCTGTCACTGCAGTAAGATCTGCTCACAGGCGCACCAGTAACAACCATGCCAGACATTATAAGTCAAGACACCAGAATCTTGACATTTATAGGACTGGAATCTGCACTGTTCAGCGCCTTGCCCTGGGTCTTAATTCTGGGCTTTGACCCACCATAACTGCACTGCTGCCAATATACCCTGTCATCTTAGGGCCAATGCTGATAATGCATGTCTCCCCCTGGGCCCAAGTCACTACATAGAGCCCCAGAGCCCCAGACCCTCATTCCACAATAAATATTCACGCAGCCACACCTCAGACACTGGCACTATACAACAGCAAGTATACCTGTGCCCCAGGCCCCAGGCCTGTGGTAGTTTCACATTGTACTTTCTCCAGGATACCAGCTCTGCTGACACTTTGAGTGTCAACACACTAGATCTGATGTCAAAATGTAGCCCCTTGGCAAAAACTACCTCCAACAGGTAAAAATGGAGAATAGGAAGACCCTAGCAGCCTTTGTCTCCAAGGACTTCGATATCCACAGTTGCCATATCAAGTATCGTTTCTGACCACAGTGTGCTTAAACTAGAAATCAATAACAAAGGAAAGCTGGAAAATTCACAAATTTGTGGAATTTAAACAACAAATTCTGGAAAACAAATAGGTAAAAAAAATTAAAAAGGAAATCAAAAATATTTTGAGACAAATTAAAATGGAAAGGACATAGCAAAACTTGGGGTGCAATAAAAGTTCTAAGAGATAAGATGCTTAGACTATAAAAACAATTTAAGGAGAATATGGGACACTATTAAAGGTCCAAATATCTGTCTGATCGGCATAATTGAAGAAAATCAAGATGTTGAACAGTTGTTTGAATAAATAATGATAGAAAATTTCCCTAACCTGGTGAAGGAAATGGACATAAAACCCCAGGAAGCTCAGAGAATTCCAAAAATCAGGGATCCAAAGGGGCCCACACCAAGACATATCATAATTAAAATGACAAAGCTTAAATACAAAGAAAGAATATTAAAAGTAGCAAGAGAAAAACAGATAGTTACGTATAAGGGAACATCCATAAGAGTGGTAGCTGATTTCTCAAAAGGGACTATGTAGGTCAGAAGGACTTGGCAAAAAATATTTGACAGGATTAAGACCCAGGACCTACAACCAAGAATAATATATCCAGCAAAGCTATCATTTAGAGTTGAAGAATATATAAACAGCTTTCCAGACAAAACTAAGCTAAAGGGATTTATCACCACCAAGCAGTATTCCAGGAAATGTTGGAGGGACTTTTTTAAGAAGAAAAACATATATCAAAAACAGAAATAAAGAATGGTAGCAACTACATTCCTATCAATAAGTACCTCAAATGGAAAAGAATTGAGTGTTCCAACTAAGATAGAGTGGATGAATGGAAAGCAAAACAAGACCCTTACATTTTGCCTATAAGAGACTCACTTTAAATTAAAAGATACACACAGACTAAAAGGAAGGATATGAAAAATGATATTGCTTAATGGACCTAGAAGGTATTGAAGTCAGACAGAAAAAGATAAACACTATATGATTTTACTTATATGTGGAATTTAAGGAATAAAAAGAACAAACCAATCAAAAACAGACTCACAAATATAGTGGACAATTTGGTGATAGACAGAGGGGATGGAGATTTGGGAGGCTGGGATAATAGGGTGAAGGGTTAAAGAAGTACAAATTAGTAGCTGATGCATGGTCCTGGGAAGGGAGCACAGCATAGGTAATGCGGTTAGCATTAATACATTGGCTAGGTGGAGGATCAGGGGAGGGAGGGAGTAATTGGGGGGATCATTTTACAAACCATTTAGATGTTTAACCAATGTACTGTATACTTGAAACTAATTAAAAGAAATAATTTTTTAAAAAAGAACTAGAAAGGAAAAAAAGAACAAACTGAACCCAAAATTAATAAAAGGAAGGAAATAATACAGATTAGAGCAGAAATAAATGAAATAGAGACTAGAAAGGTAATAGAAAAGATAAACAAAACTGAATTTGTTTTTGGTAAGATAAACAAAATTGACAGACCCTTAGCTATGCTAAGAAAAATAGAGAAATCAAAAATAAAGAAATATGAAAGTGAAGACATTACAACAAATACCTCAGGAATACAACGGATTATAAGAGACTACTCCAAACAACCATACAACAAAAAATAGACAACTTAGAAGAAATGGATAAATTCTTAGAGCATACAGCTTTACCATAACTAAATAATAATAAAGTAATAAAAATCTTAACAAACAAATAATAAACAGGAGATGGAATCAGTAACCAAAAATCTCCCAAGGAAGATAAGCCCAGGACTGGATAGCTTTACAGGCAAATTTTATCAAACATTTAAGAAAGAATTGATATCAACCCTTCTAAAACTCTTCAAAAAAATAAGAGGAAGGGACACTTCCAAAATCATTTTACAAAGCTAGCATTACCCCAGTACTAAAGCCAGACAAGGGCATCAGAAGACAAAAAAAAAATTAAGGCCAATATCCCTGATGAATACAGATATAAAAATTCTAAACAAAATACTAGCAAACAAAATTCAAGAGCACATTAAAAAGATCATATACCATGATCAAGTGGGTTTTGTCCCTGGGATGCAAGAATGGTTTAACATCTGCAAATAAATAAATGTGATACATCGCATTAACAGAATAAATAATTAAAATTATATATCATTTCAATGAATGCCAAAAAAAAATTTGACAAAATTCAACACCCATTTACGATAAATTAAGTATAGAAATAACATACCTCAAAAACATAAAGGCTATATGACAAGCTTACAACTAACATCAAACTCAAAAGTGAAATCTGAAAGCTTTTTCTTTAAGATCAGGGGAAAAAAACAAGAATGACTGCTCTTGCTACTTTTATTCATTACATTATTGGATGTCCTAGCTAGAGCAATTAGGCAAGCAAAATTAATAAAACTATCTAAGTCACAAAGGAAGAAGTAAAATTTTGTCTGTTTGCAGATGACATCATATTATATATAAAATACCCTTAAAAGTCCGTCAAAAACTTTTAGTAGTAATAAACAATATCAGTAAAGTTTTATGACACAAAAACAATATATAAAAATCTGTTGCTTTTCCATATCTTAATAGCCAACTATCAAAAGGAAAAATTAACAATCCCATTTACAATTATATCAAAAAAAAATAAAATACCTAGGAATAAATTTAACATAGAAATTAAAGACCTGTACACTGAAAACTATGACGCCAATGAATAAAATTTAACAAGACACAAATAAGTGAAAAAAAATATTCTGTGCTTATGGATTAGAAAAACTAATATTGTTAAAATGTCCATATTACCCAAAACAGTCTACAGATTCAATGCAATCTGTATCAAAATTCTAATGACATTTTCACAGCAAATGAACAAATCATCCTAAAATGTCTTTGGAACCATAAAAGACCTCAAATGGCCAAAGCAATCTTGATAAAGAACAAAGCTGAAGGCATCATGCTTCCTGATTTCAAATTCTATTACAAAGCTGTAGAAATCAAAACAGTATGATATTGACATAAAAGCATAGATATAGAGCAATGGAACAGAATAGAGAGCCCAGAAATGTGTACATGGTCAATTAATTTATAACAGAGGAGTCATGAATATACAATGGAGTAATGACAGTCTCTTCAATAAATGGTTTTGGAAAAACTGGACAGCCATATGCAAAGGAATGAAACTAGACCACTATCTTACACTACACACAAAAATTAACGAAAAATGAGTTAAAGACTTAAACGTAAGACCTGAAACCATAAAAATCCTAGAAGAAACTTAGGACGTAAGCTCCTTGATATGAGTCTCAGCAATAACTTTTTGGATTTGACACAAAAAGCAAAGGCAACAAAAGCAAAAATAAACAAGTGGGACTATGTCAAACTTAAAGGCTTCTGCACAACAAAGGAAAATATCAACAAAATGAAAAGGAAATCTACAGAATGTGAGAAAATATTTGCAAATCATATGTCTGACAAGAGGCTAGTATCCAAAGTTATAAAGAACTCATACAACTCAGTACAAAAAAAAAATCTGATTAAAAAAAATAGGCAGACAATCTAAATAGACATTTTTTCAGAGAAGACATATAGATGGCCAACAGGTGTAAGACAAAATATTCAATATCACTAATCATCAGGGAAATATAAAGATGAGATATCACTTCACACCTGTTAGAATGACTATTGTCAAAAGACATAAAATAACAATTGTTGGTAAGAATGTGGAAAAAATGGAACCCTTATGCACTTTTGATGGAAATGAAAGTTGGTGTAGCCACTATGGAAAACAGTATGGAGGTTCCTAAAATATTAAAGATACAACTACCATGTAATCTAGCCCTTTCACTTCTAAATATTCATCTGAAGACAACAAAAACACTAATTCAAAAAGATACATGCATTCCTATGTCATTGCAACATTATTTATATTAGCCAATATATGGAAGCAACCTAGGTGTCCATTGATAGAAATTGGACAAAGAAGATATATATAAAATGTAATATTATTCAGCATAAAAAAAAAGAATGAAATCTTTCATTTCAACAGAAAATTTCTCTTGTCAGAATATAAAAGAAAATAACCTTTAGTGCATTTTTATATTTTGCTCAAGATTAAGATCTATTTGCAACCTTTTAGTTCCCCAGTTGGTACTAATCTGACAACAGTATAGAGGCAAATAAGGTCATTTATCCTGTGTTTTTATAGAATTAGTTCCTGTTTCCAAGATGTCCAGCATTTGTGCCAACAGATGTTATCAGTCAGCAAAGTGATAATGTTTACAAAATAAATCGAGCAGTGAGAAAATCACCAAGCCAGACAGAGACTAAGAATTTAGAAATAACTGTAAATTATTTACAACAAAGCACTACAAACTAAAGAGATATGTTTTAATGCAATTATTTAATTATTTTGGAATCATAAAATTTTTAAATTCTATTAAAGGTATTTTAGTTGATAAGTATCAAGTACAAAGTCATTAGTGACTAAACCTTAACAATTCATTCGGTACAAAGTTGGAACCAGATAAAGTCCCTGATTTCAAATGGTTAGCAGATGGGTAAGGTAATTATTTTGGTCCTTGCTAGAGTAGCAAAGGGTAGTAAATCAATTGGGAGCCCCAGGACTCCTTTAAAGGGAGGTGATATTGAAGAGATTTAATGGTAGAGTACACATTAATTAGAAAAACAGGTGGTGGGAAGACATTCCAAGCAGAGGGAAGAGCATATGGGAAGTCATGAGAGCATGACAGAGTATGACCTAATATCAACAATGCTAGCAGATCCATAGTTTTAAAGACGAGTCAAGAGTGGGAACTAGGAGCCGGATAATAGAGACTGAACTCAGGAGAACCTTTATATTGATAAGGATGGAATATTTTGGGGGTCATTTCAAAAGAGAAGTGTCATGTTCAGCCTTGTATCTTAGCGGTGTGCAGGTTGCTTTGAGTAATGCGAAAGGGGAGGCATCAAAGTAAAGAAAAAGAGACATTAAAGCTATTACAATTATATAGATTAGAAGTAAATAAGGCTTAACCTAAGATAGTGACAGAAATTTGAGATAGATCCAAGAGCTATCAAGGAGGTAGAATCTACATTACCTGTAATGTGGAGGAGAGTGGGAGGAAGCAATCTAGGATAATTATCAGATTTCTGAATTAGATGATAAGTGAACAGTAATGGTTTCAGTGACCAGGATAGGCAATATATGAGGAAAATGGGATTGGGGTTAGTAGGTGATTTTCAATTTTATATACACTGAATTTGAGATGCCAGAGAGTTATCCAACAGGAGATATTAAGTAGACAGTTTAACATAAAGATATGACTCAAAAAAGACTACCCCGGTTTGTAGTTGTCTGAAAGGAGAGAGCAATCTGTTTGATTTGCTTCTCTGAACCCAGAGTCTAGAAGAGTGCATGTAAAGTAGTGTTTTTTAGTAAAAAATTGGAGTCATTCACCTATTTGTGGTTGTTGATATTATATATAGTTGAAGAAAAATTGGTTTTCAGCCAAAACCCATACCAGCTGAGACATCTGATAAAGGTAAGAACACTTCTAGTAACTTAATTCCATCATTTGTAAATAGGAATATAATGACTACTTCACCACGTTGTGGCACTACTTAATTAAAAAGTATATATGAAAACATTACAAATCCATAAAATGTTATAAAGATGTAAGGTTTGGTAACATAATATTTTTGAATATAGAAATTTAAAATATCACCATTTATTCTTCAATGTAAAGGCCCCCAAACACCAATTTTAATCTAGATTATAAAAATCTAAAGAGCAGGGACCAAAAATCTGGACCACAAAATGAATTAGAAGTAGTTCTATTTGCCATTTTACTCCTCATATAAGTTATCCACAGATTCTCTCCATTTTCAACATATCTTTGGTATCAGGATACATCACATAAGTGAAATCGATCCTGTATTTGTTCTTTTCTGACTAGCTTATTTCATTTAGCATTATACTTTTAAGGTTTATCCATGTTATAACATATATCAGAATTACCTTCCTTTTTAAGGTGGGAATACTATTCCATCATATGTATATTATCACAATTTGGTTATCCATTCATCTGTAGATGAATATTTGGGTTTCTTCTACATTTTGGCTATTGAGAATAATGCTGCTATGAACATAGATATATAAATACCTCTTCAAGTCCCTGCTTTCAATTCCTTTGGACATATACCCAGAAGTGGAATTGCTAGATTATACATTATTTGTTGAAAAAAACTGTCCTTTCCCATTGAACAGTTGGCACCCTTAACAAAAAACATTTGACTATATACATAAAGGTTTATTTGGGGGCTCTCTATTTTATTGGTCTGTATGTCTGCTAGGACCAAAATATTTTGATTACTATAGATTTGTGGCAATTTTGAAATCAAGAATTTGAGATCTCCAATTTTATTTTTTTTCCAATATTGTTTTGGCTGTTTTGGGGTCCCTTGAGATTCCATATAAATTTTATGATGACTTTTTCTATTTCTGAAGAAATCATTAGGATTTTGGTAGGGATTACATCAAATCTGTAGGTTTCTTTGGGTAGTATTGACATCTTAATATTAAGTCTTCCAATCCATGAACACAGGATGTCTTTTTATTTATTTAGTCTCTTATTTAATTTCTCTAATGACCTGCTATTATTTTTCCAGTTCAGTGTCTTATAATGCTCTTTACTAGATTTTGCTTTCTACCTCTGTAGTGTTTTGAGGCCTTTTAAACTAATACTTAGTTTGATCCTATTTGATATAAAATTTCAGCAATTTGAATTCTTCAATGTGTAATGTAAGGAGTAATGGGCTGTAGTAGGTCTTGGATAGTCTAGAATAGTTGGTGACATCATGAATTTTACTGCCTAAATTGGTAAAATTATGCTTATGAAATGATGAAAAAAAAACCAATTCTAAGACCTCTGAAAAAGCATCAGAATCCTCCCATCCTTTCTCTTTTAACAAGGGCTATAACTATTCAATAAGGAATATGAGTTGTTATGGAGATGACAGAAAGTATAACTGGGAGGACATGAGATAAGATCTAACAACAATAACTAGAATAGCATATAAATTTTTAAAAAATTTCCTGAGGCTTAAGTTTGGGTATAGCTTGTTTTCATAATACCACTAACCTTCCAAAAGTTTTCAGTAAATTTCTTGAGATTCCACATGCCTTTTGTTCTCTTTCTTGTGTCCCTAAGGAATCATGAACACAGGGCTGAGTTTCCAGCAACAGATTTTACAAGGTATTGGAAACTGACAGCCAGTATATAATAGGCCATGAATGCATGAGAATATCGGGTGCCCTGTGAGATATCTAAGTGACAAATGCCTGATTTTAAAGGGGACAATCTGAATTTATCTGATTCTTGATCTCTGGAACTGAAATTTGAAATTATAGAAATATTCTGGCAATTAGGAGCAGGAACTAAAACAGAGAAGCTACAATGAAAAGGATTTTGAGCAAAAAAAAAAAAAAAGTTAAAATTAAGTTGGGTTAAACAGTAACAGAAACTAGTAATAATCAGATCTGTTAGATAGATGAGAAGATACAGAATAGAGACAGTGGGAAAGCCAATTAACAGAAAAAGGAGAAGCAAGAAGACACACAGAAAATGCAGAGACCATCATAGTAGATGAGCGCATTAATGGTAGCATCCAAGTGACCGTCCTAGATTTTTCTACTGCTTGAGTCTGTAAAACCCACAGAATCCAAGTTGTCCTCATGTGGCCCTGCTGTACTACAGTATCTGCTTTTCCTAGACGGCTGCCTATATAACTAAGAACCCCATTTTTATCTCATTCCAAAATACTTGAGATAACTTAAATAATGTCTTATTCCTTTCAACTAAAATATCTTAAACTAAATATACATATTTTTGAAAGATGAGAAGGCAAATCAGGAAAGAAAAATTAAATAAAGTAAGAAGATAGAAGACAAAAACGCTAATGGTTCAGAATTCCTTGCCATTTTCTCTTCTCTCTCTGTACCTGTGTGATTGCCTTCTCCTCCAAAAGTTCATCTCCAACATCCATGTTACTGACTTTATGGTGCCTCCTCAGAGCTCTATTCTGTGTTCCAGACTCTATAGCTAATTAATTGCTGGCTGGACAATTCCATCTAGATATCCTCCAAGTGCCTCGAACTCAACCTTTCCAAAATTTCCAAAGTCAGCTTTCCCTCTAGTATTTCCTATGTCAATTAATGATGCTACCATTCATTGAGCTTCCCAAACTAGAGAGTAGGTGGCAAAAAGGTTGGTATTAGCCGTGACACAGTCTTCCTAATCTTCCATATCCAATCAGTCATAAAGTCCTATGATTCTATTTTATTGGTATATTTAAAATAAGTGCAATTTTTACATTTTAAATGCCATTCCATCATTCTCTCCTACTAAAATATTGTAGCAACCTCTAATTGGTCCCCTCTTCTGCCAGACTAACCCAGATCCTATCCATTCCCCATATTATCATCAAAGGAATCACTCAAAAGCAGATCCAGTCAATTCACTCAACAACTTAAAATGGCTCTTGAAAACCTTCTGACTGAAGTTAAATCTCCTTACAGGAGGACCCATCATGAAAGGCCCCTCTCTGTCTCTCTGGCTCACTCTCTCACTATTCCCACTATTATTATCCCACAGCCTCAATGATTCACCCATACTCTAATACTTAACATTTTCTAGTATTGGTTATGCTCTCTCTCTCAGCTCTTGCCCTTTGGATGTTATTTTCTAACTAAAACATTCATCTCTGTTTCTTCTCCTAACAAATAACTCCTCCTACTTATCTTTCAGGGCTCAAGACTACATCTACACTGGGAACACCTCCTGTGGGCTCCATTAGTGTCTTCTCAGGTTATTTGTTATCTAGCAGTGAAGTGTAAGCTCCTAGAGTACTGGTTGTCTTTGCCATTTTATCCCCAGGCTTAGCACAGTACCTGGCACATAGTAGGAACACAATATATGTTTGTCAAATGAATTCAGTATTTCTTTTACTAAAAGTCAGACTTTTAGGTTGAGATTTAAAAGAAAATCCAGTTATAGCACCTTACAAAGGAATGGAAATGTAGGAGTGGCACAATTATGAAATGAAGTAGAATTGAAGACGAAATCATTAAACAAAGCAGGGGATCACTTTGTTTGACTACATGATGCCCTGCTATCCTCCCCCCATCCAGTCTGGATTATGTTTCTCACCTTTTTCGCAACCCTAACTGTATTGTCATCATGTCTCAGAGTGGTTTACCCACTACTCCGTGAGCAGTGACAACATCTTTTTTGTCCTTTTGTCTCCAGCTCTTTATAAATGTTGAATGAATGAATGAGACAAGGTCACAAATCTTTAGTGCTAAATGCCATAACATCAAAATATATAAAGTAAAAACTAATAAATGAAAGCAGAAAGGACAGTTATGCAATCATGAGATATTTTAGCATACCACTATCAATCTATGACAAATAAATTCAATAAAAAATAAATAAGGGCATAAAAGAATTGAACTATATAACAAGATTACATTAATATATGCTGAACTTGTTACCCTAGAAATAGAAAATGCTTCTATAAATCAAACATTTACAAAAATGAATCATGACTAGACCACAAAGAAAACAACTTATCCCACACAGAGCAAATGCCACAGAATAAGTTCCTAAAGGAAATCCAAAAACAAAAAAGAAGGAAATTAGAAATAACAGAAATTTTAAAAATACCCAATCATGTGAAATATAAATTATATTTTCCTAAATGATTAAAATATTCTGCTAGAAGGAACATATAAATTTAAAGACAGTAAAGGTCAAATAAAAGCAAGTGAATAAATATGAGTAAATAAAAATTTAAAGTTAAACAAATAAAAAATACAGCAAACAAAATAAAAAAGTGAGCAATAAGCTCTGAAAAATATTTGCCAAAAACATACAAATTAACATCCTTAAAATCAAAGATCTTACATATTGGTGAAAGAAATACCAGTACTACTATTTTAATGGTAAAAGATATCAATATACAATTCAATAATAATTAAATTGAAAGGAGTTATTAAATACTTAAATAGCCTAACCTCACTAAAAAAGAACTGTAATTTAAAACAAAATGTCATTTTTGCCTATTAAATTAGCAAAATATTTCATTTTTTTTTGTTTTGTGTTTTAAATGCTTGTTTCCAGTAGTGATAAGGTATAGTGAAAAACATACTCTAAGCACTCTGTTTAAGGCAATGTCAATTTATTCAGTGTTTGTGGAGAAATCTTCAAAATCTTCCATGATGGCCATATAAAGAATGACATTAAAGCAATAATTCCCTTTCCAGATATCCAGTTCAAGGAAGTAATCCTAATTGTTTCCTCAGACTTATGCATAAAAATAATTCATAGCATTATTTATAATAAAGAATCAAAATAGGCAAATGGGAAACTATAATGCATATGTATAATATCATATTCTGAAGCCATCACAATAATGTTTATAAAGTTTTTAATGACATTAAAATATTTATGATCATTTCAGTAAGAGTGTTATAAAACAAACCACCCAAAAATTAATGCCTTAAAACAATTTATATTTCTCAGAGTTCTGTGGGTTAAACGTGGCCGGGATCCTGGGAAAGCTGGAAGTGGCCACCCTCATATTCAGAGACCTTGGTTCTCTTGCTATGAGTTGCTCCATAGGTTCATTAGACTTCCTCAGAGAAATGGAACTGGAATCCAAGAAGAAATGGTCCAAGTAGCAAAAGGAGAAGCTATGGATCTCTTAAGGTCTAGCCCTAGAAGTTATACAGCAGTACTTCTGCTACATCTAATTGGTCAAAACAAGTCCCAGGGCCAGTCCCCAATTCAAGGGAAGGGAAGAGAAATTGTATTTCTCAGTGGGAGGAGCAGCAAAGAATACGTGAGCATTTTAATCCACCACAGTAATATGACATTAAATTAACAAAAAAGGATTAAAAATAATATATACCAATATAAACTCAACTCTGATGTGTAGTATTTATATATATTTATATATGTTCTATGAATAAGAAAGCATATTATACATAGATTTATATTTTATTTATGTTAAAAAAAAGACGAGGATAAAACATTACAAAGATCATCTCTAGCTAGCGGAAAGAGTGTGTTTATGATGTTCTTAAATTCTGGTCTTTGCAAAGGAATTGGAATGTCTTACTTTTTCAAGTGGAATGTAAATGTAATTTAAAAGATATTTTTTCCCACAAAGCAACATTTAAAGCCATTTCCTAAAAAAAAAAAAAAAGAAGAAAAGAGAGAGAGAGAGAGAGAGAGAGAGAGAGAGAAGCAAAAACTAGAAAGCACTAGAGAAAATTGAATCAGAAATGAAGAAAAACTAACATCAAATTGAAAAGCCAAAAAAAGTAAGACCTGAATAATTCTTTTCTTGACTGTACAGAATATTAAGACATTGGAATCATCAACCATTTCATAGTAGGTCTATGACCATATTGAAAAAATATTTAACTGATTTTTATCTTTCATTATACTTACATTATATAGTGAATATTTTTGTGCCTCCGAAAAGAAAAAACAAAGCAAACTTTTCTTGTTTTCTCCATATAGATCTAAGCCAAGATAAAATAGGTGCATAGAAGCCTTGAGGTAAGACTAATAAAACTTGAAAAATTTTAGCGATGTACTGTAACAAAAACTAAAAATAAAATAGACGTTATCAAAAATAAAATGTTACTATTATTTCTCCTGATTCTATGATTTTAAAGTCAAAACGTGAGAAGTTTTGTTTTGTTTTTAACAAAGTCACCACTATTTCAATACAGCATCATGAAGGAAAAAAGCATTATTCCTCTTACAACCCTTTAGATAGATGTTATTTTCAAGGCCCCAGAGATGCCATGCTATTTAATAGTTTCACTAGCTTTTCCAGAATTGTCAGAAGAGCCAAGTTTTCATCTTTGCACCCTGAAAGTTGGAAGGTCTAGAAATATTCATGGCTCACACCAAAATTTATGGATTTGAGGAAATAATTCTTTCCACTTCCAGAAAGCAATCAGTGCTCCCACACAATTTAAAAGAAGGAGAAATACGAGAAAAGTATCAGCTCCCCCCTCCCAAAAAAGTGTGTGTTCCTGCTGTTGTGCTGTTTACAGATGTGTATCTACTGAACTTCAAAATATCACCCCTTCTCGGTTGCTTATGGACATACACCAGGTGAAGCCTCTTTGCCGAAATCTGAGGTTTCTAACCCCAGGCATTGAGTAACCCTCACCTCCATCTCATAAATGAATTTTTAGCATCTTTCTCAAAACACTTGTATATGCTATGATAATCCCTCTGGGCACCAACCAGTAAAGATGCATGCCATGTAGAAAATATATGTGACATATGAGATTATTTTGAAATCATGAAACATAAAGCTCTTTCCCAGGGTCATCTGTTCAGCAGAAAAAAATCCTATCAAAGCTTTGGTAATACATATTTTAGCTTCAGTTAAGCTGTTTCAAACTCTGTTACATAATTTCTGTAGACTAAGAGGCATTTCAGCCTATTTAAACACTAATGAGATCTCAAGAGATTATCCTAAAAGACCTCTAATCCTTCCCTACTGTTTAATCACTGGTTCACACATAATTCTTTTACTTTCATTAAGCTTCAAATTTTTAAAAATAATTATTTTAGTTGTCAATTGTTCTGAATGGTTTGTAGTAGAAGATAAAACCACAGCTTAATTTGATTTTGTTTGTTTGTTCATCTTAAGGATTTATTTTAGATCTTTGAGATGTTTTCAGTTTTCATGGCTGATCAATCTCATTCAAGTTCAAATTTTTATTGACTTGCTACATCTTGGTAAGAGGAATTTAGTGTGCATTGGATACTATTTTGTTTAATGACTGGGCCTTTCTATACCTAAAAGTAGAAATCAAAATTAAAACTTTATGACACATTCAAATAAATTCATTTTTACAGACATACCTCAGAGATATTGCAGGTTCAGTTAGAGATCAACCACCGCAACAAAGCAAATATCATAATAAAGTCACATGAATTTCTTGGTTTCCCAGCGAAAGACTGGAATGATTCCATTTTTCTGAGTGATCCCAAGATGAATTGTAGGAAAAGTTCCCCAAAGGCCAGTGGTCAAGAACAATGCCTTACCACCTGGCCAAACCAGCCAAGCCAGCTAATCGGTGGGCCCATAAGGCACCCCACCCTTATTTCCTCCTGCACATATTCTGATTACTGCACCCGGCACCTTCTGCACCCGGCACCTTCTGCACTCGGCCCTACCTTCTGCACTCGGCCCTTTCTGCACACGGCCCCCTCTCTACACAGCCCTTTCTGCAATGGCCCCCTCTATACGCAGCCCCAACTGCGCACGGCCCCCTTTTCACGCAGACCTAACAACCTACCACTCAATCCCTTTAAAGGTCAACCTAACCCCCAATCAGGTAACGCCAAGGCATCTCCCCAAGGCTTGTGGTTTTACCCTTTAAATTAGCTCCCAGCCCCTTGGTCAGGGCTCCTCTCAACCACTGCTGCGTCAGTGAATGGGTGGGGTCCAAACTCGAGTTTGTCAATAAACTCTCTTGCGCTTGCATCGGTGTCAGTTTCTTTCTTGGCTCGTGGAGTTCCAAACCAGGGCATTACACCCAGTACATATAAAAGTATGTTTATACTATACTATAGTCTACTAAGTGTGTCTTTAAAAAATTGTATACATACCTTCACTAAAAAAAAAAACTTTATTGCTAAAAAAAAAAAAAAAAAAAAAGCTAATCATCAGCTAAGCTTTCAGCAAGGCATAATCTTTTTGCTGCTGTTGAGTCTTTCCTGGATGTTGCTGGCTGCTGACGATCAAGGTGGTGGTTGCTGAAGGCCGGGGGGCAATGGCAATTTCTTAAAATAAGATTACAATAAAGTTCACCACATGAGTTGGTTCTTCATTTCATTTGAACACTTAGAGGCCATTGTAAGGTTATTAATTGGTCTAATTTTGATATTGTTGGGTCTCAGGGAATAAAGAGGCCCAAGAAGGGGTGGGGGAGTGACCGATAGGGGGAGCAATTAGAAAACATACATTTATTGATTAAATTTGCTGTCTTATATGAGCACAGTTCATGGGGCCTCAAAACAATTATAATAGTAACATCAAAGATCGCTGATCACAGACCACCATAAAAATACAATAATGATGAAAAACTTTGAAATAGTGCAAGAATTAACAAAATGTGACAGAGACACCAAGTGAGAAAATCCCATTGGAATAATGCTGCCAATAGACCTGCTCAATACAAGGTTGCCACAAACTATCAATTTGTAAAAGTATAATATCTGCAAAATGCGATAAAGTGAAACATAACAAAACAAGATATACCTGTAAATATTCCTCTAGGTTCTATAAGGCACCAAGATTTTTTTCACAGTCCTATTCCACATTTCTGACCTGATCCACATTTTCCCCATATATCCTGTATATTAAAAAATAAATAAATAAATAAATAAATAAATAAATAACAGGGAAAAATAAATTAAAAATTAAAAAATAGACAATAAAGGGGAAAGAAAACCTACTGAAGTGACAGGATTTAAGCAAACCAAAAGGAGATGGCTTTGTAATATGACAAGGAACCTGGGTTCGCTGGAATATCAAACAAGCTTCTGAAAATTTAACCTAATGATACCCAGCTAAAAGTTAAGTCTCTCTTAGTCTCACTCTCCTCCTCCTTCCACCTTTTTTTTCTATCAAAAACACACAAATAATCTTCCTTGCTCAAAGTTTCAAATTTAGCTAACCAGAAACTTCAACTAATAAATATACCCCATTCCCAAATCAAAGGGATAATGTAGTTCCTGTTTTCAACACTTGAAGTGGGAGCTTTCTTTTTATATAAGTTTCTTAATAGCTAGAGCTTTTGTTGTTAAAAAAAAAAAAAGGTATCATTTTCCATAAATTAAGAACATGCTCAAAATGAGTTCACTTTAGTGTTACAGATAATGAGAGAAATAAAAGAATTCCCACTTTTTATAATAATTTCATTGTCTGTCATACAATCTTTAGACTCCTTTTGTATGGATTTTTATATACATATATACAACCATCTTATTTCCACAAAAAGCATAGTTCCTTACCTTTGGACAGCAAAATATAAAGTTGCATTTAGAAGATAACATTTCTGGATGTTCTTCCTCAACAAAATGCTTTTATGCTTGACTAACAGCATAGTAGTAACTTTAAGTATATGTAAATATCTCTTACCTTAAAGTGCTAGAGTTTTATAAGTTTAGAAATAGAAGTAGGCATTTTAAAACTCACCTACATGATTTCCCCTGGTTTCTTATGTAAGCTATACCAGAGTTTAAATTGTTAGCCAAAATCACTCTGTAAAAAGTTATGTATTATCATTGCAAACTTACTAAAAAAAGTGTTTCTTCATAGGGGAACTCAGACAAATGTGTAAGCATTATGTTTATCTTTTAATTTCCAAACTCCTTTCTGAGGTAGAGGCTATATTTACACTGGGAAGAATTTTATTCCAGGCTGTTAAAAACAAATATATTTTTCGTCCTATTTCAGTGTTTCCCTATAGAATAAGGTTCAAAGTATTTAATCCCACCATGACCCAAGATAAGAGTTCTCAATGCTTTCATGCCGAAAGGTTTTATGATATATACTTCATTAATCAAAGGATGAAATGTCCCACTATAAGATCTCTAATTATCTAAAAAAGAAAACAAAACTAACAAAAACCCTCCTGAAGTAACTAAGCCTTGAATTAAAGTTTAGCAAAAGTTATGTAAAATCATTGTTTGTTTGTATTCATTTTTATCAGTTATATTCCATTTTAGTTTGGTTTATTTGGAGGAACATTATGAAATTATGAAAAATCATCTGCCCACACTTTTATCTTTAATATTTTATAATGTTTTATAATTTAAGAACCATTTTAATATTAAGCAACTTGACTCTTCAAGCAGGAATTGTTATATATATTTATATCTATATGTCAATACTTAGAATCTCCATAATTTACCTTTTGCTATGTAAATTTGCTAGGTAGGAAAATGCCAAGCAGCTTGAAAAATAGAAAAAACTTTTCTTCTTTCACAAGAGTTGGTGTCAGTCAACTACCCTAAACTGTCCTCTTCCCCTAGTTATCACTGGAAAGCCTGGTTAATACTCTACTACTACCTCTTTCAGCCACAGGATTTGGAGTTAATTATGTATGACAATTTATGTGCTAATTTCAAAGTATTTTATAATATTAAATATTATCTAAATGTCCCTTAAAAGGTATTACATTTAGGACATAAACTTCATAATCCTTCTCTTCCAGATTATTGTCATTTTCTTTTTAGCAATGAGTTAGATGTCTTTATCTCCTATCCTCTGGTAATTCAATGAACACTTAAATAATGTATTTGCACATTGGCTTATCAATAAAACTTGTGACTATGTTCCTTTGGAGGTGCTCTTCAAGCTACTTACACATGCATTCAGGTACATCGTGAATCTTTGGTTTACCCACATTAAAAAAAAAAAAACCTACAAAGCAGGGACAGTGTCATCAACATCAGTGCTCTATAATTATTCGTGGGGAAGGACTGGTAATTTTCTATTGTTATTTCTAATCTGTCACTCCACATGGCTGGTACACAGTTTACACATGCAGGTTTACTAATACACAAAATGATCTATACTCATTTGATAAGACAGCCCTAATCCAAGTTTGAATGTCAAGTTGCTACCAAATTTTCTAAGTACTTATTCTTTATTTCTGTACTTATCTTCCTTCAGGCCAATAACAAACTGTTCATGGACATTGAGTAGCTCTGATCTACATTTTCCACATAGATCCATGACTTTAGAACAAAATTGTGACCACAGGAGGAACTACTGCCTAACAGAATGACTGACTCTTCAGAAGGTAACTCCCAGCCTCATCAACTACATACCTTCTTCAATCGCTGAGCCTTCCAGTTCATTTCCTTGCTGTTAACATCTACTTTACTTCTTTTATATATAACATATGTCCGAGGGTAAACATTTCTAATGTAGCCTTCTTTATAATTGAAAGACATCTTATTTAAATGAGATGTTGTCTCTAACTCAAAATTAGAAGCTATATAGCATTAACATGGTAAAAGCGTCTTAAAGAACAGATGCAACTTACATCTATGGTAACTTAACTGAAAACTTTGATCAATACAGTTTATAATACAGAAGTCAAAAATAATATAAATATTTATAAAATATATGGACCTAAACCTTTGCTCCCTTATAAAACAGTACAAAGGGTAAACATAAGCATTTTTTTAAAATTTTAAAAATAATCAGTAAAAGAATGTAAGTAATGGTGAACAGCTTCTAAAGCACATTATCTTGATTGTCACTAACTTGAGAAAGATAAATAAAAGTGTTGGGGAAATGTACTATTGCTTTCCTAAAATCCTCCTCATCGTCCAAGAAGGCTACTGAAGGTCCTAGGTGGTAACCTTGGATGTAATGGCCGGAACACTATTACTCTTTCCACATACCTCTTCTTAGAAATGAATTTTCTGAAATTCACTTGAATTTTAGACTGAGATTAGCCTAATTCTTTCTTTGTTTCATAAAGAATTAAGAGTCAGAAAGATGTTCTAAGATCTTGCATCCCAACAAGTATGCACCTGATGAAAATTATATATTAATTTATCATTATTCTAAATTGCAAGAGAGCTTCTCAGTATCCACTCTAATGATAAAGGAAGAACAACAAATACAACTGAATAAAAAAAGTAGCTTTTATGGGAGACATTGCAATGAACAGATTGACACTTTTTCACTAGGAAGTATTCTCTAATATTATCCTCCAAGATCAGATCTGTAGGGAGATAAAAATCAGAAGATTATTCAGGCTCATAGATTATCTCTCCTACTTTGAACGCTGAGTGTTTTGAGTACAATAAAACAAAGTTGCTTCGGATTTGGAGAATATTTTTCCTCATTTCTATTTAATTCGTTCCTTTTCTAAATATCACTGACTCATTTATTGGAACTTGTTACTTGTTATAGCTTCTACTTTTTTTAATCTCCTTACTATAGGAAAAAATATACATGTAGGAACCCTGGCTGAATTTACATCAAGCTTCACTGGTTGTAATATTACAAAAAAATCCTCATATACAGACTTGAAAGTATAGACAGTTCTATGAAGTTGAGTTTCCAATTTATCTCTTTTCCAGAACCAGCCCTTAAGCACCCATCTCTGCTTTTGTTTTATTTATACAGACTTTCCATCCTCTTTGCTATACTCAAAACATAGATATCAGAGCCAAAATGCAATTCAGGGTATTTTATGAACCTATGCTTGTCTTCAGAAAACAAATAACTATTATCGAAAACCACTGGTTAAATATTCACCTCTAAGGAGACTTAGAAACAAAGAAACTATACCTCTTTCTATTACTAATAGGGAGAGATATTATCTAAATATTCATACATTTCTCATTTTACTTCTACTTTTTTTAATAAAATATTTAAATTCCCTTTAAAAATCCATCTACAGTCCTTTCTTCCATTTACAACTCAGACTTTCATTCTTTCCCCTCAGTCTATATTTCTTTTTTTTTTGTATTCATTATCTCTGAAACATCATATTTGAAGGTATATGCTCTTCTGTTAATTTTTAAATCTCTCTTAGAATATGTAATAACATAAAATTAATTTTTCCTTTCTAAAAAGTGTCATAATTCCTTGCCTAATAGTATTAGCTACTATTTCCCAGAGGAAAACTGGGATTTGACAACAGAGATCTGGCTGGACCCACATGTTTTTTTAAGCCAAATATATTCTGAATGATTTGTCAGGCAAGTTCATAGGTAAGCTCTTTCTGAATAGTGTCAACAAAACCAACTCATTAGGCCACATGTCCACAGCAGCACCTGCCCTGTGGCATACAACTGTACCTGTCCATCCTAGACAACTCATCAGAAGAAAGAAGGGCAGCATTTCTTTCACATTGCCATTAAAGTGGAATGTGGGAGGGGCTGTCATTGTGAGGTGTAAAAGGTGGAAATTGAATGGGCTATTCATGGGTACTGTAGCAAGGTGTGTGCTAGAAATGCCCAAACCCTGCTGTCATTCACCATTCCTCCCTGAAGAGTTCTTAAGAGAGACATACAAGAGGGACATTAGTAAAGAAACCAAAGTATCCCTTGATTACTAATGGACAGGGCAAGAATCTCTGATAAGCGGTTGCAGTACATACCTTTGTATCCAAGTAGGACCATCTATTTTCCTTCAGTTCAAATCAGAATTTGTGGATCTTTCACCTTCTAGCCTGGGGAAAATCAAGGCAATGACCCAAATTCTCTGCTATATGTGGCAATAAAAAAGAAAAAAAAAAGACAAGATAACTGGCCCTCATGCAGGACCCTGACTCAGCCTAGCAACTGTGCCTCCTAGAGCAAAAGAGAAAAAGAATGTGTGTGGTGCATGCTCTGTTAACATCAGTTACCTCAGCCACCTGCAAACAGCCAAATCAATCCAACTGAACTTTAACCAATCAAAATGTCCTTCTCTTGTTTTGGGAAAGGAATAGGATAAGAATGAAAGGTAAACACTAGTGAAAGCCTGGTTAAAGTGTTCTGTTCCCTACAGGCCCATGTGGTGGATTGAGTAATGTCATCCAAAAAAATTCCTGGTTCACCCAGAACCTCAGAATGTAATCTAATGCAGAATAAATGTCTTTGCAGATATAATTAAGTTAAGGATCTCAAGAAGAGATCATCTTGGATTTAGGTGAGTCCTAAATCCAGTGACATGTTCATATAAGAGAAAGGTGAAGGAGATTTGAGATACATAGACACCGGGGAGAAAACAAAGAAGAAGCTGATATAAAGATGGAGGCAAAGATGAGAGTGATGTGTCTATAGGCCAAAGAATGCCAAGGATTGCCAGCAATCACCAGAAGCTGGGAGAGAGACATGGAATGGATTCTCCCTCAGAGCCTCCAGAAGAAACCAATTGTGTGATTTTGGTCTTCTGGCCTACTGAACTGTGAGAAAATATATTTCTGTTGCTTTAAGCCACCCAGATTATAGTAATTCGTTACAGCAGCCCAAGGAAACTAATATACCTATTAACACTCCTCTACTATATGATCATAAAAAATGTGTCCAGTTGGTTACAAGGTAAATTAGACAAGAAAATATAAATCAAGGGTATAAATCATTCATCACAACCAATAAATTATATTTAGAATTTGTATCCTATTGGTGGAGGAGCAATAAAATTATTATTGGATATATAATGACTTAATACAGAAACCTGGGTTTGAATCCTAACTTCACCACTTACTTGCTATATGTACTTATCCTATGTCTCAGTTTCTTCATTTGTAAAATGAAGGTAATAATAGAATAATAGTATGTACCTCAAGTGATTGTTATGTGAATTAAATAAGATACTATCCTAGCACATGCCTAGAACCTAGTAAAGGCTTTAAAAAATGTTTATTATCTCTTAATGACATGCTTCTAACCACTAATATATCAAGAAACAAAATGAGCATTAAAAACTCTATTCCAACATTTCTAAAGAGGAATGTCACAATATTAAGTAAGGATAAGGTATAAGTGGAATCTGAATAGGGCCACTGGAGAAAGAAAAGCCATATTTAGTAGCAATAAGCTATTAGCAAATTATGAGATGATGAGACTTATCCAGCCAGATACAAAGAAGTGCTTTCCTCCTGTGAAATGATTTTCTTTTCCAGACTTTTAAGGCAATTTTTTATTCATGCACACATACAAATAATGTGTTCTGAAACACATGCAAAAAATTTTACTGCTGAAATTTTAGAGGTCTGTAATAGTTTTCCTTAATGATAAACACTTAACAAATTGATTCAGTTGATGGAATAGCCTTGGGCATATCTTAAAAAGAGTTTAAAAGATAGTATCAAAATTCGATTTTTCAAGTATTTATTTTGAACTGGTTATGGTAATCACCTTTAAAAATTGGTTTTGTTTTCTACTGTTTAGACTAAAAATTTTCTTCATTAAATAACTTTTAAAATAGGCTGATGGTATAAAATGTATATAGAAATGCAGAGAAACTAGAATATTGAAACAACTTTGAAAAAGAGTAACAGAGTTGGAGGACCTACTAGTCCCAAATTAAAAACTTGCTATAAAGAAAGCTTCACTCATCAAAACAGTGTGGTATCAGTAACAAAAAAAGAGGAACAAACAAACAAATAAACAAACAAGACAAACAGAGACTCATGGACATGGACAACAGCTTAGTAATTACCAGAGGGAAGAGGGGGAGAAGAGGAGGTGGGTAAGAGTAATGGGGGTCAAATGTGTGTTGATGAAAGGAGAATTAACTTTGGGCGGTAATCACACAGTACAATATACATATGATGTATTATTGAATTGTACACTTAAAACCTACATAATTTTATTAAACAATGTCACCCCAATAAATTTAATTTTTAAAAAGACAAACTTTTAAAAAAAATTGTGTCAATGAAACTGAATAGACTATTTCTGAAACAGAAATAGACCCACACATATATGTTTGTAATGGTTCAGGCTGCCCTAACAAAATACCACAGACTGGGTGGCTTAAACAACAAACCTTTATTTTCACACAGTTCTGGAGGCTAGAAGCTTAAGATCAAGGTGCCAATAGAGCTGATTTCTGGGAGGCCTCTCTTCCTGGCTGGTAGATGTCTGTCTTCCTGCTATGTCCTCACATGACCCTTTCTTCTGCTGAGGAGAGACAGAGATGAAAAAGGAGAGAGAGAGAGAGCACACTCTGGTGTCTCTTCCTCTTCTTATAACTTAATTTAACTTCAGTTACCTCCTTATAGGCTTTATCTCCTAAAATGTCACACTGGGGGTTAGGGCATCAACATATGAATTTGGAGGAATATAATTCATTTAGTAACAGTAATAGATTTATTTCTTACACAGTTAAAAGAAATGTCAGAAGAGAAAAAGTAGTCTTTTCAATAAATGGTGCTGGAACAATTGGATATCCACAGCCAACAGGGTGAAATGAACATGTTACAAAAACGAACTCAAAAATAAATTAGAAACAAAAACTAACCAAAAAATAATAATTACAGACCTAAATAGAACACCTAAAACCACAGAACTTTCAAAGAAACGATTTATAAAGTGAAAAGACAAACAATAGAATGGGGGAAAAATATTTGCAAATTATTGTATCCAGAACATTAAAAATTCTCAAAACTGAATAAGAAAATGAAAAATCCAATTTTTTTAATAGCCAAGAGATTTGAACAGACACTCCACCAAGGAAAATATGTAGTTGTCAACTAAGCACAGGAGATGTTCTACATGGCTAGTCACTAGGAAAAGACAGTTTAAGACCACAGTAGGATAACTGTGCACCTATTAGAATGGCTAAAATTTAAAAACTGACTATACCAACTGTTGGAATGGAACATAACTCTGTTCTATTACTGTCTACCCAGCATCTGGTACAGCGTCTGGCACCTACATATACCTACCTCCATACATAACTCCTCTTAAACTGAACTGGTAAGATAAGAAGAGAAAATCACAACAAAGGAAGAATTGTCATCTGTGTCAAATGCTGCATGGATGTAAGGTAGAATAAAGAGAAGAGCCAAGCTATAATTTGTCCTTTTTTTAATTTTGTGGGTCATACTTTTAGTGTCTTATTTAAGAAACTTTGGTTTCCCTAATGTCACAAAAGTTTTCTCCTATGTTTTCACAGATTAGCATGTAATCCAAGCTTGATGAATGAAAGTCAGATCTGAACCCTCTTCTGTGATTGATGCACTCTCTTTCACTGAGATTGATAAATTGGTAAAATAAGAACTTACATCTAATAGGGCAACCTTTACTATTGCCCTATTAGAGTGCAGAGTTTTATATATATATAAAATCAGATCCCACAAGAGAAAAAAAGGAATCTCTGACCTGATCTGCCTGGAACCAACATTAAGTTCTACAGTTTCAGTTGCACAACCCAATGCCTTCTCTTTATTTATGTAAATTTGAGTTTGTTTCTCTTATTAGTAACCAAAAAGTTCTGAGGAAAAGAGTGACCTTTTCTGGCACAACTTCAATATAAACCAAATGAAATTTCTAATACCTATCCATAAGATTACTGCAAGGAAAGAATGATAATATATGTCATTAGCTTAGCCCCACTCCTGACAAATATCAATCACTGAATAAATGTAAGTGTAATAGGGCCAGTAACCAGACTGCAGTAGGTTGAAAAGAAAATGGGAGATAAGGATAGGAACGAGTATAGGCAAGTATTCAAGGATTTTTGCTATCAAGAGATGTGAAGAAAGGAGATAAGGCTGACAGAAGGTGATCTGGAATAAGAAAGCTTTAAGTGGAACTTCTCTTCTTGTGGTATTTCATTGTAGACAAAACTTTGGTTTATCATGTTCACACAATATCATACTAAATTTAATTTTGGTTGTTTGCCTAATACCTTCAGATTCTTAATTATTATTGCTCTGAGGCTCACTGATTTTATAAAATTTTATTACTTTAAGAGAATATATGAGAAAAGTACAATAAAACATTTATGAATTAGACCTTTGAAGACTTTAATGAAACTTTCTTTAAAATTAGTGAAATATTTTCCAGATGTTGCTTATATTGATCCATCTTTCTCTGACATTGTTAAGATACAATTATAAAAAAGTGATCATATTAGAGTCATATCAAGTTATCATTCTATTGTAATGAATCCAAAGCTCAAAATTAGAGTTTAGATTGATAGATATGATGGTAAACATGTCTCTAAGTTATAAGGATATTATCATCTTGATTCTTACTTCTTTATTATACAATGTTAATTATCATTATTGTTATTCCTCCTAAAGAGGCATTATTTGAATTTCAATAATGGACTCGGTATACACAATGTCTCATTTTGAAATGCAAACTCACTAATGGTATAGCTTATGACACTATATTAGAAACTCAAAATATGTTGATTTGAACCAAACTAATGTTATATGCTTCTCCAATTACCAACATGAAAATATCTTATCCTGTATGTAATTTTACAGTGGGTGTTGCTGGGGAAAATGGAACATGTCAAAATATGAACCAATTAAGCAGATCTATGATAACCAAATTTTTATTTGTATAACACCAATAATTATAGCAATATAACTAAAAAGTATTGCCATCCATTTTTCAGTGCAATAACAGATAATTTATTCTACTTCTATAAACCTCTAGTAAACTTCTCTAAATAGTATTAAAGACAACTAACATTTGTATCTCTCATTGCTTATACAATCCTTTTACATAAGTATCTCATTTGATCTCACTCAACTCTGTGAAGTAAATAAGACCTTTCAAAGGTGTGGAAAGCTAAAGTTCAGAGACATTCATTGACATATAAAGTGAAGAGTTACTAAAAATTGAAACCAAAATTTGAACTCATCATTCAACTCAAAATTTTATTTTTTCTAATACACCATACACACATACATATTTATATATGTATGTGTGCATGCGCGCGCGCGCACACACACACACACACACACACACATAATCTCTTCTAACAAGAAACCAAATGAAGTTCTCTCATACAAATTTTAAAATAATAAAAATGAGAACACCATAAATTCTTCAGATCAGATCAAGTTTCGTATTGATCTTCTGTCTCTTGCAGTCAAAGCTGTGCTTTAACAAAACATCTTTTAAATTTTGATTCTCTATTTTTAAAAAAATCCAAGGGCATTAGTCTGATCCATAGCTGTGGGCATCTTCCAGAACACATCAACCAGAGCACGTTCCTCTTTAACCTCAAAAGTCTGGGAACACGGATTGTGACTGCTTACCTCCTGCTAAGCACCTGAAACCTACTGGGCTCCAACCTTTGCTGCAACCAGCAGGTTTCTCTGCTTGGATTGCTCTTTTAATGAGCAGAACCAGATGGTAGACAGTAAGTTTACCAGACAACAGGAGCTTCCTTTTCCATGAAGTCTGACTGAGTTTTCATTAAAGAAACACTATTTCTTCTTTTCTGTACCTTCCTATAAACTTGCATTCTTATACATTTAATCCTAAAGAAATTTCTAAAAATGTTTTTCATTCAAAATTACCTTTATATAGATGTAAATTTTTATGTCATTACATGTGTTCTTACTTTCTCTCAACTAGATTATACAAATTTTAAACTCCAGAGATTGAGACAGGGCTGGTTTCCTCCTTCTCTACCCCAACTAAGCTGTTTTATCCTTTGTACACACTCCCCTGATATGTTCTTTGATATTCAATAGGCACTTGGCTAATTGCACTAGTTACATTGTAGACTTGGGTTTAAAGCAGACCTACACTCAAGGAACATAAAATCTAAACAGATAACATTAGTTTAAAAAAAAAAACTACAAAAGAAATTCACTAGAGAATTCCATGACCTGCATGGCTAGGGGGTTAATATACCTGAGAGGGGGGTGAGGGAAGGATTGAGGAAAACAGAGACAGGATATACAAAAGCTGAGGCCAGGTGGGTCAGTGCACTTTGCTCAGATACAGTGACCCCAAGGCAAGCTCAGCACGTTTATTACATACTTTTGAAGGTCAAGGAGGGAGTGGGAGTCTTCTTTTCAGGACTTGAAACTTGCTGGCAACAACAATTTCCTAAGGCCTGTATCAGTTATCTATGCTGAACTAGAAGCAGCTATCTGTTAACTGTTTCACTTCTCTTTGGCAGAATGCTACACAGGCAAGCATGGCTTTGCCAATGCTTCAATCAGGTCCCGCTCATATTTGGTTCTCTACAAGAGAAGATGATTTATAAATGCACTAGGAAATTCATTTAAAAACATTATTAGTAGTATGTCCTCTAGGGAGAGGTATCTCTATTCAGGTCTCATCAATAGGACAAATAATAACAAGTGTTGGAGAGGATGTGGAGAAAAAGGAACTCTCATACGCTGCTATTGGGACTGCAAATTGGTACAGCCACTATGGAAAAGTATGGTGGTTCCTCAAAAAACTAAGAATTTATCTATCATATGATCCAGCAATCCTCTACTGGGTATTTACCTCAAAGACTTGAAAATCTATATCCAAAAAGATATTTGCACACAGATGTTCATAGCAGCATTATTCAGTGGCCAGGACATAGAAGTAACTGAAGTGTCCTACAATAGATGATTGGCTAAAGAAGCTGTGGTACATATATGCAATGGAATATTACTCAGCCATAAGAAAAGATGAAATACTGCCGTTTGTGACAACATAGATGGACCTCGAGGTAATCATGCTAAGCAAAAGAAGCCAAAAAGAAAAAGTTGAAAATCACA
Organism: Eonycteris spelaea; assembly: GCA_003508835.1. Lineage (NCBI taxonomy): Eukaryota > Metazoa > Chordata > Mammalia > Chiroptera > Pteropodidae > Eonycteris > Eonycteris spelaea. Next base: position 2,536,193 of record PUFA01000127.1, on the reverse strand, counting down.
TGATATCACTTATAGGTGAGATATAAACCTAAAAGGAACAAATGAATGGGACAATCAAACAGAGACTCATGGACAAGGACTATAGACCAGAGGGTAAGAGGGAGGGGGGAAGTAGACAGGGTAAGGGGGTTAAAGTGTGATGACAGAAAGAAATCTAACTATGGGAGATGAGCACACAGTGTAAACATAAAGATGCCTTACTGTTAAAGTGTTCAGCTGAAACTTACTGGATTTCGTTAACCAATGTCACTATAAAAAAATTAATTAAATAAATAAAGAATTCATAAACATTGGTTTAAGGAAAAAGACATAATTATTATATTTAAGTAAAGGATTGAATTACTACTAAGAGACTGTAAATAACTTACTTTATCACTATGTATGCCCAGGGAAATAAAGAGTATAGGTCTAAGATAACCTACATACTAAAGACAGGAGTTTGGAAGAAAGGGAAAATGAAAAGGAAGCCATGTTAATAAAGGACATTCCAACCTTTAAATGAGTCCTAAGGAAAATCTTAGAGACCCAAATAGGATTGAAGCTCCTAATTAACATGCTCCAGGTTGAACTTTACAAAATTGACATTTTTCATTTGTTAAAAATGGTCAAATATTGAAAATTTCAGATCGTTTCTCCTCATGAATATATTCATCAAATATACTCATCATATACTCATAAGTCATTCAATAAGCATGAGTAAATGTCTACCACTGGACAGAGAATATTGATGGAAGAATTCAACAAATGACTTGATAAGCCATATAAAAAGGTTATCCCAACATTAAACAGAGTTGAGCAGTAAGTTTTGGTAAAGACAATATTTATAAAGTAAATATTGGAGAATAATAGTCTCTTCTCCCTTCAATCCATTTGTAAATTATATGCTTCTCTAAAAGTAAAAAAAAATAAATCACTCCCCAGATCATGAGTTGACAGATTTCTTACAAAAAATTAGACATATAATAATATGAGGTTGTAATTGATTTTTAGGGTCAGAAAAAATAAGCAATTATTAGATTATCATTTGAAAAATATCAAATTCTCCATTAAATCTCACTAGGGATCACTCAAAATATTACTTTTTTTTTTTTAACTCAATGAGGACAAGAGGTTAAATTATGCTTTCTATTTTTACATCTTTACCTTTTCTCACAGGGATGTTTGTGTGTGTGTGTGTGTGTGTGTGTGTGTGTGTGTGAATGATTGCCTCATTATCCAGTTATATCTTATCCAGTTCAACACACACACACAACACACACACACACACGCACACACATACACAAATACAAAGACACTTCAGAACAATTTAATTCCTATTATAAATAGCTTTCATTGCACCTTGTTTCTATAGCTGAGTAAATAAGATGCATATTTTATTTACCTATTTCTAAATGAATGGACAGATATTTTTTATTATATGGTTCAATTTCACAAGTTTTACCTTTTTAACATTAACCTATAAATTATGGAGCCCAGTTTGGAGAAATGCTCATATTTTGACCCATTAGCCATTAGGCTTAAATTTAATGTATATACATATCCTTGATATTTTATTATTTAGTTAATAAAATGGATATTAGTGCCAGCTATTCCTCTGCAGATTGTCACACTTCCTTATATTTTCTGTTTATTCAATTTTAAGATTTCTAAGCTGGATTTGGACAAATTTCTTTTGAAATATTAATAAAAATAGTCAAGAGAAAGAATTTGCTATTTCTCTCTGTAGTATATATGATAGGGAGCTCCAATCCATATTTCTTTAAAGATATTTTAAGAAGTTATTGATTTTATCATACTTAATTTTAAGCATAAGAGCACCATTATGGCCTTTGTATGAAATAAATTTCATGCTGTCAAAGTTTAGTCCAACCAAATGACAGTTATAGAATTATTTCCTAAAGACAGTATGTTACTAGCTGTAAAAAGCCATTGAAATATTTCTAAATCTTTAAAAAATTTTAAGGAACATTACTATCTTTTAAAAAGATAATATATAAGAAACTTCCAGCTATAATGGTATGAAGAAGTCAGTGAACTCTCTCCACAAAAATAAATAAATAAAGATAGATAGATAGATAGATAGATAGATAGATAGATAGATAGATAGATAGATAGATATAACTGAAGAAATACAAGTATGCCGGAGCTCTGAAAATTCATCAAAATCACACAAAAATGAGAATAATTTATTCTTGACAAATTGCTCAAACTTTGGTTAAGAACAGCAAGAGTCAGTGGCCTTTTTGCCTAGGGCTGCTTGCATTCACCCACCTTAGCCTTCATCCAGCTCGGTTGGCAAAAGCAGTGGCTTTACCAGTGTGGGGCTGTCTCAGAAAAACAGCAACTTTACTGCCAGAGAGAATGTAGCAGCAATTTGCAGGACAGAAGAGTTGGCACAAAATATTCAAAGTGATAAAAAACAAGAACCTACATCCAAGAATACTTGACCCAGCAAAGCTATCAATTAAAATTGAAAGTGAGATAAAGAGCTTCATAGACAGAAAAAAAGATAAAGGAATTCATCACTAACAAGCAAGAATTATAAGAAATGTTAAGAGGACCTCTGTAAAAAGAAGGGGAGAAAAATTCATAAATGTGAATAATAAAATGGCAAAAACTATGTACCTATCAATAATCACTTTAAATGTAAATGGATCAAATGCTCTAATCAAAAGACATAGGGTAGCCAGATGGACTAGAAAACAAGACCCATACATATACTGTCTACAAGAGACCCACCTCAGATCAAATGACACATACAGACTGAGATATTTCATTCCAATGGAAATGAAAAAAAAAACCTGGTGTAGCAATACTTATATCAGATAAAATAGACATGAAAACAAAGGCTATAATAAGAGACAAAGAAGGGCATTACACAATAATAAAGGGATCAATACAACAAGAGGACATAACCCTAGTAAACATGCACACCCACCTTGGGAGCACCTACATATATAAAGCAATTGTTCACCGAATAAAGGGAGAAATTGATAGTAATACACTCATAGTAGGAGACTGTAACACCCCATTGACGCCAAAGGACAGACTTTCCAGAGAGAATACCAATAAGGAAACAGCAGCCTTAAATGACACACTAGACCAGATGGATTTAGTTATTTTCAGAGCATTTCACCACAAAGCAGCAGAATATACACTCTTCTCAAGTGCACTTGAATCATTTTCCAAGATAGACCACATGTTAGGCCACAAAACAGGACTCAATAAATTTAAGAAGCCTTGAAATCATATCAAGTGTCTTCTCTGACTACAGTGGTATGAAACTGGAAATCAACTACAAGAAAAAAAAAAGTGTAAAATACACAAACACTTGGAGGCTAAACAACGTGGTACTAAACAAAGAATGGCTTAACAAGGAGATCAAGGAAGAAATCAAAAGATACCCAAAAACAAACAAAAAAGAAAACACAAGGACTTAAAATCTATGGGACACAGAGAAAGCAGTCCTAAGGAAAAAATTTGAGAACCATATGATCTCACTCATATGTGGGATATATAAAACTGAAAATGAAAAATGAAAAAGACAAACAAACAAAAACTCATAGACACAGATAATAGTTTAGTGGTCCCCAGAGGGAAAGGGGTTCAAACACATGGTGACGGATGATTTCATTTTCAGTAGTGCAATATACAGATGATGTATTATAGAACTGGACATTTGAAAGCTATATAATTTTACTAACCAATGTCACCTCAAAAAATTTAATTAAAATTTTTTAAAAATTAAAATAAAGTCAAATATAAAATAAAATAATAAAATAAAATAAAATAAAATAAAATACCTTATGACCCAGCAATTCCACTTCTGGATATTGATCTCTAGACAACCAAAACACTAATTCGAAAAGATATATGAACTCCTATGTTCACTGAAGCACTATTTACAATAGCCAGAATATTGAAATGACCTAAATGTTCATTAATAGATGACTGAGCAAAGAAGTTGTGGTTCACATACACGATGGATTATTACTCAGCCTTAAAAAAAAAAAAAAAATTAAAGCCTTACCATTTTCAACAACGTAGATGAACCTAGAAGGTATTATGTTAAGTGAAGTAAGACAGAGAAAGACAACTACCACATGATTTCACTTATATGCGGACTGTATAGAACAAAATAAACAAAGAAATTCAATGGAAACAGACTCCTAGACACAGAGAACAAACTGGTGATTGCCAGATGGGAGGGGGTTTGGGGAGCTGGGTAAAAAAAAAGGTATTATAAAATAGTCACAGGGGAGAGGAGGAAAAAAATGCCATAAACAAAAGAGGTCCTGTTCATCCCTCTGGCGACCAAATCAAAGTTGTGACAGAAACAAGAAACAGCAGCAAGGAAAAATCACCTGGGATGAACAAGTCATACAACTAAGAAGAAATCCAAGAAATCACCCTGCAACAGCAAAAGGTAGGACAGGGCGAGGACGCGGGCTGTCCCGTCTCAAGCAGTTGAGTGAAATGGAGGCTGTGGCAGCACAGATGCTTCTTAAAGGGGCCGCGTCTGCAAGTGGATTTTCATGGTGACAGACCTGCTCACCCTGAGCACCAGTACTGATTCTGCTGCGTGCAGAGGGCACCGGGGACTTACAAGGAGACTTTGTTGGAGTGAGAGCCGAAGCAAGTAGCACTCAGTACAGAAGTGCTGGCACTATCCATTGTTCTCTGTTGAGCCCTCCCCCACTCCCACTGCAAGGACTCAGTGGCTACCATAGCCATGACATCATGAAACTGGATAACAGAGGTTGCTCTGCCCAGAAGATTCCCTGAAACCCCGCCCCCCCCTCTCCCTGCCTCACCCAAGCTACATCCAGGTATATCTCAGCAAATCAGGTGCTCCTTGCTAAGCAGTGCCTTGACTCACACTGGAGGCAGCTGGCCTCAGTTTCTAGTGTGGCCTTTTGAGGCAACTATAAGCACAGCATCTGGGATAGCTTGCTGAATCTTGCAGGTGGCCCAGGAGGGGCAGAGGCTTGGGCTAAATTTGGCCTGCAGTGAACCCTTCTCAGGACTGTGCCACTGGACACTACTTCACAAATCCACTAATAAACCAGGAGACTTAGGAGCTTTGCTTAGTACATAGAAACAGACATGGAAAGGCAGCCAAAATGGGAAGACAAAGAAGCAGAAACCATATGAGAGAACAGAAGCGATCCAGATATAATGGAGTCAAATAATCTAAGAGATGCAGAGTTCAAAACACTGGTTATAAAGATGCTCAATGAACTTTTGGGAAGTAAATTCAGTGAGAACTTCAACAAAGAGATAAAAAAACACATAGAAATGGAAATGGAAATGGAAATTATAAAAGGGAACCAGTCTGAAATAAGAACACATTACTCCGAGATGAGAAGTATATTAAATGGAATAAACAAAGGAATAAACAAAGTGAATAAAGAAAAAGATCAAATGCCCTATCTAGAGGATGGGAAAGCCAAGGACGTATAATCAGAATGGCAAGAGATAAGATGCCAAGACTATAAAAATAATTTAAGGAACATATGGGACACTATTAAGAGTCCAAATATCTGTCTGATTGGCGTAACTGAAGAAAATCAAGATGTTGAACAGCTATTTGAAGAAATAATGATAGAAAATTTCCCTAAAGGTGAAGGAATGGACATAAAAACCTAGGAAGCTCAGAGAATTCCAAAAATCAGGGATCCAAAGAGGCCCACACTAAGACACACATCAATATTAAAATGCCAAAGGTTAAATACAAAGAATATTAAAAAGCAGCAAGAGAAAAACAGATAGTTACTTACAAGAGAAGACCTATAAGACTGGCAAGTGATTTCTTAAAAGAAACTATGCAGGACCAAAGGGCATGGTGCAAAATATTTGACGGGATAAAGACACAGGATCTCAACCAAGAATAATTGATCCAGCAAAGCTATCATTTAGAATTGAAGGACAGATAAAGAGCTTCCCAGACAAAAATGAGCTAAAGTAATTTATCATCACTAAGCCATTATTACAAGAAATGTTAGAGGGACTTCTTTAAGAAGAAAAAGCATGTATCAAAACCAAGAATAAAGAATGGTAACAACTACATTGCTAATTAGCACCTCAAATAGAAAATAATTAAGTGTGCCAATCAAAAGATAGAGTGGCTGAAAGGATAAAAAAACAAGACCCCTACATATTAAAAGGAAGAGGATGAAAAAAGGGTATTGTTCTGATTGACCTAGAAGGTATTTAAATCAGAGAGAAAAAGATAAACACTATATGATTTTACTTATATGTGGAATCTAAGGAATAAAAAGAACAAACCAATCAAAAACAGACTCACAAACACAGTGGACAATTTGGTGATGGACAGAGGGGAGGGAGGTTTGGGGGTCTGGGATAATAGGGTGAAGGGTTAAAGAAGTACAAATTAGTAGCTGATGCATGAACACAGAGATGGGGAGCACAGCATAGGGAATGCAGTTAGCATGAATACATTGGATAGGTGGAGGTTCAGGGGAGGGAGGGAGCAATTGGAGACCATTTTTCAAACTATATAGATGTCTAACCAATGTACTGTATACTTGAAACTAATTAAAATAAAAAATAATTTTAAAAAATAGTCACATGGATGTTAAATACACATAAGGAATATAGTCAATAATATTGTAATTACTCTGCATAGTGCCAGGCGGGTACTAGACTAACTGGGGAATCACTATAAGGTATATAAATTCTCTAACCACTATGCTGCACTTCTGTAACTAATATAAAATAATATCTAATGTCAACTCTAATTGAAATATTAAAATTTTTTAAAAAGCTTTCATCATAAGAAAAACATTATAACTGTATAGTGCTGAGTGTTAACTTGTGGTAAACATTTCATCATATATACATATATCAGATCATTGTTGTACACTGAAAAAAGACAAGTACACTCATCATAGCATCAAAAAATGAAATATTTAGGAACAAATTTAACAGAAGTATAAGTCTGAGCTCTGAAAACTATAAAACATTTTATTTTAATTTTAAAATAAATTTTAAAAGCATACAGTACATTGGCTAGACATTTATGTAGTTTATAAAATGATATCCTTAATTTCTCTTTGTCTCCTCTGGCTCTCCACCTAGCCATTAAATTAATGTAACTGCATTCTTTTTTATGTGTTCCCCATCCCCATGACCATCTATCAAAAGATCTGTTTCTTTATATTTGTTTATATTATCACAATTAACATTCGACATTTATTAAAAATGATTATTAACCATGTATGTGCTTTACTAGTTATTCTAGGTAGGATGTTGGCTATTACATAGTTACACTCATTTTTTCCTTTGCAAGAACTAAACTGATTAATTGTTGTATACAACTACTAAAACGATATATCATTTCTTTTACTGAAATAAACTGTTTATGAAGTTTTCTATACACTGAAATGAATTGCAATAAAATAATAAGTTATTTAGATGATAAAAATGATTGAAAACTAAAGAATACCTGTGGAAATTATATATGCCTTTGTATCAGACACAACTCCTGATCCTTCTATCTGCCAAATGTAGAGAAACGTCATTTCCTGGCAACTAGAGAATGCAAATTCCTAACTCTGATTAAATTGCCTAGCATATACTAGGCATCCAAGAACTTTTTTATGTTTCAAAGTTATTTCTCCTCTAGAATGCAAAAGAGAAATTGCTATAGTTCAAGTGATGACTGCACAGAAATGTGACCTAAATAGAAAACGTAACATGCAGTTTCCAAGCATGTTCAAATTCTCCAACACAAGCCTTATAGCCAAATGAACACTACTCATGAGAAGTTCACAAGAAAGGAGAAAATTGCTGGGATGTTAATTGTGGTTTTATTTTAGTTTTCTAATGCAAAAAAAAAAATCCATATTGGTCAATAATATTTATTATGTGTGTTATAAACTAATTTGGGGCTATGTTCTGGTAAAGATCATAGTACTTTACCCCCTTGACAATCTGAGAAATCTGCAGGCTGTGCTTAGTTCACATTACCACAAAGGGGGTTATTTCATAGAATAGAAATATAAAAGGAAAAGAGGGGTAGAACTAAAATCTGGCTTTCACTGGTCATCTGAATGAAATCATTTATCACTGATTGGAACTTCAAAATGATTGAGAAAGCACTTTTGGTTCATGGTAGAGAATACCTAATTCCTAGAAGATAGCTGATATAATGCACCTTGTCTTTGAATTTACTCTAAAGATCAAAAATAAAAGGTATAAGGTGGTCATTAAAAAGTTTCCCTAGACATCTCCCATTATACATCCATTGTCCCCTTAAATATATTTTGGAAAAATGGCAATGAACCTTGGGGTTATTGTTATTATTTTTTTTTTACCTACTGGTAGTACCAGAGTGAAGTAGAATGTCATTCCAATGACTCTAGGAGAAAAATGCATCCATTATCCACTACTATTTTTGCTGCTTTTGGTTCTGTTGTTACTGTTATCTGAAACTAACAGCTCATCACTCTCAACACAATTAGCAGTGTTAGAACCACTTTAGGATGCTGCGATTTCGGGGTGTTTGCTAGCAGAGCACACCCTGGCCAACCTGAACTGATACACTCTCTCTTTAAAGAAACTGTGTATATACTCTTTTTGCTAGCAACCCTATTCTGAAGGACATACACATAGTAAACTGAGCAACTGCCAAGTCTGTCACATCTTCAAATAAACCCTGGTGATCAATGGAGCAGTAAATGTCACAGTTAAATCACCCTCACTTCAAAACCAACATTATTATCCCCAACTCAGACAGTGAAAGGTTAGATTACTTTTTAGATATTTCCAAAAGCTCAAGGAAGGATTTAAGACATCAATATAGCTTTCCTAATCTCTCAAAGAGTACCCTACATCTACATTATCTGCTTTATGTTTTTGTAATAATGCGCAATTCAAAATATGATTCACACTGTTCTACTATCCTCCTCCTCAAGTCTCAAACTTCTCTTGAATCAGTGAAAACATTTTCAAAAAGTTTTGATCTTTTATTTTTTCAATCTATTTGAAAGGAAACTCCCCAAAACGTGGGACTGTATTTTCTGAGCATTGTGTGGGCTGCTTTGAACATTATATAACAAAAGTTATTCATCATCCTTACACATGCTTCCCTCAAATTAGTATAGAATTGATTGTAATCCAAAGTCCTACACATGGAGTCAGAGACTAAAAAAAAAAAAGAAGAAAAAGAACAAGAAAGAATTATTTCCTCATTTGTGTTAATATAGATAAATCTGTTCAATATGGAATGGGCAATTCTTCACAGCTTTTTGCCATTGTATGATTTTTAGAGCATTGTGCATTAGTAATAGAAAAATTCTGTTTTCAACTTACTTTATAATTAAAACTCTCTTTTTACTTCTTTCAAACCTAAACTTAGATAGTGAAAGACTTTATGCACTGAAGCTGAATAAAATCCATCTCATTGAAGGTCACATTTAGAACTTTGAACCCAATTGTTGAATGTTTCTTTTACTCTGCAAATACTGTAATCAGATAAAAAAAAATCAACATTATCATGTGAATGATAATCATTTTTCTACTTGGCAAAATACATAAATATCTGAATTGGCAACCAAGGTCAACAGCTTTTTTGTACAGTCCAAGAATAAAAAATTAAGCCTCAACATTTTGGCGTTTCAGAGAGAAAATTCAAAACACATTTTTAAGTTTAGAAAATCGTACATTCATAAACTATAAATGTGATTTTGAAATATCTAGTTCTTCTGTTTTTTCATAAATTCTAGAAAAATATTTCTAATTCCAGTTTAAAACTATTCTTCATTCCTCTACCATTCAATTAAAAAGAAATGATGGCTTAGAACACTGTTCGCTTTGATTTATATAAATCAAGAATGATTCTTAATAGGTGCTTGTTCTTCTAAAAGTGATGCAGTTAGCCATCCATATCTGCAATTCCACACCCATGGATTCAACCAACCGTGGATCAAAACTATTTGAAAAAAATGTTACATTGTTTCTGATGTGTAGTATTTAGTTAGCCTACACAGGGTTGCTTCTGTGCTGAACATATACAGACATGGTTTGTCATTATTCCCTAAACAATACAGTATAACAACTATTTATATAGTATTTACTTTATATTTGGTATTATAAGTAATCTAAAGATTATTTAAAGTATATTGGAGAATGTGCATAGGTTATATGCAAATACTATGTCATTTTGTATAAGGCAATAGCCACGGATTTTGGTATCCAAGAGGTTCTCTGGAACTTATCCCTGTGAGATACTGAGGAGCAATTGCATTTGATTTCATATATTGTTTTTCTGCTCTGATGCTAATATTTATACCTCTTATTTCACATTATATTATACCCTTTTCCTACAGTTTAGGAATCTATAGTTATTATTATTACAAGAGGTTGGATGTTTTTTTACACCACCTTTTATTATAGTCTACAATCAAGACATTCATTTCTCAGGTTCCTTTTTAGCCTTCCTTAACCAATAACAACAATAATGTTTGAAATGAAATGATCCTCCTTAATTAATATTATTTGTGATAATCTGTTAAAACTCAATTTTTACTGCACTTTGCAGTAAAGCCTCAAGTTCAGCATATGTTTTTCTATACTGAATTAATCTAGAAAGAATTCACAAATTCACCAGAACCCCATTATTGGACATTACCCATAACAAAACAGAGAGTCTCTGTATAACCAAGTCTTCCTTACTCAGTCTTTCCATATTTCCACATGCATGTCTGTTTATAGTCTTGCCTCTTGATTAATTACAACAGCCAAATAAGAATGGCAGTATGCTTTATTTGCATTGAACCAGAGAGGCCTGGAGAAAACAGTGAGATCCACATCTACAGGGGCTCTCAGACAATATCAAATATTACCAAATAATGTTATTGAATTAATGCCACAACAACATATAAATTACTAGTAAAAGCTATTATATGTAGTAAAAACCTAAATCTAATGTTTATTCATGCTTATGTGTGCATGTGTGCCTGTGTGTGTGAATGATGTATGTAACCGATATGTGAATGCCCTTGGTGTCACGTGTGTGTGTCTGTGTGACATCTGTGTATGGTATCTTTATATATGTCCATGGTGTCTGTGTGCATATGCATGTGATGTCTATGAGTGTCTGTGTGTGTGTGCATGGTATGTGTGTGCATAATGTCTGTTGAGTGTCTGTGTGTATCTCTGTGTGCATGTGTGATATCTGTGGTGTGTGTGCATGTGTGTACAGGAGAGACATGCAGGACGACAAAAAAACAGAAATGAGAGAAAAGGGAAAAAGATGGATGGTAGAAAGCCAAAGATTATTTTCCTTCTTTCAGAGCTGATCTCTCCTACAGGATCAGGGAGTTTTGGAGGCTATAGGTATGAAAAAAGAGACATTTTACAACCAGCTCATGTCACCTAAGCAAGTGTTCCGATAATGAAGAAAGCTCTGAAACTCCAATCCAGAGTAGCATTCGTATCCCCAGTACAGCTGCACAGTCATAGTTTCTTTTTAGCAGTTTGATTTTTTAATTTAATTTTATAGTGCTGTGTATATAAGAAGGTATAGATGACAGAAGGATTGGATCTTTAAAAAGCTTGAAACCCTACTGAGTATAAACAAAAAAAGAATTCTGTCGATGTCTGTTATAGTTCTCTGAGACTAAAAAAAATGAAATCAGCAGCAAGGACATACATTTTAGGAGACAAGAAGTAGGTTTGCTACTGAACTGCCTTGATCAACTTTTAAATTAATATTTTATATGACAGGGAAGAATCTACTCTTCCCCACCTCCATCTAAGGATTTTTTAATAGCTCTCCCTCAAGACACCAGCTGGAAGTGTGACCCAGAGGTACAGGAATTTCCCCATCCATTATCTATCGAAGTTTTCTCTTATAGCAGTAACTATAAACTGGCAGATGTGGAACAAAATAAATTCAATTCAGAATTTTTTCCACTAGCCTATATATTACTCTATGAAAAATAGTCTGTGTGTCAGTAAATCCAAGCTGTAAAAATGTTCTATTGTTTCATCAGCCTCCAATTCACAAATCCAAATTAATAATAATAATAATAATAATAATAATAATAATAATAAATTTCACCCACATAGCCCTGTACTGCCCTAGGGACCTGCCCTGAAAGATTTTCGGGGGAGACCATGAGAATGAGTTTCCATCTTTGGGCTGAAGTGTGCCAAAGCAGATCAAGTGTCTTCAGAATGTTCTACCCTAAGGAGCACACTTCTGTACTTCACAGACTGTTTGCACGGCATTCCCATCATGAGCCAGGCTGCAGGGTGGCTTTGCCACTCTTTTTTCATACCTACTGTCCTGATATTTCTTTCCCAAAAGCCCTGACTGTATGACCAAAGGTTACTTATGACCACTTGATTATTGCCTCATGGAGACAAAGTGTAAAGAGAAAACACAAAGGGGAAAAGCTGCAGAATTCAACAACATATTTTGTTTCCTCATCCTTCAAAGTATAACCACCAAGAATGAGGTTGATTTAGGGAAATAATAACAAAAAAATTATTGGAAATAAAATTTATTAGTCCTCTAGAATTCATTCATCTTGTGTAACTGGAACTTTATATTGTGGAATGGCAACTCCCCATTTCCTCCTCTTTTCAACCCTGTCAATTACTATTCCACTGTTTCTATGAGTTTGACTATGAACATGGGATTGCATGTATCTCTTCAAGATACTGGTTCCAAGTCTTTTGGCTATTTACCCAGAAGTGGGATTGATGGATCATATGATAGTTCTATTTTTAATTTTTTGAGGAACCTCCATACTGTTCTCCATAGCAGCCACACCAATTTGTGTTCCTACTAACATTGTACAAGGGTTCTAATTCTTCATATCCTCACCAATATTTATCAACGTTTGAGTTTTCAATAATAGCTATCCTATGTAAGATGGTATTTCACTGTGGTTTTGATTTGCATTTCCTTGATGATTAGTGAGTTTGAACAGCTTTGCGAATACCTGTTGACCATTTGTAAGTTTTCTTTGAAGTAATTTCTAGTCAAGTCCATTGCTCATGTCTTAATTGGGTTTTTTGTTGGTGTTTTCTTATTGAATTTTAGGGATTTCTTATATTTGGGGAATATTAACCCCCTATCACATAGATAGTTTGAATATATTTTCTCCCATTCTGTAGATTGCCTTTTTTCTCAGTGACTATTTCCTTTGTTTACAGAGTCTTTTAGTTTGATGTCATTCCACTTGTTCATTTTTGCTCTTCTTGCTTGTGCTTTTGGTGTCTTGCTTTAGGATGGATTTCCTTAAGCCATATTACTGCCTCAAAGGCTTTCTTTGTTAAAGCTTTTGTTGTATATTGGTAAGTCACATAAGTTTCTAATTTATACTACCGGAGGCAATGACAAATCCTCCCACTAGCATCAATTATTATTTTTAATGTAATAAGAATATAATAACTTTTCACTCTTATTTCACTTTACATTTCTCTAAACTAGAAAGCATAAACATTTTCTTTCCAGTCATAAACTCTTATAGTCTCTTCAAGTAATTTGTAAATGGTCTTCTTCTTTGTCAATTTATTTTTAACAGGATTGTTGTGTTTTAATTGATATTTATTTTTTTAATATAGTGAAATATTAGCTTTTTGTAACATGTACATGTATATGCCAGGTGTTTTATCTAGTTTTTTTATTTGATTTTATTTTAGGATTTTAATTTTTCTTACATAAAAGGTCTTCTTTAAGTAAAACTCATTTAATTTTTCATGTAATTTCTTCTATCAATTTAAGACTAGGAAGTACTTATATATACAGATATAAGCTATTTATGCATGTATTCTAACTTTTTACAGCTTGATAGTTTTTTAATAATTTTTAATTTTTGAATTACAGTTGGCATACAATATTATATTAGTTTCAGGCATACAACATAGTGCTTAGACATTTATATAACTTACAAAGCAATCATCCCAATAAATTCATTACCAATCTGACATCATATATAGTTATTACAATATTATTGACTATATTCTTTAGGCTATACTTTACATTCTCATTACTATTTAATGAATGCCAATTTGTCCTTCTCAATCTCTTCTTTTTCACCCATCTTCCCAACATTCCTCCCATCTTGCAACCATCAAAATGTTCTGTTTTGTTTGTTTGTTTTGTTTTCCAGATTCTACACTTCAAGTGAAATCACATCACACTTACCCTTCTCTTTCTGACTCACTCCACTCAACACAATACCATCTAGATCTTTCCATGTTATTGCAGATGGCAAGATTTCATTTCTTCTTTATGACTGAGTAATATTCCACTGTATATGTGTACCACCTCTTCTTTATCCATTCTTCCATTGATGCACATCCAGGTTGCCTCCATATCTTGACTATTGTTAATGATGCTGCAATGAACACAGGCTTCTCATGTCCCTTCAAAGTAGTGTTTTGAGTTTCTTCGAATAAATATAGAGAAGTGGGATAACTGGGTCCTTCTTTATCTCTTGTTATAACTCTCGTTTTAAAATCTATTTTGTCTGGCATAAGTATTGCTACCCCAGTTTTTTTTGTTTCTTTGTTTCCATTTTCATAAATCATTGTTTCTATCTCTTTACTTTTAGTCTTCATCTTTTATCTGAAGTGAGTTGTTTGTAGCATATGTAAGGGTCTTATTTTTTTATCCATTCAGCCATGGTATGTTTTTTGATTGGAGCATTTAATCCATTTGCACTGAAAGTAATTGTTGATAGATATGTAGTTATTGCCATTGTATTATTCATATTTCTTCTTCTTTTTTTTTTTAATTCTTAAAGAAGTCCTTCCAACATTACCTGTAATGCTGGCTTGGTGCTGATGAATTCCTTTAGGTTTCCTTGTCTAGGAAGCTCTTTATGTGTCCTTCCATTCTAGATGATAGCTTTGCTGGGTAGAGTCATCTTGGTTGTAGGTCCTTGCTTTTTATCATTTTGAATATTTCATGCCAACCCCTTCTGGCCTGCAAAGTTTCTGTTGAAAATCAGCTGACAGTCTTATGGGAGCTCCGTTGTAGGTAACTAATTGCTTTTTCTCTTGCTACTTCTAAGATTCTCTTTTTGTCTTTAATCTTTGGCATTTGAATTATGATGTGTCTTGGTGTGGGCCTCTTTGGGTTCATCTTGTTTGGAACTCTATGAGCTTCCTGGTCTTATATGTCTATTTCCTTCACCAGGTTAGAGAAGTTTTCCATCATTAATACTTGAAATAGGTTTCAATTCCTTTCTCTCTCTCCTCCTTCTGGTATCTCTATGATGAGAATATTGGTATGCTTGATGTTGCCCCAGAGGTTTCTTAAACTTTCCTCATTTTATTTTTGGATTTTTTTTTTTTCTGTTTTGATTGGGTGTTTTCTAAAACTTGTCTTCCAAATTGCTGATTTGATCCTCTGCTTCATCTAATCTATTGATTCCTCCTAAGGTAGTCTTCATTTCACTCATTGTATTCTTCATTTCTGCTGATTCTTTCTTATATTTTCTATCTCTAATTTTTATGTTTTCTATCTCTTTGTTAAAGTTTTCACCGAGTTCATCTAAACTTTCCCTAAGCTCATTGAGTATTCTTATAAGTAATGTTTTGAACTCTGAATCTGAAAGATGCTTGTCTCCATTTTGCTTAGTTCTTTTTCTAAAACTTTGTTCTGTTCTTTCATTTGGGACATATTTCTTTGTCTCCCCATCTGAGCCGCCTCCCTATTTTTGTTTCTATTTATTAGGTAGGGATGATATGTCTCCCAGTCTTAGTAGAGTGGCCTTATACAATAGGTGTCCTGTGGGGGCCAGTGGCGCAGTCTCCTGGACACCTGAGCTGGGTGCTCCAAGTTCGTCCCTTGTATGTGTTGTGTGTGCCTTCCTATTGTGGTTGAGCCTTGGTTGCTATCAGCAGGAGGGATTGACCCATGGGGCTGATTGGTTGTGATGACTGGCCAGTGACTACAGTGGAGGATCTGTTGCAAAGGGGCTGACCATACAGAGCAGGAGTCACTTTAGCAGGGTTCTGGTGCTTGCTCAGTCTGCCCATTTGATGTGTCATCCTTAGATGTGGCTCTGGGTTGTGCTCTGGCTCAGATCAAAGTTGTTCACTGAGTGTGCCATCCCTGGGACCTCTAGAGAGGGGCCCTGACACAGGCCAAGGTCTGCAGCAGTCTATGTCCTGCCTGTAGCCACCTGGAATGAGCCACCAATCAATTTGCAGATGGCCATGACCCCCAGTGGGCTTGGTGGTGCCTCGAAAGGCTAAAAGAATTGAGGCTGGCTGCCACTAATGCCAGGCTTGGGTCTACTCAGCAGAGGTATGGGGCACACAGAGACTAGATACTCCTTATTTAGGTTTTGCAAACCTTTAAGAGACTTTAGGAAAGTTTTCAGCATAAACCAAGATAATGGAAAGTCTACTGGAAGTGGCTTGCATGGGCCCACAAGTTGTTTGAGGCAGGGTCTCAGGAAATCACCAGGGCAGGGCAACCAGTGTTAGCCACATTGATGGAGACTCAAATATGGTGGTCAACTGTGTCTGCATACTGGGAGGGTAGAGGGCTCAACAAAAGAACAATACCTTCTGCCAGCACTTCTGTCTCTGGGAGAAAGCTGACCCTCCACTCTTTGCCTTGAAGCCAGACAACTTAGTTCCTCCTTCTATGTTCTTGGTGCCTTTTTGAGCCACTGCCTCAGCACTGGAGCTCAAAGCAAGTGAGTCCTCACTAAGTCCACACATAAACCCCATAAGAAGAATGTCTGTGACATCAGTGGCCCTCCGTCTCACTCAGCCATAATCTCTGCTGGTTTTTATAGTCAGAAGTTCAGGGGACTTCTCTTCTCAGCACTGGAACCCTGGGTTGGGGAACCTGATATGCGTTCAGGACACCACACTCCTCTGGTGGGACCTCCGCAGCTAAGATAACTCTCCTGATTTTTAACCACCACATGCAGGTGTGAGACCTGCCCATTCTGCATCTCTGCCCCTCCCTCCAGTCTCAAGGTGGCCTCTTCTGTATGTCCCCAGTTGTAGGATTTCTATTCAGCTAGACTTCAGGTGACTCCCTATGCTGTCTGTCCTGGGGTTTAGTTGTAATCCTGATGTGGTTGGGAGAGGAAGCAAGCACAGTGTTTACCTACTCCTCCATCTGGACCAGAAGCCCTATTTATCCTGATTTTTACCATGCATTGAGAGGAAAAACTTCTGATTACATCAGTTCCATAAGAGATTTCCTAATATGGCTAGCTAAAGAAAGAAATGGGGGAAAAAAGAATTTGATGAAAAACTTGACAGTTATAACACATAGTATAAAGTTCAAACTAGGGTTATTTAATTAGAAGAAAGATTTCCAGAAATCTCCCTTTTGGCAGAGTTAGGAGGGATTTCCAGGGTGGTCTGACAAAGTAGTCAAAATAGATTAATTGAAGAGCACCTGCAAAGAATTATTGTTGCAAAATAATCACCCTATGTAAAATAATCAAGACATCTAAAATTTCATCATTAGAGTAACCTAAGGATACCTCTTCTCATACTCTCTTTGAAAATGTAAATATTTCCAGGAGAAGTAACACATATAATTAAACTCTCCTTGTGATTTATAAGAGCTTCCTTCTCATGAGAAAAATTGAACATGTGAAAAGCATTAGATCCCTGAAGAAAAGGGAGTTTAAAGGAGTATGAATGATACCAAAACTTCAGTTAAAAGACAATTATTCCTCAGACTGGCATTTTACTGATTTTTTTCTAACCCATAATTTTCCTCTCCTATCATTTTCCATCACCATCAATCTTTCCACCAAAACCTGAGCTCTAGTTTTATTTGTTCCAGGAATAGGAGGTACAGCTAATATCCAGGCCTCAATTTTCTATAAATTAAATATTTGAACAAAATTACCACTTTGAAGTTTTACAATTTATAAGTGTTGAGATTTTAATGGTGTTTTTGAGGGGTAAAGATAAAATGTTCTACCAACTGTATTGATTACTGAAAGGCATAATGAAATTTTAATACTTTCTTTTTAGAACAAAGGAAAATAAAAGTGCTTACTGTCTAATCTAAAGCAAAAATGAAACATCCTGAAACCTGACATTTAATTATGGTATATTTAGTGGCTGTTTTTGGACCATTGGACTTGAGAAACTAAACAAATTGTACATCACTCTGTTTTAAAAATATTTTTTCAGGCTGGTAATCATATGGCAGGTTGAATACACACAGTTATTTCCTCTCCTTGTAATTCTCCATTAACAAAACTATAAAGAAATTTTTTTAGAAAGCATAAATTTACGAGCATAAGGATACCTGGAAAAAAATCATTGTCAGAGGTTGGGGAACAGACAAAGAATAAGTGAAGTTCAGAGGAGTTTTAGGGCAGTGAAACTACCCTATATAATAAATAGTACAATGATGGATACATGCCATTTTTCCAAACCAGAGAATTTACAACACCTAGAGTGAATCCAATATTAACTATGGATTTTGAGTGATAATGATGTGTCAGTGTAGGTTCATCAATTATAACCAATGTAACTCTCCAATGAGGAATATTTATAATGGGAGAGGCTGTGCATATGCAAGGCAATGAGGTATATGGGAAATCTCTATACTTTCCACCTAATCTTTCTATGAACCTAAAACTACTCTAAAATTGAAGTCTATTTTTTTTAAATGACAGTAACATTTTGGGAGATGCAAAAAAGCATGAATGGATATTTACTTTGCAGACTGGAAAAAGCTGAATCCTAAGTTTTCGATGAAAAAAAAAAACTAAGCAAAAACCTAAATTACAAACTAAAATCTTCAGAGATCTCAGAAATCAGCAGCTCTAGGAAATTCTGGTATTAAATTTAATGGTATGTCTAAAACTGTAAAGAAAGTTAAAAGTTTAAAAAAGCCCAAATGAGCTTCCTTGCTTTGTTCAGCTGAGTGACTGCCACTCCTTCACCCCACAGAATGTGAAAATAGAGATCCTCTGGACTGGAACACCAAGTACAGTTGAAGTGAGGGGGTACTCATAGTGAAGGACTGAAGGGATACCATACTGAAGGAAACTGAATGTTGAAACCCTAACTGGCAGGAGACTAGAAGACCCTTATATGCATAATCTGACCAATGCACAAGAGAAGCTAAAGATATTGATATTTTGAAATAACAAAGTAAAACAATAAAAATAAACTCAGCCTGATGTGAAATCCATTGTCAACATCCCCTACACATGCAATCAGCTTCTTAGCAGACCACACTTAAATATTAATTCACAGTCAAGAATCAACAGACTTGGAAAAAAGACTCTTTAGGAAAGAGATAAAACAAAGACAGATAAAGGAAGTTGAAGAAAATAGAAACCTTCCTTGTTTCCTTAATAAAAGGAACATTTTAAATTGTATTATCAATTTAAAGAAAAATAAGACTTTATATCAGTGAAACAGAAATATAATACTGCAGAAAAAAAACTTTCAGAAAACAGAAACGGCTTTGAGAATTTTTAAATGATTGTAGAAATGAAAAACTCAATCGAATAGTCAATGATAAAGGTGAGAATATCTCTCAGAAAGTAGAACAAAAGAAGGCAAAGTCATAAAAAATAAGAAAGAAAAAAGTAAGAAAATTAGAGGCTAAGTTCAAGTGGTCCAACAGACATCTTTCCAGAATGGAAGAACAAAGAAAACAGAAATTTTTCCAAAACTGAAGGATATGTTTTCACATTGAAAGAATCCATGAGAACCCAGAATTGGATAAAAATGAACTTACTATAAGGCAAATGATCAGAAAATATTAGAAATCTAAAACAGAGAGACTGCTCTTAAAACTTTCAGAGAGTAATGAAAATCAGTTTATACATAAAGGATTGAGAATCATACTGGATTACACTTCTCAGTAGCAACACTGGAAGCTTGAAAGACAATGCCTGAAAAATTATGAGACAAATTATTTTCAGTCTAGAATTCTATATCTGACCAAAATATAATGAAGTATGAGTCAAAAATAAAGGCATTTTCAAATATATCTCAATTTTGTCTCCTAGTTACTCTACTGAAAAGCCCACTAGATGAATAAACCAAGAAAGATGAAGACATGGGGCCCTAATAAAAATGATCCAACAAAAAGGACTTTCCCATAAAGTGAAAGAGGATTGAGCTAAGACATCAGCTTTGCAGAAGGTCTACAGAGCAACTAGTCTAGATAAGAGCAAGTCAAAAGTTTCATTTGGAAAGCATTTGGGAAGATGGTATAAAGTAGGAAACACCAGGAATTCACCTCCCCACTCAGATACAAATTACACTGGCAGAATCTATCTGATGTAACTATTTTGGAACTCTAGAGTCTTTTGAAGGCTTGCCAGAGGAAGAATTAGATGGTAAATTACAGTTAATTTTATTCAATTTTGATTTCAGCTCTTAGTTCTGCAGCAGCTACATATACCCTCATCCTCCAGTCCCATGTCAGACAACTATATATGTGCTTCTACAACAGCTTGCACATAGCTTGAGGGATATAGGGTGAGCAATAAGGACTCTATCCTCCAAATATAAAGAAGTTATAATCATCAGTATTAATTTTACAGAAATAAAAAGAATTATAAGAGTGTACTATGAGCAAATGTATGTCAACAAATTGGATAACCTAGATAAAATGAAGAAATTCCTAGAAACACAAACTCTACCAAGACTAAATCACAAAGAAATTAAAAAAAAAATAGACCTATAACTAATAGGAGATTGGATCAGTAATCAAAAACCTCCTGACAAAGGAAAACCCTGAGCCCAATGGATTCACTGGTGAATTCTATCAAATATTTAAAGAACTAACACCAATTATTCATACTGCTCAAAAAAATTGAAGTGAGTAAAACATTTCCTAACTCATTTTATGAGGCCAGCATTACTCTGATAACAAAGTGAAACAAAGATACACACACAAAAGAAAGATAGACAATAGCCCTTGTAAACACTGATGTAAACTACTCAACTAAATAATAGCAAACCAAATTCACAAGCATATTAAAAGGATTATACACTATGACCAAGTGGGATTTATTCTGGAATGCAGTGTTCAACATATGAAAATTGATCAGTGTAATACACAATATTAACAGAATGAAGGAAAAACCACAATATCACCTCAACTGATGCAGAAAAACAATGGACAATATTCAATACACTCTTCATGATTAAAACACTCAACAAACTAGGAATAGAAGTAACCTATCTCAACATAGTAAAAGCCATAGATAAGAAACCCACAGCAAACATCATACTCAATGGTAAAAGACTGAAATCTTTTCCTCTAAGATCAAGAATAAGACAAGGATGCCCACTTTCACTATTTCTATTCAATATAGTATAAGAAATTCTAGCCACAGCAATTGAGCAAGAAAAAGAAATAAAAAACATCTAAACTGGACAGGAAGGAGTAAAAATTACCTCTGTTACATGTGATGGTTTCTTATGTGTAGAAAACCCTAAAGGTTCCACACCAAAAAAAAGGTTAGAATTAATAAATAAATTAAGAAAAATATCAAGTTTCAAAGTCAATACGCAAACATTATTCGTATTTCTGTACAATAAACAGTACAAAAAAGAAATGAAGAAAACAATCCATTTGTAATAACATCAAAAAGAATGAAATGCTTAAAAATTAACCAAGGAGATGAAAGACTTTCACAATAAAAACTAAAAAATATTGTTCAAACATATTAAAGAAGATATAAATAAATAGAAATACATTCTGTGTTCATGGGTTGGAAGTTAACATTGTTAAAATGTCAAAACTGCCCAAAGCAATCTACAGTTTTAATGTAATCCCTATAAAAATCTCAGAGATGCTTTTTATAAAAATAGACCATTGTAAAATTTACATGAAATTTCAGTGAACCTCAAATAGCCAAAATAATTTTGAAAAAGATCAAAGCTGGAAGACTAACACTTTCTGATTCAAAACTTACCACTATGCTAAAGTAATTAATACAGTGTGATCCTGACATGAAGACTGACATATAAACCAACAATATAGTAAAGAGAGCTCAGAAATAAACCATGTCATATGTAGTCACATAATATTTGACAAGCATGCCAAGACCATTCAATGGAGGTAGGATAATCTTTTTAGCAAATGGTGCTGGAAAAATTAAATAAACATATGCAAAAGAATGAAGTTGGGTGCTAACATTATATATAAAAATTAACTCAAAATGGATCAAAGGTGTAACATAAACCTAAAACTATAAAACTCTTAGAATAAAACATAGAGAAAAAAGCTTCACAATATTGCATTTAATGATTTATTCAATGTCACAAAGACATAGGCAACAAAAATAAAAACAGACAAATTGAAATTCATAAAAAAAAATTTTAATTTATCCATCAAAGGTCATTAGAGTAAATCTACCAAGAGTAAAAAGGCAACCTGCAGAATGGGCAAATATATTTGTAAGTCATATATCTGATAAGGGCTTAAAATCTAGAATATATAGAGAACTCCTAAAACTCAATAGCAACAATGCTTTTAAAATTCCAAAATAGCCAAAGACTTGGATAGATATTTCTCCAAAGATATACAAATTGTCAATAAGTACATTAAAAGATGCTCAACATCACAAATCATTAGGGAATTAAAAATCAAAACCACAATGAGATACTACCCCACACCCATTAAGATGGCTACCTTAAAAAATATATGATAAAACAAATAAAAACAAAACACGCAGAAAATAACAAGTGTTGGAGAGAATGTGGAGAAATTGTAACTCTCATACACTATTGGTAGGAATGTAAAATAGTACAGCCACTGTACTATGGCATTTCCTCAAAATTTTTTAAATAGAATTACCATATGATTCAGCGATTCTACTTCTGGGTATATAACCAAAATAATTGAAAGTAATTACCAATGAATATTGTTATACCCATGTTCATAGCAGCATATTCATAATAGCTAAAACATGGAACTAAACCATGTGTCCAATGATGAATGAAGAGATAAGCAAAATGTAATATATACATACAATGGAATATTATTCAGCCTTAAAAAGGAAGGAAATTCTGACATAGGGTACAATATATATGAAACTTGAGGACATTATGCTAAATTAAATAAGCCAATCACACACTCACACACTCACACACACACACAAATACTGTATGGTTCCACTTATATGAGGTACTTAGAGTAATCAAAATCATAGAAGCAGGAAGTATAATAGTGGCTGCAAGGGGCTGGAAGAGGGAGGAACAGGGAGTTATTGTTTAATGGGCACAGAGTTTCAGTTTTGCAAGATGGAAGAGTTCCAGAGTTGGGTGATAGTGATGGCTACACAACAGTATTAATGCGCTTAATACTACTGAACTCTACACTTAAAAAGAGTTAAGGATAAATTTTATGTGCATTTTATCATAATTTTTAAATTGAAGAAAAGAAGCTCCAGTAGGAATATCTCCGACAGATGACATAGAGACATTATCTAACTTTTTTGATGAATTAAGAGGAGATTTAAACTTTTGAGGGATAAATTGAGGATAAGACATAAGTACAAAGAAACCAAAGCAAATGGAAAACAAAATAATTATGAATCCCAGCAAAATAAATTTTGAAGTCTGTGTAAATAAGAAAAATAATTACATGGCTGAACTAGCCCCACCTCTAACATTTTGGGGATCTGGGCAGATAGGGTAAGATAAATGAAGGCCTATATATCATATGACTATACATTTTAAAAATAGAAATCAAACTTAAAAAGTATTAAATAAAACATATTCTATCCTCATACCTAGGTAAATGACTTGGAAGGTCAGGATTGAATTTAAAATCCTCATACTCCTCAGAATTCCACACAAGAACTTGGCACTGAAAGAAAAGCCAGCCACTGGTATAGACAGAGCCCACTTGCTTCCCTTTAAGCGTCAAGGTCATCCCACACACTGAAGAGCCCTGTGGCCATGAACCTGGACATCCACCCACAAGCTCTGACCTTTACAAATTTCCTCATGGGTGCACACACAGGTGGCACCATCTGCCTTTAGCAGAACACATGAGGATGGGGTCTGCATGGCTCATGGAAGCAGCTTCATGATGATTTGGGCAAAAATTCTGAGGTCTCTGGATCCAGAGTAAGATCTGGAAATGGAGCCTCTTTGGTCCTGTGACTTCCCTTCCCAGGAAGAAGAGGCAGAGCAAAAGCTTCTAAAGTGAGCCTTGGAAGACAAGGACCCTTGTGCAAGTGTCTAAGAGTAGCACCACTGGGTTCAGCTAAAATAGCATTTATGTAATCATGGTAACACAAATAATAAATATTAATATTAAAATGTTAACATGAAAATTTTTGGAGGATGAGGATAGAAAACATGCACTGCAGTACTTGGTGGGAAAGTATTAAAGAAAGATGAAACCTAACCTTTTATATTGGGAAGTCAATAGATAATGCCTGAAAGTGAGAAACTTAAAAGTTGCAGTACTGTCATGTTATTTAGAGATATGAAAAAAATGAAAAAAGAAATAACTAAAAGTCATTTAGCTCTAGGAAACAGAAAATGAGGGAGAGCAGAGTGGTAGGGAGTGTTATTCTTCATGATAAGCATTATGGAACTATTTGACAACTAGGAACGTATTAACTTTAATACTAAAAACTAAAAAAGAGCATGGTGCAAAGAATAATTTTGTAAATGTATTAAATCAATTCCACATTAATATGAGCTCTGGGAAGCTTTTCATTAACCTGATTCTTCCAGAATAGCAAAAATGTAAAAGGCAGAGGTTTAGGGGAGAATATTAATATTTAACATGTAAGATGAACATTGGTGATAAGAAAATGTTTCAGATAAACTAACATTCTTTTAGGTTTATGAGGGCATTACATATGTGAATTAATTTATTTAAGATATTTGTTGAATGTCTATAAAAGTCATTGTGCTAGAAGGTGAGGATACGGAAATGTGACAAAAATGTTAAAAGACATGATTTCTGCCCCTACAGTATTTAATATCCAGTCTAGGTGACATTATTGAATCAAATATTCATTCAATGAATATAAAATATCAACTGCGATTGTGCTATAAAGCAAAGTTCTTGGTGCAAGACTGTGTAGAACAGGTAAACCTGACTCAGTGAGGAGTATGAGAAAGTTTTCCCCAGGAAAAAAACATTTGAATAACAATCTCAGGGATATGTAAATGTTCATTAGACAAATTCTGTGAGAGCTGAAAAAGGGGAAGGGAAAAGTATTCTGGGAGGAGGAAACAGCATTGCCAAAAGCACATTTGTTGTTTCTGGTTTAGTGGTTTGGCTTGGTTTGGTATGACTTGGTTCAGTTCAGTTCGGTTTGGTTCCGTTCAGTTTGGTTTGATTGGGTTTGGTTTGGGCCTTTGTCTTGCATTTTATTGACAAACTTCCATACTTTACTTTGAATCTTCCTTGGTTGTTACTTTTCCAAACTATGGGAAGAAAATGGGTAATTAAAAAGAACTAAAGGGGGATCAAGTAGGTAGGTTGCAAAGTGAGATTCTGTCTATATAGGTTGGAGAGGTCTTACATACGGTCATCAAATTTTCTATTTTTCCTATGAGAATTCAAATAGGAAGGCTTTGCTGAGTATTTGCAGTAGTTCAGGTGCTCAAGAAAAGACACTACTTTGGGAGTAAATATACAAAGATTTTATTAGGGGACACTCCTATGAGAGGAAATGGGAGGGGGACTAAGAGAGCATTCAGGCCACAATTAAATCTGATCCCTACTGAGTTAGTGAGGAAAGAAAGATTAGGTGGAAGAATTTGTCTAGGATATGAAACTAAAATGGGGACAGTCTTGAGCACACAGGAAAAGCTGGTCATGTTGGGCAGAGGTGTCCTAGACTGCCATACAGTTTTGGCAAGTCTATCAGAGGCTTTGAGCCAAACTGGCCTTTCAGAGGTGTCCTGTGTCCCCCACGAAGGGCTTGCTTTGGTATCATACTGTTGTTCTCAGTCATGGGCAAGGAGTAGCTCCAAGAAACTTAACTTTGGTTAAAATGCAGTAATGAAGTTAAGAGTGCAACAATTGAGGCCCTCAGTCAATTACACCCCGCAGATGAATATCTGTGAAGTGCATCTTCATAGTCACCATAGTATTGGAGGAGTTGTTGAAGAAAGAGGAGGGGACACAGCAGATCCTTTTTGTAAAGACTACCCTGGCTGAAACATAAAAATAAATTGGAAGGATGAAATAGAGGTCAAGATAGTAGTTAAATGCTACGTTTGTCTCCTTCATGACCACATTAAAATTACAACTAAATTATAAAACAATCAACCTGGAGAACCATCTGAAAACTAGCTAAACAGAACTCCTATAACTAAGGACATAAAGAAGAGGCAATATGAAAACTGGTAGGAGGGGTGAAGAAGCAAAACAGACTGACACTGCACCCATGTGTGGAGGTTGAGAATTAGGAGGGCTGTCTTGGCTGTGAAGGTACCCCTGGAGGAGCGAGGAGTCCCAGCCCCATACTGAGCTTCCCAGCCCTGGGTTCTAGTGCCAGGAAGAAGAGTCCCCACAAAATCTGGCTATAAGGTCAGTGGAAATTCCAACCATCAAGGTGAGATGGAAGGCAGCTAGAAACCCAGACCTCATACAGACTCACTCTCAGGCACTCAGCTGGTGCTCCAGTGGAACAGCAGCCACTCAGGAAGCACCAGAGACATATAGGGAAAGACCGAGTTATGTGGCTCCAGGGTGAGGGCTCCAGGGTGAGGGCCAACACAGTAGCCATTATTCCTGTGTTGAGCTTCCTCTGGGTACCATCTTGCCTATTTTGAGCCCTCTGCCCACACAGTTGAATCTGAATCTGCATTGGCCTGGTGAAATTTGCTTACTCCACCCTCTTAACTCACTGGGACCCTGCCTGACCCAATTCATGAATTGTTCCAGGTATATGTGTGGCTAGGAAATCAGCCCCACCCCACCCTCTCAGCAGAAGTCTCTTTCAACAACAAGCAACAGGCCTCTGGTGGCAGGAAACCAATCCAGACTAAGCTGCAGTATTTCTTAAACAAATCTTGGGGTCTGTGGGCCTAAGGAGGGCAGTGGGTAGACTCGGTGTGATCTGAGACTTTTCCTCATGGGAACAGGCCCAGCACTGGCATGAAATCGGCATCAGCACTCACCTGGGGAACATGATGTGCCAAACCTAGTGACTTCCTCGGAGCCCTCACCCAACTTGCATACTACTTGAGGATTTCCCAGCTGCTGAGCCTTATGGGCAGGCATTAGGCAGCTTTATGCCTTCAAGTGCTCTGAGCCTTCAGCTAAGCTGTCCCAGGCACTGAACTTGTGGTAGGCAGACTTGATTTTCAGGGTGGGCTCTCCCACATGCCTCCAGGTCCAGCATAGGCAGTGATCAACCACAGATCGTTTTGTAACAACCCTGGGCCAGTCACAGGCATCAAGTGACCTTGACCCCATGGGAGCCCCTCCCAAGAGGCCCTAGAACTAAGATACCCAGAGGCTGGCATCAGACCACAACAGAGCACCACCTGACGAGCCCCACAAATGGCACAACCAAAAGGTTGTTTTAACGAGTACACCAGCCCACTGGAGTAAATCCCATTCTGTAAGGTCAGCTTCCACACAGCAACTGATACCCTGTGGGCAAGGCCAATCCTCACAGCCAATCAGTCTGAGATTCAATCCTACTCACTGATATGCCAATAACAATCAAGGCTTAACTATAACAGGAGAGCGCACACGACCTACACAAGAGACACTCCTGGAGCATCCAGTACGGGTGATCAGGGAGACAGCAACACTGGGTCACACAGGGCATCTACTACGTAATGCCACCCAGCCAAGACTGGGAGACATAGTAAATCTACCTAATACATAGAAACAAACACAGAGAGGTAGCCAAAATGGGAAAACAGAGAAACATGTCCCAAATAAAAGAATAGGAGAAAACTCCAGAAAAATAACCAAATGAAATGGAGGCAAGCAAACTACCAAACATAGGGTTTAAAACACTGGTTATAAAGATGCTCAATGAACTTAGTGGAAGAAGAGATGATCTCAGTGAGAACTTCAACAAAGAAATAATAAGTATAAACAAAGACATAGAAACCATAAAAAGAACCAGACAGAAACAAAAAAATATAAAAACTGAAATAAAGAATACACTAGAAGAAATCAACAGTAGATTAGATGAAGCAGAGAATGGAATTGACAATTTGGAAGACAAGGTAACAGAAAACACCCAATCGAAACAAACAAACAAACAGAATCCCCCCCAATGAGGGAAGTTTAAGAAATCTCTGGAACATCAAGTGTAACAACATTTACATCATAGGAGTACCAAAAGGAGAAAAGAGAAAGCAAGGGATTGAAAACATATTTGAAAATATGATAACTGAAAACTTTCCTAACCTGGGGAAAGAAACAGACATACAAGTCAAGGAAGCATAGTGAGTCCCTAACAAGATGAACCCTAACAGGCCCACACCAAGACACATCATAATTCAAATGCCAAAGATTAAAGACAAAGAGAGAGCCCTAGAAGCAGCAAGAGAAAGGCAGTTAGTTATGTATAAGGAAGATGGTCAGCTGATTTCTCACAGAAATTTTGCAGACCAGAAGGGATTGGCACTAAATATTCAAAGTGATGAAAAGCAAAGATCTACAACCAAAACTACTCTACCCAGCAAAGATATCAATTAATTGAAGATGAGATAAAGAGCTTCCCAGACAGGAAACAGTTGAAAGAATTTATCACCACCAAGCCAGTATTACAAGAAACATTAAAGGGACGTCTTTAAGGAGAAGAAGGATGTGTAAAAAATGTAAATATAAATAATAAAATGGCATTAACCATGTACAAAATAATCACTTTAAGTGTAAATTAATTAAATGCTCCAATCAAAAGACATAGGGTAGCTAAAAGGAGAGAAAGATAAGATCCATACATACACTGTCTAAAACGTCCATATTACCTAAAGCAATCTATAAATTTGATGCTATACTTATCAAAATACCAATGGCATAGAACTAGAAAAAATAATGTAAAATTTATATGAAACCATAAAAAACCTCAAATAGCTATGGCAATCTTGAGAAAGAACAAAGTTAGAGGTATCATGCTACCTGATATCAAACTGTACTACAAGGCTATAGTCATCAAAACAGCATGGTACTGAAATAAAAACAAACACATAGATCAATAGAACAGAATATAGAGTCCAGAAATAAATTCACACCTACGTGGTCATTTAATTTATGGCAAAAGAGGCAAAAATATGCAACGGAATAAAGATACTCTATTCAGTAAATGGTGTTGGGGAAAAATGGACAGATGCATGCAAAAATAAAAAGAAACTGCATCAACTTCTTATACCATATAAGAGAATAAACTCAAAATAGATTAAAGACAAATGTAAGAGTCAACAATAAAAAATATATAGACTGTAACCTCTCTGACATTGCTCTTAGTATTTTTCTGATATATGTCCATGTGCAAGGGAAACAAAAAAAAAAATGAACAAATGAGACTACATCAAAATAAAAGTTTTGCACAGTAAAGAAAACCATCAACAAAACAAAGATATAGCCAACTGAATGGAAGAGGATATTTGCCAATGATACATCTGATATGGGGTTAATATCCAAAATTTATGAAGAACACGTGAAACTCAAAATCATATAAACAAACAATCCAATTTAAAAATGGGCAGAGGACCTGACTAGCCACGTCTCCAATAGACAAATGAGAAAATTCTCAATTTCACTAATCATTGAAAAAATGCATTTTAAAACTACATGAGATACACCTCATACAGGTCAAAATGGCTATCATCAATAAATCAAAAAAACAAGCATTGGTGAAGATGTAGAAAAAAGGAAACTATCATGCACTGTTTGTGAGATTACAAATTGGTACATCCACTATGGAAAAAAATTTGGAGGTTCCTCAAAAAAATTAAAAATAGAACTACCTTATGACCCAGCAACTGCACTTCTGAGTATTTACCTGAAGAAAACCAAAACACTAATTCAAAAGATACATGCACCCTTATGTTTACGGTAGTGCTATTTATAATAGCCATGATATGGAAGCAACCTTAGTGCCCATTAGTAGATGATTAGATAAAGAGGAAGTGGTACATGTATACCATGGAATATTAACCATAAAAAAAATGAAATCTTATCATTTGCAATGACATGGACGGACCTAGAGAATATTATGTTAAGTGAAATTAAGCAGACAGAGAAAGACAACCACCATATGATTTCACTTATATGGGGAATCTAAAGAAAATAAATGAACAAACAAGTCAAAAACAGACTCATCGATACAGAGAACAAACTAGTGATTGTTAAATGGGAGTGAAGGTTGGGAAGTTGGGTGAAAAAGTTGAAGGAATTAATAAATACAAATTGGTAGTTACAAAGTAGTCATGGGGATATGAAGTAGAGTATATGGAATATAATCAATAATATTATAATAATTATGTATAGTGCCAAATGGGTACTAGACTAATCAAGAGGGACCACTTTGTAAATTATATAAATGTCAAACCATTATGCTGCATACCTTAAATTAATATGAAATAATATTGAATGTCAACTCTAATTTAAAAATAAAAATTTTTTAAAAATAAATTGGAGAGGGACAACAGTAGATGCAAGTAGACTATGTAGTAGGCCTAAAATAAAAACATTACAGATTGAGTGTATGAAAAGAAATAAATACTTTAAATAATGAAATGAGTACTTTGAATGTTACATAGTATATTTTATTATCTCTGATTTAAATTCTTTCAGTTAGGATTTTTATATTACCTTAAAGCACAATATCTTTAAAGGCATATTTAAAGATATTTATTACCAAGTGGGTCTTTAACCATACAGGTTCAATGATCAGAAATTGGTAATAACAATAATCAAAAGAAACATCTAATTTACCTCAGAAAGGCCAGACTGGCCTCTTGTCTGTTTCAGTATCCTTTTTTTTTCAGAGTGAGAGTAGCGTGCTGCTTTTATGGCTGTGTTCGCTTATTTGTTTCCATTTCAGGGCTTAAGAAAGAATTTTCTGGTAAAATTCTTAAAGATGTATAATGCCATGAGATTGAGCTAGTTTTACAGCCTGTTAATTTTCTTTAGCCTGTGACATATCATATCTATAAGACCACCGCTTTATGTTTTGTAACACAGACCAGCAGGATAATATCCATTTCTTTTTTGTTTATTTTCTCAGAATCAATTATTTTATGGGAATAGAGAAGATATTTCATTATTTGGAACTTTTCTGACAGCTGTAAAAAACAGATTTTAGTACCCTTCCCTGCAAACTTTCCTATAATGTCTTATTTCCATTACCTTAAGTTACAAGTTCAAATACAGACTTGATTTATAGTTATCTGCTCTATTCTAAATAACCCTAAATGTCTAAGATGTTCTGAGTTAATTTTGACAAGAGACATGAATAAAACAGATGCAATAAATTAACTTTTCTAACAAAAATGCTACTCTTGCCCACTATATTTTCCATGACCTCTTCTTTATTCTTTTAATCTACAAATTCATTGCATCTTTTCTCACACAAGATTCAGCTTTTCAGACTTAAATTCTATATTTATATTTAATCTACTGTTCTCAATAGTCAGTCTATCAATGTATGTTTCACTTATTTTTATTAACATCCCTAAAAAAATCCATCCACTCTTTCTTCACTAGAGATCAGTGAATACGTTAGTAAGAAGTAATTAGTATTTCAGTATGAAGACTCTCTATTCCTTACTAATTAACTTGCAGGCTGCCTTTTGTCATCTACCTGCCCTATTCCTCATGAATTCAATATAAAACAAAGAAATACTTGACCTCTGCTCATGCATGAAAATATCAGAACTTATCATTTCTGACTTTCAGCAATAGGAACAGAGTAATTGGAAAATAAATAGTTCTTATAACTGAACAGCAGATTTGCTGTATGTTCTCATAAGGCAAAGAAAAAAGGTCTATAGAGCATAGAACCACTTGCAAGCAGCTAAAACAAGACCATTCATTCTTTCAAGGAGAATTACATTAGTAATGAAAAACATTGTTCGCACCTGCTGTGAAGGCATTTAAAATATTCTCAGTTCGGTACCCCGGTTCCCAAATAATGTTTCAAAAACTGAATCAATTCTTCTTGGTATCTATTTACATGCCATGAAATGAACTGGTGACCAGTATAGACAATCTCAGTGGAATAAACTATAAGAGGTTTTCAGAATTTCCAAAGTATCTGCCCTAATAAGAACTTAAATTTTGCCCCATGCATAATGTAGACATTTAACCAACCTGCTCTCCTCATTTACTATGTTGCCCATCTCCTTATGAAAGCCTTCTCATGACTAACCACCATCTCCTCCTGTGTATACTTTGTGCATTTGCTAAATCAGAACAGGAGAGAACAGCTCCTCACAGTTCTTCAGGTTTTTGCTATTGTCCTTTTTACCTTAATTAAGATATGGGCTTTTTGAAGGCATAGTACCTGATTTTAAATTATTTTCTAATATTCCAGTCATTAACCACACACACACACACACACACACACACACACACAGATCTCTTGCACAAGCTACATTTGCTTTTATGACAGAATTCTCAGCCTCTACTAATTCTGCTCCAGAGGTTTTTCAATATCTGTGTATCGGTTAATGAGCTCTGTTATGTTCGAATCTTTTAGTTAGAAGTAAGGAGGCAAAGTCTCATATTGGAGTAAACACAAATGTGTTTACTATTCAATTGAAATGAGAAGTCTGTACTAACTAGTGACTTCAGGTATAGCTTTATTCAGAACTCAGATGATATCACCTATTTTCTTTGCTTCCTCTGAGTTGACTCCATTCTCAGATTTCATGCAGTGGTTTCTGCAACTTTAGCTTCCCATAACCATCACACACAATCCAGAGAGAAAGTCTGACAGACGCTCATAAAAAGTCTTTAAGTCTCCTTGGTTGAAATTGAACAGGTTGGTAATGTTGACTGGCTTATCTTGATTATGAGCTCCACCTCTGAAGCCCAGGGGTAGAGGCGGCTCCAACCCAAAACTTGTAGGCTAAGAGGGAAGGCAGAATGGTCTCAAAACAAAATTGTGGTAGGGAGTACATGCACAAGGTAGGACAAAAGTACCCCAGAGCCACTTGCAGTACTGCATCCACTTTTGACTTTTAGATGATACATTATTATCTTTTCTGGTGATAAGTTTGATCAGAATAGTAATCTTCTGTGGGATCTGTGTTATACTACCATTATGTTTCCTAATGGCAAACACATTCTACAGAGCTAACACATGAAGTTCTTATTTGTTTTTCCAGAAATAACTTCCAAATTTGTATAACATAAAAATAACAAATATGCTAATAGTGCATCTAGACTCCCGCTGTCTATTAGTGTGCTCTTCTACAGCTCTCAGTTTAACAAAATTGTGCAATTTTTTTCATAATCTGTTTTTTGATGTATGAACAATTATAACACCATAGGTAAATACCTTGTATTAATTTATAAAGACTAATTTTTTGTATTAGTTGCCTCCAATTCTTAACGGGGTTCTAAAACATTCCCTTGAGTTCTTAATTCATGGTTTTAGTTATCTTATCCTTTTTAACATGGCACTAAAAGTTCCCCATGGCAAAGAGGAATGTGTTAAAACTCTACAGTTAATATCTCCCCTGTGCCTAGGTACCTTCCTTAAAAGGTTCATTCCTTTTAGCACTTTCAAGCCAAGTAACTATGTTTATCAGTGTCACTGCCTTTCCTTCTTTTGTAAACACTTGAGAAACATGTGAAATGTCGTTCTATCATTTCTTCTCCCACTTGCTTCCCTTAAAATAATTTGATAGAAAAAATTTTTTGCCAAAACTATATTTGGCCTTATTCATCTATTAAAATTGAATCTTTGTATACTGTGGAATATTTTTAAGCAACACCAGAGTTTTTCAGTTTAGTTAGTTTGTTTGCTTGTTTGACCTCTTGTCAGTTTCTTCCTATATTTATTCATTTTCATAAAATTGACAATTTTCATCCAAACTTCTGTCATATTTTTACTTGTTCCTTCTTTTCCTTAAGACATGTTATAGTACCTTCTTAAAGATACCTTCTCCAAACAACTCTTCAAAGGACGGGGATGCTGCTTAAACCTAAAACCACCATTTAAAAATTATTTTTGTTTTTTATTCATATGTCAAAAATGCAAACTGAAAAAAGTCATAAAATATTCTTAAACTTATTAATTTTCATATTTACATATACAAATACTGTGAGTCCCAAAATAGTAGGTTATTGTCTATTGATTTTAATTAAATTTACTTTAGGTCGCCTGGATTTCAAGTAAGAGAGAAAGGAGAAATAGATGAAAAAAAGTCACGAGCAAGCTTTTTATCTCAGCTCTTGGGGAAAAAAAACTAATAAGCTGCCTCCACAGTGAATTTCTAGTGAATCATTAACCAGGGATTTGTTGCCTTGGTTACTGAGCCAGGTAGAGATTCCAGTAAAACAGCAATGTGACCTATGAGCTCAGGAAACTGAAGAAGTGAAATTTCTACGTGATGATATTTGCAGTTTCTAAAGGAAAAATGAAAAGAATTTTTAAAAGTATGTTAAAAAGGAAAAATAATACCTTGATTTCTCACTCAATGTCAAGGCATTTACACACACACTTAATAGCACTTCAGTGTTCATTTGCTTGTGAGATTTTACAAAATATAGAACATTTCCAATATATAAGACATCTCCCATTCTAGAAAACAAAGCACTTTGCTTATCAGTGGTCACTGGACATTCCATTGGTAGAGAATATTTTGTTAACAAAACGTTTCTAAAACAAGCATTCCGAAAGCAGAATAATTCAGTAGATTTCCCAAGCAAAGTATCTCTGTGGCTTTTTCATTGAGTTACTGGTCTATAGTTCTTTATTTTACACTATATCAAAATAAAAATCACATGAATATTGTTAACAAACCTAGACCAAAGGCAAAAACAAGAGGCAGAATTTGAAGACATGACTTTAATTATTATTTTATCTTTATTACTAAACTCAGGACACGTTGAAGATGTTGATGGTTTACTAAACATCCAATGGAGGCAGAAACTATGATGGTTCATTCTGTTCTGTTTCTCTGGAGAATGACAGAATCCAAGCTCTTCTTCTCATTCTTTCTGGCCAATTCTCCAAGCCACTCTAGTTTATGTTAAAACCAAGACGCAAAAATAGAGAGTAAAATGCCTACAAATTCACAGCTGCCCCATGGAACAATGGGTATTTAATAAGAAACAATAAGAACCTTAAATTCTACCAGCCGTTAGCCAACAGGATGGGGCTCTGATATCAGTTAGTCTGGGTTTGTATTTCAGCTGTACCACTTATGACTGGGCAGCTTTGAAAGTGAAACTGACTGAACCTCAGTTCCTCAGATATGCATTAGGAATAATCATAACTACTCCAGAAAATTGATTGTTATCAAAATTCAGTGAGATAAACCTGCAAAACTTCTAGCTCAATTAAAATTAGTAACTTTCTTCCCAAACCACATCTGGCTCTCTTCCATTTTTTATTTAAAAAGTTAGATTTCCTGAAATGCTTAAAGTTGAGATTCCAAAATTTAGAACACTTTCATATACATTCTTTAAGTGAAATTTTTTCTTTAAGTGTGATATTACTATTAACTCTCTTAGTCTGGACCCCTTCTTCAATATACAGAAACAAGGACTTTGAATCAAAGCTGGAAATAAAAGTTAAAAGGATAGGCTTAAAGTTCAGATTAGGGATGTAAATTCATATAACATGCGCATTGTCTAACCTGTGTCCAAACTTGAATGCAGTCACACAGAGCTCACACTAGGTCTTACAGCCCCAGACACGAAGCATTCATGATCAAGATATTCTCAATCACAAATTACTCTGGATTTACAATCTTCCCACTATCTTGTAGGATATCTTCCCACTTTCTTTGACCATCATTAATCCAATTTGGAAAATACTTAAAATACTCTGTTTGAGCTTAGAGCTGAACTAAATTAAATGAGATGAATGGCATCTGCGGTTTATTGCAAATTCAACAGAAGGAGCTGAGATTTGCTTTATTCCCAACCTGGCTTTATTTAGGCTTATTTAGTCTTTTTTTAATGAACATAATGAGCTTTCTGCCTTTATTTACTCTCAAAGTTCTTAGATGTTTATTACTTGATATTTATTTATCCCTTACCTTTCAGAGACAGCCAAATCCTAAGATGTTTAAATATATTGCACAGATTTTGAATTTTTTAGGATTCGTTTTCATCTTACTGATGACAACAAAATGACATAAAGACTACTGGAGCTTAGAGTTATCTGCCTAGTAAAGTTTTTTTTTTCTTTCTTTCTCCATAATTCAAATAACACATATTTCATATTAAAGAAATTATTTTTAAATATTAGCCAATAAGATTGATTTAATAATAATTGAAGGTATCCACTTTACAATGAGCATTTTAATTTTATGATTCCATATATTTTCATGTAGAAATTTGTTATATGAATGTGGACTTTTGGCCTATTTTATGTCAGGTACTAAGGTAGATATAACAAAAAATATGACATGGTTCCTACTTTCAAGCAGTTCCTCCCAGAAGGAACAAGAATATAAATAAGTCATTATTATATTGTCTTGCCAAAATTCCCTGAAAAAAATAGCCTGAGGCAGGATGAGGCTCTAAGGATATATTTGGGGCATACAATCCCCAGGGGGCAAGAGTAAAAAAAAAAACAAAACAAAAAAAACAAAAAAAAAAAACTATAAGTAAAGCCAGAAAGATGGGAAACAATGCAAAATGCAAAGTAACGTATTACTGTGCTGGCAATTCCTTTGCAGTAAACCCTGAAAAGACACAGTCGGCCACTGGTAGTGCATTTGTTCATCTACTCAGATGTTTACACAGAAACCCTCTGTTTAGAAGAAGAAGTTTATGGAAAAGAAAGAGAGGACATAATAAAATAAAACATCTAAGTCTTAAGCCTATACTAATGAGACGCCTTTCTCTAACAAGAAATCTCAGCTCCCCTGGGAACAATGGGCTTAACAAAGGATTGGTTCAGGAGGAACCAATAAGCCCATTGATTGCTACCCTCAGACATGTCAGA
This sequence comes from Eonycteris spelaea, assembly GCA_003508835.1. Taxonomy (NCBI): domain Eukaryota; kingdom Metazoa; phylum Chordata; class Mammalia; order Chiroptera; family Pteropodidae; genus Eonycteris; species Eonycteris spelaea. The sequence continues at coordinate 2,499,102 of PUFA01000127.1, read as the reverse complement.
AGCTTTAGAATCAGTTTCCAGTGGCAGAAATTAATAGTTGCCCTGTTTCATCTTCTACAGTAGGTGATACTCTCTCTTTATTGTGTCTTGCTCATTGCCCTTGTGATATTTTTAGCCTTTTTCAGATAAAGTCCCTCAGAAGAGAAGATAAGCAAAATCAAATACAGGGGTGATAACTAATCATACTAAGATTTTGGGTTTTATGTTTCTATGATTTAATGTAAGCTGTAGCTTTTAGAATTCAGCCTCTATATAGGCTTCTGGTGAGAATTCAATTTGTGAATCCATTTACTCAGTCATTTTCTCATTCTATGGACATAAAAGTATAAGTAGATTAACAAAAAAAATAGATATCAATGTCAATTTTATTCATTGACTACAAATGGTTTCATTCCTAATATTTATCTGTATCTTCTTCATGAAAGTGTTTGTCTCATTAGATTTTTAAGATTTCAATTTCAATTCTTTTCAGTAATTAATACTATGCTTATTAGGCATCTACGTCCTTTTTGTTGTTCTTAACATTATATGTGGTTCCCAAGCAAATTAATCTCTCCCTTTATACAGCTCACTATTTCATTAAGGAGACAATCTAGAATCAGAATTTCAAGGATGGAAGTTACGATGAAGATTTGTTAAGGCCAACACATACACCTGAAACAGTTAATAACTATAACTATATAAGGTAAAATAAACAAAACAGACCATTGTTATAATAGTTCAAGAGAGAAATCAGTACATTTGAGAATCTGAAGAAGATTGATAGAGGAAGTGGTAAATGTACTGTTACTTGAAGAAGTCCCAGACCTTAAATATGTAAAGCAGAAAGGAAAAGAACAGTCCAGTTATAGGGAAAGAGCATGAGCGAAGAAACATGTAGAAATGAGCACAGCAAATTCTTAGGACAGTGGGATAATGAGTAGAAATAAGAAACTCAGTAGAACAGAGGATACCAGTTGGAGAGAACAGGAAATAAAACTAGTAGGATGGCAGAGATTTAACGTCCTAACAACACCATAACATGGATTTTTAAGTACACATTAAATTCTATAGCCTAATTCTCCACCTAACTTTGTTCAACCTTGATAACCTTCTAGAAGTCCAAGATAGAATTACTAATAATCTAGTGTGTGGCTAGACCGGAACTAAGTGCCTGAAAATAGGAAAAGCCTATATAATTCCAATGAGACGGCATGAGTCACATCACATCATCTAGAATATGCACTCCAGTGTATTTTAAGTATCCCCCAAAATGATGACATATATATTCATAAAGCATAGATTTTTAACCAGAGGTTACCACTTTTCTTCCCCAAACACATACACATGCCTTTTGAGGAAAAAAAAAAATGCATAATACCATGTAAAATGTTCCCTCTCCTATGGCATGTGGAAAATTCCATCTATAAAAGATTTTTTCATATTTCTACAGCTTTTATTAACAAAGTATCCAAATGAATTCTCTGTAACCACAACCTAAACTTTTATTATTTACTTGGGTTTTTATTTTCTTATTAATGTTTTCTTAGTTGTTAGAATCAAGGAGGAACTGAACCCAGACAGTTTGTTTCTAGAGCCCCTACTCTTTAAACCTTTGTTTAGAGTTTGCAAACTGACCACCAATCCAGAAGAGGGATTTGAGCCCATACAGCTTATTTTTGAGGGGTGGAGGACTACATGTTTTCAAAAAAGAAATATACTGAATGCCTTCAGGAGGTATGCATGTTCATTACATTGCAGTCCTTATAGCCTTCATCCTTCCCCTTCATCATGGAATTTACCTGCTGCACTAAGTGCATTCAAGCTGTTGAAACTTTCTCTACTGTGCTTCTTCCTTCAGTCTTTAGCTTGGTATAACTTTAAGGTCCAAAACACATATTTTGTTTCTACACACACACACACATACACACACACATTACCAACAACAACAATAGCACCAACAGTAAAAATAAAACAAAATAAAGCTGTCCTTTCTTTCCATCCTTAATACTTTTCCCTGTGGTGATCATTCATAATGCCTAAGGTTCTTACCTAGATTTGCATCTCCAAACTTAATTCAAGTCCAACTTCTACAACGCAGGACAATTTTATTTATTTATGTTTGTTTGTTTTTTTATTTATTATTTATTATTATTTTTTTTTTTATTTTATTTTATTTTATTTTATTATTTTTGGCTTAGAAGCACAGGGCTATGCCCTGTGCATGTCCTATAATGAGAGAGACCCATCCTCCAAGAGATGCATGATCTCATTATTTGATTTCATTGTATTGCTTATCTCTGAGCAGTAGCCTTTGACCTACATATGTGTTTTAAGTGCAATTAAATTTAAAAGTTTTATTTTGAAATGGCAGTACCTCTACTGATAAGTGTTGCCTTATGAATTCATTCTTAATTACACATTCATTATATATTCAGCACATAAAAATATTTTCTTAAATTACCTGTATCAGGAAATGAACACATTTCTTTTACTGTTTCTGGCTCTTGAGTACTAGGAAAAGTTCTGTGGTTGTATCTCCTTGGGCAGTGGGAGGCAAAATCTGAGGTCTAGTGTAACCATTTTCTTGTTCCTTTAAAGAAAGAAGAAGAAACTTTAATAAATTCCTGTTCGCTGTTTTAAAAAATAATAAAAATGTTATTTATTTGTGAACATAAACTCTTGGGAATATTATCTTAGTACAGTATTAAAACTAGTTTTTTAGAAGCTTCTCTTTGTATTGTAAGTTCCAACAGAGCAGAGATAAAGACAGGAACTGAGCACTAAATTGGGCCAGCTGTGCTACATATTGAATGGGCTGGTGTTTGCACCTGGGGCAGTGAAAGAGCACATAGTCATTAACTTCTTGGGGTTTTTTTTATTTGTTTTGGCAGACAAAGAATTGGATTTCTCTTCCCTTTATACATTTTTACACAAGAGATTATTTTAGCACTAAACCTAAAGAGTCATCTACTAAATGTTTAATAATTTAATTCACTAATTAGAACACCAGAACTTACAGTCACTTAGAAGGTATTAAATACTTTAATATAACATAAAAATAATATAATATAAAAATAACCAATGTGCTCTGCCGACTTCACACACATGCTAACAAATATAATTCACAAAATAATTCTAGTAATAAATAGCTATTACTATTATCCCCATTTCATACGTGAGGAAACTGAGAACCAAGACGCTTCCAAGATCACACAGCTGCAAGTGATAATGGAGCAGGGACACCAACTCATATCTTATCATTCCAAATCCCATGTCTTTCAATGAGTTGGCTGTCCCTGTTTTTTGACTGCCCTGATATTGGTGATAGACTCAATAGACAGGTAGCCCTCTCTCCCACCACTCGCAGTCAACAATCTATATTAGAAATGGGTTAGGAGAATGAAAAATGCTCTTCTTGCCATCACCTGAAAACTTTCCCTTTGTCCACATAGGGATATAAAAAGCTGCAACAATTTGTTCCTGAACTGCGAGGCCAATGTTCTCACAGAACTGTGGCTCTGCCAGGTGTTGCACATAGAGAGGTTTTGAAATCACATTTCCTTTCCTTTCAGGACCCTCAGTGTGCCAAAGACCATGATTCTCCTACAAAAGGATATAATATAAAGTGTTTTCCTAGTGTATTTCAACACATAACCCATTTTATAGAGTTACTGGACTGGCTGGCGTGCCACAGATGCTCTTGGAAAGCCACTATTCTTGTGAAGCCCTTCAATTTCCTAAATTCTGGAAAACGTCCTGGGGATCATCTCTCATAGCTTGAGAACCCACTGTTTAAGATGGTTGGTAGTAAACTTACAGAGTTCACTTTCAAAATTTGGCATAGAACAAAATATAAATAGATTTAGAAACAGATCAGAACAAATTTATGAATGGCATACTTATCATAGCTTACCAAAGGAAACTAGGAATGGTACAATTTAACATCCAGGCGGAAGTCACAGATGTCACTTAGCCCGTTTCCAACCTGCCCCCATGTGCTACTCTCTGAGATAGTGTTCCAAATTTTGTGGCCCAGGCCTGACCCAGGATCACAGCTTTTGTATTCTTAAGTCTAATTTACTTCAGAGTGGCAACCCGCCCTCTATTCATTCTTGGCAATAGCAAGATGAACTCAAGGCTTAAAATTAATTATGTTTAAATTTAAACTATCTACATTTAGAATCTTTCTCCAAATCTCAATATATTAATGCTCAAGCACTGCAGTATTTCAGCATATGGAGAATTCACGCCCACTAAATAATGGTAGCACCACCTTCATCATGACAATTCAAAACACATTTTCTCCTTTAGAAAATGACTTCTAAGCATCCATTTCTCCCCCCACTTAGAATCAGTGTATTAAAGAAATATAATCACACTATCTAATATTAAACCATACTATAAGGCTATTGTAATCAAAACAGCATGGTACTGACACAAAAATAAACATAGAGGTCAACCAAACAGAACAGAGAGCCCAGACATAATCCATACTTATATCGTCACTTAATCTATGACAAAGGCATTAAGAATATAAAATAGGGTAAAGACAGTCTATATAACAAATGGCGTTGGGAAAACTAGACAGATACATGCAAAAAAATAAAACTGGACCAACTTCTTACACCACATACAAGAATAAACTCAAAATGGATTAAAGACTGAAGCGTAAGACCCAAAATCATAAAACCCTGGAAGAAAATATAGACAATAACCTCTCTGACATTGTTCTTAGTAATATTTTTTTTCTGATATATCTCCTCACACCAGGAAAACAAAAGAAAAAATAAACAAATGGGACTACATCAAAATAAAAAGTTTTGCACAGCAAAGGAAACCGTCAACAAAATGAAAAGACAATGTACTAAATAGGAGAAGATATTTGCCAATGATACCTCTGATAAGCGGTTAATATCCAAAATTTATAAAGAACTCTTACAACTCAACATCAAAAATAGCCAATCAAAAAATGGGTAGAGGATCTGAACAGACATGTCTCCAGAGAGGACATAAAGATGGCCAATAGACATATGAAAAGATGCTCAACATCACTTATCATCAGAGAAACAAATTAAAACTGCAATGAGATATCACCTCACACCTGTCAGAATAGCTACCATCAAGAAATCAAAAAACAACAAGCGTTGGCGAGGATGGGGAGAAAAGGGAACCCTCGTGCACTGTTGATGGGGTTACAAATTGGTATAGCCACTATAGAAAACAGTTTGGAGGTTCCTCAAAAAAATTAAAAATAGAACTACCTTATGACCCAGCAACTGCACTTCTGGGTATTTATTTGAAGAAAACCAAAACACTAATTCAAAAAGATATATATACACCCTTATATTCACAGCAGTGCTAATTACAGAAGCCAAGATATGGAAGCCACTTAAGTGCCCATCAGTAAACGACTGAATAAAGAAGAGGTGATACATATATACAATGGAATATTACTCAACCATAAAAAAATGAAATCTTACCATTTGCAATGACATGGATGACCCTGAAGGGTACTATGCTAAGTGAAGTAAGTCAGACAGACAAAGACAAATACCATATGATCTCACTTATATGTGGAATCTAAACAACAAAATAAATAAATAAACAAAATTAAAAAAGACTTATAGATACGGAGAATTGCCAGATGGGAGGGGGATTGGACATTGGGTGAAAAAGGTAAAGGGATTAAAAAGTACAAATTAGTAGTTACAAAATAGTCATGGGAATGTCAAGTACAGCATAGGGAATATAATTAATAATATTGTAATAACTATGTATATTGCTGGGTAGGTATTAGACTAATTGGGGGAATCTCTTTATAAATTATATAAATGTCTAACCACAAAAAAACTATTGAAGTGTAAATTTTACATGGTATAATTTTATGGTATGTAAACTGTATCTTGATATACCTGTTAAAAATTTCTTTAAAAGAAATTTAAGTAAGAAGCAATACACTTCAGTTACTTCCTTAAAAGATCATTTTGGCACTTCTGTGGGTAATGAATCAGAAGGATAAAGGCAGAAACAGCAAAACCAGCCCAGAGGCCCTGCAATGATCTGAGCCTAAGATGCTAGCTACAATTCATGCTACTGACAAACAAATCTCCTGTCAGTCTGCTCCCTCTGTCCAGATGCTATTAGACATCTCTATTTGAATTTGCTGGTGATATGTAAACTATTTCAATTCTTGAATTAAATTTTAGAATCTCCCTCATTCTCCTACAATAAACTAGCATCTCTAATTTTATCTTGATGTCAATCTTACAAGTCTTTTCTGCAGCATCTCTTGAATTGCTGCTTTGTTTTATATCAAATCCCAGCCTTGTTTTCCATCTAGCAAAAGTGATAAAAGTAGTAATAGTAACTATTTCATAAGATTTATCTGAGGAGTGAATGAGTTGTTACATATAAAACACTTGGAATGGTACTTGACATGTAATAAGAATTTTTCACATATTAGCTGTTATTATTGCAGAAAAGTTTATACTTTAAACAGTTTAAAATTCTTAATACATATTTAGGGGTATAACATTTTATGAAATTAATAGCCATTTTAATAAAGATATGCAGCTAATTTATTTATAGCACTTATAATATCATCACAAAATTTTTTACAAATTAGCAATAGTTCATAGGGTCTAGAATGCAGGGAAGATGCAAAAGCAGTCAGGGTCCATTCATTGCTTTTATAGAATATATGTCACACTTTTAAATGGCTATGAAATAGGCCTAATGAGATCTTTTAGAAAACCTGAGTTCTCAAAGTATGCTTCTTAAGAAACCTAATTTTATTTTATTGATGACAGTCTTTGAGCCACCATAGGAACTTTAATTTTCACTGAAATAACCAAAAAATTGCAGTACTAAGGTTCTTTCCCTTTCAGATCAGAAATGAAGATTGAGGGAAAACAAGTTTTTACTATTTTCTGAGTAGGTTACTCTCTCTAGAACCAAAAAAAAAAAAAATCTTTTTTGATTCTGCTACTAAAAGCATATTTTAGTAAATGGGTATCAATAAAACATGCAGTTATTTTTTTAAAGCTTTTTGGTTGAAACTTTGGAATAATAATTACACAACAGATTCCACAAATAAGCTCTTTACACAATAAACACATTAGTGTTTGGGTTTATATGTAACAAAACAAAACTTTATGTGGATTGATGCTTTCGCTGGTTCTTAAAGGACATAACACAATTGCAAAGAAGGAATAAAGATATATCCCAGATTCCCTTCACTGAAGTAGAAGACAATGAAATGTCATCATGTAAATTTCTCATAGACGAATATCATGTAGCATAATCTCTGAGGCAGGGCAGAGGGAAAATTTGAATTCACATTTTCACCTGCCAGACAACAACAACAAAAAGGAAATTTAATTCTGTTCCCTATATGTTCAATGATTTGTCTTAAACTCTCACTCAGATGTCCAAGAGTCTACTAAATACTAGTGCCTCATCATTTCCCCAGACTCTAACAAGGTACTGGACACTTCTCAGAGATAATGGCCACTTTGAAGAACCCAAGAAGAGGTAGGGTACTGGCCCAGTTCCATCTTAAAAGGATCCAGCAGAGGTGGGATTGTTTCAATCAGCCACTTTTCTGTGATACAGACCTTGGCAGTGAGAGGCTGAGCTCTACAGAGTCATAATGGTAAAGTTCTGCTTGAAAACTCTCTGGTCTCCAAGAATAGTGTAGTCAATTCCCGCCCCCCCCCCAAAAAAAAATGAGCTATGCTCTGGGCAGAACTCACATATGCAGTCTGGCTCAACCTATGCCCCCAGGGAGCTTTTACTTTTCTGTGTATTCCTACAGCAAGTGCTTTTAGTTTGCAAATTTTGGCCATTATTAAACATGCCTTTTAAAATTAAACTTATTGGGTAACATTGGTTAATAAAATTATATAGGTTTCAAGTGCATGATTCAATAATATACATCTGTATATTGCGTTGCATGTTACCACATAGTCTCATCTTCTTCCATCTCTATATTTGACCTGCCTTGAATTAATTCTTTCCTGAGTAATTTCTTATCAGAAAAATTGTAAACTTCTTTCATATAATAGAATGTTTCTTATAAATTCTGTTGGAGCCTAACATATGCGTGTACTAAATCAATATCAAATGAATGAATGAAGTTATTGGTGAAGGCCTTAAATAGCATACAACCATTCCCTGTATCCCTGCAGTTTGAATAAAACATCTTTATGTTTGTCTCTGATAAATAAAGCAATTTAAAATGTTTTTTAATTAATTCACTCAGTATTTGGTGCCTGCCCTTCAAGGGAGAGATGCAATGGAAGGTAAAGGCAGAGTCCAGGTGCTGGACAATCTCAAACACCATCCTAAAAAGCAGGTCAAAATCATTGAGGACTCTTGCATGGTATGAAATGGTAAGGTTTGCTTTACGGATAGAACACATGCTGATGTGAAAGGTGGATTTGAAGGGCAGGCTGAAGCAGGGCTAGGTGCAAGACACCAGAAAGAAATGATGAGGATTTCAACAAGGGCCATGGTCTTAAGGATATAGAAATGGCAACAGGTATAAGGCACAAAATAGGTACAATTTGGCGGCTGACTTTTAGGGGTCAAAATTCAAGAATGACTGTCAGGTTTTCTAACTTGGATAACTAGGTGGTATGGTTTAGAAAATATGATTAGTTTACTTTCTGATAAGAATCCTATACTTTTCTAATGCTTCTTTAATAATACTCATCACACTGGAAACAGGCCATATTTGTCCTTTCTGCTAACCCATAAGCTGCAAGAGGTCCTGGACCACACTAGGTACTTACCATCTCTATCACCTGGCACAGGCCTCCAGCTCATGCTAATGCTTCATAAGTACTCCTTGACTTGAAAAAGGCATCTTGATTTCACGTAATTTCTATATATCTAGGAGAAGATCATTTGGGGCTGGGAGATCTCTTTCATCCTTGTCTAGCTCTGAGCCTACATGAGTCAATTTCAGTGTAAAAAATACATTGTTTTCATTGTTATCCCCTTCAGAAATGAAATTCCACATTCTCTCTAATTTAACATTTCTATAGTTAAGAAACTTCACGATCAAAAATTCTTCCTAAGATATGGTAGAAAATCATTTTTCCATTTAAATTATAATTGTATTTCATAAAATAATTAGGTTAGCTTTTTTTACGCTATTTACAGGAATCAAGAAAGAGTTGAGCAGACATACCTCCATAAAGAAGAAATGAAAGCTGGTACTCAAGCACCAAGCCTGTTGGCTGATACACAAATTTTTTTTTTCCTTAGGAATGAATTCATAAAACCATGAGAGTTGTATAGTCTTTGAAATCCTAACAGTCTTCATTTATATTCTTCTAGGTAGTCATAGAAAATAATATTGCTCTTTTCTTTTTTTGTGAGGTTAAGTGTTAAACATTGATCCAATGTAAATCTACCAACATTGTGTGCTTAATATATAGATCCTTAATAACTTTGCTTTCTAATGATTTTTTACACAGTCAGAGTCACAACAGGAAACAGACAGCATGCTTGAAATAGGCTAATCTGAGAGGAGTTTATTTATAAAGGATTAATTACAAAGGCAGCGTTATTGGAGAACCACAGAAGAGTCACCAGGGCTGGTAGTAGCTTGACTGTGACCATTTCTATGCCATAATAAATGAGGGAGGCAGTGGTTACAGAAATCTGGAAGGAGAGAGTCAAGTAGAGAAGAAACCTGAAGGAACCCAGAGAAATAAATATCCATCAGCACTCTCCTCCCTTTCTCTGATCTTTTTTACCAGAGCTCTCCACTGGCCAAACCTTTCTGAAGACAGAGGGAAGGGGGTCAGCCTCCTGGGGTCAGCCTCCTGGGTGGAGAACAGAGTGAAGAAAGGAGGAAAGTCAGCCTCCTGGGGTGGAGAACAGAGTGAAGAAAGGAGGAAAGTGTAACTAGAGGGGCAAATAGAAAATATCAACTCAGGGTTACTCATTTGAGCTTTTGTGCCTAGAAAATACTACCTTTGTCCATTTTCCAGAGTCCAAAATATTTTCTATCACCTCCCTTTAGCAGAGGAGAAATTTGAGGGATTTGCATTTAAATTTCTAAATACAGCTATCAATAAACCCCATGTTTCTCAGCTTTGCAACAGAAAATCTGAAAGTTGAGTGCAATTCTAGAACAATGGCAAAACAAGTACAGGAAAATCCAAAGGGGAAAACTCAGTATGACTATATATATATATGAAAAAATTATTTAGAATTCTTTAGAAAGTCCCTAGGAATTAGGGATGGCCTTAAGATTTGTGTTACTTGTACACATCAGGACCTTTGGTGCTAAAAGCATCTTTATCTCTTTTTGGAGATTTAAAATCTGCTTATCTGTGGAACTGTACTACAATTTGTAATCTTCTTTATCGGTGCTTAGACTATTTCTGTAAAAAGCAATGTTTCATCTTTAAAAATACTATTTTATTATTTATTTCTACTGCTTACATAACACAAAATTTTTTTATTGTCATATATGCCTATTTGTCAAATATACCAAAGGCATTAGAATTCCATCCAACACTTTCTTGAACTATTGATATGTGTAGTACAGAGCATGACACTTAGTAAGTGCATAAAGTTAGCATAATGGTAGTAGGTAGCTGTTGCTCTAGTGTTCTTCTTTTGAAGATATAGTATGTTTTTTTCAAAGCATGGATTCAAATATGCACTCTTAAACATGAGATTAGAATTGAAGTTCTTTTACAATATGAACTGACATGAATGTAAAATGTTATTTAAAAAGGCACTATTTTCTCTTAATGAATATCTTGAACTTTAGGGTAAAGACACTAAAATACAATGGCTACAGGGATTGTAGGTACAGCCAGATTGGCAAAGACTCTAAAATCAACCTCCGAATGTAGTTTTTATTATTCACACTTATTGGAGCACTACATCTGCTTTCTTCCCAAAAGAAATGAAATGTTTCATTGTTATTTTTGCCTTATTTTCCCTCTTTCTTTTAAATTAGAAACTGATAGCTTAGATCACATTCTGTCAGAGCAATGAAACCACAGCCCAGCCATATTTTACTTAAAGACCTGGTTTCATTCACCATACGTGAAGTTAACTGAAGTGAAAGAGCCTGATTTATATCACTACCCCTGCCAGCAGGATAAGATCATAACCCCTGCTTCCCAGATAGACAAGATCTCTACAAGGAAGCTGAGCCTCTATCTTTCCTCCAGGGCAAACATTTTACACAGTGCCAACTGACAAATTTTCCAGAGCATAACTTCAGTCTGTAAAACATAAAGATCCCTCTAACATTTTTAGAGAATAACTGGTCAAAAGGTAGAAAATAAGAAAATACATGTTCATGGCATGACTTCTCTCAATACTAGACAGGTAATAAGTGAAAAAAAAAATTGTTACTTTGAACCTGATATTGCTAATGCCATTCAGAATAAGTTGTATTGGTTAAATTTTCATTTGAAATACAAAGTTTAAAATGCTTATCTTATTCACTATTTCATGGTCTTCATCGTAAGAGTGCTATTTTCTTTATTAAAAATTATTGGGATGACATTGATCAACAAAATCCAATAAGTTTCAAGTGTACAATTCAACAGTATGTCTATGTATATATATTATGTGTGTGTGTATTTGTGTGTGTATGTATATTGCATTGTGTGTTCACTGCTCATGGATTTCTTTCTGTCACCACATATTTGACCCTTAAAACCCTATCTTCTCCCTCCTTCCTTCTGGTAACCACTAGTGTACTGACCATGTCCATAATTCTCCTGTTTTTTGTCATGTTTATTTGTTGCTTTTAGAGTTATATCCCACTTATGAGTGATATCATGTTGTTTTTAACTTTTTCTGTCTGACTTATTTTGCTTAGCATGATTGTCTCAAGATCCATCCATGCTCTCACAAATGGCAGTATTTCATCCTTCTTATAGCTGAGTAATATTTTATTGTATATATGAAACCCTGTCTTCATTATCCATCATCTATTGAAGGACACTTTGGTTGCTTCAAAATAATCCTATTGCAATTGCAACAAAAAGAATAAAATACCTAAGAATAAACAAGGAAATATGTGAAGGGCCTATACAATGAAAACTATATAACTATTAAAAGAAATTGAAGAAGACCCAAAGAAATGGAAAGATATTCTGTGTTCTTGGTTAGAAGGATCAACATAGTTAAAATTACTTTATTACCTAAAGCATATACAGATTTAATGCAATACCCACCAAAAATCCCATTAGCATTTTTTAAAGAAATAGAACAAAAATCATCCAATTTATATGGAAACATGAAAGACCTCTGAACAATCCTAAAGAAAAAAACAATACTGGAGGTATCACTTTGCCCAACTTAAAATTATACTACAAAGCACCGATAATCAAAACAGCATGGTATTAACAACGACAACAAAAAAGAGCAGACACACAGACCAGTGGAACAGAATCGAGAGTCCAGAAGTGAACCCATTTATAATGGGCAAATCATTTTTGACAAAAGTGCCAAAAACATACAATGGAGAAAGCAAAGCCTCTTTTAATAAATGGTGCTGGAAAAACTGGAAAGCCACCTGCAAAAGAATAAAAATAGACTATTGTCTATCACTGAACACCAAAATTAACTAAAAGAAGACATGTAAGAGTCCTATTTTTAAAATATGACAATTTCCTCACCAGTGGTTATACTAGTCAATGTCTGTTTAATTAGTCCCTACTAACAGTGGTCCCCAACCCTTTTGGCACCTGGGACCAGTGTTCCTATGAGAATCTAGTGCCTGATGATCTCAGGTGGAGTTCAGGTGGTGATGCTAATGCTGGGAAGCAGATGCAGATACAGATGAAGCTTCACTTGCTCACCCGCTGCTCACCTCCTGTTGTGCAGCTCAGTTTCCCAACAGGCCATGAACCAGTACCAGTCCATGGTGCGGGAATTGGGAACTCTTGCTCTACTACACTGCTTTGAATAGCACTCTGAGTGTAAAAAAGCACCTTTAATGAAGGACTTTTATCAACCTCTTTTTTGATTAAAGGTATCAAATTAAATTCTACAACTCCATTTATCCTTATTAAATATTATATTATAAAAGAATATGGCTCCTCCCATAACAAAAAAAAAAAGATAAACTAAAACGTATGCTTTTTTTTAAAGCCATTAAAGGAAAATGGACACAAAGAAGTCAAAATTCTAGGAGAGAGAGAGCCCTTTCTTGGTGAGTAAAGACTGATGACTGCTTTTGTACCTGGGGAATATGTCTTATTTTTCTCTATCCCCTTTTTCACCCTTCTGCAACTCTCTCCTCATCCCTCCCCCCATCAGCCTCTGGCAACAATAAGTTGTACTCTGTATCTATGAACTTGCTTCTGTTTTATTTCATTGATTCATTAATTTTATTATTTATTTCTGCTTAATTACTCACTGTAATATTCTCTAGGTCCATGCTTTGTTATTTCAAATGGCAAGATTTCATCTTTTTATGGTTGAGTAATATTTTACTGTATGTATGTACCACTCCTATATCCATTCATCTATCCATGGACATCATATCTTGGCTATTGTAAATAATGCTTCAATGAACATACAGCTACATATATCTCTTTGAATTCTTGTTTTCATTTTCTTTGGATAGATACCCAAACCTGGAATTTCTAGGTCATACAATAGATCTATTTTTAATTTTTTAAGGAATCTCCATACTGTTTTCCATAGTGGCTACACTAATTTACAATCCTACCAACAATGCACAAGATTCCCTTTTCTCCATATCCTTGCCAACATTTGTTACTCATTGTCTTTCGATAATACCCATTCTGACAGGTGTCAGGTGATAGCTTACTGTGATTTTGATTTGTATTTCCCTGATGATTAGTCATTGAGTATTTTTCATGTATCTGTTGTCTATTTGTATGCCTTCTTTGGAGAAATGTCTATTTGTGTCTTTCGCCCATTTTTTGATTGGATTGTTTATTTTTTTCATGTTGAGTTGTATGAGTTCTTTATATATTTTGGATATTATCCCCTTATCAGATATATTTGCAAATATATTCTCCCATTCGATAGGTCGCCTTTTCATTTTGTTAATGGTTTTCTTGACTGTGCAAAAGCTTTTGGTTTAATGTAGTCCCATTTGTTTATTTTTGATTTTGCTGCCTCTGCCAAGGAGACACATCCAAAAAAATATTGCTAAGACCTATGGCAAAGGATTTATTGCCTGTGTTTTCTTCTAGGAGTTTTATGGTTTCAAGACTTACATTTAATTCTAATTTATTTTGAGTATATTTTTATATGGTGTAAGAATATGGTCTAGTTTCTTTTTTTCTTTCTTTTTTCTTTTTTTTCTTTTTTTTTTTTTTTGCATGTATCTGTCAAGGTTCCCAGCACTATTTATTGAAGAGACTGTCTTTCTTTCTATTGTATATTATTTCCTCCTTGTTGTAGATTAATTGACCACATAAACATGAGTTTATTTCCTGCTCTCTATTCTGTTCCATTGATCTATGTATCTGTTTTTTTATGTCAGTACCATACTATTTTTATTACTATAGCTTTGTAGTATAATTTGAAATCAGGGAGTGTGATACCTCCAACTTTATTCTTTCTCAGGATCGCCCTGGCTATTCAAAGTCATTTATGATTCCATATAAATTTTAGGATTATTTGTTTTAGTTCTGTGAAAAAATGCTATTAGTATTTCGATAGGAGTTACATTGAATCTGTAGATGGCTCAACAATGTCAACAATGTATTATGTGATTTACAACATACACAGAAGAAAAATATATGACGATAATATCACAAAAGATGGGAGTGAACTAAATGAAATATACCTTTATAAGTTTCTTACATTGCTATGATAAGTTAAGGATTTTTATTATAATCCTTAGTGTAACCACAAAGGAAATATTGAAACACATCGAAAAAGTCAATAGAGCAATCAAAATTTTTAAATATTTGATTAAAAGAAGGCAAGAAAAAAATCACAAATGAAAAAATAGCAAAATGGTAGATATAAACCTGATCTTATCAATAATTACATTAATGAATATGGAGAATGGCCAAGTAAGCTTTCAATTTGTTTGATTACCAAATCCTTTTTGAAATAATATCTAACTATCATCCCACATATTTTGAAGGATAGATCTAGTCCAATCCTACAGTTTTACACTTTAATAATTATTTTCAAATCATTATTTCACTTCAACCATGAGCATTTTAAAAGGAAAGATAAATCAAGAAGACATAACACTTATAATATACATGCCCCCGATCAGGAAGCATCAAAAATAATAAAGCAACTACTAACAGAAATAAAGGGAGAAACTGACAAAAACATAATTATAGTAGGGGACCTAAATACTCCAGTGATAGCTATGGATAGATCACCCAAACAGAAAATCAAGAAGAGAATAACATCCTTAAGGAACACATTAGATCAATTGGGTATAATGGATATTTACAGAGCCTTTCATCCCAAAACACCAGGTTATACATTTTTCCCTAGTGTATATGAAACATTCTCCAGGATAGACCATATAATGGGACACAAAACTAGCCTTAACAAATTTAAGAAGATTGAAATAATATCAAATATATTCTCCAACCACAATTTTTGAAATTGGAGATAATTACAAAAAGAAAGCGGAAAACCCACAAATATATGGAGACGAAACAATGTTCTACTAAAGAATGAATGGGTCAAAGAAGAAATAAAAGAAAAATTAAAAGATACATAAAAACAAATGAGAATAAACTCCATTAATTTTATTTCTTACAATATCATTGAAAGACTACCCAACTTCTTGAACTCTTGCACTGACTTGGAACTCACTATTTTGGCTGAAGTTCTTTTCATTGTTGAAGATTCTTCTTAATTGAACAGAAAGCTGTCATTGTCATTTCTGCTCATGAGTTAATATAATGGAAGTATGCCTATTACCTCTTCCTTGAGAATCTTAACAATTTGAAGAGGTATATCTAACCTAATTCTCCACTCACATTTTCATGCTTTGTAATCTCTGTTTTGGAGAAAGATTATGAGGGAAATTTAAACTTGTAATCTTCACTTCTTTTTAATAATCCCAATTCCTTTTAAAATTACTTCCTCTTTGAGAATGCTTTGCAAATATAGTTCATGAGTAAAATTGTGTGAGTAAAATTATAAAGTAGAAAATCATCTGTATTAAGAATATACATGATATCTGTGTAGCGCAAGTTCATATCTACTAAGAGGATGAAATCAATGATCATTAAATAAAAATATTGCACACATGTTGGGAAATGACATTGTGTGCCAAAAACAAAAGGAAATCTGTGGTGCCACATAAAAACCATCCATTTTGGCAGGGGAAGACAGCACAGGTAGCTTACTCCATCCAATGAAAAGATAAAATCCTCTAAGAAGCTATTCCAGGATGGAGCAACTTCGAAGATGATTTTCATCTCCAATTTCTGTGGACATCTCTGACCTTTGCTCAGTAAGTTAATAACAGGAGGAATCATCAATGCCCTTTATCTTCTCCCTCCCCATTTCTTTCTTTTTGTGTTTCAGAATAAATAGAAGATGGAGGAGAAATAGACTGCTGTTGTTGAATTTCTAAGTAGCCCTGGGGGAAAACTGTCTATGGCAGAATAAATAATAAAGAACCTTAGTCCTGTTTTCTGAAATGGAAATCCAAATACTCTCAGTGGTTGATAGTATCTTTAATGATTTACATTAATTATCTAAATAGAACCCCAACTACAACATCGTGAGCACACAATGTTCTCAAATTCTTGATCTGGACCACTTTTTTTTTTTTTTTAGGAATAACACTCAAGTTTTCATTATCCTCTTTAGGCTAGTTTTATACTGTTGGCTCATATGATTTTGAAATCAAATAATTTGAAATCAAATTAGCATATAATTTTCATAAGAAATATGGTTAAAGCAGATCTCCTCATGCCATATTTGTGCAATTAAAAAAATCCCAAAATTTAAATGCAGGATTTTACATTTATTCTTATGGCTATTTTTGTTGTTGTTGTTGTCATTTCAAACTTCCAAGATAATTTTGAATATTGAACCCATCAATCATCACTTTAACAACTATTATTTGGCTTTCTATGAGAATCTGATAAAGATATCACTATGTCTTCATTTGGATAAAAATTACAAACCGTTAAATGAGACAGGAGCAAGGTCAGACTCCTGTGGCCTGGCACAAAGTTTTTTTCTTTAAGTGGATATTTAGCCATTAGTTAATATTATGGAAACTTCATGCAGATCAGCTAGTCACGAAGCCATGAAACTCCAGTCTCATGTAGCCCAAATCTGTGTTTTAGCTACATCAACCAATAAGCTCAGAATTTAATGGAGATGTCAAAATCAAGATGTGTGATGCAGACAGCATTCTCCCAGTATAGTACTACATTCTTAAATATTAGAAGATTTTTCCCCCAATTTCCTTTTTTATTCTTTTCATTTATGTTTAATTAAGCTATTTTGTCATATCCTCCCAAACTACTTCTTGATTTATTCTCATTACTCTCTGCTCTGCTATCACTTTGAGGCAATCCAAATGGAACACATAATTGCAGATATGCTGATACATATACATATACCCAAAGGAAATTATTACTTTTATTTATATGAGAATTAAGAACTATACCCTCTTCTGCACATTAAGCTTGAATGGTTCTTAACATTTGAACATTAGCTTTCTAAATAAACCAAACAAAGCATTATTTTTATCTTCGAATTATTGATTTATAGAAATGGAGAAATTGTTTAATTTTCTCCCTCTAGATGTAACTTCTGGGATTCTTGCTTATGGGTGAAATAATAAGAAAAGATCAGAGGCAAAGAGATGGCAGGATGCTAGAAATTCTAAATGGTTTTAATCAATTCTTAGGATCTGTCACATCAAGTGCTGTGAACCAGTTCCAGATGGAAAAAAAGAAGATGAGTGAAAGACAAACATGAAGTGGTATTGCTTAATAATGGAGGATGAGTTTGGCAGATGGTAGGCTCTATTCTCTGCTCCCAAGCAGGGGAAGGATCAAGTGGATTTTCCTTTGTAGAAAAGAGTTAAAAGGTCTATTCTGCTTTAATAGATAACTGCAGATCTGGGTGTATTCTTAACCTTTGTCTGATATCTCCGGATCTGAAATAGAGCCTATCTGGGAAGTATTGGCAGAGATTCCTGCTTCATACATTGAGCGAACAATACTGAAAAACCAGTTCTGAATTTTTACATTAGAATTCTTTCATGATCACTTGCAATCAGTTTTTAGCATCAGAGAAATTAAGGGAATGCATAAGGTGTCACACCAATTAGGCTACATAGAACTCTTAGATGGCAAGAGGCCAGTTATATTATTGTAACATTTCTGAGTTGGAGGAGACCTTCAGACCCTTTATTTTTGGAGCTGGATGATATATGCACTTTTGGGGAAGGATTTTCAACTTTAATAATAATTTGTATAACATTAAAGCCAAGATAAAACAATAAATAGGTTTTACTAGTTCCACTATAACAATAATAATGAACATTTATTGAGTCCCAGGTACTGTTCTAAACACCTTGCATATATTAGCATATTTAATCATTGCAGTTATCCCTGATGCATGTAATTTTTATATCTCATTTTCTGATGGAGAAGCAGAGGCAGAGGTAGAATAATTTACCTGAGAAGAGGCCTGGATTTGAACTCAAGAAATCTAGTTCTAGAGCTTATAGTACTTAACCAAAATGCTGTCCTGCCTGTCAGGATTGTAGAAAGATAAAGCAACTACAAATTTAAAGCATAAATTATTTGCTGAAAGTCAGTTAACCAATGGAATAAATAATCTAAGGATGCTATGTTGGTGGGATTTTTAGATTGATAACAAAGTGTCTTTGTTATTCATGACCCTTAGGTCGCATATGAGTTTAGATTAATAAAGGAACACATGATGAGTCCCTAGATCACTACAAGATTGTTCAGAAAGGCCAACCATGTGATTAGACCAGCCAATGATTTGATCAATTATACTTAAATAATGAAACCCCAGTAAAATTCTGGACACCAAAGCTTAGTGATACTTTCTGGTTGATGAACACAATGATGTGCCATGAGGGTGATGTGTCTTGATTCCATGAAGACTGGGCACAGAATCTCTGCATTTGGGACCCTCCCAGACCTCACTCTATGTGTTTATTTGGCTGTTCCTGAGTTGTATCATTTATAAAACTGTAATCATAAGTTTAGTGCTTTTTTGGGTTCTGGGAATCATTCTAATAAATTATCAAATATTAGGGGGCTAAGGAAACCCCCCAAATTTGTAGCCACTTGGTCTGAAGAGATGGCAATCTTGTAGATTGGACCTTTAACTTGTGGGGTCTATGTTTAACTCCAGGTGGTTCATACCAAGAATGAATTGAAGTATACCAGTTGGGGCTGAAACAGAATAGGGTGAATAAAGATAAACATTAATCATTACTTCTTCACGTATGGTAACAAAGCTAAGACTTTATTACTTTTAATACTCCAGTTAAAGACATAAAGGTGTGCAGAAGGTGACCTTGGTCTTGAGCTCCTCCTGAAGGATGTATGTGTACATCTAAGTGCATAGTATGAGTGTTTATATAAAACTGGAGTATTTTGAACTATATAAGCTATTATGAGCTTTGATTGGAGAAAAATTTATCACGAGAAAGACAGTAGAGCAGTTTCATTGACATAGAAACTTCCTTTACATTGTAAATTTATAAATACTTAGAAAGAAGGAGCTTATGATATTACTGAATTCAATCTCCTTTTTGTACTGATGAGGACATTGGAAATCATTAGTTCAGATCTGATAACTTTTCTAAGGTCACAATTCTAATCACATTTGGGATTAGTGGGATTAGTCTATAGCCCTATCCACTAAAGAAGAGGTTGTACATAATATTAAACATTTATCTATTTGTATTCTTTATGTAATAAATTGGCTTGTAATATATACATGTGTTCTTACTGAATATTTCAACACAGAAATACCTAGAATAAATATTTTCCCTTTTCCCCATGTCAATCACAATTCCCTCCCATTTTTACAGTTTGATGTGCATTCTTTTAAACATTTTCCCATGCATTTACATACCATTGTGATATACTGCTTTGGTTAAAAGTGCTTTTCCATAAAGGTGTTTACGAATACATATTGCTTTTCAGTTTTCTTTTCACACTTAATGAAAGATAACAGGCATATTTCTATGTCAGCATTATAGCTCTAATCCATTCTTCTAACTCCTGCATGGAATGTACTTATTAAATTGTGTGTAAAGAATAAAAGGGAAGATAACATTCACTCTTTTAACTCAAAGAAGACTAAAGGAATTTCACTTTTACTTTGTGTATTTCCAGTGTTTTTTTTAAATTATTGTTTGCTTTCTGTCTTGTACTTGTTCCCTGAAATTAAACTTTACTCTGAATGTTTTTTCATCTCTTTTCCCTAAAAGATATGTATTTACAATAGTTGCTTATGCAACATTTTCTTTAGCTTATTTAAATCCTTTATTATGTGATGAACTGTAAGTCTAAATATTTAGGTAATCTGATGAGAATGGGATTTATCATTAGGATCAGAAATTATTCATAAGTTGCTAATAAAAAACAGAAGAAGATGGTGTATGCTTTATTTAAGCATAATAATTTAAATTTAGTTTTGCATTTCTTTATTTTTATTTTTATTTTTATGGTGATATTGGTTAACAAAATCCATAAGTTTCAGCTGTACCCTTTAACAATAAGGCATATATATATTTACACTGTGTGTTCACACCCCATATTTAGATTTCTTTCTGTCACCACATATTTGACCCCCTTTTCCCTGTCTACCTCCACACTCCTCCCCTATCCCCTATCCTCTGGTAACCACTAGTCTATAATCCATGTCCATGAGCCTCTGTTTGATTGTCCTGTTCATTCGTTGTTTTTAGGTTTTATCTCACATATAAGTGATATTGTTGATTTTCAACTTTTTCAGTCTGGCTTATTTCACTTTGCATAATTATCTTGAGGTCCATCAAAGTTGTCGCAAATGGCAGTATTTCATCTCTTCTTGTGGCTGAGTAATATTCCATTGTATATATGTACCACAGCATCTTTAGTTGGGCATTTATTGTAGGACACTTCGGTTGCTTCCATGTCTTGGCTACTGTGAATAATGCTGCTATGAACATCAGTGTGCCAATATCTTTTTGGATATGGGTTTTCAGGTTTTGGGAGTAAATACCCAGTAGAGGGATTGCTGGATCTGTGGTTGATCAATTCTTAGTTTTTTGAGGAACCTCCATACTGTTTCCCATAGTGGCTGTACCAATTTCAAGTCCCACCAGAAGTGTATGAGTGTTCTTATTGAGGAGAATAGGTATTAAGTGTTCTTGGAATGTTTGGTAGAATTCACTGGTGAAGCCATCCGGTCCTGGACTTTTACTTCTTGGTAGGTTTTTGGTGATTGTTTCAATTTCCATGCTGCTGATCAGTCTATTTAGATTCTCCAGTTCTTTTTGAGTCAGTCATTCTGAGTATTGGTCCATTTCTTCTAGGTTTTTAAATTTGGTGTTATATACTTTTTCATAGTATCCTTGCATGATCCTTTGTATTTCTGCGATGTCAGTCACAATTTCCTCTCTTTCATCCCTGATTTTATTTATTTGTGTCCTTTCTCTTTTTTCTTTAGTGAGTCTAGCCAGGGGTTTGTCAATTTTATAACCTTCTCAAAGAACCAGCTCTTTGTTGCATTTATTTTTTTCTATTTTTGTTTGTTTTGTTTGTTTTCAATTTCATTTATTTCTGCTCTAATTTTGATGATTTCTTTCCTTCCTGACTTTAGGCTTCATTTGTTCTTCCTTTTAGTTTTTTAAGATGAAGCGTTAGGTTTTTATTTGGGTTCTTGTTTTGGAGATAGATAGGCCTGTAATGATATGAACTTTCCTCTTATGACCGCTTTTGCTGTGTCCCAAAAGTTTTGATATGTTGTACTACATTATCATTCATTTTATGTATCTCTTGATCTTGATTTTTATTTTTCTGACCCAGTTATTCTTTGTAGCATGTTGTTTAATCTCCATGTATTTGTGGTTCTTCCTGCTTTCTTTTTGCTGTTGATTCTAGTTTCAAAGCATTATGATCAGAGAATATGGTTGGTATGATTTCAACCCTCTATATTTGTTGAGGCTATCTCTGTGTCCCAGTATGTGGTCATCTTGAGAATGTTCCATGTGCACTAGAGAAGAATGTATAAGCAGCTGTTTTGGGATGGAAGGCTCTGTAAATGTCAATTTGTCCAGTTGTCTTAATGTGTCATTTAAGGATTTTTTCCTTATGATTTTCTGTTTGGATGATCTGTCCATATCCAACAGTGGGTATTTAGGTCCCTACTATGATAGTGTTTTGGTCTGTTTCTCCCTTTAGTTCTGTTAGTAATTGCTTTACATTTTGGGGCTCCTGATTGGAGCATAGATATTAATAAGTGTTATGTCTTCTTGTGCATGATTCCCTTTATCATTGAAGTGTCCCTCAGTATCTTTCTTTACCTTTTTTATTTTGAAGTCTATTTCATCATATTAGTACCACTACTCTCACTTTCTCTGAATGCCATTTGCTTGAAATATCATTTCCACCCTTTACTTTGAGTCTATATTTGTCTTTGGAGCTGAGATGTGTCTCCTGGAGGCAGCATATGGTTGGGTTTTGTTTTTGATCCATTCTGCAATCTGTGCCTTTTTATTGGTGAGTTCAGTCCATTTACATTTAGGGTGATTATTGAAATATGAGGTCTTCTTATAGCCATTTTATCTTTTGCTTTCTGGTAGCTCAGTGTTTCCATTGCTTCCTTGTCCTTGTGTTTCTGTTTTATTTATTTTGGTTGGCTTTTGTGGTTTTCCTCTGTCCTTCTTGTTTTATGTTATATACTTCAGTTCTGAATCTTTGATATGTGGTTACCATTACAAATATGTAAAGGATAGTTATATACATACATCATCTATTTTCTTCTGCATGTGCCTTATCTCCATTCCCCTTTGTGAATTTGGATCTTTGAATCCTCCCCTTTTCAGTCATTGTTATCTCTTTTGTCCCTATGTATGCTGAACATTTATTACTATCTTGCTATAGCAAATCTCTTATTATTATTTAGCTTATAATGCCCTGTTCTTAGTAAGGGTTGTACTCCTCTGCTTCTTCAGCCTGCTAGTCATTTACTCCTAATTATGTATTTTTTTTTTGTCATTTTGTTTTAGGTGAGCTGACCTTTTCAGTATTTCCTGTAATGCAGGCCTCGTAGTGGAGAATTCCTCAATTTTTGTATGTCTGGAAAGGTCTTAATTTCTCCTTCATATCTAAAGAGAGCTTAGCTGGATACATTATTCTTGGCTGGTAGTTCCTTTCACTTAATAGTTTAATATTTGATTCCACTCCTTTCTGGCTTGTAAGGTTTGTGCTGAGAAGTCTGATAATCTAATGGGTTTTCCTTTATAGTTACCATCTTCTTTTCCCTGGGCCCTGAGAATTCTGTCTTTGTCATTGATTTTTGATAATTTTAATACAATGTGTCTTGGTGAAGGCCTTTTGGGTTGAGATAATTGGGTGTTCTGTTGACTTCTTGAATTCCAAGCTCCAGCTCATTCCTTAGATTTGGGAAATTCTCATCAACTATTTGTCTGAAAATGCTTTCTAATCCCTGCTCCTTTTCCTCCCTTCGAGAATGCCCATTATTCTTATGTTTCCTCCCTGATGGTATCAGCTAGTTCTTGTATTTCTCTTTCATTATTTTTCATTCTTCTGTTTCTCTCTTCTTCTTCTGATTTATTTCTAGATTTCTGTTTTGATATCACTGATCCTTTCCTCCATTTGGTCGACTCTATTTCCCAAGCTTGCTATTTCATTTTTCATCTCTTTTAATGTGTTCTTCATCTCCAGAAGTTCTTTGGTTCTTTTTGAAAGTTTCATTATCTTTACTAAAGAACTCATTCGGCTCATCTAGCTGATTTTCAAATTCTGAAATTGTTGATATGACTCTTTATTTTAGAATTCACTGAGTTTTTTCAGAAGTATCATTCTGAATTCTCTGTCATTTAAGTCACATATTTTATGTCTGTAAGCTTATTTTTGGAGATTTTTCTCTTTCTTTCTGAGATGACTTGCCACCTTGGTTGTTCACAATGTTTAATGGACTACTTCTCCACCTGGGCATTAATGGCTGTGTATTCTGTTGTTTTTCCAGAAAAAAATGTTTAATTGTATAACTAGCCTGTTGCAAAGAAAACATTTTCCTTTTGGTTTCCAGTGGTGGCATCTAAGCTTCTTGGATTCCTGCTTTGTATAAAGCCTTAATAATGCCTTTTTATTTTCTTATAGATATTTAGTTATGCTCGTGACCCTAAGTCTCTGTTTCTGTCAGTGTTAGTGACAATTTTGGTAGATTTGTTCTACTTTCCCTGGGGTTCCTCATTGTTCCGTCTCGGAGGATGGGGGGATGGGCCCTCTGGGCTGGGTGTTGGGGGCTGCAGCTCAGCCTCAGTTTTGCCACTGCAGCTGGTAGAAATCAACTATTGTTTCACTGCTGTCTTTGGTTCTCTGCCATCCCTTCTTCTCTGCTTTATGCCTGATGACTGGGCCCTGCCACTGGCCGTGTAGAGCTCACAACTCTCCTAGGTAGGGCTGTTCAGGGAACTGGATGCACCTTCTCCCCTCCTCATCCCCTACAGGGAGCTCTAGTTGTGAGAGGCACCTTCTTTGTTTCTCCCAACATCTGGGGTTCTGACCTATGGTAGCTCTTATGCACAGACCATGCTCAGACCTGTTGGTGTGCAGTTTGGGTGTTTTTTGTTGCATTTTAGACGTACAGCTTATTCTCAAGGGGAGAGATATGGGAACATCTCTGACTCTGCTATGTTTCTGATGTCACTTCCTATAAAATTTATAACCATCACCACAGTAAATTTAATTTTTAAAATTTTTAATATAAATAAATAAATGAATAAAATCTACTGAATGATACTTCCAATCAAAGAAAAAGTGAATCAAAATAAAGAACTCTAAAATGAAGAAGCTATGGTAAAATAATGATTAGTGGGAAGCTTTGAAATTATTTAATTAAATGCAGACAAAAATATAAATAACCATAGTGATTATGGCTACATGTAAAAAGGAACCTTCTTATATGAGGAGGATAGAAGACATCTTTATCTCCAGAGACAGGGAATTTAGGACCAAGAAAACTGTATATAAACAAACCTTTAAACTAACCATTCTCATCCTAGTTCTTCACCATTTACTGCCCATAGCCAATCTCTTTGCCTTGTCCATTCTTTGCAAATTTATTGTTCCTTTGTCTAAAAGGTATAAAAGCTTCCTGCTGTGGTCACTTCTGTAGCTGATTATTCTCTTGTAAAGAGTCCCATGCACATGTAAAAATTCAATAAGATATGTATACTTTGTTCAATTAATCTGTCTGTCAATTTAATTCTCAAGCATAACCAAAGACCCAAGAGGGTAGAGGAGAATTTTTCCTCCCTATATAAGTAACTCTATGTGAATATGACTTCATTGCTCTTTCCCTCTCTCCCAGGTTCTTTGGCGCTGGTATTATAAATAAATGATTGCTCAGAATTTTATGATTTTTTTTTTAAATTATGAGTCTTCAATATAAAAGTTTAAAGGGTATGCCAACCTTGATTCATTGCAAAACAAATAATTCACTAATTATATCTGGCAATAGACCATTAGGATTTTCTTTGGCCGGACTTCCATTATGGTAGAATTTTAAGGTATTACCCACAAGAGAATGATAAACATTATTCACAGTGTGTGAGGAGGTTGTTCATAATTTAAAGTGGAATTCCTTGTTCAAAGAAAAAAGCTTTCATCTGAGGTGCTCAAGGACCCTTCAAAATGTAAGAATGTGCTCATATGAACAAGGGGAAAGAGAAAAGTGACAAGTGACCAGAAGACCTAAACCAAAGCTGTCGCTGGGGTCTTGTTAATGAGAAAAATACAATAAGTCTGGGACTTAATAACTGACTAGATAACTGAGATTAAAGAAAACAGTTATACCTGGTAACTACAAATTTACATTCCTGAAAGTAAGAAGGATGGCAGTTCTTTAATCAAAATAAAATTATGGGTAACAATCTGAATGGAAAGCTTGGTTCAAATCATGTTTTGTTTTTTAGAGGGTCGGGAGATATCTATGGACGCTATACTATAGATAGCAAGTAGTAGCATATTCAGAAGAAAATGGGGGGCAAGGTCAGGATTAGAGAGGTACGCTTATGTTTCATTGTCATGCCAGTTCCCGGCACCGCACACACGGGCATTATAAATCTATGACTAGATTACAAAATCCACATTAACTACAAAAATATCAATTGATTTAAGGACAAGAAACATTGAAAGAAACCCAGGGAGAGTAATTTCTTTCCATATTGTCTTTTAAGGATATATATATATATATTTAGCCTATGGCTTCTACATCCTCCAGAAGCAAACCAGTAAAGGACACATATTTCCATATGTATTGAGCACTCTAGTGTGGGCACACAATTGAAATTGTCTCCTTCAGCTCCAGTAGTTTTAAAATTAGTGATCTCAAGTATTTGTCAAAAGAACACTGGGCTAATTCAGTGTGTCCTCTTTGAAGACATTTGGTTCATGAAAAAGCCTCTTACGGACTCATTTAAGAATCTAGATCAGGATATGAAGCTATTTACTCATTCAACTAAAGGGTATTAAGTACCTATTATGAACAAAACCCTCCAGGGAGGGTTGGCCTGGTTTAGAGTCCCAGAGACATTTCTCTAGTCACCTCGAGAGCTGGGTGATTGGTCCTGTTCTCTCTAAATATCTAAGAGATGGGTGATTATCTTATACTCCTCCTGTCTGCCCAGGTAAATCCTGTCCCATTCTAGAGAAGGGCAGCATGAGATAGGGGAAAACAAACAGACTTGGCTTTATATATGGGGTCTGCATATACTGTTCCAGCAGTAAAAATTTACAAAGTTATTTACCTCCTCTAGACTTCTGTTTCCTGATTTAAAAAAAAAAAAAAGTGAGAATGATACCTTCTTCACAATTGTAAAAGAGGCTGTATTAGAGTGTAACTGGCTTAGCTTCTGATTTTGAAAAATGCTTTTCCATTTCTAATATTATTAACTGTGTTCCTTTTACATAAATGGTTGAGGTTAGTACATAAATTATAAATAATAATAATTTTTTGCAAGTCCTATAGTATATTAATTAAAATAATGTAAGAAAAATGCCTAGCCAATGTTATAGTAAAATATATAGGATTTGGAGTCAGGTAGACCCGGTTATAAATCCTGATTATAGTATTCAGTGAGTAGAAGCCATGTATTATGCCTTCCTGACATCTTGTAATATCTTTTACAATGCTAAGTATATAGAAAACATTCATTAAATTATTAGCCAGTCAAGTGAAATACACAGTATACAAGTATACTTTATTTACCTTCCTTCAGCCATAGAGTAACAGGCAGATTTCAGCAGAGCCTTTGAATTCTCCCTGGGTAAGGTTAGACCTAAAGTTACTAGAGTCAGAAAGAAGTTGACGCTTTCGTTTCTAAAGTACACAAATTCTCAGTTCAGCAGCTCAAAATGAACTCCTAGGAGCAGTAGAGGCTGCTACTTATCTGTGATCTGAGCTTTAAGAATACAGGTATAGTGAGCTTTAGATATCTAATAATTATCAGTCTATGTATTGTTCCATCAGATATTTAAGAAATATTCTTTCTGACCTCTGCTTATGTACCCTTCAGTAATTTACTTCAGAGGTCATGAATTACAAAAGGCATGGATTATAATTCTAGTAAATATTTTCTTGGAATTCTGCTTTTTTCATTCTTCCCAGTCATCCTTTAATCAAAATGAGACCAGAGCAACATGCACAAATTCTAATTTGTCTTATCCAGACAAATTTTAAATCCCTCTTGCCTATTTCTAACTTTGTTATTTATATTTATGATATAATAAAACTATATCTATACACATCTAGTGAAGAGCAATTGCAAAATTTATCAAGAATTCTCTTCAGAAAACTGTTCTCAAGTGCAAATTGTTAGCATCTATCACCATATGATGTAATCATATAAAAGCCTTTTCTAGCCTCATCCCCATAAGGTATCTCTCTATTACATTATAATGATAAATTGCAAAATATTTTGTATGACACTTAAACTATTACACAATTCTAGAGGAATGCTATGATACTACTACTAGGTTTCTGATAAGTAGCTACAGCTAAAAGTCAGCCTCACATTCTTAAATCAACAGATTTCTTTCACAAATATTTATTTCTGAAAAATAATTTACAATTGATCATAACTATAGCTTAAGGTCAACACCAAACATGTATCATAAGTAAATACGCCATTGTGTGTTTGAGGAGATAATATTTAAGTATTCAGCTTGGAAATTTGTTTCAGTTGAGACTAGTCTAAACCAGTCATGTTATTCTGTCCTGCAATGCCAGCTAACTCCCAATTATCCCTGATGGTTGGATATGAGTAATGTGGATTCATAGATAAAGCCCAAATTTATTATTAGCCAATAATTAAATCCCAACCATTTGATGCTACTTGAAGCAAATACTACCCTTTGGGGTAAATATAAATATAGGTCATTTGTCCCTAAACTTTTCTTCTATTTCCTTCACTCTCAAATCAGCTGTTAAATCGCAATGTATTCTTTTTTGTATGATGTTATTATGCTATTTATTTTCAATTTATAATCAATTTATTTAGTGGAACCTAGTTTTATTATGTCTCTTTGATTTTTACATTAACAAATTTTTTTAAAAAACAAAACATTCTATATATTCATTTTGGAGAATATTCTATATGCTATGCATTTTATTACCAGACCATTTTTTTTACTTTTGTGACTCAAGAGTGAAAAATCATGAATACTTACAAAATTATTTATTTTTTAGAAACTTTTTTTTTTTTTTTTAACCAAATCCAGTCAATTTGTATATCTTCTCTGGAGCTTTTGTTGGTATTCTCAATATAACAACTATAATATCTAATATTTATTGGGTATGTAATCTGTGTCAGCCATTTGTGCTCAATGCTTTGCATCCATTACTTATGTAGCCTTGGGCAAATACCATTATTATCCCCATTTTACATATCAGGCAACTGAAAGCTAGAAAGGCTAAATAATTTTGCCAGCTTAAGCCAGGTACTAAGAGATGGAACAGAGAGGCATGCTGAGGCAACTGATTCCACAGCTTATGTTCTTAACTTCCTTGCCATATTTCTTCTTTGTAGCTGCTTATATTTCAGTCTATGTCCATAGCCTTACCTAATATGTGTCCGGGATATAAATAAAATAATTATATTAATAAAGCATCTACTAGCTTCTCAAATCAAGCTGTGCCCAAAGGCAGCTTAACCAATAAGAGGCATAACAAAACAAACAGAAAACGTAACAAAAAACTCAGTGGTAGGACAATCACCAGAACCAAGTTGTTTTACCCTCCCTCTCTGGTATATCAGTATTGCCTCCTCTCATGGTCCAAGAGGCTACAATTCTAAGCATCACGGGTGACCAACAGCATTCAGGAAAGAAGGGGGCATTACACATTGGGCATCTGAATTTATTTGTTTATTTTGTTGTTTCTTTTTGAAGTTAAAGAAACCTTTCCGAAGCTCCCAAGCAGGTTGACACTTAGGTTCCATTGCCCAGAATTGGGTCACCTGCCTATCCTCAATTAAATAGCAAGGGAGACAAGACCATGTGAATGACTCTTTCCCATATATGGATAGATATAGATTATACATATACATACATACATATGTACATACATACATATAATAAAGATAATAAGCACAAAATGTTATCTTCCATCACCATAAGATAATCATATAAAAGTATTTCTAACCCAAGTATCAGGAGAGTCCTCCTCCAAGGGATTATTGTTGCCATCCACCCAGTGAAAGTCAATATTATTCCCTTATTTTGAGATAAGAAGCTGTTAAGAATTACAGTGAAAACTTGTGGCCTGACCTGACAGTTGAGACTATTTTGAGAATCATAACAGAGACACTATTCCATTGATATTATTCTAGAAATTTCACTGAATTCCACAGAATTTTAAGGCTTGTTATCCTTATTTTTTATTAAGAACATGCTCTCACCCTTGCTCCTAAAAAGCCTTATACTCTTTGTGCTAGGCCTTTTCAAGAAAGAAGGAAAGACAAGTAGTCTGGAAACTGTGAAAAGTGTTGAAACAATTGCAAAAAAATGACATTGAAGAAGGGCATAGAGAACAAGGAGAGGCAGAGGAATTGAGGTGGTTCCAGGCAAAAAGAAGAGAAAGGAAAAGGAGTTTAAAGGTCAAGGGAAAAAAGAATGCCCTCAAAACCTCCAGTCCCTGCCTCTACAAACCAGAGGGCTTGTTTTAAGACACAACCATTACACTTTCCACAGGAAGCAAATTCAGTGCTTGTACATAATACCAAAAACTTTCTCATTCTCCTCTTCTCTTAGCATACTCTTAGTATATTCCCCACTTCAGATCCTATATTTCTGATCATTGTCTCAGCATTCCTCCTTCCAACCACTGACAACCTAAAGAAATACTTTCAATGACATATATGTGTCAAATTCCAGCCAGGAGGCATGGCAAACTGAAGCATCCAAAGCAATTACTGACAGTCATCCCACTTTCACAGTGTATTTTCTCTGCATCACCAGAACAAATACACTTAAATAACATAGTCCTTCAAACTATACCATATACATATTTTTATATCTGTAGAAAGTTTTTTTACAGATAAGCAGCTTTCTGATGTTTTTCTTCTCAAGCAGCTAGGATGAAGAATGGAGGTCGAATAGAGGTATAGATTCATTTCTACAACCAGAGAAGAAGAAAAAGTGGGCACTGTAGTTGGGGTTTCATGGCAATACCGAACAGTTAGAAGGACTTTTTCTTACCCAATGCTCACAAGATCTCTAAAAGCAAGAGGGTGTGGGGTAAAGACTCACATAGCAATTAGAGAGTAAAGACTGAATGGGTGGTTAAATGGAGAAGCGCACATTAAGAGCCCATATTTAGGTTCTCAGAGTGAAGTCAGAAAATGGCAGAGTAAGCGATGTTCCCAATCTCTCCCCTTGAAACAACAATAAGGTTAACATCTAAAACTCAACCCAAAACACCCAACCTGCACACCAGCACATCTGAGTGAGGGAATAGGAACAATCACAGGTTAGAATCGCAGGAGCCGGTGATAGGGAGAAACAAAGAAGCTGCCTCTTGCAGCCAGAGCTCCCCATGGGAGGGGGGAAGGGAGACGGGAGAAGGTGCAGTAGGTTCCCTGAGAGAGCTATGAGTTACACTCAGTGGAAGTGCCCAGGGATCAGGGTAGAAAGCAGAGAAGTGGGGATGACAGAGAAGCAACAATTGATGAATACCAGCCGGCTGAGCTGCAGCTCCCAACCCCCAGCCCAGAGGGCCCTCCCCCCATATGTCCTCCAGGACCGAACACCACGGAGCCCCAGGGGAATCTGAGCAAATGCTACCAAAACTGTTGCTAACAGAGACT
This sequence comes from Eonycteris spelaea, assembly GCA_003508835.1. Taxonomy (NCBI): domain Eukaryota; kingdom Metazoa; phylum Chordata; class Mammalia; order Chiroptera; family Pteropodidae; genus Eonycteris; species Eonycteris spelaea. Next base: position 2,467,559 of record PUFA01000127.1, on the reverse strand, counting down.
GAGGGTAGTGAGAGTAACTAAATATTTATAAGAGGGGAAAAAAAGACATTTTTAAGACTTTATATAAAGCAGGGATCCAAGAGGCTTAGACACCACCTACGGAAAACCAAAAGAAAAATGCCTTCTTAGCAACAGCTAAAAGAGAATAACTGGACATAATTGACATTTACAAAGCCATCATCCAAAACAGCTGCATATACATTATTCAATTCCCCATCAATTCTTAAATAAAATAACATACAATGTACACTTTCCTTACTATATCCTAGAGAATCTTTCCATAGCAGTGTATAGAGATTTTCCTCATTTCCGTCTACATCTAATAGTAGTCCATTATGTATCTACACCTATATTTATTCACCAGTCACCTACGAATGAACAATTGTGTTGTTTACATTTTTTCTATTACAGATGGTGCTGAAATAAATTATTTTGTGCATTTGTTATTTTTATGTTTTTGCCCAGTAAAACTTAATAGATATTTAGAAGTAAGATTGCTGGTCAAAAGCAAGTGCAAATGTAATTTTGCTATATATTACTATACCCACCCATAGGAATTATAGAACTTTGCATCCCACCAGCAACATATGAGAGGCTTATTTTTAATCCAGCTTTTCCAGTAAAATATGATATGAGTATCAAATAGTGATATTTACAAAGGCAGTTACTTTTGATAGGTAAGAAAGGTAACATAATTTTTATTTAAATCTCTCATGTGAGCAAGGTTGAATATCTGTTTATATGTTGTAGAGCATTTTTGTTCTTTTCCTACTAACTGCAAGTTCAAAGTCTGTGCCAATTTTCCTATAGAGTTTCCGTACTTTCTTCTCTATACTTAAAAACTCTTATATATTGTACAAATTAACCCTTTGTGATGTTTATTATAAATTTTTAAATTTTTAGTATTATTCACCCCTAGTACCTAAATCACATAGATGTCATTGTTTGTACTATCAATTCAGTTATTAAAAGTTAATTTCGACCCACAGAGAAAACTAAACATTGGCATGATAACATTTATGGCACTGTGAGATGTAGTCTCATTTTTCCACTCTCTCCATTTAATTTCTGCTTGATCTCTCACATAGCTGCTGTTTATCCTATACCACAAGTGCTTTGGGACAAATCCAAGATCCCTATCATAAAATAGAGCTTCCAGGTCTCACTTATCTTCTAGGGAAGAGCGTGCCTTTTCCACCAAGATAAGACAGTCCAATCAACCTAGATGCCAGTCCCTTAAATTACTGGCTATGAAAATTAAAAGATACTTTTTTCCTGTAAAGATTTTTAAATGCACTGTAAAGGAATGATTTATTTGGGACCTTGATCCTGAAATAATGGAGTCAGGAAGTCAAGACCATGGAGAAGACTGGCTCCTGCAAAGGAGTGCATACAACAGCTGACAACTCTAACAAGGGCTCTCTCTTTCTGATTCACAAAAAAGGAGTCTCTGAATGGGGGAGGGGAACAGGGCTGCAACATTCCTGTGTTGGCTCCTGAGGGCCAGAGCATTCCTTCAATCCTTCAGGTTCCAGGGGATTGTCGCCTGTTGTGATGCATAGGTATCATGAAGAAAGGATACATTTTCTGACTGTCATAATGGGCAGTAAAAAATTAAAATCAGTAGGGAAAACAGTGGAAAAAGTTTATAAGCAAGACCTCTTAATTAACTAAGTGAATGGATACAAATTATAACTTCTCCAATTGACTGATGTTTTGAAATTTGTTTTTAGTGAGAGCAACACCTTCGATTTCTCCACTTGTGGGGTGGGGGAGGGGTAAGACCTATAAATGTAAAATTCTCAGAGAGGTGATTCTGTGCATTATTGACTGATGAGTCATTAGATATCATTCTTTCCTAAGAGCAAGTTTTGACTGGAGGTAGGCAGAGGGAGGGCAGTGGTGAATGAAGATAGAAGGGAAATAAGAAGGGAAGCAGTGAGGAGGGAAAAACAGAAAGAGAGCCTGGAGGCACTAAAATCAAACTTCTCAGCTTCAGTGCTTTGCCTAGAGCAAGCCCTGGGTTTAAGAGTTCATGGCCTGCCTAAAAAATGAAAAAGAACTTCCCTTAAAAGCTTCATTAGCTCCGAAAGCCAGTGATTACAGTAGCTTTTAATAGAGGAAGAAAGACTTTCCTTTTCACTGAAACCTTAAGAGAAGACACTCAAGTCAACTTTAAAAGTGACTGCAGGAGAAGAAATTGAAAGGAACAGAAGAGAGGCAGAGGGAGAGGGAAGAGAGAAGAGAAAAAAGGAAAAAAGGGGGAGAGGTAAAGGGAGGGAAAGCATGATACAAGTCTTTGAGAAGAGTAGGACACTACAATCATATTTGAGTTTAAGGGGGATAGCTAACTCTGAGATAGCCCTTAATAAAAGCAGATTAAATTCCACTAGTTAAATATTACAGATGGCAGAAAGTCCAGCCACAACATTCAAGAACAAAAGCTATAATTGGTTAGGTGTTATTCTTTTTGGCTCCTAAACCGCTGAACCCCCTTCTTATGTCTTGGGACTCCTCCACCTTATCAATCTTGAGGAAAGGCTGAGCAACCTCCTGCTATAAAAGCTGAAAATGTGTGCAACTAAGTTTCCCAGACTCCTTGGTAGATACAGATATGTTACCTAGACAAGCACTTTTCAAATTTAGTGCACGTTGTGTACTACATTTGAGGACTTTCCCAAACCCCCAGAGATCCTGGCTAAGTAGGATAGTGCCACCACATAATCTGCAATTCTAGCAAGCTCTCATTTATGCCAATGCTGCTAGTATTTGGACTATACTTTCGAGTAATCTGACAGCTGCCATTAATCTGATGAACCCACTTCAGGCTTTGAACTGGGCACTAGTGATACAAAGTAGAGACTGAAAAGAGTTCTCTCTGGTGACAAAGAAGATTTGTGGCAGGTCCAAGTTTCCAGCACTAAATGGGTAGTGATGGTACTGGTGGCTTCCACCTCCCCGAGTCATCGATGTTGGAAGTACAAGTGCATGTGGGTAAGGGATAGAAGATTAGGGAGGGGAGAGGCACGGTGTTTTCACAAAATCATTTTCTGTGGCCTAGACCCCAAGTCAGCTTTGCAAGCCTTTCTGGTAGTTTATGAGCCACCAAATCATTTTTTTCTGCTAAAGTTTGTTGTTTGCAAATTGGGCAATAGCCAAGACATGGAAAACAACCTATGTGTTCACTGACAGATGAATAAAGTAAGTGTGAGATATATGATAGGTAGGTAGGTAGGTAGATAGATAGATAGATAGATAGATAGATGTAAGTATCCAGTCATAAAAAAGAAGGAATAATGCCATTTGCAAACATCGGTGTACCTTAGTAAGGGAAAGAATAACATGCAATTGTTCATCTATCATTCAGGAGAGAGGAAAAAGATGGATATCAAGATATTATGCTAAGTGAAATAAGTCAAACAGAAAAAGCAAATACTTATATGTTGGACAAATATCACTTATATGTGGACTCTAAAAAAACTGAGCTCATAGATACAGAAAACAGATTCGTGATTGCAAAGATGGGGGCAGAGGTGAGAAAAATAGGCGAAGGTGGTAAAAGGTACAAAACTCTCAGTTTTAAAGTGAATAAGTCTGGGATATAATATACTGCATAGTGACTGTAGTTAGCAATACTGTATTGTATATTTGAAAGTGCTAATAAGAGAATATATAATAAAATTTCTCATTACAAGAAAAATTATAAATATGTGTGATAACACATATTAACTAAACAGTGTCATAATCATTTTTCAATGTTACATATATTATAATTATGTTCTGCACCTAAAACTAATACAATGTTTATGTCAATTATATCTCAATTTTAAAAATAAATTAATTAAAATAGCAAAACCCCTAAAACATTTTGTTAAAAAAAAGAAAGTTCAGGAATAATACTTGGGCCAACAAAAGATGGCTAGAGGTTCTTGGACCAACTGATAACCTTATCATAAGGATCACCACTGGGCTTCACTGGACATTAAAATGAAACACATATAGAAAACCACACTTTGATCAATTTAAAGTTAAGATTTGGTATGAATGTAACCCAACTCTTCCATCATTTTAAAGTAATATATAGTTACAAACTTCCTTATTGAACCAGCAGCCACTAAACAAAATCATTTTTCTGCCAACTAAATTAACAGGAGACTAGGTTTGTGCTTTTTATTACACTATGTGCCAAAAAATACAACCCCATTATCAAATGTCAAACTCTCCTGTGGGATAGTGCAATGCAAAATAGCACCATGATAGAACTTTAAATTCTAAACAATATTCAGTATGGTTTCCCTAAAATACCTAAAGTATTATTGAATTAATGATTATTGAGTCATTATTTCTATTGTGTGTGGTCAAGATTAGTCCTTCACATATTCATTATCTGATCAAATACGATCATTTACTTAATGACTCTTTCAGTGACTTTCATGACACCTTTATACCTACAAGACATGGTTCAGACATCTCACAGAGGTTTTTCAACAGCTGGCCTGTCTCTACCATTCTAGCCAAATTGAAGGGACATGCTCTCTAAATAGTACTGTCCTTTCATGCAATCATGCTAACACAGCCCCGTTCCCTTTATGAGGAAGGTTCTTTCATGTTTGCTCATTTGATGACACACCATTTGAGGCTGGACTCAAATGTCATCCCCTCCCTCTACTTCCTCAGGAAGACTTCACCATTCCTTCCTTCATGTTTCCATACTATAAGGTACTTATGAGCTATTTTAGCATGGTTATTACATGCCTATCTTCCCTAGTAAACCATAAATTATGGTATGGAAAACAGTACAACGGTTCCTCAAAAAAATAAGAATAGAATTACCATATGACCAGCAATCCTCTTCTGGGCATTAACCCCCAAAAAACCTGAAAATGTTTATCTGTAAAGATATATGTACCCCAATGTTTACATGTTTACAGCAGCATTATTCACAGTGGCTAAGACATGGAAACAACCAAAATGCCCTTTGATGGATGACTGGATAAAGAAGATCTGAGATGCGCACACGCACACACGCACACACACACGTATACATATACATATACATATATACACATACACACATTACACATACACATACATATACACAACAGAATTTTACTCAACCATAAGAAAAGATTAAATACTGCCATTTGCAACAATATGGATGGATCTTGAAATAATTATGCTAAGTGAAATAAGTTGGACAAAAAATGAACAAGACAAACAGAGACTCATGGACACGGACAGCAGCTTAGTGGTTACCAAAGAGAAGCAGGAGAGGGAGGTAGATAAGGGTAAAGAGGGTTAAATATTGGTGATGGAAGGAATTTAATTTGGGTGGTAGACATACAATACAATATACATATGACATATTGAATTGTACACTTGAAACCTATATAGTTTTTGTTTATCAATGTCAACCCCCAATAAATTAATAATAAATAAATAGATAGATAGATAGATAGATAGATAAATTGTGGTGGCAGAAGTGATGTCTCATTTATCTGTGTTTCCCTGCATATGGTAGATCACATAGGTAACTTTTCAATAAATAAAAATGCCAAATTTTTATTTCATTTAAGAATTGTTTTCAAAAAATGTCTCTAGTTTCTACCATTCTTTTGGACAACAGATTTTTTGTCAAATCAGAACAATTGAAGTGATATCAGAAATAAGGTCAGCAAAAACTTTAAACAACTTTTTTCATTTCTGATAATATATAAATTCACTATAGAAATCTGAGAAAATACACAATGATACAAAAAAGGAAACAAAAATAAATAACTCATAACTCAGAAGGTTACCATTTTACACTTTACTATATTTCCCACTAGTATTTTTTAATATACTTATGTGATGTGACTTATGTAATTTATTTATGTGATAAATCTTAATTTATTTATATTATACTCTACAAATGGTTTAGAAGTCTGGGACTTTCAAACATAATATTATATCATAAGAGTTTTCCATATCATTAAGAAATTTTCAATACAATTTATTAGATTCATATTTATGTTGGATATGTGTACTCTTCCATACTTTTTGCTATATTGAATAACCATAGGAGAAATACTTTTACACACAAATCTTAGTGAGCACTTATTACTGCCTTAGAATGGAACTACGTCCTTAGAATTTGAATTACTGGTTATGGACATTTTAAAGGCTCTTATTCCAAATTATTAATTTGGTTTTCAAAAACCTTTGCCCCATTCATAGTCCTAGTCATGGTAGAGAAATCTTATCCATCGTTTCTTCACCATATAGAATATTGTCATGGTTGCTTTTAATCTGCGCTAATTTATTGGGTGAAAATGATAAAATTTTTATTACTTTAATTTGCATGTCACTGATGACTAATAAGGATGAATAATTTTCATTTCTATTAGCCATTTGTACTTCCTGTCTGCAATATTTTCCATTCATTTCCTGCATTCTAATTTCAACTGGGTCTTTATAGATTTTTTTTGATGTGTATGTGCTCTTTTAAACTGAGGACATTAATCTTTTATCATATAATAAATATTTTTCTTCATATGCCATCAATTTTTCCCTTTTGTTTATATTTTGATATCCTAAATGGAGAAAGAACCATAATTAATCACTTATTTGGAGAGAGGTCATAAACTCCTTGAAAATCTAATGAGTCTCTCATCAGAAAAATGAACATATGCACACACACAATTACAAACAATTTTAAAAGGCTCACAGACCTCTTGAATTCCAACTATGGCTCTTTTAATTACCTTATTCATTCATTACTCTTTCGTCTAGGTCCTAACCATTTTACAACCCAACAGGGTGATAGAAATTCATTGCAACTTCTTAGCAATTTTGATATGTGAAAAGAATGTAAAGTATGTTGTCTGCAGTATTGTGCTGGGGAGAGGCGGTGTGCAATGAAAGAAGAAACTGTTTTAGGGTTCAGAAATCCTGAGCTCTCATCCTAATTTTGTCACCAGCTCAGTGAGCTGAGAAAAGCTACTTAATCTTTGTCTCCAAATCTTCATACATAAAGTATGTACAAATATATGTATTTACTCACGTGCGCGCATGTGTGTGTTTGTGTAGTGTAGTGTAGTGTAGTGTTGTGTGAGAATTAACATTCTCTAAAGTCCTTTCTATTTCTAAAAAGTACATATTTTATATAGAAAAGTAGTGTTCTATTACACAACGTTTTTATTTTGAAGTTATTAAAAACATCCTGAAGAAAAGAAATGTAAACTCCAAACAACACAGTTGTGACCATTTCCACGCTCCTTAGTTACAAGTAGTTATACTACCGTTTACTGGTGCCATTAAAAATGCATTGTCACCATAGTAACTGCAACATTATAAGACACAAAATCTTTTCCTGAAATACTCATACTGAGCAGCATACATTGTTTTATTTAATAGTTGCTTCCACCTTTTATTTTTTATTTTTTTAAAACACTTACAACACCTGGTATTCCTAGGTGGTCTCCCTCCCAAGTACTAACCAGACCTGACCCTGCTTAGCTTCCAAGATCAGATGAGATTTGGGGCCCAACCCTTTTATTTTTTTAACTGAAAAAATGCATAGCTTTCCCTTCTCCTCAAATTTATTTGTAACCATGAAAAAACAATTGAGAATCTGCTTAAAAAAAAAAAAAAACTTTCTGATACCTGGCAATATACAGTACCAGTTGCCAACAGTGTCACTATTTGGAGAATGGGAAACAAAAATGTTCCCACCAAATTCTGATGTAATTCTCCTCCTACCACCTTTTCATCTTTTTGTCCTTATTTTTATTCCTGTCACCCTTTGCCTTTTAGTTCTGTTTTTATTTTTTTAACTCTCCCATTCTGTCATTCGTACATCCTATATCCTATTTCTCCCTGGGTGGTCACTATAAACTAAAATATTAGTTGATTCAAGAAATGAACTCACAAGGTTATTTGCATTTTAAGAGGAAAATCTTTAACGCTACAAATCTTTCAAGATTCAATGAAATAAAGCTTAGTCATGGGACAGATAATATGGTCAGTAATTTGGAATACAGTAGCCCAGCCTCATGCCCCCTCAACTAACCCTAGAGAAGCTGCCTTCTTCTCCATCTACTTTTGAGGTCTCTCTTTTTTATTATTAAAAAATGTTTGTTGAGACCTACCCAGTGCTCTCCTAGGCACATGGGCTACACCGTCAATAAGACACACAAGTGCATATCATATATTTCTACCCTAGTTTAGAGGGAGAAAGACAACCAGAGTAAACAAAAAAGATCAATTCAGCCCTGAAGATCTAAAAGAACTTTCTAAGTAGGGGAGCACATCGGTGCCAAGACCTGAGATAGGGAAAAATTCTACGTGTTTTTGAAACACTAAAAGGTCGGTGTGTCTAAAACACAGAATATGAAGAGGAAATTGGTTCAGGATAAGGTTTGAGAGAAAAGCATGGGCCAGTTCCTGTAAGATCTTGAAGATGAAAATGCAGATTCTGGATTTTACCCAAAATTTAATGGAAAGTCAATGAAAGATTTCAATGGGGAGAATGAAATGATCTTACTTATTTTTTCAAAAGATCACTCCTGGCCACTATATGAAGAATAAACTGTAATAAGAGACAAGAAAAGAAAAGAGACAAATCTGAAGAAACTATAATGCTCAAAGTCAGCTATGGCAGTGGTCATAACTGCCAGCAAGGGCAATGGCATAGGTGTCAGAAGCTTCTTTTCAATTAAAATGAAAGCCTTTCTCCAGGATGTTAGAAACTTTTATTTGCTGTCAAATCCCCCCAAATGCCATCATGACTGCTTTTATAAGGTACAGATTCTGAAGGACAAGTGAAAAGAACTTTCCCATACATCTATTTCCTTCCTTTCTTGATTAGATTCCACCACTTCTTTCCTACTACAGAGCATTGTTCCTGCATTTGTCCCCGTCTGTCTTGACTCACCCATTTTCCCTTTCTAACTAGAGATTCATGTACATTTATTCATGATTCTGCAGTTTAAGATGGGTTCAGGTGGGCAGTTCTGATGTGTCCACTTATGAGGTTACTCTTGTGACTGCAGTCACCTAGCAGGTCAACAGCAGCTAGAAATCTAGTTAAACCTCACTCCTCTGCCTGGTGGTTAGCTAGAGATGTTAGCCAGAGTGTCTTATGGCCTCATTTCTCTTCCTCATTGCCTTTCTAGCAAGACAGCACCAATTTCTAGTATGATGGTGGAATATTCTAAGAGGAAATGAACAGAAACCGCAAGACATCTTAAGACCTTGCTGAGAAGATACAAATCACTTCCACTGCAGTATATTGGCCAAAGCAAGTTACAAAGTCAACCCAGATTAAAAGGGAAGAGAAAGATACTTCATTTGTTGATAGGAGGGGCTGCACATAATTTGTGGTCATATTTAATCAAGGTAATTAAGGAAATGTAATGTCTCATTTACTGAAAGCAAAAAGAAGGCTCTTTAAACACTATCCCGCATCTTCAAGTGTTCTTATTAAACCTTCAGAGAAAGAATTATGTCCCAGGCTGGAGCTATATTAATCATCTTCTCCCAGAATTCTACTTCTCAGTAACTTGGAAATAATTTTACAGAATTGTTCTTTCTTCCTTTCCAATCTCCCATCATTTGCTGTTAAAATGCACCACCATTTTAACAGCAAAGTAGTTGCCAAGAACAGTTGAGGGAATTAGAGAAAGGTGGGAGTGAGGAATGGATTGCTAAATATGATACACACATTTATTTTGAGTTAAATAAGTCATTTTAAACAACTGACTCAATTAAATCATAAACTATGTAGAAATGGTAGAATTTCAAAGGTTTTCAATGCAAAAAAAAAGCCAATATTCAGATAATAATTCGTCAGCTTGGGATATAAGTGGTAGATTCTCCTGAGAGGTGTATCTTGGTTTCCACAGAATATTGAGTGGATAAAGAAAAGTACTAATATAAATTAGCTATTTATAATAATATGTGTTGATATTAGGTCTTGAAAATGACAGTAGGGAGGTTAGTTAATGAGAACAATCTAGGAACATTGCAGTGTTCTAACGTGAAGAAAATTGAATTCTCTTAGCAGTTAATACATAAATTCCTTTGTAGGGAAGAACATCACTTTGTTAAGATGCTCTGATGAGTCCCTTTCAATAGGAGCAAATTGGCTGGGGCTGGGCTTTGGTTTCTTGAAGAAGAGAAAAGGTAGTCAGCAAGGAGAAAGAAGGGTGAGGAAGAGGCAGATGAGGAGAGGCTGTGGGCATTGGGCAGGTGCGGGGTGCAGGGTAAAGAGAAATGTCTTGCTTGAGTGAGTGGAGAAGAGAAAACCCAGGGTTGCTGATGCTAATAGGGGAGGGATTCTAGAGGGAGACACTGGTCTCATGGGAAGGAGAAACCTTGGTGCAATAACAGGCTGGAGGAAGATATTTTAAGGAAAATGTTGATGCAACCTCCTTCCAAAAAATAAATTTTTTTAAAAAAAGCAAAGTCTACTAAAATATATAAATAGTGTATGTGACTGAATTTTCTTTCTTTACAGACTCTTTAGGTTGCATGTGAGAAAAAATCCTAATCCTAACTAGTTTAGGAAAAAGGGGGAGAAAGTAGAGGAAAGGGTATAAATGAGTCTGGAACTAGAACTAGAACACGTCAGTCTCTCCATCTCACATCTCAGCTTGTCTTTGGATGCCGACTTCACCCTTATCATTGCCAGTGGCAGGGAATAAGATGTAAGCTGTCATCCTTTTGGATGCTGTTATTGCTCTAGGATGGACATCTTACCCATACTGGGCCAGCAGTAGGATCAACTCTGGTCTCAGTGGGGTGATAAAGCTGTGGAATGTGGGATGTGGGGCCTGGAGCTGCTGAGGGTCTTATTCTGTAAGAAACAACTTAGAGATGTGGACAGAAATCTCTGTGTCAATATCTCTCCTAATGGACTCTTTTCTCCAAAGACTGCTGAAGACTTTCCGTTTAGCCACTTTGAGAGAAATACCCTTGAAGGTTATTAACTTAGTCCATTCGGTTGTTATAATAAATACCGTGAACTGAGTGGGTTATGAACAACAGAAATTTATTTCTAACAAACAGTTCTTGCCTCAGTGACTGTTATAAGAGAATGGGCATGTGGCCTATACCAGGTTCCCATTCTCACCTGGAATTTTCTAACAGAACCCAAGATAGAAGGTTCTCTTCCTCTTGAATTGGGATGCTATTAGCCTCTAAGCCCAGCATTGCCTAAGGCTCTGCGTCCTCATACATGGAAAAGCTCATGTAAAATAGGAGAAAATTAAGTAAACAGGTTGAAGGAATCAAAACTAAAAGATGTTGAGAGTGCTTTGAAAATTGATTATCTTGGTCCAGTCATTCTTGAGATGGCTTTCCCATACTCCTTTCATAGTTGGCTACACAAACTAATTAATTCCCTATTTTTGTTAAAGTATGTGCAAGTGAGTTTCCTGAAACTTCGAACCAAGAAGTCCATACTAATATTTTCTATTTTTATACATAGATAAAGCCAGTCTTAAACACATTTTTATGTGTAAGATCATGAGTGAATTTAATGTTGTTTCACTGAATTTTGTATTTGAAATGAAGATATCAGTATTTCCTTTACCACATTTAGGTAAGAGTATGTTATTCTTGGCATATCTTCCCCTCAAATGAATATATAATATTACAAGTCACTACTACAACAGATAAAAAAATAATTTTGAAAACCAAATGCTGTGTCTCTTTCTGTATTTTGAATGGGGAGATGGTGATGGGACAAATCTCTTTTTCACTCTCTTCCTCCTGAAGGGCCAGATAGAGAAGGATGAAGAGGTGGGCCCAAAGTTGACAGCTCATTGCTTAGCATAAGCCTCATAAGGGTCCTCAGACATGCAATGGACATCCAAGGCCTGAGTTTGTAGGTAGGGGCCTTAAAAAGCTGATCTGAGCTATACATAAAAGGAACAGGAATTAGGGACAGAGAAATAAGAAAAAGAAGGAAAAGACTAAAAGAGAAAAGGAGAGAGTCCCACCCATGTACTGGGAAACTGGAGCCACATTGGCCTATAAGGCTTTTTTGAGAACAAGAAAGCCAAATATTAAATTTGATAAGTTATCTGCTGCCTGAAGTTATATATAACTAGAGTAAGCATGTAATTTATGACCCAAACTTGGGTACTTCAAGAGCAAAAAGGGGTGGTATTAATAACTATGCAGTGTCAACAAATACAATCTAGGCATGGGCGAACCAGACCTATTGTCCCATCCAGCATAAACTTCTTGTCATTATTCTCATTCAGTGAAGTCAGCCACACCCACATGACCTGTGTGAAGTTTTCAGAGGGAAATTTAAAGATAAGAAAAAAGAACTCTGCTTCAGTTTTTAAATGTGAGTACTGAATAGAAACAACTAGCCCATGATTGCCAACACTCCATCCATTGCACTGCCCCAGTGGGGAGACAACTGAGAGCTGGTCATGGTGACAGAGAGAGGTCAGGTGGGAATAGGCAGCTCTTACCACGTGTGGATTTGGAATCAGACAGTCATCTGAACCCTGGCCAACAAATTGGCTATACCATATGCCATCTTTATTGCACTTTCTTTACACTTAGAAATTAGACAGGAGTTAAATGTATTCTCACCTGGAAAACTAAGTATTTTAATTTTAATTTAAAAAAATTATCTGATGTTTCTTTCCCTATGGCACCTCTGGCTAACTTCTATGTCTTCTCCCTTAACTCATAAAAATGAAAAACAAAATTTTGATATGTTGAGCCAGAGTTTCCACATAGAGTGGATGACCACATAGAGTTCCCAGTGTGTTAGAATATGGGGAGAACATTCCTCATGGCTGACAGTGTACATACCTCTAAGTCTTATGGTCTGTCCAGTAGACACAAGGCAGGAAAAAAAAAAAGTTGGTGCAATGACTATCACGAGTCCTGCTTCCTCGTTCTCAAGCACAATGATATAAGCATGTAGAAAGGATTACGACTTTCAATTCAGACAGTCCCAGATTTGAATCCTAGTTCCATCATTTACCACCATTAACCATCACATTAATTCCCTTCCTTGAATCTGCTTCTTCATCTTTATAATGAGATGATAGCGTCTAAGTCATAAGGATATTATAAACACTGAATCAGTGTATCAGACACCTACTCTGCCTGACCTCACATTGTCTGGAAACAACTTTTTCACTCTAGCCATTGTGCAGCTTCACACAGTGTACCAGCTTCATGCAAAATAATCCAACAGCTAAAGAGAGCTATATAATTTTGAGAGCCCAGTGTAAAATGAAAATGAAAGGCCCCTTTTACAAAAAATATTAAGAATTCTCAGAGAATAACATGAGTGAATTAGACCAAGTGCTGAGCCGTGTGACTGCACATGTTGCGTGCCCATGGAGCTGGTCCCGCTTCTCCTTCTCTCTGCTGTACCAGTCAGCTGTCTCTTTCTACCTCAGGGCTTTTCTCACATTGTGGCATTTATACATGTGCAATCTGGAAGCCTGAGTGAATTCCAACCCAAGGGCAACCCTGGAGCAATGGAGGACAATAGCCAGTGAATAAATGCCACCCTCCTCTGTCACCCAGGTGGACAATTCAAAGATGTATTCCACATGGCTCCTCAGAGAGTCCAGTAGGATCCAGCTTTAGCTATCTACAGTGGAAAATAGCCTGATGATGAACCCATGGATTAGCTTATCCCTTTTCCGCACCTACACACAAGTTTGTCTCTGAGGCTCAGACCAAGGCACACTTTGGATAAAGCACTTTGTAAAGACATTGCTCATCAAAGCCCTCCCTTTCACATAGTGAGTTGCAAGGGTCAGTGACCAGGAAAGAGAAGTGAGGACTAAATTCTGACCATAGTCCAGGAGAAGAAAACAAAAAGAGAACTTTCATTCATTATGCTCATTCCACTCTTCCATCTTTTCGGTTCACCCTTCTCCCTAAATCATTGTTCTCTCTTTGCCTCAATACCATATACTCATATTTTCTTTAAAACCCATCCAGCTTCTCCTTTGTACAAAATTCTAGAAATTCTATTTATTGGTGTTCTGTTTTTCCTGACATTCATTTGGCCTTTATCCTGTAATAATCTCACTGGAAGAGAAAACACGATCATGACTCAGGATCTAAATGAGGAAGGAGAACAACATTCATTATTTTACCAATAATACAATAAACAAATTTAAAGGAAGTAAAGCATTCTCAAGACACTACTTTAAAAGACAAAAAAACAATTGGATTCTTTGCTAGCTAAGAACCACATTCTGGAAACTATAAAAAAGTATACATTTTACTTGCTTTATATTATATGTTACAGTATTGTACTGTGTTCTCCCATAATAATATCCTTTCTTTCATATCTGTTATTCATTAGAATAATTATTCAATACCATCTCTAAGGAGCCATATTAGAACAACAACAAAAAAAACCTATGTAAAACAGTAAAATAACCTTGGATGACCATACTGGATGACCCTCCAATCTGGGTTCTGCCACCTACTAGATGCCAACTCTTAGGCAAATTTCAATAAAAAAAAAAACAATAATCCATCAGGGTCCAAATTGATACTGTACCTGTATCAGTATTGGATTTTTCTATACTACTGAGTTAATATTACTTAGTTACAACTACCAATACCATAGATATGAAAACATGTTTTCATCATCAAATATACAATATAACACTTTAATATTTTATTATAAAAGCATAGTACTGTAAGTAGCCAACATAAGAGAAGAGTACTGAATACAATGGACTGTCAATATGCTAGTCAATCAATATGATAAAAAGCAAAAATATTACTTTGATTTTTTTACAGTGTACTTATTGATATGTTAGTATATAAAATAATTCATTGCAGAAGATTAGGGTGCAAAGTATCTTCATTAAAAATATTTATGTAAATTTTTAAAAATTACTATACTATAACCTAAACCAGTTTTTTCCACCAAAATCATAATATACTATTTATACTAAATGTAGCTTATCTAAATGTATTCACACATTTATTCATTCAATAAATATTTCTTGAAGACTACTATGTAGTAAAATAATACATAAGAGAAAAATGTATTCCAGCCTTTAGGAATTTACAGTCTAGTAACGAAAACAAGACAACAACCACTTAGAATATAGAACAATGAGCTGGACAAAAAGGTACACAGCATGATGGGGGAAGTCCAATCTGCTTTAGCAGTGCCTACGAGGAGCACTGAACCCATATTTGAGGGGTCAGGAAAGCTTCCAAGAGGAAGGGACAATGAATCTGATACTCATAAAATGAAGAGTAAGGGTTGACCAAGGAGCAGTACAGAGATGGTGAAAATTTAAGGCAGAGAAACTATGTTCAAAAGCAAGAGAGCAAAGTATATTCTTTGAGGGACATCTATTTCAAGGTTTTATAGTATCCAAAATTTTAAATGCTTTGTATTCCTTAATATGAATAAAACGTACGTATAAATTAACTTAAAACTTTCCTTTCTGTTGTGACTGTTCCACTGAAGAGGTGGATGTACCATTGATGTACTGATTCACTGATGGATTGACATCATTAATGCATTGATGCCACTGATGCCAAAAATGTGTGGATGCGTTGATGCCATTGAAGCAGTCCCTCAGTGATCTTCAACCAGATGTCGCCAAGAGAAACTCTTTCCTTTCCTCTTTGATAACTGTTAACTGATGTTATTAAAAGAAGTTCTGTGCTTTTTCTTAAATTATTAACTATAATTAATACACCTTATTAACTATATAGTTAGATGTACTATTTCAGTAATATAATTCATAAAATTTTAGAATCATTTATTTAATTCCAACTTTATTTACCCCTGAGCTTTTCCCCCCTCTTCCCCATTCACATATTGTGGCATATGTGGATAATAGTTTGAATAATTTTTTCATCAACACCTCTTGGACAATGATGATAATTGATCATTTGTCTCAATGCAGTATATTTCAGATATTACTATAATACCAAGTTTATTTTCCTCCTTGTATATACTTTTATTATTTTCAGTCTCTAAGGTATCACCAGAAAATCTTGTTGCTCTGATTCTATTAGTTTACCACTGAAATCTATAACCACAGAAGGTTTGAAGAGTTGGTTAAAAAGCTGAACATAAGGATTACCTAGCTTATTTTCAAATAGAAAAAAACTATTTTTGACTAAAACCTAAAACACTCAGATCTACACTATAGATTGACACATTCATATGTTTTTATTTTATTTAACTTCTTCAAGCCTCGGTTTTGATTTCCTCATTTTGTCAAGCGGGGAGAGTAATGTTTACATTCTTAACAAATGATGAGTGCCTAATGTTAAAAAATTATATATAAAAATAAAAAGCTCACTGTTTCAGACAGACAGAGAGCAAAGCCCGAACCAATTTTTAATTAAACAATATGAACTTTCAAAACTAAGTGCAGGTCCTTAAGAAACTAGCAGTTTCCTAGAAAAAAAAAGTTTATTTTTCCAGATGGCTGCAAATTTTTCAGCACTCATATGTTTCCATTCATTAAACCACAATAGAGGGCTTCTCTTGAAATGAATCCATAGCAATTCTGAAGACTAAACCAACCAGAAATAAGCTCTTATTATAGTGTGCTGTTTTATAAATTTCCTTTTAATAATTCCTCAACCCTATCAGATATAGTCAAGGGAAAAAAATTCTTGCCCTCAATAGATATAAGTATTCAAAACTAAATTTCTACTATCTTTTTCAAAAGCAAGGAGTGTGTCCTAGTCTAGTGCAGGGCACACAAATAGGATTAACAGAAAAAAATCACAATGTATCAAGTTCACTAATTTAGAAAGAATTTCCAAAAAAAAAAAAAAAGATAAGGAAAATATCAGTAAACTAGTAGGAAAATGATCAAAATATATAAACATTTCACAGAAAAGAGAAAATGACTCTGGAGTATATAATGTACAACTCCACTTAAAATAAGAGAAGTGCAAATTAAAATAATATTCAACCATCATTTCTCAACTATTAGACAGACATTGACTAAAAAGTTTAATAACACTTTCTGTTGGTAAGTGTATGGGGAAATAGGCAATATCATATTGCTGGCAAAATATAAATTGATTCAACCTCTATGAAGTGCATTTTGCAATGTATGTTGGGTAACCTACTCTTAAACACACAGAATTCTTTTTGTAGGAATTTGTCCTATACATGTATCAAACATGTGCAAAATGATGCAGGTACAAAATATTTAACTGCAGCATTTTTGATATAGCAAAGACTGGAAACAATTTACATATCCATCAATAGATGATTGGTTAAATAAATTATTATATATTATTCGAAGAAATATTCTGTGGCCATAAAAATTAATGACGATTCTCCTTTTGTAATAAAATAAATGATTTCAAATATTGAGTTAAAAAACCACACAAAGAGCAAAATCATGTGAAGAGAATGCTACCATTTGCATGAAAAGAGAAGAGGAGAATATATATATATTGCACAATTGCACAAAATACTTATAGGAGTATATTTATAGAACTGATAGCATTGTTTGCTCCCAAAGAGGTGAACTGGATGGCTGAGGAATTGAATGGAAGAGAGATTTTCATCATAAGCCCTTTTGTAATTGTTGGATTTTTAATCACATTGGTGTGTTTTCTATACAAAAATAAATAAATAAAATTTAGATTTTAAAAAATGACACCCTAGGCTTAGCATCAAGATTTCTGATGACTGGTTTTATCTCAGCCTCCAAATCACTTCCTTCTCAGTGGCTCGCTTTCCCCTTCAAAAAATAGGAATTTAGAGTGGCAAACCTCCAAGGTCCCCTCTAATTGCAGAGTTTTAGGCATATGTAAGAAATCATAGCTTCATGGAAAAAAATTGAATAACACTTTTATGCATTTTACATATAAAGCTTAATGATAGCACTGGCTAACATAATTGTGATTCATTTCTTTATCATCATATAGCAAAAGCCCAGATTCTAATCAAATAGTCCCACTCTCTTCTTACAAACACATGACAACAACATGGTCTTTATGGAAACTGGAGATATGTATGCAGAGCCCCTGTAAGTACATGCCAAGCAAGTTCATATCTGTCATTGTCCAACTCAGGACTCCTAAAGACAAGCAGTTCTCACTTTTTAATGCAGCTAACTTAAGGAATGCTAAAGACCCTAAGGACCATCCATTTCACCCATTCTCACTACAGTGTACATCTGCTTCATTCAAAATGGAAATATGCTAGTCTATATCTGTGCATACACAACTTAGTGGTTCATATACAACTTAATGGTTGGTATACACAATTATACACACACACACACACACACACACACACATATATCAGTCATAATATGTATGTTATATGCATATAATAGGTATTATATGTATTTATGTTAAGGAGTGTGGTATTGTTTTTAGTTGGTGCTATTTTGCTTTGTAATCACAAAGTATTGTTAAAATATTGTGAGTCGTTTGACTAACCTTATAGTGTAGAGTGCTACACAACAGTTGTTTCAAATTGGCAACACTCAACACTGTAAGGTTAACCAAACGACTCACAATATTCTGGCAATAATTTAAGTATAGAGCAAAAATAACACCCACTAAAAACAATACTATATTCAAGGAAACAGGGATGAAATCTAAGGATTTCTCCTAGCTATTATGGAATTGCAACTATCCACATGGGAACAAGTGCAATAGGAGTTTTGTGAACTTGCCAAGAACTACATAGTAGCCAGACTCTTGAGCCACAAATATACTACATTAGAGCCTTCTAGTTACCTATTAATTTTTCTTTATGAAAGCTTAACTTTAACCAACTTGAATAACTCATCTAATAGATTGTTGGTAACTAGCCCTTACTCATAACTCATTTTTGAAGTCTATAACATGTCATTTGCCTCTGTTTGCCTCATTTGTAAAATAGCAACAATATTTATTCCTATCTCACAGGATTATTTTAAGGATCAAATTACAAAAAAAGATTGTAATGATATTTTATAAACTGCTATGGAGTTGATATATTTTACAAATGTAAATTATTATTAAATCCTAAAATGGCCCTGGCTGCAATCGCTATGCGACCTTCATGGACAATAACTGTTGAATTGTTAAAGGCCTCAAAGTTTCCCTTGTAAGACTGACGAATTTGATAAATATTAATGTTTAGTTGAGCAGTTAAAATTAAAATCATTTCCAAAATACTAATTAGAGAATTATATGTTGAGGGTGAACTGATTTGTATAATATACATATATTTGGTCATTATAAACAAATTTCCTAACAAGTGTAATTTGCTGGTACACTCTGTAGCTTTTGATAAACAACTGCTGAGGAAGAAAAACAAGCCAAATTCTCACATTCTCCACTTGGTAAATAGCCCTGTAGACATTTAATAACACATTTCTGCTTTTTTGAAATCATTATATTAGTCTATACAAACTTACCTTCAGGATCTGTTTTAATTACAAATGTTTTATGCATAAATCATGTGGCATCATTTCAATATGTTCATTATCCTTTGCCTCATTCTTCAGTTCACAAGGCAGATTTATTTGTAGTATATTCATCAACTCTTCTTTAGTCTTTAAGACTTCTGCAGATATTTGTTCAGCTGAAATTTATAGAAAATAGTCCTCTGGCAGGTCACACCTGACCGGGTTCTACTTGAGATGACAGCATACTAATCAATGTACTGGAAAACACTTAAGCACCAAAGCCACATTAACTCTATGCACCATCCCATAGGGCGCTGATTATGGAAACAGATCCACATATTTTAGTGATAATATAAGCAGCCACAATTGTTTCTCAAATGAAACTCTAAGCAGTCATACAGATTAGCACCAGTTTAACATTTTAAAACTTTGTTTTTAGTCGGGCTTCAGAGAAAATGATTGCAGCCTCCCTGCTTATTTATTCTTCCTGCTTCACTAGGGTAACATGAAGCTTAATTAGACTTATGTTAAGGCTATTTGCTCCTCTGAAGTTTAAGTTTCCACGAATGTTGAATCATTAAATAATTGCAGTGAAAACATTTTTTAAAAAATCCTTTCCCCAAATCAAAAGAGATTCAAGAAATCCCAAGCTACCTGAGGCTAGAGGGATTGAAATGTAATTAGTTGGCAGACACAATAATATTTATTTGAGACAATAGACCAGAAGTTGATTCTGAGATGAGAAGCCAAAATAAAAAGCCATGGAGATTGAAAATAGAGAAGCAAACTTGTAAAGAAAGCTAGAGAACTTTAGGAGAACAACAAAAGTAAAAAGTTAATAGAATTGGGTAATGGTGTTAAACATCAAAGGCATCTTAGGTGATTTTTTATAAGGGTTAGGTGCCCTGAGGAGAAAGGGTCTAATTGAATTGGCATTGTAGTGGCTGAAAGGAAAGCAATTTTGACCAGCCATCAAAAAGTGGTCTTGAGACCCAGATGAAAAAATTAAAAACCTTTCTTTCCCAATAAGGAAAGTTGAGACCAGAGAGAAATAGTTCTGGTCTTATTCTAAAGCAAATGTTTTGTATAGTTTTTTCCACCAAGACACATGTGACAAATGATGATTCCATTTAAGATACATCCCCCACAAGCACAAAGAACCTGGGATGTTCTACATGTGCAATTTATCACCATATTTTAGCCTTCTCTCTTCAGTTTTAGAACTGTAATATGTGACTGTACCATCTTTGTGAGATAAGCACTCTAATGTGTAAGAAAAGTTAATTATTCATTACTTGGAATATACCTCACAAATGATTTGGATGCTTCAGGTTGTTACCATACCCAGGTAGAGGTAAGACAAATTAGAGTAACTGTAAATTCCTAGAGAAGGCCAAATTATCTATTTACCTGTCAATAAGCTCATGAGAGCACACAGGTTAAAAGAACTTGATATTCCCCAACAACTCACTACCATTTCTCCATACTAGGAGCCAAGATATCTCTCCTGAACTCAGAATAAACAAAATCCAATCTGAATATTTAAAATTATAACCAATACATTTTAAATTTTGGAAAACTTTTGAAAATCTATCAGCTCACTCCCTCACACACACCTAATATTGAATTTCCGAAACAATGCTCTATAAAGGATGGATAGTGAACAAAATGAACTTCCTTCTGATTTAGATCTAGTAAAAAATAAGAAATTAAAAACCCACCACAGAGTATTGAAATATACAGAAAAAGATCAAAAAGTCTTTCTCATTTCACATCTTTTAGGAAGCTTATTTTGTATATATCTCCTTTATCTGAGATGTAGGACTTATTGTAGTTACTATTCAGACTGGTATTAAATCACATACTCCCTGCAAGTTGCTTTAATTTTTCTGCCTTGTCTTATCTCTCCAATTATATTGCAAGTTCCAGATGATCAGAATTGTACCCTTCTCAGCCCTTTGGGCAATGCCAGGCACCAATAAGTCATTCTATTAAATTCTTATATGATTAATTATGCAAATTAATTAATTCTTACATTTCTATAACATTGTTTTCTTGCCATCTATTATTCCCTGTGGATTATTTAACTGTTATTACAATTAAAGTAAAACAGAATAAATAAGTGTGTGTGATACCTAAAGGCACTGGCAAATGTCATGAACTGAGCATTAAGAAAATCTCTGCCTTTAATCAGATGCATCATCAAAACCTGAATATGCTTTTACTCTTGGAGAGCAACTGCTTTTAGCATGGGAATGTTGGTGAACTCTTAAGATAAATTTTTAAAACTCAAATTTATGTGTAGCTATTCATAAATTGTAAAACTTTAATATGAATTTAATAAAGCAGCACTGAAAGAAAAAAGATAGATCAACATGAATAAAAAGAATCTTTTTGTCCTATATATTAATTCCTAAAGATATAAGTTGTGTTTATTTCCTATATCATTCTAATGGTTTTCTTTTGCATCAATTTTACTATTGAAAATTATCTTCTTCTAGAGTCACTTCCTTAAAAGCTCTTATTAGGATAAGTCTGAGAAAATATAAATCTAAGCAAGACAACTTAGAATAACTAAATTACAGAGATTCGCTTTTACAGCCACATTATTAAATTCAAAATTAAAGGTGAGCAGTGCCTTATCATGTGTCTCTGACCAGTTTTGAGAAATCCCAATCTAGAAAGCCAGCAACTTGATTTCTAATGTTATGCTCATTACAGGGAAAATTACAATGAGGAAAAGAGATAAACAAAAAGCCATATATAGGTAACCTGAATTCCTCAAGGAACAGAGAAAAATATGAGGTTAGAACAAAGTTTCTTGACCCTCACTGAAAGCTGAAACCTGAGAAGCTTTTAAGAATGGGGAGCACAGCATAGGGAATGCAGTTAGCATTAATGTAATGGCTGGGTGGAGGGCCTGAGGAAAAGCAGTTAGGAGGGGGATTGTTTTATAAATTATATAAATGTCTAACCAATGTATTGTATACTTGAAACTAATAAAATAAAATTTTAAAATAAATAAATAAAATATTTGAAAAGAATACCAGTGCTTGGGTCCCAGCCCCAGAGACTCTAAGGTACTTTGTCTGGGAGGATCCCAGGCATTGGTAGTTTTAAAAGTTCCTCAGATAATAGTAATGTACAACCAGAGTTGAGAACCATTAAGTAAATTACACAAGATTACAAATAAGCTTTCTAAAAATAAATAAATAAAATCATTACATTTTCCTTCTGTCTACTTCCAGTGCTAATTCAGGCAAAGTTTAAACTACCCTCTATGTACAGCTTGCTTTATGCAGACATAAACAAAAATACACACAAACGAACTTGTAGGTTTCCCATGAAAGCCATCTTTCAAAATTATACTATCTGTAACTAGAGCCAAAATAGTAAAGACTAAGTTTACAAATAATGTTAACTCTTTAATTATACTGTGTCTCCATGGAATCTTTTGGTCCAAAGTGGAAAAAAAAAAAAAAAAAGAAACCTAAATCAATCTAATTTGAGTGAAAAGAAAGGGAGGGACTGGATTTATCAACTAATAACTAGAAAGAACTGTAATTGATTACTGACCACACTAGATCCAGGGTTCAAACAATGTCACCACAACTTGCTTTCTCACTCTCTCTCATTCTTCCCGTTCTTAACTATGCTGCTCTCTAGATATTGGTCTCATTGTTTCTGTCGAGGAGTATTCTCCAAGTAATAGGAACTCCAGGTTCACATCTTTGCAGCATCCTGACCTGAACGTCAAAAGATAGTCTTTCCTACTTCTCCAGAAGAAAAGTCCTAGATAGTGGCTGTGATTGCCCTAAATTGGATCATAAGCTCATTCTAAAAATCTCAAAATAGTATCTATTTACAAATATATCACTTGACAATCAAATTGAGTTTTAAAACATTAATAGGACTGGACATGAGAAAAAAGCAGAGAGAATAGAAGACCAATATGAAGAAATCTACATTTGTCTGAAGTAAAATATACCTTACAGAAGATACAGCAGTTGAATTACTAAAATAGTCAAAGGTCATGTCAAGAATAGACTTTTATCTTAAAAGGATTAATTTAACTTTTATTCTGAGAACTAAAAGGGACACAAAAGGATTTCAGCAGAGGAATGAGATGATCAAAACTGTTCTAGGAAGGTTATTTTGGTATGTGAGGATAGATTGAAGAGAATGCATTTTTTAAATAGAAACCAATTAGGATATTGCAGTTATCCACATTAAAAGAAATCACACTTGTACCAAGGCAATGATAAGACAATTAGAAATATCAATTGGACTCGAGAGAGTTTAAGGTGGTAGTATCTACAATAACTAGATTGTATATGAAGTGCTCAGAATGGAAGACTCACTGATTTCTGGCTTGGGAAACTTTGAGGAAAGCAATGCTATTAACTAATAGCATTCAGGAACGGAGGCAAGTCTGGAAGAAATAGATTATAAATTCAGTTTCATATGTTAAACTAGAATTATCTATAGGATAAAAATAGAGGTCGATTCATACTGTGAACTCAGATGTAAGATCAGCTTTAATAATAAAGTCATGCTATGAGATAATTAGTGCAAAAATATATTAAAGTCACTACTTGGGACAAAGGTGGAACTAGGAGCAGTGAGCAGGATGATAAACCATGTGACATTTTTAATAAATGTGTAGGAGAGACAAGTTAGTAAATTACCCCAACTAGAATGGTGTAGAGAGGGTATTCCAGTCATATGGCAAGATCCCCACAGGAGGTCCAACATGAAAGGAGGAAAAAAGGTTTTAAACTGGTAGTAAGAACAAAAGGGATGCTGACATCACTCCTTCCCAGATCTGTGATTCCTAATACTGAAGAGGCGCACAGTCACTTGGCCAGGATGCTAAGGGGCAAGGACTTTGGATGAAAGCCAGGTGCTCTAGTGAAGATTTCTTTCTTTTTAGCTCCCCAGTATCCAACTCATAGGTGGGGGACAGGGTTTGGCCTTGGGAGGAAAGAAGGTGCCAAAGAAGAAGACTCTTCTTCCTTAGTACATGTAAAGGGAGCATTCGCATGCCTCCCAGGTTCAGCCAAGTCCATGTTCCATGCTCCACCCTGAGGCTGTCACATAAAGGTGCAGTTGACTTGTAAAATTCTTCAAGGCACAAGCAGCTCTTTAAATGACAGGTAGGACTTGAGGCATATTGTAAACATTAAGTGTTCCAACATACAATAACACCTGAGCAACAACAAAATAGGAAAGAACTCACAATACTCACTAAAGGCATCATTTTCTGTCATGTGAATGTATTCTTTTGTCTGTTCTAATTTGACAATTAAGCAAGAGAGCATGGCAGGGAATAGAGAAGTATGACAACTTGAAAAACAGCAGCTGGTATAATTGTAAACATAAAATTCAGTACTTTTCAACTCTAAAATATTAATTTCCACATATATTTTATTATTAAACTAGAGAACATGGATGGCTGAGAGCCCAATGGTAGCAGTGATGGAGGTTGTGACCCAGTGGCAGTCCTCAAACAAACTTTCCCAGTGCCAGACTTGGGCTGTGATTCCAGCTGTAGCTGCCCAGCTTCCCTTGGTTCTTGCCAATTTTCTGAGCTTGGTTCTCAAGCCTTCCCATTATTGAATATCTTTGCAATAAATTTACTTTCTGCTTAAATAACCAAAGTTGGTTTCTGTTACTTGTAACAGCTACAGTTGACAAGTACTTCCAGTAGCAAAATAGAGGATATAGTATGCTAGAGTCCCTGGCACTGTTAAGACTCCTAAATTGTAGAATTGGGAGTTTCATAGGGTTTCTAAACATTACAACAGAAAATCCTCTGGAACAAAATCAAGCATATATTTGCATTATAGGGATACCAGAAAGAGAAGAGAGAACACCAAGAATTGAAAATCTATTTGAAAAAATAATGACTGAAAACTTCTCTAACCTGGTGAAGGAGATAGACATATAAGCTCAGGAACCTCAGAGAGTCCCAAACAAGATAAACCCAAAGAGGCCCATACCAAGACACGTCATAATTCAAATGCTAAAGGTTAAAGACAAAGAGAGAATCTTAAAAGCAGCAAGAGAAAAGCAGTTACTTACCTATAAGAGAGCTCCCATAAGACTTTCAGCTGATTTCTCAACAGAATCTTTGCAGGCCAGAAGGGATTAGCACAAAATATTCAGTGATAAAAAGCAAAGACCTACAACAAAGATGACTCTAACAGCAAAACTATCACTTAGAATCAAAGGACAGATAAAGAGCTACCCAGACAAGAAAAAGCTAAAGGAGGTCATTACCACTAAACCAGTACTACAGGGAATGTTAAAAGAACTTCTTTAAGAAGAAGGAAAAAAAATGAATAATAAAATGGCAATAACTAACTATCTATCAATGATTACTTTAGTGTAAATGGATTAAATGCTCCAATCAAAAGACATAAGGTGATTGAGTGGATAAGAAAATAAGACACATATGCCACCTACAAAGATTCAGGTCAAAAGGCCCATACAGACTAAACATTTTTTAAATGGAAAATGATTTTTCATTAAAAAAAAGACTGGGGTAACAATACTTATACCAGACAAAACAGACTTCAAAAGCTTTAACAAGAGAGAAAGAAGGACCCAAAATTCTACTTCTGCGTATTTATCTGAAGAAACCCAAAACACTAATTCCAAAAGACATAGGCATCTATATGTTCATTACGGCATTATTTACGATAGCCAAGATATGGAAGCAGCCTAAGTTCCATCAATAGATGAATAGATAAAGAAGAAGTGGTATATACATACAATTAAACATTATTCAGCCATAAAAAATCTTGAAATCTTGCCATCTGCAGTAACATGGATGGACCTAGAGGGTATTATACTGAATAAAATAAGTCAGACAAAGACAAATACCACATGATTTCACATGTATCTGAAATCTAAAGAACAAAATAAACAAACAAACAAAATAGAAACAAACTCATAGATACAGAGAACATTTTGTTGATTGCCAGAGGGAAGTGGGGTTGGGAAGATGGGTGAAGTGGGGGGAAGGGATTAAGAGGTACAAATTGGTAGTTACAAAATAATCATGAGGATATAAAGTATAGCATAGGGAATATAGTCAATAAAATTTTAATAACTATGTATGGTGTCAGGTGGGTAATAGATTTATGGGGGTGATCACTTCATAAGTTATATAAATGTCTAATCACTATGTTGTACACCTGAAACTATAAGAAATCCACTTTAAATATAAAGATACACATAGGTTAAAAATAAAATGATCAAAAGGATATTCATGAAAACAATAATAAGAAATTTGGAATGGCTAATAAATATCCATCAAATAGAGTAAACATAAAAAGACAAGCAATATTAGCAAGTATGTTTAATAATGATAAATGAAATGTTTACACATCCGATATTAGAGTTTCAAAATTCATGAAGCAGAAACTCACAAAAATGAAAGAAGAAATAGACAAATCAAAAAGTATACTGAAATGCCAGAAATTGATAGAACAAGTAGACAGAAAATCAGTAAAAATATAAAAGACTTAAACAACACCATAAACTAATTTGAACTATTTGACTTTTATAGAACACTCCAACCAACAAGAGATGAAAACATATATTTTTTTTGAACACATATGGCATACTTGCCAAAATAATTCATATCCTGGGTAATAAAACAAGTCACAATGAATTTAAAAGGTAATTTAAATTTATAATTAAAATTGAGCTCAAACCTCATCTGCAACCTTGGCAAGTCATTTCATTTATTATTACCTCTATAAAATAGAATAACAATATTGTCTCACAAATTTCTTAAGGATTAATTCTTAAATGAAAGCTCTTAATGAGAGCTTAACACATGATAGCTGATATTATTGATCATGTCATTGTCATTATTCTTAACCTGGAGTAGCCTAAAGACCTCCCAAAGTAGGTCAAAACTTCTTATCAGATGATTCAAAATAAACACCTTCATCAGAAGGTAGGGGAGAAGGGGGAAGAAGAAAGTAGATAGGGTAAAAGGGGTCAAATATGTGGTGACAGAAAGAAATCTAACTTTGGAAGGTGAACACACAATGTAAATATATATGTGCCTTATTGTTAAAATGTACAACTGATATTTATTGGATTTCATTAACCAATGTCACCATAAAAATAATTAATTAATTAATTTGTTTTAAAAACACCTTCAAATATATATATTATCATTTTCATTGTTAACCTAATCTCAACCAAGAAAGAACTAAAACACCAGAATCTTCATGTATCTATCATCAATGTTTTAGCCAATTAATTCTAATTTTCACAGCAAAATAAATAATACAAACACTTTAAACAACATAAAATAATATAAAATATTTGTTTACAAGTCATTGCAGATAATGCAAAAGAAAAGCTGATCCACTCAAGGTGAATCAGGGATTCTCATTCCCAGCACTGAAGGTCCCTATGCTCACATGTCAGCTCCAATTTTGCAGCTAAAAATTTTTTCCTCAATTTAGAATACATTGTCTCTAATGTTTCTATCAATCTAAGACATTCAAAAAAATAAAAGGCTATCTAGATTATATTGCAAATGAGGAAGGAATGATAAACTACAAAATGCAATGGCTAAAATACAGTAAATATGAAAATGAATAAATGTTGGAAAATTACTTACAGATATCACATCTATAAGTAATCCTTTGTAATTAAACCTACACGGTGGAATTTCATGTAATGCAGTAAGAGTTATATTCCATAAATGTCCTGACTATTCAGAGTTGCCATTTTACTGATCCTTTAATAATGTCTCTTACTGCGGCTTGAAAGAAAACTAACTGAATTATTTTATCCACTTGTCTGCTTTATCAGGACAGATGATACTTCCCAGCTCTCAGCTGGTCTCAAGAAATACACCATATTTCTCAAGATTCTAAATTAAAGTAATGCTATCTGGAGTTTGGCATTTCATAGACGGCGAGTTAGTAAGAGCAACAACAGCACATATCACCTCACCATAAAGACCAGAACAAAACAGATACATGCTGATTCATTCTCATATTTGTAATCAGAAAGTGCTAAACTTTATGCTAAAAGAAGCATATTCTGGCATGACTTACAGCAACTGGCACAATGACCAGTACAGATGGATCTGGATAGTGGATATTAAAGAGTTTAGACTTTTGCCTGCTTGGCTTTGAATTCTAGTGAATTCACACTTACTAGCTGTGTGACCTTGGGTAAGGACTTAACATCCTTGAATCTCTTATCATCTGTAAAGCAGCAAATATAATAGCTACTTTTCAGGGTTGTTGTGAGACTTAAAAATGATTACGTGGACATGGACCTCATTTTTAAACTAGTTTCCTTTAAAAACACAAAATGTTCTCATCACTGGAAAACAGGTAAACAGAACTTAAAACAAAATGGCATTTATATTCTATGCTGAAATAGGTTACTTCTGTGTTAGGCTAATCTAATCACAATTTAGTTATGTTTCAAAGCAAATTCATCCCTAAAATGTTTAAACAAAGTATATCTCCTTTCACTTCTATCATTAGGTACCCCTTCCTTTCAAAATAAGTTTCATAAGGTAGCTGAAAGTAAAGTAATCTAGGCATTGCAACCCTGGAGTTCAGATTTTATTACTTATTAGCACTGTAAGCTATAGTCAATGATTTAACTTCTGAAGATTCTAATTTTCTCAACTAATAAGTCCATATAATAACCCCAAATTCAGTCTATCTCAAGAAATACCAGGAAAATAAATGATATATGGAATAATAAATCAATAAAATCATCAGTTTTTCCAAACCTGGCGAATAGTGACTACACTGAGAAAATATTCAGATTATTTAGTAAAACACATTGCCCAGTTCACGCTTATGAAGACAGTAACCAATAGTACCTTGCCTTTTTAGCAAAGTAAATTTATCAATACAGTGTTTTAGTAACGGCAAGGATATTTGACTTGAAATTAAGAAATTTAGATTAATTCCCATTAATTAATATACAATAGTGCCTCGTTCATTTTAATGTACAAATAATATATAAGAAACATTATTCATTTATTTTTTTGTCCAACAAATATTTATTAAACACTAACTATGTGCCATCACTATTATAGGCACTAAAGCTAGAACAAAAACAAATTATTATTTATTTTAAGCAGTGTATCCACACATACATATTCTTATTTTAATCCTCAAAACCACCAAATGAGGTAAAGCAGGTGAGGTTCAGAAATGTCAATACACTTTACCAGGATCAATAACAAGTTGTGACAACTTCAATCTAGTTCTAACACTTAACACAGATCTCTCAATATACAATATTCTCTGTGAAAGGCTAAATCCTGATTCTTCAAAGAACTGCACTCTACTTAACTAGATTATACTATCCTCAGATCACCAAAACCCATATTTATTCCCATTAGCTCTTCAAGGATTAAAAAGTTTTATTTGTAATGAAATAGCAAGACATTTAAAATACTGCTTCCAGTTACTGTCCCATTTTTCTGCTTTCTTTGTAACAGAATTTCTTAAATGGGTGATTTATATTTAGTCTTTATATTCCTCCTCTGTTTTCTCTTTAATTCACTCCAGCTAAACTTTTATCCCACCATTCCACTAAAGTAACCACTGTCTGTGTGACCAAAAAATTCTCCCTTGCCAAATCTGATGTGCATTCACCTCATTCCAAACATACACAGCATTGATGCTGTTGGTTGGTTACTTACTCCCTGTTGAAGCATTTTTTTTACTTGGCTTCAGCAATCTCAGTCTTGTTACATCCCTTCCCAGATCCTTTCCATTTTCCATCTTCTCATCTTTTCCCATTTTCCTTTTCCAACTTCCTTTCCTGGGGTAGGAGAATTAATGGCAGGCAAAGGTACAGAGTAGGTAAGGGGCATGTAAAGCATCTTGACAGCATGCCTACTGGAGTCTAAGGATGTGGGATATGAAGGAGTGAGTGAGAGAAGCTACACGGAAGCATAATTTTAGCATACTCAACAGTGCCCAAGAATGCAGGGTACTGCAGAAGGTAGGGGAAGGGCCTGCACAGTGGCTGCCAATACAAAGATACACTGGCAAATGTCCCCATCCATATGAATGGATTCAATTTATCTCAATCAATACTCAGTAGGTATCTTTATATAAATGGGCAACCTTGTTCTAAAATGTATATAGAATTTCAAAGTACCTAGAATAGCCAAAATGGCATTATGTTAAGTAAAATAAACTAGCACAGAAAGAGAAATATAGTATGATTTCACTTATATGTGAAATCTAAAATAGTCAAACTCATAGAAACAGAAAGTAGAATGGTGGTTACCAGGGGCTTAGGAAAGGGGGAAATGGGGAGGTGATAGTCAAAGGACACAAAGTTCAGTTATTCAAGATAAGTTAAGTTCTGCAGATCTACTGTACAGCTTGGTGCCTATAGCTAACAATACTGTATTATACACTTAAAATTTACTGAGGACAAATCTTATGTTAAATGTTCTTAACACACACACACAAAATAATAATTAAAAAGAAAAAGAAAAAAAACAGAAAAATAAAAAATAATAATAGGGTAGGAAGAAACTTTGGGAGGTGATAGATATTTTTATGACCTTGATGACAGCGATGGTTTTATAGGTGTATAGTTATCCACAAACTCCTCAAGTTTTATACTTTAAATATGCACAGCTTTTTACATATCAATCACACCTCAGTAAAGTAGTTTAAAGATAAATATATAAACAAATAAATAAGTAAAAGTATAGCTTTCAAGTGAAACAAACTGGGGTTGGATATCAGTTTTGCCACCTGTGTGACTTTGACCAAATTGTTTAAACTCTCTGAGCCTTACTTTGTTCATTTGTAAAATGAGGACACCACAGATGAAACAATATGCTGCCTAGAATTTTCTTTTTAACAGTGTAGGTGGGAGTGAGCAGGAATATGAATTGTTCAAAAAAGGCCATAAGTTGATAATGGTTAAAGTTGGATGATGGGCATATGGAGGTTCGTTATTTAATTGTCTCTATTTTGTAAGACTAAAGAAAAAAATGGTGTTGTTTTAAATCTCTAAGTTTGTGGTAATCTGTTACACAATAGAAACCTGATACATATTTTCGTAACTGGAAGTCAGGTGCTTTGATAATAAATACCTAAAATGTGACATTGAAATTGGGCAGTAGGCAGAGACTACAAGAATTTTGAGGAGCATAATAGAAGTCTTGAATACAGTTAGTAGAAATAGAACATTAAAGATGCTGCTGGTCAGGGCTCAGAAAGAAGGAACAGGTCACTGGAAACTAGAGGAAGAGAAACCCTTGTTAAATAGAGACAGAATATATAGCAAAATTATATCCTGCAGTTATGTGGAAAGCAGAATTCAAAAGAGTTGAACTTAAATTTTTAGCTGATATTTCAAAACAGAATGTTAAAGGTGCTCCCTGGTTTCTTCTTGCTTCTTATAGTAAAATATCAGAGGAGATAAATTGAGGAAAGAACTATTAAGCAATCAGAACTTGCCCCCAGGTCTTCTGTCAGCCTGTGCCTCCTACAGCTACAGCTTCAGCCTGTCCACAAAAATGGCCTTAGTGCAGCTTGATCCAAAGACTCCCCACAGCCTGAGCAGGCTCCAACTATAGCCCCGGATAGCCCTTCACAGAGGCTCTATGCAGTTTGTCCCAGGATCTCTCTGTGGCCCATGCCAGCTCCAGCTCCAGCTCCAGCTCCAGCTCCAGCTGGCCTGCCAAAGACACCCAGGACATTCGGTCTACAGAGTTGAAGCTCCTACACAATGTCACTGCTTCAAGACTGGGGGAGGTTGCTTTTATGCCTAATTCAGAGAAATAAACACAGAGATACAGCCAAAATGAGGAGACAGAGAAATGTGTTCCAAATGAGAGAACAATGCAAAACCCTAGAAAAATATATAAATGAAACAGAAACAAGCAATCTACCAGATAAAGAATTCAAAAACAATTGTTATAAGGATGCTCAACAAACTCAGGAGAATAGATGAACCCATTGAGAACTTCAACAAAGAATCAGAAAATATAAAAAGAGAACCAATCAATCAGAATGGAAGAATACAATACCTGAAATTAAAAATATACTAGAGAGAATCAACAGCAGATTAGACAATGCTGAAGAACAAGTCAGTGAGCTAAAAGACAAGGTATTGGAAATCACCCAATTGAAACAGCAAAAAAAAAAAAAAGAATCCCCCTCAAAAAAGTTTGAGGCCCCTGAGACATCAACATAGTGACATTCAAATTACAAAGGCCCCAGAGTAGAGAGAGAAAAAGGGACAGAAAATCTATCTTAAGAAATAATGACTAAAAACTTTCCCAACCTAGAGAAAGAAACAGATATGCAAGTCCAGAAGCACAGAGAGTCACAAATAAAATGAACAAAAAGAGGTCCGCATCAAGATATCATAATTAAAATACCAAAAGTTAAAGAGAGAATCTTAAAAGCAGCTGATAAAACACCTAGTTATATACAGGGGTTCCCCCGTAAGATCATGGGCTGTTTTCTACAGAAACTTTGCAGGACAGGGGAAATGACATGATATATTCAAAGTGATAAAAGAAGAAAAAAAAAAAAACCTATAACCAAGAAAACTACCCAGCAGGGTTATCATTCAGAATTGAAGAAGAAATTCCCAGACAGGTGTTCATCACCACAAAACCATATTTTAAGAAATGTTAAAAGCATTTCTTTAAGTAAAAAAGAAAAAGCCAAGACTAAAAATAAGAAAATACAGAAAAGATAAAATTTCACTGATAAAGGCAAACATTTAGTAAATGTAGTGGATCAACCAATTACAAAGCTAATATGAAAGTTAAAAGACAAAAGTAGTAAGAGCATGTGTAACTACCATAACAGACTAAGAAATACACACACCAAAAAAAAAGATGAAAATATGATGTCAAAAAACATAAAACTGGGGGAGTGGGTGAGTAAAAAAAATGTAGTGCTTTTAGGATGCATTCAAACTTAAGTGACCATCAACTTAAAATAGACTGCTTTAACATAGCTTGTTATATATGAATCTTATAGTAACCACAAACCAAAAACCTATAGTAAATACACCAAAAAAAATGAAAAGAAACCTAAACAAATCACTTTTAAAAAATCAATGTACAAGAAAAGAGAGTAAGAGAAGAAGGAACAGAGAATAACCAGAGGAATAACCAGAATACAATTAATAAAATGGCAATAAGTACCTACCTATCCATAATTACTTTAAAAGTAAATAGATTAAATGTTCCAATCAAAAGACATACAGTGACTGAATGGAAAAAAGAAGACCAAGACCCATGCATATGCTGCCTATAAGAGACTCACTTCAGATCAGAAGATAGAGACTGAAATTGAGTCAGTAATCAAACATTCTCAACAAAGAAAAGTCCAGGACTAAACAGCTTCACAGGTATTCAAAGAAGAATTAATACCTATCCTTCTCAAACTATTCCAAAAATTTGAAGAGGAGGGAAAGCTTCTCAACTCACTCTATGAGACCAGCATTACCTTGATGCCTAAACAAGGCAGACAACAACAACAACAACAAAACAACAAATTACAGGTAATAATTTTTGAACAAGGATGCAAAAATCCTCAATGAAATACTAACAAACCAAATTTAACAAGACATTAAAAAAATCATACATCCTGATCGAGTGGGATTTATTTCAGGGATACAAGGGTGGTTCGATATATGTGAATCAACCAATGTGATACACCACATAAAAAAATGAAGGATAAATATCATAGGATTATCTCAATAGATGTAGGAAAAGCATTTGACAAAATTTAACAATTTATGATAAAAACCCTCAACCAAGTGGGTACAGAAGGAACATATCTCAACATAATAAAGGTCAGATATGGCAAACCCACAGCTAACACCACACTCAATTGTGAAGAGCTGAAATCTTTTCCTCTAAGATCAGGAAAAAGCCAAGGATGCCCACTCTTAACATTCTACTCAACATGGTGTTGGAAGTCTTAGCCACAGCAATCAGACAAGAAATAGAAATGAAAGGTATTCAAATTAAAAAGGAAGAAGTAAAATTGTCACTATTCATCATTTTAAAAGCAGAGAAGTTTCTCTAGATGGCAGTACAAGACGAAGTCAATGAGAGCTGAAGGGTAAATATGACTCAGTGTGCTATTCTGACTTTGAAGATGAAGGGAGCCTTGGCAAAGGACTGGAGAGCAGCTACTAGAAGTTGAGAGTTGACTCTTAGCTGACACCCAGCAAAGAAACAAAACTGAATTTTGCTATCGACCCAAATGACCTTAAAAATAGATTCTTCCCTAGAGCCTCCAGATAAGAGCTCAGCCCAGCCACCATCTTGTTTTTAGCTCTGTAAAATCTGAAGCAGTGAACCCAGCTAAAACTGCCCAGACACCTGACTTCAAAGCTAATAATGGCTATTCTTTTAAAGCTGTAATGATTGTGTTAATTTGTTATGGCAACAGTAGAAAACCAGTACATAAATAGATAAGCTGTGGTGTGTCTACACAGTTGAATATTACTCAGAAATAAAAAGGATAATTGATATGCACCAAAACAATGGAAGAATCTCAAAACAACTATGCTGACTAAAGAAAGCTAGACAAAAAATAAAAGAGTACATGCTATATGATTTCATCTACATACAATTCTAGGAAATGAACACAACCCTATAGTACAGAAAGCAGATCAGTGATTGTCCCGTAATAGGATGGGTGGTTAGAAAAGATATATTTATGAGACATTATGAGAAAATCTTAGGAGATGATGACTGTGTTTAATATCTTGTTTGTGATGGTGGCTTCACAGGTCTATATATAAGTCAAACTCATCAAACTGTACACTATAAATAGTTGCAATTTACTTATGTCAATTATACCCCAATACCACTATAAAAATAATAAAAATAAGCTTTCTAGACAATTAAAGGTGCCCAAGTAACATTTTCATTCAAAAGGTGAAGAATGCAGAGAAGCAGGTAAGAAATCTTGTTAATTTAGACTCTAGTTCTGTTAAATTGATAAAATAATATGCATTAATCTCTTTCCTATTTTGAGAAATAATTTTTTAAAGCTTATGGTCTAGAAAAATAAAATATTTCCTTTATAACTTCTGACCTCATACATTTTAGCTTCCTACTGTCTAGTAACATCATTACAAGACAGTACGTAGAGTTGGAAATAAACCAAAATTTAATCAGGATGTGGTTCACGCTCTTCATTTCTCATATTGCTTAGTGATCTCTAAGAAATCTGCTTCTCTAAACTTCTGCATCACTTTCTGTCTGTTCCACTGCTTAGCCTTTGACTGCATACCATGGTTTTTTATACTCTAATGGTTTCTTCCAGGAGTCTTGTCTACTCGATTAAATTCAAAGATATTTGAAAGACAAGAATCAGTTCATTCATTCACTAAGTATGGGTAGTTCCAGGTACACTGGTAGCACAAACATAAATAAAAATGTGTCCTACCTCCCATAATCTACGGAGACAGAAGATATGAATTCTATTATTAAGGGAATTAAAAAGAGCCACTTATAAAACAAACCACTGTCTGTTTACATGATAAATGTAAAGAAACCCCTATTTGAATAATCCATATATGTGAAAAGTGGCTCTAAAAGCAAAAAAGAAGCTTTCCAAAAAAAAAAAAAAATGAGTCATGAAATAAGTGCTGCCAGGAAGTCTTTAAATAAAGAGAAATGAACATGTACATTAAATACCTTCTAGGTACAAGGTCTTTTGCATATGTTATTTCACTTCATTCTCATAATAATCCTATGAGGTCCAAAGATTAGTCTTCTTATTCTTCAGAAAACAGGATAACATGCTTTAAGTAATAATACAAAGTCACTCAAAAGCTAAATATCAAGACTCAATATAGATCCAGCTACTCCCAAAACCTTATTTTTTTTTTCCTGACAAAGAAAGGTCCATTCACAAAAGCAAAGATTCCTAAATTCAGCTAACAGTAAACATTCCAATCTGACTAAGATTCATGGTATATGCAGGTAATGTTGGAAGAACCTAAAAATCAAGCTGGGTACCATATGTTTTTCCTTAAAGATATTAAACAAAATGATTTTAATACTGCAAACAACCATTCATCTGCCTTAGCTGTCATCCAAAGTTATCCCATTGTAGTATCACAGTTATTTGATAATTAGGCCAAGCCTAATTGAAAAAAGTGGATGAAAAAGTTTTCATTTTCTCTACTCCCAGAGACCAATTTTGTCTTTACATGGTGCCAAGGATTTGGACTAATACTGAAAAAGTCCAAGAGGTTTCACTCAAGTTCACAGAAGCCACAGAAGATCTAGGTTAACTCCTAGGAATATTTGGGAGAAAAGCCTGGTAATGAAGTTATCATGGTATTCTGACTTGCTTTCAAGCTGGAGTAGACTGGTCGACAGAGCCATGAATTTAAGACCCTCATTGGTCCACACATCCAAATATTGACAAGAGATTACCATGGTGCATAAAATAATTTGCACCTGTACTTACCTTAATCTCTCCTTTCTAACCATTTAACAGCCTCTTTCAAGTCCAAGTCTAAATTTTAAAGAAAAACTTCCTTAAAATGTGAATTTAAAGTGGCTAATCTAATTGAGGAAAATATAATTGCATGGCTTATCTCAAAGGGTATAGCAGTCCATCTAATTCTGAGTGATCCTGAGTTGTACTCAGGCTATCAGTTCCAAATAATGTCACTAAAATCTCTAATGAAAAATACTGTGTTAATAAGCTAAGACTGGTGCTATTGTGTATTGAAAAATATGTTTGGATAATTATACATGAACCATTCTAAATTTGCATTAATCCACACAATGGATCCTCTGATTAGTAGCTAATGAGCCTATTATTAAGATATCAGGTTCATTAGTAAACATGATACAACATAAAGTGCCAAAATTTAGGAATCAGAATAGAATCTGAGTCTTGGTTATAATTTATTAACCATTTCAGCTGGTCTCTATGAAAACTGTTCCCTCATTATAACTACAACTTCATAGGATTGCTTGAGGATAAAGTGACATAAAGAACTCTGATAACCACAGAACTATGGCATTTCCCAGTGTGCAGGACAGTGGTATATAATATGAGTCAATGAGGTGAACTGCACAGCATTTTCAGGGAAGGGAAGGCCCTATAAGGTGATTATAGTCCTCCTCTGAATCACAATCAATAAAAAAACCAGTGTTTCACTGAAGCTGAATGCGTAACAATTCACTAAAGATATGACTCTAGAGTACCAAGCCTGAAAAGGTAAGATTTGGGGTCATAGAATTTTCTGGTAAGAATGAGTCTGAGCTAGAATTTGGAGGATTAGAATAGGACAATGTTAGATGGAGCCTACAACAAAGAGAGAGCGAAGGCAGCAACTAAAGCCAAGCCTGGATCTGAATCATGGATTAGCCTCTCTGTCTCCCTCCAAGACCACCAGCCCATGGCAATGTTGGCTTGCCTCAAATGTTGACATCCAAGAGGAGAAACTTATTGCCCACTGGTGCCTTTTCAGACCATATGAAGAAAAAGACCTTATTTATTTGATCTGTATCTTATCAACCAGAAAACCCCTTGGGTGGCTATCTCAGTCAGTTCCAAGCTGCTTGAACAAGCATTTATTTCTCATAATTCTGGATCTTGGACTTTCAAGATCAGGGTGCCAGGATGGTTGGGTACTTGGTGAGAAAACCTCTTCCCGGTTATGTCTTCACATGGCCTTTTCTTGGTGCTTGTATGCAGAGAGAAAGAGATCTCATGTCTCCTCCTCTTTTTATAGAGGCATTAGTCTCATCATGAGGGCCTCACCCTGATGAACTAATCTAACACTAATTACTTCCCAAAGGCGCCACCTCCCCAAACCATCACACTATGGGTTAGGGTTTCAGCATATGAATTTTAGAGGGACACATTCAGTCCATAGCTGTTACACATAAAGATCAAGTTCCTGACATCTCCAGCAGTGTACAAATTTATTTTGAACCAAAATGAATGTGGCATTAGCCTAAAGACTGAACATAGTCATGTACTGCATAACATTTCAGTCAGCGATGGACTGCATGCATATACAATGGTGGTCCCATAAGAGTGTAATGGAGCTGAGAAATTCTCATCCTCTAGTGACACCGTAGCTAGCCATTGTAACATAGCACAACACAGTAGTCATATGTTTGTGGTGTAAAAAACTACTGTACCATCAGTCATATAAAAGTACAGAACATACAATTATGTGCAGTACATAATACATGATAATGCTAATAAATAACTGTTAGTGATTTATTTACTGAACTATACTTTTTATTGCTATTTTGGAGTGTAGTTTTATTTTAAAAAAAAAGTTTGCTATAAATCAGTATGCTGTGCTACACTAGCAGCAACCTCTCATACATCTCGTATTTACTGCATCTTTTGATTCATCATTTTCTCTTGTGCTTGATTTAATATTGTGTTATTTTGTTCATCATGGCCCCTAAGCATATAAAATCCACTGCTAATGTTGCCAGTAAGAGGCCACAATGAGTGACTGTCTTGGAAACAAAATCAAAAGCGATTAAAGGCTAAAAAGATAGAAAATCAGTAATAGTTATCGCTCATCAGTCAGTCATGTCCCATTCCATCATAGCTACAATCTTGACAAATACGAACAAAGTAATGGAAGTTGTTAAAGGATCTGCTTCACTGAAGGCAATGAGACTAATGAAAATTTGAGAAAGGTCTATACCAGGCATTGAGAGACTTCTAATGACCTGGACTGAAGAGCAGACACAAATATGTATCCCTCTCAGCACCATGATGATCATGGCCAAACAAAAGTTGGTTTATGATGTTGAAATAAAAGGCTGGACTTGACTGTGACATTGAATTTACTGCTAGCTCTGGGTGGCTTAAACAATTCAAGAATCATTATTCATTACATAATGTGAGAGTGAGCGGTTAGTCTGCAAGTGCTGATGAGAAGGCAACTGAATGTTTGGAAACTCTAGATAAGCTGATTATAGAGAAAATTACTTGCCAGAGCAAAGGTTCAACACGAATGAAACCTCCCTATTCCAGAAATGGATGCCTAAAAGGACTTTCGTCCATAAGAGGCCAAGTCACTGCCATGTTTCAAGGCTTTTAGGACAGGGTAACAGTATTGCCTGGGGGCAATGTTGCAGGTTACATATTGAAACCCTTTGTAATCTGGCACAGTGAGAACCACAGGGCCTTCAAGCATAGCAAGCACACACTGCAAGTGAACTACAGGAGTTATAAGAAGTCGTGGAAGCTGCTTTTCCAAGATGCCCTCCTGAATTGCTATGCCAGTGAAATGAAGAAGTACTGTTTGAAGAGTTACATAACATTTCAAGATTTTGCTTATTGTTGAAAATACTCCAGGGCATCCTCCTTCTATTGATGGTCTTCATCCCAACATCTAAACACCATCTTTTTGATCCAACCAATGGATCAAGATGTTACAGTAGCCTTTAAGCCTACTACTTGAGAATAACCCTCACCCAGGCTATTGCTACAACTGAAGAAGACACTGAGAAGACACTGATATAATTCTAGAAGGATTACAACATCCATGACTGCATCAAGAACCTTGCTTGGGCTTGGGGTGATGTCTCCAAGAAGTATATGGATGGTAGCTGGAAGAAGAGACTCAAGAGATTTGTCCATGACTTCAAAGAATTTGCCAACAATGAGGAGACTGCAAAAGTCAACAAGGCTGTGCTTGAGAGGGCAAAAAACCTTAACCTGGGCGTGGAT
Organism: Eonycteris spelaea; assembly: GCA_003508835.1. Classification (NCBI taxonomy): domain Eukaryota; kingdom Metazoa; phylum Chordata; class Mammalia; order Chiroptera; family Pteropodidae; genus Eonycteris; species Eonycteris spelaea. The sequence continues at coordinate 2,427,418 of PUFA01000127.1, read as the reverse complement.
GAGGATGACATTGAGGAGTTCCTAGAGGTGGTTCCTGAGGAACTAATGGGGTTGTTGCAACTGGAACAGAAATGCATAGTTGTAGAAGAGGCCCAAGAAAAGGAAACTGCAGAAGAGAAAAAAAATTCAGTGAAGAGTTTAGAAGCAGCTTTTTGCGAACCTCAACCTCAACAAGCTCCTTAGATGTATGAAAATATGGAACCTAACAAAAGATTTTCATTAATAGAAAGGATTGTGCATGATGTATTATCTGCTTATCAGCAAATCTTTGATGAAATAAACAAACACATCAGCACAGACATACTTATAAAATGAGTGACATCTCCTCAAGAATGGCCTCAGGCAGATCCTTGAGGAGGTATTCCAGAAGGCATTATCATAGAAAATGACAGCTCCACATGTTATTGCTCCTAAAGACCTTTGGATAAGATGTGGAGGTGGAAGACAGTGATACTGATGATCCTGACTTTGTTTATTTAGGCCTAGGCTAATGTGTATGTTCATGTCTTAGTTTTTAACAAAAAAGTTTAAAAATTAAAAGTAATAAATAAAACATTCAAAAATAGAAAAAGCTTATAGAAAAATTTAAAGCAAACATTTTTATACAGCTGTACAATGTGTGTTTAAAGCTAAATATTATTACAAAAGTCAAAAAGTTTACAAAAATTTAAGTTTATAAAGTAAAAAATTTACAGTAAACTGTTAATTATTGAAGAAAATATTTTTTTATAAATTTAGTGTAGCCTGAAGTGTACAGTGTCAATAGTTGTATATGGTAATGTCCTAGGCCTTCACATTCACTTACCACTCACTTACTGACTCACCTTCAGCAACTTCCAGTCTTCCAAGTTCCCTTCACAGTAGTTCCTTATACAAGTGTTTCATTTTTTATTGTTCATACCTTATTTTTACCACATCCTTTCTATGTTTAGATTTATAAATACATACCACTGTTGTAACTACCTACTCAGTACAATAAAATGCTGTACAGGCTTGCAGCCTAGGAGAAATAGGCTATCACATCTAAGTGCACTCTGATGTTCACACAACAATAAAATAACCTAATGATGCATTTCTCAGAACACATCCCCTCAGTCAAGTGAGGCATGGCATACAGAAGGAACATCAGAAAAGGCTGCCAACTAACCACCCACAGAAACCATCAAAGAACAGTGTGGAGTACTATGTAGCTCTGAGTCAGCATGGTAGTATGCAATCAAGAGTTGAATCCCAAAGCCACATGTAGCCTTTGTTTCAATTTTTTTTTTTTAAATTATGTTATTAGGCGGAATCATAAAGGTACAACAACAACAAAAAGACTTCAAAACTTCCTCATGCATAAAATCAGGTACAGGAAATCTGATTTAAGAAAAAGATTAAGAAAATATAATATTTACACAGTAAAACTCTATGGGCAATATTTAGGTAAATCCCCTGAATTAGTACAGATTGTGATAGAGAAATTTTTGATCTAATATTGAAAAATACACAAGGGGTTCTAATATTTATTTATTGAGTGCTTAAAATATTCCAAGCATTGTCTAAGTGACTAACATGTATTAACTCATTTAATCCTCACAACAGCTCTATGAGGTAAGTACTATTATTGTCAGTATCTGTGGATGGAGTAGCTAAGGCTTAGAGACTCAATTAACTTGCCCAAAACAAAAGCTAACAGTTGAAAAAGTTGGGTATCGAACCTTGGCAAGTTGGCTTCAGAATGCACTGCATTCTGTGCAGTCTGTGCAGTTCTGTGCAGTCACTGAACTTATTAGTAGCCTTATACACTGCATGCCTACAGTGGCCAAGAGAACTAAAAGAAACTAAATCAAACTTTGACTAGAGGGTACAAATAAAGGCTGTAAAAGATAGGAAAATGAATGTCAAAAAAATCAAGTTGAAGATCTGCTTCCAAAAGAGTAGTTAAAATGTTCTGTGATTTTACTCTAATAGACTCTCATTGTTAAGAGAAAGGCCATGAATTCCAAGGATGCAATCTTGGGAAGCAAAGTTCTTTAAAGTTTCTTGACTGGTGTCAGCCATTAACCATGTAGAGATGAAAGGCTGGGAGGCTTTTTGTGTGAGTTGCCCAGGATGTCCACTGCGACTGCATGGCCTCTGGGTAAGTCCAAATTAAACCAAACTCTAGGCCTGGAGGAAAGAGGCTAGAATGCAATGTCACTTTAGAAATCCATAGTCATTTGCTTGGCTTTCCATATTCTTATATGGAACACTGCATGACTTTTGGAGTCAGGAAGCTATACATTCTAATTCTAGTTTCAATACCGCTTACATGGTTTTGGACAAAATAGTCTCCTTAACCTCAGTTTTCTTAACTATTAAATAGAAATAATATCTCTCAGAGCTGTGCAAGGATTAAATGCAATAAAATATGTTAAAAGTATAGCAAAGAGTAATACACACTACTCAACAAAAGTTAGTTCTATCCCTTTTCCTGGGCATTTCCAGGAATCCTAAAAGACCTTATGCCTGTAAAAACAATATGATAGAAAAAAAAAAACCAACTCTCAAATTTCAAAATTAATATAAAAAATTGTGAAGGAAAATATAATATTAAATAAGTTGAATAATAAAATTAAGTCGGTTGGCTAAAACTCAGTGGCAATGAAGTCGAAGTTCAATGCTCTTAGCCTGGGCTTTTTGTTCTCACAAAGTATGTTACTGTTTCTTTTACAGATTCATTCTTTATTCAAAAAAAGAGCCCAATAATTAAACAGGTGTTATAAACAAGGCCCAGAGGTTGTACAACTTAGAAGCAGAGTTAAGGCTGAGAATAACTCCCTATTGAATGCTAGACTCTGTGGATAAAATTTTCTTTTATTCTTTTAAGTATCAGTATTTATGATACAAATATTAAAAAGTCCAACAACTTGGTGAGGATGTTTTCACAAACTATAAAAAATCTATAAATACTATAAGAAACAGAAGAGTTTCAAATGAAGTTGTGAGAAGTATGCTTCAAGTTTAGTACATTTCCTTTTTAAATAACAAGCTAGAATTCCTTTACAAATACAAAATTAAGCCTCTGATACTATAGTTACACATTTTTAAAATTAACATTATTTCCCTTTGGCAAAATAAGAAACTGGCAAGCTTGTCAGATAATCATTTCAATCTAACACTTTACCTAGTAGATAAATATTGTAGTAAATCTGTAAATAGTATAAATACTTTTTCCAAAATATTAAGTGAAAGAAACCAGACACAATAGATTACATATTCCATAATTCCATTTATATGAAATACTGAAAAAGGAAAAGTAACAATAGAAAAAAACCATTATCTGTTAAGGGCCAGGGATGGAAGGAATGGGTTAACTGAAAAGGGATACATGAATTGGGGGGTAAAGGAAATGTTCTGTGTCATGATTATAGTGGTAGACTATGTTTTCAAAATTCAATGAACTTCTATACTGAAAATTGAGGAAATTATGTGAAAATTATACCTCAAAATTTTTAGAAGGTTATATAAAATGAATCAGCATGCTTTTCAAATAATCACTTCAGTAAAATATTGTACTTAGTAAACAAATATTTATTTGTAGAGAATCTGTAAATAATATTTTTTCATAATCATGAGTTGTGTCTACTTTCTGACATTTTTATAAGAAATATTTTTAAGTTTTTTCTAGAAAAACAAGTAAACTAAGAAGTACTTGAAAAGTGACCTTGAATGCAATTTAAAACTCTCCAAAAATATTTCCTAAATTCAGTATGAACTTGGCTGATCTCTGACTGTTTTCCCACAATGAAACAGTGTAACAGAGTATGTATATTTGAGTTGTACAGGGGCCAAGGAGACAATGTGAGTGGCATGGAACAATTATTACTGTCATAAAGTGGAGAGTACAAAACCTTTTTCAAAAGAGCTGCCACCACTGAGTCCTCAGAGTACACCAGGGAAAAACACATGCCTCAGTGTAGCCAGAGCGCCCAGTTTAAAGAGAAGCAGAAATTTGGACTTTTATGTGAAATTTCCTGACTTTTTTAGAATGATGGTTCAAATTTTTTTTTATAACATTGTGTAGGTCAAACAAAACACACCCATAGGCAGAATTATGACCTCTGGTCCATAGTGTATGGTTTGTAACTTCTTCAATAACAAAGTCTTGGTATCTTTCTAATGGCTTACATCTTTTTTGAGTGAGTCTAGAATAATGTGAAATACTAGTGCAACTGAAGTAAAATTCATCTCACAATTACATGAAGGCTAGTTATTTCTGGTCATTCAGTGAAAATACAAGTCCTATTTACATTTCTAAACATTCTGGTTGTTAATAAAAGAAAAATTCAGTTAGAATGAAGCAAGAAGGGATGAGGAAAAACTGAAGAAAATCACAACTTTAGGATCAGAGTCAGCTTCTAGATGCCAGAGCAATAAAGTAATCCACGTGCTGAAATTTTAGAACTTCATTGCCCCAACTAGTCCAACCTGGCTGTAAATTTCGAGCAAATAATTCCAAATAATCCCCATCTGGCTTGATATAGTCTTTTAAAATCTCTGTTCAAAAAAAGAGGAAAAAAAACACAAAAATTATTATTAAGAAAGGAATCAATATCTTTTTATCAGTTAGAGTAAGAAAAAAGTGAAAATGTTTCCTTAAAAAACAGTAAATTAATTTCAAGGATTTCATCACAGGCTTTCTGATTTATAGTTACAAAGTCATTTGAAGTAAGCACCCTTGAGATTGGGAACAATACCATCAGAACTTTAGGCAGTCCTAATCTATCAGTTTTCACTTGTAGATGAGAAATGAGGATTTTAATACCCACACAAGTGACTTTTCAGTTTTCCAATACTGCTGACACACCTCCTGCATACTAACTTATTTTTTAATAATTGTAATCCATGCATGTTCTATAGGATCAATAAAAACACAAACCCACTTTAAAAACTAAGATAAAACACGTCTCTACAAACATATACTTCAGTGAAAGAACAGTGAACGAAAAGCTGGACACAGAAATATTCAGAACATATAACTACAAATAACTATACCTGCTTAGCTATAACTTGACAATACTAAAGACATTTCTTCACTTCCAAATTATAGATCCTTATTTACCTAAAATTTCACCATATTATTTCCACAGTTAAGTATTCCTTATTCAATGCATTAATATAAATACGGAAAGTCATATTTTGTTGGGGAAAAGGTATTGGCTAAATAGCTGTGATCTACACTAACAGAAAGAAAAAAATACAATTGAAGCTTTTTTTTTAAGCACATGCTCATTTAGTGACAAATATTTAAATCACTTTAACCTTGATCACATTGCTAGTTAGCTATATTAACTAATTACAGAAACTGGGTATGAAAATAATTCAGAATAAAAAGTCACTAGAACAAGTAAAATATAATTCTTAATTGCTATATAAGACTGAGCTCAGGAGAAATCTACCAAATTCCTTTTAGGAATGAGAAGGGTTCCTTAGGAATACTTGATATAGGTAAGGTTTAAGAGACAACCTATCAAAAATTTTATGTTTCATAATGTCCTTCAATTGCTCTCACAGCAAAATGATTGTTTATTTGTCTGAACGCTCTGGTCCTGTTTATCAAAAATCAAAGGATTAAAAGTAATATATACAACTCAACTGAACTCAAACTTGGGCTTTGCTAGGTTCTAGGAGATGCTGACATGAAGACTTCTAGTCCTTTTATAAGTATGTAATTAAATGTTACTAAACCTGAAAGGGAAAGATTTCCCTAGAATTTTAGAGGACAATAAACCTCCATCATTTTTCCATTTTTTCCCATGAATTCAATGCTTTACCAGCCTCAATTCACTTTTAATGTAGCCTAAGGTTATACTGAACCAAGGTTTTGTTTTTTTGTGTGTTTTTTTTTTGATTATTTATTCAGTTTTTTAGTAGAAAGATGTTAGCAACTATATTTTAGAACTTTAAACTGGAGTCTAAACTGGAGTCAGCCAGTCAAAAACATTTACTATTCTAACCATCCACTATAATCAGTGCTATAGAATTTAACAAAGGAAACAGATATCCATGTTTCTAAAAGTTCACAGTCTAATAGAAAAATGACCAGATACCTGAAGTGGAAAAATATATACAACCTAAACCCATTTACCACACTACCTACTTTCTCAGCCTAACACATTCTGGCATGATTTTTTTTTCTAGTTTATAAAAACAGAAAATCAAGGAGTAATGTCTTTGTAATGCAAAATGTTTTATTTCAAAAACAAGGCAAAAGATATAAAAGCAAATTAATAGAAATGTTTTATTCTACTAATTTTAAATATCAACTTAAAAATAAATGCAAGATCTTAAAAGTTCTCATTATAAGAAAAAAAATTTTGTAACTATGTATGGTAATGGTTCTTAACTAGACTAGTTGGTGATTGTTTCACAATACAGATGTTCCTCAACTTATGATGGGGTTATATCCTGATAAACTCATCATAAACTGAAAATATCATAAGTTGAAAATGCATTTAATACAGCTAACCTACTAAACATCACAGCTGAGCCTAGCCTACCTAAACATGTTCAGAACACTTAGATTAGCCTACAGTTGGGTAAAATCATCTCATATTAAATACACTGTAGATGATCAGTTGTTTATCCCTGTTATTGAGTTGTTGGCTGAGAGGTACGGCTCACTGCCACTGCCCAGCATCACAAGAGAGTATCATACTGCATATGACTAGCCTAGGATAAGATCAAAATTCAAATTCAAAGTATGATTTCTACTTAATGCTTATCACTTTCACACCATTGTGAAGTCGAAAAATCATAAGGAGAACTATCATAAGTCAGGTACCACCTGTACAAACATATACTGAATCACTGCATTGCATACCTGAAACTAACATGTTATATGTTAATCATACCTCAATTATTTTAAAAAATTAAATGCAAATATATACATTTAACTATGCATACGATATGTACATACTTAGATAATTACATAACATCTGGCATTAGTAAAACATACTTCTAACCGAGAGAGAAAGGAAACCATGCATAGCCAGGGCTGGGGGAGAAGTGGCTCAAACTGCATGTAGAATCTCATCAAATTATGTTTTACTATTCAGATAGGAACTGTTAGTGAGTAAAGTAGTAAAAAGGAATAGAAATTCCTCTGTGGTAAAATATTGAAAACAAAGTTTAATTCAAATACTTCTATTTCATTATTTTCCTATTAAATCTTTAAACTTAAAAATATACATTTATAATGTTAGGTTTTAAGTCATAGCTATTGATAGCTTATCTTTCAATCTAAGGAGGTAACTTCAAAATTTAAAAATAGAGTAAATGTATCATTTTGAAATGGAATATGCTGTTAACTTGAAATGGAATATGCTGCTAATTTGGTCTTTTACATTTTGCAGCAGAAATAATTTATAACTTTTCAAAATATCTTGGTGTTTCTAAAAGCAAAAGTGAGGATATTTCATTTATGAATTTGCATAAAGCAGTTTAAGAACATTTACATGTAAAAGTTCTAAGTGTTATATATACAACAACACTTTTATCTCAAATTCTAGAGTTATGGTTTCAGAATAAAATACTACAGAAATCTGAAAGTTGCTTTCTGGTGGCTTTAATCTATATGGCTCTATACCTAAAATACAAGCACCTGCTATAGAGTGACATGAACACAAAAATAAAGGATTACAAATATTTCTTGTCTACCTCTACTTAACCAAAACATAAGAATTACGTATATCATGTAATGCAGATTTTTTTCCCCAAAAATCTAACTTGTTTTTAACCATTCTCAAGCCTAAAAATGTGTTTGTACTGCACTCTACTGGGAACATGGCAGAACTGCATTTCATAGATATAGACTGCAATACTAATTTCTATTAGTATTAATAAAATACTAATTGTTTTAACTATTTTAAAAACTCTTAAAACTAATCTGTAAACATAATTTTATTCTATTTAAAAGTGATTGATAGTCTATGGCCATGCTACCCTGAACAAGCCAGATCCCATCTGATCTTGGAAGCTAAACAGGGTAAGGCCTGGTTAGTACTTGGATGGAAGACCACCTAGGAAGACCAGGTGCTGTAGACATAAAAAATAAAATAAAATAAATAAGGGACTGAAAACTGACAAGGTCCTTGCAATGTGTCAGGTCAACCAAGGGTTGCCTCGCCTAAAAAAGTAAATAAATAAAAAATTAAATTAAATTAAATTAAAATTAAATAAAAGTAATTGATAAATAGTTTAACAACCATTTGAGAATGATAGGTTTCCAGTCTTAGCTTTTGGATTTTTAAAAGTACAAAAATAAGCCCTAAGGCCAACACTAAATTAAGCTTTGGTACTCACTGACGGATAAGAAAAATTCGAACGAAATGAACACAAATTATATTTCTTCCATCAAGTATAACTGGCACCAAACAATTTTTTTCAAAGAACAGTACAATCTCACATTTCCTTTAAGTCACATATTTAATGCATTAAAGAATCTATGATAGTCCAAAGTTTAAAGATAATTATTTACTGAGAATTCTTCTAAATCAAAGAATGAATCATCAGGTAAACATCTATTTCTCAAATGAAGTAACACTGTAATGTCCCTTCTGCATAAGCAGTTCACAATAACAGAAACCCTAAGTGCTATCAATAAAAATTCTTTTGGGACTTTGTATTCACTTTCCCATAGATCCTAGGTCATATTCCCTAGGATAAAATATCCCATATTCCACAAAATAATATGGTAGGCTAGTGACCTATAGTTTTCCTGAGTGACAGTTTGAAAGTTTGAGTGTTTTTAAAGCAGGGATCACTCCAAATTAATAAAATATATATTCCTGAAGAAGTTATTTGAATACTAAAATTTGAATATCAAATTAAATATCTCTGAAGGACTAACATTCCTATTTTTTAAACTCACTTGAAAAATTTAGTATTTACTGACCTTCTACTATATGCTACATAATTTGAAATATATTATAACCAATCCTCACAACTATGAAAGATTAAATATCATTATTCCCTCTTTAAATGAGGATTTTGAGGTGGAAAGTGATTAGAATAACTCACTCAAGTAGCAGGGTAAGGATTCAAACACATGTCAGTAAATCTCCTAAGCCGAAACTTTCTACTATTCCTTGCTGCTTAGTCTCACTGAGTGATGAACATTATATATACTAAAGCATTAAAACTAGTAAGAATTGCAGGCTTTAGCAATTACCTTTTTAGCAGTTCAGAAAAGCAAAATGACCTCAGTGTAAAACTGAGTCTCTTCCAAACATCAAGGGAATTCTAATTATCTCTGCTATTCTGAGCTCCGGTTTTAGAACAAGCAAGGGATAGAGTCCTGGTAGCAAAACAAAGCCCCTCAGAGACTCCATCAGTCTTCATGCTGTTGGTGAAAGAAAATGGGGTAGCAACCAGTAGCAAGGGGAACACATTAAAAAATGTTGTTATGAGGAAAGGCTGAGGTAATATAAAACTATCTATGCAGTGCATCCAGCGGTCTGCCGATCTCTCTTGCTTCAATAGTGTTTGGATGGAAGAGATCCAAAGACTTCCCTTCTTCCAGCCCTGACCACCCTCCAACCTCCTTTCCAGTCACAACCTCTGGGACCAACAAACACCATTTTTTTATGGTTAGCTCCTTATTTCCAACCAGATAAGCTCCCAGATTCATCAAAATTATTCCAATGACGTAGAGGCCATCATCAGCCACCTGGTCAACCTGTATCTCCAGGGCTCCTACACCTCCCTTCCTCTCTGGACTTCTATTTCCACCACAACAAAATGGCTCTGGAAAATGTGGGTCACTTCTTACAGAAGTTAGCTGAGCTCTCTTAAAGATAGATGTAAAACCAGCAAAGCAGCAGCACCCTCTTTTGGTATATGCAGAGGTGTCCCAAGATCAGTGGATGCCATGGAATCCTCTATTGCCTTGGAGAAATACTTGAATCAGGCCCTTCTGTATCTGCTTGCACAGACCCCCCTTCTCTGTGACTTCTTGGAAAGCCACTCCCTAGATGAAGAAGTAAAACTCATCAAGAAGATGGGACCTGACTAACCTTCTGCAGGCCAGCTGGCCTCACCTAGAGGAGTATCTCTTCAAAAGGCTCATCCTCTAGCACAACAAGGAGCATCCTTTAAGGGGCCCCTGCCTGAGCCTCTCCCTGCAGCCATTGGGCAGCTTTTTAACTACCTAGAGCCTTCTTCCAAGCCATGGAACAAATAGAAAAATAAATCTTTTTGCAGGAAAAAAAAAAAAAAACCTAAGTCATTAATTCTGCCATAAAATTTTAGAATGTTAATTAAAATAACATATATCTGATTTAATTTCTAACTTTCTCAACCATTCAAATACTAAATTTAATTCTTTTTTCAATTTGACAGAAGTCATAACAATTCTATTTATAAAAACATACCAGCAAGAGGTGGCTTATGTGAATGAAGAGTACAGGGCACACTGACAATTAATTTGTGATCTGGAATGGAGAGCACTTTTACATCAGCATTCCTAATTAAAACAGAACAACAAAGTAAATTATATTTTAAAGAACTTTATATGTGTGTGTGTGTGTGTGTGTGTGTGTATGTATATATATATGTATATATACATATGTGTGTGTGTGTATATATATATACACAAACATACATATATACCACAGTTGCCTTAACTTTTTTCACCTTTAAATAGTATCTGAACTGAAAATAAATTTCATAAAAATGATAATGGAAATCAACAATTTAAGTACTGAGACATTTCTAATAATTTCCTTTTCTACAATGACAAGTGCACACTAGATAAAACAAAAGAATATAAATTTTCCTATGCCATATAATTCATACTTTTCTGGTGTGGGACACTTTCAGATTTTCAAAAGTGTAAAAATTAGAGAAAATCAATGATTGTTGTGTTAATAATTTTTAAAAGTCTAAAAATTAATACATTTATACAATTTTTTAAAAATCACCTTTCCTACCTTAATGTAAAGAAGTTTCTTCTCGAATTCTCCCCAGTATAAGAACTTCATAAGGCTTTTTGTGTGGAGAATCTAATGGGAACACAAACTCTCCTGATTTGGTGATCTGATAGAAAGAAGTCAAAAAAAAAAAAAAAAGAAAGAAAAAAGAGAGACCATACATCTGTAAATATCCAGGAAAGGTTTTTTTCCCCTATCACTATTCAGTTACCACAAAAGAAAATGAAATTATTAAATCTCTAGGCTAGTGCTTTCCAATAAAAATATAATGTGAGCTACAAATGTAAGCCACATATGCAATTTAAATTTTCTAGTAGCAACATTTAACAAAAGTAAAAAGAATGTGGTGAAATGCATTTTAATTATATCTTCAATTAATGATAAACCAAATTTTCATTTCAATATGTAATCAATTCAAAAAAGTTACCGAGATATGTTATATCCTTTCATTCATACTAAGTCTCTGAAATCCACTATATATTTTACATTTAACACCACATCACAATTTGGACTAACCATATAGTAACTACCATAATATTTGACAGTGCAGCTATAAGGGACTAAAAAACATTTTAAGTATCATTTTATCATCTTGTACACAAAAATCTCTTCTTTTCATTAACATTTATTCTTGGAAACCATGCCATCATTAACCCATTTATTCATTCATTCAAATAATACTTAATGATTACTGGCAATGTGACTGAGTAGGTTATAATATTTTCCTTTATTTATATAAAAGTGTCATTAAATACTGTCAGAGCTAAAATTAATAATGAAAGAAGCTCAGGGATTGATGAGATAGAAAATAGGCGAATCCCTTGGCATTATATATCCAGAAATTCAATTTTATCATTCCACCCTGGAGTAATCAGACTCTCAAAGACTCACTTAACCTAATCAAATATAAAACACAATTTATAACACTATCAATTCATTAATTAACCAGGGAGATATATATTTTCATTATCAGAATATTCATCTCTCCTTTTTAAGTCCCATAAAATAGGTGTAAATAAATAATATACACAGCTTTTACAAGATACTCCAGTAGACTACAAAATATAAAGCACATAAAAACAGAACTCTCCTATGTTTATCATGAATATACCAGCTATATAAATATTAAACATTCAATTGATAATAATCTGGCTTATCTTTTTAAAATTTAGGAGGGCTTTTGTGGATTTCATCTAAGTAAACAATGTATCTTTAAAAAGATGTCCAGGGAACTCTGACTGATGCTTTATTTTTCTGTATTTTTGGTATCCTTATAGCAAGCAGAGATATTGATCATTCGACCAACTGGGAAATTGGAATCATTTCTGTCAAAAATTAGCAGAGCAGCACATAAAGCACTGAAGTTAAGATTTAAAGTATGAAAGGTTCTTGGTTCTAGCATCTGTCCACCTCTTTCAAATTGGTTACTTTGCTATTCTCCCTCCCACCCACAGCAACATAAGAAAAAAAAGAAAGAAGTCACAAAGGGTGACTGAAATTGTGGATGTGTAAAGAAGAAGAAGATGGAGGGTAAGACTAATGCTATGTTTACTGGTGGACAGATTTCCCAAATTTTTGTTTGTTGTTTTTAAACTACAGATATCAGAGCTTTCCAAAATATCATCCTCATATCTCTCTGAGTAATTTATTAAGGCCAACAGTTTTGGACTCTACTACAAAAAGGACACAAAACAAACAGGTATAAAGCCTTGAAAATAAGATGAAAGTATTTAGCAGCAAAGTAAAAGTTTCAATTAGACCATGTTGACATAGTTGAACAGTGACATGTTAAGCATTAAAAAGTAGATGTTACCTTTATGTGACTATATTAACAAATAAGTTAACTTCTGAACTTACTTTTACCCAGTGCCATTCAGCAACTATCTCCACAGACCACGAAGGATAAAGTTCTTCCTTCACAAAACGCAGGTGCTTTTGTCTATTGGTCACCCAAGTAATAACAAGACAGTTTGGAGCAGCCAGTTTAGGCACAGGTATCTGCTTTATTTGCAGTGGTGATAAATAACTGTACCTAAAAACAAACAGGAAAAATATTAGCAAAATTTGCTGCACAGAAGAAAAATAAGCAGGGAGAAGACCTGTATAACACTGACTTTACAAACATAAAGCTCCTATATTTATTTATATAACTAAATATGAAGCCACAGCGACACCCAATGGACACATTATTACATGCAAATCAGAAATAACCCATTTTTCATTTTTACTAGTTTAAAATTATCAGGTTATATCTTTACCACTTCTAAATTCAATACATTTCAATAACTTTATTAATATTTACAATATTCTTTTTCCCATTAGAAATTAAGCAAACATTATTGTTTGGTTTTCATAATTGTGCATTATACAGGGACCCTGTCACAGTGAGTCTTGACACTACTGTCTAAATATTCCAATATATTTTCAACCCTCAGTCTATCATTCTGTTTCTTTCTTCCTTTCCAAACTATTCCACTGGCCTCTCTGAAACCCTCATGCTTTCATTACAAACAAAAATAAGATAAAATAAAATAAAAATTCTAGCCATGTACTTCCTGGCCATTAAGAGTATGAAGTCTAGTTTCTCCTGCTATTGTAGAGCATTACTTGCTCTACAGTAAAATGAACATGTCCCTTTCTCCAACACCTAGTCCACAACAGGGAGAGGAAAGGTCAGCATTCTCCCAGCTCCCCTATTGCTGCTTCCAGAATATAACTCATTGACCTTTGCATAAAATCCCCTCTCTTTGAGAGGTATGCTATCCAGCTATACTAGCCTCCAATGCTTCTTACTGAAACCATTTAATCTTCCCTCTCCATATTCAATGAGTAGTTAAACTCTGAGAGCCTTCTATCACTAACACAAATCTTGCCATTATCCTAGGCAATCTCAAAGCATAGTCTACATCATGTGCATATTTCAACTATTCTTCCCTTAAATAAGTATCCAATTCAATAATCCATTGCATTGACTATAACGTAGACCTTGTCATCACTTACACTTGCTCCATCTCTGAAACCATGAACATTGATTTCTGATCATAAGCTCCTGTCCCTCACCTATTCTTTGACCTTATCGGAGCACTTCTCAGTGTCCCATTCCACCACTTTACTGAGTTTCTATCAGCTTCTTCCTGCCTGCAATTGCTCCTCTTCTTAACAGACTATCAATCACTTCATTGCCCTCTCACTAGCACCCTCAATTCCCACCCCACTTTTACCCTTCACCCCACAGCAACTACAAACCTCCAATCTTAAATTCAAAGCAATTCAACTCCTTCATAAGGGGAAAATCAAGTGTAGAAAAATGCAGAACTGAAGAATTGGATCAATGAAATCCATTCTCAGACTCTCAAAACTCCTTCATTTTTACTTATCCTTGGTCAACTACTACAAACTGCCATCTCTTTTCAAGTCCACTTTTGGCAGAAAGACCACCAGACTCCTTCAACTACCTAACCTCTCCTCCCTCCTTATAAAGCCTTCCCTTAAATATTTCTACATATTTCCTCTTAAAGGAAATGGCATGGCTTTGCCTATTTAAATCGTATACCTGAAGTTTTGAGAAACATGGCAGAGTGAGACATGTCCCCAAATATCTCCCCATGAAATAACAATAAGCTGAATACCTAAAACTCAACAAAAAAAAAACCCAAACTACACACCAGCACACCTGATCATGGGATCTGCGCATAAGAGCTACCACAGGTCAGAACCCTGGTGCTGGGCATTGGACCGGGAGAAACAAGGAAGCTGCCTCTCGCAGCCAGAGCTCCCTGTAGAAGGAGGGGTGGAGAAGGTACAGCAAGTTCCCTGAACAGCCCTGCCTGAGAGAGCCGTAAGCTCTACACAGCCGGCAACAGTACCCAGTCATCAGGGCAGAAGGCAGAAAAGCAGGGACAGCAAAGAAACAACAGTTGATTTTTACCAGCCGCGGTTGCAAAACCAAGGCTGAGCCACAGGCTTCAACCCCCAACCCGGAGGGCCCCTCCTCCCATACCCTCCTAACACTGTGGAGCCCAGGGGAATATAAGCAAACACTACTGAAACTGTTGCTATCACTGACAGGGACTGAGACTAAGGGTAGCAAGCATGATTAAACATCTGTAAGAAAAAAAAAGAAGGCATTATTGAGGCTTTATACAAAGCAGGGATCCAAGAGGCTTAGACACCACCTACTGGAAACCAAACGAAAAATGTCTTCTTTGCAACAGGCTGAAGAGACTTTTATATAAACCTTCTTTCTGGGAAAAAAGCAGAGAAAGGTCCATTAAACATGATGAACAACCAAGCGGACTAAGCATCTCAGAAAGAAAGTGAAAAATGTTCAGAAAATAAGCTTACAGACATAGAAATATGTGACTTAAATGACAGAGAATTCAGGATGATACTTCTAAAAAAACTCAGTGAGATCCAAAATGATTCATATCAACAACTTCAGGAATTTAAAAAAATGACTAGATGAGCAGAATGAGTTATTTAGTAAGGAGACTGAAACCCTCAAAAAGAACAGAACTTCTGGAGATTAACAACACACTGCGACTCAATAATAACAAAAACAAAGAATCCAATCGAAAATGGGCACTTCAACAGATGCTTCTCCCTACAGGACATACAAATGGCCAGCAAATATAGGAGAAGATGCTCAACATTGCTAGCTATTGCAGAAATGCAAATCAAAACCACAATGACATATCTCACACTTGTTAGAAGAGCGGTAATCAACAAGACAAGTAATAATAAATGTTGGAGAAAAAGGAACCCTCATACACTGCTGGCGGGGCTGCAAATTGGTACAGCCACTATGGGAAACAGTATGAAGTTTCCTCAAAAAACTAAGAATTGATCAACCATATGACCCATCAATCTCTCTACTGGGTATTTAATCCCCAAAACCTGAAAAATCCATATCCGAAAAGATATTTGCACACCGATGTTCATAGCAGCATTATTCATAGTGGTCAAGACATGGAAGAACAACTGAAGTGTCCTACGATAGATAATTGGATTAAACTGTGGTGCATATATACTATGGAATATTACGCAGCTATAAGAAGAGATGAAATACTACCATTTGAGACAAATGGATGGATTCAAGATAATCATGCTAAGTGAAATAAGCCTAATGGAAAAAGTTGAAAATCACATGACATCACTCACATGTGGGATATAAACCTAAAAGCAACAAATGAACAGGACAAACAAACGGAGACTCATGGTCATGGACAATAGACTAGTGGTTACCAGAGGGTAGCAGGGAGGGAGGGTGGGGGAAGTAGATGGGGTAAAAGGGTTCAAATATGTATGACTGAAAGAAATCTAACTATGGGAGGTAAACACACAGTGTTAACATATATATGCCTTACTGTTACAGTGTACAGCTGAAACTTATTTGATTTTGTTAACCAATGTCACCATAAAAAATAAATTTTAAAAAATTATTAAAAATAAATAAAACATTTCCATCTTCTAGTATCTTGTAATACTATTACTGTCCTCTTTCTGTATTTTCAACCTCTCTAGCAGTTCCTTACCATCAACCTATAAATATGGTTATAGTATCCAATTTCAAAGAAAGAAAGAGAGAAGAAATAGAGAAAAAAGAGAAGGGAAGAGAAAAGGAGAGAAATTCCTTCAATTTGGTCCCCTTCTGTCTACAGCTAATAACTAGTATGCATTTAGCCTTTCTACTTTCTCTTCTTTATTCCTCAATGGACTACGATGAGGCTAATACTATTATAACTGTTCTAGGAAAAGTAAATAACATCAAAATGGTCAAATGCAATAAACACGGTAATCCACCTCTAACACATGGCAATTGTATGATGTCAGGAAGTGAGCAATAAATATTTCTTAAATAAACAAAGGAGTAAAACAATTCTGATCTCATGCATCCAAGTGTCCTGCCATCTAGACCAGTGTTCTTCTAGTAGACTAGCATATTTTGTAATTAAAGTGATGAAGTTTAAAAATTAAGTTTGCCACAGTATGAAGAACATCACCTCAAAAATTTGAAGTTTGATGGTCCCAATAATTGCAGATTTCTTGACTCACTTAATTTTATTTAGTTAGGTTGATTGTAGAGAAGAAGGATGAAATAGCTATACTTTGTTTTCTAGTTCTAATCTAGAGACCACTAAGCAAATCCCAAAATATGCATCTTTAAGTGTTGCAATGGAAAGTACGCAATATCACCTATGCAGCATTCTTCCTGAATATGTTTAACCTGAATTCAATCATGAATAAATAATCAGACAAATCCAAATTATGGGATATCTACAAACAAGGGGCATGGACTCTTAAAAAAGAGTCAATATGCTGAAAAGAAAAATGACTACATTAAAGGAACTAAAGAAAAATAAAGACCAAAAGTAATGAGTGATCTTTGACTAGACCTTGGTCTAAACAGCAAAAACAAAAACATTGCCATACAGGATAGTTTGAGGATAACTGGAGAAATCTGAACATGTAATATATATTTGATAATACTGTTGCCAATATAAACTTTATTGGGGGTGATAACATTATCGTATTTATAGAGGAGAATGGCTTTGTTTTCAGGAGATGCATGCTAAAGAATTTGTGGGTGAAATTGTCATGTCAGCAACATCAGATTAAAAAGCAGAGAAATGGAAAGAAAATACACACAAATGTAAAATTAAAAAAAAAAACTGGTAATTCTAGGGGAAAGGTAATTTGATATTTAAATACTATTCTTCCAATTTTTCTCAAAGTTCACAACTTTTTTAATCAAAAGTTGAGGGAAAGAAGCAATATAGTAAATCATTACAATGAGGAGCTCATATACACCTACAAAATAAATGGGAAAGAAAACCAAAACTTTTAAAATGTACTGCGTAAAACTATCATAAAATACTTTAAATGAAGGAGTCTATTATTCAAAATTATAAAAATTCGTCCCCAAAATGTTGCTAACATGATCAAACACATGTTTACTTTTTAAAAATTTCTATAGAGTATTCCAGAATAAGATGTGAAAAACTATTAATTTTCATTAAAATAAAAAGCAAGGAAATTCAAGCTAGATTTTTAAAAAAATAATTCTTGGAGAAAACTGGAACACATTATCAAAGAATATTACAGAACTGGCCTCACTGATTCTTTTGAATTTAGCAAAACTAAAATAATAATTAACAGTGGAGAACAAATAGTCTTTTAAACAAATGATGTCCATTCTCCTACCTCCTCCCCATCCCCACATACACATACACTAAACAAGGACAATCCTAAAGGCAAAGGTCAGATTATTAAGGAAAATAACATTTTGGCACATATTTCTATAGTTTAGAATTTGATATCAAAGAAGTCAAAAATGTTGCTTTTGCTGTTACAGAAACATCTCTTAACTGGTTCAGTCAGTAATCTTAGCTATTAATAAGTATATTACTTATAACATTCTTATACCTATATATAGTTCTAGTTCAAGAGAATTATCTAGTTAAATAAAATTTTAAAACTAAAGTGTTTTAGTAGTTTCAGACAACCTATCATAAAGTAATGCTTTTAGCATATGTAACTAGAATGTACAAAGGACAATAGCTTTTAGAAAGCATATCTAATAATTTACTTATACTTACCTGTTGCTTCTTTTAACTGATTTGTTCTGCCATGGTGGATCTATCACAATAACATCATATGGTTTTCTTATCTGAAAACAAAGACATAACTTCAGAAACTACCTCGCATACAATCACTTTAAAACTAAACATGTTCTTCAAAACTGAAGTGCATTCAATACATACACAAATATAATATGGATGGAAGGTTTGTGGCATTTATTCAAACAGAGTAGTTTCTCTTAAAAAATTAAGATATTTCTCCTATAATTTATTTAGTAACATTTTGGATTGCAACATGATTTACCTATTATTATTTTTACAGAGATGCCCTGAAAATAACTTCAGCTCTCTTAGCTGGACACCAATGATTTTGTAAAAATGATAAGTCTTTGTAGCAATATTAATATGGTCCTTTTGAACCTCAGTTTTTTGCTTTTTTTAACTTTACATGTGAAATAAACTTTAAGTCTTATAACTGATATATTTGCCATAATAATAAAATTTCCCCAACTATCTACTAGTGTCCTTTTTTCTGATCCAGCATCCAAATCAGGATCACACATTACATTTAGTCACCATGTCTCCTAAATCTCATCTGGGAAAGTTCCTCAGTTTTTGTCTTTTATGATCTTGACACTTTTGAAGGACACTGGCCAGTTATTTTATATGTCCCTCAACTTTGGTGTTTCCTCATGATTAAATTTAGGTTATTAGTTTTGGCAAGAGTACCAGTGAAGTTATGCCATGTCCTTATCAGAAAATACAGGATATCTCATTATTCATGATAACGCCTTTGACCACTTGGATAAAGTGTCTATTCAGTTTCTCTAGTTTTCCCTTTGTAATTAATAGGTATCTTGTTGGGGGAGGTACTTTAAGACTGTGCAAATATACTGTCTCATCTTTTCACACACCATTTTGACATCCAAATACTATGGTGTTGCCAAATAAAAATTTTCTAGGTGCATCATTCCATCCACATTTATTAATTGGAATTCTACTGTAAGGAACAACTGTCCTTTCTCCCTTTTTTATAAACAAAGGTATATTTTTCTAAGTGTATAATCTCATCAGTAATTAAAAGAAAGCAAATTAATGAGGAAGTAAGTTTTAAAACTATTAGAGTAACAAAGGTCAAAAAGAATGAGGAAAAAAATGTTCAAACATAGCATGATTTTCTCATTAATTTGTTATCCTGTCATTTACCCTGAAGAATTTATGATACTATAACATGAATAACCACTCATGTGTAAGATGGTTTGACAGCAATTAAAAGAAGCTTTTAATTAATGAGCTATGTTTTTTAATAACTTCAAATTTTGAAATAAAATGTCCAAATAATAATAAACAGCAGATTAAATTCAACTTGATCAACGCCTTTTATCTACCTCACCCCATAGATTATAAATTGTAATGTATCAAAAACATATAAATCTCTGAACTAAACTCCTGATGCAGATTATTTCACTTAATCCTCAAAACAGCCCTTGGAAGTAGGTATTATATTCATTTTATAGATTAAAAAACTGAAGCACAGTTTTGTGAAGTGCCCAAAGGCTCACAGTTAGTTAAGCTTCAAAATCTAAATTCAAATTCAGGTCTGTGTGACGTTGGACTTCAATATTTAGGTTTCTTAACTTTATTACAGGAAAATATTTTAAGAAATTTAAGACAATTAACTTGAACATTAGCTTAAAACGTAATCTAAAAGGCTAGGGATGGATTTTTTTCTAATTTGCTATGAAAAAAAGTTATTTGGTCAAACCCAATTGCATCCTGAATTCCCAAGCACAAAACAGTAACTACATTTGCTCTCTTGAGGACCAGTTAGTGTTTGACCTTTTGTTCATAAGAATTCAAAATTTTTTAAAAAAACAAAAGTCTGCACTTTAAAATTGAATTTAAAACCAAAATTACATGAGAAAATTAAGTGTTTACCCTATCCTCATAAAATTTTTGCCCTCATTCAATATTCAGACTAACTCTTGACTTTTGAGGCTGCAGAAAAATTATTTTTTCTAAAATAAATATAATAATTACTTACAATTCAGAAGTGGGTGCATACAAGAAATGTCAGACAAAAGAAAACTGCTTTTTGGTGGCAGCAGATATTTCTGTCCCATTAAAGTAATCATTTTTGTAAAGCTAGAGTTGTTTTCAACAACCTGTGAAAATAAATTCTGCTCTGTAATAGACACATCATCTTCCATCAATTGTAATGCTGGAAGTTCCATTTCATCCAGAGAAGGCAAATGCTTTGCCATTTCACATAATTCTGACAAATTGCAGGTATCCACTGGTAAAGTAATGGGATCACTACTTTTGTCCCATTTTTCAGAAGGTGGACGAAGAAAGCCACTTTTAAAACCTTCTTGGATTAACTGTGAAGATCCATCCAAAATCAGACCCCTGATCTGTAAGAGAATTTTTAAAAGTATGTTAAAAGGTCACTGACATTAAAACCACTTTCTAAATAATGAAATTCCTACTATGCTTTGAATAGTTGAGCTTTAGGAATGAAATCAACATTCCTAAGGCTTATAAGAAAATAATTTTATAAATGAAAGAATGTGTGAATATACTTTAAAACTGCTGTTTCCTAATTGGGGAGTCAAACAAACTTCATAATACACTGAAAAGTAAATCACCAAACATTATATATAAGAGAACATATCCTTATAAAGTTATAAAATGAATTTGATTATGTTTCTAGAAGAAAGGATAATTTATAATTTGTAAAAAGAATCAAGTTTAAAAAAGATTTAACCTCAAAATTTTCTAGTATTTAATTTTACAATAAGCATACCTTTGCTTTTATAAAATATAGCTTGAATTATTAAGAAAAAAGTAACTATAAAATAAAGTTTTGCTATAATACAACTATACTAATCATAAAAATAAAAGCCAAATTCTGCTTTTGATGGAGTACCTTTAATCTGAAATTTAAAGAAAATTTAATTTTAAGTGCATACTTAATGTACCTAAAGAAAAACAAAACAAAACATCTGACAGTAGACTGTACCATTATAACCTTGAAAATGTGAAAAAAGTCTGAACATGAATTTCCAAAATGAAGGCATCCATTACATTTTGCTGATTCTCAAACACTGTTGGCTGGGAAGGACAGAGAAAACTAGAAGACGATGCCTTTCAGATGAAAAATTTTAAGTGGTTATCAGAGGGTAAGGGAGGGAGGAGGTAGACGGGATAAAGGGGGTCAAATATGTGGTGACAGAAAGAAATCTAACAATGGGAGGTGAACACACAGCGTAAACATATGTGTCTTACTGTTAAAGCATACAGCTGAAACTTATTGGATTTTGTTAACAAAGTCACCATAAAATTAAATAAATAAATAAATACATTTTTTAAAAAAATTTAAGTACAGGTGAACCAATGCAGCAAAGCACTTTTAAGTTCAAGTTATGATACATAAGTACAGAGACTCTACTTTCAAGCACTACATTTTTAAAATAATTGTTTAATGAGGAAGAGATCCTAGTGATTGAGAGAAAAACTGAGCCACTGACTGATAACAGGGAAAACTAATTCAGACCAAAGGAAATAATCCAAAACCTCGGCATCAAACAGGCCAGGAATCAAATCCTGACTCTGCCATCTCCCACTGGTGTAACCTTTAGCAAGTTTCTCCCTATGCAGAATGAGGATCATAAGGCTCACCTCACAGAGAGCTGGGAGAATTCAATGAGAAATCAGGTACAAAACGCCCAGCATGGTGCCCAACTGATAGTAGGTACTCAATAAACATCAGTTCCCTCCCACTAACTCCCATGCCATTTTTATCGGTAAGCATCATGAAAGGGTTTGAAAACTGCTAAAATACATTTCCTCATGTCTGGATTCACAAACTTATCAGTCTATTTACAAGCAGATTCTCTGAGATAAGGTTTAGATGCAAAGGCCTAAGGTCTGGTGAGAAACCTGACCTTGATCAGTATGGACATCTGGTTCCCAGGCCAATGCCTAAAAAGCCTGTCAAGGCCCAGAATGCAGCATGAGTGGCCAAGAGACAGCCAGAAACTAGAACAGCCAAAAAGGGGAAAGGTTATTTGAGCTTCAGCTCCTGTCCTTCACCTGTGTACTGTCAACAGATGACCCAATCGGGTCCTGCAGCCTTGGCACTGGCCATTGTCACCACAGTCACTGGCAGCAATCTGTCTTGGCTCAAGTGTAGGGGAAGGTAGATGTCAATCTTCTTGGTTGCTGTTGTGCCTACATGACTCTTGCTATCAAATCTGGAATACTTGTTAAAAGGGTTACCGAGCTGCAGAGCACACTGCTCCAGGCATTCAGATAATACTGACTGCCTTCCAGAACTTGGAGGTTTCTCTTTGAGGGACTTTTTTTTCAAACGGTGCTATTAACTCCTGGGCTGATTGCTTAGAATTTCTTTCTTTCCACTGAATATTTTTGCATTTGATATGGTTTTATCTCCTTTCAGAGTGACTCCAATCTTTGAGCTATATGTGAGCATCTTCTAATACCAACATCCCAAACAGAGGTGATATCAACTGAGTGGGCATATACATACACCCGAGTCTCACCACTGCTTCCCTTAATTTCTGACCCACTGTTTCCAGGCATCAAATGAAGATGAATCTTCTCTAGGTCAACATCATGATCAATGAGAACAATCTCACACATTCCTATGTCATCACTGGTCACATGTGACTGTAGAATATGAGCTAAAATGATAGTTAGAGTTGTCCAAGAAGGCCATCCTTTCTGTGGGCCAGTTTCCCTAACTCATTTCCCTTTTGCCCAGAGAACATTCGCTGGCAGCACTTGTGGCTGCGGCATTTAAAATAATTTGTGGATACCCCCAAAGTTTGCCACAAAATATCTCGCTTTAATTATTATTTTCACATTGCTGCAGTATATCAATAGTCTTTGGGAACAAATAACATCATTCTATTTATAGCATTCTGTTTTTAGTAGTGGTATGTCCATTTACAAAATATAGTTAATTCTCGATCACTGAAAGTGTCAAATCCTAAAAAACATATAGCATTCCTACACGTGATGTTAATATCATTCTCGAAGAGTTATTAGTCGAAATTCATTTGATGAATCCGATATATGTATACATTTGTTATGTTAGGATTAGAGAAAATTTCTGTTTAAAAATAACTCCAAAATAGTTTTTATATTTCATTTTCACATTGAAAACCAGTCATATTTGCTTCAGCCTCAAAGAGCATGTTTATGTAAAATAAAATTAATGCTGGCAGTGAGCTGTATGTTTTTTCTAAATGAGAAATGGGTTAAAAGACTATTTTATCCTCTTCATATTTATTCACAGGCTCACCTACTTTCGCCATTATCAGTGATTCTCTACCTTGAATCACTTTACTTCTCTAAACTTCAGTTTCAGCATTAGCAAGATGGAAACAGAACACAATATCCCTGTTCTAACAACTGGGTTTGAATCCTGCTCTGTCTGGTACCAGCTGTGTAATTTATCCAGAATCTTCCTAGTCTGAAGCTGCTGCCTCACTATGGGCCAGGTTGGCCCCGGGACAAATTCTTTGGGGAAAACTCAGCTCCCCGACTCCTCCCAGCCCCTATTCCAAGGTCTACACTCTCAGAATCCTCAGGGACTGGTGCTCCTCCTAGCCAGCTCAGCTGCCATTTTCCAGAATCACCTTCATGTGCCCGTTGCTCACCACTACCCATTGGCTGAGCAGCATCTCTGTTGCCCCCTAAGTCACGTCACAACCCAGATGTCTAAAGAAGAAACATTCTTACAAGGCTTTCAGACCTTGGATAGATGTCAAGCAGTGCAGAGCAGTGGTCTCTAAAAAAGGAGAAACAAATGATTTCTCTAGATTACTGCTTTGAGAAAGTTTCCAGGCAGCAACACGTGGAATGAAACTCATTCAGAATCCAACAGTCTCTCTGAGTTGAAAAATAGGGCTGGGTGTCTGCAAAAGCCAAGCAGCTAGAATTTGTAGGGCAGGATACCAGAGAGGAGAGAGCTGAACAAAGAGATTTTGAAAGCTGCACAGGCTTAAGTCTCCAGCTGAGCAGTGATCAGCACATACATGTGATGAAATTACCCAATGTCAGGGAAATAACCAGATGAAATGATCAGAGAGAACAATCCCCAGAGCTCACACAGAACTGGGAACATTTAGTGCTCTATCTGGCCAAAATAGAAAGGTAATTCACAGGGTATCAAGTAGATGACTCAGAAGAGTATTGCCTCAGTAATTGGGGATGGGAGGGGGAGGGAAACAGCTCTAAACTAAAGTCTGCTCTGGTCTTAACTACAAAAGCTTAAAGGAAATCTCAAAAAGGTCAACCAGTTTCAAAGTTGACTGTGTCCAAAAACAAAGTTCAAGAATACTTGTAGGAATATGAAAATATCCAGTACTTAACAAGCTAAAATTGAAATATCTTACAAAAAAAAGTAAAAAATTAACAGGAATAGACAGAAGCAGAAAAATTCAGTATATTATAAAGGAAAAATCACTCAATGGAAACACACAGGAATGAATAATACAAATGACACAATTAGTAGGAAAAGGGGTAGGTTTACTTGCAGCCCATTTAGAAAGATTACAAAAGGGTATTAAAGCACTTACATAACCATATTCATTTGTTCAAAAATGTAAAGAAAAAATGAGCATGTTAAGAAGAGACACAGAAACTATAAAAAAGACCAGATTGAGTATCTAGAGATAAAAACTACAATATAGAAATGAAAACTACATTAGATTGGGTTAACAGATTAGATACTGATTAATGCACTTGAAAACAATGTAATAAAAGTATCAGAAGGAGGAAGAGGAAGAGATAAAGGAGAATGAGGAGATTACATTTAAAAAATATCCATAATCAAACTTCTGAAAAACAATGATAAAGAGAAAATGTTCAATGCAGCAATAGACTTCCAACTCCACTTCCAACCAACACGATGGAGTACAGGGACAACAGCTTTCAAGACACTGGACATTAAGACTACAAAAGACAATGAAAAAAATTATAGGTAAGCCCTATGACTGTCCCCCACTAACTGCCTGGAAAGTTTCCAGATGATAGAAAGGAGGAATCTGGGTGGAGCCTAGAAGAAATCCAGAGAAGAGACAGAGCTGAGAATATGGGATGGCTAAGAACATTAGAGTTCACAGAAAAGACTACCAGAGATAAAAGAACTACACAGAGGGAGAACTATATACCTGCAGGTAGTCACACTAGAGAAATTCCCTTAAATAATGATCAGCTAAAAGTGTGTGATGGAATTACCACGGCCAGAAAAGGACAACTGAAAAGGACTAGAAGAAACAGTGCCTGGAGCTCCCACAGGACCAGGAACAGTGCCTGTTTCCAACATTCAGACTAGAAAACCTTATGATTTACAGGGCAATTGGGAGACAATTCACCACAAGTCTCTTTGAGCAGAGACAATGACAACTTTTGATCCAGAATAAATTTTCAAAGATATCTATATAACATGGAAGATGGAGACTGTATCGCCCTCCAAGGCAGAGGGCAGATTTGTTTGCTGTTGAGGTTGAACAAACCTGCTTGCAACTCATTTCAAAGACTGGGGTTTCCTAAGTTTGGGGTTCTTTAGTTATGAATCAAATCTGCACGCACAGCATCCAATGAGGCTGCTTGGCCTTGTCCCCATGGGACTTGGAGTATAAGAAAAGTCTATAAACAGAAAGTACATGCTTCCTGCTATGCAGGGAGCAATAAAATCCTTATTTGAATAAAATCTTAGGTCTAAACTTGCTAACTTGCTAGCTTTCAAATAGGGTAAAAGCTCAGACAGGTCACAGTTCTTGACAGGGTATTGGGTAGATCACAGATCTTGTGTGAGTAAATGAGAATATTAGCTTCAGCTAAACACTAGTCTAAACTCAATGAAAAAAAAAAAAACTTCCCACCAATTGATAAATCAATTAAATCAAAAATCTAAAGACACAGAAGTTCTGAACAACACTACAACCAACTTGATCTGACATTCACAGAACACTGTATTCAACAATTACATAATACATATTCAAAAAGAATATACAAAATGATATAAAAAGAGCACACACGTATAGTCAACAATAACTCATATGCTGGACCATAAAACAAGGCTCAATAAATTTAAAAGGACTGAAATCATCAGAGTATTCTTCTTATACCCCAATAGATTTAAGTTAGAAATAAATTACAAGACAGTATCAAGATAAACCTCAAATACTTGGAACGAAATAGCATATTTCTAAATAATATATATGTTAAAATGAAATCACAAGAAAAATTAGAAAATATCTGAAAGTGAATGAAAGTAAAAATATAAAATATGTATCAAAATATGTGGAACACAACTAAAGCAGTGATTTGAAGGAACCCTACAGCTTTAAGTGCTTATATTAGAAAAGGAAAAAAATCTAAGTTTACTAACCTAAGGGTCAACTTTCTTAGTTAGAAAAAGTAGAGCAAAGTAAACCAAAAGGAAGAAAATAATGAAGAATAGATATCAACAAAATATAGAGCAAATACACAGTAAAGAAAATTAAAAGCTGGTTCTTTGAATATACTTGGTGAAAATTCCAAGATTCAAATCATGGCTTGATCTTTCTGGTGATCATACTCATCTAGGAGCCATCCAGGCTCCTACTGCTCTTAACACTTAGGAATGTACAAGAGTTTTAGAAGCCCTAAGTCAGGGACAGGGTTGAAGACAATGATTAGAACAAGAGATATTCTTAGTGTTCTTATATCTTAGGAAATAAGAAGCGTTTTAGGAACTCTGTGCCAGGAACCAGGGGCAGAGACTAATATATATATTTTCTGTTATCTCACATGTACCGTTTCCACCAGCAATGCACAAGGGTTCCAATATCTCCACATCCTTGTCATCACTTGTTTGTCTGGTTTTTTTAGCCATCCTGATAGGTATGAGTGATCATCTTATTGTGGTTTTGATTTGCATTTCCCTAATTATTTGTAATGTTGTGTAATGTTGAGGATCTTTTTATATGCTTTTTGGCCATTTGTATATCTTCTTTGGAGAAATGTTTATTCATGGTCTTTGCTCATTTTAAAATTGGGTATTTTTTGTTGTTGTCCTTGAGTTTTTTAATATATTCTGGATATCAATTTCTTATCAGATACATGATTTGATATCAAGTATAACTTCATACCAATAAATTTGACAACTTGGATGAAAGGACGAATTTCTTGAAAAATATAACTTGCCAAAATTGACATAAGCAGAAACAGAAATCCTGAAAATCCCTGTTATCTATTACAATGAACCTAATTTTGTTACTAAAAACTTTCCCCAAATGGAAACTCCAGGCCTAGATAATTGCACTGGTGAATTAACATCAAATATTCAAGGCAGAAAAAACACTTATTCTATACACACTTCAACAAAGAATATATATGGATGTCAAATGGCATATGGAGATGCTCAACATTATTAGTCATTAGGGAAACACAAATTAAAACCTCGATAAGATACTACATCATACTTACTAGTATTCCTAAAATCAAAAACCTGATGACCAGCAAAGATATGAAGCAAATGGAACTCACACATTGCTGGTGGGAAATGCAAAATGGTACAGCCACTCTGAAAAGCAATCTGGCATTTTTTATAGAGCTAGACAAACATTTACCAGCAATACCACTCCAACATAGAAATACAAACACACTTAAGCAAATCTCCAAAAACCATGATATTATAATGAAATTTCATATCATGACAATTAAAACACAATGTACCAAAACCTATGAAATGCTGCAGTGCCCAGAGAAAAATACATAACATTGAATACCTCCAATGATAAAAAAAGAAAAAAAGAAATGAATTAAGACAACTTAGAAAAAATATGCATTAAAGCATAAATTAGAAAATTTTAAAATTAATTTCAAAAACTAAAATTAGGTACACAGTCAATCTATTAAGAGAGTAAATATACATCAGTAATGAAGGTGAAATAACTACAGAAAGACTTTGCATAAGTAAATTTTGAAAATCACATGAAATAGATAATATTCTAAGATAACATAATTTACCAAGAATGACTACAAGAGAAATATTTTTAAAGTCTTAAAGTGATTTTCAAAGAGGAAAAAAAAGTTATCAAAGAAGTATCACCACAAAAGGCAATACACTAAGATAGTGCATAGGGGAGCTCTATCAAACAGACTGCTCCATAGAATTGGGGAGGAAAAAAATTTCCACTTCCAACACCGATATATATAAATATCTGTATATAATATATATAACAAAAAAAAATAAATAAAGCAGACCAATCTCACTTAGACAGTCCTAAATAAAATATTTAACAAATAAAATCCAGAAGAATTTTTGAAAAATAATACAGCATGGTCATTTGGAATATACACTACAAATGCAAGGATGGTTACATATGAGAAAAACTCAAAGAATTAAAATAAAAAATTAAAAAACTCAAAATATTAAGAGAAAAATCATCTATTCAATTTTCATAGGTGTTTTAAAAATGTGATAAAATTCAATAACCATGTTTGATAATAACACTCAATAAATAAAGTAAATGGGAACTTTCTTGCTATTTCTAATCAACCCAAATTCCAGAATTATGCTTAATGAGGAAATCATGTCCTTTACGGTAAACAAGACAGGATAGATACTCTCACTAAATGCGTATTGTATTTTCCAGCCTATACAATTAGAAAAAAGAAATAAATTAGAGATATAATAATTGGAAAGATGTAAGTAAAGCTATTTCTACTTGCAGGGCTTATAATTATTACCTGGAAAACTTAAGAAATTCAATTCAAAAAAATACTGCAACTTAACAAGAAATTTGCAAAAACTTAATAAAATTTTACAGAATGACAACAGAAACTTGAACAAATAGAAAGTCACATTCACGTTTTAGGGTAGAATCACCAACATCTTAAAGATGTCAATATACCCCAAATTTAATTTATAAATTAACTTAATGCCATAAAAATTTCAATAGGATTTCTTTCTAACCAGACATTAAAACTGACCCTAAAATTTACATGTGAAAAGAAAAAACAAACAAGCCAGGAAAATTCTGTAAACAAGAGCAAATGAGGAGAAAATGAGGTGGGGGGATAAGTGCTATAAATATTAAAACATATTCATATTATATAAAGTCTCAAAAGAGGCAAATAAATAGACAAAAAATTAAATGACTTAACGTCC
The DNA here is from genome assembly GCA_003508835.1 of Eonycteris spelaea. Classification (NCBI taxonomy): domain Eukaryota; kingdom Metazoa; phylum Chordata; class Mammalia; order Chiroptera; family Pteropodidae; genus Eonycteris; species Eonycteris spelaea. The sequence continues at coordinate 2,397,692 of PUFA01000127.1, read as the reverse complement.
ACCAATAAACTCAAATACGTATGTGAATTTAGGACATCTATCATCTCAAATCAGCAAGTAAAAACTCAATAAATGATGGTGAGACAAATGCATAGTCATCTGGAAAAAAACAAAGTTGGATCCATACATCCCATTTTATACTGGGACAAAATAAATGGATCAAAAATATAAATGTGAAATAAACCCATTTCTAGAGGAAAACATGGGAAAATTAATAAACCCATAAACATTCTAGAGGAAAACATGGGAAAATTATTTTAAAGCCTGAATAAGGAATACCTTTCTAATTATGATTCAAAATCTGGAAGTCGTAAAGGAAAAAAAATCCAACTAAAAATAATAACGTCTGTGTGTCAAAAACAAAAAAAATTCAAATTCAAATGACAAACTGGGAAAAATATATTGTAATTTATATCAGAGCTAATTTCCCTAATATATAAAAAGTTTCCATAAATCAATAAGAAAACCAACAACGCAATTTTTAAGTGTGCAAAGGAAACAAACTGTTCACATAAAAAAAAATCACAATTGGATTTTAAACATATGTCAAAATATTTAACCATACTCATAAGTGAAATGTAAAATAAAACCATACCAAAATATTATTTTTACTTATTGGATTGGCAAAGGTCAAGATAATAATAACTAGGATGGTAAGGATGTGGGAAAACAAGCAAAATTATACATTTCTAGTGTGCTAATGAGATGATACAATCTCTGTTGAAACAATTTGGCATTATCTATCAAAATGTTTAAACCCTCTGACCAGCAACTTGACTTCCTAGAATTTATCCTACAGATACACACATACATGTGGAAAAAAGTGTGAAAGACACTGAGATAGAAATTATAAAGCATGTTTAGGTAAAAATAAAAAAGGATATATATATATATGACTATGTATATTCATATAGCCATATATGCGGAAGCAGGTGATGGAGGGACAGGGATTAGACAAAGACTTTTCAATGTACATTTTTTGTACATTTTAAACTTCACCATATGAATGTATTATCTATCAAAAATAAAAAAAATTAACATTAAATAAATTAAATAAAAAGTAAGTCTGATCATGTCATCTGTTTTCAATAGCTTCCCACTACCTTTAGAATTAAATCTAAATGACGTGAAGATGGGCTTATAACACCTTACATGATCTGCTACTTATCTCTCCAGTTTCATCTCTAACCAATCTCACCTTAACATTCCACAGTCCAGCCATTCTGAACTTTTTCAGTTCCGTAAGCAAGCCTTATTCCATCTTGCTTCTGAACGCAACCTAATGCTATTATTCTCTAAATCTATAATACTCTTTATTACCACTCCATATGATTAATGCCCACTGTAAGGACTCAGTTTAAACAACGTGCTGCATCCATAAAGCTTTACTTGACATGGTCCTCAAGTCTGCATTAGACATCCACCCATATACGCTCATAATATCCTAGAACTCTCCTGAAAAAGTGCTTTTTACACTACATAGTAGTTTAGTTTGTCTGTGTCCCTCAAGAAGGTAAGTTCTGTGATAGAAGGACTATATCTCAACCTCAATTGAAGTACTGGAGCTGACACAGTGTCTGTTATACAGCTGGTATTAAATGAATATTTGCAAGTTAATTATGTTAATTTAATTAATGAGTGAAATGAATGATAAATGATAAATAAATAAAGGAACTAGAGAGGAAGAAAAAGAGAGGCACACACAGATTTAGAAAAAAAAAATTATACAGCAAATTCTACTCCAGGCTTTTCCTTAATATATGTTCCTTAAAGTCACCTACATATCTTAGTTTTTAAGTCTTTGTACCAAACTTTTTAATAGTTCATTCCTGAACATTACATTATAGCAAAAAGATCCAATTTCTATGAAATGTTTACTTGATAATAAAATGGCCATATATTACCTTTATTCAAATTTGCTAGTAAAAAGACCTCTGAATTCTGTTTTGAAATATTTTGACTTTTTAGTTTGATTATATTCTGTAGCATACAAATGTTTCATAATATATAGTTATCATCAACAGTCACAAGTATTTTACAATCTGAATACACATGAATTTAAGAAATTCTATCTAATTTCATTTAACATTTTAAAGTAGAATTAATTTCCTTGTACAATATCAGATACTGGATTTTTACATATTTCTACAGTTAGTCTTGTAAATGGTATTTCTAGGCAATAGGTATATTTCCAAAATTAATAACAAAATACAGTAGACTTTTGGTATTAAAGGATTTAGCATTTGTGTATTCAGTTATCCTCAATACATTTAAAATCTAATGTATTAATGAAAACCATAATGAGATACTGCTCCATGCCCATTAGCATGGCTATTATTAAAAAAATAGTAACATTAGGATTTTCCAATCAAGATGGTGAAGTAAGTAAATGATGTGTTTGTACCCTCTCACAACTATATCAAAATTATAACTAAAATACAGAACCATCACCAAGTCTAGATGAACAAAAGTCCTACAACTATGGATATATAAAAGCCACTTTGAGACAGATAGGAGGGGCGGAGATGTGGAATGGTTTGGTCCCATACCCATGTTTGGCAGTCAAAAATTGGGAGGGATAATTCTTGCCCCTGAGGAGGAGCGAGGGGCCGCAGTGCCACACCAGGCTCTTGAGACCAGGGTTCCAGTGCTGGGAAGATAAGTCCCCAAAACTTCTGGCTGTGAAAACCAGCAGAGATTGTGGCTGAGTGAGACAAAGGGTTACTGGAATACCAGGCACTCCTCTTAAAGGGCCCATACACGAATTTACTCACTGAAGAACTCACTGAATCTGTGCTCCAGCACTGGGGCAACAGCTCAATAGCAACAGGGACATTTGGGGAGGAAATGAATTATCTGGCTTCAAGGCGAGGGTTGTAGGGGAAGCTTTTTCCCAGACAGAAGCACTGGCAGAAGATATTGTTCCTTTGTTGAGCCCTCCTCTCTCCAGCAGATGCAGGCAGGCACCATATCTGTGTCTCCATCAACCTGGCTGCCACCTTGGTGATTTCCTATGACCATGGCTAACCCAACTGGCAGGCTCACCCAAACTATCTATAGTGGCTTTTCCATACAAATGGCCTGTCTTGGCTCAGGCTTCAGACTTTCCTAAAATCTCTCAAAGGTTCACAAACTCCAAACAAGCAGCATCTGGCCTCAGCATGCCCTGTACCTCTTGCTGAGCAGCCTCAAGCCTGGCAATGGCAGCAGCCAGCCTTGGTTCAAGGCTTGGCCTCTTTCAAGCACCTCCAAGCTCAGCACAGATGGTGGTCATCTGCAGATCACTCTGTGGCTTGTACCAGGTGGCCTCAGGCAAGACACAGCTAACAGCTAAACTTGGCTCAGTGGTCGGCTTCAAACCCAGCCACCTTCACAGACAACGCACCAAAAGAACAGATGGGGCAGTACCTGAACCTGCTAAAGTAAATTCTGCTCCATGGGGTCAGCCCCTACACAATAGTCAGTCCTCATAACCAATCAGCCTATGGGTCACTCCCTTTCACTGACATGCAGATAGCACTAAAGCTCAACTACAACAAGAGGACACACATAACCCACACAAGGAACACACACTTTGGGCTCCCAGCTCAGAGGACCATGGACACTATGACACTGGGCCCCACAAGACATCTACTACATAATGCCACTCTACTAAGACCGGGAGACATAGCAGCTCTACCTAACACATAGAAACAAACAAGGGAGGCAGCCAAAATGGGGAGACAAGAAAGTCCCAAAAAAAGAACAGAACAAAGCTCTAGAAAAAGAACTAAACAAAATGAAGACAAGCAATTTACCAGATACAGAGTTCAAAACATTGGTTATAAGAATACTCAATGATCTCCGTGAGAACTTCGACAAAGACCTAGGACACATAAAAGTGGAGATAGAAAACATTAAAAAAGAACCAGTCCAAAATGAAGACTACAATAACTAAAATAAAGAATACATTAGAGGGAATTAACTATAGATTAGATGAAGCAGAGGATCAAATCAGTGATTTGGAAGATAAGGTAGCAGAAAACTCCCAATCAAACAGCAAAAAGAAAAAAAAATACAAAAATATGAGGATAATTTAAGGGGCCTCTAGGATAACATCAAGTGTACCAACTCACATTATAGGGTACCAGAAGGAGAGAGAGAGAGAGAAAGAGAGAAAGAGAGAGAGAGAGAGAGAGAGAGAGAGAGAGAGAGAGAGAGAGAGAAATCAAAAAATTGTTGAAGAAATAATGACTGAAAACTTCCCTAACCTGGTGAAGAAAATAGACATACAAGCCCAGGAAACGCAGAGAGTCCCAAACAAGATGAACCCAAAGAGGTCCACACCAAGACATCATAAATAAAATGCCAAAGGTTAAAGAAAAAGAATCTTAAGAGCAGCAAAAGAAAAGCAGTTTGTTACCTACAAGGGTGCTCCCATAAGACTGTCAGCTGATTTCTAAATAGAAACTTTGCAGATCAGAAGGAACTGACACAAAATATTCAAAGTGATGAAAAGCAAGGACCTACAATCAAGACTATTCCACCCAGCAAAGCTATCACTTAGACAAGAAAAAGCTAAAGGAGTTCAACACCAAACCAGTATTATAAGAAAGTTAGAGGGACTTCTTTAAGAAGAAAAAATAAATAAATAATTTAAATAATAAAATGGCAAAAACTACATATCTAGCAACAATTACCTCAAATGTAAATGGATTAAATCTCCAGTCAAAAGACACAGGGTGGCTGAATGAACAAGAAAACAAGACCCATACATATGCTGCCTACAGAGACACTTCAGATCAAAAGTCTAACAGAGAAAATAAAGTGATGGAAAAAGATATTTCATAAAAATGGAAACAAACAAAAAAACTAGGGTAGCGATACTTAGAAAAAACAGAATTTAAAACAAAGGCTATAATATGAAAATATGCTCAACATCGCTAGCTATTAGGGAAATGAAAAACAAAACCACAATGAGATACCATCGAACATCTGTTAGAATAGCTATAATCAACAGGACAGGTAATAACAAATGTTGGAGAGGATGAGGAGAAAAAGGAACCGTCATACACTGCTGATGGGACTGCAAATTGGTACAGCCACTATGGAAAACAGTACGGAGGTCCTCAAAAAACTGAGAATTGATCTACCATATGATCCAGCAATCCCTCTACTGAGTATTTACCCCAAAGACTTGAAAACCCAATCCAAAAAGATATTTGTACACTGATTTCATAGCAGCATTATTCACAGTGGCCAGGACACGGAAGCAACCGAAGTGTCTATGATAGATGACTTGGCTAAAGAAGCTGTGGTATATATATATATATACAATGGAATATTACTCAGCCATAAGAAGAGATGAAATACCGCCATTTGCAACAACCTGAATGGACTCAAGGTAATCGTGCTAAGCGAAATAAGCCAGATGAAAAAGTTGAAAATCACATGCTATTACTCACTGTGGGATATAAACCTAAAAGCAACAAGGAATAGGACAAAGAGACTCAGAGACATGGACAATGGACTAGTGGTTACCAGAGGGTAGGGGGTGGGGAAGAGGGAAGAGGTAGACAGGATAAAGTGGGTCAAATATAGGGAGGTCGCGGAGGGTGAAATGGGTAAAGAGAATCAAATATGTAGTTAAAGGAAACTAGACTCTGGGTGATAATCGCATAACAGAATATACAGATGTCAAATTATAATGTATATCCAAAAATTATATGATTGTATTAACCAATGCTACCCAATAAATGTAAAAAAAAAAAAAAATTAACATAAAAATATAAATAAATAAAATAAAACAAAGGCTATAACAAGAGACATAGAAGGACCCGGTCAGTAATTTCACCTCTGGGTATTTATCTGAAGAAACCCAAAATGCTATTTCAAAGGAACATGCTCATCCATATGTTCACTGCAGCATTATTTACAATAGCCAAGATATGAAGGCGACCAGGGTGTCCATCAATGGATGAATGGATAAAGAGGTTGTACATATACACAATGGACTATTAGTCCACCATAAAAAAGAATGAAATCTTGCTATCTGCCACATGAATGGACCTAGAGGGTACTGTGCCTAATGGAGTAAGTCTGGCAGAGAAAGACAAATGCCACAAGATCTCACTTACATGTGGAATCTAAAGAAAAAAAAAAACATGCAAAATAGAAATAAACTCATAGATACAGAGAACATTTTGATGGTTGCCAGATGAGAGGATTGAGGGAATGGGTAAAAAGGGAAAGAAATTAAGAAGTAAAAATTTTTAGTTACAAAATAGTCATGGGGATATAAAGTATAGCATAAAGAATATAGTTAATAATATTTTAATAACTATGTATGGTGTCAGATGGGTACTAGGTTTATTCATAAGTTATATGAATGTCTAATCACTATGTTGTACACCTAAAACTAATATAGTATTATATATCAACTGTAACTGAAAAATAAAAATTTACCTAAAAAAAGAAACAAAAAAAAACCTACAAAATAAAGTTGCTTAAATATATATATAAAAACACATCACACAATACTGGTGAGAATGTGCAGAAATTGGAAACTTTGTGCACTGTTGGTGGGTATATAAAATGGTACAGCTGCTTAGAAAACAGTTTTTCAGTTGCTCAAAAAGTTAAACATAACGTTACTATATGATTCAGCAATTCCACTTCTGGGTATATAGCTGAAAGAATTGAAAGCAACATCTCAAATACATACTTGTACACGAATACTCATAGCAGCACTATTCACAATTGCTAAAAGTTAGAAACAACCTAAGTGAACAAATAAATGGATAAATGAAATGTAACATACATACAATAAAATACTATTCAACCTTAAACAAGGAATGAAATTCTGATACCTGCTACAACATAGATGAACCTTGTCAACATTATGCTAGGTGACATATCAGATACAAAAAAATAAATATTATATTGTTCCACTTATGTGAAATACCTAGGATAGGCAAATTCATAAAGACAGAAAGTAGGATAGAGGTTACCAGAGGCTAGGGGATAAGGGGAATGGGGAGTTATTGCTTAATGTATAAAGATTCTATTTAGGATGATGAAAAAGTTCTGGAGACCAATAGTGGTGATGATGGCAAGATAGTGTGAACGTACTTAATGCCACTGAATTATACACCAAAAATGGTTAAAATGGTGATTTTGTTATGTTTATTTTACCACAAAAAGAGGGAAAAAAGTACATCCTACCATCACGTTTATTCAGCATTTCCAAAATTGTACTATCATCCCTTCTAAGCCAAATTACAACCTCAAGTTTCCCATTTTAATAGAAGATGTTCTTTAGAGAGTTAAACTTAAAAAGCTGTGTACCCTCTGTTTCCTCTCATTTCTTTAACTTCTGGGTGATACTTATTTTTAAATTCTAAAAATACATCCTTCACATTATTCATGCTTTCTTCTGCCACTATCTTAGTAAGTCATTTACCTATGAAGAAGCTTTTATAACATTAAATTTCTAAACTTAACCAATACAGCATGTTAACTTATGTTAAATTTACGAGTACATGAAGTTATAATAAAAGCTGTTGAAACTGTTCATTACTATAAAAGTAACAATAAATTACTCCACTATTAAATTCTAACCTTGATCAAAATGACTGCTTGATTTTTAAGAACATCCTTATTTATATTGTCCATTTATTTATACTACTTCACATTAATCTTCCAATGCATCGATGAACATTTATACTTTACCTTTGTATGATATTCCATGGCATCCAACTCACCTTGATTGAAAACAACACATCTTTTACGCTTCTAAAAAGTAAATTACAGGGAGAAAATTACATAACCATCTATCACAATATTAATATTTGAAATACATTAGTGTTATTTTTCTTTAGCACATTTTCCATATTGTGTATCTCAGTCTTCAAAAGGTATAACTGACTATTGAGGTCAAGCTCAGTGCAAAGGGTATAGACTAGAGGAAGCTTTCCCAACTAATATTATTACTATTATTATTATTATTATTATTACTACTATACTACTACTACTACTTACTACTACTACTACTACCTACTACACACACTTATGGGTGATAAAAGGTCACCTTGGCCTTATTAGTAAAAAACTGCACCAAATGATAAAATGTAGCACTGACATCCATAGAACACAACGAAATTGTGACATTGTATAAACAATCGCCAGTGGCATCTATCAGTTGTTGTACATGGTATAATTATTCTGAATATTCTTCATCTCTGAAGAAAAGAATCATCCATGTATTACTATTTTTAAAAAATTCCAATATATTTTATTAAAAGCTGTTTATGATTGATCTGAGGGTTAGGTACAAATCAGGTGTATTAACACTGTTCTATATCTAACTCCACAGAAAAGAACATGCAAGACAGTGGAATACAGAGCACTGTACTTTTTATTGTTGAAACCTCAGTGCTTATAAAGTGGCAAACTCCTAGTAGGCTAAAAATAAACGTTTGTTGACTGAATAAATGGACTTAAGGTTAAATTAATTTTACAATTTGCTTTAGCATATCAGAAATAAGGTAGGGTTTTTTTTAAGATAACATTCTTTATGTTATCTTAAATATAACATATTTAAGATAAATGCTCCTCTATATTTTTCCATATTAAAGTGAGAAATTTACCCAATATAAAAGTCTAAACATTAAAAGATAATGCCCATATTTAATAAACTTTAAAGTCCTTTACAAGAGCTTATTATTTTTCTGAATTAGTAATAGTAATGGTAAACTACCTATATACTATTTTACTCAAACACTATACATTTTCTTTTGTACCTGACATATAGCAAGTAATCAATAAATATTTGTTAAGAGAAAAATATATACAGTAAAAAAATTAGAATATTTTAATTACCATTTCATGTATCTATAAGAATGTAATAAATTATCTCTATTGCCTTCCTTATTCTAATTCTTAACATGCTTCTTATTTAATAACTTTCTTCCCCACTCTAAGACCCATGAGGGTAGATTGCATTTCTCCTCTTCACTCTACATACAACAGCACATAGAAGGATCTCAGACATCTACTGGATGAGGAATGAATGTTATTTCTATCACTAACAAAGAAAATGTTAATATAATCTACCAGAAACGGACTTTATGTAATCACCTCTGAATACTTCAAAGGCATAAAAAAGTATTAAAGCATAATTAACTTGATCCTATATGGCATTCTCAAAACTTTACTACAAGATTGCAGCAGTGTGTATGCAAACATGTATAAGAGCATATACATTTTCCATTGTGGCTTTCTATCACTAGAAAACTTTCAAAAATATCACCTTTCTTCCAAACTTTTATATATATAAATAGAGATAGAGATAGAGATAGATCTATCTTTATCTAGTTAGCCCCAAAGGACATGTCTCTAAAATTCTCCTCACCTCCATATATTACAAATATATGGATTTTGCAGAGAAACATGTTTTTGAGCAAAAACAGGTATAAAAATATGTAATTAATAAAAATGCCTAAGCAGAAAGGGTTTTTTTTTTGTTTCCTTAATTTACAGAGCATTGACCTCTGAACCAGTTTTGCTTACTTTTGAAATATACAAATATTATCTTCTAAAAATAATAGAACATTAACAGAGTTAAAAATTACTCCGGATATACTAAAGTCTTCTTATGCTTTACCAATTTTTCTTTATTCTTAGTAAATCACGAGATAACTTTGAGATACTGAATTATACATTTCTTTTGTATCTCCTGTAGAAACAGAAAAATTTCTCAAAACTTTCTACCTTCCCAATAGTAGAAATGGAGATTTCTTTTTTAACATCATTCATAAGATCTTCCTTTTCATTATTTTGTTGACATTCCTTGTGAATAGCTGAAGTTATATAAGGTATAGTGACATCAAACAGTTCAGATCGAAAAACATATTTCTGTATGAATATTTCACAATTTCTTCCATCACTATTCTCTGGCTTAATGGTAAAATCAGAAGCAATAAGTATTGCAGAGGATCCAAAAGAGGACACAGAATTCGCGTGAAGAGAATCAAGGTGGACAGATGAAGTGGGCTTATTTTTACTGCAACAAGGCTCAAGATGCTGGTGAACTTGATAGTTTATCTTGTTAATGAAAGAAAGATGATCCAGTAACCATCCTGGTGACAGCTGGTGCACTACAGACATTACCTTCCTTTAAAAAAAAAAGGAAAGAAAGAAAGAAAAAAAACTCTGAGAATTACAGCCTAGAAGTAAAACTCAACTTTCCAGATTAGGTTCTTAAATATCCTGTATTTCAATAAACATATACTTCACACACAAAGGTAGAGTGATGTGCAAGTACCTAAACTTGACATGTATAAAGAGAATTAACATCCATGATATATAGCAGTTCTAAGGAAAATTGTTGTTTTACTCTAAATTTTTCATTTCAGGGTTGAAAAGTGTCCTGTCAAAGCAAAAAATAACTGTATTACCTATGTGAACTCATCATTTTTAATGAGATAACCCTACCGAAGATCACAATTTCCAGAGTTGTTGTTAGCATGTCAACTCTTGCTTTTTCTAACGACATTTGCCATAATATGCCAGCCCACTTTCCAGAATCATTTCCCTACTTAACCACAGGTACCAGTGGAGTGCAAAATGGGTAAAAACAGAGCAAAATGCAATTTTAACAGCACATCGGAGGCGCTAAACCATAGCAAAATTGCAAGGTTACAGAGTCCAGATCTGTATTGGTTCTGAACAGTCCTCCTCCAGTAACTAGCTTTTTCAGAATTTCCTAATCTTTTTTCAAAAGATTGTTTTCAGTTCTAGGTAATGCTTACTAAATCTAATGTAGTGGATAACTTAAGGAGTGGACAGAACAAGATTTACATGTGACTTATAGCACAGTTAATACTAGTAACATTTAGATTCAAACTTCTAACTCCATGTATTAGCTTTATGATCATAGACAAGTTATCTCACTGAGCCACAATTTCATCATGACAACTAGAGTGCAGTTTAGAGAATTTAATGAGATAATCTACATGAAGTGCATAGTGACTGATGCAAAGCAATTGCTCAGTAAATGCTGATGATGGAAATTTTGGCATTGGTCCTGCCTGATTCAGAGTCACCTCTTATGGTGAGGAGGTCCTGTAATGCAGAGGTCCTCAATCTTTTTGGCACCAGGTACCAGATTCCCCTATGAGAATCTAATGCCTGATACTCTGAAGTGGAGCTGAGGTGGTGATCAGCTAATGCTGGGGAGTGGCTGCAAATACAGATGAAGCTTCTCTTGCTTGCCTGATGGTGTTGGTGGGGGCTAGGGAGAGCTAGAAATTTAGACGGGAAGACCGAATTTCAGAAAGGACGCGTCCAAAATTACAACTCTGGTTAATGACACAATTGCTACAATACCCATTATCCAGACTTTGGCTCTGAGTTCTTCTCCCACCCCCCACTCTCAAAGTATTAGGCAGTGTTTTGCCTCTGAGTTCAAACTCAGAGAACCAGGAATGCTATATTTTAGCAAAGTAATTTACTATGTTCAATGCACCTCGCTATAATACTCTCCTACTCTCTACTTCAAACCAGCAAATTAGGAACCCACCGCGACCTCGGAGCGACTGCGCCTACACTCAGCAGTCACTATCTCCTACCTCACCGCTTCCCTTGTCAGAAATTGCACGCTGCCTTCCCACACTTGCATCCCGAAAACAGTACCCATCCACGCAGTGGTCACGAAAGACACATTTTCAGCGCACAGGGGTAAAAATCTTTTCTAACACCCATAGGGCGCGACCATGTTGCTGTACGGATAAAGCGTTTCCGGGGGCACTTACAGCACTCTGCCGCTATCCAGCGGATTTAGAGAGCTAGGATCTTCATTGCTAAATTTAAGGGTCAGACGAGATTTCGTAGGGACGCTTACAGTGCCTGGGAAATGCCAGTAAGCCTGGCGAAGAGGCCCGTAATACAAACGCAGATTTCCGGCGACGAAGAGCGCCGCATAAGAGATGCGCACGCGCGCGCATGCGCGCTCGCATTTCACGTGATGACGTCATCGGCGGAGATTTTAAAATTCTAACGGCGCCGGCGGTTGAATAGAGGTGCTGGTGAGATAGCCGCAGCGGTCTTATCTATCCGGTAATTGCACGGTTTACGGAATTCGGTTTGGGGGGTCCTGTCAGGAAACTGCAAGAACAGTAACTAATGGCTATGGATTAATTTCGTTCTGGCAGTACTGGTCTGGAAGGAGAAAGCAATAGCGCCCACAGCTTAGAGGCCCTGAGCGGCAACATTTTAGTGTCTGCTGTTGTGAGAAGCCTCTGCGCCAAATTTGCTAGGCTCTGGGTTCCCGGTAAATTTCTGCTGGCAACGATTTCCCAAGGGAGAAGGGGAGAACCTAGGGGGCCACCGATAGGAAAAAGAGAGGCCAGAGCCAGGAAAGGGAGCAGGGAGAGGAACTGTTTGTTGTGTTTGAGATACTAGTGTAACACCTTGGTGACCGTGTAAGGAGTACATCTGAAAGAGATTGGGTAGACACATAAGTGAAAGTGGAAAAGTTGATTAAGTGTAACAGCGTGTTGAAGAAGAAATAAGCGGTCAAACCAAGAAGATGACACACAAAAAAAAATTCCGAGATGTTCTAAGCTAAATTAGAGCAGCCAAAGAGAGGAGACAGAACAGAGCCTGTTAGTAGCTATGGACCAACTGACAGAAGACTGCTCAGATTGATGTGTCTCTGTTGGAATTTAGGATTAACTTCCCAGGGAAAAATTATCTTGAAGAAACAATGAAATTTGGCTGCCTTTCTGTTAGAGAATAAAGATAATAGTTGGTGCTTAATGTGCTATCTTTGTCTGGAAAGATTTTAATACGGAATTCATGAATGCAGGTCAGAAGCATGAAACGCAGTTCAGTTTCTACCGGTGGTGCTGGCCGCCTCTCTATGCAGGATCTGAGATCCCAAGACTTCAATAAACAAGGCCTCTATACCCCTCAAACGTAAGTACCTCATACCTTATCATCTTGGTCAAAGAAATTTCTAAAGGTGGTTAATAGAAAGCTGTAATATAAGTGATGTCAGGATGAATCTTGTCTGTTTCCAGTGGTACCTAATTTGCAGTCAGTGAAGCTAAGAGTGGGTATATTACTAGGTGTTGTATTTTATCTAATTTGATCCTTAAATTTTCAAAGCTATGTCTTTTGCCAAGGATTGTTTATGCCTTTCAGTGACCTTTTTTTCCCTAAAAGGACTGTTAATGCCTTTCAGTGATCTTTTTTTTCTCCTTTATTCTAGAGCTTGTTTGAGCAGGCTACATGGAATAACTTTCAATTTACTGAGGTGTATCCAACTAGCAAAATTCTCAATTAAAGCTATTATTTGCTCTGACAATAAGCTGCTGTTTAGTAGCAGCCTACAGAATACCACTTCTCCGAACTTTCTTCAAGATTCCCTGGAAAAAGGTGTCCAAAAGAACTTGCTATTGTAAACTAGTTTTTCCCTATAAGTGATTTCCTTCCAAATAATAAAAGGCTTTTAGTAAGCCACCATAGAGCTGTATCAATCCATCTCCAATACCAAGTGCCAAAAAAGATTCTGAAATGTTCTAAATGAAAATTACATGGGCCTGAAAGTGAGAGAAAGGCAGAACAGTTAGCTGTGGGCCAGCTCTGACAAAAGATTGCTCACATTCCTATATATCTGTTAAAATTTAGGATTAATTTCCAAGTCGCTATCTCTGCAAATATCCAAAAGAGATAATAGGTAGGTGCTGTCAAACCCCAAGAGCCTCCACTTGTTATTTCCACATTAACTTTCCAATCTGCTACCCACAGCTAATCCACAAAAATAGATTATTCTTCCTTGCTAACTGTGCCTATCCTAGAGCTGGCCCCACATCAGCTTCTACCATCCCCTTTTCCTATAGCTAATGTGAATTCTTTCAGAGCAGCTTACATCTTCCATCCACAACCCCCTACTTGATGTATAAAAATGCTTAACAACTCCAGGACTTCGAATCTGTTGTCTTTTCACCTAGTTCAGACTTTATGCCCAAGACCTGGTCTTTCTTGCTAACAATAGCCTAATAAATAATTTTTTGTTTTTAGCTCTTTAAGCCACGGAAGTTAAGATTTTTATTTAATACAAATTACACATTAGTTGCTAACTTTTTCTTTACGTTTTTAATTACGTTTATTGGGATAACATTGGTTAATACAATTATATAATTTTCAGGTGTACATTATCATTTGACATCTGTATATTCTATTGTGTGTTTACCACCCAAAGTCTACTTTCTTTCAGCTACCATATATTTGATCCCCTTTACCCACTTCATCCTCCCCCTAAACCCTATATTTGACCCCCTTTTACCCTATCTACCTCCCTCCTCCTCCCCACCCCACTAGTAACCACTAGTCTATAGTCCTCTGGTAACCACTAGCCTATAGTCGATGTGTCTCTGTTTGTTTGTCCTGCTCATTTGTTGCTTTTAGGTTTATATCCCACATATAAGTGTTATCATGTGATTTTAACTTTTTCTCTCTGGCTTATTTCGCTAAGCATGAATATCTCGAGGTCCATCCATGTTGTTGCAAATGGCAGCATTTCATCTCTTCTTATGGCTGAGTAATATTCCATCTATATATATATACCACAGCTTCTTTAGCCAACCATCTATCATAGGACACTTCGGTTGCTTCCACGTCCTGGCCACTGTGAATAATGCTGCTATGAACATCGGTGTGCAAATACTTTTGTGGATATGGTTTTCAAGTCTTTGGGGTGAATACCCAGTAGAGGATTGCTGGATCATACAGTAGATCAATTCTCAGTTTTTTGAGGAACCTCCATACTGTTTTCCATAGTGGCTATACCAGTTTGCAGCCCCACCAGCAGTGTCTGAGGTCCCTTTTTCTCTGCATCCTGTCCAATATTTGTTATTACTTGTCCTGTTGATTATAGCTATTTTAACAGGTGTGAAATGGTATCTCATTGTAGTTTTTTCATTTTTATTTCCCTAATAACTAGCAATGTCAAGCATCTTTTCAGATATTTGTTGGCCATTTGTATGTCCTCTGGGGAGAAGTGTCCAGGTCCTCTGCCCATTTTTTGATTGGATCATTTGTTTTTTGTTATTGAGTTGTCTGAGTTCTTTGTATATTTTGGATATTGGGCCCTTATTGGAGATGTTGCTTGCAAATATATTTTCCCATTCGGATGATTCTCTCTTTACCTTGTTGGCGACTTCTTTTCCTGTGCTAACTGTTCTTAAATTACTTAGTTTACATAGTATGAGTCTCTGATACTTTTAGCAGTTTGAAATATTTATATTTTTCTTCTGAAATCAGAAAAAATTTTGTGCTGTTGCACATTATGTACACCAAAAGATTTATATTGAATTATATTAAAAACAAAAGAATACCATTGTCAACATTTTTGGTCTGTAATTTAGGTAACGTATGTTCTTAAATGTTCTGCTAAAGCATAAGCCTTAAGAGAAAAAAATTTTAATGTAGCTATCATTCTATGAAAATATTTATTTTTAAGTTTTTCTTTTCTTTTAAAGTTATTATCCATAAATGTCCATATTTTAAGATAATTGAAATGTAGATATGGGTTTTTTATTCCAGCTTTCTTTTTACCATTTTAGCATTCTAACTTATACTATGTTAGCATAATCCATTTATAACAGTTGCAATTGTTGCTAAAAGTTTTCATAATTTCGAATCATTTTTATCGGTAATAGAGAAAAGGTGTTGGTTCCAACATATTTCCAAAAGCTTCTTGAAAATATTTATTTTGAAGAGTTTGTTTTTCTCCTTTTCTTAAAGCAAAGAGAAGCCAGCATTTGGAAAGTTGAGTATAAACAAACCTACATCTGAAAGAAAAGTTTCTGTATTTGGCAAAAGGTATGATCTTTTTTATCAGTTTTAATGGAGGGATTCTTAAAGCTGTGCATTGGGCTAAATGCTCTCAGAGTACGAAAAGTTAAAGGCATGTCCCTTTCAAGAGAAGTTATAATCTAGTTTTCTTCTATTTTAATGGTTAAAATGGTTATATCGTTTTAGGATGCTAAGAAGTATCAGCTAACATTGACGACATTTTCTATCCTGGCTTTCTGATACTATGGATTCATAGCATTTAAAATTAGGAGGAACTGTCCTTTGTTCAACATTTTGGTCCCAGACCTTTTTATACACTTAAATAAATATTAAGGACTGCAAAAATCTTTTACTTTGTAGACTGTATCTATTGATATTAACCATATTGGAAACCAAAACTGAGAAAACTTTAAAGTATATATTAATTTAAAATGTTACTTTTTAAAATTTTTTTGAAAATTTTCAAAAACAAAACTATTTCAATAATAAGAGTGTCATTGTTTTACATTTTGGCAAATCTCATTAATGTCTGGCTTAATAGAAGATAGATCCTTATATCTGCTTCTGTATTTAATCTTTTACAATATCATTTACATCATATAGCCAACCTCTGGAAAACACTGTACACTCATGAGAGAATGAGAATGAAAGGAGCAAATAACATCTTAGTTTTTTGTTTGTTCTTTTTTTCAAAAATAGTTTTGATTTTTCAGATCTCCTAGATCACACTTTGAGAACTACTGTCTAGACTAGATCATTGATAGCCTATGCTGGAGGTGGGGCAGGATTGACTGTTAAGGGCTATAAGGCATTTGAGGTAGATATGGGATAGAAATGTTCAAATATCTTATTGTGGTAGAGATTACACAGGTATATACATTGTCAAACTTTATCAAACTATACACTTTAAACAGGTGCATTTTATTCTAAGCAAATTGCACCTTAGTAAATCAATTTTTAAATGAATTGGTCAGTCTCAAAATTGATAAAATAAACTTCTTTTATCTCACCAAAACAAAATATAACTTTAAGACAAATATGTTTGTTCAATTTTTTTGAAAATATTTAGAGATGAGATATTCGTTACCTTATGAAAAGTCTTTGCCATGACACCAAGTTAAACTATTTTGAGTAGCCATTTCATTTGATGAAAAATCCCAAGACATTTTTTGTAATATAACTTTCATCTCAGAGGTAAACTTCAGAGATAATGATAATTATAAAATCTAACATTTGCAGACATTTTTATAAACCAGACATTATTTTAAGTGCTTTATCTATATTAATTCTTAATCTTTAGAACTGCCCTATGGGTAGATCCTGTTTTTGTTTCCATTTTATAGATAAGGAAATGAAACACAGAGAGGTTAAGTAATTTACCCAAGGTCATACAACTAGTAACAGAGACAATTTGAAACCACAGACTGGTTCTAGATCCTATGCTTTTAAACTATAAGCTGAATGATATAGTATTATGATTGTTTGGGAAATTCTCTTATAATTTAAAAAGATATGTATTAGTATAGTTTTTATAAAATAAGAGCTGAGTCTATATATGTATTTCTTTTATGGTGAAAAGAGTAAAGGTTACACAATAGCAGTATGAGGAAAAGTGGTTCTCAAATTAGCAAATTCTCAAGCTAATTAATCAGGGCAATGGAGTGAGAGGTCCCAAACTAAAGAACTTTTTAGAGCCTGGTCAAAAGAGAACTTGAAAGCAGCAAGCAAACTTGCAGAGAGAGATGAAGTGTTGATGAACAGAATTCAGATATTACAGCAATATTCATTGTACAGTCATCCCAAGGTATCTTCTAGTGGTTAGTTTCAGGACCCCCTGCGGATAACAAAATCTGAATATGCTCAAGTCTCTCATATAAAATGACATAGTATTTGCATGCAACCTATGCGTATCCTCCTGTATACTTGAAATCATCTCTAGATTACTTATAATGCCTATATCATATTGTTTGGGGAACAGTGACAAGAAAAAAAAGTGTATATATTCAGTACAGGCAAAACCATTGTAAGCTTAACTACATAGTGCATGTCAGCAACAACATAATTTTTTGTTGTTGTTAATATTTTCTATTCGTATGTGGTTGAATCTGTGGATGTGGAACCCACAGATATGGAAGGCCAACTGTAATTCAGTTTTCTGGCATCTATCCAATAAGGAAAACTATTGTTTGAAGGAACAATAAACTACAATGGTGAGCTAAATTGGACCCCATTGGTAGGCAAAAGGAACCACTATAAAGATTTAAACAAATAAGATTTTGTTTTGGGAGAGAGTCTTAGAATGAAGCACATATGTTGTAACCATTAATGACTAAAAAATAGCAACATATATGTTTGTGGTAAATTAACAGTTAGACACATAATATTGCATGACACAATTGTTAATGAGAAAAAGCATGTGCAACCTATTTAACATCTCAAAGGCAATTTCCCCACAAGAAAGAGTGGCAAATAAAAGGGTTGAGAGTGAAGGAGCACTCATGGAATGGTATATAGGATGGCGAAAGGACTTAGGATATTGAATAGAGTTGGAGAATTGTTTATGCAGAAGATCTAGTGGGCTCAAAATGCTCATTCTTAGAGGATGGTGTATGTGTTTGTGTTAGTAATGCAAAGCACCAAAAGTGTATTTTTCTTCCCACCTCATTTTATGCTTTACTCTTCATTATTTGTTCTGCCCTGAATAAGAGAATTTTGTTTAGTTAAATAAAAATTAAAGTATTATTGAACTTTAGTGCTTGCTGCTGATGTTAAAATAAAATTACCTTGAAATAATTTAGATTTGACCACAGAAGGAAATAATTTTGACTGATTTTTAAAAATATTTCCAGAACCAGTGGACCTGGATCCCGGAATAGCCAATTTGGTATTTTTTCCTGCTCTGAAAAAATCAAGGACCCAAGACCACTTAATGACAAAGCGTTCATTCAGCAGTGTATTCGACTACTCTGTGAGGTATTTTATAATTTTAATTAGTCTAAATTGTGACTATTAAGTATTTTTTAATAATTTTTCTATTATAAAATGTTTGATATTAGTTTCTTACAGAAAATGGTTATGCATATAGTGTGTCCATGAAATCTCTACAAGCTCCTTCTGTTAAAGACTTCTTAAAGATCTTCACTTTTCTTTATGGCTTCCTGTGCCCTTCGTATGAATTTCCTGACACAAAATTTGAAGAAGAGGTTCCAAGGATCTTTAAAGGGCTTGGGTTTGTATATTATATTTCTTATTAGCCTAGACAGAATGTTGGAAAATAGAAGAATCAAACTCAATAAATTTATAAAGTTTTGAGTTAGAGAAATAATGTGTTTTAATGTGGTCACTGTGGGCAGCATATGTGGAATAAATTGAACAACCATTTGGAAGTTGTTACCAAACTACAGATCATAAGGCCCTGAACTACTAAAGTGACAGATAGAATGAGCTGGATACCATAGATTTTATAAATGCAAAAAAGACAAGATTGAATGCCTGGTAAAATGGGATGAGATAAAGTCAAAAGGGCTGTGAAGAGTAAGCATGGGGAGGAGTGAATTTGAGAATGAGGAGTTGTGTACTTGTGGATTGTTGTATATTTAATTTGAAGAAACAAACGATCTTTTAGGAGAGAAGTCTAGCATATTGCTTGTAAATCAAGTTCTGTGGCTCGGATATATAATCACAGAGAAGAAACAAAAAAATACACAAAATCATTTGCTAGTAAGATGACTAAGGACAGAATCTCAACAAATACTTCTAAACAAGTCAAGACTGTTGTTATATACATGGAAGATTTTTAATATAATTTCTTGCTTAACTTAGACATTTTTATAAAATTAGCATATTATGTTAGCTTTTTTTTTTTTTTAATTTTTCATAGGTATCCTTTTGCATTATCCAAAAGTTCCATGTATACAGTGGGGGCGCCTCATACATGGCCTCACATTGTGGCAGCCTTGGTTTGGCTAATAGACTGCATCAAGGTATTTAATTTCTCATTTTAAAATGTGTACATAGGAAGATTATTTTTCCTTGAGATATTTCTTTGTCTCTCCAAATTTTGCTTTTGTCATTTATCTCAAAGTCTGAATCAGTGTACATTTTTCAGAGCATGTTTGATTTTAAATTCTTCAAACTGTTAATACATGATTCCAGAGGTGAGGGGAAGGAAGTGCTACATTGGCAAGGAGATGATATGTTTTCATAAGTTTTACAGCTCAGAAAAAAGGGAGTTAGTAGGAAGTTATTTCCCCCACAACATTTATTTCTCTTCCTTTTTAAATTAAAATTCATATATATTGCAAAAAGATTGGAAAATACAGAAAAGCATACACAAAAGCTGATGTACCCGTATCCCACAATTCAGAAACAACTTAAAACATTTCCTTGAAATAAAGTTTTACAGGTACATTTTTGCTTTGAAAATTATGTATATTTTTTAAACTTTTGATGCATGTTGACAAACTTCCCTCCAGAAAATGTGCATGAGTTAAAGGTTTTTCAACAATGTATGAACATACCCATTTTCTAATACTTAGGCATTGTTTTAAATTTTTTACCCATTTGTAAGGTGAAAAATTGCTTATTTTAATATCTATTATTAAAGCAATTATGTTCCTCTTTATATGGTTTGTCATTGATATTTTTTAATTTGTGCATACTTTTTTGACATTTTTTATATTTCATTTGCTTCTGCTATTTGAACCTTTACGTATTGAATTCCTTATATATTAATTAAGCTTATTGGTGGTTTTAATAATTAACAACATGATAAGCAAACACCATTTTTTCATATTTGCGTTTTTTTGTTTTTAAACTTGAACATTTTTCACATTTATTATTATTGTCTATTCAGGTCTTTTGTATTTTTTTGCTTATTGATTTGCAAGAGCACCAAAAATAAATCAAAAATAGTCAAATTGAAGAAATTACCTCATGTATATGGTGCAAATATTTTTTTCCTTTTTTTTTTTTTTGATTTATATGCCGTATTTTGACTGTTCAGAAGCATAAGTTTTTATCTAGTCTAATGCAGTCTCTTCCTTTTGCATCTTCTAAGTTTCCTGTCCTATTTATTTCTTGAATCCTTAAAACTAATGTTGTCCTCCTGACATTCTCTTGGCCATCAGCTAGCCCTTAACTAAATGTAGGCAGGCACTGGGTAGATGGATTTTGAACCAGAAGACATCCTGGTACATTCAATCCACCAATTGTTAAGATGGAAGTAGAAATCCAATACCATAGTCAATTAATACAACCCAAGTTTTACTGAACCTTAATATATAGCATTTATGTATTCAATTTGTCTCTCCTCAGTGATATCCATGAACATTGGTTAACAACCTCTCTGCTCCCACCACCAAATATCCCTGTTGTCACTAAGACACTTTACCTGTGCCTAAGTAGCATATGACATTTTCAGTGTGGTTGGGAGATAGTATTTCCACAGTGATACAGGAGCTTGTGGATTACCTGTTGTGGCTTCTGTTGGCAAGGGAGCTCTGAGATGTCTCCAAATCTGTTATATGTGTTGAAATCTCTTCTGTCTTAGTTTGAGACGGTGGAGCTGAATACACTAGCAATTTAAGAATCAATGAGAGACTCCCCATTGAGGAATATTATATATGAGCACTAGAATAAGAAAATTTAATGAAATATTTTCAGTAGAAACTGAGTTCTTTTACACTCCTAATGCATTGTTTTTTATCTTAGAAACTTTATGTTCATTATACTAGATATACGTTGATATCTTTACATTTTATAGCAATTTCATTTAAATTTTCTATTTTTTTTCATTTTGAATGGTTATATTTTTTAAACAAGGTATAAAAACAATATTCCAAAATGAAATTTCTATGCATTAAAAACCTTTAGCCATTTTTCTTTTAGCTTGTAAATTATGAATATCTGAATGTTTTGCTATAATTTATTATCTGTAATCACTTTCAAGCTGACACAGTTGTATTTCTGAAGATTTTAAATTATAAAATTTAACCTAAATGTTATATTTATACATAGTAAAGGAGTCAGTACATTTGAGCACCAAAATTAAGTTCATATAAAGGAAAAATAATTATTATTGCTTCACCTTTTATATGGCATATCCGTTTTGGATTCTCAGAGTTGCATTAAAATGTGTGCATATGCTCTCATAGAGTTAATAAGCGTAAAGTTTAGCATATTTTTCTGTATAGAATAGAACTAAATGTGGAACCCATTCTTTTTTAATCCTAAGGATTTAGTTACTAAAATATCAAAAGGAGATATATTTTAAGGCTCAATAGAATAATAACTTCTGAAGAGACTTTTAGTCATTCAGTAATGTAAATGATTCTAAAAATGACCCTAAAAATTAGTTGACAAAACATGAAAGCTATGTGTTTTTTTCATAAACTTAATATCTTGCTTGTGTACTAATTAGCTGCATACTGCCATGAAAGAAAGCTCACCTTTATTTGATGATGGACAGCCTTGGGGAGAAGAAACTGAAGATGGAATTATGTATAATAAGGTACCTTACATAGTTGTAAACATTAAAGTTATCTTGATATTATTAATTTTTTTAAGTTTATTGGAGTAACATTGGTTAATACAATTATATAATTTCCAGATGTACATTATAATCTGACATCTATATATTCTATTGTATGATTACCACCCAGAGTCCAGTTTCCTTCACCTTCCATATTGATATTATTAATTAAATGTGTCACGATTGAAATTAATATATTCTTTATAGAACTGGTCTTTTGCTTTCTGAAAAACTTCTAAAATTGATTTTTGAGAATATTAGTTAATGGATTTACTCTTCAGGTATCACATTGTAATTTCCTGAAATTAACTAGGCACAGAATTTTGGAAATGTTAAGTAAGGAAAAAATACAAGGCAATTGGAATTAAGTCATGACATGTTATTGTTAACATATACATATAATATTTCTTTTCCCCTCCTTTTAGAATGAAGATACCAATACAGCAACATTATTTTAATTTAATTTTTAATACAAAATATAATCGATTGTGTCTTAAAATAGTGCGTGAGGGTTGTTTCTTCTGTTTTGCCCTTTTTAGTTTGACATACTGCTACTTAGATCAGAGTTACTACTTATAAAACTAAACAAACAATCTATATTGGTTCCCAAACCACGCTTTATTCAACCCCAAACTATATAACTCACTTTCTCCTGTTTTCTAAAATTAACATAAATTACATATATCCTAATGGACCAAACTTCAAAGAATAAAATTATAATGTTAAGGTTACACATTAATGTCCCATAGCATATGTAAAAGACTTATTATCATGTGGGTTCCTAAGAAGAAAAATCATTATCTGCTCTAATTCTAATCTTCACTCTTTGGAGCATTTTTTTTAATAAAAAGGAAGTGAAATAACTTTAGTCTCATCTTTTATTACTACCTGAGAAATAGTTCAAAGATGTATCCACTGACTGACATGATATCATTGCCTTTTTTTTATTAACTTAAACAAAGAATAACTATGCCCCTTTGCTATTTAGTGATGATCTCTGATGGAGCAGTAGCTAGAACGAAACTTCTCTCATGTTGCTGTATGTGTACTGGACTAGATTTATTTGTACCTCAGTTTTTACCCAAATATATTTATAACAACACCTACTAAATAATAAAATTTTCAACATTCATTTTAAAGCTTAAAGCAGTAAAAATTATTCTTGCTATTTTAACAGTTATTTCAAATGACAATATATAGAGAATGTTTTTAGTAACCCAAAGTGCTGTTTTTAAGAAGTTTTAGAAGTATCCAACTTTGCCAGATTCTGAGCTTTGTGGGTCCAGAAACTCATTTCTTTTAATCTGCAAAATTAAAATTGATCAAGCTTAAAGAAACTGATTCACTTTTATAAATTCACAAGAGACAGATCTGAAGTGGAATGAAAATGTATTAACATCCGTGGCACACCTTTTCAGTTACAGGCATATACATACTGCCTATTCACAATACCCCTTCCATGTCAACCAAGTAATAAGAAGGTTGCTTAGTAAGGAGAGAATCAGTGCAAAGGGAATTGGTTTGTCTTGAGGGATATTTACTTCATTTAGGCTATGGAAAATTCTCATCAGCCATCCTTGCCTCCTAAAAAAATATGCATCTTCAGTGACCAAAACAACTTATAACTGCAAATATACTGTTACTTTCTCCTAAATAAATATTAAGAACGATAGTTTTCTGTTTAGATCTCTGCTAATCATGCCATTTTTTAGCCTGAAGTTAGTGTAATTATAGTCTTTATTAATTACATTCTTGTTTTTATAACTAGACTTTGTCAGTTTAATTCAATTTATATGATTAACAATTTATTTACATTTTCATAAAATAGATGATCCTTAAAGATAAGTAAGTTTGTGCATTTTATGTTTAAGTATATTTATTATTAATCTTTCTTGTTTGGCCTTCTCAAAATTCTGAAGGTATGGTTTCTTTACTGTTTACTAAATGACACCTTTATCCAAATTTAAGTGTTGTTTTCATCCTTAGTATTCACATTAGAAATAACAAACTGAATAAATCTATGCTGCATAATTAATGATATAGTCTAGGTTCATTTCTCATTTATAATTCATATAGCTACTTAGTATTCCTGACTTTTATTTTTTTTAAGTCAGGTTTAAATTTCCACTTAGAAAAGCGAAATAAACTAAATAGAGAATCATGGTTTTGTTTTAAATCTGCTTAACCCAACCAGTTGTTCTTGGACTACACCATAAAATGCTATGAGAGTTTCATGACTGGTGCTGACAGCTTTGAGGAGATGAATGCAGAGTTGCAGTCAAAGCTGAGTAAGTGTTATTCCTAGTGTGCTTGCTTTTGGGCATTTATTTAACTCTGCCTGTGGAGTTGTAACTTAGCTTACTATTACCCAATATTTATATAAGCTACTCACTTTAAAATTATTTGGATGCCTCCTGAGTTGTATCTTCATTGTGTAGAGAAGTAATAGTTAAACAAAAAGAATACTGGCATTGGAGTCAGACCTGAGCCATTACCCCTTACTGGCTCTATGACCTTAACAAACTACTTGTTAACAAAGTTTTGCAAAATTAGGTGGCCATGTATATAAAGTATCAAACACAGTACCAGGAGCACAGAAGATAATCAGCAAATGTTATTCCTCTTGGAGAATAATATTGCTTTGATATTCTTGCTTTACGATTTGAGAAATTAAAGCACCAATTAGTCAGGAGACCTAAGGCCCCTTTCAAAATTTGTGGGCCTTTATATTTCCAAAGAAATAAATTTTTTATTTTTCTGCTCAGCTCAATCTAGTGACATTCAGTATTTACTGGCTAACAAGAGGTGGATATTTTACATTTTCATTCCTTTTACTGAAATAGCCTTGTATATGAAATGCCAGAGTAGTAGGTAAAATAGATCAATTTAAGATGCGTAAAGCTATTTATTCTTTCAAAGATAGTAAAATCAATCAAAACAAGAGAAAATTGCCTTGCCACTATTAGCACAAAAGGTGAAAGCAATCCTTTATGTCCCCATGGGCTGTACCTTCCTGAAGAGTAAGTAGGATAATTCTAGCTTCCCCAAATGAGAAAGGGAACAAGATGAACAATGTTTTGTTTTAAAAGAGGACAGTTCATAGTGATCTAACACAGAAAGCATCTACAGAGAAAAATAAAACAAAGTAAGGAGTTACAGAGTATAACGGAGAAAAGGAAACAGTTTGCTATTTGACAGAAAATAGGTTGTCCTTCACTGACAGTGTTTTGCCAGAGATCAGAAGGAAATGGGGGAGAAAGCAGTGGTGAAAGCCTGGGGAAGAATGTTCCAGGCAAATTTGAGATCTTATAAAGTTTTGGGTTTTGTCTCCAGAGGATTTATTTAATGTAGATGCTTTCAAGCTGGAATCATTAGCAGCAAAAAACAAAGCACTGAATGAACAGATTGCAAGATTGGAACAAGAACGAGAAAAAGAACCGGTTAGTAAGCATGCTTATCTTTAATAGGCTTACACACTTACTTATCTCTTAGGTACTCTTGGATCTCCTTATCAAATACCAGCTCTTTCTTTATCAGAATTAAAAGGTTAATTTTAAATAGATTAACAAAATAGACTTCTTAAAAGTTAACATTTTTTTGCATATGATAGAATTCCCAAGGAAAGCGTGTTTGGTGTCTCTGAGGCTTTATATTCCCTTGTGATCAATCAGTTTTAGACTAATGATGTTCAGAATATGATGAAAGAGGCTTACCTATTTACATAAAACCAAAAAGGTATTTTGAATAAGGTCCCCATGTTATACACCTCTAGGGAGCCCTATTTACAAGAGGCTCTGAGTTTTTTAGTTAGTGGAAAGGGTATGGTAATAAATGGGTTTGTATAATATATTGTATCCTAAGGGCTTTCTAATATCCAGATATCTAATTTTATTTTGTGTATTATATTACTAAAGCACCTGGACTGTTATGTAAAAGATAAAATTTTAAATGTCTGTGCTTTTTTATTCTGGCCCTTGACTTTTTCTATTCCAAACTTAATTCTTGAAAAGTACTTTTTCTTATTAGGTAATAACAGTAAAGTCCCCTTTTAGTTCTTTTGACTCCCTCTAAAAGTGAAAGGAAAATTCTAATTTACCTTTCTCTAAAATGAATTTAAATAATATCACTTTACTTTCAAGTAAAGTACGGAATTATTATTGATGAGAGTAATTGAATGTTCTTTTCTTTTAAAGAATCGTCTGGAGTCATTGAGAAAACTGAAAACTTCCTTACAAGCAGATGTTCAAAAATATCAGGCATTCATGAGCAATTTGGAGTCTCATTCAGCCATTCTTGACCAGAAAGTGAATGGTCTTGATGAAGAAGTGTCTAGAATAGGTAAGCACAACTAATGCTAAAAGAGGTCATTCAGATGGGAATAGGGACCTATGTGGGATTTATCACATATAGAGACAGCTTTTCATCAATGTCTTTTTTCCTTTAATGGTAAATAGCTGTTGCAAACTACCTAGTTTTCAGTGCCTCCTGTATTAGTTCTCTGAGGTTGCTGTAACAAATCACCATGAACTTGGTAGCTTAAAAACAACAGAAATTTATCCACTCACAGTTTTCTAAAGGCTAGAAGTTTTAAATCCAGCTGGGCTAACTTGCTTCAAAGACTGTTCATTCTTTGCCACTTCCAGCTTTTGGTGTCTGATGGCATTCTTGTACTTGCAGCCGTGTCACTCCAATCTCTGCCTCCACTTTCACTTTGTGTTTTCTGTATATCTGTGTTAATTTCTGTTTGCCTCTGTCTTTTAATGACATTTTATGATGGCATTTCAAGCCCACCGTGATAATCTGGGAAAGTCTTTTCTCAAAATACTAAACATAATCACATCTGCAAATCCCCTTTTCCAAAAAAAAGGTGATGTTTGCAAAATCCAGGAATTAGGACTTCCTATCTTTGTATGGCCATTATTCAACCTACTATACCTTCTAACATGTTTTCAGGCAACCGATTTTTTTGAAGCCAAGAAGGACTTAATTTAAGAACATATGCTGCCTAAATAAAATATACATTTTCTTTTCCACCTCATAATTGATAAGCCAAATTCTTAAATCACTGCTGGCCTCATTCTGCTATAATTATCCTCCATCACTACTTGCAAAAATACTCAGCAGTTTAAGCTAACTAAAAATACAATGAAAAGATGCAAGTACTACAATTCTTATGAAGCAAAAAGCAAACTAAAGAAAGTTTGTTTATAGCGTGTGTGTTCCTAATCTTGTTTTCATAAACTCATAGATCTTAATCATAAAACTCTGAAAATACTGTGGTACATAAATTGATCAATACTTCTCTGATGCCAGGAGAGCAAAGGAATTAATCTACAAATCACAGGGCATTGGATAGCAGTCACAAAATAAATAACTGTGAGCCTACTGTATACTATTTTCCCAAGTCTTTGCCTACTTCGGTTTTATTCTTTTAGGATTTTACAGGCTGCATCTGTCCCACATAGGGGTTGTGTAGATTGTCCTTAAGATATTTGATTTAACTTTTAGTTTATGGGATATTGATAATCTGCCAAGGATAATAATTATCTTGGTTATTGGCTGAATCAATTTTTGTCCAGATAACTCTGATTTATATATATTAGATTTGCTGTAAAGCAACTCTTTAAATAGTTTACACTTGGCCCCTAATGTTTGTTCACCGTGATGACAAGGAACCATAGACTAATTTCTTATAGCAAAATTTGTCATGCAAGTAAATCGGCACTTTATAATAATAATAAATCTGTGTTTTTATTGGTATTTAATCAAGGGAATTTTTATACTTCTATTTTATTGTGAGAATTTTTTCCCGTTAGTTACAAACTGAGTAAGAAATACTTCAGCGATAACTTGCCACTCCAGAGTGATTTAGTTTGAGACAAAAATTTGACAGCTGTTAACCTAAAATGTTTTTATTCCGAGTATTTTAACTCTATTGATTAAAGCCTTCATAGCTAAAAGTGAAGGAGACATATTTAAACTGTACCGAAACTATATGTTGCAGAGTTTTTGGTGCAGATTCCTGTATAAAGTTTTACTTAGCCCAACCGTTAATTTATTTTGAGCTCAGGTGCAGAGCTTTCCAACAAAAGTGTTGCAGATTGCTGACAGTAAAGCTTAGATCTTGATGCTCTCAGCCCTCAGGATGATTTTTCTTGGCTTCTTTGTTCATGAGCATCCTCATCCATTTATCCCACCTTGCTTAAAAATGCTGTCATATTCTTTATAAGCTATGAGTCACAGAAGTTAGAAAACACTATTCTATATAAGCCCAAATATTTTAAATATGATAACTTCTCTTCCCCTTTGCATGAACATGTGCTGTTTGCACATTCCATATTCTCTTGATACAATGTAGTTATTCTCTATTACAAATTTTGGTAAATAGACAAAGCAAGAGCCTAACCACTATAGTTACTTAATTTCTGATGCAACCACTGAAATGTCAATAAAATAAAAATAAACATGTATTTTAATATAAATATTTTTATGTTTGTGAAATATTTTTGGGTTTTTTGGCTTATTGCAGAGAATCATGTAGGAGTATAAAAAGCATTTGAATGGAACATTGATAGACTATCCATTTTTAAGTGTTAACAATTCTTAATTGTAATTATTATGTGTGGGATTATATTTTTTTTTCATGTAGCACTTTCTGAAAACCATAGCCAGTAGGGAAATAAGGTGCACATAAAACAATTGTATCATCTTTCAAGAATGTTATTAACAAAGTGGGATCATATAGCATTATCCAAAAGAGAAAAACATACATGTACATAACTTGGAAATTTAAACACCTTAATCGACTCTACTTAATTTCTTTGTGGGAATTGAAGGAACTTAACAAATTTGTTTTTTTCAATACAGAACTAGAATGTGAAACAATGAAACAGGAGAATACTCGACTACAGAATATTGTTGATAACCAGAAGTACTCAGTTGCAGACATTGAGAGAATAAATCATGAAAGAAATGAATTGCAGCAGACCATTAATAAGTTAACCAAGGACTTGGAGGATGAACAACAGCAATTATGGAATGAGGAGCTAAAATATGCCAGAGGCAAAGAGGCGGTATGTCATACCACTTCCAGAGTGGCAGCTCACCAGAGCTGACCTTTGTAAAAGTCTACCCTAATTAAGTACTGAGTGTGTAGAATAAATTGGCTAAAGAGGTAAAAAAAATTTTTAGCATGAACATTTTACTAAAACACATTCATTGTTTTATGTCAATTCAGTAACACCCCAATTTCTCTCAGTTAAATTTAAGGTAGCCCTTTTTTTCAAACAGTGAACCAAGAAACAAGCAAAAAAGTCTTTTAGGCTATGAAAATAATTTTCATATATCTCATGCCTTTGATTCTAGAAGAGGATGTGAATTACCTCTTCATTTACCTATTCTCTACTCAAACATTTACTTAATATCAGCTGTGTACCATATACCATGCTGGGCATAGAAGAAATAAAGATTAAAAAGAAATATATTCTCCCCTCAAGATACCCAATCTAGTCGATAGTTTTCTATCATGAGTTCAAACCTCAAATAGGGTACTAAGGGAGCATGTAGTATACCTAACCCAGATTTAGTGTGCAAGGTGTGGGGAGATGGATAAGGTGATTTTTAGAAAAGCTTCCTTGAAGAGATATCACCTGAACTGAATTGAGAAATATACAGGAAAGTTAGCATAGCAAGGATATGGTAGTCAGCCATGCTCAGAGAGAACACAGAGTAATGTACTGTGGTATCATAACCATTTCATATGTTTGATGCTTAATAGCAAAGGATGGGGGCACAGGTGAGACTCAAGAGATGAGTATAGACCAGACGGTGAAGATCTTTTTCATGTTTAGAAGTGTGGACTTTATCCAAAAAGCTCTAAGAAGCCCTTAAAGTTTTTAAACATATATGAAATGATCACATTTCAGAAAGATCACAGTTTTGGTAATGTGAAAAATGGATTGGGAGGGAGCAAAACACTCAGATAACGATAGTGGCAGTCATGTGCTAAGGAAAAGGAAGCTGAATTTGGCTAATACTACTGCAGATACAGAGAAGTGGGTGGATTCTGGCTACTTAGGAGACAAAGTGGAAAAGATCTAATGAAAGAAGTGGGAACAGTTCTGGTATCTGGCTTGAGTGATTGAGCAAGCAGTAGTGCAACTCACTCAGTAATAAAAGAGGAGAAGTTGCCAATCAGGAATGGGGATGGTCTGCTGGACCTGTTGTGTCCACCGGGCATCCAACTGAAAGAATGTAGTAGGCTATTATTATATGGGTCTGGTTCTCAGCATAAACTGTCTGTCTTTGCAATGTAGATTTGGTGAAAGTCAGTATGCAGTATATTGTGATTGAAGCCAAAGGGTAGATGAATTCACCAAGGAAGAATATACAGGAAGATAAAACTCTGGGAACACCATCTTCGAATGGATAAAGGTCTTTTAGGACAGGCCTGGAAGGAAACTAAGGACTCACCAGAAAGGTCAATAGAATAGAAACTGAGAGAGAAAAGATTCAGGAAGGAATTAGCATTGTCAAATGCAATTAAAGGATTCAAAACTTTCTATCAGATTTAGTATTAGCAGTCACTCATGACCTCCATCAAAACCAAATTATTTGACTTCATTTTAATTTTATAGGTAGTACATTATCATTTCAGCCAACATTTTTGAGAAAGTAAGCTTACTATGTGAATTTCTAGATAAAATTTGTCCTTATTTTTTGCAATCTTTTATAAATGTTCTCTACTTCTGCCTTACTTAGCTATACACTATTTACTCCTTTAAATGTAGTTTTCAGTGTACATGAACTTTTTCTTAACAATTCAGCATAATCATGGGCATGACACCAGTGTGTTCTAAAACAATATAAGTTAACAGATTGTCTAGGGACATTTTTCCTATCAGTTTCATAGCAATCTTCTCTGCTACATACACTATTTCCATTCCTAATAAAAATTATATAAGTCAAGACTTTTTTTAAGAAAAGGGGAAAAAAGCATGTCTTTAAAAAGGGGTTTTTTAGTAGAGAAAAACAGACTAGAGAGTTTCAGAATTGAGTTTTCATTTGAAGTTTTTCACACTAATATTTTCAGTTATACGTTTATTGGTGTAGGTTAGGTCTGAAATTTTAACATCACTGAGGAAAATTTCATCTTTTAGTCTAAAGTAATTTTTTGTTGTTTCTTTGTTTTGTTTTATTAATCCTATTACTTGCAGCACTTTCCTTAATACAGTATTTCTTATATTTATTACCATTGTTAAAGTGAAAAAAGTAGTCCAAACAAAACAGTTGTTTTTGCCTAGGGGGGCAAGACTGCTTTTTCATCCTGGTCACATTATAAAGTACATTATAAACATAATGCAAATAGTTTCTTAATCAGATTTACTTTTGTGTTATTAAAAATCTGTATTTTACACATCTACATATGTAATTCTTAATATTAACTAGACAGTATGAGAAATAAGCATTACCTCCTTTTTTGTCAGTATTTCACTATACTTTCGCTTTGCCTTAACCGCCTATACTCCCTCATCTTCCTTACTCTCTATATAATCTCTGTTCTTGAATGTTAAAAGAGAAAAATATACATTTATAAGAAATAGCTTGGGGTTCTTATCCATAAAGTTTTTGAACCTAGAATTTGGTAAACCTTTGTTTCAGCCCTGAATTTGCCACCACATGCCTGTGTCACCTCAGTGTGTCATCCAATTTCTTAGCCTCAGTTTTCTTATTTATAAGATGAAGTATGATTAGACTAGATTGGTGAATCTGAAATGAGTTTCTTCAACAGTTATTAATGAGTATATTTTTTCTCTTAAGCACTTTGTGGAAAAGGGGAGGTTAGAAATCTCTGGACTAAATGAACTCTGAGTTTAACTAGCTAAAACTAGCTGTACTAAAAAGAATGCTATTTTCGACTTGGAGGACTAGACTAGAAAATAAGATTATCTAGGAATTAGGTAAGCAGTGTCCTAATGAGAAATCAGAGTAGGGCCATGGATAGTGAAAAGTAAGCCTTCACGTTGTAGGTAAGGGAGAATCAAAGAATGACGGTAGAATGCAAACATTCAACATAACATGAATTTCATCCATCATCTGCTGGACTAATTTTTATTCCACATGCCACCTCTGCCTTCTGGAGCTCTTTTGAGATAGACATTGAGTATGCATCTAGACTCTTCAAGAAAGAGTGTGATCAGTTAGTTGTGGGAAGGAGAAAGTAGAGACACATGTGCCACATATTTGTTCTTTCTGCAGTTAGGCATGATAAAGCACATGGTTTGTGAAGGCTGTTTTCATTGGATAAATAAAATGCTAGTAAAGGACAGAAGAAACTACCCCTATTACCATTTTAGTGTTAGTATAAAACAGACCTTACATACCTTGGTAGTCCCTAGAAAGCTATATAACTAATGATAGTAATTGAAATGACTTTCTGATTCATTAATGAGAAATCTTATTTTTAATAAGTGTAATTTTTTGAGAGCTGATAAATTTTTGGAAACAGCAAATTATTTAAGCAAGTTCCAATGGGTGCTTTTGCCATTGCATTTTTGTACTCAAAGTATTTATTTTTATGGATTGGTAACAGCAATTAGAAACTAAGTATGTATTAAAATGGAGGAAGTGGTATGAAAATAAATTGCCAAGACTCTGCAAATTTATTTCTTTAATCAAATATTAAGTGTCCACTATATGTAAAGTACTATTCTAGGTCCTGGGGATGCAGCTGCTTTAATGAAGCTTATTCAAGTAGTGGTGATGAAAAAATAAATAATATATATCACAGAAATGAAAATCCTTAACAAAATTTGCCAACATATTATCTTTGGTTTTCAGTGGTTTGACTACGATCGATGTACCTAGGTTTGGTTTGCTTCATATTTTTTCTTGATGTTTGCTGCACTTCTTGGTTCTATAAGTTATTTCTTTTATTTTTTTAAGGAGGGGAGTGAATTTTCATTAATACCTAAATGTGGACTCTTCTTCTTAACCATTTGTCAGATAAAGGGAAGAACAGGAGTATACTGTTTAATAATTATAATCTTAGGATTATCCTACAAATTTAATGTGAATAAAATCTTTGCATTTTAATTTTTGTGTAAAATTGCAGAAATGCCTGTTGAAAACCATATGGAATGGTACAGTTTAATTGTTTTTAACATTTCTTTTTGTGTTTTATTTACAGATTGAAACACAATTAGCAGAGTATCACAAGTTAGCTAGAAAATTAAAACTTATTCCTAAGGGTGCTGAGAATTCCCAAGGTTATGATTTTGAAATTAAGTTTAATCCTGAAGCTGGTGCCAACTGCCTTGTCAAATACAGAGCTCAAGTTTATGTAAGTAATATGTAAGTAATTATGAGTACTTCAAAAGGTTTTTAAATGATAAGAATGATGGCTGATTCAAAGTTTAAAAATTTAGCATGTCAGGACTAAGTAAAAAATAAAAAACTTTTTATCTTCCTTCTTGGTAGTAGAAATCTTCTCTATCATATCTTACTCTTGGAATTATAACACCTTTTTTCCTCTCTACCTATTTTATCTATTCAACTATCCAATTAAAAAAATTTTTTTGATTTGCTATAAAATAGACACCAAGATTATAAAGGTAAAAATGACCTGACCCTTGCTCTCAAGTTGCTAGTAATCCACTCAAGGGAAAAAGATATAAATAAATATTTGTGCTTTATTAGAAGTCTTTATAAAGTATGGTAACAAGATCAATTCATCCCAGAATGGAAAGAAAACGCTCCATGGAAATGGTGAACCTGGAACGAAATCTTAAAAAACTTATGTGGGTGGTCTATGGAAAAGAGTTTCAAGCACAAGGACACACATGAAAAATGAAATATAATAGAGTGTCACGTAACTCCAAAAATCAATGATGAGAAATCTGCACCTGATTTTTAAGTATGTACAAGAGTTTGGGAAAGAACATTTTTTAACTGCTCTAATGCAACTTCTCAGTTATTCACAAATTTTAGTAGTTTAATGGCCTCCAAAAATGTTTGTTTCTAAAATACTTAATTTTTGAATATAAAGTGTTATTTAAATTCAAAACCTATGTATTTTTCCCTAGAGAATTATTTTTTCCTTCAATAAATTATTTATTGTATAACACATTCCATATCAGCTAGGTGCTAGAAATAAAATACCCAGAAAGACACAGTCCCTACATTCCTAGAGATTACAGTTTATTGGTAGATAGACTTTGATTAAAACAAGCTAGACTCATTTTCAATAGAAAAAAACATGCATCAAGTAAACATTTAGTCTTTAACTGAATTGTTTGTCAAACAATAGCTGGGGAAGGTAGGTAGACAGACAGGCAGAATTTACTCACTGCTATTTTGAGTAGTTTGACATGACTAGTGCAAGAAAATAATTAAATAACTAACAAGATTACCCATTGCAAAAAGAATATGTATGCTCAGACAAGGAAGAAAAAATTTCATCGATCTCTGGAAATAGTTTTACATAAAATAGAACAATAAAATAGAAATAGCATCAAGAAGGTGCCACTCCAACTGCTATAAGTAGTATTTGAAGAAAAGTTCTTAAAGAGATTAAAGAGGCCATTGCATCTTTAGAAATAAAGCAGCCAAAATTAAAACAAATAACTTTAAAAGATACACTGAAAACATGGTAATGTACAGGTTTTCTTTTTGGAGTGATGAAATGTGATGATGCTACAACATTGTGAATTACTAAACACCACTGGATTTTATACTTTAAATTAATTTTATGTTAAATTTATTTTAACTTAATTATTTCCTTATTTGAATGCATAAGCTTTACCTCTACAAAAAAAAAAATAATAATAATGGAAACAATGAACTGTGTTAAAACTACTAGAATAGACTATAAACATAAGAATTACAAGCAGGTAAAAACTTCCAAGTAGATGAACATGTGGAGATGCAGGGAGAGTGGCAAAACCAAGAGAGCATGAAAGCTTCGCACCCCTTCCCAAATACCTTGCCCTGTGTATCTCCTCCATCTGTCCTATTCCTGTCTACTCCTCCACAGTAAGTAAGTTCAGCTCTTCTTCATTTCAATTGCAATCTCAAAGTCCTCCATTGTATGGCTTAATTCAACCAGTTCTTGCCGATGAACATTTGGCATGTTCAAGTCTTTTGTTATTATAATAGAATTAGAGTAAATAGCAAAAAGGAAAACAAAAGACAAGCAGGTAATTCCAAGACTAATCCGTTGAAAGGATTAAGAGAAATGATGCATCTAGAGAATATAGCATAAAAACAAATCCTATTTATAAATTGTTTCCAAGATTGCATTAAATTAAGTGTACTTATAAACTGGTAAATAATAACAGTGAATTTCAAGAATAGGTAAGCAAATCTAGAATTTCACATGTATTCAAAACCAAAACTTATATTCTATAGTTATAGAAATTACATTGAAATTAGTTTTATATTATTATTGATATTGTGCTTATTTAAAAATTCATAAATTCACTGTTTTTCTCCAAAAGTGTTTTCTTCTATCACAATGTGTAGATGCCTCATGAGAAATTTTATAATTAACATATGTCATATGTAATCCACATTCCTATGTATTTTATAGGTACCACTCAAGGAACTCTTGAACCAAACTGAAGAAGAAAGTAATAAAGCTCTAAATAAGAAAATGGGATTAGATGATACTTTAGAACAAGTAAGTAACAAAACATAGTCATTAAAAGCAAAAATAAGATATTTATAAACTTAAATATGATTTGCGATTTCTGATAGTTAAGGAACGAAATTTTAATATGAAAAGAGAGTTGGTTATACCCTTGATTTAGAAATATTTGAAGTAATTTTTAAAGTAACTTAAATATATCATTGATAATAAAGGGATATATAACTGAGTAAATTTCCCTTTGCTTTTAATGGCAAATTGCCTCCTTTAACTTGAGATAATTTAATAATATCCCTTTTTATACTAAAAGGGATTTGAAGTGGCTACCTTAAAGTAGGTATGTATTATTTATAGGTAGAGGCTAACTAGCTATGATAGGTTACATTTTTTTTTTTTAATTTACCAAATCTGTCATTGTGGGTGATGGAATTCAGCAGAACTCAAATTTAAATGCCTGTAAAAGTCTGTTTCCAAAAGTCATTTTCAAAAAGTTCTTGGTGTCTGAGATACTTGAAACATAATATTACCAATATCTCTTAAAGAGAATACTACTATTATTATATTTAATAACCATTAGAGTAAATATTGTTACAGTTGATAAAGTTAAGAAGATACTCAAAAGCAAACAAAAGGTATTGTTGATATGGCACTAAATAAAGGAGACTTCTAGTTAATTCAAGAACTATTATGTTCTGGCTAACAAATTTCAAGGTACAGTTGTTCTCCCTTACCCATAGTTTCTCTCCCTAAAGTTTTAGTTACCTGTGGTCAACTGCAGTCCAAAAATACTAAATGGAAATTTCCAGAAATAAACAATGTATAGGTTTTAAATTGCACACTGTTCTGAGTAGCATGATGAAAACTCAAGACATCCTACTCTGTTCCTCCAAAGATGTGACTCATCCCTTTGTCCAACCTATCCACACTGTATATATATACTACTCACCTATTAATCATGAAGCCTTCCTTTAACCTGCTTCCGTTTGATTTCTCTCTTTTGTTGGAATGGGCAACAAACCTTTCAAAAAGGTATGAATTCCAAGCAGGAACCTCGTGACTGAAACATCTTTCAAACTGATAGTGAAACTTTTTGAAGGCTATAGGCAGGAAAACTTGGGCTAGGGAGGAATTATAAGTTGCCTACTATAGGCTAGACTCAATGTTCCAAAGATAAATATAACTGAAGTTTCTGTGAAATATAAACTCTTTGGAGGAAAAACTGGCATGCGGTTTTGCTAATCAGATTTGCATTTTTGCAAAATCATTTTGGGCTTAGAAAAAAGTGAATTAGAGGGGAAGCAACTGAAATTGCTAAGAGGTTAAAACAACTTATTATAGTGGAAATAGGAGGAGAGGGACAGGTTTAGGAAATGATGAGGAGGTAGAACCCAAACATTTCATGGCTAAATGTAAAACCTAGAGAGAAAGAAATATCATCAGTGACTTCTGTTTTTCTGGTGTGGGCAACCTAGAGGAAGAAAAATGAGTATAGGGGTGGCCAGGACAGTTCTTGAGATGTTGAGCTTGGTATTTATGGGACATAAACATCCAAAAGGAAGTTGAAACGATAGATTCAGAACATAGGAAAGAGACTGAGTCTGAAAATACAGATTTCAGGGTCTTTGGCATTATATGAAGCCACATTGAAGCCATGGATGTAAATGATATTATTTAGGCTTTATAAAAGAAAGTGACAGAGGATTGAATCTTAAGAAACAGCAACACTTAAAGAATTGGAAAAGGAATGAGACTAGGAAAAACATGGAAATGGACAAAAGAATTGGAGAACGATCAGAATTTTAAAATATGCTATTAAAGCCTAAATAGGGAAGACTTTCAAGAAAAGAGTGATCTCAACTAAACTTACTGTGCTAATCATCTCACAATATATTATGTGTCAAATAATTGTTATACACCGTAATCAATGCAATGTTATATGTTAATTATATCTCAGTAAAACCAGAGACAAAAAGGAATGATCAGTAATGTTATATGCTTCAGAGACTAAAAACAAACTATTTTTTCAATTTAACAATCTGTTTAATCAAATTAAGATGGCATGAAGGTAAAATAGCAATTTGAAATAGTAAAGTTTAAACAGAAATTAATAAATTAGAATAACAACTAATCAATCTGAAAATAGCTTAAAATAATTGCCAAAAACATTCAAGAAAAAGCAGGAAAGTACAAATGAGAATTAGATACACTATTAAGATGGAGGGAATTTATTTGAATTATGAAGTAATACAGTGTAAACAAAAATTTTTCCTTAAAAACTTCATTTATAAGGCTAGTATATATAACCCTCATATTACAACCTGATAAAGACATCACAAAAGTAGAAAATTAAACCAGTCACAGCTCTGAAAATAAATATAAAGTTTAAATATTAACAACTGAAATTTATTCAGCAGATATTTTGAGAACTGATATGTGTCTGGTGTTATTGTAATAGATGTTGTGAACTCTGTCAAGTGGGTGAAGGGCATGAAAACAATCACTTTTACTATAAAACTTTTGTGGTGTAAATACAGCATGCTGTGGATTCTCATAATATACCTAAGATAAGCACAAGTTCTTTTGAAGGAAGTGGTAGCTGAGCTGAGTTGTAAATAACAACTAGGTGTTGGCCAGTGGATTACACAGGATACACACACACTCACACCCACACACACCCACCACTGAGGGCCCAAAGACCTAAGAGCATAGCAAGTTAATGAATTACCTTGAGTATAAGTAGGATAAGGGAGAAGCCTGAAGTAACAAGAATCGAATTATGAAGGGGTTTATCAGTTTTGCTTACTGGTTGAATTTTATTCTATAGGTGGTGGGGACCATTGAAGATTTTTAAGTCAGGAAATAACACCTGTGTGTTTTAGTAAGCTCACAGTGTTGCCATTTTGGAGAAGAGAGAAATAATTTAAGAGACCTAATAGTATCCTGAGTGATAAATGGTAAGGACTCAAACTAAGGCTATTGTAGTGAGGATGGAGAAAAGAAATTTAAAGATCAAAACAGCATAATTTATTGGTCTATTTGGATGTAAAGTTTAAGAAAGAGAGAAATCAAGAATGTTCATGTGTCCGGTTTTAGTATAATAGTGTTAAAGAAAAGTTATTCAATAATGGGGGCTTATTCAATGGGGGCTATAAGAATGGGTTTTTGTAGTAAGCAACAGAGATTGGACTCACCTCCAAATACAACAAAGAAATGGAATTGATAGCCAAGGAGCAGGGTGGGATTCAGTGGATAGAAAATTACTGAGAGGAAACAGCAGGGTTAAGGAGAGATTCTAGCTAAACCAACCTAGCAGAGTTCTTACTGAAGGCAAGAATATTACCTGGGAGTTGGGATAAGGGCGGTGGGGGTGAGCTGGAGGATGAGGAACCTACCTGATCACATATTGAGGATGAGAGATTCTGGTTAAAATGACTTAGCCGGATTCTTACTTTGAATATCCAATAGGCAGTTGGAGTTTAGAGATATATAGTTAGATAGATATTTCCTAGTATGCAGGTAATTAAAGCCAGGAGATCTCCCAAGGGTAAGAATGAGCGCTCTCCCAAGTGAGCAAATAAGAATTCAGCCAAGATCAGAATCCTGGGAAAACATCCACATCCAAAATATAATGGACAAAGAGAAACTTACAAGGGAGAATTAGTAGGACCTTCCAAAACTTAAAAAGACTTAGTAATTACTTTAGAAGTAAAATATCTTTAGACTGGAAGCAAAGCTTATAGCTTCAGTAACCTTAGTATTTAAAATAATTAGAAAGGCAGGTGGTATAGAAAAAAGTCCTTGGAGTTAGAACATCTAGTTTTGATTTCAGGGCACATGCTAGTTGCATGATCCTAAGTAAATAGCATTCTCCCCAGCCTACTCTTCTCACTTACAAAATAAGAAAGGAATGTCCCTTACCAGGGACTTTTGCTGACTGAATGAGAAGTATATGCAGGTTTCTTTATTAAGTGTAGTCATTTTACCATCCTATCTTTTGTCAAATAACAATAGCACCACTAAATTTTTCCCAAAACATATATATGTATAATTTTTTTTTAAATTTCACATATACGTAGAATCAGTCCTGTAAAGAATAATGTTAGCTTATTTATACATTTACTATTTTCTGTGTCCAGAGGGAAATATTTTCCTCTTGGTCTAACTGAAAAACATTTTGTGCTCATTACTAATATCAACTGGTATCAGCACTTGTCAACAGGAAATGAGCTTTAGAAACACTTTTTCTTGGTTTTAGTTTCAATAGATCTTAAAGCTCAAGCTTTAACAAGATTAAATTTGTTTATTCTCTTTATAGGAATGCATTAACTTTAACCAATTAACAAATGTTAGCCAATAAAATTCATATGAATAGTTCTCTGTAATATCCCAGAAAGTAAACACACAAATGAAAAAAACTAGATAACTGAAGTAGACAAAATCTAAAAACTAGAGAGCACAAATTATATATCTTAATAAAGTAATATAAAAACATTAATAGTATAATATTTATATAATAAATGAGAGTTAAAAAAAAATGTCCACAGCTAAGAGTGGAAAAACAGACATGGGTATCTTTATTTTACCGAAAATTACCCTACTATACCCCCTTGCATTTAAACATTACACATTACAAATTTCCTTGAAATTAACTTCTCTTTGGAGAATAATAAATTTTTAGGACAAATGATAGGTGAGTGTCCAAAAGAACTAGAAAAAATAACATGGTTCAATTACTTAATTGTTAATATAAAAGTTCTATAACTCATTAAAAATTTTTTGATGTAATAGTTACGATTTCTCACCCAAAATTTTATTCCCCAAGTTAAATACAATGATAACAGAAAGCAGGAGAAGTGTAAGAACTCTGAAAGAAGAAATTCAAAAGCTGGACGATCTTTACCAACAAAAAGTTAAGGTAAGAACTTTGCCATAGTTTGTGTAGGTTAGCCAAAGCTGTCATAATTGATTGACTAAGCACCTGTTCTGACATCAACCTGAAATCTTTAAGCTATATTCAATAACCTGTGTTTTAGTTTCATCTTCTCTTCCAAAGTTTATTGTAAGGAGTTATTTTATTTGTTCTTTTAAATGAGTTTTCCTGGACTTTAGCTATTTCACCATAGAACATGTTCATCGTTCCATCAGTGTTTTATACCTGCATATCTGATTCAGTATCCTTGTCAGAACAAAACATGTTTTAAAGACCAGTCCAAAGCATAATCTCTTCTACCTTTTTATGAAGATTTAGTGTTAAGTACTCCTAAACCTTAAACACCAATAAGGCCTTTGCATATGCCTATTAAGATTCATTGCAAACAATATCCTGGTCAAATTCCAGAGATCATTTACATAAAATTTAAAATGTGGGCAAAATAATAAGATTCATTTCCCACCCCCCCAACCCACCTTCTGGCCAGTGTTTTACTTAGGGAAGTACTCAAATGACTCTGTTCATTACCACTTATGTAATTTATATGAAAATTTTAAGCACACCAATATTTTTTACTTAGTTATACCAACAGAGTATTAGGATTTGAAAACTTTTCTCTTGCCCTATATTATATTTATAGCTTATACATTCTTAAGCAGTGTTAAATTTTTAGAAAATACACCACAATAATATGATCTACATGTAAAATATGAGACATTTGATAATAATTTTTGTTTTTTCATGTGTTTTCTGTGACAATACTTAGTTTTTTCTTTAAAGCACTTAAGTGAAAGTCTCTCATATTTTATTTTGAGAAACCTAGGAATTGATGAATTTTGGGCTACTTTGCCTGTACATTATTACTACATATGTGAAATAATGGCAGTATAAAAGTTATCCACATTTTTACTTATATAAAAGGCCTCTTTGATGCTCATTTAAAAAATATTTAAATCAGAGTATCATAAAATTTCCTATAGTACCGACTTGAAAATACTGCTGATTAAATTTTATACAGGGCTGTTGAAAAGTCACATGTTTACAGTATAAGATTCCCAAAGGAGCATTTTAATATCTCTTAAATGTAAAGTAGTAAGCATCCTGAGAATACAAATGATGATGCAACCTGATTTTTAAAAATGCTTTACATTTTTTAAAATCCACCTGGAGTATATAGAACGTGAATATCAAAAAACTATAACCATGACTTTATCCTGATAGGAAGCTGAGGAAGAGGACAAAAAATGTGCCAGTGAGCTGGAGTCCTTGGAGAAACACAAGCAGATGCTGGAGAGTGCTGTTAATGAGGGCCTCAGCGAAGCTATGAATGAGTTAGATTCTATTCAGCGAGAGTAAGTTCATCTCACCAAGATTTATTATAATGTTTATTTTTAGTTTAATTGTTTAACATTTCTATAAAACTAGATCTATGTTTATTTGCTTTAATCTATATTGGAGAGCTATTTGGGGGTTGAGGATGTAGTGACTAGAACTTAAGCAGAATAGCTTAAAACTTGACGATACTTTTCCTAAACAAATACATTCTGCTTTGAGTGTAGCTATTGCCCCCTCCATTTTTAGATTCAATTAATAAATGGCTTTTAATCCCTGAAAACAATATAAAATTTTAAGTCAGTTCAAATAATTTTGGCTATTTGTCAGTAAATTTTCATAAAATTCTACTAAGCTTTAATAAACTCTACTAAGCTCAGATTTTTAAGGTATATTTCCTAGAAATTAAGTATATCATATAATTATACTATAAATTATACTATAAATTAAACCATGTACTATAAATTATAGCCAGTGTGCTATAATGTAACATTCGCCTTCATAATAATCACTACACTGTACAAAATCTGCAGTGAAAATCAGAGGACTTATGGGGAAATTGTGATGGGGCACAACACTTAAAAACTCTGTCAGTGATATGTAAACAAAAGACAGGAACCTAATGAAAATGCTAGCACAATGGTAAACATGTTTAAGAAATATGTAAATACTATGATAAATAATGGCACCTTCCCTTAAAAAGGCCTGAAGTTTGGATGGGGAAATGGACATTCAAAGGGTTGCAACTTGTGAATTATTGAGGAGAGATAGAAAGAAGGTTATCTGAAATCAGATACAAAGTTGTAACACCAGATATGGATGCTTGTGCTTATCACATCTAACTAACTGAAAGAGGAGCCCATTTGAGGTGTGTACTTACGTTTATGTATTTTGTATTTTGTTATTTCTTTGCATCTGGATTCAGATGAGTACAGTTTTCTGCATTCACCTTGTATTTCTCAAGTAGCAAATTGGTATAAGCAAATGCAAAATTTGCATTATGCTCAAATTGCTACCTATATATCAATCCAGTTGAAATAAATACATGTTTCTAAACAAGCATTAGAGCAGAACTAACTGTATACTTTTGTTATATTTCTTAGAAGTTCTTCATTATCAAATTACACATTGTCAAGTTTTCCCTATTGGTTTCTCTTATAATCTTAAAACTTACAAAGGAAAAATGTTAGACATGATAAGTGATAATTGGAATTAAGATCAGTGACACACATCCCTTACTTATAGAAAATTCTGCCTTTGTGCAATTCTCTCATGCAAACTATATAAAATCAATATACTGAATCATTGATCTATAGGTTCTGTGTACATTTATATTAAAATTACTTTTTTTCAGTTTTAAGTGGCCTTCAAATAACTAAAAAAAAATCTTACTTTAGCATTGGAAGTACAACCCTTAAGAAAATCACAGCTCTTCATTTCTTCATTTGAAACCTAAGCATAGAAAAGTCAGTTGAAGGTGTTATCAACTTGCAGTTTATTTTGAATTTGAATGCCTAAAACTAAGACTCCTATTCTCCCATTCTAGCGTACTTAATGTTTTGCCCCTGAAAACATTTGTAAAGAGGTATTTCTACTATAAATGCTATCATGCATGCTAGTCATAGGAAAATATTTGATCAAGAATCAAGTTTACAATCTTATCAAAGACTTAGGTAAGACCATTTCCTCCCAGGCTTTGTAATGTTAAAGTGTGAGGTGTAGTTGCTGTTTTGTTTTGCTGCTTGCAAAGAATCTTTGAAAATGTTTTTACTTCTGTTTTAATGATTGAGAGCTGGACCTCTGATGGAGCAAGCAGCACATATACTAATCACAGCCTGGTTTTATTGAAAAGGAGAAGTACACTAACTAGAACTGCTATATTAGGTGTTTTTCCCTAAGTAACTCAAACAAGTTTTTATTCTACAGATACCAGCTAGTAGTGCAGACCACAACTGAAGAAAGACGAAAAGTAGGGAATAACTTGCAGTGCCTTTTAGAGATGGTTGCTACACATGTAGGGTCTGTGGAGGTAAGTATGTGAAGGTCTCTCCTAAATTCTAAGAAAGGTTTTTAAAACTTTGATATATTTCTGTTTTATTTCTATCAAA
The DNA here is from genome assembly GCA_003508835.1 of Eonycteris spelaea. Classification (NCBI taxonomy): domain Eukaryota; kingdom Metazoa; phylum Chordata; class Mammalia; order Chiroptera; family Pteropodidae; genus Eonycteris; species Eonycteris spelaea. The sequence goes on along the minus strand of PUFA01000127.1, from coordinate 2,353,305 downwards.
ATTAAATGATAAATTTTATTTCTTTCAAAAATATGATCTAGTATAAATTTGTCGGAAGAATCCTGGCTAGCAGTGTGGTAAGGGGACTCTTATAAAGTAATCTATTTTGTTCACAAAAACAATAAACAATATTGATTACATCAACAGCATATATTGTGTTGCACGACGTTCTACACACCGAAAATGTTTTAGTACTTTTAAAATTTCATTAAGATTAAGACGAAAGGGCATGTGTTATAACAAATATTTTTCCTTTCAATTTCATATAAATACAGAATAAAGTATTTCTGAAACATGAAGTTTACCTTATCCTCACCTTTTGCATAGATTGAAAATTCAACAATAAAACTATTCTTTCAACCTGCTGTACAGAACCCAAAAGCTCAAATAAATTACTAAACTCCAAAATTCCTGGATAATTTATTAGCTGATAATATATTTCCAGTTGTGAATGATTAAAGGAAAGAAAACGCATATATCACATTAACAGGCTTCCACGTATTGAAGCAGAGCATGTAATATCCTCCTTCCCCTCATCTCCCCTGAAGGACATTGAACTGCTACTTTCATACTTGCCATTGCTCCTCACTGCTTATTGCTAAAGGCTAAGAGAAGCACACTGCATACTACATACACCAGAAAACCTGGGTCCCACCCACTACTCCTAATTCAGCCACTTAATAGCTTCATAACCTTTCTTTAATGGATCCTTTTTCAGCCACAGACTAGAAAATGATTTGAGTGATAACCTTCTCACACTCTCCCAAAGGTGATGTGTAATAGTTCTGTTCTAGGTGCATAAAAGAAAAATTCATTCGTAATATACAATTTTGGCTTAGATTGAAAAAGTCTGCTTATATATATCATTTTGCTTCTTTTGGTCTTTACTTTCCTCATCTGTAAAATGAGATTATACTAAATAATTGTCAATATTCTTTATACCTCTATCTATTATAGATAACTATTAGTCTGACTTTAGTGTTAATCCAATAGTGATTTGTCACTACAGATTTATGTGAATGGTAACCACAACTATTAAAGTTTTAATCAGTTAATGTAAAATTAAGTTTGAAACGCTAATGATAGATTACTATTACTTGGTATTACTTTATATATACTTCAGTGTTGTTCAAGAAGATCAGACCAAATTCAAAACTTTCCAAGCACTTAATTTTGCACTACGAGAAATTCACAATTAGCCAGTGAAGTGTAGGAGCATAGTAAGTCAACCAATCATCATTTAAGCCTAATGTCAGGAAATTTATGAGTGATGAAATTGTACTAAAGAAAACAGACACATTTGGATCTAATGGTATCATAAGATGGTATATTTTTTCTATGGGACAAAGTGTTTCTTTGAGCATTTCCTGGGAGAGCCCTGTACAGGTCTAATACGTAGCTTGATATTCTAGACCAGAGGACAGCAAATTACAGCCTGCAGGATAAAATGTGCCTACAGCCTGATTTTGTGAATAAAGCCACTTCATTCACTTCCATACTATATGGCTGCTTTCCTACTACAACAGCAGGGTTCAGCAGGTGCAACAACACCCATCTGTCATGCAGAGCCTAAAATGTTATTAGTTGGTCTTTACAAAAAAGCTTGTCAACTCCTATTCTAGACTCCTACCTCAATGACGGGCACAAAAAAAAAAATTTTTTTTTTTTGGCTGTTTAGATGCTCCAAAATTTTTATAAAGTTATAAGAACCAACACATTGTAGTATTGATGCATTCAAACCAATCTTTCTGATTAAGAAAGAGTCCAGTTAATAGATGCATGGGCATCTATAGGAAACCAATATATGAGAGAGGTAGTATTACAGAATAGTGGGGGAAATTAATTGTTCAATTAATGGAGTTGGATTCCTACTAGACAGGAATCAGTTCCAGATGAATTAGGAAAATAATGAGGATAAATTTTTATCTTTTAGAAGAATTACAAGACTATTTTTACACTTCAGGAATTGTAAAGGAATTCTTAAATTAGATACAAAAAGTACAAACCACAAAAGATATTATATAAAAATTCGGTTTTATTAAAACTTAGATCTCTACATCTAAAGACATAGAGATTAGAAAGACAAGCTGCAAAATGGTAGAAGAAGCTTTTAAAAACAACTGGTAAAGGATTCAGATATATAATAACCTCTGAAAAGTACAGAAGGTGGGCAAAAGACTTGAATGGGAATTTCACAAAGAGCTAATATGGCCAATAAACATATGAAAAGATATGCCATTTCCCATCCTCAAAAAATTGGCAAAAAATTAAAGTTTTGATAATACTAAATGCCAGCAAGTATGTGGAGAAATAAGAGTTCTCATAGATATTGCTGGGGTTATAAATCAGTGTGACAATTTTAGAGAAAAATTTGGCAATTGCTAATAAAACTATGCAGTTCCACTCTAGGTATTTAATTAAATTTTTACACTGTCTGCTTAAGTACTGTACTTGGTTAAATAGTATTCACCCCAAAATACATGTCTTTCTGAAATCTCATAAATTAAGTTAATTTGGAAACAGGACTTTGTGGATGTAATTAGTTAAGATGAGGTCATACTAGATTCAGGTAGAACCTAAATCCAGTAACTAGTATCCTTATAAAAAGGCCATGTGAAGAAGGAGGCAGAAATAGAGTGACTCGGCTACAAAAAAGGAATGCCAAGAATAGCTGAGAACTGGTAGCAGCTGGGAAGAGGCCAAGGATTGTCAAGAATCACTAGAAGCTGGGAAGAAACAAGGAAGGATTCTTCCCTAGAGACTTCAAAGAGAGTCTAGCCCTGCCAACATCTAGATTTCAGACTTGTAGTCTCCAGAACTGTGAGAGAATAAATTTATGTTTGTTGTAATTTGTTATAATATTTGAAATGGTAAAAACCAAATAACTCGTTGTATTAGTTTCCTATTGGTACCATAACAAATTATCACCAATTTAATGTCTTAAAGCAACACAAATTTATTTTCTTATATTTCTGGTGATCAAAAGTCTAAATTGGGGTCTCTGGGCTGTAATCCTTCTAGAGACCACCTAGAGCACTTAGCTTGTGGCCTCTTCCTCCATCTTCAAAGCCAATAGCACAGCATCTTTTATCCTCTCTGTTCTCTCTTCTGTCCTTAGATCTTCTCTCTCCAACTGTCACATATTCCCTCTTACAAGGACCCTTGTAATTATGCTGGACCTACCAGGATAATGCGGAATAATCTTTTCTCGAAATCCTCAACATAATCATACTTGTAAAGTTTCTTTTGCTGGGAAGATAACATATATTTATAGGTTCTGGAGATTAGGACATGGACATCTTTAGAGAGGCTGCTTTTCAGCCTCTACCATGCCTTGAAACAAACAAAAATTCCTTAACAGTAAAAATGTATAAGTAAATGATATCATTCAATAAAATACTCTGTAGCAGTATAATGAATAAACTGTAGCTAATGCCATTAACATGAATGAATCTTCCATGTTGAAAAAATAAATCATAGAACATTACATTTAAAGTCATTCAATAATATGAAGGTTAAAACCAGGTACCACTAAACTACTATATTATTTAGAGGTGGAGTGTGTATGGTGTTTGAGTAAAGTATAAAGAAAAGTACCATTATCAAGAGATGGTTGTCTTTGGAGATTGAAAAGGGGATATGATTAGGGAAAGGGCACAAAGGGGCCTACACGGTGACACAGAGAATGTTCCTTTTATTCCTTTTCTTACAAATGTCTGTAAATTTCACCATCAACACTTTAAAGATATTAATGCCTTTATATTAACAATTGCTAATTTCTTCCACTTAGAAACATCTTGAGGAGCATATTTGCTAAAGTTGATAGAGAGTATGAAGAGCACATGTCTGAAGATCTCTTGGAAAATATTAGAGAGTTTGGAGATAAGTATAAGAAGAAAGCTGCTCTAATTAAGTCTGCTGATGAATGAGATAAAATATCATCTAAGCAAGAATTTTTAATTAACAGTGTAAATTTTGAAAATGTTCTTTTGTAGATTAGAAAAATCTCTAACATATCCTGTACCCCTCCTTACAATAAGTATCATGGCCACATTTTCTCATGCCTGTAAAATATTTTTATAGCTTTTATAAATCTAGTTCATTAACTTAAAGTATGTATAACCTGAAATTATGATAATTTGTTGGTTTGCTAACCTTAGATGTGAAGGACCAATTATATACCAAAAATGTTATCAGTAAAGTGTCTTTTCCCTGATTTCTCTGCCTAACATCAGATGGTTAGAAAGATATTTTGATCTAAACCAAGTCAACAAACTAACTGTGGTCCAAGTCCAGTCATACCCATTCATTGACATATCAACTATGACTGCTTTCGCACTACAATGGTAGAATTTAGTATAAGGACAGAGACCATATGACCCACAAAGTCAATAATGTCTACTATCCGGTCCTTTACAAAAAAAGTTTGCCAAATCCCTGGTATATACTATACAAAGGTTGGTACTACTGTTCAACTGAAAAACTTTCTTAATGAATCTGGACCAAGAAGCTAAAGTTCTTTCTGGCTCTTGCCATCTGTACTCTGAAATAAGCAAAAGATATGGAATGTGGAGCCAAAAGAAATAATAAATATATCTAATTGAACCTCTTTTTAGAAATGAATTCATTTTATAGAAAAGTTCTGGTTTGCCTCAGATCACACCTCTTAGTGGTGGAAGCCACACAGGAACTTAATTAGTACACTGTTGAGTACAGACAAGAACCATGAAATATGAATGTGCTGGATGGCAAGACAGGTCTAAGTTGTTAGGAAACTCCTCCTTAAAAACTGAATTAACATCTGCCTTCAAGTTGAACTTTCATTCTTCAAACTTTATTCCAATCTAATGCAACTCATAATGAATAACATGGTAAAATAGAAATCTATATACTAAATCCAAAATGGAATTCTAGCAAAGCTTTATGAAGGGAGAGTATTCAGCCTGAAAAAGTGGAATGAACAAAGATGAATCGTAGGTGGGAGATAAATAACAGGGCAAGATTAATAGTTACCAATGTATTCAAGAATCTTGACTGCTGACATCTAATAGGACTTTCAGTGATAGAAATATTCTATCTGCACTATCCAGTGTTGTACAGCCATATGTTGTTGACTGCATACTCGAATGACATATAAGTGACAAAAAACAGAAGAGCTTTGCCACTGAAAACGTCATGGGAACAGCAGTGGCATCACCTAAACCCCATTATATACTCTTAGCCCCACACCAAATATACTGAATCAGAATCTGTACTTTTATACTTTATTGACTTTAATTGTACATATTTAAGTTTTTTGTAAGTTTATATATATATGTACATATATGTATATATACATTCATAAAATCTCAACAAGCTAGTGAATATATTTCATCACCAGTAAGTTTTTTCATGTTCTGCAATTCTGTCTTGCCCCTACCTAAAGCCACACACGCACCTCTAGGCAAGCACTGATTTTTCTGTTGTTATAGATTAGTTTACATTTAAATAGAATCATATAGTATGTATACCATCATGGCTTATATCAAAATATTTTGAGAACCATATTGCAATCACTGTATATCAGTAATTTGTTCCTTGTTATTGCTGAGTAGTGTCCCATTATATGAATATATTGAGTTTACCAATTTACCTGTTGATGGACATTTAAGATGTTTATAGTTTTGGGTATTACAAATAAAGTCATTATGAACATTCACGTACAAGTGTTGTATGGACATATGCTTTCTTTTCTCTTGCATAAACACCCAGGAATTTATATAGAATAGGTGTAATTTAACTTTTATGAAACTTAGAAAATGTTTTCTAAAGTGGTTTACCACATGTTCCTATCTGCAGTATGTGAGAGTTCCAATTGTTCCACATTTTTACCCACTCTTGGTATGGTCAGTCTTTTTACTTTTAGCCATCCTAAGGATATGTGGTCCATCTCATTGCGATACTAATTTGCATTTCCCTAATGACCAGTGGTGTTAAACGTTTGTCTTTTCATGTGCTTGTCAGCCATATATCTTCATGGTGAAATGTCTCTTCAAATATTTGCCTATATTTTTTCCCATATTGTTTTCTTATTACTGATTGGCAAGAGTTTTTATATATTCTAGATATAAGTACTTAGATACATATTTTGTAAATATTTTCTTCCAGTGACTCAACTTTTATTTTTTCATAGTGTCTTTTGAGGTGCAAAAGTTTTAAATTTTGATAAAGCCAAATTTATTGTTTTTTATGCTTTCTGCATTTTGTGTAGTATTTAAGGAAACTTTGCCAAGCTCAAGAAATCTTTAACAGCATCACTATGATGATTTTCACCTATGTTTTATCTAGTTTTATAGTTTTGACTACTGAATCAGAATTCAAATCTGCATTTTTGAAAGGTCCTCAAGTTGTTCATATGTCCTTTAAAATAATGAGATGCACTACTTTAAAAGATATCACCCATTAGTCAAATATTATCCATAACGTAATACTATTTAATAGTTTGGAATGACAGAAAAATTCACTAAGTTCAAAGTGATAACCCAAGCACAACTTGTAACATGTTTAAGAGACAAAAATGATCAGTGTACTTAACAGAGCACTCTTCACTTAACATTTTTTACCTCACTCTACAAGTTTTCTTCTGAATTCCTATGGACATGCTTTTGTCTTCAGAGCTACCACTATTGAGGTAGATATGATTTTAGTTACAAATTCCAAGAATCCTAGAGTTAGAAGACTTTAGATATATACAGTTCAACCTCCCAATGAGGAATACCTCCCTTTGCATTTTGTATGTGGTTACCTAATCCTTGTTTAAATACTTTTGATTGATAGAACTTTTAAATTACCATTACTTCAAAGTGTTTGATAGTTGAACAATCTTGCTTGCCAGGACGTTTTATCTTAAATCTGCTTCCATTAACTTCTTTGAGTTCCATTTTTGTCATAGAATAGTTGGGTTATTATAGTTTGCAGTTCCATTTAGGGATATCATTATCTATTATCTTATGTTGAGCCTATGTTTGATTAAATCAATCTTTTCCCAATTGTTTTAATCTTTGTTATTTTATCTTGTTTTCAGTGTCACTGCTTTAAGCCTTTTCTATGTAGACTTTCTTTCATTTTTAATTTTTGAAATAATTTGTCTTTAAAAAGTTGTAAGACTATATATAAATGATCTTCACACAAATTCCCTAGCTAGTTTTTCACTAAATTTATTTACCATTCTCTCCCTTGCCCTATTTATTTATTTATTCATTATGTTGACTCACTTGTGAGTAAATTGCAGACATGATACCCCTTTACCTCTAAATATTTCAGTGTATATTTCCTAAAAACAATGACAATCTCATATAAGACAATTATCAAAATCAGGAAATTAATATTGGTACATTAGTATCTAATCTACAGAACTTATTCAATATTGCAAATTGTACCAATAATGTACTTTTATTAAGAGTTTTTTTTGTTTTTCTGGCCCAGGATCCATTCCAAGAGTACACATTTCTTTAATTGTCATATCTCTTGGATTTCCTTTATGTCAGAACAGTTCCTCATTCTGTCTTTAACTTTCACGGCCTTAGCATTTTTGAAGAATTTAGTAATTTTTAGACTTCCTTAATTTGGGCTTAATGTATTTTGACTATATAGAGTATGTGTTATTTGCTGGACACCAAAGAAGTGATGTTACATTATTTTTTAGCACATTGCATCAAAAGGTGCATGATATTTATTGGTCCCATTAATATTAACTATAATCACTTAATTTTGGAGGTAGCACCTTGTTTGGAAGTTTAATTGGAGGCAGATTTTAGCCCAATATAAGATAAAATTTTCTGGCAAGTAGGGTGGTTTAACCACCAAATACTTAATGACAATTTGGAAGCAGTTCTATCATTCAAAGTATTTAGATAAGGGTTAGAAAAATATAGTATTCTAAGTTACTATTTTACCTTTGTAATTAAGAAGTAGGGAGAATAACTTTGTAAGTATATTATCAAGCTTTCTCATAATAATTTAATATCTGTCTTGAATAAATTTTTACTATGATGGTTGCGTAAAGTGATTTTTATTGACATAATTTACATATACCATTATATAAATTTCAAGTGTATATATTAAAAAATAAATCACAATAAGTCTAGATAACATCCATCACCACATATAATTACAAACATTTATTTTCTTATGATGAGAAATCTTCAGCAACTTTCAAATATACAATACAGTATTATTAACTATAACCACCATGCTGTACATTAAATGATATTTGAAATTTCTAGTTATGGTAATTTTATGTGCCAAAAAGAAATTTTTAATTTCTAATTCTGTTATTCATTTCCTCTACATTAGTCAGTTGACATTCTATTGTAAGGAAGAACTTTACCTTCTCCCACTAGTTATGTGAGCACAAACCCGTGGGTTCTTTTTAATCAATGGGTTGTAATCTGTAACTATTATTACTTATTTGCTGTTTAAATTGCCCCAGATTTGATGAGTAGAAAGCTCCTTCAGGCTGGCTCCTGTATCCTTTTTGACATTTATCCATCCTTCTTTGAGCATTTCCTTGCTTTCTGGCAGAACAAGATGTTCTAGGCCCATTCTGTACTTTCCTTGCTCCATTTCTGGAGTCATCAGGTTTTTTCAAGGATGACTGGTCCCTTTCAGTGGACAATAAGATTTAGAAACCAAAATCTGAATACTATGTGTGTTCATTGCTTCTAAAGTGCCAATGCTTTCAATCCCTCTCCATGGACAGAGCTAGAAAATATAAATATTAATAAACATACCTACAACTATAATTTTAATTCTGTGTGGATATATTAAAAACTATGCATTCATAGTGATAACTCCAGTTCCAGTCCAACACCACACAAGTGCTTGATCATGCGGACCAGAACATAGGCTTAATAAGCAAGAATGCATTGGTTTTAGGAACACATTTTTTAGAATAAAGGATATAACACCATGGAAAGGACCCACAGAGGATGGGATAAACTCACTATTGCGTGACCCTTATGAAGCTGGATAATATGATGGCTAACTCTCAGCAAAGTGGAAATGTCTGAGTTACCTAGGCAGAGAGTAAGAGGAAGGAATAAAAAGGCTGAGGGAAGAGAGCATACTGTGATACATAATAAAAAGCCAGAAAAAGCCCCCAGTGTTCCACAGGAGGACCCTGAGGACACTGCATGCATTAAGGCCAAGAAGACTGCCCTTAGGATAGGGCAGCAGTATCACTGGGAAGTTCATTGGTGGCTCCTGCATAGGCCAAGATGACTGTGGTTAGAGACAGGCACAGAGCTGAGCTTGTGAACATCCGTGGGGATGATGGAGCTCTGAAGTAACAAAAGGCAGAAGGCTGCTCACAGTGATGGCAAGGGCAGAACAGTCAAAGGGGTCAATCTGAAGAAGTCGTGGGGGTAGTTAATGGAGATGCTGTCCTTAGAGGCAAAAAAGAAAGACAATATGTTAACTCTCCCACCCTCTGTCATAGTATAGTCCAAAGAAATTTGAACATTACACTCATCCAACAAGGGTGAGGGATTTTTTTTATCTTGTTTTGTTATTTTATAATGGACTATGTGTAGAGCAGTTTTAGGTTAACAGAAAAATTGAACACAGGTGCTTTTAATTCTATAATCAACAAACAGCAAAATGTTCAATCATAAATCTAACGGTGGTCATCCCTACAAAAATCCTTTGCTCAGTTCCCAGGTGACTGATGAAGCAGTTGAATCTCTAGAAGGAAGGACCTAGCAAGGACCTTGGCAGTGCACACTGTGATGAATCCTCTAGCTCTTCAAAGAGACCTGCCGTCACTTGAGCAATGGTAAACTGTGAAAGGAGACTAACTAGATAATTTTAGGATTATTTGACACAGGATCTGAGTTGACAATGACCAAAAGCACACCACAGCCCCTTTATTAGAGTGGAGACTATGAGGACTAAGTAACTGATAGAATCCTGGTGAAGATCTGGCTAACAGCATATCCATTAATCTGTGGACCAACCCAAAGATTATTTCCTCAATCCTCAGATACATAGTTGAAACTGATATACTTGGGATTTGACATATACTCTACATTGGGTCCCTGGTATGCAGAATAAGAACTATTACAGCGAGGAAAGCCATATGAAAACTGCTGAAACTGCCTGCTTGACCAGTATAGTAAATAAAAACGACATACCAGGGAGGATGGCAGAGATTACTGATTATTGAAGACCTAAAGGATTCAGAGGTGGTGAGCCTCATTATATCTTCATTTAACTCACCAGTCTGGCTCTTTTAGAAAACAGGATGGGTGCTAGAGAATGACTGGGGACTACCACAGACTTAACCCAGTAGTAGCCTCTATTCCATCTACTATTCCAGATGTGGTATCATTGCTAGAGCACATTAATAAGGCCTCAAGTATGCGGTATGCAGTCATTGGTTTGGTGATTATATTCTTTACCATGGCAATTAGAAAAGAAGATCAGAGCAGTTTGCATTATTGTGAGATAGACAACGGTATTCATTAATAGTCATTTACAGTGTTTGTCACAGACTACATTAACTCCCTTGCCTTCTATCATAATATATCTGGGCCACCTGGATAGTATACTGATCCATTACATCAATGACACCTTGATTGGACAAGATGGCTAAAAGCTACCTAGGATGCTGGTGGTATTGGTAATCCCTAAAATGATTCAAGACCTACCACTCCAGTGAAGTTTTTAGGAGTCTGATTGTTAGGAAGATGCCAGCATATCACTTCCAAACCAAAGACAATCTGCTTCATCTGGCATTCCCCATCATATGAAAGAAATACCAAAAACCTGGTAGATTTATTTGAGTTATGGAGACAATACATTCCACACATGGGGATTTTTTTCCACCTCATATATTAAGTGACCTGAGAGGCTTAAGTGAGGCCAGGAACAGCAGGTCCAGGCAATGGTGCAATTGGCCCTGCTTCGAGAGACATACAATACTGCAGATCCTATGGTGTTGGAAAAGATATACGATGGAGCTTATGTAAGTTCCGGTGAGAATCAAGTGGCAGTTCTCTGTGATTCAAGGGTAAACTCATACCATCAATGCAGAGTAGCACATACCCTTTGAGAAACATCTTGACCTGTTATAGGGCCTTGGTAGAGACAGACGCTTGACCATGGGACATTAAGTGACTGCATATGGAGCTTCCCATTGTGACCCACCAAGTCATAAAGTCAGACAGGCCCAATGGTACATGTAGGATCAATTTGGGCACAAAGAAGCTGCCCAACCAGGCAGTTAAGGCCCTCATGTCACCACCAGTTGCACCAGTGCTCCTGCCTGTTTTCACCTGTAGACATAAAGGGTCCCACATAACCAGCTGAAAAAGGAGGAAAAATCCCAAGGTTTGCTTATAGATGAGTCAGTTTATATGTGGGGTCCTAAGGGAAAATACTCATTAGGTGCACTGCAGCCACATTCAGAGGTAGCCCTGGAAGACCGCCAATGGAAGATTTTCCTAATGGGCATTACTGGGAGTGATGCACCTGGTCGTCCACCTTGTGTAGAAGGAGGAGTGGGCTGAGATGAGAATATATATAGATTCGAACACAGTGACAATGGCTTGGCTGTCTGGCCATGGCCTAGAAGGCAGGATACCAAGTTATCTGGGGTGGAGCCATAGAATGAACATATGTGAGTGGGCACCAAGTGTGAAGATCTTTGTATCAATGTTAACACCCACTGGAAAACATCTAGTACAGAAGAGGCATTGACAAAAATCACTTGGTCAATTGAAGTTAGACAGAACTGATGTGGTGGGCACCTGAGGGGAATAGCCATGCTGTCAGAGATGGAAGCTCTGTGTAGGCCCAATAGTAGGACTTTCCAGTTCCCAAGATTGATCTATTTACTGCTACCCGTGAATGTCAATCTTGTCATCAACAGAGATCACACTGAGTCCTGATTCAGCACTATCCTTGGAGGAGACCAGCTGACCAGTGGGTGGCAAATTGACTATATGAGGCCCTGTCCATCCTGGAAGGTCCAGTGTTCCACTCTCTCAAGGATAGACACCTATTCTGGGTAAAGGGTTTGTCTTTCCTGCCTGTAGAGCCTCAACCAGCACCACTATCTTGGCCTTATGGAGTGCTTGATCCAGAGGCATGGAATTCCAAACAGATAACTACTAATCAGTGAAAGAAATGTTGACATGAACTCATGACCATGGGATCTACTGGTCATATCATGTACAGGAATACCCAGAGGCCTTCTATAGTGCCTTCTAAGTGTGCAACTGAAATACCAACTTAGAGGAAACACTCCAAAGAGATAGAGCCCCTCCTTTAAGACACAACATATTTATTAAATCAGAGATCTCTGTATGGAGGTGTGTCCCCAAAAGGAAGGCTGTGTGGGAGCGGAATTCGAGGGTTAGAAACAAGTGTTCCTCCACTTGTCATCACTCCCTGTGACCCATTGAAGATTTTTATGCTTTCCACCCCCCGACTCTGCAAGGTTAGAACATCCTGTTCCCATTGTGGACCCATTCTTGCCAAGGGACACAGATATAGTCTCATTGCACTATCAATTACAACTGCCACCAGGACACTTTGGACACCTTAGCTCAAGGAGCAGCAGGAGAGTAAAGGAGCCACTATCATGAGAGGGACAAATGACCTGGCTCGACAGGAGGAGTTGGAGATGCTTTTACAAGTGGTAGCAGAGCCAGGTGATCCACTTGGGCACCACTTAGATGCCCCTACCCCATTGTAATCATGAATGGATGGTTCAGTTTTGGGGCGCAGCAACCCCAACTGAGAAGGAAATGACTATCATGTATTCAGGTCCTTTGTTGTGAAAGCTTGAATCACAGCACCAGGTAAGCCCAGGTAATAGTTGAGGACAAGGAGAACTTCGAATGGACAGTGGAGGAGGAGAGGATGAGTACCAACTATGGCCCTGAGATCAACCACTACCTCAGAGACTGCTGTTCTTCCCACTAACCTTACTCTTTCATTCCCTCAGGAAGAAATGTGCATGAGAACCACAGAGGAGTTAATCCCTAAACCTGTGTGAAAAGTAGACTTGTGTCACGCAAGGGGTAAATGGGAGAAGTTGTAAAGGCTGTGCCTTATAGAACTCCTGCTACAGGGAGAGCATTGACTTTGGCTCAAGAACCCCTGACAGCTTTTCCAAAGCTCACACTATCATCCAACTTCTCTCCTCCCTCTTCATAGCTTTGGAGTCCTTGACTCCCTCTCTATTTCCTTTCACATAGCCTTTTCCCTTAATAAAAATCTGGCACGTTTAATCCCATCGTGGCTTCTGCTTCTAGAAGGACTGTGACGAACATGATTTATAAATTACATTATGGAGATTCTTTATCATCTGGTTGTGGTTTCAGCGTAAGAAAGGTATTAATTTATACATATTTACACAACTTGACACTATTTATGAGTTGTTTATTATTCAGTTTTGCTGTTGTTGAGTCACTTGAGTTTTCCAGTTATACAGTCATGATGCCTGTAAATACTAATAGTGTTCTTTTTGTCTAATTGTATTGGTCAGCAAATCAAATACAATATTAAATATTTGTGAGAGTGGTTATCCTTGTCTTGTTTTAATTTTAAAGGAGAATGTTTGATGTGTTTTCCCACTAATTATACCAGCTTTTGTGATGAATTAGATATATCATCTAAGAAAGTACCAATTTTTTCCTTATTTTATTAAGCTTTTTCTTAGTAATGATTGTCAAATTTTTTAAAGCATCTGTGAAATTTAACCTATTATTTTTCTCCTAATATTTTCATGTGATTGGTTTCCAAGCACATAAACATCCTTGCATTCCAAGAATATGTCCCACTTGGTCATAATGTATTCATTTCTTTTTTTTCTTTTCTTAGATTTTTTTATATGCTACTGTATTCTCTGTGTTAATATTTTATTTCAGATTATATTTTTACATTTATGTTCATAAGTGAGATTGGTGGTCTGATTATATTTTGTCAGGTATTGGTATCAATACTATATCACATCAGAGAAAAAAGCTAGACGTTTCCTTCTTTTTAAAAATTTCTCCGGAAATAATATTAGTATTAGCATTAGAGTTGCATGCTTTTAAAAGTTTAATAGAATCCCCACCTGCGTGTGCTACTTTCTGCGGACATAGCTCTTTAAGAACATTGCCTATTTCTTCTACAGAAATCAGTTTAAGCATTTGTTTTTATTCTCTTCTATAGTTTTTTTTTTTTACTAAATTTATTGGGGTAACATGGTTAATACATTATATAATATTCAAGTGTACATTATAATTTGAAATCTGTATATTCTATTGTGTCTTTACCACCCAAAGTCCAGTTTTCTTCAGCTTCCATATATTTGATCCCTTTTACGCCAACTATTTTCACCCTCCTTCCCACCCCCACCCTCTGATAACCACTAGTCCATGTCCATGTGTCTCTGTTTGTCCTGTTCATTTGTTGCTTTTACATTTATATCCCACATATAAGTGATATCATGTTATTTTCAATATGTTCAGTATGGCTTATTTTGCCTAGCATGATTATCTAGAGGTTGATTTTACTTCCCTAGCTTGTTATTTCATTTTTCAACTCTTTCAGTGTGTTATTTATCTCTCCAGAAGCTCTATTTGGTACTATTTGAGGGTTTCAATCTCAAACTCATTCTGCTCTTGTTCCAGTTGTTTTTTAAATTCCTGAAACCATTGATATAATTCGTTTTAGAATTCACCGAGTTTTTTCAGAAGTACCTAATTGATTTCTCTGTCATTTAAGTTGCATATTTCTATGTCTGTAAGCTTTTTTCTGGAGATTTTTCTCTTTCTTTCTGAGATACCTTGTCCCCTTGGTTGTTCATGGTGTTTAATGGACTATTTCTCAGCCTCGGCATTAATGTAAATGTATTCTGCTTTTTTTCCAAAAGATTTATTATATAATGGTCCCTAGCCTGTTGCAAAAAAGGTATTTTTCTTTTTGGTGTCCAGTATGTGGCATTAAACACTTGGATCTCTGCTTTATATAAAGTCTTAATAATATATTTTTACATAGATAGATAGATAGATATTTAATCACGCTCGCTAACCTTAGTTTCAGTTTCTGTCAGTGTTAGCAAAGTTTTGGTAGTGTTTCCTTTATTTCCCTGGTGTTCTGCAGTCTCAGAGGGTATGTCGGGAGGGGCCCTCTGTGTTGGGGATGGGTGATGCTGCTCAGCCTCAGTTTTGCTACCAGGGCCAGTAAAAATCAACTGTTGTTTCTCTGCTGTCCCCACCTTTCTGTTATCTTCATTTCTCTCCCTTCTGCCCTGATGACGGACACTGCTGTTGGCCATGAGGAGCTCACAGCTCTTCTAGGCAGAGCTGTTCAGGGAACTTGCCACACCTCCCCTCTCCCTCCTTCTACAGGGAGCTCTGGCTGCAAGAGGCAGCTTTTTCATTTCTCTCGGTCCACCGCCTGACACCCAGTGCTCTGACCTGTGGTAGCTCTTATGTGCAGATCCCATGCTCAGATGTGCTGCTGTGCAATTTGGATGTTTTTGTTGAATTTTTGATGTTTGGCTTATTGTCATTTCAAGGGGAGAAATCCAGGGATGTCTGTCACTTCCGCCATGCTTCTGATGTCACTCCATAATCCTTTTATTGATTCAAGTTGTTTTCCTGGGATATCTCTTTTTCTCCTACTGAATGTTTTGACACCAAGTGATACCACATGGAGAAAAGTCTTATAAACACCCATGAAAGTCAGCAAGGTATAAAGTTAAGAGTGAAGTTCTAAGTCAAACTGCCTTATTCCCACTCTGCCATTTTCTAAAGAACTTTACCATTTACTATTGAGAACTTAGTAAAATTACTTAACCTTTCTGGTTCTCAGTCTATCCGATAAAGTAAATAAAAAATAAGTAAATTATGGAAATCTTAGTAATATAATTGATATGGTTGATTTGATTAATAATCAAATTATATGTCCTAAAAAGAGAATCACTTTTCTTTCAGTTGCCTGTGAACATTTACAGAAACTATTAAGCCACAAAGTAAAACCTCAGCAATGTCTAAATAGTAAAGAGCTAAGATATCATTCTTTGGTCACAATGCAATATAATAGAAATTAATAAAAATTAAGGGAACAAAATTCTATCTATGTTTAGAAATAATTCAAGAACTATTGTTATTTTTTATTTCCGCACTGAAAACAGTCAGATTTGCTTCAGCCTCAAAGAGCGTGTTTATATAAAATTAAATTAATGCTGGCAATGAGCTGCATTTTTTTCTAAAGGGGAAATGGGTCAATTCTTTAAGTGATAACAACAATTTTTTTATTTTCTATCATCAGGTTAGAACATTAGGTGCATTAGAACATGTCATTGTGTGAGGAAAGTCAAAAGCTTAAACAAACAGAAAAGAAAAAAATGTGGAATATTACTAAGGTAGAACCTATAGGAAAATTCATAGTCTTACATACTTACAGTAAAAAAAAAAAAAAAAGAATTAAGACAAATTAATTAAGAATCTAATTCAAGAGGGAGTTCCAGTCAAGATGATAAAGTAGATAAATGCTGTGCATGCCTTTTCCCATGACAGCATTAAAACTGCAACTAAATTATGAAACAGTCGACATAGACAAAGAGCTGAAGACTAGCTGAACAGAACTCCTATAACTGGGGATATAAAGAGGAGACTGTAGCGAGACTGGTAGGAGGGGCAGGGGTGTGAAGTGGGCTGGTCCCACACCCATGTGTAGTGGTTGAACATCGGAGAGATATCTTGGCCATGGAGACACCCCTGGAAAAGTGAAGGTCTCCAGCCCCACACCAGGTCTCCCCACCTCAGGATTCAGTGCTGGGAAGAGGAGTCCCCACAAAATCTGGCTGTAAAAATCAGTGGGGATTCCAACTGTCCAGGTGGAATGGAAGGCAGCTGAAAACCCAAGCATCCCTTAAAGGGGTGCTTTAGGGATATAGACTCACTCCCTCGCAGGCACTCACCCTGGGCTCGGGTGGAAGGACAGCAGCTCGGAAAGGTGCCAGAGACTGAGTTGTGTGGCATCGGGGCGAGGGCGGAGGATAGCTGCCATCATCCCTTTGTTGAGCCCTCCTCCTGTGCAGCCTTTATGCAGGTGCCATCTTGTCTCTGTCGAGCCCTCCGCCCACACAGCTAAATCTAAATTTGCATTGACTTGGTGAAGTCTGCTCACTTACCGTGGTGACACCCTGGGACCTTGCCCCATCCAACTCATAAATTGCGGGAGGCATATTTGTGGCTATGCAACACACTCCACCCTGCCCTCTTGGCAAGAGGCTCTTTCAGCAGCAATCAACAGGCCTTGGCTCCTGCACCTCTAGAGACAACTCCGGTGGCAGGCAACCAACCAGTCCTGACCTGAGCTGCAATATTTCTTAAACAAATCTCAGGGGGTTTATAGGCCTGATGTAGGCAGTGGCTTGACCCAGTGTGATCTGAGACTTTTGCGAGTGGCCACAGGCTCATCATTGGTACCAAATCTGAATCTGCACTAACTGGTGAATAGCACTCACCCCCCTAGTGACTTCCTAGGACTATGTGTCACCTAAGCTGTATACCACTTGAGGCCCTTTTAGCTGCTGAACCTTATAGGTAGCTGTCAGATAGCCTCAGGCCTCGGGATGCCCTGGGCCATTTGCTAAGCTGCTCCAGGCCTGATACTGGTGGTAGCCAGATTGGTTCACATAATGGTCTCCCCCATGTGTCTCCAGGCCCAGCACAAACAGCAGCTAACCACTATTGCTTTGTAGCTCCTACTAGTAGCCCTGGGAAGGTCACAGGCAGAGGCCGACTTTGGCCTACATGGGAGCCCCTCCCAAGGGACCCCAGAACAAATACATCTAGAGACTGGCATTAGACTACAACAGAGCGCTACCTGGTTAGCCTCACAAGCAGTACATCTAAAAGGTAGTCTCAACAGGCACATGAGCCCACTGGGGAAATCCAGTTACTCTGTGAGGTCAACTCTCACACAGTAGCTCATACCATATGCGTAAGACCAATTCTCACAGCCAGTCATCCTGTGTGTCAGTCTCGCCGACTGACTTGCCAACAGCAATGAAGGCTTAAATAATAATAGAGAGTGCACAAAAACCACATAGGGGACACTCCTGGATCTGGCACAGGTGATCAGGGAGACTGAGCTACGGTGCCATACAGGGCACCTTATACAAGGCAGCCCTCCCAAGATTGGGAGACATTGCAAATCTACCTAATCCATAGAAACAAACACAGAGAGGTGGTCAAAAGGAGAAAACAAACATGCCATAAATGAAACAAAAGGAGAAAACTCCAGGAAACCTACTAGGTTAAATAGATGCAAGCTACATACTGGATACAGAGTTCAAAACACCAGTTATAACACTCAGTGAACTTAGGGAAGATAGATGAGCTCAGCAAAAGGATAGTGAGCATTAAAAAAGGACATAAAAACCATAAAAGCTCTTTTGCTTGGACCCATGGTGCTGGCAGGATGGGCAGGTGTTGCAGCCTTCATACTGCCAGGAAGCTCCAGAGCCTTTGACAAGATCAGAAGTATCATGATAAACAGTACAAGGAAGCCCATTTGTGAAGAACACTGAAGGCCAAGTCTTTTGGAGGCACCTCCCACACTAAGGAATTGTGCTAGAAAATGTAGGGGTTGAAGTCAAACAGCCAAATTCTGCCATCAGAAAGTGTGTCAGGGTCCAGCTGACCAAGAATGGCAAAAAAAAAAAAAAAAAAAAAAAAAAAATTCACAGCCTTTGTACCAATGATGGTCATTTGAATTTTACTGAGAAAAATGATCAAGTTCTGGTTGCCAGATTTGGTCACAAAGGTCATGCTATTGGTGACATTCCTGGAGTTCGCTTTTACGTTGTCAAAGTAGCCAATGTCTCTCTTTTGGCTTTATACAAAGGCAAGAAAGAAAAACCAAGATCATAGTTTTGATAGTAAAAACACAGCAATAATAAATTTTCATATGCTGAAAAAGACCCATAAAAAAGAACCAGTTAGAAATAAAGAATATGATAACTGAAATGAAGAATACACTAGACAGAATCAAATGTAGAATAGATGAAATAGAGAGCAGTTTCCAACCCCTGGACTGGCACTGGTCCGTAGCCTATTAGGAACCGTGCTGCACAGCTGGAGGTGAGTGGCGGGTGAGCTAGCAAAGCTTCATCTGTATTTGCAGCTGCTCCCTAGCGCTGGCATCACTGCCTCAGTTCTACCTCAGATTATCAAGCATTAGATTCTCATAGAAGTACTGGCTTCTGGTGCCAAAAAAGTTGGGGACCACTGAGTAGAGGATCAAAAACAGTGATTTCAAAAACAAGACAGCAAAAACACCCAATCAGAATAGCAAAAAGAAAAAAAAGAATCCTGCCAAAATAAGGAAAGTTTGAGAAACCTTTAAAACAACAGCAAGCATAACAACATTTGTTTTATAGGGGTACCAGAAGGAGAAGAGAGAGGGAGCAAGGAATTGAGAACCTATTTGAAGAAATAACGACTGAAAACTTCCCTAACTTAGAAGAAGAAAAAGACCTAAAAGTCCAGAAAAAGCAGAGAGGCCCAAAGAAGATGAACCCAAACAGGCCGACACCAAGACACATCATAATTCAAGCACCAAAGTTTCCAGACAGAGAATCCTAAAAGAAGCAAGAGAAAGGCAGCCAGTTACCACAAGGGAGCTCATATAAGGCAGTCAGCTGAGTTCTCAACAGAAACTTTGCAGGTCAGAAAGAATTTGCATGAAATATGAAAAGTGATGAAAAACAAAAGCCTTCGACCAGAGGACTCTACCCAGCAAAGCTACCATTTAGAATCAAAGGACAGATAAAGAACTTCCCAGATAATAATAAGCTAAAGGAATTCATCACTGCCAAACCAGTATTACAAGAAATGTTAAAGGGATTTCTTTATGAAGGAAAATTTTTTAAAAGATCATAAAATGGCAATAACTACATAACTATCAAGAATAATGTAACTATAATAATGTATAAATGGACTAAAGATTACAATCAAAAGCCATAGGGTGACTAAATAGATAAGAAAACAAAACCCTTACATATGCTGTCTACAGGAGACTCACTTCAGATTGAAAGACACATAGGCTGAAAGTAAAGGGTTAGAAAAAGATACTTCATGCAAATGGAAATGAATAAAAAAGCTGGGTAGCAATACTTATGTCAGAAAAAATAAACTTTAAAACAAAGGCTATAATAAAAGAAAGAAGGCATTACATAATGTTAAAGGGATCAATCCAACAGGGAGACATAAACATTTACACACCCAACATAGGAGCACCTAAATATATAAAACAAATATTTACTGTAATAAAAGGAGAGGTCAACAGTAATACAGTCACAGCATAGGACTCGAACAAACCACTGAAACCAAAGGAGAGATCTTCCAGACAAAAAATCAACAAGGAAACAGTGGTCTTAAATGACACATTAGACGAAATGAATTTAATTGATGCTTTAGAGCATTTCACCCCAAACAGCAAAATATACATTCTTTTCAAGTGCAGCTGGAACATTTTCCAAGTAGACCACATGTTAGGCCACGAAATGAGTCTCAATAAATTTTTAAAAATTGAAATTATATCAAGCATCTTATCTGACCACAATGGTATGAAACTGGAAATCAATTACAAAAAAAAAAAACCCTGAAAAACACACAAACACATGGAAGCTAAAAAACATGCTGCTAACCAATGAATTAACAATAAGATAAAAGAAGAAATCAAAAGATAACTTGAGATTAATGAAAACGATAACACAATGATTTAAAATCTATGGGACACTGTGAAAGCAGTCCTAGAGAGGGGCAGTACAGGCCTACCTCAAGAAATAAAAAAATATCTCAAATGAATAATCTAAACTACACTTAAAGAAATCAGAACAAGAACATTAAAGAAAGCCTAAAGGGAGTAGAAAAGGAAATAACAAAGATCAGAGTGGAAATAAACCAAAAAGAGTCTTTAAAAAAACCCCAAAAGATCAAGAAAACTAAAACTGTTTCTTTGAAAAGTTAAACAAAATCGATAAACTTTCAATGAGATTCATTAAGAAAAAAAAAGACCCAAATAAATAAAATCAGAAATGAAAGAGAAGTGACAACTGATTCCATAGAAGTACAAAAGGTTGTAAGAAATACTACAAGAAATTATATGCCAAAAAATTGGGCAATCTGGATGAAATGGATACATTTCTAGAAATACACAATCTTTCAAGGGTGAGTAAAGAAGAAACAGAAAATCTGAACTGAACAATTACTACTAATGAAATCAAAATAGTAATTGAAAAAGAAAAAACTCCCAAAGAACAAAAGTCCTGGACTAGATTGCTTCACAGGTGAATTTTACCAAACATTCAAAGAAGAATTAACACCTATTCTCAAATTATTTCAAAAATTCAAGAGGTGAGATGGCTCTCATTTTATGAGCCACCATTATCCCGATTCCCAAACCAGACAAAGATATTACAAAAAGAAAATTATAAGCCAATATCTCTGATGAACATAGATGCAAAAACCCTTAACAAAATATTATCAAACAAAATTCAGCAAGACATTAAAGAGATTGTACATCATAATTTAGTGGATTTAGTCCTGGGATGCAACGTTGGTTCAATATCTATAACCCAATGAATGTGATAAAGCACATGAACAAATTGAAACATAAAAATCATATAAACATATCAATAGATGCAGAAAAGTATTTGAAAAAATCCATCGTTTATTTATGATAAAAACTCTCAGCAAAATGGGAATAGAAAGAACACATCTCAACATCATAAAGGCCATATATGACAAACTCATAGCTAACATCATTCTCAGTGGAAAAAAATAAGTGTTTTTCTTGAAGATCAGGAAAAGACAAGAATGTCCACTTTCACCACTTTTATTCAACATAGTATTGGAAGTCTTAGCCACAGCAATCAGACAAGGAAAAGAAATAATAAGCATCTAAATTGGAAAGAAAGAAATGAAACTTTCATTATTTGTAGATGCCATGAAACTATAAAGAGAGAACTCTAAAGATTCCACTGAAAAACTATTAGAACTGATAAATGAATTTAATAAGCAGCAGGATACAAAACTAATATTCAGAATTGGTTGCATTTTTATACACCAATAATGAACTCTCAGAAGAAATTTAAGAACCAATCTATATTCAATTGCATCAAAAAATTAAATACCTAGGAATCAATTTAACCAAGGAGTTAAAAGACCTGTACTTAGAAAATTATAAGTCATCGAAGAAGATACAAATAAATGGAAGCATATACCATGCTTGTAGTTAGAATTATCATCATTAAAAATGTTCATACTATTCAAAGCAATTTATAGATTCAATGCAATCCCTATCAAAATATCAATGGCATTTTTCACAGAACTAGAACAAATAATCCAAAATTTATATGGAACCACAAGACCCTGAATAGCCAAAACGATCTAGGTTGTATTATTCAAAACAGCATGGTACTGGCACTTAAACAGACACATAGATCCATGGAACAGAATAGAAAGCCCAGAAATAAATTCATGCCTATGTGGTCATTTAATCTATGACCAAGGAGGCAAGAATAGACAATGTAGTTAAGACAGTCTATTCAGCAAATGATGTTGGGAAAACTGAACAGATACGTGAAAAAATAAAACTGGACCACCTTCTTACACTATATGCAAGAATAGACTCAAAATGGATTAAATACTTAAATGGAAGACCCAAAACCCTAAAACTCTTAAAAGAAAACATAGGTAGTAAAATATTTGACACTGTTCTTAGTAATATCTTTTTCTGTTATATCCCCTCAAGCAAGGGAAACAAAGAAAAAATAAAACAAATGTGACTACATCAAACTAAAAAGGGTTTGCACAATGAAAGAAACCATCAACAAAACAAAAAAGACAACCCACTGAATGGGAAATGTTTTTTGCCTGTGATATATCTGATAAGAGCTTAATATCCAAATTTGTAAATAACTTATACAACTCAACATCAAAAAACCAAACAATCCAATTAAAAAATAGGCAGAGAATCTGAATAGGCATTTATCTAAAGAAGACATACGACAGCCAACAGACATATGAACAGATGCTCAACATCACTAATCATTAGAGAAATGCAAATTAAACCACAATGAGATACACCGCACACCTGTCCGAATGGCTATCATCAATAAATCAAAAAAAAAAAGTGTTGGCTAAGATATGGGAAAAAAGGAACCCTCATGCACTGTTGGTGGGATTGTAAATTGGTGCAGCCACTATGGAAAACAGTTTGGAGATTCCTCAAAAAATTAAAAACAGAACTACTTTATGACCCAGCAATTCTACTTGTGGTTATTTATCTTAAGACAACCAAAATGCTATTTTGAAAAGATATGCACCCCTATATTCACGGAAGCACTATTTACGATACCCAAAATATAGAACAGGTTAAGTGTCCATCAGTAAACGACTGGATAAAGAACAGGTGGTACATATATACAATGAAATATTACATAGCCATAAGAAAATGAAATTTTATCATTTGCAACAACTTGGGTGGACCTAGAAGGTATTATGCTAAGAGAAATAAGTCAGACGGAGAAAGACAAATACTGTATAATCTCACTTATATATGGAATCTAAAGAACAGAATAAATGGACAAACTTATAGATACAGAGAACAAACTGGTGATTGCCAGGGGACTGGGTGAAAAAAAGCAAAGGCATTAAGAAGTACAAATTGGTAGTTACACAATAGTCATGGGCATGTGAGGTTCAGCTTAGGGATTATAGTCAATAATGTTATAATAACTGTGTATAGTGCCAGGTGGGCACTAAACTAATCAGAGGATCACTTCATAATTATGTAAATGTCTAACCACTATGTTGTACACCTTAAACTAATATAAAATAATATTGAATGACAATTCTAACTGAAAAAAAAAGAATCTAATTCAAAAAATTAGGAAAGAGAAACAACAAATAAATAAAAGGAAGTAGAAGGAGTTACTTAGTAAAAAAAAAAAGTAAAATCAATACTAGAAAATAGAAGTATTAAGTTAAAATCTAATTTAACAGAGAAACTATTAGCTAATTGATTCTAGGAAAAAAGGGAAAGAGAAAAAATACATAATAAATATATATGCAGGAGAATAACCATAAAAATAGAAAATAAAAAAATTATAATACTACTTTGTTTGGTTCTGTACAATTAGTTTGAAAAATGATTAAATAGAAAACTATCTAAGATAATATAATTTAGCAAACCTAGTAGTTTTTTACAAGGAAACTTGATGGAGTGAGAGACTTCCCCGGGTCTCTCCCTTTGAAACAACAATAAGCTGAACATATACTCAACAACCAACAACTAAAAACCCCCAACTGCACATCAGTATGTCTGAGCGTGGGATCTGCCATAAGAACTACCACAGGTCAGAACCCCAGGTGTCAGGTGGTAGACTAGGAGAAATAAAGAAGCTGCCTCTGGCAAGCCACCAGAGCTCTCTGTAGTAGGAGTGGAGGGGAGAAGGTATGGTGAGTTCTCTGAATAGCCCTGCCTGGGAGAGTTTTGTGAGTTCCAAACAGCCAGTGAAAGGGCCCAGCCATCAGGGTAGAAACAGAGAAGTGGAAGGCAGAGAAACAACAGTTGTTTTTTACTGGTTGAGGCTGCAAAACCGAAGGCTGAACTGCAGCCCCCTACTCCAACCAAGAAGGTCCCTCCCCCATATCTTCTGAGACTGAACACTGCAGAGTCCTGGGGGAATCTGAGCAACTGCTACCGAAACTGTTGCTAACACTGACAGGGACTAAAACTGAGGTAGAGAGCGTGATTAAATATCTATAAGAAAATAAAGGCATTATATAAAGGCATTTAAGGCTTTATATAAAGCAGGGATCCAAGAGGCTTAGACACCATCTACTGGAAACCAAAAGAGAAATGCCTTCTTTGCAGCAGGCTAAAGAGACTATTATATAATCAATATCCTTTCTGGAAAAACAACAACACACTTCCATTATAATTCATTAAACACCATGAACAACCAAGGGGAAAAGGCATCTCAGAAAGAAAGAGAAAAATCTCCAGAAAATAAGCTTAAAACATAGAAATAGGCAACTTAAATGACAAGGATTCAGGATGGTACTTCTGAAAAAATTCAGTAAATTTCAAAATGAGTCATAGCAATAATTTCAGTCATTGAAAAAACAAGTAGATGAGCAGAGCAAGAAGATTGAAACTCTCAAAATAACCAAATAGAACTTCTGGAGATAAAAAAAAACAAACAAACAAACAAAAAACAAAACACTGCAAGACTTGAAAATGGAAAAACAAGCAAGAGAAATAGAGTTGACCAAATGGGGGAAAGGATCAGTGACACTGAAGACAGAAATCTAGAAAATAAATCAGTACGAAGATTGGAGAAATCTAAGAATGAAAATTAATGTAAGAGAAATACAAGACTAGCTAATACCAGCAGGAGAGGAAACATAAGAACAAAGGTCATTCTCGAAGAAGAGGAAAAGGAACAGGGATTAGAAGGCATTTTCAGACAAATAGTTGAGGAGAATTTCCCAAATCTAAGGAATGAGCTGGAGCTTGGAACTCAAGAAGTCAACAGAACACCCAATTACCTCAACCCCAAAAAAGCCTTCCAACACACATTATACTAAAATTATCAAAAATCAACAACAAAGATAGAATTCTCACAGCAGCCAGGAAGAAGAAAACGGTAATTTATAAAGCAAAAGCCATTAGATTATGGTCGGACTTCTCAGCACAAACCTTTCAAGCCAGGAAGAAGTGGAATCACATATTCAAACTATTAAGTGAAAGGAACTAACAGCCAAGAATAATGTACCAGCTAATAATATCTCCTTTAGATGTGAAGGAAAAATAAAGACCTTTCCAGACATACAAAAATTGATGGCATTCTCCACTACGAGACCTGCATTACAGGAAATACTGTAATGGGGTCAGCTCTCCCAAAGCAAACAAA
Source organism: Eonycteris spelaea (assembly GCA_003508835.1). Lineage (NCBI taxonomy): Eukaryota > Metazoa > Chordata > Mammalia > Chiroptera > Pteropodidae > Eonycteris > Eonycteris spelaea. The sequence continues at coordinate 2,327,327 of PUFA01000127.1, read as the reverse complement.
CAGAAAAGAAACATGATTAGGAGTAAGGTGACTATTAGGCTGATAAAAGCAGAGGAGTCCAACCCTTATTAGGAACAGGGCATTATATACTCAAAAATAAGAAGAGATTTGCTATAGCATGATAGTAATAAACGTTCAGCATACATAGAAACAAATTGAGACAATGATGACTGAAAAGGGGCAGATTCAAAGGTCCAAATTCGCAAAGGGGAATGGAGATAAGTCATGCAAAGAAAAGGGACAACTGTATATATAAAACTATCCTTTACATATTCGTGATGGTGACCGCATGCCACAGATTCAGAACTGAAGTATATAACATAAAACAAGAAGAGCCAGAGGAAAATCCACAAAAGTCAATCAAAATAAAGAAAACAGAAACTCAAGGACAAGGAAGCAATAGAAACACCAAGCTACCAGAAAGCAAAAGATGAAGACCTCATATTTCAACAATCACCCTAAATGTAAATGCACTGAGCTTACCAATAAAAAGGCACAGAGCTGCAGAATGGATCAAAAAACAAAACCCAACCCATATGCCACCTCCAGGAGACACATCTCAGCTCCAAAGACAAATATAGACTCAAAGGGAAAGGGTGGAAAATGATGTTTAAAGCAAATGGCATTCAGAGAATAGTGAGAGTTAGTGCTACTAATATTGGATGAAATAGACTTCAAAATAAAAAAGGTAAAGAAAGATACTGAGGGACACTTCATAAGATAAAGGGACGCATGCACCAAGAAGACATAACACTTATTAATATCTATGATCCCAATCAGGGAGCCCAAATATGTAAAGCAATTACTAACAGAACTAAAGGGAGAAAGGACCAAAACACTATCGTAGTAGGAGACCTAAATACCTCACTGTCAGATATGGACAGATCATCCAAACAGGAAATCAATAAGGAAATAACATCCTTAAATGACACATTAGAACCAACTGGACATAATTGACATTTACAGAGCCTTCCATCCCAAACAGCTGCTTATATATTCTTCTTAGTGCACATGGAACATTCTCAAGATCGACCACATACTGGGACACAGAGATAGCCTCAACAAATATAAGAGGGTTGAAATCATACCAACCATATTCTCTGATCATAATGCTTTGAAACTAGAGATCAACTGCAAAAGAAAGAAGAAGAACCACAAATACATGGAGATTAAACAACATGCTACTGAAGAATAACTGGGTCAGGAAGAAATAAAGAGATCAAGAGATACATAGAAAAATGATAATGATAGTACAACATATCAAAACTTTTGGGACATGGCAAAAGCAGTCATAAGAGGAAAGTTCATATCATTACAGGCCCATTTCCAAACACAAAGAACGACCCCAAATAAACAACACTACGCTCTCTTAAAAAACTAGAAAAGAAGAAAAATGAAGCCTTAAGTCAGCAGAAGGAAAGAAATCCTCAACATTAGAGCAGAAATTAATGAAATTGAAAACAACAACAAAACAACAACAACAAAATAGAAAAGTAAATGCAACAAAGAGCTGGTTCTTTGAGGAGGTTAATAAAATTGACAAATCTGGCTAGACTCACTAAAGAAAAGAGAGAAGGGACACAAATGAACAAAATCAGGGATGAAAGAGGGAAATTACGACTGACATCACAAGAAATACAAAGGATCATGCAGAAATGCTATGAAAAGTATAATAAAACCAAAATTTTAATATCTAGAAGAAATGGACCAGTATCAGTAAAAAATATGACTTTCGCTAGACTGACTCAAAAAGAACTGGAGAATCTAAATAGACTGATCAGCAGCAATGGAAATTGAAACGATCATCAAAAACCTACCAAGAAGTAAAAGTCCAGGACGAGATGACTTCACCAGTGAATTCTACCAAACATTCCAAGAAGACTTAATGCCTATACTCAAACTCTTCCAAAATCGAAGAGGAGGCAAAACTTCCCAACTTATTATATGAGGCCAATATTACCCTGATACCAAAACCTGGTAAAGATAACACATACAAAAAATGAAAACTACAGATCAATATCTCTTGTGACCACAGAGGCAAAAATCCTAAATCAGATACTAGTGAACCAAATGTAGCAACATATTAAAAAGATTGTACACCATGATCAAGTGGGCTTCATCCCAGGGGCACAGGGATGGTTCAACATATGCAAATTGTTAACATGATACACCACATAAGCAAATTTGAAAAATAATAATCATATGATCAAATCAATAGATGCAGAAAAAGCCTTTGACAAGACACAGCATCCATTTATGATCAAACGCTTAAGAAAATCGGTATAGAGGGAAAAATGCCTTCACAATAAAGGCCATCTATGACAAACCCTCAGCCAACATTATACTTAATGGTGAAAAACTGAAAACCTTCTCTCTAAGATCAGGAACAAGGCCAGCTGTCCACTATCACACTGTTATTCAATATAACATTGGAGGTCCTAGCAAGTGCATCAGCCAAGGGAAAGATATATAAGGCATCCAAATAGGAAATGAAGAAATCAAACCATCACTATTTGCAGATGACATGATTCTCTCTATAAAAAAACCCTAACGGCTCTATAAGAACACTACTAGAAACAACAAGCAAATACAGTAAAGTTTCTGGATACGTAATCAGTGTTCAAAAGCCCATAGCTTTCCTGTACTCTAATAATGAAGTGTCAGAAAAGGAAGTAGAAAAAGGATTCCTTTTGCAATGGCAACAAACAACAAAAATAATACATAGGAATAAATCTAATGAAACATGTGAATGACCTATATAATGAAAACTATAAGACCCCATTAAAAGAAATGCAAAGTAATGGAAAGATATTCCGCGTTTTTGGATTGGAAGAATCAACATAGTTCAGATGGCCATATTACCTAAAGCATCATACAGATTTAATGCAATCCCCATCAAAATCTCATAGCATTTTTAAAGAATTGGAATGATAAAAACATCAGTTTGTATGGAAGCACAAAAGACCCTGAATTTCCAAAGACATCCTGAGACAAAAGACAAGGCTGGAGGCATCACTCTGCCTGACTTCAAATTATACTACAAAGCGACAGTAATCACAATGGCATGGTTTGGCAGCAAAACAGACACATGGACCAGTGGAACAGAATCAAGAGTAGAAGTAAACCCACATTTATATGGGCAAATAATTTTGAAAAAAAGCAAAAACACAGTGGAGAAAGGAAAGCCTCTTCAATAAATGGTGCTGGAAAACTGGAAAGCCACCTGCAAAAGAATGAAACTAGACTGTTCTATCACACACCAAAATTAACTCAAAATGATTAAGGACCTGAATATAAGACCTGAAACAATAAAATGCATAGAAGAAAACATAGGAACTAAACTCAAGGACCTTGGACTTAAAGAGGATTTATGAATTTGACCTCAAAGGCAAGGGAAATAAAAGCTAAAATAAATAAATGAATGGGACTCATCAAACTAAAAAGCTTCTGCTCAGCAAAAGAAATCGTCAACAAGGTAAGAGACAACATCGAATGGGAAAATATTTTGCAAGCAATACCTCGATAAGGGCTAATATCCAAAATATACAAAGAACTCATCAACAATCAACAAAAACAAAAACAAATGATCCAATCAAAAATGGAGAGGACCTGAACAGACACTTCTCCCTAGAGGACATACAAATGGCCAACAAATATATGAAAAGATGCTCAACATCGCTAGCTATTAGGGAAATGAAATCAAAACCACAATGAGATACCATCTCACACCTGTAGAATAGCTATAATCAACAGGACAAGTAATAAAAATGTTGGAGAGGATGTGGAGAAATAGGAACCCTCATACACTGCTGGTGGGACTGCAAATTGGTACAGCCACTATGGAAATACAGAGGTTCCTCAAAAAACTAGAATTGATATACCATATGATCCAGCAATCCCTCTACTGGGTATTTACCCCAAGACTTGAAAACCCATATCCAAAAAATATTTACACACTGATGTTCATAGCAGCATTATTCACAGTGGCCAGGACATGGAAGCAACAGAAGTGTCCTATGATAGATGATTGGCTAAAGAAGCTGTGGTACATATAAGAATGGAATAATACTCAGCCATAAGAAGAGATGAAATACTGCCATTTGTGACAACATGGATGGACCTCGTGATAATCATGCTTAGCGAAATAAGCCAGACAGAAAAAGTTGAAAAATCACATGATATCACTTATATGGTGATATGATATAAACATAAGAGCAACAAAGTAACAGGAGAAACAGAGACCCATGAACATGGACAATGGACTAATAATTGTTACCAGAGAGTAGAGAGGAGGGAAGAGGTAAAAGAAGGAAAAATTTTTGAAATCATTTCTTCAATTATAAATATAATAAATAAATAAATAAATAAATAAATAAATAAGGATTCTGAAGACTTAGGAGTTTATGAAGCAATTTGAAAGATATCTGTGAAGTTAGGTAATTCTCTTAAGAGCTAAGTAATTTTACAAACGTAACAAGACTAAGAAAAAAAGAAATGCATACTGCGTGGAATATTGGCCAATGAGATTGCCAAGAGTTTGGTCTTCTTAGCAAGGGTGTGGTGTGTTTGGGCAGGGAGGGTACAGTTATATTTGGGATAAAAAATGGGTAATATCAAGCAACTAAGTAAGCAGGGGCAAGCTCCACCACCAAAAAGTGTAAGAGGGTTGTGATAATGTAATGGTTTATCACTTACAGATCTTCCGACCTGTGACTGAGAAAGGAATATCATTTCTGGAGCAGGAGAATCCACCAGGCAGACAATTGCAGTGTTAAGCTACAATGGGTAATGCCCCTGAGTTGTTTTGCCCATGATGGGAGGTGACAGCTCTGTTTTGGTGGAAAGTGGGGCAATGAGTAGCTCTTACTGGCTTCCTTCAACTCCTAAGAAAGGAGAAAGGTATCTGTGCTGAAGCAGCTAGTGCTGGTTATTAGCAGAAATGAGTCTACCTTAAGGAGGTCTTCGGATATTATGTCTAAAAGAGCATACAAACCTGAACATTGTCTTGCATGCAAAAATTACTCCCTGCATATCTTTTAGCTTCAGATGTAAGAAAGAGCGTCTGTTCTCCACAAATTAGAGAATAAGTTAGTTGCCTAGGCCCTCAGGAGAAGACCCTTAGGTACTTTGCTCACAAGGATAAAGAATGCAAAACTTTACCAATATGCTGGAAGATAAATGGAATGGTTGTAAAACCAGTTCCTTAGGTATCTGACAGCTTTGGAAAAAGGAAGATGAGATTATGTCTATTTAAGAGACTTGGTTTTCTAGGTACCAGAAGGGTCAAGATCCAAGTTATTTGGACCCTGGGAAAGAAATTCCAGATCTGCTTTTATAGCTACAATCCTAATGCCTCACATTCTAGAAGAGGATATGGAGAGGTGAAACAACTGGTTATTTGAAGCTTTCCACACTCAGGTGAGCAAGGAAAGATGTGGAATTGAATCAGGCCAGAAATAAAGTTGGCCACGGAGAAGGCGGAAGATTGAAGTGGCTCTGACACATCAAGCAGGAAACCTCCGATGAAAAGTTGCGAGCAAATGAGTGACACCGAAGACTGCAAATCCAAAATCCCCTGTGGTGTATGTGTTCAGTCCCTAAGGAGAAGGTGAGTGATTGGGTGATTGGGAACTAAGAATGGCACATCTTGGTGTCTTTCCTTAAAGAAACCTCTATCCTGGGGTAAAGAAAGGGAACTAGAGGAGTTTTCCTAAGTAAGTGAGAAATGTGGCTTTAGGGGAAGAAAAATTAAGGAGACTCCAATTCTATGTGACAGTCACTCTAAGACTTGAAGAAGTTACCCAGAACTAACGAAAGCCAGTGAAAACCCAACCAAAAAAGGCCTCCAGGCCATACCTCTAGAAAAAAAAGTGTATGCACTTACAGTGAGAAAGAACTGGTAGTGGGATGTCTCAGTAAAACAGAGCAGGGTTTGGGCTTAGTTGGTTCTAAAAATAGTTAGTCATTTTTGCAACTGCAGTCTAGTGTTGTTTGGTTAGAAACATTGTTTTGTCGGCTTGTCTGCATCCTATTGAAAACATTATTTATCACAGTCTGACTGCTAGCAGAGTTGCTTTACACTTCCTTAGGCCGTAATTAGAGGTTAATTGAAGATCCTGGTTGGGGGAAATAATTTGGCTGACTAGAAGGCTATGTTAAACCTCAGTGGGTTTGTGACTCTAGTGGAGTACTCCAGGAAAAATTCAGCTAAAGCAGAGGAAAATGGGAAATGTGGCTTAAGTGGAGGTAGGAGGCTGCTCAACAGCTGGTGAAATATCTAAAGTGAAACTTAATTCACATAACCAGAAGTTATTTCCTACACTTCCACAGATACTCCGTTCTGTGAGAAGACTGAGGCACATGGGGAGAGAAAAACAAAGTTATACTGAATATAAGATACTGTGTACTTCCTTTTCCTGTTGTGGTTGGCTTTGAGCTAGAACACCTTGAGAAATTTGGCTTTGAGTTGCAAGCAGTTTTTCTCTTAAGCTAGCAAAGTAGGAGACAATATATTATTTTGTATAAACTTCTATTTGTTCTGAAAAAGTAGCAGGTTTGGATAAATTTAGTTTTACAATGTAAAGCAAAACATTCTCTAAAATAGAAAGGGTTGAGATACTGTGAATCTAAAAATCTAAAATGTTCATGGGACCCTGTAAAGTGTGTGTGTGTGTGTGTGTGTGTGTGTGCGCGTGCACGCGTGCGTGTGTGCACGCGCATCACTTTGTGACTCTGCTCAACTTCTTTCTTTTTTGAGAAGCCTGTTTTTAGGTTAAGGTCAGAGGAACAGTAGAAGGGACACACCCAACAGCTGTAGGAGCAGGAAATATCTACTTGAAAACTGAAGAACAAAAACATGTGAATTGAGAGTATTTGTGCATATTTTGTTCCAACTATCTTCCATGAAAAAATCCACATTTGATATATGTATGATTGGGAATGGGGATGCTTGGCTCTCTTTGTGCAATATATCCAGCATGACTTAGGCAGTTCTATCTCTACAAACTTATTATTTCCTTTGGGGAGTATTTATTTTCTAGATCACATTCCACAAGTTTTAGGAGCTAAGTCCCACAGTACAGCAAGAGGGAGCATTAGGAATGATATTCACCTCAAGCTGGAGGAGGGTGTATGAAGAGGGACTGGCCTGGGCTTGACTAGGTTCAACTTGAATCAAACTATTTATAGGAGTACATAGAACTAAAAAATATGGACTTTGAGGAATGTAAAAATTGCAAACTGTCCTTGTTTTTCATAATTTAAATGATTCTGTAAAAGTAAATGAGCTACTTGCTATAATATCTGTGTATCTCTTGTGGGGATGCTGCACTCTAAATTTTGTAACAGGCCAACTTCCCTTGAAGGGGAGAATGAGCAGTATCTAGTTCTCAGGCAAGAGTTTAGTTCTCCATTAAGAAAGTGAAACTAGATAGCAAATGGAAACTTAATCTATGAGGGAAATTGTGTTTCTCTCTGGGCTTTGGAGACTATCTTTGATATAAGGCAGACATGTTTGAGGAACCACTGATTATTAGTGGAAAATAATCTTTGCCCATTTGAAGGCAAGGGCTGTACGCTGCAAATGACTCAGCTGTATTTTTATAAATCAGCCTATATATTCTTTTCTGCATTCATCACACTTTTTGTCCCCCTTGGTTCAGTGTTTCTTGAAATGTGGTATTTGAATTGCTTTCATTAGAACCACCTGGAAGTTGTTAAAAATTCCTAGTCCTGAACTCAGCTGATTCAAAATATCAGGTCTTGGAACATCCCTCACAGGTTATTTTTATGAATGCTCCAGTCTGAAGGCCCAACAGGATCTCAACTAAGCTGCCAGGAATTAAGGAGGGGGTCTGTGGTCATGAAAGTGACAGAGTCTTAAAGATGGAGGTGGCGGTGGCAACAACAGGAATCCCACGTGGAATATTGGAGCTTCAAAACCTAGCTACTCAATAGAGCCTATAGAGCAGGCTATTTCCTTCTACTGTCAACTGTGGAGCCTTTAGACTGTTATTGCAGGAAATAGTGATTTCCTGTAAACTTTGACTCTCTATAGAGAAGCCTCAAATACCTCATTTACTATTTGCCACCACCTGAGGATTCCAAGCTGGGCTGCTGTTAAATCCTTAAGATGGTGATCTTTGAGCCAGGCAATACTTTCTGCAACCATCTGAGTAGGATCCCCTTTGGGTGTTTATTTCCATTTTCTCCAAATATTGCAATGACTCCTTACCAATGTTTTATTTGGAGCCTGAGTCAAAAGTTGGGAACTTCTGACTTGCCTGCCATGTGGTATGACAGGACCTCCGATGCACTTGGTAATCACACAGGAGCACCCAAAACAGTGAATACTTCCTCCTTACCTTACATGCCTGCCATGCCCAACCCACTAAATACTTACATACTGTCAATCTCATCTTTTCTGCCACGTTTACTTCCTTGAGCATGCTTTGTTCTGTTACTAATCTCCTATTAAAGCAAAACTGATATTTGTTCTTCTTCCAGTATGATTAAGCAGGTCACATACCGTAGTTTGGAACAAAAATCTATTTTGTACTCTTAGATAAACTGAAAATAGTAGGCTCATCCCAACTGGTTTTGCTTCTAGAATAATAAACCCTGGGAAATATCCTATAAACCTGGACTCTCTAAACAGTGTTATTCCTGATTTTTGCTATGCTAAATGTCTGAAGACATGATTTTTGTAAATATGATAGTTGTGTAAGATTTTTTTCACCATGAACAGACTAATGTAAACTTGGTAAATAATAATTTTGCCTTTCTTTTCCTTTAAATGCTTGTGTTTTGAATATGGTGAGCCAGTCTTCTGGCTTCTTCAGAAAGAAGTCTGACACCCTTGCATCGATGACGCATAAAGTTTGTCTACCCTTTCCTGAATGCCACAGTCTCTTGAACATTTTGGGGGTGCTTTCAACCCTTGTTATTGTGCCTTCCAGAACCCTTCATTGCAGTAAGATCACTTATATTCTTATATTTCTCCCCATCTTAATAAAAAAAGCATTATCATCTACCCAATGGTCACCCAAAATCTGGGAGTCACCCTAGACTCCTACTTCTCCTAATTCTCTTTTTTTGATCTCCTAAAAGTTTTTCATATCAGTCTGTAACACAACCATGACTTCATTCATTCACTCATTCAAGTGTGAGAGTGTTTTATGTTTCAACCTGCTGCTTTTTTGCAAACATCTTTATTGACATATAATTCAATACCATAAATTTCACCCCATTTAATGTGTATGATATAATGGTTTTGTTTATATTCACAGAGTTATCCAACAATTGCCACGATCTAATTTTAGATATTTCTATCACCCCCCCCCCAAAGACAGCACCCATTAGCGGTGAATCACAATTTTTCCCCCCTGGGTTTCTGTAACAGCTTCCAACTCGTTATTAGTTTAAGCCCTTGTGATCCATTCTCCATGTTACAGTCAGCAAGAACTTTCTAAAGTGCAAATCTAAGTGTGCCCTATCCTAGGTTAAAAACCTTTGATCGCTTCTTACTCTAATTGTTTTCCAGACAGAGTACAAAATCTCAATGGCCTATAGGGAATCTTACCACTTTTCTCAATTCATGAATATACAGTATTTCAGAATCATTTGGGGATGATGATAGACAGACTTCAGAAAACTGATGAACCCCAGGAATGTGTAGGCAATAGTCAAAATGTAGTTTCATATGTCTCCCCATGAAGAGAAGATGCTAAATTGCATTCAATTTTCCAAGGTTGACTATTTGGAAAAGCAGTTTAATTATATATAGTTTTATCCATTTTATAGTTTTACCCATTTTACAGTTTTACATAGTTTGTATTTTCATTTTATCTATGGATTGGAAAACACAATCATATTTTCAGAGTTTGAGGTTTCTAAAGATCATTCTGGTCCAGGGATTGTGGAGTAGGGAGAGGCAGCCCAGGGCAGAAAAGTCTTACTTGGGGGAATAAGGTCTAAATTGAGCTCATTTAGTTCAACCAATGGTGTAGGGAAGTGGTTGGTAGAGAAGGAAAGAACTGTCAAGGGTCATGGAAAGGAGAGAAAGAAGTCATTGGAAGAAAGAGTGAAATGTCAATGCCACAGAAATCTGGTCTTTATTCCCTGGGCCACTTCCTCCTTGGGAAGATGGGAGGGTGTTGGTGCTTTTTCTTGTTTTTCTTTGAAGTCCCAGCACCTGGCACACAACAGACATATGACTGGCAACAAAAGCAGAATGGATTAATGAATAAATGAATGAAACACTTCCAATAGGTCATCACAGTTATTTATGTTTCTATGTCTGTTTTTAATTTTTTTTTTCATCTCTACTTCATTAATCTTGTGCTCAGTCTTGTTGAATTGGTCTTAGTTGCATAGCTAGATAAGGGTTAGGTTTGGCACTTGGAAGCATCTGTTCTTACTCCTAGCTCAGTTTTCTTGTTCCTACCATCATGTTGCCTCTTTAATGCTGCCTAAGTATTATAATGTGCTCCTGAGTGCTCTAAGGGTTTCTCAGAGGCTCACAAACCATAAGTTTCTTTTCTGATAATGAGTTTCATTTCTTTAAGCCACACCTCTTACTGGCAAGCAACATTTTTTAAAGCTCTAAGTACATAACAGTGGTTCACAAACTGCAGTTTCTTTTCTGATAGTCACTTTTATTTCTTTTCAGCCATACTCTTATTGATAAGTAACATTTTTTTTTCAAGTAGCAAGTGTCACATACTTAAAGCCATCACTCTTTTATTCTAGGTAACTATAGATGCTTTGTCTAATTTATTTAAAAGAGCACCCGAAGTGTGGACTTTCTAATCTGCCATGGTACTTAATGTCTCAATGATCTGATGAAGAGCCTGGTGTATTTGCTAATACAGCACTTTGCTTCCAACTTCTAATTAGTCAAAGAAATCTATTAAAACTGAAACTTTCAGAAAACAAGGGAAGGGTGAGGGAGAAAAATAAAAAACTAAAATGTTAAAAAAAATAAATTTTTTGAAAAATAAATGAATAAAACATTGAGCTCATAAAACAGAAAATAATAATAATTAAAATTTTTAAAAATAAATAAAACATTGAGCTCAAAACAAAGAACAACCAGTCTTGCTCAAATTTCAAACAATGCTAAGAAATACTAGAATCTTTTAAATGATATTTATGGTTCCTACCAGACTATAAGTTTTCAAAACAATGACACACCTTAATATTTCAGTACTAAATTCTACACTTTTAGAGGATTTCAAGGAAATTTGATATTTATGATACTTCCTATACAGAGCTTACATAGAGAACTAAATTAATGGAAAGTGGCTCAATACACTATACTATATGAACCCCAAATGTACTTATCTATAGTGTGTAACTGTCCAGGCTTTGAAGCCAAATATATTTGGATTTTAGTCCTTGCTCTGTCAGTTACTAGCCATATGACCTTAGCCAAGTGATTTATCCTTTATGTTTCAGTTTCCTCACTTCTAATATAGGAATAATATCTACCTAGCAGAAGTAATTGAAATAAGTGCCTCAATCACTCAATGAATGGCAATTGTTATTATGACATTCACAGTGAGGATATCAATTTTTAAATGTATCATTCCAGGTTTTTGTTACAAGGAAAAGAAACCATCTCGGACTTTTTAAAAAGTAGAAACAGTACATTTGACTAGGAAACTGTGTAACTTTTGGATTTGCTGGGTGATTAGCAAATCCCACTTGAAAGCTATGTAGCCAGCAGCCTACTTAAAATCATGAACTGGTTCATGAGAACACCATTGCCAGTTGCTGCTTGCACAGTGGACACAACTCCACCGTGGAAAAGGGTACCTTTGCTGTCTCCACTACCTGGATGCTACAAATGGCTGCTCCATTGATATCTGATTGGTCACATGTGTGCATCTTGGCAGCCTGGGAGACTGCAGCGAGGAGTTTCTCCCATTTGCAACCACACTTTCAGTCAGAGATGTACTCTGTCTGGCACCTAGATTTGTATGATGGGAAATCCTCCAAACTTAGGAAGAGATTGAGAAGCTGGGTAGTCAAATATATGCCAATATGCACTTATACTTCCCAGGGAGCAACAAGTTTGGCAATCAGCTTGACTCCTCTCTTTTTCACACACCCCACATCCAATCCATTAGCAAATATGCCAGCTTCACCTTCAAAATATATCCAGAATCTGACCACTTCGACTCAACTCCACCACTACCAACCTATATCAAACTCTTATTATATCTCTTGCCTGGATTATTGAATCAGCCTCCTGACTGGTCTGATTTCTACATTTGGTTCCTTACAGTCTATCTTGAACATAGAAGTCAGAGTAGTTCTCTTTAAAAAAAAAAAAAGTCAGACCATATCACACCTCTGCTCAAAGTCCTCTAATACTTCCCATTTCATTTAGGGTGAATGCCAAAGTTATCACAGTGACCTATGAGATTCTTTCCACTATTCCTTCTCTCCCCATTTATATCTCTAGTCTCATCCTCTATTTTCTCTCTATCAAAATTCAAGATATTTGCATTTGTTTCCCCCCCCCCACCCCCCAGCCAGGAACATGTGTTTCGCAGACCTTTACGACTTGCTCCTATACCTTCTTCAGCTTTCTGCTTGAATGTCATGCTATCAAAAAATGTTCTCTGGCCACTCTATAAAATCGTGACCTTCTGGCCCCGGGACTCCCTTATTTTAAAATTTTTCTCCATAGCACAGCAATTACCATCAGACATTTTATATATTTAATTGTTAAATTGTTTCTTTCTCCCTTTATAGAATGTGAGCACCAAGAAGATAGACCACCAATTTGCATCCTCACCATCTAGTTGGCATACAATAATATTCGATGAATAAATGAATAATAATAGATTTTTAATAATTGTCACTTTTTATCATTTAAATAAGGTATAATCTGTACATAATGGTGTCTACACAAAATTGTGTCCCTTTTAAACACTGTTTCCACCATAATATTTTTTAGGACACATTAATTATGCCATTTACGCATATAAAATTTTTCTGTTGCTTCTGACTGCTAATACCCATGCTTCTCAATTTTGGGTAAGAGGGGATAGAGAAATCACACAATAAAGTAGCACATGCTTCCAGTCCAGAGGGGAAAGTTTCCAATTTTATTCCTCTTAAAAAGTTTTGCCACATGCACGAATGTGTGTGTAAATGTGTGTATGCAAAATCAGTAGAATCATGTTTTCAATTTAGTTCAGGGTGACATCATGAAAACTGAGGAAGGAGAATTTGTTTGTTTGGGGGTATTTTCCAAAATTTTTTATTTAAGATAATAAACTTTAAAATTCATGTAACTTTCACATAGTTTGAAATATACTCTTTAAAATTTTTTCCTCCAATATTTAAAAATGGGACTTTAAAATTTATTTATTTATTTATTTATTCATTCATTTATTTATTTATCTTTATTATGATGACATTGGTTAGTGAATTCCAGTAAGTTTTACGTGTACAATTCAACAGTAAGGCATATATATATTGCATTGTGTGTTCACCACCCACAGTTAGATGTCTTTATGTCAACACATATTTGACCCCTTTTACCCCATCTACTTCTCCCTCCCCCCTTCCCCCTACTCTCTGGTAACCACTAGTCTAAGTAAATCTAGTTAGAAATTGAGCTAGTTTGGAGTGGGTTGCCATGATGTTTCACATAATCCATCACCAAAGTTCAAATTTCTTGTTTAATAATTTGTGTTTGGTAGGGGTGGGGGCTGGTTTGTTAAATGTTAGCTCCAGTCTCATCTTTAGGTGTTTTTTTTGTGGTGTTCCTCAAAGAGCATCTCTTTCCAAGCTCCTTTTTTAAAAAAATTATTATTATTATTATTATTATTATTAATATTAATTATTTTATGGTGACATTGGTTAGTGAATTCCAGTAAGTTTAAGGTGTACAATTTAACAGTAAGGCATATATATATTGCATTGTGTGCTCACCATCCACGATTAGATTTCTTTCTGTCACCACATATTTGACCCATTTTACACCATCTACCTCTCTTCTCCCCCACTCCTCTCCCTCTTGTAACCACTAGTCTCTTGTCCATGTCCATGAGTCTCTGTCCTGTTAGTTTGTTGCTTTTAGGTTTATATCCCACATATAAGTGATATCATGTGATTTTCAACTTTTTCTGTCTGGCTTATTTTGCTTAGCATGATTATCTCGAGGTCCATCCACATTGTCAATGGCAGTATTTCATCTCTTCTTATGGCTGAATAATATTCCACTGTATATATGTACTGCAGCTTCTTAGCCAATCATTTATCATAGAACACTTTGGTTGCTTCCATGTCCGGCCACAGTGAATAACGCTGCTATGTATATTGGTGTGCAAATATGTTTTTGGATATGGGTTTTCAAGCTTTGGGGTAAATACCCAGTAGAGATTGCTGGATCATATGGTAGATCAATTCTTAGTTTTTTGAGGAACTCTGTGCTGTTTTCCATAGTGGCTGTACCAATTTGCATTCCCACCAGCAGTGTATGAGGGTTCCTATTTCTCCACATCCTCTCCAACATTTGTTATACTTGCCCTGTTGGTTATAGCTATTCTAACAGATGTGAGATAGTATCTCACTGTGGTTTTGATTTGCATTTCCCTAAGAGCTAGCAATGTTGAACATCTTTTCATGTTTGTTGGCCATTTATAGGTCTTCTTTGGAGAACTGTTTTGTTCAGGTCCTCCACCCATTCTTTAATTGGATCATTTATTTTGTTGTTGTTATTGAGCTGTATGAGTTCTTTGTATATTTTAGATATTAGGCCCTTATCGGAGGTATTGCTTGCAAATATCTTCTTTCATTCGATGCTTGTCTCATTACCTTGTTGACTATTTCTTTTGCTGAGCAGAAGCTTTTTAGTCGGATGGAGTCCCATTCATTTATTTCATTTAGCTTTTATTTCCCTTGCCATTGAGGTCAAATTCATACAATCCTCTTTAGGTCCAAGGTCCTTGAGTTTACTTTCTATGTTTCTCTTCTATGCAATTTATTGTTTCAGGTCTTATATTCAGGTCTTAATTCATTTTGAGTTAATTTTAGTGTGTAGTGACAGAGAACAGTCTAGTTTCGTTCCTTTGCAGGTGGCTTTCCAGTTTTTGCAGCACCATTTATTGAAGAGGTTTTTCTTTCTCCACTGTCTATTTTTGGCTTTTTTGTCAAAAATTATTTGCCCTTATAAATATGGGTTTATTTCTGGACTCTCAATTCTGCTCCACTCATTTTTGTGTCTGTTTTTCTGCCAATACCATGCTATTTTGATTATTGTCACTTTGTAGTATTATTTGAAGTCAGGCAGAGTGATGCCTCCAGCCTTGGTCTTTTGTCTCAGGATGCTTTGGCAATTCAGGGTCTTTTGTGCTTCCATACAAATATGATTTTTTTGTTCTATTTTTTAAAAAATGTAGATGATATTTTGAATGGAATTGTATTAAATATGTATGGGAAGGAGAAACTTTTTGAATAAGCAGCAAGTGATTAGGAAATTTGGTCCTTAAGTGCTTTTGGGGAACCTAATTTATTAGTGCTATAACTGAGTTGGAATGCACAAGGTAAGTTCGAGCAATATGGAAAAGGATTTGTGGGATTTCATAATGAGCTTAATGTGGAGGCAATAGCAGTTTTTCAAGCATAAACTAATCAATACAAGTCAGTTTTAAAAGCTTGTAATATACTAAGTTGCTTATTAAACTATGGGTTTTATTATTATGGAAATGCTGTTAACCACAATCACAAGTATCTCTTAAGTGAGAAAACATTGAGTAAAAAGAAGAGGAAGTCATCATTCTTGCAGCGACACTTAAAAACCACTACATGACACTCCTAAAGAACAAGTTGAGATGGTTTGCTCTATAGGTTAACAAATATAATAAAGTTAGAAAATTAAGGCTGTGCAATATTAGTAGAGAGGAGGAAAAATAAACCAGAAGAACAGACTAGAAAACCCAAGACAGCATGCATTTAGGGAAACTTGGTATGTGAAAAAAAAGTTACACAGGACCTAGCAGGGAAAAGATAGACTGATTATTCAATAAATAATGCTCAGACAATTAATTCTTCATTTAAAAAATGAAATTGGATTCCTTTTCAGTATCATACATAAAAATCAATGCCATACAAATTAAAGACTTAAACTTGAAAAATGGAAAAAATTAAACTTCAAAAATAAAATTTGTCTGCAACTTCCGGTCCTGGGCTTCCTTCCCTTTGTCCTGTGCCTTTAAGGGCAGAGGATAGTTTGTTGGAAGTCCTGTTTTTACAACTAGGACCCAGGGAGCCTCCAGAGTGAACATCAACCTGCCAGAGGCCTGGGATGAGTGGGGGCCAGGGAAGCCAGTGAGGAGGTGAGTGCAACAGTTTAGCCAAGAAGTAATGCCAACTAAAAAGGAAAACTGCCTTCCCAACACACAAGTCACAGAGGCTAGTGGCCACCTATGCCTTTGTCCCAGTGAATGCAGAAGAAAACTGACAGCACAATGCTGATATGAAGGAGAGGCCAGAGTTACAACCAAAAGTATCCTTAAGAAGGCTGGAGAGGTGGGAAAGTGGAGAAGGCAAAACAAGAAATGAATGAGAACAAACCATGCCCCATCCACACTGTCTCAGCCCCCACATCGGGCTTGAGCTGGATAGGAGGAAGAAACTTTAAAGTGGCTGTGAGATTCAAGCCTGGGTTTAGATTTGAGCTTTTATTATCCCCAAATGGTACTGTTCACTACCTGGAAGTGATTAAGGTCTTGAGATCTGTCTGCAGAAATCACCAAAGAACAAGAAAGGGGTCAGACAGAACTCCTTTGAAGACAGTGGTAGAAGAAAAAAACTAAATTGAAGCCTACCAAAGTAAGCTTGCTCAATAAACTGATGGCATGTGTTTGAGGAAATAAATAATAAAAATAAAAATAAAATTTGAGAAAACCTTTGTAGTAGAGGATTTTTTAAAGAGACAAATCATAATGGAAATAATTGGTAAATTCAAGCATATCATGATCAAGAACTACTGTTTATTTAAAAATCTCAGAAAGAAAGAAAAAATGAAAGCCATAAACTGGGGAAAATGCTAAAATATATACTCAACCAACATTTAGGAGCCATAATATATAGAGAACTTCTATGAATCAATGGAAAAAGCCAAATAAAGCTCATTGAAAAATGAGCACAGAGCATGGATAGGAATAAGAGGAAACACAACTAGGAAATAAACATATGGGAAAATGCTCAATCACATTTATAAGAAGGGAAATGCAAATTACGACTACAATAAGCTACTATTTCACATCCGCCAGAATGACAAAAAAAAAAAAATTAAAGGAAAATACTTTTAAGTGTTGACAAAGAAATGAAGCAGCAGTAACTCTTGTATACTGCTGGGCAATAATTTGGCATCATATGGTAAACTTGGAAATACACATACTCTATTACAACTAACATATATACTGTACAATATAGCCATCACATAAGAACATCAAGATAAAACACAAATATTCAGAGAAGACTGATTTTAAAAAAGCAAAAACAGACAAACAAGAAACCCAAATCCTGGAAATAATTAACATGTTCCTTGATAGGAGAATGGAAAAATTGTGGGGTATTCATATCAAGAAATACTATTAAGCAATAAAAAATGAAATAGTTACATGCATCAACATAATTGAGTCTCACAAATATTCTGAGCAAAAAAATAGTTGTAGATGTACAAATCTACAAGTGACATTGTGATTTACAACATAAGTTATATATTTGGTCTTCATTCCCACTTCCTGTCACATAGTCCCCAAATCCTTGGGATTTCTTAAATGATAACAAGCCCCTTTCAACCACATCTGAGTTTATGTCAATGAGGGGATTTTTGGAAAGCCCCTAAGGCTGGGGGCTGGTTGTCAGGAAAACCAACTAGGGTTAGAGGGTTGGAACTTTTCGTCTCCTCACACACCCCACATGAAAGGGAGAAGAACTGGAGGTTGAATCAGTCGCCAATGGCCAATGTCTACATAATGAAGGCTCCATGAACACTTAACAGACAGGGCTGAAAGAACTTCTGCATTGGTCAACACATGGAGGTTCTGCAAAAAGGCAGAGCCCAGAGGGAGCATGGAAGCTCCATGCCCCTTCACCTATACCTTGTCCTACTCATCTGCCCTATCTAACTGTTCCTGAGTTATATCCTTTTGTTAAAGAGAAGGCTCCAAATGGCATTGCTCATGCTGAAAGCCCATGTTACCAAACCTGCAAACCAGATCTAACTGCAGTTTAAACCTCTCTCAGAAACACAATCTTAATCCACCAGTCTGAAATTTTCTGGTCAACACCAATGAGGTTATTTGTCATGTGGGTTCTTTCCATTCCCACTTCCCCCACCCCCTGAAAGAAAGAAATCAATTCTCCCCCAAATCCTTTCTTTTCTTTCTTTAATAGCTCCCTTACCTCACCCTTCTTTTTATAAAAATCTTCCATTTTTTTCAACCCCTTGCAGCGCCCTTCTAGTTACTAGATAGGATGATGCCTGATTCATGAATCACTTAATAAATCCTATTAGATCTTCAAATTTACGTGGTTGAAATTTGTTATTTTTTAACACTTTTATAATAAACCTGTAATCTAGTAAGTAAACTGTTTTCCTGAGTTCTGTGAGCAATCTAACACATTAGATGAACCTGTGGAGTACGCTGTGAGACCTCCAATTTATAGTCATTAGGTCAGAAGCACAGGCAACACCCTGGATTTGCAATTGGGCGAAAGTGAGGAAAAGGAACATGACACTCTCTCTAAGTAGATAGTGTCAGAATTGAATTAAGCTGTAGGATGCCCAGTTGATGTCACAGAATTGCTTGATATGTGAAAATCCACACATCTGGTGCCAGAAATGAAGTAGTGTTATAGTAGAATAGCGAGTAGATGAGACAGGCATAAGGAGTGCATTGTTTTTCCTTTATTAATATACATTCAAAAGCTTTCACAAACCAAATAATCTATTGTAAACAGAAGACAAAAATACCTACACATTTCAGACTAGAAATTACCTCAGTAATAAAAAGATGGAATTTTGGGAGGGGCATACTGGAGCCTCCAAAGTATGAGGAAAGCTCTTTTTCTTAAGTTGGGTGGTGGCTACACATGTGTTTGTCTTTTAACAGACATTTAGATAGCATATACTCTTTAAATGTATTAAATATTTCATGATTTGAATATAAGAATCTAAAAACAGATTGAACAAGAAAATGCAGACTTTGTAGAAGTAGTGGCAATTTAAGAACTCAAATGCTAAGTATTATTTTTCATATATAAAGAAAACATTCAACTACATAGATTTTTAAAGGAAAATAATGTTTAACAAGCAAAAAGTGAAAATACAATTAAACAGGTAATTAAAACATTTTAAGATGTTTGATTCAAAATTAGTTCCTAAAGTGACATAGAAATTAAAGCTAATGCATCAGAAGAAAGTTGCAAAAATCCTACATGGCTAGAGACACATTTTGTGATATTAACATATTTTACCATTTTTCCCCCTTCTTTGATTTCCCCTTAACTAACCCCACTAATTCTTTATCCAGTTCAAGAAAATTGTAGAGTGTGCTTTCTTGTCTCTTTGTCACAAACTATAACTTAGGCAGGCCCCAAAGACCCATGCTTCTCATATTCTTGCCTGTTCTGTAGTCCCTCTTCTTCAATCTCGGTTGGCCCTGTGACCAGCTCTAACCAATGGAGTATGACAGAAGCAATGCTATTCCAATGTAAGTCCTGAACCTTCAGATGGTCTTCAAGCTTCCACTTTTGTGCTCTAGGGGAAGGAAGCCAGGTACCATATAAGAAGTCTGACTACGCTGAGACCTCTCAGTGAGAATCCCAACTTAGCCATGAGGAGAAGTATAGGAAAGAGATCTGAAGGCTCCAGCAGAGCTCCCATGCAACAACCAGCACTGACTTGCCAGCCATGTGAGTAAGGCATCTTGGAAGTGACTCCTCTAAGAACTGCCCATGCTGATACCATGTGGAACAGAGAAGGTCCATTTCCACCAAGCACTGCCCGAACTGCAGAATCATGAGCAAATAAAGAAAATGGTTGTTTCAAGCTACTAGGTTTTGAGGTAATTATACAGCAATTGATAACTAAAACTGGTTGCAGGGTAGAAAAGATACTTTCCTCCTGGGAAAGTTTTTTTTTGTTTTCTAAAAACCTGCTTTTAGAAGAATTCAGAGAGTTTAGAGAAGGGATAAAAATGAGAAAGGGACTTTAGAGTGCCTTGAAGAAAGATGAAGAGAGAAGGATTTTGTCTAGATTTTAAAAATTCCCCTACTGCTGTTAAGTACCATCTCTATGGAATTCCCTACTCCCCTAAATAGCTGTATAGTAGCATCCAGACAGAAAGGTTCAAAAGAAGCTTTGCGGGTGATTCCTATGTCCCAAGTGGCACCAAAGCAACAGAAAGTCACCAGATCCAAGGGGGCTGGGTAGACATAAATGAACCTCTCCCCTCACCACCCAGAGCTTGGAACTTGTTAAAAGTGGAAACAGAAGATGTTCTCTACCAGTCTGGTAGACTGGGGTTCGGAATCATAAACCATATTACAGAAAGTAAGTATTTTTGCTGTTAAAGTCTGAACTCCTGTCACTAAAATTGTCCTACATTTTCTGGAAAAAAAAATGTATACTTAAAAAATAACAAATTCTAGAAGACAGGAGTATTTAAAAACTGACTTTCCTTGCCTTTTATTTTCTAGATGTTTTTATTTGAGGGAAATCTTATCAGCAAATCCTAAGAAGACTACATTTCTCCCCCTTCTTTCTGCCAACTATCCTGTATTTATAATGCTTTTTCAAGCTGGTGTCACCACATTCACAGATATCAACACTCTCCAAATCAGCAGCATTTTCTGTAAGTTTCTATCTGTGTTGGGAGAGAACCACTCAAGGGGTTGGCCATGTAACTAGCTTTGGCCAATGATATCAACAAAAGTGTGGCAAGCAGAGCTTTAATAGGCACTTGCGCATTGGAGCTTTTTCTTTTGAAATTCTGTGACAGCCAAGTAAGAAACTAAGCTATTAGAGATGACTAATAGAAGAGAACTGAGCTTCAGTTCTCAACAGTTCAGCTAACTGACAGCCAAGTGAGACCATCATGGATCAACCATGGTCAAGCTGCCAAGTGACTGCTGCTATTTATGTGATCTCAGGTGAGACTGGCAAAACTGCCTAGTTAAGTTTAGCCCAATTTATGGAATCATGAGCAAATACATGGTTCCTGTTTGAAATACTAAGCTTTTTTTTCCCCATGTAAAACTATTTACTGAACATTGTTCAATTTACAATAAAGTAAGTAATATACAGTCCGATCCCATTCTGATTACTATGAAGTTAGTTTTTCCTGACTTCTGCTGAACCTGTAACACAAATACTGAAAAGACTGAGCTTGTATGTAAGGAATGTGTTGGGGAAAAAAACTGAAACATACAGATCAATAAGTTAGATTGCAAAAGTTTGTTCACTAATTAAATCCACTAGATGCTAAATAGTAGCATCATGATTAGTTTCATTAGCAAAGACATTCCATGAATCATGATCTTTTAGTCAATATACATAGCACAAGGATATCAACTTTTTGTAAAGAAATGATTCTCTAGAAGAAAATTTAAATGTCCATTTAAGCCTTGTTTGGCTAATTAGACACACCAGTATTTGTTTAGTTTCCTTGTCTGAGTGGGGAGGTTGTTGGAAATAAAAATTTTTCCTTTCAGGGAGTTTTGCAAATAAACTTGCATTTTATGACTATAGTTGTACGTAGGAATTCTAATAAGACTGCTTTAAATTGTCCAATATTAACTATTTACATCATATTTAAATTATCCAATTAAACTTTTAATATTTAAATTGTCCAATTAATTACAGAATTATCTTTTTCATTTGAAAGGTTATATCTTCAAGAAGATTTTTCATTTTAACTTGAGGTGATCTATTTCTTGTCTTGCTCAGAGTCATGGAATCCCCAAATAACATAGACTTGCTCATGTTGTGAAATGTCACTTTGTTTTGGTGAATGTAAAAAAAAAAAACAAACCAACAGCAACCATTTACATATGTATTTATGCATACACACAAAAACAAATAAACCCAGAATGGTTAAATGTGAGTTTTGACTGAGTAACGATAATGAAAATTCTTCTAACATTTAGAAAAATTCTTCCTAATGCAGATAACATGCCATGGTATCAAATGTTCTTTTCTCATAAATGAAGCAACTACAGAAACCTTTTATTTGTTCAAAGTAACTATTGCTATTGCTGTGAACAACAGCAAAAGAAAAGCAACCCAATAATCCCCTCAATACTATTCAAAATGAACATATCAAACTTTTCATTAGAATGTAATTATTTTTCACACTAATAAATTGTAAAACCATATATATGTATGTCTATATAAACAATTATTGAGCATCTTCTGAATGAGAATGCCAAGTTTATCTCTTCATAAAAAGCAATTACAATTTGAGGACACTTTTATATTTGCCTCTCTGCCAGCACAAGTCTACTTCAACTGCATCTTTCCATTTCATAGGAAACATTAATTCTCCACTACTCTCTATGACACCAATTATTTGTTCAGGATCAAAAATGCTGTGAAAGTTTCTTGGGTTGTCAGCAGCATCTCTTCTTTGATTAGTTGTCATTAGATTTACTATCAGATAAAGAATTTTTTTTTGGTACCATCTTTTTCTTTATTGGTTTTTGAGAATTAAATACTTCATTTAACTCTGGACAATCTAAATTTTCTTCATGTTTTCAAGTATTGTCAGTATCTGTATATATCTTCCACTTAAGAAATACTTTATCTTCCCATTTACTACACATCAGTCCTATACATTTTCCACTGCAAAATTTCAGGCTCTATCTCTTTGACTTTTTCACTCTTTTCCATTCTGTTTCCTTCCCATTCTTCACAATGTAGTTTTATTGGAAACCATTTTTAATTGTGGACATAAAGAGCTATTCCTCACTACCTCGCAGTACCTCTGATCTGGGTCTGTGGTATATCACCTCAAAGGGGCCACATCCTGGGGAGGGAAGATCTGAGGAACTGTGCAAGAAGACATTAGGTTTTGGGGTAGGTTGTAATGCAGCAATAGATAACTGATACAGTGACACAAATATTTATTTTCTATATAAGATGGCTAATGAAAATAAAAATTAATTCGCTAGAGAACTAGCTTTGGAACTGGGACATTTAAAACTCCTATTTGAGGAGTTTCTTTGAAAACAAAAGTGACTGGCAAATGGATTCTGAGGCTGTTTCAGATTGCCATACTGCATAAAAGACACCAATGAAGACTTGACTTCTCAACAAATAGACATCGTTTCCACCAATACTTGCTCATAATGTTGTAGTACACTCCTCTGGCAGCATTTTGGATCTCTCTCCTCCTAGCAATTATCCTGAAATCTCTTCTAAAGACAAGAGTTACTGTTTGTATTCATGTATTTGTATAATTTGGTGTTGCTGAGAAATGAGAAATTGCTGAACTTCCAAACCTTGTCCCGATTTGATGAAATAGAAAGGCAATTCATTTTACTCATTAAGATTTGTATTTTTCTTGAGTTATTTAAATCAAACACCATTACATAATGGAACAGAATGTAAAGTTTATATTAATTTGAAAGGTAAAACATGAGACGTGTAAGAAATCCCATAGGCGCTGAGGGTTACTTTGATTTTTGCCTCACCCCTAGCTTCCCTTCGGGAATATAAATGGCATTTGGCCACAACTTATCTCTTTTTTTATCACTTGCCCAATTTTGTTTTCCACTACCTATTGCTCCATTCTCCCCACTTCCAGGCCTATAATTTTTCACCCAAACATATGCATTTACACTTTTGTTCCACCTGTGTGTTCTACCTATATAATATCTTTGTCTAGCCACACAGACTGATTCTGGAACATCTTTGTATGGACAAGCAAGTCTAGGTTTCCAACATACACCAATGATATGAAGACTACCCACGTAACTAACCATGAAGATTTAGACAAACCTAGTAAAACAAAATATACTAATTACCCAAAAGTTTCATTTGGAGAATTGAAAAATACCCCAGTCTGATACCCCTTGGGCATAGCGAATCTGTGTATTACCCTCAAGTACAAAATATTCACTAAATGTTGTTAAAACTGCCGTGTGAATGACTAAACCTACAACTCCAACGATGACAGTATTTTGCCTAATTAGGGCACTACACGCCCACTTTAAGGCTATTTAATGAAACACAAAGGCTTTAATTCAAAGTACACTATATGTTAAAGCATTTTAAGAATGCTGTCTAATTAAATTCTAATAACTCTTCGGCATAGGTGTTCTCATCTACAATTTTCAGCAACAAGGGAGCGGAGGTGGAGGCGAAGGCATATATGGGAAGTTTCAGATGCAGAAAGATACCCCAGCCACGGGAACGCTGTCAGCGCTCCGGAACCCAAGGAGGCCTCTCGAAGGAGACTGCGTTGGTCACAGAGCCTTGGTTCCGTCGTCCTCAGGGACCAACTTTGTTTGTATGGCCCACAGTGGAGCCCACATAAACCGCTAGGAAATGAGGCGGAAAAGGTGTTGCAGGGTCTTTCGGCGTGTTTTCTGTACTTGAGGATCCACGTGCTTGCTGTGGTGCAAGTTTCACCCAGCGAGGCCTGTGAGCCTGACACTTCCCGCCGCTGGATTCACGCGACCCGGCCGCGTAGGGCACAGCCGAAGCGGCGCCGCGAGCTTGAGGCCGTGCAGGCTCGGTTGGGGAACAGCGAGGCGGGACGCCACCCCTGCAGCTCCTGGTACTGCCTCTGCCGCCTCAGCTATTGGGTCGCCCCCCAGAGCGCAGGCGCCCACGGAGGCCCGCGCTTCCCTCCAACTTCGCGAGGACGAAAGAGGCGGGCTCCAGGCGCCAAAGCCCCGCCCCAGCCCGTGGGGTTCGCCCCGCCTCCTCGAGACGCTGGCGGCCTCTCTTCCTCCTGCGCCACAGTTCGGGGCGGCGGCTCAGGCCTCGGTTCGGGCTGCGAGACTCGCGTGGGCGGCAGCGGGCGCCGGCCCCGACCCTACCAGGAGCGCGCCACGCGCCCCCTCCTCCCTGGGAGCGGCGGGCCGCGGAAGTGACGCAGCGTTCGGGCAGGAGCTCGTTTGAATCGGTTCCCGGGTGATCCTCGCGCTTGGGGCTGCTTGGCCGCCGCCGCCGAGGAGGAGCTGCAGCGCGCCGGGGTTGAGGCCTCGCGCCACCCGGGGGACTGGAGCTGAAGGCGCCGCGCGGAGCCAGCACTTGGGCCTGAGCGCCGGCGCTGCTGTTTTTTCTCCTTCCCCCCAATATGGCAGCGGCGGCGGCGGCGGGCCCTTGGTGGGGACTGGACAGGGCGGCGGAGGCGACGGCTGCAGGACGGTGTACTTGTATGACCGGCGTGAGAAGGAGTCGGAGCTCGGGACCGGGTGGTGCAGGTCGAGGAGCGCTCGGACTACGCGGGGTTCCGTGCCTCTGTGTGCCAGGTACGCGAAGGGGCGAAGGAGGGATGCGCGGGGAGAGTTTGGCTTGGGAGGGTGAAGAGAAACCCAAGTTTCTCACTAAGGGCAATAAACCTGTCACCCGGCCCTGGCCCGGCAGCTTGGCTTCTCTCTCCGGGTGCCCGCCATCTCCGTGGCCGAGCGGCAGGAAGCCTTGGGCCGGCCCTGCGCCGGGTCTCAGATGCAGGGCCGGCTCCTCCGTGGGCCTCCCCTGCCCCCGGCGCTTTTGTGGGAGGTCTCTCTGCACTAGGTTTGAGACCTCGGGTTTAATTGGTTCGTGGTGACCTTAGTACTCTAAAGCCTGAGAGCTCATCTTCCAGGATAGAGAGCTGCTTGTGTCTCTTTAGTGTGAAACTTTAAAAAAAAATTTTAAGAAGAGAGCAGAGTTATACCTGATGGTTCAGTTTGTGTTGCGATGGTTAGACGCCGTGAAATTCCTGGCGTTGATTTACCTCAGGTTCATTAAATGATGCAGTGATTTCCCGGGTCGTCCTGTCAAGAAGGTTTGCAACCCGCGCTGGCAGGGTCCCTCATTCGTGGAACACTTGTTAGAGTCATTCTCACAGGTGGAGCTGCCATTCTGGTTTTTGAACTCTGTCCCTTGGGAGTTCCTGAGCAACGCGAAGGGTGTCCATAGGTAGCTATGGAACACCAAAGAAGGGGTTAAAAAAATACACACACACACACACACACACGTATACATATACCGTACAAATGCGTGTATATATACTCAGTATATTCGTTTGCTTTAAAAAATTAATGACCGCGTAGGAAAACTTTAAATTGTTAAGTGTTTTATAGATATGACGTGGTGGTGGTGCCTGAGCTTTAAAGAAGGGATATTGTCATGCCCTGCATTGAGGTTCTTGTTAAGCTATCAAGAACTCTTGGTTATCAAGGAAAATGAAGTTTGCGTAAAACTGTTTCATCCTGAGTAGGCTGATGATTTAGTACTGTTTTAGAGACATAATTATAGTTGCCGAAATGATTGTAATCAAACCCATAGTATACAAGCGACATGAGACCAGGGAGTTTAACTTGTTTACAGCTGTATTCCCAGTTTCTAGAACTGTGCCTGGCTCATAGTAAATGCCGAACTTAGAATGAATATTTGAATGAAGACAAAAATGTATGAACTTAGTTCATTCTTTGCCTTGATATGGTAGATTTCCATGTGTTTGAAGGGTGAATGAAAGAATGCTTATTTTTTTTGATGAATGTTTTGTTTTCAGAACCATCCAACAAAAAGAAAACTCTTTGTTTGTTATTTTTATTGTAAAAATAGCAGCACAATAGAAAATACAGAACCAGAGAGACAATTAAACCTTTACTCACTGTAAAATTTCTAATCACTGTTAGCACTTGGGGTTATTTCTTTGGACCTTTATCCCACATTTTTTAATTGTTAAATTTATGGGGCGACATCGGTTAATAGCATGTTTCAAGTGTATAATTCTATAATACATCATTTGTATATTGCATTTTGTACTCACCACCCAAAGCCTATACCATTTTTTCGTGGTTATAGTCTATTTTTTTCACTTAATATTGTCAGTACTTTTATATTTCAATGCAAGTAGTCTTCATAAAGTTTGAAATGGCCTGTTTAGTATCACTGTTTACATAACCAAATCTCTTTTTGTCGACATTTATATTACTTTTAATTTTAAGTAATGACATGATAAATGTCTTTGAATACAGCTTTTCATGTCTTTATTTTTCTTTAGCTTAGAATCTTAGAAGTGAAATTCCTACATCAAAGATCAGGAACATTTTTAAAGCTCTTGATACATAGTTTTAGATTGCTTTTCAAACAAGTTGTACTAATTTACCTTCCCTCTAGAAATAAATTCTTCCCTGTGAGATGTCTCAGTAACTGTTAGATAGAAAAGGTATTATTAACCTCTTATTACAGAAGTGGAAACTCACTTTTGGAGATGACAACTCACTTAAGTCAAGTAGTACAGTCAGATTAGGATTCAGATCCAGAATCCATATACTTTGTTACAATGCCTCAAAAGAAGTTATTTGTTATGGAGAACAGATATATTTATTCCAGCCTTTCAATATTTTAACTTGAAAACCAAAGAAAATATTTCCTTTGACTAATACTTTACCTCCTTCCCACTTTTTTTTCTGCTAGAACAGATGGTTAAATTTGATTAGCGGTGAGGGAAGAGCTACTAAGAAAAAGAAAAAGAAGCCCACTTTTTTTGAGAATTTGCTTTTTAAAGCATCTTTAGATTATGCCACCTAATCCCATAACCTTATCTACATTACATACATGAAAAACTGAAAGAAGTTACTGAATTAAAGTCCAAGGTTATACAGTTAATGAGCAGTAAAATTGGGATTGGAACCTAGGTATGTTGGATTCTAAATCTTGGGTTTCTTTCTTTTTTTTTCTTTTTTTAATTTTTTAATTTTTTTAAAACATCCACAATGCTCACATGATCTACCAAAGCCTTCATTTTCCTTGTTAGGTGAAAGAGGAAAACTAGTGCGCTAAATTAAAGTTTTTCGTTAAAACATAAACCAATAATGTTTGTAGTGCCATAAAGTATTATGGATCCTTAACTGTTATTTGGGGAAAACTTACCTAGTGGAAAAAGGGAACAATCAAGAGGAAGGAAGAGGAAAGGGTAAATGTGGAAGAAGCCTTAGACTTGTGGTAAGCAGCTATTGATTCACCTGAGCCCTTGTGTCCTTGCAGAATCAAAGATTAGAAAATGACTCATTAGGTTCGTTCTTAAATATGTCCAGACATTAAATCCCTTATATACAAACCCTCCTCTCCAACCCCAATTTTGAGGAAATGCCTACTTTTTCCTTTGTATGGTTCCTCTATACCTTGTTATCCTACCCTGGCAGTTCCACCATTGTACTTTTTTTATA
Organism: Eonycteris spelaea; assembly: GCA_003508835.1. Lineage (NCBI taxonomy): Eukaryota > Metazoa > Chordata > Mammalia > Chiroptera > Pteropodidae > Eonycteris > Eonycteris spelaea. The sequence goes on along the minus strand of PUFA01000127.1, from coordinate 2,298,905 downwards.
TTGTATGCTCCTCGAGGGCAGGAGCCTTACCTAATAGTTTATAGTTTATTAATCTCTTCCTTCAAAAAAAATTTTATACATAGGGAAAAGAGTAAAAAAAGATAGATGTCAGAAAGAATGGAATATTAACCTGAGGAGAGTTAATAAATGAGAGCTCATCTTATAATATCTTAAACCAGTGCTGAGCCATGAAACAGGTTTGAGTTTCTTAGAAGTCAAAACAAAGAAGTAAAGATTATTGTTAGAAAATCTACAATATCCATAAAATAAAAAACATTCCCACTGCTAGGGCAGCAAAGTTTTGATTTGAGCAAAATTTCTTCCTAGATTCCTCACAAATCCTGAGAGTTAAAATGGACAACATCCTTACAGATAGAGAAGGCTGCTGCTTTTCTTGTCCTTTAATGGAAGTTAGGGTATGTGTCATTTAGGGTAGTGCAAGCTGCTTTAACCAGTTACCGCCTGAGGTTTTGTAGCGATTTCTCAAGTGCCATATGGGTGTTCCTGGTCTGTGAGTGATTCAGGAGCAGAGCCATTGAATATAACGCCAAAGAACAAATCATTAAAGGCTAGTTTGCAGTTTCATAGCAGTGCATTGAAGTATGTAGTTTCCGACTGACTTAATGCAAGGGTGGAATTGACTTTTGAGAGAAGTTAGGCATCAGATAGTTTGCAGCTGACCGAAAGACATGAAGGGCAGGTACTTTATATTATTCATTAAAGGCAGACACATATGCTTTAACAGCCCAGAAGAAGGTGGGATTGAAGTGCTTTTATAAAAATGAAAAAGCCTTATCAAGACTCTTGCCCGAATAAAATATTAAACTGCTTTCATGTAGAGAAAGTCAGAAGTATATCTGTAATCAAGGCCAGGTAAGTACAAATGCTTGAAAGACTAGTTTATTTCTGGTAAGATAGATTTTAGATTAAAAATATGGAAAGAGAAGGGTATATCTTGAATAAAAACAAAATATTTTGTCAGATGTCAGCTATAAAAATTATGAATTCAAGAAATAATTTTTATACAGAATCACAGGTAAAGCATATAAAAAGATAGCTTACATATCATAATTGAATAATAGAATTGTGGTGAGATTGTATGGAATAATTAAACATAAACACTTTTCAGATGTGCTGCATAGATCTTAAAAATTCATTTTGCCACATAGATTTATAGTAACTATAAAAACATTTTATTCTATAGGATGCAAAAGCCCATAATCTAACAGTTGGGATATTGTAGAAATAAAGTCCTAGTGAACTAAAAAGTAGAGATTACACAAAAACTTAATAAAGATCTGTCATGACAGGTTTTATTTTTATTAAACAGAATCTTTCCTCTGTTTATATCCATAGCATCATTTCTGTAGGGTGGAATTGCATTGAATATGAGTATCTTTAATTTTAGTGAGGTATACCAAATTGCTTGTTGATACAGTTGTACTAGTTTTCAGTCCTATCAGCAATGTGTAAGTCTAATTTCCCTATATGGAGGCCTATACTTTATATTATCAAGATTTAAAACTTTTGACAGCCTTATGGGAATGATAATTGAATTGTTTTAATTTCTCTTAACTAGTGAGGATGAGCATATTTTCATATTTTCTAGTTTTTTCCTTCACGGCTTGTTATTTTTGTATATTTTCAGAAAACCTTTTATTTTATCTTCTAAAAATTATCTCCCTATTTTTTTCAGTAATTTATTTTTGTTTATGTTGTGATAGAGATTTCATTTTACCTATTTCTATGAAGTTAACTGGTTGTCTCAATATCACTCATTGAGTAGTTTATTCTTTCCCTACCAATTTGTAACGTCACCTCTCCTGTTTGCCAAGCTCCCCAGGTGTATATGTGTGGGTCTCTTTCAAGGTCCTCTGTTCTCTCCCACTGGTGTATTATAGTATATCTTAAATTAGAAATTTTTTGATAAAAAGCTTCAAACTTACATAGCGATAATAATATAATGAACCCAAATATACTCATCACCTAGATTCAACAGTTACTAAGTATTTACCACACTAGCATTTTTTCTTTTATTTTATATTCCAAGTTTTTGTTCACTCCTATATACTTTAGCATGCATTTCTATTATCAAACCATCAAAAATAACATTTTAAATATTATCTAATAACTCAGTCCATATTTGGATTTCTTGATTATCTCAAAAATGTCTTTTTGTCATTGGTTTGTTTAAACCGGGATCCCAAGAGGGTCCTCATATTTAACTTGCTTTATTATTTTTCTTAATTATTTTAAAATTTAGTATATTTGCACAAAACCCCCTTCCACCAGTCTCATTTTCGTTTTACCTGACATTGATCTGCTGAAGAAATCAAGTAGGTTTTTCTTTAATATTTCATATTCTAGATTTGTCTGTGCTCTTTTATGGTGTACTTTAACTCGTTCTATCTCCATATATCCTGTAAACTACAAGTTATTTTTAAAGGCTTGTAATCACAATTTAGGTTCAACTTATTTGGGGAAGCTGAGAATTTTTCATAGGTGGTTCTGGTACTTCACATTACATCACATCATGAAGCACATAATAAATGGATATTTCACCCCCTTTTCTCAATGCTAAGATCGAATTAGTGGGACTCAGGTGGTTTCAGCTGGATCCCTCCTTAATAAAGTTTTAATCTGATGGTCCATGCATTGATAGTGATATTCTGATTGCCATTCTCCTGTATTTATTAGCTGGCATTCTTTAAAGAACAATTTGCTTCATCCACTAGAGCTGTTTGGTTATGCTGAAATACACTTAGTATAAGAAAGCGGATAAATGCTTTATTTTTCTCTTCAATTTGTCAGTAGGAGTTTGGCATCTTAAGTTCAGTAGTGACAGGTAAGAGTTTTTAAGTATCACTATTGAAACTTGAGTATCATTAGTCTAGATGTTTTTAGTTGTCTTCAGTGGTAAGATTGTCTAGATTAACTAGTCTATTATTACCAGAAGCAGAAGTCAGCCTTTCTCTTAACTGTGCATTAGATTTTAGATCCTGTGTCTTATAATTTTAAATATGTGTAAAATTTTGATGAAAAACATTAACTTGTTTTTCTAATTTTCATTTTCTTTTGGTTGTAAAATTTCAGTTTTTCATATGTTCATTGGTCATTTATTTTTTCTCTTTTTGGTCGTTTATGTGTTTTTGCTCTTTGCTGACTTTCATCTTGATTTATGAAGACTTTTTCTCCTAAGGATGCTGTCTCCTCTTGTAATCCTCTTCCCCCATAATTTATAATTTGCCTTAATTTTTTAAAGTTATTTTGGAAGGGTAAGTTATAATAGATAAAGATTCTTTAATACAGACAACTTGCATAGCACAGTATTTTTACCTCAACATTATAAAATAGTAACCTGTTTTCTTCTAGTGCTTTTTTTTTTAACATATTTAAATGTTTATTCTATATGAACATGTATTATGTTAATGCTTTGCTGCAAATAAGATTACATATACATTGATGTGAAATAATGTCCTGTTTCTGGGAGGCCCTGCTGATGCTAAAACATTTCCAAATTGTCCCACCTCTTCACTTGTGGTCTTGGGTGGCATATAATAGCAGAAAAACAACCTTGTTAAACAAATAGGTAAATTATGGATTTGTGCTTAATTATGAAAAGGCAAATTTTTAAATGTGAAGACATGTTTCTTGGGCAAATAAACATAATTGTTCCAGATTATAATATACTATCAATATTTTCATATTTTTGTAAACTCAATTGTTGCATTTGTTTCCTTTGTTAATAATTGATTTTATTCCTATTTTGGATAGACACTTGGCATTTCACCTGAAGAGAAGTTTGTTATTACAACAACAAGTAGAAAAGAAATTACCTGTGATAATTTTGGTAAGCAATGTTAAGTTCATACTTTTATATTTAATATGTTCTGGTACATTATAGGGTAATAACATTGATTTCATAGATAAACCTCTAAAAACTATTGATGATTTTGGTTACTTCATTGGAATTAGGGAAGAAACTGTATATATGTTCACATTTTGTACTGAGGTCATATTTTTCCAGCCAAATTATAGAAAAATAGTTGATAACATTTAAGACAACAGAAGATGAAACCTCACCCAACATGTAGCCACAGGTCTTCGTGGAGGCCCTCAAGAAATGAATTCTCCTAACCAACTTGAATTCTTCCCTTATCTTTTTTTACCCAATTAGATTCTAAGACCTGCCGTTTTTCTTGCCAGATTCATTTTGAATTTAATTATTCTTCTCCTTTCCTGTTGATAATACTCTAAAGGAGTTCCTCATCGGATTTCTGGTGATAATTTAACTTACCAAGAATCGAGAATTTCAGATAGTGGAAGTATTTGGGCCTATTCAACTTATATTTTTAACAAAACACCACTGAATTTATAGATTGAGTCAGTGTTTGGGGGTTTGCCTGTACCATCTTTAAAGATTTCATAGGTACAATTTGCATATTCAGAATTTTAAATTCATTTTGTTTCTTATTCTGGCTTTGCACTTAAAGTATTGCCTTTTGATTACAGATGAAACTGTTAAAGATGGAGTTACTCTATACCTGCTACATTCAGTCAATCAGTTATTACTAACAGCTACAAAAGAACGAATTGAATTCCTACCTCACTATGACACACTGGTTAAAAGTGGCATGTATGAATATTATGCAAGTGAAGGACAAAATCCTTTGCGTAAGTATTCCATTTATACTAATTTTGATAAATGATTACTTTATATCCTGATTACATGTTCCATTCCTTCACTTTAAAAAATTCTCTTTCTACTTTATTAGAAGACTGACAAGTCATTGTGAGCTCCCTTGCTTCAACCTCTTCATCACAATATAATTCTTTTTCTATGTTATCTTACTTCAAAGTAAAGATACCACTCCTTTAAAACTAACCTAATATTAGAATTCATTCCAACTCAGAATGAATTAGAATTCATTTTCAACTCAGACATCTTGAACCTACACATTTTTCTATCTCATGTATACTCTCCGGAATTATTCTTCCTGGCCTCCTATGGACTTCTCCCAAATGAGAAAAATAATTTTTTATCTTGCAAATTTGTATAGCTGATTTGTACAAGTGGTTTGTGTTCTGGTCTCCATTTCTTTATTTCCTTCTACTTGTTGCTTGTCAGTTTTTATCTTATCTTTGGATTGTTTGCTAGTGATCTTTTGAAATCAGAGAGTCTTTTCCATCTGGACCTTGCCCAAGTGTTTAATACTACTTAGATGTTCATTATAAACTTTCTTATTAAAAAATATCTTTATTGTAGATGCATTATAGTTTGTAGGAAATTAGAAAACATAGTATGCAAAAAGAACATAAAGAATATCTGTATCTCTACCATCCTGATATAACCACCACTAAAACTTTGGTATTTCAGACCTCTGCAAAATTTTTTTCTATATTAGTGTTTTTTATATCATGACTACTTTAGCCTACTTTTTTTTGTTAAATAAAATGAACATCTTCATATATATAGCAATATTGTGATGTTTTAATAGTTAAACACTATTTAGATAATAAAAAACTGAACAGTTTTATTAGTTTTAGGTTATTTCAGTTTTTTTTAAATTATGGATGACTGATATCTTGTAACTAATCTTTGTACACACCTTACCTTAAGTGCTACTAATACTATTACTGCTCCCAGCTTCATGCTACACACTCCAAGTGCTTTATGAACATTTTTATTTAATCCTTATCTTATGTTACCTATGTTAGATAATGACCCTATTTTACAGAAGAAACTGAGCTGAGAATTTTAGGTAACTTGTCAAAGCCATCCATTTATAAGTACTGAGCTAGGATTTGAACCCTAGCAGAGTGACTTCAGAGCTTGAACTTGTAATCAAGATATTTATTACCCGACCTGTTCTTCCATACAAAAAACCCCACAAACTTTCTTATTCTCCAATCTTAAAAACATTCATGATCTCATGTCTTCTACCAGCTACTGCCCAGATTTTTGTCCTGTTTACAGTAAAATTCCTTAAGAGTCGACTGTTCACTGTCAGTAGTGCCTCTCTTCCGACTCTCTCCTATTCACTTTTCTGTACTTATTCATTTAATTACTAGTGACTAAATCAGCGATCAATTTTAGTTTTCATTTTACTCGGGCATATTTGGCAGTTTATCAGTTTTGTCTCTTTGATAAATCTTCACTTGGCTTTGAGAGACCATACTCTGTTTTCTACCTTTAGTTGTCTTTTCTTCTCTTTTCCCACCTTTTTAAAAAATTGAGATATAATTGATATATCTCCCCACCTTCTTAATGTTGAAGTGCCTCAGGCATAGCCTTGGTCCCTTATCTTCTCTTCCTTCCTTGGTGATTCCATTAAGTCTCATGGCTCTAAATACCATCTTTATGACTTTGACTCTCAAATGGAAGTATAAGAAATGGTTATTTCTAGTTAAATGTTGAAAATGCCAGACTTATCCTGAATTCCAGTTTGTCTATCCAGCTGTCCATGTGCATCTCCCACTAGAATATCTAAGATGGAAACCCTGATCTGTTCACTCAACCCTATACCACACATAGTTTTCCTATCCAAATTGATCATTTCTCTGTCTTCATAGTTTCTTAAGCCAAAAATCAAATTGATTCCTCTTTGTCTCAGACATTTCATTCACTCTGTCAGAAAATCCTTTGTACTATCTTCTGTCTTTAGGAATGACCACTTTCTCACCACTTCTATTGCTCACACCAGGTTTGAGCACCATTGTATCACCTAGATTATATACAGACCTCTTAATTGTCTTTTCCTGTCCACATAAGGGCTGAGAAGTAAGGATTGTGTTGTTGTTCTACTGAAAACATCCATGGCTCCAATTTCACTAAGAGTAAACCCCCAAATATTTACAATTACATACATGACATTGCAACTCCGCTTTATACCTCTCTGACTTTGTTTCCATAACACTTCTTGCTTGTTCACGCCACTGCAGTGCTAGCTTTATTCTCAGCTTAGGACCTTCTCCTGGAATGCCCTTTCAGCCTCTGTCTCATTTTCTCACCTCTTTCAGGTCTCGTTACCTGTTACCTTCTCAACAAAACTTACCCTGATCACTCTATTTAAAATTGCAACTGTTTCCCTTTATGCTGTACTGTTTTGATCTCTCTTTTCTGCTCTTTCCTTTTCTCCATAGCACATTCCACCTTCTAAAATTTATTATGATTACATTTGATTTCCCATCTTCCTCCACTCTAGAATGTTAATTCCATAAGAACAGGATTTTTGTCTGTTGTGTTCAGAACATAGAACAAGGTCTGGCAAATTGTAGGTGCTTAAATATTTGCATATTGAATGAATCTTTAATTCCTCGGGATAAATTTCTAAGTGTATAATTATGGAGTCAATAGATATATAATTTCTAAGAACTTTTGATATAGGTTAATTACCTTCCAGATTGGTTATGTCAGTTTTATTACTATCTTTGTATGAATAAGTAGAGAATCTCACGTTCAACTCTTGCTTGATTTTTGTTACTTTATATTATATTCCTGGGTCTTTCCCTACCTCTTTTCCTTTGCCTTTGGTATTAGTTCTGTTATTCTTGATCATATGTGGACATTTCTTCAAGTCATGCTTGATCTTTTTTACTTTTTCTCTTAGTGAACTGATCCAAGCCTTAACTATTCTATTTTTAATGAAGCAAAAACCTTTATCTCTGGCTGTCTTTATTCTCTCAGTTAAGCAAAAAATCTGTTCCAGCACCCTATGGACACATTCACTCATTGAACTTGATATAGTGGTAGGTCATAGCATCTAAAACTGAAAATTTTTTTCTTCCTCTTCTAAAGTTTCCTTTGTGGGAAATATGACCATTTGTTTAGTCTTCTGAAGCAAAGATTCAAAACCATCCTGGATTTCTTTTCTTTCTCCTTTATATCTAATCAAATACTACATTTTACTAAATTTTTTCTTCTAGATTTCTCTTTTTTTCCTCCCATATCCTACAAAAGTGTTCTTCCTCCATTTTTTAGAGTTACTGCCCTTAGCCAGCTCCTTATATATTTCTGATTATTAGCTGGTTTATAAATATAGCCATTCTGTGAATGGTCAGAGTGGGGAAGTGCTTACTGGAGTGCTACTCTGTGGATTAATTACAGTTTTAGTTGGGGTAAGCGTCAGTGGAAGTAAGAGCACAAGTTTGGTATGTTCCCCTTTTTGATTAAGGGAATAAAAGTGGGAAATAGTTTGAGTAGGGACCCTAAAAAGAAAATATTAGGAACAATGCAGAGCCAGTGATAAATAGAATGTCAAGTTGGTTGTGTAGTAGAAATGAATAGTAGTTCTGTGTCAGTTAAGCGGACATGTTCTGCCATTTGACAAGTTGCTGTGTGTCATAAGATTTCTATATTTAAATTAGCTTTAATAGACACTTTTATAGTTGCTTTATATTTGCCTCAATGTCTCTATGTATGCTTACTTCTGACTTCTGCATGATGTAATTACATACTAAGAGTACTGTTTGATTTAAGGTTATGGTCTTCTGTCTTTTATGTCTGTATGTGTCTCTTTAGTATAAACTCCTTAAGGTAGGAATCATGGGTGGTCAACTCATGCCATTATAATGCTATACAAATACTGGTTGATGACTGCTTTTATGCTAGTAGTGATTGGTGATGTTGCCTGTAAGTATATATTACATCATTAGGATCAGGATAGTACTTATTTTCTCGTTCTTTAGAAAATCAAAGTGATGGCATAAAGTACTTCATAGTTTCTTCTACTTTGAAATTTTGTATCAAGTGTTTAGGAGGGAAAATTTTAAACAATAAATGTTTTTTCATTCTCTTCCAGCATTTGCTCTTGCCGAATTAATTGACAATTCATTGTCTGCTACTTCTCGTAACACTGGATTAGAAAATACAGATCAAATTGGTAAGAAAATAAAACAGTTTAACTTTCCTTTTATAGAAGTAGTACAAGTTTATTGAAGAAAAATTAGAAAATAAACTAAAAGTAATTATCTGATATCTTCATCCATTGTTAAAATTCTTTTTATGTGCCATTTTTCTGTGCATATATGTATACATGTATGTGTAATCATAGTGTACATTTTGTTTTTTTATCTTCTCCTTTTCCTTAACAGTAAGTATGTTGTAAACATCACCATATTATGTATATTCTGCAGTATAGTGTACCATTGCTTCAATTTGGTTTATTGACTATAATATAACATAAATTATAATTTACAATATAATATCAACCAGCCTACTATTGTTGAACATTTAGATTTTTTCCTATATTTTTGCCATTGTAAGTAATGCTGGCATAATGAATATCCTTATAGGTCTTTATACATGTCTCCAGTTAATTCCTCAAGTTCTGAGAAATAGAATTTCTGGGTTAAAGGACATGAAGAATTCTAAGGCTTTTGATTCATACAGCTTAAGTGCCTTTTAGATAATTGTAGATAATTTCACCAACAATATTTAAGTGAGCCCATTAAATCACTTTTTCTGTATTTAACTTTTACGTTTTTAATATTGATTTGACTTTTTCTGTCTTTTTGAACTTATTTCATAGCATTTTGATGAAACACAAGGAAAACCTGCCGTTGCAGTGATAGATAACGGAAGAGGAATACCTCTAAACAGCTTAACAATTGGCCGTGTATAGGTTGTCAAAATTTACAAGGCAAGGTGACTTTGAAAGGTTAGAAAAACCTTACTCACTTTTTTATGGCAGCTGGGTGTTTTAATAAGGATAAGAACTCATATTTCTTTAGTTATGCATATACATTGGAGTTTTGATGTTATCAGCATATTAGATTTTATATTATGGAATTTTTATGATCAATACTTAGTTAGGAAATAGTTAAAACTATGTAAATCATATTGTTCCTTCTATTGGACAATTTTTTTTTTTTTTTGCATTTCATGAGGTATGTAGGAGTTGAGATATTGAGTACTTAGGAGGTTTTTCCCCTATCCTTATTAAATTTGATTAAAGCTGTGTGGTCTCTAGAAAAGTAGAATGATTTAAAAATAGGCTTTAGAAATCACCTGATACCACTTTGAAACTGTCTAGTGAACCGCATGTAGTTCTTTTAAGCTCACTGTTCTACTTTCAGGGCATTTGCAAAAACATTTACAGCTGTAGGGAATAAAATCTAGTTAGGAGTTTTGTTTCAGAATTTGTTTGTAGAAAATATCCTGAATGAAAACATCACGGAACAAAATATACTAGAAGCTGTCAGGGATGTAAAGATTTAGGTCCTTGGGCTATTATCTGAATTTTGGTGCACAAGTCTTTTGGTATTTTAAGCTATATTGTCTACTTTAGGAAACATCCTTGAGAAGTGTCTGTTGGCATTCTTACTCAGTAGTTAGTATTTTGCTCATTTCCTGTTTCGCTTTTCGTCTGTGTCAAGGAAAGTCATCCAGATTTAAGGATCATCCTCAATGTGTTTAAAATTAAAGTATTTAGCATATTTACCTTCTCATTTCTGAAACGTCAGCACGCTCAGAATTTCATCCAATTTGTAGAGGTTTACAGTGTCATGGTGAGAGGCAAGATAGGGAAGAACAAGGGCTCTGGAATTATTTGGTCTGGTTTGAGTTCTAGCTTTATTAATTGTATGACATTGATCAAGGTACCTTCTTTGTCTCAGTTGACATATCTATAAAATGGATAATACCTCATAAGGTTTGCGAAGACCAAGTGAGTGAGTACATGTAAGATCTTAGGATAGAGGCTGGCATATGGTAAGCAGTCATGAATATAAACTATCATTTTAGTTATTCTCATTTTTGGCCTCATACTTTTCTGCAGCCATTCTTTTTCAATATTTTCATGAGTACATCCCACTTAAAGTATTTGTAAAATACTCGTAGAGAAGTATACGATAGAAATATTAAGTAGAAGAAAAAGGAGAACAGATAGTTGGTAGTTTGGGCTAAATAAAGGTCAGAAAAATGCTAAATGGAAGAGTAGAAGTAGAGCCTACTGTTATTAAAGTTAAATCTTAACTGGATTCATGGGGCATTGATTTTTATCTAGATTTTAGCACAATATAAACTTTTAAATTTAATGCAAATGTTAGGGAAATTTTGCTTAGTTTTTGGTAGGAATCTCCCTGTTGCTGGCGTTGGCTCTAGCTTTATAGATATTGTGTCAGTAAAAAATCAGCGTTGTTATTGCTGTTATGTATTCATACTGTCCATGAGTCCTTGACCTAGTCCAATTTCTGTTAGCATCAGGTACTCCCTCACTCCCTTGGCTTCTCCTTGAAAAAGTTATCAGTTGCTCTACTGCTTCCAGTTTAGTTTTACTGGATACAAGGATGGATGTCATAGGAGACAAGCTGTGGAAGAAAAGGAAGGACATCCTAAAAGTACAAAACAACTGACTGTCTTGGCATGTAGCTTCTTTTGTCGTAGAGAGAAAAACAAGTTAACAAAAAAAAAATTGTAGTCATTTCAGTTATTGATTATAGCTGTTAAAAAATACTAGTAATATATGTTAAAGCCAATGGCCATATCCTTTAGGTAAGGTGATTAGAAAAGAGGTGGCTTCTTTGAAGTTATGTTTTGAGTTGAGGCTTGAAAGAAGAAAGTACTCAAATGAAGACATAGGTGAAGAATATTCCAAGAAGTCTACCAGCAAACATAGAGACCCCAAAATTGTGAGCAGCTTGTTTTGTTTGAGAGACCTCTGTGGTTAAACCACAGTACATGAAGGGGAAAATAGAGGTAAATGAGGCGAGTTTGAATCTGACCATGTTTTTTATAAACTATCACTCACCTTGGTACTATCCTTTCCTCCACCCTTTTTATTTGAAAAATTTCAAGCCAACAAATAAGTTAAAAAGAAGTATTAGCACTCATTATCCTTCACCTAGATTTAGCAGTCAGCATTTTGCCACGTTTGTTATCTTTTATCTCTACGGACATACACGCATATGCCCAGTCTACATTTTTTTCTTTTAAATCATTTGAAAGTAAGTTGCAGTATCTCCTCCACAGGGAAGTTCTCATAAATAACCTTAATACCATTATCACACCCAAGAAATTTATCAATTCAGAATATCTGAGATAATGGCCTTATTTAGATGTTTTCCCTTTGTTATGTCTCTCTAGTTTCTATTATTCTTTCATGAAATTTTCATTTTTTCCTAGAGTTTAGGCTAGTTATAAAATGGTTGACAACTGGGATCTGAGTGTTTCCTTGAGCACAGTTCTTTTCTGAACATTTTCCATCATACAGAAAAGTTGAAATTTTTTAGTGCCCAGATACTCATACCTAGTTTTACCATTGACAGTTGCTTTGCCACATACCTATTTATCCCACTAACTTTGAGTTCATCTTAATTTTGATCAAGTTCAAATAAATTACAGATACCAGTAAACTTTCTCTTAATGTTTTAAGCATTGATATCATTATTTAGCATTCAGTTTTTTTTTTGAGTGTAATTTACATACAGTAAGTGCTCACATCTGTCTTAAGTATATCTTCATTGAATTTATTTTTTATGGCCATATAATTCATATCCATTAAAACCCACCATATTAAGCATACAATTCCATGGTTTTGAGTATAGTCATAAAATTTGCAACCATTCATCACTAATTTCAGAACATCTTCATTACTCCAAAAGAAAACCTCGTACCCATTATAGTCACTCTTCCTCACTCCTGCAATCATTAATGTATACTTTTAATAGTTCTTCATCTATTTTTTTAGTTTTTCTAGGGATTACAGTCAGCATTTTAGTTATAACAGTCCAGTTTGGATTAATGCCAGCTTAATGTCAATATACAAATCTTTGCACTTACATAGCTTCATTCCTATTATTTTACTATTTTTACATAAATAACATCTTTATACATTATAACCCTGTCAGCACAATTTATAGTTACTGCTTTATGCAGCTGTCTTTTAAACAAGGCAGAAGTTATAAATACTAGATTTATATTGTCGTTTTCTATTTATATAATTACCTCTGCTCTTTATTTCTTCTTGTATTCAAGTTACTTTCAAACGTCCTTTCATTTCAGTCTAAAGGACACTATTTAATAGCTTCTGTAAGGCAGATCTGATGATAGAATCCTTCAGTTTTTATCTGGGAATGTCTTAATCTCACCTTTTTTTGAAGGCTACTTGTACTAGATAATTCTTGTTGACAATCTTTTCTGTTGACACTTTGAATATGTTAGCCCACTACTTCCTGTTCCATAGTTTCTGATGAAGAATCAGTTGTTGAATATCCCTTGTATGTGACCATGCTTTCAAATTCTCTCTTTTTCTCTGGTTTTTGAAAGTTTGATTTTGATGTGTCTAAGTTTGGATATTTTTCAGTTCATCCTGTTTGGTGTTGAGCTACTTGTGTATGTAGATTAACGTTTTCATCAAATTGGGGAAGTTTTGGATATGTTTCTTCAAACATTCTCTCTCTCTGGCTTCTGTTATTCATATATCAATATACTTAATAATGTTCCATATTTCTCTGAGGATCTGTTCATTTTTCTTCATTGTTTGTCCTTTTTGATTTTCAGACTGAATATATCTATCTTCATTTTAAGTTCACTAGTTCCTCTGTGCCAATTTGCTCCTGAGCCACTTAACTGATTTTTTCATTTCAGTTGTTATTTTCAATTCCAGGATTTCTATTGATTCTTTTAAAATAATTTCTCTGTTGATATTCTCTATTTAGTGAAACACTGTTCTCATACTTCACTTCATTAAACATGATTTCTGCTAGTTCATTAAATGTATTTACAATAGCTGATTTCAATCTTTAGTAAGTTCAGTGGCTATGCTTTCCCTGGGATGGTTTCTACTGACTGTTGTTTTTCCTGTGTGTGGGTCATCCTGTAATATTCTCAGTTGACACTCATAATTTTTGTTGAGAATAGGATATTTAAGTAATGTAATGTGGCAGCCCTGGAAATCAGATTTGTACCCTCCCTCAGGGCTCATTATTTCTAGTTTTTGTTGTTTGTGTAGTGACTACCCTAAACTAATTCTGTAGAATCTGTATTTGTCTGTGTGCCACTGAAGTCTCTGCTCAGTTAGCTTAGTGGTCAGCTAATGTTTTCTTAAACATCTAGAACCAGTACATCTCCCAGTGTTTGCTGGGAGTTCTGTGTTATTTTGGGCTGTGTTTTTAGTAGGAAGCTCATAACTTTTCTTAACCTTGCTTGTACAGAACCTCAGAGTCAGCCAGATATGAGCGTTAGGCTTTCCCAATTCCTTCTGAGCATGTAGATGTACATGCTCACACGTGAGTGTGATCTTCTCAATTCTCATGAGTATATTGGAGCTTTTAAAAACCACTATGGATCTCTCATTCCCCATCTTTTTCTTGTAAGGTTTGGCCAGTTTCTGTTTTCTCCCAACTTTTTCATTGCTTTTAGTCAGCTGTGATAAACAATTGCTACTGGTTGTTTTTGCCGATGGCCCAGGGAAAAGCTGTTGACAGTGAGCAAGTTCTGAGTCAGGTCAAATCAAGACAAACACTGCGACTGGAGGTTTCTAGGGATCTGTCTGATCCAGTAATGACAGTTCTATGAAGTAGGCACTTTGGGAACTCCACACTTATTCCAAACCTAAGTTGCTGGTTTTCATCAGGATTGCAGGGCTGTTGGTTTCAAGATTTCTGTGGAGCTGGTGAGAGGACGTGGATAGAGCATGTTATCACATTATAGAGCTAGCTAGCTGTTTCTGCCGAGATTCAGTCATATGTCTTGAATAAACACTCTGGATTATTGTAGGACTTTGGTTAATTTTAGAAATTATTGAAAAGTTGATTTTGACAATATTTGGTTCTTGTTGCTTTTAAAAATGAGCAGATTTTCATAGTCCTGACTTCATTCTGGAAGCGCTCACTGAATTAACTATTTTGACAAATACACACACCTATGTAATCTAAACTATTATTACGATATAAAACAATACATGAATCTAGAAAATTTTGTCATGACTTGGCCTCTATTATCATTGTCTTAGAATATAATTAGAGTCTAGAACGTAGTAATATTGTATATTCATTGAATTATTTTGTGGAAAAAAAGGTGACATTAGTTAGTCTTCTGGGTGGCCATAATTCAGGTGTGTGTTGGATCAGTGCTACTTTCAGCATTTTCAACTTGCTCAGTAATTTAAAAGGCTCTCAGCTCAGGGAGCCATTTTGGGAAAATAAAAATAGCAAACCATGTGACCCGTTTCCTATGCCATTTTTAGGTTGCAAAATTGGACTCCCAACAGGATTTTTCCCTAATTTTCCTAAAGAAAAAGCTCCTCTGACTTTAGTATTTTCTGCAAATTAATATAAGCTTCTTTTACTTTCTGATATTTGTGTTACTTGAATTTAAAAAGTAATATTGAGCGTCGTACTTTAATTTTTTTTCATTGTCTCACAGATTTATTCCAGGGTTCTTAGGGATCTATGGCCATTTGTCAGTTTTGTTGGAGGTGAAACTTTCTTCATTGTGGCTTTTTTCTCCTTTCGTAGATTTAGATGGTGAGATATAAATACACATAAGTAGTCACTCTACTGTATTTCCTGGAAGTTACTGACATTGTTTTAGTTTCTGTTGCTACTGTGATCATCTCTCCTGTTCCTTTTCTTATTTTCAACATTTTTTCTTGTTTCCATGCAGTTTTGCTTTTCTCTTCTAATTAACACTCTTTGTTTTATAAAGACATATAATCATTAGTACTGTATCAAGAATGTGAACGATTTATTTTCTGAAATTCTTTTGGACTGTGATATAAATTTATTCCTGATGGAGGTGACTTTCTAAATTCTCCAAAGGATTGCTTCTGTGATGCAAAAATGTTTCATAAGTCTTATATTATTTTTCTGCTTTTACTTCATGAAGGTATATTTATATATCCCTTTCTGACTCACATAAGCCTGAAACTTACTGTGTTTTCAGCCTAATTCTGTGATACAGCGTTTTGCTTAGGTTGGGTTTGCATGGATGTTTTGAGTTGAAAAAGGAGACAGTGTGGTGATTGTGTTTATTCCTAATCAGAGAACAGAATATCAGATTAAAGATATGTGCTATTTTATCTCTGAGCCCTCCTCTCCCTAAGCTTTGTATACTTTTCCAATGTATCATGAAATATTTAGGAAAGATATTTCAACCTGTTTCCTAGAAGTATCACCATAATTATTATAGTCTTACAACCCATTTACTCCTACTTTTCTTAATAGACATTAGGTTCATAGAATTTGATTGATTATAATTCTTAGTTTATAACAATTTATCAGTTAGGCTATGCCACTTTAAAATTTATTTATTGAAAAATTTAATAAGTTGAATAAGCGGAATCTGCTGCCCCATCCAATAAATAGAATATTTTTTTTTTGAACTTACATCTTTGAGCTCCTCCCTTATTCTGTTTTCTCCCCACCAAAGTTAACTACTTACTTTGAATTTTTTCTTTGTTTTTAAAAAAAATGAACTATCCAATTTTGCTTTTTTTTTTTTTTGATGTTACAATAAAAGGTAATCATACTTTATGTTGGTCTACAAGGGATTTGTATTTTCACTTAATATTAGGTTACTAAGGTTTCATCTTTATGTGAGTCTGTAGTTCATTCTTTTTTATGACGAATACTTTTTTGTGTATAGAAAAAGAAATCACTCTGAATTTATACAGTCTCCAGTCAGTGGGATTTGCCCCTTACCCCCAGCAAGTTTAACAGTTGTGAAAGTACTATCTTATATGTGGTCTGCATGTGTAGTTGTGTTAATATATATTTCTTGGTCCAAATCTACATAAGTTCTTAGTATTTACCTAGGAGGGAATTTGAGTTCATTAAATGAAGTTCTGATTTATATGGTAATAGCAAATGTTTTCCAAAGTGATTTATTTATACTTCCATCACTTAAGAAAATTTGATAAACTTAGAAAACTATTTGGGTCTGGTATGTTTTTCGGAAGGAATTTAAACAATATTGCTTTGATTTCTTGAACAGAGTTATAAGAATATTTAGACTTTGTTTTCCTATTGATTTAGTTTTGGTAAGTCATTTTAGTAGGAAATTTCATTAAATTTTCAAGTCCATTGGCATGTAATTATTGATAAATTTCAAAGAACTGGTTTTCACTTTGATAAATTTCTTTGTTTTCTATTTTCGTATCCTTTGATTCTACTCTTTATTATTTATGTCCGCTGCTTTGAGTATTTTGCATTCTGTGTATGTGGAAGTGGAATCTTACAGATCTGAGACCTTTTCTAAGGTGAATATTTTTGTGTTATAAATTTTCTTCTCAAAACTACTTTTACTGCATCCCACAAGTTATGTAGGCAGTATATTTACTTTCACTCAGTTCATTGTAATTTTTATTTTCCTTGCAACTTGCTCTTTGATCCATAGATTGTTTTAGGAATGCATTGTTCAATTTCCAAGTAGTCTCAATAGATTTTCTTTATATGATTTCTAGATTGATCTCATTTATAGTCAGAGAACATACTCTGTGTGCTTTCAGTTGTGTTAGATTCTGTTAAATCTGTCGTATGATCCAGATATGATCTATTTTGGTGAATTTCTTCTGTGTCCTTACAAAGAATATGTATTTTGCTGCTGATGGGAGGAGTGTTCTGTAAATGTCAGTTAGATTCCATTGATTGGTAATATTGTTCTGTTCTTTTACACCCATGCTGATTTTCTGTGTAGTGATGACTAAGAGAGAGTAGTGAAGTGCCCCACTTATATGCAGGTTTGTTCATTTTTTCAGTTCCCTGAATTTTTGCTTTGTATATTTGAACTTATTTTGTTTATATACTGTTATTTTGTTTATGACTTCTTGTGCACTGATCCTTTTAACACTATGTAATGTCTTTTGTCTCTGATAATTTTCTTGCCCTGAAGTGTATTTTATGTGATATTGTAGCCACTCCGGCTTTTTTTCATTCATGTTTGCGTGGTATATCTATTCTCATCCTTTTTTTCATCCATTTTCTTTTAAACTACCTGTTACTATATATCACTATACTGAAATGAGCTCTTGTAACAACATATAGTTGGGCATTTTATAAATTCACCCTGCCAATTTTATTTAGTGTATTTGTACCATTTATTGTAATTATTGATATATGAGACTTAAGTATGTCATGTTTTAACTTCGTTTCTTTATATTTTCATTTCTCTCCTGCCCTTTTTTGGTTTACTCAAACATATTAGTATTACCATTTTTCTGCATAGTTTTTTCAGTGAGTCTTTTTTTTTTTTTTAATCATTACTCTAGGAATACTGTATTCATTACATAACTTACTACAGTCTACTAGGACATTTTACCATTTAAAGTGAATTGCAGAAATCTTAGCCAAATTATTTAGCCCTTTAACTCTCATTTATAATTTAGTTTTCTTAAGTAATTCTACATACATTGAGAAGCCCCATTAGACAGTTGTTCATTTTTGATTTCAACAGTCTAACATGAGTTTAAAACTCAAGAGAGAAGGAGTCTGTTTATATACGCGTATATGTTTTCATTGTTCTTTCTTCATTTCGTGTGACAGTCTTTTTTCTACTTGATGTTAATGAAGCTACTCCAGCTTACTTTTCATTAGTTAAAATGGTAACTCTTTTTTAGGTTTCTTAACTATTGTCTCTTATAATTAGAGTTTCTTTAGTATCATATAGTTGGTATTAAAATTTGACAATCTCTGTCTTTTAATTGATATTTAGACAAGTATTGTTTAATGTATTATTGTATTTGGATTTGAATTTACCATCGTGTTATTTGTTTTTTATTTTTCTGTTTTTTCTGTTTTTCGGCTGTATTTCAGATTTAGTTTTTGTGTGTGCAGTATTCATTTATTTCATTTGTTGTCTTATTAGCTGTTATCTGTTTTTTTTTTTTTTTTGTCTTACTGTTAACTTTGGGGTCCAAGTATACATCTTGAACTTATCCATCTATTTCAAGTAACATTATACTATTTTACATATAATTAAAGTACATCACAATGGTACCATCCATTCCATTTACCTGTTCTTGTTCTGTGCTTTTATTTTTATACAGTTTGTGTTGGTATATATTTTATAATATCAAATATGGTCTGCTTATTTCTTTAAACAGGATTCCTTTATCTAGTTAATTAACACATCATCACCTCACATATTTATCTGATTTTTTAAATGAAACATTTGAGTTCTACTCTCTTAGCAGATTTCAGATAGTCATTATATATTAGTCCCAAATCTCATTGATCGTTCAACTCGTTTGTACTCTTCACCAACCTCTCCTTTTTCCTGCACTCCCTAACCCCAGTGAACCAATCACTTTTCTACTCTATTTCTGAATTTGCCTTTTTTAAAAGTATTTTTTAATTGTAAAAAAAACAAAAAACAAAAACAAAAAAAAATTTGCCTTTATGACCACTTTAAAGTGTAACAATTCAGTGCATTAATTATATCTACAGTGTTTTATAATCCATTACCATTATGTATTACCAGAATTTCACTCTTCCCTTCCGAAACTGAAACTCTGTACCCATTAAACAATAACGTACTTCTAGCTACTGGTAACCACCATTCTACTTTCTGTCTCAATTTCTATTCTTGGCACCTCATTTTAAGAAGAATCATGTTGTCATTTTTGTGTCTGGTTTTGTTCACTTAGCATAATGTTTTCAGGGTTCATCCATGTGTAGCATTAACAAACTTCATTCCTTTTCCTGGCTGAATTGTGTACAGCCATATTAAGTTTTGTATTTCATTATAGGTTAATGGAGACTTGGCTTTTTCTAACTTTGTCTATTGTGAATAATGCTGCTATGAACATTTATGTATAGGTATCTGTTGAATCCCTGAGTCAGTTTATATTTACCCACATATTTACCATTTCTGGTGAGTTTCATTCCTTTGTGTAAATTGATCTAGTATCATTTTCTTCCCAAAGGTCTTTTAATAGTTTTTATAATTGAAGTTTTGCTCTTGATGAATTTTTTCAGCTTTTTTATTTGTGGTAAACTCTGGATCTCTCCCTCTCCCTCCTTCATTTAAGATATTTTTGTCAAGTATAGAATTTTAGATATCGTTTTTTTAAAATTTCAGTATGTTAAAAATGTCATTCCATTTTTTACTGGTTTGCATAGTCTAATGAGAAAGCTGTTATCATTCTTTTTTCTTGGTATGTGTCGTGACTGCTTTCTCTGATTCTTTAAAACGTTCTTTTTATTGTTTGGTATGTGTACGTTGTGTGGGGTCAGGTGTGTCTTTGTGTTAGCAGTATAAGTGGAGTGTGGTTTTTTGAATTGTGTGAGGTGTTTTTGTGTGAGGAATTTATGTGTATTGTAGACATTTTTGTGTTTGTGCTTTTTTTTAGGTGATTCAATTATTTCTTTTATTAAGTTTATTAGGTAACATTGGTTAATACAATTATATAATTTTCAAGTGTACATTATAGTTTGACATCTATATGTTCTATTTTGTGATTACCACCCAAAGTCCAATTTCCTTAAGCTACCATATATTTCATCCTTTACCCACTTTCACCCTTCTCCTGTCCCCTTATATTTGACCCCTTAACCACATCCACCTCTCCCTTCCTCCCCACCCCACCCTCTGGTAAACCACTAGTCCATTGTCCAAGTCCCTAAGTTCTGTTTTGTCCTGTTCATTTGTTGCTTTTAGGTTATATCTACATATAAGTGATATCATGTGATTTTCAACATTTTCAGCTGGCTTATTTGCTTAGCATGATTATCTCGAGGTCCATCCAGATTATTCAAATGGCAGTATTTCATCTTTCCTTATGGCTGAGTAATATTCCATTGTATATATGTGCCATAGCTTCTTTAGCCAGTCATCTATCATAGGACACTTTGGTTGCTTCCATGTCCTGGCTACTGTGAATAGTGCTGCTGTAACATCGGTGTCCAGTATCTTTTGGATATGGTTTCAAGTCTTGGGGTAAAAACCCAATAGAGGGATTGCTGGATCATAGGTAGATCAATTCTCAGTTTTTTGAGGAACCTCTGCACTGTTTCCACAGTGGCTGTACCAATTTGCATTCCCACCAGCAGTGTATGAGGGTTCCCTTTTTCTCACATTCTCTCCAACATTTGTTATTACTTGTCCTGTTGATTATAGCTTCTACAGGTGTGAGATGGTATCTCATTGTGGTCTTGATTTGCATTTCCCTAATAGCTAGCAATGTTGAGCATCTTTTCATATGTTTGTAGGCCATTTGTAGGGAGAAGTGTCTGTTCAGGTCCTCTGCCCATTGTTTTGATTGGTTGTTTGCTTTTTTGTTGTTATTGAGTCATGAGTTCTTTATATATTTTGGATATTAGGCCCTATGGAGGCGTTTCTTGCAAATATATTTTCCTATTGAGATGGTTGTCTCTTTATCTTGTTGACGATTTTTTTGCTGAGCAGAAGCTTTTACTTTGATGTAGTCCCATTTCATTTATTTTTGCTTTTACTTCCCTTGCTTTGAGGTCAAATTCATAAATCCTCTTTAAGTCCAAAGTCCTTGAGTTTACTTCTATGATCTCTTCTATGCAATTTATTGTTTCAGGTCTTATATTCAGGTCCTTAATCCATTTTGATTAATTTTGTGTTGGTGATAGCAACAGTCTAGTTTCATTCTTTTGTGGCTTTCCGTTTTTCCCACACTGTTTATTGAAGAGACTTTCCTTTCTCCACTGAATGTTTTGGCTTTTTTTTTTTTTTGTCAAAAATTATTTGCCCATGTAAATATGGGTTTACTTCTGGACTCTCAATTCTATTTCACGGGCCGTGTGTCTGTTTTGCTGCCAAACTATGCCATTTTGATTACTGTCGCTTTGTAGTATAATTTGAAGTTGGCAGAGTGATGCTCCAGCCTTGTTCTTTTTTCTCAGGATGGCTTTGGCAATTCAGGGCCTTTTGTGCTTCCATACAAATCTGATGATTTTTTTTCTATTTCTTTTAAAAAATGCCAATGGGATTTTGATGGGGATTGCATTAAATCTGTATAATTTTAGGTAATATGGTCATTTTAACTATGTTGATTCTTCAATCCAAGAACATGGAATATCTTTCCATTTCTTTGTATCTTCTTCGATTTCTTTTAATAGGGTTTATAGTTTCATTATATAGGTCCTTCACATGTTTCGTTAAATTTATTCCTAGGTATTTTATTCTTTTGTTGCAATTGCAAAAGGAATTATTTTTTCCACTTCTTTTTCTGACACTTTTATTAGAGTATAGGAACATGGATTTTTGAACATTGATTTTGTATCCAGAAACTTTACTGTATTTGCTTATTGTTTCTAGTATCTTGTGGAGTTTAGGGTTTTCTATATAGAGAATCATGTCATCTGCAAATAGTGACAGTTTGACTTCTTTTTCCTATTTGGATGCCTTTTATATCTTTCTCTTGCCTGATTGCACTTGCTAGGACCTCCAATGTTATATTGAATAGCATGTGATAGTGGACAGCCTTGCCTTGTTCCTGATCTTAGAGAAGGTTTTTAGTTTTTCACCATTAAGTATAATGTTGGCTGAGGGTTTGTCATATATGGCCTTTATTATGTTAAGGTACTTTCCTTCTATACTGATTTTCTTAAGTGTTTTGATCATAAATGGATGCTATCTTGTCAAAGGCTTTTTCTGCATCTATTGATATGATCATATGATTCTTATTTTTAATTTGTTTATGTAATGTATCACATTAATGATTGCGTATGTTGAACCATCCCTGTGCCCTGGGATGAACCCACTTGATGGTGTATAATTTTTTATGTTGCTATTCGTTCGCTAGTATCTTATTAGGATTTTGCATCGTCTTCATGAAAGATATGGTCTGTAGTTTTCTTTTTTTGTGTGTTATCTTTACCAGGTTTTTGGTATCAGGGTAATATTGGCCTCATAAAATGAGTTGGGAAGTATTGCCTCCTCTTCGATTTTTTGGAAGAGTTTGAGAGAATAGGTATTAATTTTGGTAGAATTCACTGGTGAAGCCATCTGGTCCTGGACTTTTACTTTTTGGTAGGTTTTTGATGATTGTTTCAATTTCCATACTGCTGATAGTCTATTTAGATTTTCCAGTTCTTTCTTGATTCAGTCTAGGAAGTTGTATTTTTCTAAGTACTGGTCCATTTCTTCTAGTTATTAAATTTGTTATATACTTTTTCATAGTATTCTTGTATGATCCTTTGTATTTCTGATGTCAGTCGTAATTTCCCTCTTTCATCCCTGATTTTGTTTATTGTTTTTCTCTTTTCTTTAGTGAGTCTAGCCAGGGTTTGTCAATTTTATTAACCTTCTCAAAGAACCAGCTCTTTGTTGCATTTATTTTTCTATTTTGTGTTTTCAATTTCATTTATTTCTGCTCTAATTTTGAGATTTCTTTCCTTCTGCTGACTTTAGGCTTCATTTGTTCTTCCTTTTCTAGTTTTTTAAGATGAAGCATTAGTTGTTTATTTGGGCTCGTTCTTGTTTTTGGAATAGGCCTGTAATGATATGAACTTTCCTCTTATGACTGCTTTTGCCATGTCCCAAAATTTTGATATGTTGTAACATTATCATTTTTTTCTATGTATCTCTTGATCTCTCTTTTTATTTCTTCCTGACCCAGTTATTCTTCAGTAGTATGTTGTTTAATCTCCATGTATTTGTGGTTCTATCTTCTTTTTGCAGTTGATCTCTAGTTTCAAAGCATTATGATCAGAGATATGGTTGCTATGATTTCAGCCCTCTTTTATTTGTTGAACTATTCTGTGTCCCAGTATTGATTGATCTTGAGAATGTTCTACGTATACTAAAGAAATATATAGGCAGCTGTTTTGGGATGAAGCTCTGTATATGTCAATTAGGTCCAATTAATATAGTGTGTCATTTGAAGGATGTTATTCTTATTGACTTTCTGTTTGTGATCTGTCCATACCTGACAGTGGGTTTATTCTTCTCCTACTACGGTAGTGTTTTGGTCTGTTTCTTCCTTTAGTTCTGTTAGTAATTGCTTTACATATCTTGGGCTTCCTGATCGGGAGCATAGATATTAATGCTTATGTCTTCTTGGTAATGCTTCCCTTTATTGTTATGAGTGTACCTCAGTATCTTTCTTTACCTCTTTTATTTGAAGTCTATTTTGTCCGATATTAGTACCACTACTCCCACTTTTCTCTGAATGCCATTTGCTTGAAATATCATTTTCCACCCTTTCCCTTTGACTCTGATTTTGCCTTTGAGCTGAGATTGGAGCAGCATATGGTTGGGTTTTGTTTTTGATCCATTCTGCAACTCTGTGCCTTTTTATTGTTAGTTCAGTGCATTTACATTAGGGTGATTATTGAAATATGAGGCCTTCTTATAGCCATTTTATCTTTGCTTTCTGGTAGCTCAGTGTTCCATTGCTTCCTTGTCCTTTGTTTTCTGTTTTTATTGTTGCTTTTGTTGGGTTTGCCTTTGATTCTTCTTGTTTTATATTATATACTTCAGTTCTGACTGTGGTGTGTGTTATCATTACAAATACGAAAAAGATAGTGTGTGTGTATACACACACACACAGTCATTCATTTTCTTCTGTGTGCCTTATCTCCTTTCCCCTTAGCGAATTTGGGAATTTGGATATTTGACTCCTCCCCTTTTCAGTCTTTATTGTCATTTTGTTTCTATGTATGTCGAACGTTGATTACTATCTTGCTATAGTAATTCTCTTATTATTTAAGCTTATAATGTGCTGTTCTTAGTAAGGGTTGCACTCCTCTGCTTCTCCCTGCCTGATAGTCACTTTACTCCTAAGTATGCATTTTTTGTTATTATCTTGTTTTAGGTGAGCTGACCCCTTTCAGAATTTCCTGTAGTGCAGGCCTTGTAATGGAGAATTCCCTCAATTTTTGTATGTCTGGAAAGGTATTAGTTTCTCTTTCATATCTAAAGGAGATATTAGCTGGATACATTATTCTTAGCTGGTAGTTCCTTTCACTTAATAGTTTAAATATTTGATTCCATTCCTTTCTGGCTTGTAAAGTCTGTGCTGAGAAGTTCGATGATAATCTAATGGGTTTTCTTTTATACATTACCATTTTCTTCTTTCTGGCTGCCACAAGAATTCTTTCTTTTTCATTGATTTTTAATAACTTTAATACAATGTGTCTTGGTGGAGGCCTTTCGGGTTGAGAAAATTGGGTTTCTGTTGACTACTTGAATTCCGAGTTCCAGCTCATTTCTTAGATTTGGGAAATTCTCATCCACTATTTGTCTGAAAATGCCTTCTAGTCCCTGCTCCTTTTCCTTGACTTTGGTAATGCCTATATTTCTTATGTTTTCTCTCCTCTGGTATCAGCTAGTTCTTGTATTTCTCTTTCACTATTTTTCATTCATGGGTTTCTCTCTTCTTCCTTCTGATTTATTTCTAGATTTCTGTCTTTAATATCATTGATCCTTTCCTTCGTTTGGTTGACTCTATTTCCCAAGCTTGCTATTTCATTTTTCAACTCTTGCTGTGTGGTTTTATTTATCTCCAAAAGTTTTATTTGGTTGTTTTTGAGGGTTTCAATCTCCTTTCTCTGCTCATCTAGTTGTTTTTGCAATTCCTGAAATTGTTGATATGACTCATTTGGGAACTCACTGAGTTTTTTCTTAAGTACTATCCTGAATTCCCTGTCACTTAAATCACATATTTCTATGTATGTGAGCTTATTTTCTGGAGATTTTTCTCTTTCTTCCTGAGATGTCTGTCACCTTGGTTGGCCATGGTGATTAATGGACTATTTTTCTGCCTGGGCATTAATGGAAGTGTATTCTGTTGTTTTCCAGAAACAGGATTCATTATATAAAGGTCTGCCTTTAGCCTGCTGCAAAGACTCATCTTTTGGTTTCCAGTAGGAGGCGTTTAAGCCTCTTGGATTCTTAACGGTTTCCGTAGTGTTTGCTCAGATTACTCTGGGGCTCTGCAGTGATCAGTCTCGGAGGATATGCGGGAAGGGGCCCTCTGTTGGGGTTTGGGGGTCGCAGCTCAGCCTTGGTTTTGCAACCATAGTTAATAAGAATCAACTGTTGTTTCTCTTCCGGTTGCTTCTCCACTCTCTGTCCTGATGCTTGGGCCCTGTAGTCAGCTGACCATGGGTGAGCCCACAACCCTTTTAGGTTTAGCTGTCCAGGGAACTTAAAGCAGGAAATCACCGCTCCTTCTCTCCTCCCCCTCCCTTTACAGGGAGCTCCAGAGGCTGGGAAAGGTAGCCTTAGTCTCCACAGAGTTTGCTCATATTCCCCTTGGGCTCCTCGATGGTCTCAGAGGGTATGGGGAGGGGCCCTCTGGGTTTGGGGCTAGGGGCTGCAGCTTAGCCTCAATTTTGGAACTGGTGCCAGTGAAAATCAACTGTTTGTTTCTTAGCCATCCAGTCCCGCTTCTCTGCTTTCTGCCCTGATGACTGTGCCATGTTGTCAGCCCCTAAGTCCTGGCACTTCCAAGCAGGGCTGATCAGGGAAGTTGCCACACTTCACCTCTCCAACTTCTCCTGCAAGGAGCTCTGGGGACTGCAAGAGGCAGCTTCTTTATTTCACCACCTGGTGGGCCGGGGCCGTGGTGGGGGGGGGGCGGGTGGCAGGGAGGGCGGGAGGTTCTGACCTGTGGTAGTTCTTATGCACAGATCCCATGCTCAGATGTGCTCATGTGCAATTTGGGTGTTGTTCAGTTTTAGATGTTCAGCTTATTGTTTCAAGGGGAGAGATTTGAGGATGTCTCTCACTCCACCATGTTTTCCCAGAATCTCTGTGCTGTTTGGGTTTGCATGTGGGGATCTGTTGTATGTTGTGAGGGGCAGTTTATTTTTGTGCTTTGTTTTATAGGTCTGGTATTCCAGTGTCTTACCTAGTCATTGTTGTCTTTATGTTGATTTAGATTATTGATATATGGGTAAAGACTTTTTATACCAATTAAAATATTTTTATTTATCTTATTTTGTGTTTTGTCAGTTTTTTTATTTTTTAATTCATTGCTTCTTTGTTATTGCTTTTTAAAATCTTTTCCCACCTTTCGCTTTAATATTTTAGAATTTATATGTTTACTTTCCTGGTTGTCTTTGAAACTTTAAAATGCATATTTAATTTTAGACTTCAAAATTTAAACTATCTCCTTCCTCCTGTGTTAAAGAATTTGGAACACTTTAGCTCTGACCACTTCTTTCTCAAAATAATACTTTTGTTGACTAGTATTTCAAGTCTGACTTTTTAGAAGTCTCACAATTTATAAACATCATTTTTTCTAAAATGTTTAGAAAAACATTTAACACATTTTAAAAATTATCTTATTATAAAAGTTACCATATTATAACCTTGCATGTCAGATTGTGCTTGTAGAAACATTCCTTTAGAGCAGTTCTCTTAAGGTAAATTCTTGTGGTTTTATCTATACATTATTTAGCTAGTTCACAATTTTAGGTGAACAGATTTTCTCTGGGCACTTGGGAGATAATATTCCACTGTCTCATACTGTTACCATCAAAGCCTGCTCACTTATCTCTCAGCCTGTTTTCTAGTTCTTCATTTTTGTTTTTAGTGTTTACTGTGTTGCAGATTTCTTTTTATGCATCCTGTTTGGGCTCTTTTGGTCTTAATCTGTAGAGCCATGTCTTTTAGTGGTTCAAGAATATTTGCAACTGTTATCCATTCTCTCCTCTCTTTCTAAAACTACACTTAAACCATGTGAGATATTTACAATTCCTTTTCTTTGTTTCTTATGGGTAAGTTCTTTGAATGTATCTTTGTGTTCTGCAAGAATTCCAGCTATTTTCACCTCTCTCTAACCTTTCCGTTTGGTGTAATAGTGGTTCCAGCCTCACTCTCACTTCTGTTTCTGACATTGCTAAACATGACCCTGGAGACCTTGTGTATATTTTGAGACAACAAAGATGTCTACTCTCCAATATGGTTCAATAGGCGGTTTCCTCAGAGCTCTTCATTTGTCACAATACATGGAAATAAGACTCTCTGTTGTAATTCCCATTATTCTTCAGACTATATTTTAATGAGTTTGAAGCAGTAAACAGTTATAAAGGGAAGGTTGTAGAGTTATACATGCATATGTGTGTGTATATATATATATACGCACACACACACACACACAGATATGTATTTAGTATTTTTTTTTTAAAGATTTTCTGACAGTAGGATAGGCTCAAGAATCTGCATTTCTTAGAGTTTCCAGGTTATACTGATACAACTGGTCTGGGGAATAAACTTTGAGAACCGTTAGACTAGATGATGTCTTGAATTCCCACTCTGTTTTTTTTAACCTTTGAATAGGGATGTCTGGCTTGGGGATCATTTTATTAACAGTTAATAAAAGTGCTGTAACAGTTTCCTTTTGTGCTTAAGTAGTTTGTTTTAAATCTGCATTAATGTTTTATTTTAGTGATCATTCAGGATATGTTCGACCAGTGCCAGTGCCACGCAGTTTAAACAGTGATATTTCCTATTTTGGTGTTGGGGGCAAGCAGGCTGTTTTTTTTGTTGGACAATCAGCCAGAGTAAGTAAAAAATTTTGACAAATGAAAATCGATCAAAATATTTTGTGGTTGATGCTGTCTAAATGTATTAGCCAGTTTAACTTTTAGGAATTTTTTAAGTGCTCTTTTTAATATTTAACAGATGATAAGCAAACCTGCAGATTCCCAAGATGTTCATGAGCTTGTGCTTTCTAAAGAAGATTTTGAGAAGAAGGAGAAAAATAAAGAGTCAATATATAGTGGCTATATTAGAAACAGAAAGGTACAATACATTTTAATTTACTAATTTATTGTAAATTTATTACTTTGGATAGATGACAGGATGAGAGGTTTTTTTTTTTTTTTTTTTTTTTTTTCCGAATTCTAAGGTACTAATGTGGCTTTAAAAAACTTAAATGTACAGAATTTTCATCCTTTTCCTTTAATGATGCAACTAGCAAAAGTGATCATTTACATGTTTTCTCAGGCTGGAAATCTTTAAGCCGTTTTTTTTTCTTTTTTTTTTTTTTTTTCAAAGCCAGGTAAGCCGCCTGAAAATTGCTCCTGAGTTTGAGTTTTTATATCTTTGTTGTATAGTATTACAGAACTGGAGAAAACAGTGATAGGTAATAGACTTTTAGGAAATCAGAGCTTTCGAAAAAGAAATGAGGAATTTATTTGTTACAAATTTGCTTTCAGGTTCCCATTTTAATAAGCAGAATGTTAACAAATTTGAATCCTGGTCATGTACATATTTTTCATTCAACTTTTCTCCATTTGAAACACCTTAGAATTTTTTAACTAAAATTTTTTAAGTAATTTTGAGATATCTAAAAATTCTTTCTGATTCTAAAACAAATGGCAAAAATTTTGTAGGAAAGTATAAAGAAGTAAGAACAGTTTCAAATGCCGGACAAAAGTACTTACATTTAGTTGAATTTCCTTCTAGTCCTTTTGGTTATATACTTATAGTTTGAGCCAACATTTTTTAAAAATTGAGTATTTTTCCATTTTATAAAATATTTTGGCGTACAGACTTTTAATAGCTTCATAGTATTTCTTGGGCGAGTGTACTATAACTTCCATTGAACATTTAGCTTATTTAAAGGATTTTGCTATAATTATAAAGACACTACCATAAGTGTCTGTCCATACATTTTTGCCTGAATTATAATTTTAGCATAGATTGTTAGAATTTTAACAGCTGCAACAAAAATGTGAACTTTATAAATGTTTGTAGTATGTATTACAAAACTGCTTTTCAGAAAGATTGAACCCAAATTAAATACACACTTAACAGTATATGAAAGTGTCTCTCATCATTTCCTTATTTTTAAAAAGGAAAGATGGGCAGCAAAATGTGGGCAATTCGATAGGTAAAAATAATACCTTTTCTTTCATTGTTAGTGAGCTGAATAATTTTTTTATGTTTATTAGTACGTTTGTTTTTTCTATAACTTAATGTTCCTTTACGTCTAGGAAATTTCATTTTGCTTCTCCCCTTTTTTCTTTAAATTCGTTGCATTTTTTAAACATCTTACATATCTTAATGTATCTACATAACAGTATTCCATGTTACCTTTTCCATATTATCTTACCATCACAAAGTCCTGTAAAGTATTT
This sequence comes from Eonycteris spelaea, assembly GCA_003508835.1. Taxonomy (NCBI): domain Eukaryota; kingdom Metazoa; phylum Chordata; class Mammalia; order Chiroptera; family Pteropodidae; genus Eonycteris; species Eonycteris spelaea. The sequence continues at coordinate 2,268,899 of PUFA01000127.1, read as the reverse complement.
TGGTGGAAATATTATTTGCCATGTTAAAACTGGTGAAAAACTAGAAATTGAGAATTTAGGTGATCTTCAAAGTTGTATACATATAATAATGCTTGAATAGAACTGAGATCTCTTGGTCATCATTTCTGCCAGCTTTTCCTGTGTTTTGTGCTTAGTTCATCTCAACAGACATTTCATGGTACCTAGGTCATTTTTTTTCCTGACCTGCCCTTTCTAGCCAACTTTATTTTTTTGGCTCTTCCTGTATCCCTGAACTGTTAGCGTTTATTACAATTGGGTAGGGTTGATGGTTCTAGATCTAGAACCAGCAGTCTTTCTTTTTCTATGTATGTGTGCACAGAAAACTTAATATCAATAGTTCTCAAATCTATATTTCTTTGTCAGGAGACTTTTCTCTTTAGATTCAGACACTGAATCAGACTGGACTCGATAAAGGAAACCATTCTAGGCACTTTAAACAGAAAAGGATTTAATAAAGGGAATTAGATGCTTACATGATTATTGGAAGGGCTGGAGGAATGAACTCTAGGCTGAGCCTTGTGGAATGATGCCAGGACAAAATGAATTGACTTTCAAGGGATGCTGTAACACATGCTATAATCACATAGCTGGAGGATCAACACTGGATCTGTAATTCAGAAATACAGTGCCTTATCTGTGATCCAGGATTGTAAAGGCCTTGCCACAATTGCTCCAACACAGGAACACACAATTTCTGGCTGTGATCAGTGATAACACTTGAAGCTGGACCCAAAATAATGATCTTTTCAGTACTTCTCATGATAACAGAAAACCTTTAAGAAACCTTAGGAAATTGCCTTATTGCTTCATTTTTTCTTTCTAAATCTTTGGTTACTGCATCTAATTCATAAAACCTAATTTTGTATCTACAACCCCAAAAGTAAAGGCGTCTGAGAAGTAGACATTTTTGGCTTTCCATCCTCTGGAAAGGTGGTGTGAACAGGTGGCTGAGTATCAACCGATTATATCTCGCACATTGATTTTGAATTTCAGCTAGATGTCTTCAGGTGTTCCATAAATAACTAATTTTGGTACATCTGAAATCAAACATCTGTAAAACCTTTCTTATTCTTTTCTCCCCCTTCCCCACGACTACCCTTTTCAATTAACTGACAAGCAAGTTAATAATTGTAATCCCTATAATCATTCACATTTAATTCTGTCTTTTAACATAGTTTCATCTCTTCCTTCCACCCATTTCTGCTACTTGAGTCAGTCTTTCTAGGAAGGGCACTGTATTATTTATTCTGAACCTTTATCTTCTTATGTGTAGGTTGAGTCATAGGACTTAGAAGGTGCTTGATAAATATTTGGATAATGAACCTGCATTGTTAGTAAACTCAAGCTAATCTTACTCTCAAAGTTTATAAAATACTACTTGTGTATTGTGTATTGTAGCTGTAATATTAGTGAGTTAGTGCATAGGGATGATTGGAATGGTTTTACAGGGCTTATTTTTATTTTTTTATTAAGAAAGTAATAAGACATGCTTATAAAACAAAGAAAAATCAGCCAGTTTCCTAGACTTGATAGTTCAGTGTGTATCTTTATCTTTACAATTTTTATGTATATGGCAACATACCTAGATATACACACACACCACACACACACACACACTCACACACACACACACACTCACACACACACACACACGCAATTTTTAAAACATACAGACTCAGAGTTAATGTGAGAAGTTTATAATACTTAATCCTCAAATACTCTCACCACTTCCCTTCTGTAAGTTATAAATGTTCTCTGAAAATGGACTGGGGCCTGGGATTTTACTCCCTATTAATAAACACAGGTACCCATTGTGCTAAGCCAGCTGGCTTCTGGCTGCAACCTAGTTTTTCTTAAGCATAGAGGACCAGGCATTGGATTTGACCAAGTTAAATGGTAGGTGTCCCAAGCAAGGACTTATTCTACTCTAGGGTAAATGTTTTTCAGTTTCAGTTTTTTTCTGGCATTTTAAAACTTAATGTTTTTTTTTTCTTTATGATTCTAAAATTGATTTAGCATTATGGTAGGACACTCCTTTATGTTTGACAGTTTGCAATCTATGTAATAGTTTTCCCTGTCTTCACAGCATTGTCACATACTCAGCTGAATAATGTAGTGGTCCATTTTTCTCTAAGTTTTTTGAAGCCTGTATTTGAAGCTATCCAGGTGAATCATGTTAAATGTTATTTCTATAATTAAGGTGTGTATAATGTTTTATTTATATTCATTTGTGCAGCCATCTGATTCTGTTCATATTACAAATGATGATGAACGATTTCTACATTATCTTATCTCAGAGAAAAAGAAAAAAATAGCTTTACTGCTGTGATTATACAGGAGTACAACCAGAACACATACAGTATACTTGAAAAATTATTTCCATCTTTGGACAAGACAGTTAGCGTAAGTAATTATATTTGATTCAGGACATGTTGCTACTTACCTTTTTTAAGACAGAAAATATTACAGATACACCTTGTATCTATTACAAAAACAGTCTCTTGGCTGTCTGCTTTGGTCCTGTCTCATTTCTTTCACTATAGTAACCAATACTCTGATGTTAGCATTAAAATGGTTCCCTATTGTATAAATATCCATTGGTCACTTGTAAGGTATTTTTTATTATTTGAGACACAGGCTTTTTCACACCTATGGTAAATTTAAAATAAACCAGAATTTATCAAATTCAACACTATCATTCTCATATCCCCTTTTTGTGCTTCTCTATAGGACTGTCATAATCTTCAGTATATTTTACTTACTTTTTATCTACCTTTCTCCCATTAAAATGTTTTTTTTTAATGCACTGCTATTTCTCCAGTGTGTCCTTACATAGTAGATGCTCATTAAGTATTTATCAAATGACTGCATTGAGTCTGTTTAACATAAAAAATGTGTCTATGTGCCTATGTGTACATATTAGTAATAATGAAAATAAATCTTTGTATCAATTCCAAGAAACCTTTTAAGGAATGTAGATTCAATTAGACTAAATCAGGAATATTTAATGGCTCTAAGCCTTTTCTTTGTAACTATTTAGTATAGGCCATTTATTGGATTGTTTTCCTGATTTGTATTAGTTTGAATTATGGTCTTGCAAAAATGTATGTCTGCAAAAAAAAATTCATATTTTTTGAAAAAGCTATCTTTTCACCTTTACCCCAAAGGCTATTGCACTTAATTTGAGATTCTCTGTACATAATATGTATTAACAGAGTTAGAATTTTTTTCTTTTATGGGAATATAAATTTGATATTAGGGGTATCATTTTTTCTTGAATATTGATGTTTATTGGACGTATAACCCAAAAGTTTTTAAATAAGACTTCGGAATTTTTTTCTCTAAGTACGTATTTTATCAGTAATTAAAGGAACTGTGTACATAACACATAATTAGGACATTCCCTTACTCTAGCAAAAAAATAACATATAACTTTTACTATTCATACAATTGTTAAGCTAGTTATATCATTCTCTTAATATATGGTTGTAAACTTTTAATTATGATGTTAAACACTTCTGAAATATCTGAAGATCTCAAGATTTTCAGTGATTTCCTTTTATCTCAGTAGTGCTTTAAACAATAGCTAGGATAATTATTTTTAAAGTTAAAATTCATGTGAAAAATATTGCAATTCCTGTTTGAAGAATAACTACAGATATGATATGTCTTAGTTGTGAATAAGGTTACCAAATACAGTCATTTTTAACCTTAAAAATAAAGTAGCAAAGATTTCTGAAGTAGTGGTTTTTCAATGGGATAATGTTGAATGCATTAGTTTTGTTTGGGGAATATTGGGATAAGATTGTTTCAATGCTATAGCAGAGGAACAGTGAGAGTTATAGAATATTTCTCCTGTTGCACAGATAACTTAACGATATCCAATCCTATATACTCCGTCATATTTGAGTTCTTTCTAGAACATTCCTCACAAGTAGAATTATAGCCTCTTCTAGTATTTTTTTTTCGAACTATACTTCTTGGAAACATGATGTATGTGGATTTGAAGTAGGAAAGGCCTGGATTGAAGCTCCTCTCTCCCACACTCTAGTTCTGTGACCTTAAGTAAATTATATAAACTTCGTGCACCCCAATTTCTGTATGTGTAAAATGAGGTGTAACAATACCTGTATCTTAGGATTGTTTTTACCGTTAAATGGGATACTGTGTTTAAAAATGCCTAATATAGTGCTTGGTACCTGATAGGTACTGCCAAATAGTTACAAAATTTTTTAGTAGAAGACTATATGAACTATAATTTTATGTGAATTAAAAGTATAAATTACTCTTTTATATTTTAGGCATATTTATCATTACTATATTCATGGCCCAAAAGGAAATGAAAAAACATACATCAAAAGAAGGTGGACCTTTCAACAACATTGATATTGAAGTAAGATAAAATTTCTTCTTTAAATGTTATAAATTATCAAGTGTTCAGTTCCAAGTGACTCTGGATAAGAAAAATCAGTCAATAAATAGACAGTTTCTCTCTCCTTTTTTACCAAAGTTCTTTGGTAATTTGATGTCCAAGTGAAGATATCATTCCTAGATGTTTTTTCTTGAACCCTCATTTACAATAGTTGGTTTCTTTTTTCTCTTTAATAGAGCTGTGAGTTGTTGCTGAATATCACGTCTTAAAGCAAAGAGGAAAAGGGACATAGTTTTCCCTTTTGTTCATAGAAGTGTTATGATGGTGAAGTAAGATTTAGAAGCACAAAACATTTGAGTGTTGGGTTCAGTATCTTTGCCTATACGTTAGAAACTATTTTATATACATCATTGTCCCACTTCTTCTTTAGCAAGAAACCTTGAATTAAGTATATTCATGACTTATCTATCCTTCAACTCTGCTTTGCTATTTCTTTGCTTGCTTTCTATTTTTAGTATATTTTTATTGAGATACTATACTACTTATAGCTCTTTAACTCATATAAATATATATATATATATATAACATATATAATTTTTGTTAAGCTAGATGATTACTTATACAAGTCAAAGTAGTTTTTGCCTATTCCTATGTTGGATCATAGCTAAGAACAAAAGTCACCATAGAATTTAATTATTTTTGTTTTATTTTTATTTTAGATTTCTATGTTTGAAAAGGGGAAGGCACCTAAGATTGTCAACCTAAGGGAAATACAAGATGACATGCAGACGTTGTATATAAACACAGCAACTGATAGTTTTGAGTTCAAAGCTCATGTTGAAGGAGACGGTGTAGTGGAAGGGATTATCCGATATCACCCTTTCTTATATGATAGAGAAACTTACCCTGATGATCCATGCTTTCCATCAAGTATGTCAATCTGTTATCTTAGCTACAAAATGTGAAGTTGTGATTCAGGATAGTGATTTATTTCTTGTAATGATTTATTGGGCTATTAAGGTTAGATAAATTTTAAAACCTTTTTCCTTATACAAATCTTTTTAAGTTGTTAGGTATTTGTATTTTTTATAATTCTTGATTTTGTGTATATTCACTTCCAGATAAAGCACTGGCTTTAAGAAGCATTATATATTCTTTTATCTTAAATCTCAATCGAACTGAACTTTTAGTTGTGTACTGCATATTAATTTTTTATATATTCCCCATATTATATCCCATTATCTTTGTAGGTATTTATAAGAAGTTTTCAACTTTAGTCAGTTTTTGATTTCTGATTTTGTCTTGCTATAGAAAGGCTTCTTATACGTCAAATTATAAAAAAGATCCTGTAGTTTTAAAAAATATTTTATGTTTAGATCTTTAATGCATCTGTAATCTCCTTTTTTTGTGTGTAGGATGAGATAGGGCTTTAGTTTAATATTTTCCATGAGGATGTTTTAGTTTCCTAGCTCTGATTGTTGAATGTCATGATTTTAAAATCGTTTGAGATATCACTTTTATAATAAGTTCCCATATGTATATAGATCTGGTTTCTTTACTATAAATCTATTTATATTCTCATACATGAATAATAATACTCATAACTTTTTACTGTGTATTGATATCTACAGGGCAAGATACAATTCTTTTTTGAGAAAATCTTATTAATCTTTTACTTTTCTATATAACTTTGGAATCACTTTGAACAGTCACTAAAAAATCCTAGTGGGATTATTGAGATTGCTTGAATTCATAGATTAAAAGTATTAAATTTTCTTATTCAGAATATTTCCTCAGTGTATTTCTTAGTGTTGCAGGTTCTGGAACTAGATTTGCTGATTTGAATCCTGTCTCTGCCACTTTCTAGTGTAAACTTTGACAAACTACTGCTTACCTCAGTTTTCCTTATCTGTGAAATGGGGGTGGGTAGTAGTTCATACCTCCTAGAGATGTTGTGAGGGTTAAATAAGAAATTGCTACAAGTCTTTGAGTGCCCAACGTTATTTATTCAGTGCTCATACATGTTATTACTCAATGGCTCTGTCTCTGCCCCTTTTTTAATTTTTTCCATATCTAGTTTTTGTATGCTTGTAGACAAAAAAAGATAGTTCTTCCAATGATGTCTTAAAATAAGAGCTAATAAATTGATGGTTAGAAGGGTTCTCCAAGAACAAAGCAGTTTGGTTTGATTAAAAAGAACTTTTACTTTAGGACTCCTTGTGAAATTTTTTTTGGGAGGAAGAAGGCTTTTTTGTGGGGGATGATTTATTGCCAAAATAACTGAAGTGTTGTTGTATCATAATCATAATGTTTGATCCTAATTTATCTGGAAAATATGAAAATGTATTGCTAACAAAAAAATGCCAGACAGTTGTGCTAATTATGCATCTGATGCTTTGTAACATGTTATAATTACCTGTATCACTGAATCTGATCTTCAAAAAATTTAAGTTTATAAAAGACAAACTTAGTATTATTGATTAATTTGCCCAAACTAGGGAAACCTTCTGCTACTAGATACTGTAGATTGCCCAGATAATTTTTAGGTGAACATACTTGTTCTGACAAAATTGTGAAACCTGGGTGTTAGGTATAGGATTCAAGCTCCTGTATTTGTAGGGAAGAGGGCTTAGACATAATCTCTTTAGATGTATGACTTTTTTGCTCAATAAACAGGTTTCAGTGATTGCAGGTTTAGTAGCTAGTGTAGTACTAACACAGATTGACTAGTATGCAAATAGTTCTTGACTGTTAAATGAAGAACATCATTGGTAATGTAGAACCACTTTGGAAATCTGCCTGAGGCCAAATTTTAAATAAAGCCACCTTTACGTTTTATAGCATGTAGTGTTAACGATCTTATGAGTTTCTGTTGCCGTTTCTCCGAAGCAACTTTACCCTTTTACTTACAGAAATTAATTTCTCAGTGATAAAAATTGCATGTATTTCATAGCAGTAAATATTTTGTTTCACTTACTCCTGTGCTCTAGAATTAAAAGATGAAGATGATGATGACGATTGTTTCATACTTGAGAAGGAGCAAGAGGGAAAAGACCTATTTTTGAATGTTTTTGGAATGGCCGACTAATACCATATACATCTGTTGAAGAGTAAGTTTTGATTTTTGCTGAAATTCTATTGTTTTATAACCTAATCTTTTTGCTAACTAATATTTTGTTCTGTTTAAGCTTTGACTGGTGTACTCCTCCTAAGAAGAGAGGGCTTGCACCAATTGATGCTACAATAGAATATCTGGTGCATTATTTACTAATGACAGATTCCAGGTCAGCACAAATAAACTGACTTTTATGGATCTTGAGCTAAAATTGAAAGATAAGAACACCCTTTTTACAAGGATTTTAAATGGACAGGTATGATTTTAAATATCAAGTTTGAATATTTGCAAATGTTCTATTCTATTTTATAAACAACAAAAGTCAGTAGTATAGATTTATATGACATTTTGCATACTTTTTCATTTTATTTGATCAAAAGAGTTTGTATAAATTATCCTCATGCGCATTTATGTGTTCATATTACTCAAATTTCAAACTGGTTAAACCATGTTTGGATAAAATTTACAGATCTTTATTATATCTTGTTATCAAGACCTCGACATAGTAAACAGAAGCTACAGAAGCAAATGCATTTAATGAGAGCATATAGTACAATTTACCTAAAATGAGGGCTATGTTTGTATATTAATAACCGAAATATGTGATTTAATCTAATCTCGAAGTTCACCTGTGAAGTTGAGGTAGAACAGTGAAATACTTTGGGCTAAAAGGTGATATGAGATTGATCAGTATTAAAATACATGCTTTGATTGATAAAACAGAAACGATAAATTTTTTAAAAAGTTGAAACTAGTGTACTAGTGTAGTTTTATTCTATCCAAATACTTCAGAAACTTTTACTTGATAAACTACTCTTTTAGTGGTTAAATGTTGAGTTGCCCAGAGATTGATGCATTTATGCGAACCTAAAATTACAGGTTAGTAACTATGTAGTATACAGTATTTTTAATTGGTCATTCCTACAAGATGTTGAAATTCATTCGGCTGTTAATAAAAGATTCTTAATCATAGAAGATTAAAATATTTATAAAGAATTATTCAATGAGAAAAGTCTTACTTGTAGTTAGATACGGTATACTTGGTATTAATGATCCAACATTTATTGAATAATTTGGATTTTCCAAAAGTTATCTACAATAGGTTAATTTATTATTTTGTTACACTGTATTTTTAAAATACATATTTCTAATTTTGGGAAATTTCAAATACACAGAAAAGTTCAAAGAATATTGTAATGGTCACATATTCCTCTCCTAGATTAACTGTCATCTTGCCATACCTGTCATATTGTCCTTTGACACATTAGTGAATGTCTGGATTTGATTCATACATCTGATAATTTGCTTGATAATGAATCCTGAGACATCTTAACGTTTTAGCCTAGAATCATTTTAATCAGTTCATATAAGGGCTTTACATTGAAAGCAGTATAAAAATTTGGTAGACTAACTGTCCCATTCCTAGTTAATAATTTTAATATCCTTGTCAAGTTTACAAAGTGACAACAGAAAGGAATCAGTATCTGGCAGCGGACTTAGGGGCAAGTTTTCTTTGAAAAACTATGCTATTTTTGAGTCTTTACCAAGTACATATATTTCTTATTCAAATAACTTTTTGAAGTCAATTTTTGTGTTTTGATGATTAAGATATTTGCCCCTTAACTGCAAGCTATAAAAACCTTCACTAAAATCATTTTTAATTTTGCCCCGTTTCATTTGGAAATAGTATATTATGGTGTAAAGTATGTAGAAAGAAATGAACTTCTGTAACTTTAGACATTGTGTTCTGTGAAAGCATAAAATGTGGAGATGGTCTTCTGTACTCATCCTCCTAAAGACAGGCATTAAGCAAATATAGAGCAGCTTATGTTTGAGTATAAATCTCTGTACTCTTCAACAGGGTGAAGAATGATAAGCAATAACATTTCTTATGTATTATTAGAAAACACGTCTTTATTTTTATGATTTAATTTTTTGAGTAAGTAATGTGTAATATATTTTATTCTTAAAAGGAAAAGTGTATTTTGCATAGCAGTGTTTCTCAACCTTTTATTTATTCTCACCTCATAAGTAATCTTTTTTAGACTTTTCCCTTATTGCTCCCCACAAGATTTTTAATACCATGGATATTCATATATATGTTTATGTACTGTATGCATGTATAAGCTGTTCTTGATACATAAAAAGAGGTTTTTATTGCCCTGTTGAGAAATGTGCATGAGTCACAGTGAGAAGGTTTTCACTTAACCCTTTCACATGGCCAGATAGTCTTTTTCCTTTGCCACCACTGTTCATCATTTTTGATGTACCCTAGGATTTAAAACAGGGAAGAAAAGCTTTCTTGTTGATACTGACCATTGAGACCTTGGTTCCATGGATGATAGCACAGAATTTCTTTCTTTAGTAATGGTTGTGTTAGAAATGTAAATTTGTATGGAAGAAAGATCCAGCAAAATATTTGTTTTTTTTATAAGGTTTTCTGGGGTGGGCATATGGAAGGAAAAACAGAATGAATGACCAGTGTCAGTGGTTATATTTGTTTACTGTATGTCATAGAAACATTTTAAAAATTTACAGGAGCAGCGAATGAAAATTGACAGAGAATTTGCTTTATGGCTGAAGGACTGTCATGAAAAGTATGACAAACAAATAAATTTACACTTTTTAAAGGAATAATTACACGGTCTGATCTTCCTTCTAAAAAGCAGGGCCCCTGGGCCACATACTCAGCAATAGAATGGGATGGAAAATATACAAAGCAGGACAGCTGGTAGGTTTAACTTATCTTTAGATTCAATTTTTAGTATATTTGATATTATATTAAATTTATCAGAATTTAACAGCAGCCAAAAATAATGTATGTATTGGTTCCTCAGGTGTCAGGAAAAAATGAAAAGGCTAAACTGATTTTAATTAGATAATTTAGCATGGCATTTTAAAAAAAAACTTTGTTGTTGCCTAAGGCTCAGTTAGCAAGGCTTTTATTGTTTCTTGCAATAAAGTTTACTCAAGTAGAGATTCTCAGGTTTTTTTTAATGTGATATGAAATAATTTTTTTAGCAGATTCTTATTGAGTACCCTGCTTGTAAGTTACTATGCTTATTGACTGCACTAAGCAGAATGCAGAGATCTAGGAGATTTGCTTTGTCCTTAGGGATACTGCAGTCTAAAAACAGAGAAAACATAAATAATAATAGGTAAGAAGGTGTAAGTGCTATGAAAGAGGATGAATAGTGCTTGGGCAGTTTAGAGAGAGGAGAGAATTTTCTGACTAGCTGGGCCTAGGAGAAGAGAGTAAAAAACATGAAATTCTTTGGGTAAGAAATGGCATTTGTGTGGACCTTGAAAGAGGTAGAGGCTCAGGTTTACACAGATTATTACAAAGTAGAACGGTTCCATTCTCCATAATTCCGAGAGTAATTATCATATATTAAAGCTTCAGAATTAGATGCTGTTACCTAGAAGTAATGAGTGCAGCTAGAGCCTTGCTTTTCCAGCATTTAAGGGTTAAAATAAACCCCTTGCACTGGCAAAGGAGAATGAAAGGGCTAGCTGGTGAGATAAAAGGAAACTAGGAAATATGGTATTCCTGAAGTCAAGTGAAGAGTTATAAGAAGGAGGGAGCAATCAGTTTTGTGTGGTGGTTAGGTAAAAATGCTTTCTCAGAGAAGATAATCTGAGTATAGACGAAGACTTAGGTAAGTTCAGGAAGCAGCAGGTAGTAGAATTGGGTTGTCTTGCAACCTGTTATGTGTGTGTGAAGAGAAATAATTTAGAAACAAGGCTGGAAGGGTAGATTAGATGTAAATTCTTGTAGTCTGTAGTCCTTTCCAAAGTGCTGAATTGGGCTAGTGGAAATTACCATTTTTTTTCCAAGCCATGTTAGGAAAAGAAATAGGCAAGTTTTGAGCTAATTTTTCAAGGAAATAGCTTACCAGCATTTGTAAGTCACTGTTTATAGTCTGAAAGCAATATTTAATGGGGGAAAAGGTTTGTGGTACTTTGGCATTCATAATAATTTACTTTGAAGAAGTTATGGACCTTTTAAACACATGCATAGCTATGATGTTTTTGTATGGAGAAATTGCCATATCTTTACAAAGATATGTTAGGAACAAGTGGAAAACTTCACAAATACAACTTTATTAGAATATTAGAAACTTTTTTCATTAAATTTTCTAATAATGAATTTTCTTTGTATAAAATGGTTCTGTAAATAATGTTAAATATTTCTGTTAGTATATATTAATATTGAAGCCTTTTTTCAAAACTAAAACATTAGGTCAAGACAATCAAGACACTTCCTCTCTATTATGGAAGCATAGAAAAGTTTTTTCTTTATGGTGATCATGATGGAGAAGTATATGCTACAGGAGGAGAAGTTCAAATTGCAGTGGTAAGGCAGAGTAATAAAAAATATTTATTGAAAGTTGTTGGACTACTTATTTTTGCTTAAATGTAGAAAAAAGATAAAGTGTTCGATTGAATTTGGTTTTTCCTTTGGATATTGTTTAGCATGTATTTTTAATGTTTTATATGTGGTGTTTTTATTCATTTATAGAATCAACATTTGTATGCTCTGTGTTTAACAAACACATGTTATTGGCTAGTTATCACAGTAATTTTGTAAACTGCCATTTAATACAAAGCCTACAAACCAGTAAACACTGGAGCCAGAATTCTGTCTTGAGAATGAATGATTCTAAAACTGGAGTGGGTTTTTCCCTACTCCATTCTGCTAATATTTAATATGGTATTTTTAATTAGGCCTAAGGAAGTGACATAAAAAATGGAAATAAACCTTGAAGGTAATGTAATAGCTGTTATAATTTATATACTTAATTAGGGTAAATATTATTTCTTTGAAAGAAATGTTTTTCATTGCAGCTAATTTGAGTAGTTTTTTTTGAAAGACTGGTAAATTTATTTATTTAGGACCTCGAGCACTATATGATGAAACAAGAACTGTGCAATGCAAAGCTGGATAGGACAGTTGCTGAGGAAAACTGTAAAAAATTATGGAAGATGAAATGGCAAGGTAATTTACATTTCAATATGCATGATAAAAATAAGAAAATCAGGTGATTATTAGTAAATGCTTTAACTGTTCTTGAGTGTGGGACATTTGTAGTCTTCGATGTATATATGTGACAAAACCAGAAAACTTGTAAGGTCTAGTTATAAAAACAGAAATGCTAATATTTGTTTTACAGAAAAAGGAGGACATTTTATATATTTAAAGTGTCACTGTTACAGGTACTATGATTGTTATGTTAAAAAATAAACTTTGGTCTACAACTAGAAGAAATTTGTTAGCAACCTGCTGAAAGGCAAAGATTAGTACAAAAGAAATAAAGAAAATAGAAAACAGAAGTCTACTTGTGACTCTTTGTTTTAGCTAATGATGCCAGTTATTTTGATTCTTATTGTATCTCACTGATAATTCTTAGAGTTCATCATATCTCCAAAGGGTAACTTACACTATAAATGAGTAGAAAAGTCACGAAAAATTGACATTTCTTGACTCTTAATATGAAAAAGTTTTGCCTGACTTTTTCAGTAGCCTCAGTGATGGTTAAGGAGGAGAAAACTTTTAGATTATTAGTCATATAGAATTTCAGATTTAACCTTTTAAAATATATGATAAATAAGTATTAAAGTTTCTAGTAACTTCTGTTTTTCTAATTAAGGTCAAATTAACAGAGTTCATGAAAACATTAATATGCTTGGTTTCATAATAGGCTCCCTGATAGATTGTCAGTAACTTGGCCTGAAGGAGATGAATTATTGCCAAATGAGATTAGGCCTGCTGGAAACCCCCATTGGGTTGTGTTTTTTTTTCTTTAATACTGAAGAAAGGCTTTTCTTGTGCCTTAAGTTTCCAATATGTAAAAGACCATGAAAAATTAAAATACAGTGCGAAGACCTAGTAGATTCATCAGATTCTTTGGGTATAACTAAGACATTCTTACTTTTGGACTAATAGGTGCATTAAGAATTGAATACTGATAAAAAAGGAGAAGCAATGCAAAAACTTCCAGGACCAAGTCATGGAGGATCAAAGAAACTCCTCGTTGAGCTCAAAGTTATATTACATTGTAAGTGTAAAAACTAATTTGGATTACAGATCTGTAAACGTGTAATACAGATTTTTAATTCTTCATATCATCGATGAACTAGCAGTCTGATATACACACTGGATTCGATTAAAGTTAAGAATTTCAGTCGTATTAGAATAATTCGAATTTTTTAATCAATAATTTTCTGAGCTTTTTTTCTGAATTTTCCACGTAGGTAACTGTGGACTGAAATAAAGATATGCCGTATATGTGCATAAGAATTTAGATAATCTTTTAAGATCCCTTCTAAGTAGAAGATTCTGTTACTCTGTGGGCCAAAAGTACTTGGTTTCACAAGATAAGGCTGATCCACTCTTTGGTAAAGAGGAAAGAACTGGGTATTATTGCTCATCTTGTGTTTTCCTAAGTTGAATCACCTTGTTTGTTAACTTTTTTATTCATTGTTTTTATCTTGACTGTGTAAAAGTATTTTCACTTCATACTTTAAATAATTGTTCTATCATTATATACTTTTGTGTCTGGTGCATGGATTTTAAGATACTGTAATTTTATTCAATGGCTTTATTTACAACATTTAAAAACTAGTCGATGAAGGTATATACTTTCATTTATAAATATCTTATTAGAGCTCTCAGCAGCACTGAACAGTTTGACTAATGCATTTTACTAAAATACTCCTACTTTTGGCCTCTGACACCCTGTATTTCTCCACTCTTTTTTTGTTTGGGATTTTTTTGTTTGTTTTTGTTGACGTGAAACAACATTACATTTGTTATCTTAGAGTTCTCTAGGTCATACATCCCAGACGGGTTTCACTGGGCTAAAATCATTGTCAGTAAGATTGCATTCCTTTTGGAGGCTCTGAGCGGCAGCCTTGCCTTCCCTACCTTTTTAAAAAAGCCATCCACAATTCCTTTTTTCTCCATTTCCAAAGGCCAGAAGTGTAAGCATCTTTCCAATCCCTCTGGAACTCTGGCTGTGCTGTCTCCCTATTATTTTTTTAAAAAGTAAGTTCTTTAGGTTTAAAAAATATATTTTTATTGTAGTAAATGTATAAATAAAATACGTTAATTTTATACTTAACCATTTTAATTTTTAATTTTTAAATTTATTTGTTATTTTTTTTTACGGGGGACATTGGTTCAATGAAATCCAGTAAGTTTCAAGTGTACAAATTAACAGTAAGTTTCAAGTGTACAATTAACAGTAAGTACAATTTATAGTACTGTGTGTTCACCGCTCATAGTTAGATTTCTTTCTGTCACTACATAATTTGACCCTTTTACTCCATTACCACCCATCTTCCCCTACCCTCTGATAACCACTAATATTTTGTCCATGTCAATGAGTCTGTTTGTTGCTTTTAGGTTTATATGACACATATAAGTGATATCGTGTGTTTCACTTTTTCTGTCTGATTATTTCGCTTAGCATGATTACTCAAGGTCTATCCATGTTGTTGTAAATGGCAATATTTCATCTCTTATGGCTGTGTAATATTCCATCGTATATTGTGCCACAGCTTCATCCAATCATTTATCGTAGGACACTTCAGTTGCTTCCATGTCTCACCACTGTGAATAATGCTGCTATGAACATTGGTGTGCAAATATCTTTTTGGATATGGGTTTTCGGGTTTTGGGTAAATACCCAGTAGAGGGATTGCTGGATCATATGGTAGATCAATTCTTAGTTTTTGAGGAACCTCCATTTGTTTTCCATAGTAGGCTGTACCAATTTGCAGTCCCACCAGCAGTGTATGAGTGTTCCTTTTTCTCTGCATCCTCTCCAACATTTGTTATTACTTGTCCTGTTGAAGACAGCTATTCTAACAGGTGTGGTTTTGATTTTTCATTTCGCTCCTAATAGCTAACGATTCAGTATCTTTTTCATGTGTTTGTTGGCATTTGTATGTCTTCTTGGAGAAGTGTCTGTTAGGTCCTTTCCAGTTTATAATTGGCTCATTTTTTTTTGTTTTGTTACTTTTTGAGTTGTATGAGTTTTCTTTGTATATTTTGTATATATAAGCCCTTATCAGAGACGTTGTTTTGCAAATATATTCTCCGATTTGGATGGTCGGCTCTTTATCCTGTTGGAGGTTTCATTTGCTGAGCAGAAGCTTTTTAGTTTGATGTAGTCCCTATTCATTTATTTTAGCTTTTATTCTCCTTTGCCTTGAGGTCAAATTTATAAAATCCTTTTTAAGTCCAGGATCATGAGTTTAGTTCCTGTGTTCTCTTCTATGCAGTTACTGTTTCAGGTCTTACATTCAGGTCCCTAATTACTTTGATAATTTGGTTTATGGCGATAGGACAACAGTCTTCATTCTTTCCACAGATAGCTTTCTAGGTTTCCCAGCACTGTTTATTGAAGATACTTTCTTTTCTCCACTGTATGTTTTTGGCTCTTTTTGATCGAAAATAACTTGCCCATATAAATATGGGTTTATTTCTGGACTCTTGATTCTCTTCCACTCATCTGTGTGTCTTTTTCTGCCAATATCATGCCATTTTTGATGATTATGTTTTGTAGTATAATTTGAAGTTAGAAAGAGTGATTGCGCCAGCCTTGTTCCTTTTTCTCAGGATGGCTTTGCAATTGGGGGTCTTTCGTACTTCTGTTACAAATCTGAAGATGTTTTTGTTTGTTTCTTTAAAAAAATGCTGATGGGATTTTGATGGGGATTGCATTAAATCTGTATAATGCTTTAGGTAATAGATCATTTTAACTATGTTGGCTCTTCCATCCAGAACATGGAGTTTCTTTCCATTTCTTTGTATATTCTATTTCCTTTAATGGGGTCTCATAGCTTTCATTATATAGGTCCTTCACATGTTTCGTTAGATTTGTTCCTTAGATATTTTATTCTTTTTATTGCAATTGCAAAAAAATTATTTTTCTACTTTTTTTTCTGACAGTTCATTATTGGAGTATAGGAACAGTATGGATTTTGACATTGATTTGTACAGAAACTCTACTGCATTTGCTTATTGTTTCTAGTTAGTGTAGAGTCTTTAGGGTTTTCTTTATAGAGAAATCATTCATCCACAAATAGTGACAGTTGACTTACTCATTTCCTATTTGAATGCCTTTTATATCTTTCCCTTGCCTGATTGCACATGCTAGGACCTCCAGGTATATTGAATAGCAGTGCCGATAGCATACAGGCCTTGCCTTGTTCCTAATCTTAGAGGAAGGTTTTTAGTTTTTCACCATTAAGCCTAATGTTGGGTGAGAAGTTTGTCATAGATGGTCTTTATTATGAAGGCACTTTTCCTTCTGTACCAATTTGTTAAGTGTTTTGATCATAAGTGGATGCTGTATCTTGTCAAAGGCTTTTTCTGCGTCTATTGATATGATCATATGCCTTATTTTTTAATTTGTTTATATGATATATCACATTAATCGATTTGCATATGTTGAACTATCCCTGTGCCCCTGGATGAAGCCCACTTGATTGTGGTGTATAATCTTTTTAACATGTTGCTGCATTCGGTTTGCTAGCATCTTATTTAGGATTTTTGCATCTGTGTTCATGAGAGATATCGGTCTGTCGTGTGTGTGTGTGTGTGTGTGTGTGTGTGTGTGTGTGTGTGTGTGTGTGTGTGTTATTTTTACCAGATTTTATCAGGGAATATTGGCCTTGTAAAATGAGTTAAGAGTATTGTCTCCTCTTTAATTTTTTGGAAGAGTTTGAAGAGAATAGGTATTAAATCTTCTTTGAATGTTGGTAGAATTCACTGGCGAGGCCATCTTGGTCCTGACTTTTACTTTTTGGTAGGTTTTGATGATTGTTTCCATTTGCATATTGCTGATCGATCTATTTAGATTTTTCAGTTCTTGATTCAGTGTAGGAAGGTTGTATCTTTTCTAGTACTTGTCCATTTCTTCTTGGTTATTAAATTTGATGTTATATACTTTTTCATAGTACTCATGTATGATTGATTTTATTTCTGCAGTGTCTTTTGTAATTCTCCTCTTTCATCCCTTAATATGGTTTGTATCCTTTTCTGTTTCTTTAGTGAGTATAGCCCAGAGTTTGTCAATTTATTAACCTTCTCAGAACCAGCTTTTTCTTGCATTTATGTTTTTCTGTTGTTTTCTTTTTTTTCAATTTCATTTATTTTCTGCTCTAATTTTGATTCTTTCCTTTTCCTAATTTTGGGCATCATTCGTCTTTTTAGTTTTTTAAGATAAAAAGTTAGGTTTTTATTCGGGCTCGTTCTTGTTTTTGGGGATAGGCCTGTATGATATGAACTTTCCTCTTATTACCACTTTTGCCATGTCTCAAAAGTTTTAATATGTCGTACTGTCATTATCATTTGTTTCTATGTATCTCTCTTTATTTCTCTGACCCAGTTGTTCTTCAGTAACATGTTGTTTCATCTCTATGTATTTATGGTTCTTCCTGCTTTCTTTTTACAGTTCATCTCCAGCTTCAAAGCATTATGATCACAGAATATATTTGGTATGATTTCAACCCTCTTATATTTGTTGAGGCTATCTCTTGTGTCCCAGTATGTGGTCAATCCTTGAGAATGTTCCATGTGCACTAGAGAAGAATGTATAAGCAGCTGTTTTGGGATGAAAGACTCTGTAATGTCAATTATGTCTAGTTTGTTGTATCATTTATGGATGTTATTTCCTTATTGATTTTCTGTTTGGATGATCTGTCCATATCTGACAGTGGGGTATTTAGGACCCTTACATGATAGTGTTTTGGTCTGTTTTTCCTTTAGTTCTGTTAGTAATTGCTTTACATATTTTGGGCTCCCTGATTGGAACATAGTTTATAAGTGTTACGTTTTCTTGGTTCATGATCCTCTTTATCATTATGATGTGCCTCTCAGTATCTTTCTTTACCTTTTATTTTTGAGTCTGTTTCGTCTCATATTATTACTGCTACTCCTGCTTTTCTCTGAATGCCATTGCTTGAAATATCATTTCTACCATTTCACTTTGAGTCTATATTTGTCTTTGGAACTGATGTGTCTCCTGGAGCAGCATATGATTGGGTTTTGTTTTTTGATCCAATTTAAGCTTTTACCTTTTTTTAATGGTAAGTCAGTCCATTTAATTTAGGTGATTAATATGTGGTTTTCTGTAGTCATTTTTTTTTTTCTTAGCTCTGTGTTTCCATTGCTTCTTCGTGTGTGTGTGTGTGTGTGTGTGTGTTGTGTGTGTGTGTGTGTGTTTTAAATTCTGTTGGGTTGTGTGGATTTTCCTTTTAGTCCTTTTGTTTTGTGTTACATACTTCCAAATCTTTAGCATATGAATAAAGGGTATTTTATATATCCATTTTCTTCTGTGTGTCCTTATCTCATTCCGTTGAATTTAGATCTTTCAGTCTTTTGTTATTGTTGTTTTAATATGCATGTCCCTGTTGCTGAACATTCATTACTCTCTTGCAATTAGTAAATGTCTTCTTATTGTTTAAGCTATTTTGCCCTGTTCTTAGTTAGGGTTGTACTCCTCTGCTTCTATCTGCTTGCTGTCTCCTTACTCAATTCTGTATTTTTTTTTTTTTGTCATTTTATTTTGGTTAGCTGTCTTTTCACTATTTCCTATAATACAGGCTTTGTAGTGGAGAATTCCTCAAATTGCTTTACATCTGGAAAGGTCTTTATTTCTCCTTCATATCTGAAGGAGAGCTTTACTGGATACATTATTCTAGGCTGGTAGTTCCTTCATTTAATAGTCGAAATTTCATCCACTCCTTCTTGCTTGTTAAGTTTGTACTGAAAGTACGACAATAACCATGAATTTTTCTATATAGATTACCGTTTGTCTTTTCCCGTTTGCCCTGAGAATTCTTTTTGTCATTGATTTTTGATAATTTTAATACAATGTGTCTCAGTAAAGGCCTTTTTTGGTTTAGATAACTGGAAGTTCTGTTGACTTCTTGAATCCAACTCCAGCACATTCTTTAAATTGGGAAATTCTTGTCTATTTTTGTCTGAAAATGCTTTCTAATCCCTGTCCTTTTCCTCCCTTTTGAGAATGCTCTATTTTTCTGTTTCCTCTGATGGTATCAGCTAAGTTCTTGTATCTCTTACATTATTTTTTTCTTCCATTTCTCTTTTCTTCCTTCTGATTTTTCTAGATTTTCTGTCTTCAATATCGCTAATCCTTTTCTGCATTTAGTGGACTCTGTTCCCAAGCTTGCTGTTTTGTTTTCATCTCTTAGTGTGTCTTCATCTCTAGAGTTCTGTTTGTTCTTAGAATTTTCAGTCTTCTTGCTAAAAAACTTCTTTTGCTAGATTAGTGTTTTTCAATTCCTGAATTGTTGATGTGAATTATATTGGATCTCACTGAGTTTTTCAGAAGTGTCATCTGAATTCTCTGTCATTTAGTTGCATATTTCTTTATTTAGCTTATTTTCTGGAGATTTTTCTCTTTCTTTCTGAGCTGCCTTGTCACCTTGGTTGTTCACGGTGTTTAGTGGACTTTTTCTCCTCCTGGACATTAATGGAAGTGTATCTTGCGTCCCGCTGCCCCCCTCTCCCGCTCCCAATAAAGATTTATATATAAAGTCTGCCTTTAGCTGTTGCTAAGAAGGTGTATTTCTTTTAGTTTCCAGTAGATGGTGTCTAAGCTCTTGGATCCCTGCTTATATAAAGCTTTAATAACTTTTTTTTCTTTTAAATATTCAATCATGCTCGTTATCTCAGTCTCAGTCCTCGTCATATTAGCGACAGTTTCTGTAGTGTTTGCTCATCTTCCCTTGTGGTTCAGCCTTGCATTTTTGCAACAATGGTTGGTAAATAAAGCTGTTGCTTCTGTACCATCCCCACTTCTCTGTTTCTCCTGATCCTTGGGCCACTGCCACTGGGGTGGAACTCACAGCTCTCTCAGCAGGGCTGTTCAGGAACTTGCCAACCTTCTCCCTCCCCTCCTACTGCATGGAGTTCCAGCTGTGAGAGGTAGCTTCTTTGTTTCTCCTGGTCTACCACCTATCTGGCGTCTGAGCTGTGGTAGCTCTTATTCACAGGTTCCTTCACTCAGACGTGCTTGTGTGCAGTTTAGTGTTAATTGTTGAGTTTTAGATGTTCCACTTATTGTTATTTCAAGGGGGAGATCTATGGACATCTCTCACTCCGCCATGCTTTCAACATAGCTCACACTTAACCATTTTTAATTACATTTAATAGAATAAGTTCATTCACATTGTTGTGCTGCCATTGCCACCATCTATCTCCAGAATTTTTCATTATCCTAGTTGTAGTAA
Organism: Eonycteris spelaea; assembly: GCA_003508835.1. Taxonomy (NCBI): domain Eukaryota; kingdom Metazoa; phylum Chordata; class Mammalia; order Chiroptera; family Pteropodidae; genus Eonycteris; species Eonycteris spelaea. Next base: position 2,248,122 of record PUFA01000127.1, on the reverse strand, counting down.
CAACTCCCTTTCTTCATCCCCTGTTCTGCTTTCTGTCTCTGTGAATTTGACTATTTAGGTATCTCATATAAGTGGAATTCATGTAGTATTTAAAATTAATGAAATTCTATTGTATGTATATACCACATTTTGTCTATCCATTCATTTATCAGTTAACACTCGGGTCCTTCCATATTTTAGCTATCATGAATAATACTGCTGTGAAAATGGTGTACAAATATCTGTTTGAGTCCCTGATTTCACTTCTTTCGGAGATGTACCCAGATGTAGAATTGCTGGATCATATGGTAATTCTATGTGTAACTTTTTGAGGAACTGACACAGTTTCCACAGTAACTACCATCTTACGTTTCTATCAGCAATACACATGGTTCCAAAATCTCCGCATCCTTGCAACACATGTTATTTTCTGTTTGTTTTTTTTTGTTGTTGTTGTTTTGTTTTTAATAAAAGTTATCCTAAATTGGTGTTTAGTGGTATCTAATTGTGGTCTTGATTTTCATTTTCCTAATGATTAACAAATCTTGTGCTCTTCAGCCATTTCTATATCTTTGGAGAAATGTCTGTTCTTTTGCCCATTTATAATTAACTTTTGTTGTTGCTGTTAATCGTAGGAGTTCTTTATATGTTTTAAGTAATCTTATCAGATACATGATTGTAAATATTTTCTTGCACTGTGGGTTGCGTTTAACCCTGTTTATGGTGTCCTTTGATGCAGAAAGTTTTATTTTGATATAGTTCAGTTTGTCTACTTTTGCTTTTATTGCCTGTGCTTTTGGTGTCATATCCAAGAAGCCATTTCTAAATCCAATGTATGAGCTTTTCTGAATGTTTATTTCTAAGAGTTTTGCAGTTTAATCTTTTACATTTAATATTTGATCCATTTTGAGTTAGCTTTTATATAGGTTAACTTTTTTATAATACGGTTAACTTCTTTTTCATGTGAATATTCCATTTTCTCAGCGTTATTTGTCAAAAAGACTGTCTTTTTCCCAGTGAATGGTTTTGGTATCTTTGTCAAAAACATTTGACTGTCTATGCATGGACTTCTTCCTGGGCTCTCTGTTATCTTCTTGGCTTATATGCTGCCCTTATGACAGTACCACATTGTTGGTTTTTTTCATTGATTTTTAATTTTTTATTGATGTGTACAGTTCCTGTTTCAGGTATACATCATAAAATTTGATATTTATGTACATTATGAAATAATCCCTATGATAAATATGGTTAAATATCTGTCATACAAAGATGTTAGAATATAATTGATTATTCTCTATGCTATACATATATCCTGTGACTTTTTATTAAAATTATTGGGTGACATTGGTTGATAAAATCATATAGGTTTCAATCTACAGTTCAATAATATATCATATGTATATTGCATTATATGTTCACACCCAAAGTTAAATTCCAAATTTATTTTATGATTGGAAGTTTGTGCTTCACTTAATCCCCTTAACCTATTTTGCTCACCCTCCAACCCTTCTCCTCTTGGTAATGACCAAGTTTATTTCTTGTATCTACGAGCTGTTTCTGTTTTGTTGTGTTTATTCATTTGTTTGTTTTTTAGATTCCACATAATTCCACAAGTGACATTAATGTATTTTTCTTTATCTGACTTATTTACTTAGCGTATAGCACTATCCATCTTGTTGCAAATGACTAAGTTTTATTTTTTTATGACTGAGTAAGTATCACATTGTTTAGTGTGGTCCTCCAATTTTGTTCTTCTTTTTCAAGATTGTTTTGGCTGTTTGCATCCCATGAGATTTCATAAAGTCTTAGAAGGGTTTTCTATTTCTGCAAATACAGCATTGGGTTTTGATAGGGATTATATTGAATCTGTAGATCAGTCAAGTTTATTATTGTCTCAACAATCCATGAATGTGTTTTGTATTCTGGAAATTTGCTGAATTTACTAGCTCTAACATATTTTGATTGAACCTTTAGGGTTTTCTACATATAAGATCATGTCACCTATAAACAGATAATTTTACTTCTTTCCCAAATGGATTTTTTCCCTTCTTTATTTCCCTCCTTCTTGCCCCCATTTCATCATTCCTTCCCTTTTTTTGCCTAAGAGCTCTGGCTAGTACTTCCAGTACTATGTTGAACAGAAGTGATGAAAGCAAAGATCCTTGTTCTGATCTTAGAGGTAAAACTTTAAGTCTTTCGTTGAGTATAATGTTAGCTGTGGGCTTTTCACAGTCCACAAGGCTTCACACATGATCTAGTCCTGTTCCTTTTTCAACTCCACCTCATACCATTTTCATCCTCACTCCCCATATAATCATATTCTTTTTGCTCATACAAATCCAGTTTTCCCACCTCTGAACCTTTTCATGTATTTCTTCTGCCTAAAACTTTAAAACAAATCTTTGACAAGTTTCAGATTGTCATTTTCTCAGAGAGGCATCTAACAGTAATGATATTTTTCTATTACTTTTTTCAATTTCCTTTTTCCTGAAATTTATTTTTATAACTGGAAATTCTGTTATTAAATGTATCTTTGCGCCCTAGAACAAGGGTGGCAAAATATTTGTCAAGGATCAGGTAGTAAGTATTTAGGCTTTTGGGTGTCATGAGTTTTTTGTCACAGCTGCCTACCATTCTAGAATGAAAGCACCCATGGGGAATAAAATAGCTCATTAGATCCCATGAAAGCAAAGATATTGTTTATATTCTTCACTTTTTTTTAGTGCCTAGTATATAAGAAGTAATTAATAAGTGTTGAATAAATACAAAAAATCAGAAAGTTGATCTTTTTTAGAGAACTTCTGATGGTGGTTTACCATTTAATTTCTGTGTAAAATAATAATTGCAACTCTTAAAATTAATTTTTTTATTATTAGTGAAACAAAAAAATGAAATTGCATAATTGGCCCTGATATATATTGGTTAACCTAATTCAGCAGTTGTTCATTATTTGATTATACTTGCTTCATGTGTGTGGTTTTTGTTTTGTTTTGTTTTGTTTTTGTGGTTGAATTGCAGGTGTGTGCATCTCTAAAAACATGTATTTTCAATTATGATTTTAATTCCTTGGTATTATCTAATAGCTAATCCAATTTAAATTTCCATGATTTTCTAAAATGATCACCTTTTATTGTTTTTGCCTGTGATTAGGCACAATTATTATTATATAGGTTATTATTGGTCTTTCTAAGTCTTTTTTCATAGTAGAGCTGCCGCCTCCTTTTCCATGCCAGTGATTTACCAACAAAATCCAGTCACTTGTGCTGTATAGTGTTTCATATATTTCTGTTTACGTCTTTGGGGTGTCATTGAACTTGTTCCACTATTTGTTCAGTATCCTGAAAACTGGAAGTTAACCCTAAAAGTTTGACTTGATTTAGGTTCACTATTTTTGTCCTAAAGCAAGAATCATAGCTAATCTGTGTTTATTATGGTATTTTATCACAAGGGACATAATGTCTGATTGTCCTACTTTTAGTGTTGATGGATTGTTATATTCACTTGTCTAATATGATGATAAAGTTCTCCTTTTACTCATCAGTTAAAGATTTTTGCTTGAATTAGTTATTTGATATACAAAATGGTGATTTTTATCCCCCAGATTCTTTATTCCTTCTTAATTTATAATTTATAATCCAGAATTCATCTGAGAAGAAATTTCTTTTGTTAATTAGGGTCATTGGTTTACTCTGAAACACTCTGAAAAGGCTATTTCATGGCTTAATTCTTTTTCTTTAATTGAAAATTACCAGTCAGTACAGTAATGCTAGTGAGCACTTTTGGGGTGTTTTTTTTTTTAATTTATGATTTTTTAAAATATATGTTTAATATGCCTCATTCATTTTGATGTGCCATCACACTGGCTACTCTATCTTCTTAATATGAACATTTTTGTCTTTGATGCAAGCTTTCTTGTTTTCTGGTTTGAGATATCCTAGAATCTTCTAGCACATGGTCTACCCTAGACCTGGATTCAGCCATTACTTCTAATTCCTTTCAGCAAGTCCACAATCTGAGTGTTAGTATTGCTCATTGCCACTGGGTAAAATTGCTTCTAAGTTTTTTCAGTTGATAACTAAACATGAACATTTTTGGAAAAGAAAAAAATCATATTGATGTTCTGGGGTTTTATTTAATCACTTTGATTTTATGCTTTTATTTCATTTCTTTCATATTGAAAATGTTGAGTCTTAACAACATTAACAGTTACTTTTTTGCTTTATCCTACAATGTGTTTAATTTCAAAACAATACTAATGTAATTACTACTAATAAAACTATTGCATTAAATGTCTTCTTTGCAGTTCTATTTGTCCTTAATATATTTGTCTGTATAAATGGTTAAAAAAAAATTAGTCTCAGGTTACTTAAAATGATTTATGATGATCATATCACCTACTTGATGTTTTGGTTTTATGAATTGCTTTGTTTTCTGTTTTTTTGAATATTTAACATAATTCCAAAGAAAAATATAATAAGGAATATTTCAAATAAGTGATATTATCCCTCTACTCTGTTTTCTTCCCCTTTCTTTAGTAATTTTATTAGTTTTGGCTTATCTTTCCTGTTTTTTTCCTGGTAAAATGCTAAGCAAGAACAAATGTGTTCATATTTATTTTTCTTCAATAAAAAAGGTAGTATATTTATTTATATAAATATATATGTTTTTATTCCTTGCTTTTTTTCCTCTTAACAATAGATCACTAGATCTCAGAGTTGTCTTATATAAACTATGCTCTCTTAATTTTCTTGGAGAAAACCTTTAAGGAACATGATTTTTAATATAAAAAATATATATACTTTTGTTTGTACTATTTAAGTTTGTTTACAGGTAAATTTTTAAGAATTGAAATAAAGGAATTTTAGTGACTTGAATGAGTAATGCTGTTCACTTACATAGGAGAGCTTTAGATATTTTGAAGTTTCAAAAACAATTTTTTAAATGTACAGCAAAAGGGGTTATTTGGTGCCATTGTGACATTTCATATTCATGTTCTATATTCAGTTTCACAAGGTAAAAATACTTCTTTTTTCTTTTATTAAGCTTCAAGTGGAAATAAAGAAATCATTTCACATATTAGTCAACATGGAGGAAAATGGCCTTACTGGTTTAAAAAAATGGGTGAGTTATTCTGAATGTTAAAATTATATCAGTATTATGTTGACTTGATTCATAATTTCATCTTAATTTTTCCAGAAAATATTCAAAAGTTGGGAAATTACACATTGAAATTACAAGTTGTAGTGAATGAAAGTAATGCAGACACTTATGCTGGAAGACCGCTACCATCTAAAGCCATTAAATTTTCTGTTAAAGGTAAGCACCACACTAATATATAACTATATGCTAAAGGTGACATTTAAATCAAGGAGGAATAGATAGGTAAGTTAGTAAAAGATGTTTGACCAGTTGTTTAACCATCTTGATTTTAAAATGATTTTGTAATTCTTCTTTATAATTATATTCTGTCTAAATTTTGAAGACATCATTGTTTTCGAGCTTTTTTTTATTGTTGCTGGTGAAGTCTAAAGCTATTCTGATTCCTACCTTTGCATGTGAACCACTCTGCCCTGTCCTTCCCCCCGAACCATCCTGTTCCCTACCCCCCAGATGTTTGGAGAATCTTTTTTTGTCCCAATGTCTGCAATTTTAAATTCTAGAGTTTTCTTTGAATTACTTTGATTTCCTACTCTGTTCATCTTTCAACAATATCTGATATTAAGATGTTGGACCTCTTGACTGATGTGCTAATATTCTTTTTTCTAGTTTCCATCTCTTGCTTTTAATTTTCTACTTTTTGAGAGATTCCCTTAATGTGATGCTCTCCACTTTTAATTGAGTTTTTCCTCCCTGCTGTCATTTTTTAGTTTCTAAAATATGTTTTTTATTCTTCGGTTATTTCCTTTTAGTATATTCTCTTCCTACCTCATTTATTCAGTGTCTTTATTTTCTGAGCATATTAATAAGTAGCAGTTTTTCTTGAAGTTTCTAAACTCTCTTCGTAGTCTGTTTCCTCCATGTTTATTTTTGTGTTTGCTCTGGCTCTTTCATATTGGGTACTCTCTTACATGACTGGTGATTTGCTCACACTTAAGATTTAAAAACTTTTATTTCATTTGGGGAGATAATGACATTGACATTTTTAGGTTTTTCTCTCGTTCAGATTTCCCAGAGCGGAGCCTTCCAGTCTCCTGCTAGGAGGGTAAACACCTGGCTGCCAATATTTTGGGAGCCAAGCTGGGAAAGACTCTTGCAAGTCTCCCATTTATTATGTAATTTTTCACTTGATTTTCCTATTTTCAGTAGACTATGACACCTTTAGCAGTTCTGTGTCTCTCCCTCCTTAAAGGTACTCTTCACCTTTCCCAGAGAATAAACCATCTTTTGCTGGGGCTGACTGAGGAGGGCAATTGACTGGCTCTGTGTATTGAGGGGTGCGGAGATTTTGGGGTGTTCTATAGACTGAATTAGATTGGATCTCTGCTTGCTTTCCGATGATTGAAGACTTGAGGTTCTTGGATCTTTCTGCTAAGTTAGTTACATGTGTCTATATGTTCTCCAGCTTTTAAATGCTGTTACTCTTTTTCTTCATTATTTTTGTAGGTTTAGGCCTCTTAAAAAATCTCTGTAGTGTCATTATTATCGAGTTTTTGGAGAGAGTTGATCTAAGTGCCTGTGATCACCTTGCCTTCTATAGTAAGAAGGGCCACCATGGAGATCTTTCTTTTTTGTACATATAAATCTTCACACTCTTTTAATGGCTGTAGAACACATTCCATAGTATGGATGTGCTAGTTTAAGCAATTTTCTGTTGATGAACATTTACAGTTTTTTTTATTTTTTTGGTTATTATCAATTATATTGGGATATGGGAAAATAAATTATGCTGGTTTGTGAACATGCGCCAGAATTTCTCTTGGGTAGAAACCAAAAAGTAGAATTGCCAGGCTGAAGTACATGTGCTTTAACATTTTAAATATATTTACTGTCAGATTGCTTTCCCAAAAGGTTATGCCATGATGCCCTCACCAACAGACTGCAAGAGTTCCAGTTTCCCTGTGATCATTCCTGGCAAACCTATATACTTATTTAGCCTCTTTGGCAGTTAAATTATTCCTTTTGTTATTACGTTGTATACCTCTTTTAGCCTTTATTGGACATTTTTTGTCCTCTGTGAAAGCCTGTTCATTTGCTTTGTCCATATCAGTAGTTAAAGATATGGTTCGCAAATTTGAGTTTGTATCTGCATCACCTGGAAGGCTTATTAAAACGGACTGCTGGGCCAATCCCAGAGTTTCTGACTCAGTAGGTTTAAGATGAGCCCTAGAATTTGCATTTCTAATAATTTTACAGTTATAGCTGTAGCTGTTAGACTGGAGACCACACTTGGAGAACAGCTGGTTTTTGAGGGTTTTTTTATATCCTGGATTTTAATCCTTTGTTGCATGTGTTGTGAATATTTTCTCATATAGACCTTCCCTTTTAACTTTTATCTTTTAAACTTTATCAAAACATTTTATACCTTTTTAATATGAGTTTAATAATGTTTTAGTTTTTCCTGTGGTAAGGTTATATTGTATTCTTTATTCTAAAAATCTGCTAGAATTTTATTTTCATGTATGGTGTTAGGTAGAAATCTAACATCATTATTTTCCCAAGTAAATTATAGATATAATTTATGTAATTTTTTGCATAGATTTAAAACATTCTTTATCATAGTCTAATTTCCCATACATAAATGGATCCGTTTTAGACCTACAATGAATTTCTGACCAATGAATTTGCTTTTCATTTTTATCTTTTTTTTTTTTAAAAGAGGGTAAGCCGGAGAAATTTTCATTTGGTCTTCTTGATCCTCCTTTTCGTGTTGGAGTTCCATTCAATATCCCTCTGGAGTTTCAGGATGAATTTGGTCATACTAGTCAACTAATAAATGATATTCAGCCAGTTCTTGAAGCAAGGTAATTTGAAGTATCAATTTGTATTTGACTTTATTTACTAAGCATTTACTCTTCCTTGATAGCTTAAATTTGTTATCGGTGATTAACTTCAGTATTATTAAAATGTTTAATGAGTTTTTATGATACCCTGGTGATTTATTTAGCCCAAATCTAAATAAATGTGACGACAGTGTCATACATATATTGGCTCCCAAAAATTTGTTTTGACTAAATTCATTGTTAAAGTTGTTTAGATAAGACTGATTGCTCTGTCTTACTCCATTTCTTTTTGCAAGTATGATAATTGTTAGTAATGCCATGTTTATTTTGTTGTTTGCTTAGAAGTTGTGGCCATTTAAACTGAGAGATACTGCCTACTTGTAGGTTTTGAACCTCCTAATGCAATTTAGTTTGGTTTGTTTAAAAAAACTATAGAATAAAAATTGTGCTTTCCATGCAAATTTGAGTCATTCCTTAGAATTTGCTTTTACTTAATAGCCTTTTAAAGTGGTGTGATTGGCTTATATTAAGAAATAGCTCTTAGAAACTTAACAGTGTATCTAGTGATGTAATTGAGGATGTTCATTATTTTACACTACCTCTTTTTGTGACACCTAGGGAAAAGTTCTTTATCAGTTTAAAGAGCATGAATTTAAAGAGCATGAATGATAACTATTTCTTTTTTTGTGCTGGCTGCCAAATTTGTCTTTTCGGCCCACGTTTCATTTATGCTTTCTGTTGTTCTTTATGTATTTTTTTTCCTTGTGGTGTAATTGTTTACTCTTTCAGTCATTTGAACATGTATTATATTTCAGGCATTCGCTAGTTGGAGAGAGAAGTGAATAGGACATTGTATTTGCCTTCTAGAAATTCACAAATTTAGTGAGGTGTAGATAGTTTAGTGTTAGATTTGTACTGTGGTTAGTCCTGAAAAGCAATACATAGGTATAAAAAATATTCAAAATGAATTGTTTTCAGATTTTTGTTCTCAAGTTGCAAAAAGTGATTCTTGTCTTTTGACACATTACATTCATTTGAATATTAAGCAGTAAAGGAAGAGTTCAATACAGTTGACCCTTGAACAATGTGGGGATTAAGGGCGCTGACCCCTGCACAATTAAGATTCATATATAACTTCTAACTTCCCAAAACTTAACTAATAGTCTCCTCTTGACTGGAAGCCTCACCAATAACTTAAACAGTTGCTTAACATATTTTGTATGTCATATGTATTATATACTGTATTCTTTCAATATAGCTAGAGAAAAGAATGTTAAGGAAATTATAAGGAAGATAAAATTGCATTTGTAGTATTTATTGAAAAAATCTTCATGTAAGTGACTGGCACAATTCATTACATGTTGTTCAAGGGTCCATGTGTGCTTAGACGTTCTTTTTTTAAATAAAACACTAAAAGAGGCTCATCTAGTCATAAATAAAAAAGTATTAGTGCATTAGTCAACACTTGTTTTCAATTATTACTTTGTCTATCCTTGATAGGATGTTCTTACATAGGAAGTCTGTCACATACATATATTGGTAGCTAAGACGGACTTAAAAAAAGAAATCTTGGCAGCATGGCTATGTGAGTTTATCTTCAATAAAGTAGAGTGGGTTTTTTAGAGGTTATTTTTATGTTTCCCATATTTAAAAAAAGTTATTCACGTATATCTCCTAAAGAATCAAATCATTTGATAAGGCTTGTTATAAAAAAGAGCACTTGTGTCCTCTCCACAAGCCATAATCCATTTCTCAGTGAACCACTTTCAACTTTTTTACTTGAATCGTTTAACTACTGCCATATTTCTAAATAATTTTTATATTGCTACTTCTTGATTGTTCACTTTTAGGCATTATTTCTTGACTTAATGGTTATCGAAGATGAGAACATACTCTCTTGTTGCCACTTCTATTACAAAGAAATCTCTTTTCTGTCCTCTCATTTTCCAGTAAAGTTACATTCTAGCTTGATCAGCATTTACTTTATTACAAGTATATGTAAATGCTAGTCACTTTCTTTATTACACAATTTTGTTTTTTGTTATACTTTCTCTTTGCTAAGTTTATTACAGATTCAACCCTAAATTCTCTGCTAATTGGTCTCTTCTTAAAGAGTTTAAGTGCAGAGACATCTTGGAGACATCTCTTTTGGAACTCGTGATGTGTTCCAATCTAGACCAGTTGTTTTTATGCTCATTAACAGTTGTCATTCTATTTCTTCCTTTACTTTCATCCCGGGGATTTCCTTTGTCTTCTGTGTCTGGGAAATATGATTAAAAACAAAAGCTATTCCCAGCCTAGAAAAACATCTTCACAAATGAGGAAAAAATCCCAATTTTATAATTGAATAAACATTAAGCCAGAATGTGATGTGCAGATAAAGAGGTTGCAAAAACTGTAGGAGATCTTACTCATTTATATCAATAAGTGGATACAACTCATTATATTCCATGTTTTCAAGATAAATTGCTGTGTCTCTATGTCTGGCTGTGGGATTCGAAATTGGGAGTCAGCTGACCACAGGCCAAGACCAGGAGACTAGGAGGTAGGGCTCTATCTTTGATGATTACACTAAAGAGTTATGGCTCTCAGATACCTGAGGAAATACTCCCAAATTGTGTGGATCTGTTAAGTGGCTTATTTAGCATTTAACCTTTCATGTATCTCTTGTTTTTTAAAAGAATCCCTTTTGCTGAAGCACATCCTTCACTAGTTTCCTAAGAAAGGATACATGTGACATAAAACCACTGCTCTAAAAATGTCTTTATTCTTCCTGATACTTGATTGATTTGAATCAAAAGTTAGACACTATTTTTCATCAAAATTATGAGCATTACTTCATTTTTGCCTTTGAGCTTTCACTATTGCTAATAAATTTAAACTTGGTTAATTTCCCTTTTTTGTTTCCTATGTCTTTTCTCTGGAAGTTTATAGAATCTACTTTTTATTCTTAATTTTATTTAATTTTATAGGTTTCTTCATTATTCGAAGTACTTCATTCTCTACCTCCCATCATCACTGTTTTCTTTTCTGGGATCCTTATTTATTTGATATTGAACCTTCTATCTAGACTGATTCTCTGATTTTCCTAATTTTTCTGTCTTAATCTTTTTATGTTTTTTTACTTTCTTAATTTTTTTAACTTTTCCATTGAGTTTTCTCTGCTGTACTTTTAATTTCCAAGAGTTCTTCCTGATTTTCTGAATGGTCTTTCGTAGATCCTATTTGTTTCATGAATGTAATTCCTTTTTTTTAACTGATAAATGGTGGATTTAAAAAGAAAAAAATTTTACCTGCACAGATAATTTCTGTTGTCTCAGTGTTAGTTGCTTTTTGTTGGTTTTTCTCTTTTTTTCCAGTTATCTGGTAATCATTGGTTATCCGCTTATAACTTAATAGAGAACTAAGTGCACTTGGAGACTCAGTGTGGGATAGGCTGTTCACTAAGAACTCCACTGAAAGATAATCTGTCTGTAACACTCTGTTGAGGGGGAATCCTGTTGTCAGTATCTTTAAGTCTTTTTTCTTGGGTTGGAAAGTTTTCTTAAAGAAAAATCTTTAGTCTCTTGCCTGGAGGGGAATATTTTGGTTCTCCAGTTTCCTTGCCAGTCCAGGAACAAGGGTGGGGTGGGAATGGAAATGGAAAAGTCTCAACGTCCATATGGATTCATTCAGGATTACCCTTTCTCTTCTTTTTAACATTTTATCCTCTCCTTCAATTTATGTGGTTTTCCTTGGTTTCAGAGATTCTCTACTTTAACCTTTTTCAGAGAATAATCTTTTAGTCATCTGCCAGTGGCAGAGAGGGGAGATCTGGCGATATAGATTTTGTTTGTTTTTGCTTTTCTCTTTTGACCCCACTTCTAGAGGCACCTAGTACAACCAATTCTTAGTAGTACCTGGGAATTCTGTGATATAGATTGGTTTTCACATTTTTCCATTGCTATTTTTTAAGCACATTTTGAATTGAACTATAATAGACAATTAGTTGCTCATATTTACAGTGTACAATTCAATGAGTTTTTTTCAATTATAGTGGTATACAATAATAGTTTCAGTTGCACAGCGTAGTAATTAGAGATCTATATAATTCACAAAGTAATCCCCCAGTAAATTTTGTACCCCTGTGCTCTTTACATATTTATTACAATATTATTGACTATATTCCTTATGCTATACTTTATATCTCCATGACATTTTGTAGCTATCCATTTGTACTTCTTAATTCCTTTTCTCTTTTTCACCATCCCTTCCATCTACTAACCCTCAAAATGTTCGTATCTATCAGTTTGTTTCCAGTCTTGTTTATTTTGTTCTTTAGATTTCACATGTATGTGAAGTGTTACGGGATTTGTCTTTCTCTGACTTACCCCATTTAGCACAATAACCCTCTAGGTCAGTGGTCCCCAGCCTTTTTGGCACCAGGGACCAGTGCTCCTATGAGAATCTAATGCCTGGTGATCTGAAGTGGAGCTGTGGTGGTGCTGCTATTGCTGGGGAGCAGCTGCAAATACAGATGAAACTTTGCTCACTTGCCTGCCGCTCACCTCCTGCTATGCCGCCAGTACTGGTCTATAGCCTAGCGGTTGGGGACCTCTGCTCTAGGTTCATCCTGCAATATCTTTTCCTATCCCCTTGCTTTTAGTATGTGTGTGTGTCTTTTAATCAGAAGTGAATCTCTTGTAGGCAGCATATGTAAGGGTCTTGTTTTCTTATCCATTCAGCCACCATCTGTATTGATGGATAACTTAATTCTTTTTCATTCGAAGTACTTGTTAATAGATACATAGTTATTGCCATTCTTTATTTGTATTTTTGATACATGTTTTTTCTTCTTAAGTCTCTCCAGCATTTCCTGTAATGCTGGCATGATGGTGATGAACTCCTTTAGCTTTTTCTTATCTGGGAAGCTCTTTATCTGTCCTTGGACTCTAAATGATAGCTTTGCTGGATAAAGTAATCTTGGTCATAGATCCTGGGTTTTTACCACTTTGAATATTTTGTGCTAAGTCATTCTGTCCTGCAAAATTTCTTTTGAGAAGTCAGTCTTATGGGTGCTCCCTTGTAGGTAATTGTTTTTCTCCTGCTGCTTTTAAGATCCTCTCTTTGTATTTAACCTTTGGCATTTTAATTTTGATGTCTTGGTATGGGCCTCTTTGGGCTCTTTTCGGGACTCTCTGAGCTTCCTGGGGTTGTGTGTCTATTTCCTTCACCAGGTTAGGGAAGTTTTCCGTCATTACTTCTTCAAATAGGTTTTCAGCTTTTGCTCCTCTCTGGTACCCCATAATGTGAATGTTGTTACATTTAATATTATCTTCATTGTTTTGGATTCTTTTTTCTTGTTGCTGTTCTGACAGGATGTCCTCTGCTACCCCATCCTCTATCTCGGTGATTCAATCCTCTGCTTCCTCCACTATGTGGATCCCCTTTAATATACTCTTTATCTCAGATATTATATTCTTCATTTCTGAATGGTTCCCTTTTATTAATTTCCATCTCCATTTTATGGTTATCTCTTTGTTAAAGTTCTTACTGAGTTCATCTATTCTTCTCTAAGTTCATTGAGCATCTTTATAACCAGCATTTTGAACTATGCATCTGGTAGATAGCTTGATTCCATTTTTCCTGGAGCACTGTTCTGCTCTTTCATGTAGGACATACTTCTTTGTCTTCTCATTTTGGCTGCCTTTCTGAGTCTGTTTCTAGTACTAAGCAGAGCCCCTAAATCTCCCAGTCTTATTCACATGGCTTTGTGTAGTAGGTATACAGTGACATAGTCCTGAGAGGGGTCCAGCTACAGGCCAGTTTTATCCTCAGCTGGTACCCCTCCAGGTCTTCCTGGTAAAATTCAGCAAGCAATCCCCAGATGGCTAATATCTGTGCTGTGCTTGTAGTTCCCTCAAGAGGCCATGTCAGAAACTGAGGCTGGGTGCCATCAATGAGGGACTTGGAGTTGCTCAGCAAAGGGCACAGGGCATGCCAAGGACTCCACTGAATACAGCTTGGGTAGCGCTGCAACTTGAGATGAGTGGAGTTTCAGGGAGTCCTCTGGGCAGAGCGACCTGTGTTATTCAGTTAGATGAAATCTCAGTTATGGCGGTGCCTGTTTTGGTACCCTGGGAGTGGGCAGGTCTCAACAGAGGAACAGTGGATCCCACCAGCACTCTGCCTGGGCAAAAGCCTTTCCTTTGGCTCTTGCCCTGAAGGCCAACAACTCATTGTTCCCCTGTAAGTCCCTGACTACCCCATCCCACCCCCCATCCCCACCCCCTTGCAGTAGATGCGGCGCTGGAGCTTAGAGCCAGCAAGTCTGTCACGGCAAAAGTTCATTTGTAGTGGCGGCCCCTTTAAGAGAAGTCTGCACATCCCAGCTGCAGCCTCTCAACTCTGCCGTTGGAGGGTGATTTCTTATTTCTCTCCCTAGTTGTAATGCCTCTGTTCATCCAGACCCCAGGCGACTCTGCTTGTTGTTTGCTGTGTTTCGTCACATTTCTGGTGTGGTCGGCAGAGGAGATGTACAACGCTTCTAGCTCTATGCCATCTTCCCTCTCCATTGCTATTTTTATTTAGGGTTCAAATTTTTGAGACTGTTAGGTCATTTCTTACTATCTATCTATTTTCTAGCAGCAAGTTTGTTGTCTCTTCCTTTCCTCCCTTTTCTTATCTTTGCTTTTAATAGTAGATTAAAGAAATCTTTGTTGTCCTTCCTGAGTTTTAAGAGATAGTGAAAGTAGATGTGTGCCTTTAATGAACCATCTTTCCCAGGGAGTCTACTTTATATTATATGCCACTTTACATCTTTTTTTCAAACAAAACATGTTGTTTAATTTTTTACAATTTATTCAGATAGTACCTGTAAATATTTATATTTCATTCTTCAGAAAAATTAGGCTTTTTCTCCATTATGGTGTGCTTTTCCGTTTTTCTCTCATCTTACTCCTTAACAAAGTAAAATGTTTACACTGTAAGGATCTACATGTGTTCAAAGGTGATTTAGAAATAAAATTGCTCATAGTAGTAAACTAGTTATCTCAGTATATGTTGAATAAGATTTCATCATCATAAGGCTATATTTGATTGTTTGGACTTCGTCTAAATGTGCCATTCAGTTTGATAAGTGCCAAAAATTCTCTAAATTCCCACTGGGTAAAAAATTTGAAAGAATTCATGGTGAAGTCTGAAGAAATGCTTAACCTGGCCCATTTAGATGATTTTCCTCCCTTAGGCCTGTATACATGGTCTAGCATTTAATTATTTCCTACTTGTATCTTTACTAATTCACCATATGAAGTTTTACATTTTACAATGTCTTTATTGTTTGCAGTGTTTAGCTTACTGGATTACTTAGTTCAGTTATTTCTTCCTATTTTAAAAAATACGATTTTATTTAAATACATTAAACATGTAAATGACATTAATGAGAAAACACATTTGCAGCTTATTTGTAAGTAAGTAATGGAGGGGAAATTAAAAAAATAACTTGTTTTTTTTCCAGTGGTTTATCTTTACAATATGAAGAAATAACCAAGGGACCAAATTGTGTAATTCGAGGTGTTTACAGCTAAGGGCCTTGTAAACTCTTGTCAAGGCAAGGTAAGCATTGTACATAAATATTATATGTTTATTTTTTTATGGTAAAATGAAATGAAAATTTAAAATTGAACAACCTGTTTTTATAACAAGATGACACTAATGTTGGGTTCTTAGGAATTAATCAAGATTGTGTCATTTGGCTTAGCATTTACATCTTTAAGAAAAATTAGAATGTTTGCTGCTGCTGTTTTTGTTACACATTTATTAATTAAATATTTTTCAGCTGTCTTCATCTCCATTTCATCCAGTCTTTTCACATTCAAAACCATTTTCAGCAGTTATCCAGTACTATGTTTTCTCTTTTTTCTCCTCTTTATCTTTTTTCATCCATTCTTGAATTCTTAAAACTGAAACAAATATTTGAGAAACTTTAGCTCATGTCTATAAAAATATTGGGTTTGGTATTTGGATAAAAGGAATTATATTGGGAGGGTTAAGGTTAGGGAAGGTAAAGCCATAAACTCTGATAAGATAATTTTTCAATTATCTGTATAAAGCAGCTAATAGTTTTATATGAATAAAAGTAACACTGTGGTTAATAACTTAAGTAATATGCTACTTTTTACTGTACCATTACCTTCAGTATATATTCAAAAATTTTCCTAGCAAATGTTTAAAAGAGTGCATGTGAGTTCTAAGTACTATATACTGTAATGCAGTGTATTATCAAATCAAATTAAAGATCAAGTTTTGTACATTTTTCTGAATTTGGATTTTCTGGGACAAAGAACTTTAATTCATGGAAATTTGGTTGTAGTGAGATAAACAATAAAAATTTTTAAAAATTTTTGAGAACTTTTTAATTTAAAAATAACTATGTTTACTGAAGAGTTAGAAAGTTAGCATAGAGTTCATATATACTCTTTATCCAGCTTCCTCTGTTAATATCTTATATATAACCATCACATTTTTATCCACACTAAGAAATTAGCATTGATACAATACTATTAACAAAACTATGAACTATATGAACATTTCTCCAGTTTTTTCACTAATGTTATTTTTTCTATTCCAAGATCTAATCTAGAACACCGTGGTACATTTGGAGATTTTTAGATTTTAGGTTTTTTTCATTGGACTATTTTCCCACATTTGGGAAAATGCCCATCCTGATTTTGATTACTAATCAGAGGTTATATCTTTTAAATCTGAAGAGACTCTTATCTGCAAAGAAGTAATATGTCGGTTTTTTCACCTGCATCTCTTATATATACATGTAATTTTAGTCAATATAAAATTGCTAAGTAGATTTCTATAATGGTATGAAAATGAAAAGCAAAAATAACTCAGAATGAGGTGATAAACTAAGTATTCATTTAAATCTCGGATTTAATTAAAATTTTTTCAACAGAATTTTAATCTGAAGGTTATTCTGCCGGGTTTAAAAGAAGACTCACAAATTTTGAAAATTAGATTACTACCAGGTAATATTATTTAAGAAATACTCCTAATTATTTACCTTTTAAATAATATTCTTATGATAATGTATAATGATACTTAAAAAGGTGAAGTGTCTTTTGGTTTGATTATGGTTTAAGTCTTGAAATATTTTGAATGTCAAACATAGCACTGACAGAAATGACCAATTAAAAAAACAGGAAAACATTAAGGAAGACTCTAGTGAAGTTGTAAAAATAAACTTGGAGAAAAATTTGAATATTCAAAATGTATTGGGGAACTATTCTTACGGATATAATTACTAGGCTTATGTTAGAACTGAATCAGTCCTTTACCTTCTCTAATATAACTATAACTTACATATTTTGAGAAGAAAAGTTCTCAAGTATTTATGTTGTTAGTTTGATTTAGTGACATCAATTTGAAACTATAGTTACATTAAAGTTATACAGGTAGAAAATGCTAGCTAATTTGAGAGGGAGTGTATTGTAGAGATTCAGAATATGTTCTGGACTCAGCCCTTCTTGGTTTGTATCTAAGCTGTCACCTCGGATCTAGATAAACTTGTTCTATGCATCAGTTTCCTCATGTGTACAATGAGATATTTACTTTCATAGAGTTGTAAGGGTTAAATGAAAATATAGGCAACCCTTGATTTGCGTGTTCTGTGGAAACAGAGTTCCATTATGTGTGAGTTCTCAACACAGTACTGTGCAAAGTGAGGATTGCATGTGCTTGTAAAACACCTGGAACAGTGCTTGGGATGTAAGTTTTAGCTCTGATATTAACAATATTAAGTACAGCATAGGGAATATAGTCAGTGATATTGTAATAACCATGTATAGTGCCGAGTGGGTACTAGACTAATTAGGGCCATCACTTCATAAATTATATAAATGTTTAACCACTATACTGTACACCTGAAACTAATATAAAATAATACTGAACGTCAACTAATTGAAAAATAAAAAATATAAATTAAATGGAAAAAACAATGCCATGTTATATCTTTGTTCATGTATGATGATTTTTAGCATGAGTTATCTCTATGTTGTAGCTTGTCACATTGAAGTAAGTCTAGACATCAAAAATTTTTATACAATTGAGACCTTTGTACTGGTTTTAAGTGAAAAGAAACATACTAGCTATTTCCTTTTACAAATTCAAGTAGCTTGAAGTTTCCCTCAAGGATGAATTGAAATAGATGTAAAATTTGGCACATTAATAGAAGTATAATAAAAAAATCATTACATATTAATAAATACTTGCAATGCTTTTATTTTAGAGGTTAGTTAAAAGTGTAGATTGGAGAAGTGAAATTCTTAGTAACCAGATAGTTCTAACAATTTCTTGGAATTTGGGAAAGTGGCAAAGTAGGAACTAGCATGGTATAGTGATCATAGTTAAAAGGTTTCAAATTACAAACCAGGTCTTAAACCTGAGTCTGCAACTCACTAGCCATATGGCCTAGACAAGATAGTTAATCTCTCTATATCTCAGTTTCCTCATCTGTAAAATAGGGAAAATAATACTACCTTATTTATTAAATCATTGTGAGAATTATATTAGAATAGTGCTTAATTAAAACTGGCGTTGCCTGGCATGTAGTAAAAAATTAACTAGTAACATAAAGTAAGTGCTTCTGGTAACTGTTCTTTGTAAACTTGTGTTACCAGCATTTAGTGTAAATTGAATTTTAAAATATCAGTGTTTATAGAGCACGTCAAGTCATCTTGCTGCAGAAGTGTAAGCCCTCTTTTAATCTTAGAAGAAGCTTGTGTTGTAACTTGCTTATGAAATCAGTAGTGGGCAGTCTAACAAATTATCTGATTGTATCATTACATGAACTGGTCCTTGAACATTATCTAAAACAGACTTTTAGTTACATGTACCTGAGAAATCAGTCATTGTATAAATTAAAATTAGTAAATAAAAATGTAGTTTAGTAAATATTTACTTTTCTTCTTGAATACTTTTCTCCAGGAACTTTTTAAGATTTTATGTATCTAGGTGATTTCTAGCCTAAGTTATCACTACATCATAGCTTGTCACATAAAAGTAAGTCTAGATAGACATCAGATATTTTTAAATAATCGTGACAACTCTGGCCATATACAGAATCTATGTATTGGAGAAATAGAAATGATGAAACATGGATGGTACTTATTTTTTCTTTCTCAGAATTATTTACAGAATATTAAAACTCAAAATGTTAAAAATTATTTTTTTGCTACTTCAGTATTTTAGTCTTGAAACTTGAATCTTTATTTTATTATTAATTTCCTGGTAGGTCCCCCTCGTCGATTGAAAGTGAAACCTGATTCTGAAATTCTGGTTATAGAAAATGGAACAGCCTTCCCATTTCAAGTGGAAGTTTTGGATGAGTCAGACAATATTACAGCACAACCAAAATTGATTATTCATTGTAAGGTAAGCTGTTATAAGATAAAAACCTGCAGATTTTATTTTGAGTCCCATTGTAGTAAGTGGAAATGCTGTATATATATTTAGCTGCTTTATAGTAAACCTTAGGTCTTTAATGATTATTCCATGGAGAAATTTGTAGAATATTTTATTACCATTAGTTTTCAGCATCCCTAAGCCAAAAAAATGTCAGTTATGCCAAGTTTCTTAAAGAAATTTTGTGAACTAAAGATTCCTCCTCTCTACTTCCAAGGTTCATTCACCTCATTTCAGATCAAGTATTTAATTTGTGAATGGAATGATAGAAATGTCCTTCAGGATTGGGGATGGTTGGCTAAATGAAGATGAGTAAAGACCTCAAAAAGGAAAGGAAAACCCAAATAAGTAAAGTAAAAAAAAAAAAAAAATAGTGGTTGAAGAAGTAGGAATTTCTTCTAAAATAAAAAACTTTACTTAGAAGTATAGAAAATTATCTCTTTTTCTTCAGAAAGTTTCTAAAATATTAGTGAGTTCTACTTAGAATTTTCCAGTTATAGCTGGAAATAGAAGCTGTAGGTAAGTATTTGAAAATTTAAATAATTATTGAATAATCAGTTAACATTTTGGGGGGTCTTAAATTATTGTGTATGCTTCTAACAGTTTTCAGGTGCACCTAACCTTCCAGTCTACAGTGTGGATTGCAGTAGTTCTGGAACCAGTATTTTATCAGGATCTGCAATTCAAGTTCAGAATATTAAAAAAGACCAGACACTTAAAGCTAAAATTGAAATACCTGTAAGTTGTTGTTGTTATTCATTGATATTATAATGTGTCTTCATACAAATATTCTTTAAGTGCTTCATAATAAATTCTGTAAAGTTGTTTGACTTTTTAAACTAAGGTATTAGTGGTTCCTTTAGCCACAGGGGGAAAAAGACAATATGAAATAGTATAGTGAATAATTTAACCTATCCGTATCGAATATTAGTAATTTTCCTGATAAAATCTTTTATAATATCTATAGCTATTCTTGGTTTACATAGTCCTCAAATTAATTTTTCTTATATTAAAACATGATATCAGTTTATTTTTACATTTGCTTCTTAGAAAGTTAAATATTCCCACTTAAACTACCTCCGAAGGCCGTGTAAACATTTAATTTGTATGTATAGCTGAAGGTGAAGCCATCCTGATACAAGCAATTGATTCCCAAAGGAAGCTGAATGGGATAACAAATACTTTAGTAAAATACTTAAGGGTAATTTCTTTATAATTGATGTGGGAAAATGATGAGTAATCTAATTCCAGTTGATTGATGCTTTGCTATTAATTATACATCAAATAACATACCTTGAGCCTCAGAAGAGAAAAAGACAGTTTTTATTTTTTTAATTAGAATGAGATGATTTGATTTTACCTCAGTTCTTTTCTTTCCAGCTCATTATATTTAATAATCTTCAAATATTTTTTACAATAATGTGGACAACATAGTTTGAGTATACTCTCTCGCAAAAGATCGGGAAGATTTAGGAAGAAAAGATTTGAATTTAGGGAGGAATCTGGGCTTGGAAGCAAGAGTAACAAATATAAGAATTATGTAATACTGCTATGCAGCAACAGGCAAAAGACCCAAAAATCCAGGTCGGTTAAGACACAAAGGTTTATCATAATATACGGTTAGAAAATTTTATTTAAAGGCGGTGATTCTTGAGTTTGAGTCAGGCAAATAGGATATGTATATAATTGTAAGATGGATTATTTGTCTAATATTCTGTGAGATAGGAATTTTAAGTAAGTCATTCACGTGGATGAGCTTTAATAGGAATGACTAGTGAGAAAGATATGAGCTAAGTAAGATTGTGAAGGTAGTTTCGGCTTATGCTTATTTGAATTTTGTATATCCTGTGGAATGTACTATATCTAGATTATGAAAATAATGGTGTAATATTTTCATTTGTGTGCCTAATTTATGTAGATAATCCAGCTTATTTACTTATTTGTGGAACACTGATAAGTTATAAATATGCCAGCTTAGTCCTCAGGGCATTTGGAATCCTTATCTAACTAAAGCAAACTTGTCCACTTACTTCAGTGTATAATGCATGAAAAAGCACTAGAAACTTCAGTGTAAGCTAACATCATTAAATAAGATATTTTGCAGCAATTATTTTTCTCTGATTTTATGGAAAGTTTTAAATTTCATATATCTTTATTCTTAAATGTTGGTCACTGACTCTGTTTCATGTAATTAAAATTTTCTTACAAATAAGGGGAAGGGAATCCTTTTAAGTCCAAATATACTAGTTTTTGGTTTTAAGAAAGTGGCCATTATCATTATTTATGACTTGATGGTATAAAACATAGAATTATTAATAGTACAGTGCCCTCTTAATGACAAAACCTATGAATGTTAATAGTATATAAGGTGATCTTCCACAATATTGAAATAAATTCTTAAGCAATATAAAAGAGTCACCATTAAAACCAAAACTGTTTTCAGTACAGATGTCACTCAGTGTGTATTTGTGTTTTCTTCTCTTCCTAGAGTTGTAAAGATGTGGCATCTGTGGAGAAGACAATTAAGTTGCTTCCCAGTAGCCATGTTGCAAGATTACAAATATTCAGTGTGGAAGGACAAAAGGCAATCCAGATCAAACATCAAGATGAAGTTAATTGGATAGCAGGCGATATTATGCATAATCTTATTTTTCAAATGTATGATGAAGGAGAAAGAGAAATCCATTTAACATCAACTTTAGCAGAGAAAATTAAAGTAAGTTTTTCAAACAGATTGGTTATTTTTATGCTTGGAAGACAGACTCTGAACAAGAAGTTTTATTGGTTAACCTCTAAGAAAAAGCTTACCACAGAAATAATACTATTATTTAAAATTCCAGGCTAAATAAGAATTTTTTTCATGTACTAGTTTGAAATGTGAAGGATTCACGTGTGACAGAATTATACTTAGAAAGAATGATTTTGACTCTTAAACAAAATTCCAGTCATTGATGTTTTGTCATTTCCTGATCAGCTGTATTTCTGCATTCACAATCAAGATCACCACCTTACCAAAGCAGAATATTTGTAGCTATTCTGAAGGCACTAAATTAAAAGTCTGTTAAAGGTAAATAATGAAACAGTATTGTTAACTCTATAGAATAGAACCTTGATTTGGCTGTTTGAAATTGGTATACTGCTCTCTAAAAGCATGAATCTTAGAAAATAGATTGGTCGATCCTCAGTAGCTTTAGGTGGTTCTCATCAATCTGCTGTCGATTAAATGTATTATTGGTACCCTGACAGAGTAATCTATACATTGAAACTTCACCTGTCACTTTACAGAGAACCAAATCAAACCGGTTAGATTGTTATCACAAAGTAGACAGCTCTGGCACTCTTCTTAATGGTTAATTGAAAGAATAGTAAACAATCTATGCTTGCTTCATTAAAATTGCAGTCAATTCAGCTATAATGAAACACATGCATTCCCCAAAATCACTGTACTATGTAAAATGGTGTGATAAATATCACAGGGGTTGTGGGGAAAATGGAATTAGAGGCATAATACTCAAATCTCATGAATTATTAATAAAGATAGGAGACTAATAAAATAGTCCCAAAAGCAGTAACAGTAACATATTAAATGATTAAGAAGTTTGTAAACACTTTAAACATATGTCAATTTACATGTGGAAGTGAGTGCAGGAAGGGTCATAATTTGTGAGTTACTGTGGAAACTGGTGGAAACGCCACTAGATGTAAACACGTGTGGCTCAGTATACATAATTAGCTGAGGTGGCTGGTAGGTGTTTGAGGTTTTGTATATTCCTACATGGCCCAGATTAGTTGTGTACAGTTTTCTATATAAAATTTGTTTTATACTCAAATTGTTCCCTGATATTTTAATTGCATTAGAACAAATTTGTATTTTCAAACCAAGCATTATAGCAGAACAAACGGTACTTTTTCCTTGACATTCAAAGAAGAAACACTTCAAATTTGTGTGAGAATATAATTTTCTAAATCTTAAGGTTTCTTTAAAGCAATTAGAGATTAATATCCCTCCATCCCTTTAAAGCCAATATTTGTGGACCTTTATGTAAGAGATCCCAATTAAATAAATATTTGGACATTTGCAATTGGGGACAGGATGTAGAAATTACTTTTTTGTGTTGTTCATATCCTATAGCCATCTTGAGTTTCCAAATATAGGATCTGATATTTTAAAAACAAAAGTTCAACTGACTTTATTTTTAAAATCCTATTTGGAATAACCTTTGCCTCAGCCAATTTTTTTTCCCCCTTCATAATGAGGGAAGTGATGATCGAGAAAGAAATAATCATGAAAGGGAAGTAAGTCATTTTTATCTGTATCAGCAGATTTGAAGATGAGTGATTTAAAAGTGGTGCCAGGAGCCTAGCTTCTGAACTGGTTCCTTGCTGTCCTCATAACAGGTTTCCACATTCTAGTTCTTATCGAAGTTAGAAGAAACATTGACTGGAGACCCTCTTTTTGTATATAATCTTTTTGCCATTCTCTAAGTGTGTGGCCTGCATTCGATACATTTTGCCTCAAATCTAGTAGTTACCTATATCCTAGCTTCCAAAGATTTAAAAACATGTACCTCTTTATTGACAATAAAGGATATTAAATACTATGTTATTATAGTTTTTAAAGTGGTTTTTATAGTTTTTAAAGAATTCTGCAGCATTAAAGAAAGTCAACCCAAACAGTTTAGCTTGCTTCTTCCACTATTAAAATATGATAAATGAGACTTAAAAATAGTTAAAAAATATAAAAAGGTGACTAAGGTTAGAATAGCATAAACTAGGATCAAAATATTAGAATGTTAATGATTTAAGAACCACTACTGTTGAAGGTTAAAAGAGAAGTTGAGCTAAAAATTCTTAAATAGAAAAGATTGGAAACTTCAAAGTAGGATAGAGTAATCAATTTTAAAATATGGTTCCAGTACCAAAATGTGGAATGCAAGAAGTGTAAAATTAAAATAGAAATAAAGCATTCAAGAATGGATTAAGACCAAATGGTGGCCTAGATAATAATTACTTCAGTGGGCATAACTTGTTTTCTCATCCCGCTGAATACGGGTCCACCTAAATCTCGTTTAAAGACTGTATTGAGATTCTTTTTTTAAAAAATTGATATCGCTCAGAAATGATCACATGGTTTGCTCTATATTTTATTTTGACCACAACGATAATCATGTGGCAAAACTCTAAAGAAATGACTTAAGAATTTTTATTTCATTGCATTGAAAGATACGGCAACATTAACAGTAAAGATAAATAAGATACTCTTTTTTATCATAGTAATATATGAACCACCATTGTCAAAAAGGGGACTTTCTTTTTCCTCAGAGGTAAGTAGAATGGGTTACAATTTAAGAGTCTTAATTTAGTAAGATAAGTGGCAGTAGGAGGGCATTGGACTAAGTTTTATATTCTTAAGTGTGTAATCTTTCTCTTAGGTTAATTGGACTCCTGAGATTAACAAAGAACACTTGCTACAGGGTCTGCTTCCTGATGTACAAGTACCAACATCTGTAAAAGATATGCGCTATTGCCAGGTTTCATTTCAAGATGATCATGTATCTTTGGAAAGTGCATTTACAGTAAGGTTTGTGGGCACATTTTATTTGGAGGTATTTCAGATTTCAGTGCATGGCAACAAAATACTTTCCTTAAAAGCACACATGTAAAAGTTGTTCCTAATGTAGAAAATGTCAATTTCTGTGAAATATGGTAGGTGGTCTTTGGGATAAAGCTTGACTGGAAGTAGTGACTAGTTTCTTAATATCACTGTAACCCTCTGCTTAATTGGCTCCTCTAGTATCTATAAGAATTGTGCAGGTAGCAGTGAAAACACCCGCAGAATGACAGGCATGAAAAGTACAAAATATAAACTGTGATTGGTCAATGTATTGTTCAGAAGGAAAAATTCTTCCGTTGATTAGTGATGATTTTCAAAGCTGAGTCCAACCATACCTAATCTATAAAACTGATAGGAAAGGTAAAGACAGGTAAATACATTTAAAAACCTGTCTGTCACCCTGGCCTCTCAATTCCTTGTTCACCTCTTTATTATTCTAATAACCTTCACTTTAATTCCTCTACCTATTTCGATACTATTCCCAACACTTAGACTAGCTCCCTGTTTGAGACAAAATTTTCAGATGTGCTAATCTCCAATCATAGCCAGATCTTTTGACAAGTTATTCTTACCTACCTTTTCTTGCTCAATGTTATCTCATTTCTTTTAATCCAGCATAGATACTGTGACTTAGCACTTCTGTAATTTTTTTTGGTCAGTATTCTCTTTACAAATAGGCTTTTCTCTATTTCCTTTGGGTTAATAGTGATGTTCTATACATTGGGTTAAATTGAGTAGTCCTGTATTTAAGTTTTAGAAAGTGAGATATATATGTGTATATGTACATATGTAACTCTTTAGCATATTGAAACTCATTTTTTCTACAATAAATGGTGTAACAGAAACCTTTTAACTTATTAACCAATTTCAGACCCCTTCCCGATGAACCTAAACATCTAAAATGTGAGTTAAAAGGTGGGAAAACAGTACAGATGGGCCAAGAGCTTCAAGGAGAAATAGGTTAGTATGGCCTGCTTTTTTCCTTGAAATACTTATATAATATGTCCTTAAATACATAATCTGGAAGGAAAGCTTTGGGTTATATATGATAATTGATTTAAAATCCATTGTCGGAAAATATTGAACGTTTTTTGCTATCTTTGCCTAGGCAGACATAACTGCAATCAGTTTGGCAAAAATAGTTTGTTGGAAAAATTTTGGCTTTTGTTAGAAGTAATAATAGCTGGTATTAAAAGTAAAAGTAAATATGTGAGTGAATTTGTGTGCCCTATATTTTTCATATATATAGGATATCATATAATACTAAATTACTTTATTCAAATTTTCATGGTAAAAAATCTGATTAACGTCAACATTATGTTAGATATATTAATACAAATGTACTTATGTAGATTCTTGATATTTTTTGTAGTGATGATGAAGTAATTTTTTACAAAAATATATAAGGACAGAGCAAACTTGTGAGCATAATTTTTTTAAAGTGTATAAGGATATTTATAGATATATCTTTTATTGAAAGATAACACTTTAAACTCTCCTTTTAGTTATAATAGTTACAGATCAATATGGAAATCAGATTCAAGCATTTTCATCAAATTCTTTATCTGCCTTGGCAATTGCTGGAATTGGACTTGATAAGTCACAGTTGAAAACTACTTTTCAGGTAATGGCTGCTTTTCATAACAATTGGCGTATGCCATTGATTGGTCTACATATAAAATTTTGGGAAAACTGAAATAACTAAAACTTGATTTTAGTGTTTACAATTAAAAATCATAAAAGGCATTACAAAAACTTTTTATAAGGAAAATTTTGAATACTCGACTCCAGTAGTCATCACCTCCTCTTTACCGTCTCATTTTGAAGCAAATTCTATACATTGCATCGATTCATCCATAAATACTTTGATACGCGTATAAAGGAAGTTTTTCATGCACCTGTTATATAAATAAAATTTCTTAGTGCCCACACCCTGCATTAAAATAATTGTGAAAGTTTGCAATTGTGTAGTTAATTGATATTAGTCTGAAAAATAAGAACAGTGATACACTTGTTTCAGTTGGGCCTTCAAGGAACCTGCCAGGCCAGAGTAGGTGAAAGAGAAAGAATTCTGAAACCCAAATAAAGTTGACTATTTATAGTATTTAATACTTTTTAAAAGTCTTCCTGTTAGAGCCTTCATTATAGTTGTTACTGACAGAATAATCATAAGAATAGCCTCATTGTTGCCTTTCCTAACTAGAGTTTCTATTTCCACTGGTCTGTTATGCTGTGATTTTCTGGTGTTCAGAACACCACTTTTACTATATCTTAGCACTGCTGAAGAACTTTTAATGATGTTTTGTTTACTATACAAAGATAGGTTTCCTCTTTGATTTTTAGGTTCTTCTATTACCTAGCTTTACCTTATGTTTAAATGATAGAAGATAACCGTGCTCCTGCTGTCATGCATGAACAATCTGCAATCACTTTATGCAAATTCCCATCCTCTTTCACTAATTGCTCATAAATTGTAACTTGTCTTCCTACACCTTTAGTTTCCCCATCTATTAGCTATCAGCATGTAAACATGCTACAGTATCTCTCATCTTAAAAAATATTCCCCACTCTGCCCCCCAAAAAAAGCACACCAAAACTTCTTTGGCTCTGAATCCTATCCATACACAGCCTTATTTCTCTCTTCCTTTTTATAGTATAACTCCTTGGAAGAGTGTGATTGTATATATTCTATGTTTTCCCATCCTTTTTTGTCATTCCCAGGCAGGCCCCACTCAACAAGTTTTTCTGCCCTGTTTTACCTGACCAAATCCATTGTCAATTTTCAGTTCTCATTTTATGCCACCTATCAGACCTATCAGCATTTTATACTATAATTTTAGAGTCTATCACTGTGGCCTAAAAATTCTATTTTCACTCATTTTCAAACAATAGAAATCTACCCTAGTCTCTGCTGATAGAAAAAGAGCCTTACCTGACAGAATAATCACAAGAATATCCTCCTCGTTTTTTTTAAAGTAGTTTTAACATCATTGTTTCTTAAAATAATTTCTGCATCTACATGAAATTATTGCTATTCTGAAGTACTTCCCTTTGATAATTTTAACATTAGACCTTAGTGCCTTTCAGAATTTTATATTTTAGTTGTACTTATCTGTAATTTATAAAGGCATATACAAATTTTATTTTTAAGATTTGAAGTAAAACCAGAATAGCTTCTAACATGACATAAAAAATAAATTACCTCTTTAAAAGGGCTTTTGCTGTTTCACTATTAAATGTGAAATTCTAGCTTAGACTACATATTTTGAACTTTCAGTGTTTTACTATTGAATATTTAATTTGTTTTTTGCCTTCGTTTTTTTTTTTTGTTTATTTTGTTTATTTTTTTGACATTGGTTAACAAAATCCAGTAAGTTTCAGGTATACAATTTAAAAGTAAGGCCCGTGTGTGTATATATATCTATATCTATAGATATAGATATATAGATATATATTGCATTGTGTGTTCACTGCCCATAGTTAGATTTCTTTCTGTCCCTGCATATTTGACCCCTTTTTATCCCATCTACCTCCCCCTCACTCCACTCCACCACCCCACCCCCCACCCTCTGGTAACCACTGGTCATTGTCCATGTTCATGAGTCTCTATATGTCCTGTTCATTTGTTGCTTTTAGGTTTATATCCCACATATAAGTGATATCATGTGATTTTCAACTTTTTCTGTCTGGCTTATTTTGCTTAGGAGGATTATCTCGAGGTCCATTCATGTTGTTGCAAATGGCAGTATTTCATCTCTTCTAATGGCTGAGAAATATTCTATGTATGTGCCACAGCTTCTTTAGCCAATCATCTATATCATAGGACACTTTGGTTGCTTCCATGTCCTGGCCACTGTGAATAATGCTGCTGTGAATATCGGTCTGCAAATATCTTTTTGGATATGGGTTTTCAAGTCTTTGGGGTAAATACCCAGTAGAGGGATTGCTGGTTCATTTGGTAGATCAAGTCTTAGTTTTCTGAGGAGACTCCATACCGTTTTCCATAGTGGCTGTACCAATTTGCAGTCCCTCCAGCGGTGTATGAGGGTTCCTTTTTCTCCACATCCTCTCCAACACTTGTTATTACTTGTCCTGTTGAGTATAACTATTCTAACAGGTATGAGATAGTATCTCATTGTGGTTTTGATTTTCATTTTTCTAAGAGGTAGCGATATTGAGCATCTTTTCAAATATTTGTTGGCCATTTGTATGTCCTTTAGGAAGAAGTGTCTGTTCAGTCCTCTGCCCATTTTTTCATTGGATCATTTGTTTTTTTGTTATTATTGAGTTGTATGAGTTCTTTGTATATTTTGGATTTTAGGCCTTTATTGGAGGTGTTGTTTGCAAATATATTTTCCCATTTGGATGGTTGTCTCATTACCTTGTTGATGGTTTCTTTTGCTGTGCAGAAACTTTTTAGTTTGATGTAGTCCCATTTATTTGTTTTAACTTTTATTTCACTTGTCTTTGAGGTCAAATTTATAAAATCCTCTTTAAGTCTAAGGTCCTTAAGTTTAGTTCCTATGTTCTCTTCTGTGCAATTTATTGTTTCAGGTCTTACATTCAGGTCCTTAATCCATTTTGAGTTAATTTTGGTGTGTGGTGATAGACAACAAACAGTCCAGCTTTATTCTTTCATAGATGGCTTTCCAGGTTTCCCAGCACCATTTATTGAAGAGGCTTTCCTTTCACCACTGTATGTTTTTGCCTCTTTTATTGAAAATTATTTGCCCTTATAAACATGGGTTTGCTTCTGGACTCTCGATTCTGTTCCACTCATCTGTGTGTCTGTTTTTCTGCCTATTCCATGACATTTTGATTATTGTCACTTTGTAGTATAATTTTGAAGTCTTGTTTTTTTTTCCTCAGGTTAGCTTTGGTGATTCAGAGTCTTTTGTGTTTCCGTACAAATCTGATTATTTTTTTTTTGTTCTATTTCTTTAAAAAGATGCCGATGGGAATTGCATTAAATCTCTATAATACTGTAGGTAATAAGGTCCTTTTAACTATGTTGATTCTTCCAGTCCAAGAACAGGGATTGTCTTTGCATTTCTTTGTCTCTTCTCCAATTTCTTTTGATAGGGTCTTGCAGTTTTCATTATATAGGTCCTTCACATGTTTAATTTGCTTTTCAAATATTAAAAACTTCCCCTGTATTCAACAGGTTTTTTAGGGAAGATTAATTTTGATTATTTTGCGATCTTTTTATATTTTACAAACAATTGTTTCAAAACATGAAGCATGAAAATTTAACTCTCTATTTTTAAATCTGAATAAATAGATTTGTACTTAGTGGAAATTTAAGATGATGAAATTATTAAGGGTCAATATTAAAATGCAAATACAGTGCTCATCCAGTATGGAATTAGTTTATCATTCAATCGCATTGCAAAAAATTACAGGCTAGTTTTATTGATTTCTATTAATATGATATATTAGGCTTTCTAAATACCAGAGATTGAGTGGTAACAAATAAAAGCCCCTTGCTTTCTTGGAAATCACCTTGTAATGTGGAGAGCATGCAACAGGTAAGATATGAGTGACTAGAAAAAGCATGGTAAAGGAATAGAGTGCCACTTTGTAGTGGTCAGGAAGATCCCTCTGAATAAGATATCCTATGTGGAAAAACCTAAAGAAAGCAATGTAGATATATGGTAAAGAATGTTGAAAATGGAGGGAAGGGGCAAGCGTAAAGGGTATTGGACAAGCACCTGTGGCTTATGGGGAACAGAAAGAACAGTATAAGTGTAAATAAGGGAATTAGGAAAACAAAAGGACATAGCCAGATTTTTTAACACTTTCTCACAAAAAAAATTCATTTTGTCTCAAGAAAACGAATTTTATGGTATGCCAGTATTGACATATGTGCAAGTAATTTGCCTCTTGTTTTACCTAGGAACCTGTCTCATCTTTTCTCAATGCCCCCTTTTTTCTTTTTTTTTTATCTCCCTGTCTTTTCTCAATGTACTTTTCCTCACTAGGAAAATACACAGAGTATAAGTGTAAGAGGCATCAAATTTATTCCAGGTCCTCCTGGAAATAAGGATCTTTGTTTTACTTGGCGTGAGTTTTCTGACTTTGTTCGAGTGCAGCTAATTTCTGGACCACCAGCTAAACTACTTCTTATAGACTGGCCAGATTTAAAGGTGGTAAGTAACTTTCTGCCTTAATTGAAAGAATTTAATATCACATGGCTCACTATGTTCAGCTTGTCAGTGGATCAAAATAGACATATTTTGGTGTTGAAGAAACAACAAATAATAATAGTAATAGTAACAATAACAAAGGGACAAAGTAATATAATCCTTATTTAATTCATCACTGTTCTCCTTTGATAAAAAATAGTATAATTCAAATCCTAAAAACATTATTATAGAAATTTTCAGATATGAGTGAAAGCAAAAATAGTGTAATAAGACAGACCCCAGTTTCAACAGTTACTGATTTTTGCCAATTTTGTTTCATTGTTCTCACTTAAAAAATTTTTTTTTGCTGAAGTTTTAAAAAGCATATCAGATACCAAATTATTATACCCATAAAAACTTCTGTATACCTTTCTGCAGAAGTTGTAATTACTATATAAGTACTTAAATTTTAAATACTAATTTAACAAACGTCTGTCAAATCTGTTACTTTTGTTGAGTTTTTACTAAATATTTAGAATTCTAATTTTGAAGTGTTCAGATTTGAAGTGTTTAGTTAGGGTATAGCAGAGCTTTACCTGTTGATATGACAATTTACATTTTTTTCTAAAGGAAAATGAACCCACATGATTATGGTAGTAGATGAAATTATACTACTAAAGGAGCAGATAATCTAAGAAAAGTTTATAAACTGGTGCCTTAGTTTGAGATTGCCCTTTTTGATTTATGCATTTGAAAAAAAAAAAACAGATGAACCAGTATATGACACTGTGCTTTAAAATTTTTTTTCTATAATAGTGTCTTGACTGAGGAGTTTCACTAAAAAGTGCATTTATTTTTATCTGGGAGCCTTTACATACTACATATATTAATATTCTTTGTGCCTGATGATGTCAATAAAGGATTTCTTGGTTGACTATATTATGAAATAATTGTGTACCTTTAGGTGGAAATAAATCTTTGACATGTTCATCTTTTTATATGATTTTGTGTGTAGAGGGGGATATCAAAAATAATGACAGCTTGTTAACTCAAACTTTATTAGCAGATTTAGTTGTAGACACCATAGAAATCCAGAAGCTTTCTCTTACAGATATTATATGTGATAGGGCTGAAAAAGTAATTATTGAAAATCTGATTTTCATAGAATTTCCTAATTCTTGACCCACTTTCTTCTTACAGGATCTTGAATGGAAAGGGTAACTGATCAAACATCTGACCATGATAAATAAAAAATATATATGAATATATATATAAACATATATATATATTCCCTCATTTAATCTTTAACATTGTGATATATTAACATTTGTATTTTCTAAATGAGGAAATTGAAATCTCAAAATGTTAAATTACATGCCACTACTAAAAAGTGGCAGAGGGCAGATATGTATTAATGGACATTTTATTTCAGATATTTGCCTTTTCCACTGTTTCCCAGAAAATTTTATAACTAACATCTTGGGCTATAGTCATTTACTGAAGGATATCCTTTAAAAATTGTACTATTTGATGGGTAGGCGTTATATGATTAGGAATAAAATACCATGATGTGCTTATATTTAGAAAACTCAGCAATTTTTAAAATTTAAGATTTTTATAAACTGGCAGATGACGTCTAGTCAACTTTATCCATATTAACTTTGTTCTAGTCAGGCATTTTAACTAAATCAGTCTCAGGCATATCTTTTAAAAAAAATAATCCTATCTATATCACAGCATTAATTTTTCTCCCACTTTTAGCAACATAATTTGTTCCTAAATTTGGCAACCAGCTACTTCAGATAATGTGGGGGATTGAAGAAGCAAAGGGAACATTATTGGTAGGAGAGATGATAAATCAGCTTTCTTTTTCTTTTCTTTTCTTTTTCTTTTTTTTTTTTTTTTTTCTAGCTAGTTCTCTCCTATTTTCTTTTTCTTTTTCTTTTTTTTTAACTTTTAAAATCTGACACAGAGGAGTGGACCTTTATCAGATTTCTTGCTTGACAGTGTGTTTCCTGGATATATCCGATATTAATAGTCAGCAGACAAATTCCCAGAATTACACAGAACTTACATAAAATAGGCAAAAAGCAAGAAGAGTTAGAAGCCAACAAGACAACATAGGTTATCAGCAACTGGTCTTATGTAACTGAGGACTAAAAAACTATTACTGTTTCATGTAGAATGGCAGAGTGCTGAAAATTGACAGAGGAGCTAAACTATAGATAGCCAACACTAAATCTAAGAACCTAAGCTAAACCTCTATTCCTTTAAAATCATTCTAATATATAACTTTTGGAAATGTGTTAGAAGCCAGCAATGTCAAATGTTATTTTTCCTTTTACCAAATTATTAGTCATTTCTACAATAGATCATTTGTGACAGTATAATTGACTTTCAAAAGTTTAATTGGTGAAAGAAGCCATTTGTGAATAGAACAGAGGTAAATTAAGTAATCATTTTATAAGTATACAAGTAGTAATGATACTGTTTGGTACCTATGTTTTAGTGCTTCTTAAAATATTTATGTCTGTCAGTCCATTCCAGTAATTAATGGAAGAGAATTACAGAATCCTCTCATTGTTCAACTTTGTGATCAGTGGGATAATCCAGCACCTATACCACAGGTTAAAATAAGTCTAATAAAAGGTAACAATTT
Organism: Eonycteris spelaea; assembly: GCA_003508835.1. Lineage (NCBI taxonomy): Eukaryota > Metazoa > Chordata > Mammalia > Chiroptera > Pteropodidae > Eonycteris > Eonycteris spelaea. The sequence continues at coordinate 2,214,354 of PUFA01000127.1, read as the reverse complement.
AAAGGTAAGTTTTAAATGTCGTTAAATAATTTTCACTTAAAATTTTGAGTTTCATTCTCATGATAATGCCTTTAGGTATCACATTTTTAAAAAAATTTTTATTGCTTAATTTAAGTCAACTTACAGATTTTTTCATAATTATTTTGAGGAAGTAAAGTTTATATCTTGCAAGCAGTATAACAAGCAGGGCAACATTCTAAATTATGAATGTTTGAGTGTTTATAATTCTAATATTTGGATCTCAGATTAGGATGGATAATAACCTGCAGTATGGGTTAAGGAACAGATATTAGGGAAATTTAAAGGGTAAGCAAAAAGAGTCATGTGAGTTGCCTATTCTCTTGTTTACCTTATGGAGAGCTACCAGGGCATGGGTATAGCCACTAGACCTATACTAGGTTATATTCTAGGGTATGGGGCAAACATATTGCTTGGATACTAGGAAGTCCTTGAGTATTGGGACTTCCAGTTGCTTAGGATCTTCTAGGAACTTTGGGTGCTTGGTGCAAAGTTGGAGGCCCTTCTGAGAGGGGAAAGGAGAAAAGCTGCCCATCGCTTATAAAGTTGCATTTTAACATGGTCCCTCCTGTTGGTTGAAGGGAATTAATTTGTCCTAGCCAAGTTGTTACTAGGCAACACAGAATTCCTGGGGTTAAATCAGGCAGGCTTGAGTATCCCTTCACAAACATTTTAATTTAATGGATGAAAATAGTTGATAATACGTAGATATGCAGTTTCTTGAAATTAATCCATTCGTTCAATAAAAATGCCAATAGGGATTTCTCAGAACCTAACAATTTGATCTTTCAAGTCATACAGGATATTAAAGTATCCAGAGTGGCTTGCAGTTTACATGAATTTGTTTTCATAGTAAAGTAACTAGAGTCAGAGGTCTTAACTTGTCAAAAAAAGACTATGATATTATTTCTGTACATCCTGAAATAGATTTGCTCCTCTAGCTTAGCAACGACAATTTAGGAGCCAGATGGAAGAAATACTTTGAGAAAGATGAGTTGAGAGGCAATGGATCAGAGGGTAAATGTGACAAGTTCAAATACAGGACTTTCTTATTTCACTTCTCAGTTTTTGCCTCTCCAACTATTGCTTTTTTGTCCGCATGTACCATAGTTATCTCATCTTTAGGTTCCAGTTGAGCGGAAATGGGTATTAGGGTTTAGGAGAGAGTGTGACTTTTCTGCTTGCTACAGTTTACAAATTCACTTTTGTTCTTAATGTTATGTTCAGGAAAGTTAATCAGTGATATTTCTACCCCAAATAAGAGTAAGATTCTAGTTTGTAGAGCCATATCTGCAAAATGATGAGAATTTTCTAACCAATAGTTAGGAAATATGGCTACTGATTCTTAATCACTTAAAAGTGAAAGTTTGGTTATCACTACGAAGGCAGTATTGCAACAGCATATTAAGAAGCACACTTCAATAAGCAAAGAGAAAGATGAAGTAACAATAGACATAGATAGTATTATGATACCTTGACTTTGTGTATGTATTTATGTTTATCCTGCGCCATCCCCCAGTTTTGAACTAGACCTTCAGTATTTGTGTAACCAAACTTAGCTTGATATCAGTGTTACTGAAACTAAACATTGAATTCTGCAACTTAATAATTGGTAAAGATGAGTGATTATTATCCTTTGGATTATGTGATTACATTTTACATTATTTCAGCTAGTTCATATTAGAAAATTATAGGTTTTAGAAATGTGTGCTAATATAACTTTAAATAGTAATAGGGGAAAATAATCTCTAGAATTTTCTAATTAACCATTTTTGTTTTGTTTTTAGCTCACTCCTTCAAATCAACAGCATAAAACAGATGAAAGGGGCAGGGCAAATTTGGGAGTGTTCATTGTTAATGCCCCTAGGTAAGAACTGAGAGTTTAAAAGCTATTAGGATTATAGAGATTGGTTTTTCTTATTACTTGCTGAAGAGTAATAAACTAGCATTCTATTTAGTGTTAAGCAGCAAATGGAATGAACAGAAATAGAGAAGTTTCCTAAATTTTAAACTTTGTACAAATTGTCTCAGAATTTTTAGATTATAATTAATGTAATTTGAACTCCCACCTTTTTTTTTTCTTGTCAGAGGAGAATATACAATGCAGATTAAAGCCATCTATAACAAGAATACCATAGAAGGACCTATAATTAAATTAATGATTCTTCCAGACCCTGAAAAACCCATTCGTCTCAATGTTAAATATGACAAAGATGCTTCCTTTTTAGCAGGGGGTGTTTTCACTGGTGAGTAATTCACAGTTTTAAATACATTTGTAATGATAATTTGCCTTTTACATTAGTGGAGTGAATTATTCTAGGTGTTTAGTGTGATAAAAAATCAAGCATGTAACAGCCTTTTAAATGGCAAAGAAAGTACATTTGACTAGCTACATCTTCTCTCACTCCTATATCCTACGTTCCTTTAATGTCAGGAATGAACTAAAAACTCATACATAAACTGATAGCTTGAGGTAATTCCACTTGTGTTGTTCTTTCACTGAATTGTGAAATTCTGCAAAAGAAATAACTGCTAAATGGCAAGAACTGTGGAGGGGTGGGGCTCTACTAGGTATATTGTGAGGTTATCTTAAACAATAGAATCAAGATTGTTTAACTTGGATGGAGATACATTGCATTAGATCTTTTGAGTAAAACATTTTATAATAAACATTTGTTAAATACTTGCTATGTCCAGGTACTAGACTTTCTTAGTTCCAATAATGAATATGACAGTTTTTAATGAGTTCAGTCTAATGTAGAAGACAATCAAGTAAGCAAATAATTTCAGTGTAGTGTGACAAATGCCAAGACAATAGGAAATAGTATTTGCTTTATACAGGTGATTCTCTTGAAAACTTCTGTTTTCTTAAAGGGATGAGTCCTATGCATAGATATTAACAGTTGAAAGAAGCAGACTAAAAAGTTTAGGTTCAAAATTAACTAGTTTTTAATAATCTTGTTACATATGTGCATAGCTTTTATACTGAGTTTTAAATCTGGGGAGATAAGGCCTATTTCTTGTGATTAAAATACTGTAACAAATGCCAAATGAATGTTACAGATAATAACCGTAAGGGGAATGTTATATGTAATGATTGTTTACTACTGTATGCTATTGAAAATCATAAAAGACAATAAACATTGTATTCTTGGCATACATAAAGCAGTTGCCCAAATTCTAGGTATCTACAGTCTAACCTTTTTGGTCTTGCCTGGCAGAACTTACAGCATGGCAGACTATGAAAATAAGACAAGGGACTATTAATGTATGTTTTAGATTTCTGGAGGAGATTTAGCACCAGAGTTATCTGTCATGATTAGTAAGTTTTATAAATTGTTGGGGAATGCAAATAAAAGAATAGTGTTATTTTCTTTATCAGACTTTTACTAACATTTTAAAAAGTTGTATGCTTTAAGACACACAGGCATACCTCATTTTGTTGAGCTTCGCAGATACTGTGTTTTTTACAAATTGAAGGTTTGTGGCAATCCTGTGTCAAGCAAATCTGTCTGCGCCGTTTTTTCTATAGGCTAATTAAAAGTATGTACAATGTGTTTTTAGACATAATGCTATTACACACTTAATAGACTACAGTATAGTGTAAACATAACTATTATATGCACTCGGAAACAAAAAAAAAATTCGTGGTGATTCACTTTATTGTGGTCTGGAACCAAACCCCGCAATATCTTTGAGGGATGCCTGTACAGTAATTCCTCACAATATCATTGATAAGTTATGCAACTATAAGCAGAATGATATATAGCAAAACCAATTTTACTGTAGATTGAATTGATATACACAAGAGTTAAGTTCCTATGGCATCTCATCAGTGTTATAATAAAGTGTTGAACAAAACAATGTTATTTGAGGACCTGCTGTGCAATTATTTAGCTAAATCCATTAATTGAACTGGATAGAAAATAATGTTTTTAATGTTCATCATGACAGATTTTTTGATTACTGTTATTTCTGAAGATGATAGTATCATTAAAAATATTAATCCTGCACGTATTTTCATGAAAATGTGGAAGCTCTCTAACAATGGGAACCGACCACCAGCAAATGTGAGTCATGGAAAGCATTTTAGAAGTTAAAAATAGCTGTTACTGTTAACTTAAAATTAAATGTAATTTAAGTAAAAATGCAATGCATATATATTGGAGAATTAGAAAGTAGCTCACTTCATCACGGGATATAAAAAACATTCATCAGAGTATGTTTCAAAATTAAATGTTGATGCTGTTGAAAAAGAGTAGCCTATACTGTGATATTTCTAAAACTTTTAAGGTACTTTACAATGTGGAGTTATCTTGTTTAAAGGACAGTGGCACAAGGCAAAAAGCATTAAGTATCACTAAGAGATAATATAGAAAATGGGATGAGAGAGAGATGATTGATAGAAACAGGGCAGAGAAAGGGGGTAGAGAAGTGAGATCAGTTTGAGGGTCTAAAGCAGCATAATTCAATAGAAATAGAAATCACACATGATATTTACATGTTTTCTAGTAGCTGCATTAAAATGTAAAGAAGTAAAATAAATTTTGATGTAGTTTTAACCTAATATATCAAAAATTACCATTTCATTATGAACTCAGTATTTTTAAACATTTAGAGATTTTACACATTTTATTTGTACCAAGTCTTTGAAATTTGGTGTGTATTTTATGCTTATACCACATCTTAATTTCGACTAGCCATATTTCAAGTGCTCAAATAGCCAGATATAGCTATTGGCTACCATACTGGACAATGCAAATCTAAAATAAATCTCAGATTGGAAACTAAACCTTAACCAAATCAGAAGGTCACAATTTAACAAAGCCTTGCAGGATTTATGGTTTATTTTACTCATATGTTTAGGAAATTAGCTTTTTAAATTTATGCCATCAGTCTCATCAAGCTGCTGTTACTGTATCACTACGATAGAGATCTGTCGTGTTCCCTTTAATAATAATATAATATGACTTTTCTCTGTGGCTAATCTCACCATTGTGTTACATGCTTTGTAAAGATACATACATATAGGTGTGTGTCTGTGTATTTCTAAATCCAGATGTGATCTGTATTCACATTTGGTGAAGGTACTACAACTTTTCATCCTAAATATACTGTTTTAATTTTTGTGATTTCTCCCTCTCCCTTTCTCTCATGCTTCCTTTTCTAGGCAGAAATATTTAGTTGTAATAAAATAAAAGATAATGACAAGGAAGATGGCTGCTTCTACTTCAGGTATTTCTCAAGTTATTTCATATTTTTATGGAAATTTTGTTACAGAGCGAATCATCCTCTGTAGGGCCAAAATGCTTATTATTTCAGTGCTTTTTCAGACTATTTGAAGGACCAGTTTCTGTTTTGTAAAAAATTCCCAATCTATCATAGACCAGTGCTTTCTTTTCTTCTTTTTAAAGGTCTCTGTGCACTTGTTCTCAAAAGCAATGTCAGATTGTTGTACATGTTTCTGAATACTCTTATATTATCTTGCTACAGAGAAGTAACAAAACATTTATACCAGCAACTGTCTTTCCTCTGTACTTTGAATAACATTGCCTTAGGTCTTTTGGGTATTCTGATTGCTTGGGATTTTTTAGATATCCTAGAAGGGACCCACTGCCTTCTCTTCAGTCTGTTAAATTACCTTTCAGTGTTTGAATCTATTGAATGTGTGGTAATTGAGCTATTTTATTGTGTTCCAAAATATGTAATTTGTTTTAATTGGATCTTATTTTATGATTCCAGGGCTTCAGTTTGAAGGAATACTTCTGTAAATCTTTTAAAAATAAGCACACATTTTAAAACTGCATAGAGGTAGTGGTTGTACAACAGTGTTTATCTACTAAATGCCAATGGAATGTACACTCTAATATAGTTAATTTTGTGTGAATTTTACCTCAATAAAAAATCACACATATACTGTCAGTTATACATATTATTTGAGTTCCTAATGTGTGTCAGTCACTGTATTTGGTGTTCTACATATAATTTCACTTAATTTTTTAACTTTTAAAAAGCGAAATTGAAAATTCATAAAGTTAAAAGAAAAGATATGCAGCTTTCTGATTTCCCCAAAGTGAATGTGCAACCACTGCTGAAATCAAGAAATAAAAGATTGCCACACCTTGGAAGCCCTTTGTGCCCCTCCCAGTCATTACCTCCTTTTTTCCTGCTGTGCCTGTACACATGCACATACACACGTTCTCGTTTCTCTCTACCTCCCTCTCTTTCCCCCCCTCTCTCTCCCTCTTTCTCTCCCTCTCTCCCTCTTCTCACTAACCACTCTCCACTCTCCTGATTTGGTTTTCTTTAGAGTTCTATTATACATGCATATATCTCCAAATTCTCTACTTATGCCCACTTTTTAACTTCACACATACTATATTATTTTGTACACAGCTTCTTTTACTCAGCATTGTAAGGTTATTACTTGGAGCTGTAAGTTCATTCATTTTCATTACTGGATCATGGATTATGTATATGTTTAATTTTAGCTGCTGCCAAATAGTTTTCCAAAGATTTTGTATTAGTTTATACTCACACTAGCAGTGTATAACAGTTTGAAATTGTTCTGTATTTTCCCCAACATTTGATTTTGTCAATCTTTTCCATTTTAGTCATCTGGTGGATGTGTGTACTGGCATCACATTTAGTTTTAATTTGTATCTCTTTTTTCATCATATATTCGTTAGCCATTTTGATACCCTTTTGTGAAGTGCCTGGTTGTGGCTTACCCATTTTTCTACTGAGTTTTCTTTTTCATATTAATTTGCAGTAGCTCTTTAGAGGTTATGGATATAAGGCTTTTGTTGGATGTCTTTGCCCGTTCAATGACTGGCTTTTGCATTCTCTTTATGATACTTTGAACAGAAGTTCTTAATTTTTATATAATCAAATGTATTAATCCTCTCCTTTATAGGTAGCCCTCTTGGTGTTCTTAAGAAGTCTTTCCTGACATTTAGGTCATGAGGATATTCAACTGTATAATTGTGTTAGGGGTGCACAAGACCACCCCCTTGAATTTGATGATTCATTAGGAGGACTCACAGGACTTGGCATATAGTCTTAGAGCTGTGCTTTGTTAAAGCAAAAGGATAAAAAGCAAAATCAGGAAAGGGAAGCGGTACATAGGGCAGCATTCAAGGAAAAACATACTCAGGTTTCCAAGGATTCCACCCCAGTTGAGTCACACAGGATATGCATAATGCCCCACAAGTTATAACACATATGAAATGTTGTCAACCAGGTAGTATCATTAGGGACTCAGCAGTCATGGTTTTTGTTGGGGGCTGGTCATATAGGCAGCCTCTGCATAGCATATACCAAAATTCCAGATTCCCAGAAAAGCAAGGATTTAGCATAAACTGTACTGTTTGTAAAAACAGCTTGGGCATTGTTAGCCACTCTTACCACTTAATGGCGGGAACCTTTCTGAAATCTAAGTTCACAAATGCCAGCCAGTTTGTGCAGTTATACCTGAAATTAATATTTTTATGGATGATGTGATATAATGGGTCAAGTTATGTGTGTGTATGTGTGTATGTATAGTGTCCCTATATTACTTATTGAAAAGATCATTTTTCTGCATTGCTAGCTTTATTATATCCATTTATAGTGGGGCTGTTTCTAGACGTCCTATTTTGATTTCTTGGTCTATTCGATATATTTGCCATACTATACTTTCTTGATAAGTCTGGTTTATTGTAGAACGAGTCCTATAATCTTGTTCTTTATGGGTATCTTGGCCCTTTATTTTTGCCTACAACTTTTTCAATCAGTGTATCAAATTTCAAATAGCAAAAGTACAGTTTCCATAACAAAACCAGTTGGGATTTTGTTCAGGTGGGAATTTGGGAACATCTTGCAATTTACAAATATGGCATCTCCCTGTCTTTATTTCAATTTCTTTAATTTCTCTTAGAACATTTAGTAATCTTTTGACTCAAAGTATCATACATATCTTTCCCTAGATTAATTTCTAGGTAGTTGGTATTTTTTCCAGTTTTATTGAGCTCTAATTGACATAAAACATTGTATTAGTTTAGGGTACACAGCATAATGATTTCTGTATGTATATATTGCAAAATGATTATCACAGTAAGTTTTGTTAACATTTATCACCTCACATAGGTATATTTTTTTCTTATTTTGAGAACTTTTAAGGTTTATTCTTAGCAACTTTCAAGTAGATAGTGTGGTATTGCTAACTATGGTCACCATGCTGTTCATACATCCCCTGGACTTACCTTATAAGTGGAAGTTTGTACCTTTGACCACTTTCATTTTGCCTGCTCACCACCCCTTACCTCTGGCAACCACCAATCCATTCAGAATTTGCTAATGATTTTGTTTTAATTTTACTATATCTGTTTTGGCTGAGTGTGGATTTGTCTATTTCCCCCTTGGTTCTGTCAATGTTTATATGTTTTGAGGCTACTATGCTATTATGTACATATAGACTTAGATTATTATATTTTCCTGGCATATTGAATTGGCTATCATTACAAAGTCTTCATTTTTTTCTCTAGCAGTGCTTTTGTCTTGAAGTCCACTTTGATAACAGCATACCAACTTTCCGTATGAGTGATACACACAAGCCACCTTAGGGAGCATAATACCTAGTGTTTGCATACATTTTTTTTAAATTACTTAAAATAATCTTGTCTTTCAATTGATAAGTTTAGATCTTACATATAATTACCAAATGTATACTTTTAAATCTATCTTACCAGTTTTTGATTTGATCCTATTTGGTTTTTTTTTTTTTTTAATTATTGTTTTTAGTTGTTATTTTCTACTCCTTAAGTTGGTAGTTATAGTCTTACTATTCTCTAAGGGCTTTTTCTTTTTTTTTAGAGGTTACAACATACATAGTTGACCAATGCATAATTACCTTTTTTACCCTCTTTTTGGGGAGTGCATGAATCTTAGAACATTTAAACTCCATTTTCTCTTTTCTACCTTACATGCTTTTGTTGTTGTGTATGTTAACCTATCAGGATGTTATTATTTAGTATAGTCATCGTTCATTTAGATTTACTAACTCATACTTTCTGTTAATCTTCAACTGAGGGCTTCCATCTGAGATCATTTTCTGTCATGATTTCTGAGGAAATTCCTTTAGTATTTCCTCTAGTGCACATTTGTTGGTGATGAATTACCTCATTTTTGCCTGAAAAAATGTTTTTCTGCCCTCATACTTGAAGGATATTTCTTCTGGATGTAATCTGGATGTAATATTCTAAGTTTCTTTCGTGCAGTACTTTCCAGCCATCGTTCACACTCCCATCATTTCTGTTGAGAAGCTAGCACTCAAGTCTTACTGTTGTGATCTCGAAATGTAATCATTTCCCCTCTTCATTAGTGGTTTTGAGTTTTGTTTTCAGCAGTTTTACTCTGGCATGTTTGTATGTGAATTTCTTTTTATTTATCCTGCTTGGTTTTTGTGAGCTTTCATTTTGTGGTTTTTGTTTAGTTTTGAAAATTTTTCAGCCATTATTTCATTAAATATGCATTGCCTCTTCCCTCTTCTTCTAGCAACTCTTAATTACATACACATTAGTCTTTCTCTCAATATTCTGTCTCTTAACCCTCTTTGCCATTCTTGTGTTACTCTTCATTGTATATATTTTCTTCTAAACTATTATCAATTAACTAATCTCTCTTCAGTAGTATCTAATTTATTGTTAAATCCATCTTTGAATTATCAATTCCTGTATGGTATTTTTAGTTTTTTTTTTTTTTATAGGTCCATTTCTCTGTTAGGATTCTCAATCTTGTGTTTTATTAGCCTGAGTAGTAACCAAAGTCTGTTGAGGAATCCTTTGGGTTTGTTTTATCTCTTGTTTTTGTTGATTTTCATTCTAGTTTTCTTGCCTGCTAATGTACCTGGTTGTTTCTTTTTGTGGTTTGTTTTCTACCATGCATTTTATTTATGAATGTTTATAGAAATAATTTGAAAGCTAAGATGTTATCTTTCTCCAGACAGGGTTTACATTTGCTTCTGTTCATTAGGCCATTAGCATTCTGTTATCATTTCAGTGCAATTTCAGAGATTCAGTTGACTCAGAGCTACAAGTTGCTTTTCCCTTGAGCCTGTCTGCTTTAGGTCCACCTCTCTTCTAAGATTTGCTCCCAGGAGCAAAGCAGCCTTAAATGGGAAACTCACCTCTCAGGGTCTCCATGCTCTCTTATATCCTGCTGAATTATTTTTCACTTTTTGCTTGTTATCTCTCAAACACCTTTGAGCAGATATCTTTCTAAACATGGTTGTCTTCATCAGAAAGGGTGTGTCTGCTATTTGGAAGCAGAAGTCTGTTTCATTTTCACTGTAACTTTATGAGGTATTATCCTCTTGGGTAAAACATGAGTTAGAGAAAGGTTAAAGAGTTTTCCCTAAGGTTGCATGTATGTTGCAGTACTGGTGTTTCAAGTCAGATGTGTATTCAAAGCCTTTGTTCTTTTTGCTACAGTATTTTGAGACTATAATGAAGTGCAAAAGCTGTATGAGTTACCTTGCACAAACTAGGCAAAGTATACCCAGACTACCATTCATATTTTCACTGTGGTTAAATGTGACCAAAACACTTAACTGTACCTCTTACTAGGCACTAAATTCGTTATTGTTAAGTCACAGTAAATGCCTTGTATATGTAAAGTTAAATATTTAGAATAGAAAAGCAGTTTGAAAAATCAGGATATCCTATAATTTTGAAATGTAAAAATGTAAGTTGGAAATTTATCACGTAGAATTGGAGGAAAATTCACTTGACATATAATTCAGCATTTTTGTGTTTACTTTGTCAACTTTCAACTTTATCACACCCAGAGCTTGGTTTCTGTATCTTTTGTTAAATAATGTCCAGGTAAGAGGGACCTGGGAGTAAATGGAATATTGCAGGAAATATTTGATGAATGAAGGCGAATGTAGTAGTAGTAATTCTCTCTTTATGCATTTTCTCTTTGTGAAAGGAACAGAAATTTTGATGCTTTGTATTTCTTCCCCCTATATTTAAAAGTTGTGAATAACTATCTCTTTCTTTCTAACTTAGGGAAAAAGCAGTTCCTAATAAAATGGGGATATATTGTATCCAGTTTGGTTTAATGGATAAAACAAATACTCTTAACAGTGAACAGGTTTGCTTACTCTCTTTATATATGACAGCTAGCTTTACATTTTCTTGCTTAGTTTAGAATGAAATGTTTTAAAGTGAATTATTGGATGCAGATTACAAGTAATGCAGTTTTCAAGAATATTAGAGTGGAATATATTTAAATTATGTTAATAGATATGACCTTATTCAGAATTTACTTTTCCATGTCTGTCTCCCTTTTTTTTTTTTTAAATGTGCCAGGATATCTATTGCAGAATTGTTTGAAGCACACACACACACACACACAGACTTAAAGACCTAATTTAACATAAGCATCTATTCGTTAGTGGAATGGTTGATAAATTTGAATGTTTATGCAGTCTCAGTTTGGCCTCTTGTGTATGTTCCCACTTGTAGAACTTCTGTTCAGCTAGACTTCTGGCGACTTCCATGATGGCTGTACTGTAGTTTAGTTAATTGTAATGTGGTTGTGAAAGGAGGCAAGCAGTGTTTACCTACTCTGCCATCCTGACTGGAAGCCTTTCCATGTCTCTTTATATCATACTCAATTAGTAAGCCTTTTAGTGTGTATGATGGTAAGATTGCTGCTATCAACAATACATGAAAAATTTTCAATTAATAGTGTTTCAGGTACTGGAATTCTGGCTAATGAAGTTTAAGGTAGTTTTAACATCCATCATCTCTATTCAATAGATCGATTCAATAAATGATAGTGTACTAATTTTTTAAAATTTTTCAGTGCCTCTAAATGTGTTTTTAGATAATTGTTGACATTCGAGAATTAATCTCTGATACACTTTTTATCCTGAGTTTTTTTTAAGTTGATTAGTTTTGAGATTAATGGAAATACATTTTAGAAGATAACATTTAGTATAGGCTATCATTTCTTCTTTTACTCTTGAATACTAAACCATCAATATATTGTTAATCAGAATGCTTCTTTTGTTTTGAAAGATTTTAGTTGATGTTCTGCCTAATCAACCTGTGAAGTTAGTACCTGAAACTCAGCCAGATACACCAGCTGTTTCAAATGTTCACTCAGTTACCAATAGGACCTTGGTCAAAAATCTACATCTTATTATCACGGTAATGTTTATTTGCTTCCAAAATTGCGAAGGGTAATACATATTATTTCTAGTTTTAGGGTGCAGAATAGTTCTTATAGAGTCATCTTGATTATTCAGTTTAAGGTTATAGGGGAAATTTGTGCAGATGAATGAAATATTTGTAAACGTCTTTGAAGACAAAGAGAATGTTTAACATTATATATAAACTATATCCAAATATACTAATTAGTACTGACTCAAAAATGCAGAAATATGCCTTTCCTAATATGTCCTCTTAAAATCCCCTGTTTCATATATGTTTCATGGATCTGTGTCAAGTAAGTTGATTCCTCTATGTCCATTTCACTGAAGGGACAAGAGGAAATAATTAAGTAATTATTTTTAAAAGATCTACTCTGGTGACTGTAGTGAGCTCAAAGTTTCTGGAGAGGAGGCAGCAATAGAATTGCCAAGAATATTAACAAAAACAGGTAAAACACAGTTGTAGGACTTCCCCTTTATGGAAAATTTTGCTGGTAGGATGCATAACACCTTTGTTTATTTTCCAGTTTTAGAAAAATGAGTCATTCTTCTCATGTCCACATTAATAGATGCCAGCAGTACACAATGAAGTGAAACTTTAAAATGGAAGTCCTTTTAATATAGAACTTTAGGAGCCATTATATTAGATGGAAGTACTGGTTCTTTCATCATTTCTGGTGGTATTTTCTGCCTTTGGAGCACTGAATCTGAGAACTAAATTCTGTGCTTGGAGTAAAGGAGCAGCATAATTTAATACTTGGAGTTTTCTAAAAATATGTCATATTTTCAATTTGTGTATGTCCTTCTCTGGGTTTAATCTCCTTATCAGTTCTTCTAATTAATTATTTTCTGTTGTTTACTTTAAGGATGAGTACAACAATCCGACTGGAATTGATTTGGTTGGCACTGTAATAGCTACCATTAAAGGTTCTAATGAGGAAGATACTGATACACCACTCTTTATTGGGAAAGTCAAAACACTTGAATTTCCCTTTGTGAATGGTTCAGCCGAAATCACGGTAATTTTTATATCTTTTGGTAGATAAGATTTCTGTATTTTATAGTTTATACAACAATAGTACCATACCTCTTCTTTGTATGTATAGCTATGAAGTTGTTCTAATTATAGCATTAAATTGAAAAATCAAAAAAAAAAAAGTCAGCTGAAATATTTTGTGATTTTGCTCTAAGTTATTACAGATTGAACCCAGAATCAGTATTATTATTAGCAAGATATCTTTCCCTATAAGACGACTATTTTCTCTGCTTCTAGTGATTGTTAGCTTCAGTGATAGTATATTCATTCATGCTTCATTGAAAAGTTATTCTGTGGAAACAGGATAAAACAAAGCCCAATTAAAACATATATATAGGTTAGAAAAATTAAATTTAATAACAGCTTATCATTGTTATTTTTTTCCAAAATGGAAATGATTTTAATTATTAAAAATACATAGTGCAACCGCCCCTCCCCCCCAACACACACACACTCAAAATCTGTTATCACCCTTCAGAGATAACAGTGATTAGCAATTTAGTGTATAACCTCCAGAGTTTTCTGTATATACACTAACACTGCACAGATACTCTGTGTGTATGATTTATAATCAGAAGATGAAATTTTCAATAAGATAATAGAACATCGGTTTTATAAAAATATTCTTTTCTCATTTAACACATCTTGATATATTTCTTCATCAGTAAGTATAAACCAACATCATTTTATTGGTAATCATAATTTATTTGATCAATCCTAAATTAAAAATTAATTTCTATCCAAAGCTTGTTTTTTATCAACAGTGCTTCTATCAGCTTTATTCTATGTATATCATTTTGTATATATCTGATTATTTCCTTAAGAAATTATTGGAAGTAGAATTGGAATTAATATTCCCACCAGAAGTATGTCTACATCTTCATAATATTACCAACCCAGAATATGAACAGCTTTTAAAATTCTAATATTTTTTATATTTAAAGAAGTTTTTTCTTTGTTACTAATAAGGTTGAACATTTTTTATATTTTTGATCTTTATAGGATTGTCCCTCAACTCTTTTAATTATTTCATCATTTTCTTAATATTAAAGGTATTAATGTTCTTTTGTATATAAATTTTTTTTCTGAGTTTGTCTTTTATTAGGACTTTGTTTATATTGGGGCAGGGGGAAAGATTACATTTACAGTGCTAACTTTAATATCTTATGCATTTAATCTTTAACTTTGAACTTTATTTTTATCTCTTTCAAATTCATTAACTAAGTTTCTTGGTATCATTTAAATTCTTCCTGTACCAATAAATTTGAATGTCACCTTTTCTTGTATTTTTATCAGTATTTATCTTTAATACAGTGCTGACATCATTATTTTAAAAATTAAAATATAGTTGACATAAAAAACTGCATTAGTTTCAGATGTACAATATATCACGTTGTTTTAATAACATTAGCCTTACAGTTGAGGAGACTGCCAGCTTGACTTGGCATAATACAGACAAGTCAGTTGGTTTGGCCATGACAGACCTTTACAGCATTTCCATTTTAATTAGTTTCCCACATTTAAAGTTCTGAGTTTTTACATAAAAATTTGCATTTCTTATTTATCTGGACAATTCTAAAGACCTTACAATACTGGGCTAAGATTCTCTTATGACAGCAGGATGTTCAAGTCAGCTATACCTGTGCCACTTCTTTTCATCTCTTGATATTGAGAGCAAGTGTCAGTTGCCACTTACATTTACACTTTTTAAATTATTTTTATTGTAATGGAGAGTAAAGGTAAATTTTCTTGTACCCTGACAAAAAATTAGATAATTAAAGCCACATGTCGGAAAACAAAGAAAGGGAAGGCATGTTGAACATGCAAAGTAGGTTTGTTTTAGAAAAATACACCTAGCCCACTTTACCTATTTCCTGTTTACATATGTACTATTTCTTTGTTCCCCCTGTAGGCATTTGAAATTGCTAACCCCGTTGTACCCATTTCTAAGGTTAATATGGCTTAAACTATTCCCCTGCAGCTGCATATAGAATCTAAGGTTCATGTCATACATATGAATTTCCACTAGAGGTTCCTAATATCCCACTGAATAAGGAGAAGCCTCTTAAGCCCTACTTGACTCCTGACCCATATATATTGATTTGGTAGGTCTGGAGCAGAGCTCGGGAATATGATCTGTAAGGAGCAGGTGATTCTTAACATTAGGGCCACTTAGGAAACACTGGCCCAGAACACAAACAGTATTTGTAAATATTACACATTCACTTGAATCCGTTATCGCTTTCTTTAAAGTTATCATCTGAATTTCTATTTTTTCAAGTTTGTTAATTGTGTTATTCAAATTCTCAATATTATTTCCCTACTCAATCTGGAAATTTCTAAAGTTTTTCAAGTTTCATTCTGATCTGCATTTGTCCGTATATTATATTCCAAATTCCCATTTGTATTTGGATTCAATTTTGGACTCTTCAGTTCTCATCATTTCTGTTATTCAGTTTATTTTTTTTTATTGATAAGCTATAGATCAGAGATTACAAACTATAAAACTTTGAGATAGGAAAGGCCTCCTTAAGACATAAAGGAAGATTTTATTTTTAACTGTAATGAGATTTAAAACTATATACCATAAACATATCTTAAACAATTAAAAGAATAGTTGTATATTGATAATTGTTGACACTGAATGATGGTATGTATAGAGATTCAATATATGATTGTATAAGAAAATAATTTTAAAGATGCTAAGTGGGGTAGAAATTTTGCTACATATGTATTGCTATATATGTATTGTTATGTAATATGTATTATAGTGATATTTTTATGTGTAACAGAAGATTAACATATTAAACGTATTCTTACATTCCTAAAGAACTACATGCAAATCAAAGAATAAAGACAATCTTTTAGAAAAATAAATGAACAAAGAGTGTGGATAGGCAAATAATAGAAGAGAAAGTATAAATGACCAACAAACAAGAAGCATGACCTCAGTACCAGTCAAGAAAATGCTCGTTAAAACAATAATGACTGTTTTTTTAATCCATCTTTTTAAGAAAAAAATTACTTGATTGATATTAAATGTTGGCCAGCATCAGGGGAGCTTGATATTTTTATACACTAATGGCGAGAGAATAAATTGATACAGCCTTTTTGAAGGGAAGTTGGATACTACTTATATTAAACTGTTTAAACAAGTCATTGTATTTCTTGTTATTCTAGAGAAGACACAAGTAGTGAAAATATTTTCTTTGCTGTATTATAAATAGCTAAATATTTTTAAACTAATATTCATCATCCAGTGAAAGAATATTATAGTATTCTGTACTTTTTGGAAAAAATTGTTAGCTATAATTTGTAATTTTGTTATTTTGTAGATCGTTCTACAATGTTTTATTTAGATTTTTTGAAATTCTCTGTGAATTGTACTGTAGTCTAAAACAAAACAGGATCTATTTCCTGTAAGACTGAAAAAAATTATTTAGGTTATAAATATTTATGTTTGCATTATGTACAAATTATATGCTATTGTTTTAAACTAAAATGTAGCAAAAGGTGTCTATGTATGTGCATTAATGAAGAAAATAGAACTTAAAAAAATCTTTAGAGCTTTTTGGGACCTCTTGTTTGGTCACTTGGGACTGGTGAGTCTACTTCCATGGTAACAGCTGTAACTTAAACTCAGCATTGGGCTTTGAGTATTGCTTTGTGGTTGTTTTTATAACTTTCACACCATCAGCTGTTTCACACGACTTCAACTTAAAGGTTGGAATTAAGAAGATTTTATATAGGTCAAGATGTAAGTGGCCGTCGACAGTTCTAGTCTGAAAGAAAAGATTCTTTTTCTTATAAGTTTTTACTGTATATATTTTTTACATAATCTGTTTATTGATAAGATCATTTGGCTTTCAAACCAATACCAAAAGGTAAAAAGTTTTATGTCTCACTTGTTCCTAGTTATGTTTTAATGAATGTTTGATGAATCTTCAGTGTCTTTTGCCTTTAAAATTTACTGCTTACTTGGAAACAGCACAGTGAGATATATAACATTTATATATAGACAAATACCGTTATAAATTTCAGTTTTTTACTGTTTTCTCTTTATATAGAGTCTAGTACTGGCAGAAAATAGTCCTGGAAAGGATAGTACTGAATATCATATTGTATTTGAGCCTCAGCTGCCAGATTTGTCAAGAACATTAAAATCATACATCCTTCCATTTATGTTTTCTGATGGTAAGTTTCTAGGAAAACAGAAAATTAAACTCTTATATTTTGTAGTACCTTAGATAACCTCATTTTGCTTTCCATTAAATTGTGCTTATTAATTATCTATTCATGTTTATGACATATTTGAGGGAAGTAACAATTTTTAAATTGAAGTAAATTATCTGAATGTTTTTTCTTAGATGTTAAGAAGCAACAACAAATGCAAGCATTTACCAAAAAGAAGGATGAATTATCTAAATATATTGGAATGTATAGAAGTGTATTTGAAACCAGCAAACAACTTATTGATGAAATGAAGTGTAAGTCTTTTTTTTTATTTATTTAAAAATAAGAAAAAATTATGCTTTAGGGAATGGTAAGGCAGAAGGTTGAGACCATGAGACATAAACATTGTCTACATTCCTTGACTACAAGTAAACTACAAAACAGTTCAGACAGGTAGTAATCATGACTTCTAATGTTCATCATTTGATAGACATAAGATGAAGAGTTCCTTTATTTTAAATAAATTTATATCTTGCTTACCTACAAAAATTTGAGATTTTTTAAAATTAGAAATGTGAATCCGTGGAAATTTAAGGGTTAGACATAATAAAATGTTTTATATCTAGCACCAGTTTTTTGGCAACAGATTAGATGACAGTATCAGTAGGGATGCATAATCTGATTTTTAGTTCGAGTATATATTTTAATTAAAATATCTGCAGTGTGTATGTATACACACACACACATATCTCACACTGGAGGTCTCACACAGATATAGAAGTATGCAACTTTTTTTTTTAATACACAATGTTCACTGCAATTATTAATAACGTTTGTATACTGTTAAGAAAAGATATTTGCTGTGTTGTTCTATATCTTTTTCTGTTTGTCAGATTTTTTTCACTATGGTTTTTGGCTTTATGTTAATTACATTGTTAAAATTTTGGTCTATTAACTAACAAATATGTGCTGCTTTAATCAAAGTACTCACTTTTGTATATCCATAGTCAAGGGTATTTAGAGGATAGTAGGAACTAAGTAGTGACAGTTATTTGTAGCACTAAAAATTGTTTTTATAAAGTCTTATTTGGTTATTGGAACAACCTTATGCAATTTTGTATAATTTATATTTAGTCATGTGGATTAAGATTAAATAATTTATCCAAGATTATCATTTTTAGTATAATATCATTAATTTGTTGCTTATTTTTGTGTATTAAATATGAACCTTATAACTTTGAATTTCTAAAATAGACACCGTTTTTCATTTTAGGTCAGGCATTAAAAGGAAAAAAATTGAGAACATTTTCAAAACCTATCTTTTGGGAATTATTAAAATTTTTTGTTTGCTTATTTTTAATTTTAGGCCAGGTTGAAGGAGCAAAATTAAAAGAGGCCCAGTTGCGAAATGAACTAAAAACGCATAATATTGACATTCCTATAACACAACAGGTACAGTTTCCACTATATATGAAAGATTTACTTTTTTATTAAATTATAGTCTTTTTTTTTTTTTTTACCATTTGTATTTATTCACAATGTTATGGCCACTACTGTTTTGGGGTACTAAGACATATATTATAATCTAGTCACTTACTAGACATTAAAAGTGTATAACAAAATAATAGTGCTGTTTTCAAAGCAATTGCAGTTTGTATTTCTAATGTAATGACACTAATAAGTGAAAGTAATACTACATCAGTTTGAGAACTGCACTGAAGAGAATGTGTAAGTTATAGTATGTAGTAAATATGTAGTGGCAAAAAAAAAATGAGAAAAAGTAACAAGAGACAATAGATTTTTTTATGTACATAACTCAGTTTCAAAGAGAAGTCCTATTACAGGTCATGTGTTTCTTAACTAAAATAAGAAAAAATTCAGTGAGGTAAAAGTTTTATATTACTCTTTTAAGTAACCATACTCTTTTAGTAATGCTTGCTTAGTAATGTTATGTTTTGGGGTTGTTTAGACTGTTGATTTTTCTCTGCTCTCATTGTGGGCTGCCTGGTACAAGAGTAATTGGCCTTGTACTTAATTTTTCTTTATAAATTACAGATGCCACACATTGAAGCACTTTTGAAAAGAAAGTTGTCAGAACAGGAAGAACTAAAGAAAAAACCTAGAAGATCATGTACTCTTCCAAACTATACCAAAGGCAGTGGAAATGTTTTGGGAAAGGTTTGTTTTTATCCTTTTAAGAGGCAATGTATTTTATTATCTTGTTTTGTTTAAAATGTTTTTAAATGACATTATAATAAAAGTGTCCATTTCTTTGTACTTTTAAATTTTTTTCCAATGAATTACTTGCTCTTGTTACTATTTTAGGGATTTGGCAGAATTTAAAACTGAAATGCATAATTAACTTCATAATTCTTGTTACTATTGAAGGCTATGGCAGGAATTGTGAACATGTCTTAGTTCAAGGCTTATTTCCTACTTAGAGATGCTTTTATGTCATATGGCTTTATAGGTAGCCAAGACCTTTCCATGTGACTCAGACTTTGGTAAGACAACAGAAGAGAGAGATCAAAATTTTTGAGTGTTGAGTTGAATGTTGTTGGAAAATGAATTCTGGAATGCTCCTAGAGCTTAAGAATAAACAGTAAGGAATGGGGGGGTGGTCAAAAAAAAAAATAAACAGTAAGAACAGTCAAGAAACTTCATACATAGTTTACTGCCAAAAGAGTGCCATTTTTTTATCTTCTGTTTCTTCCCTCTTAGGTTCTACCTTCTGTCAAATGAATTGTATTTTTTTTTTTTTCCTACCAACATTTAGTCCTGAACGTTCTATTTTATAGAAAGTGTTATTCTTATAGAACACCTTCAATTCTTTAATGGTGTGAAGGTTTATGGTATATGTATGTGTGCTTTACTTGTTAAACTTTTACATTTAAACTTATACATCTTAGCTTTCTGCTTTTACCTCCGTTTTAAAATTGAGGAAACTGAAACTGAAGTATAGAGGGATTAAAAAGACTTGCTCAAGGCCACATAGCAAGCAAATGGCAGAGCTAGGATTCAAACCCAGGCAGTCTGACTACAAAGTCTGACTGTTTATCATTAATCTATATTGTCTTTATACATCATTCTTTCACAACCACTCTGTGAACTTTTTTAGTATTTCCAGCTTTTATATGTGGTAATTGAGGTTCGGAGAACTTGTTAATATATAATTAGTAAGAGGCAGAATTTAAAGATAAACCAAAGTCTATGATTCTGAAGTCCATGATTCTTTATAAATGGTTCCTTAACATTACAAACTACACAGTGAAAATAGGTGGTAATGGTTACTCTAAAAGTGTGTAGCAGTGTTTTCTACCAGAAGCATGTTACATTATTATCCAAACCCCAAATATGAAAATTGAAAAATGAAGAATTTAAACTTATAAACTGGAAAACAAGATGCTAATTTATAATTTTTTAAATTGCTATTCCTTAGAACCAATTTACAGAATTTCTAGAAAGAAGCAGTCTTTATAGAAAGAAGCAGTCCTATGAGTCTAAGCATATTGATTATAATAGTCAGGTAATAACATTCCACATTCAGTACTTGCTTGATACAGAATTCTTGCTCAATATGTAAGAGTTTTACCAAAGTATAAAATAAATTTTAGCAAATGAAATATATTTGTAAATCTTTATTCACATATGTCTAACCATATGTCTTGAAAATCAGAGGGAAACCCTTAAAATCTCTTTTGATATAGTTTTTCCCCTGTCTTCTCAGAAGTACAAACCCTCTCCTAAGCAGCAAGAGGAAATTTTTCAAGTCATGCTTAATTTTCTTCCTTGATTCCTTTTTAAAAAGTTCTTCCTGGCATTTATCCTAAAACTAGAATTAATAAGTGTGGGATATAGTAGAGAACAAAAGATTTACAATGTATTTTTAACATGGTGAATACCATCATTAATTGGATGCTGCCCTCTTAATTACAGATATCTTGAAATCCCATCTATATATATGTTTTTAAAGAGCCATTCATCCCTGAGGAGGAATTGAGTAACATCCATAAAAATGGTTAGGGTAGACTCAAAACTGAAGATGTAAAGCTAAATGAACTGAAAATTGTATGTGGTACACAAGTTTTAAAAAAGTGAGTTCATGTCTTTAAAAGGATTTAAAAAAACAAAACAAAACAAAAAAAACAATACTGTCTATGCTTTGTATCACCTGAAAGTTTAAGGAGAAAATACAGTGTTAAGGAGTCTAGTGAGAGCTTTCAATCATATCTTCACTTAGAATTAATTACTCCATTATAAGATTAAGGTGCTTGTGAATAATCATAAAATGGACACCTCTCCTAGTACTTGTGGTCAAAATAGAATGTGATCACTTAATTTGATTTGCCTCTACTAATTCTTCCTTTGTTTGCTAGAACAATTTTTATCTGCATTTACATGTGCTAGTTTCTCTGCATGTCTGTTTTCTTACCTTCTACAAAGTTTAAGAGAATTGGCATACAAAGGTAGACATTATGATATTTCTAACAGAACACACAACTTTCTCCTTGCTAGGGCAGATCTTTGCCACTTTTCAGGTAAGGATAAAGGGTAGATGTGACCATACCAGTGCAATGAATGAGGTTTTGAAAACTGACCACAAAAGTTCAACCTTGCACTTTGAGGAAAAATGCTTATGGGTGAGGGGCATTTAAAAAAAAAAAGAATGCTTGTGACTAAAGTATTTATAAATAGGAAAGTGACTATCCTAAGCACCTTCTTATAAGCAGAAGAAATAATTCTTATTTGTGACATTTAGATTTGTTTTCTGAAAGAAATACTATGGTATTGGAATAAAATATCTACTTAGAAGGATATGTTATGTAATTATGTTTACTTGAGTCTTAAAACTTCATTTATTGCATGTGTATATTATTTAAATATATTTTATGATTACTTAAGATACATCCCAATAGTAAGGATATTAAATGTGAAAAATGTGCCTCAGTAATTAGCTTTTGATGTTCCAAATATTTGCTCATTTGCAAAATTTATTGGAGTTTAATCTGTGGAATAGTTTTTCCAGAATTTAACAGCTGAATAGACAGTTTAAGATTCAAGCCAGTAAGTTTTTACAGTTTGATAATTTTTAATTCATGGATTTCAATTAAGTGTTTTTGCTGTTTGGACTTAGACTTTTAAAATATTTACTATCAAATTTTTTATATATTTATAGAGTTTTATATTTGATCTTTAAAAATGGGTTACAGATTGCACACCTGGCACAAATTGAAGATGATAGAGCTGCAATGGTTATTTCCTGGCATCTGGCAAGTGATATGGATTGTGTTGTCACCCTGACCACTGATGCTGCACGTCGTATCTATGATGAAACTCAAGGTCGTCAACAGGTGTTGCCCCTTGATTCTATTTATAAGAAGACTCTTCCAGACTGGAAAAGGTTAGAAAAAAATAGAAGTAATTTTTTTTTTGAAATATCTTTTTTTATCAAAGTGCTGAATTTAAAGATGATTTCTCTAAAGAATACCTAATACAAACCGAGAAATGACTCAAATTATCTACATTATTTTTATCTTTATTACAAATGTGTTTACTTCAGTAAGACCGGTATTGAAGTATATTCAGTTATATATGCCGGCCATGTTTGATTTGCCGATTACATGTCATTTGTATATATGACACACTTACAAGCACATGTACACACAAACCCAAAGCAAATTTTTGGTTTTTGCCACAGCAGAGATGAGAAGATTTCGTTATCATTAACGATATGAAATTGCTTTATTTGGAATAAGGGTATAGATGCATGTTTTTTGTCCTGTTTATGTAATATGAAAACGCAGCCGTCACTTAGGTAGAGAGGGTCTCTATTGGAACTGCCAATAGCAAATGTAAGAGACCATCTAATTAGGATGTTTCATTCTTATTTTAATATGAATCTGATTTCGTTGGGTAATTATTTCTTTTCAAATATGTTTTTAGGGAATAACCAAACCTATTAAGTATTTTTAATCTAAATTTTAAAATGTTTTATGCGTACTCTGAGTTTGACTATTTTTAAAAATTCACTTTAAAAGACTGGAAGACAGAATAGTAAACTAAGTTCATTACCTGTCTGTTTTTAAATAAGGTTGGTTAAAGTCTTTTTTGCTTGTTTTTGATAAAGAAAAATAAAACTATTTTTGTACATACTATTAAAAAAAAATAAAAGACTGGAAGAAAATTGTAACAAAACAAAAAAATTAAAATATATAACAGGATTGGGATTGACCAGTACTTTTATCAGATTCCTAAACAAAGCTCTTCAAGGCCTACAATTGGGTAAGAATAGAGACTTTAAGAAGAATGATAACTCATTATGAGTCTGCTATGTCATTAAACTGACATTTCATTTTGTAATCTGAAATAGATTAAGGAAACAATTAGAATTTGAATTCATCTATCTGCTTCTAAAATCTCTTCCCCTGCTTTTAGTACTTATTTTAAACAACATGGGAAAACCTGTTGGATTATAATTACTGTGTTGATAAGGGTCATACTTTTTATGAGACTAATTTTCCCTCCAGGAGGAGCTTCTCTTATATCCATAATCCCTGAAGACCAAATCAAAAGTACTTGATTTAGGGAAAGTGTGAATTTGGTATTTAGGGCTGATGTTTGATCTAGAATAGTTATCCTGTCTATTTCTGGTATTGTACCTCTTACTGGGATTGAGTTACCTAGCTTCTGGAGCCTCCCTCCTATCTTCAGGATTGGGAAAAGCTATACTATGTGAAAAGACAAGGCCCTGACACCTCAATCAGCCTTCATCTCTTGGATCCCATTGTTACCTCTGGGCTTTAGTTGTTCATTCTGTATGTTGTGTGGGAAGGAGAGAGCCAGGGTACTGAGGAACTGCCTCATATGTGTCTCAATATTGGGCCTTGCCCCTTCCATTCTAGCGTCCCTCTCCCCATGACACAGTCATATCAGTCATTAAGGTTAGTACAGATAAAACTAAGTAGATATTTTTGTATGGTAAATATTGTTTCCATTTCTAAGTACATAATAGTTAATCATTTAAGAGTTTCACTTGTGGATAGAGAGATGATTAAATGATCACAATAATTGCAAAATATTCATGTATTTTCTAATTAAAAAGTTGGATGTATTTTGTTATTTACTTTTTAAAAATTTATTTTTGTTCAGACCTCTACCTCATTACCGAAATGGAAAATTATACTTTAAACCCATTGGTGATCCAGTCTTTGCCCGAGATTTGTTAACATTTCCAGATAACATAGAACATTGTGAAACAGGTAAAGGGAGTTATGATGACTTTATTTTATATAGATGTTACATTTGTGATCCAGATACATAAATTACTGATTATGGAATTTATTATATTCTTATTTAGTTTATAAGGGACAGTTTTATTAATATTTCTCTTTTTTTCTCAAAGTTTTGAATAAAATTTTGATGTTAATATTTTTTCTAAGAATAATTTTCAGTGTATGTTAATATTTTAATATGACCAAAGAAAATGTCATAATTTTAAAAATATTTAATTTTTTAGTATTTGGTATGCTGTTAGGAGACACCATTATTTTGGACAATTTGGATGCTGCCAATCATTATAGAAAAGAGGTACGTATTTGAATTCTTTCCTAATTTGTAGCTCTTTTAATGTGTATTTTAAAATTTTAATATATTAGGAACCTATATAGAAATAATTTCATTTTATGATACATATGCAAATGACTGTCAAAACCAGCTTACATGCTGACAAGCAATATAAAATTGGGCAAAATATATGAATAAATGAGCCAACATGCAAATTAAAAAGACATATTTTTGAGCTATGAAGTTATCCAGAACTCAAAATTAGTATCTGTTATTGATGATGGTATTGGAAAAAGAGTAGTCCTAGATAATGTTGGTGGAAATATAATTTTACGTCACCCTTGTTTATTAGTTATTAGGGCCACTGTAAGAAAGTACCACAGACTGATACTTTTGCCTAATTACCTCATTTTAACTTCATTACTTCTATAAATACCCTGTCTTCAAATAACGTCACATTCTGAGGAACTGGGGGTTAGGACTTCAACATAAGAATTTTGAGGGACACAGTTCAACCCATATCACCTTTGAAGGCATAATTTGGCAATATAAATGTTTCAGTCATCTATTGCTATATAACAAACACACCAAAAGTTAGTGGTTTTAAACATAACAATATACTAGTTCTCATATCTCTGTGGGTTTCTTCAAGTAGTGTTAGCAGCAGTGTTAGATAGTTACATTTGGAATTGTGGAACTCTAAAATGACTTACACACTGGCAGGTTGGTGCTGGTTGCCATCTGGGAATTCAACTGGAGGAGGCCAGAGGCTCAGCTGGTGCAGGCTCAGGGTTATTGTTCTCACACACTTCACCTCAGAGTGCTGTGAGATAATGCCATTAAGATTTTTAGAAACCTTTTCGTTTACCTACAAGATCTAGGAAGCAGTGCTTAAATCGGAGGTTTAAAGGGATTTCCTTGACTTGATTTTTGACTCTGAGACCACATTTTACTGGTTGTGCATTGAATTTGATCCTCTCCCTTAGATTCTCTATACCTTTTTCAACAACATTTTGTTTACTGAACAGGCCAGGAATGAAAAACAATTTTCCTACCCAGCAAACCCCAGGTTAGAAATATTTCCTTGCGATTATTTTTTATTTCCTTATCAATAATTTTCTTGAAATCAGTTCCTACTTTAGTTTATCTCCCACTCATACTGGCTGTGGCTAGGCACTCCACTGGGGCTGTAGGCTGGTAGATTTGGATCTCTCTATATGAGCCTCTTCTGTGACTACTTGGGCTTTTTCAGAATGACATCTGGGTTCCAAAAAGGGTGTTGCAAGCAGTGAAGGCAGCTGCTGAGGGTCTCTTAAGTCTCAGCCTTGGAAAGTACATTAGATTGGTCGAAATATGGGCAGCCCAGATTCAAGGCAGGGGGTCGGAAGGTGGGAGTATACTCTTCCTTTATGGGAGAAGGAGCGAAGATTTGCTGCAATCTTTATACAATCACAGAATATTAAGATAATGTTTCTGACAGACATGCTTCCACAAATATAAGACAAGGTGTGCAAGAATATTCATGTGAATATTAAAGAATTTGTAATGGGAGACTTTGGAAACAGTGTAAATGGCCATCAGTCCGGGGTTGGATAACTTCATTAAAGTAATTATAGAGTAGTGTGTTGCTATTTAAAAGAATATAATAGATTTATATGTTCTAAAAAGGAGGATGTACACAATATATTGAAAATTTACAAAATTATAATGTATAAGGGATGCCCTTTTAAAAAGTAAGGTTATGTACTTTAAACAAACTGGAAAAATATGTTGTATACTGTTGGCTATATTAAGAAGGATTATCACTTCTATATTACTTTTAAGTTTTACTTATAAAAAAGTCTACTCTGAAGTAGGGTCGTTCAGAGGGCTGTTGTAAAGATTGAATGATACATATAAAGCATTAGCAGGGAACCTAGATATGGTAAGATTTCAATAATAAAAGTTCTTTTTGGATAGATCTTGAATTTTTTGATACACAAGAAGCATTAAATTTAATAAGTATAGTATTAGGGGCTTGGAAATGCCAGTTGATAAACATACATGGAAAATATAGGCTTGTAAATAAGTATAACTGAAAATGAGTAAGAATGTTTGTGGTTATATAAGAAAAAAACAGTTTAAAATACAAGTCAGTATCTATAAACAGTGTATTCTAGAATCATGGGTACCTTAGAGACCCTCTGATCTCACTTTCTAGATGAGCAATTTTAAGCTAAACAAATAGTACATCTGTACCAGTTCACACTGCTAATTCATGGCGGAACTAGATGGGCTTAAGTAATAAATGTATCTTGAATATAGGAGAGCTAAATGAGAGATTATTAAAAATTACACAACTAGTTGGGGATTAGTCTTTGGCATCTTCATGAATGATTCCTCATGAACCTAATAATGGCTATAATATACCAGAAAACAGTTATGGAGGGGGAAACTGCTATATTCTGGTAGTGATTATCAAGTTTATATGCCATGAATTATTGAGTAGAAACCATACCCACTAAATGTTATGATAACATGGAATCTGTTAGAAGATAAGAAGCTTGCTAACGAGAATTAACAAATTGGGTAATAACTGGAAGATTCTAGTTCTGTCAGATATTAGTACATCCACTGTGTATAAGACATATTACTATGGTATGCTATTAAATGTTGAGCAACTGGCTCTCTGAACATGGGGTGGTAGGATCCTGATTTACAGCTTTTGCCAGTCCCCTTGGTGTAAATACTTACCTCATAGCTGATTTCCAGCTGCCTATGTGTAGTTGTTGAACGAGGCATACAGTAGACCCAGCTCTCATGACCTGGTAAATGCTGCCTCCAGTACACTACTAGGCAGAGTGCTAGGCACTAAGGGTTATACAGAGATAGATTAGACAACTCATATAGCCAGAGGAAACTCCAGCAGAGATTAACTAAAAGGCTGTTTCAAAAGGTTATTTCTGGCTATATATCATTAAGATATATATCTGAATGCATGAACTAGCAATAAAGTAAAGATTCTAAGTGAAGGTGGGAACCCAGAGAGATAAACAGAACACTTACAGCCATATTTTGCCTTGAGAACATATGTCAAACTAATTGAACTTGAGCATCAGTTTTCACTCCCTTGAGAGGCTCAGAAAGTAGAAGATAAAAACTAGGTCTTTAACCAAAGTAGAGAATCTGATAGAAGACCCTATGCTAGTAAACTGGAACCCCCAAAGGACTAAACCTTAGTGTAAGAGTGAACAAAGCAATGTACCTGCCGCTTCCATCTCAAATCCAAGTACCTCTGGAGACTGCCAGAAAATTGCCTTTTTTGAACCTTGGCACTAAGTAAAAAAGGAAAAAATATTAAATTGCTTTCCTAGAGATTTCATCGGTATAAACATATTGGCCCTCATGTCTGTTTGCAGTCTGCTTGCATAATACTTGTCTGAAAAATCTTAAGATAAATGTTTGATTTCCTATGGTGCTGGACTGGTAGTATCCTTAGATATCTGATCAGAGGAAACACAGATTCTCTTTGGAGGAATTTACCTTTATTTTAAAACTGAAAAAAACTTCCATGTTGAATATAAGAGCAAATATTTCTAAGTATATTTAATATAGTTCAAAAATGAAAGTGTTGAAAATAAGGAAAGAATAATTCTATTTAAAAATCAACTAGAACTTCTAAAAATAAAAAATATATAATAAATACTCACTGGACAGGTTTAACAGTTTAAGAGAGAATTAATGAATTGGGAAATAGGTAAGAAAAAATTATCCAGACTGCAGCCCATAGAGAAGGAATGTAAGAGAAAGAGTTTGAGAGGCTGGAAGATAGAATGAGAAAAATCTCAAAAGAAAAAAAAAGTCTAATTATAGTGCCAGTGGGAGAGGGAGAAGAGGATCATAGGCAATATTTGAAGAAGTAATGCCTGAAAACTCTTTAGAACTGATGAAAGACACCAACCCATAGTTTCATAAAAAGCAGTAAAGCAATATTCCATTGTATATATGTACCACATCTTTTTTGTCCAGTCATTTATCAGAGGACACTTCAGTTGTTTCCATTACTCAGCCATAAAAAAAATAAAAAATGAAATGCTGCCTTTGTAACAATATGGATGGATCTTGAGATTGTCATGCTAAGCAAAATCAGAAAAAGTTGAGAACCTTGTGATATATCACTCATATGTGGGATATAAAACGGAAAGCAACAAATGAACAAGACAAACAAACTCAGACACAATGATTTAGTGGTTACCAGAGGGAAAAGGAGGAGGGAGGAGAAAGAAGATCAGGTTAAGGGGAGCAAATATATGGTAATGGAAGGAAATTTAACTTTGAGTGGTGAACATACAATGCAGTATACATATGTATTATTGAATTATACACTTGAAACCTACATATATTAACTAATGTCACCTCAGTAAATTTAATAATAAAAGTAGAGCATATATGACAAAAGCAGGTGCAGTATATGTTCCTCATAATTGGTATAATACATACTGATTTCTTACAGAATTTTGAATGAAGTCATATGTAGTTCCATCAATTAAATATTAAAACTTTCCTGAGAAAAGACTTTTAAGAAGTCCCTCGGTAACATTGTTAAGTTTCAGTAGTCTTTGTTATTGTTTTCTCTGCCTAAATTCTTCATGCCATTTATCCTACTTTAACTCTTTGTTTTTTCCACTCCTTGCTAATCCCTACAGCAGTGTGAATAAGTATTTCCCAGAGCTATAGGGCTATTGTTCACTCACTGAATTTGCAATAACTGTCATTATTTTTTTGTCTTAATAGCTTAGTGGGGTAGAATTGCAAGATTGAAAGATACTTTGAACATTGAAAAACTTTATAAAAATAATATTTGAGGAATTGCTGTAAAAGGGAAGCCAAACTCTCCTTTAGACCTGAGGCATTATTGTCAGTCTAACAAGAGAATAAACAAGTCTTAAATTTGAGTGTGTTTATTACATAAGATGTTTCAAATCCTTAAAAACATTTCTGAATCCTGACGGTTCATTAATGCAGTTTGTTTTCTTAATGTTCACTTTTAGAAAACATATAAATCCAAACTGAAAGTAAGGTGTTATTGTTTGTTTTACTAAAAGGTTCATTTTACCAAACAATTCACCACAGGTTTTCTTCAAATAGGCATCTTATTACATTTAAATTTTTTAAAGTATCCATTTTGATGGGAAAACATTTGTAAAGTACCCCTATAATTATTTTAGAAGAGTAACTACTAGTTATGATTTTTCTATTACATGACTTACTTTTTGTTCTTAAAATATCAAGTTTTATTTAAAATTACTTTTATAAATTAGACTATTTAACCCTCAATATTAGATTAGCATAGGTATTTTTACATTAAGTTATAATGTATGAATTCTGTTTCATTGTGCAGATATGTTATTTATGTAACTTACTGATGCTTGTAAGTTTCATATTTTTCATTATTAAAACAATGTTTCAGGCACATTGTTTACACTTGTGATTATTTTTCAGAATAAGTTTGTAGTAGTGAAATTGCTGGGTCATGCAAAATTTAAGCTTTTTAACACTTGTCATATTTCCTTTGAGAATGGTTGTCCCAGAGCAGATTAATATAGGACCTTTTCTCCATAGCTGTCCCAGTATTCAGCGGTATGTGTGGTGTGGTGTGGTGTGTATGCGTGCATGCACATATGTGCATGTGTACATTTAACATTTTGATTAGTGGAAATATCTCATTTGAATTCTACTTCTTTGGTTACCAGGAGAAGTTGAACATTTTATTTTTTTTCCTAACTCTTTTTTGAAAGAACATTCTTTCATGAACATTAAAGAACATTCTTTCATGAACATTAAAGAAACCTAAATCTAGTGTCTTATTCTCTCACTTCTCTGAAGAATTTAATTTTTGACTAACTCTACCTACTTCTTTTTGTGACTTAGGTTTTACTGTATAATTCTAGTTCCCCAACTCTCACATACTAGCTCTTTTACTTCCCACAATTGAAATTGTAGTATTATCCTCTGAAGTTTCAACCCTATACTTTTCAGTCTATATTTTTTTCAGTGTAATGTTCTCACTATGCTGTTCTTTAGTCATCTGGAAAATTTGTATCTAGTAGAAAGAAACTGAGCTAGTAATGTTACCTTGATACTGAAATGACTTTCAGAAGCAGACCACTGGCTTTTTTTTCCCTCTCTTCCTCTTACCAGTCAAGGTGTCAATTTATTTTTTTTTTAATTTGTGTTGTCACTATTCTAGTTTAGGCTAACATTTGAGAATTAGTCTAATTCATCTTCCTGTTTCTGTTTCTTTCCCTCAGTTCATCTTTTTTTTTTTTTATGGTGATATTGATTAATGAAATCCATTAAGTTTCAGGTATACATTTTAGCAATAAGGTATATACATATCGCATTGTGTGTGTTCACCACCCATAGTTAGATTTCTTTCTGTCACCGCATATTTGACCCCTTATACTCATCTACCTTCCCCTACCCACTCTCCCCACCCTCTGGTAACCACTAGTCTCTTTTCCATGTCCACTGGTCATCTTATAGGCCACTGGTTTATTTTGTGAAAATACTAGTATGATCATGTCATTTCTAATCTCAGGACCTTTAAATGATTTCCCCTTTCATAGAAAAATTGAAATGAATTTTATAGACTTACTAATTAATATCTGTTTACTTTAGGTTGTTAAAATTGCCCATTGTCCTACACTGCTCACCAGAGATGGAGATCGAATTCGAAGCAATGGAAAGTTCGGGGGCCTTCAGAATAAAGCTCCTCCAATGGACAAACTTCGGGGAATGGTATTTGGAGCTCCAGTACCAAAACAGTGCCTGGTTTTAGGGGAACAAATAGGTAAGTTGAATAAGTATTTAAATAAGTTTTTCATTTGATTTTTATCCTTTATTTGGGACTTGTGTATTGATATTCTAACATGAAAAATTAACCAGTAACAAATATGAATAATATGTTTTTGTTCATGACGTGAGACCTCCACCCCATTTTACCTTCTGTAGACTGCCTCCTTGTTTCCAGTCAGCCAACAGAATTGTTTCTACATCTAAGCTCTGAAGTGCATATACAGTTGACCCTTGAACAGTACAGGTTTGAACTGCACTAGTCCATTTATATGTGGATATTTTTTTTTTAGTAGATGTATAGTTGGCCCTTCATATCCCCATGTTTTGCATCCTTGAATCCAACCAACCATGGATTGAAAACAGTATTTTTGATCTGCAGCTGGGAATCTGTGGATGTGGAAAGCTGACTATATGCATTATTCTACACCATGTTATATAAGGGACTTGAGCATCTGTGGATTTTGGTATCCACAGGAATCAGGTAGTGGGATTGGTCAGCTCCCTAAACCCCCTGTGTTGTTCCAGGGTCACCTGTACTTTTACAAGAGGTCCCCTACAGGCCTTTAGAGCCTATTTGCACTTATTTTTATATAGTTGTAATATGCTTGACTATCTGCTTAGTTTTTCAGCAAAAACTAGCTTATTTTTAACATTTTTAATGATAACTTGTAAATACATAGAATACAAAATTTATCATTTTAACCATTTCTAAATGTACAGTTCAATAGTGTTAAGTACATTCATATTGTTGTGCAACCAGTCTCCAAAATTCTTGTTATTTTGCAAAACTGAAACTGTACCCATATTAAACAGCAACTACTCATTCCTTCCCCCACAGCCCCTGGCAACCACCTTTCTACTTTCTGCCTCTGAATTTGAGTGTCCTCAGCACATTATATGAGTGGAATCATACAGCAGTCATCCTTTCGAGACTGGTTTATTTCATTTAGCATGTCTTCCAGGTGCATCTGTGTTATAGCATATGCCAGAACACCCTTTCTTTTTAACAATTAATAATATTATGTTGTGTGTATATACCATATTTTGTTGTTAACTTTTATTAAAGTATAATACACATATAGAAACATACATTTCGTAAACATGCAGCTTGATAAATTTTCACAAGATGAACACTGCCCCTGGATGTGGAACATTATCAGCACCACAGATGTTTTCTTTTGCCCTCTTCCAGTCACTGCCTAGCCCCCTTTCCAAAGGCTAACAAAAAGTTCTACAGACTGAAAACAGCATAGATTAGTTTTGTTCATTTTCATACCTTATGTAAATGAAATCATGCAATGCATACTCTTGTGTATGTCTGGCTTTATTCATTCAGCACTATGTGTATAACTGAAGTTCATTTACATTGCAGGATAGTAGTCCATTGTGTAAATATACCACATTTTAAGACACAGGAACATTCAGGAAAATAAAGTTTATTATATTCACAGGTCCTAGAGACAGGAGGCACCACGTATATCTTACAGGGCTACATTGAAAAACACCAGGGTGGTCAGGAGGCAGAAGACAGGAGGAAGAATAATGCTTAGGCCACAACCTTTATTAGGGTTTTTTGCAGGAAAGGCAAGGCATAAATAGGTTAAACAATTTAGGATTGGCTATTTGAATAATTTCAACGGGCTTTGAGAGATCTCATGCTACTTTCCTGGTACCTGGCCCTGAGATGATTAAGGCAGAAAAATATTACTTCTTGCTGTGCACAGGCCAGATAAAGAAGGTTTCACTCAAAATTGGTTAGTTAGCATATCAAAGACATGTTGGGCCCTTTGCTATCTCCAAGAATTGGCTAGCTCTGGGAGGAGCAGTCTCTCTCCAGCCCGAAAGGTTTTTTAAGATGTCAGAACATCAATATACAGAAAAATAAATTATATACATATAAAAGTTCATACTTCTGTTAATGATGGCAGTAAATGCATTTTAAAAATCTTTAATAAGATATAATGAACATCTAAACAAACGAATAAGAAATCAGAAAAAACAGTTCAGTCTGGGGCAGTTAACATAAAAAGCTTCAACCCTTATCACTCTAGCACTACACTTTATTGCAGTGTTTCCAAACAAAAAGAATTTCCTGTAGAACTTTTTAAGTACCATAAAGAGACTAATGATTCATCAATAAGAACTCAAATATTAGACGATTTTTAAAAAAATGAGACACTTTAAGATTACTGATGTGCCTAAAGTATTTTCAGTTGTAAGCAATAGCTGTCAGCCCTGACCACTTTAAGCAAAACAGCAATGCATTGGGAAAAATGGGAAGGAATCACAGATTCCAAGGAAGTGGAAACAGCCAAGACAAAAGCAGGAATGGCTCTGGGACATTTAGCAGCCTTGAGTGTAACCTTCACCCTGGAGTGCATCTTTTAACAGAACTCAGATCCTACAACTCCTGGGAGAGAGCCTTCCCTTCTGAATCAGCCAGCCATAGTAATGAGCAGATAGAAGAGAGCTTTGAGGGACCTCCTCCTTGTGTATCGTGGGACGTTTGCAGAGGAAAAGCAATTTTCAAAAGCAGAGTGTTTGTCTTCTAAATAATTCTGCCTATACAGTGTTTGCATATTGTATTTGATATGAGTAAATCAGCATAAAACAGAAGGAAAAAGTGAGTACATATTATAAAATAAGATGATGAGAAATAATACCTTGGATAACATGTAAATACATTGAGTAAAAAGCAAAGACTTAAATTTTAAAAATCTAGTTTCAGGATATAAAAGTAGCTCACATTTATTGAGTACTTAGCTACATAGTCAATAGACTAGAATAAGAGTCTGTTAAAGATTGTGTCTCTCCATGACAGTGCTTTTATGTTCTTTACAAGAAATACCCTTCTAAACAAAATACTACAAGGTAAAAATCTTAAATTAACAAAGATGTAATGTAAACATTAAATAGAAATATTAATGCCAAAATTAAGTTCAAGGTAAAGGCACTGAAAGGACAAAGATAAGTTCATTTCGATAAAAGATATATTCCATACTGGATGCATCAAAGTTAATAAACTTAATGTAATAAATTACAGAATAAAAATTCTTACAACTGTTCATAACACAGAGATAGAAACATTGTTGTGAGAAACCATTATTCCATGACAGGTCATTAGTCAAAGAACAAATTGTAATACCAGTAGCTTCTTAGATGTTGATAGACTATGTCACAAAAATTGGTCATAATTTCAGTTGATCAGAGTGTTTAATCAGCTACAATGAGACTACAAATTATAAAAATTGAAATTTACTTAGGATACATTTTGTGACATAATGTAATAGAATTAAAATTAACATATTCCTTTCCTCCCAAACTAACTCCATATAATGGACATTCAGAAACAACTATTTTGTCAAAAAAAAAAAAAAGTTTAAATATTAAGGAGTATTCTTGAAGAATTAAGCATTACAAATTAGATCTAGATGACATGAATACAGTTGAAATAAAAAGTAATCTAAAGCTTAATGTGTTTATTATTAAATGAGAAGGAAAATAACTCAAATGGCAGGAGAAAAAAAGTACATTTCGAGAAACAAATACAAGCAAATGAATTAGGAAAAAGAAAACTCTGATTGAATATATAATTTCTAGAGATGGTCTTTGGGCAAAAACTAATATTAAAGGAATAATGGCTCAGAGGATACATTCAGGCATAGAGGTTTCTTAGGTTTTGATAATGTTATAAATACATTTATTTAACATCTCCAAATAAAATGGGCTAAGTTCTAGAAAATTGCAAATGAACAAAATTGATTTAAATAAGGCAGGACACTTATATAGACCATTACATGAGGAAGTGTGCAAAAAGTTAACTCCATCCTGTAGGTCTTTTTTATTTTAAATATAAATCATTCCAAAATACAGATAAATATGGAAAATACAGATCACTTTGTGAAACTAGTAACTATTTCTAAAAATAGCACATCAAAAGAAAACTAATAACTACTCTTTAGCTGGGTTCAGGAAGTTCTTCACACAGCTAAGTAGAAAAAAGAAAGCTTAATATTGAAAGGAAGAGTTTATTTTAATGTTCCTTTTTACCTTCAGCAATTTTAACCCAGACGTTTGCATGACTTGCTTCTTTTCTTTTCATTTCTGTACTCTGTCACACCTTCAGAGAGAACGTCCCTGATTACCCTATCTAAAATACTGTAAGAAGTGAGAAAGTACAATATTTCATAGTTAATTTTTAAAGTTTACATATAATTTTAAAGCACCATGAAGAAAATAGAAAGGTAAATAACAAACTAAGGGGGAAAATGCAACATATGGTAGGCAAAGGCATTATAGCCTTATTATTAAAAACAATCTTTAAAAGTTAAAAAAGCAAAGATTAATAGAAAAGTGGTAAATCACATAAATTAGCAATTTTCAATGTAAGAGTAATAGTTAATATTTGAAATCTTAACTTATTACCAAATACTTTGTTGAGCTTGTCACTTGAATGCTTTCGTTACAGATGAGGAAGTTGAGGCTCAGAAAGGTTAGATAACTCTCCCAAGTTTAGGACAATATAGGTATTTATTCACACAGTGAAGCAAAAGAGTAGAAAGAAAAAAAAAAGAAGTAGAAAGAAAATTGCCTTCTTTATTTCAGGATTACATAATTGAGATCATTTTTTTCTCTATTATCCTTTACTATATAGTTTTCCAGCTCTGCCTCAGTGAATACTATGTCACTTTCATAATTAGAAAAATTATTAATTTTTAATACTCATGTTCTTTGAACCAGTAATTATCTTTTAGGAAACATGCCTAATAACATGCCTGAATAAACAATTCTAAATACAGACAAGACTTTTTTACTTAGGTGAAAATTATAGCCTTGTTTTTGAAGCAAAACATTAGAAATACTAAATACTTCAATTGAATTTATAATCTGAGAAAGGCCTATTACGGTGTTAAATGGAAAGTAGTTAGAAAATATATGCAAGTATCACACATGTTAAAAATTAAACCTGCAAACTTAATAATAAAATTTAAAAACTAGAAAAAAGTGGGTTGGTAGACCTATCGGCTTTTTCCCAACCTTCCCTCTTTTTTTCTGTATTATCCCAGGTTTTCTATAGAGATCTCATAAGTAGGAATTCTTTTTCAAAAATTATTTAAAAAAATAATTATGGACATTGTAGAAGGTAGACTATGGACAGAAGAAAGGAGAGCTGTTAATAGAAACTGAAGAAAGGAAAATCTTTATTCAATAAGTAATCAATATAGTTTATAATCATGATATCATTAACAAACTCATTAACACTTTTATTATGTTCATATATTCCAAATATGTATTATACATCTGGCCAGCTTAGACATTATTTATACTTGTGTCATTATTCTAATATAAATTATTAGAATAAGTTACTCTATTTAAAGTAAATTATTAAAACAAATTAATTATTGCATATTTAGAAAGATGTTCCTTTCTTCATTTGCTATTAAAAGCTCTCCTTTCTTTCATCTGTCTATATCCTGCCTTCTACAATGTCCATAATTATTTTTTTAAAATAATTTTTGAATAAGAATTCCTCTCAGTTATTACTGTCCACTTATTGGTTTTTTCATTGTTATTTTGAGTAAAACCATTCCTAATGTTTTTAGAAATACCGAACAAGATTATTTAAGCGCCATGGTTTTTAGGGCAAGGATATTTTGTTCTGTTTTATTGTGGAAGTAAACCAAGTAGTAGTATGAGTTCCCATTGACCTGTCACCTAGCTACTTTTATGTCATTTATACCTACCCCTTTCACAACTTGCCTTCCTCCTCTCCCTGGGTAGATTATTTTGGAACAAATCAGAGATTCAAGTACATTTTTTCACATAATTTTTTTGGTAAGCATAAGTGCTATCAGTTTTTGCCAGTGAAATTCTTAGGATCATGTAGAACACAAAATTTGAAGAAACCTAAATATTTTTAATAAAGTCTACCTACCCATCTTACTGCTTAAAGCTTACAGTGTTGAGAAAGGCAACCTTAAATACTTGCCTAATAACAGCCCTTCAGATATACTTTCAGTTCTTTTATATTATTTTTAGTATTTTGCATATGTGGTCATTCCCCTAGATACGTTCTGTATCTTCATATGTATCATACAGAAATTAATGCATTGTAATTTGAGCTTTCTTCCCTTTATATGAACTGTTTTAAAAGTATTTTGATGCTTTCATAGTAAAACTTCATCGTTTTTTCCCCCAGATATTTGAAAAATTTAGACAACATACCATATAAAAAGTTCTAAAATTATTTATAAACAGAATTGAATGCGAATTTCAAATTCTTCTCCTTGGCAAAATTCTATTAAATGAATTAAGAAAGACTTTTTTAGATACCATGATAAAATAGAAGTTACATATACAAAAAATTGAGGTTTAATAAGGCATGTTAAATTGAGCTGCTACTGTCCATTTTATGAATAAAATATAGAACCTACTGTTAGTGCTACATTTTTATTACTTTTTAAATTTCATTAGTTTCAAGTATACACTACATTGGTTACATATTTATATAGTTTATGAAACAATCCCCCTGATTACTCTTTCTCTCCTGTGGTTCTGTACCCAACAATTACATTAATGCTAACTGCTAACTTCTCTATGCTGTGTTCCCCATCCATGTAACCATTTATCAACTAATGATTTGTACTTCTTTAACCCTTCACCCTTTCTCACAGTCCCTCAAATGCCCTCCCCTCTGGCCCTCACCAGATTGTCCTCTATATTTGGGTCTGGTTTTGATTAGTTCTTTTTGTTCCTTAGATTCTGCATCTACATGAAATCATATAGTATTTCTCTTTATCTGACTTATTTCACTCAACATAATAACCTCTAGGTCCATCCATATCATTGCAAATGGTAGGATTTCATTTTTTTTAATGGCTGAGTAATATTCCATTATATATATGAACCATAACTTCTTTATCCAATTGTCTGTTGATGGGCATTTAGTTTGCTTCCATATCTTGGCTATTGTAAATTGTCCTGCCATGAACATAGAGGTGCATAGATCTTTGTGAATTATCATTTTTGTTTTCTTAGGATAAATACCCAGGAGTACAATTGCTGGGTTAAAAGGTATATCCATTTTGATTTTTTGAGAAACCTCCATTCTGTTTTCCATAGTGGCTGTACCAATTTGCGTCCCACCAGCAGTGTTTTGAGGGTTCCCTTTTCTCCACATCCTCACTAACACATGTTCTTTGAGTTATAGCCATTCTGACAGGTGTGAGGTGATATCTCGTTGTGGTTTTAATTTGCATTTCTCTGATGATTAGTGACCTTGAACATCTTTTCATGTGACGTTGGCCATCTGTATTTCCTCTTTGGAGAAATAGCTGTGCATTTTTTAATTGGATTATTTGTTTTTTGTTGTTGTTGATTGTATGAGTTCTTTATATATTTTGGATATTAACTTTTTACCAGATGTATCATAAGCGAGTATCTTCTCATATTCAGTCGGTTGTCTTTTTATTTTGTTGATGGTTTCCTTTGCTGTGCAAAACCTTTTAAATTTGAGGTAGTCCTATTTGTTTCCCTTGCCTGAGGAGATGTGTTCAATAATAAATTACTAGTAGCAATATCAGAGAGATTACTGCCTATGTTTTCTTTGGTTTGGGGGTCTTACATATTACTCTTTAATCCATTTTGATTCTCTTCATGAATATTTATTTTGTATTCTGCTACTTTAATGAATTCATTGATCCAGTTCTAACAGTGTTTTGGTGGAATCTTTAGGGTTCTCTATAGATAATATGTCATTTGCAAATAACAAGAGTTTTACTTGTTCCTTTCCAATTTGGATAACTTTATTTCTCTTTCTTGTCTGATTGCTGTGGCTAAGACTTCCAATACAGTGTTGAATTGGAGTGGTGAAAGGGGGCATCCTTGTCTTGATCCTGACCTTAAGGAAAATGCTTTTAGCCTTTCCCCATTGAGTATGATGTTAGCTGTAGGTTTGTCATATATGGCCTTTATTATGTTGAGGTATATTCTATTTCCACTCTGCTGAGAGTTTTTATCATAAATGGATGCTGGATTTTGTCGAACGCTTTTTCTGCATCTGTTGATATCATATAGTATTTATATTTCAGTGTGTTAATGTAGTGTATCACATTAATTGACTTTGGATATTGTACCAGCCTTGCATCCCTGAATAAATCCAACTTGATCATGGTGTATGATATTTTTAAAGTACTGCTGAATTTGGTTTGCTAAAATTTTCTTGAGAATTTTTGCATCAAATGTTCATAAGAGATATTAGCCTATAGTTTTCTTTTTTGTAATGTCTTTGTCTGGTTTGGGAATCAAATTGTAATGGTGGCCTCATAAAAGGAGTCAGCCTTCTTTCTCCTTGAATTTTTTGGAATAGTTTGAGAAGAATGGGTGTTAATCTTCTTTGAATGTTTGGTAAAATTCACCTACAAAGCCATCTGGTTCAGGACTTTTGGGGAAAGTTTTTGATTACTGATTCGATTTCTTTTGTGGTAATCTGTCAGTTCAGATTTTCTGTTTCTTCTTGACTCAGTCTTGGAGATTGTATGTTTTTAGGAATGCATCCATTCCAGATTGTCCAATTTTTGGCATATAATTGCTCATAGTATTTTCCTATGATCCTTTGTATTTCTGCAGAGTCCATTTCTGATTTTATTTGAGTTCTCTCTCTTTTTCCTTGATGAGTCCGGTTAAGGGTTTGTAAGTTTTGTTTACCCTTTCAAAGAACCAGCTCTTGGTTTCATTAATCTTTTGTATTGTTTTTCTAGACTCTTATTTTGCTTATTTCGCTCTGATCTTTTCTATTTCCTTCCTTCTACTCACTTTGAGCTTTTTTGCTGTTCTTTTTCTTGTTCTTTTAAGTATAAGATTAGATTGTTTATTTGAGCTTTTACTTGTTTCTTGAGGTAGGCCTGTATTGCTGTAAATTTCCCTCTTAGGACTGCTTTCGCTGTCCCATTGTGTTTTCATTTGTCTCTAGGTACCTTTTGATTCATCCTTGTACATACTCCTTTCTTGAGTATTTTGAAGGTAAAAGAACCTCATATCTAATTACATTAAGAAATATTATTTTAATCCTTAATGACCTTAAATTTTATGTTGTCTTGTGCAGAAAGGCAGCATCACCGATATTGAGGTCAGGACATAAGTTTTTAACTCATTCACCTATAAAATAGGTATTATTTTATGCACATAGAAAACATTTCCTTACTATGAAATTGGAAGAACTACCAGACCAGAAACTCAGCCTCTTTTCCAGATACCTTTAAGAGTTGCCAGTGGGTCAAAGAGTTAAGGAACATAAGACCTTATCATCACTCGGTTATACATATAGAATTTGTATTTATATTAATATACTCATAATGAATATAGTCACAGATATGCGTGTGCGTGTATTTACTCACTCACTCTAAATGTAGATTCCCAGAATACTGGTTAGTTTTCTTTTTCAAATACTGTTCTTGACCATTATAGAATACCTCATTTTATATTTCATGTTATATCTAATGTACTCTGACTCTTAATTTCTTCCACAGTTTTATATATAAACTATTCTGTTTATTCACTAAATATTTGGGTATTGTTTATATGTCCATTCCCATGAGTATTGATGATCTTTGTATGAGACTAAAGTCTCAAAGGACCAGATAGTAAATATTTTAGGTTTTCGTGATCCAAGAGGCAAAATTGAGGGTAGTATGAAAGTATTTATATAACCATTTAGAATGTAACCATTTAAAACCATGAAAAGAATTCTTGGCCCATGGACTATAGTTTGCTGATCCCTGGACTAAAATATAGTCACCGTATTTAATATTTAGTTTCTAGTAAATCATATAGGTGATGGTTTCAAATTTGCATAATATAATACATTTTTAGACAAATAATTTAAGGCAAGTTAAGTTTTTGAAAATTAAATATTTTACCAAAAGTGTTTTTGAAAGCCATGTTTACGGTAATGGTGATGTTAGAAGCAGTGATTTTCTAGCAATATTTTTAATGCATTTATACTCTCCAATTTGTCTATATGGAATTAGATTGACTATTGAATATCAAACAGGATATAAACATTGAGCAAGTGATCCCATGAGAGAGCACTTTTATGTAGAAAACTCAGAAATAAATTTATTAAAGTTAAGCAATTGAAGGAAATTAAAATTTAACAAGCAACAGTCTTGTGCTAGGATCTAAACTGCTTTTTTATTTTATTTGTTTACATTAAGCATTTTTTGGCTTTAAAAGTAGTTCCCACATATTGCTGTAACATAGTACCCAGTGTTGCTAATTCTTCCCTTTAAAGTCTTTATCAGTAGTTTTAATCAAATATCTTTGGTTTCCTTGCAGATCTTCTTCAACAGTATCGTAATGCTCTGGACAAGTTGAACAATCTGACTGAGGACCTTAACAGTCAATTAGAGTACCTTCAGTCTCCTGAAATGAAGAAGAAAAAACAGGAACTTGATGAACGAGAAAAAAATCTGAAATTAATAGAGCAAAAACTAGGTATATGCTTACTTTTTGTTAATATCTACTTTCTCTATATGAATATAAATTTTTATGATTAAAGAGGTTCAACTACAAGAAGAAAGAATGTGAATGATCCAGAGCTTCAGTCAACATTCTTGACCTTCAAGTCATCTGATAAACAGTTAAAAACTATTCTCTCAGCAGATGTAGTATAAATTACTCAGTATTATTTATTAATTTTTTAAATATAAATTAAAATATATTTGCTTTTCTTGCTTATAATTCTAATCTTCTTAAAGTTAATTTTGTACATTTTCTGTCTACAGGTATGACTTCCACACATAAGTGTAATGATGCATTGCGTCATCCAGCAAAGGTTGAAATAACAGATTGTCCAATTCCTCTTAAAAGAATGAGAAGAGAAGCTACAAGACAAAATAGGTGAGTCTATTTAAGACTTGAAAGTTATCATTGGTTAGTTTATCAAAGCTCCTGGCTCATCATACTTTAAAAAATAGCATGATTTTATTTCTGATTTTCCCCTGGAGCCAGAATATGTGTGTGTGTGGTGGTGTGCGTGTGTGTGTGTGTGTGTGTGGTGTGTGTGTGTGGCTTTATTGAACTAAATGATGGATAATGAAGAAAGGAATAATCATTATATTCTTTCAGGATATTCCAGTTTTCTAAATGACTTTTGCTAATTATTTGGAAACATTAATAGTTTTTTTATGTTATGTTAAAAGTCAGTGTTAAGATTTAAATTGCTTTTCAGTTTGGCTTGACTTTCAAATACACTAATTCTGCTTCATAGGATCTGCAACTTGATAAGTATAGATTATGCAACACCATTTGTACATTACTTATTTAAAAATTGCTTATTGTGTTTGGTTTGGAAAATCAAATACCATTTAGATAGCTCACGCAAAAACCAACAAAGCTATCTGCAGCTAACTCAGTAATAAGAACAACTTTCCTTTTTAGATTAGCTATAGGGATGGCCATCACACAGGATACCGTGGTACTAGGGTTTCTTGTACATTATTTCAAAAAGTTTAAATGTAGACTCTGTCCAGGTAAGTGTCTCACATCAACCTTACAGGATTCCTTCTAGACTGGTGTTTGGAATTGGTATTCCATGCCCTATATATCTACATATTCTACATTTATGCAGTAACTATTTGAATGCTCATTCTGTGCTGTGTGTTGCTAGGTGAATAAAAGTTGGGGTGGTTCTTGTCCCCATGACACTCTACAGTCCTGTGCAGAAGGAGAACTCCAAAAAGTGAACTTTTTTCTGTATATAAACATATACGATAATGTTAATTTCTATGAAAGAAAAA
Source organism: Eonycteris spelaea (assembly GCA_003508835.1). Taxonomy (NCBI): domain Eukaryota; kingdom Metazoa; phylum Chordata; class Mammalia; order Chiroptera; family Pteropodidae; genus Eonycteris; species Eonycteris spelaea. The sequence continues at coordinate 2,170,730 of PUFA01000127.1, read as the reverse complement.
AGATGAAGTGATAAAATATAATGGGGAAACTATATTGGTTTTCCGGAAGGATACATTTTAGCAGAGAACCGAAGGATGAAAAGAAGCCAGCCATATAGGTTTCAGTTAGGTATGTAAGCTCTGAGAAAATAACAAGTGTGGCATTTTTGAGGAACTGGAAAGAAGATGCTTGAGTGGCTGAAGCATGGTGGGCAAGAAGGAGAGGGTCCCAAGATGTGATTGGAGAGGCAGATGGAAGCCAAATTATGCCCCCTCTTCCTTCAAAATCATGTTGTAAAAAATTGTAGGACAAAATTTTTTATGTTCTAAGTCCATTGATGTCTCTTATGTACACTAACATTGTGTGGTAGCAAGAGTAAACAAGTGTGGTAGAATAGCTGCCTTTAAATTAGAGAGAACTGCTGAGATGATAATGAGATTATAAGAATACAGTAGTCACCAACATGAGAGGTGTTTTCACATTTTGGGCATGTGAATGATATGTTGTGCTTTTACTACAGGTATATAGTATATAGTATATTTACAAACTATTAAGCTGACCATTGAAAGTATATATTGGGACAATTTAGCATCAGGAAGAGTATTTGCAGTGGATTTAAACACGTAATTTTTATAAGTCATTAATTCAGAATGATGCAGAAAATCCTTACTGATCATCATTGGCATTTGCTAGGGCACCAGCTCATTACTGTAAAAATTGATTTATTCATATAGAAAAGATGTGTTCTATATCTAAATAATTGGAGAAAATTCTTTATAGAAGTTATTTTTTATAAAGTTCTTTATATAAGAATGAAATACAAGAGGCATGATAAAATTATAGCATCATGATTTTGCCACCCTTAATGAAATAATGGATCTAGGTAATAATAATCAATGGATACCTAAGTGATTAGGTAAAAAGGTGATGAGGAAACTTAATACCTTCAAACTGACGTACTTGAACCCACTAATCAATCTTAGCAACACTAGAAGCAGGATGTTAACGTGAATCTAATGAAGCTTCTAGTCATTTTAAGCACTGCAGAAAACTGAGAGACTATTTTCCTTAGAGTAGTACATAGCTGGTTACATTCTAGATGCACAGGAATGAGGTTAATTCATTGCATACAATAGACGCTTTAAAGCATTAGCTAAAATCTCATAAACTGAGAAGGGTTCAATTTAACAAGTGTACAGGAAATAATGGGAATTTTAGGGATGAGTTAAATGATGCCACCAGGAAACAGCCAAATCTACAATGTCAAGAATGGAACATTGTACAGGAAAGATGACTGATTTTGTTAATAAATCAGTGACATAAAAGGAGGATAGGGAGAAGGATAAACTGTTCGTGTAGAATAAAAAAATGATTAAAAGATATGTTAAATGTAGTGTGCGGCCTTTTTTGGATCTGGATTTGAATCTTTAAATTGACAACTTTGAAAAAATTTGGAGACATTTTAATGTCATCTGGCCCAGTGGCCCTACTCTGCCATGTCCCACTTAAAATTTCCACTCAGAGAGGAGACTTGATGGGAAAATAGTTCTGTTTTTGTAACAGGAAGAAGAAATCTAGGCCACCAGCATAATCCTTTTTCTTAAATATAATTTTAAAACCAAGAATCATCACGTTTATGAGCGGCGTTAACAACATGTGAGAGAAAATCTAAGATAATAAATAGCAAAACCAACCTTAGAAGATAATTTAGCCAAACTCTTTTAAAAATTTATAATTCCTAATGATTGAAGGAGTTATATTCATGAAACTAAGAAGATATTAAGAGGAAGATAGAGGTAGGACAAGGTTATAGATCACAAACACTGTTGCTGAAATAAAAATTCAAAGAATTAAAATCAAAGAAACTTTCAGGGGAAACAGGAAAAAAATATGTGAAGACAAAGGAGACAGAGAACCAATTCAGACTATTAGGAATCCTAGAAAGGAGAAAATAAAGAAAAAAATACATGGAAGAGAATTTCACAGGGGTGAATGAAAGAGACCATTGAATGCCCAGCACAATGACTGACAGAAGAGACACCAAGATAATTCATAGTAAAATTTTAGAATATCAAGGAAAGGTGGAAGAGTGTAAATATTTTCATAGAGCAAAGAGAGAGAACCATATTGTTAATACAGATTTTGGCACCAGAAAACAAACACCAAAAAGTTTACCATTGTTCTTTAGCTTTGTGTAGGCAATGTTAGAAGTTTTAGGTTGAAAATTTGGTATATTGTAACCTATGGCTTCCTCCCCTTTTGCATCCTGTTTATCTTTGGGAAATTTAAAATTATTTCAATCTTCTATTTAAAATTTAAATTTATTAAATTTCTATTTAAAATTTGTTTAATTTATTTAGTAATTGTCTCATCCCCAATCTTTATCTATACTCCATAAATCTTATATAATTCTCACACTATCTCAACATTAGAGCTTTTGAAATTAAAATATCTTAACAGTATTGAAATAGTGATCTATTTTAAATTTTAGTGATAAATTTAAATTTAATAGTAGGAAATAGCAAAATAATAAATATGTGGATAAATGTTTGTTTTTATTTATATTTATGTATGCATAACATATATTTGAAAGCTTCATAGAGGTTACATACCATATTTCATCAACTCTAAGATGTTACTATAAGAAACACCATTATTTCATGAAATGTTAAAAACACTACAGATTAACTCACGACATTAAAAGGTGGATTTCAAAGATGTTAAATGTAGAAAAACATAGATCTTAGAATCAACAAAATATGTTTAGCAAATATATAATACTACTTAGTAGACTTAATTTCTTCAGTAGAGACTTCAGTTTTCTAATTCATGTTTTACTCGTAAAGGTTACAAATTAAGCTTTTTATCAAAACTGTGTATCTTCTGTTTGGAGATGGAAGTTCAGGTAACTATCATTAGAGATAAAGAATTTAAATATATCTGAATAAAAATATCTTTATAGATATATATACCAAGGTATTCACTATGGTCATCTCTATGTGAATGTAATTAGGGATATTTTTTTTAACGTTTTTTCTTTTGTGTCTTTATTTTATAATTTTATTATAAGCATTATAATTCCTGTTAATTTTTAAAATTGTAATTTTATTTAAGGAAAAGTGAAAGCAAGAGAAAATCTTTCGATTTGGAGTCTAAGATATACTATTTTAAAGAACTATGGTACAAATTACCCCTTTTTCTATATATGTTTACTGCTTTTGTTTTGAAGCTTTCTCAGTTTTGTGGGGGGGGCTTTGTTTTGTTTTTGTTTTGGAGGGGACAGGCATACATGTGGAAGAAGTGAGTATATACAGGGATTTAATTAAATGTTTCTACTGAGAATTATCAGAATTAATAGAACATAGTTCCATTGGATATTTAACCATGTACATCTAGCGAGGGAGTTTAGGAAAGGAAAACTTTGGTACATATAATTTATTATGGGTTTTTTTCCCACTATGTAACAGGTCTATAACCAAAACAGATGTGTGAAAGGTGACAGAAGAGGAGACCATTATTGGTCTCAGTTAGAATGCCCTGCCTTCTGCAGCTCTGTTTCAGAAGACCAAGAAGGTGACATACCACACTGCATATTTCTGGGGACTATACAGGAATCCGGGCATTCATTTCCATGTCTATTCAGATGGGACTGGAAACAACCATTCAGTTTTTTGAATCTCACTGAACAGTATGGATTTACTGTAATTATTCCAGTCATCATGCCCTTTAGTTGTCATTATCTTGCATATGTGTCAGAGGAAAATGTGCAAATATAGCAGTGACCGTAAAACTGACACACAGCATTTATTATTCCTAAAGAACAGTATATGTACTATTTTTCAGTATGATTATTATGGCTATGCTAGAACTATTTCTTGGAAACAAACCTTTTTACTGCTTTTGTGTGAATTTATTTAACAAAACTGTTTTGTCTTTTGTGTCTAAAGAAAGTTCCAGAGGTTAGGTATTTAATTGTAAATATGTGAGGAAACTTAATGAAGAATTCAAAATACAAGTAGAAAAAGCACAGGTATCTGGAAATTCAAATGTTAAGATACATGGAAAAATATTAAATCAATGAGTCAATTTTTGACAGCAGTAGCATTTTAAATTTCTAAAGACATCCTGTGTATATATATAAAATATGCAGCAGCAGCAATTTTTATAAGTGTTGTTCGACTCTATTAATATTAGATTGCATAGTCTCGGCCTTAATTCTACATTTATGTTATTTTGTAATTTTTTATTACTATTTTTAAAGAGCTAAAGAAGTTATACACTTCCACATTAATGCAATAAGGGTCTGCTAGAATGTTACTTCAAAAACATTTGAATTGTGTATTAATTCAAACTAATGTGTGTCAATATAATGTCTTGTGTAAGTCCAGTTGTATTGGTCTGTGAAGTCACTTTGTAAGGAAATACTTTTGGTACAGTTTTGTGTCCCAGGATATGTGTGTGTTTTTTAAACCTTTCTGTGAATATACAGTGAGTTTAATAAAGAGGATTTTTCCCCCCTATTGAATAGATGTTTCTTTTTCTTTTTTTTTTTTTTTTATTGAAAACTCCATAAAAGTTACCTTGGTAAAAACTATTACAATGTTAATGTATCTTTATAATTGGAAGTCATTTAACTGTATTATTGAAGAAACAAAATGACAATAATCAAATTATCCAAAGGAAAGATTAGATTTCTTTAAGGTGAAACTTGTTCTTACTGTTAAATGTGCTAAAAAGACAAAAGTTCCTTCTATATTATATTTTTGAATATGATATAATTACTTACATTCATTTTAAATGGGTGGGATTAATTCAATTATATTTTAGCATCTAATTTTCAAATATTTTTTAGTAAAAGTTTGAATTTCTGCATTTTTATACTGTTAAAATGATTTCAGTTATCTGCTAAACATTTTCATGGAATCACCTCCCCCTTCATGGTTATGTAATTATATTTATAAAATTACTTTTATACATGTTAATTTAAGATAGTTTGGATGTCCGTTGAAAACATAGTATGTACCTCTTTTGAGTTCAAAAAGAGGTTGCTACTTTTTAGCATGTATAATCATCCCTCAGATAAGACTCCCTGCTGATACCAAAATCTGAGACTAATCAAGCCCTTTATTTAAAATGGCATAGTATTTGCATATAACCTACACATACTCTCCCCTATACTTAAATCATCTCTGAATTACATATGATACCTAGAATGTAAATGCTACATTAAAAATTGTTATACTGTATTTCAGGAATAATGATGAGACGACAGGCCTATATGTGTTCAATACAGATATAACCATGATAGGCCTAACTACATGTCAGCAACAACATAACCTTAAATAGACTTTATAATGAGACATGTTATTAGAGATACAGATGGGATATTTTATATTTATAATGATAAGTCAATCTTCAGGAAAATATAAAAATTATAAACATACATGCACCTAATCACAGAGCACCAAATACATGAAGTACAAGCTGACAAAAACGAAGAAAATTTAATAATAGGTGGAGACTATATACCCCGTTTTCATTTTTTTCTTCATTTTTTTTCAATTACAGTTGACATACATTATTATATTAGTTTCAGGTTTGCAACACCATAATTAAATATTCATATAACTTACAAAGAAATTATTCCAGTAAGTCCAGTACCCATCTGACACCATACATAGTTATTACAATATTGACTATATTTCCTATGCTGTACCTTACATTCCCATTACTGTTTTTATAACTGGCAATTTGTACATCATCATCCTTTCCCCCTTTTCACCTTTCCTTCAACCTCCATCCCCTCTAGCAATCATCAAACTGTTTTCTGTTATCTATGAGTTTGTTTCCGTTTTGTTTGTTCATTTATTTTGATTTATTTTGATTTTTAGATTTTCAGATATAAGTGAAATCATGGTTTGTCTTTCTCTAACGTATTTCACTTAGCATCCATGTTGTCACAAAAAGAAAGATTTTATACTTTTTTGTGGTCGAGTAGTATTCCATCATATGTATGTACCACCTCTTTTTCATCCATTTGTCTATCATTGGGCACCTAGTTTGCCTCCATATCTTGGCTATTGTAAATAATGCTGCAATGAAAAAAAAGAATGTGTGTTATCTTTTCAAATTAGTGTTTTAGATTTCTTTGGGTAAATACCCAGCAGTGGAATTGCTGGGTCATATGGGAATTTTAATTTTTTGAGGAAACCATACAGTTTAAATAGTGGCTGCACCGATTTACAATCCCACAAATGTGCACAAAGGTTCCTTTTTCTTCACATCCTCACCAATACTTGATTTCTTAATGATAGGCATTCTGACAGGTGCGAGGTGATATCATTGTGGTTTTAATTAGCAATTAAATAGCCATTGGTGTTTTGATAGGGATTACATTGAATTGGAAGATTGCTTTGGGTAATTAACTATTTCCATGATTAGTGATGTTGAGCATCTTTTCATATGTGCATTGGCCATCTGTGTGTCCTTTTTGGAGAAATGTCTATTCAGGTCTTCTGCCCATTATTTAATAGGATTTTTTTTTTTTGGTATTGTATGAAATGAGTTTCTTATATATTTTGGATTTTAACCCTTATCAGACACATCATTAGTATCTTCTTCCATTCAGTAGGTTGTCTTTTTTTTTCTTTTGATCCCCTTTGTTGTGAAAAACTTTTTAGTTTAATGTACTCCCGTTTTTTTATTTTTTGTTTTGTTTTCCTTGTGCAAGGAAACATCAAAAAAATATTAGAGTGATGTCAAATGGTTTACTGCCTATGTTTTTTTTCTAGGAGTTTTATAGTTTTGGGTCTTACATGTAAGTCTGTTATCCATTTTTAGTTTATTCTTGTATATTGTGTGAAAAAGTGATCCAGTTTTGTTTTTTTTTGCATGTGTCTGTCTAGTTTTCCTAACACAATTTATTGAAGAGACTGCTCTTACCCCCATTGTATATTCTTGACTTTTTTTATTGTAAAGGAACCATATAAGCATAGGTTTATTTCTGGGCTCACTATTCTGTTCAATTGATCTGTGTGTCTGTTTTTATGTCAGTACCATGCTGCTTTGATTTCTATAACTTTGTAGTATAGCTTAATGCCAGGTAACATGGTACCTCCAACTTTGTTCCTCCTTCTGAAGATTGCTTTGGCTCTTTGGGGTCATCTGTGTTTCCTTATAAATTTTAGGATTATTTGTTCTAGTTCTGTGAAAAATGCCATTGGTGTTTTGATTGGGTTTGCATTGAATCTGTAGATTGCTTTCGGTAGTATGAACATTTTAATGATAATTCTTCCTATCCATGAGCACCATATAACCTTCCATTTATTTGTATCTTCTTTGTTTCATAACTTTTCAAGTACAAATCTTTTACCTACTTGGTTAAATTTTTTTCTAGGTATTTTATTTATTTTTTTGATGCAGTTGTAAAGGGTATTGTTTTCTTAATTTTTCTCTGGTAGTTCATTATTGGTGTATAAAAATGAAGCAGATCTCTTAATATTAATTTTGTATCCTGCTACTTTACTAAATTCATTTCTTAGTTCTAGTAGTTACTTTGGTGGAATCTTTAGGGTTCTCAATGTATAGTACCATGCTGTCTACAAATAATGAGTTTTCTTCATTTCCAATTTGGATGCTTTTTTTTTTTTTCCTGTGTGATTGCTGTGGCTGGGACTTCTAATACTATGTTGAGTGAAAGTGGACATCCTTGTCTTGTTCCCGATTTTAAAAAGTTTTCAGCTATTTGTTGAGTATGATGTTCACTGTGGGTTTGTCATAATACATTTATGATGTATTATGTATTATGCCTTTATTATGTTGAGGTATGTTCTCTGTACCCCACTTTGCTGAGAGTTTTTAATCATAAATAGATATTGTTGGATGCTTTTTCTGCATCGATATAATTATGTGGTTTTTATTTTTTATTTTGTTTATTGGTATATCACAGTAATAGATTTGTGGATATTGAACTAACATTACATTCCAGTATAAATCCCACTTGATCATGGTATATGATCTTTTAAAGGTATTGCCGAATTTGGTTTGCTAATATTCTGTTGAGGATATTTATATCTGTTCATTAGGGATTTGGGCCTATTTTTTTTTTGTAGTGTCTTTGGTTTTCATATCAGATATACCCCATTTTTTATAATAGAACAACTAGACATAAAACAACAACACAGTAGAAGACTTAAAACACTATAAGCCAACTAGACTTAACAGACATATAAAACATTCCACCCAATAGCAACAATTTACATTCTTCTCAAGTACACATGGGATAGACCATAGACTAGGCCATAAAACAAACCTCAACAAATTTAAAAGGACAGAAATAATACAAAATATGTTCTCTGATCACAATGCAATCAAATTTGAAGTAACGGAAACTCACAAATATGTAGAAATTAAACAGTACACGCCTAGATAATGAGTGAGTCATAGAGGAAATCAAAAGGAATTCAGAAAATACTTTGATACAAGTGGAAAGACAATATATCAAAAGTTATGGGATGGATGTATCTAAAGTAGTGCTTAGAAACTTATATCCGTAAATGACTACATTAAGAAAGATCTCAAATCAGTAACCTAATCTTTCACCTTGAAAACACTGAAAACAGGAGAAAACAACCTAAAGGAAACAGAAGGTCAAATGAACAGAATAAAGAGACTAGATATACAAGAGAAAAGCAATGAAACCAAAAGTTGGTTTTTAAGAAAGATCAATAAAATTAAACCTTTAGATAGAAGAAGAGATATATTAGAATAGAAAATACACTAGAATTAGAAGGGAAAGAGGTACATTGCTACTGACCTCACATAAAAAGGATTAGGTGCAAGCTACTGGAACTGACTCAAGAAGAAATAGACAACTTGAATAAACCTATAACAAGTGAAGAGATCAAATCAGTAATAAAAAAGAAAAACTACCCAGAGCAAAGCCCAGACCCAGAAGGATTTACCTCCAAATTCCCCCAAACACTTAGAGTTAATACCAATTCTTCATAAACTTTTCTAAAAAATTGGAATACTTCCCCAGTAGTACCCTGATAACAAAAACCAAAGACATTATCAGAAAACTACAAACTAGTATCTCTTATGAACATGTATGCAAAAATCCTCAAAATACTGACAAAATAAATCGAGCAACATATAAAGAAAATTATATACCCTGACCAAGTAAGATTTATCTAAGGAATGCAAGATTAACATCTTTTCAGGTTAACATCTGAAAAGCAATTGATGAATATAGCATGTCAATATGATTTTTTTTAAGAATCACGTGATCTAGTGCATAGATGCAGAAACACATTTAACGAAATCTAACCCCACATTGTAATTTGAAAAAACACACTAGTAATAGAACACCACTTCTTCAGCCTGATAAAGTTCATCTGTGAAAAACCCAGAGCTAACATACTTGATGGTGAGACTGGATGCTTTTTCTTTAAGACCAGAAAAAAAATGGGACATCTGTTCTTAACACTTTTACTCAACATTATATTGGAGTTCCAGCCAGGGCAGTTAAGCAAGAAAAAGAAATAAAAGTCATCCAGATTAGAAAGGAAGAAGTGGAATTATCTCTTTATATATAATATAATCTTATATATAAAAAACCCTAAAGAATTCATTAAAAAATCACTAGAACTAATAAATGAACTCAGCAAGGTTGCAGGTACAAGATCAATATACAAAATCAGTTCAGTTTCCATATACATGTAATGAAAAATCCAAAAATGAAATTATGAAAATCTCATTCACAATAGCATCAAAAAGAATAAAGTAATTTAACAAAAGAAATATAAAACTTGTAGTCTGAAAATTATATAACATTGTTGAAAGAAATTAAAGATTGAAAAAACAGATTCATGAGTTGGAAGACTTGACATTGTTAAGATGGAAATACGCCTAAAATTAATCTACCGATTCAACACACTCCTAATCAGAATCTAGCTGACTTCTTTGTTCAAAGTAAGGAATCGATTCTACAATTCATGTGGAATTGCAAGCAACACAGAATAGCTGAAATGATACAGAAAAATGAACAAAAAAGGACTCACACTTCATAGTTTCACAATTTACTAGAAAGCAACAGTAATCAAAGCAGTGTGATACTGGCACAAAGATAGGCATATAAGTGAATGGAGGAGGATGAGAGTTCAGAAACAAACCTATGCTTCTAAGGTCAATTGTTTTCAAGGGTGTCAAGACCAACCAAAGGGGAAACAATAGTCTTTTTGATGAATGGTGCTGAGACAACCATATGCAAAAATATTAGGCCTGGATCCTTACCTCACACCATGTATGAAAGTAAACTCAAAATGCAGTAAAGACCTAAATGTAAAAGCAAAAATTATAAACTCCTAGAAGAAAACCTGGGTAAATCTTAATGATCTAGATTTGGCAAAGAATTCTTAGATATGACACCAAAAGCAAGATCAACAAAATGAAATGAGATAAATTGGACCATCAAAATTAGACACTTTTTTTTTTTTTTTTTTTTTTTTGCCTCAAAGGATACTCTCAATGTGAAATGACAACCAGCAGGAGGGGAGAAAATATTAACAAATCATATATCTGATAAGTGACATATCTAGAATATGTGAAGAACCATTACAACTCAAGACTAAAAATTCAAATCAAAATATTGTATTATCGGCTTAAAAAAAAAGACGCAAAGATCAGTGGAACAAAACAGCTCAGAAATAAATCCACACAGATGGTCAATCAATTCATGACAAAAATGCTAAGAATATACAATGGAGAAAGGACAGTCTCTTTAAAAAATGGTGTTGGGCGAACTGGACAGCTGCTTTGCAAAAGAATGAAACTGTACCATTCTCTTTCACCATTCAAAAAATTAACTCGAATGGATTAAAAACTCGGACCTAAGACCTGCGACTGTATAACTCCTAGAAGAAAACATAGGCAGTAAGCTCCTTGACTCGGTGATGATTTTTTGGATCTGACTCCAAAGGCAAAGACAACAAAAGCTAAAGTAACAAGTGAGACTACATCAAACTAAAAAGCTGCACAGCAAAGGAAAACAATATGAAAAGGCAACATACCAAATGGGAGAAAATATTTGCAAATGTATATCTAATAAGGGGTTAATGTCCAAAATATATAAAGAACACATACAACTCAGTGTCAAAAGGGATGGAAGGAGGAAAGAAGAAAGAAAAAAAAATCTGTTTAAAAAATGGGCAGAAGATCTGAATAGACATTTTACCATAGAAGACCTACAGATGGCCAACAGGTAGGTGAAAAAGGTGTTCAACAACACTAATCATGCAAATCAAAACCACAATAAGATGCTCTCTCACACCTGTTAGAATAGCTATTATCAAAAAGACAAGTACTGGTGAGGATGTGGAAATAAAGGGAACCGTTGTGCACAGTTGCAACAGCCACTGTGGGAAACAGTATGGAGGGGCCTCAAAAACTTAGAACTGCCATATGATCCAGCAATTCCATTTCTGGGTGCTTTTTCAAAGAAAACAAAATATTAAAAGATATACACACTCCCAAGTTCATTGAAGCATTATAATACACACACACAAATGGAATACTATGCAGCCATAAAAAATGAAATTGTGCCATTTACAACAACATGAATGGACCATTAAGGCATTGTGTTAAGTGAGATAAGTCAGAGAAAGAATTATATAATCTCACATGTGGAATCTAAAAAAATCATCGATGCAGAGAACAGATTGGTGGTGCCAGAGGTGGGGAGTGAGAGGTGGGTGAAATAGGTGAAGGGGTAAAAAAGTACAAACTTTCAGTTATAAAATAAATATAGAGCTTATAATGTACAACATGATGACTATAGTTAATAAATGTACTGCATATCTGAAAGTTGCTATGACAGATTTTAAAAGTTCTTATCACAAGAAAAAAATTTTGTAACTATGGTAATGTTGACAAAACTTATTGGTGATCATTTCACAATATATAACAATAATAAATTATGTTATATACCTGAAACTAATATAATGTATGTCAATTATACCTCAGTTAAAAGAAACAAAAATTTTAAAAATCCTAAAAAAATTCTATCTAATAGTCCTAAAAAAGAAGAAAACCTAATTTGGGGAGTAATCTGAATAAAGGGGAAAATGAGAAAAATCCAAAAGAAATAAGAGCCAATAAGATGATTTAATGACATTTTTAGTCAGGAATCTGAAGGTCATGAAGCCAAGCCCTCCCCAGAAAACAATGATTTTTTGACTCTGAATAAGAGTGAAGAAATGATTTGAGCCTTATTATGAGTAAAGAATGGAGTCAGGCTCATAAAGCTTTCTAGACACAGATAACTAACTACACCATAATATCCCTAAAACATTTATTTTTGTGTTTCAAACCAGCACCCAGAGCTTTTTCTCAGGAGATGAGATGCAGATCCACATTTTGCCAAGAATGCTTCTTAAAGAATTTTCTTATTGTATATTTTATGTTAATAATATGGTAATATATACATAAAAATATGAAACAAGCATCCATTTAATAGCTGACTACAAGGTCAAGAGCACTGCTCTAAAGGTACCAACGTGCCCTCTGATGGCTCATCTCTCTTCTTCTGGAGGTACTACCATCCTGCCTTGTTTCTCTCTTGCTTGTCTTTATAATTTTACCACCTGCTATGCATATGTAAACAACATAGTTTAGTTCTGGCATTTTTGAACTTAACATAAATTTTAAAATCATACTGTAATGGAAGTCTTCTCTAACTTGCTTCTTACACTCAAACGTGCTTGTGAGATTCCTTCACATCAACGTGCGTATCGGTAGTTCTCCACGTTCGCTGCAGCTTAGGATTCTGTTTTGTGTATGTGCCACAATTGATCCATTTTACTTTAATGATCATTCGACTGTTAGAAACAATACTGCTGGAACATTGCAATAAGTCTCCTGGTGCACATGTGCCAGATCTTCTCGGTTATATATCTAGGGATGTGATTGATGGGTTTAGGGTATGTACCTATTCAAATGTAGAGAGTAATGAATGCTGTTCTGAAAACTGTTCTCCAAAGCGGTTGTGCTAGTTCAAACTCCCTCCAGCTGTGTATTAGAGTTTCTCTCCACATTCACACTAACGTGGTATTGTTGGATTTTTAAATTTTTGTCAAATATGGTGGTATGCAGTGGTATCTGTATTGGATATTAATTAGTTAGGTATTAGTCTGCACTTCCATGAATACTAATGAAGTTGAGCTATTTTTTTATTGCCCATTTGTTTCTTCTTTTATGGCATTGCAGATTCTGGTCTTTTGTCCATTTTTCAGTGGATTGTCTTTTTCTTGATTTGTTGTTGATTTATTAAATTCCTCTATCGATTCTTTATGAATTTTATGTTGCAGACATGTGAGAGGGCCTGGAAGCACCAGGGAACGCTTCAGAGAAAAGGTGAGGATTGCAGAGGGTGGAGTTGAAGTTCTCCAGGCCTGAAGAAAAGTCCACACAGAGGGGACAGTTTATGCAAAAGTGATATTGCTGGAGGGCCTCCAATAAAAATAACTAGAAAAAGGGAAAAAGAAGAACTGCTTTCCTTCCTTAGTCCTCCTCAAGCAGATTAGATTTGTTTCTCGAGTTAACATTCTTATTTGTGAAGACTAGTTTTAATGTGGATGAAACAAATTCATGTGTTTCTGCAGCTTGGGCTTTAGTTCTGCACTGCGCCTTTGAGGCTCATCTTAGATAAAGTACAACATATCTCTGGGCGAGGGGGGCAAATTGGAGGAAACCATCCCCTAAGAAAAATTGTTTTCATTGTCCAGACTTGCTCCCTTTCAAATTTTAAAGTGTCTTAAAGAAACATGTAAATCCCCAACCTAATGAGGTTATTCATAATGAATCTTTCCTTCAGAAGACAATTTATTTGTTTCTCCCTGGGAATCTTTTAGGACAGCACTTCAAAGCTTAAAATGGATTTTCCTTTTATTTGTTATCTCTGCAGTTGACAGATCTTTCTGGCTAAGCAGTGATTTGGCAATGCTTGGTTTTTAATTCCAGCTTTAAAAGTACAGTTAAGGAAAACTAATTCTAAAGCAGCATACCCTTGAAACCTTATTTGGCCCCTCATTACCTCATTCATGAGGGTGGGAAGCACTCTGGCTGGAGTGCTTTGGCACAGGCAGAGAGTGACTCTTATTTTGCTCACTGACTGACCAGGCTTCAGAGTAGGGTGGAGAAGGACCGAAAATAGTAATTTCTTGGCTCCCATTGGTCAAGCGGGAGTGCCTCTCTAAAATGGGTCCATGTACAAGCGAGAAGGATAAACAAGCTGCTGGAGGTTGACCTTAGCAGTTACAGTGAGTATGATGTTAAAGGCCCAGGGAAAATGTGACAGAAGTTTAGATTTATTCAAGTTGTTTACACTTATAAAAAGATAAAGCCAAAGTGTACTCCTCTTCAAAGTTTGAGTTTTCAACTTGTTTCCAAGTTGGCATTCCCAGATCCCAGTTCTCACCTAAACTGAATGCCACTTTCCCACCTATATATTAGATATGTTATTTGGTCAATGTCTATGTGCTTTCTTTCACTCATTCAACCAATGTTATTAAACAAGTAACATGCCAAGCCCTGCACCAGGTATAGGGCTGAAGTATGAATAAGACGAATAAAGGTTTTCTTCAACAAAACTTTATTCAAAACTAATCAATTGTGTTGGAGGTCAGGATAGATGTAATATTTGGGAAGGATTAATGATTGCAGGAGGCCGTGAGGGGCCCTGGGGGGCTGGTAACGATTTGCTTCATGACCTGAGTGCTTATTGTGCATTATCTTTATGAATATTCATAAATCACTTATGATTTATGTACTCTTTTTGTAATAATGCTATACTCTGATAAAATTTACATTAGGAAACCATAATCTACAAATATTTATTTTCAAAAACCTTTGTGAAATCGGAATCCCTAGTTCTAAAGGAGAAGATTCTTTTGAGTTGAAACACATTGGAACTGAGTTCTGGTGCATTTTTTTCTAATGTTTTCCCTATTTCTCCCAGAAATCCTGGCACCACTTTGCCCCCAAACAATCATTTGGAAAGCATAACCTCAGAATATTTAGGGAGTATTTTGTTATTATACTTTTTAATGTTAGAGGAAAACATGTGAGAGTGTAATAGAAAACTAAGGCACTTTCCTCCTTGCCCCCATCAGCATTCTCTGAATTTGGAATTCTTGTCTCACCTTGTATTTTCCATTCGTTAAAACATATTAGCAACTTTTATCTGCCCATGGCTTATTATTTATGCTGCTGTAGTCTTTTTAACTAAATGTTCAAAGATGTCAATAACGCTTTGATGATGGCTGTGTTTGAGCAGGCCCTCCTCTGCTCTGCACTTTTTAAATGAGCTGTGACCAGGCCAGAGCATTTAAATAGAATGTCGCGCAGTGGTGCGGTGTGGTGTTGTGTTCTTACTTAGCTCCTGAGGATGCATTTAAAAGTGATTACATCTGAGAAGCCTGAGCCAAGGAAAGTTCATGCAAATATCGGCTTCATCAACAACTAAACAACAAGTCTCTAACACTTAATCAACTTTTTTTAATAATATAAACTTCAGAAAGTTATCAAAATGCATGAAGTAATAACAGGAGACTTGTCTTGAGTAGTTATGACTTACTTACAGCAATTCAATTCTTGCTTTTTGATTTTATTATTTGCATTGATGTTTACTAATGTTTTAGCCTTTATAAACGTTTGTGTTAAACAAACATAGTGTGGCTTTCAGTTCATTTTAGGTCTCTTAAGTGACCATATAATTTATTTTCCAAACCCAAGGCACTTTTGAAGATGAAAGGAGACACTAAAAATAATAGTGTTAACGGATCCACACTAGGAGTAACCGGGAATTGGCCAGGCAAATCAGGACACTTGGTCACCCTACTATCTTTAGATAAGAGGAAAACAAAAACAAAAACAAAAAACTGCTATCTAGTGTTCCTTAACACAAGAAGGCTGTGATGTGTCTTATGAAGAAAATCTGTGTGCTAGTTAAGGCAAGAGTTACAGTGGTTTGGCCATGAGTTCAATGTTATTGAATCAATAATATATTAAATAAGGTATCTTAATAGAAACACATAAAACAGGGTTATGTATTGATTAGGTGACAAAACCATTGTGACCAAAGTGTTTCAGGAGCCTACCCATATTTCCCCTAGGAGCAATTCTCAGTATTCGCTAATTCAGTGGTCAGAGCAACTTTATAGAACATACTACACTAAATAATGAGAATTGATTGTATTCAAATACTTAAACTATTGTTTGGATTGTACAACCTGAAGTACTAGAAAAATTAATTTGCTTATGAATACTGTTCTAATGAATATGGCCCAAGGTTGTGCTAAAACTGAATAACTTATAATCATCTATCTCCTGCCTATATAAAACATTTTCTTGATTCCAGAATAATCAATTCTCATTCAATAAATAAATGATGAATTACAATGTAGTTTGATGTGGCTTACACATATGTAGATGTTATTGCCTCAACTATTATACCTCTCTTGGAAAGAAAACTCAAAGAGTCAATTTTTGTTATTTATTATGAAGAAGAAATGTATTCAAAACCATACCATAAGTGTGACAGCAAGAAATTCTCAAATGTAGTATTTGGCCTATAGTTAGCTATAGAAAGCATTAAGAACTAAAACATCTGAAAAAAAGTAATGGATATAGTAACCCAGCAATTGTACTTCCAGGTATTTATCCAAAGAAAATTAAAACTAATTCACAAAGATCTATGTACCCTTATGTTCATGGCAGCACTATTTACAATAGCCAAGATATGGAAGCAACCTAAATGCCCATCAACAGACAACTGGATAAAAGAAGTTATGGTTCATGTATACAACGGACTATTACTCAGCCATTAAAAAAATGAAATCCTACCATTTGCAACAACGCGGATGGGCCTAAAAGTTAGGCTGAGTGAAGTCAGAGAAAGATAAATACCATATGATTTCACTTATATGCAGATCTAAGGAACAAAATGAACAAACTAATCAAAAGCAGACTACAAATATAGAGGATAATCTAGCGACGGGCAGAGGGAAGGGGTGTTGGGGAAGGGTTTAAGAAGTACAAATTAGTAGTTATAGATGGTCACAGGGTGGGGAGCACAGCATAGGGAATGCAGGTAGCATTCATGTAATGGCCAGGTGGAGAGCCAGAGGAGAGAAAGAGCAATTAGGGGGATCATTTTATAAACTATATAAATGTCTAACCAATGTACTATATACTTGAAACTAATAATAAAATTTTAAAAAAAATGGATATGGAATTAGTCACTAATTTCACCTTTTTGAGGAATAAGATATTCATTAAATTGCCTGATGATCTGAGTTTATTTTCGTAGAGTTATTAATCCTCCCAAACAGGTCCCCAACCACCAGGCCACGGCCCAGTAGTATAGTCCATGGCCTGTTAGGAACCAGTCCGCATAGCAGGAGATGAGCAGCGAGCAAGCGAGCAAAGCTTCATTTGTATTTGTAGCCACTTCCCAGAGATAGCATCACTGCTCCACCTCAGATCATTAGACATTAGATTCTCATAGGAGCATCAGTCCCTGGTGCCAAAAAGATTGGGAGTTGCTGATCCCAAAGGTTTCATTGAATTGTCCTAAACTAAATTTCTTTACAATGTAGAAGATTAAATCTCCCACACAATAAGCTCAGCTATTGTCTTCTCTTAGGGAGCAGGAGAAAGAAAACTAGACTAGAAGTCAAGAGCTCAGTGTTCTATTCCCAATGATCACATTTAGAGTCATTCTGATTAAGCATACATGTACCTGCTTGATAGCCGCTTCTTTATATTATTTGGAAAAACTACAACAGGGGGTCAGCTTCCCACATCAGCTGGCACAACAGAAGAATGACTACAAATTGTTGCAATGCTGAAGTAGTAAATAACAATAATAATTATGAATATCCTTCATTTACTGTGTGCCAGGCACTGTACTAAGCAATTACATGTGATAACTCGACTAGTTCTCCTAACAGCCACATGAGGCAGTCCCATTTTCAGAGGAGGAAATGAAGAATGGAGAGGCTTATTGACTTGTCCACTATCATTCTGCTAGGGAGGTGAGGGTACCTGATTTTGAACAATACATTAATTCTTTTGCATGAACTCAAACACCCTTTTTTTCATGGGTGAGTTCAGGCCTGATTTTAATTTTTCAACGTTTTGAAATGCTCAGGTGATAATTTAAAATATATTAAGAAACACACTCCTGATCAATATAGTGAACTTTTCTTCCGGCATCTCTCAATGAAGATTAAAATAATGGCTATAATCATTAATAATGTCACCAAATCAATCAATTGATTAAAAATATCTAAGTCTTGGTGGGAGGAGAAAGAAAGATGGCTGTAGTCAGGCTCCCCACCCAACACCCTCAGCAGCTTCCAAGTGGAAGTGACTCAACGCTTCCCCCATGTGCCGGGTGTGCATGCGCGGGCTCCTATAACTTGGCAGTGTGCCACTACGGTTTGACCTGTGTATATAAAGCACTGCTGCCTTACAAGGCTGGCTGTACCCTTTCTGGAATAAAGAGCTATGTTGCAGTTGCCTACAGCTCCCTGCTTTCCTCCCAACTGCCCGAGCCCCTTACCCCTTACCTCGGTACCCTGAATCTGCAGCAATACATTTGGTGTAGTTGGCAGTATTTCCAGGTAAGGGAGCCGTCTGCCCCACCAAAGGATGGGAGGGACATGTGGCCCCTACAGAGCACGTGGTATTTGTGGGGGAAGGATTGGTGACTTGGACTCCATCTAAGCCTCGAGGGGCAGCTGATGGGTCCCCAACAAGTATTGAGAAGGCGCTCTACTCCCTGAGGAGCAGCTGCTGGAAAAAGCATGAGCTGAAGCCAGCTGAGTGTGCTGGGTGCGCTTAACAGCTTTGAAGCAGAATATGGACAAAGCTCTAGCAGAGGCCATGCAATTACAGAAGCTTTGGCAAAAGGCAGATGCCTCGGACGCAAGAGTACAACTGGAAGCTGAGCTCCAAAAGAGTCCACCCTCCGAGTCACCGTCAGAGGTGGAGGAAGATGTTCCTGAAGAAGTCTACCTGCAAGTACAGCCCATAATACATCAAAAGGAAAGCATGAACAGCCCCTGGGTCTGGGTGAGGTGCAAGCTGGTGGCCCCATGGTGACAGAATTACCACATACACCCCATATACACCCATGGAATTGCAGGATTTGGGGAAACATGTTGGCAGCAACCTGGTGAACTATTGCCGGCCTGGTTGCTATGCCTTTGGAACGAGGGCCTGACAGTATCTCATGCTCCCCTGACATTGTGGAGAAATTGGCATCCATAACTCTACAGCCCTCATTACAGCAGCATCTACAGAACAGTCGCTGTTTGGCTCAAGGTCAGGGGATCACACCCTGATGGAATGGCTTACTGCTGCTGTGCAGACAGTTTAGAATGACACCAAAGAACTCCCGGACTACATGAGGAAATGGCAAACGTATGGTGAATTGGTGAGATCATTCACGAACTGGGCATGTGACAAGCTATGTTTAATTTGAATAGGCGGGGACCGGAAGATGAATGGTTTACAACTGGCATGTGGGACCTAGTGTTAGGGACCACCCCCTCCACTACGTTTGGCTCGTTGGTTGCTATCCTGGCTCCCTATATGAGGAAACATATACATGAAGTGACTACAGCAGTGGCTGCTTTGGGGGATGTAGAGGGGAGACTCCATGAGGCAGGGGGCAGGAATGTCCATGCTCAGACAACCAACGGCTGAGAAGAAAAAGACCCTGTGCAGGATCCTGTTCAGGTGACCAGAATGCAAATTTGGACAGCAGGAGCTGATCAAAACAAGACAGAACGCCAGCCTAATTCAATGTTATTAGATTTGTGGCATCAGTTGAAACTTGAACAGCAATTCAGGCGTGGACAAAAGCGTCCCACTGAAAGAGCTAGGCTGGTGGCCTTGAAGGACTTTTTGAAACCCTATATGATTAGGGAGAAGGCTGAGGTCCCCATTTGGAAGGGATAGGTGGAGACTGGAAGCCACACATGGAATTGGCAATCCACTGATCCCCAAACAACGTGCAAAGAGACCTAGCACTGGTGGATCCTGGGGCTGACTGCAGTCTTATCTGTGGAAATCCAGAAAGATTCCTTAGACCAGCTGCCTATATAAATGGCTATGGGGTGAGATTATTAAGACCAAAGCTGTGACTTCGCCCCTTGGAATAGGATGTTTGCCCCCATGTCTATGTACATTTTATGTTTCTCCAGTGGCAGAATATATCTAAGGGTGGATGTGTCGCAAAGGCTCAATCTGCAGGCTTCTGCTGGCAAATTTCATTTACGAATCTGGGTGGTGAAGCCTGTGGTGCAGGGACATACACATCACTCGCCACAGAAAGAGCCAGAACAGAGGCACATTGTCAATGTTAGGCAATATCGCTTGCCTGATGGTCACGATGAAATCGGGGCTATGATTCACGAATCGGAGAAAGCTCAGATTGTGTGCCCCACACTAAGTCCTTATGGTGCCCTTGTGTGGCCAGTGAAGAAACATGACGGCTCGTGGAGGATGGCTGTGAACTAATGGGAATCGAATTAAGTGACTCCCCCACTGCACGCAGCGGTGCCATCTATCCGTGACCTAATGGATCAACTGACTACAAGGCTGGGAACGTATCACTATGTCTTGCTTTTGGCGAACACTTTTTTTCTCCATAGATTTAGCTCCTGAAAGACCACTTGGCCTTCATGAAGGAAGGAAGACAATGGACTTTTCTGGTACTGCCCCAAGTCTATTAACATAGCCCAGCAACTTGCCATGGGTTGGCGGCCCAGGATTTTGCAACCTGGACCTGAATGGCCACAGTGGAATTGTTTCATTATGTTGATGATGCCATGCGAACCTGCTTTCCTTACAGGTCTGGAAGAAGCAGTGCCGGCACTGTTGCAGCTCCTGAAAACATGTGGTGGCAGTACATACAACTGAGGTTCAGGGACCTGGCTTATCTGTCAAATTCTTGGGTTTGTCTGGTTGGGTAAGACAAAAGTTATTCCTGATGCTATTATTGATAAGAGACAAGCATATCCATGAGGCACTACAGTTAAAGAATTGCAAGTTATGTGGGCCTTTTTGGGTATTGGAGAGTGTTTGTGCCCCACCTAGAATAGCTAACATGGCCATTGTATGGGCTGATCAAAGAGGGAGCTACTTGGGACTGGAACGAAACAGTAGAGAAGGCATTTACTCCCACCAAGTGGGCAATGCAACAAGCTCAAGCCCTACAGGTAACAGATCCAGGTAAACCCTTTGAACTGGTTGTGTACATAACAGAAGAAAGATATGGCTGGGGCCTAGGGCAACATTCGAAATGAACTAGGGCTCCGGTGGTTTTTCGGTCCCAATTATGGAAAGGCGCAGAGAGCTGGTGCTCCCTCATAGAGAAGCAATTAGCGACTGTATACACAGCCTTGCAGGCCACTGAGGCAGTGACTGGCTTACCCAAAGTGCAGGTGCACACCATTTGTCCTACACGAGGTTGGTTACAAACATGGGTACGGGCCTCCAAAACAGGGGTCACCCAAACTCCTACCCTGATGAAATGGCGTGCCTATCTGGAACAACGGAGTATTGTCACTGAGAGCCCTCTGGCCACAGTGTTACAGATGGTTTTAGGCCCAATTGAGTTTACCCACTGTCGATATGCTGGATGCTGCAGTTCCTGCAGATTTAGAGTGTTCCCCCACAAAGAAGGCAAGGTGCCTGAACCCACTGATGTGTGGTACACAGATGGGTACAATAGTGGGCAGGGAGCAAAGTGGGTTGCTATAGGGGTGCAACCAGCTACCAACTATATTTGATATGATACAGGTATGGGCCAAAGTAGTCAATGAGCTGAACTGTGGGCTGTATGGATGGTTAAGGCCCATGAAGATGGCCCCTCGACTATATGCACCGACACCTGGGCAGTGTTCAAAGGCTTAGCATTGTGGTTGTCCACGTCAAAATGGCAAAACTGGCTTGTGGGTCATAGACCCTCATGGGAACAAGCCATGTGGCAAGACCTATGGGAGACAGGACAAGGAAAGGATGTAACTGTTTATCACAATATGGGTCACATCCCCTTGGTGACTCTAAGAAATGATGAGGCAGGTGTGCTCTTGCGTGTGCAATGGCTGGAAAAGGCTCCTGCCACTGACGTGGCACACTGGCTCCACAAACGATTGCAGCACGGAGGCACTAACACTGTGTGGACAGTGCAGCAACGATGGAACCATCTTCTGAAGTGGGAAGATGTCACAGACGCCCATGCCAGGTGTCCAGTGTGCAGACGGGATACACCACACCCTCGCTGCATGAAGTGGGAGCACGTGCGAATAACAGGGGGAAGGGCCCCATTAACCATGTGGCCCACAGATTACATAGGACTGCTTCCAAAAGCTCAAGGGGCATCTTATGCACTTATGGCAGTGCACACGGCTACTGGATTGCTTTTTTGCATGGCCCTGTGCAGCCACAGATCAAAAACATACTATTCAAGCTCTCGAATGCTGATATGCCTTTTACGGTAGACGTTAGTAGTAGAAAGTGACCAGACATGAGGTCCAAACGTGGGCCAAGCAAATGAACATTCAGTGGAAACTGCATGCCCTGTAAAATCCCCAGGCAGCAGGCATGATTGAGCTGTACCATGGGCTGTTGAATCAGCACCTACGAGTAACCATCAACCCCCTGGGACTGTGAGGTTGGGTGTGTCACCTGTGGGACATGTTGTGGAGCCTGAATGAGTGACCTTGAGCTGGAGGACCCTCTCTGGTAGAGCTGTAATTACATAGGGCCATGGCCCCAATTCAATTATGGGTCACTACCTGGTAACATACTCCTACCTGCCCCTACTTGTCTGAAAAGGGAAGATACAGTGCAAAAGATTTGGCCATGGAAAATAAAGGCCCCACCTTGCCAGTGGGTCGGCCTAATAGCCCCACGGGGCAAGGGGCTAGAGGTGAACTTACAGGTATTCCTTGGGTAATGGCTGATTGGCTACCACAAATAACTGTGAGATGTCCCACCAGAGAGACAGATGAAGAAGAAAGTATCATCCTAAGGGGACCTTTGCGTTTTCACTGTGGCCTGCCATGAATTCTCTCCCATCACGTCATGCTGACACAGTATGATCAGTGCCGTGAGGGGGCCGGGTCTGGTACCGGCAGCCAGGCCGCTCCCCCTCAGCGGCAACGATCTTATCACAAGATAAGACACTAGCTCACGTCTTGCCTGATGGAAAAGACTTACCTGTGTTGATTCCGTTGTCCTCCCTTTCTTTCCGACTGTGAGCCGCTTCAGGCGAATACGAATACCATGGTTGATTGGCACGTACCTATGCCACAGTCGCAAATGTCTCACGCTGTTGGGTTTGCAGTTTCCTGTCAGAGCCTCTGCAGGATTGCCCTGGCATATACATGCAGCTGATGTCACAGCATGGAATCGGCTGACCCACTGGGGACCCCAGTCACCCGACTGGACCATCATCCATACTTTAGTGGATACGCAACGAAGAACTCAGCATGGACTGGATAAACCCTTACTGGGGTACCTGGTACATGATGAATGGTCATGGCTGACTAGCGAAGGGGTGAAGGTAACTGGGGATGTGCCCCATTGTGTTGAAAGAAAGATGGGGTCCCGACCATTAGGGTGGGTGCCATGTCCTCTATGCCAAAACATACTACTGTCTCATCCACCACGCATTGGTGGACAGGACAAAGGCATGCCGGCACCTACGCAACCATGATTTTCCCCCAGGAAGCCTATGGGGCCCATGGGTGGCCCTATAGTCCCTCGAATTGGACAGGCCGCTGTACTTGTGGACGCCCATGTTTGCCAGCAACTGTGTGGCAGATGCTCCCACGGTGCCCCACAAGTTGGGATGTGTGTTATTCACAACATGTCGTACTAAACAAAACCCCATGGTGGCATTAAGCCTTAGCCATCTTTCTGCCTGCGGCAGTTAACATGGTAGTTGAAATGCAAGTGACAGCTTTGGCAGAATATACTGCTCGAGCCTTGGATTATACTCATAAAGCCCTCAGTCAGGTAACTGATGAAGTAGATCAAATTAGGAAAGTAGTATTGCAGTCTTATGGCCTTAGACATCTTAACTGTTGCCTATTGGGGCACTTGTGCTGTTCTGCACACTAAATGTTGCATCTACATCTCAGACCACTGGCACAACATCTCACAAGCCTTCGCAGGTCTCTCTCAAGAAATGCAGGAAGCCCAGCGGCTAACTGGGGATTCTCTGCAGGAGTGATGGGCAGGCCTAATGTCCACTTGGCACTGGGGCTTAGCTCTCCTAGGAGGTGGAGCCTGCTTCCTAGTGGCATGTTGTTGTTCCCTGTATTGTTGTGGCATGTGGGAATAGAGCTCTGCCCTTCAGCAGAGATCACTTGCCAAGCCTCCATAGGTGTATAGGAGGAACTCTGAAGGTGTGGAGTGCGCGGAGAAAGAAAGATGGATACCGTCAGGCTCCCTCCCGACACCCTTAGCAGCTTCTGAGCGGAAGTGAGTCAGCATTTCTCCCCATAGGGAACCGCGTGCCGGGTGTGCATGTGCGGGCTCCTATAACTTGGCAGTGTGCCACTACAGTGTGACCTGTGTATATAAAGGCGCTGCTGCCCTACAAGGCTGGCTGTGCCCTTGCTGGAATAAAAAGCTATGTCGCAGTTGCCTACGGCTCCCTCATTTTCTTCCAACTGCCTGAGCCTCATACCCTTTACCTTGGTACCCCGAATCTGCAGCAACCCACTTTGGTTCAGAGATACTGAGATTTTGAATATTTACATATAGTGTTAAAAAACTTTCATGGTCAAAGCTTTTTTAAAAAGAAAGGGTTTATTAGGCCATTGCTAGCAAGAAAAAAAATGGGTCGTGGGGCATGCAGTCTGGACCATCAGCGGCACAGCTACTCAGAGGAGACAATTATATCTGCAATCCTGGAGATGACACTCTTATGAAAACAGTTGGGAAGAAAGATAAAAGTTGTTTTGAAATAATTTACATTGATCATAAAGGGGATGGTAGAAGGCAAAGTGAGGCTATTTCAGGGAGAGATGTTGGGTCCGAAAGGAAGAGGGGTTGGCTCCTGTGGACTTGTTAGACATGAGCAACAGGGTTAACAAATGAACCAAGGCCCAGCTCTGTAACCATAGAAACTTCCCTTGAAGACCTTCCTTAAGGACCTCCCAGAAACACCTCCCTTTTAGGGTTATTAATTAGCCCAAATCCTAGAGCACAAAAGCCATAAAAGCTGCTGGCTAAAGCAGTTGCAAACACATGTGCAGAAAGTGCTGCCCATAGCTTAATCTTCATTGTACCACCATTATAATATCATGACTATGCCTGGAAGTTCATGAATCTAATGATAACAGACTGAATTCTGGGTAAGCACATGCACAGTAGGCAAAGTTATACAGCAGCCATCAGTCAAGGTGACCTCACATACGGATCATGTAGGCCTTCCCATCACCCATCAGGCCCCAAATATAAACAGACCTTCCCATCTCCGCATTGTTGCAGCATTCCTGGCTAGAAACTCGCCTCTCCCTTGGGGTGGACTATCTTATCTCTTCACCTCCTAAATTCCACAGAACTGCAGCCTTTCCTAGTATGGCCTGTCTCCTAAAATGTACTTTCAATAAATCTTACTTTTTCTCAGTCTCGCCGACCTGTAATTCTTCACTGCATCAGTGGGGACAAATCCAGGAACAATAACTCCTCTTGCCTCATACCGCTGGGGTGACCCAGGATTTCACCTCACCCCACAGTGACAGATTGGCTGTGGGCAACAGATTGGAAAATTCAAGTGTAAGCAAGTAGTAGAAAATTCAAGTGTAAGCAATAGTAGAAGCTTCAGGCCTTCTCTCTAGATAATCTGGAAACAATCAACTGGAAATTAATTCTCATACATTCAGGAATGCAAGCGCTCTTTTGTTTTTTGCCTGCAGTTGTGAACTGACTGCCCTCTCCTGTCTCTTCCTTCCACCCTCCAACCTGCTGTAACTTAATTTAGGATGTCTCTCTTTGTCAATAGAAAATGGGATATTGCAAATAAGTATGTTAAGGAAAACTGAAGAGGCGATTGTTTTTTTCTTTCAGTCTATTTGAGCAAAGCCTTTAACAAGACAGGAAAAGTAGCTGCAAATTTTCAAGTCTGGGGACTCATGGAGTTCTGCAGGTGCCTTGTCCAATGCATGCCTACGTCAAATGAAGCCTACACAAAACGGCATTAACCTGTCAACAGAAACGTCCAAACCTGTAGAGAATTTTTGAGTTTATTTGAGCCCAACTGACGACAATTGCGAATTGCCAGGAAGCAAAATCTCAAAAGATTGGGAAAGTGCTCCAGAGAATGGCAGTTTTGCAGTTTATTTTTATATATTAGAATCAAAGGAGGAGACATAAGAAGGTTACAAAATCTACTGGTGATAGATTAAGGAGGTAGGAGAAAGCAAGGTTGGGGTTACCTCTGGGATTGGATAAAAAGTAAAAGGAAAGATACAGGCTTCTTTTACATTGCAGGTACAGGATAGTTAATAATTAACATTTACAGCACATAGAGATGGTATGTCGGGAACAAATTAACAATGAGGGTTCTGTGATCTCCTGTTTTGGTGGTGGGTGTGCCTTGAGGGGTCTGGAGAAGATTACTCAAACCTTTCAAAGGTATGTTATCTTAGAAGTAAAAAGACAATAGACAGGCTCACTTCAGGTGAAGATTGACCTTTGTTAAGGAAGCTACAAGCCTAGGATATGACTGCCTGCCATGACCCGCTTTTTATTAGGAATTTTTATGTTCAGACAATTCAATTCTAGTGGTTACTTTTGTTCTTTCAATTTGTAGAGCCTGCCCTGCTGGTCTCCCTGAGCTTGTCAGGTTTAGTATACGGTCCTTTTGTTCACAAATTGAAACTTAGCATTCTAAAACAGTGACCAAGCTAGACAGTGCAGCCAATTAATTTTTCTCAGACATTTCTTTCTTTTTCCCTACCAACTGTTATTTTTTTTTAAAGAATGAAGGGCATCTATCACTAACTTATAAATGTGTAAAACACTTTCTTAGAGTATACTGCTTCGCAATCAAAATTTATTCAAGGTATCCAATCTACAAGGACTATCTTTTTCCATCAGTAGAAAGGCAGCACAGAGAAGCAGTAAAGATACCTAAAAGTACATCTAGAAATCAGGGGGAAATATTTCTGAATTCTAGAAAATGAAAATAAGGAATGAGAAGGGTAGGATGCCCAGGCTAGTCTTATGATTCTCGACCACATCCTCAATGGAAAATCAGTTCATCTTGATCAAATGCCTTGTGCCCAGATGACTGAGCTCGGGGGTGGGAAATGTACCCGCCTGCTGCTTCTGTAATGATCACCCATCTTCCTTCACGGAGGCATCTGAATGGGAGTCTGGTCTACTGGGGCCCAGCTGGCTCACTGCGTCATGAGAATTGCCCCCTAGTACAGAGCCTGATGAGCATCTTTTACCATCAGCAACAGTGAGGGCATGGGTTATATGAAGAAGCAGTTGTACTTTGCATCTTTGTTTTAGGTAAATTGGTCACAGAGTCAAGAGTGTAACTATGAAGGCACGTTTTAAAAGTAGAAGAAATTCCTTCAATTGTTATAGGAAACTGAGTTTTCAAGTGCTTGTTTAAGGTAGTTGACAATTTATAAAGAATTCACACTTGTAGCATTCTGTCAATTATGTCCAAATTATTGCTTATGGCTGGGATCAGATGACCTGCCCAAATTAGTCTGTTTCCTAAGGTGCTTAAGCTCTCTATCCTCAGGAAGCTTCTCTCTGCCTCTTAGAGGGCTCTCTGGTTCCTGAGTCTGATGTGTCCCTCCCTTCCTCTGGCTAGAGAAGAGAAAGGAAAGAGGGTCTTTTGGGATCTTAGCCTCAAGTCTTCCTGAGAGCTGACAGTCTTCTTCCACCTTCCCAGAGCAGCCCCACACCAGGTACAGGTGGGTTTGTGTCTAGAGAAACACATGTAACAAATATTATCTCACCTAATTGACTATACAGCAGAAACTTTATACCTTTCATTGCACAGGAATGCCTGAAAGCTCTGTAAACACAGAGACCATGTCAGTTTTGGCTTACTCATGAATCCCAATATTTTTGTGCAGTGTCTACCATGGAACAGATGCTCAGAATAAAATTTATTTACTGATAAATGCCATTTATAGATGATTAAATATAGTATTATGGCCATCTCATGAAAGTTAGTCCTCAAACTCTGGGACTAGAATAAGGCTTCCTAGTATAACTCTGATTCAATGGGAAAAAATAGATTTGACTGACTTGACCAGTTCAACTTTACTCTCAAGTTTGAGAACTGCCGGTATGGAAAAGAAGTTGTGGTTGTTAGCTTTTAGTTGTGGACATACACACCGTGTGTTTCCTCCAGTTTTTCCTTCTGTCACTTGCCTTCATTTCTGTCCTGTTTCTTCCCTAGGACACTTCATGAACAAAAGTTGCGTTAGAATGAGGATAGTGAAGTCACACAGAAAGATACAGATTGGTTACGCAAGACAGCTTTGTATTTCTTCTTATTTTCTCCTCAGGGTGGCTCTTTTGAAGGCGGAGATGATGTCAGTCCATTATTTGCATGATCTTCTATTTAGAGAGTTCATCGACAGACTATATCCTTACATGGTATAATTTTCTGCTTGGCTCTTGCAAAGTTTCTACTTATGGAACTGGCTACAGAAGAGAAAGGCCCAATATCCCCATCAAAGCATATTAGAAATAAAATGGACCAACGGCTTCATTTAGTAAAGTAGGGAACACAGACAGCAAAGCTATGTTGTCCACATAACTCACAGCCAACAGTGTTCTGTTAGCTCACAGATATTACAGTTAGTCTGTGCAGTGTGCAAATAACTTCATGCTAGTGTCCATTAGATGCAGCAAGTTAACTCAAATACATAGCTCGCTCCAATACCTTGAGAATACAAACACTTTCTTCTGTATTATATGTAATATTCTTCTGCGGAGTTGCTTCATTCCCCCATCCTATCCCTCCAAAAATTGGTAGAGATTACTGTAACTCATGAATAGGCGGAAAAATATGCAAGCAAGTGAAAAGACAAATGGCTAGCAGCGTCTGAACTGTTAGAAGCAAAGGCGACTGGTGAGAAGTAAATGGCTTTAATATCGATACAAAGAGAAAGCTCAGAGGAGGACATCAGCAGCAGAGTCTGAGATTGCCTTTCAGAGATTAGTGGAGCATATAATAGAACCCGCTGCTCCGCTCGGAAGCTGTTGCAAAGTGGCTTCTACTGTCCCCTGCTCCCCTTCATGTGGACTTGGAAACCGTTAAATGATGGAGGAGGCAGAGTTGGGTAAAGAAAGAGAAGATCCTGTTCGTTTCCCCTAAACTCTCCTAAATCCAAATGTGGGGGAATGGCCAGTCTTGCCAGAGGAGGAAATCCGAGTCGCGTCTGATAAAGGACTGATAAAGATGTCCCTCTCACCCTAGGAAGCCGGCACCCAGGCAGGACGTGAGGACCGAGACTCACCGACTGCGGCCACTTCCCGAGGGGCTGGGGGCGCGCCAGTTGGAAGGTGGGAGGCGGAGTTGCCCGGCTTCTGGGAAGAGACCAAAGGAATGAGTAATTGGAAATTCTGTGACAGACCCTTCTCCCAAACCCTTTAGCCCTTTCACCCCGAACCCCCTGCCGGGAGGCAAAGGGACTGGAGACAAGGAGACGTGGTGGAGGGAGAGTCACGTTTCGGAGAGGGAAGTGAAATAAAAAGGGCGGCACCCGGGGGGACCTGTGCGTCATTGAGGGACCGAAGAGGAGCGAGGGCGCACGGGGTGGAAAAGGAGAAGTGGGAGCGAGAAGCGGGAGGGGGCGGCCGCGTAGCGCGGTGGGGCCCCGCGAAGCGCCCGAGTTTCCAGCCTTCGCCCACCGCGCCGGCTGCCCGCAGCCTTGCGCTCTCGCCCCGACCCTCCGCGCTTTGGATTTCGCAGGCTGGGCGCCCGCCGCGCGCAGAATGTGGCCTCGGACAGGACTCCGGCCCCGCGCGCCCTGGCGCTGGGCGCTGGCGCTGCTGACCTTGGGCGGCGCGGGGCTGTGCCACGCCGGCCCGCAGCCCAGGCACCCCGCGAGGCCCGGCTCCAAGAACAAGTAAGTGCGCGGCCCCCCTCCTAGCCCCGCGGATGGCGAGGCTCCTTCCCAGAGCCCTAGGCCCCCGCCTGCCCCTCCCGACCCGTCGCCAGGCCCTGAAGCTGCGCTGTCAGAGGCGACGAGCAGCAGCCAGGGGTTCCCCTCGAGTTGCCTCGGGCAGCGCCTCCTCTCGTGGGTGGGCTGTGCGCTCCGCGGTCGGCGCGGGGTGCCGGGTGACCGCGCCGGCGCCTCCAGCGGTGCTGCCGCCGGGCCGCGGGCGCAGGGAGTGTCCCGCAGAGCAGAGCGATCAGAAAACTCCCAAGAATTACTGGAGTTCCTGGGACCTTGGGTGATTTTCTCTGTCTCTGGTTAGGGAAAAAGTGCACTCCCCAAAGGCTCACCCGCGCACCCTTCGGAGGTCTGTTTCGTGGAGTTCCCGACTCCGCAGGGACCACGACCTCCCTGACCTTGGCTCCGTCCGCTGCTGTATCAGCCTGTCCCCTTTCCCCCAACCTCATTGTTCTCCGGCTTTACACAGTGCCCTTCTCCCTCTCTCTCTCTCCACCCCAGGAACTGGTGCGCCTACATCGTGAACAAAAATGTGAGCTGCTCTGTGCTGGAGGGAAGTGAGAGTTTTATTCAGGCTCAGTACAACTGTGCCTGGAACCAGATGCCCTGCCCGTCAGCGCTGGTGTAAGTTCTGGAGCCGAGGAGCGGGCGGGGCGCGCCGCGGCCCGGACGGCGGGGGTGGGGTGGGGGCGCTGGGCTCCAGCCAGTCGGTAAATCTCTTCCAGAGCGGGAGAAAACTCCGCAGCTGGGAAGTTTGAGCTCTGAGCGGGGTCCCGGGCACGCCAGGGTATTTAAGAAGCAGAGTCGCCCTAAGCTGAAGATGCGCACGACTTGCGAGTTTGTGATCACCAGGGCACAGGAGGGGTGAACAAAGCCCCCACCCTCACTTCTCCCCCCACCCCCCAATTTTATTACTAACATAAGGCAGCTGGACCTAATTAGATCCATATTGTGTGTACTGGGGCACATAGATTCCAAGATGTATACAGCTAAAAATGTTTAAATGTAGGGTTAGCTGACTGTCCTGAAACAGACGAGTTTTATCCAGATGTCCCCATAAAACGGACCTCTTCCAGTGTTGTAGATCTCTAAAGTCCCTGGAATAACTTGCTTAGGAGTGTGTTGTCTTGTTTTTTTCAAGTTAAATTTCGGAATTGGCTAAGCAGTTGTCAGGAGAAAATTGTTCTTAAAGACAAGGGGAAGAATTAATCATCTTTTTGCTTATAAAGATTTCACCATCTTAAAAAAAAAAAGGGGAAGGGATGCAATAGGGTACAGATTTCATTAAATACATTACACTCATTCAATTGTCATCCGGGAGGTCTTTGTGTTTTCGTGTAAGTCAGATATCAGAGGGTGAGCTGACGTGAACGAATGGCTGTTGGGGAACACATGTGATGGTTGAAATTAATTGTTTTCCCCTAAGAATAAGTTGTTTGTCTTAGAGCACAGTTGTCATTACAGCAAAGAATAATAGCCAGTAGGCAGATCTGTCTGTGGCAAAGCAAAGGGACAGACTGAAACTTGTACTCCAGGAAACCTCATTCCAGAAGGTAGTTAGATGAGCCTTCAGGCATGTGAGGTGCAAGTGGCCCCTAAATCACACCCCCCCCCATGAGCTGCTGTGGGAACTTAAAACACGGAAGGGGTAATTCCTGTTAGGCCAACAACTTAGGAGAGGTCCCCACTTTTTAATACACAGAGAAGGCAGAAGCGGGATCTCTGGCTGTCATACTGCGTTGCGGTAGAGTGTCAGAGGTGTGCAGTAGTCAGTCACACAGCCTGTATCTCTAGTCCTTAAGATGCAGACCTCAGAATCTATGGCCAGCAGTGAGTGAAACAAGAACCAAGAGTTTACATTGTAGTAGAGACATGTAAGTTCTCAATACAGTTTGAATGGATTTCTTCAAAATTAGAATTGTCAGTCAGGAATATTTCATTTGTTTTACACAAGAACAGCATTTTTTGGTTTGCTATAATCTTAAGGCTTACTTGTGACAACTCAGAAATAAATTTTTTATTTAGGGAGATAATGCTTTTCATTTAAAAGATTTATTTATTTTTCTGATATTATTTTAGTGCTTAAAAAATCAAATGACGATTTAATTGTTGTATTTGACCAAAACTCAGTGAAACTAATCTTCAGTGGGACACGAACCATCTTCAGATCAGCAGGTTAATGAAAGACAGTTGGAGCTTATTTTTGCCACCCAATGGGAAGGACAACAAACACTGCTCTAAAAAAAATGACAGATGTTTCTGTTGTTTTATTAAACAAAACCAAAATAAGTGACCTCCGTATTTTTTCAGTAATAACCATGTAAATAATTCAAGTGTGTTTTTATGTTTTAAGTACTGCACTGTAAGTGTGAAATTCAAAAAATAAAGATTGTTTTAGCTGATCAAGCTGAAAATCTTGAAGTTAAGCAGCTAATTTAGTTCTTGACCTTTTTCTTTCTGTTTCTTTAGTGTTTGCTGAATTTTGAGGATTAGTGAATGAATGAAGGCAAAAGGAGAAACGTTTCTTTTACACTTAAAGAGGAATGACTTAATTAACATGGAGTTTCCCAGGTGTTTCTGATGAGTTGTGTCCAGAAGCCGGAGTAACTTCTCTCAGTTCATAGGTACTGTCAGGTGTGATCTTCATTATTTGATCCTTAAAACCTGAGACGTGTGGAAGTGAAGGTTCTTTGGAACCTCATCCTACAGTGACCGAGCGCTACTTTCTGAGTGGTGTTAGGAGTACAGAGATACCATATTTGCTGCACTGCAAAGGTGCTGCGTTTTTCACAATTGAAGGCCCTCTCCCAGCAAAAAGATGACTGCTGTATTGTAATACTCGCTTTACTGCAGTGGTCTGGAATTGAACTCGAAGCATCTCTGAGTTATTCCTTTACAGCAGTGGTCCCCACCTTTTTTGGCCCCAGGGACCAGTGCTCCTATGAGAATCTAATGTCTGATGATCTGAGGTGGAGCTGAGGCAGTGATGCCAGCGCTGGGAAGTGGCCGCAGATACAGATCCTTTTCCCGCCACTGTGCTCCTGGTTCCTAGCAGGCCATAGAACTGTACAGTCTTCGGCCTGGGGTTGGGGAACCCTGCGCTATAGGCCTAGAGTTTGACTGAGATGCTGGAGCTAGAAAAGCTAGTGATGGTTGGGTATTTAGGAGTGGCAGGTGTCAGCCAAGGAGGCCTTAACAGAGTTGTAGCAGAGCTGGGCTGCTATGGCGTGGAGGGAAAGGAGGAAAAGAAGACAGGCCAGGGGACAGAGCAAAGCCAAGATTTTCAGAGAGCCCAGAAGGTGAAGCCCGGGAGGCCGAGGGATCCAGAAAGGCCAGATGAGTTAGCCAGCAGAAAGATCTGCTTATGTGGAAAGTAGCAGAGGGGTACAGGCATGTTATAGCTCATGTGAGATTAAGGCAATTGGTCGTGAGGAAGCCAGTTACTCAAGAATCAAATGTGTTTCAAAGGCTTTGGTGGGAAAAGGGAGTTGATAATAGCAAAGCAGGTGAAGAATTAGTTCGAGAGAGAGAACTCTGCTTGTTTTAGGAGAGAAGTGAAGAAGCCAAAGCGAGAGACTGAGTATGTTAAAACTGAGGTGGGCTTCAGCGAGGAAACAAGAGGTTGGAGGGGAGGTCCACACAAACCACAGGAACACGTCTTGCCTGGCCTGGTCATCGGGTGCTTAAGCCTCCACGGGCATTTCCGGAAAGTTTAGACAATGTTCGTTTGCATATATGAAGAGCCTTAGATTACAGATTGTGGATTTGGGTATCAATATGTGAAACTAGGAGCAGAGAGGGTTTTTATATGGTATGTGAGCATTTTGAACAATCATTTTTCTGAAACTTAAAGAGCTTTCTGAGTGCCGGGCATTGTGTTAGGACTTTTTATCTTATAATTAGTTTTTTAATTCTTGTGACAGTCCTTCAAGATGAATACCATTGTCTCCATTTTACCAATGAGGAAATGGACATGAGATATTCTCTGACTTCCCTGCGGTCACATGGTAAGTGGCTAAGCGGTCTCCACACACAAGGCTGCTGGCCTTTGTGGACTGGCCTCTGTCCCTATAGCAATGGAGAAATGTGTTTTAGTGTGTGCCTTCAATAGATTGCCCGGTACTCAGCTATAAAGAACATTGACACCTTCATGGAAGGCAATTTCCATATAAAAGTGACTGAATTGTTTGTCCACATGTGTGCATGTATGCACACACGCTTGAATTTCTTAACTGAGTCCTTTGCTGCAATGCACTGCATCATTTTTCACACTGTCCACTATGCTATAGAGGTTTTATTATTTTAATAAAACACTGGCAGATTTGATTTTTCTGGGTTGTCAGGACAGTTGTTTAAAGGGAATATTGGGCCAGTGCTGTGAAGTATAACCGAATGAGCCAATAAGTTTGGCCACTTCAGGACATTCACACATATATCCCTGAGCTCAGCTACCACCCTGAGACTTGTCACAAGGGGATGGTGTCAAAACCGTGCTCCTGGAAAAACAAGTCTAAGCCCATGCCTTTGAATTAGTAATGCCATTCTTGTGTGTAAGAATTGTTAATTTTCCCTGAAGATTTTCTGTCACTTTGGAATTTCGAGATCTGTCGGTCTCTCTCCCTCTTTCGTGCATTGGCACTAGATGTGAGGTGGGGTCTGGGTTCCGGAGAATTGCTCTAACAGAAACTGATTTGCCTTCCCTCAGCTAATCCTAAGGGTGGCCGATGAGGATCTGAGGAGGAAGAGGAGTTTCCAGGTGGAAGTGCGTAGGGAGGAAGCAGCTGCTGTGGACTAAAGTGGCACAGAGTTGGATGGCAGTGATTTACTGTTTACTCCTAATTAGTCTAAGGGTTTTTTCCCCTCTGAGGTCACTGTTTTACTTTATACTTTCATATTAAGAAAGCCAAAAGTCTTAAAATTTCATTGCATGGAGGAGTTTTTCTGATTAATCATAAAAAGCCCTGGCAGCTCGGCGCGTTCGGCAGACTTTCACTGTCACACGGCCACCCGTGCAGCACTAGGACGGTCCTGGCGCATCCGCACCCGAGTCTGCAGTCTCGGGAGCAGCACATAAGCGTGGAGAGGGTCTGTCTTGGACATGAGCTGGTTTGGGGCACACATTTTGGGAATGTGAGCAGCTTAGAATTCTTTCTATGGGCTTTGGGCAGGATGGCCTTAAGACAGTATTCAGTACCCAGGGCCCGACTTGGGGAGAATGTCTCCCTGGAATGCATAGTTGTTTGTAACTTGATGAGCAGCCTTGCATTCATTGCCTTCCATCTTTACAGCAATGCTTGGAGTTGTTAGCCCCACTTTACAGGAGGGCACATAGTTACGAAGTAGCAGAGCCTAGATCTAAATCCAGTTATTATTTCCAAGCCTTAGGCTCTTCCCACTCCGTTCCCGCATAGCCCCTTGCTGTCTAAACCCATGCTCTGGGATGAGGACCCTGAAGGAGGAAGGGAAGGAGGAAGGGAGGGGGGAGGGGTGGTGGTGGTGGTGGTGGTGGTGGTGGTGGTGGTGGTGGTGGTGGTGGTGTGGTGTGTGTGTGTGTGTGTGTGTTGTGTGTGTGTTGCCTGCTCCAGTACGCTGTGATGCTGGCACCTCCGGTGGGAAGGGAAGAGATGAGGGCATGAGGCTTCTTAGAGCCCCTCTATGCGGGTCGGTGGTGTTTGGGTACACCAGCGGTAGAACAGCACCATCTTTCTCATTCTTGGACTAGGCATTGTTTCCTTTCATGCATCATTCATGCTTCATGGCAGGAGTTCCAGGTAGTTACATAACCTCCCACTCAGCTCGTGGTGGTCCAGCTGACTGCTGTTAGTATTGGAGGCATTTGGGGGCATCCTGTGTGTGGAGCAGCTGCCTTGCTGGTGCCTTGTGGGACCTGCGGATCCCAGATGTAAGGTAGCATTATTCCCTGTATTTGTTTCCATCCCAACTCAGGGCTGAGGCTCTGCAGTCTGACTGGAGCTCCCTGCTCTCTGACACCAAAATTGAGTCAGGCTTCTCAGCATGCACCCAGCCCCACCCAGCCCACCCTCTTCTTGGGTGTGTTGCATCTCAGTTGAATTTTTCCTATTAGCACGTAAAAAAACTCATCCATTGAGGGAAGGATCTGGATAGGGCCAACAGGAGGAGCCTGTGCTGCTGTGATAAGACAAACTAAGAATTTGCAAATTTGCAGCAGGTGTGAGCGCTAAGTGCTGAGCTTCCAGAACTCCTGTAATCCTCAGATTCCAAGGGGAGCAGATGTTCATTCAGCTGGAAGAAAAATTGGCGATTAGGGAGCAATCTCAGCCAGGATAACCTTTTTCTTTTTTCTCTTCTTCTTAAAACAAACAAACAAACAAAAACACTTAATAGTGGGGGGAAAATAAAAGCTTACATCTTCTAGAGCCAATTCTACATTTTCTGGATCTCCAGGAACAAAATTCCATTTAATTCAAAACATGCCTCTTGTGTGTGTAGATTTGGGGTTTTTTTTTTCCCCTTTCAACTTTTATACAAACATCTTCCGATTGATTGGCTACTATGATCCTTGCTCCTTGGCAGTGAAGGAAACGAATCAATGTGAGCTGGCATGAGAGAACACTTGCAAACACGTGTATGGAGGCATCAGACCCCGAGAGCCTCCTGCTGCCCCTGGCGTGAGTCCTGTGTTTCGTCTGCTCCTCTAGGCTCTCAGACCTTTCAAGCTTGTTCCTTCAGTCTTTTCCCTCCCTAGGTTCCCAGTAGATGAGAAACTATGTTTGTAGAGCCCTTTGGCGTTTCCGGAACGCTTCCACAATAGTTTTTTATTTTTTATTTTTTTTCTCATCACAAGCTCAGCCAGAAGATGAGGTAGGATAGAGACAGGTCTTGGAAAAAGAACTTTATGCTTATGGGCTACATTTACTACCTTTCTTATCTTTAAGAAAAACTTAATGAGATTCAATAGAGATTATGACCTTAAGAAACACAGTTTGCTTCTTGTTAAACCCGTTTTAGTCTTATTGATTAGTCTTCCTCCGCTGTTCTATTTTACCAAGTAGGCACTTGGCAAATGAACTAACATTCTGAGGTAGGTGGAAAAGGCGAGGTGCATGGGCCAGGCCGCCCCTGAGGTAGCCCCACCCAGGTTGGCTGTTGTGGCCAACGTGTTCTGGAAGAGGAGATATAAAACTTGGCTTCTGGCCTGGGACCTACAGCCCCCTCCGCCCCTGCGCTGTGTAACCTCGTGAAGTCCCGAGGCCTCTCTGACACAGGGTTCCCTCATCTCTGCATTCCTGGAGAGAGGACATAGCTGAGAGAACTTTGAAAAAGCGCCTTATCACATTCGTGTGAGGGACACAGCAGGAATGGCTACCGAACACTCCCTTTCTCATTGCTCATTTGGAGCGTTGTTGCCTTTAGGGTGGTCTGATCTTTCAGGGCTTTGAATGGGAAATTCATGCTTTCTGACATGTTAGAGACAGACTGGAGTGCTAAAGAATGAAATAAAGTCAGTGAACTGCGATAATAATTAAGAAGATTGTAATGACTAAAACTGACTTTTAAACACGAAGTAAAACTTTCAGAAACTGCTTCGGAAGCAGAGTCAGCAGTAGAGTTTCTTCAGGGAACGTAGGTAAGTGATTGCCGCGGCCTCGAGGTCCGGGCTGCAGCCACCGTGGGCGCTGACTGCTGGTTCAGCAGGTGTTCAGAGCCTGCGGTGTATCGACGAAGAGAAGTGAGCCGATGTTCTCGGTTGCTGTAAGTGGTGCTGGTGAACTCTGCGGATCCCCAGGCCATCTTTCACCCAGAAATGAATATGCTGCTTTAATTCTTTACTTTTAGGGAAAGAAAAGTCCTCTTCCTCATGTTGGTACTATTAAGATGTTACTAATGTTTCTTAGTATGAATAGTGTGGTGGGCAGTGTGTGCCACGGTTACAGTGCTCTACGTACTGGTTTTTAAAACCTAAAACTGACGGACTGCCAGTGTTCAGATTACATGCACACTGTCTCCCAAGTGTTTGATTTATTATTAGTTACAGTACTTTTTTTTACTCCTCAGAATTAACTGCTTCTGTCCTTAGTGGAGCAGTTTTTT
The DNA here is from genome assembly GCA_003508835.1 of Eonycteris spelaea. NCBI lineage: Eukaryota > Metazoa > Chordata > Mammalia > Chiroptera > Pteropodidae > Eonycteris > Eonycteris spelaea. Next base: position 2,132,435 of record PUFA01000127.1, on the reverse strand, counting down.
GGAACTTAAAAGTAGCAATGAACCACTTGACAAAATGATGCAGCTGTGACTTCCCCTTATGAAGAATGATTTTCCTGGGAGGATCAGGAGAGGAACATAGCAGCTTTCAACGTGGTAGTAGTTCACATTGGAGGAAAAATAAATGATTAAAGTGAAATCCACTGATCACTTTTTTTCTTTCCTTCCTGTTTTAAAGTGGTAATGGTGCTGAAAAACAAAAAAAACAAAAACGTGGGGAGGGTTCAAACTAACCAAATTCCTAGTTTGAAAATAGTGAAGACGCAAACTTTTCTGGATATGTCGGGGCCCAGCTGCTATTTGTACTTTTTTCCACCTAAGAAAGTATTAGAAGATTAGAGAGTATGCCCAGAAGTTCTTCTTCGCAAAGTTAGCCTTTCAGGAGGATGCATTGCGCTGTGCATTTGGTTAAAAGCAATTTGGTTGAGAGACCAATGGTTTACGTGGAGCCTTCTCACACTGGTCGTTTAGATGGAGGGCAATCTGCTTTGAGGTTTCTCAACTTTTCCCCAGCTTTTCCATACAGTGTCTGCTGAATGTGTGGGACTAATTCAGTGAGATCAGCTCACAGTCCATTACAAAACAAGGTTGTTTCCAACATCTCAACAGGGACGCTGTTAATGGATCTTGAGATACTGGCCTAAAATTTTTCTAAACTTTTGTGGTGAAAATGCTACTCGTTTTTCTGCTAACTGAGGCTTTTCCACAAATCTTGAAAATGGAGCGCAAAAGCTGTGGCAGTGATTGCGACAGAACTCAGGGTGGGGTGAGTTTTGCAATCCAGTCCTTCACCGGGAGATCTTTTCACCATTAAAATGTTTCTCTGGCTCGGCTGGTTTCAACCCAGAGAGCTCTGATGTGCTGGTGGAATGAGTGCCTCGGGCAGGGAGGCATAGGAGAGTTTTTTCTGAGTATTGTGAGCATTCCAGAATTTCGAATCTGGCCTGTTGTCCTGACAGTGTTCAGGCCTCGGTTGTGAGTCAGGTGGCCTGCATCTTCAGTTACTTTCAGCTGGGGCAGCAACTTTACAGGACAGTGATGCCAGGTCAGGGCCTTGGCGTGGTCGTGGTAAGTGATGCCCTTTTCCCATCCCAACACGTTACATCATCTTCTGGCCCTTCTCAAAATAACTGAGAGTCATTCTGTTTTATCATTTTAAAAAACAGCTAGAGGATATAGTACAGATCTCTGCCCACCAATGGTACGGGAGGGAAAGCAGAAATACTATTAGTGGCTTATTTTCTGAACCAAATATCAAGGCATCTTCTAAACATTTTTTGTCGGAAGCATCACTGGAAAATAATCCATGAGTAGACTGTCAGATTTTCAAAATGCTAACTTATGTCTTTGATATTTTGTGTTACTTTATACAAAATGGCAGTTTGAAGGTGGTTATTTAAAAAAAAAATCCATTTTGACTATCTTCCTTCATCATTGATCCATACCTTTAAAAGTACAAAAATAAATATAGGCCTGCATTCCTAAGAAAAATAATTGATCGTGTGTCTGAGGATTAATATGATAATTAAAAAAAAAAAACCCTTTAGTTAAATCCTCAGTTTGAAACTGAAAAAAACTCAGTGATGCTGGTTTTGCTTAACTGAGATATATTATTGGATAGTGAAGACAAGACTTTCTGGCACCCTTCTTTCGCAGTCCTAATGCAGAAATATATAGTTGGTTTTTTAAAAAACAGCTTTACGGAGATGTAAGTTATATAAACTATATATTTTCGTTGTGTAAGTTAGCATTTTGACATGTATATGTAGAGCCATGACACCAACGCCACAATCAGGATATTGACCATTCCATCACTCAGAAGTTTCCCCGTACTTCTTTATGACCCTTCCCTCTAGTTTTCCCCCACACACTCCTCCTCAAGCTGAACTACTTTTCATCTTTGTAGATGAGTTTTCAGTTTCTAGAGTTTTATGTGAACCAAGTCATACAGTATGTACTCTTCTATGTGAGACTTTTTTTCATTCCGCATAATTGTTTTGAGATACATCCATTTTGTACTATGTATTGATAGTCGATTACTTTTTATTGTTGACTAGTATTCCTTTGTAGGCATAAGCCACTATTTGTATATAGTAGTTATTTTGTAGCTGAGGACTTACTTATGGTGAAATACAGTGTAGAAAATCATTTATATTGATAGTAAGTTTACCTCTCTGATTTTTCTAAAGGCCAATAGAGATGGTAAACACATAACATGTAGAAGACTAAATAAAACTATTATGGAGTAAAAACAATTTTTTTCCCCACATTTATAACCCTGGAAAATGGTAGATTAAGGCTACACAATTAGCATAAACCATTTTGAATTGGCAGAAAACTCAATGAGTTAAAGACATTATTTGAAGGCTATTGGTTACTCAGTTTCATTAAACAAATATTTTTGTGCACGGCCTGTGTCTGGCCCAGGACTAGGCCCCATGGAGACATAGCAAGGAACCCGACCTCTCTCTTGTCTTCCAAAAATTCATGTCCAGTAGGTAAAATGAGACAAACAGAAATCATTATAAATAAAAGGTAGAAATGAGAATTGCAATAAAAGAAGTACAAATAGCAGATGGTATTCAGAGGTAGAAGAAAGTGTTTCCAGCCAGGAGGAATGTGAGAACTTTTTTGTGGGTGGTGAAATCTTAGAAGGGCTTTGAAGGAAGATTTTAGTTAAATATATGCAGATGTAAGAGAACCCCAGAATAAGCCAAGAAAGAGCATGAGGAAGGGCCTAGAGATGGGACATCAACACAGAAGAGTAAATCGAGTTGTCAACATGGCTGGTTTCTTCTGAGGGCTGTGAGGGAAGATCTGTTCTATGCCTCCTTGCCATGTAGATGGCTGTCTCTATGTCTTCTATGTGCTTCCCTGTCCAATCTTCCTCTTGACATTAGGATACCAGTCATACTGGATTAGAGCCCATCCCAATGACCTCATTTTAACTTGATTTCTTCTAAGACCCTATCTCCAAACAGGGTCACATTTTGATGTACTGGGGATAAGGACCCCAATATATCTATGGGGGAAGAGATGCAGTTCAACCCATAACGACCAAGGTTGAGAGTTTGGGCTTTATCATTTAGGCAAAGGGGAGTCCTGGAAGGTTTCTGACCTGGGATACCATCAGAGTTATGCTTTCAGATGTTCGTCTGGCAATGTGTACAAAATAGGTTTGCAAGGGGAGAGAACGGTGTGGGCCCGAGGTGGGTACAAGGGGCCTTGTCGGGAGATTGACCACAGTCCATGCTAGACCTGAGTAGGTGTGATGGGGGAAGCAGACCAGGCTGTGGAGAAGGTGAAAAGCGGCAACCCATTTTGAATGGCCAGGTAACTGTTTCTGAGCTTCACGTACCACAGCACTGCACAGGTTCTGAGGATATGTAGAGATCTGTCACAAAGATCTTTGTGGTCTGTTGTCAAGAGTAAAAAGGACCATGGAGTTTGAAGGGAAGCAAATTAGTTCATGGACTGTCATTTGGCGAGTATAGCAGGATTGCTTTTATCCATGGGACCATCAGGATCTCATTATTCAGCACCTTCAGTGATCAGAAACCAACTATAAGCCAACCATAAGCTTTCATGTGGGCAATTGAGTCATTATTATAGAAGGAACACGTATTTTTAGTCTTAATGCAAATTTTTGCCATGTATATACACTGTTTATAAGTTTCATGTATATAAAGTTTTATAGTTTCACAGTTTTCACAACTTTGTCTAATTTTGTTCTTCCAGTCTTTGGGAGGTAGAAGAGGGGCAAATGTTATAAATCCAAAAATGTTTTTTTGAAGAAACAGGATTAGAGAAGTTTCGTGGTCTTATCTGATATAATTGGTCTTTGGCCGAGTTAGGACTAGAATGGTCACTGTTGTGTGGACTAAGAATTGGATGTTATTCTCCATACAGTCTCCATATAAGCATGACCGTTTCCTATTGGATACTATTGGCTCAAGGAAAGCCATAGTGTGTGCCTGTGCACCACTGGTCAGTGCCCAAAGGACGTTTGCTGAATGAATGAAAAAGAGAGCAAGTTAGTTGTTTATTTTTCCATTGAGGCTTTCTTTCTTTCTTTCTTTCTTTCTTTCTTTCTTTCTTTCTTTCTTTCTTTCTTTTTTTTTTTTTTTTTAAAAAAAAAAACAGTTTAAGGTTCACAGCAAATTTGAGGGGAAGGTGTAGAGATTTCCCACATACCCCCTGCCTCCACACATGCACAGCCTCCCCCATTATCAATATCCCCATCCAGAGTGGTGCATTTGTTACAACTGATGAACCTACAGTGACACATCATAATCACCCAAAACTCATAGTTTACATTACGATTCACTTTTGGGAGAGCATGTGTGTTTAACTTGTCATTCTACCTATTGTTAAGAATCATGTGCTGCGTTCAGTTTTCAGTTTTCAGTCACAGAGACCATAAGTTTGAACAACTGTCCATGGTTTATGTTTTTAAAATGGAAATTGTGACATACATGTATAGTCTTTGAAAAAATTGTTAATACTAAATGAAGTGGCTTGCAGCTAAAAGAGGGATTTGGGATATGGTGGATTCCAGTTGAAGCAACCAAAGTAATAATGTAGATTGTAATTTAGATTCCTGAACTGACTATCTCAGTGCAACCTTTAAACTTTTTTTTGTTTTTGCCAAGTTAAGTGTACATTGAATCTCTATGATGTGAGACAGCTTCATGTTGTGAAGGTTCAAGTGACATAACTGTAAAGAATGGTTAGTGTTATTGGGAGGACACAGTGACCAAAAATAGAATTGCATTTTGAGAAATTTAAATACTAAAAATATAGGGAATTATTTTAAAGATTAATTTTGTGGCTTCTTTGAACATACCATGCTTGTTTATGTATTTTATTTGGAAAAACTGAAGGCAATTTTAGTAAAGTCTTTGAGTAGTGGGCTATTTACTCCCCAGCTTGTTAGGAGGTTGGGAACTACTACTTACACCACAGATTTAATTGTTTTATTTATTTAAATAAAATAACAAAATAATGCAACCCATGTAATTTTTCTTAAAAAAAAAAAGCATGATTTTAAAGAAATGGAAAGCAAGCTGTATATTTTCAACTTGTTAATAGATGTCGGTTTGGCCTCTCTTCATATCAAAGTCTATATATCTGTCTCCATTGCTTTCAATCATCCAATGTAGTAATGAATTTGTCCTTTATTCAAGGGAAAGCAATCCATGGATTAGGGGAGTTAGTACAGGGCCTCACAGGAGTGGAGCATGCTTCCCTAGGGATTTGGGCATGTTGACCCTAAACAGATAGTCAGATATTTCTCCTGCAAAATGGGTTTATTCTGGAACAACAAAGAATTACAATTTGGGACATGTGGTATAAAGGTGAACCACCTCAGGTTCAGAGAATCAAAGGAGAGGAACACTCTTTTAGGAACTTTGGAGAGGCTATTGTAAACAAAGAGTCCATGGGAGGAAACTGAGTTTGAAGTACAGTGACTTCTCGTTGGCTGAGTTATGGTGGTCTTCCATTAGCTGAGCTGTCACAGGGCAGGAGGACTCTCTTCTTCCTCCTGCTGCTGTAGTAAAGTACTATCACTTCCTGTTAGAGATGCAAGGTCCGTCTCTTCCTGTGGGGTCAGTCGTGTCCATCAGGTGACACATGTGAGTTTTCTAGCCTCCCAACTCCATTAAAATGAGGTTTCTGTTTATTTTCATAGGCAGGAGTGAGTTTTACAGAGTGTTGAAGAGGCAGTGCAGAAACGACATGATTGGCTGGGGTTCCATATCTGACCTCATTTAGAAAATCAAGGAACAAGGAAATACATATAGAACTTAGAGTCAGCTTGGTGTTTAGGGATTGGCTGACTGGATATATGGTGTTTCTGGTTAAGCGGAGCTTTTTCAGGAACATGCAAGTTTGGTTTGGTGATGTGATACCTCTGGCAGCAGCAGCTCCTTCTTGGGCCTAGACATTTCTTTTAACACCTCAATTTACAGGAACTATGGCCTCCCACAAGCTTTCCTCTAGTCTGGGAAAATTCCTAAGGCATACTCTCCCATAGCCCCTTCATACCTGGGTACCGTGGGGTTGACCAAGGTAAAGAATACCTCCAAGTTCCCTAAAATAATCCAGTCCCACAAGCTTGCATCAGCAATGAGGACTGTACTGAAGATTGTAGCAACATGGATGGCTTTAAGGACATTGCAGATATCGCTAGCCTTAAAAGTCCATTGTATACCCCAAGTCTTCTTAAAGTTCCTCCTCATCCCCCATCCCTACCCCATGGCCAACTCCTCAATTACCCCCCACCCATTTAAAAGCAAATAAGTAAACAATGTCATTTTGTCTTCCTAAATAGCTCTCTCCCCATTCTTACTTGTGTGAACCTTAAGGCTGTGGGTTAGGTTGGGGTGGAGTGTGGCAGCATCTTCCAAAGAAAAACCACTCTCCTCCTAAGTAGAGTGCAGGTGACTGAGACGTGTTCACCTCCCGGTGTTAAATGTGGATTTAAAAACAAAGTAATATTGGCTTTGCTTGGATAACGTGAGGAATAGGCAACTATGCTGCAACATTTTGGTCCCTTTCCCCCACTGAGGTAATAAATTAGAAAAGAAATACAAGTGTTTCTTTGTTTTCAATTCCCAGATTATTTTTTTGAACTGAGAGTGAATTGACCCGAAGGAAGAAAATGTTTTTATGTCTGCAGAGAAACTCACACTGTCTCTGGGTCGTCTCAGCTTCTAAGTGACTTTCAGCAGGTTACAGGTGTGGCTGTGTAAGAGCTTGCCAGCTCCCATGGTCTTTGCCCAAAAGTCTGAAATAAATACAGATGGGATGTCATAGCCAATTCTCTTTTGGCATCAGAAAGAGATGGATGGGCCGCTGCAAGTGGAAGAGTGACTGGAGGATGTGGGGTTGAGGAAGAGGAGAAAGCCAAGAGCGATGGGCATCCTTACAAGGGAGATGTGGTTGTTGCAAATCAAGTCAAGGGAAACACAGGGAAAAAAAGATTTTGAAATTATTGTGACTTTATAGGAGAATTTGAGGAAATAATTTTTCCTCTTAAAAAAAGAGGAAATAATCAAAATAGTTATTCAGTAGCTCTGAAAGGAAAGATTTGGATCCCCAAACCACGGAAAATCGTATTTGTGGTGAGCATCATGTGAAAGGCTGAGGCCAGCAGACGTTCTCATGGCCTGCACGTTGGGAGCACTGAGCAGGAGTCCATGGGGAGTGAAGGGAGTGGAGCCTTCTGTGACTCTTACTCCAGGAATGAGGCGGCAAACATGGTGTAAGTTTGAGGAATGGAATAGTATAGAATTTATTTGGGGGAAACAGCCTGCAGCAGCGATGGCCTTTCCCAAAAGAATTCTTTGAGAGAATGTGATTCTTCATTCATCATGGATTTTTCAGCCCTGCAGAAAGCCCTCGCAGTTAGCTGGGCCCTGGGACGCCCCACACCTCGGGCCCTCCCCCAACTGCCACGGCACAGGCTTGAGTTTTATAATGTATCTCACAAAGGGAGGCAGTTAAATCTTAAGAATGTGGACTCACTGGAACTCATGCATAAGCTGTATTTCATGATCTGGACATGCCCTGACTTGGAGATGATGTCATCTTTAGCAATGCAAGTTTGTCAGGAGGAGGATACTGACTACTCTTACAATAAATCTAAGTGACAGCTTCAGTGCTGTGCAGCCCGGTTGCACTTAGCCTTGCCGCTGAACCACCGTGGTCTTCTTCAAACACCTTTCTTTGGGACTGTAGAGGTGCTCTGCCCTCTGGGTTAAGTGGGCTTTTAAATTGTGGAGAACGGTGGGGAAAACTTCTATTACACTGTGTGATCAGGGCAAACTACTGAGAAGTGAAGAGGATTTTAGGTTTTGAATTCTAACTTACCACCCTAACTACATAAGGAGAATTATTTCAAGAGGAAACGGAAAAGTAAGCAGCTTACAATTGTGGTTTCTCCAGCAAATATCTCCTTTGTACTGGGAAACAGGCAGTCTTTTATACATACATTTTCATTTTGAACACATTGCTTTGATACAGGATCTGTCCTTTTAAAATGTACAAAGCTCTATTGTAATCTGATTTTAATCAGGGCTCATCAATCTGATTTTAGAGTCACTGGATACATTTTGTGTTTCAGAAATATATTCACCCAAGTATCCTTGACCTGGGTAGGCAGTTCGTTTCCCAGGCCCATGATGCTTCTTACCAGAGGGAATCACTTTTTCATTCTGGCTTCCTTTTCCTTCACGGCTCCATTCCAGTCAATACTGTGCAGAACCACACATGCAGAATGAAGCAAGAAGAGTTGGCGCCAGGTTTTTGGGGCAAGCCAGTTACTGCAAGAAGGAGAGTTTACTAGAAAGTCTGTTTTGGGGAGAAATCCCGGTCAAGCGAGTGTGCCCAGTGGGGTACTGGGCTTTCCATTTGTGCAATTTTAGTGCCTGTGTTAAAATTCGGGTAAAGATAAATGCCAGGAAATGAGCCTTACCTCGTGGAACAGCTGCCTAGATGATCCTCTGCCAGCGACGTGTGGTTATTTTGCAGAGAAATGTTCTTGTACTTCTGGGGATGTGGGAGGAGATGGACGGGTGGCTGTGAGATAGAAATCCAGAGATGAACAGATAGACGTGTGCCTGTTGCTGTTCGCTTGACAACCTCGTGACTCTCTCAGTTGGCCCTGTCCAGTGGAATTTTCTGCGATAATGGAGATGTTTAAGCCTTGTGTGGCTGTTGAGCACTTGAAATGTGGTTAGTGTGACTGAGGAACTAAATGTTTAATTCTGTTTAATTTTAATTAGTTTTAATGTAACTAGCCATGTGGATAATGGCCACTTTATAGGACAGCACAGCAATAGGTCACCTGGTGTGGGATTCTTATCCAATTCATCAGGACCAGAGAACTCTGTCTGGACTTTGGTTTGGTTCTGAGAATAGTCAGGAACTCACATCTGCCCGGGGTTACACCTGAGGATAACTCTGGGGCTTTTAATATGGACATTGGACTCCCTAAAACCTTGTCAAAAGTAGACCTAGTATCATTTATGAATTATTGTTTGATGAATCCATTGTTGATTGATTAATAATTGTTTATCGAGCACTTACAGTAGGACAGACGCTATGGTAAAAAGTGGAGATGTAGAGAATAAAACCTGCAGCCATTCTCACCCTGATAGGTCTGCAGGGAAGGTGAACATTGAACAAGCAGATGCGGGTGTGAGCTGAGCATGTTTAGGAAAGGGGTCTCGCCTTGAATCAGCAGGAAGGAGTCTTTGTGGGCTGATGTCCCAGGGAGGCAGTCATTTTGTCCCATCCCGTTCAACAGGGTCACTTATGGTCATGTGGTCCCTGAATTCTGGTTCAACTTTCTCAATCCTTTTCTTGCCACCTTCCATCTCTTTAGAATTTCCTTGGGCTGATCTGGTGTCTTTAACACAGAGGCTGAACTGATAAAAATGGTGAACACTTGTTTCACCCCAGAAAAGATTTTGGAAAGAGTTGGGGAACATGGGTGTGGTTGAGGCAGGGGTCGGGGCAGGCTCAGGCAGTGGAGCAGCTCATTGCCACAGCCCCCAGGCGTCCCAGGGTGCCCGAGGCAGCTGTGGACTGGGCTCCACAAGGAACAGGAGCCGTGACAGTCCCCACCAAGTCTGGAATGAGGGCCCAGGCTGCAGCCTGAATCAGCCCTCCAGCTCCGCCTGACTGCCCCTTTGGCTGCTGTTCCCTGGGTTTGGTGGCCCCCAGCTGGGTGCAGTGAGTTAATTGATTCACTGAGGGCTTCTGTGTGCTCACAGCCCTGGGCTGATTTGGCTCCATTCACTTCCCTGCCTGACGGTGCAGCCCTGGCTGCTCCCAGGGCGTTGGGTTCCCTGGGTCTGGGGCTGTGCTTCTCAACTCTGGCTGAGCTTGACAGTTTCTCAGGGAGTTTTTGAAAAGTACAGATGCCTAGGTATCCCTTGTCCCTAAACCAATTAAAATTAGAATTTTGGGGGTAAAGGCCTAGGCATTTTTGTAAAGCTCCCTGGCCAGGATGTTTTCCTGTGTACTGGCTAATGGGGGCAGGGGTCTGGAAACCTTATTGGGTTCTTCCCCATCCTCTGGGGACCCTCCCAGCTGGATACTATGGAAGCAGAAAGCCCATTTCTGAGGGGAAAATCCCAGTAGGACTCTGGGGCTGGACAACCCCTATCTCCTCCCCTTACATCTCCCAAATTGAAGCCTGAGGACCCATGGCTGCCTCTGGGATTTGTGTCATCATGCACAGAGAAGAGGGGATGAGAATGTTCCCACGATTAGAGGTGGCCGCCTGATCATTTCCAGCTGTCACCAGGAAGGCCTCTTCCACACACCGGACCTGAAAACTTAGAGATGCTGTCAACCTGAAGTCCATTGCCTGAAACCAGAAACCCTAGCAGCAAGCCGGTTAGGGGACGGGGGGAGTGGGGAATGTGTGTGAGGGTGGAGAGGAAGGCGAGAACTCCAGGGAGCTTTCCTAAGTTATGAGCTGGCTCCACAATGTAACTGGCTTTAAAGAAAAGAATGAAGTGTGCTGGAAAAGCAAGAACTTTCTTACACCCAGCTCAGGGGTTAAGGCCCCCCCGGGTGGGGTGAAATGGCGTCCCTCTTCCCAAGTCATCCGAGCCTTGTTTTGCTCTCCCAGGCCCGGCTCAGCTGTGTCTGCGGGTTTCATATGCACTGTCATCTGCTGGCACATGAACAAGACCCAAGAGCAAACACATTTTTACATTCGATGTTAAATGCTCAGAGGAACCAAGTTTTTCTGAGATGACACATCTTTCCAGCTTTATGCTGTACTTGAGCATGCAAAACGATGTAGTGGAGTTTTTCTTTCTTTTTTACAGTTTCTAGGACTACACAAAGGATTCTTTTGGTAGATGGCTGGTATGGGGCCGAGGGCTTGTGGGTACCTCGATTGAATTAGATGCTCAGGTGAATGTTTGCTGAATGGAGACGGTGGCTACTTTCTATATCTGGATGGGTGAGGCTGTTTCAAATTTAGGGCAAGCGCCGGAGAGACTGGCTGCTTCTGCATGCTGGAAGGCTGTGTGAGGTAAGGGGGAGACCACTTGGGTTTAAATCCAAGCCCTGCCCTTCTTTGGGACTTGGACAGGTCACTTAGCAGCCATGAAACTCTTGTTTTCTCATTCGTGAAAAGAGGAAGATCCGAATGGCGGGGCCCTGGTAGGGGAAGTGGTGGCAATGAGAGAGAATGAAGCACCTAGGATGGAGGTCTTACTTTCCTCCTTATCCCTCACTTCTTAAGTAGCCCTTCTTTTCTGTTTATTGGGCTTTCTCTTCATTTCTTATTGAAAAAGACGCCTACCAGACCTTCTCAAAATTTGTACACCTAGGCCCCACCGCAGACCAATTAAATCAGAACCTGTGAGGGCAAGACCCAGGCATCGGCAGTTTTTCACAGTTCGCTAGTGATTCTGATGCACGGCCAAGGTGAGGACCACTGCCTTAAAGGCAAAATGAAGCAGGGACAGTGAAAGGTGTTGGGACCCTCATCCTTGGGGCAGTGCTGTCAGTGGGGCCCCCTTGGAGTTCTGAAGGGACACCTGTCCTGTCCTGGTAGTAGAGTAGATTCTTACATTTGAGGTTTCAGATGACATAGTTTTGACCCTGGAAGATGCCAGAGGTCCATTACATGTAGTAATCTGTAATTTTCTCAGGAACCTAAATTTGAAATCCACCTGCCACAAGGCTGGTGCCGAGGGGAAGTTTTTGGCCGGTGCATGGGCTACAGGCCACCTGGCAGCTGGTCAGCCTGAACCCCGCCACACCCCCAGCAGCATACAGCAACCCTGGGGAGGTGATACAAAGCCTCTTTCTTTCTGGAAACTGGCCTGCCTAAAGACAGCCAGCTGCTAGTGCTGGCGTTCAAAATGAAAAGGGATGAGGTTTAGGAGACTCATAGATCTGAGCCAGAAATAGAAGTTGGGTTAAATGAAAGAGCCTGCTTGCATCTGAGCTGTGGCGCAGGGCACCAGGGTGCTGCTCATCTGGAGCCATCCCTCTGAGTGCCCAGGAGCTGCTGGATTGTCACTGTCTATTCTAGGCCCAGGCCCAGCTGTGGGTCTGGAGGACTTTATAGCTTGTCACAAAGGTCTCTACGTGATGTGTAAATGCATCAGGGAATGTGTGCTTTTAAAGGGGAATTTTGAATGGTCCAATCCTGCTAATTAGCTTTATGAATAGGGCACCTTTAAAGAGATCTGAACACAAATAGCTGTCCTCAAAGGCTCCCCGCCTGCTACCTTTGCTAGTTTTAGGGAAAGAGAGTGCTGAGATAAATACCTAGATGCTATGGGAGACGAGGATACCAGGGATGTTTCTTCAAAACATACAACAACCCTGAGTTACACCTGAAAACATTCAACAAAGCAGTGAATTGTAAAACAGAAATTTGTTGGTGAAACCAAAGCTCAGTTTATGAAAAACGTCCACATCCAATGGGAATTGTGGGGTCAAGTTTTTCTGAAGTTGTCTTTTCTCAGGCTATTAGTTGGAGGGGAGCCGGGTGCAGGTGGATCTAAGCGTCGGAGAAAAGAGGCCAATAGGATTTTGGCTCAGCCCAAGGTCAGTCTGGAGAGAGCCGGCAGGACCCTGAGTGTCCTGGATCCTCTTCATTAGGGTCCAGTTCTGGGAGGGCCAGGGGTACTTACAACAGCCAGTGAAGAGAGGTGCCACCCTTTTCTTACGCAGGTATCGCGTGAACTTCAGACCCAGATATGTCACCAAGTACAAGATGGTGACGCAGTTGGAATGGAAGTGCTGCCCTGGCTTTAGAGGAGCAGACTGCCAAGAAGGTCCCAGAGACCCCACGAGGAATCCACGCCCCACGCCCGCTCGGCCTCGAAACAGCTTGAAGAGACCCACAGGTAACTTCTTACCTGTGCTTGGCTGTGCATGGGCACCACTGTCATTTCCAGTGCTCTTCGAACAACAGGACTTAAGATTTACCTTGTTGAGCAATCCAGGGTCTTCAAAGAACACAAATATATGCCTGCGGTAGATACATGTGGCACACAAATATATTTGCAGAAGCAGTAGCAATTGGAAGACAAACTTTGCAAGTAAACGGCTTCGTTAGGGCCAATTTATGAAAGCCAAAGCCTTAGAAATCAGTGTAGGAGATGCTGATGGTTTTGGACTTGTGTAGACTGAGGCAGAGATGAGAAGATGCAATGATGCTTTGTTTGTTTTTACTTTACTTTAATCTATAAGCTCCCATAAACCTGTATTTAAAGGAATTAAAATTGTTTTTTTAAAAAAATAGGCAAATAGAATCATTCTCATTCTGTTTGAGAATATACAAAGCCAAGCCCCATGTTAGAAGCATCCAATAAGGTTGTTCTTAAATTTGTTTCTGAATTTCATTTTTTCAAGTGAGGTAGAACAAACCCAATGAATAGCTGAGAAAGCAATGATCATTTTCACCTATAGTACACCTTTGCTTTTAAGTGTGACATTAAGAGAGGGACTTGTATGGATAAATTTTTTAGTCTTTTTTCTACATCATTTTATCTTTCCTCTTTTTAAAGTTGAGTCAGTAAATTTGACTTAGATTTTCTCATGAATTAAATGTTTAAGCTGTTTTGAATGGATCCTATTTTCCCATGAGGTGTTTCAGTTTTGAAACTGGTAGTTTGTCCCAACATTATCTCTAAAATAGATGTTCAAATAATATTTTATTACAAAAGGAATGCATATCAATTAAAGAGTGTTTACAAAACATAGAAAAATATTAAGATACATAATCTCACCACCAAAAGATAACTACTGTTCATATTTTGTTACAGAACATTACTCTTTCCTATGTCAGCACATACATTTTGTGAAAGAAAAATCTATATATCATAAATATTTATTGAGCTTTATCTATACTAGGTACTTGAGAAAAGGAAAAAAACAAGGCAGACATAATCCCTGACTCACTGAAGGCAAACATTAGACACGTCATTACAATAAATCATGATAGGTATTATGATAGATAGGCACACACGAAGGGGTCTCTTGGAAGACAATAGTTTATTTCTGTTTTGTTTTTAGTTTCAGCTTTCATTTTATAGAAGTTTAAACATGCATGTAGTTTTAAAGAGTCGAGCAGCATTGTAAGGATGACTAGGAAAAACAGTTATTCACCTCTCCACTTTCCCTTCCAGGGTAACCACTTTAAATGCTTCAGGCACTCTTTCGGAATTTACCTCCATATCTATTGACTTCTCATTATGGAAGGTGAGGATTTGACTCCCTTCATCTACTCTCCAACGCACTGCTCCTATACTTCCATCTTTTTCATACAGTTCTATCATGTTTTATTTAGTCAACATTTGCTGTTTACATTGTAGTAACTATGTAGATGTTTACAGCTGTAGTGTACTATGAACGTGTTGCCTTTCATACATAGCCTTTTGATTTCTGTAGAGTTAATCATCTTACATTTTTCTTTGCTTGGTTTTTGTTTTTATCCCTATTTTAACCCAAACTCTCCTGTGATAATCAAATGTCCTCTCATTATATTCAGATACATTAGTTTCATCTTCCTTAAGAAATCTCTCCTAGAGCCTCTCTTCTGCCCCCCCCCTCCCGGGACTTCCTCTTCCTGGTTCACAGCTGCCCACCTGTGATCTAACTCCCCATTGAACCCTTGTTTTCTTGTATCCCCTGCTTGCTCTTTCTCAATTAACTCCTTTTTTTTCTTTTTCTTTCTTTCTTTCTTTTTTTTTTTTTTTTGGTGGAGCACATTTAGTAGTTTCATGAGATGATGGGATGGGAGATAAACTTTTTTAGTATTTTATAGTATGAAAATATTTTTACTTTAGTTCAGGATTCTAGTTGGAAATAATTTCCCTTTAGAATTTGAAAGTATTGTTCAATTTTCTTCTAGTTTCCAATGTTCCAAAACCATCCTGATTTCTAACTTTTTATGTGTGACTTAGTTGTTTGTGTGTGGTGTTTTCATTTTAGTAGGATTTTCAAAGGGGAATGAAAGGAAATGCTTATCTCAACCACTATCATTATAAAAAACATACTATTTTGGGATCTTATTTTTTAACTTAATAAATAGTGAACAACCTTCCATGTCATTAAATATTCTACAGTGTCATTTAATGGATTTATAAAAATGTGATTATTTGAACACATTCCGCTACTGATGTCACTTAGATTGTTTGTAAGTTTTCATTTTTAGAGATATATGAAGAAGCATTTTTTTCCTGTTAAATGTTTGGATGCATCCCTGATTTTAATAGAATAAATTTCTAGAAGTATAATTGCAGGGTCAAGAGGATTCTGAGTATTTTGATACATATTGCCAAATTGTCCTTCCATAAAGTTATAGCAATTCCCATAGTCACCAGTAGAATATGAAGAAGCATTTCCTTGCATCCTGATTTTCCCCTACCCTCCTGCCCTTTGTTTTTATTTCTTTTGCTCAGAATAGCATTTCATGTGTTTGTGATTCAAAACTTTTCTTTTCTACTACTGTTTTAAGATAGAATGCTTTTCAGCATGAAAATAAGATGTTCTTTACAGTTTCTCTGCTTGAGAATTTGGCCATCTGAATTTGAGTCTTGGTTTTACCACTAAGTTGATTTTAATAATAGCAGTTAAGATGGTATGCAAAAGTTTAGAGGGGTTAAGAAAAGAATGTTGAAGTCAAATATCTACAACATTCTAAATGTACTTTCAGTATTCAATCAGTGTACATTGATGGATTTTATTCCATTGTAATCTATTTTGTGTTTGACTTTATCTACTTTAGATGATATGTCTCAATATAACCTGCTGGCTCATCGACATTAACCCCTTGCCAGTATTTCCTCATATTCTACTGTACATTCAAGGGCATGGTTTGCTTCTTATTCTCCTTTTG
Source organism: Eonycteris spelaea (assembly GCA_003508835.1). Lineage (NCBI taxonomy): Eukaryota > Metazoa > Chordata > Mammalia > Chiroptera > Pteropodidae > Eonycteris > Eonycteris spelaea. The sequence goes on along the minus strand of PUFA01000127.1, from coordinate 2,116,528 downwards.
CCTTAGGTTTAGATCATCTCCTTTTTGTTTAATTTTTCTCTATATCAGTTTATTTTACTTTATGACTCATCACAATCATCTTTGTAATATTTATTTTCTTTCTCTTGGACTATTTCCTTGGGTGTCTTTCTCAAAGTAGAATGATCAGAAATTCAATGTTTGTATACGTCTCAATATGGCCATGTGGCTCCATTGTTAGGAGATGCCCAATAATCAGCGTTAATACTTATTCCCCTTTGCTTTTAGTCCTCAACTGCATAATAATGCTAAACAATGTCTATGAAGCTCTTAGCATAGGGATGCTAAGAGAAGTAAGAGAACATTTAGGGGTTACACAGAGGATAACTTATTGCTCATATGATGGATCACGGGTGGGTCTTGATAAAGTGGCTCCTTGCGGTTTTACAGTGAGCAGTCAACCACTGGGGTGTGGCTACAGTTCATTAATGTGGGGACGATGTGTTCATACAATAAAGAAGATAAAGAATGTTTCCCTTCAGGATGAAAGAGACCATTGAGTATCTACGATGTGCCATGTACATATTCTCTTAACCCAGAAGGGAAGAAAGTACCTCTGCTTTTAGAGGAGGGATTATAGTTCACAGAAGTTAATTAACTTGCTCAAGGGCAGACAGTAAACTGCAGAGGCAGAACGCAAGTGAAGGTTTGTTTGACTCAAAGCCTATAGTCTTTTCCATTCTACCACAATAATTACCTGTGGTGAGAGCAGATCTGGAAGTGAAGGTTTCAGTATTCCTTAAGTATCCTGTTTATTGTCTTTGCAGAAACTGCGTAAAGATAGAAAATGTTAAGTCATTTCCAATTTTTTTTTTTTTTTTGTAACAGATAATGAACCAAGCCATGTCTCAGAGCCCAAGAAGACTTTGTCACCAACTCCGGCAACAGAACCAAGTCAGACAGTAGATCCAAAGCAGGGTTCCCAAGAACTTCAGGAAAAGAAAATCCAGGTGCTGGAGGAGAAGGTTCTTCGACTCACAAGGACAGTTCTTGATCTCCAGTCTTCCATCGCTGGCGTGAACGAAAACCTCAAACATAGCATTCAAGATGACGCCAGCAAAATGCTGGCCTCCTGGCTCAGTAACCTGCACCCCCAGCCAGGGCCAGACAGTGCTATTGGTGGCGATACAGAAACAGTGCAGCTTCCTGGTGTCCTCGACAATAAGGAATCTGGCATGAAGGACATTAAGTCTGAATGGCCGAAGTCAAGGATGCTCTGAGGACCAAGAGTGACAAGCTGGAAGAGCTGGATGGGAAAGTGAAGGGTTATGAAGGGCAACTCAAACAGCTCCAGGAGGCTTCCCAGGGCCCTACAGTGACCATGACAACCAGCGAAATCTACCAAGCTTATGTTGATAGTAGGATCGATGCCCTGAGAGAGGAGATCATGGAGGGAATGGACAGAAAGCTAGCCGATCTGAAGAACTTGTGTGAGTACAAGTTGGTTGGTCTCCAACAGCAGTGTGATGACTATGGGAGCAGCTACCTAGGAGTGATCGAGCTTATAGATGAGAAGGAAACAAATCTGAGAAAAGAAATAGGTGACCTTCGAGCTCGGCTACAGGATCCTTCAGCCCAGTCAAATTGCTGTGATGGTGAAAGGAATGGTGACTTTGGGCAACAGATCAAAATATTAGACCAGAAAATTGAAGAGTTACTGAAGCCACAAGAATGCTGAATGGACGAATGGACAATGAGTTTGACAGACTCATAGTTCCAGAGCCAGATATGGACTTCGATGCAAGATGGAATGAACTAGATGCAAGGATCAATGTGACAGAGAAGAATGCGGAAGAACATTGCTTTTACATTGAAGAAACTCTCAGGGGGACCATTAATGGAGAGGTGGATGACTTGAAGCAACTTTTTGATCAAAAAATACAGGCTCTGGAAAAGCGTCTGAGGGGCATTCTCCTAGAGACGGCCAACAGCACTGATGCAGAACTCACACCCCATCATCAGCCCTACCAGGTATGTCAGGGGCTGGGAAGGAACAGGTCATAGTGGAATTAAATCGCCTGAAGGACAAAGTTCAAGTCGTCGAGGATATTTGCCTGCACAACTTCCAGGGAGAGCTTCATAGGATAGAAGATACTTTGCCCAATGGAGAAGACCGCACAGTGGGTGACAGTTTGAGCCTTTTGAAATCTCTAATGACACGATGCATAGAAAGTTTCAAGAAACTGAACATAGCATCCAGAAACTTCAGCAAGATTTTAGTTTTCTTTATTCTCAACTAAACACACAGAAAACGGTATGAACCATCTTCAGAATCAGCTGAGCAAGTGCAAAGAAGGTCAAAACGCCGGAGTGGGTGGATCTTCTAAGGGGGGTGAGCGAGAAAGGGCGGTGGACTCCCTCCCATCTCCGCAGGCCCCCGTGGCACATTGCTGTGGCCAGCTGGAGGAGAGGTGGCACAGGCTGCAGAGCCAGGTCCGCTCGGAGCTGGACACTTGTAAGGAACATACACATGGGGTCCAGAGGGAGTTCTCCATGGTTGAGGACAGGGTTTCTCAAATGGAGAAAACCTGCAGCAAACTGGACTCCATCTCAGGAAGTCTTCAGAGGATAAAGGAAGGGCTTAACAAGCATGTCAACAGCCTGTGGAGTTGTGTCAGGCAGATGAATGGGACACTCCGGTCGCATTCCAGAGACATTTCTGGCCTGAAGAATTCTGTCCAGCAGTTTTATAGCCACGTTTTCCAGATTTCTACTGACTTGCAAGATCTGATCAAATTTCAACCATCGGCGAGTAAGTTAACCTTTGCTGTCATTTCGTGTATGTGTCTGCTAGATTTTGGACAGTTTGTGGAGTTAACTACATCACTGCTCCCAAAGTGTGCTGCTTAGACTGGCGCCGCGGCTTTGTGAATCCTTTTGGTGTTGGGTAGTAATGAGATAAATGCCAACAGTGAGAGTAAGTGTTTAGAAACTTTTAAAATAACTTGACATCCTGTAGCATTCAAGTGCATGCGTGTGGCCTACGTTCAGTAACTGTCTTCTGGCCCAGCACACATCTGCTTTGTGTCTCCCAGAGTTCAAGTGCCGACTTACGGGGTCCATAAGGACTTGTTGAGGGCCACTGTGTGCCCAGAAGGACCCCACTTCCTGACCTCTCCCTGTTTTCTTTTTTTCCTCTCTTTCCCTTGGGGCCTTTATCACCTTTTTCACCTTGCTTGGCTCCAGGTGTCAAAGCCCCTTATGCATTGAGGCCTGGTGTGAGCTATAGTATTTTATGATTGGGTCCCAGTTGAGACATAAAACCTAATGAGGGGAAGTCTGAAGCATGGGAGGCCAACAAGCCCTGGCCTGGGGGGAGAGCGAGGTCAGGTCCTTAGGAGGCGTGGGGAGGGTCTGAGGTAGTCAGTGATAAAGGGTTTATAGATAAGGAGTCACCCAGGCCACCAGGAGCAGGAAGTTGGCCAGTGTTGGGCCCACTATACCACACTATTTATAACTCTCCCCCACCTAACCAGGCCTCTGGCACCTCCTGTATCTCTGGTATGCGGAATAAAATTCACAAGACTATGTATGTTTTCATAGAATGATTGTCCCTTGTAGTGACAGTGCTGTCTGGACAGTGCTTTATAATAACAGATTGAACCAGATATTTCCAGTTGATTTGCAACTCCCAGGCAGTGTGGGATGCTGTGTTAACTCTTTCCACTTGTCTGTTGAAGTAGGAGTAGAGGTGAATGCCTTTAAAGAGAAAGTGATTTCCAAAAGAGTATCCTTTGGAATGAACTCATTGTTGTGAATGTGAAGTGCATGGATTTGGGAATTTCATTGATTGCAATGAGCCAAAAAGAACCAGTTTTATCTGTCATGTTATAGCATCCAGGCCAGGAGTTCTGTGCCCTGAGTCTCAGAGGTCCATGGTGGGTCAGGAGTTAAGGTCACAGTGAAAGTCACATGTCAAACTACTAAGCAAAATATTTATTGCGCACCTACTATGTGCAAAACTCTGTGTGGGATGGAAGTAGCATGATCCTCACCCTCAAGGCATTTCCAGTCACTGTGGTGGAGACACACACAGGTCTGCAGAGAGAGGAAATGAGACTGTATGGAAAGGGCCAGTGAGCAGGGTAGGGTTTAGTCTTTCAGTTAGTAAGATCTTGCTGAATGAGCTCTTATTGTGTGGTAGGTAAAGAACTGTGTGTGTGGAGCATGTGGTGGCAATGGATGTGACAGTGAGAGTCTAAGGGGACATGAACAGACAGACAGAGATGGTCACAGGACTGGGCGTGTGGGTGCGCTGCAGTGTGGAGAAGCACCCACGGCCACTGTGGCAGATGGGGAGTGCTTCTCAAAGAAGAGCACCCCTGCGCCGAGCCTCCAAGGTCGGGTTCAGGGGCTGACAGGGTGAGGAGTGAGGGGCAGTGATGCACGAAACTTCTGGAAGTTGTTACTGGGGCTAATAATCGAGGAATGGGTCGGGATCAAAAGCAGCGGGAGGGAGGGCCTGTCTGGCGAGGAGTCGGCGTATTGCTGTGTAACAGCCTACCCCAAGCCTCGCTGGCTCAAAGCAACAAAGTCCATTTATTTTTCCACTATTCTGTGGGTCAGGAACTTGGCCGGGCCGGACTTGGCCGTTCTCCTCCTTTTGGCGTCAGCTCCAGTCACACACTTGGCTGTAATCAGCTGCACTGGGCCTGGCTGGGCTGGGCTGTCCAGGAAGGCTTCATTCACACGTTGTACCTCAGGACTTCTCCACTTCGCCTTTCTCTCTCTCTCTCCCCATGTGGCTGACTTGGGCTTCTTCATGGCATGGTGGTCTCAGGGCAGTCAGATTTATTACTCAGCAACTGGCCATAAGGGGAAGGTGAAAGCCACCGGGCTTTCTTCCAGGCTAGGCCCAGAGCTGGCATGGTGTCACTTCTGCCACATTCTGTTGGTCAAAGAAGTTAGCTCTTGAAGGGTGATGTGGCTTGTACGTGTTGAGAGGGAGGGAATATTAATGATGGTCTTCGTATCCCCATCATGATCAAAGTGCCAGGGGTGAGAATGCATAATGTAGCGGATACAGTAGCCAGGGACCAGGTTGCTGGAAGAAGAATGCAGAATGGTGTCCTCACTCAGTTCACTGCCACGCCCACGGATCCCATTCTTTCTTCAGAAGCACCCCCGAAAGGGCTGAGTTACCCAGGAGGCAGCCAGTAGGGAGAGAGGGGTTTCAGCTGATGCTCAAATCGAGCCAAATTTCTTTCATGTCCTTCCCGTTAGTGCAGATGTTGGTTATTTGGGGGACAAAAGGTCCATGACTTTCATCTAGGACTTGGCAAGTGCCCACTTTCCAAAAGGTGAAGAATCACTGTGTTTTTATTATTGTCTTACCTTCAGCTCAGTGGGTGGTGTGATACTTCTCTCCCGCCCCCTGTACATTCCTACCCATTCATTTGGTCAACGAATATTTACTGAGTCATGTCCTAGTGCTGAAGTTTCACCCCTCATGGATCTTACACTATACTTGGAAAGACAGGCAATGGATAACCAAGCAAAATACAGATCTGATTTCAGCTAGAGATCAATGTGAGGTACAACAGAGTAAGGTGATAGTGACTGGGGAACAATGTATTTTAGGGGATGGTCAGGGAGGGTTGCTCAGTGAAGATAACATTGAGCAGAAATACGAATAAAATGAGGGGCAAGCCCTGCGGAGATCTGTGGGGCAAGTGTCCCAGACAGAGGGAACCGCGTGTTCAGAGGCCCCGAGGCAGGAACGAATTGGCCCTGTTTGAAACCCCAAATGCCAGTTCGATCAAGTCTGTGGGCAGGGGGAAGGTCAGAGGCAGTGAGGGCAAAGAGGGTAGGAACCAGATCATGTAGCATTTTATAGGCTGTGATAAAGGATTCGGAGTACAACGAGACACTATTAGAGGATTTTGGGCTAGGAAGTGATCATTATTTCCCAGGTTTACAATTCCAGTTACTCTGTATTTTCTCTGTGACTTTGGGCAAGTTATTTATCTACCTAAATTGCCTTTACTTTCTGCATCTGTTAATTGAAAATAATATTAATACCTCAAAAAGTTGGTATGAGGATTAATAATCCTAAGTGGAATCTTACCCACTATTTTAAGGCTCCGTCCCATCTAATGGATGTTTAATCTGCTTCCTTTCTCTTTCTACAAACCCTCAGGCTGGAGTGGCCTGTCAACACAGGGATGCAGGATGAGACAGCTTAGTGTTTCTCTAGAGAGCCAGAGGGTATGTTTCTCCCTCTTTCCCTTTTATTTTCTTTTTCTAAATAGGGGTCAGGTAAGAAGTGTAAAAATCCTAGAAATCTCCCCTTCCTAGTATTCAGGATTCATGTCCAAATACTTTTATTGACCAGAAGCTGGACATGGGGCTAAATGACAGACATTCTGAAGTCCTTCGTCCTGTCTGACGTGGCCGTAGTGGTTTGGCCCTCTGTGCTTGGACACTGACACCTGTTCTCACAGGTGGGCGGAGGCACTGGTCCTTCACCCCTTCTCCCCAGCACCCTCCCTTTCCTTTGGTCAGCGCCCTAGTTCCAAGTTGCCCAGTTTCACCCCCACTGTTGGGTAAGGAGTCTCCCGTCCACCCACAGCTCGGGCGTCTGCCCCAGGTGAGGGTGAAAGGCGGCGTTTATTTTCTGCCTGGGCCCCAGGACGGCCCTGGCCTGATTGCAGCCTTTGACAGCCCGGCACATCCCAGCCTTCCCGTGATCTGACGTAGGTGCTGAGCCTGGCTGGACTCCAGTGGCTCTGCTGTTCCTCTTACAGTTGGGAGGCAAGGGGAGTCCCTTGTGTTGAGAAAGCTGGGGGTGGTGGGCAGACGGATATTTCTGTGCGTCGGGGAAGCTCTCTTTCCCTTTGTCACGGTTCCAAGAAGGACGTGCCTGCCTAGATGCTACAGTGTTGTTGCAACATCCTCTAGTGACAGAGCACGGCTTCCTTCCCCACATCACCCACATCTTCCTTCTGCTCATGGCTTAGGGTAATTCCTCATAGTACTTGAATGATATTAATAACATCACAGTTTCAAATTTAAGAATCCCATGTTTATCAAGTTGCTTGATTTAAGATGTGCAAGATGTGTAACAATGAAAAAGCACGGATTTTACAGATAATTAACCATAAAGCCCAGCCAGGGGAAGGGTAGCCTGATATGCATATGATGATGGTTTTGGCCCTCAACTTGAAATCAGGGTCAGTTTAGGTCTAAGACAGCGTGGCGGACATGGAGTTTTATAACTATATAAAGGCTAAATAAACTGCGTACACTTGGACCATACTGACTCTGGACAACGCACCCCCTTTGACCCGTGGGTATCTGGCGTTCGCTGTGCTCTTCAAGTTGGTGCAAGAGCAGCTGCTTTTCTCCATCTTAACCTTGAATTTAGAAGTGCAGTGTCCTGGGGACTGAGATCTCCCCTGGCAGCACGCAAAATCCTCTGGGAGCTTAAAGAAAACTCCTGGGCTCACGCAGGAGATTCCTGCTCCACAGGGATGAGGTGAGACCCAGGAATTTGTTATTAAATTTGTAATGGAAACAATAGCCCCCTAGCTCTGGTCCTGGAAGTGGAAGGAAAGCCACCTCAGAGATTGAAGGAGACAACAGCCCGGAAAGAAGGGGGAAGGAGGAGGGAGTTAGGAAAGAACGAAATCACCGGCTTTGACACCTGCCATCAGCAAAAGGCAGACTGTGCGTGTGTGAGTTCATTTACTGACTCTGTTCCGTTCGTTATTGATCTGTGCCTCCTTACGTTTCGATTACTGCAGCTTTATAGTAAGTCTGAAAATCAGGTAGCATCGATCCTTTCTGCATTTCCATATAAACTTTAAATCAACGGTGAATCTCTACCAAAAAACAAATTTCCCAAGTGATGCTGATGCTCAGACAGGCAAGACCTCCCCCCACTCCCACTCCTGACCGAGACTCAGATAGTAAATTACTTTCCATTTCAAGTGTATGGCCACAGATTTCAACACGTGCAACTAAAGCTGGATCTGTATTTCCATGTTGTGCTGTTCGGGGTGTAGCCGTACTCCCTTGTTTAGCCTGAGTCCATGGGCTTTCCATGTGGTCACGTCTGGACTCACTCGCTTGGCTTGGCCCACTGAGCTCGGCCCTCTGGAGGGAGGGTCGGTGTGGGCCCTTCCTGGCGGAACCAGCACAGTGCTCCCTGGACAAGCAGGAGGGTGTTTTCCTCTTCATTCTGAAGAAAGCCAGAAACAGCATTTAGGTTGCCATTTGCTTGGAGGAGAACCATGCCAGTCTGAATACCTGTTTTCCCTTCCTTCGTTGTCAGAAGAAGTCAGGTTTCCTGCCAGTTGTTTCCTCAGCCTGAGACCCTGTGCAAGCCCCCCAGTGCCTTCCGTTTAGGGGGCATGCCCCCTGGCCTGCTTGCACCTCGGCCTCCTGCAGGGAAGATCAGTAACTTTCCTCAAGAAGCCCATTTCCCGTGGCCCGCCCTGTGCCCATTCAGGGTTCACAGTTCCTCTGAACTTCCTGATGAACAGGTATTTGTCGGGCCTCAGTCAGTGGTGGTGACCTGGGGGCTGATTCCAGGAATTGAGCTTCTGCCTCACGGTGTGGTAACCGACTCTGAAAACATCTTATGTCTCTGTTCTTAGCTGCCTTATGTCAGCATGTTGATGGATTTTTTTTTTTTTTTAAGCCAGAAGTCCTGATTGACATCTTTAAACTCTGTCTAGAGTTACAGTATTTGGCTTGCAGACACCCTCCGGATGCCAGGCAGATTAGATTTCACCTCCACTGGCCTTCTAATAATGCACTGCACTTCAGTCTCGCGGTGTTTTACAATGAGGGAAGCGCACCTGCACCCATCGCTTCATCTGATTGGCCCCGAGTTCTGCCTGGGTGACAGGAGGTGTTGCAGGTTTGGCCTGTGGAATGGAGGAGGTGGATAACTCAGGCCCCAGCGGCCTTCCACAGCCAGACCTTAAACACAGACGCTAACATCTAAGGCCAGTGTCTGTCCCCACAGCCACTTGTTCGTGCCAAGACACCACCAAGTTGCCGGGAACATGCTAAGGAGCTTTAATTTTTGCCATTTAGATTCACATTGCAGCTGGCCTGTCTCCAGGGTTCCCTAGCGGCTGCAGGGGGCGGACAACCCAGGCTCCTTCAACAGAGTGGGGGCGTTGGTCTGCTGGAAGACACGCATTCTTAGAGGAGCAGCCTCGTGGATTATTGGGGATTTTCTTAGGCAGGCCTTTGTTTCAGTAAAGTTGAAATTGGCTTGTATTAAGAACTTTAAAGGAGAGGGAGTGGCTTTTACTATTGGTTGTCAGGTCCATCCTCGGTAAGGCTGTAGCCCTGCCCGACCTGCTCACGGTGGCACCAGGCCACATACTGGCATTAGGATGGCACCGTGGGGCAGGTTCCTAGAACAAGAGCCAGCACATGTGTGGCTTATTCATTTCTTACCACTGGTGCTGTAGATGCAGGGGCAGCAACACTTGGCTCTTCTGGAGACCTCAATTCAAATGGTCACTCTCTGAATTACAAACAGATGTTCGATTCAGAAAGATATGGACTGCCAGAGTTATCTTTCCAGAATGAGCAAAGTACTGTACGGTCTGTTTCAACTTTGTAATAAACGTGTGCATCAGACACGCCACGTGACACTGGAGTGAGCGTGAGCTGGAGAGGCCAGGGCTGGGGACCAGTTGGCTCCAGGGCAGCTTTCTGTCTTGTTGCTGCCGTTGCTGTGATGTGATGGGAGCTTTGGAGCATTCGGCTCTCCATAGCAGTCGTGGATGGAGTCCTCAAGGCGATAAGCAGAAGATATTGGCCCAAGCAGTATATTTGTTCATTCTTTTCCCTCTGCCTTCCACTGGTATGACAAGCCTGGGTGCTGAGGGAGTGATGACTGTAAGAGAGAGAACTGTCACCGTTTCTGTGAACCAGCATCGCCCTAACAGGATACCAGACTGAAATTGTTGGCAAAATTAGGGTGCCAAATTTAGTGGCTGGCAGGAATTTGGGCATGGCCCATAATACCTGCCATACTTCCAGGCTTCTTCCACTCATCAAACATGTAACTGTCTCACTGCCACGGGCCAGGCCCTGTACATAGCCCTGAGGATAAAAGATCATTGAAATGTGCCCTCTAGTGCTCATCCCTAAGCGAGAGAGGAAAGATAAGAAATTGCAAGAACCCCTAACGGCTCAAAGAGCTTCATGGTTCAGAGGCAGGATTGTTCAAGCCCTACTGGGCAGATCCAGGATGGCTTCATGGAGGAGGTGGTATCTGAGCTGGGACTTCAGGGATAGGTGTGTTTCAGTGAGGGAGCCAGGAAAGGCCATTTAAGGATTGTGAACAACAAAAGCAAAGGCACAAAGGAGCAAAGCTCAGATGAGAGCCGGGCACCGGCGAGGGTGCTGAAGCCCGCAGGAGGAGATGGCAGGTGGTGTGAACACAGGGCATCAGACAGAGGAGATTTAACTCAATTTTATGAGCAGAGGACAACGACTTTTTCTCCCCAGTGAAGAATTTTGAGCAGGGAAAAGATCACTAGAATGCTTTCTAAAGAGCATTGTGAAGAAAGTATGGAGAAGCCAAAAATATTTCAGAATTAGAATCAGCTGGACTTAGCAACCATGGTGGGGAATGCGAGTGAGTGATAAGGGAGAAGAGGAACATTTGAGTGCCTGGATGAGGTGCCCAGCAGAATGACAGTGGACGTCACAGAAAGAGGGGGGATAGGTAAGAACACCAGGACCAGTGTGAAGGACTGGACTTTTCTATTTTAAGGTACTTTGCGGACTGAGGAAAAGTCGTTTTATTTTTAAATTTTGGATGGAGACTCCTAAACTTGGGCTAAAAGGAAGGAGCTTGTGGGGAGGAAGGAAAGAGGGATGAGAAGAGAGTGATGTTGGATGGAGCAGCTCTGGGAAGGGAAGGTAGGTGGGCGCTGGAGGCGCGGGCAGAAGCATGTGCCCTGGGAGGAAGGGCAACCTGCGTGCGGAGGGAGCAAGAGAAGATGGATAAGAAATAGACTCCAGCACGCTTGGATTGGAAGGGGTAGTGTAGAGACCGGCCCCTGGTAAGTGTCTTTTATGATTGTATTTTATGAAACTAAGTAGAACATGACTGAGAAGCTTATAATGAAAATCAGCATTGCTGCCCCATTTCTCCTCCTTACCCTTCTCACTTTCTAGGGGCAGCCACATGCAACTCTTTGAGTTACTATTTTACCTCTGATGTTTGCCTCCATATTTCTAAATTGATTTATTAGCTTTCGATATCTCTATAAATATTATATGTAGTATTTAGACATTATATTATTTATTAGACTAATACACAGTCTATATATTAGGCTCTTTCGTGTCTCTCCCTGCTTCCCCTTCTCTTGCTCCCAATAGTTATATCACAAAAGTCAAGTCAATATTCATGCTATTATGAGTTAAAACAACTCAATCATAGCTAAATATGATGATGTTGCTCTTTATTTTGCTCTTCATAGTAGTGTTGCATTCTTCTTTGTTAGATTTTCTGTATCTGATTTTGGATTCTTACCCTTCAACACTCTCTCGATGTAATTTTCCACAGCAGAAAATGTCAGATTCTTGTCAACTCCATTTTTTAAAACAAGTGACCTCCCTCTTGGAGTTCTTTCCTCATGATCCAGTCGGGACCACTTATTCTTTACACTTGCTCTAAGGCTTTCCACCTGAAACTGCCTTCACTACCGTCCTAGAAATTTCTTGAACCTCTTTCTTATCTGTGACTCTTCTTCATGTTTCTTCCTTTCGTGGGTCCCTCCCTTGTTTCAGTGGAGCACAGTTTCCAACAGCTTTTTCAGAAAGGGTGCTTGAGAGTTTTGATTCGTTTTGTTTTAAAACATTGCATGTCTGAACATACTGTTATTCTAGTCTCATAGTTGACAGACATTTTGGCTGGGTATAGAGATCAAGGTTAATGATATTTCCTGAAATTTTCGAGGCAATTTTTCTTTTGTTTTCTAGTTTATAATATTGTTGTTGAGAAGCCTGATGATGACCATCTCATTCAAAGTAACTTAAAAAAATATTTCCCCTGAAAGCTTATAGGATTTTTCTTTCTTGTATTTTTTTTTCTCGGCTTTATTGAAATATAATAGACAATTAGTTGCTCGTATTTCCATTGTACAATTCAATGAGTTTTTTTCCCATTGCAGTTGGCATACAATAATATATTAGTTTCAGTTGTACGGCATAGTGATTAGAGATCTATATAACTCACAGTCGTCACTCCACAAAAATCTAGTATCCCCTTCCCCCTTACATATTTATGACAACATTATTAACTATTTTCCTTATGCTACACTTTATATCTCCATGTCTATTTTGTAACTATCCATTTGTACCTCTTAATCCCTTTGCCTTTTTTCACCATCCCCCCAAGCTCCCTCCCATTTAGTAGCCCTCAAAGTTTTCTTTGTATCTATGAGTTTGTTTCCATTTTTGGTGTTGTCATTGTTTGTCTTGTACTTTAGATCCCACATGTATGTGAAATCACGTGATATTTGTATTTCTCTATCTAACTTACTTCATTCAGCGCAATACCCTCTAGGTCCATCAAGGCAATATTTTTTTCCATCCCCTTTCTTTTAGTCTCTGTGTGTCTTTTAATCTGAAGTGAGTCTCTTATAGGCAACATATGTAGAGTCTTATTTTCTTATCCATTCAGCTACCCTATCTTTTGGTCGGAGCACTTAAAAAATTCTTTTTCATTTAAAGTACTTGCTGATAGAAATGTAGTTATTACCAGTCTTTATTCATGTTTTTGATACATGTTTTTTCTTCTTAAAGAAGTACCACCAACATTTCCTGTAATACTGGCTTGGTGTTGATAAACTCCTTTAGCTTATTTTTGTCTGGAAGCTCTTTATCTGTTCTTTGACTCTAAATGATAGCTTTGCTGGATAAAGTATTCTTGGTTGTAGAGCTTAGATTTTCATCATGTTGAATATTTGTGCCAAGCCCTTATGTCCTGCATAGTTTCTTTTGAGAAATCAGCTGCCAATCCTATGTGTGCTCCCTTGTAGGCAACTAACTGCTTTTCTCTCACTGCTTTTAAGATTCTCTCTTTGTATTTAACCTTTGGCATTTTAATTATAATGTGTCTTGGTGTGGGCCTCTTTGGGTTAATCTTTTTTGAGATTCTCTGAGCTTCCTGGGGATGTATGCCTATTTCCTTCACTAGGTGAGGGAAGTTTTCCATCGTTATTTCTTCAAATAGCTCTTCAGCTTCTTGTTCCCCTCAGGTATCCCTATGACCCAGATATTTTTACATTTAATTTTGTCCCATAGGCTCCTTAAATTATTATTATAGTCTTGGCTTCTTTTTTCTTGCCATTCTGATTGGGTGTCCTTGGCTTTCCCATCCTCTGTATAGGTCATTTGATCCTCTTCTTTATTCACTTTGTTTATTCCACTTAATATACTTCTCATCTCAAATAATGTTCCTCATTTTTGACTGGTTGCCTTTTATAATTTCCATTTCCATTTTTATGTTTTTTAAAAAAATCTCTTTGTTAAAGTTCTCATTGAGTTCATCTACACTTCTCATAAGTTCACTGAGCATCTTTATAACCATTGTTTTGAACTCTACTTAGATTACTTGACGCCCTTATTCTTGGATCTCTGTTCTGTTCTCTCATATGTTTCTGCTTCTTTGTCTTCCCATTTCAGCTGCTTTTCTGTGTGTTTCTGTGTACTAAGCAAAGCTTTTAAGTCTCCCAGCCTTATTAGTGTGGCTTTGTGTAGTAGGTGTCCAGTGGCACAGTCCTGAGAGGGGTTCAGCTACAGGCCAAGTAGAGCCCCAGCCTGTGCCCCTCTGGGGCCACCTGTTAAAATTACGCAAGTAATCCACAGATGCTGTGCTCAAGAGGCCATGCCAGAAACCGAGGCCAGCTGCCACCAGTGTGAGTCTTGGGGTTGGCTCAGTAAGGAGTACTGGACTCACGAAAGATACACCTGGATGTGGCTTGGGTGGGGCTGTGAGTCAGGAGGTGGAGCTTTAGGGACTCCTCTGGGCAGAGCAACCTCTGTTATCCAGTTCAATGATATCTCAGCTATGGTGGTGCATTGTCTGCACACTGGGAGCAGATGAACAATGGATGAACTATGGATACCACCAGCACTTCTGCCTGGGAGAAAGCCTCACCTCTGGCCCTTACTCCAAAAATTTATTGTCCCCCTGTAAGTCCCTGGTGCCCTCTGAGCAGCCAACCTGGCGCTGGTGCTAGGAGCAAGCAGGGCCATCACCATGAAAGTCCGCTTGCCGACATGGCCCCTTCAAGAGTTGTCTGCAGCTGCCGGCTGCCACTGCCTAGCCTGTGTCCCACGCAGCCACTGGAGGCTGGGCAGCCTCGCATCTTCGCCCCCTCCCACCTTCCACCATTGAAGTCGGTTAATTATTTCTCTCCCTAGTTGTAGGGCTTCTGTTCATTTAGATCCCAGGAAACTTCCTTGCTGTTTGCTCCATGTTTCCATCCCAGCTTTGGTGTGGTCACAGGAGGGATGAACAAAGCCTTTTTTTCTGCCATTGTTTTGGTGCCTCTGTAGGATTTTTCTTTAGCCTCAGCATCTGAATATGCCTTGGTTTGGGTCTTTGATTTAATCGTTGTGCTGGAATCTTTCTTCTTCTTTACTCCTGAGAAATTGCACTGTATTTGATAATCCTCTTCTTACCACCTCATCATTCCTACATCCCAGCTTTTCTGACTTTTTCGTTGTTGTTTATTGAGGAGGAAAAGACTTCTGGGTTGACCTCAAATTTTCTTATGATTTCGCTCCTATTTTCTACTATTTTGTCTCCCCATTCTGTCTTCTAAATATCTTAATTTTGTCTATTGATTCTTTCATTGAATTTTCTTATTTTGGCAAGTGTATTTTTAATCAGCAAAGCCTCATCCTTATTCTCTAATTATGTCTTTTTTATACCGATCTATTCTTGCATCTTGGATGGTGTCTTCTGTTTCTCTGAGGGTATTCCACATTTATTTTCTTGCATTGTCACTTTCTCCAAAGTTTCTTTTCATTGGTTGGTTGGATGGCTTGTGTTGGTCTTTGCCTTTTACTTCAGAGGCTTTCCTTGCACTTCAGGTGATCGTGACTGTGGTCGCATTAAAAGGTGAGGCATAGACAGGGTTTCATGCCTGTGGGCTTCACTGTGGAGTCAGTTTGAAGACTCCTCCTATCTCTGAGCCGAGGTGATAAACAAGTGTCCTGGAAGCTGAGCGGGGCGGGGGCTGGGAGCCTCCTAATTCAATGTGCAGACTGACCTAGTGTTTTCGGACAGCTCTCGATTCCTGTCTTTCACTGTGGCTGGTGTCCCCTGATGTCTGGCATCCCTCTGCCTGCTTCTCTGTTAAACCCAACAGCCCTTCTAGCCAGGGTTTGGAAGAGAATTAAAGCCTGATGCAATTCCATGGAATGGCACGAATTAACTTCTCTGCATCCAGGATGCTATTTCTGTATTACTTTGGGAGAATTGAGAAAGTAATCACTCGGCTCATTCTCTGCAGGGCGTAATTCTATCACCAGGCACTGGGCAGGAAAGGTTGTTTGAGAAATAACCTCCCTTTGGGGAGGGAGGTGGGTGAGCAACCTGGCTCTGTGGGTAGTGGGGGAGCATGTGTTTGGTATGCCATAGGTACCTTAGTGACTGTGAAATCAAACTGGACAATGGGTCAGAATGCCATCACTGACTGTCAGGACAGACTTCTATAGCTTTGGAACCTGGGTACCGAAGGCACCAAAGGGACCAAGGAGGTGGGGAAGTGGCTTTTGAGGGTGGAATCTGGCCAGTCCCAGTTATTCTTAGATGCCTGTGGGCCCTCAGGAAGGCTTCCTAGTTCCAGGAACATATTCATTGGAGGAAAGGGCCGAGCTTCCCGGCTGTCACAGCACCATCCCAGAGGGCTGGAAAATGTGAATCAGGAGGTTCCTCTGACGGAAATCCCCTTCATTGGTGATCTTCAGGCTGTGGCAGGCAAGGGGTGTCACTGCTCCTTTGGCGCTTGTTCCTGCTGTAAACGTGTCCCAAGTTCCCTGACAGCCGCTTGGGTCACCTTGGTGTCTGTACCCAGGAGGTCCTCAGCTTCTGAGGCTATCCACAGTGATGCCGAGACTAGCTTGTTTGAGAGAATGTAAGTCTGCCAGTGGCAGCAGGTTCGCTTTAGTAATTTGGGATGCATCTACGGTAGCATTATGCTCTGAAATCAGGAAGTTTTGGGTGCTGGAGCTAAGAATGGTACTGTTATGGAGTGCAACCATCATGTAGGGAGGCTGAAAATCTTGCTTCCTGGGCAGGGGCTCTCAGACCACCTGAGGGCAGCTTGCCTCAAGGTCCCCTCCACAGGTGTGAGACAAGCTGTCTCCACACTGTGGTGGCTGCTCTCGTGTTCTCCAGGGCAGTGCCCATGGCTTCATTGATGCTAACACAGGGGCAGCCAGCCAAGCACACACCTTTAGTCTCACAGAGGGCGGTGGCGGAGCAGTCAGGCCTGAGTTTTTAACTGTGTATGTCTTTTCACTTTCCAAATGCTCAGCAGAGGAGCCCTCAGAAGCGCCCCACCTCCACCCCGAGGGAAGGCCCCGCAGGCCCCCGAGAGGCCTCCACAGCTGGCAGAGGCCCCCACGGAGCCATCTCATCCAGAGCTGACCTCTCCGTCACTGCCAAGGCCCAGTGCACCCCCACCTCTCGAGGACCCTGAACAACGACTGCACACAGGCCAGCAGCCTGTCCTGCCTAAGAGGCCCCCGCAGCTGCTGCCCCCACCAGCATGGCCTGGCTGGACAGGGCTGCCTTTCTTGCCTGGCTCCACCGGGGTCATTATGGAGACTGGAGAGGCTGGGCCTCCGGGGAGGCTGGGCGTGTCCGGGAAGGGCCTGCCCCATGGGGTGGATGGCCACACCAGGCAGGTGCCCATTCCCAGTGCTGAAGGCTTCGCTGGAGCACCAGGTGAGTAAGGCTCACGGCTGCTGCTACTGCTGGACACATCTGAGCCGCAGAGGGCGAGGCTATAGGAGGGGCATCCTGAGCCTCGGGGTCTGCTGCAGGGGCTTTGTGGGTCCAGGGACCAGCCTTCAGGGGACGGTCCAAAACTTAGTTCTCCAAAGGTGCTGAGGTCCTGAGGACCAGTTTATGCTAATTGAACCCCCGGAGCCTGGGGCATTCCAGGGATAGTGCAATAAAGTACACGTAGAGTTGCACCATGGGCTGGAATACCTGGGTCCTGGCCCGGCTCGTTGATCTTTGCAGCAGGAAATGTACCTGGGAAACCAAATGTGTGCTGGGAGCTGGTGTAGCAGCAAAGACAGGTGCATGTCAGAGTGGGTGGGATGGAAGGGCCTAGCACAAATCCCAGCTGTGTCATCACAAGCTTCCTCACCTGAGGTTCAGCTCCTTCACCTGCAGAGCAAAGTAGTAATAGGACCTCAGGAGGTTACTGTGAGGGTGGAGGAGGGAAGCCTAGTTCAGTGCTTGGCTAGGAAGTGCTCCGTGTGAGTTGTCAGCACCACTGGAGGCAGGTGGTGGTGGGGGTGATGGTGTTGGGTAAAGGGAGCCAGTATTCGTGGGATCCCCACTGCCTGCCAAGAACTGAACCAGGTGCTCAATCTCCCGACAGCACTCCGAAGTTGATATCAGTTCTAATTACAGATGAGGAAACTGAGGCTCAGGGCTAAGCATGTAAACAAATAGTGCTGGACAGTTCATTTTGTTAGTTTTATGTATCATGGATGCTTATCCATTGTTGGGCTATTGCTCCAGTCCAGCTGGAGGCAAAGCCTGTGACCAGACAACACTAGAGGGCGAGGGTGCTGGCTGGCAAGGGAGCCTGATCCGTCTGTGGCCTCCTCCGTGGCCTGAGAAGCCCAGCATCTGGTCTTTCTCCTTGCGTTCTCCCAGCCATGGTACGTTCAGGGCCATCTCTGCCCAGGATAAGTGGGGTAGGAAGGAAACAAGCACTTTGCGTACTTCCTGTTTCCAGGAAGACAACTTGGAGTGGGTGCCCTTGTTCTATGTCTATTTAAAGAAATAGTGTGAGGAGCAGGGAGAAAAAGAGGGGGCTCCCAAAAATGAGTTGCTGTTTAGGATTTTGTTTGATATTCCATGCTGATTTTTTTTTTTCCCCCAGGATACCCCAGGTCACCTCCTCTAGCCTCCCCAGGTACGTTTACTGGGAGACCAGGCAGGAGGCTGGTTCTCCTTGGCACGTCCTTCTTCCTCTCTTCGGGCTATTAGTGTGGGTAAAGACCGGGGCCCAGCCCTGCCCTGCCCACCAGCCACGGGACAGGGTTTCTGCTGACTGCAGTGGACCGAGTTCCCCTAGAGTTTGCTTCCCAGAGAGGGTCACAGTCATGCCTGAGACAAGGGGTTTTCCTTCATGCATCATCCCAGCGCTTGGAGTTTCCTGAGAAACTGTGTGGGCCTCTGCCTGGTGTGGCCCTGATCAACTTTCTGGAATCCAAGTTTAAGCTGCTCCCTAGATTATTCCCATTAGCCACTCCCTGACCACCCGTCCCCCCAACGCACACACAGATGTGTGATGCACACAGCCTCCCACCTCTGCACACAGCGTCGCATAGTCTGCCTCACAGAGATTCAGTCGCATAGTCAGCCTCAGCCCCCTCTTTACCACACGCACTCCCAGTGAGCGCCTGTCCAACCAACTGCCCAGCCGCCCTCGCTGCTGCCCTGACGAGGTCTGTCTGGCTCTAGAGTGGGAGGATGGGTTGTGCCGTGGATGCTTTACCTCTTAAAGGCAAAACAAAAGCGGGGAGGCCGCCCCGCGGCACAGGCTCTGGCCATCTGCCCGCAAACACGTGTCCTCTGTTCCAGGGCTCGTGGCACCGTCCCTGGTGTCTTTCTCTGCGGGGCTCACCCAGAAGCCTTTCCCCAGCGATGGAGGCATCGTCCTCTTTAACAAAGTGCTGGTCAACGATGGGGACGTGTACAACCCTAGCACCGGTAAGTTCTGAGCGGTGTGCTCTCTGGGGTGCTGGGGCGGGAGGTGCCCAGCAGCTGAGGGCCCTGGAGGGGGCAGCTGGCAGTGTTGCTGCTGTTCCCGTTGTGGGTCTTTGTGAAGGGGTTTCCAGCTCACAGGCGTAGGGAGGGTGGATGTGCAGTGACATTTCCCATCGGACAGCCTCCGCCATGGGAATTATTATTCAAGTGGTTGTGGAGCTTGTTAGCTTTCCCAGCCTCGGCCACAGAGAGGTTCTTTCTTGCAGTCTGTCGTCCTCATACCCTGGGCACCCCGCCCTGCCTCCTTCAGGAGCTTGTGGTCTCTGATGAACGCAGCCAGAAGAGGGACAGCGTCCTTCCAGCAGGGCAGCCCTGGGTGTGGGGCCTCCTGCTTTGAAATAGAATTGCGTTCTGGATTCTGCCTGCAGCACCCATATCGTAGTGAGGACAGAGGTCACCCTAGGTTCCTACAGTATAGGTGCCCTCCTTCCTGCCAGCCTACCACTTCAGGGCCTGGGCTTCTGTCCCCGGGGTCTGGAGGCACAGCCCTTGCCATCAGGCCAGATATGGGCATCTGGTCTCCTGTGTCAGGGCCCATGAGGTGTGCCTGGGGCAGATCAGGGCTGAGTCCTGAGGGAGGTGCTCAGGTGCCAAGTGGCCTGGGGATCTTTCCTGGGGAGCATGGGGACCTCTGAGGAGAATCTAGGCTCTGGGACTGCAAGTGCCAGCAGACCAGGATGCCCACACGGTGCTCCCAGGGCCTGCATGCTTGTGACAGTGGATTTCTGGAAGGCTGCTGGCAGATGGAATCAAGATCTTTCTGGGCAGATGTTAGCCATCACCCTCATGTTTACCCTCCCTGGCCACTGTCAAGTTAAATCCCACCTGTTCTTAGGATGGTGGTTCTTCAGTGTTAGCATAAAAGTCTCCTGTAGAACCTAGAAAAATGGGTCTTCCAGGCCGACTGGAGGGAAGCTCAGGACCATTTCTAAGCCACTCCCGAGGCTCCAAGGTATGCAGGCTGCCATCTGGAGAGTGTTGCTTTGGCTTTCAACTCAAGTATGGCTTCCTCTGGCACCCTCACTTCCTGCTGCCTTGGTAGTGGACAGCTTGTCCACTCCTGATCAGGCGATCTTTGTAAGCAGGGATGCCACTCCTCCCATGATCCTGAGATGTCCAGTACTTTTCTCATTGAGCAACCTCGGTAAAGGAAATTCTGGGTGACCCTGAGCGAGGCTTCACCCCAGGAAGACTCTGAGGGATCATGAAAGCCAGGTGTCTCAGTAAAGATTCCTGAGACTCCTAGAGCTTTTGGTTTCTATTAAAAGCCGAGGAAGAGAGCTGGGTGGCCTAGCATTTTTCAGGGTGGATTGAAGACCCAGACCAAGATTCCTTCTCAGCTCCAGGCCCCTATTCTGTCAGATCTTGGATGTGAGAGACAGAAGACAGTGAATCTCACAGTGAGGACTGGGTCAGTGGCAAAGAGCAGTACATGCTAAGGGGATCTGTCACCAGGTGGGTGTGGACGGGCTGCCTCCCCACGCGTTAACCTGTTGCGAGGGGCTGTGCTGGGGTTACATCAGCACAGGTGTCTGCCTTCTTTTTCCCAGGGATCTTCACGGCTCCATACGATGGGCGCTACCTGATCACAGCCACCCTCACTCCCGAGAGGGATGCATATGTGGAAGCTGTCCTGTCGGTCTCCAATGCCAGTGTGGCCCAGTTGCACACAGCAGGCTACAAGAGAGAATTCCTGGAATACCACCGGCCCCAAGGAAGTTTGCACACTTGCGGGGGCCCAGGGGCATTCCACCTTATTGTGCACTTAAAGGCAGGAGATGGTGTCAACATTGTGGTGACAGGAGGCAGGTTGGCTCACACGGACTTCGATGAAATGTACTCCACATTTAGTGGGGTTTTCTTATATCCTTTCCTTTCTCACCTCTAGGTGCAAGGGAACGGGGGAAAAGAGTTGTAAGAACTGGAAAGCTTTAATATATTCAGTTTATGTATGAAACTGGAACACTGGTCTAGTTTTCTAGACATCCCACCACTTCCCCCAAGGTAAAGAAAGGCCTTACCTGGCTGTAGAGGCTACCACACCTTAGAGTTCCCCAGCAGGCAGCAAGTTCTCCAGCAAGGTTAACATGGCCACCAATTTGTCACTCTGATGGGATAGCTGAAAAGTTGGACACACCTCTCTACCTGTAAGCCAGGTCCTCTCCGTCTCTCACACTTCTGGCTCTGTGCCGAGGGGCCTGAGCTGGGCCTATAGGGTGCCAACTGTGGAGATTCAAACTGCTACTCTGTAGGGCTAAGTCGTAGAATCACATCCTGATAGAGAAGGAAGAGCTGCTGGATACAGGCCTGAGAAGAGGCGGGCTGGCCAAAATTGGTACCTGTGGCTAGTCTACGAGAAAGCAAACCTGTCACGGCATGCAGGAGAGAAGTTTAAACACTGAAGTGCTGAAATGGCACATGGTACCACTCGGAGACCTGAGATTTACAGTCTGGGCTGTCCCGGGTTTGCTTCACCACTGCTCACCCGAGCCTCTGCGCAGGGATGCACGAGACTGTTTGTATCGCTTGTTTGGCTCCTTGAATGACAAGTACGATTTAAGTGCAAAGACAGGGAGTGCCAATAAAGATATAAAACCACTAAACCATTTTAAGTTACTTAAATCTGGTGCCTTATGGATTGAGAGTCGTTACTAAAAAGCAAACTGCAGAAAGGTAATTGACTTTTCGATGGCCATTGAAAGTAAGCTTGAATAAATTAACCACAACCATATGTTACCCCACAGCATCCAGGATGTATACTTGGTTCTTCTTCTGCTTGTAAAGACAGCTAAGATGTGCGTGGAGGCCCCCATGCGAGCCACACAGCGGAAGAGCGGCTCCTCCAGGGGATGCTGAGAATTCACATCTCATCCACAGCTGCCCAGGCTAATGAGAGCACTCAAGGCCCAGCCCACACAGATGCAGCTTTAACTAGGTGTCTAGGCAACGAGAGGCCCAACATAAAGCGATACACGCTGAAAGCTGAGATCATCTGAGAAAAGCAGGCATCTTCTCGTGGAGAGCATGTTGTGTTCCAGGAAGGCCAGGCAGATTCCTCCCTTCCCAGCAGCCACAGAAATCTCTAGGCGCACCTTAATATCAGGGGTCTCCGCCATCAGGTTAGAACTCTGTCAGACCAGAACCCCTGGGGAGGCGAGTCCCCTAGAGCCTCAGGGAAAGATCTGGACCGAAGACTTGTTTCCCTGGCCTGGCCTGAATCAAGCCACCGGATACTCTCATGCTGTAAAAACTACTTGCGTTTCCAAAACTGCTTACAAATGAGATTACAGGGTGCCAGGACGCTGCAGAGAAGAGCCTTCTTCACTCCCTCCCTCAGTTGGAGCATGACCAAGAACCTGAGGGTTTGCTGTTTTAGTATTTTAAAGTCTGGGACTCTCTGTCCAGGAGCAGGATGGAAGAATGGCATCCTTACCCCATTTCTCCAGCTGGGAACTGGGTAAAGTGGCTTCAGAGTATTTCTGGTTTCCTAAAAATGACATAGGAAAAACCCCAATGCAATGGAGGATTTTCAGGAAAACCCAGTTGGCATGTGCACACGCTTTTGCCCTCTTCTGCACGCCCCCTTGTAAAGACCATACTTGGTGCCTAAGGGGACACAAGGACGGAGGAGAAAAGGCAGGGATGAAGAAGGGAGTGACTATTCATTTCTTCTGCTCCATAGATGGGTCTCTAGAGCACCGCTAACACTTGGTCCTCCTCTCTCAGGGCATCCTGATGACTCATTACCTGAAAAGGTGAATTTCAGCTGTATCTCCAGGACAGGCAAAGTAGACGGTCTAATTATAGCAGGTCCTGCCTTCACCTCGGGATGAGACAGGATGAAAGCTGGATTGTGACTCATTAGGAGAAGCATCTTTCAAAAGGTTAAGGCAGAGAACACAAGGTCACCTGTGAGCAGCCCCAAGCTGTGTGGCTGCAAATAAGACATGTAAACCAAGCCCTAGGACTTAATCGGCCACAGGGTTATTACCTCTAAAATAAAGTTGTTGCTGAGAAAAAGGTCAGGGCACTTGTTAAGGTAAGCAAAGTGAGGACTGGGACATTTTTTCTCCCCTGCATAGAACATTAGCAAATGACTCATTTAAATCATTAAAACACAATGATCCCAGCAATAAAGAATACAAATCAATGCAGACTGCACTTGAAATCATTTCCACGTTAGCACATTTAGTTTTCTTAGTGACCATATCTTTTCACCTGTTTCTCACAATTTGCGGTTTGAAAAGGAAACAGGTATTTGTGATCAGAGACAAACCCAAATCCACACTTGTAAATCTAAAACACTTTCTAAACATATATATGGGTCTTCTCTGCACTGTCCTATCAAAGGGGAAGAAAAAGGAAGAATAGTACAAATGAAGGCGTGCAGAGTACAGCGGGAGGAAGCTGTGGCCGAGACAGGCCCTCTGAGAGCTCAGGGATGGAGCCTACACCGCTCCTCCCTGCAGCACTCAAAGCGGTTCGGAGTAAAAGCCATTTCCTTTATAATCAACTTCTCCGAGCTCTCCGTCTTCCCAAAATCCATCCCCAAGAGCCCCGGTGTCCTTCCCGACCTCTCACCCAGCCATCACTGGATGCAAAGAGGCATGAAGCAAGAGCTTCCCACATTTGCAGGCACACCCTCAGAGAGGACTTCTGGGATTCAACATGTTCAGCACATGCTGCATCTGGCAGGGTCTGCTGATCTGACACAAAGATGCTCATTTAAATATTACGTGGGATGTGGTTTTTGATCCAAGATCACTGTGACTCTACGCTGATGAAACATCAGATTGGTCAGTAGTACTCACCCTAAGGAAAGTTTTAATGAAAGGTGGTGGCTCTGAGTGGGATTCTCAGGGGACCCCTGAAAGGCTGAGGGTGGGACGGAAATACGCCTGGAGAACACCAGTGAGAAACACCAGAAGTTACATATGTATGAATGACTCATTCCCTGGCGGAACCTACAAAGCAAGAGTTTAGCTCCTGAGAGTGAAGCCTCACTTCTGGAGTCAGGTTTATAAAAACAAGCACCCAAAGTAAGGCCTTTCTGTAGACAAATTTAAGTGTCAGCAAGATGAAATGCTAATTTATGGAAATTATCAATTTCTGGCAAGAGTACAGAGAAGATGGTTTAAATGTCCTCTGAAGGAAAGAGTCAAATGCATTCAGTTTATGTTTGTTTATTGTTGTAACATTTTGTTTTGAACATCAAACACTGCACCAAAACGTGAGCCATATCTTAAGACAATTGTCTTTGCCATTAACTAAGAGTATGGGCTGATGTTTACAATTAATTTTTGACAACTTAAAACTTATTAGTGGCACTGCTATCTATAATCAAATACTTCATCATAGACTGTAATTATTAAATTAAAAGAACAAAGTTTCCCTCTCCCTTTCTTACTTTCAAAACAAACCAAAAAAAGTTTTCACCTGGAAAGAGCACTTACTTTAAAAACTCAATTTTAAACTAGTTTCATTAAACCCAGCATGCTCTAAAACAGGGGAAAACAAGACTTCCCAGAGTAAATGATATTGAAAAGATGTTAAAAATCCCTGGAAAAGTCTGTTCTCACCAACTTGCAAAAAAAGAGAAAGTTTACTTATCTATTTTTAAAGGTCTTGTCTGCACCTTCAAGAACCGTGTGGAAGGCCATGCGCGGTCTTACAGGGCACAAGTACTTCCAGCCATTGACTAGCTGCGGTTCCCCAGCCATTCTACCTGTGACTCTTAGCAGCTTTCATTTCAGGACGTCACGGTAGTAAGCGTTTCCTTTTTCCAGTTGAAAACTAAGCAGATGCGTTTAAGCGGAGCAAACACAGTACCCACACACACAGCTACGTGGGCATGCTCAGGCCCACACGTACACTTCCTAACGCCTGGGATGATGACCATGCCAAGGGTGCACAAGCTTCAGATGAGTCAGGTTGAGTTGGGAAATGGGAAAGGGGCCATGGCCATTTCACCAGTGAAGCAACCAAGAGGATGACTCAGAAGGGCTCAATCTACCTGCAATCTCCCCATGATACAGTCCTGAGAGCAGCGCATGGCTAATGCCTCTTCATTTACTCACTATCATAAGGACCTGTGTACAAACACACGCAAGGGCATCTCTCTTTCACAGAAAGAACACATGTCATTTGTACCAAATAGCAATGGATTTTCAGCACAAACGATACTTTCATAACACTACAGTTAATAGTAATCACCTACTTTTCAGCAAGAGGGACTCCTTTAAGGAAAAAGACTCATAATTAGTGTGCCCACTGGATCACTCTGCAGCGATGGAATGACAGTCTAGCACTTAGGACTACTGGGACAGAAGGACTGGTGCCCTCAATGCAGGCCCAGGAGACCTGGGTTCCCAAGTTGGACCTGCTAAGAAGGCCTAAGAGTCGGGAGAGAAAGAAACTGTCTAGTCAAAAACCCTTTAAAGAAAACTTAAAAAGGTATACAGAAGATGTAATTAAGGTTTTCCAGCTGGCACATATGCAGAGGCTCAACTAAGCTGGTTAAATGCACGAAGCTCATGTTCTTCTAAAGCAAACAGGGTCGAGATCACTGACAGCACCTATGAGGTGAAGTAACCGCACGGCCACCCTACTAGGGACTGAATGCACTACTTGGGCAGAACTTCACATAAACATAATCTAGTTTCCCTAACCTACTGTACATAAATAAACTCTTTAAACTAGTCCCTGACCTACTGAAGGCGGGAAGGTTTGCACTGGGGAAGGTCACTCCCCCTCTGGGAACATACGCCTCCAGGTTCTGCCACTGAGATCGTGTTCGGGGCCTTCACCATGGTCTCTGCATCCAACAGCACTAGGAAAACGGCTAAGTCAGGGTCTTTCAACTCTCCAATCTGGAAAAATAACCACTCCCATTTCTCCATATTTACATTTGTATTATTTTGGGTGGAGCACACTAAAAGGAGGAAAGTCCCCAACACAAGTACAGGGAGAAGCAGAGCTGGAAATGGAAACCATCCTGAGCGGGGTGGTGCCTGGACCCGCAGCCCTCTGCTCTGGAACTCGGCTCACTCACTGCCTTCTCACCGACAGACCTGTGTTTGGTCATTTTTGGTCCCCTGAAAGCCACCTAACAATTCTCTTGATTCTAATACTGAGGTGATTCTCAACACCCAGCCTGACAGCTCCAGGGTCTCCCAGCTCTGGAAGGGTGTATGGGACAGAACCCCTCCCTGATATGTCTGCTTGGACTCTGACACGAGCGCATTACAACCAGGCTGGGAAACTGAGCTGCCAGCAGAAGGGTGGAGAACGAGGCTTCCCAGAGCCAGCACAAGTACACACCTGCACGTCCAAGGCCTCCCTGAAAGCAGAGCTGTGCTTTGCTGTTTAACCAACTCCCACTGTTAGTCCTGTTCTTACAAACAGGAAACACATCCCGCAAAACTGTTTCTTCTGGCTAGTCCAAGACATAACTTAAGGGTCTCCCATTATGGAGCAGTCAGATGGAAGGTGATGACCTGAGGGGCTTTTCTGCAGAAGCCCCCGTCTGTGGGGCTGGAGTGAGTGCCTAGGCCCCCACCTCAGCGGCTGCTCCAGTTCAGTGCAGCAGGGGAGGAGGAGCCCAAAGAAGAAATGTGTGTGGACGGCTGAAGCAACATCACGACCTGGACCTGCAGCAGTCTGGTGGACCCTGATACCCTGAAGAAAGCCCTGGTTTTAGAGAGAACACTTTCAACTGCCCAGTAGAAATGATAATACTTTACTTTGTGCAATATTTTGGTCCATTCTTATTTAGCTTCTTTCTTCCTTTTAAATTATGCAATTAAAGGAGCACCCAGCACACAACTCGACACAAAGCGTGTGTGAGGACTGACCAGTGACAGGAGCCCAGGTCTCCAACCTCAGGTCTGAGCTCCCCTTACTTCTTCCGCTGGGGCACGAAGTTGCAATCAGGCTGAGCCCGGGAGGGTGAAGGAGATGGCAGTTCCAGCTCCAGGAGCTCTCCTGGTCCCTGCTGCTGCCCAGCTGTCAATACGGGTCTTATCCCGCGCAAGTGGCTGGGAGGGGAGCCCAGTGCTCTCTGTCCAGCAGAAGTGCAGGTCACCTTCCCTTGTTGCAAGACGAGTGACTGAGGACCTTCCCCGGAGGTGCTACCTCAGGCCAGGTCATCCAGGTCTACTTTGGGGATTGGGTCTCGCCAGTAGCAGAAGGAGCTGAACTCCGGGCATGGAAAGGCAGAATTCTGTTCCTTATTGAGAAGCGGGAACACGTGCTCCACGAGTTCACTCAGTCTGTGATACCTAGGAGAAGGGATTGGGAAAGAAACACACAAACTGTTACTATGAAGTTGACCTAAGAGCACAGATTGCAGGTTTTAAAGCTAGTAATTCAGATTCCTCATATGGAAAGGATTTGAGATAGGCCTCCATCCCTTCCTAGGGTACAGACTTCCTCCTCACAGTCTAGGAGAATCAGCGATCCCATAGAGGTGAAAACACCAGGCAAAGAGGAAAGCCTCCAAAGGCAGGTATAGTTCTGATACTTTGAGTGAGGCCTGATCCTGAGTATCTGTCTGTCTCTAGTGTCACCTTGGCTATAGAGCTCTAGATTAAGAAGTAGAAACACACACGAGGACTTGTTTCCTTTGGTCCTTTCTTGTATTAATTCACCCTTGGGATTCACGGTGAATATTCTACAGTCTGGAACTCCAACTTGTGTATAAGCATAGACATCCTGGAGAAGAAAATACCAAGCAAGGTGATTACAGGGAGAATAAATTAGGAGCTGCTTCTCCAGTCCCTTGTGAGCCTGAACTGCACAAACAGCAGACTGTCTATGGAAAACATGCAGAGCTGGGCACTGCACAGCTTTCCACTGAGGCTGAGCTTTAGACAAACCCAAACTAAGAATGAAGCCAAACCCAGAGGGCGTTCAGGGAGTCAGGAAACACAGTCACCAAGGAGACACCAGGGGCTGTGGAGCAGGAAGGGCCCCATTGCCTGCCAGAGGCCAGGAAGCAGCCCCTTCTGCCTGCCTAGGATCTGAGGGACCCTCCAAGGGGAGGCGGATCTGGGAAGCATTAATGAAGGGTGATCACTCATGCCGTGGTTCTAGGGAGGATCTGAAGACAAAGCTTAGATCCACGTAGAACGTGAGTGAGATCTGTCTGAGGAAACGGAACTGAAACCACAGACACAAAGAGAAAGTGCCCTTCATTATACACCAAGTACTTAGAAATCTGGAACAGATGACGTGAAAACTGATTTAACAGAAGAGTCATTTGCCTATAAAATTCATTTGAGAATCATGGCATGGCTATACCCTAAGAGCACATTTCTCTGAATTTTACCCATATCAGAACATGCAGCCCACAGAAGACACTTACATTTGGACGGTTTCCAAAGGCAGCATAGAAGGGCTGCTTAGACGGGGCAAACAGATTCCTGATGTCATTGAGACACTCAATTTTGAATTTCTCTGGTTTCTTTTCTATCACTTCCCTAGGGAAAAAAAAATTCAAATATACTCACCAAATTAAAAAATGGTAGTCTTTCGTGGTGTGTGGTCCTGGAAAGACTTAGTGCTCACAACCACCCAACTTTTTTAATCCTTTGTAACTCTTATCTTTCTTTCTCTCCTCTGCCTAACAAAATCTGATGGGGTTGGCAAAGAGAAAACCACCACTCCTTGAACTGGACTTTCTGAGCCTGACAAAGACCAGGTGAGTTGTGACTTAGAATGGGGGAGCCATAGAACTCACACACAGAAGTTTTAAACAGGTACAAACCCTTCCAACGAGCCTGACATACAGTCCTCACATACAGTCCATTCAGGCCTCAGCCTCTGTTCCCCATGCACTCAGAGTGGCTGCACGCTGGGGAGGTACCTGTGGAAGGCGGAGAACAAGCTGCTAGGGGACAACATCAGAGGGCCCCGGGGCAAGATTGTGCCCTTGTCATTGACCCAGTGCAGGTAGCCACGGGTCATGTCAGCCATGCCGATGGCACGGGCAGAGCAGTACAGAAACTTGTAGCCGTTCCTGAAAGAGAATATGTCCTGTTTAGCCCATTGTACTTTGGCTAAAGATGAAAAAGAGCACTTTCCTTTTAAAAGACCCAAATAAAGATCCCCTCATTTACAGTGAAAATAAAATTCCTGAATTTAACAGTAAAATAGGATTATAAAGATTTCACCTTTCCATGGAAAACACTATGGGGAAAAACGGAGGTTATGTGCAACTAGGAATTATGCTAAATTTACAAGTATCAATGTACCATCAGCATCTAGTTCATAAAAGCCACGTTATAGAACAGACAAAAAACCTTGGACTTTTAAAAATAATCTGCTATAAAGAAAAGATATAAAGGATCTTATTTATAAAGATAATTTAGAGGATGCAAAGCACTCTGTAAGCAAAGGAGCAAAATTATACCTAGTTAACTGACATAATTTTCATATTAGAGCATTTTCAACTAATGCTTAAGACATTGTTATTTTTCAAATCAATTTAACTTGTACGTATTAGGGTCCCACAAAAGACATGGCACTCTTTTCTCTGTTGCACTGCACATTAGTAGGTGGGACGGAGGACCTACTCATTGATGGAGTGGTAGAGCTTTGCGATACCCTGATGAGTCCAGTCTTTACCCAACTGTGGAAGAATCTGTCCCAAAGCATCAGACCTAAGAGAACAGAAATTAAAAAATGGCATTAGGAACCAAGCATATAAAGCCAAGTGTTTTCCTTTTTAGTTGTATACCAGCTGCCAAAAAATAATGTGTGCAGGAGGGGCAGCAGTGGGAGGGCAGAAAAATCTAGAAAGTGATTCCGTCATGGCCTGTGCAACAGTGAGCAGTCAGTCTCCTGCAAACATACCCACTGAAGAACTTCTCAAAGTGGAATCAGACATGAGAGCCAGCTGCTCATTTTCAGAGACAGTTTATAATTATACTTTCTCTTTTTCTCCTCCTCAATCTTAACAGCTTTCTAGATTTTTTTTAAATGCTAAAATTTAGAGACCAAATAACTGAATCGTTACGAAGTTATTTTTGACACTACAATTATACGATTCCACCCATCTCTCTCTGTCTATAAACTGACCCTGTGTGGACTGCACTCAGGATGTCTCAATGCATTCGGTTTAAAATGCACTACTGACCATGGCTGAGGGCTATTTGGTTGAGGGAACCTCCCCTGCCCACCACCCCACTGCACACTGACCTACACCTCCCTACCTGTCACCCACCACCGGCTCCTGCTTACTTGGTTATTGTTCCGTCAATGTCAGAAATGATGATCTTGTCATTCCAGTCCCACAGGTAAATGGTCCCTGCACAGCGGCAAGTACCTTGATACTGGGTTGTAATACTAAACACAACATCATTTGGGCCATCTTGGAGCTTTAGTTTTGCCTTTTATAAAAAAATAAAATCGCAGAAGCAGAATTTAAAAAATTAGGTATATCACTTTGATGAGATTGCATACAATTAAAATTCTCATTTTCCAATATGTAGTCACACAGATTGCTTAAGAAATGTTAAGTGAAAAAGGATCCTAATTTTTAAAATAGATAAATATATGTGTGTATGAATACACAAAGAAAAGAAATACATTAACATGCAAACTGGAAAAAAAGACAAAAGGAAATTATCTAAAAATATATAGTTAGGAATAAAGTCTAAATGTTTATAAAACACAATGGTGTCTGTCACATTACCACACACCTGGCTCAGTGCTGTGCAAACAGCTCACTCTCAGTGAGATGGGCTGAGGGAGCCATTGTCTGAATGATGCTTGTGATTCCAAGAGACTTTTATGATCTCCCAAACACAAAACCTCTCTGCTTCTCCCCCATACCTAGGACTGTCCTGGGATACACCGAGACCATTTCACAGTGAAAACAGGAAGGAGGAAGTTGTGTCTAAATAAGAAAACAATATTTTTCTATTGTTGTGGCTCTCAAGAGACAGTAGGTGGTCCAGTGATGGGCTAGCTGTGTAAGATTCATCTGGGAAATAGGTTAAAAATACAGATTCCTCAGCTCACTCCCAGGAACTGAGATAAGAGGTCTCAGGTGGCAGATGAAGCTGTGTTCCAGGTCCCCAGGTGATTCTGGTGGTTCCCGGGGGTGGGGTACTGCTCTACTGTAGGTGAACATTTATACAACCACACACCACGTTGTGTGTGTGGAGAGAAGAGGAAGCAGGTCAATTTAAACAGTTACTAAGATAATCAGGCTAGATCCACACAGATCACACACTACTCACGATCTGGTCTGAGGAAAGGCGAAGAGATTTCTTATATGAGGTTGTGCTGCTGTGGCTCGGGGGCTCCATGTGGACGGGGTCCACTTTGATTGATTCTTCGAGCTCCTGTGACCCCTCGTCACTGGATGAGTCATCCTCAATTGGCCTATTGAACATCAACCCAGTTATGAAGGGCAGTAGGCTGTTGTATTAATGCGAGTTTTTCATTTAGGCTCAAGAGAAGGAAGAGACGCTAAATGCATTTTAGGGATAGGAAGCGTTGCTCCCTCTGCTGCTCTCCCACATCCAGCTTCCATGCCTGAATATTCATTACATGAAGTAATAAGGCCAACTTCCTCCTCCCTCTTGTGACTGACTAGCTTTCACTTTCTGGCTATGACTGGGCATTTTCTGCTGTGACCCATGAATACATATAGGCTACTAGATCTGCTTGTGAAAGAGGATATGTATGTTTCAAAAGGTACAAATTAAATGCTTATGCTGATTTAAGAAATTAACATGAAAGGTTTTCTATATCCCTTTTATTTATTTTTAAATTTTTATTTAAAATTTTAAGAAGTTAGACTTTTATATTAGACTATTACTCTAGCATCCATTTGACACTATACACAACCATTACAATAATATTGAATTATTTATTAGTATTATGAATTAATAATATTTATCTTTAATTAAAAAAACTATGGAAGAAAGGAAAACTTTTATAATTTAGTACCTTTAAAGGACGTCTCTCCTGCCTTTTTAAAATTTTATTATCTATTAGTTTCAGGTGCACAGCACAATGGCTAGACGCTTATTATTTATGAAGCAATCCCCCCGATTAGTCTAGTACCACCTAACACTATACATACCCATTACAATATTATTGACTATATTCCCTATGCTGTACTCCACAACAAGGGAAACAAAAGAAAAAAAATAAACAAATGGGATTGCATCAAACTAAAAAGTTTTTGCACAGCAAAGGAAACCATCAACAAGATGAAAAGACAGCCTACTGAATGAGAGAAGGTATCTGACTATGATACCTCTGATAA
This sequence comes from Eonycteris spelaea, assembly GCA_003508835.1. Lineage (NCBI taxonomy): Eukaryota > Metazoa > Chordata > Mammalia > Chiroptera > Pteropodidae > Eonycteris > Eonycteris spelaea. Next base: position 2,084,216 of record PUFA01000127.1, on the reverse strand, counting down.
GGGGTTAATGTCTAAAATTTATAAAGAGCTCATACAATTTAACACCAAAAACACATAATCCAACTAAAAAAATGAGCAGAAGACCTGAACAGGCACTTCTCCAAAGAGGACCTACGGATGGGCCAATAGACATATGAAAAGATGCTCAAAGTCTACACCCCTTTTAAAAGAGGGTAAAGAGCAAGGAAAATAGTCTCAGACTACTAGGGAGTTAGGGAATGGAAGAAGAAAGAATTTGAATGGGGAAAGTACATAGATGGCAGAAATAAGAATGGGGTATATTGAGGCACTGCCTCTCAGAGCCAGGACACTAATTCTTCCAAGAAATAAAACAGACCCACAGCAACCTTTGAGAGTCTCTTTTATATCTCCCCTTTGTGCCTAACAGGAAGCCAGGGAGCAGGAACACCAGGATAGTCCACCTTAGGACTCCTCAAGATTCCCCCTTCCCAAAGGCTTACACTTTACAGGCATCCGATTCTATGGCTCCAGGATGGGAGCGAGGTATTTAGAAGGCAGTGATGAGTATTTTTATGACTCTAAGCGAAAAATATTTTATCATCTGCTAGCTGAGTGGCACAAAAAAGCCACTTATTCATGTATGTTCATAGGAGAAAGATATTCTAAGAATTAAACAAAATTATCAAACTCAACTTGAATGCAATGACCAAAGCAGGGGTGGCCCAACCGCTGAGAGCCTGGAGGAAGGACAGGGTGCCCCTACCTGCCACTGGCTGGCTCCTTTGCACTCGATGGTAGGTCACAGATTGGTGGCACCTTGGATTTCCCTTCTTTGGCCTCTGGCAGCTAAAAAGCAAGATAATAATGGCAAAGTTCATTTTTTCCTGTACTGACAAACAAAAATTCATCAGCTGCCCTCTCTAGGAATGAGCAAAACTCCTTTCTGAACCTACAGTTTAAAAATGTTCAAGAAAACAGACTGTCTCTAGTTTGTGCCAAAGGACAGAAACCTGATAGAAGTCATATGCTGCTATACAAAAGCTGTCACTACAAAGCAGAAGTAAAAAATTTTAAGAGCACCATTTCAAGTCACAAAATATAACACAACCGGTCCACTCATTAGGTTCATGGCAGGGACATTGAGATGACAGAACAGAAGTGACTGATGCCATGTCCTCCTGTGTAGGAGGGTAACAAGCTCTTGTTCTATCTGGAAGGTAATGCAGTGAAATGGGAAGAGCAGAGGTGTTGACGTTGGAGTCAAGGTTAAACACTAGCTCCATTCCTCACCAGTTATGCTCCTCTGGTCAAGGCACTCCACCTCTTTTGCCCCAGTTTCTTTAACTGTATGATGGGAACTCAAACTATCTATACTACTGGGTGAAAAGTAACATGCATAAAGCACCTAGCATAGTACCTGCATGTAGTAACTGTTCAAAAATGGCAACTGTTGTTATTGTAAAAGACCATTATATAGCTCTAAAGGACTTTTTTTGTACTTGACAGTTTTTCTGAATAAATGAGATTCACTTCTTTTTAGCTCATGGAAAGGACCCTCCAGGTTGGTTACTTACCTGTTTGGTCATGCTTTCTCTCTTACGCCAAAACCACCAGCGACCGGATTTCTTTGGCATCTTATCTTTGACCCAGGACTCAACTGTGGCCTGGAAACAATCAACTTGGGTTAGTCTAGCGGTCTGTCGGTCACAAAGCACCTGACTACTATTTTCTACCACTAGCCTGCAGGACGGTGCCTTATCATGGAGTACGAGCAATGATCACCACACTTCCAAGACTCCTCTATAGTTTTTACCACCTACAGAAGATGGAAAGTGTCCTCTTTCGTGGCAGTATGGCTTTGTGGCAGATCTGCAGTATGAGACCAAGTGGTCTGGCTATGAAGGAGCAGCCCCCTCTTAGGGGGCTGGCAATTGGGCTGTCTCATTTCTGTACCCTTAGAAAATATGGCTCCCTGAGTTATGAGGACCAACTAGGCTGATGATGTCTTCATGAAGGGCAGATTTAAAGCAAACCTTCAGGTTATACACAGAGGCTTATTATCCACAATTTGATCTAGTCACACTGATGTCATGCTTCTGGGGGCCACATCACTCTCTTCTTGCTGCTTCTTTCCATGTTAATGAGAGAATTTTTTTAATTCTATGTTTAAAAATTAGTAAAATCTCTCAACTTTTATATGTAATAGCAAACTGGTATAAATATCTAGTAAAAATGACAAAGGTGTGGCAGTTGAGTTAATTTCCTAGATTTTGGGCATGCGATCATTTGAATGGGCACATGGAACTCTTTAGATCTTTTATAACATTAAATAAAACTTTAAAGAGTACCTAATTTAGAAATATGCATATATGGATTTTTCTAAGCACTCTATGCTGTATACACTTTTGAAAAGGCAAGAAATGGAAGATCATCTCACCTTAGGCAAACTCTTCTGGAATACTTGCAAGCTAAGAATCATGGGAGCAGCCAAAGCCCAGTTATAGTAACTGTAAGAAATAACAATTGTAAAAAACCATTACACAGAGAGGGAAGGGAGAGAAAAAGGAGGGTAGGAATGGAGAGAGGAAGAAAAAAGAAGGAAAGAAGTGGGAGGGGGCAGAGAGAAAGGTGGGGGAGAAAGATGTGTAGGAATTCCTTATTCTTTTTAGTAAAAAGATGATCAGCTAAATTTTTGGTTACATGAATAATCTTTGCTTCAAGCTAAACTTCTCTGAATGGAGAAGTAGTAAAATCTACAAAACAGAATCACATTTTAATGCTTCATTTAAAAGTGAAGTTGAGGCTTCACTTTTACTTCTAAGTCTTTGCCTGTTAATTCATTTATATGAAATAATATATTTCATAGCAAGAAAAACTGAAATAGTTAAAAAGGACACTTGGAAAAAAACCTGCAACAGTATTTAACAATTACAAAAACAACAGTATTTACCGGTTATATATCCGTATTACAAGGTTAGGATTGTCTATAAGTCCAGGATTCTCTGCAAATTCATGATAAGTAATGATATGCTCCATGAATTTTTCTGCAATGTAAAATAATAATGATCAATTTGGTTAGAGTTTAAATTCCCAATATCACAATACTCTCTGCATTAAAGGGACTATAGGATAAAATAAAATGTCCTTTTTTAAAAAACTTTTTTTATATATCTATCAAAAACAATGTTAAGACACTTCTTCCCCCAGGACAAGAAAAAACACTTTCTAACATTCCCTTCCCTTTCCCACCCACCATTCCTTCCCTAGTTAAAGAAGAAAGAAAGAAAAAGAAAAGAGAGAGAGAGAGCACAAGATAGCGATAGCGATAGCGAGTGTGGGAAGGAGGGAGAGAGGGAAGGAAGGAAGGAGGGAGGGAGGGAGGGAGGAAGGAAGACACTCAAAACCAGGACAAAGGGATATGCCAGAGACTTTTAGGAAAGGAGATTACAGATGTGGCCAGAGAGAAAGAGGAACACACACGCATGCACGTACATGCTCTATAACTAACAAAAACTGTAAGTTTCAATTCTTATCAAAGGGAGAAACTCTTTACTGGCAGGCAACTGCATAACTGAGGAATATTCACGGGGGTCTTACAGCTTTAAGTGCATACTACATTAGAAAAAAACAAAACATTTTACAACTGGAGAGAAAAAAAACACACACACAACAAAATTTGGCTTAGGGTCTATCAAAAAGTAAATCCTAAATTCTTGCAGAATGAATGAGAATTTTGTGAATTGTTATACCCTAGTCCTAAACACTCTACAAGCTAAAAAAGAAAATTTTCACTGAGATTGTTCCTCCTGTTAATTTGTATATCACTTACTTTTACTTACCATTCTGCCTCCTCCAATAACAAACTCTACATACGTTTCCAATACTTTTTTTAAAGTGTAAATTTTATAATTTATCTAAATTGTAAATTTTCCATTCCTCACCCCCTATATTTTTTTTCAATGAAGCCTTATGAAGATTATAATAAGAATGCGACCTATTTGATTTTGTCCCTAGGAGGAACGACTGGCCATAATACACTCTTAATTTCTTGCAAAAAAATGAAACAAATAGAATTAAGAGATGCTGAAGAAAGAGGCATAGTGAACATCCTGTGACCCCAAGAAGAAAATTATTAGGAAAAAAAACTGTAAGGTTCAGGGCACCCAGGCTGCCACATGCGAGCCTTCAGTTGCTCTGAGGGTGAGAGAAGACAAAAGATGAGGCCAGTCATAAAAAGAAATCTTTCCTTAGAGGAAAATCAACCAAAGGCCACCAGCCAAGTTGAGAAAATATTAAGTAGAGTTTAGTTTACAAAGGAAGGTAAAACCAAAAATGCCAGAGAACTTGGGACAGATGCTCAATCCACATTGGAGGCCTCTAAACTACATCTGCTAAGCTACTTCCTTTTTCCTTAACCAGCTCTCAACACTGAGACAGAAAGTAATCCCTTCTACTTTTTGCCAGAAAGACCATTTACTCAGTGAATAATCAATTTTCACAACTTCAAGCCCTACTCTCCTATCTAAGGCTGTTTTCCAGGAGGGCAGCTGGGCCCCGGTCCCAGATGATTTCAACTTCACAGATGAAAAAATGACATAGCTTGAGCTGATCCTGGCTGCTCAGCAAACAAGGCAGCCTGAGACCTCTCAACCGCTTAACGTGAAATGACAGCCTTCAAGGCACACCCCCTCACCCAAGCTATTTATATGTAATGTCGACCAATGTGAGGTATCCTAAGCAAGGGGCTATGGGTCTTACCTGTTAATGGCACAATATCAGTAAAGGATTTAATACACCGAAATGGCTAAACAGCATGTTTTCAATCAAGTGATGACCAAGCTGCTTTCTCAAGTGAATGTAGGGCATGACTGCTAAGTATACCTTTAGAAATTTCTCCGTTTTCACTGAGGCCCCCACAAAGGGAGAGGGTGACATCGGGCAAGTCCATGGCAGAATCCGAGAGGCACTCAGTGCCACTATCAGCAGCTGCACTTCCCACAGACTGTGGGGACTGGGAGCCAGAGAGTGTATCAGACTCAGGCCACTGCCTGGAAGTGGGGTCCAGTTCACTGTAGGCAGGGGACAGGGAGAGAAGAATTTGCTTTATTACAACTTCCTGTATTCCCAGCTTACTAAATGGTTCTCTGATGGCTCAAACCAAATAACATATCCCCTTTAAAAAGCAGATTAATCTACAATCAGACATGTCTTTTCTTAGGTAGTGTTAGAATCACATAAATGATAAAAAAATAATCTATTAGCACTACTGAGGAATTAACTGTGAATACAGTAATTATGTCATGAAAATCACTATTAAGTTATTCACAATAACACAAACATTTCAACTATAGCCTTTCTGGTTTTAATTAACAGAGTGAAAGAGTTATACAGCAATTATTTACATTTCCATGAAGAAAATGACAGGGTAATTAAGAAAAATCTGATGTCTGGAAACTTTTTTGTCCTAACTTCCTAGAAAAAGCTGTGGTACTATATACATCCTGTAGAAAATTACTATAGTCTAAGGCTGTATTATTTTTAAAATACAAGACTTTTCTAAATTTATCTGTTACTCCAGAAAACAAAGAAATTAAGCCAGAGAATATTCTCAGGAGGCTAGACCTACCACAAAAAGAAATGTATTGAGAAATAAACTAGAAATACACTGTTTTTACATTAGAATGAGGGCCTCCAATAAATAGGCTATTCAATGTTTTCATTTTTTTAAATGAGGCACGGAAGCCGGGTTTTAGATGGTGACTTTAAGAGAATCTTTTTGCAATGGAGCATTAAATTTGTGAGAAAAAGAATAAGAAAATGGCATCTTAAGTTTCTTATTTATGAATGTTTATTGCTCTACACCCTTAAATGTATGGCACACTGAAATACTGTTTTAGAATTTTCCAATTCTTTTATTAGAAAGCCAATATATTTAATGTATGCAATTAATATATGCAATCCAGTGTATTTATATGATATCTTTAGGGAAAAAATCTCACATTTGAGCAATAGATGGCAGAATACAGATATGTCATTAACTAGAAAGCAGTTTCAAAAGCTATTGTTTTACACTTAAACAAAAGATTCAGATTTTTGGAAATGTTCTATCTTAATAGCAATGCACAGCCATATCACAATATTGAGATCTACTTAGAAAGTTCTCTTCACTGGAAATGGTAAAAAAAGCCAAAGCCAATGTAAGGCAGCACCGCCTGCTGTTAGGCTGGGAAAAAGGGGGAGACAAACTCCCTGGGTACGCAGGGAGGTCCCAGTATAGTCAGGTATGGCCACGTGACCAGATGACTGAGTTGATCTGAACAGATAGGGTGTGTTGTGCCCTTCCCAAGACTGGCCCCTGATAACTCCCCGTGTGATCCCCTCTCCTGTTCCTGTTGAGGACCTAAGGGGATGGTGGAACCTCCCGGTAGAAGGAGCCTGGGTACCTGAATCCCTGTGTGCAAGGCCTACTAAACACCAGCACTAGAATACAGTTGACCCTTGAACAATACGAGTTTGAACTGTGCAGATCCACTTATACAGTAGGTTTCCCCCCCAACAAATACAGTTAGCCCTCCGTATCCCTGGGTTTTGCATTCATAGATTCAACCAACTGTGGGTTAAAAATAGTATTTTCTGGAGAGGCAGTGGGCTAACTATATGCATTATTCTATGCCATTTTATATAGAGGACTTACCTGAACAGGATTCTGGTATCCGTGGGGAAAGAGGAGGTGGCAGGGGTACCTGTAACACATCCACTGCAGGAGGATAACTATACTTAAGTTTTGGGGGAGTTAAAAGTTATATGTGGATTTTCAACTGCATGGGGGGTTGGCAGCCCGAACCCCAGTATTGTTCAAGTGTCAAGTGTATTATCGCATGAGTAAGAAATAAATTTCTATTGTGGTAAAGTCTTGAGTTTTATCAGTTACAGCAGCTAGTGTTACCCTAACCAATGCAAAGACTAAACACAGGGAGGATCCCACGGGGCTCAACATGTCACCAAATCTACAAGGACATAAAGTGATGTGACATAAAGTTTAGTTATAATTAAATACTGGATATTTAGTCAAGGTAACAGTGAAACATGATCATAACAAAACATGTGCTTATATGTATTTCAACAGCCTCACTATCTTTAAGTATTTATGAAATGTCTCAAGAAATAATTCATTCATGAGATAAGAAGCTTCCTTGGTGAATACAATGACCCTAAACAGTCAAATTATAATAGAACACAGTAAGGTCCCATTCATTATTCACTTGCCCCCTTTTTTAAAAGGAAAGTAAAGGAAACTATCTTAGGAATTCTGAAGTAAGCAAATGGTTAAGGACTGGAAAATCTGAAAGAAAGCGATAATTCTAAGACAGCTCACATTTTAATTTACTTATTGGAAAAAAACTGAGCAATGGAGGAGTTTCAGTTCTCTCACCTTAAAAACCCAACTATTACTTCAAATGAAGTAAATATACAAGACACATTTAGAGAACTATTAGGAAGTTTTAAGGACCTTCCAAAAATATCTAAAAAATTTAAATACTTTCATATCAATCTCATCTATTTTAAATAAAAATGAAATATGTTTTCCAATAATTTATTTAAAGTGTTTAATTATATGTGTCTGGTTCGGTTATATTCAAGCCATTCTTCCATGGGGAAAAGTTTTTTGTAATCATAGAATGTATTATAATGGAATTCCCCTAGAAATGAAAATGAAGTTGGGAAAACAGTATGAGTATATCTTATCTGAGGTTTTAGAGTTATTTAAAGGGGAAAATCATGAGGGAGAGGGAGGGGAAGTGACAAGAGGTGAGAGCTCTGGGGCATGTGGGGTGCACAGGCCAGGTGGAATGGTGGCTCCCTAGAGCTACGCTTGAGTTCAGAAAAAGCCTGGGAGCTCAGACTCACTAAGGGAGTGAAGGCATTCTTTGTAAAAGGTTTTTGGATAACGACAGATTACCTTTAAGACACATAATAAATAAAACAAATACTAACAAATTTTCCCAAGCATGCTGAGTTTGCATTAATGACGGTAATCAGGTATCTGAAGTCATGTCCATTTGTATATCCTTATGTAGGTTTAACTAGTGTACCTCTTCTCATCACATTGAAAATTTCTTCATAAAAAGGCAAATTACTAATTTCAAATCACTATAGTCAAAACAACATATAAACCATTTCTGAATTTTCCAAATCTGAAGCGCCAATCCATTTCTGAATTTTCCAAATCTGAAGCAATCATCTAACTTAAAGGACACCATCCACTCACTCCTTTTTCTCTGACAAAATGTTTTGCTTAAGAAATAGTTAGAATATCTCAGAGCTGTTCACCCTTTAGTATACAAGGAATACATTACCTTTTAGGGAAATAGAGAGCTGCAACTTCAGGTTCTAGAGCCTTTAAGTCATCTAGGTAAATATCATCAGGTCCCTGATGCTGGCTTCTCTTGTGGACACCTGTTTTTATAAAAAAAAAAAAAAAAAACCTCAGAGATAAGAACTTAATTACCATTCTTCATTTACAACTCTGCAAGGAAACAAAGGTTTGCAAAACAATAAAAATGACAATGTTTTGAACTGGGCTTTATTTTTTAAAGCGTCAGATAACCTTTTTACTTGTGTTGGTTTTCAACCATCCATGCCAATGGAAGTGAAAATGAGTGTTACATGAGAGGTATATGACAGTTGCTCAATAAACGTATGCTAATTTACTCATTCATTTGCTGTTACATGAATATTCCTAGCCCCTAAATCATTTATAATTGATAATTTAAAAAAATATTAATAGTACAAATAAGCATGACTAGCCTTGATGAAATCACCAGCACTAAGAAGCCCTTATTCTAAAACCATGAGGGAAAGGTTGTTGGGGAATAGGATATTCACATCATGCCAAAGTATTACCTTCTAATTGCAAAAGGGGAAAAATCCTTTACAATGGATAAAATTGGTAGACAATACTTTAAATAAGTAATTACATTTAGCATCACTAATAGTGAGACATTATGAGATACAATATTAAGTATCCAATATATCTCATCATCTTCAATTAAAAAATAAAAAATCTAATTATTTAATTAGATCTAATTAATCTAATTAAGCCTCTAGATCTGTACTGCCCACTACAATAGTCACCATCCATATGTGACTAATAACTTGAACTGTCCTAGTCTGATATGAGGTATGTAAAATGTGGAAAAGACAGATTTCCAAGACATAATAATAATGTAAAATTGCAATAATTTTTATATTGAATTACATGTTAAAATTATAATAGTTTGAATTGGCTTAAGTAGAATGTATTACTAAACCTAATTTCACTTGTTTACTTTTACTTTTTTAATATTAGAATATTTAAAATTATATACATGGCTCACATTACACTTCTACTGGACAGAGCTAACTTCCAGTTGAAGGAAACATGGGGATGTTACCTTGGAAAAAAATCTGATACATCCAGACGTAAGAAAGTATACCAGGCAATTGGCTGGGCTCTCAAAGGGTCAATATCATGGGCGTGGAGGAGGAAAGAGGTGTAGCAATGTGTATGTTTATGTATGCAGAAGTATGTGTGTGTAGGGGGAGGCTGTTCTAAATAAAAGATTAAACATAAAACCAAATGTAACATGTGAATTTTAATGAGTTCTTAGTCTGAAAAAAAAAAAAAAGCTAAAAATATTCTTGGTACATTTAGGGAAATACAAATTTCGGTTCTTTAACATGACAATGGTAGTATGGTTATACAGAAAATATGCTTATTCTTAGAAAGTATATCTTAAAGGAGAAATGTCATAAACAAATATAAAGGTAGCCATCACATACTTGAAACAATGGGTCAATTTACTATGTAAATTTAGAGTACCCAATGCCATAAATTAAACAAATGATTACCTTTTTTCTTTGATGGCGAATCTACTTTAGCTGCTGGTTTTGATTCTGAGGGAGCCTCCGCTAATGATGGGTTAGGAAGGTAGTCTGTATCTAACATAGATGAAATGTGAGGCGGCTCAAAGGGAGGCTCGAGAAGGTCTGCAGCCGAAGCTGCATCGCTCATCTGCTTACACAGGGCTCTGGGTTTTGGTTTCACTATGGTGCAGACCATTTCTCCCATGGCAGCATCCTTCTCAACTTCACTTATGAGGTTGTCCTCACTGGGAATTACCCGAAAATGGGTATTTTCTGATGGTGTAATCGTAGCAGTCCTAGGATGATGGTCGGATCTCTCTCTTTTGTTGATCTAAAAAAGTTGAATTGTTTAAAAATTAAACACTTTCAAAGGTGTTTATATAATCTATTTCTTAAGCTGGATGAAGGTAAATGTGATCATTTAAAACAATGCATTCAGTAAATACATCATTTGGTTGTGTGAACTATTTCATAATTAAAAGTGGGAAAAATAACTGCATCTTGTTCAATATCACATTTGTATAGATATCTATATATCTATAGATATAGCTATATATATGTATAAAATTGCTCTCTCTCTCTCTCTATATATATATAATTGCTCTACTACAAAGAGTTCAACATTGAAGAATGAGGAAATTAGATACTAAGAAGGATAATGTTCATTTTGAGGGAGAAAACTTGAGTGCTACCTAAAAATTTAGCCCTGCTTGGACTACCTCCAAGCTTTGTTAAAACAATGTAAGATGCTGAATTATAATGTTGTACACCTGAAACTTCTGTTATAATCCAACAAATGTTACCTCCATTAAAAGAAAAAAAAAAAAAGTGGGCAGTCAAGTATCAATGCAATCACAAATATGAGCAAAATGTATATTTAAAAAAACTAGAGGGTCTAAACATTTTCTCTGCCAAGAGACAGATTAATAACGTATGATTTCACTTATATGTGGAATCTATAAAAGAAAACGAACAAACAAAATGAAATAGAAACAAACTCATAGATACAGAGAACAAAGTGATGGTTGCCAGAGGGGAGGAGGATGGGAGGTCAGTGGGAAAGGGGAAAGGAATTAAGAAGTACACACTGCCAGTTATAAAGTTATGGGGATGTAATTCAGCATAGGGACTAGAGTCAATAATATGGTAATAACTGGATATGACAGATGGGCACTATACTTATTGTAGGTGATCACTTTGTAAGGTATATAAATGTTGAATCACTATGTTGTACACCTGAAACTAATATAATATTGCACATCAACTATAATTTAAATTTAAGAGAATAAAAAATATATAAAGCAAAGTTGGGTTTATTTACATACACAAAATAAAACAAAAGCAGTCTCTCAATAAACAAATATGAAGTTCATCTTTCCAAGTCTTTCTTCTTTCATTATGAGTTGGCAAAGATGCTTTCACAGTCAATTTCCTATTTAAAATTTGTGTGGAAATTTCAGTTTCTTTTAAGTAACTTTAAAATTTTCCTTACTAAAATGTTAATTAACAACCAATAATATTATTTACTAAATAGAAATACACAAAATAATGCTGGATTCCATCTGCGGTAAACACAGGGCAAATATGAAAAATGTTTACTTTGAATTTACTTATGTGACCACATGAGGGCACTATCATCATTTACGTTCATATTAGCTCACTCGGAATATCACTCCTTTACTCATGGATGAGAGACAGACTCTGTAGGCAAGTAAACTCTAGTACCTTGGTGGACTCCGGAAACCCCCCCCAAGTCCACTCCATGTGGGATTCGGATCTAAGCAGGCTCTCGGCGGGTTTTACCTCCAGCTCTGAATCACTCTTAGGACACGCTGCTGGGGAATAGGGACTGCAAACACAGTACAAAGAAATGTGATGACTTTACAGTTAGGAACTTCGGTCTTGCTGAGCTAGACAGATTAAAAAATATATAAATTTGAATATATATTGACTTTATCTTGTAGACATATTCTATTTACAGGAACGTCAATTATTCCTTCCTCTTGAGTTTAATAATAATAAAAACAATTCCAACTAGTATTTATCGTGGACTTGCTAGGTCCTCTATGAACACTTTCTATGGATTATCCCAATTGATTCTCACAAGAAATCAGAACTAAGAAAGGTAATTTTACAGGAGAGGAAAAGCATGGAAAAATTAACATAACTAATACATGAGAGAAGCTGGATTTGAACGCAGAACAAAGTTTGACTGCATGTTTCTTCACAATGTTATCCACAGTTATAGTTAACAGTTGACACTAAAGGTTAAAACCAAAGAATTGCAGAAGACCAAATTCTATACAAATTATATATACAGTGACCAACATAGTGAAAGTAAGATTAAGTTTAAGAACGAAATAATTATTGAGAGAAAAAGTCCATATTCATGTTAAAAGTACATATTCAGTACCTCTACTGTATGAGAGAAATGGGAAATATCATTAGTGTCCAGTAACAGAAAAGCTCTTTAATATACTTCCTTTAAGAAATTGAGAAATCTCAAAAATACTTACTTATCCAAAGGGGACCAGTCTCCATCAGATAAGGGGTAGTGATCTCCGGAGTGGAAGAGCAGAGGCTCCTTATATTCTTCTTCCTTTAAGGAAGCATTTGAAGATCCTCTGTGAAAGGGCAGGGAAGAAAGGGACAGGAACGACACTTGTGTCAGCTTAAAAATATTCCCCAAATCTACTAACACATTGTCTAAGTGAAACAAATGAAGGTGGCCAAATAATTAATAACCAACCTTTTTAAAAGGAAAACATGAAAGAGAAGAGAGGGATTCACTGATGTCACCCTCATACCCTACTACAATCACTATTTAAATATGGGATGAAGAGAGGAGGAAAGAATGTGATTAAAATTACTTTTTACATCCCTTAGAAGTAATTGATTCAAAGGTGGGAAGAAAACTAAGGCTTTATGTATATTTCATTCAATCCTTACAAATCTGAGGTAGTAATATATGTTCAGTTATTAGGTAACTAAGGACCTAGAGAAGTTTAGTAACTTGCCCAAAGTAAAAAAGCTAGTAAGTCTCTGGATTCAAACTAAGTAAGCCCTTGTTCTTTTCACTATACTCTTTTGTGTATTACAAAAAATAGAATATCACAATGGACTAGTGGTTACCAAAAGGATGGGAGAAAATAAAAAATAAAATGTTAAAAAAAATTAGGTATATATAGTATGAAAAATAAACCGGCATAAAAAAAAAAATAGAATATCAGCTGAAGACAAGAGCTATGGCTCAAAATTTAAAAATACCCCAAAACTCTTACAAACAAGAACTTATTTCCTCTTTAGCCCAAGCATTACCTCAGAATCTTTCTTTACTTAGAATCTACATGATGTGGGTTGTGAAATGATACAAAAATATGATAAGTGCTTTTAAAATTCACACACAGATCTTAGAACTTTAAGTGGCTGACTAATGCTAATAAGGTTTTAATTAATTTACCCTTTGGTTCTCTTGAATTTGCAGTTAATGTAACTAACTTGCCATACAAACTTAAAACATCCCTCAGAAGCACCTTTAGTTGGAAATTTATCACTTGCTCTATTTCACAGTCAGTGTGAGATTCATGTGGTGTGCCATGATGAAAGCTCTAAATCTAAAAAGTATAAAGAAAAACTGAAAAGTATAAAGCACTATACTGTACAAGTTTAACAGATCTCATAGAAAATTCAATGTTCTACCAGGACAATGTTAAAGGTAAAATGAGCATATCTGTATCACTTAATCTGCTAGACTAAAAATAGGTCAGGGCAATACATGCTGTCTGTGGAAAGTCTTAGGCTACAATGAACACAGGGGTACATATCTTTATCAATAACAGTTTTCATATTTTTAGGGTAAATACGCAGAAGAGGAATTACTAGGATCATGTAGTAATTCCAATCTTAGTTTTCTGAGGACTCTCCATACTGTTCTCCATAGTGGCTGCACTAATTTGCATTCCCACAACCTCTCCAACACTTGTTATATTTTGTCTTCTTGACTGATAACAGACATTGTAACAGGTGTGAAAGGGTATCTCACTGTGGTTTTGATTTGCCATTCCCTATAACTAGTGGTATTGTATGTTCACTATGGTATCATTTACAACAGTCAAGACATAGAAACAACCAAAGTGTCCATAGAAAGATGACTGGATAAAGATGTCACACACACACACACACACGAATGGAATACTATTCTGCCATAAAGATGAAATATTGCCATGTGCAACATGATGGATCTTGAGGTTATTATGCTAAGTGAAGTAAGACAGAAAAAAAAGGACAAAAACTGTATGATTTCACTCATGTGGAATATAAAACAAAAAGGAACAAATGAGCAAAACAAAAACTCCATAGATACAGACAAGAGAATGGTGGTTACCACAAGAAACAGGGTAGGAGTAGGGCAAAGTGGGTAAAGGGGGTCAAATATATGGTAATGAAAGGAAATTAGACTTTCTTTGAGTGGTAAACATACAAAAAAGCACACATTGATTAAAATCTTGCACATCTAAAAATTGTACATTAACTAATTTTAATAAATTTATTTTAAAAATTTATTAAAATTTATCATTTTAAAAAAATAAAAGTCTTAGGCTCCCTGCATTTAGCTCCCAGACATAACTTGTAAGGAAGTCTGCTTTGGTTGCTTAAAAGTAGAGGCTCCTTTCTGATAGTGTGGTCTCTAATTCTCCATTGTTATTGCTGGGTATTTTAAGTATTTCCATCAGTTATGTATTTGCACTCAAGACTGTGCTACCACACCATCCACTTTGAAAAGCCTCTTCCCTCCAAAAGGCTATTTATGCCTACATCCACATTTTGAATACACATAAATCCATCCATCCTCTGAAAGGACAAACAAGACTTCTGTACCATACTTAAGCCAAACGTCCAACTTGAGGAAGAAGGTGCAGGGACTCATTAGGTGCAGTTCATACAACGCCCTGTTTAATTTAAAGCTCTTCTAATTCAACCAGTGAGTTTCTTCTAGCTTGTGCAACAGTAATCTGCTTTAAAGAATGATTCTGTCTTTTATTTGCCTCCTTCAAGGAGCCTCCATTAGCCTTAATCTTGTGATGCATGGAATTCCTTAAAAGTAGAGTTTAAACAGAATGTTGCCTAGCAAAACAAAACAAAAACTTATTTTAGGTGTCTCCTCTGACATTTAGGAGAGGCTGAGGAAGGTAAGATATTTGAGTTGCAAATTCCAAAACCAAATAATTCTAATCTCACAACTGCAAAAGCAGTAGACTTTCTATTTTTTTCTCTCAGATTCTTTAATGTGCCATTTTATATGCTGCTAATATTTTTGACCCTAAATATCTTCCACCAAATTATTTTAGAACCTAAATACTGAGCTGGAAGGGGCCTTGCAAACCATGTAGTTTAATTCCATTATTTCACAGATTAAGAAACAAAGGCCTGGAGTGACCAGGAGACCAATGTTCCACAATTGGAAGTATAACTGGTTCAGTCTCCTACCTTTTAGCTCAGTGCTTATTGTAGTGCATATAGACCTGAACTGGTATGACTGTTACATCTTGTCTTTTCTTTTTTAAGTCTTAATTTTTATTGGCTGCATAATAAAGTAGATCCTATTTTAAGGAAATATCGGGAAAGAGTTCCTCCAAGTGACAGCATCTATGATTTACTGGTAACCTAAAGAAAAAGCAAACCGCCAAACTCGTGAAAATTATTACGAGGCCCTAGTTTACATGTGTTTTGACAAGCAAGATTCTGGCTCAGAGAGAGAAGGTAGCATCCATGTCGCTGTCAACCAAATCAGTACACCGACAGATTTGGTTGATGTAGCATTTCACACAATCTGGAAAAGTAAGGCATGCACTAATATTTCTGCAATGCGCATTCACTTGCAATATGCATTTACAAAATCCCTTCAGAATAATGATCCCTGTGCATTTAGTAGATGACTGCCTATGTTTCAGAAATGTTTTAACTTTCCAGCTAAAACTGTAGGTTGTTCAGACATTCTAAACTTAGCTCTGTTATGTTATATAACAACAACAGAAAAAAACTTTTTAGGTAAAAGTTTTACTTCAGTGTCCTTTCTGGTGGATCTTAAAAGAATTTTAGTTGACAAAAAATACCACGAATTAAGGCACTCAGGGAGTATTACAGTGCTAAAACAAATAAAATTTAGATGCATACTTCAAGTTTTTCTCAAAAGAATGTTTCCTGCCCACTAAATATTTTAGGAACAGTTTACATGTTCCTAATAGCACCAAAATCAAGCAATAAAACATCTCAAAGAGTCTCCTAGTATACTCTCTCCTAGGAAAGGGAAAGATAAATAAACTTTAAGAGACTAAAAACAGGAAGAAAAGAATGATAAGAGTCTGTTTTTAAGAAATTGTGGTACTTTTTATTAGCTTAAAATTCTTTGGGACTCAAAGATATAAAAGGAGAGTTTAGAGCATTTTAAAGCTCTTCCTAGATAGTACTTTGATACTGACAAAAAAAATTAGCCAAATTTGTTAATTTATTTAGGATTTAAGATTTTTATAAGTATAGTTTACACTGGTCTGTAAAGTCTAAAGTACTTTTGCCTTTTGTTTAGTTCTAACACTAAACAAGAATCTGCATTCTAGAATTGAAATTAAAGTCTATATTCAGTGTTGGAGGGGAAAGAACATCATAAATATGACAGTTGAGTAATAAAAGATAGGCAGAAAAAGAGTTCATGTATTAAAAATTACTATCAAATGAAGAATTTTGTTGCAGAATTTACAACCCAGAAAGTTTTAGAAAATGAGCTAATGGTTTTGCCAAAAAGGGATTACTACATTACTCATTAACAGTATAATTATAATATAATAATATATTAATTGTGTAGATTTTTTTCCTGACTTGACCATTTAAAACAAAAGCATGGTAAATAAAGCATATACTACCAGCTCAGGGTAGAGTTTACACTTGATATATATTTGGTTTCCTTAACTAGAAAAAGAAATTATTTTCTCTCTTGTCTATGATGAATAGAACTAATTTTAGCACTAATTTTCCCATAAGTAGGGCATGATCTCTCTTTTCAGCAGGTGAGGTGAAAAGCATACAAGTGGACCAGCATACATGTCATAATGCCATCCTGTTCCCAGCCCAATTCAAATAAAAGTCTAGAAATTCAGGGTCATTTGTGAGCAGCAGCTTCTTGTCCAGTGGTCACCAATGAAGATAAGCACCCCACTGACACACCTACAGTCCTTCCAGTGCTAAGGCAACCACTGAGTGGAATAGGTGGAAGATTATCTCCAAAAAAATTGAATATGGAATGAAAAAAATATACACTCTATCCAAAATTTTTTACCTTTAAACCCCAGACAGGGCTGACTTGAAACCTGGCACATATTTTGAGCTCTTCTACTGAGCTAGTGCATAAGCAGCGATCAAGATTTTCACACTTAAAAAAAAACCCGAAACAAAAACTTTCTTTCTTCTTCAACTTACTAGGATGTTTTGACAATAAACTCAAAACAACAATTCTACAACTCCTCAGGAACAGGTGAGATACCAAGCACAAAGACCCACTGAGTTGGCAAATACTCCTGATGTTTATACCTGCTCACCCACTAGCTCAGATCCTTCTTGAGATGCTTTATTTAGCTTTTGGAAAATTACTGCATGAAAAGACACATTGCCAGTCTGTTTTCAATGGTATTTTAGCACCAAAGCAGGATGTCTGATGGCAAATTTTGTACAGTTGCAGAAAGAAAAAAAAATGCCACAGCTTCTCACTTCACCTGCACTCTTGCTATAGCATGCACGCACACCTGGCACCTGCACAAGGAGTCCTCCCAGACCAAGAGCCCTACCTCACTGACTGGGCCCCCTTGTCATCATCAGAGCTCAGGTCCACATCCATGGTATCTTCTGCAGGAGAGGCAGCCTGATCTTCCTTCTTACTGTCCTGTTTGCATTTCTTTCTTCTTCGTTTCTTCTTTTTCACAGAACCTGGAGTGAAAACTGTCTCTGTTTCCAAGATGTGTGATATGCTGGAACTCTGAGATGGTCTTTCATTTCCATCTGATTTCGCCAAAAGGGTGTCAATATCTTTAAAGAACTGATCTTCAGTAGGAATTGGTGAAGTGGCAAGGTAAGCAGGAAGTTTTTCCTTAAAGAGAACATGGAGAAAGAAAAGTTGTCCATGACAAACTGGACAGTGAATCAAAATAATAATGAATATTTTGCATATCTAAATACTCTGCATATTAGGGAATACATAGTTCCTAAAAGTAAGAAAGTCATATGGAACTAGGGCACTGCCTGCTCTATTCGAAATAGGCCTTTAGTCTTTACTCTTGCACACAGTGCAGTGTTAGCTCATTTTGGTTCACGTAACTGAATACATTTGGAGAAACCATTATGCCAAGTCAGCATGGAACACATGAAAGCTATAATTAAAGCAGAGCCAATTAAATTTCTATAAAGAGAAGTTCAAAGCAGCAGCATTCTCAGGAAGTGTTACAAAGCACTCTGTCAAGAACTTGCAAAGAACAGTAAGAACAGGACAAAGTATAAGGCAAGGATCAGGAACAACACCCTATCAGATAAGGAGCAGAAGGGCAGGTAAGTGAGGAACTATGGTAAAATTTAGAGTAGTAAATGCTTGTGTTCGTGAAATTGAGGGTGAGAAAGGCAACTGTAACAGAGACAATACTCTGTACCAAATGAAATTAGTGGATTTTTAAATCAAAGTATTTATTGTTTTAGGAATTCAAAAGAAGAAAATAAGTCTCAACAGTTAGAAATAATTAAACTCTTATTTTAATATTAAATAAATAATCGAATCTAGTCTAGTGTTCAGGGAATTCTTAATCATTTGCTTTGTTCGTTTGTATCATGGAGGAAATGAAAGGTAGATATAAATTAACCTTAGATGATTCAGGATACTCAAGTTTTTACACAACAGTCCTGAAAATGAGTGGGTTTCCATAACCGTTTTAAATTTGGCTTTGGCAAACGTATTACTCTGAAGCCAAAGTTTTATTACCCAAGCAAAACCTGTGTTCACCAGCAACATACACCTAGAGAGAAAGTGTGACAATAGGATATTATTCTGCAAGCTGCTAAAGCACCCAGGTAACAGGATGTGGCCTCTGACTTCCAGGGCCTTTTAATTCAATGGTCTTTGTTATAAAGTTTACTTATAATTCTTAAAAGCTGTTTTGTCTCTGGTAATGTTTTCTAGTTCTATTATAGCATTGTTTGTGGTATATCCATACTATGGAATACTGTACAGCTATTAGAAGGACAGAGTTAGATCTGGAACTACTGACTTGAAAAGGATATTAAATGAGAAAAATATGAGAGAAACAAAAAGCGAATAAATGGAAGCCAGATGGGTTTTGGTAGTTTACCCCTCTTTAAATCACAAACTCCTAGAGAGGGGGACATACTTATTCATAGTATGTGGTATAGAGTAGTGATTTCAATGTTGTCAGATGAATTAACTTTATATATTTTTTTTAATTTTAAAGAGAAGTACAACACTTTACTAAAGAAAATGTGGCCCATCAGGTTATACATGGTATAGGAAAAAAGGGCTAGAAAGTTAACACTCTCCAAGCTGACCTTGCTAAATAAGCATAGTTTTAAATGTAATCATCAGAACTGAGCATGAGAACCAGTTAACAGACTATCAATAACCAGTCCTCTTCCTTGTTGACTTATGTAAAGCCCAATCAGTATTATCGATTATATGTGATTTAAGAAACATGTCAAAAAAATCTTATTTCTGTAATAATTCAATCATTTATTCTGCCTTTTGCCTCTTTCTCTGATGAGAGAAATTCTGTTTAGGCCAAGTAAATGCAAACAGGGTTAATAAAAACAGGTAATTAAGGTACTAGTAAAACACTAGTCTGGTGAGGTTCCCTCCATAATCATACTGTCTCAATGTTGCTTTACATAGTAGTACTAAGGTGTTGACTTCTCTCTAAATTAATAACGATCTCATTCTGCTATTGTTTATTTTTTGGAAATATTTTTTCTTTGTCAATTTGACATTAAACTGGAAGATAATGTTCAAAACCAAAAAAAATAGTAGTCCTGTATCCTTAATAACTTGAAGTTTATCATTTTTGCTACCTGAGATTTTATTCTTTCTGATGGAAGATATAATATTGCTAAGAATTTTTTTAAAAGATTCACAGTAAATCCATCAAGAACAGTTCACCACGATTGCAAATCAGTGGATACAAAGGAAGGAAAAAGTAAGGGAGAGATTGATATTGATACTGTGTGTGGGGGGAGATGGTGGTGGTGGTGGTGGTGTCAACAAACTGCTTTCTTGCTGAAAGAAGCAAAACATGTAATTATCTTAAAGGGGATAGGCCAATTAATTTAAGTCCCCTGAGACCATAATAAATTCACGTGACTATTCATGTTTTCCAAGTTTAAAGGTCACATGTACACAAATACACAGTGTTAGGAGATACAAACACCTTAATTACTTAGGCAAAACTCAAATGTATTCAAGTCAAGGTGTAAACTGTAACAGAAAGAAAGCTCATTAAAGTAAGATGAAAACATGTGCCTTTCCTTTTACAAAAAGATGTGCCTTTTTAAAACAAAAACAAAAACAAAAACAAAAAAAAAAACAAAAAAGCAAATACAAAGGCCTTCTGCAGTCTCTCCGTGCTCTGAACTTGGCATAGAGAAAAGTTCCTCACTCTTCCATCTCCTATCTGGCAGCTTAGTTCTTCAACCTAAAACTAAAGTTTGCCTAAATCAGCAATAACCATCTGTACAATTAACCAGGAAAAACTGAACATTTCTATTTGGGGGCATGCACCAGAGGCACAAACAAACTGTGTAAAGTGAATGTGACCAACCAGGACTTACATATTCCTCTTCGGTCTCCTCCACAAAGAAAGCTTCTCCATTGTCACCTAATTTCATGTGAAGATCCACTGCATCGCCATTGATTTCTATATCAATCTAAGAGGAGAAACGAATTTAGCATTAAGAGTCTTTTATTGGAGCTAAACTAAACCTAAATTCTGAGTTCTCAAACCAAACTTAGTATTAAGGTTCCTAGAGTGACAGCCCCGGAGAAACACTGTTACCTGTCTCACATCCCATCCCTAAAACACCAAACAGATCTTGGTGGGATGGGATGGGGATGGTAACCAGGGACTGAAAGAAAATGTTTTATCATCTATTTTTATAACTTGTAAACATTTTTAATTATTTAATTCCCATATGTCATAAAATAGGGAAAACATCTTTGTCAAGAAATATCTGAGCACTTTCAGGGTTATAGCACAGGTAGGTCTCTCACCTTGTGTGGTTCAGATAAACACAAATGATGGTTCAGATAAACACAAATGAGTCTTTAGGCAACAAAGGAAAAATATTAAAAATATTTTGAGAGATGGCATCAAGTTGGAATAAATGTTTCCCAAGGTGATTATTTTAAAGAGGATAGTCATTCTGGTGTACTACTTCTAGTAAGCTGGTTTCTAAAACAGCACTCATTTACATATATTCTTACCTCCCACATTGCAGCTTAATCTTGCTAAACATATATGACTGAGATGTTAAAATAGAATTGATTTACTTTTGAGAAATATTGGCTATAGTAGACATTTGACTTGGCATGCTATTCTTTTGGTAAGAATATCTCTGGTGTCCTATGGGTATCTATCCATCCCCTATTTCTGATCCTCTATTTCAGGTGTAGCTTCAGAGAGTGCAGGTGGGGCTATTGTCCAAGCCAGGCCAATCAATATATTCCACCCCCAGCTATAGTGACTGGTCTCCAAGATATATGCACTCTGAAAAGGTGACTAAACACTGACACTTTTAGGAAAGAGAAGCTCTCTTTCCACCAAGGCTGTAAATAGGAGTAAACCTGCAGGCCATCTTATGTTAGAAAGAACATACACCAAGGAAACCAGAGCTGAGAGGTGGGGGAAAAGAGAGTTCTGATAACACTTTCAAAGACTCTAAAGAAAACTCTGATTAATTCAAATGCTCCTGGACCTTAGTTATACAAGCAAATAAATTCCATTTTGCTTAAGCTAGTTTGAGGTGGATTTTTGTCATCTATAATGGCAACTGCCTTATCTAATACACTGGGCTATTTAACTTTGATAAGTAATCAAATCATCATTTTGTGTTAAAATCAACAAAATATGTAAAAATATCAAGTACGGGTTTATCTTCTGAAATTAAACTCCTGCTTTATGAAACATACTGGGAGTATTGGTGCTCTATCAAACGAGAACATACCGTGGCAGTGGGGGAACTTATTATTCTGCATCTCTCTAACAAGTGGTTTTACGGTGATTATGATGTCAAGTTCACTTCATAGGTATGAAAACAGGGGTTGTAGTTTAAAATCAATGAATTGCTTTCCCTGATCAAAACTGACCTAAAATAAGACAAACAGTTGATCCAGATTTGCCATAGTATCTCAGGGCAGACATAGTTTCAGTTTTACGGTCACTGAAAAGCTGTGTTTTGGTCAAACAGACAAAATTTCTTTCCAAACATATCTTTTGAATTTCTGGGATACCAAAGGAAGAAGTGTAAAAGAAGAAATGTTCTTTTTTTTTTTCCGTCTCAACAATAGACTTCAATTAAATTCAAGGGTTTGACAAAATATTTAATACAACGAATTGTTTAACATTGTACAGAAATTGTATTACTTTCCTAATGAGAGGCCTACAGCAGGCAGAAAGAGGCATCTTGCCTGCCCAGCAGCCATTGCAGATGCACAAATGCTTATTATGAATGTATAAGTTCTGTTTTGAAAGCCCAGAAGTCTTAACCAATTTTATCAAAAACCCATATCACAGCAAAAAAACCAAACAAATAAAGCCTTGTAAGTTGTTTTACAAATAAATCCTTGCACAACTAATGGAAAGTTTCAGTACATAAACAGTGTGCTGCTGATCCTCCTAAATCGGATCCAGTCTGAAAGTACTACAGCTTAGTGTTACTAGAAAGAAAATAAATTTCAAAGAAATTAACTGTGACTAAACACTGTTTTGCAAAGGAAAGTTTCAAAGTCACTAAGTAAACTGCAACTGCTTTTGGTTTTCAAAGGGTGACTCTGAACAGAAGCTGGACCACACAAACCCTGCTCCCCTGAAACATGGCTCTCCAGTAGAACACTGATTTTGTTACAGAAAAATAAGATGTTTGTTTTGGATGGGGAGAATATCTAGTTTGTGAAAGCCAGAAAATTTTGTTTCACTATCAAAATAACCTAAATTTAATTAAAATAGAGGGAAATCTCTATTTTAAATAATAAGATCACCAATGTGACATAGCCAAAATCTGAAAATAGATGTTTTTAACTTATACCAGTGGTCCTCTAATGCTTCTGTTCCAGATCTTTCGTGTGCTTTAAAATCCTGACAAAAATCTCCCTCTACTGTTTAAGTAGATACTATGGGGCAAGAGTGGCCATACAAATATTACTAGGTACCTGCAAAAAGTTTTATTAGCTCGATTTTCTGTCTTGACATCAGATATCCTAACAAACCTTCCAGTTGCTCCATTACCTGAAGGTAAGAGGATGTAAGAAAAAGGAAAGCCAATAGGATTACCATCTCTTTATGAAAATCTTAGTTGTTATGAAGGCATTACCCTAAATATTTTAAAGTGCTATTTAAGGTAAAGGAAGTTTTTCTAAATATACCCAACATCCCTATTTATAACTCTAGTTTCTCTGTTCTGCTCTTCTAAGCTGCAATACATAGCATTATCAAAATAATTTTCAGCCTTTTTTCCCTTGGAGAGACTTCCTGTAGTAGGGCTTTTTGAATTTAGAAGTAATGTCAAAAAGCAATACATAAAGGTTGACTTCTCATATCAGTGTCTTTAACATCATACAGGTTTAAAATAAATAAAAGGCCCAGAAAGCGCACAGTAATGGTTTGTTTATTCATTGCCACCACCTAACTTCACCCTCTGGGAAAACAGGCTGTGTACCATGCACTCACCACTTTCTCTTTAGATCTCAGGACTCCCAGCTTCCCAAACCTAACGTGAAAAGGCGAACACTGGTAGGTGCCATCCTGCTGCCGCACCACAATGACGTCGATACACCCAGACAAAGTGGCTTGATTAATGCCCTTGTAGAGCTCCTTCACAGTGACGATCACCTGCCCGGCCAGCTGTCCCACATAATTCATGGTTTGAGACTACAAAAGACAAGAAAAAGTGAGATGCAATGTGGATCCAATCACAATGACAAAGAAAAAACCAAAGTGACACACAGAATTGCTCATTTGTATACCAGATTATGTATTATTAGTAACCTTGGTGATTTTGAACCCGGTAGTCTCATGCTACCACTGCATGGACAATCCAAGATTTTTTATATCTGAGAGGTTGTCCTAGCCAGGGCATGAGGCATCCAAAAGTTATCTTTCTTTTCCCATCATCAGTGATAGTGCCAGCTGCCATCAGAGTTCAGAACCTGCACAGAGCTACCAAAGAACCCAGACCACACCACTGCCCTCCTGCCCAAGACTCTTGGGAATTCACTATTATACTCACTCTAAACACAGCAGCCAAGCAAAAAAAAATGACTAAAGATTATCCTCAGGAGGAAGCTGCTGAAAGATGAGAGCTGGGTTTTCTAATAGGATTTTATAATTCAGACAGATGCTAGATTAAATAAACTCTAGGGAGCTAGACTGGGTCTAACCTATTTATAACATTACTTTTAGGGAAAATCCCTTCAATGCTTCAGCACAACTCACTAGAACATATATTCTTGTTCCATAAAGTTAAAGCAGAGAAAAGGGTTTTAATCTTGTTCCTAAACCACAATTCACTATTCAAATAAGAATCATCAGGCTAAAAATGATTCTCCAGAAAGGGTCAAAGAAGGAGGTAAGTGCATCTGAGTAGGACTACAGGGCCAGTAGGATTTGCTTTCTGTCTCTGTGCCCCATACTGGTATGGTTGCAGCTAGAGCTGGCTTTATCTGACCACAGGATGGAGTGCCAGCCATTTCTTATGCAAGGAGGGCCAGTGGGGAAGTCTCTTCCACAATTAGAAAAAGTAGCCCCTGTGAGTCTTAAGTTTTTCAAATTTCATTTCCAGTTACAGAGTACCACCACATTTCATTCATTAGACTCGGTATTATGCCAAGGCACAATTAAGCAAAAGTCATTCTCCAGGGGACAGGATGGATGCAGACCAAAGAACAGACCCTCTCTCTACAGCTCTGGCTAACCCAGAGGCTGACTTTCACCGAAACAAAGAACTTACTGATTATTCTCTAGGTTATTCATCAGAAGCCCAACTGTCTCTTTAAACCCAGCTTTTGAGGTGCCTTGAGCTCAAAATTACATGCTCATACAAGTTCCCAAAGATCACATTTTATGTTATCAGATAAGTTCAGAGCTACATTGGAAGAAAGAATGTCGTGCCCTTGGGAAAACTTAGAGGCCTGCCAGGGCATCTACCTTTCGAGAAACTCACCCCACTCCACAAGTGAGTACCCAATGACAGTGCTCAGATTCTCCTCACTTTTTCGCTCTTGTACACAGATGAATGTGTAATCAAGGCCTATTAGTTTTATACCATAAAGCAGAACTACAGTAATTTTACCCTGGAAAATTTTTTGAATATTTTAAAGCTAATGTTACCATGGCTTTAACATGCCTACAGAAAAGCTAGCTTTGAGTGAAGTCTACTAGCTGGGGAACTTACTACTCAATAACCAAAATAAGGTGGTGTCCTCTATGTGGCAAATTCTAAAACAGTTACAAGTTGGTGATGATACTGGTTTTAAAATAACTGACTTGAACTCAATAGTAAGGCCAAATTAAGCACATATCAGGGGCTCAATAATTATTTTTTGAATGAATAAAGGAATGATCAAATAAACCATCAACAAATGAATCTACAAAAATAAGGAAAGTGTGGAGAAGAAATTGTTTCATCAGAATATTTGTATTACATATCATTATATTTTTTAAAATTAATCTTTTTGAGATAACTGTAGACTCATATGCATGTAGTTGTAAGAAATATGCAAAGAGATCCCCTATTTCCTTTACCAGTTTCCCCCAATGGTAACATCTTGCAAAATTCTAGTATCACAATCAGGATACCAACACTGATTCAGTTCAGATTCAGATCATTCCACCACCACAAAGATCCGTCCCATTGGCCTTTCTATAGACACACACCTAACTTCCCTAACACCCTCACTCTGTCAATCTCTGGCAACCACTAATCTGTGCGTTTTTGTGATGTTTGTCATTTTAAAGAAAATTATATAATAAATAGAATCATGTAGTATGTAACCTTTTAGGACTGCCCTTTTTCACTCGCATTTCTATGAAGATTCGTCCAACTTATTGTATGTATCAACTGTTCCTTTTAATTGTGAAGTAGTATTCCATGGGTGTATCATAGTTTGTTAACTCATTCATTCACCTGTTGAGAATAGCTGAGCAATTTCAAGTTTTGGGCTATTATAAAGAAAACTGCTATAAGCTCTTATGTATAGGTTTCAAGTGTGAAAATAAGTTTTCAGTTGACTGAGGTAAACACCCAGGAATGTGACTGCTGGGGTAAATGGGAACTCCATGCCTAGTTTCTAGAGACACTGCCACCAGAGTTGTTGTACTATTTTACATTCCCACCAGAGATGTCTGAGATGCAGTTTCTTCTCATCCTTGCCAGCATTTGGCATTGTCATAATTTTTTATTTTAGTCATGATGACAGGTGTGTAGTGGTGTTGGTTGTAATTTGTATTTCCCTAATGGCTGGTGACACTGAACATCTTTTCACACGCTGATTTGCCATATGAGCATCTCATTAACTTTTGAGGAAAAGGGAATAAACATCTTGTCTGTTCCTTATTTCTGGGGTCACAGAGTACAATTTTTATATAACAAGAATGTTTCCAAAAACAGAAGTGAATTTTTTTTCCACTCTTTTACCAAAAGTATTTCCCAGCAACTTAGAACAATCCATCAGAATTTTCGTATTCTGTTAATATGTGTTCATGACATGCTTTTTGCTTTCCCAACATGTATGTTAATCAAAGAGCATCCAAGTAGTCAAGCTTTGTATTATTGCTTGACTGATGGTGGCAATTTTAAAATAAGTTTTGTTACAAATTTTATAAAAATTTCTAAGTAATTATACAGGCCTTAAAAGAAACTGAAAAATGATAACTTTTATGCACCTACAGTCAGCCATAAACAAGTCTTACAAACTAAATGTGCAATAAGCTTACATCAATTAGAACATCGAATCCATAATTACGTGTAAATACATCTATTCAGGATGATTTTAATTACCATGGTTAAAGGATATGCTGTTACACAAGATATATCTACTGTGTAAATGAAAGCTGTTAAATGTAGAAAAACACAGGCTGTCAAACAACTTACTTTCTGTTAGCCTATAGATATAAAACAATTCTGTTTATGTTACGAAGGCTTGGGCGGCGGGGAGTAAAGGGAGACCTGGTGCTTTAACATTTACTATACACAGGGAATGATGGGCGCCCCAACCAGGTTGGGGGAGGGGTCTTCCTCATGGTGTGTCTGGGGAAAAGCAGTTGGTCATTGTATTCATGATAAGTTAAACAGCTTCCTCTTTAAACAGAATCTGGCTCCATTAAACTTTACTGCCACATGCCTAGCCCAGCGCAAGCCACATTAAAGTTCAGTGAGATCAAAGTCAGGCCTGTCCTGGTCATAGTCTGGGAAAGCAGGACTCTGAGCAGGGGCAGAAAACATATACCATTAGGTAACCCAGTCACACATGTGGGTTAAACACACCACCAAAGATACCACCCTTTGAAATAAAACAAAGATTTTAAAATATAGGAAAATAATATACATTATAAACTATTCATATTACACAGTGATTGATGAGGAAAAAACAGAAGAGAAGCAAAAATGAATTCAAGAGCATAGATTGACAGAGACCAAGGGAGAAGGATGCAGAAAGACATAGATGAAAATTTAGAGAAAAAGCAAAGACGAAATAAAAATTCATAATACCGATAGACATAAATATGCCCACACAGAAAGATCACACAGAACTGAACAATGTTCACAGAGCAACATCCCTCTCTTTGGGCTCACAAGCACAAAGGAAAACATAAAAATACATTTACTGATTCTTAGAACTGGAAGAATTTATCCAGCCCAGTCTTTCAACAAATACCAAAAATGCTTCTAGCACATCTCTGATATATGGTAGTTAACAATCATCACAGTAGCAGCAACTACTTTTTTTGAGAGCTTACTATATATCAAATTCTTAAGCTTTTACATGCATTATTATCTCAGAACCACCTTTATAGGTATTATCTATTTTTTAAAATAATAAAATTGAGGCTTAGAAAGGTTAAGCATTGTAATGGACTGACTATTTCTCCTCCCAACCCCCAAATTCATGTTGAAGCCCTAACCCTGGAGGTGGAGTCTTTGGGAGGTAATCAGGTTTAGATGAGGTCATGAGGGTGGGGCCCCTATGAAGGGATCAATGTCTAAATAAGGAGAGGAAGACACCAGAGCTCTGCCATCCCCCTCACCCCGCCTCCCACCTTGTGAGGACACAGTGAAAATGCAGTTTTCACAAACCAGGAAGAGGGCCCTCACTAGAAACTCAACGTGCCAGTACCCTGATCTTGGACTTCCCAGCCTCCAAAACTGTGAGAAAAAAATGTCTGTTATTGAAACCATGCAGTCTGTGGTATTTTGTCATAGCAGTTTGAGCTAAGTCTTAAACATCATATGCTATACAGCTTTTCAATTTTGGGATACTTCCATTTGACAGAGACACATTTCTTTCACCAAGAAGTTCACAATAGTATCAGACAGCCCTAGTTACAACGTCCACCAGAAGCACACTGAATATGTACCACCCTCCTCTAAATGACACTACTACACATTGAAGAGTTTATTTTTATTGTACAACCACAATAAGCCTTCTTATTCCTTAAAATATCTGAAATGACTATGTTTACTTTCGCTTTAATGACAAACTGAGAATTGAGTATGTCTTTTTTTTAAGGGTAAAATTTAATCTTTACTTACAGGACCTCACCGCAAGATATGAAATACCACAAAAAAATAAGAAACTCACTGAGAGAAACTTCACACAGTGTGAACAGTTTGGAACCATCCAGATACAGTTTCATTGTAAAAAGTGCTACAATAACAAACCATATTTTAAAATAACTGGTAGTAGAGAAATAGACAAATTTACACCAAACATAGTATACAACAAATAACTTTATGCCTCAGCTGTACAATCTAAAAGTTAAAGTTCTCTGGAATGCCATCCTCAACTTGGAACACATAACCTTCAAAGAGTTTCGGACACATTTTGATCTTCCTCTTCCTCTACAGAGAAATACTGCTCAATCAAGTTTAATGAAGCTTTGTACAAAGACTCATTTTCATGATTTTATAGAGCTTCAATTTTGTCCAAACTTCCACATTCTTCAATCATACTTAGGTTCTCAGTTTCACCTAGTTTCTTAGCAACCTGAAAGATATTTGAAATGGCATCCAGAATAACTAAATTATGTTGGTATCTTTCATAGTTAAGTGGTTCATCAATGGTTCTATTATGCCAGTGACCTAGGTATACAATCTATTCAACTGTTCCACCACTTGTATAGTTGGTCACAGTCCATACCTGCTTCCTTTTGTGTCTTAAAGTCCGCCTTACAGAGAACGTCAATGAGGAATGGGACTAATTCATGATTCACAGCTTACTGTATCTGGTCTTGGTGGCCAGCTGCGATGTTTGACACCGTCCACATAGCTTCCTTCTGAAGATTAGTTTCAGAGTTCATTAGCAGGCTGGTAAAGACAGCAAGTGCTCTTGCATCTATTACAACCTCAACCTGTTCATCTGTCTCAGTGATAATATTTCCTATGCTGTTAGTGCAGGAGTCACAATTGATAATTCAGTAGCTCCTAGGAGCTTCACAAGTTGGGGTATAACTTCTGTTTTCATGACTATTTTAATCCACTCATTTGGACCATCAGTAACACAGGAAATGGCCCAGCTCCTATCTGCTGATAATGGATCATCATGATGCAGGATTCTTGTTGCAACAAAGTTTTGAAAGTGTCCAGGTAAGATTACATAAGTAACGACATGCTAAAGATGACATATTAGGAACTGCAAGAAGAGTCAACAGTGGCTCAACTGCACCATACTTGATAACCAAGTCTCAGAAAACTGAACCATCACATGCAGTGTTTCCTGGAGCCCATAGAGCTTGCTCACCAATGTGAGCATGGAGCAATACCAATAAAGAAATGAATGCTGGGATAGCACTTCAATCTACTGCATGAAGCCACCTCAATCTTGGTCTGTTCTGATGTTCTGGAAGAAACATTAGTGAGGACCCAAACAAATTAAAACTGAAAGGGACTACAATCAGTTCTACCCCAAAAGCACACAAATTTTGGAATCAAACTAGCCTGGATTATATTGTCTATATATGAGTGGCTGTTTTTTCCCTAGAAAGCAGTTTCCTAGCAGCTTGACTAGTTTGGAGCTGGCTTTCCAAATGGTTACTATTTATACCTTTGACAATGTCCTCAACAGACCAATTTGCAGAGTGCCCTGGTTGTTGTGGTTTTCCTGCAGTGGAGAAGTAGCATCATCAGGAAATGAGCTTATATTTCTCCTTTTCAGCATTTGGTCATCCTTCTTACCTTTAACTCCACATTAACATCTATTTGGCGGTGCCTCATTTCTGTACTGACTTTCCCCTTGTTCTTGAATCTGTTAAGGTGGGTGGCCAATGAACTGGCATCCTTATTGGCCAGCATGGTTATAAGACAAAAGGAGAAAGCTATATAGCTGGCTCCAGCTTTCACAGGAGATGGTATCGGAGGTGCACAGGCTGCAGGTCAGCTACCCAGAAAATGTCCACCACAGATAAGCCTGAAGATGGTATGTGTATGTCTTTCTTTAAACAGGAGATCCAAAGCTAGACACAATGGAGCAGATAAGCCTGACAGGTATACTGTGTACACAATGTACAGTTTGTGTTTGGGTGCAGGCACTAGCCCCATGGGCTAGGTTAAGTTTTGGGAGCCTCCAAGAAAAGAAGGCACTTATTGGTCACTAAACTAAAAATGGAAAGAATCAGTAATAGCAATCAACTAAAATACTTATTAAAGGCCAAATGATGGTCCTTTCATGCATGAAATTCAATGGTGCCCACTACCAGATTTTTCTTATCAAATACCTTAAACATATACTAGCGCCTGGAATAAATGGGTAGCTTTCAAATTTCAATTATTTACCAAATGTTTAAAGATTTTTTAGCAGCTTTTCCTGAGCATCAGAGAAACTGAAGTAAATGATCACATGTAGTGGATATATAAATGGAATGCATCAGTAAACAGGTTCAAATACAGATCTCCATCCTACAAAAACTGCCCCCCCCCAAATTACTTAAAGGTGATGTTCAATCAAAAATAACTTTTGTTAAGGAAAAGGGTAACTATAAAGATAGAGGTTGCTATTAAAATAGTACAATTTCTAAATTGCTATCAATACAAAATACATTCTAAACCACTTTTAGATAGATCATCAAAATCTGTTTCCTAAGTTTTAAGTTTATTTTCATATATCTATTCTATACCGCAGTACTAGTTAGCAGTACTTACTACTAACAAACACAACTACAGTTGTTACTCATCCATCACATGTCAAGTGCTATGTTAACCTGAACATTATTTCATGTAATCTTCACAACTACCCATGAGTTTGGTATCAACATTCCCATTTATAAGGAACTTGGAGTTCAGAAGTGTCCATGGTCTCTACACTAAGTGGTAAAGCCAATATTCAAACTCAAGTCTGATTCTAGAGCCTATGTCCTTACCTGCATCTCTAAGTGACAGAAATGCCCTAAGCCATAATGATAAGCCTTGATGAAACCCCCAGATTTCCTGCTGCAAATGGGCTTCTTTAGCAACTGGAATATTATTTTTTGTCGTGCTCAGCAAGTGGTAAATCCTGCCATGTCCAGCATAGCCCTGGAAAATAAACCTGAGTGGGAACGGTGGGAGATTGAGAAAAGAAAGAAGACAGAAAGCTTGGATCAGGAGGTCCACTGTCCACTAATAGTGGAGCATGGTGCAGTTTTATTTTTGCAAGCTGCTTTCATACAAGAACATACAATTGCTGCTGGCTAAGATAAGATTATCCTCACCCAACCCACACCCTGCTATGATCTTTTGCAGCTGCATCTGTCTGCTCGTGGCTATGAGTGTACTCCCTGCTTCGGAGCAACAGGGCATTGTTCCCCGATCAGTTCCTACTTCCTCATTCTTAGGAGGGTTCCTTGAGGCGAGGCACCACACACTGATTGCAAGGACCTTGTCGGCCGCTCTCCACAATTTTTACTTAATGCTACCCAACCACATAAATATTATGATTACAGAGAGTCCAAAGAAGCCATATCCATCCTCCAAGCCTCCTCTGAACACTGCTACAAGAGTTAGCACTGATACTAATCCTTCTACTAGACCTGAGGTTCATTGCCAGAAGGTGGACTTCTTGGAAGATGACATGTGATTGGGGCTTGTGGACAGAGATAACGGCTTCTACCCAAGAACTTGCCCTCAACATTCCATCTAAGTTTCTGCTCACAGACACAAGAAATGGGCTATGAGGAAAGAAACTTTTGGACGCTACAGGAAACAAACATCAGGCCACTGTTACCTCATACACATTCCAGCTTTCACCTATGCTCCTGGACCAAACTCGTTCTCCAGGAGCCAAAGCTTATATTCTGTATTTGAGTAGCACTTATTATTTTTCAAGAACTTCTCAAACATACCTCATTTGATCTTCAAAATGAGAATTTAGGTTATGCAAGGCAGACCTTATTCATTTTACATTTAAACTGAAGCAAGAGGTGTTTACTTTCTATTACTATTCACTAGAACCCTGCTGTACTTTGACTCAGGGTCCCAACCTCTCTGCTACTTTCCACTCATGGCTTAAATGATCAGACTCTCAAGGTCAGCTAGCATCTCTGAGGACGAGATCTGAGGGCTGAACTCAAGTTATACTTAAGTCCCTATAGTTCTCCAAGGATCCAGGAGTCCCCTAGAGGAGGGTACCACTCTGCCTAGCTGTAGATTTTACTTCCTTGAAAGTGGGTGATGAAAGGCAGCGATGGCACACATGGTAGCACATGCTGCAAGCTTCCACTTGGTCCTGGAAGGCAGGAGGTGAAAGTACCCCCATTTTCTAAAGCATTTGCCATGTGCCCTGCAGACACTATGAGGACCACAATGATCTAAAGGAGGTTACAACGTAGACACACTGAATGAATGGAGAACTATACAAAAGAGGTGCAGTCTGTGAGAAGAACGCAGTGCCACAGTCACCTGACGTCATATGCCTGACAAGAACCCAGCTTGTCTGGAGAAGCCACTCTCAGCTACTTAAATTCAATTAAATGCCTTACTTTGCACCTCTCAGTTTTTTCTTTTTCTCATCACAGCAGAATGCTTTTTAATTTTAATTTTATATTAACTGCCTTTTACTTTTTGCTTTACAAAATAAGAAACAATAGCAGCGCAAAAAAAAAAAACAAAAAAAAAGCCCTTGTTTGAATGGGGGAGATGGCCCCGAACCCTAGGAGCTCCACAAAGTAAATGGTCCATTAAACCCATCTGATCTCCTTGAATCTAAAGTTCTTGAAGAAATGCTGACAGTTGCACATCTAAAATGCACTGCCCCAAATGTCTGCTCGAGAACATGGTAGGTGTCTTTCTGCCCCACGGTGCATAGTGGCTGTTGGAACAGGATTCTCCTTCATTTCTAGGACCATTTAGTTCCCCATCTACATAATCTGTAAACCATAACTCAGTGTTTCCCAGAAAACTTCCTGAATACACCAAGTTCTTCAGACAGCCTTTTTTTTTGTCATAATGAAAAAGGAAGTCTGTAAAGACCTTATACAGGAAAGGTCCTTCATTGCAATACCTCTGCAGATTTAATTTAGAAACAACCACATAAGAGACTATGTAATTCCTTCAAGACATGAAACAAAGAATTTGTAATCCACCTACCAAAACTGTCCATTACACTGGGCTGTATCTGATAGGATTTATTTTCATATAGTCAAACAAAACCGAGCACCTGCTTCATGCCAGGTATCACAGTAAGTCCTGATTATATGTAAATAAAATGCTGCCTCCCTTCTGGCAGTGGTCCCTGGCTTTAACAAGAAAACAAGACATAAAGACTGTCTTAATTTACATAATGCCTGTGAAAATGCTATTTTGGTAAGAGAAAGGAAGAAAAAAATCTGCATGGGAGATTCAAGGAAGGCTACAGGAAGGCAGGAAATATCTGTTTTAGCGATATAAACGTGTGTGTAGGGTCTACTGGGCCAAGAAAAAGAGGTTCCAGTGGGCAGTCCTGGGAAGGAGAGAAGCGCACATGGAAAGGCATGCTGAGTGTGAGGTAAAGGTAAGTATGTGCAAGGCCTTGTAACATTCCTCAAGTGTAACCCGTGGGCAACAGGCACAAGCAGTGTTGCGGTCAGAGAAGTGACATGCATGATGACTTGGGAGTGGGGAGGATGAACTGGAGAAGAGAAGCCTAAAAGGAGAAACCACTTCAGAAACTACTGCAACCCATTCGAGCAAGGGATGGCACAACTGTAAAGGCAGAAACGGTTCAGTGGGGACTGAGAATCAGTAAGTCCTAATGACCAGCCCAAGGCAGATGTTAATGGAAAGGAAGCAGTTGGTTAGGATCACCCCACAATTTCTAGACAAAGCTAGAAATACATCTGGCACATAGTTGGGATTCAGTAAATATTGCTCAATGAATGGACAAAGCAACTTAGATATGGAAACAAAAAAGGCCAATTTGTAGTGAATTTCCTGTCAAAGCTGAACCTCAAGACTACTACTTATTCCACTGGTTCAAATTGTGTAGACATAAAAACATCCTGAACAGTTTTTAAAATGCAAATTTCCTTGGATATTTTTAAAAGTTTAATAACTGATTATGAATATGAGTCAAGTTAGGGAAATAGCTCCATATAAAAGCAAGAGACCACCTGATAATGCATATTCTTGCTATTTCCAAACTCAGTCATAAAACGGACTACAAGGAGGCAGAAAGCTTTGGGGATTCTCCTGTATCTTTCTTCAGAGAAGATGTATAGGGGAGTTGGAAATCATTCTGAGCTGGTGTCTGGACTCAGAAGATTCCTTCCTGAGAGACTGAGACTTAGCCAGGATGAGGTATTCTTTGGAGGCTCTGGGGTTCTAGTCAATTCCACATAGGTTATGAGCTATCTTTCTTAAGAAAAGCAACCCCACCATCTCTACTGTTTGAAGGCACAGTCAGGGACTATTCTATATCTGATCCAATTGCAGTTTTGGAATTTGAACAGATACATGATGCAATGGCTAGTTCAGAGGGTATTAATACGGCTCCCTGGATCACAATGATTTCCTCTCTGAAACTCAAACACAGGGGGTAACTCTCAGAAGCCATGTCTGTCATAAAGGACCAAGACACTGGCATCAGCTGGCTGACAGTGTGGGGAGACATCTGACCCAAACTGGGCAGAGCAGTTCTTGAAGTAAGTAAAAGTAATCAGAAACCAGTGGGGCTGAGCCACCTGAGTGATGATCCAGAAGGCCCACTAGCTCAAGACACCAAGATGCCAAGCAGCCCCACCTCTGGCCCTGTCATCATCAGTCTGAATGATAAAGATCATACAGTTTTTTTGTTTGCTTGGCTTGTTTATAATCCAATTCTGATGTCTGCCAACAAAGGACTAAAAGACATGCTAATACTGATTCTGACTTGATAAAGCCATGTGGAGAGCCCCTCATCGCCCCCTCCAAAAAACACCAAGAAAACTGGAAGAGAATACCCCAAATGTAACCCAGTGAAAGCCTTCTTCTACTGAACTCAGGGTTTTATTGTTGTTGTTGTTGTTTTTTTTTAATGAGAGGACATGAAACTGACCTTAAGCTTATCTGTCAAGGCTAGTAAGTTGATAAATTCCGATTTCAAATCTGTCACAACAGATTCGCTTTAAGAACGTTTGGAAGCACAGATTTCTGCTCAGGGGCTTACTGCTCTATGATCTCACCACACTCTACAAAACAGATGAACAATTATCTTGGGCTAGGTAAGGTTCAAATAAGGGAAGACATTTTGCCACTATAGCAATATACATTCTTTCACAAGTGGTGGCCCCAAGTTTTACTTAACTATTTGCTTTGGCTTTCAGCAGGTAAAACTAAGGGAAGACTGTGTCACCTATCATATCTTCGAACACCACTAATTCCTTGCCTTCCACCCGTCACTGGCCCAATAATTTTCAGAACAATCCTTCAACGGCCAACACTAGTTTTCTTCTCAATCCATTGACTACTGTTGACTGTTAATCTAAGGTCTTATAAGAGTAGCAAGGATATTTTAGATGAGATCATGGGAACAAAAGAAGTATGCCCCCAACAGACTGTGAGCACACACAGTACAATCAAAAATAACAAAAAGGGATGGAGTGAGGAAGCATGGGGTCAGAGGTGAGAAGCAAAAGTTGGTCGGAAGGGGTTTGTGGCTGCATGCACCCATGGTATTCTGCCCTTTCTGACCACAGCAGCAAGCACTCGCCAGACTGCAGTAATTTGTTTATTCCACCTCCAAACTGACAAAGAAAGGAGAAGTGTTGCATGCTTCACTGTTTCCCCAAAGCCTGCCTGGCACAGTGCTTAGCAAGTTCTTAATGAGTATTTTTGGATCAATGAATGTATGAATTAACAAATGGATGAATTCAAGATCTATTGAACAGAATCAACAAGGAGGAGAAGGAATGGATACAATGTTTGCATGTAACCTGAAAGGAATTCAACAGGCAAAAGATATATATGCAGACATCCTCCAGCCCCTCCCCTCAACACACAGGACCAACATTACCAAAAAATGCCAACAACAGTAAAGGCCAAGCCAATGTTTCAAAAGCAATTTTTTTCCAGATATTTAGAAACCAATGTTTTTAAACCAATGTTTTTCTCCAAATGCTAGTGAAGACCCCACGGAAAAATTTTCAAAAATCTAGTCTATGTGACAATTAAAAAGGTACCCATCTCAGATGAGTAAATCTAAAAATAACCCTGAGAGAACAAATGACATCCGTGCTGATCGCTCTGAAGAACACTAAGCGGCCTCACAGTGACTTGTGGCAGGCAAGACACTGTTGGTCTGTCAGGGGAAGTAAGTGCCAGGAAGTCAGCTGAGATGGAGGCAAGGCTGAAAGTGATAATGGCCATAACATGACCAAAGAATATTACAGAAAACAGAGTGAAAGAGAACAAACTTATGTTATCATATCCTACCAGTCAGCCTATTTACATGAAAATGCCCAGCATTATAATTCTATAGGACACAGCATTCAAGGTAAATGGTATGTGGAAATAGTTTCATTTTCCTAATGCTCAGCAATGTACCAGAATATTTTTTCTTCAGCAATAGAATTGGTACAGAGCAAGGAAAACTAAATGTTACTATTACACATATCTTTAAATTTCACTATACATAATGTGTTCCTCAAGTGGCAAGAAGCACATCAGAAAAAGTGGGCCTCAACTTTCCTCAAGCCCCATATGACTCCCGTGAACAAACTTGTTGCAAACTATCACAGCTCTATAAAATGTAATGGTTCTCATTACTATATTTCTCTTCACTGCTTCTGTCTTCATTTCTCAAATTTCTGGATAATGCCTTGTAACAAAGCTTTCTAATATCTTTTCCTCTCATGACTATAATATGCCCAGTTCTAATCTACTTGTACATGAAGTGACAAACCATATATGTATATGTTCCAGGGAACATTTAACCTGACTGGAAACTGGAAAACACAGAAGTAAAATCATAATAACATGCAATGAGTTTAAGATTCTGTTTATAATTAATCTTTGTTTAATGGTTATACCTACTGGCATAGAAAACTTCTAAATGTCCATGCAAACTCTGCTATGAAATGCAGTAAGATTTCAAATAACTACACTTTGAACTCTTCAAAATACTATCTTTAGGTTAAAAAAAAAAATTTAAGGTGTACTTTACATACAGTATAATTAACTCTTTTATAGTGCAGTTTTA
The DNA here is from genome assembly GCA_003508835.1 of Eonycteris spelaea. Classification (NCBI taxonomy): domain Eukaryota; kingdom Metazoa; phylum Chordata; class Mammalia; order Chiroptera; family Pteropodidae; genus Eonycteris; species Eonycteris spelaea. The sequence goes on along the minus strand of PUFA01000127.1, from coordinate 2,046,199 downwards.
ACCAGATAATCATGGACCATAATCAAGGTACAGAATTAGATCAAACCCAAAACACCCCTATGCCCCTTTGTGGTCAATCCTCTTCCCCCATCCCTTGCCAACTACTGATATGTTTTCTGTTCCTTAGCCTAGCCTTTTCCAGAATGTCATATAAATAGAACCATAGAGCATCTAGCTATTTGAATATGGATTCACCCATTTAGCATAATGTATTTGAGATTAATCAATATTGTTGCAGGTATCAGTAGTTTGTTCCTTGGTGTTAAGTATCCCTTTATATATGAATGTACTAAATTCTGTTTATCCATCTGCCAGCTGAAAATTTCTGGGTTGTTTCTAGACTTGGGCAATTATAAACAAAGCTACTAAAAACATTTGTGTACAGGCTTTTGTGTGAACAAACTTTCATGCCATTTGGATACTTAGGAGTAGTATTACGTAGATGTATTATTGCAAGGTTAATTTTGCAGCTATTGTTTTTAAGATACATTGTACGCACTCAGAGGAGTTTGCTGTTAAAATAAATCTCTCCTAAAATTATTTTACAAAGTGGAGGTAATTTAACTGATTCACAAATTTGTAATTTCTTATGTGGGAGTTGCATTCACTTACACTGGTGAAAACTCAAACTCTTCGTTTATTCACGCCATAACATTTTAAACTATGCATATCTTTGACAAACCACATATAACCTAAGCTACAATTCAGATGTTTAAGTCATTCGTCCTAGTGTTAGCCATGGAAAAGTGATGGGGTAAAAAAAGAGGGCACTAACATTTATCCCTTCCAAATGCCATTTTATTTTATTACCTCATTTCATTTAATCCTCATTTAAGACCTTAATTAGGTGAAGTAAATGTTATATGCATTGGACTAGCAAGAAAACTGGCACAGAGAAGATAAGCAACTTACTTGGAGTCAAACAGTTACACAGTGACAGGCACAGACACAAGCTTGGGTGTGTCTCTCTCATGCTCCCCAAAGCACAAATGCTAAGTTTATGTAGATTTTAGGGTTATGTGTATATAAAAATTTCATAAGTACATTTAGAAGGCATAGTGATTCTTTCACATGCAATCATACATGAAAAATGTTAAGCTTTTATTATGAGAAGCCCTGTTTTAAGGAACATGTTCTCATCCTAAACTTTCTTGGATAAGAGTTGTGTGGCTAAGCTATATTGATGGTGATCATGGGTAACCATAAGCAACTCTATAATAAAAACAGGAAATCTGAACAGTGGCTCACTTTCACATACGGAAGACACACAATCTTAGCAGGTTTCTATGGAAACCATCATAGTATTTTCGGTAACGACTATCACATTACTCCAGACATTGGTAGGCTATAATTTCCTTTAAGACATTCTGACTTTATTTGAAATTCTATTTACTCACTGACCTAGAAGTCAAGGACTGACATTATGACTCATCTATAGTCTAAATTACAGCCACAAGACTGGGAACAAATGAATATATTCCTGTAGTTTGGAGGTCTGGGGAAAGACATGTTAAAACTTCACTCATTTTCCTCTCATTCTGCCAGAAGAATGTCCGTTAATATCACAAATGAATTAAATTGAAAGTTTAAATTTTGACCATATTACCTGGTTAAGTTTAGTAGGAACGGGCCAGATGAATTACCCCAGTGGGATTTGAAGGTCACTGCACTTAAGCTTTAAGTTAGCTGCTAACTTCGCAAGCACATGCAGGCCTTAAGTTCACAAACCAAGCACCCTCAACAACCCAAGACTGAAGGGTTTCTTATCAAGAAGGCTGACAGATAAAGCACTTACTTTAGAAAGAAAACAACACTTTAGAAAAAGAACGCAGACTACTTTATCAAAAAGAAGATAATTCAAGGATTAAAATAAATTTGATGTTAGTGAAATTCTGTGACTGCCATTTGTTTGACTGAATGGGCTGTATGTATATTAATAAACATACGGCCTTCCTGTGCATTCAAACCACTAAACATTCCCTGAAGTGTGCTCCATTTCTCTTCACAAATTTTTGCAAGAATCTGGCCATGAAATTGGACCGGTTTCCACTTCACTACAAGAAAAAAGAACTTTTTCTTCTAGGAGGCTGAGTTCCCTTAGTTACAAAGGTTAAGAGTGACACACAAATTCTTTTCGGTGTAAGAAAAAGAAATGTTGACTAACCCAAATATGGAAAATAACAATTCACTAAGAAAGAGACATTTCATCAATGATGAGTACTTAAAGCCAAAAGGGCCTTTGCCTTTGGGACCATAATGTACCTAAGATATATATCCAAAAGCCATCATTCCCCAATTCTGAGTAATATCTAAAGTATCTAAAATTACAACTTCCTACAGAGAAGGCTTAAACAAACCCTGTGGTATTGGTTTGGAATTGGAAATCTCTATGGATAGATGCACAAATACAGATGTGCCTATGCCTGGGCTACATATTCAACAGTTGGGCTCTCTCTCGGCTAAGAGGATCTAGAATCAAGGATACTCTAGAAGCAATTAGCACACCTGGAGGCCAGATACTGGTTTCTAAATATCATTCTCCAACTAAAAAAAACAAGGCTTCTTGTAGAAGTGGTTGATCCCAGAGCTGGGGGCAGATAAATAATAGTTCCAGAAAGTAGGAAAGTGTTCAAAATCAAAAGAATGGAGCATGTTAAAGGAACACAGGAGCCAACATGTCAAGAGCTCCCAATGGCTACAGCTAGAACAATATGAGCAACAAGATGACAGGTTAACTTACAGACTAAATTAATAAATAAATAGGGAGAAGGGACAACTTTCTCTTAAAAGATGATTCTAATTAATAAGTATAGAATGAGGAAAACAGAAAACCACTATTAGAACACCTCAGTAATAACTGTGGCAGGCAATGGATGTCAAAAATAAAGGAAAGTTTGAGGAGAAATAGGAATGTTTGTATATTCTCCAAGTATCTTCCCCAAGATACATATTCATTACAAAAAGAAAAACAGTAATTTTACAGTAGAGAAAACTGCGGACACCACCTGCAGCAAGTGATCCAGGGAAGCTTCACCAGTAATAAGACATCAACGTCAGAGACCCCTGGTATGAGTCACTGAAAAGAGCACACCACATGGATGGTGTTCTTGCCAAAAACAAAGAACCTCCATCTAATTAGGAGACATCGAACTAACTCAAATTGGGGTGGGGGTAATTCTACAAAATAACTGGTCAGGACTCATCAAAAGTGTTTAGGTCATGAAAGACAAAGAAAGACTGAGGAAACGTCACTTGATTGAAAGACTACAGTAAAATGACAACTAAATGCAAAGTGGGATTCTGGATTGGATGCGAAACAGAAAAAAAGGTCTTCAGAAAATGTCTGAATAAAGTCTGCAGTTTAGTTTTAAAAACAAAATAAAACAATTCCTGGACTCTGCTACCCCCTTTAATTCTGATTCCGTATGTCTACAGGAAATCTGTATTTTATATTTAAAGCTCAGCAGGGGCTCCAATGATCAGTCAGAGTTTGGAAATCAATGTCCTTGAGAAACCATCCTTGGCTGCCACCAGGATCACTGAGAACTCCAAAGAATCCCAATGCCCCAGGATAACAGGTATAATACTTTTAAAACTCCTAAGTCACCCCGAATGGCAGCTTATCAGAGGAGTGAAGAAAATTGGAGAGTATACTCCCTGCTCCTCTCCTGCCTCAGGTACACTGAAGAAATTACTTTTCCAATATAATTTCAATCTATGACTATCAGTTTATAATGGTATGACTTCATGCTGTTAGAATATAAAAGATGACAAATGACTTTTATAATCTCAGCTACTGCCCCTTGACTTAACTGAAGATAGTCTCTATCTGCATTCAGTTTAGATAAGTCTCAGAAAACGCAATAACATTCTAGAGATTACACAGCTCTCCCTTCTTGTTTTCCTAGGATTTAGGGAAATTTCTGATGAAGGCTTTTTCTATACAGATATGGGCCAAGGTTAAGATGGTACACCAAAGGCACACAAAGTTCTAAACATGATTTCATTACAGAGTTAAAACAATACTCTAGAAAAGATCAACATACTGTATTTCTACACTTCGAAAAATATCTTCTCAACAACAATTAAGATGGTAAAAAAGAAAATCAAATGCCTTACATAATAAAGTCCTTGATGCAAACCTACAAGGAAAAAAATCTCCAAATGTCTGAAGAAAGAGTTTAGACAACAGTTCTAGGTTTTGCAATAGGCTTCAGATGAGAGAAAGAAATATTTTTATAGATCAAGCAGCAAAACAGAAAAAAAAATAAGATTCATTTTCTCTGCTTTCAATTAGATAAGTAATGTACAGCACTCAAAAATTATCTACTCTAGGATTGGTGTCTGTAATTTTCCTTCAGTAGAACTGCACTGATTTTGAATATTTTACATTAAGGTATAAATGTAAAACACAAATTACATAAAAAGATAAGTATTTTTCAAAGAAAGTTAAGGATTTTATTTAGATCCTTTCAGATAGCTGTGTCCAATTCCTCTAGACTGGACCCTACACACCTGCCTTTTTGAGATGTCTAAAGACACAGTGAAGAGATTATGACTTTTTTCCTTGCACAAAACCAACTGACCAGTACCTAGACCAGATCTACAATACTGGGTTTTTCCCAATTTGTTGAATGAACTAGCTCAGCTAACAGAGACCAAGTATCTCAACAAACTAATAGGTAGTAATTATATAGCCATCTGCTGGATATCTGTCCAGTTAAATTATTCACAAAATCAAAGCAGCAAACAATTCAGACATTTTAATAAATGCAGACAAAAAAATATGAGCATCTAGCAGTCTCAATGTGGCACAATAAATGTTTGCTAAAGAGAATATCATTTTCTTTAAATTTATTTTTTAGTCATGCACTCTATAGTGGTGTGCAACAGCTGTGTATGCCTGTGTTTTAACTGTAAGTCAACTCCAAGTCTTTCCTTTCTGAAAACAAATGAGGGCATAAATATAAAAACGTGTAAAATATATTCACATTTCTGGCCACAACCTCTAAGTTACTCTCCTCAAAATACCTGAGCTCATCCGTGACATCAAGATGAAAAGAGGCAAACGAGTTGTGAAAACAGAAAAGATTTTATGAGAATTTACTCCCCTCCAAACTGCCTAATAACATCACATTTCTGTGAGGAAAAGAAATTCTATGCAACTAAATATTTAATCAGTTTTGTGAACACTTTCCACACTGGATTGGAGAAAAGTGTTTAGTTTTGGATCCATTCACATAGTGCTATTCTAAGATTTGGGGAAGGAGGAAGCAATGACAAAGGTGCTATGGTGGGGAGGGGCTTTTCCACCCTCACTGAGGTTTCCTCAGTATAAAGCACAACGCCCCAAGCCACACACACACTCCTACAGTGACTAGCTATCTTCTACCACTGTTTATGTTACTAAGTCTTTCCGTAAATAATATACAAAATTCTCTGAAAAAAGTGGGCGGTGGGACTCAAGCGCACAGGTGCCCAGGTCCTTTGATAAAAGAGAGCAGAAAGACAAGGATGGAGAAGCACTGCCCTCAGGGCTTCTTAGAGTCCCCTGCAATTGGTGAGGAGGTGAAGACCCAAACAAGGTCACTTCTGCCTCCTGACAGGTCTCATAACCTCTGTGCATGGGGTTATCATCTTCAATAAGCATGGCTAGATGCCCTCAGAGACTCTTCCAGCTCTAAACCACAGAGAATCAATTCTAGAAGCATTTCTTAGTATTACAAGTTTGGCTAAGAACTCCTATAGTACATTTTGCCCTAATTAAAAAATACTATCAAGGTTATTTAAAATAAGTGATAAATAAAGCCAGCAGATTATTCTGGAACTTCAGGGTATTTAAATGAAATAATATGGCTTTTTCTTTATCAAATAAAGGCATCATCCTCACTTGTTAGAAATTATGGAAATATGATTTTTAAAAAATTCTCAATTTCTAACAGCAGTTTTTTAAAAAAAATTATAAGATGTATAAATTTACATTCTAAACACATAAAATCATCTTTAAGATAGAGACTTTCACCTTCCAACAAGAAGCGTGTCCAGACAGCATATGACTAGTAAGGAGTGTCCGGATAACTGAAGGCCTAGACTCTGAAAATCAGAATTCCTCTTCTCCCTCTTGTCACACACATACCCAGGTTATAAAGCCTAATATAAACCAGTACAACTTATTAAGCAGATATCAAATCCAGTGTTCTGAACACTAGCCATTCAGAAAATCCAAGTTTCTCTTGGGACAGGAAGGTAACCCACAGAACTTCAATGGTCTAACATTATCATAAAAGGGAAGTAATAATAAAATGTAGCAAATCAAAACACCTATTGTCCTCTAGAAAACACCAGCAGCAAGAAGCATAAGAACTGCTTCCTGTGATGGGTGGTTTGTGGTAGTGCTATTCACTAACTGAATTTTTAAAATATTTCATCAAGAGTCAGCTATGGTCACTATTTTCCCTTCTGATCTTTACAACAAAAGTGCATAAATCCATATGTACACACTGTATACTATTAAAACGACTCCCATTCATATTCGAATGATGTCCATATTCACACAATGTCCAGTTTCAGAATCATGAAAAAGTACACTTTTCCAACAGATCCAAAAGCAAAAAGCATACAAATGTGTTAACTTTTTTTAAGATGATAAAATTTTTTTAGAACTTTAAAACTAAAATCAACCTGATTATAAGCCATTTAAAAACAGTCTAATTTTTGTCATTCATTTTACACTTTTCATAAAAACATACACCCTTAATTCTCAAAAAAAAATATTTTACTTCATTGTATTTACTTCAGATTATTTTTTAAAGGAAAAGGTACTACAGGTCGAGTTAAATTACATTGTCCTTAATTCACCTGATTTTGTTTCCTTAATGAGGACATGTGGAACTTACACTAAGTTTATGTGACTTGTTTTATATCTTATTAGAGAGAGAAAACTAGATTTAAAAAACTCAAGATAATATGAATTTTTCCCACATAGTTCAAGCTTAAAAAAATTTTGTGTTTGCAATCATAGGAGAAAAAAAATAGTCACTTTTCTCTATATAAGAATAAAATGCAAGTTTTTAAAATATTAGTTTTAGTTTAAAAAAAATTTTAGAACCAAAAATCCCATAAAGCTTTTAAGTGTAGTTTATTCCTCAACTAGTGCACTTTGAAACCAGATACATTTAGCTTGAAACTCAGTTTTTAAAAACTTCTCAGTTTAAAACATCAACTTCATTTTTCTTTTAGGCAGAAAGTTATGAGTTGTTAACTAATACATAGAAAAAGGTAGAAAGATGGTGTAGCATGAATGAGGGAGAGCAGGGGGCCAAAGATTTCTGCTGAATCTAACATTTAAAAGTTAACAAAATCCCTTACAATGCTACATTTTCCAAAGAAAAGGCCTTAGGCACTTTCTTTTGGTGGGTGCTCTTTCCTCTTCTCTCAGTATTATCCAGACTGAGCAATCAAGTAAAGTGACCAGGACATGGGTGGATATAACTCACCAGGATACCAGCAGGAGCCTTTCCATGGTAAACATCTTCAGCTTTACTTAAAAAGCCTTCCTGAACCTTCTTCTCAACTTCACTATCATCCTCTAAGTAAAACATACTAATATTGAACCACCTTATTAAGCATGTCTTTTTTCAAAGACGAGAACACTTCTAAGTTATCAAAACTGAAAGCTGCTCTGCTGCCAAACTGGTGGCAGACACAGTAATATGGTTAGAACGGAAATGAAATGGTTCTTTAAAAAAAGAGCAATACCTACATGACTTTACCAATAAGATTTGCTCAAAACACACAACCCCTGCTCTCTGAGGGAGATAAGCAAGGGCACGGGACAGCCTGTGCCATGTGTTTACACTGATAGGTACCAAGTCCTGCCCAATCACATGACGGGTCAATGCAGCTTCCATCACAGAACAGGGATTGAGTTAATTAAGTTAATGATTCTCTAAATCAATCACATCCTCGTTTTTGGAAAACCAGCTATACATATGGAGAAGAAATCTTATATAAATTAATCATGTAAGGGAAGATAGTATACTTTACATAAATTATATAAATTAATCATGTAAGGAAAAATTGTATCTTTGTAAGCATCAATGAGCTTCCCAAAGACAGCCAGGTTATATATGCTTCATAAGAACTCAATTACTAAAATTTTTTGTCATCTGGGCATGACCCAATATATTTTCACAATGCAGGAAGGGAGATAAACTGCTCAGCACTGTAAATAGTTAAGAAATAGTAATAATAACTCATTAATATGTTAACATAATAAATTATATTGTTATAATATTAATGTTATATATTAATATAATGAACAAATCATTTAACTTAAGTAGTAAACAGTGCAATATTGTCAAATTCAACCATTCTTGGTTATTTCCTTTCTAGCTCTCAGTAAGTCAATATATAGTAACTTCAAGTAAATTATTTAAAATGCTTAAAACACTTAACGCACGGACAAAATATATTAATTTTTAAATTAAATATACTATTTTATTCATCAGTTTCATTCATTACAAATAGCCATTAGGCACATGGCTATATTCAATGTGGCTAGTACCAACTCAGATGTGCTATAACTGTAAAATACACACTTAGAATAAAAACAAAATATGCAGTAATCTCAATTTTTTATATACTGTATAGGTCAAATGTTGAAATAATAATATTTTAGGTATAAAATTAAATGATATTATTAAAATTAATTTTATGTTTTCATTTTTGTAAAATGTTACTAGAAATTTTAAATTTCATATGTGGCTTTCATTACATTTCCATTGGACAGCACTACTTTAGGGCCCTGCGACAAACCTGAGAGCCAGGGAGATAAAAAAAAAAAGGACATTCAGCTAAAGTTCTACTGATGAAGAACTGAATACACAATTTTTCACCATTCCATAAAAATATTTAGGTAATTCATCAACAACATATTAGCTGATCCTCAAATATTTAATGATGGCCACATTATTAAACCTTTTCTTCTATCTCTAAACATCACAAAAAGACAAAAGTTTCAAATATCTGACCAAATAAACGGGGCTGGTAATGTTTACTGCAGCAATATACCACCAAGATACACAATCAAAATGTTAAATGGCAGAGTTAAAAACAAATTTCACCAAAATGAGAAATAGAAAAATTTATCCTGCATTCAATGTGTTACACTGCTTGCTGTCCAGCCTACCACATATTAATGTGAGCCCGGAGTACATGAAGGACCCACAAGCACTTGTAATCTAATTTAATATACATGATGTACACAAATTCCTTTCAAAAGAAGTAATTGGGCCAGGTGGGGTCTAAATATTATGCAATGTATAAAAATGTAAACCTCTTCCTCCACGTCCTACTATAGCTCCTGATCCCTGGCCTCAGATGATAATAAGAAAAAACTGATACTGGGGTGATGCTAGTGGGGGAAAAAGGAAGGAGAAATGAGAGGTAGAAAAGAGGAAGTAAGAGAAGAAGAAAGTAGATTAAGGAAAAACTACATAAGAAGATGGTGGGGAGCAGAAGAAACACAACTTGGAAGAGATAAGAAAATATGCAGGTGGGATGACAGGAGAAAGGGAAAACTGTAAGTAGGAGGGAAGATGAAGGGATGAAGATACAGGGAAAAAGAAAAATGGCGGAAAACCTCATCCATTTTAAATGTGAGACAACTGAGAAAGAGATCAGGCATTATCCCCAGGTCACCTACTTAGATGAAACCAGACTTCCGGTTTGGTGCTTTTTCATGATGCCAGGTTGAAACCACTAGTGAGTGCTAGGGAGAAAGAAGATACGATTGATAGGAAAGGAAGAAAAAAGCCTAAAGAGAAGAGACGTGAGATCCAGGAGGGCAGAGGTTAGCGGGTAGAACTCAGAAAAGGCAACCTTTGCCTCCAACGCCTCTTACACAACAAACAGGCCCCAGTCCAGACACTTCAGTTTACTGCTAGTATTGATATTGTTTCACTGTTTGGATCGATGACTCAAAACGTTCTGAGTTCACCAGAGCATGCACCATGAGACAAACAGAGGGTGAGCTCACCTTCCAAACATCTATTTAGCCAAGAGGGACACAACTCCAGCTTCTTCCTGTGGATAACCTGACCTCCAGGCTGATACCCAAATTCTGGTTCCAATGCCATCACTTGAGTGGTAGCTTTTCAGACTTGGTCGATAAGAGTTAAAACTAAATCAACAATTCTTAATCACCTACATGATTTTTCAAAGAAAAATGTTATGTATTGTCAAACATGTTCTCTATAGGCTAAGATAAAAATAAATGGTTGACTATTGAGAAAAACCTTTTTACTTTTACATAGCACCTTCATTATCTATTTTTTTTAAAGGTGGGTAAATGGCATTTTTTAAAGAATAGAACAACAAAAATATCAGATTTGTATGGAACCACAAAAGACCCTGAATAGCCAAAACAATCCTGACTACAAAGAACAAAGTCAGAGGTATCACACTCCCTGACTTCAAAACTATACTACAAAGTGACCATAATTAAAACAAGATAGTATTGGCAGAAAAACAGACACACAGACCAATGGAAAAGAACTAAGAACCCAGAAATAAACCCACATATATATGGGCAAATAATTTTTGACAAAGAAGCCAAAAATATACAATGGAGAAAGAAAGCCACTTCAAGGAAAACTGGAAAGCCAGGTGCAAAAGAATGAAATTAGACTGCTATTTGCCGCCATACGCAAAAATTACTCTAAACGAATCAAAGACCTAAATATTACACCTGAAACAATAAAATTCATATAAGAAAACATAGGTACTAAACTTAAGGACCTTGGTCTTAGAAAGGTTTATGAATTAAGCCTCAAAACAAGGGAAGTAAAAGCAAAAATAAATGAATGAGACTATATCAGACTAAAAAGCTCTAACACAGCAAAGAAAATCAAAGAGGCAATCAATCAAATGGGAGAAGATATTTGCAAACAACATATCCAAAAAGGGCTAATACCCAAATATACAAAGAATTCATGCAACTTGTACAACAAAAAAAACAATCCAATTAAAAAATGGGCAGAGACCTTTAACAGACATTTCTCCCAAGACAAATGGCCAACAGATATATGAAAAGATTCTCAACTTCATTAGCTATTAGGGAAATGCAAATGAATCCCACAATGACATACCGCCTCACACCTGTTAGAATGGCTATTATCAACAAGACAAGTAATAATAAGTGTCGGAGAGGTTGTGGGGGAAAAGGAACCCTCATACACAGCTGGTGGGAATGTAAATTAGTATAGCCACTATGGAAAACAATATGGAGGTTCCTCAAGATATTAAGAGAATTACCATATGACCCAGCAATCCTTCTTCTGGGTATCAAAACAAAAATTTTAAAACATTTATCCATAAAGAAATATGCACCTTGATGTTCACTGCAGTATTATTCACAGTGGCCAAGACATGAAACAAACTAAAGTGTCCTTGAATAAATGACTGGATAAAGATGTGGTACATATCTACAAGGGAATATTACTCAGCCATAAAAAAAGATGAGATATGGCCATTTGCAGCATGAGAATATCATAAGTCAGATGAAAAAAGTCAAGAACCATTTGATGTTACTCATATGTGGAATATAAAACTGAAAGCAAAAACAAAGACAAACAAACATTAACTTAGACACAGACAACAGTTTAGTGGTTACCAGAGAGAAAGGGAAAGAGAGAAAAGGGTACAAAGGGGGTCAAATATATAGTGACACAAGGAGATCTGACTTTGGGTGGTGAGCACACAATGCAATCTACAGATGATGTATTATAGAATTGTACTCTTGAAACCTATATAATTTTTATTAACCAATGTCACCCCAATAAATTGAAAAAGCGGGGTGGGGGAGGAGTAGTTGAATGCCTTTTTCCAAGATTTTAATCTTTCTGAAGAAAGTCTAGCTTAGGGAAACAAAGCTAAAATGCTATTCAGGAGTAAGAATCTGTTCAAATTCCATGGTTGATGATGACGCTAGGAAAATACATACCTTCTTTTTTTTTCTACTAATAATTCCTTAAGTATATAAAACTAGGTATAAGACATTTTTTAAAAAGATGTAAAGATTTAAAACTTCTTAACCTGAAATTCGCTTATTTGAAGCCAGGCTAAACTGGTTCAACAGAAATACCTTTATGCCACAAATTATATTCTGATTTTACCACAAAACATGAAAATAAACTACTCCCCCGCCAGTGGTCATACTGTAGAAAAGCAACATATTTCAACTGAACTACCAATGAAGAGGTAAAAAAACTATTTTCGATTAGTAAAAAATCATGATAAAAATATATTTTAAAGCATCAGCTACAAAAAAATTCACAATCTCCACCATAATTATTCTGTATTGAAGGAATTAACTCAAGCGCTTTTCTGCATTTTTCAGGGCTACCCATGTATGACAGAGACTCACACACCACAGGACTAAAGCCCACCTGAAACAGAGTTCCTTGAGCCAGATGGCTCTCTTATTTCCTACAAAGTTTTTCTTCCCACATCTTAAAATTCACTGGTTACCTATGCAAACAATCCAAAAGTGACTCAAAGAGAAAACCAAGAGAAAATTCCTCTTGATACCACTCTAAGGCTTTTCCAATATTTGTAGTTACTGCTTATTGGATAACGGCTATCTACTTTATTCAAGTTCTAGTGTTTCATTATATCCTCACACAATCCCAAAACTCTAAAAAGGATAGCTACTGACTATTTCTTTTGAGCTGTGAACGATAAAATGCCAACAGGTCTTTCTAGAAACAGAAAGGGAAAAAAAGGTCTTCTGAGGTCAGAAGGCCCAGCTTAAAATGACTCTCCCAAATGTAATCTTCTTGAAGACTTATATTTTACCTTTAAAATCAACACATTTTGCATTCTGTTTTGATATGTCTATTTCTTAACATAAAAAATGACTAACTGGTTAAAGTTCAAGGGTTAATGTATGATGCTTACTATGTGACCTAGAATATCCTCAGTGTACATATCCCAGTTTAAGGAGTTTAGTACTAAACTACCTCTGCAGTCTAAATCTTCTGACACTAATATTCTAGGTCAAACTTTACCCAATATTTTGAGACCAGAGAGACAATATCAACAGCTGTCTGGCTGTAGCAATCAAGTCTACCTGCTTGAACAAAATAAAACCAAAACAAGTGAGAAAATCTCTGCCCTGCTCAGAAACCCCATGGCAGCTGCCTCACTGTGTATGTCCGTGTCTTGTTAATGGCCACTGTTTCTGTTTCAATGTTTGTCTTTCTCTTCTCGCATTTCCCCAACTAAAAACCAGTTTGCAATGGTCATGTCCCCCACGCTAACACTCAGGGGTGACCCTAAGAATATACTTAACAATTTTATGCACTAGGGTTTTGTCATCCCATTTTTTCATATCAGAACACTGAGACCAAGTGAAGGTACTTTGGAAACAATGTTGGGTTTCTCCACTCCAGGTCAGAAAGTGAGATGGCTTAAAACAGCCAAAGAAAACCATAACAAATAAAATGAGCAACAGTACATGATATCATTAACAAATTCTAAAGAAAAATAAGCAAAAATTATCACAAATTATGAGATCAACATCATGTAGGGACTCAAGTCAGTCCTACTCATACTTTCCTTGACTCTTCAGAGGTTCTGCACATTTCTAACTAAAAATTTTTTGGACTTGAAAAACTGGTGGTTGTTGTTTTAATTATTCTGTTGCTGTGATTTCACCTCTTTCAAACGATTACAATTTAAAAAACATATATATATTTGCAATTAGCTGATACTCTCCCTCTCTGCCCTCTTCTTCCATATAAATGAACTGTGGCTAGATACTTAGAAACCAGGAATTCAGCAATAATCTCTTGGATATGCAGTTTCTTGGAGAGAATGCAAAAATTCTATCATACATAAAATTCATACAATAACACATGAGGATCTCAAGAGATAAGTGTACAAAAACATAAACAACTGACATCTCATACACATAACTATCATCAAGAGTGAGAACCTGCTCATGTCTTACAGCTGCTACATGGAGAAGCCTGGCTATAAACAAAGTTCTGTCAGATTCCAGAGCCTTTGCTTTTAACCATACCATTGATGTTTAATTTACAATTTGTCTGCTATCATATTAGTAGGCTTAAAGAAAATGCCACCTAAGCGGTTGAGACCATCATTTTAATAAAGAATCACCATGAGTGCTAAGAGTCAGCTAGACAGTACTAAATGGGTAAGAAAATAAATTATTGATTTGTAGTTTTAAATGGACCAAAAGAACCTAGCAGCTCTGCAATGCTTCTGTGGTCAACTTAATCTCCTAATTATTTCTTTTCAAACCTCCTGTTTCTCAGCCTGACTATATCCACATCACCCTTCCCTCCCCATTAAAATATGCAGCATTTCACATTCATCTATGCAGGTTCATTTGTGTTCTTCGGGAAATGAACAGGAAAAATGGATAAAATATATTGCTATGAGAGTAACTTAAGAAATTTACTTTTTCAATACTTAGAAAATTCTAATGTTATATCGAAGTCTTTTACCAGATTTTATTTAACTGGTATAATTTAAACGAAAATAATCAGAATTCTTAAATTATTGTCTTTCAGAAACTGAATCTGCCTACTTCATCTCAAGTTCCCCTAAGATGTATAAGGAAAGAGAAAAACAGTAGCACTAGTACCCAGATTTGTACATGACAACAGTTATATCACACACATACAGATGAACACAATTCCAAGATGGCAGTAGTAGTCGCATTCTCCACCGAGGGTAAACGCTTAAGTCGGCTTTGTTACTCTTAGAGGTTAAATGTTGGCAATTTCTAAAATTTAATCTTGCAATGTCAGGACACAATATAGGATCTGGGAAAGCAATGAGGCATCTGAAAGAAACATTAGAAGAAAGGTTCCCCTTTTCTAAGGACACAGCACCAATGAAATCAGAACGAGTGTGACATTTGATTACAATTTATTTTTCTTCCAGAGTCAACATACTTTATAAGGCTCTCTGAGGAAGAAGATATTTAATTTGTGTGAAAATTATTAGCTTTTCCAAAAAAATTAATGTACTTTAATCATAAAACTTCTGAATCTTAAAATAAGCAAAGGTAATATAAATGTTCATGAGAAACTGTATAGTAAACCAGTATTTATAATGAAACCACTCAAGAAAACACAATACTGGCAGCCGACTGTTATTTATCTAGTATTTAACTGAGTCACACTCTGGGGCTAGTCCTTTGTATACTATTACCTCTGATCTACCCAACTTCCATGAAAGACATATTTGCTTTATCCCTGTTTTTTATAGATGAAGAAATAAAGACTCACAAAGATTATGTGATATATACAAAAGTTATCAGCTAGTTTTTAAAAGTGCCAAAGCCAGTTTCAAACCTCAAGCTGTCTCCCATAGTACCTTCTAGGACTTATTTCTTAAGATGGAACTCAGATTTAATGTGCTAGGTGTTTTTAAAATCTCAAATACAATAAATCTAAAAGAATAAAATATCCAGGAATAAATTTAACCAAGGTGAAAATATGCATATTTAAAATTATAAATCATCGCTGAAAAAAACTGAAAATTACCTAAGTAAACAGACATTTTGTGTTCATGAATACAAACATGTAATATTGTTAAGATGTCAATACTACCGAAATGATCTATAGATTCAACGCAATCCCTATCAAATCCCAATACTTTTTTTTTTGCTGAAATACAAAGCCAATTCTTGTATTGATATGGAATTGAGAAGAGTCAAAACAATCTTGAAAAAGAACAATTTCTGATTTCAAAACTTAGTACAAAACTACAGTAATCAAAACAATGTGATACTAGCATAAAAATAGACATGTAGACCAATGGAATAGAACTGAGAACCCAGAAATAAACCCAAACATCTATGGCCAACAGATTTTTGACAAGGGTGCCAAGTTCATTCAACGAAGAAAGAATATGTCTTCAACATACAGTGTTAAGACAAATGGATTTCCACATACAAAGGTATAAAGCTGGAGCCCTACCTCACATCTCATAGAAAAATTAACTGAAAATGGATCAAAGACCTGAATATAGAGCTCAAACCATAAAACTCTTAGAAAAAACAGTAGTAAATATGCACGACTTTTGGTTTGGCGAATGATTTTTAGATATAAAGGCAAAAGCATGAATAACATAAAGTAGATAAATTAGATTCCCTCAAAATTTTAAATTTTATTTTTTTTGTATCAAAGGACATTATCAGAAAATGAAAAAAAATACCTCCAAATCATATATCTAATAAGAATTTAATATCCAGGATATAAAAATAACTTCTACAACTCAACAATGAAAAGACAAACCACCCAATTACAAATGGGCAAAAGGCTTCAATAATTGGCTCTTCAAAGAAGATATACGAATGGCCAACAAGTATATGAAAAGATGCTCCACATCAATCATTAGAAAAATGCAAATCAGAGGAAAGGGAGGAGGGGGTAGATAAGGGTCAAAGGGGTCAAATATTTGGTGGCAGAAAAAATTTAACTTTGGGTGAACACACAATGCAATATACATAGGATGTATTATTGAATTGTACACTGGAAACCTATTTGATTAACCAATGTCACCCCAATAATTTTTTTTAAAGAAAAATGCAAATCAAAACCACAGTAAGATACTACTTCACATCCGCTAGGATGGCTATAAAAAAAGAAACAGAAAGTAAGTGTGCTGAGGATGTAGAAATAATGAACCTTTGTGCAACTGAAACCTGGTGGGAATGTAAAATGGAACAGCCACTATGGAAAATAATTTGGCAGTTCCTCACAAAGCTAAAAATAGACTTACTCTATGATTCAGCAATACCACTCCCAGACATATATCCAAAATAACTGAGAACAAGGATTCAAACAGATACTTATAAATCCAATGTTCATAGCAGCATTATTCACAATAGCTCAAAGGTAGAATCCATCTTAGCTCCTGAATATACCCTCTTTACAGAAAGTGTACACACGAGCAGTATGCATGTATGTCCACAGAACCACAATCTAATTTTGTGGTTTGAGGATCTGCTGGAACCCTTCTATGGCTGGTATGTGGACCCTGAGTGAAGAACACTCCTGATTCTAATCCAAACCGTTATTTGAAAGATGAGAACATGCAGGTACTAAAAAATTACTTCCCTGCTAAAGAGATAAACATGCTCAATCTAGCCTTACATGTAATAACCACCCTTAAAATAAAACAGTATAGAATGTGCATAAATGCCATTCATTCATTCAGAAAGAATGCTGTTATGAAAATATTTATTTAACGAACATTTTCCCAGTGTCTACTATATGCCAGGTGCCAGTACTGCCTTTAGCCCTGGGCAAGAGGGGCCTCTGCCCTGGCCCCTGCACTTTAGAAGGCCCTGCAATATCATAAACCCAAATAAAAAGACAGCATTTGTTTTTCTTCTTCTTTTCAGACCACTAGGAAAGTTTTTTGAAAATAAGTTAGCTGAGAAAACAGAAAGGAAGCACAAGCCAAACTGCCCCTAGACCTGCACCTCGTACTTCCCCAGCAGATCTGTGCTAGTGCTCAGGCTCTCATAGGATGGGACGGCACTGGGAAAGGGCCACTGGTGGGAATGTCAGCCAGGCTGTGGGGATGACTGGAATCGTAGTTTTAATAGTTTAGACCAAGGTTTCTCAGCCGTGGCATAGTGATATCGAGGTCAGATCATTCTTCCTGGGGTGTGGAGGGGCATCCCTGGCCTCCCACCACTAGATGCCAGTAGCACTTCTCCCAGTGCTAACAACCAAAAAATGTCTCCAGTCATTCTGAGTGTCCTCTGGGGGCAAAACTTCCTTTCTTTAAGAACCACCAGCTTAGACAGTATGTGGCCATATATTTATACCCCTGCTCTGGCTGGGCCCTCATGAATGTCAGGGATAAGCCAATGAGGCACGGAGCTTGGTTTTTAATCTAGACAAATTAAGTTTTAAATTGCAGCTCTACCACTTACAAGAGTATCCCTAGCACTTAAGCTGTCTGAGTTTCAATTTGATCTGAGCTTCATATGACCACTCCACAGAGCCTGGGTCACAATACCTACTGGGGAAGACTGATTCCAGGTTTCAATGAGGCAGCACCTGGAACCTACTAGCTGCTTAATAAATATTAGTTCTCTTCCTTCATTAAAAAAAAAAGTATGGAATAGCTGCAACGCCTATGCCACATAGATGCCCAACACCCCATGGTATGCTAGGATCCATGCCATGAAGAAGTTCACTACTTAGTAAGGGACACAGGAAAGTAATCAAATGACTGACAATCTAATTCCCAATTCAATCAACAGCTCTTTTTTTTCTGTTTTAGCTTCCCAAATCATTTCTCCATTCCCCAAACCCATCCAATTGAGGTCCACCCTTCAGCCTATTTGTTCAAATAGTATGAGTCTAATTCACATTCTAGTTCCAAACAGCCAAAAAAGACTAACATGCGTCAGAAGAAACCTAGGGGAGTTAAATGGTCTTAAGGTAAAAACTACTGGACCCAGCTACTCTGAGACCTACACCTGGTCCAAATCAGACCGGCTTCCCCAAGAAGCAAAAGTAAGGCATCTTTCCCAATGTATTCCTTTCTTCCATGTTTTGCTATAAAATTGTTAAGTCACATCAACACTACCAAACTCTAACATGAATGCAGTCTTTAAATTAATCGCCCCTGAAGGATACAATCAATAAATCCTATTGATATGCCACTGTTCAGCATGTCATTAATATTTTTTTCTGAAATGACTATCTTTAAAGTTAGATGCTACACTGGATCAAAATTAATATCATGACTATATGGTTGCAACTCTTAAACAGTACAAAAGTAGATATGATTCATCTTTCTTACACCCATGATCCACTAGATGTTCCTCTGAATGACTTCTGGCTATTTACAAAAGCCTAATCTACACTGAAGGGTAAAGATCTTCCACCACTGAGTATAAGATGATATATTTTGAGCCCCTGAAAGCAATTTTAAAAGTAAGTGGTATTCCAAAATGTTTCTGAGAATGACTGCATCACTGAAATGCACAACATCCCTAAAGTGGGCAATGTACATTTGATTGCAAGCTTTTTGTCGTATTCCTTCACAGTTACATTTTTTTAAAATGATAAAGATTTATTCAAGGGTCTTAAGAGTTTGCAAACTGGAAACATAGCTAGGCAAAAACCTAGAAGTGTTCCAACAAAGAAAGAAAGGTTAAGAGTTTTTTACTAAAAGTACCCTCCTGAGAATTATCAGTCCTAAATTCATAGCCCTAGGTCAGGATGACAGGTGCCAGGTGGTCCAGAAGATGGGGGCCAGAAGGTCTGGTTATGTGTGGTGGTCTGGTGATGGATGTCAGGAGGTCTGAATATGTAATCAGAGGGTTATCTGGAAGTTTGGTGTATGTCCAGAGAGGTATATCCAGGCATCAACATAAGACTAGAAAGTTAAAAAATTTAAGTTTCTAGGCTAGTTAGAACAAGAGTAAGTCTTTACTCATGCCTCAAGCTTCACAATGTTAAATAATTTTAGCAGTTTGGTTAAAGTGATCCATTTTATATATTTCCTGTCTTCACTTTTCCCTCAATATCATGGCTATTGTACAAAGTAACACCATTGGGCACTGTGGTTTTCTATTTAACACTATGAATACATCTTGCAATTAAAAAAAATACTATAGGTAAAGTGAAAAGGAAACAATGAAATCTCTAGCACTCTATGTCTTCCACTTTTACCCCTTTCTTATAATCTTTCCTCATAGAAATTACTTTGGTGGAATGTAGTTTTATGAAATGATCAGCAAAATATTTTTCAATTGAATTTACTGGGGTAACATTGGTTAATAACAGTTTCAGGTGTACAAGATTATAATTCAATACCTGTATATTTGACGCCCTTAACCCACTTTGCTCTCCCCTAATCTACCCTTACCCTGGTAACCACTATTCTATTTATCTATGAGTTTGTTTTGTTTGTTACTTTTGGTTTTATAATCCACATGAGTGAAAGCAGACAGTTTCTGTACTTTTCCTTCTGACTTATTTCACTTAGCATAATACTCTCAAGATCCACCCATATTGTCACAAATGGTTATATTTCATGTTTTTATGGCTAGGTAGTATTCCACTGCAGTTACATTTTTTAAAAGGAGTACCAAGAGTTTTCCTTATTATCCACTTGTAATGTAGCACAAAACTGAAGAACTTGGGGTAATTAGATTTCACAGGTAAACTTTAGATTTATTAATAACATGTTGCACCTGTTATTTAAATAGTAATATTTTTTCATCATCAATTATCATCTACCACCCCACCTCAATAAGCACTGTGGGGCTACAGAGAAGAACTATCTGCTCATAATCCAGGACAGTATGTATGTATGTATGTATATGTATGTACGTACATACGTACGTACATACATACGTACCGAACATCATATATATATCCCAGAACAACAGAACCACATCCCATTCCTAGTTCCCCACCATCACACACAGAATCATTTGGTTTCACAGAGACCTTGCTACAGATACCAAGTTCTCTAAATCTGCTAGGAAGGCCAAAGATGATTATAAACTTTTGCATAAGAGGTGCCAGATTCAACCTTCATGAATATGTACTCTCTTCATTTTTTGGAGATTTGTATTTTTCTAAACCTAACTGGAATTCAAAGAAATATTAGTGAGGTCAAAGCAATAGAAATCACCTTCGGGATGTCATCAGAATGCAAGCCATTGTGCTATAACCGATCAGTGTGCCAGGATAAAATCAAGACAGAGCCATGATACCAGTTCAACTCTGACAAACAATATGACTAACATATATATTGCATCAATCATCTTATGACTCCTGTATATGAAGAGGAGGATCTTCCCTGATTACTAGCAACACACTAATTCAAAAGAAAAGGAAATGAAAAAAATAAGTATCAATCAGCTTACTTAACTGATGTAATAAAAGTGACTAGAATTTCTCAGTTCCCATAACACAGTTTTTTCAAATACCTCCAATCTCTCTTGCATTTAACTCTTAGAATTCAGCCCCCAGTTTCCCAGAGGGAAGTCTTCTACATCAGGAAGCACAAATTCACTTCTCCACCTTTCTCTTTTGAACTGCCTGGGTTGACCTGTCTCAATTAAATATAATATGGCGACCAAGAGGCCAAGAAGCAGGGATATGAATTCCTGTACAGCCATGCAGAGATCCTACTCACAACTCCAGGCATTCCTCGGAAAAACTGTGGAGATAGGTGAGAGTCTTCTATACCAATTCCAATTAAAATACAGCTCGGATCTCATGTCCTGCTTTATTCTGCACAGTGCCTACCGGGACCCCAGTAGAATTTTAAAAAATATTAGGAGAGGGACCTCCCTTTCCTGGCTCTAGGAGAACATTTGGGTGGATAAAAGGAGAGGCTGTAGAGATAGCAGCCAAGTGCACCGCTACTGTCAGCACCACCCATCATCACTCTGGTTTGAGCTGTGTCCTAGTTATGAGTACCTCTGCAAAACAAATGTCAAGTAAGGCTGCACTTGTGTGTTACTGCAAGCCAACTTGCAAAATGAGCTCTTCAACAGGAGAGAAGGACTTCCAAGAACAAAAGCAGGTCAGTGAAGCAACATTTGGAATGGGGGAAAAGAAAGCCTGTTTCACTCACTGATCTTTTTAAAAGCAGCATCCACCCACTTTGATGTGCCAAGAACTATTTGATTCTGTCCTAGGTTCAAGCAATGAACTTGCTTGATGAGATTCCTGCTCTCAAAGCACTTAGATTTTAATGGAGGGAGAAAGATAACAAATAAAAAATAAAATTCTAGGCTATTATGAAGGAAATTAAAGAAAGTGATGCTGTTAGAAACTAAGGTAAGAAGGGCAGGAGGGGGCTACTTTAGGTAAGGGCTTAGGGAGCCAAAAACAAACTGAATGATGGAATTTTAAAAAACAAACTCCAAAAAGGCTCACATCTGAAAAAGAAACAGGATATAATTAACATGGGAGATAACAGCACTAGAACCTGGCAATCGTGTTCACAAAACTATGCTGTGATATACTTAGGATTTACTTTCTCACAAGATACTGCTGCTATTCTTTTAGTCATTTTGCCAACCTTCAAATTACTTTAGAAACAAAACAAGAGTGGAAAATGAGGTGACTCAAATACTAAGTTAAACATTCAGGAAACCAGCAGAAACTTTCTCAGTCACACAAGTCTGAACAAAAATCTTCAACCTTAATCTAAAAATTACTTCCTGAGGGTTGCTTTCTGATCTTCATTGACGATAAATGTCACTAAAGGCATCTTAAAAAATATTACTATGACTAGACATTCTGCTAAACACAGTAGATGTCACACACTCCACCTTTATTCCCTCTTAAAACTCACTATTATAAATTAAACTGTGTCCCCCAAAATGGTGAAGTTGAAGTTCTAACCCTCAATACCTGAAGATATGAACTAATTTGAAACAGAATCTTTAGAGATAATCAAGTTAAAATGAAGTCATTAGGGTGGGCCCTAAACCAATATAACTGACTTCCTTACAAAAAGGGGAAATTTGGATGAAGAGACAGACACATATACACTGGAAGAATGCCATGTGAAGATGAAGGCAGAGATCAAAGTGTTGCATCTACAAGCCAAGAAATACTGAAGATTGCCAGCTAACAGTCAGAAGCTAGGAGAGAGGAATGAACAGATTGTCACTCACAGCCCTCAGAAGGAACTAACCCTTCTGGCACCTTGATCTTCAGACTTCCAGCCTCCATAACTGTGACAATAAATTTCTGTTGTTTAAGCCACTCAGTCTGTGGTACTTTGTTATAGCAGCTTTAACAAACTGATACACTCACCTACAGAACAGTAAAGAAATATACAAGGGGTAACTCACAAGTACAAACAGAATGGTTAGAAGAAATGAAAGAGATTATTATTGAAGGATGAAAAATAGATGAAGAAAAAAAAGAAGAACAGAAAGTAAGGAAGTGCTCAAAACAAAAGCCTACATTAGTGGAGGTATGTCAAAAAAAAAAAAAAAAAAAAAAACCAACATGACAACTACAAGAAAATTTCCCAGAGTCAAAGTCATGATTTCCCAAATTGAAAGTTCCCATCAAGTGCCCAGCACAAAGGATGGAGAGGTACCTGCACTGACTGTGGATGCCACCATAGGCAGTCAGGAAAGAAAAATGCCAAAAGTCAATGTTAAAGGTTATCAGGTTTTTCTAAGGGCAAAGGATTAAGAAATATCCATGATGGCAGGGCTATGCAAAGCAGAATGCACATTATGCTTTCAATCATCCCTGTAAAGGTCACTCCTTACCAGGTCTGATAAGCACCCACTCACTACATTCTATTTTTATGACCTTCTGAACTACAGAGATTGGTGACATACCTGCCTGCTAACCAGGTGCAAGTGCACAAAACAAGGCCAGGACTATGGGTTCACCAGGAAGCCAGAATGAGGAGGACACTTCCCAGGTGTTCCAGTCATTCCCTGACGGTGAATAGTCCAAGGAAAGAGGCTGCAAATCACAAATGAAGGCAGTTTATCAAGAGATGAGAAAGTAAGAAGAGACTTTAAAAAGAGATGTAGTAAAAGGTACTAAAACAACAACAACTTGGGAGAAGGGGAAAGGAAGAAGGATAAGACAGTAGAGAGAAATTTAAAAGCTTGAGACTTCTCAAAAAAAAGAAAGCAATTTCTCAAAAGAAACAATTTGAAATTCTAAAGGAAAACTTTCCATTCTAGCATTCCACAGCCAGCCTAACAATTAAGTATGAGGCTAGAAAAAATTTCTACACATGTAAGATCTCAGAGAAGTGACCTTCCGTGAGGCCTTTCTCAAAAAGCTAAAGGAGAATATGCCTACTAAAATGAGAAAGCATGCAGAGAGAGGAATATCTAGGGAAGAGGACCCAATACAGGGGAGAAATTAACAGATTCAAGTGAATTGTTGACTGCACTGAGGAATTTAGAAGTAGTCAGAAATTGGGGGCTTGATTTTGTGACTGGTACTGAGAAATGAGAACCAACAAAAGTCAAGTCCAGAGAAAACAAAAATTTGAACCGGTGAAGAAATTAAATAACTGCATGTGCTTGTTTTGAATAATATTCAGTCATGAAAATAAATACTGAATATTGAAGAAATAAAAAATTATGATACAGTTATGTTGGGAGGACAGAAGGAAATCTGTGTACTGAGGGTTACATAAGAGATGAATCCTCATCTTGTATAGTAGGAAATCCACAGACAACGTCTAAAATCGAAAAACCATAGATGATTGGCTAAAGAAGCTGTGGTACATATATACAATGAAATATTATTCGGCCATAAGAAGAGATGAAATTCTGCCATTTGCAACAACATGGATGGACTTTGAAATAATCATACTAAGCAAAATAAGCAAGACAGAAAAAATTGAAAATCACATGATATCACTTATATGTGGAATATAAACCTAAAAGCAACAAATGAACAGGACAAACAAACAGAGACTCTTGGACATGGACAATGGACTACTGGTTACCAGAGAGAGGGGAAGGGGAAGTAGAAAAAAGTAAAAAATTAAAAAATAAAATCGAAAAACCAAGCTATAGTACTATAAGCATACAGACATGGAATTACATCCCACAAGAAACCAGTAAGAGAGGTGAAAGCATTTGCTTCTAATGAGCAGTAATCGGCAGTGAAGAAGAGACTGTTTTTTTTCATTACATATCTCAAAGTACTACCTGAATTTTTGAAGTATATATAAAAAAAACTTAAAAATTTAAAGATGAATTGAACTATCATGAGATGCAGTGTTATGACAAAGAACTATATTTACAGAATCAAAACTACTAGGGAAAAGAAAAAAAAACAAGTAAACATGAGCACTGTGGGTTTTGTTTTGTTTTGCTTTTAATTAGAAAAAGCTCTTTTCCAACTCTCA
Organism: Eonycteris spelaea; assembly: GCA_003508835.1. NCBI lineage: Eukaryota > Metazoa > Chordata > Mammalia > Chiroptera > Pteropodidae > Eonycteris > Eonycteris spelaea. The sequence goes on along the minus strand of PUFA01000127.1, from coordinate 2,021,263 downwards.
GCATCAGCATCTGTGGTCCACTTGAGCTTTAGGTATATCTCATTAACAAGACATAACAAATGAAATTTAAATATTACCAAGGTTCCTATTAAGTTATCTAGTCCACTTACTTGGGCTAAGAAAATGTCCTAACACAAAAGCCCTTTTCTAGTCTATGGCAAGGATACCAGCAAAAGATTTAGCCAGCATTTAAAACGATTACATTCAGAAGATTAAAAAATCAGCCACAATACATGTATATTCATTTTTCAACTAGTAGAGACTAAAATTTCATGTAATCTAGGAAATTTTTTATAAAATCAATTACTAGAGCTTATAGAAAACTGTTAATTACTTAATGACTTTATGAACAAGTTGGCAACAGGATTTTTTTTCTTCCAGTTAAACGTTCATCTACATTATATACACTATATAGAAGACAGCTCTGCTTTCTAGATACAAAGATATGGCTCCACCAAAAGGCCTAGACAACAAAATTCACAGATGAACTTTGATGGCAAAATTCACAAGGCTTATATTTATAAACATACATAGTTCATTAGACTTGTATACAATATCATTAACTCATAAAAGTGTGTTTTCTATTTTGACTTTATAAAAATAAAAATTCTGGATCAAGATAGAAAATTTAAGCAAGCACATGAAGCAATCATATTTTTGAGACATCTTTCAACTAATCATACTCTCATGCTAAAAATATAAGCACAGAAGCTTTCTCCAAGATATTTTCTGTGACTCACTTTCAATCACTATTGCTAGTACTCCCTTCTCGATCCCTCCCTACCACAGTTTTTATAAAAGTCTGCTTTATATAGAAGTAGATTTAATTCCTTTACAGTACTATAAGCTACTTCAGGGCAGGAGAGATGTTCTATTTACTTTTCTGTACTTTGCCCCCGTGCCCTTCCATATTGTCTGTCATCTGGTCTGGTTAGAGCTCCTAGCCTGTCACCCTGCCTCTGGATGTCTAGATAGCTTGTGGTTCTGGTTTAATGTGAACCTTTATCTAATCCTCAGAACTGAACCATCGGTAGGTATTGTTATCTCCATATTATAGATGATACAACTGAGTAAAAGTGTATGCATGAATTTGGGAATTCCTAAAGGTCTATAAATGTATTTGTTTAATGAGAGGTTCTTCTGTATTGAAGAGTTGATAAATAGCAAATTATCCTTTTTTTTTTCAATTATAGTAAGTAAAACACCATTAAAACTCTAATAAAGAGTCTCTTATTACACATGTAGTTACTGAGTCAAATGATACAGTGAAGGAAACACCAAAAACCAAATCTGTTCAAAAACTCAAGCTCAGACTAAACAATATTAGGGGTTTCAGCTTGCTACCCACAGTGCGATGGGCCAAGGGCTCCTGAATGGAGTAAGAAGCCAGAAGCTCTGTTCATGTTGTAACTCAGTGCTCCTACTTACAATCTGGTCTCATGTAACCAGTGATTGTGGAGTATAGTTCAAAAATCAGGAATAGTCAAAAATACCAGGGAAAATCTTGAAGAAGGTATCATGTTGGATTATGACACATCATGTCTCAAAAAGTCCAACTGAGTCCATTCCTCTTTCCTAACACTAAACAGAACTGCTTTCCTCTCAGGCTGAGCCTGACAGCAATATTTAGCTAGAATTCAGGGACCAAGTTTTAAATACTTGGTCTCAAACAAGCAGTGATGTGCTTACACTGTGGAAGGCAGGCGGAGGAACCTAAGCTTCACTCTTTCCACAGCAGGCACCAAGTAGGCATGGTGGGACCAAATCACCTCCACTGTTTACTTGGCTGTTATTTCTCTCTCTGGCACAGCTGGATTTGCATACATAAATGATTCATAGAAATCCAAAGATCCTATACAGCAGGTGCTATTCTATTAGCAGTTTACAAATGCTGAACTTAAGAATTCTCTAGTTCTAGCTAATAAGTCAAAACAAAATTCTAATATTGATTTAGCATGTCTAATAGATGCATGAGAATTCTTATAATTCCTGGGCAGTGTGCTGGCACAGGAGCAGAGGCACTAGAATAAGGCCACTGCCACAATACTGTTGTGTGCCTTTGGCAAATCTCTTTCAGCTTCAGTGTCTTCACCTAGAAAATAGGATATGATCTCTACCTTGCAGAGTTGTTGTAACTCTTGAGATAATTTATGTAAAACACAATGCTTCCCCCAAAGGTGTTCATCACGTAACTATAATGACAATCTTTTGCAAACATTAAAAACTTCCTAGAAACATTTAGTGTTCCTACAAAGCATGAGCACCATTTTACAGACTAAGAGTCTCTGTGGATAAAGTAAATAAATGTTTGTCTATAATGTCAAATTGATACCTATAATTCATCCAAAAAAAAAACATTAAGAGCTTAAAGAAATATATGTGGACAGATGCTTTAGGATATTTTACAAAGAAAAATAATTACACTTCGCCTCCTAAAATAAACAGAAAGTATATTCCTTGGTTCTTCAGTAAACCCAAATATTCCTTGACTTATGGTAGTTCAGAAGAAAGGCATCACTTTACCAGGATCACAAATTTACAACTCAACTTTTGGGGAAAATACCATACCACATTCAAAGAGCATCAATTCAGTTTTTAATTCATGTTAACGATCTGAAAGTTTTGCTGTCTCATAGTTGATAATACAAAAATCATATCAAATTATCAGATATCTTTATACTGAACGATTATTCCAAAATACCTTTTAAGGTATTCTGGACACTTCTCTTAAATGAGTTAAACATCAAGTCTATTCCACAGCTGGACACATCTATCTTGCTAGGAGCAATAACGTCACTTCATAATGCATTAAATAAATTAGAACCATCCTGGCCATTGTATAACTCCTTCGTTTATTCAGAGTTATAAAAAAGTCTTTTAAGTAGATTTCAACTCCAGATTAACCAATGAACTTTTTGTTTATAATCATGATACTTTGTTAAGAAAGCATCTTACTATATATTTAAAAACAGATGTTTAAATTAATTATCCTTCCTATTATATTTCAGAAATAGGTAAATGCAGAAATTCAATCGGTCATTAAAGAAGTTACTTGGTATCAAATCTGTATCTTTTTTCTTGCAGTAAAATCACTAGTTTCAACTTCAGTGTTTCTGAAAGATGTTTTCCTTATCCTCAGCTTCTCCACTTCATCTAATAACTACTTAGTTATAGCCACCAAAACCGAAAATAAATTTAAACCTACATCCTGGTACTCCTCTCTTTGAAATATCGTCTTTAACAATCATGTTTCTTAATCTTTTCAAATCTATGTCCCTTTATACTCCCTATAATGTTACTTAAAATTTCAATAAATTAACAAGTAACCAAAAAATTAAAAATCAATACAAGGGAAGAAAGCATACCAGATTCGAAGTTTCCAATGCGCTGCAGAATAGGCCTCACAGCTGCTCCACCTTATTCAATTTGAACTCCCTCTGCACATCAACCTATTAAGGTTCACCCATTCCTCTTTTCCTCCTTTGTAGCTACTTTAAAATCAACAGATGCTCTGTCCCCACAATATTCAAAGGTGCCCAAGTTTAAACATTCCTTCCTCCTCTCCTCAAATGCTACTTTTTCTACTAGAATCTGCAAATCTTTAAAGCTAGGCTTCTTACTATTTCCATTCAACATTCTCCATCTCTCCCTTACTCCTCCCCTTAGTTCAATGTTTACAGAAAGCAAAGGAGGAAAACTGGCATTGATGCAAGCCACAGGAGCACCTGAAAATGAGAAAATAGTTATTTATTCTAATATCGATGAACAGTGAGAAAAAAGTCAGATGACTTTAGAGCGGGCATAAAATTACAACGTCAACACATGTAAAGAGGCGTGCCTCCTATAGCTGTAGTTAATCAAGGAAAATAAGAATGAAGAAAATGATTAAATGAGGCAGGTGGAAATGGTAGGGAGAAACTGAATTGAGAGAACTGAGATGAGAAATTTAGATTTGCTAAAACAGGTGAGAATACATTATTGTAGATCCTTAAACAGGAAAGATTAAAAGATGCTAGAAATTGAAAACAACTTAGAATTTAAAATCACTTTAAATTTTATTTATACTCTGGTTGAAAAAATAATTTTAGGTAGTTCAGACAAATATACATACTACTAAACAATAAAACTTAAGGTAAGGGAATTAGAACAAAAAGTGAGTAAGAAATGAAATAGACAAAGAATCAGCTACTATTTATAAAATTAACTAGAGAAGTAAAGTCTTTCTAAACTGTTCAAATATGCCCAATAAGTCAGATAAAAGCAATCCACCAGCTACCCAAACATCAGAAGGTTTTCTTATGAACCAATGTTTCTCTTCCAAAGCTGTGGAAGAGCCTAATTTGGATGATTCATGTTAAAAATATATGACAATAAAGTTCTAAATTCAAAGATTACAAAAATAGGTACCACATTCTAAATGGATTTTTATAACATCACTTTCTAGGAGCTCCACCTCCCACTTTTCTAATACATTTATGCAGCCTTCTCAATTATATAGGCGACCTAAAAAACATGAAAATAATTTTTAAAGATCCCACTTCTAACAATCATATAGCACCTTGCCTCTCAGCCACACTCTTTGTGCAGAGGTGAAATGAAGGTAGAAAAAGGAGCTAATGCTGACTGTTTCACTATGCTTTACAAATTAAATGATTTCTGGCTCCTTTTCCTCATTTCTTAGTAACAATTTTAATAACAATCTAAATTAACAAATAGGATCATTGAAATATTTAGCACTGAAAGGCTTTAGAGGAAAAAGAATCTAAATTGTAGTCAAGTGAATCAAATGAGAAAAAAATATACACTTTATCATCATTCTAATCCTAAAAGTCACATTAAGGGCTTTATAAACATTGCAGCATAATTTATCTCCTAATGGATTCTTTTTGTTGTTCTCCTCTCTTGATAGACTTGAAAACTTAGAGCAGAATCATCCAGTTGCAGGATTTCAGAACAAGGGCAGACCTGGTGTTTGTTGGTCAGGAACAGCTGTCCGAGGTGAGGACTGCAGAGCTGGAGTGGCCCCACTACATACACACAGGTTGCCACTGACTCTGAAAGATACCTAATTGCTTCGTCTGGACCCCAGGAGTGAGCAATTTTCCCTCACAAGTTCGTCTTGAAGAGTACAGCGCTGTAAAGTGTTTAGTGTTTATAATCGTGTGTTACTAAAATAAAGAATCAGGCAGACGGCAAGGGAGGTGGATTCTAAAAAGCACAGCTAATTGCTAGCAAAGACACCAAGTCAACTTCTTATCCAAATGCCTTCTTACCAAGATACAGCCATTAAGCTTACTGCTCCAGTCTGCAATAAATATCTTCAAAGTTTTAATAAGATCATTTATATAGGATTTGCCAACTAGAGGCTCCACCTACCAACTTGTGAGTTATTTCATCATGAAGAAAGCAAATGGTAGGTCAGAAGCCTCCCAGGCTCGGCCAGAAGTATAACAATTTACTTATAAATGATGGGAATAAAACAGATAAAAACAGGCTTTCAAACTAAAGGTCCCAAACCACTGCCTAGTGATTCAGGGCAAGTTAACATATGCACATGTACATACACAGAGTGACAGCTGCTGGGGTCAGAGCAAAAAGGAAAGGATTTAAAGATGGTCAGACTTAAGTTATATTTAAATAAAAACTTCTTGATTTAGGGTGCTAAGCACCTAAGAGAGGTAGCTAAAACTATCTCCTAACAAGACAAAGCTTCAGGCTAAGTGTTGCTGTGCTGCTATATATGAGGAAATTTGCATACAAAGAAGCATACCCAGAGGAAATAGCTATTGACAGAGAACCAATATTCAATTGAAATTGAATATTAATATTAAAACTAAACATTGCAAAATGTTCATTGTAATAATCATCAGCTTAATTTAACATTTAACTAATGTTTGGCACCTCCAGGATTATTCATCCAAAGTTCACAATTCAGTAGAGTGAACTCATTCAGGAAATGCCACCAGCTCTCAGGTCACTGGTAAGGACGACCCATCTGCTGCTTCCTACCTTTATTCAATAAACCAAGGCTCTGCTAAAAGCCCCCTCAGCATTTGATACCAGGCAGCAATCAAAGTCAGGCCTTCAACGACTCCTGGTGTAGTGGAGAACACGGTCCAATTAGTAAAGCAAAAATTACAATACAGGGTGATGAGTACCTTTATTGCTACAAGAAACCTTAGTAGTGAAGGACAAATCCCCAGCTGACCCTGCTATTTACTTAAGAGTGGCTTTACTATAGTGTTCAATGATTTTTTCACATCCCATTTCCAGTTCCTCTTAATTGTAAAGCTTCTCTGTTGGTTCTGAACAGTGCCATCAAATACTAAAACAGAACCTATCATCTTTTGTAGCATTGTATGGCCATCTCTATCAACATTTGGACACGGAGTTACTTCAGTCTGATATACCACAACAAACTGCACATTTACTTAAAACAAGCCATACATATTGCCCAATGGCTTTCACCGGTAGCTTTAGACTGCTTTTCACACTAGAGCCAGATATGGACTAAAGATAACTCCCTTAGGGAAAAGTGAGAATGCTGCACTAAGGGACCAGCTAAGGGAGGGCTAAGTCACAGGAATCCTCCCCATGAACCATGCTGTGGGCTCTGCCGATCTCCATCTCAGTATCACCTGACACTTTTTATTCTTAAGGTCCTAAGAACAACCATATCTGACTATCAATTTAGAAACCATTATGGGTCACTAAATAATTTGTAAGTATTTCAAAATATATTTCAAAACTGTGTATTGTCAAAGCATTATGAACGAGAGAGGCCAAGTTTTAACGAATGGTAACATCGAGCATCTCTACTGGACAAGAAGCTTCAACACAGGCCGGCTTGACATCAAGGTAAGAGACTCTATCACTTAAAAAAACAAGTTTGAAAAATAATCCCTAAATATGCATTTAAAATTATTTAGGGATTGTTAAATAATCCTTCAGAGCATTTCCAAATAGTCAAGAGTTCCAGCACTTTCTGTAAGGAAGTATGATCTTTTCCGTCCTGTTCATTAGAATGCCTTCAAAATGTCACCTCAAATTTTCAGTGAGTAGTAGCAGTCCTAACTTATTCAGGCGAGTGGAGAAAACAGTGACCCGCCGGGGTTAAAAGTTTCGAGAGAAGCCCTCAGTGTATACTGTATTTCAGCAAGTTCAATACACATTAAGACTGTCCGAGAAGAAGGGGTTTGAGAAGAGAAAAACAACTCATACTTGGGATCCGGTCTACAACCTGGAGCTGGAGACGCGGGGCGAACAAACGGCCCCAGAGCAATAACAGCAACTTCCCAGCCCCGGCCTCACCGCGGATCACGTGCCACAGCCGCCCCCTCCCCCAGGGCCGGAGGCGGGATGGACACCCGCCTGCCGCGGCACTTTCCTTGCCGTGGCCAGACTTGGCCAAGCCTCACTTCGGCCTCAGCTCGAGCCTCCACGCCAGAAACCTGAGCGGCGGGGGTGTCTAAAGTGACCATTGCCTCGGGAAGCGGCGGAGGCATCCGAATTTTTCAGCCTTCATGTCCTCCCATCATGTTCACCCGCCAGCCCCCGAGCCCGTCCCGCCACGGCGCCGCATCTACGTGACGGCCAAGGCACGGGCAGGAGCCGCTCGGCCCGTGCTGCCCCGGAGGGTCCCGGCCTCCAGCAGGGCAGCCCCGTGCCATGCTGGAGCCCCCACGTCACCCCGAGCGCTGACACGGCGCCGCCGCGGAGGCCGACCCGCGGGGAGGGCGGTGCGAGGGCGCGAGGACGCCGTCCCGGCGCCCGCTTACCTGCAGCGGCTCGGCTCCCGGCCGGCGCCCGCGGACAACCGAAGGGAGACGGCGGCTGGACCGCGACAGCGAGGACCAGCGGGACAGAACGAGCTGACAGGAAGCTGAGAGGGCGGGGCTGCCCGGGAACGCGCGGAGCTTCGGCACCCGCCGCCGCCGCTACTTCGGGAGCCGGCTGGGCCGCAGCCGAGCCAGGCGGCCCGCATGAATGGGACGCGGCGGCGGCAGCGGCCGAGAAGCGGGCGGGCGGCACGCAGGCCCCGCCCCTATCACGTGATGGCCGCGCTGCGCCGCCCCCTCCCGGCTTCCCTCCTGGGCCCGCAGCAGTCCAGAGCGGCGGCGACTCGCGGTCTACCTCATCTGCTGACTGGACAGGGCCGTGACCTCTATCGTGCTCCCACGAACCTGCGCGTTACTTTTCTAAAAATAAAGTTTCTCCTGGTCTCCGTGGCAACCCTGCGGCGTGTCACGTGGAACTTCGTGCCCAGTTGCTAAAAAAGAATATTATTAACGTGCAAAAAATGTATGTGGTATGAATGTTTTATCATCTACTTTTGATCACCAGTAACTCCTTTGGTTTCTTTCTCCTTCCTCCTACCCACCCCATCCTATTACATCTCCTTTTAAATATATACTTTTTAAAGAAATGGATTGCCAGCACTATATATTATTGTTGCACACAGGTTTTTATCTTTTTCCAGCCTAGTCTGTTATGAACGGAAGAGCACGTATTACACATGCAGTTTAATTTCTCGATATGCATCTTGTGGGTAATAATTTATATAGCTTTGAGGATATTGAAAAGTGGGCGTTTATATGAAGCCACAGCACAATTTCTTCCCACAGATGAAGTATGGTGTTACTGGACTGTGCTGGGACCAAGCAACCAGCTCCCCTCGGCTGGTTCTGCAGAAGGAACCCGGCAACCACTTCCTCATCCAAGTTCCTAAGGCCTTTCTCTAGTGTTCAGCCAAGCTTTGCTGCATCCTTAAACAAGGCCCAATAGAGACAGGTGGTTTTGTTGGCCCAAGCATACTAGGAATTTTCCTCTTCTGTGCTTTTCACCTGGTTTCACAAGTGATATAAAAATTTAGAAAGCCGAAGACTTTCAAAGGATTTCCATATTTCAAAGTATTTTACTCTGCTATGGAGCAGTGAAATTAGAGCGAGAAAAAGAGCTGCATCCCCTGGTTTCTACATCAGTAATATGGAAACGGTAATGCCTTTTTCACAGGATCATTTTGAGGACTGGATAAGATTACCTACAAAGTGCTTAATTTAGTTTAGTGTATGGAACCGGCAACATGTTGTTCAATTTCTTTCCTTTCTTTCCTTTTTCCTGCATAGACTTTTCCTGTGACTCTCAGGCTATTTCACTACCTGTCTGGGAGAAAAATATTCTGCCAAGCTTCCTTTCTTCCTTTAATCATGCAGGAAGTCCTACGCATCCCTCCCTTTCTCCAGCCTTAGATTTTATACTTCACTCTGAATGATTGGTTCACGTTTCTTAGATTTCCTCATTCTCTGATTCTACTTAATTTACACCACCACTTAAGTGATGAAGAGACTCATTAAATACTTGTTGCATGATATCTCTTCACTTCCTGCCCCTGACACCTAAGAAGTGTGGGGAGCACAGATTTCCCACCTACTCCACTGGAATGTCAGAAGAAGAAAGCTCTTCCTTCATCTGTCTCCTGACCTCACTACCCTCCAGCACCATGGGAGGAACCTCACTCTGCTAATTGTCCCCTCTTCAACTCTGGATTCATATCTTAGTTGTATAAGGCTCAAGTTTCTTCCACAATGTAGGAAGAAGACAGGTGGGAGGAAAGGAGAAAGAGGAAGAGAACTACAGACTTTCTTGTCCCTTTATTCCCCTTAGACTATCAACTTAACTCAGAACTTTGCTTCCCAGCTAAACTACCTGAAAAGGGGAGTCTCAAATTTTTCACTTCTTCAAGTCTTGTTCCTGCTCCTCCTCTTCCCCTCCCCCCGAAACTGCTTAGGTTAAAGTCACCAACAACCTTCTGGTTGCCAAATACAGTGGATCCCTTGCAGGTCCTCTTTCTCACGATCCCTGTAGGGTAAGGAGACCACAATTTCCTTCTTGAAACTCCCTCCTCTCATCAGCCAGAACTCCTCAGAGCCACACATACCTGTGCTCAGTGGCTTTAGACATCTCTACCAGCATGGCCCACAGCGACATCAAATTTAGGTCCATTATGTTTGCATCTTCAAACCTGCTCCTCCTGAATCTACTTTCTTGGCTAATTGCACCATCATTCATTTAGTCATCTTAACCAGACACCTAGGAGGGATGCTTCTTTCCTTCTATTCCCATTTTACATCTGTCAAGTCCTGTCCTTTCGCTCTTTTAAGCTCTCTGCAGAACTACTGTGTTGGTCACTTTCGGGGTCTTCCACAGTTGTACAACCATGTGGCTCCATGCCACAACAATCAGGCCCACCTTCACTGTGTCTCTTATGATCCATTGCAGGCATATCCGAGCTGTTCTCCTTGCTCTCCATTCTTCCACAGTTTTAAGTACCCTCCACCCTGAATTGCAGATCTGACAATAACACAAGTTATGGGCAATCCATGGCCCTAGAGGAAAAAGTCCAATTCCCTAGCATGGCATCCAACATGCTCTTTTTCTCTCAGATTTTTCTCTCCTGCTCCTTCTAGCTGGTATGCTTTAGCTATTCTTTTTGCAATGTGATAATTTTTAAAATATTAACTATTTTTCTCCATGCATTTCCTCCCCTTTTTCCCCACTTATAAGAATACACCTAAGCATTCTTGTCTCAAGGAACTTCTGGAAAGCAGAAGTTGCTTGCAAGATATTTCCTTCCTGTCTTTGGTCTTCAACACTCTAAACTCATTGAGGAACCAATTTAAGTCAGGAGAGAGAGGGCCAGTGAGAAGGGGTTTTCTGAGGGAAACTGGAAAGAGGATTTTCCCTAGAGTAAGAATCAAGTCTTTCTAGCCTAGAGGGTGGTCCTATGCCCTCCCTCTGTCAGCTCCCAGAAGGTGATTAAACCTTAGAGAAAAATTTTGTTGTTTCCAGCTTATGCTTCTCTTCTGTGAGGAACAAAGACTACTTAGCATTTTCCAAGCCATCATCATATACACGCTTAGCTCTTCTAGGAATTCTAACTACAAACTTATGAGGTAGCTGCTATCATTAGACTATTTTATTGATGAAGGACCTAAGGCACAGAGAAGTTGAGTGACTTGCCTCAGTTCTCACAGTTAGTAAGCAGTGATCCTGGGGTTTGTCTCTAAGACTATTTGACTCCCAAACCGATATTTTTCACCACCAATTCCTACTACCTTCTGTTAGTTGCCTCTACTCGCCTACTCCAGTCAATGTCTCTTTTTGTCATTTTGTTCATTTCGTGCAGATCACAATAATAACACCTATCCATACATAGTAGTTGCCCAATAAATATTTGGTAAAAAATAAATGAGGATTTCCATTTCTAGTAATATGCTCTGCTAGAGTGTGTGAACTAACTCACTGAAAATGACAAAAATATGGGTAAAATATTAAAAATATATTCTGAAAGGGATCTATAAACTGGCAAGAAGATAAGAAATAGCACTAGGACAGAGTAAAGGCCAGAACCCAGAAAGATAAGCAGAGACCAAAGTCAGCTTTTGCCTAGAAGGTATTTGCTGAATCTAGTGAATTTGAGCACCAGTTTTTGCAGACTTGGGGCAGAAGTAAAAGACTTGTGTCTGATTTAAGTGGGGAGTTCAATAAAAGTGGAGGCCCAAAAGCAAAATCATAGAATAAGGAAAAAAATCAATTATTTTTGAGCCTACCAAGAAACCTCAGTACAGTTGATCATAGATTGAGCCATAAGGCAAGTCTCAACAAATTTTGAAAAATTTGTATTATATTTTTATACCACAATGCAATTAAGTCAAAAAATAATTTAAAAAAAAATTACTAGAAAACCCATTTGTTTGGAATCTCATGGATCATAAAATAAATTATGGAAATGTGACAATATTTCAATACTATATATCTAATATTTGATACTATGTGGAAGTTTGAGAGATAAAACTAAACAAGTAATAAATTTATACATCTAAAGGCTTATATTAGAAGAGAAAGTGATTTGAAATGTAAAGAGCAAAAGAGTTAGAAAAAGACCAGCATGATAAAGTCCAATAAAATAGAAGAAAAAAAATAGTAAAGATAAAATAAGAAAATAAGAAAATTGAAAACAAATACAAATAGAAAGAACCAACTAAGCCAAACTCTGGACTTGTAAAAGACTAATAAATTTTATAAACCTCAAGTGAAAATTATCAAGGAAAAAAGGGAAGGTACAACAACAACATGAAAAATAAAGGAAAAGTTATAGCCACATGTGACACAGAAATTACAAAGGAAATTTTGTGAACATTTTTAAGCCAGTTAATTTGAAAATTTAGATGAAGTAAAAAATTCCAAGAAATTTAAGTTAATAAAACTGAAATAGAAAGCTAGAATAGACTCCTAACCATTCAAGAACTTGAATCTATTGTTAAATTTTTTTGGCTAAGAAAAATTCAGGGTGACACAATTTTACCAGCAACTTCTACCAAATATTCAAGGAATAAATAATCCCAATCTCACACAAACTAGAGTATAGAAAAAGAGATTATTTCTCAATTCATTTTATGAGGATAGCATAACCTTATACCAAAATCTGACTAGGAGAGTGTGAGAAACAAAAATGTCAGTGCAATCTCACAAATCCTAAGCAAAAACTCAGCAATTTAAATCCAGCAAGATGATACATCATAATCAAATTCATTTACCTAAGAATGCAATGTTAGTTTCAAATAAGAAAAATAATGTAATTCACTGAATGAAAAGGTTAAAGAAGAAAAATTATATGACAACCTCAGTAGATGCAAAAAAATTCTTTGATAAAATTCAATATCTACCCAGAAGGAATTCATAGTAAACTAGGAAATTTTTTTTGATGAAAGGTATTTACAAAAATCTACAGCAAACAGTGTAAGCAAGCATTCCTTTTAAAAGGGGGAACAAGATAAGTGTGCTGCCACCTCCACTTGAATTCAGTACTGTATTAGAGGTCCTAAAAAGTGGAGTAAGGCAAGAAAAAGAAATAAAATATAGATTGAAAATGAAGAAATCACAATGACATAGTAGTATTTTTAAAAATTTATAAGAATATGTACATAACTTATTTAGATGAGTATGAGAGTTTAGCAATGCTGGGTATAAACGTCAATATATAAAAATCACTAGCTTTATATATACCAGCAATAAACAGAAATGCCACTTTTGGAAGATGCCATACAATGTTTACTATAATTACCGATTACTCCTTAACTTATCATATTTCTATACAATTGCCCATTCTTCATCACAACTAGCATTAAAATACACAGATCTAACTGTTTCTTTAGGTCTTCATTTCCTTAAAAAGGCTCCTGTGTCCTGTAAAACTTATATGAATAAATGTGTATGTTTTTCTCCTGTAACTCTTCGTCAGTTTTATTTTCAGATCCAGCCAGAGACCCTAAGATCTTTTCTTCTCCTACAGTATCAAAAACAAGGTACTTAAGGATGAATCTAAAAAAGATATGTGCAAGACTTTCATATAGAGAATTATAAAACTTCATTAAAAGGCCTAGAAGACCTAATTAGAGAAATATATTTATGGGTAGAAAGGATCCAATCTAATAAAACCATTAATTCTCCACAAATTCATCTATAGGTTTAATGTATTTCCATTCAAGATTCCAACAGAGGTCTCTTCTTCAAGAAACTCTTGAAGAAGAATATAGGGGGAAGAATTATCCTCCTATATAGCAAACCTATAGTAATTTGTAAGAGTGTGATTGGTACAGGGATAGACAAATAGACCAATCAGACAAAATGTTGAACCCAGAAACAGCCTCAGCTTCCATAGACACTTGATGTATGGTAGGGGTGGCAATTCAAATCCTTGGGGAAAAGATGAACTTTTCAGTAAATGATAAGGTAGCAGCTGATTACTCATATTTAAAAAATAAGAATTTGGACCCCATTCTATATCATATCTCAAAATCAGTTTTTGTTGGATTAAAGAGCTGTATAAGAAAAAACAAATTTGCCTTGTGGTCATTTCAAAGATATACTTCCTTTTTCATACTTTATCATTTCTGAAATTGTGATGTTTCTTACAATCAATGGCAACTTATTTTAATGATGTATAACTTTTAGGAAACAATAAAGAGAATATGTTAACAAATTTAGCATAGGGAAGTACTTCTTAAATAAGTACTTCTCAAAAAGCACTAACTATAAAGGAAAATATGATAAATTTAGCTATTTTAAAGTTAAAATTTCTATAAAAGAGACAATAAGAGAGTAAAATAAAATGAAACAAAAATAAGCATTGTCCTCAGAGGATATATTCACAACATATATAATCAACCAAATATTAGAATCTAGAATATATAAAGAACTCATGAATTAAATGTCTTTCAGTTAATAGAAAAATGTTAATAGAGAAATTTCTGAAAATAATAGCACAAATGGTCTATAAGCTTATGAAAAGACATTTAGTTTCATTAATAATCAGGGAAATGAAAATTAAAACTTCAAGGAGATACATTACACATCATTAGAATGGCTAAAATTTAAAAAACTGTCAATTCCAAGTGTTAACAAGGACATGGAGGGACTAACCAGAATTCAGACACTCTGTTGGTTGGAATTCAAATGTTTAACAGTTTTGAAAACCAGCTGATATTACCTAGAAAGTGAAAACGCATATACACAAAGAGCCAGAAATTCCAGTGTTAGGGATATGCCCTCAAATAATTATTTCACAAGTGTACTCAAAAACATACAAGAATCATTTTGGCAGCATTGCTTGTAATTGCAAAAAAAATGAGAAACAATCCAAATGTTCACCAAAGGTGGAACAGATGATGAAATTGTGTCATAATCATACAGTGAAATACTACACAATTATATCAACATGGATAAATCCCCAAAATAAAATATCAAGCAAAAAAGCAACAAAAGATTAAAGTATGATTCTACTTGTTTTATGAATGAGCAGCTCTAAATGATATATTGTTTAAGAATAAAAGCATAGGTGAATAAAAACGATAAAGATAAAAGGAAACAATTAACAGAAATTTCAGAGTAGGATTGACTTTGATAGAGGGAGACCCATATAATCTGAGAGGGGCCTACAAATAGTCTTGGGTACAGTAATGTGCTATTTCCTGGCTTGGGCACTGCGCACATAGACGTTTGTGCGTATCTTTATTTCACAATAAAAATTAAAATAAAGAATAGAGGAAAATTAATTAATAATTGAATATATCTGTGCACTTTTTTAACGTTGTGTACCTTACAAGCTTTGTAAGTTCACCTTTATCTCTTGTAAGATAAACTTATACACCTTACAACTTCCCTAACAAAATTCAATAAACAGTTTCTTTTCAACATTGCATTGCACAGCTTGTTTTGTAATAAATTCTTCTAAATGTTGAGGAAAAAAATGTAACATAAGATGGACCAGAAGTATAAATAGAAATAGTAGAAGCAGGAGTACTCTTCTAACAAATGTCACTCATGTACCTATCTGCTGCTGGAGTAGAAATCTCAGCAGTGAATGCTGTTCCATCTCTGCTGGACTCTCCCCAGTCCTGGGCAGTTCATCGTGCTGGGGGCAACTCATTCCAGGATAGGGCAATAAGGACTGTTGCCCTACTCAGTATGCACACCTATCCATGGGGAAGACCTTCCTGAGATCACTTGATGTCATCAGGGAAACGGACTCTCTCCAAAAAGCGACTCATTGGACTACTTACCATCTACCGTACTTTTTAGTTGGGCAGTTTAGAGAAAGTATGATCTGTAAATTTTGTTTAAGAAGGATTTGATTATCAGCACCTAGAGACTTTTCTGCTCCTTTGCAGCTCTAAGCTTTCATCAGCATGTGTTTTATGTTATAACCAAACAAATACTGATAACAATTATAATAATTTTAGAAGCTATGGAGGGGAGGAGAGATTTTAACTCACTCAAGAAGGGCTCTGCCCCCAGCATGTTGGAAAGCCCTCAGCAATTCACTGTTACAGGAATGATTCTGAGACCAGCCTGGAAAACTTTTCATATGTGAATGTTAACTTCCTTGTGCTTCCAGAATGCTGTTTCAGCAGCTACTGTCTTTCCAAAATAGCCACTCATTTGAATGGAATGTCTGGACTACCACAAACTGTTCTTCAAGAATGTGTTTGCTAAGTACTGTCTGCTCTCCTTACACCCTTCCAAAAGACTTTGGAAACCATCCTTTGTTTCTCCTCAGTTTTGGGATATTAGTTCTGCCTGATAATCCAGGATGATGTGTGCACTCCTTCCTTTCTTTTGCTTCTCCCCATTCCTCCCTCATGAAAGCTCTTCACTAAATTAATTTTCTTGGCAGCACAAAATGTTTTTCTTTTCTCCTCTCTTCCCTGCATATATATCTCTTAACAGCTTTCTAATGGTAGACAAATTTCTTCCAATGTTAGAAAAATCAGGAGAAAGCATATGGCTTTGTAGATTATTTCCTTGTTAGAACTCAAATTTCAGTGTTTTAAATAACTGGGAGTCTTTTGTCATTAACTAATAATCCCCAGAATTCATTAAATAAATGCTCAGCAAGTTTAGAGTGCAAAGTAGTTATTAATATGCTAACAAGGAAGCATCCCCTTGAGGTTGTTAGTCACTAATACCCTACACACACTTTTGTGAGGAAACAGACTATTTTTGAACTCAGGAATGGTCCAGTTGTATAAACTTCTGGGTGGAGAAGAATGCAGCCCTTGTCTCAAAGACTATAGGAAGAAAGAAAAGGTACAGCCAGAAAAGGACTTCTCAAATGGAAAAACTTCTATGCCCAACAATTCTTCCCCTTCAGCCAATATACCCCACCTGCCATTTTATCCTCCCCTCTGAAACACACCACATGCTATTGAGACTTCCTGTTTTAGCTGGAAGGGAATAGATAAAGAAAAGGCACATAGGAGTAGTGTGACAGGGGAACAAACTTTCCTCTACCCTCAAGGTTCTTCGGGCCCGTCTAATGATCAAATAGACATGAGACAGATTAACAAGAGGACATAACCAAATTTAATACATATGTATTAATACATATGTATGGGAACCCTGCATACATGAGAGAATTGAGAGCCCACATGCACAAGAGCTTCAGAGATAGAAAGGGAACATAGGTATATAAGACATCCTGACCTAGTGATGAGATAAGGTGCCTTGGAGGCTTCAAGGGTTCATTGCAGGATGATAAGAAGAGCAGATATGTAGTAAATAGAAGTTTTATTTGCCCTATAGATAGGTCAAAAGAGGATATCTCTGATAATTGCTTATTAGGAGCAAGGCCCTTAACTCAAGTTCTTCCAGGTAGTTAAGGAAAGGGCAAAAGTTTCTTTAGAGCCTGTAGCTAAACTTGCCTTTAGCTCTAAACAATCTGCATGCCACAGAGGCACATCTTGGGGTGACTCATTCTGAACTTCTACAGTAGCAAAGAGAAAAACGATAAGAATCTTAGACTTTGCACACAATCAGAAATCAGCTTTAATAACTAACTGTCCCAAGGATGAGAAACAGGAGCAGTTTGGGGTTGGCGTAAGGGTCGCCATGAAGAAAATCTTCATCAGAGCTGACGTTATCACCATCAAATTACCACGTTTCTTTCCAGATTTCACATCTTCTTAAACTTCCTGGAATTTCCTTATGACCCTGTGCCAGAAAACACAGCTCTGTGTCTACAATCTGAAAGCAGATGCAACCTTGGATGGGGAGCCTTGAAAGGATCCCACAAGATACTAACGGAAATTCAGACTGGGAATGTGGAATTTACGACAGAAACAAGCATTTAGTCTGTCCTCCTGTTCTCAGATTTGAGTACAAATTTAAATCGCTGTATAGAAGAGCATGAACAGGCCTGAACAACGTTTCCTGCCAGGGTGACATCCTTTCACCTCTTCTATTTTAGCCTCAGGGAGAACATTTTACATTGTTATTGTTTTAGAGATAGAAGGCTCCAAAAAACCAGCCCCCTTGGCTTCAGAGAGTCTTATCAACACTTCTGAGTTGTACTCGGTGGAGCCTCATAACAATGTTGTGTTTGTTGAAACTTTTTTCAGCAATACTGTTAGATAATGGGACCTAAAGAATATTTATTTGGGTATAACTGATATAGTTGTTAGGAACCGACAAGTCCCCACTTTAAAGTCTCAATAGATTTATATGCTCTGGGCCTTTGAATGCCTGGGCTAATTTTAGAGAAAATCCAGCAACATGGGATATTTACAACAGCAACATCACCCCATAGACCCTTGTCAGTTAGACCAATGAAACACTGAAGGGATGACTTGGTGACATACACCACTCCCCCTAATCCCTACCACTTCTTTCATCCATCCTCTGGTCTTTTAACTAGACACACCCCTGTCCTCTTACCTATATCCCCACAACACTTTACTCAAGTTACTTCTTTCTGGAATGTTCTCCTGCTCCCTCAATTCTATTTATTCTTCTAGATTCTGTGCAAGTCCTGCCTCTCTAAAAGTCTTCCCTAATCTCATAACTAAATGTATTTTTTTTTTCATTTTATTGAATTGAAAAGCAATTTATTCGTATTCACATAAGGCCATTACTGTGATTGTTTTATGTAAATTTAATCCCCCTTTCCAGACTATTAGATACTTGACTGCCTGATACATGGCTGGTTTGTTACTGTTGCTTCAATAACATTTAACACTATGTAGAACACATTGCAGAGGGAAGCTTAGTAAATATTTGATGCATAAATGGGTGAACGTGGCCTTAAGAGCAAAGATAGAGCTACTCATGGGTGTATTGGGCTGAAGAAGGGCTTGGGTTGGACCCTGTAGTAAAGCCTCACGTGTCCCCGGCTTCACTTTTCCTTGCCCCATAGCTTAACAATATATTGACCAGCAGCTTGACCCAGAGCTTGGAACTCAGCTGCCGTAGAAAGTTGCCTTGAAACTTATGATTAATGCCCTTATGTTTACTGATCATAATCCTTCTGGCCTAGCATTCTTTCTCGACTCCCATCTTTGTTCCTGGGTTACTAATGCCACTGGAGGACCACGTTGCCAAAGGAATAGCTCTGTGAAGCACAACAGACACCCTCACCCCAAACCATTATGCCGCCCCTGGAATAATGCCCAGACTTTCCCTTAAATTCCCTAAGCCAGACTGAGAAAGGAAGGCAGTTTTCGAAGGTGTTAACCTGCCTTCTCAGATCACCAGTGCTCTGACGGTAAACACTTATTCTAAATATCCCAACTGTGTCAGTCTTTTGGCTGAGCAGTGCAGGCAGCATGAGCCCCAGACTCAGTGGCCCTCTGGTTACAGGGCCATACAGCTATTATCCTATGGAAGGAAATTCACATGACAGTGAGTGGTGTCCCAGCACTGTACCCAGACTAGAACACAAAACCCACTGCATTTGCCTCCACCAACCTCCAAATATGTTTCCCTCTTCTTCCTTCTGAAAACCAGCCAGACTTATCTCCTTACCACTGCTGGAAAATATTATGCTCATTCTAGAGTTTAGAAGCTTTTAGCTTGACTTTTTCCTGCCAGAAATGCCCTACTTCTCTGCTTCTAATTGTCTAAGCATTATCCTCCCTTCCAAGCTCAGTTTAAAGTCTACCTCCCCCAGAAAGCCTTTTTGGTAGCCCTCGATAGCAGCACGCTATGAAGAAAAGGCAACAGATTGAGATTTACCATCCCTGGATTCTAGTTTGAGCTCAGCTGCTAGCTGGACAATTTGCTTTATAGGGGTCAGAAAGAGCCACCCCAAGATGAACCTCTGTGATATACAGGTTGTTTTGTGCTGAAGGCAGTGTTAGCATGGGCTCAAGAGAAACTTCTGGCTCTCTCTTAACTACCCAGAAGACTTGAATTGGGGGCCTTGCCTATAGTAAGGGATTATTAACGATAACCTCTGTTGACCTACTTATACAACAGGACAAACTACTAATTACTAAACATGTGCTCTCCCTGCAACGACCCTTGGGAGCCCCCAAGGCAGCTTACCTCATCCCTAGCTCAGAATGCGTAATATACCCATTTTTCCTTTCTGTCTGTGAACCTCTCATGCATGTGGGTCTTGTGGGGTTCTCATACATATGTATATGTTAATCTCTCTCGTGTCTATTTGATTATTAGGCCGGCCTAAAGAACCTTGAGAACAGAGGAAAGTTTCTTTCTCCCAGACAGCTTCATCTCTCTTGACCACTCACTCCTCATCTGTAAAATGAATACTTAGATTACATGGTCTCTAAAGCTCTTTCTGGATTAATATAGTCTGTAATGCTGACCATTCCAATCTTGGAACTTTTAGCATATATATTATTGCAACCATGTTTTCGGTAGCAAACCTCTAGTAACCTGAATCGTGATTTATCTTTTTCATATTCAAGTCTAGTTCATTCAATTCATCTGTAACTTTCCCAAGGACCAAAAAACATGTCCTTTAATTATTTGCAGCTTGTCATTTAGGATAGAGATTTTGGTAATAAATATTTTTGGTAATAATGATAATAACAGATAGTTACCAAAGTCTGTACCCTTTATCCTGATGTTACTGGTCTTGCAGCTACAATTAGCAATAGGTCACAGTTATCAACAGTAAACAGAAACAGAGAGAGATCCTGGGTCTTTGACAGCATCACTGGGCAGCTCTCCTAGCCTTGGACTGTATACCTTAGAACCTCTTGTTATATGAGAAAAATATCCCCACTCTCCATCTGTTTAAGCCATTGTCTTTGGGGTTTTCTATTAGTTGCAGCTGAGCACATCTCTAACAAATACACCAGTTCACTAGTTCATTATAAGAATAAATGAGTTAATGTAAATCCCTTAGAATCTCCCACAGTAAGCCTTCAACAGATGCTTATTGTTATTATTATTTTAAAGTATATCTTTATTATCATCTCCTTTTCCCCAGCTCCCCCCACCCTATGGCTTCTGAGCTTCATAAGGGAAGAAATACAGGTATCAATCAACTTATTTAAAATTATCCTCTGACTTTCTGAGGATACACTACCACCTTAGTCTGCTCAGGCTCCCATAACAAAGTGCCATAGACTAGTGGCCTATAAACAGCAGAAATTTATTTCTCACAGTTCTGGAAGCTGGAAGTCTGAGATCAGGTCAGGTCAGGTCAGGTCAGTTTCTGGGTTGCTGATGCCGACTTATCATATCCTCACATGGTGGAAAGAGAGAGCTCTGTGTCTTTTTTTATAAGGGCACTAACCCCATTCATGAGGGCTCCACTCCCTGATCTAACAACTTGCCAAAGGCCCCACCTCCTAATACCATCATCTTATGGATTACAGTTTTAAAATATAAATTTGGGGGGTGGGGAACAGAACATTTAGTCCATACAACTACAATATTTCAAAGATGTCATCATAAGCAACATCTTTTTAAAAAGAAGAGAACTACAACATTGAGCCGAGAGGTTGGCCTTCACCTATCCCTAATTTCCTCCCCTCGGGTTATCAGACAAACCCAGGTCCAACTAAAATCCCTCCTTGGGGACATACTCTGCTCCTACACTTATAGAATCTTGCTCTAAGTCACACTTGAATATCCTCTTCCCTACTCTTCATATGCTGGTCATTCTCAGCCTTCCAGCCTCAGCTCAAGTGGCCCTTCCTCAGAGACTTTAACTGACAACCTTTTCTAACCTTGCTTATCTTCTGTAATTGTCTGTGTTTGCTTGTCATTTCTCTCCCTGCTGGACTGTATGCTTCATTAGAGTAGGACCTGGTCTATTTTGTTACTACGGTGCCCCTAGCAGATGGCACTTAGTAGATGTTTATTACAGACTGAATAGAATGATTTCTCTCTCTGCCATATGAGGACAGCAAGAAGGCAACTATCTGAAAATCAGGAAGAGGGTTCTCACCAGAACTCAACCGTGCCGGCACCCTGATCTTGACCTACAGCCTCCAAAACTGTGAGAAATAAATGTTTTGTTTAAGCCACCCAGTCTATGGCATTCTGTAATAGCAACCTGAACTGACTAAAACAGTGCTCAATTAATATTTATTAATTCAATAAACAAACTTCTAAAAATCTATACTGATAAAATAGGATAAGACAGTGGCTTGTTGCTCACATGTTGGAAGACAGATTTTAAAAAGAATTAAACTTCAATTTCAAAAATTCCTTTCATGTTCAAATTTGCAGGAGAATGGCGACAATTCTCCACAAAGCAAAATGCATCTGTATCTCTCCCACATGCAGTATTTAATTTGAAAAGATTCTAAAGACTCTAATGTGTTCCAAATGTTTTAATGAAATGTTTTCTTGTTTCATTTCATTGGAAAAAGCCATAAAATGGCAGGCCAATCAACGAGCAGCAGTGATATTTCTTTTAAACAGCATCATAAATTGCCTTGGCTTTAGACAGCCACATGTATGTGAAGGATTTGGTTAGAGGCTGATGAAGGTGGGAGGGAAAGCATAAAGCAGAGAGATGATATGTGTAAATGTGTGTGTTCTCTGTGTGATATATGTGTGCAAATGTGTTAAAGGATAGAGTTGGCTTATTCAACCTTGGATCTTGTATTTTAGGAGAGCTGGGTAGAAACATTTGGAGGACACTAAAATACAGTAATACCCCCTTATCCCTAGTTTCACTTTCCATGGTTTTAGAAAATATTTAAGGGAAAATTCCAGAAATAAAAAATTCATAGGTTTTGAATTGCATATCATTGTGAGTACCGAACATCATCTCATCACGTTGGTATTGTGTCATCTCACACCATCACAAGAGGAAGGGTGAGTACAGTACAATAAGATATTTTGAGACAGAGACCACATTTACAGAACTTTTGTTACAGTATAGTGTTCTTGCTTTTCTATTTTATTATTAGTTGTCTCTTCATTTATATCTGCCCAATTTATAAATTAAACTTTATCATAGGCATGTACCTATAAAAAAACATAGTATATATAGTGTTCAGTACTATCTGCACTTCTAGGCATCCAATAGGGGTCTTGGAATATATCCCTTCCTGATATGGGGGAACTACTGTAATAATTACAGGAGTCAAGGGAAAATTTTAATCCACATTTCTCAAGAGGGAAAGCAATGCAACTATTTAAGAAAAATAAAACATAGGAGCTGAATTTATAGAAGCTCCTTAAAAGAGTTAAAAACCAAGATATAGAATAATAACAGTAGGAAATATGCAATTTAATTAAAGCTAAAAAAAATGGCAGAAACTATTAAGTAGGTTCTCAATTAAATAAAAGGGAAGATTGAGGAAGAAATATTTCCTAATTGTGCAGAAACTATAATTATGGAATATGAATGAATAGAAAATTTATTATACTTTCACAATTATATGAATAACATAAATTTTTGATTAAAATAATATATAACATAGAATCTCTAGGAGTTTAACTAAACA
This sequence comes from Eonycteris spelaea, assembly GCA_003508835.1. Taxonomy (NCBI): domain Eukaryota; kingdom Metazoa; phylum Chordata; class Mammalia; order Chiroptera; family Pteropodidae; genus Eonycteris; species Eonycteris spelaea. The sequence goes on along the minus strand of PUFA01000127.1, from coordinate 1,997,990 downwards.
ATTTAAAATAGTTACAATGGAATAAGTATTTGTGAGCTAAATATATTTTATCTTTTAGTATGTAATAGAAATATAATTTTATGTGGATATTCTCAGTTAATTTTCATTCACTGATTAATCCTTTTGTCAGTTCAACGAGGTCAGTGGGTTAATTTGCATTTTATATACGTTGATGCAGAAACTAGTAACTAATGGAGCAAGCTGTGTGACTTGCCCACAGATATTCAGTTAATCACAGTGGAACTAGTTGGGAAAAGAGCGTAAACTCCTGACTCACTGGGTAGCTTTCCTGGTTGTGAAACTTTTCTTCTTCCTGTTTACATCTTCAGGTTAACCGACATATATTGTATACCTGGATGTGTCCTAAACATGGCACAAAGCAGAGAAAAATAAGGCCTAGTATCCTTTTGGTTTTCCTGACCAACATTCATATAGTGGGGTTTGGATGTTGGGCAGCACCAAGTGACACATGCCTACTGTAGGGCCAGACTTTAAGTAAAAGTTATAAAATGAAGACAAACATTTTGCACCTTAAAAATTGCTCTTTATTAGAAGTTGGTGTTAATATCTGTTAGTTCTAGCTACTGACCCAGCTAAATAGTGTCTCAACCTCAACCATATCATTTAGCATTTCATGTTTGGACATTCTACAAGTCATTTGCAAAAGAAATTGATTTGTTAACACAGTAACAAAGAGCATTTAAATACATATTAAATCACATTTTTACCTAAAAGATTTCTTATAAGTATTTAAATGGGAATTACCTCTAATTTCTGTGGCTTCTCTGAGTGAGGGTGTAATTTATTGGGTAATAACAAAAACATAGTCTTTAAAAGTGCTTTACATGTATATTATCTTCGTCCTCACAATAACTCTAAGAGGTAGGCATTATCATTATCTCCGTGTTGCACATGAAAAGCAGACGCCCTGAACCTCAAGTAACTTGCTTAAGACCACACAGCTAGAAGGCTGGCTCCAGAGGCCTAGCTCCAGAGGCTGTATCATCAGCCACAACAATATATAAGCCCAATTAGCACATGGGAGAAAGTGACTAGTGTACACATTCAACTTTATTATACTGCTTTTGCAAAATTAAGTTTTTCCCATAATTGTTTTCTGCCCTGCTCCACTACATGTTACAAATCATGTCATTCAATCATTAGGAGTTCAGAAATGGGAAACTTTTCATATCTATATTAATCAAAGCAAACAGAAGAAATCATGAAAAAGGAATGAGAGAGAGAGAGAATCTTTTCAAACTTCTTAAGGTCCAAGAAAGGCATCGTTAAGTCAGCTAATGTCTTTCACTTTTCAACCAAAAAGATATTTTTTAATTTCTTGAGAAATTATAGTCTTGTCTATTTCTAACATATCACAATAGTACAAAGAAACAAACTGACATAACAAAAATGAAAGAACACACCAAGTCTGAATTTAAAATAAGAAAAAAAAAGCATAGGGATTTTTAAAGGTAAACGGTAAACAGATCACTACTGAACATCTATCCTTTCATTATGTAAATCAGAAACTGTAGAGAATGTAATAGAGTTAAGTTATGCTCATCACACCACAGAGCAACCATTCAGAAATATCTCACTTTATGTCCTTCTTGCTCCTAATTTTTCCTGACATCCTATGTTCAAATTTCCTTCCATGAAGTATTCTGTGCGTTTCCCTGTAGTGTCCCATTGTTACTTGTCCTTAATGTCTCTCCCTTACTCTTAATCTTGTGCTTAATTTCCTTTTAGAACTTAGCTACTCAGTTCTTGCTTCACTGAATTTCAGTCATGTGTGTTGTGTCGTGTTGTTGTATTTCTGGAGTTTCTAGTCTGGGTCAGGTGGAGATTTCTCTTGACAACTGGCCGAGTGAGGTGATCTTTATGTCAAGAGATTATTTGGGTGGGGTCCTCACCACTATTTATCAGCAATCAGTTGGCTCTGCAGCATGGTTGGAATCCTTAAAGACCCTGCTCCCCTTGAACACGTTTCCTACCATGGACCTCAGATTTAGCACTGGGGTTCTTTGTTAAAATAAAGTGTGTTTTTCAAAAGGGATTAGTATTTTCCACTAGGAGTCCCATCACTTTGCTTGAAGGACGCTGAAGAAATGGAGCTCAGGACTGGGATGTCATGAAGTGGCAGACTCTTAGAATAGGTGGCCTGTGGTGCAAGACAAGCCTGACAAAGGCATTGAAGCCCGAGGGGCAGGACATTTGATCAGCCAAGAACCAACTTCAGGTGAGGGGGCTCCAGGCAGAATGCGCAAAAGGAAGGTGTGGAATACAAAATGGAAAAATAACAAAGATAAGTCTCCAGCCTGATTAACTGCTTCAGGCTAACTCTGATTAGTTACATTATACCAGGAACTGTTATTATTAGAGAAATGGATAGTAACATTCTCCCCCTGCTTTCCCACCAAACCCCAGAAAAACAGTAAAACTCACTTCACAGAAAGAAGTTTTCTTGTGTAAAGTGAATGGAGAAATTTGTTAGGCAACCCATTGCTTTAATAATTCCAGTACTTGATCCTACATATTTATTTGCCTAAAACTTAACTCTAGTCACAACAAACCAAAATGAAGCAGGAAGTAGGACTTGCAATCATATTTTGCAAACAGCTGCCATCTAGGAAAGACTCCTCAAAAATAAACGACCCAATTTTTACCTTCTATTTTATCCCCTCCCACTTTTCCTCTTTCCTTCAGAGGCAAATCTTTCATTCATCTGAAATGATTCAGAAATAGTACTAGACTTTTCAGGGAGGGTCATGGGAAGTTGGGTTTTTCCACAGCAGCACAACAGAGGAAATCAGTAGATTTTCGAGGCAACTAACATTTCCATCCACAATTCCAGTCACGGACGTTGTTGTCTTTATATGCTAACAGTAGGTCATGAATTTATCTCACAAAAGTGAGGACCAGTGCCTTAGTGCAGCCGGGAAGAGAAAGTACCTGGGATGAGGCACTGACAGACCTGGGTTCCACTCTACTTATACTTACTTGTCACATGACCTTGAGCAGAGGGCTTCACCTCCTTGAGGGTTAGTGTGCCCATCTATAGCCTGAGCCTGAATTGCCTTATCGACCGTATGAATTACTTTATGTACACCAAAGTGTCATCCCAACTAGGAAGCACTCAAAAACATATTTTACACAAAAATAAAAATTTCAATAAAATTTTTAGGTATCCTAAATAAAAAAAATCCATAAAAATAAATTTCTGATTCCATATACTTCAAATGATTTCTGTTCTTCAGAGGGGGACAGAGGCCTTTCCAACTTTCATTATATGTTTTTATTTGCCCTTTGAAAAGTTACCCTCAGGGAAACAAGGCAGGGAGTAACGGAGGCAAATGGGAAGAGAAGCCCCTTACTATACACCTCCTATGTTCTAGGCTCTTTCCTGGATACTTCTTACATGAATTAACTCATTGAATCCTCACACAATCTCCATGTGTTAGACACTGCAATGCCCTTATCCTGATTGTCCAGTGGCTTAGGTTGGGGTCCAGCTTTATATAGTCAGAAAGTGGTCAGTTTGAACCCAATCTTTCTAGCTCTGTGATTCTGCCACTGGACTGTGCTCAACTTGTTTGCTGACCTACAACAAGTGATAGCAGAGTCACTAGGGGAGCAAATTTATACACATAAAAGACTTATTTTTGTGCCAAATGGACTTTAATCAGTCAAACTTCTAGCACAAGACAAAGAACTTTTGATTGTGAGTAGCAAGACTCATTTGAATAGATTCACCTTAATGAGTGAATAAGAACCCACCTCCACTGCAATATTTAATAAGATAGTGTAGAATCTGATAAGATATCCCATAGATCACCTTCTGTTCCAGTCAAGAGTGTCAGATCCAGATTTTTGGTCCAGCCTGGTGATCGACCCTATAAAGTATTTTCTGTGCTAACTTTCCTCAATTGTAAAGCATGAATTCCTACTTAGAAAAGAAAGGAAATTATGACATTATTTATCTTTCAGGGATAAAGATTTACTGAAAAGTTTATATATGCATAAAGCTTCTATTCTGGCTTCTATTCTGGCTTTCCTTGCACGGCTGTCATAGTACTAGTAGCCTCACATACACCATCTCATGACCTTAAACTACCTCTTAACAGCGCCTCCATTATGGAAAAGTAGTCCACGAATTTCAGAATAAATAACAGATTTAAAGGTTTGAGAATTATCAGCAGGTCTGGATTAGTTCTTCTTGCTGAAATAGGTAAAATGTGCAGATGGGCCACCCATGGATGGATGGCCCAGGGTTGGGTTGAACAGGAAGTATTTGCTCAAGACCATCTGACAGAGAGCAAATCCTGGTGGAAGGTAACCAATATCTAGCAAGGCAATACTGAGCATCCTGGGAAGGAGTCCAGAGAGGGCAGAGGTTCTGTTTGTGAGGAGGCAGGGTGGGAAAGGCCAGCCAGGGCCGAGGCTGGGCTTCACCAGTGCCGGCGTGTTCTTAGGGGTGCTAATTTCAAGGGCAGCCAAGGCTGAAAGGAAAGGAGACTAAAAAGGATTGTACAGAGGCTGCCCAGGCAGCTATAAAATGAGCAAGATAGACTGTGCAATGAGGCCAAGGGATGGACAGCAACAGGAAGCAGAAACAGCAATTCCTGTATTCAGTAAGCTTAGTGCTCCCAAGAGAAAAAGAATCAAACAACAAAATAGCAATGACAGCTTAGTGTACATTCAATTCTGTAAACGTGCATCTAATGTCTACTCTGTGCAAGACACAGTGCTAGATGCAAAGAGGAGTTAAATAAATGCATAAATGAAAGGACAGATAAACAAACCAATAGCAGGGAAGGGAAAAACTTCACGAACAGTTAGGATTTGGCCAGGCAACATCAAGAAAGAAGTGACACCAGGGGCTGGAAAATGATGAGCCACGCTTATGGAAAAAGGTCATGAGCCAAGGTCATGAAGTTTTTGAGTGGTGGAGCAAGAAAAAGTACATTTCAGAATATTGGTCTGGTTGTGTTCCCCTGGATGGGAAGATGCTTTTCTTTCTTGTCATAACCTAGGGCCTGGTCCATTGGTGAGCGTCTAATCTGAGTTTGTTGAGAGAATGAATGTCATATACATACTAAATGTCATCTCCTTCCCTCCTTCACACCACTCGGGATACAATAAGTAACGTGGTCCTTTCCCTTCTACTTCCCAGTTTTAAAATCTTCTTTGCTTTTCTACTTTCAGATTCACTGCCTACCTTTCTCCCCTTCTTCCTTTTTTTGGTCTGTTTGGCATCTAAGGAAGAAGCCCAGGAAATGGAATAGAAGGCAGCAGGGCTCAGGGCAGCCTGCTGATTCCTGTCCAGCAAGATGGATGGCAATCACTGCAATTATCACCTATCGTTTCCTCTATGCAATGTTCCCAGGAAGATGCCGGAATTATTTTTGCCAGCCTTTACAATATAGCATGTCTTCAAGCTCAAACTACTGCATTAACTACATTTTCGAAGTAGGATAATTCGGTATTGGGAAAACCATATATTATCAGAAAAAGAACATTGTACCTTTTTGTCTATTCATGGGCATCATTATTTTCTGACAAGAGTCATTTCTTTTAAATCAGGTAACTCAGTTTGAGTTAATGCTTCTTTATGGTATGTGCTGTCAGAATAAATATTGTGAATTAAAAGCTTTATTTGTTAAAGTTAATGAAGTCCTATCATAGAATTTTGAGGCTGATCAATATATATTTTGCACAGCTAGTAAATAAACTCAAATTGGATATTTTATTTGATGACTAAATATAGTCACATATAATGCTTTCATACAAGACATAGTAAAGCACAAAGACAGAAGCAAACAAAACAAAGAATCACCCATAATCCCAATTTGTAGATATGGTAGTTATTAACACTTTGACATATGCTCCCTTTATTTTTTTTCTCTGCATTTATTTGTATTTATTTTTTAAAAAGGAAATGCACTTTCTTTTCCAAATAGGCAATATATCAATCAATATTACTGCATAGCATTTCCATAGTAGATTACTATAATTTTCTAAACTAATCTTCAATATTTCAGCATTGAAATTATTGTTCATGTTTTTATATTGTAAATGATATTGTAATGAACATTCTTTTTCAAACATCTTAGTATATCACTCTATTTCCATGATAAATTGTTTATAGAATAATTTCTGTGTCTAGGGTAAATATTTTAAATGTTATTGATCCATATATCTGCTTTATATTCCCTTTTACAAAGCTTTTAGTTATGCTCTAACTTTAGGGAAACAATTCCAGGCCCAGGTAAACTGTGAAGTCCAAAACTTCTGCTTCAGATGCTTTCATATGTCTGCTCTTTCTATATCAAAACCCATTTTCTGGTATCCTTGGGGATTGATTCCAGGACACCCCACTCACCCCTGTGGATACCGAAATACCTGGATGCTCAAGTCCCTTTACAAAATGGCATAGTATTCACATATAACCTATATAAATCCTCTTCTCCCACTTCTTGCCTAGCCTTAGATCCATGATTCGACTCTGTAATCATTTCCTTGCAAACCGCCCTTAATTCCATTTCTTTATTCTTTCTCCACTTACTCACCTGGCAAAGCTCCGGTGTTTCATCATAACTATACTTGTGCAACTGAGTATCGTGGAAAGTTACACAACTGTGTTAATGAGTCTCATCTTAAATGAATGACACTCATTTCAGATGGGCCCATGACACTTCCTGGAAACCCTAATACAGTTTTTGCTCTCTAAGATATACCTTTTTCTCTTTTCAATAACTAACCCGTCCTCCATCTTCCTCCTGCATCTTCATTTTCAACTGATGACCGAGTCTCATAATTCATGAAGAAAATGGAAACAACTAGATAGGAACTTGCTCATCATCTCACCATTAACTACTTTCGTGTGCCATATTTTCTGCCTCATGTTCCCTATTAAGGCAAGGGAAAGGATCCCTCTCCAAGCAAAGCCAAACATCTACCTGTGCTCTGGATGTCCTCCCTTCTTGTCTACTCAAGGGCTTCGGTCTGCATCTTTACATTCTCCCTCTCCACTCAGTCAGGTTCAGCAGGATCTTTTTATCTTTTATCTATCACCCTAGAGAACTCACTCCTTTACTTCAAGTCCCCTTCAGCTACCATCTCATTTCTTTACTCCTCATTCAGAAAAACTACTTGAAATAATTATCTTTATTTTTTAAATTACAGATTTTTAATCTTTAATTTAAAACAAGTTAATAAATGTAATTTTTAAAAAAACTTTGGAAAAACCATATATTAGAAAAAAAAATGTTGTACCTTTTCGTCTATCCATTTTCTTTCAAACCCACTCCTTGGCTTCTGTCACTGAAGATAAACTCAGTTGCCAACTTCCTCCTCATCTGCTACAGATGACCACTCCATTTAGGGTGGACAAACATCCTTCTCTTTTGCCTCCCTGATATTACCTGGTCCTCCTCTTACTTTCTAAGTCACTCCTTCCCAGTTGCCTTTGCTGGCTCCTTCTCGTCTTCGAGAACTCTAGAAGTTCCAGTGTTCATCTGGGCACTTTTCCTTACTTCTTTCTTTCCGGAGGTCGTTCTCTCTCAGAAGCCCATGATGTTGGTAGCATCTGTAGTCCCGTGACTCTTGAATATCCATGTCTGCCATGATCTCTCCCCTGAGCCACAGACTTTGTCTGACTTCTTACCTGTCATATCCATTGGTGGGTCTGATAGGTGTCTCAAAATTAACAAGTGCAATATGGGATGCTTGATTTTTCTTTTTCTCCCATTTTTTCCTATCTCAAGTAGTGATAACACGACCCTCCCAGTGGACAGGTAAAAAATATTGAAGTTATTCTCGATTCTTCTTTCTCTCATTTACTATATGCAATGCATCAACAAAACTTTATTCTCAAATTATATTTCAAATATGTTCACCTCTCTCCATCTCTACTGCTAACTTTAGTCAAAGCTGTCATCATCAATTCTCTCATGATCTAGTGGAAGAACACTTCTTTTTCTTTTTCATTTTTGTCCCTCCTAAATCTATACTCCACTAAGCAACCAGAGTGATCTTTTAAAAAAATCAGTCAGCTTATATGATTCCTATGCTTACAATCCTCCACTGGGTTCCCACTGGATTTAGAATAAATTTCAAACTTCTTACCTGCCTCTATGTGACCCTTGCTTCGCTTTTTGACCTTGTACCACACATCTTCTCAATTACTATGTTCCAGGCACCCTGACCTATATTCTGTTCTTCAAAGAGAATAAATGATAACAGAAAAAAATGCAGACTTGCCCCAGGGCCCTTGCATTTGCTGAGCCCTCTACCTGGATCATCTTTCCTAAACCAGTTCAAACTCATTATTCATTGTCTTGTTGTATGTCTTCACAGCTCTTACCTCTAAGATTTTCAATACAATATATTACTCTAAGTAGATATACAGTAAACATTTTTTAAATAAATGAATGACACCGCTTAATAAAACTTGTTCTATTCCTTCATTTATCAAAGATAATAAAATAATAATGATGTTTTTTATTATCTTTGATAAAGAATATGCTTGGGCATCTATCCAAAACCAAAGCAAGAGTAAAGTTGAAAGAAATGTGAATAGAATTACAAGAAATATATTGGCTTTACTTCAGAGTCAGCCCTTTCAAATACTGTATATGAGATTTTTTCTGAGATGGTAATAAAATGATGATCTAGCTGTTTTTCCCCTAGTCTATCTACCTCCCACTGTTGACAAGGCAGAGCTCTGATTTCTCTGTCAAAGTGTGCTCTCTTTGCCCACTGAAGTCAAAATTTGTGAATAATGAGCAAGAATAAAGCACATACTGGTCACATACCTGCTCTCTACACCTACTGCAGTTTTCTCGACAATCCAGTCTTATTCACACATGTAACTCTAGTGTATTTGATATTCTACATTTTAATCTGAGGGATATCACATTATGAGGTACCGGGGCTTAGGACTTCAACAAATGAATTTTAGGTGATACAATTCAGCTCATAACAAAGACAGATTAAATTCTGATGGATATCTTCTTACTCCAGTAGCATTTATTTCCGCTCACTCTTGTGTAGACTTGTCTGCTTGTAGGATGCCTTCATGGTGCTGAGTGATTTCTAACAGAAATAACCTTTCCTGTCAGTCTCAAAATGGCTAAAACCCACCCACTCATCAAAACTCAGAGAAAATTCTTCTACTTCTACCAGCCTTTTCTGAATCCTGCATTTCTCCTTCTTCTTTATCATATAATATCACGTTGTCTGTTTTTTCCTTATGAACTTGTTGCTTGTATTAAGGTTCATCACATTCCAGTCACTGCATCAGTTAGATGTAAGCACCTTAAGGGAAAAGTCTATCTGATTCATCTTTGTATCCTTGAAGTCTTTGCTCAATAAATATTACTTGAAGGAATAAGTGTGTGATAACAAAAATAGCCAGAGTCACATATATTTCACAACTGAAGTCAAGTGTTGAGAAGTTCCAAATATCTCTGATCAATAATTGACTCATTTTAAGACATTACATGCTTAGCAAAACTTTTGCCGGCTACTCAAGGTGAGAGCACTTTGAATGTTTCAGTGGAAAAGTCATAAAACAAATCTGTACCTTTATAGAGGCATATAAATACCTTTAGCAAGAGAGAATATCATGCCGTAACCATGTGAATTCTCAAGGGCTCATCATACAAGAGGTTCACATTTGAAGTGAACTGGGTTAGAATTTTTTTTCCAGTGACTTGCCTAATTTCTGCGTAAAGTACAGGCTAGAGAAGTAAACATTTTTTATTTTGTTTTTCCGTTTCATTTTAATGGGAGTTCCCAGAGTTTAACTCTTATTTTGAATGATATCTTTGTAACAAACTTCCTGTGTTGACAAAGAACACACAGCATTTCTGTAACTGTGGCTACCATAGAAATGAGGAGCAATTCCAAATATTTTACTCTTTTAAGGTCTTTATGGAATTTTTTGAGAGTTAAATTCCTCTAATTTTTATCATGTGTGTATCTCTATAATATACAACTATAATACAATGTAATATGATTATAATACAATGACATACAACTATATCTCTATATAATATATAATATATCTCTATACAATACATAAATAATACAATAATATATAATATATCTCTATATCATACCACTATGATAAATATTTCAAGTAAAGTGTTTTTTTAACTTCTAGTCTCAACTTATTTTGCTTTAAATTATTTATTATCGAAGTCTGAACACTTACAGAATATCTTCAACTTTTTAAATTTTGTATTATCAAAATAGGGTAGAAATGGGAAAAACTGTCTCTGCATCTTTGCCTCACAGGAGATCAATCTGCTTCCACTTCATAGAAGTTGTTCAAATGTCATTGACTAAGATTCTAGCAGAACTAGGGACATCAAAATGTCTCTATTTTATAAAATAGAATGATTTTATCATGAGCATTTTTAAAATACAAATAACTTTTTATACTACTCTAGCTAAAATAGCTTATCATTATATTTTTATTTCTAGCTTTTATATTTTTATTTTTTATTTTTCAATTACAGTTAACATTCAATATTATTTTATATTAATTTTAAGTATACAGCATAGTGGTTAGACAGTTATATAATTTATGAAGTGATCCCTCCAATTAGTCTAGTGCCCACCCGGCACTATACGTAGTTATTACCATGTTATTGATTATATTCTCTAGGCTGTACTTCCCATCCCCATGACTATTTTGTAGCTACCAATTTGTACTTCTTAATCTCTTCACTTTTTTCACCCAGCCTCCCAATCCCCTCCCATCTGGCAATCATCAGTTTTTTCTCTGTATCTATGAATCTGTTTCATTTTGTTTGTTAATCTATTTTGTTCTTTAGATTCCACATATAACTGGGATTATATGGTATTTGTCTTTCTCTGTTAGACTTATTTCATTGAGCATAATACCCTTTACGTCCATCTATGTTGTCACAAATGGTAAGATTTCACTTTCTTTTAAGGCTGAGTAATATTCAGCTTTTATAGTTCTTTGGTGTCTTACATTTTAAGGTGACAGCCTTCTTTAACACACATTAGAAGTGCAGAGCAATTTTTCAAAATGTTAACAACCATAAGGTAGCCTAGATAAGAAATATAATTGCTAATCCAAAGCTTGAAGAAATATAAAAATGAGAAAAAGTCCAATTAAAAATCCTTAGAGAAAATAGTCTAATTCTTTATAGATAAGGAGTTCATACATTGAAGCTAGTAAATATTCTCTTCCCTCTCTCTCTTTTCTCCCCTCACCTCTCTCTCAGCCACGGACACACTGGTCAACGCTCATCTTGTCTCGGTGTCTGTCAAGTGAGATGGAAAAACCAGTTCTCGCCACAGTTCAATTCCATGACTTTCGGGAGTGCCTGTCCGGAGGTCAAAGCTGCTTGTAACCTTTCACTTACACCAGGCTAGAAGGCAGAATTTTAGAGGCTGAAGGCATGCTACAACTGTGGGTCAGCCTTTCGTGCTGAGAGGCCTGTGAAGAGCAGAGCCCACCCAGACAAGTGCTAAGTCAATATGTGTTATGAACAAATAAATGGAAAAAATGATGTCTTGGATTCTTATTAGTATAAGATATAGGTAATTGCCTTTTCCAGTTTTGAGATGATAACAAAGAAATTTTTTCCTTTTCATTATTTCCTTATCTTTACTTCAACACTGCTGAAACATTCTCCTGAGAGGAGGATTTCAGATTTCTTGATTCTTCCCCAGCGACTAGTTGTTCTCTTCTCCCTCTACAATTTTCTCTTCAGTGAAACAAAAAGCTTCTCTTTGCAAATTGGTTTCTGGTTTTGGACATGTGAGGAAGAGACACTTCTTGTGTAACATTCTGGAGAAAGAGGACTGGAGCATAGGGGAAGCTCATGAACTGGAGGTGCCTGTATTGACGTAATACATTGAAATGTATTGAGCAAGGAAGTTTCTGAGGCCTGGCTAGATTTTTCCAGCTGAGAATATTAGGCTGTAAATAACAGAAGGCAATAGAGGGGCAGGTGTGTTAATAAATAGTGCTGCAGTGAACATAGGGGCATATACCTCTGAATTGGGTTTTTTTTTCGGGATAAATACCCAGAAGTGCAATTGCTACGTCATTAGGTAGTTTTATTTTTAATTTTTTGAGGAACCTCCAAACTGTTTTCCATAGTGGCTGTACCAATCTGTTTCCAAAGTGTTTTAAATGAAACTTAGTTGTATGTTGTTCTCTCTCCTTTTCAGAGTGTAGACATTTGCCCTTAAATGGGGATAGCAGGGCACATGTACGATCTCTGGGTGCCCACAGCATGTGTGTGAGTTTGGTGACAAGTATTTCTTATCTCTTCTTGACAGTAGACTGAAATAAAGTATGTAAAAAAAAAATAGCAAGAAAAGTCACTGAGATCTTAATAGCTATGAACTAGGTAATTTGGGAAACTTTCATGTAAATTTTAGAGATTGAGATTTTGATGTACAGATATCAGCTGATTCTTCAGAAGTGTTTTAAATCTAAGACTTTTCTTAAACAACTTTATCTCTAAATCTCTGAGGTAAAGGTCAAAATGCAAATACCTGAAGATATGACATGATGGCCATTGTGTTTCAAGTTTGTACTCTTCCATAAAATCTATATACATTATCTAAATTTCTTGCATGGGTAATCAAAATAGTGCCATAAAGTAGAACATAATGAACACTTGAAACTGCACCAGTGGTATTATTGATCCATAAATCATTTTTTCAGTTGATAGTAGTGAATACTTAGAAGTAATCAGAACATACAGTTTGTGCTAATAACAATTCAATGTTAGTTTGTATCACAAATACTACGTAGTACCTGGGAGTGTTCTGGTAACTGCCAAAGTAGTAAAGAAAATACCTGATTCTATGCCTGAGAGAATTGGATTTTAATCTTCTATTGGAAAAGATTTGCTGCCCTGATGTAAATTTAGTAATGTATCATAAAGATGGGAAGGTTTTTTTTTTTTTTGTTTGTTTTTAATATACAGTATACGAATTCAGAGTTACCAGTACTTTCTTATACTTCTCTCTCTCTCTCTCTCTCTCTCTCTCTCTCTCTCTCTCTCTCTCTCTCTTTAAGAATTCAGCCCCAGTAATCATTTAAACATTATCCTCTGTTGCTTTCTGGTTATCCATCTCATATTGCCTCCTTCTCTTGCAATCGGGGATCTTTGCAGCTGTTATCTTTTGAAAACAATACATTCTTACACTAAGTTTTTAGCATACTCACAATTTTGCCATGATGCTACACCTGTTTCCCCCAACACACACCTCTCCCTCTGTCTCTGGGCTGCTCCCCTTTCAGAAGACACAGCCACCCATCCACGCATCTGCTCAGACTTGCAGGTAGGTAGGTGAGTTCTCCTGAGCAATTCCTTCTCCTTCAGTCCCATTCTAATCCACATGCAGGTCCTGCCAACTTACCTCTTAAATATCTACTTGGCCACTACTCTCATGGAAACCCTGCGAGAGTCTGCTGAGTGGTTCCGCCCTAAGTAGGGTTGGTCTTCCCGAGACTAGAGGGATTGAAGGGTGGCATGTGCTATCAGTGGTGGGGCCTGCATGTATTTATTTCCACACAGCACCGCTGATGGGATTGGTACTGAAGTCTTAGAACCCTAGTTCTGGCCAATGTTGGCATGGAGGAAATGCTTGCTCAGGGTATGAGGCTGGACCAGAGTGCCTCTGGCAGAGGTGTCTTGGGAGCAAGAAGAAGAGATTAAAAAGAAGAATGTACTCCATATTTGCCTACATATTAACCAGTTTTGCTACTTTTCATTCTTTATTGATCTAAATTTCCATCTCAAACAGTTCTTCTCTCGAAGAACTTCCTTTAACATTTTTCGCGGTGCAGATTTGCTAGCAGATGCTTGGCTTTACTTTGTCAGATAGTCTTGATTTTGCCTGAATTTTTGAATACTGTTACAGTAGGTAGAGAAAGTAGGTTGAGAGGTTTTTGTGTTTCATTTGGCACTTTAAAGACCGTGCTTCATGGTCCTCTGGCTTCTCTAATTTCTCATGAGAAGTCTGTGTCATTCCACTTTTGTCCTCTACACAATTTGTCCTTTTTTCCTCTGGCTCCTTTTAAGATTTTCTCTTTATCTAAATTATTATGATATGCCTTGGTATTCTTCAGTGTCTCTACTTAACATATTCAATCCTTCCTCTGCTCTTGAAAACAAAGAAGTTAGTAATAGCAGATATATTAAGACCTATGTCTGCTAATTCTGTCATCCCTGTTATTTCTGGACTTGTTCTAATTAATGTACTTTTCTTTTTTTCTCCTCAAATGTATTATTTTATGAGATCATAGAGATCTGCTCACTTAAATAGGTAAATGATCATAAAACTATAGCAATGACATTTCAAGTTACATACTTTATTGGTCATCATATTTCAAGAGAAACTTAAGCATCTTTCTTTGAAATTATGATTACATTTGCTGTTAAAATGACTAAAGTTATTTTGAATTTTCATTATGGGCTTAAAGATATTAAATTAATAACTAATTATTCTTGATACTTCTATAGTATTTGTGTATAAAGTAAATTTTTTCAGTTTTATTGATATATAATTGACATATAACCTTGTATTAGTTTGAGGTATACAACATGATGATTTGGTATACGTATATATTGTGCAATGATTACCTCATTAAATTTAGTTAACATCCATCTTCTCACTGAGTTATAAATTTTTTTCCTTGTGATGAGAACTTTTAAGATCTACTCCCTTAGCAACTTTTAAATATATAATACGGTATGGCTGACTATAGTCACCATACTATACATTACATCCTCAGGACTTATTTATCTTTAATTTACTTTTCTCTTGGTCATTGGTAATATTTCCTTGCACCTTTATATGTCTGCTGATTTTTTTATTGGATGCCAGCTATTGTGAATTTCGAAATGATGGAGAATGTGTTCATCTAAAGTGTGCTGCACTTTTTATTATAGATATTTGATCCTTTTGAGGCTTGCTTTTAAGCTTATTGGGGTGTTAGAGCAGCTCTTAGTAGTCCCACTGCTAAGGAGACATTTCTGAGCACTCTATCTGATGCTCTGTGTATTACATAGTCTTTCCGTTCCGGCTGGTGGGAAGGAGAACTATTCCAGCCCATGTGAACTTCAAGAACTGCTTGGCCTACTACTTCTCAGTGGCTCTCTCCTCAGCACCCACAGAACAGAACTCAGCTAGAGACTCATCAGCAGCAATCCAACACTTTGTGCAACTTTCTTCTAATGCTCTTTCCCACAAATTCAAGCCACCTTAGCCTCCTTGAACTTAATCTCTATGCCCTCAACTCAAAGACTGACAGGTTCTGTTTGGGTTCCTCCTGGCTGAACTGCAGTCTGAGCAACCTGTCAGGGCAATAAATTGGAGCAATCACAGTCACTCATTACTATTTCCCTTCTCTCAGGGATAATGGACCTTCATGTCTGCTAGCCAATGCCCCAGTTCCCCCCTCCCCCCATATATTTTGCCTGTTTTTATAGTTGTTTATGGTGGGAGGACAAATTCCATAACAGTAATCTTTTATGGGCAGACACAGAAGTCCCTTGTAGGTAGTTTTACATTTGCTTCTCTGGGGCCCCAGACATTAATTTTTATGGGAATTCTTGGCTTGAGATTCCTAAACCATGAGGTGCTATAAATTTGGACCCCACAAGCATGTACTAGCTTGAAGAACCCATTAACTGTTTTCCTAACCAGAACCACCCCCAGGCAGATGGCAAGCTTCCACATAGCTTCTCCATGTCAGTTGGTGACATTTTTATTATTCCTCCCTCCTCCTTTTTTTTTTTTTTTGACTAGGCTACCTTTTGTGCATTCCAGCTTTGTGCAGAGATCTTGGCTTGAAGCTCTCCATTTTTAACAATCTGAGTCCACGTGTCTTGTTCTGGCATGGGTATTAAAACGCTAGTCCCAGGCTGCAGGGCTATAGCTAGGTAATGTTATGATTTTTGCATTGTGGCATCTGTGCATATTTGATTTTTATGTACTTATAATGGTTTAGAAAGTTTATCCTAGTAATAGCTCAGCTTCATGATTCTAACTTAAAATGTTTAATGATTGTTATTTTATGATGAAGTCTTACTAAGTTTATATCCAATATTAACATTTAAGAGAACTCAAAAATTTTCATATTTATATACTTTAATTTACAGGTAATTAAAGTTATTTAAGTTCTTGGAAAGTTTTTTTTGTTAAGTCAGACAAGAGCAGTACTTAAAAATGGAAAGCAAATATATTAATGTATAAATATCATTTGACAAGTTAAAAGGAATTTAGTTATACTAGTAAAGTTCCCTTAAAATAAATTTTTTCAATATCTAGATTTCAGATAAAAATTAGATTTTAAAGATAAACTTCAGGAACTTAAGAATCTAGATTTTAAATTTATTACTTTAATATATGAACATATTTTTATAAAACTAAACTCTGAATAGTCTTTTCTGTTCCCAATATAATCCCTTTTGTACCAACAGCTCACAGTTAGCAGGTCAAAGATTCATGAATTCTTATAAAAGATCTTCAGCATCCAAACTGATAGATGCATAGTGTTCTGTTATTTTCCCCTGTAGAAATGGCAGCTTTTTACCTAAGCCATCAAATCATGATATATTTTAATTTAGTCATTATAATGGCTGAAATAATTCTTATAACCATTATATTGAGAAGTCTCAGTTTATAGAACTATGAATACGAAAGCCATTTTTCTCCTCGCTGTCACAGTGTTCAAACCAGTCCCCGCTGGATGACTGGGATCTTAGTGACAGCATACCTTGATTTCCTAAGCTTTTACACAATTTCAGAATTTAGAATACATTATTATAAAATTGTGTTTGCATTGGATTCAAAATCCTTCTTGTTTCTCCCCAGTTTGGGCTCCAGTGGCGTGGAATTAGGGCATGGGGCAGAGGGTTCTGCTCGCACGCACCTCCCTCTCTTCTCCCCGCCCTGAGGACTCTGCTGCTGGTCTCTGAAGGTGCATTTCGGGTTCTGTGGAGGGTCCTGGGGGCCTCTCACCTGCATATCCTAGTCATGCAGGTCCGCCCCTGCTACCCTTTCTCCTCTCTTCGGCCCCCCACCGGTGTCCACTCTCTTTCTGCATCCACTTGTTCAGAGAAAACCTCTCGCTGAGGGAGGAGGTTGAGACTGCTCAAGGTCAGCTGCCCTCCGCAGGTGCCTTGACCCATTGCTATGCTTGTTAGTGAGAGCACAGCGTCTCACCCCTGCCCAGTGTTCAACGTCATGGCGACAGCATGGGGCAAGTGGCTGGACAAGGGAATCAGCAATAGCCAGAGAGACGCAGTTCCGGTCTTGAATTTTGCAAAGAAGAGGATGCATAGGTGGTCCTCTGAACTTGTAAGGGAGTCTGTGCCCCAGCCCTGACCCTTGGCAGGAGAAGGAGTGGGGAAATCCTCTTTGAGCATTACTATTTTCCTCCAGTGTTACCTGAGAGATTATATGTGTGTGGGGTGGGGGGGAGTTAGTGGGTTTAGGGGGAAGGCAAGTGTCCTAAAGCAGAATTTTCTGTCAGCAAGCCCCTGCAAGGAGGGGCAGGCCCCAAAGCCAGCAATTCTCTGAACTTAGAGTAGGGCAGCTTATTCTTAGCTGTGGGTCCTTAGTTACCGATTCTGCACTAGACACCCCACACCCTTATTACCCTTAATTGACACATTATTTTCAATTACTTTGTGTATCTCAACAATGGAATCAACTTGCTCATCCAATAAGCTAACAGATGTACAGTGACAGATAATTTCACACCTCAACTGACCTTGATGACTTATCTGATCCTGCTGTGAAGGTATTGCTTTAACCCAAAGGAATTTCCATCAGAAGATGAGCTACCAGAAGTGTTGAGAGAGAGGCAGCCAGGCCAATCAGTTGAGCAGCCAAAGAGTAAGAAAGAGAGAAACACTGATGGGGAAAAGGAAAGGTGTGAGGACTGTTTATTAATTGTGAGAGGTTTCAACCCACAAGACCACCAACAGAAGTGCACATCACTGTGATAACAACAAAGGAAGCATACTGGTTGGTTTAACAAATAGTCTCCATCTTGTTAGGATGCTGAAGTATAATTGCAATCCATGAGAATTTACTGACAAAAGTCTAGTCAAATCCAAATTCTGTTCTGCAACACATTCGCCCGCTCCCTAACCATCACTCAACATCTCTCTAACTTTATTCTGGTCTTTTCCTTAAAACTGTTTTCTAATATTTGCTACCAATGGTGTTTTCTTAACACATAGCTTTGTAAAAAAACTATTAAAATGCTAGTTGGTACTTTCTTTTGTATGAATAAAAGATCGGCAATCCTTGCCCTCCCCAACCTGGCACAAAAATAGGGAGTAGAAAGCACGAAGACCTTACATTTGACCCACATCGTTTGCACACACGTAGCACCGGGCAGCCCAGTGCACTCTCCTCACTGCCCTCCATGCGGTTTGTGGCACTTGGACTGCTTACTGCCTTTCTGGGGCTTCGCGGAGCCACTCTTGCTCTCTCCTCTGAAACACACTGATGGTGAAGTCGCTGGTCTCTGAGCCAATACTTGTTCTCACAACCAGCCCATATGCCAGATCAGAGGTGTCACCCCCGCGTGATGGGAAGTAGCCAGTCTTCCGGCTTACTTATGCTGTCATCTGAGTGAGGACTTCTCATTCTTCAACCAGGAGATCTCTCGGATCGGTCACCCCACACGGTGCAAGTGAGGTTAAGTGTCTGCAAAACAAATTTTATGAGAGAAGGAGAATACCATAATAAACAATCCAATTTCAAGAATCCCCTGGTGGTGTGGAATGACCCGATGGAAGATGAATATAAATCTCCCAGATCAGGGTTTGAACTTGTTATTGTATGCACTCATGTGAGTTATAATTTGAAATCAAACTTGAGAAGGTTTCTTCAGGCCTCGGCTTCTGGGTTCCAGAATGCTTATCACCAAAAGCACACGGACTTTGCTTCCAGTTCCCATCTCCATTTTCGTTTTCATAAACACATAAAAGCCTTTTGCTCTAATGTGGCATTTTGGACCCTGTCTCAGTAGAGAAACTTCCTCATCGCCATAATCACCACCTGCTCACTTTTGCATTTCAATTGCATCACAGAACCCAGCAGCAGAATCCTAAGAGCTGTTTCAGATAATGTGGGTAATTTTCAAATTCCATCTTCCTTATCTTATTTCTCCCCACGAACCCTACTCAATCTGTTGCAGTTGCTCTACCAAAATGTATTTCTATTTCCTGATCTTTTATTATTATTCCATCTGTGCTGAAACCCTCATCAATGTTTAGGCCTATAGTTTTATTCTACCTTACATTTTTGGTTGAAATTTTTTTTCAATAATTGTAGATTCATATACAATTGAAAAACAATAGAGAGATCCCGTGTACCCTTACCCAGTTTCCCCCAATAGTTACATTTTACAAAACTATAGCATGTCGCAACCAGTACATCGGCATTGGTACAATCCATTAATCTTATTTATATTTCCCGGTTTTATTTGTTTCATTTGTGTTATGTGTGTTTACTTCTATTCACTTCCATAACCTGTCTAGGTTCATGTATCCATCACCATCATAGGGATAGAGGACTGCTTTTATAACCACACCCATTCCCCCACCCACCCCAACCTCCCAACCTCATTCCTAGCTCTTGGCAACCACTAATCTGTTTTCTGTTTCTAAATTTTGTGATTTCAAAAAACTTATATAAATAGCATCATACAGTATGTGACCTTCTGGGTGGCCTTTTCACTCAGCATAATTCTTTGCAGATTCATCCAAGTTATTTCATGTATCAATAGTTTGTCTCTTTTTACCATTGAGTAGTGTGTCATGGTATGTTTACACCTATAAGGGTTTCTTGGCTGTTAACAGTCTTGAGCAATTATGAATAAAGCTGCTATGAACATTTGTGCACAGGTTTTTATAAAATAATTTTAATTTCTCTATAAAATGCCCAGGAGTGCAATTCTGGTCATATGGTAAATACATGTTTCACACTGTTTTCCTGAGTAGCTAGACAATTTTGATTTACATTTCTACCAGCAATGTAGGAGTGATTCAGTTTCTCTACATACTTAGCAGAATTTGTTGTCAATATTTTTATTTTAGCAATTCTGATAGGTGTGTTATAACATTTCATTGTGGTTTATTTGCATTTCCCTAATGGCCAACATTGTTGAATTTACTTCACATTTTAATTTCATTATTGCATTTCTTTCTTCCTAAAATTCAGTAAGTATAAGGAAGAGAAGAAGTGCAGTTGGATGAAACTCATCTCTCATTAAAGCCTTTACCTAAAGCTTTAATAAAATGTGCCTTGTTTTATCACCCCAGTTCCAGTCACTCATCATATGTCTCTATTGCCATTTTGATGCGGGAAAAGGTTTTATTCCACTACAACTACCTCTGTTCCTATGACTGGTATATTAAACTTGTTTTGACGAAACATGTGAAGAAAGTGAATCCAGGTTAGAAATTCTGTTCATTGCTTTTCAGAGAATTATTATGGAGTCAAAAAACACCATTTAAAACTAAATGGAAAAAATTGAGTTTCGACTGAAATAGAGTCTATAAAATTCATGAAGTAGCATGTTTCCCTTCAAAGGTGAGTATTTAACAGGACTGATTTTCCAGTCGTTAGAGGTTGCTTCTTTCTCCAATTACATTTCTCGTATAGTTATGTTGGAACATTTTCCTCTTCTCGTGATTTTAAAGGTAACTATGGAAAACACTAAGTGTTCTACATGTGCCACATCAGACAAACTTGTATCCTGCTTCTTGGCTCAAAATATTAAGATGACTTGAAAAGTGACTGCAGTTTGTACCTTATATTTGGCCATTCTGAAGTCCAGCACAAGCACCATGGCATAAGATGAAGGTAATGGATGTATCTTAAAACAAGGAACAAAGTCGGAGGTGCAGAACCCATTCCCAGTCTGGAAGAGCAGGGACAGGATGCTCTATGCTTACCTTGCCCTCCTGGATGGTGACCACATCAGGGAGACGCCCACACCCGGGCACGATCTGAAAGCATAGGCATTTCCAATTAATCACTAAAATGAGCATCAGCAATAACACTCACAAAACCACCAGGGGTCTAATTTTCCAATTTAGTTTCCTTCCCTTTATATTTATACCTGTTTTCAATATGCAAAATAAGGAAAAATGATCCAGAATGCTAAATGTTAATCCTTCACACACATTTTTTCATTTACATAGGCCTCTATCTGTATTTAAAATATAAACTTGAAAACGCTGTTTGGATGACTTGCTCTATAATCTTCATGGCTATTTTTAGCCCTTGCCCTTCAGCAGCTCAGTGGGGCTCAGCTTGAGGAGGCGGAGAAGATCTCTATAGAAAGCCTCCAAGCTCAGTGGCCTCTTTTATGAGCTTCCCTATGATTAAAAACGGTTGCATAATTGGAGGCTGTACACCAGGGAGATCTGGAGACTGTGCAAACATGAGATTACTTTGAGTCTTTCCTACACAGCTTCCTTTCCTCATCTCTTCATAGCTCTCTCACTGTCTTTGTCCTCAGCTGAGTGGACAAAGTGTAGGAAAGGTGCTGAAATCTAAAGCTGACTCCCCAGCCAATCCATGTGCTGTGTGTGCGACTGCTTCAGCCTCAGGGAAGGACACCTTTCTGTAATTCAATCAAAGCTGCCGTCTCGGCACCAATGCAGTGGCCCCCACTGTATCATTTTTAGGCTGACTTCATTATTTGTGACTTTTGACCTTTATTTCTACAATTCCCTTCTCCGCTAATCAGGATTAAGCTTTGACTGAATCTGGACTGTATCTCCTGCTAATCCCATTCACCTTATACTACTTGTTAGCACAACTTATCATTTGGCTCCCTGTGTCACTTGCTGTGTGATATTAGGTAAGTCATGTCACTGTGTGGAACTCAGCCTCCTAATGTAGAAGGGAGGACGGTTGCATTAATCTGTAGACATAAAGTTTCTAAACTCTACTCCACAGCATTTATGGGATTCCTCTGAGGTGCCTGAGAGGATTAAGATGGGAAATTAAATCTGGAAGCCAGGACCCCATCCCAATGTCAAAAAGATAACTCAGCTTTTACCTACTTATATATTGGTTCTGTGTGGAAGGTTTTTTGAATAGTCTTCTATGGCTTGTAAAACTTAAAAACATAGAGCTAGAAGAGCTCTAACTCCTTCCAAGCTCTAAACTGCTGTGATCCAGAGACTTAGGAAAACATTCATGAACTGGAGGAGGGTAGGGCCTTGCCCACAAGAGAGTTCAAGAATGGGGAGTGGCCATCAACTGCTGCAGTTTGGCTTTGCTTTGTGTCCAGGAACAGGAGGGACACACTATGCCAACAAGAAATGCTCCCTGTGGCTTAGACTCTCCCTAGCATGCCCCTGGTGCTGGCATCTGCCCACTCACCACTAGCAGCTGCCTCTCAAACCCAGCCTGAGGGGAGAGGGAGAGAGCAGAAAGGAAGGAGAAAAGCATGCACAGCAAAGGTAAAAGTTCTATCTTGAGTGACCAGAGCCACTGAAAGCAGACAGATGATTTCACTTCTTACTCTTCCTCCTGGTTCCCTTCCATTCCAGCAAAGGACCAACTCTACAGTTTTAACCTTCAATAGCTTTCAAATTCTGCCTCCCATACTGCAAAAGATCCTGAATGATGGATTAGTCAGTCTGTGACTTCTGGGATCCTGTAAGACTGTCTGAGTGCTTCTTGAAATATCTATGTGTGAAGCAGTTGATAGACATTAGTAGTGAGCTGATTTGGGGGTATGTAGACTCGACTGGCATTTGTTCATGTGGGCTGTGTCCAGTGAAAAAGGAAGGCCTTACTCAGCATCTTTACAAGGCCTTACTCAGAAAAATGCAGAGTACTTTAGGGGACCCGTTTTAGATTTCAAATTTACAAAGATTCTGTTTCTTACTGTCTTTAATGTATATATGTTTTGATATGGTCTGCTGCAAATGATTAACAACCTATTCTGCACAAATGATTAACAACCTATTCTGTGGTTTGCAGCCCAGAGATTTTTCCAGATGGTTGGTGGCAGCTCAAGTCAAGAGCTGGGTGACACTCTAATGTTATAACCTAAGACCTTCTTTTCATGGACATTCTTACTCAAGGGACTAAATGAAAACATGTAGAACAACTAAGGTTTTAAAAAAAAAAAGACATTAAAAAAACAAAAAACAACGACGACATTTTATTCTCCTCCCTATAGTCATAATAGAAAACTAAAAGGTATATTTTAAAACTATGCCAGGAGCGAATGGGAAGGGAGATTACTTACTTTTCTCTGCAATGGCAGCTTGTCTGTGGTTGAGATAAACAAACAAACATACAAACAAAGAAGAATTGACTTTAGTGTTACTTCAAAGTAGCTAACCTTGACTGCATTTCACTGCCTCAGAGACATTTTGCTACTCAACGAGGCAGTGGGATCACTCTTTAATGCACTCGTTGAAAAAAAAGACCCTCTGTCACTCAGAAGCTCACCCAATATTCTAGAGAAATTAGTGCATGCAAGTGGCATTTGCTAGGTAAAAGGGCTTACTTTAATCTCTGGAATTCCGCAAAGGCTTCCTCATATGCTTTAAGGGGGGAAAAAAGAGAAGTTAGAATTTTCTCACCTGGAATTGATGACATACAAAGAGGCTGATTAAAATTCACAACGTGAAGTCAATGTGATCAGTGCAGCTACAACTAATCTGACTTTGAATAAGACTATGCCTATGTGTTTGTTCTATAGTTTGAAGGACTTAAGGAAATACTTTCTAGGTAGAAAAGATGAACTAGCTGATTTCAGTTCTATGAGAGACCTTCAAATCCTCAGACGGAAAAGTAAAGTTTAGCTCCACTGAAATAAATGGGAATAAAGGTCTGTTTCAAATAAAAGTTGGTTGTCTAATAAGCATCAAAAAGGATTTTCTCTTATTAAATCATCCCATGTGTCATGGCTTCCTATTCAGACAGTTAAATATTTCTATGTTATGTGGTCTGGTCCATCTATTTGTTTTAAAGAACACAAGTTTACTGCATTTGCTCTGTGTGCTAGCGCTTGCCTGAAGCAATGCTTCTATACTGTTCAGGAGATGAGATAAAGAGGAATGAGACAAGGAAATGAGAGCCATAGAGCTCTAAAATATTTTTTTTTTCTGAATCTGCAGAGTAAGCCACTTTGAAGACTTCAGGTGAAAGGGCAGCTTCATTTTGAAAGCTCTCTCATCTTGTCTAAGCTTCTCTATGGTCTGGAATCATAATATTTTATATCTAGAAAATATTTATATAATACTAGTCTACCCCCCCCCTCATTTTTTGGATGAAAAAAATCAGCATAAAGGGTTTAAAGTCTCTGAAGATAGACCAGTTAGGCTAAACCAGGCTGAGTTCGGTACTCTTCTTTTTGCCCATATCACACTGAAAAAGACAGTCATAGGAGAGCCAGTCTGTGTTTTGTAGCAGTGTCAAGCCTGGGACAATCCATAGAATTTTGCTTAAAGGGGATTCAAGAGAAAGGTCGTTAAATAAGCTCTGGTGGGCCAGAGAGTAAAAGTAAATCTTTAAAAAGTTTTAAATTATCTACCCACATCTTATTTTCCTTTTTCTATTTGTTTCAAAGTATCAGATGTTCTGTAGAAGAAACCCCCTGTCACTGCAGTATGTGACTCAAGGCAAACGTGTGGCCTGGACTGTCCGAGTCCCTTGGAGGCAGCCACTTCCATTCCCTGAAAGTAGCTTGTCATATGGGAAGTGGGGTTAGGGTAAGGGGACTTAGCACAAAACAACTCAAGGCAGGATTGCAAGGCTGCTCTCTAAATTATGAAATCTACTCTCTGAACGATTAAAACACTGAGAGTTAGAGCATGTTTAGACTGCATTTTAATATATGAAGAAGTGGAAGAAAAGTCAGTCCCTCTCAAGTAACTCCACACAGATTTTTTTTTTCCAGGAAATAATAAATAAGATAAAGAGTATAGTACCAGGACAGGGAGAAATGGCACTGTTCTTATTTTTTATTTATAATATATATGTTTTAACTTTTAAATTTTTAATTTCCTCTACGTTCTGAGGTGGAAGCCTTTTGCCAAGGCTTCATGACTTTCTCCTCTTCCCTCATCTCTCCAGAACCTCCCATTCTCTCAGCAGGTAACCAAGAAATCTGAGGCCATAAGGATTCAACTTTTCCAACTTCCTTCTGTTCTCCTTGATATTTGTCTGAGCTTATTCACACTTACTCCCTCTGGTTTCTGAAGAAAAGGTTCTGCTCCTTTCCAAAGTCAACACTGTCATCTGCCCTGGATCTCCAACCTTCCATTCTTCAGAACTCTGATACCTCAGTCAGTCCCTTCACTCACATCTTCAATCCTTCCACCTCAACTGTTCCTTCTGTGAACATGCTCAAATTTCAATCACCAAAAAACTAAATTTTTTCAGTGTTTGTTCTTATTCAAGTAATTGTAAATTAATCTTCCCTTCTTTGTAAGCATCTTGAAAGAGTAGTGTTTCCTTTTTAATGATTCTCCACCCATTGAACCCTTGCTTCTACCACCATGGCTGAATTTAAACTGTTTTATTAAAATCACCAATCATCTTTCAATAGGCAAATAACAACCTCTTATTACTTTCCTTCTTTTCAAAAGCTCCATAGTAAGTACAAATCTACAGAATATCCATTTACCTTGTCCAGAAAGATCCACTGTCTTGTATCCTGTTTTGCCATCAAAGAGCTCCATTACATATTTCCCTTTGTCATTTGGAGTGGGCTCATTGATTTGCAGCCAGATCTGCTCCCCGGTGACCCCACTCTTAACTCTGTCTGTGTACTTAACAGCAGTGTCACTGTTCAAATAAAAGAAAACATCATTATTGTTTGTTTTTGTCTAGGGTTTTATTTGTCTTATTGAAGATCTTACCAATTTGGTCTTACCAAATTTTATAGGCTTTCAAATAATATGGGATCCACATATGCTCTATAGTGTCAGAGAAATGATGGACCCGGAATCACCAAGCTTGGATTCCAAGGCCCAGGGTGGGGCCCACCAATACCACATTTAACTCCCAATAGCAGCCTGGGGCCCAGGCAGATTGCAACACCAATACTTAGTAGTATGAATTACCTTTGTTTTCTCTTGGGCTTGTTTGTAGGACTAAGGGAATTTTTAAAGTAAAAAGGCTAGGTACATATCACATTACTACATATGTCGTGTAGTTGGTCTATGGATATTAATCAGATTTTACAACCTAGTCAAAAACATACATAAGGAGGTTCATCTATGGCTGACATCTGCTGACATATGTGGTTACAAAGCTGTTTAAAACACATGTAAATATGCACTTGGTAGTAAAGCCAAAAGTGAATGAAAAGAAGAGTTGCTGCCAAAACGAATGCCAAAGTCAACCCTGGCCCTGGGCGTGAGTTTCCCAGTATTCTATAGCCTTTTGCCACAAGCAGACTCATGCATTGCGTTCTTTCTTTTTAACGGAATAAAAGCAAATAGAACTGTTTGTTTTGTGATCTGACGGTCTAGAAATGCCACTGTTATAGATGAATTCAGAGAAAGGTCGAGGTAGCTATATTTTCAATGATGTTAAAAGTAAGTTTACAAAGAGTTTGTAAACATGTAAGGAAATAAGGATAAAAGCACAATACTCTTTTAAAGAATGTACTATATAATAAAATACTATGACTAGGAAATTATGGATAACATCATATATAAACTCTTTTATAATTTATAATATGATATTATAAATATATTTTCTAAAACAAGCATGTATTGCATTTGTAGCTATAATAAGCAAAATGAACTTTAAAAACTTTAAAAAAAAAAAAATCTCCACCAAAAGAGTTTCTACTTTTAAGTAAATATTCAGCATTTTTCTTATATAGTTCATTCTTAAAAAGATATTAAAATTAAAATGCCATAAAAATATAGATAAAGGAACCCATCTGTACCATAGACTTTAGCCTGAGTAATCTAAATGTCCTGTAGAGCTAAAAAGACAGATAGTTCTCTTCTTTGTTATAAATAATGTTTGAATCTTTAATCTCTGGCTAACATGGATAATAATATCTTAAATTTGTAAAGCACTGCATGGTTTATGAAGTGCCATTAATTTCATTCTTTCATTGGGCCCATCAGTGTTATGAGATAGAGCAGGTATTTCCATGTGAAATTCAGAAAATAAGAAGACTTTTCCTTAGATCCAAGGGAAGACAAGAGGGAGGTCAAGACTAAAATCTATTTCAAGTTTTTTTCTCATTGTGTCACATACCTACATAAAGACAATGAAGACAATCCTTGACTCCTGAATCTTTCTTTCATAGTGCGTGGATATATAAAAACACTCATTTAGCTGACTAGACCAAATAGTGTAAGAAGTTTATGCTTTGCTAATCTAATAGCAATTTGTTCAAAACTCAATGTTCTAATGTTTTTAAACAAATAATACTTTGAGATGAAGTAAAGCTTTTTGATTGATGATTCAATTAATTTACCTTCTCTTAGTCTTCAGATTGATATTATAATGTCTTAAATGTCACAGAGGAATTTCCTAGAATTTGATCTATTTTAACTGACAATTACTTTCCTAAAATATATTCTGAAAGAAATAAAACAAAGAAATGAAACCCCAAGAATTCTACATTGGAATTCACTTCTCATTTTTTTTAGAACTCAGGAAATTAATAATAATAATAAAATAATAAAATACTGTTCTAAATAATGGGGAAGTCATTTTAAAGAAAACACAAATGATTGCTTTATGGGACCCAGTTCTGGTTAAATGTTAATCTAGACTTTTAATGCAACTCGAACACAAGAGTAGTGCCATGACAGGGAGAGTCTGGAGCCAGGTTACCTATGTATAACCCTCCACTCACCACTCACCTAAGTCACCTCCCCCAGTCTGAACTTCCTCTTCACTCAACTGAGAAGCACCCACCCCAAAGAGTTGTGTATATTAAATGAATTCATACATTTAAATGGCTGGAGCACAGCCCCGCATATTATAAATGCCCACTGAAGGGAAGACATAAACAAACATCATTGTCTGCCTCCTTTGGAAATGCCTCAGTGACCCATTGCTCAGTGAGGCTCAGAAGGACTTTAGGAATGAGTGTCTGCTGCATCCTAAGTATAGACTGAAGGTGGCTGTGCCCCATCAGAGTTCTATGCCAGGCTGCTGTTTTCTTTCAGCTCAGGAAATTCTAAGGAAGTACCAAGGTTAAGGATAACATCAAGAGTATAAATGGGAGAAATAGTTCACTCAGAAACATATTTTGGCTTTTGGAATCCCAGAGGCAAACTTGAATGGAATCCCTCTAGAACTCCACAAAGGAAGACTGGGATTGTAACAGATCATCAGGCTCAATCCAGTTTAAATACATTTTCCCAAAGCATTTTGATATCTCCAAGCCTTCCAAGGTGGACAAGAAACTGTGCTAACTGCTATAAACAACAATAATAACAAACTCGGACATATCTCTGGATTAGGTTTTTCTGGTGAATGGCTACTAATTCATGTAACAGGAAATTTGGTGCCTCTTGGTACATGCTACTTCAGTCCTGTTTCAGACCATAGCATGGGTTAGCTGTGTCTACAA
This sequence comes from Eonycteris spelaea, assembly GCA_003508835.1. Lineage (NCBI taxonomy): Eukaryota > Metazoa > Chordata > Mammalia > Chiroptera > Pteropodidae > Eonycteris > Eonycteris spelaea. Next base: position 1,969,372 of record PUFA01000127.1, on the reverse strand, counting down.
CAAGAGGATCAGAATTTGGCTCTGGATGCCCTGGGAAAGCAGGGGAAGACCGAGCATGACCATCTGGAGGTAGAGGGCACATTCTATAGAGATATCTACAAATTGTGGTGCTTCCTTGATCACAAAGATGGATGTGTTAGCCAGCACTGGCCTCACCGTGTATGTGTTGAAGGAACGTGCCAACTTCACACTAAGGGAATGGCCTGAGTGCTTCTGTCCTATGCTCATCAATGTCAGACCTGAGAAGTAAGAAGACTCTTAGCTAAGAATACAGAGGGTTGCTGTTGTTTTTCCTACCTTTTTCACTCCAATGGAGAAAGAAGTTTTACACAGCAATTAAGTTCCCATATACTTACTTGTGGGACCAGTTAACTTTTAGATCATCCAGGTAGTAAGTAACAAAAGAATACAGCCGGATGCCTTCGGCTGTGCTCTGGATTTTCAGGTCTGTAGCAGACAAAGCTGAAAGAAGAAAAGAGCATATTTCACACACCTGTAAGCCCATCCAGGAGAAAAATGAAGCACTGTCATGGCAGAACATTTTAACTTACCTATTTTTTTACATACTTCAGTCATCAGTTCTTTAAAGGCTGTAGATAGAGATTCACAGATAAAACTTTAGCATAAAAATGCTCAGTGTAAGGCCAAATCTCAAAACTATTAGTCAGCATTGTGCTCTCAAAAATATCTAACAAACAAAAACTCATAAATACAAACAACAGTATGGTGGTTATGAGAAAAAGGGGTAGGGGGTAGGGAGAAAAGGGTAAATTAGGGTATCAAACATACGTGATGAAAGTAGATTTGACTTTGGGTGGTGAACACGCACTGCAATATACGATGATATATTATAGAATTCTACACTTGAAACCTATATAATTTTATGAACTCATCAATGTTACCCCAATAAATTTAATAAAATTAAATAAGTAAATAAATGTCTGGTGAGGGGTATGTGTCACAAGGTGAGTTTTCTGACAAATCGATAATAAGTGCTCTTGGAGAGGACAACTCAATTATAATCAAGTTTTAAAATATTCTTGCTTTTATTTTGATATTCTTTCCTCTAATTCTTAATAACTGTTACTATATTTACATTCTAGAGAAAGAGCCACAATGAGATTTCCAGGAAGGTCCTTGGCTTTAAGATTCTCTTAAGTCCCAGGAAGCCTTAGTTTACATTAGAGGAAGTTTTCATATCGGTGTCATCAATTCATAATGAATTAATCATTTAGTAACCTGATATTTCAGTCTAATAATGCTTTTTGCCAATAAACACAAGTTGTTTTGCCTCTACCAAGAATCAGGAAGGTGAAATCAGACTTCTGCTTTTTGTTAGCAATATTGTTAAAGATACTGTTCAGGAACAAAATTGGAAGTTTGGGGGTCATATACAAGTCTTTGTTATCATGATATATTTATCCTTAGTAGTCTCTGAAAAATGGAAATTGCTTTCCTGCTCTGCTAATATTGAGAGGTTTCAGGTTTCATATATAAATCTTTCTTGCCACCTTTTATTTTTTTTATTTATTTGTTTGTTTATTTATTTATTTATTTTAAGTTCATTGGGGTAACATTGGTTAATACAATTATATACATTTCAGGTGTACATTATAATTTGATATCTATATATTCTATTATGTGATTACCACCCGGAGTCTAGTTTCCTTCATCTACCATATATCTGATCCCGTTTACCCACTTCCCCCTCCCCAACCCCCTATACTTGACCCCCTTTATCCTGTCTACCTCTTCTCCTCCCCCACCCCCTACCCTCTGGTAACCACTAGTGCATTGTCCAAGTCCCTGAGTCTCTGTTTGTCCTGTTCATTTGTTGCTTTTAGGTTTATATCACATATGGGTGATATCATGTGATTTTCAATTTTTTCTGTCTGGCTTATTTCGCTTAGCAATATTATCTCAAGGTCCATCCAGGTTGTTGCAAATGGCAGTATTTCATCTCTTCTTATGGCTGAGTAATATTCCATTGTATATATGTACCACAGCTTCTTTAGCCAATCATCTGTGGTAGAACACTTCGGTTACTTCCATGTTCTGGCCACTATGAATAGTGGTGCCATGAACATCGGTGTGCAAATATCTTTTTGGATATTGGTTTTCAAGTTTTGGGGATAAATGCCCAGTAGAGGGATTGCTGTTCATATGGTAGATCAATTCTTAATTTTTTGAGGAATTTCCATACTGTTTTCCACAGTGTCTTGCCACCTTTTAAGTGTGTATTCTTAAAATCTGCTTTTCATAGTAGGTTTTGATCCTGTAACATTTTTTATAGGGTTGAAACAAAAACGATGATTTATATTGAAAACAGACCCCTAGTGGACTGTGGACTATAAATTCTTTGAGGAGCAAAAGTACACTTCTGATTTCTAGGAAAATTAAAAGCGAAGTATTTTTTAATATAACAGTAGTTCACTCTGTTGGAATTTCAATGAAAACAAAATCTGCGGACAAAAACATCAGCATGACTTCAACCATCAGCTCAGCCTAACTCATAATTCTGGTAACCATATACAACACACAAAACAGACCCCAGAAGTTGATGGACTGACCTTCATCCACCAGCTTCAATCTGCTCTTATCTTTTCCTCTGTCATCTTTCAGGATAACTTCATAAATCCCAGAATCTTTCTTGGAAAACTAAGGGAGGGATAGATATACTGCATTGCAGCTTATTGTAGCTTCAGAGTTTGGTGTTTGCATTTTTAGAGCCCTGTGATTTATGGAATTGCCATCAAACCACACACACTAAACAAGCATATGGCCATGTCAGCAACGAACAATTCACAGATGAACCTATCCATTATAATTTGACCAGCTAGCAGTCCTGATTTTTCATACTCTATGGCTATAATTGATTTGAGGCTTAAAGTCCTTTATCCTTCATCCTACCTTCATATTAAAAACTAATGATCACATATTTTTGAAAGATATGCTCTTTCAGACAAAAAGGAGATAAAAATCTATACTTAATACTATGTCTGATTGTCTCTGTACTTTTAAGAAACAAGTTGTCATGAGGCTTAAGAGAAAATGAAGCAGGATCCAGTTAACTGTCCTGTCACTTATCTATCTATGAAACAGTAGCTCAGAGAGGCAAGAGTTGTAGTGTCAACCATTGGTTTGACATGTGACAAATCCATGCATATCACAAGGTGAGAGAAGCTTTTGTGTTCCCACAGCTTGCTTTTTAGGTTAAGTCAAGGCAGGGATCTTTAAAACAGTTAGAGATAAGATATTACAAATGCCTGGGGCAAAGGAATACAGAATATAATCTCTGTTTTGGCAGAGAAAGTAGGGTATAGAACTAATATATTACATTTCACATTTATGGTCACCTACCTCTGTTATAAGCAGCGTGCATATACCATCCTTAAAGTCATGCTTTTCATCCACCGATATCTCTCTCTCATCTTTATACCACACAATAAGAGTCTCCTTCTTAATGTTTGCCACCTAGAAGAAAAAACATAACTACAATTCTTGAAAAAAGGGACTGCTACTTTTATGAAACTAAATAGTTCTTAATGTAACGTTAGATAGAAGAAAATGGCACTAAGAGTCAGAAGATGCTACAGGAATCAATTGAAACCTATTTTAATTGATAAAGAGTTTAGAATAAAGTAGACAAAATGAATACACTAAATCAATAGCATCTCTACTTCAAGCAGTAAAAATTAACTTTAAAATTATCACGTGGACCAGAAAGGAGAGACTAGATACATAAATGCTAACATACAGACTTAAAACAAAAATCTGAAAACTATAGAAGACAAATCTGTATCATATGATAAAACAAATGGCTTCATCAAGGGAACAGAATGAGTAAGCCCCAAAATATATCTAAATATTTTTTAAAAGATAAATGAAGCTTTGTAAATAAATGTGGAGGAAGAATATGTTAAAAACAATTTTTATTTAAAAATTTTTTCCAATTTTGAGATATAATTAAGATATAATCTATAAGTTTAAGATGTACAACAATGATTTAATATATGTATATATATAGTGAAATTATTTCCACAGTAAGTTTTGCTAATATTCTTTAAGTATGGTTTAATAAATTAATTGCTTATCAATTTTAAGGAAACTCATTTAAATCCTACATGCACACATTATATCATATCATAAATTTCAAATGGACCATTAAAGGGATCTTGAACTTTATCTACGATATTTGATTTTTTTACAAAGAAGAGTATATTCATATATTTCTTGTGTAATTAAAACTGTACAAAAAAACAGACTTCATACAAATCAAGAAAACAATCCCTAAGACCCCACTGAACAACACAATTTCCCATAGAGGAAATAGAACTAGAAACAAATAGATGAAAAAAATGTTTAATCTCATTAAAAACAAAGATAGGAAATTGCTGAACTTCCATGGAAAAAAATGTAGTTGGAATGATTCTGGAATAGGTGTAGCATTTAGAATGTAGATTTGGCCTAAAACAAAGACAATGTGAGATTCTTCTGAGATTAATAATTTAAAAGGAGTGGTAATGGTGGTGGGAATGAACAGGTGGAACAGGAGGATTTTTTAGGGCAGGGAAAATACTCTTTATGAGACTATAATGATGTACACATGTCATTATACATTTGTCCACACCCAGAGAATGTACAATGCTGAGTGTGAACCCTGAGTGTAAACTATGGACTTTGGGTGATTATGACGTATCAGTGTGGGTTCATCAATTGTAACAAATGTACCACTCTGGTGGGGGGAGTTGTTAATGGGCGAGGCTGTGCATGTTTGGGGACAGGGTACATGGGAAATCTCTGTAACTTCCCTTCAATTTTCTGTGAACCTAAAACTGCTCTAAAAAAGAGTCTTATTAAAACAAAAAGAATAATAGTCTGTTCTTATTACTAGAGTGTGGGTAATAAATAGTAATGATCATGTTGCTTTCACATATTTTTATGTTGTTTTATTCAAATGTTTCTTACTAACCAAGGATTATAGTAACATTCAACAGTAAGGATGTGTCACTTATCATTTGGTTCAAATGGGGGGATGAAAAGTTGATCTTCTCATATTCTATTTTATCTTCATTTCCATTGTATCTAATATTTAAAAATTATCTACTTTTTACCTTGCATTTTAATAGTACATTACATTCACCAGTCACTTCCCAGCTCAAATACTCAGCAAAATGCGGACCTATAAAATATTAATGACAACAGCAATTACTCTATTAGTCGTGAATGCAAAATCAAAGTTCATTCTTAAATTCTAACATGATTTATATTTAAAGTAAAATTTTTAAAATTCAAGATTTAGTTTTTAAATATTTTAAATGGATACATATTTAATACTAAATATTTCCAATTATTTTGATTTGTAGGGTATTAACATAAGCAATAATATTCATTTTAAATAATTTTGGAATATTTAGTTCAAGAAACTGAAGCTTTCTCTTTACTCACTGATATTCTTACCTTGTTTCCTGATCCATTCATGCCGCTGGAATTCGGCTTCTTTCTGCAGCTTTTTATAAACTAAAAGTTAAAAAACGAGAAAGTATGAAATTGAATGGGGTGTTATAAATGCACATGCTAGTCACTGCACTAAGTGATTTATATTCATTTATTATAAAACTCATACATTATGATCACTCTATTCATTTTTAGTCTTCATAGATGAGGAAATCAGCTTAGGAAGGTTAAGTAGTTTGTTCAAGGTCATGAGGCTAGGAGATAGTAAAATAGCATGGGATATTGCAAATGTAGAGATCTGGCCAGTCTTTCCATTGCTGCCACATTTTAAATCTTGGTGGTTTCCACAGTGTCTTATGGCAGCTGACATACAATATAGTTTTAATGTATGATTAATTATTTTGGCATAGACTACTTTTGCATATTTTTCTTCTTAATTTAAGTAATTTAAAGTAAGTACACATTATAAGATAGTGTCACAGTTTATTCCTGAGACACACATACAATCTCGGTTGTATTGCACTCTCCTTCACTAGAGAATTTTAGTAGTAAATACTTGTTTATATATGAGATAGCTTATGTGCAATCTTGCCTGTAGGTCAGGGATAAATTTAGTGTCCTTTTCAATTAACTTTCATTTCTATGAAATGAAACACTATGGAAAGTAGTAACTGAGACTTGTATTTCAAACATGGGAATCCAGTCAATAAACAATTCCTACTACCTTCCATATGACCACTTTTGTACCATGGGGTATTTACACCAAAGGGAGCAGCAAAGTCTTCCAGTTAATGTTCCACAGAATTCTCACCATCTCCAATGAGAACAAGAGTAGAATGGCCAGTTGCTCTTCCGTCTTGAAGCTGGAAAGTATATGTTCCCTCATCATCGTCCTGTAGCTTTTCCATGAACATTTCAATTATACCAGTGTTTCGGTCAATATGCATCTTATATTTCTTCAATGTGAAAAAGAAAACAAAGGAAATCAATGAGGGAGATATGATGACAATAGCCTGATAAAATAAACACAAACTCTAAAGAATCATTATTTTAATTTCTTGTTAACATTTTTTTAGATGTGCAAAGGTTTCAAAATCTTATATCCAGGAAAAGGAAAATGTTATATAGGATACATGACCTTGACCAGAATTAATTACTGAAAAGTCTGAAATTTAAAATTTAAATAGAAACAAAGTTTTGTTATCCCAAGTCAAAATGTTATCAAAAAGTTGTCTTCAGATTCCCATTTTACCTTCCAGATTACATTGGTTTTAATTAGCAGAATAATTCAAAGCTATAGGTAGCATAAAAGAAGTGGTTGTCTCCTTCATTGCTATATCCCTAGCATCTAGCACATGCATGGTATAGAGCAGGAAGTTAATAAATATCTGCTGAATTAATATGTGAATAAAAATGCTTCCAAAGCATTTGAAGTCCATATACTCCTAATGAACTCAAATTGCCCTATTAGACTGTGCTTATTTTATCATATTGCTGAGGCAACATTTTTTTTCCTATGTAAAGATAAATTTTAGTTCTTGGGCATACAAGCAAAAGTTCCATAATGGATTTGAATTAACAACGTTTTCCTATAACATGTCACAGAATGAAGGCTCAGGTCTGAGATCAGCTCTATGATGCAATTCAGGCCCCAGAACCTCCCCTTTGGGAAGCCAGTCTCCAATGAAGGGCACATGTTTGCTTAGCTATTCCCTCCCTTACCTTGTTTCCTTTACCCTCTTCTCCTGAGAGTACTCCCTCATAAATCACTTAAGGAGAAATTCTATCTCCTAGGAAACCTGACTCAAGACAATAATTTCCACCCAATGAAATAGTATGACTAGAGCAAATTGAAAAGAAAATGAACAATTCTTCAAGTTCAGAGTGTATGCAAGTGCATGCAGCAACATGCAAGCGTGTGTAATGCATGAAGGGGAGTGGATCTACGCAACATGTGCATGAGTGTTCTCTTAATGGCTGTGGCGGCAGGGACTGATGCCAACAATGTTTTCCTTCCTCTTTGCTGGCCAGGTGATGATTACAGCAGTTGATGAGAACATTTTGAAAATAGGGATGACATGGACCACAGTAGACCCACATACGACTTATTTTGGATCTACACACAGTTACTATATGAGTTGAAAAGGTGAAAATTCATTCTCTCCTCAGTAATAAGTCCTCGGATGTTTTAAAAACATCTCAATAAAAGGAAAACAGGTTGTTAATAATGGCCACAAACCACACCTCTCCCCTGTCTTTTGGGTCCCCTGTTTACACCTGTGATAGTACAGGTGAGAGCCAGGGGCTGTAAAACCAAAGTTCTTCAGTCCCACCAGGCACTGGCCCAATTCTGGCTGTAGTGATGTCGGAGGAGGCCAAATGAAGCACAGATGTTGTAACTCTATCAATAGAAACTATGTTTACATCAAAAGCAAAAAAGTAGATAATGATATACACTATCACCTATGCAAATAAGGTACAAACATACATATACACACAGAAGTGTAGAAATGACAAAAAGTGTACATCAATATGTACATCAAAAAGTCATAAGAATTTTTGATTTGCTCTGTCTGTGTTTTAAAGTTTTTTACACTAAGGATATATTGCATTTTTAACTAGCGAAACAATGGAGATATTTTTACTGCATTTTTTTCTGAGCTAATATGGACTAATAGAGGCCATTTCCTCCATATGAAGAACCAAGTCCCTGCAGGGGTTTCTGATGTGAGTATGAGTTCAGGTCAGAGTGTCAGCTCCTTTGCCTTCTCAAGGGAGCAGCTCTACTTTCATAGGTGACCACACTTCCCAATTTGCCTGGAACAGTCTTGGTTTATGACTATTGTCCTGAAAAAATCGTTGTCCCAGTTTGGATAGTATTAAACAATCAATCTATATTTTTCTCTACATGTTTTATATGTGAACTTTAAATTCCCCTATTCCATGTCGAGTGATTTTTATAGCAACTTACCTACATTCTAATAAGCTCCCCCAGCACATTCTGTAATGATATGTTTAGAAATCTAAAAAATGTAAAACTTACCGGCCCTTCAAAAATTTCCTTGTCGTTAAATATATAGTTGACTTTGGCATTACCAGATAGTTTCTCAGCTTGCATCCAAAACCGGACCTGGCCTTTCTCCAAAATTTCAACTGCCAACTCTGATTTAACTGGGACAGCTATGAAAAATTTAAAAGTCAAAATTTATATGTGGATTTTTGATTATGTAGGGCTCAGCATACCTAACCCCCACATTGCTCAAGGGCCAATTGTATATTGATAACCATTGTCTTGATTCAGATCTTTCTGACAAGTGAAAAAACACTCAGTGGAAATGATTATGTAGCACCGTGCTTCTTGCAAAGCCTGGAGGCACAGTGAATGCTGTAAGGAAAGCATGCTATTGAGGGACTGAAGACCTGGGTTCTAACTCTGACTGTCACTTTGGACAAGTCAGTCACCTTTTCAGAGTCATAGATGTCTCTGACTGTGAAGATGAGGAAGATAAACTTACCTTCAGGGGTCCCTCAGCTACTTTCTTTGACTCTACCATGGCTTTGGTTAGGTTTATTTAAGGACAATAGCAAAGTGTGATGAAAAGAGTCTTGGACTAGCATCAGGAGAGCTGCAGCCTAGTCCAACACTGGCTACTAGCAAACTTTGTAATATTAGGCAGATCACTTCTCATATCTGGGTCTCATTTAACTAATTTATAAATTAATGGAAGGGAATTGAATGTCCTAATTGACCAAAATATTTTCTGGTACCAACATTTTATGATCTTAATTACTCAAGATATTTGGAAAGAAGTTAAATTTAACTTTTCCCAACCACTTAACTCACTTTGAAGGTTTTTAAAAATGTTTTAAAAAATGAATTTTGAAAAAATTATTTTTGACTATGTACACAAGATGAACTAACTTGTCATTTAAACCCTACCTGTCACAATGGTATACCAGTTCATTTAAGTTCTCAGACCAAGCAAAATTTTTCAGAGGCAAATAAGTGAGTCATGATCAAGAAGCTATATTAAAATATACCATGGCTTATCTCACAAAGAAAGTGAAGGAACTACACGGTATCTCGGATTTACACCCGTACCACTTAAGCTGAAATTTTAAAAGTTGGCTGACATTTCTCAAAATAGCTTTCTAAATTTCATTTTCCCCCCTAAATTTCTTGTAACTTGAAAATATTCTCCACAAAGGCTCCTCCAACAACGGTTCAGTATCAAAGGTGGTCCAGGGCATACTTTGTGGAAAAGCATGGTTGTTTCCAAAGTTGAGTAGTCCTTCACTACTTTTAGGGGAAATCATCACCCATTGCTTTCTCTAAAGTGTTCTGAAACTTATCTCAAAATTTTAGCAAATACTACATTTTAAATTATAAGTTTCCCAAACTTGTACCAAATGCACACAAATGGTTCTTTGTGATTATCCGAAAATTACCCTTTTCAATTTTAAGGGATAACTTTCATTTGCACTAATCCATATTCACTGTAAAACTCAGTTATGGTGTTGTTCCAACGCAGAGCTAAAAGGAGGCTCAGATATCATCTACTGACAAGTGTCCCATGATGGACAGAAGATGGGCTCTGATGACACACCATGATCTTAGACAGTTATCTCCTCCAGAAATGTGCTCCGCAGCTGCTAATATGGATATTATCTGCTTCACAAGGCCATCAACAGGAGCGGGCATAGTACCAGAATACATGAAGACACTGTGTGATAATGATCAGTGCTCAAAAAGGGTTAATTTTCTCCCCCACCCCTAATTTTACTAACAAAACTGAGCCCCAGGAAAGGTTAGTAAGAAATCTGGGTAGCAGAGCTGAGACCACGGTTATTCTTTCTATTCTGTGTTCCTTATGGTCCCAACTGTACTCTCTGAAGAACGCTAGTGGTTTTCCAGTGTGAGCACGTCTAAGTAAAGCAGATCGTGGACAGATCCCAGGGTGATGAGGGCAGAGGCTAAGTGTTTTCTCTACAGGATGCTCCTGCTTTCTACAAGTCTTGGTGGGGAGCAGAAAGAGGAAACTCTCCTGGAAAAGTCTGAAGACCTCATTCCGGGGAATCTAATACCTGAGTGATGTGGTTATCTAAGGGCACAGAATGGTGGTAGAGGTGGAGGGGCATGTCTTCCTGGAAGCTTCTAGCTCCCTTAATGTTCACTGCCCTCTCTGAGTAATAGGGACATTGTCTGGAGAATGCTAGCGACTGGGAATCACCACAGAGGGCATGGTGGCAAACAGCAGGTGTACACACAAAACAACCGATGTCCTGCTTAGTGTCGGCTCACCTGGGCTTAACCCCAGGTACCAGCTGTGCACACCTGGTCTAGGTACTTAACCTCTCTGGGCCTCATGTTCTTCATCTTTAAAACTAAATCACCATAGTACCAACCCTTTTAAGGTCATTGTGGATGTTTAAGTGATGCATTCTATTTCAGCGCCCTATAAATAGCCTGGCATATAATAAGTACTCTATAAATTTGGCTATTAATATTTTGGTACCTCTTTCTTTCTCCAGTTGCTCCAACCACACCTTACAATTATCACTTATAAAATATAATATATTGACACCTAAGGAGACATACAAAATTGATATAAACTATATATATATAATGTGCTTATTGTATCTGCACATGTAGAGTATATGTACACAAGTGGGATAATAACAAATGTCTAAAAATGAAGATATATTATGTAGGATGTTGATAATACCAAAGTATACTTCCTACCATTCCCCTCACCCCCAAAGACTTAGGTCTTGAGAGAATATTAAATATATTCAAATAAGCTACCTCTCTGCACTGCACTTTGCTATCAATACTGGCAAGACAAATTAGGTTGTTTTCTATTTTTAGCTTTATATATTTTATTTTTTCTTTCTTCTCAGCCCTAAATTTCCTTAGGCTTTTTCTCTTGTAGTTAATTTGCTATAAAAAATATCCTTTATTTATAGTTCTAAGGCATATGTTTACTGGTTTTCAAAATATTTTTGAAAACAGCTTAAAATAGGAGAATTTACTGTGCCAAAGGATAAAGGAACACCATACTCTTTACTACAATCTGTAAGAAATGAGATGATTTAAACCTTATAAAACCTCAAGAAAACAACTTATATGTCAACATTTGCTAAGAAGAAGTGGGCATATTGAGAAATTAGATATACTGCTTTGACTCTATCATCATATCTCTGCAAATATTCATGTAGTGACCTGGCTGATCCAATAGTAGTGGGGAAAAGAAAAGTGCTAGAGCTGTAATATTTAAAATGCTGCTTCAGTGGAATAATGTAAACTCCTTTAGGTTGGATTTGATACTTGCATGTCAGATTTTTTAACACATTCTCAAGTTCTCTCCCTGTATCTACCCAAATGCCACACCAAGTCTGTAATAAAAGGGTGTGCCTGAGTTTTCTACTACCTTCTCTCCTAGAATCAATAGAGTGCTTATGCCTCTTCAAAATAAATTATCTCAGCATAAATGACAGTGATATCAGGCAATTACTATTTCTGAGTCCATATGATAATTGAACTTCAAGGAGGCTCAGGCACCTCCAATTTAATAGTAACATCACATTTTCTCTCATCTCCATTCCTTAAGCTAAATGTGAATGTTATTTATTTGGATTAGCTATTACCTAGACACATTGTCAATGTTTACTGCCTGACTGACTAGATTGGTGGATGCTGCTGTGTTTTTCCATCTATCAATGTTTGAGAGTAGACAGTGCAGACACTAATGGGGCCCGCCTATCTATTTGGGCGCTGGCTGTGTTCAACACAGTGACCCTCTCCTCCATGCCCTACTTCACAGGCCTGGGAACATAAAGGGAGGGCATCCTGTGAAGTTTGCAGACAGCTCTTCTGCAAGCTTTTCTATGATTACTGCTCTGTTTCAGTTAATATTTACATTTTTTTCTGAAGCGTTAAGGATAAACCAATACCATATTTATGATTTCTTATAGCATCTCTATATGGCAGGTGCTATTAACTATTACAACAGCCATTTCTTAAAAAAAAAAAAAATCCCAAGGCACCGGGAAGTTGAAATGATGTGCCCAGATTCACAAGTAGTTCCAAACTATAGAACACAGGAAGTCCAGGCCAAACCTCTGCCTTCCATACAATTTAAAATATATGCATAACTGTTAAGATAGCACTCATGGTACTACTTTTCCATTTTTATGGTGAATAAGCATAGAGATGAGAAATAGTTCTCCCCTAGAATTCAGAAAGTCTGCATCCTACATCCACACCCATAGGACCCCTTGAGCTGCTTTGCTAAACAAAGTTGGTTTTGAGAATGTTACAGCTGAGGCCAAGAGTCATCAACAGTCTCATGATCAGACAACCATTCCTTAGGAATGGAAGAGAGGTCAGGTAATTGGTTTTAGAACAGTGTTTGTATATTGTTAAATCACAGGCTCTATTTAGTATTTTGGGAAAGCTATAGACTCTCTCCCTCGGAAAATGCACACATACAAACATACAAAGTTTTGCCTGTAGTCTGGGGTCAGGCATAGTTTCATGGGTTATTGAAACTCCTATATTAGTGAAGAAGTTATATTTTAGGGATTAATGAGCAAAAAAAAATTCTTCATTTAAAAGAATGAGTTTGCTACCACTTTCTATTTGTTTTTTCAAACTCCAGGACATAACATTCTGGGTAATCCACTACTTTGGCCAATAGATACCAATGACAAGAGATATTATCAAGCCAGTAGAACTTTCCAACTGTCATTTCAGACTTCTTTCTCTTCTTTTATGTGTCAGCTGTGAATTTTAATTGTTATGTGGAAAGTGCTTTATTGGAGGGTTTGCAGATAGTTCAGAGAAATTCTTTTTCTGACCAATGTATCTTTACCTTATTTTCCAGGAGTTTAAAATGGCAGATAATGTCTATTTAGAAGTATGATTCTTCTATTAAGTGCTAACATTAAATTGCTTAGGAAGAGATTAGTTTCCCTAAAACACATAGGAATCAATGTTCCAGAAGATAGATATATATGCATGACTCTAAAACATGTAGGCAAAACATAATTACTCAGCTGTTACACCAATGTAATCTGTCCCTTCTCTATGAAATAGAGCATAAAATATAGTTTCTATGTTAGTGTCCTTTGTTATCTCTTGAGAATAATGGTAATGATAAAGGCAGCACTTCTAGAAAGTACATCTGTAGCTGCCAATGTATGTTCCATTATATGTTCTCAAGATTGTTTTCTCTTAATCTTGTCAGAGTTGTCATCTGCACTGTTCCAGAAGTTGCCACACAGTAGAATTGCTCAACTCTGTAAAAGATCATGAACACTTACTTGGAAACTTGTGTTCTTGGCTGAGAGCAAGTAAACGTTTCAACTCTGTAGGGAGGAAAAGAGAATAATTAATCCTAAATTACTGAAATAAAAGTCATTTGATCTTAGAGAATCATTGAAAAATCAAAGCAGCTTAGGAATAAGACTTGTGAATGAATTGATTTTAAACTTACCTTCCTCATCTATCAAGTAGCTTGATGCTATTCCATCAGTATCTGTTACATCGCAGGAGTAAATGCCCAAGTCTTCCATCCCAAGGTCTTGGAAGGTCATTTTCGTTCTTCAGAACAGAATATTTTTTTATAAGAAATGAGGCTAGGTATTTGCACATGCTACTCCCTTCATTTGGAGCACTTGTTCCTGTCCCTCTTGCTGACCTAAAGCCTACTCATACTTGCTATTTTCTGGGAAGTTTGTCCTGACCTCTTCCTACGGGGTGATGGTAATGGAAGAGGGGAGCTGGTACAAGTCTCTCATTCCCAAGTGATGTTGCATATCAATACAAAACCCAAATAAAGATATATTTAACTGATCAGCCCTTGCTGGGGAGTCTGAAAAATTTTTTCATTATAGAGCAGAATCTGCTATTGGTAATTCCAATGTCTTTCTTATGTCACACACTGCAATTCTCTTTTAAGGTTAGCAAACTGCATTGGTATTGCCTATATCATTATCTATAAGACAAAGGCACTTTGTGCCTTTAGGGATGAGATCTGTTTTTGTTTACTGTTGTATCCTCCAACATTCGATGCCTTCTGGGCACATAATATGTACTTAATAAATATTTATAAAATGAATAAATTAATCAGTCAATGGTCTAGTTCACTGTGTTTTCTAGCTTTAGTGAGTCATATGGCTTGTCAGTGTCTAAGACTAGCCAAATATTTAAATGTTAGTCAAATGCACAAATCTGGAACAAAAATGTATAGCTTGATTGTCTTTTCTTTGACCAATTTATGTTTTACTTCAAGGACTTTACAGCATAGTGACAGCAAAATGTCTCTTAATTATATTCAGCATTTTCTCCAACAAAATTACTATTTCTATCTTTTATTGTTAATATATATTGGGCTCCTTTGGAATAGGAATAATACTTAAGAATATTTTGTTTTAACGAAGATAATCCAATATGGTTGGTACTGTAAAGATCTAAAACTTGATAAGTTAGGCAAAGTAAAAAGAAAACTCAGAATCTTGGGACTTAAAGTAAGTAATAGATCATAAAATTATTCCCCTTCACTATCTCCCATTTTTCAGAAAAAGAAATCTGAGGTTCATGGAAGTTAAGAACTGCCCCAGGTCACGCAGCCAGCTTCTGGTAGACCTGGGACTGGAACTCCTCTATCTTGTGCTTCCCATAGAGAGTTCTTTCTACTGCTTTACTGTGTTACTCATAAGTGGTGATGAAAAAGGAAGAACAGATTATACCTAAGCTATTCAATTTACCATAAGTTGAATCGGCAAGTAGCAAGTTTTTCCTTGTTCTCTCCCCATAAGTATCTTCACCATTACTTTAAGATTTTGAAATTTTGTAGAATGAGAATAATTTTTAAAGCTTACTTTTATATTAATCAAAGCTTTTCTAACATTATGAGATAGCACTTGAAATGGAATAATGTAAAAAGTACTTATATTATTACTTTTTAAGATTTATACTGGTTATTACTTTTTATATTATCAGATATAAAATACTTGTGATTCATCCCTTATATCAAGTATTTCAAATGGAAAGCAAAAAGCTTACTTCATCCTCCTATCCTAAAAAGGAAATCAATGATTATTATTGAAACAATCCATACTTGTTGCCTTTGCTTTCAATTGCTAAACGTGGAGAATCCTCAGTGGATACATAATCTTTGGACCAGGTGAACTCAGAATTTGGAGCCATCTGATCACATTCGAAGTTCAAGGAAATGATTCCATCATCATCCACACTTACAACAAGCTCTTTAGTTCCTAGAAGAAAAGAAAAGGCACTGATATTTTCTGGTAAAAATTAACCAAGTAAGAATTTCTTGTTTGGGGATCCTTTACTTTGGCCTTAAAGCAGGGCCTTGAACTTGTGTAAGGGAAAAATCCAAGCTGCTCACTATGACTGACAATCCTGCTCTATAATTCAACTTTTATACTGCAATATGGAATTACATAAGTGTGCCATGTTTCTTAGGTAGAGCCAACATCACGAAAAGTATTGTTTGGCCAGGACTGAATAAAAATTAGCTGACATGACTGAAGGCTCAGTTATGAGAGTAGGCAGATCAAAAATAAGGGGGAAAAGGCAGCCTTAGACAAAAGGAAAGGACCTAATTCACGACTTTGCTTTAAGAACACATATATCCAACTAGCCATCAGTCAAAGATAGGTAAGAGATAAAGAAACCAAAGGGAAACTTGAAGGGAGAAAGTATAGGTGATAAGAATTGCCTATATTCACATGTTAAATTTGTAAAATTTAAGAATGGAGAAATATTATTAAAACTTATTCTGCTTACCAAACAACTGTAAATAAATCTAAAGATGTCCCTCTAGATTAGAACAACAGAATCCTAGAAATGACTGTTCTTGAACTATATGGAATTTAAATGGAAATTAATTTCAAGAGATTCAAGTATTCAAGCAGATTGTGTTTAGATTTTAAAAGAAAACAATTTTGTTAATGTTTTGAGTTCTTTTATTTTTGAGCATAAAAAATGGCACTTGCCTCTAATGTAGTGATTCAAAGAAAGTTTGCACAGCATGAAATTGTTCATATCTATACTAAAATTTCAGTCTGAAAGAAAAATCTCTCCAATGATGAGCATTGAATTAGCAATATAAACTTGGTTTGCTTCCATATATTAAGAAAATTATATTTCATCTCAAAAAGGTACAGATTAATTTTTTAAAAGCATAAAAATTTTCTAATAGATACTTCCCAAGGGATTAAAGTTTTTCTCTCTAGATTGTATTGTAAGAAGCAAATATCCTGGCCTACTGTCCAGTAAAACTTATCAGGGGAGAAAATTGCAAAACTTCTCTCAGAAGAAGACCAAAAGAACATGAGTGCCCAAACAGTGAGCAGTGTCACTCACTGGAGGATTCCATAGACCCTCACTTGGAATCGATCTATATTTAGTTTTAGATGATCCTATTTGGTTAGTTTCTCTCAGTAGATTAAACTACAAAAAGAGAGGGACGTAAGAAGCTACTACTAGCAGGAAACCAAGAATAAGAAAAATGACAGCAGAAGAGGAGGCAGAAAACTAAAAAGCAGACCCAGAGACATTATTTTATAGAGGGACAAATGGCTCCTCATCCCATGAGACATTACTATATTGTAATACTGTACAATAAATAAGGTTGATGCTTATGACTCTGAGTCAAACAGAAAAAGGTAAATAAGGTTAAGCATACTGCATCTGAGAAGGCTGAAAAGTATATACTGTGGTGTGTATTCTATTTTATGAGAATTTTCATGAGAGTTTTAAAAGGAAAATTTGAAGTATTGATGCTTTAGCAGTAAATTCTGAGGTACAGAACAATAATTTAACACAGGTTTCTAAAAGGCCAGATTTGGTCCCAAACCTATGCAGGGAAAACTCTGCTTAGTTGCTGTTTCTAATGCCTCAGTTACAAAAAGAATGTAGAGCTATCTCATTGAATTATTCTGGAAAATTAATTCTTGTAAAGTACTTGGAAATCTTTTGTGAAAATATGAAGTAAAACAAAAGATGTTATTTTAAAATTCCAGGCAATATGTGCATTTCTAATTTCTACCTTAACCTGTGAGCCATATCGTTATCTTACAGCTTTTTCTTCTAATTTAAGAAATGTAATAATTTACACTTTTAGAAAAAATATGGTTCTTTTAAAAAGTCTTAGATTAAAATTTATAATTTGATATTGAGTAATTTCCTAGAGAGACAAAAGAAGTAGAGATTAGATTAACTGTAAGAGAATTTTCCTCATCTATGAAGCTTTTCTTGATTAATCATGCCAAATCAGCACATTGTAGACAATATCTATATTGGGAAGGAAGAGAGGCAGAAACATTTCTTCAATTTATGCACACACAATTGTGGCTATGATGGGTATTATTGGTTGATTTACTTAAATAAAGTAAAAAAAATTAAAATTATACTTAACACTTCAGTTTAAAAATCAAATACTTATTACGATGAATATTTAATTAGATTTTCATTTTTCAAAAAGTTATGGATATTCTCATCTAGATGAAGGCCATCCCACTTTTCCACAGGGCTGAGATAGAAAAGTAGACCAAAATTTGCCAGGGCTTAGGTTTTCTCAAAACCACCTTTGAATGTGCTCAAGAACATGAAGAATTCAGTTAAGAGCACAGAAGATTAAGCCATAGAAAATGAAAGCGATTACTTTGGTCTGAAAAGGATTTAAAAAGAATTTTCTTTTGTCAGTTGCCTCAACTCTAAACAAATTCTTAATATAGACACAGAAGAATATTGTGTGGAATGGCATTTTAGGGTCCCTCCAGGCTTGCCACTACTCCTATTATGTGAATGGGTAAGGTATAGCCCAGAGATAAAATAAACTATTGGGAGATTAATTCTATCCCACTTTTCTCTCCCCTCCAAAATCATAATAATAAAAAAGATAAAATGTAAATGCTGAAATAAAATCACAGTAAACTTCCCATACATTTCATAATCTGAGAATTCTTTCTCATATAATTTAGTCTTTTATATCAGCATTAATAGAACAGTTTTATAAGCTTTAATCATTTGTCTTTCTCCTTGGTGCATGCATGCATGAGTATATGTGTAATGTTTAAAAAACTGGAGAGTTCTGGACAACAGGACCAAATAGGTTCTTGCCTCCTCCCATTACCACATTCAAATTACAACCAAATTATACAACAATGAACCTGGAGAACCATCTGAAGACTAGCTGAATGTAGCTCCTATAACTAAGGATATAAAGAAGAGGCCACATCTATACTGGTAGGAGGGGTGGAGATGTGAAAGGGGTTCGCCTGCATGTGGCAGTTGAGCATCAGGAGGGATATTTCATCTGCGGAAATCCCCTGGGAGGAATGAGAAGCCCAGTCCCATACTGAGGTTCCCTAGCTCAGAGTTCCAGTGCCAGGAAGAGGAGTCCCCACAATATCTGGCTATAAAAATCAGTGGGGCTTTTTAGAATCCAGGTGAGACAGAAGGCTGTTGGAAACCCAGTTGTCATCTTAAAAGGCACAGACTCACTCACTTGCAAGCACTCACCCTGGGCTCCAGCAGAGGGACAGTAGCTCAGGAGGTTCCGAGACATACAGGAAAAGACAGTTACATGGCTCCAGGACAAGGGGTGGAGGGATAGTCACCATTACCCCTGTGTTGAGCCTTCCTCCTGTGCAGCCTACCTGGGGCGCTATCTTGCCTGTGTTGAGCCCCCCATACAAAGCTGATCTGAATCAGCATTAGCCGGGTGAACTCCATTCACTCCACCTTGGTGACTCTCTGGGACTTTGCCCCATTCGACTCAAGAATTTTGGAAAAATATGCATGGCAGAGTAACCAGCTGCACTCAGCCCTCTTGGCAGGAGGCTCTTTCAGCAGTAATTAACAGGCCTCAGCTTGTGAACCTCTGGAGACAATTCTGGTGATAGGCAACAAGCCGCAACCGAGCTATAGCATTTCTTGAACAAATCTTGGGGGTCTACGGGCCTGAGGTGGGCAGTGGCTGGCCTCAGTGTGATCTGAGATTTTTGCCAGTGGCCACAGGCTCAACGCTGGCACCAAATCTGAATCTGCATTAACCTGGTGAACTTTACTCATCCCACCTTGGTTACTTCCTGAGACCTTGCTTCCCCTAACTTGGGTACCACCTAAGGCCCTTTCAGCTGCTGAGTCTTATAGGCAGCCTCAGGCCTTGAGTGCCCTTGGCCTTTTATTAAGCTGCCCCAGGCCTCGTACTGATGGCAGTAAGCCCAGTTCACAGTATGGCCTCTCCCACGTGCCTCTAGGTCCAGCACAGGGAGTGACCAACTGTGAATCGTTTTGTAGCTCCTACCAAGTAGCTCAGGCCAGTCACAGACAGTGGCTGACCTTGGCCTACGTAAAAACCCTTCCTGGAACCTACACACCTGGAGGCCGACATTAGACTATAACAGAGCACTATCTGATTAGCCCCATAAGCAGCATACCCAAAGGATGGTCTCAACAGGCACATTAGCCCAATGGGGTAAATCCCACTCCATGGAGTCTGCCCCTACAGTAGCTCATACCCTGTGCACAAGGCCAATTCTCACAGCCAGTAAGCCTAAGAGTCAGTTCAAACCACTGACCTGCCAACAGCAATCAAGGCTTAACTACAATAGGCACATACAACTACAGTAGGCACATACAACTTACACAAGGGACACTCCTGGGCACCCGGTGCTGGTGATCAGGGAGACTATGCCACTGGGCCACACAGGGCACCTACTATATAAGGCTATCCAGCCAAGACTTGAAGACATAGCGAATCCACTTAAACATAGAAACAAAAATAGAGAGGCAGCCAAAATGAGAAAACAAAGAAACATGTCCCAAATGAAATAACAGGAGAAAACTCCAGAAAATGAACTAAATGAAATGGAGGCAATGAACTTACCACATACATAGTTCAAAACACTGGCTATAAAGATGTTCAATGAACTTAAGGGCAGAACAGATTATTTCAGTGAGAACTTCAACAAAGAGATAGTAAGCATAAAAAAGGACAGAGAAACCGCAAAATAAAAAACCCACTCAGAAATGAAAAAATACAATAACCAAAATGAACAATACACTAGAAGGAATCAATCGTAGATTAGATGAAACAGAGGACTGAATTAATGACTTGGAAAATAAAGTAGCAGGAAGAGCAACAAGAAAACAACCCTTGCCACCCCCCCCCGCCCCTTAAAATGAGGGAAGGTTAAGGGACCTCAGAGACAACATCAAACATAACACCATTCACATCATGGGGGTAGCAGAAGGAGAAGAGAGAGAGTGAAGAATTGAAAACCTATTTGAAGAAATAATGATGGAAAACATCCCTATCTTGAGAAGTGCAAGAAGCCCAAACAAGATGAACCCAAACAGACCCACACCAAGAAACATCATAATTCTAATGCCATAGGTTAAAGACAAAGAAAGGATCCTGAAAGAAACAAGAAAAAAGCAGTTAGTTACCTACAAGGGAGCTCCCGTAAGACTGTCGGCTGCCTTCTCAGTAGAAATTTTGCAGGCCAGAAGGGACTGGAATGAAATAGACAAAGCAATGAAAAGCAAAGTCCTACAGCCAAGATTACGCTACCTAGCAAAGTTATCGTTTAGAATAGAAGGACAGAAAAAGAGCTGCCCAGGCAAGAAAAAGCTATAGGAGTTCATCACCACCGAACCACTATTACAAGAAATGTTAAAGGGACTGTCTTAAGAAAAAGAAGGGGGAAAAAGATTAAAAAATGTGAATAATAAAATGGCACCAACTACCTATCTACCAACAGTTAATGTAAATGTAAATGCATTAAATGCTTCAATCGAAAGATGTAAGGTGGCTAAATAAATACGAAAACAAGACCCTTACATATGTTGCCTATAAGAGACCCACTTCAGATCAAGACACACACAGAATGAAAGTAAAGGGATGGACAAAGATATGGAAATAATAATAATAATTTAAAAAGCTAGGGTAGCAATACTTCTGCCAGACAAAATAGACTTTAAAACAAAGGCTATAACAAGAGACAAAGAAGGACATTACATCATGATAAAGGGTCAATCCAACAAGAGGATATAACCCTAGTAATCATTTATGCAACCAGCATAGGAGCAAATATTGACTGACATAAGAGGAGAGAGCGACAATAATACAGTTCTAGTAGGAAAGTTTAATACCCCGTTGACACCAAACGGACAGATATTCCAGAAAGAAAATTAACAAGGAAACAGTTGCTTTAAATGACATATTAGATGAGAAAAAATTAATTGATATTTTTAGAGCATTTCACCAAAAGAAGCAGAACACATATTCTTTTCAAGTACATATGAAACATTTTCCAAGATAGATCACATGTTAGGACACAAAATAAGTCTCAATAAATTTAAGAAGACTGAAATCATATCAAGTGTCTTCTACCACCATAATGATATGAAACTAGAAATCAATTACAAGAAAAAAACTGAAAAACACACAAACACATGTAAGCTAAATAATACACCTTTAAACAACAAATGGGTTAACAATGAGATCAAGGAAGAAATCGAAGTAAACCTTGAGACAAATGAAAATTAAAACACGATTCAAAATCTATGAAACATAGAGAAAGCAGTCCTAAGAGGGAAATTCATAGGCCTATCTCAAGAAAGAGGAAAAATCTCAAATACACAATTTAACCTTACACTTAAAAGAACAAGAAAAAGAACAGCAAACAAAGCCCAAAGTAGTTAGAAGAAAGTAAATAACAAAGATTAGAGTGGAAAGAAACCAAATAGAGTCTAAAAGAACATTACAAAAGATCAAGAAAACCAAGAGCTGGTTCTTTAAAGATAAACAATTGATAAATCTTTAACCATAATCATCGAGAAAAAAAGAGACAGTACCCAAATAAATAAAAACAGAAATGAAAGAGAAGTGACAATTGATTCTATAGAAATACAAAGGATTATAAGTACACACAACAAGCAATTGTGTGCCAACAAGTTGGGCAATTTGTAAGAAATGATACATTCCTAGAAATATACAATCTTCCAAGACTGAGTCAAGAAGAAACAGAAAATCTGAACTGACTGATTACTATTAATGAAATTGAATCAGTAATCAAAAGACTCCCAACAAACATAAGTCCTAGACTGGACTTCACAGGTAAATTTTACCAAACATTAAAAGAAGAATTAACACCTATTTTTCTAAAACTATTTCACAAAATTCAAGAGGAGAAAGGCTCCAAAGGTCATTTATGAGACTGTTATTACTCTGATTCCAAAGCCAGACAAAACCATTACTAAAAAATTCTAGGCTGATATCCCTGATGAACATAGATGCCAAATCCTTAACAAAATATTAGCAAACTGAATTCAGCAAGACATTGAAAAAACCACATACCATGATCAAGTATGATTTATTCCTGGGATGCAAGGTTGGTTCAATATCTGTAACCAATTAATGTAATACATCACATGAACAAACTGAAAGATAAAAAACATATGATCATATCTATAGATGCAGAAAAAGCAATTGACAAAATCCAGCATCATCCATTTATGATAAAAACTTTCAGCAAAGTGGGACTGGAGAGAACATACCTCAAAATAATAAAGGCCATATATTACAAACACACAGCTAACATCATTCTCAACTGGGAAAAGCTAAAAGTGTTTTCCTTAAGATCAGGAATAAGACAAGAATGTCCACTTCAACCATTTTTATTTAACATAGTGTTGGAAATCTTAGCCACAGTAATCTTATAAGAAAAAGAAATAAAAGGCATCAGATTGGAAAGGAAGATGTAAAACTGTCATTATTTGAAGATGACCTGATACTATATAGAGAGAACCTTAAAGATTCCACCAAAAAACTATTAGAACTGACAAATAAATTTAGTGAAGTAGCAGGATACAAAATTAATATTCAGAAATCAGTTGCATTTTTGTACACCAATAATAAACTATTGGAGAGAAATTAAGAAAACAGTGCCATTCATAGTTGCATCAAAAAGAATCAAAACATATGAATAAACTTAACCAAAGAGGTATAAGTCATTGAAGAAAGAAATTGAAGAAGACACAAATAAATGGAAATATATACCGTGTTCATGGATAGGAATAATGAACATCATTAAAACAGCCACACTACCCAAAGCAATCTATAGATTCATTCTAATCCCTATCAAAATACCAATGACATTTTTTTTCACAGAACTAAAACAAATAATCCAAAAATCTATATAGAACTATAAAATATCTCAAATAGCTACAGCAATATTGAGAAAGAAGAACAAAGTTCTTCTAATACCAAACTGTATACCCGATATCAAACTATGCTATAATAATCAAACTAGCCTATAATAATCAAAACAGCATGGTACTGGCATAAAAACATATATAGATCAATGGAAAAGAATAGACAACCCCGAAATAAATCCATACTTACATGGTCATTTAATTCATGACCAAGGAGGCAAGAATATACAATGTGGTAAACAGAGTTCATTCAATAAATGGTATTGGAGAAACTGGACAGATAACATGCAAAAACTGAAACTAGATCATCTTCTTACACCATATACAAGGATAAACTCAAAATGTATTAAATACTTAAATGGAAGGCCTAAAACCATAAAACTCCTAGAAGAAAACATAGACAGCAAACTCTGACATTGATCTTAACAATATTTTTTTCTGATATATTTTCTTGGACAAGGGAAACAACAGAAAAAATAAAGAAATGAGACTACATTACCTAAAATGTTTTTACACAGAAAAGGAAACAATCAACAAAGTGAATACATAACTTACTGAATGGGAGAAGATATTTGACTATGATACACCTGATAAAAGGGGTCAATACCTAAAATTTATAAGAACTTATACAACTCAATATCAAAGAACCCCAAACAATTCAATTAAAAATTGGGTAGAAGACCCAAATAGGTATTGTTCCAAAGAGGACATACAGATGGCCAATAAATATATGAAAAGGTGCTCAATGTCACTAATCATAAGAGAAATGCAAATTAAAACCACAATGGGCTATTGCCCCAAACCTGTCAGAATGGCTATCATCAATAAAACAAAAAACAAGTGTTAGTGAGGGTGTGACAAAAAGGAAACCCTCATGTACCGTTGGTGGAATTGCTAACTGGTGTAGCCACTACGGAAAACAGTTCCTCACAAAATTAAAAACAGAACTGTCTTAAGACCCAGAAATTGTACTTTGGCTATTTATTGAAGAAAATCAAAACACTAATTCAAAAAGTTATATGCACCCCTATGTTCACTGCAGTGCTATTTATAAGAGCCAAGATATGAAAGCAACCTAAGTGCCTAACAACGGACAACTGTATAAAGAAGAAGTGGTACATACATATAATGAAGTATTACTCAGCCATAAAAAAAGAAATCTTACTATTTGCAACAATACG
The DNA here is from genome assembly GCA_003508835.1 of Eonycteris spelaea. NCBI lineage: Eukaryota > Metazoa > Chordata > Mammalia > Chiroptera > Pteropodidae > Eonycteris > Eonycteris spelaea. Next base: position 1,944,478 of record PUFA01000127.1, on the reverse strand, counting down.
AATGGACCTAGAGGGTATTATGCTTAGTGAAATAAGTCAGACAGAAAAAGACAAATACCATATGATTTTACTTACATGTGGAATCTAAAGAATAAAATAAATGAACAAACAAAATGAAAACAGACTCTTACAGAGGGCAAAGTGGGGATTGTCAGATGGGAAGAGGTTTGGGAGGGCTGGGTTAAAAAGGTGGAAGGGATTAAGAAGTACACATTGGCAGTTATAAAATAATCACAGGGATGTAAAGTATAGCATAGGGAATATAGTCAATAATATTGTGATACCTATATATACTGCCAGGTGGGTACTAGAGGGATCACTTCATAAATTATATAAATGTCTATCCACTATGCTGTATACCTAAAACAAACATAAAATAATAATGAATGTCAACTCTAATTTAAAAATAGAAGTTTTAAAAATGTAAAATAAAAGACTGGAGAGTGCAACAGAATAGAAACAGATAGAATTTAATTAATGTAATCAACCACAAGTAATACTGAACTCCCTATGTTTAAGAGGAGGACTCTGGTGCCTGTATCACAGCCTCCGTTGATGCTTCTCTCCCAGCTCACCTTTCATAATCATAGAGTTCATTATAAGAAATCTAGGGATAAGTGTGCATGCTTTGGTTAGAAAACATAGTCACACTCACTGGCCAAAACATGTAGTCATTCATTAGTTTTTCCATTTAAAAAAGACTACTGTACACCATGGACTAGCCTCTTGGCATATAGAGAGAAAAGACAGTTTCTATCTTGAAGTAGCCCACAGTCTAAGGCAGTTAACAAGCCTTATTTCACCCTAGAATTACCCAAAGAACTAAACAAACAAACAAAGAAACAAAAATGAAGCAATACCCAGGTTCAGTCCTGGAGATTCTGATTTAATTGGTCTGGAATGGAGTCTGGGATGCATTCGATATTTTCAGAAAGTTTATGGCATGATTTGAATGTACAGCCATGGTTGAGAACTACTGTTCTAATGCGTTAAAGAGATTAGTTAGCAAATAAAAGTGCAGTTTTCTAAGTCAGCTGAGCTAATCTTTAATAGTCAGCCTGGCTTTCTGCTTCAGAATCCTTCAAGACTTCACCACTAGGCCACTGAGCATACTTTTGTATTCTCAACCCTACCAGGTTCTATGACCAACCAGGTTTTAGAAACTATTTGTTAGTAGGTTGTCATCTCAATTCCAGCTCATTATTTCTTCTGGTGCTGTGTTCTTTTAGCCTGCCTTGCTTCTAGTGACCAAGTCTTAACTTCCAGTAACCCAGTTCCAGCTTGGACTCTGCCTTGTGTCTGGGTTCTCTTGACCACCACTTGAAGTCTCCTGCCCACTGTGTTCCTCTGATAAGAATACCTGCGGTCTGTACTGCCAGTTATTTGTTGTCCTCCAGATAACTTGCCATACCTTTGCAGGTCTCTCTCTCGTCTCCCATCTGATCTGGCTTACCTTGTCTCCACCAATACTCTCGGCCTAATGCTATCAACACAGATAACGTTTAATATCGATATCGAGAATAGAGATGCCCTTTATGTACCAACACATCTACACTAAATATTTTTCAGCATATTCTTCTTACAGTTTTTTTTAGTTGATAGATTTCCTGGTAGAACATGACACTGTCCATTTTCTGGATCCTCATTACCAGTATGATTAGACTTTGCAGCAGTGGCTGAGCTACATCTGCTGGCATATTTGTTGACATCAAAGGGAGACCAGAGATTCTACCAACCCTGGCAGGTTAGGTTAACTTTTGCCTGGAACTTAAATTACACTTGAGGTATCTTGTTCGATGTATTTGAGGTTTCCTGTTACATGATAAGCTTTATTTTCTTTCCAAAATTTTAATAATGCATTCCAAAAAGAACCATTCTTCTGAAACAGCAATCCAAGTTTCACATTGCAGATCTTGAAATTGATAACATGTTCTCCAACCCAGTACCAATCATTCTAACACAAAATAAATATCTAGGTAAAAGTAATATACTAATATTTAACAAAATTAATAAGTACAGATAACCTTAGGCTATATGTAAGATTTAACAGGTACTAATATTTTATGAACACCTATTTAGCTCTCATTACATTATGTTTTAAACTCTGGTTTTTCCACTAGATCATAATCCCAGAATACAATGACAAATGTCACATTACTCTACCCCTGGTGCCCACACAGCATTTGACATGTAGTAATTGCTCAAGAAATACATGTTCCAAGAATGAATGTGCCTATTGCATATGGAACAAGTTCTGGGTTTTGGCGCCCCTTTAAAGCAAAGCATTTTGACTTTGTGCACCCCAGGGTTCTTTCCTAGGCTGTGAGCCAGTGGTTCCGGAGAGGGTTAATCTGGTGCTGTTTAGTCTATCAATGTCTGCAGCTGCTGTTTGTAGTTGTATTCGAGGGCTGGAATGGCCACAAAAGATCACTACTTTTGGTGCCTTATTCCAAATCAATGAAACAAAACTCTTGCCCAGGAGCTCACCAGCAGATCCTTTTCTGGTGGTAAAATTTCCATGGTGATGGCTTTGTTAATGTCGTGCCTGGCCACCTGCCATTCTAAGGCTATGAATGAGAAAATAATAAATTAAGTTTTCATCAATCAGATTTGTATTCTATTGCTAAAAGTGTGCTTTTAACTTAACCATGACTAGATTAAGAGTTTTATAGTAATCTAAATGTTCTTACAAAAGTAGACTTGACAGTTGGTGCCTTTGCATGTCTGTTTGGCTGCTTGTATTTCCTCACAGTTGGCTCATGAAGGGTCTGATTTTTATAGGAATATGCATGTTGGTATCTTTGTGTGTTACCTTTTACCTGGTATATAAGTTCCTAGTATTTTTCCGTTTTCTCATGACCTATATGAGGTGTGGCACTCTCTCCAGACACACCTACCACACTTTGGTATAACGTCACTTCTGTCCTCCCCTGCCCTAGAGATTAGTTGTAGGAAGAGTTGAAAGCTGGTTATGAAGTAATAGGATGAAAGGCACAAATATTTCCTAAAAGGATACATTTGATGTACTTTCAACATAACATGGAGTGAGAACAGAGTTTTCTACATTTACATTCTTTTCTCAGCATAAAAATAATTATGTCTCTGTGCTTTATTTCGGTCTGAAAATGGGGATAAAGTGAAAGTGCTTGGAATAGAATGAATATAAACTTAAAATAACTGGTTAATATTTTTTATCCTCTCTCATTTCTAGTGCTCTCTTTTATGTAACTTGAATAAATGAAACAGTTTATGTGAAAAGTGATAGAGGTTAAATAACAAAATAAACTTATTATAGAATCATCTGAAACTATTTGCGCAGTAAACTATTTGCACAGTGAACACTGTAAACTTTGTTCCCATAGCAAAGGGAAAGACTGTCTTCCCTTGTCCAATGATGACATCTCTTGAAACTGGAAATGAGGCCTGCCTCAACTCTAGATCATTCAGTTAGGACTGCTGTGAGTTTAACCCAGGGGTCAGCAAACTATGATCTGTGGCTAAATCTGGCCAATTAACTCTTTTTATATGGCCTGAAAATTAAGAATGTTTTTTACATTTTTAAACAGTTGAAGAAAATCAAGAGAAGATTAATATTTCAGGATGTGAAATTATTTAAGATTCAAATTTCATAATGCATATAATATGTTATATTATATATTGCATATAATGTGTACATGAGTTTTATTGGAACACAGTCATGTTCACTAGTTTATCTATTATCTATGGCTGGTTTTGTGCCATGGCAGAGTTGAATATTGTGACAGGAACCATGCAGCCATAGAGGCGAAAATATTTACTATCTGGTCCTTCACAGAAAAAGTTTGCTGACCCCTAGTTCAACTTATTTTTTTAAATCCTACTTTTGTTTATGGATCGTGCTTGCTAATTGTACTGTTCCAGCTTTCTCAGTGATTGGAAAAATACTCTGTGGGACTTTATCTGATGGCATAATAGGAATAACAGCCCAGGAATATATACTTGAAACAGTCAGTCCAGGACACATAATTTGATCAGGAACTCCCCAAGTTTTAGTTATGAACCAGAATAGCCTTGGACCACTTCAAACCTGGCTTATCCCTGTCCTGAGGCTCCTGTGGTGTGGTAAATGATAGTCATGGCTTAAGGTCATACTTATCAATTATTCAAATAGCATATATTGATGATTTTGAAAACCAGAGAAAACACAGAAAGTTAGGTTTAATGTTACTTTGGTATCTTACGCAGATGAGATTAATTTTCACAAAAAAGCAAAAGCCAACCTGGACGAGTTTCTGCCACAACAGGCCCAGCAAGGTCCGACGGCTTGCCAACACCTGCCTGGTTTATGGCTCGAACACGGAACACATAGCTGACACCCTCCTTGAGGTTTTGCACCTAGAAGAAGCAGGTATAAAAGTAATAAGCATTCTGTGTCACTTAAAAGTGCTCTTCCTCTGCAATAATGATTTATAGTTGACCCTTGAACAACATGAATTTAAACTACACAGGTCCACTTAGGCAGATCTTTTTTCAACAAATAAGTGTATTTTCTCTTCCTTATGATTTTTCCCCCTTTTTTAAAAATAATTTTTTATCTTCCAGTTACAGTTGACATACAGGTGTACAATGCAGTGATTAGACACTTAAATAACTTACAAAGTGATCACCCCAATAAATCTAGTACCTGACACCATAGCAGCAGTCCCCAACCTTTTTGACACCAGGCACCAGTACCCCTATGAGAATCTAATGCCTGATGATCTGAGGTGCAGCTGAGGAGGTGATACTTATGCTGGGGTGCAGCTGCAAATACAGATGAAGCTTTGCTCGCTCACCCACTGCTCACCCCCTGCTGTGTGGCCTGGTTCCTAACAGGCCACAGACTAGTACAGGTCTGTGGCCCAGGGGTTGGGGACCCCTGAACATAGTTATTATAATATTATTGACTATATCCCTTATGCTGTACTTTACATCCCCATGACTATTTTGTAACTATCAGTTTGTATTTCTTATCTCTTTCCCTTAACACCCATTCCACTCCAGGCCCCTCCTATCTGGAAACCATCAAAATGTTTGTTTCTGTTTTGTTTGTTCATTTATTTTGCTTTTTAGATTCTACATGTAGTGAAATCATATGGTATTTGTCTTTTTCTGTCTGACATATTTTACTTAGTATAGTACTCTCTAGATCCATCTATGTTGTTGCAGATGGCAAAAATTTCATTCTTTATTAAGGCTGAGTAATATTCCATCATATGTGTGTATGACTTCTTTTTCCATTCATCTATTGATGGACACTCAGGCTGTTTCAATATCTTGCCTATTTTCTTGGCTATTATAAATAATGCTGCAATGAAGATACAGATGCATATATATGTTTTTGAATTAGTGTTTCAGTTTTATTCAGGTAAATACCCAGAAGTGGAATTACTGGGTTCTTTGTCTCTTGTTATAGCCTTTGTTTTAAAGTCTATTTTGTCTGGTAGAAGTATTGCTACCCTAGCTTTTTAAATTATTATTATTATTTCCATATCTTTGTCCATCCCTTTACTTTCATTCTGTGTGTGTCTTGATCTGAAGTGGGTCTCTTATAGGCAACATATGTAAGGGTCTTGTTTTCGTATTTATTTAGCCACTTTACATCTTTTGATTGAAGCATTTAATGCATTTACATTTACATTAACTGTTGATAGGTAGGTAGTTGGTGCCATTTTATTATTCATATTTTTTATCTTTTTCCCCCTTCTTTTTCTTAAGACAGTCCCTTTAACATTTCTTGTAATACTGGTTTGGTGGTGATGAACTCCTATAGCTTTTTCTTGCCTGGGCAGCTCTTTTTCTGTCCTTCTATTCTAAACGATAACTTTGCTAGGTAGCGTAATCTTGGCTGTAGGACTTTGCTTTTCATTGCTTTGTCTATTTCATTCCAGTCCCTTCTGGCCTGCAAAGTTTCTAATGAGAAGGCAGCCGACAGTCTTACGGGAGCTCCCTTGTAGGTAACTAACTGCTTTTTTCTTGTTTCTTTCAGGATCCTTTCTTTGTCTTTAACCTATGGCATTAGAATTTTGATGTTTCTTGGTGTGGGTCTGTTTGGGTTCATCTTGTTTGGGCTTCTTGCACTTCTCCAAGATAGGGATGTTTTCCATCATTATTTCTTCAAATAGGTTTTCAATTAATTCTTCACTCTCTCTCTTCTTCTTCTGATACCCTTATGATGTGAATGTTGTTACACTTGATATTTTCCCAGAGACCCCTTAAACTTTCCTCATCTTTTTTTTATTCTTTTCTCTTATTGCTGTCCCAGTTGGGTGTTTCCTGTTACCTTATCTTCTAAATCATGGATTCAGTTCTCTGCTTCATCTAATCTCCTATTGATTTTTATGTTTCCTATCTCCATTTTTATGTTTCCTGTCATTCTTGCCAAGACTATTGAGCATCCTTAATACCAGTGTTTTGAACTTTGCATCTGATAGATTGCTTGTCTCCATTTTTAGTTCTTTATCTGAAGTTTTATTCTGTTCTTTCATTTGGAACATGTTTCTTTGTTTCCTCATTTTGACTGCCTCCATGTGTTTGTTTCTATGTATTAGGTAAAGTCGCTATGTCTTCTGGTCTTGGTAGAGTGGCCTTATGTAGTAAGTGCCTTGTGGGGCCCAGTGGCGCAGTCTCCCTGGTCACCTGGCCAGGTGCTCAAGGTGTGTCCCTTGTGTGGGTTGTGTATGCCCTCTTGTTGTAGTTGTCTTGATTGCTGTTGATAAATCAATGGGAGGGATTGACCCTCAGGCTAATGGGTTGTGAAGACTGACTGTGCTTACAGTGGAGGAACTGTTATGCAGGGGCTGACCCTACAGAGCAGGGTTTGCTTTAGCAGGGCTCTGGTGCCTGCTGAATCTGCCTTTTGAGTGTGTCATTTGTGGACATGGTTGGGTGGTGCTCTGGTGTGATCTGAAACTAGCCACCAGGTGTGTTGGTTCTGGGGCCTCTTGAGAGGGACTCCGGTACAGGGCAAAGTCAGTCACTGCCTATATCCTTCCCAGGCCCACTTGATATGAGCTAAAAAGTGATCTGCAGATAATTGTCACTTGTGCTGGTCTTGAAAGTGCCTGGGAGAGGCTAAGCTGTTAACTGAGGTTGGCTGCTGCTAGTGCTGGGCTTGGGGCTGCTTAACAAATGGTACAGTGCAGGATGAAGCCAGATGCTGCTTGTTTGCGGTCTGTGAACCTTTAAGAGATCTTAGGAAAGTCTACAGCATGAGCAAAGATAGGCCCTTTGCATGGAAAAACCACTGGTAGTGGCTTGGGTGGGCCCACAAGTTGGGAGGGGTGAGGTCTCAGGGAATCACCAGGATGCGGCAAACAGTGTTAGCTAACTTGATGGAGACTCGGATATGGCATCCTCTTATGTCTGCATGCTGAATGAGGGGAAGGCTCAAGAAAGGAACATTTCTTTGTCTGAGACAAAGCTGCCACTACAGCTTTCAACCTGAAGCCAGAAAATTCAGTTCCTTCCTGTATGTCCCTGGTGCCTTTTGAGCTGCTGCCCCAGTTTTAGAGTTCAGAGCAAGTGAGCCTGTCAGGAAGTCCATGTGTGGGCCCTTTAAGAGGAATGTCTGGGACTCTAGCAGCTCTTTGTCTCACTCAGCCACAATCTGCTGGTTTTCACAGCCTGAAGTTAGGGGGACTTCTCTTCCCAATACTGGAACCCTGGACTGGAGAGCCTAGTGTGGGTCTTAGACCCTTTCTCCTTGGCCACTTGTGTTGGTTAAAAATTGGTTGTCCTGTAATTTAGTTGTAATTTTGATGTGGTTGTGGGAGGATGTGAGCACAGCATTTACCTACTCCTTCCTTATGATTTTCTTAATAACATCTTTTCTCTAGCTTGCTTTAGCATAGAATATAGTATATAATACATATAACATATAACATACAAATCAATGTTAATAAATTGTTTATGTTATTGGTAAGGCCTCTGATAAACAGTAGGCTCTTAGTAGTTAAGTTTTAGGGAGTCAAAAGTTATGTAAGGATTTTTGACTGCATGTGTGTGGGGAGGTGCCCCTAATCATGTTGTTCAAGGGTCAGCTCCATATAGCACAAAGGGTGTAGGACTTGAGTTCTAGACATGATTCAGTCAAAGACTAAGCATGTGGCTTTAGCTTTAGACTTTTTTCTCTCTGGGTCATCTGTAAGTTACTAGGTGTTTCTCAGATCTTCTGCAACTCTTTTTTAGATTTACTGGCTGGCAGCATCAGAAATAAGAGACCGTTCAGGTATGCTTTAAAGGACTTATAGTCATCTCATTCTTTAATTAAAAAGACAATACAAAGTGCTCACAAGAGCATTTTTATTGCCCCCTTTTTTGTCTGATTATTTTGAGACATTCCATGAATAATTTCAGATAAAATTCCTGGCAAGAGAGGAGAATTATGAGCATGGACCATGGACACTTTCCATTCGTTTAAAAGCATGTTAAAATACTAGAACTAAATACTAGAACTAAAACAAACAAAAATCATCCCTGTAAATTTAATATAGACAAGCAATTAATATTGCTTGTGAATTTTAGTAATTTGTAAAATAATCAAAATGCATAAAAATTCTAAATCCCTAGATTTTCAATAATCAATGAGATGTTTGCTGAGAACCTATTACATATATGCCACTGAGTTAGAGTTTTAAGAGTAGAAGTGTTGTAAAAAACATTTAAGATATGTTTTTATATGACAATCCCACTTCATAATTTTTTGTGACTTTCTTTGGGTTATAAAAACTATTAATATATTGCCACTTATCTTCTTCTTTTTAAAACATGACATTTAAAAGCTATATTGTATTTAAAGAAGGAATTTTTTATACACATAAAGTACAATTTTTTCCCCATATGTTGTGAAGGACAACAATATCCAAAATGTGATTTAAATCAAAAAACGCTAGAATATATTTATTCAACTAAGCAAGGTGTTGGTGACCATACATTTAAATAAGCTATGTAATAAATTGTAAGGTTTTTAATCTAATTACTTACCTGCATTGTGTTTATGATAATGGAATGTCACTTTATGCAGTGATAGCTTTTACTGGATTTAATGAATTTTTGAAATTAATTTTAGTCTGTAAAGGAATTGAGTTGAAGCACAGGCTAAATGCACAGAGTTTGATGTATTTAAATTCTATGTTTAGAAATGATGTCAAGCAACTGTGGATTACAGAAAAGAACAGAAACATTTCCTGTTGTGACAAAAATAGAACAGTTTCCAGGTGTCTGCCACATCTGCACCTGCTACTCAGGTAATATGTGGCTGTGAGTCAGATTTCTGCATTATGACACAGGAAGTAAATCCGTATCCTAGCGTTTGGTCTCTGGGGTGACAGAAACATCCCTCTAGTCTTCCATTGCCACAGGGAAAATGACTGCCTTAAAGCATTAGCAATGTCTAATCTATGCACACTGATTTTCCTTTTCTTGGATTTTCCCCACTTTCCTATAATTTCTGAGGGAACAGCATTCCCTTTAATGTAGGGAGGAGGCACAAGAACTAAATTTTAAATCAAGCTATAATAATCGGAGCCTGCAATGTTCTATCAGACCACGGGAAACCTATGGCACAAAGAAATATTCCTACTGGGATTACTAACAAACCAGTTATCCATAACATGAAGGGAAAACAGAATCTTTAAGTCAGATCCTACATTCATTTCCTATGGCCAAAAACATTGGGAACCTATAGATCAAAGGCTGGGGACTGTCAGCAGGCTTTCTCTCTACATACCTTTATCTTTCACACTGTATACCCATACCACCAAAGGAAAATAGGTAAACAATCTTTAAACTGTAATTCATAGAAACTAAGAATGATATAGAAACTGAATTCCACAAATACTCTGGACCCTGCCTTGTTTTTGTCTTGTCTTTCACTTTGGTTCTCATCTTTGCCTGTCTTTCTGTCTGTCTTTTTGCTCCTGGTCTTTTTGGTCTGTCTCTCTATCCCTCTCAGCTCTCTCATTTCTATCTTTGGGAGGAGAACATGTCTCTGTCGGTGGAGTATTATTCCTTCTCTAATAAACTTCTTTGTCTCTAACTCTGGTACATGCTTGACTTCTTTCCTACGCTCAGTTAAGAACTCACCCTCTCTAGGTGTGGGACTTGAATTTCCACTTGGGGGGATTTGTCCTGTCTTGCATTGCCTTGCCTTCTCCATTCATTTCCCCCACCTTTCCAGTGTTCACTACCTTCTCATCATATTGTCTCACCAGGCTATAATCACCAATAAAAAAGAAAAACAGTGAGCTCTATTGGTTGAAAGTAATGCATCTTTAACGCTCTCTGGGGACCCCTGAATTGAACGTGGATACTTCTTGTAGAAACCATTTGTTTTGGCTGTAATTGTGCTTAAGTTCTCTTATTCATGGAGCTATATCTTCAATCCTCACTTAAGTTCACCAGTCTAAACTTTTAACATGTATGTATTTTTCTCCATCTGAGGCTTGAAATTTTTCTGAATATAATACATCTGGAAGAGTAAATAAACATCAAAATGGGTATAGGAATTACAGGACATCTTTACTTTTCTTCTTTATGCCTTTATTGTTTGACTTTTTCATCATCAGCATGTGTCAGTTTTATAATCAGAAAAATCAATAATTCTATTTTCACTTAAAAATGTGGCCAAACTCTTATGGTTACTTCCTTACAGAAAGTTCATTTTCAGTTTGTGAGGCTTATGCAACCTCAATCTCTTTCTCTCTCTATCTTTCTCCCCCTCGTCCTCCCAAATTTGCCTTTCTTATTTTTCCTTTTTTTGTTTAATGAGTGACATTAACCATTTTTCATGTGTTTTAACTCTATTGTTTTTTTCCTGCCCTTCTTTTCCTGGCTTCTTAGTCTCCTTTGTTTGGCTTATCACTCTTGTATTGCTGTATCCCAGTCAGGTCCAATCTCAGGCTCTTGGGACACTGTGCTGTGGTAGACTGAGGATCTAGAAATTGTTCTTGCCATAAACAGTCACCACCACCATCCAGAATGTGCCTGACCTTTACAGTGGCCTTTGGGATCTTTAACATCTAGAAGCTTCCTGACTCATCTGGACAAACAGCATCCTAAGCTCCAGGTCTTCCTTGACCTTTTCTTGTCCCCGTTAAATGTGACCTTCCTTATCTCCTCAGGATTTTTTTAAGGGGTAGAGAGTTCATTGACATATGCTAAATTGAGTTAATGGAATGTTTGGGCATAATGGCTTAAGGGTCATTTCTCCTGAAGGATATATTTACATTTTTTATGGGACTATAAATGCCTTAACTCCACAGAGTGGCTGACAGATGGTATAGACTTTAGTCCATAGTGGCAGGTTGATGGGAGAGATCTTTCAGATCAATTATACTCTGAATATCTTCCAAAGCCCACCCTCTAGGCAAAGGCCTATTCTGCCAACAACATTTAGTGTGCAGCTTTCTGTATGACTGTGGTGAAGCCACACTTCACTCTAAAAGAACTAGGATCAAACTCTCCAAGTTTCTGAGGCCCTACTGTGGATTCAGGGTCTCTAGATACTGCTGACAATAAGGAAAACATTCTTTTGATATTTCCACTTGGAATAAGTGAGAGATTCTGGCTTTAGCAGAACAGTCTTTGGTAGGTAGAGTTAGGAATTGGTTCAATTAGAACACTCTAGAGGAATCTGGAAGGCAAAGACATAATATAAGCATGAGAATAAGGTCAAGAGTTGAGTGAACTCTTTCCACTAGTCTCTGTGAGCTCAGGTGAATAGAATTGTGAAGGCACAAGTGAAGTGAGACAGCATCACTCAAAGGATCAGCAGTTAAAGGCTTACTGAAACAAAAATGTGAAGTAGGTAAGTGAAGGAAAGGAAAGAAAGAAAAGAAAGGAGAAAATTTGTGGATATTTTTCAAAGCTAGGCTAAATGATTCAAGTTAAATATAACCAAATTGTTTTAAGCATCAGAAACTACCCCAAATCCCAATCACTACAAATAGAATTACCAGGAGCCAGCAGTGTACAACACTGACTAAAGCAGAGTTGTTTGTTTGGTTTTACCTTGTTATTTAAAGTTAATATCATTAGAAGAGCCCTTTTTCTCTTAAAAAAAAAAAAAGGATTTCTCAAACTATGAACATCCTCTTACCTTCAGGTATTTGTTTTTAATAGCCACCTCGTTGAGTCCTCGCCATTGATCATCTTTGGCTCTGGCTTCCTTCATGTCCACAAAGTAACCAGTGACAGGAGTCCGTCCAGAGTGGATCGGAGGCTTCCACTGCAGAACCAGGGAGGTTTTCCTGACTTCACTATACTTGAGACTATGTGGTGGTCCTGAGAAAGAGAAAGACCAATGCATAAAATTCATAATGTAGATTTAAAAATTGAAATATGTGTAAATCTAGAACTACATTTAAGGCTTGACAGCTGAATCTGATGTTGGTGTTCTTTTTTTTTTTTTTAAATCTATCATTTTCATGGAAATAGGTATTTTGTGGTTATTTCACATCAAGTATACTCAACGGCTCTACATCAATGTATTAAAACTATATAGGCAGCAGGTGGGGAAGGCCAGTTCAAGACGCCCGTCAGAGGCTGGATGAAAACTTGCCTTCAGGTTGTCCTCAGGCCTGTGTTCCTCACCTTTTATCAGAACAGTTTAATTTGGTTGCAGATTCAGTTTGATTATTTTTAGATGATAATCTGAAATTCTGCCAAATCTCAAATTAGCATGAAGGAAGCAATTCTATTTGATGGCATGTGAATATAGATAGTAGTATTTCTCATAAAGGAAAAAGGAATATATTATAAAATAGCTTCCCACAGGAGGAAATTTTTTTTCCATAAAGCAAATATCTCATATAGGGGTAAAAAGAAACTACAGTTGTGGTTTACAAAGGACTTTCAGCAAGTAAATATAATCAATCCTGTGGGCACTGAATCTGCGTTAAACACTGCCAAGTACTTTACATCGATTTTTCTCATTCATTCTTAAGACAATTAATAGAAAGCTCAGAGAAGCCAAGTAACTTGATCAAGTTGTTCAAGAAGAAAGCCAGTATGTTCTCTCTGTTTATATTTTCTTTGCACTCTTGGGAGAATCCAAACTACTAAAGTGATTTATCTTTGCATGACCACCAGCTACTAGCAAGTGATATATTTATTTTTTCTTTCCTGTTTTTTTTTTTTTTAACACAACAACTGATGCCTAACTAACCAGTCAAAAATCACCTGAATCGACTCACAGTGGCCCGAAAGCCAAATACAAGCACATACTCTATCATGCTACACCGGCATTTTTCAATTGATAGCTCAGTATTTATTGGGCCCTTTACTTCAGCTTAAGAGTCACAAATACGCATCATCAAAATACCAATGACCTTATACTGGTGTGGCATGTTCTGTTTTGAAAAGGGATTAAATGACCATTTGCTTGTGTCATCCTCAGAACTCAGGCATCCAGACAGGTAGCACCATCCTGCTTTATCAAGAAGCAACCTTGTTCTGCTTGCTGGTACCTCTTGTCTAGGAATAAGACCTAGTTTCCAAACCTAATGGCCACTTACTACATGTGTGACCTTCTGGGTATCATTTAACCTGAGTCCCAGTTTTTTCATCTGTAAAATAAGGGATAACAAGACTTTCTTAATGCTCTTGTCTATAAGAGCTTTCTTAAGTTATGGCTTGCCCAACACTGCTTAGTAAGTCAAGGGTGGATCTGAGAAATGAGAGGTCATGGGGTGGAGGACACCCCATTCATTTCTCCCCTGAGTGAAGAGCACTCACCTCTTTTACAAACTATATCTTTCTTTTTTTGTAATTTTAATAATACATTTTATTTAACCTCGTATGTCCACAATATTAACAGTTTAACATATAATCAATATAGAATATTAATGAGATGTTTTATGTACTTTTTCTTATATGAAGCCTTCATAACTCAGTGTGCAGTTTTCACGTACAGCACATTTTCATTTAGACCAGCCACATATTAAGTACTCAATAGACACATGTGACTAATGGCTACCATATTGGATAGTGCAGCTATAGAAACTTCCTCTGAACTGTCCCAGAGCAAGTAAAACACATCACAACAAGTGTCTTAGAAGGAAACTACCTCTATGAAAAATATTTTTTAACTTTTTTAAAGAGAGGAAAGTGTGTTGGCTACATTTAGGGGGACAGACATTGCAAAAGGTTCCTGTTCCTTTTAAACTATACCTTTCTATCAAAACATTTCCCACAGGCCTGTTCAGAATTTCTTAGTCTCTAGGCACTCACATTCTAACTTTATCCATGAATTGCAAGGAATTAAAAACAGATACTTTTTTGTGTGGATGACAGAAAGAATTTAAAATATGTCAACTGGTCTCAAGGAAGTGCAAAGAAAAGCAGTGCATATGCCTCTTGTATTTACTGAGGTTGAGAAAGCACTTGAACTTCTCTAGGATTTCTCTTGAAATTTTTTATACACACTTGATAGAAAGGTGATACAAATAGACATTTGCTAACTAAAGACAAAATGATGGTTCTCCAAGGGCTCTAAGGTTTCAAAGAGAGGGCAGTGCTGGGACCACTTCGTATGCCCAGTGTGGCTTGGTGTTTTAATACGGTTGATGCTGATGCCATACCAGTTGTTATACATGTTGAATATCAAACCCAGGTGGGAAAACTTAGTCATTCTGTGACACTAAAGTATTTGGATCTCTGAAGTTAATACAATTGGAAGCAAAAGAAAACCGTCCACCAAGTACATTAATGTTGTGACTTTGAATCTTAATGGTTTAGTAAATTTGTTCATATTCAATTTTTAAATTTGTTCAATGTTCTAGCTATATAAGAGTTAAAAGCATAGGTAAATGTGCCTGCCTTTTCCTTATTTTCTCTTCTGCCCAGCCAACCACCCGCTATGATACCCTCCAAAGGAGAATATTTCCAGTCAGTTCTAGGATCTTTGTTGTGATGTAGAGTTAGGGAAAAGCATATATATATATATTATATATATATATATATATATATATATATATATATATATATATATATATATATATATATATGACTATGCTGGAGAACTAGGGAGTGCAGGAAGAAGTTTTTTGAGAAATTTTGCTGAGAAATTGGATGTCCTTTAACAGCTTTTAAGAAGCACAAGCAAAAACTGGGATTCTTTTTAAATGATCATATTGCACTCAAATTGTGTGCTTCTGTCAATCAAACTCCATGCAGAGGTTGTTTGGAACATAAGCATAAGAAATTTTATACCCAGTTTTATATTAGTATCTATTACATATTTTATGTAAACATGAGGGGCCAGGAAAATTCATTTCCCTTAGAAGTTGTCTATATAGCACTTAAACTTAGTTGCAAATTGTAGGTTCTGTTCTAAGAAACTCTGAGCCTCAGTGCTGAGACATGGTTTTCATGGTTTACCTGGAACAGCAATGGTCCACTCTTCACATTTAAAGCACTCGCTTACTGCTGAGGGTGCTCCCAACCCAGCGATATTCATGGCTGCCACTTGGAACTGATACACTGTATTTTCCTTCAAGTTGCTAATCTGTGACAAGGGCAATATTACAGAGAATAAATGTTTCAGGTTTGTTTTTTCTAATTGTTCAACAATTCATTTATTTACTTCCTGCGTTGGACACACTCTAGGGCAATCCTCAATGAGTCATACTCATTTGTAATCTGCTTTCTTTGAGTGTGGGTGAAACATGTGACTCCTTCTAGCCAACGGAACATGACAAGGGTATTGGAATATCAGCCCTATGGTTGTGTTATATCATATGGCAAAGCGGGAGGGATGTTTCAGATGTAATTAATGTCCCTAATCAGCTAATTTTGAGTTAATGAAAGGGAGATAGATTATCTGGGTGGGCCTCCCTGTGACATTGTGATTTATAATAAGAAATATGTATTTGGTCTTCTCTTCATTCCTGGCACAGAGCTCCTAAAAACCTTGGTATTTACTAAGTGATGAGAATGATAAAGGTGTCTTTCATTATACTAATGAAGGGACTTATAGCTATGCCCCTAAGTAATCTAAGTATGGGGCTGGTTACAGGGGAACCAATCATGTGATTAGAGAGTTAGAACTTTGGGCCTTACCACCTGGACCTCTGGAGAGGGAAGAGAGGCTAGAGATTAAATTCAATCACCAAGGGCCAAAGACGTAATCAATCATGCCTATGTAATGAAGTCTCCATAAAAACTAAGAAACAACAAGGTTTGGAGAGCTTCCAGTTTGGTGAACACATAGAGATACTAGGAGAGTGATACTCGGAGAGGGCGTGGAAGCTCTGGTCCCTTCCCACATACCTTGCCCTCTGTATCTCTTTCACCTAGCTGTTCCTGAGTTATATCCTTTTATAATAAACTGGTAATCTAGTCAGTAAAATGTTTCTCTGAGTTCTGAGTTGCTCTAGAAAATAAGTTGAACCCAAGGAGGTTATAGGAACCTCTGATTTATAGCCAGTTGGTCAGGTCAGAAGCTCAGGTGACAATGTGGACTTGGCACTGGCATCCCATGTTGGGGGCAGAGGCACTCTTGTGGGACTGAGCCTTAACCTGTGGGTCTGAGTCTACCTCTGGGTAGTGTCAGAATTGAGTTAAATCGTGAGACACCCAACTGGTGTTGAGAAATGCCATGCATGATAGTGTAAGAGTAAAGGAGAAACGCATAGGAGAAAGAGTGAGTTTTTCCAAAGGACTGACAATCAGATATGAACTCTTAAATGAGGTTTGGGCCCTTCCTGAAGAGAAACACTGTTCTAATGGCCTTGAAGAAGCAAACGCCATTTGCAAACTGAAGAAGGGCAGCCTCAGACCTACAGCTGCAAGAAACTCAATTTCTGCCAACAACCTGAATGATCCTGGAAGAGGAATTTAAGCTCCAAGGTGAGAATGTAGACCAACTGACACATAGATTTTCACCTTCTCTGATCCTGAGTAGAGGACCAGCTAAGCTATGCCCAAACTCCTAACTCATGAAAACTGATGTAACAAACATGGATTGTTTTAAGCCATGAGGTTTATGGTAATTTATTATATAGCAATAGAAAAGTAATGCAAGTACTGATGAAAGTTAAATGAATTCTAGGCTAGTTATTAAAATATTCAAATCCTTGTAATGTTTCTGCTCTTCACTGGGTGACCTAATATTTTCTATATCCCTCAGTATGAATTGTGTTGTTGTGAGGGTTAAATATATATAATAAAATTATGAATGTGAAAACATTTGCAAATATAGAAATGATAAAATATATTAGTGGTAAAAAAACCTATGTGCTTAAACAATTCATTTGAACATTAAAAATGATTAATAAATGGAGGTACTGATGGAAACAGCTGAGTTAGCAAAGCTGACCTATTGTATGAATTAAGCCCAGACAAATATACATCCATGATCCAATCTACATCTGATCTGATTATGAAGTCATAAGTTCATCCACGAGAGGGCTTATCTTGCCAGTTATTTAGGGTAAAGTAGAATATAATGGCTATGTGTTATATTAACAGAATGTTATAAACATCCTTTTTGATTAAACACACACATGCACATTCCTTTAAGAATAAAAATTCTTTTTAATTATGGGGAAACCATGATGTAGAGAACTTGGATCTAAAAGTACTTTATTTAGGTACCAGGGTCCTATTAGTGTGACCAACCATTCCAGTTTTCCTGGGAGTTCAGGGTTTCCAAGGACACAGGACATTTTGTACTAAAACTGGGAGAGTCCCAGGCAAACTGAGACAAACTCAGTATGTCAGAATTTTGTTATATTTCTCTGTTCCAGCAACAACAAAATAATATAAAAAATATACTATTAAATTAATACTGAAACACGTAGAATGTATAAATAAATAACAAATAATGAGCAAGACTTTGTAGAAAATTATAAACTTTTTTGAGACTTTAAAGAAGATCAAAATAAATGGAAATATCATATTCATGAATTAAAAGACTACGTATTTTAAAGACGTCAATTATTCCTTAGTTTATTTATAAATTCAATGCAATCCCAATCAGAATTCTAATATGTTTTCATTTTTAATCTTGTTTATTGTTGTGTTTTTTTTTCTGTCCTGTTTTTTGAAGAATTTGGTAACCTAATTCCATAATTTATATCAAAGTTCAGAGGCTATTAGCCCTAGAAGAGGAAAAATAATTTTATAAATAAAAAAACTTAATCTACCAGTTATCAAAAGTACAATAAAGCTATAATCATTAAATGAGTGTTGATACTGGCCCAGTGGTAGACAAATAGACAAGTGGAACTGAAGAGAGAGTAGAAGAAAATAGAGAAACAGACACATGTGTAGAAGGAACTTGATATATGATACAGATAGCCTAGCAGAATAGTGGAAAAGAACAAACTTTTCAATAGATGATGCTGAGACAAAAAAAAAGGGAAATGAATTTCAACCCTTACTTCACATCGTACACATTTACAGGTGAATAAATGACTTTAATGGCAAACTGTAAAGCTTTTAGAATATAATCTTAGTGTAACATCTCCATGACCCTGGCATAGAAAAGGCATCTTTTTTAAAAATAAAAATATTATTATTGTCAGGCTGTAAGGACTTTGAGATCATCTTACAAAGGAAAAAGATGATACCCCAAGGTTAACTGATTGGCCCCAGGTCACACAGTTGGGACTATGGCTTTCAGGATCCCTGAACTAAAATACATCTCTTTAGAGAGAGAGAAAAAAAAAACTGTGCAGAAATCACTAATGACAAAAGAAATGTTGGTGAATATGAGTACAATAAATTTGACATTAAGATTAGTGTAGTTCCCCATAAGGAGAGGAAAAAAACTAGCCACTAAGTGGAGAAGAATATGCAACTTAGCCATCAAGAATTTATACTTAAAATATATAAAGAATTTCACAAGTCAGTAAGAAAACCCTAGAAAAATGAGTACCAACTTTGAACAGGCATGTTATAAGGATTCCAAAAATGGACTGTATGCAGAGGAAAAGGTGTTTCAGACTCATTTGACACCCAGATTGTCAAAACTGAAAACGTGTGAACATACCAAGTGTTGAAAGGATGTAAAACAATGGGAATTCTCATACTCTTTAGAAAAACAGCGGAGAATTTTCTAGTAAATTTAAAGAAAAAGAAGACTCTTTGCCCCAGCAATTCTTTTAGGTAATAACCTAGAGAAGCTAGTGCTCACACGTGCTAGCAGACAAGTACAGGCACACCGCGGGGATATTTTGAGTTCAGTTTCAGACCACAGCAATAAAGCAAGTAGCACAATACAGTGGGTTGTAATCTTTTTTGCTGGTAGAGGGTCTTGCCTTCAATTTGTAAAAAACCCAATATCTGTGAAGTGCAATAAAGCAGAGCGCAATAAACCAGGTATCTTACAAAAAATGTTCATAGCTACATTATTTGATATAGCTAAAAGTGCAAAAAGCCCACATATAAGTTAATAATTAAATGGAAAAGTACATTGTGAGATGATCACATAATAGAATACCATACAGTATTGAAGTCATAGCTACATGTACAAACATGGAAAAATATTTTTTAAAAGTTTTGTTTTATGTATTCTCAGCATGTATGCAATATTTCATAAATTCTAAATGTTCAGTTAAAAGTGTGGCATTGAGTTGGGGAAAGCGCCTTTCCCTAGGCCTTACCCTGCTCTCTTTTTATGGCAGGGGTCCTGTGAGCATTTGGCAGTGGTGACCTGGGTCTAGCTGATGATGCTCTAAATAGAGGTGTCATTGGCTGTGGTAACTGTGAAACCCATCAAGTACTCTGAGGTGGGCCAAGATGTGAAGACCCAAGTGTAGAAGGGACACTGTGGGTAGATGCATATGAAGTGCCCCTTGTGTAGCCATCAGAGCCACTATAACAGGAACATTTCACAGGTGGCAAGCTCAGTTTGGCCATGAGACCCTTGTCCCTTTATTCTTTGTGATTTGGACGCTGAAGTTTAAAAATCCAGAGTCATTTTGTTCTGGGACTCTTGAAGCTAGTAGCATATTGTTACAGATATTTCGTAAGTTAATTTTTTTAAGAAACATTATTTTTCACAATAAAAATACATTTTATATTAAATAGTTTAAGAAATTATGTTTATGTGTATGAATCAGAAATATACATCCGTCTGGTCAGCCAAACTACTTCTATTTATTTTTGTATATATTTTTTTATAAAAGTCATGTCATTGCAGGAAATGGACATTGGAGAAATGACATGAATCATTCACAAGGTGCTGGGCATGTGCATGTGAGCATGCCATCATAGGTATGACACTCCACACTACAGAAGGTCACATGCTTACCTTATATGCCTCATCACTGACAGCTTTGATGTTTGCTTCTCTCCATCTTCCTGGTACCCCATCAATTACCTCTCGATAGTTCACGTAATACCCAGTAATTTCAGCACCTCCACTCTTGTCTGGCTGCTTCCATCCAAGAACCATTGAGTCACGAAACTTCAAGACAAGTGATATCATAGGGTGGAGATGGTGCCGCTGTTGCAATATGAATAGCTCAATGAGTAGACAGAAATGCATCTATCATTCTACATACATTGCACTTGTTTCACTGGTGCATGCATGACATGGGTCTTGCAGCATAAAACGGAAGCATGACACTGATCAGTATACTTGGCATCTGATTTTGGTGTATGAGAAAATAATTGACAACAGCAAAAGGTGCACTGCAATTATTATTCCAAAGATAAAAAAGAACCTGCCCCCCACACTTTCAGGGAGGAATAAGTTTTGAATACTAAGAGTGAAATGGTACAATATCCTGCAAATCATTGTTTCTCATAAAAAAAGAAAATTTTTCCCAAAATATATGTATTTTTTTCTTCACGTCATTTTGTTTCTATTTGCTCCTTGAGGAAAATGAAATATGTACATCAGTTTCTGACTCAATTAGTTTATTGAGAATTTTCACCATATATCCAAATAGCATTTTACCATTCAGGCATATGTATCCTTGTGAGACCTTATCACTATCCAGTTTTTGTCTGCACACAGGAAAATCTTATTCTGAAGCTCAGCTAAATGCCACCTTAAAAATTAAAAACAAAAACAAAAAAACAATCACAGTCTGTGATTTTTAGAATATAATACTTTTAGTCACATTATTTTAATGTGATGTTGGAATATTATTCATATAGCACAAAATACTACATAGCTGTCACCATGTTTATTACATGGCTTTACTGATCAACCTTTTCACTCAGCTACTGAAACAGTTTTTCAGTAACAGAAGAGAGGGTGGGCTGGTGGGAAGAAATCTATCTAGATATGCAATAACATTAAAAAAATTTTCTGAATATTTATTTGGATTATCAAAGATAAAAAGAACTATCTCATTTTTACTTAAAAAGATTCTCAGAATATTTTAAAAATAAAATACATTTGTTTCTCTCTCCCCACCCATCAACCTCCTTCATTCTTTACATTCAAAAACGCTCTCTCTCTCTCTCTTCTTCTCTCTCTCTCCTCTCTCTCTCTCTCTCTCTCTGTGTGTGTTGTGTGTGTGTGTGTGTGTGTTGTGTGTGTGTCTCTCTTTCTCCCCATTTCAGAGCAAGGTTGGATATGACTATCCCATCTCATACTAGTTGAAGGGATAAATAAAGGTGTCAAAAAAAATACAGACAGTGACAGAGTTGGGGGCAGATAAGAGCCATGTTTTAATTTACCGGTATATGCCTATCATTTCATTTTTGTTGTTGTTGTTAAGAAAAACATTGTTTCATAGAATATATAAGACACAAGTACAAATATCCTAATCAGAAAATCTTTAAGACTACTAAGAAATAGTCTTAAATAAATGAGTTCCAGGAATGTGGATCATATATCATAGAATATAGTTATTTGTGATTATAATACCCTGTTAAACTTTTTATGGCAACTCAAAGGATAATGTTACTTATATTTATTTGAATTAAATGTGAAGGATAATTTGAAAACCTGAAGATGAAACAACAGAAGCTAATAACTATGATCCTGATAAAATGTCTTTGTGAAATATTTTTTCTGTACTCATACTGAATATGAATATCCCAAAGGATCTCGCATAGATTATGAGAATCAAAACCCTTCCTGCCCCCATCTCTAGCAACCTTAGCAAAATGAGGCCAATGGTGTGTCTGCCTGAGAAACCAAAAAGAACTCTATAACCAAATTACTTTAAATATGCTATTGTCATTAAGCACAGCGAATTATGTATGATTATACAAAATTATTGCAAATAAATAGCTGAAAAGACATAAAATCAAGAATAAACACTGATGAAAGTGAACACAGATGGAAGAATGTGATCTAGACAATGGGAGGTGAGGACACTGATGGAGACAGATGAAATAGTTTTACTTTTTCAACTCTCACCTATGTCCTTCTTCTTTTTCAGGGGGTCAGACTTACTTTTCCCCTTAAGAGGTTCTTTCTGTGGTGGTGAGTTAAGCTCTTCCTGAACTGTTTCACTTACTTTACTCACTTCTGTTTGGCCCAGGTTGTGAGAGCTACTGGTAGTGAAGGTTTGTTAAGTTTGCTATCAAGTAAAGCATCTTCTTAATAGTTGGCTGGGAGGTTTTCATGCATGCCTCCCCTGGAGTCTGTTAGTCCACCAGGTGCATCATTCAGTTCAGGCCACACATCTTGAGACACTCCTCCCCCTATAATCGCCAGATAACAACAGAAACACTTTAAGCCCAGACACAGTGTAAATTGCTTACTTAATAGAACAAAGAGAAAACATTAGGACCACAAACAGAATGATAGCAATCTTGGTTTAAAGGAAATCACTTAGATGTTTAAGAAATATGGAGAGCATAAGTTTCACATAATTTACATCAGGGAAACATTTCAACTTCTCCATATTCTGGAAAAAGAAGAAATGAGAACAAAAAAACCACAGACAGAACAGGAACTACTTTGATTTAATGAACCCAAGTATATACAAGAAAAGGCAAGACTCAGACAGTTCTTGAAAGATATAAGCCCTATTATTCAACAGAATGGAAGAAAAAAGTACCAAAGTACACAAGAGACAGAACATCAAAGATCCTGATTTTATAACAGAGTTATGAACATTATTAAAATATTAACAGTCTGTACCTCCCCAAACTCAAAGCAAAATGTTCCCTATTGTTCATATTAAAGGAATGTTAAAAAGTAACATGGGATGCTAACTGAAGACAATTGATATTAAATGGTCTTTTTGTTTAAATGTGTACTACTACATGACGGATTTCATTTTATTGTTCAGAACTTCTTTGGTCCCTTCCCCACGTTAGCTAAGATTGGAGGTACATTATGTACATACATATAATTATTACTGGTTTTATTTTGTTAGTTATTCTGCAAGCAGAGATAAAACATATTAAGCAAACACATGTTTTTACAGGAATTTTAGAGAAATTTATAAAAAGCATGTTAATGTGCTGTTAGTGAAAAAAGCCAGGCTCTGCTGCAAATGAAATGGCGTTTAGGTACAAGATGATCTGTGTTATGGGTGATGTACCACTTCTTGGAATTGAATGGCCCTTCACATCCCCTTGATGAGCACGAAGTTAGAATGGAGTTTCACACAATGGAACATGTTTGAGGAAACTAGGACTCGTGAAGATGAAAAAGCTGCAAATACACAGAATCTGGATAAGTGAGGAAGGTCTGTAAAATGACAGCTATGGAAGGTAGATGTCACCTGGAGTCAGAGAAAATGATCATCTGAGGATGGAATCATCAAGCAATATTAGAAGCTTTAAATAATTTCTGGAGAGGATGGTACCTTTGTTTATAACTTAGAAAAACTCATATTTTCCCCTACAAAGTTATGCACAAGGAATTACCATAGCAGCTTTTACTTCAATCGCTTCTGAATCCTGTGAATATTCACTAAGTCCAGCTGCATTAACTGCTCTGACCCGGAAAAATATAACTCTGACCAGTCGCCAACCCGTGGCAAGTAAATCTAAAAGGAAAGAAAGATTAAAAAAAACTTTCCAGGAGAAAAATTAGAGAAGATGATTGTTAGCTTAACTGAATGATCTGTCTTTATAAAAAAATCAGTTTTTTACTGAGATCAGATGAGATTGGGCGCGTTCAGGGTGGTATGGCCATAGACTCAGTTTTTTAAAAGGAAGAAAAAGATGTAGAGAGATCCAGGTAACATATGTGCTTTAGACAAGAGGCAAGCAAACTCATTCTGCAAACAGTGAGGAATCCTGGTTTTCCACTGAATAAGTACCTTAACCTTTCTGAGCATCTGTGTGCTCATAAGTAAAATGAGGCTAATAATGCCTACATAACAACTTTTGTGTAAAGATTGGTCATAAAGTATTTAAAGTACCTATTATGGTTCCTGCATATAAGAGGCATTTAATAAATAATAGGTGGTATTAATAATATTATTAATGGCTATTTCAGGTATATACTTATGGCCATAAGGCATTGGTTGCTCCTTGTCACAGAGGCCTTGTCACTGCCTCCCTGCATGCAAGGAAAGGTACAATTACTTGAGAAATTGCATTTGAATCTGAAATAATGTGAAAAATTCACTCCAGAACTATCATTTATATATAAGGATAAAATAATGAGGTGTGAATTTATGAGCAGTTTCACACAAAACGACCTCACTCTTTAATAGCACTTATGGTTATAAAAACCTGTTTCATGAATCACCAACATTTTTAAGCCATTCTAAGAACTGTAACCTGAGGAAATAGCAGGTCTGCTAATGACTATTACTATTAGCATGTTGAAATATTTTTAAAAGGCAGCCATAATTTAGGCCAATACTAAATTTAGGCCAATCCTTAGGTCAGCTCAATTCAGCAAATATTTATTGAGTACTTCAGTGTTCCAGACACTGAGTTAGTATTGTGGATATGATGATAAATAAAATATTTTTGAGAAGCTCTCATCTGTTTGTGGAAAGGCAGACTTTGCCTAGCCTTCAGGAATGTTTCTAAGAGTCCCAGGTAAATGCTGGGAACTCAGAGTCAAAGTGAAATGAACAACAGGTCAAATGAATTTCCTCTAAAAACATATCTCCTTCTCTGATTAATTGGTTTGTCTCTATTCTCATGTTTCTACAAAAAACCCCAACTCATTCTATGGGACTTCTTGGACTTAGAAGCAGCCATGCCAGAAGCTGCCTAACAAGATTGTTTGACAATTTGGGAGGTGGGGAAAATTCTCTTTTCAGATTGGTATTAAATCAAAGGGGGCTCAGAGTACAGGAAATATAGACCAGAATTTATGATCAACTTGCAAAGCTGGTTGATAAAATTTTGGGGGCAAATAAAACACCTTCCTTACATTACAAACAAAGAGATGACAAAGTATTCTAAGTGTCCTTGATTTGGAGTTATTTATGTTTCCTTAGCATTGAGTTTAAGCATGTCGATGTTCAGAATTTGTAACACCATAATTTTTGTCTGTTCATTTAAAATGCCTGGGTAATTTATGGTAGCTGGAGCCTACTGGATCTTTGGAATCTAATATGACATTGGCTATTATAGACCAAAACAGGAAAGTGATGTCAGAAGCACAATGGAGAGATATCACCAGATCTCTCCCCTTGAAACAACAATAAGCTGAACATCTAAAACTCAACAACAACAACACAACAACAACAAACAAAACCCAGCCTGCACACCAGCATGTCTAAGTGTGGGATCTATGAATAAGAGCTACCACAGGTCTGAACCATGGGAGTCAGCAAGTGGACTAGGAGTAATAAAGAAACTGCCTCTTGCAGCTGGGGATCCCTGCAGGAGGAGTGGCAGGGGGGAAGGTGCCACAGGTTCCCTGAACAACCCTGATTGAGGGAGCTGTGAGCTACACACAGCTGCAGTGCCCAGGGATCACGGCAGAAAGCAGAGAAGTGAAGACAGCAGAGAATCAAGAGTTGATTATTACCAGCTGTGGTTGCAAATGTAAGGCTGAGCGGCAGACCCCATCCCCTAGCCCAAAGGGCACCACCCTCCATATCCTCCAAGACTGAACGAACACCGCGGATCCCCAGGGATTCTCCAAAAAACAATACTGAAACTGTTGCTAACACTGACAGGGACTGAGACTGAGGGTAGCAAACTTGATTGAATATTTTATGAGGAAAAAGGGAATTATTAAGACTTTACATAAAGCAAGGATCCAAGAGGCTTAGATGCCACCTACTGGAAAGCCAAAGGCAAAAACGCCTTTTCAGCGACAGGCTAAAGAGAGACCTTTATAAAATAAATCTTCTTTCTGGGGGAAAAAAAAAAAAAAAAAGCAGAATACACTTTATTAATGCCCAGACAGAGAAATAGTCCATTAAACACCATGAAAAATCAAAGTGACAAGGATCTCAGAAAGAGAAAATCTCCAGAAAATAAGCTTACAGACATTGAAATATACAACTTAAATGACAGAGAATTCAGGATGGTACTTCTGAAAAAACTCAGTGAGATCTAAAATAATTCATATCAACAATTCCAGGAATTGAAAAAAAAAAACAACTAGATCAGCTGCACGAGTTTTTAGCAAGGAGATTAAAACCCTTAAAAATAACCAATAGAACTTTTGGAGATGAAGAACACACTAAAAAAGATGAAATATAAAATAGTAAGCTTGGGAAACAGAGTCTACAAAATTGAGGGAAGGAACAGTGATATCAAAGACAGAAATCTAGAAATAGATCAGAAGAAAGAAGAGAGAAACCAAAGAATGAAAAATAACGAAAGAGAAGTACAAGAACTAGGTATGGAAACATAAGAATAATAGGTATTCTCATAGGGGAGGAAAAAGAGCAGGGATCAGACAAATAGTTGATGAGAATTCCCAAATCTAAAGAATGAGTTGGGGCTGGGAATTTCAAGAAGTCAACAGAACACACAATTATTTTAACTCAAAAAGGCCTTTTCCGAGATATATTGTATCAAAAATCATCAAAAATCAATGACAAAGAAAAAATCCTCAGGGCGGCTAGGGAAAAAGAAAATGGTAACCTATAAAGGAAAACCCATTAGATTATTGTCAGACTTCTCAGCACAAACCTTACAAGCCAGAAAGAAGTGGGAGCAAATATTCAAGCTATTAAATGAAAGAAACTACCAGCCAAAATAAGGCATCCAGCAAACTCTCCTTTAGATATGAATGAGAAATAAAGACATTTCCAGACATACAAAAATTGAGGAAATTCTCCACTACAAAGCCTGCACAATAGGAAATACTGAAAGGGGCAGGCTCACTTAAAACAAACAACAAAAAACATACATAACTATGAGTAAGGTGACTAGCAGGTAGATAGTAGTAGAGGAGTGTAACCTTATTAACAACAGGCATTATAAGTTAAACAATAAGAGATTTGCTACTATAAGGTACTAATGAACGTTCAGCATACATAGGGACAAAATGAGACAAAAATAACAGAAAAGGAGCAGATTTCAAAGATCCAAATTGTCAAAGAGGAATGAAGATAAGGCACACGTAGAAGAAAATGGACTACTTTATATACATATAACTATCCTCTACAATTCATAATGGTAACCACATACCAAAGATTCAGAACTGACGTATACAACATAAAACAAGAAGGACCAGAGGGGAAAATTCACAAAACCAAACCAAAATACACAAATAAATAAAAATATAAACACATGGACAAGGAAGCAATGGAAACACTGAGCTACCAGAAGCAAAAGATAAAAATGGCTGTAGGAAGGCCTCATATTTCAATAATCACCCTAAATGTAAATGAAACTGAACTCACCAACAAAAAGGGAGAGACTTGCAGATTGGATCAAAAAACAAAATCCAACCATATGCTGTCTCCAGGAGACACATCTCAGCTCCCAAAAGTTCATTTCATTTCAAGCAAATGGTGTTCATCTCATTTCAAGCAAATGGTGTTCAGAGAAAAGCAGGAATAGTAGTACTAATATCAGACAAAATAGACTTCAAAATCAAAAAGATAAAGAAAGATACTGAGGGACACTCTATAATGATAAAGGGAAACATACATCAAGGAGACATAACACTTATTAATATCTATGCTCCCAATCAGGGAGCCCCAAAATATATAAAGCAATTACTAACAGAACTAAAGGGAGAAACAGACCAAAACACTATAGTAGTAGGGGACCTAAATACCCCATGTCATATGGACAGATCATCCAAACAGAAAATCAATAAGGAAATAACATCCTTAAATGACACATTAGACCAACTGGACATAATTGACATTTACAGAGCCTTCCATCCCAAAACAGCTGCTTATACATTCTTCTCTAGTGCACATGGAACATTCTCAAGAATTGACCACATCTGGACACAGAGATAGCCTCAACAAATATAAGAGGGTTGAAATCATACCAACCATATTCTCTGATCATAATGCTTTGAAACTAGAGATCAACTGCAAAAGAAAGCAGGAAGAACCAAATACATGGAGATTAAACAACATGCTACTGAAGAATAACTGGGTCAGAGAAATAAAAAGAGAGATCAAGAGATACATAGAAACAAATGATAATGATAGTACAACATATCAAAACTTTTGGGACATGGCAAAAGCAGTCATAAGAGGAAAGTTCATATCATTACAGGCCTATCTCCAAAACAAGAAGAGCCCAAATAAACAACCTAATGCTTCATCTTAAAAAACTAGAAAAGGAAGAACAAATGAAGCCTAAAGTCAGCAGAAGGAAAGAAATAATCAAAATTAGAGCAGAAATAAATGAAATTGAAAACAAACAAAAAATAGAAAAATAAATGCAACAAAGAGCTGGTTCTTTGAGAAGGTTAATAAAATTGACAAACCCCTGGCTAGACTCACTAAAGAAAAAAGAGAAAGGACACAAATAAACAAAATCAGGGATGAAAGAGGGAAATTACGACAGACATACAGAAATACAAAGGATCATACAAGAATACTATGAAAAAGTATATAACACCAAATTTAATAACCTAGAAGAAATGGACAGTACTTAGAAAATACAATCTTCCTAGACTGAATCAAGAAGATCTTCAGAATGGAAATTGAAACAATCTCAAAACCTACCAAAAAGTAAAAGTCCAGGACCAGATGGCTTCATGAATTCTACCAAACATTCAAAGATTTAATACCTATTTCCTCAAACTCTTCCAAAAAATTGACGAAGAAGCAATCTTCCCAACTATTTTATGAGGCCAATATTACCCTGATACCAAAACTTACTAAAGATAACACAAAAAAGAAAACTACAGACCAATATCTCTCATGAACACAGATGCAAAAATCCTAAATAATACTAGCAAACCAATACAGCAACATATTAAAAAGATTATGCACACAATCAAGTGGCTTCATCCAGGGCAAGAGGTGGTTCAACATATGCAAATCGATTAATGTGATACACCACATAAACAAATTAAAAAATAAAAATATGATCATATCAATAGATGCAGAAAAAGCCTTTGAAAGATACAAATCATTTATGATCAAAACACTTAACAAAATTGGTATAGAAGGAAAGTACCTTAACATAATAAGGCCATATATGACAAACCCTCAGCCAACATTATACTTAATGGTGAAAAACTAAAAACCTTCCCTCTAAGATCAGGAACAAGGCAAGGCTGTCCACTATCACCTCTGTTATTCAATATAACATTGGAGGTCTAGCAAGTGCAATCAGGCAAGAGAAAGATATAAAGGCATCCAAATAGGAAATGAAGAAGTCAAACTGTCACTATTTGTGGATGACATGATTCTTTACATAGAAAACCCTAAAGACTCCACAAGAACACTACTAGAAACATAAACAAATAGTAAAGTCTTTGGATACAAAATCAACGTTCAAAAATCCATAGCTTTCCTATACTCTAATAATGAAGTGTCAGAAAAAGAAGTGGAAAAAATAATTCTTTTGCAATTGCAACAAAAAGAATAAAATATAGGAATAAATCTAATGCAAATGTGAAGACTATATAATGAAAACTATAAGACTCTATTAAAAGAAATTGAAGAAGATACAAAGAAATGGAAAAAATTCTGTGTTCTTGGATTGGAAGAATCAACATAGTTAAAAACATTACCTAAAGCATTATACAGATTTAATGCAATCCCCATCAAAATCCCACAGCATTTTTTTAAAAAAGAACAAAAATTCAGATTTGTATAGAAGTACGAAAGACCCTGAATTGCCAAAGTATCCTGAGAAAAAAAGAACGAGGCTGCAGGCATCACTCTGCCTGACTTGAAATTACACTAAAGTGACAATAATCAAAATGGCATGGCATTGGCAGAAAACAGACACACAGGACCAGTGGAATAGAATCGAGAGTCCAGAAGTAAGCCCATATTTATATGGGCAAACAATTTCGACAAAAAAGCCAAAAACATACAGTGGAGAAAGGAAAGCCTCTTCAATAAATGGTGCTAGGGAAAACTGGAAAGCCACCCTCAAAAGAATGAAACTAGACTATTATCATCACCACACACCAAAATTAACTCAAAATGGATTAAAGATCTGAATATAGGAACTAAACTCAAGGACCTTGGTCTTTAAGAGGATTTTATGATTTTGACTTCAAAGACAAGGGAAGTAAAACAAAAATAAATGAATGGGACTACATCAAACTAAACAGCTTCTGCACAGCAAAAGAAACCATAAACAAGGTACAGAGACAACCATCTGAATGGGAGAATATATTTCCAAGCAACACCTCTGATAAGGGCCTAATATCCAAAATATACAAAGAACTTATACAACTCAGTAACAACAAAAAACAAATGATCCAATCAAAAAAATGGGTAGAGGACCTGAACAGACACTTCTCTTTAGTGGACACACAAACGGCCAAAAATTTTTGAAAAGATGCTCAACATCATTAGTTTTTAAGGAAATGCAAATCAAAACCTCAATGAGATACCATCTCACACCTGTTAGAATAGCTATGATAAACAGGACAAGTAATAAGAAATGTTGGAGAGGAAGCGAAGAAAAAGGAACCCTCATACACTGCTGGTGAGACTGCAAATTGGTACAGCCACTATGGAAAAGAGTATGGAAGTTTCTCAAAAAACTAAGAATTGATCTACCATATGACCCAGCAATCTGTCTACTAGGTATTTACCCCAAAGACTTGAAAACATATATCCAAAAAAGATATTTGCACACCGATGTTTATAGCAGCATTATTCACAGTGGCCAGGACATGGAAGCAACTGAAGTGTCCTATGATAGATGATGGATAAAGAAGCTGTGGTACATATAAACAATGGAAAGTTACTCAACCATAAGAGGAGTGAAATAACTACCATTTGCAACAACATGGATGGACCTCATGATAATCATGCTAAGCAAAATAAGTTAGAAAAAGTTGAAAACCACATGATATCACTCATATGTACGATATAAACCTAAAAGCAACAAACAGGACAAACAGAGCCTCATGGACATGGACTATAGACTAGTGGTTACCAGAGGGTAGGGGGAGTGGGGAGAGGTTGATGTGGTGAAAGGGGTCAAATATGTAGTGACAGAAAGAAATCTAATTATGAGAGGTGAACACAGAATGCAATATATATATATGCCTTACTGTTGAATTGTACACCTGAAACTTACTGGATTTCATTAACTAATGTCACCCTAATAAAAATAAATTTTTAAAAAAGGAAAAAAAAAAACAAAACAGTGGGGTGAAAGGACAAATAGTATAAAGGAGAACCAGAAAATACTTATAAAATGAACTTTTATCATAGCTGGCATTATGTGTTTCTATGTTTAATATCAAAGTAAACTTTTTTCAAATGTATTTCAGTAGATGAGTTCAATTTTAAATTTATTTTCAGACATTTAAAATATAATGTTTTTTTAAAAAATCTCCCTCTACTGGATGTTTACACTGCTGTATGGTATATGGCTATGTTCCTTCTTCATAGCCTCTGTGGCTCTAGAGAGAGACACCCACCCCTACTCCCAAAACACACACACACAACACACACACACACACACACCACACACACACAACACACACACACAGTGTGGTTACCGTGGGCCCTTCACCGGGTTGTTGTTGCAGGGCTCCCACTTGCCAGAGCCAGCAATGCTGGACTCTATGTAGTACCCGACCAGCTCTTTAGCATCTTTGGATTCCTCCCATGTAACAACTACTGATGTGTCTGTATTTCTGCTTGGGATGATTTTGCCTGGGGCCTTGGGATATCTGAGAAAAGAAGAAAATTACGATGAAACTCAGAGTGATTTTTAAAAATTCATTCTTTATCACATATACACACACATAAATTTGATACAAGTAATCATGTCAAACATGGTTGCTTTATTTTATATTTCTTAACGCAGAAATAAAAATTATGTATGTTCATTTGGAGAATAATGATAAACGAAATACCTAGGAACACACCAATCACTCAAGACAAAATTGCATTAGCAATACTGTTGAAACTCCTGGAGAAGTTTACTTTCATAACTTCATAATTCATGATAATGATTTTAAAAAACCCATCAGTCAAGTATAGTCATCAATTGAATTTATAATATAAAAGAAGGATGTCACCATTTTTACTTCTGAATATATATACATATACATATATATACACATACATATACATACATACATATATATACTACTAATGAGATTCTTGCTTGGAATTTTCTCTTGAATTAAAGTAAAACGAGTTTACAGTTGTGCAACCAAACTCCATACTTACCAAGTTTGTCCCCGACCACAGTCACTTCTGTTGCCTCTGAAGGCTCACCAACTCCTGCTGAATTAGAACAGCGGACACGAAAACGGTTAGGATTTCCCCTCTGCCAAGTCGAACAGAGCAAAGCGGGGAGACTTCACTGGGAGCTCTGTGTTCACCCGCTGCCAGTTTTCTGTTTCCGCATCACACTGCAGCCAGAACAGTGAAATCAGTTTAAAACACAGCAAGAATAAAAGGGAAGTCTAAGTCGGGTATCTTGCATTGTTGTGTATCCGTCAGCAATTTATTACCTGTTATTCAAGTTGAACTGGAGAAGAGATTAGAGGAAATGGGGGATAAATGTCTGAAGTCCACAGTATTATCAAAATCAAATATGGTTTTTTATTGTTTGATAAATATACTGCTTTAATATTTCATTTTCATTATTAACCAAGATTATTGATCTACTTATAAAGGTTCTTAATTAATTTAGAAAATAGTTTGGGGTCAGGTACTTTTCCAATTCTTAGGTAGGTAATTAAATTGAATCCACTGTGTTAGATACTTAAATTTTCATTATATTGTTATAAACCGTATTATTTTAATTGACTTCTTTAATGACTCATAACACCATTCAGGTCTGTGCTCAGATATCATCTCCTCAGAAGGGCCTTCCTGATTATCTCCCTTCCCATCACCAATCTAAAAGAGTTTTTTGCTCCTTTCCCAACATTCTCTATCCCTTACCCTGTTTTTCCTTCAAACACTTTTCATATTCAAATTTAAATTATTTGTCATCTCCTCCATTGGAAAGTTAATTCCTGTAAAACAAATTCAGGAAGCTGTCTTGTTCACTGCTATACTTCATAGCCTAGAATTGTATCTGGCACATAGTAGATAGGTAATCAACATTGTTTTTATCTGAATGAATAAATTCTCTGAATTCTGAATGAATAGAGAAAGTGAAAGATAAAGAATGTGGTCTTTTTTCTTGCCCATATTTTAGAACAAATAATGGGAAAAATTAATTTAACGAGAGTCTATTCTTGGAATTAAAATATCTAGAGTGACTTCGAAATCCTTGAATGGAGGATATGGTGTATATTTGAGCTTTGGTAGAGAATATAGTGAGAAAATTATCAGCAACCTTCAGCAATTCTTTTCCCTTCTTCTCCTAACTTTCAACCCAAGGTAAATAAAAGCAATTTAACTACAAGATTTTTTAGCAGTTTTAAGAGACTTTTCCAGAAATTAGAACCTTGTGATCACTGACCAGCTGTTAAGGGTGATACATTTTGGGGACTATAAATTTACTGGTTCATCACTCAGCATAATCTTCATTGACCTGAAATGAGAGGCAATATGATATGATTAAAAAAAAAAACCCAGAGGCATCAATTCTGGTCTTTGTTTTGTTAATAATGAGCTAGCACGAACCTGGCAAAGTCACATAGGTGCTTTTGGTCTCAGTTTTATCCTTTGTAAAATAAGCAAATTTGATAAGGTAACCCTAAAATCATTGCAGTGCCTTTCATGATAATGTGTCATTTGTGTGAGAGAGAGAGAGTCATATGCTGCCCAGGGATAAAATTCTCCCAGACTTTTAATCCTTTAGTTTATCACTTTGATTCATTTTGACATATTCTCCCCTGGGAACACATAAGCAATTACCAGTCACTTATACCTTCATAATAAAATAATAGCTGCCTTTCACTGTGTTAAGACCTTTATTTACCATTTAATCTTCTCAAGTATGCATTGAAATAGTTGTGGAGGTAGTATTGTGTGATTATTAAAGTTTTGCTTGGAAAGGTTGAAAGCAGCAATATGTAATAATAGTTGGATATACATGGATCTGAGTCAGACTGATGGGTTCAAATCTTCGTTCTGCCTCTTACTAACTGTGTGACCTTGGGATCCCTCAATTTCCTTACCTACAAAATAGGCATGATGAAAATATAAGTATTTCTCTCTTGGATTACTGTAAGAATTAAGTGGTTGACATGTGCAGAGTACTTAAAACAGTGCTTAGCCCTTGGTAAGATCAGCTATTTTCATTCCCGCTTGTAGAAACAGTGCTATCAAGTGATGTGATCCTGGTCTCTGATATGACCAGATTTTTGATATGGGAATGAGATGAGCTCGGGACATAAGACACCTGAGGAAAAGGTTTGGGGCTGCAAAGAACACAGTAGGGTAGGGGAGGCTGGGAGCATTGGAGGCAGGTTCATCTGATTTCCTTGCTAACGAATCCCTCAACTTCAATCATTTCAGGGCTCATGGACATGGCATAACTTGTGTTAAGCCTGTAGCCATGACAATTAAGTGCTTTATGGGCATGAAAATCCCAGGTAAAAGTTCCACAAAGAAGCGCAAGCATGGGGCTAACCAAGAAGGCGGTACTACTGTGGGCGCGAAACTTCTGGAGTGATCACCCAGGACAAGAGCATGAACATGAACATTTCCCTGTAGAAAGGTCGAAGTATTAGAAGTGGTTCGCCAGAAATAACCTGAGATTCAGCTTGGCAGAATGATTTGGCATTTGGATAGTTCTATCAATGTGCTCCAGGTCTCTAGATGTGTTCAGCTCCTCCACTACTTCGATGTCCTTGACGTTTCTATGTGCCTATAAGTTTCTCTATGCACACTATACAGTAAGTCCTCATTTGCCATCATTGATAGGTTTTTGGAACTGCCACTTTAAGTGAATGCATGTATAATGAAACCAATTTTATCATAGGCTAATTGATAAAAACAAGACTTTTATTTCTAGAGCATATTTCTGGTCACAAAAAGATCACCAAATTTCTAAATAAAGACCCAAAACATGTATAATACTAAACACTGAAATAAATGTGAGCTATACATACATTCAAGGAAGATTAATTAAAACAAGTAAAATAATGGTTTTTCCGACCTGCTTATTCCAGTTGAGGGTGGCCCAAGCCTATCCCAGCAGCCAGGGAGCAAGGCAGGAGCCTACCCTGGACAGGATGTCCTTCCATCACAGGGCCACTCACACACACCCTCACTCACTCAAGACTGAGAAAGTTTAGACATGCCCATTCATGTCACATGAATCTTTGGGATGTAGAAGAAAACCAGAATACCTGGATAAAACCCACGCAGACATGATAGAACATGCAAACTCCAGACAGACAGTGGCCCTGGGCCAGGAATCAATTTTTTCCAACATCAATGTTATAAAGAAATGACATTGAATGAAATTTATTCAAGGACTTGCTATACTCAAAAATGTTCCCTTCTGTTCCATATGAATAAGTGTGCTGGTGGAAGATACTTAAATTTTTGATCATAGACTCATATGTATTTAGGTCTAGGGAAGTTACAGATGTTCACAGAGAAATTAGAGTTTATGTGACCAGAGGAAATGTTCAACAGAATCCAAAGCTGATTCATATGAAGAAAACGTCTCAGTACTAGGTTGTTATTGTGTCATTATTACAGGAAAAATGGTAATTACTGTCACAGAGCTTATTCAGAACTCTCTTTCTGTGAAGTGTTTCAAAGAGATTCAGTGAGGGTGTGTATTAAACACACCAGGAAGTGAATATTTATCATTCTATTCTTGCCCTCTATTTAAAAAATCAAGAAAAAAATAATTGAGAATAATATATAAAATTCATATAAATAAAACTATAAAATTTTAACATTATTTTGGAAAAATCAAACTCTCTTGGAAGATTATATATGTGTGTGTGTGTGTATATATATATATATATATATATATATATATATATATATTATATGTTGAAGAGATGATCCATTTATTAGTTAGGAATAAGAAGTGAGGCATGCTCCTCAAAGACATGAGGTAAATGTCCTTATGAAAGGAAAGTAATTAATAAAGGGAAATCATGGACTCTAACATTTTAATTTTCTTAAGAGTCACTGATTTGAAACAATTATTAAAAGGCCATAAAGATAGTTGCATATCACTTTTATGTCATTACCTAATTTTTAGATGTTTGCATATCCTATATACCTATAGATATTCTATAGTAATAATATATCTATACCTATTCTTTTATAATAATTGTCAGGAAAGGTAGCCTAATAGGAGTTCTGAAATTAAATGATCAGAGTAGCATTAAGGATAAAAGAGAGAGCTTTAGGAAAATAAATTGAGCTCCATGATATTTCTGCTAAAAAAGTATCTTTCCTATGATTTCGATATGAAAATAAATTATAAATGATACCCTATCAAGTTATTGTATAATTTTATAAAAATGTTCTCTCAAAGACAAATACTGTATGATCTTACTTATATGTAGAATATAAAAACAAGCAAACCAATCAAAAAAACAAAAACAAAAACAAAACAAAATCCCCCCAAAACTGAACTCAAAGATACAGAAAACAGATGAGTGGTTGCTGGAAGAAGGAGGTCGGGGTAGATTAGGGGCAGGGGTTGAGCACAATGGGTGAAGGATGTCAAAAGGTACAAGCTTCCAGTTATGAAATAAGTTAGGTAATGTACAGCATGGTGACAGTAGTTAATAATACTGTATTCTGAAAATTAAATTAAATGTACAATAAAGTAGAAACACATGTTTCATTCATTGTTCTAAAAAAATGGTGCAGAGCTGCCAATAAAAATGTAAATATTCTTATACATGATAAAACAAACTTAGTTTTGTTTCACTTTTTAAATTTTATCCTAATCAAAACCTTCCTAACAAGTGGATTTTGAACCTTATTTTTAATTTATTCTATGTATTTATTTTTATTGAATAAATTGTGTAAGTCTAAGATGTATAGTGTGTTACTTAGATACATTTGTGTATTCTAATATGGTCGCCAATGTAGTAATATTTATCACATTATATAATTATAGTACAATATTATTATGTTCATTATATTGTGCATTACACCTCTATAGCTTATTTACTACTCATTACAAGTTTGTTCCCTTAAACATCATCACTCTTATCCCCCCTCCCTATTCTGTAGTAACTTAACTACCACATTACTCTGTTTTTTACAGCCTACTGTTTTAGATTCCACATATAAGTGATATCATATAGTACTTGTCTTTCTCTGTTTGACTTATCTCATTTAGCATAGTGTGCTTAATGTCCATCCATGCTGTCATGAATGCAAGAATATTCTGCCTTCTCATGAGTGAATAGTATTCCATTGTGTATATATACCACCTCTCTTTTATCCATTCATCCATTGATGGGCATTTGGGTTGTTCCCATATCTTGGCTATTGTAAAGAATGCTGTGGTAAACATGGGAGTGCATATATCTCATCAAAATCCTGTTTTGTTTTGTTTTGTTTTGTTTTGTTTATCTCCCTCCTCCTCTCACCCCCATGCCATATATTTTTTGAAGATATTGAGTCACTTTCAGTATTACTTGTGAAATCAGTGCCCTTATCTCTGGGGTTTACCTTTAAATGTAGCCAGTATCTGATTTCTTTGCTTGGGGGCCTCTTTTAAATTCTGTTTTCATTTCCTTTGGGCATATACCCCAAATTGGAACTTCTGGGTGTATGGTAGATATATTTTTAATTTTTATGAACCTCTATATTGTTTTCCATAATGGTTGGACCAATTTCATGTACAAGGGTTGAACCTCACTTTAGACAAATTCTCTTTAAACACCCTTTTCTAGTAGCAATTATGCTGTTAGCCAAGGACTTCTTCCACTCCTAAGGCCCTGTACCTTGCCTGGCAGGTTCTCTTATCTGTCTGCACATGTAGCTAGGGCAGTTCCCCCAAATAATGTCCTGTATGAGTATTGGCTTGTTTTCATTTCCTGGGCATAAATACTTATTAGAACTCCCTTCAAATATGGGTATATTGTAGATTTACATAAAATTCTCATCATTCCACTCATTTTAGGCCTTCATTGTATGCTGCCCTCTCTACCATAATTACAATACACATGTAAAATATTTGAGGAAAAGAACTAGCTAATATCTTGTGCTGTTTTATAATCCCTGACACCACCCTATGACCTGCACTTAGATTAGTGCTAACCAAGCAAGTGGTAGCATGGGGGACTTTCTGTCCTCAACTCTCCCAGCCATTAGGAAGAACTTTAATTTCTACTCCTCTCACCCATCTGCCCTCATTGATGTTCATTCCCTACTGCAGAAGGACAAGTGATGGATGAAAGGCCATTACTAGAGCAAGGAAGACAGAAAAAGTCTCCAAGAAATATTGTCATACAGGCAATCCACAGTTTCAGGAACATTTCTCTTCACATGGGGTCATGAATTGGGGTCCATGGACCTCTTAGAAGTCTACAGATGAGCCTCAAGGGTCTATAAATCCCCTGAACTTTCGGGCAAAGTTCTTTGTGATAAATATTTTTCTGTGGAGATTATTCAGTTTATAAGGGTTCAAAGAGTTCAAAACACAATGAAAATTTAATCTCTACCTTTTAAAAGAAATCTTTAGAATGTGGCATGAAGTATTAATGTTGATCTCAGAATCTTACCTTTTCTACAAAATAAAGAATGCCCTCATGGCCACGCTGACCAGGGGGCTTCCAGCTTAGGACCACATAGCTCCGGGTAGCTTCAGTGACAGAGAGGTCTGTAGGAGGTCCAGGAATAATACCCTCTGAAAAACAACAAAGAAAAGTGAGCACACACTCTGGAAAACCCAGGATACTCGGAGAGTCACAGGTGCTTCTCTCTCACTGGAGAAAGAGTTAATTACTGCTCCACAGCATAAAGAAGTACCTTGTCTCTAAAATTCTTCCTAAAATAGTTCATTCATTCATTCAAAGCCACAATTTTACTACCTTTGCTTGACAACTTAAATTTCCTTATTAGTACTGAAAAACAGTAGTAATGACACAGGTTATCTTTTCTATTTTTACAAAAAAGAGTGGAATCATAGTTTTTGAATGCTGCTTAATTTTTAAAACTAAAAATTCGATTACAGTTGACATATAATATTATATTGGTTTTAGGTGTGTAACATAGTGATTAGACATTTATATGATTAGACACTTAGAGAGTGATCACACAATAATTCTAGTACCTGTCTGACATCATACATACTTATTACAATATTATTGACTATATTCCCTATGCTGTACTTTACATCCCCTTGACTATTTTGTCACCTTTTTCATCCAGTCCCCCATCCCCCTCCCATCTGGCAACTATCAGCTTGTTTTCTGTATCTATGAGTTTATGTTTTGTTTGTTCATTTCTTTTGTTCTTTAGATTCCATATGTAAGTGAAATCATATGGTATTTGTTTTTCTCTGTCTTATTTCATTTAGCATAATTCCCTTCGAGACCCTTCCAGGTTGTCACAAATGGTAAGATTTCATTCTTGTATATGGCTCAGTAATATTCCATTGTATATGTATATATGATCCTCCTCTTCTTTATCAATTCATCTGTCGATGGCCACCTAGGCTGCTTCCACGGCTGGGCTATTGTAAATAACGTTGCAATGAATATAGGGGTGCATATGTCTTTTAAAATTGGTGTTTTGGATTTCCTTGGATAAATATCCAGAATTCCTGGGTCATATAGTCATTCAATTTTTAATTTTTTGAGAAACCTCCATACTGTTGTCCACAGTGGCTGTACCAATTTACAATCCCACCAGCAGTGCACAAGGGTTCCTTTTTTTCCCCTATATTCTCTCAGACACTTGCTGTTTGTTGGTTTATTGCTGATAGCCATTCTGACAGATGTGAGGTGATATCTCATTGTGGTTTTAACTTGCATTTTCCTAGTGAGTAGTGATATTGAGCATCTTTTCATATGTTTATTTTTCATATGTTCATGTGTTTATGTCTTTTCATATGTCCTCTTTGGAGAAATGCCTATTCAGGTCCCCTGCCCAATTTTTAGTGGGATTGTTTTTTGATTTTTGTTACCTTATATGAGTCCCTTATATATTTTAGATATTAACTTCTATTATAAGTAGGATTGGTGAATATTTTCTTCCATTCAGTTAGTGGGTCTTTTCATTTCATTGATGATTTCCTTTGCTGTGCAAACTTTTTAGTCTGATATAGTCCCATTTGTTTATTTTTTCCTCTGTTTTTTTCCCCCATGTCCAAGGAAATATATCCAAAAAAAAAAAAAATGTTACTAAGAGCAATGTCAAAGAATTTACTGCCTGTGTTTTCTAGTTGTATGGTTTTAGGTCTTATATTTAAGTCTTTAATTCATTTTGAGTTTATTCTTTTATATGGTATAAGGTGGTCCAGTTTCATTTTTTTGTATGTATCTGTCTAGTTTTCCCAACACTATTAATTAAAGAGACTATCTTTATCCCACTGTATATTTTTGCCTCCTTTGTCATGGATTAATTGACAATATAGGCGTGGGCTTATTTCTGGGCATTCCATTCTGTTCCATTGATGTGTCTGTGTTCATGCCAGTATCATGCTGTTTGGATTGCTATAGCCTTGTAGTATACTTTGATATCAGGTAGTGTGATACCTCCAACTTTGTTCTTCTTTCTCTAGATTGCTCTAGTATTCAGGGTCTTTGTGGTTCCTCAGATGTAATTTAAAATGTAATTTTCTATGCCTTTTTCTGGCAAAGCTGATGGCACAGAACTGGTGTTGAGAGACAATTCTCAACGGTTTTTCCACATATCTTCTAGCAGCATTTTTACAGAATATGTTTTTAAGGATGTTAAATAGCAAACAACCTTGAAATACAGAGATAGTATATCCTCCAGGGAAGACAGTTGACTTGTTTTCTGACTAGAATAATAAAGGATAATGACTTTCTCCAGAGAAATTTGGGTAGGTTTCGTAGCAACTCCCTAAGTGCAAGGTTTCTCGGGTGGGTGTGACGCAAATCTACTGTGTCTGCAGCATCTACCTGTGTTGCTTCACATCACTTTGTGGGAACTGGTGGGGAGGGGCAAAAGAAACAATGAAAACATGAAGGCCATGATGTCTGCAGTGTTCTGAGTAATAGCATCTTCTGTCTCACGTCAGCTTTTGCCAGCAGCTATAAATGTGACAAGAAACTTATTAGCTTGTAAGTAGGGTAAGGTTTTAGACCCTCCACGGTTCTTGACATTGAAGTGAAACAGCTTAAATACTGAGAAAAATATTTCAAATTACAGTTTACAGACACTGGACATAGGACAATGATTACTAATAGATGGGAGACAATTTAGATGAGCCCTGCCATTGTCCTAGCTTGCTGTCAGGAGAGAGTTTCAAGGCAGCAGCTCAGGAAGAGCAACTGAGGTAGAGCCTCACAGCTCCTTGAATGGAGAAGAAACTGGAATTCCAAGGAGAGCAAGGTATCCACAGATAGAGTCACAGAGAAGAATACTGGGGAAGATGCTGCACAGACAGAGAGAAGCTTCAGAGATCTGCAGAGGGTCCTTCTAGAGTGCTGATCTGAGAACTGATCAGCTCATACATATGAAGAAACCACCGGAAATGGGGACAACAACACAGAAGAAATGAAGGGAACAATCCTCAGAGCTCTCATTGAGCCTGAGAAAGTTCATGTTTCCACTAGCCTGAGTAGAAATCTCCTAATTTATGGAACATCGGATGAAGTACTCAGGAGGGTATTGCCTTTGTATTGATGCCAAAGTACCCCTGGACTAAAGCCTCCTCTGATTCCACTTAACAAAAGTAAGCCTTGAAGGATCAAATTATTTTCCCCAGACCAAAGCTTGAGTTTTTATAAGAATACAAAAACACCCAGCATCAAACAGTGTAAATTTAAAATGTCTGGCATCTCATAAAAAATAATCAAATATGTAAAGAAGCAAGAAAATACAAACTATAATGAGGAGAAAAATTAATCAATAAAAACAAAACCTGAAATGTCATAGATGATAGAATTAGTAGACAAAGATATTTTTAAAGTTATTATAACTGTATTTCATATGTCCAAGAGGATAAAATGAACATGTTAATTAAAAACGATATAAATTAAAAACGATATAAACGATATAATTAAAAACGATATAAACGATATAAAAATGATATAAATTAACTTATAAAGATGAAAAGTACAAAGTCTAAGATAAAAAAAACAACCCTTGGCTGGAATTCATAGCAGGTTAAACACTGAAAAAGAAAAGGAGAGTAAAATTAATGACATAGCAATAGAAAGTATCCAAAATGAGCACAAAAAGAAAAAAATGGAAGGAAAAATGAGCTCAGCATCAATGAGCTGTGTTTCAAGTGGCATGCAATTGGAGCTCCTGATGTATAGAAGAGAGAAGAAAATACAGAAAAAACATTTAAGAAATAATGGTGAAAAAAATTCCAAATCTGATGAAAACTACAGACTCACAGATCCAAGGAACTTGCAAACCCCAAGCACAAGATAAATAAAGGAAATGACACAAATGCACATCATAATCAAGTTTCTAAAGCCAGTTATAAAAATAATATTTTAAAATTATATAGATAAAATGATACATTACATACAGAGTAACAAAAATAAGAACAACAGCAGTCATTCTTATAGTGCAGGTCTGCACTACAATGGGCAACTTTTTTACTAAATGAAAAACTGTCAACCTAGAATTCTATACTCAGTGAATATACATTTTACAAATAAAGATGAAAGAGACTCAGCCATACAGTAAATAAAGTAGTTCATAAGCATCAGTCCTGCACCATAAGAAATTTGAAAGGAAATGCCTCTGGTGGAAAGAAAATCATATCAGATGGAAATCCAGATCTACACAAAGAAATGAAGAACGATAGAAATGGTAAAGGCCTTTTTCTTACTTTTTAAATCTTTTTGAAAGATACGTGACTGCATTGTAATGTTTAAATATTTGCACACAAAAAAAAAATGTATGACAACAACATCACCACGGCTTAAAGGGCAAATAGAACAATACAGTTGTAAGTTCTTACACTACATGTGAATTGGTATAATTTAATTTGAAGATAAGTTGTGATAAGATGTATGTTATAAACTCCAAACTACTATAAAGCAAGACAAAGAATCATAGCTAATAAGATAACACAGTTAAAATGAAATAATATAAAATAACCCAAAAGAAAGAAGAAAAAGGAAACAGATGGAATAGATAGAAAACAAACAGCAAAATGGTAGATTTAAAGACAACCATATCAATAATCACATGAAATGTAAATGGTTCAAACTCTCCAATTAAAAGGCAAAGATCACCAGATTACATAAAAAAGCAAGATCCAACTAGATGCTGCCTACAAGGAACATGATTTAAACATAAAGACACACATAGGTTAAAAATAAAAAGATAGAAATCTTATGCCACTAATCAAAAGAAATCTGAAATGGTTATATTAATATCAAAAAAGTAGATTCTAAGCAAAAAACATTACCATGGATAAAAGGACTCACTTTATAATAATAAAGTGGTCAAGTCATAAGATGATGTAACAATAAAGATGTTTATGCATCTAATAACAGAATGTCAAAATACATGCAGCAAAACCTGGCAGAACTACAAGAAAAAACTAATAATGATAATCATACACCATTTAGTTCGCAATTTCATCATTACTTTATCAATAATTGATAGAACAAGTAGATAGAAAATCATTAAGGACATATAAGACTCAATTGAAATGCCAGCAGATTTTTTAATAGAAATTTGATAAATTGGTTTTAAATTTCACATGGTAATGCAAAGACTTAGAATAGCCAAAACAACTTTGAGGGAAAAAAGATTAGAGGATTTATACTACCTGTTTCAAAACTATGAAGCTTAAAAGAATAACAACACAAAAGCTATAGCAACCAAGACAGTGTGGTATTGGTGTAGAAAAAGTAAACTTTACCAATAGAGTTTGAAGAAATAGATCCACAAATATGCAATCGATTGATTTTGATAATGGCGCTAAGGCAATTAATTCATTGAGAAAGGATAATCATTATATACACTACTGAAATAATTGGATAGACATATGCAAAATAATAAAAATAACTTTGACTCTTATTTCACACAATATAGAAAAAAATAATTTGAAATGAATTATATTGAAATGTAAGAGCTAATGCAAACATTTCTAGAAAAAAAAAACAGAAAAATATCTGAGTGAACTCAAATTTGGCAAAGATGTCAAATATATACAAAAATGGCAAATAAACCCATTAAAAGATGTTCAACATTATTAGGAAAATGCAAATTAAAACCACTATGCATCCATTATGAAATACCACTGTAGTATAAAACACCACTAATGTACCACTAGAATGACTAAAATTAAAAGACTGGCCATGCTAAGTACTGGTGATGATGTGGAGCAATGGGAACTCTCATAGACTACTGATGGGAATGTAAAATGGTACAACCATTTTGGAAAACAGTTGGCAGTTTCTTAAAAATTATAAACATACCCTA
The DNA here is from genome assembly GCA_003508835.1 of Eonycteris spelaea. Taxonomy (NCBI): domain Eukaryota; kingdom Metazoa; phylum Chordata; class Mammalia; order Chiroptera; family Pteropodidae; genus Eonycteris; species Eonycteris spelaea. The sequence goes on along the minus strand of PUFA01000127.1, from coordinate 1,899,503 downwards.
TGACCTATCCATTCAACTTGTAGGTGTTTATCCAAGAGAAATGAAAGCATATGTCCACACAAAACAAGAAGTTTTCTAGAAACTTCCAGTTGCAAATGGATAAATGGAATGAACTGATATACACATCAACATAGACAAATCTCAAAATAATTATGCTGATGAAGGAACCAGACAAAAATGAGTAATAATTCCATCTATCTAAATTGTGGACAATGCAAACTCTAGTGGGACAAGGGAAAAAAGTCTGATCAGCAATGGCCTTGGATATGGGGAAGGGGTGAAAGGCAGGTGTTACAAAGAGGCATGAGAACAGTTTAGGGGTGATAGATATATTCATTATTTTTATCATGGTATGGCTTCACAGGTGAACTCACCTGTAAAATTTATCAAACTGTATATTTTACAGACATGCAGTTTACTGTATGTCAATTACACTTCAATACAACTTTTTTTTAAAGGTGATTCTCTGGCAATGATTTTTGATCTCTAAATATTTCAGAATGTTCTTTCCAAAATATCTTAAATTAATATGCACTGTACCCTCCACAACAAAAGCTAAGTTGAATAGCTAAACATTGGCAACAGTATCTGGGAAAAATGTAGCTTTTACCTGTAGGTTCCTCTTCGGTGACAATGATCTGTCCAGTCCAGGGTGCTGAAGGGCGACCTGAACAATAACAATCACAAACATTCACAAATGTAGTTTCAACTGCACTGATTAAACTGGCCATATTATCACAAATGGGTTTATTAGTTTACTATGTTTTGCTAACAAATCTTACTGAGCATTTGTATGGTATTGTGTCCTCAAAAAAGTCTCAATCTGCTAGTGCCTCAAACCTACCTGAACTGAGCTGACATTTCTAGAATCGTACTTACACAAGCAAGGTAAATAACCTGTGTTCATTCACTGTTCAATAGGGGTCTCCTGAAACATATAGGCTCTCGTCTCTTCTTAAGAAATAACATGTATTTGGGACAAAGCTTTCTGGAACAATGGTAAGCTCAGTAGTTATGTATCTGTCATAATGAAGCTGAAGAGGAGCAGGTTGCTGAACCTGCGGTAAAGCTCAACAAAAGCAATTGCTTTCTATTATTTTCAAAAAGTGTTATCTACAAAAGAAACCAGCTTAGATCTTGATTAAGGAAAATGGATGAGATGGGCAGTATAAAGTTAAAGAAGATATTCATTTCTGTGATCCCATGGATGTCAGAAAGAACGATTCAACTCCTGCTTTAATCCATGGACTTTTCACCAGACTTTGTGCAAAAACAAAAAAGGCGATAAAGAAGATAACTTATTTTTAGTTCAAACAAATCTTGTTTTCATTTGAATTTCTAAAAGAAGGATAAATGAAAGTATGAGATGGAATTAGGAAAGAGAGAGGAAAGTCAGAGAGTGAGTGAAAAGTGATTGGAGAACAATCAAGTAGCCTGACTAGAAAGCCTCCAGAGAAAAGTGGCATTATTTTACTTAGATTTTGATAATGCCGTTACATGTTATCCTTTACTTAAGGTAAAGAATAGCACTGTAAATATGGAATAAATTGGTAGTCCTCAACTAGAGTGATTTTGTCCCCCAAGGACATTTGGTAATGTCTGGAGATGATTCGATGGTCACAAAGGGGTGAGGGGTGCTATTGGCATCTAGTGGATGGAGGCCAGGGATGCTGCTAAACATCCTACGATGCACAGGATAGCCCCCCTCCAACAAAGAATTATCTGGCCTAAAATGTCAAGAGGGCCAAGGTTGAGAAATCTGGTATAAAGAATGAAATGTTAATTTCCAACAATTCTTTTAATGTCATTTTATGGTCCCTATTATTGAGGATGCCATATGGATTCCCATGAAACAAATGCATAGTATAATTCACGTAGCATGGTTTTGTTATTGACACTTGGACATTAAATATATGAAAAGATCAATTTTACTGTCTAATATTGAAACTCAAGTATAGATCATATATAATGTTGTAAATGTGTTTTTCCTTTGATGTAAATTCACCATATTGAGATATTAATGTTCTAAAGGACAAATTCAAGCTTAAGAAATTTACCTTACAATTTTAAAAATTGAAATAAGAAAAAAAGCACATTTGGAATATGCTGATAAAATGACTAAAAATGCTCTCTAGGCTCTTGGTTTTTATATTTTATTTCAAACACAATGCCTGGAACTCAGTTTAACAAGACAAACTTTGAATCAAATAAAAATATAAAATGAAATAATGAAATGAAATGAATGAAATGAAATGAAATGAAATGAAATGAAATGAAATGAAATGAAATAAAGCTGTTAGTGAATTGATGAGTCAAAAAACAGGGGTTTTTTTTGTTTTTATTTTTCCCCCTAGGATCGTCTGATCAATAAAGGATTTCTTATTCTCTTCTCCCTCTAGTGGAAGAGGGAGGAATAACCTTGCAATGAGATCTATTGCAGTTATATTTTAAAAGTTCAAGAAGATCCTGAAAAATGAAAAATGCTTACTTTTAAGTCTAGCTTTCTCAGCTGGATCCAGAGCAGCCACAGGCTCAGAAACACGAGATGGTAGACCTATTCCAGTTTTATTCACAGCTCGAACTCGGAATATATAAGAACGACCTTCTATCAATCCAGTGACTGGGAAACGAGCAAACTTCACAGGTGTGTCATTGCATTGAGACCAGCTATCTGTGCCTACCTCACATCTAAGGAAAAGAGAGTGATTGATAAAAATATTAAAAGAAGTATGGCTAAACTAATAGCTCCAAAGCTGCAAACTCACCCAATTGCTTCAAATCTTATTTCTACAAAATATCTAGTTCAAGCATGGTTCAATAGTTATCGAATTGCAAGTACTCAGTTCCACTCAATTGTAAGGCATTGTCTTTAACAAGAAGAAGGCTTAGATCCTTCCCAAACACGTATGCATCCTGTGACCTCATTAAAAGCAGGCAGCTGAGGGGCCTCGTCCACTAAGCAGAGGAGTTTGGGGTAAGGGAAGCAAGCCTTGGATAGACTAAGGGGGAGGATCCTCCCGATATCTCCCTGACTGATGTCTTCAGTTCCATCATTAGTGGCTTCCTTAGGCATTTTCTTTTAAAAATGGAACTACTGTTGAACAAGTTAATACCTTAAAAGATACCTATTTGTATTGTAATTTGAAAAGAGCTCAGTTGATGGTCGCTATATGCTGTGTGGGTGGGAGGATGGGGGGGTATGGTAATATATTTGTTTCTTAACAGATAAGATTGATGAGATGCAGCAAAATTCTCAGGCTGGATAGAGGAAGTTTAAGTATTTGAAACCTCAGATCTCTAATTGATGCTTTTAGAGCCTTAGACGCCTGGCGGTGCCCATACCCAGGGAGACAAAGGTGACAGTTCATACCATGTTATTGGCCTGATTAACAGGGCTTTAGGGGCTCAACATGTGATTGAAGTAGACAGCATTAGGACTAAGTGGCTCGTCATTTTTTTTTTTTTTTTGAGCAGAGCATGGCACTTTTAGTTTATATCACTTCCCCAATACAGCTGTGTGTCCAAAATGTATTATTCTTAAATGATTCTCGTGGGGGTGGGGGTTGCCAATAGCAGGGCAAAGGTGGTCAGGGTAGGAGCTTTATCTTCAGATCCTCACCATCATCCTTCCATTCTTTGAGATAAATATTTTCCTCAACCTTATGTAAAGTGCCATGAAATATGGCTTCGATCCCTGCCATTCCATCCTCTTTTCCCTAAATCTTCCTTTGTAGAAATTACAAAGCTGCTATGAATGGGAAATGAGAGTGTTAGGACAATTCTTCAAACTGCCCTTGTCTCCCTCTCTCTGTGCACATGTAATGTTGTGGTGACTCAAAGGTCCTAGAGTGTGCTTCCTAATCCTAATGTGGGCAGAAAAAAGGTGGAGAGCAGTTGCTCTGGAGACGTCTACAGCATGGTAGAGCAGAAAAAACACAAGCCTACAGCCAGGCTGCTCTTCGAATTCTAGTTCTGTGAGGATTAAACTGTTTCCTCGTTAGCATTTGGCCTTGGGTCAGCTACTCACTTCTTACTTGTAATAGTACCTACTTTTCAAAGGATAATTATGGGTTAAAGGTTAATGCATGTGCAGTTTTTAGAACAATGCCATGCACGTGGCAAATGCTTGATAAGTATTAGCCATAATATGGTTATTTTTATTATGACTAAGGCAAGAGAAAAACAAAATGTACTTATTGTCCCAGGTCTTTCACTGATCAAAGTTTGCAAATCCTTAGAAATTTGCCAAAGACAATAAGGCAGAAATTGTAAGGATGAAAGAGTCTATATAAAACTTCACAGTTCATTATTACTAAAAGATGAAATAATATAGAAATACTTAATATATAATTAAACAGCATGTAATTTGTTGTAAATATTTTTCTGGATGGTATTTAGTGCAGTAGATATATATTTACTTATCGCTATAAACATTAGGTTTCATATACCTTGGTAGAACCCCACTGTACCATAGTAGCACAGATTATCTGTCCCTCATGGTCTCTATAATTAGATTTTATTACTCAAAAATGGAAAGAGAATTGAGCGACTATTTGAATAGAAACTAATACAAACAATAATGTATTAGGGTTGATAATATAAAATCGTTGTCTATGTTGTCTAAACTCACTAGGTAATTAATGTGTAAGACTCAATTACCATAAATATCAGGGTCTAAGTTTGGAGAATGTAAACAGAAAGAACTTATAGATAGAACATAATTTAAGACTATTGATATTTTTTTCTTTATCTAACTTGAAACCATTTCTTTCAATGTGAATAAGATTTTGTTAGTATTCCTAAAATATTATTCTTTACTTAATATTCTTAAATTACTGACATACTAGGAATACAAACATTTAATACATTAAATGCCAGCTATTTCATTTCCAGAGTGGCCTCTACTAGGTCGACAAATTAATAGTACTCTTGTCAAATTAGTGCCTTGTGCTGGTAGTATAATCTATCTCTATATTTATATACATCTATGTTTGTCTGTTCGTCCGTCTGTCTGTCTACCTACCTACGTACCTATCGAAAGATAGGCACAGAGACAGAAACACAGAGAAAGAGAGAGATGAGACCAGAAGAGAAATTATTTCATCTAGAAATGGGAGAAATCAAGCATGCATCACTATGACCAAATTACTCTAACTAAAATTAGACTAAGCACTAACTTATCAATAAAATATCCCAGAATAGGACTCCCTCCATCCACAGCTGGCTGTTTCCAAGAGATGATGATATAATCTTTGTTGGCATCCAAGCACACCACATCTAAGGGAGAGGCTGGGGTTCCTTCAATCTCTGCATCAGCATCTGTGGAAATACAGAAGGATCCCATTAGCTGTCTCAGATGTACTCTGTTAGCCTAGCAGGCTGGGGTCTTAGTGCACACATATCTTACCACACCACCATACTGGCTACATTTTTGGCCCCAGGAGAGCAAGCTTCAGTCTTGTAATTTGCTTACCAACATAACAATGTGTACTTTTCAACATTAGTAAGAAAAACATTACGTTAGAAAGGGCTCTGAAAAGGACCTGTGACCTTTGCCTCATGACTCTTGCCTGCTCAAAATGTTCTAAAAGAAAATAAATACGTAGATGTCAGGGACTGCTGTCAGAAAACTAATGTAAGGTGCCAGAAAGTCTATTCTTAATATATTTATTGTGTAATGTTACTCAGAAACCATGAATGGCTCCAAAGGGGAACAAACAGTTCCCTTTGTCGCCTTCTGGATGAATCCACAAGAGAATAAGAACCATGAAACTTTGCCCATCCTTATGCTAGGCACTACCATTTTGGAAGAGGAAAAACATTCATTTTAATCAAATGTTTGTTCCCAAACTGAAAATACTTGCGAAAGGAACTCTGATGCAATACCTACATTTGAGTTTAGTTTATCTGAGTTAAGTAAAAGTCCAGGATTATACAAGAAACAAAGGACAGTGACTGTTTATGAAATGGGACCCTCTGACAATGGGGTGCCCTCAGCAGTGTGTCTTCAGGCACAGCTAAACTGGTGAATCAGGAGGTTTTAGAAGGAAAGGAAGGAGAATGAAAATAATCAGTTACTATTTTAAGTGAGAATACTTAAGACAGGAGGCAGAACCCCTGAGAGAAGGGGTCCACATTTGTCAATTCCTCTTGACATCTGGTCAACCCTTTCATAACTGGAGTTACGAGAGGAAGCTGAGATATGTAGGAGCAATTTACTCAAGGGAAAATAATCTTGATGTCTAAATAAACATTTTTTCTATCAGCTACACTTGATGTCTAAATAAACATTTTTTCTATGAGTTACTAAACCATTTAATGGCATGGCAGAAATACTTCTGAATTTAATAGGTTCACATTACCTGTGATGAGCTCGAGTCACTTTGTTTTTGAACATCCTGTTTCTTGCTCCATGAACCAATAGGAAAATATCTCTAGGTAAATGTCTCCTGCATAAGGGCAGGAGAAGATAACTAATTGGTGCCTAAAACTTAATGCAGGATGCCTGCGTGCCACACAATGGAGAGTGAGCATTTTGGTGGGGAGAAACTTTTTTTCTTCCAGGCTTTGAGAGCACTGGATGGGGGAGAGGCCCTGCTGATGGTGAAGGTAGAGCAGATTTGAAATAGACGTAGAGATGCTGAGGTTAACAGGTCTCAGAAACTACCGGAAAGCTTCTCAGCTGCTAAGGGGACAGCTGGCAATCTCTAACCATGTTCTTTTGCTAAAGGCCTGTAATATAACAACCAGTAACCCCTGCATTGATAGAGTGAAGTTTAGTTCACTGAACAACCATTATATGTAACAGCCCAGCAAAGAGTAGGCAGTTAGGGAACCAATTCTTCAGCATTTTTATAAAATTGCTTATTATATGTCATTTGTGGGGTAGGCTTGACAATATTTCAGAAAACAGGTTCTGTTTAGCAGCTGCTGGAAGCCACAGACAAATACTGTGTTGTTACTTCACATTTGTCCTCTTGGCTCTCAGCAGCTGCTATGGCCTGTCTGGCTGACAGCACCCATTCAGTCAACATTAAACCTTTTCTTAGCATCTGTCCTTCCTGCTCCTAACCCTCCAAATAGCCAAACTTTTTGTAGGTTTGATTAATTAGGTCAAAGATTAGCCCAATACTCTTTATATTTTGACCTCTAACACAAACTATTAATAACCTTTTTCAAAATGTAAGTAATTCTATTATAATCTAAGTAATGCATGCTTGTAAAATATATAATAATAAAAAAAACATGAGAATCCCTTTTAACTCTATAACTCAGAGATTACTACTATTAACATTGGCCTACATTTTTCTAGGTTTTATCTATATTTATAACTCAAAAGTGATTATTTTAAAAAAATAAAAATGAATGGAACTATATAATTTCATGTAAACTCATTTTGCTTGATATATATCTATATCAATAAATATAGGTATACATCATTCATTTTCACTGCCATGTGGTATTCCATTGCTTACATGGAGCATTTATTATACTTTATTTTATGGCTCCCATTGGGAGATATCTAGATTTCTTCATTTTTCCCAACAAAAAAGTTTTTTGCAACTTTTGTCCACTCAAATTCCTAGACCTAGAATTGTTGGAAATGTCTATATGTAGTGGCAAAACACCCTAAGAAAAGTTGAACAGATTCAACTCATCACAATATATATAAATGATGGTCCCTCCATTCCTTTATCCCAGTGAGTCTTAAAAATCTTTTAAATCTTTTATATATTTTAAATTAAAACATTATATCATTTCAATTTACACTGATTCCTAGTGAAAACTTTTTCATATATTTATTTGCTATTTGTAAGTCTTTTTCACATTTCTTTCCCATCCCTTATTACTTTATCATCTCTTTCCATCTTGCTCTCTCTCTGTGGAGGGTCGTGAGGAAAGACTATTTAAAAGTCTAGAATAATTTGTAATAAAATAACACTGGTGGACTCATTGATGACTTTAATTTTCTTTTTTTTTCTTATTTTCTATTCTTTCACAAAGAAGACATATTATCTATGTATTAAAATCCTGGCCAAATGTATGCAGCTCTGGAATGTTTTGTGCAGACATGTGGCGTTTAGAAGCTATTTGCTAAGCAGCAAAATTACCAGAGCTCTAAAAATTGTATTGAAATGGCCTTATGCAGCTCAATGAATACAAAGTTTTAAAAAACACATAAAATATCATTTAAAACACATTGGCAGGGGTGCCTCCATAGTGTAGTGGTTAGCATGTCTGCTTTACATGCAGAAGGTTCTGGGTTCATGCCCCAGGTGGAACCATGGACCATATCCCGGGTGCACCAGCCCTCTCCCCTCCCCACTTTCCCTCATCCCTCTCCCGCCCCGACCCCCACCGGCCGAGTGTGCCTGGAGCCCCGGGTGCACACTGGGAGTGTGTGGAAGGAGAGGCCCCGCCTTCAGAGATCCAGTTCTTAAGGGGAAACGGCAACATCCATAGGTCAGGGGTGGAAATGGGGAGAGAGGGAATTAAAGAGGGGGAGAAATTATTTTAAAGTAAAACACATTGGCAGTTTCTTAAAGGGTTAAACCTAAATTTAACGTGACCCAACAATTCTACTGATAAGTATCCATCTACCCAAAAGCAATGAAAATCTAGGTCCGTGAATATGAATGCAAATGTTCATAGCAGCATTATTAATAATAGACAAAGAGTGGAAACAATTCAACTATCCATCAACTGGTGAATGGATAGGTAAAATGAGGCGTATCCGTATAGTACAAGACTAGTCAGCAATAAAAGGGAACAAAATACCAACATAATGAATCTCAAAACATACGCTCAAGGAAAGAAGAGAGATATAAAAGATCACATATTATATCCAGAAATGTCCAGAAAAGACTAATCCATAGCAACAGAAGTAGATTAGTGGTTACCTAGGGCTAGACTGGGGATGGGTTGGGAACAGGCATAAGAAACCTCTTTGAAGTGATGGAAATGTTCCACTGGATTGTGAATGATGGTGGCACAACTCTAATCACTTAACGTGATTAAATCTTATGGTATTTAAGTTACATCTCAATAAAGATTTTTTTTTTTGCAAAAAATAATCTAATATGTATCATTTAAAATGAACTTATGAGGGAAATCTTTTTCTAAAGGTGTTAAATTCACAACACGGTTGCTGAAATTTTCTATTCAGTTTTGTTTTTCCTATGCACCTTTTCAATTCTTTCACATCAACATCCAACAAATTTTAGTCTTTCCATTTCCTTATTTTGAAAATTGGCTTAAGCGTAAATTTCAAATTTCAATCTCTTCCCCTTTTAGCCATGTGAAGTCTGACCTAAACCTGGCAGAGGGCCACAATTCTGGATGCGGGCAATGAATTAGAAATGTTGAGGACCCTAGACTGTGTCGGAATTCTCAAAAAAGTCCACGAAGGAATCATCCAAGCTTAACTTGTTCGGCATTTTTCTTTTTCTTTTTTTTTCTTCCTTCCTTCCTTCTTTCCTTCCTTCCTTCTTTCCTTCCTTCCTTCTTTCCTTCCTTCCTCTTCCTTCCTTCCTTCCTTCCTTCCTTCCTTCCTTCCTTCCTTCCTTCCTTCCTTCCTCCCTCTCCATTTTTTCTTCCCTCCTCTCCCACTTTCTTTCTTCTGAATCAACAGAGTTATTCTCTGGTTCTTGCTCAGGTAAGACAATTGAGAGCAGAGACAAAGTTTTTGCTTATTCAGTCCTTGTTTACCTAGGTTTATCCAGGTTGTCTGACTAAAGCAACTTACTTGATGAAAAATTCCAATGTGCCTCTTTTCACAGCACAACCCAAAAGACTGGCTTCTTTCTTCCCCTGGTGATATCTGACATTTCCCACAATGCTTTTGTTTAGAGAAAATCTAACACATTTTCCAATTACAATAAATATTTATGTATCTTTATCCATTGCTTGTAAGTGGCAGAATTCAGTGATTATTCATTTATTATTGATCAATACTGGTGTGGTATAGACTTCTAACTGTCCCCAGTATCTATTTTTCCTGTTTGCTTTTAGTACTAGAACCCCTGACCTTTAGCAGGGAACACAGCTGCCCAGCTAGAGACAAGACGCCCTAGCTTCCCTCACTGTAAGATGTGTACATGTGGCTAAGTGTTCACCAGGCATAAGTGATGTGTGCACCTCTGCGTTTCCCCCTCCACTTCCTTTCTCTTCTCTTCTCACAGGCCAGAATGCAAAATGGGACAGCACCATAGGGGGCAGTGGAACAACAGCATAGATGGGATCTGGGACTCAGAGTAAGCACATTGAACATAACTGTCTCGACCACCACCCTACCTCTGGATTGAAAGACATTGGAAAGTAATAAACTTCTCGTAGTTTTGTTTCAGCAGCTTAGTCTAGACCCTAATTAAAAACCTGGGTTAGGTATCAGAAGGGTTGTACCCAAGGCTTTTGATAAATCACTTTATTTTTCTGAGCCTCAGTTTCTGCATCTTAAAATTAAGAGATTGACCTAGAATGGAAATTCTAACTTTTCGTACCATTGACTCTTCTGGCAAACTGATAAAGCCTAGAGGCCCCTTCTTAGAATACTGCCTTTAAAGGCATAACACAAAATAAAGTACATAAGCTAACCAAAGAAATCAACTATATTGAAATATAGTTCCAATCACGGACCCTGTGGAAGTCTGTGGATCCCAGTTAAGGACACCTGGATGACCTCTGATGTTCCATCTTGATCAAAATGCCTGTGAGTTTATGACTCTATTTAGTGCATAAGCGATATAAAAATTAGCAGGCGAACTTGTATTGTTTATATTTTTATTTTCTATATATTACGATTTTTTGACATCTTAAAAATCTTTCTAGTTGGGAAGAGATTGCCCCATGTGGTCAGCCAATTCTTGGAGAGAACAAAGGGCTCAGCATGGAGCATGACTTTGATATGCAAACTAACCCATTCAAAGCCAGACCACCTTGATCTGGCTCAGGCGCCCCAGGGGGAAATAGTCCTGTGCCTTAATCATTCCAGGACCTGGCCCCAGACAACTAGGTACACCTATAGCTTAGAGTCCACCCAAATTATTCATACTAGCCAATCATAAACTGTCTGCCCTACCTTCCCTTTCCCACAGCAACTGCAATAAAGGCCATGGTTTAGGCTCCCCCCTCGCTCCTGCCTTTTATGTCTTCTGACCAATCAATGCGGGTGCTTCCCCATGTGACTCTGCATAGTGTGCCGTGCCTCCTGTCTCTAGGATTTGAATAAAACACTCTGTTTCCCTGAGCCTCTCCTCTGACTCTTGTAGCCACACCTGGCTAGCCATCACATAAAAGAACATGGAACCTGCTCTTGTAGCCTGGAGGTGTTAATGGTCTTCCTAATGTGCTAGGTCCTGTAGGAACAACTTTCCTACTTGCACCTCTCTGATCCATTCAAGATATTCTGAAAAAAAAAAAAAAAAAGACTCCTAAAATCAACAATTGTAGTTTGTCTTAAGGATTAAATTGTAGCACCTTGTTTTCTAGCTCATTAAAGCTAAAGCTATAAAGAAGGGGCCTGGAATGAAATACTAATGGATATTTAAAAATAGATATTAAAGAGTAAGTTCCCCAACAATACATCACTCTGTCATTGCAGTTTCCATAAACTGAAATGGCTTTTCAAATAGTATTTAGCACCTCAACTCGAACACCTATAGAGAACTGCACTGTTGGCTCACTGAAGATGAGAACAGTACTGCCATTAGTGACAAACGTAGTCTGGAACTTGCTTACCTTTGGGTTAACGTCTTCAGGGTTATTAACCTCTTCACATCAGGTGTAGTGTTACTAGAATTTAATATCCCTATGGTATATAATCTGGAAGAATTTTCAAATAAATCTTCCATCATTACAAAAAACATGCCTGGAGAGATTGATTTGGCCTCAGTGTTTTAAATATTCTTGGGTGTTCTGCTTTTTGCTAGGTCTTACCTCGAACAAAGACGTAAGCACTATATTGTTCATAATATTCTCCCATTCGTACACGGATTGTGTAGAGGCCTTCATCTTCTTTGTTGAGATGAGAAAATGTCAGTGTTGCCCGATCTCCACTCCAATGTGTTTGTACCCATTTGATGAGAAGAAATAGGTGCTCCTGAGTGGGAGGGGGAGTCAGCAGATTAACCATTTTTTTTCTCTATTACTCCCTTCTTCCCCTCTCTCCCTCTCTCATTCCACCCCCTCTCTTCCTCACTCTCTCGCCCTGTTTCTCTCTCCCTCTGTTCCCCATCTGCTACTTCTCTTTCTCTCTCTATTCCTCTTCTTCTATATTGACAGTTTTCAGACTGGAAGAGGTCTCTAGGGCTTTGAGCCATTCTGCCATGTTTATATTGATAAAAATACTAGACCAGAAGTGAGGAGACCAGTGCCAGATAATCTGCAGGGCCCAGTGCAAAATGAAATTGCAAGGCCCATTGGTCAAAAAGCAGGGAAAAAAATTACAGTTAAAAGTACTTAAGGCTTTTTCTCTAAAAATAGCTTATTACTTATAAAAAGTAATAAAAATAATACAAAAATGCAAAAATAACATTTTCATGTCATAATTTTATAAAAGACTTTATTAATGTGATATCTTGATTGATAATGAATATTTCTGGCTTGCTTTTCTGCAGATTCAGTATTAGGTGATCAAATTTTATCAACTTTATTTCAAATGGATATAATTGAAAGGAACATCAGTCACTTTTTGCAAACATAAGATCACAAATTAGCTTTGATAATATTTTTATTTTGAGAAGGATCTTTCTGCCGATGTAACTATTACTGCAGCTGTTAAGAGTGTCATATAGTCATAGTATTACATATTTTATACTATATACTATTATATATTATGGTATAAAGTTACTATTGGGTTAACTTTCTGATAAACTAAATAGAAATTTTAGTACTCTAGAGCTGATGATTCTTAAGGAAAAATTTTTTAAAAAGATTTAACTCTTCATACAAATCAGTTTCACGTGAGTCTGAATTTAATTTTAAATGTAAATCTACATATTGCATCTTAATGTTTTCTCTTACATGTCCTGTAAGAAAAACTGAAAATGACCTCATGATTTGTGTATAATTCAAACACCTGTTTTTGCATTCTATCACTCTCTTCAATTATGAGGAAAAATTAATTTTCAAATTATCTTCCTTGTTAATAATAGTTTCATCCAAGGTTTTATATAAAAAGTGTTCTCTTTCATTGACTGCAACAATGTTTAAACTTAATTTCTATTTCTAAGCCTGAGGATAGTTGCTTTGCAATGCGGCAGTTTTCATAAACAGAGGTTCTAAACTGTGACAAATTCTAACAACTGCCTTATGTGTTTTATTACATTGTCTATATACGCTTTTAATTGTAACATTTTACTGACAGTTTACTGTCTTATTGGTGGCAGTTCCTGCCACGGCACTCAAGCCAGGAAGTCAATATTTGTGCAAATCCCACAAAGGTGAGTTCTTGAGATGGATAGGCAAGCTGGCCTCCTACAGTGGGTCCCACACTGCCTGCATGTGGAGTCCCTCCCCTTCTCTAGGGCCACGTTCACTTAGTGCTGCTGCTGCCACTGCTGTTGTGTTGGCTTCAGTATGGGCCCAGGCCCTGGTCCCAGCCACTGCTTTGGGATCCCATGGTGCCTCATACTGCCCCGGTTACCCGCATGCACAGGGGAAGTTCAGGCTAACTGCTTGGTGAGTACACTGCCCACTGCTCACCTTGCCCAGGGAACAACAAGTGTGCTCCATAGTCCCTTGGACTTCTCTGAATTTCACTTTGTTTTACCAAATAAAATTAACTTGCAAAATGAAGATATCCAACTCATATAAACAAAAATACATTTTCGTAATCCTTTCCATATATTACTTGGTGATAAGAATATATTTCACAACTATATAGTGAGTTCTGCTATTTAAAAACAAAAAAAACAAAACACGTTTTTTAACATCCAGTAGGTATAGGTTATGCCATCCAACGTCCAGATTCTGCCTGCTCTGATGAACAGATCTGCAGTCTTATGGACGTTCATGCTCTGGTGCCAAGTCCAGTCTGCAACTTCTGCAAATAAGAACTTAAGTCAGAATTCATTATAAGGGCTCACCATTTCTGTACCACTGGATCTCTGGCTGGAAATGTTTGATTTCAGGAGTGATAACTACACGGCAGCCTAGACTCATCGTCTCGCCCTCTCTCCCAAAGGACACATCAAATTTGTCATCAAAGTGGATCTCAAACTTGGACGCATAACCATAAGGGGTCACGGCAACTGGGTACAACAAAAACAAATGTCAGTAATTTATTTTTTTCTCATCAAATACATAAGTATTTAAATGAGCACAGGCAGAGAGCAGTCACAACAAAGACCAATCAAATGATTTATCTGGGCAAAAATTAAGTCTTATAAAAGAAGTATGTAGCACATTCACGTATATCATTACGTGAAACGGAAATTCTGTGTATGAAAATTCTTGCTTCACTGGTCAGAAAAGCTTATTTATAACTAATAAGATTTGAAGGTCAGATTTCATGCCTTACATAAAATATACATTAATACCACTTTTAGCTTAGACTTAAATAGTTAGCTGCAACATATGCATACATCTTTTAATTTTAGATTCTAAGTTCATTTAAACTCTTGTACTCTTAGGACAAATAGCCGTATCAATTACTCACAAAAATACAGTAAGTTGTTTTAGTCTCTTTAATGATCTGAGTAAAAACTATATATGTAAGAAAAGTCAATGGGAGAAAACTGAAAAGTTTAAAATGTTGTAACTTTAAAAATATTTTTCTTAGAAATGTCTTAATTATAGATTGAGTAAATGCCTGTATTATACACTCTCCCAGGTTTTATTTTCTCTTTTCTCAAAGGAAAGGGCTTGGGAAAATAACGCATATTTATTGGTGGGTTATTATATGCCAGGCATGCTATACTTGACATGTCATCTAATCCTTGCAAAATCCCCATGGCATGGATTCTAGCTTTTCCTCTCTTTCAGATGCAGATATAAATGTTCACAAATAACAGTTAACGCCAAGGTTTCAAAGGTATCGTGTGAATTTGAAATTCAAACTCCTAACTGCCCAAATTTAAGACTTAGGCTCTTCCATGTTTCATCTGTCTTCCTAAGACCTCAGTATTAATTTGAAAAGGCAAGCTAACATTCATTAGGTTCAACTGCGCCAAGTATTATTCCAAGTGTTTAATAACTATTAACTCAACTAAGCCTCATAATAACCCTATCAGGTACCATTATTATTGCTATAGATGAGGAAACAGCAGCATAGGGAGGCTAAATAACTGCCCACATTCACTCCCCCACCCCACCCCCCACCTCAAGAGCCACATTTATACTGGCAGGCTGTTTCAAGAACTTGTGCTCTCAACCATTACGTGGTATTGCTTTAAATTTACGTGTTGCCAGGCAACCACTAACCAACAGGGAAATGTTCTCTATGAAGCATGTCCCATCTGCCCCACTTCTACATGACAATGTCACACCAAATCAAAAAGCAAAACAATTTGATCAGACCTTGCTCACTGAGAAGCTGGGCTGGTTCCAAAGCTGCCTTAGGGAGTAGAGATAAGGATTATAGTAGGCCTAAGTTTACGGGTTGTCAAATCTAAAACTAAATCTAGACTGCTTCCTATTTTGTACTATTAAGAATGATTTCAATTTTTTAATTGCTGAAAAAATCAAAAGAAGAATAAGAATTTGTGACATGTGAAAAAAGACAGGAAATTCAAATTTCAGTGTTTATAAATAAGGATTTTTAGAACACAGCCATCTTATTCATTTACCTCCTGTCTATGGCTGCTTTTGTGTTACAATGGCAGAGTTGAGTAGCTGCAACAGAGACTATGTGGCCCACAAACCTAAAGTATTTACAACCTGGTCCTTTACAGAAATGTTTGCCTTTACAGAAATATTCTGACCCCCGGTTTAGCATATGGTTTAGAATTAGAAAGACATGTTACAAGTCCCTACTCTACCACCATGTGTGGTCTTGTCCCTTGATTTAACCTCTCTAACTGCTTCTCCATCTACATAGCACAGAGGAAAAGGTGCTTATTTCATAAGCTTTGGGAGTGCATTAAATGAATGATACATATAAAAAAAATGTCTTAGTATAGTGTCTATAACACCGATCAATATACATTAATTATTAGAAAACAACCAAGGGCAGGAAGATTTATCTATGATATTTACCAGCATATTCCAAGCACCTAAACTAGAACATAGCTCATACTAGATGCTCAGTAAACTGGCTGAAGGAATCAATAAGAGCCCCTATCTTCTGTGTTAGGAACAACTGCACTCAATTCAGGGGCCAGTCAGAGAAGGCTCTGACTGAATGCAACTGGAGTTAGAGAAGTAGTGTCGAGCTGGGCTTTCAGACCTTGACTTGATGGATAAGAGGAAAATGGGAAAAACATAGATGATGATATGGTAGTGAGAATGAGCAGGATACCTTCAGAGAATTGTGGAATGATCAATAGGCCAGTCTTGGGGACACTGGAAGATAAGTCTAGTTTCAGAATTTCCAACTATTCTCTTAACATAAATAAAATGATATGAGAACAATATGATTTGGGATGTATTCCTCCCTCACTCTCATTCCTCATTCCCCCTGCCCATGAGATGGACACCAATGATTGATTGTACCTTGAAATACTAACATTTGGAGCTATTTCATGAAGTTGATGAAGTAGGTCATCTAAAGATATCAAACTAACCAGTTAAGCAAAAAACAGACCCATAAGAAAGTATCTTCCTCAATGATTTTCAAAACTATCACTTTTTTTTTTAATGTTTGGAAAATAAGAAGTTAGGGCTTGGCTACCTTTTTCAGTCAGACCATTGTAAGCATCTAATTATTTGAAGAACCATAAGGACTTTACTTGTATTGCTTCCCATGAAAAGAAGTTCTGACTAACATAAACTAATTGAAGTTCACAAATACACAAATTACCGCTGATTGGAATTTTTAATAGGTTGCTATTTAACCACATTTAGACATCCTTTTAAATTGCACTTCATAAATTAATGTACTTATTTATTCATTCAATATTGAATAGCTACTCTATGTCAGGCGCTGGGATTGAAGATAAAAGGTCCACTCTTGCCTTCAAGTGGCTCACGGGCCAGTGGGAGAAATAGACATTTAACAGTTAACAGTAACAGTGTCCAGTGTAAGAGTTGTTCTTATGGAGGTGCCTCGGCCTCGCCAAGGACATCCAACCCTGACTGTGGGTCGGTGTGGTAGTGGGTAACAGTAGGATTAGACATGGGTTTCTCAAGGAGGTGATGCTGACCTATATATTAGGGATGAGTAAGACTCTATAAACAGTCCAGACATACATGTGTGTGTGTGTGTGTGTGTGTGTGTGTGTAGTTAAATCACTCTGTCCAGGTTTGTATAATGATCTTTCCCAGTTTAACACAGAAAGACTTAAAATCGTTTGCCATTTTTAGCCCATTACATCTGGGCTTTTATAAAACCAAAGAAAAGCAATTATATTCAGAAAGAGAACAGTAACCAAAGAATCTAAAAAAATGAAACTAACCATAGACAGCTATGATATATACATATTAGCATATATTACAAGATATACTATGCATTTATTTCAGCATTATAGAATAGCTTATTTTAAATGGAGATGACATTTAGTAAATATATTTTTAAAC
This sequence comes from Eonycteris spelaea, assembly GCA_003508835.1. Classification (NCBI taxonomy): domain Eukaryota; kingdom Metazoa; phylum Chordata; class Mammalia; order Chiroptera; family Pteropodidae; genus Eonycteris; species Eonycteris spelaea. The sequence continues at coordinate 1,881,830 of PUFA01000127.1, read as the reverse complement.
TTACAGCTGAGGGGCATAGTGGAAGCCCCAGCATGGAAGCGAGTCTCATCAAACTCTCCTTTATATCCTAGAAAAGAAAGCAGAAATGAACTGACCTACTTCTTGTTTTTAGCAATGTGAATAAATTATTTTTAAAACACAGTTTGATAAAACAAGTTCAGCAAACCTACTCTTTACCACCACCGAGGCATATGCTGAAAGCTCTCCTTTAACATTCATTGCTGAGGCCCGGTACTGAGCAGTGTCTTCAAAATCACATCTGAAAAAAATGTATAGAAATAAGTGGACATTGCAGTGACGCTCCTTGTAATTGCTGGCTGTTCTTTCAAAGATCTCTTTGCTACCATGACACACTGCAAATCAGTGGCCGACATGTGGTTCTACGGGACTCTTGAAGCTACTCAATCTGATCTGGCTCCCTGTGGGATTTTACATAGTCCAAGGGATTTACAGTAGTTTCAGGCCAGCAGCACAGGATGGGAGAAGACCTATAGTACACTGTGATCCTAGTCTGGGTTAATTTATAATGTCTAAAGAAAAAAATGTCAACAAAATGATAGGCACATAAATTACGGGGTGAATGGCATTATGATCAGTTGGGGGCACAATCTCCCTGCTGGCCTCCCTGAGGGTGAGTTTCAGTGGGGATGACAGGGCAACAAAGGGAAAGAAAAAGCCTCTCCTTGTAGACTACATGGCTTCCGTAAGCCACAAACCAGACCTAGGTAAGTCTAATGTGTGGTTCTGTGTTTGAGCCTCAAAGTACAAATAAATTAATTCTACTAAGGTTCAGGCCACACTTGGAGTTTTGGCCCACAGCATGACACAAGAGTTGGAAGTTCCTCTGGGTTATAATACAGGAATTGTGATATCTTTAATAATGGAGTTAGGGAGATAATGATCTCACAGAATGATGAACAGGCTAAGATTTCAAAGCTGGTTGCTTGTGTCATATCATTTCCAGTGTCTATGTTATTCATTGTCCCTGTAAGTTTAGTTTCATTCATATAAGCTTATTTCTTGTTGAAATTTTACAGACATCAATAGAACTCCAGGAAGGTCAATACAGTTGTCTTTCTCATAACTATTTAATTATCAAGCAACAACATAGCTCACTGCTGCCTCAGAAGGACTGCTGACAGAATTGATGTGATTTCAGGTCAGGATCAGAGCTTAGAGAATATCCCAGGGTCCAGGGTTCTGTTCGAAGCCCAGCATTACTTGTGTCAGCTGTTCTGATCTGAAGAGAAGGTTATAAATCTCCTGAGATCAGAATGATGTAGATTGTACTTTGATATCTCAGCATGTCATGGTTTTATGAGAACTGAAAATGGCGGGAGCTTGTTTAACTTTTGTATCCACATAACTAGGCTTGGATTTCAATATCGTTTTTAAGAGACATGATAAATCCTCGAGGACTTGGGAATTTTGATGTAGGTTCTGCTTTCAAATTTTTTTCTTGTTGAATAACTTTTTAATAAAATGAGGTATATGTCACTGATATTAAAGATGGACGTATGTGCAAAATTAAACAAACTTTTTTGGCTGAGGGCTGGGGAAGGAAGAAAAAGCATGAGAAACAGGAACATGTGGGGGGGCAGAGTACAGTCTTACTCGTAAACTGTAGAAATGATCTAGAAAGTATGGGTGCTCTTAGCCTATGCAGGGTCACTGGGTATAGGCAGCACCCAACCAACCCCACTGTCAATCATCCTCACAATCAAGGGGTCATAAATGACATGTGTCCAGATTTAATTCTAGACTTAAATTTAATCCCAGGACCAGTTCACCAGACCAGGCGTGGGCACGTTCCTATCCCACTGCATGTGGACGAGCAGCCAGATGTGTTAGGGGCACTCTACTGAGTGCCGGGCACGCAGGCAATCTGCTTTCAAATTTTACTTTGATTTTGCTTTAAAGACACTCCAGTGTCTATGCTGCCTCCACCTACATGTTGATAGGGTGGGTGCATTGTTTCCCACAGTTCATCTCTTCGAGTCCAGCTTACATTCAATGCCACCCACCCCAACCTCCACATCCTTTATTGATTAATGACAAAAGAGTATGATGACGATGTGGATTTGGACTTTGAAAGGATAACCAAGTATAAATGTCTATTTATATAACTTAGTTTTTACGAATGTCTAAGAAAGAGATAAATAAAAAATTAATTTTTTCTCATCATCTTTGACTAAACGCAGACAGAAGATCACTTTGGGAGGTAACCTGGGCTTGGTAAGAATGAGTCGTGCATATCACTCTCAGGTGTGCACCAAGAGAAGTGATGCATGTGCACATCCCCGTTGAGATCGTGCTGCATCGTCGGGAACAGGGGAGGAGAGCAGCTGTGGACCGGAGCGGTGAGGTGTCTCCCTGAGAAATTGTTGGGCAACACACAAACCCTGGTGTCCTCTTACGTGTTAATTTCCAGTGTGTGCAGTCCGTATCGACTTTGAATAATATATTTCCCAGGGTTTGCATGGACGTTTATTGGCACCTGGTTTTTATACCTATGAGACAATGGAAACAAAGTACAGTAAGTTGAAGTGTAAATAGTTTCACGATTAAAAGTGCACACACACGCATGCACACATGTACCCACACACAATTCTTCTTCCTGAAGAAATATCTGTAACCATGGCACTGAGGTCGCCAGCAGCGTTGGCTCAGTAAATACAATCTACAGTAGGTTAAATAAAATGCACTAAAAATGCGATGAAAATTCTCAGTGTACTTGCTTTCCTCTCCATCATAAAAATTACATTTAAGCTGACCGTTCACAACAATATGATTGAATCTTGCATACATAATGTTGAGTGAAAGAGCCAGACTCAAAACACTACATAGTACAATGATTGCTTTACACAAAGTACAAAATCAGAAAAGATCAATTCATGCTACTAGAAGTCAGGAAAGTGATTTCCCCCTGGAGAGTAGGGAGATGATTGGAGAGGGACATGAAGGAGGCATCTTGGCTGCTGATAATGTCTGCTTTTTTGATTTGGGTGTTGGTTACATGGGTATGTGCAATATACAGAAATTCATCAAAGCTGTGCATTTATATATAATATGCACTTTTTATGTGAATTTTATGCTTCAACAAAAGATCTAAAAAAGAAAAAAGCTTGACCATTGTTGACATGACAGAAGGGAAACCTTTGTGTTGGGGTTTTTATTGTTGGCTGTCTATGTAGGATGCCAGCAAAACGCTCTTCCTATGAACATTCTTGCATATGGTTAAAAAACAATGTCATTGTACTGAAAACTTATATTTGTTTTATTCCATCATAAGCAAGCATGGCTCTTGGCTTGGAAGAACTTAAAATATTAATCACAAAACAAAATTTCTGACAAATAAAAGAAAGGTTTCCTTTTTCTGATTGTCCCATCCCTCTTGAGCCTCTCAGGCCTCAAAGTAGGGGACTGGGAGGGATCTTTCCAGAGACACTGTATCCCGGGTCTACAAATGGCACCTTGATTTTTTGTCATGTCCTTATGGTCTCAATAGCCAGTGGCTATGGTGCCAAACCAGGCTCTCCTGTGTAAGTCATTTTCGACTCAAAAGAGAAGATGGATTTTACTTGTTTCTCTTTCAGATCTCCCCCTCTTTGTGTGCACAGAAACCACAAATAACACTAATAACCATTACTGACACAGAGCATTCACTACAAGCCAGGCAAGGTTCTAAGTGCTTTATGAATAGATTAGTAAATTCAACCCTCACAACAACGACATGAAGCAGAACTATTTTTTAACATAATTCTTCAGATGAAGAAACCAAGGCTGGAGAGATTAAGTAATTTGTTCCAGCTCACACAGCTAGGAATAGCAGAGCTGGGATTTGAACCCAGGCAGTCTGGCTCCTGACAACATGGAATGTTTCCATTTCCCAGTTGTTCTCTATTTAGCTGCAATTTATTTATTTAGACTTCTGGGAATGGTTATAAGGAAGTTTGGGATCAGGGAAAGTGGTGGAAAGGAAGAAAAAGAAAGGAGACAATCTCAGTCAGTTCCTCCCTTCCCCCAACTGCACACTCACACATGTGTGTGCACACATGTTCTATGTCCTTAAAACACACATTTATTTTCTATACTTCTAAAAATATATCATTCTCCTCCGTTTAGCAAAATCCCAACTCATCTTTCAAGGTTCAGATCAAATGCCACTTCTTCAGTAAACTCCTCCCTGAAATCCGACACAATATTAATTGTTCCTGCCATTACATGTCAGTGTTAATTAGTTCAAGTTGCAAGATAGAACATTTATTAAATTATGGTTGATTATATGTCACTTCTACTAAGCTGCAAGTGCCTTAATGATAGGGATTATGTCTGATTCATATTTGCTTCTATTACTACTCTCAAGGAAACATGAGTCATGAACACATATTAGGCATTCGATGTTTGTTAAATTGGATTGAACAGAATTATTGTGTAATGCAATATATTAATTGTAGCATCATACATTTTGCCCAAAGCACAGAGTTCTGACAAACATATACTTCATGGTTTGGATAATTTAAAATAAGTGCATTGGAAGAAAGTAACGAGGTTCTTTGTGTCTCGGTTCCCTCAGATCTGAAAAGAGAGAGCTGCACTCACTTAAGAATCACTGCTGCATGGCAGGCATAGTGGTATAAACTTCTACCCGACCCACAGAGAACATTGGTAGCTGTTTCTTGCCAGCCCAGAAGCGGCCTCAGACAGCTGTCTCACCACAGGGCTCTAGACAAGCAGGACTATCTGATCAAGGATGGCCTGTAAAAATAAAGCTGCTCATAGCTCCTAATTTTGAACATCCCTTGTTTGAACGAATGACAGGGTAGAACATATTAATTGACACGTTCTCCTGATTGAATTGGCTTAGGTAATTTTACACTTGACTCCAAAGTTCCCTCTTGCTCAGTGTTTTCATGTGCTGGGGTGTTTTCAGCAGTTCATTTTAACATGAGAAGTATGACACAGACAGCTGGGCATGTGCTACTTGACTCAACAATTGAATGACACTCCATTTGGCTTCCGACCAAAAATGTTGTTCATTATCTCCATAAAGTTTGAGTTAAAAAAGTATTTTGCAGCTCCCAAATTTGCTTTACCATCCTTGATCTCTTGTACTACTTGGCTTAGCATCTTAATACCTTTCCTCCAGCTAAATACCAGTGATTTTTCTAATGTGACCTTCTAGCACTTGAAATTGATTTAAAATTCTCTCTCTCTCTCTCCTCTCTCTCTCTCTCTCTCTCTCTCTCTCTCTCACACACACACACACACACACACACACACACACACACACACACCCCTACTTTGAGGAGGTTCTAGTCTTTAGTCTGGTACTCCAGATATCAGTGTGAGAAACGCCTGTTTTAAAGCAGCGGACAAGGAGCAAGTTAAACAATTCGATTCTCTTCCCCAAGGAATTCACCGAGGCATTCAGGTTCCAGGTCACTTGACATTGGCTGCCTTCAGTATTAAGTCAGAAAAGAAAAGAATTTTTGGCCTGTTCTGTATACACTTCACAGCTTGTTATTTCTGGAAAGTGAAATTCCAAACTGTCCAGTCATTGGCTAATTTTGGAGAGTAATTTACACCCTGGGATTATTCATCAAAAGGTTTCTGAAATTCTTGTGAATATTTTGATGCACATCATTTTCCTTAACATTTTCATGTAGAGTTTATGAACAGTTGGTTAATAAGCTTTCATTATGTTATAAGTATTTCTAGAATAATACTCTTTCCCTGAACAAATGTCTGTTTGGAGGTGGGGCTGACTTTGATAATGAGAGTAACAATGAAAGCCCTTCGTGTAATGCATGGTTCAGTAAAAAGGCTTCATTCTAATTTTTTCTACCAGCAAATAATGTATGCCAAAATGATCTTTATCATGTTGAATCCTAAAAATGTGATTGATGTGTTAAATTTAATCTTATGTTTTGAATAAATAGTAATTACTCACTTTAAAAACCATTAGCTGAGAGAGATCTATCTTATTTGGGTAGGTTTTGGAATTACATTAATAAGAAAAAATCTAAAAACCCTAAATCCTTTTGTTGGAAAGTAACAATAAATTACAAATAATTTTTAACTATCTTAAATGTACATTGTTTTCCTAAGATAATATGGTAGCAACTGCTAAATTTGAGTACATTGTGAATAACTAATCTTATAAACAAATTCAATACATGATTCTATTATAGAATTTATAAATTCTCATAATTTGCAAAAATAGAATAAGACTTTTCCAAATCTTCAGACTCTTTCTGATATACATTTCTCATACTATTTTATTCCCAGCTTTTTAATTATTATCAAGCCTAATGACAATTTTTTTAAGTATCTGTTTGCCAATAACTTTAGAAGCAATGTGAAGAATTCCAAATATGTAGTTTAAGTGTCTTGCTTGAGGATCTAGTCCAGTATCCACATACAGATCTGAAAATATGGATGATTACCCATGAATGATTACCATTTACTGATACCAACACATTGCTTTAGTGAGTTTATGTGAATCTCCCTGCTGTCACAATTCAGATTTTCATTGACAAAATTGATCTAGACTTTGGGCTGGAAATCCAATTAAATCTGGCTCTTTAAAAAAAAAAAAAGTGTGTGAAATTAACTCAATTCTCTTATTTTAAAAAGAATTTTTCTCTTCTCTCCTATTTCATATAATTTAAAAATTGACTAGGCAATACATTTATATGGTCCAAGAACCAGAATGTATAAGGCATAGAAAGCATAGAGAATAGTCTCCTTCCTCACACTTGTCTACGTTCTCCCCAACTCCTCCCCACAGCTAACTGCTTTCCTTAGATTCTTATGTCTCTTTCCAGAGTTCATGCAAGTAAAACAAAAATAGTCCTCTCTCAGTATCCACAGGGGATTGGTTCCAGGATCCTTTGTGGACACCCAAACCCACAGATGCTCAAGTCCCTGTACAAAATGGTATAATATTTGCATATAACCCATATTTGCATCTAGGCTATGACAGGGTACTTACACCTCACTTCATTTGCATGGATTCGGAATAGTGTTGGCATGGGAAAATTTAGGTTTATCTTTTTGGAATTTTTGCTTTCTGGGATGTTTTTTCCCTCGAAAATTTTTGATCTGCCTTTGATTGAATTGTGGATGCAAAACTCATGGATGTAGAGTCTCTCAACTGTACAAAGATAAATTTTTTCTCCTTCCCTTTAAACCAATATATAGTTTATTATACAAACTATTATATAAATATAGCCTATTAAGTAAAACAACTTCAGGTTTTTTATCACATGTATAGTTTTCCTCCTATATTCACAAAGCCCTCCCTTAAGATGGCCAGCTTCACCACCAGTGCAGCAGCATCTTCTGCAGCTAACTTTTCTGCTGGACCCAAGACCTAAATAGGCTCCTTCCATTTTTGGAGCGGGTTGGGCATAGGATGTGGTGTTCCTCCACGTCTCTGCGCCTGGCCATGATGAGCGATGTGTGCTCCTGTCATCTAGCCCTCTGTGGGTAACCTCTAGATTCCATTTAGATGGATTTGGTCAGTACGCAGGATCAGCTGAAGAGCAGCTGCTACATGTTCAGACCATTTGTTAGACCTCAGGGATTTCCATGACCTGAGGGTGCCTAGTGGAAACTTGGAACCATCTCTGGAAAGGGATCTAAGAGAGCCAGGCCCCAGGCACACATGCCTGTGAGAGACATGGCTAAGGACCTAACAGCTACAAGTGGAGGCAGTGAGACTCCACGAAGCAATATCATCAACTTATTCCTGTAATTTATCTCCTTCTTTCAGGAAGATTATTTTCAAGTATCTTTTTCATACTTGTCTTCAGTCCAGGAAGCTGCAGTTGGCTACCAAAAAGGCATAAATGCCAGCAAAGTAATCACCAACAACCATGGTCCTGCTTGGGTGAGGGGTTCCCTGCCCATTGAGGGGAAGGATGCTTACTTATTGAAGATTGCATACTGTGCACTAGCATTTCAAAGTAAATCAGAGCTTCATTTAGTGATAATTTTTTAAAAAGCCATCATACCCAGGAAGGTATACCAATCCACATAAAAATTTACTCCCAGAGGAGGATGTACCTTGGGGCCTGAGAAGTTGAAGTTTTAGGGTCTCTCACTACCACGGGTCTCTGCAAGTCTGTATGCCTAATTTATACTTCTAACTTCATATTCTTTTTTGTAGAGTGACCACCAAATCGTATAAGCTTAGTGCCCCACAAAACCTAGATCTGACCTTGTTTATTGTCACAGCCAATTTTCAGTTATCTACTAGCTGTCTAACCTTCAGCTTTATCTAGGGGCAAACCTTGCTTTCTCAAGTATGGTTAACTATTTTTCTTAGTGGTCCACTAGTTCTTTTGCTTTAATATTTACTTTTTGCTTGACTTGCAAAGCAACTGGACTTTCTGTGAAATGCTCTGATCTGTCCCTACTGGGACAATTTTAGATAAAAAATGGACTCATATTCTCCAAGCACTAAACAGGGTGTAGGATCTAGAGAAGGCCTGTCCCAGTAAATGTATAGCCTCTCCAACATTCCTGAGACAAGTCCTATCTCTGTGCCTTTATTTTTATTTAAAAGGAGCCCCTAAGACATGAAATTCACATGTTGAGGAAAGAAATATTTCAAATCAGATAGGAAAGCTTGGGGGAAATTGTATTACTGCTCAGCTCCATCAGTGAGGATAACTGAAAATTGACAGTATTTCTATTTTTCAATTTAACTGGAATTCTAAAGGTTGACAATTTAGTAATCTCAAATTTTTCTGGGGCATTTTTTCTTTTTTGTTTGTTTTTAAATTATTCCTTTTTCAGCCAAAAACACAATGTACGGAGGAATTTAATCTCCAACATAGTCTGAGCTCTGCCTTTGTGGGACCACATCATTCTGGCTTAATAAATAATACCATCAATGGTACATAAGCCTGTTTATATTCTAGTTGCTGTGTATTTAACAGAATAAATAAGTGCTTAAGAAATTGATATTTATCTCCCAGAGATTACTTTATATCCTTTTGAACATCATCTTTAACTCTAATTTTTAAAAAGCAGGAAAACAGAGATAGGATGGTATATAATAAATGTAGCTATCTGATTAAGGACTATTTATTTATGTGTAGTACATTTGAATTCATGAAAGAAGAGAGTTATTTTTACTAACCAAATATATTTCTTAGAGCTAAAAATTAGGCCATCAAAATTAGATGGCCTAATTTTTAAAAAGTTTGGATTTTTTTTTCAGGTAGGAAACAATCAGTTTTTGAAAAGGAAATGTCCCTTTAGTAGGTGAAATTTACAACTCCATAGTCACAGAGAAAGGTGGGGAAAAGATGGGTTGATTCCTAAATTACCATAGCATACTTTTATGACTTTAAAGCTTGTAAATTGATTTTTAAAACTTCATTTTCATTGAACTATGTTCCTACATTTCTCATCTTTGTTTACTATAAATTATTTGTTTTGATAATATATAGCTGGCTTGGGTTTCATTCTTTGGTTTTCAAACTCAAGAACCTTGAGAAGAGTTTACATACAAGAAAAATATAAAGTAAATCCAATATTGTCAGAGGCAGATTTATATCATAGGTGAATTCTTAAAAACTCACCACCTGCTCCATAAAGATAACTATTTATATAGATAGCGGGTCTATCTTCTCAGCTCCCTGCAGTCATGCTAGCCAGGTGTCTGAACATTAGAGATAATGGGACAGAAAGAGAAGGAGGCGGTCACTCTGTGGGTGACAGTGTCATTCAGTGTAGTGTTTATACTTCAATATAAGGTGCATTTACCACCACTCCTGAGATAAGAAAACCATGCAAAATACTGGTGTCTGAGAATAAAGTGGAAAACACCTTTTTGAATTGGCTCAATTATTTTCATACTTCTATTCTCTGTGGCAGCCATTCATGACATATGATAGGAAAATTCTGAGTTTAGAGATGGCAAAATCATAGACAGTTGCAAGAGGATATATAATGGAAGGAGAAAAGGGATACTTATTCTTTATGGAACGAAAATGCCTTCAGGCCCCATATCGAGTAATATTTCCCATTGAATTCTCTCTCTCTCTCTCTTTTTTTTTCTTTTTGGCTTTACAAAACATATTATTGCTTCTGATCACAAAATGATATTTATATTTAATGAGAACAAAGTTTTATGGTCCATAGCAGTTATAGACATATATTTTCTTTGTATGTAAGTATGTTGATGAAATTTTAACACTTTACATAAGATAAAGATCCATTGTATAATAGGATTATAACGTATCATAATGTATCATAACGTATGCAAGACTATTCTTTCTTCCCATACATAAAATATTCATCCAGTATCCTTTCTTCACTATTTAAAAAATCTATACAAACTTGCAAATGTTTTCCCTGACTCTTGGGTTTTTAAAGCTGAATGCTTTCACTAGAGATAAAATTAACTTTGTATAATTAATTCTATGAGTAGTTTTATAAAGATAACATACCATGTGACTCGAGGTTCTGGCCAGCCAGAAACAGAGCAATGTAATTTTACATTTTCTTTCTCCCAAACAGTGTGAGAACGAGGTTTAATAACAAACTCAGGAGCATGGAGAAGATGATCTTCATTCAACTTTCTATGAAATGCTTCAGTTTCTTCTAACTGAAAAAAAAAAATCAAAATATGATAAAATCAAAGGAACCTGCACTACTAAAATAACAAGCAGAAACTGAAATCACCATTTTTCTATTTGGAGGTTTACTTCTGTATCCAAATCAAATACATACTTCTTGCCCCTTTTAAAACAATACACCATTTAATTTTTAACATTCTAAGCCTAAGCAACATATTTTATTTCTCTAAGGTGGAATTTTTAAGGTTATTTAGAACCTTAATTTTTTTGAAACCTAAAATTTCATAGAGTTCATAGGTATTAAATTTGTTTTTCTTTGATCGATACATTTGATTTCTTTCTCTTTGTTTTCTTTAGTTTTGTTTCTCCACAAGATCACATATTTCTTAATTTGAAACAAATCAGTCTATATCTACACACACACAAAGTTACATGCATTTCTACTTTTGTAAGTTATATTAAATTGTCTTTTCTTACTGTTTTCCTCAGTTGCAGGTGTTCTGCCTTTTCCCGAATTGCAACTTTCCTTGACTTCTTCTCAAAAGCTTCCTCTTGGTGAAGACTGGATAAAGATTGTTTTGATACTGTGGACTGTTTGGATGTTGTGATTCCTTCCTCACTAGCAAGAAGATTCCTCTGGGCTATATAAGCAGCAGCTTCTTTAATTCTTTCCTCTTCTGTGTCTGTAATTCCACTGACATGCACTTGGCTAAAATAGAGTAATGGCAAAATATGGTTATTGTGGATGGCAGTGATAAGATGGCTTAATTTTACTAAGTTCAAAGTACCAGATCTCGGAAATTGTGCACTACGCCTAAAGAGAACCTGATAGAAAAACCTGGTAAATTAGGAGCTATTTCTTCACAGTGAAAGTAATCTTCACCTTAACAAATACTGATAACAACCATAATAATACCTATTATGGCCCTGGTGCTTTGTCAGGTGCTTTTCACATACAGTATATCATTTACCCCAGAACAACCCTCTGAGGTAAACGTATCATTTCAATTTTAGATATATGGTAACAAGGCTCAGAGAAGTTAGGTTACTTGCCCAATGTCATTTCCTTGGTTTCTTTAGTGTGTTCAAATGTGATTGAATCTATAATAAAAGATTAAGTTATTACTTCCACCCAGAAAAGGCGATATTGTAAAACGAGATGCAGTTTGTATGCCTGTGATTCTGATACATGACTATGTGTTTGATCTGGATTATATAACTCAGCTGATGTAATGCATTGACCGGAGATATTGCATGTATGAACAAGTTTTACATTTACATGAGATCCTTATGCCTACTGGGTTTCTCTCTAAGATAATAAAGGTTATATGTACATATATATGTGTAGATATATATGTATGTGTGCATATTTAATATGACAATCTTCATTTATGCTCGCTCAGCTCTTATGAGAAGAAATGATCAAACTCACAATTGAAGGGGAGATATTTATAAAAGTGACTTGTTTTTATCCATAATTAATGACAATGGCAAGTGATTGGTAAAATCCCAAAGTGCTGTGTTTAGTAGTTTATAATAGAATTTGTGTTGTGAGTTATTACTGTGTTAAAAATCTTTGGATTATTTTTAACCTCCTTCAATACATTTGTTGTTGACCCCATTAGATTTTTAGTGAGGAAGTATATTGATTTTATTAAAGATTCCCTTAAAATTGAGTCTCCTTAGACCTCTTTAATCCAGAATTTCACATTTACTTTTCTTATAAAAATAATTACCCCCAAATTTAAGCAAATACTGCCATTATGTTTTCATGTTCTTGATAACTGAACCTATGCAGTTTGCTGAGGAACAGGATCCAACATTTGCCCAGGTTCAGAACTTCTCATGGAATATAAGACTAGTTTACTTTGTTCTTACTAAACTTATTATGTTTTAATTTCTTTTTCCTTATTCTATCTCTCCAGATGCTAATAAAATAGTCTCTACTATGGAAGTCAGTAATATATCCACTATAATTTAGTGAGAGAAAAAAGAAATGGAAAGTTTTTAGCTTAGCGTCCTGTCATAATTTTATTTATTTATCTTTGAATGTGATTGGAGTAAATGAATTAAAAAGTGAATATAAAACAAACCATCATGAAAATGCTTGGAATTCTCCATAGAGATTAATACACAATAGAGAGATTTCAAATGAGCTTTGTAATATGATATAACATATATAAAATGGATTAAATTCAATGCTAGTCTTGCCCTGAGTTGAGACAACTGTATGTAACAGCATTTAAGTTTGCATTACCTCTAACAGTGGATGTGTTGATATCACTCTAGAGGGCAGAATGCAGTCCCACTATCCTTGCCTTTTCCATTTATGAATAAGCTTAACCTCAAAAAAACCCCAAATATTTCACATGAGAATTCAAGTACACTTAAAAAATTTTTTTGACCCAAAACAGAAGGGGTACTCACCTTTAAGTAAATATAAGTACATGCCAGTGATAACCCTACTATAATTTGGGTACAAGAATATGATGCTAGCATGCTGACAAAAAAACACTACTACCAATCTAAAATGAATTTCAAACCTCCCCAATGCTCTGACGCATCTGATGGTCACAGCTGAAAACCTGGTGCTGACACAGTCAAGCCAAATTATTGGAATGTAAGAAGTGGAATTTTCTAGTGTCATCCAAAGAAATGATATTTTCCAGAAATGCATTGTAATTGCAGAGTGTATGCACATTGCATTAACCACGTGACTTGCAGCAAGTCACTGAGCCTTGATTTCCTTCTCCAAAAATTGATATACTAATACCTCTCCAGGACTGTATCGAGAATTTAGCAAGACAGTTTATATAAAGCATTTAGTACGATTCTTAGAAACAATAGGTACTCAGTAGATGCTCATTTCTTTCCCAGCTTCTTCTTTTGTTGCTAATACTGTAAACACCATTATTAAGTATTATTTTCAACATAGTAATAGAATATAGGAGATGACACCATGTAAAAAATAAAGGAAAACTGGAAATAAAACCTAGAAGATAAATTTTTGTTCACATTTTCTTTTATCACAATTTATTTTATAAATCATTATTTCTTGAGAATGGTCTGGAAGAAGAAAAATTGCTTTGTAGAGAAAGGGCAAGGGAGAAGACTGTGAGAAGCTTCATTTCATGCCCACACAGGTAGAGAGGCATGTCATGAAGGTTAATGTTAAGTTAATGTGTTTTTAAATGATTTTTTAAAACAATTGGGAAAAAGCGGAAAATAAAATATTTTACTCCTCTACCCTAGCTATCTCCTATAACTAATATGAGAGCACATTAAATGAACTGTGAAGAGGCTAAGTCTGGACAGGCATACTTAGTAATATAAGCACATTTCTCTGGAAAGTTCACTTTTAAAAAATCAGATATCAAAAAATCAAAGATATCAAAAGCTAAAAATAGAATATTTATCCCCTTTCTTTCTAATTCAGTTCAAAGCAATTATGACATTAGCTTCTGCAACAATTCAGAAAGGAACCATCAGAGAGCAGTGGGAAGAAAAAGGAAAACACAGAGAAACAAAAATTACAACCACATTATTGCCCACTGAATTTCTTGATAGCATTCGCCCTGAGGGGGATGACTTCATTTTGAGTATCACCTTAACTCTGTTAATAATTCTCCATTCAAAGGAAAATCAGCAGGAGAAGGCTCAGAAAGTTCCCACTAAACTTTAATTTGATGTCTTGGACAAGTTTCCTTTAGGTACTGTTATAGTTCAAAAATTGTTTATACTATAAACACAGAAATTTGGCATTACACAGATTAGTGATTTAGTGATTATTTTGTTTGATGTTTACCTCAAATAAATAGTAATCTATTTTACATTCAACAAATATAAACCAGGCACTCAAATTATGAAGCAATTCTTTAACTTAGTCTATGCTATGTAAGATTTTTTCTTCCTAATGAATATTAATTAAAACCACACTGGCAACCAAGATATTTTCCATCTACTGAAACATCTCATTTGATTTTGTTTTTTAGTTCATCCAATATTTTTGAGTTTTGGACTTTTCTTTGTACTCTATCTATAGTGACTATATATAGTATTCAATAACAAGCAGCTAATACTTTCCTTCTAATTTCAACTAGTTACATAAGTGGAATTAAGTTCCTAATCATTCTCTTTTCTCATGGAGCCATCCTCATGTGATAGCAAAGATGCTGACAATAAACACATCTTCCTCAGTGTAGCATTCCAAGGTTCTTCAGATATTTCTCAACCAGAACATAGTAAGTGCTCAATAAATGTTAACTGCTATTATTATTATCTGACAATACTTACTCTTCACTTTCTAATAATCAAAGCTGGGAAGAGAATGCATACTCACCGTCCTGAGAAAATGGGCACTATATAGTCACTTGGTAGATTTTCCTTCTCCTCCCCAGAGAGAAGGCTCTTCCTGGCTCTCTTTGTTTGGGGCTGAACTTGGATGAATAATCTTCTAACATCAGACTGGAATCTGTAAGTCTGAAACAAAACCCTAATATTAGACAATAACAAAAATATACTTAAAATATTCAAAATACTTATAAAAGGAAATTTTAATTAGTGGGAGAATTCCCAGATTTCTAGACCTCTGTTATAATTATATTTTATCTTTAAAACTAAATCTCAGTTATCTTTGTATCCTCACACTATATTCAGCGACTGATATTATTCAATAAATGTTTACCGAATGAAGCGAAATCAAAATTCATCCTTCTGTAATCATATCCTGGCTCAGTGATTGACAACTCTGGCCTCACATAAGAATCAGTTGAGGAGCTATTAAAAATGACCAGTTTAGGGGCGAGACTTCCAGTATGGTGAAATGAATAGTTCAACAGTTTGTCCCCAAAAAAACAATGATAAAACTTGATGCAATTGTCAAAAACTATCTACTCAGGACTCTGAAAACCCACCAAAGGTATACATTACAATGAGAAGTGGTTATTCATTAAAAGTTACTTAACTTCAGGTATAAACAGTAGGTGTTTATGTATATTCTTTCCTAGCTTCCCATTCCCCTCCTCTTGCTCAGTCCACAAGGTAGTTCTATCTAGGTGGGGAAATGGGTGAAAATCAGAATGTTCACTGACAGAAGGGGTTCATTTGATTTGGAGTACTGCATGAAAAGATTTCAACATCTGGCAGCATCGTGGGTAACAGTAGCAGTCTAAGTGACAAACAAAGAAGGGAAGACCAGAAGCTCAGTTAGCCTGAGGTTGCAATCATGGCTGGGGCCTGCAGCAGACTGCCAAATCAGCCAGAAACTTAACAGGAAGATCTAAGAAATAAGACCATCACCGGGGGCCCTTATATGCTCTCCACATGCTTACATAGGAAAACTGGAGAGGGCCCAAGTTTTCCACACATCATTGACTGACTCTAAGCCTGTGCATATGTGCAGAAGAAAGGCAAGAGAGTCTGAAGGTAAGCAAAGCCAGAACTTAATTAAAAATTACCTGAACTTTAAATGTGCTCCTTAATACACACACAGATCTATTGTCAGAGGGTAGAAGCTTTACTGGCTTGAGATGTTTGAACACAATGTCTGACCACTCATTAACTATTAATTAGTCTATGCAAATACAGCATGATCTCTGTGAATTCAAGCTTAAAAATAAGAACAAAAATTTTTAAAAACTGAGCAAAGATATCAGTAGCTGCACAGTGGTGGGTTAACAGATTCTGTAAATGTGTTCAGGCAAGTTAGTAAACGAAAACAAAACACAGCAACAACGCAATGGAGGAAAATCAGAATCAATAATTGCTTCAATATATTAACTAACATGTCCCATTTTCAACAACAAAAATGAGAAATACCAAAAAATAGAAAAGTGTAACCCACACTAACAGAAAAGAGAAGTAAATAAAAATTTTCTCTAGGTAGACCTTGATGTTGGATTTAGCATACAAAGTCTTTAAAACAGCAATTATAAATATGTTCAGACTCATTTTAAAAACCATGTTTAAAGAATTGAATGAAAGTATTACAACAACGATTCAAAAAAGAAAAGTCAACAAAGAGAAATTATAAAATAGAATCAAATGGACATTCTGCAGTTCAAAAGCACAATAACTTAAATGAAAAATTTATTAAAGGGACTCAACAGCACATTTTAGACAGAAAAATAATAAGTAAGCTTGAAGACAGAATGTAGTAACAGTCAATTTGATAATTGAAATAGCTACTAAGTGACAAACAGGTAGGTAGGGTATGCAGTATGCATTCGTTGGACAAAGGGATGATTCACAACCCAGGTGAGATGAAGCAGGACAGAGCAATTTTTCATCTCACTACTCAGAATGGTGTGCAATTTGAAAGTTATAAATTATTTATTCCTGGAATTTACCATTTAGTATTTTTGGACTGAAGTTGACTGTGGGTAACATGGAAAGCTAAATGGTAAATAAGGAAGGACTACTGTATATGTTAAAGTAAAAGGTTGAAAGAGATATACCAATCATGATAACCATAAGGAGCTGGAATGGCTATATTAAAATCAAATGAAATACATTTTAATCAAGAAATATTACTAGAGACAGAAAGGGGCATTTCATACTGATAAAAGTGTTGATTCTTTAGAAAATATAACAATTACAAGTTTATTGCAGAGCCCTACCAACAGAACCCTAAAATACCTGAAACAAGTGACAGAATTAAAAGAAGAAATGAAAAATTAAAAGTAGTTGGAAACTTCAGTACTTCATTCTTAATAATTGACAGAGCAACTAGTCAAAAATCAGCAAAGATATAAGAAAGTTGAATAACACTATCAATCAAATTGACCTAACTGACCTTTCTAGAGTACTGCACAAAATGACAACAGAGTACATATTCTTTTAACATGCTCCAGGAGAATTCATGTATTAGTCAACAAAACGAGCTCAGTCAACTTGAAAAGATTTAAGTCATACAAAGTACATTCTCCCAAAACAGAAAAATTAAATAAATAAGAATCTACAATAAAAAGAAATTTAGAAAGTCTCAAATATCAGGAAATTAACAACATATCCTAAATAACCTATTGGCCATAAAAGAAATCACAAGGGAAATTGGAAAATATTTTAAACACATGAAAACAAAATATAACATATTAAAATTTATGGGAAACAGTTAAAGCATTGGTTAGAGAAAAGTTTATTGATTTATGTGTTTACATTAAAAAAAAGGAAGACAGTTCTCAAATTAATAACAAACTTCTACCTTGAGAAGCTAGAAGACAGATTAAACATGAAACAAGTAGAAGGGAGATATAATAAAGATTAGAGGGGAGATCAATGAAATAGAAAACAGAATAATAGACACAATCAGTGAAACAGAAGTTGGTTCATTTAAAAGATTAAGAAAATTGACAAAGCTTTCACCAACTTAGCCACACACAAAAAGAGAAGACACAAACTGTAATAACCAAGAATAAAGAGGAGATATCATCACCAACCCTACAGAAATTAAAAGACTCACAATGAAATTGTAGAGATGTCTTTATACCAATGTATTAGACAACTTAGACGAAATGGAAAAATTCCTATAAAACTAAATTACCAAAACTAATTCAAGAATAAAAATTTAAAAATATGAACAGACCAATGACAAGTAAAGAAATTGAATTAGTAATATAAAATTTTCCCACAGTGAAAAGCCCATTCAATGAGGAATTGCATCAACTATTTAAAGAAAAAATATCAATCATTTCTAATTTTTTTCAAAAACAGGAGAAGGGAACCCTTCCAAACTCATTCTATAAGGCCAGTATTACCTAATATCAAAACTAAACAAAGACATTATAATAAAAGAAAACTACAGACCAATATTATTCATGGGCATAGAGGCAAAAATTCTTCACAAAATATTAGAAAAGTGAAGCCAGCAACATATAAAACAAAAAGTGTTTATTTCAGGAATGCCAGGTTTATTTAACATTTGAAAATTTGTGTAATATACCATATTAATAGAACAAAAACCACATTATCAACTAATAGATGTAGAAAACATACTGGGCAAAATTCAGCATTCATTCATGTTAAAAACTTTCAACAAAATAGGAATAGAAAGGAACATCTTCAACCTGATTGAGGTCATCTATGAAAAATCTACAGCTAATATCACATCTAATAGTAAAAAAACTTAATGCTTTTCTCCTAAAATTGGAAACAATGCTATGATATTGTTCTTGCCATTTCTCTTCAACATTATACTGGAGTTTCTAGCCAGGGCAATTAATGTAAAAAAACAACATCATTACATTGTAGCATTGGCATAAAGACAGGCATATAGATCAATGGAACAGATTGACAGTCCAGAAATAAACCTTTATAATCATGGTCAATTGATTTTTGATAAGGATGCTTAGGAATTTAATGGGGAAAAGGCTAGTCTTTTCAACAAATGGTACTGACAACTGTCTATCCATATGTGAAAGGATGAATTTATTATTTTACTCAACATCACACACAAAAATTAATTCAGAATAGATTCTATTATTCTTTTCCACATTTTAAAAATTTATTTAAATTAGTTTCAAGTATATAGAACATTGGTTAAACATCTATATAGTTCATAAAATGATTCCCCCAATGCTCTGGCCCTCCATCTAGCCATCATATTAACGCTAACTGCATTCCCTATGCCGTGCTCCCCATCCCTGTGACCAACTATCAACTACTAATTCGTACTTCTTTAACCTTTTACCCCTTTCTCTCAGCCTCCCACCCAATTTCTCTCCCCTCACCAAATTGTGCACTATATTTTCTAAGTCTGTTTTTGAATACCATTTTTATTCCTGTTTTTGATACTGTTTTTTTTCTTCTGAAAGAAGTCCCTCCAACATTTCCTGTAATTCTGGCTTGGTGTAATAAATTCCTTTAGCTTATTTTTGTCTGGGAAGCTCTTTATCTGTCCTTAACCTAAATGATAGCTTTGCTGTAAAAATATCCTTGGTTGTAGATCCTGGGTCTTCATCCTGTCAAAATTTTGCCAAGCCTTTGTCCTGCATAGTTTCTTTTGAGAAATCAGCTGCCAGTCTTATGGGTGTTCCTTTATAATAATTTGTTTTCTCTTGCTGCTTTTATATTCTTTCTTTGTATTTAACCTTTGGCATTTTAATTATGATGTGTCTTGGTGTGGGCCTCTTTGGATCCCTGATTTTTGGAATTCTCTGAGCTTCCTGGGGTTTTATGTCCATTTCCTTCACCAGGTTAGGGAAGTTTTCCATCATTATTTCTTCAAACTGCTCAACATCTTGATTTTCTTAGTTACACAATCAGATGGATATTTGGACCTTAATAGTGTCCCATATGCTCCTTAAATTATTTTTATAGTCTTGGCATCTTTCTCTTCTTGCCATTCTGATTGAGTGTCCTTGGCTTTCCCATCCTCTAGATAGGGCATTTGATCCTTTTCTTTATTCACTTTGTTTATTCCTTTGTTTATTCCATTTAATATACTTCTCATCTCAGATAATGTGTTCTTCATTTCAGACTGGTTCCCTTTTATAATTTCCATTTCCATTTTTATGTTTTTTATCTCTTTGTTGAAGTTCTCACTGAATTTATCACACTTCCAAAAGTTCATTGAGCATCTTTATAACCAGTGTTTTGAACTCTGCATCTGTTAGATTACTTGACTCCATTATATCTGGATCTCTGTTCTGTTCTCTCATGGTTTCTGCTTCTTTGTCTTCCCATTTTGGCTGCCTTTCTGTGTCTGTTTCTATGTACTAAGCAAAGCTCCTAAGTCTCCTGGTCTTATTAGTGTGGATTTGTGAAGTAGGTGTCCAGTGGCACAGTCCTGAGAGGGGTTCAGCTGCAGGCCAAACTTAGCCCAAGCCTCTACTCTCCGGGCCACTTGTTAAGATTCAGCAAAAATCCACAGATGCTGTGCTTATAGTTGCCTCAAAAGACCACACCAGAAACTGAGGCCAGTGCCTCCAGTGTGAATCTAGGCACTGCTCAACAAGGAGCACCTGACTTGCTGAGGATACACCTGGATGTGGCTTGGGTGAGGCCATGAGTCAGGGGAGGTGGAGTTTCAGCTAATCCTTTGGGCGGAGTGACCTCTGCTATCCAGTTTGATAATGTTATAGCTACAGCTGTACTGTGTCCAGTGCACTGGGAATTGGGGGGGGGGGCTCTCAACAGGGAACAATGGATACTGCTGGCACTTCAGTACAGAGTGAGTCTCCCGTCAGCTCTCATTCTGACAATGTCTCCCTGTAAGTCCCTAGTGCCCCCTGCGTGCAGCCAAATCGGCACTGGTGCTCAGAGTGAGCAAGTCTGTCACGGGGAAAATCTGCATGCAGACGCAGCCCGTTTAAGAGGTGTCTGCTGCTGCCGCAGCCTCCGGCCCACTGGACCACTTGACCACTCGGGACCTGGCAGTTCCACATCCTCACCCTGTCCTACCTTCTGCCTTTGCAAGGAAATTTCTTGGATTTCTCCCTAGTTGTATGGCTTGTTCATCAAGATTCTAGGAGATTTTTCCTTGCTGCTGCTCCTTGTTTCTGTCACAACTTTGATTTGGTCACCAGAGGGATGAACAGAGCCTCTATCATTTACGCCATCCCACCCCCCATATTGTTAAATGTAAAAGCTAAAATTATAAAACCCTTAGAAAAAAGATAAGAGAAACTTTATTGTGTTGACTTAGCTAACGAGTTCTTAGATATAACACCAGAACCATGAATTCAAAAGTAAAAAACTGATTAATTAAACTTAATTGAAATTTAAAATTCTGGTTTTTGAAAGGCACTGATAAGAAACAAGGCACAGAATAAAAGAGAATATTTGTAAATGTATATCTATTAAAGGACTTGTATATAAAATATTTAAATAATTGACAATAATAAGCAGAAAAAAATTTAAATGAACAAAAGATTTGAATAAACATTTCACTAAAGAAGACAAATGGTTAATAAGCACATTAAAAAATGGTCGGTATCATTAGTTATTAAGAAATTGCAATTAAAACCACAATGAGATCCCATTACATACCCACTAGAATGGCTATAAATATAAGACAGAAAATAACTGATGTTGGCAAGGATGTGGATAAACTGGAATCCTCATACATTGCTATGGGAATGCAAAATGGTCTAACCATTTTGGAAAACAGTTGAGTGGTTACTTACAAAGTTAAACATAAACTTAGCATACAGTCCAGCTGATATTTTAGAAAGTGCAGGAGAAAGTTTATTTCAAACATTATTAATGAATAGCCTTTCAGATCGTGTTATATGTTAGAGTACTACTGAAATCTTCAGGCTTTATTTTTTAACCTTCTATAGCAATTTAATCAACAGAAAACTTATACTGTGCTTTACACTGGAATGGAAAGGGGATATGAAGATATAAAGACCCTTGTTTTCCAAGAGCTTTGCCTCTAGGAGGAGAGTGAATGCTACCAAGCCTGACACATTGTATTATGTCAGTCAAGGAAGAAAGGATTGAAGGACAGAAGGAAGGCAGACAGATAAACAGAAAGACTAGTGCAAACAAAATTAGAATTCACAGGCTTGAAAGAAAATTTCTGTCTGGGGTTATCAGGGACTTCTTTGTGAAAAGCTGGACATTGAAAGATGTGTAGGACATCCCAGGATAAGCTGTATGTACAAAAACTTAAAAATTAATGCTCAATTTTGATTGTTGAATTATCTATGTGTTGCCATTAGACTTTACTGAGTGATCACAATAGAGCTGAATTCATTTTATTATTCTAACATTTTTCCCTTAAAATTGCATCTTTATGTATATTTACAACTTAGTTCTGTTGCTTGTAAACAAAATTCTCAGCTGTTTACCAGAAGGAAGAGGAGGCAGTGGTTTTAGTAAACTATGGGATAGCATCTTGAGAATGGTCCTTCTTGACTGTCGCTGTTCATTTAGTCAGCCACTCCTCTTAGGGGCTTCTGGTATCTCAAGTTCCATTTCTTGACTCTTCAGAATCTCCAGGAGTGTCAGTAACACTCACTTGGAGTTTGCATTCTCTTTTCTCATGTCAGCTTTTCTACTGGCCACATTTCCCCCTCTTGCACACTTGAAAGAAAATACTTCCTTGAGGCTTTTGTGAAAAGGTTGTTTTGAAACTACTTTTGATTTAGAGCAGTTTTGGTCTATGCTCTCCCTTTGATATAAGCATAATGTCATCCTCAAAACTTCCTACTGCCCTTTCGATTCTCTGGTTTCCCAATCTGGACACTTATATAGGATTCATGAGAACATCAAAGTTAGACAAGTAGGAGTCTAAAAAGAACCTATCTTTTGCTAATGTGCTATGCAGAAAAAGCTTCTTATAAGATACAAACATGAATTTAGTTTAACCAACATTACCTTGAACTTTACTGACATGTAGTGTTACAATAAATATGCATCTCTTTGGGGTTTGTTTGTTTTTTTTTTTTTTTGCATTAATCTTTTTCTCCCTTTCTCCATTTCACTCTCTAGGCCATAGAAATATCTCATTTTTAGTTTTCTTCAAAAAAAAATTAGCTACTTAAATAGAAATATAACCAGTTTTTCTCTTGTGTGTACTGCTTTATTTTTTCATTATTTAAATTTCCACTGACAAGTAATGTTATACTCTCCTTTTCCGTTAACTCTCCACAGCTATTCATCAAAAAGCAAACGCCATGGGGGTCTGAACCACTTCTTACTATGAATATAGAATAGTTACATGTTCTAGAAAGAGTGAATGGTTAAAACACTGAGAGATTTAAATTTTTTATGGTTCTTATCTACATACGCTCTTCAGTTTTTATCTATTTATGACTATTTCAGAAATTAATTTAACCAGTCTAGATTATGATCTATTTTTAAGCAGAAGGGAAAGATTTTACTCTCTATTTCCTAGAAATTGTATTATGCAGAACACTGGACAAAAGAGTATCAGTAGATGCCTTATAGAGGCTAAATCTATAGACTGAAAATTGTCCAGTTTATAAAAGTTAGTTTTATTAACTCACTTACAAAGCAGCTCAGCAACCCGCATTTCACTCCACTTTGGGGATGGTCACTGTGATTGACTAGACATTACATAAAAGTTACCTTCCTCATTTGCAGTGCTCCTGCTTTCTTTTGTTTTATGTAGAAAAGCTGCTGTGGGGGAAAAGCCTGTTGCGATGGATGCCTTGGTCTTCCAGAATTCAGAGATCTCAGTAAGGAAGCTCAGTTACACCCCACTGTGTGGAAGAGCTAACAGTGGACAGAGCTAACCTTTCACCTCCAAGCCCAGGATGGTAACTACTTTGCTCTTCCTCTACCTTTGGCTGACTCACTCTATTTCTACTCTATTACAGGATGTGCCTTCCTTCTCACAGCATGATTCACCTGCCTATGGAAGATTAATGTCATTCTAGAGGTTACTTGTATCATCTAAACTTAAATTTAACCTACAAAGTAGCCCAACAAATACTATTTTCAATGTAAAGCACAGGAAGTAGAGAAGGAATCATGTCTTTCTAGGCCTCTTTACATATCTGTAAAAGGAGGGGCTTAAATTAGATGAGCTTTCGGTCTTTTCCTGCTTTAACATTTCACAGTTCTATGCATCAACAAATTGCTGATTATAGTTCTCCTTCTGCCTGCAAGCTGCATGTTTATAACAGCAAGAGTGGGGGCAGGAGATTGGTATGGTGAGAGCTCCTCTCCTTGGACTCAGGATTCATCTTTGGGATTCAGAACATAACTCAACCGCCTTTTAAAGAAGTAACTGGCTTTTCTGCTTTCATTGGATATTCCTCTGACCTTCTACCATATAGGAAGGAATGTGACTTGTCATTTTCTTGGTCCTTATATTTTGGAATACAAATCCCAGAATATTGTACAGTATGTCCTCGCTTAATGTCGTCGATAGAGACTTGGAAACTGTAATTTTAAGCAAAATGGTGAATAACAAAATCAATTCTACTAAGGTTAATTGGTACAAATAAGAGTTAAGTTCCTATGGGATATTTTTTGTTACAAAAACATCACCAAACTTCTAAATAAAGACCCCAAACATTTCTAATATTAAACATTGAAATAAATGTGAGCCTATACATACATTTAAAAAAGATCAATAAAAACAAGTAAGATAATGATTTTCCAACACACTTATTCCAGTACAGGGGCATGGGTGGCCAGAGCCTACCTATCCTGGCAGCTCCAGGTGCAAGGCGGGAACTCTCCCTGGACAGGACGCCCTTCCATTGCAGGGTGCATTCACACCCACACCATCACTCAATCACCCTGGGACAATATAGACACACCAGTTCACCTTACATGCACATCTTTGGGATGTGGGAAGAAACCAGAGTACCTGAGGAAAACCCACACAGACATGGGAGGACATGCAAACTCCACATAGACAGTGGCCCCAGCTGGGAACTGATTTTATTTTCATCATCAACATTATAACAAAACAGTTTTGAATGAAACAATGTTACTTGAGGACCAGCCATATTGATTTCTGTTTACCCAGAAACTTTCGTGCTTTTTCCTTATTTATAATAATTAAACTTTTATTTAGACAAGAACTATGAGACTATTTTTAGATTGCAACACCTTGATATAGCAGCAGCTTTCCAAGCAAACTTCATTTCCCATAAAAGTCTATCGGTTCGGTAATTTTATGTAATTCAGATTCAGCCACTCGAATCTACAGATGACTTTCAATTTCATACAACTGTGGTTATTTCATGTGTTCTTCTTAGTAAGTACCATAAAAGCAGTAACAACAGAATAAGGTACTTCATTGGAATCTTTGGGAATGGAAATAAGCAAATAGTTTTACCATCATCATACTGCTGGAGTCTCAGAAGGTCCACTGGACACAGAACCTCTAAATAAATCTTTTTGCAGCCTCAAAATTCATGGCTAAGGGACACGAAGACCTCTGTGAAAAATCTGACAGTACTTAGAATTTGGCAAAAAACGAATGGATCCAAAAATATGACCAGCACTCACCACATCCTTTCTTACTATGCATCTGCTCCTACCTGGACTGCAGCATTAGTGTCCTAACTGGGTGACCTGCCTCTGCTGTGCCCAATAGTCGTTCACCATACAGCAGCCACAGCAATCCCAATACAACTTACGTCATGTCACTTTCCTGCTCAAAACTCTAGCACAGCTGCCCCCTTTAACTCAGAATAAAAGGTCTTCACAATGGCCCATAAGGCCCCACATGATCGGCACTGCTCCATCCAACATCTCCATCTACTCTTCCCTCATTCTTCCATTCCCTTACCGGCCTCGATGCTGTTCTTTACTGTAAGCCCTTGCATTGATTATTCCTGACTCCTGGTGTTCCTTTCCCTCAGATAACTTCATGGTGAACTCTCTCAGCTACTTCATGTCTTTGCTCAGATACCACCTTCTCAAAAAAGCCTGATCATCTTATTTAAAATTCCAGCCTGTACCCCACCCCCATACCTGATCTCTCTTACTTTACTCTTTTTTTTATTGCTTTAATAATTTATTACTTTTTTGTATAATATAAAACTCAATGTCTTTTTATCTTACATTTATTGTTCATGGCCCATTTCTCCATGCTAGAATATATGCCCCTTGAAGGCAGGAAGCTTGGTCAATTCTGTTCAGTAATTTATTCTAAGCACCTAGAACAGTGCTTAGCACACTGGCGGCACTGGGTAAATATTTACTGAATGAATGAACAATGCCTCAACCTCACTGAGTGTTCCCCATGTGACAACCATGACATTAAACACCTTAGAAGATTAACTCTGTATGACCTCTCTACCTGAGTGTCTGTCCCTCAGGATTGTCCATCATTTTCCTTATTTTACAGATGAAGAAACTGAGAAGTTACTTAGCTCATCCAAAGTTGTAAGCCTAATTGCAAGTACAGTAGTCCCCCACCCTCATCCAAGGGGACACATTCCAAAATCCCCAGTGGTTGCCTGAAACCATAGATAGTACCAAAACCAATATAGACTATGTTTTTTTCCAATACATATATACCTTTCACTTAAAGGAAGCACCTTACGGCTTCTCTTTGGCACATCCAAATTGCCAGCATCACTATACTTGCACTTTGGGGCCATTATTGCGTAAAATAAGGGTTATGTGAACATAAGCACTGCAATACCATGACAGTTGCTCTGATAACCAAGAGGGTTAAGCAACTAATAGATGAGTAGCATATGCAGCATGGATACGCTGGATAAAGGAATGATTCATTCCCGGTGGGACAGTTCAAGAGGGTATGTTTGATTTCATCATGCTATTCAGAATGATATGCAATTTAAAACCTCTGAATTATTTATTTCTGGAATTTTCCATTTAATGCTTTTGGACCAAGGTTGACTGAGGGTAACCGAAATTGCAGAAAGCGAAACTGTGGATAAGGGGGACTACTGTATACATTTGCTTGTTTGATCTCAAACGCTATCCACTTCCCCTTATACCATCTGGAAATGGATATGTAGAAAAAGGACACTAAACTGAAGCTGATCGCTGAGGTCAAGACACAAAAATGTTCACAAAGGAGTAGATTCCTTTGGTAACATCTTTGGAAACCATATTGGAGTAGGAAATGGAGCAAGTTTTAAGATCCCACTCAAATCTTGCTATATAAGCAGACTCACTAATAAAAGATGAGGGTTTTCTGTGTTTAGTGTTCTCTATTTTTAGCACTGGCACCTTGTGCCTGATTTAGAGTAAGTTCGAGTATTAGCACGTTCTTTGCAAACTCTAGTAATTCCAGAAGAGATTATTATCTGGGCAACAATTTAGAGGATTAGATCAACATGACATGAGTGTAGAAAAGGGGCACAACTCAAAGTCAGGCAGAGTGCCCTGGACAAGTCATTCAAGCCTCAGTTTTCTCATCCCAAACCTGGTGTCTTCCAGTGTCCCTTGTGAATCTCTATGGCTGATTCCAAGTGATTAGTTAAAGAATCTGTAAGATTCCAGGCTTCGCATTCAGGAATGCCCTAGGATTTTTTTTGTCTTAGAATTTGTGCCCTTCCATCTATTGTTCCCCGATCTAAATCTTGGTTACTTTGATGCTTAATGGCTTCTCCAGGACAAGGGTAAATAAAAGGAAGGTTAACAAAAACCTGTATATTGATTGATGTTTCAAGAAAAATCTGGTGGCAGCGTGGTCAAGGGGAGTTGCTGACTATAACTGGCATCGGTACCCGTGGAGCAGGGGGACTCGCATAGGAGGGGGTTCACATCCCTATTCCACCACTTATTAAGGAAAAGAGGTCACTTATTATTTTTGTTCTCCATTTTTTTCTTTTGTAAAATGAGGATAATAATTTCTACTTCTCTGGGTTATTGTAAAGATACAGTGGATAAAGGATGCTATGCTTAACTGCATCATATGGACTAAATTTTAATGTTTAGAATAAGACAGTTAAAGGTCTACCATTACTACAGAGGGTGAGAGGCAACTCTAAATCACTTTATCATCCAAGAACTGTGCTATGTTGTTCTTTTTGAAAGTTATTTATTCCTACTTATCAAGCATAACAAATATTTCTTTTGCTATTTCCACTTCACATATGATCCAGTTTACTCAAAAGACAAAGTAATTTTCTTTCCATAAGACTGTATTCTCTATAAACATCTGCCTTATTTCATCTGAAATTCTACAATATTGGCATAGAAAAGGGACCCTCAGTCACACACTGGACTGTCTGGTATTCATAATGTATACTTTCTAGTGCAGGGTTCTGACTTTGTTGAGTCACAAAGTTCTCTGAGATTCTGATGAAAGCTATAGCCCTTCTCAGCATACACACACAAATTCTCATCAGTGCATAATTTTGCACATAATTTCAGATCATCCAGAACTCTGTTAAAACCTATTAATGGACAGAGGTGCAAAGTGGTCATAAGTACTCTTTCTTTTTTAATTCCTGACAGTATTGTGGATTACTAGCATGAAAACAACAATCTGTATCTTTTTGTTTTCCTGAATTACTTTCTTTACTTCAGAGTTTTTTCTTACTGTGACTAAGACTAAAGGCACTTAAAATAAGCCTTCCAGAATTTATTTTATAACCCTTGGCTCATAATGCAATTAGTAACTGATCTGTGCTATAACCACACTGACACTGAATGAGCCATTGTTTTTAAGACTTACCAAGGTCAGCCAGTTCCTGAGCACATATA
This sequence comes from Eonycteris spelaea, assembly GCA_003508835.1. Taxonomy (NCBI): domain Eukaryota; kingdom Metazoa; phylum Chordata; class Mammalia; order Chiroptera; family Pteropodidae; genus Eonycteris; species Eonycteris spelaea. Next base: position 1,853,118 of record PUFA01000127.1, on the reverse strand, counting down.
AATCTCCATAGTTTCCACTTTAACACTGGACATCTAACTGCAAAGCAGAGGCTAAAAATAGATCAAACAAAGTGCTTACATACACTCCACAGAATTGCATTTCCAACTCTAGGGGTTTTAATCAACAATACCGTTCATAATTCAAAGAGGGATATTTCATTTAGCAGGAAAAAGTTGTTCCACTTTGAAAAATCTAAAATAGAATCTACAGGTTTTATGAAGAGTTTGAAATGTTCAAAGAATATTATCTACACCTGTTATCTCTAGTTCTAAAAAAAAAGAAAGAAAGAAAGAAAAAAAAGAAAAGACTAAAATATCCCTAGAGTTAGGCCAGCTTTCTTTTCTTTTACATTGCATTATACAAAGGAGAAATATTGGCATTTTCCCTTCTGTTGTTTCTAGGTCAACATTTCCAGGTCAACATTTTTCTACCAAGGAGTTTGAGTTGTTCAAACATACCAACCCATTCATAAATACCTAATTACATAAATACATACATGGAAGAGATAAGATGTGAGGTTGAGGGTAGAAAAATGATTACAGTTCCATTCCTATAGAAAGTTTATTATCTGAGGCACTTTATAGCTAAAATGACTAAGTCTTCCAAAGACTATACACAGCAAGTGTTTTCTGAATAAGATAAGAATTCCCAAAAGTTCAATTATTAATGTTTGGTGTAATATATCAGATTATGAATAAATAATAATATTGCACATGTGGTTAAAATAAAGATTTGTGTAAAATTAAAATAATTTAAACAAAATTTAGCAATAGAGTTGAAGAAGTAAAGAACTTAAAAATACAAATTCATAAACTCTATAGATTCTACAGCATTGGGAAAATGAAATAACACACAAGGAGGTACATTAACAACTGTATGATAATGAAAATACCCCTATTCTATAGACTCAGCACAAACAGTCCAGGAAAATGGATATTTAAACTGTAAGACAGCTGCTTTCCTAAATAAGGTTATGCAACACATCTATGGAACATTGTTCAGGAGGCCAAAACGATGCTTTCACACACAAATTGTGTTAATTCCCCCAGCTTTCCTTTACAAAGCGGTTACTTGAAGCAAGTGCTTCAAGAAATGAATTCCTATTGGTAACAATATTTCCATATTTTCAGCCAATTCGAGGTCCTTATGAATACCCCATGGCAGAATATGACTCATGAAAGTGCGATTGCAAAATGATCCTGTTCCATTTTAAATGGAATTTCAGAACGCTGCCATCACACATTCCAGGTAACCCCACTGGTCTCTGGCTCTCTTGCTGAACGTAGGGAAGCTCCCAGGAGGTCACTGTCCGCGCCCACGAAAAGGCAGCTGTAGCTCATAGCTCACACACTGCTGAAACCAGCAGGGATTCAGGAATTTCTGCCTTCGGAAAACTTCCTCACTTCTAGTCATACAAACCAGTGTTATTTCCTCAATAACTTTTAAATGCCTTTTTCCAGATGCCCTAACAGATATTTTGTGGACTCAAATTTTTAAGACTTTCATTGTATTATGTTTACAACATAATGCCAGAAGCTTTGGAGAGAATTCAAGGCAACAAGTGGTTATTTACCACATAGCCCAGAAGTTTTTACATGTTGAAGTTCAACAATTCTTCTTGAGGACTATGGGTAGATTTTAAATAAAATCACATGTATCTTGTGAGTGTTTTTAATCCCCACGAAACGTTTCATTCTGGGCATTGAAAAAATTAAAATTGGTTTGGACCGAGAATGTAAATCTCTGCCCAGCAGTCATCAGGCTGGAACAACAGATACAGAGAAGCCAAACGCAAAATTCACAGGAAACATTACTCCTAGGGACACTGCTGCTGTAAAGTGTCGTGGTAACCTCCTTCTCTGAGTGACTGCAGACTCACTGAGGAACTGCTCTAACAGCAAAGATGATCAGTAAGGTTACCGTTTGAAATTTTATCGATGAGAATGAGACATCGCACTCGTGCCTGGAGGACCTCAGGAGCTATTGACAGAGAAGCCGCTTGATTCCCACCCAGCCCAGGGACTGAGCTCCACGTAAGGGTTTCTGGTTATAACAGTCCAACGTACCTCAACTTTACTGTTTCCAAAAAAACAGCAGCCTGGGTTAGCTTCCAAACATGCATCTAAACTCCGCTTTTTCTAGAATCCTATAATAACTCTCTTTTCCTCTACCTTGTGGTCTTCCTTATTGTAGTGGGTCAATAAATCTAATTTTGTGGAAATACAGGTTTGTTCCTGGTATTCTGAGGCTCTGAGATAGGGTATGTTTTTTACAAAATGTCCCAGCTAAAGAAAATACTTGCTGCTTGAATAATAGCTCTGAGTTTTAACATTGGCTCTCAGATACCAGAAAAAAAAAAAAAAAAACAGAACGCATCACTGCTGTAGTTTGGGCTCTGGTGACCTGTGAATTTAATTCTCTACTGCCTTCCCATCCTATAGAAACATTCTAAGAGCCAGGAAACTGCCCTGAGTGTTGAAATATTTTCTGGCACTGCTGCTGCAAAAGCGACCTGTGGCAAAACGTCTCTGCTTTTAGAAATCAAGCAAGACTACCTAGTGTTCCTGTGAAGTTCTTTGTGAAACTTAGATGGGATGAAGGCAAAGAGGTCGACCTAAGTCCCAGGTCTCCCAGATACACAGCCTTGCTCCACGCCTGGTTTTAAATGTAGACTGCCAATTAAGAAGAAAGGAAAACGTGATGTGGGAGGGGTATTCATTCTGAGAATGTGCCTTCGCCCTAAGGTTGGAAGGCTGCTTTGACATACCCACGGGAGTAGCCATAATCATAGGCTGAGACGGCCTTCCGACTGACTGCAGACGCAAGGCTGGACTCGGTGGCCCGGGACGCCTGCTGCTGGTAGGAGGCCTCCGATGCCTGGCTGAAGGCCTGGGATTCCAGGCGGTGCGCCGCCGAAGAGACGTGCTGCTAGGCTGTGGAAGCCATGGGTGTAGATGGCAGAACTTTTCTTCTCTGCTTGTAGTACTGGCTCAGGCGGTGCGAAGGTCCTTGTTGCGGTAGCTGCGATCATACTGCTCATGGAATTTCTGATAAAACGGCAGAACATCATGTGTCCCAGAGGGAAGAACGAGGCAACCTGTAAGAAAGCAATTTTTCAGTGAACTATTAAGAAACAAACAAACCCCATAGAACAAATCATCTAAACCAATGTTGTTAAAAATTAATACTTTTATTATTTCCAAAGATTAAATGGAAAATGATGTGAGTGAGTTCACCTTAACTGGTTACTCAAACTCCTTACTTCACTTGCTCCTTTTTGTCCTTGCATAGCTTTCTTTTTCTTCTTTTCTTTCTCTCTCTCTCTCTCTCTCTCTCTCTCTCTCTCTCTCTCTCACTTTGTCTCTCACTTTCTTTCTTCCTTCCTTCCTTCTTCCTTCCTCTCCTTCCTTCCTTCCTTCCTTCCTTCCTTCCTTCCTTCCTTCCTTCCTTCCTTCCTTCTTTCTTTCTTTCTTCTTTCTTTTTTCTTTCTTTCTTTCTTTCTTTCTTTCTTTCTTAAAAATATATCTAGGAGGTCTTTACAAAGTTGCCCTACCCTGTCTATTTGCTTTTCCTCAGACCTTTCATAATTCAGATTTCTAATTTTTCTGGTGTTTCATTCTGATGAAGGCTTGCTTCATCTGGGAGAATAGGTACAACCAATGTAGTTTTCATTCAACAAATAATTACTGAGACCTTTTATGAGCCTGATACTGTTCTAGCACTAGAAATGCAGAGATAAACAAAACAAAATCTTTTTCTGGTAACCTTATGTAGAACTTTCTTTTCTAAATATTGCAGGAGATAGACAACAGTGAAAACAAGTAAAGTATAAGGGATATTAGAATGTGCTAAATGCTATAGAGAAAAATAAAGCAGTAAAGGGGATGGGATGAAATTTTAAACAGCCTTGTAGGGATGGCTTCACTGGAAAGTGACATCTGAACACGAGGCAATCTGGGGGAAGAGTGTTCTTTTGCAATGGAAGGCCATTGCAAAAGCACTGGAGTGTGAGCATGCCTGTTGCACTCCAAGAGGAGCACATAGCCCTGTGATGCTGCATGGAATGAGAGAAGGGCAGGGAGAGGTATAGGAGATGATGTTAGAGAGGTATGGGGTGGGTTTGCATTGTGAACTTGAACTAACAGTTCTACTGAAAGTCAGATATATGTTTGCCTAGCACAGGGAGGGGAGACTTCACATTGCATTAGATTGCTTAACTAATCTGTCCACTGACAGAAGCCTATCAGCCACATTAACAACTCTGAATGAAGTAATAGTTTTATGGAACACCCCCACCCCATTTTCAATGCTTTCATGCCTGTTCTAAAATGTTAATTTTACAAGTAAAATTATTGTGAAGTAATCACGTTTTTTCCAAATCTTTTAATTTAAAATCGAAATAAGCAGTGAATCCTAAACTTGCCATATTTTTTGTCAAGTTTTAGTCTATTTTTTATTTAAACTATTTAAAAAGTCAGTGTGTATTCTCTAGAGAAGAAAATCCAGCAAACTTCACTCCAGAAGTATTTCTCTTAGGACTCATGGAAGATATCAGTCTACATGGCATTTCCCAAGAGAAAAAAAAATAGCTACTAGCAAGCCACTTTGTTTCGACCCTTAAATAGATTGCTATTTTCTGCTCTAAAATATACAGAATAATCATTATGTGTAATAAATAATTATTAGATGAATTTTGATAAAACAAAAGGGTTAGAATATATTAATATAGAAGTATATTATGTTTGACAGTTATAAAGATATTAGATACATTTTTGTAATGATACATACTACATTGCAACACAGCAGATGTTATTTGAGTGATATTCAAATAAATACCAATGACCTTCCTATGTATTATGTTATAAGCTAAATTCACAACTCCAATGACTTGAAATGCTATTATTTTCACAAAATAAAATCTTGAAATATCTTGCCCCGATTCTATTTTCTACTCTGTTGCTATTTCCCTCCAGTGTATTTATTTTTAATAATACTCAATATTCCAAGCACATAGATAATGTATTACAAGTAAACAGGGTTTGGCTTTAAGTCAACAGAGCTGGTTGTCACAGCTCTGTCTGACCTCTGGAACGAAGGTACGACTACCTTCTCTTCAGCAAGTAAGCGAGGATTATCCCTAACACATGCCAGCTAGGGTATGTTAGGTGGAAAGATGGTTTGGTTGTCTTATGTTCCTCTAAGACCTGCATTTTCTTTTGGAAAATAATGAGAATTTAGGAAGAAATACTTACTCCATAGTTGTAATTCTGATATGATACTTTTGTACCAATATTAGAGACAAAAAAAAAAGATGATAAAAATTATTCACAGAAAGTATTAACTTTAGGTTCATTATGTGGGGATCTATGTGCCTCTGAAATATTGCCTAACCATTTTGGGGTTAGGGATATCACAATGCACTCTTACAGTTTTCCACATGGCATTGTCAGACCAAAACCACTGAATTAAAAACTAGTGACTTCTGAGTTAATTTACCTCCTTTTGGTCTAATTTGTAATCAGGGAGTATTGTAGGCATACAGAGAATAGAAAACACATGATTTCTTGTCATGTCATCTGTTCCAGATTTCAACCAAACCACTGAACTATAACTTAGAAAAAGTACTTAACTCACACTAACAGTTCCATTTGAGACAACTATTATCTCCTTGTGGTTCAGGAATGATAACTTAATTTTAAAAGAATAGAGTGAGCTGAGAAGATAGCTGTGCCATCAAAAACTGGCACTGTGTTCCTTCCCAGGGGCTCCACTTTCTTATTTCTCTGCTATTTTGGCATCTCTTTGAGAGAACTTCTGAACTCGAAGACAGAAAGAAACCACAGAAAGCATAGTGCTTGTTAAGCACATAAAATATCAAGTTCATTCTTCTGCCTCAATGTCACACTTACCAGTTTCCAAAAGAGTGATGATGGTGGAAATGTTCCGACACAGCCGAGGAGCTGGATGAGAAAATGAAAAGCCCACGTAAGCTGAATCCAAGAAAAAGTTAAGGGGCAGGGCTAAAGACAGGACCCTGGGGGCTGGTTCAAAAATAATGCATGTGGTCAGGCAGTAGAATGTCAGAGCCACACAGCCAGCCTTTTATGGCCAAGGAGATAGATAAATATAGCAGCAAGTGGGGTGGGTAGTCCTGAACTGAAAGGAAAGGAGAGGCACTGGCAGGTAGCTGCCTCAGTAACATAATTACATTAATGCTAGTCAATGGGTTTGGCCTGATTAAACCAAACGTAGGATTTTTGTTTGGCTAGAAGAACTATTTTCAATAATACTTTATCACTGGATATTAAAGGTGCAATGGAAAGAGTGCCTTGTGTTGCGAGCTAAAAATAAGCATAGTAATCTGATTCTCAAAATGGACTTCATGGAATTTTAATGCCAAGATATGGTTCTGGGCGTGCTGTTCACAACACATGTATGGTACACTTAAAAGACACAAAGTGAAAAAAGAACTTGAGGCTAAGTTGAGGATAAACAAGTAAGAAATGGGTTACATGTGGTGGCAGTTGTGGCCTGATGATATAGTCACTGTTTCTCTCATTTCAGGAAAATTTACAAAGTTACAGCTTCAAGTTCGAATATTTGATTCCCTATTAATTAACTTAAGTCTTTGAGAAGCAAATGTTTCATTTTTCCTAAAGGCAGAGTAGAGTCGTTCTAACAGGTGATTCTCTTTGTTTTTTAGACTGTATAACCAAGTAAGAGGTGGTAAAATCTAAGTTAGAGGTTGCCCTTTGGACTCAGACCAGACCCAGATTCCAGGCCCTCGATGGCACTTAATAGCCACATAACTTCGAGCACTTTATTTCTCCTTCCTAAGCTTCATTTTCCCCCTCTATAAAATGGGAATAACAACAACCAAACTTCTGTGGAGATTAAATGTGATGATGCAGAGAAAGCACTTAACCCAGTGATTGCCACATAATACTCAGTAAATGTCAACTATTAAAACTGATAGTGATAATTTAAAAGCTCATTGTTTAAGTTATATGTATTGAACAGGTTATGTTCTGACAGTAATATTATATTAACTGAATATAGCTCACACGTATCCATAAAAATATTGAACAGAGCCAATATTGCAGTGCACTTTATAATTACTTTCCTGATAATAACTACAGTTAACACTATTGTGGATCAATTAAGTGCCAGACACAGAAAAAGACACTTTATATAATGATCTCATTCAATTCTTATAATATCTAAAAGGAATCACAATTCCTTTATAGATGTATATCATCCTGTCAATTACTCTGATTTAAACATAATGCCCTTATAGATTAATTATTCAGAAAACTTAATGGATGCTAGTCAACTATTAATTTCAAATTTTCCAGAAAACCATCTAACTCAAAATACTTTTTAAAAAGTGTGTAACTATAAATGTCTGGAAATTTCAGAAAATATTTCTCAAGAATTATAGTTTTTAAAGAAATTATTAGAGTATATATATTCTCTCTTTAAACTAACAGTGAGTATTAATATTTTTATAAATGAGAAGTGATGAGTTTAACTAAAAGTAGTGTATCCTTAAAGCCAAAATAAAAGTATAAATTATATTTAGCCACCTAGCAATTTTCATTTTACAGTAGTAGAGAAAGTAGTTAGTAGCAAACCATTATGCTATGCATGAAGAACTAAAGAAATATTCTTTAGAAATTAAATGTAATTAAAACAAAAACGAATTTCCAATTGAAATCAAGAAAGGTTTTTTTTTTTTTAAGTTGTTGGGAGTTTTAGTTAAATAAAACTCATGTATCAATAATACGGAAAAAGAAAGACATATTTACTCAGTTTGATTCATAAAGCTTTTATTGAAAACCTAGTAATGTATCAGGCACTGTGCTATACCCTAGGGTCCAGAGGTAAGTAACTCATGTCCTCACAGTAGCCACCATACAGTTGGGTAGACAAAAATTACTTAAGAATAACTATGGTAAATGTGATAGATGATATGATGAACACAATACAGAAGAGAGATGTGATTAGTTGTTACATGTGCACAAAGCAAAACCAAAAAAAAAAAAATCTCCTTGAAAAGATAGGAATTAAAGGAATAAATCTAACATAGTACTCTATTGCCCACTTGTTATGCAAAGCTAGGCACAGGGAAGCAAAAATGACTGACTCAGGTCCTGTGGTCAAGAATCTCCAAATTCTAAGCAAAGTTTAAGCAATGCAGATTCTTTCACAGAAGGAAACTTAATGAGATTACTTAGTAAGCTCTTTTAAGCTATAAATTAGTTGTAGTACCCTATCTCAGAGCTGCCTAATTAAAAAAATAGATAGATATAGTCTGTCTGTCTTCATCTATCTATCTATCTATCTATCTATCTATCTATCTATCTATCTATCTATCTATCTATCTATCTATTTATCCATCATCTATCTATCATCCATCTATCATCTATCTGTAGAGGGAGAGCATTTGGCTCTAGTCCTGATGTTCACTGAGTGATTTTGCCAAATCATTTCCCCTCTGAAGCTCCATTTTCTCATCTATAAAATAAAAAAATTGAACCAGATAATCTCTGAGGTGTTTTCTAGCTCTAATGCAATAGAATATCATTCAGCCTTTAAAAAGAATGAAATCCCGATAAATGCTACAATCTGGATAAACCTTGTGGACATCACGCTAAATGAAATAAGTCAGACACAAAAGGACAAATATTGTATGATTCCACTTATAGGGTGATAAATTTATAGAAACAGAAAGTAACCAGTGGCTTTGGGGAGGGAAAATGGGAAGTAAGTATTAAATGAGTAGCATTTCAATGTGGGATGATGAAAAAAGTTCTGGAGAAGGATAGTGCTGATGGTTGCACAACAATGTAAGTGTACTTAATGCCACTGAACTGTATACTTAAAATTGATTTAAATGGTAAATTTTGTTATGTATATTTTACCACACAAACAAAAAAAACCAAGGGTCAGCGATTTTACCCTATTTGCAAGCTAACAAGTTAACCTTCTATAGTTTCATGGATGGTGACAAGACATGAGACTCCTAGGTCAGAGTCAAAGGACTTTATTACTCACAGCAATAGCAGAAGCCAGAGCATCAGTATATTTGTCATTGATTTGCTGACCTCCAATTCCCACAGGACAATACAAAGAGGGCCAGGTGACACTTGCACATACACTAGGTTGCATTACAAGAGAAAAACTTTGAGCTTAGGGAACCTGAATATTTTATAATGAGCATTAGCATGGCTGCCCTTCCCTCCAGAGGCAGGCATTCTCTTTATTATAGAGGATAGCAAGCCTTTTGCCCTGGAGAAAGAGATTTTCTCTATCTTCAAACATCCCTGAAAAGACAGTTTGGAACAAAGAGAAACCAGAATCTTGGTTGCAAGATGTGCAGAAACATAATAGACTCATGGAGAATTGTCTCCCAACAATCAACACATTATTCTTACAAAAACAATAGTTTTCAATCCATTTTCAATTTATTTTTAATTTCTTTTTAAGGGTTTTATAGAAGTATAATTTATATACCATAAGATGTATCCATTTTAAGAGTAAAGTTCAATGAGTTTTAGTAAACTTCTACAATTACACAACCATTACCAATATCCAGTTTTAAAACACTTCCATCACCAAAAAATTTCTCTCATACCAGTTTGCAGTTAATTCTTGGTCCTTTCCACAACCGAGGAAACCAGTTACCCTCTTTCTGTCTCTATAGTTTAGCCTTTTCTAAAAATTTCATGCAAATGGAATCATATGATATATAGTCTTTTGTGTCTGGGTTTTTTTCACACTGTAAGAGTAGCTTTTTTCTTTTTAATTCTGGTGTTTTGGTGCTTAAAAAAATGTACGTAAATATCATCAAGCTGTCTGTATCCTTTATTTTCACTTATTATATCTTGGCACTCTATGTTGATTTGTATACACTTACTTATAACCATTATATTCTATTGAATAAATATGGTACCCTTTGTTTATTCTCCTATTAGTGGACATTTAGGTATATTCAACATTTTCCTATAAAAAAAAATGCTGCAAGGAACAGCCTTTTGTATCTCTCCTTATGCTGTGTCATAAAAAATGGACACCTCCAGTTTGGTGTGAACTAAATGGTTCTTCAAAATGTCTGTACTATTTTTTCAGGCTCACTACAGCATTCAAAAGTTCCTATTTTCTACATCTTTGTCAACACCTGATACTGTCCTATGAAATTTTGTTAATCTGATGAGTGAAAAAAATATTATTTTATTGTGCTTTTCTGTGAAAAAAATGCATTGAAAAACACACCATGTTTTGCTTTGCTTATCTATTCATCAATTAATGGGCTTTGCATTGTGTACAGTTTAGGGTTATAAAGAATAATGCTACCTTGAGTTTTAAATTTTAGTTACCAAATTTGGTACACAGATAACAGAAGCATTGAAACGCTGACCAAAAAATATTACCTAACACTTACATAGTACTTACTGTTTGCAAGGTAGTATTATAAATGCTTTATATGTATTACCTTCTTTATGCCTCACAATTGTCTAGAATGTAGATATTATTACTATTACACCATTCACTGATGAGAAAATTGAGTACAGAGAAATTCATTAACTTGCTCCAGGACACACAATTAAAAAGTATTAAAGCTCTAATTCAGATAACTGAGGTCCAGATTTCATATGGTTAACCAGTGCACAATATTCTTCATAATTAAGAAAAAAAAAGCTGTTAAAATTCTATAATTTCCTCAAATATTTTAGTATTATAGATACCATTTTTATATTTGAGGCAAGCATATGTCTCCAAGTATTAATTTGATTATGTTCTGTGTTTCCTTCTTCTTTCTCTTTCATAACCTAAGAGCCTCCTTTCCTCCCCCTGAAGTAGAAAAAAAAGATGCAGAAACAAAACAAAACGAACCTTCAGGCTTAGTTTCAGATATAAGCTCACAGAGCTAGCTTTTCTTATCCTGCTCACCAGATAAAATTGAGCCTAACATAGTGCCATTAAGCTGATAAATTTTAAGCTATTATGTATTTCACCACAATTTTTAAAAATTAAATCTTCTGATTCATCACTGTTCAGCATGGAGAGCCTCCATTCCTCAGTCCTGGACATTGATAACCCACCCCGCCAAAATAGAGATGAGACTTGGCAACCTGGTGGGGAGAGGAGAGCATGAAGGAAGAACTGTGCCCCTTCCAAGGGGTTACTCAGCAGTCCCAGTTGGGAATCTTTCCATGAGGGCAGCAATGGACACATTACTATCACACTTGGTTCCCATCAATGTGTATACACTACACTCTGCTTTTTCCATAGATTTCCTTTCAATAACAATTAATGAATGCATCCTACTATCACACCGTAATTTGTTACCTAGTCTAAATGTTGGGCACATGGACATTTCCAGCCATTTACCAAGACTGTAAGTTAGAACTAGGAATTAAATGCATCTTCATTTTTGACCCAGCTCTTTTACCACATCTATGTGTGTATTCCCTTCAGAGGCCTTTTTCCTATCTGGCTATGTTTTTTCACAGTTCCCCTAATACAGAGGTCCCCAACCCCTGGGCTGGAGACTGGTACCAGTCTGTGGCCTGCACAGCAGGAGGTGAGTGGCAGGCAAGCTAGAGTAAATCTTCATCTGTATTTGCAGCCGCTCCCCAGCACAAGCATCACCATCTCAGCTCCACCCCAGATCATCAGGCATTAGATTCTCATAGGAATACTGGTTCTTGGTGCCCAAAAGGTTGGGGACCGCCGTCCTAATGCAGAGGTAGTGGAAGAGTGGTTCTCCATCCCGGCTACACATTAGAAGCACCTGAGGAGTTTTCAAACCATACTCAGGCTTAGGCCATAGTGCAGGACAATTAACATAGAATCTCTGGGCATGGGACATGAGTATTTTTAAAAGCTACTAAACAATTCTAACATGCAGCCCAAGAAGGAAAATAATCTCTTAGGTCTCAGTTCTAAAATGATGAAAGCCTCTGAATTAAAAGGAAAGCCTCTGAATTAAAAACTTCTATTTGTACAAATACAAGTACCTCCTTAAGAAGTATTTTCCCTGAAAGGGACTATGAATTGAAGGGTATGTTTTATGAGACTGCCATTTGGAGTAATTAGGCTCATCTATAATGCCATCCACCAAATATGAATGCACTCTTTCTTTGTTGCCCCATCAACATTGGAATATGTAATTTAATTTATTTTAATGAGTTTAACAAATTTTTATTTTTATTTTATTTTGTTATTTTTCAAGTATAGTTGAATTACAATATTATATTAGTTTCAGGTGTACAACATAGTGATTCAAAATTTATATACCTTATGATTTGATCACCACACTAAGTCTATTTTTAAATGCATTCTTATGTGAGCTATCTTTTGACTTTTACCATGGAGACTTTTTTTGAGATCATTATTAATTTGTTAATATAAGAATAAAATTAATAAAATAAATTAACTACCATTAATTAAGATCTACTGTGTGCTAGATACCAGATTGTGCCTTACATATATCATTATATTTATTTTTTACAAAAACCCCATAAGGCAGTTATTATTTCCAGATTATAAATGAGAAAATTAACTTCCAGAGAGTAATGTTAGGCAAGTTACCCAAAGTCACATAGCTAGTAAACAGTAGAGCTGGGATTTTATTTGGCCACAGGTGATGGGTCATTTCAGACCCCAAAATAACTGACGTAAATCTTTGCCAGCAACCTTCGACATATGGCCTAAGTGAAAAGGTGAGCCAAGTCAATCACATTCCTCTCTTGAGAATTTAAATTTGGAAATACTGAATATCAATACACTTAATAGAAAGAGCAAATGTCAAAAAGGCTGAACCAAGAGATCCCATGGGTATCTTTGGAGTCAGAGAAATTATGAAAGACCAGCTGAAATTATGAAAGACCAGAAACTAAGGTTAGCAAAGATAGTTGGTAGAGAGAAAACAAAGTAGATCTGCTTAAAGAAGCAGAGGTTCACTTAGAGAACATCCATTTGGTCCATGAGAGAAAAAAAACAGACTCAATTCCTCAAGCTACTTCTGTTTTCAGCAACTCTTGTATTTAGATCCAGGTCCTATATATCCCTAAAACACTGGTAACAACTTTTTTGGCACCAGAGACCAGTGGTCCTATGAGAATCTAATGCCTGATTATCTGAGGTGGAGCTGAGGTGGTGATGCTAGTGCTGGGGAGGGGCTACAAATACAGATGAAGCGTGGCTCGCTTACCGCTCGTCTTCTGCCGTGTGGCCCAGTTCCTAATAGGCCATGGACCGATACTGGAAACCCCTGCCCTAAAGTATGCATTCTTTTTCTTGAGCTAACTTGATTGTTTCTCTGTTCTTTGCTATCAAACATGCCAAAATAAAACAATCCTTTTATTAAATTTTTAAATATTCTGGCTATTAAGATTTGTCTATCAAATTTATTATAAAATGTTTCAATTCTTTCCTTGCTTTTTTTCATTACATTTTGACTTTTATAAAAGTGGAGTCATAAACCTTATAATCAGTAACACTTTCACCAAAAACTTATATTCATGAGAACTATAGTGGTATAAAAGATTAGCGGTTGCCTAGGGATGAGAGAGGGGAGAAGTGGGAGTTGAGAGGGATGGGTTATAAAAGGAAGTGAGGAAACCTTGGGGGTCATGAGTATGTTCTGTATCTTGATTGTGGTAATGGTTTCACAAGTGTATACAAGTGTCAAAACTAACCGCATTTTATGCTTTAAATATGTAGTTTACTATATGCCAATGATACCTTAGTTAAAACCATTTTTAAAAACTTATATTCTCCTTCCCAACTTATACAGATACTTATGCAATTCTATTTTATTCAACTTATGCTTTATGTGTTATACTTAATTATAATACTCGCCTGTAATTTATTGTGGTATATGCTATTAGAGCTTAATCTAAGTTTATTTTTCTCAGTTTCAATATTCTATTTTCAACTGCATTTCATAAATAATTATTTCTTTCACCATTGTTTATCACACTTGGAATGTCATGTGTCAAGCCCTATAGTTTTGAATCTATTTGTGTTAATATTTTCTTTCATTGACCAAATTTTCTATTTTTAAACCTAATATTATCTGGTTTGCAGGTTTGAAATTTTGTTCTTTTGTAATATTTGTTTTAAAGTCATGTAAAGGACTTTACATTAGGCAAGGATGCTAATGATAATTTACACATGCACACGCCATTCTTACTTAAATAATTACATAAATTTCATGTAACTATTGTATGCTATTTTAATTAACACTTAAGACGTTTTATATAAAAAGAGTTTAAATGGAAAGAATTACTATAAAAATATAGTAATATAAAATATTTTATTCATTGTTCTCCTCTGCTTTGGACAATAGTTTTATTTGGCTTATATATCCAAATGAGATCTAACCTGACTATGGCTAATCTGGTCACCTCAACTATTCATGTACCAAGAGATTTTCATTCTGGACCTAGCAGACTATACGTAAGTTTGACAACATTCACCTGGTTGAGTTTCAATAGGACTACTTTCCTCACTTAACCACTTCCTAAATCTCCCTTATTTTTTTCTACTACCTGTATCCCAAAGTTCTTAAATAAGGTTTACAGTTTTAACTTAAGTTTTATTGTGCACACATGACATGTCTGGCACTGTGCCAGGTACTGGGACTACTTGGGAATTATGTCTATCTTTATGATCATGATTCTTTTTCCTGAAGCAAGGAATAAATTGTGTAGTGCAAAATAAGACAGTGGAGAATATTGACCCTGGTAAAGTCCCTTCATACATGACCTCTGGCTTTTCGACCTTTCAAGGATTACTGGGTAGTGCTGCCAGACCAGTGCTCTAATGCTTTACTGAATCAGCATTCCATAGAGCAATACAAAAAAAGGTGTTCTCTGTTAAATGTTGCCAAGTTATATGAAACAGAAACTGCCCATATAAGTTACTTTCACTTACCATTGTTTCTCCAGGAGAAAGAAGAACTCAGAATCAAAGTTACAGGTGGATGGCAAAGCAGATATTTTTCCCCAGGCACAAATCTCAGTGGAATTAAGTCTTATTGGAAAATGCGTCTCTTTTCCTGGGAAGGTCAAAGAGATAAGTCAATGTTTTTGGTAAATATTCCCACTCCAAATTATTAACACAGTCATCCTTATAAAAAAATTAGCATGCATTACAAATCAATATAGTATAGAGGCTTTGGAGTCATACAGACATGTGTCAGATTCCTGCCTTTTTCTTCCTGAAAATACAACCTTGAGCATGTTATTAACATCTCTTAGCTTCAAGTTCCTCATCTGTAAAGTGGAGGTAACAGTAACTAACTTGCAGGGCAATGACTGAGAGGTACTGCTTATAAAACACTTAGCAGAGTACTTGACTCCATGAATAATAATAACAATAATAATTCATTATTGTATTATTATTGTTAAAAATGTACATTGAAAAATTTATACTTAGTGTGAAAGTAATATAGGATATATTTACAAGCTAGTTGGAAAGCAAGTCAAACATACATTAGAAAGTAGTGAACAGATAAAACTGATTTAATATTTTTCAGTGCAATAGGGTATTAAACATGAGATTCATGTTATTCCAAAATTTGGCAGATGTCTTAAAGGCTGAGAGCATTAGTTGTCAGAACATCTATTCAGAACATGCTAAATCAATTCAAGACATGTGAAATCAATTTTGTGACCTCTAGTTAATGATCCACCTCGGGAATTATAAGAGGCAAGGAGATCAATCTCTAGACCTGAGAGATGCTAGAGAGACCAGCATCCAGAATTCTTGGGAGAGAGTCATCAGGATTTTGTGCATCAATTGCACACACACATTGTGGGTGGTGCTTCTCATAGCACTTTGAAGACATTACTGCTCTACCTTCAACATGTATTAATTGTTGCTGGAGAAAAGCATACTGCTGACCTAATTATTGTTCAATCTGTCATTTCTCTCCAGAAATTTTTACTATTTTCCATTTACCCTTGATGTTCTAAAGTTTCACTGTGATGTGACTTGGTATATTTATTTTTATTTTTTCCTGCTTCATCATCAGAGTTCACTTTCAACCTGAATGAAGATTTTTTGACTCTCTTTCAATTTTGGAAAACTCCATCCTTACCTTTTTTAATATTGTTTTCCATTCCAATTTTCATCTTGTTCTGGATTTCCTATTAAACATATAATGGATTATTTCAGTTCATCCTCCATGATTTTTGACAGCTCTTTAATACTTTTATCTTTTTGTCTCTTTGTGCTATGTTTTGGTGAATGCTTCAGTACTTTTTCTTATCCACTACACCTAAAAATGCCCAAAATGTCCAAAACTGTGATTTCCTACGATCACTCTACCCACACTCCAAACCATCTCTTCCCATGTTATTTATTTCAGTGATTGGCATTACTGTCTGTCAGATATCCTGATTCCTTCTTCTCCCAGGTTACTTATTGCTAATCTTCTATACTATCACAGTGATTTTAAAATAATGCAATTCTGATCATATTCATTCTATACACAAGACAGATCAGTGGGCTCTCTTTGACCTTCAGAAACATAGCTTAGATGCCATTCAGGGTATGGTCTCTGTTTACTACTTTGGCCTCACATTTTTACCATTTTCCTCTCATACTCTATTTTCCAGCTTTTCATTTATTTGATATGTATTTTTATTTATTGAGTGCCTATAATGGGATAATTACTGTTCTGGGCCTTGAGAAGACCTTAGTGAAAAAGCAGCCCAAAAAGCCCTGTTCATGGAACTTAGTGAGGGATATGGGCAGTAAACAAAATAAATAAGTAAAGTATATGGTATGTTAGTATATACTTTACTTATTTATTTTCCTTTTTTTTTTTTTTTTTTTTTGCAGTGGAAAAAAATAAAGGAAGGGAGGAGAATGCTGAAGGTGGAAGATGAATGACGATAGAGAAGATGTTACCGCAATGGTGATATTTGAATAAAGACTTGAAAAGAGCTGAGGGAGAAAGAAATGAAATATTAGAAGAAAGATCTTTCAAATCAGAAGGACATTACATGCAAAGGTTTTGAAGTGGAAAAATACCTGACTTCTTCAAGAAACAGTAAAATTAATATGGCTAAGCAATTGGGAAGGACAGATAGCAGGCGATGAAGTCAGAGAAATTACCCAAAGCTGATCTCTTCGGGCCTCATAGGCCATTGTAAAGCATTGGCTTTCATTCTGAATAAGGTAAGATTTGGAGGATGCCGAACAGAACAATGACATGATCTAATTTATTATTTGAAAGGATCACTCTGTGGCTGTGTGGAAGTATAATGTAGGGGAAGTAAGAAGACCAGCTAGAAGGCCTTGCACTAGGATAGTAACAGTAGAGGTGGTGAGACACAGTTATATTCTGGTATATTTTGAAGGACTTAAAAAATAGGTTTGTACTAATTATTGTTGTAGACCCTGGAGATACTGAAAGGTTAGATGAAGGTCATGAAAGAAAAAGAAATGGCAAAGATGAGTCAAAGGTTGGCTGAGCAACTTAAACTATGGAGTTGTCATTACTCTAGAAGGAGAAACAGCAGGAAGAGAAGTTTTTAGAGGTATGATTAGGAGATCTGTTTTGAAATATGAGGAACGAGATGCCTAGTAGTCCTCCCCATGGAGATGTCAAGTGAATATTTAGATAAATAAGTCTGAAATACAGGCAGAGGTCTTGGCCAAGACATACATACTTGGGAGCAATTGCTGTCTAAGTAGCATTTAAAGCTACGAGAGTGGATGAGATCAGCTAGGGAAGGAGTGTTGACAGAAAAGAGAGCCAAGCACTGAGTCCTCAGCTACACTGAGGGATTGGGGAACTGGCAAATGAGACTGAAGAGCAGCCCTAAGGAAGGGGGAAAACCAGGAGAGTACAGCATCCTGGAAGCAAGAGAAGAAAGTGTTTCAAAGGTGAAGAAGTGATTACCTTGTCAAACCTGTTTAAGGACTGAGAATTGGCCATCATGACATAGACGGAAGTCATTGATGATTTTGATAAGCCCACTTTTGGTGAAGTAGTTGAGGTTGGGGGGGGACGTTCTGTAGAAGGTTTAAGAGAGAATGTGAGTATAGGTGACTCTTTGAGGAATGTTATTAAGGGGAACAAAGAAATAGGACAAAAGCTGGAGGAAGAAAGTGCATCAGGAAGAGGGCTTTTCAGTTGTTGTTTTTGTCTATATTAGTTTTCTATTGATGCTATAACAAATTACCATAAATTTAGTGGCTTGAAATAATACAACTTAATTTTATCTTACAACTTGGCAGAAGTCCAACTTGGGTTTCACTGGGCAAAAAAAAAATCAAGACGTCTGCAAGACTGTGTTCCTTTCTAGAGGCTCTAGGGGATAATCCATTTTCTTGCTTTTTCCAGCTCCTGGATGTCACCCACATTCCTTGGGTCATGACCCCCTTCCTCCATCTTTAAAGCCAGCAACATTGTATCACTCTGACTGTTTTCCAGTCATATCCCTCTGTCTTATCCTACTTCCCTCTTCTACTTTTAAGGCTCCTTGTGATTACTTTGGGCCCACTGGGGTAACACAGGATAATCTACCTATTTCAAGATCGGCTCATTGACAATCTTAATTCCTCTTTGCTATATAACCTAACATATTCACAGGTTCTGGAGATTAGGAGATGGACATCTCTGGAGAGTCATAATTCTGTCTGCCAGATATGAAACACATTATAGCATACTTGTTAATGGGAATAATCTGAGAGACAGAGAGAAAGAACTTGATGATGCATTGGAGTGACATGAGTGAGAAATGGAGGAACTGGCTTTCCATGGGAACAAGGAAGTAGTTTCCTCTCTATTTAATAGGAGAGGAGGGAGAAGACAATATATGGGGACAGATCTACCCAGATGTGCTGGGAGATTGTGGGAGTCATTTTTTTCTCAGTGACTTAGAAGCAAGGTCACAGAGTGAGAACAAGGACAAGGGAGAAGGTGTCGGAGGTGTGAGAAGACAGAAATTATAAAACTGACACTAAGATGAGCATTAAGGTAGCACCAAAGGCCTGTGAGGTCTGTGGTCATTAATGTCAAGTGTGACCATTCAGCGTGTTTCCTCCAGTAGAACAGATAAAGCATTGGTGTATTAGTTAGGGTAGGCTAAGTGCTCTACAAATTTCAAAATTCAGTATCTTAACACAACCAAAGATAATTTCTCACTAAGAAATTTACATGGATTATCTCACTTAATCCTCACAATGACCAAATAAAATGAGTATTATCATTATGCCCTTTTTCATATGAGTAAACTAAAGAATTTGTTGAAGTAAACCTACACCATAATTTTTTTTTGGGTATTCATTTTATTTGGGGGTATTTAAAAATATTATTTGCCTTCTGATCACTTCTAGACAAACAAGCATGCTGCTCCCTTTGCCTGGACTCTCTCCTCTTTCCTTACTGACTTCTAGGATCAGTTTTGCAATTGTTCTCTGGGGGACACCTTCCATGAGTCTCCAGACAGGTTTATTTCCTCCTTGTGCTCCTTCCATAGACCTTACATAATTGTACTGTTCCACAATTATTCCCTGACATCCCTGTTCCTCTGTGTTCCTTTCTACTCCCTCCCCAAGTCCCAGAGGTAGCAATGATGTTCTATTTTAAAAAGCATGAACCACAACACCCACCACAGTGCTTGGCAATGCAGGCACTGTTAACATGCTCACTGAGTGGAAGGAAGGAAGGCAATTCTCTGACACTACATAAGCAAAAAAGGTTGCTGCTCCCTTTTGAGTTGAAGGGAAAACTAAATTATCCATTTTGTTATCACGGGAAAGTAGTGGAAGACTTGAGCTCTCCGTGGTGGCAGGCCACCACTCAGTGGAGGTGTGTGTGCACTGCAGGGTGCTCCATCTGTAGGGTACTTGTACTGCTGTCCAAGCCAAACTCCAAGAACAAACGGTAGTCTCCCACCAGCCATCTGGAGTTTGAGCTGTCACTGCCTAGGCCTTAGTCCCTAAGCTATTTAGCTCTGTGTTCCCATCTTTCATAAGAGTCACTTAGGACCCCTGTTAAATCGATGGCTTCCTCTTACCTGCTCTAGAAGATTCTGATTCAGCAGGTTGAATAATTTGTATTTTTAATCAGTACTCCAAGTGATTCTTACTATCAAGGCTGTTTAGGACATTAACCATCTTTGTTTCCGTCACTACAGAGTCGGGGCAGTTATTTTTCAGTGAGTTTACCTCTAAGTTAACTTTGAAATATATTATTGAGTAATAGGTGAAATGCTCCTGAGGTCCTTGAAGGTGTAGCTTAATATTTAGGTTTTATTATTCTGTAGCTTTTACCTTTCTTTTCAGCAGGGTAATTCAAGCAAGAGCGTCTTTTATGGGGAGGTCCATAGGACAACCCCAAACTTCTGAACTGTTCTGGCACAGAAGCCAAATTAGGCAGTGAACCTTAGTGCTTGGATGATCTGAGTATTATAGGAGCCCATTCACTTCTTTCGAGGATGAGGTTACAGAGATGAGGTGACCAGCACCTCACCACTACAGTCTTCCTCACCAGACTACAGAGGGAAAAAGGATCTGGAGAGCTTTCTCTTTTCCTTTAACAAGATGCATTATCAGGCAAGGAGCGGAGAAAAAATAGGCCTGACTTTTTATTCCTATTTTCAACAAGCCAAAATTCTGCATCATAGTGAGAGGTGGGGTCTAGACTTAGTAAACTTTGTTGGTCACCTGTCTTCCTGGTCCGATCCAGTCAGGCTCTCCTTGCTATCGCGGTCAAACGGGCTCTTCTGGTGGGGGAAAAAATAGCAAACATTTTTGACGAGGGAGGAAGTCTTCATCCACTTGTGATCTTATGAAATCAGTCGGAGCCAAAAAGATAGTGGCCGCTTGGCTGAGGATCCCTGAGGCTTCACAAAATTTGTCCCGTGTGGAAAGGGTGAGACTCAAATAACACGATACACAGAGATCAAAGCGCTAGCACAAAGCCCTCCTAGTAGGTTTCGCGCGCTGCTGGGGAACCCACAAGCGGAGAAAGAGTCTCGGTCTCCGAGAAGAACGCCATGCGCAGGCGCAGGAGCGCCGGGCGGCGAGCCCGGCGCGGCTCGCGGGCGGGGCAGAAGCCAGTCGCGAGGGCTGAGCGGTTCTCTGGAAGATTTCCCTTACAAGGACTTGGACTGACGAGCCCCGCCTCTGGCCGTGCCCTGGAATGCGCGGGGAGGCAAACCCACAAGACAGACTCAACTATCTGCTCAGAGGAAAGGGGGGGAGAAACACGGAAACTCAGACATAAGACCCAAGGAACTACGCACATCATCATATGTTCTAAGTCGTCGCTTTATATTTCTTCCCGTGCACTCAGTCACAATTGCGCCATTTGAGCACACTGTCACACCTTTTGAGCACATCCCCGTTGCTTTTTCATGAAGTTGGGCCCACTGTTGGCGGAGTGGTGACGAGACTTCCTTCCGGTTTGCTAGGCGGAGGACGGAAGTGTTGGTTTTTAGCGGCTCAGGGTGTAGTAGGGTGGTGATAGCGGCCGCGGGTAGTGAGTTCACTGACGTGCTCGGATTCTCGCGGCTGTGCAAGGTGAGTGGTGCTCGCGGTCGGGCGCGTGAGGCTGCCCTGTCGGCCCGTTTCTGCGGGGCGGCTGGGAGGGCAGCGGCGGGTTCCCTGGAACCCGGAGCGCACCTGGGCAGGTGCAGTAGCCGGTTCCCCTGTTTCGAGCCCAAGAGCCCGCTCCGGGATCGAAGGCCGTGGCCGGAAGTGGCCCAGACGCGAACTTAGCTCCTGTGCCCAACTTGGAGCTTGGAAAGTGTGGCTTAGCTCGCTGGCGCCGCGAACTTGGGCGATAGCCCGGACCGCGAAACCTGAGCCCCGCGGCGCTGACTCCGGGACTATGTTTAGTTTCTAACGAGAACTTGCCCGAATCAAGAGAGTTCGCGCAAAAACCGAAGCCGAGTCTTCACCCCACTGCTGCAGCTGTTGCAGCTGTGTGGCTACCTTTAGTAGGAATAAGCAATTAAAATTAGCAACTTCCTCAGCTCAGTGCCCACTTCTGTAATTAGAACTTTTTTTTTTTAAGTGGTGTTTGGACAAAGGGGTTTGGTGTTCAGTTTGTTGCTTGAGAAAAACTTCATAATACAACACCGTGTTTCTTTTGGGTGGAGACTTTGGATAAGTCATTTGCCAGTGTTAACTTCTAAAGTAGTTGAGTACACATTTGAAAACATGTCAGTTCTTTCCACAACTTTGGAACAAATAGGCGTTCAGTGGAGATTTTTTAACTTAAGTAAAAAATTTATATCCAAAAGTAAAGGAGATATTTCTTAAAACTAATACCATTTGTTTCATTTTTATGGAAGGCTTTTGCTATAACTTAATCAGAAAAGCTTTTCTTGAATGAAGTTTTACTGGCAGTGAACCCTGACAACTAATTGGTTTGTCAAATGCTAAGAACTTTTTGGGTGTGGCAGTCTTAAGAGAGCTGGTCCTACCTTCAACCGGAAGTTTGCATAGGAATTGAAAACTTAGTTTAGCTGGAACGGAAACACTAACCTGAAACGTACTTTTAGAAACCTGGTTGGCACCCCAAATTACATATATTTAACTTGAAAGCGCATTGATTAAATAAATGAGGCACATTTGATCTGGATTTGGGAGGCCGACCAAATAGTAAGAAGTGTTTTCCAAAATGGGATTTTTTCTTTAAAAGAATGTATTCATATTTCCTGGAACACTGTCAATTTAAGTGTTCTGTAGTTTCTAGATTATTTTACATTTGTTAACACTATAAGTGATACACTCTAGGATTCCAGAGTTATCTAAGGTAATATTAGTATAGGTTAATCCCATTTTATAAATGAAACCATAGTATCTAGAGATTCAGAAAAACCCTCCAGTTGCCCATAGTGTAGGGGAAATCCCCTTTGAGGAATTTTCTTTGTTATTTCTCCTATCACTTAATGAAGACTAACATCTTCCTTACATGAGTATCTCCTTTTGTCACAACCCTAAATGATTCTTTTCCTATTTAATCAATCTAAAAAAATAAAAATAAAACCACAAATTCATTGTCACCGACACTCCTCTCCATTGATTTAAAATAAGATATTTCTTTAGATCTGTAAACTCAATCTCCTTGACCACCATTGATTATTTCATTCACTTTCTCATGCATCTTAAATCCTTTATATATTTCATAGAAGCCTGCTCTGCAATTCTCCTGCTTTTAAGTTTCATACAGCACATATCCCTTCACACCAAATATCTCATTAAATGCTAGAAAAATAGACTCTAAACTCTAACTTAGAATGAGTGAGGATTCTCATAACTTTGAAATCCTTGGGTGCCTACATAGCAATCTTCCTATCCTAAATACAGAATACTTCTGTCGATGTATGAAGTATTTTCCAATTTTATTTACCCTAGTTATCTAAATTTCTATGAGATTTGTATATTTGCGGAGGTCTTGTTATATCAAGACAGTTAAAGCCCTTATTGTTTGGGGAAAGTGAAAATGGACAGAAAATTAGAGTCATAGCAAGGAGTATGATGACAGTATTATAAGTGACTTGCTCCTTGAGATCATAGCACTGTTCTGATTTGGCTCTCCGCCAGTATTTATTCCACCCATGCTTTTAGGTAGGAAAATATAAACTACACTTTCCTTATTTTGGAAAGCTGACTGAAACTGAACTCCCTAGCCCTGAATTACTCCAGATTTCTGGTGGAAGATAAACAGGGATCAGAATATAACTTGAAAAGGTAAAGGCCCAGGTAGTAACTTGCTGGATGTTTCACTACCAACTTTCTTTCGGTAGACTTAACTACCTTAATTTGTTAGAATTAAGACTAACATCTGAATCTCTCAATTCTAAGGATGTTTTGTATCTTCTAAACGGAACAGGGTTTTTCAAGGTCTTTTAAACCCCTCTCTAAATCTTTGAGAAACAAAAATCTTCTCTGAACTCACAGTATTCAATAATCATGAACCACCTTCGAGTTATTTTTCATTGTCACACGTTGTTTTAACTTGCAAGTCATACTTCTGGAATGAAAACTATGTGACTCATTTCATAAGTTGAACCAATCATCTCATTTCTTTACAGTTGCCTCCCCAACTACATTTTAAGCTCCTTGAAGATAGGACACTTGGCTTATGTTTCTTAATTCTTAAATACTATTGAACACTAGTGACATTTGATACACATTAGTGTCATTAACTAATCATATTAAAGGTTGATTATTAAGTATTGAATGAGCTAAAGAAAAGTTTGTGTGAGACCAGTGCTGACCCCCCAAAAACATTCTTAACTTTAAAAAACTTTTATAATGCATTTACAATTTAAAGAATGCATGATTAAAAGAAAGGCTAATAGGAAATACATCAGAATTTGATATATATAACTTTATAATCCAAACTAAGCATTTAAAAAAGGTATCTATATAGGGCTCCTATCAAAATAGTTAATACGAAATTTTATAGATAAAAGATCAGTTGTCAACTATTTGACTTAAATTTTCATCAGTTTCTTTGTTCTTAAAATAACTGACATTCCTACCTCCTTAGGGGAAGACAATGTTGTCATACAAAACAGACTATTTTTAAAGACATACTTTGGTTTGCAATGACATGGCATGCCTAAAATAATAAAGAGATACAAGATGGTAAATTTGTGCCAGTCATCAGGTCTCAGCACTCACTCCAAGTCCTTCAGTACATTTAAAAGATGGGGAAAAATAAACTCCATAATTCCTTATAGTTTTTAAAACTACATTTAGAATAGAGAGGGAAATTATACCTTTATGTAATTTAGCTAATAATGGGATCTACTCTCCCTATAAGGGTGTTACAGAATGAAAATAGGCATTCATGAATGGTTTAGATAAATTATGAAGGGCAGTCTCCTAACAGGTAATTAAAGGAAACTTGGAGATGAGGAAGGAGTATATACCATAACTTATGTGTCATGCAAGGTATATCTTACCAACAACATATTCTGGTGTGTTGCCAGAGAATGCTATATTGGGAATTTGTGACTCCATGTTATTTCTACTAAAATCTAAGAACAGATTTAGCTTTAAAAAAATAAAAAATAAGGCAGAGCTTTTTCTAAACTTTCTAATTTCCATAATTGAATATAGTCTAGGTGATATGGTATAATGAAGGAAAGAGTGTATGAACTTTTAAAACTCATCAAAGCATTGTATTCTAAGGTCACTTTGCAGTGCTAAGATCTAGGTAGTGCTTCATTCTTTGCAGTCCACAGATTTATTTTTAGAACAAGGGCATAGTGTTTTGCTACATCATAGCTAAATGTTTTCAGAACGTAAGCTTTAAAATTGTTATCCTGGTCACAGGGTGAGATCCGTAGTGCCTATTTTAGACCTGCTTGGAAGGATATAACTCAATACAGTATTTTGGTCTTGCTGGTTAGAGGTTTCACAGACTACCATAGCCACCTCAGCTCTGAAGAATGGTACAGTAAAATTTTATTATCTGATGACTGGGATTTTTAACTCTGAACAAAATTTTATAGTCTTTTAAAGATTGAATGTTGAAAGGAAAATTGCTTTACCATTTTAGGTACTAGACTTTTTTTATTTTTAACTTAAATTTCACAGGAATAAATTTAGATTATTAGAGAGCAAAGATAGTTTCCATATCTCTTTAAATGTTTTCTAAAAATTTTTAAAAATCTAAATTAGCTTTAAGAACTATTGTACTCTGATTTTTGTTTAGAGGACTTAGTCACTTTAAGTGATTTAGCTTAGCTCTGAGTAAGAAATTGGTTTGGATAGAGTGAAATACCAGTAAAATTAATTATAAGATGAATTAACTTCAGAATTTTCTATACTTTTCAGTTAGCCTTTCAACAGATATCTTGAACTACTTTGATTAGAAATGAGGGTACAATAAGAAATGTTAATTGCAAGTGGAAAGAATGATATTTGGCAGTAAGGATTAGGAGATAAAGACCTGTTACTTCAGTTAGTTCTCTTTCTTACTTTCTGTCCACTTTTTAAAAATGGAACGTAGAACTAGTTTAGGCTAGCTGCAGAAGGTAGACCTGTTGAAGATTAATTAGTACGCTTCAGTATTCCAATAGCACTGAAGTATAGAACTGGCACTGTTTCTCCAGGTTACCTATGTTATTTGGTTTCTTGTTTCTGCGTTGCTACTAAACCAGTAGGTTTGGTTTAGCTATACAGCAGTCCTGGGGACATGCAATCTTGTTGATAAGCAAGTAATGTTGGTTGCAGTTTGGAATTTAAAGTTAGTGAGGGACTGTTGATTAAACATCACAACTACTGAAGATGAGTGAACGCAAAGCATGATTTGGTTTTTATCTTATGTAGTTTGGTTCTGTGAGTAATGGTATTAGTTAAGAGAGATTTTTTTTTTTTTGCTAAGTGATACTATCCTGCTAATAATTTTTAGACAAATCTCTTAAGTAGCTCAAACTTATCAGGAAGGTTGGTTCAATTTACTTTTTGTTATCTTTGTCTTGTGTCTCCCTTCCTAATTAGGATCTCACTGCCACCATGTCGAGCAAAAGGGCAAAGACCAAGACCACCAAGAAGCGCCCCCAGCGCGCAACATCCAATGTGTTCGCCATGTTTGACCAGTCACAGATTCAGGAGTTCAAAGAGGCCTTCAACATGATTGATCAGAACAGAGATGGCTTTATTGACAAGGAGGATTACAATAATGCTGCAATCTCACATTGTACAATCTCCCTTGGTATATAATAAGTCAGTTTAATATTAACATAATTAGATAGAATTTTTGTAACAACTGTATGTATATTTATTTCTGAAGCTTAAAGCTCTGTGAAGCCAATCTAATGATGTTTTAGTTTACTAAGTAAGATTCAAAGTCTAAGGCAGTGTCTCCCAAAGTGTGTGGTCCTTGGACTATCTGCAGATTTGTGGTGCGCGCGCGCCCACGCATGCATGTGTGTGTGTTTTAAACACTGATGTTGATTATGAGAGTGGTATTATTCCTTTTGACATCCCAATGGAATAGCATACAATGTCGATTCTTAATACAGGCCCTAATCATTGAGATTTTTTCCAAATAGTTTTGCTATCATGAATGTAGACAGCAAACTTGTATAAATGATTGTCTTTCTTGTCAAAATGTTTACTATGATATATAGTTGATGCATTTTACGATATAATTAAAATTATGACCCTCATTTTTTTGTTCAGGGAAAAACCCAACTGATGAGTATCTGGATGCCATGATGAATGAGGCTCCAGGTCCCATAAATTTCACCATGTTCCTCACGATGTTTGGTGAAAAGTTAAATGGTACAGATCCAGAAGATGTCATCAGAAATGCTTTTGCTTGCTTTGATGAAGAAGCAACTGGTAATTACCAAGTGATTTAATTTTTAGTTATGGTAACTAAAATCTATACTAACTTGAAAGTGATGACATAATATCCTCAGGCTTATACCATACCTGTTTTGGGGGTTTTTTGGACAGCCTTCTTCTGTGGCATCAGTCACTTTCCTGCCTCTGCCCTTCAATATTCGATTTACAATTTAGTAAGTGTACTTGAAACGAAATTAGGTAACTTATGTTACTCCTTTATCAGAATAACTCCACAGAGGTTAGGCTCTTAGTAAATATGTGTTGAATGAATAACCAGAGCAATCTTGGATAAAATGTAAATTGTGTTACAAGCCATGACACCAGTACAGTCCTGTGTTTATCGGGTACCTTTCAGTTCTGACAATATTTAAATCTGGTATATAATCTTTTGTTCTGGAATTAAACTCCCTGTTCATATTCCTATTTTGCATAATAGCTTTGTGATTTTAGACAAGTTACATAACTTATCTAAGCCTCTGTTTTTTATTTGAAAATGGACATAATATAATTACCTACCTCATAGGGTTGTTAGGAGGATTAAATGAGGAAATGAGATAATAGCATACTGCCTGGCATAGAGTCAACTCTCAAAAAACCCTCAGAAGTTAACTACATAAATGCCTGATCCTTTGGCAGAGTATGTATAAGAAAAAAGATAATGGGGCATCTACGTGGTAAGTTATTTGAGAAGGAAGGCACACCCATTGATTACACATTACTTGGAGTAGTTTGGATAGTCCAAGCAGTAGTCTGGTGATGGAAACATAGTCTCCCCAGTTTGGCTTTTTGGGCTCCCCAAAATGTTGCCTCTTTTGGCCTACTCAGGTATACCACCCTCAACCCTTATCTTCCTAATATCCTTCCAGTCCTCTACATTGTTGTCCTAATTTACCACTACCATTTCTGCCTCTTTGTCCTCATCATACTACCTTCTCCTTGAAATTGAAATTCTTAACTGGTTTTCTGCAAGGGGTCGGGGAGAGGCAGGCAGAGGAGACTTAAACTTTTTCACCTGAAGACACTTTGTATTAACTGAATTTTTTGTAGTGTGAGAAGATGTTACTTTTTTAATAGAGAGGAATAAAACCATTCTTCAAACTTCTCTCAATGGTCCTATCTTCTATAGAGCCTTGCCTGCATTTTCATACTATTTTCTCATGCCGCCAGGAAAACTTAGAGCCTCTCCCTTCTTTCCACCTCCAATTTTATTTATCTTTCTTGGCACATACTCTGTCTGAACTTCTATTTTGGTTGTGTACTTATTTCCAATCATCACAGTTTCTCCCTTTTCCTAGGTAATGGCTGTGTCTTCAGCATTGTGTTCCCATCTTAGTAACCCCTTCTAGCACCTACCACACGCCCTTGCATATAGTTGATGATTAGTTTATGTGATAGTTGAATGACTTGGCTGTGGATGATTATTTCTATAAGCTAAAAGTCTTAAGTTTTGAGGAACATCTTTTTTTTTTTTTTTTTAATTCTAGGATTGAATTAGGAGGAAAAATCCATAAATGTAGAGATTCTTATGTGAACTGACCTTATGCTTGCAATTTGTTTTATAGGAAATATGTTATTGATGTTTTAGCTTAATTTTACATACAAGGAAGTTGTCAGTTTTTCTTTTGGTTATGAATTTCAAAATCTCTGTGCTTGAATTATTTATCACCTTTGGTTCTCAATCATGATTGTACACATGAATTACTAGGCGAACCTTTTGAAAATATCAATGCCAGTTAATAAAGGTAGCAGCTGGACCTTTTTTTTTTTTTTAAGCTACCTGGATGATTTTGATTCTGATGTGCTGTCAGGTTTTATGAGAACCCTGCTTTCACAATTCAAGAGTAGAAAGCATACCTTTTGGCTTACAGCACCATATCTCCAGTACCTTGCCCAGTGACTCTGACATAGTTAATGCTCAAATATTTACTCAGTGTTTTTGCACACTCTGGGCCTGGCCATATTTGTTATTAATTCTAAATTAGATTTGTAAAAAAATTTTTTGTCTCATTTCACATTGAAAAAAACAAAGTCAGGGGTAAAGTGAAATGCCTGAAATAACACAGAAACTGGACCTCAAGACTCCAGTATTCTTTCCACTGAAGCACTTTATAGATTTTTATGACGTGGTATTGACTTTAGTGTTATTTGCTTATAGAATAAGTGTGACCATTCATGCTACTTTAAGGAACTATGCGGCTTAAGATTTCTTAATCATACTTTATTGCTTTCATTTAGGCATAGGTTTGGTCCCTAGTATGAAGAGATCAGGAGATAGATGTGGAAGGATTGATCAAACAGAGCTGGTTAATGCTTCTGAGCAACTAGATATTTTCTAGGCAACTGTCTTCTGAGGCTGGCTTAAGCATGTGAAGACCCCATATTTCATGTATTTGCATATTTGCAGTTCTTCACATATAGAGTGTGCTTAGTTAAGTAGAGATCCTCCTCATAATTAATCCTCAGAGTAGTGTGTATTCTGAACTGCAGTCCTTTATTCTTTAGGCACCATTCAGGAAGATTACCTGAGAGAGCTGCTGACGACAATGGGAGATCGGTTTACAGATGAGGAAGTGGATGAGCTGTACAGAGAAGCACCTATTGACAAAAAGGGAAATTTCAATTACATTGAGTTCACGCGTATCCTTAAACATGGAGCAAAAGACAAAGATGACTGAAAAGAACACCAAACTCCAACCAAACATTACTTGTCGCCACTTTGGGTATTTCTGAGACTTTCTCTTAGAGCCTGTAGCATGCCCTAGCCTTACAGCTTTTGCCTTTCTTGTTGTATTTATTCTCAGCCATTTCGGCACATGCATCTCTATAATCAGACTGGAAATGGGACTTTTTGTCATTTTCAGAATAGAAAATAGGGTAATTTAACTTACCAGTCCCCCCCCCCAAAAAAAATAACTGCAGTCTGCACAGAGTCAATATATTTTTTCAGAGAAAGTTATTCGCTCAATTTTTTCTGAACCAAAATTAAACTTTATGATAAAAACTTACTTGTTTAAAATGTCTTTATTTACCAAATTGCCTTTTATTAGTTTTAGTCATATCTTCCAAAGAAAGGTAAATGAGGCAAATCCTAGAAAATGGTATGATTGTTAGACCTCTCCCTTCTTCTACTTTTCCTAACAATCCTGTCCTCTCTATTCAGTCCTTCCCCTCCTGAAGAAATCCAGTTTTAACTGCCTTAATCAGATTTCCTATACTGTCTTATGATTTTAAAAATAATTTCCTATAGAATTTGCATATATATATATGATAGCTTCGGGGCTTTAAATCCTTAAATTTAACATATCTGCCAGCATCCTTCCTTATCTGTACTAAGCTTTCGTCCATTACTTTATGTCATTTAAATTAGACCAGACCACTGAGTATAATTTTAATTTGTCCTCATTTTTAAACCTATTTTATTTAGACCAAAGGTTCTATGGAATGCTTCTACCAAAAAGACAGATTTTTTTTTTTTTTGTATTTCAGTGTTGGAAATACAGTAGTTTTTAGTATATAAAGCTTTTTTTTTAACACAGCAATCCCTATTGAAATACCATGTTTGTTTATGCAAAAATTCTTCATGAATCCACGTATGAATTTTGGTCATTCCTGACTTGCCCACAATCAAAACAGCTGAGGCTACATGCCTGGGAAAGTGAGATCATTATTTCAATCCTAAAAATAGTTTCTGCTGTTTCCAGAAATGCAGGACTATTTCAGAGTTAATCAGGAAGCGGTTGAGATTCATTCAGTTTAGGCTTCAAAAATCTGACTCTTAAAGATTCATAGTTGAAAAGTCGAAACATTGGGGGAAAATTGACAATTAGCCTATAAAGATGAGTAATTGGCAATTACTCTAATGACTACATTTTATGCTATTAACGAGACTATCCTTGGACAAAATCATTACCTCGGTTCAATAAGCAAATTACGGAATTGCCTTCAGGGCAGTAGAACTTTGCAATCAACAGGATATGTGAGCTAGATTCCTAAACCTTGTGAAGCCAGCTCTTTAGAAAAGGAGAAGGACCAGTACCAAGACTGCTCTGGCTCCCTTCAAATTTAGAATCTTAGTACCTGCCATAACTCTTTACCTTTTATGTATTCCTGAATTTCATTCAGTGTTTTAAGCAAAGTACTTATTCCAGGCTATAGTCATGGTGCTTTAACAGATTTCTAGTTAGTGACTATTGAAAACCAGTTCTAGAAACAAATATGGAGATCAGAGTACATTTAGGGTGTCTCGGCTATGATCTTAATTAAGGTAGCCAGAGTGAAGGTCTATGGGATGGTAAAAGACCATACTTACAAGCACTTTTTAAGACAAAGATCTAGGAAGCTAAAATCTTAAGATGAATGGGAAACAAACTATTCGCTAAAGGATAAACTGCAACTAAGGGAAAGAGTAAGTATTTTAGAAAGATATATAACCTCAGCAATTGCTTTTCACACCCTATTTAGAGAAAATGC
The DNA here is from genome assembly GCA_003508835.1 of Eonycteris spelaea. Lineage (NCBI taxonomy): Eukaryota > Metazoa > Chordata > Mammalia > Chiroptera > Pteropodidae > Eonycteris > Eonycteris spelaea. The sequence goes on along the minus strand of PUFA01000127.1, from coordinate 1,821,296 downwards.
ATTCAGTTATGAACTGGACCTTGGCTGGAATGAGGACAGCTTCAGCATCAACTGGGACCTTATTAGAAATGCAAATTATCACCCCACCTCTCAACTACTAATCTGAGTACCTGTGGTTGGGGCTCAAGAATATTTTACCAAGCCTTCCAGGTTTTTCTTACGGGGGCTACTGTCTAAGAACTACAGCTATAGAGTGCTGAACACGTCGTTTCTACCACCTGGGAATTTCTGATGACTTCTAGATTTCTGGTCAAACATTTCTAGAATATAATTGAATTATTCTCACCAGCATCCAGCACACGTTCAGGCAATCACAAGAGCTCAATAAAGATTTGCTATTGACTATCCTTCATTATTCAGAAATAGTGCTATTCATATTCCAAGGTGAGGGAACTGAAGGTTGTAACCACAAACAAAATCTAGAACAGAAGGTGAATAATGTAGCTTCATGGATTTGTTTTGACGAAGAATTGTGCGTGCGTGCGTGCGTGTGTGTGTGTGTGTGTGTAATTCTGTCATCTCTTTAATGATCAAAAAACAAATAATTTGAATAAAACTTTCCTGTGGTTGAAAGGGGAATGAAACAGTCATAGGCTAGCTGTGGCCTGGTAAGGCTGTAAGCCTTATAATTTGAGGGTAAGAAAGGAGCAGGAGTAAATGATATAACTCGGGCTTGAGTGCTGTTTATAAGGAAAGGGTTTTTCAGCAGGCAGGCGGCCGCCGCCCTCTTAATCGTCTCTATTTCGTTATTTCGTGGGACCTACCTAAAAAAAATTGTTTTATCTGAAATTCAAATTTAACTAGGCCAGCTGTACTTTTATTTGCTAACTGTGGTCGCCCTGGTGGGCGGCATCCGGCGCTCGGGAACCCCCAAACCTCCAGGATCGCTCCTCGCCCCGCCCGGGTCAAATTCCTGGCCCTGCCGGGCGCCGGGCGGCACAGGAATGCGGAAGGGCCGCGGGAACCGGCTGCAGAAGGCGGGGGAGAGAGCAAACCGGGGGGCTACGGCTGCATGCCGCTACAGATCAGCCAGGCTAGGAAACCAACTCAAACCACGGCATATTCGTCGGCCCCCGCCTGGCTCACCGGCGGACACGGCGGGCTTTGCTCCAGCCTTAGCGAGAAGGCCGGCCGCATCCCCCCGTCCGGAGTTGGATCCCGCCGCGCTTCCGGTGTGTTTTCCGGTCCGCCTCCACAGGCAGGAAGTGCCGGGCGCCGCCTCTGTCGCGCTACAGTCCATCGCTCGTCGCCGTCGCTCGTCGTCTCGTGCAGGGCACCCCGGGTTCTGGTGTTGGCGGCGGTGAGTGGCGCTCACCCCTGCTCGCGATATCCCTTGGGCTGCGCTCGTCCCCCCTCCCCTCCCGCCACTCGCCCGCGGCCAGACCTTACTCCAGGCAGCCCGAGCAGGAAGGGCCGGGGGCTGCGGGAGCTGTCAGGGTGGGCGAGGGGGGCCAGGGAGATGAAGCCGGCCTGGGGAAATGCCTGGCTAGAATAGGTGGCAGGGTCTCTGGCCCTGCGTCACCCAGATGACACACCTGGTACCTCTGACCACCCGGCGGCCTGCCTGCCAGCTTCTGTCCTGGCGGGCTCAGTCGATTAGGGTGTTGAGCACCTGCTTCGTGCTGCACATAGTGCTTGATGCTTTGGGGGGTACGAGAGTTTTACTGGTGCAGGATCCTTGGCCTTAGGTAAAGCGTCCCGGGAAACAATTGGAGACGCGGCACCGGAGTGCATGGTTAGTGTAGGCCAAAATGTAATGATTTCCGTAGGAGTTGTCTTGCATCTTGTGAAGGTTTAGTTCACTCATATTGATTGAAGAAAGGGATAAATAAAAATCAAGGAAGCTTTCCATAAGAATGAATTGTGACCTCACTGAAAGTGTTGGATTCAGCCCTGGAAAGGAAAACTTAGTATTTCTGGCTGATCTGTGGTAGGAGGTAACAAGACCGAAAGTGCAAAAGGTAGGAATTTGTGTTGTGTGAGAAGACAGTGGGAAGACCAGTCTAAATGGAACGGCTGTAATGAATAGTAGTTGGAAATAAGGGTGGATAGTTAGCTAAGTGGGGCCTTTTTATGGATGTCTTGACAACTTGAGAAATAAAGGCTTATGTAAGAGGCATTAGGGAGTCATTTTGGATTCTTCACCAAGGAAATAATATAGAGAAAGGGGTCTGTTTAGAAGATTAGTTTGGCATCCTTTGTTTAAGATGGAATTGCTCTGGTCCTTTGGTAAGAAAAGAACCATAGCATTTTAGTTCAAAAGAACCTTGTAGATTATCTTTCATTTTATAATTGAGGAAACTGAAACCCGGAGAGGTGTGATATTTTGCCCAAGGTTACTTGAATTCACAAAGTGCCACCCATTTTCTCTGTAAGCATTAGGTGGACCCTCCTGAACCTCATTTTTAAAAGGCACAGCTTTTTGTTTGTTCAGGCTCTGTTGAAAGACAACTTTTTATGGCATGTGAGTGGATACTCATTTGAGCTTTAATGAGACTAAGTTTAGACAAGATGAACTAGGACTTTGAAGACAGATTCCCAGGTCAGGGTTGCTGGGATTAGGAAAGATAAGAGGACTTTGAGTCCCTAAATGAGGCTGGTTGTCCCTCTCCCAAGATTCAAAGACACCAGATATCTTAGGGATGATTTTCATTGCCAGCAACTCTGATTGGGATCTTTCTTCCTCATTTTACACTATAGCTGTGCAGTGGCATTGTTTATTACTCCCAACTGGCTATCTACATTTTCATGGCAGAATTTCAGCTGCTTATATGCAGCGTTTAGGGACTAGTGGTACAAGCCCTGGAACTAGACTTCTTCGGTGCAGATCCTGGATCTAACGCTCTGCCTTTTTTTAGTTGTGTTGCTTTTTTGCTCTGATTTTCACATCTAAGAAATAGGGATCATTTAATATAATACATGTGAAATGCTTAGGCCAGTACCTAGCACATATTTAGCATTCACTTATTGGCTGTTATTATTCTATTTCTTACAGTTTTGGAACAAGGGGTTGCTGGTAATTTTGTTAAGGATCTCTTGAGGAAGAGTTCAGTGGAGTTTATGGACCATAGAGGAAGTTTTGCAAGTCAGATCCAGGACCAGCCTACCTTATAATGAGCATTTGTATATGTAATTCTGTATGTGATAGGAAGCATATGTATGCATTCACTTAATTAGTATTTATTGAGCCATGTGTAGGGCACTCTACTAGGCCCTGCTTTCTAAGGTAGAAAAACTAAGCCATAAAAGCGTGTATGTATAAATGGCATGGCAATGGAATACTACTTGGCAGTAAAAAAGAATGAACTACAAAATAGATGAATCTCAAAAAAGTTATATTGAGAGAAGCCAGGCACAGAGAATATACACTGTATAATTCCATTTACAAGAAATTCAAAGACAAATTAATCTCTGGTGATAGAATTCTGAGTAATGGTTGCCAGTAGGAGATGATGATTGACTTTCTGGATTTGTTACTTGATTGGGATGGTGGGTTACATGGGCGTACACATTTACAAAATGTCATTTTAAGATCTGTACATTTCACTATAAATAAATTTCATTGTAATAAAACAAAATGATGAAGGTGTTCAAAGGATGGAAAGTTTACTGCCAAGTGGAATGATCAGAGACCATAATGAAGAAATGACAGCATGATATAGTATGTGGTAAATATTAAAATATGTGTACTACAGGGAAAGTTTAACTGATGTTAAGAGAAAAGCTGTAAAAATTGAGTTGGGCTCTGTAAAAGAAATAATAGATAAATTTATGGAACTGATTACATATTCACCTAAATACACAGCAAAAAAAACAATCATGTCATTAAGTATGTGAGGTTAATTTTGTGGAGTAATTTAACTTTATTAAATACGAAATTCTCTTTATGATTGCTGTTTTCAGACTGTTGTTTATGGATCCAGTTATTTGATCCTCCCAATTAGCACAACAAACTTAGTCTTGGCAACAGTAGTGACCATGTGAATCCATGAGATTCTAAAGGTTCTGATAGACTGTGGTGAAGATGAGAATTGAATAAGAAATGACATTAGGTTTTAGTCCAGGACCCACTCTCTGTTTTTTTGTGTATTCATCCATTCTCAGGCCTCACCTTGTGCCTCTCTGTCCAGCAGTTGGCCTTGTTAAAGGAGACCCCCTCAAGAGTCCTGCCCTGAATGTCTCTTCTACCTACCATTCTGCTGTAACTTGGCTAAAACTTGAACTCTTTATTATCCCTTCTCTCACAAAACCAGCTCCTCCTCTTTCTTTAATTACCTTATTTTTGAGTGGTAATTTTGTTACCAGTTTTACAGCCATTACTTTAAAACAACAACAACAACAGTCATTCAAGGACACAGCTTTGAAGGAAATTACAGTTGGGAAGGAAGAACTAGCAAATCAACATAGGAGTCAGCCAGAAAAATAGGATAGGGGTGATAGGAATGTTGAAGAAGGGGTGATTCCCTTGTAGTTAACAGAGGAACCCACAGAACTTGGAGAGAAATTGAATGGAAGGAATTAAAATTTTCTAACTAGAAATAGAAAATTCTCTAAGTCAGTGCAAACTTGACTGTGACCCCTTTGAGCTTTCTAAAATTCTGCGGTTATAATTCTGAAATAAAGGCATTGCCCTATTTTAATATTAAAGATACCAAGAAAACATAGAGGCTTTATTGTTTTCTATTGCTATGTAACAAATTACCCCCAAAGCTAGCACCTTAAGAAAACAGTTTTCTGAGAGTGGGGAATTCCAGAGCAGCTTAGCTGGATGGTTCTGGCTCAGGGTTTCATGAGGTTGCAGTCCAGGTGTCAGCTGGGTATGGAATCATTTGAAGGAAGATCAACCTGTGAAATGGCTGACTCACATGACTGGTGAGTTGGTGCTAACTATTGACAAGAGGCCTTAGTTCTCTGCCACATGGACCTTTCCTTAGGGCTATGTAGTGCCCTCATGACCTGGTGCTGGCTTCCCCAAGATTGAGTGATCCAAGACAGAGCAAGGCAGAAGCTGCAATGTCTGTTATGACAAAGTCACACTATTATTTTCACAATATCCCATTGGTTATAAAGGGTAGCAGATGCCACCCCAAAATATGCCACTTTGGCATAAATATTTGTTGAGCTGAAGGCAATTTAGAATTAGCAGACAAAGAAGCTCTCTGCCCTCCCCCTATTTGCCTAAAGGCAGGACATAAATTTGCAAAGGTGTCCTTACCTTTCTACCAGGAAGGACAAAGGTTACTCTCTGGAGATAACTTCAGACTTTTTATTAGTGGAGAGGGCCCTGATTTAAGTCAACATGACAAGCCTTAACCCATGTTTACTGCACTTTTCCTGATTACTTTTCATAACTAGCCTCACCCACTCCCACACTTTTCTTTTTCTTCAGCTGAAGATGATTTTTAAGCCTGAATTCTAAGCCACCTCTGAGAATTGGCTTTTCTCTGGGTATCTCCCATGTATACATGTTAATAAACTTGTTTGGTTTTTTTTCTTGTTAATCTCTTACAGTGATGTCAGCCCAAAACGTAGAAGGAAAATAATTCCCCCCCCCCCCACGGTTTCACAGGTCAACCCTTTTTACTGTTGGAGAGGACTACGCAAGGACATGAGAAGTGTTAACGGCCATCTTGGAGCCTAGCTACCACCTTGTCAGGGAACAAGTTCAACTGCTCAGGGGCCAGGCTGTAGCATAAACAAATACTGGCTATGACAGGAAGGTATAGGGAGTAGTGGGGATTGCGCACACTGAATACTCATTATCTACAGGAATTTGAGGATGCTGTTTTCAAGATGTCTGATATTTGTTTTTATTAAAGTAAAATATTCATTTTTTAAAAATATTGCAAACTAATTCAATTATTTAAAAAGGCGTTTAGAAGTCATCCCTGGAAGAACTAAATGAACCTTCCTGCAGACAGTATATAGTTTGTATCTGCCAGTTTGCCTTGTGATCTGCCTAACTCTTATTTTATAGATGAGGAAAATGAGACGCAGGAAATCTAAAATGACCGAAGGTCATACAAGTTGTGAATGACAGAACTGGAAATAGAAGCTAGGTCTCTGGCATTTCCGTTAAGCCATAATGACCAAATTTTAAAAACTAAAGGAACTAAATACATAAACAGCCAATGCCTTCCTTTTAAAAAGGTTTTGTTTTTGTTTTTTTGTTTGTTTTTGTTTTTGTTTTGCTAGTGTTTTCTAAGTGGTTGACTCAGTGATTCTCAGCCTTCAGTGTGCAGTGGAATCACTTGGTACATTTTTAAAAATACAGATTCCTGGGCCCCACCAATAGGCATTCTGTCTGTTCGCCTAGACTAGGACCTAGGCGTCAGTTTTTTTTAACTTCCAAGATATTTTTAATGTGCACCCAAGATTAAAACCAGAAGGCTAACTGCTGTGAGTGCCATATTTGTTTGCCCATGGTGACAGCAACTAGCTAACTTAAGTACTTAAAAGAAAAAGCCTCAAAAGAACATCAAGAAAGTCATAGGTAGCAGACAGAATATGCTCCATGAGCATCGTTCCTAGGCAAATAAAGCCATATAGGCTGAATGAAGTTCACAAGCAGTATCTCTTCGTAATGATTGCGGTGCCCATGTTTTGATTTACACATCACTATCGCAGGTGATTTTGCAAACATTTAGATTATTATCTAATTATGTTGACACCACAGCCACCTATAATACCAGTATTCCTGTAACCCAGTCTTTCTTGTAATTTCTATGAATACTACATGTAACCTTTACTTTAACCTTTAGTTTATTTAGAAATTTACAAAGATAAGAATAAAAATTTTGAAGAGGAAGCTAGAAGTCAATACTGCTATCGAGGCTTATTCATTATGTTCTATATGGATATTTTCTGTAACTATAGTCTAAGGGTAGATTAAACCCAAATCAGGTCGTACATTGCATGATTCCAGGGACTGCCATTCATATTTTATTCTCTTCCCATTCCACTATGAAGTTCTCTTCTGTACATTGGTTTCCCTGGTATAGTTTGAATTTATTTGAAAAAGTTTGTCTAGTATTTGAGCTTAGAGGAAAGTAGTTGCTCAGAAATCAGTGTTGGATTATTGATAGTACTGAAAGTTTTTTTTTTAATTCTGGCACCCTGAAACTAAGTAGAACATTTAGTACAAAGTGGAAAATTATATAGGTGGAATAACCTTCAACAAATGGGGTTTGAATCCTAGCTCTGCCACTGAGTGACCTCAGGCAAGTTATTTAATATTTCAGATTCAGTTTTCTTCATTTGTAAAACAGCCATGTTAATTTAATGTACATGGCTGACTACCACATTACTAACTCAGTAAATGGTAATAGCCATAAGTTGAGACCTTTACCTCTCTCTCTGGCTTTAGCATTCTGGGCTAGAAAAATAGCAAGAACAGAAATACACAAGGTGACAAATGCATGGTGCCATGGGCACGTACAAACAGTTTGATGTTGCTGAAGGAAAAATACAAAGCAGAGAACAGCTAAGATGAGGCTGGAAAGGTCATTCTATGTAGACAAAGGAAGACCTCATTGCACCATGCTTAAGAACTTGTACTTTGTCCTGTAGGCAGTGAAGAGCCAAAGAAGATTTTTAAAGGGGGAATTATGTCATATTCATGTTTTAGACACTTCTGGCTGGAATATAAATGGTAGTTTAGAGGGGACCAAGGAGATTGGTCAGTTAGCCATAGAGATTTCTACACAAAGATGATGAGAGCTCAGTTTAGGGAGTTCTCACAGGAATGAGGAAGATGAGCAAATCTGAGAAATATTTAAGAGGCAGGGCTTGATTCATCAGGGATAGGGATGAGTCAGAATGACTCCTAGATTTCTGGTTTGGTGAGTAGGTAAATGATGGTGCCATTAACAGAGAAACAGGGATGGAAAGTTTAGGAGGGAAGGTAATGAATTCAGTTTCAGCTCGTTGATTATGAGTGTCTGTGGGGTATTTAAATGGATGCCTTTCATAAGCAATTGGATATTTGAATCTGCAAACTCAAGGGAAAGGTCAGGCCTGGAGATAACAGACGTGGGAGACATAGGTAATATCAGAACAGTGAGAGTCGATGAGATCATCCAAGGAAAGCAAGAGTAAAAAGAACTTTAATAAGTCATAGACTGCTAATCTGAAACATAAATATTTGAGTGGAGGTGAGGAAGAAGATCAGTCATAGAAATAGGAGAACTGAGAGAGAATAAGTTGGTGTCACTGAGTCAAACACAACATTTTACATAAATCTGTCTTTCCAGTATGTTTAGGAGTCTCCCTCAGAGTGTAAAGACTTCAGGGTTGGGAACCCTGTTTTCTGTTTTCATGTAGGACAGTTCATTTCTACTATGACTGTTCACCAAGGCTAAGAGCTGTTGAGGCTTTGAAGAAAAGAGGGATAAAATGGTGTCAAATGTAGCAGAGTAGTTAAAGGGGATTTAAACTGGATTTGACAATTTGAAAGCATTTGCAGTTGTGGGGGGTGGGGGGGGAGAAGCCAGAATGCAGTGAATTAAAGTGAGAGTGGGAAAGTGGGAAAGGCAAGATACTTAGCTTATAGAAGGTACAGAGACTGAGCATGGTCATTGCTTTGGGGGCCAAAATTCTCTTCAGATTATTTGTTTGTTTTGGTACAGATTTGCCTCACTTTTTAAATTTTATGTGTCTATGTATGTCGTTTCTATAGATAACATATACGTATATAAATGTATACCTTTTTAATGAAGTACAGATAAAAAAATTTAACTTTTTTAAAAGAAAAATTATAGTGTCATTACACTGAGCCTGTGTCTCCTCTGTTCAAAACTACAGCACTGCCTCTAACTTCAGAACACCCTGTGAGATATTTTTTAGATTGAAGAAAGAGAAGGAGACAATGTAGTTTAAAAGTCCAAGATTAGTAGTCCTAGAGACACGGGTCTAAAATTCCCTGCTCAGCCACTGCCCCAGCTGGTCATCTGCTTTCACTCTATGTGGCTGCAGAGTTAGAGAACAATCCCCAAGACCGTTCTTATTTCTGACACCAATTGCAGTTTGGGTTTCCAAGATGACCCTAAGGTTCAGTAATTTGCTTTGACTCACAGAACTCACTGAAAGCTCTTGTACCCATGGTTGTGGTTTAGTACAGTAAAATAATTCAGGTTAAAATCAGCCAAGGTGCAGAGTAAAGGAGGTTTCTCAATGCAGAGCTTCCAGTTGTCTTCTTTCATGGACATTGTTGATTCTTGACACGATGTGACAATATTCACAGAGTATTGCCAACCGGGAAACTCACTCGATCCTTGATAGCCATAGTTTTTATTGGAGATTCGTCATATAGATGCTATTGACTGCTCCATAGCTGACCTCAGTCCCCAGCCCCTCTAGAGGTCCACTGATAACATGTGACCCAAAGTCCCCATGATAAATAATATTGTTAGAAGTGGTTTGACCCAAGACCCCAGCTATCAGGCATGACATTCCAAGGGCGTAGGGACTGCTTCCCGGGAGCCAAGGGCAAAGGCCAGATCTCTCATTGGGCAAAATTAAATTCTTTCCTATACAAGGGTCATTAATTTTTTTTTCTAACCTACATAGTACCTATCTCATAGGGAAGTTGTGAAAATTGAATAAGACATTGGATCAAAAAATCTAGTGTCCTTGGGTTTTCTGAGGTTCTATGTAGCTAGTAATGGTGGAGCTAAGATTCAAAACTCATGACTTTTTAACTCCAAAGCTGATAGTATTTTTGCATTGTATTTACATTATTTAAAACTGCAAATAAAAAAAATGGATTGAAAAGTGTCCATTCTGTCTGACATTGAAATTATTGATGACTTCAGAGTATTGGAGGCTACCACCAAAACCGTATTACAAAGAATGGAGGAGTTATCAGGAAGATGAGAAAATGGAGACAGTTGAATAATAACTAGACTGATATTTTAAAAGTTTTGTCAAGAGAAAGGAGAAATAAAAATGTAGCCAGAAAAGATTAAAGAATAGGTTTTGATGATTTTTTTTTTAATGAGAGCCTTTTGAACATACACAATACAGTGACTATGCTAGAGACTTTGCATATGTCATCTCATTTAATTCTTACTTGCATTGAAGCAGAAATCTTGTTTTGCTGTAAAACCGAAGATCAAGTGAACTTCCTTGGTTTTCAAACCATGTTTTGAAAAAATAGGCTCAGAGAGGTTATGCAGCCTTGCTGGTAAAATGGAGATGAAAAGAGTACCTACTAGGGTTTTTGTGAGGATTAAAAGGGATAGTCCTTATAAAAGTAAGACATGAACTTTGGAGCCTTTCTCTTTAGGGAAGCCCCGTGCCTTCATAACAGTGTTTGGCACACAGTAAACACTCAGTAAATTATACATATTTTAAAATTAATTCACTTAATACGAGTTAATGAAATTGGGGGTGGGAGCTACATCAATAATTTCTATTCTGTTTATTAACTTTTTTCAAAACTGCTTTTTTCTAGTCATTTAATTGTCACATTGGCAATAAAGTTTATATATTTATTCATACTCAAATGAAGTAATAATTCTACATTTTTATTCACTAACTTTAAATATTTTGAGGGTTTTTTTGCTTAATGTTTTATGCATTCTTTTTTGCTTTATATCCTTTTATTTTTAACTCTAGAATTAAACAGTCACCATGTCAAGCAAAAAGGCAAAGACCAAGACCACCAAGAAGCGCCCCCAGCGTGCAACATCCAATGTATTCGCCATGTTTGACCAGTCACAGATTCAGGAGTTCAAAGAGGCCTTCAACATGATTGATCAGAACAGAGATGGCTTTATCGACAAGGAGGATTTGCATGATATGCTTGCTTCTCTAGGTAGACTTTTATATACTTAATATACCTACTTCCCCAAAATAACAGTTCAGTATTTTTTTAATTATTGTCCATGTGATGTACAAATATTTCTGTCCTTTTCCGAAAGGCCTGTTGAGAGATGTCTGGGTGGAGGTTGCCATGTTAGGCCTTAACCAGTCATAAATAAGAGTATAAAACTGCAGAGGTGGGGACCAGGCAGGTACTTAACCAGGCAGGCCTCATTTCCTGTCAACTAAATATGATAGGTCTATTAGTTGAAAAATCAGGGGATGGCTACGTGGAAATATATCAGAATTTAAAACATGTAGCTAATAATACAGCATAGGTAGTAATAAATTTTGAGGACAGATGATAGATAGGAGGTACCAGTAATAAATGATGATTGTCTCAGAAGAAAAAGGGCACTGCTATTAGACAAGAGAACACAGGGAAAAGGACTTTCACAATTTTTTTATAATTTTTTTTTTTTAACTAAAAAAAAAATGTAAGATAATAGCAGACATAAACTGCCCTTTGCTATTTTGGTTTTGCGGGTATTATTATTATTCCTTGTATGATTTTGTTGTTTGTTTTGATCTTTAAAAGAAGGAGGGAGGGGCAGTCCTGTATGTTCTGCCCCGAGTCAACACTGATTTTAGCGTTGGGAAGAAAGGAAAGGCAAGCGTAGGAGTTCTCCATAGACCACAGTGACTGAGCAGAGAAAGGGGTATGGATCAGGGGTGGCCTCCAATTGGGCTCTACACTCTGGAGTGTTGTTGTACTGGACTCTTAGCCAGAAGGGCAGTTAAAGGTCCAGAGGGCAAAGAGAGAGAGATCATTATATTTTTTTTTAGTGAGCACAACACAAGTTTGTTCTTCTGTCTTATTTCTACTTTTTCTCCTAACAAAATATTTTGAAAATTTTTAAGCCTAAAAAAAGTTGAACAGAGTAATGAACATGAGTATATCCTTTACCTATATTCGCCAGTCATTAATATTTCGTACATTTCTGTTATTCAGAGTTGAGAGTAGAATCAAGATACTGATCTACTTTGTTGACGTGTAGGTAGGTTGGATCCCAGTGCTATCCACTGAAAATAACTGAGAGTGCTCTTCTGGCAGGCTACTAATGAAGAAGGCCACTGAGGAAAATTGACTTAGTTATATTGCCGAGATTGAACACTCAAGCCTGTGCCATAATTAGTAGATGCTCAATTAATTTTTGTTGGATGAACAAGTGTAGGTAGGGTAAGAGGTTGACTTTGGTGCCTTCTGTTTGGGGGAATCCCATGCCTTTAAAGACATGTATTTACCTTTCAATCAACAAGTTATATTGTACACCTGAATGGATCCATAAGCACTTAGCCTAAGCCAGTTCATTTTAAATCCCTATGTCTTTTTTGTACCCATGTTCTCATGACACCTTTGGGTCACTTTTTCCCCCAAAAGAATTGTTGCAAGAGACTTAGGTTAAATCTGAAGGTAGAAAAGTAAATCTTTTCAGCTACTTTTGCTTATTCAATGAATCTTGAAATTAATTGTGGGCTAATTTTTGTATTGATATGTGGAATAGGTATAATGAGTGAGGATTGTAATGCAGTAAGACAGATGCCAACTTGGCACTTAAATTCCACCCAAATTCCCAGGATTAAAACTTTACATATGAACCATAATTCTAGATTTGACTATCATTATCACTTGGTTGGGTATACTATTGAAATGTTTCCTTAAATATGAATATCTAACTTACAGATGTTCTTTGCATGGAAAATTATACAAACTTAATGTTGGAAGGGACCTTTCAGATACCAAATTTAACCAGTCTGTTTTACAGATTTAAAAAAGGCAGCTGCCACCTTCCTTCAGGTCACACAGCCAGTGCTAGAACTGGAATTCAGATCAACTATTCCAGACCCCTCATTGTTCCTTTTCCTACATTATGACGATCTCACAAATGCCTGGAAAATGAGGAGACCACTGTTACTCCTAACATGCCTGGCCATTCTAGGGAGTTTCTTCTAACTTCAGGGGAAGGGTCCGGGCAGTTCCCTCATCTTTGTACTAGAAGAGGGAGACATGTTCTCAGCTGGAACTGAGATTGAGATTCCCATGATGAACAATAATAAACAAGGCTGCAATTCAGTGACCCGAGTCAACAGCATTTGGAGATATGTCTGGCAACCAGTAGTATGTAACATTGTTCAAAATGATCTCCAGGTACTAAACCAACCTAATAGTTTTAGCTTAAATGACCAACCTGCAAATAAAGTTTTGAAGTGTACCAATGCATAGGCCACTGTACCACAATTGGCAATATGAATATTTAGATTTTTTTAAATAATCTAAATATTGGTATTGAAATGCCCTGATGGACCTTTAATGTTATCAACATTTAAGATGTGCTAATGTGTCATTGCCTGATCTGTAGTATCAGGTATTTGTTTTGTTTAAAATAGTGAAAGAAAAACAGACAGTATTAATGAATGAACAACGTTCAACCTAAGCCCAGAGTGCATTTTTATATGGTGTATCAGAGATTTTTTATGTGAGCAAAAGTTGTCTTTTAAAATATTCTTAATGGAAATTACTTGAAAAATCAATTTCATTTGATGATGATGTACCTTTAAAAAACATACTGGGGAGCATAATGATAAAATAGTTATTGAAATTAGTTCTTTAGTTTCTTAAATGTTAACATGTGAACTCATAGGGAAGAATCCAACGGACGCATACCTCGACGCCATGATGAATGAGGCTCCAGGGCCTATAAATTTCACCATGTTCCTCACGATGTTTGGTGAAAAGTTAAATGGCACAGATCCAGAAGATGTCATTAGAAATGCTTTTGCTTGCTTTGATGAAGAAGCAACTGGTGAGTGCTCTTTGCTGAAGCCCAGCCTTATTTTAGAGTATATGAAACACTTTTTAGAAAATAAAAGGATTAGTAAAATATAAATTTTTAAGAAATGAATAAAGGGGAACTGTTATTTACAATGGGACAGTGTGACTGAGAATGGTTAGGACACGGGTATGTATGTAGGTCATAAAGCTACACAGATTGTGGCATTAATCTTTTTTTCTGCGTAGCTTTCCCCTCCCCCCTTTTTTTTGGTCTCTGAAATACAGGATTTTTTTTTCCTTTAGAAAATGCTTCAAATTAATATTGTAAGCATATAATCTATTAACTGAGCTTTTAAAATGATTGTCTAATATTATAAAGAACTCTAACAGTAATAGGAAAACATAATGATATAGCACATATTGTCTTAGCTTTCTAATTTACTTTGTGTAAATATGGATTTTCTGAAATATTTTGTAAGATTGACCTAGTTTAGAAATGAACCACAAGAGTGCCAGGAAGTACATATGACCCTTCTTTCTACTGCCTTGCAGGCACCATTCAGGAAGATTACCTGAGAGAGCTGCTGACGACAATGGGAGATCGGTTTACAGATGAGGAAGTGGATGAGCTGTACAGAGAAGCACCTATTGACAAAAAGGGAAATTTCAATTACATTGAGTTCACGCGCATCCTTAAACATGGAGCAAAAGATAAAGATGATTGAAAGAACTTTAGCTAAAACCTTTTGATTTCTTTGTTTTACTCTGTTTTATTTCCCCAACACTTTCCCCAACCTTTATTGACCTGTTGCATGCAATTTAATTTCACAGCTTTGCCTCTTTTTTTCAATGTATTTATTCTAGACCTTTCTGCCACTTAGCACTTGTATAATCAGACTACAGATGGGGATGAGGTTGTAAATTGCGTTGAAAAAGAGATTGCAAATAAAAATCAACAAATGTGAAAGCCCAGGAAAATATATTTGGTATTTCTGGTTTTGCTGGATTTTTACATTTTTATATAATAAAAATGCTATTTTGAAATCAAAATTATGCTGACTGAAATGGAATATAATGGAAAGTAAACAAATGGTAGGTTGGGAGTCCTATTTTCAGATTTTTAACTTTATACAATTCAGATTTCATGGTTAAACTGATTTTTCACATATACAGGGCAGTGTACTTCAGAACTTTTAATTACAAAATATCATCATGCAGTTTAAAAAACCAGTTAGAACTTTTTCATGCTTCTAATAAGTCAAGTTTTAAGCTTCTAAATTATAAATATAGAATGTATCTAAGAAAACGCTCAACATTTTATTGATCTAAGTGTCTCAGAAGATGAGGCAAAACCCGGTATGGTTATTATTGAACATTTACTGTGTGTAAAGTGTTGCACAGAGACAATTTTAATTGAATTTTCCCAACAATCTTGTGAGATAGATTTTTGTTAGCCTCGTATTTCAAGTGAGGTAACTGAGCTTCGAGTAGTTGAGTGATTGATCAGAATTATTGTTAGTGAGAGTTGGAATTCCAACCTAGGGCACCTAACTCCAGAGCGTATGGTGCTGGAGCCATTATGCTGTCTGTGAAAAGCCCAAATACCTCAAAGGTCAAGGCATTTCCATTACATTCTACAATAACTTTGTGGTCATCATTGAAACTTAAAATAATTTTTTTTTGGAATTGATTATTTGAACAGAGTTTCAGAAAATTCAATCCAGGTAAAAAATAGAAGATAGTCATGTGGTATAGACTGTAGGGAAGAACTAAAAACCAGACAAAGCTGCTACGAGCTCATTTAAAATCCTCAAGGCCAGGCAATGTTAGAATTGGAGAAAAACATAAAAAAAGAAAAAAAATCCATGAAGAAAATGTTTCTAATGATTTTTAGATGTTATTTAACATTTATTTCCTCACTTAAAAATGTTATTTTGCTTAAAATTACATTATGTTTAATATTTGTGATTTTGGTGTGGTAGGCAAATCCTGGTCACTTGCTGCTATCACTTAATTTTTCTGGGCTTCCTTTTCATCATCTTTAGAATGAGAGCAGTTCCATTCTTGTCTAGTACAGTGTTTTGCAGGTCATAAGAGCTTTCACATTTATTATCTAATACAGCCCACGAGGTAAGTAGGGCAGGTATTTTTTCTGCTTTTTTAGTGAGAGCTGAAGTTTTAAAAAGCCAGAACACCTGTTTCCACAAGTACAAGAATCCACATCTGGCTCCCTTTCTACTTTCAAGCTTAAAGTCACCATGCAGTGTCAAACCAGGTGGGGAATCACTGTATGTTTAAGGAAAGGGGAAAATATACTGGGATAATCTTAATCACCATTAAACTAACATTTATCAATCACCTGTTTTGTGCCAGGTACTGTTTTAAGTGTTGGCGCTAACCAGGGCAAGACAGACAAAAACGATGTCTTCCTGGGGCTCATGTTCTCTAGTGATAGAGGACCAATAAGCCATATTGAATAAATATTGTGGGATGAAGAACTGAGCAAATGAGGCAGAGGGCCTCTTGAGATAGATGGTAAACTGAGATCTGAATGACAAGAAGAAGGGCCCCTATGTGATGAATAGGATGCGGCTTTCTACATAGAGGAGACAGCTCCTTTCAAGTCATGCATGCCAGGAGCATTAGGAGAACACGAAGAAGGACATAAGCAAGGTGTTTGCTGTGTAGTTAAGTGCAGAATCCTAGGATTTGGGGCAGGAAAAACATGAGTTGTTTTTAAAAACCCAACCTTGCTGCTGTGTATAGAATGAAGGGGCCAGAGTAGAAACAAAGACTTCCAGTTTAGGAAGCTGTTGCTGTCCTGTAGGCAAGCCATGAGGGCAGCTCAGGCTTGGGAAATAGAGGAGGTGGCTATCAAATGTCTTTCCCATTTCCTTCATTCCAACCCTGTCTTGTTACCATCTCTCTGGCATCATTTTTAACTGTACTTATTTTATTGCTCTTCTTACAGCTAGATTTGAAAGATTGAGAGGGGGAAAGTTTTCAAGATTAAAAACAAGAAAAGATTAATTGCTTCTTGAATGCTTTATGTTGCTCTGACATCCCATCTGTTTCCTCTATAGTACCTATAAGGAGAGCAGTGGAACCCAGTTCTCTCAGGCATCAAGCTGGGCCCTTCTTCCTCTCTGGTGTCCAATAAATACTAAAGATGATGATGAGAACCCTCTACTATTTCTCTTTGAGAACCACATAGTGGTGATCTCCTAAGTTAAAAATCGATCCCTTGGTATTGCAGTAGGGAATTGTGTGTGTGTGTGTGTGTGTGTGTGTGTGTGTGTGTGTGTGTGTGTGTGTGATTACATTGTTCAAACTGTATTAAATGTTTACTGTGTACTAAGCATGCTACCCTACTGCCCTTTGAGGTAGCTAGTTTTATTATCCCTGTTCTACATATGATGCACTGAGGAGTAGAGAAGTAACTTTCCAAGGATACATAGCTTGTAAGCAATGGGGCCATAATTTGAGTCCAGGCAGTCTAGCTCCAGCACCTGCCCTCCCAGTAAAATGATTATGGGAAATAACACCACTAGTTTCTTACCATCAAGAGGAGTTTTAAAAGCCTTCTCTATTGCATGTGATCCTCAAAACTAAGAAGTGGATAGGTAGGCATTGTTATCCCATTTTCCAGGTGAGAATTCTGAGTTACAGAAGTTACCTAACTTGCTCAAATTTATATACCTGGACAGTATGAACCAGGACCAACTAAGTTTTTTGAGTGAGGTACAGAGTTTTTCATTAAACCTATAATTTCCTAATTAATTATCTACCACCTGTAGCCTGACCAAAATTTTTTTCTGATTTATAAATTTGTGTATACTATATGTCTATATGAAAACCATTGATAGTTATAAAAATGAAATTAATTATACATTTAATGCATCACATTTCCTAATAGCACAAAGATAAATTTTGAAATTTAGAAATATATATGAATAAGTACTTGAATATTCTTGGTTGTAAATTTTTTTCTACATTTTAATATTTTTGAAAACAGGATTTTTACAGTCCGCATATATTTAATACCATTTGTCATAAAAAGCAATTGTGTCAATGTTGTATCCCAAAATTGGTAGGTCTTAAAAATAAGGAACATAATCTTTGTAACATAAACAAAAATTACTGAAAAATCTGGTGTGCGTAGATCCCATAAATATGTCATCAGGGAAATATGAATGAGGTTGTGAAAGTTTATCACATACTGAAATTTTGAGAAGAGGTTTCTTGGACAGGAAAATCGTGAGGCTCACAAGTTGCACATATCACACTCTACTCAATCTCTTAGGGCAGCGGTCCCCAAACCCCCAACCCCGAACTGGTACCTGTCTGTGACCTCAGGAACTGGGCCGCACAGCCAGCGAGGTGGGCAGTAATTGAAACTTCATCTATCTGTTTTTGCAGCCACTCCCCAGCGCTAGCATCACCGCCTGAGCTCCACCTCAGATCATCAGGCATTAGATCCTCATAGGAGCATTGGTCCCTGGAGGCAAAAAGGTTCGGGACTGCCGTCTTAGGTGAATCTTTTATAACGGATGTCGTCATATGCAATTTTAGAGACAATAACTAGAAGTGTCACTAGATGGCACTCTTATTCTTGGTACTGTAGTAACCAATTCCTAATGAATTTGAGTGATAAAATATGTAGAGAGCTCCAGTCCCAATAATGCTGTAACTTTGTCATTGATAACAAAGTCTATTAAAGTGAAATTTATAGTATTTCATGAACCCCAAAATGCAGGGAGCAATCCCTAAGACTCCTGTTTACAGTGCTGTATTCATTTACTCATTCAATCATTTATTCGCTTACAAATATTTATTGTCTGGAAAGTGCCATGATCTCAGTGATGTTCTGTTTATTTTCACACTGAAGTAATGACTTTTGTTGAAAGTCAGATCACGGTTTTGTTGTCATGAGACCCAATTCCTCCACTTACTGGGTCATCTCGTGTAAGTCATTACCATTATCGTTATTATTATTACTATCATCATCATCATCTGCTATTTTAGAGATAAGAGTACAGCATAGATTCAGAGGTTGTGTATGAAAATTCTTTGTAAAATCGTGTTTTCTATATGAATATTATTACTCCCTTAAGAGTGTTGAGAACTATTTCTGTTAGTTGTTCTATAATACACTCTATTCAGTCGCAAAATCTAAGCCTAGTAAGATCAGCACCAACACAAATGACCATGAGACAGTTTCTCAGTGTAGCTGTTCTCTGCCTGTATTGACCTCTTAGAAATACTGTCAGAATCACAAATGAAGTAGGTAAGTCTGAGGTGTTTCGGCAGAAGGGCACTAGAAGTATGTCTTGGAGAACGTATGAGTGGGTGTGTTTTAATATAAAAAATTGTTTCAATGTATCTTTCAGGCAGCAGACCTAATCTTTTAGCAGACCCATTTCTACCACAGTTGATTTGGCTCAACAGACAACAGTACTTCTTTTCAGACACTCATTCTGAATGAGCATGATGACGATGCATATTTCCTCATGGACGTTGCTAACTAGCACAGCAAAATAAATCTGAATACTTTATTCACGTTTTGTAATAACCTGAGTATAAATTGAAAATGGCTTATTTAGGAGGTTGTGCTCACCATACTTTTCTCAAGGTACTTTTTTATGCATGATCTCTTTATTCAGTTCTCATTCATCGAAGTTCATAACATTCATAACATTGTGTTCGTGTTGCAGATGATGGAAAGATTCTGAACCTACTGTCTAGAAGTGTTATACTGCCTAACATTTTGAGTGCTAGTTAGTTCTCTCCCTTTGCCAGAATCCTAAACGCAGCTGTGCTCTGTAGTTGTGCTGAAGTTAGAGTTGATGTATTAACAGCTCACTGAAGAGGTTAAAGACAGTTTTTTTAAAAAATGCTTCTCTGACAGTGATGCTTGTTTTCACAGCATTACCAGTGTTTGCCTTCAAACCGGCCAATTACGTAGCTAAGAACTCAAGCAAACGCATTTTAAAAAAGTGCAAAGCTTTGATTTTAAAACTTAGTTATATTTGAAAATATTCAAGATTTCCTGCTTATTTTAGAGACAGTTAAAGAAATTCAGTATATTATCTATGTTAGGTCCCTGCCAGATTATGAACAGTTGAGAGAAGGGTTCACTCGTTGAAAGGCATATTGGGAGAGAAACTCCCACTTCTCAGATTAGAAGACTAAGGCCCCTTATCTCTCAAGTGTGCCTTGAGGTGTCACAGCCAGGCATGGCAGAACCAGCCTCCTACTCCAGGCTCTTTCTAGCCTCCGAGGCTTCCTTCTCACCCTTACTGTCAGACAGTGAGATTGGCTCTCTCTACCCAATTCAAAGAGTTTTTTTTTTTTTAAATTCTCCTCAAGTTCAGTACCTTTCCTCTCCCTTTTCCTTACACAATATTTTTACAACTTTGGGGCCCAAACCTTGAACGTAAATGCAAAGAGACAAGAGTCTCTAACCAGAGAAGCAAATAGGGAACAATTCCTACATTCATGTAAATCAACAGAACAATCTCAGAAAACAATCTAATGGCAAACTTTAATCAGCGATTCTGAGAAACTTAACCAAGCACAAAAGATGTGTGTCTCAGCCTCTCTCCATACCCTCATTTCAGGTCTTAACTCCCAGCTCTAAGAGAGTGAGGGACAGGAGGGCTGGGGTGTGTGTGGAGAGAGTTGTTGCCACACACTCCTTCTTGAACCATATCACATTCTTATAACTTTTTTTTCAATCTTTTTTTTTTTAAATGCCTACAGCACTTGGTCTTCTTAGGTGGTCTCCCATCAAAATACTAACCAGACCCAACCCTGCTTAGCTTCTGAGATCTGACATCGGGCTTGTTCAGAGTGGCATGTCCATAGACTATGGACTGTGGCTCTACTGGGGCACAAACCCAGAACCTTCTGTGTGTAAAGCAGGTGTGCTAACTGCTGCACTATGGAACCATGTCCTTTTTGTTTTTTTGGGTTTTTTTTTCAATCTTATTAGTGAGTGGTGTCAAAAGACAAAGAGAGTCTATAACCTCAATCTTGCCACATAACATCAGCCCAAGTAGAGCGGGAACCTCCCTTTTTCTCAGGGCTTGCCACTACAAAGTGGGCAGTCCATGAAGAGTTGTTGGCTGGCTGATCTGAAGAAAATTCATCATGTGCTCCTCAGGGAAGGGATGAAGGCAAACCTATTGCCAGTCCACGATGGTCACATGGAAAGATGTGCAAATCCGGGCTGGCCCTTCAAGCTGGCAGGACTAGCTGAGAGCTGAGTGGATAAAGTGAAACGGAAGGTAAATAAATGCAATCAATTTATTACAAAGAGGAAACACACGAGGTCATTGTAAAGAGATGAAAGATAAGCATTTCTACTCCACAATCATAGGGATTGAAAATGTTAGTATTCTTGCTTATCATTTTTTGGGGGGTGTATATCCATCTTTATATGAATACAGTTTTTGTTGTGATTTTCTTCTTTTTTACCACCTGTGTTTCAGATGTCTGTCACCTTCCCCACTTTGCTACTTTGCTTGAAAATTTCAAAACAGACCTCAATTTTGAAACTCTCCAGTGACACATTTTTTTTTAATTTGAAAAGATTGTTTGATTTAGAAAATACAAAGACATTGCCCTACTTTCTTTACATCTGGGCTAAATTGGAAATAGGCAGCAAAATGGGTTACCTCCTGACTAATGGAAGAGATGCTGATCAACAGACTGAGAGCTGTATGGGCTATGGGGAGCGGGGGCCAGGGCCAAGGGCATTTCCTCCATCAGTGTCCTTCATTGTGTCAGGGAGGCCAGGAATGACAAAAAGATATGGAAATCTGAGGTCTTAATTTAAAAGAGTCCATATTGTATTGAGAAATCTATTCATCTATAGTGTGTGTTCTACACATGTGTGCACACATGTGTATTCATGCAGACATACACGAATCAAACACCCCTGAGAAGACACACAAGAAGCTGATTGCTGCCAGGTGGGAGTTTGATAGGGGTGAGAGGGAGACTTAATCTTACTGTAAATATTTTTCTTTTAAAATTTTGGAACTTTTGCTTTCATTTCCCATTAAAAATGAAAAGATTTGGTAATCATTTCCACAAGACTGGGCAAATCTACAAGTAGTTCCCTAAAGCCATTTTTTCCTTTACACAAGTGAAAGAAAATCCTACTTGTCACCTTGGTTTGAAGGGAGATTAATGTGGCATGTCTATATACGATGGGTCTACTGAAGAGATACATAAGTGCCAAAGACATGTTCCCAGGTAAGCAAGTGTTCTTGAATACCATGAGCTTAGCAGTGCCTGATTACAGTGCTATGGAAAAGACGGTGAGGACTTTGGTGTTTGTGTCAGTTGGGCCTGGATGCCACTGTCTCACCCCTGTTGGTGGGAGGCCTGTGTTCTTGGAAGGACCTGAACTCAATCTAGAAGACTGGAACTGAGAAAACAAATGAATTAGAAGAACATACTGAAGAAGCTGATTGTGGAAACCTTATCTCCCCCTCCTCAGGCAGCCAGGGCAAGTAGAACATCCAGATGCATAAAACCCTTTGGCTATGCCATCTTGATTTGCCCTTGCTGCTACCACTAGATGGGCATTCATCTATAGTTTCCTGAGACATAAATATAGATCTTTTTCCAATTCCTCCCAGATTCTCCAGCAGTGTCTCTTCTCCCTCTTTGCACAAGGCCCAGAACAAATAGACAGGTGAGAGGACAGAATGCAAATGGTATGTATCTCATACAGTTTACTTTGTCAGGTTCCTTACTTGTTTACTCATTTAGTGAACATGCATGAAAAACCTACTACAGGCCAAAAGCTGTGTTAGGTTTTGGAGATGCAAGACCTCAAGAGGTTCACAGTATAGTGGGGAATTTGATTGTTTTTAAAAAATATATGATTGTGGATGTCTGGTAAGTGTTAATGTGACCTAAGCTCAGGATGACATCAACCAGGGACTTCCAAAGCAGACTAGGGGTGGTGCTAATGGAAGAGGTAACCATACTGAGATAGGAAGGGCCTGTGGGGCAGTGGAGATGGGTGGCTGTTGCTGGTTGGTGGCAAGTGAGTGGGTGTTGAGAAAAATGCAGGGCATATCAGAAAGAGTTAATAATATATAAAATGAGAAATGACCATGGCATACCAGGAACTGCAAATTGCCGGCATGGACGAACAACATAAAATCTGAGATAGGGTAGGAAATGTAAAGGGAAGATAAAGAGCTTTAAATGTCAAGCTAAGGAGTGGGAAAGGGCCTTAAGCAGGAGAATGATATGATTTAATAAGATTTATGTTTCAAAAAGATAATTGAAAGCAGTAGAGAAAAAGTATTTGGGGGTGGGAAATATTAGCGGTAGAAGACCAGTTAAGTGGCTCCTGAACCATTTCGGCCAAGGAGGGATGAGATGGTGAAGTGAGACAGCTGTTGCAGGAAGAGAAGAATGGAAGTCAAAACAACAATAGGAGTGACTCTATGATTTCTTTCCTCTGACAAAAGGAGATTAGGGTGTCATTGCAGATCTACATGAAAGGAACTTAGGAGAAATGACCAGACAGCATCCACACATGATGTAAGATCAAGGCCTAGGTATGTAGTCCAAAGCCAATCCAAATTTAACCAAGAGAAAGAAAATAAGGGATAAAGCTAGGTGGGATGGAAAGTGAAGGGAGAAGATGCAAGTAGATGGCACAGTAGCCTGATTTTTGTGGGACACTTGCAGCTGCTGGTGAGTGCTCCAGGAATCCTAAAGGAACCAACGTGGAACACATGTGGTGGTGGAGAGGAGTCGAGGATCATTCACTGGTTTGAGTAGCTAGATGTTTGGAGGTACAGTGGAAAGAGGTAGAGAGATCAGGAAGTAAGATTTTGGGGAGAAGATGATAAGTTCAGTTTTGAGTTTCTTTGCATTTTAGGTGTTTGATGGCCATCCGGTCCACATTAACTCAGAAAGCAACTAGATGATGTAAGACATATTGTGGAAACTGAGAAAAAAGAGTCTCAAGAAAGAAAAAGTGGCAAAAATATCTATTGCTTCACAAAGTAAAATAAGTGTCTATTTGATTTGACAGTATGGAAGTAACTAGTAATCTTAGTGAGATTGTTTTTGGTAGAGTGGTCTTAGTAGAAACCAGATTACAACCCCTGAAGAAGTAAGGGAAATATAAGAAGATTGTTGTGGTAAGAAATGAACTTGCTGTCTATGGTCATGCCACCCTGAGCAAGCCCGATCCTGTCTGACCTCAGAAGCTAAGCAGGGTCGGGCCTGGTTTGTACTTGGATGGGAGACCACCTAGGAAGACCAGGTTCTATAGGTGTAAAAAATAAAAAATAAGGGATTGTAAGCGGACAAGGTCCTTGCAATCTGTGAGGCCAACCAAGGGTTACCTCGACTGAAAAAAAAAAAAAAGGAAAGAAATGAACTCACTGCGATGGTTACATCCAAGCAGCATGACTAACTGCCCTTGTTTGCCCAGGACCAAGGGTGTTTTCCAGAGTGCTAGACTTTTATTGTTAAAACTGGAAAAGTCTTGGGCAAACTGGAATAGATTGGTCACCCTGCTTCTGAACTCACTACCAGGCAGGCTATTCTAGAGGCTACGAAATAGATAGTCTGAGATCAAATTAAGATGCTTAATAACAAGGTTTGTGGAATAAATTTAAAACAACAAGCAGCAAAGGAAAAGCGATGAAGTAGATATCACACGAGGACAGGGTACAATTTGGGTGGAAGAGCTATTTTTCCCTCTCCCTCTCTCTCATCATTCTCTGCTGACGGAGTGGTAATAAGGTCCAGGTTGAGGGTGAGTAAGGGGACTCAGCTGGCTGAAGGTGACGAGCCAAGCCACATTCTTGCTCTTTCAAAGATGTGAAGGAACAAGTAGCCTGGGCACAGCTGAAACTTACCAATAACCTGCTGAGGAGCTATGGATTGATGTGTGTCTTGGGCAGAAGTCACATGGGGCAAGAATAGCTGTCATCAATCGGAAGCCGTTTTAAGGATGACATAGCTATCATGCTGGATGATACGTGATCTGTGCTTTATTAATATTTTAGGTTTACTTTGTCCTATCCCTTCCTGTCTTCAAGCAGCACTCTCGTTTGGTCCATTCTCTTCATTGTGTTTATCAAACATACGCTCCGTTTATGCTATTTGTGTTTAACTTAACAGGTTTCTAACTTGACACATTTGTTATCCCTCCTCAACATGTTTTATGAGTGTCACCTGATGTTCTACTTGTTAGTTACACATGTTATTTATAGAAGAATTGAATATCCTCAAATAATATAGCAAAATCATATTATAAAAGTGACATTACCACCAGTAGATTTTTCATTCTCAAAACTAATGGAAAAGAGGAAGAAAGAATATTTGTTAGAAGGATTTATAGAATCATGAGAAAAAAAATTTTTTCAGTGAACTGAAGATACAGAGTTAGAGCAGAAGATTTTTAAAACAGAGACATGAACATTTAATTGATGGAATACGATCCTTGGGAGAGTATAAAAGGATGGAATCCAGAGCAGGTGGAGAATTGGTCAGAGGTCTCGCCTTCTTATACTATAGGGGAGAAAAAATAATGTGTGACAAGGCAAATATGTTTCCAGCGGTGGTTGGGGTTTACCATGTATGTCTCAGCTTTCTTTGTGAAGTAGCTTGGCTTTAAATGATTACTTCTAGGCATTGATTGATTTGCCAATGTTTACTTTTTTTTAGGTGTGGTGGCTTTGTAAGGTATTTGTTTGGCTATGCCAAACTACTTTTCCCAGAATTTCATTTCTTGTATGTTTCTGGTTATGGCGGGCCACAAGGGAGATTCTTGTGAGATTCGAAAGGCAGGTGAGAAGCAGCAGCCATTTGTTAGCTCACACACATTATTGTTGATCTGCTGACTCACCTCATTGGCATGAAGCAGAAACTGGACAGGCTCTACCTTCCCCTGGATCCTCTCTCAGCTTCTCTGCCTCCTAGGCAAGATGTATATGTTTAGTCCTATAAGGACTGTAGATGGAATTAAATCATGTGGCCAATGATTCAATCAATCATGCCTATATAATGAAACCCCAATAAAAACTTTGGACATGGAAGCTTAGGTGAACTCCCTGGTTGGTAATTATATATCAATGTGCATCCTGAGGACATGGAAGCTTCTTATTGGGAACTATCACAGACCTTGCCCTATGCATCTCTTCATTTGGCTGGTCCTGAGTTGTATTCTATATAATAAAACTATAATCATAAGTATTTTCCTGAGTTCTGTGAATCATCCTAGAAAATTACTGAATCTGAGAGGTAGTGGAAACCCCTGAATTTGTAACCAGTTGGTCAGAAGTATGGGTGACCTGGGGACCCAGGAGCTTATGGCCTGTGTCAGAAATGAGGGGAGTCTTCTGAGGGACTGAACCCTTAGACTAAAATTTGACCTAACTTCAGATAATTAGTATTAAGATTGCCTTGCAAAAAAAAAAAAAAAAAACAATATAATGAACCCCCATGTGAGCATTACCTAGCTACAATGCTAATCAACTCATGTCCAATCTTGTTTCATCCATAAGTCCCACAACTAGCATACTTTGAAGCTAATCCCTGACATGATATTATTTCATCCATAAATATTAAAGTGATATTTCTAGATGATAAGCCCCCTTTATCTTTTTAAATTATACAATACCATTATTTATCTTTAAATATTGACAGCAATTCTTTAATATTATTAAATACTAATATTCGATCAGCATTCAAATTTTCCCAATCATTTTTTAAAAAGTGTTTTTACAGCTTGTTTGCAAACCGGGATCCAAATAAGTCCCCATTGCATCTTGTTGATAGATTTTTTCTTTTTCATTCATCTCTCTTTCTCCCCCTCTCTCTCTCCCTCCCTCCCTTTCTCCTTCTTTCTCTCTCTCTCTTTCTCTCACTCCTCTCTCTCCCACTCAGACTAGCAAACTCTAGAGCTTCCTACAGTCTGGATTTTGATGGTCACATCCTGATGTCATTACCATGTTTTCCTGTCCTCTGTCAACTGGTGGTTAGATCATCTGGATTAAGTGTAAGCCCCTTGGGTATAAGGCAACCTTCCCTTGTGTAACTTTTAATGTTCCTTCTAAAATGTATATGTAAGTAATTTGAAAGTTTTTCACTGGTCTCTTTATAGTTCTCCCAACTTTTTCCTATTTTCCCTTCAATTTAAATTTTATGCCCAATTTATACTAATTGTGCTAGATAAAATATTTGGGGGGAAAGGAGGAAAATATATTTGGTACTTGTACAGTAGGAGGACATGCCAATACAACATGGAAGAAGGCCTTGATTGGCAAAGGACAAGAACAGAAGCAACTACGAGATATATTTGGGTAGAAGGAAGAGCCCTTGTAGAGGGGAATGAGGCAAAGTGGGAGGAGGAGAGAGTGTGGAAAACAACTGCACATAGTGATTCTCCAATGCCAGCCTGAAATCCCAGCAGTGTGTGGGGGTTTGTGAAAAAGAGTTTCCTCTTCTGACCCCATCAAATCAGAATTTCTGGAGAAAGAGCCCTGACGTATGCTTGACAGGTGCCCCCTGGAGATTCTGATGTAGAATGGGTTTAGAAACCATTGAACTGCAAGCAATACCTTACATTTCCCCAGAGCTTATGATTTATGGTGTATTTTTCATTCTTGGTAGGTATTGGTAGTCTGGATGTGTGCTGTTTTATTTAATGGCTGAGACATGAAAGTGCAGTGGTTAAGCGCTCCAACAAATTTAACCTCTGGGTCCAGGTGTAGTGTTTACACTTTTACATATGGCCCCATTCTCATACCAATTATGTTGGATTTTCAGATTAACTAGATGACCACAGAGTTGCTAGACTCTGAAGGAAATGGACCTTGGATAAGAAAAATGGAAATAAAATCTGTAAATTATTTACGAGTTTCAGTTCTATTTTCAGTCATCATGAAACCAGTCTTCACCCAAAAAAGAAAAAAGTGAAGATAAAGAAACATTTGTACACAATGGCAAGAGCTTGGACCACCATGATCCATGGGCCCTTGACCTTCCTGTCTTCTTAGCTTAGTTGTCTCACACAGCCCTAGTTTATAGCAAATTGTTGGCTTGGTTATGAATGTTATCTTTATATGGGCTTTGGTCATTCAGAGGGTAAACACAAGCTTTCAAGGATTTGAGGGAACCTTCTTGTTAAAACGTTTACATTATTTCCTCTTTACAGCTGCAATTGCCAACTGCACACATTGCTTCCTACTCTGCAGAATGAATCTCAGCTCCTCTTCCTTGGCTCCAGCACTTATCACTTCCCCTGATCCTGCTGGTTGCTTCTCTTCTTTTTGTCACATCTGGCCTTCACCTTAGTTCAGCTTGTTTCTGAGAGTATATGTATTGGCATTCCTAAGTATTTTGAGAAACACCATAATGAGAATAGGTAGATAACAGGAGGAATTGAATTGATGTTGATCTTTTCATTACAATTACTCTTCAGTTAGCATGTTTTTCGTAATGCCAATAAATTTAAAAACCTGAGTAAGTTTTGCAAATGCTCTTGAAAAGTACTGTTTTCCTCTTGAGACCAAATGACATTTTGTCAGAAATGGAACGCCAACTTTATTCAATATTCTAAGCTAATGAAATTTAGGGAGGTAACTGGTGCCACCTGCAATCCTTCCCATCTTTCCACCTCCTTATACATTGGTAAGTCATTTAGTGCCTTCCATTGTCAATTTAAATGCTTTCTGACTTATCAACTCTATCCTCTCGTCATCATTGGGTCAAATGTTGAGAGAGAGGGGAAGGACTCAAATCAGACTACCTAGGTGTGAATCTTGGACGTTATTAGCTGTATCAGTTGGGACAAAACTGGAAACCTCTTTAAGCCTCATTTTTACCATCTGTAAAATGGAGATGATAATAGTGCCCATTTTCAGAAGGATGTTGTGAGCATTGATTATTATAATCCATGCTAAGCACTTAACAAACATAGTATCTGTCTCACTTTAAGTACTCAAGAATATTTTAGTCATTGATATTTCTCCAAGGTTTGTTGATAAATATTCTGCCTTACAGTGCAATTATCATTAATTATAAAATCAGTTTGGTAAAAATTTATTGTCAAGAACATAATCACTGTGATAAGGGAAGACTAAAAACATGAATTAACTGAATTAATCTCTTCATGATTTTTGATGTTATTTAGTCCAATATGTTCCTTATTTATGCCTCTTACAGACTTTTTGAACACATGGACTGGCATCATAGATTGAGCTTGCAATGATTGTTTATTGTAAGCCAATAAACAAACCAAGTCATATTATTCTGCTATGAATTGCCACGTATTACCATCACAAAGGAATTTTAGCTCTGCTAATTTTAATCTTCTACTTAAAAAGAAAATGCCACAGTAGCATTTGTTTGATATAAAACATTAAACTCTTTGATTCTCTGTATCCCAAGTCATTCAGTGAGAAAATGTTCTTTGACTTTGTTTTAAAGTAATAAAATGCACATGAAAAAAACTCAGAATAAACGAAGATGTAAAAGAAAAAGGAGACTCCCTACCCAAGTGTCCCATCCCTTCCCCAGAGTGACCCAAGACTGACGATTGTTTGTCTTTCCAAAAGTTTTGTAACATATAGGTATATGTATATATTCTGGAAACTGTAGTTTAGCTTGGCTTTGGTGTTCTGCCAAATTCTGCTGTTTGGCTTCGTATTAGGCCTGTGGAAGATTGAATAGTCAAATGCCAATTTGCCATCAATCTTGGCATTCTCAGCCTCATTCATGATCAGTTATTATCTAGGTCTAGGACTCTGCAATTTACCACCCTCAGGTCAAATTAGCTTTTTCTTTTTTCTGTTTTTGCAAATAAA
This sequence comes from Eonycteris spelaea, assembly GCA_003508835.1. Classification (NCBI taxonomy): domain Eukaryota; kingdom Metazoa; phylum Chordata; class Mammalia; order Chiroptera; family Pteropodidae; genus Eonycteris; species Eonycteris spelaea. The sequence goes on along the minus strand of PUFA01000127.1, from coordinate 1,791,803 downwards.
TTTTTATTACAACCCACTACACCCATTTGTTTCAATAATCAACTATACTGCTTTCACACGAGGTAGCAGGATTGACTAGTTGCAACAGAAACTGGCCTTAAAAGCTTAAAATATTTCCTGCCTGGTCTTTTACAGAAAAGGTTACCATCTTTGATTGGTTGGCACCATAGCTAATCAGCATAAAAACATCCATGATCCAAACAAGGCAAGTCATTGACGGCTAATATTAGAACAATCACTATTAAACAGTAGAAATTCTAGATATAATTTGGACAGAAACATCTTTCCAAATGTATTATATTGAAATTCAATTAAAGTATAAGTTTATACCTTTCATTGCAAAAGAAAAATGTTGGAATAATTAATGTTGTAAAAACTGTGAACAAAAACAATTATTAAGAATTTTCAAATAGTTGAATAAGGAAATAGGTTGAGAGTTAATGCAAATGTTAAGACAGTTGAATAACTTTAGGAAAAATAGTCTTACTTGAGTCCACAAATGTTTATAAAAAATAAAGTATTAATACAAGGGATAATGACTGAGATTAGAGAGTATCAAAATTGTATTGTCTTTAGACTTATTTGGTTAAGTGAATGAACCAAATACCCTTAAGAGTTTTGTTTATTTTTTATTAATTCTAATTAGACCATGATTATTTCGAAAAAAATAATTCTACTTGAGAATTTCTCACATTTTCCAAAGATGAATTAAGTGCAAAATATCCGCTTTGTTATAACTTCAGATTTTTCAGAGAATGGAAACTGCAAAGTCACACATAACAATAACTATGATATATTTAGAAATAATAAAGATTGTATAGAAGTATACAGAAAAGGAGGTAAGCCAAACACATTTTTGTCTCACTCTTCTAACTTCACAAGGGCAGACTCCATGGAGGAACATTAAGGACATTATGCTAAGTTAATAAGCCAGTTACAAAAGGACAAATACTGTAGATTCCACTTATATAAGGCATCTAGAGTAGTCAAATTCATAGTGATAGAAAGTAGAATGGTAGTTGCCAGGAGCTGTGGGGAAAAATGGGTAGTTATCGTTTAATGAATGTAGGATTTCAGTTTCGTGAGATGATAAATGTTCTGGAGATGCATGGTGATGATGGTTGCACAACATTATGAATGTACTTATTGCCATTGAACAGTATCTTTTAAAATGGTGAAGATCGTAAATTTTATATTATGTGTATTTTACCACAATATACTTTAAGAAGGCAATTTTTCATAGCTTTGAGTCTATCAAACTCAAAAATTTAAACAGAAGCTTGTTGAAATTACCCCTATTGATTGTCAACCAATAATTGAAGTAAGCAGATTCTGGATAATTGATCAACCTATAAATCATAGGTACAAAGTTTCTTTTGGAAAACATGTTACTTAAAAACTGCTTCCTGAGTTATATTGTGCTCTAAACAAAAGAAAGAAAGAAAGAAAGAAAGAAAGAAAGAAAGAAGAAAGAAAGAAAGAAAGAAAGAAAGAAAGAAAGAAGGAAGGAAGGAAGGAAGGAAGGAAGGAAGAAGGAAGGAAGGAAGGAAGGAAGGAAGGAAGGAAGAGAAGAAAGAAGAAAGAAAGAAAAGAAAGAAAGAAAGAAAGAAAGAAAGAAAGAAAGAAAGAAAAGAAAGAAAGAAAGAAGAAAGAAAGAAAGAAGAAAGAAAGAAAGAAAGAAAAAAGGTATTATTAAACGTGTCAGATGAAAGTGAACACCTAGTTGCCTGTTGCAGATGTGCAGTGCAATGACCTCAGCGCCTGCTGTGGAATGAATGCTCCTGCCCCATGATGACAATCTCTAAATTTTAACTAAATCTACTAAATTTTTAACTAATATGTTAATTTTTAATTAGAATTTCAGACTTATTCTTCTAACCCAGAAGTTTATTTAATTGTGTTTTTCTAAAATGTACATGAATGAGACCAAATTATACATGCTACATTTAATTTTTAATGAGTAATACATTTTGGGTATCCTTCCACACCAGGTTATACTACCCGCAGGTATTTATCCACGAGAAACAAAAGCATGTGTCCACATCAGACTTGCACACTGATGGTCACAGCGGCTCCATTCTTAATACCCCCACATAAGCAGATGGAAACAACCTAATGCCTAGCAACAGGTGAATGGTTAAACAAATTGTAGAACCTCATTACAACAGAATGCAAATCAATAGTTGAATTTGAAAAAGAATGCACTATTAATAAGCATGCAAACCAAAATGATATTGTTTAGGGATGAATACTTACATGGTAAAAGTATAAAACAAAGAAAGGAATTGGTTTCCATAAAAGTCAATAAAATAGTTACTTGTAGTTACTTCTGATTGGAGTGCAGAAGAAGGAGTATGACTGACAGAGATATGAGGGGGCTTCTAGGTGCTGGCAATATTTTATTTCTTGTGATTATAGGAATCACGCTTTATAATAATGACTATGTTATATTCATATTTTATGTACTTTTCTATATACAGGTTGTATTTCTAATGCCAAGTCTATTTTAAAAAGATCACTCATCACCTTTGGAATGAATATCTTATGTGAACTAAAGAGGAGCAAGGTAGAAGTTAGGGAGAGCAATTGAGGTGGGAAAGGAGAGTTGCTACTGAAATAATAAAGGTATGACATGACAAAAGCAGGACTAGGACATTAATAGTTGAGATGGCATGGAGAGGTTAGAGAAGTATCAGACAGCAAATGGAGAAGAGGAAAAGTCAAGATGTGATAGCTAGTCTCTAAAGATGCTCCCCAACTACACTACTCCCAGTAGCATAGCCTACATCAGTTCTGGGAGGGCCCATTAAACCTGATGAAATGAGGCAGAAATGACACTGCTTGACTTGGAGGGCTAGGTCAGAGGAAGGTTTGAGTGGATCTCTTGGAATGAGAATCCAGATCTCCAGCCAGCAACACCTACAGCTATGTGAATGAGCTCCCTGGGGCATCTAGTCCAATTCAGCCACCAGATGACTGCTGTCCCAGCCGAAAGCTGCCTTTAATTACCTGAGAAAACCTAACAAGAAACACCAACCTGAACCCATTAACTCTCAGAATCGTGAACGAGACTAATAAATTTCTACGCCACTAAGTTTTGGAGAGACTTGTTAGACACAATAAATAACTAGAACACAAACATAACTCTCCGGTGCCAATCATGGGTGACTGGACAGATGATGATACATCTGAGACAGACAATGCAGGTGAAAAAAATAGGTTTAGATGGGAAAAGAAAATACGTGTAGTTTCATTCTTGAAATGCCTGTGAAATATAGATGTAGTTATCCAGCAAGCATTTATTTATCTTTACAAATCTGAAGCTATAGAAAGAAATCTAGACTAAAGATAGAGATTTGGAAGACATCAGCATTTAGTCATAAAGTACATGACTCTATTCAGGTAGTACCCATTCCTTCAAAAACTAGTCCAAACTCCTCTATGAAGAACTTGCTGACGTTGGTTTCCAAATGCTAACTAGTCTTTCCCCAGTAATTCGGTAGTTCTTTGAAAATACCATTTTTTATAGTCCTTAACACATTTCCCTATTTTATTTACATATCTTTCTTGCCCAATAAATTGTGAGCTGATCCAAGATAGGACTAAAACTTAATCATGTGTGTGTTTTTTTATTTTTCAATTAGAGTTGATATTCGATATTATTTTATATTAGTTTCAGTTGCACAGCATAGTGATTGTACATTTATATAATTTATGAGTGACTCCCCTCAATTAGTGTAGTACTGATCTGGCATTATACATAATTGTTACAATATTGTTGACTGTATTCTCTATGATGTACTTTACATCCCTGTGACTTTTCTGTAACTAGTAATTTGTACTTCTCAATCCCTTCACCTTTTCATCCAGTTCCCCTGGATGAAACATCCCTCCCATCTGGCAATCATTAGTTTGTTCTCTGTATCTATGAGTCTGTTTCTATTTTGTTTATTCATTTATTTTGTTCCTACACTACACATATAAGTGAAATCATATGGTATTTGTCTTTGTATGACTTATTTCACTCAGCATAATACCCTTTAGGTCCATCCATTTTGTTGCAAATGGAAAGGTTTCATTTTTTATGGCTGAGTAATAGTCCATTGCATATATGTACTACAACTTCTTTATCCAATCATCTATTGACATGCACTAAGAAATCATGTGTTTTATAGTACCTGAAAGCAAGGAAATTCTCAATGGATGAATAAAGGAATGACTACTCACCTCTTGTATAGATAAATAGCAAACATTAGCCTTAGGAAATGTAAAAGTAATAATTAATATGTATTGGTTGATAATATCTTGCTGAATGTAATATTTTTTTACTAAGCTAAAATTAGAAACTAGTACAGTATGTGCTGAAGATAGAAATGAAAAAATGTTGCCTGTATATTTCACTCCTCTTTTAGACTTATTCCTTTCCAGAGACTATTTCTAATTACACAAATTTATTTTCTATCTGGTATTTCATTAGGACAGATTTCCCCACTAGGTCTATGTATTTATTATACATTGAATACTGTTCAATGATCACTATCACTGTAAAGATGGCCAGACTTTTGATTGGGAGGTTGGAAGAATGGAGAAACTGTTAAAGATTCTAAGAGACCCCTAAAAATTGTCTAATTTATAAAGACCAGGTTTCTGGATTATTCATTCATTCAATAAATAAAGATGAAGTATCTACCGTAGTTGCTCATCCTACCATCTTTCTCCATGAAGCAGCCCCTTTGTGGCCAGTGGTGGGTTTTTTTTGCTGATGTTTTGTTTTTGTCGTTGTTGTCTTAATCAGGAACAAAGTTACCTGCGCCACATGTTTTGTCTTTGTCCATGTCGTGACTCCTGCTAGTCTTAAGAAACCAACCCCTTCTCCCCCTTAACGCTCCCCAACTTCATGCTGTGTCCCCCTCCTTTTTTAAAAATCCTAGTTGAGGTCATTGGTTCTCAATCTTGACTGTAAATTAGAACCATGTGAAAAGTTTTTAAAATAAATAGTGCCTGGGCCCACCTCTGAGATTCTAATTTAACTGCTCTGAGGTGATACCCAAGCACTACCATGTATTTAAGTTTCCCCAGTTGATTCTAATGTGTAGCCAGCATTGAAAGCCGCTGCTTTAGATCTCGGCCTTCTCTGCTGAAGCTCTTCCTCTGTCCCCTACCCACTCTAAATCCATCTTATAAGTTTCTACTAAACATTCCACAGCAGCCCAAGCATCACTTCACCTCTGAGTCATTTCCCAACTGTCCCTGGAAGAAAAAACTCACTCGGCTTTGTACCCATTATGTACTCTGTAGAATTCCATTATAGCACCTGGAGTGAATTAAATGAACTTTTGTCACAGACAGGTCCCTTCTCACTGGACTATGAGCTTGTGAGGGTAGGGTTCATTTACTTATCTCCTGTGTCAATAAGCACTGCCAGGAGGAATAAAGGACAAATATAAGCTACTTTTAGAATTTCATCTTCTTTGGTTTAAACTTGAGGAATCCCTTGGGGGAATATTTCCAAGACACTGCTATTTCAAAGACCCATAAATTATCCAAATTCTTTACTACAGAACTGGCAGAGGAGAGAGGCAATAGTGGGGTCATGCGAGGGAATGTTTAAGGCTGTAAAAATCCATTTTTAGGCCCAACTGTTGGAATATACTCCCTTAGAGTCTTTGTAGTCCATTTTGGTTTTCTGAAAATAACTAACAAAAATGTCTATGCAGCAGTGCACTGTTCAAAGATCTTGCTTTCCCCAGCTTTACCGGGGTACAATTGACAAATAAAAAGATATATCAATAGATATAAATAGAAGGCATATATTTATACTTTATATATTTTTTATTTATATTATATAAAATGTATAAATAAATATTAATAATATATGTATTAATTATACGTGATATAGTATTTTACTATAGTCATCACACTATACATTAGATCTCCAGAAATTATTTATTCTAAATTATTTATAACTAAAACTTTGTATCCTTTGACCAATATCTCTCCATTTTCCCCACCACTCGCCCCTAACAACCACCATTTTACTTTCTGCTTCTACGAGTTTGACTTTTTAAGATTCCACATATAAGCGAGATCATGCAGTATTTGTCTTTTTGTATTTGACATTTGACTTAGCATAATTTCCTCCAGATTCATCTATGTTACAATGACAGGATTTTCTTTTTTCTTTAAGGCTGAATAATATTTTATTTTATATATATATGTTAAAATAATATTTATTATATATATATATATCACATTTTTTAAATCCATTCATTTATTGATAGGTGTGGGTTGTTTCCATAACTTGACTGTTGAATAATGCTGCAGTGAGCATGGGAGTACAGATATCTCTTTAAAATCCTGATTTCATTTTCTTTGGTTTCATACCCAGGTGGGATCACTGGATCATATGATAGTTCTATTTTAATTTTTTGAGGAACCTCTATACTACTTTCCATAATGACTGTACCAGTTTACATTCCCAGAATGGTGCACAAAGGTTTTCTTTTCTCCACATCCTCACAAACACTTGTTATATTTTGCCTTTTTGATAGCAATTCTAAGAGATGTGAGGTGACATCTCATTGTGGTTTTGATTTGCATTTTCCTGGTCATTAGTGATGTGGCGCATTTTTTATATACCTATTGGCCATATGCATGTCTTCTTTTGAAGAATATCTTTTCAGGTTATTTACCCGTTTTTAAACCAAATTATTTGTTGTTTTTGAATTGTTTGAGTTACTTACATATTTTGGATATTAACCCCTTATCAGACGTATAGTTTGCAAATATTTTCTCCCATTCTGAGGTTGTCTTGACTCTGTTGATTGTTTGCGATGCAGAGTTTTTAAGTTTGATACAAATCCATTTTTCCATTTGTTTATTTTTGCCTTTGTTGCCTATGCTTTTGGGATCATATCCAAAAACTTATTGCCCAGATCACTTTCAAGAAGCTTTTTATTCCATCCTCATAACACCCAATTTGTTAGATACTAATAATATCCTCATCTTATAGGAAGAAATTAAGATATGTAATTGCATTTTCTTTGACTCTCTAAAGAACTTGAATTTGCTTGATTCTTACATTCATTATTATTCTTAGGATTTATATCTCTTATTGAGTATTAATTTGATACTGTTTGAATTCCGTGTTTGTCTATTGGTTCACACCTTTCAAGGTAATTCAGCTGACATGGTTTATGCTAGACAAGTTGCCTAGAAATCATGTGGTTGGTCTGTCAACTCTGAGGCATTCTTCCCTTAGAGTAAGCTTTCTATAGCCCAACTCACTGGTTAGACAATGTCATGCCCAACTCACAAAGCTAGTCAATGAAAGAAGAGATTAGCATTCCACCAATGTGGTATGAAAATTACTTTAAACTTAAATCATCTGAACAATCAGCAGCCACAGAAAGAAACATTATCTAAACTTAAGCAGAGCCTCCTGAAAACACAGTTGTGTTTGACCTCACTCTGCAAGAATTTCTTATTTTGGATAAGACTAAATCTTAGCATCAGAAAATCCAAATTTAGCCACCATTAGCACTAAAAAGTCTAACAGAACCTTCTATACTTTCCAACTAACCTCCTCTCTCCTTTTTTTGTTAAATTGGTATATAAACATTTACCTTTGGCTATTCAGTGAGTTACTTCTAATGAGTATTTATATGTGCACATGTAAATAAACCTTATTTTTTCTTCTGTTAATCTATTGTTGAATAATTCTCAGGCCCATAATCATTTGAACTTAACCTATCGAGAAAAATATTTCCTCCCTACAGTTTTGGCAATAAGGATGAGATGGCTGGGACTCCCTCTTTGCTTCAGAGACTGTAGCCAAGATCCCAGGACCTCTGACAAAGTCAGCAAAGATCAACATTTTACCAAACTCCCATATCTCTGCTCAGAGTCCAGTTGCGTGAGGTTGGTAAGAAGCTCTAAACTTTAGATTTATAAGAGAAAACTTTTGGGTTAGAACTAGATCTTTGGCTACTGTGACTCTTGTTAGGTAGCCATTGTATCTTATCTGTTTGTCTCTGTCTTTTCTGTTCTTTGTCATAAGGAGAAGAATCATAGTATAGAACACAGACATAGGTCTGATTAGCATACTGTTCAAGCTGCCTCATAGACCACTTAATTTACAGTTCTCATCAGACTGGTGTATTCTTGGACAAACTTTGCTGTGAGTCATCAATAAAACTGGTTAAGGTTTTCCTTCCAACTCTATGTTATGTCCAGAGAGCTTGACTTGGATCCAGAGAGAGTTTTCTCTGTTCGGAGGCAGCCAACTGCCAGGTTGCAGCCTGAGACATAAGGTACACAAGCAACATTTTCCTACCAGTTGTTGCCAGCTCTCAAAAGGTACATCAAAGTCTAAATCCTACAACATGTCAGCCCATAAGAACCTTTGTTATCTCTTTCCTCATTGCCTTTGTAGTGCTGAGAAGTCTCATCTCAGTTCGATGGGCAAGTGGGTCTATGGTTGGAAGTGTAGGAGATCAGAGGCACAAATACCTAAATGTCATTCATACTGCTTGTGGCAATGAGAGTCCTTGCTTTCTTTCGCCTTGGTTATATTTGGATATGCAGACTGCATCTCCTGTGCCCTTTTGTCCATGTTTAAGCCATAAAAAAGCTAATTGGTTTAAGTGACATTTAGAATGAATATATTTTCTGAAGTTGAGTTAGAGTCCCAGGCTTCTTTATTTGGAATGTACTTCTTGGACTGGAAGCTCTTCTTCTAGACTTTTTTAAAAAAACAAAAACAAAAACAAAAACAAAAACAACGAAAAGACATCTCTCTGTTCTCCCTACTGGCCTCTCCTGGGAAATTCTCAGTCAACTGAAACCCTCCCTCCTTCTCCAACCCCTGCTGATTACATGCTCTGTCACTGTGGTAATGTCTTCTTTTTGCCTTATTGAGAATAATTTGGAACTTCAATGACCCTTTGAGAAACTTAAGCTCTTCCCTAATTGGTACTAAGAGGTCTCATTTTTTACTATCTCCACCCCCTCCTTTCTCCTTCTACCACCTTCAACCTTCCCTTCAGCATCTTTACTATATCTCCCTTGGAACTCTTACTCTTCCGTTCTTCTGCTCACCGCCGCCAGCCCTTTCCCTTCCTACTCCAGTTCCTCATTTCCCCACACTCACTCAAGTTTTAGGTCTACTGCCCTCCCTTAAGAGCTCTTGAGGAAATCAGGACCCCCAAAACAGTTATCTGAAGCTAAACATGCTTGTTGGAAACAGACTGGATATTTTATCTACTCAGATGAGCTTCAGAAACATCTAGATGTCTGCTTGATGTATCATCCATCCTTTGCTTAAAATTTAGTCCACAGCCTCTGTAAAATTACATTTCAGAGCAAAAGAAAAATGTAAAAGTCTCCCACGCAAGTATTTGTGGGACGTTTTAATTCTCACATTGAGCAGGTAACTCAACTTGTCCTATCTGCCAGAAACATATTTGGATAAAGATATAAAGTGGAGCAAAGACAAGAACCAAGTTTTCTATAAATAGATTTTGTATTACTATGTGTATGCCTTGACTCATGGCTAAAATTTTAGAATGAAAGATATAAGATCTCTATTTGCATCTGTCTGTATGTTTATATATGTATTATGTTATATATAGGAGATATTGTCCTATCTGCAGGGGGTATTGCCAAATTCATTTCTAAAACCCCTTATAGGCAACTCTAAGTTGTTTTGTAGCTGCCTTTTTTCGGAAGCCCTGCAAGCTGAAGCTAGATGACTTGATATAAATGTCAAAAGAGTCATTGTCACAACAGTTTGGACTGCATCTTCCATTTGGACTGTTGTGGGAAATAATCATGACTATGACTCTGATGTCTATATCACCACCAAAATAACATTCAAACTTTCAACCAGGAAACTTGTTGGATTGCCACTGCCATCCCTACTTCATCATCTCAAGATGCTTTGAGCATAGCATCTAGAAATCTTCTCGACTGGCTGCACTCTAGACTCAAAAAGTGGGGTTTATAGTCTGCTCCAACAATTAATCTTTATTTTTCTTTTTGTTTCCATCAATATATCCTTGTTAAAATGCTCAGTCCTGAGAAACTGATTCAACAAAATATGAGGCAATGTTTTCATTTGTGCTTTCCTTCTTATTCATCTAATCTATGTTCTTCTTTCCCTTTATATCTCTTACCTTACAATTTCTAACGAGTCTTCTTTCTACAGCAATTGACCCAGCTCCTTGTTTATGAGACATAATGAGACTGTATCATCTCTCACCCCTACTTAACATTCCTTTGTTCTCTTCCATTTTGATTCAATCCCTTGGCTCCTTTGCTGTTCCTCAAATCTGCTATTCTCCTGCTTCAGGGCCTTTGCACTAGCTTTTCCCTCTGCCTGAAATGCTCTTCCTTCAGGTCTCTGCAGGACTCAATCTCTGACATTTTCCAGGTCTTTACTCAGATGTTCAAATGCCACTGTATTTAAAAAAAAAAAAAAAAAAAAAAAAAAAAAAAAAAAAAAAAAGATAAAAAGGAGGGAGAGGAGAGGGAGAGGGAAAAGGAGAGGGAAAGTGAGAGGGAGGGGGAGGGGGAGGGGAACGAGGAGGAGAAGGAAGAGAAAGAGGAGGAGGAGGAGGAGGAGGAGGAGGAGGAGGAGGAGGAGGAGGCAGCTTTCCTGACAATAATAAAATAGTCACCCTTATATAAAATTATCCCCATGGCAAGTTGGGTCCTCTAGAAGCAGACACTGAGATAGAATTTGGGCTGCAGGACATTTATTAGGAGTCAGCACTTGTGAAAGGAAGATATGGGGAAAGCAGGATTGAGAAAAAGGAGAAGTTAAATTGTAATTTAGGCTCCAAAACACACTGGTCAATTTGGCAGGGAACTCTAAAGCAAGTGTTACCTATCAGAATTGACCTGTATTAGGCTTAAATGGTTAGACCTCTATACCCCTGCTGTGCTCAGCCATTGCATATAGGCTGCCCTGGGAAGGGCATGACCTTGGGCACAACAGCGGTCTGTAACTGAGACTGACCCTGAAGGAGATGACAGCTGGAGTCTGCAACCGACCACTCCCACAGCTGGGCAGCAAGCTCTTCCATAAAGGGGAATCTGAGTGGGTCACCTTTGTGTCTTTCACCCACCCCTTCCCACATGCCCCCAATAGAAAGAAGCTTCATGGCAGCAGAGACTCATCCTCTAAGAATCACTGATACACCCCCAGCACTTAGAACACCACCTGGTTCATAGTTGATTGAATGTTACTAGATTAAGGACTTTATTATGATTATGTAAAATGGTGCTTTAAAGTTTTTATTTCAGTGAACAATGGAGCTCTTTTAATGATTTATCATGAAAATATTTTAATCGGTTTGCCTCATGCCTGTTATGTTATTGACCCAGAGAACAACAGGATGATGATGCATCTAACAACCTGGAAATGAAACGTTCTCTGTGTTCTCTTTAGTCAGATTTTCGTTTAGACACTATCTTTGTCTGCTTGAGCTGCCACAACAAAATACCATAGATTGGGTGTCTTAAACAACAGAAATTTATTTTCCATAACTTTGGAGGCTATAAGTCAAAGATTAAGGTGCTGGCTTATTCTGTTCCTAGTGAGAGCTCTCTACCTGGCTTGCAGATGACCATCTTCTTTCTGCATCTTCACATGGCCTTTCCTCAGCTCATGCACATGGGGAGTGAGACAGAGATAGAGAGAAAGAGAGAGAGAGAGAGAGAGAGAGAGAGAGAGAGAGAGAGAGAGAGAGATCTCTTTTTCTTCTAATGAAGTCACTAATTCCACCACAGGGCCCCACCTTCATGACCTCATCTACCCCTAATTTCCTTCCAAAGGCCCTACCCCAAATACCATCACATTAGAGGTTAGGGTTTCCACATATGAATTTGGGGGAACACAAGCCTTTAGTCCATAGTAGTCTGCATGGCAGAGTGACAGACCACTGAACAGGGAGGCTGAAAGCCCAGGTTTTTAGTGCCAGATCTTTTATTAAATCACTTTGAGCTTGAACAAGTCACAGCTTTCTTGGACCTCAGTTTCTTCACCTGAAAATAAGAGAGATGAAAAAGTTAATTTTTAGGATTTCTCCCAGCTATCACATTTTGTAGTTTTCTTCATGTAGGCCCTTAAATTGTACACGTGTATGATATTTCCCCTGTTTATATTTAGATATCTTACTAGAGAATAAAAAACTCCCACAGGACTATTTGAGGAATGTGGGTGGGTAACATGCACCATAAGGTGTTGAAAGACAGAAGAAGAAAGCTGATCAGTCCATGGCTGAAAGCAGCTGTCTGTGCAAAGTGTCCATCTAAGAGATAACGTGTCAGATCCAAGGCCAGGCATAATCCCAGAAGAGTGGAACTAGATGAGCTCACCTAAAGAGGTAACTGTATGAAAAGAAATTATATCATCAAATGCAGTGGGACTAGAAAAAGGAGAGACCCAGTGGGTATTGTTATGTATTTGTTGTCTGCCTTTTATCTTTCTCAGAATCTTTTTTTCCACTGTTATCTCCATGAGAAGAATTGTTGGTAGAGAGTAGGCCCCAATAAATATTTGTTAAATAAATAAAAGATATCAGGGTCTCAAAAGAAGCAACATTCATACATTTTTGGAAAAGTAATCACTGTAAGAAACACATTATCTTTTCTCACAGAGGACTCAGTTTTTTTCTTTCCTTCTATCATCTATCTATTATCTATCTATCATCTATCTATCTATCCATCCATCCATCCATCCATCATCCATCATCTATCTATATCTATCTATCTATCTTTATCTATCTATCTATCTATCTATCTAATCTATTATTTACCTACTAAAACAAAAGTTTCATGAAACAAATCTTACTCTTACTAGATACAGTGTGCTCTGGAATTTTAATCTATTCTTTTTAACACAACATTCTGGCTCTGACCTACTATACTCATTCAGTAGCCTCACAGGGAGGGAGGAATGGAGGGAGTGGGCCTCCACTGGTAGGTGTGATGGGGTCACCCTGAGCAGGAAATAGATGTTGCACCTTGGCAGAGTTCAGTGACATGGGTCACGTCTCTGCCCGCCTTCATTCCGACTCTGTGCTCTATAGGGAAACCTGGTACTTCAACAAGGTTTTTTTGTGGATTTGTCTTCAGGGGATGAATGTGCCAATTAGCAAACATAAGTATTATTTCTATCAGTTAATTGATATTTTATTTTAATAAGTCAATTGATATTATTTGATATTCTATTTTATTCACCTATCCCTTGTGAATTTGATTGGTGTGAGTCAGAATTCGAGTAACTGTTCACCTCTGGGTCTCTTGACAACACCATTCTTCTACAAAGAATAGACCCCAGACTGGACAAATAGAGTACATTCTGTGATGCTATAAGGGGAACACTCCTGTGGGAGCATCTAATGCTTACAGCAGTTTGTAAGAACGACAAAGGTCTTATTGGATGCTGGCACTCACTTTATTGTGAAATCTTTTGTAAACCTGTGCAAGCCTCTCTCTGTTTACTCAATAGAGATGACAGGTTTAAAGTTTGTTTTATAAAATTTACTTGTTGCACTTGTTCTTTAGGGGTAACAATTACAGAATCACTTTCGGCTAATTCATACCTAGCACACATAAATATCATGTAAATGCAACTTCCAAGGCAAGTTAAACCTGTGCTTGTGCAGATGCATGTGCTTATTCAATCATATATTGTACTTAAATAGAGCTTTATGGTTTCCCAATGTGTGCAAGCTCACTTGTTCTTTGAGGAAGCCAGGAAGGTTGGTGTTAACCTGCCCAAGGTTGTCTACTAAGTAAAGGGAAGAGCAAGGCTTTAAATTCCAGCCTTAACACAAACAGGTCAGCTCTCATTTTATAGTTTCACATTAACACTTGAATAAGATGACCCTTTTCTCCAGGGTTCCCAGTCTTTGACATGTTCTTGAACTTGTCCTAACATTCTACAGACACGGTCCCAAGCCTACCTATCCATCCAACCATGCACCTCATATGGTCCACACGGAAAGAAAGAAATCTGGCTAACAAAGTGTGAGAGAAACTTGATTATGTCCCTCACAATTGAAACTATGCTTTGGCTCTCATAATTAGAGAGAGGGAGCCATCTGAACCAAAGAGTTATCTAGATCAAATATCTGAAGGAGACTTTAAATAAGACTTAATAAAACAACAAAAGGAGTTAATCAGGAATGAGAATGATCTATAGCTCACCATATAGTCAGCATAAGTACACAACACACTATGAGTAATATAGAGTGTTTCTTGTGCCAACTTTCAATGTGTCTTCACTAAAACTAATTTAGGATGGGTGTCCTTGTTCTACTACAGTTTAGATATCTTTTATCCTTTTTAATTTTTTTTTTCTGTAGTCAAGATTCTACTAATCTACTTCTTTCTAGAAAAAAAAAGTGCACTTTGTTTTCCTTTTCTCACACACACAATACTCTGACTTGGACATGTGGGCTTTTCCCTGCACCAACCAATTCTCTGATGCCAGCTGGGTATCCCATAATTCAATTCAATTCTGACACTAACTGGAGTTAGGATGGACCCCATAGATTAAGGGCTCAGTCTCATAAGATTGCCCTTCCACTTTTGACACTAATTGCAAATAGTAGGTCTCTGGGTTATCCACAACTTCTGTCTGGCTTGTCTAGAAATTGGAGGTTCCCATGACCCCTTCATCAGGTTCAATAATGTGCTAGATTGACTCACAGAACCCAGAAAAACAGCTTATTTCCTATGGCTGATTTATAATAAGGATATTGCCAAGGATACAAATTAACAGCTAGATAAAGAGATACACAGGGAGAGATCTGGAAGTGTTGAAGATCTGAGTTCAGAAGCTTCTATCCTCTTGGCGTTAGGGCACATAGATGCATTCGCCAACCTGGAAACATTCTGTATCCCATACTTCTGAGATTTTTATGGAGGCTTCATCACATAGGCATGATCTATGATTAACTTTCTGGAGGATGGGGAGGTGGGGATGAAACTCCAAGTTTCTAATCATGGCTTGGTCTTTCTGGTGTCCAGCTGCCATCCTGAAACTCTCTAGGAGCCCACCCAGAGTCACCTCATTAGAACAAAAGACACTTCTATCACCCAGGAAATGCCAAGGGATTTAGGAACTCTGTGTCAAGAACCGGGCCAAAGACCAAACATTAAGACAAAAGATGTTCCTAATGTTCTTATCATTTAGGAAATTACAAGGGTTTAGGAACTCTGCTGGGGATGGGGGCAAGGCCAATGTATTTTTTCTATTATTTCACAGTGCCCTATCATCCCTCTTAAAAAGTTGTTACCTTATGTCACCAATTCTCCATCTCTGTTTAAAACTGTTCAAAAGTGTAGGTTTTAAGATGGAGACTTACAAATTATTCTGCTGAAGATTTTGCTGACTACCTACCTTTCTTACTATCTGCCTGGAAACCAGCTAGTCTCTGTTTCCTGCCCTAGGCTCTTGGTCACCTCTGAGCTCTATCTCAAAGTATAATAGAAAAGAGGTATTTTTTTTAAACACCTACAACACTTGGTATTCCTAGGTGGTCTCCCATCCAAGTACTAACCAGTCCCAACCCTGCTTAGCTTCTGAGATCAGACAAGATCAGGCATGTTTGGGGTGGCATGGCCATAGACAGGAAAGATTTTTATAGTCTTTTCAATGTTAGGAGGTTCGTCCAGATAGGGCCCAAGCTGTAAAAGGCTTTCTCTAGCATCTAGTTCTGAATGTCTTAGTCTTTCCTTTGCACTCTCTACTGGGGCCCTTCTTGCTGAAATGGAGAGAGGGTCTGTTTACTCTCTGGCCCTGAATCTCATATATGACATCCAATTCCTCTTTTATTCCCCGTCTGGACCAAAATTGGATTAGAGAGTGGGAAATCCATGAATTTCATGTCATGAGCTCACAAGGAATCTCTCTAGGCAAGACTCCATTGGTGACTGTTGCATATGGTAATTTACATTTCTGTTTTTTTGGTCAGCTGAGACTTGCAGAAGGAAGTGAGTTTTGAGGAACTGACAGGAGAAGTGAGGCTTTGCTCTATGTGGGAGAAGTCCCATCACATTCACATCAAATAGCCGAGAAAATGCTGAGACATAGTGGCCAGAATCAGGAATTATAAATTTGAGAACTGCGTGGAGCACAAATCAAACAGATAATTCTAAATTATCTCACTTCTTTTTTATTTTCTAATAATTCTAAATTATATCTAACCCTACAACTCTAAAAATATCACTAAAGTATGATTATTTGTGTTTTGCTTTATTTCTTCATTGGCTTTTTATAGACAAAGAAAACTCCCACATCAGACCACTTGATTAATTATTTGTAGCCAGAATTTTTTTTAATTTAATTTTATTAGTTTCAAGTATTATGGTACATTGGTTAGATATTTATATAGTTTAAAAAATGATCCCCCTAATTGCACCTTCTCTCCTCTGATTTTCTACCTAGCCAACATATTAATGCTAACTACATTCCCTATGCTGTGCTCCCCTTCCCCGTGACCATCTATCAACTACTAATTTGTACTTCTTTAACCCTTCGCCCCATCCTCCCAACCTCCCAATCCCCCTCCCCTCTGTCTTTCACCAAATTGTCCACTATATTTGTGAGTCTGTTTTTGATTAGTTTGTTCTTTTTGTTCTTTAGATTTGCATGTAAGTGAAATCATATGGCATTTAGCTTTCTCTGGCTGAGTAATATTCCATTGCATATACGAACCATAACTTCTTTATCCAATTGTCTATTGATGGACATTTAGATTGCTTCCATATCTTGGCTATTGTAAATTGAGGTGTATAGATCTTTACAAATTATTGTGGGCGGTTTTTTGTTTTGTTTTGTTTTGTTTTGTTTTGTTTTGTTTTGGATAAATACCCAGAAATGCAATTGCTGGGTCAAAAGGTATATCCATTTTTTAATTTTTTGAGAAACCTTCAGACTATTTTCCATAGCAGCTGAACCAATTTGCAATCCCACCAACAATGTATGAGGGTTCCCTTTTCTCTGCCTATTCGCCAACATTTGTTCTTTGATTTATTGATAATAACCATTCTGACAGGTGCAAGGTGATATCTTCTTGTGGTTTTAATTTGCATTTCTCTGATGATTAGTGACCTTGAGCATCTTTTCATGTGTCTATTGGCCATTCTGTATTTCCTCTTTGGAAAAGTATCTGTTCAGGTCTTCTGCTCATTTTTTAATTGGATTGTTTTTTTTTTGTTATTGAGTAGCATGAGTTCTTGACATATTTTTAGATACCAACATCTTATCAGATGTATCTTCTCCCAATCAGTTAGTTGTCTTTTTGTTTTATTGACTATTTCCTTTGCTGCACAAAAAATTTTTAGCTCAATGTGGTCCCATTTGTTTATCTTTTCTTTTGTTTCCCTTGCCCAGAGAGATATATCTGAAAAGAAATTACTGTTAGCAATATCAGAGAGTTTAGTGCCTATGTTTTCTTCTGGAAGTTTTATGGTTTCGGGCCTTACATTTAAGTCTTTAATCTATTTTGAGTCTATTTATGTATACCGTGTAAGTAGGTGGTCCAGTTTTTTCTTTTCTTTTCTTTCTTTTTTCTTTTTCTTTCTTTTTCTTTTTTTCTTTTTTTTTTTCTTTTTTTTTTTTTTTTTTTGCTTGCATACATCTGTCCAATTTTGTGGCCAGAAAATTTCTAAGAAGGAAGGATCTTCTGTTTAGGATGATAAAAAAAAAGTTCTGAAACAGATAGTGATGGTGATTGCATAGCACTGTGAATATACTTAATGCCAATGAATTGTATGCTTAAACGTGACAAAAAAGCTAAGATTTTATATGTATATTTTACAACAATTTTAAAAATTTCTTAAAAAGGTAGAATGCCAAGGCAAGTTACAGATCATCAAACTCTCTTTGAGCATCTATAAGCCTTAGGAGACGGACACAACTTAGTATAACAGAGAGTCTGGACTTTGGAGCTGCACTGATCTGGGTTCCCAGAGAGATTTTGTCCTTACTAGCTGTGTGACCTTGAGCAAGCTACTCAGCCTCCTTGGGTCTGAGTTTCTTATAGTTAAGAAAGAGATATTAACTACCCAGTAGGATTTGTGCTAGGATTAAATAAAAATAATGTAAGTGTGGCATTTAGAATATAACAAATTAGTTACTCTTAATCCCTGGAGCTTTTGAAAACTATCCATGCTCACACTCTACTCCAGCTGGACACCCACCACAGTTGGAAGGACCTGAAAAGTGATAACTCTTATAGTTTAAAGCAGGCATTTCCACCAAGTATTAGTTCAAAGCTCCTTTCTTAATTTAGTCCATCAGTGTTTTTGATGCTTCTCACCATTATCTGCATTTCATTTATCCTGATAAAATAAAAGCTTGCTGTCTCTTCACACCTGTTGACACTTAACACAACAGCCTTTTATTTTACTGCTATGGTTGGGTTTTCAGATTTAATTGTTATAAAATCATCTCTTTGCCAGTTTGGTGATAAAATCATAGAGGTGAGAAAAGAAGGCAGCATTTATTAATCAATAGAAGCAGGATAAATTCCAAGGCCCTGCCTGGGTTTAACCACAGTGAACCTCACTCAGAATACCTTGGAGTCTCAGTACTTTTGAGTCACCTATTTCCCTTTTGTTACTCATGAATGCAAAGGGTATGTCCACTTCCACCATATCTTTCTTTGCGACTTAGAAAAACTTCCAGATTTTTAAAAAGCATTCCTCCCTAAGGATAACAATTTATATTTTTTCCCATACAGAATGACCAAATTCTCAAAGAATTTGCACTCTTTGAGAGTTATTAATTCATTCTTTTAGAAATCTTGTAGGTTAGGAGAAATAGTAATAATCAGTTATCAGATGGTATCTAGAGAGAAGAGAGACTGCCTAGAATGAAAGTGTGATCTACTGATTTAACAGATATTTACTGAGTGTGGTTCTGAGGGCTTTGCTTTTCTTAACTCCTGTGATCCTCACAATAACAACATCAATCTAATTTTATAGATATGGAAATGCAGTCCAGAGAGGTTAAGTCACTGCATTTGGTGGCACAGGGAGCAGGTGGCAGATCCTGGGGCTCATGTACTTGTTACTGTCCAGTGTTACTACCCGCTCGGTGTTACTGTGCCCAGCTAGGAATACCAGGGAGACAGCTGGAAAGACCCCACTTTTATCTGCAGAAATGCACTGAATCATAGCTGTTACAAAAAAAGAGACTGTCCTCATCTCCTGCTCACATGTCCCAGAAAGAAAATCTCAATCAGTGTTTAATATACCTAAATAATGGGACTTCTGACTAAGTCACTCTAAAGAATGAGATTCCAGTAAAGGGTATGCAAAACAGAAATTTTGACATAAGGAGGTAAAATGATTTTATCCCAATGATCCTGTTCCCAAGGCTGAAGGAAAGTGGAGGAAAAGAGAATGTGACTATATTTAATAGAGTTTCTAGAAAGCAGTATCTGGTTACTGTAAGGCCAGTGCTCCCGGAAAAGGCCCCAAGGACGTCAGGTCCCCGCCCCAAGGACGTCAGGTCCCTCCCCTAGCTCCCGCCTGCTAACCACCTGATGCCCATGGACCAATCCGCGGGTGCCAGGACTAAACTTGTGGCGCCAAACCGCTGCACCGATGAAAGAGCCGCACGCTATGCTTTTGTCTTTTTTGAATCTTCCCCTTCTTGGGCTCGACCCTTAAAACCCTGCCCTGACCCCGCCCGGGTGCGACTTCTCTGGCCCCTTTTCTCGGGACCAGAGAACCTCGCTGGGCCGGGACCCCTTGCCTTTCAATAAAGGACGCCTGTTAATCATGAGCCAGACTCTGTCTGTTGAGCGGCGAACCTTACAGTTACCATTTCCTCTAGTTGTCCCGGTAAATGAATTCCTGTATGAAGGAGAAAGAGGGAAGGTCATCAAATACAAATAACTTCAAACTTGACACCCAAAGCAAGCCTGGCAAATAACTCCATGCCAAAAACTGAGAGATGCTCTTGGAGAGGAGCGCAGCTGAGCAGTCCACAGGGGTTGCCAGAGTGAGCCAATAGAAATGCAGGGTGTCCAGTGAAACTTGTATTTCAGATAAACAATGAATAATGGGGTTTTTTCCCCATTGTTTATTAATTCAAGTTTAACTGCAAGTCCCATATTTTATCTGGCAATTCTACTCTCAACACAAAAGCATACGTCGTATCGTCTCCCCTAGATTCATTAGCCTTCCTGCCTCGTTGTACCCCAAAGGGCTGAACTTTCCCTAAAGAGAAAAATTGTACATAAAATGATGTAGGGAATTTAAACGTATCTTATACAAATCAAATCAGAGTACCAGGGTGTCAAGTGGATTTTATTATTGCTGTTGTCTTTCCCAAGTGAAAGAAACAGAAGTTGTGTAAAACTACCCTCCTGAGAGTAAAGAAATGGGTTCTAGTCCAGTGCCTGGTCTAACCATTCCATTAGCCCCACGCCACCCTCCAGTTCCCCCCACCTCCACCCCACTAAATCCTGGAAAACAGAGTTTCTTCCACTTGGCAGTAGGTACCCACTTAGTGGTGGAAAAAGAGAGGTAGACATGGGAGAATTTGTGTATGTTTCTGTGACTTGCATGTTAAGAACAAACTATAGTTTGAGATTTTAAAATGTACATTTATTTAATTAACATAAGTCGATATTTTAGCAATTATATTCATAATGTTTTTGCCTGTTGTTTCAGTTAAAAATAAAAAATTACACATATGAAGAGAGAGCTAAAGATAAACCCAGGTCTGCCATACAGTAATTAGTTCCTAAAGTCTGATTTTTTTCTGAGCATCAGATTCTTCACATGGGACACTCAGAGCTGGTATAAAGAGCTCTAAGGTCTCCCCTGTTCTAGAATTCTGACAGGACAATTCCTCAATGGGCTTTTGTAGGCTGCAGAAATTTCAAAACTCAGAAAAGGAAATTAATGTTACTACTTAGCTAGTTTTAGGTGGATGACAGAATCCCTCAGCTTTACTACTGAATAATCACCATAAACTGAAAAGACTAAACCTTAGCCTCTGCCCTCCTCTTGCAAAATTCATATTAAATAATACCTGCATTCATTCTCCTGCACTAGCAAAACTTGGCAAAGGAGCAATTGTCCAAACGTAATTGCCTCAGGACCTTGCTCACCAGCCTCCTTTTGAAAGAAAATGAACCCTTTTAAGTCAGGACACAAAAAATCATACTTTGAGTGGAAAAGGGAAAATAAACTATAATCACAAACTTTCCTTTCTTAACTGTCTAAGCAGGTTCAGAGAATTCTGAAATTATTTCTTTTTGGGCCATTTCCCAGGTCCGGAAAGACTTCTACACAATCACTGTGCTTACTTGCTTACTATAAGTAATCACAGTGTTCCCAGACTGCCATCAAAAAGGCACTTAGATCTCCAACCTGTGATTGTCGATTGGGCGAGCAATAATTCTTCTCTTACCCACATTTTTATTTTGTACCTCGATTATTTAACTCTAAATATCAACAATATCCATTAGTAGATGGCTAAACGTAGTAGAAATCCTATAACTCCTTTTTACTTTGTACTATAAGTGGGAGAAAACATCATGGCTATTTAAATATAAGCATAGCCAAATACAGTTGAATTGTATACACAAAATTCTAGAAAATTCAAACTTAAAACTTTTGTCTCAAAATTCCAAACCTTGAAAAAGTGTATTTTAATAGCATTTTAAAAAGCTATTGAATTGCAAATGAAATGTTTGACCTTAAAGTATCCCTTTCCTTTAATAATCTGAAGTACTCAATGATATGCTGCACTCTACTGGTCTCTCATGACAATAAAAGTTATGGGTGGGAAAAAAAAGTGACCTTTGGATTATTCTAGCTTCATCAGTGCTCAAAATGAAGGGGAAGAACTCTCTCTATTTTCCTTTTCTTTTCTTCAATTTTTTTGAGTCTATTTTCCTTTTCAACTGATATAAATAACGAAGATAAATTAGTTTCCAAAGCAAATCTGAGGTAGCTCTCTATCCAGTTTTAAATTCACTAGATAATTACCAACTCTCCCATATTCTTTTTCAACTGTCAGTGTTTAACATCTGTCTTGGAATAAAAACATTGTTAAAAAGAGATAAGCTCAGGTCTCTTTTCTGGATCTCTGGGAGGGAGATCCTGCTTTCTTTCACCTGTGGGGCTAAGCTTATGTGACCACTGCCGAAGTCCTATCCCTGCCAGTGTGCTAAGGGGCACCTCTGAATGTGCTGACCAGCACCTTGAAGCAGAGGTGCCAGACTGCTGCAGAGGGCCCTGTGCCATGCCTGCTGACAGTCTTCCACAACCACTGCCTAAGTTTGAGGGGGCGGGGCAGTAGGGTACACAAGAGTTGATGAGGCCACTCTAAAAGATACTCTAGAGTGCTGAGAGTCAGTCCTGGATTTTCTCTATGCAGTGCAGAGTTCAGCTCTTTGCTTCCCAGGCCAGAAAAATCAGGAAAATGATTGTCCTTTTGGTTCACTCAATGCAGCCACCTTTCAACACCTCTCCTGAATCCTGGGTCTTCCCAAAATCTTCCTTGGCTAATCCTCAGGGAAATCTGCCTCACAGTTTAGAACTCTTCCATGACTTAATCTTAACTCCTCCCTTCCTCCTACCGTCTCTTCCTTCCATTTTCCCTTTCCTTAACCCTTCCTCACAACTTCCTTCCTTCCCTGCTTTCCTTCCTGAACTTTTTTGTTTCTCTTTCTCTTTCTGCCCTTTCTAAAATTCCCATGTCAGAGCTACTTCCCAGGCCTGGGGCCTGTCAGAGACTCTTACCTGGTTTCTACAGCATTACTATCTAATAGAAATGTAATGTGAGACACATGTGTAATTTTACATTGTCTAGTAGCCACACTTTAAAAAAGGTATAAAGAAATGGGTGAGATTGATAATTACCTGCCAACGTTCATTTTCCCCTTTTAATTTAATAATAGAACCTCAATGTTAAAGTATCATTTCTCAGCCTCCCCTGCAATTCATCATGGCCATGTAACCAAGTTCAGGCCAATGGGATGTAAGTGACGGTATCCAGTACCACTAAGATGTCTACTTATGGAGAAAAAACATATTTTCTGTTAACTCTACCCATGTTTAACGTCGGACCTGAGATTTTAAAAAGTCTTTAAAAAGCTAAAGTGAGCACAGTTCTCACCTTTGGAGCTCTGAAAGAGAGAAGAGCATTCTTGGCCTTCTTTCATCTGTTGAAATAAGCCTTGTAATGCCATCATGGAGCTAACATAGCCCTGGGCTGCTGACCGCTGGATGCCTATATGAGAGAGAAATAAATTTCTGCCTTATGTAAGTTATTGAAATTGTGAGCTTTTTCTGAACTCAGTCTTAACTAACGCATTTTCATAAGATGAATTTTGTCTACAATAAAATCAATTACAAACAAAAAGCAGGAAAACTGGGAAAATGCTTTGTAGCAATGTCCCCACTAATATCTTACCTTACCATGGTCTGTCTTCCAGAAATATTCTAAGTGTCTACATGCACAAACACTTTTTTGACTCACTGAATAACCCTGAAGAAGGAGCCCTCTATAGATAGTTACCAACCTCATTGAGAAAGAAACAGACTTACTTGAAACTACCTACTGCCATGTGCTCCAATAGGTAACAAAATGTTAGGTTGCATAGACTAGAGGTTCAGACTATATTTCACTTTAACATTTAAAGATGAAAAATAAAAATGTTATTTTCCTGCTCACAAGGGCCAAGTGGAGCATCATGATGCACAGAGCTGCCTGCTGTCTCATTCATAATGAAAAGGGTTCCCTAATATTTTAGAACATGTGCCTTTGAAAGGAAAAGTGCTTTAAAGGCAATTCAAACCAAATAAAAAGAAAAGTAGGGTGCAGCAAGCAAAGCCATGTGAAATATAATCCTGAGAGAACCCTAAGTCACCTGAACAATGAACTTTTGCAATCAGAAACCCTCCTCTTGTGAAAAAGGCTGCACCCAAATTTCACTTCCCATGAGACCAATGGCTTCTTCTCCTGGCAAGAAAACAGCAGGCATTGGCAGGCATTGGTTGGCAGGTGGTGTCTATTAAGATACCCACCTTACACACCTGAAGAAAAAATTACTAAAATTCAAAAAATACATTTACTTCAGGGTATTTCCAGACAAGGTGACAGAGCAGAAAAATACTGTGCTCAATTTCTCCCATGACCACATCAAAATTACAACTAAACGTACAGGATAACCATCATTAAGAACCACCTGAAGACTAGTTGGACAGAAGTCCTATAACTAAGGAATATAGCAGGAGCCACATCAAGACTAGGAGGGACAAAGACACAAAACAAGCAGGCCCTTCACCCCTTCTGTGGCAGTTAAGAAATGGGCATGACATCTTGGCTGCATTGGTCTCCCATGAGGAGTGAGAAGTCCAAGCCCCAGCAACAGGCTCCCCAGATCAGGGTTCTAGAGCCAGGAAGAGAAGTCCCCATAACTTCTGGTTGTGAAAAGCCATGGAGACTGTGGCTGAGTGAGGCAGAGCACTGCTGGAGTCCCAGGCATACTTCTTAAAGGGTCCATGCAGGGACTTACTCACCGATGGACTCACTCTCTCTGAGCTCTAGCACTGGGGCAACAGCTCAAAAGCACCAGGAACATATGGGAAGGAAATAAATTGTCTAGGTCCAGGGCAAGGGCTTGAGGGGCAGCTTTCTCTCAGACAGACATGCTGGCAGATGCCATTGTTCCTTTATTGAGCCTTCCCACCACCCAGTTCACAGGCACAGGTTGGCATAAAGTCTAAGTCTCCATAGTCTGGCTAACACAGCTTGCCCTGCCCTGGTGATTTCCTAAGACCACACCATACTCAATGCGTGGGCCCACTCAAGACACTTCCGGCTGCTTTTCCATACAGATGGCCTGTCTTGGCTCATGCTGCAAACTTTTCCAAAGTCTCTTAAAGCTTCACAAACCCTAAACAAGCAACATCTGGCTTCAGAGTGCCCTGTACATTTGCTAAGCAGCCCCAAGCCTGGCCTCAGTTCACAGCTTAGCCTGTCCCAAGTGACTCTAAGCCCAGCACAAGAGGCAACCATCTACAAATCACTTTGTAGCTCACACTCAGTGGCCCTGGGCTGAGCACAAATAGCAGCTGATCTTGACTTGCACCAGAGATCCCACTAACAGGCCCCAAAACCAACGTACCTTTTGGTTAGTTTCAGACCACACCAGAGCACCACCCAACCACCTCCACAAATGACACACCAAAAGAGTAGACTTAGCAGGCAACATTGAGTCCCATTAAAGCAAATCCCATTTAGTGGAGTCAGCCTCCATACTACACCTTATCTCCTGTAGTCATGGATAGTCTCCATTCAGTCAGCTTTATGGTCAATCCCATCCACTGAAGTGCCAATAGCCATCAAGTCTCAACTACAACAAAAAAGCACACACAACTCACACAAGGAATAAATCTGGAACACTCAGCTCAGGTATCAGAGAGAATGTGTCACTAAGCCTCACAGGACACTTACTACATAAAGCCACTCAGCCAAGACCAGGAGATATAGTAATTCTATATAATAAATAGATAGAACCACAGAGAGGTAGCCAAAATGAAGCGACAGGAAAAACATACCCCAAATGGGGGGAAGAACAAAACTTTAGAAAAAGAACAAAGCAAAATGGAGACAATTTACAGATGCAGGTTTCAAAACACTGCTTGTAAGGATGCTCAATGATCTCAGGGAGAACTTCAACAAAGAGATAAGAAACAAAAAAAATGAAGATAGAAAACATTTTTTAAAAGTCGAAAATAAAGAATACAATAACTAAAATAAAGAATACATTAGAGGGAATCAACAGTAGATTAGATGAAACAGAGGCTCAAATCGGCAATTTGGAAGGTAAGGCAGTAGAAAACATCCAACTAAAACAGTAAAAAGAAAAAAGAATCCAAAAGAATGAAGCTAGTTTAAGGGGTCTCTGGGATAACATGAAGCATACCAATATTCGCATCGTAGGCGTGCCAGCAGGATACCATGGCTACCAAGGTGTTGTATGGAGGCTGACCCTACTGAATGCAATTTGCTTTAGTGGGACTCAAGGAGAAGAGGAAAGCTAGGAATTGAAAACCTGTTTGAAGAAATAATGACAGAAAACTATCCTAACTTGGCAAAGGAATTAGACATACGAACCCAGGAAGTGGAGAGAATACCAAACAAGATGAACGCAATGAGGCCCACACCAAGACACATCGTAATTAAAATGCCGAAGATTAAAGACAAAGAGAAAATCTTAAAAGCAGCAAGAAAAGAACAGTTAGTTACCTACAAGGGAGTTCTCATAAGACAGTCAGCTGATTTTCAACAGAAACTTTGCAGGCCAGGGATTGGCATGATATATTCGAAGTGCTGAAAAGCGAGGACCTACAAACAAGATTACTCTACCCAGCAAAGTTATCATTAAAAATCACAGGATGGATAAAGAGCTTCCCTGACAAATTGTTCATCACCACCAAACCAATATTACAAAAAATGTTAAAAGGAATTCTTTAAGAAAAAGAAAGAAAAAGATTAAAGACTGAATAATAAGTAGTTTAATTTTTTGAGAAATTATCATATTATTTTTCATATTGGCAATCATTTTAGTTCCCACCGGTGCCACATTCATGCCTTCCAATTTCTCCACATAGCCAGCCCTTGTTATTTTTCATTTTGTTTTGTTTTTTATAATAGTCATTCTAATGGATGTGAAGTAATATCTCATTGTGGTTTTGATTTGTTTTTTCCATAAAGATTTTTCTGGTGCAAAAAGAAAAGATAATCATAAACAAGACTCCCTCACAACTCTGGCTTTGCAGTGCATTCTGCTTTTGAACTTGGCCATGTAAGGCTGTGATACCTGGCACTTCAGCAGGTATCTTGATACCATAAGTCTTCTTCTAAGCTGAAGACAAAAGCCAACAAGTGATTTTTCATGATTCAGGATAATGGAATGAATGATGGAAAGAGCCTGGGTGCCCAATGGCATTACTTAATTGTTGAACCAACCCTGGAACTTCCTACCTCTAACTTTGTGTTATGTAAAATAACTAGTTCTTTAATTAAGGTTGATGATAGTTGAGTATTTTATTTGCTAACTAAAAACACTCTAAAAGATACAACTTAAATATATATATATAGTAGCTAAATCCATCTTAGTTTCTTAGATGGGAACCAGTTTCCCATCTAATGCAGAAATTCCTCCTAGAACTTCTATGACAGGAGGTAGTGCTTGAACCAACTGTTTAAACACTTTCAGGGACAGAAAATTCACTGTTTTCTGGCCATTTACTGGCTTCCTCTAGTTGTTACAGAGGGGTTACAAAATACACCTCTTTACTACTTTTGCCCTTGGGTCTCTTGCAATAGTGCACAAGTTATTCCTTTCTCCACATTCCAAATACCTGAAAGTGACCAACAAGCATCTGAAAATGGCTTATATATATTCCTTTTGTATTAATGATAAGGACTTCCATTCTTAGTTTCTTTAACTATTTCTTCTAGAACACTATTTTTAAATATTTTCATATTCTTGTCACCGTTCAGTTTATACCAGCTTCTTTTTTCTTTTCTTTTCTTTTTCTTTTCTTTTCTTTTCTTTTCTTTTCTTTTCTTTCTTTTCTTTTCTTTTCTTTTCTTTTCTTTTCCTTTCCTTTCCTTTCCTTTCCTTTCCTTTCCTTTCCTTTCCTTTCCTTTCCTTTCCTTCCCTTCCCTTCTCTTCTCTCTCTTCCTTCCTCCCCCTCCTCCCTCCCTCCCTCCCTCCCTCCCTCTCTCTCTTCTCTCTCTCTCTCTCTTTCTTTCTTTCTTTCTTTCTTTCTTTCTTTCTTTCTTTCTTTCTTTCTTTCTTTCTTTCTCTCTCCCTTCCTTCCTCCCTTCCCCCCTCTTTCCTTTTTAATATCTATAAATAAACACAACCCCTAGGTAAGCCCCACTAGGACATGGTGAACTGGAATCACTTAGCTTAATCCAGGAATGTCATCAAATATCTAAATCATGCTTTTAAGTCTGCAATTAAGCCAGTTCTTTCTTCTTCTGTATGAAAATAGATATTTTTTAACCTAAATGCAATTTTTCTAGTGAAAATTCATCTTATAGTTTTAATTCATATTCTAGCCCCTGAAATCTTTGTGAATTTTATTCTGTTATTCATTATATAAGCCATCCCTCCCAGGTTTTTGACACCAATTTATTAGATAAGGTTGTCTGATAGCTCTTCATTAAAATAAAATTTAAAACATGATCCCTAAGAAACATCATTGGAAACTAATCTCCATTTTGATACTAATAATAGTTAATACTCTTTAGGTACTATTTATTGTTCGAACAGCTTAAATATAGAGTGTCATTGGCCAAACATAATTAATGCTGAACAATAAATCCCATTTAAAAACAAAACTATTTAACACAGAAAAAGTGTACTAAATATTGAAAATAATGTTGTTTGGGAGTTAATCATAAAAAATAAAACCAAAATTTTCAAAAGAATTCATTTTACCTCAAAGTTAAAATTTCAGTTATGACTGTAATCATGCATCAGTTCTGAGTATTGAAAAGATCTCGGAAGCTAAGCAGAGTCAAGCCTGGTTAGTACTTGGATGGGAGACCACCTAGGAAGACCACGTGCTATAGGCATAAAAAAGAAAAAATTAGGGATTGTAACCTGACAAGGTCCTTGCAATCTATGAGGTCAACCACAGGTTGCCTTGCCAAAAAAAAAAAAAAAAAAAAAAAAAAAAAAAATTCTGGATCCAACTCATTCAGGTTAAAATTCACTTACTTGACCTAAGGCGACAATTTTCTCATTAGTAAAATGGGTTAGTAAGAATATTTACTGTATACATTTTTAACAAGTATTAAATGAGTTCATATGGGTAAAGCACATAAAACAGCATATGGCATATAGTAAGCATTCAATAATAGAATGCCTATTTTTATTATTGTATTATACAAGAAAAGCAGCTAAACTGTATCCCCCAGAATCCATGTTCAAATCCTAACTCCCAATATTTCAAATTGTGACTGTATTTGGAGATAATGCTTCCTGTATGAGAAAAAGAGGTCATTGGGGTGGGCTCTAATTCAAAACGACTGGTGTTGTTCTAGAAAGAGGATTTAAAGACACAGACACACATAGAGAAAAAACCATGTGAAGTCACAGGGAGGAGATAAACATCTACAGTCAGAGGAGAGAGACCTCAAAAGAAACCAACCCTGGTGACACCTTGATCATGGACTCCCCAGCCTCCGGAACTGAGATTAAAAAAAAAAAAAAAAAAATCTCTGTTGCGATCAGTTTATTTTCTTTTCACCCTTGTAGCTGAGGTTTCACACAGTGATTATTGGAATACAGAGTACCCTGGTATTACCAGCCGTATTTCTGTATCTACAAGGATATCATGAGAGATTTCTGGCAAATGTCTTCTAAAATGTCATTTCTGACTACAATATTTTCTTGCTTCTCCAGGCTACAAAATGGAAATAAGTTTGGATTAGGTGAGCTCAAATTTCAGGGAACTCAGGAGAATACCTAGCAATCACTACTTTCTTTAATAAATACACACAAAGCCCCTTTAATCATCCATTCTGGTGTTTCACTGAAGCTCAACATTAAATTCAACCAATGCACAGATCCATAAGTCATCTTTTTCTGTTGTGTTAGAAAATCTGGAATTCAGTCTATGCATCTCTCTGTTCCCTGATTCTTCTTATTCAGATAGACCTGTGATCACATCTGCAAATTCTTTTGGGACTCTGTCATTTATCTAAGTGAACAGCCTTAGATAATGCTCTCATTTTAAACAGTTAGATGCTCTCTTTGCATTTGTGTTGGATTGAATATCATTCTGCATTAGAGAGAAAACAAAAGCTTTATCATTTGTGCAGTTTTATTATATACATTGCACTTTTAAAATTTACATTGATCATTTTTCTTTTCGCTTTTCCTGGTTTTGTCAGACCAAAATTTTATTCACTGTCACAAATATCCTTTAAACTGCAAAAATCTCATTAAGAGATATCGGTTTAACTCAAGATATACTATCCAATGTTAACTATAAGATCTATTGATATGACATAATAATTTGTATTAAAAATATATTTAAGAGTTCCAAATATTCTCTATTTTTTCCTACTCCTTTAAGTCTTGAACTAACAGTCTGTCTTGTACTACAAACAACATATTTAAAAGTAAATATCAGAAGTAATGCATATATACCATGTTCTAAATCACGCTGTGTTGTTCTCCAATAAATGATGCCAGCTTGGGAAGGTACATACTTCTTTCCTTCCATGCTACCTGCACAGTGAACATGTTTCATGCTGGTATTACCTTGACCCCATTCATTGGTTCATGTGTTAGATGACCTAGATGCCAGAGAAGGGTTGCAAAATCATACACATTGGCCTCCTCCAAGACTGAGCCAACTGAAAACCTGCACTGCCCACCTGAGCCCCAACTCCTTGGGAGGTATAGTCCTGCCACATGATACTGATGCCAGTGTGAGCTCCTGTGGGAGGGGCTCCTACTACCTCCAAAGCTGGTCAACGCTTGCTCTAATGCCGAAGGGCATGGCAGGACCTTCTTAAGAAGTCTGCAGAAATAACCCAAGAAACCCACTTGCTCCCAGATGAAAGAAGTTGTTGCATGCTCATCAGTAAATTTTCACATTTGGCTATGGTGCCTCAGGCTATTGAAGGAAAGGGGGAGTAAGGAGAAGGCTAATAGGAGAGACCCCTCCCCATCCCTCCTTCAACTTGAGCAAATTGATTGCTTTTTTTATATACCTGGCTTCTTTATAAGATTTTGTTTCAACAAAACTTTCAAGATGATTTGTAGTAATAAGTATTTCTGGAGGCTACTCACATCTGCTCCTCACTTAAAGTTGCCAGGTTTAGCAAATAAAAATAATATCCAATTAATTTTGAATTTCAAATAAACAACAACAACAAAAATTAGTATAAGTATGTCCCAAATATTGCATGAGATATACTTATACTAAGAAAATGAGTTGTTTATCTGAACTTCAAATTTATCTATGCCCTGTATTTTATCTGGCAGTCCTCTCCAACTTCCAATGACCAACAGTCCTTTCGACCACACCAGAGCCTGATAAAAGTGGCAGACTGATCACCTCAAAGTGGTCATTTGATTCATTAAAATGATATGTATAATAAAAAAAATTTAAAACAATCATGAAATATTTGGAGAGTAGAAAAAATAAAGAGAGACTATAATGAGGTGAGCACCAGAATCACACAGATTTGGCTGTATCCAAATCTTTTAAACTCTTGGACACTCAGTTTCCTTATCTTTAAAATATAAGTTATAGTATGGATGCTAATGTCCTGAATTGATTGCAAGGAATAAACACGGTATGTTTAAAGGTTTTGTAAATTTAAAATATCATAGAAATCTATGCAATTGTATTTATTAAGTGCACGGAGCAAAATGTAGCATAAGAAAACTAGTTTAACACCAATAAACAGCTGGCTTTTAATATTTGTTTGTGGTCCTCAGACAACTTGAAACAAAAATTACTGCCGTGCAGAGATCATGGATAATCCTTATGGAAAAGAAAGTGTGACTGCCTTCCACAGGGCACTAAGGTTTCTTTAAGAATGTTCATGGAGTTTGAGGTCAGCCTAGTGGGCACTGGGTACATACCCAGTGTGTATTGTGCGATGCTTCTCAAGGTGGCTCCTGAGCTGCCTTGCCTAGATAACCACACAAAAATGACAAGGTCTATAGTATGGTTAATAACAGTATGGTTAATAACATTGTGCAATTTTGATTTCCTGGTTTTGATAATATGCTATGGTTATGTAAGATGTTATCATTGGGGAAGCTGGGTGAAGGGTACACAGGAATTCAATGTACTAGTTTTGCAACTTTTTGTGAGTTTAAAATTAATTTTTTTAAAGTTTAAAAATAAGAATATCCAGACCCAATTGGTGCCCCAAATTAAAGGGAACCCGAACTACATCTGAAATGCAAAGGTGCTAAACCGTATGAGGACACTGGATTGTGCTATAGCAAAGACAGGCTGTATCAACATCCTTACAGGTGGCTCTGTTCTTGCCAAGAAAAAATGGTCAATATCTCCCATCAAATCACTATTTCATTCCTTTTCATTTCTGTCATTAGGAAAAATTACCAGGTACACTCATCCACCTTGAAGAATGAAAAAGGTATAATCATTTTTCTTACTTTCAGACAACAAAGTAGACAATCAGAAGTTTCTAGGCAACAGGAAACAATTCCAACTTCATTTTATTTAAGAGATGCCAAGACTTCTTGTGCCACTGGCACTGTGAGTGGAGGGCTTTTCTGCACATTAAGTCACTAATGCAAGATGCATTAGCCCTTAGCTTTAGAAGTTCCAGTTTCCTTGGCACCAAAGGGTTATGAATAATCCTTTCCTTTCCCCTCGACTGCTGGAGGCCTTTCAAAGTATTTCTTAGCCTTCACCCCTCCTGCCCTTTGAACTTGTCAAGGAGACTGCAAGATATCAGGTTGTATATTCCCTAGACTAGCTGCTGTGCTTCTGCAACTTTAGTGTATGCTGGAATTGCCTGGTAAAATACAAATTCTCAGGCCATGCACCCTGAAATTCTGACTCCAGAGACCTGGCTGGAACAACAATATTGACTGAACTCATACTGTGAAAATTACTGGCAGAGGGTACTTGCTTATAAAACATAAGGAAAATAGCTTATTATACATAAGGTTTCATTAAAAGATGATATGAGAATCAAAGGATTTGACATGAGCATTGAATCATTAAGAAATTAAAATGTGATCATCGTTCATCAGCTCGTATTTCTGACTTAATAGTCCCTTTGGTAATTAATAATTTAAGAATGAAAATTTAGATTTGTCCAGTTATTTTCACTTCTGAGACATGGTATCGATATTGTTATTTCAATCAGCCCAATTGAAACAAAATGAAACATAATTCCTTAGTGTTTCTTCTCCAATTGTAAGTACTTGCATCTAAAGTGTAAAGATTGATTTTCAAGTCTTAACAAGAAGAGTAAGAAATGGGTTGACACATAGACTTGCTTAGTTAATGGGTAAAGTTAACATGGGTAAAGTTAACTTCCTTAGAAAAGTTCGAGGAACAAGTTGCATTTTAAAGCTGGCTGTCTTCAAACAGACTTTTTCCATTACTTCAACCCAGTTCATATTTCCCTTCATGATCAGCATTTCTTTGAGCATCTCATTTACCTTTCAACTTGGCCCATTTATGTTTTTCAACCACAAGACTTTTGTCCTCAGCAGGACTTTGGATTCTAGGCACAGCAAAATTATACCAGTCTTTCACATACCTTGCATACAGTAACTGTTCAATAAATACTTGATGTATGAATCCATGAATAAATAAATGTTGATTAGTCATCAGTCAAAGTCATCAGTCATTAGTCAAACCACTAAATAAAACAGCTCTGAAGAGAAAGGAGTATGCTAGAAAGAGCATTGAATTTAGAGTCAGCAGACCTAATCCCTGCTTCCTCAACTTGTAGTATATTAGTGTGATCCAATAGAATTATACTGAAATTACTAATGCAAGCTATCTGTCTAATTTAAATGTTTTTAGTAGTTTATTTTTAAAAGTAAAAATAAACACATAAAATTAATAATATATTTTATTTAACCCAATGTGTCTAAAAGTATCATTTCTATATAATCTATATAAACTATTACTGAGATATTTTACTTTTTTTTTCATGTCCTTTTTAATCTGACATGTGTTTTACACTTACATCACATCTCAGTTTGGGCCAGCCACATTTCAAGTGCTTGAAAGCCATGTGTGGCTGGTGGCAATTATGGTAGAGAGTTGTGTTGGTTATAAACAAGCCTCAATTTCCTTATTGGGAAAATTGAAACAGTACTTCCTTCCTAGGGCTTCTGTGAGGATTCACGGAAACAATGGTGTGTGAAGATGTGCAGTGATTTATAACACAAAACTAATTTCTTGCTTACGTTATCCAACATTGAATAGAGCAGGGATTCTTAAAGTTTCTATTATGTCCTTGTACATTTTGGGGGTTACAACAAAGTAGGTCATATAACCACACCTAAACGTCAGCAGGAGTGAAAAATTGCAATCCTACCATGCATCTAAAGGGTGCAGAGCAAGAAATATTCAATGAACATCAAGAAGGATTTAATCAAAGGATATTTCAGAACAATTACTCTCATAATCATTTGTATTAACTTTCTGAAGAACTCAATTCTGTAGTCCATACGACCCTCGGAGGTACCATTTTAAACACAGTATTTTCTCCTAGTATATGTTGTGTAGGGAGCTAAGGGTGGGGAAACCACAACAGACATCTCAAAAGCACTAAGTTGCAAAGGTCTTAATACTGTGGTGCCTTTGCAAATGCTAATCCTACCTGGA
Organism: Eonycteris spelaea; assembly: GCA_003508835.1. Lineage (NCBI taxonomy): Eukaryota > Metazoa > Chordata > Mammalia > Chiroptera > Pteropodidae > Eonycteris > Eonycteris spelaea. The sequence goes on along the minus strand of PUFA01000127.1, from coordinate 1,757,384 downwards.
ACAGTCCTCATCAGTTGAGAGTCAAGACAAATACCACTTGTTTTGTTCATTTTTTTAAGACAGATAATCACCTTTGTGCTAGGTATTGTTCTAGGAGCTGGGGAAACCACAATGAACAAGCAGTTCAAATCTCTGCTTTCACGGCTCTTCCTTTCCTTATTTCCTCTACAAAATGAGGTCTTTCCCTCTTAAGTGGTACACTTCTAGAACAGCCGATGGCAGGACAGCTCCACTTGTTGAGATGCCTCTCACTCTGTGGAACAGGCTCAGTCTCACTCATCTTTAGCACTATCCTCTATATTCATAGAGTTTAAAGACAAGGTTATTGAAAGATCAGCCTCTGAAACAAAAATTCATAAGTCAACTCATAAGTTTGGTGTGAAAGGAAGTCACTGGGAGAAAGCTGTTGATGAGTACCTTCTGAACCTAGGGGTGGTAAACAGGACATATTGTTTAATAAACACATGATTGACAAAAAATGAGACCGGAGAGTAAGAACTGATTACTGCATATCATTGAGAAAACCCCTTCATCTGACAACTCCATGGGCTGCAAAACTAGAGTGGAGCAGTTTTGTCATTTGTAAAATGGGAGTAATACTTACCTAATGGGCTGTGGAGATTAAATGAGAGATTCTTTGAAAAGAACAGTACTGGTACTGATAAGAACCCAATATACTATATTATTTGTTATTTCAATAATTATTAATAAGTATTTTAAATTATTTCAATAATTATGAATAGTTATTATTAGTATTTTAGATTGCTTTAGTTATTATTGTTTTTAGCAACCATCTTCTGCTCTATATATTGAGCAGGTCTACATTAGACATTCATAGATTATTTGACTAAAGGAACTTAAGCTAGTTGGAAACAGGCTTATATGCTTTTCTAGTCACCCATCTGGGAGAAAGTGTATCCAAGGATATCGGCAATTATCTTCCTAGCCACAGAAGGAGACTCCACAGAAAGAAGATTCAAACAGGAGGCATTGGGGAAAAAAAAAAAAAAGCACCCTGACGACATTGTCAGAGTCCTGATGGCTAGATTTGTCTGAAGTTGATATTCAACTTCCAGGAAGCTTTTTTTGGGACAAGCTTGTGCTACGATAAACTGGGATTTTAATCCATGTAACTGAGACCCTGCCATCAACATGCTGCCCTGGGGTCAGTCTGCCTAAAGCTAAAGACTGCCTAGCTGTTCACGTTCAGAATCTTCCTTTGCCCTTCAAAGCCCTCCTTCAGGATACATTGATTGAATTTCTCTTTTATGGGGCTTTCCTGTTGCTGACTGAGCCTTTGCTCTGCACACTGGGCTCTTGCTGCCCTTGTGCCTGATCCAACCCTCGATAGCTGGATGAGAGTGGGCTGTCTGAATCACCTTAGTCTTCTGGGGCTGGGAAATGCTGCCAGGCATAGGACCATTATGGAGAGAGGAGGTGGCCTTGATCCTGGGGCGCTCCTCTTCTAGCTCAGGGGTTACACCCTCTCCTTCAGCCTGCCTCCTGCAGAGTGCACCTGATGACCCCCTCCCAAGCCAGGGTTCCTCAACAGGGACTATGTTGGACACCAGACATTTATCAGAAAAGTCACCTTTTAGGACACCTCCTTATTATATATGAAGGTCTCTAAATGATTAACTGAAAATTATTTATTCCTCTGTAACTTCTCAGTGAGGTGGAGGGGGTCATTTTTTTTTGCATTAAGACACATAGGAATGAAGGTTTCTCTGAGTCTGATTCACAAAACTATCAGATTTAAAGATTTATACACGCTCAATAAATATGCCATAAAATGAATGTAGACTTATGATCATTCTTTTTACCAATGAGAAAATTTGAGATCCAAAGGCCCCTTTCAAGTTCACAAGTGTTTACTTACATTAAATTTGGTTTTTCTGGACACCATCTTGGAAGATGTAACTGTCCTCTACATAGTATTCCTGCCTTTGAAGAAATCATATTTCTTTACTTGGTGTGATCATTTTGGGGATGCCTAGATCCCAGCACTCAGCTGCTCCCCAGGTGACCCCAAGAGTGGGGAGGTGCTCCAGTAGGGAAGGTACCCCACTCACCAATAATGGTAATTATAAATGGGACCATGAGGCTTAATCTATTGATTCCATGAGACCACATGATGTCACTAAAGTAAATATGGTATAGATATAATTAGGCTTTTAATGTTTGTTTCTGGTAACTGCTCTATATTCATGCTTCTCATTTAAATTTTAGTGACTATTTCTAAAATATTTATGATGATTTAAGAAACAGGGTCTGTTTACTTTAGGGTATTGGTTCTTTCAAATTGAAAATGCTCTATACAAAATCCACCTGAGAGATAGAACCAGGGTTATTTACAACAGAGCATGTAGAATTTGGAGGTGTGTGTGAAACTTTTTATATATTTTGATTGTGGTGGTGGTAACCACAGTTTGTGTTGTGAAAACTAGGTGCTAAATACCAAAACTGGTGAATTTGCTATCTGTAAATTATACCTTAAAAGGGATCAGAATATGCCACCCTAAAATATGCCACTTTGGCATAAGGATTATTTTAGCTAAAGGCAATTGATAATCAAGTGTAGGAAGAGTTCTTACCCTCCCCATATCTGCCTAAAAGCAGGACATAAATTTCCCTTTGTAAAGGTGTCTTTCCTCCCCTCTACCAGAAATCACTGTAGATGAGGAGTTGACACTGAGATGAGTTTGCTTAAACACACCTACTAAAAATAACCTTTCTAGTCCATTATTTCCCACATATATTTGCTAGTCATTTCCCCATAATTTATCATCCCTTGAAGCCCAACCGTTTTCCCAGTCTTAAAAAGATATGTAAGTCCCAAACCTAATTACTTCTTTGAGTTTCACTGTTTTTCTATAAAATCCTGTGCATGTGAATATTAATTTAAATTGTTTGTTAATATTAATTTAAATTGTTTGAATATTTTAAAATTGTTTGTTAATATTAATTTAAATTAATAATAAAATTGTTAATATTAATTTAAATTACAGGTCCTTAGTTATTGAACCTAAGAGAACAGAGGAAAAGTTTTTCCTTCCCAACAAGCTCAATAACAACAACAAAAAAATTAAAAATAAATCTTTTCCCAAGAAGTGTTTATGCAATATTAGTAATTGAGGGTAAAGAAAAAAAATCACATTTGACCTTACAATGAACACATGTGGCTTGAATTTGCCCAAAACCCACCTTTCCTTCTGGGAGTCTGCCTCTCCCTGATTTCCCCCAAAACGGTAGAAGTTAAAGTGGCCAAATGGAAAAATTTTGAAATATTATAATTAAGTATTTAAATATTTAGATACAATATTGTGGAAAATCCAAAACTTAGTCCAGCGAAAAACCAAGCAGTAACTTGGAGAGAAGGAGAACTCAGGTTTATTATGTGCGGTTCTAGAGGAGCTAGTGTTCTGAAGATCTGAGGGTTGTGCTCAGTGTCAGCATTCCTTATATATAAGGATTTTACACAAGTTGATTGGTCAGTTTGAACTTGAACCGTTACAAATGGTGGGAGTTGCTATGCAGATTGCAAGTAATAACTTTGGGAAAGGGCAGGAGTTTATAGGTAACCAGCGAATATAAATCGTTACAGGAAACGGGACCTGCCAAGGTACAAGGTGCTACCAAGAGGCAGGGGCTGCTATGGGTACAAACAGTTACATTTACAAGTCAAGCAAAGTGCAAGTGAACTCTTGCATGAGCTCCTGTATACAACAAGCATATTTACAGAAGCATAACAAAGAACTGATTAGCTTTTTGATATAAATTCCTCAAATTTCCTCTTCAATAATGGTTACAAGAGTTCATATAATTGCTCTCATGACATAGCAATTAAGAATTTTTTGTGAACTGCATATAGCTCAGTCACTACATTAGACAGACAATACTCATAAAATGTCAGAAATAATTATCTCCTGTGTCATAGTCAGTGAATCATTTAATTAAGTAAATGTATCACCAATCCCAGTAAGGGTCACTGCCATTTATTGTAAAATCATATAACCATGATTCAGAAAAAACTTCAAGGTCATAAACTAAGATTATTCATTTGGAATAAAAATTATTTTTTAAACACTTCCTCTATATCTCATCACTTTGAATAATTTATGTTAAATCTATGAACCAATATTTTATAAATATTATGCAGACTATGTTAAGGACAACATATAGATATTAAAAGTTTTAAGAGTTTATTTGATCGAAAATCAATTTGAATCAAGCAGCACCAAATTGGAATTGATTAGGGATGCTACACAAACAAGAGCTGGGAAAAGACTTATAGAGAAGATTTGGGAGCAAAGCAAAGCAAAGAAATTATTTCATTGGCTATTGCTTTGTTTTGCCTTATTTGGAAAAGCCTGTGATCAGCTGTCTTTAGATTTGATATCCTAACCTTGAGGTGTTTCAGGCTTAGATTTTTGTTTGCTCATATAGAGTTTAAGGCATTAAAGCCACCTGGTCTAATGGCCTCCTTGTTTGTAAAAGAGAGAAGTTTGCCACTTTGGGGATATTCATTACTTTAGGCCGGGTATTCTTAAGAAACAGTGGACAAGGGAGAAGCTTTGAAAATCTAGCAGAAGTTAGTCTTTGTAAAGGACATTTACATTTGTAAGGGACATTTCCATTTGTAAGGGCGTTTTCCTCACTATGCCAGGAAGAGGAGGATATCTAAATCTCTAGAAATTGTTGTCAATGGAGGAAGCTTGGACTTAAATCTGCATAACAGTCTTACCTTCCTTAATTGTGATTTTCCTGATTACCTCCCATAACTGACTCCATGCCCCCAGCATCTTCTTTTAACTTCAGCTGAAGGTTTCTGCTATTTTGACAAGTTACTCAGTGTTCCTGGGTCTCTCCCATGTATGCAGGAGGCATAAATGTTATTAAATTTTAATTAGTTTTTCTCTTGCTGATCTAGTTCATGTCAATTTGATTATTAGATCAACCAGAAGAATCACGAACAGTAGAGGAAAAATTTTCCTTCGTGAGAAGGTTCTTACCACACATTTCATTTATTTACATTTTTGCTTACCATTGTCTGTCATTACCTAGTCTTTTAAAATTCTGTCTTCAGACTCATAATTTACTTTTTAATACTTTATAAACATTAGTTATTTTGAACCACCTTTAATAAACAATTAATACAGTTGGATCTTTCTTGCCTAAAGATTATTCTTTTGGTGAAATCCATTTAAAAGGGAATCATAAATTCCAAGTATTTGGTTTTGTGAGGAAATGATTTACCTGTAAATAGCAAACATCCCACCTTGGGTTATGAATTTGTGTGGTTAGATGTTGAATGGGAAGATGAAATTGGAATCATGGAATTTTTAAGGCTAAACAAGATCTTAGGTGTTGCGCATACATCATGATTTTTGCTCTTAATTGGCTCTATATCTACAGCAGCCAGTAAGTGAGCAGACTGCAGGAACCCTGCAGCCATTGGGATACACATGAAACCCAGAAGTGCAGAGAGGTAGCACACCATAGGACAATCTTTGTTCTTCGGGGTTGGGAGCTCCTTGATAAATATTCTCCTTTTCTATCCTTCCAGTGGATAATTCTAAGGTGAATTATACAGAGCTCCTTTCAAGCAGGATTAAACTCCAGTTTCCCAGAGCAATGAACAGTTTGAAAATGCAATTGTCACCCAATTTCACTCTTTGCAGCATCTCCCACTATTACGAGTACTCCTAAAAACAGTCTGCATACAAGCACTTTTTTCAGGCTCTGCTGGAAGATACCCACATTCTACAGGACCTCAACTGGTGTCTGCAAGTCCTAATCCTCTCAGTTTCTATAGAGAAAACCATTTTACTTCATGTTGATATCCTAGTCTGCCATGGTTAGGACTCATCTCCTGTGCATAGGTAGCGAAAACTTCTTTATAGGGAGGTTTGTAAATATTGTAAATATTCCTGGATATCTGCTGTTTGCAAATGGTTTCTTTCCCACTCTTTTTTGCCCTAGCTATTTGCAATCTTTTCACTCATATTGTTATTTTAGCTGGGACCACTGAAATATACAATTACCAAAATAAAAAACCTCACAGATGGGCTCAATAGCAGGATGGAGATGACAGTAAAGATTCAGTGGACTTGAAGATAGAACAAAATAAGTCACCAGTCTCAACAAAAGACAGAAAATAGACTCAAAAAAGAGGGGGAAGAGCCTCAGGTGTCAAAAAAGAGGGGGAAGAGCCTCAGGTGTCAGGGGGACTATAACAAAACATGAGCCTTTCTTTTTTGCATCTTTTGAAATGTTTATATGATATTTCTTCTCTTTGTGTTACTGTTGTTAATATAGTGAATTATATTGATTTGTCTTTTGAATGCTTGACCAATCTCACATCTCTTTGGTGATGATATATTATCCTTTTCGTTTATTACTGGATTCTATTTGCTAATATTTTGTGAAAGATTTTGGTATCTGTGTTCATGGAGATATTGAATGAAAAGACACATCTTGTGAAAATATTTAAGGAACAATTATCTGGTTTTCTTATAATAGCAGAGACCAAGGAATATTTAGTTTTAAAAAAATGCGTTAAAAAAAATGCACTGGTCTACTTTGCATCTATCTGAATGAAAGTGAGGAGTTGAGATCTCCAGTTCACTTTTGGCTTTGCCATTTGTTTAAAGGAAATCACTCGTGTAATTTGACAATAAGTTATAAAACAAAATAATACAAGAAAGATCACTGTATCCATTATAAAAACGATTACAGAATCATTCGATAAAATAGATCAAGCTTCTTACGAAAAGACAAAGCTTCTCAGACTGAAAAGGTGACAGCATCCAACTCCAACTCCATGAGTCACAGAAAAGAGTTAGGCAAAATGACTAAGACAGTGTCTTTTTTTCCCCTAGTTTTCTGACACTAGGTGTATTGATGTTGAATTTTTTTGAGTGCCTTCCAGCATATACTCCTTTTAAAAAGATTTATTGTACTTGTTAATATTATTAAAAAATAAATTGAGGCATATTAAAAATTTTGAGCTTATTTGAGCAAAAATTGATTCAAATTGGGTAATGCCAAACAAGAAATAGTTAGAAGTTCTCCACCAACAGGAACTGAGGCAAGACTTACACAGAGAAAGCGCAGAAGTGAAAAAAGGAATTTATTGATTGGCTAGAGCTTAAAGCCTGGTCGGCTTCTTGTTGTCCTTAAGTTTCAATCTTGTGACCTTGAGGCATTTATAGGCTTAGGTTTTGGTTTGCTTATGTAGGTTGCCACATCATTAGAACCAGTTCAGTCTAATGGCCTCCTTGTTTAATTTAACAGTATAACATTATAGCAATATATTTTCTAACTTTGAATGAGCCTATAGTTCATGATATAAACACTAAATGAAAAAACAGCTAACTATTTATAAATACATAAAGCAAGGATAATAATATTAATGTTATACAAAGTACAAATCAAGGCCAAAAAAACTGAGAGATACAAATGGCCATTTTATTTTATTTTTTGCTTATATTTTTATTTTTTAAAAATAGAAATAATATATGGACAGGATTGGGGAGCAGAGATAATATAGTAAGTTATAAAATTAAAATAATTTTGCTTTTGTTCCAGCCATAAACCCAATTCTACTGAAAACAAACTACTATCAAATTCATTTATAAAGGTTACACTTTATGTTCCTATAAATTATGAATATTGTGACAAAATATAAAAATCTACAAAGAAATTAATAGATATAATTTTGATAGATATAGGATGATATTTTAATATACATTTCTCAGTCTTTCACAAGTCACACAGGCAACAAATAAACTAGATTATGGTGGCTATAATAATAAAATTACCATAGTTACTTTAATAACTGCATATCAAATGTTATACTTTTCACATGGTGAATATACTTTTTTTCAGTGTTGATGGAATTTATTATTAGACAACAAAGAAAATATCGACAAAATTTAAGAGCAGAAATTATATAGAGCACATTTTTATGAACACAATGCTCTAACACAAAAAGTTAGTAACAAAATTTTAAATTCTAAATAACCAAAATACTTGAAATTTTAACTACAATATATATTTTTAACTGGAAAAAAGTGTTCATGAAGATGTATTATATATAGTAAAAACTATCCAGATTCTAAAATCGATTTCCTTAAGTGCTTTTTTCTCATAGAAAGATCTATACACACACACAAATTATGAATTGAACCTTAGTTTTATACTAATACAAGAAAAACATTAATTTTATCCCATGAAGAAAGGCATATAAATTTTACTGTTGTTAACCTTAATGTAATTATAAAGATAAATGTTAAATGAGCATGGTACTCGTAAAAGAAAGTGTCATTTTTCTGGAATGGATTTCTTTTTTTGGTGATCTTTACCACTGTGACCATGAAATTAATAAAAGAAAAAGAAAAGTAATGAAATAGGAAGCACTTTGCTTACGCACATATATCAATAATTTATCAACTATAAATAAATAGGAGTGACAGGAGAATCAATGAACAGAAAAACCTGCTAAAAAGTGGTTAAATTAAGTCCTGTTGTCCCAACACAAGAATATTATGACATCATATTCTGAAATAAAGAAGTAGCAGGGTTTTTTGTTTGACTCTGAGTAGATACCTCTTGTCTATTATTGATAACATCAATTGTAGCTTCATCTTTTGCTTCAAATGGTGCATGGGTGTTTGACTGGTTGACAGTCAATCAAATGAGGATTTGATCTTCATGACAAAACCTGTAGCTTGATGTCACCTTTCATTAGTTGGATGTCTCTGAATCTTAAACTTTCACCGCAAAAACATCCTGCCCTGAGGACTTCATCTTAATATATTTGTTGTTTTAGTCTCCTTTCATTTCTTAGAATTTTCGTCTGTCAGGGTTAATTCCAGAGTCTCCAGGCTTGTAACTGTCACAAATGAAACACCTCAAGAAATGGTATCTTTACCATGATTCATAAACTAATGAGGCGGAATGGTGGGACCAGTCGGGTTTTTCTTCTTCCTTTTTGTGTGCTTACTTTTTTCCAGTTTTTCTTATGACAGTTTATTCTGTTTTATAGGTAGAGTTTATTTTAGTTTTTGTGTTCCAAAATCTGGTTAGAGATATTTAACAAGTCTTCTAATTCAATAATTTTGCTCATTGCTATTTTTTCTTTCTACTTTCTTTAGAATATTATCACTTTTAAAATTTTTGTTTAATCTGATTATTAAATAATTCTTCTTTATCCTTGATAAGTAATAAAGACATTAGAGGTCATGAATTTCTTTGTTGCTATTACCTTAACTTTCCCTATGGAAAAGTTTTGATTTGTATTATTACTCTATTATTATTATTATTATTTATTAAATTTTATTCCTTCTTACTAATCACCAGAAAAGTTCCAAGTTGTTGGAACTTACTTTTATTACTGACTTTCTCTTTTATTACATTTAATTATATTGCTGTCAGGAAAAGTAGATTATACTCTCTTCTTTGGGGATCTTTTGAGGTATTCTTTGTGGTGAAATATTTATGAAAAATAATAGTAATTATTTATTAGTGTTTGCAAAGAAGGTGTGTTTAGGATACAGATTTCAAATATATCTAGATTTATAATGTTATAGATTTTCTTTATTTGATGTTTTTCATACTACAATATTAAGTATGACAATACAAAAAGATGCATAAGTGCAAAGTCAATTATCTCACTCCCCCCAAACTCTTAAGAGCAAGAAAAAAAAGGATCCTTCCGTTTTTCATATATAATCTTTAACACATACATATTTAATTTTTAAAATTATGTTATTTTATTATTTTTTTCTTAGTTTTACTTAATACTACTGTATTAAGAAATAATACCTAACCCTACCTAACCATTTCCTGCTTGAACGGGTTAGTTCCTGACTGCACCCCGCTTCCCAGGTCTCTATGGCTGACGCTGACCCGGCAGTCGGAAAACCCGCTTACACGATTAAGCCGGTTTCCTTACAGTTTGGCGCCAATCAATGTCCTCCTTATGTTCTCCTTCCTTATATGGAATATCTGTAGCTGTGTAGGAATGCGGAAGTATGAAATTGTATAAAACTGCCGCCACGTTACAATCGGGGCTCAGCCTTTGGATAAGAATCCTCAGAGTGATGCTGGCATCAATAAATGCTGCTTCCTGCTTATAGCCGTCGTGTCCTGTCTCTCTGTTCGAGAATCCCACAACACTACCTGAGAAAAGTGTATTCATTTTTCAGTCCTTATATTGTTGTTGCTTCTTATTCTATATCTTGAAGTTTGCACTTTATATATTTTCATGTTCTGTTTGATGTATAGTTTCATGACATTTATATGTTAATTGTTTATAAATACCTTTATTATTAAGTAAACCTCTTTATCCTATTTCTTTTTGCCTTGTATTAAACATTATTACTGTCTTCTTATTAAATTGACTGGATACACTTTTCTTGCTCTTTTATTTTTATTCTTAGGTCTTTTATCTTCAGTATACCTCTTGTACATGTGGTTGGGTTTTATCAACTAAATCCTGTTTCTCTACACATGTTCATAAATAAAAAACTATGAGCATATAAATCTATATTTTTTAAATGGATTTTTCTAAGAAACCAACTAATATCAAGATATAGTGATTTTTATTTGAATTTACTTAAGATTTAGGAAGATGCAAAGGATTAGGTAACAGGGCTGTGGCCTGTCATCCCCCTCACTCTTACTATTCTTCCTGCCACTTCTCCTCATTCCCTTCATCCTAGTTCCAAATTTGTCCCCCGTATTTTTGCAAATTAACTTTCCTCTGTCTTTAAAACCTTCATATCAACTACCAAATCTGGAGCTGGAAGTGTGGTGGGGGTGGGGACGTTAGAACTCATTTTCTATTCTTACAATCTGTTCAACAGGACAAAGGCTTTAGTCACAGGTGCATTCAGGTGTTTAAATGATGTCATCAAGATTGTATTTCCCACTCTTCCTCTCAGGTTATGTTTGTCTTTTTTTTTTTCTCTTCCTCTATATGGCCTAATTCTCTTCTGACACAAATATGCCCATTCTTTTGTGGCTGGAAATATGGCTATTGGTAGCCCCAATCCTATATATAACCTTATGATTTGTGGTATAAAAATGAGACACTCCTTCTTCCCCCCAATATTTTATGTATTAAATCTCTTGGAAAAAATACGATTGGACTTTTTTGGGTCAATGCCCAATTGCATTGTGGAAATGTGGCTGGGGTGTCATTATGATCAGAGGGGTGGATAGTACCCACCTCCATAGCCAGTCCCATGGGAGTCCTTCAGGATTTGTGAAGACTGAATTCCCCAGTGTAAAGAGAACTGTTGTATTGGGAAGACAAAAGCAACAGATGTCTACCACACTTCACCCTCTTTGGTATGGAAATGTACCCTAGCTGTATTCCCTTTCTTTTCCTTGGCTCATCCTGCCTTTATTTAAGGGCTATTTCCAGGGTCTTTCAGAATCTTTTCACTAAAATTTTGTTGAAAAAACAAAATTCAACCCGGTAAATTCGGAGATCTAATTGGCTTTATTAAGCAATTCATGAATCAGGCAACATCCTATCTAGCAATTAGAAGGGCACTCCAAGAGGTTGTATGAAACGAAAAGATTTTATAGTAAAAAAGGTGGGGCAAAGGAGCTACCATTTTTATACTAGGACATTTTTATTTTTTGGGGGGGGGTAAGGGTAGGGGAGAAAAAAATGGCAAGTTTTTTTGGTTTTGGTTTTGGATTTTTTTGGCAAATATTTTTTATCATGCAGATTGCCTCTCCTTTATTTGGGGGGCAGAGTGGGGGTGGGGTGGAGTTGGGAGGGAGTGGGGAGAGCCCAGCTGACAGATTACCTCATTGGTGCTGACCAGAAAATTCCAGTCTGGTAGATTAAGATTGTACTTCTAGAAAGGGTTGAAACTCCATCTAGGTCAGGTCTTAAATCTTGGTTTGGTATCATGGGCTTAGAGCACAAGTGACACCATTTTGGGCCTGTGGTTTTCTCTTTAACAGTATAAATATTTGTATCCTATTAAAGATATGAGGAACTAGCATCAACTTGCATTTTCATCTCTTTTGTGATTGTTTTTCCTCCCAGTAAATTTCAGGGAGAGGAGTTATGGTGGAAAGTTACTTTTATGAAAGTTCTTTTATTTGTTTTTGTTTTGCTTGCATGTAAAACATGGTGGAAACTGAAGAGCAAATGAGAATTAATAAGAATAGGGGAAAAGACTGAAGGAAAAACCACCTCATAAATCTCAGCCTTTCAAAGTGAAATTAGAGTTGCTGCAACGGTTCCACATACAAAGAGCTAGTGAGTTACTCAGGCAAGTCATGGCCAGGCAATCCCATCGGTCAAAACGCCCAATCGACTAGGTATCTGAGTGGTACTAGAGTCAAAGAAAAATCTTGCTTTGAAACTGTTTACTGAGAGCAATATACATTTATTCAGCGCTTAAGATTTATCAGGCACTATGCTAAGTTCTGAGCATAAATATAAGTGATTAAAGTAGACTTATGTCTTAAGGTCTTAAAATCTAGCTGTTGTGTTATATAAAATCTTTACTTTCTCTATATACTTTATTATTTATTATAACTGATGATTTACTGTATCTGTTTCCTTTTTTAAAGATACTTTTATGTGTAATTATAGCTACCATTTGGTGAGGTCCTATTATTTTATATGTACTTTATATATACTATCTCTAATCCTCCTTAAATCCTGTGAGGTAAGTGTGATTATCTTCAATTTACAGTTGAGAACAATGGTTTAAAGTAAATTCCTCAAGATCAAGTGGCAGAGCCAGGTTTGGAACTGAAATCTCTGATCTCACTCCCACTGTTTTCTTCCTCAAGGTTTCTCTCTGCATCTTCTCATCTTTGCCTCCCTCAGTTAACTGCCTCCTGTTCTCATAGTTTCTCAGTTTGATCCCACTGGCTCACACCAGTCACTGGGCTGTCCTTGGGTTGGTGTTTACTTCTGTTCCAATCAGTTGTGGGTTCAAATATGATCATCTAAGTTGGTTTCTACAGCAGTGGCCACCAGAGGCAGAAGACCCCTTAGAAAAGGATGCTAGCATTAGTGAAAATGACTAACCTTAAATGCAGTGAAGAGTTGCAGAACATGCCACCTAAAATGTGTCACTTTGGCAGAAGAGTTATTTTGAGCAGAAGACAATTTAGAAGAAGCAAATACAAGAAAAGCTCTCTGCCCTCCCCCTATTTATGAAAACGCAGGGCATAAACTACAAAGATGTCCCCACCTTGCCCTCTCTACCAGGAAGGGCAGAAGTTAATCACCAAAGACAACTTTAGACTTTTATCAGCCTAGAGATGGGACCAGAAGAATCTGCATAACAAACTTTACTAACTTATCTTCCTTAGTTTCCCCATATATTTGCCTTCTCATAACTTGCTACCTCTAGAAGTCGTTTTCCTTTGTCCTATTACTTTTCAACAAAATTACTGTTCTTTAAAGATGCTATGTATGCCCAAGTCCTAACCACACTCTTTGAGTTACTATTTGTTACTGAGTACCACCATGTAAGTCCAATGCACACATTAATAAACCTCTGTTTTTCTTTTATTAATCTGTCTTGTCAGTCTTAATTTGTAGGGCCCCAGCCAATGAACCTAACGTAGATATAGAAAAAAGATTTTTTTCTTTTTCCACAGCAGACAACCCAGAATGGCATGCTTTTTGTTAATTTATTAAAGAATATGATTTTATTGAATTTGTGTCATAGTTGACAGACTTGCCCAAAGTCATTCCATCCAGATGAAAGGGGCTAGCCAATATCAGAATTACATGCAATATTTAAAAGTGACAATTCAAATGTCAAAAAAAAAAAAGAATGGTTAAGCAATCATAGTACATAAATTATCATATTGTGTAACCATCAAGAGTTATGTTTTCAAAAAAAAATGAATGACATGGGGAAATGCCCAAAATATACTAAGAAAAAAAAAGCAGGATAAAATTTCTAAATACATCACATATTAAATGAACATACTATGTATTTAGAAATGATTAAAAGAAACTATGAAGTTAAAACTAATGAGAGGAAGAAAAGAAGGGGTGTGCTTTCCTAGAAAGTGCCAGTTAAAGGAGTTCTAGAAACAGGAAAGAAAGTCAAGAAAATATATGCTTATCTGCATCAGTGCTGGGAAGAGGGTTATAGACCAGAAGGCAGAGGTTCCCAGCACAGACAAACACTTCATAGGTTCTTGCATTCTGGTAAAAATATTAAGTCACAGAGTTAGCTCCCTTTTTCAACATTCTATATAGCTGATTTATGATTCTGAAGTTTACCAGGTACTTTGGCACAGGGAAGGTAATGCTGTCGCAAGTATATCTGTCTTTTTGAGAACATGCCGTCTTGTGAGAATATTAGGCTGGCTGTCTGGGTGACAAAGCAGCCCCTGTTTAAATAAAGAGAGACAGTTACCTCATTCACCTCCAGGTTCACCAGGGAAGCTCTGAAACTTCAGAGCAGAGAAAGCAAAACCCTAAACTGTGGTCACCTTGCCTCAGCAAAAAGAAACCAAACAGGTTCAACCTGAAACTGCCTACCAACCTTTCCCATTTCCTCACCCAAGAGAATTCTGAGATCATTCAACTAAGGGACCAGCTTTTTGTATTTGTAAATGACATTTGGCCCAAAGTAAACGCTCATGTCCTGGGATCTTGTACACAGGTTGGCTCCAAGACACAACGCCTCTACTGTTTGTCTCTGACAGGCACACCCATGTACATTTTGAGGTTACAGAGGTAGATTTTTGTGGATAAGGAAGGAATAAATTCCATAAACACAAACTGGGAAACCATTGGTTAGATGGAACCAGGGAAGAAAGTATGGGAAAGAAAGCAGGCCACAAACTAGATGTGAGTCAACAGAGTAACAGAAGGGACACACACACATGCACACACATATGCACACAGAATTTTAGAATGTTCAGTAAAAAAGTATTGTTTGTAAGACAATTCTACCTCTTTCTCTGTTTACCTTCACTGAAAATAAGAGTGGAATACTGTTGCAAATAGAACTACAATGATAGCATGCAATCTGGAAAAAAAATTCTGAAGAGAGAGTGAATAAAAATAGAGATGTTTTATAAAAGTGCAATAGTGATTAGTAAATGTACAAGGGCTTATACTCAAAGAAACAACAAGGTAGAATAAAAAGAGAACAATTATGGTGGCCCATTCACACCATTTGCTAGCAGAAGTATAAAGCACAATCAAACTCAAAGGTTTCACTTAAGCATTCTGAACTTAAGTAGAAACGTCTTCTCAAACCTGGGATACACTATTAGGCTATGCAGATGAACTAGTGGTTAATAGTTGTTGTATGATGCCTTTTCCCATGTAATTTTTTAAGGGCTTTACATGTATTAGCTTACTTAATCCTCACAGAAACACTATGAAATGGGACCGTTATGTCTTTATTTTACGAATGAGTAATTGGAGACACAGAAAAGTTAAGTATCTCCATCAAGGTCTTGATGTGTCAACGGAAGTTTTTGAACCCAGGAAACCTGACTTCTATACAGGAGCCTGGAGCTCCATTTTTCATACAGTGTATTCACCTGTAGAGCTCACTCCTTTGAGTTCATTAAAATACCTTGACCTGCCCAGGAACCTGGCATAATAGTTTTGAATATTACAAATGACTCTGCATCCAAAAGTGTCTGTTTCTTCCTTCCAGCTTCCAACTAGATTCTAGAAAGATCCTGGAATCCATACAAAATACTTTCCACAATACGTCTGCTCTTCACAAGAATCAGAATGGACTAAGGTTTGGTCATTACAATAATGTGCATTTACATATAATTTTATGAGTACTCCCTTTTTTTTTTTTTTAAGAAAAAAAGTCTTTAAATGCCTACACTACTCAGTATTCCTAGGTGGTCTCCCATCCAAGCACTAACCAGGCCCAACTCTGCTTAGCTTCCAAGATCAGATGAGATCAGGCATGTTCAGGGTGGCATAGCCTTAGACAATACTCAGTTTCTTACAAATGTCCTCACTTCTTGTGGAATCTTAAAGGCATATCAAGGCTAGTATTATTCTCCCCATTCTAAGGTGAGATAACGAAAGTCCTGAGAGTTCAGTGACTTGTCCAAAGACACATAGCTAATGTGTGACAGAACCAGAACTAGAATCATATTCAGTAATGGAAACTCTGGAGGCCAGGGACAGTCTTTGCAAAAGGCTTTGGGAAATTTTTTTGAGATCTCTCATGTCACTAATATGGTAATACATAACCTGTAATAGATCTGCACTAGATAGTGAGGAAGGATTTTGGTAGCAGGAAGAATTTTAAAGGGCTGGTATAAAACCGAAACAGTAAGTGCATTCTGCACAGAAACTTCATAGAAACTTTGACCTTGTTCTAGGACGAACCTTTCCTGAATCCTTTCTATCATTATTCTCAGGGAAGGCTAGCAGATGAGTAATCTGAATGCACATGTTTCAGACTGGAATGGGATGGTAGGTGCTGTTTAATAATGTAATGCTGTTATTAATGTCTTTCAATAATATGAGGGGAGGGTCTTCATCTGAAGCAGAGCTTTTGTTTGTTTGTTCTTTCGTTTGGTTTTTGTTAGAGGATTTCTGCTTCCTCTACCTGATGGTGGTAGAAGTGAGGAAGTGAGTCCCGACAACATGGTGGTAGGCTGAGGGCAGAGAACAGATGGTTCAAGGGGACCCCAACTGAAGGCGTGTGGCCAAGGGATGCAGTAACAGTGATAATAGCTGATCCAGTCTTACATTTCTCTTTTCTGCAAAATGGTTCCCTTGTGTTAGATTTAAACCTTGGTAAAGTCTGTTAAACATGACAGCCTTGCCGTACATCTTTTGGGAAATACCAGAAAGAGCTCTGCACATGGTGTAAAAGGGGATGAGATTAGGGAGAGGGATAGTGATATGGAAAAATGGTTACGAAACAGCAAAAGGCAAATGCCAAAGAAGCCTAGAGACATTATGGGAGAGAAGTGAGAAGTGACAACCAGGATGGAAGTGTGGCAAACATAAATAATCCTTGCCTCACCAAAGATACTCAGAAATAGTTGGGGAAGAAACGGGACTTAAAGTCAAACAGGGCAGGAGCTGTAGGTTGCTTGTGTAGGTTTTCAATAGAAGTGTCCCCTTGTAGTCACAAGCACTGCTAAGCCGGCACATAAGCACATTGAAAAGCTGGAGGACCTGGGAGGAGTTGCTTACTTACGTAAAATGAATAAATTTCCGTGTGTTCTGACTCTTAGAAGTCTAAATGTGTGTAACCAGAAAATGGTATTGCCTCACACTAAAATTGTCTCTGCAAAAGATGAAGGTCGGTGATCAATAGTAAGTTAAGGGAAATGAAACCACAGAAGCAATAGAACTGCATCTATGAGAAAAATGATTTCTGTAAGCCACGTGTAAATGTGTGCCTTTCTGCAAATACAACTTTGTCCCTCTCAATGACTTTATATACCTGAAGGGGCCCTGTGCTATAGCCTAGCTAGACCATTGTTGCAGCCAGGGGAATTCTGTAGACATGTATTTTTATAAAGAATGCAGTATTGGTATCTTAAAAAAAACCTTTAATTATTTGCACTTGTGAAACAGTCCTGTTTATATCTTTAATATAATCTACTGTTTATTAAAAAGAAATAAAACACTAGTACACATTAGGTAAGCTAGTCTTAATGGGCAGCTAGATGTTTCTGGAATAACCATCAACAATGTAATAATAATGCCAACAATACTGTAGATATTTAAATAGCAATTATTAGATTTGACATTGAGATGGGCTCCACATTTCTTTTAGTCTGTTATGCTTCAAAGTTTACAAAAAGGGCAGTACCCTGAAGGTGATCTTTGCATTCTAAAAGACCTAGTTTTTATCACAATGCATTACTTAATATCCTGAAGTCACTTTCAGTGAGACCTTGTGTGTGCATGTGTGTGTGCGAAATGAATGTAGTTCTATTACTTCTGTGATAATGAGAACTCTTAGGTATATTTTGATGTGTGAAAAAAATTAACTGAAATAAAAATCATTCATTGAAGTGAAATATTTTAATAACATGATTCTAATACAGATTCAAGATTTAAAAATCAGATTTCCTTCAAGAAGAATTTTATCATCTTTTCAGGATATTGTATAGGTATTTGTGTAAGCTAATATTGAGAATATTTAGCTAACAATACCATTATTCATCAGGATGTGGTTGAAAAATAGCCCTTAAAGGGCAGGAAGCCCAATTAAGATGGTGTTATAGGTTGAATTGTGTCACCCCAAAAAGATATGTTGAAGCCTTAACTCCCAGGACCATCTCAGAATATGACCTTATTGGGAAATCAAGTCATTGAAAATATAACTAGTTAAGATGAGGTCATACTGGAGCAGGGAGGCCCCTAACCCATTATAACTGATGTTATATTAGGTTGGAAATGTGAATTTCCCAACCTAATGACTCAGTTTCAGAGTCTGAATTATTTATTAGTTTTATTGAAAGGTGATAAAATTTCAGATTCAAGATGGAGGAATGAGATATTTCTGTCATCTTCCTGAGACCTCATTAAAATGATAGTAAAAAGATGAAAAGGCATACTCAAGGAGCAATCAAGAGACAAGGAAGAGGCCATCTGTGATCTAAATCGTTCAATAAATTTCTGGAAGACAGAGAAGAAAGTGGTAACTAGAGAAACAGTGCTGGCAACTCCGGCCAGAAGGAATCATGGAGAAGCCATACCCGATAAGGACACCAATCTGTCTGCAGATCTCGACATGCAAGAACTCAGAAAATTCACTTCCCATACATTTCTAGAAAGTTACTTGACAACAAAGAAATAAACCAAGAAAAGACACTGGCATCAGGAAACAGTGGTTTTAAATGAGGTAAGCTTCCTGCAAACAACAGGAAAATCAATTCAATGTGGCATAAATAATAAGAAATTCATTATCTGACATAACAAGGACCCTATAATCAGGGAAGCTTTGGGATTGACTGGTTCATGCAGTGGTTCTGGATCTTCATCAAGCATATAGGTTCTTTCCATCTTTCTGTTATCTTTACTTTGTAAGCTTTGTCCAAAGGCTGGCTTCCCTCATTGTAGCAAGATGCTCACTGCTCTTTCAGAGTTTACATCCAACATGATCCAACTCCAAAGAAGATACTATGTCTCATTTAGATAGATGAAAACCTTCCCATAAGTTCCCAGCTGACATCTTCTCCTGTCTCATTGGCTAAAATCGTGTCATGTGCACCTTTAAACAGTTGCTGGAAAGGGAAATGGAATCAATGTAGCAGAGATTGTTAATTGCCCCTCAATATTCATTCTCTTCTTCCTTTCTGCAACAGAACTCCCCTGAATTTTATCTGGATACATAATCACTAAACAAAGCCACCTTTCCCAGCCTCCCTTGCACCTAGGTGTAACCATATGACTAAATTCTGGCCAATAGGATGTGACTAGAAATGATGTGGGAAATATCTGGATTATTTCTTTAAAAGAAGTTGTGTGTTCTTTACTGTCTCATGTCCTCACTTCTGCTAGAATGAAGGTTTGGTGGTAGTGAGCCAGCTTCAAACATGAAGATGTGGGTAATTCCTAAGGCGTTGTCAGAGCAACAGGTAGAAGGAACCTGGGCCACAATACATTCTCATGAAGCAGAACCACCCTACTCTCTTACACTCTTACTAGTTTTTAATTTTATGCGACTAACAAGTAAACTTCTGCCCATTTATTTTGATCACTGTTAAAGCAGCCAGAACAATATCCTAATTACTGCAATGGCCATGCTTCACTTACACCAGTGGTTCCCAAAGTATAGTCCCTAAACTGGTAGAATCAGCATCACCTAGGAGCTTGTTGGAAATACAAATTCTTGGGCCTCACCAGACCTACTGAGTCAGAATCTTTGTGAATGTTGCCCAGCAATCTATGCTTTAACAAACCTTCCACATCATCCTGATGCATATGCAGGTTTGAGAGATACCAATTAACATGCTGAATCCACTCTCTATGGCTAAAGATGAGCTGACCTACCCTGGAAATTTATGGCTGTGTGGAAGAGGGCAGACACCTGAAGAAATCAGGGTCCAATTTAGTTAGGTTTTATCAGATGTGGTTGGGATGGGTGCTAGAGAGGCAACCAAAAACATCTGCCATTGTTATAATATGATAAACACAGTTAACTGATTTTCAACTCCAGAATTAACTGAAAGCTTTACTTATAGTTTCTGAGCAGAATGTAAAGGTCATGGCCATTGACAATATGAAAGTACAGATGACAGATTAAGTGCAAGCATACCTCGGAGATATAGCGGGGTCAGTTCTAGACCACAGCAATAAAGCAAATATCAAAATAAAGTGAGTCACACAAATTTTTTGGTTTTCCAATGCATATAAAAATTATGTTTACACTGTAATCTATTAAGTGTGAGATAATAGCACTGTGTCTAAATAAATAATATATATACTTTAATTTAAAAGCCCTTTATTGCTAAAAAATGCTAACCATCAGCTATCTGAGCCTTCACTGAATCATAATCTTTTTGCTGGTGGAGAGCCCTGTAAAAACTGACATAGCCGTAAAGCACACTAAAATAAAGTATGCCTGTAGTGAGAACCAAGAGGAGAGGTGAAGGAAAATGAGAGAAAAGAGATAATGTCAATAACTGATATGATAGAAAATGAAGGTGCTAATTTAAAATTATAAAAATAACCAAGAGAGGAACTCAAAATGAAAACATAATTCTTTTTGGAAAAGAGCTGGGGGAGGTAGAGATGAGCTAAATCTACATATTTCCTAGTAGAAAGTCCATAGATAATTTCAGAAAATCCTACATCAAGGAATAGCAATGTTAGGCTATTATTTAAAGATATGAGAGAATCACTATAACCAGATATAACTAAAACAGTTAAAAAGAATTTTCCCTCTTACGGTAGAGACTGCTTTTCATTATCAGCCCTTCTCTATAATTTTATTATTATTTTTAACTTAGAGAATGAATTTCTATGACAAAACATTTTAAAATTATGTTTTTAGAGGGGGTATATACAGAGCAGGACAGAATCCTTCATCAAAGAGTTTCTTTGTAAAACTGTTTTGTATTAGAATGTGTACAGAGCCCCAAATAAACCTGTCTTGTGAGGCAGCTTTAAAAATGGTTGGATTAGGACAGGGTTTCTGACAAAAGCACCTCTCCTTACTGGCATCATCTTTTGGGCAGCTGTAAGGAGGCACTGGGGACTGCAGGGA
Source organism: Eonycteris spelaea (assembly GCA_003508835.1). Lineage (NCBI taxonomy): Eukaryota > Metazoa > Chordata > Mammalia > Chiroptera > Pteropodidae > Eonycteris > Eonycteris spelaea. The sequence goes on along the minus strand of PUFA01000127.1, from coordinate 1,736,154 downwards.
ATGGGAACCAGCTCGAGTGGTCTGTTGACAGTATTGCTGTTGTCACATTTGTAGAATTCCCTCTCTTGACCGCCCCTGCATTCTCATTCAGACATGATGCACACAGCTTTAACGGGTAAGGGATGTTTTTACCAGGAGAATCATCCTCATTAACCTCTCAGTTCTGACGGGACAGCTGAATGTTTGTTTTACAGCAAGTCATAATATGTCAATAATTGATTGGCCCTAGAGCACTTGTCCAGCCAGTAATGGTAGTATACATTAAGGGGATAAATTAAACCCTGTATATGTTTTTAAATTCAGCTAGCATATTTCCTCCCACCATATTGTCATTTTTGTGATTTACTCTGTACCTCAAATTACTTGTCCTACAAATTGATGTCAGGCTCTCTGTTTTCAGCACCAAGTAATTATGGCTAGAAATGGGGGAGATTGAAGTGTTTGGGAATAGTGTGCATAGGGCAGAGGTTTTCAGATTGTTTTCGGTGGAGCCCTTGGGGGCTGCAGAGACACCTTCATGGAGGCATTCTGGGAGTGGGAGGGAGTGGCCAGCACTCTGGATCCCACCTCACTCTCTCTTGAATCAGTCGTGATCCTTCCTTATATTTCAGAGCGTAGGGAGAAGGTTTTAGAAATAACTCCCTGAAAACCACCAGTGCTGTGAAATGAACACTAGACTAGCGCTCAGAAGGTTTGGGTTTTGCTCATTATTTTTCTCATCTACTTGATAGCGCTACAATCATGAATAATCAATCACCTTATCTTTCTGATTTCATTTCTTCACTTGTAAAATGGAGGCAATGGTATCTTAATCTTCTGCATCACAAAATTGGCTTTCCAAATCGGATTTAAAAAAATGAATTCTAGATTATTATAAAAACACAAAAGATTATTACTAGAATGGAGAAGAGCACAATCTCAGAAGAGTTCACTTAATTTGGTTAAATATGGATGGAAGACAACACATATTTTTATAGATTGGTTAGAAAAACTATGAATAATTATTATGTAGGAGTAGCTTTTTTCTCCCTTCTAAACACTCTTTCCCCCCAATTCGTATTGAATTGTACATATAAAAGAAACTTGTAGTAAGCATTATTTTTTTTCTACAATTAATTTCTCTAAAGACAGTGATAAAGAACCTGAAATCTAAAAGCTCCGTGTGCCCCACGCTCCCAAAGGCCGACTGGATTTCAATTGCAGCCTTTCAGTTTCTACATCACAGAGGAAACAGGATGCAGCAAGGTTGTAAAATTATACAACTCTGATATGCAAAAGATTTTGGAGTTTGTTTTCCCTATGGTTGCTTATATACAAGCATACCTCCCTCTGTCACACATACCCTTCTTCTCAGGTTGTCAGAGAGAACGTTTCAGTTAGTTTCTTTACAGTATTTTTATTTCTTCCCATTTACACGTTTGTTTCAGTGTAAACATTTGGTCCCTTCAAAGTTCAACTTTCCATTAGAGATGATTAAAATCTTTATCGAGTTGAGTAGATGTCTAGATAAAATACTTTATCTCTTAAATTTCATCTAGTTGTCCTTCTCTTCCTTGACCTGAAAAAATAGGCAGGACTTCTATATCCTCTTGACGCCTGTGAGGTAAAAGGTGCTTGGATTGTGCAGTGTCCAGGTCTCCTCTGGCCTGAGAGGCAAAGTCCCAGGTCCGCTTGGTGAAGTTTGCTGCTGGAGTATCTTATGGCTTGGTCAGTGCCCCGTGGGCTCTCCTATAAACCCCCTCTCTGACCTTGTGTCACACATCCCACCTAGGCCCTTGCCCAGTGGGTCCACCCAAGCATCTGCGGTCAACTCCTCTCACCCTTGTCTCCTTGGAACACCACACACCACTGGTAATCAAGTCAACCACCTCCGTGTCTTCCCCAATCATGATACCTTGCCTGCAGGAGCTTCTGGGAACCAAGAGCAGCTTGGGAAATTATACTCCGTTCTCCTCTGCCCCAACCACAGTGTGTGAGCTTGCCTCAGCCCGTCCCCTCCCCGCTCCGCCCCACCCACCACTCCCCCGCCCCCGCAGCCCCCTGCCCAAAATCTGTATGTCTAACCATCCACACCCTTACCCCCGGCTCATCTCTTCTCAACACAAAGATTCTAGGAAAAAGCGCTGGCTTCGCCCCTCCTCTTCCAGTTCATTCCCCTGCGTCATGTCCTTTTCCCAGAGGTGACGTCTGCCCTAGTCTCAGGGTGGAAAGGACTCAGGAAACAGAAACCAGCTTATCATAAGGAAACATAGCCAGGAATTGTTCATTTTATCTATTACCAGAGGGAAAGAAGTCTCTGGGACAACAACAGTTAGTCTCAGTTGGGAAAGGCCAGAGCCCGGTGGCAGAGACCAACCTTCACAAAGGGAGCTAGGTGCTCAGGTTGCTGCGCAGGGCTTACCCTGCCCTTGTCCACAGATGCTGAGAGGGAGCCAAGTCAGGAAAGACCCACGTAGGAGAGAGGTGTGGGTTCATCATACTGTCTCTGCATTGACACAGTATCTGGCTGGCCGCTTTCTCAGGAAATGTTCTCTTAAGTGGAGTCCGCTTCTTCTGGCCTTTGCCACTGACTCATTCTTTGACCTTGTCAACTTTTTTGCGTAAGTCTCAGTTTTTCCCCCTCTACAAAGTAGAGCTGATAATAAGTAAAACCTACCTCACAAGGTTTTTTTCAAGTATGGAAAAGATAATGTATTGCATAATCTTTGGTGAACTCAGAAACGTAGAGGATAAAAGATTCCTTATTCTTCAATACACCCAGATATTAATAGCGTAGTGACTAAAAAGGAAGGTTAATTTCTCATTGGCGTTCTTTAACAGAGCAGGGAAAAAATTTTTTTTTATTTTTCATGGAAACAATAAAACCATTTTCATGCTGAAAGAGGAAAATGTGGGGAGTGAACACTGTTATTCTTCTTGACCTGGCTTTATGCAATAAAGTTTGTTAATTACTGCCCAAAAGTTATCTTGTTTCCCACTGATCCTTACAAAGAGATTAGTTTAGAACTAGGTAAACTTCTCCACAAACTAAATTGAGATTTTACTGGAATTTTATTAAACCCAATATCTTTATAATACTGAGCCTTTCCCTTTAGGAAAATGGTAGTTTCACTTACTTATTTGAGTTCTTTTTGGAGTTTATTTTTATAGAGTCTAGCGTATTTTTAAAGCAAGATTATTTTTAAGAATTTTATGAGACTTTTTGTCCATCATATGATGGACCTTTTGTCCATCATATTTTAGCTGTTTACAGATGATATACAGGAAAGTTATCGAGTTAAAAAAATTTGTCCAATAGCTGCCATAATAAAAATAACAATAATAGTAATAAAATTATGGTAGTATTGGCAGTTGCCAAATGACAGATACTATGCTGTGTATTTACATGTATTTTCTCATTGAATCGTCACAGTAACTCTTTAGGTTAATTATTATTATTAGCCTAATTTATAGGTGAAAAAACTGAAGTTCAGTGAGGTTAATTTGCCCAAGATCACACAGTTCATTACTGAGCCCTTATTAATTCTCATGTATATCATTTATACAAAGTGATAATTTTGCCTTCTTTCCAAGGGTTATGCTTCCTATTTTGTTTCATGCTGCTTTGAACTGGTCATAATTGTAGTAAAATGTTAAATAACAATTATTATCTCTTAAATATTCCTGTACTCTTGAATCCTCAGTGGACCTGAATATATAATGCCATAGTCAGCTGCAGTGATGATAACAATTATCTCTAACACTTATTGTGCATCTAAAGATCTGAGTCTAGAATCAATGCTCTCAACCACATTACTAATTAACCTATTTTAGTATGTTCCATGGCACTCTACCATGACCTACATGCTTCAAACCTTCTCCTCCACCACCTCCCCTTAGTTTCCTGGCTTTGTAGCTAGGATTCACTTCTAAGTCTAATCCTAATTGGATTGGTGATCCTGTTTACTTTGGATCTTATCTGGTATTTCCTTATGATCCTGCTTCCAATAATGGCTTCTTGGATCTACTAATGAAATTGAATAGATGTGGCCCAGCTCTGTGTCTTCTTTAAGCCTCAGAACTCCATCCTACTTAAGCCCACAATTTCTTTTATCAACATACCCCACTGAAATATCTCCCAACTTCCCTTTAAAACATCTTTGAAAACAAAGAAAATGAGGAATTGACAAGAGTTTTTGTTGAATAAAAACCCACAATACCAAACATCATAAAGGCTAAGGAGAAAGTGATATTCTGCTATACTACACTTCTATATGCTCTCTAAAGGGCAATTTGACAATGCATGAAAAAACTCATAGAATTTTGCATATTCCTTTACCAAGAAATCTTGCTTCTTGGAATTATTCTAAGTCATCATGGATAAACACAATCATATTTCCACACAGATATTATTTCAACATTATTTGTGATGGTTAAACATTTGTAACACTCTAGATGTCCAACAATGGGTGGTTTGTTAAATAAATTTTACTATATCCAGAAGAATATTCTATAACATGGAAAAGTTCATGATATACAGATAGGTAAAAAAAAAAGTATATCACAAACTCAACATGTAGAGTATAATCCAATTTTTGTTACATATAGCTATATCCATTTCTATATAATTATGTGACTATAATTCTATCTTCTATCTATCTAATCACTATAGAAATCATGACAGAAAACAGAAACATATACCCCCAGTTATTTATCTCTTGATGGTGTGATTATGAAAAAATGTGGTGTATTTCTTCTTTTTGCTCAGTTTTCTGAATTTTCTACAAATGACATATATTACATTTTGAATAGGAAAAAAGTTACTCTTAACAGCTTTGTTAATTAGGTTATAGGCAGAGAGACACAAAATATAGAGTTCAAATTAGAGAGAAGATTAAATCTCCCCAAACTGTGATCACCACCAGGGCCAGTCAGACATAGAATATCCAGCAGCTGCTGCAGGCTGTGAAGTGGGTTGTGGAGAAGGTATCCAAGGCCCTTAAAGGATCTGGGATGCCACGGCACCTGCAGCACTGAAACAGAAAAGGATACCCAAGAGAAGATGACCATCCTCTAGACCTACTTCCGGCAGAACAGAGATGGAGTCCTAGACAATGGCCTTTTTCGGTGGCACCCAGCCAGAAATCCATGAAAACTGACACATCAATGGATAGGGGAAAAGGAAGAGCCTGTTCCTTGGATTGGCATTTTAGATATTTCCATGGAATGTAAGTGTTTTGCAAAGTTATATTTTTGTGAACGGCATTAAATTATTTCTGTATATTATATAGTAGGCCCTTTTACTTTTTGGAGAATAGTAACTCTAGCTTCTTGATGCAAACTTAGAGCTTATCTAAAATTTTTATTTTTTACCTCATATTTCTTAGAAATTTAAAGGTTTTTGTTGTCTGTTTTCCTGTCTTTTAGCTCAAGCAACATACACGCACACACATATACATATATATACACACACACGCATCAATACTGACTTTTTCTTTCTTAGATGTAGTAAAAAAAAAAATCTTTTTTAAGAAAGAAAGAGATTTAATGTTTTAGAGTTTTTTCCACCCTTAAAGCTTTCTTGAAGGTCAGAGGCTTTATCTATGTAAAAGTAGTAAATAGTTATTTGTAACCTGTGTAAAGTAACACCCAGCCTTAAAATAGTCCTTTCAGGCTGAGGTTTATAACAATGAATACTAGTATAATTGTCTGGGTTGCTTTTAATATCTCTTAATAAAAATTACTAGATAATAGATTCACGAACTTGTTACAGGTTATTACTTGGTGTACTGATAATCATTTAAAAGTAAAGATTAGTTATCATAAAAAAAGAAAACCCCCCAAACTGTCTAGCAGTGAATGGTCCAGTGTCATAATGAAGCTGTATTCCACAAATTTATTGAGGAATCCAGATTTCTTTTCTCTTGTGCTGCTGTTATCTAGGTTGATATCCTTTCCACATGGTAGACACTGGCTAAGCTCCATATCCACATTTAATCCACAGGAGAGTCCAGGCCAACTAGATTTGTCTTTAAGGGGATGACCTGGAAGTGGCATATTTCATTTTCACTCACCATGGGTTTCATTCTAGTCCCATAATCACATCATTCTTCAAGGCAAGCTATGATCTGTAGTTCCCAGCAATCAACCATATATACACGTTCAGCTAAAATTTAGGGTGAAGAATTAATTATTCAATCAATGATGTTGAGAATGGATAATCATTTAGGAAAGAAAACAAAGTTAGATTAAATAATGAAATTCATTCCAGAAGTCTTAAATACTTAAAGTGTTACAGGGAAATATCAATGAAAATGGTGACCAAGCTATATCTTCTGTTTTAGTTGGTTTCCCATTCCACTGTTCTCTGGACCTTATTGAGCTTAATTATTTCTTCATTTACTATCAGCAACCAGAACTACAAATGATATACCACATATAGGGGGCCATGCTTGTATTAGGTCAGGAAACTTCTTTCTATTTTTGTTCATTTGTTTGTTTTTGTCTCCTTTCTTATAAAGTGGTCTTTTTAATGTTAATCTTATGTGTTGCTAAATGCAATGTGTAGAAGCATTGAGTCCCAAACAAGGTTCAAGCAGCATGAGGAAAGCAGTTAGTTACCTACAAGGGAGCACCCATAAGACTGGCAGATGATTTCTCAAAAGAAACTTTGCAAGACAGAGGGCTTGGCACAAAATATTGAAAGTGATTAAAATCCAAGATCTAAAACCAAGAAAACTTTATCCAGCAAAGCTATAATTTGAGTTAAAGGACAGATAGATAGCTTCCCAGACAAAGAGTTCATCATCACCAAGCCAGTATTACAGGAAATGTTGGAGGGATTTCTTTAAGAAGAAGAAAAAACATGTATCAAAAATATGATTAAGAATGGCAATAACTACATTTCTATCAACAAGTACTTAAATGGAAAAGAATGAAGTGTTCAACCAAAAGATAGGGTGACTGAATGGATAAGAAAAACAAGACCCTTACATATGCTGCCTATAAGAGACTCACATTGGATTAAAAGACACACAACAGACTAAAAGTAAAAAGATGGAAAAAGATATTGCCATGATGAACCTAGAGGATATTGCGCCAAATGAAGTAAGTCAGATAGAGAAAGACAAATGTCACATGATTTCATGTACAAGTGGAATCTAAAGAACAAAATACATGACAATGACAACAAAAACAGAAACAAACTCATAGATACAGAGAATATTTTGAGGACTATTAGACAGGAGGAATATTGGGGAATCGGTGGAAAAGGGCAAAAGGACTAAGAAGTATAAATGGATAGTTACAAAACAGTCATGGAGATATAAAGTGTAGCATAAGGAAAATAGTCAATAATGTAATAAATATGTAAGAGGGAAGAGAGATATTAGATTTGATGGAGTGATCACTTTGTGAGTTATATAGATCTCTAATCACTATGCTGTACAATTGAAACTAATATATTGTTGTATGCCAACTATAATTGAAAAAAACATTGAATTGTACACTGTAAATATGAGCAACTAATTGCCTATTGTATTTCAGTAAAGCTGTAAAAAATAAATAAAATAAAATAAAATAAAAGCTCAGTGAAAAGAAACTAATGCTATTGAGTTTTAGGGTAGTATCAAAGAACACGACAGTTATCTGAAAAGCCTATTAAAATATTCTTCCCTTTTCCAATTACATATTTTTCAGAAGCCAGGTTTTCTTTAGATACTTCTACCAAAATAATGTCATAAGAGAATATCTGAAGAATCAGATAGAGAATCCAGCTGTAGTCTATTAAACTAGACATTAAAGATATTTTTAAAATGTAAAACAATGTCATTCTTCCTTTTTTTTTTGTTTAAGAAAATAGAGTTATTTTTTATTTATAAAAATATGTTTACATTTCAGGAACTTATTTGTCAATTTTAATTGAACAAATAAATATTTTTATAATTTCTCAGTTTTAATTTCTAATGCAGTAAATACAATAGCTATAGTTCAAATATACAAAAGCTTTTTGGGTCTTCAATAATTTTTAAATCTGAAGATGTCCTGTGACTTAAGAGTTTGAGAATTGCTGACCTATAGTGTACTATCTACTGTATAATAAAGAAAATACATATAGCTGCTTACTTTTTGCAAAAAAAAAAATACAGGAAGGAAACACTAGAAACCAATGATCTTGGTTATTTACATGGTGATAGGAACCTGCAGGACTGACACTTCTCTAGGTAAACCTCTCAATTAGTATTGATTTTAGAACCACACTAACATTTAAGTACCAAAAAATAACGATAAAATCAAAAGAATGTGGGGGAAGTATGAAATGGAATATAAATAATAAAAAAAAAAGCCTAAATATATTTCAAAAGAATAACAATCACATTGAAAGAGTGGCAGGAATAACTAATAACTAATAACACTGTATTTTGATCTTACACCCTCAGACAAAAGAAAAAAATAATATTGAATTATAATGATAGATCTATCCTTTGCTAAGCCATATCGGGTATATCTAAGATTAAACAAGTAATAATTATGTTGATGGTAATTGTAAACAGGTCAGAGAAGAGAATTACAAGTATGAAAAATGGGTAAATTGAAATGAGTCCTATGGTATTGGACTTTGGGGACTAAAAATACTAATACTTCTCCCACCTTCTAAATTCTTCCAGCTGGGCTAATAATCAAATTAACAGAGACAGATTAACAGGAGGAAATCAAAATATTAATGCGCGCTCATGCGGAATTCACAAAGTCAATGAATTGAAATAAAACAAAAATTCCAAAGACAGTGAGACAACATTGGATGTTTAAGATATTTTGGATGAAGGAGAAAAGAGGAGGAACAAGGTTATTAGATTTCAGAAGTGAGAATGGGCGATTTACAGGTAGTTGAGGAAGAGGGTTCATACATGGCAGGAAAATTCTTGCTAGGCAACTCACAAACAATGGGACACAGGGGGCATCTAGCTAATAGGGTTGGAGTCTTCCTAACTAATGCTAGAGTGAAGATTCTTAAAGTGATTAAGCCAAGACTCCCTTCCTAAAGCAGATTTTCTGTCTGAAGCTTTTGGGCAGAAAAGAGGAAGGAAGGGTCAAAGGTTCTTTCTGAGTCTTATTTCTTAATAAACAGCTTAAAATCAAGCAAGCAGATTCAGAGTGGCAAACTATTGCTTTCCTTGCTACTGAAATGTATCAATACGAATTCATGGTTTTTAACGTATGGATATAGAGGTGCGCGCGCGCGCACACACACGCACATTCTACCTTCAACCACTGAGAGGATCTAGAAGTAATGAAACTTTAGTAGTAATTAGCACATGTAGAGGCCAGATCTTACTTTCTAAATACCATTTTCTATTATAAATAACTAGGGCTTGTGGGAGAAATGATTAGTTCCAGGGCTGGGGCAGGGAAAATCAATATAAGCCTGGATCATTTTGTTACACCAGAAAATAAGAAAGTCCTTAAAGAATGATGGAGTCAAGTCAAAATTATAAGAGAGTGACTTTGAGGAGCTCCCGCTGGCCAAGTATGAGACAATCTGAGCACCAAAATGAATAATAATAATAATAATAATCAGTTATAACCCACTGAATAAAAGGACTCTATAAATCCATAGAGATATAAATAAACAAGCAAACAAACAAATAGGAAGGGATAAGCTCTTCTGTATAGTAGAATGAAAACAAATAAATATAAAAGAAATGATAGTGTTTGAAATCATCAGTTGATAAATATGATAGTAATATTTGATTCAAGCTAGAATCTTAATGAATTAGATGCCATCTTAATAAGTAATCAAAGTTAACATTACCAGTAAGGAGACATGTCAATACTGAAATTATCCACCACCTAATATGCACTGAAAAGAGAGCATAGTGTCACCTTTGTGACTTTTCTGTCAAAAAAACACAACTTCAATCTGACTATGAGGAAACATGAGAATGCCAAAGTGGCGGTCATTCTATAAAATAACAGGCCTTTACTCTTCAAAAATGCCAAGGTCATGAATGACAAAGACACTCTGTTCCAGATTAATGGAGACTATAAAGAGATATGCTGAGTAAATACAACCGGTGATCCTAGATTGGATCTTAGTCTAGAAATTTTTGCTTTCTTAAGGAGATTATCTCACAACTAGCAAAGTGTGAATCTAGTCCACCTATTGAGTAATAGTATTATGTCGATGTTTGTTTTATAATTTTGATAATTGTATTATATAAGAGGATGTTCTTGTTCTTAGAAAATAGACACTGAAATATTTAGGGCTAAAGGAGCAACATATGTGTAACTCGTTCTCAAATGATTTAGGGAAAGAAGACATATGTGGGAAATGAGTGTGTCTGTGTGTGTGTGTGTGTGTGTGTGTGTGTGTGTGTGTGTGAAATGATGAACCAAATCTAGGGAATCTAGGTGGTAATGAGTATATGAAAGTTCTTTGTACTATTCTTATCACCTTTTTGGTAAGATCGAAATTATAATACAATTAAAATTATAAAAGAAAAGTGAATTAAAAAGTAATAAACTGACACATGCAGTAACGGGTATCAACCTTGGAGACATTAAGCAAAGTGAAATAAGCCAGACTCAAAAGGACAAATAATATATAATTCATCTTAAATGAGGGACCTAGAGTAGTTAAATTCATAGAGACAGAAAGTAGAATGGTCCTTGCCAGGGGCTGGTGGGAATGAGGTATGGGAGTTATTACTTAATGGGTGTGGAGTTTCAGTTTGGAAAGATGAAAAATTTCTAGAGCTGGTGATAGTTGCACAACAATGTGAATGTATTTAATGCCACTGAATTTTACACTTAAAATTGTTAATCTGTACATTATGTTTATTTTAGTACACATACAGAAAAAGTAAATTAGGATTGACAGCCCCAGATTTATTTATACTTTAAACCCCATAACATCAGCACTTCCTCCCCAGGACTGATTACAAACTGAAGTTTTGTTCGACAAAAACATTTAAGGAACAGCCTCCTTCCTCACCAGAGATCTTGCAGCATCTTGCCAATCAAAGTGAGAAACAGCCTATTTAAATAATAGTTATAAGCTGGCTCAGGAAGTAATTTTAATCACTACAGTAATGAGCCAACAGCTTATTTGCAGGGTAACACTTCCCAAAGATGCTGGTGACACTGAGAAGTTGAGCATTTTGCAAGCCTTTCCCTTTTGCACCCTGTGACCTCTGCAGTGTGAAAAGAAAAAAATAAAACGAAGTAAAATAGCTGACTTATGCAGTCTAAATTCTGGCACCAGCCTGGCCTGAAGTGGGTTCATGTTCTCATCTAGGTTATTCATTATTTTTTTGCAGTATAAGAACAGTAAAGTGTTTTCTATACTTTAGTGTTTGTAGTAATTGCCTGTACAGTGTCAAATATCAAGGCATAGTAAATCTTGTCCTATTTTAAGAAACTTAAAGTACCAAGTGAAAAAATCATTGTCATTTTCACAGACACAGTGATATTTTAGGTTTTAATTTTTTAAAACCCTGTTAATCAGACCCCTGCCTCTAATTCATTCTGGAGAAAATTGCAAACTTCATCTTTCTAAAGTGTTGGCAAGTTGTCATTTCCTACAGAAGGGCCCCTGCCCCGCCTCAGTCTAGTAATTGACCTCAGTATACCTTTTGAGATTTACCTGCTATGATTCCCTTCTTCTTTATCTGTCAAATTAGATCATTAAACCTTAGAATAAATCCTCAAAAGTGTTACCGGAAATCAAAGAGTGTACTCATTTTCTAGACTTTAAATAAACATTGTTGAGTTGTTCTCTCGAGCTTTGAACAAAAGGACTCCTTTTCCCCAAATTCCTGTCAAATCTACTTCCTTCAGTTTTTGAAATTCACCAAACTATTCATTTTTTCTCCTCCTTTGAATTCCTGGCATATTCGTCTACTTTGCTTACTTATTTTATTTTCACAAGACCAGCTTAAAACTTTGCATAGTGCCCGCTCAGGAATATTTCTCGATACTTGTCAAGTGCATATCACTATTTCAGTTCACACGTAGAACCTGTAATTATACCAAGAACCCAGTGTCAAGAATAGGCATTTTTTTTTTTAGTTAAGAAATAATACCTAGTGCTTTTTATGATGGTAAAAATAAGAGCATTCAAGCTCACTGCAGAAAACTTACAAGAGAGTGAGGAATCATAACCATCCATTATTTACATTCAGGGCTACAAATAGGCAATCTTTATGCTTCAGATGAAGCTGAACCTTTGAAGTACACAATTTTATTTTTGTTCTGTTTTGTTTTTATGGACATTCAAATAATGTCTGGACTAGCTGTAGGTTAGAGTGTAGATCTAGAGGCCCCCAGGTACAAGAAAATATACCTTCTATTTCATTAACCCGGAAAGGAGGGTACAAGTTCTTTTTGCACATTTCCAAAACTTCTCAGCTTTCTTTCTCAAATACAATCAAATAACTGGAACTGACTGCTCTGTGTGAGTTGGAGTGTTGAGGGTGGAGATAAGGCATTTTAGTCTTACAGCTAATCGACGAAGAATGAATGTAATTTTCCTAACCAGCATTAAAAAAATTTTTCCCCCTAGTTTAGACCACCTGTTAGCAGAGGAGGATTCCTTAACAGTAACTTAGTTAAATCTTTAGAACAACGTGAAGTCCAACAAAAAAAAATTTTATATATATATATGAATAGCTTGACTGCAATTTGTAAAATAATAAGAGGTATATTTTGGAGGGGGTGGTGAGGGAGAACTGGGATGAGCAATTGTATGCTTAAGTTATAATAGAGAGGAACCTTTTTTCTAAACATCTTAGTATGAAAAATGGGGAAAAGTAATTTTGTGAATTGGATTTCAAAGGTACATGGGTGGGTTTGTATTTTGGACTGGAGGGTGGGTCTCAAGAATCCTTTGAGGCTCAGCAAAATGACAGAAGGCAAAGCATTGTGTTTACAGAATCGTTAATTTTTTTGGAAAATACACTTTTTGATTAGACAAATAAGTGACAAGTGACTAATCAAATAGAAGTTTGTGTAGGCTTCTGGTGTATTCTTTCCCATAAAGAAGCTGTAGGATGAACTTACCATTTTCATACATGAAAGCAAAATGAACCTAACTCAAGAAATCTAGATCCCATTTTCAAAGTTATTTTGTTTAGTTTTGAAAAAACTAAATGAGATTTTTGTGAAGTACAAAATATTTGGAACAAATCACAGATTTGTGATTTCAAATGAGGGATAATAAATCCAAGAATGAGGTGGGAGGTGGTTGGAGTAAGAAAGGGAAGGAAGGGAAAAGGAAGGAAGGGAAAACTCTCAGATAATTGTTCTCTTGGACAATAAGAAAATGTTTTACCAAAGGAACAGAAATTGTTATAAAGAAATCAATAGGGCACAATTCGGAGACTTCTTTAGCCCCATTAGTAAACAAACGATTTAGTCTAGGGAGTAAGGAGTTACTGACTAGTCAAGCCAAAACATTAACCATAAGAGCTTATCAAGAAATGATATGATAGCTGGGATTTGCTTCAAAATAAGACAGGGGAGAAAGAAGTGTGTGAGGGTATATAGATGGAGCAAGAGAGGCCATGGGTTGGTAATTGTTAAAGCTGGTGAGGCGTATGTGGCGCCGGCGAGTGGGGAGGAGGGTAGGAGGGAGGGGTGGGATTCATTTTACTAGGATCTCCACTGTTAAATATATTTAAATTATTCCATAATAAAAAGTGAAAAAGCAAAGCAAACAGAGACATCCTGGGCATGACAAAGACCATGTTTCTGAGGTCACTTGGGTATTTTTAAGGTTTTTAAAAATAAAGTTGATTCAGGACTAGGATTGTTGCTAAGTACAAATAGAAGGGGAGAGAAAAATATAGAGTGATTTAGATATGTTTTGCTAAGGAGAGCTTTCAAATGGGTTGGGAAAAATAAAATAAAATATATCTAAGTTTTAAAAATAAAGAATATTCAAGTAGCTTGGAAGTGAATATGTTTTCCTCCCTTTTGAGGTAATATGGAAAAATTGTTTTGGCTTTTGCATGACATCCAGTGGAAACCTAACGAAAACACTAGGAGATAACGGAGAGTTCTCTTTTGCAAATATGCAGGTAGAAGAGAAAGCCTTTACTTAAATGTTCCATGCCTTTCAGGTATGTGCTGATTCCATCCATACATTGATAGCATTTATTAATTCATTTTGGGGAAAAACATTTGCCTTATTTTTACATCTCGTAATGCTTAGCCAAACTCTCTATAAAAATTACCTGCATCAGAATTAACTTTTCCAATTTTTCAGATTTGGTCATTTAATTCAATAATGTAAATGCTTTGACAGCCTTTGTTATTACTTTTTGTAAAAGGCAATGAATAATGAGCTCCCAGGGTGTCACTTGTGATTATTCACACTTGCTAATGATTAACCACCCCATGGCTCCTGAACTGCAAAGCCAGATTTAAGGGCCCCCAACACCACTGTCCTGTTTTAGCTCCCTGCTGTGGGAGAGAGGTATATAGGACTTTTGAAAATTCCCTTTAACTCAAACCAGTACAAAACTTAAATGTGGAATAATTGGGGATTGGTACATAAATTATATCTGTAGTTATAATGGACTATTATTTAGTTATTAAATGATGATGATAGTAAGCAACAAAAGAAGTTCTTTAGAGAGAAAAAAATAAGATAGGTAGGAAACTCATCTAAATAAAGGCATGAAATAAGAAATAAGTGAAGGTAAAATAAAATGATGATGCTTGGGCACAAGCCTTCTCTAATTCTATCTCACATCTGTCTGTCTGTCTGTCTGTCTCTCTCCATCTTTTATTTAAGGCTTGTACGAAAAAGTATAAGGTAAAAAAAAAAAAGGCCTCCTTATCATGCATCCAATTCCCTTCCACCTTCTCTTCTTCGAAAGGTGACTTAATATTTCCTTGAGTATCATTCTAAAAAACAGGCGTAAAAATTTTTACACAAAAGGGATAATGCCATAGTATCCTGTACCACTTTAAAAAAGACATCAACATATTATTAATCTTCTTATATCAGCTCCATCTGATTTACTTTGTTATAGTGTTGCTTTTGTGGTTTTTTAAAAAAGCGTTTCTTTTTCCTTTGGATTTTTTTTTTTTTTTCTGATGAACTGCTTATCTATATACTTCACCCAATTTTTTTAAAAACAGGATTCTTCTTTCCCATAGTTTGTATGAGCTCTTCATTATTAGCTAAATAGGTCTAATGCCTGACATGCACTGTAAGTATGGTTTTCCAGTGTCTTGCTTTTGAAAATTTTATGACATTTTTCCTCAAACATAAGTTCTTTTAAAAAATAAAATGCTTAGAAACCTTTATCGTTTCTCAATTTTGTGTCCTGCTTCAAAAGGCCTTCCCCACTCTAAGATCAAACGCATGTCTTCTTCCAGAAGTTGTCTCAACTGCACACTATGGACACTTTGGACAGGATAATTTTTGTTTGGAGGTCTGTTCTGTATATGGTAGAATATTTAGCAGCATCCCTGGCTTCTATCCACTAGATGACAGTATCATTCCCTCTTTTTCAGTTGTGATGACCAAAAGTGTCTCCAAACAATGTCAAATGTACCTGGGAGACAAAATTGCCACACACGCTCTGCCTGTTTATAACATATATAGGTGCATTTAAAATTACTTTAGCATTTCAATCTTTGACTCAATAGATTTTATTTTTGTTAAAGGAGTAAGATAGAGATCCTGCTTTATTTTTAACTTAAAGTAGTTAATTGTCTCAATTCAATTTAAATTTGATCTGAAAAGCCACCTTTGTCAAAATCTAAGTCTCTATATGTATTTTAATGTCTCATTGTTGTTTCCTCTTTATTCTCAGTGCAAAACTTTTACATTTTTAATATCAACTTCAAAATACACTTGTCCTCCCCACCCCCAACTCTTCTCTTTTAGAATTTCCCTGCTTATCTGAGATCTTTAATTTTGGTTAACTGTGAGAATTAAAACAAAAAAATCCTATTGGCATTTCCTAATGAAAATGGCTTTGAATTTAAAGATTGATTTGGGGAAAATCAACAACTTTCTGCTTTCACTATGAAATCTTGCGAGAAAGAATGTTATATCTTTTATTTTACACAAGTCTTCCTTCATGTCCCTCAGTAGAATTTTAAAGTTTTCTTTATAAAACTTGCAGGTATTTCTTGTTAATTTTATTCATGGATATTTCATTGTTTTATTAATATTATAAATTGATCCTCTACACTTTGGGAAGATAAATGAAAATATGTGAATAGGTTAACTACTTTCATGGAAGAAAGTAAGAGTAGGTTAAAAACTGATATGGTATTCTGAAGTGGGAGTTAAAGGAAAATCTACACGTTAATAGTCAAATGAGCAAAATAGTTAAAGATTGTGGTGTTACGGAAGAAATAAAGGGTTAAGCTAGATCTGTGGTTCTCAAACAGAAGTGGTTCTCCCCTCACCCACCTCAGTCCCAACCCCTGCCCTAGCCCATTTCCATCCCCTCAAAGGACACCTGGCAATATCAGGAGACTGTTATTGTTTGTCACAACTTGGGGAGAGGGTGTTACTGGCAAATATTGGTTAGTGGTCAGGGATGCTGCTAAACATTCTACAATGCACAGGATAGCCCCCACAACAAATTGTACAGCCCCAAATGTTAATAGGGATCTGGCTGAGAAACCCTGAGATAGATGGTGGCAGTAGGGGTATCTGAATTTAGGTTAGGATATCACGAAGACTCCTCTGAGAAGGTGACATTTAGGACATATTTTGACTGTTGAAAAACAGCCACATGTGAAACAAGTGGTATAGGGCCATTCCAGGTCAAGGGGACTTGAAAACAACAAATAACAATAAAAAATCCTTACATTCGAGTGTAGTATATTTGTGCTTATGGAGAATGAAGGTCTTTCATATTTCACTTTGTAAACTTATTTCTTGCTTGACTTTTTGTGAAAAAAAATTTTTTTTTCCAATAAAAAAAAGGAGAAGAAAAAAGGCACAAAAAGTAGGCAGATTAGAAGAGAGCCTTTGTAAAACTACAGGTATATTTCAGAGAAGAAATGTGTTCCGGAGGCCCTCAAGTTGTAATCTGTGATTAGTCTCTGCCCTACACTGCCTTTCACATCCACCAGACCTTCCACCAAAGATGACAGAGAACATTTGATTTAAAGCTGGATAATTTATGACCAATACTTGTTTTTATACCTTTTAGCTTTATTATATTGGATGTATTATTTAAGTAACTGTAAAACACAATGCAGATGTATGATGTGGCAGATAGAGGCTGTGCTTAACAAATTATCTTTTCACCCTGTGGTCCCCTTGCCTCTGGGCAAAGAAAAATGTGGACTGTGCTACAGAGGGAAAGAAGGACTAGGAAAGGAAGTGCAGGCTAGAAGAAAAGTGATTACAAAGTAAAGTAGTGCCACAAGTTACATTATTCATGTAACTAAGAGGAGAAGATAATCCTGCAGAGGTAGATAAAAATCAAAAGATGGTTGCAGCCCTGCCTCCGGCCCTTGAAAATACAATAGTCAGTTTCTCCTTAAGCAGCCCCAGTCCCTAGACCTGAGATGTGAAAAGATGATTATAGAAACTTTATGCAGTGTTTGGAGCCTAGCAGTCTGCATATCTTTAAAAAATATCTTTCTTCCAGAGACTAGAAGCAAAAGGAATCCAATGACTGAGTGAGTCATCATTTCTTTACCTAGTACAGTGCTGGGATGGATGGAATTCATGCTTAATGATTGTTGAGTAGATGAATGAAATACCTTCCCCATGACTTGGACCTAGCATCAAAATAACAACTGCATGTTGATATACTTTTCTGGTTCATTTGCCTTTCTAAGTTTCTTTTTGATTTCACCTTTGAAAAGTTTGCAGGCTGAAAAAGTAAAAAACAACCATTTCTTTTCTTGTCCTTAAAGCAGCTTCAGAAGATAATGAACCTAATGGAACTATGTGTGCCTGGAGGGAATAAATAATGGTTAAAAATATTTATCGGCAGCCTTCTCAAGCAACAAGCATCATCACACTTTTTCTGTTTTCCAATTAACATTCATACGAATTCAGCAAATATGTAGCAAATGGGAATCTCTCTCTCTCCATACATATATACGTATGTATGTATACACACACACACACACACACACACACGAGTATAATTTTATTTATTTATTTATTTATTTATTTAGAGTACTGCAAAGAATCTAGTCATTGATCGGTTTTATAGAGCGGCCCTACCTGGGACATCAAGAAACTGACAGAGACAGAACAGAAACTTGTTTTTCCATTTTGGGAAAAGCAAATAAACAAAAAAAATCCTAAGCAATTGCTGGTTGTTGGAGCTCACTCTTTTGGGTTGTTTTCTTTGCCTGTCTTCAGGCACTTTCTTCCCAGAATGTATCATCGATCCAAAACCCCAAATAAGTTTGGGGTGGGATGGGAGACATCTACTAGGGAGGCCATCACACAGAATGGTGCCCGTGTTCCTCTTTGGAGCATCTGGCCAGCTTTACTAACTGCTTCATATGATTCGCTCGAGTAAAAGATGAACCTTGGCCGGATCAAGCCGGACCTCCAGGAAGTGTTTGAAACTCGACTTTTTCCTCCTCGCAATTTGAAAGAGGCTTTTAATGCTCTGCGCCCCTCCTCCTTCCCTCTAAAGTTTGTTTTCCAGCTATAAACTCGTTTCAAACTCTTGGTTTCCTTCGCGGTTGCCTGAGAATCGCAGTAACTAGCCAAGTTCACTTAGACGAAGAAAAAGATATTTTTGTGTACAGAATGAGAGCCACCGCGTGGTTACACGCGGAAGAAGGAAACATTTTTGTTTCAAGCTGCTGAAAGCGGCCAAGGGGAGGGTTTAGCCGACTGGAAGGCGTGTTTTGTTGAGAGGCTTCGAAAGCGGCGGAGGCAGACGAAGAGGCTTTCGAAATTAGCAAACAAAGCGTCTCCCCAGTAACGGCGCGGTTCCAGACGAGGTTCCTGCCACTGCGACCGCCGCGGAGTCGCAGCGTCAGTCGTCCCCCGGCTCCTCCTCCCTGCGTCTCTCCTCCCTCCTCTCCAGTTCCCCAGCGGATATGAGCCACCAATCCCAGCAACAAACAACCCTTCAAATGCGAGCACGGAGCTGTCCTCTAACGGGCGGCCCCCACCTTTTCCCCGCCCCACATCTGTCTCGCACTCCGGCGCAGCAGCTGATTCATCTCCAGCCAGGCCCGGGAAAGGAGCTGTGCTCCAGCAAGTCGCAGGGTGGCTTCCAGGCTGGTGGTTTTTCTCAGGACCACGTTTCCCTGCTTTGTCGTTTTAGATGTGTTCTCTTAGGTGCCGAACAGTCGGCAGACCGCAGAAGAAAAAATTCATAAGGTTGCTGCCTTCTTAGAATGACGCGTTTTCCCTTGTTTATTCATTTTAAGTTCTGTAATTGGAAAAACCACCCAAGTTCTGTAAACTGGATTTAACTCACTCTCTGGGCGGGGGTGCCTCGGGGGGCGGGGTGAGAGGGAGGCTGGCTTTAATTTTCAGCGTAATCCTAAAACAGAAGTTCCAAAGTCTAAGTCATAATTTGGCTGCCTTAGTCCTTCTCGGGTTTAACTTTATTTCCACGGAGCTGACTCCCGTCGGGTTCTCCATCGAGGTCACAAAACAAAAACAGCACAGATCCGAAACTGGAGGCAGCCTTGGGCGCTGACGTCTCTACTAGGATTATTTACTTTTTTTTTTTTTAAGTGATGGAGAAAGTGGTATGTGACAGTTCGTTTCCTTCAAAGCAACAGGACACACACGAAAACCAGACCCAGAGGAGAGGGCGGGGAGGCGGCTTGCGTTTCTTAATTAGCCAAACAGCACCTGGTCTTTTAAAGGGTAATATTAGCAAGGAACTCTTTTTGGAGTCTTCCTCTCAACCAAAATAAACCAACAGGAACGTGTTTGCTCAATGGCTAATTTGTTTGAAATACCCGAGGAGAAAGGGGTCCCCTGGCATTTTAAGTCTTAAAACTGGACTGTTTACCGGAACAGATGAGCAGCCCTGGTGTGGTAACCCCCTTTCACTAAAGACGGCGGCTGTCGGAGTCTGAGCTTGGGAGGGTCAGGTCGAGCGGCAGCGGGGCAGGCGCGAGCCCGTCCCCAGCCGCAGACTTTTAAAAAGCATGTGAGCATGACAAGTGTCCATCGCAACGTGTTAGATTTCGAAACTGCCTTGCAATCCAGTCCGGAACTCGCAGCTTTAGCAGGGGGGAACAGTCATTCGCCTTCGGTGTCTGTGTCTCATCCTCCCCCCTCCCGCGCACCGTCGCTGTTGGAGGAAGAGCCCTGGGAGAAGGGTGCGACGCGCCGCGCCCGTGTGTCGATGGCAGCTGCGCATTCTGGAAGAAGTTGGTTCTTGTCCCGCATACTTTTTCTACGATGCTCCGCCCCTTGAATCAGAAGCGGCTGTCTTCTCCGGCGGCTGGAGCTGGGACCGTGGAGTGTGGGGCGGCTGTCAAAAACGAAAGGGGGACGTTTTCTTCCCTGGGATAGAGGAGGGGAAGGAGGGAGCGGCCTTTTTACCATCCCTTGCAATTTCCTAACCAAAAGCACCCTTGCCAGTCCCGGGAAGAAAACTCCGGGCGCTCGGCTGGTGTCGCCGCGGCCGAGTGAGGGATGTGGGAGGCCGGCGTGCAGCAGGGAGGAGGGCTCAGGTTTCTGGGCTCGGTCGCCCCTCGAGGGGCTGGTAACAGTGGCCAGGGGGCGCGCCGTGAGGCGGCGCGGCCGCGGCCCTCGGTGCAGTCCTCAGCTTGAAGGTGCGGGGGAGGGGCAGAGGAGCGGCGGGGCGGGCGGGGGACGGGGCGGGCGGCTGGGGGCGGAGGCAGGACCTCCTGTACCTTCCCTCCTCGCCTCTCACTCTGACAGCGCCGAGGTGCGCCGAGCAGAGACAGGGAACAAAGGAGTGGCGTGGGGAGGGGAGCGGCTTGGGCGAGGAAGAGCCCCCGGTCCGCTGCCAGAGGATCCCGGCAGGAGGAAGCCCAAGTGTCACTTGAATTCCACTCAAGAAGTGGATGCCTGGGATCCGACCGCCTCGTTTAGCAGTAACGGCTGGAACGTGTCCCACAAGTTACCGGAGAGTCGGCCCGTAAGGAGGACAATCGCCTTCTGCGCCCCTGTTCTTGGCCCCCCCCCCAGATCCCAGCATTGCCTCGCGCTGGAAGGGGAGCTCCAGAATGAAAAGCAAGAAAGGTAAGGCTCCGCGGCTGTCGCCCAGTGGGCATGAGTCCCGGGGAAACGTGCTCGCCAGGCCGCGCAGAGCTGGGGCGAGAGTGACTTGGTGAACTTCCCAGCCCCGGGGCTCTCTGGCTGAAACCGCGGCCGTTCTCTTTGTTGAGGCTGCGTCTGAAATGGCAGTTACCGTTTCTTTCTAGACACAACACGAGGGGCTGCTGTGGGGAGACGGGCCTCTCTCCATGCTGCTGGCACGTTGTCAAGAAACACGCTCGCCGCCTTGTTTGTGCGCTTCCAAGTTTCATTGTCTCCGCCGACACCCCACGCTCCGCCGAGCCGCCGCGTGGCTTCTCGAGCTTTCTCGCGCGCGTGGGGTGTGGGTCCGAGTCGGAAGGACCCGCGCCTCGCTTTTTCTCCGTCGGGACCCCGGGCGCGCCTTTGTCTGAAAGTTGGGCTCCGGGCCCCCCACTCCCTCCCAGGGGGGGCCCCGGTCACTTTCTTTTCTGGGTATGGGGTGTTTTCACAATCGAAGGAATGCGACTCTGCCCCCCCCCCCCCGCGCCACAATCGCCCTCGGGTGTTGGAAACTTCGTAAAGCTAGACTTTAAAAAAATTCCCGGCCTCTAAAAGTTTTCCCACGAAGAATTTAGGGCGAGTTAGGACAGAAGGGCAAGTACCTTAAAGTGGCGTGCGGTCAGAATGGGTCCAAGTATGACAAGTAGGCTCGGTTGTAAGTGTAAAGGGTGAGCCTGTCATTGTTTCCACGAAGCGTTCTGGAAGCCTTGCAACTAAAACTTGCCGTCAGTCTGGTTCAAAAACAAAGTACACGGGGGGAAAAAACACCGCCACGAAAGGTCAAAGAATAACTCCCTTTTGAAGTGAACTTTTTGAGTCTGACGGGGAGGTATCCCCGAATGTTCCGTCGTGGGCCGCGGCCGTAGTTGGCTTTTCTGTTGTGATTTATGTGAAGTGGTTCAAAACAGAAGTTAATCACTCAGGGAAGCCAGCGCGGGGCGGGGGGGGGGAGGCTGCTGCGCACGCGCAGGAGTCCCTCCGAGTTTTTTGTAGCTCCGCATTCTTTCAGACTCGTCCAGCGAATAAAGTTAGAGTGTGGCAGTCTCAAATCCAAGACGATGTCCCTGGCCCCGTTTTCACCCTGGGGTGCTGTTCGTTTGAGTCTTGGCTGGTGACTTTGAAACACGCCTCACCTCACGCTTTCCCGGCAAGAGTAAAATGTCAAAACCCGGGCTTTCGGAGTAGGGTAGTAACACACCTCGTGGGACCCCCTCCCCACGGGACAGTGAAAAGGCGAGGGCTTAGAGGGTTGGACGTGTAACTGGGCTCCGGGACAGGACGCGCGGGGAGCGCCCAGGGTGGCCCCTGGAAGGCCGTGTCTGCTTGTGAAGGGCTGTTGGGTCTCTATCTGGACTAGAAAGGCAGGCGCTCTCTCCCTCTGGAACTAACTGGGATGAGTTGGGTTTTTTTTGAGGAGAGGTTCTTGTGAGCCAAAGCAAAGCTGGGCTTCCGCCAGGGGCGGGCTCCCCATTGTTCAGGCTCTGGTGGGGGAGGCGTTGATTATTATACTCCCCGCCCCCCCCCCCTTAGGCACTCCCGGGCCCTCACCGCCCGTCGCCCCCACTTGGGTGCCTTCACCAGCTCGCCACCGCACTACACTCGCAGGTTCCCCTCGGGCGCTCCTCGCCTCTCCACCCCTCCCCCCCGCCCCCTGGTAATTTCAGGTATTTGACTCTCCCCCAGCTGTCCCTCCGCCCCGGGCACTCGGGTAGCCAGCCCTCCCTGGCGTTTCTCCCTTCGGGTGCCTCCCCCCATCCCCCCGCCCCATCCTCCGTTGCCGTCTCCCATTATAGGAACGAGGCTGGGACCTGGCGGCCGCTGGTTGGGAATGCTCGGGACCAGTAGCCCTGGCGCACCAACTCCTGTTAGTGAGCGCCGACTCATGGAAACAATAAAAGGTGACGTGGTGGAGGGGAAACTTTGCGAGTGGTGCAGAGCGGTGCGGGGAGCAGAGATGGCAGTGGTTGCCCGGCTTTCTCGCCCTTTTTAGGTTTTCCTGGCAAATTCTTGGAGGGGTGAACAGACCCCCTCAGCATGTAGAGATTCACGGCATCGTATCTAGTTTCTTGTAATCTGAAACTCTTGAAGAACTGTTTGTGCTGACTCGTACCGTTGGAGGAGCCGATTTCAGTTGAGGCTGAGGAACTCACAAGAACAAAGCTCGCTGGCCTTCCTCAGTCCCGGGCTCCTCCCTCTGCTCGCGGCCTCCTCGGTCATGCCTCCCCCCAACCCCGGACTACCTTGGTGTGGGGGCCGGTTCCGAGTCGCTCAGCAAGGACTCTGGAAGAAATCTGTCCCGCCTTGCCTGTAGGATTGGACTATTGTGTCTTTTGTAAAAGTTCCTGAACATCTTTTCAGTTTTTCTTGAAAACAAAAGCATCTTAAACTCAATCGCAGAGCCCGGGATTTGGCAAGACTGGTTCGTAATAATAGAAAGCTGAGGATGCCAAAAGATCACCCCAAATGGCTAAACCAAGCAGAAAGAAGGCCCGTTGAAGACAATCACTTAAATCTTTTTGCTCTTTCTGACAATGGGGAATTCTTGCTTTAGAATTATTCTGCGGCTGCACCCTTGGGATTAGAGATTCCCGTCACTTCTGAAATGTTCTGATCAGGAAATTTCGTTAGGTTAGGTTTGCTTTTTCCTGACTGTATACTTAAACCTTTTTTTCGTTTATTATTTCTAGATCCTATTCCATTCTCTTAATTTTTTGTTTTTAGAAGTCCAACTTTACAACCACTATCTCTCTCTGGTCCTCCCGCGTCCCCAGTTCCTATTCAGAAAAGAAAAGATTGCTCTTTTAGAGCTGTGGGATCCATCTTGTGGCTTTCTAAACAACATTTCCATGTATGTGGATAGAGTAAAAGAGGCCTGTGATTCCCCCCTCCCCCTTTCCCCCAACCACATTTTTTAAAGTGTAAGCAGAGAGCAGGACGTTTGGAAACAAGTCGTAACCGGGAAACTGTTCAAAAGCTCTGTTACAATAGGAAATGAGTAACGTGGAAAAGTCTTTTTGTTTTTCCAAGTTGAGCCACAATCCAGAGGGAGAGTTTTAATGAAAACAGTCCTGACAGCAGCAAACGTGGTTTGCTGCAGTGAAATAATCAGCTGGTGTAGCCAAGGAACTGAAATCTTACTTCCTGTTACTTCGGCTATTGTGCGCATATTGGAAATATTTGTTAAGAGGTCCAGAGGCCTGGCATTCATTTGTTTAAATGAACTGAGAACGGAGGAAAGTCGCACTGCAGTTTGGTGTTGCTTAACTGAAACCTGCTTTTGTGTGTCACTAACCTATTCTGAAAGATCAAGCTTCTTGTCAAACTAAGCAAGCAGATCAAAGTGCAGGCTTCATGATCTTTTTTGTTTGTTTCAAACTTATTTTCAATTTACAGTTGAATTCACTGTTCGATGAGCAAATTTTCACACTTTTTTAGATTAAAAAAGGGAGGGAGGGAGGATGACAGCTTTGAGAAGAATGTTTAGTTTTTCAGGCTTTGAGTTCTAAAAAAGGTTGCTTTAGTCATTGAATTATTTCACATTTAGATTTCTTTATCAAAGCAAATTAAGTTTTCTTTTGAATAGCTCTTCACTCAAATTTCAACATGGGTTTTAAATTTTTCTCATCTTAACAGTGAAAGCAGTTTTAATTTTAACTGTACTTCCTTTTTTGTTTGTTTGCTTTTTAGCAGTTTAATAAAAGCTTCTGAGAAGGGAATCATCAGATACATGGGATTAAAATTTAAGTTTCTTGTAAAGTTTATTGATGGCTGTTAATTAAGCCTTGAGCTAGAGTGAATTTGCAAGATCTTCCTACTCTTTTGTTAGAACTTGTTTTACTTTGTTTTCTAAAGGTTCTGCCTTTTCTGTGGACACTCCCTCCAATTCCTTCTGCCCCCTGCAGTCCAAAACTAAAAATGTGTCACCAAGTAAAGTCAGACTACGCTAAGTGGGGAAATATCAACAAATCTTTGAATGCGTAGCTTTATGAGTTTCATTGTGTTAAAAAGCTTTAAAGGGATGGTTTTTAAAAAAATCCTCAAAAGTACATTAAATGGTTTATGCTATATTCTGTTTTTTATTTCCTGTTAAGGCAAACCATTCAGTTAAGGTTGTGTCAACAAAATTAAGAATGCATACCTTTAAAGTTCGTGTTATTTTCATTAATTTCCTTTATAGTGAAATACTGGTATTTATGAGCATGCCATATAGTTTATAATTTGCTTATATTTTTAAAATTTTAGATTGTCTTCAAAAAAGAATGTATTTCTTTAGTCGCCAAGAGTTGCCCATTGTAGTTTTGAAAGGACAGAGGATTAATAATAGCATGTATTAGTTAAATATTTTAAAGTTCAAAATTATGTTTAAATTTCTAAAAGGGCCAGGTCTGAATTTTTGTCGAACCCAGTCTATGTGTGATTTAAATATTCTCAATGGCTTGTGAATTCTTAAAGTTTCTGGTAAGATTAAAGTATTTGCAGACAAAAATAAGGTTTCCTTTGGGACTTGCATAGACTGGTTTTTCTTTCTTTTTGTCATGTAATAATTTAAGACTAAATGCTGCTTAATAAGTAGTATTCTAGGGTCAGATTAATCTTGCAATTAAAATTTATAGAAATATAAAATTTTACTCGGTGTTAGGCATCTTTGACCTTTACTAATAGAAAAATGTTATGTTTAATGACACTGAAAACTTAAGTAGTTATTTAGTAGTTATTTAGTAAAATGTGATTACTATTGGCCATTAAAAGTAGGTATCTAGTTTTGAATAAACGTAAGTAGCCACGAAAAAGAAATGACCATGGAATTGGCAGAAAAATTTTGGCATTTTATCTTTAGAATACTATGTTAAGTGGGTAAGTTTCCCTCCTTATGTCAGTGGAAGAAGGAGGAAGAATAACAATTTAAAATGTACATTTGGATACTCATTTCTCCTAGATAGCAAGGACCTGAGGCGAAGGTTGTTAGACACATTCCATCTGCTGTAGCACCTTTCCTGATTCACATGGCAAGCCATATTTACTTTGGTGGGTGCAGTTTTGTCTCTACTGGATTAGATAAAAGACTTTTCTGAGCATCATTGCAAAGGAATGTGAGAAGTTAAATTCTATGGGAAAGTGGGTATGAAAGGGCATCTGACAATTGGTTGAGG
Organism: Eonycteris spelaea; assembly: GCA_003508835.1. NCBI lineage: Eukaryota > Metazoa > Chordata > Mammalia > Chiroptera > Pteropodidae > Eonycteris > Eonycteris spelaea. The sequence continues at coordinate 1,709,778 of PUFA01000127.1, read as the reverse complement.
ATCTAGAATCTGCTGCTAGTCAAAATACTATTGAAAATTTATATGTGCTCTTTGGTATTTCAGGACAGAAAACACTCACTGGTCCTTCACCTGGCGCGCAGTAGTTGAGAAAACATGTTTACACTGAATTGTCAAAAGAGATGAGCTTTGCAGTGGTGTTCTGCTGATAAAAGTGGTTGACAGCTGGCCTTTGTCCTTTTCTAGGTGTTGTTGTGGCATCTGGCAGTGAGACCGAGGATGATGACAGCATGGACATCCCTCTGGACCTTTCCTCTTCTGCTGGCTCAAGCAAGAGAAGGCGAAGGGGCAACCTGCCCAAAGAATCTGTTCAGATTCTCCGTGATTGGCTGTATGAGCACCGATATAATGCCTATCCCTCAGAGCAAGAAAAAGCATTACTGTCCCAACAAACACACCTATCTACACTACAGGTAAGGAAAAGAACATTAGGTGTTCTTGCAAGTCATTTTTCCAAATTCCATAGTCATTTTATAGCATTTATGTCAGATCATTATGTGCCTCCCCACTCAAAAAAATAAAGGTATGAATACCTTTCTCTTGTAAACTTTCTAGTGCCGAAAACTAATACCTGGCTATTTAGAGAAACAGAAATGCGTTAACAGTCATCTGTCAAATAATATTTCCTTTAAAGCCTAAAAGAGCCTTGCTTTATGCAACAAACATAAAAAGGAGGTTAAATCTTACTCTATTGCCCAGGAAACTGGTTTGATATTTAAACAAGGACAGACTTCAGTGAGGTAATTCATGTTATGTCTGTTGACATAGTCATTTGAACTGGGAAAAAATCAGTAACTGGGAGGAGTGGCCCTTTTCATTACAGGAGAGGTTCTCCTGTAGTTGATTAACTTAAATGCTGGGGCAGTAGTTAATCGGTTAATATGGGAGAGAGTCAAAAGGTAAACCTCTCCCTCCCTAAATTATTTTTAAAATATACCTTTTTCTTACTCTTGAAAAAGTTAAAGGATGTGAGACAGTAAAAGTTAAGATTTGTATTAGAAGAGGAGAAAGGTTTGCAACAGGGAGCAGCAGCTCTTTTTCTTGGTTGAGCTTAAATACCTTAAAGTAACTTTGTGTAAGTTCCGATAAGCCTTTTCATGCCTTATTTAATGCAAAGAGAGATCGGTTAGGCGTTTGTAGAAGATTCTCAGAACCTATTTGCTGAGTGTTAAAACATATCCATGTAATTTCAGGTCTGTAACTGGTTCATCAACGCCCGCCGCAGGCTCCTCCCTGACATGCTGAGAAAGGATGGCAAAGATCCAAATCAATTCACAATTTCGCGCCGTGGGGCCAAGATTTCTGAAGTGAGCTCTGTGGAGTCAGCAATGGGCATCAAAAACTTTATGCCAGGTCTAGAGGAAAGCCCATTTCATTCCTGTACAGCTGGATCAAACTCAGCCCTAGGGAGGCCACTGTCCCCTAAGCTTTCGTCTCCAGGATCAATTTTGGCTCGTCCATCAGTGATCTGTCATACCACTGTGACTGCTTTGAAAGATGTGCCTTTCTCTCTCTGCCAGCCAGTTGGTGTAGGACAAAACACAGATATACAACAGATAGCAGCCAGCAGCTTTACAGACACCTCCCTCATGTATCCAGAGGACACGTGTAAATCTGGACCAAATACAAATACACAGAGTGGTCTTTTCAACACTCCCCCCCTACTCCACCGGACCTCAACCAGGATTTTAGTGGATTTCAGCTTCTAGTGGATGTTGCACTCAAACGGGCTGCAGAGATGGAGCTTCAGGCAAAACTTACAGCTTAACTCTTCAAGCAAAACAGTTCTTAACAAATGTTATGATTGCCGGGGTGATGGCAAGAGATGAATTGCATTATTTTATATATTTTTTTATTAATATTTGCACATGGGATTGCTAAAATGAAGCTTCCTGTTACTGAGATGTCTTCAATGGAATACAGTCATTCCAAGAACTATAAACTCAAAGCTACTGTAGAAACAAAGGTTTTTTTTTTTTTACTGTTTCTTGGTAGGTTATTCATAATAATGTGAGATGGTTCCCACAATCATGTGATTTTTTTTTCTCCCCTTTTTTTTATTGGTGTTTTTTCAGACTGTGCAATACTTAGAGAACCTATAGCATCTTCTCATTCCCATGTGGAACAGGATGCCCACATACTGTCTAATAAATTTTCAGTTTTTTTCCAACAAGTATGAATCTGGTTGATTGCCTTTTTTCATGATATAATAAAGTATTTTCTTTAAGAGTTACTGTAACATGGAGTATTTTGTTGAGGGAGATACTTCTTAAAAATGAGTAGGAATATAGCACCCCATGAGCAGGAAGTTGGGGGTAGGGTGGAGTGTGAGTTGGGAGGGGGTGTCACTAGCTCTTTGAAGAATGGTGGACAACAAGCCAGTAAGTATAAACAGGATGTGTGATATTTACTCGATAGGAGGCATAGCTGTTAAAGCTTACTTCAAGCTTTACTTAAAACTACATGACAAATTGAAATGAATCATTTCCTAAGTGTTTAGCTAACCACTAAATCCCTTGGTGATCTGTCCTGCATATTTTAAGACATGGTCAGTGTCAAAAAGAGGTCTTAGAAGCACCTGATTATGGCTTAAGTTTTCAGAAGTAAACAACAACCTAAGCAGTCTTAATATTTGCCCCTTTCATGTAACCCTTTAAAACAAACTTTAATGATATAATTAAGGACTTTACTTTCAAAGACAGCATTAATTTGTACACAAATCACCTTTTAAAACATTTTTAAAAGTTTAAAATGGAGTTGTGTCTTCTGTGGTGGTGTTATTTACTTAAGGTCATGGTTTGTGAAAAAATGGTGCCATACACAAGCGTAGTTTGTTGGGATGGACAATTATCAAGCCAGGAAGGGAATTGGTGTTCCTTTCACTTACATGGTTGAGCAGATTTGTCACATGCCACAAAACCATTCTTTGTAGTCATGCTTAGTATGAGGTTTCTTTGTTATGACAGTCATGTTATTTCTAGCCCTGACCCAGCTATAAATTTCCGAAGTTTGAGGAAGCATCAGAGATTCAGTATTGTTTAAAGAATGTAGACAAATTCTTCCAAACTTAAGTTTGTCTGATTTTTGAAAGCCTAGTAGGAAGTTCCTACTGTAGAAAGTGCTAAACTCAAAAGACTATGAGAAACTGACAAGGACAACCAGGAGGTGTGAGAAAAATAAGTGTGTGGGGGGGAGGTGTGATGCTGTAGTCTGTGAGGGGCACACCTTTGAAGGGAAGGGGCACATATGCCTTGAGTGGGCTGGACCCACCTCAAGGTCACAGAAATAGATAAAACCAAAAATGAATAAAGTATATAGAAGGAACTAAAATTGAGATAAAGGTGATTAAGAATCATTACTTGCTCTAACAGCTAGATCAAAGGCTGAAAATCTCAGTACAGATAAGGGAGATCAGGAACTCGTAAAAGATTTCCCTTGTTAAGATGTTTTATGAATCATACTAGAAAGCAGAGAGAAGGAACTATATGAGTGATTAAAAGGAAATGTCAAGGGTCAAATGAAATCCAAAGGTTTAGGAAAAAAGAATCACCCCAAATTGTCTTATTTTTCCCTCTTATATAGATCTGGTTGATAACTGGTACGTAATTAATTGGAAAGGTAAATGTAAACATTTAAGCAAAACAAATGTTTTTTATGCTTAGTATTTGCATGGTTATCTTTTCATTTGCTTGTTTTTAACCTATTTATATTTAAAGTTCATTCCTTTTAGAAAGCAGATAGTTCAGTCTTTATTTAGCCTAACTCTGCCTTTTACTTGGTGTTTAGTTGACTTTAATGTAATTATTGATATGTTTGGATTAATTTACCATTTGTGTTTTTTTTCCTCCCTCTTTTTCTCTGCCTTCGGGTTATATGAATATTTTTAGTATTTTGTTTTTATTTTTCTATTTGTTTATAAATTGCTAGTTTTTTAAAATTGATTTTTCAATTACAGTTGACATTTTATCTTTAATAGTTGCTCTGGGAAAACAATATACATCTCGATCACAATCTATTTAGGGTTAATATTATGCAACTTCATACAAAATATAGAACCTTACAAGAGTATTCTCCTTTCGCGTTTCATATAGCTGTATGCATGATAATTCCAATAGGGCAATATTATAATTTTGTTTTAAATAGGTACGTGTCTTACAAAAAATTAAAATAATGTATGTAGAGTCTTTATATTTGCTAAATATTTACCATTTCTGAGGCTCTTCATTTCTTGTTAGTCCAAATGGCATGTAATTTCTCTTTTGCCTTAAGAAATTTCTTGAGAATTGTATAGGCCTGCTCGTGACAAATTGTCTATTTGCTCCTTGGGAATGACTTTTATTTTATTTTCATCTTTGAAGGATAGTTTCACTAAGATAGAATTCTAAGTTTATATCTTTTGTTTGTTTTTTCATCATTTTAAAGGAATTTATTATCTTCTGGCTTCACTGTTTCTGATGAGACATCAGTTGTCATTTGTGTCATTCTTCTCTTGTATGTAATGCCTTTTTCTCTGACTCTTTTTGAATTTCAGCAGTTTGACTATGAATTACCTGGGCTTGCTTTTTGTATTTATTCTGCTTGGGGTTTGTTGAGCTTGAATCAGTAAATTTATGTTTTGTATTTTAACAAATTTGGGAAATTTTGGCCATTTTTCCATTTTTTTTTTTTTTTTTTTTTCCTGCTTTCTTCTAGAACTCCAGTAGATTTATATTAGATCACTTGAGATTGTCCTACATATCTCTGGGGCTCTGTTTTTCTTCAATCTTGTTTCTTTATTCTTCAGATTGCATAATTTGTATTTATCTGCACATTGGAATCACCTGGAAAGCTAAAAAATAAGAAAACAAAAACTGTGGCTTGGGGGTTTAAGAATGTTCAAAAGTTCTCTTCGTGATTCTAATGTACAGACAAGTTTGGGAACCACTGTACTAAATAATCCTTAAATCAGCCAAGTCAACTCTTCCAATTAGATTTTAACATAGATTTGAAATTTGGCACTGAGCTCATACTAAAGTATACATATAGTCCATACAGTATGTAAAGCCATGACACTAACAAAGCAGGAAGGTAAGCATGTATTTGTATCAAACCAAAAAAAAAAAAAAAAAATTTATCTCTGGAAATTGGCTAGAGAGTAAATGCTCAAAGATCAGGTTTTAGGTTTCGTTAAGCTAATTAAGAAGAGAATGTTATATTTCTGTTGTTTTAAAGTTCTTTCCCATAATTTTTGTTTTGAAATTTGCTCAAATGATTCTGTGAAAAAACAATTTATATTACAGTACTTAACATTTTTTTCAGCCTATATGTACAGTAAATTTCCACAATCTGAAAATCACTTATTTTAAATTATCTAATCCTTTCAATTGTAATGTTATCTAGTGTCATCTGTAAATCCAATATTGAAATGAAAAGCATTAGGTTAATTTGGAAAAGAAAAAAACAGTATTTATTGAATATTTTATATTATACTACTATCGATTGAATATTTTATATGTATATCTCTTTTAATCCTCACAACACTGATGAGAGATGTTAAACCCATTGTGTTCCTAAGAAAACAGACTCAAAGTTCAGCTTTGTGGTTACTGGCTGTAACAGAGAGCCCACATCCAGTGGGTGAGTCTGCAAGTTTACACTTTTCCACACACTGTAACTGAAATAAAACGACTTGGAACCATTCCTTAGTTCAGTAAAAACTTGGTGGTTACTCTGGCAGATGGTCATATAATACAGGTTTTATCTTCCAAGTACCTCAACTGTTTAATGCTATCACGCCCTATTCCCCTCTCCCATTCCATTTTCCTTTAACCACCCCTGCTTCTCAGGGAGACTTACAGGATCTGACACATCCTTCTGGTTTCCTAAATGTTATGACTAGCCAGGGCCTGAAATAATGAACTCTCTCATGCCAAGGATTCTGTTTTGAAGTTTCTCTGTGTAAGTCTTAATCTATTATTCAAGGCATTTCATATCCCTGTCTAAGTATCAGCGTTCTGAGACTGCAACCTTGGACTACTACCATTTTTATTAGCACATTTTTGGTTTTTATTTTGACTGAGAATCTTTAGACTTATCCTAGTTTCTATAGTTACTCTGCTGCTCTTTTCAGTTTCCCCTGTACAAAAATTATGTCTTTTAAGCTATGTTATCCCAAATAGAGAGGAGGGGTGGCTCTGACACAAAATAGTTTCATTGAACAACACTCACAGTTTCAAAAGGACAGTGAAGATTTATGACAATGATTTTCCAGTTTTTCTCCAATCTCAAAACATCCACCTTTTCTGAAAAATGGCAATGCGTGTTGATTAGATTCAAAGGTCCTAAATGACATACACCATGGGGCCTTAAACACTTCCATGTGAAGAAAACAGAGCAAATCATTGTTTTCCCTTCTGAGACCTAAGATACAACAGGAATGAACTTAGCCTGTGTAAGTTTTATGAAAGAACTCCTACCTCCAAGCCTGACTAGAAGATTAACTTTATTTGGTGAAATGTGTTTCTAGCCGCAGGCAGGTGCTGCTCTGATTCACCAACTCGTGTTAATTTGAACCTGCAGAGGTACCTTTGATCAACTTGGAGCCGCACTGATATCCTGAGTTGGCTCGGAAAACATCAAAAGAACTGTAAAGTAGACTCTAATCTCAGCCTTCCTGTTTCTATGTCTGCCCACTGGGTTCACACAAAAGCAGGTATTCCTTGAAAGGCATTCTCCACGATTGTACTGGGTGTCTCAATGTTAAACCTGTATCATGTAGGGGAAGGGGGACAGGGAGAGGTTTTTCCTCTTTGTAACTGAAATCTGCAAATGGAGAATCAGGGCTCTTAGGCTCATTCGCAGTGACATTTATGGGGGCATGTAAATTTATGCCTGCTGGCCTGATGATGGAAGTAACCAAAAGAAACAGTTCAGTTTAGGGAACTCTTCAGTAATGTAGCTATTAATGAAACATTTTCTGTCTGTGAAGATGGCACTCAGACAATAGGTCTGGGTGACGTCAGTTGGAAATCTGGCAATGGATTGAGAATTCTAATTTATAAACATAGGCAAATAAATGTTTCTTATCAAGACACATTTATACTCAAGGGTGGTAGGTCAGATATCATCTAGTCTCCCCCTTCCCCCAATTGGCCTTTCATCCTTTTTACACTCAATTACAAGTCAATACTTGTACTTGGGTTTTATTTCCCTTTCAAGGCCCATACAATTTTGGTCCCTGGAATTTTATGCCTCTGGATTTGCAATTCTAAAACTGCCTCTTTTTTTTTTTTTTTTTTTTTTTTTTTACAATGTGTTGGATGTATTCTAGAACAACTGGGGCATAAGTTAAAGAGATCTGGACTTGTGTGGCCTCAAGCATTATTTGACATCTATAAGCCTGGGTTTCTTCACCTCTAAATTTGGTAAAAATAAATACCTAAATCTCATGCTTGTTGAGAGGATTAAATAAGGTAACAAAGTGGAAACTCTTTAAAATTTTTAGAGCAAAATAAATGTGTGGTGGTGTTGCATTTAGAAATAAAGATTTACTTCTATATACCTACCATTACCTGGGCTAGGTTCAGAGTTCTGCTTCCACATTGCCACCTGGCAGGTGTGTATTCCTCATCCGGCTTCAGCCTTTGATCTTGTCCTGCCAGGCCCTGGCCCTGCCTGTTCTTTCCAGCTCCAGCCGGCCTTTGTCCAGCTTTTTACAATAGCAGCAGTTCAGGTCCCTTCCCTCAACCCTGACACAGGCTCTGCTTCCTTCTCTCTTAGGATGTTGTTATTCACTAAAGTGGTGTGAGGGCTGGAGAGAGTGGTGGCCCTTATGCTAAAGATGAGGTAATCATCATCTCTCTTAAACTAAGCTGTTTGAATTTTTGTCACTGGCGTCATTCCTGCAAAGTTCAACATAATACCAGTTCTTAGTTACTTAAGGGCTGAGCATCCGGAGCCTTTGATTTGTGTCCTCCTCTCTGGTCTCACTTCAGTAAACTACTCTGAAGAGATGTCAGTTTGCCTTTTGTGATGTTTTTTTTTTTTCCTGTTCTTGTGAAAGATACTAAATTCATAATGACTATGGAATGGAAATAGAGGAATATTTTTTTTTTTCTTAGAAGTAGGACTTTCAGGGATTATTTAGGTCAGTTGAGAAAACTGGGTTCATCTCTTAACCTTTTAAAGTTACTTGGCCTCTCCAAGCCTCATTTTTCCTCATCTCTTTGTTTTATATTTCAGAGAACATTTATTATATATCATAGTCAACATTTTACTAGAAATAATGACTGGTTTATTAGATTCTCATTTGTCTGTTCTTGGAGTTTTTGCTTTTTCCTCATTCCCCAGTTACTCAAAAATTATTTCCTGCAGGTCTCTTCTTTCTTCATTCTTTGCCCTCTTTTTTTTTTCCTTTTTTTCTTTTTTTATCCTCTTTTTATTCATTTGCCAATTTATTATAAAAGATACAGGTGAAGAGGTACATAGGGTGAGATCCAGAAAGGTCCTGAGTACAGGAGCTTCTTTCCCCATGGAACTGGAGATGTGCCACCCTCCCTGCCTGTGGATGCTTTCACCAACCTGGAAGCTTCTTGCCTTTTGTAATTGTGATATTCAACTAATGCTGCTGCCTGACGTAGAAGGTAGAGCACTGAGTTTAGCTTCAGGGGAACTAATTATAATACTAATCTAGCACAACACTAATTTTTCTAAACTGGTTTTCTCACCAGTAAAGTGAAGAGTTGAATTAGATAATCTCTTTAGTCTTTGAAAGCTTTAAATTTCTAAGGACGTATATAATAATACATATTATTCAATAACAGTGTAAGTTATTTGACATCATTAAAAATTCCATAAAATACTGATCACCAGTAATCTTCAAATGATAAAATTCAATATTCTCCAATTGATGAAATGACTTCTTTCTTTGGGCAAAACTATCAAAAGGGTGATTGTAAATCATAGGGATGACTCTTCTGTCTAGGGAAAAGAGTGGTCTATGTTAAAATATTAAGTTGGAGCGTCTAAGTGCTTTGGACTGTAAATGTAAACTTAATGAGAAGTCAGAGGGGCATTTGGAAACCAGATAGGAAAGAACCTTATGACTCCCTGGAATAAAAATGTGTAGCCTCTGAAGTCAGAATGCAGAGCTTTTAAAACTGAGCTGACCCTTCAGATTAGCTGGGCAATTGTATGCTTTAAAATTAAGGATGTTCAAAGAACAGTAAGTCTTACTTGAGAGGGAGAGAGCTGCAGCTATGCAAAGCAAATCACTTATGCACAGAGAACATTTATTTTGTGTTCAGGACTCCATTAGGTAAAACAAGGAGGGGCCAAGATGGTCAGAAGGTGGTGGAGCAGGTGAATAGGAATAGAGCTCTGGGATGCCTTTGACTTGAACCCAGGTCCTAATCTGGCTCTGCAGCAGAATTTCCTGGCAGGAGGCTTTCAAATACAAGTGTTTGCACCCAGGACCCACTGTAAAATACATATGTGTGGCCCCTTTAAGAAACAGGAAGAAACTACCACTAAAGATACTAAAATGTAAAGCTTTTTCTTTCTATTTACTTGTTATGGTGTTTTCTATTTGCTGTCTAATGTTTTATGTGAAGAAAAACTACAATTTTAAATTATTAGCATGAAATAATTAGCATTTACTATTCATTTTTATATTGTGCAATGTCACTTTTAAATGGAAATATCAGAGCATGCAACTCATATGTGGAATTGTCCAAATCATACAATTTCTATTTCATAGCTTGTACATGCATGTATATTTTGTTCTAACTAGAACAGTGGAAATGCTGCATAAAAGTAACTAAACTGTTGTTTATTTATTTTTTTCACTTCTTAACATACTCATATCCTACAACATTCTCTACCTTGGGCTTACTGAGTAAGGAAGGACTGAAAGAAGAAACCCTTTCTTTCCCTTTCTTTTTATGTCATCGTTTTCAGTGTAAGTGGTTGGCTAATACAGGGTAGTAACAAGAGCAGGAAAGAATATGGTAGGGTTCCTTGTTCATGTTTCTTAGAATGTCATTGTTCTCTTTCTGGTTCTAATGGAAAACATAGCTTCTCGGTGTTGTCAGCTCTTCCACTTATTCAGTTGTAGACCTAACACCTTAACTGGAACCTACTTTTAAGTCTCGCTGATTTCCAACTGTCTCCAGTGGGATCTCCAGTGGGTCCCCTGGAATCTTGTACTCTTTGTTCCTAGAGACTGCCAAATGAGGATGCAGCAGCAAGGAATAGCTATAAACACATATAATGTGTATGGCATCTGCTAATGCATATACATTGTTGTCCCATTGCACTTCAATTACAAAATACAAATTCAAGAAAAAATTTATCACGAATTTTAAGATGATTACAACAGCATTAAACCAAGCACGAGTTCCTCTGAGCATGGAGCTCTGTGTAACTGCGTACTGCATGTCCATGAACAGCCCAGGCTCCACTTCAGTATTTCCCATCCCAGATTTTACTTCTACCTGGTAAGTTATCCAGATTCTACATGGAGGGCTCTTGGAGTGAAAGCAAAAGGGGAAAATGAGGAATAGTGTTGCTAAAGGTCTAGGGGAAGAGACAGAAAGGGAAATGAACTCTGGACTGGCCTTTCTTTCCCTTTCCTCCTATTCATCATTGCCGATGTAAGTTGAAGCATTCACCATAACTAAGCTGCTGGCTAGCACTGGAGAAACTCTGAAGAGCCACTAACATTTTGTAATTCTAAGAGTCAGAGAGAGGTGAGACCAAAAAGTGTGGCTTTGTGAAGAATATACATTCCATTCCTTTGACTCTGAATGTTGCCTTCAGCTCTTGGAAGCCAAAGGACCATGTCAGAAGCCAGGTTGAGGTCAGGGGTTTACCTATCAGGTGCCCAAATAGGAAACCATGGTCTAGGGGGCTAGCAGTCCACTATCATTTACAATTCAATCTGGCTGGATCCCTCCTAAATCCCACATGCAAGGAAGGCCGGTGAAGAACACTCAATCGATTCCTGCAATCAAAGCTACTATGTACTTTACCCATTATTTAGACCCAAACCTAAATTAGGTGGTATCCAAACTAGTTTTTCCACAACCCTAAGATAAGAGAATAGTTCATAAAAATAGTACTGTCAGGAGAAGATTGCCTGAGTCTATTAACAAGGATGATAAATTGCTTTCATGGAGCAAGAATATCAAAACGGTTTGTTAGTGTGGTACTTCCCAATTCTTTCTTATCATCACAGACATAAAAAGTGGTCACATTTGTACAACATAAATGACAGCTGAAGGCTGACTGGGAATTCTAGCTGCCCCCATTTAGCCTGGAGCTCCAAGGACTGACGAGCTCTCAGTATACCTTAACCTGTCACTCCATGGGCCCAGGAACACTGCATGGGAAGCTCTGCAGAGATAGACTCTTGTTGGTTCTTCCTCAATAGTTTTCCTTGTCTCCTTTCCAATGGCATATATTTTTCATATGGGAAACTGGATGATTTAGGGAAAGGTGCTACTACCCCTGGCACACAGAGGTGAACATAGGACTTCAGCTAAGTCAATTGATTGGTGCATCTATTGCCCTGGCCTCAATGACTGGTTCTGGTGTGGCACTCTGCCAGTCTAGTTAGAATGAAACTCAAGCCTAGAATACTGGAACAAAACTGGTCTCTCCATCTTTGGGCACTATGTGTGTGGACATGAGCCCACTGCTGTGTCCATTGAGCCACCAAGACAGAAGCCAGGCTGAAGAAGAAACTAATGCTTGGAAGAGGGCGGAGCAAGTGAAAAGAGTCCAGGAGTCCTGATTCTATCCTAACTCTCTAGATCGTTTCAGACCTGAGGGTTACATGGTTTTTAAACATGGCACATACAGGAACTAATATAATTATTTTATTGTTTAAACCAGGTCTAGTTATCTTTCCTCTTAATTATAAGTGGCTGCATCCTAACAGGCACAGGTTCTCATACACATCTAATACTAACACATCTTCAGTGAGTACTTTCCAGTGACAGTATGGAAATATCTACCCAAATTTTTCATCCATACAAAATTATTATTAAGAACATCCATCTGAAAGATGTCTAGCCGGAGTTAGACCCACTGTCTCTGACCATGAGATGCAGTAAAGTGTACTGAGCCGTACAGAAAACATATTTGTGACACTGGCCAGTTGGTGAGACTCATGAACTGAGTTAAAATTGCTTGTGTTATGACATGCTACAGCCCTAGGAGATGTAGGGGTGGCTTGTCATTAAGAATTCTAGAAGCAGCCGGGTGCTTTTAAAAGTGGAATGACTGTACTTTTTGAGACAGAAGACCAGTCTCTAACTGCTGACTCTGAAATCCTTGTTCCATGACCTTGTCTGAGCCTCAATTTTCCATCTGTAAAATGTAAATAATACATGCTTTTCTGCCTCACAGAGATTTTGTAAGTATAAATAAGGTAATGGATGCTGATGTGCTTCAAACCATACATCTTGTACAAACACGGTGGGTAAAGAATTTTTAAAAACCTTCATCAAAGAGTAAATATGGGTAACTACCTAACAATTATTTAATTTTTTAAAATTGTGGTAAAATACACATAACATAAAATTTACCATCTTAACTATTTTAAGTTTACAGTTCTATGGCATTAAGTACATTCATATTGTTGTGAACTGTCACTACCATTCATCACCAGAACTTGTCTTGCAGAACCAATACTCTGTATTCATTAAACAATAACTTTCCTCCCCCCGGCCCCTGGCAACCAACATTCTATTTTCTGTCCATGAATTTGACCACTCCAAGTCTCTCAGATTAGTGGAATTATACATTATTTGTCCTTTTCTGATGGGCTTATTTCACTTAGCATAATGTCTTCAAGGTTCATCAATGTTGTAGCATGTGTCAGAATGCTAAATAATAAGCATTCTTCCTTTTTAAGGCTAAATAATATTCCATTGAATGTATATACCACATTTAAAAAATTCTTTCATCTGTCAATGGATACTTAAGTTGCTTCTACTTTTGGCTATTTTGGATAAAGCATCTATAGACATAGATATACAAATATTTCTCTGAGGGACTGTTTTCCATTCTTTTGGGTATATACCCAGAAGAAAAATTACTGGATCATATGGTAATGCTTTTTCAGTTTTTTGAGGATCTACCATACTGTTTTCTATAGTGGCTGTACCATTTTACATTCCTACCTACAATGTAGCAAGGTTTACTTTTCTTCACATCCTTTCCAATACTTGTTAGTTTCTGGAGTTTTTTGATAGTAGTCTTTCTAATGGATCTTAGGTGGTATCTCATTTTTGTTTTGGCTTGCATTTCCCTTATAACTAGTGATTTTGAACATCTTCTCATATGCTTCTTGGCCACTAATATATTTTTGGGGAGGAAAACATCTATTCAAGGTCTTTGCTCATTTTAAAATCAGGTTATTTGTTTTTTTGTTGTTGTTAAGTCATATAAGTGCTTTATATATTTTGGATATTGGCCACTTATCAGATATATGATTTGCAAATATTTTTCCTACCATGACATTTTTTAATTTATAATTTTTATCTAATCTATTTTAAAAAAATAATTAAGGTCTTTTCTGCAAGGCAACAATTTATAGTCTGTGATAAAATGAGCCAATAGTTTCAATATATTTACAATACCCCTGTCTTGGTCAGCTTAGGCTGCCATAACAAAATAGCATAGACTGGGGGGCTTAAATAAAGGTTTATCCCTTACAGTTCTGGAGGCCAGGAAGTCCAAAATCACAGTGCCAGCATGTTCAGGTTCTGGTGAGATCTCTCTGCCTGACCCCTAGATGAGACTCTTTTTGTTATGTCCTCACATGGTGGAGAGAGAGATCAACTCTGGTTCCTGGTGTGTCTTCTTTTAAGAATGTAAAAGAGGGTAGGGGGCCCTACCCTCATGACCTCATCTCCCAAAGGCCCTATCTCCAAATACCATCACATTGAGGATAAGACTTCAACATATACATTTTGGGGAGATGCAATTCAGTCCATAGCAGTAACTAGAAGTACCCAAGATGGACTTCGAATAGGAGTTAAAACAAATAGGAGATACCGTTACATACCTATTAGAATGGTCCAAATCTGGAACACTGGTAACACCAAGTACTGGTGAGGATGTGAAACAACAAGACTGTTCATACATTGTTGGTGAGAATGCAAAATGGTACAGCCCCTTTGAAAGACAGTTTGGCAGTATCTTTTCAAATTAGACATACTCTTAACATGAGATTCAGCAATTGTGCAACTTGGTATGGACCCACAGGAGTTGAAAACTTATGTCCACAGAAAACCTGTGCATGGATTTATAATTGCCAAAAGTTGGAAGCACCCATTATGTGCTTCAGAAGGTGAATGAATGAATAAACTGTAGTACATCCAGACAATAAACTATTATTCAGTGCTAAAAAGAAAAGAGCTATCAAGCCATAAAAAGACATGGAGGAATTGCAAATATATATTACGAAGTGAAAAAAGCCAATCTGAAAAGGCTACATGCTCTATGATTCTAAAAATAATACATTCTGGAAAAGGCAAAACTATGGGGACAGTTAAAAAATTAGTGGTTGCCAGGAGTAGAGATGTAGGAGAGATGAACAGGCAGAACACAGAGAATTTTTAGGATAATGAAAATATTCTGTATGATATTATGATGGATAAATGAATGTCATTTCCCAAACCCATAGAATGTACAACACCAAGAGTGAACCCTAAGGTAAATTATGGACTTTGGATGATTATGATGTACCAAAGTAGGTTCATCTTTGGTGAAAAATGTACCCTTCTGTGGTGAGTGATGTTGATAATGGAAAAGGTTTTGCATGTGTGGGGATAAGAGGCATATAGGAAATCTCTGTACTTTCAATTTTGTTGTAAAACTGCTCTAAAAAAGAAAGTTTTTAAGAAAAAACAACAAAGACTATAAAACAAATTGAAATGGAAAAAGCCCTAAAACATAGCTATGGATGTTGATTGGGATTATCACTCTCAAAAGTACTGTGATTTCCACGGAATGCATGTGCGGATCGAGTCTCTACATTTGCAGAATGAAGGGATGAGACTGAATGATCTCCAACGCACTGTACCTTTCAACTCAAAATTCAGTGATAAAAAAATATAAACAAACTTTAAACTCTAGTTAGTGATAAGTATGCTGAAATATTTAGAGGGAAATATCTGCAATTTTCTTTGAAATACATAACAAAATAAGACAGACTGATGTCAGGAGAGAGGGATGAATAATGGACATATAGACAATGCAGCAATCCGAAATGTTAATGGTAGGATCTGGATGGCGGGTATATGCTGGGGTGCTCGCTGTAAAAGTTTTCAGTTTGGCTGTATGTTTGAAAATTTACATTGAAAAACGTTGGAGAAAAATGAGTGATTTAGCATCCAGTCTTTATGATTAAAGTGGAAAAAAATAAACAACACGAAGTAACCTGTTCAACCAATTAAAAAGCTGTGGATATAATAGCTAATCTAAGATGTAACTAAAGGGTTTCAAGCTTCTGTTTAAGAAACAAAAGTTCAAAATTTATGCTAGTGTAAAAATTTCAAGGTACCAATTATTGAGTGCTTACTATGTGCCAGGATTCTTTCCGAATGTTTTCTGTGAAACACGTCATCCAATTGAAACACGCCATCCTCACAACAATCTATGTAGTAGGTAAAATAGTTATCTGTCTTTGACAGATAAGGAAACCGAGGCTCAGAGGACTAAATAAATGAGCTTGTCCAAGGTCATCGATCTGATAAGTGACACAGTCGGGATTTGAATTCTGGGCTGAATGATCTCCTGCATAGCTCTCAACCAGTATTTTACTCTGCTCTGTCTGCTGCCTCAATCTTATTGATATTTTGTCATAAATTTGACAGGAAAGTTAGGGTTATACACACACAATATATTACTGAACCTTGTCAGGTCTCTGAGCAGAGGTCTGATGGAGTAAAAAGCTCACTTGCTCATGTACGTGTGGGTTAGGAGGCCTGTTCCCAGTTTAGCTCTGTATAATGGTTTGGCTGTGATCTTGCACAAGTCATTCATGATTCTGCATCTCTCCATACGTAAGTGGAGGCAATAAAACCTGAGTGGAGAAAGAATAGGCCTTTTTGTGCTTTCCTTCTTCACGCTTTAAGCAGTCTCTTCTGCATTCGGCCTTAAAGACCATGCATGAGGAGAGTGATAGTAGCAATGTAAGAGAGATATATATTTATTTCTTCACTGGTTTTACTGTCAAAGTATACTTTTGAGAATCAAAAGAAAAAAGGAACAGCAAGGCATAATGTTTATGCCACAAACAATAATTTGAAAAGAATTGCCAGACTAACCAGCAGTGAGGTGAGGTGAGATGAAATGATAAAGTGACTGTCACTGGGGCTGCAGGGAAATGAGTAAGGAACGGGACATTGTGGCCTTGGAGATGGTGGGGGCTGGTGATGGGAGGTACTGATAGGTAGGGAGAAGAAAACAGAAACGCTCAGACAGATGGAAGTCTTCCAAGTCTAGACAGCATGTGCGCCTGACCAGCAGGCTCCATTTTAAAGAGAATCAATCACCTTCTCGTGCTTTTGAGGTCTTGGGACCGCTGTTTCTCCAGCTGCCACACAGCACACCGCTCATGGCTTATCCTGCATTCAAAGCTCCAAACTATGGTCCGTGTGGACACTCCCCAACATGTGCACCCCAAACAGGGAAGGTATAGAAGCAAATTCCCCAGCTGCTGAACTGGGGAAGGACTAATCAGTAGTAAAATCAATGCTTGTGATGTACCTTACAGAGTTACTGGGAAAATCAAATAAGATTAACACATAGGGAAGTACTTTATCATTTCTAAAGAATTGGCAAATATAACTTAACATGGGCATTTCCTGTGTTATAATACTTTTATGCAAATTGAACTTTAGGCAAATTGCTCTATAGTGTACTTAGTAACATTTCAGATATGTGAAAATGTTGGCTCTCTGGCTTGCTATTGTCCCATGAGTTCTCAGTATGTCAGTTCTGAGTTTTTGAGATGTGTTCCCCTCCTGCTTCCTGTGCTTAGTCATCCTTTCTTTTAAAACCTTTCTAAAAGTACTCTAGCTCTCATCTCATCTGATGGAGGAATTTAGTATCCTCCCACCCTCCCTCCTGCCACCAATATTTTTGAGAATTTCAGGGGTGGGCAGACTAGAGGCTTACATTCTTATTGCCATCTTTTACTCTGACTTACTGATTTTACCTAATTGCCACCTCACTTCCTGCAGTTAATGTCCATGTTTCATCTTGAGTTACCCCATGTTCTTTTGACTTAATTCCTCTATATCTAAACTAACAGGAGAACACTAACAACTGCAACAACTTTTACAGGAGTGAGAATAATTGGGGATTATTACAGAATGTGCAAGAAAAAACTACTAATGTCATCAATAAATATTTATTGAGTGCTTTCTACATGTCAGGCATTGTTCTGGCTGAGGAAATAATGAAGTGAATAAAACAAAAAATAAATCCTTACCTTCCTGGAGTTTGTGTTCAAGTTGGAAGAAGGAAGAAAGACATGTTATTTATGTATTTTGTTGATTGTGTATTGTAAGTTAGATAGTGTTAAAAGGTATGGAGGAAAAAATGAGGAAAGAGAGGGAATGCCTGAGGGTCAGGTGGTGCAATTTTAAATAAGATAATAGGAAAGGACTCATTTAGAAGGAGACTTTCAACTGAAGATCTGAGAGAACTGAGGAAGAAAGATCTTTGGTTATCTGTGGGAAGAAGGCTCCAACCTAGACACAGACATTTCTGTCATTGCAGAAAGTTGTGTTAGTGCTGAATATAGTATATAAAATGTAAAGTATTATTATGAACTTATGGATTTTACATATTTGATGTTTTAACCCATTGGCGTTATTTTCTTATCGATGCTCTAATTGTCCCATTTTTGGCCAGTAAGAGCCTCTTCAAGTTACTTCCTAGATTCTTTTGAAATGACATAATCATCTATAGCTTTCTTGCTAACTGGTATAAGAAGATGACCTGGAAATTCACCCTATTTCCAAGAAGTCTTAATCCCTTTCAGTGACATATTGAGAGCCTACACATTATGTTTTGGCTAATAAGTTTTAAAAGTTTTATTGAAAACTTCATAACTAAAAAATACCTATTTCCCCAAATCAATATTTCTCATATCAGAAATTTCCACATTTCAAGAAGGAGGCAGTAAGACCCTGGGAACACACACACACACACACATGTTCTATGTGGTGTGTACAACCCATCTTGTTTCAGAAAGGATGTAAAGCCGATATATCCACTTTAAAAAATGTTTAATACTCTTTTTGAATTGTTTCTTGCTAAGCATTATAATAATAGCAGCTACCACTAATTCTATTTCTGTAACAGGCCATAGACTATAGAGTATTTGTGTACTCCTGCCCCTGAAATTCATATGTTGAAGCCTCATTTCTCAATGTGATAGTAATTGGAAGTGGGGTCTCTGGAAAGTAATCAACTTTAGAGGCAGTCATGAGGGTATAGCCCCTCATGATGGGATTAATGTTGTTATAAGAAGAATAAAGGACCAGAGCTCTCTCTCTAGGCCATGTGAGGATACAACGAGAAAATGGCTGACTACAAGCCAGGAAGAGGTCCTCACCAGACACTGGATCTGCTGGTGCCTTGATCTTGGACTTCCCAGTCTCCAGAACTATGAGAAATAAAAGTTGATTAAGCCACCCAGTATCTTTGGTATGCCACCTCAAGTGAACTAAGACAATAAGTGATTTGCCTATGGTCCTGCATCTAGCTAGTGGTAAGACTGAGAGTAAACTGAGATCTGTTTTATTCCAAAGAGCTGCTTTTGTCCAGTGAGGACTCCACTGTGGAGTGTTATCCAACGTACCTCAATATCTGACTGACGTCCCCCTTTCCTTTTCTTCCTATCCCCTTCTCTTTATCTTTCTCTCTCCCTCTCTACCTTCCCTCCGCATATACAAAATTATAATGTGTAATAAAGTTAATTTCTTAATTTCTTTTTTAAAATCTCAACATTAGCACCAGAATTAACTCTGGAAAATCTCTTTGCGGGTTAACACTCTAAGGAGTGTGTAGTTTGAAGATAAGACTTTCAGAGGAGAGCAAAATTGTTCTGCTTAAAATAGAGACTCTTACTTTCTTTTTAGAAAGGGAAGTGGGAGAATATTTAACATAAGCGAAGGGAGAGAAAGGGGAGAGGGATGAGCAAGATGGGGAGTTGCTGAGTGTCCGTGTAGTGAAGTTAGTCCACAGGCTCTCCATAGAGGTGGGAAGGCTGAAAGATAATTTAAGAAACCTGTTATACTTTAAGAACCATTTTCTGTTGTGTGCTTTTTTTGTGTGTTTGACATCAATGTAATATATACAGACAAATCCTAAACACCTAAGTTGTCCCAGAAAGTTCTGGATCTATGGTTTCCTTGAGCATAGTTCAAATCTCATCTTTATATAAAACACCCATAGAGAAATAAATCTTACTGTACAGGAAATTCACTGAAATGAAGATTGCTTCAAATAAGGAGTTCATTCACAGACCAGAACTTGAGGATCTTGTTGTGACACAAATTTTCTTTGTCTTTTTGTTGTATGATATTTGATCTCTCAGACATTAAGCCCATATGAGGATAGCACTGACAATTACGTAAATAATTGAGCACACATTTCCTAGATTCTGGAATTATACAAAAGCAAGAAAGTTGTTGCTATAGACTGAATGTTTGTGTCCAACCCCCAACCCCACCCCCACCCACCAAATTCTTATGTTGAGGCCTAATCTCCAGTGTGACTTTATTTGGAGGTGGGGAATTTGGAATGTGATTAGATCATGAGGGTACAGCCCTCACAAATGGGATTAGTGCCCTTATGAAGGAGAACCCAGAGAGCTCCCTTGCCCTTTCCTCCATGTGAGGAAGCAGTGAGAAGATGGCGATTTATGAAGCAGCCACTGAATCTACAGTGCTTTGATCTGAAATTTCTCAGCCTCCAGAATTGCAAGAAATAAATGTTTGCTCTTTGAGCTACCCAGTATGTGGTATTTGTGTTATAGCAGCCCAAATGGACTAAGGGAATGATAGACGAGAAATCTGTTGTTTCAGGTGATTCTTTATAACAGGCTGACTCTCTTCACTAGGTGACGATGCAGAAAGTCTCAGGTGCATAGTAATTGATTCACATTTTATTGCAAAGCATATTTTGGAAAATAAACTGCTATAAGCTAGTTATTTCATATGAATATGTCATATACTATGTTGAACTTTCTGCCTTCTGTGTTCTCGTTCTCAGAACTAAGGCCAAAGAGCCAGACTGACAGAGATGTTTAACCTCAACGGGAAACCTCACACTTGACTGACATACTCACTTATTTTTCAGAAAAACTCCTCTTAGATACAAATGGAGACATTGTTTGTGTACCACTAGTAAGCAGGTCATGAAATTCCTAGTAGTGCTTTAGGTAAAGATAGATTTTTTTTTTTTGTACATAGTTTGCACTGGTTTTTGTTTGTCCTTGCCCTGGTGTATGGGTTCAAATACAACTCCCACTCTGCACCCGCCATTCTAGCCATAGTTATTTACCTGTAATTAATTCCTCAGGAATTCATTGCTCTGATCCTCCTCCATACCTGTGCTCAACCCATTTCTTTTGCTTAAAATGCCTGTACAGAAGGGGTTCTTAACCTCGACTGTGCTCAAACATTCTGATGTCATCATTTGCTGTGCAGATTTCTCAAAGCTTCCCAGATTGAAGACCACTGCTGGATAGCAATTCTCAGAGGGCGCCCTGTGAACTCTTGGCATTAGACTCACAAGGCCCTCAGAGCAGACACACTGAGTCAGGATCTGCTGGCTGAGGGTGGCGGTGGGGGTGGCTGATTTCTAAGGGGCTCTTAGGAACACTGAAGTTTGAGAACCATTGTTCTCAGGGCTGTTAAAGGCCTGCAAGTCAAACCCCACCTTTCGTAACTCTTTCCCCTCTCTCTCCAATTAATCACTTAATGTATTTGTGAAAGGCAGAATGCGTTTGTCAATTTTTAAGGTTTTTGTTTGTTTCTTTCTTTGGTATTTGCAGTATTTGTCCTCTTCCCTCTTCCAAATAGAATATGTCTACTAGAGGGTAGGGACAGTTCAGCCCAGTGTTTCACATTTAATAAAGAAATGGTTTAAATTCAGTGTCAAAGCATAATCTTTTCAGGTATGGGGATGATATATTAACCAGACCTTAGAACTGAAGCCGTGTCAAGTTTTCTGTGTGCCTTCCCACACAGAGGAAGAATCCTCCTCTGCCTAATGTGTTACAAGGCAGAGGGCAGTTTGCCTAAATGCAACTGAAACCACCCTCCAGGTCATAGCACAAACACGACGTTAGGTGATTGCACCCACGAAGGACAGCAGCGTTTTCCCTCTTCCAGTCCACACTGGAGAAGCCGAGACTGGTGGGTGAAAAGTGTTGTTAACCTTCAGGGTGATAAAGGGTTGCGTTTGAGAAACGAAAAGTTCCTGCTTATGGACAACTATGTCCAGAAAAGTCTCATGTTCTCATATGGGTTCATCTGAATAGGAAAACAAGGACTTCTTTGGCAAGAGGTCTGCTTGAAAAAAAAAGAAAAAAAAAGTATCCTCTGAAATATTGCTTATTTCCTAGAAGGAAGGACACATTCTTGGACTGAACTCCCAAGGATGTTGATTCACAGGAATGTTAAATTAACCCCGTCTTATTCTGAGACCATTTGTTCGCCAAGAAGCAAAAATCAATCAAATCAGTTAAATAAACTAGGGTTGATTCTAAAGACACAGTAGTTGTACTTCATTCTATGTGTCATTTGTCAGCGCTGTGCTTAGCAAGGCAGTCATGTAAGAGAGGTCATACACTAGGTTTGCAAAATATGCAAAATCATATTGTTAGTTCTTTGAGGACAGAAAGATCTTTTAAAGTTTTGGTGTGTATTATCTAGACTGCATGAAGACAAGCTTTAAAAAATGCTGACCACTTTGGGGATGGGGGGCAACCAAAATGGCATAGATGATAGAGGGTCTGTTCATCTCTCTGGCGACTAAATCAAAGTTGTGGGGGAAACAAGGAGCAGCAGCAGCAAGAAAAATTGCCTGAGATCTAGATGAACAAACTGTACAACTAGAGAGAAAGCCAAGAAAGCACCCTGCAATGGAGAAGGTAGGACGGGGAGGACAAGGGGAGCTGATCTCGAGTGGCTGAGTGAGATGGAGGCTGTGGCAGTGGCAGAAGCCTCTTAAAGGGGCCGCGTCCACAAGTGGATTTTTGCGGGACAAATCTGCTCACTCTGAGCACCAGTGCCCTTTCGGCTGTGTACAAGGAGAACCAAGGACTTACAGGGAGACATTGTTGGAGCGCAAGTCAAGGTGAGACTTGCTCTGTACAGAAGTGCTGGCGGTATCATTGCTCCCTGTTGAGCCCTCCCTCTTCCAGTGTGCTGGATACAGCGCCGCCATTGCTGTGAGGTCATCAGACTGGATAACAGTTCACTCTGCCCAGAGGAATCTGTTCCTGAAATCCCACCTCCTCCAACTGCAGCAGCCCCACCCAAGCCACATCCAGTTGTATCCTCAGTGAGTCAGGTGCTCCTTGCTGAGAAGCACCTAGACTCACATTGGAGGCAGCTGGCCTCGGTTTCTGGTGTGGCCTTTTGAGGCAACTATAAGCACAGCATCTGTGGATTGCTTGCTGAATCTTAACACGTGGCCCTGGAGGAGCAGAAGCTTAAGCTGAATTTGGCCTGTAGCTGAACCCCTCTCAAGACTGTGCCACTGGACCTACTTCACAAAACCACACTAATAAGACCAGGAGACTTAGGAGCTTTGCTTAGTACATAGAAACAGACACAGAAAGGCAGCCAAAATGGGAAGACAAAGAAACAGAAACCATATGAGAGAACAGAACAGAGATCCAGATGTAATGGAGTCAAGTAACCTAACAGATGCAGAGTTCAAAACACTGGTTATAAAGATGCTCAATGAACTTTTGGGAAGTGTGATAAATTCAGTGAGAACTTCAACAAAGATAAAAATAAAAATGAAATGGAAATTATAAAAGGAACCAGTCTGAAATGAAGAACACATTATCTGAGATGAGAAGTATATTAAATGGAATAAACAAAGGAATAAACAGAGTGAATAAAGAAAAGGATCAAATGCCCTATCTAGAGGATGAGAAAGCCAAGGACATCAATCAGAATGGCAAGAGAAGATGCCAAGACTATAAAAATAATTTAAGGAGCATATGGGACACTATTAAGGGTCCAAATATCCATCTGATTGCGTAACTGAAGAAAATCAAGATGTTGAACAGCTGTTTGAAGAAATAATGATGGAAAACTTCCCTAACCTGGTGAAGGAAATGGACATAAAACCCCAGGAAGCTCAGAGAATTCCAAAAATCAGGGATCCAAAGAGGCCCACACCAAGACACATCATAATTAAAATGCCAAAGGTTAAATACAAAGAAAGAATATTAAAAGCAGCAAGAGAAAAACAGTTACTTATAAGGGAAACCCATAAGACTGGCAGCTGATTTCAAAAGAAACTATGCAGGACAGAAGGGCTTGGCAAAAAATATTTGACAGATGAAGACCCAGGATCTACAACCAAGAATACTTTATCCAGCAAAGCTATCATTTAGAGTTGAAGGACAGATAAAGAGCTTCCAGACAAAAATAAGCTAAAGGAATTTATCACCACCAAGCCAGTATTACAGGAAATGTTGGAGGGACTTCTTTAAGAAGAAAAAAACGTATCAAAAACAGGAAGAATGGTAACAACTACATTCCTATCAAAGTACCTCAAATGGAAAAGAATTAAGTGCTCCAACTAAAAGAGTGGATGAATGGAAAGGAAAACAAGACCCCTACATGTTGCCTATAAGAAACTCACTTCAGATTAAAAGACACAAACTAAAAAGAAGGAGATGGAAAAACATATTGCTTTGATGGACCTAGAAGGTATTTAAGTCAGACAGAGAAAGATAAACACTATATGATTTCACTTATATGTGAAATCTAAGGAATGAAAAGAACACTAATCAAAAACAGACTTACAAATATAGTGGACAATTTGGTGACAGACAGACAGGAAGAAGATTTGAACGTTTGGGAGAATGGGGTGAAGGGTTAAAGAAGTACAAATTAGCATCTGATAGATGGACATGGGGATGGGGAGTGTGGCATAGGGAATGCAATTAGAATGAATACATTGACTAGGTGAAGGGTCAGGGAAGGAAGGGAGCAATTGGGGGGGGGCTGTTTTACGAACTATATAGATGTTTAATGAATGTACTGTATACTTGAAACTAATTTAAAAAAATTCTGACCACTTTGCCCTGGCTATCAGGTTGCCTAGAAATAAATTTAGTAGTCATTTGCCGTAACTCAGGACCCTGAGGGCCTGGGAGCTTGATGAAGTTATATATCTACTAATTTTCTTTTTCTTTCTTTGTTTTATTTATATAATTGTTCAACGTTTTGTGTTTTAATTCTGTAAATCATCTTAAAGTCTTTTTAGAAGGGGAGTTTCACTTTAAAAAACAATAAGGAAAAAAAACCTCCCATGTGTAGGAGTTGGTGTCATGTGGTACAGACCTATAAATCATCAAAGTGGTTACACTCTGCTCCCAGTCCTGGCTTGGACCCCATGGAGAGTCTAGACTCCACCCCTTAGGAGCTGCTTCTTAGGCTTTCCTCCAAGGTGTATGACATAGGCTCAATTTCTGGATGAGATCATACCCTAAAGCTGACATGTGCATACTCCTTACTTAGTTCTGGCATCTTCGTTCTGGGACTTAAATAAAAGACTGCATTAAACGACCTCCACACTTCTGGAGACCTTTCTTTTTCTTCCTTGTCAAAAGCCAACTAGAAGAAGCCTGGGTTTCTTTTCGTTGTGTTTTTAAGCATAGCTCTGAATTTACATTATGAATGCCTTGTTTCCTGGTTTGCAAAACTCATATATGTTTGGTGAGGTGGAAATCAAGGTTACCTTTTTTGGAAAGTCAATTGGCAATATTTAAAAAGCAAAAGTGCATGTCCTTTTGTCTAGGAACATAACCTAAAGATACCCTTCCACATGTACTAAAGGTACATTTTTGAACAATTTTCACTACAGATTTTGTTTGTCATAGCAATTGTTGGAAACAGCCTAAATGCCATCCACAGGGGGATTAAATGAATGTATTATGGTTTATCCATAAATTGGAATGCTATGGAACCACTGAAAAGAATAGGCGGACCATGATGTTCTGAAATAAAATGATACATTAGTAAATTTTTAAATGGTGAGAAAAATGACAGATAAATTGCTTTGTCTTACACAAATCACACACATATGGATCTAGAGTTAAATTGGATTAAAATACCAGCTCTGTCACTCATGCATACCTGAGGGATGCTACTTAATCACTCTGTAATTTATTTGTGGTAACTATCTCATAAGGTTACTGTGAGGATTAAGTTACGGAACACATACAAATTAGTACAGCCAGGGCACAAGGTACTTTCTCAGTAAATGTAAATGTGTAATAATAATAATAATAATGATAATGATGGTGATGATATTGAACAGTTGAGTGTTTACATGTTCCAGGCAGTATTTTAAGAGTTTTGCATATATTAATTCATTTAATCCTTAGAACAACTCTATGAGATAAGTATTATTTTTATCCTAATTGTACAATAGGTAAGCTGAGGAACAGAATTGTTAACTAACTTTCCCCCAAACACACAACTAGTAAATGGTAGAGCTAGGATTGAAACACAGGCAGTCTGACTCCATAACCTGAGCTTTTCTGCACTCATAGAGTGGCCCTGCCCCTGCTGGGCGGGCAGGATCACTCATGGTACAATTTTGTGGCTGATGAGAGGGTCAGTCCAGTTCTAAGAGAAATGCTGGGAATATTTGTAATTGTCTTATAAGCATATGACAATGCTTTCCTGCCCAACCCCAAGTCA
Organism: Eonycteris spelaea; assembly: GCA_003508835.1. Lineage (NCBI taxonomy): Eukaryota > Metazoa > Chordata > Mammalia > Chiroptera > Pteropodidae > Eonycteris > Eonycteris spelaea. The sequence continues at coordinate 1,683,793 of PUFA01000127.1, read as the reverse complement.
GAATATTACAATCAAAATGATATGTGAGTGTTTAAACTGGAGTGTGGGGACTATTCTCTTTGCCTTTGTTTAATCCCTCTGCTTGTGGATCTGGAATCACTGACAGAAACCCTGGGGAGTCATTACTTCACTTTGGGCAGAAGCTAACAGGGATAATGGGGGTATGTGTGTGTATGTATGTATGTGTGTGTGTTATCTGTCTTTTCAATGTCTATTATCTAATAAACAAATTTAAATATTAAGAGCCATGGAGGACTTTCCCTCTTTCATGAGGGTCATTCGGGTGACACAGTTCTGTCAGAATGACTTCTCCCAGGCTGTGCACCAAGTTTCTCAGGGCGATCAACACCTTGTATTTTCTTTGGGTAATCATTTCCTTAATATTTAACCTAGGTTCTTTCAGTTGAATATTTAACCCAATTCTAATGCATTGCCTTTGCTAGAAGAATAGTTGGTCCTTGGCCTCCTCATAACCTGTCTTAAAATGATGTGCCCTTGAGAACAGTCACATGATGAGTCAGCCACTGACAGATCCTGAACAGTCTGATGCCAAAGTATCTGAGGTCCACATTAGTAGGGCGCTTTACTTCCTTTGTCTTCAGAATTACTCAGACTTCTCTGAATAATTATTCCTCACTTCACTACTAGTTACAAAGTGCATAACACTCACACTTACATTCAGTTTGGAAATCCCCATTTTCCTGTGCTAACATCTCTCCACTGTTCCAAGTTTTCACTCTTTGTATGATTTCATTTTGAACAACCTGCTGCTCAAAGAAGCCTTGGTGTATCAACTCAAGACTGAACACGAAGACACCAGTATCTTGGAAAGAATCTTCCTTCGATCATCCCAGACTCGTTACCTCGCTTGACTAACAAAAGACAAAAATCAGGAGCCCTCGGATTGCTCCTCACATTTGTCAAGCTCAACCTTGGAAGTGCCAAGTTCACAAAGACCTTCTTGGTACGTTTCTACCAGGGACCAGGCTGCATGGAAGACTGAAAGTTAACTGTTATCAGTAAAAGCAGTGAAGGTAGACACACTCTCTTCCCTGAGAAAGCTGGGGGAGGGGAAGCTTTCGGTGAATGTGTTAAATTAAATGAAACTAGAAAGGAATCTAAGAGTAAATTATTTAAGCTATCTCCTCACCTTCGTTCAAGTTCTGCCTTTGAGTTCTGCTTCTTCTCACACTTGAGAATTACAGACAGACATTGTATTGGTTGAGGTTGCAAAATACATTAGGTCTTATTCTAGAAAGGAAATGATGTGATTGTTTCAATAGTAAGAGGTTATTTTCTAAAACCAAAAACCCTTTAAAATGGACCCTCTTTCAGTTAGTAGAATATTTTTATTTTGATTTGGAGAGATGTTTCCTTGGATACACTTTAGTGGCCATCCACAGTATTACCTAAGTCCTTAGATGTTTCTCCTCACTTTTTATAATTGAAACTGATGGTGGACATTAAACTTGAAAGCTCTAGAAATAAGAAAGCAATCATCAACTTATGATTATGTGTGCAAATCTCAGAATGCTAGACGCGCAGGAATATTTTCTGTCTGTAGAGCACTGGCCTTCAGAAGCAGTGAAAGCATTAGGATTTAAGGCTACGAAATGTGTATTTGTTGTTTATAACCTCCCACAGAGTCAACAGGAAGAATGTGTTTCCCCCTGTGTAACAGAAGAGAAAACAGAGGCTCTATTTGCTCCCCCTTCCCAAAGTGAAACGCGGAGTTTTTCTATGGAAAAATCTCTTTATTGAGATCTCAATAGAAACTCCCTCATGATACTGATTTACCTATCAGGTAATCTAGAAAGAGAAAATGAGCATGTGCTTCTTCCAGAAGGCAGTCTAGGAGCGTGAAGAGAAAGAATGGCAGTTTTCACCTGTACTAGTGAAAATGTTTGGTGCAAGGAATAGAAACAGTTCAATCAGCTACCGTAGCAGAGTTTGACTTTTGGTGTTTATTAAAATGCTTTCTCGCTTTCAGTCATTTTCTGTAAATTGAGGCTTGTGCTCATTTATATAGAAAACATTGAAATAATAATTGGCTAGCTAAATAGAGATCCAGGAGTCAGGAATCCCACTGGGCTTCTCATTCCTGTGATTATCTAATGATGGCTCCCTGGGCCAGCAGAAATAAGCCCTGAGGAAAGCATATGGACCAGGAAGCAACATGCTATTTCCTCTCTCAGCATCAGGGGAGATAATGAGTGATTTATAGAGGAATTTATGACCTATAAACTTAAGCTAGTAAGTGAGATAGAACCCTGAGATGGTTTTCAGACAGGACCACTAGTTCGTGTTTGCAAAAGGAGTTGATTTGACCTCAATTTAGCAGCTGAAAGTCAAACAGCCTATTGAGAAAACCCGAGGTAAATTTTGGCACCCTTCAGTATACCTATCAATAGCATTCAAGAATGAACACATTGAGACACCATAATTTTAAAATGTCATTTATTTAAACCAAAATCAATTGAAATTTTCAAGGGAATGGATTTCAAAGCTATAAAAGGAAATTCATGTTCAGAGCAAACAATTTTGTTCAATTTCTATCAAAAAACGAAATTACATTTTTGGGGGCAGTGGACTTTGTAACATGGGAAATTGCTTCAGTGAAATTCAAATTTCTATATGCAAAAACTAACTCATTTTGTTTGGAGATTTGCTGAAATGTTTAAGAAGCCCTGGCGAAATATAAGAATTAATTTGTTAAAAGGCAGGAAGTGTAATCACAGTTCACACTCTGGGAATAGTCAGTGCATGAACCAAAGTAATGAGATCTTTGCAACCTCACAGGGATCCAGTCACTTGATCATTCTTCTTTTGAAGCAGTTTCAAAAGTACATTGTGTTATTTTGGTGACTGCTACAGCTCTTGCTTATGTATAAAAATCAGAAGTAGCTTATCTGCTTAACTCTTTCCAGCTTTGCTGCAGAGAGATGGATGGGTTTGCCCAAGAACTAGGTAGGGAGGAAGCACTGCGGACACAAGTTTTTTTGGAGTTACATTTTCAGATAATTGCAAGTTTACATTATAAAACATTCTAATTTACTTTTTTTTGGTAAGTCTATTTTTGTGTATATGAACTAAAGTTTACAGATATGACCTAGATGACACACAGACAAAACCAACAGTGGCAAATAATTACTAGTTTTAAATGTGAGGAGAATGATAGAGACCCTACTGAAGAAGAAATTGAATGAAGGTTTGAATTTGAAACTGAAATCTGTCATTTAATAATTGCGTCACACTGGGCAAGTCACTAAATCTCAAAGAGCACAGTTTTTCATGACTGTAAGGCTGAAATAAAAACCACAGAGCATCATTCTGATTTTCCCTACACTGGAGAACTGTGTAGGAAATAAAATTGATGAAATATTTGCAAAGAAATTCAGGTGGCTATAATATATACAGATCTGCACAAGTTTGAGAAGCTAACTTCTTTCATAAAGTATACAGCTCCTGACCTGAAACTTTCCTATGTGTGCGATCATCACAGTAAAATTACTTTTAGTCTTTGGTATTTAAGTCCCTTAACCTAGAATAAAAGGCCTACCTATCGTTCAGTAGTTACTAGCATATATGTTGTTACAATGAAAGTTAGAATGTTTAATTATTCTTCCAAAAGACAATTACTTATATTTTAGAAGAAAGCAGGACTCTGTAGTGAAAACACACAGACCTAAAAGCAGTGCATTAATTATTTTATTAATTTCTTCTTTTTACATTATGGGAAACATTCATCTATTTACATTTTTTTTGTCCACACACAATCTAGGTAAATAAGCCTATGAAATTCCAATTCATAAAGCCATAAAAATGTTCCCCACCCCTCCATCTGAAGGCTTTCAAATGAATCTTTTTTTCCAAACCAAAATAATTTTTAAAAATTACATTTGGGAATTCAGATATGCTAGTGATTTACATTCCAGTTATTTAAAATAGCATCTAGACATGTTTTAAAAAAGAAATGGTAAATTCACAAGGATAAGGCTTAAATTAAAGTGGTAATGCACAGTAAAACATTAAGGAAACATCTATAAATAACAGAAATATATTACAAATAAATTAGTTCTATTTACCATTTCAAATATTAAAAATCTTTAATCCATTTCTTCATCTCTCTTTACAAAAAGGTTATGTGAATTGTATGGAAACATCTGCAAAAAATATAATAAATACTTAATTTCTTTGAACGTTTTTTGATGTGGGAGACAAACTTCTTTTGTAATCCCCCTCCCCAAGAAAATGCCCAAACATTTATACCAAAGTTAAACAAAATAAGTAATTTTTTAGGGTACGTACATTTTCCATTATGAACTAAAAAACATTTCTACAAATTACATCAAAAAGAACAATATAACAAAGTTATGCTCATGAATGTCAGTTAAAGGGGGCAAGTGGTTAACAAGCAGCTTTATGTGGGGTCATGTTTTAACATCAATAATTAGCTTTTTATAAAGTGTTTGTACAATTTATGTTTTTAAGGAAAGCAAAGGTCATGATGCCTGTGGGCATTTAGCTAAAAGATTTAAAATTCTTACCAAAAATAGCTTATGAATATACAAATACCATTCACATAGACAAGATAAATAGGCCTTCTCTTGTCTCTCTTCAATTAAAATATCCTGGGCTTAATCAGTTTCCAAAGAAAATGTAGGATGATCTTGAATCGTATTAGAAACCTATTTCTTAATCCAAATCTTATCTCTACCTCAGGGCACAGAGCTATAGTTGGGAACATAGTTCTTCAAATGGATGCCGCTTCCTTCAGATTAATCTGTGAGTTCCGAGTCATTTGCAGGATTAAATGTGACCATAGGCTACCCAAGGCGGCAGTTGGCCTTGCTTGATGCAAATTTTGTGTGACCTTCCATTGCTGCTACAAAGTAAAGAAAAAGTGTGTTCTGTTTAAAATGAGCAAATACTTGAAGCTCAAAATCTCTGTATGCTCCAATTTTACAAAGCACTCAAGGTGCTTTGTTCATCCTAGTTAAAAGTTTGTTTTTAAATAAATTAGTAGCCCTTTTCTTGTAAACCACAACAGTAAACATTTGTGCCCTGTTTATAAAGATAGCTCAAAGCATCAATGGCTCTGAGAGGTAGCGAATTCTCTGGTGGTTTTAGGATGTGTCCATGAAAATAGTTGTTGCCAGAACCCATCATGTCTCTTAATTTCATAAATAAAATTAAACTAGCACCTGGCTATGAGAGTGTGTGTGTGTATATATATATATATTATATATATATATATATATATATATATATATATATATATATATTTTTTTTAATAGCTTCTCTGGTGCAAGCGTATTTGATGTTTTTAAAAGTCTTTCAATTTTCAATGATAATTTCTAATGCTTTAGGGTGGGAGCTGGACATAAAATGTCAGTGATACTTTAAGATCACCACATTCTAAATGTTTAAACTGTTATGAGTAAGGGCATTTAAAGATAACTTCAGCTAGATGCAAAGTGCATACTGCCCATCCCTCGTGACTAAAAGTGTAAATCAACATTCTCTGCCAAAAGCCTGGGTTTCTTTTAGTGATTATGAGTCATGACTTTCTCCCTCTCCTCGTGTTTGCTGACCATTTGCAGGTCAAATTTCTTCTCTCACTACCTGAGACCTCCAGATGAGTGGCAGTTCTTTGGAATGAGGCAGCATGTCTATTGGGGTAGAAAATTTACTTTATTGGTTTGACATAGGACAAAATCCTTATGCTGGGTATGATAGGACTCTGGGTAGTAGTGAGAGAAGACTAAAGGAGAAAATATGTCTGCAATATGATTACTGGGTTAAAAGAGATGGATGTGTAGCATTCAAAGGAATGATAGGAAAATCCAAACTTTTCTCTGAATACAGCCTGGCTGCCATTACAGCACTTCAGAAGCAGATGTATACTTATATATGTGTAATTAGGAAGGACCCCCAGGACGGACACTAACAAATTAATAGAACCAACATTTTGCCTTTTTAATACCCCACCACCACCACAACAATATAATACACACAGTATAATAAAAGTTGATAAAACATTTCAGGTCTAAATTTTCTTAATAATAGGACAAAAAATAAAATCCCTTATGTAGTATTTTAACTCCCAATGCTTCCTTTGCCTTGCCTTGCCTTTCTTCATTTTATTGCCTTTCAGAATAGATTAATTTCCCTGAAAGATCGAATTTACAATCTTCTGCTGATTGAAACATTTGAAGCAGTGATTGATGAAGTAACAGTGAGGCAGTTTGTGCAGCTGTGAGTGGTGCCAGCATCCCCAGCACCTGCAGATTTTGCTTCTCCCTTTCCCATTACACATCCAGGTTCCCTCACCCCCAGCCCAACTTTGTCCTCTCTTGGTTTGTCACTCATTGATTCCGGTGAGATGGCGTGATTTCTGAGGTTGGAAATAAAGTGCTCCAACTGCTTTACAAAATAATAACCGTTTAGGGGAAATAAAGGGAATCGGAGCCCTAGTTTCTTTCACGTGGAAGACGGTTAAGTCCCAAAGGATCACCCGGTATACTGGATTTCTGAACTACCCTATGGTTTTGTATTGCTGAGCTCTAGGGACAGACTAGCTTGAGAGAACTGAGGTTGGTGGGTGACCTAAAGGGGCCATTTCTACACAGGTGGGGTCGGGGTTGCCAAGAAAAGAAAGGGTTGGCTATCCGGATGAGGCAAGGTGACGCATCAGTACAGGTGGCGAAGCTCGGCGAAGAACATGGGCAAACTGGTCCGGGCAAAGGGGTTACTGGGGGACGGCTCCTGCAAGATGGACAACTACACCGCGACAGTGGAAGTCACTGGGCTCAGAGACAGATGGGCTCGGAGGGCGGAGTGGGGAGGGTAGAGGAGGAGGGGAAGACAGATACTTGGTGGTGACGCCGCGGAGTGCGCGCGGCGAGCCCCGGGCACCTCAGAGCCGGGTCTGCGCCTCAGGGATGTAGATCTCGATGCTCTCGGCGCTCTCGGTGGCCGAGTTCTGGCGGACCGACGCGGCGCGCTTGGCGGCCATCAGGCGCTTGCGGGCCTCCTGGCGCTGCGAGCTCTCCAGCGAGCGCTCCCGGATCAGCGGCGCGGGGCCCTTCGCCGGCTTCTTTGGCACTGGAGGAGGGGCCCTTCTCTCCTGATCAAAGCAGAAGGTTCAGGACATTACACAGCTTCTCAGGACAAGCTTGGGAAAAACTTGGGATAGGTCAGTAGTTAGAACACACTTTTTTTTTAACCTAAGGGTGGTTGGTTCTGATCTGCGCGCGCGCGCGCGCGCACGCACGCACGCACACACACACACACACACAATTCTGGCTTGGGTATTCAAAAGATGCAGAAAAAAATATCAGTAAGCTTAAGGCCAAGGGTAAGGCTGGAGTGCAGAACTAGCTTTCTTCCAAGGGAAGGCTGTTGGTATTTAAAATGAAAGGCTGCTCTCCCAGCACATTTACTGTGGTTCTCTGGAGGCTCCAGACTCTTCCGGGTGCCAGAGATGGGAAAGGATTGCAGCGACAGCGGCAGCATCTTAGAACTCCGCTTCCCTCTAAGGAGGCAAGGCAGCATGTGCGAGCTGGGTTCAGAGTTTAAAACCATCACTGCCCCTTCCCCGGACCCAGCCAAACCTAAACAGCCAAACGAGGAAGAAGATGACAAGATTGTGTTCTTTAGCTTTGTTGATGCCACAGTGAGTTATACTCATTTGCACATCACACACAAACACACAGCAATATGCTTTCCAGGGTCACCCTGGAGGGATGACACTGATCATTCTACACTGAGCATGGAATCAGTTCCAAAATGGCTCCTGAAACATTCTGCTGGGACGGTCACTTCTTAGGGGACTCAGGATGAATCTGGCCCAGAAGGCAATTCCAATCACAGAGACAGACACTGTGCCATGAAAACAATACAGAACTGAAAGAGTTCATACACCTTAGCAGCAACAAACTATAAAACGGTTACATATTTTTAAATACCACTGCGAAAACAAAAGCCATTCACCACTTAGGCAGAAAAAAAAAGTGCTGTGGGAAAGAAGGGAATTTAGACCACAGAGGATTTTAGGAAAAAGATGATAAGCTATCAGGCTGTGAAAAGGTCTACGTGAATCTGATGTTTTCATTTTTAAGATACCCTCAATTCTCATAAATGTGCAAAGCGAAATGTCTCATAAATGTGAACGATATCTTAAAATATGGATTCTACGATTCTCCAAAGGGTACTCTTTGTACCTTAACACTCATGCTCATTACAGCAGTTCCTCCTTACTGGTGTGGGTGACATGCCTAGTTAAACTTATTACACTGAAGTTGCCCTCCGGCTGTTTAAGGGGGAGTCTTGTGCAGCCCAAAGGACAGAAAAAGGAAGCACAGAGCGCAAACAGTATTCTACCCACTCTGATTGTGCTTGTTCATTTTTTTCGCCTAAAGTTCATGAGATGATGAAAAGCTCTGATCATAGACAAAGTGTGTAATAATTTAGAAATTAACTAATGATTTACCATGTAAATGTCAATAGGTTACATTTACCAATTCTAAGCATCACTCTTTTTGGACATTTGGAATTTTCATTGTTGGATAACTTGGTTGATATTTTTAAAAGTATGGATATTTAAGCTTTTGAGTCATATTTTCCTTTCCTTGTACATTTTACTTTTAAACAATATATATTTTTTAAATCAGTGAATGAGAACTTAAATGGATCAGCTCTAGAAACTAAATTGCCAGGATGTCTGTATGTCTGTAGTGTTTTCTTAAAATAAGACTGCTTAAAAAGCTTATTTAGCAGACAGTTTTAAAAAATTAAAAAACACTAAATTAAGAGCAAATATTTGGCTTCTCAAGTGAGAGGCCACACATACATCAATGGTACTTTGATGCTTAAAACTGGAACACTCAGGTTGATGGTAAGAGAATTGGAGATGAGGGACAGTGATGACAGTGTTTCCCTCCTCTCTACTATGCACTGTCCCTTGGGACGGGATTTCTCCTGTGAGCCCACTGACCCCAAAGACCCTGATATTATGATGGGCAGCAACAGAATGGATTGGATTGCCGTTAGCTCTTTGATAGGTGAGACAATAAGGAAAGGGCAGGGCCACCAGCGCTTCAGGGGAATAGCAATGTCTAATTTTTATAGTTGAACCTCTCGGAACTATTTGACCTCACACCATAAGAAAGCAAAGGGTTAAAAAAAGTCATACATAACAGGCCAGCCTAGGGAGCTGGACATCGGGAACTTGCATGAACTTAGTGGGACCACCATAATCAAATGTGGAAATTGTAGTTTTTAATTAAAGTAAAGGAATTTGAGTCTTTATCTCTAAACTATTGCATGAAGAACCCAGTGAGCAATATTCCCCAAGGCACACCAACCAAAAGTAAAACTATTAAAAAGAAAAAAATCCCAACATCTTTGATTACTGTGAAACTTGATGGCATATATATTTTTTGACTTGAACAACAGTGGTTTCTTTATTACTATATTTATAAAATAAGTATCAAAGTTGATTAGTTTTCAGGACTTTCTATTTTTCTCAGAAACACATCCTAGGTGTATAAGGAAGTTGAACTCTTGCTTTATGTAATCATGCACTGACGATGTCATTTATTTTAGTTTAAAAAGCAAAATGGAGGCAGTTCCTTCCAGTGACTAAAATGGTTTAACTTAAAGTTTAATTAACAAAAAAGCCACATTCCCATTTTCCAATTCACAAAGACAAGTTTTTCTTTAAAAATATGCCTGAAACATATTACAGATAATATCCCAAATGATTACTATGTAAACATTGTCATTACAATGAAATTAATATATCAGCTCCATTTCACATTGTAAACAGCAAGACTGAATGCAGAAGCCTACTTAGACTGTCCAGTGTTTGTGCAGGTTTTTAAATGAACCATACAAAATCTACATTGTTCTACCTTCTTGTCAAGAGGATCCATCTGTTTCCAATTATTGGCCTTTAACTGATGAAGTTCATCAAATTTCATACTAATATTTTCTATGGACAACTGCAGCATGTCCCAGAACCCTGCCAAATCCTGGGAGGTGGGCCTTGGATGAGCATTAGGGTTCTGTATAAGAGAAAGAAAATATTCATTCTTTAGAGGCAATCCATGACAACAAGCACAGGGCCAAAGTGGCATTTTCAAAAATTTCAAATAACATAAAGATGATGAGTTCCTTCTGGTTTTCAGACAGAAGGTAAAAATGAGGCTACGAATGGTAATTTTATTTAAAAAATTCTTTTCAGCTTTACTGAGGTATAATTGACAAATAATAACCATAAGATTTGAAGTGTACAATATGATAATTTGATATACTTAAACAATGTGAAAGAATTCCTCCGAGTTAATTAACACACTTATTACCTCACTTATTTACATTTTTATACTTTTGAGTGAAAACATTAAATTCTACTCTCTTAGCAAATTGTAATATAGTGTTATCAACTATAATAAACACGTTATGTAATAATAAACATATATAATAACATATATAATAAACATATATAACATATATAGTAAACATATTAGATCCTCAGACCTTATTCATCTTAAAATTGAAAGTTTGTACCCTTTTAGCAACTTCTCCCTATTTCTCCCATCTCTCAGCCCTGAGCAACCACTTTCCTACTATTTCTATGAGCTTGACTTTTTTTTAGATTCTACTACAAACAATAATTTTATACATGCATCCATTTGAGTCAGCAATTCTCAAATGCCAGAGTTGGTAAACTCTTCTTTTGTAATGCAACATCTATTAATATGGCATGGGGGGAAAATCTAAACACTTGAAAATCTCAGAATGTATGCTCTACAACAAGATGCATTTAAAACACCATATTTAAATGAAAATACTATCTTTGAAAAAAATTCAGTATGTTATTATTAGAGTCAGTATTTGACTCCTTGCTACCCAACTTATTAAGAGAACAGATATGAAATCTAGAATAAGATTTGTTTTAATACTCACGTTGAGTGGAATACTAGGGTAAACAGAGGATGAGTAATAAAGTAATTGAATTTTCAAAGTACTATATGTTTAACAATTAAGATGTTACTAAACAGGAAGCCATTTTATTATATAAGTACTTTAGCAAAATCATTTGGAAATGAATTAGTTTTATATTGGCCATATGTAATATAGCAAATGTGAGAATACATATCTATAGATGTCTGCAACAACCCATTTACTAGATAATATTAAACATTCTTTAGTGTTTAAGGATTGACTTTCTTTGTCTCCATTCACATATTCCTGACAAGTAATAGAAAGTACAAACCACAGATTTATATGATCTAAGATAGAAAACACATAATGTTTGAAGGAGGCATGCTCGTTGTTAATCACTACCTGTAGTCTAAGTGGCTAAAGCATTCAGGGTTAGAGGGTTGGGAGCTTCCATATGTCAGATGTTTACAGCTGGGGTCAATTTTTGGTTATCTTGGGTTTCAGGCAAATGGATAGACTGTGAAACTTGCTACCAAATAACTTGAGGGTTTGTACTTTAACCAATCCTTATAAATGATATTCAGAATTTTGGAAAGTGCAAGACTGGTGGTGACTTCAAAATTACTAGGTTGGAAAGAACTTCTAGCCCTTTGAATGGACTAGCATTATTTCTCTGGCCTCAAACAAATATAAGTAAAGGGATTTTTAATAAACTTATAGTACTAAACTATGTATAGTTCTGAAAGGCATTGGAAGAAGTAAATTTTAAAGTTTGTAAGTGTTTGGTTAAGTATTAAAATCAGTTCAAATGACACCTGAATGAACAAGAGTTTCTCTGTAGCATTTTGACTTAGTAACCTAAAAAAAAAGTTTCTTAATGTCTAGGTTCAGAAAAGATAGATCATAGATTTGACAAAGTTCTTCTCAAATAGAGTTTTATGAACTCACAGTATATTTCCTTATCTTTTGATAACCAAAACTGAATTGCTCTTATTTTGGAGTTCACTAAAGTCTTTCAAGTCGCAAGCCCTATTGTTTAAATTGTTTCAGTGTGCCAATGCATGAAATAATAGCTCAATAGAGAAAGAGAGTGTTTAACTCCATATTATGGGCAATTTGTTCTCTCTCCTTCAAGAATCTCTTTGCCCCCACATCATCAAGAAATGAATGAAAGGCAGAGAGATAGGCACTAAGCCAATCTCTGAATTTGTAGGTCATGTGACATTCCATACCTAAGAAAAAATTGCAGCACTTGCTTTAGCCTAAACCAGGCCACTTGAAGGTCAGAGATGGCAAAGAGTGTGGAAAGATGAAGAGAGCTGAGTTCCTTGTTTAGTTTTTTTTTTTTTTTTTTTTTTTTTTTTGCAAAAGTAACTCTTATCCATTCATTCTATGCCTGAGAGTCTTGTCTGAAATAATATGCAAGTGCTTTCAAGTGTTCTCCTTGGAGTAAGAACTCAAGAAAGAAGAGTTTAGGTCTGGTTTTGACAAATCTTAGTGCCACTTTTATGAGTCTTCGTAGACTTAAGCAATGCTACCACCAGGCCATGCTTCCCGCTGCAGAGGAGGTGGAGCTGACTGATCATCCCCAGGTCCCTTCAAGAGGGTGAGGAATGAAACTCACATTCTGGAGTGCAGGGATTTATAGGGATTGAGGTCAAACAAACTGGGATTTGAATCTTGGCTCTGTTTCTTATCATGAGGCCCTGGCCTAGTTACTTAGCTCTCTATACCCATTTCCTCTCTGCTCTATAGGGTTGCTATCTGCTATCTGTCACTAACTGCTCTATAAAGTTGTTTTGAGGATTTAATCAGTTCATAAATCTAAATACTCTTAGCATGTGTCTGGCATCTAGTGAGCTCTTGACCTTCCCTTATGGGGCACGGTTTGACCAGCCATCAACGGTTCTCTGCCTACAGTGTAATCCTGCTTCCATCTACCTTTAACTTGCTTCTCATATTTTGCCATCTAAGTTCTTCTAGTGGCAAAGAATGTGAGCCCATCAGGAACTAGGAAACATCAAAAGCTGGCTTTAATGAGGTTAACGTTTCCTAGAAGTCTGCAAAATTTTCAGAACTTTTTGTCTGTAACCTCATCTTCAAAATCTGCATAATATTTGCATTCTATTTCATAATATATATGACCATTATATAATCCTTTTAAAAGGCACGTTGTGTGCCTTGTAGCATGTACATATTGGCTTCCATGTGTTATCTAGTGGCCAGTTCGAGCAGTATGGCTTATATGAGCTTTCTTATATTTAATGAACAAATAATCATGTTAAGATCTGTGACATATTACCATGTTTAGAAATTAGCAGGAATTCTATACCTGGAATGAAGCAAAAGCTCAATAAAATATTTGTTGAATTCACCTATCAATATTTTACTATTATATATTTTCTTGTAATCTGGAATAGAATTAGGGTCAGGTAATTTTTGCTGAGGGAGGAAAAAACAAATTATAGATGAGAGTGGTAGGAAGGAAGAGATAACTCCAAATGGAGATTTCGAAAAGAAAAGCCTCATGAAAAGGGATGGAGAGTACTAATTTTTGCATACTTTTAGCTTTTTGTTGGCTGAGCATGTCTAGATAAATCCCTTTTAGTTTGTGTTTATTCTTGTTTACAAAAAGATGTGGTTAAAATTCTGAAATCACAGTTTGGGTCAATTGGATCTTATATAGCATGTTTTTACTTTCCATAAGGTAAAAAAGTTGCTTTTCATTTTCTTTGTTTCAAATACAGCTTGGCCAACAATTGGCCAATAAAAGTTATTCTTGTGGAATGGCATTTGTAGAGATAGTAGCAGTTTTTTTTGTTTTTGTTTTTTATTTTTTTAAGGGCATATGTGAGTGGGGAAGGGCTTGTCCCTGTGTTTTGCAGTTAATTTTTTAAATGTTGTTGGTAGTGATGTTTTTGTCTCTGTTTTGTTTTATTTTGTTTTTGTATGTCCAGTAAGGATGGCTTATTCATTTGTCTCAGGGAGATCAAATGTGCACTTTGTGATGCCCTTCATCTCTGGCCTTTAAATTAAAACAGAGAACACTGAATAGGAAATAGGCCCTGATGGCTATTTCAGAGATAAAATTATTATTTAAATGATTTTCTATAATATTATTTTTGAAATATCAGGTTGCTCCCTATTTTTGTAAGAATAATGAAATCAGAGATGCTGTGTGGAAGCCAGGAAAATGGAAAATTTTCAGTTACCAAAGAAAGCATGAAATGGAGTTTTAACTTGATTAGATTTTTTTCTTCTAAGATTAATTAAGCATGACATAAATGTTTTTAATTTTAAGAAAAGCAGGAAATAAGATTCATTAGAAAACTATCCCAGAAAGTCCAATGGGCTTTGACTTGGTTCAAAATCAGTTTTACACTAGTCAGGCTAATTTTGACGATATGTTCCTCTCATGGTACCAGCAGAGAATTGGTAGTGATGGAGAAGGTTACCTACCAGGTTTTCTTCACACAGTTCTCTGAATTGGTAGAATTTCTGGGCCATGAGAAGTTGGGCACTGCCTACTGCGGTTCGGATTTTCCCTAGAACTGAAAAGAGCAAACATATAAAACGTTTACACATTATGTCTCATTGCTGCGATTTAGTCTGATAAAGCAAAGAAGAAGTTTTGCTGTAATAATTCAGGAAAAATCAGCACACTCATGCACACATATGCGCATAGCCCAGTCGTGGTCCCTACTCTGCTGGTCTATGTAACAGAGGCTCCTAGGTTAAAGTATAAAATCAACTTGGAAAAAAACATGTGTTCATCATGCATATTTCCTAGGGATAATGGAGTTTTCCATTACAGTACTGGACGTTACCAAGAGAAGAGGCAAACAGTTCTGTTTTTTTTCCCCCTTTACTGCAAGGATGAATTTTAAGTGTTTACCTGTTTAGTTATGAATTTATTTGTGTCAGCAATCGTGGTCTGCTAGCTTGTTTTCACAGCTCTAACCCAAGCACAAGAAAAGTCATTTTAACTTGCAGGGGGGACCTCTTGGCACTCACCATATCCCATCTACAGCTTTCATTATTTTTCCAGAGCTCAGCCACTGGTTCTGTCAGGAAAAAGCCACAGCCAGTTGAAAGACTTTCTAAGAAGTGAACATTTTCAGCTTGTTGCCTAGGGAATGCCAGCACCGTACCAGCTTTTCCACTCCACAGACCAATGCTATTGTTAATAAGTTAATTCCCTATGTGCTGTTCTGAAAATCTCCCCTTTGCAAGCTACTTCTTGCTTTCTGTGCAATCTAAGGCTAGAACCTTTCAACTGATGTGCATGCTGAGTTGGGGCGGAGTGCTCTGCACAGAGCTGTCCTCAGGTCTGCATTGTCCCAAAGGCTCTCCCTCCACCCGACGGGGATCAGGCACAGCTTCGCGGCTGGAGTCCTGCCACCAGGTTGTTCTTACCATGCCCTCCCTGCTGGGAAGGAAGGGAAGACAGTGCCTGCTAGCCCTTGCCCTGCCCAGGGAGAAAACTAGATGAAGAGACTTCTTGAAGTGCACTCGCCCCACTTTGAAATCTTCATGGGGAGGTAGATTATAAGATTAAAGCAATGTTTTTGCTATTGTTGTTTTGTTCTATATTTGTAGAGCCTGAGGCTAAAAGTGGAATCAGGTCTCCTTTTCTTGACCTCATTCCCCACAAAGTCTGAGGAGAAAACAGAAGGGGAAAAAAACTCATTTTGGCCCAGAGTTTTCTAGTAATTTACTACTCAAATATTTCAGCATCCCCACACATGTAACTCAGGGCAATTATGAACTTTCTACTAAGTCGCCAGTCACACCAAATAGCTGAAGTGCAGAAATTTGCCTACTCAATAACAGCAATGGGTCCCCCTTGACAGCCTTCTGGCAGCAATTCCTCAGGTGGAAGTTTTTACTTCTTTTCAATCTGCTTTCGAAATCTTTTGAAACAGTTATCCTAGGTCTCTGTAACCAATCGATCAGGTAGTTGTCCAAGGCTGCCTCTCCCTGTCTCAAAACTCCGGAAGCAGAAAGGACACAGAAAAGATAGCATATGGCTACACAAGACAGTTCAGTAGGCCAGGGTTCAGGCCCTAAATGGGCTGAGAATCCTGGCTCCAACACTTAGACCAGCCACTGCCCTGGGCAGGTTACTTAATGTTTTCTCATATGTAAATGAGGCTAATGGTCCCGATTTGTAGGATTGTTGTTAAGGTTAAAAGTAGCAATATATGTGAATTGCTTAGAACAGTGTCTGATATATAGCAAGCACTTAATAAATGTATGTTATCACCTAGGACCAGGACATTACACTTCCTTTATAGGTGTGCCAACAATGAGCCCCACACTTGCTCTGCCCAGAAAAGAAGAAAACCCAAATCTGGATTGTTTAAATGCGACCAGACTTTCTTGGTTGCCTGGGATGGATATGGGTTTTGGGCGACCTGTAACGATCTGAGACAGGTTTAAGAAGTGCTTCCTAAGTGAACACATGACTTCAGGCACACCCTGAGGTTCCCGGAAACTTCTCTGAATTATAATGCCGAAGGGTAGGATTGTGACACCAGCAAATCTCAGAATGAATCCTAGGGGATTAGAACTGGTATCTAGGTCTCCAATTTTCTGGCTGGGATTGCATAGCTCCTGGGAACTGTCAGAGAAACTCAATCTATTCAGATTTATCTCAAAATGGAGCTAAGGTTCTCACAGCTAAATACCTAAGCTACATAAGGGACTGCCATAATAAGAGGAGTTGAGTAAGACAGTGATTCTCAAATGAGGAGAAAACACTACTCCAATCATTCAGGCAACCCTCAACCATGTAGGTAGGGGCTAATTTGGATGTCTTCTTAAAAGGAAAACAAGGGACATCTTCCTTCATTCAGCATGGTCTGGGGCAAACCCTAGATTTGGGGCAAAAATATCTGGGATAGAGTTGTGGCCTTTTCATTTCTCAGGTTTTTGCCATCATGTTCCTTGAGTGAGAATTTCCTACTAGCTCCAGGGTTATTTGCATTTTTGGTGTCCGAGTATGTGGTTTTTCCTAGGTGTAGGTTGGGAGGTGACAATTTGGGCCAGAGTAAAACCCTGAAATAGGAGGGTGTAGGACAAGCAGGTGATAATCCTTACTTCTTTGCCTACAGCACTTTCTTTTCTAGAGAACTAAAAACACATTTTACTTTTTTTAAGAAAAGCTCTAATAGAGTTTGTTCATTTTGTTTCTCCATTAGACACTCAGTATGTGAGATAACTCTTTTCTCCTGGAAGTAAATTTCATATTTATTACATAGACCTCAAGGAAGTAAAAACTAATAAACAGTAAATGGTAAACACCAGTGGAAATAAAAAGTAGGGGAAAAAGGCTGATGGTTGGTAAAGAAACGACATAAAGAAGAAAGAGGCATCTTAATGTCATTTTTGAGACTACTCTAAAATGTTCCATATCAACCTTCAGCAGGGTGGATGGAAAATACTTCTGTCAGGGATGCCAGGAAAAGAAGAGAAAGGGAGGAACAGTAAATGAGTTATATGGGCTGTAGCTGTGTGCTTTTCCCATGCATATAAAACAGCTAAACCTGGTATTAGAAAGTTCCAGAAGAGGCCTAGAAATAGTGGATCTTTCCAAGGTTAGCCTTGCATCTCACTATTTAACTGTAGCGTGATAGTCATTAATTTTGCAGTGGCTGGCCTGGACCTCAAGGCCATGGCTAAAAAGCTAGAGGAGCCTGAAAGGACATGGGGAATCTACACAAAAGCTGGTGGGCAAGGCCGACCTTCAAATTACATCTTCACGGAGCAGGGACAGTCCATGTGAGTTTCATTCATTCATTCACTCATTCATCCATTCAATAAGTATTTATTAAGGTAATATGATGTGCCAGGCACTGTGCTGGATGGACATGACTTGGTGACAAGCAAGACATAGTCTTGCCTTCATAAAGTATATTCTGGCGAGGGATAGTGGGAGAGACTATTGTATAAACATGGATATAAAGGTTTGGGATTTGTGAGATTATTTGAATTAGATAGAAGGGACTGAGCCTGATTGAGCAATTCAGAGGACAATGAATTCCTTAAAGGTGGTTAGAGAACATCCTGTGTTCTTGGTCTCTCTCCTAAGAAATGGAAAACAAACAAACAAACAAACGAAAAACATGGTTTGGGGTGGTATCTGTCGCAATATGAAAACTGGCTCTGGACTAAACAGTTTCTTTTAGTTGTCATCATTTGGAAATGCCACCGTTTTTTATTTGGAAAAAAATTGAGATATATGAATGTACAAAGGATGATACAGCAAAAATCCATTACGTGCTCTCTCCTAAAAGAAGGAATGTTAATTTTTTTCAGATTCGCTTCTGTATTTTTCTTTTTTATCTCTAATGAAATGAAACCCTATAGATAAAGTATATGTTTCTCCACTTTTGTCCCATTCACCTCACTCCTCAGATGCAAACCACTGGACTAGACAATGAACATTCCTGTCCCATCCCTGAGTTTATGAAGATTTCTTCTCTGGTCCTAGAAAGGTAACAGCTAGGGACCTTCTTCAGTGTTAGTCTGGGGCGATCCCACCAGGGCATTTGAGACCCCGTGGCCTAGAGCAGCAGCAGACTCTCTAAAATTAGAACAGGCGGTTTTCAGGCTGTGTTGATCTTGCTGCTGGGGTTCCGCTGAGTTGGTTTCCTTCACACTCTGGTCCATACGGTCTTTCCAGATTGTTCAACCCAAATGTAGTTGACAGTTTTTACCATCCATCTCCCTTAGGGCACATTCAGTGCATCTTCCAGAATAAAGAACTCTGCCATATCCCCCTAGGCATGCCATTTAACTGTGATTTATACCATCTATTTGTGTAATATTTATTCGTAAAATTTGCCTTGTTTTTCTGTGCCTGGGTGTTTTAGAAGCACCAACAGGGAATTTTTTAGATCCCTCTCTCCCTTTCCTTTCCCCCGCTCCTTTGTCAGTCTGTCCCTCAGTGAAAGTACAAAACGACAACCCCAAACACTGTTGCATTAAATTCCTTCTATTTAAGAAATGAGTATGACTTTATTAACTCCTCCACTTATAATTCTAGAAACCCTCACCCTCAGGAAATGGTTATGGGAGTATCATAATAAAGAGGACAAGACAGTGTTAATTCACTACACAAACCCAGGAAGATCCTTTAGAGGGCCATCACTGCTTGCATTTTTTTGCAAAAATCTGCCTATCGATCTTATTACGTTGTATTTCAAAGCACTTTCATGTGCACATTTAATTTTATGCTCACAGGACCGAGGAGGCAGCGCAGATATCATTGTTTCATTAGAAAATTTGGGCTCAAACTATGAAGTGCCTCCCTTTGGGTTCCATAGTCTTGGATTCTTGTCTTTTCACTGCTGGGTCGGTTGTGCTCTTTTCTCTCAACGCTTATTGAAAATTGGGCCTGAATCTACTAAAGTAAAGCCATTTGAAGGGTTCCTTCCCTTTGTCAATACTTTGTAGGCAGAGCCAATGGCCGGAAGAGGGGCAGCTGAACGAGTCAGTGGGGGAATTTGAAGAAGTTCAGCAACCGACCTCTGTCAGAGAGCAAAGCACATCTGTGCCAAGTCACTGTGGCACAAGGAAATGTCAGTTGTGAAAAGAATGGAGGAATCAGGGAGGATCACTTGGAAGAGGTGGTGAGTATAAGGTTCAAATTTGAGTTTTTTTTTTAAAGATTATAAATTGTAATGAGAAGCAGAGAAAGACTATTTTGGGTGTGGGGGTCTTTTATGAAACTATGATTTGAAATTTCCTGGCTACATTCAGTCAAAATCCAGACATTTAGAAAAGAGCATACCCCCTCCCTCCCTCTCACTCCTCACCCGTCACTCCCACCCTTACCCTGGTATGACTTTTATCTTGTGAATAAAGGAGTGGTATGGTGTGAAGAAATGAACAATTTCTTTTAACCCTGCAGGCGAATCCATGACAAAGCTTCACGGAGTTCACTGTGGTAGCAGAGTAAAAAACCGACCCTTTTCTTTGGGAAATGCTTGAGTTTTCATTGAGTCAAAATCAGTATTTCAAACCCCTGGGTATAATTAACACATATATTCTTTGATATTTCAAGAGCAATTAGGTCTCTTGAACCAAAAAGGCAGAAGCACTGGCTTCTCTGACTGCTTCCAATTCTTTTTTTTTCTTTATTAATTTTTTTTTAACATTTTAGTTTCCCCCCTCCCCTCTGATAACCACTAGTACATTGTCAATGACCATGAGTCTCTGTTTGTCCTGTTCCAATTCTTATTTACTATGCCCAATTCCACCATCATCAGCCTCAGAAACAGAGAACAAACATATTTTATATACCCTCAATGTAGCTACTCTAAACCTAGACACTACATATGAATATAAAAGAATATGTCTGGCTGTCCCACCACTGGCGAAAGTTACTATGGTGGACATGCTGGGTGCAACACTTTCTCATAATTCACCTATTATGCCTCTCTTCCAATCTGTCTCTCTGTTAATATACTATAAAGAACATAGGCATTTAAGTCAGAAGTGATTAGCTTCACCACTTACCTACCAGCTTGGGAGAGTTTTTGTTTTATTTATTTATTTGGTGAGGCAATCCTTGATTGACCTCACAGATTGCAAGGACCTTGTCAGTTTACAATCCCTTATGTATTTTTTTTTAATGCCTTCAGCACCTAGTCTTCCTAGGTGGTCTCCTATCCAAGTACTTAGCTTAGCTTCCAAAATTAGACGGTGTTGGGCTTGTTTAGGGTAGCATGGCCATGGATGGGTTTCTGTTTAGAACATTATTTGTGCTGACCTAGGCTGGAAGAGTCAAGCCATTTGTGCCTGTGTGAGAATTAAACCTCCTTATCCTCAAGCTTTGCCTTCTTTGTACTCACCTGGCTTCCCCCTCCCCTTATACTGTAGACTTTAGGGATAAAGGAGAAAAAGGGAATTTTTAAAAAGTGGGTTCACCCACTTACTTTAAAGTCATGTGGATTTGTCATACTGGGTCTGTGTGATTTCAAGTTGGGATTACCCATGTGGAGACATACTAATTTACCAGTGTGTCCTCATGGAAAAGAATTTCTCCAACCAACTGCCCAGCTGCTTCTCAAACACAGTTGTGATCCAGAACTGTTGTCAACAAAAGGTCTCCATAGAAAACATGGATATGTTTCATTCCTGGCTGACAGTGGCTGCTCTGCATTTAACAAGAGAATTTTTATTTTATTTATTTATTTTTGAGCTAAAACTTGGTGGCTAATGAAGAAAGAATAAAATTCTCAAGTAGAAATTTTACAATAGACTGAGACCAGAGTTTCCACAGGGCTAAAACATGAGGTTGGGGTGGGGTGAGGGGATACTGTTTGTTTGTAAAAGAGCAAGTTTTCAAAAAACTCAGCTAATTTAACCCCTTCAGTCCCTACTCCAGCAGTCTTACTCGTAAAAGTTAAGCTTCGACCTATATCTCAATTTACATCAGCATTGAAACAATAACATCATATGCATCAC
This sequence comes from Eonycteris spelaea, assembly GCA_003508835.1. Lineage (NCBI taxonomy): Eukaryota > Metazoa > Chordata > Mammalia > Chiroptera > Pteropodidae > Eonycteris > Eonycteris spelaea. The sequence continues at coordinate 1,662,367 of PUFA01000127.1, read as the reverse complement.
CTGGATAAATACAGCTTTTGAGCCTTTGAAAGCTGAAAGAAATAAATTTAGTTAACATTTCCTGGGTAACATAGGACAAAAGAGCTAACTGCTGTGTTTGAAGCAATTATATTCCACAGAAATAGTATTGTTAGAGAAAACCATTGGCGATCTTGCTCCATGAGTCAGTCCCTCTCTCTGTAATCTCCGCCTCTCTGCCTCTCTGCTTCTCTGCCATGCAGAAATAATGAGAATTTATCCAGTCAGAATAATGTGAAGACCACTGGCCTAGGGAGCAGGAGATCTGCTTCCAGGCCTGGTTCTGTCTTCACCTTGCCATATCACTTCACCTCTCCACGCCTCAGCACTCTGCTCAGCTTTGTGATCACCCCCAATGGAACACACTCACAAAAGTAAGTTTTGTAATGTCCTTCTGTCACCAATACCTTCTTCTTTGTGTCGAGTGCTGTGCAAAGCAAAATGAGCTGAGCATGCTACAAGGTTAAACATAAGGCACGTTTTATTTATTTTTGAGCTAAAACTTGGTGGCTAATGAAGAAAGAATAAAATTCTCCTTTTCATTACTACTACTTCCTCTGTGGTCACTAATTTCAGGTTGGCTAGTCTTTAAAATTAAAGACTATTTACTGTGTGTATGGGGGTGGGGAATGAGGTGGGACATTCTGAAGGCCACTTCAAAAGTAAGATGAGACTAAAACAGAAAGTAACTAGGTTGCACTGACTTCTCTCTGCTTAGAAATACACAGGGCTTAAGGCAGATGAATTGCAGAAATCATGAGTGCTGCTTTGCCTGCCACCCACTGTTTCGCGGGCTGCAGAGACATGCCACAGGCGACACTGGGCAGAGTAAGCCTGGTGATTGAACCGATAGACAGTCACAATGATGACTGTGCACAACTTCCGTAACTCAACCTGAAACCAGGCAAACCCCATTTCAGGTTTGATTACCAGCCCCACATTTGCTGCCAAGGCTCACAAGCCTTCTAGGGGACTCAAGGCCAAGTTTCACTAACTTGGATGCTATTACCAGGCAAAATTAAAGTGGAATTAATCTGCCTCCTGCACACGCTCTAGGTTTATCAGTTCATTTCAGATAGAGCCTGAAAATTCCACATATAAGTTGTCCACAATTCAGGAGGCGAAGATATATTTCCAAGTACAATTAACCAGTATTTCGTCCTAAGCCATTGAACTCGAGCCCATGTTTTTCACCCGCAGTGGTAGAAGCATTCCGAATTAGAAGCATTCAGTTCCATCTGGTCGTTTCACTCCTGGTCAGATAATACCAGACGTATCTATGTAACATACAAGCCACTGTCAAATAGCATTGAGCCATCTCTCGAGACAGCTGTTTCACACAAGGGCTTCATTGTCTGAGAAAAGCTTGTATCATTTTACTTCAAGTGCTGTGGGAACAAGCATTCTGTCAGCTGCCATGGTTTGGAGGAAAACTCACTGCAGATTTTCATTATTTTGTTATCGAGCCAAATACCTACTTTCGACTGTTAGGCATGAGGGTTTAAAACAAGAACTAAAGTCCTTGCTCTGCTTTTATTTTATCAGGGAAAACAATAGCTCCACACATCCAAAGAGTTTATAGCTACACTTTTCAAAAGGTAGTTTGAAGTTACTAGGCGACTACAATTGCTTATTTTCATTCTGCTCTGTATTGTGCACATTTGTCCAGTTTCAGGTAAACCAGGAAAGTATTTTTCCAACCTGGGAATGCCAAAAACAATACCCCTAGGAAGCAGCTGTCAGAATGAGAATAATGGCATTATATAATAATTGATAACTGAATAATTATTTAAAAGTGAATGGTTTTTTTTCTTTGTAATCTCTATATCAGAGAAAGATGACTGAAACCACTAAGCCCAAATCTGTACTTCAAATTCCCGTTGAGCAACTAAGTTCTATTCCTTTCTTCTTCTCCTTCTTCTTCTCTTCCTCCTTCACCTCTTCCACCTCTTCATTTTTTATCTTCTTCTTTGCTATGGACATACCCTTGAACAATTTGGAGGTTAGGGGCACTGACCCCACCCCCCCAGTAGAAAATCCATGTATAACTCTTGATTTCTCCAAAATGTAAGGTGTCCCTCAGTATTGACGAGGATTTGTTCTAGGACCCCCTATAGGTACCAATATCCGCCGATGCTCAAGTTCCCTAAATAAAATGGTGTAGATTAATGCTCATACTAAACCCTTTGCATACTTGAACTCTCAACCTCAGAACAAAGATAGTACAGGTATTTACTGAAAAAAATCCTCATTTAAGCAGACCCATGAAGTTTAAATCCACATTGTTCAAGGGTCAACCATATTATGAATTCAGGAAGATCTTATAAGCATCATGAATAACTATGAGAATGCTTGTTCTACCTACCTTCAGCTGCTGCAGACTTTTTTAAGGGAGAATTTTCTTTTTTAGAGGTAAAATATACATAAATCTACCGCTCTAACCATTTTTAAGCATACAATTTAGAGAGGCATTAAATACATTCAACAAACATCTTAAAAGGTTTTAAAATTGGGATAATTCTAGTGCCCCACAAAATACATTAAGCAAGTATGGTTAGAATCTTCCTTTCTCTCCCTCTGTCTTCCTTATCATTCATGATGACTTTGAAGACTAGCTCTCATGGAAGGGATCTGTCAAGGAGCTACCTTTGTCATGTACCTGGAAGAGAGGCCTCCTTGTTTAGGACCCAAAGGACATATAAGGTGGGTTGGCCAAGAGATAGATATGTCTGTGCCTGACCAATTTATTGAAGCTATTTTCCTAGGTGTACACAGATTTTTTTTTTAAAGCTGTTTACTCAGAAATTGGCTATGCCTGTCAAACAGGATTGGCCTCTCTTACCACCCTTCTTAAGAAAAAGAAAAGGTTAAGTTAGAGAATTAGTAAAACAAAGGCCCTGTGCAACTCCAGGCCCAGTTATCTGAACAGAATTGGGATTGCCAAGGAGCCAGTGAGAGAGATATAGAGAGAGCTTTAGAGGACAGTACCAAGCAACACACAAAGTATCATTATCCTGTCAAATGTTATTCATGCTGTATCTGTTCCATCAGGCTCTTCTGTGTTCTGTGACCTTGGACAAGATTCGGCCAGAGAGCTGTTTTGAGGGCAAATAAAACAATACCTGTCAAAGTCTCTAACCCACACCCAGGGAGTATCGTAAGGACAAGATGAACATTCTTTCACATGCTCATATTCTCCCTCTTATGGTAGAGGGTTGTTCTGGCCTATGGTCAGACTCTCCCTTGGATCTGCCTCTTTGGACATAGGTGACTCTGTGACCTAGGCGTATGAGTTTACCTCTGCCTGGTTTAGAATTCTGGAATGCTAGTAGATTGGCGCTCCTGTTTCATATTTTTGACAGCATGAACGATACAGAAAGCCTTCAAGTGGTGGAATAGAATCGTGTCCGAAGAGCTGGAGGGGACATACAGGGTCCATCTAGACCATCTTGCTGAACAGCACAGCAATCCTTTCTACCATTTCTGTGGCAAGTGCGCCTCTCTTTCTGCCAAACCCTAGCTCTGATGAGAAGGGCTCAACACTTCATAAGGGAATTCCCCCTCCATCTTTCGGCAACAATAACTGCTAGTTATTTACTGAGTATTCTTTAAGCTACTTAGGAAGAAATGTTTTGTTAGGTTAAATACTTTTGTAAAATAGAATTCTCACGATATTTTGAGGACACAAATACATATTCAAATATCCCCCGCTATGTGCCAGTGAATATGAAGATGAATAATTTCTGTCCTCGGAGAGCTCACTTTTTAGGGAAGGAGAGAGATACACAGAATGTTATAAAGTAATGTTGAAAATACCTGATAGGCAAATGTATAGGCTATTACAAAAGCACCTGGGAGACACACCCAATTCAGCCTGAGGGGAGGCATTCCACAAAGACTTCTAGAATGTGAGGCCCAAGCCGAGACTTGAAGGAAGAGCCGTATTTCCTAAACTGGTTGAGTTACATGAATAGATGTTACTAATTTGAATCAGTTTTGTACATTTTAAAAAGCATGTGTAAAGGGCATTTAAACTGTGTGTTAGGAGTTTGATCTAAAAGTATGAAATTATATTTTTTAAAAGTAATAATTTTGACTTTTCACTATAGGCCATTGGCTTTCAAACTGTAGTCTACAATTCCTAGGATTTTTTTTCTTTTTTTTTTTTTTTTTTGGTGGGTGGAGACCCGGTTGGGGTGGTGGTACAGGCTAAGCAGATAGGCTCCGCTGGGCTCTCACCAGAAAAGCTTCACCATTCTTCCTGTTATATTTACTGGTGTTGTATGTAATTTTTTTTTTTAGATTAGTAAAGGGGGTTCTGATATTAAAATATGTTTCAAACTACAAAAAGAGACCAACTCCCCAATAAAGCAGGTTTTACTGCATACTTCCCATCTAAGACTAATTTACTTAGTTGGGTCTTTTAAAACAATGCACTAAAAATACTCCCACTTCTAGTTATCTTTGCTGATTCTGCAACCATGACCCTAGCACCCCACCCCACCCAGGCAGCAACCTCATAAAATAAAGAGGTGGATCTGAAAAAACGCATCACTATTCCGAAGAAAACATCTTCAAGAAGCATGGTTTATTAACGGTAGGACAGTGGCACCTTCATGTACAAAGGTAGCAAATTATTATTCTTTAGGACAGATCTTGTTATAATAAATACTATTGTAACAAAATCTCTTTATATAAAATAGGTTTATAAGTCCCATTTATAAATCAATATTTTATGTAATGTCTGAAATAAAATTCTGGAATAGAGAATAGGCAGTTTCTTTATGATCATTATTTTGGGACTTTACCAGTTGTGTACATTTCAAAATACAAATATGCTTCTTTCTGTCTCAAACACAAGATGAAAACCTGGTTTTCTGACAAGATTTTTACCTTTCAAATATATGTGGTTGTACCAAAATACATTGACTTGTTTTCATAGCTCCTTCAGTCTCAAGGGAGGTTTTCCTAAAACTTTATACAATGACCAATCTCATGAATCATTATAAAGCTAGGTTGAGAGAAGTGGATCTAGTTTCAGATCAGAAGAAAACAACAGGTTAAAAGTAAACATACGATGAGCAGCTTCCCTGGATCCTTTTGGAAGCCAACCGGGAGGCTATAATGAGTCCCAAACTAGTGGATTGACATCTGAATGATAGCTTGTCCTGTTGGGTAGTGCACCAAAAGCTATTGTTCCTGAGACACTGACTTTTTTTCCTAGGAAAATCTAGGAAATTTTGGATATGCCCATAAGGGGAAAAGGAAAATAAGATGCAACTGCTAAGACTTTCTTACTGAAACTTATCCCCACCCACTACTGCTGGGAGGTGCCTCATTCACCTTTTAGAGGGTAGAGGGCTAATACTGCTTGTGGATCAACACTCAAGTGAGCCTGCAGTGGTACCAACTGTTAGGGGCCAGTGTCAAGGAGATTTACTTTTCCACTGATAAATTGTTTGCACTCATTGTATGAAAGAACAAAAAGTGTGTTACAGAAATCCATTTATGGATTTTCTAACCTGCTCATAAAGGCAACAAACAGGCTAGTCAGCTGGTTGGTAGGGTCCAGGCAGGAGGAAGGAGCACAGAGAAGAGATGTGAACAAGAGAATGGAAAAAGTGAGGAAATCCCACAACCTGTTAACTGTTATTTTCCAGACTTAATTTTCATTGAAAAATACTTCCTTTATGGAGAACTCACTGCTCCTTAACACAATGAGTGTGGTTTATTTAGTAAGTCTTTTAAACATGATTTACAATAGGCTCTAGGTCTGATTTTAAAGAAATTATTATTATTTTTTTAAGGATACTAATGCATGATGGTTATGTAAAAAAAATCCTTATTGGTATGAAATATATAGTGAAGTGCTGTGATACCTTGGATTTTCTTTAAGATACTCTGGCAAAAACAACAATAACTGAGGGAAGATAAGAACACTTGCCAATTATGGAAATGGGTGATGGGTATATGGGGTTTATTATATTAAGCTTCCTACTTTTGTGCATGTTTAAACATTTTTGTAATAAAAAGTTAAATCTGATTTTAAAAATAGGTTTAAAAAGCTACATAGGTACAATACTCTTCTAGGTAGTTCCCACACAAAAATGAAGGCAGGCTTTAATGTTTACTATTAAATTTCTTTGATTCAAAAATATCATAAGTTGGAAGATCTACCATTTATTTAATAATAGTTTTTCAGAGGAAAATAAACACAACATTAAAATACACACTGATTGTAAACTAGTCACTTTCAGAATTGTTGAAAAGTGCCAAATGTGCCTCAGAATTAAGGTAATCTGGTAAATTTTTTTGTCAATTTTTAATAGGAATCGTTAAAATGTCAAGTTTGAAAATAATGGTGTGCCAGGCTTCCATTACTTATTTTATTCAATTCATCATATTTTACCATTTACTTTAACCAATTAAATTAGAATTTGTGTTACTTAATTTAGGGGCTGAAAGTTCGCCACCCTAAAACATAAGAAAGTGCATGCGAAGCAGGCTTAAGAATATAAATAAGTGTGAGCCTCTAGGCCTATGCATTACTAGCCCTCTCTTAATATTGTATGTTAATGAAAGTAATACAACTGTATGATTGTAAATGCCCAATGCACATGAATCTGTGGACCTTGTAACTAGTTAGCATTATTATTAATTTCCTGAGAATCAGCATTCTTTAGTAACATCTCAAGCAAGCGGAACTATGTTAGGAACAGAAAGGCCGTATTTGTCAGAGAGGACGAAATCTAGAGCTGGAGGTCACGGATCTAGAGCTAGCGGAGGTGTTACACCTGCCCAGTGGTTCTTTTCATTGTGCAGCGCAGGGGTGGCTGGGCTCTCTGCTGGAATTGCCTAGCTCTCCCATATGTTCTGACTGTCTGAGGTAAGGCCAGACGCAGGGATAAACCAATGGAACAGGTAGGGAAGAAACCACGAGTCTACAGACACAAGGCAAGCCCAGACCCCAGCGCCGGCTGCGAGGACAGCGTCGCCCTGTTACTTACTGTCTTCAGGCAGGTTGTTTTCCCGCTCTTCTCTCTCCATCTGCTGGCACCACCCTTCCATGCGGTCTCGCTCCGCCTGGAGAAGCTTCAGAAACCAGTGGCCGTCTCGGTGGCACACTGACCTTTGAACGGCCTCCATAGGGTCTTCAGTGATCGAGTCGATCCAGGGATCCGGGGGAGGCAGAATCGAAGGGTCAAAATCCGCGTCGAAGTCGTCGTCGGCCGCGCAGGCGTGGTAATGGTTTCCTGAGCCCTGAATGCTCACCGTGGAGGTGCTGGCGTCCCGGGAGAACTGTCTGGCCATTGGGCCGGGGCACGAATTGTCTTCCATAGACTCCAGAGAGTTTTCCAGATTATCGTGGAAGTCCAGGTCGGCCTGCACAGCTGTTGTCACACTGTTGGATCTAGTGAACCTGCGGAAGCTTGGGGGAATTAAAAAAAAAAAAAAAAAAAAAAAAGGAGATTTATTTCAAAGATATTTCTTGAAGCAACACCACTTTCTACTTTTCTTCATAAGTGTGACAATAGAGGATCTCAACTCCTCAGCCTGCGGAGGTAAGCCCTTGATGCAAGCATGTGAATTACCGTAGCTCTAATAAAAGATTAGAAAATTCTCATCTTTGCTTAACATTAAAGCATATCTAGAGAAATTTTAGAAATGGAACAATGTGTACAGCTATCAAAGCCAGTATAATGTCCAATATTTAACCTCCTCCCAGATCTGAGTGGCTTGTGTCCTGAAATTCAGGTGGGTGAGGGGTAAGGGAGCAATTCGATTATATCTTATTATGCATAATTTGCTGAGAAATTGGGGGAAGGGGGTTGTGCAAAGAGGGAAACCAACCCTACCTGGGCAAAGACTATCATAAATCCTGCAAAATCTCATTTTTTTTTTTTTCCCGCCAGGGGCATCTCTTCCCAAATAGACTTCCAGAAAGCAAACTAAAGAATTGTTAGGTTCTTTTTAAAATTAAGACTCCTTTCCCTGATAAGAATTCACCTGTCTCTTGTTCATATGGTTCATTGTTATAATATGGTACAAAGCCTTTGGGATGAAAATCAGCTCATAGTTCTAGAGTTCTCCTGCACTGTTCTCCTCTGTGTTTTTAATTTCCCTCCCCACAGTCCTGCTACCAAGGTGATAAAAGACAACTTGTTAACAGATTCAGTCTGAGCATTTTATGTGGACATCCATGCTGTCAGCATTTCCCAACCAGATGGCTCTATATATCTCTGGTTGACACCCCCAATGAAGGTGAAGACGTGTGGAGGGTGGGAAGGGCAAGGGAAGAACAGAGGAGCAGTGAATTCTTTCTCAGACAAGGGGCAAGGGAAAGTGTGGGCATGAAGTAAATTAAAACACACTAAAAAGTGCTTCATTGGCTCCTGGAGCAGGCCGGAAACAGTGATGGAGAATATAAGTCTGCCAAAGGCAGCATCATGTGTCTGTTATCCCCCCCTCTTTTTTTTTTTTTTTAATTAACTTCCTGATACAATATTTCATTTGTTTTTTATTGTGGAAAAAATACATATAACATAAAATTTACCATTTTAACCATTTTTAAGTATACAATTTACTGGCATTAAGTATGTTATTTACATTGTTGTGTGACCATCACCATTATCCATCTCCAGAATTTTTTCATCTTCTGTAACTGAAACCTACACCCCTTAAACAGCTACTACCTAATTTTCTCTCTCCCCTCCTGCCACCAGTCTCTGGCAACCACTATTCTTTCTTTCGCTATGAATTTGACTACTTTAGGCCTCACATATAAGTGGAATCATACAGTTTGTCCTTTTGTGACTGTCTTATTTCACTTAGCATAATGTCTTCAAGGTTCATCCATGTTGTAATGTGTATCAGAATTTCCATCCTTTTAAAGGCTAAATAATATTCCATTGTACAATACAGTCCCTTCTTATCCATGGGGATATGTTCCAATATCCCCACTGAATCCTTGATACTGCAGATAGTACCAAACCCTACGTATACTATATTTTTCCTATACATATATACCTGTGATAAAGTTTAATTTATAAATTTGGCACAGTAAGAGAGTAACAACAATAACTAATAATAAAACAACAATACACTGTACTAAAAGTTATGTGAACGTGATCTTTCTTTCAAAACAATTTATTGTACTGTACTCACCTTTTCACTTAAAGGAAGCACTTTATGGCTTCTCTTCGGCATAAGCATCATTACTGCCAGCATCACTACTCTTGCACTTTGGGGTCATTATTAAGTAAAATAAGGGTTACTTGAACATAAACACTGCGATACCAGGGCAGTCAATCTGATAATCAAGTCTGCTACTGACTAATGGGTGGGGAGTGTACACACTGTGAATACGCTAGACGAGGGATGATTCATGTTGTTGGATAGTGCAAGATTTCATCACTCTACTCAAAATGATGCACAATTTAAAACCTATAAATTATTTATTAAATAATGATATTATTAATAAATGATATTAAATAAATATTCCATTTAATATTTTCAGACCATGGTTGACCATGGATAACTGGAACTTCAGAAAGCAACCTGTAGATAAAGAAGGACTGCTGCGTGCATGTACCACATTCTGTTTATACATTCATCTGTTGATGGATACTTGGGTTGCTTTGACCTTCTGGCTCTTACGAATAATTCTGCTATGAACATGGATGTACAAATATCTCTTTGAGACCTGCTTTCAATTCTTTTAGATATACACGCAGAAGTAGCATTGCTGAATTATATGGTAATTCTGTTTTTAATTTTTTGAGGAACTGTCATACTGTTCTCCAAAGCAGCTATACCATTTTATATTCTTATTAACAGTGCAAAAGGGGGCCAATTTCTCCACATCTTTGCCAACACTTATATATTTTTTTATAGTAGCCATCTTAATGGGTGAGAGGTGATACATTTTTTTGACTAGTTCATGATTATACCATTTCAAGATGGCTTATTTGCCAGTTGATTTTCAGTTACTGTTTAATATTCAATAGCGCCAGCCTTAAAGGATTGTGCACTAATAATGTCCATCCAACATTTAATAAACCAGATATGTTTTTTTCTTAACTTTCCTGTAACATTCTATGAAAGCCAATTAATACTAATACTCTAATCCATCAAAAACAAAGAATGACCAGAATAAAACAGTTAAGTAGTTATTTGTAAGGGTGTAGAAAGACTAGAAGTGCACACACACACACACACACACACACACACACACGGAAAAGAAAAAAAAGGAGTACAGTTATCTTAAAAAATCCATTTTTTCCCCCTGGACAATAAATGTCTAGGAAAAAGTGGCTGCACTATTGAACTGTGTTAGTTGTTAGGGCGGTCAAAATGATCAAATATGTTGTGATTCATTTTATGAAGACAGATCAGCCAAAACTGGCCCGTCTTACTGTTTGCTGTTTACAAGAAATTACTTCCATCGAAGGTATTTGGTCATTTAATAATTTTCTTTAACTCTCAAATGGGCCATTAAGAAGAAAATCACATAGTGTGAGAGTCTGAAAGCAATATTATAGCTCTCTTGTACTAGGAATGAACAGCCACTTATTTCTTGGCTGCAGTAGACCATTTCTGTATTCTTGTTCATTCCCAAAACATTAAATGGCATCTCCTGAAGCTGGGCTTTCTCTCCAGCTGCATATGTGTGAATTGGATGACTCTCCTTGCAACAGTTGACATTCTGGCTGTTCTACTAACACAAAATCTCAGCTATGAAAACACTAGGCTCTACTCTCCAAGATCATGTATTGCCAGAGGCATTACATTTCCAGACTTAAAGAGAGACTAGTGCCTTATTGTTTTCAATTGGAGCAAACTTTCCAGAGACAGAGTCTGTTTCACATACAAAACAGAATGACCTACTTTCCTGTGCCTCTGTTTTTTATCTACACAAAACTGTACCACCAACATTCTTGACAGGAGGCTCTTGGCTATGAATCTTGTAAAGTATCCACCTTCTTAAAAAAAAAATTACTTGGCAGTAGATTAGTAGGAATTTGCAGTTTAGTCACCCAGAAAGAAATAAAAGTTAAGTAAAATTAAAATGGTTTGGGATTAAAAGCGGTGCCTTTGAACTCAGGCAGCCTTGTCCAGGCTGCACTGTTTCTATCAATTAAGTTCCTCAAGCAAGTGCTTTCTTCTACCCAGAGCTTTCAAAGAATGTTCTGCTCTACAAAACATTTTAAGTCTTTCATGTGCAAAGTTCCTTCTTAGTGAAGGGCGTAATCACGTTGTTATTGTTGTTTTAAAATTTTGATAAAAACAGAAGGAGTCACTAGATTAATTTATGTAATTTTGAAAAGAATAGATCAGTTGCTTGTGACTGGTAAAAATCTAAAAGCTGAACCCAGTGTCTTGCTATTTTTGAACTCACATTTACTAGTCTTGAAGCTGCTTTAGTCTCTCATGCCTTGAAGGCATGATATGTAATAATTACAACTACTGAAAAGGACCGGCCAATATTCTGGCCTAAGGATCAGAAAACCATGAAACTAAAGACTGGATCAACCAGATGGGACACAATACCCTGTCTGTTCCAAACAGCAAGAGGAAAGTCACTTGTTAGTATTCACCTCTGCTGTTACTTTGTGCTCCTTCCATGAAATAAGTTTGTATTTCAATTAAAGGATTTTCTGCGCTCCCCTCCCATGACTTTTCTGTGTAACAGGGTACAAATCACCACATAGAAGGTAAATCACAAAGGCTTATTTTCATTCCCCTGTTTGATGGGGCTGCTGTTAAACAAAATAAGTCATAAACAAAAACTAAGCACAGTTATTATCTTTGGAACATACATGCTTTGGACCTGCAAGGCATTTTACTATGCAAGACTCAAGTCATAAAATTATCTTAAGGAGACCAACTTAGTCATCCTGTTACAGAATCCGCTGGCCTCTAGTTATTTTCTTTATCCCTCTCATTCACATAATGGTTGCTTTTCAGGGCTAAATCTAGTTTCAAAGGGAGAAATACTAGTCCTATGCTATTCTTTCTTTCTTTGTAGGGATCTTTAGATATTTTTCACCAAACCTTCTGTCAAGGCTGAATATATGTGGGATCTAAAAATGTTATTCTTCCAAAGTGCAACCATCTTGGTATTTTGTGAAATGGCACCCTTTAACTAATATAAAAACCCAAGACATCACATTATATAAAATAAAAAGAAAGGTCAAAAGAAAGTGGATGAGGAAATTGAGATCAAGAATTAAAACTTCCTAAAAAAGAGGTTCACACTTTCTTATCAGTTAAGTTCCAAGTTAGAACAATGCATGGAAGAACTCAGGTGTAATGCAACCTTTATTCACAAATTCACTGGGAAGGAACTCTCCTGCTCTCCATTTGTATTAGCACTGTCCCATCAACAAATTTTAAAACTACCTCAACACAAACATCCATTGGTTATTTAAAGTACTACATACTCATTATTCTTTTGCTTGAAGATATTTTTAAGCAAAGGAGAATAGGTTTTCAACAACTCTATTCCAAATAATTGTAATGTATTTGTCAAATAAAAGAAAGGGAAGAAACAGAAAATAATGGCAGTGGGCTGGTTATCATCTGATAGCTTCAGAGAGGACCCAGAATGTTGTCAGCTTCTTTTAGTACCAGCTGAGCAGGTGCTAGTCTAGTGTTACTATAGGAACCTCAGTTAGGAGTCTCATCAAAACATCTTTGAACTGACTGTGTTCCAGGAGAAACTCAGAAACTGGAGCATTAGGTCACTCCTTGGCCATTGCCCTCAGGTAACTAACAAAAGTCTGAGAGGTCTTATTCATGGTTCTTTTTTATTGTGTCTTGTTGGGTCAAATGGAGGCCACAGGCTTGTTAGATGATCTTTTTTTTTTTTTTTAAGTTAGATTATCTTGAAAATCATGTAAAAAAGAAGAAAAGAAGAGAGGGAGGGAGGGAGGGAAGATACAAAGACAAAGAAGGAAGGAAAGAAAAAGAAAAATAGAAAGAGGTATAACTTCAGGAATTATGCCAAGTTTTGGGCTTTTGAAATTTGAAACTCATGAATGCCACACCTTGAAAACTCAGGTGTACTGTAAGGAACTATTTGGCTAGGTCAGGGTATTGTTAACTTGGCAAAGAAAAGAGGTTGTTTGCAATAGTGGGTGCTAGGCTATGCAGTACTCCAAGTAAACTCCAAGGAATGGGGATTGACTCAAAGCTTCTGAGTTGGCAAAGTGGGGATGCTTCGGACTGCCAAAGGTCTTTCCAAGTCTGTGTCCCTTAACTGGCTGTCAGTAGATGCTGTCTAAATTTTGGCTTTTTGTTTTAATATCCTGCTTAGTTGAAAAGGAAAAAATCACTACCAGCCCAAATATTTACATATTGAAGTCACTTGAAATCAAAAGAGATCATTTATAGTAGTTGACATTGTGCTAAAAGAGAAGACAATGCTACCTCTATGAGTGCTTGTTCCACCGAGTTATGAGGCTGTGAACTTTAATGTGTAAAGCAAGGAGGATTGTAAAAACTCAGAACTTTATAGAAAATGAAGCAATTTTAGTGATAAATAAAAGCATAGTAATCGTGTTCAGTGAGGCATTTTGCTTCTAGAAATAGAGAGCAGCTCTCATAATAGATCGCCAGTATTTTCCTCCAACACCTATGCCGCAATTGGTGCAATCACAGATCTGCTGACATGGCGGATGTCATTCACAAGCATAATTTTGATGCTAACATTTTCCCCCCTTAGCATTAAGTGTCTCCTGGAGGTCTAAGCAATGCACAAAGGTATACTAGGAGAGAAGTAGATGGCTTCACCAACTGGAGGTGAGAAAGACCAGACAGAGGCTTTTATGCAAATCACCAAAATATCCACCTGTTTCCATTCCCATGCCACCAACATAAATGAAAGAATCTTGGCTTTCCCTTGCCAAGCACACAACTCCTGCTCAAGATATTCACTGTTATCACCCTCACCTATTTCACAAAGGAATGGTGGGCGCAAAGATGTTGATGAGGGAGGAAAGAGGCCACAAAGTGATTTCTACCCATTTATTCTTGTTAAAGTTTTCTCCTCTAATTCCCCAGAAGCTGAAGGCAAATAATATTTAGTAACACTGAGTTTCACTTGGATGATCTCTATATAAAGATCCCAGGCAGTTAAGAATGCCTTTATAAAAATATTGATGAGAATTTTAAATTTACATATATCATAAAAATAACATTCTGGAGTTTCCTTTCCAGAAAATTGCTGTGAGACTAGTAGCTTTTCTCTATGCAACCACTACACACAGATGTCAGTTGGTCGATTTGACAATGTTAATAAATAACCAAATAGTATATAATTTCAATGCTTCTACTTCCCCTTAACACTTTCAGTTGTGAAAATAGAAGATGATTGCTTTATAAGTTGTTCTAAAATACATGATAAATGTCTAACCTTATGAAAGGTAGCTGAGTTTCAACAGGGGCCAGAGGCCAGACCTACAACACACACTTATCTCTTGTTTCTGAACTAGAAATATGACAGCAATACAGCAACATGAGGAATATAACAATAAACAGAAAGGCAAGACCCGGGAGACTGGGCCTAGACCTCAACTAAGAGTCTCCACCTATACCTCACACATAATCCTATTCAAAAATTGAGGAAACACTCCTGAGACGTTGAATTAGAGAACTTACACCCAAAAGAGGTTAATTGTATCCAACTTTCAAATTTTAGGATAGAAAGGTAAAGTTACTTTCAATTTGGATTTCTTGACTGGAATGCTCTTCTTCTTCCCCCCACCCCATGGCTCCAGTATATTCCAGTACATTCCATGACCTTCCAAGCTAGAGAGTAGTACTACATAATACAGTGGCACTAAATACAAAAGCTGAAAGAATTCATCATGAGTAGATATGCACTGCAAAAAAAGTTTAAAAAATTCTTTCAAGAAGAAGGAAAATGATGCCAGATGGAAATCTGGATCTATACAAAAAATGAACATTGGAAATTGTCTCAAACTGCCACCTCAAAAAACTAAAAATAGAAGAGCAAATGCAACCTATGATAAACAGAATAAAGGAATTGAAAAAGATAAGGGCAAAGTCAGTGAAATAGAATACAGAAAAACAATAGAGAAATATCAATAAAATCAAAGCTTATAAGAGATTGATAAAATTAACAATCTTCTAGCCAGACTGATGAGAAAAAAAGAGAAGACACATACCAATATCAGAAATGAGAGAAGTGACATCACTAGAAATTCTGTAGATATTAAAATGATATTAAAGAAATCTTATGAACAACTTTATACCAATAAATTGGATAACTTAGATGAAATAGACAAATTCCTTGAACAACACAAACTACCAAGACTCAAGCAATAAGAAATCAATTATCTGAATAGTCCTGTATCTATGACAGAAATTGAATTTGTAGTGTAAAACTTTCCCACAAAATAAACTTCAGATCCAAACGTTTTACTGGTTACTTTAGCTATTTAATGAAAAGTTATACCAATTCTAAACAAATTCTTCCAAAAAATTGAAGAGGAAAAAAAACTTCCTAACTCTTTCTATGAGGATAGTATTACTTTAAATTCAAAAACAATAAAGATATTCCAAGAAAAGTACAGAATAATATCTTTCATAAAAGTATATATAAAATATTAATCAAATATTAGCAAATAAAATCCAGTAATGTAAAAAAGGATGAAGTATGATGACAAATTGGCTTATCTCAGGAATACAAGGTTGGGTTAATATTAAAAAATTAGTCAATGAAAGACAACTGGATACTCTCATGCAAAAGAATAAAGTTGGATTCTTTCTTCATACCACATGCAAATACTGATACAAGCTACAACATAGATGAACCTCAAAAATATGGTTATGTGAAAGAAGCCAGACACAAAATGTCACATATTGTATGATTCCATTTACAAGAAATATGCAAAATGAGCAGTTCAATAAAGAGAGAAAACAGATTAGTGGTTTCTAAGGCCTGGAGTAAGAGTGAATGGGGAGTGACTTCATGATGTGCATGAGATTTTTGTTTAGCGTGATGAAAATATTTTGGAACTAGATAGTGGTGATTATTGCACAATATTGTGAATGTACTTAATGCTAATGAATTGCACACTTAAAATGATAAATTTTATATTATATGTAGTTTACCATAATTTTAAAAAGTCAGTCAATACAATCCATCATCAATAGTCTAAAATGAAGATCCCACGACTTCTTAATAGATGTAAAAAAAGCATTTGACAAAACACCAATTCCTGATCATAATTCTCAACAAACTAGGAATAGAAAGGCTCTTCCTCAACTAGATAAATGGCAGCTACAAAACACCTAAAGCTCACTTAATATTTATGGTGAAAGACTGAATATTTGTACTCACAAGCAGGAACAAGGCAGGATGTTAATACTCATGCCTCCTATTCAACATTGTGTTGGAAGTTTTAGCCAGTATAATAAAACAAGAGAAAGAATGCATCCAGGTGGAAAGAAGAAATAAGTTTGTCTTTATTTGTAAATAGCACGATAGTCTATATAGAAAATCCTATAGAATCTACAAAAAAAGCTACTAAAACTAATAAGTGAGTTCAGCAATATTACAGGATAGAAGAACAACATACAAAAATCAATAGTATTTTAGAGCCTAACAATGGACAATTGGAAATTGAAAATTACAATAGCAGAAAAATGTGAAATATCTATGAATAAAGCTGACAAAATATGTGTAAGACCTTTAAACTGTAAATTACATAATATTGCTGAAAGAAATTAAGGAAGATATAAGTAAATGGAGTTAAGATATCAAATCTGACGTTGATGTATAGATTCAATACAATCTCAATTAAAATCCAGTAGATCTTTCATAGAAATTAACAAAATGTTTCTAAAATTCATATGGAAAGGCAAAGGATCTAGAACAGCTTAAAAAAGAAAAAGCTTTGAAAAAGAAGGACGTTGAAAGAAATGACTACTTAATTTCAAGGTATTATAAGCTACAATAGTCAAGATAGTGTGATAATGGCATGAAGATAGAGAATTAGATGAATAGAACAGTGCAGAGAATGCAAAATCCGATCCATGTTAAAAATATGTGTATATATATATATATATATATATATATATATACATACATATTTGAAAAAAGGTACAAAGGGTCTTCATATGCAAAAATTAGCTTTGATCCTTACCTAGCACCATGTATAAAAATTAACTTGAAATGGGTCATAGACTATAAAATCTGAAACTATAAAAATTCAAGGAGGAAACAGAAAATCTTTATGACCTTGAATTGGCCAAACATTTCTTAAACATTATACCAAAAGTGCAATCCATAAAATAAATATGATACTTTATTAAAATGATGAATTTCTGCTCTTCAATTCTAAGGAGTAAAAAGACAAGCCACACATAGAAAATATTTGTAAATCACATATCTGCTAAAGGACTTATATTCAGAATATAAAGAATGCTCACAAACTTAAGAGGAATATAAAAACAACTCAATTTAAAAAGATTTGAATAGACACTTTACTAAAGAAGATACATAGATGGCAAGTAAATTCATGAAAAGATATTTAATAACATTATGCATTACGGAAATATAAATTAAAACCACACTGAGATAATACCATATATCTGTTAGTATTTCTAAAACTAAAAAGACCAACAATATTAAATATCGAAAATAATGTGGCAACTGGAACTCTCACATAGTAAGAGTAAAATGGAATGACTGAAACTTTCACACAATAGGAATGTAAAATGTACAACCACTTTGGAAAACTCTTAGGTTGTTCCTTAAAATATTAAACAATTTACATCTTAAAAGACCCAACGATTTCACTACTAGGTTTTTACCTAAGAGAAATAAAGGCATATGTTAGACTTGTACACAAATGTTCATAGCAGCTTTATTTGTAATAACTCCAAATTGGAAATGACCTAATTGTTTATCAACAGGTCAATGACTAAACAAATTTGGTATATTCATACATTGGAACACTTACTAATCTACAATAAAAGGTAATATTAACACATGCTGAACATGAATGAATTTCAAAGTGATTATGCTGACTGAATCTCAACTTATGTTGTGGTTACATACTGCTAAACCCATCATCAGCTGAAAATATCATAATCAAAAATTGATCTCAAGAGTAATTGCCTTCCTCTTCTCATAAGAAGCAAGAGACACAGAAGGGCATTTTGTAGACATTTTGATGGGATGTGAAAACAACAAAACACAATATCCAAAAAACACTGGCAACAGAGTACACTGTAGAGTATCAGTTGTTTACCCTCATGACTGAGTGGTTGACTGGGAGCTGCAGTTGGCTGCCCCTGCCCAGCATTATGAGAGAGAATTATTTGCGTATCACTAGTAGGAGAAAATCAAAATTCAAAATTTTAATTACGGTTTCTACTTGCATGCATACTGTTTTTGTGCCATTGTAAAGTCGAAATATCCTAAGTCAAACCATTTAAATCGTGGACTCTCTGTATATACTGCATGATTATATTTAAATAAAATTCTAGAAAATGAAAACAAGAAACCAAAAGCAAATGGGGGAATGAGTAGGGAAGGAAATGTGGGTGGAAAGGAGGGACTGACTATAAATGTGCAGGAGGAAAAAGGGGTTCTCTGTTTTGATGGTGGTAATAGTTTAATTTCTTGTACATATATATTAGACAAATATATGTCAAAACTTATCAAATTGTACACTTTACATATGTCCAGTTTACTATATGTCAATTAACTTCAATAAAGCTGTCAAACAAAAAAGTATATGATGGGATTTAAGGAGAACAGGTATTAGTGCCCTCAAGTACCTCCCTCTGAGTTTAAACCGTGCAGATTTTTTCAGGAACAATTTACAAATGGATATCAAGAACATGTAAAAAAAAGTATGAATTCTTAGATCCAGTAATTCCATTTCAGGCAATGGAATAATCTGAAATAGTGAAAATACTTATTGTACAAAGGTATTTATCATAATATTATATATTGCTATTTTATCAGTCCATTTTAAAATTTCTATCAAAGTTATACATGCACACAGTTTTAAAATATTGAATAGTTCTACAAGGCTTGCTATAAAAAATAAAAATTCCCAGCCCATTTTTGTAAAAAATTTCTATTCCAAAGGGAGCCACTTTAAAACATTATTTTGATATAACAGAAATAGCTATTTTTTGGTATTTGTTTTTGTCCTTAAAAAAGATGAAGATTTAGATTTCTTTTACCTCATCATCATGTTCTCCCCAAATTTTCATTCCTGTTTCTGCTTCTACTTGCTCTCTTATAGACACACACACACACACACACACACACACACACACACACACACACACATTCTTCTGGTCTGTCCCTGTGTTTTTTCATTCTCCTGACAATTACACTGTGAATTTTGATCAATATTCAGAACTTAATTTTTTAGCTACTTTATTATGATCATGACTAAAAACCAGTCAGAAGTCTGTGCTTTGGGGAGGGGCTCATCCAGTCTAATCTTCCCTGTATGGTAATCTGTCTGGGATTAAACAAGGTAAAATATTGTGTTTTGGGACTTTGGGCTCAGGATGCTCAGGTCACCATAATAGACCCTCCCATACTCTGCCTAGGGGGAATATGCCTGGCTGCTGGGGGTTTGGGGAGCTGAGTGAGCAAGGCTTAGGGCAGGTGCCTCAACATTCTGTTTGTAATTTTTCACTTTTCTTCCTATTTTCAATATAGTAACCCTTCCCTCAATGGTGCTGCTGTCCTCCAGACCCTCTGAAGAGCCTTCTGTTTTAGCCTCTGAAGATGAGAAATCCAGTCTTCTGCGAGTGAGGAAGGCCTGTCACAGGCTCTGCAGATTCAAGGATTTTTAGCCCTACCTTCATTTTACTTTCAGAGTACCCAATTCGGTTATTTGCTATGCTTTGTGTGTGTTCTGAAATTTAAATTAAATTATTAATCAAATTGATGGATTTATGCATCATCGGCTTTAGACTCAGCTTTCTCTGGTCAGCTAAGTCAGCTATCACGTGTCCATCTGCCTTCCAGCCTTCAAAATTTGCTGTGTGTGTGTTTTTTTCCTTCTCCTGTTCTCTTCATCCTTGGCAGTTTTTGCCAAAACAGACAACAAAGGCTTTACTATCCTGTAGTTTCAGAAGGTCTCAAAGATAGGTGTGTGTATTCTTTATACCATCTTTAATCAAAATCTAGAAATAATGTAGATATTCAACTTCAGAAGAAAGGGGAAGCGAATTATGGGCCATCAACATTTTAAATATTGTGTAGCCATTAAAAGAAACAGTTGTCATGAATTTTTATCTATCTATCTATCTATCTATCTATCTATCTATCTATCTATCTATTTATCTATTTATTTATGTTAAAATCATTGGGATACATTTTTAATAAAATCAAATAGGTTTCAATAATATGTCACATATATATTGCATTGTGTTTACCACCCAGTTAAATTTCCTTCTGTCACCATGTTATGACATTTTAATGAGAAAGCTTTTGTTATAATGTTAGTTGATTTTTAAAGTATTACTAAATTTTATACATAGGATAAGTTTAATAATTTTTAAAATATTCATGGAAAAAGTATGGGTAAAAATATATCCCTATATTCATAGTTAATGGATGGGATATGAGGGATTTTATTTTATTTCTGTAATTTATGAATTTTTATAATATATAAATACTATCTCACTTTTTTAATTAGATTATTCAATAATTCACAATTATTATAGAAAATACAGATAATTTAAGATATATACATATACACATTTAATGTTTTTTCAGTTGTTTCAGAGCCCATCAGTTATAAACTGTTAATAAGCTGCGATGTTTTCCTCCAAGTAAATTTGCATACTATTTTTATAATGAAAATAATAATATTCTTATTCTTTGTGTCCATTGATAGAGTCTTAAAGTCACTAATGAGCTAATGTTGGAAAGCCTAGTTTAAAGCTCTGTTGAAATACAATTGTTACTTAGAAGAAAAGGGGAGATCCCTGGGAGGCTTTTAGCTTTCTCACCTTAGTAAATACAAAGAATTGGTTTACTAGATTTGCTAATCATCAGCTTGAAAGACAAGAAGACCCCAAGCAAATTCCTAGGGAGCAGTCAATAGGACAATAGAGAATGGAGACAAGACGCTTGGAAGCACTGTGATAGAGAACAGTGGTGGAGGTGAGTATTTTGGGGGGAGGGGTTGGCAAGATTTGCCTGCTTTGCTAAGGGATTAGTCCTGCATATCAGCAAATATATGCCCTGTAGATCCTGTCAAATACTGACACTAGCTGATCTGTGAAACAGGAATTGAGGAAAGATAGCTAATGTTTGATGGAGAAGAGGAGTTTCTTCATGGGCTTAAGATAAGCAGTCTTATTTCAAAACCACATGTATTCATTGTCCCTGGCTTGGTGTTGCCATGGCATTTAAACTAGTGACCTTTAGACAAAATTCCTCTGTGCACGGTCCCCACCATGAGGCAGCCCTGGAGAATGGACATGGCACATTTGCTATCAACAACGTTTTGAGGATGTCATGGATGCCAGCAAATATATCAGGATTTGTAATACTCATTTTGATTCCTCTTGAAGCAGATTAGTGCATTTTACTTTTTACTCATGAGTTATCAACTTTTGTTTTGCACTGAAGAGCACTCTATATGGACAAGTCTACCTTTAACAGACAAATCAGCCAGGTGGACTTTGTCATGTTAGTTTCGGTCCCTAAACTGTGGTGAATTCAAAAGGTGATAATGAGTCTCCTGGCTTCTTACAAATCTTTTAATCTTCCTTTTTTTGTACTATCTCTTTCTTTCTCTGGCTTTATTTTCTTTCGTTCTCTCACTTTTTGTTAGGCTGCTGTTGAGGATCAGTTTGTTTGGGAAAGGAAGAGATGGATTGTATTGGCTATTCAATGTGAAAACAACAGTCTCAGCTTTATCATTAGATAATTAAAACAAACAAAAAAAATCCCCCAGCTGTCATTAGGTAAATTCATCTGCCCAATTTTACTTTTTAAGATCCTATCTAAATGAATTACTACCAGCAAAATTGTAAAAAGAATTATAATTAGAGACAAGAAGATATAGGAAATCCCTGCCTGTTTGACAATGGATTTCTTTTGGAGAGATTGAAAACAATCATTAACATCAATTAAAAGACTTATTTACTTTACAGGGGTTAACTATAAAGTGACCTTTGAAGAAGGGTATATTTTGAAAAGTTAAGTACCAAAGCTGGGTCTGCCAGCCCTTTGGGAGGATGAATTTTAAATAAATTACTCAGTTTACTGAGGAACTGACCATCCTGTAAACTTCAGTAATTTATTAAATGTTCAATTTTTTCATAACATCATAAAAGTGGCTCATCTGAAGTTTTTGGGTTCCTACCAAGAATGGCCAAATAATGCTGGGCAAGTGTCAGGGTGTCAATTTAATAAGATAGAATAATTGATGGCAGGGGAAAGGTTTGATGTAAATTTAAAAATTGAGGCAATTTTCTCTTATTTTTAAAGCAAAGATGGTATAACCGCTTTCTTGAGATTTCAATCTTTAGAGAAATTCTATTTAGGTACCTAACAAAATAGGACACACACAGTGCTTCTTATGTGTCAGCTATTTTTCTAAAATTTTGCATATGTGAAACGACACAACTCCAGGACAAAATTCTGGGGTTAACATTATTATATGCTCTCCTGCTTTTTTAAATTAATAAACTTTACTTTTCGGAGTAGTTTTAGGTTGACAGCAGGGAGTACAGCAACTTCCATATACCCTCAGCCTCTTGCCTCATTATCAACATACCCTACCAGAGTGGTACATTTGCTACAGTTGATGAACCTTGACACGTCATTACTATCCATAGTTCATAGTTTACATTAGCATTCATTCTTGGTGTTGTTATAGTCAGTCTTCAGCAGACTATAGAAGCCAGTCCTCTCCCACCTGGCACGTTTGTACAGAAGGCTAAACTTACAGCTTTAACCTGTGCACTCAAATTAGGCAAAGACTCTAGAGTTAACATATACACTGATTCTAAGTATGCTTTCCTTGTTCTACATGCCCATGCTGCTATATGGAAAGATCTGGGACTTTTGACTGCATGAAATCCCCCCATTAAGCATGGTCCTGAAATCCTCAGGCTACTAGAAGTTGTAAACCTCCCTTGAGAGGCAGCGGTACTCCATTGCAAAGGACACCAAACGGATGTCATGGGCATTTCTAGAGGAAGTTCTCTTGCAGATAAGGCAGTATAAAAGGCTGCTAGCTAAGTACTCCCATGATGGTCTTAATCCCATAGGCCCTCCCCTGGCCTAATAGGTTAAGATACATCCCGATGAAAATCCCGGGCAGGAGAACAAGGCTTCACTTTAAACAATGGAAATTGGTGGACAAAAGATCAAAAGTTGTTGCTTCCTGCTAAGGATCAATGGAAAGTTTCAAAGGCCTTCCATGATTCTTTCCATCTGGGACGTGATGCCATTCAGTCCCTATTAACTAAACTATTTCATGGGAAGGGTCTATATAAGACCATTAATGTGGTCACCCAGGCTTGCACTCTTTGCTCTGTCAGAGAACCCGCTGAAAAGACAAAGCCCCCTCCACAATAACATCCAATATGGAGGAGAGGCACCTTCCCAGGAGAAGACTGGCAATTAGAATTCACTCAAATGCCTTCTTCTCAGGGTTACCGATACCTGTTAGTATTTATCAACACTCTTACTCGGTGGATAGAAACCTTCCTTACCTGGACTGAAAAAGTGGCTAAAGTCCTCCTCAAGGTTTGGACTGCCTCAGAGCCTTCTGAGTGACAACAGCCCTTCCTTTGTGGCTAAAGTCACACAACAGCTATCTCAGGCCTTAGACATCAACTATCACCTGCATGCCTCTACAATCTCCTGGTAGGTAGAAAGGGCCGACTATACTTTAAAGGAGATCCTGGGCAAATTATGCCAGGAAACCTTTGATACCTGGCTCCAGTTTTTCCCCGAAGTTCTCCTATGGTACAGAGGAGCTCCTAAATCTAGCTCAGAGTTAAGCCCTTTGGGGGAGGAGGCCCTGCCTATCTTCTAACTTACAGCCTGACCCGGAGGTCCAGGATCAACCAAAATATATGATCAACCTGGGAAAAGCCCAGCAGGCCCTCCAGGAATGTGGAGACCTAATCCTTCCTTCCCTGGACACCTCTAAACATCCTAGAACCATATCCCCTGGAGCCTGGATCCTCCTTAAAACCTGGAAGGAATGCTCTCCAAAGGATCAATTAACACCAAAGTGGAAAGGACCATATCAGGTTCTCCTTGCTACACCCACTGTAATCAAGATCCAAGGTATACAGTCCTGGGTGCATTTATTGAGAATAAAACCTTCCTCCCCTGAGCTCTTCCAGGAACACCAGGGAGACAGTTATACCTGTGAACCCTGGAGGACCTGAGACTACCCTTCAAAAAGCAGAAGCAGGGGGAGCCCTCTGCAGGATAAGCGGATGACTAACCAAAGGCCTATCGAGGTCCTATTCTTTCTATTCCCATTGGGGTTTATTGTAGTCCTTATCCTTCTTCTCGCCTGTGCCCTCTTCCCCTCCTCAGCACTCTTCTCAGTAATGCCTGATTTCAGTCAGACTCTGAACTCTAAACTACATCCTCCATAATATTTACTATATGTGGCTTTTTCTTCCTGGTGGGTCCTATCCTCCTTTCTGGACTGGGTTCATGACCATGTAACTTTACCAATATGATTCTACTTCTCTTGATTCTAATTTATACTCAGCCCCTCTGAGAAGAATGGGTATCCAATGCTTTTGTAAGTCTTTCTGCTGTAAAGCAAAGGGAAAAGGTCTTTCTAACTGCTGGGTATGTCACAAACAACCCCACTATAGTCATACGCATCCTGAATTTCAGCCTGTTGATCTTAACCTCACTCTCACATCTTATAATGGCTCTCCAAAGGTCTGCTCTAGGCCCCACACCCTGACAATCATCCTCAGGCCCCCGCTGCCAACATCAACCTAAGCTGTCTTACTCTTACCCCAGTCTATAACCAATCTAGTAAGACTGGAGTAAGAGTTCTTAACTGTTCTTCCTTGTCAATTCCATCTCAGGAATGCACCACAAGTGCAGGAGGTGGGAAAATACTGTCAGCATCCTCTCTAACTTCTCCCTCTACCCCATCACATTTAATACCTCCCAAAGATTTTTCCTAACATAACCTGTGTATGTCCAGCAAGTCATTGAGTCTCCATAGAGTCCGAGACCAGAGCCCTCAAAACCAGTGTACCTATTGGACAATCCCCCCAAAGGAAGCCTGGCAACTTTACTACCTCCCCAGGGCAGAAAGAAAGGCCACCAGGCCTAGACATACGGAACTTTGGGGAGGTCCCTTGTCCCCTTGATGTCAGACCACTCCCTTTTGAGGTCCAACCCTAACTCACTGGTTCCATTCCTCTTCCCTATGGAAAGCATGAACTCCACTGGAATATTTTTTCCTCTGTGGACCTCTCACAAACTTACTACCCTCTAAGAAACAACCTCAAGGACAATATCCTCAACCTCATGCAACACTAGCTTACTCTTGCATAGATATTTCTCAGGTCAAGAGCCAATGCTGCCTGGGACTTCTAGGCCCACAGGCATCTCAATAACCATCCATAACATTAACCTTCCCGCTCCAAGTGATCCATAGGCCTCGTATTAGCTGGCATTGGGGATGCCATAGGTTTAGCAGCCCCATGGGGAGAATTTGCCTACCATGAAGCCACCTTAAAAAACCTAACTCAAAGTCTGGTCACCATAGCATAAAGCATTGGAAATGCCCTCCAAAACTTAAAAACTTTCACTTGATTCACTGGCTCTTGACTATTTATTAGCAGAACAGGAACATGTGTGTGCAGTTATTAACAAGACTTGCTGCTACTACATTAATACCACTGGTCAGGTAGAGGAAAACATTGAAGAAATCTATAACCAGGCCAAATGGCTGCACGAGTTGGCTATAGGGAACTGGCTGTAAAGAACACTCTTCTTTCTATTCCTTGGTTCCTTTCCTTGTGAGGACACCTAATAACTATAGTTCCACTACTCTTTGGCCCACGCCTCTTTCACCTTCTTGTTAAACTTGTCTCCTCCAGATTACAGGGTTCTATGTAAAGATGCTGCTGTTGCAGGGATTTAAACCAATTCCTTCCATGGAGACCGTCCTGGAGGAAAATCTTGATCTCCTAGATCAGGAAGGCAGAGATTTTTGGTCCCAGCTTAGGTAGGGACTATGCCCTGCCACAGTAGGAAGTAGCTACAGAAGCCTGACATCCAGTCTTTCAACACCCATATGATTATGGGTCCGAAAACCTTGCAAGGAGGATTTATGAGGCAGACCTAGCAGCACAGAAATGCTCCCTACCCCTCTAGGATATGGCTCAGGATAGTTTTCCTTTCTTTAGATCTCCCCCTGTTTTAGCCCCGGCAGCAGGGATAAGTCAAAACCAATTTTTTTCCAGCTAAGGCATGACCTTTGACTAATTATAATATCATTATAATCTCATCTTCATTGTAAATACTGCCACTCCACTCATGCACCTACTGCCATGACAATTTGGAAACACCATACGAGGAAGGAAAAGTGGAAAACCAAACTCTTCCCCTATTGAGAGGAGACAATGAGGCTACATAAGCACCATGTTTTCCCAGGCTCTGCCTCCAGGGAGAACAGAAGTTCTTAACCAGCCATCTTGGTGGTTCTCTCTCTCTCTCTCTCTCTCTCTCTCTCTCTCTCTCTCTCACACACACACACACACACACACACACACACCTCGCCCCCTTCCCTCCCTTCCCTCCCCCTCTCAAGCCTGGACTGCACCCCATCCCTCCTGACTCGCCCCACACCTCACCCCCTGCAGCCTCAAGTGTATACTTTCACTTTAATCAGCCTTGTGCTTTCTGGCTTGCTGTTGGTCTTGCCTTTGAATTCTTTCTCATGGAATAAGACAAGAACCTTGTTGGCAACACTGTGGAACATTCTACGGATTTTGACAGATGTATAATGACATATATTTACCACTGTGGTTCTGTACGAATAGTTTCCCTGTCCTAAAAATCCTCTGTGCTCTCTGTCTATTTATTCCTCCGTCCCCAATCCTTGAGAACTATTTTTTTTTTTTACTGTTTCCATAGTTTTCCCTTTTCCAGAATGTCATGCAGTTGGATTCTTATAGTGTGCACCTTTTTCAGATTGCCTTCTTTCACTTAGTAATTGTGCGTTTAATTTTCCTCTATGTCTTTTCATGGCTTAATAGTTTATTTCCTTTTTAATGCTGAATAATATTCCGTTGTCTGGATGTATCATAGTTTATTTATACATTCACCTATGATAGACATTTTGGTTGCTTCTCACTTTTGGCAATTATGACTAAAGCTGCTATAAACATCTGTGTGCAGGTTTTTGTATGAACATTAAGTTTTCAGTTCCTTTGAGCAAATACCAAGGAGTGTGATTGTTAGATAACATGGTAAGAATATTTTTAGTTTTTTAAGAAACCACAAAACTTTCTTTGAAAGTGACTGTACCATTTTGCATTTCTACCAACAATAAATGAGAGTTAATGTTGCTCCACGTTCTCATCAGGATTTAGTGCTGTCAGTGTTTTAGACTTTGATATTCAATTAGGTTGATAGTAGTATCCCATTGTTGTTTTAATTTTCAATTCCTAATAACATGATGTGGAGCATCTTTTCATATGCTTAATTGCCATCTATATATCTTATTTGGTGAGTGTGTGGTAAGGTCTTTTGCCTATTTTTTAACCAGGTTGTTCATTTTCTTATTGTTGAGTTTTAGGAGTTCTTGGTTACAGTCCTTTATTAGATGTGTCTTTTGCAAATATTTTCTACTCGCATGCGGTTTATCTTCTTATTCTCTTGACATTGTTTTTTGCAGGGACATTTTCAATTTTAATCAAGTCCACCTTATCCATTATTTCTTTCATGGATTATGCCTTTGTATTGCATCTAAAATCATAGAGGTACCCAAGGTTATCTAGATTTTCTCCTATTTTATCTTCTAGTTTTATAGTTCTGTGTTTCACATTTAGATCTGTAATCCATTTTGCGAAGGGTGTAAGGTCTGTGTAAGGATTCTTTTTTTTTTCTTTTTCACGTGGATGTCCAGTTTTCCAACACCATTTGTTGAAAAAAAAAATCTTTTTTTCCATTGTTCCTTTGTTCCTTTGTCAAAGATCAGTTGACTAAATTATGGGGCTCTATTTCTGGGTTCTCTACTCTACTTCATTGATCTTTGTCTGTTCTTTCATCAATACCATGCTGTCTTGATTACTGAAGCTTTATAGTAAGTTTTGAAGTTGAAAGTGTCAGTCTGACTTTTTCTTCTCCTTCATTATTGTGTTAGCTTCATTGTCTTTTGACTTTCCATATAAATTCTAGAATCAGTCTGTTAGCACCTATAACATAACTTGCCAGGATTTTTGGGGGGGATTGCATTGAATCTATAGGTCAAGTTGAGAAGACCTGGCATCTTGACAATGTTAAGTGTTCCTACTCATAAAAATGTAGTATCTCTCCATTTATTTAGTTTTTCTTTTATATCTTTCATCAGAGTTTTATAGTTTTCCTTCTATAGCTATTATATATATTTCATTAAACTTATATCCAAGTACTTCATTTTTGGGGGTATTAATAACATAAATGTAATGTATTTTTAATCTCAAATTCCACTTGCTTATTTCTAGTATATATGAAAGTGACTGACTTTTGTGTATTAACTTTGTATCCTGCAACTTCGCTATAATTTCTCATTAGTTCCAGTTCATCTGTCAATTCTTTCAGATTTTCTACATAGATGGTCATATCATCTGAGAACAAGTAATTTTATTTCTTCCTTTCCAATCTATACCTATTATTTCCTTTTCCTGTCTTTTTGCATTAACTAGGTCTTCCAATACAATATTGAAAAGCAATGGTGAGAGGGAAAATCTTTGCCTTGTTCCTGATTCTAGCAGGAAAGTTTCAAGTTTCTCACCATTAAGTACGCTTCATTCAATGTTGTAAATTTCTTGTTAAGTACTATTCTTGCTACATCCCACAAATTTTGATAAGTTGTATTTTCATTTTCAATTAGTTTGAAAATATTTTAAAATTTCAATTGAGATTTCTTCTTTGACTTGTGTTATTTGGAGGTATGTTGTTTAATTTCAAAGTAGTCAGGGGAATTTCTAGCTATCTTTTTCTCATTGATTTCTAGTTTAATTCCATTGTGGTCAGAGAATTGACATTTTATTTTTTTATTCTTTAAAATTATTTTATAAAAGTTTATGACCCTGAATGTGGTCTAGGAAGAATGTGTAATCTGCTGTTGTTGGATGGAGTCATCTATTGGTATCAATTATATTCAGTTGATTGATGGTGCTGTTGAGTTCAACTATGTCCTTACTGATTTTTGCCATCTGGATCTGTCCATTTCTCATTAAGGGGTGTTGAAGTCTCCAACAATAATAGTGGACTCATCTATTTCTCCTTGTGTTTCCATCAGTTTTTGTGTCATGTATTTTCACACTCTTGTTAGGTTTATAAACATTAGAGATTGTTATGTCTTCCAGGAAAATTGACTCCTCTATCATTAAGTTATCCCTGATAACTTTCCTTGTTCTGAAGTTTGCTCTCCCTGTAATTACTATAGCTATGCCTGCTTTCTTTTGATTAGTGTTGGTATGGTATATCTTTTTCTACCTCTTTACTTTTAATCTGCATGTGCCTTTATATTTGAAGTGGGTTTTCTGTAGATAACATATAATTGGGTATTGTTTTTAATCCATTCTGACAATCTCTGTCTTCTAATTGGTATATTTAGAACATTTATGTTTAAAGTGATTATTGATATATTAGATTGATATCTATCATATTTGTTACTGTTTTTATTTGTTACTCTAGTTTTTGTTCCTATTTTTGTCTTCTACACATTTCCTCTCTTTTCTTAGTGTATCAGTTATACCTCCTTAAAAAAAATTTTTTTAGTGATTGCCCTAGAGTTTGCACTGTACATTTTATAACCAATCCAAGTCCACTTTCAAATAACACTATACCAACCACTTCAGTAGTGCAAGTACCTTATAATAATTTAATATTCCCAATTCCTCCCTCCTGGTCATTGTATTATTGCTATTATTAATTACACTTACACAAAATGTATTCAAATATATTGTTACTACTCTTATTTTGAACAAACTGTTATCTGTTAGATCTATCAAGAGTAAGAAAAATAAAAGTTTTTATTCTACCTTCACTTTTTCCTTATCTGATACTCCTTTCTTCATGTAGATCTGAGTTTCTGACCTATACCATCTTTCTTCTTTCTGAAAAACTTCCTTTAACCTTTTTCACAAAGTAGGTATACTTGCAACAAATTTCCTCAATTTGTTGAGGAAGCCATTATTTCTTTTTCATTTTTAAGGGATAATTTCAGAGTGCAGAATTCTATATTGGCATTTTTTTTCTTCTCAAATAGTGAATATTTTACTCCACTCTCTTCTTACTTGGTATGATTTCTTAGGAAAAGTAGCGTGTAATTCTTATCTTTGCTCCTCCATAGGAAAGGTATTTTTTCTCTCTTCTTTCAGGACTTTTTCCTTTTGACTTACTTTGAATACAATATATCTAGGTATAGTGTATTTATCCTGCTTGGTCTTCTCTGAGCTTCCTGGATCCGTGGTTTGGTGTCTGATATTAATTTAGGGAAATTCTCAGTAACTCCTCCTTCAAATATTGCTTTCGTTCCTTTCTTTTCCTTGTGGTATTCTCATTATGCATGTTAGACCTTTTATAATTTCTCTACAGTTTTCAGATATTCTGTTCTATTTTTTCAGTTTTTTTTTTCTCTTTGTTTTTCAATTCTGGAAGTTTCTATTATAATCTCAAGCTCAGAGATTCTTACCTCAGCCATGTCTAGCCTACCAATGAGCCCGTCAAAGGTATTCTTCATTTCTCTTACAGTGTTTTTATCCCTAGCATTTCTCTTTTATTCTTTCTTAGAATTTACATCTCTTTGATTACATTATCCATCAGTTCTTGCATGCTGTATGCTTTTTCCATTCAAGCCCTTAACATTTTTACCTTATTAAAAAAAAAAAATCCTGGTCTGATAATTCCAATAATTCCTGCCATATACGACTCTGGTTCTCATGCTTGTTCAGTCACTTCTAACTGTGTTTTTTACCTTTTAGTAAACCTTACAAGTTATTGTTGAAAAGGAAGCATGATGTCCTGGCATAAATAAACTGGTGAGCAGGCCTTTAGTAATGTGGCTGTGAGGCGAGCGGGGAGCATCACTTCATTGATCTCAATGTTTTGGTGAGTTTGTGCCCCTGGACTGTGAACTTCAACAGTGCTTCTCAGGTTTTCCTCTCCTTATGTCAGACAGAATGGCTGGAGGGCGCTGAGGTTGGGTATTTCCTTTCTCCTGGGTAGGATAAAACCCCAGCAAATTAGGCTCCAGTAAAATAGTTTCTCCTGAGAACCCGAACTAATGGTTCCTTTTTCCCTCTGTCTGCTGGAAGCATGAGGGAATTTTTCTCTGATATTCACCATTAGGTACTGTAGGGCTTTGGAGGTAAAGCTCACAAAAATAGAGAGATCCCCATATAACTAAGTCTCCTGGAAGTTTTTGACCCTCAGACTTGTCCACACTGAGCTTCCGGCAGTTTGTCCATTACAGTTTAGGTTTTCTCACCCTGAAGAACCAAACATAACCAACAGACAGTTATGTTTGTGGGTTCTGCTCCAGTAAGTTGTGATTCTCTGTCTCTGTCTGCCTCTCCAGTTTTAGGAGAAGTGGTTTGCTCTGTGACCTCGCTTCTCTGCCTGATTTAAGAAGAGCTCTTGATTTTTCATCTGTTCAGCTTTTTACTTGTTAGGGCAGAGTGGTGACTACTAAGCTCCTTATATACGGGACCAGAAACTTATCTCCTTTTCACATATAAGGAAACCAAGACACAAAGAAATTTAGTAATTTGATCAAGACCCGCCAGCTACCATGCAGCAGAGCCAGGATTTGAATCTATGTGTTCTGGTTCAAGAGTCTATGCTTTTAGTCTCTACACCATTGAGGAAAATAAGTCAGGCTAATGGGGAAAGAAGGATATGTTTTCTTACCATGAGATCTTTCATGTCTCTTAAGTTCACATTTTCAAAAAAAATTCTAAAATGATTAATGGAACATGTGCCAGAAGGGTGGCTTGAAAATAAAAGTTATGAAAACTTGAAGTAAACATTTTAGAGTAAGGGGGAAAAAACACTCCTAAATCTACTATTTTTACACATTATATTCTTCATGAATATTATACATGGGTATTTTGTGTTCAACATTTTCAATAAACATTGTATCGTGGGAATTTCCTCATGTTTCCATATCTTCTTTACAAATTACATTTAATAGCTGTATACTATTCGGTAATGGTGTTTAGTAATGGTGTGCTATAATTTACAAAAGACTTCTCTTATTGCTTCACATTTGACAATTGTTTTCTTCCATTGAATGATTTCACTGGATTTATGGGTACAGATAAATGTATAATTACTGCTAATTTTTGTCATTGTTTCAAGAGGGTTGTACCAATTTTCTGGGCTTCCAGCTTTGTATAAATATATAAACTATGGTTATATATATAATATATATATAATATATACAATATGTGTATTTATATATATATATGTATGTGTGTATATATATATATATATCTTAGATGCAAGAACAGTGTTAATACAAGGAGGTTCTAAATAGGATCCTCCTTTTTCAAGAACTGATGCATAACTTCTTTTCAGATTTTTAGTTTATGTTACAGGTAACTTGCAGACAGGAGATAGATATTCTAAAAATATTTATTGAATAGATGGATGACATCCCACTGTTTCTTCCTAATCAACACACAGAAAGTGGCTGAATTGAGATGATGTCCTGATTTATAATACAGAGCTTTTTCTTCTATCATAACTGTAGTTTTTACTTCATTCACCATTGTACACTTAGTATGTGCAAAGCACAGTTCTGGAATTGGGGGTACTAGTATCGATAAAACATAGTTCCATATATCATAGACCTCACAGTTTGTTTGAGAAACTCACATACATCTCTGGATCAGTTCTCATAAAATAAATGTACTGACCTCAGAAATACCTTCCAGCTCCTGGATTCTATGATCTGAGCCTCTAAATTTCCCACTGCTAGATATATGATTCTAGAGTAAGCTTATTTTAAAGAGCAATCTAAAGAACTGGTGATTCAAGATAATGATAGGGAAACTATTTTCTCTTCATTCATTCATTCATTCTTCGTCATTCACTGAGTGCATACCAAACACCAGATACTATTAAGCGTTAGGAAAACAAATTGAAACAAGTCCTCTTCTGTTAAAAGTCTAGAGTACGAAATAGGAAGGCTTTTTGAAGAAGAATAGTTTTGCAACAGAACAGTACTACACACATCTATGTAAAGGTGAGGTGCTTACTCCATTATTTTAGCTAAAACTTAAATAGAGTGGTCTCTAGTATTAAAGTAGAAGAGGGAATCAGCTAATATTGTCTCAGGCTTACCCTCTAAGTGCTCCCAACAGTTAATGGAAAATATTGAATCTCATGGATTTACCATGGGGAAAAATACTTGTACCATACTTGCCAACATCGAGATGAAATAAGATGAATGAATGCATGTGGACTCACCACTTCTCTTCTTCTACTTGCACTCCTACGGACTGGAACTTACTGGGCGCTTTATTTTCCCCTGTTTTGTCAGGTTCTTCACCATCATCCACCTAAAGAAATAATCAAATAAAGAGAGGTGTTTCATCTTAGTCATTTCACTTGAAAAACAAATGTCACATTTCATTAGAAACATCTGCAGTACTACTGGAATGTTTTGCAATTTGTAACTTTTTTCTTCAATATTTGAGTATTTGATGAGAGCTATCACTATATTATTATAACATGCGCTTTGACTCTGCTGATCTTAACAAAATGCAATTTTGGTTAAAAGGTGCCAATAAGTGTCTATGATTCCTCCATAGATTTGTGAGTATGTACTTACCTGTGAGTACTCTATTAGAAGGGAGCACTACATGGAAATATGTTCTTGGAAGTTTTGAATTTGTAGATAACAAAATACAAAAGAAGGAAGAAAATTGATTATAGTTAGAATTATCAATATTGGGAGATTTTGGTATTTACCTTACTAAGATAAACTTCAGAGTATCTTCATTTTTTTTCCCCTTAAACAAAGGAATTGGCTTTGAATATTACTTCATAGTTTATAAATAGCTATGTATATATTATAGCTTATATAGAAAATGTGCCCCTATATGACTGAGAATCTATGTGATAGATTAGGCCTAAACCAAATTTGAAATAAATTTTACGACTATTCAAAGCAAATATGTTTATTCCTCTTTTTTAACCAGGTATTTAATAAAAAATTTTTTAAATATAAAGCAATTCAATGTAAGTTATATAAAATTAAAATACAGAAATAGATAATGTAGAAAGGTAAGTCCCCCAAGAATTACTGTCAATCCTTTGATGCATTTGTGATCATCTTTTAATATATATAATATATTACACATACAAATAATGATTAGTACTAAATTTATACAGATGAGATTGTACTGCATATATTTTTCTACAATTTGCTATAATCATTAATACTACTATCTTTTGGACATTTTACCATATGACTAAACATAGTTCTAACTCAATCCTTTTTTTTTTTTTTTGGCTACATAAATATTTATTTTAATGACTATGTAAGCTATAGAGTCATCAGGCTAATTTTTATTGCTATTACATATAGTAGTACAATCAATATTTCATATGTATCTTTAGAACAATTGTGCAAATGTTGATTGAGAAAAATTCTTAGACATAGAAATGTTAGATGGAAGGTACTGAGCCTGTTCAGCTGTAAGGAATATTGCCAAATTGTTCTTCAAAGGATCCTGCCCTAACCAGTGTGTATGAGAATGCCCATTTCCCTACACCCTTACCAATACTAAATATGGGCAAACTTTAAAATTTTTGCTAATATCACAGGTGAAAAATATTTATTGGCTTCTTGTGCTTCTATCTATAAATTGCCTCTTCAGATCTTTTTTTAGTTTTTGTGTTTTTATCTGTTGAGTTGTGTTTTGTTTTGTTATTTATTGGACCTCTTTATATCTTATGACCTGCAATAACCCTTTCTCAGTTATATATACAGTAAATATTTTCTCCCAGTTTATCATTTGTCTTTTAAATTTTGTCCTTCATTATAGATAATCTTAATTAATGTGTAGTCAAATCTAGCTTTTATGGTTTAGAAAGACTTGTTCTGAGTATATTTTTTAAAGTTTTCTGGTATTTACTTTTATTGATCATTGTTTTTTTCTCATGTTTAATTCTTAAATCCACTATCCTGAAATACTTTTGTGTAAGATATAAAGTAGAGCTTTAACTTTTTTTTAATTTCCTCTTCACAGATCATCAATTGATCTGGCTCCTTTTGTAACTAAATAATCATTTTTGATTTGAGATGCCAACTTTATCTTGTACCATTCCTGTATAAATATGCTTGTTTTTGGTTTATTGATATACTGGTCTTATTGTATCTCTCTCTTTTTTCCTAATATAATTTCATAATAAATCTTGATTTTTTTCTATGGCAAGTTTCCTTCTGTAATTCTTTTTTTGTTTAATGTAATTTTAAAAACCCTCAAATCTCTAGATTATTTTAAGATATTAACTTCTTCTAAATAAACTTGTTTTTAGATAGGTGTTATATTTATTCTTCGTGAAGCTTATTCTTATTGTTTTATAGTTTTATTACTATTGTGAATGGGTTTTTTTTGTCCCAATTACATTTTCTGTTAATTAATAATACACTGAAAGGTTATTGGTTTCTCTGTATTTATATTGTATTCTTTTACCTTACTGAATTCTAATAGTTTTTCAGCGGTTTCTATTAGATTTTCTAGGTGGAAATGCATATCCGTAATAAAAGCAATTTTGCATTTCCTTTGGGAAAAAGAAATATATTTTTAGTTGCATATCTAGTTCTTAGCATGTGCCAAGCACTAAGCACTATTCTAAATGTTTAGGTTATTTAATCTTTTCAACAGTCTATGAGGTTAGTGGTATAATTATCCCCATTTTATATATGATATTACAGAGGATGAGGAA
Source organism: Eonycteris spelaea (assembly GCA_003508835.1). NCBI lineage: Eukaryota > Metazoa > Chordata > Mammalia > Chiroptera > Pteropodidae > Eonycteris > Eonycteris spelaea. Next base: position 1,626,153 of record PUFA01000127.1, on the reverse strand, counting down.
ACTGAAGCTCAGAGAGGTTGAAAACTTGCTGGAAGTCACATAGTAAATAGAAGAGCCAGAATTTCAACACAGGTGATTTGGCTTCACTGTCCATGCTCTGAATCACTATGTAAATCTATAGATTATTTTCCTGTATAAGGAAATTTTTATGAATACTAGATTGAACAGTCATAAAGTTGACATAATGTGAAGCTTCATACACATTTATTTACTATTTATTAACTTACATTTTAAGGTTTTTCTCTTTGTATTTTAAGGTAGATTTTTTTATCGTGGTAAAATATACATAACAAAATTTCCATTTTAACCATTTAAAAATGTGGCATTATGTACATTCACATTGTTGTGCTACTATCAGAATTTTTTCATCATCCTAAATTGAAACTCTATACCCCCATAGAAAGCTGGAGTTAATAACTCGATCCTCAAAATAATTCTATGAAGGATAGAGGAGAACATAAATGCAGGAAGATTAAATAATTTGCCTAGGACCACACAGAGGACCAACATGAGCTCTTACCCACTCCTCCAAATCCTTTGGGCTGTGGGAGTGGAATTAGCTTCTAGGAAGATGTGGAGGGCCCATGCCTTCTTTTCTGTCATCTAGTCCCCAGCACCAAGGCTACACGTTCTTTAAAGAAACCTGACAACTTGTGTTATGGTAACCTGAAGGTTATAAAAAGCATTTGACTCACTACTAAGAAAGTTTAATTACCCTTTAAAAGTGGATCTGCAGAATGGACTGTGAAAATACATCATTGCTGTGACAATGTACCCCATGCCTGGCTTTAGATATGCCTTAGTGTTGGTTCAGTGTGGATAGATTTATTGGACAACATGTCAGGAAGTTATTATTCAAAGGGCACCTGCAGAATGGTGCTGCACAACAAAAATGGGGGGAAAGAATGACTCTTCTCCATTGATAGAAGGACATTTCTAGCAGGGTAAGCCAAGCTGAACAGATGTGAAAATAAGAATCAGTTTGATCTTATCTTTGAGTAGCAGAAAACATTAAACTGGACTGAGAAACCTGCTGAATTATCTATCATTTTTGAGACACATGATGAAATAGCCAACGATTATGCTGAAACTTGCTGTGCGTTCTATCCTCACGATGCTATACTCTGAGTTACTGCTTTCCACACCATCAGGCTTTTTGGTCTTGCTCTCCCTCCCTCCTACATCCATGAGGAGTGATTCACATTTTTGTTCTCATTTGGTTACTCAAGAGTGTTGAACGTACTGTAACACAACCCAATGGCCCATGTTATTCTTAGATGTTCACTCCTTTGTTGAGAGTCAAGATGTGCTTTAGGAATCGAGAGAACTTTGTGTTTGACTATTTAACATCCCTACATTTTGAGTCACACATTCAGGTTAGAGAACAAAAACAATAGCTGCTATAAATCTCTATAGACAAAATGGCTTCATCATATTTAATAATGTAGGGAGTCCAGAGCCAATAATTCGAAAAGCTCATGCTAGTCATACCTATATCATCCAAAATGGCAAGATAGCAAATCTTCTGAGGAAAGAAAAATGTTACATTTTATAGTTTGGGGTTCCTATTTCAAAGGATAGAAAAAGAGGTTGTTACCTGTATCCCGATAGACAGGCATCGATTTTTCTTAAAGTGATCCTTCTTTCTGTCCTCTGTAGTGATGGTGGCAATGGTTGTCGTGGTGGTCACGGTGGCAGGGTTGTTGCCCATGTGTTGACTTGCAGGGCCATGGATCTGGGCATTTGCAGCTTCAATGGCGGCCGTCAGAGCCTTCATACTGTCCAGGCTCTCCGTGGAGTTGCTTAGTCCAGACTGGCTGATAATATCTCCTCGCTGGCCCTGTCCGTCCATGTAGGCATCCTGGGCAGACTCTGTGCTACTCTGGGCTGTGATAGAAATGAAAGGTTTCGTGGTAGTTCTGGGTGGGACTGGAGGTGGTGTCTTCTTATATGTTGTAATGCAAGATGACACTGGAAGACAGTGAAAACAAAGACACTGTGATTTCTGCATGGGTTTTAATTCCTGACATTGTAACTGACATCCATTGAAAATTAGGGCACATGAAACACGCTAAGACATTTAACATAAATACAAGTCCATTGACAAACTAAGTGAGATTCCCTGCGTAGGCCCTTAGCAGCATCCATAAGGTGACACCCTTACAAAATTGAGAGGAAAAAAGACTGGAAAACACCAACCTCTGAGACAGAAGTTTCTGAAAAGGAAATTAATATGAATCAACATAAAATAGACATGAATAGCCATCTGTAGAAATCTTCCCAGGCAACAGTGCACCCCGAGAGATAATATATACATGTGGGTAAGGCCAGAGTGGTCTCTGCCTTCTCAGGAAAATATAAAACATAGCTAATGCTAAACAAAGTAACTCATTAGAGAAAATTCTGGTGGTTGATAATAAACATTGGAAAATGAGTAGGAAAGCAAAAAGGTTATGAGCATGTATAATCCTAGTAACAGTAAGAAGTGGGGCGTGGGGGATGGGGTACACAGCCTGATGTCATAGCTTTCTGCAGTTCAATTTTATCAGCACCCAGTTACTCTCTTTCGTCCTTCTTTCCTACCTCCCTTCCCTTCCTTCTTCCCATCTTCTCTGCCTCACTCTCTTCCTTTTTTCCTTTTTTTTCTTTCTTTCTTCCCTGCCCCCTTTCTTGATAGGTTTTCACTACATAAACTTTTGTTCTGAATTTTTTGGTGTTGTTCTTGAGCAGAATTACCTACTGAGAGGGAATACCCTGCACCAAAGTCTCTTATCATAAAATAAATGCCATCCTAGTTTACAAATCAGTCTGTGTGTGTGTGTGTAGTCTGCTTGAGCCTATTTCCTAACACACTGTTCCTTCAGGGAGACTTGATCAAAGTGAGGGCCTGCATCTGTGCAGTGAGGCGTCTAGCTTGGGCCTGTGCAGTCAGTTAAGATCCTCCTTGAGGCTCCAGCTGAAGCAGCCTCTGGGGCCTCTCTCCAACCATCTGATTATAACCCCGAGGGTCCTGAAAAATGCTTTACACACTAGATTTTAGCTTTCCATTTGTGGAGCATGATGTATGAAAATACAGATCAAAATGAATTACTGTTTCCAAGTGGGAACTTCCTTCCAGTAAAGAACAATTCCTTAACCAGCTTTCTAAAAACTTTCATTTAGTCCCTTTAAAATATGGATCAAACTATTGTGTCTCCATCACTTTCTCCCCACCCCCTACCATCCCCACGCCATCAGCTGGCATCACTGCTGTTACACTGAATCAGCTGGTCCTGACCACACAATCCCAGCTCCTTCCTCTTGGGTCCAGACGCCACGTGGGCCATCTTGCAGAATGAAATACTTGCCTCAATATTTAGGATGTTTCCTGAGGCCATTCAAAGGAAGTATCCAATAATGCACAATAAACAGAAAGATCCTATTATGCTGGCCTGCTGTTCCGCTGCCCTGTGATTCAGAGTAATTTCTTTAACCGTAAAAGAGATAGGGACAGAGATGTTTCGCTACTTCCCAAGGATTGCCTGAGAGTTGAAGGAAAAACAACACACAGACATCGCATTACAATATCATATGTGTTCTTGGGGAGGTGGAGGAAGGTAATGTGAATAATAGATATGTAGTCACCTCTCAAATTACCTGGGATAGATGACTGGGTGGAAGCTCACCTCAGGAAAACCTTCCATCTAAGATTATCGCATAAAACTTACATCTTTACATTTAAACAGAACTCAGCAATAAACAGCCCTGAGAGGTAACGTGGCCAGTGAGTGACGCATCCACATGATGCAGAGTCGAGAGCAGAACAAGTCTGGTCTCTGGTTCTCTCACCGGCCACAGTGAAGTTTATGGCCAAGTAATGCAAAGCATGCATTGCTGTATTTACAGTTTTATGCACTGTAAACACTGTGGAGCTACCTTCTGCTTCCTTGGAAGGTCTGAACAGAATAGCCCTGCTGGGGGTAATGCTCAGGCTCAGTTATTCCTTTGAAGACCAAAGTGAGTAGGAGGGGGATTGACCATAATTTGAATAGAATCAGACTATTCAAATCGAATGAGACCAGACCATTTTATTACTTTTCCTAAGACAAGTCTTTACAATGTGAACTTACTATTTTGTTCAAAACGGATTCACAGGACATTCAGCCCATTCATATTCCAAAGAAACTAAATGCCACATTCCAACATCAAATGTCTGATCTTTTGGGTGATTTACTGCTTGTGGTTAGCTACCTACCCCAGTTTCCTCTTTCAGTGTGGACAGTCAAAACTAGACAATGCAGCCAAATAGAGTATCATTTAATTTGCTGTGATTTACAGTAAAAATTTTGCCAAGATGTGATAAGTGTGATAAGGGGGTGGAGGTTCACATTATTTCCAGTGTAATGAATGACAGGGCTTGGAGACACTCTCTGGGACCACGTGCAATTTAGTACCCTCCAATGGCTGCCAGCTCCTCTTTGATATCCATAGGGATAACTCTGGGTACTTTGATTGACGGGGACTTTCCGATGGCAGCAGCAACAATAGAAATTCACAAGGGTTAAATCAGACACCAAGAATCCTGGGGCTTCCCTAACAGGCCGGCCCAGCCCTAATGCCCAAAGGAGGTAAGAATTTAAGACTGTTTCACTTCAAACAAGGAGTATGACTAGAGGACAGGAACCACCTCGGTGTTTTCGCCGGGGCTTGTTATGAGGTTTTACTGCAGTGTGCAGCTTGGCACAATTCTGCTGCAGGAGTCTCACTCAAAGAAGCACCACCTGTCAGTTATCAAATAGGAATTTAAAAGGAATTCAAATCTGTAAGAGGGCCTTTTGAAGCAGAAGAAAGAAGATCCAACACACAGCGCATGCTTCTCACAATTCCCTTCCTTCTCATGCTCTAAATCATTTGCATTCAAGGCTGTTCTAGAAACTTATACAACTAAATCCTCCAATTCCCCCAGCATTACTCTTTCCTAGCTTTTCAGGCTAAGCCCCAAACCCTTCTTCTCTCCTAAGGTTGTGGGTTTTGTTTCTTATTAATTATACTCTCACAATTCAGCACCATAAATGGCTTAGAATCCACTGAGGTCTGAGTGCAAGCAAGCATATGGTAGAGGAGGGTAAAGCACAAGTTAATAAATCTTGTCTGGTCAAGACAGAAAGAGAGATGAGTGGCTTATAGACAGTAAGTGAAACAATTTTTTTTAAGAGTAATATTCTCAAAAAGGTTGATTTCAAATGCAAGTGCTCCTTTTATCCAAGTGGAACTTGAAAAAGAAATGATGTTGTATTTAATCATTATTGCTTTGTTCTGAAATGTTTGTTTCAAATAAAATATTTTTCCACCTTCTCTGGGTCCCGAAAGATACACTACCCTACCTCCCAGCTCAAAGTTGGCTGAAAGGATCTCTCCATGTCTAAGTCAGCTGGATTCCAGATTTCAAAGACATCACTTCATTCAGATGGTACTGCAGAGCACAGAGAGACGCACGGTTGGTTCTTACATTTTAGTTAGGAAGTTATTTTTAAAACGTCACAGAGAAAACAAATGAGAACCAATTTCTATCCTATTTCAGCTTCTAGTTGACTATTCAATATTGTTTCTATTTGCATAGAAAGTTAATGCTAGTGTTGTAAGCCTCAGGAAAGCCTGTGCCAGGAACTACGTTTTTCTGTAGTGGTGATGGTTTTCTGGAAAAATATGTAGACTCTCTTACCAGTCTGGTTATCTTTTTGTGATCAAGAGCACACATATGTCAGGTGGCCAGAAAACAGATGTGGAATCAAACCCACGTGCTTTATCTTCTTTTTAATAGGTTCTTACGAGCTAAGTTAATGGGTCACATGCTATAAAACTTTGTTGAGAAATTATTTAGCAGTTTCTGGTTACTGAATTTTAGAAAGTCTTTTGAATATGAAAACTACAAATAAGAATATAAAACAACAACAGAGGTATTCCAGTTTTAGTGCTACCAAAGGGAACACAACAAAGGCATTCACAATATACATACATATAGAGTTGTGCAGTAATCAAACAACGCCTTTTGAGGTAAAACAAGTTATCCTAAGCTAGTGTTAACCATGAAGCAGGCTATGATTTGATCTGCCTTCAGTAGTGGCAAGTTTCTGCCCAGAAGTCATGGTCAAAGCAATCTTGGCTTTGTACCAGATGCTCTTACTGAGCTGAAGACCACTAGAGAGAGAAGGCGTGCCTCAGCCTACGGCCTAGTTTCTGTTGGGGCCAAAAGTCTCCCGAGTTAGGTGATTTGGGCAGCTGAACGGCAGTTTAGTAAGCCCTCAAAAGGAAATGCTTTACTACAAAGGAGATTTTAAAAATTGAATGGAGTTAACAGTAGGGAGCTGGAACTGTCCCCTATCAGCTTGCTAGAGTTGCTTGTGCACATCTCTTCCCGAGTCTATGTTCGTGACATTTCATTGCTACCTTGAAACTGACCTTGGTGTGAGTGTTTACTGAGTAGAAATTGGAAAATGCTGAAAATCAGTAGGTATCCCCCTGGAGAGCCGATTGTTAACCTTTTCCAGCACATCTCTGTGCATAGTGGTATTATTTAAAATGGGATCCACAGATAGGTGTTGATTCACAATTTGATGACTGCATGGTGAGATATATCATGAAAACTGAGAGTGAGATTTAGAAACTTTTACCGCAATTCTACAGAGTAGTTTGTCAGTTGAATCTAATGAAAAGAAAACTGAGCTTGCTCATAGTGTGCCTTTGTTTTAATTTATTTTTTCTAGTAATTCATTTCTTATTACATTTTACCAAAGTATTGACCTGCAACAGATCAGCCATCAAACGAATAAATAAGCAAACTGGTCCATCATGGGAGATAGATTGAGAAGCACTGATAAGAAACATTTGCAAGCCCAGTGGACAACACAGAGGTAGAGCATGTGAGGGTAAGAACATATTAGGGCCGTGCTAAACTGCAGGTGACTTTAGGAAGCAAACGATGTGAGAGGCCAAAGGGAAAAAAAAAGAAATGTGGAAGGACTTGAACTCGGAGTATGAAGAGACTACTGCACAACTGTAGAATGGGGTGAGTAGACTTGTGGTTTTAATGTGTCAAGTAAGCTGCCTATTTCTAAGAAGGTGTGTATGAATGAAAATGTGATATCTAGAACGATGGAAGGATCCTTGTGCTGCATTTCATTGTGGGACCCTCTTTTAAGGGGAAATTGCAGGGTGCAGCAAAGAGAAAAACCATATCTTATGCAAACGGCTTAAGGAAAGGGGTCGTTTAGTTTGCGAGGGAAGGAAGACAGGCATTTTTAGTTATTTCAAAGGCTACTGTGTAGAGGATGGCACGGGCTTGTTCTTTATAAGGTCTCAAGGGAAACTGCAAAAGTGAAAGCTAAGAGAGGCATAAAGAGGAATTCCCTTGTAGTCAGTTGCCCAAAGATAGGAGGATATGGGGACCTCACCAGAGAGCGAGCGCTCAGCCCTGGAGGTAGTCAAGCCCAGACAAGCTCATCTTTTGTCTGGGAAGCTATTGAAATTGGAGAATGTATGAATTTGGAGCTGCGGAGGTTATGCTCTCCCTGGTGATGTGCTACCCAGACCAGGCTCACCCACCCGGTGCCAATCGGTGGTCTGGCTCAAGTACTTCACAGGATAAAAGCGCAAATCCAGATGAAAGCAAAGATGATGACGTGGAGAATTTGTACCTACCCTTAATGTGTCATTAGATAAACTTAATCACCAGAGTGAACCCTTACTCTAACACACGCCGTACTAAGAATTTAATAGACATGGTCTCATGACAGAGGAAGACCTCATCATCCCACTTGTTTGATAGTAAGACTGAGGCTCAGAGCAGGTAACTGATGTCTTTAAGTCATACAGATACTAAGTGGTAGTTAGCATACTCAAGGCTCCAAATCTGCTCTCTTCCTTCACCCAAACCACCTGAATTCATCCCCCCATGAAACCTTCCATTTCCACACCTTGTCCAGTTAAGCCTAAAGCTTTCCAGGAGAAACTGTCAGGAAACTGCTCCTAGCACAGCACTTTGCGCCCTGCAAGAACTTGTCAAGGGTTTGGAGAATGTGTGAATTTGGAGTATTCGATAAGGAGGTGCAACAGCTGCAACTTTAAAAATACTGCAAAAAAGGAGAAACTTTAGAAAATACACATGGAAAAATTGCTCCCGTCTTTCAAAATTTTACAGCTTAATATTTACAGGCCACCCAAAGTGTTGGTCAGTGGTCCTTGCCCTGCTGTCTCAGTGAGAAGGCAGAGGGCTGTTGGGGTGGGGCCCTTCTGGGAGAGGCACAGGGCTTCCCCTAGCCTTCTCTCCTGGTTAGTTTTGGCTCAAGGGATGTGGCTAGGAGAATGATTTCCACTAAAGCCATCCTCCATGGAAACCACAAAGACTAGTTAACCTTTTCTCCATGGAATAGAAAAGCATGCTTGTGTGAATGTGTGGGGGGAGGAGCAGGAATGTGGACAGAGGGAGGGGTAGCATGGTAACTCTTGTAGTCATAAGACTTGCCCTTTGGTAGTTACTAGTATTCCAGACACTTCCTAATGCCAGACAAATGCCCCAAGCCTCAGCATGTCTGGCTCAGAGATCTATTCAACTGATAGCAGCCGTTTCTTGTGCAGAGAGCAGACCCTTCAGGCAGCAGTGCTGTAAGGCTAATCAAACATAACATTGTTCTCAAAAGGAAGAATGGAAAGGTTTGTTTCAGAGGCACAACTTTTTTTTTTTTCCAAAGAGGCACTAAAGTTGTTTTAACAAGTTGCTGCAAAACTTGGGCTTCCTGAGGTGAGCCTGTTGCTCAGTGCCTGTACTGTACCAAATTCCAGGGAGGGAGGGATCAGAAAGTTAGTCATTAAAAAGGAAGGGGAAAAAAAGCCCCAGGCACTTCATGCCTGGAAATGATGTAAGACGCAGCCACTCCTCTGTTAGAACTACAATCAAACAATGCTCAGACAATCCGCGGCAGCTGCTCTCCAAATGTCAGCACCAGCCCCGCCAACAGAGCTTGAAAGCCACCAAGCTGAAGGACTTTGTGCTCTGCCTTTCTCGCCCACATTTTCCCCAAGCACTCTCAGGAACCTGGCAACAGGTAACGTGGCAACCTTTGCTTTATAAAATGGCAAATGGCATAATTTCAGAGTACAAATGGATTTTTTTTTTTTTAAGCCAGCTGTATCTCCCGCACCACTCCCCACATCCGACCGCTCCCCTCCCAACCAAAAGTCTGAGAAAACAGTTCATTGGGGCTGGCAATCCTACTCCCGCGTGCCCCCTGGTGGCCACGCTTGGAACAGCACCGATATGTCTTGAAATACGCTGCTCAGCTGCAAGGTAAGTCACACTGGAAAGGGGAGGACATGTTTGCTGAACTTGTTTTCCAAAAAAACATAAAATGTGGAAATCAAGACTCAGAATATCTTGCCTTTTAACTTATCGCCTTAACAAAAAATTTTACCCTAGCTGCAGGATAGATCTCTGGATTGAGGTTGCAGATTTTTTTTAAGCGCAGCCAGGGTAAGGTTTTTCGGTTAAGATGGCCTGTTGAAAAGCAAGAACTGCTGTTGCCTTTGGTTTGGTTTGGAGGATGGCAGTGAGGATTAATAGCTTAGAAACTGAGGATTCCTGCCGGGTGGGACTTGCATTTTCCATTTTTATCTGAATTTGTATGTCGCATGCAAAAAACTTTCTCAGGCAGAAGCGTTTCTAATTCGCACTGCTGGTTTCCTTTCTAATGCCCGATTGTAAGGATTACTTAGAATTTCCAGACTGTAGGCCCAGCCTCCCAGAGAGCATGCCTTACAGCCCCGCCTCAGCTGTTTTATCTCTGTGTGGGCAGACACAAAAAATGCCAAGGGCAGTATTTTCAACCAGCCTTCCTCTCAGGTACTCCTACTCCGGCTTGGCCTCTGCTTTGAAGGAATGGTTACGGTTGCGAGCTGCCTGAGTTCCGGCCAGTTGCGAGGGCAACGTTCTTTCTCCCTCTCTGGAAATGTTAACTGGAACCTAAGAAAAAGGCTCAGATCAAAGGAACTGCTCTTTTCAGAAAATTCCATTAATTAACTAAATTAAAGGAAGTTAAATGATGTTTGGAGGAAAGTCATTTTAGGAGGCCCAGATCCAGGGCTGAGGTCTAAAACTTCTAATGTGGACTTTTAATGAAGCTTGGCAACAAGTTAAATAGTATTAGAAATTGAGGGTTACCATATGTAAAACCAGTTGTTGCCTGAAATCAGTCATTTCAAAGGAACATCTTGAAAGTAGACAAACATTTGGCTAGAATTTGCCCAGACCATTTAATACTATAAATAAAAAACCCAGGACTCTGAGTAAGAATCATTTGACCAGTAGCTAAGGTGAGTCATAGCCTCTTAGAACTAGGCACACATGTCGAAGTCAGGATGTTGGAACATCAGGCTTACTAATTTGCAAGACAGGGCTGTTACTTCCAGTAGGGAATGTGTCAGGATTTCATGGCTCATTTTCCCAGCCTTTCCAACAGGTGCTATTGAGTCATCCATGTACACAAGTGACTGCCCTGGCAGTTTCATCTGTTAGGATTAAATTTCCATTTGTTCCATTATTTTATGAAGTGATTTCTACCATTGAATCAGATATATCACTTCCTCTAGGACTTAGGGATTTTTTTTTTTCAATGTTTGTAACATTGTGTGTGTTTTTCAAAATTTGTCCCAGCCAGGCCTGCCGGTCTTCCTGGGTTGAATGGGCTGTTTACAGGAGGGGAAGATTCAGGGCCCAAGGTCAGGGTTACCGAATTATATAAGGTTTCCTGTTTGGGCAGCTGCTCGACCAACTCCAGGTTAGGGCTGACTGAGTTTTGTTGAAAGGCAGCATAGGAGGTCTGGGGAGGGACGTTGCCAGAGCAGGGAAGGACATGTTTCTTTTAAGCATCTCATCAACTAGCTTTCATTTCTTCTCAGATGTCATTTCTCAGCAGTGCTTTCCCGTATTCTCTGTTAGATGATTTTTTTTTTTTTCCCTGACCAGGCTGAGAGAAAAAAATTAGTTAAGGATGTTAGAATCACTGGGTCAAAAGAATTATCATCTCTTTTGTTCATGATGTGACCACAGTACTTAGAACATGTGTGCCACATAGTAGGACCGTGCATGGTAAATGCTTGTTATATGAAGGAATGAAGAGGAATAAAAAGAGTCTTTCTGGAAAAAAGAAAAAGGCCTAGTAACCAGTAAAATGAGGTCACCAGGGCTTATGTGAAAGGAAGACTCACCAAAGCCGCTCTCAGCTGTCTTGGATGTTGCAATATAATCTCCTGTTACCCGTGCCGCTTCTGTTTGGAATTGGTCAATTGCAATTGTGACTGGCCATCTTTGGACATTGAGCTACTATATAAAAGCCCAACCTAGTATCAGTGGAAACCAGTTGGTTTTATTGGTTATCCACCTAATTTACTCCATCCTCTCTGCTAAGCTTCACTCATACATAGGCACTGAGCAGATGGCTGTGTGAGGGACCCATGGTGCTAACTGCCCTTACAATGTGTAGCTGCCTTTCTTCTCCTTAGTTTCTTTAATTCCTTATTATTTTGTTGACTTACTATCCTGTGCTTTGTCTGCTGGCACAAGATGGATATCTGAGAGCCAGGGAACTTTCTTTACCTCCTGGTCTATTTCATGAGAATTAGTACTACCTGCACAATGGGACTTGGAGCATGAAATACAAGGAAAAATCTGGAATAGAATTGCACAACCTAATGGACTCTCCCACTGTGTAGCTGTGTGTTTGGTAAACAAAATAGAACTCAAATCTATCTGACTGGGAGGCTGTAACGAGTAGCCATTTGGTTCTGGATGGGAGCAAGGTATCTGGCACACATTGCTAACTTGTCCCCCTCGAGAAGGTGAGATAGCTGTGCAGAGTGAGTGGCCTGTGTACGAACCAAGGTAGCTCATAGCTAATGAGAGTCCAGTCAGACTAAAACTCCAGGCTGGATTTATCAGTTACCTCTGCTCACTGGCAAGCTCTCACCGGGCTTTGTAAAGGAGGCCGGCCCATCAGAGCAGCCCAATGCCGCTGCCCAATGGCGGGAAGTATGGAGGGAGCAGAAGTTCTTGCATAGGACAAGTTCAAAACCCCAAACCTGGGAAAACGGGATGTGTGGGGAAGTAAAGAAGAAAGAAAATGCATCCACTATTCCTTTCTGCGTTTCAGCGCGATGAGGAATATTATCTGGGTCTGGAGAGCAAGGCATGTGGGAAGCCACAGGAGGCCCTGGTCTGTGTAGTCAGGCAGTTAATTATTCATTCCACTCCTTTCCTCTTTCCTCCCTAAACCCACCTTTTCAAAGTAAAAACAGGAAAAATTATCTGGGTTAGCCTGTGGAATACTGTTTTTATCAGCCCATTTGGCCCAGAAAGGACACCAAACCCCCAGCCCCTCACTGACTCTCAAAAAACAGAAACAACACTTTAAAATGACATCTTGTTATCCAGCTGTCACACTGACAGATAAGGACGTGGATCCAGAGAAGAACCTGTTCAGGTGTCCCGCAGGGCTCTTTCTCGCTGCAAGCATGAGTTCAGTCCTGTGCCACCTTTCCAGTTAGAATGTAAAGAGCTGCTTTAAGACCGCATTTAAAATTCCACTTTGGGTTTTCGTCGTATACCAAAATTAAATAAAAATAACCTAGGAAACTGGTGTGGCCAGTACTAAAATCCGTATCAATTTACTCTACCGACCTGCCACCATCATCCTCATTCACTAGGTTTTATAAGCCTAAGTTGTCCCTACAAATCCCAATTCCCCATGTGACGAGGAAGCTGGAGAATGTGTGTTGCCCACATTCTCCAAGGCGGAGGCAAGTTGGAACCTGGGTTTTTTCCATCTAAGCCTCCTTACGGATCTTTGACAGAGCTGCCTTATACTTCCGACCCTAAGATTCACCTTTGAACCCTGTGAGGACAATGCCTGCATCCTGAAGCCCTTACAAGTCTCTTTTGGTCAAACGTACTTGGAATCTAGAACTTTTCTGGACTTTAGAAAGCTAACATACAGGACACATCAAGGGGGCCTAGGGCAGCACCCCTAATACTACACTCTAACCTGTCTGTCTGCAGGAAGTGGTAGAGTAGTCACACTGTAATTCCAAGGTCAGGTTTTGGGCAATGGCTTTCAGAACTGCAGATGAAGGAATGATGCCACCTAGTCCTTCAGATACCATGAAGCGATGAGCACTCCCTCCCAGAATTTCCTCCTTCAGAGGCAACTCAGGCCCATGTGGAGGGTGTTGGGGTGGTGTGGTGGACTTGACATTGTGGGTGGGCAAGCGTCTATATCTTTAAAGAAAAGAGAAATCCAAGATCAGATCTGTTCATATTTCTGACATCCTCTTTTTCCTTGACCACATTGGTTCATCGGTTTATCACTATGTGTGTTTTACACGCTGCACTCAGAAACATCTAGTTTTGGTTTTTGTTATAATGGTAATAAGGGTGCTAGTAGGGGCTTTTAACTGGCCTTGTCTATACTATACAATTTAGAGAACAGGGAGTCTGATGTGTTCTTATAAATACTTCATATTTGCAAGTGTGTGTGTGTGTGTGTGTGTGTGTGTGTGTTAACTGGTCCTTTCCATTATTCTCTTCCTCAGTCTCATCCCCTATGCTCAAGTTACAGCCTGACTTAATAGCAAAAAAATAACGTTTTTTTCTTGGCCTGCCATAATTTATAGTGACAAGAGGGTGGCCCTGTGCTGGGTCCAGACTAGGACCATATTTCCAACCCAATAGCAAACCGAGCTAATCCATGTAACGTAGCTTAGATTAAAGAATAAACTAATGGGTGGGTAGACATGTTAGAGAACTAGAGATAAAAAAAGATCAAACACTAGACATGTTTATTATCTAAAACAAGCACTGCACTGTTTCCTGGTGTGGTTAACATTCTAGTTTTCAAAAAGATCCATAGAAACTAAAGGTAATGCAATGTAATTATTTTGGATTTCTACTGTCAGAGGTGAAAGATTTTATTAAGTATCAACTCGTTGAAAAAGCAACTACGAAGTCAGAGGGTGTTAAAATATTCTGTGTGCTGTATTTTTAGGGCTGAGGTTGGAATTTCATGCTTATGTTATGGGATTTGGCCATGGCTGCAGCTTACACTGTTCATAATTATGATTACGATACGGCTGCTTAAGCACTAAGGTACAGGAGTGCAGGATGGGGAGGGGGAGGGGTGCGGGGTGCGGGAGACTAGAGGAACAGTGCTAGTCTTTAAATCAAAATTTACTACCAATAAAGGGTGGGGAAATGGATCACAGGGAAGGTAAGCATTTTGATGGCCACTGCTTAAAGGTTCAGCTGTTTGCAGTTGCTGATAACCTTGTCAGGTCTCCAGATGCAAGCAAGCCTTGTCACCCTCCAGCACCTGGCTGAGAGGTATAAAACAGTTGCCTTATCTTTAGGGGTGGAATTAGTGCAACCTCAGCCCCATGGTAATTAGAGAAAACAGAAATTGCCTGTCATTTACCAAAAAAGGGGGTGGGAGGGAGAGAGGAAAAAGGCTTAAAGCAGGAAATTGTCCCATTCTTTGGATTTTAAAAAGTGAGCAAAACAGCTAGAAGTTTTTCAGGGAGTGAGAAAAACAGCCCAGCTAGACTGCCCTCTCTCGGGGCTAACAGGATTGCTGACAGCTCAGGTCCACGTGACGGTCTAGAAAAGAGGCTCACGCTGATGAAAATCCAAGAAAGCTTAGGAGCCTTCCTTTCGAAATGTAAATGACTGAGTCAGTGCTTTGCTAAGGAGGGAAGGAAGTCACAATCACACTGAGTGACTCATTCTGTGCTGTTAGTTCAGGCAGACGGATAAAAAGTTTTAGCAAAAGCAGCAACAAATCTACTTTAAATACTAGCACAGTAAGGAAATTCCTCTCTTTCAAGCAGAATGCTGTCTTCACAAAAGCGCTCCTGTTGACATCTCATTTACAATCTCCCCCAGGACACAGACAAGACCATTTCAATAAACCCAGCTCAGAAACACCCATTGTTCAAAATCTTCAACTAGCTACAGGCTACCACCACTCCCTATTGTTTTGTAAAATAAAAGATTTAGAAGGGAGAAGGATTGGGACTTTGGTAGCTATGAAAAGAGGAAGGGAAAAAAGTCTCTTTGACTCGGTGCTGTCAGGGTGTCGGTGAAGGATAAAGTGAATGGATTTCCGTTTTTTATAAGAAGTGCATAAAAAATGCCTGGTACATTCCCAAAGTGATGGGGAATTCGAAATTTGATGACAACACTGTGGTAAGAAGCTAACTCCTGCCGACACGTTAGCCAGACTGAAACCCAAAAGTTGTACTTAGCCTATTCTCAGCCTCATACAAGCTTTGACAGCAGCTACGGCAAAGCCTCAGGTGAATCTTTGTTTCCCCGGGATTTACGGCTTGACTGTCCTTTCCCAGGGGTGCAGGCTCAGCACTAGAGCCCATGCCTTTCCATTAAAGATCTCCCCCTTCCCGTCTCCACCATTTCGCTTCCTCCAAGCAAAGCCTGAACACTCTCGGAGTTATATAATGTAGTCTTTAAATGGCTTTTCTTCAGATATGCCTTGAGTTAAGGGATACATTTGTATTTACAAAAAAAAAAAAAAAAAAAGGTGGGGGAGCATTTCTCGAATGCTCAGTATCTTTAACCTCCTAATAGATCTTTAGTTTAAGTCCTCCATCTTGGCACATGACCCCTTTATCTACCCAGACTTCAAGCCAAAACTCTGAGTGTTATCTCATAATTCTTTTGGGTCCTTGTCTCCCACCTCAGATCCCTCTGGATTCATTCTGTAGCCTTCCCTAAATCCTATTGTCTCCTCTTGTTCTCCTTCCCTAAATCCTATTGTCTCCTCTCGGGAGGATCACAGCAACTTCCTAACCCAAGGTTTCTCAAACAGCCAGTTGTGCCTTATTAATGGGTCGTAAAATCAACTGAGGAGTGTTATGCAATTTTGTGTTTTAAACCATGAAATAGATGAGAAAAGGTCAGAGTGCATCAAAGAAAGGAAAAGTGGGTATCGCGTGAAACTTGTTTCAGTTGGTGTGTGTGTGTCCCGATGTGTGTACATTCTGGGCAACAGGTAAAATGTATTTTTCTTATAAAATATTTTGAGAAAGGCTTTTCTAATTGGTCACCCTGGGTCTGTCTTGTGCCTGCTTCCCCATTGTTGTACACACTTCAGGGCAAGAGCCGAAGATGCTGAACAGACCCTGTCGCTATCCAGCTGACAGGTCTACTGTCAGGGTGAAGGCTCTGCCATTCCGAATAACCTGCATCGTGCCCTCCTTTCAGGCCTTGGGACTCTACATCCTCCAGACGCTTTCACGTTTAGTTAAAGCCCTGGCCTTTCTAAGGAAATTCCCCTTGTAGAGACATTTTCCCCTCTTCTTTCTCCTTCAGGTATCAGCTTAGGTGTCACTTGTCTCAGGAAGACTTTTGGAATATCCTTCTAAATACCTCTCTTAGTTTTCATTAAAACGCTCCAGTTTTTATTTGACAGAGCACTTATTACATTATCATCATCTTCTCAGTTCCTTTCTAGACTTTAAGTTCTGAGTGAGCGTTCAGTAAATATTTGTTGGGTAAATATTGTGCATCGAATGGTTCACATTTCCTTCCTACATATAACTTTGAATAATTATTATAAAGTATCTTAGCTCTCTATCTCAAAGTTTTCCTTTTCATTCTTTTACACACCAGTATCTCCTGTTCATTTGCTCTTTCAAATACAACCTAATTTTTTTTTAAAATCACTGAATTCTTAAAAATCAAAATACAATTTGGAGAGAGCTGTTGGGCTTCTGGCTGGTCACTCACCCTCTCTGAATCTCAAATCCTTCACATGCAAAAGCAGGGGCAGAACTCCGTGATTTCTAAGCTCTCTTCTAGCCTGCAGCTCTGAACCCCTCCTTGAGCTTTCTCCTTTTAAGGACACAAAAAAAAAAAAAAAAAAAAAAAAAAACTAAGTGATTTTCCCAAGATCAAACAGTTTTTTAGTGACAGGCTTTTGTTAGCTTTCCCATTGATTTTTTTTAACAGCTGACAGCAAAGAAGAAAAATAAAACTTTACCCAGAAACTGATAGTGCCACTAAGTTTGTGGGAAAGAGAACCATAAAATTAAAGGAAAGGGGACTTAAAAAAAAAATGCCAACCCAAAAACAAAAACAAAAAACATTCATAATGGATTCCTGCCTAGGTGGGTCCTAACATTTTAAAAAAGTCTTGCTGTTGTTTGCTATTACATTGAGAGATGTTCAGATTTCCTTTTTAGAATTGGAAGTGAAAAATTAAAGACTTTTGCACATCCGACCGCTTGCAAAGGGGAGGCACAATGGACAGACGCCACTTTCCTGAAGGTGCCAACGAGAGCATCTGGGTGCCTTTCCTAGTGCAGAGGCCTGGTGTCCTGACCTGTAACCACTCTCAAGACTAAACCTGCACCAGGAAGAGATATGGCCTCAGTTCTTGTAACTCCTCCCCTCTCCTCCCCCTGCCGGAACCTTCTGAAGTCCCTGCTTTTGCCTGCTTGTCTTATTTACTTATGTTACAGAGTTTAGGTTTAGATAACCTGCTTTGTAAAGTAAAAAGTCAAGAGAAATACACTCCTTTTACTATAAGGAGGAGGCAAGAGAACCAAATGTTAAATCAAGCTAGATGCAGAGACTGCACTATGCTGATCAGCCCTGCAGCCAGACCACGAGGAAACCTGAAGAACAAAGGAAGATTTCTGCTGGGATTGCTGACAACCCATTTCCCCACACCGTGAAGGGGTAACAGAGTCTTTAATCATGCCCTACACAAAATAAAATCATTCATTCCCTATGGCTCAAATCATGGGGAACCTATGGATCAAAGGCTGGGAACTGCCAGCAGGCCTTTCACACTATAGTATTCTTACCTTTTCTCGCTATATACTCTAATCCTTTCTCACTGTATGCTGGCATATCAAAGGAAAATGGGTAAACAAAGTCTTTAAACTGTAACTCTCAAAAACTTAGAATGCTATAGAAACTGGATTCCCCTACACTTGAGGCTTTTTTCCCCTTGTCTTGGCTTTTTGTCTTTGCTTCTCTTGTCTTTCTTTCTTTGCTTTGTTTTCTATAGAGCATTACCCCTTCTCTAAAAAACTTTCCTTTTGACTCTAACTCTGGTGTGCGCTTGAATTCTTTCTTCTGCTCAGCCATGAACTCTCTGCGCAGGGCTTAAGTTCCTCCACCTTGGGGGAATTTGCCCTGTCCTGTATCACTTTGGGAGCGGGGGAGGGTGGAAATCACAGAACAACAGTAATATTACTTTTATTTTCCCTAATGAAATATCTTGTACTCTAAACTTAAGCCAGCATAATGCATTTGCTTTGTTCGTTGCTTTTTGAAGTCCCTCTAAATCAACCAACAGTAGTTTGCCTTTGTCTAACAGAAAATTGAGGTAAGAAGAAATTAACTTGGAGGTGCATTCTTACAAAGAAAAAAGAAAGTCACTTAGTACTGTAATTCCATATAAAACAACTTTGACATCAAATAATTATAGCCCAGAGATGGGTTTGTGGATGATTTTTATTTTATTCTTTGGGGTTCTCTGAATTTTCCAATAAAAAAATGAATATGCATTACTATTGTATCATAAAAAAGTAGAAATGTTAGAATAAAAATTAGGTGCTCTATTATATCTTCACTGCTGTGAACTTGACTAAATTAAACAATTTTAATTTTCACTATAATGTTGTATTTTTTCTTTTTTTAACCTTTTGTTTTTGAGAAAGTTTTATATGATTGCCACATTTTAAAAAAGAGAAATGAAAAATGAAAAATTCTTAATATTGTTTGTTCTTTCACCACTTTAAAAGTTTGAGGAACATTGACCCAAAAAGCACAGCCAAACACTGGCATCTAACTCCTTTACCATGTGATTGCAGCATATTTTATTTGCCTCTCTTGGCATTTTTCACACCTGAAAGCCTATTATTTCCAGAATGCCATCTTTTACGTGGCTATGCCTGTGGCACATGCTGCTTGCTCTCTCTTAACTGCCCCCCTTGCCAGCAAGACCCCAGTGCTGTTGGCCTTTCCATGCAGCCACGACTTTGGGGGGGGCCCCTCCCTAGATTTGGAGGCTGAATCTTCATTGGTCCACAGGACAAAGGCATGAGGAGGAAAGTCTGAAGGTAATGCTTTCGGGAAGGTTTACCTCCCTATTTAAAGTAACACAAGTCAGCGACCTCCCTTTTCTTCCTCTGGACATCGTCATCAGCAACAGATACCCCGAACTCTGGCTGCCATGTGGGGACCACAGGAGCATCTGCCTGAGAGGACAAAGTCACAGTGAGGATGACTTGAAAGATGGCAAGAAGCTGGGTTCAATATGTTCATTGGCTGTCCTACCTCTAGACTTCCTATTATTTGAGAAAATAAATGCCTTTACCAGCTAAGTCACAGAGATTCTATTTTTCAAATTTTGTTTATTTGCTTATTTATTTGTTTGGCTTGACATTTATGCAATAAGTATCCTTCCTTGCTTGGAAAACTTTATTCATCAAGATTCACTTCATGCGTGTTCCATTAGCACTTCCTACATATCTTTATTGGAGAACTCATCACCCTTTGCTTGTTTCTGTCCTATTCTAGTTAGGCTCTTGGGCAAGAACAGAGGAAAATCAGGAATCAGGTAGATCTTTGTTCATTGCATGCTTGGTGGAGTAAATGATTCTATATGGCAACTTCTATTACACAAGATAGCTCCAGACCAAGTTTTCTCTGTTTCAATAAGATTCTCAGCCTTGGTGGCCAGCTTTCTTCAGTTGTAACAAGGACTGGAAAAGACAGCTCCTTGAAGTCAGTCAGGTCTGGTACGAATCCCGATCTGCCAGTTACAGGCTATGTGACTTCAGATGATTCATTCTCTCACCCCGTTCCCACATCTACTGAGTTACGGTAACAGCATTGATGATCTCACAGTGCAGTGAGCTGAATGAAGTTAATATAGTATGAAGTGACACTATGGCACTAATGTCCGACACACAGGAGGTAGGCTCTTTATCCTCTCCTTCCTACGTTGATATAACAAAATTCAAATATTACAAATACCATCTTGAAAACTCCCTGAGGGGATTTTACCTGAATTCTCTGCTTTTCAGATTTTCTGTTGCTACAGCATGAAGATGCCTCTCCCTAGTATTTAATATTAAAACTTCATCTTGTCTTTCTGATCTCAACTCATAAATCCTTTCTTCAAAGAGGCCTTCCTTGACCTCCCAGCTTTGAGCAACCCTACATTCTCCCATCTCAGCCCTGTAATCACCTGCTGATAAAGATACACAGGGAAAACAAAATGAACTGTGAAGGTGTTGCAACTTTTATAACCTAAAAGCACTTCCCAAGGGTGGGGAGTTGTGGCTTGCCATTCCGCTCTTTGGCCAAGTCCTTACCAGTTTTGTGCCACTGTACCCCATCCTAGTCCTCTGCAGGCTCAAACTGCTGCTGTCTCCAGATGACCTGCACCTCCCCAACCCCCATAAAGCACACAGAGTGATTGGCTCTGGCTTCCACTGTCTTGAACCTTGGAAAATGCAGAAATTGGCACAGATTTCTGATGTCTTGCAGGGTGGATCCATATCAGCGGTTTAAAACTTTTTTCCACACTCTCTGTATCTATCACCTTTCAGTTTAGAAAAGACAAAAACAAAACCAAACAAAAAAACACTTGCAAGTATGTTTTCCTTTCCTTTCTGGTCAACACTATGATTTTCAGCTAGAGAGGTTTGGAGAACAGGATGTGAATGGGACCCTCTCATTGTTTAAGTTCAGGTATTAAAGAATTTAAAGTTGCAGGCCCTCTAAGGTCTGCTTAAGGCCTGTCAACTAAATTTCCTTAATTTACTATAGTAATAAGGTAGGATACCAGCCCTAAAATTAACCACTTAAATTTTTAGAAATCTATCAAATGAACAACAACTTTGCTTTGCTTTCCATGTCTGAGAGGCAATGTTCTATAATGTTTCAGAGTTTAAGTTTTGGATACAGACCTTGATTTAAAAGTGCCTTACCTAGGGAGGGCTGCTTTATCTCTTTAAACATCAGTTTTCTACCATGTAAAATGAGGATTAGAATACCTTCCTTGCAAGGTTGTTGGGAGGCTGAAATGAAGTAACATGAGAAATGCTGACACAAAGTAAGTGCTCAATAAATAGTGTACAGTAACGGCAATAATGATAGCAACAATTCCACAAGGCAAATCCCTTTGTTTTGTCTTAGCAGTTGCTAAGCCAGGTGCACCTGTGGTCTTGTGTAAAAGGCCTTCAAAGCTCTGAAGCTATAGTTCTGTATGAAGGTGGTCAGATAATGCCATTTCATCTCCATGGCAACCGATGTCTCAATTATCTAGTCTAGTGCCAGGTAGGTATTAGGTGATGAGACAAACGAATCTCAGGCTAAAACTCTGTTCAGTCAATTCACTAGCGGTGCTCCTGAAATAATAGACACATTCAAAATTCTGATTTCATGTGATATTTAAATTATACTCTCAGTCATAAAAGCAGTTCTGAAACATTGAATATCTCAGATACATTTTTAGTTTTAGTTATCCCCCAGATGTTTACCTGAGATAAAAATAAGCAAAGGAACCAAAGCTTTTCCATTAAAAGTATCTCACATTTTGTCATCAGTCTATTTTTCTGTTGCTAACATATAAGGGATTAGATTAGGAAGTATGTTGTTGAGAAAAACTTTTTGAGCTTAAGCAAAACATGGGTCGCACTTTATTTCATAAAATGGTATTGGATATAAAATAAAACTTTTCTCAGGAAAAAGGGTTGGGATTTTGGTGAAAGGAGTAAAGGAAACAATGTTGGTTGAAAGGGCCCAGTGCCTAGTACACTTAGGAAGTATTAATTTATGAAAGAACAGAATGACTGAACGAGTCAAAAGTCCTCGGAATTCCAGGTCTATAAATTAGTAAATTCGTGAAAACTTTAGCAATGTACTTAACTATTTTATGATTCATTTTATAACCGTCTGTAGGTTGGGACAGTACCTAGAAGATGGTCCTTACAGTGAATATTAAAGAGATTGCACCTGTGAAAGCCCCTTGTAAATTACAAAGCCCTATAGCAGGAACAGCAACACCAGCAGTAGTGACAGTTGTTACTTTTTTGGGAGCCAGCTGAGTAATTTTTCTAAAGCACAATTTTTCCTGGAGCAGCATAAATTGAGTTTGCTTTTGGCTGATACCGAGTTGGGGCTCTAGAGATATCACAGAATATTTTATAAAATTTGCATAAGATTGCAAACTTAGGCTAAATAGGAGGGGGAAATGCTGTAAAAATTAATAGGGCCAAAGGGAACGGTCTCTAATCAAATTGTGCACACCACTTCCCAACTGCCCCAAAACACTCATAATATTTGATACAAAAATAACAGCAACAAATGGTTGCATTAAAAGGAAACAATTCTTCCAACATAGCTGAAGAACAGCTAAGTAGATTTTCAAAGCGATTATAGTCAAAACATAACTTGGAGAGGAAACAGAAAAAAATTTTAAATGATGCATAAATATAGTTGATAATTTTCGTAGTTTTGAGGAAATGGATGGGAAAGTTGGGACTTGAGGCTTCTGTGTCCTTGAACAGAAGCTAAAGAGAAAGAGTTCAGAGGCACGTAATAAATAGGCTCCAGTATGCCCCCTTTTGAATTTGGAGCAGAGAGGAAAGCCAGGTCAAGGCAGACAATCTTTTGGATGTGCTGGAGAATTGGCCTTGGAAATTCAGGTGAGGAGAGAAAAGAATGCCAGGGAGATCTTGGCAGGCGGTGGGAGGAGATTAGAGTGGAGTTAGCAAGTCTTGGAAACAGAAAAGGGAGATAAAGGGTAAGGAGAAGCCAAGAAAACATTTTTCATTGCTTTGTCTGAGGCAGAGGAAGCCCTGAGCACAATTGTGAAGTAGATACAATTTCTTGAGTCTTTTCTCTCCATCAGCAATTGGAGATCTGCTACCATCCTGCTCTTTCCATACAATACCGAGTTTTCTAGATCTCTGTCATTAAGTATTTGCTCTTTGAAAGATTAAAAAAAAAAAAAAAGTTTGGAAAGTCTGATAAATGAATGCATTGCTGAAGAGTAGGATTGCATTTTTAAAAAGAATTCTTGTAAATATTTTTTTTTCCAGAGTAATCAATATGAATTTTAAAAGGGAGTGGGGTCTCTGTAAAATCTGCCTTAATTTCAAGGAGTGTCTAAACTTGGGAATTTCCATTACTGCTAATAGACCTATAGTGGCAGTGACCACTTTTTCTTGGCTCTCAAATATATTTAAGCATGTAAAGAGAAGAACTGAATTTTATATTTTACCCGTTACAGGCATGGACTTGTGCTAAGTATTTTTTACATGTGTCTTCATTTCGTTATATGCAATGGAACTAGAGGTCCGATTCAGAGAGGCTGGTAACCTGGCTATGGCAGATGGCATTTTCCAAAGGTGCCTGCAACGACAACTTCCATATGACACGTTATTCTAGAACAGGAGTTAGCAAACTTTTCTATAAGGAGCCATATAATAAATATTTTAGGGTCTGCAGACCATGTTGTCTCTGTCCCAACCACTCAACTCTGCCGTTTTGGGAAAGCCAGAGACAATATATAGGAAAACGGGCACGGCTGCTTGGAGAGGTGAGCCAGATTTTATCTGAGGGCATAGGTTGGCAACCCTGCTCCAGAACTTTGCCATTTCCTGTCAAAAGGTGGCGTCTAATTCCCCTCTTTTTGAAGCTGGGGAGGTGTGTGATTTGCTTGTGACCAAGAGATAGTGAAGAAAGTGACACTGAAGGATCTCTGAGGCTACATCAGAAAAGGTGATGCAATTTCCGCCTTACACCCTGGGGTGGCTGAGCCCTGCGTGGAGCCCTGAGCCACCATAGAAGCTGTCCAATTGTCCTGGGGCTGCCATGCTATAAGGAAGCCCACATTAGCCCGTGGAGCGACCACAGAGAGAAGCCTTGAGGCCAAAAGATTAGGGAGAGATGCTCCGCCAGACCCCAGGTGTTTAGCTCTTCGCCTCACTGCAAGTTCTGGAGAGACCCTGACCCAGAACCACCCATGTGAAGCCCCTCTCAAACTTCTGTCCTATAGAAACCAAGGACTAATAAGAAGATTGCTGTTGCCTTAGGGCACTAAATTTTGGGGTGATTTGTTACACAGACATATACAGAACATTGCTCCCAAACTAGTGAGTGGCAGATAGGGGATTCAAACCTAGGTTGGCCTGACTTCAACCGTGTGTTCTTTCTATTACATGATTGCTTCCAGCAGCCTTTAAAAAGAATTGGGGGTCCAGGGGAGGAAGGAGGTAGATGGGGTAAAAAGGGTCAAATATGTGGCAACAGAAAGAAAGAAATCTAACTATGGGAGGTGAACACACAATATAAATATATATATATATGCTTTACTGTTAAAATGTATAGCTGAAACATTGGATTTCATTAACCAATGTCACTATAAAAATAAATTAATTTTAAAAAGTCTTAAAATATATGTAACAAAATTTATCATGTTAACCATTTTTAAGTGTACAGTCCAATAAGTACATTAACATCATTGTGGAACCAAACCCCACAACTCTTCCTGTCTTGTAACACTGAAACTCTATACCCATTAAACAGCAGCTCCCCGTTATTCCCTTCCCTCAGCCCCTGGCAACCTCTGTTCTACTTCCTGTCTCAATGAATTTGAGTACTCTCCATCCCTTGTGTAAGTGAAATCATACAGAGTTTGTCTTTTTTTTTTTTTGCATATTAAACTTAGTGTGAATGTATGTGTATATTTATATATTTATAAAGCCTGTGTTGGTTGGTTAGTCAAATCAGTGAGTAGTACAGGTTTGTCAAGGACAAATGTTGGCGATTTCAGGTCCTGTAAGTTACAGATGCAACGTGTCCCAGGAAGGGCCTTGCAACAGCACTCTCTCTGACAATGGCAATTCACAGTGTCCTGCCTCAAGAGAGAGGGCTTTGAAGGAAGAGGAACTCGTGAAGCAAGAGTAAGATAAGGCTGTTTGGTTTGCTTCGGCTTGTGGGCTGTTTGCCTTCTCTCAGAGTCATGCCTTGAGAATGAAATCATGTTTCCTCACACAGCCCTTTCAAAGAGCATCCAGTACAAACACTCACTGTCCGCTTCTTTATCTCCTCTGTGTCCAGGGTATGTACTGACTTGGCAGAAATTCTGTGACTAGCTGTGAATTATGTATTGAGCAAAAAACCTGCAGGAAATTGGTTTAAATGTTGCTACTTGCTTACACAAAGATGAAGCCTTCGGGGGCCTCTTTGACCTTCTCTGCCTTCCTCCATCCCTAAACTAAGACCAAAAGGCAGTTGTGGGGTGAGGTGCACACTTTTAAAGTCATCAGCTTGACTTGCTCTCTCTATACTCACCCTAATTGCTTAGCCCACCTGTTACACCAAAAGCCAGTAGAAGTGATCTTTTTGAATCTCCAAGGGTCCTACCCCACTGTTATGGGCTAAATTGTGTCCCCTTCAAAATTCATATGTTGAAGTTCTAACTCTCAGTTCCTGAATCTAATGTGACTGGGTCCTTATAAGAAGAGGTTGTGGTACCAAGGGCACGTGCTCAAAGGGGAAGGACCATGGAGGAGATGGCCATCTGCAAGCCAAGGAGAGAGGCCTCAGAAGAAACAACCTGCTCACACCTTGACCTTGGACTTCCAGACTACAGATCTGTGGGAAAATAAATATCTGTTGTTTAAACCCCTCAGTCTGTGGTACTTTTTGTTACAGCAGCCACAGGAAACTAATATAGTCACCAATGGAAAGTTCGTAGTCTTGAGGTTGGGGCTTCAGCCCAGAAAAGTTCTGAAGGTAACAATCAGGAACTCAAAAGGCAAGAAATCCTTCTACTACAGCTTCTCTTCCTGCACCCTTTACAGTGGCCTGCTGGCAGGTTTGGAAGGCGATGCTGGTGGAAGAGCCTGGGGTGAGGGGCTCACCTTCAGCAAGTCTAGTGGGGCTCCTGAGACTCCTGGCTCAGAAGGGGAGAAACCTGTGGCTCTAGCTTCCAGAAAGTCCAGTAAGTATGAAGAGACTTAGTACGTCTCTTGGACATGGTCTTAGTGGCCCATCTTGATGAGCGCTTAACTCCTCTCTTTTCTCCTGGGCACCAGAGGCCTTTCTTCTGCCTTTCCCCTTCCACCCTTTTGGATTTTCCCCACCCACCTCTTCTGCAAGACTGCTTTATTTCTAGGAAAGTCAGAAGAAGGGATGGCATCATGCCAATCCTAATAGTTCTGGTTTTTCTTTTGTGGGAAGGGTGCTAGGGGATAAGAAGGATACCTGTCCTTTAAGGAGGTAGGATGGGTGGGGTGGTACATGGAATAATGGCCCCTAAATTCTGAATCTGAAATCTATGAATGTTACCTTACATGGCAGAGGAGATGTTGCCGATGTGATAAAGTTAAGGATCTTAAAATGAAAAGATTATCCTGGATTATCTAGGTGGCTCCAATGTAATCACAAGGGCTTTTGTAAGAGGGAGGCAGGAAGGTCATAGTCAGAGAAGACGCAGTGGTGGAACCAGGGGTGACAGAGAGGGTTGAAGACACCACTCAGCTGCTGGCTTTGAAGTTGCAGGAAGGCGCCACAAGGCAAAGAGCCCAGGCAGCGTCCAGAAGCTGGAAAGGCAAGGAAATGGGTTCTTCCCTAGAGCTCCATGACGAAGTGCAGCCCTGCCAGCCCTTTTTAGACCTCTGCCCTCCAAAACTATGAGATGATTGCTGTTGTTTTAAGCCACTAATTTTGTGGGAATTTGTTATAGCAGCACCAGGAAACCAATACAGGTGATAAAAATGAAAGGCCTTGAGAACACCTGCTATCACATTTAAACAGGCAGTGAGAAGTGCCCAGAGATAAAATAACAAGCTAAGCTAAATCTTCCATCCCTTAAAATAGTGGTTTTCAAAGGTGGTCTCCCAGTGAGTTGTGTCAGCAGCACCTGAAACTAGTGGGTCAAATTCTCAGGCTCCACCTTAGACCTACTGATTCTGAAACACTGGGGGAGGGTGGGGGTGTGGCAAGCTCTTCAGGTGATTCTGATGCACGCGAGTGTTCACTTTAAAAATAAGTGACCTGGTCTGGTTCCTCACGAACTAAGGGTACCTGTGGACCTTCGGATGTCCATGTGTTCCTATTGAATCTACAATTAAACAATTTTATGATTTATGCTTGGCTCGGAATCTGAGAATGATGGCCAAAGTTATCTTCCCAAGATGGGCTACGTGGGGGTAATGTAGGAAGTGGGATCCCAGAATTCAGTCTTCATGTGTATGTAAGTCCCCACCACGTCACACAGCCTGTGCTGAGAATAATGCTAGACTGTGATTACAGAGCCCTGCCCTGTCACATACACCTGCCCCAGACTGGGGTGGCAGAATGGGTGGTTATTTCTTTTATCTTAAACCCTTACCTGCTAGAGGCAATACTATACTGGGTAGTTGGGAAGATCTTCACTTTTGAAAACAAGAATAGGGTCATTCCTTCTAGAAGTTTTGGAATCACACAGACATTGATTTCAGTCATGGATCTGCCTCCTATTATTTGGGTGATTTTGGGTGTGTAATCTGTAAAACAAGCATGCTGAAAGTACTTCTGTGATAGAGTTGTTGAGAGGTTCAGAGAAATAATATATGTAGAGGTCCTAGTGAAGGACCTAGAACAAAGTAAATGCTTTATGTTATTGATATTAATTGTAGTTGGTATTAATTACAATTAATAGCTACTATTTACACCAGCTCTGAAATTCATCTTCTCCTATTTCCAGGCTTCACATACATAAAGGATCTAATCCACAAGTTTACCTATGTTAGGGATTCAGTCCATTTTAAGTTCTGCTAATAACATTTCCCCTTGAGGCTCTTTAAGGCTCTGTGAAAAGGGAAAGTCCCCTATGAAATGAGAGCATTTCTCATCGCTTCCCGGTTGACGGGACTTTTCACAGCAGCCCAGGTCCCCAGTCCCAGGATGTGGCCGGACCCCAGTGTGGATGGTCCCATTTCCCTCTCACTGCCTGCATTCCTCTGACCTGTCTGGTTAGATCTTGTATTTTTCCTTCCTCCTTCTCCGGCAGCCTCCCTATCACCCAGACAGCTGCCGCCACATCCCGCAGCTTCAGAAGCGGAAGTAAGGCGCATTAGGACCTTTCCGGGTGAGTGACAACATTTGAGATGAGATTAATAAAATGCCAGTGCTTAGGGAAAACCAGACTTTCCCCCAGTCACCTCTGCTCCACCTTTCTCATGACACATAAAATGAGCCAGGTGATCTTAGTCTGTGTGATAGGTCCTGTCAGCCTCTTTGTGAGACAGTGGACGCTGGTGACCTGGGTGTGAACTGCTCCTTTGGGAGAATGGGTCTGGGACATCCTGTCGCTGGGTCAGCCTGCATGCAACTGGTCCCTTTGTCCTTGGCTGTGCTACCGATCATGTGCAGGGCTTTGTGTACATCACTTAGGGTATCTGCCCCCTAATGGTAGATGAGGTATTACTCCAGTTCACCCATGGATGCTGCAGGGTTTTTCCTCAGCTATCACATGATGACTGAGTGAAAGCATTCCAGGGAACCAGAAAGGCTGGCCAAGCCTCTGGAATTTCAAAGAAAACAGCTTGGCAGGGTGCTGGCTCTTTCTGCCATGTCACTTTCTCTGAGCTGTACGCCACTCTGCGGCATGCTTACTTACCACTGAATCCCACAAACTTTAGGATTTATCTTCTTAGAAGGGAGAGCCTGTTTTTCTTTTTCTCCATAGAAACAGTTTAATTATTTTTAAGATTCAAGATGTCCCTGAAGGTCTTAATACAGACTTATGGAAGAACAAGATAAAAAACAAGGGAAACTAACAGATGAAAAAAACTTCGTTCTTTTTTAATTCAAATTTCCTCTGTTTAACAGGAAGGATTGGTAATATCTATGATTTAGGTTATATATGCCCAAGGGTACCTGTTAAGAACTGAACGTTTATGTCCCCACAAAATTCATATGTTGAAGCCCTAATTCCTGATGTGATGGTGTTTGGAGATCGGGCCTTTGGGAGGTGGTTAGGTTTAGATGAGGTCATGAGGTTGGGGCCCCGTGATGGGATTAGTGCCCTTATAAGAAGAGACACCAGATCTCTCTCTCTCTCTCTCTCTCTCTCTCTCTCTCTCTCTCTCTCTCTCTCTCCATAGAAAGCCACATGAGGACACAGAGGGAAGGCAACCATCTCTAACTCAAGACAAAGATAAGAGCCCTCACTAGACATCTAACCTATTGGCACTTTGATGGTGGACTCCCCAACCTCCAGAATTGTGAGAAAATAAATGTGTGTCGCTTAAGCCACCCAACCTGTGGTATTTTGTTATAGCTGCCCAAGTAGACTAGGCAATATCTCAGGAGCAAAATGGCCTAAACTCCAAGAAGTAGACCACAAAGATCCAGGCAGCTTTCACTAGTGTTCTTCTTCCCTGTCCTAAAAGACAAAATAATGGTTTTCCACAGATGTTCCTAGAAGCAAAGTCTAGCCATCGCATACCCAATATGCAAAAGGAAAGAACCAAAGTGATGAGCCTTTGAATTTGCCCAGTGCCTGCTCACAGAGCCTTTCCCACTACCTCTGGGGTTTATGGCAATGATTTCTACTGCCTGCTTCTCAAGGGATGTGGTCCTTCATTTCCTTTTCTCCACAGCGATTCAACACTCAGCCCCACAGAGATTCCATAAGGGCATAGAGCAGATGTTACTATGATCATGTCCTATGCACTGCAGGTGTCAGGCCTTGGCTTATGAGCCTTTCTTTATACCTGGCTTTCCTCCTTTGTAAATCAGGTGATAATAAGAGTATATAAAGGATATAAAATATTTGTCTTGAAAAAAGAATTACTGTTAGTAAACCATGAATAAAAAACTGTAAAGTCAAAACTAATAAAAGTGTAATTAAATGCTGTTAAAAACTAACATTATGTTAGTATCACTAATTGTTAAACTTGGTGTTAGCAACATTCCATTACATTTGGAAATATTTAGTGGATTTGATTTTATTTTATTTTTTGTGAGAAATTCCTAAACAGGTACGATTATCAAGGAATCATACATAGCTAATCATAAACTAAATGAGTTTTACTACATAATTTTAATTATCAACAAAGAATGATAAAAATTCTTTCAAAATGTTTACAGAAAACAAATTTATTTAATGGGGATGTGGATCATTGTAATATATTTGAAATGATATAAGCTGGATTTTCTAAAGAAAGTTAAGCCTGCGGCCTATGAAGTTCCTATTTTTTTCCTTTTGGCGCCCAACGTAGGGCATGAGTGAAGTGCTTACATTATCTGATTACCCCCACTGCAGGATGAGGATGCCAAGCACAGAAAAAATGATTGGCCCAAGGTGAGCCAATAAGTACAGAGGTGACACTCAAAACCTCACCATGACAGCACAGTGCTGCTTCTGTTGAGTGTCCTCAGGGAGCTGTCTCCAATAACACCTAGAACCTTTTCTTAAATAGTATCACATAGACCAGTGCCACTCACTGTAGATAACATATTTTGGAATACGTTCACTTATTTGTGCTCCAGTGTAATTATTCACAAAAACTTACCAGCCACTTGCTCACCCAATCTTATGAGAAAGCATTTGGTACTCTATGTAAACCTGGAGATTTCACAGTGTGCCATCTCCCAGAGACAGTTTATCACAAACTGAAATAAAGCCACTTTTCATCCTTTATGGAAACACAGGTATACTGAAGAGGAGGATAGTATAATAGACGACTTTAAGAGTTCAAATATTAATCAGTCTTGGGTTTGGAATTCTATGACATTGAGCTAGTAACTTCTCCATGCCTTTGTTTCTTCCTTTGTGAATCAGGTGATGATAAGAGTAGCTGCTGAGTTGCTGTGAGGTTTTAATGAGATAATGTATGTACTCCCTTTGCTTGCTATAGTTATGAACATTCTATTAAATGCTCAAAAAAAGTTAACTCTTTGTATTATTACTAGCCTTCATAGCTTTTCAATAGTATGTTGTTCCAGGACTTAAAAACTATGACCAAGTGATAGGTTGGTGGAGTACAAAAGTTATAGCCCCTATGGGTGGGCATATGACAATATGTGACAGCTTGGGTCCCTGAGAAACTGTATGAAGCAGAGACCTCCTGACGACCTTCATGAAACATGAATAGTATGAATCGGGATACTTTTGTTATGTTTAGACACTGAGATTTGAGAGTTTGTTATTGCCGCAAAACCTAACCTAATTAACAAAACCTTTGACCTAGCAATTCCACTTCAGAGATTAATATTGAAGACATACTGGACAAGATGAGATGTATATGAAATTATTTAGTAAAGTGTCATTTGAAATAGCAAAATAATGAGAACGATCTAAATGTGTAGCAAAAAGGAAATTGGTTAAATGATTTGTGATATATCCATATAGTGGAATACTGTATAGTTGTAAAATATAACGGGGAAATTCTCTATGGAAATGTAGAAATTTTACCAAGACATTGTTAAACAAAAAAGCCCAAGTTGTACAATAGTATATATAGTACACTATTCTTTGTTTAAAAAGGGGGAAAACACATATTAATAATACTGTAAATACATATCTATATAGAAGAAAGAAAATTGATAATGATGGATTAAGACAAATGGAAACTAAGGTTAAGAGAAATAAAAAGTAGGCATTGAGTCAATGCATTTTTTTCCTGTATTTTGATTTTTCTAGCTATATGAATATTTTTTCTTATTCAAAAAATAAACCATGCTAAAAATACATAAAATAAAATCCATTGATGGCTTTTTGTTGCCTATAGAAACCTCGAGAAGGTATCTCCATTCCTCACTTCATGCCTGGCTGTTTTCCCTTTTGGGCACAGCTCTTCCGGGGCATCTGACGCCTGGAGCTGTCACGTGGTTTTCATCCTTCCTCTGCCTGCAGGTTTAGCTCGCCCTTGGTGAGATGCACTTCTCTTCCCCTTTGTCTTCTGTATGCCTTTCAACACCTAGATGTCTTCACTGGGGCATCTTTCTGATCCACCCAGGCAAAGTTCCTAGGTCGACTTCTATGTTTACATAACTCTTTTTACACAATTCTACAATTGCATTTTAATTATGTTAAATTATAATTATCTGTCTACATAAATGCTATATTTTCTAGATAGCAGAACTAAGTCTGCTATCCCTATGGTCTTTCTCTCCCTATGGTCTACTACAGGGCATAGACTAGTGTAGGCATTTAATAACTTTATTCCTTTAACTTTATTTAATAACTTTATTATTTTTTTCTTAATTAGATTGATAACAGTGAAGTAATAAAATGTCATGTTTGGAAATGAAGTCTTTCTATATCTGCTGCCTGAGTTCTTTCCCTTAGTGTGCTTTACTAATATAGTGTTCTATGTGTGCTGTAATATTGAAAAAGCTGGTAAGTTCCAAATCATTTTAGGGTGGTTTTAAAAAATGTTCTAATTTTAATTTGATTAACTTTTGCTAGAGTAATGAGACTCCAAAACAACATTAAAAAAAGAAAGAAAGAAAGAAAGGAAAACAAACACACTCCAAATTTAAACCAAATTAATAACCAGATAGAAAAAGAGAAATAGTTGAGTAAAAGATATTTGGAGAAATGCTGATCATTTCTTTTAAGTAACATGTGATTTTGATTGTATCAATCTTATTTTCATTATATTGCATGTAGTAAAATTATTTTCAATTTAGTAAAACATGAACTTATATTATTTCGGCAAATGATCATTACTCTTAAAAACTTATGATATTGTGGCAGCCTGATCCTGCCTGACCATTTCCTGCTCGAACAAATTAGTTCTTGGCTACACCCCTCTTCCCAGGACACTCCGGCTGACACGGCAGCCTGAAAACCTGCTTAAACGATTAAGCCTGTTTCCTTATAGTTTGGCAGCCAATCAATGTTCTCCTTATGTTCTCCTTCCTTATTTGGGATATCTATAGCTGTGTAGGAATGTGGAAGTACAAGATGGTATAAAACTGCCCTCCATGTTACAATCGGGGCTCAGCCTTTGGATAAGAATCCGCCGAGCTGGTGCCGGCATCAGTAAACACTGCTTCCTGCTTATAGCCTTGGTGTCCCGTCTCTCTGTTTGAGAATCCTGCAACATTTCTGGGGCTTGTCCAGGATTCAGAGATGGCAGTTTTTTTGCCTCCCTTGTCTTCAAGGTCTGGCCCCCGGGATGCTGGGAGAAGCTGACTTTGCCTGGGGTGCCAGCAGACCTATTGTCTGTAGGGGAAGACGACTCTTCCAGCAGACTCGGGCAGTGGCTCTGAGAGCACAACGGAACCCTGAGAGGCACAGGAACCAGCTCAGGAGCACCGCCTGACTGAGTAATAAGGACCCAGGTCTCAGGAACAGCCTGTCCACTAGAGGACAGACGGGGAGTCTGATCAACTCCTGAGGCCACCTGAGTATTCTACATTTATTAGAGGAAACCGTGACCTCTCAGGTACATAGGGTGGCGGGTGGAGTGTGTTTGGTGTGTGATAGTGTGACTGAGACGTGGCCTTCTACGAAGCAAGAGTTGAACTCCTATCTGTGGTTCTATGGCAAACCACATACGGCTTAGAGTGGTTTCACTGGATCTCTGTGAGGAGTCTACTCGAGCGATCCTAGTCAGGGGTTTTATATCAACCCACCAATTGCTAAGAGGCGCCTGAAAGATCCCCATGAACGGAGCGGCCGGAGATGAGCAAAGCAAATCTCAGAATGTGTGCGACACATGAGTGGACAACAGAGTAAACAAATACCTTTAGGTTGTATGCTTAAGAATTTCAAAAAGGGTTATTCAGGAGATTATGGAATTAAACTCACCCCACAGAAACTCTGCATCTTTTGTGAGATCGACTAGCCCTTTGGTGTTGGGTGGCCAGCAGAGGGGTTCTTGATAGGGAAGTCACTGCAAAGGTCTCTTAAATCATCGCCAGTCAACCTGGCTACCCAGAACAATTTCCTTATATCGATATTTTGGAGGCAATAGTTTGCACCTGACCCTCTTGGTTGAGAGTCTGTCTAGAGGCGAATTGTAGCATCCTCCGAGTCCAGGCCTTGGCACCCTCCTGAGGTCGGTGGAAGGAAAAGAAGCCTGTGCTGATGGCAGAGGCGGAGGAAGTCCCACCACCTTACTTACCCATTTATCTGCCCCTTCTGAGGGCCTCTGACAGCCGGCTTCTCCTTTAGAGCCATCCACCCCAGCCCCTTTGGTTTCTCTTGGGACCCCGTCCACATCAGCCTCCATTGACTCACCACCACCTCCTGCTTAACCCCTTGGTCTGGAGCCCAGACCAAGGTGCCTCCTGTCAGGGGATAAGCTCTTCAGCTGCCCTTGTGAGAAACCTGAGGCCCTATCTATTACCATCAGGATGGTCAGATTCAGGGAGGCTGGTGTACTTTTATACCCTTCATCGATTATCCAGACTCACAAACCCGCTTGGGCCGATTGCCAGCAACTCCTCCTGACCATCTTCAACACTGAAGAGCGCCAGCGCATCACCTAGGCTACCTTGAAATGGCTAGAGGAACATGCCCTGGTAGGCACTTTGAATGTGCAAACCTATGCCCAGAATCAATTTCCTGAAGAAGACTCCCAGTGGGACCCCAATGACAGCCAGGGACTTCAGATGTTAGCATGATACCAAGAGACCCGCCTAGGTGGTCTGAAGGAAGGCAAGAAGAAGGCCAAGAACATGAGCAGGACTTCAGAGGTCGTCCAAGGACCAGAGGAGAGTCCAAGCCAGTTCTATGAGAGGCTTTGTGAAGCATTCCGTCTCTACACTCTCTTTGACCCAGAAGCAGCCAAAAACCTGAGGATGGTCAATGCGGCCTTTGTCAGGCAGGCCCAAGGAGACATTCAGCGCAAACTGCAAAAACTGGAAGGCTTCACTGGTGTGAACATCAGACAACTCCTTGAAGTTGTGACCAAGGTCAAAGATGAAGAAGAAAATCACTACTTGCTGCCGCTCTGGTAGAGCAGTCTGGGCCCCCTAGAAGAAGTGCCCCACGAAGTCGGGGACAAAACCAGCAGGAAGGTCAACCAGGGATAACCCCTGCCCTGAAGACGGGACTGGGAAGAGACCAATGTGCAAACTGCCGCCAGCAAAGCCACTGGAAAAATTAGTGTCCCTAGTGACTGGGTGGGCCATCAGTGGTTCCTGGCCCCTGATGACACAGCCAAGTCATATACAAGGGTGTTATCAGCTGACTTGCCCATCACCAGGTTCTCCTAGGGACGACTTTGTTGGCCTTGCTGCCCTGGAAGAATTCGGGATGACTAAGCCAGACTGGGCTCCATTCTGCTAGGCCCCTAGGAGCCTAGAGTCCAAATTATAGTTGGGGGGCTGACATAAAATGATAGTTGGTTGACACCGGAATGAACACTCAGTTGTAACTCGGACTGTGGGCCCCTTTTTAAAAGACAAGCTACAAGCTACAAGCTACCATATGGGAGCAACCAGGGGACGAGTCTGTCACCCCTTTCTGCAGCCCTGCCAGTACAACCTAGGAGTACAAGAAAGCCTTCACAAATTCCTATATCTGCCCAACTGCTCTGTGGAACTGATAGGACGAGACCTTTTTGGAAAACTCAGGCTCAGATTACCTTTGACTCATGTGGCCAAGCAGCCCTAATCTTAGGGAAGGCCAGAAGCAAGAATTATGTCACTCACGGTTCCCCAAGGAGAAGAGTGGCACCTCTACAGTCTCATAGGAGTGTCCCAACAGGAACCTGAGCTCCTCTTCAAAGTATCCAGAGTGTGGGCTGAAGACAACCCTCCAGGACTGGCCCAACACATTTATCCAGTGGTGGTTGAGTTAAAACCAGGAGCTGAGCCAGTCCGCCAAAAACAGTATTTCATTCCACAAGGCACAAGTGGGGATCCAAAAACATTTAGAGAAACTAAATGTTTGGAATTCTCTGTCTCTGACAATCAACCTGAAATATGCTTCTCTTTCCAATTCAGAAGCCAGGGACTGATGAATACTGGCTGGTCCAAGATTTATGAGTAATCAATCATCCAGGCGACTGCCACCCTGCACCCCATCGTCCCCAACCCATATACCTTCCTAGGCCTCATCACTGCTGAGACAATTTATTTCATCTTCTGCATTTGCCTGGCTCCTCAGAGTCAGCCAATCTTTGCCTTCCAATGCAAAAACCCGGAAAGCAGAGACGAGGGCCGGTTGACATGCACATGGCTGTCTCAGGTGTTTAAGAACCCCCCCCCCCACCCAACTGTCTTTGGGACAGCTCTAGCCTCAGATATAAAGGACTTCCTGGCAGACTAACACAGCTGTACACTACTCCAGTATGTAGATGACCTCCTCTAACAGGAAAGACCTATGAGGAATGTATGCAAGGAACACATCTACTCTTCAATCTCCTCTGGGAAGCAGATTACAAAGTTTCTAAAAGGAAGGCTCAAATCTGCCAATAAAGAGTTAAATACCTTGGCTTCCACCTGTTGCAGGACAATGCCAACTCAGCCCAGAAAGGAAACAAATGGTCTGCTCAGTTCCCATCCCTACCACCTGACAACAAGTCCGTAAATTCCTCGGAGCAGCTGGTTTCTGCAGAATCTGTATATCTCATTTCTCCATCCTGGCCAAATCCCTCTATGAAGCCACAAAGTGGGGAGAATGGAAGCCCCTCTCCTGGTAATCTACACAACAGAAGGCCTTCAAAGAAATCAAATGGGTACTCACTAACGCCTCTGGACTAGGACTCCCAGACTGAACCAAATCTTTCTTTCCGTACACACATGAGTGCATGAGTGTCATAGTAGAGGTCTTAACCCAACTACTAAGATCTTGGCACTGTCCTTGGCTGATCTCTCCAAACAGCTTGACTCTGTCGCCTAGGGCTGGCCATCCTGCTTATGAGCACTCGCAGCCACGGCCCTCCTTGTGTCAGAGGCCTACAAACTGACTATGGGGCAAGAACTGATCGTTTGAGTACCACATTCAGTAATAACATTACGGAGTACAAGGAACAATATTAGCTAACCAATGCTGGGATGGTCAGATACTAAGGAAACGTTGTGTGAGAATCCACGCATCCCCCTAGAGGTAGTATGAACCTTGAACCCAGCCACCTTGCTTACCGTCGGGCCCAGTCAACCAGACCACAATTACATTGAAATCATGGATGAACTGTCTTCCAGCTGACCCAACTTGACAGGCCAGCCCCTCAAGGACCTTGATGTAGAATATTACATTGATGGTAGCAGCTTTGTGAGGGGAGGAGAACTTCTTGCAGGATATGCTGTGGTGACCCTACATTCCACCATTGAGGCAAAACCTATGCCTAGGGGAACCTTAGCACAGAAGGCAGAGCTCATCGTCTTGGCCCACATCCTTCAGCTGGCAGCAGGAGTGTGTGTTAACATATACACTGACTCTAAGCATGCCTTCACCACCCTCCATGTACCTGCAGCCCTGTACAAAGAGAAGGATCTAATCAATTGTAGGAGAAAAGACATAAAATATGAAAGGAAATTCCAGAACTCTTAGACGCTGTATGAGTCCCCAGGAAAGTAGCAGTCATGCACTGCAAAGGACATCAAAAGGGGGATGCCATAATGGCCTGGGGCAACCGCAGGGCACCATGTTCCCAAACTGGCAGTGGCTGAGGAGATGGTCAGCACCATAGCACTAACTGCTTCCCTGTTTCCTAGTCCCTTAGCCAAATGGGACCCCAAGTACTTGCCTCAAGGAGAAGCCTGGTTTAAGACTGAAGAGGGGAGCCTCCTCCCTGGTGGATAGTGGAAGTTCAAGGATGAGGAATTGCAGTCCCTGAGACCCTAGCCCCAGCTTTTGTCAAGCAGTTTCACCAAAGCACTCACCTTGGTCATACTGCCCTAGAAACCACTCTGGGCCAGTATTTCTACATTCCCCTGCTCTCTAGCATCTCCAGAGCACTGTGTGAAAGGTGCAAAGTCTGTGCTTGCAACAGCCCCAGGCAAGGGCCGTGTGCCCCACTGGGGGTCTAAACTGTTGGTGGCACCCCCTTTGAGGAACTCAAAGTAGACTTCACTGAAATGCTTTGATCACAGGGCTTCAAGTATCTCTTGGTCTTTTTATGAACCTATTCCAGTTGGGTAGAGGCTTACCCACCCAGACTGAGGAGGCCCAAGAAGTAG
This sequence comes from Eonycteris spelaea, assembly GCA_003508835.1. Lineage (NCBI taxonomy): Eukaryota > Metazoa > Chordata > Mammalia > Chiroptera > Pteropodidae > Eonycteris > Eonycteris spelaea. Next base: position 1,587,950 of record PUFA01000127.1, on the reverse strand, counting down.
CCAGACTGCTCCTCTGAGAAATTGTTCCACGATTTGGCCTACAATTACCATTGGCTCAGAAAAATGGGCCAGCCTTTGTAGCAGACATAGTGTAGCTACTAGCCAAGAATTTAAGTATTAAGTGGAAATTACATACTGCCTATCAACCACAGAGTTTGGGACAGGTGAAATGCATGAACAAGACCCTTAAGACTCAGTTGGGAAAACGATGTCAGGAGACACATCTACATTGGGACGAAGTCCTCCCCATGGTACTATTAAGAATTAGGTCGGCCTCAACCAAGAAGACTGGGTTCTCGCCCTACAAAATCTTGTATGGGAGGCCACCACTCATCAAAAGGCTACGAGGAGACCTCAAGGAAATAGATAAATTGACTCTAAGACAACAGCTTCGGGCCTTAGGTACCACCTTCCAGGCTCTCAACCAATGGGTTAGGGAAAGGCTCCCTATCAATTTAACCACAGAAGTTCATCCCTTTAAGCCAGGAGATTCTGTCTGTATAAAAAAGTGGAACATTCAGCTCCTAAAGCCCCTGTGGAGAGGCCCTTTTACTCTCATTTTATCTACCCCCACTGCAGTTAAGGTTGCTGAATTAACACCCTGGATACATCACAGCAGACTTAAACCCGCAGCTGCAGAATGGGAGTGTGTTCCAGACTCTTCCAAGTCCCTCAAGACAACCCTCTGTAAGAAAACACCGACTGTGCCGACAGACCAAGGTTAAGACAGCTGCCCCGCTTTGGTCACGCCAGAAGCTGACAAACCTACATGCGGCAGAAGCCTGAGGATGACATCTCGTCAGGATGGCCATCCCACCGTATTATCCAATACTATGGCCCCACAACTTGGGCCCAAGATGGGAGCTGGGGTTACCAGACCCCTATATACATGATTAACCGGATCATTAGATTACAAGCAGTTCTTGAGATCATAACCAAAGAGACTGGAACTGCCTTAGAGTTTCTAGCCAGGTAACAATCCCAGATGCAGTCAGCTATCTACCAAAACCTCCTAGCCTTAGATTATCTATTAGCAGAAGAAGGGGGAATGTGCAGAAAGTTTAACTAGACTGATTGTTGCCTCAAAATAGATGACAATGGCAAAGCCGTGACTGCATAGCTACTAATATTAGGAGGACAGCTCACATACCCGTCCAAAGTTGGAAAGGATGGGACCCTAGTAGCCTCTTTGGAGGCTGGTTCTCCACTTTCAGTCACTTTAAGACTTTAGTTGAGATAGTACTCTTCCTCCTCCTTGGGACCTGCCTCCTCCTCCCGTGCCTATTGCTTCTTGTTATCTCGTCAACTATCTCCTAATAGAAGCTATAACAAAGAAAAACTGCACAAAAGTCCTCATGCTAAGGAGGTACCAGCCTCTAAACCAAAAATTATAAGAAGGAGGTGATGGTCTCTGACTCAGTCCTGGGTCTGAGCATCAAAGGGGGGAGTGTGGGAGCATGACCTTGCCTGACCATTTCCTGCTCGAAGGAATTAGTTCCTGTCTGCACCCCCTGTCCCAGGACTCTCCAGCTGACCCGGCAGTCCAAAAACCCACTTAAATGATTAAGCCAGTTTCCTTATAGTTTGAAAGCCAATCAATGTTCTCCTTATGTTCTCCTTCCTTATTTGGGATATCTACAGCTGTGTAGGAATGTGGAAGTACAAGATGGTATAAAACTGCCCTCCATGTTAAATCGGGGCTTAGCCTTTGGATAAGAATCCGCTGAGCCGGTGCCGGCATCAATAGACGCTGCTTCCTGCTTATAGTCTCAGTGTCTAGTCTCTTTGTTCGAGAATTCCCACAAACATAGAACATCTAGCACATAAAAAAAAAAAAAAGTAGTAACATTGATTTTGATAATTCAGTTTTTGAGCCAATATATAAAATAAAAACAACAACAAAACAATATAAGCAAACATCTAAAATATATCCTGTGCCTATGTACCAAACAGTTTACTAGGTAATTCAACATGATCTCATTTTATTTAAGCCTCTTAATGATCTGGAGTGTAAAGCAGCTTTAACTCCATTTCACAGATGAGGAAAGTATAATTCAGAGAGAATAACTTGCTTCATATTACAACACAACTAAGAAGTTATGGCTACAAAGTTTGAATCTAAGAATGCCCTTCCTACTATTATAGACTTTCTTTCAGTAAAGTATGTTCCAAACTCAGTGTTAGCAGTTATACATGAAGGAGGCCATCTATAAAATCAGCAATGAGGTACAGAAGACTTAAAACAAAATTAACTTGCCTCTATGTCTCCTAATAGGCATATGTTCAACAAACGCTATACTCGACAGTGCTGTATCCAGTAGCTCTCTGTTTTCACCCAAGTGTATATGTTGGTTAAAACTAGGAAATACCTGAAAATCCAGACATATCTCTAAAACATTTCAGACTCACAAAGCTTTTGGGCTGGTATCTGATTTTGCATTTTATTGATGTCTTATTATAAAAACGCTTTGACTTTTCCTTCAGTGAAACCAAACAAAGTCATAATGTATGTTCTTCCAAATTAAAGCAATAATGACTTCAACAAAACTATGTGTATACAGCTGTGGCAATATTTAGATATTTAAGCACCTTGGTTAAATACCAAATACACACAGGATCAACATCAAGTTGACTTTACATTTAATTTTAATGGGCGTGATGGATAATTTGAAAGGATATGATTTCCATGTTCATACTCAATATTAGGTAATTTCAACAGTTGTCTAAATTATGGTGAGTTCTAAAATTAACAGTGACTTCAGAGTATCATTTTAGATTAAAAACATAACGGCCATTTTTTCTCAAGTTGAGATTGAAATGCTAAAAGTGGCTTTGACATCATTATTGAATTGGCCTTGAAGACTGCTAATTAGACCACTGTCCTTAAAAGTTGCCTTCTTACTGTTGAATTGTACATCTGAAACTTAGAATAAAAATAAATAAATAATAACAAAGAAATGATAAACAAACAAACAAAAATGTTGCATTTTTAGGCAGCTTAATAAGGTTGATTATTCTTTTAAAGAGATTTGTTTATAATGAAAACTTCCAGTAGGTTGCTAAAAATAATAAAAACAAACATATAGACATTGAAATTTACACTCTTAAAAAACAAACAAAAAGAAAATAAATCAGTGGCTAAAACTGGCAGATTTTCCTCTATGGCTTGCCTTTGCCTTATAAATTTCTATTTCCTACCCCAGAGAGGGCAGTGAAGGGTAGGTTATGGTGCTTTGGGTACAAACTGTCTTCTGGGTTATGCTAGTTGCTGCTAGGCGCTGAAGGTTGCTTATTCAGCACAAACTACTAGTGTTTGGCTACAGAAGTTCAAAGATTTACAGAAGGCTTCTCCCTGGAGAGCTGTAGTTGTTGTTACTTTAGTTCTTCTGATTCAAAAAACTTCCATATTCTTGAGCAGTGTTGACAAATGACATGCTCAGGAACACTGTGAACTTATAAACTATTTCATAAAAATATTATTAATATTGATGAAATCTATCTTTTCTTACACTTTGCTGAATCAGCCTGAAAACTTTTCCTCTTTTCCCACCTTCCAGCACTGGAAGAGCAAGTAAGAGGATAGTCTCATCGCATGGGAACACTCCCAGTTGGGGCTGTCATTGGCCTCTGACACTGTTCACTTGGTCAGCTTTTCCCTGATCCACAGAGATGTCATGGCTCCCAGCTAAGTGATCAAGAGCTTTATCTATTCTTATATGAGGAGCTGCTTCTCTCTAACTTCTCTCAAAGTGGAGAAGCAAGGGTTTGTGCTGGTTGTTTGTCTATAGCTTTGTCCCAGATGAAACTGACTTTCAGTGGCTTGCTATGATATAATCCTAGTGGAATGATCATTTGTTTGCTAGATCTTTGTACAATGGAAAGAGGAGGGCTGCGGGGAAGTTTGGGGAGTAAGCAGGGGAAGAGAAAGGTACAGAAGAGAATAAGAGCTTACTGAACACCTACTGTATTCCATTCATTGTGTTAAACAGCTTGTTTCATCTTGCAGCTCCTTTAAGAAATAGAGTTCCCCATTCTATTGGTGAGGACACTAAGGCAAATAGTGGTTACTTGCCAAACCCATCCAGTTAGTGATTGCCTTTCTGTTGCCTGAAGACACACCCCAACCCAAACTCCACGACTTCTATTGCACTGTGCAAAACAGAGGATTACAGATGGAATAGAGAAAGAGAGAGAGGGAAGAGCAAGAGGGGCAAAAAATAAAAAAGAATAGGAGAGAGTTCTCAAATGCTGCCAATAGTTATTCAAGGTTAATTCTATCTGAGGTAACCCTAGGCCACAAATTAGGCCTACCTTAAGCCGTCTTCTAGTTTCTGGGTCACATGAATCCATCTTTGCCATTTTAGGAGGGTCTTAGTTTTAGAAAGCTATTTGGAAAGCTAAATTTAGAAAACAAAATTGTCAACTTAATGTTTATCCTTCCCAGAGACATTGCTATGTAATAGAAAAATTCAGTCAAAAGTATGGTAAGTCTCTGCAAAACACATTTGGAAAGAGAGCATTTATTTGTTCAGTTATCCAGCTTCCAGGTTAGCCTTGTAAGCAAGAGTCCCGGCCCCACCCCCTTCCCCCCACCAGAAACAACTTTCTTGAGTCTTGCTTTCAGTTTCTACAGTATTCTATTTTTAGATTCCTGGCACACTGCTACCTTTCACTCCGGTGAAACTGGAAGGAATTCCTTTCTCAGACGAAGCCCTTCCCTATCTCTCTAGCAATCTGACTTGAAGGCCTGTGAAGATTTTTTTTTTTTTTTTGATTTACAGTAGCAAAAATGTGGAAACTTAATTCTGAGTTTCTTACTAGAAGTAGGTCCATCAGCTGTCTGTTTGCTAATAGATTTACCCCAGTTTAACCTGACAACCAAACACATGACTTCGCCCCAAAAGTAGAAAGACACATTGACAAGAACAAAATTCACCTAGGGAAGAAATGACATCAATACATTTGAAACACTTTTCAAATGTTAAATTCATTGAGGTTGCTATGGACTGTATACTTGTGTTCTCCAAAATTCATAGGTTGAAATCTTAACCCCTAAGGTGATGGCATTAGGAGGTGGAGCTTTTGGGAAGTGAATAGGTCATGATGATGGAGCCTTAATGAGATTAGTGTCTTTATAAAAGGGACCCCAGAGAGCCCCCTCAGATCTTCCACCATGTGGGGATGCAGCAAGAAGTTGGCAGTCTGCAACCCAGAGAGGGCCTTCGCCAGGCATCATTAAATCTGCCAGTGGCTAGATCTTAGACTTCCAGCCTCCACAATTGTGAGGAATAAATCTCTGCTGTTTAAGCCACCGAATGAATGTATGGTTACTTTTTATATCAGCCCTAAGAGACTAAGATAGGGGTATTTGGGGATACATTAGATGTCATATTATGGAAAATAGAATTTCTTAAGAAAAGTAAATGAATATCTCAGTCCTCAACACACCTGTAAGGTCAGAGCTTCATAATGGAAAAGCAGCTCTATTTTCAGAGGTTTGCAATACAGACTTGAAATTGCGTAATGGGAATTTTGAAAATGGGAACAAAGATTGTGTTAAGTTTTTACTTGGTTTATTTTTTCCTTTACTTGAGGAGTTGTTGTAGTCATTGGGTCTTAGGCCACGAGGCCGTAAAAAAACACTTTTGATGTGACAAAAGTCTTAAATTCCCTGCTCTGGTGGGGATTGTGGTGAAATAAATCACTTTAGAAATATCTAAATAAAACGAAGTGAAAAGAAAAAAGGAAAAGAAAAGCTCCACGTGCTCAGGGGAGCTTTCGTTTATGAAATCAAAGCTATCCAGGGAGACATGCGAGGTTTTACTGTTAAAACTTACCAGTTTCACCTCTAGCTTTAAGCACCCCCCCCCCACAAAGCATCTTCACCAGGAGGTCACTGAAAGTGGGTGGCAGCTTAGAGAATCATCTTGTCTATTCAGTTTTTTTTCACAGAGGCTCATCTGTCCCCATTTTTAAAGAAATGGAACTCTTATAAAGAAGCCAAACTTTATTCCCTCATACAGCCTTTGAAAAAAATTTGATGTCATTTTGGTATTTTGGAATCTTGCCTACCTACAAGGTATAAACAAATTGCTTTTGAGGCAAGTCTCATCACAGAGTACACCCTAGTTATCAGCTGCAAAGGCCTGTCATCAGCCTTCATTGCCTCGTCTTGTCCCTCCAGACTTGTTGCCTCCCTGCCCGAATGCTCCCCACTCCCCGCATGTCTGAACACACACTATGTCTGCTGGATAAAGAGCTTCTGGCTGGGGCTGGACCCTCTCTCCCTGGCAAGAAATAGCTGCCTCGGAATATCAGAGCAATTCTAATCAGGCATGACTCAGCTCTTCCGTGACCTCTGTTCTCCTTTTTCCTTGATTAGGCTGGTGCACTGGTCTTACTTGTGGAAATATGTGCCCATGCCGCCCTTCCTCCAACTCCCCGAACTTCAAGAGGGAAAATCCCTTTCGAGAGGAATATTTAGGGGTTTTACCATGAAATGCTTGCCATGGATGGTCTTACTCCACTTACCATGGCTCTAGCTATTTCCCTTTCCCCATTTTGCTATATGGATGTTTCTCTCTTACCCCAATTTTCTCAGAATTTGGTTTTTCAGTCAAAAACCGGAGTTCAGAATTCATCAGTGTTATCCATAAAACTTTGCAATTGTTTCTTTCAAACAAGTTTTTTTCCTGGTCAAATATTTTGTCATAAAAAATTAAAGCGCTGACACATGTTTTTGTTTAAGTATAATCTTGTGTTTAAAATGTGAAGGGGGTCAAATATAGGGAGATGAGGGAGAGTGAAGTGGGTAAAGGGGATATCTGGTAGCTGAAGGAAACTGGACTTTGGGTGGTAAACACACAATAGAATATACAGATGGCAAATGACAATGTACACCTGAAAACTATATAATTGTATTAACCAATGTTGCCCCAATAAACTTAATTAAAAAAATGTGAAAGGACAATTCACTTTAACCTACTATTAATGTGATATAGCTTTTTTTCTTGCTGCTTATTTTAAAAGCTTACATGAAGCTGAAAATGCTGAAGGGGGCACCCCTGCTTCAGAAAGAGAGAAGGAACAAAACTGCATGACAAAAATACTTGGTAGGAAGTAGCAAATGGAATCTTGGTTGATTTTCTCTTATGATTTGGACAATTGTTTTTCCTTAAAAAGAACAGAAAAAGAAAAGATAACCTACCTAAAATATTAATGCTTTTTTCAGAGTTCTAGGGTAATCCAGAACAGAGTCATTTTTAAAGAAAAGGAAATAGGTTTCATTTCTGGTAATGGATTTCCTCCATTGATTTGTATATTCCTTGACATGATAAGCTGAATGAAGCTGCCTTGTGTTCATCTCACAGATGGAAAATAGCGAGTATAGAAATTAGATAAGCATTCATAAGGACAACCTTCTGAGGTTGGATTTTGAATCAAGAGTCCAACACATATTCCACTGAGCATGCTTGTCAAAAAACCTCACATTCCAGATGCACAAAGAATGCATGCATTGAGCACACACATACCCTGTCCAACAACTGCGCCCCAGGTGGCCCCTGCACACACATGTTCTAACACAGTTACAACAGAGCATGCTCCCAAGCCTTCAAGCTTCCACAGACCTCAGCCAATCAGCTGCCAAAGATGCTCAAGCAGCAGTTGAAGTGGGCCTGACCTCTGGTACTCATGGTCGTTACAGAAAACTTCCTGTGAGCCCTAGGGACTCAGAGGAGGTGATGAGGAGGCTGCCAAAAAAAGCCCCAGGCAGTCAGTCTGCTTTCTACCCTCATTATTCCTCGCTCCCATGTTTCTCTGGAGAACCTAAACCTGTCTGGGGGCTTCAGATAGGCCATGCTACCCAGTAGTAACAGTAGTTACTAACAAAATGATGAACACAACAATATTTCCAGCAAAATAATAGTCTTTATATTATCCTATGTTCTCTTGGCTCTCTGACTTTTTGAAAAACTTATTTTGTTTTTCATTCCATTTGGTGCAAATGCAATACTGTGCTTAAGCCAAGCAGACAATGTAAAATTCTGACTTTAAAGCCATTTCTTGATAAAACATCAAAAAGCCCAGGGTGGACCAACTGTTATCTGGAATTCTATAGATAATTAACTGAAACTCAGCTCCCACTTACCATGGGAGTTTCTGCAAGCAAGGTTTTCCTCATGCGCTTGCTTGATTTTGTTGCTGTTTCTCCTATGTTTTGTTAGTCAGGGAGAAGTTTGGATGGCTCATAATAAAATTTCATATTATGGAGCATGGAGGATGTGAATTCCTGCTTAGTCTCGCAGAGGCTTGAGACATGCACTGTGCAAGGAGACTAACTTTCTCCTTGAGGTGACCTCATTTTGCTTCTCTAGGCCTGGAAACACTACTGCCTGCAACTTCTCCAGTTCTTTCCTTACTTTAGATAAGCAGCAATCTTTCTGCCATGCATGTCAGAAATATTGTCTTTTCGACTTTGTTTTGTAAAATGTGATGGTACTAAATCTACATAAGGCACAGAGTTCCCCACTTCGGATTTGCCAGCCCTGTGGGTACATTACTGAGCCCCTCTCTTCTCCCAGCCTTCAAACTCCGGCCCTTCCAATCCCTTTGCTTGAGTCAAGCAGTGGTCTCACCACTCCAACCTCCCTTGCATTTTCCCTCTCTCCACCTCCATGCATTGCCCATTCACCAAGCCACATCTCCTTTAAATGTGAACTCACTTTAACCCCACCACCTCTTCCAAGGAGCCTCCCTGATGTATTAGGGGTGAAGAAACCTCTGAAGCATGACTGACGAACTCCCAATAGATGAAAACCACACATCCCAAAACAAACACAGAAACTCACAAAAAGAGAAAATTACACATTCTCTGCTTTCAGACTGTATATTCCTATGAGGTCCACTTTAAATCAATAACCAATTAATTATTTTAAACAGTGAGGCATTTTTAATTTCCTTGGGGCTTATTCAGCAAAACGCTATGTCTTCTTTCCCCCACTGAGTCTCCTCTTTCTTAAAATCCCTCTTCCTTTTCTTCTCAGCTTCTCGAATGCAAAACAGAAAGTGGACTGCCACTGGGCAGATATGGATGATATGGAAAATACTAAAGAAGCTGGTCTTTGCAATACCTCCTGGGTGGTGGATCACACTGCCCAGGAAGAGCCTGCCTTTGAGACTGGCATTTTCTCATCAGGAAGACCTAGCAACTCATGCCTATATACTCCCTGGGCAAACATGTCTGTTACATTGGGATAAAGGACCAAAACACTTTAGAAAAGGCCCTGCTGAAAGAATAGGGGGCTGAGCTCTTGACAGACTCAATGTCCAGCCTCAAATAAAGCTGTTGAAGAGGAAGAGGATCTGTAGAAAACACTAGATCTGAAGCAATCACACCAGAAAACAGAAAAAGACATGTTCACTCATAGATGCCATCCTCTTGGGTCAGCGTTAATGCCACTCATCGGGGGCTGAGAGGCTGGTGGCGTAAAATGACCGGAATGAGGAGAAACACAGATGGAATGGTGATAGCTGGCAATAGAACATGGCGTCAAACACCACTGCCACAGAAGCTTTCTAGCTACAAAGCCACGCTATGCAACCTTTAAGCAAAACATTACTGATTTTGGATATAAAACGTACCTTCAACTGCAGAACTCAGTTTTATGACACCTTGAATAAAAACAAAAAGTGGCAGTTATATAATGGACCTGAATGATCTTTTCCAGTCTTCTCATAACAAACGCATGCTTCAGATCTGGAATTTTTTTTTGCTGGTATTTTGAAAATTTAACTAAACAAATATCAACTTCAAAAATTAAATAGTTTTCAGTCCTTCATCATGGGTGTCTTCATGTCCCCACAAAAATCACTTGGTGGAGTTTTTCACTAAGAGATCTGACATATCTTTGGATGAAACAAAGGCCAAGTCTGTCTGGATGACTATTTCTGTACATAAATCGTGCTGGATCATGGTTGATAAAACTTCACACAACTGGACACCAGTGTCTAGTACTTCCTATTTATTATTGTGTACAGAGATCATTTGATACATGTTGGAACAGGGTGCCCGTTGAAATATATAACAGGTGGTTGAAAACCATTGTGTGATCTGGTAACTTCCTTCTCTGGGATGGTTTGACCACACACCATTTGCTGGTCTGATGTGTTCAGCATTCCTGCTCCCTGCAAGTCAGACAGTGAAAGGGCTGTTTGGGCATAACAAATTGTTCATGAAGCAAGTGGACATTGCCCTTGATTAGACAGATATTCATGTGCCCGTTCAGTGAATTTAAAGGTGAAAATACTAAACTAAGATAGATTAGATCTGATTCAATGATTTAATGATAAAAGCATTTTTGTGTGTGTGAGTCATAGTTTTAAATTAATCGTATTTCCTAAACTTTATGAGACAGTCATGATACTTGAGGCTGAGCAAAAAGGTCTACAGCTTCATTTGGTTGACATTCTGGTTCTCTTTCAAGCTGGAGGAGTTTCAAATTGCAAATGGAAACAAAACTGGTAAATCAGATTGGTATTAGCATGAACATACTCTGATTTTAACAGATTATGTTCGCAAAGAGACAAACTTGCTCTCCATTATAATTTTCCAAATAAGCTCTTTTTAAGTAACCTGTTGAATTTCACTTTCCTACAGAATCAGTAGTATTCGCTCAATGTTTAATAAGGGATTCTCCAGGGTGAAAAGTATGCATATATATGTTGTGAGCTTATTATAAATTTTACTGATATAAATAATGTGCTGTGCACAATCTGCAATAATAACAACATACAGTACTCTTTATTGCAAGTTCCGTATAGCCGATTGATTCTCACAGAATGCGTTTGACAATTTTGGCCAAACGCTTGTAATTATAGCCAACAAATCAACCATGATTTGACAAAAGCATACATTGAGTTGCATCCCAGTCTGCTCTTTTCCCAATAAATTTATTATCATTACATCTTTTATGTGATCTACTATTAATCTATTTTTCACTTTCATATAAATTATCTTCATTAAATTAAAACTCTTTCAACTTCAACACTATGTAAATGCTTCCATCATGGCCTATTTTAAGCTACCAGCTTGATGTCACTTAACGTGAGTGGGCAGCAGCAGCACCATTATTCAGTATTTCACTGTGCAAGCACGGTGCATGTAAACAACCCCAGGAGTACGGAGAGCAAAATGTAGTCAAATGATCAGAAAGGAGAGTTGTAGGTATTTATTATTTTTGTTTTTAATATAATTTATTTAATTGTAAATTTAAATAATTTAACTTGTAATAATGTCTGCATTTAATAATGGATTCACAAAATTCTTAAAAATGTAACAATGGCTCTTGCAAACTATATGAACCAGGTCTAGCATAGCATTGTCATAACTGATGTTTCTTTCTACTCAGGCCCAGAGAAATAAGTCTTCATCTTCAGAATACTTTCTGAGATATTCACAAAGAGGGTTATAATTTAACTGAACAAGCCGAATGTGAGTAAGCTTATCATTTACTGTTATTTTGCCAGGAATTTCAGAACCTCTTAAACCTGTCGTACACAAAAATATACTATACCTAGATCATCTTGGAAATAACAGTCACTGACAGTCAACTAGGAACACAATCTAAATGGACTTGGCATTCTTTTGGTCAGGCAACTGTGCCAAGAGGTATGAGTCACTGGCTTATAAGCAATGATCCTGTCTTTTTAAAACTGTAGAATCATTATATAGAAAACTAGGTCAGAATGTTGATTTTTTTCCAGCCATATTTATTTCTATGTATAACTATGATGTCAGTGACAGTTATTCAAATGAAATGACAAACAATGCACTCTAATCAGTGTGTAGAAATGGGCTCTATGCAAGTAAAGCAAGAAAATCTAAACAGACTCTTATGGGAGATGTGGGTGGCAGCAGACCAGAGCCCAGAAACGCATTTATTGAGAAAGGAGAAAAATGTAAGTTAAGAAACAAATGAAAATCTGACTTTAGAACTTTAACTATAAAGAAAATTTTAATACAAACATTAGTGATTCATGAGCTCCATATGGACTGCTCTTATTTTTTAAAGCCCCAAATCAGGCTTTTCCCTATAGCAAAACAGGCTTTTATATTACAAAGAAACTATGTTATAGTGAATATCTAGAATTAGCTAAATCTAGTTAGATAGCTAATATTAGTTAACATTATACAAAAAAATATAGAAGGTGAGGAAATACATCTTTTATCTTAAAATGTGAATATTTAAAAGAATTTGAATATTTAAGAAATGATTGCTGTTGATGCTGAAAAGCTACACATAGCACTGCTGACTTCCGAAACACAGTAGACATTGTCTGGTGACTCGCTGACATTGACAGTGTCTGGAATTCAGGGTAAGCCAAAGCACACATATATATATACACAATGGATCCTACTGCCTCCACACACACCTAATTCTTCAGAGTCTGCAGATATGTTTGAAAAATAAAATAGGAAAAAAAAGAGAGAAGGGAGAAAAAATAACTGTTCTTCCTTCAACTCATTATCTTTAGTGTAGCAAAATTCCTAATCTTGTGGGTAATTATTCATGCAGATCATCTCCACTGTCCCCCTGCAAGTCAGAACCAATCGCTAACTAGATATGCTTTCTGCAGCAGTTCTCCAATTTCAAAATTATTCCACCCTCTTTCTTATCATTTTCACCTGATGATTAATTTCAACTGATCTAAAATAATTTTTAGGAGAAAGGATTATGTTAAAATAATTCATGCTAAAGTGTGAGTGACTAGGGCTCCGATGACATCTCATTTTGGTTGAAATACTAATCAAATGTTTAACCCTGGCCATCAAGGCCCCCCATGATACATCCCTGCTTATTTCTCTATTTTTTCTACTTTATCACTTGACCTTCTCCTTTATTCAATATGCTTTAGCCACTTTAGTCTTCTCTCTCTGCTTTGAAATGCTAATTACTTTCTGGCCCTGGCTAGAGCACTGGCTGTTTTCTTTGGCTTGAATGCTTTCCCCTAAATTGCCAGATTTCTAACAGCTAGCTTTTTTTTTCATTGAGATTTTACCTCAAATGTCACTTCACAGACTTCTTCCTTGATTCCTGTATTTAGACCAGCCCCGGTAATAACTCTTTAAACTCTCTTTTTTATTGTATTTTTTTATAGCAGTCATCACTACTTGGAATTATCTCATTGATTTATCATTTGGCTCCTTGTTTAGATCTATCTTTTTGATTAGAATCAAGCAGAGTGAGGGCACGGATCTGGTCTGTCTTCCCTGATGGTGTAACTCACTTGGCTAGAACAGTGTCTGGCACTATAAATACCCAATAAATATTATCGAGTGAATAAGTGATCATTCCCAACTGTGTCCAGGTGTCCTAAAGGAAGATTATTTTTCTAAACAATCCCAGCAAATGTGATTTAAAAGTTATATTAATTGTGATATTTTTGAGCAGAGTCCTCAGATTTTATTATATTGACCACTGTCTACTTCTACTCAGAGGCTGATCTTCATGGAGGTTAGCGGACATTGACATGTGGAGTGAATAAATGTAAGTTACAGTAGTGATTTAAGTTTCAGGATTATAATGTTAAAAAGGTTCCCAATAAGTAAGTTTATCAACTAGTTGGAGACAAGATTATATCCTAAATGGACTTAAAGGAATATTAGCTAATTTATTTTATATTCATATATCCCTAGAGTCTGTAGTTCTCGTCTCTACAGTTATCCCTAGGCTGAATTATCATAACAGTGTTCACGTGAATCTGTATAAGATATGACAGAGAAAGAGAAACTAAGAAAGAGCCATTTAGTTTTTAATATCCTCCTTCCATTGTATTCTTATATTTAAGCTGGAGTGATATTTTCAAAAGGCAGGTCCAATTATATGGTATCCTTCACCCCTTTAAAAGTATTAACTGAGTTTTCATTATTCTCAATATAAAGATCAAAAGCTTTAACATGACTTAAAAAGCTCGTCATGATGTAACCTATGGCAGAATAAAAATGGCCACAAATTTTTCTATACACTTCCCATAGAGAGATGGGGGTTATGTGTCTTTTTCTTGAACCTAAGCAAGCTCTGGGACTACTTTGACCATTAAAATACAGTGGAAATGATGCTTTTTTGGTGTCTGTGCTCAGGCCTTCTGAAACAGACAGCTTGTCTCTCCTGTGTCCTAGATCTCTCCCTCTTGAAACTTGAGACACCAGGTTAGAAGTCATGAGATGACTATGATGGAGAGGCCAGGTTGTAGACATTCTGATAAACAACATCAACTGAGAGAAGAAGCTAGAAGTCCTGGAGTAAGCTGTTGGTAGGTTGGGAGGACAGGAAAAAAATCATACTTGGAGACTGAAAGAAAAGGCAACTCTTCTGATATAGTGGCAGAAAGTTTGGCAACATTATGACCTGTAGTAACATGGAACATAGAAAATATACTTAATGAATTTTAGATTTTAGTAAGATTTCCAGGTAGAATGCTGAAGATGCCAATTGGTTTTATAAATAGTTGCATATAGTAAAATGTAGATAAAGATGAGTTTAAAAAAAGAACTGTCCAGTTTTCAAGCAAGATTTAAAGAAAATATAGAGCCAGTACTTGTCAGTTTAAAACCAGGTAGAAGGGATTCATATTCCTAGCCTTTTTAAAGGCAGAAGGCTCTCAACGTAAGAAATTGACTGAGGGTAAAAATCATCTTAAGGGTGTGGTTGTAAGACCCTTTTAAAATGATTTTAGAAAGATTTAAGTGTGTGCCTCATAAGTTTTGAAGAGAAAGAAGACTTTCTAAAAATCCTAAGGGTATTGTCCCACAGTACCTTGACTCTGAGTCCAGAGCAAAGAAGGGCTTATCTTGTGGAAAATTGTGGATGTGTGTTTTATATAACAGAGCACAGTCTAATAAGATTCAAAGGAAGCCCACGAAGATTTTAATAGCAGTATATTAGTGGATACATTATGAGCTTGGACAAAAATGGGCAGAGATAGTTCAAAGTGAATGAGTCTTAAGGCTTCCAAACTTCTATAGTCAGGAAATAGGCTGAGAAGATCATTCAGTTGTAAATGCCATTTCTTATGTGCTATGGGCTGAGTTGTGTCCCCTTTCCCATTTGCTCCACACTCCCCAACTCATCTGTTGAGGTCCTAACTGCTTCCCAATGTGACAATATTTAGAGATGGGGCCTTTGAGATATAATTAAGTCTGATAAACTAATGAGAGTGAGACTCCTATAATGGGATTAGTACTTTTATAAGAAGAGGAAGAGAAAGATATTGTTTTTTTTTTTTCCATGTATGCACTAAAGAAAGGCCATGTGAGCACACAGCAAGAAATTGGCCATTTGCAAGACAGGAAGAGTCCTCACCAGAACCTCACCATGCTGACACCCTGATCTCAAACTTCCAGTCTTCAGAATTGAGAGAAATAAGTATCTGTTGGTTAAGCCACCCAGACTATGGGATTTTGTTATGGCATCCTGAGCTGACTAAGACATTATGGAAACAGCATAACTCATAAGGTGCAACCAAGAGTTTGGAGCGTAGAGATAAAAGCAGCCGAAGAATCATTCCCAGAGAACAGAACTGGGCCCTCCAGTCAAGAACTGGCAACATACAGATTTCAGAATTGCTATGGAGCAGGGATTGCTATGTGTCCCTTATTCCTCCAGTCTTTGAATAAGAGTACTAATTGCATTTATCCCATCTCTGTATCATCAGTGTGTGCTGGATATGTGTAGAACAGATACCTTTTCATTCTAGTTCACAGACCTTCACACTGAGAAAAACTACTAGAGGACTTCAAAGGAATGTTATCAGCACCTGAACCTTATTTAGATGGTAAGAACCTGGACCTCAATCTTGACCTTCATGCCATAAAGAGAGAAGATTTCTGGAGGGCTTTAGAAAGAGTGAATGTATTTTGCCTTACAGAGGAATCTAAATGATATTTGTCCAGAGGGTGAACCATGGCTAACTACAGATGACCACAAATTACTTGAAAATGTTCCAATTCAGAGAGGGCATCTCTGTCATTCTCCTTGATCTGGGAGGGCTCTGTGACTATTTGACCAATACAGTAGAAGTGATGTAATGCTAGTATCTGGGCCCAGACCTTAAGACTTCCTGTCTTTTGGACACTATCCCTGGGAGCCCTGAGCTGCCGTGTAAGAAGTCTTAAAGCTGTAATGCTGGAGATGCTACTTATAGGTGCTCTGTCCAACAGTCTCAGATGAGCCCACACTACCAAACATTAAAAACAAGGTGCCAGTCATGTGAATAATGCCATCCCAAACCTCCTAGACCAGCCCAACCTCTAGGAATGTGAAACAGAAGTATCACGCAGCTGAACCCTGTCTAAATTCTTGACCTATACGATCATAGAGTATAATAAAGTAGTTGTTTTTAAGCTGCTGCATTCCACTTTGGGGTAATATGTTATGTAGCATCCAATAACTAAAACAGTTACCCATGGCTAAATTCTCTGACCTCACTTTGTTATCTCACCTCTTAGCTTTCTGTACTCCAGCCACACTACCTTTTTAATTCTCTGAATATTAACATGTGCTCTCCTTTACCCTTCTTGATCTTTCAGCTCTTAGTTTATGAGAATTTTCTCAGGAATGTTCTCCCTGACTCTCTAGATTACTTTGCTACATAGATTCTAGCACAATAACTATATTTCTTTCAGAGCAGTTATCTCTGATTATTTCATTAATGCCAAGCTCCATCTCTAGACTGTAAACTCCATGAATGGAGAACAGGAGTCTGATCATCACTGAATTCCCAGGGTTCAGCAGTGTGTCTGAACAAAGTGAGTGCTGAGTAAATATTTGTTAAGTAGATGAAAGAAATATTTGATGCAGTGGATAAGGACTCACTCCTTACCAGAGTCTTTAATAACTGTGCCATTATTCTTCTCTCACATACTGTGAACATTTGGGTTCAAAGCCATTGTAACTGCGGAAAGACAGTGTGACTTAATATTAGGCCACTGCTATTGTCTTTGAAGGCAGCTCAGCGCAACTGAAGTGCTGAAGTTCCTTTTTGTAACCCCAGTGCTGTGAAAAAGAGGAAGCGAGAGGCTGCTTCTGGGTGTGTCTGGGCACAGGAGTGCAGAGAGAAAAAGCAATCAGTGCCAGCTCACAGTCATGTCTTTTGTGAAAATCAGGGAGCTCTCCTGAGAATTTAAAGAAAGTTGTGTGTGCTCAAATTGTTTAAATTATTTCTAAATTTAAGTTGGGAAATAATTTCTTACTAGATTGTGAGCTCTTTTCTACCGTATCCCTTCATCTGAAACTGGAGAGGACGCCTGAGCGCTGTAGTCTAGGTAAAGACTGTACCTTCCGTAACTACCGCCCGGAGCTATTTCCTACATGCCTAATTTGTATTCTACTGTTTTAGAAAATGCATTTCCCCACTTATTTAGTCCTGTGAATGTAAAAAATAGATTGTCCATCAGAAGCAGTCTTCCTTAAATTTTTTCTGCTCTATTTCTTTAAGTTTTTAGTCTATCATTTTTGCTGTAAGCGAAAGAAGCTTAAGTATCTATAAATGTCCTTATAAATTCCGTTTTGTAACTTTAGAAGTATTTTCCTTTCCTTTTTTCTATTTCTACTTAACACCAGTCTCCAAATGGGTCCATATAAAATATTTCATTAAATGGGTTCAGTAGTGTTCCAGTTGGAGAAAGGAAGATCTCCATTTACTTATAACATTTCTGCTCTTTTAAAAAGAAAACACTCCCAAATGGTAGGGCTACTATGTAGACAGACATGTTCCGCTCATTTCAGGGAGAGCATGCACTCTGAGACTTTGCCCATTTCTACTTCTCTGATTTATCTTTCCTCCCTAAGTGCACAATACTATACTTGTCTCTTTTGAACATGTAACAGATTAAAGAGCTGGGCAGGAGGCAGATGTAGGCACACCTTTGATCTCTCATCCTTGGGGGTTAAGAGAGGGCAGACACCTGGCGGCTGCAGGGCTGGAAGCAAAACAAAGCCCGGATTGGAATTAATTTAAAGGGAACCACAGCTTCAGTCAAAGGTAAAGCTGGATTGGCTGAATGAGCACAGAGGGAAGAAAGCTCACAGTTTTGCAGAGGCCATAATAGAGTCCCACAACAACATGATTCAGGCTAGCTGGGGATTTGTTAAAATGACCATTTCTTAGGCAGAGAACTGGAAAGATCAGGCGACTGTACCAGGAAAAAATGAAAAGTAATTCTTTTGCAAGTAATATGCAATTTGTTCAACTGTGCACAAAATGCCAAAAGGCAATTTTGATGGCAATTCAGGAAGCTTTCAAAGAAAGGTTTTATTAACCTTTTTCCCCCCTCTTAGTGGAACTTCCTTTTTATTAAAGATTTCTTTCACTTTAGCACTAGGATGTTGTGAAAGTTTTGACCCTGGAGCATGTCCTATGATTTTCAGTGAAACTGCATCGCCCCCTGGTGTCTGTGTGCTGTTGTTATACAATCACATAACCTAAAGAATGCCAATGAAGCTAGCTGTGTAAGGGTGTAGCTTCTGGTCTTACCTAGGATCAGAGACTATAGTTTGAAACCTCCAAGACAAGAACTGGAACGAAAATTTGAAATTAAGACTCTTTCCTTCTATACCATTAATGGAATCTCCTGAGATTTTCAAGTAGCTCTTAAAAGAAATGGATCAGATTTTAATCTGCCAAGTTATAATTAACAAATGGTCATGTGAGTGGCTACTGCACACCTACCTGTTTTTCAGAACCAACTCAAATATCTCCTGTGCTGTAAAACCTTTCCTGACTTCTCCTCAGCATTTGGTGCACACCTGAACTGTCATGCCTTTCTCTTCATGCTTCTTACTCTGATAGAAACTTGAATGTGGGGATTATATTTGATTTATTTCTGTGTCCACTATGACTAAGCACGGTGCCTGGAAGATGGCATGTGTCCAACAGAAATGTGTTGTTTGTTGGTTATATATAACAACGCTGTTCACAAAAGGATCAAATACACTTCTTGATCAACAGTTGCTGAAAGTCAATATGGTAAGCAAATTGGAGGCAGGAGAACATAGTCCTTGGATAGAGTTTGGGGATCCTAAGCCCCCTGAAACTGTCAGGCACCATAATTATGGGGAGAATGGTTAGAATAACCTAAAACTAGAATATATCTAGCTCTAACAATGTAGGAATCTAGAAAACTATTCAAACTTTAACTTCCTTTTCTTCCCAAGTGAACTTCTATTCTAGAGAGATCATGAGTATATTCATTATTACCAATTCATTACAAATTTTTTTTTTGGGGGGGAGGACAGATATTTTTAGGAGTAAGTGTAAAGCTTCTGAACAATCTCATTGAAAATACTGTGAAATGCTGACTGAGACCATCAATCCTGAGCTGAGTGACCATAGCATTGGGATCAGGGCAGGTTATGTGCATGGAAGGGCATAATATAAAGGCACTGAAACGTCAATCAAGGGTCAGACTCATCTATTTATAATGGGTACAGTGGTGTTTTTTTTTGGCTATCATTTTAGGGCAGAAGAAATGACCAGATCTGAAGAATTAATTGCACTGAGAGGTTGATATTATTATAGTGAGACTACTTTTTAGATTACAATATTGTCACATTAATACTATCAATGAAAGCGTCTTAAAGCCATTTGTTATGCTTTTATTTAATTAAAATAAAAAATTTCAAGAAAGAAAGCCAGCACAGTAGAGACATAATTCATAGTTGTTAAGAGCTTGAATTTAGGAGTCAAACTGAATAGGTACAAGTATTGACTGTGTGTCACTGACCAGTCATTTGACCTTGAAAAAGCCACTAAACTTTTCTGTCTCAGTTTCCTCAATGATCAGAATGAAGATGCCACTAATAGCATATATTGGCTGGTACCTAGTAAGTGTTCTATAACTATTGTTGATGAGGAGAACATGTGAACCATGTGAGTTGCCCACTGTGGTTGGCTAGGGAGGTTGCCCACAGTGGTTTGACTAGGGAAATTAAAGCAAAATCCTGTTGAAAGAGCCAGGCTCCAAGCCAAGTCCATCCTATGAGACATTATTAAAACCCCCATATAAAAGGAGTGTTCTAGGTAGCAGGGCTTCTCTAGTGCTGGTCTTGTCCCTGAGGCTGGCTTCCGTGCAAACCTGGAACTAAGCACATCTCTGACACTTTCAGACCAGCTGACTGACTCTGAGGGTGAGTTGGGGCCTGAGGTCTACCCTTGTCCCATTTCAGGGCAGAGCTCCAACCTCAGGGCTAGCCCAGAGCCTGAGTGGACACTAGGTGTAGAGCCAAAAGCAGTCTTCTTTGGCCCTGCTTCCTTTTAAATGGGTCCAGAATATGCCACTGTGGTATAAAATTATTTTGATCTGACAGCATTTAAGATCAGCCGTTTTTTTCCTGAACTCCCTTAACTACCTAAAAGCAGAGCCTCACAAAAAAAACGCCATTGTCACAAATCCACTTCCTAGGAGTTTCGGCAACCAGAGAAGATTGACTCCTCACCAGAGAGAGAAATGTCACCATATTTAAGCAGATATTGTCACGAAACTATTATATTTATTCTTCTAAGGGCCCCATTTATCCATTTATCTAAAAGCCTTTCGTAAGTGCCTTTCTATTCCTTCCTTTCCCCCATCAAGGTGATGTACAAGCCTGAAATTCTAACCTATGCATTGAGTCATATTTTTCTGTGAACTCTCATAGGCCCCATCTGTCTTTTCTCTTGCTAATCTACCTTTTGTCATTTAACTCATTGACTTTTAATGAAGGAACATAAGAGGATAGAGGAACATGTTTCTGTATGGCTTTGGCCAAATATTAGACTCCACTATGCTAAATCTCTACTCAGGTCCTCAGAACTAGCTTGACACCTTGCACGAGGCTATCCTCAGTTTCAGAAGCTATGACAAACTTAAATCCACCACAAATCAAAAGCAGAATGCCCTATAGTATTTGATGTGTTAATATTTGTAGATGGCAAACTTAAATTCACCACAAATCAAAAACAGAATGCCCTATAGTATTCGATGTGTTAATATTTGTAGAGCATCCTTGAACAATAGCTGACAAATACAAGTGCTAGATGAATGTTTGTTAAATAAAAATAAATATTCATTGTATTGCACAATCTCAATCTTTAAGACAAAACAATGCAGGCAAGTTTTAGGGTTCCAAGCCCTCTAGATATTTTCTTATTTGGCACTGCATTTTATAATCTTGCATATAAGATGATGAATACTATTAAAAAAGCAAAATCCTTTTACTGTTAGAATAAAATGATCAAAGTGAGATCATTTTAACTAACTTCTACCTTTGGAAGTATAACTGGGAATGGCATTTAAAACATGTACAAAGGCATATTCAGTTTTATACAAAATGTAATGGGTGAAAGACTGGAGAGATAAATGGTGGTAATAACCACTAACAATGGTGCAAAATTATGCATCCTGTGGGAGCCTGGGAATATATTCTTTTTCACGAAGAGATGAGGCTTAGAAAATTGGGCTCTCTAATGTGATTTCAAAAGGTGTACAACCATCAGTGAGCTAAATGTGGCTGGCAGAGCACACTCTGGCTTCCTGGGAATTCCAGTACGTTCCAAGCAAACCTGGCAACTGATAGCTTCCTCAACAGCTGTTTCTCCTATTTATCTCCCCAATTCTTTTTTGTTAGTTGTCAGCTAAATTTTTACATGAGTGCAATATTCACCCTGCAGAAACACATTCATCTTAGAGGTTTTCATTTTCATTGGCAAATTATTTGCAGGAATGTTGATTGTCGTTCTCCTAAGCCTAAAGCCAAAATGCAAGGGTATGTTTTGTACAAATGTAATCAAGCAGAGCATTGTGTTATGATTAAGAGAAATTTCTAAGTAATTTCCATTTCAGTTTCTCTAAATATAAATAATTCTGATTATCCATGCTTGTATTAACCATATCCTGAAATTAATATTTGACAACTGTCAGGTAAGCAAAATGGTCAATATTTGATAAATAAATCATCTAACATTAACTTTTCCATAGCCAGCAAATTGGGATCAAGATCAATTTTATTTTAGTTTACGTTATTGAGAACACCTATGTATGGCAACGGGTGTTAACTAGACTTACGGTGTTAGTCATTTTTACAATATATACAAATATCAAATTATTATGTTGTACACCTGAAACTAATATAATGTTATGTTAATTATACCTAAAATTTTTTTTTTGGAAAGGTTAAGCTTCTTGACCCTTGTTTGAAACAATTTATTAGCCTGCCATTGTAAAACTTTCAAAATTCTTCATATGGCATACAATATTCTGGGTTACCTGGGTCTTTATTATTGCTTGTTCAATTTTAGACAACTTCTGTACCTTTCTTCCCTCTCTCTCTGCCACCAATCTCTATGTTCTAGCCACACTCAACTGCTTTTAGTTACTTAACTTTTTCTTCTCATTCCTGCCTCTGGCCTCCCCTCTTTGCTGTTCCCTCACCTGGAACCAAGGAAGATTTCTTTGAGGAAGAGGCAATTAATTTTCCCTGACCGCATGTTTCATGGTTGCCTTACGATCCTAACACTCTTGTTTCTCTTCTTATAAAGCACTTGTAACCACAGTAAACATTTATATGCAGAAGTGTTTAAAAAAAAAAAAACGACAAAGATTAATTGCTTCTTGAAGTCATGGCAGAGCCTGAGTCAGTGTTACTGTTGTGTCTTCAGGAGCAGCCCAGCATCTGGCACACATTAGATACCCAATAAATGTTTAATAAATAAGGGAAAGCATGCTTAATTTTACCTACTCTGAAATTGACAATTCATGCTTTCCTACTTCATGGCTGTACTTGAGCAAAAACGATAACCATATCATAGAAACTGATTGTTTAAGTCTGAGATGGAGCCAGTTATTTTTATAAAGGGAGAAAACAGATTTTGAACTTGAACTTCCCAGGAGCTAACTTTCTAAACTAATCTTTTCTCCCACACATACTTATGCACCACTGATGGGAGTATAATATGTAAGAAAATCTAAACAAATATAATCTTGATGAGGTAATTCCATTTTTTATTTTATAGAATCTGTTTTAGAGAAAAGAATCATAGATGCTTTTACCCTTGTCCCCATGCAGTCTATTCCCAGCAGAACAATAAGAAAAATTTTTCAAAAACCGAGATCATGTAACACTTTTGCTAATACCCCCAAATGGCTCCTAGTTCACTTAAGAGTAGAAGCCAAAGCCTTCCAACTGCCAGCAAAGTCTTGTGTAATTCATATTATTTATGCATTTTATGTCATTTTTCTTCAGAATTTACTACAATGTGACATATTTTTGTTCAGAAAAAAACAAAAGCATTATAAAAAAAGGACAGTGGCATTCAGAGAGAAGCTTTGGAAAGTTAATATACTGTTTCTTTTACTTTAAAAATCAGTTATGAAGATTACTAATTTTTCCAGATTTTGTTTTTTAATGGGGAAACACAGTCACCATTATTTAGTCACTCAATTGCTGATTAGACAGACACATACACTAGAAAAAATTTGACTTCTATGTTTCTTCTACATTTCTCTTCCTTAAAAGGTAATTAAAACTAGGTAATAACAGGAAGCATTTAAGACTTTTAGAGACCACGCACTACTAAGTACTACTCTTAGTCTGTATTCCTTTTAAAGTCATTGTGTCCTCCCACGTTTGGCTCAATTTCAGCTGCTTATCAATAGTGTGGCAAGCCCATTTCCCACATCAGGGCAAGTTAAATACAGAGAAGCTGGAAGACCTTATTTCAAACCTACTCCTTTTCCTGTAGTATATAGCTCCTCATCTTCCAGGTGAGTTCTCACTGTTCCCAGCACCATGCCTGGGAGACCCCTTGTGTCCTCTCATCTGGGTGCTTTCAGTTATAGTCTTCTTGCTCGTTTGTTCATTCTCCGTAAGAGTGACTTCCTTACCTAAAAACAGTTAACAGCTCTCTACTGCTCAGCCAAGAAAGTTCAAGCCCATTTCAGTCTAGATCCAGCCTCCCCTTCCATCACTTCCTCCATGTACCTTATTTTTTGACTTCACTCGTTTCTTTGCACACCATGTACTTTTGTGCCAAAACTCTTCTGCATGTGCTACCCTCTTGGCCTGGAAATTCTTCCCCAGTTTTCCATGTGAACAGTTTCTTTTCACTTTTGGGCTCAACTCACTGCTTTTTATAGTAAAAACTTCCCAGTCTTCTTTAGGCACCAATCTATTCCTCTATTGCATCCTTTAACACTTTGCATATCTCTGTATGGCCACTAGTACACTGTATTCTAATTATTTATATTTCTGTTGCCCTTAGTGACTGGTGCATTCCACTAGAGCACTGCTCCCATTGGTTATCTTATACTCTTGCTCTTTAGAAGTAATAAAAGATAAAAAAAAAAATCCCTGTTAATAGGATAATCATAAACAGAACAGTTCTAGTAAAAAGCTATTTTATTGAGTATTGTTAGTATACAGCTTGCTGTTTTGATGAAGAAGAGAATGACTGTTACAACTGAAATGCCGCCTTCGCCACTACCACCACCATCTTTATCACCTCCGTCATTATCACCTCCACTATCACCGCCTCCTCCACCATCTCTACTGTCATGACCTCCACCACCTCCACCTTTCCTACCTCCACCACTTCATTCACTTTTAGTATTTCCACCAAGTCTACCATTATTATCATTTCCACCTGTTACTTACTAAACACTGTGAAGTACCAGACACTGGGTTAACTTTTATATGCATTTTATCTCCACAATCTGAATAGAGCAGAGTGCTATGGTTTGAATGTTTGTGTTCTCCCAAAACTCACATGTTGGAACCCTAATGCTCAAAGTGATAGCCTTAGGAAGTGGGGCCTTTAGGAGGTGATTAGGTTATGAAGTTGGAGTCCTGATGAATGGGATTAATGCCCTAATTAAAGAAGCCCCAGATAGCTCTGTTACTCCTTCTGCCTTGTGAAGTTACATGTGAGGCCATATATAAACCAAGAAGCAGGGCCTCACCAGAAATAGACCATGTGGGCACTCTGATCTCTGATCTCCAGCCTCTGGAACTGTGAGAAATAAATTTCTGTCGTTCATAGGCAAGTCTGTGGTATTTTGTTATAGCAGGCTAGAAGGACTAAGACAATGAGAAAACAATGAGATATTAAGTAACAGCCTGTGATTATATAGCACCAGGTGGAAGAGTTTAGGTTATAACGTGGTGCTCTATGACATCAGAGTCTGAGTTCTTTATTTCCAGGCAAAATGTCTCCTCTTTTCTAAATTCCTTAGGCATGGAGGCCACACATATTAATTACTTTTCAGTTCTTCTTTCAGTGCCTTTCACAGGGTGAGAATACAATAAATGTTAAAATTTGATACTGGATGCAAAAGTCGGTAGCCTACTTAACATACAGCTTGCTTGCTGAACATGTGTTTTAATTAAAAAGGCACATCATATAATGAGTAATTGGTTTTAATATTCCTTATAAAGTCTCCTTTTCAAAAACAGTAACTTGGCTTTTAATCTATTTTGCTCCTCATATTAAATTTAATATATTTTATTTTTGGTTTTAGATAGTAAGGCAAGGGAAAGGGTAATCTCAATTACCATAGAAGATATTATGTCTATGTCTAAAAATGTGATTACAGAAGAAGACTGTAAGGGGATGATCAAGAGTAAGGAAGGAGTTGAGGGAAAATAATAGTCCTTTATATGTTACTTAAGTTGGACAAATGGAGTCTTACATGCTTTCGTTTTCACTTGGAACACTAGTGAGAGAATCTGTTGCAAAGAACAATTATATCACTTGTTTTTGCTTGACTTTCCAGGCTGCAAGCCATGAACAGATAAAATTTGACACTAGAAAAGCAAATTTATAGAGGCTTGGTCATAATACTAGCATTCCAATGGAAACTTGGGGCTTATAAATCAGATCTTCTTTGTCACTAATGAGATACTTCCATTTACCTCACAATTTCTTATTTCTTTTATTCTGATCATCTTTGCATACTTGCATCCCTTCCAGCTGCCTCACCCATGCTGCCCATTTCCACCTCCCTGGGACCCACTCCACCATGTTTCCCATTATGCACTATGTAGTGGTGTGCTGGAAAATGTTTAACGATAGACTCTTGGAATGATGGCAGAGGGGACCTCTGCTCTGTAACATTTGCCATTCCATGGTGTAAACTCTGCCACATGACTGTTTGGAAGCTACCAACTTAACATCAACCAGTTGATAATATTTTTGAAAATTTCACAATTGGCTCTCCTGAGGCAGGCTCCAGTGCATTGTGGGTCCTACAGGAACCCTTCGTAGTGCGACTCTTTCCTTCCATACCTCTGCCTTAAGGAAACGGGCTTTTCCTTGATAATCACATTGCTCTCAAGCCTTGACGTTTTGAGGCCGATTTTCCTCACAGGTCAACATACATAGAAAAATATCATAACTAATTAATTAGAAAAGGAATCGCATTTTCATGATTTAAACTTCACAATTCAGCAGGGTAGACAGTGAAAAGTCTCTTTCATTCCTGTGTCCACTTATATAATTTTCTGTCTATGTCTACTAGCTTCCAGGATACTCCTCATCTTCTGTAATGACTTTAGCCCCAGTTTCATCGACCTTTCCATCCCATCCTCTAACATTTCAACATTCATGTTTATGACCTCATGAAATTTCCTCAACTTTAGTGATCTTTATCTCTATTCCAGTCCTTCAACCACCAGACTAGTCACATACCTTGGAGATCAGTATTTCTCAAAAACAGCTCCACCTCTAAGTGTTTGAAGAGTAAAAGTGCTCCTCTGACCTCAATCCCTTTATCTTACACCTCAATCACATCTTCTGTGGACTGACTCTCCCCTAGAGCCATTGGTGAACTTTAGCATGTCTCCATGCCTCTATTTCACCCCAGTGAGTCAGCGATCTATGGGTTCATGTGTTGCCCTACCTAACCTGGATCCTAATTCAACAAGAGAATTTTCTGTCCTTTTGCCCAACTACCACTTATATCTATTCTAATATTACTCATCACTATACATTCCTGGGGGTAGTTATGAGGATATTTCTGTGCTTAAAAATCTCCAGCGTCTTCCCAGGGATTCAGTCCAGAATTCTCAGCTAAATAGCAGACATGATCTGGGGAGGTCCATGTTTCCAGTGTATCTATAACTATCCACTTTATGGATCCAGTGGTTCAGTCCAACTGAGCTACCTGCTCTTGTTTGAACATACTCGGCTTTCCAGGTCCAAGCCATTTGCTTGATTCTTTCTTCTGCTTAATCTGTTTATGGGTTTATCTCCATATCTCTCCTGATTGAAGACTCATTGATTCTTTAAGGCCTAGCTCAAATGATACTTCCTCACCGAGCCTTCTCTCATTTTCCCCTTTTCTCTTATAAATTCCAAGTCCTTCTTTAAACCTCCTTTATAAAACAAAGCACATCATATTTAATATAGTTATTTTTATGTCTCATCTTCCTAATAAACTGAACTTGAGGACTCTTGCATTTATCCTGGTAGTCCCTACAACATCAAATAATTGCTTTATAAGTTGGGATAGAATACATTGAAATTCCTTTCCTAATAAGAACTAACAAGAATATGAAATCAAAGCAGGGAAGAATCAACATTACAATGTTCTCATAGGTTACTATATCACTCAGCTTTATTCTCAAGTATTCAGGAAGATATAAAATAAGATTTTTCCTCCTCCATTATCTTAGAAACTGTTCTTTTCTACTTAAATATAGAATAAACTCCAGCAAAGAAAAATGCAAGTGCTTATTTCTGTTATACATCACAATGTGTAGGATATTTATATGGCAAATGTATGTGTGGGATGTGTCCTGCATTTCTGTATGTTGGGGGCAATCTTCAGCTCACAGAGGATAGTCAATGAACAAGAACAGCTGTACCTGTCACTGGTGGTCCAGGCTTAAGTGGTGACTATTCTTGATCAAAAGGCCCCCATGTCTTTGTCACACATGTTTTTCTCATTTTCTCCCTAGTGGATTTTTACTTTTTCACAGAAGCTCTGTTGACCTCCATTCTCCAACAATTATTCCTTAATTCTGTACTAGTTGACTTTCCCAACATAAAAAAGAGTGCTGTCTCTGTAATTATAAAAGTATTGTGACAACGTTATCATTCCTTTTATTGTGAGAATTAATATCAACTTTTATTTCCAGAAAAATGAGCTCTGAATTGAGGCACTTGATACCTAGAGTCTCATGGGAAACTAAGTACAAATCACAGGGAAAGAGCATGTTATTACCATCTACAGTTTTTAATCATTCCCCACAGCTCAGTAACCCCTGTGCTTAGTCCCTTATTGATCCCTATATGCACATGCGCAGCAGACATTATGGGGAGACTATAGACGGCTGCTGAGTGCTCTGTCTCTTCGGCTCTTTAAGAAGGCCAACAGGGAATGAGGTTTTCTAATTATTAGGTTGTGGAGCTATTTTCCAAAAGAATAGTATAAAGCATGAATTATTTCCCAAAAGAATAGCTCAGCAGTTCCTCACAAGAGGTCTCGGTTGAGGTGGTAGAATTTTTGTGGCTTTCATATCTCTAGTTGATGGTGAATATTCATGTTCTCTGGTAGTCAGGCCAGTGGTATGACTGGTCAGACTGGCTGGAGAGCCCAGATTTGTTATCTCTATGTGATCCTGAAAGCAGAACGGGAGCGAAATCAACCCAAAACCTCACTCCAAATTGCTTAGGATTAAATGAAGGAAATGAAAAAAGACCATCTATGAATTCTGCCTCAGGGCCTATTCAGGATCTACGAATGGGTGGGAACCTAGAAAGAATGGCAGTGACATCCATAGGCTTGAGGGCAGGAGAAAGTGGTACACATTGGTACAGTGATTAATCATAAAGTCTAAATTTTTGGAGAAAGTCCCAATTTTAAACATTCTATTCTGTTGTCAAATATGTTCTGTTCCTTCATCCTTAAAGCTTAGTCACTGAAAATTTAGGGAGAAAAACATTGTTTTAATCATGGTAGTATCTCCACAAACAAATGCTATCATTCACATTATGGCCTTATGCTACCAGTTTAGTTTCTCTAATTGTACTGAAAGATGAGCACAGCAAGCTAAAAAGGCCTACTCTAAAAGGGATGAGACCGAGTCTGGAATCATAGCTGATCTGGGA
Source organism: Eonycteris spelaea (assembly GCA_003508835.1). Classification (NCBI taxonomy): domain Eukaryota; kingdom Metazoa; phylum Chordata; class Mammalia; order Chiroptera; family Pteropodidae; genus Eonycteris; species Eonycteris spelaea. The sequence continues at coordinate 1,558,805 of PUFA01000127.1, read as the reverse complement.
GACTTGAACAAGTATGGGATTGGCTGTCTTGGTGAAAGTAGAGAGGTTGATTTCAGCTCAGCACAAATACCTTCAACATAAAACGGAGGCTAAGGATTCAATTCAACTGCTGTTTCCAGCACTGGAATAGGGGCTATGAACTGGCATTATTCTAGAAAAATTTCAAGAGGTTTAAATGGACTTGAAAACAGCACTATTCTCTCATTTTTTTTCAGTTGGTTTTTTAGGGTTGGGTGATGTCTTGGAGGAATTAATCAAAAGACATTTCTCACATTGATTTGTGACCAGGAATATCTACAGAAGAAAATTTTTCTTGTCAGAATCTTCAGGGATAAAACTATGCTTCCTGCTCCAGAGACTGACGCATATTCACTGTGTGATGATTATAAAAATGTGAGGTATTTTTAAAATTCAAAGACTTTTTTTTTAATAACCATCTTCTTCATAGAACTCTGATTTCTAGTTAACTTATATGATAGATGATAATGATGAAATCAAATGCTTATTTGTCTCTTCTAAGAATGTCATATAAAGTGTTTATATAAATTGATACTGCTGGATAAATTGCAGATTCTTTATGCTTGGGTACATATTTATTTCATTTTCTTCTAAAAAAATCAGTATGTTATTACTAGGAGACTATGATATTTTAGGAAAAGCTCTAGATAAAGTCCAATTTTTTAGGTATATAATATAGAAGATAAATGAAAAAAAGAAGTTGAACCCAATCCTCTGTTAAGATTCTAATTTTTCTAAAGATACTATTAATTTATGAGTCGGAAGGCCTGGACGTGAGCCCTGATTCTTCTCTAAGAAGGTGTTTGACAACTGTTAAGTTATTGTGATCTATAGTTAATCTGTAATGAGACAGATACTCCAGATGAACTCAAAGTCCCTTTCAGCTGTAGAATTCTGATTTTAACTTTGAGGACTAGTGTAATGTGTAGACTTTCACTGGGTTCCAGGAAAGGCCCCCATAATATGGAACTCCTAGGTACTATCTGCATTATTCATTTTCATGGTTTAATTGGAAACTAGTGTCCAAAGCTTTACAAAAAAAAATATGCATTAAGTGTATATTTATTATTGAGTGTTTTAACTGATAAAATATGGAGAAGATGCTGATGCCAGCTGAAATCAAGCGATAAAAGGCCAAATAAGTAAAAACATCAAGAGATCAGTTTAGTTTCTCTTTGTAATAAAAAACCCACAATAAAAATAACAACAATATATAAGCAAGAACTATTCTGATATAACCCTATAAAAAGAAATAGCTTTATTGAAACCTAGCCTAAGGTTTTATGGAGAAAAGATTAGCTTGGAAAGCCTCCACATCTGTTAAGAGAGAAACTCCCCCCCCCCCCATCTCTATTTAGGATGATAAATGATGCATTTCAGTTCTAGAGGCCTGACTAAAAACCAGGGATAAAATAACAGTGCATAGTGGCTAGAAATAAACATAATTGCAGCTTTCTCCATATGAAGAATTTCCCCAATAATGAAGATCAGACAAAAGTTTATCATCACAGAGAGGAAATGAGGCAATAAGCAAATAATTAAAGAGTATTAAATCATCTCAGAGAATACTTGTAAGACTATAAAAGGCAAACACTGTTAGCCACATTTTTGATAAGAAATGGTGGTAAGTAAAAAAAATGAAAGAAATAAAATTAACATTTGGAAAGGATTATGGTATTGTGGTCTCTTATGAGGTGTATGTTTTTTGGCAAATTATTTATTCTCCAAAATTCTTAATTTTTTTCTCTGTAAAATGGAGCACGTAGTATTGCATTCACTGATATGACACATAAATTAAATAAGGTCACAAACATAAAGCATATAGGGAAGTTTCTGAAATATAAAAGGAGTCAATAATTGGTGCCTATTACTATTTAAGAATATAAATAAGGTGATGTTTGACCCAGCTGGTCAAATAACTGTGTTTTTCATTGATATGAAAGATGTTCTTCAAGAGAGGTGACAACTCATTACAATATACATAAACAATATGATTGAGTATGATGTTTCTATTTAAGCTATAATTTTCTTGAAAGTTGGAAATCCTCCTTTCATTGCGTGAATCATTTATACCATGAAAAGTAACTCACCCAAGATTCTATGATACACTAGAGTAATTAATCATCTGTGAGAAGCCGAAGAAGGCCTGGGACAACCCCCTCAGGGTAGTTGGGGGCTTTATCTGAAAGATACTAGGCAGAGCCTGGGGAGAGAGTCTGTCTCTTCAGAAAAATTGCTGAGATTCTCATGGAGCCTGTGCTGGTGGTGGTGGTGGGTGGGGGGAGGTACAAAAAAACAAAACAAAACAAAAAACTCCAGAGACAATTTTTCTAGAAAATCACCATTTCTGATACAACCAATCACTAAAACCACACCAATACGTACAAGGTCATCATTAGCTGGCAACACTGCAACCAAAATTGTAAGAGAAGGCAACACAGTCTGCCAACTACTCTGATAAAGTCAAATGAGAATTCGCATGCAGTGAAAAATGTCTAAGGACTATTTAAATGAGAAAGCTGTAAGCACAGAGTATTCCTGTATTGGGTTTTTCTTTCGGTTGCCATAGTTTAACATTTGACATTACTTTAAAAGCACTATTTTTCATCCCTAAACATTAGAAATAAAAATCTCAAGCATTGCCAAGAAACCTGCATAACTTGGTAAATAATAGCTGCATCTTCCTCGCTCCTCGATGCAGTTAAACTTGACAAATAGGTTCTTTTGTGAAGAAGTGTATTTAGGCATGACATATTATTAGCGACTGAGAAAGGAACATGAAAAAGAACAAGGTGTATTTCTCTAGTACTCAGTGTCTCCTGGTATAAATCCAAAGTGCTATCCTTTAGATCCTCATAATAAGAAAAACATAAACCAAGAAACCAGGAAGGTCTTTTGATTATACACAATAATTGCTATTCAAACCCCTGCCTTTATGGAATGGTGTAGTAGTAGCCAAGCTCAACAAGGCAATGCTGTGTGAGGCTGTTTGTGAAACCTGACCTTTATGGTCAAGTGTGATATGTGATAGGAACCCCTAACAGCAGTAAGGAAAAATGGAGGGATTGTTTACACAACTGTTGTTTTGAGAACTATAGCAAAGCATACTGTGCACAGTATTAGTAGCATTATTTAAAGACTATATTCTTTATGATAGTGATAAATGTCGCATATTTGTATTCAGTGTAATATAACACAGGGCAAATGCAGTGCTCCCTTATATTAATGCTGCGGATAGCAATGGAGGTTTTATATAAAAGTGTTTCTTCCTTGTGATTTTTTGTTGTTGTTGTTCTAGTGGTCTTCACCATGGAAACAGATTTCAAGAGCCCCAGGAAGAGGAGAGTTCTAGCCTAGACAAAAGAAATCATTGGTCAGGTTCTAAATAACCTTTTAAAATCTATAAAGTAGGGTGCACAACATCTTCCCTATAAGCACGAGCAAGAAACCCATGGGATTCCTCTCATGAAACAGGTGTTGGAAGCACTGTGGTAGGCAGAATAGTGAATGGCTTCCCCAGAGATGTCCAGGTCCTTATTCCTGGGACCTATAAATGTTATCTTATCTGGCAAGAGGGACTTTGCAGTAGTGATTAAGCATCCTGCTATGGGGAGATAATTCTGGATTATCTAGGTGGGTCCAAGGTAATCTTAAGGGTCCTTATAAGTGACAAAAGGAGGCAGGAGAGTGATGCAAAGTGGGAAACACTTGACAAGCCATCGCTGGCTTTGAAGATAGATGAAGGAAGGGACCATCAGCCAAGCAATGTGGGCAGCTTCTAAGAGCTGAGAAAGGCAAGAAAACGGATTCTTCCCTATGTCCTCTAGAAGGAATGTGATTGTCCTGCCTACATTGTGATTGCAGCCCAGTGAGACCTATTTTATAATTCTAACCTCCCAGAACTCTAAAATAGTAAATTTGTGTTATTTTAAGTCATCAAATTTGTGATAATTTATTACAAATTTGTGAAAAATTTATAAATTATTTGTGACATTTATTGCAGCAATAGGAAACTGCTACAGCACCCTTCATCAAATCTTTGTATTCAGTGCACTTGCATGTGCTTCACCTGACAGGTGCTCAATTGGGAGGATTTTCTGATTATATTGTCTAATTTTCACTGAATTAACTTTCATAAAATGGAAAGATGTTTTTAAAAATTAGAGGATAATACCAATAATGTGAGCATTCACAAACAACATAATAGAAAAGTTAACTTGCTTTGCTATAGCCCTTCCTTAATCACTTTATAGCTTAAAAATGATGATGGTCTTATCAGATTTGATACGAAATTGGCCCCCAATTTAGAATTATCAAGAATTATGAAAAACATTTACTCTTAAAAATGAGGAACCAAGCTCTAAATAGATCAAGCTTTGAGAATATTAACTAATTATATAAAGTTACCACAATAGAAAAGTGCTTTTAGAAATACTGAAAATGGTGCAGGTTGTTGTTAGGAATAAAAAAATAATGAATTGTAGAAAATATTTTCATAGAAAAAACTTGGGACTCTGCCAAAAAATGTCCCTAAAATACACAAAACAAATGTTGTGCTAAGAAGTGAAGTATGTATGGTGATTACAAAAATGACCAAAGAAAACAAATGACCAACTTATACTATTCAAAGAGAAATTCTGAATGAAAAACAACTCCTAATAATGAGCGTAATTACCCCAAACTCCAAGACTGATTTAAAATTTAGTCATAATGTAAGACAGAATTATTTTCCATCCAAAATGTATGTGGTTAGTGGTTACTACTTTAGATTTTTTGGTTCATGTGAAAGAATTTGTGTGACTCAAAATCTGACAGAGGCACAAGATGCAAGATAGAAGAAATCCAACACAGTAGAGGGAAGCAAAGAGAGATTATTCTTGGAAATGGAATAGATGTAACCTTTGGAACATCTTGGTGACCTTAGAGGAAAGATCAATGTAATTCTGAAAAGTTCTAAACAAAAAGAAAAATGTGAAATACTTCATGTAAGGCTAATACAATATCTTAAAACAAACTTTAGAATATTACAGTTGATAACATTTGTTTTCTCCCATTAGTTAAGATATTGTATTTTAGCTATGTAAAAAAAAAATAGACTAAACAAAATAAAATAAGGAACAAAACTTTGTCCTACTTAAAGATGACAAAGAGGCTAAGAGGGTAAGGAATGGGTTAACGGTTAGACTGGGATGGTTTGAAAACATCTGGCAGTGTCTGCACTCTCTGCTCCCTCCCCTGTGGATTCTTTACATGTTTGTTGTCAATATGCCAATATGCGAGACTATGGCCTCTTTCATCCAGCCTCCTTTCTGGTCTCCAGAACCCTCTAAGGCCCTTTACTATTGACTCCACTGCAGACAAATATTTATGAGAAACAGATTTTATAATGGAAGTAGTGCAATTAGAACTTTGGAGTTAGCCTAGAGTATCTTTAGCAGGCCCCCATTTTGCCCCTGGTTTCATGTGTTCCCTGACACACACACACACACACACACACACACACACACACACACGTACACACACATATTTGTGTATATATATATGCACATGCATATATCTATATCTATATCTCTCCATCTCTATCTCTGGTTATGTCTACATATATCTAATCTATATATGCACTTATATCTGTCTCTCTAGAAAGATTTTTAAGGTCCTATTCTTGTGTTTTGTTTCCTCTTTGCACATATTTTTGCAGGTAGCTCTGAACAAATGCTTACTAAATTTAAAAAGAATCTTTGAAGAAGATTCTTCATATTATTATGATTTGCAAAGCAGGATCAGTGGTTTCTGGCAGAATTTAAGTTAATTTATTCCTCTGGTCATGTTAAATGCTCCAAACTGCTCTCAAAACTCAGACTATAATTGATATACTCAAATAACAAACCTTTTCATCACCTAGATCAACAAAGTTAGAAACCCAGCTGTTCAACAGGCTCTATTCTCCATTTGACCTTTAACGAATTTCAGAAATGTAATTTTAGATTTCCCATCAGCCAGGGTCAGGTTGCCCTCATTTTGGTGATACTCTAAATGTCTGAAAAATACTCTCTGTCCTTGTATATATTAGATAACATGTGCTATGTATCCTTTTTTAGTGGATCTATCATTTTCCTCCTCTAAATATAATCACAATGAAAAGAAGTAATTAACCATTTGAATGGGAAGCTGATACATATTGGGAACTGCTACCCACCTCAGCAAACCAAAACACAGGTGATGGATATAAAGGTTTATTTTCCTGTGTCTAGGATTTGGACCCACACAAATACACTCAAGTCAACATGGCATAGTTGTTGTTTGAATTTTCTAAGTGTAAGCCTTGGCAGACCAGTCCTCAGAGATATAAAAATAGATTTTGAGGGGAAAAAAAAGATTTTGCAGTTAAAGCAATTTGTAAAATTTTGGGTCAATTAGAATTAAAGAGGTTGCTTTACCATGGGATACTAAGAGTCCTGAATATGGTCACAAGGCTGACCATATAGGTTTATAATATGAGAGATATACTCAGATATATCTCAATAAGTGATATGTGTGTGTGTATTTGTTGTTGTTGTTGTTGTTTTTAAATTTTTTTCTAGAACACCTTATGAAATCCTGGAATACAGTTTGAGAAATGCTGACAATTCTCCCCTGCCTCCATTCCGGTTTCTGGTGAAATTCTTAAACATTGTTAAGAATTCCTAAATGCTAGGATTATTAGTGATTTCCTGAGGACTGGGCGAGATTTGGGAGGGCAATACCAAGAAAGAAGATTTTACTTGGTCTAGGTTTAGCTCTTGGAAAACCCTTTGGAATTCCAAAATAACCTGGGCCCTTTGGCTCTGAAGGACCGTGGTCTGTGAGCAGCCTGGACTGGCCTGCAAGTCTCAGGGTCTTTGATGGTATGTTATGGGATGAAGTGATCAAAGTGCTCAGAGAAAGTGCAGGCTGATAAAAGCATATTAGAGAAGAAGGACATTTTCAGAAGAAATGAGGAAAGGAAGTAATTGATCTTTTGGTTTCTTCATTCTTCCTCAAGTATTTCTTTTTGTGGGAATTTTCTTAGAATGTTTTATTCTTTTTTAGTTTTCATATTTTTTCTCTTCAAGGTTTCTAATTTATTAGGTTTCTTCATCACCTATAACAGAATTAGGCTTTACATCTCATGCCGTCATTCACTGAGACCAAGACTTACGGTTCAGACTACTCGGGGTGGCTGGCAACTAATAATGTGAGGAAGAAGCAAATATAACTTAGGAAAATAACATCGGCATGCTACACAAAACAGAATTTGGTGTAGATCAAAGGCACACACGGTTTAGTAGGAAACCACAAAAATACCCGCATAAAGACCATTCCTGATAAAAGAAGCTTCCTACTGTACTTGGGCCAGATGATTTCCATGGTTAATAGAATCATTTGAGAAAACATGAGTTGGATGAATGAAGATTACTCAGAAAGGTTAAATTAACATGAGTATGGCTTTGAACAGTAAAGAAATAAACACTGGCCTAAATAATTTCATAATCCCACCATACAATAATGTTTTTAAAAAAGGTTGAGGAATTTAATATTTCACATAAAGAAAAATAAGGAGAAAATCCTGAAGATGACATAATGGTGGTTCATATTTTTCTCTATATTTACTCATTGATTTTTTTGTTGTTGTTCATCTTAATCTATAAGGAGTTCTCCTTAGGAGTGTACTGAGAGATTTACTAATAATATAACATCATCAAAACAATATCAAGGGGAAACAATTTCCTGCTGCTCGTAGGTTGCCTCTGCTAATGTAATTTAGCTCAAGATCAAAGGTCAAGCACCTCCTACCAGAGGAGAGAAGTAGTCATTTCTATTATGTATATTTTTTTGGAGTGTTTTTTATTGATAATGCAAAATTAAATGGACCCCTCACCCCCTTAAAATGAACAATTGTGTATGGACATCCAAAGCACATTATGAGAGTCAATTATAAAGTTCCTGTGGTCTCCAGAGTTCAAATGCAATTTGATCACTTTAATTAGCAGTTTATTCCTTTACCAGGCATCAGAGTATCTTGTGACAGTGTACGCTGTGGCCTACTCTCACTCCCAATTTACAGTGGATTAGAGAGGCATTAGCCCTCCAAATTTGCTCAATACCTTTCCCCACTTATTTACATTGGTGGTGGTTCAGACCCTGGGAAGGCAACTTCGTTTCTACAAGTGAGGGCCAGATGATCAAGGTGGGCTGAGATCTGCACATGGCAGCCGTTTGCTAACTACCCAGCACTAAAGCTTCGAGGCACTCTCCTGTTACTGAGTGCTATTACACTGGTAGGGAGATGAACATTAGCTCTGAATTATTGTCAACAACCAACCTTCTTTATTAACTTTTCTCCTCCGTTAGGAAATCAAGAAGCTGCATCCCTGGAAATTCAGCCTGATTCTCTAGGGCTCCAGAACTAGCACACGAGGCAGGTCTGCTGCCGAGGCGGGGCTAGGGTTACTACTTCTGGACTTCCTCATGTTCATGACAGCCAGGCGGCAGCACGGCCATCACGAAGCCAGCACCTCACACCACTATTAAAGGTCTTCGACTCTTTGCTTAAGGCGTTCTGGGTTTCTCAATATAAAAGCCATTATATTTCTCTGCATTGCTCATCTCAAAGAGCAAACACAAGGTAAACTATATTTTCTAACACTTGATTTTCCCTTTCTTACCTATATTAATCTGCATGTTGAAGAAATGCAAAAAGTTTAATTATACTGCGCACGGGCAGAAACTTGTCAGAAAACCTATTTTAACAGGAAGGCAATCACTGCATAGATGTATGCCAGTCAGCTTCTTGCCAAATCTAATTAGATCGAGAAAAGGGAAAGTCAGGTATTCAGGGTATCTGACTCAGCACAACTCGGTATATGATTATACTCAGGGCCATGAATTCTCTGTGATTTCACAGCCAAAGTCAGAGTGTCCCAATCCATTTAAAACGAAAGTATTTTCCTCCACTGAAAATTTATTTATTGAAAAGAACAAAAGGGAAAACATGTTGGGTGAGGAGGCTGCTAGGGGGCGCATTTCATCCTCACATCTCTACTGCTCAGCGGTCAGTGCTGGTGCTGCCTGCCTCAGCTGCTGAGGTAAGCTGATGATGGCTTTTTAGAAGTACAAACAGTTTGATCTTATCAGACCAGCAAAACGCCATGTGAAGCAGGGAGAAATATCTGACTTGGCCTCATGGCTCTCCAGGATGAAAGCATTCTTTGTTCTGTAACGACATGTGTGGTTAATGGTGAGAAGGCAGGGCAGGGTCCCTGAGTTGGGGCCTTCTGAAGCAATTGTGCCCTCCCATAAATCAGTGAGGACTCTGATTTCTATAGTACATACACATCATAATAAGGAATTGAGAGAACGACAATGCTGCAAAGTAAAGACGAACAACAACAAAAAAGCGGGTAAGATAGACAGAGTTCTAAACATACTATGTGATAAATTCTGTGCCAGCTTGTTGAGCAGCAGACACATAGGGAAGGTTATTGGAGCATGGTGGTTGGCCGCATAGGCCAGGAGTAGGGAAGGGGCTGGTACGGAGAAGTTCTGGGGTGCTGAGTCCAAGGGGTGGTTTAGACTTTGGGTGATGAAGAAGATTCCATCTGAAGCTGTGTTGGTATATTTTGGATCCAGAGCAGAGAGGGATTTTGTTTGTTTGTTTGTTTTGTTTTGTCTTTTTTTGATAAATGTTTAATCTAAGACCTGACAGGTGGACATAGAGAGAGATAATGCATTATGATTTCAAGAATCATAGAAGAGTTGTGGGATGGGCTGCGTTGAGACACAGACACAGAGAGCTTCTGCAAGTGACATTAAAGAATGTAAATTTGTGTTAAGATGCCAGGGCAAAAATGTTGAGAGGCATACATTTATGTTATTCTTTACAGATGAATATCCTGTGACTGCCTTAAATCTTAAAGTAGCAGGGGTGCACAACTGTGAACATTTCATTGGTGTGGACAGGGTTGGGAAAGCTTATCCCAGAAGTCAAAACCAGGGGGGCACATGTTGTCACCCTCGTTACATTTTCTGTGAGATGACAACAGGAAAGTCCCCAAGAGGCAGAGCAGACCCCTAAGGTAGAATCTGGCAGGCGATGGCCCTATGCAGAGCTGCTGCAGAGATGCTGGCCCTCTTCCTGAACTCTTTTGGATGTGAGAACCAGTGGGATGAGGCAGCCCGCATAGGATCCTATATGCACCTTCCTAGAGGCAATTGGTCTCAACAAGGTAGCTGGAGTCAGAGCAAATCATGTAGCTGGAAGAATTTAAGTAAAGTCCCATGGGTAACCAGAAGGCTCAGACATGGAAGGAAACACCTGCTAGATTAGGAACAGGGAATAACTGAAAAGTCAGAGAAGCCTGTTGGTAGGGCTCCTGCCACTGGAGTTGAGAGGAAGGACAGGCAAGAGAAAGGTAGGCTCTCCCTCCTGCAGCTACTCAGGCACCAGGCAGCTCACACAGGCAGCAACAAGCAACAGGGTAAGAAGGCAGAGGATAAGAATCCGAGTCGTAGAAAAGAGTACAAGACAGGAATTTGGTCTTAGAAATAGACAGGAAATGTACTCGCTAGGAAAGAGTGGGGCCAGTCATTTGGCAGGATCGACCCAGAGCTCATGAAGGTGTGCAGCCTGATGGTGCTAGCTGGTAACAAGTCCATTCAGGGTAGAGAAGGATTAGGAAAAGGATGGGGATCCATGCACATTATAGAAATCCGTGATTCCAGATTTCAGAATCTTTGGTGTGAAGGCTATGGCTCAGGATTGCCAGAATCGGTTGGTCTCTGGGATGGAAGTTTGCAGCTGTCCTGACAAGGAATCAAAAGAACTCCCTGTCAGCAAGAGACCAATTCCTGTGCTTGGAGTTTTATCACATTTACTTCAAATGCTATCAGGCAGCTGTATGCTTATAGGTTGGGGAACTGACAAGAAGGGCAGAAAACATGAGAACTATTATAAAGGACAAATAAATGGGACTGGTAGTGAACTAGATGTAGAGAGAAAACAGAGGAGAGAGTTTACCAGAATCACTTTAAGTGTGAGATGATCGTCATCCTGATCTCTGATGAAGTGGAAATGTGAAGTGAGAAGGGCATGTGTTCAGAGAGTGAATGGCTGGTTTTCATTTGCCTTCTTTTAGAAGGTGGAGGGATGCTCAAAAGTTCATTAGATATGGATGAATTCCCAATTTTTTTGAAATGTTTTTAGTTGCAACAACTTCATTGAATGCATTTCAGCTGGTTTTCATTCTGTCCCCTGAGAATATACCTCAGCAACCGCCAGAGGGAGACTTCACCCATTAGTTTTTAAGGGGAAATGAAAGAGAGAGAGAGAGAGAGAGAGAGAGAGAGAGAGAGAGAGAAGAGAGAGAGTTCCCTTGGGGGTCAATGTGCCCTACATTGCACAAATTCCTCCCAAGTTTGTCTTCGCATGCTGAGCCTCTAATCTTGACAGTTTCCAGAGCAGCAGGCATGGCTATATCTGAGTAATTACACCACTGGGAACATTAAGACTGCTTTGTAAAATCATAAGTACCCCGGAACAGATGCCTTAAAAAAACGTAAAAAAAGACTGTGGTGACAGCAGTTAGGATTATGGAAGCTGAGTCACCTCGCTGCATTTCTCCACTTCACGTTGGTGAGGAGGAAGCTCTGCAGAGCCCTCGGAGAGGGCTGTGTGCGGCACGCGTGAGGAGGCCGAGGTTGGCAAGACTGGCTTAGCACCGAGACCAGGCTCCCTTTGCTGGGGAGGAGAAATTCTGTTTCCCACACTAAAGAAAACAATTAAATTTCATGATTAAGGGAGAAATGGCCATTTTGAGGGTCCATGCTATATTTTCCTTCAAATCTTCTCCAAACAATTTTGAATTAAAGCCTCTGTAGACAGTGGATCACACCCTCTGCTTCCTAGCTCTCTGACTCCGTAGCTGTTGTGTCAGGTATCTTGCCTGCTGGGAAAATACTTTCAATGTGGGCTTTATCTGCTCATTACTGAGCTGATGTCATGGAGACCAGCTGGAATGCATGCAATTAGAGGAAGAAAGAACACCTCTAGGATATTAATATTAATATTTACTATTTGTTGATATTTTTGATAGGAGTCTTGTGTAAAGAGAAAAGACATGACTGCAGGAGAAGGAGAACAAGGGGAAAATCAGCATTTATGACACTATATTTTGGGGTTCTAGAATTAGGTAATAAAGGGAAAATGTGTTGATCTTTAAGGAATTATTTCTGTAGCTCGGTTAACAAAACAGAATGAGACTAAGTTTAATAGAAATAAGAAATTCAGTTTTTTTATTACAGAGAAATGCAGATAAATTGGTAGAGTTATTTTAAATTTTTGAGCCAAACAGATTTTGTTGGTGTGATGATTTCAGCAAACCATCTGCAAGGCTATCTGAAAGGAATCTAAAATAAATGAAGTAGTTATTTCAGTTTATTTTCTGGAAAGAAACATTTAAAACTTTTTAGACTACTTCTTTGGAAACTTAAGGAGTGGGGAAATGCAGTTTCATTTTACCCTGTATACTTCCTGGTTAACCAGTATTGTACTTGTATACTATTGTAGCTGGAATGAGTTATATGTGTTTACCTCTTACATGTATCACACTTCAGCAGTCACAGAATATTCTCTACAAGAGGCGGCTCTGCCTGAACTGTCAGCAAAGCAGCATTAGGATCCAGCTTAAACCAGGGCCCTGGACTTAAATACAATTCCAGGCTCAAAATGAAATTTCAATAGAGTGACCATATATCTCAGCATAATTATTAATGGTGCCTTTTTCAGTGACCTAGTTTGGATGATAAATTAAATGGCCACCCTGCATTTAATACCAGTCCCTGAGTACATAGGATGATGAGCACAGATGGGGTGTTTCATCTTCATGCTCAGGAACAGCACTGATCATTCAATGGGCATAGGCTGCATCACTTCCCTTTATCTTCCCTGGAAAGTTCACACATCAACAGCTCCCAGGCAAAGACAGAAGATGAAAAACAAGATAAAAATTTTCTCACCTTGCAGGTATGAGAACATAGCTGGGCTCTGAAAATGTAAACATTGATTCTGAGCGTTGAAGATAAAGCTGAAGGCTTGTACATGTGACATCAGTAATTTGCAATAATATGACTGCAGAGATATCGGATATCATAATATGGATGCAGAGAGACACTGAGGAAATGACAGAATGATGTGGTACAGAGCTGGGACTCCCAACAGAGGATATTAACTGACCAGGGACAAGTAAACAAGAAATGTCAGGGAAGGATGAAGCACTAATGTGTCCCAGCAGAAAGAAAGGTCCTCCTAATGAGAATATGATAGAGAAGTATTCACAAGAATCTGGAGGATGTTGGTACCACTCACTGTCTTTGACAATGGGGGGGGGGAAGGAATTTTGATATGAAATTTAAGAGAAAACCTGAGTTCAGGAAGGGTGAACTGAAGATCCCGAGGTATTACTGATGAAGTTGGAGATTAGCTCTTGGGAATGCAATGGAGAAACAGGTTGCTAAAAGCCTGATTAATTACTAAGCCAAGATCTAGCATTTATTTGCTTATCTCTTACTTATCTCTGTGAAATTACCTATTAGAATACAGTTTGTATATTAATATTTCATGACTCTGCAAGTTCTATCTATAAATACGTGTCAGTCTGAGAGAAGAAAACTGGAAAGATCGGTATGTGGGTTTTGGTCTTTGAAGAATACTTCCTCATTTGCTTTTCATGGAGGCAGAAGAAAATGAATCCAAATCACCTCATGCCCTTATAATTGCTGACATATCCGTCTGTTCTCCTGCATTGGTTGTGGCATTTCTGGAAGGTAGGAACCATATTTCCGTGTGGGCAAGAACTATATCTGTCTGATTGAAAGAGGCCCCTTAGAGTCCCCGGTCATGGTAAAGAGGCACAGGAATAAATTTCTTCAAAAGAATTAATGCTGGGGCCACTGCGTGACATGGCACTTTCAGCAGAGGACTGTCACGGAGTGAACCTCTAGGGTGGCAATCTCTTTGGAAATTCTGAATGACCTGTCCTGTCTGAGAAAATGGCAGAAATACTGTATAGAACTCATCTTTTAAATTCCTATCTGAGAGAGGACACACATCTGACATTGTAAAAGCAATGTCTTTATATTGTTAGAGCTGTTAATTCACCATTTGACAATTATGTGGTGGTCTTCACCCATTTTGCCTGAGAAGTGTTGGGGGTGGGTGAGTCATGGCTTGCCATCCCAGGGCCCAGACTCCACCTTACTGTCAAGGCCCTGCAGTGGGCACCATGAGGGTCCCTCCCTACTCTAGTTCCCCCTCTCCAAGTGTATCTTTGGGAAGGTCAGAGGACAAGGGGACATGTTTGTGATGGACATCTGGACTTAAATGGCTTTTAATTTCGCTACCTGCTCTCCAACAAGAATTTAAAAGTTTGAGTAAATGTAACCACAAGTGATGTAAAGCCTGTAAATGGGGATGAAACCAAAGGATACAAGAGAACTTGAATGACTTTTTCTTGGAGAAAAAAATCTCAAGAGCACACCTTACAGTTGGAAAGGGGACTTACCTCAGACTCCTCATTGGTAACTCAGATAATGGCATTTTTAAGCTTCTGCTCTGGTTTTCATTAGGTGGAAGGAATATAGAAGAGAGAATCAGGTTTCTCTAAGTATAATAATGGGAGCCCAACTTTGAGATGCCTTAAATCTCCTATAATCTGGTTGGATCTTCTCTCCAAAGAGAATGGGACACAGAAACTTTACAAAAATCTATTTGTTTAATTCATTTATTCAACAAAGATTTATCAAGCCTTATTATATGCCAAGCACTGGGTATACAATGATGGCAAAACAAACACAGCACCTTCCCTCAAGGTACTCATATATGTTTACGAACAATGGTGCTCTGAACAACAACAACAACAACAACAACAACAACAATATACAAGTAAACTAAAACCCAAGTGTAGCCTAAATAAAATTAGAAAAAAGCAGTACAGCCTAATATCCACACCAAGCCCTGGACCCTTCCTTCACTCTGTGCTGGTCCACTCAGACTCCAGCTATTCACCAAAGACATCCCTATAGAGTCCTTCTAAGAGCCCGAAGGATGCATTTTAAGACTCCTTCACTGTACACAAATAAATAAACATCGGTATCAAGCCAGCTCCTTTGAACTGATAAGCTCCATTGGAGTGTAAGCGATCCATTAGCACTTTTGAGCCAGAATCGAGTTCCCAACAAGATGCCAGAGAGTTGAAAGCAATTGCACTTGTCAACTGTATAAAATCTTGCAGAATTTAGGGAGATAGGTTACACCAGGGTTTCAGCCTCTTTCAGGCTGCAGAGGACAGGTGCATTTGCACTGGGTTCTAGAGAGTTCTGCCACTGGAAAAGCAGTGCAAAAATGGAGACTTTAGCAAATGGCATTGAAATTAAAAGTGTTGGTTTCTGTGCTAGACTGTGAACTCTTCTGGGCAAAATGCTTTCTTATGTTGGTGTTCCTAGCCTGGAAGTGGTTTAGCACAGAGAAGTGTTCAGTGTTGGCTGGACTGAGGGATTAGATACTATTTGACATTCCTCTTTTCTCCTTATTCCTGCCATTGCATGTTTCCTTAATACAAAAAGCAGAAGAAGACCGATGGGAATAAGGAGTATGTTTTCCTTCCTCTGGGATTCAAGGGGGCCTTTCTAGAAGAGGCCCAAGTTTGGTTTCCTTTGTAGATCAGCACACAAACCAAAGGCAGGTCCACTGACAGTGAGTCATGGATATCCTTTGTAAAAGAGAATATAAATGGAACTACTTTAAAATGGAGTCGGAGAATGACAGTGCGGTTAGAGCTGCCATCTCAGAGAAACTGTCTTGCATGTCTTAGTCCTCAAACCTTGGAAATGTTAAAACAGCAAAATAACCTTTGGGCTGTGCCTAAAGCAACATCGTCTCTCAAACAATTGTTTGCAAAGATAACAAGAAAGTGGATATTATGACTACAGAACTGATAACTACTGGACTAAAAATTAGAAATTGCTTAGAATTAGTGTCACTCTGTTAGCTTATCTGTAGCTATAGAAATGCCTTCCTTCTATTGATGTAATTGTTCCCCTTCCCTTTCTCATAAATACTCTCTGCCTTTCCTTCCTAATCAGAGTACTATTGGGTTTCTGCTTGAATCAGTGCTTCTCAAATAGCTATTCGTTGGATCTCAAATAAATGCTGGTTTCCTTTAACTTTGGCCTTTTATTTTTAGGTTAATACTCTCCAGCCAATAGAAGCAGCACAAATAACATTTTAAATAGTGAACTGAAATTTTCTGTAGTAGAGAGATGGATTCTTTTTGTGTGGCTAAGTTTAGAACAGACAACTTGGGACATGAATGGATTTATGATTCTTTGTGCAATGGGCTCTGTGCATAAATACCCTGAGGTTCTTCATTTTATATTAGGAGAGATGAACCACCATAAACCAAGATCTCTCAACTGTATGTTACTTACTCTTACCAAATTCCTGGTTGAGAGAAGGTATATTTAGGAAAGATGATTTGAAGAGTTTTGAGCTCATGCTACCTTTTGATAAACTGAACACTCTTGCCTGCCCCTATATCTCACTCCAATCCTATTCCACTCCACCCCAGCTTCAGACCCTGCAGAAGGCCATGAGGTTTTTTGGTTTGTTTGTTTGTTTTTTTCCTTTATCAGAAGGAGGCATGGGTTAAATAGGTTGAAGACTCTGGCTTACGGTCTTCACGTTGTTCCGAGAAAAGCTCCTATGAGAGTCAGTGTTATTAACTTTGGAAGAAAAACACAGCTTTCTTTCACATATTCCTTCCACAGATATTTTAAGGCATCTGTTATAGATGTTGCTGTTCTAAGAGCTGAAGCAAAAGTGCCATGAAGAAAAAGAACGTACAGCAGGGGACAGGAGAGTGACATGGGGTGGAGCTGGGCGGCTAGAAGACAGTGCCAGGAGGAACGAGGACCATGGGTGGGGGGAGAGTGGAGTCCAGGCACAGGCGTCAGCAGCACCACAGGGACACGTTTGCTGTGGTTCAGAAGGTCTCATGGGTCAAGGTGCCCTGGTGAGCAGCTAAATGTTTACAGGTGTCCTGAGATGGTGGCACACTCAGGCCTGAGGGCAGAACTTGGGCAACTGTGATGAAATAAAGCTGGGAAGCACTGTGAGTGAGAGGCAACAAGAAGGCCATATGCCTGGAACAGAAGAGTCCTGAGGAATGAAAGAAAAAATCTGAGAGGCAGCAGGGGATAAACTACACCAGGCCTGGGTATGAATAAGATGATCTCAGACCCGAGTGTAAGAAGGTAACATGAAAGGAAGTAAAGCAGCAATGAGTATATCACCTGTTGTGAAATCTGGTAAGAACCTGATAACTGGGGGTGATAAAAGCTACAGCCTGATGACTCACATAATGACTCCAGTGATCAATTCTGTTATCATAAAAGTGAATCAGTCCTATCGCTAGGAATTATAAAAATTGAGTTAAAGAATAACCAGGTGAATTGGCCCATTTATAAAATGTTTATGCCCAGTCAGTCTCTCAAAACAAAAATGAAATGTAAAACAATAGGAATAACTACCCAGGTGAGATGTTATAGACCAACACCTGAAGAGTGGTGCAAGTATCCCAAACAGATATTCAGCTGTGTTGACAGTAGTTAGGAATGAGACATGAGTCCATCTGACTGTGATTATATGGTTTATGCCTAGGCAGTGAGGATGGGCTGTGAAGAAGGGAGGCATAGAAATGTATACAGTAGTCTCCCCTTATCCGTGGTTTCACTTTCCAGTTTCAGTTACCTGTGATCAACCACAGCCCAAAAATATTAGATGGAAAATTCCAGAAATAAACATCTCGTAAGTTTTAAACTACACACTGTTCTGAACAGTGTGATGAAATCTCACAGCATTCGCTTCTGCCAGCTCTGGAGGCAAATCATCCCTTTGTTCAGCGTATCCACACTGTGTACGCTCCCCACTCCGTTAATCACTTAGTAGTTATCAGAGCAACTGTCACAGTACTGGAGTGCTTACGTTCAACTAACCCTTATTGTACTTAATAAGGCCCCAAAGTGCAAGAGTCGTGATGTTGGCGATTTGAGTTATGAAAAAGAGAAGCTGTAAAGTGCTTTCTTTACATGAAAAGATATGTATGTATAGAAAAAGGAAAACAGTACATATAGGGTTGGTACTGTTCGCAGTTTCAGGCACCCATTGGGTGTCTTGGAACGTTTCTCGTTCCAAGTGGGTGGGGAGAGGGGTGGGGCTGCTGCACTGCATGGATCCTAAGAAACTATGCCCAGGTCCCAGTTAGAATCCTTTTTGTTGAGTTTCCACTGGGCCCGGGGGGGGGCGGGGGAAGATGACAGGTTAATGTCTAGAAGTGTTGGTTTTCATTCTATTCTGTCCTAAAGGCTGAGATTGCAACCCAAAATAAACATTTCCTAAATGAGGAATCTCATTGCACTATTGCCCTCTCAGCCCCTCCTGAGAAATGCACCGCTAGCTTCATCTCTTGACTGTTCTGGAAGTGGTGAGTCAGAGCGTGGACTGTAGCAAGGCTTAGAGCGGCAGCCTCTGTGATGGCAAGCGGGCTGGAGCTTGGGGGCACGGTGGCGTCAGGTGCAGGGCTTGTGCTCAGTGGCTCCCCTTTCTTTGGTTTCTGTTTCACGTGGTGAAGGCCTCAATCTCTTGCTGCCCAGGGTTTCCCATTGGGAAGTGCTGGAACTCGTGCTTCTCATATAAATCTGTTAACTTCAATGGGCCTCACCTTACAGAAATATCTGACCACTTTATTTCACCTCAGTGATTAATAGCTGATAACTGCCAGAGGTGTTATTTTCTCCAAGTAACTAATAGGCTCTGATTTTGAACAGGCCCATTAATAGAAACTAAAGTGTTGTCCAATGGCAGGTGGGTGAGGAACTAATTATTGGTAAAGCCTTATCAAGGCACAGAACTGCCTCTCTAATGATTCCTTAGCCCACTGCAGCTGAGACTGTAGGGGTCTCCAGAAGAGAAAATGGGAACGCAAAGGAGGTGATAAGTTTTAGTTTGAACGCTTAAGTTAGCACTTTTTGCAGCTTGCAGAACTATTAATTTAAGCAGATGCACCAAAGATAGAAGCAGTTCTAAGCTGAACCCATTAACTCTCAATCACTTCATCAGTTGGAAAGCCAAATTTATAGGATAGCGGAGAAGTTTATTGATATTCTTTCTCTTACAGAATTATTCTTCAAATGTGCTCAGACAAATGGGTAGGAGGGTAAAGAGGGAGGTGGGGGGAGGATATAGGGAGAATTTGCAGAAGATCCATATGGCACTTACAGCTGTTACTATCTTCAATTAGTCCTCCTAGAATAGAGCTTCGGTGCAAAATTAGACACTGATTATTGGGAGCTCTATATGCACAAGGCAGAACCTAAACCACTACCAAGTACAATCAGGGTTAATTTTGAATCAAGATGATTTTATCAATTCTTCCTCTCCCTGCTTCTCCCCTGCCATTCACGGCTTTATTAGCTGAGCTAGAGTTTGCACAGCTGCAACTGATTGAACTCCTGCTCACCTTTACCAGAACATTTGATAGGTCCCCAAGCATACAAAAGCTGATATTAACCAGGCAAGTAAGGAATGATAAGGATGTGGATGATGAAATTCAAGATGGGTGGAGTTAGAAGAATGTGGACACATAACTCAGATAGTCAAGGTTTATGCAGTAATTGGAAAGATGGGTCAAGCTGGGAGGCTTTAGTCAAAAAGGGAGATGAGTAAATTTTCCAGTAACTTTTTAGTAGTTAGAAGTATGACTATGAGCAAATTGCCTTTTGGGATAAAATTAAGTCATATGTGGTGGGATAGAGGCATGCTCTATGGAGGGAGAAGTAAGTAGCAAATTGATGAATTATGCTTTTGCTTATACTTCTCAAAATTCAGAATTTGCTTTAATTCCATCTGATCAAAACTTTTAGTGCATTATAATTACTTGGTTGTCCTTCCTCTGACATGCAGTGTAACATGTGTGCAATATAAAAACACACTGCTTGTGAAACAGAGCACACGGGAAAGTCTGGCGTGCTGTAGATGTTCAGTAGGTGTGTATGGTTGCACTGCATGCAGAATACTCATGTTCAGAGCACATTCAGAGGAAGTGCTCAAGGACCAGAGTTGACCAATATGTCTATTCATTAATGCTTCAGCTATTTGCTGGTGCCTCTTCTTCAGCTTATGTGGAAGGAGAGAAAACTAACATATGGGAAATTCCAAAATAAAATGTTTTGAGAATGATTTACCATATTAAGTTATGTAGGAAAACATAGGCAAGCCAGTGAGGACACCCCCAAGATTCTGCCCTATTCTGAAGAAATGTCCAAATGCTTCTGGAGGTGTAGTGTTAATATCAGAAATAGCTTTTTAACTAAGAAAACACTTTATCTAAGGACCACAAGTGTCTTACTTAATCCCCTTTATAAAAAAAAACAACCATCATTTGATTCAAAACAAGTTTGAGGGGAGGAGGGAAGTGTGGGTGTCCTGTTCAGTAATATAATCCTATTAAGTCCTTCTATGGAAGCAAAACAAAACCATGCATGCTTTTCTAAGACAGTTTAAGGCTTCCCCATTATGCAGTTGAAATCAAGAAGATTTATATTTGGAAAGGATCTTTAAAAATTACACCCTTGTTCAAACTGTCAATTGTTTTCAAATGAAGCCAGAGTTGTGTATGAGGGGAAGGCGGTATGACCCCAGCAGGTAGGCGTTGAATGAACACATACCATTATTGTTGAGGTCAGTGACAAACTCCTAAAGCACAAGGCAAGAAATAAACTTCAGTTTGCTCATCACCTTCTGGTAGAAATCCTCTTGTTACACACATTCAGCTGGAATGCCATAGATCTACCAACAGGTTTAAAAGTACAAACTGATATATGTGGATTTTAAAAGTCAGCAGACAACACAGCAGATATACTTCCTCTTACACTCCTTGGATGAAGGTTTCACGATGCTTCTGAAAAAATGTGTCCTACAAGATGTCGGCTGAGGTACACCTGCCTATGGTACTTTTGTTCAATGCAGTGTAGCCATGTGAACGACGGGAACTCATCTGCTTGTTCCTGGGGTCTCATTTATGCCACATTACCTCAGAGACCCAGAACACATGTGATAAAGATCATCGGTTAGCATTGGCTATTTCCATCTTTCCTCAGGTTTTCCCTAGAGCTGTTGCAATGGGCGAGAAACACCAAGTACCTTTGAGTTCTCTCTGGAATAGAATAAGGAAAAGGGGGAAGAAGAAAAGATTTGAAAGAGATAACTAGGAAAAAAGTTTGAGAAAAGACAAGGCAGATGCTGCGAAGAATGTCACCAAATAACCCAGGAACATCCGTTTCTACCAGAGCTGGCAGAGCATGGCCTGAGGCTCATGGGTAACCCTGAAACACGCTCCTTCATTTTGTTGCTTTGAAACTTCTCATGAAGCAAGAGTTCCTAATACTTTTTTAGTGTAAATTTGTCAACATCACTTTCTTCCTTAATAAATAACGAAGATGAATATTTTCCATAATGCTTCACGATTCCATTCAGCACTTCTCTTTTCTACTTTCTAAATAGTTCTTGCCTTTGTAGTAACACAGGTGGCCTAACTATTATATTAGACTGTGGCTGTGGCAGAAACCTTTTCTCTCACCATAATTGCTTGGGGAGCTTTTCTGACTGGTAAAAGCTGAAAGCGTGCCTCTGAGAGTTGAGCTTTGTTGGACTAAGAACTACAAAGGCATGGATTTATGTTTTTAAAGATACTATAAACTGGTTTTATGTAGCTTTCTTTATTCTTTTGTCCTGAACTCCCTTCTCCTTGAAAACCACCTGCAACTGTCATTTGTGAGTTAACTGCCTCTGACATCTGAAGGGAAAAAAAGAAAAACAAAATCTACAAAAACCTCACCTGCTACCACTAGGAGTCAGGGAAGACAAAGGAAAGTCTCCTTTAAACATCTTTTTTATTTAATTTTTAAGAACTCCTTCATAGAAGGCAAGATATATGTTTCGATAAATAACAACAATCACAAAGCACCATCTTTCTAGAGACCATCTTCAATGATTCAGGCTAACCACTGAGACCAGGAGACTTCATTTAATCAAAAAAATTGAGAGAAAAAAGGTGAAACTTGGAGGATATGCTAATGTGAGACCTCTTATTGCTTCCAAATAAAACACTAACTATGAAATGTTCATTATTTATTTTTTAAAAATAGTTTTTTTTTAAAATGATAAAAGTAAAACATGCTCACTATAGAAAATTTGGAAAATAAAGTATAAAGAAAAATCAAAACCATCTTTGGTTTCAATGCCAAAAATAACCACTCTTTAATATCCTAGTGCATTTCCTCCCAATATTTTTTTCTGGGCACCGGTTCTTGACACAATTCTGAACTATGCGTGTTTATGTGTACATGTGCAGATATGTATAAACACAATGTTGGATAGTGCTTCAATGTATTGTGGATTTCTTGCTTAGTATAATATCAGAGTTATCCCCCTCTATATTATTATAAACTCTTCCTAAACATATTTTTACAGTTGGCTTTAATAGTCTATTGGAGTGGTGTTCCGTAATACACCTAATCTTTCCTCTACTGGTAGACAAATATTCACACCAACAAAGGTTGTTCAAACCTTTCGCCATCATAAATAATGCTGTGTTCAATATCTTTGCCTACACATTTTCTTTGCTTCAGATTCTCTATGCAGAATAGTTTCATAGAGGGAATTAGAGGTAAGAAACAATGAACATTCAGAGTTATTAGAAATTTCAACATGTGGCTTGGGTTGTATCTTATGGCTTAAATGGGTGCAAAGAGTGGGAGTTTTGATTTTTTTTTTTTTTTGGTTTTTAATGGACATACAAAATAAGGACTAGATCCTGTGTTCCCAGCTGTTTTAGAACTTATCAATATATTTTTTTCTGGCTTTTCACGGTGCTGTAATATTTCTGGGGATGAAGAATATGATGTGTTTTAAGAGAAAGCTAGAAAAAAATAGAGTAAATGTTGATACAAATTCTTTAGAGGTTTTTTTTTATATTTTAAAATTCATTCCAGAGATATGATCAGCCATGAAGTCCTCTTATTCAGATATCGACTTATTAAACAGATATTTGAGATCAAGTCAGGACCAGGGTACCAATGGCACAACTTCCGTATTTAGAGATAAGAGAGAAAAAAATATATAACCTCCATGGGGATTTGGCTAGAAATGGGGAGAAAGAACATAAAGTAGAATTAACAGCATGAGAATAAAATGGAAGGCTTTATTTGTAGAAGTTAACATTTATGTCTCCTCAATTCTTATTATCACTTATTTCTAGAAGTTCTTTCCCCAAAATAAGAAATTATTGAAATTTTGTTCTCAAGATGGTGTGGGGGAGACATGCAACCATCCCACTCTCTCTAAAATGAAGTGGTTTATTTTCAGGTGCATGAGAAAAAAGTAAAGTATTTTCTACTTCTGTGTAGATTTTGGAGTCAACCTAGAAACTTTCAGTATTCACTGAAGCAGAAAATTTTCTGAGGAAATCCTACATTTTCTTCCATCCATCAACTATCAACAAATATTCATGTGGCCAATCTTATGCTGGAGAACTGTAGGTTTGTGTTTCAAAGGTCATTGCTGAACCACTGCAAAGCTATAAATTAAGTGGTATTTAAATTCTTTAACCCATTGTTTGGATCGCAAGGTACTAACAGAGACCTGACATATGAATAATAGGTCATCTTCAGGCAACAAATACATTAATTTGTATTGTACTTATTTCTTTGGTTTATTTTATTGCAAAGTATAAAATCTTAAAAAGTATAGAAAATAGTATTGGATGTGCTGAACACCTGAAAATATTTATATAATTTTGAATCTTGTATGTCTAAACATGCATAAAAGAAAAGGCAGCCCAGATCGAGTTATGGATATATTTAATGCTCATAACTCAAGTATAATTGTCTTCTGACAGGAAAGAAACTTTCTTTCATCCTGTAATTAAGTTCAAATTTGTAATGTTGAATAACTGTATTAAGATATGCTCTCTCTCTTTTCAAAGATAAAAAGGCACACACAAACTCTAGAAAAAAAAAAAAAGTAGTAGAGACTTCAAGACTGCTATAGACCAAAGTTAAGAGCTTTTATTTCCATTGTTTAAACAATTTATAAGGTGTTAAAAGTCTTTGGAGTGTGGGTTTCTTTTTCTCTCTTTTTCTGATGGATAGCTTCATGTTTCAGGTAACTAATTTTTAAATGAAAAGAAACTTATTGTAATTTGTGCCAGTTTTGCCTGGCTTTACATCAATCTTCTTTTTATTTAATGGGATATAGTAAACATGCTATCAACAAACTAGAAAAGATATTGATGTAGCTGCCATCTGAATTTAACACACACAAGGCAATTCCATAATCTATATAAACAGAGAATGTCTAGTATTAGTATTGTTCTTTAAGACAAGTTGTGCTCTATTAAAGTTCATCTGTGACTTTATATATGTCACTAAAGTCATCCTCTATTAAAGTTCATCTGTGACTTTATATATGTCACTAAAGTCATCCTAAAGTCTGAAAGACAATGGATACTGCTGTCTTTGAGAATTCTTTATCTTCACTTTTATCTAAATCGAGATTGTTGATAGGGGTAAAGGAGGTAAAAAAAAGATTGTTGAGTTTTTTTGTTTTGGGTAGTTGAATATTTTTAAAGGGTGTATAGTCTAGCTCTTAAATTGAAGATGGGGAGAAATAGTGATTGGACAGGATTGGAAAGGAAGACAATGGATTCTGACAGTGAAAAGGGGCACCCTGTACAGGATGCAGTAGCTAAATGTTAACTGTGGGTGATTTAACATTTGTGAAAGTTGGATTGTGTTAGTTGGAACATCTCTATGCGTGACAAAATTTATTTTTTGTGTTTGACTGGTAAAAGATATCATATAATTCAGATGAAATAGTGCCTGCCCGTCCATGTCATCTTCTAAGGAAACCACTCTGCCCAAACTCCCCAATGAGGCAGTTGTAGCTGCTCTGTTACTGGAGTCCCCGAGGACAAGAGAAAGGGGCGGTGACAAAAATGCAGTCAGAGGTAATGGGTGAAATGTCCTAAATTTGGGAAAAACATAGGTAAATACAATAGATTTTCCTTCTCTGAAATTTTCTAAATTGTGCTTGACATTTCAAGCAAAAAGTATAACATTGTACAATATCCTTCTTAACATATGCAGAGAAAATATTTAAGATAATTATATAAAAATGAGAGAAGGCAAAAGGAATTGAAGGGAGGCAAGGTTTCTAAATTTCATTCAAACTGATAAAATGTAGACAACCGTAGGTCTATGTAGTGATGGAATAGCTCTGTGTCTTGATCGCAGTGGTGGATGCAGGAATTTATACATGTGATAAACTACGAACTGTCTATATACATTGTACCAAGGTTGGTTTCATGGTTTTGATATTGTATTATGATTATCTAAGATGTAAACATTGGGGGTAACTGGGTGAGAAGTACCAGAGATTTCTTTGTACTATCTTTGTAACTTTCCCTAAATCTATAGTTATTTCTAAATGAAAAGTTAAAAATAAAAGATGATGGAAAGAAGTTCCTTGAAAATGTGAAAAGCAAACATAAATGTCTTATTATGATTTTTCTGGCAATAATCAATATTTTGGAAGAGAGAAAAGTTTTTCAGAAAGAAAACAGTGGATGATGTGGACTCACTGATTTTCTTAAGTTTAAAAAATTCATTGTGGGGGAAAACATGTGGCGAAATAAGAATATCAGATAAAGAAGTAATTACAGGTTGGGCTTCAAGAGATGGCAGCAGTCCTACCCAGAAATTCAGGATGAGTTCTGTCTTGCTCAGATCCCTCATCAGGAATATGCCTTTAAAGTATGAAATTGGTTAAGCAAAGTTAATTTAAATAATATTATGTATCCCTTTGAAACTATAAAACCATAAAATATTTTAGGGGTTAAAGACTAATTAATTTTCGATAGTTCATCATATTTTTAGAGATAATTTAGACTGATAATTTTTCTTTCTTTTTTTACCCTTTTCTACCAGTTATCTTGTATGTTGGTGGAATTTGCTTGTCATCAGGTCACCAGCAAATAGCAAAGAAAGCTTTGGGAGTGTTAATAGATTGATTCGTCATTACAATAAATCAAGATTGTTTCTTATATGCTGGTATAGTAAAATCATAGTACTATTCATTTCAGTCTTCTCCATTTTTAAATGAGGAGACTTGGCAGCAGTAAAGTGCTGTCCTGGACCCTTGACAGAAAGTCAATGGCAAGAGCAATAGAGAGAAATACAAAGTCTCGGGCCTTGGATTTACCACCTGGAGCTACATCACACTGCTTCCAAAGTGGCCTTGTAGGGATGTCCCACTGCCAGCATTAATTCCATGTATGATTTTCAATTGTTACTACTTTCTGTATTTATTAAAGTTCAATATGCATTGGATCAGATAACTCTGGACTAGGAAGGTTTTTAAAAGTGGCAGTTTCTTTTTTTTTGTCCAGAGTTTATCTATCATCATCTATCTATCTATCTATCTATCTATCTATCTATCTACCTATCATGAATCAATCAATTAATTATTTTAATTGAAGAAATTATTTTAATTTTTTTCCTTTTCCTCATCTATATCCCTATCTCCTCCTTCCTCCTACCCTCTAGTAACCACTAGTCCATTGTCCATGTCCATGAGTCTCTGTCTGTTTGTCCTGTTCATCTGTTGCTTTTCGGTTTATATCCTTACATATAAGTGATATCATATGATTTTCAACTTTTTCTGTCTGGCTTATTTCGCTTAGCATGATTATCTCAAGTGGCAGTTTCTTTAGTAATAAAACAGTGCCTATTGCAGGTATCATAAAGATAAAAAAGTGAATTTTTAGATTTTATGTTGTTATGTCATTAATTGTCTTGAGAAATGTCCCATCTAATAAATATTCACACTATAGGAGTCTGATTTTGTAATGTGTCTTTTCTGATTGACTTTTGTAACTGGGTCATGAATACTCACATCTTTGCTTTATAACTCAATCAAGAGACCAGTCAGATCAGAATTAAATTATTGTAGTATTTTTTTACTCACTTTAAGGAAAAAACTTTGATTATTTTATCAGTCACAAAACAAAATTTACCACCTGCTTAGTTTATATGCAAGTTGGCAAACATTCTTTTTTCCAATCAGTGCTATATGGCAACTCTATAACTAGATCAAGAAATTGGACATTTGGTCTTTTAAATCTGTTATAATCTCAAAATGAAAAAGTGTAATTTGGAACTTTAAACCCAAAGAATATTTTCATTTTATAGGCTTTTTCTCTATTTATTTTAAATTTTCTCTATTGTTTATCTCTTTAATTTTGCTTTCAGCAGATATTCCACAGTTAGACAACATAAAAAACCATGTCGATAATATGTGAAAAAAGTTTATTTTAAAAAAGAGGGATTTTCAGAAAATTTTATGGAAATCATAAGTTTCAAACATAGCAGGAGCTAAATAAATATTTGTGGGAGAAAGAACAAAAGAAAAAATCTCCTAGGCCTCTCATTCAGTAGACAGATTTGTATTAATTTTTTTCAGGTACGACATACTTCACTAAGCATTTATTGATGGGTAAAGAGAATTTAAGAGCCTGCTCTGTCACTTAACAGCTGTAGTGCCTTGATTAAGTTATAGAATCTCTCTGAGTTATAATTTTTTTTCCTGTACATCATTCCTAGTCGGGAATGACCTAGGTCACATCGTAGAGTACTTGTTAGGATTACACAAGATAATCTATGTAGCTGTTCATAATGCTTGTCAAACAATAAGTGCTCAAAGGTTAGTCATTATCATTATTAATAAAACTGAGCTAGACTGAGAGATTTAAAATCAAAGCCAGGTAGAAGCATTCTAATTTGTATTTACATGGTGTGATGCTTCCTTATTAATGGTCTCACTTTACTGTCACAACAAAACATAAAAGGCAATTCTAATTTGTAATTACATGGGATTACTTGTGATGCTTCCTTATTATTAATGGTCTCACTTTACTGTCACAACAAACATAAAGGCCTAAAGACTCTGGTGTCCATGTGGTAAACCCTCAGATGGACAAAAATGGACTTGTAGGCTGTCTACAGGGCATGACTCCTTGAGGCTTGGCTCCATTCCCAAGAGGTGATTTATGTTCAGCAAAACAATGGAGGAGATGAAAGCCTAAGATAACCTTCAGGCTTTATATTTTCTTCTATGTCTGATAGGACTTTTGCATTTCATGACTTCATATTTCTATTGGAGTACAGAAGAATGCCACTTCAAGTGCACCAAAGGAAAAAGAAAAAGTTATAACCAAAATTCTTCCAAAAGTTATCACTGTCAGATTTCTCAGATATAAAAACCAGGGAACCTCATTAGCAGAGAAACAAAGAACATATCCACGCCACATCTGAATATTTAGTGCTCAATCTTATCTTTTTAAATTTATTTTTATTAAAAAATTTTATTGAGCAACTGCTAGGTGACTGGCACTTGTATCAGACATCTAGGGTCCAAAAATGATGCCCTCAGGTTGTGCAAGGAACATGTGTGTCTTCCCACAGTCAGATCAGAAGCCTGAGGTTCCTGACCAGGAATGCTAGGTAAGCCTTTTCCTCTGCTTGCCCAGAAAGACACTTCTCTGGGGCCTCACTACTCTTGCTTGGGCCTTTGTGAGGGACAGGAGACCAGTTCAACTTGGTCAACTTTTCTGAGCTTCTCCTAATATGAAAATAATATAGCACAAATATTAAGAGCTAGTATGGCAAGTGAACCTACTGACTCTCTATAAAATGACATTGCTACGCAAAGCTTCTTGGGAAAGCATGTAATTTCAAAGTGAAACTTTTCTTAAATATCAGAGAATCATATATCATGATAGTTTGCCTATTTCTGTCAGAATATGATTTTTATTCGAATATTATATTGACTTTTAAAATCACAAAAGCCAATGAATGCTTATTTGAAAAATCTCCCTCTTGGTATCAGCTGATCCTACCAGTACTACTTCCTGGGTAGCCACTGCAAAAGGTTTACTTCGTGTCCTTTCTGACCATGGTGGGTGTCTGTGTAGCTGTATGGGAGTACCCACTTGATTGATTAATTATACAATGTTTTAACTTATTTAGGCTACTGGTATCAGCAGATACAAGCCTGTCTAGCTTCAT
Organism: Eonycteris spelaea; assembly: GCA_003508835.1. Lineage (NCBI taxonomy): Eukaryota > Metazoa > Chordata > Mammalia > Chiroptera > Pteropodidae > Eonycteris > Eonycteris spelaea. The sequence continues at coordinate 1,529,534 of PUFA01000127.1, read as the reverse complement.
TGTGGTAATGCTTGTGATAGATCCTAGAAAATGCTCAAGGTAGAATGTAAAAGGAAAACGCGTCCTTACTCGCATACTCGTGCGTTTACACATTCCATATGAGGCAGGTTTAATCGAATACTCTGAAGTGGAGGTTTGAGTATATTTCTGGCACCAAGTTTTACGTTCACCTAAAATATTCAGATGATTGAGTAAGGGTGTCTGTTTTTCCACGGTCGTGAGGATAATTCCTCACTTTTGTATTTTACTTTTCTATAGTAGCTCTAATCCTAACCTAGTAGTCCCAAGTGCAATGGTTTATATAAAAGTGGTTCAGTCTATTCGATGGAGAGATATCTGGGTGTTGAGCAGATAAGTTGAGAGGATATCAGATTCTATAATAGTTAGATAAGCCAAAGTTCAATAAATCAAAGGAAACGTAATTTAAGTTACTCTCTACCTCAGTTCCCAATTTGCCGTGATTTGCAGATGAATCTCTGTTACTCCTCACTCATGTTGCTAGGGTATCCTTAGGGCCACTTAGAACCCAGTCCATCATCATGACTTTCTCACATGGCATCAGATACTTTTTGTGGACTTTATTTTGCTAATATGAAGAAGAAACAAGGCTGGAAGAGAAAAGCTTAATAGTATCTTTTGTGGAAAATTTGAACTAATAAAATGAGCTGGTAAAAAAAGCCAAGACTTAGAATGTACATTTTTTGGGGGGAAAGATTATAGCTAATAACTGCCATTGGTAAAAACAAAAAAAAATTTTTCAGGTAAGGAGAAATTTAGGAAAATGGATTGTGTTGTGAGTATCCAAGAATAATGAGCCAAAGAAGAGAAGCAAAAAGAAAAATCTATATCATGTCATACAAACACGAATATAAATCTGACCTGTGTACATGGGGGAAATAGTTAAAATAGAGCAAAGAAATTTCCTGATTCTCACAGATGAGTGCATTATTTCAAAAATTAGTAGGTCCTGTGAGAAAGTAGATTTTCTGTGTTTTCTACAGGAACTGTATTTGATTCAATGTGAGAAGGAAACCAGTAGAAGAAAATTAATATAATAGTACTGAGATCATGTGAGAGAGAAAAGGGAATGGAAAATGTGAGTGAGTGTGAGTGTGTGTGTGTGAGAGAGAGAGCGAGCACATAGGAGTAATAGGATGGTAGAACGACAGACAATTTTATTATATCATAAAATAATGGCTTTTTTTTTTAAAAAAAGAACAAATCTATGGCATAGAGAAACTGTGAAAGTGATGTTAGAATTCTTAAGGTTATCCTTTTAAATATGTTTGTTTACTTTGAATCCACTAAAATAGTTTATAAATCCTTAAATTGTTTATTTTCCCACAAATGTAAAGATGATATATCTTGATATTTCGTTTGCTATAAAAGTAACACTGTCCATAAATCTGATATTTTCTTCTTTACCATTCCCAGGGCAAGTCACATCTTCCTGACTCTCACCCCTCTGCAGCTGCAGCCAAGCCTGCCACCTTCCTACTCAGAAAGCTGCAGGTGGACATGGCCTAGTACTTAGGATGAGACATACCGAGCCTAAGAAGAGCAGATACAATCACCCTCCATGGTGTTTTCATTTACTTCTCTCTGTTTTTGGGTGTTCTCCCACAGAAGGCTAAATGAAACACAGCTCACCACCCCCCCACCATGTCCCTTATCTCTGAAAGTTTCATCAGATTTAACAAATACTTAGAAGCACTACAAATAATTTTGTAGTATAAGTAGGTTCTATGCAATATTTAGAATATACTTACACTATCAAATTATTTAATATCTGAAATTCAAGTTTAACTGGTAACCTGGATTTTATTTGATGCTTTTTTTGTGGGGGAGGGGTTGGTTGTTTGAACTCTGGCAATCTCCAGAGTGTCTGGAAAAGTCTTAGGAAGGTCAGACATGCAGGTGTTTGGGGTGAAGACCCTGGGACAAAAAATGTTATAGGAAGGATAAATAAATTGTCTCTCCAATAACAAAAATACAAAATCCTTTCAGAGGTGAGCAAAAAGAAAAAAAAAAGCATTCTGGAGTCTCTTGCCACTTTATCCATAACACCTAAACCAGTCAACCTTTTTCTACCGTTGGAACTTCTGGGCAAGGATCTGCATTTTGTGTATTTAAGGGGCGATTTCAGTACAGAAGAGCAGCTGTCAGGCAGTGAGATTGTCACAGTGAGGAATGGATCAGACACTGGGAAAGGGTTGTGTGTGGGGTGGGGCTGATGAAAATTGGAAAACATCTAAAGACACAGCGATATGCTATAGGCACAGGGCAGACCTTCAAACTACACATACTGCGCGAATGTAAACACACACATAAATATGCCATGGATTTTTATTTTTAAATATTTTTCCATTTCATGTGTCAACCTTACTTGAGATTTATTAATCTCATCTGTGACTACTCTTACAGAATTTCCCAATGAGCAAGAACACACATCCACTGTCCCTGCTTGAAGACAGCCAGCCAGGGCAGCATTGCTGAGCTCCCTGTGGAGCCAGGCAATGTCTAGAAGTGTCTCTTTCCCTAATCCTGAGGTCTCTGTTTGCATTGGTCAATAATAAACTCCTGTTGTTTAGCTCTAATGGTTTTTACAAATTCAACCTTGTATCTCTGAATTTTAACTCAGGTTTGAAGACCTATTAATTTTCAAGCCTGCAAAAGTTCTAGGCTGAATGATAGTTACTGACATTTGCTACACCTAGAATGAAAAATTGAATAAAACAATATTCTGGCACAGGCTTTTCCTTCTAATTTATTCATTATTATTCATCTTGACTCTAGGTAGAACTAGTCCATATTGGAGTTGTGTTGAATTCAATCATAAAGGTAAGCCTTGTTAAGAGGGAAGGGATTTTCTTCTTGGACCCAAATGTTATAAATATAAAAAAAGCAACACACATCATTGTACATAACTCATGGCTACGTTCCTCTGCAGGTCCCAGTGTCATGGAACCAGTTAAGTTCTTCTTGTGCCTCCCTGCCTAAAATCTACTGTGAAAATACAGTTTAACAGCATCAGCCCAAATTCAGTTTAGAGGGAAAAGGAGATGCTCTATACATGACAGAAAAATTTGAAATAATGTAAATTTGCTTTCTGTTATAATGAAAAAAATATATTCAATCAATATTACTGGATTATTGATTTCTTCCTTATTTTCTCACAGTGATATTTCAGATCTTTTGGGATAGTCATTTTGTGGTATCTTGGATTTAAATAAGCATCCCACCTCTGTGATGATTTACAATCCTAAAAGTCAAAGCCTGATTGTGGAGAGTAGGAGTTGGTCGGGATGACTTTGCTAGCTCCTAGGATGCTGTGTGGGGATCTTGGGAAGACCTGTTCCCTTTGCTGTCCCTCCTGGTCCTGTAGTGGTAATTTCCTCTGTTGAAACCAGAGATGATGATGGAGAGATCAGGGGGTCTTGAATGCGGTCAGAGACTGAGGAAAGAGGCAAGCAGGGAAGTAAAGCCCTGCTCTACAGGGCATGGGTAGTATTTTGTTACTGGTGACTACGTGTGATTACTGCAAGGGCACAGTGTGCAGTCTTATAGGACAGCCATGGGTAGCCCAGGCACAGAGGCCAGGCTTCTGGTAGTGCGGTATCACCGGGGACCGGGGGACATCGCTCTGCTCACTCACCGGTGCTGCTCTGAATGGTCCTCACGGTGGTGGTGGTGCGCGGCGGGGAGGAGGACCTCAGGGACACGCACTCGTCGTCCTGGGAGCAACCCTTCTCGATGGCCCTCACGTAGCTGTGGCTCCGCATGCGGAAGCAGCCGGGCATCGGCAGGTCCAGGGCTTCCACCGCCTGCGACTCCAGCTCGCTGAACACGGATTCGCACACGGACTCGAACTGCCCGTTCACTTCCATCTCGCTCACCTGAGGGCAGAGACAGGACATGGTCACAGCGCGCAGTCTCCGCCCCGTGGAGAAGCGACCTCTCGCTTCAAGCATCTCCAAACGTCAACCCTCTCAGAAGAAAGCAGTATCCGATGACATTAAGCTCCAGTGCATTTTATTTCCTCTATTTTACAGACAGTAAGTGGACGGAATCTAGTTTATACTCCCAAATAGTCGATTAAATTCCAAATAAAAAGCTTTGTTTTCAGTATGCAAGAAAGCGTGGGGCTGGGAAGTCTTATTCCAGTGCATGCCTAGGTGCTGATTTTCCTTACTTATAAACGCAAACCTAGGGAACAATCTAATCGGGCCGTAGTCAGAGTTTGTGTATTTCAGTGGAACCGTTTTTAGCATAAACATTTTAGAAACAGTATTTTTATTGTGCCTTTGGAAGTAACTAGTTTGTCAAATAATTTCGTGTAGACCGAAGCTTAATTTAGTGCAAAGTATAAAAACAGGCCCAATATTTTCTGACAAGATACTTATATTCTGCACAAAAATAGACCAAACTCAGATATGTCAAAATCCTGAAAAGCACTATCAAGATTTTCAAACTATCTACCTACTATCTGAAGATTTCACTCTTCTTTTAGAAATACTGACATGGTCCACAAATTGTTTATAAATGCATTTAAAAATCTTCCAAATGAGGACTTTTCTTTTCTGAGGAATCAGTTTTTTATTCATATCCCTCTGTATATAACTTCCATTGGGTTTGAGTACCACCTAAATAATAAATACATACATAAATAAGTAAGCCAAACCAGGTACTCCAATTTCTCACTTTATAGAGGTGTGGGAGCATTTTTCAATTTCTGTTACATTTCAGAACTTCATATGTCTAATTTCCCTAATATCAAATTCATGACTAATTGAGAATTTAACAGATTAATCTACAATTAAGTTGAGAATACATGTTGAAAACTATTACAATTTTTGACTGTCTCCTCATTTTGTATTATCTGAAGATGTACTTGAATAATGGGCTAAGTAAGTTCTTTAAACTTCAGGTAAAAGTGACTAATTTCCTTAAAGCATATTAAGTGGAAAAGAGATGAGTTTTTTGCTAATAATTCTTTATAGTTTAAAAGAGTATTTTCACATACTTTCATCTGATATAATCTCTGCACATTTTCAAGGCTCATAATTACATATATCCATTTAAAAAGTTTGCACATATATTATCTATAGCCTTGTTTTTAAAGAAATCTTGGAGCTGTATTTAGAAGTAAAGGGACATGGTATTTGCAGTTGAGAGAGAGGGAGGGAGAGCACAAGAGGGCAAATGAGCCAAAATCTTAAAAATCAATGAATATGAATCTGGGTCAAAGATGTACAGGAGGTTTTTTATTTTACATGCAACTCTTTTGTAAGTTCGAATTGATTTTAAAGTAAAAATCAAAATAAGCTATGTCTGTCTGTCTGTCTGTGTATATACATATACATGCATGTATATGTATTATTAGATTTTTTCTTTTTAATCAACATGCCAAACATCACAAATAATAAAACATTAATCCCTGTCAAGGTAACAGCTATCAAACTTGGATAACTATCTTTTCAGAGGGTATATGTGTCCTCGCACCTATTTTTCACAAAAATTGAATCATAAAGTAAAACCACACAGAATTAATGTGTAACTCAACAAATTGTAATAAGGCAGACACCTTTGTAGGCACTACCCAGTTCACAAACAGAACTTTTTCAGGGACTCCAGCAGCTCCTCCATATGCCCCATCCTAACCACAACCCCCACCCTCCCTCCAAAAAGAATTTTACTCTGAATTTTATTACATTCACTTCTATGTATTTATTTATGTTTTTTTTCTCCCCGCCAAACGTGCATCCCTGGACTCTAGTTTAGTTCTACCCATTTAAAATTTTGATATATCTTTTAATTCACTTTTAATATACAGGTTTTCCTCCTTTTTTTTTAAATTATAATTCATCTATTGAAGCACCTAGGTCATTTTAGCTGTAGAACTTCTGATAGCCTAGATTTGCTGATTTCATACTCATGGTGAGATGTAGCATGTTTCTTTTGTATTTCCTGAAAATTATAAGCTAGAACCAGAGGGTTGATCAGGTTCAATCCCCTTGGCAAGACTAGAGGCACATCATGTTTGGGTAGTCTCTTTTCTTATTTGCGCTCGAATGCCCAGATCCATTAATTCATTGTGTGTGTGTGTGGGGGGGGGGCATTGCAAAATGGTGATATTCTAATTCCATCAATTTTTACAATTACTCATTGGAATAGTGTTTTTTGTTTATTTTATTTTTTATTATTTTAATTTTCATTTTTCAATTAGAGTTGACATTCAATATTCTTTTATATTAGTTTCAGGTGTACAGCCTAATGGTTAGACATTTATGTAATTTATGAAGTAATCCCCTGATTAGTCTAGTACCCACCTGGCACTATACATAGCTATTATAATATTATTGACTCTATTCCCTCTGCTGTACTTCACATCTTCATGACTATTTTTGTAACTACTAATTTGTACTTTTTAATCCTTTCACCTTTTTCACCCAGCCCCCCAACCTCCCTCCCATCTGGCAATCTCCAGTTTGTCTCTGTATCTATGAGTGTTTTTATTTCCTTTGTTCATTTATTTTGTTCTTTAGATTCCACATATAGTGAAACCATATGGTATTGGTCTTTCTCTGTCTGACTTATTTTACTTAGCAGGGTATGCTCTAGGTCCATCTTTGTCATTGCAAATGGTAAGATTTTATTTTTAAAAATATTTCATTGTATATATGTACCACTTCTTTATCCAATATTCTATTGATTGGCACTTAGGTTGCTTCCATATTTCGGCTATTGTAAATAGCGCTGCAGCGAACACAGGGGTGCATATATCCTTTTTGAATTCGTGTTTTGGCTTTATAAATATTCAGAAATGGAATAGCTGGATCATAGAGTAATTCTATTTTTAATTTTTTGAGGAACCTCCAAACCATTTTCCATAGTGGCTGTACCAGTTTGCAATCCCACCAATAATGCACCAGGGTTTCCTATTCTCATATCCTCACCAACACTTGCTGTTTTTTGATTTATTAATAATAGCCATTCTGACAGGTGAGAGGTGAGATATCTCATTGTGGTTCTAAATTGCATTTGATGATTAGTGATCTGGAGCATCTTTTCATATGTCGATTGGCCATCTGTATGTCTTTTTTGGAGAAATGCCCATTCAGGCCATCTGCCCATTTTTTAATTGGATTGTTTGTATTTTTGGTGTTGATTTGTATGAGTTCTTTGTAAACTTTAGCTATTAACCCCTTAACAGATGTATCATAGGCAAATATTTTCTCCCACTCAGTAGGTCATCTTTTCATCTTGTTGATAGTTTTCTTTGCTGTGCAAAAACTTTTTAGTTTGATGTAGTTCCATTTATTTTTTTATTTTGTTTACTTTGCCTGAGGAGATATATCAAAAAGAATATTACTAAGAGCAATGTCAGAGAGTTTACTGCATATATTTTTTTCCTAGAGTTTTTGGTTTTTATTGGTTTCAGATCTTCCATTTAAGTCTTTAATGAATTTTGAGTTTATTCTTATATATAGTGTAATGTGGTCCAGTTTCTCTTTTTTGCATACATTTGTCCAGTTTTCCCAACACCACTTATGAATAGGCTGTCTTGACTTTTTTCAGAGAGTAAATGCTCATTGAATAGTTTTATAATGAAATGCTTCCTCTCCTATTATTTGGTTACTCAATGGTTTAGTTCATATAGGAACAACAGGACAAAGGATTTTTCCTCCTTTTATTTACTAATTTTCAGGATAATAAACTTGTTTCCTATTATCTATCAAAGGTGATCAGTAATTTTTTTAAACAATATCAAAATAAACTCATAGATTTAAAAATATTTTTTGGTTTTAAATCCAATTCATTTATTATTTTTAGTGAACTCAAATTTGTCTCAGCTTTGGCCAGTGGGAAACTCTTTAGTTGGCTCCAGAGTCTTTTTGACATGAAGATAGTAGTCTTGGATAGTTTCCTTGATAGCTGGTATGACAAAGTATTCCAAACTCATGCCATTCCTTCTCAGTCCTAGAATCAGTATTTTTCTCCAAATCCCCTTTTCTACTAGCGGGAATTAGTATCCCAAGAATACAATATGGGCACTAGGAAGCTTTGCTGTCATTGTACTTGGGTTGTCATTGTTTTTAGGCCTTTTCTGTGGACAGAACTAGGTTATGCATCCATCCAATTCAAATTCATACTGCAGAGTTTTTATGCAATCTCTTCTACATCATACGTATACTCTCTTTATTCCGTACTAAAAATTCTGGTTCTCAAGCCCACAGAAGATGATAGAATTGGGATATCCTACAATTATTCATTTGCTTTATTCTATAATATATGCACAATGCCTCAGAATAACACATTAATCTACCACTGCCCATATCATTACCGAAAACAGTAAGCAATTCCTTTTTGGGGGTGGGGGGTGCGTATGCTGTTCCATTCTCTCCTCATCTTAAAATAGTTGTACTATGTTTATATTATCAGAGCACATAGCCTATATGTTCTCTTCCACTTCAGCCCTCATTTAGTCTGTTTACCAATAACTATATTTTTAATGCTTGATGCTACTTTTTTCATATTATTCTTTATCAAACTTATACACAAATATAGGTCAAATAGTTTCTAGATGGCTTATTAAAAAAAGGAGCATGCTGCTGACCCGCACTGCCCAGAGGCAACTACATTCAATTCTTCCATCCCAGTTTTACGGCATTTGCATACATTTTTCCAAACACTTGTTAATGTAAATCTCTAGATATGTTCACAACCTTTGATAACCTCTTTGTTTCCCTCCTGCCCTTGGAGCATTACTCTTGGAGCTTTCTGTCTTCCTTTCACAATATATGGCTGCCAAGCCCATTGCTGTCCTGAGATTTCCCTTTCCCATCATTCTGGGGTACCCTTCATTATCTAGTCCTTGTTTCCTCTTCCATGTTTTATTTCTTCCTTTTGGTGGACCACACTTGCATCAGTGGAAATGTCTGTATCTCACCTTCATTGTTAAGTGCGCATGCAACTGGGAATCAAGCCTGCATCCCTTTTCCTTTCAGATATTTTCAGGCTTCGTTCCTTATCTCTTAGCCTCCATGTATGCTAGAGATTGAGAAATCGAATGCCTTTCTCATTGCTGTGCCTTTCCATGTGAGTTGGTTTTCCCCACCCCCTTCTGAAAGCTTTTAGGATCTTCTTGTCCTAATGATTTAACATTTCACTGTGATGTTCTCTGTGTGGATCTTTCTCTACTCATTATATTGGGTGCTGGGGAGGTCCTCCAGAAATTTGCAAAATTATATCTTTCAGTTCTGGGGCTGTTTCTTGAATTATTTCATTAGTGATTTCCTACCTTCTATTTTCTCTTTTCTTTCTGGAGTTCCTATCCATCAGATGTTGGAATCCAAGAAGCTCATAGAATTCCAAGCACAAGAAACATGAAGAAATATATATCGAGATACTAATTTAAGATCTAATACAAGATTTAATTTAAAGTTCTAAGAAACTAATTTAAGATATTAATTAAAATCTGCATTTCCAAAACAATATTGATAAAAAACAGACCTGGAGAACTCACATTTCCCAACTTCAAAAGCTACAATAATTGAAAGTGTGGCACTAACACAAGGACAGACATACAGGCCAAGGGAACAGAACTGAGAGTCCAGAAACATCTGGTCATCTAGGTTGACTAAAGCTCATTGTCGAGTAGACTCCTCAGAAAGGGCTCACGGAAACAATGTTCTCTGCATATATCCATGTGTATAATAATTTGTCCATGAGTTTTAAACTTGAAAGTCAGATTTTCTGTGTATAAAATCTTTGGTTCATATTGTTTCTCTTGAGCACAATAACATGTTACTCAATTTTCTTTTGGTATAAACTATTATTGTTAAAGAGCCTGATGTTAATTTATTTTTTTGTTCTTTTAAAACTCACTTGCTCTTTTTGTCTAGCATTCTGAAGTTTTTTTTTAATTTTTAAAAATTCTGTAATTTTATAGACTATGTCTTAGTGTTGATTATTTTGGGTCAATTTCTCAGGTACAAGGTCTGCTCTTTCAACTTGTAAATTCAAATCATCTTTTCATTTCAGAAAAGCATTCTTTAATTATTGCTATTATTATTTGTTCTGATCTTTTGCTTTGATTTTCTTTATCAGAGATTTGACCTATATGTTAAATATTCATCAATTTTTCTTAAATCTTTCTTATTTTGTTTCTTTTTGATTAAAAAAAAGACTCTTCTCTTTAGATTCTATTTTTCTTAGTGTATTAAATGTCTCATTCATTAAGTCCTGTATTCCTTCTAGTCTGATCTTAATTTCTGAAATGATTTTTCTTTTACTTCTATACTTCCTTGAGTTCTGTGACATCATTTTTAAGTTTATAAAAATCAGATACATTTCTTTTCTTGTTTTATATATTTTTCTTTATGTTCCTGAGTTTATTTTAAAATAGTGTGTTACAGTTTTGATCTATTTTGTGGGTGTGTCTTTCTGTAATACTTTAATTTCTTAGCAATGTTATTCTGAACTGCAGTCTCTTTTCTTCATATAGTGATTTGGGAAGTGATTTAAAGTGGGTATTTTCTGTTGCTCATTATTCTGTAAAATTAATTTTTCTCACCTTGAGACAGTGATGCATTCAGGATTTGCACCCTAAATTCACAGGGCTTCCTTTTCTATTGCTTTAGCACAGTGTTGCATTCTGAGATTTCCTGGTTCTCTTGCTCCCATCCCCACCTTCTACCTGGACTTCTCTTTTCTTCTTTGCTATTGTCTCTATCTTGTTTGTAGTTGATTCCACTACCAACTGTTTCTTCTCAGTACTGTGCCTTGTCCTGGAAGAAGGCTATGTTTGGTTGATTTCCAGTGTCCATAGTGCTCAGATTGCTTCTGACTTTTCTGACCTCACTGCAGGCTCTCTGAATTTACCTATTAGAGAAGGCAAATTCCTTCCCAGTTTCAGCTGCTCTTCTCAAATAGCTCCTCCTGCCAAACTTTCCAGTAAGTATCTCCTGTATGTTTTGTTCTGCTGTGCTCAGATCATCATGAAAATCATTGTCTACCTGTTCTCCTACACAGATGTAGATATAATGCAAGCTTATGGCTACTGGTGGTTTGTTCTCATCTACTCATATTTTGAGATCATAAGGATATCTTGTCACCTCCTTTTGTTATAAATGTTATCCATGAATAGAGACTCAGGGAGATTCAGACACTAAGTTACTACTACCATAATACTGTATAGTATGATTGATTGTTCCATATTTATTTAACCACTCCTTTGTTGATGAGGATTCAAGATGTCCTTGGAGACCATGCTTTGATGAACGTTCTTGTACATTTATCTTTACATACTGCTTTTATTTCTGTATTAGAGAGTTCCAAAATTGGGATTCTTATGCCAAAAAATATTTACCTTTTTCTAGATTTTACCAACTTATTTTCTAAAAACAATTGTAGCAATTCATTCCAAAGGGCAAGTAAGCTAGAGTTTTTTTTCTCAATGTGGTCATCAGAACTAGATATTAGAAATTTTTGGCACTCTGATAGATCAAAAGTTATATTCTACTGTTTTGATTTCCCTTTATGAGACTCCTAGAGTATATGAGCACCTTTTCCTAAACTTATTGGCCTTTGTATATTTTTTCCTCTAATTCATAAGATTTGCCTCAAATTCTTTTGGGTTGTCTATCTTTTCATACAAATTTGTAGGAACACTTTAGGCAACCAGAACATTAACTTATTTTTCTTGATGAGCTTAAATATTCTCGCCATCTATCATATGTTACTTTTATGATGTCTTTGACAAATAGCAATACTTAATTTTTAGCTAGAATAGATGTTAATCTTTTACTTTATGTTTTCTGGAATTCTTGTTTTGTGAAAAGTTATAACTTTCACCACAATATTATACACATGTTCTCCTAAATTTTGTTTTAATATATTTTTTTGTTACTTTGTGTTATTTATTGCTTAGATTTTAAATTCACTTGAATTTATATTTATATCATGGAAATTTTCTTGAATTCTCTGAGCCTTACTTTCCTCATTTGTAAAGTGCTTAAAATATCTACTCCAGGAATGCTTTAAGGATAAAAATAAAATAATATATACAAATGCATACTGTATTTCCAGTCACATGGTAGACACTCTACAAATAGTAGATATTATTTTATGAGATAGTATAGTAGAAAGAATGAGACAAATAACTCCAACTCTCTGAGATTGAGTTCAAAAATTAAAAAAAAACAATCTTTCTTACAGTGATATAAAATGAATGAGGTACTATGCGAAGCTTCTAGCACATATCTGGTAAGCAATACATTGCAACTATTTCGTTGTTATAATTTCCATTATTATGACTACTATATTAGCAATATTATTATAGCATATTAGCAATGTCCAATACTACCAAACATTGAAGAAAGTTACCAGTTGGAGTCAGAATACTTGGGTTTTTCAGATTCTATCACTGACTAGCTCTGTACCATAGACAATTCATCTGAGCCTCCATTTCTTTGTATACATAAAATAAAGGAATGGTCTAGGTTAAAAGTCATAGCCAAACTGCTGTTATTACCACTGAGCACAATAACTGCCTAAATTACATTTAATTTTAAAATGATGTGAGCATTCAACATGTTGACAGACAAAATATGTTTGCAGGCTTCTAGTTTACCATTCCAGAGAAGATATTTAAGATTTGAACTTGAAATAAATTGAGACATAAATTAAGTTAATTTAGATGTGACAGTTATTTTACCAAATATTTTTTAAAAAATGTGTGACTTTCTAAAATTTTTTCTTTTCAATATTTTCTCTAAAACCCCTCCATTTTAAAATGAGCTACATACATAGTAAAAATATAGAAAAAGAATAACCATATGAAAAGATGTTCAATTTTTCTCTCAAGCAAAGTCTGTTTTTAGGGATATTTTATTTCCATGAGGTATGAATGACAGAAACAATTTAGTTATTCTAGACCAATTTCTTAGCTTACAATATTTTACTTTAATTTTTCTAGGAGATTTTTACAAATAATATATACACATCAGGTTTTAAAAGGAAATAGGATATAATGCACTTAAATTCTATACTATTAGAGCTGCTACTAGTGCTATAAGAGAATATTGCCAATAACATAAAAGCCAACCACTTTTGAAAAGCCTAGGGTGTACAGTAGTATTGCTTTGAAAAAGAAACCACTCTCTTTTGAATAATGACAGTGTTGAGACTGCAGTTGAAAGTTTGAAATAATCATTAAAGATATTATGTTACCTGAAAATTGAATATGGAACTAGAAAAATGATGTATCATCAGGAATCCATTTAGGATGGCTATTCTTTCTGTATTTTACTTAAGGCAAAATGATTACACCATTGAATTGCAGAGCTATACCCGCCATAGTATCAAGGCCCACATGTGCTTCTTTGGTGACTTATTGATATCTTATTAAGCTGTCATTAGAAAGTGATATTGTCTCAAGGAAGATCATACCTGTGACACAGGGACTAAAAGCAGGCAGCCATGTAGGTGCAATGTCCTGATGGGGAAAGTGACATTTTCTCCTGTTTTAAACATGTAAAATTATAAAAGCAGTGAATGTGTGTAAACATTTTTCCAACAAAAATTTTTACTCCCAAATGTATCCTGTTCATATGACAGCTGGACTTACAGATGATTTTAGAACTCCAGAAGACTGTGTGACCATGAGGCTGTCCAAAATAAAGGTAAGCTTAAATATTATATTGTTTATTGTTAAAAAAAAAAAAGTAAGGACAAAACAAGCCCAAATTTCACCAAACGAGGCACTAAATAATTCCGAGAGTTGGCTTTGTGAGTATCACTGAACAGGATTAGCTAGCACAAATAGGTAAAAAAATATGCAGTGACTAAGTGTTGAAGTCCCACATGCCAGCTTTTCCTGACTCCCCCCCTGCCCTGCTCTTGGAACTTTGTTGTGGTCCCTACCTTTGCTCTTCAAAAATCCATGAAGAGCAGGAAGCTCTATTTTAATGGCAGAGACAAAGTGAGAGCAGTAATCCTATTTTAGGGTCTCACTCTCACAACAAAGATGCTTCGGTGCTTAGCCTATGACTTCATTATTTTTTGCTCAGATTTATCCTTTGTTTTATGTATACCACTATCACACAATACTATCACTACACTATACCACCATCACCACCAATCTCCATCATCACATCTCCACTACTACCCCCACCATCACCACCTTCACCACCATCTCCACCAACACCACCATCACCACCACCACCCCCACTCTACCCCCTCAACCACCACCATCGGCTACAGAACCACCAGTAGCATTAATTCACCTTAATAATCACAATGTTTTCCAAACTAGCTTCTCTGCGTCTAGCCTCTCATTATCTCCAATTTCCTATATTTTTTTTCTGCCAGATTAATTATTCTGCATGAAAGTTCCTATCATATCTCTTGCTTGCTTAAAAGTTGAAGTTTTAATTAATCTTTAATCTATCCCATTCCTAATGAATAAAGTACAGTCCACTGGGCCTGGCACACAAGACTATTTGTATAAAAATGTCTCTAGACAAAATTTAGAATAGATTTTCCATTGTTGCCTGTACAAGTCTCCTAAGCTCCAACCAAACTAGAGCATTTGCTATTCCTTGTATATGTTTTAGGCTAGCATTTTTCAAAGATAAGAGAAAATACTTTATTAGAATTACTTGGACTATTTGTTAAAAATGCATATTCTTAGACCCCATGCCTAGAAGCTCTCTCTTTAGAATCTGGGTAATTAATATTTTTTCTCTTTAGCTTCAGAATCTTGTTGACAATTTCATGACCACAAAGATAATCTCATTTAATATCTGGGTACTTGTATATCATACAGGGTGTTTATAAGGACTTATATTTTAAAAATATAAAACAATTGGCACAGTCTGATCCAGTAAAGGTAGATTCTATTGTTAATTCTTTCCTTACTTACCTCAGAGTGTTTTTGTGGTGTTCAAGTAAATAATGTTCATAACAGCACTTTTATGTTTTTTTATATGCTTTCTATTAGACTGAAAGCTTTTGAGGGCAGGGTTTATATATTATTCATCACTGAATAACTTGCATAATCTGGCCTAGTGCTTTCTGCAATAAATATTAGTTGAATTAATAGTACTTATTTTTAAAATTGTGATATAAATTTAAATTGAATTCCTAAACATCATTTAAAAAATACCTTCTATTTGTTTTCCCATGGGAAGCCTCTGAAGCACTTCTGCTTTTCTGGTGGTCCCTGAGAGCTCAGGATCAGGTCCTCCAAGAGTCCCAGGTGCTCACTGCCTCTGAGCTTAGGCAGTATGCCCCTCCCCACACTCTCTGAGATCTTCGATGGGAGAGACTCAGAAAGCTTTAGCTGAATAAATTGCTTTTATTGAGTCTTCATCCCCAGTCCTGAGTACCAGTTCTTAGAAGTAGACTTCTGCCTCATTACTAAGAAACAATATTCACCTAGGACCCAGGTGAGGTAAATCGATTTTATCTCGTTTCTGTGTCTGCGTGCCTTTCTTGGTGACCAGCTTCCTACTTGTTCTTTTGTGATTAGATGCTGTCTTGGTGTTGCCAGTGATGTCCACCCTGTCCATCTATCCTTCAAACATTTTTACACTAAAGTTTCATCCATTAACTTATTGACAAATTTGCTGGTGTTGACTAATGAATTTCCAAGGAGTCTTCCGAAGTGCTTTATACATCTGCAGAGGACTCCTGCCCTGCTGGTATACTACTGATATCAGATGCTTACTGGGGCAGAATGCTAGTAGCACTCAGATCAGACCACCTACTTAATCTAGGAGTGCTCTCCTGGGAGTGACTGCCCTCTCAGTATCCACTGACCCTTGTGTAGTTAATGGCCTGCAGCCGCAGTACTCACCTGGCTGATGGTGCTCATGGCTCTCATGTAGCTCTCATTCCTGGAGCGGAACTTTGGTGATGTGAGCAGGCCTGCAGGGTCAAGGCTGTCCAGGCTTCGGTTGATGGAGACTTCACTGACTGCCCTCAGGTAACTATGACTACGAATCTGGAGTTTGGGGGAGTGTTCATTGGAAATTCTGGAAGAGAACAATGGAAGGGGTGCATTTAGTCACATTCTAAAATACGGGCAGTAATAAGATGTGGCAGTTGTATCGTTGATGTGGCACCCTCAGCGTTGGGGCAAATAATATAAATGCCCTGCTATGATTGCTAACCTTCTCCCACGATGTCTCAGAAGAAAGCTTTTGACAGGAAATCATCAAGGTCTGATGACATTAGGGAGCAACTAAAATTCTCTCAATCCATAACATAATTTTCCCATTCACATTTTTCTCGGCATCCTGGGGAGGAAGATAATAGCTGTGACTGTCCTGCCCTAGAACTCTGTCCTGTATAATTTCTAAGCTTTTCCTTTGTGCCATTTTTTTTTTTCTGTGCCATCACCAAATAGAAATTTTAATTTGAAAATCCCATTCAAAATGGCCAAACATTATAAAATAAGTAGAAATAAATACAAAAAGAAATGCGCCAGAATTTTATGAAGAGAACTAAAAAACTTAGTTGCAGGAAATAAACAAAGCCTAAATAACTATAAAAGAAGGTAATTTTCCTAGATGGAAACAATATTGTAATAAAAACTAAAATTTTCCTAAATTAATCTATACATTTAATGCAATTAATTGTAATAAAAATTTCCACAGAATTTTTATTGGAATGTAACAAACTCACAAAGTTTATATGAGGTTTGTACCAGCATTATTTATAAAAGCCAAAAGGTAGAAACAATCTAAATGTCTATCAACAAATGCATAGTAAGTAAAATGTGGTATATCCATGCAATGTAATATTATTTGGCAATAACAAGGAATGAGATACTGATACATGCTACAGCATGGATGACCTTTGAGAACATCATGCTAAGTGAAAGAAGCCATTCACAAAAGATCATAGATTATATAATTCCACTTGTATGTCCAGAATATGCAAACCTATAAGACAGAAAATAGATTAGTGGTTGCCTAGAGCTGGGGTAGGGCAGTAAGGGAGGAGAAAGATTTCAAGACTTTGGGGCAGGGGTGATAAATAAAATGCATGGAGCTTCTCTTTGGGGTGATAAAAAATGTTCTAAAATTGATGTGGTTATGACTGCACAGCTCTGTGAATATACAAAAAGATGTTGAATTGTACATTTTAAATGAGGAAATTGTATATGTTCATTATATCTCAATAATGCTGTTATAAAAATTATATGCAGCCTCAAAATAATAATCAGATATCTTTATAAAGGGAGTTTAGAGAGTAGATTATAGTGGAAAAAACTAGAGAAGGAAAACCAGTTAAGGTAGTTGCAATATTGCAATAATTTCAGCAAGTGATAGGACTGAATTAAGTATCCCTGGGGGTGAAGGAAGACAAAGTCGGGATTATCATTAGATATTTTAATTAAGATATTGATTGCATTTGATAGGGAATTTTATTTTATCAGGAAGAGACATAAATCGGATTGCCATGAATAGAAGATAAAATACCTTTTAAAAGGCTGTTAAGAGAGAGAACTTTTTCCAGGTGTTCAATAGATAGAATTTAAAAGGAATAGACAGCACCCTAGATGGGTCAGAGAACGATTTTGTTATCAGGGAAAAATGCTAACTGAGAGGAAGGAGAGGGGAGAGAAAAGAGCGATGATAAGAAACACAAACTGAAAGAAGAAACATGCTGTCTATTTTAGAAGGATGAGTGAGATGAAAAGTACAGAAGTATGGGACAAGTATTAAAAAGGAAGAATGTTACATTGAAACAATAGGGAGGAAATAGAGAATTATAAAATCCCGCCTATATTTAGAAATGTATATAAAGCTAAATTAAATTTTCAATTAAGGATTAGATAATTTTTGTATACTTTTTACCCCCAAAATATATATCATTGGAATTTAGATAGATTTGAGATTCACATGAAAATTAAATATAGAAGATGAGTAAGAGCAAGAGCTCTAAGAACAACCAGAAAATAAAAATAAATGAAAAAGAGAGAAATGTCTGTCAGGTTTCAAATATACTTCATACCTACTATAATGAAAACAGTGTGGTGTTAGTGAGGGAACAAACAAATCAATAAAATAAAATAAGGATTCCAGAAATAGAACTGGGTATGTATTTGAATTTAGTACGTTGCAAAGATGTCAGTTCAAAGCAAAGAAGTGATTAATTATTTACTAATGGTGTTAGATGAGGTGCATCCATTTGAGGGAAAAATGGATTCCTACTTTTCATGTAGATTAAACATAAAAAATATTTACAAATTTAAAGATGTCTACAATGATACAGAAGAATATATTTTGTAATCTTAATTTCTATACCAAAAAAATTTAAACAAATTTGTCAGAATTTCATGAAAAAAACCTATAAAACCCATGGAGGGCAAAAAAAGAAAAAAAGAAATGCAAAGGAAAATGGTAGAGAAAGAAATGAACTTAAAAGCCAATAAAAAAAAGTTTGACAAGTAGAACTGCATAAAACTTTAAAACTTTCATTCAACAAAAGACACAAACGAAGTTAAAAGAGGTTGTCTTTGAGTAGGGAACATATCTGTAACACTACACAATATAAGAAAAAGCATTCACATCCATAATATTTAAAGTAGACTTAAAAGTGAATGGAAAACAATGCAACCAACTTGATAAAAATGAGCTAAGGTCATAAAGAGGTAGTTATAGGAAAACAGACACATAAATTCATAGGAAAATAAATTTATATGCCACCACACATATGAAAAGATGTTCAATCTCACTAGTAATCAGAGAAATGTTGATAAACAATAATATAACATTTGCACATCGGATTCATGCACATCCAAGTCCATGTCTTTAGATGGTAAAGATATTCTCCACATTATAAAAGTCCTCTTAGCAATGTATAAGATTGCACTCATTATTGCTCCTTGTATGGGATTATTTAAATATAATAGCTAAAAAGGGTAGACTCAATAATATGAAGACCTGAGAATTTGGTTAGCAGCCACTTTTTGCAATCACACTGATGGAGGGACCAAATTAAAATAGATCTAGAATTTAACATAAAAACCCCACCCTCTTACATATTTCACTATTACAAAAGAGAAACTGATTGTTCTATAAATATCCCCCATGGTGTCTTCAAGGAGCTGCCAAACATGAAAATATCCCTGCCAGGTCAAGCAATTATTTTCCATGTGTTATGTGCTATTATGGTGATTCACAATGGATCATTATAACTGCCCATGCCAAAAATCCCAACCACAAAAACAAATAAAGAACTCATTTTCCCTTTATGGCCTCTTCTAGGAAAAGTGAGCCCTAGCTAGAAGCATGATAATATAATGCTTTAGAACTTGAGAGATAGACGACCAATGTGTTTCTTTGGCTATTTTGCAACTTGACCCAGAGCAATAATATTGCCATCATAAATGGTTATCTATGGGGGTAGCTATTTAATAAGTGGTGTCTATTCAAAAGAAGTGAAAGTCCAGTGTTTTGAAAAATGAGTGCCTGTTGGCTGAGATGGGGAAATAATGCATCATTGCAAGAATCATTCACCCTGGCCACTTGTTATGAAATAAGACATAATGCTCAAATTTCAAAGTGAAAAGTCATTCAGAAAGAATTAAATAGTTTTATTTTGGTGAGTCATTCCTGATAAAACAACACATATTTTAATGATACACTAAATATAAGGAAATAAACTCTTTTGTCTACTTGCAGAGCCCACAGCTATCAATATAAAGGGTACAGAATGCACATGTGCTCCTGATGTGGAAACACTCATTGAAAAAATACCAAAAATACACACCTGTCAGAATGGCTAGCATCAATAAATCAAAAAACAATAAGTGTTGGCGAGGATATGGAGAAAAGGAAACCCTCACACATTGTTGGTGGGATTGCAAAGTGGCATAGCCGCTATGGAAAACAGTCTGGAGGTTTTTCAAACAATTAAAAATGGATATGCCTTTTGACATAGTAATTGCACTAGTGGGTATTTATTCAAAGAAAACCAAAACGATAATTCATAAAGATATATGCACCTCAGTATTCATGGCAGCACAATTTATAATAGCCAAGATATGGAAGCAACCTAGATGCCTATCAGGATGATTGGATAAAGAAATTATAGTTCATATATACAATGGACTATTACTCAGCCACTAAAAGAAATGAAATCCTACCATTTGCAACTACATGGATGGACCGAGAGGTTATTATGGCTGAGTGAAATGTCAGACAGAGAAAGATAATTATCACATGGTTTCACTTATATGCAGAATCTAAGGAACAAAAAAACTAATCAAAAACAGACACAAATATAGTGGACAATTTGGTGACAGACAGAGGGGAGGGAGGTTAGGGGGGTGGCAGAATGGGGTGAAGAGTTAAAGAAGTACAAATTAGCAGTTGTTAGATGGCTCTAGGGATGGGGAACACAGAATAGAGAATGCAGTAAGCATTGATAAGTTGGCTAGGTGGAGGGCCAGAGGGGGAGGGAGCAATTAGGGGGATTGTTTTATGAACAATATAGATGTCTAACCAATGTACTATATACTTGAAAGTAATTAAAATAATTAATAAAAAAACACAAAAAGAAAGGCCAAATATATATATATATTTGGTAATGGTAATATATATATATATATATATATATATATTATATATATATACTTTATTATATATATATGTGTGTATGTATGTGTGTGTGTGTATATATATATATATATATTGATTATGTTCACCTCAAAAGAAAGTTGATTTGCCTAGAGGAAAGGGAGTGTGCTTATTCAGAAATATTAGCTCTCATATTAGATGATTTTTGATGTTGGCCTGTTCAAATGCAATCCATCTTTTTCAGAATACTTTTTTCCTTAAATAACTTATGCTAAGTTAACCTTTCATGGCTTATCAGAACTGGAATTTTGGCCTGATTAAATCCCATTCATTATCCTGTCCTTTACCTGCACCCAAAGACAAGATGCCCTTAGGTGACTGTGAAGCAACTATACAAACAAACTTCGCCCAGTGGATCAGTAAGGGTGCAAAGAAGAGAAGATGCATTAATACTAGGACCACAAAATTTTAAACCAAAGTTCCCAAAGAGAAAACAATTAACTTTGTAATATATTACTGAAACTGTAACTTCATAAGATAAATAAGCTCTGGGGATCTGATGTACAGCATGGTAACTATAGTTAATAATAATGTGTTGTGTACTTGGTTAATAGGGTAAATTTACTAAGAAAGATTTTTTTAAAATTTTAAAAATAGACAATAACATTAGTTTCAGTTGTACAACATAATGATTTGATATTTGTATATCTTGTGAGATAATCACCACAAGAAGTCTAAGTTAACATCAACACCACATAGTTATAATTTTTTCTTGTGATAAGGACTTTTAAGATTTATTCTCTTAGGAACTTCCAAATATACAATACAATATTATTAACTATGTCGCCATGCTGTACATTATATCCCCATGACTTAATTATTTTATAACTAGAAGTTTGTACTGTTTGACAACTTTCACCCATTTTTCTCACCCCCCATCCCCCACCTCTGGCAACTACCAATCTGTTTCCTGTATCTATGAGTTCAGGTTTTTTTTTTTAGATTCCACATATAACTGAGATCGTATGGTATTTGTCTGAGAATAGATCTTAAGTGAGGCCATCATACAGAAAGAAAGGTAACTGTGAGGTGATGGATGTTTTAATTAACCTGGTATTGTACACTTTATATATATAAAATTTTCTTGGTCTATAGCATCTACTATTAACTTTACACTGACAGCTCACAAATCTATTTATGGCCATAGCTTTTTCTTAAACTTTAAAATTAAACTTCTAATTAACTACTGCACACTTCTTCCCAGATATTCCACAGGTATCAAAAAATCCTCATGACCCCCTACATGAACATATTACCTTTTCTCTCAAATTTGCTTTTTAAAAATTCTCTAAATTTTTTTTCCACTTTGAGAAGAATGACATCAAAATTTATCCCATTAACCAAAACAAAAATCTAGATGTCGGACTTAACTGTCCAAATCCAGGTGATGATCAAATTTTCTCAGTTTTACTTCTTGTATTCATTTAAAAGTACTTTCCTCCTCGTCTTCCTCAACACTTCTTGCTCCATTACTTCCTTAGTTCAGGCTTCATTTTGATCCTCCTTAACCAGGTTCCCTGCTGCTAGTCTCATAGCCTTAAGAGCATCGCTCTGCTGCTAGTGAAAGGACACTGTCCTGCTTAGAATCCTGCTGTGAATCCTCTTCATCGACAAAAGTCTAAACTCTTTATTACTTTTCTAGTTATCATCTTTGGCTACTTCCTCACATGTATCATGCATACGTTCCCATACTTCTTTATCTTTGTATACGATGCTTCTTTTGCTTGGAATACACTCTTTCATCTACTTTCCACCAACTACTTCAACTCATTTAGCAGGTCACTAGGTGTTAGAGAATCTATTTTGGTCAATTCTCTTTAGAAGGCCTCCTTTGTTCTCCTCCAACTAAACATACTTCTCTATCTGTTCTCCTATAGTGTCATGTATATTTCTCTGTTAAACACATTTATCACTATTATAATTTTTTTTGTTTACATGTCTGTGTACTCCTTAGACTATGGAGCTCTTAGGAGGTAGAATCAGTGTTTCATTCATTTTGTAGATAGCAGTACATTGGCACTTCAGTTTTTAAAATGACAACAATAACTAATACTCGAGTGTTTCCTTTATGCTAGGTATTGCACATGAATCATCTCATGAAATAGATGAATGGCTAAATACATAAATGAACAAGAGAGTAATTAAATTAGTCATTACTCTAGATCTGAAATAGTTTTCAAATTTCAAAATTCTCTTTTTCACTTATAGTTATAGACAGTATAAAGCCTTTTTAAAGAGCTGTATCATGATATAGCACAAAATTCACCCTTTTACAGTGTACATTGCAGTGGTTTTTAGTATATTCACAGAATTATGCAACCATAACCACTATCTAATTTTAGAACATTTTCATTATCCTCTCCCCCACCTTGATAACCCCTGTACTATTAGTAGTCACTTCATTCTTCTTACCTCTAACCCATGGAAACCACTAATCTACCCTCTGTCTCTATGCTTTGTCTGTTCAGGACTTTTCATATGTATGAAATCATAAAATCTGTGGCTTTTGTAAATGGTTTCTCTCATTTTGCATGATGTTTTCCAAGTTCATCTATGTTGTAGTATATATCAATATTTCATTCCTTTTCATAGCTGAATAATATTCCATTGTGTGGATTTCTACTACAATTTATTTGTCTATTCATCAGCTGATAGACATTTGGTTTATTTCTACTTTTTAACTAATACGAATTACACTGTTATGAACAACATGAATATATTTTTGTGTTGGCACATATTTTCAATTCTCTTGGCCATAAAGGTTTTATAAGAAAATATTATTCAAGCTAAAGAGCAAAAAACTTTACATATGGGGCTGGACTCCTGGAAAGGTAGAGGGAGGACTTCGATGAATCTAGTTCTACACAAAAGCAATCGTGAAAATACTGGCAAACTATTAAAAACAAACATTTCAGAACTCTGGAAACCAAAGGCAGAGAACAAACTGAAAATCACGTGATCGAGAAAAACTACTGCATGTAAATAAAAACAGTTGGGTCTGTGATGATTTAATTTGGAGACACCCCATTCCCTTCCCAGCTCCACAGAAGCTATAAAGAGATGGCAGCCTCAAAACCAACAGAGAGTCTGTATCTCTTGGGATCTGCTGAAAGGACTATCAACTTCAGTGCACAGTAACATTTTTACTAGTCTAATAGCTCCCTGTAAAGTCCCATTCCCAGGATGTTGTAGCAATTTGATCTGACTGAGAGATCAGTTCTATGGGGAAAAAAATCCCTTTTCCCTTGTTGTCACAGAAAGAATAATAATTGTTTGAAGTTGTTAATGTCACGGTACTTTAAGTTGTAATTTTAGGTGGAGAAAGCAAGTGTCTGACCCAAAATTTAAAGGAAAGACCTGAAGGAATTAATGGCAATAGGGGATATTAAAAAGTCTTGATATATTGCAGAGGATCTAGAAGTCTTCACATGTGCACAGGGCAGTGCACACACCCAGGATAAACCTGGTAAAAGAAAGGGCCTTGGTCACTCACCTGTGTCTGACCTTGAATGGCTGCAGAAGCACGATATAAAAACTAAGCCTGATTTGTAAATTGCCTAAACATTTAACGTGTTCCTTCACACACAAATGCCACTGGCAAAAGATACTTAAGGAAATATTATAGCCAGTTATTGGCTGATCACTAAACTATGGTGACTCAAGGTGAACTCAAGTAAGCCAGGTTTAAAAATGAAAGTAAGAATTTAAAAAAAAAAAAAGAAAGAAAGAAAGAAAAAGGAAGCAGAGAAGTCAGTGACTAAATGTTTTAGGAAATATAGAATCTAAAGAACTAGTCTAGGAGAGTTGCTAAAGAATAAACAGCAGAAAGGTAAAACAAACAACAAAAAGAAACCTGGGTAGAGAGGAAAGAAAAGACGAAAGGGGGTAACTGTCAATAAAGAAACTCAAAACACACATTAAAGAAATGAGAAGCACGAGTGCAGTGTCCAGAGGTCGACACTTGGATGATAAAACCGTACAGAACGATGAGGGAATGATTATCATGAAAGTCAGGACAGTGACTCCTTTTTAGGAGGGGAAGACAGTTGTGACTGGGACTGCAGCAGCTGGCAAAGCTCCACTTCTTGATCTGAGGGTATTTTCAAGGGCATTTGTTTTATAATAATTCATTAAGTCATATATTTGTTTTGTATGGTTATCTGTATATGTTATTTTGTTATTCAGTTATATATTTTTAAATAAAAAGAAATCGAGGCTATCTGATCAAGAGTTGCTACAACATATCTAATGTACAATTTTCAGCAAAAATTAATTTTAAAACTTTATAAATATAAATATGTAATTCATATGACAATAATAGCACAAAGGAAGGAGAGTGAAGAGAGCTATATTAAAGCAAAGTTTCTACCCATTATTGGAATTAAATTAATATTAATGTGAATTATTTTAAGATCCCCAGAGTAACTACTAAGAAAATAATTTAAAAATGTATAGTAAAAAAAAAAAAGATTTAATAGTACACTAGAGAAAAAATATATAACAAAAAAAGAATTAATGGAGGAAGAGAGGGGCAAAAGAGACATATACATATAGAAAACAAATAGCGAAATGACAAATCTAAATCCTACCATATAAATAATTATATTAAGAGTAATTGAATTAAACACCCTAATCAAAAGGCAGAGATCGTTCCAACAATCTCTGGATAAAAAACACGATCCACCTCCATACTGTCTGTAAGAGACATACTTTAGATCAACAAAACACAAACAGGTTGAAAGTGAAAAGCTGGCAAACCGAAAGAGAACCGAAATGTCCATATGCACATGAGAGCAAATATGTATAAGACAAAAACATTACCCCAAATTATGGATATTATGGAAAAATGATGGATATTTTATAACAACCAAAATATGACTCTATTCGGACAAAATGATAAAAGTACAAACATATATGCACCTAACAATGGAGCCTCAAAGTACATGAAAAAAAACTGACAGAATTAAAGGGATTAATGGATAATTCAATAAAAATAGTTGCAGACTTCAATACTCCACTCTCAATAATGGATAAGACAATTATATAGAAAATCAGCAAGTATGTAAAAGATGTGAACAACTCTATCAACCAACCAGGCCTAACAGGCATCAGAATATTCTACTGAACAAAAAAAATTGGATTATATATTGTTTTCCAGTGCATGTGGAACATTTTCTAGGATAGACCAGATATTAGGCTGTAGGAGAAGTTTTAATAAATTAAAAAGGATTGAAATTACATAAAATATGCTCTCGAATCATAATAGAACTAAATTCGAAATCAATAACAAAAGAAAATTTTGAAAAGCCACAACTATTTGGTAATTAAACAACACATTTCTAAACATCCATGTGTCAAAGAAGTCACAAGAGAAATTAAGAAGTATTTTGAAATAAATGAAGATGAAAATCCAATATATCACATATGTAATGTTGATAAAGCAGTGGTTAGAGGAAAATCAACAGGTATTAATGATTATGTTAGAAAAGAAAGAAATGATCTTCAATCAATAATCTAAGCTTTCACCTTAACAATCATAAAAAAGAAGAGAAAACTAAGTATAATATACACAGAAGGAAAAATATAATGACTATCAGATTGAAAATTAATAAGTAGAAAACAAAAATATTGTTTTAAACAAAAGTTTGCTCTTTGAAAAAACCCCCAGCACTTGAATAGATTAGTAGAGAAAAAGAGAGAGAAAGAGAGAGAGAGGGGGGGGGGGAGAGGAGAGAGAGAGAGAGAAGAGAGAGAGAGAGAGAGAGAGAGAGAGATGAATGATTACTAAAATTAGGAGTGAAAGAGAATACATTAGAATTTAACTTGTCAGAAATTAAAAGGATTGTAAGAAAATACTAAATTCAACAATCGAGATAAAATAGACAAATGTCTAGAACATAGAAAAACAAGTTTACCAAAACTAACTTACAAAGAAATAGATAATCTGAATAGATCTACAGCAGATAAAGAATTAAATTTGTAACTAAAAATATTTCCATAAAGAAAAGCTCAGGCCTAAATGATTTCATAGGTGAACTATATCAGACACTTAAATATCAATACTCCAAAACTCTTTCAGAAAATAAAAAAGAAATATTTCCATATTCATCCTATGAGGCTAGTATAATCCTGATACCAAAGCCACACAGAGATGTTGCAAGAAAAGAAAACTGTAAATTAATAACCCCTATTAATATAAACATAAAAATCTTTAACGAAACAATAGCAAACAGAATCTAACAATATACTAAAAGCATTACACACTATTGCTCACGTCAGATTTATTTTAAGAATGCAAGGTTGATTTAACATCTGAAAATACATTAATATATCATATTAATAGAATATAGGATCAAAACCACATGATCATCTTAATAAAAGTAAAGTGTTTAGAAAAATACAATAACCATTCATGATAAAGACTCTGAATGAACCTGTATTAGAAGGAAACTTTCTTGATTTGCTAAAGACCATCTACAAAAAACCTACAGGTAATATCACACTTAATGATGAAACAGTGAAGGCCTTCACCACAGGATCAGGAGCACAGCGTAGATGACTGTTCTTGCCACTTTATTTCAACACTGTACTGGAGTTTCTAGCCAGTGCAATCAAGCAAGAAAAAGAAAAAAAATCACATAAATAAATACCTGATGTACCCCAAATTGACCAAGGAAATGTGGATACTGGAGGTACTTGGCTTTGTCATTATCTATTTGAATGACTTTGAAAAAAATGACTTGAAATCCTTGGGATTCAGTTTTCTTATTTTTAAAATGAGAGAGTTCTAAATATCTGTGATGCTGTAATATAGGTGGCTTCAGTTTAAAGTAATTTTTTTGATAACACTGACCATGACTGGCCAGCAAGTATTTATGGAATACAGCAAGATTGCAGATACCTAACTTTCCTTCCTTCATTCCAGACACTCACATGGCCAGTGACATAAAGTTCTCTTTTCAAACTTTACTTCTTTAATGCCACATTGTTCCTGAAACATTAATTTTGCTTCTGTTTCCTAGGATTGTAGCCTCATAAAGGATCTGCATTACTAACAGGTTAGCCCTATCAGAAGAGCACAGCTTAGATACAGGGGGAATATCTGCAGTCTGAGATACAAGCTGAAGGAATAAATTCCTATAGATCTTCTGCTACATTATTGTTCTTCCTCCGTATGTGTTTGTCATATGAATGTCAGCATTATTTCTGGGAGACACTGCAGTTGTCAAGTGCTATAGACCTTGCCGTGTCTTAGAGTCTCAAGCTTTATAAAAATAATTCTTACATATTATTCAAAATAATTTTTGCAGTTATCTTCACTTTAATTTGCTTAGGACCAAATTAACCACTAAGTCAAATAAAATAATTCAGAGAGAAATTTGATTTGCTGTGGGAGGTGGTTGCCTTCAACATAAGTAGTTTCACACTGGAGACCTTGCTCTGTTGACCTCGGCTCTGCATTTGATGAATCTGGCTTTGAGTCTTGGCTGGTTCCATAGTACTGGACAAGCCAACTCTTCCTTAAAATAGAGATAACAATACCCACTTATAGAGTTGTGAGAAATTACTCCATAATAAACATCACGCTTTGTCTTGTGGTAAAATACAACACAAAACCTACCATTCTGTTTTTAAGTGTACAGGTCAGTGGCTAAGAACATTTACGTTTTTGTGTAATCATCACCATCATCCATCTACAGAACTTCTTCATCATCTCAAATTGAAATTCTGTACCCATTAAACACTAACTCTCCATTTCACCTTCCTTCCAGACTCTGGCAACCATCAATCTACTTTCTGTTTGAATGTTTTCTTGTCTGTTTGAATTTGAAACTTCAGGTACCTCATATAATTGGAATCGTACATTATATGCCTGGCTTGTTTCACTTAGCATAGTGTCTTCAAAGCTTATGCATGTTCAGCATGTCTCAGAATTTCCTTCCTTTAAGGCTAAATAATATTCTACTTTATGCATATACAACATTTTGTTTATCCAGTCATCTACTAATGGGCACTTGAGTTTCTTCCACCTTTTGGCTAACGTGAATGACACTGTTATGAACATAACTATACAATTATCTGTTGACTATCTGCTTTTAATTCTTTTGAGTATATACCTAGAAGTAGGAATCTCTAATAGAAATATGTAGCTTTTTCTATTTCACTTCTTAGAAACTACCAACAAATTTGGGGACCAACATAATAAAAAACTGTCACTTTTTTCTTCTTAAGAAATACTCTGTTGACCCTTGAAAAACATAGAAGTTAGCAGCACTAACCCTAATGCAGCAAAAACACTGTTTTTGATCTGCAGTTGGTTGAATTTGAGGATGTGAAATCCACAGATATGAAGGGCTGGCTGTATTTACTGAAAAAAATCTGCATATAAGTGGACACGTACAGTTCAAACTTGTGTTGTTCAAGGATCAACTGAATATCATTTATGGTAAGTTTTAGGGATACTAAATAATACAGTAGTATTTCAAGGACTATTATTGCTATGGCTGAAAACAAAAATAATTATATTATTCATTGGAAAGTACAGAAATAAATCTGAATATAATTTTACTGCTCTAGTAATTAAAAATCAAAGCAGTATTGTTGAGAATCAATCACACTGCCATGATTAAGACATCCAGGAAAATAAATCCATAAGCAGAGATTGTAGGAAGACAGATGACAGTAGTGTCAGTTTATGAACTGGTAAGAAAAGAAAGAATGTCATCGCTAAGAAAGATGTGATGACAATTCAAATGGATTTGTTAGTAAAGAGCCCACAATGGTAATTCTTAGGAGGTAATGGTAATATGCTGCTTTGAATTGAATACAGTGTTTAAAAAGTGTGAGGGCAAAGCAGATGTACTTACACAGATATAAGCTGACATTGACAAGCTGGAGCAGTTAAAGCCTGTGTAAAAGTATTTTGATAAATTTTTCATGAAGTACTTCATATCTTGATTTCACTTTAGGAAGAAAAAAAAGCGACTAAAGACAGACTGTTAAATAATTCTTTTAATGTTGGTTTTCTTCATATCCCCATTGTCAAATGCTCTCTGTCTACGCTCACTACTAGCATGTTAAAAGGTCACAAAAAGACATCTCTCCTGCACAATAGTCTTCAATTGCTGTGAACACAGCTATCATGTTCTAGGTAAGCATTCTCTTCTCCAGGTGACGTGCTCCCTTTATCTAGTCCTTTTATGTGAAGATTTCCAGGCTCTCCATTACCTTGATGACTTGTCTCTCAAGTGAGGCCAATTTGTTATTTTCTTTTTGACAATAGAGTACCCAAAACCACACTCAGGCTTTCAAATGTGGCCTGACAAGTGCGGAATACAGAGTGGCTGTAACTGTCTGTTCTAGAGAAGATCCTCCTGGGATGCGGCCTGAGAAAGTTTAGGATTGTTTGTCCTATAATCTCACTGTTAGCTTCTGGTTATGACCCTTTTGGACAACTTTTAAACCTTCTTCATATCAAATTATGGTAATTCATTCAATTTTTGGCCCCTTTGTTTCTGTTAAATTGAAACCAAAGGCTAATCCTGTCATCTCCATGTAATATATGCAATATATCAGCTATTTTTGCTAGTGCATGTCACCACAAATGTGATAAAAGAAGCAAAAGTAACAAAACCCCAGATTAGTATTACAAGGTCCTATGCAAGATGCCTACAATGTCTTATTTAGTTATCACACCAATAGTATGGATTATTATAACAATTATGAAACATTATTACCCGTTTTACAGATAAGGAAACTGTGGCTGATACATGTATAAACTCAGAATTGAAACTAGGTCTGTCGAACATTTGTTGTCTTAACTGCCTTGAGCACTCCCCATAGGCATGCGACTGATTTTCTTACCAATCACTTGTAAAATTATTGACTAGAATTGAGCAAATCAGTGATCTTCTGAGTTGGCTCAGTCTTTACTGTGAGACTGTTTGACATATGCCCCTATTACCCAATCCATGTTTCTCTGATTTTAATTTTTTCCTATAAGCCTGTTGTGATATGCTATGTTAAATGCCATCCTAAATATAATTACATTCCTCTGATATGTCTGCCTCAACGATTTCAAAGAAGAATATATAGATTGTTCTACATATGCCTTGTTAGTAAATCTATGCTGATTTCCTATTTTCTAAATCATCACAAACCATCTGTTTAAAAATTCATTCTGGAATTTTTCCAAGGATTCACATTAGGTTCACTACTGGCAAGTTTTAGAATCCTCTCTTTGGTAAATGGAGATAATATTTACCTTTTATGGGGGTACTTTCTCCATGGTTCCTAAAATATTACCAATAGTGATTCTACAATCATAACTGGGTTCCTTCAGATGGAAATTAATTAATATTTATGATTTCTTCTTATTCATGGCAGTTACTCAGTTGTGGATATAGATTGAGCTTACATAGTTTGCCATATTCTTTATGTATTCCCAATTAAATTAAGTTTTAATTCACAAGGCTATTACATATTCAGGAATTACCTTAAAGCCTAATGTAAATATGGCTCCTAGGCATTCACAGCTGCCACTAGCTCACGTGGTGCTACTTTCGTACAACTTTAAAAAGGCACCCTTTCCTTAAATAAAAAATGTTTATTATATTATCATGTAACTTAAGTAACTGATGGCAGAGCCCAGCCTAACGTGGCTCTATGGCTCTGACCACACACACACACCCCTCCATACTTTGGCTCAATCTCACACAAGACGGAACAGTTTTAGACAATGTCTGCTTTGCTCCGCCAAACATCACAGAAAAAACTGTGGTGCTACCTATACCCATGTCATCAAAAGTCAAGTGAGGGGCTTAGACTTCCATCCTCATGAGGCTGTAATGAGGTGCTCCAACATCCCCACCAAGGTGATACCAGAGAAGGCCAAGTAGGGAACTGGGACTTGCATCGCCTGAGGATTCCCCTTCCCAGGAGTGTCAGTGGAGACCACATGGGGAGCTGGACTTCCACCCTACCCAGCATCCCGCCCCCTCCTTGCACAGGTGGCTTCAGAAAAGTGGGGAGTCAGATCTTTCATTTTCAACCAGTGGGGTACCAAGGCCACTCCTAGTGTGGCATCAGTGGAGCTCATATGGGGAACTAGAACTCACCCCCACTAACAGTAATGAGGAACCCCAACTTCAGGTATCAATAGAGTTTGAGTGGAGAACTTGGACTTCTACATCTACTGGCATAAAAGAGATGGTGCCTCTTATTCTCTGCTGGAGTGGTGTTAAAGAAATACCAGCTAGAACAGAAGGTTTAAATACTATCCATAGTCTCATAACATAATTAAAAAAATGTTTAGGTTTCAATTATCATACTAAGACCAGGGAGATTTAAAATTGAATGAAAAAAGACTATCAATAGATGTTAACACTGAGATGACAGAGAAGTTAGAATTATCCCCCCAAACTTTATAGTCACAACAATAATGCTTCAAAGAGTAATTATGAACACACTTACTACTAGCAAAAAAAAAAAAAGTCTCAGGAAAGAAATAGAAGCTATAAAGAAGAACCAAATAGAAATTTAAATTTAAGAACTGAAAAATATAATAGCTAAAATTAAAATTTAGTGGATGCATTTAGCAGCAACTCTGTATCTGTGGTGATGGAAAGGTTTTATATCTTGATTATCACAATATTCTGCTAGTGAAATTGTACTACATAATTTTGTAAGATGTTATCATTGGTAGGAGCTTGAGTAAAAGCTATATGGGATCACTCCATATTATTTTTACAATATGTGAATCTACAATTATATCAAAATAAAAATTTAATAAAATAATAATTTCACCATCAGATAATAAATGGGTTAGAATGGACAGATTCTCCTTGAATTACAATGGAGTTACATCTTGATAAATTTAAGATGAAACTATCATAAATCAAAATGTATTTAATACACCTAATCTACCAACCATTATAACTTAGCCTAGCTTACCTTAAACATGCTCAGAACACAACATCCAAATAATGCCAACAATGCAGTGCACTAGAGCATTGGTTGTTTACCCTCATGATGTGTGCCTGTGCTGCCCAGCATCCTGGGAGTATTGATTGCATCACATACTGCTAGCTGGGAAAAGATAAAAATTCAAAATTCAATGTTTGGTTTTTACTGAATGCATATGGTATTTGCACCATTGTAGAGTTGAAAAATTGTAAGCTGAACCATTGAAGTTGGGGACCATCTGTAAAAATGAACTAATAATGTGGTCCTTTACGTACTCTAAAACCAGTTATTAGAACTGAGTTCATGCCTGAGAATAAGCAGAACCAAGTTAATCTTCAAAATTTTAAACTTCTGCCATGATGAACTAGGGCCTATGTGTGTAGCAGTGAGCAACACACACTTTAAGAATGTACTCGTGGGTGTGGAGTTGAGTACTGGGGTAGGTATCACTGTGTATGAGGCTCCTCTATGTCCCATTTCCCTGCCTGATGGGTCACCGCTGTTGTCACTGCAGAGGAAGGAAGGCGTGAGCCAAGGGACTTGGTGGGACTTTCCTCTTGTTCTCTGATATGCAGCATTCTTGTTCTCTAATTCTCTGGGAAAAGCAGGTAGTTTCTAATGAACAGACTCCTCTCCTGGATATCACCTCCTGCCTTTCCAACACATTGCTGCCATCACAATTCTTTATAGCCACCCTGATGCCTTAGTGAAGACATGAAAGGACAGGAGGTGACCATAGGAAAGGCATTTAAAATACAATTTTGACATGCTATGAAACACACATGAATGTATACTCATCATCTATGTTTACATCAGCTTTAGCTCTAGAAATGCAACAGTTCTGAGACTTATATTTAGAGAAAATAACTACTCATTCACTTAACAAAAAAGAAAAAAATGTTTTCTAGTAAATACAAAGAATCATTAACTTCACTGATTCTAAACAAAAATATAATTGCCCAAGATATAAAGCGGAAACATATTTTAAGTCATTTGTGAGCAAAATGGAAAGATGCCCTACCAATCCATTATCACCAGAATTAAATAGTATTCAAATGACCACATGTTCTCTGACTAAACAAATAAGATACGAACAGTAATAATAAGGAATGTTGGCAGTCAAAAGCTTTTCCAGAATCGTGCTCATCTACTGAAAACATGACTTCTACCCTCTTTCATTACCTTTGCACTATGGTAAATTACAGTAATTTTTTTTATGCCTTGAGTGAGAAAGAATGGAAAGATAATATTCACCCCATTGAGGACGGTTTAACTTATCTATATAGAAGCACTGAACCATCATTTACTAACACGTAAAAAGGAATACAAGCTTTCTGGTCAAAATGTTCCCTATTATGGTAGCAGTATAATAGATTATACATATTCTGTTGTGAAAAATCCCAAGATTCTGACGAGCGATGTGTATGAAACACCAGCCAGGGGATTAAACAAAATAAATAAACAAAGCTACCCTTTCACACGCTGCTGTCTGGAGAGCTAAGACGCATCTCTTTTCCTTCTCCCAATCCCTGAGCGCCCTTCCTCTTCTCTGGGTCTCTATTGACTGGCCTTTGTCTCTGCTCTAATGAAAATGGCACTTATGCTCTGTCTTGCTCTTTCCCGTGTCCAGTGTTTAAGGAAGCGTCTGTTTTCCAAGGAGATGAGGAAGCGCGACCCAGTCCCGAGGAGTGCCTGCAGGGGGCGACCGACGCCGAGGAATGAACAGAAGGCTTTGGCTGTCCTGGACGTTCCGCATCTCTTGTAGGACACGCCTGAGGCAGAGCTCGGCCGTCTAACTAGCTAGTTAGTGGCACTACTGACGCTGGAACTGAGGTTTACTAACAGCCTGCCCTGCGCTCTTAAACTCCAGGTGGCTCTTGCCTGCTTTTATTTACCAGACAAATATCTAATGCTAAAAGAACATTTCCCTCTTTCGGATTAGCAGTTCTGGAATTTAAGCCCAAAGTGGTGACGCTCATTAGGGGAAAACAAGCGCGAATTGAAATGAGATAGAACTACGAGTATATTGCAATATCCAAGAATTTTTATAACAACCATCGGCTCTGATGGTAAAAATAGTTAATGAGTTAGGGTTTTTTTTTAAAAAAATTATTCAATTAATTTATTTAAAAAGCTGTATCTGTCTATTGTCTTTAAAAGTATTTAGGAACAAGGAGTTTTTTTTTTTTTCTGGAGAATTACATATTCATGTTATCATTTGGGAATTTTATTATTATTTTGCCCCTTCTCTATTTCTTATCTCCACCCACAACAATTAAGATAGGCTCTCAGGGTATTTTTAAAAGCACGCTCCTTAATATTTAGTTCTAGAAGCAGCGGGATCACCTGGGAGCTTGTTAGAAATGCAGAATCACAGGCCCCATTTCAGGCCTACTGAATCAGCACCTGCATTTGAACAGGATTCCCAGGGGATTCTTATGGGCATACATGAATGTTCTAACCAAATACCTCTAAGTCCTCCAGAACTCCAGTACCACCTAGCAAGAGGGCTTTGTCTCTTGTTCCTTGTGACCAGCTGGGCTCCTAGTCCTTATCTCCGTGTTCCTGTTAAAAATGAATTTTAGCATTTGCCATTGAAAAGAAGAGAACATTATTACTAGTGCTTTAAAATCAGGCTGGAAGAATGATGAATAAAGGAGTTCTTAATGAGTTCCCTGTGTGTTTTTTTGTGGAACTTTTTTTTAAATGTGAAATTATACAAGGAGAGTTTGAATGTTGTAATAAAAAATTCTCGGGAGCTGAAAAAACCCAGTTTCTTGGTGGATTCTATTCCCAGTGCTTGACTCACTCACTGGTCATGAATTAGGTGCCATTAACAGGCACGTGAACTCTGTCAGCTTCTAGGAGATAGGATACTTGGTCATAACCTAATATTCACAGAGACCTTATCTTCTCATTGTTTTGTTTCATTCCACTACCAAGTAGAAAACTGTGTTTTGTATACAAGTGCCTAATGATCCTTGAAATGGTAATGGTAGATAAATATTTACTGAGTATCCACTGCACACAAAGTACTGTCTTGTATCAAAATGTTTTTCTAATTAGTTAAAATAGTTAATATTGTATTGCTATCAAAGCAAGGTGTAGGTAGAACATCTTTGCATAAAATTATATATCCATTTACCCACATATTTCCAGAGTTATCAATTTTGGGACAAATGACTTGCCCATAGTTCTTAGAGGAAACAGACAAATAAAAGGATAATAAAAATACTGGATGATAAACACTTGGCTAAAGGTTTCTACCAGGAATTGTTAAACTGGGTTTCTAGTGCAATTCTACGCTGACCATTTGGATTGATGATTCTGTTTGCTTTCAGGTAAGATGACTGGTGGTCCTCTAGACATGAGGCTAGAACTGGTAGACTGAATTCCGGTGTAACTACCTACAGCTCTCTTGAATAACTTATTGCCTTTCTGATAAAAATCTAGCCAAATTCATTTTATATTGAAATACTTTATATTCTATGTATTAGTAAATATAGTCTACTTTCTTCTGGGAGCATCAAAGTCTAGTACTACATTAACTTAAGCCTATTAGGGATACAGATTCAGACTGCTAATATTTCTGTGTAGCCTGACAGTCAGATGTTGGAAGTTACAAATTGCTAAGTTAAAAAGTAACAGAATAACCAAAATATATCTTTCTGTCACTAGGGATCCAAGCTGAGAAATAATAAGACTTCTTTGCCTAGTCTCCTACCCCTGAATTAGCTTGCTTATCTCCTCCGCTATCTCCCAGCAGCTGGCACCGCACCCCCACCCTCCTACTTATTAGAAATAATTTTCAGCAGCTGTCTGAGAAAAGTTGTACAGCAACTGCCAACCTCTAGGTTTTGGTAACATTCATAAGCTGTTCAAATAATTCGGTGCCAGAATCTTCCTCTTGGTGAGCGCTAGGATATAAGAAGCGCAGACCTTCTGTTCAAGCCTTATTAAAAGTCTGGTCAAAATGGCTTAATTAAGTCTTCCAGGTACCCAAAGCCTCATCATCCTTCTCCTCCTAGTAACAAGGTAATTAATAAGGAGACTATATAATGGTCAATGATAGGAGGTCTCGTGGTAACTGGGAATTCTTAGAAGCAAGACTTCTGAGGTTATTTATGGTATGATTACTTTCTGGAATGTCATGGATTGTTAGTGATGTCCTTTTAATGTTCATTTAGAAGAGTCTCTATCTGTGATGTTTGAGAGTCTTCCATTTCAGGTGGCTGGGGCCTTGTAATGGAAAAGAGGCTGAGTTGTCTCGCTAAAAGAGCTGACTTGCCAACCGCTGCCTTCCTTCCTGCTGCTGGCGGGAGGTGTTCATCGTTAAAGAGGATGGTGGTAGCAGGTCCAATCATTCCATTCTTCCTACTTGGTCCGAGTTCTTTAAAAAAATCACTTCACTGAATCATAACAGATATGCAAAAGAGTGCACAAGTTATAAATTTACAGCTTGAATTGTCACAAATTGAATATACCCATGAAATGGACTCTCAATCAAGAAAGGGCACATTACAAGTATCTCAGAGGCTCCCTGCCAATCACTCCCTCCTTCCACTCCCAATGGTAATCACTATCCTGGCTTCTAACACCGTAGATTTTTTTGGCCTGCTTTTAACTTTAGATAAGTGGAATCATAAAGTATGTATTCTTTTGTGTCTCGGTCCTTTCACTCAACATGGTGTTTATGATATTCATACTGGTTGCTTGGTGTAGTTGTAGTTTATATAGAGGTGTAAGTATTCCATTGTATGCATATACTATTATTTATTCATTCTATTGCTGATGGACAGTTTAGTCATTTCCAGTTTGGGGCAGTTAAAAATAACACTGCTATGACTATTTTGTATGCCTTTTGGTACACATGTGCATGCATTTCAATTGTATATATACCTAGGAATGGAATTACTGGCTTATAAACTATGCGCTTTAGGGAAGTGACAGTCCATCATGTACCCCAAACATCCCTGCCTGTCTTTTCTGAGTGTGCCAAAGTTCAAGCCACATCCATTCCTGATACTGAGTTGTTCCTGTAGCTGGTCACATAGAAACAAAGTAGGTCACAGCCACCACGGTGTGACTGCTGCTTGCTCCTCAGGGGGACTGGCTTGTTTGCTGCTTGCTATAAAAGGTGCTTAACTCTGGGCCTTGTGTCAACCACAATCCATTGTGTGAGTGGCTTCCGCCGGGGACCATCATGTTGCCCAGTGGGTTTGGGAGGCAGGGGAACCAGCACACCCCTCTGATGTTCCTGCTGTTTGCTGTGCTGTGAGTCATAAACTGTCTTGCTCAGTCTACTTTTGGCAAATGTGGAGTTGTGGCAAGCCACCTTACTTGTCGATGCAGGCATCTCCTTCAGTCTTATTACTCTTTGCTCTCCTCCATGAGGTGGGGTGCTCACTCTGCTGTACATTATACTAACACACCTCAGCTCTCAGGGGTCTTCCCTGATAATGCTTAGTCAGCTGCAGTAGGTGACTTAACAATTTCCTCAGGTAATATAGGAGATATCTTATTGCTCTTGTGAGTCAAGCTTTTTAGAATTTGCTATGACTAATATTTATTGCATGGTACTTTCATATTATGAATAGAATAATTCTATAACAGCGCTGTGAGGCAGGTATTATTTTACAGATTAGAATGCTGAAGACAAGGTTAAGGGACACATTTGATTTTATATGACTGTGATAACAATGGTTACCATAATATATAGCAATAACCCCTAGAGCTTCATTGTGAATTGTCTCATTACAATGCTATGAGGTAGGTATTATTATTATTCCCAAAGAATAAATCAATCAATTGACATACATTAAAGTTAATCCACCTGCCCGCAGTTACACAAACAGTAAGTGACTAGAGCTGAGGTTTCAATCCAGGATGAGACTGACATCCAAACCCAAACACCAGGCAGTAATTTTTTTCTAATCTGGTAAGTGATATAGTCACAGCTTGAACCCACATCCTTCGAATCCAGAACTGGTGCTCACTCTGCTATCCATCTTGCTAAGACACCTCAACTTAATAACAATTGACAGCTTGTTTGAGTTCCCATCTGTCATGTGATTGAATGAGTAGTAGAATGACCTGTGATCAGACAGAGAGAAAAAGAAGGAGGAGAATGGAGGTGTGTAATTCTTGTACTAGATCATTAGCTTCCGAATAACAGGTTGTGCACAGAATACAAAATTGCATTCTGAAGGAGAGTTCAAATCCTCAGAAATCTAGAATAGATGGGTCTAATTTTAAAGGAAAACTTAATTTTGGCTTTTAAAGGTTACCTTTCTCAATCATCATCTGAAGCTCTCTGTCTCCAGGGAAAGTAGTTCGAGAAGGTCAGGAGGGTGTATGTATACATGTTTGTAGAACTCAAATGAAATGAATTCTCAGAGAGTCAGCAGTCTCTCATTTTGTTGTTGTTGTTGTTGTTGTTGTTGTTGTTGTTGTTTTAAATCTCACTATGCTAAAGTGGCCTCAACCTAGATCGAAGAGACTGGCCTCCGAGAGGAACAAGTACATGATTAACTTTTTACATCACTCCAGTTATTGGGCACACATGGGGCTATGCTGACTCTCTATCTCTCCATCATAACCTAAAAGTGAAAACGCTTTTTCTACTCACTCTCGCCACCCCCGCCCCGTGTCAACATGTTTCTTTGGGGACATCACACTATTTCTCTAACTCTGAATGTGATAAAGGGAAATTGTGGAACATTTGCTCGGTTGCCATTTCAAGAAACCAATTCAAAGAGATCCTTGGGAAAATTATTTATATATGTGTTTATAAAATCAGCTTCAAAGCCCTCAACATATTAAAATCCTGTATTTCAATGATATTTCAGTTTCCTTTTAAATACCCATTCTTAAATGTGGCTGGGGTATTTTGGCAGATAATGGGAAAGGGGCTTACGTGGCTTTTCAAAGGGAAATTCAGAAATATTCTTCAGTGACTAGGAATTCTGAGATGACGTGTATTCTCACTAGGGAAGGGTCATTTCAATATCAGGCCATGTGATCTCAAATAAACATTTCAGAGAATAAACTGAAGAGAATATGTTGAAGAAAAAAATGTGGATAATTTTATTAAAGCGGAGGTGTGACTGGATAGAGGGGCTAATAGGGGTTATACAACTTTCTATCTTAAAATAAATCCCTAGAGTCCTGTTAGTTATTATTTCACATTGAAAATAAGCAAAAGAAAGCAATTCTCAGTCATTTTACTTGAAATTTTTCATACCATATTGTTATGGTCATATGCTCTTGTAAAAGTAACTAGAAATGTAAATGTCATTCCAAAGATGCCAAGATTACAGAATAAGCACGCTTGAGTCTGAAAGGAGTTCCAAATCAGTGGTAAGTTTGAGTAGGTCAATGAGACCTGGTCAGAAGCACATCTTGCATTTTGATATTGTTAAATACTGCTCCTTTCAGAACTGTAAAACAATTAAGCCAATAATGATTGGTCCCTTGGCCCCTGGGTATTAAGGAGAAAAGGCTGATGGAAATAAATTCTTCAGCTCTAACATAAGAGACCAGGGCTGCGGGATCCTCTTCTGAGATCATGGGTGCTTGTCAGTGTGTATGCGACTGAAGACCTCATATGGAATGAATCCCCCCAAAGCAAGCCGCCTGTTCCATCCATTCCTTTATTTTTACTTTTTACCAGTCTCTCAATTTGCACTACTGTCAATGAGACTTAGGAAGAATTTCTGATTAAAAATGGTGAATTTATAAGAGAAAATCTAATTTTGCATATCAGACTCTTGAACTAATTACCTTTATGATGCACACAAAAAGCAAGTCATGCCTCTTGTTTCAGCAGATGCAAGGAAAAAAGACCCTTCTGATCGAAGGATCTAGGTTAGCAATAACAATAGTTTTCCTAGAAGTGTGGGCTGTAAGCGCAGGTTTGCAGGGCTGCTGGAAATCTCCCACTGGAATGCTCATGCAGAGACACCGTGCATAGCAGTGGCATGTGGAAAGTCACACACACCTCAGAATCTGCCAGAGTGCAAACTGCTGGAGCCAAACCACTATGTTTGTGAACTAGAAAGGCTAAGTAAGCAGGACTATGGGAAAGAAGAACAAATGATCACTATATTAGGGTTAAAAATTCCCTGGGAGAGCAGAGAAAGCAAAGAGAAGGGATGAGAATGAGACAGAAAGGTGGGTCCTGCCACAGAGACACAGGTGGGCGCTATAAAGGCTCTGGTCATGGTTCTGGACCCACTCTCCATGGCTCTGCCCCATTCTAGAGTCTTCTAAGTCACCCTTACCTCACTGCCCACATAGCATGTACATGGGAGACTCCCCTGTCATCTATAACACAGTATATCCCAACTCGCGCTCATCCTCACATTTCTTATTACTTGGCTTGCTTCTCTTGCCAGCCCACAGCTGAGAAACGATTAGCCTTCCAGAACTGGCTTCCACAGTATCTCCCAAATTTCTATCTGTATTGACCTCTCTCTTTCTGTCCTCATTTCAGGGCCTAGACCCTGATGGGGCTCTCTTGTTTAGTCTCCCTTTATCTCTCTGCACTGAAGGATTAATCTTAAAAGCAATCTGTTTTTTTCTGCAACTCCAAAACCTTCATTGGTTTCCATTGCCTACCAAATCAAGTCCACACCCATAATATCCCATGCAAGCCTCTGGGATCAGGACTAAACACTCCTAGGCTATAAATTCTAGTGCTCTGCTGTATTTATGCAAATTATGCCTGATGGCCTTCATACGTGCCTGCTTTATTGCGTTGTTCATGTTGCCTCTTCACTTTGATCTCCTCTTCAATCTTTGCTTGTCAATGACATGTTATTTACAGTAGTTAGCATACACTTTATTTAGTTGTCAGTCTGTCTGCTCTTCTCTCATAGCAACCCCGCAGGTTTAAAAAGGGCTGTTATTCTCTTATTGCAGGATTCTCATGTGTATTTTTCCTAATTTATATTTGTGTATCAATAGCTATATGAAAAGAGATTTATTTTTTAATATATGACTTTTAAAAGTAGGAGATACCATACCTAAATGATATTATATATTTTGTTTATTTTCAATAAAAATACTTTATCATGTACACTTTTTATATCAGCTCACTTAGAAACCCTAATTTTTTTTAAACCCTCACTTTTTTAATGGATGCATAGTATCCATTGAATAAATGTTTCATAGTTTAAACACTTTCTAGCTCATTAGCATTCAAGCCGGTTTAAATTTTTGCCCTTGAATGTATATGTTTGTGCCCTTAGATAAGACTGCCTACAGCATAAATGTCCATAAGTGGGACATTTATGAGAGCAAGGAATGTATGTATTTTTGCAAAGAGCACTTTAAAGTTTTTTTTGCCTATTTGCCTATTTGCCTATTACATATCCTTAAATAAAGCAGAAAATTTAAAACATAAGATTTTTGTTGTTATAATTCTTGTTAAAATTCAACAAATTCACATCTTTTCTTTTTGACCAATTGATTCAACTACTACTCAACTGTGTGCAATGTACATATCTGTGTGCCTTGATTTGATTAAAATACAGCTATCCTTGTCATTTTACTATCACTGATTTATTTGTTTAAAAACTATGTAGGAGATTTCTGGATAGAATCTAAGTATCCCAAGCTGTCCCCAATAGCCATCTTGGTCTAGAGGCACAAATGATGCCTTAATAGCCATTAAATTTCACTTGTGCTGCAAGATTTCAGTATGAAACTTTGGATACATAACAATTGCACTAGACTAGTCATGTGAGGAGGGA
Source organism: Eonycteris spelaea (assembly GCA_003508835.1). Taxonomy (NCBI): domain Eukaryota; kingdom Metazoa; phylum Chordata; class Mammalia; order Chiroptera; family Pteropodidae; genus Eonycteris; species Eonycteris spelaea. Next base: position 1,487,158 of record PUFA01000127.1, on the reverse strand, counting down.
CTTCACTGGTGTTTAGGACATTCGTCAGACTAGCTTGGGGGGGGGGGGGCACAGAGAATATGGGCATAGACCCAGAATCCCTTTGGAATGTCCTAAATTGTTTTTGAGAAAGAAGGTATTGGCAATGACTCACAAAGGTCCACCAAATCTTGCCCCTCTTGTGCTCCTTAAATTGGCTGTGCAGTGAGTATGCTATTGTAAGATGGCCTCATCCTTAGGATGCTAAACAAGTCTGGAAAATTGGCTTGTACTATATATGAGTATTGAGGTGACAGGAAATGAGTTTCTTTAAAACCAAGAGAATTTTGTGTTAAAAGTGATATCCTTTTTAAAAGTGAAATTCTTTTGTTCAGAGAGTTGCAGGACACAGGATACAAGATCAATATATAAAAATCAATTAGATCTCTATATAATAGCAAGGAACAAACCAAAAATCAAATTAATAAAACAATTCTATTTATAATATCATTAAAGGAATAAAATGCTTAGGACTATATTTAACAAATGAAGTGTAAAACTTATACTCTGAAAACTCCAAAACTACAAAATTGTTGAAAGAAATTAAAGAAGACCTAAATAAATGGAAAGAGACTTTGTGTTCATGGATTGGGAGACTTAATATTGTTAGGTGGAGGTGGTAATACTCCCGAAAATGATCTGTGCAATCCCTTTCAAAATCCAAGCCAGCTTCTTTGTAGAAATTGACAAGCTGGCCCTAAAATTCCTATAGAAATTCAAGGGACCCAGAAGAGCCAAAACGATCTTGAAAAAGAACAAAGTTGGAGGACTCACACTTTCCAGTTTCAAACTTACTACAAAACTATAGCAACAAAGATAGCAAAGAAAACAACTAAATTAGACTTAATTAAATTAAAAACTTTTGCTATTCTATGGGCACCATAAAGCATGTGAAAGATAATCCATGTAATGGGATGAAATTTTCTGCATATCATATCTCTGATAACAGACTTGTATGTAGACTATATAAAGAACTCTTACTACTCAATAATAAAAAGACAATTAAAAATGGATTAAAGGTTCTGAATAAACATTTCTCCAAAGAAGACATCTAAGTGACCACTAAGCACATTATAAGATGCTCAATATCATTAGCTATCAGCATAATGCAAATCAAAACCACATGAAATATTACTTCATACCCAATAGGATGGCTATAAGCAATAATATAGATAATAACAAGTGTTGGCCAGGATGTGGAGAAACTAGAACCCTCATACACATCTAGTGGAATGTAAAATGGTGTAACCATTTTAGAAAACAGCCTGGCAGTTGCTTAAAAGGTTAGACATAAGCTATCATATGACCCAGAAGTTCCACTTCTAAATATATACTCAGGAGAAATAAAAACACATTCCCACACAAAAACTTCTACACAAATGTTCATAGCAGCATTATTCAAAATAGCCAAAATGTGGAAACAATCTAAATGTCCATTAACTGATAAATAGATACATGTAGTATATTCATACAATAGAATAAAAATGATTCATACAAAGAAATGAAATACTAAATATGCTACAACATAATTAACCTTGAAAACATGCTAAGTGAGAGAAGTCAGTCACAAAGGACCAAAGTTGAAATGTCCAAAAATAGGCAAAATCCACAGAGACAGAAAGTAGATTAGGGATTGTCTAGGGCTAGAGGGGAGGTTGAAGGGAAGCGAGACATGCCTACTAATAAGTGTGGAGTTTTGGGGGTGATAAAACTGTTCCCAAATTGATTGTGGTGGTGGTTGCCCAACTGTGACTACTAAAACCACTGTATTGTATGCTTTAAATGGGTGACTTGTATATGTGCATTTATCACATTAAGCTGGTATTAAAAAAAGTAACACACTTTTGAAGTAGCTTACTTGTGAACATAAGGCTATTAACTTCCCATGGATCTCAAAGCAATTTATGGGAGGAGTGGTAATGGTGGTGGAGGTGGGAGTCCTCTGTGTTCCCATATGTAAAATTTATTGGTTAAGCACTGAGGTAAGGTTGTTACCACCTTGGCCTCTACCTGGCGGACTCATTTTTTTCTAATTGCAGATTTTGAATGCCCAATAAAAACCTAATCTGAAAATTTTGAGTATGTGGTCTTTTATCTACAACAGGAGTCATTTAGAAGACTAGAATAGAAAGAAACCAACTGTGTTTGTACGTTTGCATAGATATATGCAAGAGGGTAGATTAAGCAGTATTATTGGCCCTTCAAATTGTAGTGTGTCTTTGGGTGCCTGCCCAGGATTCCTGGAGGTGGCCCAGGTTTTAGGCACCAGAACGAGATGCTTAACTTGGGCTGCTTCCTCCTTGAGCACGCCCCCCCACCCAGGTGCTGATCTCTGTGCAGCAACAAGCTGGGGTCCAGAGAATGCTTACAATCCTCTTCCCTAATATTTTCTTTTCAATCGAAGTTTGTTTCCATTTTCTCTTCTTCCTTCTTCTCTCTCTCCTCTCTTTCTCTCTCTCTCTCTCTCTCTCTCTCTCTCTTCTCTCTCTCTCTCTCTCTCTCTCTCTCTCCCCCACCTCTCCCCCCATCCGCCCTTCCCCCGCCCCAGTCTCTCTTTAGTCTCAGGATAGATTCGGATCTGTGTGCGTGTATGTGTGTGGTGTGTTTTATTTTTTAAAAAAAATTCTGGGGACTCTCTTTTTACTCATCTGTTCAGGTGTCCAAAGGATGAAGATATTTTCTCCCAATCAAAGGCAACCCGCTACAGCGTCAATGTGTTCTGTGAGTAGGCCTCTTCATGATGAGGCCCCTGCTGGGCTCTGTCATCCCCGTGCTGCCCTTTGTGGTGCCCAGACGGAGTTGCTGTCCACCAGGAAAGTGTGCAGGGTGTGGGGCCAATCTGGGGCCAGGGCACTGTGACACAGTGGAGGGAAGGTGTATTCTGGAAACCTTATCTTGCTAAAACGAAATCAAGTAGACAAAAATGAGCTCTAGAGGCATTCTAAAGTTCAGAGTTCTCAGTGAAAATGTACATGACCTGGAGGTGGGAAGTTCACAATGGTCTAGGGGCCCACACCTGAGGTATTTGCAGGACTGAGTTACCTGTGGAGGCTCTAGGGGAGATGCTGTTCCCTTGCATTTTCCACTTTTAGAGGCAGCCTGTATTCCTTGGCTGTGGTCCCTTCTTTACTTTCAAAGACAGCAGATAGCATTGTCCAATCTCTCTCTCTTTTTTAGTTTGTTATAAATTTTACTGAGTTAAAGTACATAATAGTACATAATTTACAAATAATAATAAATTACTTCATATTTTTAATCATTAAATTTGGTATAGCCAATAGTTCTCATACAATACTTGTATTATTTTTTGCTGGACTCTTATATCTGTGGCCCACCTATGGCTGCAATTCAAACTTGATTTGACAAAATCATTCAGAAAAGAAGTCCCTCACATCATTGATAAGTGAATGTAGTTCTGATATGAATGTGGTTGATATTTTCATTTAAGTTAATAAGACAAAAGTGAGACAACTGGGACATTTATCAGAATTTTAATTGTCAATGATGTGACTTCTTTGCTGAACTGGATGATACTTTTTGCATATTGGAAGAATATTGTCTCAATTTTTTGTGTTATTCACAATGTAATAGGTATAGACCTGACACACTTTTTAAATTTATACTGCATTATTTAAATTTTTTTCTTCTATGCTTAAGTCTAGACAATGAATAAAAAAGATGAATCAAGCCCTGATTTGTAGTATTTGTTGATTACATGATATAAATAATTCCCACCATGGCTGATTTCCACCCACTAACGTGACATCATTAAAATCGGAGCTGGAAAGAGATGTGCAGTAACACATCATTCTATGGAATTTCTATCACATGGATAGGTTAATAAATATCACAAGACTATAGGTAATAGTAAAATGTAGTAAGATAATTAGGAAGTCATAAGTTTTAGAATGTATTATTCGCTTTTAATATAATTTATTTAGTCATAAGTTTGTGTAATTTAATTTTTAACAGTGGCCATGTTTAACAACTGATTCATGAAATTGCTAAAATTCAACAATTCTTGCTAGTCTCAGCTGGCTCCAGCATGCCACTGCCTGCTTTGATCACAGGCAGCCAAGCCACTATTCTCTTAACTATTCTTTCATGTGGTATTAGGTATTGCCAGAATATAGTTCTATACCAATACAGGTATGGAAACACTCAGCATGCAAGATACATTGCATTTCTTCATTTTTTAAACCACTGTTGTTCTCATTAGATGTGCCACTCATCAAGATTGTTGATGACAGACCACTACTTAACCGTGATTATCTGGGTACCCTTAGACATACAGTCCCAGAACATGGAAATGGACCCTGGTGGTCTGTCCACTTTGCTATCACTTCCATTCAACCTGCCCAGGCCCACCTGGAAGGTGAGACCCTTCTCTATGGTGTCAGATGAGATCACAGTCCCAATGTTGGTACTCCAGTACCAAGTGCAGCCCTGGGGACCAGGACTGGAGCACAGCTATCTCTGTGTGAGGCTGCAGTACCTCAGGCTACTGCATTCTCATAAGCCTTCCTGTGCCTTTTTTTCCTCACAGGTGAATGAATATCCACTGAGGTTAAGCCACTCTCTCTTCAGCCAGAAAGCAGCGATTCCCCACTGCCCCCACACAGTCCAGCCTAATCACCCTGATGCACTTATACCTCCAACACTGGGAAAGTTCTCTCAGGGTATTTTTAGGGAGGAGGGAGAAGACTTTTATACTTCCCTGGTAAGACTATTAAAAAAATAACATGAAGTTATTACTGAATCACTGAAGCAACCTGGGAAAAAATAAAACAAGGCTTTAAAAAGTAAATGCAGAATAATAAACATTTGTTGTAAATGCTGTGCTTGGAACAAGTACTCAAACATAATTTTTGCCTTCAGGAATCAAGAATGATTAATGTTGATTAGCTTTTTAAAAATTTATTTATTTTGATTAGTTTTAAGTATACAGTACATTCATTAGACATCTATATAGTCTGTAAAATGATTCCCGCAATTGCTCCCTCCCTCCCCTGACCCTTTACCTAGTATTAATGCTAATTGCATTCCCTATGCTGTGCTCCCATCCCGTGACCATCCATCAGCTACTAATTTGTACTTCTTTAACCCTTCACCCCATTCTCTCAGCCCCCTAAACTTCCCTCCCCTCTGTCCATTACCAAATTGTCCACTATATTTGTGAGTCTGTTTTTGATTAGTTTGTTCTTTTTATTCCTTAGATTCTGCATAAGTGAAATCATATAGCATTTATCCTTCTCTGTCTGACTTAAATACCTTTTAGGTCATTCAAAGTAATGTCTTTTTCCATCCCCTTCTTTTAGTCTGTGTGTCCTTTAATCTGAAGTGAATCTCTTATAGGCAACAGGTTGGGGGCTTGTTTTCTTATTCTTTCAGCCATTCTATCTTTTAGTTGTGCACTTAATTTTTTTCCATTTGAGGTAGTTATTAATAGGAATGCAGTTATTACCATTCTTTATTCCTGTTTTTGAAACATGTTTTTCTTCTTAAAGAAGTCCCTCCAGCATTTCCTGTAATACTGGCTTGGTGTTGATAAATTCCTTCAGCTTATTTTTGTCTGGGAAGCTCGTTATCTGTCTTTCAACTCTAAATGATTGCTTTGCTGAATAAATTATTCTTGGTTGTAGATTCTGGGTTTTCATCCTGTCGAATATTTTTTGTCAAGTCCTTCTGTCTTTTGGAAATCAGCTGCCAGTCTTATGGGTGTTTCTTTATAAGTAACTATCTGTTTTTTCTTACTGCTTTTAATATTCTTTCTTTGTATTTAACCTTTGGCATTTTAATTATGATGTGTCTTGGTGTGGGCCTCTTTGGATCCCTGATTTTTGGAATCTCTGCTTCCTGGGGTTTTATGTCCATTTCTTCACCAGGTTAGGGAAGTTTCCATCATTATTTCTTCAAACAGCTGTTCAACATCTTGATTTTCTTCAGTTACGCTGATCAGACAGATATTTGGACCTTAATAGTTCCCATATGCTCCTTATTTTTATAGTCTTGGCATCTTCTCTTGCCATTCTGATTGCGTGTCCTTGGCTTTCCCATCCTCTAGATAGGGCATTTGACCTTTTCTTTATTCACTTTGTTTATTCCTTTGTTTATTCCATTTAATATACTTCTCATCTCAGATAATGTCTTCATTTCAGACTGGTTCCCTTTTATAATTTCCATTTCCATTTTATGTTTTATTTCTTTTTGAAGTTCTCACTGAATTTATCACACTTCCCAAAAGTTCATTGAGCATCTTTATAACCAGTGTTTTGAACTCTGCATCTGTTAGATTACTTGACTCCATTATATCTGGATCTCTGTTTCTGCTCTCATATGGTTTCTGCTTCTTTGTCTTCCCATTTTGGCTGCCTTTCCATGTGTTTCTATGTACTAAGCAAAGCTCCTAAGTCTCCTGGTCTTATTAGTGTGGATTTGTGAAGTAGGTGTCCAGTGGCACAGTCCTGAGAGGGGTTCAGCTGCAGGCCAAACTTAGCCCAACCCTCTACCCCTTTGGGCCACTGTTAAGATTCAGCAAGCAATCCGCAGATGCTGTGCTTATAGTTGCCTCAAAAGGCCACACCTGAAACTAAGGCCAGCTGCCTTCAGTGTGAATCTAGGCGCTGCTCAGCAAAGAACATCTGAGTCACTGAGGGTACAGCTGGATGTGGCTTGGGTATAGCCGTGAGTTGGGGAGGCGGGGTTTCCGGAATCTTCTGTGGAGCAACTTCTGTTATCTACTTTGATGATGTCAGGGCTATGGCTCCACTGTGTCCGCACACTGGGAGGGGTAGGGCTCAACAGGGGACAATGGATACTACCAGCACTTCTGTACAGAGTGGATCTCGCCTCAGCCCTCACTCTGACCATGTCTCCCTGTAAGGCCCTGGTGCCCTCTGCGCACAGCCAAATCGGCACTGGTGCTCAGAGTGAGCAGGTCCGTCACCGTGAAAATCCACTCGCGGACGCGGCCCCTTTATGAGGCCTCTGCTGCTGCCACTGCTGCAGCCTTTGTCTCACTCAGCCGCTCGGACCAGGTTGCCCCGAGTCTTCACCCCATCCTACCTCCTCCGTAGCAGGGTGCTTTCTTGGCTTTTTCCTTAGTTGTTCATCTAGATTCCAGGTGATTTTTCCTTGCTGCTGCTCCTTGTTTCCGTCACAACTTTGATTTGGTCGCCAGAGGAATGAACAGAGTTTCTATCATCTACACTATTTTTTTCCCTCTTCTCTGTCCAATCTCTTTTTTTTTCCCTCCGACCTCTGCTTCTATCATCATCTCCTTCTCTGACTTTTACCTCCTGTCTCTTTTTTATATCATGTGATTACATTTCCATTTCACGATCCTTAAGTTAATTACATTTGCCGCGTAAGGTATTCACAGGTTCTGGGGATTAGGACATGTATGTCTTTGGGGGCCATTATTCTACTTTCCACAGAGGCTAAAGGCTCAGACAGTTCCAGTGCATTATTTTGCTTCCATCTGGCTTTATGATGATGATCAGATAGTCACATATTTAGTACCAGAAAAAGAAAAGGTAGCCATAGATAACGGAAAGAAACCCAGAAGAAATGTTGAGAACACACTTCAGTGTTGATTTATCTCCAGATATTAGAAAATAGTTTTATATTTGATAGATTTTATTGAAAGAGTCACAGCCTGTATTACTGAAGTCAAATATATCACATAAAATTTGAACTTATAGAAAAGCAGAGTGTGGATGTTACTCATTTTCCAGAAGTTTCAGAATAACTTGTGAGGCTATGTTAATATATCTAACAATAAATATTACAAACAGGTAGCTGTGAGTTCAGTGACTAAATCTATTTCTGATGAGAGGTGTCAGAAGTGGAAAAGACTATCAGTAGCATGTGTGCCCTCAAACTGCAGAAATGTAAACAAAGGCTTGCATTAAATGTGCTGTATGCCAACAGAGAATCCTGACTATAATGGTCCTTGATTATAAGCGAGGAAGAAGTTCAGCATTTGAGCAATCTGTGTCACAGGTGAGAACATGGGGCCCTCATTGAGCAAGACCAAGCCTGAGACGTGAACCTCAAAAATAAGCTAAGTTAATGGAAAACAGGAGTAGAGTAATGTATTTTTATTTGTTAATCATTTTTTTAAGCACCCTGTATGTGTTTTATAAAACAAGGCATTTAAACTTAGGAACTTTTTGGGTGATGTCTCATATAGTTACTGAAAGGTTGATGTTGATGAGCTCTGGCTTGTAGCTCTAGGTTAAAGTGTAGTGAAAAACTGGAGCAGAAAGACATAATATCACTGATATGTGAAATCTAAAGAAGTCCAGCTCATAGAAGCAGGAAGTAGAATGGTGGTTGTCAGGGGTTGGGGGTGGGGAAATGGGGAGATGTTGGTCAAAGGGCACAACGATGCGTATGTCTAGAGAGCTATGTGATGACTATAGTTAATAATATTGTATTGAACACTAGAAATATGCTAAAAGAGTAGTAGATTTCAGGTGTCTCATCACCAACACCCCATGTGAGAAAACATGTGAGAAAACATGTTAATTAGCTTGACTGTAGTGTTCATATCATGTATATCAAATTATCATATTGTATGACTTAGATATATAATTTTTATTTAAAAAGAACAGTGGCAAATGAACTTACTTTAATGGAGAAAGCAACTTAAAATTTGAATTTCATGAGTGTATAGTTTACATTTTACATTGCCATCAGTGAAAATGGCCATTATCAAATGGTGGATTTTGAGACAAAAATGAGAGAATTAGCAATGTTTATTTATGCAACAAGTGGAGGTAAATAGCATTGCAAGACAATTTATGCTTCTGAAACAAAGTTTAGGGAAAATGTTAATGATAATAAAAATAAAAACATCACAAAATGGCTTTGTATTTTTTTGGACATAGACATATTTTTACATTAAACAAGAGGAAATGAGCTCATATTAATATGGTGAACTTCATGATTTCACTGTGGTTAGAGCTATTTAACAGTTGAATCATATGAACATAGTATTATGAGAACAAAGGGGGCTTCTCTTATCTTCTAGGAGGTTTTTTCATTCTTGCTCGTCTTTATTCCTTCTAAAAAACTGATAGAAAGATGTGTGGACTTTTAAGTTGCTTAGCTCTTTCAGAATTCTCTTCATCTAAAACCTGAGGGTTGAACTTCAGATAGTTTCTCAGAGTTCCTTCTAGTGCGAAAATTAGATCATTTCAGGCAAAGATGATAGTATTGTAGGAGAAAAGCAGGAAGGAAACTTTTAAAAGATGAAAATAGGTGACTTCAAAACAACAAAGGAAGTTAAATGTTTCTGCCTGGCCTTCCCCACTTAATCCTTTCAAGCCCTGCTGCTCTGGAAAGATAGGTTATCATTAACCTGCTCTGCCTTCAAAGGGCGAGACAAAGGAAAGTGAGTTATTTCTATCCTAAAAACATACTTCAAACCTATAAGATACTAAAAATAATTTCTACTTGTACAACACCCATTGTCTGAAGATTACAAATTACGATGATTAGGTATATTGGGCAAATGGGAAAATGTGGGCTTTGAATTAAGTAGTTTTTCAAAGTCATTATGCTTTGGCAGGCTCCTCTGGCACTCAGCTGTGTGTTTCAGATGTAGTCCTCACATAGTTGGCTTGCAGTCCCATCACTATCATTCTAGAACTACTTCACCACATAATGTAGCCTTTACAAAGGATAACTATATCGCCCATATAAACAATATGAGAAATAGTTATGAATCAAAGCTTAAATGAAAAAAAAAGAGAACACAAAATAATATGTCCACGATTATTATAACTACCTAAATAAAAGTGTGTGCCTGTGGACAAAAGTTTTGAAAAGACCTGCTGAAAACAAACACCAACAACAAAACCATTCCCATAACATGGTGATATTACAGCTAATTTTTCCATTTTCAAAAATTCTTTTAATATTATAGATTTATTGTTTCATTCATTCACACAATTAATTTAGTGCCTACTATGTGCCAACACTTAGAGTGCTAGTCATTGAAGAAGCAGGTTACAAAAGTCCTACCTCGCAATCTAGTCTGAGCTCCTAGTCTAGTAGAGAGAGTAATATGAAGACAAACAGTCACAACCCAGTGAGATAAATTCTATAGCAAGGGCCTTTAAGAAGAATCTAATGAAGAAGAGAATTTATTAGAGAAATATTTAGGAGACATAATTAACAGACTTTAATAACCTACTGAAATAGAGGCTGAGGGTAAGTGAGGTAACAAAGATGAACCCATGTGTCCAACTCAGGTAGGGTTTGGATGGAGATGTCATTCACTGAGGTGGGAAACAGAAATGAGGCAACAACAGGTAGGGGGTCTGTGAGAGTGACAAGCCCAGTTTTGACAGCTTTCAATACTGAGGTGCTGGTAACTCATTCAGAGATAGTTGGACACTTTTGGAAGATACAGAGCTCAGGTGAAAAGCCTGGGCTAAAGACATAGATTTGGGAGTTAAAACCAAACATAACAGATGAATTTGCAAGTGTGGATGAGATTTTCTAAAGAGACAGCATTGAATGAGAATAGACAAAGATGAAGGTAGGGGCATAAGTGTTTCATTATTTAAAAGAATGATACAGGAAGGGGACCCCTAAATGATACCAAGAAGGAATGGTCTGATGTTTAGGGGAACAGAGAGAGAGGGTTATCACTTAAACCAATAAAAGAAATTCAGGAAGATAGGGGTCAATAATATAAAACATTACAGATATATCACAAAAGATGAGAACTCAGAAATATCTCTTGGCAAAGCACTTGTACATGAGTGATCTTAAGAGTGATAAGGATCAAAGAGTTAATGAGAAATACAAAAGAGAAGACAGTGTCACATTAAAAAAAATTAGGTTTGAAAGAATAAAAAAGCAATAAAAAGGAAATAGAATTTAGGCTCCCTGACTAAGGGAACCATCAATAATATGTTTAATTGTCAGAAGTTATATTTTGGAAACTTTCACAAGCACTAAGTCTAATACAAAAATTATTCGAGTCAAAGGAAATTCTTTTAGCCCAATTGTCAGCAAATTTTATAAGTTCTTTTTGGCTTTCAAATATCAACTAAGTATGGCTGATTTTTAGTTTTGGGGAAATGCCTATTGGCCTCAGATTATATGTCAGAATAAGTGAAAATTCTAAAATTCTAAGTTTTCAAGAAGATTTAGGATGGGCTTCCTTCCTCTTTAGTCGTAAAACAAGGAGATGCCAGTGAGCGGGCCCACTTTGTGTGGGCAGGTTCAAAGTCTCCCTGACCTTTGTTTCTTTAATTTCCACAATGAGGAAGTTGCATTAAGTTGTGACTTCCATTATCTAGTTTATTCAAGAAAAACAAGAAACAGACACTAGATTTAACTAAATGGAGAGTTTTTGCTTGCATTTCTTTTAAATATGATGTGTCCATGGCAGGATTTTGGAAGAAAGGAAGAACTCATGTCACTTAGGGAATTGGGCACTAAGTTTTTGGCATTGGAAGTAGGAAGGTTTCCTCTGAAGGAGTCATTGTGAGGGTATTTGGCAGGGCTTCAGCATCTGTCACAGGGGGTTGGTAGATTTATGTGCTTCTCAAGGAGGGCCCTGAACTTCCTTTCAGCATGTGATAAATCAATGTCATTTTGCAGACAGGCACAGACAAACATGGAGGCGACTTTTGCTTCATTAAAACAAAAGAACCAACCAGGCCCCCGCAGATGTGGTTTCTGCCTCTTAGAAGTGACAGAATCAATTAGTGCAGGTTCATCTCGATGGTATGCCATGGGCATGGCTTTTGGGCTGTAGCAATAAAGATCTGTCAACTGTGATGATGTTTCTGGAGAACAGGTGGGGAATATGTGGCAGCTCCTCAGGATATGAAAAATGATCCTTCGGAAAAGTAGGTACAGGCATTGTAATAATATACTTGACAAGCACCTTATCTTCTAGCAACTTCGTAAGGCATTATGATAATTACTAATCAAAATTGGCTTAATATAGCATGGCAGTACTCACCAGAAATTAGCGTAGATGGGAAAGCTGTGAAAAACAGCATTTTTTCTCTCATAAATTTCATTAACATTTGCTTCTACAGTGGGGTCAGAAAACCCAAAGTGGCTCATAAAAACAATGGGCTATGGATTCATAAAGCTGGCTTGAATCCAGTGCTGTCAAAGTTTAGTCTGTGTTGCATAATACCATTTATTGAAATAAGGTGATCGTTTGTGTATATTTGTGAGTATGTGTGTGTGTGCTGAGCAAGAGAGATTGCTAGATAATTTATTCAGATAAAAACAGTGTTTTTACTAAGGTGTCAATATAATCATTATGTAATATACATAGATAGCCAGGCATTTTATGTAAATTTAAACATATTTTTCTAGAAAGTATAAAAATCTCAGCATTTTAAAGCCTGTTGCTCAGGATGAGCAACCGAAAGAAAGCATAATTAAAATAGGCAAATAGGCAATCTGTCATTTTTAATAGCAAAGTGATGTGTCAACCCCTCTGTTCCCCCCTCCACATGGAATACCCTCCACCCCTTGCTGGCTGGAACCCTAACCCAATCCACATCCAACCTGGTAGTATTATCCCAGGACCCCATGCCCCAGATGCATGACTGGCTGGCCCTGGAAGCTCCCAGGTCTGCAGAGCGGCAGCCTTCTTCCCTAAGCCAAGCTGTGGGTACTTAAGGCATTATGAAGGGACATTCTGCCTGGGTGTCATGCTGATCTTTCTGACAGAGACTCTGACCTCTCACTTCCCTCAGCTCAACCCCTTCTATGCTGGGGATCCAGAGCTCTGCACGTCACTTGTTGTCTCAATGTCCACTGCAGACCAGAAGGAACCAGGTGATTCCATTGACAAGACAGCGTGTGTCACCATCACATGTAGCTGCTCTTGCCATCTTTCACCATGCAGACTAGATTCCCTGGATACCGATATCAGCCCAGATTGAGCCTGAGTTGGCTGAACTGCTAGGATAATGTACAGGATTCAGCTTATGCAACTCCAGGTTCTTTTGGTCCTGCCTGACCCCTTGGCCTCACCTGCCCCCATACCCCTAGTCAGCCGCTGGGCCTATGGAGGCTCAGGCTTCTTTCCTGGGTGACTAGAGGGGCTGAATATTATAACTTGGAAGTGTGGCCCAATTAATAACCTGTGGGGCAAGTTTTGACCCATGAGAGACAGGAAACTGGAAAAAAGTAGCAGATAAACTGCTTGTCCTTCTCTCTCTGATGGACTATTCTGGAATGCAGTGGTTCCAGAGATATCCTGTGTAACCAAATGACCAGCTATGTTTTTCTACTAGGCTCTGGCCAGCCTGGTACTGTCCCCCCCATAGTTGCTTTGCTTTCTTCCCAGCCCCACATCACACTTCCTGTCATTTTTCCTCTCTTCTGAGTAAGAACATGGAAGCTCTAACTCAGGTTCTATTTCTGAGGAACTGGGCGAAGACAGACAGTGTAATAATGTAAACAGCATGGTGACCTGGCTGAGTGAGGTCCATTGATATGCCAGACAACACAAACTCGACTCTACCCATTCATAATTTCTCTGGTCCCTGCTGCTCTGTAGTCTCACACCTATGGCCAAGTGAATTATGGCAAAAATGGGTAAATTTTTGGATATTTTGATAATGGTTCTGTGTGTCTGTGTGTTTTGGGGCCTAGACCAAGAAGAAGAGGATTTGGCTTAATATTTCTAATTTTTAGCAGCCCCAAAGAGAATAGATTCTCTCAGGAGTGGTGAGTTAGTGGCATTCTCATAAAGGAGCTCAACCTTGGATTGGTGACCAAGCTTGGGAAGATGGTAAGAAGCAGTGAAACGTAGGCTTGATTTTGCATGAGGATCAATTTTGTGAAAAAATATTTATCGCTTTTATTTTTTCTTAAATAATTATCAGCTCATATTTTTAAAGTTGCTGTATTTTTCCTACAAGGGCAATTTTGGGAAATAAACAACAGCACAGATGAAACCCCATGAAAACGTTCCTGGGGACTGCCCCCTCCTTCTCTAACAGTAGGAATGTCTTTACCCCTATACATGCTGCATAGGGGTTTGGGCAGGTGTGTGGCGGGGTGGTCAGTGTATTTCCTGGCACTGCATGCAAGAAAGAATGTGCACATGTGTGCTGTTTGGAGAGAGAACATTCATAGCTTTCATCGACTTCTCAGAAGGGCTTGTGACACAAACAAACAAACAAACAAACAAATAAAATAATCCTTTTTAGACAATCCTTGGCTCAATCAAAGAAATCTTTTAAATTCATTTGATATAAGAAAAAGTTAACCTGGACATTCAGATCTCTTGACAGAAGGCAACTGTTATATTCATCCCTCCCCTTGCCCAAGTTAGAGCAAAACGGCAGAGGCCTTAACAAGGATGTTCAGTAAACTTCTATTTGGATTTCTGATTGTTTCTTTGAACTTAAATAGCCAGGAATGACCTTCTGTCCTTTCCTCTCAAATCTGTTCTTCTCAAAATCTCCCCCATCTCCTACCAAAACCCTTCACTGTTCCTTTGATAGCTCACATCTGACCTATTCACACACCCCACTGGCTCTCTCTTCAGAACAGATGCAATAGCATCTGAGCACGGTCCCCAGTTACTGCTCCCAGGGCTGCCACTCATCCAGGTCCTCATTGCCGCGCCTCTGGAACACTGCCATAGCTTTCTCCTTGCTCCCCTTTAGTTTCTTCTGAAAAAAAAATAGCCAGAGTAATTCCCTTAAAATGCCACTCCTCCACTCAAAGCCTTCTAACATCCTCCCATCTCACTCAGTAAAATCAAAAGTGCTCACATGGTCTTCAGGCCCCTGGTTGATCTGGCTCCATTCCCTCAGGGACCTTCCTCTACTGCTCTCCCCTTGCCTACCCTGCTCCCGCCGCAGGGCCCCTGTGCTGTGCCTCAGACACAGCAGATGCACCTCAGGGACCTGCACTTATTACTTGCTGCCTGAATCCTCTTCCCACAGAGAATTCAGGCTGCAGGCCTCACTTCCTCACCTCCTTCAGTTCTTTACCCAAATGTCATCTTCTTGATGTGGCCTTCCAGGTTGCTCTATCTGAACGGCACCTCCACCTGCTAAAATTTCCTTCCCAGCACTTGTTCCCATCTGACCTACTCTATACTTGTCTATCCTCCTTTCTCCTTTGAGGGATAAGGCAAACCTAGCTAGATCCCAGGTGGTCTGTGAGTACTACCTGCCCTCACACTCCCCTAGCTGGCTGTACTTCCTTCTTTGATCCTTCTCTAACCACGGCAGCATGGAAGCTGACAGCTCAGGAACCAGCGACGACAGGAAACTTGTCAGCTAGGACATAATATATAAATAGGACACTCTGTGTAGTTGACAACATGCATTATTGTGATATATATTGGTGGCTCATTTCAATTATCAGCACCAATTAATTTTTTTTCTGAATTCAGAACTCTCCATGTAAAAATATTGCTCCTAAACCAACAACTTGTTGACCATGACTGTGGCAATGGGAAGCGATGCCTGAGGAGGGGCCCGTGAATAGCCAATCCAGGACGTTCTCGTTTGGCACTTACATTATGCTGAACATAGAAGGTTCCTCTATGTGTAAAGAGAGCTTCTCACACTTGGGGATTTTATGTGGGGCAAGAAAGGCTGACGTAGAACAATGGGATTGAATCATCCACATGGGATCACACACGGCCACAAAGGCATGGTTTGGCCTGCTGCTTCCTAGAGGGCAGATTGCAAAGGTTGGCAGATATTCCACCTAATTATTGAGGTAGCTGTGTGGCTGTGAGCTACTATCCAAGGAATCCAGCAGCAGAGAAAGCTCTGCCAATTCTCAGCACACAGGACCTGGCTAATTTGATAACATATAATGGAGAGTAAGTACATCAGTAGTTTTCTCTCTCAGCATGACTGACTTCTGCAAAGCTGCTATCTCCTTGTCTCCCATTGTGAGGCCTTGTGCATTCATTTTCATGTGATGGAATCAGTATCATAAGGAGGAATGAATATCTTAGAGGTTGTAGACTTACTTATAGTTAAGGGAGAAAATAACTTCAGCCAATTTCCCTTGTGAGTTGACCACAACTCATTTCTAAATTCGTATGACCCTAATAGTTGGTGGATATTTCTAACTGGCCAGGATCAGGGGATCACAGAGTCACTTACTGAGTATCCTAAGCAATGGTGGCGTAAGATGTCATGACAAGCCAAGAAGAAGTCCCTAAATCCCTTAAAACAGATAAGGGTGTTTTCTTACTGGTGGCTAAGCTAAGTATTTATTGAAGTTTTTTTCTCTCCATTATCTTTACCTGTTTTCTCAGGGTTATGCAAGATTTGTTGAGTGCAAATTATCTAAATAAAACACAAATGTTTTCCTTGTACATACCATGCAAAATCCACAAGAAAATTTACTACCCATTCATTGTGTGATCTCTTTAGGCATGTGGCAATGCTAAGAGGAGGAATAAGTGGAATATGCAGAGCTTTAGGACTTGGTCAATCATAGAGAGATGTCGTCTCATGGTTAAGGAGGTAAAGATCAATACCTCCCACTGGGTTATTGCCAGTTAGCAGTCAGGTTTCCCCAGCAACCTCAGGCAACATTATCACTGAGGTTGCCATTTCTTTGCATCTGTCTAAGTTGTAGTGTAAATATAGAGGAAATTAACTTGAGATTAAGATAAGCAGAACACTTAGACTCACAGTTGTCCTAATAGATTTTCCATAGTGAAGATTTAGAAAAAAAACCCTCCTGTTTTCTTTTCTTAATAATTATGTCTTTTACCCATTTCTCACCAGCATTTAGTATTTCAAAGAACATTCTGGCTGCAGTGTAAGGCAACCTAAGCTAAGCTGCAGTTCTGTGTTGGACTTGTAATTGGTGGGATGGATTCTCCTAAATAGAAGGTGGCTGTGTGAGGATCAAATGAGATATCAATGACAGACTTTACAATTGTCAAAAGTACACACAAGTGAAATAGTCTCACAAGAACTGCATATGAAAAGTGTTTCTAATAGTCATATCACTCCACTGGAAGGATTCAACAAGTGTGTTCTCTTAAGGAGCCTGGAATTCAGAGAACATGCACTAAGTGATGGCTCATCCAAGAGATCCTGGGAGGAAGCTGAAATGTGTGACCTGAGCTTGTTCCATGAATGTGCTGTAGAAATGTGAGTCACAAACACTAAGCTGTAGGCTAAGAGCTGTAGTCATGCAGGAGATGAGAACTACTGGGTCTTCATCATGCAGTCCAAGCAATTCCAGCAGCAGGTGCTTGGTTGGTAAAAATAATCACCATAATTCATTTTTAATACTTACAAAATGCACAAAATGCTTTATCCAGTAGTTTCTACTTTGTATGGTACATTGCCACTATTTTTTTAAATTAATTTTTATTTTTTCAATTACAATTGACATTTAGTATTATTTTATATTCATTTCAGGTGAACAGCATAATGGTTAGACACTTATAACCACTTAGAATTTACAAAGTGATCCCCCCAATAAGCCTAGTACCCACCTAGCATTACACAGTTATTACGAAATTATTGACTGTGTTCTCTATGTTGTACTTTGTATTCCCATGACTATTTTATAACTACCAATCTGTACATCTTAATCCCTTCACCTTTTTCACCCAGCCCCCAAACCCACTTCCATCTGTCAACCATAAACTTGTTCCTTGCATCTACGAGTCTGTTTCTCTTTTGTTTATTCATTTATTTTATTCTTCAGATTGCACATATAAGTAAAATCATATGATATTTGTCTTTCTCTGACTTATTTCACTTAATATAACACCTTCTAGGTCCATCCAGGTTGTCACAAATGGTAAAGTTTCATTTTTTATGGTGGAGTAATATTTCACTGTATATATGTACGACTTCTTTAACCAATCATCTATTGATGGGCACTTAGGTTGCTTCCATATCTTGGCTATTGTAAATAGTGCAGCAGTGAACATAGGGGTGCATATAACTTTTTAAATTAGTGTTTCAATTTCTTTGAACAAATACTCACAAGTAGAATTGCTAAGTCATAAATTAGTTCAATGTTTAGTTTTTTGAGGAATCTCCATACTGTTTTCTACAGTGGCTGCACCAATCCGAAATCCCACTAATAGTGCATGAGCATTCCCTTTTCTCCACATCCTTGTCAACACTTGGTTTTTGATTTATTTATGATAGCCATTCTGATAAGTGTGAGGTGATATCTCATTGTGGTTTTAATTTGCATTTCTCTGATAATTACTGTTGTCGAGCATTTTTTTCATGTCTATTAGTCATCTGTGTCCTCTCTGGTGAAATATCTATTCAGCTCTTCTGCTCATTTTTTTTGTTTGGATTATTTGTTTTTTGGTGTTGAGTTGTATAAATTCTTGATAAATTTTGGAGATTAACCTCTTATCAGATGTATCATTGACGAATATCTTCTCTCAATAGGTAGGTTGTCTTTTTATTTTGTTGATGGTTTCCTTTCCTGTGCAAAAACTTTTTAGTTTGATTTGGTCTTTATTTATTTATTTTTTTTGTTTTCCTTGCTCAAGGAGATGTATCATAAAAAATATTACTAAGAGCAGTGTCAGAGAGTTTACTGCTCATATTTACTTCTAGAAACGTTACAGTTTGGAGTCTTACATTTAAGTCTTAAATCCATTTTGAATTTATTCTTGTATATGTGTAAGAAGGTGGTCTAATTTCATATTTTTGCATATATCAGTCCAATTTTCTCAGCACCATTTATTGAATATACTGTCTTTATCCCATTGTATATTCCTTCCTCCTTTGTCATAGATTAATTGACCATATAGGCATGGGTTTATTTCTGGGCTCTCCTATTCTATTCTTCTATTCTATTCTATTCTATTCTATTCTATTCTATTCTATTCTATTCTATTCTATTCTATTCTATTCATCGGTGTGTTTGATTTTATGCCAGCACCATGCCATTTTGATTACTATAGACTTGCAGCATAGTTTGATATCAGGTAGCATGATACCTCCAATTTTGTTCTTTCTCAAGATTGCTGTGGCTATGAGGGGTATTTTGTGGTTCTATATAAATTTTAGGATTATTTGTTCGAGTTCTGTGAAAATTACCATTGATATTTTGATAGGGATGCACTGAATCTATAGATTGCTTTGGGTACTATGAACATTTAAATGATGTTAATTCTTCCTATCCATGAGCAATGCATAGCCTTCCATTTATTTGTATCTTCTTCATTTAATTTCTTTTTTCAATGTCTTATAATTTTCCAAGTACAGATCTTTTACTTTTTGCTTAAATTTATTCCTAGGTATTTTATTTTATTTTTTGTTGCAATTGTAAATGGAAATGTTTTTTAAATTGATCTTTCTGATAGTTTATTTGTGCACAAAAATGCAACAAATTTCTGAATATCAATTTTGTATACTGCTACTTTACTGAATTCATTTATCAGTTCTAATGATTTTTTTTTTTTGGTAGAATCTTTAGGATTCTTTATATTACTATCACACCATCTGTAAATAATAACAGTTTTATTTCTTCCTTTCCAATTTAGATGCTTTTATTTTCTTTTCTTGTCTGACTGCTGTGGCTAGGACTTCTAATACTGTGTTATATAAAAGGGGTAAAAGTGGACTTTCTTGTCTTGTTCCTGATCTTAAGAAAAATGTTTTTAGCTTTTCTCTGTTGAGCATAATGTTAGCTGTGCATTTGTCATATATGACCTTTATTATGTTGAAGTATGTTCCCTCTATTCCCACTTCACTGAGAGTTTTTATCATAAATGAATGATGGATTTTGTTAAACTCTTTTCTGCATCTATTGATATGATCATATGATTTTTATACTGCAATTTGTTAATGTGGCGTATCACATTAATTGATTTGCAGATATTAAACCAAACTTGCATCTCAGGAATAAATTCTACTTGATTGTGGTGTATGACATTTTTAATGTATTGCTTAATTCTTCTTGCTAATATTTTGTTGAGGATTTTTGCATCCATGTGTATCAGGGATATTGATCTATAACTTTATTTGTAAACTCTTTGGTTTTGGAATCAGGGCAAGGGTGGCCTAATAATAAGCTTGAGAGCCTTCCATCTTTTTAAATTTTTTGGAATAGTTTTGAAAAGGATAGGTGTTAATTGAATGTTTGGTAAATTCACCTGTGAAGCCATCTGTTTCAGGACTTTTGTTTGTTGAGAGATTTTGATTACTGACTTAATTTCATTAGTACTAATTGGTCTGTTCAGATTTTCTGTTTCTTCTTGATTCTGTCTAGGAAGATTGTATATTTCTAGAAATTTATCCATTTCTTACAAAATTGTCCAATTTGTTGGCATAGAATTGTTTGCAGTATTTTCTTATAATCTTTTGTATTTCTGTGGTATCATTTGTCACTTCTCTTTCATATCTTATTTTATTTATTTGAGTCCTCTTTTTTTTTTCTTGATGAGTCTGATTAAAAGTTTATCAATTTTGTTTATGTTTTCAAGGAACCGGCTCTTGGTTTCATGGATCTTTTGTATTCTTTAATTCCATTTCATTTATTTGCTCTCTGATTTTTATTATTTTCGTCCTTTACTCATTTTGGGCTCTGTTTGCTGTTCTTTCTAGTTTCTTTAGGTGTAAGGTTAGATTATTTATTTGAGATATTTCTTGTTTCTTGAGGTAGGCCTGTATTGCTATGAATTTCCCCCTTAGGACTGCTTTCACTGTGTCACATAGATTTTGAATTCTCATGTTTTCATTTTCATCTTCTCAAGGTATCTTTTGACTTTTTCCTTGATCTTATTGTTAACCCATTCATTGTTTAGTTGTATGTTATTTAGCCTCCATATTTTTGTGTATTTTTCAGTTTTTTCTTGTAACTGATTTCTAATTTCATATCACCGTGGTTGTTTAAAAGACGCTTGATATGATTTCAAACTTTTTAAATTCATTGAGATTTGTTTTGTGGCCTAGCCTGGAAAATGTTCTAAGCGCACTTGAGAAGAATGTATATTCTGCTGCTTTGGGGTATAATGCTCTAAAAATATCAATTAAATCTATCTGGTCTAATATGTCATTTAAGGCCACTATTTCCTTGTTGATTTTCTGTTTGGAAGATCAATCTACTGATGTCAATTGGGTGCTAAAATCCCCTACCAAGACTGTATTACTGTCAATTTCTCCCTTTATGTTCATCAATATTTTCTTTACACATTTAGGTCCTCCTATGTTGGGTGCATAAATGTTTATTAAGGTTATATTCTCTTGTTGGATTGATCTCTTTATCATTATGTAATGCCCTTTTTTGTCTCTTATTATAGCCTCTGTTTTAAAGCCTGTTTTGTCTGATATAAATGTTGCTACCATGGCTCTTTTAAAATTCCATTTGCATGAAATATCTTTATCCATCATTTTACTTGCAGTCTGTATGTCTTTCAATCTGAAGTGAGTCTCTTGTAGACAGCATATATATGGGTCTTTTTTTCTTATCTATTTAGCTACCCTATGTCTTTTGATTGAAGGATTCAACCCATTTACATTTAAATTGATTATTGATATTTATGTAGCTACTGTCATTTTATTATTTATAATTTTGTTCTTTTTTCCTTCTTCTTAAAGAAGTTCCTTTAACATTTTTAAAATACTGGTTTGGTGGTAATGAACTCCTTTAGCTTTTTCTTATCTGGGAAGCTTTTTACCTGTCCTTTAATTTTAAATGATAGACTTGCTAAGCAGAGTCTTGGTTGTAGATACTTGCTTTTCATCATTTGACTATTTTGTGTCAATCTCTTCTGGCTAACAAAGTTTCTGTTGAGAAATCAGCTAACAGTCTTTTGGGAGCTCCCTTGTAGGTAACTAACTGCCTTTTTTTGCTGCTTTTAAGATTCTCTCTTTGTCTTTAACCTTTGACATTATAATTGTGATATGTCTTCATGTGGGCCTCAGTGAGTTCATCTTATTTGGAACTCTCTGGACTTCCTGAGCTTGTGTGTCTATTTCCTTTGCAAGGTTAGGGAAGTTTTCAGTCACTATTTCTTCAAATAGATTCTCAATGACTTGGTCTCTCTTTTCCTTCTGGTACCTGTATGATACAAATGTTGTTATGCTTGATGTTGTCCCAGAGGTCCCTTAAACCAGCCTAATTTTTTTTATTCTTTTTTCTTTTTGCTGTTCCAATTGGGTGTTTTTCATTACCTTGTCTTCTAAATTGTTGATTTAACCCTCTGCTCCATCTAATCTACTGTTGATTCCTTCCAGGTGTATTCTTCATTTTTTAGTTATTATATTCTTCACTTCTGATGGTTTTAAAAAATGATTTCTTTTTTATGCTTACTGTCTGTTTGTTAAAGCCCCTTGAGCATCCTTATAACAAGTGTTTTGAACTCTGTATCTGGTAGGTTGCTTGCCTCCATTTTGTTTATTTTTTTCTTCTGAATCTCCTGGTCTTTCATTTGGGACATGTTTTTTTTGTTTCCTCATTTTGGCTGCCTCTGTGTTTGTTTTTATGTTATAGGTAGGTCTGTTACATCTCCCAGTCTTGGAAGGATGGTCTTATGTAGTAGGTATCCCATGGGTTTCATTGGTACAGTCTCCCTGATCAACTGAGCCAGGTCTTCCAGAAGTGTCCCTGTGTGGGCTGTGTGTGCCCTCCAGTTGTAGTTGAGCCTTGGTTGCTGTTGGCACATCAGTGGGTATGATTGACTCTTAGGCTGACTGGTTGTGAGGACTGGCTACAACCACAGTGTATGAGCTGCTGTGTGGGAGAACCCTGTGAAATGTTACTCACCCCCAGAAAGCTCTGGTGCTTGCTGAGACCACCTTTTGAATATGTCACTTGTGGAGCTAATGAGATAGTGCTCTGTTGTGGTCTGAAGCTAGCCACAGGGCCTGGTGGTTCTGGGGCCTCTTGGGAGGAGCTCCTGCGTAAGCCAAGGTCAGCTGCTGCCTGTGACCAGTCAGGGGCTACCTGGTAGAAGCTACAAAGCAAGCCATTGTTGGTAGCTGACCATGCTGGGTCTGGAGGCTTGTGGGAGAGGCTACACTGCAAACTAAGGCCAGCTGCTACCAATCTGGGCCTGGATTCACTTAGCCAGAGACACTGGGACCCTGAAGCCTGCCACCACCTGCCAGCTGTTTGTAAGCCTCAGGTGTTAAAACACCCTCAGGTGGTGTATACATTGGGTAAGGCGGGGTCTTGGGGAATCTCCAGGGTGGGTTGAGTGGTGTTCACCTGGTTTAATGTAGATTCAGATTTGGCACCAGTACTGAGCCTGGGGACACTCAGTAAGAGGGACATGGTACACTGAGGCCAGCTGTTGCTTGCCTGGGGCCTGCAGACCTTTGAGAGTTTTTAAGATTGCAGTGCATGCCAAGACTAGCCCCCAGCTCTGAAAGAGCCTCTGGTGATGTGCTAGTCAGGTGGGATAGGGTCTCAGGGAGTCATCAGCGTGAGGCGAGTGGTGTTTACCAAGCTAATGGAGATTCAGATTTGGTTGTGTGGGGGGATGGCTTAACATAGGAAAGATGGCACATCCACCAGCTGTGTGGGAGGAGGGCTCAACACATGGACAATGGCGGCTGTCCTCTAGCCTTTGCCCTGAAGCTACACAACTCGGTTTCTTCTTGTATGTCCATGGTGACCCCTGAGCCTTTGTACCTCCACTGGAGCCCAAGATAAGTGCCTGTGAATGAGCAAGTCTATGCAAAAGGATTTTAAGAAAATGCCTGGTTTCCAGCAGCCTTCCATCTCATGCAGAAGAACAGAATCCTTGCTGATTGTCACAGCCAGCTGTTGTGGGGAATCCTTTTCCTGGCACTGGTGCTCTAGGCTGGGAAGCCCAGTGTGTGGCTGGGAACCCTCACTCCTCAGGGGGCACCCCTACAGCTGATATATACCCCTCAATACTCAACTGCCACACATGGGTATGGGGTGAGCCTGTTTCATGTCTCTGTCCCTTCTACCAGTCTCAATGTGGCTTCTTCTTCATATTTTTAGTGATAGGACTTTTGTTCAGCTTGTCTTCAGATAGTTCTCAAGTTTGATTGTTCTATAATTTAGCTGTAATTTTGACGTGGTCATGAAAGGAGGTGAACATGGTGTTAATATACTCTGCTATCTCGACCAGAACTCTCATAACCATTTCATGAGCTATTGTGCTCAGAGACAGAAAATAAATGCTACATATAGATCAAAGAATGAAGAATATGAACAATAGGAGAAAGAAAGCTTTCTACCATTAAAGGGTAGTGAGCATTGAAACAGGATATTCTTAGAATTTTTTACTGGTGGGTTAGGTAGGTCATCCTGTACACTATCAGAGGGGTCTGTTTCACCAAATTGGTCAAGTGAGTCAAGGAATCAGTGCATCTTGAGCAAAATGATATGGTTCACTGTAACCTGTGCTCCCCAGTCACTGATTTCTTAGAAATACAGGCATAGGTACTCATTTAGAACAATAAGTACAATACTTAGCTTCACCAAATTAGACTGAACTCAGTAACTTGCCAGTGAAGTCTCCTGATGGAGAATGAATCAGTGAGGAATGGATAAAGAGCAGAGCTAGACTTGTAGGGAAGCCACACAGGTCCTCAGCCATGTGAGTTCGAATGGGGAGGGCTAGGTAGAAGCAGATGGCTCTGCTATAGCAAAGAAGCCTTTCAGTTCAGCCAGGGAAGTGTCTTCCTTTTGGAGACAGAGACTAGAGATGAGCCTACCAAGATCAGAGGCCAAGGGCAGCTACAGAATAGAAGGAAAAGATGGTCCAGGACTAGTCCTGTGGGGCCGACTTGGGGAAGAGAATAGGATTCCAGTTCTGTGAATGAGAATTTCTCAGGTCCTGGCTGGGGTCTCCCTAATTGACACAAGATGAGTGGTTGGGTACTCTTTCTCATAAA
Source organism: Eonycteris spelaea (assembly GCA_003508835.1). NCBI lineage: Eukaryota > Metazoa > Chordata > Mammalia > Chiroptera > Pteropodidae > Eonycteris > Eonycteris spelaea. The sequence goes on along the minus strand of PUFA01000127.1, from coordinate 1,462,292 downwards.
CGAATCTGTTTCTATAGGTTTCCAGTTGTCTTTTATCCTTAGGTTTGTTTGTTTGTTTCTTTGTTTATTTTAAAGTAAAACTTGTATCCTGCACATTGGAAACACTGAACACATGCTTACTGAATAAAACATCCTAGATTACTGCAAACTTTAGTTGGCTCATTTAATTCTCAAAATACTTATTTAATTATAGATAATTAGAGCAATTAAAAAAAAAACATGTTAGAGGGGAAAAAAAACATGTTCAGTTAAGAAACTTGTCTAAGGTTGCAAAATGGTAAACTGCAGATCAGAACTCAGGTCTGCTTTTTCCTGGTATTTTGGGCTGCCTCTAGACTGTAAGACTATGATCAAATTATCACTGGTGGTCCTTGGAAAGTGAGTATTGTGATGATGGGAATGGGAAGAAGAGGGAAAGGTGGCCTAGTGGGCTGTCCTTTCTGCTGGGGTTTCTTCACAGCATTCTTCCAGTGTCTGAAATTATTCCACTGTCATAGTATTGAGGACAGCCAGCGGATTCAAATGACAACTGTTATATTTTCAGAATCTATTGCATTGTTTAAAAAGTAGAGGCTTTTTTTTTTTTTAATAAAGGAGTACAGAACCATTAATATATTAAATTATCATTTAGATTTCATGTACTTATGTCCAGGGCACAGGAAGTTAGGCAGGAGCTCACCAAGCCGTTTTCCGCAGCACTCAGCTCAGCTACTTAGAAGTATGGGTGGTTGCTAGGGCAACTACTGAAATAAACTCAGGGAAGGTCTAGGGGGTTGATTACTACAGGCTTTTAATGAATTTATCTTATTTTGGGAAAACAAAAAAAACAAAAGAAATCTAAGATTCCCCCTCCCCCTCCAAGGGTCACTTCTTTCTCTTGATAATACTAGGAATTTCTTCTGCCTAAGAATTTTTTTTTTTTCAAGACAGCCGGTGAGAGAGGAATAAAAAGGAATATCTTAACCTACCTTCTAAACAGTTCAGCCAATTTCAAAATATTCAAAAAGGAAAATAAGGTGGAAATTTCTAGTTGTGATCTAGTATCATCATTATGACTACAAATTAAAAAAACAAAAAACCAACAAAAATCCACTTATTTTTACAATGGTCCCTGGATTGTTTTCCCAATGATAGATTGCATTCCACCTCTGAGTGGCAGAGTTTTAAAACCCAGTCCTGCTTACAAGGCATTAAAATGACAGGCTTTATGATTATACCTTTTGATTTTTGTGACTGGTACTTTGTATCAAGCTTTTTGCTTCATTTTCATTCTCTTCAAATGATTGAGTGTTTTGAAGTCCTAAGCCTTTATGTTTATTGAATTATTTTAAAATTCTTGGCTCATTCTTGTACTATTGTCCAAGATTTATAATCCAATGACAATTTTGATATGTTGTAAATAACTCTGTTTCTTATAACTAAGCCTTTTTGCCTCCTATCACTTTGCATGAAAGTATCCCCCATTCAAAGAAGGAAGTGGTTACACAAATTTGTACATGCACACAATGGAATACTTCCAAATTGTTGAAAATAATTTTTAAAAAGTCAACTATGTGCACTTATATAAAACAATGTTTAAAGATATAATTTTAAGTGAAAAGAGCAAATTATAGAACAGAATGTGTAAAGATATGTGAATATATACCATACATATAATATATGCATAAAACATTTTTGAAAGGATACACAAGAAATGGTTAAAATTCTTACTTCCAAGGAAGGGGAAAAGAGATTAGAGAGAAGAGGAAGACTTTTATATATTATTAAAATTCTCTTTAGTGCTGTTGAAAGTTGAGTATTATTTTATAATAATAAAAAAGGAAACCTTTATGCCTAAACAGAAAAGAGGTATGTGTCAGTCTGGTGTTTGTTGTGGTGCAGAATATTACCACGACAAACAAGAGAAAATAACAATGACAAAGAGTATGACCCATTCGTGGTTGAATTTTGATTTTTGGTATTGTTATCTGTGTAATTGCATACCAGCTTCCTCTGGTATCATCCTAGTCTATGCTTCTACTATTTCATGCCTGGACACTGTAACTTTCTCTCGAGTCATTTACTTGATTTTAAACTCTCTGTCTCCAATTTGTCTCTATCACATCCAGAGGCAGTAGAGTATAGTGGTTAATGGTATGGGTTCTGGATTCAAATCCTTGCTGTGGCACTTCTAGCTTTCTGACCTTTGGCAAGTCAATTTCCTGTATCCTAATTTTATCATTGTATAATTCAGGATAATAATAATTTCTGTCTTATATGTGCCATTAGATGTATTATATGTACTGGCATATCAGGAATGCTTCCTGGTATTAGTCATTATTATTTTTCAGACTTTTTTGTTTTTTGGCTAAAATTAGATAACTGTAACAACATAAGACAAATAAAAGAGAAAAAAAAAGAGAGAGAGAAATAAGCACAAGAAACACAGCAAAATCACCAAGGAAGCCTCCCCACAGAGAGAATGACTACTGAGATGTCAAAAAAACATCCATCCAGCTATAGACTCCCATGTACATAAAACAGAACATAACTTTTGTCTAAATGGGAGAAAACGCTTTCCTAAATTAGCTTTTTCACTCCACACCAGGCAGGCCATTTTTATAAAACATTACATCACTTTATTCCCCTTCTTTTTCACCAAAGATGCCTTATCAGTAATTGGTAAAGCAAATTTAATTATCTGGATACTTAAGGCTCTTGCTTATAAAAGTCTTCACTATCTTTCCAAGGATATTTACCATTTTTAAATACTTCTCATGCATCAGTCAGATTGGTTTCTTCATATCCAGACACATTCCTCCTCTCTCATCTTTTGCCTCTGAGTAATTATTCAAATTACAGGTTGTATCCTTTCTCTTTTATGAAGCCATTCCTTGCTATTTCTACTTCATAATAACTTTTCTATTTTCTAAACAATTACAGCACTTTTAATCTGAAGTAACATAGATCGTATTATTCTAAAACTTAAAAATAATTGCACAAAATTGTTTTCAACACTCTCGGTAGCACTTAATCACATATGCAGTAGAGACGGACTTATATTTCTTTTGTTTCCCACAGGGAATGTAGCAGCATGAAAACTTTGATTTCTCTGAAAAGAATTGGTTGAGAGTGAGAAGACTAAAACTTGCTCTAGGTTAAGCAAGTCATTGCTCTTCTCTGGGCCTCCGCTTTCCCATTTGTAATATCACAGGGTTGGAATAAGCTCTAAGCTTCCTTCTAATTTTGCTTCTAAGATTCTTCTTCCATCTTATATCTAGAAAAAGGCTCCATGAAGATAATGCTCACTGGCATACAGATAAATGTTTAAAAACTGGCTCTTTGGGAGGACAAATCTCTGATTTGCAGGGTTTGTTGATTTCTTGGTGTAGACATTTCCATCACAGCTAATATCAAGCTCTTAGGGTGATAAAACCAAGAGTAGAGTTGGGAAGAGATGCACACCAGTGGCTCTTTTTTTCTAATTGGACCAGCCAACCCTGCTGTGTGGTTCCTTTCAATGAGGAAGAGCACAGTTTTAGGCTTGATGAACATGGCCAGCTATTTTAACTCCCAGTTTCTTTTACTCTAAAACTCCAACACAACCTTTCTTCACTGAGAGGAAGGGAACAAAGGAAACAACAAGAGAAAATGGTTCTGGGTTAATGGTTAATTTCAGGCTCTCCAGACATGAGCTCTTAGGTTAGCCCAATTTTCTCAGGTGCCTGTACCCACAGCAGAGTGTCCTCCTCTCTTGAAATCTGGCATAGGGATGATGCTACTGAGGTGATGGCAATTTCATATGCAGTTGGTAACTTGGATCTATGCCTAGAGCTCTCAGCTCTGCTTTTTGCAAAAAAGAAGTGGTCCAAAGACTAAAAGAAGTTTCTGAGCTGTAAGTCAGAAATGATGTCCAGATGGTAAAGACAGTCTTGTTCGGGAAAAGTCCTCAGAGTTTCATGAGGCAGTGGGAGGAAGAAAGTTGGAGTGGAAAGGAGAAAGCTTGAGCTTAAGCCCAGTCCCAAGCCTGGCTCTACTTAACATTCAAAACCATGCAAAATCCTTGGTTTATCTATAAAGTGTTGGTTGATTTCAATTCTAAATTGCTCTGAGACGATTAGGTGAATCAAATGAGATATACTGAAAACCACTTGATAAACTGTCATTTATAATTATTTATCTTGAAAAATAGGCTTGGAAGAAAATTAAAATATTACTAGTTATCAGGATACATGACCAAATATATTTACTCCTCATTGGTTTATTTGGGTTCAGAAATAAATTTGAAGGAGTGATAAGTAGCTAATGTGATCATCAAGGAGGATGCTTCTCCAATTCTAACAGGAGTATTAATGCTGGTTTCTTATAGCCACTCCTCTTCATCTAACAGGACTAGAAGAAACAGGGATTCCCCAGATGAACTGAGGGAAATATGCTAATTTTCAGAATGCATGACAATACTAGGGATGACTGCATAGATAGGCTGCATAGGAACACGTGCTAATGTGTACCTGACAGACTGAACTCTGAGTCTCCAGATGTGCTGGCAATGCTAAGTCAGGTTGAGAAGGAACAGGGAGCCATTCAGAGAACCACAGTTTCAGAAGCAAAGAGAGGGTAAAGAGTCTGAGCAAGTACAGACATAGACAAAGGGTATCAGGCAGATGTATGTTGACAGTTCAACTCAACAATTACAGATTAAAGCTACTCTGAGAAGCTACTATTAAAGGCACCTTAGGCATACAGGGACTGTGTAATAGTGTTAGCATTCATTGAGTATCTCCTCAGGGCTGTGCCAAGTGCTTCGCAAACATTACTTCAGGTAGTGTTTGAACCCCCTTCTACATGGGGGACAGGAAAAATAGAAAAGTCTGTAAGAAGGCTATACCTGCCTTGAGAAAGATTTCAACACAGTGCTTCAGGAGTTCTTAGGAGGAAGGAATAATGGCTAACAGGGAGAAGTTTGAGAGTAAGATTAAAAAGAATACTTTTCTACTACTCTTCTCCCTCATTAGATTGTCATTTTATTCTGTTAGGAATGCTGACTACTAATATATTCCAATTCTCAGCACATAGTACATAGTAGATGGCCAAATATTTTTTTGATGGTAATAGCTCCATCTATGGAGCACTTAACACATGCTAGGCACTGTTCTAGGTGTTTCACACACATTATTTTATTAAATCTTCACAATTGCTCTTGAGGTGGGAAATATCATTATCCTTGTATAACTGATGAAGAAACTGAGGAACTGAATGGTTAAATGATTTTCCCACAGTAACACATTTAGAAGTGATGGAGCTATGATTTTGAACCCAGGTAATCTTGCCCCAGAGTCTGCACTATTGAGCAACATGCTACAGTGTCTTTTTTGAATGAATAAATGAATAGGAGATTCATCCCAGGGGTATAGGACAGGGACAGCATAAACAAGAGTCTTGAGGTATTGTTACTGCTGTTCACCGAATATGCAGTGCTCCATTTTCTGGGCATATGATGGTATTGCACTTTTCGCCTCTGAAATTTGTGGTCATGTAGTTAGCTTTAGCAATAAAATTTGAGCAAAAGTGAAGTGTATCACTTCCAGGAAATAGTGCCCAGTCCACTACATTTTTTTTCTAGGATTCAGTAACTATAGCAGCACCTACTTCCTCTGTTCTGGGTATTGGAGTAATTACAATGAGCAGAGCCTCCTGCCAGTTCACGATGGACACATGCTGTGAACAAAAAAATAGCTTTTGAGATTTTGAGGTTGTTTATTAGCAGTGTAACCTAGCCTATCCTAGCTAGTACATACATTGGTACCAGAAATGTGGTACTCATGTAACAACAACAATAAAATACCCTAAAATATGTGGCTATGGTTTCAGGATTTGGTAGCAGGCAACAAGGTAATTGTTATCAGAGGCAGAGGTGAATCACTTTCGTTTTATAACTTGGAAGACAGATGATGTAACTAATGAACCCATAACTCTAGCAGAAGTAGTTGTAAAACACAATGTTAACAGCATGTGTTGGTGTCTATGGGTAGCCTTCGACAAGGTGTTTCACAGTTTGAAATAAACTCATAAAAGAATTGGTTAGATTGCAAGTAGAAGTGAAAGAGGATAAAACAGTGCAGGACTGGAAAAAGCAACTGGTTGCAGCTCAGTTTGCAAAAGGTAACCTAAGAAAGCCTTTGAATGATGAACACATGATAGACTCTATCTCTTGGGGCAATATTCAAATCAAGGATATGGCCACCTCACCCCATTGCCAAACCTGGGAAATAATCTTTGAATCCATTTTGTCTATGCATGAAGTTCTCAACAGCATTCAAGAGTTTCACAGTGGGAATGAAGATACAGGTTAGTAAATCTTTTTGATTAGACAAAATGATTCAGAAGAAAGAGCAGCTAATAAGTTGATAAGCTGAGAGTATCTGAGAAACAGAGAGGCATAGGGGTGGGAAGGCACACAAACAGAGAACTATGTTGCCAAAAGTACCACAGCCTAAATTAAAAGACATGGTAATAAGAGCAGTTCTAAAATGTCTCTTGGGCTCCAATGAGCACACTTTCCCTGATGTGTGCTTTGGGTATGGTCAAGGAGGATAAAAGAAATGGAAGGTTCTTATAGAGCAGGGAACTGGGACACATGGAAAACAATGAACAAGGAAGTTGTTCCCAGGGAGGAGAATTGCAGCCTAATTAACAAACAGTGCTCTCCCAGGTAGAGAGCCTGAACATTTTCCCAGTAGGATTGCAGGATTGCTGCGGACCATTGACTACTGTTATCTTTCATCTTCTTTTTGAGTAGGAGTGTTCATTGTAGATGTTTTGTCTTTGTTTTGCCATTTTATATTGGGTGTGGGAGGAAGATAGTTTGTATTTTTGAGTTGTAGGTCTTCAGATGCAGAGGAGTCACATCTGGACCAGATGTAGGTATTACAGTGTATCATTCCCTGCTGTACAGACTACCACACATCATTCACAGACCACAAACTCTGATGTTGATAGGGTTAAGAGGACCAGGACAGGGTGTTTGGGTTTTCTCCCTTTGATGATGATGGTGGGGCATAAATATATTTTGCTCATGGGAGAGCAAGTGAGCCAAATATTTGTTGTTCAGAAGTTAGACTTTGGTAGTCATTATTGCTGCTTAACAAATAGTGTTTTGTGTGTTCTTGTTCTGAGCAAATGGTGAGATCGCCTTCTCTGCCCTCTTTATAGATATTGCCATGCCACTAGCTTTTGCCCATAAAATGGGAATGAAGGTGACCTGGACCACTTGCAAGTGGAAGCGTAAAGACCCTGTGCTCTTGGTGATTTGGAGAGCCTTTGTTGTTGTGGTGCATACACACCCTGGTGCTGCATGCCCATGGTGAGCTTTGTTTCCTATTGACCCATGTAGCATGAGCATGTAACATGAGAAAAAAAATTAGGTTTTGTGGTTATTAGCCTCTCTGATTTAGGCTTCTTTTTCACTTTCCACATAATCTGGCCTATCCTGATTAGCACAGTGCTGAAGCCAGCAAAAAACATCCTAAGAACAATTAGTAGTTCTATTTGATCGAAGTGTAGAATCCTTATAAGGGAACAGCAACAAAAGATCACAAAGGAGAATGGAGTCTTATTGTGAAACTTTAAATGCTGTTGGAGACTGTGCATAGACGCAATGGATTTAGAGATGATTTCTCAGTAACCTAAAGTTTATAGAAGGAATTATTGCTGAAAGAGGCTTGTGGCAGCAAGACAAATTGGTCCATTGCAATCATTCAAGTGAGAAAGAGTAAGCCCTAAAGCTTGAAGAAGTAAGAGGTGAGCTGCAGGGTTCAAGACTGAATTTAGGAAACTGGTATTTTAGATGACAGAAATGAGGAGTCAGGAAAAGTGATGTACTTCAGGAGTAGTGAATTATTTGGGTGCCTTGAAATCTCATCTTCCTGCATGCTTAGATTAAAAGTATAGGATCATTGTACATTATAAGAATATAGTGCCGGCCTTATATTGAAGTCTTAGACTCCATGAGCTGAAAAAATCTCATACAGCTATTTTGTCTTTTCCACCCAAGTTTTCCAGCAGAACTAACAAAGCTCTCAGAGAAATATAGTTCAGATTGTTTTAAAAGATGCCTGGAGCAGGTTCTCTTTCATTGACCACCTGAGTCACGCTGTAAGAAGCAATAATCTCTGCTCTTCCTCTAGCTATCTGTTTGGCAGCCTCAAACCAGCAACCATGCATGAGTGCAACTCCATCCATGTTAGCCAGGTTGCTGTTCAGATCAGCTATGTCTGCTGGAAACTCTACTGCCTAGAATACAGGTCATCCAGCCGGATGGCCAGATGCAAGTGACAAGACCATCGGGAGCGGGTAGATGACTTCAACACCTTCTTCAGTGAGAAAGGTGCTGGCAAGCATGTTCCTAGGACAGTATTTGTAGACCTGGAACCCATAGTCATTGACGAAGTTCGCACTGGCACCTACCACCAGCTCTTCCACCCTGAGCAGCTCATCGCAGGCAAGGAAGACGTTGCCAGTAACTATGGTTGTGGCCACTATGCCATTGGCAAGGAGATCATTGACCTTGTCTTGGATCAAATTTGGAAGCTGTTGACCAGTGCACAGGTCTTCAGGGCTTCTTGGTTTTCCATTGCTTTGGTAGGGGAACTGGTTCTGGATTCACTTCCCTGCTGATGGAATGTCTCTCTGTTGATTATGGTAAGAAGTCTAAGCTGGAGTTCTCATTTACCCAGTCTCCCAGGATTCCAAAACTGTAGTTGAGCCCAACTCTGTCCTCACTGCTCACACTACCCTGGAGCACTCTGATTGTGCCATCATGGTTGACAATGAGACTACCTATGACATCTGTTATAGAAATCTTGATATTGAACTCCCAAGTTATACTAGCCTGAATAGATAGGTCAAATTATATCCTCCATCACTGCCTCCCTGACATTTGATGAAACCCTGAATTTTTATCTGACACGATTCCCAACCAACCTAGTGCCCTATCCCTGCATCCACTTCCCTCTGGCCACTTATGTCCCTGTCATCTTTGATGAGAAAGCCTACCATGAACAGCTTTCTGTAGCATATCATCAATGTATGCTTTGAGCTAGCCAATCAGATGGTACAATGACCCTCACCATGGTAAATATATGGCTTGCTCCTGTAGTACTGTGGGGACGTGGTTTCCAATGATGTCATTGCTGCCATTGCCACCATTAAGACCAAGTGCAGCATCCAGTTTGTGGACTGGTGCCCCACTGGCTTCAAAGTTTACATCAATTACCAGTTCCCTCTGTGGTTCCTGGTGGAGACCCAGCCAAAGTACAGTGAGCTGTGTGTGTGCTGAGCAATACCACAGCTACGGCTGAGGACTGGGCTCATCTGGACCACAAGTTTGAGCTGATGTATGCCAAGCGTGGTGAGGGCATGAAGGAAGGGGAGTTTTCTGAGGCCTATGAAGACATGGCTATCCTTGGAAGGAATATGAGGAAGTTGGTGTAGATTCTGTTAAAGGAGAGGGTGAGGAAGAAGGGGAGGAATACTAAAGTTAAAATGTCATGAAGGTGCTGCTTTTATAGAGAAGCTTATTCTATTTTAAACATTGAAAAGTTGTGATTTAATCAGTTAATCTGTATGTCGCCATGTATATATACGCTCATATACAATTACCAGCCTGTGCTTTAAAACACGATGCTTTGTTACAGACCCAGCCTGTCCATTTCTCTGATGGGTTTGAATAAAGTATTCACTATCTTAAGAAAAAATAAAGATGCCTGGAAAAGTTTCTCTCAAAATTCACAAATTAATTTATTCAGTAATTAATAACTGTAGTTAGAAGTTCTTCCTTGCAGCTAACCTAAATTCCTTGGGCTGCTGTTTTGATCTCATTTCCTTCTGTTTTATATATAGGAATGTTGATGGTTTTGCTATTCTATATGCATCCTCTGTAAAGGTAGATTTATTTAGGACGTACACCCAGTCTGCTTCCAAAAAGCGTTAGAGACAGCTCCTCATGCGTCTGCCTAGGCTTCCTGCTAAAGTAGCTTTGCTCATTCCCGCATAGTACACTGCCATGGGAAGTGCATGAGGTGGATTCCTCTACCGACATGAAATGAAAGCAAAGCTAATAATTTGAACTATGCTGAAAAAATAGTAACCTGAAATTAAGAAAAAAAAAAAAAAAGGAAAAAAGCTCTCGTGCCAAGTGGACTTTTCTGAACAGAAAATATTCTGAACAAAATGATCAACTTTAATATCAGCAGCCTTTGAATTTTAAGTTTCTTTCCTCTCTATAGTGCCTGCTTTTGCCATTTTTAGATTCTAGAGGATATCTACATATAGTAAGTACTTGATGTTGTCAATAGGCTCTGCAATTTTAAGCAAAAGAACCCATAACAAAACCAATTTTACCATAGGCTAATTGATATAAACAAGAATTAATTTTCTGCAGCACCTCTCAACGATATAATTAAATGACGATTGAGTGAAATGACATTATTCAAGGACATGCTGTACTTATACATGTTTGTATATATAATACCCATTATACATATATAGGTACGTACACATATATTTACTCCCTTTGACCCTGGAAAACCATATTTTAGTAAGACATTTAACAAGTTTATTGAAACCAAAGTATGTCTCACACAGTACCTCAATATTAAAACTGAATGTTCGTTACATGAATAAATAAGTGAGTGATTACGTGAATACAACGTCTGATTGTAATCAGGGTGTTCTCATTTACCTGATTGTGTGTACTTTAACAGGGAACATGGATATTAAATGGGAGAAATGGTAGCTAGCAGACAGGCAGAGTAAGGGAATTTTAAGGCTCTTTGCAAACCGAAGTCTTCCTGGTAGGAATGGGTGGCATTTTCAATCAGGACTACCTAAAGGGAGTGAGGAATTTAGTTTCCAGAACCCTCTTATAAGGTCTCTCCACTGTTTTGGGGGGCTTGTTTACACAGACAGACATAGTCAGGTCATATGAAAAAGACTCAGGCTATACACTGCATAGGCATGGGACAGATACAGATGCCCGATGGTTATTTCAGCAGTCCTGACCAAGCTGAGCCCCGGCTTTAAGAGGCCATCATCTCTCCCTGTGACTTCCATCAGCCAGCACCTCCTTTATTCTGATCCTTTGGTCCTTTGTTCCTTCCTTCCTTCCTTCCTTCACTCCAGGCCAACGCTGGGGCAAAACATTCTCAAGGTCTTTCCTATTTTAGGTGCATATCTGCCTGATTGCATTTCCGGGTTAGAATTTACTTCACTGCAGCCTCTGACATCTCCCTCAAATCGACTGCATTCTGAGAACCCGCTTCTCAGTTTTCCATACCCAGTTTATCTTTCTCTTCTCCTCCATTTTTAGCTCCCTTTTACACAGCTCATCTCTGCAGTTTTGTTTAGTTATCATTCCACTCAGCTTTTTATCCTTTCTGCTTTCAGCACCTGGGCTTGAATTGTTGCTCTGACATTTAGTTGACATATAACCTTGGACAAGTTATTTAATTTCCCCTGAGAAATAGATTTTTTGAAGTTGGGGCAATCTCATGCATAGAGTTGTGGTTATTTAAAAAAAAAAAAAAGGAATGTGAAACCATTAGCACTCACTCAGGCACTCAGAACCTCATTCACATTTAAATCTCTCGCCTGTGTTTTAAATTTTTAAAGTCTCATTACTTCTCTCTAAAAATATCTGAATTTTCTTTCATTTTCCCCCCACTTCTCTCAAAGGCACACAGGTAGCTATTTCCTCTTTGAGGTCAATGATCATGACCTCAGTTTAATCTACACAGGTTTCCCTCCCAAACATGCTTTTACATAGTAAGTGACCAGGATATGGTACAGAATACATTACTCACACATGCTTGACTCATTTGCAGGAGAGTATTCATACTCTAAAGAGGGACTAGTTTTTTTTTTTTTTTTTTTTTAATTGGGCATGGTGCTCAGGGGCTGAATATAATAGGCAGTTTCTTATACCAGTTTTTGATTGTTTCGTTTTTTAACCAGGTTTATTTCTAGCGGGGGTTTGAAAGGTATTCAGATAATTTGTCTATGAGCAAGTGAATGAGTTTCTCTGTTTTAAACTTTTTTTATTTCTTATTTTGGAAGGTAGCAAAGAAATATGGGAGGATAGAGGGCAATAGAAGATAATATTATGATCGGAGAAGGATGAGAAAATATCCTGAGTCTATATCTCTTGAGGACATAAGTTTACAATTTTGTAGCTTCACATTGTGTTATTTTGTTTGCTCTCCCATTGTAAGGAGCATTTGTTTTATATGTTACAATTATACTGAGGGATAGGTAGAGAGGAATGGCAAAACATTTGGGGAAAGCAACAACAAAGAAAAAGAGAAACATTTCATACACTTAGGAGAAAGATGGGCTAACATACATTGCCATGTTCTTAAATATGATTCACATCCTGAGGAAAAAACATTCCCATGCTCCCATTTTTGTATCCACCAACCCCTCCTTTTTGGGGGAAGAGAAAGAACATGAGGAACCGTAGGTGGGTTAGGAGGGGCATGTGGAATGTGAGGAAACAGCAGAGGACACAGTGAGTCTAGAGAGAAAAAAGGGAGAAATAAACTCATACGAAGATCACCAAAAAAAGAGACTTCAGCAAGAGCCTGCAGTTTTGGATTCCGGAAGCAGAGCTGACTCATGTTAAATCTTCAGACTTAAAGGTGAAGAAGAATGCCCTATCTCTTCTCAAATTATGTTATTTATCAATATGGAGGCAGAATAGTTAGCCGAAGGATGTTCCTCCTCCCCTCCAGATTGCGGCTTAGAAATTTTTCCTTAGTCCTTTACTTCAGCCTTCTCCCTGTTTTGACTCTATGAGAAACAAACCAAGGCCAGAGACAGAATAGAAGGCCTTGCCCTCCCCTTCCCCACCGTGGCATGAGAAACTAGCCAAAACTGGGAGGCAGGATGGATAGCCTTGGGACATCCTCTTCCCTCCAGGATAAGGCCCGGCCCCTTTCCCTTGTCATTTTCTTAGCTTTGGCTAATCATAACACCCTTATAACATCACCTGTATTACAAGTACCACAACTCCAGGCACCCCCTTCCCAGGAAAAACAAAAGCCCTAATCCAGACAGCTCCGGGCAATTGGCTCTCAGAGTTCACCCATACTTTCCTCTTAAGTGTTTACTTTCGCTTTAATAAAACACACTTTCCTGCTTTCTGTTTGTCGTGTCCTTGAATTTTTTCTCAGGAAGTAAGACAAGAACCTGGTCACTGGAGCTCTGCGTCAAGGTCCCTCCTTGGACTCCCGCCCCGTGGAGCTCTTTGGCGTCAATACGACTTTCTCCTGCGTTTTTAAGAGTAAACTGCCAGTTCTTCTGAGCCTCATTGTTATAATTATACACATCAGTGCTGAAAGATTCCTCAGCGACCATGTAGACAAGGGACAGCACCCAGAACTTTTCTGCTCAGTGAGAAGTGGTGGCCTGGGCACTGTGTTGGGAGGCGTTTTGAGCCTTGGGGGTAGGCTGCTCGGCGGGAAGGGCGTAGGGATCCATTAAAGCTGGCACCAGCTAATGTTGTCTGCCCTGGGTCTAGCCAGAGAGAGAGTTGTGATGGGAGCCATCTTCGTGGTGACATCTTTGATAACAGCCCAAGCCTCTCATTTAACGGGTGTGGGGGAAGCTCAGAGATGTTAGTCTAATTGCCAAAAGCCACAAAGCTATTTAGTATCTTACCAATTTATTAAAAAAAAAAAAAAGGTTCAGGATTTCAGGATTGGAGAAAAAATGAAGAAGAGTAAGAGAACTAACCATTCTGAATACAAAAAACCTATCTGCCTTAAAGGCTCTTAGGATAGAAAACAAACCTTCCTGAAGCTTTTTGTTAGACACTATCAAAGTTGTTAGAAGCTTCAGACTGGTTCTCTCCAGAGCCAAAAATGTGCACAAAAGCCTGGGGCCTTCTCGCTAATTTCAGAGAAATTTTCGAGTCTGTCATGTTAGAGATTATTTCTTCCAAAAGAAAATTTTTCTTCACACTTGAATGAAGGGGTAAAGAAGTATGAAGAGATTTTTAAAGTGCTTTTTGCCTAGGATTAATGGACATTTGAATTTAACTTTAGAATCTTTAAAATGACAGCTCACATAATATTATTTTTTGAGAAGTTCTTCCCCTCTACAGTATATTGAAAAGAAAAGGTCCAAAGAGGATTTGGACATGGTTTTAACTAATCATGGTAGCAGGCAATAGTCTCAGCTTCAGAATAAATGACACATTATAGCAAATCCAAGTAAAAGGTTCAAATCCTTCAACAGAGCCAAGCTGTGGTGACATGCTTTGAGAGAATGCTAGTCCCCAAATCTCTCACCTACTTGCCTGAGAATTTACTATTAAACATTCAGAAGTTGTTTTTGAAAATAATATTTTTGTAATATGCCATTTCAATTTCATTGTTAGCTAATAACAAAGGAAGAAGGGAAGGCTAGTGGTGAGGTAAAGGGATTTATTATTAGCTGTAGAAGAAGAGATGGGAATGAAAGAAATAATGGTCCTCAGAGAGTAGCTACAGGAGTTTTACAGCCCAGAGATGGAGTTTGTGTCTTAAGACTACCTTTGACTCTAGAATATTCCACTCAGCTTAGCCCTTATATACCTGATGACACCATAATTAACATTAAGGAACTGAAGAAAACCACCCCCATAAACAAACTCTCTAGGTGTCTTTGGAAAATAGAAAAGAAAAAAAGAAAAGAGAAAAACAATGTAAGAAAGTGTAGGAGTACCTTCTCTCCAACATTTCTGAGAGAAGATGGGGGTTGAAAACCTCAAACAAAATGTTGCCCCAATCTCACTTGGCTAATTTTAGTTATCTTGGTTCATGGCTATGATTCATCCCTAAAGCTGTGAATTGCTGAGGAGGAAGGAGGAAAAAAAATTGACTTAAATGTCAAAGAAGTAGGAACAAAAAATACAGTTTCTTTTTTGGGGAATTAGAATTCTAGGATATGGGGATCGTTTTTCTCTTGAGGGACTGACTGCTTCAAACTTCTAGAAAAATAATGATCTCCAGTCAAAACATCATCAAGGAATAAAAGACAGCATTGATTATGAGTGATGTCATATCTGAATCTTTTCCTCTACGGTGTATTTTCCTTTTCTCCTTATGTCCCTCCTTAAATCCCATTAAACTAGAAATCACTAATAATCATATGTAATTGAATGTGACAGAAGCTTAATATGTAGACTGTAATTCAAAATGGAACTCCTAAAGCAGGTGAGGGAGAAATGAATGGAGACTGACAGAACTGAGAAATAAGCCTGGAGAATGGGATGGCAGCACAGAGAAGAAAGGTATGTTTGAATGGCCAGATGTAGTCTTGCCTGTTAAAGTAAGGGTCAGACTGGTACCAGTCTGTGGCCTGTGAGGAACTGGCCACACAGCAGGAGGTGAGCAGCAGGTGAGCCAGTGAGGCTTCATTTGTATTTACAGTCGCTCCCCGGTGCTAACATCACCACCTCAGCTCCACCTCAGATCATCAGGCATTAGATTCTTATAGGAGCACCGGTCCCTGGTGCCAGAAAGGTTGGGGACTGCTGTGCTAATGAATAAGGGCAATAGAGATGGTTTGGTGAACCCCATCCTAAGTCAAGAAAAAAAAGGTTTTCAATTTACTAGGTGTCCTCTAGTAAATTGGTTATCATTTTGAGTGTCCACAGTTTTAGAGGCAGAAAATAGAAGTCATTAACTCATACTCAGTTAAATGACTAATTTCACTGTCTGAAGTGCTGACCCTTTCTACCATCAGCTTAGCCACTATCTGTGTTTTGAACTCTTTATGACCTAAAAACTTTTGAGCAGTAATAGAAATATATGATGGTTATAAAAATAGGATCCAGGGAATGAAAAAAGATTTTAAGTAGAAGGCAGAATGGAAGAGTTCCAATGACTTCAGAGCAGATTCCCTACAGCCCCAGAGCTCTGAGGAGAGTAGCTCCAAGGCACAGTTGTGAACTTGATTTCTGCAAATACTCCTATCCTCAGCTTCCTCATAACTCTACTCACCTTCCTTATGGCTCTGCTCCTTTCTGTTGTTCTCATACCTGGGTACTACTGTGAATAGCAGCAATCACTGCATCTCTTCATCCAAAACCCAAAGTATCATCCGCTGATGTGACAAATGCATCTTGGTAGATAAACTAACAGGACAGTAAGGAGGTAGAAGGGACTGTGGAGGTTGTAGAGTCCTACTACTTGGTTTACATATGGAAAAACTGAGACCTTGAAGGCCCAAGTGACTTTCTGGCTGAAAGCATTCCCTCTTTTGTGTCTTTTAGAAGATTTCAATTAATGCCTGTGGTTGTGACTACCTAATATTGTCTCTCATAGAGAGATACTTTAAAGTCCATAGAAAATATTTGCCAGAAGGATCCTTGGCCACTCTCATTTCATGCCACTTTGGCCCACTGCCTTAATTTTCTGAGCTCCCGTGAGGTGTACCAAAGTGCAGTGAAGACCTTTTTCATTTATCATTTCCATGATCAACTCTTACCTTACATGGTAGTGTTATGGGCAGTGTTTCTCACACGTATATGTTGAAATCCTAACCCCAGTACCTTTACTTGGAAATAGGGTATTTGGAGGTTTAATAAGTTAACATGAGGTCACTAGGTAGAGTCCCAATCCCTTGTGATTGGTGTCATAAGAAGACAGCCACGTGAAGACAAAGGCAGAGAATAAAGTGTTGCAGTTACAAGTCCGGGAATGCCAAGGATGGCAGGCAACAACCAGAAGCTAGGAAGAAGCAAGGAAGGGTTGTCCTCTACTGGTTTCAGAAGGAGCATGGCCCTGCTGAGACCTTGATTTCAGACATCTGGCTTCCAGAACTGTGAGATAATAAATTCCTATTGGTTCAAGCCACCCTGTGTGTAGTACTTTGTTACAGCAGCCCTTGGGAGTGAGTACGTGCAGAAATAAAGGCAAAGAGGAGGGCACTTAGGGCCAGAGGAAAGGAGGAAGACTTTCTTCACTTGGGTTGGTTTACTAATGTCATTTATTGAAATGATCCAGAGTGGTTTCACATGATGCTTTGAAAAACAAAAATTGATGAGGGGACTCTTCTGTCCACTTCCTTAAAAATGTAATGCAATTTGCTGTTTAATTAAATCTCCATCATAGAACGGTCAGCTGATTTTCAGCGTTCTAGGTTAATAATCAAGTTTGTTTTCCTTACTCTGATGGTTGTGTCTTCTTCCGTTTTACTCATTTTGTCATTAATATTTTGGTGTAGCATAAATGCATGAATAGTAATGTGTATTTCCTCAAAATTGTAATCAAAGGCATTTAACAAACACTAATTATCTGTGATATATTTTTCAGGTCCAAATGATGATCCACATGATGCTATGTTCAAGCTCTGATTTACTCTCTGTAAATAACATTAAAAATCAAATCTGGCCTTGCTTAAAATAATCAGTTTCATAGTTTCTTTTGTAAAGCTATTCTCTGTTTACAAATAGCATTAATGGAGGTAAGGATACTTATCATCATCATATTTTTCAAAAGAAAAAAAAATTTTAAGGTCCAAACATAATATATGTATTGTGTGACTGAGCTTGAAAACAACATCAAGAACCTTCACATATCACCCAATTTTCAAGATATCCACATAATCTGCTCTTATATTACTCAATTATCTAAAAAATTCAAGTGTCTTTAAGGAAGATTTCCCTCATAGAATTAATGGTTGAACAAATGTCCAAGAGTTAGGATAGATGGATCTTCTCATTAACCAAAAATCTTAATTCCTTTCAGAAGCCATTCTGGATTATTTCAAACTCTTCTTGGAGGTTGGAGGTTCAGCTTATCATCTATGCAGAGTACACCTGGATGTCCATGTCTTTGAAAGCACTGGGATATACAAGTCAGACCCAATGTCGAATTAATCAACCAGTCAATGCATAACAATGCTCCACCTGCAGAATGTTTTCTGCCCCATTCCTCTAGGAGAAACACAATCTGATCCTAGGTGATAATACGAGGAGCTGGACTACCAGAAGTATAGTGTTAGAAACACTTACTTGAGTGTGGTGAGTTCTGTAAGGGATGGCTGAGTAGCCTTGAGATAGCTTTCTCTACGTGCAGCAACTTTGGGAGAAGGCTTGGGACTTGTGTCCGAGTCGCCACTGTCTTCATCTCCCATGGCCTTTGATGTAGCTGCCACTTCGCATTCTTCGGCAGGGAATTTCATCATCTTTACCTCGAGGGGTATACCCTGTCCATTCATCTTGAGGAACCTATTTGGAAATAAAACAGATTATTCATTTTTATAAAGTCCTACATTGTTCTTGTCTTTCCTTCTTTTTGGTATGACTCTGAATATGGGCAATACAGATAATTATCTGAAACTTTAGACATTAACTTTTCAATAATGGTATTTTACTATAATTGGTTTGAAAATGTTTTGAATACATGCAAATCCATGTCTCAGTTTTTGAAAAAAACCTGCTTATTAGAAAAAATTAAAATCATTGGCCCTGACTACTAATTCTCACTTTTCTCATGCTAGTAACAATTGAGTCAGGCATAAGAATGCCATTGGAACGGAGACTGGTTTTATTTGAGCTTTTCGATAATTTGTTTTCAATTGCCATTTAAAATTCAAGAATATTTCTGTTTTATCTACCTCTTCCCTGAACCTTCTATTTCTACCATCTCATATCCAATCTCTTTTCTTCCTAAGTCAGTGGTTTATACCAGCTACATTGATTTTTCAATCACCTATTCTGTCTGGACCCTACTTAATCTGGATTTGGCTTCTGTAGATTTGCTTAAAGCACTCTTTAACAGTTTCCAATGATTTCCTCATAGAAGCTGGTGGTATTTTCTTAATTAAAATATTTTTGGTCTCTACGCGCCGTGCGCGCACACACACACACACACACACACACACCAACTTTTAAGAGTTTTCTACTTATCTGGTATAGCTACTACTGTACTTATTTGAACTGTTCGTTTTGCTTTGCTGGATCCTACTCTAAGTCCCTAATTGTGCACTATATACGATTATGTTTCTGAATACACTGCTTCTTTCTTTCCTTTCTACAGTCATTTCTGTTGACTTCAGCAGAGCATTACACTACGTTACACAGGCTTCTTTATGACTTTCTCTTCAGCTCTTCTTAGATTGTCCATTGCAATGTGGATTCAACCTAAGATCTCATTTCTCCTCCATTTGATAAAAGAAATGCATAATTATCACTTTTTATACCCATTAATAAGTAACAAATAGCCTACAGTACACAGGGCTTAATTTAAAAAAGATGGGGAAGTCTGGTTCTTGCCCTGAACATGTTTGTAATAGAGATGAGAAGACAAAGCATAAACAGATTTGGGAACAGTTCCAAATCCACTTATTAGCAAGTTTAAGATATGGTGCCATAAATGCAGTATGCACAAAAAGACACTAGAAAGAGGAATTATCAGTAATAGTGATGAAGGAGTTCCAGGAAGGGTTTCCTGAACTGCCCAGTTTGTAATGAGAAGGTAAAAAGGTATTTAATATTTTAATGATTATCCATTAGATTATGCAGTGTTGCATTAAAAACATTTAACTATGTGAAGAAAATTTGCCTATGGGTTCTTATTTCATCAACACAACAACTCTGCATTTTTCTATATTTCTTGGATGATAAGCAGAAGCTCAGAGAGCTTAACAAATTTGCCAAAGAACACATAGCTTATAAATGGCAGCACTGAGAGTCAAAGCATTTTGGTTTAACATCAAAGACCAGAATTTATTTATCTCGACTTTATAATTAATAACATAAATCTTAAAACTTAAGTGTTAAGAAAATTGTCCACAATGTTACATACATATATTAGACATATTCCTAAATGTTTTAGGTTCTAAGAAGTGAGAATAGATGTTTCACTAAAGAAAATCCACTACTCTTTTCCCCTTAAATTATAAATTTATTTACATAATTTGAAAATTTGTGTCTAGAAAAATTAGACTGTAGAGATGCTACCACTCATGGACCTGAAAACAGTGGTTTACAGCTTCTATTTCTGAAAAGTACGGATAAAGCATGAGTAAGCTTCATTGAGCAGCTTATTCATTTTATTAAACAAAGTCTTGCACTGTGCTCCCTAGGAGCAGCCATTGTTCTAAATGCTTTATAAATGTTAACTCGTTGGATCCTCACGGCTGAGGAATGGTGCTATTATTATGCCCATTTTACAAATGAGAAATTGAGGTTATGTAACTCATTGAAAGCCCAGCTATGAAGGTCAGGGTTCCACACCAGCAGCTCCTGAGCGTTGCTACTGACCACTGTTTGATTCTGTCCCTCTAGGATATGATTAGTGAAACCTGGAGAACCGAACAATTACAGTCCCATGACACCTTCATAATCTAGCACATCTGATACATTTGCCATTTATTAGTTATGGTAGTAACAATGTCGAGTTTTTATTTTTTAGCTAAAAAGCATCAACATCACCATAGCAACAAGGGAGGTTTCTTAGGAAAATTATAAATGTTGAGAACAGTCTTGTTTTCTTCAGTTGGTAGATGACTCACTGCAAAGATAGGATCATGTTCAGAACCTCATTATTGGCTTAGCAATTACATTTTATAAATCAATTTAGTATGGCTAAGGGTCATAGATGATGCATATAGCATTGCTTTTCTCAGTACTGATGCATAGTTCATACGCATTACTCTCTGATATGTCAGAGACTAAGGACAAACTTATTAGCTCCTACCACTTATGAAACAAACCATAGCAAATTTCTGTCTGAATGTTTTTTTTCAAAGTTATTTTGTGGTAGAAATTTGGACTTGTACTAGAAACAGGCTGTGATTATTGCAAAGACAACCAGCTGGGAAGTATTTAATCAGTATACCTTTTAATTCAACATAGTTTTCAAATAATAGCTAAGAAGTTGTATGAAATAACCTAGATCGGAATGGAATTTAAATATTAATACACTATTTATACACCTAAAGGTAGTCTAGAACAAGATTACATATAAAATAATTCAGAAATCAGTTCTAGGAAAAGTCTGAAGAAACAAAATCAGGACTTTAGAGAAGAAAAATGCTGTTGCTGAACATTAAGGGGCAGCAAAATTGCTATACCTGAGCCATAGTTTTTCTTCCAAGTCTCTCACACTCTAAGGCAAAAGGAAAGAGTGTGATCAGGTACATAGCTTTTAAAGAAAGCATACCAGTTTGTAAGGTTCTAGAGAGTGAAATGGTACTTCCCTTTGGAAAGAATAAAAGACTCATGTGGCTGCAGTTAGCTACTACTGTGATCTAGTCAAAAGTTGCTGTGTCTTTCTGCTTCAGTTGCACAGAGAAAAAGGATTTAGGGAAATACAAAGAAACAATTAACTTTGCAGCTGTCTGAGAAAGCCTTTATTATTACTGGTCCTAGCAGTTCAGGGGAACGGAAGGCTTGGTAAGAGAAAGAAGCTAAAGCAGATAGAAAAGCAGCCTGGTCACCTATTGATGACAAGCTTGTTAGTTATCCTGCTTGTCTATACCAGCTTAGGGGGTGGACCCAACAAATATTAAAAAAACAATAATAAAATCAATCTAATAAAAGTTAGGTTTAACAATAGTTATGGTTTAGAGAAAAAGAGGATGTTTGCTTTTTAATGCATATGGGTAAGCATTAAAGATTCAATAGAGAGATTTATTTTTGATATAGTGAAATGAGGATTAGTGTGCATTTTTAAATTTCAGGTGTAACCAGCCTGTAACTTAAACTATATGTTATCATTCAGAAGTATAGAAGACCTACCTCTAACCAAGAAATGACCATAACTAAGTGCTATCACCCTTTTATTATGGGCTAAGGATGTTTTCTTAATTGAAATAGTGTCATCAGCACTGAATGATGAGCCATTCTAATGAGAGCTATAGTCTATTCAGGCACAGAACAAGAGAAAATTAAACACCACTTAATGAGGCACGCTTACATATTCTATGAAAGCATCTCCCTCTCTCCTTTTCTCTCTCCCTGCTTTCTTTACTTACGCAAGTATTTTTTTGTTTATCTTCCAGCCATGGCCTGAGTGCCCGGAATATATAGCAGTGAACAATACAAATGTTGATATGATACCACTGAGCTTACGTTCTAGAAGGAGAGCAGGCAGACGTAGATAACAGGTAGATAATAGTATATCAGTAAATGGACAAGTTAGTTTCAGAAACCATAAATGCCATTAGGAAAATAAGATGGGGTGACGTGACAAAGTGGCTGGAGGTGGGCTGCTTTAACTTGTTCCTCAGAGAAGCAGGCTGAAGAGGTAATACCTAAGAGGAAATCTGATGCCCCAAGGGCCAGCCTCAAGGAGAGCTGGGGGAAGAACTTCCGGGCGGAAGGATCAGTTCGGTGAAAAGCGAAGCCTAGGAAGGAACATGCGAGCAGAGGGGAAAGTGTAAAGAGAACAGTTCTCCAAGGGTCTTGTAAGCCTTCCTTCATGGCTGAACTCAGCAATCCCAGTGCTTCCTCCAGCTGCTCCAGCCTATATTGATCTCATTTATGAAATGCATAGCATATATCATTTATGTACGCAGTCAGCAAACTATAGCTTACAGTCTAAATCCAGCTTGCTATCTGTATTTATAAATAAAGTTTTGTTGGCACACAGCCATGCCTATTCATTATGTACTGACCATGACTTGTTTCCAGGTCAGAGTTGTGTAGTTGCGATGGAGATTGTATGGCCTCAGACCTGACCCACATGCTCTTTCTGAGTACTTAATTTATGTGACTGTACAATGGCATTTGTATACACTACTTGTCTACATGTCTTTGTGTCATGCCTCCAACTACTCAGTAAACTCACTGAAACTGGGGAAGCAGTATTGCTGGAGGGTCAGGGGCCTGGGCTCTGCAGTTAGACTGCCAAGTTCAAATTCCTGCTTGGTCAAAATCTAGGTACTTCCACGGGTAAATTAATTAACTTCTCTGTGCCTCAATTTCTGTGTCTGTTTCTTACCCCATAGCATTATTTATGGGTTACATGAGGTAATGCCCACAAGCACACAGGAAGTGCTCAATAAAGGTCTGTGTTGAGGAGTTCTGCACTACTCACAGCCCGTAGCTCCATGCCAAGAACACAGATGCTACCTAATGCTGGATGATGTTGGTTTTCCAAAAGGACTGATGCCGCTTTTAATTTCCTTTGGTAATGGAGGGGCAGAAGTAATCTAAATATAGTAAGCACAAACTTAAATTCTTAATAAATTGCCTACTCCCATTATTTTTAAAGAGAACTCCCCATCGGGAAGTGCTGTACTGCTCTCTGTCCTGGGGACTTATCTCTATTCTGCAGGACTGACAGGGAGCCTGCTTCCTTGGGTCTCTTTGCTTGCCTGGCTTCCCAGTGACTGAATCTCAAATGCCTCCTTTTGGTTCGCAAAGCAGAAATCTTAGGGAAAAAGAAAACTTCATAGGAACTATTTTTGTATTTGAAGATTTTTTAGCAAACTTGAGCCTAGATTTATTTATTTCAAATGTATGAGGACTGTCAAGGCCAACAGCTGGGGGTAAAGGAGGCTCTGGTCTGCATGAAGGTTCTGCTCCATGCAGCTCTTAGTCACGGAGGCGGGGAAGAGAGAGGTCGGGATAGATAAAGAGGACAAGCTTCTTACTGTTTATCTCACTATTTCTAGGGCCTAGTACAGTGCCAGAAACAGAGTAGGTTTCTGGGTAAAAGCAACACTGAATGAATTAATGAATTCTAAAACCAGCTTTGCTTTCACTCACTGTGTGTGACTTTCGACAAGTCACTTCATCTCTGTTATAGTTATTTCATCTGTAAAATGGGGATGTTAATATATGTGCAATAAATATAAGTAATGTGTGAGAATATAGTTTGTGAACTTCAAGGCATTACAAAAATCTGAGAATAAAGGTTAGAAATCGTTCTCTTCATGGCTACTTTTTAAGTATGGCCAGCGTAAATATCTTAGGGATTAAAAAGCAGGGGCATCTTAACTGACATCCTTCTAATCATTAAAGTAGATATTCTAGTATAAGAATAAATATGCAAATCTTGTAACTATAGAAAAATACAAAAAATCATATATAGGAAAATTATAAATATTATAAATATAAAAATTTTATCTATATAGCTATCTTCTACAGTAAAAGTTGGCTTTCCTAACTTGGCCCACAGGCACAAAATATATTTATCTCTCAAGACTTTTAGAAGTGACCTCTCTTCTGGTGCTGCCATTTTTTTGTTTTGTTTCATTTTGTTTTTTCCCTTTAGGCTTCCCCAAACTCAGTTGAAAGAGGATCATGAGCTAAATATGGGAGATCTGTGAGTTAAAACTGTAATTAGCTAGAAGTCCTTAAAAATTCTTTCCTATAGGGAACCTTTAAAGATGATACGAATCAAGGTAATATCTTCGATCTGAATGTTTCAAATACTTTTCTGATTTTTTTTTTGGGGGGGGTGGGTCCTATCCCCACTTTGTTAATAAAGTTTCCACTTAAAAATAGACAAGGTATTCTTACTTTTAACCTTTTATAACTTTCCTCTAAGATGCAAATACCACATTTTACTGAATTTAACATATCAGTGCAAACCCCTCAATATTTTTTTGTATCCCAATTAATGTGACATGCCATAGGTTATATGATACATTCCAATATTGAAGATGCTAAAATGTTAAAAATATGGATCTTAGAATAAATTAAACACTCTTTTAAAGAATACATGCAAAAATAAGAATAAGAAATGGATGTAGTCTGGAATAATAATTACAGAACTTGAAGTTCATATATCTTAGTGAGAAAATTTATAGTAACAATTAGCATTCATCTATGTCATGCTTTTGCAAAAAAAAGATGGGTACACATTATGTTTTATGATCCTTACAACTACCTTGAAGAATAAAAAGAGTAAGGATTATAATTTCAACTTTTCAAGTACAGAAACAGGTCCAGAGAGGTCCAGGGTGACACTGTGTCCAAGAGAGGGTCTGCCGTGCACAGTCCAGGGATTCCTGCCCACCCCCACTCCCGACTGCCCCATATTCAGATCTTAACTGTCTTGTAACAATTATTATTTTATGATTATCTAAAGAACATATATTTTAAATATGAAAACAAATTTTCAAGGTTTTAAGTCCTATTTGGAGGAAAAAAAACTTAATAAAATAAAGATTACATGCCTTAAATAAAAGTTATAGGAAATAGTATTTCAGACATGGAAAGGCTTTTTTTAAAAGGCTCTTCTGAAGCACACATGGTTTGAGTCCCCACTTTGGCTGGGCTGCAGTCGTAAAGCATAACTAAATGTAGATAGAGTCAGACATTCTGTGTCAATGATGATCTGAGAGACAATGGCTGGGAAATGAAGCCGTGTGTGAGTGACTCCCGGAGAGCGAATTATCTCAGGATGGGAAGTTAGATGGTGAGGTTTGGAGTAATGACAATGCGTGAGATTTTGGGAAATCTGAGAGCCACAAAAGGAATGAAGACACTTAGAACGCCGGGACAGCTGAAATGAAGCGTATGTCCTGACACACACCAGGGGAGGCCAGTGCGATTCTGTGAGCAGTTCCACACTGCAGAGGTTTGGGAGGAAAACTGATGAGCCTAAGACTGAGGCAAGATTTAAAGCCAAGTTCTATCTCATCGGGAACCAAAGAGGCTAGGAGAAACAACTTAGCATTTGGTTGATGAGGTAGAAATAAAGACAATATAGCAAGAAAGAGCAGTGATTAAAATGGTAGAAATTAATTATAGGTTTATATTTGCAAGGCGACCCCTCAGAAGCTTTTGATTTCTTCCCAAGCACAGAATATGTCAATGAAAGCAGCCAGGTAAATGAAGGTGCTTGGATAAGGGCCGAGTGGAGTCAACCTACTTGTTCTTTCCTGAGCTTGATGAGGAAGAGTAACTAGGAGAATGACAAACTGTACTTATGAAAGGAAAGCTAGGGGTCTGATATTTATGGAATAAACTGACATGTATGGAATAACCTCAAAAGGCTGGAGGTGACACGTATGTCACTTTATTTTAATCCTTCCAGCAGTCCTATAAAATAGGCATAACTATCTCAATTTTATTGCTGCAAAATTCAGACTTGAAAAGCTGAAGTGACTTGCCCGAAGTCATAACAATGAGTACATAGCTGCCTTTTTCTAACACCAAAGCTTTTAATAATATCACTCTGCCTCTGACTAATGTATGTGGACTGAGTGAAGAAACAAACTAAAAGAAGAAAAAAAAAAAGGGCGCACCACTAAACTGTATTTTTTTTTAAGAATAAAATGTAGCTATTAAAATAAGCATAAATATTATCTCGTCACTAATTTGCTGCCACTGGTGAGGAGGTTAAAATAATGAACACTTAAGATAATTATGAAGTGAAACAGCATTTGCTGTCTCACCGTCTTGTGGCACCCTTACTGGCTGTTGTTATCAGTTACTGCTTAAACACAAATGGACAGTTTGCGGGAAATCTGAAACTTACGGGAGAGCCACACCTTTCAAGGGTGGCTTTAGGTGCCTCCAGGCACCCCAGTGGTTTTTCAGCATTAATAAGTAGCCTTCCCCCTGGATTTCTGGTTCCTGCCTACCACTTTTCACAGAAATGGCTTCAACGTATTGGCCTTCTAAGCACTTTTAGTGAGCTCTCAGATTCCCTACTCACTCGGCTCCTTTGCATCTTCTTTGCAGCTGGGAGGACTGCTTTTCTGCTCCACACAGCTTTCAACTTGACAAATGCGACTTGGCATAAATGTCCCTGTAGCCTTTTTAGCTTGCTCTTCTCATAGCAAAAGCAGAAAAAAAGAGCAAGAATAGGAAAATTACAATAACGCAACGTGAAGATCTCAAGGCCTGATTGGTGTTTCCCAATCAGATTTCCCTGGCAACCGCCCTTTCTAACTCCCCTTGAAGCTCAAAGCTGGTGTAAGTCTTAATTTGCTTCAGATTGCTTAAAAATTACCTATTAAAGACAAGAGTAGATACCTACCTCTTAAAATAGGGCATACCCTTTGCCACATCTCCTTTGAATACCATTTTAAAATCCTCTTGAATAGAACTTTGCAAACAGTGTCATGCAATGATGATTCCTTTACTATGACCCTATAGAATTACTTTCACTCACGAACATTTGTAAGTATCTACAGGGTACTGAGCACCATACCAGGGCTAGGTAAATACACCAAAAGCACATTATAAACATAGTCTCTGGTCTCAAAGGGGTTTACAAATTTTCAGTGGATCAGACAAATCTAGGGGATAAAGGAAGAAAAAGAGTAAAAACAATTTTAAAGCAAGACAAGCTGAGTTGAGCATTAAATTTCAGTACCTCCCTAATACACAATTACCTGTTGGGTTTCTAGTTTGTTCTTATAAATCCTCTTCCCCAGTGGTAAACTGTTCCTTAGGAGTTGAACATATGTGTGTGAAGTGCATGCACGTCATTGAAAATGGCACTGTAGGGGAAATGCAGAGGGGCAAGATCTGTGACCCTCAAAGAAGGGGAGGCATCCATGAGTCTCCGCAGCCTGGAAAAAAAGTGTTACTGAGGTGATGGCTGACGTCAAAGGTATCTGTTATGAAGATACCCTTATGATTCTACATCAAGAAGTAGCAATGAATATGCTACACTCCAGTATAATGTGGGGACAGGGGAGGAAAATTAACTTTATCTATTGTCCACCTTGTATTTTGACCGTAGTTGACATCTGTGGGTTTTGCTACCCTGCTCTCAGTTCTGATTCTGGCACTCACATCCTTGTGATTTTGCTTTGTGGAAACTTTCCCGCCCCCTCTAGCTCCCTGTGTTTCAAGAGTAACAGAGGAGTTGGTCTCAGCCAATCTGCACATTACATTCACCAGCTTCACTGCTCCTCTCAGGGTGGAGCATGTGATCATAGCCTGTTCAATCAGTGAGTGCCTCTGAACCTTGGAATTCTGGAACAAAGATATTTCTGCTCATTCAGTACATCAAAAAGGAAGCAATTAGCCTTAGGACTTGTTGGTAGCCATTTTATAATCCTTAATACACAAACGTTATCTCACATAATACAAAAACACTATGTTATTCATCCCATTGTCAAGATGAAAACATTGAGACTTAGTGCTACTAAATAACTTACACTAAATTTTACAACTAGTAAATCATAGTCAGAATTGAAAGCCAGGTTTGTCTTGCTCAAATTTCTGTGCTCTTTTCATCATACCGTGTTGCCACCTATAATTTTCAAAACTTAGTAACAATAATTTTCCATTAAACATTAAATGAGAATCAAGTTGCTGGGAGATACAGTGCTATAACATTTTGACACATGTAATAAGTAGTGAGGCTGGATGTTCAGAAAAACCAAAAGACTTTTAAAAAGTAATGTCCACAGAACTCAAGTTTTTAGTGAAATATAAGGAAGAGGACAAACATCTTTAAAGATTGCAAGATAAAACAACACAGGTTTAAGTCTAAGGTAAATATTTTATTTCTGAATACATAATGAATAAGCTAATTTAAAGCCCTTTCTTAGTTCTGAATGCAACTGTGCACTTTTAACATGTCTTTATGGAGTATTGGAGGCTGTATGTTGGCTTGCAATGGCTAGCCAAACCCTTGTTATTTTTCCATTATTGTTGTAGTCACTAGTGTGGTGATATCTGTCTACCACATCCCCTGCAATCTGTATCTTTAATTCAAAAATTGAATTTCCTGAGGCAAACTAGAATTCTGTGCCTGGTGTTTGGGAACAGATATGTGAGTAGAGGGTTAGTGATCTTCCTTCTGGGGTCAACAGAAGTGCGGATGCAGAAATATTCATAAAACTAAACTTCAGTGTTGGCTAAAATCTTATAAATCTCTCAGCATGTCTGCAACTCTACTACTTGTCAAATTTTTATGAGTATGGACCTTTCCCCTTAAATTTTGAAGTCTGATACCTTATTATGAGCAAATGGTATAGCTCTTTTGGAGTCTATGAAATATGAAGTCAGTCATCTTCAGTATTAATACTTAATTAAACAATTATGCACATTGAAATAATTTTCAGCAAATGTTTCCCTTTAGTTTCTCTAGCATTGATTTTTGGATACTAACTTTCTCAAATGAGGCTATAAATTATTACTATAAATTAAGTGAATTATTAACTTTGCCATTTGGCATCTATAAAGAAAAAAAAAAACAATGTTTAAGAAGAGATACAACTCAAAATTTACTGCTTTGTATCACTATTATCTGATTACTAATCCACCCCAGTGCTATTTGAGCTTTTTATTCCAAGTGACATTTACAACATCTAAAAGTACGCTGCATTCAATGGGCCAAAATAGAATCTTTCTTTCATGAATCCCACTCATTCTAATTTAATGAAACCATCATCTTTCAAATAACGTAAATCTAGTTCTTGATACCTAGGCTGACTGAATACTATTTCGGTGTCCTTATGCACATGTGTAATATAAAATTCTACTTTAATAATCACCATACGGAGAAGTTGCCTCTTGAGGATTTGTACTTTAAGCCTGTATTCCAACCCACTTCCTCTAGGCAGCATGATATCTAGAACTAACAAGAGTTGTCACACAAAACAGATACACAGTGTGATGTATTAAACAGCTATCTGAATCAGTATTACCAAAGTAGCTCGAGCTCCACTGAAAGGAAGTGTTTTAACTGGAGGGTTCGAAGGAAGGTTTCTTAGAACAAATTTTATTATGGTATTCTCTTCCTTCAACTAGTGGTTAAGCTGGAGTTAAAATACCATTCGTTTTGTGACTTTCCAAAATACTTTAAGAGCATTCGTTCATTTATTTAATAAACATATTATTATGAAGTAGGTGCTGCTTTAGATACTAAGGATATAGCAATGTATAAACAAACAAAAATCTGCCTTCCTGAGGAAGGATGAAGACAGACATTAGCAAAATGTATGTTAGATGGTGATATGCGCCACTGAGAAATAGAAAGCAGGGGATCGGGGACAGAGTGTGTATGTACAGGAGGGAAGGTATGGATAGATACGAAAGGTTAGAGAGCATGGTCATTGAAGTCCTCATTGAGAAGGTGACCTCTGAATAAAGATCAAATGGGGGAGGGAGTTAGCTCTGAGATCTGTAGGAAGAGTGCTTGAGGTAGAAAGAAAAGCGGATGAGATATGCCTGCAATATTGTCAATCGGAGGCCAGGTGGGTGAAGTGGAGCAAGAGAAGACAGAAATTGAGCACAGAGTGATGATGGGCAGGTATGGGGGTCCAGATCACACGGGCTTTGCAGGCCCTTGTGAGACCTGTGGTTTTCATTCTGGGTGAAATGGGATAGACTGGAGGTTTGATAGAGATGCCACACATTCTGGTTTAAAAAGGTTACTTAGGTTGCTGAGCTGAGAATGACTAGAGGGGAGTCATGGAGTCAGAGGGAGTTAGGAGGCTCATGCAATAATTCAGACTAGAACTGAAGGTGAAGAGTGGTGATAGCATTGGAGGATGGTAGAAGATAGGGCCAATAGGTTTCTTAATGATGATTTGAATGTGAGGATCGAGAGGAAGAATGGAGTCAAGGGTAACTTCAATGTTTCTGACATGATCAACTGGAAGGATTAAATTTCCATTAGCTGAGATGAGGCCTCAGGGAGGCATGGATTAGGGGACAAAGATTAAGAATTCAGTTTGGGACACATTAAATTTGAGATGCCCATGAGACATCTAAGTAGAAAGGTTGAAAAGGGACCTGGATATACAAGTCTTGGGGTTCAGGCAATCTGGGCTGGAAAAAGAAATGTGGGCATTCACATGGCATTTAAAGCTCTGAGAATGAATGAGATGATCTAAGAAATGAATGTTTGTAGAAGAGAGAAGTGGCCCAGGAGCTGTGCCCACTTGGCATAGAACCAGCCTCAGAAGGTGGGGAGCTAAGAAGGAACAAGCTACCAGTCTGAGAAGGATCAACAAAGTGTGTTGCCCTGGAAGGTGAGTGAGTAAAGTTTTCCAAGGAAGAATAAGTAATGAACTGTCACAGTGATTTTCCCCAGGCCTTAATCTCACTGGGGCACTAAATCAGCAACATTGATTTTAACCCTTAGTCATTAGCTGCTTTACCTAAAGGGTTCTGCTGTTCATTAATTAGCTTTATCTTCCCAGTGAGAGGCACACTTCTTGAGAGCAAGGCTTTCGTTTTCTTTTTATCCTCTCTGTAGAACAATGGCTTTTAAATAATTTTTGACTACGTTTCACAGTAAGAAATACATCTTTGGAAACCAGTATATGCACAAATGCAACTGAAAGAGAGAAAGACTTAACTTCTGTTTGCCATGCACACTATCATCTTTCCAATTTTTTCTATTGTATTCTGTTTAATTAAAAATAGTGTTGTTTGTGACCCACTGAATTGATTTCACTAACCACTAATTTGTTGCAACCATAGGTTTGAAAAGCACTGATTTTAGAACATCCAATGTAAAGCCCTGCCACATTCATTATTAATCAGACAGCATTATTCATCTTCGTTCCCCCCAAGGAACGTTCTGTCAAGCAAAAGCTTAATATGTGCTTGTTATTGAATGAATAGCTTTGAGACTCTAAAGTAAAACTTCTTTAATTGAGTTACCTTTACTTTTACTAATTGCATTTGTGTAGAAGAATATTTTTAAAGTTCTCTATCTTCAGGATGAGGACAGATGACAGAGTCTTTTTAATGACTCTGGCCAGAGCACTCTGGTCAAAACTGGAGATGCCACCCAGATGAAATGGGTGTACCAGTTAGGTTAGCACCAAGAGACTGAATGTGTTGATATGTTCTTATATATCAGTCTACAGGAGCGGGGTTCAAAATATTTTTTAAAACTAAACTAACTCATTAAATAATTTTTAAAAAGGCTTTCATTCACCTTAGAACAATTATGTCTGTCTTTTAATTCTAATTGATATTCTAATTGATATCACTTAGGAATAGGGGGAACACACATTAAATATCTAGCACCAAAATAGATAGACCTGGAACAAAAATCACTAGTAATAACATATTTTAGAATTTTGAATTGTTCATTTATGGAAATGATATATAATTAAACCTAGAATTTCACTTAATAAATCTTTATAGCATAGGGAATATAGTCAATAATATTGTAATAACTATTTATAGTGCCAGGTGGGTACTAGACTTATCGAGGGGAATTGCTTTGTAAATTATACAAATGTCTAACAGCATACATCTGAA
Organism: Eonycteris spelaea; assembly: GCA_003508835.1. NCBI lineage: Eukaryota > Metazoa > Chordata > Mammalia > Chiroptera > Pteropodidae > Eonycteris > Eonycteris spelaea. Next base: position 1,430,119 of record PUFA01000127.1, on the reverse strand, counting down.
ACCAGTATAAAATAATGTTGAATGTTAACTAATTGAAAAAAAAATTTTTAAACAAGAGCTTGGCACACAGTAAATCCTTAATAAATGTCAGGAAATGTTTAAACCCTCCTCTACTCAGTACACCTATAAAGGTGGCACAGAAGAAAGTAGAATATTTTTCCACCCTGTAGGTTTTCACTTACAAGGAAGGAGAATGGTACAACGATTGCAGCATAGATTTTGGAATCAAGTGAATCTGGGTCCAAATCTGAATCCATTACTTACCAGACAAGTGATTTTGGCCCAGTTACTTTAATATCTTTTAACTTAGTGTTCTCAAACATCAAATGAGGACAGTAACGCATGCTTTAGGGACTTACTATATGGATAAAGATGATATTAAAGTATATATATGTATACATAAGCATATATAAAAACTTGTTTTTACATAAAAACTTGTTTTTTGAAATACAGATATTTTCATGCAGAAATCATGTCATAAGTGATGGTTAAATTTTCATGTGGGGCAAACTCCTACAGTTTATTTAATCCATAATAGAGCTGAACCATAATGCACTATGCAGTTATTCCAAGTCTCCTTCAGCCTGGGGGTGGGAGGGTTTGGGGCGGGGAAGGTGAGTGCACATGGGGGAATCTCCAGAGGTCTGAGTATTAAGGGATGATGGGTCAGTAAAGGTTCTCAGGGCAGAACAGAAAGAAAGAAAATAGAGATTTATTTTAAAGAATTGGCTCACATGATTGTGGGGGGTGGCAAGTGTGAAACCTGTAGGGCAGGCTGGTATGTCAGAAACTCAGGAAGGAGCTGAAGCTGGAAAAATTCTTGAGGCAGAATTTATTCTGCTCAGGGAAGCCTAAGCTTTGCTTTTAGGCCTGTCAACTGCTTGGATAAGGCCCACCCACATTATCGAGGGCAATCTTTATTTAGAGTCAACTGATCGTAGATATTAACCATATGTACAAAACTCCTTCATATTAACACCTCAGTTAGTGTTTAATTAAATAATTGGGTACCCTAGCCTAGCCAGGTGTCCACACAGAACTGATCACTGAAGATGGGAACGCAAGTCGTAGCTTCTGGGGTAACGAGTATGAGACTCCAGGGGCAGACAGGGACACTGCAGCTTTTATTGATAAAAAGGTTCTCTCCAATGTGAGCTGTATGTGTTTCATTCATTCTTCTAAGGAGTTAGTTTGGGTCAAAGACCTACGTGTAAATTCCACAGAAAACCCACAAAGTTCATTAAAGAAGAGTGAGTCTCTGCTGTACTGGCTTTGTACCCAGTGCCTAACGGAGTGCTTGGCACATCATTTAATTGATATGTTTTTAAGAGCAATGGAGTCAGTAATGAAATTTTTGTTTCTGTTGACAGGAAAATCTACAGTCACTTCAAACATCATACCACATGAAATAAATAGGAATTTCAGAAGCCCATCATTTATTTTAGCCTTTCTACATTCTATTTTTCTTTCTTTCTTTCTTTCTTTCTTTCTTTCTTTCTTTCTTTCTTTTTTTCTTTCTTTCTTTCTTTCTTTTTTCTTTCTTTTCTTTTTTTTTTTTTGGCAAGGCAACCTTTGGTTGACCTCATAGATTGCAAGGACCTTTTCAGCTTACAATCTCTTATTTTTAAAATTTTTTTACGCCTACAGCACCTGGTCTTTCCAGGTGGTCTCTCATCCAAGTACTAACCAGGTAGAACCCTGCTTAGCTTCTGAGATCAGACAGGATTGGGCTTGTTCAGAGTGGCATGGCCGTAGACATCTACATTCTAAAAGACCAAGAATTCCATAACGACCTGCCCTAATAAAACAAATACAGAGCTAACTTGAAAAACGTATTTACTCTAACAATCAGCACATACTACTAAGGTAACACTTATATATTATTTTAAAACCAATTATTTACAAATGTGTCTTGCCTGCCAGTCTGTAAGCCACTTGAGAGGAGGGATCATGTCATTCATTGGCCGAGACTATGTCTTATTCATGCCTATATTCCACGTTCCAAGGAAAAGATCAAATCAAATAAATAAAATAAGACTGCTCGCCAAATGTTTTATTACATCGCCTGAGTTATGGGAAGCTTTAGTCTTGGATTTTCCTTCACCAATGGCAGGGAAGAAACATGGCATCTGATGTGGGCAAGTCAGAGGGAACTCAGCAGTACATGTCAGGAGAGGTCCCTGTGCATGAAGGAGCAGGTGGGTGATGTAGAATCATGGTAGTGGGTTTGGGGAGTGGACACAAAACCAGCATCCAGAAGACAGGCCGTAGTGGCCTCCAGAGAACAGCAGTTGGATGTTTCTGTATAGATCTTATGGGAACCACAACCACATCCCACAGCTGGGTCAGTGGAACTCTACCAGGCCCAGAGAGCCCACTGCTAGACCATGGCAGGGCCAGTTAAGCAGAATGCTAAAATTGTTATCTCACCCAGTGGATTTAAGGCACATTTTATGGATCACTCATCCTAGAAATGCTCTATGAAAGAGGGTTCCAAGATAGTAGACACTGGGAAATGCTCTCTATATTGTAATACTCCCTTAGAGAGTTGCCATCTAAAGATTCCAGGATGTCTGCCAGGAAGAAAATCTGAGTATATCATGAGTTTATCAAATTCAGTTCCTTTTCTTCACAGTAACATCTATTCACATTATGCTTTGGTAAATGTCAACCCCTCATTTACAAATGAAGAAACTGACATCCAGAATGTAAATTATAGTTAATATGGCTAATAAGGAGCAGAATTGGGCTAATTCAAATCTCTCCTCTCCTGGACCTGTGTGCTTTCAGCTTCATCATATTGCAACTATCCAGTGAAAAATAATTAATCTGTATAAATACTTTTCAACAATTTGTAAAAATGTTTTGATCTCTCTGTATGGACAAAAACGGAAGCTGGCTTCTATGCGTAGAAAGGAAGAACCATAACAAAATCGGTCTCTGGGAACTTCTTTTTCTCATACATACATGAACATATATGCACACTTCATATTCAGTGATGATGTTTTTCCTATTACAGATGTTGTGCACTATCCATGGAAAGTAACTATACAATTATATTTCATTTGAGAAAGACATTTTTTGATCTTTTTTGTCTTTCTTTACCCTTTTAGTAATGAGTTAAACTGACCTGATTAGGGTTCTTCAAATATTCATATTTTCTAGTAACAAGACTGGCTCTCCACAAGTAATACACACCTCACTACAGCTGGAAGAGTGGGCACTTAACCTCCCACTCAAGTTTGTAATGGTTTGTGCAGAGTAAAAAATTCTGAATTAATAGGAAAGCATTAAATTAAACTCGCTTCTGCTATCCTATTATTTTCTTTTTCCTTGAGACAGATTTGGACAACATCCAGAACAAAACAAAACAAAACGAACTGTTTTGTGTCAGAATGGCCAGAGGAAACTTCTTTTAAGTGGAGCATAGTTCTTAAATCAGAAAAAAACATTTAAGTGGCTTCCTAATTTCTACTCAAAGAAGTCAAGTGTCCCAACAACACTAGAAGAAGTCTGGAACATAGAGCATATGTTCTGGGGGTGGCTAGGCCACTTGGGGTAGCAGGAGGCTAAAAGGGAGGGAACAACTTAGCCCCCCAACCTCCGAGGCAGAGAGGGTGAGACTAACTTTCTCTCCTGTACACCCATCAATTTGGCAACTGAGATGCCTTCTTTTCTTCTGTCCATGGTGTTATTGTGTGTAAATTTTGACCTTATTTCAATTGTAATAAATGTAAGGCATAGAGGCAAGAGAAACTTGGAAGTGATTTTCTTATCTGGGCTTGTTTTTTTGGAGGAGATGGCTTTCCAAATGAGAATTGCTTAAGTAACAATTGATTTTTCTTCCCAGTTTTATAAGAGGCATAATTTTCTTGGATTTTCTATGAATGGAGAAATACATTTATTTGCTTTGTTTTGGCTTATAAAACATCTTTGTTTTTATTATTATGCAGAAACCAAAAGAAGATATAAAAATTATATCCAGGAGGCATTTGGGTATCATGAAATAGTTATATCAGAAGTTCCTAGCACATGTAATCAGTAAAAGTTGAGGGACAGTGAGGTATCTGACCTGATTACTTTCGGAGCATATCATAGGCTACACCAGGAGAATTCAATTCAGATACATTTTAATATTTTTATTAAAGAACTTGAGTATGTAGATTTACAAAAGATAGAGTACCTCAATGTAAAAATTCTATTATTTCATTCATTAACAATGAAAGATTCACAATTTATTTATAAAGAGATTGATGATATAAAGAAAACATTGAAAGGCTGAATATATAAAATAATATCTGCAATTTATTCAGCTAAGTTGGTATAAAGATTTATATACTAGGTGATTCATTACAGCATTCTTTGTAAAAGCTAAAAATGTGATACTGAAAATGTTCCTCCATGTGTATTGTTACTATGGTAGTTCCTCCATATTTAATGAAAACATAGTAGAACGTGGTCTTCATGAAGGCAGGATTTTGTTTTGTTCAATTCTGCATTTTCAGTGTCTGGAAGTGTGCACATCAGTATTAAACATTTGCTAACTTAATGAACACTCCCATATAATGAAGCAATCCATGGCTTCATGGCTATTAAAAAGAATGAGGTGGATATACATGTACTGATATGGAAAGGAAACTAATATCTACTATAAGCAAAAGGGCCAAGTGCTTAACAGTGTTTACAATATGATACTGATTTATTAAAAATTAAAATGTGCTCATGTACATATATATGCACACACAGATATGCATATTTGTGTATGAATGTATGCATAAAGTATCAGAGGAAAATGTTAAAATGATAATGGTTATCTTTAGCAAGTAGGGATGGGGAGACTGGGTAGAAGGGAGCTTTTACTTTTAACTCTATACCATTGTGTACTATTTGTATTTTTTTCAGAATTAAGATATAAAAATTTTATTAAAAAATGCATTCTGTGGAGAAACCACAACCCCATTTTTATTAAAAAGGATGAAATCTGTGGTGACACCACAAATCTACAGCCTTATCCAGAGACTACTCCATCACTTGCAAAAAAACCCCCCCAAAACCCACAAAAAACAAGAAACAAACAAACCAACCTAAGGAGGAAGTTATAATTGGAAATAAATGAATGTTGGGTAGAAGAATTAGAAATGAGAATCTTTATTATGTATATTCTGTTTTTCTATTTTTTCAGCTTGGTCTGGAATTTTACATTCAAAGTTAAGAAAATTTACATGAAACTGAATGCAAAACCCCATATGTTCTGTGTCAGTTGGCACCACTTATTTTCAATGAGATAAAATAGCTTATTTAAATTTTGAATTTTCCCATTGGGTTTAGACAGTTCAGCTGTTTATCCAGCAGCACTCTATTTAAAAATAGATGAGATGACATTTGTAGGTACTTAAAAAAAATATCCTTTGGAGAAAGAAGCAGAACTCTAATGCCACATTTATCGTTTATATTATGTAAAAAAGGCAAGTTTTATGTTATGAGGACTTCATAGAAATTATTGTCCTTTTAACATATAGTCTATAGCTCGTTTGGAACCAATCACAATCATTGGATGTGTAACGACATCCATCTGAGTTTTACTTTTTGGTAATTGTAATTACTTTAATGGAAACTTAAACATGATTGGAAAGAATTTTTAATAATTGTGTATGGAGATATTTTTCTTCTTTCACCCTTCTAATTATGTGCTTTCCCCCATGATTCTTTTGTCAACTATTTATTGAGTGTCTGCTATGTGGCAGGCACTGTCGTTACAAAAATAAATATGAAAATGATTTTGAGTTTATTTTACCTGATTTTATAGGCTTATTTAATAATGTTTATGCCAACCTGCCAAAAATAAGTGGTTAATATTAGCCTTAAACCTGCTATCATACGATTCCACAGAGTCCAGGGTAAGAATTAAAATAGGTTGAGCTGAAAATATACTATTACCCAAAATTTCAAACTGAGTAGATATATAGGAGAACTATAGTCAATTAAAGTATGAAATATTAAAATCAGTGTTCCAATCTTGGTAGTGTTGCTGATGGCAAAAGATAATGATACCAGGAGGAAATGAAACCAAATGCATTACTTTCTCACACAGAAAAATACACCTATCTTAGAATCCTACTGATTTTATTTATTAAAAAAGCACACTTCAGAAGGAAATTGCATTTATTGACTAATATGAAAGAGGAAATCAGGTCTGTGTAAGGGCAAAGGTGTATGTCATTACCATGCAACATTTTTTATCCTCAGTTTTTTTAGATGTTTTCTCCGAGTTCTCGTAAAAAATTAGATTAGATTAGATTAGGTTAGGTTAGATTAGATTAGATTCTCTTTCTTCCTTAATTAGGCATTCTCCTGACCCTGAACGCTGTCACACAGATTGCAGATGAATGGTATTTGCCCAGTAAGGAATCATACTTTTCACCCCTCCCATGATGTGACTTGAATACCTGGCTTGCTCCATTTTGAGCTTGCCACCTGCTCCTGTTCCAAGGCAGCCTGCTGACCTGAAGTCATTGTAGTGGGTGGTCAGGTTAAGAAGAAGAAAGGGTTCTCAGCTACCCATTCTTCTGGCTCCTCTTGGAATCTGCCTCTCAGAGGTAACCTAAGTAGCCCCCCCACTGGACACATTGTTTGTCACTACTGTACTTTCCTTTTCTTGGATTCTGTAAATGCTTATAATGGTCTGGGCCCAGGAGCAGGGGGTTTGTGTTTTCTTTTGACTAGTATGGTATAGTTCTGAGCACCCCATGGCTTTCTGTAAAAGTGATAAATACAAATGATGAACAATAAAGCAGGCTCTCCAAGTCCTGGGGCTGGTTACAGGAGAACTTAGAATGAAGGAAAAAATAATTCAATTTCTAACACAAAGGCAATATTTAGCCTCTCATTAGATCCATCTGCTACAGGTAAAAAAGTATGTTAATAAAATGGCACAGGGATTTTGTGGAGGGCTCATGTGTGTGGACTAGGCTTTCAAGATGTGTTTCTCATCTTCTTTACAGTTGTGGTTTAATAATGTAATAGGATTTGAAATCCAAACATATGTTTTCTTTAATTTCCTTTTATATTTAAACCATCATGATCATGAATTAGCTGTCCCTCCTCAATAATGTAAAGTGCTTATTTCTTTTCTATACAAATGAAGCATTTAGATATAAGGTGATATTTAAAAACATTCCCTCTCATGACTCCATTCAGCTCTATTTGTATGTGATTTTCGACTCAGTTGTGCATACATTGATTTTGTCAATAATGGACATTATTAATCTTATACTTCATAAAATGTATCATCTTTATGAAAAATTTTCAAAAATACCCCAAATTTAAAATTTTTAGAGATAATTTATAATTAAGAAAGCAAAATAGCCCAGATTATCCAAGTCATGTGCTGTGATGAATATAATAAACTTTTTCTCTCTCCAAATTTTATGGCAGTTTGGAAAAAAGACAATTTTTTAAAACTGGTACATTGATGACATCTAATTTCTTAGAGATTTAAATATAATGAAGATTGGGATGGAGCCACAAAATTAAAACAATGGGAGGAGAGAGCGAGAAGACGGAAATTGTGTTAGAATAATATCCAGCCATCTGTGGTAAGAAAGATTCAGTGAGTGGGTAAAAGAATTGAGTTTTTCTGGTGTTTCAGTCCAACAAAATTATTCTCCTATATCACAAGCACAGGACTTGATTACAGAGTAATAAAAGTGGCAAATGCTACTTGAGATAAGGAAATACTAAAATGCCAGTTGCTTATTTTTTAAGGCAGTTTTTTTTTTTGCAATTTATCAATTTTAATCACACTGATTAGGGTCTTTCAGTTGTTAAGAAATATTCTATTGTATGGTTTATAAACAAGTGTGACTAGAAATTCTCAATAGTTGTAAAGTACAGTAACTGGGCACACTTGGTACACATATTAGTATGGTCTGCAATGGCTGGCCTTGCACACCCAGGAAGTGATCAAATAGTACAAGTTTGAGGGAAATGTAAGATTTCACTTTTCTCCACAAATACGCTGTTTGGTAGTGAGAAGCAACTTTTTCTGTTCACAGTAATGCATGAACTCTTAGAGCCAGGTTGTTAACTATGTAATTCTAAATTTGCCAAATACTTCAAATGGATGTGGAATAAAGATAAAATCATTTATAACATGTTGCTGAGATCTGGACCTCCTAAGTAAGCCTTTAGGTTGCTTGCTTATTGTGGGAAGATGCTATCCATATTTAATTACTTGATAATTTATTAGTGATATTTTCAATTTGTGTAAGATAATTTTATTCCAAATGTGAATGTGATGTGTCTTACTCTTTATTTTTGTAATAAAATAATATTAGTAGCATCCATTTATAAATATTACCCTGAAAGTGACAAATGTATCTTTTTTAAAAAAATTCTGAAGCTTAGACAATTTTCCCTGACATGTGCAATACAATAGATAAAAACACCTGTGCTTTATTATACTTGAAAATAAATCAGTGTGCATTTAACATAGCATTTTGTTATTCTCCTTGTCTTTTTCCATCCCTTTCCTTTTTAGTCTGTGTATGTTTTTTAATCTGAAGTGCAAAAAAAGGGCAAAGGGATTAAGAAATAGAAATGGATAGCTACAAAACAGACATGGAGATATAAAGTGTAACATAAGGAAAATAGTTAATAATGTTGTAATAAATATGTAAGGGGAAGAGGAGTGCTAGGTTCAGTGGGGTGATCACTTTGTGAGTTATATAGATCTCTAATCACTATGCTGTACAACTGAAACTAATATATTCTTGTATGCCAACTATAGTTAAAAACCTCATTGAATTGTACAATGTAAATATAAGCTACTAATTGTATATTATGTTTCAATACAGCTGCGGAAAAATCATGTCATAAAAGAGATGGCAAATTAGATCTGGGAATGAAGAAAACATGTTCTTAAATTCTAGCTCAGATATTGAGTTGTAGTTTGAACTAAGTAAATTATGAGAAAGGAATTAATTCCTATTCCACGCATGAAACAGTTCCTTTGATATTTTTTTTTACCTTTGGAAGAATAGAATAGAAGGCCTTCTTTTCTTTAGACAGTGGCCTGTGTGATTCATGAACTTTATTATTTTCTTTATCTCATAACTTTGCCCACAAAATACAATCCATGAATCAATTCATCCATCCATACGTTCTCATTGATCAACTGCTTTCTCAATGCCAAGCACCATGGGAGTAGAAGACACAAGTATCAGTAGACTAGTATTTGCCCCTCAGGGGTCTTTCTGTTCATTGGAGGGAGAGGTGAGATTAGTGGAGAGGGAGTAACAAGCACTCGAGTATGGTTACAATCAACCGTGGAGATTGCTAGAAAACACCAACTAGACAGTGCAATTAGCATGGAGGTTGGTTCAAAGAGGTCACACTTGAATGATGGGCAAGACTTTGCCAGCTGGGATCAGGGAGAAGAAGAGGATATTGCAGGAGAGAAAATAGCATATGTGGAGGCATGGCCATATGCAAAGGCACAGTGTGTTCTGTAGGAAATACCAAATTACATACAATACGTGGAGAGTTCAAATGAAACAAACCACTTCAGTGCGAGGCCCCTCCCAGTACTGCTAGAAATAGATTAAGTTGAAGGCAGTCTCCTGCAAAGAGTATTAACTTAGTTTAAACATGACAGGACTGTTTTAGAATTCCTTTTCTTGGATTGTCTTTTTCTATCAATAATATGGCACTGAAAGCAATAGAAAACCACTCCTTTTGTTTCTGGGACACCAGTTGTTTTTTTCTAAATCTGTTTCCTCTCTTCCTTAGCATGGTTGGTTGCCCAGGGAAATTCTGAACTGATCTCTCTTTCCTGAATAGGGTGTTCCACCATCTCCTCAGCCACCCTCCACTCTCGCATCCCACCCTCAACCACCATTTATCACCTCCCTTTTCTGCAAGACCTCACTTCTGTTAATGTCCAAAATCCCCACACATGGCTCGACCCTTTGAGCTTCTCCTACTGCTCTTCCTCTAACACACGGCACTGTGATATCTCCAACCATGCATTCAGGCACACATTTAATACTTAGAGAGCTTCTCCATGCCACACGTCAGCCTTTGCCATATCCCCTTTCTTAGATTATCAGCTCATTTGGAGTCCTCTTTCACTTCCCCAAATATTGACACTGTATTAGTTTCCTATGGCTGCTGTATCAAATTATCACAAACTTAGTGGCTTAAAAAACTTATATTAATTCTCTATAGTTATGGAAGCCAGAAGTTCAAAACTAGTTCCTTGAGCTGAAACCAAGTTATTGGCAGGGCTGAGCTCCCTCTGGAAGCTCTAGGGGAGAATTCATTTTCTTGTCTTTTCCACCTCCTAGAGCTGCTTTCCTTGCCTTACTGGTTCAGGCGCATTCTTCTATCTTCAAAACCAGCAGCAGAGACTCTTTAAATTTCTCTCTGCTCTCATGGCCTTCTTCTGTGATCATGTCTCCTCCTGCTTCCTTCTTATAAGGACATTTGTGATTACGTTTAGTGCCTGTTCGGATAACCTTGGATAATGTCTCTATCCCAAGACCCTTAGTCACATCTGCAAAAGTCACATTTGCTATATAACGCAAGAGGTACCATTTCCTGAGATTAGGATGCAGCCATATTTGGAGCCATTTTTCCACATACCAGAACAACTAACACTACCATTACGGTTAATCGAGTACCTACTCTGTGCCCAGCATCATGTTATGAGTGAGGCACCATTGTTATCTCTGTTTTTACAGATGAAGAAATTGAGGCACAGAAAGGTTAATTGACTTGGTCAAAGTCACACAGATAAATGGTAGAAAGAGGATTCAAAGCGAGGTGTGTCAACTCAAAAGTCTTTGCTCTTCACGCAACACTGTATTGTCTGTCACATTTTGAGACTATGTGTAACATGTGTTGGTTGGGATCACGAGATCTCTAAAGATTATCATGGTCGACACAGAATGGAACATTTCTCAGGAACTATGCACGTTCCTTCTCTAGCTGTATTTTCAGATACTCCTTCCACGGAGAGCATTGCTGATTAAGTGGCTGGGTGTTAACAAGTAGCAATTTACTTCCCTCATGAAAGACCAGTGGAAGCTCCCTGAGTAGTTTGACATCAGGCTTGGGCTGACAAACAAATAAGGATTCATGAGCTTGGGCAATAATATCGTGGAAAGAGTAATCATAGAGTAGGATCAGGAAAAAAACTGTGTTGAAAGGGACAACACAAATGAAACAGAAATGTGAGTCCCAGCTATTTCCACTGTGGAGAGAGTAAAAAAGGCACAAAACTACCGGAGGCACCGGGCAGTTAAAGCAAGGTACTTTTAGACTAACAATAAGCAAAAAATACACCCGGGGCAGATCCCTGGATGGAAGTCAGAAAGCAAATGAACAGGTAAGACCTGAAAAATCAAGGATTTTTTTTACAATCCACTATCCACTTTTAAGATTAAAATTTTCTCTCATTTTAAGGAGGCAGTAGGCCACGTGGAGAACAGAAAGAGCTGGCCCCTGGAATCAGACAGAGGGACATATTCCTTGATAACATTGTCACTTATACCAACTTGAGCCTCAGTTGTCTCATTTCTAAAATGGGAATAAGAACAAGATTAAAGAATTGATATCAACTGTGTTAGCACAGTACTTTGTAGGAATGAGCAACCTAAAGAATCATTCATTGCATTTGGTTTCTGCAGTATCATCAGAACAAAAGATAATAAAGCTTGTTGGGGAGTCCAAATATCTACTCATGAATTCAGATAGAATATACTTCATGCTGCATCATGGCCACAACTGTGAATAAGAAACTGGATATCTACCTTCACAGAACTGATAGGTTAGTGAAATAGGCTACCCTATAAAAAATAAAAGAAGCATGATAAGGAAATACTGGATGCTATGAGAATTATTCAGAAAGGGTATTGAACTCAAACTTGGCCAATCAGAAAGGGCTTCCTAGAGGAAGTGCTATTTCAAATGAGACAAGAAGGTTGAAAGGAGGTAAGTAGGGAAGAAAGTTTGGGATGGATATATAGAACAGATAAAAAGAGAAAGCATCTTTCACAAAGGTTCTGAGCAGGAGAACATGGTACCTATGAGAAAGTTAAAAGTAGATCAGTATGGCTGAAATGCAGATTGGACAGGAGTGTAAAGAAATGAGGCTGTGAAGGAGAAAGTTCCCTACTTATGTCATACTCTGACATGTTAGGGAGTTTGGACTTTATCCTGAGGGCAAGGAGGAACCATCAAAGGCCTTAAAACCATAGAAGATTTAGTGACTCTATCTGTATTTTATCATTTGGGTTACAATATACAGAATGAACAGGGGTATGGAAAAACCAGAGGCAAGAAGACTACTTGGAAGTATTTATAATAATCTAGCTGAGAAATCATAGAAATTTAACTAGGATAGTGGCAGAGGGAATGGAGAGAAGTAAATAGAAATCAAATTTATAGGACTTGGTGATTTTCCACTCATTTAGTCATTAATCCAACAAACTTTTATAAGTTTACTTGGAGGTATGAGGGTGAGAGGTACAGGGGCAAAAAAAAATCATGGTTTTGATTCATGTTTCTGGGTTGAAAAAAAATGGGTAAATGGTGCCATTACAGGGATAGGAACCACAGGGTAAGGAGGTTTGTGGGGAAAATACTGAGCATAGCTTTAGAGTTGATAGGTTTTGAGTAATGTCTTTATTTTTATAATGCAGATATCCTTGCATCCTCCAGCCTGCGAGAATAAATGAGGTAACAGTAACAATAATAACCAAGTCTGGTGATATTTTTGTTATCTCTCATCTTTGCTCCTCCTCCACTTAATTCTGATTGTCCCTAAGAATGGGCTTCACGTGTATTTGGGAACAAATCTGTTTGCTGCCTTCTGCTCAGGCCTCCTTGCCAAGGTGCCAAAAATGTCTTATGATGGTGGGCCATCTGTAACAATACTGCTGTAACACTTTCCTCAGTTGATAGCTTCTCTGTGGTTGTTGCTAAGTGTGCATGCGTGTGAGTGTGTGTGTGTGTGCGTGAAGGGAAGATGGTGGCACTGTGGCACTTCTTTCTCTAGATATTTTGCATTAATTAATTAACACTGAGAGTTAATATGAGTCTGTAAATAACACATGCCTTGCATTTGGCAACTTTGCATCTCATCTTGAAGCATGAGTGGGTTGACCACTGTAGAAAAAAGAATCATAAAAAGGATGCTGGTCAGACAGCCTTGCACATTTACATCATCAGGTTGGTTTTAGGTAGCAATAATGGATAAAAACTCATGCTGGTATAAAAGCTTTCGTATTTTACAAATGACAGGAAATAAAAGATAACGACCTAGTGGTTACAAAAATTTGTTTTCTAGTTAGTTTCTTCCAGCTTTAAAATGGTCAGTGTGATCCGTAGGTTCTGAACCAATGATACTGGGGAGAAGGGAAATGGAAAAAAATACCAAAATTAAGGGAGCAGAAGAGTCATGGGGCAGCCAAGCATAGTCTGGAGCAAAGAGGGATAAGAGAGAAAGGGGGGAAAAAGTAAAAGGAAATGAACACATTACAAATCCAAAACAATCCACCATATTTGCGCTTCCAACAGAGTTCTACACACAGAGAGCAGCTGCAAAATTGAACAGATTTTAAAACCTTGAAGTATGAATAGGAACATATGTCTGTCTTAGTGTTCTTAAAAGTGAACTGCGATAGACTGAAAGGAAACACTCCTAGTTTCATAGGGTTAAGAAATTAGAGGCGTTTCAAGAGAAATGCCTAAAATTTGTCAGTAGAACATGGATGATATTTAAGTGAAACTAAGTCAGCGGTAGCTAAATACCCGATCTCAAACATCCTGATAATACTTTTAGGAAAAACAAACACTTGAATAATTTAAAGGGGGAAGGTAAAAAAAGTTCTTTCTTTTTGATAAAAGTCTGATTGTGATGTTTAAAGATTTCCACAAAACAAAAATATCTGGTGTCCACAGTCCATTTTCCACACATGAAAGAGAATGCAAAGATTAGACAAGAGGAATAGGAGAAAGCTTCCTTTCCGCTTCTCCAAAATTTCCCACATACTTCGGCTGTTTTTGAATAGATGTTCTGAAAAATCTTTTGAGGTCACCTACTTTAAGAGAATAGAGTCTAATTTTCAGGTGACACGGCAGCGAGCCCAGAAAACACAAATGTTACTCATATTTTTCATTTTTGTCATCCTTATAGAGAAATAAAAGATTATAATTTCCTCCCTATCTCGCTAAGCTTTTGCTAGGTTCAGGAATTTGTGCTCCTATCTGACTAAAATAAAAATCCCCATGTTAAAGACTAAAAAGCTGTATTACAGTAAGCATAGCCAAAGTAGCAATGAGTGTCTAAGAGAAGTCTAATAATTTTTAATCTCACGAACTCTAGTGGACAAACAAGTACATTTTCCACATGAACTGAAATCATTGCGGCCATGGTAAATAAGATATAGCAAAAATTCACATTACCGGTGTACTGCTATTTTTAAAATAACAATCTTACAAAATAAAACCCACCTAAACTGAAGCTGTGGCATAATTTTAGCAGCTGAAAATATTACCTTCTCTAGAATAACATGTACTCGGAGATGAAATGACTTAGAAACAGACATGATGTATGTATTCTGCTTTCTTTAGAGCACATTCAATATCAATTTATAATATATCATGCTAAATATATCCAATAGACAGTGCTTAAATAATTTTGTCTGTCTTTGCTACATCTAAATATTCTGCTGTTTAGCTAAATTCACTTCACACTACAGATGATAAAAAATTATTATTCAGATGCCATTCCTACTAAAAGCTGGTTTTCTCCCTCAGCCCCTCTAGAACCATAAGCAACCTAATCAAAGGGGAAGGGAGCACTGGGGGTGCTCTTTATAAAATTGTTCACCCCAAATTCACAGACATCATGAAACATGAAATTAACTCCAGCATGTTAAAAGAAAAATAATGGAACAGCACATAAATCAAACACAAAAAGACTATTTATTTTCTTTTCCATAGCTCAGAATTAGCCATTAGCTTACCTTATTAGCTGAAATGCCAAACAGAATGTCTTTATGGAAAATTAAGTTCATTATTCATCTCAGCTTTGATTTGGTATAATGCAGCTGAGAGCATTTAGCTTCTCTCTATGATTTGCCGATGCAAAGTGGGTGAGTAAGGCAGTAAACAGAACTTGGGAGGTGGGGAGTGGTTGGCCATGGCTCACAACTCTAGACTTGCAACTTTACATTTCATTCATATGAAGACACTTAATGAAATCAAATCTTATCACTGAAGAATAACACTTAAGTGAATACTTAGTGCAGATTTTTAAGTCTGTGCAATTTTGCGTAGCAGTTGCAGGTATAGTGTCCTGTGTGTTCACTATTCCTGCAAAATTACATTGCTATCTTTTATTATCTTGGTGGACTCTTAAGCTATTGATTCACTTTACAGCACATATAGTGAGTAATGTATATTCTGTCAAGGAGAAATCCACATGGGGAGTGGTCTCTGCAATTTTCTAAAAAGAGACTACCTGATTGTCTGACTAGCAATGGAAAGACAGATGCATTACAGTTTTGAAGACAAGTGTACAGGCATATAAAAATTGAATACAGCATTCAGATATCTAATAAAACAAGAGACTTTAGGGATCCAGGAGTCAAATAGCAATGGCTATCTGTTCTGGACATCAAATTCTCTTTCAGGAAAAAAAAGTCATATTCTTTAATAATTTATTAATTTTATTCAAATAAATTAAATATGTTTTAGAAATATTTAGGCAAGCACTTTTCCTTTCTTAAATAATGACTGCCATAGAACACATCCCAGTTTAGTTAAACTGTGTCTCATCTCTAGATGGGCAAAGGAACTGTTGCAGCATCCTCTCCCAGGTGTTTTACTTTAAAGAATTTGAGCAGGCAGTATTTATTAAAATCCAGCTTTACCACATAAAACGTGAAGTCACAACAGTAGGATTAATCCTATATTATCAAGGACAATATGACTGAGCAAAGAGATTTTAGCTTAAAGACTTTGAAAACTTTCTTGTCTTTGCCACATTGCAAAACCAGACCCTACAACTCTCCTCTCCTGAATTAATAAGAACATGGCTGCCTCTAATGAGAAGTGATAAAGAAAAAGCAATAATTAATTGATTTGCCTTACAATGTTAAACATAGAATTACCATGTGACTCAGAAATTCCACTCTTAGGTATATATCCCAGAGAAATGAAAACACAAAAATCTGTACACAAATGTTCATAGCACCATTATTCATAAGAGCCAAAATTTCCATCAACTGATGAATGGATAAAAAATGCAATATATCCAAACAATGGAACAGTATTTGGCATTAATAATAAATATAATATTGATACATGCTATGATATGAATGAATCTTGAAAACAGTGTGCCATTTGAAAAAAGCCAGTCACAAAGGATCACACATTGCATGATTCCATTTATATAAAATGGCCAGACTAGGGAGACTCTGTAGAGACATTAAGTAGATTTGTGGTTGCCCTGGGCTTGGGTAGGAGTACTGGGAAGTGAATGCTATTGGGTAGGATTTCTTATTAGAATGATGGAAATGTTCTTGCCTTAGATTGTGGTGATGTTCCACAACTTTGTGAATATATTAAAACCATTAAATTGTATACTTTAAATAGTAAAATTTATGGTTTGCAAATTATATTTCAATAAAGATGCTAATAATATTATTAATTTGTCACAAAAATATTGTGATATAATGTGTGTGATTATAAGAATTAGTTGTATATAATAAATTTTATAGAAGGTAGATAGGGAAATGTGAGAAAGAGTAAGGATAACACCAAACATGGGAAACCCTTGAGGACTTATGAGCTGTAGAGCTACCTAAAGAACCATATGTTGGTGTTTAATCATGGCTAATTTTCAATAAGGAAAATCCCCCCAAATCAGAGAGAATGAAAGCAAGAGAAAGAAGAGAAGACAGAGGAAAGAAAAGAAGGAGGTAAGGGAAAAACTTGTTTTTGAATAGAAAACATGAAAGGGCAGATGATTGAAGAAGGAAAGTAGGATCACAAACCTTAATTCTGATGATATAATATTAAATCATCCAGATAAGAATAAAAGAAGAAAAACTTTAAAGAGACCAAAAGAACTGTACGAGGAGGTTTTGAAGAGCTCAGATTAAAGGGATTTGTTGCAAACATGAGAGATGAGTTCACAATTAAGGAAGAATACAGGTAAGTGATGAGTATCTATAAGAATTGTACCAAAGGCTAAAGCACAGAATTAAACAAAGTTTGTGAATTAAAAAAAAAAGTAATAAAAAACACCCCTAAAGACAAGAAAAAAAAAAGAAGCCATTTAAAAGATATAAATTAGAACAAAAAAAAGAGAAAGGACAATCCCATAATCCCAAGGCTAGGTCCAGATGGTATAATGTGACAGATGATGATGAGGGAGGTGGAAGAGGAGAAGCAGGAGGAGGAGCAGTGGGGAGGAGGGAGGAGGACAAAACATCAAACTCTTAAACTTTGCCATTTTCTCTATCAAAGAAAATAATCTTTAAATTGGAAAGGGTAGAAGAAGAAGCATGGGGAAGAGGAATGTGAACTCCCAGGAAAACCTCTTATATGCAGATGACTCATAAGTTTATATCTTTATTCCAGGTCCCCATATGGACTTCAGGCACTTGACAACTTCACTTAGATACCTCAAAGCACTTCATATGTGTCATCTTCTAATCAAATTAATTTTCTCCTTCCCCCTCTTCTGCCACGCCGCCCCCCGCCCCCGCCATGTCCCCACTGTTGCTCTTCTAGAGTTCCCGACTTCAGTGAATGGAAACACCATCTTTTATGCAAACTAGAAACATTGGTACTATTCTAGACAGTTCTCTCTCCCTTCACATCACCAAGTCCTATAGATTTGTCATCTCTGGAAACTATCCACTTGCTTCAATATCGCTGTCACCACCCTCGTCTATTTTCTTTCACCCAGAATACTATTCCTGTCTTCTAACTGGTTCCCCTTCCATTTTACTTATCTTTTCACTTCATCTAAAGAGATGTTTTCAGAAGGTGAAGTCAGCTTCCTCACTCCTATCCTCCTATACACACAAACAAAGATATGAAGATCCAAAATTTAAACACAACCTCCAGGGCCCTGAATGATATAATCCTGCAAGTGTTTCCAGACTTATCTTGCACAATCTTAATGACTTAGCCAAACTAAATTTATTTCTGACGCTTTTGTTTCTTCTTGCCTTTGCATGATTTCCTTGGATGATTGTCTGCTTTACTCTAGTTCTTCCTACAAACCTAATACCAACCATTTATTCCTAGGGCATCCTTCCCTGGACTTCTTAAGTCAGTGTGCTATTGTAGTATCATACTCTGCTTTGCAGATATTAAGCAAAGTGGTCACCTGGGATAGGCTTGTATTTATGAACAGAAGGTTCAGAAGGTACACGGGCCGCTACACTCTTGGCATCTTTAAAGAGACTTGCTTGGGTTGAGTCTCTTAGTTAAACTCACTGTGGAGAAATGCTGCATCCCCATTGGTCACTCTCCTGTTAAGCCAACTATAAGAGATACATTGCATGGAGGGAAGGCAGGGAATAAACATTTTGGGGTCAGGAACTCAATGGTTCTGATCTTTGGTGCAAGATGTTTAGGGAACACTAAGAAAAGGGCCCTAGTCCTGTGGCAAACTGAGTTCAGCCAATTTCTCTCAGTGAAGAAAGAGAGAGCCCTTACTGCAGACAGGGAAAAGCTTACTTCATAACTCAACTATAGCCCTAAAGGTGGTAGCAAATTTAAAATTATTCATGTGATTGGTTTGAGTAATGTTTATCTCCCCACTGAAAATAAGGAGCATGAAGGTAGGACTCTTGTCTGTTTCTGATCATCATTGTAGCATTTGCATTTATTACACAGAGCCTGGTGATAGTAATTTAATAAATATTTTTTGAATGAGTCATTGAAAGCACTATTAAAATGATGGGCTGTGGTGAGAAGGTAATGGTAGCATAATTGCTACTGGCAAAATAATTTAAAGCATGTGTACCATGTCAGGTATCAGGACCACTCTTCCTGTTTATAAATTCTGACCATTCTTTATCATTCCCTGGTCAACATGGCTGTGATATCACCACCACATGAAGATCCACCATTAGAGATGTACAGTTTGCTTAGAAGATTAACATTCAGGATGTTGATTTAAAATATCATAAGATTTACTAGAATGATAATTTAATTTTCCTAATGAAGTTTTTTTTTTTTTTAAAAGAGGACACACCTAATAATATTAAGCTCAAGTTTTTGTGCCTAGGCAAATTATGTATTTTTTTCATAAAAATACTTTTAGTAGGACTCCAGAATTAAGGTAGGTAACCTTAAAGATTGTTAAGGGAAATGTGGTGTCAAAAGATGAAATCTTTTGAATCTTCCAAAGGATAATAGCTTGATGGGCTTGAATTTACAACACAATATCTTTCTAGAAAAGGCTGTTCAATGGAAGGTCTATGAGCACTAAAAGAAGCAGTCTCGGTTTGTGAAGAAGTAGTATGCTAAATTGACTGTGCTTTATTTTTGTTTTTATTTGTGAAGATTAACTTAGTAGATAGGTAAACACATACCCTGATCTTCCTTATGCAAAGTCATCTTTGTAGGAAAAAAACGGTAACAAAATATTTCTAAATGTTAACAAGACTGGTTTTCACAGGAACTGAATTTTCTTACTTCTCTTCCTGGAATTCATTCCAAGCAATTAAAACAACAATACAACCAAATTAGGAGAAATACCCACAAATCACATTTTCAGCAAAACCAGCAGAAAATACCCAAACTCCAAAATCAGAGTTAGGCAGAAAACCAAAGAGGGAAGTCATAATAATGTGATAGGTAAATGAAGTACATAGGGGACTTAGATGAAGCAAAGGCCAGAAAATTTCATCAAATATGTACTCCCCCAAGGTGAGGACCTCAGTGTCAGAGGAATGCCTACTGAAGTAGCGGGACTAATGTAGGTGGTAGCGAGTAGACGGGCCAATCTCATTATGGGCCAGAAAAATTCTTTCTAAAAATCACTGTACCATTTTGTGTTCCTATGTGACAGGTATCCTGTGAGTTTATCCATGAAATAATTGAGGGAGAAAAGAACTAGGTTTGGTCTGAGATTCAGAGGAAATGTGACTATGTAGATGAATCATATCATAAAGAAACATTTTATGATTGTATCAATAGAAAAAGAAGTCCTTGATTCATGAATGCTTAGAAAACTACTGTCCACCAGTCTCTCCAAAAGAATCTTCTTTTGATTCTTTAGGAAAACACAACTCATTCGAACAGGAGTAACATAAAAGGAATACATATGCAGGTACTATAAAAAATAGGAAAATAAAGTAGCCATGAATTTCATATAAATAATGAAAAATATGTTGTCATGAAGAAGATTAAAAGCATAATGTAAATTCAAAATGATAATTAATGGAGCAATTACAGCTATATATAAAGGAAGATCACAAAGCAGAATTATAAGAACTCAGGGAAGAAGTGAGAAGACTAAAAGTTTGCTGGTAGGCAACGGGATGATGTAACATAGCAACTGGCAAAACTTAAGGACAGGAAGTAAATGAAGGAAAATAAAAGATAAAAATGAAACAAAGCAAAGAAATTGTATAGAGATGAGAGAAATAAAGGATTAGAGAAAACCAGAAAATATATCCAATATATTATTCTAGAGAAGAGAGTCAAAGCAATGTAATAGAATAATTATTTTAAAATATAATTTAAGAAAACTTTTCTGAAATAAAGAAGCCTTAAATCTATTTAATGAAAAGGTATCCGTTTTATCAGTGAAAGGTCACCCAGAAGGTCAACATAAAGACATATCTTAGAAAAACTTTTAAAAAGAATTCTTTGGGCAATCAGGCAAAAAGGTAAAATCAGGTTAAGGGAGAGAAAATGAGGCTGACATCAGACTTAACCCGCAGAGACTTTTTAACACCAGTGCATAGCAGAACACCATATATAAGCTATCAAGTTGAGAAAGCAGGAGCCAAGGATTTTCTGTCTAGTCAAGCTTTCCTTAAAGTATAAAGACACAAGTAAATAGACAGCTTTAAAAGAGACAGAATTTGGGTAATATTGCTCAAATAATCTTTTCAGGGGAAAACTCTAGAGGAGGGGTCCCCAAACCCTGGGCCACAGAGACCAGTACTGGTCTGTTTTCTGTTAGGAACCTGGCCACACAACAGGAGGTGAGTGGCAGGTGAGCGATCAAAGCTTAATCTGCGTTTGCATTTGCTCCCCAGCACTAGCATCACAGCCTCAGCTCCACATCAGATCATCAGGCATTAGATTCTCATAGGAATACCTGTCCCTGGTGCTAAAATGGTTGGGGGCCGCTGCTCTAGAGGACAAACTGTAGACAGAATGACTTCAGTACAAAAATATCAGCAAAGAACTAGTAGCCAACAGCCCCGTGTTTATTGCAGCATTATTTACAATAGCCAAGATATGGAAACAACCTGTATCTACCCATGGAAGAATGGATTAAAAAAATGCGGTATATATACGATGGAATATTATTCAGCTATAAAAAGAATGAAATCTTGCCATTTGTGACAACATGGATTTACCTTCAGGGCATATGCTAAGTGAAATAATCAGATAAAATAAAAAACAAAATCTCAAACTACTCCCACTCCAATTTTAAAACAAACAAAAAATATCCACCCCTTCTCCCCACCAATTTCATACATATAAACAGACTGGTTGTTGCTAGAGGCAAAGCGGAGTGGGGATGGGTGAAATGGGTGAAGGGGTCAAAAGGTATAAACTTCCAGTTATTAAATAAATAAGTCCTGGGGATATAATGTACAGCATGGTGACTATAGTTGATAGTACCGTAGTACATAGTTGAAAGTTGTAAATAAAGTAGATCTTAAAAGTTTTCATCACAAAAAAATATGTTTTTAATTATTTATGGTGATGGATGTTAACTAGACTTTTGGTAGTGATTATTTTGCAATATATACAAATATTGAATCACTATGTTGTACACCTGAAACTAATGTTATATGAGGTATAATTGTATACTTCAACAAAATAATAATAATAAAAAAAAGAACCAGCAGCCAAAATCTATTTCAGCACATTTTAGAAGAGGTTTACCATTTTCTTTATGGATTTAAAAGAAATACTTTTATGATGCAACCTTACATGAAGCTCCTATCAGCTATATTTATATATATGTAGCTATACTTTAAGAATTTTTTTCTATTGCTAATTTGTTAAATTTTTTTTTTGTTAAATCATTAATGGCTGTTGAGTATTATGAAATGTCTTTCATGTATATTTTGAGAGAGTCATATGTATTTTCTCCTAATGGTGTGAATTATGTAGTAAAGAGCAGAAAGAATTGAGGACTTTTGGGACTTTACAAAATGGACTCCATTAGGAGCCATGACAGTAACATCAAATGGCAGACAACTAAGTCACATGATGAGAATACCCTTAGGGTGTGACAAGACTGCACCAAACCACAGAAATGTCACAGCCAAAGGGAGGGGAAAGAGCCACACAGATACTATGACTGCTAAGTGAAGAGCTCTGCCCATTGAGGACTGAAAGTTGAGCATTTCAGACAGATGACATTCAAGCTTGACCAAAACACATCGTGTGAGTATTGGCACAGCCAGAGACCTCAGCTTTCTGCCTATCATGGGTTGGGACCTATGCAAGGATATCTGAACCATCAGTTCTGGAGCTTGCTTCAGAAATGCAGACTTTCACTCTTTTTTCCTTCTTTTACTCTATTGTGTAAGCCTCTGTACCTTCCCCGCTCATTGTGTTGACCTGTGTGGATACCTGATTGGTTTATCTGAGAAGGTTTCACTCAATAAACCTGACACTGTGGAAAGACACAAAAATGTCCAAGGGTGGTATGACTTTGGTAGCTGCCTTCCTTGCTTGTGACATATGTAAATGTCTTCTGTGATGATAAGCCTTTCATTACCAGATAAATCTCATCTGGTTGTGTTATTTTACATTATTCATAACTGTTTAATTTTATTGAAATATTTTTAGAGAATTTTTGCATCAGGTTCATGAAAGAAATCTCATTGAAACTCCTTTCTCACACTGCCCTTGTTAGTTTAAAAATACACTAAATCTTAAATCTTAAAATGAATTGGGCATCTTCTGTTTTGTTCAGATTTCGAGAAGAATTTTTATATGACAGAGATTACATTTTCCTTGCAGGTTTCATAAACTATTTGAGTATGGTCTTTTTTTTTTTTCTGAGTAAATTTTAAATGAGTGTGTCAATTTCTTAAATTGTTATGGATATAGTCAATGTTTCTGTTTTTACTGAGCTTTGAAGAATTTATTTTTCTAAGATATTATCTACTTAAGTTTTCAATGTATTGGTATAAAGCCTGTTTTTGTTATAGCATAGGATAGATTTAATATCTACTGTATAGTTATCCATGTTTCTTTATTCATTCTGAGGAGTGTTTACATTATGCTTTCTTTTTTTCTCCTTGGTGAGCTTATTCACAGGCTCATCAATATAATCAGTATTTTCAAAGAACAGCAAAACACAAAATGTTCACAGTGATTATCTGTGGGTGGTTTCTATTATCTTCTTTATATTCTTAAGCATTTTATAAAATTTCCCCCCAAAATGTATATTAACTTTATGAACCTTCCCAATAATAACTGTACTAAAATGATGTAGCTTTAAACAAAATAAAGATATATGAACTGGATAAGAGATTCATAACTGGTTGAATGACTTTCCCTACATATAAACAATTTCACGAAAAACTGTAGAATGGTCTCTACTGGTATGTATAAGCTTTTCTTTTGGCCTTATTCTGAAATATTATTTTTTAGCATTAACTTTGATGATGATATATTAGAGACTTATGAGATTTACAATATAACATATTGAGAAAATATCTAAAATATTGGATTTCAGATTTAGTATTTTCCAATTTTGACAGCAGAGACATTCTTTTTGGGTATTCCAAATGGCACTTTTAGGTGGGTAAATCAGAAACAAGGTGTCACTTCCTCATGTTCTTGAAAGTTAGAATGATAAATAGATAACTTTACATGGTATTCCCCAGAGTCAAATAGGACATAACCTGCATAACAATAAGGGGTGGTCCTAGGCTAGAAAGACATATTCATGTCTATAAGATGACATTTAATAAAAATAAATATAATATTCCAAGTGCATAGTACAGGGTGGTAGAAACATGTCAATACGATTTCATATTATTAAAGGGCTCAGAAATTTTATCTGAGTATGAGACAGGTTGGCATTACTGCCAGACAAGCTAGTACATTGATAGAAATAGTTTTTATATCCAAAGATTTTCATGCATGCTGTGATGTCCAAGTTTAAATGTAATATTGTTCACACAATTACACCACAAGGCAAGAGGGATGTTGCTTTACTTGGAGCAAGATACAATTTGTCAGTTGAGATGCTGATAGTGTTTGAAGTCCTGTTCTTAGAGAATCACTGAAGGGACTAGGCCTTTTGAAGATGGAATGATGAAGACATAGGGGCAAATCATAGTTTTCATTAAATATTTGAAGGACTGCCATGTGGAAAAGCAGTTAGATTTATTTCACAAAGCTCTACATCCAAGTTAAAGGGAGGTAGACTTGTATTTGCAATACAGAGGAATCATCAAGAATGGAAGCTGGTACTGGGGTGAAAATCCAGACAACCCTTGTAGAGGTCATTTGGTAATATATGCAAAAATCCTTAACATTTTGCCTAGCTTGTCCACTTCCAGGAATTTCTACTGAATAAATATTTGGATGCTTCTTGAGCATTTGTAACAGTAAAAGATTTGAATAGGTTACTACGTAAATAAGATGAAAAGAAAAAGAAATGTGAAAAACAGACCAGAATGAGAACAAAGAAGACTAGGGAAAGAGAATGAACTCAATGGAACAGAAACTACTATTATAAGTACAGGGGTAGAAAAGAGAGTGAGATATTATTAGAAAACTGCCAGTCAAAATAAGGTTGAATGCAGGCCACTAAGGCAATGGCCCAATTTTTTTGTTAATTAGATGAGAGAATTGTGATTGCTAAAATAAAACTTAGATTGAGGATCTCTAGTGAAGCGAGGTCAACAAAAATAGCTAATGGGTGGGAAATTACTTTAGTCATTTGGAAATGAAAAAAAATCTATTACTAATGGGTGTCAAATTATTTATATTGTAGAGAAAGGAAATGGATTGGTGTAAAGGTTATTACATACTATAACATGCATTAACAGAGGGCTTCAGGGTGTCATATAATAAGGAAATGCTTGCTTTAGAACTGTGCATTCCAGGTTAGACAAGTCCAGACATTTGTGATGGTCTCCATATGAAAATAATAAAAAGAGCAAAACAAAGTCTCTGAAAATAATTATTCAAAATTAGTATATTTAAGTTATTTCAAGATACTAATTATTCAAAATTAGTATATTTAAATTATTTTAAGATTTATTTGTACTTTTTTTGAATTGTACATAATAATTGGAAACATTAACCAGAAAAAAATGTTTGCATTTATTGAAAAAGACGTTTATGGCATTATTCATAATATTGAAAAACTAAAATGTTCAAATGCCAAATAATTGAGAAATGAGTAGAATAATCATGGTGTATTAGTATATTTTGATAGTTATACTCATTTTCATTAAAATTATACTATTTATTAAAATGAATAGCACATATATGCACACAATGAATACAAAATGATTTTTACCCTATCACTTTAGAGAAACTGTTGGCAAATTCAATAGTTATTTCCTAATTGCTAGATTCACTGATAGGCTTCATTCCTTGTCTAACTCGACCATCCTTTGGTAGTTGACCTTGTTGAACTTTCCTTATTTCTTGAAATCTTCTTCTCCCTTTGCTTCCATGTGGTTTTGATTTCCTTTCTATCCTTCTGTCTTTGACTCTTTATTATTGCTTTCTTTTTGCTTCCTGTCTGTGCTTTAAAGTCTGTGTAGCCCAGAGAACTGGCCTGTTTACCTCATCTTCTAACTTACATGTGCCCCAAAGTGATCTCATTCACTCACACTTTTCTCTACCTTCTATGTGATAACTCCCAAATAACCTATCTCCATTTCTGTCATCATCTTGAAGTCCAGAATCATAAATTCAGTTGCTTTCACATCTCCATCTTCCTCACCTGAGAATTTCAGACCAACTTGACGCCTTTAAGATACGGTACAAAGAAAAATATCTTTACTTCTCTCCATCTTTATTGCTTTCACCCTAGTCTGAACCACAATAATCTTTTGTATAGATTACTGTAATAACTTCCCAAATAGTATTTGAATAAGTGAATGCTTGCCTAAGGGACATCTTCAACAGGAACATTAAATTCATAATGTCTAGAACTAAATCATCGTCTCCATTCAAACTTATGCTTTTCCCCATAGTATCTACCAAAATTGGAGGTACTGATGTATGTACAATTTTGAAACCATAAATTGTTTATCATTTCTACTCTTGTCTTCTGATGGCTCAGCCATCCAATCTCCAAGTTCAGTTAATTCTAGATATTTTAAACATGTCTTCTCCTTTTTAAAAATTCTTACCATCTGTAATCCTCCACTCTTTTAGTACAGTGAGAGCTCCTTGAGGACAGGAGTCAGTCTTTTCTTTCAACTTTGTATTCACAGTCTTTATCAGAGCACCTGATGTATAGTTAGTGTTCATTGAATTAAAAATTGTATCATGTACAAAATGTCAAAAAAATGTATAATTTAATCACTGCAAATGTGTAAAATACATGTATTTATAAATATTGGAGTTTTCAAGTGATGAAAATTGGTGTTTTATTATAAAATGAATAATAAAATATTTTAGATAAAAAAGAAGCAGCAAATATGTAATCCATAGGCAAAGAGGAATCTAAAACCAATCATTTAAAAGAGTTTAAAATAAACTAACGTTGTTTAAATCATCTGAATCATTTAAAATAGTAAAATAGTCTAATAGTTTAAAATGGTTTAACAAATATGGATATTGATGGCCTTTCATTCCATCTCTACATAAAAGAAATATCCAGGAGCTACTGCATTTTAACAGTGATCTCATTTAGCTGATAATACATTGGATGAATTATTTTACACATTTTTCATATAGAATTTCAAAAAAGGTATATAGTTTTAAAAAATATATCAGGTATTAGGTGGTAGAGTCTTTAGTAGGCAGAATATTGGTTCTGCAAAATTCCCATGTCTTAATTCATGAGACCTGTGAATATGTTATCTTACATGGCAAAGAGGACTTTGCGATTGCGATTAAATTAATGATTGTGAGATGGGGAGATTACCCTGGATTATTTGGGTGGACCCAATCTAATTACAAGGGCCGTTGTAAGTGAAGAGAGAAGTGGGAGAGTCAGACAAAGGGACTTGACCACAGAAGCAGAGATCAGAGTGAGCGATTACTGGCTTCGAAGATGAAAGAAGTAGCCAGGAGTCGAGGAGCACGAACAGCCTCTAGAAGATGGAGGAGGCAGGAAAATGGCTTCTTCCCTAGAATCTCCAGAAGAAACACAGCTCTGCTAAATCTATGATTTTAGACTCCAGAACTGTAAAATAATAAATTTGTGTTATTTTAAGCCACCAGGTTTATGGTAACTTGTTACAGCAGCAATAGGAAACATACAGTGGAATAGGATTTTATTTCATCAAAAGCCTGACTAAATAAAATTGTGATCTCTAATAGTAACTTCTGCAATGCCCCTTAAACCTCTTTTTTTGTTTCATTTCATGTTGCTACCACCACATTTTCAGGCTTCATAAAAATAATAGCATTTTATAAGGCATTATATAATGTCCCCTTTCCAAGTACTGTTCTATGCCTTTTATGTTACATTAATGAATTTCATCCTTTCAACAACCCTATGTGATATGTATTGTTATTATCTTCATATTACAGAGGAGGAAACAGAGGCAGAGAGAGGTTAAATAAAGCACTCCAAGTTGAATAATCAGTAAAATACAGGGTTTGAACACAGCTGCCTGGCTTCAAAGCTGTACTTGCTCTTCTTAGAACTAATTTCACGGCCTTCAAATTGCATGGCTGTCAATGAAGGTGCTGCCCTCACCAATTTACTATTTATATTGACTCACCCTGCTGATAAGTGCTGTGGGAGAAAGAATTTTGGTTACCATAATTCCACCCTCAGGTGTCATATACGTGAATATGTTGTTTCATGGAAAAAAAAGAAAAAGAAAAAAAGAAAAGATTTTGAAGATGCCATAGGTTATGAATCAGTGATCTTAAAATAGGTAGATTATCCTCAATTTATCTGGGTGGACCTAATATAATCACATGAGCCCTTAAAAGAAGAGCTTTATGTTATGCATATTTTGCAACAATACAATAAAATTTAAAAAATAAAAATAAAGAGATCTCTCCTGGATGAGGACAGAAGTCAGAGAGATGCAAGGCTTGGTAAAGATGTGATGTGTTATTTGGTGGCTGGCAGATGACAGGACCTCAGTTATACAGCTACAAGGAACTGAATTCTGCCATTTACTTGAACACATTTGGAAGTGGAGTCTTCCCCAGAGCCTGCGGGTAAGAGCCCAAGCCAGCTGTAACCTTCGTTTGGCCTTGGGAGGCTTTACACTCACTCAGCTGAGACAGGCTATGTGGACTTCTGACCTATTGAAATATTCCATCTTTCATATCTTTCTGATTGCTCTCCTGTAAGACTCTGACCTGAGCTGGCTGCCGAAATAACAATTATGTAGACTTGTTTCTTCTTCTTTCCCTCCCTCTGCCTTGGGCCTTCTTTGCCTTCTCTTGCCTGACCAACCACTCATCATCCATTCTTCCACCCATCCATCCATACACAAATGGTGTTTGCTAGGCACTATAGTTTGTTATGGGGGATGCAGGGCCAAATTATTGAGAAATTAATAGACAGTGGGAAAATGTTAAGAGAAATCGCTCTCAGTAGGCTTCCATATAATGATAGCTAAGCTTCAGAGGTATTTTAAACAGAGAAAACTTTCTTCTCTACCTTTCCTTTCCTAAACCTCAGGTTGGAATTCTTATTCCTATTAACCTCCATATTCTTTGTTCAAGTCTCTTTGTGCTTCTTCTTACTTCACCTTGTGTTATAGTTATTTAACTATCTACTGTCCCATTACTATTTTACAAGTTTTCGCATTCCTCTCTGCTCTCAGCTTCAACCTTTGTACACGACAGTCCTCATTTTTTTTTTTTTTGCTACTTGAATTAGTCACTCAGGAAAAGCTCTTTTACAATAAATCCTATTACAAGCTTTACTCTGTAATAGGATATTCAGTTTCTAACAGAGGATCTACCTATTCCAGGCAATATTCACTCACAATAATAACTCTTTAAAAACTGTATATTTCTCAAATTATTCTAAGCTTATAACAAGAAAGGTTTTTTTCTAATGAACTGTTATAAGAAAGAAGGAAAGTCATCAATTTTAAGTTTCTAAGGAAAAAACTACCTAATTTTAACAATATCATGATTTAATGGCTTTTTATCTCTTTTGGAGATAAGGACTTTTCTACCACGCAAAATGAATACAAACTCTCCCCTCCCCAAATTTTTATGTAATATTAGGAGTTTACTGAACCCCTGGAAACCATTCTTACTTACCCTAAATTTCAACAGCCCTGGCCTAAGAGCACTTGAATTAGGTAGATAGATGTGCTTTGCCTTTCTGCATTTGAATTCACCTCAATTTAGTCCCCACCCTCCATCCTACCAAAGAGTTTTCTCAAGGTAGGATTACTTCAGAAGTCAGTCAAGTTGCTCCTCGGTTCTGCTTCCAGGCTGCCCCAGCCCTATGAGCAAACTCCCAAGAATGCTCCAGGCCTGGAAACCCGCTGAGGGGCTATTTTAGGGAGTCCTACCTTGGTAAGCTTTTCTAGAGAGGCCTTTTCTGGAAAGTAAGCTTCTTCCAACTGCCCTGCTACCAATGGTACGCTTAAGTCTCACATTGACATCCATAAATTAGTACATTAAATTTTTAGTGTGCAAAGGGAGGGGTGAGACTCACTTGTCTCAATAAATAGCATTAAACACTGCTCCGAACAGCCCAAAGTGAGTGTTCCAGGGTCTCTCTAGCTGTGAGTGTGGCTGGCAATCTCCACTCCCAGGTGCTCTTTGCAGAGTTGGGCAATGAAATTGCTTTTTGTCCAGAGTTGATCTAGATGGGTACAATAAAAAGAGCATAGGCTTTCAGCAACAGGGAAATCCAGCTCCACCACTGAGTAGCTATGTGACCTTGGGCAAGTGATCTAATTTTTCTGAGCCTGTTTTATTTGTAAATGATGATAATACTTACCTCATGGGGTGGTTCTCAGGATTAAAATGAAAAAATAAATGTAAAACACTTAGCAAAATTAAAAAAAAGAGAGAGCGAGAGAGAATGTGAGGTAGGCAGGAGTGTCTCAAGTAAGGTGCAACCTGTACCATTGGTAGGGGAAGGGGCCGGCCTGGTTGGCACCAACTGTGTGACTGGCCATAGCAGAAATTACTATGCATTGCCAACTTCTGAGTCCTTTTGCACCCAGATTCAGTTCCTAGAGGTGCCAAAACATTGTAATTTACAAATAAATGTTAGTAAGAGAAAAGTTTTGCCTACTTTCATAAATGAGGAAGAGAATCACAGTAAAGATTAATGTCCAAGACAGAGCTTTAGCTCAAAGATAGTGAACGGAAATATTATTCTATGTACTGCCTGGTTGGCTAATGGTGAGTCGGGTACAAAATACAGAGCAATAGCAGAGCAGAGCTCCTGAAGGGGACAGCACCAGGGCTGATGAGCAGATCAAGGGAAACAGTGATCCACATCCAGCACAATGTCTCACGCTTAACGAGTGACTGATAAACACTGGGTGAGAATCTGGTCAAAATCCCAAGCCAATCCTTGTGTTTCTAGTGAAAAGCTGGTTGTCCTTATTGAAAAGCCATATACTTTATAGAACGTATACCTCAAAATAACTCCATAAGGTAAGTCTTTCTGAAAACAAAGAAATGGAAGTTAAGAGTGATACAGTGAATTACTTAATGCCACCTAGTGAATAAGTGGAGGACAGACATTCACACAGGGCAACCCTCACTCTCACTGTGCTTCTCTGTGCCCACGTGGACATGAGGAGAAATACTGGCCAGCTCGAAATCTCTAAGCACTGGGACATCACAACAGGATGCTGCCTGCTCAGGGCAAAACTCAACTCTAGTAGAAATCAATATATTAAAATGGGCACCCTCCCCCCCCCCAAAAAAAAAAACTCAAACAAGAGGACTGCTGTCTAATAGAGCTTTCTGTGGTGATGGGAATGTTTTATATCTGTCATCCAATAAGGTAAACACCAGCCATACATGGCTGCTGAGCACTACAATGTGGCTACTGTGACCGAGGAGCTGAATTTTTACTTTTATTTAACTTTAGTTAATATAAAGTTAAATAGCCACATGAGGCTAGGGGGCTACCGTATTGGACAACACAGAATTAGATTACTTGATTTAAAAGGAACCCACAGGGCCCTCCACACTCATTTCACTAAACAGAGACATTTCCTTTGCTCTATCCTTGACATGTTCATCCAACCTTTCATTTTATATTTTTAATAACAACAAGCTCTCACCTTACGTGGCATCTGATGCCTTTGATAGGACATCTTTCTGATCTAATAGCTCCATTCTTGGGTTTATGATATGGAGATGCAGTTAGGTTTTGGTGAAATAATAAACCCACTGTTATTCCTGGGGGTTGTCTCTGGACTTCCCCTTTCTGCTCTTCTCATGCACATGAACTTTTAGGTCTCCAAGGGTGGCCCTAGCTGCATCACCATTCTCTGAGTTCAGTGTTGTTGCCTTCATCCATAGAATCCAGGTGATCCCGTCTTGCTGGACTGCTGGTGAACTCATGATGCTGTGTGAATGTGAGGATGCTTTCTCTCACCAATAGTACTCAGTTGCCTGTCCAAATTTTTCCTCTAGGGCCCAGGCAGTCCTACTGTATCTGGGGTTTGCAGTCTGGAGTCTGATGCCTCCTATGTCCTCTGAGGTGTTTGTCTCTGCTCTTTCTCATCCTTACACCATTGCTTGTCCTTACGAATCTACCCAGACTGTTGAATTGCTTAGGCTCAGCCACCAGGCTAGACCATATCTTGCATCTTTGGGAAACTTGACTATTTTAGAAAAAAAAAATATTACATATAATCTTGTCAATGAGAGACTCAATCCTGTCCTCCATTTACTTAATCTCACTAGTTGGGTGACTGGCAACCCCATCCATCTATTCTGTTCCATTCTCCAAACTGGTCTTTAGCCCTTTCCCACTTTTATCTAGCCACCTCTTTTGGAGTTCAGTCTGGATCAAACAGGTGCTAAATAGATCTTGGTTGAATGAAAGACTTGTTGAGGATGGTAGTTCTATTAAACTATTGAACAGCATTTTTCATTCTGCGCTCATGATCTAGATGATGGAAAGGGACTACATATTATGATAATTGAGTGGCTTTTTACTAATTGAAGCTAAGAAATACATTTTTACATTCTATTCATTCATTAATCTAATAAAACCTTCAAAAACATGAGATTAAATTGGCATGATTTAATTTTAGTGAATTCTTTCATTTCTTGGTCATTTACAAGTCCTATTAAGTAAATAATTAACATTTTATTCTTATGAATGGCAATATTTTATAAAATACTGAACCAAGAGAAAGTGAAGTCTATGGAACATATTAAGACTATATCCATTATTTTAAATTAACTTCATCTAGGTTTAAACAAAGGAGGGAGGCATTTAATAAGGGCTTGCTAGAATACAGAATGAGATAATTTACATGAGAAAAAATCCAAAATAAGCTGAGAAGCAGGGTAATAAAGGCTACATTGACTTCCAAGTTTATAACTGAATATGGCACCTTTTATCCTGATAGATTTAAAAAGTCCGACTATTCTATATGGTTATTTATCATAGAAATTTAGTTTACATTCTACTAACATTACCTAATAGTACTATTTATGCATTGCATATAGGCAGCCCCCTCTAAGCTGACACACATGAGTGTTCTGTTCTGGATATTATATGACTCAATTCAGTTATACTTTTATAAGGTAATTAAGAAACATTCTAAAGGTAGACCTTTAGGGAAACATAGCTTTTCCTTCAGACTTGGAGTGATAACTTAAGAAATAGTAAAACTGGTGAACTTCCCCAATATTTAGTTAACAATCTGGGTCATATGGTGCTCATGCACCAAGCATAATTCTGGCTCACAATATGCCTGAGAGATAACTATCTCATCTCCCAAAAGGACAAAATATAAAATTACACCGATTTACAGGAATTGTTTTTGGGGATGCCTAATTTTCTTCCTTATCATTTCAGTGAAATTACTTCACTCAGAAGCAATCATCCTCTAGTTAATCCAAGCAAAGGACAGTAAATGGGAAGACAGCATTTATTTGGATATAACCTTGTAGTATTTTAACAATGTAACTACAATCAGGTTGGCATTCTCAAGGGGTCAGTGTTATTATTTCTCATTGAAACAAACAAATAAAGAAGCAAAAGTAGCCTTGAGCAATGGTTCTTTCACAGGCTGAGATATGATTTTCCAGTTTCATGAAATAATATTGTTCTACTACACTTTAACATTTTATATAACTGGATTTGCAAATGAATCTCATATATAACTTGCTTTCTAACATGGCCACTCTCTAAACTGTGAATGTGAGGATGCTTTCTTAGTACTCAGTTGCCTGTCCAAATTTTTCCTCTAGGAAACTAAACTTAGGTTCACAGAAGCATAGATATAAAATCTGTTTTTTATCCATAGTTAATAATTTGTAAAAATTGTTATTAAATTCTCATCAAGAAACATTCCTTCAGGAAAAGATCAAAGAAATATTTAGAAAGCAGAGGAAGCATGATATGGTGGAAAGTGAACATATTTGGAATTGGACTGATCGGGGTTTAAATCTCTGTTCTGTCACTTAATAGCAATATAATCTTGATCAAATTAATTACTTCCATTTTGTATAAAAAGAAGGCATGAACAGCATCCTAGCAACTTTCAGAAATAAAGACAATATATGTTTAGGCATAGAATTTTCTCAATAAATTATGGTTCTATTTCTCCCTTTCCTTCTTGTTCTTCTTCATTTTTTATTGCCATCATTCATTATCGCAGGAAAGTGCATCCAGCAGGTGATGGAATGAGATGTTCGGTATAGTGCTATGGAAAGAGTGCTAGACTGGAAATCAAGGGGCCTGTGCGTTCTTAGAAAAGTGAATCTCTTTCTCTGGGTCACAGTTGCAGGAGAAGGTATGGAGGTGATGTAAGAACTGACTGTTAAAGCCAAGAAATGATTTTACAGTGTGGGTCAATCAGAAGCTCTGGGCACCCATGTTCAGCTGTCATTCCCACAAAGAGAGGGCACCAGGACTGCAGCCTGGGAGAGCTGCACATTGAACTTACTAACGTTGGTGGGACTGCTGCTGAACATTTTTTTAAAAATTTATCAGGGTTTTCTGATTTGTCTGATTTATCAAGAGTAGGCTTATTAAGAGTCGAAACAGACTACCCAGACCCCCATCATTAAACTCTTTCTTTGACAGCTTAGATCTGCTTAATGGAGACGGCATAGGCAATAGTTTTCAAATTGGGTTTTGGGGACCTCCCTTCAGGAAAAGTTGGATGCAGGGCAGGGAATGGGGAGAAGAGCATGTTTGCATTTGAATCCTCCTATTCTTGCTTCAATATGAATAGTTTGTTTTAAATTGTATATGAACAAGAAATTTCATGATTAAAAAGGGGGTTGGAGTGTTGGGAGTAGGGGGTGAAAGGTTGTAGAAGTACACATTAGTAGTTGATAGATGGCCACGGGGATGGGGAGCACGGCAAAGGAAATGTAGCTAGCATTAATGTAATGGCTAGATGGAAAACCATAGGAGAGAAGGAGTGATTAGGGGCATAAAATACATAAATGTCTAACCAATGTACTGTATACTTGAAACTAACAATAAAATAAAATTTTTAAAAAGTATAAAAAATACTGGGCTAACTGACCTTTGAATTCTTTCTAATACCTTCTTATATCGACTATGTGTTCACTGGGAGTTCACAGAGAAAAAAGGCGTAACAAGATGCACTCTCTAGATACTACAGTAGACTAAGCCACAACCAAACTAAACCTAGCAACTAGAGAGGGAAAAACAGGGACGCGGGCAGGAGGCAGGATTTTTGAGTATACAGAACACCTGGAAAAATGAATGCCTTGTGCTCCATGACTGAGGAATGCTCACAGGTAGAGTAAGAGGAAATTCCTACAGTCCTTGCTTATGCACAACTCCATGACTGAGGAACCATGGGAATGCCAGGTAATCTTTCCAGGCCTTAGTTTCCTTACCTGCAAACTTATGATTTGGGGATGGTTTCCCATTCCAACTTATATCATAAAATATCAACCTAGAAAGTAAGGGGAAAGAAAGAGAAGAGGAAAAAAGGAAAAGGGGAAAGTACTGCTTAGCCCAGTTCTTTTTTGCTCAATAGGGTGCAGGGCATGGGAGGTGGCAGTAGGGGGGGAATAGTATAAGTTTCACATATCTGATTTCTAAGTTTGATTTCAGTAAGATCAGTGAAGGGTGAAATTAAGGTCTTGCTTAGCATGTGTCCAGTCTTCTAGGGAGTTCCATAACACCGATCTGGGAGATTTGGCGGTTTTGATTATGGGTGGGGCAGAGGAGACAAAGAGAAGGCAGGCAGGACAGTAAACCTCTCTGTAAGCAAGCACAGTTTTGAGAAAACAGTTTCAAAATTGCTATTATGGAACAGCTACAGGAATTGGTTATCTAGATTTACCAACAAAATCTAATAAATCACAGTTGGCATTGGAATTTTTTTTTAAAGCAGCATGGAAGTCAAAACATGAATTTTTAAAGAAGCATGAAAGCTCATCTGAGACATTTTTGATTGATTGTTTAGTTCATGAGATCATCTGGCATGAAATAAAAATGTTCCTTTTTCTGTGCAGTGATCGCATTAAGTCAAATATGGCAAAGTGACCTACACAATAATTTTCAGCCTATGGATCTGATTTTTCATAGACCTCACCACACCCCTCACAGAGAGTTCCTGTTTCTGGTGAGTTAGTTTCACCTTCTTTGTGAAAGCCTTTGAGAGAAGGCAGAGAAAGCAGGAAAATCAGCTATTTATAGGCGTTTTTGACTAAAAGTGTCTGCTCAGCGTGCCATGGAATACTTCCAAGAGGTGGGAGAACAGGAAACTATCTAAAGTCAACGAGAAGGCTGGAGGAGTGTTATGGGGGAAAGATTTTTACATGAGAGTCATTTTCAGAAAGCTCAGCATTCATTTGCAAACAAATGACAGTTACTTTCACTGACACCCTCTGAGTTATGGAAAAGCTCATTAAACCTCTACTAGTTATTAAGAGAGAGGAGATAAAGTACTCCCCCTTTAAGGGATTTAAAGGAAAAGTCCTGTAGGAGTGTCTCTCTGTACCTATTTACTGCTGGAAGGGCCGCCAGTCAGACTGAGGTCCATAGCACAACTTGGGATAGCACTTAGCCCACCTTCTAAGTGTGGGCTGCATGTCCTGGTGATCTAACAGGATTTTCACTATACCCACAGGAGGATCTTTATCTTTACTCACTTGTACTTTTATCACTAAAAATGGCATATCATTTGTTCAAGTTTTCATAATTAAGAATCATAATTTGATTAAATTGTAGTTCATTCTTCCCATGAATTCTGATGGGTTTTGTTTTTGTCATTTTGGTGGCAATAGGGAAGCAGGTGAGACAGGGAGTCTTTAGACTACCAGAAGGAGATGGCTGCCTGAGAAAGTCTGAGTCATCCATGGTCTGTGGAGAAAAGAGGTCCTGAGAGAGAAGTG
Organism: Eonycteris spelaea; assembly: GCA_003508835.1. NCBI lineage: Eukaryota > Metazoa > Chordata > Mammalia > Chiroptera > Pteropodidae > Eonycteris > Eonycteris spelaea. The sequence goes on along the minus strand of PUFA01000127.1, from coordinate 1,393,162 downwards.
GCTTCAATATTCCTTTGCTTTGTTTGAATGTCTACAGTTTTATAAGTATAATGTACCTGGCTTTGCAGAGTGGAGGAGACTAATCATGGACTTTGGGCAAGAGTGAAGAGGAGTGATGGACAGGGCCTATTTTAATTTGCTAGCAATGGCGGAAGAACTCCCACATACGAAAGTTGCCATGGTGGAAACACTACTCAGAGAACCTGGATGAGCCAATAAAGGAAGTGATGAAGAGTAGATACAGTTACCTTGTAGACAAGCCCTATAACTGTTGCTATTAATGAAACTTGTCTTGTTGACTTACCAAAGTTGCTTGCAATAAGGCAGAAGGTTCTTGACAGAACTTAAAGTATAAAAACAAAAGAAGGTTTTATCTGAAGAAACAAAAGCTTGAGGAGGCCAGAGAATCATTTTCCATCAACAAATATCAAGGCGTCGGAAACCTGAGCCACTGATACCAAGCTATCAAAAGAACTATCTTTTGTAATTGTTTCACCTATAGACAAAAGCTTTATGTGTTTAGTTGGCACATGGGACAAAGAAGCCTTAAACCTACACTGTGATGAAGACCTATTGTCATCAGACAGTGTGAGAGGACTTCTCTTTACCACAAAATCAGATATGTTCATACTAACCCTGGTTCAATGAAAATTAGATCAAGCAAAACATAAATAAAAGGTGGTGTGGTACATGAAACACACGAAGAAGCAGTGAAGCACATTAACCTCCTAGGATTTGTAAACTCAAAACATTTCACACTATTTTTCAACAATTTCTGAAATTTGAAATCAATTTTTTTCTAAGACCCGACAAACACAAGACTTGTATAATTATGCGTATTTTGCAGATATAGAAATGGAAGTTCTAAGTAGAGAGAGCCCAAAGTCATGTCAGAAGTCAGCAGCAATATTGAAGCTAGTGATGCTCCTGAAGCCCGAGTTTTCATCTGTTAGGCTCTACTGCCCCCTTCAGTAAATAAAATGATAAATTTAGTCTGAAAGTTCCTAGAATTGGGTTAAAAAGTGCCTCTCAGATTGATCTCTGTACTGGAATCATCCCAGATCTACAGAATCATAATGCCTGGGATTGATCCAGAAATGCCCGTTTTATAGACACTCTCAAGCTGATTCTTATGTACACAAAGTTAAGGAATCATTGCTCTAATATTCAATGATAGAGCAAGTTATCACACACACACATGATTCTGTAAGGAGATAAATCTGGTATTATTATGCTAATTTTTACACATATGGATGCTGCTATATAAAAAATTTCCAATAGCATTTCCAACTTTAGAACTAGATTTTACTTTTTTTATCTACAGCAGTGATCAAGAGATCAGCCTGTATCCTTTGTCACCTCCTATGTACTATTCCTTTCAGATTTTCTGGAGTGCTCTGATTTAATATGTTTTGTCTTATTGCCTAATCCATTCTCTTCTACATGTCACATTTGGACAATATGGTTATAGCTATGTTAACAGTTTTTATCCCAGGAAAGTGAGGTGAGAGGTGAGGAGGACTGGCTCTCAAGAGCGTGGAGGATGCCAGAGAGATGAGCATCACCTCCCAAATCCAGTGTCAGGATTCCGCTTCTGTGCCTAAAGATCACATCTCCTCCATTTGTTCTCTGTTGGTACGTGGTTCACTCGTAATAAAACCATTGGGATGTAGGAGGGACTGACAAGGATAATAGAAGAAACATACTCACATATATATGTGTGTATATATATTTGCAGGTTAAAATACTGCACTGCCATTTGTAACCAAAGGATTACAGATGGCAGGTAATTACTTTGTTAACAAACGTTTTCATCTCTTGTAAACATTTTAAGCCACAAATAAGATTCAAATCTAACTTTCAGATCAGCTCTTTTTTCTCTTTGCATATTTAGAAGTATGGTGCAGGAATGCTCATGCAGATCAAATGTGTATATCTGGACCTGTACATATACATATAACTTACACCATTCTGCTTGATATCATAAGCCTGTGTCATAAGCCTTGATATCATAAGTTCTGTGATATCATAAGCCTAAATTTTGTAAAAAGTGTCCTAATTCTGTGAAAACAATAAGTAGAAACACCAGTTGATGGGAATAGTGACAGAGTGAATGAAAAGATTTACCTATTTAGAAAATTCATTTTGCAAATATAATTAGAAGTCTCTTTATCTTAGAAATGGAAACAAAGCAGGGAATACTGTTAAACTTTAGCAAATGAAAAAAAAACCCAGTTTTTAAAGGTAGTTCTATACATTCCTACATTTAAAAGACCAGATAATCAAAAGAGGTCTTTTCTTGGTCATTTTTTCCTTGGTGAATAATTAAATAAAACAATTAAAATAAATAAATAATAAAATAGATAAAATAATTTAAAAACCGTAAATTAAGGAATTGGTCAAAAGTAACTGAAAAAGCTAAATGATCTGCCTCTCCTTACACTACATTCTCTCTTGTACCTCTGTTAATTGTATAATAGTAATTCATTCATTTTTTTATATCTTTACCTTTTAGCTACAGAGAGGACTGAGTTCAAGGAGAATAAATGATTCACTGAAAAATTTAAAGCACCCCCTCCAACTGTGGTTTCAGTCAAAGAATTTATAAAAACACTTAAATATTTATTTACAAAAATAAAGTAAAAAAATTTTCCCTGTACCATAATGGCATTTACTAAATGGCATTTATTAGAGTGGAAGGTTGTGTGGAATGAGGCAAGATGGTCTTAAGAAGAAAATAAATGAGCTCTAGATGTGAAGTCGCACACGCATTTTTATTTTTATCCAATGAGAAAAGTTATGAGTTCAAAGTTCCAGATGAGTAATACAAATCAAAATGAGATCATAGATGTCATTAATAGTAACTTGGATTTAACTGAAAAGGCCAATTATTATTTTTCTTCTGTTTCTTTCTTTCTCTTTTCTTTCTTTTTCTTTTTTCTTTTTATTTTAGGTGAGGCAACCTTTGGTTGACTTCACAGGTTACAAGGACCTTGTCAGCTTACAATCCCTTATTTTTTATTTTTTATGCCTATAGCACCTGGTCTTCCTAGGTGGTCTCCTGTCCAAGTACTAACCAGGCCTGACCCTGCTTAGTTTCTGAGATCAGACAGTATCGGGGTTGTTCAGGTGGCATGGCTGTAGCCAAACCATATGAAGTTTTTAATTTTACCATTTAGCTCCATAAAGCTAGAATTTCCCCGTGATTTAGCTCCACATTGATAAACAAGAATCTACCAAGAGAGGCTGCTACCTTTGAACCTGAAATCGAAATGGTGGAAAACCTAATCTAATCGCCAAATCAAAACCAGCTTGGTAATACAACATGTATTTTTTAGCGGCTCCTTTAAAACCTCAAACAAAAATCCAATGAGTTTTACCATTCACAGATCACTGTTGGTATAAAGTCATGCAAAGCCATGATCTAAAATGGACCAGAGATTATAAATAGATCTTTCTCCACAGAATGGCAAATGATTACCTTGAGTTACTGTATTTAATGTTCAACCAAGCAAACTGCTATCTAAGGAGAATGGGGAAAGGAGAAATAAAGTCCACTAGCCACTGAGAGACCCACGGCTAGTTTTTCTCTTTTATTCTGTGCTAACCAATGTTATACCTTCCATTAGAACTCTGTGTGATCAGAAAGCATGTATTATGAAACCTTTGATTGTGGCTAACCAAACACTTTTGGTGTTGCTGAAAAAGTCTTTAGAATAATATATTGTAGACCAAGAATAATAAAGTTTCTTTAAGAACTTCCAAGAAGAATTTCCTATTTCACTTTCCTTTTTTTTTTTTTTTTTTGATCTTCCTTTTACTACTACTGAGTCTTTCTGGATCCCTGCTTTCTCATAGTGTTTTGTCCATTGTCTCCTCCACCACCCTCCATTAGTTGGAAATGGACAAGAGTGAGAATTATTGAGAACCAGGGAGAGAATTATAAGAATTCTGCTGCTGATCACTGAATTTACATTCGGAGTTAGCATCAGGCAGGAGTAACCTCAGTTTTCTATCAACGAAGAGGGATATCTCTACTAAGATCAGTGAAAAATAGGGAAAAGACTGTGCAAGCTAAATAGGAAAAACATTCAAGAATCTGGACACTTCTTCCTAGATTATTAAGGCAATTTAAATTAAAAATAAAGAAAAGCATCAATTAATGTGATTGATTTGGTTTTAGAAAAGGCAACAAGGAAACATTGCAGTTACCAAAGTCACTAGCAGAATTTCTCAGCACTGCCGTACATTTCACATAAAGTAGTTTAACCAATTCAGTATAATTTAAATTGTTCTACAACAAAAGAAAAGAAAACCTCAGCCAGGGGAGAAAAACCCCACTGGGCAAAGACTGAAATAATCTTGAAGAAAATTTTGACAAATAGTTGTACCTTCATTGAAAACAAAATCCTGTTTTTATGCTTATTATGAATGATTTTTTTAGTAACCTTTTGTGGAGTCTTAACCAATAGACAAAAAAAAAAAAAAAAAGAAAGAAAGAAAGAAAGAAAGAAAGAAAGAAAGAAAGAAAGAAAATCCAACCATCCAAAAAATTTAATTTTTGCAAAGAAATAGTAAACATTCAGGATTCTTGTCATGGAAAACGATCACATTTCAGTCACATAATGTCTTCTAATAGCACCTAGCACCTTAGATCATCTGTGTCAATTAAAGATTTTATGAAGCCCCTGTGGGGACACAGATTTGTAGGTATCCGATGTCGAGCCTGTTTTCTTATCATCTGTACACAAATTAGTTAGCTGATTCAGTCTTTCTAGCCATAGTTTAGAGAATAAAATAACAAAACTAACCTCCCTCTCCCCCCAAAACCCACCCAAACCAACAATACACTATCACCAAATACAAAGTAATAAAAGAGTTGTACCCAAACCTGGTCAGTCCGTCCATTTCTTGAAACTTGCACACAAACTGAAGAAACCCACTCAGCCTTAAAAAGGTCGATCATTTTGCTCTCCTAAAATTTCATCTCTGTGAGTGCTTTCTTTCTCGGGTCTGTCTTGCTCTCTCACTCTCTCTCTCTCTCTCTGTGTCTCTCTCTACTTCTACCGGAGAGCGTTTTGTTTCCCTTTTCCTGTTTCTGCTGCTGAATGAATGCAAAATGCATAATTTGAAGGGGTTTTGTTTTCTAGGTGAACAGTTGGAAATCTAAAATCTTGTTCTTCTGAATGGCTTTATATGCCAGGCACTCAACACATAACGTTTACATAAAGAAGCACATACAGAACCAAGAATCTTGCTTTTTAAAGCAAAAACAAAACACAACAAAAACTCCTTTTACTCCTTTCATCTCATTCCTATTTTATTTACTTAACTATTAGCACTTACCCTGAGATGTGCCATAAATGTTCTATTCCAAATGTATAAAAGCCAACCACATCTCCACTGAGAATTAAACAGTTTTAATGTCTTCAAATCCATGTCCCTGCTCCAAACCCCAATACAGTCACTGGCAGCAGTACAACAGTTCCACACAGCAGACATCTGATTTTTGACATTTAAAAATAACAATATTGGGGGGAAAAGGAGTTTTTTTTTTTTTTTTAAATTAACTACAACAGCCTGTGAGAGAACACTTATCACCAATTGACTATATTAACTGGAACTTGCAATGATTTCAAGCTATAGTATTTTATTTCTAAATCAATGTCAGGTAGAGACCAAATACCTACAGACCTCTCGTTTTCTCTATTATTGTGGCAATGGCCTATGTTAAATTAATTCTAAGTGATAATTTTACAAAGGGAGAATCAGAACTGTGCTAGTATTTAGATTCTATCATTGGTGACAATGAATTTAACCTTTGTTTAGTCTTGAATCAAATTAGGGACCTGTCTGTCATCCCGTTGCTTGCCTAAGATAGGTCACATTTCATATACATGCATTCTTAACTGTATGCATACATTTGAGGTCAAGTGAACGCATGTATTCGCTACAGAATAAAACAGGTAATAAAATGAAAAGAAAAACCCACACATTTTTTTCTATTTCCGAAGCACATTAGAGATTCTGACCAATCTGGGATCAAGCCTTAGCTTTTTTACTTACTACCTATACATTCCTGGTAAATGTTTGTGCTTCAGTTTTCGTCTGTAAGCTGGAGTAAATAGTAATACTTACTTTACAAAGTTGTTTTGGGTACTAAATGAGATATTCTATAGTTTCTGGCACGTAATATGTATTTGATACGTGCTGCTTCCCCTCTCTGCTTTATGTTTGGAAGGGGTAGAGATTGGGCATGGTAAAGGGAAAGAATCTAGGCTTTGCAGGTAGATGAATTAGTTTTGACTCACCATGTTGCCATGTACTAGCTGTTCATCCTTGGGCAAGTTACTTAACCTAATTTACTAAATCTCAGTTTCTTCAACTGTAAAATACCTCCTAGAGTTTTAAAGAGCAAATTAGATAACATTGAAAGGACAATCACTTTTGGTAGGCATTTATTAAGTGAGAGCTACAGGCTCTTGAAAATTGCTCTAATTAGTACTCCGCATATGTAACTTAGTAGTTTAAAGATGTGGACTGAGATCACAAGCCTTTAGAGCAAGTGTCTCACTCTGTAGCAGAGGAAGGAGACACAGAGAGTTAAAATGATGGTTTCAAGCCAAATAGGGACCAGAATACAGAACCTCTTATTTAAAGTTTAATGCTTTGTCCACTAAACTCTGATGTTGAAGTTGAACACATATGTAAATATAATTTTAATATTTGTTGGTAATTACAGCAATACAACTAAGAAAAAAATCCCTCTTTCTATTTCTCCAAGTTTGCTTCTAAGGATGAGCTTGTAAATGAAATGATCCCATGGGAGTTGGCGGGGGCAGGCTACAACTATCTTTCTGAGAGGTGCTTCCACAGATGGCAGGTTCTCCCTTTCCTATTGAGCAAGAACGGAGCTGAAGGGAACGTTCAGTTCTCAGGAGTTTCCCACTTCGCTGCCTCCCTTGTGAATGTGCAGTTCCCTCTTCCCTTTCTTTAGATGGACTCTTCGACCTCAGCACTGTTGAGAGGAACACACTGTTCTACGTTTAGTTTATTCACTATATACTATCTCCCCACATCGAAACATAGAATTTTTTTTTTTTTCAGTTTGAAAACCTTGCACAGAATAGGAGCTCAATAAACATCAACATTTGTTAAGAAAGGTATAATTTTGAGCTCAGTTTATATTTAAAGGGTTGATTTTGGGTTATGCCAATGTAGGATAAAAAGTATTAATTTTTTTCAATCTTCAATAACTTTAGAATTAAAAACAGAGGTGCTTTGGGTATCAAAGTCAGATAAGTTATTACTTGCAGGAGAAATGGAGGGAAATGGGATTGAGGAAGGTACATGTATGATTCGTTGTAATTAATGTTTTATTTCTCTAGTTATGTGATATATAAATGGGTTTTTTTTCTTTATATCTTTCTGTAAGTGTCAATATTTCATTTTAAAACCTGGCTTAAAATAAGGTAAATAATTTGAAAAGAAAATTTCCAATAATGCTATTTTAATAAATTCCATACTTAAATCTTTAAGCTTCATTCTCATTTTACTGAAGAACTTTAATAATATGTTTACTTTAAAGTTTTTCTCTTTGCTCCCCATTTTCATGCCCTTGATTCCAGGGTTGTGATGGGGTGTATAAAAAAGAGCTATTTGGCATCAAATAGATCTAAATATCAGTTCTACAACTTACTGGTCACATGGCTTTAAATCACTTAATATTTCTAAGTTTTGGTTTCATCTCTCATAAAAACAGAGTATTATTATATCTAGCTCTCAGGATTATTATGAGAATTAAAGGTGATAACAAATGCGAAAATGTCTGCTATAGCATCCAGTACATAGTAGATTTTTAATTAATATCAGTTTCCTTCTTTCCTTATCCCTCCACTTTTTACCATTAGTTGAGTTTTTAATTCATAAAGGTATGAAAAGGAAGGAGAAATAAATTTAAGGTAGGAAGAATGTAGGTAATTATGCAAGCATTTCGTTAGTAACAAAGGCTGACCTCAGATCCATGTAGAGCATCCTTTTTTAATCTGATCTAATCTAATCTCATCGCTATTTATTAAAGTTCAGGTATTTTTTAAAATTTGTTCTGTTTTTGCTACTGGTCATAGAATCTTAATAGACAAAATATTCTATTCTAGAACTTCTGTCTCATTACCCAGTGTTTCTTCATGACAGATATTCTTCAAAATACTTTATTCTTAGCAGTGGATGAGATTTACATGCTTAAGGAATTTCTAAAGCTTTCAGTTGTAACCCTGATAATGGTCATTTCTATAAATTAAGTGACTTGAGTTCTAGTCCACCTCTGCCATCAGCTTTTACCTTTCTTTGACTTTACTTTTTTATATGCTAAATGAGGAGTGTGGATTAATTAATCCCTTTAGCTTTCAAATTCTGTCAATAGCTCTTGATGACTTAATTAATGCAATTAGCAACTTTATAGTAAATTGGGCAATACCACTTTCAGTGGAAAATACAAGATGTAATTGTGTATTGTTTGTGAAAACTATCCACACATTGGTGGCTTCATCTGAACTTTGGAGATGGGCTCTGGCACTGTCCTCGCCCATTGACGGCAGCCAGAATATTCTCAGGGTTTGGTGGAGGCACTTCCAGGGAGCCAGTTTTGTCAGGAGGAATTCAAAGAGAGTGAAAAGATTAACTTCTCAATGGAAGGGTTTCCCGCCCCTCTCCCCAGCATTTCTTTTTAGATGAGAGTGGGAAATAATTATGTCATGCTTTCATAGTACAGTACTTTTTTTTTTTTTTTTTTTTTTTTTTTTTTTTTAAGATGGGGGTAGCAGGAGAAGACAGGAAAAAAATACTGAAAGGGAAGAATATCAGGGTAATTTTTTATGGAGGATTGTATCTTGGGGAAAATGGCAATACTAGAGGAAGATGTAGGGAAGAAAAAGACTTTTCCCTTGATATTTTTATTGAGGGGAAATCTAGTTTAAGTGGATTAGATGGCAGTAGGGTACGGGAAAACGAGGAGACTGTGGTAGGGGAGGAGCGGCCTGCTTTGGGTCTGCATGTGTGTGGGATTTACACACTGACACACTATATTTTATTGAGTGGATGCTTCCCCCTTCTTTTCCTTCTCTTCTCTGTTGTCCTGGGTCTCTGCAGCTGTGCTTGTCAGGTCCCCAACTTGGTTCGATTTCTATCTTCTCAGGGCTCATTCCCTGAACTCTGGGGGAGTACGGGCTTGGGTGGGAGTGTGGTTAGTGTTGGTGTTGGTGTGACAATAGCAATGGTGAAGATGTAGATTGATTTTCTCAAACTAATAACTTCAGGTAGACTCTTACAACTTAAAAAAAAATCAAAAACAAAAAAAGAACTCTGGATAGATCTAATTAAAGTCTTTCCAAATTCCAAATGTCATTGTTGGCTTTTTTAAAAGGTGAATTTATTTTAAAATTCTGTGTAGACTCCCCTTTCCTCTCCTCTCTATCCTATGATCCCTCAGACAAAAGAACACAAAACACTCCTTGCCTTGCCTTTATGTAGGCGTGCTTTTCAAAGCACTTTTAATATCTAGTATCTCAAGATTACTAGATGAAATTGGTAGCAGGTTTGTTTCCTGATAGAAGCACTTAGCCACAGACTTGTTAAACAATTTGCTCAAGTTCATGTAGACAATTCATAGTAGAGCCAACATTAGAACTCAGAGAAGACACCACACCATTAGCGGGTACAATTTCTAAAACATTCATCACCCAATAAAAATGGTACCTGAAGATATTGGCAGGAACGTTCTTGTTGACACGACTCAGACTTCACCATGGCTTGTCCATGTTAACTGAGGCTTTCTGGTACACCTCCCGGGCTCGGCTCACTGTCAGAGTGGAGGACCAGGCGCTTTTCTTCAGGAGAGGAGCGTCCAGGTTGACCGGCAGGTTGGCACAGGTGGAGCACTTAACATCATTGTTACTCCGGGAGGCCTTGACTGCCTGCTCACTGATGGTATTGTAGGTCTCCATGAAATACTGCGAGGCCGAGCGGTCAGGGCACCTGCCCATGGTCATCACTCCCGAGGGGGTGTGGTAGATGCACATGTCACCGTCTAGGTTGTCGTCGGAGCTCCACCAGCCAGGGGAGGTGTTGGGCCGGGCTTTGGGCTCAGCGCGCCGCTCCTTGCTTTTGCTTCGCTTGCCATACCTCATGGTCTGTGTCTCATCCGGGCTGGCTTTGCCCCCGTTGACACTGCCCTTAGACGGCCCCTCCAGGGAGTGTGACTTGGTGAAGAGCTTTTGGACAGAGTGGACCAGATGGCGGATGCGGCCCGGGCTGTCACTGCGGTGCTCCACGGCCGTGCGCTTGTACTGCAGCGTGTGATAGCCATCCCGGTTGAGTGGCAGCTGCCTCTCAAACTGGTCCAGGAGGTTGGGGGGATGCGATTAACCTTGGTGGCCAGGGTGCGGGGCACTATGGCGCACTCGTCCTTCAGTTCCTGCTGTGAGTTGTAGTGCCTGCGCGGGAAAGTGCTGCTGGCTAGTGGGTCGCTGAAGGGGCCCACACACTCGGCCTGGAACGAGTTGCGCTGAGTGTAGTAAGGATGGTCCGCAGGGTGGTGCTCCACCGGGCTCAGCAGGTATGGCTTGCGGTCCGAGTGGTGCGACAGGGAGTCACAGGCGGAATCACAGGTGACTCCGTGGTGATGGCTGCGGCTGCCCGATAACCCTTTCATTGCTGACGGAGCGCAACCGAGGGGGTCATGGACACCCCGTGGTTAGGTTCCAGGCCCGTCTCCTGCAAAGACCTGGAGGAATGAACAAGAATAGGAAAATGGTTAACATGGCCCTTTATAAATATTGCTCTCTTTCGCTGTGCTGTCTGCTACTGTGTTCGTTTTCTGGCGGCACTCATCGCTGTCCCTAGGAGCAGCTTTATTGTATTGTTGGAAAGACTTTACCACTTCTGTAGGTGGAAAAGCCAACTCCAGTCAGATATGGGGTGATGGTCTGGGTGAAAGCCAGTAAACCTGGAAAATAAAACTATATAAATGTTAAAGTGTTTAAAATTATTTTAAAGAGACCTACCTCTCTGTCCATGATTTTAATAACCGATGGCATCTTTCCCTCGCTTTTCTGGTTTTATTCTTAACCATATGTTAATCATAAAGCTAGCATACCAGCAGGACTTAGTTTCTCTGGAATACCTTTGCTGGTTCCCCTTGGCAGAGAGACTAGTTCCACTCTGTACTTCCCCTTCATCTGTTCTCTCTGCTCCAAAATTGTCTGGTGATTTCCAGGGTAGCTTCAGTCCCTTGCAGACTGGCCTCTTAATCACCTGTACGTCCCCTCCCTAGTATTGGCTGATCATGTAGACATGCAGTTAGCACTCCATAAATGTGAGTGAAATAAAACAAAATAAAACAAGAGGCTACTTGTACTCTGTCCTTGTGACTGAGGATGTATCTATCTTCTGTCAGATGCTTCCTTGCTAGAATTCTGTGGTAACAATTACAGCACCCAAGCAATCCCCTCATGGTAATCAGAGTTGAAAAAAGTAATGGTGTGGCAAACAAATCAAAGCTGTAGAGAAAATCTGCCTCTGTATTTCTGTCATCAGAGGGTCAAAAGCCTCCTTTCAACAAACCGAGAGCAGATGAAGAACAAATAAGCTTGAGTTCACTAGTCTGAATATCATGAAATCTACTCTCCCTGGTTTAAAGGCTTCTGGTTAAATATTCACAAGTGATGGCAATATGGCCAAAGGAAATGTCTCTGAGGACATGAACATCTGGGCCTGAGAGTCAGCTAGCCTCGGAGAGAAGCACCTCCTGCAGATCCACCCATGGGAACGCATTTTATTCTGAGCCCAGGTCTCCTCAGGCTTTAGTAACAGTGGGCAGAGTATTTTCCTATTCTAACAGAGTGCATTCTTCAGTAGCTGACCCAGAGTTCTTACTGACAACCTAATTTTTTAAAGCTTCCCACAATACAATAATTGTCATATGACAAATTTTCCTGAGACTAGATCTTAAAAGTTATCATCACAAGAAAAAAATTTTAACTATAGATGTTAACTAGACTTATAATAACAATCATTTCACAATACAGTTGACTCTTGAACAACATGGGTTTAAATTGCATGGGTCCACTTATATGTGGATATTTTTCAATAAATACAGTTGGCCCTTTGTATCCATGGGCTTCAAATCTGTGGATCCACCCAACTGTGGATGGAAAATAGTATTTTTGCATATTCCCAATTACGATTTCCTAATCTTGGATGCCCAATGGTGGATTGAAAGTACTGTTTTCCATCCACAGTTGGGTTGAAACTGCAGATGCAAAGGGCCAACTGTAGTTAAATTTTTGGGGAGTCAAAGTTATATGTGGATTTCTAATTGTATGAGGGTCCACATTCCTAACCCCCCACATTAAGGGTCAACTGTATAACAAACATTCAATCAGTATGTCACACACGTGAAACTAATATAATCTTATATGTCGATTATATCTAAAAAAAAAAAAAAAAAAGAGAGAGAGAGTTGTCCTGAAAAGCCAGTGTGACTTTCCAAAATATCAGAACTGTCATTTAAGATATTCAGAGAGGGAGAGATAAATGATTTAATTAAAAACAACAACGGCAACAAAATAAAACACAGGTGGCCTAATGAAAAAAATATGGACTTTTGAAAGGTCAGGTCCTGTCTATTCTATAAGATGTACTGTATGTGGGAACTCCGAAAATACCAGTGCTTAAGAAGCTCCTTTCTTCCTTCTAGTCTCTCAGTTTCTGGATTAATCACTCAAAAAAACCGATGGGAGGTTTTAATTACCAGACTCTTTCAAAATCAGTCTACTAAATTATGATCTCCTTGAGAGTAAGGACCATGTTTTACCCATCCAGTGCCCAGAAAAGTGCTTGGCTAATGGTGGGATCTCGATAAAATATTTATTGAATAAATTAATACATTAATGAAAAATTTCCCAAAGTGGTCTGTACTGTGATTCAGGTCATAGCTGTTGAGTAGAAAGATGACTGTGTGACTAGGGAAGGGCCAGAACCAAAGAAGGAAGAGACCATCTCATAGGCATTCCAGAGACCAGTGGTTTTCAAAGTGAGGCGAGAGACAGGTATGAGTGCTCCTTCTGCCACCTGTTAACCCTCAACTTCTGACTCTCCACAACCCACCAGTATATACCCCACCTCTCAGTTCTACCTGCCTTGAGGATAAAGTCTGAATAGTTTGCCTGGCCTGGCCATAGGATTATTAAATAGACAAAGAACGATCTGTTTGAAGGAGAGAGAGAAACTGACACCTGAAGAGACAAAAAGGAAAGCAGGACCCATGATACCTGTAGATTGGGAATAATCTAAAAATCAAATCTTGTCCACCAAGCAAAGACTAACAAAAAAGGAAATGTTAGCATCAATTACTTTGAAACTATTTTGTATCAAGTTATGATCCCCAAAATAGGCTGTGGCAAAGAGGGATATAAGAAGTAAATATATGTTTTTAGCACAACTGTGCACAAACTAATTTAGTGAAAATCCACTGCAGAGGAGGTCTCTCTATAAAACAGGTGATTGAAGGACATTTTTTGCCATTTAAAAAATAGATTTAAAATAAAAAACAAAAGCAATGATCTAGTAGGATTATAGTCATATAAGTCTCATGACTACACATGAAAGAATCTCAATATATAAAATAATGTGAATAATGACTTTCCTTCTGAAGCGTCTGGTCTTAGGTAGATATTTTCTTCTAAATATAATGTGAAACTGGCAAGAGCTGAAAACATAAATTATACATATTTACTCCAAAATTTATAAGGTTATTTGAATGATACATTCGATATTTAGTATCTTTAATATATGAATAGCATTCATGTAAGATGATGTTACCTGAGGACAAGCTAGCAAACAAAGAACTTTTTAGAGCCATTGATGATGAATTAGTTAAATACTGTAACCAATGATAACTTTTGTAAATGGAACACACAGTGTGATTTTTACGCAAATTTAGGTGGGCTGTTTTCAGCAGAGTGAGACGCATTTATATTTTCTTAGAGGGTAATAAATCGCATCAAGGATAAAGGAGTTAACTTTCCTCCTTTGCTTAATATCTGTAAAAGGGTATTGATATCTTGACCCTTTCCTCTCTGATATGGGCACATAAGGTCATGACAATACACAATCATAAAATTTCTAAATGTTCAATCTATTTGGTTAAAACTAACTGAATTACTTAATACCTTGTCCATTTCTAAAAATAATCTTACCCCCTCATCATTTTAAATAGAACATAGAACAGTTTTTGTAAAGCAACACATTCGGCAGGTTGGTGAGAAGGGCAGATGATTTGAAACCCTTGGCAGCTAAATGACTGCTGGTGGCATCTACAGAGACAACCAGCTCTTCCTTCTCTCATTCCTCATTTTCCTCTCTCCTTATTCTTAAATTTTCCAGCATGCTTCTTTCTGCCAATTCTTTTTCTCCCCCTCTCCGAATTGGTGTTTACGAGTGGCATCCATGGACCTCACTTGCTCCAGCGTGTGGTGTCAGGACTGGGTGTTTGCTGTTGCAGACAACCACATGTGCATCGCAGATCTCTAATGGCCAAAGGGCTTGTGATGGGCTCAGAAAGACACAAATTCATCATGAAAAAAAGGAAAATAAAAATTCTCGTGGTCTTCTACATTCTTGTAAAAAAAGCTGCTAGCCCCTGAATTAGATTTTAAGTAGCCATAAGAGATTTCTGAAAACAGAAAGGGAAAGTGCCGTTCGTGCTTTCCTCTTTGAGCGAGGGTGGAGAGTATGGGTCAACATGATTTCCTAAGTGTTTCTATGACTATGGTGATCATTTCTCATCTTTTCTTGTTCACTATGGCTTCAAAATTATGTTTTGGTAACTTCCTAAGTTCAATTTTACTGTCAGACAACAAACATATCCTGGTTTGGGGCTTGGAAATTTTGACTATATTGGCTATCATGAGAAGATGAGTATGAGATGCACCTGGTTTTTATAAAGTTCTCACACCTGGAGCAGAAGCATTGCTGTACAGTTGATGACCAAAGCAAGAATGATCCAGCACTGTAAAGGAAATTCTCAGGGTAAGTAATTTATTACACCCAAGGACAAAATAAACAAACCATAAATTAGAAGATGCTGACAAGGAGAATATAGTCTTGCAAAGCTGGCAAGTCCTTATTTCATTTTGATTTCTGTGCATGTCTTTATTTAGAGCTGCTGTTCTTGATTTTTCTTTATTTGCAGAAAGAAGAGCCATGTGAAAGGTTTCACTCTCATTAAATGAGGTGTGACAGTCAGACAATCATGATTTGCTTTAGAAAGAACAATGTAGGGGAACCCTGCTCAGGAGAACAGAGAGAACTGTGCTCTGGTTTGAGGAAACATCAGGAAGAAGAAGTCTCTGCAAATCTTTTCAGGGTCAAGTGACCTTTATGGCTTCCCTCCATGCAACCTGCCTATGGTGAGGTTATAATAGTCAACTAAAGAAAAAGAAAAGATTCCCTTATTGAAGAGTATAAAATGGTCCCAGAACAATGACTGTTTCCCAGTGTCCCTTATGTGCATAGGTGACTAATTCTGGCTAATGAATATAATTGGAAATGGCGTGTGCAATTTCTGGAAAATGTCTCTAAAGTGAAGGGCATATCCTTTTTTATCCCTTCCCTGGCTGGACTGCAGACCTGAGGGCTGGCTGAGCAGTGATCTTGTACAGGAGCTGGAAGTTACAGTTGGAGGATGAAAACAGCACAAAATAAAAGGACCCAGCCACAGGGGAGGACCATTTCATCCCTGGATGTGTACCTCCACATCTTATTTATGTGGGAAGAAACAGACCTTTATCTTAGTCTGTTATTTTGTTTTCTGAATGCTTTATCTGAACCTAATCCTAAGTGAGATGGGTAGTCAGGTCCAAATCCCGAAGAGCTAGACAGAACAAAATTCTATGTCATATGGATGTAGATTTTTTTTACCAGCAATTTTTCCTATATTAATAAAAATCCTAATTCCATGGAGGCTAAGAATTAAGAATTATATGAATATACAACTTATGATTTTAAATTTAAAAAATTTAAATAAGGAAATGGTTCTCATTAATACTTTACTAAAAAACAAAGTTATTCCACTTTATGGTAAAAGTAAACAGAAAACTTAACAGGGGTGAGAGTGTGAGTTAACATTGGCAAAAGGCCCACTTTCAGATATTTCTGATCTTCTGAATTTTAGCTGCAAAAGACAGCTAAATGCCATTTTATTTTACTTTTTAAAGCTTCCCTATTGAAGATTTCATATGCTGTATACTTAAAATTATACAAATACCATTAGAACACCTTTGAATAGCACAGTCTGAAATACATCAATTATATTACTCAAGATACAATGCTAAGTCATTTTATATATACATAATGTATTCTGGCTTTTCATGAACATTAATTGCTATCCTAATTATCTCCAGTTTGATTTTGTTTGTAAATACCTGCTCCAATAAATAAGCCCTTTTGAAGCATTTCCCTTTCCGAGGTGGTATTGTACAAAAAACAAAACAAAACAACCAAAACCTCCTTCAATCTGGTCACAGTAGGTAGCACAATTACAATTGCCTTTGTCTTCAAACAAAGCTTTAAAAAAGAAGTTTCATTTCTGTTTTTGAGTCTAAAAAGGTGGAGGATGGTGTGCCTTGAGAAACAGTAAGTCATCATTAATACTGGTATAAACCTATTGCTGGCTGAGTGAAATATCATAGGATTTAGGAAGAATTTCTATGTGGAGATAATCAAGGCAATACATTCTAAAACTTCATTATATTATTTTGGTCTGACACACATGGTCAGGTGACTGTGCTGACTATGTGATCTTGGATATGGTCTTCCCATAGAATTATTCCTATTCAGATTTTTAGGAGAGAGTCTGATTATCTCAGCTACATGTACAGATCCATTTCCCTGGCAGTTGCTAAGAGAATGTGGTTGTTTTGACTGGCCATGGCTAATAGCTGTTGAGGGGGCACTGTGGGCAAGGGGACACCCTTACCTATAGGGATAAAACAAACTTTTGCATAACTTTCATAGAGAAGAGTGAAAAACATCAGTCTAATAAAAAAGAAGTTATAGCAAACATGCATGCAAGCCATTGACTAATCTAGGAGAAATAGGAATGAGGCTAGAATAATACCGTTAATGGGATATAAAGACAGCCATGATGGAATATGGAAAAATGCAAACACAGACAATCAAGATAACACAACAGTACAACTTGAAAAGAAGCAGTAAAAATAGCCTTTGATGAAAACTGAGTTATTTTTTATCTCTCATAACTAGTTGAATAGTCTTATGAACATGTTCTGGCACATTCTGGACAACTTGCTTCACAGCCAGACTATAATTTTTTGTTGTTGTTGTTTCTTTTGTTTTTGTTTTTTAACCGAATCAAAAGTTTCTCTCATGAATTCCCTTCTTTTAAATGATGTTGTTTTTCTTACCAAATTTGCTGTACAAATGTACTTTACTGAGTGCTATAGTGAGCCCCTTTTGTGGTAGTTGTTTACCTGACACCTGCTTTTGGGAAATTTTTTCCCTACCCACAAGAACATTGGAGGTGATCATCAAATTCTCTGAGCTTATTGAACTAGATTTGAAGACCTAACTCAGGGGCATCCATGCAGAGGCTTAACTGAGTTCATCATATACTGGTTCCCAGAAATTTAAATAAAAATTTTCCTAGAGTCGCTGAACCCTGGTGCACTTATCTGCAAGTTCAAGTATAGGAAGGCTCAGTGTTAGCACCGTAAGAAGCAGAGCTATCTGAAAATATGGGGCAGCAATAACAAGGGCCCAGCAGAGTACGTGTGAAGAGAGAGAGCAGTAAACACACAGGGAGAAGCAGATCCAGGTGCCATGTAGCCCCATGGAAAGAAAGAGAGAAGCTGCTCAAGAATCTTCTAGGTCTTGTCAGGCCCAGCTCCCTGACCAGAGTAGCTGAGACCCTGTGGTTCATCTGCGGCAGAATCATGGTGGGCCCCAAAAGCATATCCATGCAAGTAAAGGGGACCCCGTGCCCAGCTGGGGCAACTGCAAGCATAACAGAACCACCATCGAAGTGTTCAGTGTCCCAGAGGGGCCAAATGTGAGTCAGTCTCAGGAGCAGCCCCATAAGAATTGTCTTTTACTAGATTAAGTATTTATTGACTCCAACAAACTAGTCACTCTGATTTAACATTCACTCTATCAAAACTATCATCGGTGCTTACATGCATGAGAGAGAGGTGGTCAGTAGCACACAGGGAGTGAGGAGAAGGAAATTATCTGCAGCTAGCTATTTCATTGCCCTGTGGAGTATTTTTCCACAGGTCAGTTCAGCCTTACTTGGCTCCAGCAGTGGCTGCTGTTGATGGGAATTAGACTTGCAATTCCTCAAACACCACTCCTTCCTTTTCTTCCATCTTGACATACTTTTTAAAGTGTCCTATTCTTACTGTTCACCTATCTACCAATTAGACTCCTTTATAGATTTTTTTTTTCCATTTTGGAACCAGCCTTTTATTCTCCTCTTGATTTGTACATCCAATCTTACATTTTAAACAAATCCTTCTCTACTAAACTTTTTGAAAACACTTGTGCTGTGATAGAGAAGAAAACGTGATGACATTCATTGTCTCTAGATTAAAGACATTTAGTTTTGACAGGCAAGGATGTTTGCCTGTAAGATAGTAGTCAATATAGTCTTTAAATATATTGAAAATAAATTCAAATAAAATTAATACATATGAATTTAATTTAACATTTATTTATTGCATAACTATTGCTTGCATACACTGGGTACCATAAAAAGAATTAAGGATTCTTACTATCCATCTTCAACTTCATATTTCTCAAGTTTTCTTGGATAGCATTCATGATCATTTCTTCTGTTCTCTGGTTCCTCAACTCCTCCCTCTTCTCCAGTTCCTTCATCTCCTTGGGTCTCACTTATAAGTGTAGGAGACACAGCACAAACATTCTTTGTTATCACTCTCAGCTTCCTATTTTATGATCCTTCTGTCTTATCTATTCTGGACAATGTAAAATCAAGGACAGATGCCATCTCTATCCTTTCATGTGGGGGCTACCGAGTGTCGCTGGGGATAGGACTGGTGCCATGACAAATTCCCAGTGTTCACTGTCGGCTCTACTCCCAAAGCTGATTAGAAATAGCACCGTGGGTTCTCCTGCTTCTGTTCAGGCTATTGCAAGCTCTTGGCTCCGCTCATTATTTTTCATTTGGACTTGGTTAGAAAAACAAAGGCAGTAATCAATAAATACTAAGTGAATAAAAAAGGAATGGTCCTTCTGCCTGTAGGAACTATAATAATTACAAACATTTTGAGCACCTATGTACCAGATACATTATCTCATTTCATCCTCAAACAATATATGCTAAGGACTATTCTCTGGATAAAAAACAGACTATTAACGATTAAATAGTTTACCTGAGATCATAGAGTTGGTAAATTTTGAGCCTAGCATGCTCTTAACCACTATGCCTTAATGACTTTGTTCTTATCCCCGTTAACTCTCTTCTCTCTCTCTCTCTCCATCTCTCTCTCACACACACCCTCTGTGGTATTTTCCATAATACTAATAGTATGGTTTGTAGTATGATCTTCGTTATCTGATTGTACCATTTTTTACCTTTAAATTCTCCCCAGATTCACTATGCATTTATGATATAATCTAAACATTTGAATATGACTCAGAGCAGAGATCTTTATGATCTGGCCCCCATCTACAAGACAACCTTAGCTCCCATCACCCCACTTTTTGCACCAGCAATGCTGGACTCTGCATTCTTCCCCAGATGCCATGCTCTCCAATGCCCTTGTGTTTTTTTGATTTCTCAAATACTGACTTTAGTCCACTGAGAAAATTCTTTTTCTTCCCTCAAGAGGAAGTACAAATATAGCCTCCTCTTAAAATATCCCCTGTGCTAAAGGAAACATAGAAATGAGAGGCATTACTTAATTTACAAACTAGTTGAGAAAATAACTATGTAAATGTGAAACAATCAGAGTATAATACAAGTTAGAATATGATTGAGCACTAGATTATATGGTACATGTTGTATATATAATGCACCTAGAAAAAGCCTTCGAAAAAACAAATCTATCTTTGAAGCTAAGCAGGGTCAGGCCTGTTTAGTACTTGGATGGGAGACCACCTAGGAAAACCACGTGATATATGTGTAAAAAATAAAAGATAAGGGATTGTAGGCTGACAAGGTCCTCGCAATCTGTGAGGTCAACCAAGGGTTGCTTAACCTAAAACAAACAAACAAACAAACAACAACAAAACAAATCTAGAAGGTGCAGAAGTTAAGGGGTGTAAGACATCTTGATTTAGGAGATGTAGAGAGTCTCGAACAGCACATTCTTCAAAGATGAGGTTCTCAGAATGATGTACAATGCCCGCTCTAGATTTTGTTCAAGTCTTAACATTTCATCTCTCCTTTGGCTTTTTTAACATTTCCATTTCTACCTCTGTTTTCCTCTTGGATGATACCATTTAGATAGGAGTCAGATCATCTGAGAGCTGTAAATCTGATTTCGTTGGCCTATGGAAGGGAATTATACAGGTATTTATATGCACATGCTTTTTACTTTTGCATGTTATCTACTTTCATAAAGAATGTCTCTTGAATGAGGTTCCATGGGGAAATCCCTCTCAGGTCTTAGTGTTAGCAAGACTGTGTTTAACAATTGCCACTGAATCTTGCAGGTACTGTAATTCTTGAAGGTGATTATGCTTCCACTTTTGCTTTGAATACCATGAAGTTTATTGGGAAATTTATGACAAATTAATAGTGGTTTTATTACTTTTCTACTTTTATTGTCTTTTCTTTTGGCTGTATACTTCATTCCTTTTCATGATCTATATAATCTTGCAAAACAATTGTTTGTGCAAAAAATTGGAGCAGGGGTGGCAAATCTATATCTATCCAGATATCTCTATATTATGTAAAATACAAATGCTTTCTTAGTATATTTTTTCTTTCTTTTGATACCATCAATTGATTGTAACAATGGTTCTCAAACCTGAGTATGCATGAGAAGTAGCTGGGAGGCTTGTTAAGACACACGATGCTGGACCCTGTCCTCAGTTCCTGGAGTGGTTCCCAAGGGTCTGCATTTCCAACAGATTCCATGGTGATATTGTTGCTGGTCCAGTAACAACTGTTTGCAAACTTGTGAACTAGACTTTTTATTTCTTATATCTGTGATTCTTCCTGGAATACACATCTCTCTTTCCTTCCCTAGGCTAAACTAATATTTTACCTTCAAAGCCCAGACTCCATTGTCACTATTTGGTGAAGACTTTGTTGAATCCAGTAGACAAAATTAACAATCACCTCGTGTATTTCCACATGGCAAATTATTCGTATCTTCACTGGGCACTGGAAATTTTTGCTGTAATTTATTTCCTTATAATCATCTCTCAGTAGACTCTGAGGGCACTTTCATAGCACCATTTCCTGGGAAAGTCCCTGACAAATAGTACATATCCAATGAATGTTAGCTGAATAAATACATGAAGGGGACATCTCCTGCTGGGAAACATAAATTTTCACATAAAAATGTGGTAAATTATCAATAAACTGAGTATCTTTTGCACTGAGAATAGCGTGTCTTGAGTGTATGCTAATCAGTGAGCATTTGGGCAGTGCCTAGTGAAGATCGCTGACGAAGGCCCACTTTGCCATCCCTCCATGGCACACAGGCTGCCTCCGTCCTGCAGCTCGTTCACCCTCTTGCAGCCCTCTCAGCAATTAGGGGCCCTTGAGCTACAATGGCACTGAATGAAGAAACTGCTGTAGAAAACGCTATGTCAACTGCTCTCTGTACATGTCTCTGAAGACAGGGAACTTTTTGTTAGAACCTGACTACTTATGAATTGATGTCACGAGGGAGGACTTTATCTCCTTCTGTAGTGGGCTACAAGGTCCTCAATAAGCTACTGAATTATCTCACTGTTATTTTTGAATCCAGTGAAACACAACCTTTGCTTTGTTACAGGCCCATTATTTGCCAGGAACTCAATATACATTCCTTAGAACCCTTGCAGGCTTGGCATGATTCCTCTCTTTTCCACAGGTTCACAGAAGTTAAATAACTTGCCCCAAAATCGCAACTAGTAAGCAGCTAAGATGGGATTGGAACCCAGGTCTGTAAGATTTAAAGCACATGTTCTCCCTGCCCCATCAATAGCTTCAAGAAACTTTAGGATGCTGGAGGCAACACAGCAGGGAACATCCTGCAATCAGTGGATCTCCACAGCCTTTGGATTTTCCTGTGAAGAAAAGTTTAGCTGCTAAAAGGAAAAATTTAAAGAAATAGATAGTACTATCATACTTCAGCATATTGCCTCTTTTTGACAAGAAGACCCATCCAGCTTAAACATTTAATGAATGTTTAATAAGCTAACTAGCAAACTGTTCCCTGGAAATATACATCCTCAGGTACAGATAGGTAAGTGACCCTGAAATCTTGTCATAATTCAACAATTTGTATAAGTTAAAGATATCACCCTGTGAATGCTGCTAAGTCCAAGGCCACAGCTACTCTGACATTGCCCTTTGTCCCTACCACCTAGACCTTTATGTAATATGTGGATAATGTTTTTAGCCTGGATATAGAAGTGAGCCAATGTAGACAATCACTTTTCAGTTATCTATAAAGGAGCTAACATTAGTATACTCCTTTTCCCTAACAAATATTTATTTAGCATCTATAAAGTGATAGGTTACAGTTCTAGAGGACCAGGGATCAAGTAGTTAGCACAATTCAAAAAGTTGATACCTTAATGGAAAATATATTCCTGTGTGGGGAGACAGACAGTAAACCAATATATAATGTATAAAATGGTGACAATTGTATCATATAATTTTTGCTGACTCAGCAGCGTTGAAGCTTTTTTTTTAAAGTTGCCTTATTTATTAAAGAGGATGTTTAATAAAGTTTATACCCATTAGTATATTTCAGCAGGCATTAGGCAAATAGATATGTCTTTGAGCCAGACTCTGATCTAGGCACTTTATATGTATTATCCCACTTAATTGTCATAGCTTCCCTATGAAGTAGGTACACTCATTATCTTTATTTCCCAGAGAAAGAAAAAATGAGCCACAGAGAGGTTAAATAATTTGATTAGATTTAACCCAGAAAGTTGGATGCCAGATCTTGCACTATACACCACTATCAACAACAAAGTTTGTCCTTGCCACTCAGCATAGTGATGGGTGCCACCAAAGCTGCAGTATATGGCTGCAAGCTGACATCCTGTGGTGTGGCGGCCCTGATGCTTGGCTCCCTCTGAGGCAGTGGTAAGACATGTACTTTCATTTAAATATACGTTAGCATAAGTACAATTAAAAAGAGGACACCAGAGAAAAATCATGCATTCCAACTTCAAATATAAATAGGATTATTCACCTACTACTACTACTACTACTACTACTACTACTACTACTACTACTATCTATCTATCTATCTAATAAGATAGTAATTGAAACTATGGTAATCACATACATATTTCAGAGAATAGATGTGTTCTTAATATATATATATGTTCTTAATATATATATGTTCTATATATATATATATTATATATATATATATATATAATCTATACTTTTAGATAGGCCACATAAAGGGAAAAATGCCAAAAACCTAGAAGAATTTATAAATTTATTCATAAAAAACGCCTTTTTTTTTTCCTGCACATCTCTATGCTCAACCTGAAAAATTCAATTTCAGCATGGCTCCTTCTCCTCATAATCTGCTAATGCTGGCACAGAGATGGGGGAGAGAGGTGATAATTCACATTGTTTAGGGAGGCATTGTATGCTACAGTGGTAGGTAAAGACCTATAATGAAATGACAGATAAAGTGCGGGGAAGAGAACCCACAATAAATACTTCATTGGTGTGGCATCTGATGACCAGCCCACACTAGAGCTCCTTGTAGGAACTGCTGCCCATAATAGCCTGAATCTGTGTCAAGACAAAATTTATTTAAATAGGATTATAAATTTCACTTTCCAGCCAAATAATGGATAGTCTAAAATTCCAGCAGAGCAGATTGAAACATGAGCAATTGGTGGTGAGTGTGAGAGCTAAGCATGTAAATTGGATGAGAAGTGGCTTCGAATGGGTTTGGGTATGTTAAAAGGGTACTGCTTGCAATTATAAAATTAATATAGAAATTGGTTGCATTTATATATACCAATAATGAACTATCAGAAAGAGAAATTAAGGAAACAAACACATTTATAATTATATCAAAACAAATACTTAAGAATAAATTTAACCAAGCTGGTAAAAGACTTGCACTTAGAAAACTGTAAGACACTCAAGAAAGAAATTGAAAAAGATACAAATAAATAGAAGCATATACTGTGCTCATGGATAGGAAGAATTCACATTATTAAAATGTCCATATTACCCAAAGCAATCTGTAGATTCAATGCAATTCCTATCAAAATACCAATACATTTTTTCATAGAACCAGAACAAGTAATTCGAAAGTTTATATGGAACCATAAAAGCCCCTGAAAAGCTAAGGCAATCTTGAGAAAGAACAAAGTTGTAACTGGGCCACTTTCTTACACTATATATGAGAATAAACTAAAAATGAATTAAAGACTTAAATATTAGACCCGAAACCATAAAACTCCTAGAAGAAAACATGGATAATAAACTCTCTGACATTGCTCTTAGTAACATTTTTTTGGATAAGGCTCCTTGGGCAAGGGAAACAAAGGAAATAATAAACAAATGAGACTACATCAAACTCAAAAGTTTTTGCACAGTGAAGGAAGCCATCAACACAATGAACAGACAACCTACCTAATGAAAAAAAAATAGGCACCAATGATACATCTGATAAGGGATTGAGTTGGTAGCCAAAAATATGCTCAACATCACTAATCATCAGGGAAATGCAAATTGAAACCACAATGAGCTATCACCTTACACCTGTTAGAAGGGCTATCATCAATAAATCAACAAACAACAAGGGTTGGTGAGGATGCAAAGAAAAGGGGATCCATGCACTGTTGGTGGGATTGCAAATTGGTGCAGGCACTGTGGAAAACAGTTTATAGGTTTCTCAAAAAATTAAAAATAGAACTACCATATGACTCAGCAATTGCATTTCTGGGTATTTATCTGAAGAAATCCAAAACACTAATTTGAAAAGATATATTGAGTACAGAAGTGATATAAAGTGGGAGAAAAAAATGGCATAGATGATAGAGGTTCTGTTCATCTCTCTGGCGACCAAATCAAAGTTGTGACAGTAATAAGGAGCAGCAACAAGGAAAAATTGCCTGGGATGAACAAGCCATACAACTAGGGAGAAGTCCAGGAAATCACCCTGCAACAGCAGAAGGTAGGACCGGCAAGGACGCAGGGCTGACCGATCTCCAGTGGTTGAGATAGAGGCTGCGGCAGCGGCAGAAGCCTCTTAAAGGGGCCCCATCCAAGAGCAGATTTTCAAGGTAATGGACCTGCTCGCTCTGTGTACCAGTTCTGATTTGGCTGTGTGCAGGGGGCACCAGGGATTGACAGGGACTCGGAGTGAAGGCCAAGAGGAGACTGGCTCTGTACAGAAGTGCCAGCAATATCCATTGTTTTTTGTTGAATCCTTCCCTCTGCCAGTGCACGGACACAGCAGTGCCATAGCCATGATGTCATCAAACTGGATAACAGAGGTCCTCCGCCCAGAGGATTCCCTGAAACCCCACCTCCCAAACTCACGGCTCCACCCAAGCCACATCCAGGTATAACTTCGGAGAGTCAGGTGCCTTGCTGAGCAGCACCTAGACTCACATTGGAGGCAGCTGGCCTCTGTTTTTGGTGCGGCCTTTTGAGGCACCTGTAAGCATAGCATCTGTGGATTGCTTGCTGAATCTTAACAGGTGGCCCAGAGGGGTAGAGGCTTGGGCTAAGTTTGGCCTGCAGCTGAACCCCTCTCAGGACTGTGCCACTGGACACCTACTTCACAAATCCACACTAATAAGACCAGGAGACTTAGGAGCTTTGCTTAGTACATAGAAACAGACACAGAAAGGCAGCCAAAATGGGAAGACAAAGAAGCAGAAACCATATGAGAGAACAGAACAGAGATCCAGATATAATGGAGTCAAGTAATCTAACAGATGCAGAGTTCAAAACACTGGTTATAAAGATGCTCAATGAACTTTTGGGAAGTGTAGATAATTCAGTGAGAACTTCAACAAAGAGATAAAAACATAAAAATGGAAATGGAAATTATAAAAGGGAACCAGTCTGAAATGAAGAACACATTATCTGAGATGAGTATATTAAATGGAATAAACAAAGTGAATAAAGAAGAGGATCAAATGCCCTATCTAGAGGACAGGAAAGCCAAGGACACTCAATCAGAATGGCAAGAAAAAAGATGCCAAGACTATAAAAATAATTTAAGGAGGATATGGGACACTATTAAGGCTCCAAATATTGTCTTCGGTAACTGAAGAAAATCAAGATGTTGAACAGCTGTTTGAAGAAATAATGATGGAAAACTTCCCTAACCTGGTGAAGGAAATGGACATAAAACCCCAGGAAGCTCAGAGAATTCCAAAAATCAGGGATCCAAAGAGGCCCACCAAGACACATCATAATTAAAATGCCAAAGGTTAAATACAAAGAAAGAATATTAAAAGCAGCAAGAGAAAACAGATAGTTACTTATAAGGGAACCCATAAGACTGGCAGCTGATTTCTCAAAAGAAACTATGCAGGACAGAAGGGCTTGGCAAAAATATTTGACAGGATGAAGACCCAGGATCTACAACCAAGAATAATTTATCCAGCAAAGCTATCATTTAGAGTTGAAGGACAGATAAAGAGCTTCCCAGACAAAAATAAGCTAAAAATTTATCACCACAAGCCAGTATATACAGGAAATGTTGGAGGGACTTCTTTAAGAAGAAAAAACATGTATCAAAACAAGAATAAAGAATGGTAACAACTACATTCCTATCAATAAGTACTTAAATGGAAAAGAATTAAGTGTCCAACCAAAAGATAGAGTGGCTGAAAGGATAAGAAAACAAGACCCCATATGAAAAGGAAGGGGATGAAAAAGATATTGCTTTGATGGACCTAGAAGGTATTTAAGTCAGAGAGAAAGATAAACACTATGATTTCACTTATATGTGGAATCTAAGGAATAAAAAAAACAAACTAATCAAAAACAGACTCACAAATATAGTGGACAATTTGGTGTCAGACAGAGGGGACGGGTTTTGAGGGCTGGGAAAATGGGGTGAAGGGCTAAAGAAGTACAAATTAGTAGCTGATGGATGGCCACAAGGATAGGGAGCACAGCATGGGGAATGCAGTTAGCATTAATACGCTGGCTAGGTGGAGGGTCAGAGGCAGATGGGAGCAATTGGGGGATCATTTTATGAATTATACAGATGTCTAACTGATATACTGTATACTTGAATCTAAATTTAAGAAAAGAAGTGGTACATATATATATGATGAAATATTACTTGGCCATAAAAAATGAAATCTTACTATTTTCAACAACACGAATGGACCTAGAGGGTATTATGCTGAGTAAAATAAGTCACAAAGAAAGACAAATACCATATGATCTCACTGTTGTAATCTAAAGAACAAAATAAAAGAACAAACAGAAGAGAAACAGACTCATAGATATGGAGAACACAATGATGGTTGCCATATGGGAGGGGATTGGGAGGCTGACTGCAGAATATGAAGGGATTAAGAAGTGAAAATAGGTAGTTACAAAATCGTCACAGGATGTATAGAACAGCATAGGGAATATAGTCGATAATACGGTAATAACTTTGTATCGTGCCAGGTGGGTACCAGACTAATGCTTGCAGGAAAATAGTTCACTTTAGACTTGAAGAAAACTTTTAGATGATTACTTAGGAAATGAGAAACAATACTGGAATGCTTCTGTCCTACTTCTCCCTCCCTTTACACAAGATAGACAGGTTTGGTCAGATTTCAGAAACTGTCCTTACCATAGCTTCAGTCTAGCTTTATTCTAGTACTTAGGTTAGCATCATTAACTAGAAATAGGGCATCTTCTCTTACCATGCCATTCTTTGCTGATGGGAGCTTAGAAATGTACTGTCCTGTCTCTTTCATTTCTTCCCTCTCACCTCTGGAAAAGCCCTTTTAGTGAAACCAGCCTTATAAATTGCAAGAGTTCTCTTGTTAGGGGCCTTGCCATGCAAATGACAGCACGTCACTGGTTTTAAACATGGTCAACATTCTGTGCCTTTTAGATGATGAAATCTCTTTAGAATTATTTAACTTAAGCTTTCTATTAAGGTTTATGTTTAGTTTTAGACCCTGAGAATCACTCTGGGTCACCGAACGTACAAGAAAAAAAAAACCTAAAAAAATAAGTTACGGAGAAACATGTTTACAAGTATGATTATGAACTCTGCAAAGAGGGTTGGAATTCAGGGGCAATTAATCACAGTGCAAGGCTGGATCCGTGAGTAGTGGAGGATTGTGCTAGGGAAAGGGCCTTCTGTCCTCCCAAGGGAGAACTGGAAACAGAGACCGAGAGGAACTCTGTTATGGGTGACACAGTTTGTCTCTCCTGCAGGTGCTGGAGGTTTGAGATAACTTATAACACTTGTGCATGTGCCAACACAGACATTTTTATTCTTCGTTTGAGCTGACAGATCCTCTGCTCAGGAACCCTCACTATCTCCCCTCCCTCCATGACTGAATTCTGTATTTGGGCGTTCATAGCCCTTTGGGAAGAACAGCATTTCAGCATTTTTTAAAAAATCATTTGCCTCACTGGAGAGTAGTTATTTGCACCTTATTCTGTCTTCTGTCCAAATATGAACTTAAGGAATCTGACTGCTCACCAACTAGCCCAATGCAAGGCACAGAGTCGGTGCTCCAACAAATGTTAAGTGAATAAAACAAAAGGAGGGAAAAAAGCCCCACCAGCTTGCTGGCTCACTTACACATCTCATAAATGATCTGAGTGGATACTCCAAAACCGGCAAAAGGGGAACATTATGCCTTGGATGCAGGAGGGACCACAATTGAATTGTATTTAGTTAGATTGGGTTGATTAGAAGAGAAAAGGAATTGAGTACTGGAAGCTATTTTCTCTAGTGTGGGAGTCTGATGTAATAGAATTCTGCCTCAGACATCCCTTATTTGGTGTGAAGATACTGATAACTGCAAAACAGGCAAAGGAGAAAGATGTTTAGAACTGATAAACAAAAATTTTTCTGTCCAAGTGCTACTGATGCTTCTGTCACTTCCTCTACTTCATCTTCTACATTCTTCCAGAATGATCTTTCTAACCTAACCTGATCATGTTCCTTCCCTGTACAAAACTCCCTTCATTTCCTTCAAAATAAAACCTGACCCCTTGCACAGCCTGAGCAGCCTCTCATGACCTGGCTGTGAATGTCCTCCAGCCTCACCTCTACCCACCCCCACTCCTTCAAACCTCAGACCATGTGCAGTCTTCCTTACACCCCTGCTTTCCTACTGTTTATGAATTCCTCCACTTGAGGAATGCCCTTCACTCGCTACATAATTCTATTCGGCCTTAAAAGTTCAGCTGCATCTCCGTTCCATTATATCCTATTCACCTTGCACACTGTCATATTTAATGAAGTTCCGCCATTGTTTTCTACACCCATCTTTTTCCTAGTTCTCTCTTCTCCCGCTACAAAGTAGCCACGGTTACTTACACTTAAGGCCAATACACTTTCTACTTCTCTCCCAGTCCACCATTTATCAATAATGAGCTTTATAATCTCCTAAAACTATAAGAGCTGAGCAACATGAAGAAACTTAGGAGTTGGGGACAGTGGCTTGCATGCTCCAGCTATCAGACGCCTGAGCTCGGGCTGTGCTAAGAGGCTGATTCATCCTAGGGAGTAGCTCTGACAGGGAGAAAGGTCTCATACTTGACCAATAGTCTCCTGGGTTCTCATATGTGGCAATATTTTTATTTTGTCTACATAGTGTAATTCCCACCATATTTTAAGATTTCTGCTCAGCCTAAGAAATCTCCCCCCTCATTTTGTTTTCTCAGAAAATAAAAATAGGTTATTATGCTTGTTCTCAGCAACTAGAGGGGAACAGCCTACACATTGAGTGGGAATTAAATTAAACCCTAGAACTAGAATTTAATTTCCAAGTAACGAGCTGAGTGAGAAATCTAAGAGGAACATCTCAAGCTCTCAACTGGCCGGTAGTATCCTAGGATGTCCGCAGCACACTAGATATTTTTTCTTGCACTATGCAGTGTTCATTTGTGTAATTACTATCTTCCGACTCAGCCAAGCTCTCTGAGAACGGGGGTGAAGTTCACCTTTGCATTCCCTGTGCCTCGCACAGTAGCTGGTCTAGGACAAAGTACCCTCTTACAGCAGCATTGAAGTGCATAGTGAGAAAGTTATTTTCATTTCAATTCTCTTTCAATTCATTTAGTTCAATCGAAGCAGAAAAATCTCTGTTTCTTGATGATATGTTTTTAACACCTCTTTTTGCTTTTCCTCCCTTTTAAGCAGGCTTCAGCAGGCACTTCATCTACTTAAACGAGTAACTTATTTTTGTTTTCTTGTTCTATTTTTATAGTTAACTTCTACTGGAGGCAAGGCAAATGGAAATGACATCACCATTCTTTTAAAAATATGTTTAAATCAAAAATGAGTCTATTTGTAGAAAAAATATTAAGTAAAAAATAATACCAATAAAAGCGGATATGGCAAAAATTTCATGATGATGATGTATAAACAATAGGTGTTTGGAAAACACTGACATACAGCAGGTACTCATTAAATGTTAATTTGACGGGTAAATGAATGTCTCTTGCATCTCCTCTCTTTTTTTGACTTCTCTAACTTCCACAACAGACCTGGCTCTGACCGCAACTTGTATTACCGCTAATATCTCATATTCTGAACTACAGTCCTGCCTCTACCTTCTGCCCAGCTCCCCCACACACTAGCATGACTGCTCATAAATGTGCCATAGTTCCTCCTCGCTTCACAATGAACTCCTGACTTCAGACATTCAAGTTCCTCCAAAAGCTGGCTCAAATCTATCTTCCCCACATGTATCAGCCCAGGTTCCTTTACATAAACTACATGGATGTAATTCCTAGATGACGCCTGGTATCTTCTGAGCCCTGAAACCTCAGCTGGAAAGCCCTCAGAACCCTATTTATCTGTTAAGGCCCATTCGAATCCTTCTCTCTCCATGAAGTCTTGTTGATTCCGTGGGGTAGGGGTAGAGGTGATCTACCTCTCCTCTAAGCTGTAGCACTTTGCCTGAGGAGAAATATTCATCATATGTACATTATATTTAAGGTATTTCTTCGGTGTTTTCCTAAGTGCCTTACTTTTTTCTTTTAGATTTCAGGTTCTAAGAAGGCAAGCACCAATTCTTACACCTTTCTACCTCAACCTATTTTTGTTGACTAAATACCTTACTGACTAAATTAATAAATGAATGGAGATATTCGGAGATATAATGAGGGAAGGAAATGTAAAAGATCAGTGCACTGATTACAAATGCTGCCTCAGCAAACTCAGCAGAAGGGAAAGCTCATTGGGAACTTGAATATGTTAACTCATCCAATTTGGGGAAATCTACCTCTTTTTTTTTTTTTTTTTAAAGATACATGATATTAAAAAATATTTTTCAAAATAATTTATTTATATTATAGTCCTTTAGTTTTAGGGTCAAAAATTGAGATAAAACTATAAATATAGTATATGGATAAATATACCATATATACAAATAAATACAGAAATATATAAACATGACTAGTACATGTTCACACTGCAAATATGCATATGCACAGATAAAATAGTCCTTAGGTTCTTTGCAGTATATGTTTCAAACCTCAGAGGAATCACGCCACTTTAAAATTCTCTTAATCTTAGATACAACCATAAAGAATAAGAACCATATATGTAGTATGTAGTCTACTCCACTGGGTCTAATAATGTTGGCTGTTTATAGAAACATTGGAGACAGCTGTCTGTGGTCGATCATTCCTTCAAGAGTGAAGTGATGTTATCGTGGAACACATTTCAAAGAAGGTCTTTCTACAATAGCTACTTCTAACCTTTAATTTGTTGTGTTGTTTCATGTCAGATGCCTCATTAGAAAAAGCAATATTGAAATGGCAAAGGCATTACTATGTCTATAACTATTCAGCAAAAAACACACAGAAAACAGAAACAAAAGAGACTCTCCTGGGGCTAACTATTGGCCTCAGTGAACCTTTATTTGCATGATCTCTCAGAATTATGGATGGCTTTTATAAGGAAACACCATTAACCAAGCCTGCAACTCGGGGCTGGAGGAACGGTTTTCCTCCTGACCCTATTCTGGTGAGAATTCCCTTCAGCTCTCCTACAGCACTGACAGGGTTGGGGTGATCCACCTCTGTCACAGCATTTAAATTAAGTGTGAACAAACTCTCTCAATAACCAAAAACTGTGAAGGACTGCATGTGAGATCAGTCTCCTTCTGCAGGGCACTACCCAGACTGATGCTACACAGGCCGTGTAGTGCAGGAGTGGATTACTCGGTGGTTAGCTGTGGCCAGACAACACGGTAGGTAGCACTCATCCTAGTTAGGTTTACAAACCCTGCAGCAGTGCTAGCTTGGCTTAAGAATGACCTAAACCTTTGAGGAAGTAGAATTTTAAAATTTTTATTTATTTATTTATGGGGGGGGTGGTGATCCTCAAGCTTAGGGTTAAGCCAGAGGTAGGCTGGGCCTCTTAGGATGATGTTGGCAAAATGGAGCCCATGGGACTTCATCTGGTGCCACCTCACAATTTCAGTCTATAGAGTCAGATCGTAATGACATTAATCATAAGCATTCTTGGAGTTGCTGTTTGGTGGGTGTTCAGTGATTAAGGCGTCTATTCAAACTAGAGGAAAACCCACTTAATCTTTTATGCTTTAAAACTTAATGAATCAGTGTTTTAGGAAAGACAGATCTCATAATTAAAGCAAAGCTGTCAAGACTAAATATTTTGTTTTCACAAAGGTATTGTATAATTTATATAATTCTTGATCGATAATGCACTAAAATGTTATTCACTCCTTAAGAAACCTTGAGGTCACTCAGTCTTTTAAAATATACTTTGGTTCTTTCTTAAATGTACTTTGTACATAAAATATAAAAGGAATAGAAACAGACACCTTTCTCATTTGGTACAAATAAGTTTATTTTCTGGATTACTGAATGTGCATGAATTTGCAAGGTTTCTTAATAGAAAGGCCCAACTCTCTTAATTTATTATTATTATTATTATTATTATTATTATTATTATTATTATTATTATCTTCAGTCTCAGTTCTGATTTCTCTATATAGTTCTTTGCTGATATTGGAAAAATAATCAGGGCAGTTAAATTGTGTGTAAAGAGAGAGACCAAATAACTAATAAAGATAATTTGGAATTCACCTTTATCAATACCATATTATATACAGATTTCTTTACAATTACTAATCTAGTGGTGGTCATTACTTGATGCAATGTAAACAGCAAAAGAAGGTTCTTATAACTTCTATCCCCCTTCATGACTTTGTCCAAGATTTTGTCTTTTAAAAATAATCTCATTGCCTCTCTGGCCATTTCTAATACCTTGTTTGTTAAAAGTCTCAGAGAGTCAACAATGTAGCCCCAGTGAAATAGTGAATTTGGAGCTAGAAGGACCATAGAAATAGTAGGGCCAGAATTTCCTCAAAGTGTTTTCTGTGGATCTCTAGCCCTGAGAGAGAATCTATTAAGAGAGAGAGAGAGAGAGAGAGAGAGAGAGAGAGAGAGAGATTGATTTGGTGCAACGGGTTTGGGAGAAGTTGGCTATTACATCCTCTCTTTAGAGATTTACAAAACCCTTCAGTCCTGTTAAAGGTTGTGAGGTTTTGCAAAGAAACTTTTTAAATGTTTGTACCCCAGCATTTTGTAAAACTGTTCACTAGATTTTTGAAGACTATCTCTTGCCATTTCTCAGGATGACCTTTCTGCAGAACATACCCGAGGAATTGCTGATGGATGCCAAGTTCCACATTTCACAGATGAAGAAATTGTGCATGATTCACCCCCCTTTCACCTAAACCACAAGGTTCTACACACAAGAACCTCAGATAAGTATTAATAATAGGCTTTTGAAACAGAAGAGGACTTAGTCTATCTTTATAAAAGAAAAAAACAACTCTAGGAAGTTTGAGTTACTCAAAGTCACCAATTAACCAGTGCCTGTGTCTAGAATTTAGAATTTCCTCACTTCTACCTACTCCTTCTCCCATCATAAAATGGTTCTTTACCTCAGAGGTCCCACAACCCTCCCCTTTACCAAAGGCTGCACAGCAGGCCCTTGTTAGGAACCAGGCCACACAGCAGGAGGTGAGCAGCAGGTGAGCGAGCCAAGCTTCATTTGTATTTGCAGCTGCTCCCCAGCGCTAGCATCACCACTTCAGCTCCACCTCAGATCATCTGGCAGTGGATTCTCCTAGGAGCACCGGTCCCTGGTGCCAAAAAGAGTGGGGACCACCGCTTTACACAATATGAGAAAACTTTTCAAAAACCATTGTAGCCTGCTTTATCATATAGCAAATGTTTTTTTTCTTTTCTCGGTAGAGTAAAAGCCTTTTTAAAAGAACTTCATGGACATTGTGGTTCTATCTTAAAACACAGCCAGGCTGCCCAAGGCACAAGGAACATGCACATTATCAAGCAACTTTAGAGTGTTTTTAGATTTTTCCTCAAATCTATTTATGTTATAGGAATGCGGAATTACAATTATCTAATTTAATTAAATATTACAAAGAGTGCCCAAGTAAAAGTGTAGAAAAGCCATTTCTCTAAAAACTCTTTTAAAAAGTTTTCTCTTTTTTAATTTAGAAAGCTTTGTAAAGATTGAATAGACATGAGTTGTTAACAATTGCTGCCAAAGTCATTGTGGGTGAGACAAGTGTAAATAATGGAACAAGAAATGAGTTTAGAAAGATTCTGCATTCAAATTTTTTTGCATGTCCAAATTTAAGGAAAACTGAAACTAGAATTTATGGATAATACGCAATAGTTATGGTTCATGCAAGAATGACAACTTGGAGCTCCAATCAATAGACATTAAAAAAAAAAAAGCCTTGGTCCTTCATGAACAGGTTAAAGAATAAACTTACATTTGTGTTTTAAGTTAAAACTAAATGACATTTTTAAATGACTCTGCTTTATCTAGCCTTTATAAATAGCTGGGTACCAGCATAAATAAATCAAACAGTTTAGGGTAATTGTTACTATGTGTCTAAACATTTAAAAATACTCTTTAAAATGTTAGAAAAGTGCCACATTCCTGTGTGGCAGATTAAAATTGTGAATTGCTACCTGTTACTTTTCTTGATTCCTTGGGTCCTTAGATCTTTAAAATTGGAGGTTGAAACTAATCACTCCAGGGTAGGTAGGACACAAAGGGATGCAGAGAGAGCAGGGATGAAAACATTCTCAGCTTAGGTGCAATCCTTAGGACACAGGAGCATCTGACACTTAGAGTATAATTTACAAAATTATGGAAAGAAAGGAGAGCTTGAAGGAAGATTCTTTCTATAGGAGTGTTTTCTTATGGGGGAGAGTCAGAGATATAAGAAATAAAAACTCTTATTGGGAGCCCAGAAGAGCTTAAAGGGGACAAAAATGAGAGACCAGAATTTCTGATCCATTTTTGACTAAAGGTACAGCAAGAAATATATGGTTTACTTCTCGATCCTGTATAAAATAAAAGACATGGGGCAATGTGTTATACTCTACTTGCTCCTATGCTATCTTATATTATTCTATTTGATTTAAAAACTGGCCATGAACACTAAATTATTTCTTGACCCATAGTTTGGAAAATAGTGTACAAAGAATGATTGGTATTGCTACAAGGCTCATTTCTCACCCTATCAATTCCTAGAGTCAAAACCTGGTGTGGCAATAGAAATGCTCAGGTAAAATAGATTTGGAAGCATCCCAGATCTCTGCTGAATTCCAAGTTGGAAGGATGGTAAGCCTACAACAGAAGCTGCATAGTTGGGCCTGAGTCATGATGCAGTTGGTGAGGGGATCCAGGACTGACTTGGTAGACAAGTGACCTCAGAGAGCTCCTCACTCCTTGGCTGGGGGAGGAAGGAACAGGTGATAGTTTATGAGCAATTGCAGAAGTGTTGAAAGAACCATAGGTCTGTGGTGGGGTGTGGAAGACACTGGTGTATCCACTTCATGATCAAAGGCTGTGGTAGAGACCATAGGTGTCATTAACAATTGGCAGTATAGAGGTCTGGAGGGCCAGGCAGGTGTTGCTACTTCTCAGTAGACACAAATGATGAGGAAGGATGAGCTGCAGCTTAGAGGTCAGTGAGGGCAGGATGTGAGGCACCAGCCCTGACTGGAGGCTGGGGAAGCTTTGCAGAGTGACGAGAATATGTAGTTTGACTAAATATATATCTAAAAGAGAGAACCTTGCACGGAGTGAATATTACCATTCACGGTAACAGTGTTCCAAGTTCTTGGTCTTGACTGGAATTGGAATCTAAAGAGGTAAGCTTAATTTACTTGTAGAAAATAAGGAAAAAACCTATCTTCCAGTACATACGGTTAGTAACTATAGATTTTAAACCTGATATGCCAGCACTGAAGGAATTTTTGGTGTACGAAGGCAACACGCAGTTCCTACTGTTATTTTTAACACTTACTTAGTGCCAATGTTCTAGACACTGTACTGAACACTGAATCAGACATAATTCCCTGTTCACTTGGCTCAGGGGCAAAAAAAGAAGAACACAATATACAAAGAGACAGTGCAATGGGGAAGGGATATGCCTGATGATGAATGTGCCATATTTAGGAAGTAGAAATCTCATGACATTATTTAGAGGTGATCGCTACACAGGACAAAAACTGTGCACTCATTAGTCACTGACTAAACATCTCAAAAATTGTGTAACTATAGAATTTTGCTCTTAACTCATCAACAGCACTGTTGAAAATTGACTCCTTCTGGCCCCTACTCCTGAAAACCTGGAATTCAACCTGGCCATCTGTATTTTCAGAGTATTCCTGTGGTGAATCTGCTGTGGGGCTCTGTTTGGCAGCCTCTGTCATAGAAGTGTATATGCTTTTAATAGATTCCCTATTTGTACCTGATTATGTGGCATTCTTAAGAGGAGAGAAATAAATTGTTTAGGCTATCTCGCAAATATGTTTTCTCAGCGAGGAAATATCCTTAAATGTATTATCATGTAACATCCAATTCTGAATTAATTAGAACACACTTTTAATAAACTATTATGAAAACTATTATATGAAAACTATTATATGAAAAATTAACTTACAAAAGTGTGTTAGAAGCATCATGGTAGGGGGAGCCTACTGCTAAATCTCACATAAATATTATGAGGCAAAGACTTGCATACTTCGGTTTTTAAGATGCTTAATCCACAGTAATGGGAAGCATCATTCATCTTGTTCTTTGCAGTTCTGGTGGCAAGGTATGTCTATTTAAGAAACCCTAGCTTGAGTTGCTGAACTCAGTAGGCACAAAGCATTCTATCTAAAAATACATGATGGTATGTGGAAGCACAGGTTAGAGATGAACTTTACATTGGAAAATCTAACAGTGATAATTATGTACTTAAAAACCACCTGGGTTTTTATTGCCATGACAGCCTTTTGTTACAGAAGGCAAAGGGTGGTAAAAGTAGTTTATGTCCTAAAACAGTTGAAACCAATTGCTGGAGATGTCTCTTAAGTAAGATTTTTGACCATAGGCAAGAAAGACTTGGCGGAGTCATGGCACACAGGTTTTTAGCCCCTAAGTTCTCTTATTCAGGACACGAAATTATATAAACCAAGAGACAAGTGGAAACTGAGGTTTCAGTCCTTGACTAGTGGGAAAGTTAATCTGCACTTTCGTATCAAATTAATGTTATTGGTCCACCACCCTAACGAACCGTTAACTGCAACCTGTAATAGGCTCAGACTGAGTTTTAAAAGTGACCAACTGTCTAGTAGTCACACTCAAAACCCCTAGATACTAGTTTGTTCATATTACTGACTATCATCACGAATTAATAAAAATCAAAAGCAAGAAAAGATCTATAATTATTTCTATTTCACTGAGATAGCAGTTGAATAAAAAGAGAAAACACTTGGATGTAAAGCTTTCCCTTGGTTCTTCCAGTAAAGTGTTAACAGTCAGGAAATTTCTTGAACAGCAGGGACCATACACATGCTCCATTTTTGGTATCTCTCCAGTGTATGGCACACAGAAGGCGTTCAGATATTGTCGACTATCTACTTAAGACATCGCCTATATAATTTCACTTTTCCATTTACCTAGAATGCTAAAAACTCCATATTGGAAGTAGATATTCCATATATGTTTTTCTCTTGCCTGGATATCTAACTATGGTATGCTCACTGGTTTTGAGTTTTGTAGAAGAAATGCACTTTTTCCTATTTTTAAGCCAGCTTCAGTTTAAGGCTTATTCGTATAAACTGCAGCTTCTCTGATCTAGCATTATATGTGATAGGTTTAATGAGAGGGTCTTGGGAATGCGCGTTTGGTGGCATAGGAACAGGAAGCAGTCATTTGTTGTTTTCATGATTAAAACTTTGACAAGTTTGTAGGAGTTCTATAAAAAGGAATGCCTGCTGTCAGTTATTCTAGTATTCCTAGCTAATATTGAGGAATAATTAAAACATCTTCTTTCCAATGAGCATGTGCATTATATCATATAAATGCTAAAGAGTCACAAAGGCAGTAATTTGAAGATGTTATCTTCCACAGGACAGCTTTCTCCCCGATACCCCCATTTTCAAAGAAGTAAAAACGTAATAAATTTGTTGGCAGTTTCTGTGTTGGTATTATCCACTGTAGAATAAGAATAAATTGAGAGAAATTTAGTGATTTAAGACAGGGCATGCAGAGTGGGGTTTGATTTATCTTTTTTTAAACCAAGTAGTTCCAGACCAAAATTTTCTTCCATTAAAACCTGCTGCTTCCTTTAGGCCCAATTCAAATTGGATAACCACTTAGATAGAACGAAACACATTTAGGTAAGTGACCTCAGGCATATTAAAGTTTTACTATTTACTTAGTGGACTCTAGAACAATTAAAACTCTAAATGACTGCTTGGAATAAGGGCAAAATTGGTGACTAGGAATCACTGCCATCTGCTAGCGCCTGCCTTTGAGGCATCCGGGGGATGATGATTATAGAGCTGTATTTGTAGAAAGCTTCAATGGAGTGACTCACCTCCTCTCCTGCATAGAAATAAAGGATTGAGAAGGGATACCTCATTTTCTAAATATATGAAAATATTGAAGAAAATTAGAATAGGACTCTTTCTGATGTCATCAATAGTGTCTAAAAAACATGAATGCTACAGGAAAGGCTGGATGGAGATGGAAGAAAATGTCTATTAAACATGCAAGGATGATTGCTTGCTGGAAATTGGGAATTATAGTTCTAGTCCTGGTTTTGGCCCATGAATTCCCTGAGTATGAGACATTTAAATGCTCAGAGTTTAATTTCTCCATTTCCAAGTTGAAAAGCCCTAGCTTAATTAGATAAGTACAAATGGAGCAAATATGTAACTGTTAGAAAGTTTTGGACAGTAAATGCCTAGCAGGTAAACTTACTTTCTCTCTGAAGACAAAAAAGTTAACGCGCACTTACCTTGAGTCACATTTGGAACACATTCATAGTTTTAAATGTACTGCGCAGGCCTTTCGGATGAAGGCTGGATTTCATACATATTTGATTCTTAGCACAGTGGTTGGCTTATTGGGAGGACTCAATAAACATTTGAACTGGATTGATTTTGCATAAATTTTCTCATATAAATGATGGGAAAAATCCCTTTTTCTGGTGATGGCTGAAGGAGATGACAGGTAGTAATCATGCAAAGAAGGTCAAGGGTGGATCCTTATTAAAAGCACATTTTTTCTTTATCCCTCAATATGAATGAATTTCCCTTCATTTTATATAGTTATCAGGAGGAATGTATTCCTAGACTCTGTTAATAAGTGGATGCAAATACTTAGATGACTATGAAGTTGTTTCTCACTTTCATGATGTTTAATGACTAGAGTATTACTCATTGTAGAGTATAT
Organism: Eonycteris spelaea; assembly: GCA_003508835.1. Classification (NCBI taxonomy): domain Eukaryota; kingdom Metazoa; phylum Chordata; class Mammalia; order Chiroptera; family Pteropodidae; genus Eonycteris; species Eonycteris spelaea. The sequence continues at coordinate 1,352,948 of PUFA01000127.1, read as the reverse complement.
AGTGACATGGCGTGTTATAGTTAGCTGAATCACCTAGCCAGGAAATTATATAAATGTTCACATCTACAGAATGGCAGTCCATTTCCTAATGAGCTGATTGATGGCTCCTCTGTGAAATCTTTCGTAGACATCAAAACAAGTTCTGATTCTTTCTACTGAAACATAGCACTTATTTCCCTTTTCCCTCCTTTTGCAGCTCTGCTGCCAGAGGGGTTAAGTGATAATATTTACTTAGCTGCTACAGGCTCAGCATGTGCCAGAGGTTGAAATTTTACTTAATGTTAAATTGATGTGACACAATTAAAGGTCAGTGGTAGTTCTCAAAGTGAGTTACTAGGTCTACAGCATCAGCATCACCTGTGCACTTGTTAGAAGGCAAACTCTCAGACTCCAGACCTGTTGGATCAAACGAGTTTAACAAGCTCTTCAGGTGATTCTGATATCTGCTAATGTCTAGGAATCCTTGATCTATGATATTTAATGTTCCATTTAACAACTGAGAGTTTTTCTTCTTGGGCCCACTTTTATTTTGAAAATAAAAGATGACATTACATATTAATCTGTTCTGTATGCATAGCTAAATTTAACAAACCATAATCAGATTTCTTGTACTCCTTACAATTCTAGGGTGTTAGGAATATTAGGCTATTAGCTAATATGGCCTCTCTTTTCAAGTGGGGCAACTTCAGTTCATAACACTAACTGTTACCTGAGCACTGACTCTAAATAAAGCATGTATTAGCAGCTGTGGTGGAGATGGGCATAAGTAAGACTAGTTCTTTCCTTCAGGGCCTCATAACCTAGTGGGAGGCAGGGTATTTAAATATATAAATGCATGAAATAAATATACAGCATATTAAGACCCTCCTCCCCACCCCCCTAACTTCCCCTGGAGAAATGCAAAGCCAGGGATGGGGATGGGAATTGAGCCTCAGATAGAAACCCATGATGCTGTGGGCAGCTGGTGTATCTAAAAGACCTGACCAGACCAAGGCCTCCGCTCCGTGGCTGGATAGGTGAGGTTGGCCATGCCAAAACAAATCCTCTTTCTGTGGCTGTTTTTGTTTCTAAAATAGTCTGAAGTGGGGCTAGAACTGTGATTTAAAAAGGCTACTTGCTGACTTCGAGGGATTGGAAGTTGGGGGAAGCCAAATTGTGGCAACTCTGCTTGCTTTTTCAACCAGAAGAGCAACTTGTTTCTCTGTTTATATCAAGTCCTCATGTAAGGGTGGTTTTTTTTTGTTTTGTTTTGTTGTTTTTCGGTAAGATTTCCCAGCTGAAGCGAAAAACAAAATCTCTGAACTAGATGATTAAAGGTTTGTTCCAGCTCTGTGATTCTACAGTCTCTACTTTTTCATGGACTTTCTGGGAGGATTCATTAATAGAAAGAAATACCTTGAATTTTTCAAGAGGTTGTTATGGAACTACCAGGTAAAAATGATAACTATTTCAAATTATCAGTCATTGAAGAAAGAAATTCAAGAAGATATAAATAAATGGAAACATATATCATGCATATGGATAGGAAATATTAACGTTGTTAAAATATCCATACTACACAAAGCAATCTATAGCTTCAATGCAATCTCTATCAAATTATGAATGAAATTTTTCACAGAACTAGAACAAATAATTCAAAAATGTATATGAAATCATAAAAGACTTCAAATAGCCAAGGCAATCTTGAGAGAGAATGAAGTTGGAGGCATCATGCTACATGATACCAAATTATACTACAAGGCTATAGTAATCAAAACAGCATTGTACTGGCATAAAAAAAGACATATAGATCAATGTAATAGAATAGAGAGCCCAGAAATAAATCCATAGGTCATTTAATCTATGACAAGGGAGGCAAGAATACACAATGGGGTAATGATGCTCTGTTCAATAAATGGTGTTGGGGAAACTAGACAGGTACATGCAAAAAACTGAAACTGGGCCACCTTCTTACACCATATACAAGAAGAAACTACAGATGAATTAGACTTAAATGTAAGACCTAAAACCATAAAACTCCTAAAAAACATAGGCAATAAACTCTTTAACATTGCTCTTAGTAATATATATTTTTTTCTGATAAAGGTCCTTGGGCAAAGGAAACAAAAGAAAAAAATAAACAAATGGACTTAAACTAAAAAGTTTTACACAGTAACGAAAACCATCATACACTGCATGGGAGAAGCTATTTGCCACTGATACATCTGATAAGAGGTTACTACCCAAAATTTATAGAGAACTTATACAACTCAACAATAAAACAAAACAAAACAACCCCCCACCCCCAAAAAAATCCATCAAAAAATGGTCAAAGACCTGAATAGACATTTCTCCAAAGAGGACATTCGATGGCCAAAAGGCATATGATAGATGCTCAATGTCACTAATCATTAGAGAAATGGAAATTAAAACCAAAATGAGATATCACCTCATACCTATCAGAATGGCTATCATGAATAAATTAAAAACAAAAGTTGGTGAGGATGTAGAGAAAAGGGAAGTTCTTTGCAGTTGGTGGGTTGCAAATTGGTATAGTCTCCGAATTATGAAAAACAGTTTAGGTTCCTAAAAAAATTAAAAATAGAACTACCTTATGACCCAACAATTCTACTTCTAGATATTTATCCAAAACCCCCCAAACACTAATTCAAAAAGATATATACATCCCTATGTTCATGGCAGTGCTACATACAATAGCCAATATATAGAAACAACCTAAGTGCACATCAATAGATGATTGGATAAAGAAGTTGTACATATATACAGTGGAATTACTCAGCCATAAAAAATGAAATCTTACCATTTGCAATGACATGGATAGAACTAGAAGGAATTATGCTGAGTGAAATAAATCAGAGAAAGACAAATATCACATATGTGGAATCTAAGGAACAAAATACAAATGAACAAAATAAAAATGGACTCATAGATACAGAGAAAAAACGTGATTACCAATTGGAAGAGGGTTAGGGAGTTGAGTGAAGGGATTAAGAAGTACAAATTGGTCATTACAAAATAGTCACAGGGATGTAAAGTACAGCATTGGGAATATAGTTAATAATATAATAACTATAGTGCCAGGTAAGTACTATATTAATTGGAAAGATAGCTTCATAAATTACATAAAATCTAAATACTATGCTGTACATCTGAAACTAATAGAAAAGAATATTGAATGTCAACTCTAATTGAAAAATAAAAATTAAAAAAAGATAAATATTTCTATTAAACTCAGCTTCTACTTATTCTCAATACAAGATAGAAAAATAGTGGATTCCTGAATTTTTCTTAGGAGGCATATAATTACCTTTTATACTTACCTAATTTCAGAACAGAAAACAATTTTTCTATGGCAGAATTGAAATATTGATCCTTTTAAACTCAGACCAAAATTTCAAATAGTTCTGAATCTTAACTGAAAGAAGAAAGTTTTCATTATTATTTATCTTTAAACTAAATTCTACTTTCAGTTAGTCTTCTATTTATGAACATATAGTGGCTGAAATTATTTTTCTCCTTAATCCATAGACATATATCTTGCAAGCTTAAAAAAAGGAAACAAGGAGGAAAAAAATTTTTTCCAAACAGAAATGAAGAGACTAGTACTCAAGTAAATAACCAATGGGAAACCAATAACCAGTTTGGACTGGAAAGCTATTTTGTTTCATTTTCATAGCAATTTACAAACTCAGCTGTAATTAAAAGCCCGCCCATGGTCACTGTGGCTTCTTTTAAAAATAATTTAACTTCGGGTGGTGAACACAAAATGCAATGTACATATGATGTATTATTAAATTATACACTTACAATCTATATAATTTTATTAATCAACATTACCCCAATAAATTTAGTAAAAAAGAATTTTAATAGTTTTATTATAAGCTGAATGTAATAAGCTCAGCTATGACAATTATGTAAGAATTACTGGGAATACTTAAAGCATGCTAACTGAGCTTCAGTCAGAGTCCCTTTGAAGTGAACCTCATGGAGATTTAAAATATTGGGTGATCTGCTGAATAAAAAGGCAATTCACTACACCATAGCTCAACTATGAAGTCACCCATTTACAATATAAGGAGGTAATCAAGATGATTAAAAGCAACAAATATAGCTGAAAGGAAAGAAAAAAGAAAAAAAGACAAAGATTGAAATTTCTAATTGCAGAAGATGTGAATGGTCTGTCTCTGGGAACTTTGTAAACTTGGAGAGTTTCAAAATCAATTAAGTCTTTGATTTATGAAAATAATAATCACAAGGGGAGGGGGCAAGGAAAACAGCACACCAGCCAGAACAGACTATTTCTGAAATATCAGTTACATTTAGATGCAAAGTTTGCAAGTTCTCTTTGTTGGGAGAGTGTCATTTCTGAAGACATTTAGCTGTCTTTATGAAAGAAAAGTGAGTTATAACAAGTCTTAGACTTTAGATGAGAAGAAGAGCCAATGAAAACAGAAAATTCTCTACTTTCTACTATAGCAAGATACCCAAGAGCCTGTAGAAACAGATGCCACACTGAACTGTATCATCCTTGCTCAAATGAGCTATTAACCCCTCACCCCATCCCAAAGCTATCTATGAACTTATAGCTAAACTTCTGAGAGCTTGATTTGCTCTCTGTGCTGTCCACCACAGAACATGTTCAGCTTTCTGAAGCCTTGTCTGATACTAAATAGCCCGAGGACCATGATGCTGCTTGAGAGACACCCACGGTCACATTTGCTCCAGCCAGATCTGTTGGCATGCCCGTGCCATCCTGGAGAACAGGAGCATATGGAAGGTTTGGGCTCCTTGCCATCTGCCAAGAGTGGGCAGGACTGTGCACGCGATCTCCGTTGGTACTGATGCTTGGGAGATAACGATTTCCACAGTGAAGGGTCTGCTGGCTTCAGATAAAAACAGTTTTCAAATGGGGACTATGAAAAGCTATATGACAGAAACAACTTTGTTCCACTCCTTTCAGATCTACCCAAATCGCTCATGGGTTAACCTATGACTTTGAGGGGAGGAAATCCATACTCACTGCTTAGTCTTTATGGAGCTTGAGTATTTATTTGTATTCTATATAAGTATTATCATTATTATAATTAATAACATTTATATACCTACTGCCCAATAACTCTTTCCTTTAGCTTCTAAGAACTTGCAAAGTTCTCAACAATGAAATTTGGATCCAGGTACCACTCTTTCATTTCTACTTGTGTTCCTAAACAGTAAGGTATGAAAATGGCAGTAGGAATTATTTTTATTAGGAAAAACAAAATTCTGACTTTTCTAGCATCTCTCCCCTCCTTATTACCCTGAAAACCTTACCCTTTCTTCTAACTTGGGCCAACATAAATGACCAATGAAACAATATAAAACATACAGTTGACATTTGACCACCCTATGTAAAGAGGTGGTAGTGGATGGCCATACAAGGTTGCATGATGGTTTCTGTTTGAAGCTTCTCCAAACTAATTACTATCTACTTTGAAATTGCCAAGTTATTCCTCAAAAGTGCTGCCAAGAGTTTGATTATTTATTGAGCAGGATACCCTGAAAGATTAAACTTACTTCAGATGCCTCTGTTTAAGTTCTTTCTATATTATAGCTCATGAAATCCTGTTAAGAATTCTACAACATAGGTACTATTAATTTTCCCCTTTTACATATGAAGAAGGTATAAGACAAAGGAAGTAACTTACCCCAATAATACAGATGGTTAAGTAGTGGGGCCAAGGATGCCAGTAAAGGAAGGCTAGCACTGGAGTCTGGGCTTGTGACTGTTAGGCTTTACTGTCTCCCACCTAATCTAGGAGCCAATGCTTGTGGCAGGGCATGGGAAACTAGCTGGTCACTGTAATAGGGAGTGTGGATGGAGGAAAGGGTAAAAAGGGTAGGAAGAAAGAGCACAGAGGATACATCAGGATATTCCCTGTTTTATATGAGCTATAGCAAATTTCCCAGGGACCAACTATAGCATGGGTAAGAGAGAGCGGGGATTTGCATTAGGGCTGAAGGACCTGTAGACGGGCCAGCAGCATCCTGCCCTTGTGCCAATGGACGAGAATGGGAAGGCACTAGAGGTCAGTCTAAGAGTAATGGCTACAGTCCAAGGAGCCAATATCTCCATTTCTCAGTCAGCGTTGTTGCTTTTATGTTTTCATTTCTGGAAGAATCACCTAAATATATTTTATATTATGTTATAGAGTAACAAGCTATACTAGTGTTTATAAATGTGAAAGTTTGTCAAGTCATTAGATATAAACCTGGCCAATATCAAGCATCTGTCCCATTCAACTATCATTTGCTCCTGAACAAATTGCAGCATAAGTACGAGGAAACTTTGGCATTGACAGCTGTTGAGCATATTTTGGGCAATTCTTAATCGGCAATATGTATGTAAAGATATGTAGTAAATACTCTGGTAGAGCAATAAGAATTATATTAAACTTACTTACATTGCGAAAATTGTATTTATAGGAGGAAAGTAAAAACGTCAGATAAAAATCTCAGCATAAGCAAATAACACATTTTCTCTCACAGATTGAGGATATGAAATGGTGGTGGTAAGGACTATGGAAGGAGGTAAAGTACACCACATTCAAGAAGCTTGCTTTCTCTGCTACCCTCTTTAAACACTATTAAAAAGAAAGGAAACAATTTTGCAGGTCTCCTCATGCCTGACAATAAACTAGAGGGTCTGGTAGAGGAGAAAGCACTAGGATATTAGCATTCTGAGGAAGGAAGATGCCGCTTGCACATTTGCATTCTTTTGCTCCATCGCAATCATCTCTATTCAAGCTGAGCTCTGAAACACACCATACCTGTTATTACCTGGTTCATGGACTAGCTGCTTTGTTGTTTTTAAGATCGTGTCTGTTGCTATGAAAACGAAGCACTTTCGAATAAGATTTGAAATACATAAGTAGAAATCAACACAGAATAACTCTAGTTTTGAACAAACATGTGCCAAATTAGTCATTTCATCTCTCTGAGACTCAGTTTCTTTGAAATAAAGATGCTCTGCTAGATGCTTTCCAGGTTCTCTTTAACCTACAGTTGGGTGGGAAGAGACTAACCACCAACTACCAACCAACTAAACATAGGCATTAAAGGTCATAAGTGATAAAATGCCAGTCAGTGGACTGTATCAGAACTTTCAATTCAGGAACTAGAAGTGCACCCTGGTAAGGCCATTAAAAAGTTTCTGGAGACTTTCTCCACAAGTTATCTCTGCTTAAAGAATGATTTCTACCTGTGTTACAGTTTGCTCCAAAGACTGGCATTCTGAGCAGAGACTACCTTTCCGTGTGTGTGTGTGTAAACAAGAGCAGTAAGAAAAAGTAGAAGGGGAGCCAGGAAGTTGTTATTGCAATAAAAGTATTAGTGATGAGGTCTTGAACTAGAGCAGCTGGTGGTGAAAGACTAGGAAGGAAGGGGCAGATGGCAGAAATATTGTGAAGCAGAGCTGAAGAGGAAGGCAAAGATCAGGAAAGAAGTCATGAGCACTAGCGATGGATATCGGGACACGTAAGCAGTACAGCCAACCAGTTTAGGCACTGTACAGACAGAGTTTACAAGAGTTAGGCATAGTCTAGATTTGCAAAAGGATGGACAAAAAGGGTTGGGTAATTTTGTGACCTACTCAGCCCAATGAGAGTTTTGTCAAAATAGCATTCATGGCATATCAAAGATCCCTGAACTAGATAAAGTTTCGATCCATGAAAAAGTTGGTGAAGGCCTTGACCTTTCTCTGAACTCAGTTTGTAGGCATCCTGAATAACTTTACTCTTCCTGGTAGGCACTTGGGAAAAACCTGAAATTCACACATCTAACATCCTAGCTTTGTCTGAAATTTCCTCTTGGCAAATCTGTATCCCTTCCTTGGCAGTTAAGGAAACTTGATACTATCAATTGGTGTTACCAAGTTTTAATGTGCAGGGGTGGCTAGCTACAGAAGCACAAGACATCAGGGCAGATCATAGAGATTCCTAGTGAGTTTCATTGATAGATAAACCTGGAAATTAAATTGAGGCTAGATTGTAAATGACTTTAAAATTTGAATTTACTGGATTGGTAAGGGGGAGGTGGTGGCTACTGATGGTTTTTGCACAATGGGTACCATAGTCAGAGTATTTACTTTAGTGAGCTAATGTGTCAGCAGTGAAAAAATGGATCCCTCAAAGTAGGACTCTTGAGAGTCATCAAATAGGAACCTACCGAACTATATTAGATATAAGGTTGTATCTAATACATATGATTGTAATATGATATGCCAGGCACTGTGCTAAATAAAGGGCTTATCCTGTATTATCTCACTTAATCCTTACAGCAAGGCTAAGATATCACTTCCATTTTAAGAAAGAGTACATAGAGGCTCAGAACATTTAGGGCACTTGCCCAAAGCCACACAGCTACTAAGTGACAAAGCCACTTCGAACAGAGATCTATCTGACTTCAAACCTGTGTTCTAAACCAGTAAACTAAGAAAATGATATTGGAAAGGAAGAGGTAGTGCAAGAAGGACTGTGGTAAAAAGTCATCTCACAGATGGATTTTCTGTACATGTTATAGGCCAGAGAAGAAATCTTCCTTTTTACATCAATCACGATGAATGGAAGAAAGATTTCAAAAATGCTTTGAGGTAGAATGGACTAGATATGCCATGTGAGTTGCTCTCACCATTTTTCTGATGCATTCTAAGCCAGGCTATCATTAAGTTCACTGAAATTGTAGTGGATGTTTTAATTTTTCTACCCTCCCTCTCCTGCCACTTGGCATGTACAGTTTATGCCCCATTTCTTTTCCAGAGTGTAGTTAGTGCTGCCTATTGCTACATTTCTTGCCCTTCAATTTTCCCATGATGGCTATGAGGGAATTATTTTTCATGTTGTATTTTATTGGGCTCTTGGTTAGAGTACAGCTATCTCTCCCATTCCATTTCATCCCACCCAAGGATACATGTCAAGGTATCCATGAGGTAATGTCTACTGATATGAAGAGTCTTATTGACCAGGGAACAATCAATAGTCACATCTTGTTCTAAGGAAGAGATCACTTGTTAATTGCTTCCCAGTTTTAATAGTTTCACTAAGCGTTGAGTGGTACATTCTGATTCATACAGCAATTTTCTGTGTTTTTTCTGTATTCCTCTGGCAAAAGTGAAACTCTCAGTGCTGATAACTGTTAGGAAGAATTATTAATTTTTGTCTTTTCCACAACAGCCCTAACCATCAAAAATCCAAATTGTATGTTTACAAAACTGTAGTGCTACTACATTTATGATCACTACATGGCAAAAGGGATTATTTAATTTTCCAATATATTGATGTAAATTGGGATGATTCTATAGCTCAACAGAAAGAAATTCTGTGCAATGGAAACATTCTTATATGAACCACAAATGTAAAGAAAGAAAATTAATCTAGGAACTTTAATACTTGGTTTCTTGTTCTAGCTTTGTCATTTCCTTCCTAGGTAATATTGGGAAAGATAATTCAATATTCCGAGCCACAGTTTCCCCATTATAAAATGAGAAGACTACTTCAAAGTATTGTAAGAACTTAACTGAGAAAAAAAATGAATGGATATATGTATGCATGTGTGTAAACATTGTTTCTCTGTACGGGATGGTAAAACCACCACAGGAGAAACTTAAATAGTGCCTGTAATTTCTATACTGGTAAAAAAAAAAAGCACGATGTGGTGAAAAAAAAAAAAACAACCAATGTTTAGAGTCAGAAGATCTAAGTTTGAAGTCTGGCTTTATCAATTTCTATACATATGAAATTGAGAATGTTGTGAAACATGATGATTTCTTGAAAAAAGGACAAGGTTAGATGGAGAGGATAGCAGAGATAATCAAATAAATATTAGTCAAACAACGTTGTAAACTGTAAAATAATATGTAAATGCCAGAATAAACAGAAAAACTCATGTAGGCCTTTCTAAAGAGTTATAAAAGAACTGCCTCTTTACCTAGTTTCTGAGCCCTGCTATGGAAATAAGCGTGTTCCACTTCTCTGTCCAGCATCAGAGCAGTTAATCTGCAATTAGTAATTGCAGTTAACTAATAAAAACTGCTTTGGACTTGATGAATGCTTGTGGGGTCCTAGGGAGGAGATGTCCAGCATACAGTTGGACATGAGGTTCTGGAATTCAGATCCCTGGTCTACTGAGAGATCTAGAAAAACATCTCATTCTTGTTTTTTGTTTTGTTTTTGTTTGCTTCTTTTGCCTGCCTTTCGGTTACACTTTATGATGATATCTAAAATCTGTTCTTAAGTCATAAATGGAAGTTGTAAATACATTATCCCTGAGTAAAATGTTCCAGCAGCATTATTTTACACAAGCCGATTTTTTTGTTGCATTTATATTTAATAATAGATTTATGAAATTATTTTTTAAAAATTGTAAGATCCCAAAGAACACATCATCTGCAAAGTTAAAAATTTTATTTGCAATGACTCCACCATCACCCCTAATAATAGTGCTCCCATTTATTTTTTATTTAAGCACGAAGGCTGACCACTGATTTTGAACCCTGAGCAGCCTCTTTCAGGCTCAGCCTTAGGATGCTCTGGCTCCTCCTGTGACAGACATGGCTTATCCTGCACTGTCATAAAATTGTGAATCTTAACCTGCTCTTTTTAGGCAAAGTGTAAGGTAAAAACAATATCATGAAAATAACCTCCTTTGGTTTAAGAAGTTTAGCTAGAAAATCATATAGGCCAATAGGGCTAATACATTTAAAGACTTTCATACCCTAGGACATACAGACCTAAGTAAAACATAATTTGTTTTCAAAGCTATAGGTACAAAAAAGAGAAAACAGATAAAGCTCAAGATGTTCCCATTCATTAGATGGGTGGGAACCAAGTAGCTCTGAATACTGTATTTTACTATCTTTTTGTTTTTTGTTTATGTGTGTGTGTGTATGTATGTATATATATATATTATTATGGCAACATTGGTTAATGAAACTCAGTAAGTTTCAGGCATACAATTCAACAGTAAGGCATATATATATATATAGTGTAAAAATATTTTGGTTACTATATTTCGGTATAACTGTCTTTTAATTTTGTAATCCTATACATGATGTAGGATTCATTATTATATAGGATTCATTATTATATATAATAATATCATTATTATTATTATTTAACTTTTCAATTATAGCTGGAATACAATGTTATATTAGTTTCATGTGTACGACAGTGATTAGAAATTTATACAACTTATGAAGTGATCGCCCCAATAAGTCTAGTTAATACCCATCTGACACTATACATATTACAATAATATGGACAATATTCCCTATGCAGTACTTTATTTTCCTATGACTCTTTTATAACTGTCAATTTGTACTTTTTAATATCTTCACTTTTTCACCCATACACCAATCACCCTCTTCCTGTTGACCATCTATTTGTTCTCTGTATCTGAGTTTTGACTATCTTCAGGCTAAAGACCAAAAAGAAAAACAAAACAAAACAAATGAGACCAAAACTAAAAAAAAAAAAAAAACCAACTCATCTAAACAAACACTGAGTTTCAGTAAGTAGGTTTTATTTTTCTGCAGAGGTATAAAACAACGATTTCAGAAAGATACTTTCCGTTTATTTGAGGACTGATCAAATAAGCTTATTATGGCTAAAGGAGGGTACATTTCCCATGTTAGTGAGGGACACACTAACTGTGCTGGGGCCCGAGATGGTAGGTAGCAGTATACACAGGGTTTCTCAGTCTCAGCACTACTGACCTCAGTCTCAGCACTACTGACACTGCGGGTCAGATGATCCTTTGTTGTGGGGGGCTGTCCTGTGCTTTGTAGGCTATTTAACAGTACCTCTAGCTTCTACTCATACCATCTGAATAATACTCCCTACTCCCTGCCCCAGATCTGACAATCAAAATGTTTCCAGACATTGTGAAATGTCCCTTGAGGGCAAAAATCTCCCCAGTGGAGAACTGCTGGTCTAAGCTGACAGTTTTGAATACATTTAGGTAGATAGAGATGTGTGTATACGTATGTGTATATGTATATGTGCGTGCACACACACATTCTTAGTTTTATTGAGAGGACTTGGAAACAATGACACTGGTAGCAATGAACACATCTAGCACCAAGGTCTTCAATTCCAACTTCCATTCTTGACAAAAAGAAACCAAGTTTCCTTAGAGGAATGGCTTCTGTATCATATTCAGCACTGGGGCTCAGAAAATATAAGATGATCCTGGAACATCTTGCTACACCAGAAAGTAAGGAAAAGCTCCAAAGTGATGGGACATATTAAAATGGCATAGGAGCTTGCTAATGGTGCTCCCCCTGACCAAATCTGGGGCAACAGGTTCAAAAAAATTGAGCAGCAAAACAAATAATTGAATTAAATAAGAATACACAGTTCACACAAAAAAATACTAGAGAAATGTCTTTCTTACAGTAGAATGTGAACTGATAAATGTAAAAGTGATGATGATTTCATCATTAGACGATCACATAGGCTAGTAACAATTGATTCAGGCAAAAATAATCAATGGATGTCAACAATTATGTGGCAAAAGTAGATGAAAAATTTTTACATCTTAAAAATTTGTGGAAACCACTGGCTTGATTGAGGAACATATGATTGAATTTTTGCATATAAATGCTTTTATTGAAAGATTGAAAGAAGTCTAAATTATGGTATATTCAGATTCAAATGAGCATGTACAATTATACTTAATTCAACATCAATGCCAGGCAAAATAAATATTTTTTTAAATGAATGAATGCTGTATCCCATTGAAGTATGATAATGGCTAGCACATCAATATAAAAATCATAAATTTGCCATTGTGACGTTTGAGGAAAGCAGCCAGTTGCAATTTTCTTAGCCTAAATTTTTTGTCACATCAGCAGGAAAGGTTTTAGGCCCTTCAAACATGCCTATGATTTAGAGTCCTGATGCTGAAAAACCCCATTTCTACTTATGTGATAAGAAAGACAATTTGAAATACTCATTTTTGTGTGTAGTCTTTTTAATATGAAGTCCAATAAACTAAAGTGATGGGGGATGCCACATGTGAGTCCTGGTTTGTTAAGGAATGCAAATTATAAAATGTATATTATACATTACATCATTAAGCAGTATGAATATGGTTCTAAGTAGTATGAATATGGTGTCAAAAGTATAATGTAAGAATCAATTACATTGTAAATTTGTACATCAAGAAAAAAAGATTTCTCCCTATATGAAAGTTTTCAACAAAATTAGGATAATCCGACTTGCAAACCAGTCACATAAAGCATAAAAACCGTGAAGATTTACCTACTTAGGGATTTTCCCCTTCTACACGGCCTCCCCCACTGGTGTCTGTTCCTCTACACTATGTAATTTAGCAGCTCATGTTCCTTGGTGTGAACTTTTCAGCCTTACCTCCCACCTCCCCATCCACATCACAATTTATCTTCTCTGCTTCTTCATGGATCTGTCTACACTGTCGTCTATTGTATTGTATCCAGCATATGGTGCTCAAAGATATTTGTTTGAACTAATCTGACTATCAGGACACACTTGTAGTTTTTCATTTTTAAGGAGTTAGGTATTGGGTTTTGGGAAAGAGACCTTTTTTCACAATCCCTTAGCAGTTAGTTGTTTCCATATTGATGTACCTAGGCATTTCTTCTTGGAGGGACATTTGAACATAGAGACAAATTTCTCACATTAGTCATCATGCTAAAATTCACTATACTCTTAAAAATATTCCTAAGGAAGCAGAAAAAGGGGTTGGGGGTTGGACTAAGTGCTCTAACTGATTGATTATTTTCAGCAAACACAGAGGAGAGAGATACTACTAATGACGTAGTAACAGTGATGAAGAGAATGGTTGGCTTATATAGAGACCTTACTGTGTACCAGTCATGTTCCAAGTACTGCAGGTACATTAGCTCAATTAACTTTGATAACAATACTATGGGATAATTACAATTATCCCTCTATTTTCCAATGAAGAAACTGAACTATAGAGAGGTTAAGTAACTTGTTCAAAGTAAAAAAAGGTGATCAAGTCATGGGAACCTGGGCTAAATGTAGACATCTGGCTCCAGAGTATGGGCCCCTCATCATTCTGCTGAACTTACACCTTGCAACTGATTTCCATGCAGAATTTTCTTTTCGCTTGACCCTTTGGATGATTGTCATTTTAGATAGATACATTTAAGAGTAAACTAAGGTTGCTTACCTAATCTAATCACACTCTCACCAAGACCTTGAAGTCTGAGATTATCAAGGCACAACACATTATTTCCAGTGATTTGTAAATGAATTTGAAATGAATAAATCCACAAAAGCAAATCCCACAGTCCTGATCATTCCAGCAAAGACTTTGGGTCCCTGCCTTTGTGACAGAGAGAGGCACTCCCATGGGGCTGTGGTTCACAGTAAAGCTGAAACTACATTTGTGGTTTTCTGCTAAGTGCAAACACTAAGGCAATGTGGAAAAGAGCCTCATAAGCATCTCTCATCCATTATAATGTTCGGAGACAGTGAGGGACACCACGCATGTCACTGAAAGGCCATCTTTCAGAACTGCTCAGTTTCCTAGGTGCATGTTGAGAAAGCCCTTCATAGATTTCTCCCTCAGGACAAATGATCCACATAAATGTTTTATATCCCTATGATATGTGTATTTTAGCAGTAGAAACAGGAGTATGGAGCAACTTTTTCTCTCTGCTGAACTTTAAATCCTGTGCTGTGCATTTTGTTGTCTACCCATAACAAAACTGTCTTTTGACTTTATCAAAGGTTTTTGAAAAGTGGAGGTGTTCAGCTGTCAGTAAGAAAGGCTCAGGGAAGGCCTGGGGGTGGGTGGGTGGGTGGGGAGACATTGCTTTAAAATTACAGAAGGCACAAACTAGAGAGCCCAAGGTAACAGGGTACAGAAAAATGGGAAAAGACACAAATCATGGCAGCTTTAATGAGCTGGAATACTTTCCATAGGCTGAGTAGTAAACAGATTTCTCCTCAGAAAGGTGGGAAGGAGTTTTAGAGTAATACACTGAATGGGGCAGGGCGCAGTATTATCTGAAGTCAGCTAAAATACTGGGTTCTTAAGAAGTCTTAGGCATACTGGGAGGTTAGCAGAGGTGTCTTGAACTGATAAAAATTCACATCTATCAAGGATCAAATATGTGCAGATAAGGACTAGCGATCATGACAAACAAATCAAGGGAGATGGGCAGAGATCCTCTTAGCTCCACGACTCCAGTCTGCTGGCCTAGGCTCCTCCTCCACAAGGCAGGGAACTTTCCATAGAGCAAATCTTATCCAAAACTCTGAGACAAGTTCGGAGACCCCAGCACAGTTTACAAGGCCCCCTGCTTCTGACTCCAGTTGACCTCTTCCCCTTCTCCTTGCCAGCTCCAGCTCCTTCCCCACCTAACTGCAGCATCCAAGCCAAACCAAACTTGTCCCTTGCTGTGCTTACTGAATTCTCCACATATGTTGTTTCCTCTGCTAGCAACACTGCTTCCTCCCTTTTCCTTAGCAGCCACCCTTGACTTAAATTTGTAATCATCACTTCTTCCAGAAGCTTTCCTTTTTCTGGCCTCTGATGTTCTGGGTTAGTGGCATTTCAATATCTCTCAGTGCTTGAATATAATATGGCTATAATGACCCACCACTCCCTAATAAAACCAAGGAAGACTAACACTAATAAGGTTATAAAACAAATACTGGGCCAATAGTTAACAGCTAACATGTATATTTTTATTTCCAGCATCAGCAGAGTCTGGCATATGTAAGCACTCTATAAATATTAGCAAGATAAAAGAAAAATCCCAATTCAGGCATGCATTAAAGTCTGCAACTATATTTTGAAATCTTAAAAGTCAAAATTTATTCATTGTTTTTCTTAATATAGAAGCAATGTATATGCACTACAGAAAATTAAAAAATGCCATTAAGCAGAACAAAACCATAAAAATTTATGTTTACTGTGCATAGATAATCATCATTATCTTTTCTACACCTTTGTAAGTTTATTTTTTCCAATAACAGCTATTCTGACCATCTTAGCATGATGATAAAAGATGGTCAGCAATATCAATAGGTATGAATATTTTTACATTGCATATAATATTTTAGTCAAACCTCTATTGGAATATTAGATAATTGCTATTTTTTGTTTTTATAAACAGTGTAAGAAGCATTATTTAGATAAGTATTTGTGCACATTCCTATATTTTCTTAGAATGAATCCCCTACAAAATGCACCAAAGTTTATATTACATTTTTGATATTTGTAATCTTGTGAGGAACTGACAGATCATTCTATGGAAAGCTCGTGAGTGTCAAGTTGGCCCCTAAGACAACCCTGGCTATTACCTTAAACAAAAACCAAACAAAGCAAACTTGCCAAGTCAGTGTGTGGGGAAAAGGTGGTGTTTTGTTATTTTATTAGTTGATTTTAATGAGGGTAATATTTTATGTGCTTCATGGGCATATGAACCTTGTCTTGTAAAATGTCTGCCGTGAGCGCTTTCTTTTCTTATTTTTCTATTGACTTGTAGAAAGCTATTTTAATAGGAGCAATGACAGCTACAGCTTGTCACATAGTTACTGTGTGTGCCAAGGACGGTGCTGAGCCCATTGCTATGAAATACATAACAAATATTTTCCCAGGTAGTTTGCATTTTAAAATACTCCCTAATGAAATCATCTCTCCTATTTCTTGAGGCAGTTTTTGGAGCAGTCTGTTTAGAATTGCATTAGTCCCATTTTTAGCATTTAACAATCTTGAGTGGGGGACTGAGGTGCAGAGCCTGTGTAGGCTGTCCCTGAGTTTGTGCGGTATTGAGCCCGTCCTTCATTAGAAAGGCCCCAGCCTGAAAGGGTTACACGTGGTTACTACCTTGGACTCTCTGGCCGATGACTTTGGTAGTGGCCTCAAAATTAGGTCCCTGGCTCGGTGGGCATCCATCTGTGCTGTTCCTCCCCCCCCGCCCCCCCCCCCATGGACCTCAAAGGACAGAAATATAAAAATAAGTGTGACAAAGTGATAATGACACCACTTTTCAGTCACACTAAAACGTGGGGTAAGAACAGTCTAGAGAGCTCTTAGATGTTTATCCACGCATCTGTAAGAAACCACAGTAATTAGGATTGAAGAAAGCTAGCAACTACCCTTGAAATATTACGGGACAGACACTTCCCTCTTTTGGTCTGGAAACTATCTACCCTGTTGTCATGGTTATGTGAAAGCTGTCTAAGAGACCCTCTGGTAGCTTCTGAGTGGGCCTAATCCTGTCTCTATCATTTTCTCTCTTGCTCCTTTTTGCACTTAAGAATGCTCTACTGACAAAGCATGGCTCGTGTAGCAGACATTGTGCCAAGCTAAACTGGGTCAGTCCCAAGAACTGCTGCCTCCCTCCACCTGCTCATTCCACCAAGGCCTGTCTTAGTGGCAAATATGCTGTCACCTGTGTTCCCGTTCAGTCTCTCGCTGGCATTCTAACTGGTACTTATTGCTTCTTGCTTGAAGAGGTAAGACGCAAGATTTGGGTGTGGGAGGTGGGGTTGAAATAGGCAAAAGCATTCATTCCATTTCCTTTGGCTCTGGCCCATCAGGCTGACAGAACCAGGGGAAGGAGCACTTCACATAGTCCTGCCCTGTTCACGAGCGTTTCTGGACTGGGAACTAGCAGTTGGTTGCTTCTCTCTGGGTAGCAGGACTTCTTCAGGGACTGGAGGTGAGGGGCAGGGCTGGACAATGGCCAAATAATTTTCAATCTAGATAATGACTCAATAAATTGGGACATTTGTTAAAATCTAGATTCTTTGTTCCCTTTGACTCAACAGGACAGGGTGGGGCCTGGGAGTCTTTATGTAATTAGTTATTATGCTTTCAATAGACTGGCATTTTGAAAGCAAGGACTTGAGGAAGAATTGAAACATTCACTTGCCTGGTTGAAACAATCTAAAGGTGTATCACTTTCAAAATTCCTTCTTTCCACAAATCTGAACAGCAGTTTAGTGTTACTAAACTGGTGGCACAAGAATATTTTTCAAAATGCACGTAATTATGGCAATAATTAATCCTAGTTACAGAAGATGGCTTTTTGCAAGTACGAACTATAAATACAGCATCCAGGAAGGCATTTGGGAGGTTCACATTTTGCTTCCTTCATCAACGTTGGCCTGATTGTGACTCATCTCTTCCAGCAATGACAAGATTGGATTCATCTGCCATCGCTCCAGCCTTGCATGCCTGGAGCACAAAACCGGATCTCTGTGCTTTTCTTCTCATCCTGCCATCAGGTTGCTTCCTTACCTGCACGCTCCTGTAATGAGGGCTGCTGTGGCAGACACCAAACGCCCACGGACCACTCACAGAAGTAAAAGGTTGCATCAGTGTCTAGAAACTTGTCTTAAACAGCCTAATAAGGCTCCTTCCAACTCGCCCACATGGTTGAATCCAAAGAGACTGGCATGTTGCTGTCCGTTTGGGGAGGGCATTTAAAAGCCATGGGCAGATGGAGGTTTGTCGCAGCAGCTTGAGGTGGTAGGTAGTGAATGTACAGCCTAAACAAAGAATTCATGACATTTCACCTCCCACAGAGTGTGGGTCAAAAAGTCCTCTTGTGCATTTTTTCCCCTCTCTGGAGATCTTAAGCCAGTAACAACAACAAGAAGTGCCTCATAGGCATCTTCTGAAACTCAGTGGCAGATGAGAAACAACGCCCTCTTCAAGTCTGTGTCAGAATGAAACTGTGGAATCAACCTCTAAGAGGGAATGCTGTAGAAAACACCCTCAGGAAGAGCTCAGGCCTCTGCTCAACCAGAGAATAGCACCTTCTGGGATCCTGATGGTTCAAGGGGGTGTGGCTGATGATGAGGTCAAAGTATGGATGTGATAAGGCAGCAAGAGAAAGCCACAATTGGAGAGACTGGTGCATCTCTGTCCAGCATATCTCACAGATAAATAATGACTGGTAAATGAACAGAACTGATTAACAAAAACATGTTCAACATTAGCTTCCCTATCCCTAGACTCTCCTTTCATATCTATTGGCCACTTGATGCTAGCACTAAACTGGCCAGAAATAAAAACATTTAAATCAATTGCTGTACAGTCATTAGGGAAAAAAAATTAAGTTTCATAAACATCAGTGTGGAAGCCAGTTAGGGAAAGCTGGGTCCAACTAATCCCTAATCAGAGGAACATTTGAAAAGTACACTGGTGATGGAGTAGGGAACAGAGGTTAGGAGTTTAGCTTGCTGTCCAAGTAGGATCTACAACTTACAGATGAATGAATGGGAAAAACATTTGCCCATGGAGTTGGCATGGTTTCGAATAGTGGATGCTGGGTGAATGGCAGTGCACTTGGGAATTCATTCATTTAATGCAACTGATATTCTAGGATCAGGCCTTCTAATTTCAGAGGTTGTTACTCTTTCTCCGTACTACTCTGCCTCTTATTACTCTGTAGAGCACTCATTGAACTTGGAGCTGGGGTTAAATGAGACAAAACTACAGGTGATCCCGCATTCTGTAGCTTATAGTTTGATGAAAGGAAATGAATATGAATAAAATCATCACCAAATACATGCAGAAGGGTCACAATTTAAAGTCACAATTCAGGTGGCAGAAATGGAATGTTCTATTTTTTCATATCTGAACTCCGTTTGTTCTCAGGATCCCATTTCTGCTGAGGCGTGTTTTCATAGCCTTTTTGGTAGTTTTACAGTCATTTTAGAAAACAAGTTTGATTGAGCCAAAGTTTAAACTCCATGACAGGATCTCCACAATTCTCCGAATTATCCCTCCATCCTTTCTCTCTAAAGTTCTCATCTGGGAAGCAGAGAAGAGGACCTGACAGCCTGGCTAATGGGCAGAGGCAATATTGTTTTCTTTCTGAAAGCCTGGCTCTCTAGTCATTGGCCATGGTCTTAATCACAGACTGTTCACTTTTATATCTCAGTCCTATCTGGGAGAGGAACTAAGGACATGGTGTGAACGCTCCTTTGTCACCCCTTATTGGTTTGGACCTGATCTGTTGTGTAGACATAGTTTGAAGGACACATGGAGGGATTAGGCTGAAAGGACAGGGCTGGTGCAATGCCTTCCAGGGCCACAGTTGTACAGAAAAGCTGGCAGGCTCATCAATTTGATAGTCTCCTTAAAAGAAGATATCTTCTTGCATAGTCTTCCAAAACAAGTCTCTTACAGATACTCGTCTGAAAAGACAGGTTGCTGCGAGTCTTGGGTCACTTGGGGTCATTAGAAGCAGTCAAGTGGGCTCTAAACACCTAAGTTTTGGATAAGATCTTTGTGTCATCTCAGGCAGCTGTGTGGAAAGAACAGTCTCTCTCTGGGTATATCTGCTTGTAAGTGTTACTTTAATTTAGTGACTTGTGCCTAGGCACTAAAAATGGAATTTTTTTTTTAAGTAACAAAGTACAGGCTTTCTATTGCAGTTCTTCATTTTAATGAGCAACCATACCCGTGACACTGTAAAGTAGATTCAACTGTGTAATTTCCTAAAAAATTCTGGCCCTGAGCAGAATGCTTTCAAAGCTTTTTTTCAATAGAGAGGCTAGGGGCTCCCTGGAAAGAGGAGACCCTCCAGAGAAGAATTACAAAGATGAGAGAACTATTCAGCTCACTATCATCGACTCATTCAGTCCTCATTCGAAAAATGTTTAAATATCTAGGGGCATCTACTACATGTTGGTTTAGATGATCAATCTATTAATAAGATAGAATGTTGGCCTTATATAGAAGTGTTTAAGTCTCTTACACAGACAGAGTAAGATATATTTCAGAATTAAAATAACACCAGACAGTAGTAACAAAGAATCCCTCATGAATTATAATTCATTGCAAAACAAAGAGTCAGGGGAGAGAAAGGACAGATTGATGGAGGTATAGCCAGGACCGGTCCTACAGGGCGCTTAAAGAGGGGATAAAATGTGAATAGCCAGGACAGGCCCTTAAAGAGGGGATAAAATGTGAATAGACAGCAAAGAGAAAATGTGTCCATGGCAGTGATCAGATCAGCCTGGCCAGAGTGAGGGAGTCTTTTAAAATGAAGCAAGAGGTATATAATGAGGAAATCGAAAGCAGTTTTGAATTCAAATCCCTATTTCATTCTTGACAGTCGTGTACCTTACTCAAGGCACTTCATCTCATGGCGCTCAAGATTTTTAGTATTTAAAAATGGAACAAATAAAAGTACTGCAATGATTCTAAGAAAAAATACATGCTTTGCCTGGCATGGATGGGCCCTCAGTAGACACTATTTCCCTTTTCTCTTGTATATAGTGCTTTTTAAAAACAAAACGCCTACAGGTTTATCTCATTTGATCCCACGACAACCTTGTGAGGTGAATAAAGCAGGTATAAATGTTCTCATTTTATTGGTCCTATGAGATTTCTACTCTAAGCACCCTCCTTAAAGAAATAGAAATGCAACAGTCTCCTTGGAGTCGTCCTGGGATTGTCCTCTGTGGGTTGAGCCATCATAAGTCCTCCCTGTTATGAGGGTATAGCGTGAACCCCTCAGAGACTCCTCTAACCATTCTCCTTTGCACATTTAACCATGTGCACACCTCTAACCATTCTCCCTTTGCGCATCAAACTCCACACAGACTTTGGACCATGTTTAAGCTATGGTCTCATTCTGACATGAATTTGCTGAAAGCCTTCTGTTCCCTTCACAATCAAGCCTTCACGACAATCAAGGCCTGCATGAGCTGGCCTATGCTCCCTCAGCTCCATTCCTGTTCTCTCTTGTTGTATAGTTTCTCCTCAGCGACATGCAAATTCTAGTATTTTCCACAGATCATGTCATTTCTGGCTGGGGTTGAGCCCTTTCCTTTACCGCTTTTACCTTTTTCACTTGTGCAATTCTTCCTAATAGGTCTATTTGAAAAGGAAGAGTTTGTTCATTGCTCCCTCCTCCAAGGGCCTTCACAATTTTACAACTCTATATCAAATCATCTGTGTACATTTCTGACTCTATAAATTGTAAATGCCTTGAAAAGTCCCTGTTCTCTGTCTGATCACGCTTGCAGAATTTACAGCCTAGAGTAGGAGTTTAAATGTGATGTTAAAGAATAAATAAGTGAGTGAATGAATGAATGAAATGCTCCTGAATAGCATTCTAGAAAGGTTTCAGCATCCAATGTCTTCAAAATTATTCACAATTTAGAGACATGTGTGGTAATTGTCAGCTTATCTAAGAACAAAGAACAGGAATGATGACCCACCACTGAGAAATTCTAATCTACATTCTGAAAGGCAACAAAACTGGATAGAGAGAGATGTACTCATTTTGTGTGGGCGTTTGAAGTCAGTCAGCTCTGACACATAAGCTACCTGCCTCAGCTCTTAAAATTAGTTTGCAGAGAACTCAAAAGGAGCACAAGGAGAAGCTTATGATGCAAAGAGAGAATGAGATTTGGAGAGACCAGCTTCTGAAATCATGTGTGTAGGAAGAGAAACAAATGTTTGACTGCATTTAATATGCTTTTAAGTTACTATCATGTATTTATTGCAATTCCTGCTTATACAATAGGACATCTTACACATCTAGAATTTAGCCACCTAGCACTTTCACCTAACTCAAATGTATACTAAGTCAGAAGTAACCAAAATGGGATATCACAAAATCCACACATTAAAGTTTATGCCCTTACTCATTGGAGTTTCCTTCAAACACTTACTCAGAGCTAGTTTATCTTTATTTTATATGCCACTTCTAGAAATGGGATAGGCATGTATTACAGTGGTTAAAGGTGAAGGCTTTAGAAACAGACTGCATTCATTCTGATCTGGTTCTGACATTTATTAGCTGAATCACTGTGAAACAAGCCATTTATACTCTCTGTGCCTCAGTTTCTTGAACTATACAGTGGAAAATAATAACAGATCATGACTGATAGTTGTGAATATCAAAAGGCTGAGCAGGCATTGACTATATTTATAAAGTGTGGTTATCTAGTTTCTAAGTTTGGAGTGGAGCAGAAGCAGCAAGATGGCGTTGCTAAGGCAGATGTGCTGAGAGCTGAGCCACCTGAGCTCTTGGCAGCAATGGAGGCATCAGAAAACAAGCACACATGTAAAAAGGTCAATAGTTTGGGGCTAGTGGTCTAAAAACTGGAAAAATTTAAAAATTCCATGTCCTTTGGATCTTTCAGTTCTGATCAGTGAGCTGGATTGAACATTTAAGATGAACATACAATATCAGATAGGATAGGTGGTTTGAAGAAAAATAAAGCAGGGCATGGGGAGAGAAAGTGAGGATGTCAGAGAAAGCCTCTCTGAGGAGCTTGGATGAGAACTGAATAATGGAAGCGACCCATGTGAAAACCTGGGGAAGAACATTCTAGATGCAAAGAAGTAGATGCCAGGCAGGAGCCTTTGGTGCTTGGTGGTCAGACATGACACCTTAGAATGCAAGTTCTGATGAGGCAACCTCTTTGCTATGCTCACTGTGCTCAACACTCCCCAGGTCTAGGGAATGTTGGGCAGACGTACCTTATCAGTTAATGTTTTTGGCATGAATTAATTAATGTAAGGAGGTCAGTGTCGCGGGGCATTGGAAGCAAGGGGAGTGTAGTGAAAGAGAAAGTCAGAAAGATAACAGGTCCAGAGCACATAAGGCCTTGTAGGCCAGGGTTACTTAGAGTAACCTTGGTGTTACTCTAAGAATGATGGAAGGCTGCTGGGGGCTCACAGCAAAGGAAAAGCCATGTCTGACTAAACATTGTATAATGATCATGTTGAGATGGGACTACACTGTAGGAGACGAGAGTAGAAACAGAAACCAAGTAGCAGGAGGCTAGAGGTGAGGGGACTTGAGCTGTGATGGTAAAGGTAAAAGAAGTGATGAATAAGTGGCCAATTTCTGGGTATACGCTGTGTTCATTGCTGCGTAACTTCAGGGAAGTGACACTAGGGTAGAACTAGGACAGATAAAGTATGGCAGCTGTATATTTTTGAAAATTGGCAGCAATGAACTAGATATATAACTGAGATAAGAGTAGAACATTAAACATGATATGGCGTATACCACTGCAGAAAGAGAAATACTTGTATAATTCCATTTATATTAAATTAAAAATAACCATTAAACCTCATGTATCTCATAGGGATACATTTATACATATATGTATATTCAAGGATAAATGTCAAGGTCTTTGAGTTGATGCTTATTGGAGCGAGAGGAATAGAAAGAGATATTGAGAAAAACAAAATAATAAAAATAAAACAAAGAGAAGTTTGCTAGAACTTGTGGTGATAATGTCCCATGAATCAAGAAACATGCCTAATGCTCATTTATGCTTAAATCAAGATAGTTAATAGCTGCTATTTTAGGATAAAGTATCTTTTAGAAGTCAATGAAACATTTCAAACATGGTAAAGAATAATATAAAAATAAAATTTCCTCGTATGTGGAAAAAAAAACCCCAGCTCCTCATGGGCTTGGAAAATGTTGGTATTTTGCCTAATTAAAAAAGAAAAGATAGCCAATGATCTTTGCTCCTGAGGCCCAAACACAAAGAAATGACACCCTCAACTGCCAGGCACTAATGACAATTTTTCTATAAGAACTTATTATTTATAATCTCTTGTATCTTGTGATTTATTGTGTGTCCCTAGTCTCCAAGAAGGTTCCCAACTATCACTCCGCTTCCTGACATTCATACCTTTGTTTAGTCCTTTCTCACAAGAAAAAGGACTGACTGGTGAGCCAATGGGCATATTACAGAAATTCCTCTGCAGTGTGTGACTTCCAAGGCTAGGTCATCAATCACATTTTGGCTTGTGCCTTTTTCTCTCAAAATCACTTTCTCTGGAGGAAGCCAGATGCCACACTGTGAGGACACTCAAGCTGCTCAATGGAGAGGCCCACAGGCTCAGGGACTGAGGCCTCCAACCAGTAGCCCGAACGAGGTACCAACCACGTGAGTGAACCTTCTGGGAATCAAACCCTCCAGCCCTTGTGATGTTTATGGGTGATTATACTCCTGCCAATATCTTAAGTGCAACTTCATGAGAGACTTGAGCCAGAGCATGCAAATAAACCACTCCCAGAATTCCTGACCCATGGAAACTGTGTGGATAATAAATGATTATTGTGTTTTAAGTTGCTAAGATTTGAGATAACTTCTTATGTAACAATAGATTAAATGGACCCCATTTAAATTAGTACTGGAACTCTTTTCTTCAGAACTGCCTTATAAATAGTTGTTAAGGAGTAAAAAGCATTGTCTGGCTTGGCACTGATTGCTTTCATCACCTCCTCCTGCCCACCTATTGGTTAAAGGTGCTAAAGCAATAACTTAAAGTAAGTAACTCCGTAGTCAGGCAAAATGAAGTCCTGTGAAACTGATCCTTGTAAATCGAGTGTTGGCACTGCAGTCAAGCTTAGCAGCATCTTTAAACAGACAAATTAGTCCTAAGATTATAGAGTGGTTTTCATTAAAGCTCCCATTCTTTTATCAGCCAGACTTCTGAAAATTATCACCTTGCTTTGAAATCTCTTCTGTGGTTCTTTTCACAGTTTTTTTTTTTTTAGACAGATATATAGTGCACACAATAAACAGATGAGCTTAGGTGAGTGAAATAATTTTGCATTTCCTGACTTTTAGTGAGGACTTAAGTTTCCCACAGAGAGAGAGAGAGAGAGAGAGAGAGAGAGAGAGAGAGAGAGAGAGAGAAGAGAGAGGAGAGAGAATGGTATGTGAATGATCCTTTTAGTCTATTAAGGAACTTGGCAGGAACAAATGAACACCTTAGTCCATCACTGTAGAGAGAGCCACAGGCTATGAAGCAGAAATAGCATTTTCCTCTCTTGTTGGAAATGATGTCTGATAGTTTGCCATAATACTTTTAAATGCATAGTAAAGGCAATACTGTAATGATTAAATTCTAGAAAATCAGAAAAACCAGATGTAAATGGAACTTGGGAACTTGAAAACCTGGGAGAAAATATTCACCTTTGATTGATTAAAAATTGGCAGTGATCTAGGCTTGGCCAATGATTTGCAACCTGTCAGATAGGGAATATGGTATAGGACCAGGCTCAAAGTGGAAATGGAACCCCATTGAGACAAGGAGAGGAATGTTCCCCTGGCTTCTGAAGTAAGCTCAGTCTCCAGAAATATGTCACTCTTCCCATGGGGTCAGTTTAGTGGCCTAAACTGAGATGCTGACAAGAGCCTTAGGACAGGAGCCAAGGCTGAACCAAGGTGGGAGGAGTCTAAACAAAGAGATGATAAATGGAACAGGCCAGAGGAATTAGGTTGTGACAGAAAGTTGATTTCCAATCTGGAGACAGAAAATTTCAGAAAGGGCGCAGGGAAAAACTGTGAGATCAGAAGCCTAGAGATAGGAGGAGAAGGAGGAGGAGAGGGAGAAGGTGTGGGGAGGAGGAGGAGGAGGAGAAAGAGGAGAAGAAGGGGAACCTTTATTCAAGAGAGCAGTCATTAGAGGCACCTCATCCTATTAACAATAACAAGAAATTAGTATTTATTGAGAGCCTTCACAATGTGCCAGGCACTGGTGATGGGCACACATTCCATTGGATTCCTACAAAATACCTGAGTTCTTGTTATTCTTCCAATCTATGAATGAGGAAACTGAGGCTGAAAGAGAGGCTAAATCATTTGCCTGAAGTCTCAGAACGACAAGTGCCTGTCTCAGGCAGGCATCTGACTGAGAGCCTGAACTCTCCATCCCTGTATTATAGGACTTCCTGCCTGTGAGGGGGAAAGCTATGGATTATAATAAGAACTGAAGGTCCTGGAGACAGAAAGAGATTATTTGGAAAAATCATATTCAAACTTGAAAGCGTGTTCTCAAAAATGAGCAA
This sequence comes from Eonycteris spelaea, assembly GCA_003508835.1. Lineage (NCBI taxonomy): Eukaryota > Metazoa > Chordata > Mammalia > Chiroptera > Pteropodidae > Eonycteris > Eonycteris spelaea. The sequence goes on along the minus strand of PUFA01000127.1, from coordinate 1,326,100 downwards.
ATCCTAGATATGAATCTGTGATGACCAAATTTGCCTTAGGAAAAGGATGCATTATTAGCCTCTATCCATCCTGATCAGAATGGAGGGGACAGAACATGATGGGAGGCAGGTGCCCCTTCACTGGGAGCCAAGCCAGTCTATAGATAGAGTTAAGATCAGAAACCTTTACCTGCTCTGGGCTATTTTCCCCACTTGAGTACAGAAATTCATTTTGAACAATATCTAACAGAGATCATTAATGTTTCTTGAATTGAAATAATTTATTTTCAAAATTCTTATGAAAAATTATTTGTTTTGCCTGAACTATGAAGAAAATAAATTTTTCTACACATAAATATACCCTGTTAGGATAGGATATGGGGGTAATTTGGATAGAATTTGGGAGATGGGGCACTTTGGTTGGGCAAATTCAGCCTACGAATGAGAATCAGGACCTGTAACATTTTAGGCTTTCTGCCTAAGCCATCTCTTGATGAAGCTTTAAAAAAAAAATAAGAGCATTTTTATTTTCAGCTTCCTTACCACTCACTCTCAAAGAAATTGGTTACTATTTCTTTCTTGCTCTTCATTTAGTTTCCTATTTCACATCTCTTTTCTGGTTATTCAGTTCTCAGGGATCAATCTCTGTCTTAATTTCACTGAGTCCTTGTCATCTTCCATTTCTGAATCTGCTCACCTCTCTCATTTTCCAAGAATCAAAAAGGTTAAATTGACAAATACATATTTTAGAAGAATGGAAGGCAAAAAGGAAAAAATAAACTTTACTTAAATGCGTGGGAAGTTTGCCAGGGTTTGCTGACTTAATTATGAAACATTTTTTTTATTTTTGGCAGCATCAAAGAGCTTATTCATGTCAAGGTTTTAAAGTGATAAACTACAAAGGTGAAGGATTATTTACTGTAATAGAGAATTTTTTTCTGGCACAAAGAAAAGAACATGGTTCCAGGAAATAGTCTGGGTCTACATGTGAATTTGCAAATCAGTAGAGGTGGCCGGCCACTGGAAAAAGGAGATAGATAACTGAGATACCAAACAATACCTAAGAAACACTGGCATTAAAATAAACCCGAATTCAAAATAACATACCTCACATCCCAGTTGTCTTCATTCTAAATGATTCCATAATTTAATATAATAAAAGCAATTAAAGTGATATTATACATGCTTTTCAAATTTATATGTGTATCTCATATCTCCTCAGTATCACTTCTTAGATTTTGGGTCTCTGTTGTGGAGCAAATTGTGTCCCTCCCAAATACAAAATGATGAAGTCCTAACCCTCGATACCTCAGAAGGTGACTGTATTTGGAGACAGGTCTTTAAAGAGTGATCAAGGTAAAATGAGGTTATTAAGGTAGACTTTAATTCAATATGACTGGTGTCCTCAGAGGAAGAGAGGACTAGAACTCAGACACATACACAGAATGGCCATGTGAGAAGATGCTATCTACAAACCAAGGAGAGACGTCTCGGAAGAAACCTTGCTGGCATCTTGATCTCAGACTTCCAGCCTCCAAAATTGTGATAAATTCTGTCGTTTAAACCACCTGGTCTCTGGACTTTGTCATGTTAGCCCTAGCAAACTAATACAGTCTCTCATGCATATTTATCACTTTTATACCCACTACACACAGTAATTGAGAAAGATGGAAGAATATGTCTTCATCTTTCTTCATGCTACCGAAAAAAGTACAAAAAAATGCAAGATAATTTTGGCTACTCTAGAAGGCTACCCCTTCCACCTGAACTTCTTCCCCCCCCCCCCCAAATGAAAATGATTGGGATAACATTGGTTACCCCCAAATCAAATAGATTTCAAGTGTACAATTCAATAATATTGTCATATATATACTGCACTGTGAGATTACCAACTGTATTTACATTTTTTTCTCATCAAATATTTGACCCCCTTAACCCCTAACTACCTGCCCCCTACCCCTTTCTTTCTGGTAACCACTAATCCACTGTCTGTGGCCATGAGTCTCTGTTTGTCACATCACCTTCACTTCTAACACTGACTCTCAGCCTTCCCAGCCAACTTTCTGCTGCAGTTAGGATCAAGGCCCCATAAGACTGACAGAACCTTACTGAGGGAAACTTGTTGTTGAAGAAAGTGTATTTCCATCAGAATGTGTAGAGGCAACAAGAAATCGAGAATCACCTTTTCATTGAGAGGATTCTTGCTGTGCCTCTGGAGTGAATGAAGGGACCCACATGTTGGTAAGTGGCCCTCCAAGCCTGCTACCCTGGCACCTTGAGATTGGAACCACACACAGTTATCTCTGGAGAAAAACAGTGAATGTGGTTCTTGTTTTAACAACCTGAGTTTGGTTGCTTTTTAAATAAACAGTTGGGTGGCCTTTTATCATGTTAACTTTGTTTTTCTTTTCAGAAACGCTTCAAATTCTTTATATCTAGGGCAGAATCTCAGAGGCAGCAGAGTCATGAAAGCCAGGTTCTAGAGCCAAAGAGCCTGGGTCTGAATCCTGCTTGTTCCCAGCTAAACTCTCTGTGCTTTCAGTTTTCCTGTCTCCCAAATGAGAATAACAATAGTATTTACATCATCAATTTGATGTAAATCCTTAAAAATAGTGCCTGATATGTGAGTTCATTAACATTACCTATTAGAATATCTCCATTTGTATTGTGCTTTAGGAAGAAAACATGCCAGCCAAAGGCATGAGTCATCTGACAGGACCGAGTCAACTTGGAGCAACAAGCAGGCACTACTCTCTGATCTCTCATGTCTCATGTTTGGGAATATATAATATAACTTGAAAATGGCTTTATTTGGAGCAAGATGTAGGCTTAGAAGTATCACTGAGCCCTATGATTGGTTCTAACATTTATGTAGAGATAAAAAGTTAAAGTGAATGTCAAGGTAAATTTTAAAAGAGGGAAAAAACCTCCACCAAGATTTTCTTAACCATACTTGCTAGTCCTTTATATAAAATAAAGACACTACCATCTTATGAGATTTCAAGAGTTACTTGTTAGTAAAACAAAGGTTCAAACAATGAGGTTTCCTTGAAATATAATATATAAATCTAGGAGTAGATGCCTAAGATAAATTAGGCTGCATATTGGAATTTCTGTTGATTGAAATTATTAGCTAAGCCAAGACTGGGGATGATGCTGTGGAAAACTCCTCTTCTAGGAAATCAAATCTCAAAACTTGAATCTTGATTTTGTTTTCGATAGAAAGCTGCAGCAAGTATACTTGATATCAGCCTTTGTCTGATTAGGGATATTATAGTGTTGATTACTTTTTTTTTTTTCTCTCTCTCTCTCTCTTCAATCTATTGGTTGCACAAATAACTTAAAAAACTGAGAAGTAACAAACATTTCCCATGAACCCTCTTTATCTCTTTGCTGTCTGTGATGCAAGGGCAAACGTATGGATTCTTTTGACCCACATATAGCTCAGCAGGATATATGAAGGTAGATGTGAAGCAAGAATACTCTGGCTTGGTTCATTTGCTTACCATGCTTCATAATAATTACTGAACCAGATCAGTCCAGAGTCTTGACAAAATGTGTCAAGGTATGGTTTCCACAGGCAACAGGGCTCAAGAAATCAATATCTTACATATAAAGCAAACATTAAGAATTAAGTCATCTCCCAAGCCAAATCAAAATAGATTTGATCAATTATATATGCTTTATTGCTAGCTCAAATTATTTAATCTGCAAAAATTTTTTTTCTGGAAATTCGCCGAATAGAAAGCAAGCAAACAGAGAAACTAAAAAAATAATCTTAAAAACAGAGTATTTCTGTTTAAGAAAACTATCAAGTATTAAAATAATGTGGTCTCTAACTGATGTAAGCTTCTTGGAAAAATCCTATTAATTTTCTTTGTGGACTAAAGTTATTCATAGTTAAAGGCTGACTTGTTGTTAATAAAGAATGCCAAAATTAGTCACCGTTAAAATTAACACTGAATTTTGATTGAAAGAAAAAACATATTAAATTTATCTCATTTTATTTAAACTCTGACATGATGCTTTTAGACCTTTAATGCTTTAATCTGAAGATATATTTATAAGATTTCCATTAAGTTTTGATACTGTTAGCAGGCAGGCAGCCTTGTTGGATGAATGAATAAAGCTCCTAGTTTTATTCTTTGATGAATCTCCAACATTACAGAAGTCAGGTGGGTTGGGAGATGCCTCTAGGGTGGGCCTCCATGCTCCACCCCCAAACCCACCATTTTTTTTCTATCACAACTACTGCATTCCAATCTACACACATTTGGTTGAAATGAGCAGTGTTTTCCCCCTCACTGCTGTTAGGTTTTATAGAATTCTTCCTTTGCTCTCTGCATGTGGCTCTTAACATTGTTTACAGCCTGGCTTCTCAGGTACTGTGTGTTAGTGAATCTAGTTAATTTGTTGTCTTTTACAGAGAAAATAGCCAAGCATGAATGTCTACATTGGTGAAAGCATAGAAGGAAAAAAATAACACACTCAGTAGAACAGTTAAAAATGGCCCAGAGGAAAGCTATTATTTCAAAGAAAAAGGTTAAGCAAATGAAGTACAAATAAATCCTAGGGGCCTCAAGTTCTTATGGGTGGTATCATTCCGCATCATTTTCTGGCTCTGTGTTCGTCATCTGTTTGCCCAACCTAAAGTTCATTCCTTGCCCTTCCCGTTTTTGTTTGGCATCACAGGGCTGGTTGCAAACTCCATTTCCCAGCCTCCCTAACAATTGACTTCAGTTAGGCTAAGTCAGGGAGGCTTGGTGGGAAATTGAAGGGTAACGAGAAGGGAGAAGCCAGGGTATTTCTGCCTGTCTCTGCTTCAAGTGGCCTCAGCTATTGCAGTACCTAGCTATGGCTTTGGATTCTGGTGACACACTTGTTCTCTGTGTCTCCACCCTCAGCTCTGGGGTAGTATAGGTATCCTGTTGCTACTTTGTTTTTCAGTAATTGCCACCATCTTTATAACAATTCCTTATATTAATTACTTCTATTGAATCATGTGGCATAAGTTTTGTTTCCTTATAGGACCATGGCAGTTATATCTCTAGTATCTTATGATAGGTAATTTCCCTGGACAGAATATATTTTTTTAAGTGTTAAATGACATCTTTTCTACATAGGGCAATATTGTCTTGGAATTATGTATGAATTGAATTGGCTGTGTGTGGTTGACCCAATATAACAATGTAATTGTATTTAATATTGCAAGATAAACATTTGGCATTAATACTAGTTTATTCTTTGTGAAAAGAAATCTGTTTTTTTCTGTCTTTCTGAGATTATTTACAAGATGGGGAGGTGTTAGTATAATTAGACTAAACAGTACTGTAAATCACACTTGGAAAAAATGTATCTTATTGAAGACCACCTGTCTACAACTTTTGTTGTTCATATGATATTTGTTATTTAAGAAAAAATTAATTTATTTAAATCATAAAACACAGATGGTATATGCTAGAAAAAAATCTTAGAATAGAGGCAGCTTTATAACAATGTCTGAGATCTGAAGGCAGAGTGGAAGTGAATTCCACATGACTTATATTTTTCATGCCACCATTAGATATCTTTGTTTAGAAACAAGTTGAACGAGGCTCTCTGCCTATTAGATTTAACACTTAATGCACAATTGCTTGAGCATCCCTGAAATTCTTACAGGATTAGTTGATAAACCTTAACAACAGAAAATCCAAAAAAAAGAAGAGAGAGAGAGAGGAGAGAGAGAGAGAGAGAGAGAAGAGAGAGAGAGAAAGAAAAAGGCAGAACCAATATTTCATCTTTGTGGAAAGTCATCACTATCTCTGTTGGTCCTGAATTAGGATAGATTCATATACATGTACTTCTTCCTGGAATGATGTTCTCTCTGATGAATCCGTTTGTCCTTCAAATGTGGGTCAATTGCTACTTCTACATGGAGTCAAATTCCTTTTTATAGTCAAGTCACCAAGACTATGCCTACCCTCAGTAGTACATGTCACACTTGAGTTTATACCTTATTTACTAAATTATTGGAAGCATCTTTCCCACTACATAGGTAGGCCCTGTGAGGCAAGTTACTTAGTTTCTTTTCTTTTCTTTTTATTAATTTATAGTATTGTTTTTAAATTAATTAATTTTTTATATGGTGACATTGGTTAACAAATCCAATAAGTTTCAGCTGTACACTTTAACAGTAAGGCATATATATATTTACACTGGTGTGTTCACTTCCCACAGTTAGATTTCTTTCTGTCACCACATATTTGACCCACTTTACCCCATATACCTTTCCCTCTCTCTGCTCCCCCTGTCCTCTGGTAACCACTAGTCCTATAGTCCATGTCCATGAGTCTCTGTTTGTCCTGTTCAATTTTGCTTTTAGGTTTATATCCCACATATAACTGATATCATGTAATTTTCAAGCTTTTTCTGTCTGACTTATTTTGCTTAGTTGATTATCTCAAGGTCAATCCATGTTGCTGCAAATAGCAGTATTTCATCTTCTTCTTAGGGCTGAGTAATATTCCATTAGTATATATGTACCACAACTTCTTTACCAATCATCGTCATAGGACACTTCAGTTGCTTCCACTTCCTGGCAACTGTGAATAATGCTGCTATGAACATCGATGTGCAAATATCTTTTTGGATATGGGTTTCAAAGTCTCTGGGGTAAATCCCAGTAGAGGGATTGCTGGATCATTATGGTAGATCAATTCTTAGGTTTTTGAGGAACTTCCATACTGTTGTCCATTGTGGCTGTACCAATTTGCAGTCCCACCAGCAGTGTATGAGGGTTCCTTTTTCTTTGCATCCTCTCCAACATTTGTTATTACTTGTCCTGTTGATTATAGCTATTCTAACAGGTATGAGGTATATCTCATTGTGGTTTTGTTTGCATTTCCCTAATAGCTAGCACATTGAGCATATTTTTCATATATTTGTTGGCCATTTGTATGCCTCTAGGAGAATGTCTGTTCAGGTCCTCTGCCTTTTTTTGATTGGATTGGTTTGTTTTTTGTTGTTATTGAGTTGTAAGAGTTCTTTGTATATTTTGGATATTAGGCCCTTATTGGAGGCATTGCTTAAATATATTTCCCATTTGAATGATTGTCTTTTTACCTTGTGATGATTTCTTTTGCTGAGCAGAAGCTTTTTAGATCGATGTAGTCCCATTCATTTATTTTTGTTCTTACTTCCCTTGCCTTTGAAGTCAAATTTATAAATCCTCTTAAGTCCAAGGTGCTTATATTTTTTCTATGAATTTTATTGTTTCAGGTCTTATATTCAGGTCCTTAATCCATTTGAGTTTTAAATTTGGTGTGTGTGATAGACAACAGTCTAGTTTTCATTCTTTTGCAGGTGGCCTTCCAGTTTTTCCCAGCACCATTTATTGAAGAGGCTTTCCTTTTCTCCCACTGTACATTTGCTTTTCTCGAAAATTATTTGCCAAATAAGTATGGGTTTACTTCTGGACTCTCAATTCTGTTCCACTGATCCATGTGTTTGTTTTCTGCCAATACCACGCCATTTTGATTACTGTTACTTTGTAGTATAATTTGAAGTCGGCAGAGTGATGCCTCCAGCCTCATTCTTTTTTTTCTCAGGATGGCTTTGGGGTCTTTTGTGCTTCCATACAAATCTGATAATTTTTTTGTTCTATTTCTTTAAAAAATGCCAATGAGATTTTGATGGAGATTGCTTTAAATCTGTAAATGGTCATTTTAATTATGTTGATTCTTTCAATCCAAGAACACGAATATCTTTCCATTTCTTTGTATCTTCTTCGATTTTTTTAATAGGTCTTGTAGTTTTCATTATATAATTCCTTCACGTGTTTTGTTAAATTTATTCCTAGATATTTTTTTGTTGTTGCAATTGTAAAAGGAATTATTTTTTCCACTTTTTTCTTTTTGCATTATTAGAGTATAGGAATGCTATGAATTTTTGAGTGTTATTTTGTATCCAGAAACTTTACTGTATTTGCTTACTTTTTCTAGTAGTGTTCTTGTGGAGTCTTTGGGTTTTTTTATAAAAAGAATCATGTCATCTGCAAATAGTCAGTTCGACTTCTCCATACCTATTTGATGCCTTTTATATCTTTTCTCTTGTCCGATTGCACTTACTAGGACTCCAATGTTATATTGAATAACACTGGTGATAGTGGACAGCCTTGCCTTGTTCCTGATCTTAGAGAAAGGTTTTTAGTTTTTCACCATTAGTATAATGTTGGCTGAGGGTTTGTCATAGATGGCCTTTATTATTTAAGGTACTTCTATACTGATTTTATTAAGTGTTTTGATCATAAATGGATGCTGTATCTTGTTCGAAGGCTTTTTCTCATCTATTGATATGATCATTGATTCTTATTTTAATTTGTTTATGTGGTGTATCACATTAATAGATTTGCGTATGTGAACCTTCCTGTACCTTTGAGACGAAGCCCCTTGATCGTGGTATATAATCTTTTTAATATGTTGCTGATTTCTTGCTAGTATCTTATTTAGGATTTTTGCATCTGTGTTCATGAGAGATATTGGTCTGTTTTCTTTTTGTGTGTTATCTTTACCAGGTTTTGGTATCAGAGTAATATTGGCCTCATAAAATGAGTTGGGAAGTATTGCCTCCTCTTTAATTTTTTGGAAGAGTTTGAGGAGAATAGGTATTAAATCTTCTTTGAATGTTTGGTAGAATTCACTGGTGAAGCCATCTGGTCCTGGACTTTTACTTTTTGGTAGGTTTTTTGATGATTGTTTCAATTTCCATACTGCTGATCGGTCTATTTAGATTTTCCAGTTCTTCTTGATTCAGTCTAGGAAGTTGTATTTTTCTAAGTACTGGTCCATTTCTTCTAGGTTATTAAATTTGGTGTTATATACTTTTTCATAGTATTCTTGTATGATCCTTTGTATTTCTGCAGTGTTGTCATAATTTCCCTCTTTCATCCCTGATTTTGTTTATTTGTGTCCTTTCTCTTTTTTCTTTAGTGAGTCTAGCCAGGGGTTTGTCAATTTTATTAACCTTCTCAAAGAACCAGCTCTTTGTTGCATTTATTTTTTTTATTTTTTTTGTTTTCAATTTCATTTATTTCTGCTCTAATTTTGATTATTTCTTTCCTTCTGCTGACTTTAGGCTTCATTTGTTCTTCCTTTTCTAGTTTTTTAAGATAAGCATTAGGTTGTTTATTTGGGCTTCTTTTTTTGGAGATAGGCCTGTAATGATATGAACTTTCCTCTTATGACTGCTTTTGCCATGTCCCAAAAGTTTTGATATGTTGACTATCATTATCATTTGTTTCTATGTATCTCTTGATCTCTCTTTTTATTTCTTCTCTGACCCAGTTATTCTTCAGTAGCATGTTTTTAATCTCCATGTATTTGTGGTTCTTCCTGATTTCTTTTTGCAGTTGATCTCTAGTTTCAAAGCATTATGATCAGAGAATATGGTTGGTATGATTTCAACCCTCTTATATTTGTTGAGGCTATCTCTGTGTCCCAGTATGTGGTGATTCTTGAGAATGTTCCATGTGCACTAGAGAAGAATGTATAAGCAGCTGTTTTGGGATGAAGGCTCTGTAAATGTCAATTATGTCCAGTTGTCTAATGTGTCATTTAAGGATGTTATTTCCTTATTGATTTTCTGTTTGGATGATCTGTCCATTCCACAGTGGGTATTTAGGTCCCCTACTATGATAGTGTTTTGGTCTGTTTCTCCCTTTAGTTCTGTTAGTAATTGCTTTACATATTTCAGGCTCCCTGATTGGGAGCATAGATATTAATAAGTGTTATGTCTTCTTGGTGCATGATTCCTTTATCATTATGAAGTGTCCCTTCAGTATCTTTCTTTACTTTTTTATTTTGAAGTCTGTTTTGTCTGATATTATTACCACTACTCCTGCTTTTCTCTGAATGCCATTTGCTTGGAAATATCATTTTTACCCTTTCACTTTAAGTCTATATTTATCTTTGGAGCTGAGATGTGTCTCCTGGAGGCAGTGTATGATTGGGTTTTGTTTTTGATCCATCCTGCAACTCTGTACCTTTATTGGTGAATTTAGTTTACATTTATTGGTGAATTTAGTCTATTTACATTTAAGGTGATTACTGAAATATTGTAAGGTCTTCTTATAGCCATTTTATCTTTTGCTTTCTGGTATCTCAGTGTTTCCATTTCTTTCTGTCCTTGTGTTTCTATTTTATGTATTTCAGTTGGTTCTGTGGATTTTCCCTCTTGTTCTTCCTGTTTATGTTATATTTCTTTAGTTCTGAATGTTTGGGTGTGTGGTTACCATTACAAGTATGTGAAGGATAGTTATATAAAACAGTCATCCATAATCTTCTGCATGTGCCTTATCTCCATTCCACTTTGCAATTTTGGATCTTTGAATTCTCACCTTTTCAGTCATTGTTGTCTCATTGGTCCCTATGTATGCTGACGTTCATTACTATCTTGCCTTTATAGTAATCCTCTTCTTATGTTTATGCTTATAATGCCCTGCTCTTAGTAAGGGTTGCACTCTTCTGCTTCTATTTGCCTGATAGCCACCTTATTCTACAGATGTAATTTTTTTTTGTCATTTTGTTTAGGTGAGCTGGCCTCTTTCAGTACTTCTGTAGTGCAGGCCTTGTAGTGGAGAATTCCCTCAATTTTTGTATGTCTGGAAAGGTCTTTATTTCTCCTTCACATCTAAAGAGAGCTTAGCTGATACATTATCTAGGCTGCAGTTCCTTTCACTTAATATTTTGGATATTTGATTCCACTCCTTTCTGGCTTGTAGGTCTGTGCTGAGAAGTCCGATGACAATTAATGGGTTTTCCTTTATTGGTTTTTCAGCTCTTGTAGTGTGTTATTTTTTTTTATTTCCAGAAGATATATTCTGTTCTTTTTGAGGATTTCAATCTCCTTGCTCTGCTCATCTAATTTTTCTTTTTCAATTCCTGAAATTGTTGATATGGCTCGTTTTTGGAATTCACTGAGTGTTTTTTCAGAAGTCCATCCTGAATTCTGTCATTTAAATTGTATATTTCTATGTCTGTAAGCTTATTTACTGGAGATTTTTCTCTTTCTTTCTGAGATGCCTTGTCACCTTTGTTGTTCATGGAGTTTAATGGACTACTTCTCTGTCTGGGCATTAATGGATATGTATCCTGCTGTTTTTCCAGAAAGAACATTTATTATATAAAGGTCTCTCTTTAGCCTGCTGCATAGAAGGTGCTTTTCTTTTGCTTTCCAGTAGGTGATGTCTAAGCTCTTGGATCTCTGCTTCATATATAGCCTTAATAATGCCTTTTATTTTTCTATAGATATTAATCATGCTCACTACTCTCAGTTTCAGTCCCTGTCAGTATTAGTGACAGTTTCAGTAGCCTTTGCTTAGATTCCTCTGGGCTCGTGGCAAATTGGCTTGGAGGGTATGAGGGGAGGGGCCCCTCTGGGTTGGGGAGTTGGGGTCTGTGGCTTTAGCCTCATTTTTGCACTGTGGCTTGTAAAAATCAACTGCTGTTTTTCTGCCATCCTGCTTCTGTGTTTTTTACCCTGATGACTGAGCCCTGCTGCTGGCCATGTGGAGCTAGCACTCCCAGGACGAGTTGTTCAGGGAACTTCGCCACTCTTTCTCCCCTCTCTCCTCCTACAGGGAGCTCCAGCGGCTTGCAATAGGCAGCTTCTTTAATTTCTCCCAGTTTTACCATCCAAAACCCAGGATTCTGACCTGTGGTAGCTCTTATGCACAGATCCCATGCTCAGACATGCTGGTGTGCAGTTTGGATATTTTTCGTTGAGTTTTAGATGTTCAGCTTATTGTTGTTTCAAGGAGAGAGATCTGGAGATGTCTCTCAGTCCACATGTTTCTCCAAACAATGTTTATTCTTAGTGAATTGCACATAATAAATACTTAGTTCAAGCAACTGAATATAATGAATGAATAAATAATAAAGAGACAAAGAATTTTCAAGTTTAGGAAGTAATTACAGCACTGGAACTGGCCTTAAACTTCTGCTGAAGCTCTAGGTAACTCTTCTGAACTCTGCTTCCATTTTACTAACCTGAGGCAAATTCAGTTGCAAGAATTGTTTTTAACCTACAAGCCCTCAAAAGGGATTGTTTGTTAACTGGGTTTTCTAACTGTAGTGTTACAATAAAACGAAAGGGAATTTTGATTCATCTATAATTTAAAGGAAATCATAAATATCAATGTGATGAATTTTTGAGATGAGTTATCCATGTTCAAGAAATGGAACCATTGGAGAGGAATTCAAACACAAGAGAAAAAGTGACAGTTTTTGTTAAATAGCAGCATCAGAAGGCAAATAATGATATAAGTAAGAAGTTACCTCACCTGACCTTCATGTTAAAACAACTGAAGTGTTTTTGGGTTAGCAGGCCCTAGCAAGCAATGGAAAAAAGCTCATTTAGTTCCTCCACGTGTGCCTCATTCTATAAAACTAATGCAATTTACCTAGAGCCTATTCAAGATTAACATTTAGTTGGAACAAAATGAATGACTTAAAATGTATTTGGCAGTGGTTTTGGGGTGATTCTGCATTTTCAGCATAAAATTAGAAGTATCGAGATAAAAACACATACAAATATAAACAAAAATATTTCTAGGGAAGAAAATTAATACAGTAGAAATTGACAGCTATTATACTTTGAAGTGATGTTACATAATCCTTAAAAGGCTGATTTTTAATGTAAAATGTGTCTTTTGATGAATATATTAGAAAAACATTTGGAGAGTAGTTGTCAAAGTATCTTGAAATTGGTGTACTGGTTTTTCATTGTTATTTTTCTTTGTTTATTGATTTACCTTTGATCCAACTCTCTAAATTTAATTTAAAATGTATCAGCTAAAAGTCTTCTGCAATTCCAAAAACCTCTTTATACAAAGAAGAAAAGATGACCTACTAACTGAGTGTTAATTTTCTTGAAGACTTAGGTTATTAGAATTATTGAGATAGTTATGGGACATGCAAGACAGTAGGAAAACAGAGGAATTGCTATACTTGAAGGAGACAATTACCAATAGCATATTACATTCTGTTAGTGAAAATGTAATCATGTAAATTTTCACTTCTTTAAAATGACTTTTTCTCTTCCCTTTCTCCTTGTTTCAAACTGGCCTTGGGCTCACTTGCTTCTTTTATTTCCTTATCTTTCTGCATCCTGAATGACCATTCCCTTATTCATTAAGCTTTATTTAGGTCAGCATCAGTTTTAGGAACAAAACTTCAGGTCTGTTGACCATAGAAGTTTCAGTCAAACTAAGGATAACATCTTGCAACTCCACACTCATAAAGGCAGAAGACCCTATCGGCATCCCCTTGAAACCAGACAGAACAATGACATGACATATTAGGACTTGATACAATGATCATCTGCCTCCTACACTAGCCCTGACCAATCAGTGGAGCCCATGACTCCAACTCCATTAGCTACTAATGAGTTTTTCCCATATATAATCTATCCCCTAGAGGCCATCAGAGTACAAGTCTTTTGGCACCAGTTTACCTGGATCTCCAGGCTTGGCGCCATTTCCTTAAGTAAACCTCTGCTTTCTTTGATGCCAACTCCTATTTGTGTCTCTTTTTGCTTTGATGTGTGCAGGCAAAAACAAACAAACAAAAAAAACAACAGCAACAAAAAAACCCTTGAGTTTGGCAATAACCTGGTTTTTAAGATGGATTCCAATACTATGTGTGGAGTATTTGACCAGTCAACTAATGCTAACTCAGATTATACTTTTTGGGGAAAAAAAATTCTCAGGGATATTTTTCTGCTTTTTTTTTTGATGCCAGAAAGAAAAATATATAGAAAGTTTCTTTTAAACTCCTTGGCTCTTTACAATGATGTATCAAATAATGGTTCTCTGATATTGTGACCAAGGCTACACCTATGGAGTAGGTCTTCCCATTGATGGAAAAGGCTGTTCTGAATTATCTCCACACCACTAACCAATCTCCCTTGTGATATGCATTAACCAGGTGCCCAGAAGGAGATAACTGAGTGGTGTCTGACTACTGTTCTCACCTGAGTGAACTGGCTGACCCTGGCCCCAAACCCACAGCCCTGACCCTGCTAACCTTCTGTTTCTACTGACTGCACTGAGAAGGGACACAAAAGAACATGCTGAAGATAGAAACAAAACCATTGCAAATGTTCTCAGAGAAGAGGATACATTAATATTGATCATTTAACTGAACATATACTCATTTGTCAAACTTCAGTGAAACTGCCTTACACAAAGAAAGATGGCTGTTGGGTAAATAATTACACTTTTAAGAAACTGCTTTATCTCAGGTTTACGAGTAAATAATCCTTTGAATTTACTTACTTTCTGCAATGGTATATCCTATTCTGTATTTTTCAAATGGAAATATTTTAACCATTAAAATACTGTTGAAATGACAGTAAAGTATCTGATATTTCATTCAGTATGGAACACACACTAAGCTTTTATGTCATTGTGATATTGTGATTTGTAATAAGAAATATATATTTGTTTTTCATTCCTGTTTCTGGCTCAGAGCTCCAAAAGCCCTTGAAATTTCCTAAGTCTTTTGTTATGTTAATGAGGTAACTTTTGGACTGCACCTATGGATGAGGGCTGGTTGCCAGGAGAACCAACCTTGTGATAAGAAGTTTGGAACTTTCAGTGCCACTTACCTGACCTCCAGAAAGAGAAAAAGGGCTGAAGGTTTAGTTTAATCACTAATGACCAATGATTTAATCAATTATGCTTATGTAATGAGCCTCCATAACTGCAGAGGACAGGGTTTGGAGACTTCCGGTTGGTAAACAAGTGGAGATTAGAAGAGAGTGTTGTGCTCAGAGAGGACATGGAAGCTAGTGCCCTTTTCCCATACCTTGTCCTATGTATCATTTCATCTGGTTGTTAATTTGTATTCTTTAATATCCTTTGTAATAAAGCAGTAATCTAGGGAGTGAACTGCTTCCTGAGTTCTGTGACTTGTTCTAGCAAATTAATGAAAGCCAAGAAGGGCTGTGGGAACCTCTGATTTAGCCTGTGGGTCAGAAGTACTGGTTACAACCTGGACTTGAAATTGGTATCTAAATTACTGGAGGGAGAAGAACAGTCTTGTAGGACTGAGGCCTGAAGCTGTGGGGTCTGATGCTATCTCCAGGTTGACAGTGTCCGAATTGAATTAAATTTCAGGACACCCAGGTAGTGTCCAAGAAGTGCCTGGCAGTCTGGGGGAACTGAACACCTGGCAGTCTGAGGGAACTGGAATTGAGGCAGAACCCTTTTTATTCGTCTCTTTGGAATTCTCATAAACTGTGCTCTGGTCAGATGGGAGAAAATGGCTGAGGGGCTCCATGGTGTGGATGAAATTGTTTCATCCAGCTTTCTGCTCGGAACTTTTTATTCCACCACTGTCAGACTGTAGTGAAGAAAGAAAACTATTTTTTCACATTATTGTTATAAGAAGACACTTCATCTCTTTCCCCTAATATTAGGCAAATATTGATATTTATTTTGTTTTTCTCAATATGTAAATGCTATAGGAAATTGTTTACCATTTGTAAATACACAGGTGTTTAATCTTGAGGAAAGACATTTTTAAATGTGGAAAAGATAAAGACTTAGAGTACTAAAAGATCAAATGTATGTTATTATAAAGCTATCTTCCTAAAAAGATATCTTAGAAACATTTCCCCTCTCTTCATAATTAGACCCATATTCATACGATACCACTCAAAGGATGAAAATAAAGGCTCTGCAGGGTACTGTCTCTATTAAAAAGGCTCTGATACTAAACTGCCAAAACAAATTTTGGTGTAAAGTGGTGTGAACAGATTTTATGTTAATTGACACATCTGAAGATGAGTAGTAGGATGAGTGAAGGATCAAACAGTGAATGTACTTCAGTGAAAGTTAAACAATATTTTTACTAAAAAGTAAAATAATAAAACTATTTCACACTAGAAAGTTCCAGTCACCCTTAATGATTTTATATAAAAAATTATTTGACTTATCTTTCTAATGTCATAGCATTGTGTTCAAGTAAATGGAAAGTCTCAGTTGTTTATAAGAACTATGTGAAGGAGCTTTTTGAGACAATAAATACAAGATTAGGAACGGCTCACAGGGTACAGAAATTGCCAAAGGGATGAGGTCCCTTGAGATTCACAAAGGACCAGCTTTACCTCCTTCCTGAAACAACCAAAAACACTGGACAAGCTATATGGAACAATAGTTTTCAAAGCACTGGACATTGGGAAATGAAGGACAGTGATCCCTGAGAAATGGGAAAAAATTGAGCTTGACAATTGCCCCTACTTATTCCAAAGAGAGTTTCCTGGCTCTGGCGTGGGGCATGAAAATTCAGGCAGAGCCTAGCTGACTGAGTTTCAGAGACCAAGGCAGATAGAGTCTCAGGACAGAGTACCACAGAGGAGAGCTACACAGAGAGAAAATCACAGAGATCTGTAGAGAGTCTAACTGGTAATTGCATGTGAAGAAACTACCCAAGGTTGGAATGAAAACCACCAGAAAAGAACAGCAAACAGTGTGCAGTGCACATAAAGGGCTGGGAATAGTGCATATTTGTATCAGGCGGACTGGAAAAACTCAGAATTTGTGAGGCATTGTGTAGAGTACTCGGGAGGTCTTGCTTTAGTAGTGGAAAGAAATAGCTTTATATTGAGCATATCTCTGGACTCATCTAATAAATAATAAAAGCAAGACCTCCCAAAATCAAGCTGCTTCCAAGCAATTTAACTGTATCACAGAAAAAAGTTCATGAATATATTTAGAAACACAAAAATATCTAGCATCCAAAAAGGTACAATTCACAATGCCTGGTAACCAACCAAAAAGTTAATAGAATCACAGAAGATATAAAAGAGACCCAAATTAAATTTCTGAAGAGAAAATTAATATGTATAAGGTTAAAAATATATTGGATGGGATTAACAGAAGATTAGACATAGCAGAAGAATTTGAAGACATAAAAATGAAACACACAGATTAAAAAGAATCCCTCAGAAAATCTGGGACTATGTTAAGTGGACTAATATATGTGTAATTGGAGTCTCCGAAAACTTAATAAAGAAATAATGGCTGCAACTTGATGAAAACTGTAAATTTACTAATCTAAGAAGCTCAATGCATTCCAAGTATGAGAAATGTGAGGAAAACTACCAAGGAACATCATAGTCTAATTGTATAAAACCAATATTAAAGAGGAAATCTTAAAAGCAACCAGAAGAAAAAGGACATTATGTACAGAGAAATAAAGGTAAGAATGGCAGCAGATTTCTCACAGAAGCAATATTACAAAGAAGATTTATGTTTAAAGTACTAAAAACCAAAACAAAACAAAACACCCTATCAACCAAGAAATCTAATCTATATTTAGAAAAAAGCTTTCAAAAGTGAAGGTGAAAAAAGATGGTTCACTCTGAAGGAACTCCTCTAACATTTCTCATTTACTCACTTCTTTTCTAGGAAGTGAAATTGTCAGAGCCCTACTGTGTAGACAGAATAATAGCCTCCAAAGACGTCCATGTCCTAGCCCCAGAATATATAAATATGTTACCGTCAGTTCAGGCTGCTTTAACAAAAATAGCATAGACCAGGTAGATTAAACAAAAAACATTTATTTCTCCGTTTTGGAGAATGGAAGTCTGAGATCAGGGTGCCAGTATGGTGAGAAACCTCCTCCAAGTTGTTGACTGCCAACTCATCATTGCATCCTCACATGTGGAAGGAGACCTAGACAGCTTGGTGGGGTCCTTTTTATAAGGGCACTAATTTCATCCATGAGGGCTCCACCTTCATAACTGAATCACCCCCCAATACCCTACCCCCTAATACCATCACATGGTGATGGGGAGTGGGGAGCGGTAAGAATTTCAACAAGGATTTGGGAAAGGAGGGAATCACAAATATTCAGTTCATAACAGTTACCTTACATGGCAAAAAGGACTGTGCATGAGTGATTAAAAATCTTGAGATCAAAAGATTATCCTGGATTATCCAGGTGGACCCAATATACTTCCAAGTTAGAGGAAAACAGGAGAGCTGGAACCAGAGTTTAATTTGAAGCTGTTATGCTGATAACTCAGAATGGGGAAAGGTGCATGAGCCAAGGAATGCTGGTAGACTCAGGAGCAGGAAAAAGCAAGGGAAAGAATTCTTCCTGAGATCCTCCAGGAGGAAGTACAGCCTTGCCAACATCTTGACTTTAGCCCAGTGACACCATTTTGGACTCCTGACATTTAGAAATGTAGAGAATAAATTTGTGTTATTTTAAGCCACTAAATTTGTGATGATTTTTTACAGCAGCAATAGGAAACTACTACACTTACATTCAAGAGATGACATTTGTGTTCTAATGCTGAGTAAGTAGATTTTAGATGTCTTAGATGATTTTTAAAACTTTACCTACTTGTTAATAACCACGCTGATAATTCCTTTCTATTTTTCTTGTTAACACTGAAAAAAATATTCAAAATTTTCTGTTTCAAAATTTGAACATAGTTTACTTGTCTAAAATCTGTTCAAATCTTTTGCCATCATAAGCAAAGCACTTAAATCTATAGTTCTTTGTAATTAAAAAATCTCTTACAATCTTAGTTGTTCCACTCTCTTTCATATTGCCCTGCAGAACCCAGTCTGAGAATATTAAAGTCTGTATTTGATGGGAGTACATTCCCCAGTGGGGTCATTTTATGTTCTTTCCCATTTCACATTTTTAAAAACAGTAAGAAATGTTTATTGCAGGATAAGCAGGTAGAAGAAGTAGGAGAGTGGAGGCAGTCTGGTATCATAACTGGGACTTTAGTGCTATTATTAAGAGTGAATACAATTTAGAGAGGGAAAAAGACTCTACAGATGAACAAGAAGTCATCCCCTAGCCACATCAAGTACTTAGGATTGGACAAGAAAACAAATGAAGACTGAGAAAAGGGAATTAAGAGAGTTCACGATTTGAGAACCAGAAGGCCTAAGACAGTTTAATAATCTTTTTTTAGGAAAAAAGATTCTGTGTGGAAGGTTTTGTGGAATGTAAGAATATGGGGTTATAAGCAGGATGTTTCCTACAGCATTATTTTCCTCTCCTGTGTCTCTCCAAGTATTGAGAAGCATATTTTTTTGAGTGACAACTTCTCAGGAGGTAAGATACACACCCCCTTTTTTTTGAAAGCCCCCATTGGGCACTTTCCTCCTGTTTTAGTCATTGACACCAGATTCTTCTCAAGCAAGTCCTGTATTAATACTTTTGAAGCCTTTCTGAAATGGGCTCCCCTTAAAGTCACAGGGAAGACTTTAAGACACCTTATATTTGACCTTTCCCTTTGAGCATGAAACAAAAAAAGCAAAGGATGATATTTGGTCTTTTTTCTTCTTTCATCCATCAATAGTTCAGTTCAACCTGCTAAAAGTTTCCTTCAAACACATAAGAAATTTTAGCACCAAATTATATCCTCTCTCAATGAACCAAAGTCTTCCTCATCACCTTTAAATGAATAGCCAGTCTCTTACAGTCTGACTTCTATATCTTTATAATCTCTTTACTTTTTTTTTCCTTTTTAAGGGGAAGACATATTTTTCTCTTAATATTTTAAGACCCAATTTAATGAGAAGAATCTTGAAACAATTGCCTGTGTTTTCTTAAACTCTCTCATCCAGTTTTTCTTCAAATTAGATTTCCTTTGCTTAAGACCAGAGTTCTATATCAGAAATGTGAGTCACAAGTGTAACTAAAAATGTTCTGTAGCAATGTTAAAAATAAAGTGAAATTAATATTTAATATTTTATTTAACTCAGTATATCAAAAAGTATTATTTCAACATGTAAATAATATAAAATTATTAATGAGATATTGTCCATCCTCTCTTTTTACACCAAGGCTTGGAGTCCAGTGTGTGTTACCTTTAGGTAAATTTCAGTTTCGAGGAGGCTCATTTTAATAAGATACATATGAAGAGTGGTTAATGTGTTGGAGAGCATGGATCTGATTTCTCTCCCTTTACAGTCCTCAGAAAAATTCTTCCCTGAGTGTTACCTAATTTCAAGTATCTTTAGCTTGCCACTGTATTCATTTTTTATGCCTTTAAAGTGTATAGGCTTCCCTCGAAAGCCCTTCACTCAAATAGTAATTGCTTTCAGTTTTGTTTCTCAATTTCCTACCCCTGGTAAACTGTTTAAATAAAACTTAGGGGCTGGATCTTCTCATACCTAGATCAATCCCAGGCTATGAGTTGCATGCACATAGGTACCTGCCAGTGCGTTCAAGCTTTGCTTATAATTCTTCACTCTCTGAAAACTATTCTCTTTGGCCATCCTTCATCTGAGGAATACACACATTGGTACCTGGTAAGCCATAGGAGGATAGACCCACGGAAAAGCTATGCAGGCATTGGAAGTGGGCTCAGGGCCACCTGACTGGGAATTCCAGCATCCCAGGTACCTGGAGTGTGGTCTAAGAGTGGGGCAAGGGGAAACATGAACTTGGGGACCCACAGACTCCTTATGCTGCTGTGAGAAGCATGGTCAGTGGAAGGCCACAAGGTAACTTCTAAATCAGGGTGCCCAGGGCAGTGGCCCTGGTTGCTCAGGTCTCAGAACTAGATGAGGGAGGCTCCTGTGATTGAGCAGATTCTTGGACTCTGAGTCACATACAGTAAAGGCTTCCATTGCTGAATAGTAACAGGTCATTTCTAAACTTTGACCCTTCTTTGGCATAAGATGATGCCCTATTTTATTGATTTTTAAAAATATCTTGAGATTTTTGAGTTTTAAAAAATATTGTATTATATACAGTAGGCATTCAGATCTTAGTGGTAAGATTTTCTTTTATTATCATTTCTAATACCCCAATTCTTTCTTCTTCCTTAGATTCATTTACTGTAATAAATTCTCTAGTTATTTTTGCAGAAAGGACATCACTTGATAAAATTTATTCCAAAGACTCTTTGTTTTCCCATATTAAATTTGAATATGAACTAGGTAAAAACTGGTATTCATTTTTCCTCAGCACTCTGGAAATTGATCCCATGGCTGATGACACACAGAATCACTGACGAAATGTCTAGCCTACCTTCTCCTCATCCTTTGTGAGTAATGTGTGTCCACACCTCCCTCCAGCCTGGATCCTTTTATACATTCGTAAATTAATTTATACCTGAATATTCTGGAAGTAAACCATGCTGAATCCTTCAGGGAAATTTTCTTTTAATTTGCTATTTTCTTTTCTCTAGTTTTTGCTTCTTTAAAATTCCTATTAGATGTTAGAAGTTTAGCTCTATTCTTGACTTTTCCCACTCTTTCCTTCCCTATGATTGTTTACATGATATTTTAGAGAATCCAAACATTCATTCTTTGAGCTATATTCATTTGCTATCCAGTTTTTAGAGTGAGAGTGTGTGCTTGTTTTTGATCATATGGTTAACTCCTAGGAATTTGAAAAATAGTGACTTGTTCTTATTTTTATTAAATATTATTAAGTACTTGAGGAAGATAACTTTTATTTTCATATTTATTTTAAAGTTGACTTAGTTGTTTTCTATTGATACTGTTTTTATTGGTATTCTTCAGTTAGTTGAATTCGAAGTTTCTCTTTGAAGGTTTTTTTATTATTATTATTTTTTAATTTGATGATTCTTGGTTTTCTGTTCACATTTTTGTTGAAGGACAGGATTGAAGACTAAATTTCCTCAGATCAAATAAGAAATTCTATTAACTTTTTTTAAAATGTGGGTTCTGATCTCTGCAGTTTGCCTTCTGTAATTGTGGGGAGGGCAGAATGCATGAGACTGCCTTGCTATGAGGATAGGAAAGGACAGGATTTCTTCTTACCTGGAGCAAAGCCCTGGGGCCTCTCCTTATTAGAGTCCCCTCTTCAGGACACATTTAGTACCCTACCCTGGGAACCAATGCCAGCCTCAATGGCCTCATTTCATTCTTCCCGAGTTCTACTCCACTTCTCTTAAAGACAACCAACAGAAGATTGTTCGCTTTGTTCAGAGAGTATTTCTGGAGGAAAGTATCACAGCTGTCTGGGCTCATATGTGCATGATGATGAGTTGCCCTACTTACCTAGCTCTTCTGAAGGCCATCTCTTAATTCCTTACTCACTTGCCCCAGGGCTCTTTCTGGCACATGGTACAGTCTGTCTCTAACTTCTCCGGTGGAATTTCTTTTTCCTCTCCTCTCCTCTCCTCCCACCCCTTTCCCCCTCCCCTCTCCTCTTCTCTCCTCTCTTCTCCTCCCTTAAAAGTCCACTCTATTCTGTATATTTGGGGCTGTGGTGTTTGTCTTTTTTAAAAAATTAAAATATAATTGATATGTAAGGTATGTCTAAGGTATGTGATGTGTTGATCTGGTACACATATAGTTGCAGTATGATTTACCACCATAGTGTTAGCTAATGCCTCTATCACATTACATAATTACTATTTCTTTTTTTGTAGCAAGAACACTTAAGATCTAGTCTCTTAACAATTTTGAAGTATATAATACAGTATTGTTGACTATAATCACTATGCTGTGTATTAGATTTCCAGGATTTAGTCACTTCTAGTAGCAAATTTGTGCCTTTGACTAACATCTCCCCAGTTTGGGCTGTGGTTTTATCCTCAGTTTGATTCTATCCACTTTATAGGTTCTCTGATTGATCCCTTAATATTTTTCAGTGTAGTTATGAATTGGTTCTCTGTTTTCATTGCCAGTACCTTAATATATGGCTTCTCCTACTGAAGCTGTAGGTATACCCTTTTCTATGAGTGCTGAAATTCATCCTCTACACTTACGTTATCTAATATCATAGCCACCGCTAGCCACATGTGGCCATTAAGCACTTGATTTTGAAGCTTCTGTACAAAGAAAAAAAGAATTTAAAATATCTATTAAAATTTTTATATTAATTACACTTTGAAATTTTTATATTTTAGCTGTATTGGCTTAAATAGAATATAATCTTAAAATTAATTTCACTTGTTTCTTTTTACTTTCATAACATGGCTACTAGAAAATGTTAAATTGCATATGTGACTCATATGTCCATTATACAGAGCTGTTTACACTGCTGCAAAAGTCATTCTTTAGATGAAAGTAGGAGTGGGTCAAGATAATAAATTGATCATGTAGCTAGACTACCCACCCATCCTCACATCTCACCAAAACCTCCCGAAAGTGGGAGAAATATGTTCTTAAAAGTGGAAATGTGAGTGGAAAGGAGAGGACAGATTAGAGGTGTATTCTTTGGTAGAATCTATGTGATTTAGAGATCAGTTTATTATGGGTAGAAAGCTTGGGGAAAAAATTCAGTGTTTTAATCTTGGAACAATGGATCAGTAATAGTCCTGTTAATTGTGTGAATTGGGATGCCATTTAGGAAGAAAGAAGTCAGCTGTAGACATGCCAGTAGGGGTGTGAAGATAATGAGTTTGGTTTTGAATTTGTGATATGTGAGGTGTCCTTGGGCTGCCACATGTCCAATAGATAGGTGACTGCATGAGTAACACTGGGAGAAGAGTATGGGGCTATGGATAAATAGATGCTTCAATGCAATGGATAAAACAACTTGAGAGTATGTACCTCAATGTTGGCGCTCTTGGAAACCCACCATTGAGAGTGGGCTGATGAAGAAGGACCTTGAAGGGAAAGGGAGTATTAGCAAAAGGAACCTTGATAAACTTGTATACTCCAAGACCATGAGGTATAAGAGAGCAGTGGTATAAGGGAGCCATCAAGTAGACATTTATGCCAACAGAAGCTTTCAATACATTTAATGTTTCGAGAGTTACTAGAACATGACGTATGTTGTAACCAGTGAAAGCTTTTAACAGTCAAAGTATTTTGAGAGGTGCCAAATACGTATGAAGGGAATATGCAAATCTGTGAACAAAGGGAGTTGGCTATGGAAACAAGAGAGTCTTGGGATGAATGAATCCAGCTCTTATTCCTCTGTGGTTATATGAGATTCTACTAAGAGAATTAACTGGCCATGGTAAAAAATGTAACCAAATTTATGTTAACTCCAAATCTAAAGCAGAGTACAAGAATGTTTCAAATTCTAAGTACCTAGCCAAAGGGAGATTCCTGTTGTTTTTAATGCTATAGTATTAGAATTTAAACATGGGGCGGGAGGGGGGGAGGCAACTTTGCCAATTCTTTGAGGCATAGATTCTCGTTATTTCCTTTTTTGTGGCTTAAATTCAGAACACAAAATGCTGAACACCACCACAAAGCATACAATCACTGTCAAATATATTAGAGCTAGGGCTTCAGGTTAATATGGGGACTTCTACTAATTCCCAAGTTAAAGTCTATGTAGAATATTCTGGAGGACCTGAATGAAAAGCTTGATCTTGTTTGTAAAATTTTGAAAAATACTAGCTAGATGGAGTTTATGTTAAGCTCAAAACATAGTCTATAGTCTGGATTAAAAATAAGTATTAAGGATAACACATAAAGACAATAGCACAAAATTTCTGTTAAGTGGACCAAGGAACTACAGTTTTGGAATTCAAAAAGAACAGATTTAAGTATATGAATTCATCACTGATTGGAACAATACATTATCCAGATATTGGAGTAGATTCTGATCAAATTAGAAAATAATACCTATGTAGTATTATACCAATGTAGTATTGTAGAGGAACAAAAATGTAAAGTTATTCAATTGTGTGGTTTTCTACATTCTAAATATTGTTCTAAATAATTCTGTGGTGAAGATGACCACATCCCTGTATGCTTCCAGTTTACATTCTAGTTACCAGATACAAATAAATCTTTAAACAAACAACTGTATACATAATTTAAATAAGTACCCTACAGGAAATAAAAATGGGTAGAGAGTAAAGGAGAACCATTTGGGCTAATGTGTTCTAAAAAGGCCTGAGGTTAGGGGAGGGTACTGCAGGTAGAGGGAAGAGCAGCTGTAAAGAGGAAAAGCCCAGAGTCAGGAGAAACTTGTTATGTTAAAGAGGGAGAAGGAAGAACAGGATGGCTGAATTTCCGTGAGGCTGGGTGGATAGAGAAATGGTAGATGAGAGTAAAGAAATTGTGCCCTGTAGGCCATGGTAAGAGGCTTAAATTTTACCCTTTTTCTGTGGAGAAAAGGCTTTGGCAGGTTATAATGAGAATTATTATGATCTGATTCACACTAAAAAAAAAAATCATTCCAGCTTCTGGGTGGAGCATGGACCAATAGAGGTGAAAATGAGAACTTTGAGATGAGTTACGAAGCTGTTGCCATAGATTAGGGAAAGAGAGAAGGGGTTTCAACTATGGTTGCAGCAGGTGGGATGCTACAAAAGGGCTGGATCCGAAACAGTTTGGGAGCGAATATTGATCAGATGGGTTTGTGGAAAGTAAGCACAGGAAAAAAATTCAAGATGATGCCTAAGATTTTGGTCTGAGCAACAGATATATAGCAGTATTATTTACTGAAACGGAGAAAGACTGGGGAGGTAAGCATTAGACAAATGAAGGATTCCATTTTTAGACCTGTTTTATTTTTGAAAATGCTTATTAGGTATTCCAGGTGGGAAGATGCCAAGGTGGCAGGTAGGTAAGTGAATATGGAGCCGAGAGGGGAGTCTGGGGCTGGAGATGCAGATGGGTGACATCAGCTTGTTGGTATTATCTGCGCTATGGGACTAGAGGAAAAGGCAGTCAGGAAAACTGTTCCTTGGGGAATTCCACTGTTTCTAAAGGAGTGGAAAGGAAACCAGGAGGTGTCACAGAGCCTAGAGAAAAGAGTGGTTTAAACAAGGATTAGCCAGCTGACTCAAACTACTAAGACACAGACAGAAAACTGACCACAGGACCTAACAAGATGTAGGTCAGGGTGACTTTATAAGAATTAAGAGACTCTGGTCCTAATTTTGCCAGTAGCTATGTACAAGTTACTTAAGACTTTCCCTAAAGCAGGAATTATAATACTAAATATAATGCCACTGCGAGTTTTTGTCCTAATGTTGCAGAGTTTGATTTAGAGTAGTGATTCTCAAAATGTGGTGTTCAACTAATAGACTCAGCAGAACCTGGGAACTTATTAGAAATGCAGATTCTAGGGCTCCACTTCAAACCCACTGAATCAGAAACTAAATCAGCAACCTGTTTAACATACCCTCCAGGTGATTTCAATGCATGCTCAAGTTTGAGAACCTCAGGTAAAGAGGAAGGTAGGCTGTCACCTGGAGAGTTTGATCATTTAAGCTTCATTTAAAAATTACCGTATTGAAAGAGGAGATATTAAAATATTTATTGGACAAACTTCCTGACACTTATACTGACAATTAACTTATCTCCATCACATCTTTCCCCTTTTGATATTTAGATGAAGGAGCTATAACTCTTCTAATATAAGCATAAGGTCACCAGGTTCCTCCCCTCCTTTCTTTTTTGCTTAAGCTTCCACTGTCCATCAGTATCTTTCCTTCAGCATTTACACA
Organism: Eonycteris spelaea; assembly: GCA_003508835.1. Lineage (NCBI taxonomy): Eukaryota > Metazoa > Chordata > Mammalia > Chiroptera > Pteropodidae > Eonycteris > Eonycteris spelaea. The sequence goes on along the minus strand of PUFA01000127.1, from coordinate 1,299,712 downwards.
AGCTAAGAGGCTTTCATAAACAAACAAACAAACAAACACACAAAAAACAGCCAAATTTTGCCTCAATTTCTCATCATCAAACTATTAATCTCAGTCTTTTATTTTGTGCAGCAAAATTTCTAGCACTCGTCTGTTTTGTTTTCTTCATGTCCCCATCAACCAGCGTGTCATTTGGCTCACAGCAGGCAGTCAACTAGCATTTGCGTAATAAAATTGCTGACTGTACATGTTAAAAAATACTTGAAAATACAGAAAGTTATCAGAAGTATATATCATGTATCATCTCTTTACCTAAATAAAACCATCATGGAAGTTTTAAATAGTTTTTAAATATTTGTATTATCATTATTCAAGACAATAGTTTAATGAAATTTTAGAAATAGCACAGCAACATTTATAGGATGATTCAAAACTGATATCCAATTATTTGTGTGTGCAAATACGATCTAGAAAAAGTAAGGATAATTTTAAGACACTACCTTTATTTAAAACCTTAAATTGTCATACCCAATGAAATCATTATTGAAACAGCAAATCAGTAGTACCATGTAAAGGAGATTTTTAAAAAATTTCTCCTTCTCCCTGTCCAAATTCATAGAGCTAATAGAATAATGTACGACATTTTGCATCTTGAAAAGAAGTAATGAAGAGGAACTAGTAACAAATAAAACAACTAATTTTTTTGGGAGGGTAGGGCATTCTTCCTTGAATTTTCTTTTAAAATATTTATACTGCATGTAGCAACAGGCCAATGAAACAAAAAGGGAAAGGAGAACTAATGAATGAACAGCACAGGGAAGATAGGGAGTATATTTTGAAAGAGAATTTCCATTTCCCCTAACAATATTCAAAGAAAATAATGATTATTTTGTTACTATGAAAGAGTTTAGAGGGGAAAACAATGTATTAAAGTGGTTTAACTCATTAGGTCAAAATATCTTAATTTATATACATCAAATTTTATAGTACTCTAATATTATGGAACTATATTGAAAATCTCACTAATTATCAGTTGGCCCATCAATATATTCAATAATTCTCATCTAAAAAATTATAGTCTTTAGTCACTTCTTGAAGATGAAATGACAGAGGAGCACAATGAGGTCTCCTATTATATAGTAACCATTGGTTTTTTACAAAATATCTTGCTGTACATTCTACTCTATTAGTACTTAATCTGTTACACCACTGACACATTCTAGCTTTTAGAAATAATATTAAAGAGAGAAGGATACTTACTCTCAAAACAAAACAAAACAAAAGATACACATAGAAAGAGAATGGTCCAGGATCTAATTATAAAAGAGATCCAGAATAAAGATACAGAAAAAAAAAATACCATGGCTCAAGGTAAAGAAGTTTCACAATTTGAAGTCATTCTTAAAAGGTTTTACCAAAGAAATTAGCACAGATGCAGCTCTCCAAGTTTTTATTTTAGCTGTGAATATCCACAAATTTATGCATAATCAAAATTGCCCTTAATAAGAATGCCAGCTTTCTTCTGCCAACTATTCTGTCTGTCAGCTTGCAGCTAAGGAAGCTCTCTCCAAAGACAATGTTTATTTAATGTTTTAGTGTGCTTCATATAAAGTACATTCCATGTATAGAACATGTAAAGGAAAATTCTAGGACTAAATATCTCTGATAGAAGGCCCTCTTATGTCTATCTTGTATGTGTGTAAAGATGGAAGGTGGAAGTTTTGTTGTTTTAGGATAGGGGCGTTTAATCAGTGCTTAATAATGGTAAGTTTGATTTATGTTTGTCACATAGGCAGAGCAACAGGATACATTTTTCTAGAGCAGGATAAAGCAAATGTATTACAAAAATGAAATGCAGAATTGACGATGAGTTGATTAATCATTGTATTCATGCAATTTATCTCTTCTTTCATATAAAAATATGATTTTATTGAATTTTATTTTGGCTAAATGATCAGAGCTTTAGTCTTAAATCTCAGGGGATGTATAAGATGATTTGTTTGCGTTTTTAAACACTGGGGCTCCAGGAAAATATGGTAACTAAAAAAATAAAGGAAGTCATTTTGGTATTCTTATTGGAGCCATTAAAATAATTTATGTAGCAATAACAATAAAAAAAAAATCCTTTAAAGAAAGAATGCCCTGGTAATAAAAATACTTTGTACTTTAACTCAGGTACAATTGTTAAATGTTATTTTACAACAAATGTCATTGCTACAAATTATATGAAGTACGCATTGCAAACATATGGGAGATGAGGGAGAAAGAGTAAACTAACTAATAAAACAAATCAAGTGGTTCACCTCTCAGAAAATCTTAATAAACAAAGAAGGAAATAAACATTGTGACCTGTTACCAAACTACGAAGAGTAATACAGTTCTTACTCTGTTTTCAATAATTTAACCCTTAAACAGATATGAAATCCAGAAAGAAGGATATTTTATTATTAAATCATATTAGAGGTATCTTGGTATTGACATTAAAATACACAAAGTTTTTTTATTAATGTAATTAAAATCCACTTTAATATCAACTGAGATTTAGGAAGTGAATATAAGCCCACTCCCTCGCTCAGAGGTCACAGACCTGCTCCTGTACTAGACTTTGGTCTAGCTGTACATTTATTTCCTGAAGCTGGGAATGCTGGAACACAGGCTTAAGACCTAATAAAGTGTTGAGATGGCTATATTAGTCTTCCATTCCCCTCCTGCACCCGACATCTCTCCCAGACTATTATGACCAAAGAGCAGCTGTCCTCATTTGCCTTCTTTCAGTACCTAGAAAATAACCTTGAGCTAGATAATGTAGAGAATAGAAAAAATGAAATGAACATTACCCATAATTCTTACCACTCTAGCATACTACTATTATGCTTTACTTCTGGTGTTTATTTCTCCATGTATATTTTTATATAATATTTATTTTCTTCATGTTACTGTAAGATCTTTGTAAGTTTTAAAATCTATACCTATAGTATCAAAAATTGCTTTATTTCTTTTTTTATTTGGGAAATAATGTGAGTGTCTTAGTGCTTAAAACTTTTAATATTATATATATTTTTTCTATTTTGAATGCTTTTTTAAAAAATTGAGATATAATATTGTATTAGTTTTGGGTATACAACATTTGATTTGATGTAATTATATTGTGAAATGATTACGACAATAAGTTTAGTAACATCCATTACTACACATACAGGTTTCTTGTGGTAAGAACTTTTAAGATCTATTTTCTAAGCAACTTTAAAATATACAGTTCAGCAGTGTTAACTGTAGTCACCATGCTGCACATTACATCGCCTGGACTTATAAGTGGAAGTCTGTACCTTTTTACCACCCTCACCCAGTTTTTCTACCCCCTTCTCTCTGCCTGTGGCAATCACCAATCTGTCCTCTGTATCTATGAGTTCATTTTTTCTTACAGACACACATGTAAGTGAGATTGTACAGTATTTTTGTCTTTTTCTCTCTGACTTATTTCACTTAACATAATTCCTTCAAGGTCCATTTATAGTGTTGAAAATGGCAAGGTTTACTTTTTTATGGCTGACTAATCCATTATATATTTTATATATGTAAAGATATATGTGTATATACATAGTTTTATGTATGTATATATATGTGTGTATCTATATCTATCTATATCTAATCTATATTTATTTCATTTATATCTACATCTATCTATAGCTATATCTAATCTATATATCATCTATATCTATCTATATATCTTTGTTGTCTTTTTTATAACACCCATTCTAACAGGTGTGAGGTGATATCTCATTGCGGTTTTGATTTGCATTCCCTTGATGATAGTGCTGTTGAGTATCTTTACATGTGCCTGCTGGCCATTTGTATTTCTTTGAAAAAATGTCTATTCAGATCCTCTGCCCAATTTTTAATTGAATTTTTTCTATTGAGTTGTATGGTTCTTTAATATTTTAGATATTAACCCCTTATAAGAAATATGATTTGCAAACATTTTTTTTCCTATTCTGCATGTTGCCTTTTCATTTTGTTGATGGTTTCTTTTGCTATGCAGAAGCTTTTTAGCTTGATATAGTAGCACTTATTTATTTTTGCTTTTGGTGTCAAATCCCAAAAAATCATTGCCAAGGCCCATATCAAGGAGCTTATCCCTCTAAGTTTTCTTCTAGGAGTTTCATGGTTTTGGGTCTTATGTTCAAACCTTATCCATTTTAATTTTTTTGTAATGTATAAGATAGTGGTCCAGTTTTATTCTTTTGTGTGTGGCTGTTCAATTCTCAACACCACTTACTGAAGAGACAAATTTATTTTAAAAATAATTTCTTGTAGTAGAATCACTGAGTCAAAGGCATGATCCATTTTTAGCATTTAATATATGAACCAAATTGCTTTTCAAGAGATCTCTATTAAATCATAATGCTATCAGCAAGGCATAAAAGTACTATTATCATTATGACTTAATCTCTGATGACATATTAAAAATATGTTAATGTGATAGGAAAAAATCGCATGATTTAAACTTGCATTCTTTTAAATTGTTAGTGATGTTAAATTGTTACTATGTGTCTATGTGACTCTTTAGTAGCTATATTTTCTCTTTTAGATTGTCTTGACATACAATCTGCTGATATTTTTATATAGTTTTTTTTGCTAATATATTTCATTTTATTTAAGTCACAAAGTATTAAAACGTTATATATTCAATTGTGTTAATTTAACTTTTATGGTTTCTTCTATTGTTATGAAGCTTAAAAGTCTTCCCATTCTAAAACTTTAAGACCATTTCATTCATTTCCCCTGGTTTAATTATAGTTTGATTTTGAGCACTCAGATACTCTTTCATTTAAAATTGACTGTGTGTATAGGGCAAACTTTGATGAACAGAGGCAGAAGAGAAAATGTAGCAAAGTTCTGGAAGTAGAATTAAATGAAGAGTATGTAGAAAGCATGAGAATAATGCACTTGTCTGGGTGATGTGGTTGCATGCAGAATGAAGATATAATGAGAGGTAGAGACAGTGAGAAGGAAGAAGGGAAATGGCTGAAAGGATCTGATCTGATGCATCATGGCCTACCCTGGAGGTGGCACACACTGCCTCAAATGATTCTTGCATTAATTGGAGGTAGCAGGGTGTGGGAGCAGTGGTCCAGCTTTGAATAGAAGCATCAGCTATATAAGTAAGACTTGATTAAATTAGAGAGATCAGGTTTTGGAGCAGTGCCTGATAAGCAGGAGTAGGAAGTGCTCATGGCATTATAATGTCTGCCCAAAATGAGGTGGGTTTTCATCTTTGCCCATGGTAATTTTGTTCAATGTGATTTAAATTATGTTTGCAAAAGGAAGGATATTTTTTTAATTTCTAGCAAAATAATTGAGCTTTGCATTAGATATGCAGGCGTTACTGCCACTTAGCTTTCTTATTCTTCTCTGAAAAAGAAAATCTCAACAATTTTCATTGCATTGTTCTTCCTTTAGGGTCCAGATAATATATCCACATGCTCACTGCTTGGACATTCTCTGACGTTGCTTTTCAAAGACAAGGTCTTAGTTCATTTTTATATAGATTCCTATTTATAAAGGATGCTAAAATAACAAAAAACATTGGGAACAGTGAAACTTTAAAAACAAGACAATTAAAAATTAGAAATGCCTGTCTATGACAGGCCCATATTTCTGAAGAGGCAAAATGTAGGGAATTTGCCCCTGCAGGAACAATGTAATTTATTTATTAAATAAGACTGTTTTTTAAAAACTAGATTATAGTTATTTCTGGATAAGCCTTGTTTTTCTCTCCTCTCCCTCCTCTTCTACCTTTTGTGATATGACTCAAAGTTTGCTAGGAAATGGACACACCAGCATAACTCAGACATGGCTGAGATAGCAACTCACACTTGAGTCATACATAAGAGGAGGTAAAGCTTTGGGGTAAGGTAGTTAAAAGGTTACAGAAGGATTTAGGGACCACAGGGGAAGGAAGGAAGAGTCTCTAGGGAATGTTCCCTGCCCATTGGAAAGGAGTGGCCCATGGTGCTCCAGAAGGACCTGTTGCTAAGGGCAGGAAGGAGCTACAAAGAGCTCAGAGTGTTGACTAGGTAAGAAAAGGTCACCCAATTTCTAATGTTCTTCAGATTATGTATTGGTTGGAATAATATGCTTGACATTGAAATAAAGAACTGATCAAATATTGTCTCAATGCCTCAGAATGGACTGGACTGGATATTAGAGATTTGTGGTATTCTGTACCATATATATATATAATATTATACCGTATACATATAGTATAGTGTTGGGTTACATTTGTAGGAATTTTCTCAATCATCCTAATCTACTGATTGTTCCTTCTCTGATCTTCTAAAATACATACTTTTCATTGCTATTACCATATGACAACTCTTTTGTAATTATCTTGACTGTTTATTATTATTATGTTGTTGCTGTTGGCTTTTAAGTTTTCATGATGGATATTATAATATAGAAAATACTTATGCTTTCAGAGGAGGACAGAGGTCTGTGACTTAGGGCTGGTAATTTACCTCTTCTGAACATCAATGGGGTAATGCCAGGCACCTCTTAGAGATGTGGTGAGGTTTCAGTGGGATAACCTACGATACGTTTTTACTATCAATGTGCCTGACAAACAGCAGTCCTTTAAGACCTGCCTTTCAGTTATAGTCCTCTTTCCCCTCAGCACTATGCCTTTTCTTTCCTGCTGGACTGAAATCTCAGTTGGCAAGCAGCCTATTTTGTATTTCTTCATATAGTCTACAACACTCCAGTACAGTTTCTTACAGAGTTTAGGTGATGAATAGTTACTTATTGATTTGGTTTGAGATTATGATGGAATAATGAAAGATGAAAATAAGAAACCTCAATTGCTTATATATTTTAAAAGATTTGTTTAAATTTTATTTCTTAAATGTAGTTTTCTACAATTATTAACTTTAATATGATGACTGAAGAGTAAAATAAAATCACTATTGTTTGTATCTCAAAAATTATAATCACATATCAGAAACATAGGTTCCTATAAAATTTACTTATAGAAAATACTAGAATACATATTCAGTAGGGCTTTCGTTTTGAGGTTTCTTCTTAGAGGAATATAAAAGAATATTTGTGTTATAAGTTTATCTATCCTTATTTGATAGCCCAGGGCAAAGTTATAAGCATATATGTTTCTTACTCATTAATCTAGTATTTACAAGAGTTTAGGGAATATCTGGCAGGAAAAGGCAAAACATATCTTGAATCATAATAATATTAATGGCTATCATTTCTTGGAATCCACTGTATGCCAGGTACTCATTTAATCTCAAAACAATGCTATAAAGACGAGCTAATTATATGCTCTAACAGAATATTAAACTCAACATTTCTAACTTATAACTCATTTTCCTAACTCATTGCCATTAGCAGATGAGGCAGCTAAGATCCACAAACCATCTATCTTTTTCTAAGTCCTACTAGCTGAGAGGTGAGGATATATTTTCCACTAAGTAACTTACAAAATGAGCTCTCTCTGGAGTACCAGTTTACCTGAGATATATTTAGGTTAAAAAATGCTTTGGGTTCTCTGTTGAAAGTGAATATCAGATTAAATCTCTAAAAGAACATAAAGTGAGCAAAGAATGATTAACACCACAATGTAAGATTATGGAATTCCTCATACTCCGCCCTCCTGCCAAGAACAAAAAATCTGAAATTAAAAACAACAACAACAACAACAAACCCCTTCCATTGTGAAAAGAAGCATTTGTAAAAGATATCAGTATGGATAAATAATTAGCCTACTCTATAGTCTATAGTATTTTTTTGAAAAGACAACATAATCAGTAGGAAGTTTACAGTGAGGCAGTTTTCAGCTAACAGCCCTACAGTGACAGCAGGGACTGACTATTAAAATGCTACCATGAGAATCTGGAACTGTGATTTGAAATAGAGATATAAAAAGACAGGTCATTGGAAATTCTGAATTAAAAGAAAGGCACAAAGAGGTCTATTTGGTTAGAAATAATGGAAAGAAGAGAAGAAGAGGGTCCTGTGGATAGACAGGAGAAAATTAAAAAACACCTTCATTGAATGGGAAGGCTTTGGAGACTTCCCCAGTTTGTAGACTTTTAAAAGAAAAAAAAAAGAGAGAAAATCATAAAACAAAGTGTACAGTATCTTAACCATTACTCCTTGCGATTTCTACCTTCCTTTTGGGATGTAGATTTTATAGATATAAAAAATTACCCCTAAAAAAATTAACTCCACCTAGATGTCATGTGAGCTTTGCAGCTAATTAGGCATATATATGCTTCATTTAGGTCATTTTTGATATGCAGAATTGAAAAGATAAGATGTTAAAAGTGAACTTTGCAATGTTATTACATATGGGAGATATTTATTTGAGGAAGATCTCAGAGGATGTCAATTCTGGTATCACTTAACATACAAACAGAAAGAGGAGGGTTTAACTCGTTGGTCCTTTGCTTCTGTTAAAGGTTTGCTGCTCATTCTCTTCCCCATCTAAGAGTTTTCTCATCTTCCATTATGAGTTAAAATGTGTTCCTCCAAAATTCACATGTTGAAGTTCTAACCCTCAATGCTGCCAAATGTGACCGTATTTGGAGATAAGGCCTTTAAACAGAGAATTAAATTTAAGGTCATATGGGTGGGTCCTAATCCAACATGGCCGAAGTCCTTATAAAAAGAAAAGATTAGGACACAGACACACACAGGGAGAAGGCCATGTGAAGACTTCCCTCTGCAAGGCAAGGAGTGAGGCCATAGGAGAAACCAAGAGCCCTAGTCAACTCAGATACCTCCTATGAGAAGGTCTCCACCAATAGTCGTCCTTTGAGTAAAGGTGCTTTTTTCCCTCAACATTCTTTCAAAGATCTCATCACTTCACCTGTCCCAAGTGTCACCTGTACTAGATGATTCAAATAGGTATCCCAAGTCTCCACTTAGCTACTAAGTTCCAGTTTCAAATATTTTAGCTGTATAAGAGACTTTATTTCATGAGTCCATCTTTTGTACGAGCTTAGCCAGCACTCTAAACCCAATATGTCTAAATAATTTCTTGTCTGATGAGAAAGGTTTACTCATATCACTTGCATCTGGTCACTCGGGCTTTAGATTCTAAAGCCGTCTTTCATTTTCTTCCTTCGATGCTTCCCACAGCTTAGTTGTCATCAACTTCCATTGCGCTTCTTCATTTTCCATTCTTTGGCATTCCATCTGCCTTGACCTGCCTAGTCCCACTGTACCTTTTTCCCTAGGCTAATCTACAGTAAACTCCGAACCAGACTCCTGCTTCTAGTCCGACGTGCAGCCATGCATGTTGCACTCAGCACAGAATTATCTTTTCTCTACAAATATATTTCAATCTTTGAGCCTTTTGCCCGCTCAAAGAACTTAGGCTGTCTTGAAAGCCCGGTGGCATTTGATTCCTGACTGTCTTTGTTGCCCATTATTCTCCCATGTGTGTCTCCTCCATTCTAATCAAGTGGGCTTACTTACTGATCTGAGCATGTCTGTACTTAGTGAGTGGTGACTGTCTCCTGTTTCTGCTCATTGTTTTTGCTCAAGCCATTTTCCCTTCTCAGAAATTCCTTCCATTTATTGGATCTTACCCAGTCTTCAAAGGATATTTCAGTTAGAATTCCTTTGTGAACACTTATTCAATGATAGCAGCTAGATGATATGCCTCAAGCTTCTATATTATATCCTGTTTCTCTATCTTGATTAGCAAATACCTCTGAGCCAAATGTGATGCTTCATTCCAATGGCCATCTCTTATCTCAGGCTATAGTCAAACACTTCTCTCCCTTTCTTCTCATGTGATATGTAATATTTCTTTTAGTTCCATTTTAAACTCTCTTTGGAATATATGCTTTCCTTCTAATAGGAGGTCTCAAATGCACAGACCTGACTCATGTCAAACTCTCAATAAATACCAACTATTAATTATAAGTTATTAATAATATATCTTAATGTTATTAGTATATAAATGATATTAATATATAATATGATAATTATATAATTAATATATAATGAATACAATTAATTATATTATAAGCAAATAAAACATTATGCCACTTATAGTCTATGGCACTCATATGTTGTCATTTAAAAAAATCATTGTGATTTTGGAGGTGTATAACTTTCCTATCGGACTTTACTGCTCTAGGCTGGGACCTTTGTCTTATTTTCTATATTTTTTGCATAGAACAATGCTTGGCATACAACGAGTACTCTCTAAATATTCTCTGTTCAATGAAAATAAATGTAGGACTTCTTAGGAAGACGCATATGTGTTTTCATAGATAAATTGATAAACCTGAAGGATGAACTTATTTTTCAATAGTTCTTTTCTCATAAACGCAGAAACATCTGTTTTTGAATCTTAGGGAGACTTTTTTTTTTTTTTAACATTTTTGCAGGCTTGAAGAATAGTTGTGCTCCATAAATATCCCAGCATGAGTCATTTGCTTAACCAAACAGCTGCTTACTCATTAGCCAAATGCTCTTCATTTTGTCATATGCTTAAATGAATTTTCTCCCATGCTTCTCTCCTTCCCTCGAGAAATAATTTACTAAAGAGCTCTGTAGCCTTTGACATGGGAAATCTAAACTTTGTGAAGTTACAAGAAGCCATCCTAACTCCAATTATAAACTGTTTTTACATGCTTTGATTGTCCCTCTAACTCACACAATGCTTCACCTCTCCCTCCCACTTCTCCCCATATATCTCTGGAACACCCTTTTTCCCATTCAAATTCAGCCTACTAGCTCTCCCATTTAGGGCACCCTGCAGGTCTTTGCCTCCCCCCCCCCCCCACCGCCTCCTGTCACTACCACCTGCCCATTATGTGGTAGGTAGTCTGTGTAAAGAACCACTAGAAGAAGTCCTTTGTTTAAATAAGTGCAAGGGAATAACAAGTTTTTTTGTACACTCTCTTGTCAAGATGAAGCTACAGATCAACTCCTACAATTAGTAGCTTTCAGCTATCACTTTGGATTCATCAACTTATTTTTGAATGATAAAGGCAAAGCAATCATTTGCAATTTCTCTCAGACAATTACTGTTCGATTGTCTGCAATGACCTGGGTTTAAGAATTTTATTTCAACTTAACAATACTTCTTTATTACAGACATGCTCATTTATGGCAATGGATATTTGGTTCATGTTATTCTTTCCCACCTAAGAGAAGTGATTCACACTTTTATTTCTTTAAAAAGGGTGAAAATCATCAGTAGTTTTTTTTTTGGGGGGGGGGAGAAAATTAATGCCTAAATGTTTTGGAGGAGGCCAGAGAAGAACAGAACTTTATTTCTAGAAAGTCCAAATGAGAGGAAATAGATACAGTTTTCCAGTTTCCATTTATAGTATAGCTGTTCTCAGCAGGGTTCCAATTTGATATGGGTTTTTTTTCCAGCCTGCAGAGGACATCTCAAACACCCAGAAGATGACATTGAGTTGTTATGTGTTCAATGACTATACATTGTTGAAAATCACCATTTGTTAAAATCACTTTTATACCATTGTCCCGAGCCCTCTGGTTCCCCAGACCTTCCACCACGACAGCCCTTCTCCCAAAAATGCCCTATAATTTAGCAACTAATAAGTTAATGCTTGACGCCAGAGGAACCAACAGCACCAGTCTACCAGCTGGGCAAAGATATTCAAGTTGGTGACTAAATATCTTAAGTATCGCCCTGCAAAGAGCATTTGTTTCCAGGTAGATTAGGTATTAGGAATTTTCTGGCAAGCAACCCAAATGTGTGAGCTCTGAGAATAAGGGTTTTTGGAAAGCAGTCCGAATGTGTTAGCTTTACCTCCTTAGTTTGTTTTCCTCATCTGTAAAATGGTGGGGCGCGTTAGCTTAGTTTTGGGACTGTGTTCCGCAGTTGACTCAAGGGGAGACTGCTGCTGCTGCAGATCTGGGCCCCTACCTCACTAAGAGAGGCTTCTCTTTATCTGGTCTACTCACTGGGGTCACCCCCGACCTTTTTGTTTGCAGAAAGAATTTTGAAAAATGAATTTTGCTGCTAAAAAAAGGTTGAAAATCACTGACTTAAATGAACGCGCAGTTTTCATCCATTTTAAAATTCTAAAATTTAATTATGAACATAATTATAAAAAAATTATATCTATATAACAATAGTAAGTGCTTATATTGGATCTACTCTGTGCCAGGCACTGTTCCAAGTGACTTACACATTTAAACTCAATCCATAGGACAACACTATGAGCTAGTATTATAATTATATAATAATTATTAAAGTCTAAAAGGAGGATGTTCAGATATATTTACACTTATATAATTTCATTAGATACATTCGAGGTCATAATTTATTCAAAAGTAATAATTCTATGATGACTATTTAATTATATATTATGATATTGTCTTTCTTACATGCCATAATTATAGATTTCTAGACATATTTTTAAGAACATTGTCTTAACTCTTGAATTTCAGGGGCTAAGAGAGTAGCAACTGTGCATGTACTTTCTCTATGACTTGCACCGTTTATTTCTTCACTTTCAACCAAGACCTGGAAATGGTTTTTGATCCCCGTTCAAGGACGTGGATCCAGATAGCTCTAAATATGCCTGAGAATTTCCTGAACACCAGTTCTTGACTCTCACTACTTAAATGAACAACTAGATGCAAATCTGAGCATGAAATTCCTCATCACAGTCCTTTCCACATGGGTTTATGGAAAAAGCCTCGGACCCCCTGCCTACCCTACCCACCCTCCATTGTGGGGCTTCTTAGGTCCTTGGGTGCTCAGCATTTTCCGGTGCTTCTCTCTCTCATCAAAATATGTTTCTGGTGGGGACAGGGGGGTCTGGCCATTGTTCTTCTTATCAGGGAGGCTTGGGTCTATTTCCCATTCCCCACCTCTGCTGGACTCAGAAAAGACAGAGGTGCGGAATGGAAACTAAAGCTGAAGAGGATGAGAAAGAGGTTAGAGTGACTCCTGTGTTTTTAACAAAGTGGCAGAGCACATGGGGGAGGAACTGCATTGATTCCTGTAGTCACTGTGGGTAGGAATCAAGCCCATGAGCACCTGGATGTCAGTGGAAGAGAACAAAGGCATACTGTCCATTGAAGTTGTCCACACAGAGGCTGAAGGATAGCTTGTACAGTATAATAAATGAATTCAACAGGATGTGTGGATGGACCAGCTGTGCTTCAGCTATTCTGTCCTACTGATCCCAAAAGTATACTTTGACTTATTCCAGCCCTGACTGTAGGTTAAAAAGCTCATTTTTTGAATCTCTAAAGTACCACTTCATTCTGAGATTTATGATTTTTGCCTGAATATCTTGCTCAGGCTTTCACAATATTCAAATGATTCTTATACATTTGTATTTCTATGTCTCCATCTTTATTTTTAGTGGTGGCAGGGGGTAGGATAGAGTCGAAAAGAAGGGTGGTGAGACGCTGTTGTCTTATGTCAGGAGGCAAAGTCTTAAGCTGGTGAGGAAGTTCTGTCAGGGTAACTTCCAGCACTGTCCAGTGGGAGTTGTGGAAATGTGGGATTCAGGTGTTCTGGAAATCGCATCACAGAGGCAGCCAGCTGCTTTGCCTACTCCTACAGTGTGCCTGGAAGACCCAGCGCTCGAGCAGCCTGGAGATCCAGGGAGATACTTTCTCTCTGGCATTGATTGCCCTGCTCCCTTCACCCAAAGCTAGGACCGAATGGGGCTGAGGCAGCTAAAACTGCACAATATATGTTTCAGCACATTCTTGCTTCAATATGTTAATATCACACTTACCCTCCAGACTAGGGCTCTAATATCTTATTTTGCTCCTTTCCCTAAAAGGAAAAATGCATTACACCGTATTACATTTAAAATGCAACAACTGTAGACTTTTTCAGTACAGTTGTTGATTATCTCATAACTAACCACTTTTACTTCATTTTATTTTATTTTTTTTGTCATGCCTTGACATACTTTCTATATCGAAGACCAGGGGAAAATGCATTTCTTTGTGACATTTCTAAAAATGACAAATGAAAGAGATTTTATCTCTGGAGATTGGGCTTCCACATTTCAGAGTCCTCCTCTCCCCTGATGGCTAATCTGATTGAATTACTTCCAGAATAAACAGGATAAATCTAGCTTAATTAGGCAGTGTACATAGAAAAATTACTAATTGCAATTTTTTTTCTGTATGCCTTGAAAATGTTCATTAAAAAGTTATTACTTTATGGGTTTACCTCCTTAAATTAGTTTTCCCTATTTTGAGATTTCAAGAATCTTTTCTTGTTTAGGACATCCTTGGCCAGGCAACTCTTTTGCAAAGTAGGGAAATCTGGTGGCCCTGCTTGCTCCTTCGAACCAAGTTACAGATTTTTTTTAAGGCACAGATCTGTTAGCTTTTTCATCATTATTTTTCAAAAAATAAAAATGCACATAAAAATACCTATTTTAATTAGGTCTCATTGTTAGTAACCTGTATAACCTGGAAAAACAAACTGAAGTATAAATATTGACATTGATAAATACACAAACATTTATAAAAGAAATAAAAAATTCTTTGACATAACCATCAAGATTATTTATCCCTGAGAGACCTTAAAGATTTGTAAAAGGTGTGAGAAAATATGCCCTGGTAGTTCACAAGAGAACCCAGCAATATTAAATCTATCCCAATAGGTAACAGAATGCAGTTTTTAAATTTTGCTCAGAAGATAAGAAGATAATCAAGTCAGTTTTTTGACTGGATTGCATATAAGAAGGCTGCAAAAGATCACAAAATTGTTTCACCCTTAGCAAAAATGTATAAACCCATTCCATTTCTTCACATTTCTTCAGCAGCAAGTAGTCAAAGAAAGCCCACACATGCAGGACCTACTCATTTCAACCTTTTGAATTGAGGTCTCTTGCCCATGGAATTCTGACTGATACAGTGAGACTAAAAATACCTCAAACCTGAGAAAAAGTATGGAGAGCTGAAATTTCTAGTTGCAAAAAGCTTAGATGATTGCCACTGTATAGAGGAGGGTGGACCACTTATTGTATATAAAATCCCAAGACGAATAGGCTATAGAAATTCCAGGTACAATTTAAAAGCCAAAAAGCTCTGAAGAAATGAATCAGAATCGACTAGGATTAATTATATTAATCATGCACTTTTATAATCACCTGAACCACCTGTTGCTAAATTATATATTCCAAATAGACTTTCAACAATTGTTCAAAACTAAATTATGTGAACTCTCTAGAAAGATTTATTAAAATTCAAGTAAGTCAATCCCACAATTCAGAATATAGCTCATATAATACTTAGATTCTAATATTCTAAAAGAAAAAGAAAAAATTGACTTGTTACTTGAATATCAGAAAATTCACCTCATATTAAAAGGTATTAGAACTTAGCAGTCTGCTTGTTCTGCATCTGACACATAAATGTTTACTTTATTATGATATTTTAACCATCTGTAGACTATGCCCAATACTCTGCAAACTGTACCATAAAGTCACTGCTCACAAGAATTTTATGCTCTTGAAATAGACAAAAATATAATTTTAGAAAATATAAAAAGGTTTTATAGTGTTTTTGTTTTTTAGTTTTGGCCCTCTTCTTTTTGTAGGTAGTGAATGACATTATGATAACAACTACTCTGATCTTAGTCAAAAGGCTGTGAAACAATAGAGCTAATTACCTAATTTTGTTGACTTGGAATTCAACTGAGTTGAACTGAAGCGAAGATGTCATCAAAAGATTGTCACCAAACTAAAGGGCTCACGGTTTCAGCAAAGCGTCTCTTCCTGGAGGTTGTGATTAATATGCATACATGGTCCATATAATGTCAGAAAAGAAAGGACAATTTCTTTGTTGCTTTGACCTCATTTATCACCTTAGTGGTTGGTAATTTGATTTGAGCTGTCCTTTGGGATCCTCATGAGATCTTCGTGCTAACAGCACTGCCCCCTAGTGTTCTCTCGCTTTGGTGCAGTGTGCATAAAAGAATTTCAAGATGTATTTTCAATATATATATTCTGTATTTATCAGTGGATTGCTATGTGAGTGTGTAAGATATCTTTTGGTGGATTAGACATTTTATCATATTTATTTGTCCTGATAAAATATTAGAGCTTGTTAAACTTGCATAAATTTTTTTTCATAAATGAGTAAAAATAGAAGTTTAGATACCATTAAATTATTTCTGATTTAATGAACTGAGAGACAAATCAACTAATATTTTTGGGTGCCTATTATGTTAGGTATGTAAGAAATGTCATTGAAGTTGAAGTCTGAGTAAACTTAATTTAATATCTAACTTTTAAAGTTTCTGACATTTTATAAATATATCAATTTAATCTCTAATTTGGGGAAAGTGGCAGAGAAAATGGAGAGGATTTTAAAAGTTTTACATGTATAATTTGATTTTGTGTTATATTTTAATCAAGAAAGTTATTTTAAAATAAGTTCATTTTCTTGAGAGGTAGGAATGCTATTTGGAGCTTTAGAACATAGTGAATTTTAAACAAAGGCTTTCTAACAATATGAAATAATAACTGTATATATCTGATACATTGAGATAATAAAGTTTTCAGATTATTTAAAAATTGAAAATTTCAGGAGGGATAAGTTGTGTATCAGTGTTTTCCATTGTGCAGTTCATATACCACTGGTGATAAATTATTTTAGGCAACGTAAAGAGATACATTTTTAGTTATGTACAAATTTTTAGAGCAACAGTGAAAATGTAACTAAAATATCAAATCCATGATTCCATAGATATTAATATTTAGAACTACCTTATTCATGAATTACAATGCTAAGGCACATACATTTTGAGTAACTTTGACTCATTAAAATAGATTAGAAACATAAATTTCAGTGTTTTTGAAATCCTAGATTTTGCTGTTTCCATTCTTCTGGTGTCATTTGACATGTTCCTCTGTTCAAAGTGTTTCCTGTAAGATGTAGTTACAATTAGAGCAGTGCTGTCCAAATAGAAATTTAACATTACCCGTAATAGAATTTAAAATTTTATAAGAAATTTAAAAAAAGAAAAAGAAATAGTTGAAATTAGTTTCAATCATATAATTTTTAATCTAATATATCCAAACATTGTTTTAGCATGTAACCAATATTGAAAATTATTTAGGTAGTTTACATTCTTTTTTCATACTATGTTTTTGTGATCTAGTGCGTATACTACACTTATAGCACCTCTCAGTTTGGGCTAGCCACATTTCAAATGCTCAGTAGCCACATGTAGCTAGTATTGAATAGAATAGACCTAGGGGTGTCATTAAATTGAAGTTCAGTTTTGGGCAAATATCCCATGGGTAGTTGTATACCTCCACGTAGAAGCACATTTGGTGTTTTTGTGTGTGTGTGTGATACGGGCAGTCATTGATTACCATTGTCTAGATCTTATAATTCATTAAAGGTGGTAAAATGGTGACATTGGAATTTTAAAATTCCTTCATTTATTCGATGGAATAATTCTACAAGAAGAAACATCTCTTCATCAACTACTTCTTTACTTGGAATAGTTTATATAAGGAAGGCAGTCCAAATATTGATCTCTTTCCTTTATTTGCTAATTTGTAAAGTAATAATTTTGGTTTCCTCGCATTTTTAAGGATGATCAATAGTATTTTATTTTCAGATTCTTTAGGAATTCAAAAACTTTAACACATTGGATGTGTTTCAGTCCATTGCAGTTACTATATTTATTACTGTTCAAAATTTCTCACATTTGGCTGCTGGGAGCCTCTTTAATTTGATATTAGCATTCTGATCTCACCAAAGTAGTCTTTGATATTCTGGGATCAACTTGTACATTTCCTGCAGACCTATTATCACCTATTCTTCAAAGAGTTCTTTATTCCTTTCAATGTGAAATGGTATGTGGAGACCATGACCTCAGCACTGTTTCTAAGTCTTTTCAGACAACAAAGCTAAGAATCATTTAATAAAATAATATGCATCATGAAATAATGTTATTTCCTATTCAAATTCAACAGTGGAAGATTTATTTTTACTGTGTATCTTTTTCCCATGTCAAATATTCAGGGTTTTAATGACATGATTATAATCACTCATTTGCTTTATCCATATATACACACAACGGCCTCAGAATGAATATTAAGACTATCCTCCCAACAAAAATGGTTAAAAAAAACAGATTAAGCTTTGCTGTTGTTTTTATCCTTATGATAACGTTTCACTCAGGACAAATAAATCCCTGTTTTAAAGTCACATGGAATGATCCTCTTAGGATTGTTATGCCACCTACTGGATACACAGGCTCAGTTGTCTCATTTTGCTTTTGATGTTTGTGGTTTGCTTTATTTATATTTAATTTTGTTTTATAATTATGTAAGGTTTCACATGACTCTAAAGTCAAATTTACAAAACAAATCTAGTTTCTATCCCTATCCCCTCTGACTTATTTCCTTCCTCTATATTTAGGTAATTATTTTTAAATGTGGTAATTTATCCTTTCATTAATATCTTAACATTAACATATACATATGTAAATATATAAAATTTATAAATATATTACATTTTTTATTCCCCTCCCCCTTTATTAGATAAACGGTAGCATAATTTGCAGACTTTTCTCACTCTGAAATAATAATATACATATTATTCCAAGTGGAAAAAAGTATATATATGTAAAATAATATATAATATTATTGTAATACAGTAGTCCCTTTTATCCATGGGGGATAGGTTCCAAGACCATATATATACTGTTGTTTCCTATACATACGTACCTATACATACATACGTAAATTAGGCACAGTAAGAGATTAACAACAATAAGTAATAACAAAATAAAACAATTATAATAATATACTGTAATCAGATATGTGAATGGTTTTGTAGCCATGAAGTAAAATAAAGGTTACTCGAACACAAGCATTGATACTGTGGCGGTTGATCTGATCGCTGTAACGGCTACTGGGTGACTAGCAGGCAGGGAAGCATGCACAGCGTGGAGATGCTGGACAAAGAATGATTCATGTCCTGGGGGCGAAGGAGCCAGAAGGCAAGAAATTTTATCATGCTACTCAGAAAGGTGTGCAATTTAAAACTTATTTCTGGAATTTTCCATTTAATATTTTGGGATTCCGGTTGACTATAGGGAACAGAAACTGTGGAGAATGAAACTGTGGATAAAGGGAAATACTGTGTGTGTGCGTGTGTGTGTATTAACCTGGAAGACTGGATTTGCTTTGTTAGGCAATCTGAAAATTCTTTTTTAAAAACAGGTGAATTAAGCACTTTTAGATTTAATAAGATCTAAATATTGGACATTTAAGAGATAAAGTGACACATATTAAAATTTTTAAGAGTTTGAGAAAAAATTGATTCTAATTGGGCAGCACCAAACTGGAAGAGGCTGGGAGTGCTTTACCAACAAGAGCTTGGGGAGGGACTTTTGCAGAGAAAAGATGGAAGCAAAGTAAGGGAGTTATTGGTTGGCTAGTGCTCAAAGCCTGGTTAGTTGTTTATGATTGGTTGTTTTAGGTTTCAATTTTGTAACTTTGTGGCATTTACAGGCTTAAATTTTGTTTTTTACATAGGCCACCACTCATTAGAGCCACTTCAGTCTAATGACTTCCTTGTTTAATTAATTTAACAGACACTAGTATTGTCATGCTTATGTTACATATATTTCCATATCTATGTACAGAGAGTGAAAAAAAATTAGAAATGTTTAGGCAATATGTCATTGTCATGAATTTCAAGTGTGCGATTTTGTATTTTACAAAGTATCGGTCTACCACTTACTGGAAAATAAAACTTGTCCTTCATTACGGATAGTTTGAAAAGTACTGCTCTGTGTTACTTGCTTGCTCTCTTTCTTTGGCATATCTTTTTGTATTTGAGAAGGTGTGTATTTCTTCTTCTGATGCCTTTTTATTAATATCTTTATGTGAGTTTATATTATATGATTCAAGTTTTTTCAATACCTGAGTGTGACATCTTTAATCTCTTTTTTTACTACTTTATCGTAATATCCTACTATAAGTAAAATTGAAATTAGCTAGTAATTCCTTCTTCACCATTTCCCAGAATCTCCTTTCAACTAATACCTCTTACTCCCCTTGATATCTTTGAGACAATCAGACAGTTTATTCTACTTCTCATGTTCTTTTTCAAATCTAATCCCCTTCATTTTTAAACGGTTGAGTGTACATAAAGCAAATGGCTATTATGTTTTATACCTTCTCTCTTACAATTTACAGGTACTCTGAGTTATACAATTAAATATGTATTTAATGTTTACTACCAGTTCTGTTATTGATGCCTCTTAAATCATTTTGGTTGGCTGAAGCTTGGCTTCCAGCATATTCCCTAGAAAAGGTTCATAGGAACTATATTCCCGGAGTTCTTAACATGTGATTAAGGTACTGTGACCATTATATTTAAAGATCAGTGTGGTTGGATATAAAATCTTTTTAGTTTATGTTTGCTTTTATTGTATTTCTTAAATGTTATCCCATTGTCTTTTGTCATAAAGCAGGCTATAGAAAATTTTGGTGGCAATGTCATTTAGTTTCTTTTATAAGGATTTTGACCATTTAATGTGGAGCCAAAGGGATTTTTTTTTCTTTTTATAAGATCAATAATTTTACTAGACTATGTTTAGGTATAGTCCATTCTTGGAAAATTTTGCTAGGTATGTCCTTTCAATTGTAGTGCAAGGACAGAAAAGTGTTCTTGAATTATAATTGATAATATTTGCTCTCTTTCATTACATTGATTCCTTTTTTAGGGGCTTCTAGCATAGGTACCTTGGGTTTCCTTTCCTTATTGTTTATGTATTTTTCTCATGTATAGTCATGCGTTGCATAACAGTGTTTCAGTCAATGACGGACCATACATACATTAGTGGTCCCAAAGAGTATAAGGTAGCTGAAAAATTCCCATCACCTAGAGATGTAACGTCAAAGCACAATGTGTTACTCACGTATTTGTGGAGATTCTGACATAAACAAACCTACTACACTGCCAGTTGTATAAAAGTATAGGACATACAATTATGTACAGTATGTAATACTTGATAATGATGATGTTACTGCCTTATTCACTATATTATTTTCCATTATTTCTACTAATATAAAAATGTTTGCTGTGAAACAGTATGCTGCATTATTATGGAAGAAGTCTCATGCATCTTGTGCTTACTATGTCTCTTGCTTGCATCATTTTCTCTTTTGCTTGATTTAATCTCACGTGGTTTTATACAGTAACATGCTGTAACCTAGTAGCAATAGGCTATATCATATAGCCTAGGCTATACCATCTTGATTTGTGTAAGTCACTCCGTGATGTTTGCACAAGAAATTACTTAAGCATTTCTCAGAATTTATCCTCATCACTAAAGCATAGTTAAATGTATCACTGTTAACAGTTGGTCCTCTGTATTTGCAGGTTCTGCATCCCTGGGTTTCATAACTGCAGCTTTAACTCACTGTGGATCGAAAACATTTTATAAAAAATATTATGTTACTGATGTGTACTGTGTAGTTAGGTCTACGATGGTTGCATGTGAACTGAACACATACAGATTTTTTTCTTGTCATTATTCCTTAAACAATATAACAACAATTCACATAGCATTTACATTGCATTAGACATAAGTAATCTAGAGATAAATCAAAGTATATAGGAGGATGTATGTAGATTATGCAAATACTACTCCATTTTATACAAGAGGCTTGAGTATTCTTGGATTTTGGTATTCAAGGGGGTGGTCCTGAAACCAATTCTTTGTGGATACAGAGGAATGACTGGATATTCTTTATCTTTTTATTTTTAAAATATTCATTTTTTCTTTTTTGTTTTTCTTAAGGCATTTTCTATGGTGTTGTTCATTTACTGTTTATTTGTTCTTATTTAGTCTGAAATTTTTAAATGAAATTTTCTTTCATTTCTAATATTTTCTTAACTTCTACAAACTCCATTTCCAAGTTTGTGTTTTCTCCAGTTAGATTCTTTTTTAGTTTTTCTAATTATTGGTTAGGCTGTTCTTTCAAAGCTTCCATTGTTTGTTTCAAATTTTTAGTTTGATTTGAAATATTAGATTGTAATATTTTCATTTTGTATGTCTGTCATGCTTTTATTATCTGTAGAGACATTATTGTATTTCTTTGCCATTTTTCCTTATAATAGATTTGACCACCTTTATTTCTTTACTAATGTTTCAGTGACATTTACTAATGTTTAGTTTTCTTGTACTCTTAAAAGGGAAGGGTGGGTCAGGATAAGTCCCCAGTATCATAGCTCTAGAGCTCCGACATCTACTGTTTTGGGAAGTCTTTATAATTATGGCCTTATTATGTCTGATTCTTTGCTGGCTCTTTACTCCTCTCTTATTTTTATCTAGATCTTCTCTTTTTTATGTCTCCTTTGGCCCTTTTGTTTCTTTCTTGCTCAATTTGGATTTCATCCACAGCAGTTTCTGTGCAATGTGGGGCTTTGTCTTGGAGGGGGCATCAGTTATGTCTGTTAACAGTCTCTCTTAAGGGTCCATGGAGCCCCGGCTGACCTTACCCAGGTTCTCTTGAGTTTACCCACTAATTTGAGCCAGCAAGATCCTACGGCCTCTCAGGGCCATCAGAAGGCCTTTGGTATTCTTTCTGTTTCCTCTAACATGCTTGTTGATAACATGCAGATCTTAATATCACCAGTAATTCCACCCACACATATTTGAGGTTCACAGGGATGTGTTTTCCTACTGCTTTACTGTGGATGTTGACTGTGGGGTTTGGGTTTTGCTGTCCTACTTGCTCTGTTTCTATGGGGTGATTTGGGGAGGTGAAAGTATGATGGTGCCTTGTTGCCATTTTCCAGATTATTATTATTAAATAGCCAAACTTTTAATCTTTTTGACTTTTACTTTCTTAGTAAGCATCTATATGCCTATGTCTTTGTTACAGTTTTCTGCTTCACTGTATTGTTTAATCATCCTGGTCAAAGTTATCCACGCATGTTAATACTTGAACCCTCGATAGTGAATATCTCCACAGTTCAGGACTCTATCTACTTCCCCCCTCCCCAGCCTGTGAAGGATTTATGAGCAGCTCATTCCCACAACTGTCCTGAGTGTCCTGGATGCTGACTATGAGGCTCATAGAGCATGATTTTCCTTCTGAAGTACCCCTGTGTGATCACCAGGCTATGGGATGGTCATAAACATCTTTTTCCTTTCTTCCCCCAACAAGGGTATTTGCATGATTCTTAAACAGGATGGTAGATGATGAGGCTTAGAGAAGCATGACTCCAATGGGAAAATAGAAAAAGGAGAGGGCATAAACTGGAAGGAAGCAGTAGTTTGATAAAAGCTTCCCAAGGGATTCTAATAGTCCTCTCACAGGGTTGTATTTGGAGTCTCTGCTCTCAGTGGTGGAGAGGCAGAGGGTGCCATAATAATTGGCCCTGGGTCCAGACTATGTGGGCAGAGGAATGGGAAGAGAATGACTCCTAAGACCTGAGGGAAAAAAAGACAGTGGCCCAAGGACCTAATTTGTCAGTTCCCATTTTCTTTAGGCAGCTAAACAAAGGAAGTGAATTTATATTTAAGGCATTTAAAGTTATCCCTGCTTAATGTTCAGCTTAGAAACTCTTCCAACTCTAAAAAGAAAAAGAAATTTTTCATTTTACAAATAAAGATGGGCTCAAATAGGCATTGAATGAAACATTTTGAAAGAGGTGGCATTTTGTGTGAAAATATTTTATCAAAGACAAACTGATGCTATCAAATCATTGCTGTTTTAATAGAGGGATAGAATACAGCAAGGCAGAGAGGTTGGCGAAGGGGACATCCCAGAAATGAAGAAAACTCCCAAAAGAGAACAAGGAGCAGCAGGGAGACATTGGAGTGGTCATTAGCTCTGCCATTTTCATGAATGTGTTTTTAATAATTTGTGCACAGAAAAATAAAGGTGCTGTGTGGGTGCATTAATAGTCTGTATAGATGCCAAGGCTGGTACTGTCTCCAGTTCTAGGAAGGAAGACCATCAGGTATTTAGTAATGGGGCTCCAAGGTAGAGGGCCAAAGAACTGACAGCCTGACCAGAGTCCTGGTGGATGATTGAAAACTTAATAACTTGGAGTATATTCAGGGTAAATTCTGAGGAATTCACAGAAGCTACAGTTTCCAGGGAATATTAGTGACTTAAGGTCATATCATAATTAAACAACTAATCCAGATGTATGGTTCATATGTAGGTAAATAGACTTTCCTTCTATAAGCAAGACTTGTCATGTTGACTTCAGAGGGAGAAGTAGCTTTATATTTCTGAGCTGCTTATATTTTCTTTCAGATGCTCTTTCTTCCATAATTAAGGAAGGATCACAGGACTTGAGGTAATTGCAAATCAACTCTCTTTTCTATGGCATTAACATTTTTTGAATTCTTTTCTTTGTTTCTTGTATATGATGGATAGTATAGGTGGATTAAGTACTAAAAAGCTACAAAGACTTCCCTCCTCCTCTGTATAATCCCTCTTACTTTCTTGCTTTGTTAATTAAACTGTTCTTCACAGAAGAAAGGATGTTAACATTATCTGGTCCTACCCCCAGCCAATGTTACTGTTATGTTTTTAGCTCTGAAATATACATGAATTAGACTACCAGAATCTTCCCTTATCCATATTGTGGGAAAATAAGGAAAACCATATGAGTCAGAAGAGGAAAAATAGAGTCATTTAAAAGGGGGTGCCTCTAGTCTATTAATTTTGGCTACACAGTACATAATAACAAAAGTATGAAAGACTTTCAGCTTTCATCCAAATAACCTATATAAAATCATTAAGAAATCAATCTATAAATAATGTGGCACATTCTTAAAAGGGTTTGTGTGGGGCTTGGAAATAGGTGGCAAACGATTTCTCATTGTGCACTGACCTCGGGCATTTCTTTCTACATTATGGTTCTCCAAAAAGTTAGTCAGGAGTTTACTCAACAAGGGTGTGTGTGTGTGTGTGTGTGTGTGTGTGTGTTGTTGTTGTTGTTGTTGTTGTTGGGTGGGATGTGCTAGACTGGGAAGCATAGTGGGAAGCTTAGAGTTTGCTTTGAAATTTAGATACACATTCCCTATAACCTAATCCCTCTACTTTAATTTAGGATATCTGTGGTTTACAGGCCCCATTCTTTCCACATTGCTTCTCTATCTAACTTATTGTTCTTAGTGTCTTTGTCATTCACTCAGAAATACTCTGGAGCAGATACCAGCCCCCTGGTAGACTCATTAGATCCCAGAATAGATTTAGCTTGTTAGAAGCATAATGCATATTTTAGTCTCCTGGGCACATACAAATTCAATAGGAGAGATTGATGGATACTTACGAAAACTTAGGAGCCTTTCAATTTTTCTTTGTATACTAAACACAGTTTTCAAATGTTTGAATCTCCATTATCATATCTATTTACTTAAACTGAGTAAATCTAAAACTGAATTCACAAATTTTCCTCTAAACATTTATTCTTCTGAATTTCTATATTGTGTTTTGGAGATACCATGTTTTGCAGCCCTCCATTTTCCCAGATTTTCTTCAAAAATCTATCCTGTTCTCATATTGTGTGAGTTGAGATACTGGACACTGTGGGGTGGGGCAGTGAATGTCAGGGTGTCATCCGAAGTTTACAGTTCAGTGGGCTCCTATTTGCATACTGCCTTTCTCCTGCCCATTTTCCCATGACTGTCAGTATACCTTTGTGTTTCATTTCTTCCTTTCTATCTCTGCTTAGCCATTTGGACAGCTATCCCCCTTCATCATGCCTGGTCCGTAGCAATCAACTGCTTACTGGCTTCTCTGAAACTTAAAGCTTCTATAATCCAGTTTCCAATATCTGAGCTGTTCCAGAAGTTCTCGACCCTGGTTGTGCATCAAGAACCATTGGCAATTTTATTTGGCCAGTTTGTTTTTAGTACAGACATTCAGGAACCATCTATAGAGCAGGTGATTCCGTAAAGTTCCCTTTGGGGTTTCTGATGTGCTGCCAGGTTGGAAAAACTAACTTAGTCTCTTATTGGTCACCTACCTAAGCATTCACCTTGTTTAGGTGAAAAAGATCTGCAACCACACTTTTTCAAAAATGTCACACATGCCCCTTCCTCTTGGTCCTTATTCCACTCAGCAGCTAGTGTTTCTCATATGAAAGCCCTAAATTCTTGCTCGAAGTAAGGCCTAAGGACAAAAGCCATGATAATGTTTGACTCTCCTAAGGAATAAGAAGTGTTTACTGATTGTGAAGGGTGGCCAAATATGCTACCCCGAAATATACCTCTTTGGCATATGGATTATTTTGAGCTAAAGGCACTTGAAGAACAGCAAATGTAGGGAGAGGCTTTCTCTGAACTCCTCTTATCTTCCTAAAGACAGATTCTCCAAAAGGAACTTAACTGCCATCCCACCCCCTCCTGGGAGTTTCATCAACCAAGGAAGATTGACTCACCTTAGGGAGGAGACTAGAAGTCCACATCTCACCCCGACCACTGTGCCACAACTATCGCATCTCCCATCTACTTTTCTATGTATCCATTTATCTTTCCTAAAAATCATTTACTCTCCTTAAGTGGCCTATCCTTCACCTACCTTTCTCTATTAAGACAGTACATAGACTCTTAAATCTCACATCTTTTTTTTTTTTTTTTTTAGGTAATCACTTTTTTTTTCCCCTATGATGTTCCTGTGGACATATTAAAAATTAACGCATTTGTATACTTTTTCTCCTGTTAATCTGCATGTTGTCAATTTATTTGATAAACCCAGCTCTTGAATGTAGGAGAGTAGAGGGAAAGTCTTTCCTTCCCTATGAATGTCTGGTCCAGATTAAATCCTACCCATTCCTTAAAGTCTGTATACTTTTTTAGGGTTTACTTTTAAAGTCTTATGTAGCCTCTGGCTTATCTAAACAACTCAGCTCATAACTGAATCCCTCGAGGGACTCAGTATAAGTTCCCTTATTTCATTTTTTATTACTTTTTTTGGTATATTCTCAATTTTTTTCAATTATCTTGAGTATTCATTGGGAATAAGAGTTACCTTGTAACTTCTTGTACCTCAGCATGTCACATTGCAGGGTGCATTACAGATTCTCCCCATGCTTTGAGCCCAATAGGAAGTTAAATTCCTTTATACTTTGAATCTCTCCTCTTCCATCTAATTTCTCTGACTGACTCATGAAAGTCTCTGATTTTAAGGACTCCTGTGACTAGATCGGGTCCACCTAGGCAATCCAGAATAACCTCTCTAGTTTTAAAGTCAGTTGATTTTAGGAACCTTAACTTCATCTACAATCTTTACTATTCCATTTTGCCACGTACGTGTTACATGTTCACAAGTTCTGGGAATTAAAACTTGGATACCTCTGAATAGCTATTATTTTACCTGCTGTATCCATAATCATAAAGATAATGATCAAAACCTTAGATCCTAAAATAATCAGTCCTAAATTTAAGTCACAGCAGAACAATGCTGCTATCACTTATTGAGCAGTCACTCTAGATAAGGAATTGTTCTTTACATATATCAATTCAACCTTATTTGGTTGGTGTTATTTTGATTAAGGGGTTTCAATTTTAAATTCCATTTTATAAAGAGAAAATTCAATTAACATTGTGGATCCTGAGCTAGTGAATGTTAGAGCCAGGATTCAACCTAGTAGGCTGGCACCATAGTTTGTGTGTGTTTAACCCCCACACGCATGCTTCCTTATGAAAGTAATCTAGGAGTTAGGAGTTGTGAGTCTCTCCATAGAATTTCCTTTAAAGTCAAGGTCTTTTGGTAATCCCTATTTAATAGGACTGCACTATTAATAACTAAAATCCATTTTACATTTTGCAAAGCATATTCATGTTATTTAATTCTCCAAATAACCAAGGAATGTAATATGAATATTCCTATTTTATAGATTAAAAAAAAAAAGGCTTGTATAGGTTAAGTGGCTTCTCAAGGCAACACATCTAATAGCTGTAGGAGGAGCAGGGTAGTATCTACAAGCTGGGCTCTGTGGCTCAGTATTCCAGCATGATGTTAGTGAAACAGGCATGGCTTTGGGGTTATCAGATGTGTGGTCTTCAAGCCTGTAATTTGGAAGGCATTGAATACAGGAGCCAGATCCAGTTCTGCTTCAGAGATCATTATGTGGCACCATTCAGAGTGGTCTGTAGAGGAGGACAGCAGTCTCTGCCTCCAGCTGTGCTTGTGCCCCTTCTCCCTCATCCACGTTGTTCTCTTCTCAGCCCATCTTCCTTCTGCCAGAATTAATTCTTCTAAAACAATTGTATAGTGACAGAATCCCACTTAGAAGCCTGCAATGATCTCCAGTGACTACTAAAGATAATGAATAATTCTAAAGTGCTGCCCAAAACCCTTTAAAATCTGAGTCCCATCTTTTGTTTCTGCATAATCTCTGGTCATTTCTTCTGAAGCTGCAGATGTTACTGCCACTTGAGCACCACTCTGAGACCGTATCTTGCTTCTCTCACATTCTGTGGCCTTATGGTACTACTCATAGAATGCCTTGCCCCTTTCTTCATCCTGAGAAGCCTCACTCATCTTTCAGGGCTGGTTCACATGTAATCTCCAAATAATGCCCTCTCTGAGCTGCTAGACAAGAGACAATCGTTCACTCCTCTGTGAGACTGTAGTTCTTAACTCTTACTGATTACACCATTATCCTGTGTGCCTCTGTCCATTTCATGAGAGGTGACGTGAGAGGCTTGAGGCCAAAAAAGTTACCTGACTCACCCGTGTGTGACTACTAATCCTTTTTACCCCATATTTAATGCCTAATGATGCCCAGTAAATTCTTGATACATGGTTGAAAGGGAAAATAGAACTCTTGAGGATGAGCCAGCTTCTGTACCCTGATTACCTTCTAGGGCCAGAGCAGAATTAATTGTGTTTAAAAAGACACATAACAAGTTATTCCAATTTTCTGTTATAGGAGGTTCAAGAAGAACTTGAACTTCTAGCTTTCTCTTCTCTCCATAGAAATGACCCTTATTTCTTCAGTAACACTCTCCCTTCCACCCTTATGGAAAACTACTCCCACCAGTTAGTGTAAAGTTAATTTAGTTCCTTGATAGGAATAGAGGTGCACTTTAAGCATGCTACTCTATCCGTGGATATTTACTTTGTTGAATTTTTGCAGTCCCAGCTATGGGAGTAGTTGTAATAGTACTAATCATTAATATCCTAACTTAACACTCTTAAATTACACGTTCCTGAAAATATCAGTGCTTGCTCCTCCCCCCTGCCCCCCACTTTTTAAAATTGAGATATAATTGACATATAACATTACATTAGTTTCAGGTGTACAACATAATGATTTGATATTTGTATATAGTGAGAAATGATCACTGCAATTAGTCTAATTAACAACCATAACCACATAGCTAC
This sequence comes from Eonycteris spelaea, assembly GCA_003508835.1. Lineage (NCBI taxonomy): Eukaryota > Metazoa > Chordata > Mammalia > Chiroptera > Pteropodidae > Eonycteris > Eonycteris spelaea. The sequence continues at coordinate 1,270,352 of PUFA01000127.1, read as the reverse complement.
AATTTTTTGTGTGATGAGAACTTTTAAGAACTACTCTTTAGCAACTATCACATATACAACTCGGTATTATTAACTACAGTCATGATGCTGTACATTACATCCCCATGATCTATTTATTTTATAACTGGAAGTTTCTACCTTTTGACCACCTTCACCTATTTTATCCACACTGTAGCCTCTAGCAATCACCAAAAACAAACAAAACAAAACAAAACAAAAACAAAAAACTGTGATTTTGTTTGTTGGTTTGTTTGTTTTTGATTTTACATATAAGTAAGATCATACAATATATTTGCTTTTCTCTGACTTTTTTCACTTAGCATAATTCTCTCAAGGTCCATTCATGTTGTTGTAAATGGCAAGATTCCTTTCTTTTTTATGACTGAATAACATTTGATTGTATGTATATATCACATTTTCTTTATCCTTTCATCTATCAATGGACACTAGGGTTGTTTCCATGTTATGGCTATTCTGAATAATACTGCAATGAACATGAGCGTGCAGATATCTTTCCTATTTAGTGTTTTCATTTCCTCCAGATAAATACCTAGAGTGGAACTGCAAGATTAGGTGGTGGTAATTCTATTTCTAATTTACGAGAAAACTCCATATTGTTTTCCATAGTGGCTGTAACAATTTACATTCCCATCAGTATTGCACAAGTGTTCCTTTTTCTTCACATCCTCACCAACACTTGTCATTTCTTGTCTTTTTGATAATAGCCATTCTAATGAGTGTGAGGTGGTATCTCACCGTGGTGTTCATTTGTATTTCCCTGGATTAGGGATTTTGAGCACCTTTTCATGTACCTGTTGGCCATCTGTATGTCTTCTTTAGAAAAAATGTCTATTCAGATCATCTGCTCATTTTTTAATTGGATTTTTTTTTTTGCTACTGAGTTGTATGAGTTCTTTATATATTTTGAGTATCAACTCAGTATCAGATATATTATTTGCAAATATATTTTTCCATTACAAAGATTTACCTTCTTATTTTCTTGATGATCTTTTTGCTGTGCAGAAGCTTTTTAGTTGATGTATTCCCCCTTATTTATTTTTTCTTTTGGTATCAAATCCAAAAAATCATCTCCAAAACAATTTCAAGGAGTTAAACACATGTTTTCTTCTAGGAGTTTTATGGTTCGAGGTCTTATGTTCAACTCCTAATCAGTTTTGAGTTGATTTTTGTGTAAGGTGTAAGATAATGGTCCAGATTCATTACTTGTGTGTAGCTGTCCAGTTTTCCCAATAAAATTTATTGAAGTAAATGTCTTTCCATTGTTGTATAGTCTTAGCTCCTTTGTTGTAAACAAATTGACAGATATGTATAGGTTTATTTCTAGGCTTTTTATTCTGTTCTATTGATCAGTATGTCTGTTTTATGCCAATACCATACAGTTTCATTCACTATCACTTTGTAGCATAGTTTGAAATTAGGGAGCGATGATGCCTCCAGCTTTGTTCTTCTTTCTCAAAGTTGCTTTGGCTACTTAGTATCTTTTGTGATTCCATACAAATTTTAGGATCATTTATTCTATTTCTACAAAAATTGCCATTGAAATTTTGGTAAGGATTGCCCTGACTCTGTAATTTGCTTTGTATAGAATGGACATTTTCAAAATATTAATTCTTCTGATCCATGAGCACAGAATATCTTTCTATTTATATGTGTATTCAATTTCTTTTATTAGTGTGCTACATATTTCATTTTATAGGTCTTTCACCTCTTTGGTTAAATTTTTTTTAAGCAAAAAATTTAGGTATTTTATTCTATTTGATTAATTGTAAATGAGATTATTAATTTCTCATTCCGTGGTTCATTATTAGTATATAGAAATGAAACAGATTTCTACATATTGATTTTATATACTGCAACTTTACTGAAATCATTTATTCTAACTGCTTTTTGGTGGAGTGTTCAGGGTTTTCTACATATCATGTCATCCGCAAATAGTGAGTTTTACTTCTCCCTTTCCAATTTTTATGTCTCTTTCTTTCCTAATTGCTCTGGCTGGGACTTCCAATACTATGTTTAATAAAAGTGATGAGGGTTGCTTCCTTGTCTTGTTCCTAATCGTAAAGAAAAAACTGTTTACTTTTCACTATTGAGTATGATGTTACCGGTGGGCTTGTCAAATGTGGCCTTAATTATATTGGGATATGTTACCTCTATGCCCACTTTTTTGAGAGTTTTTATCATAGATGGATGTTGAATTGTGGCAAATGATTTTCCTGCCTCTACGGAGATGACCATATGATTTTTATCTTTTATTTGGTTTATGTGATGTATCATGTTGATTGATTTGCAGTTGCTGAACCACTCTTGCACCCCTGGAATAACTCCTAATTGATCATGATATATGATTCTTTTAATGTATTGTTAAATTTGGTTTGCTGATATGTTTTGAAGATTTTTGTATCTATGTTCATCAGGAATATTGGCCTATAATGTTTTTTTTCTTGTCCTTGCTTGGTTTTGGTATTAAGGTAATTCTGATCTCATAAAATTAGTTTGGAATTTTTCCATACTCTTGTATTTTTTGAAAGACTTTAAAAAGAATTGGTATTAAGTTTTTGGTAGAATTAACCAGTGTAGTCATCTGGTTCTGAAATTTTCTTTGTTGGGAGGTTTTTGATTATTGATTCAATCTCTTTACTAGTAATCAGTCTGTTTGATTTTCAATTTCTTCATGTCTAAGTCTTAATAGGTTACATGTTTCTAGGAATTTAACCATTTCTTCTAGGTCGTCTGATTTGTTGGTGTATAATTGTTCAGAATAGTCTCGTAATTTTTCAAATTTCTGTGGTATCAGCTGTAACTTCTCTCACTTCTGATTTTATTTACAACCTCTTTTTTTTCAGGGTGAATCTAAATATTTGTCCGTTTTGTTTACTTTTTTTCTTTTTTTTTTTTAAAAACCCACTGTTACCTTTGTTGATCTATTTTCTTTTTCATCTCTATGTCATTGATTTTCACTCTGAACTTTTTTCCTTCTTTCCCCTAATTTTGAGCTCATTTCTTCTTCTAGTTCCTTGAGGTGTAAAGGTAGGTTATTTAAGATTTCTTGTTTCTTGATTTAGGCATTAATCACCATGGTCTTCCTTCTTGGAAGTGCTTTTGCTGTATTCCTAAGTTTTGGTATGTTGTATTTCCATGTCCATAGTCCATAGGCATATTTTAATGTCTTTTGATTTCTCCTTTGACCAGTTTTCACTAGCATGTTGTTTAGTCTTCATACATTTGTGAATTTTCCAGTTTTCTTTCTGTAATTGATTTCTAGTTTCATACCATCATAGTTGGAGAAGATGATATGATTTCAATCTTCTTAAATTTATTAAGAATTTTTTTTTGTGGTCTAACATACAATATATCCTGAGGAATGTTCTATGTATTCTGTTGCTTTTCAATAGAATGAGTCATATGTATCTGTTAAAGTCATCAAATTTAATTTGTCATTTGAGGCTGATGTTTCCTCATTGATTTCCTTTATGAATGATCTATCCACTGATGAAAGTAGAGTATTAAAGTCCCCTACTATTATTGTATACTATCAATTTTTAAATTAGATATGTTAATATTTATCAGGTAAGTCACTTATCTCTATTTCATTAAGAGTTCCTCCCCCTAGAGGTTTTATCTTGTTCTATCATTTAAGACATATTCCTTTGCTTCTTCATTTTGCTTGACTCTCTGTATTGATTTTAATGTGTTGAATGGCTACCTCTCCCAGTCTTGAAGGAGTGGCCTTGTGTGTGAATAAATCTTACCATTCAACCCTGCCCTTGCTTTTGGTTGTCTCTTAAACTTTTGTCATTATACAAACAGCTTAATTTTAGTGGTTCCCAGTAGTTGAGGATATGCCAAGACCTGTTAGCATTCCAAAGTGAAGTATCTCAGTCAGCACTTAGGTTCAAGCTAAATGGAAGCCATACTTGTAGTGTTTAATGAATGAAAATATATCTCTTCTAGGGGAAGACTGTCTGTCTGCTCTCCCTATACCAATTCCTGCAGTGATAGCCAATTAAGAAACTGTTGCTTTCTTTGTCACCATCCCATTTAATCTGTAAACACAAGCCCCACTGGACCCCCAAGCCAGGCTATCAAGGAATGTGCCCTTTTGTGTCTAGGTGGCAGACAAGAGGTGGGACACTGGCATTTTTTCATGGAGACACCAGTGAACTGGGATATGATGGAGAAAGAGCGTGAAGATGGCGCTGCTTGCTTCTCCCATTCTGGAAAGAATTGTAGTCAGCCCCTAGATGTGTGTTTAATTAAAAGCCTTCCCCTCAGGTCACAGCTATGAAGATATGCCAATAAGACTCACATATATCCTGGGAGAGGTATTAACACTGCTGTATGTGTGTGCCGTGCCCTGGGAGGGGTAGCCAGTTAAGAATTTTTTCTACATTTGTAAAATTCCTGTGGGAACCACAAGTCTCACTGGCTATCAGAGTCAGGTGATCTAGAGATGCCTCCTAGGCAGTAGCTGCAAAACCAAGGTCAAGTGTGCAAGCTCCTTTCTGAGAGCTACTAACAAGCTGGAGAGAGGCAGAGGGCAAAGGTGGTGCTCCTCAGCCTCTGTCTTTGAAGAATATTTCAGTAGGTTCCTAGATATGTGCTGATTAGATGCCCACCCCTCTAACTGAAGCTTTAAGATAAGTAAATAAGCCTCTTTCACCAAAAGAATGGGCACTGTTTAGTTGGCTGCCTCTGCCTGGCCCTGGAGTGATAAGTCCTTGCAAGCCTTTAAAGAACTTTTTTTTAAGTTCACTATAGACTTGTGGGTCTTATGGATGCGAGCCCTAATGGCTTTCAAAACTTTATGTTCTAGGGCTCATTTTCAGCTGCACGTCTTAAAAGCTAAGGTGCCAGATATGGGGTTCAAACACTTTACTCCTTAAAGAGAAGTCCTGGGTTGTGACTACCTCCTGATTGTGAGTCACTACACAGGGAGAAGTGTTTATGGTGAGATTGTGCCTCAGGCTCTCCTCCCTGCTTTGCTGTGTTTTTCTCCTCATTTACTCAATTTGTAGGAGTCTCTCTGGTAGATTTTGTTTTTTTTTTTTCTCCCCAGAAGAAGTTGTTCCACATATAGCTGTAGATTCAGTGTGTCTGTGAGAGGAGGTGAGTTCAGGATCCTATGTTACCTCCTTGAACCGGAACTTCCCTTTATTCCCCTTCTGTGAAATGCAGGCAATGGCATATTTAACTCAATAGAAACATACCGTAATTGTACAGAAATAGGGCTATGTTGAGGAATAAATGGGAAAACACATGTTAAAACATTCACCATAGCACCTGGCTCTTGCTAAGCACTTAATATAAAAACAATTGTAGTTACAAATATTATTTTTATCATAGTAAAACAGATATTGTGTTTATGTATTGATTTACTACTCCACCAGTATGTGGTGATTTGTCTTCAGTAATTATACATGCATATTACATAAACCATATGGATCCTAGTCAACATATACTAAGGTTGATTTCTTTGAAGTTATTTTCTGTCTTTATTCTTAGGTTGTCTTAAGTTTGTTTCCCATTATTTCTATTATAATTTTGCCTTTATGGCTGTTTCTTTTTCTGTCAATGGCAAGCTATGAATTCAAATCTGGACAATTTCACCATTCACTTGCTTAATTATCACATAAAACATTTTTAAAAATTAAGTCAGTCACTAACAAATTCTACTGGGTATTTCCTCTATTTGGCACACCACCCATTAGGATTTTTCAGTGGAACTTTGTGACATAACAACAAAGTTACTATGTCTAGCTACTCTGCAGAATGAAGGTATCGACTTATCTCTTTACAAAATTAAACATAGTTAAATAAACAACAATATCTGTCTTTACAAGGTGTCTGCATGTTCTCTTAGAATCTCTTTAAATCCAAGCAGTCAAGGATTTAACCAAAGATTCTATGCAGAAAGCTATGGAGGCTTCATCATGCTATAATTTTTTAAAAATCAAAGACAGGTACAGATATTGGCTATAAACAGCTTCTGAAGATATATCTGTCCAAAAATAAAAATCATTTTTCATGCCTGGCACTTTCTAATTTTCTGAATTGTTCTGTGAAACTGTTTTATTCTCATGCTGTGAAAAGTCAGACAAAACAAAACCAATGATGGGGAAAAATAATGATCACAGTTTCTAAATAATTACCACATGCTTTTTGTTCAGGTAGCACGTGCTAAATATGCTGCTTTTGGGGAGTTCCTTCTCTTTAACTTTTCTGACTTTTGAACCAATGCACAAAATGAGAAACTGAATTATTCAAAGGTAGAAGTAGAAAAACAAATTCTGATAAAGCCTTGCTACAAGAAATAGGACAGGAGAGATAACTACCAATTTTCTTTTTGCTTCACTTATACTCAAAAATTCTCTTGACTTCTGACCCTTTCCATGAATGAGAGGATGCAGTTGACCAGATTGCTGCTATACTGTCTGGCATTAGTAATATTTTATCAATAGCATTAATCAAGCATTCATTGAGATCCTTTATTCCTTCTGTGTTACAGCTGATGCTAGGACAACAATACACCAACAGTAAACATTTGCCTAGTTGCTACATATTCATTCATTCAATCACTCACTCATTCACTTATTCAAAAAATAAACAACAAAACAGTTGAAATGTGCCTGGTGCTGTTCTTGATGTTGAGGATAAAGAGGAGCAACAGAGTACTCAAGGAACTTATTGTCTAGTAGAGGTAAAAAAATAACATGTCCATGGTAGGATAAGGTTCTCTCTTCCCCCTTTAAAAAAATTTCCTTCCTCTCCTCATCCTATTGGAAATGGAAAAATTTTAGCATAACATATAGGAGTTATGCTATGAGCATAATTAATATTCTGATGATAGAGATCAACTTGTTCTTATTCCCATATAAAGAATGGCAGTGTTTACTGATGGGAATGTAAACTGATTTAGCCGTTATGGAAAATAGCATGGAGGTTCTTCAAAAAATTAAAAATAGAACTACCATCTGATCCAGCAATTCCACTTCTGATGGAAATTAATTATATTATTACCTTGAAGAGATATCTGCATTACCATGTACATAGAAACATTTTTTTTCACAATAGCCAAGACATAAAAACAACCTAAGTGTCTACAGACAGATAAATGGATAAAGAGATTGTGATATATGTACACACACAATAAAATATTATTCAGCCATAAAAAGGGGTAAAGTTCTGCCTTTTGCGACAACATGGATGGACCTTGAGGGCATCATGCCTAAGCGAAATAAACCGAGAAAGAGAAATAGTGTATGGTCTCAATTATATAGTAGAAGGTGGTTGTGAGAGGCTAGAAAGGAGGTAAATGAGGAGATGTTGGTCAAAAGGTATAAATGTCTAGTTATCAGATGAATAAGTTCCTGGTATATAATGTAACTGGGCATGGTTAACAATACAGTTAATAATACTCTATTATATACTTGAAAGTTGCCAAAAGAGTAAATCTTAACTGTTCTTACCACAGACAAAACCCTGTGAAGTGATAGATGTGACAACTCACCTTAACCATTTTGCAATATATACACACATCAAATCATCATTTTGTACACTTTAAACTCAAACAATGTTATAGGTTTATTATATCTCAATACAGCTGGGGGAAAAAGAATGACAGTATCCACCATCACCTTGCCAGGAATAGGAACTCTTTACCAGATCACAAGGAGCAGCAGCGGGATGCTCTGGGTGATGGTGGGAGGACAGGGCAGTAGAGAAAAGAAGAAGAGATGCATTCAAAGGCAGAGAAGGCTTTTTGGATTGCCATATCTGATTGAATCAGTAAAGACCGAAGGGTAGAGAAGGCAAGAATTTGAATGTGTTTGTAGTCGACAAGAAGTAAAACTTGTTTCCAGTAACAAACTTTACCTGCAGGGCCTCCCAGACATTAGAGGACACAATGAACTGTTACATACCATTTCTCTAACTTTCCATTGAAATGAAAATTTGTAATCTCCTGAGTATATATACTACAGTAACCTACTTGGCAATCATAGTAAATTTAGATTAAGAATCATTAAGGCACTTATATCAATTACCAGAAGTTAAGCCACGCTAGATAGTATTAGGTTTGTTTTTTTATAATAGAAAACCCTAATTAATTGTGGCCTGAACATAGAGATGTAACCCTTTAATAAGAAAAGCAGTCTGGAGCTGGGTAGTTCAGTGCTGATATTTAGTTCTTTGGTAGAGTCAGGGACTCAAATGTTTACTACCTTTATGCTCTTCCTTTTAGAGCTACCCTCCAAATTTCAGGTCCCCTTAGGTTCCAAGATGGCTGCTGGAATGCAAGCTGTTAGGCACAGGCCAGTAGGAGGAGGAAAGAAAGAAGTTAAAGGGGCAAACCTCTCAGCTGAGTTGGCTCTTTTTGAAGAGCCTTGTAAAAATCCCCTACTACCTTTTCACTAATATCTCTTTAGCTAGAACTTATTTAAATGACCATGTTTGATTGCCTGGTAGGCTGGGAAATGTAGTCTTTTAGCTGCCAACATTGCTAGTCTAAATAAAACTGGGGTTCTGATACTAAGAGAAAGAGAAGAATATATGAGATAAACAACTACAAGTATAGATTCCACAACCTATGAAAACTACATACGCTTTCAGAATTTAAGTTATATATTATCCATTTCACTATGTGAATATGAGGGTTATGTTCACTCTGACATGCTTTGTTTGTACAGTCTAGAAAACTCAGGCTGTTAGAAAGGCAGGGGGGATATTCTTCTTTTTCCCCTTCTCTCTATGTAAGTGTTTTTACATGCCCCTTCTCCTAAGCAGAGTTTTCTTATAAGAAAAGTGATAATTCTGAAGCAACTAAAAAACAAATGATGCAATGTGTGGATTGTATATATTTATTGCTTCAACCTTAATTGTAATAATTTCAATGCTGTCAGTCATTTCAGGTATTGCCATTTAATATCCTTAATTCTTTTCATGAGAATGGAGGTCGAGATGGTGCTATTTCAAGGTCCATACCCTGTCCCCTTAGTCTCATTTACTAATTATATCATTCATTAAACATATACTGAGTGCCTATTTTACCATAGGCCCTCTTCTAGTAATAAAAAACAGAAAGATGGGACAGTGTAGGAAGACTCTGGACTCACCACAGACACACTGAATATACACTTACAAAAAAGAGCAATTCCTCCTAAAGAACCACTGAAAGCTGACTGAACAGCTTCTACACTACAAATGACAGAGTGACATCATTGAGAAGGTTAGGAGAGATGGGAAGTTCATAGAGATATAAGTCTACCTCAAGAAACAAAAAAATAAGAAATAAATAATCCAACTTTACACCAAAAGCCTAGAAAAAGAACTACAAAACCCAAAGTGAATAGAAGGAAGGAAATAATAAAGGTCAAAGTGTAAATAAATGAAATAGACACTTAAAAACAAAACATACAAGATCAATGGAACTCAGAGCTGGTTCTTGAAAAGATAAACAAAATTGATAAACCTTTAGTCAGACTCATTAAGAACAAAGAAAGAGGGCTCAAATAAATAAAACCAGAAATGAAAGAAGGCAAGTTACAAATAATACTACAGAAATACAAAGGATCATAAAAGAATATGAAAAAAATTATATGTCAATTAATTGGACAACCTAGAAGAATGGATTAATTTCTAGAAATATACAACCTTCCAAGACTTCCAGGAAGAAAGGGAAAATCTAAACAGACCAATTACTAGTAATAAAATTGAATTAATAATCAAAAAAACTCCCAACAAACAAAAACCCACAGCCAGACGACTTCACAGGTAAATTTTATCAAACATTTAAAGATGAATTAATACCTATTCTTCTCAAACTGTTCCAAAAAATTCAAGAGAAAGGAAAGCTTTTAAACTCATTCTATGAGGCCAGCATACCTTAACATAATAAAGGCTCTCTATATAACAAACCCATAGTTAATATTATATTCAATGGTGAGAAACTGAAAGCTTTTTTCTCTAAGATCAGGAACAAGACAAGAAAGCTCCATTTCATCATATTTATTCGACATAGTATTAGACGCCCTAGGTAGAATATCAGACAAAAAAAAAAAAAAAAAAAGAAAGAAAGAAAAGTCATCCATATAGGAAAGTAATAAGTAAAATTGTCACTATTTGAAGATGAAAAGATACTATATATATTAAATTCTAAAGACTTCACCAAAAGTCTGTTAGAACTAATAAATGAATTCAGTAAACTTGCAAGATACAAAATTAATATACATAAATCTGTTGTTTCTATACATTAATAATGAACAATCAGAGAAATTAAGAAAATAATCCAATTTACAATATGCCAGAAAGAATAAAATACCTAGGAATAAACTTAACCATGGAGGAAAAAGACTGTACTTTGAAAAATTAAGAAATTGAAGATGACACAAATACATGGAAAGATATTTAAAAGATTAATGATTAATATTGTTAAAATGCCCATATTATGCAAAACAATATAGATTTAATGCAACCTCTATGAAAACACCCATGACATTTTTCACAGAACTAGAACAATAATTCTAAAATTTATATGAAACCACACACACACACACACACACACACACACACACACACACACACACCCAAATTGCCAAAGCAATCTTGAATATGAAGAACAAAGATGGAGGATTCACATTCCCTGGTGACAAACTACACTACAAAGCTATAGTAATCAGAATAGCATTGTACTGGCACAGAAGCGGACATATAGATCAATGAAACAGAATAGAGAGCTCAGAAATAAACCCATAATTATATGGTCAATTAATCTGTGACAGAAAAGGCAAGACTATACAGTGAAAAAAGAACAGTCTCTTCAATAAATGATGTTGGGAAAAGTGGAGAGATACATACAAAAAAACTAAATTTGGACAACTTTCTTATATAATATACAAAAATAAATTCAAAATGTATTAAAGTCTTAAATGTAAGTCCTGAAATCATAAAACTCCTCGAAGAAAACACAGTCAGTCTTAGCACTATTTTTTTGGATACGTCTCCCTAGGCAACAACAACAACAACAAAAATAAACAAATAGGACTACATGAAAGTAAACAGCTTCTGCACAGAAAGGAAACCATAGACAAAATTAAAAGATAATGTACTGAATGAAAGAAGGTATTTACAAATGATGTATTTTATAAGAGCTAATGTCCAAAATATATAAAGAACTCATACTACTCTACATCAAAAAAAACAAACAAACATCTAATTTAAAAGTCTGCTGAGGACCTGAATAGACATTTCTGCAAAAAAGATATATAGATGGCTAATAGACATACAAAAAGATGCTCAGTATCACTAATCCTCAGGGAAATGTAAATCAAAACTACAATGAACTACAATGAGATATCTCCTCACACATGTCAGAATAGTTATTATCAAAAATTCAACAAATAATGAGGATGTTGGAGAGGATGTGGAGAAATGGAAATACTAGTGCACTTTTGGTGATTGTAAATTGGTGCAGCCACTATGGAAAACACCGTATGAAAGTTCCTCAAAACATTAAAAATAGAACTACCATACAACCAATAATTCCACTTCTTGGCATTTATCCAAAGAAAATGAAAACAGTAATTTGAAAAGATATATGCACCCCTATGTTTATTTCAGCATTATTTAAAATAGCCAAGATATGAAGGCATTCAAGGTGTGCATGAATAAAGGAGCTGTGATACACATACACATACAAAATGGAATATTACTCAGCAATAAAAAGTAAAACCTTCCCACCTGCGACAACATGACTGGATCTAGAGGGTATTATGCTAAGTGAAATAAGTCAGAAAGATAAATACTTCTATGTGGAATCTAAAGAAACAAAACCATTGAAGAAACAAAATAAAACAGAAATACAGTCAGACGCAGAGAACAACTGATGGTTTCCACAGGAGAGCAGGCCGGGGGATGGGTGAAGAAGGTGATGGGGAATAAGAAGTACAAACTACCAGTAATAATAAATAAGTCACAAGGATATGATGCACAGCACTGAGAATACTGTCAATAACATTGTCATAACTTCGTATGATGACAAATGATAACTTATCCTGGTGATTGTGTGGTTACATTATAAGGTATATAAATGTAAAATAACTATACAAATACCTGACACTAATATTGTATGTAAACTATAATTCAAAAAAAACACAAAGATGAAAATAAAATCTCTACCATCAAAAAGCTCTCCTAGTTGTAGAGATGTCAACTGAGCTTGTTGACCACACTGTCACAAGTGCTACAAAGGAGGAGAGGACATGGATGAGAAGGAACAAAGGAGGATTGAGCAAGCTTGTCTGGAGGAGTGAGAGATTTCATAGAAGAGTGTTGCTTGATGTGGGGTAAAAGGAAGTTTAGGAACTTTCTAGATTGTCTAAGCTGGGGGATAGTGCATATTACAGATAGGAAACAGCCCATGAAAGGCAGAGATAAATGAAACAGCCAGAAAATAGTTTGAGGTAGACGGACTGTATGATGTGATGGTGTAGAGGGTGCTAATAAAGATCTTTTAATTTGTCAGAGAAGAATAGAGACCATGAGGCATCAGCACCCCCAAAGCCATGACACATCCTCAAAAGTCACAACATTTGTAACCACCTGTTTCTTACCCTGGCTTCTCAAACTCCCACACCCACCAAAATGGTGGACTCTACCTACCAAAATTTAATTTCTTGTCTATCTCTTCCTTCTATCCACTGGCATGGCCTCAATTCAAGCATTGTTCTTTTTTACCTGGGTAGTTATATAAATCTCCTAACTGCTCCCAGTTTTCACCACCCACCTAATCTTCCTTGTCCTTTTAGATATCTCCACCTAGCCAAAGGAGTGGGTTTTTAGAAGTGCAAATCTGTTCTTTATATTTCCTTTTATACAAACCAAACACTTAAGTAGGTCCCCATAGCCCCAGTGCAACATAGAAGGTTCTTGTTACCTCGGCCCGCCTTCCCAGTCCCTCTGCTACCTTGGCCAGAGACAAACAAGACCCTGGCTACTGTGAAATCCCATCCATGGTCTCACGGAATAGAGGGCTGGGCTTTGGAGTGACCTACATCACTTGTCAGGTTCCAGCAGCCCTTTTTATGCTATAAATTTTCTTTATTTTGTGAACAAATTGCTCCTATTTCATATTTGTGTCTTATGATTGCAACAGCTTCTCAATGTTCTATGAACATACTAATTTGGTAATACTAAATTCTAATTTCTAAAAGTGTCTATGTGTAGTGAGAATTCTGGAAACATGTTTATTCTTTTTCTTGTATTCTGGATGGTATTCAGCTTAGTTTTAAGGACAATACCAGCTTTCCTGTCCTTCATAGCAAATAAGAAAAAAAATAGTAATAAATTATCATGTAATCATTAGAATAAGCCTTACCTGTGTCATCATTTTCTGGTACACTTCTGATTGGCTTTGAGAGGTTTGCCGCACCCTCTCCATGCACAGGTGGGTGTCAGTGCCAGCCTGAGTGGGACTTAGCTCTCAAAGGACTCCTTTGGCCGACAGTAGTTCCAATAGTAGCTTTGATTGTTAGTGCATGTGGCCCTGGCCTTAATCAGAGGCTCAGAACACTGGCTCCAGGCCCTTGCAGGAGACGTAAGCCTTTGAACTGTTTGCTGCTCACCTTTTATTGAAAGCTCTTAACAGAAATATTAAAGGAGTATTTAAAGGACCCATGGTCAATGCATTCCTTACTGTGACCCTTTCATGGATTAGAAGCTCTGAAGTCTCTTCCTGGAAAAAACATGTATTTAGATATATACACATAAAATGGTGTGTATAATTTCAGAGGACTGAATGCTCTCTGAAGCACATGTTGACCCTAGAGAGTCCAGTCCATGAGGACAATTTTTGACAGTTCTAATCAATTGATAGTGATAGCCAAGAGCAATGTTTTGAAATGAATCTTAGCCAAATTTGGCCTTAGCAGAAAAGAGTTCTCTGACCTAGTTGCATACAATATATTCAAGTAATAAAAAGTGCTGGGTCAGGTAATGGGCTATGTTTTTAGTATCCTTATTCTGGTATTTAAGGTGGACTGTCAGCAAGCTGTGTATGTTGACCACATGCTTTCTCATTTCTCCAGCAAACTGCTTCCACCGAGTTGGATTGGGCTAGTTATAATAAGGAAAAATTTTAAGACCTGCCTTTACTTTGGCTGTCAGAATGTCATAAAAAAACTGGCTACTCCATATCAGATAAGATGTCTTCATCAAACTAAGGTACCAGGAAGATCTTTGCTTCACTAGAGAAGGCTATGCTTTCAGGACAAAACATAAATGATATAATATACAGTTTTCCTTTTTACATTAGCTTTTAGGACTAGCAACCTAATGTCAGTAATTATACAGGGCCCTAGATTTGACTTATAATGATACCAATTTTTATTTATATATCTACCAATCTATCAATCTATGACTCTATTGATCTAACTATCCTCATAGGCCATCCAAATCCTTTGTGGAACAAAGCAGAATATATGAAAACAAACAAATAATATATGTCAGTATTTTAAATCTTCCATTTGAAAAAACAAGAACAATGACAAAACACCTCTCCTCCTTTGGCTTCAGATAATTCATTAATTTTAGACCTTTAAGACTGAAGGGTGATAAATATGTAACTATTAACAGAATTTTGTACCTAAGTAACTAGTATACAGTTGGAGGCTTCCCCTCTCACCTTCCCTCTCTCAAGTATGACAGAACAACTTTATTTCTTATAGATAGATATTTAGTCTTTAATTTTACAGATGCTTAAATATAGGGAGAAACAATATAAAATTCTTAAAAATGTAACCCAATATAAATTTATAATGGTTTTCCGAGTTTGTTAACTTTTGTAGGAACAAATCATTAGTTGAAATAACTTTTCTAAATCAAGTTTCTCCAGTCCACAGAGATGGCTGTTAATGATCTGGCTCATCTGTTATCTTTGATCTTTGCTCCAGGTCTCAATTGATACTTATGTGTAGAGTGCTCCCAATTCAAAGATAGATGAGAGAGAAGTGGCTGGAGGAGCAGAATACACAGAAAACCTGTATGTGTCCTCTGGGGGAATCTTCTGTAGAAGAATCTAAGATGAGTACACATGTGAAGAAACAGCTAGAGTTTAGACTTAAAGATGACCTGTGGGAAGATGTGTGGCCGTCATCATGAAGGAAGTCTCAAATGTTATTTCAACCTTCGCAATACTTTTCCTCTGAATCTGTTATGGCCAAATGGCTCTATTGCTCAAATTCATTTTAAAGTACATTGGTTACAAAATGTAAAAAAAAAAAAGTTTACTATATTAGAGAATTTTTTTCTCCATCTCTGGTTATCAGAAGTTTGGTAGACCACAATGTGATGTTTCTACCTGTGGAATCAGCACAGTAGGGAGAAGACCTGGGTTCTGTCCTGGCTCTCTCAGTCAATTATTATCTGTGTGATCTCCTGAAAGTTTTTCAGCCAATCTCAAAGTCTCAGTTTTCTTGTACATAAGACAGGGACAAAATAGTATCCAACTCTCAGATTCACAGTGAAAATGAAATGCCATATCTTATGTAAAGTGCATGAAATATACTAAATGCTCAATGCCCTCTCTTCATCTTCCAAGTCACTTATCACTCCAACAGTCTTTACAGATGATGAAGTAAAGAGTGAGAATTCTGTCTTATTCACATACAAAGTAACACCTTGGTAGTGAAAATAAAAGTGACCATATAATCTAGCATGAGTAAACCATGTGGTTGGATCATAGAACAAAATAATTAAAGAAAGGCTGTGTGTGCAGAAAATCTGGAAGTATGTTACATGTAATTACTACATCCTTCCCTAGCTCCTCTTTCCCTCTCCCATCGGTAGTAGGGTAAAGAGAGTGGATGACGGTAGGAGCTTAGGGCAGGAATTATGCCTATTTTGTTCACTGAAGGATCCCAAACATGTTGGCAGGATACTCATATGGATTAGGTACTTAATAAATGTTTGATAAATTGAATTGAATATTAAGAAAGAAAACAGGACCATGCTGGGACTTAATACTCTGTTTTCACTGGAGTTCAGGGATGGAAATAATTCCAGTACATATTAGAAAAAAGTCCTTAATTTTCCACTACAGAAAAGGCACTTGATCTTATTTCTTCAAGTACATACAAAAGACATCAGTAAACTGCTCTGGAACACCAGTACAATCACAGGTTACAAATCAAGTAGAGTGACCCTCCTGACCCAGCCTGAACTTTTTAAAAGTTCCTATTAGGCCACTTCACTTTAATGAAAGACCTACATTAGGACCTGTTTTTGCTAACCAAAACAAATCCGATGATTTTCACTTTTATGGAAGAAGGTGATAAGCAAATATAGCATTCAGTGTTGGTTTTGCAGTGAGCCATTCCAGAGGCAGCATCCACCTCAGGCAGTGAGAGGGGCCCTGCCAGACCCCTTCCCAGAACGCATTCAGCATTTCAGCGTCAAGCCTCAAAGCTTTGAACTATGCCTGTGAGCATTTCTGCTTTATCTTAAAGATAATGTTGAAGAGGTTTCGGCATCTCATGGCCAAGAAATGACAGATGAAGAATGGATGCAATTGTAAGAAGAAAGGATAAAAATCAAAACCAAACACAACAGCAAATGGCCTAAAAGTGAAGTCATCCAGGAACTGAACATGAAGTACTTGTGTGAGATTTTCTCTATGGTTAATAGTGCTTTGATGATTATAGAAAAGTATGACTTTAATTTTGAAAGGGCACTTAGGTTTAAGGCAGGTTGGCAGGATGCTTTGAGTGCCTACAAAGAATTGTATAATAGAAAAATGCATGAGGCTAAATGGTTAAGCATATTGTCATATTTCAAGTCTTCCACACCAGTCACAGCAGATGACAAACCTCATCTTTTGACATCAAGGCAGGCATAGAAAGTATAGACATTAGGGACCCACCTGCCCTAATGGATGTGGAAGACAGTGAGATGTCAATAGATGACCCTTTTCCTCTTTTTCCTATGCCCATTCTCCTGTACCTCCACCACCCCAACTCTGATGACAGCTTAGCACAGCAGCATCACCACATCTCAGCCTTTCAGTGTGCTTGTTGTTGTCCCAATTGTGGTAAGTAAAACTATATTGTACATATATTATTTTACATTATACAGGTTGTGTATTTATTATATCATTTCTGCTTTTACAATTTATTAGTGTTATTTTAGGTTTTATGTGTTATTGGTGTGATTTGGTGGGTTATTTTTTTGTGTCTTGGAACACTAAAAAACTTTTCCATTTAAATTAATGGTATTTGTTTTTTGTCTTTATGTCATTTTTTGCTTACAAAAGATTTCATAGGAACATTCTACTTTTAGATAGCGAGGGAAACCTGAATAAGGTGCAAAGGCTGAGGCATGAGACAGAGAAATTCACCTGCATTATAAACACAGATGCTCAGGTGGAATGGTTTGCTAGTTCTCAATGTTTGCTGTCTTGTGTGGTGAAACAATCTACAATCAAATCTACTTAATGTATAATGTATAATGTACTATGCAAGGAAGCTGGGTCAATAGAGGAAGGAGTCAACTGAAAATATTCTGCTGGACCAGTTGATGATTCAATTGCTTTTCAAAAAAAACTAATACTAGCATCACATTCTCTTTAAGAATAATCCGGACACCGAGAATCACTCACATGCTACAAGTTAGTTTGGAAAGTTTTGAGGGAAAATATTACAGTTTGTCTTTTGATGACCAGCATCTTATAAACAATAGATATTTGGTAAATATAGTGCTGCCCTGGAGGCTAACATAGATGATGGAAAGAGTAGAGGAAATTGTGAAGAATGGCTCTGACAGGTGATACATATTGCTTATTGTAGCTTAGATTGGGTTCTCTGGAGACAGACTCTCAGATGGAGATATGAACAGAAGGTTCAGTGGTGGAGCACACTTCTGCCTTAGCGAAGGGAGGATTGGGAGGAGAAAAATCCTGAACTTTGGAGTTGGGATGGCCCCTTAGAATTGTCCCAAATTGAGACAAAGTCTGAGCCTTTGTATTCTTTCCACTGACCAGTCATTGGGTGTAGGTTGCCCTGGGGAAGAAGCATAACCTTGAGTGAGGCAACTCCCTTCAACCAAAGGCAGTGCCCCAGAAGGGATGCAGCTGAGAGCCATCAGCAGCCAACACTCCCAGTAGGGGGTAGAATAAATACCTTGGTCCTAATACTTTGGCCAAGTATAGCAGCCACTAAAACTGACCCATTTAAATAACACTATATTGAGAGAGAAATTGTCGTAAATTTGCATATAAAGGACATTTGATAAATATTTGCCAAATGAATGAATATGTGGTTATTTTGAGTGAAGAATGATAAGCAGTGAACAGGAAAATATATAACTATAATAAACCACTCAGAAGTGAGAAGAACTTCCAGGGCAGGTATCAGTATTGTTACTTTGTCATTTGATTTAATCATTGAAATTATTCATATTCAAATGTATCAAGCCTTGAGGGAAAAGTTCCAAAAGGAGCTTTGATATGGAGAATCAACGTTCAACAAGTGAAGGTAGTGCCTGACTCACTGTGAAATAGAGATTATTCCACTATGTAAGAATTTGATAACAAATTTCACATCTTTAAAAAAGAAATAATTAGACTTGTGTGAAGCAGCAGAGGGACATGAAAAGCGTCATTGAGTGAATCTTTCCAAAATTAACACATCTTCCTGTTTGGAGCCCTTCAGCTAAGGTAATCATCAGCTAAATGTCTTTGTGAAGGTCATTTCTGAGTACAGCCTATTGTGCTAAGTCTAATGACCCAGCACCTCTTCCTCTGAATGTTTGGACCCACTCACCTGGCAGCCAGCAGTTTAATTATAAGACGTTTCCCAGCATTATGCATTCCTGCATTAGATGATGCCCCTTACTTTACTGAACATCCACATTTTAAAAAGTTATATAAATTAGATACTTGCAATGAATCAGTTTTATCAGAGACTTATATGATAATTTCAAAGATGCTTCACTTTTTTTTTAGTAATCTTCAAACTAAAATAGACTTGAACACTTAGGCCATAAGCATTTTATCCTCAGATTTATCTAATTAAAGTCTTAAAAATAGTTTATTAAATATTTTATACTATCATATTGTAACAAAATGCGTAAATTCAATGTACTAACTATAAATTTTAACTATAACTTACCAGTCTTTTCCTGTTAGGATTAAATTTTTTGTTCAGACCCCAAATGCTTCTGTCATCTCTACTTATTTTAAAAGAATCCTGATATATCAAGTAAATGACTAAAATATTTTTTAAAACTTTAAAATGCTAAATATATTTAGGAAACTGGATTGTTGTGCAAAGAACAATTTTTTTTATAAAATTAAAAATGCTTTTTATTTTTATTATGTAAATGTGCATTTTCCAGACATTTCTGTTTAACTCCTCAGTTCAATGTATTTGGGGAAGAATATTCTGTCTATATAGTACAAACATAACTTTTGGCCACTTCATGAATTAATTTGATTAAGTTTAAAGGATGGTCAGATCTGGAGAGTCAAGGTCCAAGATGATAATGTAGGAAGACCCTGAACTACCATCCTTCCACAGACACACCAAATATACACCTACACATAACAGCAATTTCTCTATTAAAAAAATGTAGACTGTTAATCTAACCATATATACAGGACACTTCTTGGATTCTCTGCATGACTACTAAGGAATTCTTCAAACTGACACTTCAGTTGCCAAGCAAATCTATCAGAAATATTTTTAGAAAATGGTTACTTTGATTTGAAACAATCTCTTGCTATGATGCAAGGACTCTAAATCTCTAAAATAATCAAATATAGACAGCAGCAAGATGAGTAAATCTGAATCTGCTTCCTCATTGTGAGAAGTGAGTCTAAATGTCAAAACAGTGCCTGCTTTTCCCAGACTTCCAGCATCGACAGTGTTAAGTCAAAATACACTGTTAGGTTCCTGTGGCAACAATCACTCTTCTGTTTACAGAAGGTTAAGATGGTTCTTAAGTTGATTCCTCTTGACCTCTGCCATTTCTGCACACACACACTGCACACACTACTTAGGTTAAGTTGAATTTAGTTTAAGAAGTGCTAGAAAAAGGCTTCTAAACTGTTGAAAACAGTTCTAGGAGGTAGTCATGGTTATTTGAGTAAAAGAGTCACACGATGTCTAATTTGGGTATCCAGATTCTCATGTGCCATTTTGAGCAGGGAGTAAAAGGATTAAAAAGTGTTGCATCAAAAAATAATGAGGCCAAATCTGTCTTCTGCAGTTTAGAACAGTTTTTGTACTTTGAGGGTAAAATATTTAAACTCAGAATATACTGGGAAATAAATACTTAGAGGTTGATCATTACCGAGAGTTATTTAGCAAAAGAGAACAGTTGAGAGAAAAAAACTTTCTCAGTTAATAAGACCTTCTATAAGATGGAGCTCTGAATATAAACAATCATTTCTGGTTTTCTGGATTGGAAAAAGCACCACAAGTTCAGACCATACTCTATTGGTTAGACAGTTATCTATTTACTTGTGCGTAATTCCCTATTTCTGATTCTTTGGTCACACAGTGACTTTGTAGGCTACCATGCAGGTGATTCAGTGAAACTACCTGTCAGAAAGGGGATGCAAAAATCTGTTCCTCGGTCTTAGTGCTATAATATCTCACAACTAAAGTTATCAGTTGTCATTTGGTCTTGTAAGCCAGACTGAGAGACTTGTTACTTCCCAAGTTTTAGATGCTGTCATCATTATTACGATATAAATTGTAGGAGATGTGGCTCAGCCCCATGAGAACTGCCCTAGCCTGCTTAAGCTAGCTACCCCAGCAGAAGTAGCTTACTGGATCCACCCTGATTCTATTGCAGCCATGGTGCTGCTCTTGGGTTTAGTGTCAAACGAATAACATTATCAGTGGCTAGATAACGAAAGTCAGCATGCTTTATTATTTTTTTTAAGTATGGATATTTGGAATTTTCGACTATGTACTGAATGTATGATTTCTCTGAGTCTCAGTTTCCCCACTTAAAAATAGGAATAGCAATATACTGTATTAAGGTGAAATGAAATGGCATATTTAACTATGTAGTCCAGAATATGGAGCATCAGTAAGTATTCAAAAATGTTAGTTCCTTCACACTTCCTCCCTTCTCCATTCCTCTGGAGATAGGTTCTATAGTTCTTGTTAATACAGCTGCACTTGCTATATATAATTTTAATTTGAGATCAAGTTAGAATATCATTGTTGCAAAATCAGAGACATACCAAAATATAAAATATAAGATAAAACACTCTTAAGTTTATGGCTATTCAAGTAATTTACTTTACACCTCAGCATTATTGGGCAGAAATTGAATAATAAATGACCTTGAATCTGATTTACTTCACTTAGAGCTGAACTTTAGAAGCATTCTTTGTGATGTATTCATAATAATTTTGCTTAAGTAGCACATGATGGTGATGCTGTCTCTAAATGACCTTTGATAAGTCAATCAATTTCAG
Organism: Eonycteris spelaea; assembly: GCA_003508835.1. Lineage (NCBI taxonomy): Eukaryota > Metazoa > Chordata > Mammalia > Chiroptera > Pteropodidae > Eonycteris > Eonycteris spelaea. The sequence continues at coordinate 1,248,853 of PUFA01000127.1, read as the reverse complement.
TTTAATATATTTAAATAAAAATTTTTAAAAACTTTCAATATGGAATAGAATAAAGTAAGCTTCTTTTTTAAAAACAGCATCAAAGTAGAATCAAATAGAAAATTTAAAGAATAAACCCAAAGCTGCTGAGAAGATGCCTAAGGTCGGATGCTAAAATTTCCTTGATGAGGTACCTTAGTACAAAGACTATCTCAGACATATAGATTTTTAATCACCTAAGGTTCCTCAAAGCAAGTAAATATACAGGAACCATTTCTCTGTGTTGACTTAGATATCTATTACTTTTATTTGTGGCTCTATGCAAAGCGTAAGTTTAAGAAAATATAAAAGCATAAGACAGATCATAACATTAGCATGTTTTGAGAGCAGCATTATCTTACTCTGTTCTATGGGATGCCAGTCTCATAACTTGCTTTGTATTTCAATTGGTAGTAGATAAATTACTATCAGACCTTGCACAGTTTTTAAAAATGCACAGAGCACACCAAAGCACATATTGAAATGATGCACCATTATCAAACTAAATAGGAACTTTTGCTACTAACATGTGAAAAGTTCAATCTATCACTGTTAAATCCCTTAACCTTTATCACTCCTGGTATCACCACCACTGACCAATTACAGGGAATGGGATGTTTGGCATAATTATGTTTTCTAGATATTGAAGTTTAATATTTAAGTGCCGAATGCTTTTACTGAAAGCATTTGCAATGAAGAGCTTTTCTTAAATGCAATCATGTATTTCTCTACCATGTGAATTAAATATGCTACAAGCCATCTAACCTCCACTTAATGGCTCAATTATTAATGGATAAATTTTAGAGTAGATAAGAAACTCAGAAATGACTCCATTCCCCAGGCTCATCCCATATTTTATACAGAAACTTTAAAGATGTTAAGTAACTTTCTAACGACCACATAGGTGCATACTATAAGAGCTCAACATAAAATTTAGGTTTCCTAATTCCAAATTTCATTGCTCAGTCTCATATGTAACTCTTATTATATTGGATAGTTGGCACTTGTCATTTCCCTTGCCTGACATACTCTTCCATTAGATTCATATATCCTTACTCTTTCACTTATTTAAGGGTTTTTCCTCAATTGTCACTTTTTGAGTAAGATCCTTACTGATGACCCTATTTAAATTCACAATCCTCTCTCTGCCACTGGCATTATTTTCACTTTTCTCTAATTTATTATTTTTCCTACAGCATTCATTCTTTTCTAACCTTATATATATGTAATTTCTATTTTATTTATTGTCTTTCTCCTTTCATTAGGATGTAAACTCTGTGAAGAAAAGGTTTTTGTCTGTTTTGTTCATGAGTATATTGCTAGTGGTAGAACAGTGTCTGACAAATAATAGGTGCTCAGTGAATATTTGCTAAATAAATCACTGGTTTGAGTGACTAAAATTTTACAGAGTTTTGATTTTCAAATAAGCCAAGTGATATAATATTCAATAATATGGGCATTTCTGGGTTATTTTCTCTTCCATTGGAACAGAAGATTAAAAAATTATTTGTTAAAGTCCTCGGTTAAAAAATAAAGTTGAGTTTTAACTGGTAAATCTGTAGTATAAAGTTGATTTATTTTTAGATACAATAAAATATATATTGCCTTTACAATATATTTCCACCATAAAATTGAAAGCACTGATAAGTATGGCATCAGTGAAACTAAATTTTGAACTGAAATGATGAACAACCTAACAAAACCTCTGCAAGTGTACCCAGTAGGTACACAATATTTCAGTCTCTGCCCCAAAGCGGTTTTGCTTGTTCAATAGAGAGTTCATGTGGCCACTTTAAATCTCGTTGATGGGAAATCAACAATAGTATTTGTTGTTGAAACACTGTAAAAAACCTAGGGATTGCTGGGTAACGTTTAAAGAGTAATCTTCAGTAACAATCATAAAAGAGCTTTACAATGGTGAGTTTCAAAGAAGGATGAGTCTTTGAGGAAGCTGTCTGAAAATAATACAAAATGAATGTTAAGATGTTCTCTACAGTTTCATAGTAAGGGCATATTTAAAAGGAAACTAACTTTTTAACAATAGGGAATAATTAAGTAAATTGCTGACTGGAAAATGGTGCTTCAGTTAAAATGATGACTTTAACAACTGTAGAGCAACTTAGAAAAATCTTATAAAATAATATTAAATTATATTTTTGAAACCCATGTGTTGACAGGAGTCATGTAAAAATATGCACATGAATGAACTTGACTGTGTAATTATGAATAACAAGCAAATAATTTTCTTTATTTTCCCATTTTCAATACTTTATAACTAATAAAATATATCATGGAGCATAAGTGATAGCTGTTTACCCAAGGTTACTAAAGAAAAAGTTGGTTAATATGAAAGGCAATTACTGATATTTTTGGACTAACATTTAAAAAGGATTTCCAAACTGTGTCTTCAAGATTTTCCACATAATAATATCTGTATCATACACACATAAAAGAGATGTGTGGTTAATAAGAGTTTACCGCTATTGGAGATTTATGATACAACTATTAATTGAAGGCTCTAAATTTTTGTAGTAAAATAAATTATTCAATTACACTTTATTCTTCCCACAAATCTTTTGACCAAGTGCTATTTTTTTCCCATAGTCTACCTATGGATATCCTGAGAAAGACCACTGTTTTGCGAACACAATTGGGGAATAGTACATTAACCACATAGCTACTACCTTGGTTTTCCTTCAATACAGTTTCAAACAGAAGCAAAAATATAGAAATTAAGAACAAAAGCGTTTGAGTAGTTGAGTCGAGGTTGTTTTCTTCTGGACCAGAGGAAGACTGGACTTACATTTAATTATTGAAGTTAGAAAACTTCCCCCTGAAAGGAGAAGCAGCCAAATAAAAACCTGTCCATAGAAACCTTTTATAGCAGGGCTGAGTGAATTCCGGGGACAGATGATCATGTCAAATTGTTGAGAGATGAACCATTTGGAATTTAAAGTCTTAGAGATTATAGAACTAAGTTAGGAGCTACTAGGGAGTTTCCAGGACCCATGTATTCCCACGACACTCTGTACTGATCACTACTAGTGTGTTATTTTTTTAGAGATTGTTTTCAATAGAGACTTTCCCTCCTTCTCTCTTTCTCCTTCCTTTTTTCTCTCCATTCCTCCTCTTTCTGCTTCTCTTTCCTTCTCTGCCTCCCCCTGTAAGCTTCTTGATGATAGTGACCATTATGGTCACCTTTGTACCCAGTGACTGAGTCTTAGTTGGTGTTGAATAAATACATGTTGAATTAAGAACTAAGAGTGAATGAAAGAATGAACGTTCTTGTGCTCTACAGAATATTGTATGCTAAACTCAAAATTCTTTATAAGTGTAGTTCATAAATAAAATAATCTTTTATCAACTTTCTATATTTACATTAGATTAGAAAGTACTAGAATAATAGTTCTCAACCTTTCCCTAATTTCTGCACTGTTCACTAGTTTAAAAGATATATTTATTTCTAATTTTATAATATATGACACTATAAAACACTCAAACATCTCAGATAAAGCTAACTCATCTCCTGACTATCAACAACCAGGCTGGAAATCTTGGAGTCAGTTTGGCACACAGATCATTGCATCTGGTCTTTCATTTTTAGGAAATATGTATTATTTAAATTTTTTCTGATGGCTGTTGAGAAGTCTATAAAATGACTATGTAAGTTACCCTACAGACAGACATTTAGGGTGTTACCAAGATTTATTATTATGGTAAAGGCAGCAATGACCATGCTTGTATCCTAGATCAGATACTGAGAAACAAAATTGTTTGATCATAAATTTTAAAATTGAAATACTGTTAAATTGTTATCCAAAAAATAACTCAACAGATTTACATTCCTATCAGCAATGTAGAATATATGTATTTCCTGTACTTGGGCCAAAATATTTTTATCAAATTTAATTTTTTTTAGTAATTTGGGTGAAAAATTATATTTTCCCTAGTTTTCATTTCCCAGATTACTACAAAAGTTTAGCAAGTTTTTATATATTATTTGTCACTGTATTAATTTTAGCTAATATATTTAAAATGATATTAAAATATAAAAACTATGTCATTACCATAAATTATCTAGCCCTGTTGCAAATTATTACAAGTGAGACTGTACCTTTAAAGTATTCAGAAATGTACAGTTGTCTCTTTATGTGGCTCCTAAAAAGATCTCTAGCATTCTAAGTTTTATAATTTTCCTCAGTAGGAGGTTGTAATGCTCAAACCCTTTACAGCAAAGTCATTCACCTTTCTGGACAGACAGTTCTTACTTCAAGAAAACATTATTTCCACTTTGTAAGTGAATCTTTTCACATTCATATTACCCTCTGTGGGTAGATATTACATTTATACTTTCATTGCCTTTATGCCTAAGTGTTAAGTATACCAAGAATACATAATAGAATCAGCAACCCAGTCATTTTTCTCCCAACACTAAACTCTAACGCTACCATCATTTTAAAAAAATAAAAAGATAGTCCTGTACTGTCAAGTAGCACAATAATGATTACAAGTAGGGAAGACTATTATGTAAAATAGTAAAAAGTGATTGATTTATGATTATAGCACATAAAAATCTTTTTATAAGTAAAACTGCTTATAAGAATGATATAAACAGTGGTTGGGGAAAATAATAAATGGAGGTGTAAAGGTATTAACTAAGACACTTTAATACAAATACACACACTCGTCCCTACCCTGAACAATAATCAGATAATGCAATGTTGGATATGTTTTGAACTAATCTTTTTGGCACAGGGATTATTAAGAAAATTATTACAAGAAAAGAGAAGCTTATAGTTTTGATTTATTATTTTTAAACCATATTTGTCATGAACAACTCTGCTTTTTTTTTTAAAGAAAGGCTTCATTTTTATTTAAATAAAGATCATTGACAAGGAGAGTGTAGATTGCTGTTTAAACTCTAAAGTAGTTTGTTTTCCTGTTTCTGTTCTGTCAAAGTAACTTCAATTAGATAAGTATGAAAAAAATCTATATATCATTCATTTTCACTGATTTGATAAAAAATAGTTTCAGATTCAGGAAAATTGAGGTATTTTTAAAGACCTGTACTCAAGCTTAACAAATATTATTTGAAATTCTTCCAGCCTCTTTTACTTGAAAATAACCCCCTGAATTTCATAATCATATGTAAAAAAGACTAAACTGAGAATTAGGAGATTGCATTCAGGTCTGAGCTCTGATACTAAACATTTGAGTGACAACAAGACAATTCTTGTGATTATTTTTCTGACCTTGTGTGTCTTATTGAGTAAAACAAGGGATTTATTTGGATTGAGAGATGCCAACTCAATTTCCTTGATTTGTCTTCCAACATTAAAAAAAAAAAATAGGGACTTCACATGAAGACAAGTGTTTCAATTGTTCCTTGAACTCCTGAGCGATCTGGCAACAGAAGTCCATTATTCCTACATTTTAACCACAAGCTGGATTTAAGGCACAATTATCCACCTATGGAGCATTAAAATCCCAGTTACACAGTCTCACCTGGCCTGATTCATTGATTTATTTTTATGCACTGTACATCCTATACTCATCTGGATGTTCAACAAAGGGCCGGATGAATGTCTACAGAGCCTTCATGTTCTAAAACACAAACGGTTGAGGGCCCAAAGGACTTACCGGTGAGGTACCAGGAAAGACTCATGACGAATGTATCTAGATCAATTCAGCATCGTCATATTTCCCTCTTCTCTCTTAGAGTGACTCAGTGACTGGCTTCTCCAGAAGGCTTCTGCCTCCCACCTCCCCAAATGGCTCACAGGTCTCTCCAAGTTCTGTCCTTTGCACCTACCCAATTATTCCAACCAAACCACCTTTGCATACTCTTCTATAATTTCCAGATTTTGTTCTTTACCTTCTTGGTGGGCTTGATATTTCAGTCCATGGATTTAATAAACTTCTTTCTCTACATGGCTGTTTTATGAAGGTCAGGGAATCTAAATTCTTATTGGATCATGCTGGTGGTGGCAGACCAGTTCTGTCCAATTCCCCATTTAGCCATGGTTCCTAAAGGCTGCAGCCTATGACAATGTACCAGCGTACTGTCAAGGAGAGTCCCATGATGAGATGGCACAGCTATAGCTACACAGTTGTTGTAGTGCAGAGAAGGATTACAGCCTATTTCTGTGATTCTGTGATTATAATGAAAAGATTATAAAACTCTTTTACATAAAAGACACAGATGTCCAGAGAAATTAAGTTAAATGATCTACTTGCTTTTAAAGATAGACTTTGAACATAGATTTAAAAAATCTTAACAACAGCATTGAAAGCAGGATCATGGCTTCAAAGCAGGTGAAAAGTATGGTAAATAAAGGAATAGAGAGTGTGGGTTAAGAATGGAGGAGGAAGGAGATTGGCTAGGAGCTGAAGAAATCTTTACTAACTGATAACTTTGCCTTTATCCACTTGAAGAAAATTATTATTTTTTATTAGGTATTAATAGGAATCTGCAAAATTCTGAATAGTTTTAAGACTTAAATAAGGAAAAGTGACTTGAAGACGTTTTAGATGCATAAATCATCCTATGGAAATACTCTCAATATATTTGAAATGAAAGCCATGAGAAGGAACACTACATGTCTCCAGAAGTCTGTTAATTCTAGCCCCACTCAAGGAATTTTCAACATGATCACAGAAGTACATACTTAAAAAATATAAATTCAACTATTATTTTTTAGTAATGAGCTACACAACCATTTAACATTTTCTATTCTCAGATTTTGCATTATGTTGGCTCTTAAAAACCAATTTTTAAGTCTGACTTTGATTAATAATATTTAAACTCCACCATTATTTCTCCCATTTACAGTTATATTGTGCCTATCTCACTCACTTTGGGTATTTTTTTCTGAAACATTCCATATAACCAAATATTTACCCTCAACATTGTACCTATAATTTCCAAAATGTAATTGGAATGAGACTATTTCTGTTTTCTATACAAGTTTCCGCTTAGCTGTCTTATTCTGTCAGATTAAAATTTACTTTCTCTACAACTACAGAGAAAAGAATACCTACTAAATTATAGGTTATATGACATCTGAGTCAGGGTTAGAGATACTGAAATGTCATTAAGTAAAAGAATATGAGTCAAATGTTGTGTTTTAGGGTATTTTGTATTATATGGCTACTGATAAAAATTTTTTAAAAATTCTTCAGGAATGGAAAGACAAAAACTGACCATTTATTCCTCAGAAAATAATCTCTTATTTTAGGTGAGGGGAATAATAATATACCTTCACTTCACCAGGTTCTGGGTATCAGGAATGTTCCTGAAATAAATCTGTTGAGCTGAGAATGACAGGAAATTGCCACTTATGCACTTAAAAAGCTTTCATGCTGCCATGAAGCAACCTACTCACTTGACAGGGAATCAGTTGCTAATGGTTTCTGGCTAAGGATTTGATTTTCTTTGTCTTAAACACCAAGGGATCACTTATTTCCAAATGGATCACAGTCTACTAGGTAATATGATTCTAAAACAGTTCTGTTTTAAAAATTCTTAGGTACATGATCAGTCTCATTTTGGTGATAATTGATTTAATATTGAAAATATTTACAACTCATGTCCACTTCTTTGACACATATTACCTGGAAGACCTAAAGGCATCATACATATGTCATTTGAGAAAAGTTATGATGTATTTAATTTTCAGTTATGGAAAAAACCACCTTTAAAGTTGGTTGTTTTTTATGACAGCTTTTAAAAATGTTAAATGAAGCTGATTAGATACTACTGTACATACCAAGTTCTTGATATGAAGCAATGCTTGAAGAAACACAGCTGGTCATCTATTTAAGCATCTTTTAAGATCAGATGTGTTAATACTTAAAGCAGGTGCAAGGACATAAAAATTAGTCTTGGAGGAAAAGCACTGAATTTAGAAATGCAGCTGCTGGAAAGGGTCCTAGAGGGTATTTAACTCAACTTCTCACTTTTGAAATGAAGAAACTGAGTCCTAATATTGACACAGGACAGGGAGAATACTCCCAAGTGGGGACTCAAGTCCTACAGAGCTACAGAGAGCGAGAGTGAGAGCGAGAGCCTCAGTGAGGGCCCTGACTGCACGCAGGAGGAATTCAAGTACACACCAGAGTTAGAGTCAAAAGGAGAGTTTATTAGAGAAGAAATAATGTTCCGCAGACAGAGCCATGGTCTCCTCTCAAAGACAGAGGATGAGAGAGACCCTGAGTGTTCAAGCAATTCGGTTTGCATCTGTTTTCTTTCCTGGGTGTGAGTGTGCAGCATTAAAGGTACAGGGAAGTAGTTGTTGGTAATCTTGGCAGGAATCCTCCTGTGGGTTCTTCCAGCATATGCGGATCAGCCAGGCTCCCTGTGCGGCAGCACGTAGCAGGCTCTGATTACTTTATTATTTAGTTCTCGTGCCTCTTCTCCATTTCACCATGATTACACAGAGACAGAAAAGTTGCTATAGTGGCCCCTCCCTTGAACTTTACAGCTCGTTTAACTTGAGTAGAATATATATTTATTTCCATAATAGTATTTATTTCTCAAGAACCCTTGGAAAATACAGGAATATCACCTCATAGATTCTTTACCAGAAAATGTGATTATTTGCATCACTCCACATCTTTGTTCTAAATACCTTTTCAAGAGAGATTTAAGACTGTCACATTGACACAGAGAGTGTGTTTATCTTGTTTGCTCTCTCAATACAGATTACACACTTCAGGCCCCAGCTGTGTACCATTCATTCGGCTACAATTTAAAATTTTCTCAGGACGTAAAGTGGAGGAAAGGGGTAGCTAAAAATTTCTCATGTTTAACAATGAGAAAAAAATTCAGAAAAAAATTCAGAATAAAATGAAGCTCAACATAAGGATTTAATAACACAAAAGAAAAGTGTGTGTGTATGTTTCCCTTTTTATTTTTTCCAATATATTCTATCCTTCAAACTCTAGTGACATTTTCTTTGTTAATATGGGGAAATTGGCATGAAATTGTATTTGCATGATAGAATTCTTTTGAGAATTCTGTAAATTGTAAACACAATTTCTGTCAGTTCATTACTGAAAGGTTCCATAGTTTGTAGTGCCACAAACTCTCTTTGCTTATGGTATTGTGAAAACTGATAATTGGCTGGCACTAAAATACTAGAAAGCACAGTTGTACTTAAGAAGAGAGGAGAAAGAGTTTGAGAGAAAGCAACAAGATATCAGTTATTAAATATAGTATCTGCTATATCAGAGGGATATGAAATACCATTTTAGAATCAATTTGAAAAGTATATTATTCCACTCATGACTACAGAAAGTTTATAATGTATATTATTAATATGAATATAGAGATAAGAAGTCTATGCTAAGAAAGATGGCCAGCTTGTGAAAAAATGAGGAGAGGGCTGTATCCATTGTTTTAACTAATATACGTAGCCAGTGAGTTTAACTTTCATTTATATGTATTACAGTCACCCCCAGGTGTCCACAGGGGACCGGTTCCAGGATCTCTTATGGATATCAAAATTTCCAGATGCTCGAATCCTTTACATAAAAATGGCATAGTGTTTGCATAATAAAATGTACAGTTAAATTTTGTTAAAAGAATAGATTTTATGTTGTATTCTTATCACAGTGAAATTTTTAAAAGTCAGGTTTTAATATTGAAAAAATATTTCTAATGTATAAAATATAAACAAAGTTTTATTCATTTTAATGGATGACTTTTTTCCATACAATTCTCAAACATCATATCCATAACAAGGTCTAGGCATCCATTTAAGACCAGACAGGAGAAAAAAAAATCTCATTTTCACAATGGAGTGAAAAACTACTAAGTGAGGCTCTACGCATAGTTTCTTTTCTCTTCTGTCCCTGACACACATATCCTGACATCCCTAAAAAATTTTGTGACTTGATTCATTTAAGCCAAGATATCACAGATTAGTAACAAAGTATGTTCAACTGCTTGTTTGGGAGACAGTCAAGAAGAAAATGTCTATTGTTTCAGAAGCCAATATATGAACTTGGCTGTGTGCTGTAAGCCCAAGACTGGAATCTCAAGAGGGGCGTGAGGTTCCAACACTGTTCTTTTTAGGCAAGTTTCAACAAGAAAAAGGGCTGCTTAACTCCCTGTGTCAAGGGGCTGCTTTCCTACCATGACTAAAAGTACTCACACGTTTGCCAGTGAGCAACCTGACACAGGCCTGCTCCCAAGAGACCAGTGTTAACAGTGTAACAATTATAATCCTCAGAACTCTTATTGGATTGAACCCGATTTATTACTCTACAGTATAGTAGCGCAGAGGGGAATGTTTAAAGGAAATAAAGCGATGCTGAATAGACACAGGGACTACATTTCCACTCTCCTCGGTGCCTACTCAAAAGCAGCAGATGAAGCAACAGCAGCAGCTAGAACAGAGTAAATGCTTAGCACCCAAAAGTTTCCTTCAACTATATAGAAATTTTTGCAAAAAAAATTGTGGGACGTATTGGTATAAAATATGTTCTATTTCTTTGTATTTGTTGATTCAGTGACTCATATTAGGAAAGGAAATGGAGATATTCAATGGGTTCTGTTCAGATGCTTATACATATTCATTATTATCATAATATGTTTACACTTTTTAATTCTCTACCATCCAAAGGATGAAGGGTATCCTTCAGAATGACTGTCATATCAGTTCTTAAAATACCTTTTATAAATGAGGAGTGTAGGTGAGAAATATTTCTCCTCAGGCTTCCATTACAGAGCTCAAATTGTTGCAAGATAAAGAAATATTCTCAGCGTTCAAATGTGGCATCCTTATGGAAGCCCTGGCCATGGTGTCTTCTTCGTCCAATGGTCCCTGTTTAGTCTGAGCAATGTTCTCTTACAATTATCCTATTTCTAACTTGAGAGTATCTTCTGTACATTTACAGACACCTCCAAAAGAAATATTTCTCAATAAGCATAGCTATTATGACAAAACATAACTAAAAGATAGTGATGGGGCTATCTCGACCTTTTGAACATGCAAACTTTCTTTGTTTAATATCCCACCCTAGAACCTGGACCTTAGCAGTGGAGAATCCACTAGTTCCATTGCTGAGTGAGGAGATTTCCCCCCAGATCCTCTTATAAAGGATGGTGACCAATTATTTTTCATCTCTGTTAGGGATTTGAATAATAATTTCTTAATGTATTAAAGAGTATACAAGGTACAAAGAGATTCATCAACAAAAAGGTGTTGAAATCTCACTTTGTGACTCTCTTTTAAAAAAAATACTGGAAATTTCAGGTTGATCTCACTGTGGTCTTGGGAGAGGTGTCAAATGGCATGAACAACAACTTGATCTGATTTTTATAGAAAAAAAATATATTTTTAAATTTCACGTTATATAAATGTCTTGATGTGACTTGCATTTCTAACAATCATGTGTCCCTTTAAAGAAGAACAATAGGAGAAATAAGTGTTCCTACAATTGATGTGCCACATATAGTACTAGACTGAATAGTTTTGGGTTGTTAAATATCATAGTGTACTATATAATCATCTGAGTCACTTGGAAAGTTTGTGAAAATCAAATGCCTTAAAAATCCTAACTAATATAAGTAATATTATCTTCTTCATTCTCTATAAAAGCTAACTCACTTCAAATTTGTGGTTTAATAAAATACTTTAAAATCTAAATTTTATCCAATACTATATTGCATAATATTTGCAAAAACTTTATGACATTTACATGTGCAAACTAGAGTTCACAGGCAGTTTGTCACCAAGATGAACATAGCTTTTAGATAGCCGTATTATAAGAGTTTTGTGGTACGCACAATTCCAAAGATGGCCTGCAGTTGCCAGGTTATTCAATCAAACACCTACTTAAGTGCTGCTGCTGTGAAGAAATTTGGCAGCTGTAATTAAAGTCTCAAGTAGGGTGACCTTAAGCTATGGACATTATCATTTTGATTTTATCTAATCACATAAGCCCTTTAAAAGGCAGAAGAAGAAGGCAGAAGAAGTGAGAGAGACTGAAGCACAGAAGGATTTGATGTGCCTAGCTAGCTTTGAAGATGGAGAGGGGCATGAGCCAAGGAATGTGGAAGTTCTCTAGAAGCTGAGAACAATCCCCTTCAACAGCTAGCAAGGAAGTAGGAACTTCGGTCCTATAACTGCATGGAATTAAATTATGACATGATCTGAATGAGCCTGGATGCTGTTTCTTCCCGCAGAGTGTCCAGGTATGAACCCAGGTGAGGCAATATATTGATGTCAGTCATGTGGTACCCTAAACAAAGAACAGAGTCAAGCCTGCCTGAACTTCTCCCTACAGAACTCTGAGATAACAAATGGGTGTTATTTTAAGCCACTAAGTTTATGGTAATTTGTTGTGCAATGAAAGAAAACTCATACAGGTTCTGATACCCTACAATTATTGGTTAATTTATACCAACTTATAGTTCAAAGCAGCAATGTAGAAAACTTCTGTTAAATTTTAATTTTTTGTACTAAAACCTCCTACCCTCAAAAGGTCATTATGTTGGCTAAAACTAATATCTAAAATTCCCCAAACTAACATTTTATTAATAGTTAACATCAGTATATTGGATAATTTTTCTCTTCCAAAAGATTAAAAAATTTGAAATCTTCTGACATGAAATATATTTTATATTCCAACCACTAAAAAATGTGTTTATATCACTATCCATCAAAAAAAATTAGACTTTAACTTTTCTCTTGATCTTTTCTATAGGAAGCAGAGGGAAGAGTAGATTTTCTGACATTATTTTTTATTATTGTAGTAATATTTGCATATACTTAGTTTTCTACTGTAAATATTTACCATAAATATAATTTCTAGACCACGATAGGTATACAATCACATTTAATTAAAGAAAAGCATTTGTATAATCACTTTGGCTGGACCTTATGCAAATGTAGAAAATGACAATCCTGAAATTAATCACTAGATGTCTGACATTAAAACAGAAATTTATCAAAGGAGAAATGTATGAGTCATAACAATATCTACTTCCATGATTCTTGGGCAGATCTCCTTCTGTATTTTAATGGAACTACCCTTTATTTATGTTCAAACCCTCTTATATTTACCTCAGCCATATAAAATCCCCAAGTGAAGAATATTCTCTGTGTGGAAGATTTCAAAAGATTTAGATGTAACCTATATCTTTTCGATCTGTTTAGATGTAACCTACATCTTATTTTTTGTCTTTCATCTCTGTAGATCATCTTGGAAAGAAAAACACATTTTCTTTTTTATACTTCTTCATCCCTAGCTTGATTTAATAAATTAGAGCAGACAAGTAAACTAAGCTTTTATGGACCACTACTCTGATTTATAATACCCACAGAAATAATTTATTTTTCCCTTTGTGTGTATCTTTCAGGAACACATCAGAGCAGCAAGACTAGCGAACCCCAGAAAAAAACTTATTGAGAAAAAAAAAAAAGCTGAGTCAGAAACTTGGTGGTGAGATACTAGTTTATCATTTTCTTAAGTTTTAGAGAATGAGAACTAAATAGGGGAAAATTGATATGACTCTTGAACACTGTCTTAGCAGTGAATAAGGAAGACTGATGAATGTCATAACTGTACATTTAAAAAAGCATTTAAATCATACTAAGAAAAACTGAGTAATATAGTATATTCTCTAATACTGTATATTGAATGCAGAAACTGCAAAGATAATGAAGACACTTAAAGGGCATCAACAGTGACAGGTAGAAAATAAAGATAAGTGGATAAGAAGTAGAAGAAATGTAAATTTCACCTCTGGCTAACCCGTATTCTTTCAAAAAAATTTAAGATCAAAGAGACAAGGACAAAGTACACAAATAAATATTTCTTTAGAGTCAACTAAATTCTGATTCTCTTTTCTACTGAAGTCAGTCACTTCATGTAATGTCTGGTTTTGAGGATATTCATAGAGCCCAGAGTGAATGGTTCTATCTAAATGCTGTTTACGGCCTCACATAAAATGGATGTAATCTCCAATAGTAAAAGGTCATAAGAACATCTCTACTCACTCTTCTTTTGAACACTGCAATCAATCCACACACAAGCAAGTAGTCCTTTCCCTAGATTATCCAGTGCTGAGAAACAACAGAAATCCTTGTTAAAAATGCTAATCTCCAGGCTTGGCTTCAAGTAGAATAAAGAGTATCCTGGGAGTAGAGTTCCAGTAATCTCCATTTGTACAAAGGTCTTGTTGACCTTTGGTCAGTTTCTGAAATACAGCTTGCTAAGGCCTCTCCGCACAAAAAAAAAGCAGCAAACACCAATGTAAATGAAATAACTGTATCCATAAAAGATAAATAACTAATGTCTAATTATAATATTTAACCTAAATTGATTTCTCAAATCTCTATTGCCTTTTCTTCTCTTCATAGAGATGCGTCTGTTCTAGTGAGCAACAATATTCCAAGGCTAGCCACTCTCATCTCTTAATGACTTAACTGCCCTGCTCACTCAGGTACCTTAGTCTCTTTTTGCCACAGAGTCTCAGCCTCTTGGTCATATTCCACGAAATCCTCTTCTAATCATCTCATTCCTCCTTTCAAAAAAAAAATAGTAGCATCATACGCATCCAAAATAAAGGAAAAAAACTGGTTAACTCCTTGATATTTTTCAATAATTCTTGATCACTGGCTTCCAATTTCTAGAGTTATTGAATTTTGAGTTTCTAGGAGATAGAGGTCAGATCGTACTACATCATTAAAAATATTTTTGCTATCAATTTAATTACTATATCTGAATCATTCCTGCCATTTAATTAATATAATATTAACTAGTATTTTTTGTTGTTTATGCTATGTACAACATTTTACAATTTGGCATTCTTTGTTTAAAAAGATTAATTTTCAAATATTCTTTGAGAATCTTTTTTTATATATATGTAAACCAGACACTACTTTAGTTACTAAGAATAGTAGTGACCTCATAGGAGCCAAATTTATCTTATAGAACTAAAACTATGAGATTCCAAAAGAAACATCAGTTTACTTGTAGTCTTTATATCTCTTTCTGGTATTTAACTTCTGAGTATACAAAGGCGCTAACCAGGAAAGAATTGACCTAGAAGCTCATTATTTTCCAATCTTGATGAACAAAATTATATCTATCTATAT
The DNA here is from genome assembly GCA_003508835.1 of Eonycteris spelaea. Taxonomy (NCBI): domain Eukaryota; kingdom Metazoa; phylum Chordata; class Mammalia; order Chiroptera; family Pteropodidae; genus Eonycteris; species Eonycteris spelaea. The sequence goes on along the minus strand of PUFA01000127.1, from coordinate 1,233,725 downwards.
CTATATCTATATCTATATATCTTTTGCAGAACATATTCCTTATGGTTATACAATTAATTATTGAGTTTTTGGTAAAGCTTCTAATAATTGCATATGATCTACTGCACAAATCTCAATAATAATATTTATCTAATTAAAGACCAAAGGTGAATAGGATCATTTGAGTGAATATGGTGATAAATGATTTAATAGAAATAATGTTCCTACTCTAGGAATCTTGGATGTCTTCTCACATCCAAGTCTTAGCATGTAATAAACGTTGGTTGAATAATTCTCAGAATATTTAAAAATAAAGTTTAAAAATATGGCTGGGGGTTTATAGTCTTATGAGAAATCATGCATATCAATGAGTTATAAATTGTTAAAATATAGGTCTGTGCACCATGGTGGCATCAAAGCAAAGGAAATGCTTAATTCCATGTATTAGGGCATTATCTCTGTATTTCTGGCTGATATTTAGCATAGTGCTTGATGTGTTCTCAATAAATGTTTCTTGAAAAAAAAATAATTGCTGAATAAATGATTTGACATCAATCGTAATCAAAAGAGTGGACTGGGACTATCTAGTCTCCGTGGATATGGGGTTGATAGAAAATTCTTTCATAAAGTGGCTGTATACAAAATAGCTATGGAACATACAGATGGAGATACATGGATACATGAGTCTGAAGTTCAGATGGGGACAACAGTGCTCTCTAAACTGAGCAGGCCCAGAAGGCCAGAATTTCAAAAAGTGTGACAAACTTTGAACTAAGATTGAATAAGACCAGACTGAGATTCTAACGAGCCCTATTTTTTGCCTCTGGGTACCTGATCCTGGAACAAGGGATTTCTAATATAGAATTATAGGAAATAATATTTTCCAGCCTATTCTATAAACTTATTTCAATGTTTGATTTCCGAAGGAATGAAAGTCAAGTCTTTCTTAACCTTCCTCTGAAACAAAGCAGAAAATTTATGTTAATGTATTTCTAAGTTCTCCTCCAAGAGCTTCCTGTCTTTATAAGAAATGCTTAAGCAACCTTTTAGAGTGATAAAAATCTTTCTTTATCCTAATGTATGGATAATTAACATATTACTCTGCATGTGGATAATAGTGGGATAAGGAGTTGTGGATTATACAAACATTTTTATTTGAAAAGATTTTATAAATATTACTTAAGTGAATATAATGAGACTTCTTTGGTATAATACAAAATTGTGTTTGCTTGTATCATGATCAAGCCTTATGCATAGTAGCCAATAGCAATAAAATGGATACAAGAAACAGGAAAGATCTTATTTATGAAATGAAGACTATTTAGATACCAAACATAACTTCAAAGGTATATATGATAACAGAAGCTGACAGACTGGAAACCAAACCTATGTGACTTAGGTGTCAGTAGTTTGGGGTGGATGTAGATATTGTTACTTTCAGTTCATTTGTATCAGATGTCTTAATGCTTATTCTACCCCGAGGAAGAAAACCTTAGTCAACCACCTTTATCCAAATGAAGAATTAAGTTGTTATGCATCTGTTTATTACTTATAAAATGGCTTCTCCCATTAGGTTGCCAAAATTTGATGAGAAACACTGTCCATCCCAAGTAGACCATGTTCATTTGAATAGATATTAGAAAAATAAAATATAAAAATTGTGAATTCCATCATACCAGAAGGTAGAGAAAAACTCTTATTCAGCCATTTTCAAGAAATGGGTTAATTTTTAAAGAAGTGAAATTTCTCAGATTTAGCAGGAAGATTTGAAACACTAATCTAAGCCATCAGAGTCCATTCTTGACAGTTTAAAGTAATTAAATTCAAATTCTGCCTTTTATACTTGTACCATATTGATTCAAAATTACTTGGAGTTTTTCACAGCATGATAAAGCAGGAAGAATGCAGTTCGCCAAATCTTTATTTGGTCCTAAGTAGCATTTATCATGATGAATCCTGTCAATCAAGCGGTTCTCACTCACCATAATCTAAACTAGATTTTGATCACGTTATTCTTTTCTTCCCTTGACAGTCAAACAAATCCTAGAGCATGAGTAGACTGACAAACTGGAAACTGTGACCGGATAAACTGGTGGTCTTCGCTAGGTCAGTCCTGTACAAAACCAGAGGAGGGTGTGCAGGAAATTTTGACTGTAAGTGCCAACAGTTATGAAAAATCTGCAAATTAGTTGCCAAGGCAAAAGCAGCAGTAAAAAGCTGCCTTGGGACTGAAAAAGGAGTTGACATTTGTCACTGTCTGTATATAATAGCTTTTTCAGTACAAGGCACACTCTAATCTAGGAACTACTTGTAGACATAGTTTTAAAAAATGTTTCCATTAAAAACATGATACATGTGGGGATAGATAATCATGCCGTGCAGATGGCAGCCACTGACTGGACTGTATTTGGCTCTGTGTAGCAATACTTGCCAATGCTGTTCTCATGCTGATTTAGTCCTGCTCAATTTCTGAGTCAATTCTGGTTGGCTGGCTTCAGATCATCTTCTCTTTGGCCATGCCAACCATGCTGATTGTCACATCTGGGACCTCTGTGCTCCTGAAATGATTCTTTTGATCCAGCCTCCCATCATTTCCCTATTCTTAAAATTATGCTCTTCCCTCTGAGCTCCAATTCCTAACTGAGATTTTGCTTCAGTCTCCTTATGGAATGTATTTTTTGGTAAACTGATAAGCATTCCAATCTCTTCTGGGAGCTGGTACATTTTCCTTAGTTTCATTTCTGAGTTTGACTTCTGCTAACCTCCAATCTGTCCGAGGCCTTGCTTTTGTCAGTCTCTATCTCTAGCATGTTACCCCAGGACAGACTACCCCGCTATGGATGCCTAGTGGGCCATACTACTGAGTACTAGCCCTGTACTGTCTTTTAGGACATCACATTACAACCATGGGCTTGAACTGGGTTTTTGACTTTCCCCCTAACTGTAGTCATAACTGACTCTGAGCAATAATTGTATCTATAATTTCCTTTGGGATTATTCATCCATCACCCGCCTACCTGTCTATCCATCTATGCATGCATGCACACACCATCTTTTTATTCATGTATTCATTCTAAATTATTTAGGGCTTACTCTGTGCTGGATCCTATGCTTAGTGCTAGAAATATAATAGTTACTAAAACAGATGTTATCTCTACTCTAGCAGGGAAGATAGATAATAAATAAACAATTACAATAATGTGTGATAAACGACTCTCCACACATCTGCCTGAATAGATGGGTTCAGCGCCAAGTTCCCATATGTTCTTTATTGCCCTGTTTCTCTGTGATCACACAGCTTTACCCTGCTGAGGTCATAGGCTAATACTTTCACTTCTCCTATTGAGAACTTTAGGGAAAAATATCATTTTAAGTCAGGAGAGTAAGCATTAATATTATGTGCATATTTACACAATAACCCCTTAGATTTGCATGGAGTTATACAATATGCAAATTTTTTATTTATAGATCTTATTCTATCTTCAGAGCATATTCATGAGGTATAGGCAGCGTAGATATTATTTTCATCCTCATTTTATTGAAAATAAACTAACATAGAACTTAAAATTGCTTTAGCAAAGTTTAGCGCTGAAACTAAAAGCAAGCCTTATTATTGCTAATATGAAATTCTACCCACTTTATTAATAATATAATGGAAACTTGTACAGGTTCCGAAATCTTAGTAATGCCATTTCTAGGTATTATTATCTAAATTTTAAAACAGGTTAATGCTCACAGGACAGCCTTGTATGTCACCAGTTCTGGAAAAGTGCCAAAAGATAATGCACAGAACTCTAAAGTGTTGATTTATCTTTCATTAAATATTTATTACTTTAATTTATGAACCTGAGTGGGAGGCAGAAAGATGAAATCACTTGCCTCTTGTCTTTGAGAGATGTGAGATCATTACTAAACCCTCACAAAAACAGCAGGTAGCTCTTGAAACATTTTCCAAAGAACACTCGGAGACTTTGATTCATGACTGAAGCTGTGCTGTGGCATTTTACTCTCTACTACCCTTTATGGGGAAGACTCATCCTTTTATTATCTGTTGTCATATTTAATTTGTGTCATCAGAATGTATTGTTATATGATGTTTGTTTCTTTTTTTCCTCTTCATATACCAATATGAATTTCATTTCTCTAAACAGCCTGTGTCCTTGAAACTGTAGTTAAGAGTTTACTTTCAGGGTCCGCTTCTTTTAAACCACCAGAGTAAGTTTTTAAGATGACTATGTAAAAGTCAAAGGTGCCCCACACCTCCACATCTTGGCAAATCCATCTTTTTTTTTATTTTATTTCTGGAATGGTGGGAAAAGCCTTGCATTTAGCATCACATAAGTAAACTATAGTTAAAATATGGAATTTTTCATTTTTATGGGTAATCTCTATATGACAATAAACTTTAAAAGCGATTTTGTGGTATCATGATTATTTTGAAGCAAGAGTATTATAGAAACTTAAAAAGTTGTTTCATCACTCTTTAATTCTCTTAAGCAAAGAGCAAACTGACAACCATTGGGGTGAGGTCAATGGCAAGTGTGACTGTCACTCTATTACTTCCAGGGTATTTGCCTTCAGGTGATTTTTGTCACTTGGTTTTATAGAATGGAGAACTTTCTCCTGATGGTTTTCACTTACTCTCTGATCCTTTCAGGTTTAAATATCCATTCTCTGAAAAATTTTTGAGTAGTACTATCATAAACTTTTCACCAGGGGAGCCCCATGACAGATATTGTATTAACAGACAGGAAAAAACTCCAAATCTTCATAATATGGCCTCTTTCAAAATTATTTTTTTTCTGAAGGGTTTTAATCAAAACCCTTTCCAGGATGGCAAAGTAAGTCATTAACCTGTCTTTGAACTAAGCCATTAGTACTTTTTCTAAGTTGAAAAGAATCCTTATTCTGTATGGATTAGATCACAGTTCATATAATAATTCCAGGTAAATAACAGTAGGAAATCAACAAGTATAAATCAGAACTATACAATGGTGTACATAGGCGAAAGGGATGTATCACTGGAAGACAAACAGGCTCAAGCTAATTATTAGCATGAATTTAATAAATAGAAAATTCGCTGTAATGACTATTTTCACAACTATTACACTTAAGACCCAAATGCACCCAAGATGATAATCTGAATTGGTTTGTTTATATTTAGTAATGCTTAAAATCTGGCTCAATTTTCAGCCACAATATCAAATCTTCATAACACTCCTTTCATAACATTTTACTTAAAGAAAATGAACATTATTTTCATTATTTAAGTACTGGTTTTGGAAATGCATCTTCCTAGAATGGAAAAGAAAATCTTTTTATGTTCAGAGGTATGTATCAAAACCCTGAATCAAGTTGAGATCAGATTTTATGATTTAAACCATCTTTCAGTAAGTATCCTGAAGTGTAATAGGGGCAAACAGTTGATAGGATGTTTTCAAGATGCTTTTTAGTGGGAAGAGATATGTGTCAGCATATGTTGAGACAGCAAATAATTCCAAATATTCCAGTGACTTAACACGACACAAGCTTATTTCTTGGTTATATGACATGATCAGTGATGTGGCAGAGACACTCTGGTTACTGCAGTCAGTGAGGTACACAGCTGACAAAGGTTTCATCTCAACATGTTTTCAAGTTCATCATGGCAATGGGAGGAGATTGGAAACCACATTAGCTCCTAAAGTTTCTTCTCAGCAGTGATAAAACGTTTTTGCTCATATTTTATTGGCCAAAGCAAGTCCCATAGCCATATCTAACTTTAAAGAGACACATAATTCTACCATGTGCTTAGAGGAAGAACTGGCAATGTTTGATGAATAACACTAGTGTTACCACAGAAGAAGATGTGTTTGTGTGCTACCCAAGTGTCCATAAAGCCACCGGAGATACCAGTTACATGGGCAATCATGATATTTTAAGAAAAACATCAGCATGCCCCAGATCTCTTAGAATTACATTGTCATAAATAATAAAGGTGGATTTGCAGATGGATATATCATCTTCATTCCACTGTTGCTGGGGTTAACTATCTCAATGTCAGTCAAAAATGACGGCTTTCAGAGAGGAGGACTATACTTTTATAAAGGGCGTCTAAATATGGGGAAGATGGAAAAAAAGGGGGTTGGCCTTCTTCACATTAAAGTTAGATACATAGTCACATAGTGTGCTAATTCAAATCTATTGTGAAGCAAAGAGCAAAGATGAGATGAGATATTCCAGAGGTTTATGGAGGAGTGGTCAGGAGAAGGTAGGAAGATCACTCAGATTTCAAAGCAGGACTGACACCTGTAGGAAAGAGGGAAGGAAGGAGTTTCAGACTGTAAGGTGTTTCTAAAAAAGGTTTAGGCAGGCTGATGGGAGGTCTATAAGCCAAAGCCATTTGCAGGATGAGTCCTCCCAGTTTGTTGGATGGGCCCATCACCCTGACTCTGATGTGCTTAGTCACTAGCCAGAAGCAGCCCATGGAAAACACAGGCTTGACACAAATGTGGTGGCAGATCCAAAGCAGGAAGCTGGGCCCTCAGACAATTAGGTTCCTGCCACAAGAGTTGTAGATGGTGTATTTTTATGGCCACCACACTTGGTGCTCAGAACTTATCAATTCCAGTATTAGCATTGGTCTTGGGTAGTGCAATCAAGATATTTGATTTAAAAAAAAAAGGCATGGGTGTCTGATGTAGTTTCAAATATCCTGGGCGAGAACCCTAGGCGAGAATCTCCAAAGAAACTACAGAGCCCTTTTAATTTGGCGGGTTTCCTAAGCTATTGTAAACACAGTATACCCAACATCTCCTGAATTCACTGGTATATCCAGGTGAGAACTGGACTAATTGTGAGATTAGATTTGGTAGCAGACTAGAGAAGTTTACTAGGAACTTTCTGATTTTCCCTTTTGCATTTATTACCATCTGACATACTATATATTTTTCTTTCTTTCTTTGGAAACATTCATCTAGTATACTTAATGATTTTTCTAAGTTTAGACAACTAAAATACTAATAGAATATTAGGGACTCAGAGTCTATACATTTTGAATAGGTGTGGTATCCAAACAAAGTCTCTAGAGGATAGAAATTAGCATAATACTTCTTTAGTAGGAGAAAACTCATGGCTAGCACAGAAAATGTTGTAAAGTCACTGGGGCAGTATTACATGTACTCTCCTACCTGTGTTCAATATTGAGGTTTGTGACAATCTATGAGGGCTTTTTTTGCCTTTGCTATCCAGGAAGGACTTTATAACTCAAGCTGAGAATTAGAAGACTGTTTGCATATAAACTTGGCTAACTTAATGTTGCATAGAACAAAATTTCTTTCATTTATCTGAATATATAAAATGACAAAAAAAAAGAGAGAGAATTTTGTATTTCTTTAAAAATCTAAGCATTTTCTCATAGAATTTCACCCATTGGTAACACTCTTATGAGTCTAAAACTTACCCAGTCTTTACGGTCTAGAATCATCAGCATTCTATAGAAATGATATTCTGAAGATATTTTCTATATCACTCAATCTAGTACTTGGGTTCCATCTTGGTTTTCTAACTAATTCACATTTAGACTAAAAGGGTAGTATCTTGTATATCTTTTACACTCTCCAATCAGCTCTTATTGTAAAACTACATGTGTGTGTGTTTGTGTGTGTGTGTGTTTACACACATTCTTCTCCCCACATAAACATATTTCTCTTTAATGTTTTTTTCTTTTTATTTTTTACTATCTGACATACTATATATTAGTATAATCTCTTTTTACTCAATTGTCTGTTTCCTCAATGCAACATAGGCTGGATGAGAGCAGGATTAGTTAGTTGTCTGTCTGTTTAATACTGAATCTCTAGGCTTATAATAGGTGTTCGATATTGAATGAATGAGTGAATTATATACTTATTGTTCTGGCATGAATTTTAAATCATATGTATTATGCATGTTTATGTTTGTATATATATTTATAATATGTATAGTTATGTATTGTTATGAGTGTTTAAATTCTAAAGCTATAACTTTAATCTTCTGATTTCAATATATTTTAAATATCAATAACAGGAACAAATTTAAAAGTTTAGGTTATTTGCAGATATTGATAAATATGCACAACTATGTGTTTTAACACATATAATAAAATATTTTTACAGTATACATTAATATATAAGAAAGTTTTTACATTCATAATGATTCTGTAATATCTAGTAACAGAAATGAAGAGGAATCATTAATTATTTAGAGTCAGAGGGGCCTGAAGAGAAAGAACTGGATTATCTGGTCTTTGCTCTATTCTGCCATCTGCTGTATGCTGGTAAAACAACAGCAAACATGGCAAATGTCTAACGGGAGAGCTGGAAAGGACTTTAGAAACTATTCAATCCAACCTCTATATGTACATATGAGAAAATAAAGATACTAGAAATTAAGTGACTTGCAAGTTTGTTGTCTGTTTTGTTATTAGCAGAGCAGAGTGTGAAGACAGTGCTGTTTAGTGGCAAAAACATGAATTCTAGAGTTAGGTAGACTTTGTTTAGCATTTTGGCTGCATGACCTTTGACAAATTACATAGTCTTTCTGGGTTTTAATGTCCTTTTGGGATTAATAATATTTATATTCTATGATTTATATGAGAATTCTGATATATATATATATATACATACATATATATACATATATCTCATGACTGTATTTAAAAAATAGTCATTATTTTACACTGCTTGGATGTAAATTCTTTCATGATGAAGTCATTTTATCTTTAAATTCCCAGCGAGAGATAAAGTATCTGAGGCATTGAATTCATAATAAGTTCTTAATAAATACTTCTTGAATACATCTAAGAGAGGTCTTTCACATCTCATTAGAAATTACACTGAAAATCATATATTGGGGATTGATGAGTCAGTGTCGTAAAGTACAAGTGATCTTGAAAAATTTCTCTCTTCATTTGCTTTTCATTAAGTACCCTAACCTCTGAATGTGTGTGTATCATGCAAATTATAATCTCTACTTCTCATTTCAGAATATTCATGTTCTCTATTTTCCTATTCAAACAGAATTTACAGACAAATGCTTAATTCCACATTTTTATTCTGATTTCTTTCACAATAGCTAAATATCAGACTTGTTTAGTACCTCCACAGAAATCATACATTTATAACATATCAGAATATCAGTCGTGTAAAAGTATATGATGTGGTACAGTAAGTTAAAAGAAAGTTGCTTATGTAAATATTTTTGCATAACAATTTTTTTGTAAAGTATAATGAATATAAAAGTTTCTCCTTTTTTGAGATCTAAGCTAAGGAACTAAACTCAGTAACAATCAGTGACTAACAATCTAGATTTTAAAACATTTGTAGTAAGAAAACAATGAAGATGGCAGTGATTGAATGGTGTAGAGTAGTTTTAAGCATCTTAAGTATTTGTCTCTCTTTAATGTGATTTCTTTAGGTACAATTAAATAATATTATTTTTAAACCTATTTTGTGGGTTTCTTATGAAGTCTAAAGATAAATCTGATGCTGTATCTAAGAAAAGAATATGCAGAGAAGTGCTTATAAAATGGATAATAAATGGTTGATAATAAATTATTTTGCTTTAAAATTTAGAATCTATGCCCTTTAAAGTAATTTGGTAAGGTGTCTCAAGAGAGGGTAGGACACTGGTCATTGATAGTAAATTTGTCACATTTGTCTACCATCTCTTCTGCTCTAAACCCTGGGAAATTATATAAACAATATTTTTAACATCCTCACAAAAATCACTAAAAAAAGAAAATATTATCACCTCCAGAAAAATTTAATTTAAGAAATCTCTGAGATGTAAAGCAGAAGTAATCAGATTAAAAGAGAAACAAGCCTGGATAAATCACATCCCCAAAGCTGCCTGCTAGGGAAATGAGAATGGTTCTGGGCTTGCTGAATCAATAGAGGCAGGAGGAATAAGGACTCCTACAGGGAATCCCCATACTGATCAGTTGGGGAACTACTTATGCAGTGCCCGAAGGGTTCCACATAAGCACGTCTGCCCCAGGATAAAGTAGTGAATGTAGCTCTGGGAATGCAGAGGCCTCAGGTAGCCAGTGTTACCCAGAAGGCAAGGTCCTGGCATATTGACAGGCAGAAAGTCTGAGTATGTTTCCCCTAAGCCAGATTTTGTAGCCTATATCATAACCTATATCCCTATATCCTTATGGATACAAAAAGACATTTGCAAACACAAATATGAGTAGAGAGCCAAGGATAATCGAACAGTTCCTAAAAATCAATACCATCAAAAAAGAATAACACTCAACTATAAGGAAAGTTTTTTGTTTTGTTTTTTTTTAAAGAAACACGTATAAAAGAGCAAGCAAAAAGCTATGTTAAGTGAGAATAATTATTATCTTTATACAAATTAGAGATCACATGCACTAAAATATATTTAGACAAACAATAGAGATCTTAGAAATTTAAATCATGAATATTAAAAAAAAAAGGATGGCTGAATATTATACCTTATGTCTCAGAGGTAGCAGTAGTAGTATATTAATGAGTTGGAAGATGAAAAAAAAGAAATTGCCCAAATATAACATTAAAGAATAATGAGATAAAAATTATAATAAGAAAAAATGAGAAAGATTTGGGAATAATTCTACAAGTTACATTTGTTTTACAGAATTATATAAAAGGAGATTGTAGATGTAAAATAAATAATTTAATTAGCATATACATAGCTTAGGAGTCACATGTCTTTGGGTAGAAATGATCCTCTAAATGCTAAGAAGAGTAACTGAAGAGACTCAAATCATACCTTGTTCTGATATTTAAAAAGCAAGGACAAATATGAACTCCTATGGGCTTCTAGGCAGAACAGACAGGTGACTTAAAAAGAAAGGGAATCACTTAAACAAGATTACTTTCTTTAAGAGCCCTGAATATAATGGAGCAGTACATTAAAAATTAAGATGGAAATTGCTTTTGAATCTAATTTTTTGCTTTAATTTTGTTCCTATTTCTTGAAAGAGACATGGGTTTGTACCCTGACAAAACATGTATCTAAGGAAAAAAAAGGTGACTATGAAAAATAGTGACGAATAAAATAACAGGTTAAACATACATAACTGTGAGTAATTGATGTACAATGTAAAAAAAAATAATATTGAAATGAGATCCCAGATGATCCCAATTTGAAATCAAGCAGGAATGGGGAGTGAGGAAGGTTGTAGGAAGGAAGTAAAATCATGTCAATGTTCTTACCTTAATTGGGGAAGGATATAGATATGACAAATCAATATTTTGATCAGTATGATAAAGATACTAGATAGAGCTACAGGACTAGAATAAGATGCTGGAACACCATTAGGGAGAAAAAAAAATAGTGAAAACAATAAAAATAAGAAAAGGAAAAAGAATTATAAGTAAAATTATGATTACAAACATGTTATCATAATAAAGTCAAGATAAAATCCCCTGCTTAAAAGATAGAGATTCCTGCATAATGTGAAATAAGAAAAACAAAACAACAAATGCCTGCTTGCAACAGACATATCTAAAACTAAATCATACAGAAAAATGGATAATAAATGGATTTAAAAAGATATACCAGATTAATAATAAGAAAGTAAAGAAACATTAATACAAGAAAAATAGAATTCATAGCAAAGAATATGAAACAGAACTAAAAGAAAAATTTCCATATATAGAGAGGTTCAATCCACAAAGAAGATATAATCATAGACATATAAAATAATAGAGCTTTTCAAATGTACAAAGCAAAAATAAGTGTAAAGAGTCAAAAATCATGTTGAGAGACTTTAATACATGCCTATCACACATCTACCTATCAAATGATTTAAAAACTTTAAAAAGTGAGGATTAAAGCACTGTTTCTCAGACTTTAGTGACCATAAGAATCATCAGAAACTAGCCCTGGTGTTATTTCAAGTCCATAATCTTTATTCTCCTCTCTATTCAACCAAGATGTGCTTCTTCAGGAACCCCTAATAATTTATGAGAAAAGTGATTTTTTTTTTTATCAGAGGTAATCCAAGCTAATGTGGGAGATCGACTAAAGGATGATTTTTGTCTATTTCAGATATTATAAAATTTTACTATTATACCTAACATATATATGTATATGTTTATACATATATACATACAAACACACAAATATTTGATGAAAATATTTCTTGGAAAAGCAAAATTACTGAGAATTTGTTAGTCCTTATTTGAATTTTTCTTTGGGACAACTAAAAAATATAAACACTTTCTCATAGAGAGATATTATGAACATCAAAAAGATAAACTAATAAATCTTATATTTCACTTTTTCCTGGTCAATTGTCAATTTGCTATTTAAAATGCTTTATAATTTAATGATTTGCTACACAGCCAACCAGATCTCAGACTGCCCGGAGTAATGGTCATTCCTGTAGCTCCCAGGAGATGTTTGTCAACATTATTTCAGGAAAATGATGTAGTTGTCACCACATTCTAAGGTAGAATTATGTGGTATAATGGTCCCATTATTTTAGTGATTACTATTTTATAATATATAATATTGACACTATTTTGAAGTTCCTTACTACAAAAAGGTTTTCTCGGATATTGAAATAGGTCCAATGGGCCTGCTCGTCTGAGCTATCTTGAAGGAGAAGAACAAGAGGCAATGATAGCCTTCTTACTTTCAGGCTATCATTATGATTTCTCAAACTCTATTCAAATATCAATGCCTGTTATAGACAGGGTACAGAAGAGAATATCAACTTTGTAATTCAAAATTTCCCATTGTTCCTAAGTATATTGCACCCCCTACTGCTATATTTCAAGAGAAAAAGTTTCAGTTTGATTTAAGGTCATATACTTTTCTCCATTGAAAAGCATTTCTTTATACAGAAGATAATCTGCTTGCATATGTGTGTTTAAATTTTAATAATCTCTTACTTCTTTCAGCTACCTTGAAAAGATCGAGGGCATATGCTATGCCTGTCTGTGTTGTATGCCCAGTACAATAATGAATAATAAACAGGTAATACTGGTTCATTGTAGACATTCAGCATCATGGAGCAAAGATGCTTGAGTCTGTGTTTTTCTAAAGACTTTTTCTTGAGAATAATTCTCTTGAGCCCAGATGTTTAGAGGTACAAAGCAAGAGGCCTTTATTGCATTTTTAGTTGAAATCTGACTATAATGGGAAGACAAAATATATATATTTTTTCATAGATTGATACTAGCTTCTCTTAGGTTTGATTTGTCCTAATTATTCAATATATTAACCATATTAGAAATCAATCTTTATCTTCATTGCTATCATTATTATCATTTTCATAAAAATTTTTGTCACTATTATGTTTATAGTTGTTTTTACTGTTACAAGTTACATGTAAGTGTTAACTGATTTAACTCTATCAATCCCCTGAGGTAGGTATTATCATACCTAGTGCTGATAGATGAAGAGACTGAGGGCAAGGAATTTCAGTTAAGTTAGACATGGTCACAGAGTTAGTAACATTGGAGTCAGAAATTTGATTCTGGGCTAAGTCTGCTTGTATTCAAAATCTGGCTCCCCCACTACAAACAGTGTGACTATAGGGATGTTTCCTAACTTCCTTGAATCTTCATTTCCTTATCTATACAAGTTATACAAATTAGTAGAAATACTTTATGGAGACTGAGATAGGATGTAGAAAGAGGGAAGACTGGGCAAATTAGATGGCATATTTAAAACAAAAATAAATAGCAGGGTTAGGTAAATGCCTGTTTCTGATGCAAAGCAGACTCCAAGGTAAAATCTATATGAACCCCTAGAAGACACAGCTGTTTATATAAGAATAAAATGAAATTAAGAGTTTACAGTTTGGTAAGGAGAGAACTAAGATATTAAAATGTACTGTCATGACCAATCTAGCACATTTTTCCAGAAAGTAGATGAATTCATTTTAATCCTCCAACTTTACACTTTTAAATCAGGAAAGTCACCTCCAGGCAGTGCTATCTGAAGATAATGAAGGGGAAAAAAAGAGATGGAAGCAAATCTAAAAATTCTGATACAAGTGTTTTAATGCATAAATCAAAGTGACCTTATTTTAATCTTAGCCAGAAACACAATAAATAAGAGATTCTTTACACACAGCAAACTAAGTGGATAGAAATTCTAGTCATTTCCTATGAATGATTTTTTTCAACATCAGGTGCTTAATAAGCAATAGGAAAAAAAATCTCTGTTGACACTGGGAGGGGATGACTTTTAAATATTAGCAATTGACCTCTTTTGGAATTTCGTAGTCAAAAGAATCAATGGAAGTCAGATTATTTATAGCAAATATTTTCTTAGTTCACAACTTAAACTTTGACAAACTAACCCAGTAAGACATTTTTGGAAATAAAACAGAGGTAAAAGGAATGAAGCAAGGTTAATGTTTTCAATGAAAAAGGCATAAGGTGATAGAGAAGTCATTGGAGAACATTCTTTATACCTTATTTCTGAGTAGAGAGCCTTATTTATGGGAATACATTATTTCTAAGAAAATAAATGAAATTCATCTTTTCCCCACAACCAATATTTCATAAAGCTTGAAATACTTACTCATCAAAAAATAAGCATGCAGTAGATAAGAAGAGAATACTTCATGTAAAATAAAGAATTTTGAATTAGGAGCCAATGGATATGGATTTCAAATCTAGATCTATTAACTGCCTAAACTTGGTAAGTACATACATTCACCCCTTTGTACATCAGTGACTTTTCTGGGGGTCAGATTATTGAATAGATATTTCTAAAGTTCTTTCTACTTCTTTTTTTTAAATTAAATTGATCAGGGTGATATTGTTTAATAAAATTAAATAGGTTTCAAGTGCACAATAATACATCATATGTGTATTGCATTGTGTGTTCATCACTCAAAGTCAGATCTCCTTCCATTACCATACATTCGACCCCATTTACTCTTACCTAGCTGCCCCTCTTTCCCTGTGGTAACCACTAAACTGTTGTCTGTGCCTATGAGTTTGTGTTTGTTTGTCTTGTTTGTTTGTTGCTTTCAGTTTTATATCCCACATATGAGTGAAATCATACAGTTTTCAATTGTTTTATCTGGCTTATTTCATTTAGCATGATTATCTCGAGATCCATCCATGTTGTCACAAACGGCCGTATTTCATCTTTTCTTATGGCTGAGTAATATTCCATTGTATGTATGTACCACAGCTTCTTTATCTAATCGTCTATCTTTCTACTTCTAAAACTCTAGCTAGACATAGTGTTTAATTATATTATACCCCAGGGCTTAAAAATGTTCACTAAATTTCTCTCATTTAAATTTTTATTAAAATAGCTGTCTGCTCCTATTTAAAAGGAAGGGAAGGAGAATCTATTTTCACAGAACTAGGTCTATTCTAAACTCTCCCAATTGTCCATTCTCCATAATTTCAGCATGGCTCCCAGAAATTCATTTTAATCCTAGTCTTAATTTTGGAAGACAATCAATTACCACAATTTTTAAAAAGTTCATGTATAATTTAAAAATAGTTCAGCCACTTATATTATCATGCTAAATGCCTTCTCTCTCAGGGCCCCAAAAATTAAAAAAAAAAAAGATTAAAGTATTGAACCACAGATAATCTATGTTCACTAACCTTAACCAAATTCATAAACTCCTAACTGAGCAATCACAACCTGCAGTTTTCTGAAAACCTCAGATAAAGACTATTTGTGTTACTAAACTTATCCTGTCTTGTCCTATAAATGTAAACACAGGTTTTCATTGAGTATATCTTACACTGGCACACTGTTGTCTCTTGGAAAATGTTCCCGTACTAAATGGATGAATCACAACACCTAATGCACACAGGACAAATTAGGATATTAAAAGTTCCAGATTCTACTAAAGAACTTTGTTTCCTTCTCAGAACATGTTTTCCTTTTTTTCATTAGTCTAACCTTTAGAAGGTCAAATCTTTAGTCCCATTAGTTTTCTCAACAGTAAAATGACTTAAACCTTTGCCACTTTTGAATAACTACAATTTAACAATAGGAATTTTCCTCTTGTTTACTTCATGGGGGCAGACACTTGACATTAAACAGCTTTCTCAGCATCACTACATTAGATTAAAAATAAATCAGTGGTAATAATTTCTCCAGAGCTTTCTTGTTTCAATACTATAAGGGGCTGGTGAGAAATAGTAAGAGATTTTCAAACATTTTAATATGCTTGCTAGTTCTAGGCTTCTGAGATGTGACTGGGTCAAACATTTTTTTCTGTGTAATGAGATAACTAGGAAGCAAAAAGACTTTCTTTTTCTTCCTTTCTGAATAAAAGAAAATAAAAAATAACCAATGGAACAGAAAAGTACCTGAATCTCTAACTAGAGTAAATTTTAACAACTTTACTGTATTTCAAGGCACCAATATTTTCTTATGGTTATATTTACATGTGAAAAAAAATGTGACTGGGCCTCAATTAGGTTGATTATTTCAGTCACAGATACGCTGTTCCTAAAATATGGACAGTAAATAATGAATAATAAGAATCATTGAACGAAACCAGAGATGGCTGGTTTTGTCTTGCATCATTAATCTGAAAACAACAGCAACCATAGAATGCTATTCAATTATCTAGAACACAAGTATTAATAATAACATTAAATGAGACAATAACAGATTCAACTAGATACTTCCCTCCAACAGCAACAAGTCAGCAGTGTTTCTCATTACAGAGTTGTTCTTTCTTCAGTTATATTTAAATCAACATGAATTTATAAAGTCTTATGAGATAAAAGAATCTAAATATTTTTAAATCAAATCTGTTGTCTGTAATCTAATAATGGAGCTTATTATTAGACTTGAACCTATTATGACTCTAAGATTCCTTCCGCAGTTAACTTAAGTATCTCTTCCCTTCCATTCCCACATCTCCTTCTACCTCACCCCTATGCTACTGCATTTCTAAGACTTGTTTTCTGGTGACTCGCTCCTTTCCAGCTCACCTAACTAACCCCCTCACTCCCTCCTTTCCTCCAGCATTCCCTTAGAAATGAGTGTATGCCTTATGGTAGTGAAACCACACAGTCTGAAGGTCAGAAGAGAGAGCTGAAGCTTCATTTTTTGGTTCTTAGCTTAGTGTTATTTTCCCCAAATATGCTGTTTTTCTTGTCTCTTTAGAACACCACATGTTCTGTTTAAAAATAAAATTACGTTTAATGGAAAGAGCTTCTTGCGGTTGGTACATTTCATTGGATATGGCATAAACTTGCCAAAACTGAGAGTTAACAAAGGTACAATAAAAGCTTTATCTACTGAGGCATTCAAAATCTAATTCATATCTTGGACATATTGCAATTATATTTTCATGTATGGATTTGGCTCAAATTAAATTCAAACAACGAAATAGAGAAAAAGAAAAGAAAAAACACTAATGTGAAAGCTAAGTTTTGAAAAATGAAGCGTTTGCATACTACATTTGGAGGCATTATTACTAAAGCCTTGTCCCTCAGTTTAAATACTTCACCCTCTCCTTATATAGGCATGCCTCAGAGACAATTGTACGTTCACTCAAAGTCCCCTGCAGTCAAGCGAATATCATAAAGTGAGCCACTCAAATGTTTTGGTTTCCCAGAGCATAGTTATGTTTACACTCTAATATAGTCTATTAAGTTTGCAATAGCATTTTGTCTAAAATAACAAATCACATACCTTAATTTAAAAATGCGAACCATCATTTAAGCCTTTGACACGTTGTAACCATTTTCCTGGTGGAAGATCTTGCTTGGTTGATGGCTGCCGAATGATCAGGCGCTGGATGCTGAGGGTTGGCAAGGCTGTGGCAATTTCTTAAATAGGACAACGAAGTTTGTTGCATTGGTTCACAATTCCTTTGATGAACAATTTTCCATAGCATGTGGTGCTGTTTGATAGCATTTACCCACAGCAGAACTTCTTTCAAAATTGGAATCAATCCTCTCAAATCTTGTTCTTGCTTTATTAATTAAGTTTATGTGATGTTCTAAGTCCTTTCAATGATCTTCATTGTCATTTCATTTATTCATTGTCATTGTCATTTCAATGATCTTCACAGCATTTTCACCATGAGTAGATTCTATCTCAAGAAACCACTTTCTTTGGTCATCCATAAAAAGTAACTCCTCGTTCATTAAAAGTTTTATCATGAGATTGGAATAATTCAAAAACCCTGATCACAAATCACCATAGCAAATACAATAACAAAGAAAAAGTTTTAAATATTATGAAAATTACCAAAATGTGACACAGAGACACAAAGTGAGCAAATGCTGTGGGAAAAATGGCACCGAAAGACTTGCTCATAGCATGGTTGGCACAAATTTTAATTTGTAAAAAAACACAATATCTGTGAAGTGCAATAAAGCAAAACACAATAAAATGAGGTATGCCTATATATTAAACCATCATCCCATTTTTCTCTCCTATGTACCCTATTTTATTTTTCTTTACAGTATTTATTGCTATTTGTTATTATACAGTAAGTGCTTTTTTATTCAATGTTTGTTTCCTTCACAACAATGAAGGAAGCCTTGAAGTCAGGAACTGGTTCTACTCAGAGCAGGTCTCCAATAGATTTCTATGTAATTAATTAATTAACTTATTCTATATTACCCAAAGTCTCAGGGTTAAAGAATCAGATTTTGTCCTTTTATTATTTTTATCATCTAAATGCATAATTAATAGAAATTTGCTAAAGGAATGGATTAAATAAATTGGTTAACTATTTGGCGATTTTGTATGTGTGAGACTAATTTAAAAGGTATTCAAATCTAAGTAGAGAAGAGACGTCATTCCCATAGATGGTTAACTTCCTAAATCTTACAGAGATGATTGTAGGAAAAGTAAACTGTTTAGAAATATATATGTAAATTTAAACTAGCTATTAGATTATCCTTGCAGGTTATTAGGCATCTGTAAAGAAAACCATTTGGTATTCAAGAACTCTGAAACATAGGAACTGGCAAGTTTACCTAATAGGAATTTAAACAGGCCATGCAAATAGGTAGAATGGCAAAGTCCATGGTGGAATATGGCCTAGACATTGTGGGTAATGTCTGACTGCTGTGAAAATGTGTCATAGTGTTTTCAACGTTAAAAGTTTTCATATTTATTGAAAAATACAGATACTTCCCTAGGTACCTTTTTAGTTTGCAAAGTTTAAGGATAAACTGTGTCTTTTTTCAGGGAAGTAAGTTATTAAAAACTTAAAAGATAAAGGGATTAAGAAGTACAAATTGACAGTTATAGAACAGTCACAGGGATATAAAGTACAGCATAGGGAATATAGTCAATAATACTGTAATAACTATGTATAGTGTCAGGTGGGTACTAGACTGATTGGGGGATCAATTTGTAGGTTATATAAATGTCTAACCATTATGCTGTACACTTGAAACTAATATAATATTAAATGTTAACTGTAATTGAAAAAATTTTAAAAATGCTTGACGCTTGACAGTTACAGTGAAATCTAATCTTTACTATCCTCATACATATCCTTTTAGAAAGACTATTCTGTGTGACTAATAAAATTAACAATGAAATACTGAGAGATTAAAGTATCTACAATCAATAACTTAGGCAAGCAGGGCCACCACTAGATATACTGATTTGACTCATAAAACTCTGCAGAACATATTTCCAAAGTTATACTCACTTATATTTAAAAGAAATCATTGAATAAATGGCCCAGTCTAAGACAAGCAGCCATAAAGCACACTTAAAATCTCTGGGGAGGGGTCCATGAATTGGCATTTTCAATATCTCCCCATGATGATTCTTGTGAAACCAGGGTTGATGCTCTTCAGTGTAGATGAAGGTGAAAATGAAGCCCTAGATATTTCACACACTAGATCTGTCAAATCCTGAGACTCTCCAGCTTTTCACATGAAAAAACTGATACATAGGAGGTTGTGTAAATGCATATAATAGGGCCAGTGCCGCAATTTAAAAAATCCCAACAGTCTTTCTAACTTACCAGAGGCTGACTGACCAGGGGAGAGAAAAAGCAGAAAAAAGCAGTGCTTCTCATCTTTTCACATTGAAGATTTTACTAAATCACTCATCTGTCACCTATGTCCTCATGAATAAGAGATTATATGGATGTTGTCAAACTTTAATATGGATAAAAATTACTGGCTTGTTAGCAATGAGATGTCTAGGTCTTATCACCAAAGTCTCTGATTCAGTAAATCTGGAGTGGAGCCAGGAGTGTGTAATTTAAACAACCTCCCTCAATGAATCTTACACACTCTTGGAGAAACAGCAGCCCAAACCAACCATTAACCCAGCAGACGTCTCTCATAATATTCTGTCATAGTTTGATCAGGATATTAAAGTGTTCATCAAATTCTTCTTTATGAAGAATGTTTAGACACAAGGCCACAAAAAATGTATCATAAACTAACCTAAGAGCCATTTCTTTTCCCTTTTCTAGGTAATATGTAATTTAAAGGAAATTTCACTTTTAATTTTATTCTATTAAAAGTGCCCATTAGTCAAATAGCCATGTTACTATTTACCAAGAATGGAAGTGAGGGAACAATAGATTCAAAGTTCTTCTTTTTGTCTAAAAATAGACATGTGCTTTTCTCTATAAAATTTGCTTTTGAGGAGTCAGGGTATAATTTTAAATCCCATTTCACTCTGCCACACCGTGGCTCTTTATGAAATCTCTTATTAATAACTAGAATTATGTAAAGTAAAATATACATTAAGGAAATGAGCAGGACTTTTCAAATGGCTGTTTTCATTGTTTTCTGTCTTTTTATATGATTGAGGAAATATATGTTTAGAGAAGGGAAAAGAGACTGTAATTTATTGAGCACTGTATATCAGTGACAAAGATTCTCTCCTTGACTAAACTCTAGCCAAGCTCACCTGAGTCCTCTTCTTCATAAGTCCTTAACCTTGGCCTATAAGGACTTGAATAAACACTAAAATAGTTTCTAACAGTTCAAGTCTGCATCCCTAGATGACTCTAATCTCACATTGCAGTAAAACTCAAGGCTGCCAAAGAATTGACTGTCCCAGCTAATACCTGAAGATAGAACCCATTTCCCATCCTCTGCAAAAGGGCAGGAGCCTACCTTCATAACAGTCAGTTTGCCAACCAGATGGTTGTAATTTAGACCAACTCTACCCTTCCAGCTCTTTGTAGAGTTTCATTTCCCTGACTCTGCAAGGCCCCAGCTTTCTCTGTTCCTGACTCTCTCATCCTCCCTTTAAAACTCATAGTCACCTCTATAGAAATTGAAGTTGACCAAGGTCAGTTCACACTGGATCCTTTTCCCTATTGTGAAGGTACATTACTGAATAAAATTTATCTTTACCACTTTAACTAGTGTTAGGCATTGTTTATGTTTGACACTAGACACTCTTTTACGTAGGAAACCTCTATAAAGTGCCATCATTTTTGCAGATGAAGGAACTGAGATTCTGACAGGTTAAGTGACTTGTGACAGTGAGGCAGCTGGTGTCAGGACAAGATTCTAACTGCGACCTGTCTCATTCTAGAGCACATACTCTCTTTAGGGCTCACTTCATGTATGTGCAAACTGCATGGTTGTCCAGGGCCCCTTGCTTCACTGTAGCTGCCTCAAAATTCTTAATTTTTGAACAAGGGACTCCACATTTTCATTTCGTCCTGGGTCCTGAAAATTAAGTATCCTTGCTTCACTTATATGGCTTACTTCTGGTTTGGATCCCCCAAACATTTCAAAATCAAAGCTAGAAATTCTGATAAACTTTTACTAAGAAAGGATAGATGTCATGTGATCCCCACTATAAATGGGGCAAGAAGGGGAAGAGTATAAAGCTGCTATCCGAAATAGTTCACTTAAGTGTTTGTAGAGATTTCTGCACTAATAGAGATTTGATTTCCTTATAAATTCTATTTAGGTTTCTGACCAAATGACTGTGCTAATTTTGTTTCGTTTCCTAATATTTTGTTTTAATTTCTTCTGGTTACATTAAGGACAAGCACCTCTATAAAAGGCTTATCTTTCTCTTTCTATAAAAGCAATGCGTCATTTTCTTGATTTTAAAAGTAATACATGTTCCTTGCAGAAAATATGAAGAAAACAAAAATTACCCATAGTTAAACAAGTGAAGAAAACATTTTGGTATACATAATTTTAAAGGAATTATATAGGTATAGGTATATATTTTGATATTTACTGATGTCTGTCTATCTACCGATTGATTGGTTGATTGATGCATTGATCTATTATCTATCTATGTGGAATCACAGAATTAATATTTTGAATTTAGATCCCTTGGTTTTTGTTTTTTTCATTAATTTTATCCTAAGGATTTCTCTTATGGAAAAAAATGATTCTTTTAACAGTCTCTTCATTGTAAAAAAACTTCTTTTTACACGTTTTTTGTCATTGACTCTAATCAAGGAGATCCTGATGCAAGAAGCAGGTATCAACCAAATTTAGGATGATTAATGGGGAACACATTGCATATTCAAAACTACTTATTACAAGTCATGAATCAGGAGGGCTTTCTGTACTTACAAGACATAAATATAGAACAGATCATTCTATATTGTTCTATATATACCAGACAAAAATTACTGAAACAGGCCAGGCAGTCTTGGGGTAACTGAATAGTAGAATTAAATGAAAAAAGAGAAGGAAAATACTATTTGCAGAATCTTTCCAAATGTCAACCTCTTTAAAAATCAAGAAGCTAATTATTTACTGCACAGACAAGTCACCAAGGCAGGAAAAAAAAATGTGGGCTGTCTTGGGGTTTGATTATTTCCCCCAAGCAGTGATTATATGCATCAGCATCCTATTCACTTACATGCTAATTAGGGGCTTTATCTTCATTGAAGAATCTGCTTCCTTTATTTAATTCAGCAAAATCAGCTTAAATCAGAAGTTTGCTACTTAGGAAACCTTTATTCCCTTTTTATCAGACATCCTGCTTGATTTCAGTCCCTGTCTCAGAAGAAAACATAATGTACTCTTCCACTTTAAACACAGAAGGGATTTCCTTAGATAACCTCAGAACATAATTACCTGGTTCATTTGAACAATCTGCAACTAATTCCTGTGATTTTCCCTGACGTGACTCCCTTTTCCTTCCATGTTTCAGAGGTCTTTATTTTCAATCTTGAATTCTCGATGATCTCTATTTTGTTTACTGTGAGAACTTGTTTAGAAAGTGATTGTTGACTTTGCCATCAACGTGGTTCGATTAAATAATTTGGTAATTTAAATGAAACAAACCAGGCAGAAAAAGAAAAAGAAGTTTGTTTGTGCTGAATAATTACCTCTCACTTATTTGAAAGGTGGAGATTACGGAATGCTCAATTCTGCTTCTCACTGGTGGGAACAGTCAAAGCCATGATAAAGCTTAGAAATGGGAAACAGTGGTGTCCTTTACAAATCTCTCCTCATGTTTGGCTGCTTGCCTTTTTGTTTTATTGATGGTTTCTTTTGCTGTGCAGAGCCATTTTAGTTTGATGTAGTCCATGCATTTATTTTTGCTTTTACTTTCCTTGCCTTTAGGGTCAAGTTCACAAAAACTCCTCTGAGACCAAGGTCTACAAGTTTATTGCCTGTGTTTTTTCCTATATATTTTATCGTTTCAGGTCTTATATACAAGCTTTTAATCTATTGTGAGCTAATTTTTGTGTATGGTGTCAGACAACAATCTAGTTTCATTCTTTTGGATGTGGTTTTCCCATTTTTCCAAAACTATTAAAGAGACTTTCCTTAATTTGTTGTATGTTTTTGACTACTTTATCAAAAATTAGCTGCCCATATATGCAAATGATACCTACAATAGGGGCTAATATCCCAAATGTACAAAGAATTCATTATAACTCAAAAGCAACAACAGAAAACAAAACAAAAAAATGGGCAGAGGATCTAGACATCCTTTCCAAGGATGATATACAGATGGCCAACAGATGTATAAAAATATTTCCATCACTAGTTTTAAGGGAGATGCAAATCAAAACTACAATAAGATACAACCTCACACTTGTTAGAATGGCTACTATCAACAAGACATGAAATAAGTGTTAGAGAAGATGTGGAGAAAAGGGAAACACCTCAACACTGCTGATGGAAATGTAAATTGGTGCAGCCACTATGGAAAATAATATGGAGGTTCCTCAAAAAATTGAGAATAGAGTTACCATCTGATCTAGCAATTTTTCTTCTGGGTTATCTAATTACAAAATTTGAAAACACTTATTTGTAAAGATATATGTACCCCTATGTTCATTGCAGCATTTTCACAAGAGCCAAGACATGGAAACAACCTAAGTGTTCTTTGATGGATGGTTGGTTAAAGAAGAGGTGGTATATATATGCAATGGAATACTACTCAGCAATAAAAAGATAAAATATTGTCATTTGTGACAACATAGATGGATCTTGAGAATATTATGCTAAGTGAAATAAGTCAGATGAAAAAGGATAAGAACCATATGGTTTCACTAATAGGTGGATACATAACAAAAAGCAACAAATGAACAAATTAAACAATCAAACAAAATACAAACTCATAATACAGAGAACAGAATGGTAGTTACCAGAAGGGAAAAGGGTGGGGGGAGTATGAAGAGGATAAAGAGGGTCAAGTATATGGTAATGGGAGACTAGATTTTGGGTGATGGGCACTCAATATAATATACATATGTCATATTATAAATATGTACACTGGAGATATGTAATGTTATTATTAAGCAATGTTACTCCAGTAAATGTAATTTAAAAATATTTTTTAAATGGGAAACAGTACAGGAGTAGGATGTGGTATGATGAGGGAGAGGTGGGAAGGACTTGGATCAAACTTTAGGAAAAGAAGACTGAGTGGGAATCCCAAAGAGCACTGGATTTCAAAACTGATTCAGTTTTCCAGTTATTAAATCTGGTTTGCACTGAATCATTCGACTGTTCTCTTGGTCTAAGTTCTTCAAAGGAGAGACCAAATAATCAAGTATGAATAAGGTTGTTATCTAAACTGTAAAGTGTTAAATAAAAATGGCTTTATTATTCATCAACTCAGTTAACTAAATTAATTAATAAATTAATCATTCATTAATATAAGCATTTAATGCTATAAAAATTTTCCTATAAGCACTACATTAGCTGTGTCCCACAAATTATGATATGCTATGTTTTCATTTTCATAGCATTCAAAATGATTTCTAAATTTCATTGTAATATTTTCTTTGACCTATAGGTTATTTAATAGTGTAGTTTTTTAAAAAATATAATTGACATATAACATTGTGTAATTTTAAGCTGTACAACATAGTGATTACATATATGCATATTTTGTGAAATAATTACAATAAGGTTAGTTAATGTGTCCATCACCTCACATAGTTATTTTCTGCATGTGTGGTGGGAACTTTTAAAATCTACTCTCCTAGCAGCTTTCAAATATACGATACATTACTGTTAACTATAGTTACCATACTGTACTTTATAGCCCTGAAATTCATTCATCTTATAACTAGAAGCTTGTACCCTTTGACCACCTTTACCCATTCCTCCCTCACTCCCTACTTCTGGCAACCATCGATCTACAATCTGTTTCTATGTCTCTTGGTAAAAGTTCCACTTATTCAGTGAGATCATACAGTATTTGTCTTTCTCTATCTGACTTATTTCACTTAGTATAATGCCCTCAAGTTTTATCCATGTTGTTGTAAAAGGTAGGGTTTCCTATTTTTAATGGCTGAATAATATTACATTTTGTGTGTGTGTGAGAGAGAGAGATTGCTTCTTATCCAGTCACCCAATCATGGACATTTAGGTTGTTTTCATGCCTTGGCTATTGTAAATTTTTAAGACATCTGGTCCTGAACTTTTGTTTGTTGGGAGGATTATGATTATTGATTCAATTTCCTTACTAGTAATTAGTCTGTTCAGATTTTCTTTTTCTTCATGATTCAGTCTTGGTAGGTTGTATGTTTCTATCCATTTCTTCTAGGTTGTCTAATTTGTTGGCGTATGTTAGTAGTCTCTTTGATCCTCTATATTTGTATCTTATCAGTTGTAACAGTTGTAATGTGTTTTTTTTCCACTTATAATTTTATTGACTTGAATCCTCTATCTTTTCTTCCCAATTAGTCTAGGTAGTTTATCAATTTTATATTTTCAAAGAATCAACTCAATTTTGTTAATCTTTCCTATTGTCTATTTAGTCTATATGTCATTTATTTCCACTCTGATCTGTTATTTTTCTTCTTTTGCTAATTCTAGGCAGGCTTAGTTTCTTGAGTTATAAAGTTAGGTTGTTTGAGATCTTTCTCCCTTTTTAATGTAGGTATTTATTGCTATGAACTTTCCTTTTAGAAATGCTTTTCACTACATTCCATGTTTTGGTATGTTATGTTTCCATTTGTCTCAAGATCTTTTTCAATTTCTTTTTGATTTCTTTCTTGACCCATTGGTTGTTCAGGAGCATGTTGTTTAATCTCCACATATTTATGAATTTTCCAGTTTTTTTGTAATGGATGTCTAGTATTATACCACTGTTTGTAAGGATGGTTGGTATAATTTCAGTCTTCTTTAATTTATTAAGACTTGTTTTGTGGCCCACCAAATCTACCCTGAAGAATGTTCCCATGAAGAATGTGTATTCTGCTATTGTCAAATAGAATGTTCTGTATATATCTATTAGATTCATTTGAGCTATAGTATTCAAATCCACTGTTTTCTTACTGATTCTATGTCTGGGAATGATTTTTCCATTGTTGAGTGGAGTAGTAAAATCCCCTACTACTATCGTATTGGGTGTCTATTTCTCACTTTATATTTGTTAGTATCATGTACTCTTTTCTTATCTGTGCTTACATCCTCGCTCACTCTTGCACACTTTCTCTCTCTCTCTCTCTCTCCAAGATATTGATTTTTATTTTGACAAGTTATAATTAAATGTTTCTGGTATAAAATACAACCAACAGTAAAGTGAAAAGGCTCCTTTGCCAATTATATTTTCTTCTTGGAGTTGAATGTTTATATCCTTTTCTTGTCCGCTATTAAAAATTTTTATTTATGTATATGAATTCCTCATATATTTGTACTATTAATTTTGTGTCTTTGAAATATTTTGCATGTATTTGGCCAATAATTTCCTCATCTTTTAACTGTATGTGTGTGCTTTATAAATAGTGAATTTTTAAAGTGTTGATGATGTCAATGTATAGGTTTTCTTTATACCTTCTACATTTAGTACCTTTTCTTTTTGCAGAAAAGTCTCTACTACTCTGAAGTTATAAATGTATTCTTTTTTTTTTCAATTGCTCTTTTGTATTTAGTTTCTCTATATTTTAAAAATTAGGTTACACATTTACATCCTGAAACAAATTATGGAAAATATATCATTATAAATATAAACATATAAATATACTTATATAAAATACATGTATCAAAAAAGTCTTGTTCCCAGCTCTGATTTTATCATCTCAATTTCTGTCCTTGCCACTGTATATAGCTGTTTAGTATATTTATTCTTTCAGTGTTTTCTAATACAAATATATAAAAATACAAATAAATACATATACACATATAGACACTATATACAAATATATATCTGTTACTGCTTATATATGTATAAATGAACATATATAAATATATATATATGCATGCATATATATCCTCCTTTAATACACAAAAGAATGCTTTAATATTTTAATATACCAATACACATGGAATTTTAAAAGAAATCTGATGTAGAAATCTAACTTTTTTCCCTAAGTAGATGTTTGACTTAATTTCTTTCTCTGTCCCTTCTTAACTGTTCTGAGGTACCATTTGAGAGTCTCTTACTTGCCTCGCCTTCTGGAAAGAGTATTATAAATTTTCTTTTGGGAAACCACTTCTGACCAACATCAGCCTTATGATTTTTGTACATTGAATCTATGCTTAGGATCAAGGATAGGTTCATGAGCTTTAGCAGCTTTATCATAATGGCCATATTAGGTTTATGTATGCATTCTGAGTCAATTAGAATGAAACTTGAAACTTTTGCTTAGAATGCCAAAACTGAAATGATCTCTTTTATGCTCGATATGAGAGAAAGCCCTCTAATAACCTATGAGAGGACCCTCTCACATCTATCAAATCAAGCCAACAACATGTAAAACAGAGCAGGCCAAATGAAGATACAGCATTGTTGGAGATGATTTTGAAGCCTTTGGATTAAGCCCTTCCCAAAGCCTGTCTTTCACTGTCCCTCAGATTTCTCAGTTACATGAGCCAACAAATTTATTTTCATTTTTAAGTTAACATTAATTAGATTTTTCTATTACTTGCAGCTGAAATAACCAAAATGAACATAGCTATTTTTTATCTTATAAGTTTATACATATACCTGAATGTGTTTTGGTACTCATTTCTATTCTTGTAAGCAGTGTGTCTGTTCTTGTGCCAACATTATAACATTTAATTTCTTTATACTTTGTGTTAGGAAACTCTATTACTCAGTCCCATTGTTTTTCTTAACTAATTTATTTTTAATTTTAATTTTTCAATTAGAGTTGACATTTAATATTAGTCCTATGTTTTTTAATGTAGATGTCTCATTTCTCTCTCTTCACACTCACTCATTCACTGAAAAAACAAAGCTCTTACCTCTGTGTCTGGGGCCCACAGGGCCTGCAAGCATGTGTATTCCCTTTCTGGTCTCTTCCTGGGGTAAGTGTCTTGGCAATGCTTCCCTGATTTATAGGAGTTGCCTCCCTTTCCCCAGCTGTTCTGCCTGTGCCCTGGTGGGTAAGTTAAATTTGAGGGAAGAAAGAGAAAGCCCGCTCTGCATTATCTACTCTGGCTTTATCGCAGTGTGGGAAACTGTATTTTAATTCTTAACCACATTATGAATTTATTCACAATTGTTTCACAATCAGGAGACAATTGTGTGTGTGAAGGTGTGTTTAAAACCCACAATGGTATGTTTTGATACCTAGTAGATAAAGTGACTCTTGTTCTTTTTTTTTTCTTGTTTCTCAAAATTTCTTGGCTCTTATTACACATTTCCTCTTTTAGATAAATTTTCAGGTTAACTTTTCAGAACTGATGAAAACTCCTCTGGCCTTTGATTGAGATTATGTTAAATTTATAGGATAACAATGAAGAACAGATCTTTTTTAAAAAAGAGCTTTTCTATTTAGGAGCTTGGGATACTGTCAGAATGGCCATCATCAATAAATCAACAAACAACGAATGTTGGCGAGGGTGTGGAGAAAAGAGAACTCTCATGCACTGTTGGTGAGACTGCAAATTACTAAAACCACTAGGGAAAACAGTTTGGATATTCCTGAAAAAATTAAAAATAGAGCTACCTTATGACACAGCAATTCCACTTCTATTTATCCCCCCCCCCCACCTCCAAAAAAAATCACTGATTGAAAAGATCTATGCACTCTTATGTTCATGGCAGCGCTATTTACAATAGCCAAGATATGGAAGCAACCTAAGTGCCATTGATAGACAAATGGATAAAGAGGTGGTATATATAATGGAATATTCCTCAGCCATAAAAAATAAAATGTTACCATTTGCAACGACATGGATGAACCTAGAGGGTAGTATGCTAAGTGAAATAAGTCTGTCAGAGGAAGACAAATACCATATAATTTCACTTGTATGTGGAATCCAAAGGAAAAAAAAATGAACAAACAAAACAAAAACAGTCTCATATAATATGATGGCAAGGTGGTGAGCCAAGGGAGGCAGGGAGCAATTGGAGGGATCGTTTTATGAACTACATAGATGTCTAATCAATTGTACTGTATACTTGAAACTAATTTAAATAATTTCAAAAAACAGTCTCATACAAAGAACGGACTGGTAATTGCCAAATGGGAGAGGTGGTAAAAAAGGTGACAGGATTAAGAATTATAAATTGGTAGTTACAAAATAGTCATGGGGATGTAAAGTATAGGCAGAGGGAATATAGTCAATAATATTGTAATAGCTATGTATTGTGCCATATGAATACTAGACTAACTGGGGGATCATTTCATAAATTATATAAATGTCTAACCTCTATGCTGTACACCTGAAACTAATATGAAATAATATTGTATGTCAAATCTAATTGAAAAATAAAAATTAAAAAAAAAAAAGAAACACACACATATATCCTGGAGGTCAGGCACTGTGCTGGGTGCAAGGAACGCAGGGTACAGCAAAACATTGTCTCTGCATAAAAAGAACCTCCAGTGGTGTAGGGAAGAAGAATACACATTATGCATAATCTTCTGAGACTCTGCTTTAGCTGTGGAATGTTCTCAGTGTTCTAAAGCAAGACAGGCTATCTGGGGATGGATGCTCAGGAAATGTCATTAGTTCCAGTGACTGATGTATGAATGCAGCAAAGAACAAACATAGAAGTGGCACTTGGGCACATGACCTTAGTTCATAACCATGTTTAGTGCACCTTTTCTCTAGCTTTGACATAACACAGTAAGGGAGGCAGTGTTAACTCTGAAAGTTAGTAGCAAAGTCCCCAGTGTCATATATGCTTGTAAATTTTAGATATGATTTCTTGGTGGGGGAGAGGAGTCATATCATATTCATTTATCATTGAGTTTTGAATGAAATGTATTTAATTCAACTTAGCAATTGTGATTTAGTTTTGTACTTTTGAGTTAACCCAAAGAAAAGTGTAGATGACAGAAATGCATTGCTATTTAAGAGAATTTAAGAACAATCTATTTAAAAATGTTCATTGCCTCTTTAACCCCAATCCAAATATCAAAGGAAAGGAGGATATAAAAGCAGTAATTAAAAAACCAAAAACAAAAACTGCTGAACTTAAAAAGAATCAAACTGAAACCATTTTTTTTTTAAAGATACAGCAGTTGCTTATGATTTCTAGTTTAGACATAATACATGGCAGGAAGAAGAGACAGATTCCTTATTTCAACTCAGAGAACTACATATTCAATGCTAAGAACCTACAATACTATAAAATAACTGACATAGCTATAGGTCATGCAAAATCCTTTACCCTTCCTGAGAATTCCACGTGCACAAAAAACATCCTTCTCTGAATTCACTTCTTTTAACAGCCATTACATGAATACCTCATTGTCTGAAAAAAGGCTGTCCTATCAGCTGCTGTGTCCCTAAGTCCTACGTGTATCATCTTTCCACATTCTGAAGATGCAGGAAGAGGGTCCTTCCTGTTGGTAGGAGTGGGTAGGAGATATTTCATTTGTCTTTGAAAATTTTAATGTTGACCATTGCATTTCCTTTAGCTCTTTTTTAGTCACAAAGGCCAGAGAACGTGCTCCCATGCTTGCTCAGATAAAACCTGAGAAGTGCCAGTAGTACTTCACTTTAGCCAGCAGAGGGAACAGAGGAACAGAACTTCGTAGACCAAGCAATACATTGCTTATCTTTACAACAAAAAATAGAACCCAAAACTATGTTTTCCTTAATAGAAAAATAACATTTTTTAAGAATGATATTTACCAAGGCTTTTAATATAACAATATATCTAATTGGGTACTTGATGTTTTTGATTTAAAGACTTCCAGATATACCCAAACATGGTCCGAAATGAGGTGGAATAGAATAGAATAAACAACTCATACTGGCCATCATTCAAATTTTAGTCAATTCTTAAATTAATTCAGAATTTATAACTCTCAGAAAGGAAAAGATGCATGCATTTTGTTATAGCAGTTTGCTTTTAGTTAACATTCTATTCACATTCATTCCGATAATTTTTAAAAATGCACTTGATTTTTTTTCACACTCTTGTCTCTGAAACTTAAAATGAAAGAAAATTACATAAGCTTTTCTAAAAGCAACCCAACACACGTATTTGTTTTTAAATTGCCTTGCTAAAACACAGCACCACTTGATTACAATTGCCTCTTTGCTGAAGCAAAACACACACTGTGCTTAGATTCTCCTTCAGCCTGAACCACTTTTGAAAGGAAAGAAAGAACCCGGTGGTGAGGAATGTAATTCACAATTTAACCTTTTTATAAGCTCTGACACTCCCATTAGGTTTAAATGGAATCACACAGTGAATTTTCTATAAGCTAAATTTGCTAGGGAAAACTGTTTGGAAGATGTCTGCCTTCTAGCAGGAGCACAGGAGTCCAGTACGATCTACAGAGAATATACACTTCCCTTGATCCATCTCTTGCTCACTTCCCCTCTTCCCAATTTACTTGTTCCCTTTGACCCAAAATGGATGACAATGCCCTCTACCTCACCATTATGAATAAAGGGATTTGGGGGTTTCTTTCTGGAAGGATGAGATGTTTTCACATTAGATTATGGTGATGGTTGCACAACACTGTGAATGAATATACTAAAAACTAGCGAACCGTAGATTTTAATGGGTAAATTGTATGATATGTGAATTATTTCTCAGTAAAGCTGTTTTTAAAAGGGAGAGATTTCTCTCTTCAACTACAACAGTAATGAATTTTGATAGCAACGTTAACCTCTCTTTTTTACAACTAAATGAGAGTTAAAGTGACTCATTTGGCCGTCGCATTCCATTTGCTTTTCATTTTGTTATGCTTCCATATGGTGTGTGTGTGTGTGTGTGTGTGTGTGTGCGCGCGCGCGCATGTGTGTATGTGTGTGTGTGTGTGTTTGATTTTCTTTTTATATTTTAATTTTAGTGCTCTGTTCTGATGAAAAGTTAGCCTCGTTTTTTGTTTCTTTGTTCGAAAAGACCTGAAAGTATGTACTATACAAAGAATCCAACATCTCGTATTTGTCGTTTTAAAATTTTATTTATTAATTTATGCCATTTGTTTTATGTCTATATGTAAAACAAATTCGGAGATCATTTTCTGTCTCATGAAAATGAGCTCATCGTATGATTCAGCAGCAAAATATTTTAAAGCAAATGGGGGGAGGCACGCGCATGCGCGGCCGGAAAGCGGTGTGGGAGGAAGCGAGTGTGTTTTGCTCTTAGGCGGGGCCATTTTGTGGTCAGAGCCGCTACAGCCACTGGAAGTGTGCAGAGTAGGTGGTGGGGACTCTGGCAGGGTCTAGCTACTCGGTTTCTGGCAGGCCGCTCTCAGTCCAGGCGCCTCTGAGGCCGGGAAGCGGAGGCTCAGCTATCCGCGGTGATCCACCTGCGGGCGGAATCTCGGAAGGAAGGGTTTGCCTTAGTAGTGTGTTGGGAAGTTGTTACAAGGAGCTGTGTGCCCTGGAGCTCTTAATGATGTAAAAATTCATCTTTTCCTGACAGGCGATCAAGGAAGAAGGGCAACATGTATTAAAGAAAAGTATTAAGACTAAGGAAGAAAATGGTCCTGTACTTGGTACTGGTCAGACACGTCTGGGACTTTGCGTTCGGCTTTTAGCAACACTTCTAGAGGAAAGAGAAAGAGTCCTGGAAAGACAGGAGAAACCAATATATACCTTCAAATAGTTGAAAGCCTGTCAAATGATCAACTAGACCTTTGATATATCTCTTATAATACAAATACAAAATTGTATTTGTTGTACAAATAATATGAGATGTAAAAGTTATAGGGAGGCATGTAACAGCTCTGCAGTGTTTGGCATTGTACAAAGACAGTGAACAGTGAATTCCTATCTGAGAAATCTGGTTCCATGACCCAGACTTAGTATCACGGATTACATTTTGGAAATAGTTGTGCTAATTCCAAGCCCAGTTCATGACTAACAGCTGAAAAGCCTTACTGCACCATCCACAATGGAACTGGTGTGCGCTTTGGGAAAAATGGCTGTGAGTGTGGATTGACTGAGCTATATACTACTTGGGATTCAGACCATTTCACATCATTAATGCTTCTGAAGGTCTTATGTAGTTAGTTAAGGCTACCTGAAATAATCTCCGTTTTGCCATTTGAGAAATGATATATCCTCATCTTCACAGGTTCCACCCACACTCAAAGGGGAGATTATTAAAGATAGAGGTTCATTAGGGTCATTCTCAGAATTCTGACTATCACAGGGTGAGTAGTGTTAAAATAAATATCCCACTGTTATTATAATGTTCAGAGGAAGCTAACATGCTAACTGACTTAAAATCCCCCTCTTTACTACTTGGCTACCTACAGGGTTTTTCTTTTCTTTTTTTTAGTTCTCGATGCTAGTGGTAGGTCCTTTTCAACTTAATGAAACAATCACCAGGTAAAAGCCAGGAGAGAGTCCCAGGAGCTACTACTAATGACCTATTTCTGTCCTCACTATATTCACTTGCTCTAGAACTCCAGCCTCTATCAAGCTCAGAACTGATACAAGTCCAACTCTAATGAATCTGTCATTAATCCTAATTTATGCCATTCCAAAAATTAAATCCTTACCCTTTAATTCTTTTTTTCCCTTTCCTAGGTTTTTTTAGGGAGAGCATTTGTCTTGGAATGTTAAATAATATATATATTTATATATTAGAAGATTTCTCTTACATCCAGAAAATAAGTGTATGTATGTGTGTATATACATATGCACACACACACACATATATACACAGGCACACATATATATCCATACACGTGTGTGTACCTATGTATATACACACACACATAGACTCTTTCTGGACATAAGAGAAATCTAATAATATATACATATGTACACATATGCACACACACACAAATATGTATATATATGGCTATGGTGGTTACTCTCAAGCCATTTAATTCCCATAGAGTAGGTTCATGAAATAAAAACTGTAGAATTAAGTTTAATAAACCAAATTAGGAAAACAAATCATTTGTTATAAATATTGTGGACAGGCATTCTCCTAATTATGATTATGTCAAGTCCCCAAAGCTCATTATTAAGTTAGTTGTTTAGAGCCCTGTCTCAGAGATATGATATTTTGGGGGGAAAATTCCAGTTAGGTTTCTAGATTTCCTAGAGGATTACTTATCCAACAATGAAACAGTTGTAGTACTGACAGCACTGGAGATCAGGATCCTGGGGATGTGGGGAAAGAAAATTGTCTCCTCTTTTCCTCTGAGTTGAATCATTTGAGAGAATATTTTGAAATAAAGAGTTTGTTTCTGACATCCTTCAAACCTGCATTTCTTTAATTTACTTTTATCCCTTTACTATTACTTAGGAAGTCTCTCTCCCTAGAGTCCCAGGATCCTTCCTCTTTCTGTCTTGTCATACCAGTCAACACTACCATTCTCCTTGTCCAGCCTGGCTCTTTCTCCAAATATCTCTGCTATAAATAAATTTTCTTTTAAAATACAAAAAAAATAAAAATAAAAAAAAAGCTCTTTTCATTTCATGCAGGTGATTTCATCCAAGGGTTATGAGATTAGCTGTGGTTTTTTCACAGATATGTTTTATCAGGTTGAGGAAGCTTCCTTCTATTCCCAATTTGTTGAGTGTTACAATAAAAGGCTGTTGGATTTTGCCAAATATTTTTCTGTCTATTGAAATGATGTTGTGATTTTTTTTTTTTTTGCTTTTTAGTCTATTATATACTGTATCATATTTTTTAATTTTTGGATGTTAAACAAACCTTGCATTCCTAGAACAAAATCCCTCTAGGTCAAGGTGTATCACCCTTTTTATTTGTTGCTGGATTTGGTTTGTTAGTGTTTTTCTGAGGATTTTTGCATCTATATTCATAAAGGATAATCAGACCACAGTTTTCTTTTCCTGTCGTATCTTTGCCTGGTTTGGTATTAGCAGAATGTTGGCCTCATAGGATGAGTTAAAAAATACTCTCTCCTCTTCTGTCATTTGAGGAGTTTATAAGTGATTGATATAATTTTTTCACAAAATGTTTGGTAGAATTCACCAGTGAAGCCATCTGGGCCTAGGATTTTCTTTATAGGAAGTTTTAAAATGACTAGTTCAATCTTTATAGATTTATTTGATTTTCTATATTTTCTTTAGTCACGTTCAATAGTTTGCTCTTCCCTTTTCAGTGTTTTAAGGTGGAAATTTACATTATAGATTTAAAATATTTCTTTTTTTTTTAATATAGGCATTTACAGCTATGTTTTTCTCTGAACACTGCTTTAGCTTTATCCTGTAAGCTTTGGTAATTTTAATTCTTTTCTAATTTATATATATTTTTCTTGACCCATTAACTATTTAGAATGTGTTGTTTATTTCCACATTTTGTGGATTCCCCAAATTTCCTTCTGTTGTTTATTTCTAATTAAATTCCGTTATGATCAGTGAAAATAGTTTTCATAATTGTAGTCCTCTAAATTTGCTAAAGCTTGTTTTATGGCCTACCATATGGTATAACTTGAGTATGTTTCATGTACATTTCATGAAAATGTTTATTCTGCTTTCAATAATGGATAGAATAACTAAATAGAAGATAATTAAGAAAATCAAAGACTTTATCAACAGTATAAACCAACTAAACCTAACATATCTATCAAACATTCCTCCCAATAGCAGCAGAATAAACATTTTCAATGAAGTGCACATTTTTCCCTTTAATTTTGTCAGTTTTGTTTTGTCAGTTTTGTTAGTATTTTAAGAGTCTGTTGTTAGGTGCATATAGTTGGTAATTGTTATAGTCTTCCTGTGGACTGACCTTTTAATCATTATAAAATACCCAAATACCCATAATTATCTCTAGCAACATTTTTTGTTTAAAAGTCTATTTAGTCTCAGATCTATATAACCACTCCAGCTTTCTTAAGGTTGGAAGGGATGTCTTTGCCTATAATTTGTCTTCAACCTATTCGTATCTTTGAACCTAAAATGTATCTTTTGTACACAGCATATAGTTGGATCTCTTTCATCCAATCTGATCAAATTTCTGCCTTTTGACTGTATTGTTTATATTAAATATAATTTTAACATTTGGATGTTTAGCTGCTATTTTTTCATTTTCTATGTCTCATATTTGCTTTATTACTTGTTTTTCCTTTATAGCTTTCTTTGTATTAAATGGATATTTTCAAGTATATATTATTTCTTTTAATAATTTTTTATTTCTATATGTACATTTGTAATATTATCTTGCTGATCTAGTGTTTATAATATATATTTTAACTTATCAAACTCTTCTTCAGATTTTTTTCAAAAGTAATTTCAATAAAATGAAAAAATACTATATATAGCTCTAATCCCTTCCTCTTTCTTTGGTGCTATTATTTATATATTTTGGGTCATATGTGTTACAAATGAAACAATATATTGTTACAATTATTATTTTATATAATCTCTGACTTTTAAAGAAACAGAGAGGAAAGAAGATAAGTATATATTCATATAGTTTGTATATTAACCTTCTTTTATACCATTTCTAATTCTCTTCATTTTTTCCCTGTGGATTTGAGCTACCACTGATGTCATTTTATTACTTCACCAAAGCTTTGTTCTTATGTGACTTCTCTATGCTTTTATTGTCAAATGTATTAAATGTTATAATGTTGATGAGCAGTCCACAATATACATATTATTTAATTCAATTGCTCTTAAATCAGTTTAGAGAAGAAAAGGGAACAAATATTCCATTATACTGTCTTTTATATTTACCTACATAATTACCTTTATTAGCACTCTTTTTTTTTTTTCCTATGGATTCAGCCTGAAGAACTTTCTTTAGTATTTCTTATAAGTTAGGTCACAAACAGTTTTTTGTTTTTATGGGACTGTTTTTATTTTGACCTTATTTTTTCAAAGATAATTTTGCTAGACAAATATTCATGATTGACAATTTTAAAAATTATAATGTTAATCTTACTGAGGTTCCCTTGTATGTGATGAATCATTTATCTTTTATTGTTATCAAGATTTTCTCTTTGTCTTTCAACATTTTGACTATTATGTGCCTAAGCATGTATATATGCATTTCTCTTATTTCTCTTACTGAGCTCCTTAGATTTGTAAATTAATGCTTTTCATTAAAATTAAAAAGTTTTCAGATATTACTTCCTCAAATTTTTTTTATTTCTCTTTCTCTTTCACCTTTCCTTCTGGTATTCCTATGTACATAAATTGACATGCCAAATGATGTACATAAAATCTATTGATATATCTTAAATTTCAGTGATTCTTTTTGTTAATTCAAATCTCTTACTGAGTCTCTTATGTCATTCTTTCATTTATGTTATTTTACTTTTTAAGTCCAGAATTTCCATTTGGAACTTATTTATAATTTCTCCTTTTATTGATTTTTTGAGACATAGTCATCAAACCTTTTCTGTAATTCTTTAGACATGATCTCCTTTATTTCATTGAATATATTTATAATGATTGCTTTAAAGTAATTGTCTGCTAAGTCCGTTTTCTGGGCACCTTCAAAAACAGTTTTTATTCCTTGTTTATAGGTGTGTTATGGGCTGAATTGTTTTCTTTTTAAAATTCATGTGTTGAATTCCTAACACTTAGTACTGCAGAATGTGACTATATTTAGAGAGAGGGCCTTTAAAGAGGTAATTAAAGTAAAATGAGGTCATATGGATGTGCCCTAGCCCAATATGACTGGTGTCCTTATAAGAAGTGATTGGGATAGATATACACACATAGAAGGAAAATCACATAAAGACAGTGGAGGGAAATGATCATCTACAGGTTAAGGGGAGAGGTCTTGGAGAAACTAACTCTGTTGATATCTTGATCTTGGAACTTCAGGCCTCCAGAATTTTAAGAAAATAAATTGCTGTTGTTTAGCCTAGCAAACTAACACAGAGTTACACTTTTCTGTTTCTTTACATGCCTTTTAATTTTTTGGTGAAAACTTGACATTCTGAATAATGGGTTGTAGCATCCCTCTATACTGACTGCCCTCTTCCCCACTATTTTTACTGTTTTCTCATTTATGTATATATTTAATGACTTGAAATCTCTTCCCCCCCCCAACCCACAATACATGTATACAATAGCTTCTTGTTTTCTGCTTCAGCCTGGCCACTGAGGGATTTCTCCTGGGACAGCATAAGCCACTTATTGGTCAAAGGTCGTGCTTCTGCTCTGTCGACCAAGTTATTTTATTATTCTTTACCATATGATGTGTGTGTAGCTTTTAGGCTGCTACCAGAGTAGTAGTTTATGTGGTTGCCTCCACATTCAGAGACTACTACCCTGGATTTCTCCTTTCCAAGCACTCCTGAGAAGGCTCTATTTTATTTATGCACACAGTCTTTTAGACTGCAAGGGACAGGCGTGATTTTGTTCTTAAGCCTTCTTTCTTATGAGTTGCATCTGGGTCAATGTATATTTTTGTTCAGCCAGTTTTGGGTGAAACCCATAGTACCAGTGAGGCTTCTGCCCTCTGATTATTGATCTGTGTGTGGTTTATGGGAGGTTTTCAAGTCTGTCACATCGAGCTCTGATTGCTACCAAATGAGTGCAGCTTACTTAGCACTTGTACCCAGGCTTCCTGACCACCATGATCTCAGGAGGGCTCTTCTTGGCTACCTCTTTCCACTGTTTCTCTCTGTTAAACTTCTGATTGCTCTGCCATTTCGCTGGTTCCTGTTTGTATCATGGAGCTATATGTGCCTTCTTAATTGCTCTCTACCAAGATGTTCATTGCTTTTGACAATGTCCTTAGGTATGGAATTCTCCA
Source organism: Eonycteris spelaea (assembly GCA_003508835.1). NCBI lineage: Eukaryota > Metazoa > Chordata > Mammalia > Chiroptera > Pteropodidae > Eonycteris > Eonycteris spelaea. Next base: position 1,194,278 of record PUFA01000127.1, on the reverse strand, counting down.
TGCTCTGTTCCAAATAAAGTCAGCTCCCTCAGGCAGTGATATGGAGTTCATCATTCTTGAGACTACTCTTTCCCTTGGCAGAACCTCCAAAGTGCCACACGAGAGCTGGGGCAGAAGAAAGTGGCTTACTTTTCCCAGAGTGATGCCTGCCTCACTAGCAAATGGGGTGACAGAATGGGCCTCCATCATCTGGCTTGCTTTTCGTTGTGTAGAACCTTAGCCTTACAAGTGAGCTGGAGTGAGATACTAGTCAGGGCACTTGCATTCTCAGTTTGTTTTACCTGGGATAGAGTTTCTGTATTACAAATGGGGGTTAAGTGGAGGAAAGGAGTCTTGGACCTCTTAGTCACACTTGCCTGGAATTGAGGTTTTGCAAAATGGGGTTGGATGAAATGAGAAAGTTGGCAGCCTGTACTTCTCAAGGTGAAAGTGTGGCTCCAGACTGGGAGCTGGGGGGAAGAGGGAGTCCAATTTTCTTGGTTGCACCTGTTGCATTAAAGTATCCAGAACATGGAGTAGGAGGGGGAGCCACAGTTGAAAAGCTACAGATGCTTGCCTTAAAAGAGATTTAGGAGATTTTCTCATTTTCTTGAATGAGTATTCCTTTATTTGCTCTATGTCTTTAGGAAAGTTCCCTTTAAATGACTGTTTTGAAGAAATAAGAAATTGCCTGTTGGGAAGAGAATCTACAGTGATCCTCACTCTTTTATTCTTTTATTTTATATACATTATAAATAATGCAAATACAAGTAATGACTCCTTTTGGAAAATCTTTTCTTTTTTTGACATAGATGGTAACTTCTATTTCTTTCATACATGTTTTTTTATATATTGATAATTTTGTTTCAGTATTAAATGATCAAGCCATCAATAATCAGTGCATTATAAGACAGAGAAAAGCTCATACCTTCTCAAATCGGTTTCTATTTAAATAGCATTTTATTGTTTCACAATGCAATTGAAATTATAATAGCATTTTTTGCTCATTGGAAAGTGGCTGGAATGTTCTTATCGATAAGGACACATAGTGAGGATAATTGCCTAAGGATATACAGTGTTTAGTGGCAGAGCTAGAATAGAATCCAGGGTTCCCAACTTCTAACCCTCACTCCTTTCGTTAGAAAAAATTCTCTTAAGAAATCTGTTTATTTTATGTCTGGATGAGTAGCTTATCTACCCACAAAGACTTAGATCATTATTAAACTGGAAATTTTCTCTTTTCATATTTTAATCCAATAACAATGTGATAAAACTTGTGCTTTTGATAAGATTTCCTGCGAAATGAGACATCATTTGGATATAAATATCCTCACTGGTGAAATTACTTGACATATGCACCTATTCTTTATTTGATACAATGACTGAATTTTAAGCATCTCTTTCAGGTAAAAAAAAAAAAAGCTATTGACAAAAAAAGTCTTTTGGCAGCAGAGGGGGCTTGCTGAATTAATAAAAGCAAATGTTCTGAATTACAGTTCATGTTTAACTGAAGGATTCTCTTCAACACGATCACTATCTTGAAAATGAATATTTACCTTGACAAAACTAATGAAGATTAATTATAATAATGCTATTTTTAAGAGACTTTTAAAAACCATCAACTGCTTGAAAACCACCCATAAAATTTAGCCTTTGGTTGTTCATACTATGTTAGCAACTGTTAAAAAGAGCAGTGAGCTGCTACTAAATATATCAGAGCGCTCAATTAATTGCTACAAGTCATCAGATGGCATCACTAGTGAAAAGGCTGAAGCTAAAGCCTTCATCACAAAGGAAACAATCTAGACAATACAGGCTCTGTATGTAATCCATGTCATGACAGAATGCCAATATGAAAAGGAGAAGTTCACTTCACTCTTCACTTTTCATAACCATTGTCCACAGCTTAATCTCGAAGTGAATCACTGAGAGATAACTGGTAATTATAAAATCTGTAGTGTCAGTTGAGCAATGATTGACAGGTAAGAATGAGATCTGTGCTCAAAGTAGCTAGGGAGGTCTGAAGATTTCTCCTGACAAAAGAGAAAAAAAAATGGCAGAGTAATTGGCCACCATTTTTACAGGTTCTTTCTTCCATATTCAAAGTACTCAGTCATGCAAACAAATGTCTCATAATGTCTGCCTGTCTGCCTGCCTTCTCTCCTTTTTTAGTCCCTGTCTTTTTCCCTCCTTCTCTTACCCTATTCCCCAACCCCCTTTGTTTTTCTTTCATTTATTCATTCAACAAACATATGTATTGAATGCCTATACTAGGCTGAGTTCTTTGGTAGAAACTGGAGATACAGCAGAGAACAAGATAAACATGCTCCGCATTCTCAATGCTCACATTCTTATAGCAATGGCTGGAGAAAGTGCATACAGACAGCCAGTGAGTGAACAAACACAGGAACAATTTCAGGTTATGGTGGGTGTTATGAAAGAAGTAAATAGGTTGATGTGATAGAATGTGTCTATAATGGGTATGGTGAGATGGGGCGGAGACTGGGGCACTTTAGTTAGAGCCATTAAGGAAGGCTTTCTTGAAGAGATAAATCTGAGACCTGACAGTGAGAAGGAATTGACCATGAGAACATTCCAGGTAAAAGAAACAGCGAGTTCAGAGTCCCTGAAATAGAAGAAAAGATGGGTAGATTTTAAAAGAATATACTCATAATTTGGGAGAGACGTTCTGGCAGAAACATACCAAAAATGATATCTTATGTAATGCTAACCTAATATTCCCAAATGATCATAAGTGCCCAGTGGACAAAGCAGTTAGATATGTTGTTTCCTCTTTAATCATGAAGGAAATAACTGGAGTTACTGGCTGAACAGATTATGACCTAAGAGTTCTGAGAATGATCACAGAATCTCGTTAGACATGCTCTGGGAATACAAAAAGTGAAGATCATTCTCTCTCTCTCTCTCCCTTGGTGCCTTAGTCTAAGTACAACGTCTCACAGAGATTTTGAGAAAAATACCAACAGAAAGCTGTATACAAGGCAGATTTCTGATGACAATGTGTGGAATGTTTATTGTCCCCCAAACAAATACTACCAATATATAATATTATGGGAAAAAAATGTTTGAATACTGTCTCTAAAAGTAGTTATATCTCATAAACTATAAATAACAGAATTTTGAATTTGGGTGTGATTGAGGAAAGGAAGGTCACCCGTGGTTTGGGTCCCAGATCTATAAACCATGACATAATAGGGACTCTGGCTCACACGGTCCAAAATAGCTTTTGATCCCAGGCAGAGCCTGGGTCCAGGTTTACATCGCCTGCTCATTTTGAAATAATGACCTTGAATTTTCAGACCTTCACCCATAAAATATTTTGCTATCTTGTTAATCACCATTAAAGGTGTTAAAAGTGATTCATTCAATATTTTTTATTTTCCTCTTAAGGAATAAGGTCTAGTATTTGGTATATTCTTTCAAGGGTGTAGAGTTCATGAGAATCACATTATCTTGATATGAATTATTTCCCATTCTGAGACAAAAATGACATCTGTCCCAGGCTTTCAGCCATTGCCAATTGTAGTAGAAACTTCAATGGACCTTAGTGGAGACCATCCACCACTAGCCAGAGTTAATAAGCAAGACAAGGCACATCAGAATCAGGTTATAGGGCACCAAGAAAGCAAGCCATGAAGTCTAGGTTAGTGGTCAAATGTCATAGCTAATGTACTGAAAATGGCCAGTGAAGGCTAGTGATAGCTGGATGAAGCTTGGAAGTCAATAAATTGGAGCAAGGCAAAGGGTCAGTTATTGTATGTAGACTTAGCGCATAGGACATAAGTCTGAAGACTCATTAATTTACTCAAGAAACATTTTAAAAGCATATACTTGTACCAGGCACCAGGAGACACACAGACAAGTAAGTGTGTGAGAAGAAGTGACAGATAATTAAATAATCATAATTCCATGCATATATTTGAAATATGCTTAGGTCATCAGGAGAACACAGTGAATGGGCATCTAGCCCAGCCTAGCAGTGGGGCTGTGGGGTAGAGGGGGAGGCCAGAGAAGACTTCATAAATTGATACCTGGGCTGAATCATACAGATGCAGAGCAATTGCTACATTAAAGAAAGAAGAAGCATTCCAGTCATTAGGAACAGGCTAGTCTCAAATTGTGTTGCAATGGATTGCGGAGACTTAGACAATATTAGCAAAAGACCCAGACCCCGTATCTAGCTGTGTAGAAACAGGGCTGGAATAATGGAGATTAAGGAGCCAGGTCTACAAGGAAGTATAATAATCCTAGGAAGGCTGAGCTGTGGCTCCAAAAAACAGAATTGACAATTCTAATGATAATGACAATGAACTTTAATCTCAAGGAAAACTGAGGGGCACTGAAGAAACTAGATATAAGTCGACAAAACAGTGAGACTAGGTATGGAGTAATTTATTTCTTGATCAGAGATTTACTGCTGTTTATGACTTGGTCTGTGGCCAAGCACTTGTCCCAAAGTCGGAGCCTGGAGCTGGGTCACGTATGAAAGCCACAACCTGTACAGGGTCAGAGTTACTGGAGCCACAAAAATCTGGAACCACAGAGACCAAGGGACAAAGTGGCAGCAAAGAAGGAATTAAGGGCACAAGCCAGAGGCCAAAAGACTTGATGAGTGAGGCAGTTTTCTGACCTAGTTCAGACTTTCTCTTTAGTTTCCTCTGTGGCAGGAATCAATCCCAGCACAGCTGGGTTGGGCTTCTAGACGGAAGCCTGCAATTAGAAGCACCTGGCCAAGATAATGCGCAGAACAGGGACACAGCTGTAGCTTTTTGTAAGTGAACCCTCTCATGGGTGAGAGTGGGGAGTCATATTAACAAATAAATAAAAGCCATTGCAAAGATGGATATAGCGGATCTCTCTACCATTATTAAACACTTTGTCTCTGAACTGACTTTGTACTGCCTTTAAGTGCAGTCATTGCGATAGGAATCTCAGCTGTGCACAAACTCATTTGCTCATGATTGCAGAGACAACTTCTATGATCACATCTCTCTGTAAAATACAAAGCTCATAAAAGAGCCATCCCAGATTAACCTGTTAAATTGTGTGCACAAATACATAAAATGCTTGCACATTTTTAAACATCTCCATATCTATTTGTTTTGATTATGCAGTTGTCCAAATGTAATATATGTATGTGTGTATATTTGTATATATTTACATTTATACATATATAAATATATACATGTACACTATAAATATATAGCATATTTGTATGTCTCTATATTTAGTCTTGCATTTATAGTTCTAAAAACACAGGGATGCCTTTCTTCTTGAAAGATACTTTTAAGATATATAAGCTGCTTAAAACCACAAAATGGCTTTTTCTCTGACCTGCCACAAGTCTACTGTGCAACCTCACAGTGGCAAGCGGTTACTCTAACGGTGGTTACATGTGGTGCTGAAAGATTTTTTATTTTTAAATCATAGAAACCCAGATAGATAGATATCAAATAAACTTTTCAAAGGCAACCTCTAAAAAGGATAAAACCTCTACAGATAGCTGTTCCAGATTAACAAAACCTTCTCCCCTTCATAGCAAAAGGTAGTATAACAGTATGTCCAGAAGATGAGTTTGCTTCACTTGATTTTTCTGTGTATTTACAGCAGTAACCTTATAGTTCTACTTTAAAGGCAAAGATTTGCCTAATGATACTTTTGTATTCTTAGTCATTTGACCAAAACTGTAATATCAGTTGAAATTTTTAAGAACAATTATATCCTTTCAGAAGAGAAACTATAAGAAATTATCTGAGTCAAATAAATAAACAAGGTGAAAATTCTTATCACCAATATGGGCTACCATGCACCCTCAATATAATTCAAAAGCTACACACCCACCTGTATTCACTCTTCACAAAGTAGGATGTAGTTTAATAGCTGAGAAAATAGATTAGCACCCAATAACACATTTTAAAACAATAAATGTCTAAAAGAAAAAAAAATAACTAATCTCTTCTTCCCACCATATTAAGGTGTTGACTATTAACACTCTTCTTGTAATCATGAGTCAAATTTTACTGCAGAAATGGAGGGTTAGAGAAGAGTAACAAGGAAAAGAGGGCAGAGGAAAAGTAAGTAAAAGGGAGAGCTCAGATCAGAAGAATGACAGTAAAGGAAACATGTGGAAACATTTATTTAGTTGATTCATTGATGAAACAAAAAATGTCAATTGATGTCTACAGCCATGCACCCTGAACAAGTCCGATCCCATCTGACCTTGGAAGCTAAGCAGGGTCAGGCTGGTTAGTACTTGGATGGAGACCACCTAGGAAGACCAAGAGCTATAGGTGTAAAAAAAAAAAAAAAAAAGGGATTGTAAGCTGATAGGTCCTTGCAATCTGTGAGGTCAACCGAGGGTTGCCTCATCTAAAAAAAAAAGAAATGTCAATCGATACCAAGGAGCATAATTGGTACTGCTACACTAGTGTACTCATTAAGCAATCACCTTGATGATGGTTTTTCAGAAAAAAAATTATCTGAAGCATAATTGAATACAAGTGTGAGGATCACATATTTGCTATAAAATAGGAAAACAGATATTAAAATCCTATTTTATTACAAACAAACAAACTCATAGACATAGACAACTGAAGGTGGTTGGTACCAGAGGGAAAGGGGTGGGAGGAGGATGAAAAGGGTAAAGGGGGTCAAAGTTATGGTGACAGCGGAGACTAAACAACAGGTGATGAGCCTATAATGCAATATGTAGATGATGTATTATAGAATTGGAAACTTGAAACTTATACAATGTTATTAACCAATGTCACCCTTGTAAACTTAATAAAAACATTCTATTTAATTGTTAATTTATTTTCTGACATAATAGTAAATTAACACCTGAGAAAATAAGACTGAAATAGGAGATTTTAAAGATGCCTATCTCAGGTATGGCAAATGAAATAACATTATTTAAAAGTTTGCATATGTAATTTATTGGCTTTCAATTAATTTAAATCATCTGATCACAGTGGAAAAAAATCTAGAAAATTCATTTGACATGGTTCAAGACTCTATAAAATAGATTCACATCAAAAGAAATCACTGAATACAATAGTCCACAGCAAGACTGAGTTTTTAAGGCATTTTGAGTTTGAGTAAACATTATTTTTAATGCAACTCTTTCTTCCTTTGTAAGCTACATAATATTTCTCCCAAGGACACCATTAAGTTCTATAACAGCATTCTATGTCACTAGAGGCAATTGTGTATCTCCTGCAATTGCTGATTTCACATGTGAAAACACGATTATACTACTTACAATATCCTTATGCTAATCAAATGAGTGGAGAAGAAAGTCTCCAGCAAATAGAAAGTCATGACAGAAACAACAGAAATAGCTGAGTCCTTTCAAAGATAAGCTGATCCTTAAAAGGTAATGTTAGCACAGAGAGGTAGGAGAATGGAACATGATACCAGCAAAAACCCAATTCCCAAATGCTCCAATACCAAGACACATTTACTAAAAGGAGGGTAAAATATATGTGTAAGATCATGCAGAATCAATGATTAAGCTAGAAACAAATCTAAGATCTCTTGACTTTCAATATGACATTTTGGGCCACAGAAGATTATGGTACTCCGACAACCCAACTGAATTGGTAAGTGGTGGGAAAAATTGGAAATTAAGTCTTTTTACTTGTAGTTTTTCCAAAATTCCTGCAAATTTTCTATTTAAAGGTTGTTCTCATCATTCTAGAATAAATTAAGGGTAAATTCATAACAAAGAGATTATAGAGTGTACAGAAGCTTTTTTGGCTTGGTAGGGTTGGGAGTGGGGAGCAGAACTGCAGTCTAAGGCTATCCTTCAGCATAATTGTGGTATCCAAACTGAATTAATAAAATCACAAAAGAAGCACTACAGAAACATGGCAGCTAAATTATTACTCATTGCATGCAGCACAAGAAATAAAGATGTCCCTTTGATAAGTTCCACAGAAAGAAAAACTAGCCATGGTTTTTGAAGATGAAGAAAGGAAGAGCCTTTAAAGTTTCTGAATATTTAAGAGGAACCCATAAAGTCTTGTGATTGTAAAACTAAGGTATTAATGCATATATCATGGGTTGGGCAAACATGCAGCCGACAGGAAAAGCACTACTTATGGTAAATAACATCTCAGAATTCTGTCTCTTTTTTGGTCTATAAATATTGTGCTGGGCCATGTTGGTCAACTCATCTACTTCTCACTAACCATGAAGAAAAGGGTGGGAAATATGGTTCATCCTTCAATGAAGAGTTGTCAGGCACACTGGTCCATCATTTTCACAGTCCAGTCTGCATTCTCACAGACACACAGTTCTCCATGACTATAAAAAATGCTGTGGACTTCCCTGAGACATCTGTCAAATAGGAAGACCAAGAAAGATATATGGGAAGTGGACTATTTAAATTGCCTCTGATCACTCTACCCACCTTAACATTCCACCTGATGTCAAACCAACTTTGGCAATGGCTTAGGTATGAGTGTCAGGACTATGGGACTCAGTTTGCAGCAATTCCATGAAAAGCTGTGATTCCTAAGGCAAAAAATTCCTCCTTTCTAAAACAGAGATTTGAAGAAATTATTATATAAGAATCTATAAAATCTATAATTTTTCAAAGTCTTAAATGATTATTTCCAATAATTAATAATACAACATAATCAATAATGTCATGAACTATTTATTACATAACTAAATAGGACATTCTGGACACTATTCAGAGCAAGCTAACTAAATGCCTTATTATATTTTCTTGGAAAAGCTTACTCACACAATCACCGACTGTTTTTCTACCATATCCAAACCTTCTCAAACACTGTGATTTAAACCTGAGTCCATTCAATTTCATTAGAAAACCATCAAACAGTTTTTTTTTCTCCCTGTTGGTCTTTCAGGTTTATTTTAAAGTCCCATGTAATCTAAAAACGAACAAACAAATAAACAAAAACATCTTCTCAGTTATATAAACAGAACACTATTTCCTATTTTCCAGATTTTCTGAATGATTCAATTCCAGAAGCATCACTGATAAAAATATCTACATCACCTTGAATGAAGAAGAAAAGAGGCATTGTACACAGACAGTACCTAGAATAATAATTATTCAATGATAAGTGATCTATTAGTAAATGAATGCATAAGTGGTATCCACAAAATTGGGTAAAGATCTCAACAATATTTTAATGTGCATTAATATTTCTTACCATTTCAACATTTATAATTTCAGAACATTCATTTATTTGATATTTATTTATTGAGCACCTACTCTTTAGATATTAGAAAAACAGTGAATAAGACAGATTCAGTCCTTGACCTTGTGAAGTTCACATTCCAGTAGAAAGGGCAGGTACTACCTCTGCTCATGTGCACACATACACAACATAGAGGTGAACAATGAGAGAACTGCACATTGTAATGTGTCATAAATGTCACAAAAACAGAGCTGAGGTAGGCATTAAAGGGAAGTCAGGGAAGGCTACTATGGTGTTTCAGCAAACATCTAAAGGAGGACACTGGAGGCAAGGAAAAGACTAAAAAGTGTTTGAGTAAGAAGAATAGCAAGAAGTGGCTTTTTGCAAAAACTGCAAAGAATTCATTTACCCTGTTTGATAAGGAAGTAGCGTGGGAAATGTAGAAAGGATCATGAGAAAGGGTGGTTAGATAGCAGGAGCCACATGGAGAAAGATTTACTGAAAATAATCTTCATGCAAATCTTATTTGCATCCAATTCTATTAAAAATCAGTCACAACATATATGATATTAATTATGACTTTAAATGATCATAATTACTGTCTTTTTTCAGAAATATATGATGTGACTATGTCATTTGTATAGGGCAATCACTGACATTCAGCCTTTCCAAAGAAAGAAAGAAAGATCATTACTGTGCCCAGTTTATTTTCTTTAGGAAAAAGCATGGGTGTGTGTGTGTGTGTGTGTGTGTGTGTGTGTGTGTGTGTGTGTGTAAGAGAGAAAAGGAGAAAAGGAGAGAAAGAGAAATTACTTATTAACAATTATGAGAAGAAAGTCAATCCATGTGTAGGCTGTTCATGTTTATGTTAAATCTACCATGATCATTTTATTCTACATAATGAATGAAAGGAGAAATAATAAGATTTAAAACATATAAAAAGCTGCAATACTTAAGAGAGCAGAGGTTGTTAAGTGTTTTCTCAAAGGGCCAGAGAGTAATATTTCAGGCTTTGTGGACCGTATAGTTTCTGTTACAACTACCTAGCTCTGCTTTTCTGGTACAAAAGCAGCCACAGACAATACATAAAAGATCATGTGTGGCTGCGCTTTTGTAAACATTTATTTATACTACCAGGAAATGGGCTGGATTTAGTCAATGGGACAAAGCTTTCTGATTCTTGCTTTAGAGGATTAGGGGTCAATGCAAAATAATATCTTAAAGAAGAACTCCTAAGTACCAAGCAGAGCCCTAAAATGTGGGCATAAGCAAGAACCAGAAAAGAGTGACAAGAGACCCTGCTGGACTGGATTGGCTAGGTATTCTAATATTTTACTAGCCAAAGGAACAAAGTTATGTAATTGCATAAAAAATTCTATTAACTTTCTATTGACTCTATAAAAATGGTAGAGGAACGTTTGTCAAAGCTCATTTTTAAAATGTGTGTGAACACTGGCACTAAGTAGAAAGTTGGCACAGATAATCCTGAAGTTCCCATCCAACTCTAAAATTTTATGATTCCAAAAGTTAAATTATAATACAATTACTAATATCTGGCAGAATTTCAAAAGCAGTTGAAAGAGTGTTTTATTACTTCTTTTTTTTAGCTTAACATTTTTGCAAATTTTAGAATGCTAATGCCTGAAGTTTTGGCAGCTTGAACAATAATTGACTATTTCCTAGTCACTTTGCAATTGCTTTCTTTTAATTGAGGATGCATTGGTACAGCATGTAACATTTGAAAATTTAAAATGGATGCTTTAGACAAATCATTTTTTTTTCATTGAAATGAGTCAATCGCCACTAAATAATATGCTTTTTTTATACATCAGTCTCTAAATACTTTTGACTAGACCTCATACAGTATAATCATTAAGTATACATTCACCAATCACCTATAAGTGCCTAAAATCATGCCTGATATATACTAGGGTATAAAATTCTTATTAGTTGAGTGAATGAACATAGACTCGGAACCATGGTGCCTGGGTTCAAATTCCAGCTCTGCCACTTCCTAGATGTGTAACCTTGGGGAAATTACTTAAACCTACTGTGCCTTTCTTGCTCACTGGTAAAATGGAGCAAAATAATAATAATAATACCCACTCCATAGAGTATTTTGAGAATAAAATTATATATTATCTATAAAGTGCATGACATAGTGCCTGTTACATAGTCAACTTTCAATAAAAGTTGATAATATTATCTCCACCTCTATTTTCACTCAAAAAAGTACAAGAGTTACCTAGTATATAAACATCTTGTTTCTAGGGCAGAAATGGCCTTCCAAAGAGACTGGTGTTATACTAATTTCTGGCAAAACTATACTCACTTAAAATCCTACTCTAAAGTGTCTTGCATTCAAAATGAAATGAGGAAAACAACATAAAATGAAGAACTATTAAATAAATCAAGTACTTTTATTTTCCATGTAATACACTTTGCTAGGTATTAAGGGGGACACAAAAGCATTAAAAAGATAATTCTTGTTATCTAGGAGTTTAAATCTTTCCAATAAAACAAAATTTATAAACAGTTACCAGTAGTTGATGTACTCATTACATATTTATTGAGCATTTACTAGGTCAACAGACACTGGTAACACAAAGAGGATCCAGATAAAACCTAGACAAGCAAGTCACATAACTCTGTCTTAACAAGATTTTGTGCAAATTGAATGTGAATCAACATGCAACGTGACAGATTCTCAGCACGATATAGGCTCTTGGGGTTTGGAGGCAAGATTTACTCCTTCTTTAGAAAGGTGACCCTGGAGGAGTGACTGTCTAGAAAAAGATTTGTGAGATAGTGAAATTCAGTAATACTGTCTCATGCAAAAAGAACAGTACATGTTATAAGGCAAGGGTTCATAGCAGAGCTCATGAAAGGAAAGAGATCGGGGGTACAAAGATCACGCCAGATTCTAATTCTGTTAATCAATCCGGTTGCCATCTGATCACATTTGTCCCCATCCCCAGTTTAAAAATCTTGAATGAACTTTTGCCCATTGGGTGAGTTTTCCCAGCTCTATCTCGTGGAGTCTAGTCATCATTGTCCTTTTAATATGACTACAGAAGATACTATGCAACAATAGTTCAGGGCTCAGGTTTTAGAGGACTTTTCTACTTAGTTTCTGTGACCTCTAGTAGGTTATTCAAACTCTCTAAAGATCAATTTTCTCATTTTCAGTGTAGAAATAATGCCTTAAAATTGCTTATAGGAATTTAATAAAATAGCACACTTAGCATAGTGTCTGGTACATAAGGACTCAACAAATATAAACGATTAAAAACATATCAGAAATGGTATTTTGGGGAGGTTAATCTGAGGATAGTTTGCAAAATAGAATTCTGGAATGAGGTTAGCGTGTGGTATGAACATTGATAAGGATGCTACCGCAGCAGCTGAGGCATGAGGCAGTGAGGGCCTGAACTAGGGGGATGGTCTAGAGGATGCTAGAAAGAGCGGTTTGAAAGTACTGGGGGAAAAAAACAACCAAGACCAAGTGAGGGGCTGGTTAAGAAGGAAGACAATGAGGGAAAAGTCAAAGATGAACCAGAGATTTTGACGGTGAGATAATGGTGATCCTATTTTTAAAAAAATGGAGACAGGTAAGTTAGAATGACTTAATTTATAATTTCGCAACTTATAATTATACACATAACATAGATGCTAGATTTTAAAGAAATTGATACATTTAGAATTGTGACATGACCATATTAATTCAATTTGCTAGTCTATATCCTGTAACTTTCTTTATACCCTTCGTTACAACAGACATCCCTGTTCTCCTGGTTCTTTTTGAAACCTACTTAAAGATTCTCCCTGACTAACTTTAGTCAGCCTTCTCTAGGCTTCAACCTTACGCTCAGTGTCTGTCTTTTTGAGCTTGTATCATCCATTTGCAGCAAGAATCTTACTTTAGAGACAACCACCCACCTTCCACAACTGATCACTCTTGATATCTGGTTAAGGTCTTCATCCTCCACCCTTTGGTATCTGATCATTCTGATCTGCCTTCAGCAAGAATACTGTCAGGTTTGTTTAACTCGAATCCCCTCTTACTCTTGATGTTTCCTCTTAGTATTTTCCACCCATTGACCCCCACCCTGCTCCTTGGCTATTTAGAATTGAAACCAGTTGTATACTGAGGTTACATTTTCCTTATTGCAATGGTCCTGAATACAATCTATTTTTTTGAATACTTATACTGTCCAGTTCTGGTTTTCTTTGAACTTCCCCAGCTAATTCCTCCTTCCTCTCCTGCCCCCTAAATGAAAGGCCATCCCTGGAACTCAATCCATAATTCTTCTGATAACTCTCTTCCTGGGTGGGAGGCTAGGGGTCAAGGTTCATCTAAATGTTAAAATACTATTTTGAATTTAGATGAACTCAGGGCCCCATGTTGTCTGTCCAAGGCACCTTTCTACATATTCTAACTATGTACATTGTTCCATATCTAGAAATAGGTTTGAGTTAAACATAAAGATAGATAATGAAAATATCAGGAAAGAAGCAGTAATTTAAAAGTCAAAGAAGAGATAAATTATTCAAGCTTTTAATACCAATGCATATGTTCTTTACCAGCTATTTCCCTTAAATAAAAATGGATCAAATGTGTGAAATCTTCTTTGTGTTCTTCATGAAATATTTTCGTATGTGTGACATTTAGCATTTTGATCCCCAAAGAAGATTAAAATATATGCCCAATTAAGCCCCACTATAAGTTTCAGTTAGAAACATTTGAGTACCTTGAGTTCCTTATTACTTAAGATCCAGAAAGTCTTTGATTAGGAAAGCTGCCTTGCCAGAAAATCATTTTTTTTTTCTGGGAACATAATTAAAGAGGGCAATAATGCTGAGTATGTGTGTTTGCCAATAGGCAAAACACTGTATTTATCAACATATTCAATATCTTCATGGAGAAGAGAAAATATCTCAGCTGTTCTACAGTGAATCTTCCATGAATATATTTACACTCAACACCAATACCACCACTACAAACAAAATTCAAGCAATAACAACAACAAATGTACATGGAAATTGAATAATGTGGCCAGGAACCAAAACACTGAAATCATCAGCAGAACATAATATCTGGTCTCCATACCCTCTCTGACTGTAATCATTGAACTAGTTGGGCATTAATGAAACTTCATTCAATAAATTCATTCAAATTTAGCAAAGTTGGGGGGCAAAGAGATTTCATAGATGATTCCCAGGTTTCTAATTTAAGTAATGGGGTGTGTGGGTAGTGGTGACATAGATGGAGACAGAGAACAGCAGAGGAGGAAGGAGCAGATGGAAGGAGGCATTTATGAGTTTCGTTTTGGAAATGATGAGTTTGATGTGACCATGAAACACAAGTGGGTGTCTTATTTAATACATGGGTCCTAAATATGATTAATAATTCAGGTCTGAGTTATTAAAGGAAATTAATTTAAGGTAATAGCTCAAACTATGTCATTCTTGCTTTTCTCTTGCTATTTAAACACTTAGCAATTATTTAAATCTACTTTTAATTTATGGTTTAAATTATTTTCTTCTAAGTCTAGCTTCATAAGTTGCATAACACTGCAAATGGTTAATCTCAAATTGGCAACACTTTGTGTCAAAATATAATCTAATAAATCAGATTTAATCTCTAGCCCTTTCTTCTGATATATAAGTTTAAATTACAGCTTAAAGACCAGCTCTTTGCTTTCCACCTGTAACACAACCAATACGGACCGATAATGTAGTAGAGTGGCAGGGTGTCTGGGTTTGCGCCCTGCTCTGCCACATACTAGCTCCGTGTTTGAAAAGTTATTCAGCTTTCTTTTCCATACCTCAGATTCTTCATCTGTGAAATGGAGAGTATATTTCAGAATTGATTTATGGCTTAGTAAATCATTTTAAAACATTGTACACACTGGGATTCTCCAATTGTTGAAGAAGGCTATACATGACCATAAGTGAAGCTTGTTAGTGTGTTGTTCATATCCGCTGTATCTTCAATGAATTTTTTGTGAGCTGCCTCTATAACTGAGAAGAGTATTTTGGAATCTGTTACTATGATGGTAGAGTTGACAATTTCTCCCAGTAGTTGTATAAAATTTTCTCATAGACTATAGTGAGGCTTAAGTGAGGTAACTTAGGTAAAGTGCTTAAAACAATGCCTGATGAAAGGAAGCAGAAGATGTCACTCCTAATTATGTCACTTTGGCATGATTATTTTGAGCCAAAGGGACTTGAAAAACAGCAGGTACAAGAAAACATATTAAATACATTTGTGTGCTTTTCACCTGTTAATCTGTTTGATGTCAATTCTCAAGAGCAGCCAAAGACCCTAAGAGGATAAACATAAAATTATACCTCTCCTACACTGGCACATTCCTAAGTATTTAATACATGCTTGCTAATATGTTTGTAATCATAAATAAATACCAACAAAGGCCTCAAATCTTTGAAATGCCAGAGACATAGGCACTGTGTATCATTACAATAATTTTGTTAAATACGTATCATTTTCATTTCTAATTCCCAGATTATATTGAGGTGGTAAAGAATCCAAGCATTAATGCTGGTTGTTTAAAATGGTATCATCTTTTCCCTAAATTTAGCTTTTATATAAATAAGGTAGATTAGGTGAGAATTTCTAGCACATGATGAGAATACAGCAATCAAGAAGTAAATCAGCCAACAAGCCTTTCCTCTTTTTCTTTTCTCTTAATTTTTGTCAAGCTGCATTTTCTTATTACCTAATAAATGTTGTCCTTGAGTATTTTAAAGATGTCAAGATATACTCAAAAATGTAAGTTGTAATAAACTCTATTATGCCATTTTATAAAGAAGTTATTTTATCATACAACAAAAATATTTATGTTTCTTTCAGAGAGTACTTAATAGGCTGATCCATAAAAAATGCCAATTTTTGTAATAATTGGTCTATGTAGAATTAAGTATGCTACTGTGAGAGACTGGGTTGTCTAAGTAAACAATATCACTACTATCACCACCACCACCACAGTGTGTGTGTGTGTGTGTGTGTGTGTGTGTGTGTGTGTGTGTGTGTGCGTGTGTATCTTGTAGGGCTAGAAACAATTTCATCAGTATGATTTTCATCTTGATGGTGATATGTCTTGGAGCCATGACAAATATACATAATATTCGCAATTAGATTTTAGTTATCTTACAGATGTCTGAAATAATCAACACACTTAAACAGCACCAGTAGTTTTTAGCTCTTAAATGATTTTTGACATAAAAAGTATTGAGGAGTAAAATAGTAAGCTTTACCTAAAAAGACATTAAATTTCAGAGGATTTATAAAATATTGAAATAAAAAAAACCTAACAGGATTAAATCCTCTGCTAAAATTGATGAAATATTCCCCCACCCTTTACTGATCTACTTCTGTTAAGCAAGTAGCTCTGAATTTCTGCTGAGAAAGTACTGAGGTTAACCAATATCAAAGTGACAATTCAACATCAAAAACACATAAAAAGAACAGAAAAAAAATCAATATTTGCAGGAATCCTGTAGTAAATGAATCATCTATTTACCACAATTTGATTTCTTGCCTCTGAATATAAGGCTGCATCAGGCAAATTGGCTATAAAAATAATTTTTTAGGGGAAAAGAAAGAAATACCTTTGAACTTACTAGACTCATATACAAAGAGTATATGAACATTTATTCAGGCTAAACCTGTTTTGAAGAATTTTCATTTTAATTTCTGCCCAAACTACATCTAGATAACAAGACAGAAGACAGAATGCACTTTGCAAACTTTACGCTTTCACACTGCAGGATTCACTCTTGAAGAAAAGGGCCTTGCTTGCTCTGTGTAATCATTGGTAATAAAGAGAAACGAATAGCTTGTTTAGATGAAAAAATTATGTTAAATGTTCCCATTAGTCTTATATGTTTCAGAAGACTAAATTAAGATGCATTTTCTAAACTGTTCATCTTTTAGAGTGTCAAATAAAAATTTCTTAGTCTTGTAGAATTATATTGGTGAAGAAGAATGTAATCTCCATTAACCTCTAAAATTGTGGTTTGGTTTCTGGCCAGCTTAGAGGCCTATACAGGTCTTTAGAACTAAATATGTTCTTCGGCATATAAACATATAAATGCTAGATCTATTTTAGATATAAATGCTAGATCTAGTCCTTAAAGCAATCTTGTAGGTAATGATAACCCTGCCCGCCACCCTTACTTTACAGATGAAGATACATAGAGTGGTTCAGTAGATTCTCCAAGCTCGCACTATGAATAGTGAGAGTTAGGTTTTAAACTAGATCTTTTGTACTCAAAACTTCTCTTTCAACTCTATTGTCAAATACATGCCATTCGTTGATGGTTTTATACACACATACTTTTGTGCCTGATGTTAAGTAGTATTTTATATAATATGCATCCTGAGATTGCAAGTTAAGGCACTAAAACGAATCTGTGGAAACATTTATCCTAAATTCTTTTATTTACAATAGAAGTAAGTGAGGCCTAAGTACTCAGCTAAAGACATACATCAAAGTATGTCTTGAACTAGAATTTTTTTCTTTAAGCTTAACATTAAAGATGCTATAATGTGACATAAATTTTTAATTTTCTACTCTTGAAGTAAATTATGAAATAAATTTTTAATAATAAATTTTTAAGATTTTATCATCCATTATTTATGCCAATACATAAATGTAATAAGCTTTTCCAGGGGTGAATTTTGAAGTTGATGCCACCATAGAACACATAACAAAAAAAAATATGTGGAACTTGGTTTAAAAACATACAGAATAGATTTCACACTGAGCTCTAAAAGTAGGCATTGAGCCCAATTTCTGGAATAAATCAAAGAGTAGGCAAAAAACAGACAGCAGGACAGTTATTTTAGCAAGAAAAGTAGGATAAATTTACCAAGCCAATCACGGGATGATGTATGCAAATAAAAGATGCAGAGAGAAAATGTGCAACTCTGATATGTGAAACACATTTGAATGCAGGAAAGCAAAAAAACAGAAAGTACAATTGTCCTAAATGTGAATAAACATTCAAATTATGCTGCAGCTGCAAATTTAAACTCAAGGAAGAGATGTTTGCAAAAGAATTTATTAAATAGATATGATTTCCTGGTTTCACATACCCAGTGGCTCTTTTATAAAGTAAAATGTACGATCTGTCTTGATATAAATGACATTTCCTCCATTGTACTCGAGTAGCAGAAATTCCCTTGAGAAAGACTTTGCTTATTAAAGAGCACAATACTCTTGCTAATCAGATGCTCAGGCTCTGGATTATAGTTATTCCACCTAATAAAATGTCTTATACATTGATTATGGCCTTATTAAACAATAAGGAGGTTTTTATGTCAAGGAAATTAGTCTTTCTTCAATGGCATATGCAGAGTGGTTTTTATGTAAGGAGTCAAGTTTCCTGCTGAAACCAACCCTTGGTTGCCAAACCTGTCCATCTGTCTTCCCTCTTTCTCTTCCTCCCCCATCTCTCCCATCCATCCATCCATCCATCCATCCATCCATCCATCCATCCATCCATCCATCCATCTATCCATCCATCCATCAACCAAAAAATATTTATGGATCTACAAAGTCTATAACACAGCAGGGACATAAAATTTATCAAAAGCTTACTATTGGGATTTTATGATATGAAGATGATATTTGACCAGAAGACTCAAACCTTATCCTTAATCTAGTACACTTTCCACAATGGTGATGTTGGTAAGTGAGCTCTTTTATTGCAATCAGTCTTTGACTTAAATTGGAACATAGAAACTTGTAGCACCAGTCTGGATCATTGTTTTACACAGAGCTTCTCAAAGTAAGGTCTCTGTACCTGCATTACCCAGGATTGTTCGAAATGCCTCATCCCAGACCAATCTATGTTTGAGAACCAAAATGCATCAAAATCACTTGGAAGACTTGATACAAATCACAGAATTTGCTTTACTAGACAGTGGTCCAGATCCACTGGTGAGTCAAGTCAGAAAATATGAATAAGTCTGAAAACCAGAGTGGCAGATTTTAAATGCTTGTTCAGAAGTTTAGACAATGATGAATTGGTAAATCAACATATATTTTCTGAGCAAAGAGCAAATATGATCGGAACTTTTATTTCTCAGGACTTTAAAGCTGAATGAGACCACAGAGGCAAGTGCATTGTACAGGTGAGAAGATAAAATTTATTTACTCTTTCTTTGATCATTCAGGAATTTGTCATACCTCAGATTATCTAGGACCGTTCACTCACTTTGTATTCTGTGCTCAGGATTTGTGGTTTGTTCTAAGAAATACTCTCCATAGTCAGTGATTCTCTTCATCCCATAGTTTGATTCTGTCTCCCCAACTGCCACTACTTTTCTGGTTTCCCTGCCCTGACTCTTTCTGCTGCTCTTTCTCCCTCCCCTCCACTTTCGTTTCTTTCAGTAGATATTTGCATACTACTGTACATTCTTTAATATTTAAATGTTATTTGTTTTGATAGCTGCTCCTTATAGAGTTCACAATTACATTCCTCCTCTGCACATATGATCTTCTGGATCACAACACAAGCAAAACCTTTATCTGACTTAATTTAATCTGTTAAAAGTCCTTATGTCAGAAAACTGACAAAAAACCCTAATTCACTTAAATGTGTTAAATCTATTTCGCTGACTGACCATATCAAATTATGCTCTGACAAGTAAATTTAAGTCACACATTTCACACAAATAATGACACTGCTAATTGGTTGTTTCTAAATAGGAAAGATAATAATTATATATTTGTGTATCCATAGATGCTTTCTTGCAGATAAAACAATATACAGTGAATAAGTATAATGAAATATTGTTAGATTTCTCTAATTATTCCAACATTTTGGTCATACATAAAATATTATTATTTAATGTCTTAAATGTACAGGCGAACCAAGATGTACTTCTCACTCTGAAATGTATTGATGAAGAAGTTAGTTTTGAAACAGAGTTCACCTTGGTGCTATGACACTTGGATATGATCTTTAATGCCTTTAAAAACAAAACATTTGCTTCTTGAGGATAGTTCATCAGGAGCAAAATGTTATTTATTTTATGATTTAGAGTAAAATAAAAGAAATTATAAAAGATGCCTTTGGATCCCTGCACCATGCCCCCTTTGCCCACCTCTGATTTCAGTCACAGTTGCATAGACAGACCATTCTGTGCCAGCATGTTCCCCTGGCCTTTATAGTGTCTACCTCCCATGACAACTGAGTGTCTTTCTGCCTTCTGACTCATGTAGTGCCAGCAGAGCCCAGAACGTGGGGCCATTAGCGGCCCAGGGAGCGATCCACAATCAAGAGGAAAAGCCAGTGGATAAACCTCTTGCTGAACATGCTTCAGGCAGAAATTTTGGGAGGTTCTTTATGCTCTCAAGGGTCCCAAAGGAATAAAATTCCCCTGGTCCATAGGAGTGGACTCATTCATCCCTGCTGTCTAACTCTTGATCAGTGGGCTCAGCTCCCTAGCAAACTACCATGCAGACATCATATCTTCATAAAAGTAATCCAAACAAAGAGGCTAGCTTACTGAAATACTCAGCATTATCAATCCCTTCTGATTTGACTCTACATATGTAGTATTTCTGATTTGTACATTATTAAGACCTTTCTTTTTTTTCTCAAAACTACATAATGAAATGAAAGGAGCAGAGATCATAGCATCACCTCAAGTATTTCCATTAGCTTTCTTAGCACATGTAAATTATGTTGAGCATGTGTATGCTGATAATTAACATTTGTACAACACTCTAAAAAAAATGGAATCTGATACTGTGCCACCGACTTTCATAATTCCAAGCTTAACCCAAAGTACAATAGTTTGGTCCACAATCATGAAAATAGTATTTGCTTGATCTACCATTCCAATAACAAGAATGAAAATTAAATACATAAAATATATCTCATCCAGATTCTATACAGGCAATCAGAAAGTTAAAGTCAGTCTTTAGGCTCAGCAGCCTATTAATATATCTGGAATTATAAGCCAGAAGTATTTATATTCAATTATACCATGCTATCAAGAAAGAGGGGGAAAAAGAAAAAGGAAGAAAGGAAAGGAAAGGAAAGGAAAGGAAAGGAAAGGAAAGGAAAGGAAAGGAAAGGAAAGGAAAGGAAAGGAAGGAGAGGAGAGGAGAGGAGAGGAGAGGAGAGGAGAGGAGAGGAGAGGAGAGGAGAGAGGAGAGGAAGGAGAGAAGGAAGGAAGGAAGGAAGGAAGGAGGAAGGAAGGAAGGAAGGAAGGAAGGAAGGAAGGAAGGAAGAAGGAGGAAGAAACGATTATTTCACATAGAATCGCTGCAGAAGAAGCTTTAAGGACGTGTTTATAATAGGAAAGGAGATTGTTTTACCTTTGATGATCAATTCTCATTTTTCTTGCTTCTAAGTAAGGAAAAGATCCAAACTATGCAGTTTTTTTTTAAAACCCGATATCACTCGTGGCATGTGATGCTCAACTGTTCTGAAACAACAAAATGCAATAATTAGATGCAATAAATAGCCTGAAACAGAAAGATACTTAAGATGATCTCATAGGAACTACTCTGACAGCCATTAAATTCAATGTGAGAAGTTTCACAGAAGATTTACATGGCTGTGTTCTTGCATTATGTTACACTTTGTATTTTATGCTTTTCAGAAAACAAAATCAATCATAAAAATTTAACTGTAATAAATAGATTTGATATTCTAAAATCTACTTTTCTACTATTAACAATTATATCTTCTTAAACCCATTTCCTGTTTGCCCTCAGTATACCTTCTGGTGGTGCTTGCAGCTGCAGGGTTTACCCCAAGATAACTCATAGATTACAATCCTAAACTTACCCCCAAAGTATGCCACAAAATAGCTCACTTTTATTATTATTTTCACATCCCTCTAGTATATCAATAGTCTTTGGAAACAAATGACATTATTCTTTTATAGCATTCTGTTTTTTAGTAGTGGTATTTCCTTTTACATAATATATAATCTTGATCACTGAAAATGTCAAATCCTAGAAAATATAGCATTCTATGAGTAATGTTAAATTAATGTCAGCAGCTAGCTGCATTTTTTCCTAAATAGGAAAGGAGTTAAAAGGCAATAAAATTCAAGTATTAACCACTTGATTTTGTAATACTGTACACAATATACTTACATATACCTGATTATATTTACTTCCTGTGCATTGTTTGTTTTACCAACATTGCAATTAAGTAGCTGCGACTAAAAACAGGGGTAAAAATATTGTTCTTTTCAGAGTGGTTGTGACATCACTGGAAGACACCAATCATAGCATAATATTCCCAAGCACAGTCCTAGGGGCTTGCTACTACCTAAACCAAACCATTACCCCTTATAACTAGTGATGCTTTCTCAAGAAAGTGATAAAATGGAATTTCTAATTGGAGCTAAACATATAAGAGAGGTACCTATTCTGATTATACCACTTCATGCTGAGCTGTGACTTTCCTTTCTAAAAGGTCACAAAAAAAGGAATTGTTTCGTGTACAAAAATGATTTGGTGTTAAAAGTATAGGAATCAACAGAGTTCTGCTTCTCTTTTCTTTAAAGCAAAATACTTTGTGGGCCTAGGCAGCAAATTAAAATAGTGTAAGAAGAGAATGAGAAAAAATTGTAAATCTAAATATTAAGCAGAGATATAATGATATTCAGAATTGAGAATACTGGTGTAAATAATTTTTTACCTTCTAATTATTTATGAGTTAAAGTGCCTGAATGAATGTAGACATTACCATACAGAAGAGGAATTAGTGGCCAGAAGAAGTGACATGCTTGTCTAATTTTATTAAGCTAATAAACACAAAGGCAGAATATGACCTAGAATCTCTTCCTTGAAGTTCAGTCCCTTTAGAAACTCATAACAGTATATTTGTTTCCAAAAATAATATTGAACATTCACAAAGTTCAGGGCTTATACAGTTCTATGAAGAATTTGTTTGAGCAATTTTGAGACTGGCAATGCTGACAGGTTAAGTATTAGGATGCTGTGAGTGATAAAATATAAGAACAATAATAACAACATATCATGTATTCTCATAGAACATAAAACATGCTGGGAATATTATATTTTCACATGCTGTCATTTATTCATGTTATAAAGGGATAAAAATGAGGTTCCATTATCAAGCTATCAGGTATAATTATGATTATGAATCTTAGTTTATATATGATTATTACATTAAATATTTTCAATATTCCACTAAGCCAGACAAACTGAAACAAAATTTTTCCCACTTAGATGAGGAATCAGTTACTCAAGAAGATAATGGAAAATAGATAACTGTTAAAACATGTAGAACTGACCATTGATTTGTTCATAAGTATTTACTGAGAATCTGTTTTATGTTAGACATTGTTCTTAATTGACTGTAGAAACGAAATGAAAAGATTATGTAATTTCTGAAAAAGAATCCCAGATATACAATAAGAAATCAGTTTTATTATAACTGGAGTGTTTCTGAAGTTTAGATAATAACTATGTAAAGAAATAGCTTAATACCAGGCGGTATCCTAAATGTCATCTAGCTAGTGGTTCCCAAATATAGTTGATTATCACAATGATCTGGAAAGCTGCTGAAAAATTTATAGAATTTCATGCAAGATCTATTAAATCAGAATATTCATGGGTGAAGTCAAGGTGATCTGCATTTAAAAATGCTCCCTACTACACATTCTCCTGATTCAGCAGGTTGGGAAACCTACTGATTCTTGCCTATTTCTCATTATACTAAAAAGGGAACTGAGCCAAGGGAATTGGCTTGTCCAAGACATTAGTCTCTTGTCATAGAACAGATTAGAATGCAGAATTCCCAATTCACTGGAATGTGTTTTTCTCCTTACCCCAAGTTCCTCTTTTTAATTTTCCTTCCTGCTCTTTCCCATCACCAAGTAACCAATATTTAGTCCCTATATATGAAAAAAAGAATAAAGAAAATGAACAAACAAACAAACAAACAACAAACAAAATTCCCAAACCAGAAATCTGAACTTAAGTTGTTTGATTCAATAGTGTGTTGTCCATTATTCCACTGGGTTCTTCTGGAGTCAGCTACTTTGGGGTGTCTGCTCATCCCCTTTCTCTATAATATGCCTAGTACTCCAAATTCCCCAGCCTTCAAAGGTGTCTTCTATCATTTGTAATTGAAGCGTCATCCCTGGCTATCATTGATTGGGCCAGGAGAGGTACTTCACCCAAGCAAGTCTTACTTATAATTTGGGACTAGGAGACTGTAGTCTCATTTAGGTGAAAGAGTAGTGGGAACTTGGTCATCTTGTTCCTTAAAGGCAGAGGAAGTGAACACCTGTAAACTGCGAAGAAGGAGTAAAAGAGACACACATGGAAGGCAGAGCAAGCCTCTAACTTTATGTGCTTCCTGCTCTCATTTATTTTTTTCCTGTGGCTTCCATGAGTTCATGTATCCTTATGCGAGGTTCTACTTAAACATTTTAAAAATTATTTATTTTAAATTGATATTTGGCTTAAGCTAGCTCAAGTTGGTTTGTTTCTGTAACTAACACATCTTACATCATTCATTTTATGTGAGTTTCTCTATAAGCCAGTCACCTTAGTTACAGTATTTTAAGAGGTTCATAAAAAAATATTGGCTGAGAGTGTGGTGAGAGGGAAAATAGAAATTGTAAATGCCCAGCACTTTATGGAATACCTATATATTTGTGAAGTGCATGCTGTGAAGTGTGATAAAATAGTAAAGGTGCAAATCAGAAGTCTCTTAATCTCAGCTCTGACTCTTACAAGACCTTTGACTTGTGAAAGTTACCTAGCCTCTTTTAGTTTCAATTTTATTATTTGTAAAATGAAGGCAATGAAGCCTACTTTGGTCAGGTTACTATGAGAAATAAATGAAAGCAGTCAGTCACTCACTTACTCACCCACTCACTCACTCACTCACTTCACCATTCCCCAAAGATTTACTGACCATCCCTCATATGCTAGGTACTTGGAATAATCAGTGAACATTTCATTTTGGTAAAGATGAATAAACAGAAAATAAAAAATAAGCAGAGAGGGAATAAAATATAGAGTACTTTCAAAGGTAAAACATACTACAGTTGTAAGAAAATAGACCAGTTTTAAGGGGAAGCAGAAGTACATGAGTTAGAGGATGTGAGGTATTAAGGTGACCTCATTAAGAAAGCGAGATGTGACCAAAAACTTGACAGATGTGTGGTGGTTAATCATGTGCAAGAGAAGGTTCTTCTGGGCAGAGGGAACCACCAAGGTTACGGTTTTTAGGTGAGAGTGTGCCCAGTTGTTCTTGGAATTGCAAAGAAGTGGAAATAGAGTGAAGTGAGGAAGGAGAAGATTAGTAGAAGGAAAAATGGCAGGGCAGTGGAGGGAGCTGTGGAGAGGTAAGGGAGTGATGAATCAAGGGTGGCCTAAACCTTTTTATCTTTCACTTTAAGAGTGAAATGGGGACCATCACAGGATTGAGCTCAGAATTAACATGGCTTGTATTTCAACATGCTCATCCTGGCTGCTGGTTGGGGATAGACCATAGGGAAAGTTAGGATAGAAGCAGGAGGAGAGTTCATTTTTTTTTTCCTATAATTTTTTCATGTGTGTGACATTGGTTAACAAAATCCAGTAAGTTTCAGGTGTACAATTGAACAGTAAGGCATATAGATAGATAGATAGATAGATAGATAGATAGATAGATAGATAGATAGATGATAGATGATAGATAGATATAGATATAGATATATAGATATAGATATAGATATTGCATTGTGTAGTCCCCTCCCATAGCTAAATTTCTTTCTGTCACCACACATTTGACCACTTTTACCCAAACTACCTCCCTATTCCCCTCTCCCTCTTTATACTCCGGTAACCACTAGTCTATTGTCCACATCCATGAGTCTCTATTTGTCCTATTCATTTGTTGGAAAAGCTCATCTTTTTAAAGAGAGATAATGTTGGCTCAGATACAGGTACAGCTAGTGAGGAATGGTTAGAACCATGCTGGGCTTATTTTGAAGCAGGAGTCAAAAGGATCTCTTAATGGATTGGGTAGAGAAGGTAAGGAAAGAGGGAAGCAAGGATGATTCCAAGGTTCCTAGCCTAAGCAAGTGAAAGAGTGCACCTCCATCATTTGAGATGAGAAAGGCTGTGGCTAAAAATGGCTTTGGGGAGACAGGATGAGTTTAGTTTGGCTATATTGATTTTGAGATGACAGTGCCAAGTGGGCTTGTCATGCAGGTGGTTGGATTATACAATATTGGAATGTAGGAGAGAAGTCTGGCCTGGAATTTGCAATGAAAGCTCCCAGAAGAATTTCTGGTAGGATAAGTAACTGATAATATTCTTATTTTCTCCTATCACAGATGATTATGTAGGGGTTAATCAAAATAATGTATATAAATATGTAGGTACCTGATGCATAATAGGAACTCAATGTATTTTATTTCCTGTTTCCTGATTCAAATATTTATTTCTCTATTGACTGTACTATAAGATTGAGTCTTTCTGTGAAAAAAAAAAATCATTTTCCACAAGACAATAAAAATCATACTTTACATTCTGGCAGTTCTTTTAAAAATATAGCCAAAACAATCTGATAAAATATTAATAATAGTATTTGATAGAACATAAAAGAGAACTGTCAAATAGCAAGGTAAATTTTGGTTTGTGCATAAACTAAAGGATTTATAGAGGAAAACTGAAGCAGAACTGAATTCCATGGATCTAAAAAGTCACTCAACTTTTCCCAAATCTTTCTGGATTTTTAGCAATGATTAATAGTCCTTCAGGATAAAGAAGCAGAAAATGGGAAAGGTGATTGTTCAAATCATAGGTCCCAGTGTACAGCAGAGAAAATGCATCTGTTTGAAAGCACACCTGAGAAGCTCTGGAAATTCTGTAAAGAATTCTTTAAAGTCTATAATTATACCTTTAAAATGGGTTTCTTGATTTATAAAAGCCTCTTTAATTGAACAAGTTTTAAACTAGAAACCGTCTAAGTTTGAAGCCTCTTTTATAGATGAGGTTAACGAGGACTAGTGAGATGAAAGGTCTTATCTGAGGCCACAAGTAGCTACTAGATGAGCCAAGACTACTAACCCAGGCCTTTGAACTCTCAGTATAGTTATCTTCCCACTCAAATAGTTTCTCTTAAATTTTTCACTCAATTACATCTTTTGCCTAATAAGTGCCATCATTTCTTTGAAATCTCATGTTTTATCTTAAAATTTTGTTCAAGTCTTATAGTCCATAAAACATTGTATTTGTTTGAAGACAAAGTTAAACTATCTGCTTCTCAGCCCTGTCACTCCTGCAGATCTTGGAGAAAAATGAATTCTAAAACAAGGTTTGCATTTATTCTGTGACTTTCTGTATGTCTGACGTGGCATAGGTTTACTTAAAAAAAAAATAAAAAGGATGAGTCAATTTCCACTTCTTTGCAAACCACTTTGCTAATTGATTCTTCATTTGTGTATAAGAAACTTCAAAGCAGGGCTGCATGCATGGTGTACAACCTGGCAGTTGCACAGGGCCTCATGCTCAGAATGGCCCTGTACTTTGTTTAATACTTTATATTTGAATTAGTGTTTTATGGATGAAGTTCCATGGGATAATGGAACAGTGAGGGGGTGAGCAGAGGGTATCTGCACATCATGCATGTCCCCAGTCATCCCTTGCTGTCTCATCTGCATAAGTGTGTGTGATGGTGAATTCTGGTGGCCCCATGACTCCTGGGAGTTCAGTGAGATTCAATGTGAGAATGAGATTAAGTATTTATGTCCATGACCGAGTAAGTGAGGAAGCTGACAGTCTCAAGGCCATGCTCTCTGTTGGAACCAGAATTTGTTTTGAACTTTGCAAGAAGGCAATGGCACTAAGGAACACAGATGACCAAGGGCCCCTATGAAGTGGAGCAAAATATGCCACCCCAAAATATGGTATTTTGCCATATTGATTATTTTGAATTGAAAGTACTTAAGAAACAATATCCTTCCTATACTAGGAGGGTAGAAGCCATCCCTATCACCAAAGATAGTGAAATTAGGGCTGAGAAGGCTATATAAACAAACCTTTTTTACTTCACCAATTTACTACCCCAAGCTCAAAACCCTTTGTTTTGCCAATGCTTCACAAATTTATTGTTTCCTTGTCTAAAAGATATAAAAGCTTCCTGCTTTGGCCAATTCTTTGAGCCTCATATTTTATGGGGCTCCCATACATAAGAAATTAATTTTTTTCTCCCATTAATTTATCTTATGTCTTATCAACATCTGTCCAAAGTTCCTAATTCAAGCCAACCCACCTCAAAAGTCTCTCTGTTTTCTATTTAATTTGATTTCTAAATTAATTTAATTTTAATCTTCCATTTCAGGCTCTACTGCTTCAAGGACAAATACTCAGTTGGGAAAGAGAGAAAAGTCCGTGATAAAAGTAATTTAATTTAAAGTGTGAATAATAGAGATACATGACAATTTGAGGGATATTTACTTTTTAAAGAATCACTTGTTTAATAATTTGACCAGCCAATTGTAGGAAAGAGAATTTTCTTCTGTTCCTACATCTATCATATCTTTATGCCCTGACTTATTCATCTGTATAAGCCCAGTTATGCTGAAAATGATGACATCGAAAGAAAGAGAAAGGGCAATCTGTCGTTCTTTTTGTCCCTCCCGTCCTTACTCAGTAAGCCATTGGAGGGGGTGCTGGTAGAATGTGCACATATCAAGAAGTGAAATAAAAATGGCAAAGTTTTGTGTCATGTTTCCACTGTCGTAAGAATAATAAACATATCTATTACATATACATTGCATGATTTTGATAATTTAGCATACAAGTTAAATATTCTTATATTTACATTGTACAATATAAAGATGAATAATAAAATTAATGCTAATAAACTTTGTTTTTTCTTCACTTAGAACTAAAGAGTAAATTTTAAAAAATTGATAAGTTGAAAGAGAGATGGCAGATGAAAGAAAACAATTTTATATTTTAGTACACTTAACAAGTCTTGTGCTCTGTTTTTTGAACAAGTGGCCTGCAATTCCATTACTCCCTGGGCCCTACTAATTATGTAGTCATTAACACTCACCCTGTAGTAATGAACTGGCACAGACTCTAGCAAGTACTTTGAGCATTATTAACTTATAGTTTAAGTACCGTATATAGGAATTTGGAAATGGACTACTGACTTCTGAAAATCCTAATATAATTGCAAACTAAATTAATCTACTCTGTTTTCCTCATATGTTCTAATGTCTTCTTCTTCTTTTCAAAAGAACTCCTTGGACATTTCCAAAGTTCCTAATTCAAGCCGATCCACCTCAGAAGTCCCTCTGTTTTCAATTTAATTTTATTTGATTTCTAATTTAATTTAATTTTAATCTTCCATTTGAGACTCCATTTCCTTAAAGGACAAATAATCAGTTGGCGAAGAGAGAAAAGTCAGTGATACAAGTAATTTACTTTAAAGTGTGAATAATAGAGATACTTGACACTTTTAAGGGATATTTATATTTTAAAGAATCACTTACTTGTTGACTCTGATCTTAATGTGTAAGAAACAATAATGTTAATGGAGGAAACATTCTATCACTCTCTGCTGAGAAGGCTCTTCTCCCCCAATCCACTTGAACAAATGGGTTGTGGCCTATTTCTTAAAAATTGCACATGATTATTTTTTATAAAATAAGATAATATATGCTCAGATATAACCAAAATGTTTCTAAGTAATTGAAAAAGGCTTCACAATCATGAAATATATAGGCTTTTTTCCTGTCTCTTTAAAGCTCACCAGACCAACAGCAACAGCAACAACAACAACAAACCAGATGCACTTTAAAACGTATAGTGCTAGTTGGGAACTTAGCCCTTCTTTAATTGTCTTTGTTTATTTGACTTGTGTTCTTTCCATCCTGGCCTCGTATCTCAGTGTATCTGTGGCTGCTTTGCAGCTTCAGGAGTTTGGCTAAAGGAACCCTCTGTGCTGAAATTGTAAGGGTACTGCCCCCATACCAACCCATTTTTTACAGACAAGATTGTTTGGGGCTCCCTGGTGAACAGAAAGTGTGTAATGACTCACTGTGACATCACAGTTGTTGCACTATTACAAAAATATTGACAATCTATTTATAAATTTCAGAGGACTACTTAGCAGTATCTTTCTCTCCCTCCTTTTTAAAATTAGTTTCAAGTATACAGTACATTGGTTAGACATCTATATAGTTTGTAAAACAGTCCCCCCGCAATTGCTCCCTCCCTCCCCTGACCCTCCAGTTAGCCAACGTATTAATGCTAACTGCATTCCCTATGCCGTGCTCCCCATTCTCATGACCATCTATCAGCTACTAATTTCTACTTCTTTAACCCTTCACCCCCTTCTCCCAGCACCCCCAATCCCTTCCCCTCTGTCTATGACCAAATTGTTTACTATATTTGTGAGTCTGTTTTTGATTAGTTTGTTCTTTTTATTCCTTAGATTCCGCATATAAGTGAAATCATATAGTGTTTATCTTTCTCTCTCTGACTTAAATACCTTCTAGGTTTATCAAAGCAATATTTCCATTCCTTCCTTTTACTCTGTGTCTTTTAATCTGAAGTGAGTCACTTATAGGCAACATGTAGGGGTCTTGTTTTCCTTTCCATTCATCCACTCTTTTAGAGTACTTAATTCTTTTACATTTGAGGTACTCGTTGATAGGAATATAATTGTTACCATTCTTTATTTCTGGTTTTTGATACATGTTTTTCTTCTTAAAGAAGTCCTCCAACATTTCCTATAATACTGGCTTAGTGGTGATAAATTCCTTTAGCTTATTTTTGTCTGGGAGGCTCTTTATCTGTCCTTCAACTCTAAATGATAACTTTGCTGGATAAATTATTCTTGGTTGTAGATTTTGGTCTTCATACTGTTGAATATTTTTTGCCAAGCCCTTCTGTCCTGCAAAGTTTCTTTTGAGAATCAGCTGCCAGTCTTATGGGTTTTCCCTTATAAATAACTATCTTTTTTTCTCTCGCTGCTTTTATATTCTTTCTTTGTATTTAACCTTTGGCATTTTAATTATGTGTGTTGTTATGGGCCTCCTTGAATCTATAATTTTTGGAATTCTCTGAGCTTCCTGGCATTTTATGTTCATTTCCTTCACCAGATTAGGACATTTTTCAATCATTATTTCTTCAAATAGCTGTTTCAACATCTTGATTTTCTTCAGTAATGCCGATCAGATGGATATTTAGACCCTTAATAGTGTCCCATAAGCTCCTTAATTATTTTTATAGTCTTGGCATCTTATCTTTGCCATTCTGATTGTGTGTCCTTGGCTTTCCCATCCTCTAGATAGGGCATTTGATCCTTTTCTTTATTCACTTTATTCCTTTGCTTATTCCATTTAATATACTTCTCATCTCAGACAATGTGTTCTTCATTTCAGACTGGTTCCCTTTTACAATTTCCATTTCCATTTTATGTTTTTATCTCTTTGTTGAAATTCTCACTGAATTTAAACAAAAGTTCATTGAGCATCTTTATAACCATGTTGAACTCTTGCATCTGTTAGATTACTTGACTCCATATTCTGGATCTCTGTTCTGTTCTCTCATATGTGGTTTCTGTTTCTTTGCCTTCCCATTTTGGCTGACTTTCCATGTCTGTTTCTATGTATGAAGCAAGGCTCCTAAGTTTCCCAATTTTATTACTGTGGATTTGTGAAGTAGGTGTCCAGTGGCATAATCCGGAGAGGGGCTCAGCTACAGGCCAAATTTAGCTCAAGCCTCTGCCCCTCTGGAGCTATCTGTTAAGATTCAGCAAGCAATCCACAGAGGCTGTGCTTATAGTTGCCTCAAGAAGCCATTCCAGAAACCGAGGTCAGCTGCCTCTAATGTGAGTCTAGGCACTGCTCAGCAAGGAGCACCTGACTCGCTGAGGATGAACCTGGATGTGGCTTGGTTGGGGCTGCGAGTTGGGAGAGGTAGGGTTTCAGGGAATCCTCTGGGCGGAGAGACCTGTTATCCAGTCTAATGACCTCACTGCAATGCAGGCATTTTGTTCACACACTGGGAGGTGGGAGGGCTCAACAGGGAACAATGGATTCCACTAGCACTTCTGAGTCTTGCCTCAGCCCACACTTGACATGTCTCTCTGTAAGTCCCTGTTGCCCCTTGTGCAGCCAACTCGTTGCTGGTGCTCAGAGTGAGTAGATCTGTCACCGCTAAATCCACTTGCAGACACGGCCCTTTAAGAGGCTTCTGCAGCTGCAGCTACCACAGCCTCTGTCTCAGCCTCTCGAGATCAGGTTGCCCCACGTCCTCACCCCGTCCTACTTCTGCCATTGCAGGGTGCTTGCTTGGATTTCTCCCTAGTTGTATGGCTTGTTCAAGATCTCAGACGATTTTTCCTTGCTGCTGCTCCTTGTTTCCATCACAACTTTGATCTGGTCACCAGAGGGTGAATAGAGCTTCTATCATCTACGCCATTTGGGTTGCTCCCGCCGTATCTTTTAATCCATGTGGCATAAGACTAACAGATTTTTTACCCTGGGGTATGTTTCTAAGTTAAAAGGAAGGTTCATCACCCAAATTATTAAATTGGAGACACTGTGATATTTATTGTCAATGGCTTAAGTGCGATGTCTCAACATCTTGCATTGTTTAGCCTTTCCTAAAATCTCAGAGTTTAGTATGTTTCCAAGTAGTTTTCTAAAAAACAAACCAAAAAGCAAAAGATCACCACCCACTAGACTATCATAATCTATTTGTTCCTACTGAATTCCCCCCCCCTTTTTTTTTTTTAATTCCCTAGACTGATAGTCTTCCCACATATCTTTCAATTCCCCCACCCCCCGGATGTTCTTAATGAAACATAATAAGAACATCTCCATTATTGAGTGCTTACTATATGTCAGGCATTTTTCTCAGCATACTACATGGATTGTTGTTATTACCACCATTTTACAGATGAGAAGACTGAGACACAGAGATGTTAAGAAACTGACCCATTACCAATCATGGTGAGTGTAGGTACCACAACGCAGACATAGCCAGTCTGGTCTCAGCCAAGCACTCATCCACTATTTGCCTCTCAGTGTTTTCCTCAAGCCGTATACACAGATTCATTTTCATTAACTCATTTTCACCTACTATCTCATTCCTTTATATCAGCCTGTCCGTAAGGCTTTTAAAGCTTACCATGTCCCAGGAACTTTAAATAAATTACTTCACTTAGATATTATCATTATCCTATTTCATAGATGTCAAAATTGAGGGATAAAGAGATTAAACTATTTGGCCAAAGTCTCAAAATTTTAAAGTTAGAATTTAAATCTAGTTATTTTTATATTATCATATGTCTTACTCTTTATGTCAGATATAGCTTTCCTTGTTCTTAAAAATTAATTTCTATGCTAAAGTATAGAAAGGCCTTTTTTTAAAAAAATGTTGGTGATCAGTTTAATTGTTAGAGCTAAATATTTAGTAGTCTGAGACCATAGATTTAGTTCCAAGCCCAGCTATGCCAGTTGGCAACACTGGTTTCATGACCACTGTTCCAAATGCATACTGGTAATCACGAATCAGTGAATTATGAAATTTTAAACATGGGCTGGACTTTATCATTCATCAAATCTAATTTCTTCATTTCACAGATAAGAAAGGCACAGAGAGGTTATACACGAGATCACACAGCAAATTGGCAGCAGAGCAGGGACACTAATTTAGATTTCTTTATACTAAATCTGGGATCTTCATCCCATACAACAAAGGGAGACTATACTGGATATTTTTTTTCCACAATGTCTTAAAAAATGTGTCTTAAAAAATACATTCAACAAATACCGAGTGGCTAATGCATGCCAAACACTGTTCTAGGTGCTAGGGTTAGGGTAGTAAACAAACAAACAAATTTCTGCCCTCATGGAGCTTTATAACCTGCCATTGTAATGGTAAGATGTGCTGAATTTTTTAATGATAAAATGTTGTATGAATTTAGTCACTTTAAATTTAATCATTGGCAAAAAAGTGTTGAAGAAGCCCTGGCTTGAAATATGGATGATCCAAAGCTATACTGTCTCGCAAAGAGCTAATCATTAACCTACTATTCTGTATGTATAACGAAAGCCCAGCTATTATACATAAATAGGGTGGTGTGGATTTTGTAGTACTAATGGAAAGATAAAGGAGGTAATGCCCTTCTTCTCAGGATCTTAAGGATAAAATATGAGTCAAATAGATTAAAGGAGAGTGTTTTCTTCTCTAATTAAACTCCTTTAAGTAAACTCTGAAGCATTTTAAACTTACCTTTTACTATGCAACAATTAAAAATCATTCTCTATAGCTGAGAATTACAGTTATAATTAAGTGAATAATCTGAAATTCCAAAGCCCCAGTTAACTGACCTGAAATTGATCTATTTAAAGTCTTTAAAAATTATTCATACCTTATTTTGTGTCAACTTGTCCAGGAGCAGAGAAATAACAATAGTAAAATATAAATTTGCCTCTAAATCAATATATAATATCTTCCTCTTGCCAATAATTATTATAATAAAGTGACAAAATTGAGCTCTTGGTCACAAAGGCTGGCATTTGCTTTTGGTCTGAATAGACATAGTCACTCTAAAGATATTTCATAATGGGCAACAAAAAGCTGTGCAGTTTTAAAATACCAAGCCTATTCTTTAATTACAATACTTTTACAATGTCAATGCACACCATTATCTTCAATAACCATGGTTTTTAAAAAATATAGTTATGTTTTGAGCTGATCACAAACTATGCTTTAGTGGCTTCCAAGATAGTAAATACTTCAGTCTCACTCATCTGCCTAATTAGTAATATGGCTGATATCATGTCCCCTAAAAACTCTGCTGCTGAGGGACAATACTAAAACATCTTAAGTTCAGCAACAGAAACACATGAGAAGTCAAAATATAATTTATTTACAAATTCATAACCATCTTCATTCTCAAGCTTGCATAAATGCTGAATTGAAAATACATCTTCAATATAAATACACTCAATATTCAGAAGTATATTTTCCTCTATTATGGATTCCTTATTCACTACTTTTGAGGAATAAAATATGTAAGAATTCACATTTAAAAAATACCCTGAATGGTAACTGTTGGAGAAAAACCTAAAGGGTTAGCAATTGTAGTTGAACTGCCTGTAATTATTTATACCTACATTCCTCACTGTGCCTCTAGAAGATCCAGTGAGAAAAACATGTTTCAAGTAGCAAGGTTAGCTAATCATGTGAAAGCATGCTACAAACTGTGCAGTGCCCAAAAAGTAACTTAATTTCTTTTGTTCCCTCATGGTTCACATTGGGCTACAGAGTCCGTAGAAGTAAAT
The DNA here is from genome assembly GCA_003508835.1 of Eonycteris spelaea. Lineage (NCBI taxonomy): Eukaryota > Metazoa > Chordata > Mammalia > Chiroptera > Pteropodidae > Eonycteris > Eonycteris spelaea. The sequence continues at coordinate 1,158,764 of PUFA01000127.1, read as the reverse complement.
TGTGCACATACTGCCCATTGCCAATGCCACTGCATCAAAATGTCTGCTAAAACAGAGGGCAATAATGTTCATTTTTATGGTATTTAGATAAGACAGTCTATTCCAGATGCAAAAACAGTGAACCAAAAGATAGGGAGCCTCTTTTTACTTCCTTATATCCATCATAGATGGTTGAGTAGGGCCATCTCTAGAAAATGCTATGAGAACACTTATTTTGTCTTTGACACTTTTCTGTGTCCTTTTTCTATACATCTCTTTCCCATTTTTTTTTTCAAAATCCATTATTCATTAAACTCTAATACCTGATAACAAGTGGCCCAGGCCAGAGAGCCTCTTAGTCCCTGCTTAACTATGACACTCCTTCATAACTGAGAGATATCCAGAGGCATGGCCATCAAGAGTCATTCAGCTCCCTTAGGCAGTGCCAGCTGGGGCCAGTAAAAAAAACCTTAGCAACACCAGATAAACCCAGTGGCCCAAAACAACAATGGAAAGGCATTGAAAGATAAAATGCCATTGGAACCATGACCCCAAAAAGTAGGGGAGGACCTGCATATTAAACTTAAACAGTGACTGCTGCTGCTACAAAAGATTTGAATAGGACCCAAGGTCTCCTAACTGAACAAAGGAAATGTCTTGGATACAATAAAAAACCATCTGTCATACAAAAACCAAAATGAATCAAAGTGAAAAAGAAAGAAAAAGAAAAATCACAACTTACATGAGAAAGGAAATCAATTGATGCCAAAATTGAGATGAGTCAGATGGCTGAATTATCTGACAAGGATTTTAAACAGCTATCAAATAGCTATTTGAAAATTACATATTCTTCTAGAACATATGGAAATATAGAAACTTTCAGCAAATAAATATGGTATAAAAAATAACCAAATGGAAATAATAGAATTGAAAAATACAGTAACAGAAATAATAATAAAAGAAAACGACATGGTGGATGGGCTCACAAGAAGAATAGTGAGGACAGAGGACAGATCAATTAAATTCACTCAATCCGAGCAACAGAGACTAGATGGAATATTTTTCAAATGAACAGAGACTTCAAGGGCATTTAGGACAGTAACAAAATATTCTGCCTTCCTATCACTGGACTCCCAGAAGGAGAGGAGAAAGAGAGTGACCCTGAAAGAATATTCAAATAAATAACAATTGAACACTTCTCAAATTTAGTAAAATAAATTTATTTACAGATTCAAGGAGCTGAGAAAATTCCAAACAGGAAAAATCCAAACAATTCACACTAAGACACATTATAATTAAATTTCTAAATATAAAAGATAAAGAAAATATTTGAAGGCATACAGAGAAAAACAAATGTTTTTATAGGAGAAAATCAATTTGAATAATATCAAATCTGTTATTTGCAACCATGGAAGAGAGAAGAAAGTGGCAAAATATTTTTCAAATGATGAAAGAAAAAAATTGTTAACTGTAAATTTAATATTCAGCAAAATCATCCTTCAGAAATAGAAATAAGGACATTCTTATACAGAGGAAAATTAAAAGAATTTGTCTCTAGCGAACCTAACCTTAAAAGTTGGCTTCAGAAAGTTCTTTAAATGGAAAGAAGGTAATAAAATTAAAAATCTTGGAGCATAAGGAAAGATGAAACAAGGACAAGAGCAGAAATACAGGTATATATGCTTTTTTACTTATGAGATTCATAAATCATATTTGATGATTAAAAAAAGGCAATTGATACACAGGACAATAATATCTAACAGTGTGGGAGGCAAGAAACCTAAACAGAAGTGAAATTTCCATATATTGAGGTGGGAAAATGTTGGCACCAGTACACTGTGATGTGTCAGATGTAGATAATATAATAACTGGAGTAACCACTATGGAAACTATGAAATGAGATATACCCAAAGCCACTATAGAGAAAATATTTCAAATCATATATCTGATAAGAGATTAATATCCAGAACATAGAAAGAACTCCTATAATTCAACAATGACAAATAACTCAATTAAAAAATGGGCAAAGGACTTGAATAGACAGTTCTCCAAAAATATATACCAAAGCCCAATTAGCACATAAAAAGATGACCGACATCACTACTCATTAGGGAAATGCAAATCAAAACCACATTTTGATATTGCCTCACACTTATTAGAATGGCAATCATCAAAAAGACAAGAGGTAAGTGTTGGTGAGGATGTGGGGAAGAGAGAAACCTTGTGTGGTTGGTGGGAATGTAAATTAGTGCAACCACTATGGAAATATATATATATATATTTAATATATTTATATATTTAGTATATATTTAATTATATATTTAATGCTGTACATTAGATTCCCAGAACTTATTCATCTTTTAACTGGAAGTTTGTACTCTTTGACCAACATCTACCCATTTTTCCAAACCCCAGCCTCCGGTAATGACTAATCTACTCTGTATCTATGAGTTTGGCTTTTTTAGATTCTATTTATAAGTGATATCATATAGTATTTGTCTTTCTCTGATTTATTTCACTTTGCATAATGCCCTCAAGGTCCATCCATGTTGTTGCAAAAGGCAGAATTGCCTTCTTTTTCATGGATGAATAGTATCAATAGAATATGAGCAAGTTCTTGGGATATAATACAGCATGCTTATCATAGTTAATAATAAGGGATTATATACTTGCAAATTGCCAAGAGAGTAGATATTAAACGTTCTCACAACAAAAACAAATGGCAATTATGTGACATAATGGAAGTGTTAGCTAAGGCTATGGTGGTAATCATTTTGCAATATATTAATGTAACAAATCAATACATTGTACTCCTTAAATTTATAAAATGTTACATGTCAATAATATCTCAAAGCTAAAAATTAAATAAAATGGTGCAGCTGCTGTAGAAAATAGCATGATGGTTCCTCAAAAAACCTAAACATAGAATTACCATATAATACAGCAATTCCACTTTTGGTATATACCCAATGAAACAGAAAGGAGGGACTCTAAGGGATATTTGTACACTCATGTTCACAGCAGCTGTATTCACATAGCCAAAAGGTAGAAACAACCCAAGTGTTTATTGACAGATGAATAAATAAACAAAATGTGGTATATAAACAATGGAATTTTATTCATGCTTATTAAATTCTGATGCACGCTATAGCATGGATAAAACTAGAAGATGTTATGCTAAGTAAAATAAGCCAGACACAAAATGACAACTATTACATGATTCCACTAATATGAGGTTCCTAGTATAAGCAAATCACAGATAAAGCAAAATAGTGGTTATCAGGGGCCGGGAGAAAGGAATAAAAAGCCTACAGATTTGAAAAGGAGAAATAAAATTGTCTCTATTTGGAGATCACATGACTGTATATATAAAAGATCCCAAGGACTCAAAAAAAAAAAAATCTTGTACAACTAATATGTAATACTGGAAATTTTGCAGGATACATGACCAACACACAGAGATCAATTACATCTCTTTATAGTAAGAATGTGGAAACAAATTAAAAACACAATGCCATTTAAAACTGATGCAAAGAAAGTGAAATACTTAAGTAAACAATTTTAAAAAGCATGTAGAGAATTTATATGTTAAAAATGACAAAATACTGATGAAGACATAAAAGAAGATCAAAATAATGGAAAGATGTACTGTGTCCATGGATTGAACAACTCAACATAGTAAAGATGTCAATTCACCACAAATTGATCTATAGGCTTAATGCAATTTCTATGAAAATTTTGGAAAGGTTTTTTTTTTTTTATAGACATAGAGAAACTTTTTCTAAAATTTATATGGAAAGGAATAGATCCCAGAATAGTGAAAACAAAGATGTCAAAGAAGAATAAAATATGAGAAATCAAACTACTTATATTAAGGCTTAATATATAGATGTGCTAAAGACACTTGTATCAATTCTATGAAAGAGCGTGGAGAACCCCAAAATAGACCTCTACAAATATACTCAACAGGCTTTTTGGCAAAGGTGCAAATGCAGCTCAACGCAGAGGAAGGGATAACATTTCAACAGTGTTGGAGCAATTGGAAATCCACAGGCAAATACCATAAATTTTGACCTAAACTTTATACTTTAAACAAAATTTAACTCAGAAAGGATCATGAGCTCAAATGTAAAATGTAAAACTATAAAACTTTAAGAATAAAACAAAAATTGTTGGGATCCAGGACTAGTTTTTAGAGTTGACCCTATCAAAGACCATCCAAGGAAACAAATTGATAAATCAATCATCAAAATTAAAAACTGTTGCTCTGTGAACATTCATGTGTAAAGGATGAAAAGCTGCAGAGTAGTAGAAAATATGTAAATTATGCCTCTAACAAAGAACTAGTATCTAGAATAAAGAACTCCCAGATTCAACAGTAAAAAAGAAATCAAATTAGAAAATGTACAAAAGCCTTGAGTAGACATTTCACCAAGGAGAGTATGCACATGGCAAGTAAGTACATAAAGAGATGTTCAACATCATCAGCCATCAGAAAAATACAAATTAAAATCAAACTATTAATATGTACCTATGAAAATGGCTAAAATAAATGATAGTAATAAGACCAAATGCTGATGAAGATGCAGAGAAACTGGATCACTCATACATGTTTGGTGGGAAGGCAAAATGACAGCGGTTCTGGAAAACAGTTTGGAAGTTTCTTATACAACTAAATATAAAACTATAATATGACTCAGTAATTGCACATGTGTTCTAGAAAAATGAAAACTTATGTTCACACAAAAACTCATACATATGTTTACAGCAGCTTCATTCATAATAGCCAAAACCTGGAAAAAGACCAGATGTCCTTCAAGAGGTAAACAGTTAAACATATATGCAATGGAATACTACCCTGCAGTACAAAGGAGTAAACTATTAATACAAGCCAGAACTTAGATGAATCTCTATGGAATTATATGAATGGAAAAAGCCAGTCTTAAAAAGTTACATGCCATTTATAAATTATTCCATTTACATTAACATTTTTGAAGTAACAAAATTATCTCTTACTAGAGTTTAGAAATGGGGTGGAAGTGGGAGGATGGGAGGGAGTAGGTAAGTGAGAGGGAGGGTACCTGAGGGAGGCGAATGTGTCTATAAAGGTCTCACAAGGGATCCCTGTGGTGACAGAACTGTTTTTATCTTGACTGTGATGGTAGATACATGAATCTAACTAAATATATGTTATAAAATTGTATAGAATTAAGTACACAAACATACATACCCACAAATGAATACAGGTAAAACTGTTGGAATCTTAAAATATTGGTGGATTTTTTCAATGTCAATATCCTGGTTGTGATATACTACAGTTTTTCAAAATGTTCCATTGGTGAAAACTGGGCAAAGTGTACATGGTATCTATTATTTATTAATACTGCATGTGAATCTACAATTATCTCAATAACATTTTCAGTTAACAAACAGTAAGCTTAGTTTAAATTTAAGGTCCAACAGAAATCATAATATTCATAATATGATAACACAAAGCAATAGAACAAATTACATTTCCAACATAGTATATACTAAACTCATCATAAAATTACTCTAAGTTTGTGATTTGCATTTTAATTTCTTACTTGGATAATATTTTTATTGTGGTAAAACATACAACAAAATCAGCATTTCAACAATTCTTAAGTACAGAATTTATTGTCATTAAGCACATTCATAGTGTTGTATAACCATCACCACTATCCATTTCCAGAATGTTTTCATCATCCCAAACACAAATTCTGTACCTATTAAATTATAACTCCACATTTTTCCCTCTTTGCCACTTGGTAACCACTATTTTACTTCTATTTCTATGAATTTGCCTACTTTAGATACTTAATGTAAGTGGAAATACACAAAATTTGTCTTCTTGTGTCTGGCTTATTTCACTTAGCATAATGTCTTCTAGGTGTATCTATGTTATAGCATGTAACAGGACTTCATAAGGCTGAATAACCGTATGTTTTTTATTCATTGATCTATCAATGGACATTTGTGTTGTTTCCACCTCTTGACTACTGTAAGGCTGCTGTTAACATGGGTGTGCAAAGATCTGATTAAGTCTCTGCTTTCAATTCATTTGGGTATATATTAGAAGTGAAATTGCTAGATCAAATGGTAAGTCCATGTTTAACTTTTTGAGGAACCATTCTACTGCTTTCTATAGTGACTGCGCCTTTTAAATTCTCTCCAGCAATGCACAGAGTTCTAATTTCTCCATACTCACCAACGCTTGTATATATATTTAATAACAGCCAACTCAAGAGTGTGATGTGGTACCCCACTATGGTTTTCATTTGTATTTCCCTCATGTAGATTTTAAAAAACAAATTTAAGTGTGAAAAGAGCACAACCTGTTCCATCCTTTATGATCAGAAAAATAAATTACTGTGACTCTTATGGAATAAATATCCATATATTACTTATACTCAAGGAAGATAATCTCCTAAAATATATACAGCAAATTATAAGTATCTATTGTTGTTACAGTGGTTATTATTAACATGTTGTTTGTTGTAAATATAGTTAAAAAAAATCCTCAATGACCCAATCTCATCTCCCAAAGGAAGGTTTCATGTTTCCCTATAGAATTAACTAAAGCTCAGTTTGCTGAAATTCCATTTTAAAAGGTCATTAGTCAAAATGAATGCATCCTTAATGCTTTGCTTGTATGAATTATGCAATACTTGGATGGGCAGAACACTGAGTCTAGTTCTAGTCCTAGTTCTTCTACAGTTGTGTCATTGTAAACCAGTCATCTAATCCCTTACAATACTGTTGTCTTAGGTGAGATGAACTGGAGCTTAAGAGTCAGTCTGGGGCAAGCCTTCGCTCTATCACTAATAGTCAAACTCAACCTCTCAGGGTCCTTATCTGTAAGAAGTGAAAATAATCTACTCACTGCACCTGAAATTCACCTCTGTCAGAATCCAATATGATACTGCAGGAAGCAAAGGTGGAGACAGACTGTTAGGAACTATTACAGAGGTTTGGGCATCAGGGGATGATGACTTTAAGTGGGCTGCTGGCTGGGCATGCAGGAAGCTCTGGTAAGGTTTGATACATCTTTTCAAGGCAAAGCTGATAGGATTTGCTGTTTGGTTGAATACTGGGCATCAAAGAGAAAAACTCCAAGGTTGTGGGCCTTACAATTGAGAATAATGGAGATTCATTTACTTTGATGAAGAAGACTGAGGTTGAAAATGTTTTGGGTGTTAGGGAAGCTCAAGTGTTAGGTTTGGTCGTGTTAAATTTATAAAATGTCTACTAGACACACGAGCGTGGTGAATAAGAGGCTTGATTTATGTTTTATAAAAGTTCTTGGAGAAGGGTGAGTGTACATAGGGACTAGATGAAAGCTTCTGGTATAGTCTCAGCAAGAATGAGTCAGGGCACGAAATAATGTAGTAGCAGGAAAAATGAAGAAGGGATTTAATGAAGTTGAACATAACAGATGATTAATTGATGAGATCAAAAAGATAGTAAGGACTTATGGATGTCCCCAGGATATCTGGCATGAGACATTAGGTAACAGTTGAACAGAGTGTGGGAGAAGGAGCAAATCTCAGAGGGGGAAGATAATTAAGCTATATAGCAATCACTAATTGAAGTCATTAAGACACAAACTTAAAAGTATAGGTCCAACAATGGAAAAGCTCAATGGGAAAAAGATAATAAAGTGATGACAGTAAGAACAGAGTGTTGTATGTGCAAAAACTGAACTATGTATGCATGATGTGGGGGAACACATTGATGAGATAACTAGGTTTGAAATGCCTGTGGAATAAGACATTAATCAAATTGCTTGCTCTTGTTTTTTTTCTTTTTTTTTAAATTTGCAAGTATTATTCTGCAGTATAATACAGTTCTCTCACTTTAGGCTATCTAAAAGCATTTACAGGATTAAATAAGAATAACACTACTTACTGCCCTCCCAAATCTTGAAATAGAATGCTAGTGTTCATTCAGGTTTCCCATTTTTTGGTTTGCTTTTGGGGGTAGGTGGAAGGAGGACACGAGGACACAACTTGAGAACAACATAGGCGTGCTTCTGTTTTTATTCCTTCACTTAGCTCTGCTTCTAAATGTAACACAATTTTAAGACTTAAATATGCATATAACTATATATATGATACCATCATGGATTAGACATGGGAATTATTCATGTTTTGAGTCCTCTCCTCTTAGTTATAATTATCTATCTAGAATGAAAATTAAAAAAAACTTACTGTTTACTCAAGAATACAATACTATATTTATATTTACATATATATCTCATTAGTTTAAAAAGACTTATACAAATAATCTCTTGAAATTAACATTAAATTGTGTTCTCTGCAACCTTGTGCATATAGCCTTTTTAACCATTAAAGATATTTTTAGGAGAGGAATTATTGAGATAAAAAATCCACTCAGCAGTTGAGAATAAATGATTTTAGGAAATGATTCAAAGTCATTTTCTAAAATGAATTCTATTGCAGAAATGTCAAATTTTCTCATCAACCTAGCTTCCAGTGTTTTCTAATATTGAGCCAAAAAAATGCCAAAGAAAAGATCATGATAAAATATGGTCATTATATGCTTCTAAGTAATAAAAGCTTGAAACTCCAGTAATAAGACAACTAACTTATATCCCTTTTACAAACCCACTTGTGAGTGTATATTTGGAAAAATTAGAAAAAAAAATTGGGTCTTATCTTATTTAAATAGATCAGTGACTAAGCAACTAGAGTACAGAAGCTCCGAGATCTTATTTTTTAAAGGTTATTTCTTCTGGCACCTGAAATAAAGAAGATCAAGAAGGGGGAAAAATCACTGTGATAACGAGTTTTTTTTTTTTTTTCTTTCAAAGAGTTTTAAATTTGGTTTGGCAATTGTCTTAAATATTCAATTAAATTCACCATATTACAGAGGCAAGGACAGCTCATTAGAAAGTTGACTCGATGGAAGAGAACCTTAACCAAAGACACAACCTCTTAAAAGCAGATGAGAGTAGAGAACTGCATTTATGGAGAATAAATTCCAAATAGCAGTCATTGTATTAATTTTGACAGTTGTCAGTAAAATTGACAGGATGTGGTCACCTCCAATTTGAAATAATTTCTCTGTTCCTGAACTGCATAGATGTCAACAATTGTCTTTTTTATTTCTCTGAATCTCATGACTTAAGAGTCACATGTACACAGGCATGTTTCTAAATATATCACCATTTAGCCTTGCATGTATTTGAATAAGTGTATGTGTCCTACACATACTACTTGAATTCTTAATAAGTTCCTAAGGAGAGAAATAGTCAGATTCCTTTATATCTAATTTTAGTTCCTTTAAAGCTGATCGGCATTATTGAGGCCATGGAATTAGGATAAAATAGCATGATTCAACATAGAAAAATGTCAACTGCTGAACATAAGGGTGCTGAAATAACCAATCCTAGTCTGGCAAACACCCAAGGCATCCCCCATAGTAACAGAGCTGATGGCATAGCAACGGCAGCTGCTTCACCACAGAAAAATTAGAAGAAATATTCTTGGAAAAAATTGTAATCTATGTTAAAGTCAAAGATGACATTTTTTTTTCCAACAAAAAAACCTGTGAGTGCATGTGTTAAATAATACTATCCCTTAACATCTGTAAATTCTCCAGTGCCGGGTAAAAGCCCCTTTGATAACTCTCAAGGCCAAGTGATTCGAAGCTAAAACTTCTTAGGTTGTTCTCAGCCAAATTGTTATGCTCCTTGAAAAGTTAGAGAACAATTTTTTTCTTTATTTTAAGATAAAAGATTTTCCACATTTTTAAAAAGAACCATTTGAAAGAAAAATTTATTGACGTTACAAATTTACTTCATCAGCACTTGAAGAATATTAGGATATAACATGAAATATATTGATTAAAATATTTTAAAATTCCATTAAAATTAAAATCTGTAAGATTAGCTCTGCCAGCCTATTAGCTCTGCAGCCATCCATTATAGGTTCTAAATCTCACCGTTTGATACAACACGTATAGATAGTTTCTACATAAGTTAAAATTCCTAGACCATTTTCTTTTAACATTAAAATAGCCCTGACTACTTTTGTTATTGTTGTTCTAATTGATTTAGTGCTTATTGATTACCAGGTATTATGGTAAATGGTTTACCTTCATTACAGGAAATATTATTATTCTATGACAGAAAAAACTGAGGCATGGGGTAATTTATTCAAGGTCACAAAACATGTACAACTAGCATTTAGGCTCAGACCTACATGTAGGCTCAAGTTCTAAACTCTAAAAGTCTCATTCTACCTATGTGGCTTCAATTACTTGATAATTTTATTTTTAATAAAATCAAATTAATGAAGCTCTGTCCCACCTTCTTTTGTACATGAATCTTAGACTCAAAATCAGGCATTTTAAATTCTTTCCTCAGTAGCCTCACCAAACACATAACTATTTATTAATTTTATTTATTCCTCCTGAAAATTTTTTTATATCCACTCCAGTGCTACTTCCCTATACAAAAACCTTATTTTCTTCTTTAAGCAAGCACCTATTAAGTGCTTATATTTTCAAAACATAGCACTCAGAACCAAAAAAAGGTAAAAATGCAAAAAATTTTTTTGACCTTAACAGCTTTAAAATTTTATTGGTAACAGTGGTCAGATACTATGTTGTCACCTTTTACACACTTATCTTGTTAATCTTTATAGTAGTCCAGTAAATAATGTAATATTATATTTATTTTATATATGGGAAAACTGAGGCTCAAATAGCATAGTGCCACAAACCAAGATCATACACTACCTATAATAGAGTGATCCAGAATTTAACCTAGATCTCATCTGGAAACACAGTTCATACTCTCTAAACTGTTTTTTAAGTAACTGCCCAAATGGAAAGGGCAATGTGAATAATTTATATAAATATATAATATATAAATATATAAATAATATATATATAAATGTGAATAATATATATAATATATAAATACACACACACACACACACACACACACACACACACACACACACACACACACACACACACACACACATATATACACATTCCCGGTGTTCAGAGGTAAGAGAAATAATTCCGGATGGACTATTGTCAGAAAGTTTGCATGGAGGGAGTGTCATTAAAGGATGAATAGGATTTAGGTGGGTGGGGCCTGAAGAAGACATGCCTACCAGGGGAAAGCCTGCAGCCTATCCAAGAAGTAATGAGAGCTGTGTGGCTAGCACATGGCCTTCCATTGGACGCTATAACTGATAAACCTGGAAGAGAAAAGCAAGAATCTGGTGGCAGATATTGGTGTGATTTCGAACTCTGCCACACACACACAGCTAAGTGCCCTTGGAGAAGACACTTAATCTCTGGGATCTTCAGTTTCTATATCTGCAAATTGAGCATATTAATACTAACCTTACAAAGTTAAGTTCGGGGGTGATAGTCAATAATGTAGCTTGGACACATGGTAATTCTTATAAATAAGGCTTTCATTCTTAGCTAAGCTAAGTGAACTTCACTGAGCAGGCAATGGAATCTTTTGAACAATGGAGCAACACAGATATTTGCCATGTTCCCCCTCTCTGAATGTGTATATCAAAGATTAATTTTCCTTTAACACAACTAATATTTCCTATAACACAACTCTCTCTTGTTATAGTTCAAAATGCTTGTTTGGTTTCCCACTGCACACAGAATGGTGCTGAAATGCCTTCTTTTGAAATTTAAGGTTCTGCTCAAGCCTCATCTCCTAGCAAAGTAGACACCTGTTTGGGCATCAGCTATATGCTTCTATTCAGAGTCCCCTGCAAAACAGGGTGACCAATTCATCCTGATTTGCCTGGGAATTCTTACTTTTAGTACTTACAGTCTTGTGTCTGGGAAATCCTTACTTTTAGTACTTACAGTCTTGTGTCTGGGAAATCCTTCTGTCCTAAGGAAACTGGGAGAGTTGGCTACCCTTCCTCGGAAGCATTATATTTTTCCAAATTTCCATATATTTGACTTCTTCCCCTATGTTGCTCTATCAGGAAGTGCATGCCTTGCAAGTCTTATCCAATACAATAACATGAATTATCTGGTATAACTGAAATAGTCTGGTATAACTAGAGAAGACATCTACAGGAGAATTCTGATCAGGTTCAATAGATTGGTCAAATACTGAAGTTTTTTTTTTTTGTTTAACTATTTACTAGGAAATAAAATTCAAATACAAAAATAGTTGCAAGAATAAGAGAAGTACAGAGCATATTTACATACCATTTACCCAGATTCACCTGGATAAATATAGATAAATTCAGAAGCAGGAGAAATCACTTCTTATGAGAAAGAAATAATGGAGAAACTGGCCTGAAACAAAGGCTTGCTGGGAAGTTTAATGTTCTGAGTTCTGCTTTAGGAAGATAACAGTTACAAGAGTGTCTAATAAGGTCTGGAAAGAAGAAAAGTCTGGAGATACAGAATAGTCAGTCAGGTGCTCTGCAGTTCCAGCACCAAGAATCTCTGCTGATGGACAGGAGCTACCAATGGGTTTGAGCAAAAATGAAATAATATTCTCTTACTGCCCATGTTAGATAACAGTGCCTGACATTTCTTAACTAGTTGACCTGACTTAATAAGGTGATTTATGTCTAAGAGTTTTTATGTTTCTTTTGAAAAAATATAGATGAATTTATCACATTCATTTTCTCTCCCTGGTTATTCATAAATGGAGTGACAAAATTAAGGACCAAAGAAAGAATTAGACTACTGTTACTTCACATGATGCACTAGTGTTTTGGCAGAGCTACACTGGATGAGTTAAGGAGTAACTGGAAATATTCTTCACTCCTAAAACATTGTAATTCTGCTTTTAATTATCATTAAAATGCCACCAGAGATCTATTTAAACAGTTTTTGATAAGATGCAAACTAACAAACTGTATCCAACTGCTACAGGGAGAATTTTTTAATTTCACAGTTGGTTGAAAAATATACTATTGCACTATAAAGGAAAAAAGTCAGCAATGGCTACCTGTGTTATAAGAATATACACCAGTAAATGTGGTTGAAAATACTTTTATACATAAAAATCCTAAGGCTCCTCATCTGATCTTCTTATAGGACTTCAAAGATCCACTTCAAATTTTCTTTAGTACTACATCTGGAAAAAAAATCAACCTTTATTTTATTGCTTCCTTGTTAAAATCTCTTTGGATTTCTTCTCTCTTTTTTAAGTGTCTGGTATTTTGGCACTCTCGCCTTTCACATGAGCCTAATTTATGTGTTGTTCCAATAAACAAGAACATCTACATCTGACACTTTGGGTAGATAATGTTCTGTTTGCTTCAGGGAAAGAAATTAGGGGAGTTCTTACTGAGAAAGTAGTAGCAGTAGTGCTAATAAATACAGAGGTTGTTTTCCTCCGTTAGAAGAAACACCAATAGCAACATGTGCATCCCGATCTGCAGTGCTAAGTGCAGCCAATTAAAGAGAATATAATGAAGGAATTTGCAGAGCGTCATGCTTGGGTTTATTTTTCAAGGTAGTGCTGGGCCTGTTAGTATTGGCTGGGGAGATTGCGCTCATCTCTTCCTAAGTCAAGGGTGCATGAAGACTTGGTAGAGGCTTGGAGTTGGCTATGGAGAAAGTATACCTACCACAAAAACTGGCAAATACTTCCACATATCTTATTCTGGAAGCTGGTCAGTAAACATTACCAGCATACCACTGCCTATAAAAGATATTTGGATTATGATTCTGGATTTATAAATACTCAACTATGGAGAGGTTAAATTTAGTGAAATAAAAATGTGTCGAGCTTCCTTAGGTATTGTCTGTCAATAGCTGACAGCACTGAATTCATCTCAGAAAGGGCAGGAGGAAGAGAACAATGTGTAGAGAAGATTGTGGACAAAGAAGAAAGATCTTTTCAAATAAAGATGTTGGGCTTCTTAGAAATAGCAGTTATAAAGAAATCTCCTACTTCACAGGCGCAAACATCTGCTGGTTATAGAAACATGAGTGGCCAAGGTAGACTAAAAGAACAAACAAATAACCTCTTTAGAAACTTAAAAAAAGTACATTACATCAAATTCTTGGCATTCTGATTATTCAAGAAAGCTGAATATACAAGTCATGCTGAAAGCCATCAGTTCCTTTTGTGTATAACTTGGTACCTGCAAAGTGAATGATTCCCTAATTGAATTTTTTTTTAAATAGGCAAGATTAATTTTAGCATGAAATTTAGTGAGTATTAATTGATTTAATGTGAAGTCTAATTGAGGAAATAAATATTTACAAAGAAGAGGAATATATCAGGATATATCAGAGACATCTCAGGGATATAAAGGATTTCATACGTGGTATGACAAGGTTCAAAGAGAAGTTTGAAGAGAAGATTCCCTTGTATATTATTTCTACATTTATAATTATCGGTTTATTAAGTATAGGCAGTTCAGAGAAATAAAATTATTTCAAGGTTAAAGCCACTATTAACATAAATCTCTTGTACCTTTTGCACTATCATTTCACTTTCCTTAGCTTTTCACCTGTTTCTTTACCTATGCATTCTTTTCAATTATTGGCTACTTTAGGGTGGTCCATGACCTCTTTTTCAGAAAGGTAAGATTCACGGAGTTCACCTTTTTTCTAGAAACCAAGAAGAAGTTTCATGTAGTTTTTCTTGAAAGACAATAGAATAATCTTGATATGAGTTTCATGCAGAATCATTTCTTCAATAATACTGTGTTAGTCATACCTATAAATTAATTTTGCCTCTTCGTCTCTTACTAAAATCTGAAAACGTTGTTTTTCTTCACATCAGATATGGTCTAAGTAGTCTTTTCATTTATTTTTCCAGAAAGCTTTCACAGTAAAAAAAGACCAGAGGGTATTTTCTCATCTTGTTCCAGACAGTGACGGTACAGAATGTGCATTAATGCCCACACACAAAAGTTAATAATATTCTACGTGAAGCCTATTTTTACAATAATAGAATTCATTTACGCAAAGGAAATCTGTACTGTGGAAAGACCTTCAAATGTTTGCAATAATTATGGATAAACTTTAAGAGAAAAGTAACCTTTTCTTTTCTTACATTAGAGCTAAAATAATTAAATCAATTCAAAAGCTTAGTCACTTTTCAAAGACTTTTTAGTTGCTCCTATTGATCATGACTTAAATCTGGTTCTGCCCAGTTTATAGAACTATTAGGGACTAGAACCAGTACACTGGGGGAAGAACATTCACAGCCATACCATTTTCAAATGGCAAATAATTATTTATATTTATTAATATAGAGACAAAGATTATTTTGTTGGGAGAACAGATAACTAGGTCATTACTGTTTAATACTGCCTTCAAATATACTGTTTCAAAAGCCAGTAATTCTCCCATTAGGCTTTGGCAGACCATAATCTTACCTGACCCAGAGAAGACAAAGCTCTCAGTGTAAACCATAGGGTTGTTATTCTAAATCTATTCAACATATTGGGATTATATAGAACCATCACAGATACACTGATTTTGTTCAATGATGTATTTCTAAGTATCAATAAATATATATAGAGGGAGCAAATCATACCACCCAAGGCCCTACTACTTACATAAAAAGCCAACAGCCCTCTGCCTTTTCTTTTTTAATATAAAAGCATAAGTGCTTTTCTTCTAGTAGTAGAATCTGCCACATATGTTGCTACAAAGAACTATAATTCTAGGATCCCATCATGCTTTTAAGCAAGCTACCATGTATATATAGCTGTAATGGAGAAATTCTAAGTACCTTGCACAAGCCCTTTATATTTCAAGGCCTGAATATATGTGTTCAGTGTCCAACACTGTCACTCAGATATTCCCCTTCTTTCCGCCAACACCCAACTGGTTCATATGACATTCTATGAATATGTATGTCAGATCACTTAATACAGTTTATTTTCATCACCTCTGTACATTTCTGCCTTTCCACTAGATTGTGTACTTCCTAGCCATCCTTTATTTATCTTTTTATTCTCAGGGCCCTGTATAGCACCTGTTAGATACTATTATCTCAATATTTAGTGAATATACAAAGGCACGAGTGAATGTGCCTTCAAATGCTCCAATAGATGCACCTAACTAGTATTTCTATTTAAAGCTGTAATTTTCTCTTTAAAGTGTTTTATTTGATATTCTAGGTGGAGATTTGAGATGCTGAAGTATAAAGTACTAAAACATTTTTAGGTAAACTCCCTTTTCAATTCTTAGTATATTAGTACCATGTACATATAAAATAGACACACTATATATATAGTATTACATACAATTTTTAGTGTGTATGTTTACACATATGTATACACATAAAATTATATATCTTTATCTATGTTCCCATAAATGCTATGTTCATTATGATTGAATTCAGTTACATGAAAAGCAAAGTGCGATTATCATCTTCATTTTCTATATTATTGCTGTGAAATTTGGGTTATTTCTAATACAAAATTATCTTACTGAAATATTAATTAAAGAGACTAATCTACCTTGGGAAGCAATTAAGGTTATTTTTAGTTAAACAATTCTATTGTGTTCATTTTAGAATAAATTACATAACTAAAATTTACATCTAGAAGACATTGATATCTGATTACCTTTCCCTCATTGCTTTGATTGATAAAAAGCTAATTCTAGTAATTTTTTTTTTTCTTCTATTGAAGTATAATTGACAAAGAATATTAAGTTCTGGTGTACAATATAGTGATTCGATGTTTGTATAATCCTGGTAACTTTTCAAAAAATTTATAGTACATATTTTTGTGTTATTTCTGTATGCTTGCTGTTTTCATCTTAAAACTGTCAATACTTTTCCTTTGTTCCTATTTATTTGTTATTCACTTTAAAATGCAGCCATCAATTTGATCATTTATTGAAAACGTGTTAGGCAATATTTCTCAATTGGACTCATTCACATGTTACCTCAGATTCTCTTTGCAACAGCACAAAATATCATTTAAAATCATTGATAGATTAAGTTAAACAAAATAAATTCATTGGTAGATCTTTAAATAACTAAATTTCTTTTGAAGGAATAACATCTTTACAGATATTGGTTTTGAATGACATTTTTATTAGTGGTTTATTATTTCACATTTAGTCATATTCAAGTTCTCTGTATCATTGTAAAGACTCTCAATAAATACTAACTATTCCTTTTTTATTAGATTCCTTTCCAATTTGTGGGGGAAAAATATAAATATCTAGGAATCATACTACCAGAAATAAAAAATTGCAATATTTCTGAAAGACATCTTCAACAGTGAATGCTGTATAAGTAAGGCCTTCTTGTCATCAATGACTATGTATTTTGTGTATAAAAATTATTGAGAAAATTGTTTCTCATTAAATTTCTAGCAGTTTGTTTTTATTTCATTAAGACCTCCTCAGATGCTGCAACTTTTTTTGTTTTTGCTTTGATTACTAGAGAATCTTATTTTATAATAGTGTTAATTTAAAAGTACAAGGCTTAATAAAACTATATCACATTTAGGTTGAGAAATTTTATCTTCCATAACAGATCACCTAAAAAGCAAGCACTGAAACTACAAAACTAATAATGGAAGAAATTAAAGAAGAGCTAAATAAATAATGAGAAACTTAATATTACTAGCATGTCAAGTTTTCCCAACTTGATCTATAGATTCAATACAATCCCAATCAAAATCCTAAAAAAATATTTTATGGATACTGACAAACAAAGTTTATATGGAAACCACTCAGACAGCCAACACAATATTGAAAGAGAAGAACAAAAATAAAGGACTGACACTACCTGACTTCGACCTACTATGTAACTACGGTAATCAAAACCGTGCAGTATTCATGAAAGAATAGACCAATAGATCAACAGAACAGAATAGACAGCCCAGAAACAGATCCAAAAAAGGGTAGTCAACTGACCATTGATATGCAAAAAAAAAAATTAATCTAGACACAGACCTTATAGAATAACAGGAACTCTCATTCATTGCTAATGATACGATACAATAATTGCACTCTTAGGTATTTATCTGAATTAGTTGAAAAGTTATGTTCACACAAAAACCTGCACCTAAATATTTATAGCAGCTTTATTCATAATTGTAAAAATTGGAAGCAACCAAGATGTACTCCAACAGGATGTTCTGAATAAAAAAAAATTGTGGTATATCCATGTAGTGGAGTATTACTCAGCGATGTAAAAAAAGTGAGCTATCAAGCTGCAAAAAAATATGGAGAAAATTGAAACATATATTGCTAATTGAAAGAAGCTGGACTTAAAAAGGTATCATGATTCCAATTACATTACATTATGGAAAAGG
Organism: Eonycteris spelaea; assembly: GCA_003508835.1. NCBI lineage: Eukaryota > Metazoa > Chordata > Mammalia > Chiroptera > Pteropodidae > Eonycteris > Eonycteris spelaea. The sequence goes on along the minus strand of PUFA01000127.1, from coordinate 1,140,486 downwards.
CAAAACTATAGAGTAGAATGACTAGTGGTTGCCAGGAAAGAAGGAGCAATGCATAAATGGAGCACAGAGGACAGTTAGGGCAGTAAGAGTATTCTGTGTGATACTGTCATGGTGGATACATGACATTATACATTTGTCAAAACTCATAGTATGTCCAAGTCAAATAGTGAACCCTAATGTAAACTATAAACTTTAGTTAATGTTAATATATCAATATTAGCTCACCAATTGTGAAAAATGTACCACACTAATGCAAGACATTAAGAATAAGATAAACTGGTCTAAAGCCATGCCATCCTGAACATGCCCAAACTCATCTGATCTCAGAAGCTAAGCAGGGTCGGGCCTGCTTAGTACTGGAAGGGAGACCACCTAGGAATACCGGGTGCTGTAGGCATTAAAAAAAAAAAAAAAAAAGATAAACTGTATCCTGAAGGAAGAGGGATATAAGGAAACTTTCTGTACTACCTACAAAATTTTCCTCTAAACTTAAAAATACTCAAAAAATAAAGTCTATTTAAAAAGTAAATGTTGTTGCTTACTTCATATAAAATTTCAGTGAAATTTGTCTCCAGATTTGGAGCCAGAAGAAATAGCAGTCAATTTGCTATCACATAGGTTCTAAGGGCTGGAGTTTTCTTCACTCTAAAATATAAGCAGAGGATTTAATTTATTTTCCAGAAATATTCAATTATTCTTAGAGTAGAGAAAGTTGTTTGAGAAAAGTTGTTTTCATTTGAAGTATTTCAAAGTAATTAATCTTATGTGAAAGATTAAATAAGAAACTAATAGCTTAAAAGAATCTTATTAATTCTCAATTTAGAAAGATGAACAAGTAGCTAGAAAAAGTCTACTTCATAGATACCTTCTTACCAAAAGTTACAAAGTTTTTTTTTCACTTCATGGAGGCATATTTGAAATTGATATTTTCCCTCTAAACAACTGCTTTGTTACATTTATCACATCATAATATGTTTGCCATAATGACAGATATTATATTTTCCCTAGTTTTACATTTATTTCTATACATTTCATGACCACATCATGAATCTTGGGATTACTCTATGAGACGATAACCCAAGAATATTTCTAAATGTTCTTTCAGCTAACAATCCATATCGAATAAGTCTTTATATAAATTTCATTTAAATAAAGCCTGAATGCTAAATGGTGAAAACACAGATGTACTATTTATCAGAATTCTGCAAGTCTTATGTAGTACTTCTGTAAGTTTTAATTATGACTAAAATATATATATACTTGTTCCATCTTCAATATCCTTACCTATCTAAGCTACAACGATCTCTTTCAAGGGCAACTTTAATAGCCTTCTAACTTTTCTCTATGCTTTCATTCTCCTTCTTTCTGATCCATTCTCCACAGAGCAGCCATAGTGATTTCACTTAAGTGCAATCTGATCATGTCACATTTGTGCTGAATCTTTTCTTCCCACTTCTGTGGTTGACTGTCTCTCATTCTTCAGGACTCAGCTTAGATGGAACTTCTTTAGGAGGCACATTATGAGTTACAGAGTAGATTAGGATACCTCCTGTATTCTAATAAATGATGCTGTTTCCCCCAGAGGACTTGTCCAACTGCAATGATGCACTGATCTGTAGAATTACACATTGTTCATCTCTTCCATGGGTTCACAAAACCTGTAATTATCCCCCAAATCTAGCACAGGGCCCAGCTCATGTATTCTCAACAAATAATTTTTTATTTATTGGTGATATTTCTAAATTATCACCAAGAGAAAAAAAACAACACAGAGTTTTATTGTAAAGAGAGATGCCACAGGGGGAGGGATAATCAAATTTAGATAACAATAAACTAAATGGGGAAAGAAATTTCAATAGTACATTTAGTTTGGGACATTTTTTTCTTGACCATATATAAAAGCCTTTATTTATAAAATTTCCTATGTGTCAGGGAGGAGGATTCTATTTGTCAGAATCCATCTCCCATTATCCAGAGAAAAACATGAAGAAAAACCTGAGAACCTTGGTTTGAAATTCTGTTCTATTCTAAAGTGGCTAATTAGTCAATTGACTGAGTATAAGAAAGCAGAGTGGTCCTTAGATATAACAATCATGGACTGTACAAGGGTGACTTTCAAAGAAAAGAAACGTTAGAAGCCCGTTATGTGCTAACAGCTGCTCTTCCCCCTAAACAGCCAGTTATTAAAATTGGTTTTGGAATAAAATTAAGTAATTTAATCTTTAAAAAGCAAAAGCTATCATGAGGACATATTTATCCTGTAACCCAAACTAATTTGAACTTTGCTCTCTCCAATGCCTCCTTATTTAAGGCATCCTATCAGAAGGACACAACTGGAACAAACTGTGTAAAGGTAGAATATGTTCCTCTTTCCCACTTCGGTGATTGTATAACAACGTTATGTGTCCTTGAGAGGGTGTAACATTGAAGCCAAGAGGAGGCTGCCAAGTGAAGATCTGGAGAAAGTGAATTCCAGGCAAAGGAATGAGAATGTGTTCCCTAAGGTGGAAAAATGGAACCAATTGAGGCCAATGTGGCTGCTCCAGATTGAAAGATGTGTTGAAAGCCATGGGCAAATGCCAAAGCATGGGTTTTATAGGCTTGGGAGGAATTCAGGCTACGTTTTGGATAAAAATGTTGACAGACATGAATGAATTGTATGTGAGAAGAGAGGTAAAAATAGTAAACTATATCTCATTGAAGAAAGGCACTAAAAATCCAAATTTCAAGAAAAGACATCTCAATTAGCTTACCTTTGGAAGGTGATGTAAAACTATGTAGTATTGTAGGTTTACATATCTCCCCTTATGGAAGTTCACTTTACATTTATAATGTGTCATTTGTGTAGGCTGCTGCCTGCACTGATGAGCCAGCCACTGAGAACTGGAAAAGAGTGCTATCAAATATGTTGTTATACTCATGTAAAGTGTACTGAGGACTCAGCTGTCTTCCTGCTCTCTCTTATGACAATATGGCATCTCTGGAGCATGCTACAGAGAAAAGGCTGAGCTGTATACAGGCCTGGCCTGGATTTCAGTACTAGGACACAGCTAGCTCTGGCTAAAATTCATTTTTGATCTCATTTTTTATGTTTTCTTTATATTTTACAAATTATGTATAAATTATTGAAACTAGGTAAAGAATAAAATCTCAATTAAGTAAAGTTAATAATTCATCTTTGTACTTTATCTCATCCAAATGTAAAGGCTTATTAGCAAGGGTTTGCAGTCATACTAAAGTAGAGTCAACATTATGACTCTGTGAAATTGCCCCAAAACAATAGCTTGGGAAAAAAAAAGAGTCAAACCCTAGACTAACACCAATTTTGATCCTGGAATCTATGAAAAGATTACTTTAACAACAAACAAAATAAGACAACTTTGTGGTTTTGCTTTAAAAAGATATGATTATAACAGCAATAATATCTTGTAGGATTTTATAAATGGATGTTTGATATTTGGAGAAAAACATGACTTTTCTTAGTGTTTTATAACTATTCATTAAATAAATTAAATAATGAATAAACATCAGAAGGGAAATTAAGAGAAACAAAACTAAAAGCCAATGTTTTGTATATTACCTTCTACATTGGCTCCTTAACGTTTAATTTGAATATCTTTTCAAAGTCCACGTTAAGTTAGTAACATCTACAATGATAAAAAGAATTTTTAATGACTCGGATACAAAAACTCATACGTGAACCTGGAAATTTAACACATAACATAGACATAGAATCTATCAATTTTCAGCAGCTGCTATTTTAAAGATTTTTCTTGGTTTCTGTTTTTCAGATGGAAACTGAAGATGAAATTTTGAAATATCTCTTAATATTAGTAAAAAAATATAGTAATAATGAGATTAATATTATATTATTCAGTCATTAAACCATTAGCTTTCCCACACATGAAAAACCCTACCAAATTAGAGTAGTAAATTCAAAGCCAAAACAATTTTAAAATTAAAACACCAATAAAGGAAAACTTCCTATTAATATTTTACATATAAATGCATTTAAAACATGTCCTACTGTTTTAGTTAATGTTTTCTAAATTTATAATTATTTTTTAGCCAAATCTAGCAATGGAAAAACTCTATGGTTATTTTAAATTCTAATTGTCCCTATATTTAACAAAATTCAATTACATGTCAGTTTTGAAACTTTAGGATATCTTCTATTATTTAATAGAATTTATAGATGCATTTTACTTCAACTCACAAAGATCATTTGAAGAAAAAAAATAAAAAAAAAATGCCCTAAAAATGGAAAGTGCCATCATTAATGATTACTTTTTGAGAGAGAGAAGACTATAGTATAGAAATGTAAAAAGTTTTGTCACAGGTAGTCTATGTGCACTTGAAGATTCTTAAAGTAAGCAATTCTATCCAAGATTCATGAGACACTAAACATAAGAGACTGTAAAACTCCTTTTATTTCACAAAAAAACAATCCTGAGATAAAACAAGACATCCGAGGAAACAATATTCATCTTCACAAATTCCTAAATCTACAGACATGCATAAGAGAACACTTCAGAATGTGTTACGCTTGTTGTCCTCATTGTCTTTGCACTATCTGAAAAATGACAGACAAAATTTGTGTGCTACCCATTAAAACATTTTAAAATTATCATCCAAATATCAGATGGTATTGTTTTTTCATAAAAAACTGCTTTTTATAGGATGACCTATCCTCTGTAGCAGATGACTTGGTAAAAGGTGAGGGAGTTTTCAGACAGATGACAAACCTTAGGAGTAAGAAAACCAGAACACAAGAAACCCACACTCTGTTGTGTCTTTGTTGGTATTGTTGTTGGATTGAGTTGGCTTTCACGCCCTGCGTGCTGGCAGTGTGGAGGAGCATTTCACAAGTACTGTAAGGGCAGCACAGAGGGACAGAGTGAACCAAAAATCAATGTGGGACCAGTGCCCTTCATTCAATGCTTCCTTCACGATTCAAGCACTATGTACTGAATACTGCCCTGTCAAATGTCCAGTGAGGCAATGGGTCATCTTTGTGAAAAGGAACAGGCAGTGACTATTCTCATGAACATTACAGTAAAGGAGACAGATATCAAGGACTCCCACTGATGTGTAAATTGTTACAAACTAGAGAAGAGCCACAGCAAATGGTCTAAAAGAGAATAGAAGTGAATTCACCTCACTTCACTATGGATGCTATGCTTAAGGAAGAAAATGAAAGTTCTTTGCTCCCAACTTAAAAAACACAACAAAGCAATTAACTTCCAGTTATACATTAAATAAGTTATGGGATGTAATGCACAACATAGGCAATATAGTCAATAGTATTATAATAACTTTGGTGACAGATGGTAATTAGGGTTTTCGTGGGAATCACTTTGTAATGTATATAAATATTGAATCACTATGCTGTACACCTAAAACTCATAAATATTGTATGTTAACTATTTGTCAATATATTTTTTTAAAAACCCACAAAACTCTGCCATGTGAATCTTATTTGCGAAATATTCACCTACAACTGATTGATCAAAACACAAGATTTCCTACACGAGCAGTGGCTATATAGCACTGTCAACACAACGATGAATGTGACATAACTTCTACATGTTTATCGACTATCTAGACAGAAAGACATTACTGTGGACATGCTAAAATGTGTTGAATGTGATAGAGCAGCTACTAAAAGCCAAAGACAGCACAAAGGACAGGTGAAGGCTATCTCACTGATGAAGCTGCTAAGCTTAGCAAGTGCATGAAATCAATGATCATTTTATTTTTAAACTAAATTTATTTCTGGTTTTGTGCTATGTGCCTGCATTTATTTCGTTTTTCTCATCACTTCCATGTTTGTAATTGCACAGTATTGTATATTGTATTTCTGTGAGACACCGTGAAACCTTTCACAGAGAAGAGGCACAAATAAATAGATATTAAAGAGAAAGCAGGGATTAAAAAGAAAGAGAAAAGTGGCAGCCCTTCCAGAGGAAGCCCTCCCAAACTGGGAGAACTATCCAAAGAAGGCACAGACACAGCAAATACAAAAGCTACGAAAAGTTGGCCATGTTGGTAAATTGGATTATAGGTTCTTGGGAGAAGGTAGGCGTAAATTTTGTAGAAACAGGTAGATTTCAAAACACAGGGGGCCTAGAATGGTAGAATTCTGGGAGTTTAGATGTGAGTCTCTGGCAGTGCTAGAGCAATAATGATCAAGTCTGCATATGAGCAAGATAACTGGCAGAACATCATCAAACTGAAGGAATTTGCAATTAATTAACTGTGGGGGGTGGGGTGGGCGGAGACAGGCAGAAGTGGATTTAAAGAAGTTCCCAATGTTTCTAGCCCAGATCGCTGAGAAGATAGTGTTTACCTGAGATGCAACAGAGAGTAGAGATGAGTATGGGTGGGGAGAATGATGAGTTCCACTTTAGACATGCAGAGTTCAAGCTGCCGGCAGATTATCTAGGACTGGAATTCCTCAGACACAGTATGATGCAAAGATTTGGAAACCATTTACATTTAGGTGTCAGCTGAAACCCTTTGAATATTGGGGATTAAGTAGGAAGAACATATTGACTGAGAAGAGGAAGGTGCTGCACTTATTTCCCAGAGCGCTTGTAGTTACTGCAATATATGAGAAGCTGAAAAACCTTGCAGAGAAAGCCGCTGAAACCAATTCTTAGGTTCCTAAAAGAGGACCATGAGTTTTTTGAGAAATTCTCTGCACCTGGGGAAGAAACCAGGTAGAAACAGGTAGATTTCACAAGAGTAACTCAAATAAGGGTTTATTGACCCAAGGTTCTGCCTCCACAAATGTCATGACAATGTATATTTATTTTTCTTCTTTTAAGTACTGTAATGTGTCCACTAATAATTTGGAGATATCATTTAGAGAACATATTTGAATAGTCTCTATTTAAATCATGCACCAGACAGATGTCATCCCTTCTAATCCTTTAAAAATACATTAGGATTGTCTCTGATACTATTGCAAAAATTCTCTAACTTCAAAAATGAAGTCTACCAAATTTAATAGAATGAAAATTGCTAGATTCTCAAGTTACCATATTGTAGTAAAGGTTCCTATTTGGTAGCTTTTTAAAATTACATCTTGAACATGATCTAATTTGCCAGAGTTTAACATGAATAAGGTCAAGTTGTTTCTGGTATCTGAAAGGTCTTAAAAACTGCGAACTATAATACACCTTTCTCCCGAAACTCCTTCTAGGTGTATATCTAATGATTTGTTACCCACTGAAGTTTTTCAATTATATACATAAAACCAATACAAAGATATATTCAACATTAGCCGTTCTCACTTACTTGCATTAGAGTGGTATGCAAACACCATGGTTTATCATGGCTCAAACAAGTGTTTTAGTGGGAGGACAGAGAGGTAATTAAGTGGTGGAGGGTCTGCAAGAAGTATACTCTGCCTCAAGTGTGCATCATCCCAGAAGGAGGTGCAGCTGGAAGCACACTTGGGTGGTACTCTAGATGAGAGGCCCTTCTCCGCACCTATGCTGCAGGTCACTGACAATACTGATGGGGCATTTGTGAGTATGAAAGAAAATAGTGAAAAAGCAGTCTGAGCCTGTGTGCAAGCTGCTCAAGGAAGCAGCACAGAAGCACTGATAATCCTGCCCAGACCTTCTGCCCTTGGGGAGGTCCAGCCTTCTGCCCACCTTGGAGGAAAGTGTCCTTGTCTCTTCATGCTTGAATTCAGACATGTTTTCCTGATTAGGGTAAAGCAGGAGTGATTGTAAGCAAGTTAGCATCATTATTTTCATCAATTTAAACTGACATTTAAAAAATACTTTAATATCTGTAAAATAAAGGTGCTTTTTATAATCCATGGCATGTCATTGTTTAACTGTAAACATTTTTTTTTTCTGGCTCATACAGTGTATTTTACAACTGGTATCAGATTTGGTGAATTGAGATAATTAGAAATAATCCCAGTCATGCAAACAGGAATGTGTCATTTGTGCTAATACTATCCGGCATGTCTGAACTGGGGGAAAATGACCTCCCATTTAACTAGTGCCTTAAAATAATCACCACATATGCATGGAGAATCTCTAATTTCTGGGTTTAGTGATGGTTTGATTACATAAATAAATAACTCCTTTCTTCAAGAGTTCCTATATTCCAGTTTATGTTTAATTGTCAACGTTATAAAATCAGAGTCTAATCCCCCAAAACCAACTGCTAATATTATAGATGTGTTTTCTTCTAGTCTTTGTTCATTACTATATTTTACACAATTATTGTACGTATATATAATTTTGTAATTTGTGTCAATTTAGTTACAATTAGATTACATGTATTTTCTGAGTGGTATCCAGCTTTTGTTAACTCCCATCTTTAATGACTGCCTAATAGCTTATTAAATAAATGTACTGCATTTTACACGTGATTTTTCCCATTGTTTCCAAAATTTGTCAATATAAAGCTATAAGATTTATGTATTTTAAAATATTTCTTTAGACAGATTTAGTGTATCAATGGATATACATTTTATTGTGGCTTTTGTAGAACAAGTATATTAGTTATTTGTATGCTATGTGTAATAGTACGAATTCTATTTGCACTGCACTGTAGTTAGTGATAATAATTAACTTTATTTTTATTGTGAGAGTTTTTTAATAGATGAAAAATTGAACCTAACTTGCTTTCCTTGATTAATTATTAAAGCTGAATAACTTTCCACATGGTTCCTGTTTTGTGAATTGACTGTCCTTGCTTATATCCATTTATATGTTCAGTTACCTTAGTTTCTTTCGCTCAATGGTTATAATTTTCTGCATAATAAATATGTTAAGCATCATTCTTTATATGGAGATTTTTTATATGGAGATTTTTGATACTTAGAAGATGATGAACTGTTATATTGAATATATCTAGTTTTCTTGTATTTTTAAAAGCATAGTTTTATTTCAGACCATTCAGAAAATTGATGAATGTTAAAGTGGATGTTCTTCAAATGTTATTGTAAAAAAATAACTTTTTAATTCTTAAGGATTTTGCTGCATTATATGAAATGAGAGTTTACATTGATTTCACTCTATTTTTGTTAGCCAATTATTCTAATACGGTATGTTGAAAAAATTTTCTCTTTCTCATAGATTTATTATTCTAGTAATATACTAAATTTTGAGATATGTTTGGGTCTATTTCTAGGCCAAATAATCCATTTTTCTATTCTCAGGATAACAACACGTGACTTTAATTATTGTTGGACAAATGTCTTGCAATGCTCACTTGTGACCTCCTTACTCATTTGTTTTATTCCTTCCTCATTATTTAGAATAGGGATTTAGAAATATTTTGCTGTTTTGTAAAAAGATGTTTTAAAATTTTTATTAGGATTGCAATAAACCTGTCAAATTGTAGAAAACTGAAATATCTATAATATGTATCACTCTCATTTTAGAAATATGTCTTTTATGATTTTCAGTTTATTTACATAGGTCATATGTAATTTGTATTAAAGGGATTACTAGCTATTTTATTTAATTTTGCCCCTATTAATGAAATGTTTTCCTATTTATTTTCTGGAAAATATTTACAAAATTACAATTATTAAAAATTTTTTGCAATGCAGGTCAAGATGGTGAAGTAGGCAAATGCTTGCTTGCCTCTTCTTACAACCACATCAAAATTACAACTAAACTACAGAATAGCTATCACATTAAGTCTAGCTAAACAGAAGTCGTAAGACTGGGACACATGAAAGAAGCCACCTCAAGACTGGTGGAAAGGATGTAGACATGAAACAAGCTGGTTTCACACCTGCATGTGGCAGTTGAGAAATACCTTGGCTGTGGAGGTCCCGAGGGAAGAATGAGGTGTCCTAATCCTACACCAGCTCCACAGCCCAAGGTTCCAGTGCCAGGAAGAAAAGTCCCCACAACCTCTGGCTATGAATACCAGTGGAGATGTGGTTCAGTGAGCCGAGGGTGGGGAATCACAGACACTTCTCTTAAGGGGCCCGTGTGTAGTCTTACTCAGTGATGGACTCACTTCCTCTGAGCTCCAGTGCTGAGGCAGTGGTTTGAGGGATGCCAGAGACATACTGGGAGGAACCAAGTTGTCTGGCTTAGGGGCAAGGACTGGAGGGGTAGCTTTCTCCCAGGCAGAAGTGCTGGCAGAAGCCATTGTTCCTCTGTTGAGCCCTCCCCTACCTGGCTTGTGAACCCAGGCAGTCACCATATCTGAGTCTCCATCAATGTAGTTAATACTGGTTGCCTCATCCTGGTGATTCCTTGACCCTGTCCCTCCCACTGTGCAGCCCCACTCAAGTCACTTCTAGTGGCTTTTCTATACAAATGGCCTATCTTGGCTCACGCTGCACACTTTCCTAAAATCTCTCAAAGGTTCACAAAACCTAAACAGGCAGCATCTGGCCTCAGCATGCCACAAATATCTTGCTCAGCAGCCCCAAGCCCGGCACTATCATCAGGCAGCCTTGGTTTGCAGCATGGCCTCTTGAGGCACTTCCAAGCCCAGAGTGGGTAGTGACCATCTGCAGATTGCTCAGTAGCTCATGCCAGGTGGTGGCGCCAGGCAAGACACAGGCTGCAGCTGAACTTGGCCTGTAGCAAGGCCCCTCCCTAGAGGCCTGGGCCTGCATGACCGATGGCTGGCTTTGGTCTGAGTCAAAGCACCACCCTGAATCACATCTGAGGACAACACACCCAAAGGGCAGACAGGACAGGCACCAGAGCCCTGCTAAAGTGTATCCTGCTCCATAGGGTCAGCCCCTGCACAACAGCTTCTCTATAGTCACGGTGAGTTTTTACAACCAATCATACTGACGGTAAATCCCTCCCATTGACATGCAAACAGCAACTAAGACAACTATGACAAGAGGGCACACACAACCCACACAAGGGACATACCTGGATCACCCACCTCAGGCAACCAAGGAGACTGTGCCACTGGGTCCTACAGGACACCTACTACATAAGGCCACTTTACTAACACTGGGAGGTAGCCAAGATAAGAAGACAAAGGAACATGTTTCAAATGAAAGAACAGAACAAATCTCTAGAAAAAGAATTAAACAAAATAAAAACAAGCAATCTACCAGATGCAGAGTTCAAAACACTGGTTGTAAGGATGCTCAATGATTTCAGTGAGAACTTCAACAAGGAGATAGGAAACATAAAAATGGAGATTTAAAAAAAAAATAAAAAAAGAACAGGTCAGAAATGAAGAGTATAATAACTGAAATGAAGAATATATTAGGAGGAATCAACAGTGAATTAATAAAGCAGACATCGAATCAATGATTTGGAAGATAAAGTAACAGAAACACCCAATCAGAACAGCAAAAAGAAAAAAAAAATCCAAAAAACATGAGGATAGGGTAAGGGGCTTCTGGGACAACATCAAGTGTACCAGCATTCACATCGTAGGGGTGCTTGCAGGAGAAGAAAGAGAGCAAGGATTTGAAAACCTGTTTGAAGAAATAATGGTGGAATATTCCCCTAATCTGGTGAAGGAAATAAACATACAAGCCCAGGAAGCACTGAGAGTCTCAAAAAAAGATGAATCCAAAAAGGCCCAACCAAGATACATCAAAATTCAAATGCAAAAGGTTAAATACAAAGAGAGCTTAAAAGTAGCAAGAGAAAAACTTAGTTACCGATAAGGGAGCTCTCCTAAGACTTTCAACTGATTCCTCAGCAGAAAACTATAGGGCAGAGGGATTTGGCATTAATTATTCAAAGTGATGAAAAACAAGAACCTATGACCTCTATCCATTTAGCATTGAAGAAGAGATAAAGAGCTTCCCAGTCAAGGAAAAGCTAAGGAATTAATCACCATCAAACCAGTATAGGAAACGTCAAAGGGACTTCTTTAAAAAGGAAAAAAAAGAAGATAAAAAAATATGAATAATAAAATGGCAATAACTACACATTGATCAACAATTACTTTAAATGTAAATGGGTTAAATGCTCCAACCAAAAGACATAGGGTGGCTGAATGGATAAGAAAACAAAACCCTTACCTATGCTGTCTACAAGAGACTTACTTCAGATTAAAAGACACACACAAACTAAAAGTAACAGGATAAAAAAAGATATTTTAAGAAAATGGAAACAAACAAACAAAACTGGAATAGCAATACTTAAACCAGACAAAATAGCCTTTAAAAAAAGGCTATAACAAGAGACAAAGAAGGACCCAGTAATCCCATTTCTGTGTATTTATCTGAAAAAACCCAAAACACAACTTTAAGGGACATGTGCATCCATACATTTATTGCTGTGTTATTTACAATAGCCAAGATATGGAAGCAATCATTGTGTTCATCAGTGGATAAATGGGTAAAGAAAAAGTAATACGTATATACAATGGAATATTACTCAAACCATAAAAGTGAAACTTGCCATCTGTAACAACATGGGTAGATCGAGAGGGTATTGTGCTGAGTTGAGTAAGTCAGGTAGAGAGAAAAATGTCATACAGTTTCACCTATATATGGAATCTAGAGAACAGAATAAATGAACATATAAAACAGAAACAAGCTCACCGATACAGAGATCATTTTGATGGTTGCTGGATTGAGGAGATAGGTGAAATGGGGAGAGTATTACAAGATGCAAATTGATGGTTACAAAATAGTCATGGGGACGTAGAGTATAGCATTTAGAATATAGTCAGTAGTATTGTATGGTGTCAGATGGGGACTGGATTTATCAGGGTGCTCACTTCATAAATTATATAAATGTCTTAGCACTGTGTTGTACACCTGAAACTAATATAATATTGTATATGAACTGTAATTGCAAAATAAAAAATGTTAAACTGCCTAAAAAACCCATTTTGCAATAAAAGAGAATTTGTCTAAATATAATTGCATTTGATGGGAAAGATGACATAAACTTATAGACTTAATATCTTTTTCTGGCAACAGTCTACGATGTCATAGTACAACATATAAGCCATATGGTAATGTGCTGGAAAGCAGCTCTCACAATCACTTATAATTCTTGAATTGTATTATTTATTTCACAGAAAATAGTTTTCCATAACTATCATATTTCCCTTGGTTACAAATTTAAGTAAATTCGTGATAGATTACTGGTGGATTAGGGTGTGAATAAAAGTCAGGTGGCAAAAAAAAAAAATTAAAGATTGCTTTTAAAATGTCTTCTTTGCCTAAGAAGTCCACATCCTTTATCGAGTTAATTACCCCCACGATGACCTCATCCCCTTTATTTCTTGGAGGAACTCATTATCTCAAATAGAAAATGCCTGAAAGCATAAAATTCTCCAGGTATTTGTCTCTATTTTCCATGAGGAAATATTAGACTGAGATGGTTGTACAAGGTAATAATTTAATTTAAGTATAAGAAGCAATTCTGAAAGGAATGACTCATCTAACTATGCCAAGAAGTTTGCTGGATTACAAAATTAATATTGACCAATTTTGATTGCTCATCTATGTATTTCAGTACTTTATTGACAGGAAAAAAAATCATTGTATGCCATTTGTTTATAAAGTAATGGAGATGACAATATTATCATTGTTTCTAGCTATCTTTTATCTCTACCAATATAATTAGTAGCATTAAGATGATTATATATGACTTTAACAATGCTTATATTTAAAACATAGTATTTGACATGGTACTGAGCAGATATGTTCTGTTTCTACTTCACAAAAATATCTAGAAATGGCCACTGAAGTTAGTCATCCATAGGATATTAGTAATAATTATTATTAGTAATAATGATTATTAAACTATAAATGACACTTTAAATGTATAAAACACATTTATATGTAGTATCTCATGTGTAGTCAATTAAAATCTGGTTGTAGAGGTGAAAATAAAGAGGACAAGGACTATGTCTTTCTATCTTATATGTTCTTATATTCACTACACCTAACATAGACCCTGGCACCAATTTGTACCCAATAAAATTATGTATGATGAATTAACTTTTATAAATTATAAATTTTAAATACATGCATGTTAGCAATGTAGCATTTTGCTTCACACTGTATTTTTATAGTCTTGTTCCAAAAAAAGGATTAAATTAGAAACAATATAACCATCATACCTATATTTAAATGAGGCATGCAACTTTTTAAAATGTTATTTAAAAAACATTTCACAGAAAGTAGCTTTCCACAATGAAAATACTTCATCGGTTACAAGTACATATCTAATGTATGATGGCTATATCAGTTTAAATTACTCAAGTTGAAGACTTATCAAAAAGAAGAGTACTTTGAAATATTAACCAGGAGAGATATGCTTATCAAATGTTCAGAGTTAAAATGGATGTCTCTGACTTACACACATCTAACTGATACTGTCCTTTAAATGAAAATGGTGTTTCCTTTGTGACCTTCTTGTCCTCTGGTAAAAGCTTTTGTTTCCTTATTTTGGCCTTTTTGTATGGCTCCAGTTCTTTCTTCATGGCTGCTCTCAGGTTGCCCTATAGTGATTCGCCACTGACATAACCCTGACCTCACCCCTTGGGCACCACAGCAGCAAAAGAGCCTCAGGCTTCCTGCCCTCTGCTGCTGGTGGCTGTGGGTGCACCACTATCCTAGTAGCTGACCCCACCCTCAGCGCCAGTCCAATGACTCTTACCCTTCCCTCTCTTCCTTTGATGGAGATAGCAGGTTTTTTTGTCCCCTAACCCTTGTAGCTGGTATTTTGGCTTCCATTTGAGTATATGGCTCAATAGTTGGCTTCTTCTCACAGCTCTTATTCTTCTCCCTCCCTCCCTCCCTCCTTCCTTTCCTCTCTCCTCTTCCTCCCATTGGTCCTGGTGAAGGAGGCAAGGATCCTGATTATTTTGGGTCTAAAGATTTTGTATATCAAAGTTTCACTCCTCTTTGTCTCATTCCTCCTAAATTTTGATAACATGTACTGGCATAATGGAAATAGACCAACCCTACCTGTAGCTAAGACTCCAACATTAAATTAGTCAAGCTGGGGGAACACAGCTTTGCATTGGCTCAAAAAAGTGTTTTATTGTGTGTAAAAGAAAAACAAACCTTGACTCCATGTGCTATTTTCTATTACTTCATGCAAATTTATGGTATTTTGAGTACACTGTGTCTCAACTTTGCTATTATGAGTTGGCTTGGAAATCTAATTTTTCATTTTTTTTCCCTATGGAAATTATGTTCTGTGTTCCAAACATGCAATTTACAAGTCAACTTCCAGGCACAGCCTGCAACTAAGGTAGAGACAGGAAATCATAATGCAGAGATTTGAGGTCTTATATTGTCTTTGTTCTATCAAGAATAGAGCAATTCTGCTGTTTAAATTTAATTATGTGAAATTTTCTCTATGTAGGTGAACTTTCACTGATATTATGAAAGATATTTTACAGGTAAAGATCATCAGGGTTAGGTTAAGTCTAAGTAGTTGGACTGAAATGGATAACTGATATTATCATTTAAAAATGTCGCATGTTCATTTCTTCAAAAAATGGTTATGACTTCTGGTCATAAAAATCTTGAGGGATTTTTGAGGCATGGTTCACAATTTGAGGCATCCATTCTGCCTTACAGATACCAATGCTTCTTTAAAAATTGAGAAAAAATAAGAAAGTTTAAAAGATAGAGCAGGGATTCAAACCAAGATAAATATATTCCTGGGCAGGAGCAGTAACAAAAATCTGGAATTTGGGTCCAAAATATAGGCAATGGTAAATGGCAGTTTGCCTTTGGAGTTACAAGAACAAAAGTGTTCTGCATGGAACTGGGGTTGGACCCGCAGTCAGGTTCTGTATTTGCTGGCCTTTCTCGCGGCTGAAGAAGGTGCTCCCAAGTGCTCCCAGAAGCCATGAACTACATGGAGCCATACAAATAGGGAGCCATGCTTCAGATGGACTTGGCAACTATCTCCAGTAGGTAACTCCTTTGAAGCCTTTAGGATTCAGGTTAAATGTTTTCTCCTCCATTGTCCTTTAGGATTCAGGTTAAATGTTTTCTCCTCCATTGTTCGCATCCTTGCCTCCTTTCTTTCTATAATTTCATAGATTTCCTTCTACGTGAGTCCTTCCTCTGCTTCAGGGGTAATGTACCACCTGCACTTTGATCCCACTCACTCTGGCCTTTTATGAAACCTCATTCAGGAACATTGTTCTTCTATATCTTCAACTTCTTGGTTTTTACTGTCTCTTTTTCATGAACTTTTAAGCATACTTAATTGACCTCATTCTAAAGAATTTTATCTTACTTCTCTCTGTGTCTCACTCTATCGTTAATCAGTTTTGCACTGTATGTCTTCTGGGAATCTTTTTGTAAACCAGCAATATATAGGCATGCATTCCTGAGAAATTAGCAGGAAAGTGATGGAGATGAATGACCATGACAATAACCTTGGAGTTGGAGTGTTTTTCTGTTTTCTTTCCAAAGTAGGAGGCTTACTCAATAGCTTAGAAGAAAGAGGATGATGGGTTAGAGAATTTTGGAGGAGGAGTGAGAACATGGCATAAACAAGTAAGAATTAGAATACTGAAGACTTTAACTGTTGTGCAAAAAAGACTTATCTGATAGTAGGTAAGTGCTGATGTGGACTCTCTCCAAGTTACTGGATATTAGAGGCTGGAAGCTCCAGTTTCTTCTGACCTGAGGAGTACCTCTGGTATGTGAATATCACTAGTCCTCAGACCTTGGAATTAGGGTGACATTCGGGAACAGCTCCCACTTCCTAATATCTTCAGCTGGTTTACATTCTTTGCAATCCTTATTTGCAGATTTAGTGGGGGGAAAAAAGCCTTAAACCTAGTCTAAGCCATCATTTTTGCTAGTTTAAACCTTGATGCTCCTTTCTTGTTTAACCTACTTTAAACACCCCACGAGTCATGTGAAAGTTTAGAATGCTTGTTTTAGTAATTGTGAAAGTATGTTCATTATAAAGGAAAAATGACAAGAAATTATTTTGACACCTGTTGATCCAAACCTCCTAAGTCCCAGGCTCCTACAACACAACAGCTCAAAAAAAAAAAAAAACAAACAAAAACAAACAAACAAAAAAACAACAAACAAACTAATCTCTGCTCCCTAGGCCACTATAATTCCTGTAGTGTTATTCAGTTAAGACATCACCATTCTCCCAGTTATCTATGATAGAAATTTAGCATAGTCCTGTTGGTTTCACCCCTTCGAGTCTTCTGAAATCGGCAGCTTCGTTCACTTCCCCACAGCTACAGTTTTATTTCAGTCACTACACAGT
Source organism: Eonycteris spelaea (assembly GCA_003508835.1). Classification (NCBI taxonomy): domain Eukaryota; kingdom Metazoa; phylum Chordata; class Mammalia; order Chiroptera; family Pteropodidae; genus Eonycteris; species Eonycteris spelaea. The sequence goes on along the minus strand of PUFA01000127.1, from coordinate 1,123,288 downwards.
TTTCTTCTTTTGCCCTCTGCCTCCAGTCCCACTGCCTCTAAGCTAATCCTTCACATTATATCATTTACCTTTTTAAAGCAAGCACGGTTTTAATTGGATCAATTTATTACTTTATAATTAGCAATTTTATTTAAGGCAGCACTGTCCAACAGTACTTTTAATGATAAAGAAATAGTCTCTATCTGTGCTGTCCAGTATGGTAGCTGTTAGCCACAGGTGGCTATTGAGCACTAGAAATGTGGCTAGTGTAACTGAGGAACTGAATTTTTGGTTTCACTTATTTTTATTTTATTTTATTTTTTTTTTATTTTATTTTTAATTTTTAATTTAAATTTAAACAGCCACATGTGGCTAGTGGCTATTATATTGGACAGTGGTAGTCTAAAAGATAAAATCCCAAATCTTTGGCATTGTATATAAGATCCTTCAGAGACCAACCACAGCTTTCCCCTCTCCTTTCTTCTCGCTCATTTCCCAGGTATCTATACTGTAGATCACACAGCTAGCTACTTAGAACTCCTACTTAGCTACTTAGAACTCCTCAGAACTCCCAAAGGACCTCATGTTCTGACTTGTTGTATATGTATGTTGGTATGTGTGTGTTTTTCTCTGGTACATTGTTTCTCTTTTTAACCTCCGGTGAACACAGATAAATCTCATAAGGCTATGCTCAAAAGTGACTTCTGAAAAGTCTCCTTTTACTTCCTCAGGTATATGTCAACTTCCTTTTCAGGACTCCCATAACATAACAACTTGCATATTCTATAACAAAGCATTTAACATATTGACTGGCAATTAGTTTTCTTATCTATTGTCCTAAATCTTCTTTTTCTCCTTAAGCAGTATATGATGAATAACTAATATGTTGGGGTGGGGGAGAGTCAAGCTAAATTTTAAATGAATCATGAAAGAGAACAATGAAAAAGCGGTAAGAGGATCACCACAGTTACCACACTGCATACTTTAATGCATCTAAGTCTTTTGAGGAAACTTAAGGCAAGGAGTCTGACCTCAGAACAGCTAACATTTTCCTTTACAATTCTAAACTGTATTCTTTTAGTTCTTAGTTTGTCTGTGTTTCAAATGTGATTCTGCTTGATGTTCAAATCTCTAAAAGCTATTTATGGGATAGACTTTCCACTGAGCACCCCATATATATTTCAAAAATAAAGCAAGAGTAAAATACTTTGTCTGGATTTTTCGTTGTAAATTGAGGGGGGTGGAAGAAGGATATTTTTACAGTGATGTACTACAGTAAAAAAGGAATTCTGTCAGTTAAAATAGCTAGATACAGCAAGCTTTGTAAATATTTTATAATCGTCGTAAAAAATCAAAGAGAATTAATGATATTTTTAGAATTCCCCAGGAAAATGACTTCCTGCTCATTTTATTATCTTGGCTACATTTCCACCTTTTGAGCTCAGTGAAGGGTAAAGAGAATAACATCCTTTTGTCCTGATTTTATGCAAAACAAAGCAATCTGCTGTTTTTGAGGATGCTTCTTTAAAAAATGGTTTTGAAGAGTCTGATCCTTAGTACCTATCAAACTATTCTAGTTTTATTGATACTATCATGTACAGACAGTTGAAAAAATTGTAACTATTAGGTAGAGTTGAATATTACAGAAAATGAATACATAATTACTGGGTTTCTGTTACTTCCTATTTTTACAGTTTTATAGTCAACCAGACTTAACATTATGGACCATAAGTTATTTGATAGTCAAATCTAAAAACGGTGATAACCTAAGCTTCTAGTTTTTGTGGCAATAGTATCAAGAAAGAATTTTAAGAAAGAGCTTAAACCAGCTACCTCCTCTTTTTATGCCTTTCTGACTTCTTTGGGTTGAGTGGAGAAACTCTCCTTCATGCTCCAAAGCACCCTGTGTAGACATACATTTATCACTGAATTTACTGGGTTACATTGTAATTAGATGTGTGAATTTCTGCATCCCTATTAGACTGAACTTCTTAAAGCTAGGTACCATGTACTATTAGTTGTCATCATATCTCCCAGAACCCAGAACATTGTCTTAAAATGAGGTAGCTACTCAGTAAATGGATTTAGGTGAGAGAAGAGGAAGAGAGGAAGAAGGAAGTTATTTTATGAGCAAAATGAACGATAAGCATATTCTCATCAAATTTTGTGAAACCTAAAAGACTAAAAGCTCTTAAGGTTTAGTTGACCTAAAAGCTTTAAAGTGTGTCAAAGTAGAAGCCCAAATAAACTCATGGCAAAACAAACTTACATTTTCAAAATTTAAATGATAACTGCTTCTGTATTAAAGATCTGAAAAATGGAGCTACATTCTACCTATTCCTAAAGTAACAACAAATTTGGGCCCCTTTGAAAAAATATTTAATGACTATATCAAGGACACATTCTTACAACTGGGCAGTATTTTATATTATATTTATGCTTTAAAATATTATCTTTTTGTAAGAGTTTCATATTTTAATGGAGTGATATAAAGACCAGTTCAGAGAAAAAATCTGCCCATGTTCATTTGTACCTCCTAGGATGTAACATGATTAAAATTAGTGTTTCTACCCAATTATATTTTTAGCATACAATGTTTATTTTGGAATAATAGTTGTCATATGAAGTCAGTGAACAAATGTGGCTTTTCCCTGTTTGTGTCACTATGTCCTTGCTTTGTTTTATTAATATATGAATACCACATTCCACAGCCTTCTATTAGAAAGTCATAATATCATTCAATTATATTCTCATCTGTTCAGAATCTGACCCAGCATGGCAGACATATCCACGTTATCTTGATCCACCTCTGACAATGATGGTTATGTATACTAGAAAATTGTGGTCTGGTTTGGTGAATTTATATTTTGGGTTTTGGAACAAAATCACCATTAATCGTTTAATTGTTAATTTTAGAGATTACTGTGATGTTGCATTTTGAATTTTCATTATTATTATTATGTACAAAATTTGTACTTTTTTCTTTTAATATTTTAGAAATATTTTATATATTTTTTTTCTTGCAATAAGGTGTGGGTCTTATCAGTGTAGGTTTTAATTGATTTTATTTTTACTAGGTATGGTCTATCTTTCTAATCAAATTGTACTCAAAGAATAATGGAAAAATTGAGCAGAGCACATTCTTATTGCAAAATCATAATGATAATAATGAAGGGACCATGGTCATCTGTCTAGGATCTTTATGATTTATACATTTTCTACCTCACTAGTACTTTAAGTAAATCCTTTATCAGATAAATAGAAATGCAGTTAATAAAGTGGTAACAGTATTGTGACCAATCACTTGCCTTACATGTGGAAGCTTAAGCAAAAGAATTGACCTAGTTTCAACATATACAAAAATCAGTCAGTTATAACTTACCCATGAACTACAGGAGACATTTGTCTTAAATAAAAAATACAGTAATGGTCCTAAGTATCACCATAATTATTTAATATTGCTTTGAAAGTTCTGGCCAATGTACTGTCAGGTGTTGCTTCATATATTTTCAAGCCTGAAGTATGATGAGTTTGTTGTTTCCAGCTGCATATATCCTCTCAGCATGATATCATCAGCATAGTGTGGCACCATGAAGTCCATAATGGCTGTTGCTCATGGATCAGGGAACCAACATGAAGATTGTTCTAGTTATTGAGTACACATGGCCCATATATCCAGAATCGGGGAAAGTGACTACAGATTGGATTTTCAGACCCTGTCAGTCCCTGTAAGATAAAAGTTCTGGAGACTAGGGAGTCCAAGATCAAGAAACAAGCATGGTTTCTGATAAAGGCTGTCTTTCTGGTTCGGAGATGGAGCCTTCTCATTGTCGTCCTTACACGGTAGAAGAGCAAGACATAGTCTCTGCCCTCTTGGAAGATAAAACATAGCAGAATAGACAGGAGAATGAAAAATTGCCATATATTTTGAGATATGCTATATAATAGGATAAATTAATGTTGCTATGGTATCATTTAGAGGACCAAGGAAAGTTCTGTAAGAAGTGACTTCTAAGTAGATACCTAAGGCACAAGGAGCCTAGAGACAGTCAAGCAAAAGAGGGCAAACAGTAGGGAGGAATCTTTCAGACAGTACTTGTATATTTGGGTTACTGAGAGGGGTTTATTCCTGAGAAAGAGAGTGATATGAGGAGGATCAGGAAAGCCTTGAGGGCAATTCTCACCAACCCAGCAACAACTGTCTCCATCTGGTAGCCAACATAGCCCTAATCCCATTCACATATTTGCCCCTCACTCTTGTGGCTCAGGAGGTGACTCCAGCCCCAGACCAGCAGGCACATCCTGATTAAGCCATGCCAATCATGCCAACTCTTTCAATTTTCTTATTCTTAGATGATGAACATAAAGAGTAAGTTGCTAGGGTTTTCCAGAAACATTTTACCTTGTTAAGAAATCACAAGAGGAACAGAAGTCTCTCTTCTATCTGGACATTATCAAGATGGAATTTGACACTGGGAGCTATTGGTGTAGCCATTTTGCTACCAGATTGAGAATGAAACATTACAGTGAGTAGAGTTGAGCCAAGATCATGACAAAGAAGTGAAGCAAGAGCTTCAATGTTCTGTGACTAGAGCCCATTCTACCTCTTTGCTTTTACTTGTGAAATAATCTTTTTCTCAGCCTTTAACACAGTCTTAGGGAAGATATTCTTTATTATTATTATTTATTATTATTATTTTTATGCCTACAGCACCTGGTCTTCCTAGGTGGTCTCCCATCCAAGTACTAACTAGGCCCAACCCTGCTTAGCTTCCAAGATCAGACACAGGGCTTGTTCAGGGTGGCATGACCGTAGGGGAAGATGTTCTTTTATTTGCTTTGGAAAACATAATATTAAAAAAATATGCTGAAGCCAGATACAGAAAGGATATCCTGAAGGGAGAAAAGCCACATGGGAAATTTCTGTCCTCTAAGTTCTGAAGTGTTTACAAGAAATGATATATTCATCTTTTTTTTTTTTTTAACAAAATTATTTTGGCTATGAAGTGAAGAATGTCATGTAGGAGGACAAGTTCAATGTTAAGATAACAAATAAGAAGATGCTGCAGTATCAAACATGAGATGGTAGTTTGTACAAGGGCAATGGTGGAAGAGGATACCAAGAAGTAGAAAGAGGTAGACATGTGTTCGGCTCAGCTGGAAAGGCAATTTTGCATCCTACTACATGTACTGTACTGTGTTAAAGGTAGAAGATACAAAGAATAAGGTAGTCTTTGCCTCCAAAGAGCTCACAGTTTAGTAGTGGAGGAAGATATACATATAGCAGTTGGCCAGTATAATGTGGTCAGTGCATTTCTGAGGCTGATGCACAGGGAGCTATGAGAGGATTTATTATTTCCCTGGAGAACAGAGCAGAGAGGGAAGATTTCTAGGAAAAGAAACAAAATGTTCAGTCACTATACTTCCTGGCCTTCCACCTACTCCTTAATTTACTGCAATCTGACTTCAGTTCTACTCCATTAAAACTTCCGAGTCTTCGCAGGTGGTTTTCCATCAGACTTGAACATGACCTCCTTTAGCTTAATTAAATTTTCTTACCAGTTCTGTGTGGGCTTAAAATTTACTTCCGTAAAAAACTGTTCCTAACTATGTAGACTGGGTTAATCATTCCTTCCATGTGTTCCTATGGTATGCTCTACGACTTCTATCACTCAGCATATATTTTAAAAATCAATTCATTATCTCTCTGTATCCTATTGGGTCCCAAAGGGCAAACACCATTTCAGTTACATTCACCATTGAATTTATTTCCCTATCAGGTACAGGGTAGATTAAATGTATCGGGTAAGCATTCATGGAATAATAAATGAGTAAATGAGTGGAAGAATGACTATGTGATCATAGTTAGAAGCATCAAGTTCAAAGAGAATAAGGGGAGATAAGGATGCAGATGTAGCAGAGGTCAGTTCATAGAGTGACTTGGGTATCTTTTTGTTGAGGTGGGACACTACTGACTGAAAAATTGGACTTAAGAGTTATCACTAATGCCTCATATATGCTGGGCTACAAAACAGAAAAGATGAAATATAACAGACTTTTAAACATCATTTTTACTGCCCTGACTCAATACTTATTATCACACGACACTACTCAAGAATATAGGTCAGAGGAATGGAAAACTTTGCTTGTAAAGGGGGTGCTAGAGAACAGATATGAAATTGAAGAGCTGGAGTGAACACAATATTTATCTAAATCAATGTCTCCAAGATGGATAACAATTATAAAAGAAAACCTGAGGAAATATAGAAAATTTCTGATTCCTAATTTCAGTCCCAGAAAACTAGTTCACTAGATATAGATGAACTATAAGAATCTATTAAAAGCTCTTCAGGCATTCCTGCTGTGCAAAGACAATGTCTCATCCAGCTCAACTCTTTCATTTACACATAAGAGAACTGACCTCAGAAGAGACCTGTGGGCCTTGCACAGTCCATCAGTGGCAGAGGTAGAATAACAATTCTTGATCTTGAGGCCAGAGTTCACAGAATTAGTTCTAAAGAAGAACAAAAACTGGCCAGAATTTAGAAGAATAAAATTAAGAAAAGATAATGTATCTTGATCCATTTATAATAATACACTTTTGAGATTAAATGCAGACACTATTTCTGTCTACCTGAGCACTGAGGCACAAGAGTGAGATGGGACCACACTGCACACTATAGACACTTTGTTTAGTGAACTAAAATCACCATAAACCTCACAGATTTTCTAGACCTGTGATGACAGTGGATCTGCAGATGGCAGGGTGTTTTACACTGAGGGGTGAGTTATTAATAGCATTAATCATGAGCAGCTTGTAGAGATAATAAACATCTGTTCTTCATAATTCCTAAGTATAGAAATAAAAAGATGGACCAATGTTATAGTGTTATAGGCTTGAGACAGGTATGCATTAACTCTTTCATTATTAAATGTTAGTGTCATCAAAGGAGATTGCTTAATCTCCCTTTTGGTGGAGTCTGTAGTTTAAATCCGAGAGGCATTAGATCTATTCATTGCAAATGGCAGAGAGTGATATGAACTGATGTTTCTTAGAGCACAGTAAGACCTCTAGACTTTTAAGTGTTTCCTCAGTAGAATATCCAAAACAATCCCCAACAGCATTGGTATATATTGGCACAGATGCTATTTGAAAGGTTTGGTGATAAATCACTATTCCCTTTATTTTACCTGGAAATATTAGCAATCGCTACATACGCTTGCACAGAGAAACAATGGTTAATATCTTCCTTTAATCTCTCAAGACAAGAACAAAACACTACATAGCTATGTAAAATGACTGACTCACTACAGATGAGAGACAGGATGCTACTTTTTTGATGGCAACATAAGTCATTGTACTAAGGAGGCTTTTCTGAATTACGTTTTAGCTTCATTTTCTACTTTCTCCTTTTCTGATCATTCTTTCACAGCTCATTCACCCAGTAAAGGAGAAAATGCAAGCATGTTTCAGCAGTTCTATGAAGTCTCTTTAAACATAAATATATATGTGTGTTTTGTATGCATTTTTGAAAATATACTAATTTACCACACTTTGTATATACTGTTCCTTTTAGCAAAAGTAGATATTCTCAATAGAAGTACATTTTCCCTGCAGTATTAGAATCTACACAAGTCTGATTGGATATCACTTAACTCTGTGATAGGAAGGCAGGCAGCTTGTGCCTAATGATTGGTACCAGCAAAAAGGATAAGGGACACTAAACTTCAAATGTCATCAAACAGGATGACTTTGAAATGGTCCTGCTATAATATAGGATGCTGCCAGAGCCACTTAGTCCTTGAAGTACATTATCCATGTCAATAACTCCCAAACTGATCTATTCTGATATGAATCTGTAATGTAAGAGAAAGGAATATGATGATTTAATCTTTAAGGTAAGAATCGTAACTATACTGCATCATAGAATCTTTATGAAAATTAAATAGCCTAATGGGTAAGTCATATGCTTTTAATAATATTATTAACAATATAAATATTTTGGTTACTAGGGAGTCATATAATATATAGATTATTAATTTTTAACGAATTTTTAATTTTTAATAAGTATAAAAATACCAACTAAAATCATATTTACTATAACTTTAATTAATTTATAACCATTCAAAAAGATTTTCAGAAAAAATTTCCCCAGTAACTCAGCGTTATTAAAATGAACCAGTCAGGACATGGTTCCATAGTGTAACAGTTAGCATGTCTGCTTTACATGCAGAAAGTCCTGAGTTCACACCCCAATGGAATTATTATCCATGGTCTATGTCCATGCCACCCTGAACAAGCCTGATGTCTGACCTTGGAAGCTAAGCAGGGTTGGGCCTGGTTAGTACTTGGATGGGAGACCACCTAGGAAGACCAGGTGCCGTAGGCATAAAGAATAAAAAAATAAAATGAGCCAATCATATTTATCATAAGTGACAAAAAGCAAGTTATAAAAAAAATCTATGGATAACTGGCAAATAAATTATATTTATGTCAGCTTAGAAGGTACTTTCCTTTGTGTTAAAGCAAATGATAACATTTATATTTTCATCTGTTTGCTTCTGTACTGAGAAAACATTTGGGGCATTAAGTACAAGTCACTAAACTAGATTTTTGAGGATATAAAAATTAATAAGACACAGTCTGCCTTGCCTTGAAGCAGATTCCAGAGTAAACAGGAGCCAAAACAGCAACATTGGTCCTGAGGGATTTCATCTTTACACTGAGGGCAACAAGAGAACTACCGAAGGGCCTGGAGGAGTGAAGGGATACAATCAGCTTTGCATTTAGATTGGTATGGAAAATGATTGGAGGGAACCAGCTGGAGGGCCATTGCAGTAATTCAGGCAAGAAATGACAGGCATAGCTCTGATCTAACACAGAGTTAGTGGGAAGAAAGGAAAGAAGTAGGCGATTTGGAGAGACATTCAGAGTATAAAATCCACTAGTTCGAGGGTTAATGAGGGAAAGGTTAATCCCAACTTTAAATTAGGCCTCTGAAGAGATGATGGCACCACTCACAGGGGTGTAGAACACAGGAAGGATGGTAGGTTTAATTGTGAGGAAATGATGAGATACATCTGGGGCTTTTTATCCTGGAAATGTCAATGGGAAATTCCAATAGAAGTGTCTCCCCTTGAAGCTCAGAGGAGATTTTAAAGTGGGAGCTATATAGATATAGTCATTAGCAGTATGTAACAGCTAAGGAAAACCATGGGGGATTCCCCAACCCCACCCCACCCCACCCATCCCAGTGAATGTTTTGAGAGTAATGTGACAAGACTAGGTCTGCCAAGACTTAGGTAGCGAAAATTCTGTCAGGAAGATTGAAAATTAGCCAGATTAGCAGGAGGAAAATTAGAGTAGTGAGTGGTATCGGTGTCCTGGAAACCAAAGGTAAAGAAAGACAACATAGAGGAGGACTTCAGTTGATTCCTCCTCTATGTCTCAAGGTCTTCTGGAACCTTGGCCATGGAGTCCAGAAGCCCCTTGAGGGGTACTTTCCACAGAAGTCAAGAAGGAGGAGACATTCAGTGAATACGATGCCTCCAAGAAGCCCAGCCGTAAAGGCTGTGAAAGAGTATGAAGATGGATGAGACAAAAGAGTGCTTTGAATTTTGTTTGAAGACAGGAATGTTTAAAGAATCAACAGAAAGAAAAACATCAGAGACTCAGAAGAAAGTGAGAGATGGAGATCGGAAATGGAGTACCGAATTACTGATAAATCAGAATTTACAGATACAGGTTAAGGAGGCAAGGTTTTTCTTTATTTTACTTTTTTACCTGGAAAAGTATTCATTATAAAACTTCATGTATGACTCTGACTTCACTCATGCAGTGGCCCATTTTTCCTATTTATTTAACAAGAATTTATTGAAGATCTATGTCCAAACACTGTGCTACATGCACAGAGGATAGAGTGGTAACTCAAACAAGATCCTTGCCCACAAGGAACTCATTGCTTTAGAGGTGGGATGGAGGTAGAGGTGCACACATACCTTTCTATTCCCAAGTAAACCTGTGATAATCTTTGCATTGATTACAGCATGCAACGAGCACAGAAAAGCCATACATACTGTTCTCTCTCTTAGACATGAAAACCAATATTAAATTAGTGTACCTACTGTAATATAATTACAAACCACAATTTCACAAATGTTGACCACTAGATAGCTAAATTAGTCATTAATCTAGCCAGGGGACTGGAATTAATTAACCTTAGCAATGAATTACATTTTGACCTTGGTCTAATCAGGCCAATTTTCCACTCTGGAGAACATGATTAATTATCTGGTTCATTTTGGGAAAGAACCCCAACAAAACAAAACCTACAAAGGTTTTACCTTAATTATTAGGATTACAGTGCAATTCCTGATAGTGTGTTTTTCCTCTGATAGGAAACTACATCTTCAAGAATGACTTGTTCAAGGGAGAAGATATATTTTTATCAAGTATTCATATTAAAAAAAATACATAATAAATAAAAATGACTCTTTACAACCATAAATAGTTAGGGAAAGAGATAAATATAAAGTTTAGGTTAATTTATCAGTAAGCTGGGATTTATTTTACTGTAATATCAAATGTATTCTTTTTATTCTTCACATTACTTCAGTTTATGCCAGCTTCCCTTTTTACAAGATGCAAAATACTTTTGTTTTATTAATGGCCTATATAACTAAAAGAGAAGAATGGATAAACTTTTCTATAATACTTTGAAATTCTGCTATAAGCATAAATTGTTTTTAGTACGTGTAAATAGCACTCTTGATTATTTAAAAAATAAATCAATGTGAAAACACGGTGAAGTTATCTAGATGTATATCAACTGAGAGATAAATAAAATATCTTCAAATAAATGCTATGCATGACAAAGTGCTATTTTATGTAGCTTTTGTGTTGCTACCAATGATCTATGTCAATACTTAAAGATAGGCTTACACAATTACCAAGATTTTCAAGAAAAGAGTGAGTATATTAACAGATACTGAAAGGGTAAAAGTCCCACTCTTTGAACAGTACGGGTTTCTGCAGACCTTGCTGCGCTTTTCATTGAACTGATTTACCAAATGAACATTAAAAGCGAATACTCTTGGAAGCACAGCAACCTTTCTGATGCTCAGTGAGTATTTCCGGTCCTACGTGGCAAGCAAAAGGAACATTTTCCTCTCTTTCATTAAAATAAAGTGGCTCATTTACTGGCCAGAAGTGAGGAGGATCAGCATTAATTTGGAGCATTCTCTCTGTTTCAAGGACATTGGCAGATATTGAACACTCAAGTAATGACTTGGTGTGTTTTTAAAACAAGCATTGAGACAGTTTCCATAACAAGGTAAAACATCAAATCACTGGCAGTGTGGCCTCTCTTAAAGTGGATGTACCTACTCCTTGCCAAAAGTGTGAGTAGCAATGGATTTTGGAAGGAAGACAGACATTGGGAATTCACTGGAACAGATCAATGTTTGCACCAAAGAAGGGGAGACAAAAAGGAATAAATATAAAGCAATTTTAGAACACAAAAACTAGGTGCACGTTTTAAATTCACTGCATCTTACCACCTGATTTTAAATTACTTTCTAATTTCCTTCCTTATTATCCATGAGCATTGTCAAATTTTTCAGTGTTTTGAATGCTTAGAAAAAACATGAGCTTGACATACACAAACATATGTAGACACATTCACATTTACTTTGCTAAGCTTTAATAAATATGTCAGAGCTGATATAGCAATGAATGTATTTGTGGGTTTACCTTACATCTATCATTATAGTATTCGGTTACTGAGAGATAAGCACAAAACACTTAAACAGAGCAGATAACATTTATCTGACTCCTCCACAGATAAGTTTAAAGAATTGGATTAATATTGACTTCTTTAATTACTAACTTTAGTTTTAGAGAAGTTTTAGGTTTACAGAAAAATTGAGCAGAAAGCATAGAAAGTCCCCACATACCCTTCTTATCTCTTATAATTTCCCCTATTATTAACATCTTGCATTATTATAGTCCATTTGTTATAATTAATGAATCAATATTGATATATTATTAAGTAAAGTTCTTAGTTTACATTATGGTTCACTCTTTGTGTTGTACAGTTTTAGGGGTTTCAACAAATGTATCATGGCATGCACCTACCATTACACTACTATACAGAGTTCTTTCACTGCCCTAAATATCCTGTGCTCCATTTATCATCCCTCCTTCGCCAGGAATCTCTGGCAAACAATGATCTTTTAACTGTTTCCATAGTCTTGCCTTTTCTAGAATGTCATATAATTGATATTATACAGTATATAGCCTTTTCAGATTGGCTTCTTTTACTTAATAATATGCATTTAAATTTCTTCCATGTTTTTTTATATATTGATGCCTCATCTAATTTAAGTGCTGATTATTATTCTGTTGCCTGTATGTACCAGAGTTTATCTTTTCACCTACTGAAGGACATCTTGGTTGCTTCCATGGTTGGCAAATATGAATAAATATGCTATAAACATCCATGTGAAAATTTTTGTGGAACATAAGTTTTCTACTTATGTGGATAAATACCAAGGAAGACAATTGGTGGATCACATGGTAAGAATATGTTTAGTTTTATAAAAAATTGCCCAAGTGTCTTCCAAAGTGGCTGTACCATTTACATTCCCACTGGCAACATATGATTGTTCCTATTGCTCCATGTCCTTGTCAGCATTTGGTGTCAGTGTTATGGCTTTCGGCCATTCTAATAGGTGTCCAGTAGTATCTTATTGTTGTTTTAATTTGCATTTCCCTAATGATATACGACATGGGATACCTTTGCTTATGATTATTTGCCATCTGTATATCTCCTTTCATAAAGTATCTGTTCAAATCTGCTGATTTTTTAATTGGATTGTTTTTTAACTGTTGAGTTTTAAGTTCTTTGTGTATTTTGGATAACAGTCTTTTATCAAGTATGTCTTTTGCAATTATTTTCTCCCTGTCTGTGGCTTTTGCTTCTCATTATCTTGACAATGTCTTTAACAAGCAGAAGTTTTTAATAGAGCCTAACTTAATATTTTCTTTCATGGATGGTACTTTGGGTATTATATCTAAAAATTCATTGTCCAATCAAAGGCCATCTAGATTTTTCTCCTATGTTATCTTCTAGAATTTTTAGTTTTATGATTTGCATTTTGGTCTATGATTTCTTTAAATTTTATGAAAAATATAATATCTGTATAATATTGTTATTTTTGAATATGTGTAGCTAACTATTCCAGCACCATTTATTGAAGTCAAATTGCCTTTGCTCATTTGTCAAAGATCAATTGATTATAAATGTATAGATCTATTTCTGAGTGCTCCATTTTATTCCCTTGATCTATTTTTTTTTTTCTCTTCTTCCAGCAATACCATGTCATCTTAATTACTGTGGCTTTATATTAAGTCTTAAAGTAGTATCAGTTGTCGGCCCTCTAATTTTATTCTTCATCAGTATTGTATTGGCTATTCTGGGTCTTCTGCCTTTCCATATAAACTTTAGAGTGATTTTGTTGATAACACACACACACACACACACACACACACACACACTTGCTGGTTTTTATTGGGATTTTGTTAAATCTATTAATCAAATTAGAAAGAACTGACACCTTAACAATATTGACTCTTTCTATCCATAGACATGGAATGTTCATATATTTAGGTCTTCTTTTACTTCTTTCATCATGGTTCATAGTTTTTTTCATAGAATCTGTACATGTTTTTTAGATTTATACCTATGCATTAAAAATTTTTTTTTCCTTTGGTGCTAAAGTAAAGGCTATTATGTTTTTAGCTTCAAATTCCAATTCTTCATTGCTGGTATATAGAAAAGCCAATTGACTTTTGTATATTAACTTTATTTCCTATAACGTTGCCTATATTGCGTATTTGTTCCAGTAGTGCTTTTGTCCATTTTTTTGTGTGTGTGCATGATTTTCTACACAGGAAATTATATCATCTGTGAAGAGACAGCATTATTTAATCTTCCTCAATTTCTATCCCTTTTATTTCCTTTTTGGACTTATTGCATTAGCCAGTACTTCCAGTACAATGTTAAATAGGAGTGGTGACATGGGACATTCTTAAGTTGTTCTTGATCTTAGGGGGAAAGCTTCTAGTTTATTATCATTAAGTATAACGTTAGCAGTAGGATGTTTATAGATGTTTCTTGTAAAGTTGAAAAAGTTCTCCATAATCTTAGTTTGCTGATAGTTTTTTTTTTTTAATGAAAAATGAGTGTTGGATTTTGTCAAATGCTTTTCCTGAAGATTAGATTTATTCTCTCTTTCTACCATTACTCCTCCTAGCTTCTTGAGGAAAAAGAACTATTCATTGAGAATCATATTTATGTAGACCACTATCTCTCTCTTCTTGTCAGCAGAAACTGCATATAACCAGATTATTGTTTATTCATCAAAGCTGTTGGCACCAGCATATAGTCTCTCCTTTGACAGTGAATGTCTTCGCACAAGTAGATTATCAATTTAACCTCTCAATAATCTTCTCCAAGCCACCTAATCTACCCACTTCCCCTACCCACTCAGATTCCAAAACTTGTCACCAACCTAAATTCTTCAAATTCCAAATCTCTAATTCTAAAACCACCTACTACCTATAATTTCTCTCTTTTGAGTTTATATTTTTAATGACTTTTACTTCTCCCTCATCAAAATCTTCAATTTGATCTGCCTTCATCTCAGTAAATCAGACTTTTCTTATCTTCTCTTCATTCTTTTTTCAGTTTAGATTCCATAGTTCATAATTTCAGTTAAGTTCTTGCCAAGAACTTACAATTTTTTGTACCTCTTATTCTTCACTTTCTTCTGGAAAAATCATAATTGTGGATAAACATAACTCAAATGTTTTATTTTGCCTACATCAGGGCAAATACAGCTGGGTAAATCACAACAGGGCAGATGGTGACACTGTAAATTAGTAATCAGCAAAATAAAATTGAGACTGTTTAGAAAATTGACTATATTTTATGTTTCATTCTTTATTCTTTCCTACAATGAATGCTTTAAAACTACTCCCCTTTCCTTACCTTTGACATATTCTTTAATTTTCACCATTGTCTCAGTAGATTTCTTGTGTTCTACTTTACAGAGCAAAGAGAAGCCATCACTGATATCTAATACCCTTTAACAACCCCACAAATCATCTAAATGAGCTTTTATCTTTTTTAAAAAAAACTTTATTTCATTAGTAAAAAAAAGTTCTTCCTATGCAGGGCCGGGGCCACCCTTTATAACTTGGGTCCTATTTCTTAGAAACCTCAAAATATCAACCATCTTGTCTTTACCCAATATACTTAATAATTATCTCAGATTATTCCCCATCATAATTAAACATCATCAATCATCTCTATTAAAAAGTGTCTCAAATATAGCTTCTTTCTCATTTCCCATTCTCCTCCTTTACAATGAAAACAATGAAAAAAGCTCTTTATACATATACGTTATACATTTAATTTTAAAAGTCCCTCCTCATTGCTGCTTTATTCACATTAGAGTCAGCCATGTGACTTTCTTTAGTTTATGTAATATATTTAAAAGTGATATGTGCCACTTTCAGAGAGAAGCTATTAGAGTAATTGCATTATCCTGCCACTTTCTATTTTCCTTTCACTATAATATCAGCAATGTCTCAGGTATTGGCTGGCACCTCATCCTGCTCCTGAATGATGCAGGACACAAGCAGAGCTGATGTCAACTGACAGTGACTAATAGTTTGAGCATGAAACCAACCTTTGACACTGTATGTCCATTAAAGTTTTAAGGGTTTTTGTTTGTTTGTTTGTTTGTTTTTACTGCCTCATATTTTAGCCTACATTGATTTGTCATGACTTCCTGCCTCCATTTTTCTCCTTCCCCATTACTTTCCAACCTACTTAAATCTGATTTCAGGATTGTCTCTTTGTTTCCACATGTCATTTAAGTGGTTATTTTTCGGTACCGTTTAAACTAAGACCCTTCCAAGGAACATTTGAAATTGTTGATCATTCTCTCCTTTTTGAAACATTCTCTTTTCAAAGATTTTATTGCAATTTGCAAACACAGACTATTCATGATTTCCTCATAATATGTTGTTTCTTCCTCTTAGTCCTCATTCCCTATTTCCTTGGCCATTAAATATTGGAGTTTCTCAAGACTCTATCTGAATACTTCATTTCTTTTTATTCTACATTCTAATCTTAAAAATTTCAACCAATGTATAACTTTATTTTCTTCGTTTACATATATGATGTTCAAACATATATTCAGTCAAAACTTCTCTGAGTTGCTGACGCATATATCAAATCACTTACTTAATTTTTACACTTAAGAATCTTAAAGACACATCATATTCACTATGTCCAAAATGTAATGCACAACCCTTGCCTTCAGGTTTGTTTCTGGTGTTTGTTTCATTTTCTTTCATTTCCTCTTAAGCCTCATGAGGAAGCCCATGCCTGTTTTGACTCTTATGTGAGAGAAGGTGTTAAAATTTTAAGCATGATAAAATTTTAAAAATTAACAATTAGACATATCAGGGTGGAATTATAGGTAAAGATGTAATTTTTAAAGTTAAAAGAAAAGATAGGTTTTCCACAGTGGATTGACTATATTCAGGCTACTAACTTTTTAGAATTGACAGTGGAAGTCAGAAGTTAGTGGAATAATACACTTAAGGGCTGCAAGAAAACACTATCAACTTAGAATTGTATGTTCAGTGAAATATCTTTCAAGAACAAAACAGAATTAAGGACCTTTTCATAGAAATAAAAAAAATAGTGTGTATTTCCAGTGGCTCCTTTCTAAAGGGAATTTTAAAAGATATATTTTAAGCAGAAGAAAAATGACACCAGATGAAAATCTGAGATGCAAGAATAATGAGGGACAGGCAAATGGCAAACACGTGAATAAATCCATACAAATACTTACTGAATAAAAGCATAATGTCTAATTTGAAGGAAGTAAAATGTAGAAGAAAAGTAAAAGGACAATTCATGTTTAGAGTGACTAGAAAACAAACAAAAAAAATCAAGGGAATGATTCACACACATTCAGGATACAGTTACATTTAATTTTAAAAGTGTGTAGGTTCCATAGATGTTTAGGGTATTTTTTTATATGCTCCAGATGTTTTATAAATATCACCTTTTAAAAATGATATTTAGTAAAAAATATAGTAGTGCATTTTGTTATCTCTGAGTATGAAACATGTTTATGGAGAAGTACAATTTATAATTCATTAGAGAGTAAGACTGACCTAGTTTACTGCTCCTTGTATTTCCTAAATTGTAGAAGTATTCTAAAAACTGATCCATGATTTTAAACCCTATAGTTTAGCTTAGCCTATAATTCTGCACAAAAATAGTTATGTCTTTTATGTGGCACTCTGATTTTTTAGTAGGTGCTTCTGACATTTGAACAAGATGTGGTATGTGCAAAAAAGACAGTACTATGGTTTTTGTTTTAAAGGGAATGGTCTAGCTGACATAGTTGGAAAAATGTGATTAGTGAGGTCATCTGGAATTTCATTATCTATAACAATTTTAATAAATTCCAAGATTATGTAACAGCAATTGAAGGTCAATACATATGTAAACACATTATTATATTTCTAAAAGCTACTCCAAATGATTATATTTCCATGTCAGAAATGCAAATTTTCTTGAAGATGTAGTAATGACAGACTCACTCTTTCCATTATCTGGTTCTGTAACATAAAACATCATTCTTTCCAGGCTATACAGAGGACAGAGGATTAATCTTAAGGACCTCATGGCCAATGCTCATATCATCTGTCATATGAAGAAAAATGTCTACACCAAAGAGCCTAATAATTTT
This sequence comes from Eonycteris spelaea, assembly GCA_003508835.1. Lineage (NCBI taxonomy): Eukaryota > Metazoa > Chordata > Mammalia > Chiroptera > Pteropodidae > Eonycteris > Eonycteris spelaea. Next base: position 1,105,468 of record PUFA01000127.1, on the reverse strand, counting down.
AACTAAGTTTTTAGCTGTAATCTCATAACATCTTTATATAAACAGTAATATAATAGCTTCAATTATTCAAAGGCAACTTGGAAATTTTTAGCTAGAGAAATAGAAAAAGCATAATACACTTTAAAACTACAGAGGTGCAGTGTGGAATCTGCCTACAGTTGTAAAAAAGCCACCAACTGAGATTTGTTTTATTAAATCATCAACACATATGAATTAATTCAAAGTTACCTATCAGGTACTTTTTAGTGCTTATTTATTGTCAGATGTATTATGTTTTGAGAAGAAACAAATGTCATAACCAAGGATATTGAAAAAATCTCAAACTACTATGAACCCTTCCTTATATATTTAAGTATAACAAGAAGATCAGAATGCCTGCTACCAATAAGGCATTTTCTTATGAAGGTTTGCTGGGTTTTCTCCATTGTTCTCTTTTCAAGGTCTCTTCTCCACACTTCTACACCCTGCTCTGGAGGCCTGGGTGGCTGATGTCTATAACATAATGTCACACTAGCTAGCTTCTGATTAGATTTTGCAGGAGAGCAGGAAGTCAGCAGGTAGGATGAGAGAGAGATTGGGGTATTTCCTCCCTGTGTATTTATTGCTTTGGCAAAATTATGAGGAACAATTATAAATTTTAAAGACAATTGTTCCCACTGAAGGATCTCTCTTTTAGTTCTCTAGCATTCTTTGGTCTCCTTCCGTTTCTTAAGAAATAACATTCTTTTCTAACATTGCTATTCTCTGGGTCCTTCAATATCCTTTATTTATTCCCATAATCCTACAAACCACTCTATAAGTAGACTCTTCCTTAACAATTTTCATTTAAACCATTCAGTGCAACTTATTTCCTGCCAGGACCATGAATGATAAAGTATTTGAACCATAACTGATAGAGTTGACCCTTGAACGACATGAGGCTCAGAGGTGCTAATCCCCATGCAGTCAAAAATTCATGTATAATTTTTGACTCCCCCAAAACTTAACTACTAATTATCTACTGTTGACCTGAAGCTTTATCAATAATATAAACAGTTGATTAATACATATTTTGCATGGATAACTATCATACACTGTATTCTTAAAATTAAGATAGAGAAAAGGAAATGTTATTAAGAAAATAAAATATATTTTCAGTTTTATATGAATTATTGAAAAAAATTCATGTATAAGGGGACCTGTATGGTTCAAACCTATGTTGTTCAAGGGTCAACTCTATATCCAACTGAAAAGACCAAATATTAGTAGACAAGAAGTGAACACTAAATGCCCATAAAATATGCAAATTAGTTTACAAGAAATAAACTGCAAGATAAACACATGGCTACTTTTCCACAATACCTAGTCCATTGAGCCCATTAATAGTAGGTATTAATAAGTATTTTTTAAATATGTGAAGTTCACTAAGAAAGTAGAATAAGGTAATACTAAAATCAAGGATTCTTTTAGTCATACCTAAGTCTATTAATTTTAAATATTAGATTCACAAAGAGAACAAATAGGGCATAAAATGAAGAATTCTCCCAGAATTCCTGCCACCCAACATATACATAGATGTCATTAATCAAGAAAGGAACATAAGTTACAGAAAAAAAAATTATTTGATCTTATTCTTTTGATGGGTGGTTAAATTTTCTTTAAAAAATCTTCATATTTGAAAGCTTTTCAACTTCCACATGGCTAAAGGTGTTCATAATTACATAGAGGATGTAAACATACGAATTAATAGTCCAGGACATATAGAAAAAAATTTTTAAGGTTAAACTTGTTTTCTCAATAATGACCTTCCTGCAATAAATCAGTACCCTGAAGGAATCTGCTGGTTGACCCAATACAGGTTCCATTTTATGAATGCAGACATAAAAATCATAATATTGCAACAGAATTGGTAAGGCAAGATTGTTGTAAAGCGCTTTTTGCAGAAATAAGTTTAAAAGCCTCAACTTTACTTTTGACTTTAAAATTCAGATATTGATAATAGAAAAACAAAGTTCCAACACAACGAATGTGAGCAATTTTGCAATTTCTGGTCTTTAGACTTCAAGTAACTCAATGCAAGGAAAAGGACAAGGATAAATTCCTGATAGAGTTCACGGGGGGTGGGGGAAGCTGATAAATGTAAAAGAGACATCAAAAAGTGCCATTAAATGATGACTTGTAAAACTATTATGAGTTTTCTTTAGAGGTTGGATCTCCATTAGTTCTAGAGTCTTAGATTTAGCCAAGTTTTATTCTTCAAAAAGTGAGAATGCATCTCTCTCATAGTAATGTTGAAAATAGTGTTTTGAGGAGAGGCAAAAGTAAAATTTTTGAAAAAAATTTTTTAAATAAATATTTAAAATTCAATTTAATCATACTTTGGTTTGGTAGATTTTGATCTCCCCTAGCTTATTCTTATGACTATCTCAAACATAAGCATATGTTTTATTAAGTATTAAAATCCAAATTCTGTAGTAAATTATATCATTGACCATCTGATTTAAGTTCTAATATATTCTAGGTAACATTAAACAGGTACAATAATTGTCTATAACATGTAGCATTATATCCTTGGTCATAATGGCATTTGATTAACTTATTATTACAATAATATCAATCATCTATTAATGCATAATTAATCACTGAAAAGCTCAGTAACTTAAAACAACAATAATCAACAGTTGGGTGTTTTTGGTGCAAGGTCTCTCATGAGATTGAAATTAGATGAAGGCTAGGCCACGGCCATCTGAAGGTATATCTGGGGCCAAAAAATCCATTTCCTAGGTGGTTCACATGCATGTTTAGTAGATTGGTGTTGCCTATCAGTGGGAAGTCTTATTCCTCTTTACATGGGACTTCCTACAGGCCTGCATGAGAATCTTCAGAGCAGGGAGGCAGACTTGTCCCCAAAGCAAGTGACCCAAAAGACCAAGGTGAAAACCACAGTGCCTTTTATGACCTAGCCTCAGAAATCACAAACCATCCTTTTTGCAGTATTCTGGGACACGGGTCAGTCCTTATTCTATATGACAGAGACTTATGCAAGTGTGGTTATATAGAAGGCAAGGATTATGGCCACCTTTCATTTTGCCTACCAGAATAACTAATTATGAGCACCAAGACTTCTCATGAATTAGTTATTTAAAAAAATTTTATCTTGAAATAATTTTAGATTTATAAGAGTTAAAAACTTAGCACAGTTTCTTATGCCCTTTACTTAGTTTCCCTAAAGTTATCCTACATAATCATAGCACAATCAAACACTAAAAAACATTGGTACAATATTATGACATAAATTAAAGACTTCACTTGGATTTCCTCAGTTTTTCCACTAATATTCTACTTCTGGTCCTGGGCTATGCTAGAAAAAGCACATTGAATATTGCTGTCTTGTCTCCTTAGTCTCCTCCACTTTGAGTTCCTTGGTCTTTTGATTGACTTGTAAGACCTTGACATTTTTGAAAAATTGGTCAGATACTTTGTAGAATATCCTCCCATTTGAAGTTTTCTTATATTTTTTGACAAATAGACTGGAGTTATGAGTTTGGGGGAAGGTGAAATGCCTTTCTTATTACTTCATATTATAATGTACCTGCTATTAATATGACTTATCACTGGTGTAGTTAACCTCAACGTGGTTAAGTTGATGTATGCCAAATCTCTCTAATGTAGTTACTCTTTTTCACTTTCCATACTCTATTTACTAGAAGCAAGTCATTAAGTCTTCCCACACTCAAGGGGAGAAGAGTTAAGCTCCACTTCCTGGAGGTAGTTCTATCAAAGAATTTGTGCATCTATGTCAACCTCATTACAATGATTAATTAGTTTTTGATTACAGATGGAAGATAGTTTTCAATGGAGACGGAGGATTGTATAGGAAATAGATAACACTATAAAGCATCTGGGAAAGTATTTCTACTTCATTTTGATTATTTGTAGTTTGTCACTGCTTCTTTATTCCTGTATTTATTTTACTATGAGTCGACATAATCCACAAAAATTATATCTCCTTCCTGTCATAACTATCAATTTGAGAAGCATTCCAAATATCTACAAGTAATTACACCAAAATTCAAGTGCTCTCCAAACACAAAATATAGAAAATTTCTTATTTTGTTAGTTTTTTAGTTACTTGGATGGAAGGTCAGCTACATAACTACATCTTCAATGAATACTGATAATGGTACAAAGAACATCTCCAAAAATACTGGAGAGGTTCTTAGATTCTTAAGATCATAAATTATATTAGCAGCACTAAAATTCCATTTTAATTAGCCATAACACTTATATATACTTTAGAAATGATGAAGTGTTCTTCAGACTAACAATTCTTAACAAGATCTTTTAAAATTTAATTTCTATTTCCATTTGGCAATAAACAAGAAAAACTTGTGATTCAATACAATGATAACGCTGCCCAGTTTAAGTGCTCTAAATTTTCAGTTTGTTCTGAGTTATTCACCAGCCAATTTAATTCCAAAATCATAAAGTCTTCAATCCTCTCTTTAGAACAATAATATTCTTTAAAACATTTCTTTAGGTTTTTAACTTTGATTGAAAACATTTAATATATTCTAGTCATTTTGTTCTATAAATTATCAAAACAGTAGCACTTCTTTAAATCATATTTTAGCAAATATATGTTCCTTTAAAAGAATTATATAGGTGAAAAATGTAGTGTTGCTCTGATAAATAGTAATTAGAGAAGAGGGAGATATAGTCTCAGCCTTTACTCTCAGCACACTGCTGTCTACTCATGGCAATTTGGATAGATCTTGACATTTTTTGCCTCCTTTCTTACTGATTCATAAAAATAAATCTAAAAGAAGAGTTAATATGTTTACTGAAGAGGTAACAGAAATACATGGTGATCCTAAAACTTAATTTTTTAACCTGTTCTTTTTTCTTGTATGGGATAAAAAAGAAAATTTTAGAGTCTATTTTCATTTGTGAACAGTTTCCTGACTTCTACCCAGGTCAGTGTTCTCTTCACTGAGTTCACCCAAACATTTTTGCCCATCTCTTTTAACACTTATCTTGCACAAGCCTATTTTCCAGCTTATTAGAAGCATATCTTATGCCATTTAGTGAAATGTTCCTTGAAATCAAAAGCATGAAACATTCATTGTATACTCCTCATGGTGTCCAAAAAAACAGTGCATACCCATTAAATATTTATAAAAATGAATTTAAAAACATTTTGTCTTTTAAAAATAAAAATTGCATATATTAAATGAAGAAAACCAAGGAAGCACATAAAAATTAATCTATGTGATGGGTACTATTGTTACCCTCATTTACAGATGTGGAAATTGAGGCTTAGAGACATTAACTTGACCAAGGATGTGGCTTCATTGTCAGTTTCTCAACCATCACATGGTACTGTAAAGGACTGTAAGTGCTGCTTGCCAATAGGTATTAATGAATCATCCAAGGTAAAAATCACATATGCATGACAGCCAATTAGGAGAGATGTTTTCTCATTCACTTATTGACTCATCATGTATTTAATATCTCCTTGCCAAATATTATTAACTATATTTGTTAGACACTCTCTGTCTAAAAGCAGAAGCAGAAGGAAAAATTTGTTTGGATTTAAGGTTGAAACCAAGGCATGTTGAGAGTCCAATGATTATGGAATAAAGGAATTGAGGGTGTATTTGCAAATATTAGTGAAATGACTGACTGATCAGGTGGGAAATGAAATTATCCAGGAGAGACTGAGAATCCAGAAAAATAAAAATTTGAAAGCTAGGAGGAGGTTCCTAGGAAATTTTAAGAAGAAAGGAGATAACAAGAATAAAGGAGAGGATTAATACGAGAATGGTTTACTGTCAATTAAAATTTTCAGATATGAAGTTGTTTGGGTAATGGTAAGGTTCATGGTGCACCAACATGAGAAAGGTACTAAAATGAGGTGGGAGCGAAGGGAAAGTAACTGTGATCATCCTGTATTAGGGGAGGAGATGAGAAAAACAGAGGCTCCAGGTCTAGTGCATTCCCCCTCTCCCCATGTAATAAAATGACCTGGAGGCCAGGAGTGGCGTCATGAGACTAACAAGGGATGAACATTACATCAACTACAAGAAAATTGTCAATGTTTATTAGTTAAATAGCAGTTATTCTGGTTACAGAATCCAGAAATTATCTTAGCTTTTTTTTTGAGACTGTTGGTATTGTATTTCCAGCATTATTCAGAATAATGTGTTAAATGAAAGTTTTTTGTTTGTTTGTTTTTGCCTGTATTGTCTAAAGTAACACTTTCTCTTATTCATCTGAAAATATAACCAATTTTCAGTATTTGAAGAACAAATCCAATTTGTTTATCAGCATAGTTTATCATTTGATAAATGTCCTTCTCATCTAAAAACAGAATACATGACTTTCTGTGTTTAGTGTCATGTCTAAGAGCATGGGTTTTAGGACCAGAATGCCTGGAGTCAAATCTTGCCTCAGCCACTTACTAGTTGTCTGACTGTGGTGAGTCACTTAAATTTTCTGGTCCTTGGTAACCTTATCTGTAAAATGGGGATAAAATGATACCACCAGAGGATTTTATCAGGATTCAGTCTGTAAATACACATAAAGGAGTTCTCACATGGACTGATATACAGTATGGATTAAAGCAATGTTGGATATAATTATTATAATTATTTTTAGTAGAAGTGCTATAATATCATTAGTAATTTAAGGTAGATTTCCTCTCAGTCTGCTTCACCATTTGTGAAAAAAAATTACCACCTTCCTCAAAGTGTCATGAATTAAATGAGGTTATATCTATGCAAATTCTCTGAAGATCCTCCATACATTATGACCCAGATCTCAAAAGCAATTCCAAACTATTTTCTATTGATAACCAAAGGTCAGGTTTATGCCCTTATTAAGTAGAAGAGAAGCTTGAATTATTGAGAGCATATAAAAGGATAAATCTAGCTTTTTAATTTAAGTCAATTTGACAACTTTCTGGCATTTAGATGAATTGTGTTTTCTTTTAATTAAATGAAAGCAGGAAAGTCTTCTTAGTGTTGGAAAATTTTTCTTCAACTATGTAAATACACAGTAAAAGTTTGAGTAATTATGTCTTCTTTCATTCTTTGTTTTTGACATCCTTCCTTCAAAAAATGTATTCAGTAACTATGAGCTTTATTCATTTTTTTAAAAAAAACATGATGATACAAGATATTGAAGGATTATACATTTATAATAGTACCGTTAATTCTAATCAAAATATGTAACTGCCCTTTCTGAAGGCTACTGAAAGCAAATGAGCTCACAATGGGAACTGCTTAATACTTTCAGATTGTTAGAAATGGGTAACCCTTTAGGCAAAGATGAACTGCCTGCATCCAAATTACTTGGAGTGACTTTTTAATACAGTAGATTTGTGAAATGTTATCTGCCCCTCTGATTTACTAAACTACAATTTCTTGAGTAGAAAACAGATACGAACATTGATAACAAAGGTCCTGTGTATTTTCATGAACATCAGAATTTGAGAACTATAGCTTAGTTCATCTGTGATAGACTATCACTAAGCAGCAGACACAAGCAACATAAGGCCACTATACGATGTTAGAGAAGGTATACACTGAGCAACTTTGGAGGGTGCTGTCAAAATCATAGTGCATAGTACAGAAGCTCTGATTTCTAGACTTAATTCATATCTTATAACTGTCAAAGAGTAGTTACCAAAATATCATCTGAGAGAATCTATCTCATTTGCACTTTTCAAAGCCTCAGTCATCAATGTCATTAAGATGACATATGAAAAGGGCTGCCTTTTGATCTACTCCTGAATATAAAGTAATTATCTATATCATTTGGAAAATTCAATTGGTTTCATTATTTATTTGATAAAGTCTGGGATTTTAAACCAAAGATCTGGAGAAGAAAAACATTTGTTGGAAAATTTGGACAATTAAAGTATTGGATAAGCAATTTTATTTAATGAGAATTATTGGTCTTTAGTCTGGTTATTTAGTATACACTTAAAAGATCCCTGAAGAAAAAAAATAATTTAAAAATCCATTTCTTCTTTTGGAAGTAGTGCCAAAACCTGGTTTGCTTCTTTGAAAAATAGTCTCACATTATAAAATTTATTCAATGGTATAGTTAAGTGAAAATCATGGCTCCAAGAGCCACAATCAGAATTGTAGCATCTCAACACCTGTTTTCTAAATCAAATGCTAAGCAAAGTGTGTTCAATTTGAAACCAAACTATCCAAGCCTTCTTCATTATCTGCATATTCATAGAAAATCTCAGCAACAGAGTCTAAAATAATATTATTTCAGAAGGTTAAAAAGGTAAGAGTATCACCTCTTCAGTGCAGGTCATGAAAGTCAGACCAACTTCAAGACATATTTTTCAGTCTGGATGTGGTTCAGTAAATCGACATTGAATCTGTTAGGACCTCCATAATATCATTTTCTTATCCATATCTTTTATCCTCTTTTTTTCATGCTCTGCTTATTTATTTAAATATTTTCTCTCATCATTATAATCCTTCAAGCATGTCATTTGCTATCCAAAGAGACATTTCCTTTATCTTGTAATTTATTTTAATTTATTTTGGTTAATTTAAATTCTCAATTAACCAAATAATTTTTTACTGAAATGCAGTACTAGTTATCATATACAAATTATTTATTTTAATATGCAAGAAAACCCCAGTGAATAATTTACTGTTTACACAGTATTTATATGTATTTTTAATGAAAAAATGTATGTGTAATTTTTTTCTTATAGTCCTGACAATGTACTTTTTAAAAGCATTTTATTTTATTTTATTATTAGTTTCAATCTAACCAGTAGATTGGTTAGACAATTTAAATAGTTTGTGAAACAATCCCCACAATTACTCTATCTGGCTCTACACATAGCCATTATATTACTGTTGACTCTGTTCCCTATGCCATACTCCCCATCCCTGTGACCATCTCTCATCTACTAATTTGTACTTCTTTAGCCCTTCACTCTTTTCTCCCAACCTCCAAACCCCCTCCCTCTGGCAGTCACCAGATTGTCCTTTGTATTTGTGTCATTTTTAATTAGTTTGTTCTTTTTCTTCCTTAGATTCTGTATGTAAGTGAAATCATACAGTATTTGTCTTCTGGCAATGTCCTTTTATCACATATGTACTTATGCATCAAAATCTAGTCGATATATTTTATCAGTGAGAATAAGTACCATGATGCCATAACTTTATTATACATTATTACAAATAAATAATTGTATTTAAATATTGCTATAAATACTGTTATATTTAAATATGCTAATATGAAAATTAAAATATTGTTTTAGGAAAAAATTGAGAATTGAAAGAGAAAGGATGTAGGATCCTCAGAAAATGACCCCTTTTAATGACAGAAAGTTCCTAGAAAATCAATATTAGACTAATAATCTCATAATCAGATTTTTTGATAAAAGTAGAAATTATACAATAACAGATTGAAAATCTAAAGAAAAAAATTAAGTTTCACAATAATTTTCTCTTCCTATATACAAATAAATGTGAAAATAAATAGAATAAAATCATTAGTGTTCTAACATGATTCATACAATCAGAGCCTTCTGCATAATATCTGTTATGATCCATGGAAATAACTTTATTTTTTATGATGTGAACAGAGTTTCTGAAATAGAGAAAGTATTTTATTAGAAATTGGCAACATTTTCTAACTTATTGCAAAGTATACTATGTGCCTGTTGAAAAGATTGACAATTGGTGAACTTCGTATTAGTCCCATGTGGTGTCCATGTAACCATACAAAAGTGCACAAATGCATTTTGGCTCAATGACGATGAATGCTAAATGTAACATAAATGTGCGTGCCCTTTGATCTCACGGTTAATGGGTCCGTCATTCGCTATCAGGGCTTTTTGTGTCTCTTCTTGGTTAACTTGAGAAATTCATTTTGGTCTATTAAAAGCCAAAGCAATAAGTTACCAGGCTTTGGGTCATATCTTTCATCACTGTTCTAATATTCCCTGTTACTGGCTATTTCTGTTTTGATATCTGGGGATGGGGCTCAGCACTGTGTGATTAAGCAAACCTCTAGGATTCTGATGCATGGTAGGTCTTCAAATACTGATTGCTGATGCCCAGTTCAGTGGGTCTAGGGTTAGGCCTCCCAAATTTTGCATTTCTAACAAGTTTCCCAGGTGATGCTGACACTACCACTTGGAGCCACACTTTGGTTACTGCACTGGTGAATGAATCATTCTGTGAATTTTTGTAGACTGATTTTCATTTCTATTAAGTTATTATGATGAAATCTCATCACAAGTTTATAGATAAAATTAGGCAAAAATACACTGCATCAGCTTAGATCACAAGTCTTTGAAAGAATGGCTTCATGTGAAATACAAACATACAATAGAAATTCCATGGTGCCTACAAAGAGGTAAATAATTTTGAATGGATAAATGAAGAAAAGGGAATAATTTCCCACCAGTCTAAATTGAAGAGAAATGCAAAATCCAAAAGTCCTGGCCGTAACATATGTGTGCTACCAGTAAAAAAAAGTAGGGTCCTCATTTCTCCCTTTATTTAAAAAAAAAAAAAAAAAAAAAAAAAAAAAAAAAAAAAGAATTTTATGAACTGCCATTAGATTGCAACACATTGATGTGCTTCTGAATATTTTGGAAAGAAAAGAAGGCCAGGCAATGATTCTGTTACTATATTGGGTGGCCAGTGATACCATCTTGGGATTTTCTCCTTTTATAATTATTTATCTAGGATAGTCATCTGGCATTTCTATGACAACTAATGTGTTATCTTGCTTCTGTAATGAAAACTATCAGATACCAGATGTATCTACTACTCACAGCCTTCTCTACCCATTATCACATGATTCTGATTTTTTATAGAATGTTTTTCCATAACAATAAAATACACTTTATTTCACTGCTTTAGGAAGATTGTTTGCTCTCCAGTCCTTTTAGAAACCAAAGGAGTATTCTCCACATGGCAATTTTATCAAGATTGATAAGGAAATATTTATGCATTTTACTTTTGTTTTTAATCCATGAACATTAAGTTTGCTCATGGACCACCTTTTCAAGGACACGATCTGTTCTCATGGCTGACTGCTCCTACATGTGTTAGCATGCATGCCTGGCATTCTGGGAGACACACTTGAAATGAAGGAGAACACAAGTGCCCAGACATTAAGGGGTATTTAGGGTAGATCTGGTCTTAGAAGTACAAACTTAGAAAAAAATTTCTGCTTCAGAAAAGAGTCATGGTATTCTTCAAGAAGTGGCAGAACAAAGAGTTCTTGCTATTCTGCTCATTGAAAAATTCTTTTCAGAAATATTAGGATACCAGGACGGCAAACAAAGGGAGAAGGGTAGGTGTTTGGAATTAGGTGTTTATTGCTGCCAATGATCATGCATGTAGTACACATGACAGGAGCTAGAGATGCAGTGATGCAATTTGCCTATAGGATGCTCAGCTGCTACAGATCACATGTGCATGGTGTCAACACATCAGAGAGAAAAGAGAGAGTGTACACATACCCGCCAACACACATTACCCTTGGAGCTGCCCCAAACCCAGAGCTAATTTTGTTGGTTAAGTTGTCGTTAGGCAACACCTTTGTGAGGCTTGTGTTCTGCAGTGTGGTGGCTAAGCTGGGAGTTCTGAAGTCAGATCCATTTGTGTTGAAGTTAAAAATCAGTCTTAGACACTTAAAAAACTGTTTCTTGTACCACATTACTTAAAATCTTTCTAAGTTTTATTTTCCTTATTACAAAGATATTAAAAGGCTAAAGACTAAAGGATAAAATTGCTTTTAGTTCACAGGAGATAAGGAATAACATAAATCCCAGAGATCTACAACTCAATGGTATCTGCTGTAATGCAGTGTAACCAAATAGGGCTTAGCTAAGTGCATTGTGATAGCACATCATATTGGTAGAACTTTTCTTATAATGTAGTGTCCAGTAATACATTTTCTAAACAGTTAAACAATTAAATAAGCATTCAGTTCTTTATTCTTATTTTAAGGATGGTAATGTTAAATCATATAATATTAATATAAAAATGATCAAATATCAATTTGCAATTGCAATTAGCAATTGCATACTGTTCAGCCAGGCAGCAGTGACAGCTGCAGCCTACAACTATTTAAAGACTGCTATCACTTAGAACATTACCCTGATATTCAAATTGTGGAAGCTCTTACATATGCTTAGGGGAATGCTTGACACATAGCTTTCATGAGGACTATTTCTGTAGCTATTAATTCTGTAAAGTCCAAAGATTTTCGTTTTAATTGCTGTTGATGCTCCAACATTTTATGCATAGCCTCTCTTCCATTGGCACTACAATATACACATTGTGATGAGATGTAAATGTGACCTGAAACTCACAAAAGACATATGTTCTCTTTCAGAAGTTTCTGTTACAAAGAGATTTTCCAGCACATTTTTGAGTAAAGTAAGGGATTTCAAAACAACAAAAACTTGCCATTTTAGCAGATTTATTGCTGTTTTTTTTAAATTTAATGCAATAAAATAAACATTCCAATCTCCTAAAAGTCTTAATTCTAGCAAAGCTATTTTTTAATTAGCAATAGGCCTAGATTTTTAAATGAGCAGAAAGTTCCAGATTACAGCAGCACAGAGATAACACACAGAGTCCCAGAGCAATTCATTGACCTGACAGCAGGAAATAATCATGTATCATCAGAATCCACACTGACAGTATCACTTTGTGAAGAAGCATTAGGCTTCCTTTTTAAGTAAAATTTGATTTTGCTGCTATTTCTAGAGAGCTATTTCATTTATATCAATGAAATGCAAACATGCTTGTTTATCCACCTTACATGATCACTCCTACATGCTGAAAAGAAAGCAAAGAGATTGGGGGCAGGGCTCATATTCTTCAGCTTTTCATATGCAAGACTCGACTCAAAGCCATCCTCATGAAATGAGGGGAAACTTTTCATTAAAATCCAATGTTTCAATATACATTGAAACTGTTAAAAAGAAACAATAGGTCCAAAATGGAGTTACATGTGTTAAGCAAACCAAGACTTAATACCTAACCTAACTGCAGTTTTAGCCTCTCCTAGGAAGGTAATTGTAACTCATCAGTCTGGAAATTCCTGGCCAGCACACAGACCCCTACTGTCCCCTAAAGGAAAGTGACCTTCCCACGACCAATCTGTTTTTTTTGCTAGTATAACTTCCTTGTCTCTGCCCCTTCTGCCTATAAAATCCTTCTGTTTTGTACAGCTCCTGAGAGCTCTTTCCTAACTGTTACGTGGGATGCTGCCATATTCATTAATTCTTGAATAAAGCCAATTCAATCTTTACATTTACTCAGTTGAATCCTATTTTTTAACAGAATATTACCACTGAAAACCTGCAATTTTTAGCAAAACTTGCTGATGAGAAAGAACCCCTCATATATTTTTGTCTTAATTGTTATTAAAGAGCTTATGAGTTTGTTATTATTGGGGAGAATGACAGAGAAACTGAGTGAGAGAGAGAGAGAAATCTGGGGGTACATTTATCTGATAGTCCACAGAAGGAGTAGAGCATGAGAAAACTATAAAATATAATAAAGCACAATTAGGTTTTATGAAGTTTTTAATACTGATACTGCATAACATAAGACAACAGGCCCAAAATGCAGTCAGTTATGTTAAGCCTCACATCACCAAACTGCCAAACTGAGACTTAACTACAGTTTGGCTCTCTCAGAAATGGAATCTTAAACTGGTCAACCAGGAATCGCCTGATCAGCACTAGTGAGGTAATCTGCCACACAGACCCCCACCATCCCTTAAGGAAGGTGACCTTGTTGCAACCTATTCACTTTTGCTAGTACAACTTCCTTGTTCCTGCTCCCTTCTGCCTATAAAAGACTTTTTTTGTAACTCCTAGGGGTTCCTTTTTATTTGTTCAATTGTATACTGCCCAATTCATGAATCGTTGAATAAAGCCAATAAGATCTTAAAATTTACTCATTTAAATTTGCTTTTTTAACAATACTCATGGAATATTTTAAATGATTTTTGTTTTCATTTCCATGATTTAAAAAAAAAAAAAAAAAGCAATGACATTATTTTAGATGGTCGAACAAATTTTATTCAGAATATCTAGGATAAAGCATTCATATATAACAGTTTTGAATGCAATGGAACTGGATGATTTGGTAGAGAAGTATAAATTCATTGTATTGTTAGCATTTGTGTATATACAGCTAACTCTATAAAATATAGGTTTAACTTTAAACAACTATAATATATTTTTACTTCAAACTATTCTACCCTCTTTTCTATGTTCTCGCTGACACAGAATATCTCTGTTACCAGCCTTCTGTTTGTGGGTGGTTTTGCTCTTTAAAAACTGGGTTTAAAGTGGGCTATGTTTCCTAAGCTCTGATAGCTTAAGAGCACTGACTTCAGTAAAATGTTAAAGCAATATCTAAGGCACTGCCACACCTTTAACTCCCATTTTCCTCCATTGCGTGCTCACCGTTGGACACTTTTGGGGTGCCGAAGATTCAGCAGAGAATAAAACCCCTTGTTCCAGTGAGGAGTCAGCCATCCTTCCCGGTGAGTACCAACTGTCCACAGTGTATGTTACCATACACCGCCATTTGCCTGCACCACTTCTATTTCTCGTTTATCAGGACTTTAGTGTTAAGGGTAGAGGAAACAGGATTCTTCCAGTTTATCAGAGGAGGAAAAAAGAGTAACAAAGACAAGAAAGGTTATCTAGGAATCATTGAGGCCTACACAATAGATGATAAGCATCATACCTATTTCACTGATATGGAATGAGAAAGCTCCAAGTTAGTTAGGTTTTTAATTTCTGGTAACATTTGTTAATTCATTTTACCTTTATTTCTCCATTGAAAGAGAGAGAGAGAGAGATCACAATATCTTGTTTCAAAGCCATGAAGCCCAGCTTATCTTGTTCCAACATAATGTCTTGGGATTCTTGTAGCCTCTAAGAAGCTTTGGTTACTTTTAGAATTTTGTCTAGAGTAGTAGTAGCAGGAAGAGGAACATAGCTGTAGCAATGATAGGACTAGTGGTGGTCATGGTAGTAATATTCATTGTAAATAATTACTGAGTGAATTCATGTACTAATTTGGCATTATTGTAAGTATTTTTATGGATTAAGGTATTTAATCTTCAGAACCACCTGCTAAATGAGACATAATACTCTCAGTACCACTTTTATATGAGCAAGTTGAAGCACATAGAGGTTAAGAAACATGGACAAGTTCACCTAGCTAGTAAGGAATAGAACCAAAATTTGAACCCACATAGTCTAGCCTAAACTTTTGTGGTTTTAATGACTATGATATACTGCCTCATTTCTATGCCCCTTTACTGTGAAAAGCATCCTTAGAAATGCTATCCTTCATTTTTTCACAGTGAAGTTTTGAGAGATAGATACTGCAAAGTATTAAAAGCCTTTTCCAAGGTCACTAAATGATAGATATGGGAGTGTAACCTAAGTTTTCACTCTTGGTTCTACTGTATAATTAAATCCCTATTATCTAAGAACTTAGCATATACTGAGATCTAAAATTCAATATGCCTGTGACAAACGTTAATAAAACTATTTTAATTCCTTGGCTATTAACATGGCACCAGGGGATGGAAAGATGAACAAAACCTCACTGATTTTGATCAAAGTCACCCTCAAATGGCTGAGTCAGACTCGTACTCCTGGCTCCCCTGCCCTCCACTCAGGAGCTCCAATCACAGATTCATGCTGCCTGCTCACATGCCTGGCCTGGGTTCCTATATAACTGCATTAATTGGCTTAGTGGGAGGAAAAAAAAATTAAAAATGAGCATCAATGTTGACTTTAAAACTCAAAGGAAACAATTAACAATGACCTTCACAGTGAAATTAAGAATATAACACGGGAGCCCTGGCCACATTTTCAGTTCCATAAGGATATTTACTCCTTGGAGTCAGCAATGTTTGTGAATATTTCACTGCATAAGGATTTATTTTTTTCCTGAAATAAACTTTCTTTTCTTCTATATTATTTTCTAGCAAATCAGGCTCACGAATAGCTCTAATCAACTGTCTTTCAGATCATTTTCTTACAGAAGCTGCTGAATGCTTAATTATTCAAGGAGAAAAGGGGAGACATTTAGACACATTACTATAAATTAGAAAAAAGAGAGCTAGAACTGTCAGTGAAGCGATCCCCTGAACTCCAGACTCATACCTCAAGCTGTCCCCCATCATCTCCACCTGGATGCCTATTATACTTCTCAAGCTTACAAATGACCCCCTCATTTCTCCTTTTCAGTGTATTCTCAACACAGAGGCAGAGTGATCCTCTTAGAAAGCCAGCCAATTATATCTGAAAAGAATATAATATGTCAATTATACCTATAAAAAAGTCAAGTCATGTCACTCCTTTCTCAAAACATATCAAGTGGCTTCCTATCTCTTTCAGAGAAAGCGAAAGTCATCGCAATAGACTCCAAGTCACGCATGGTGTTTGTACCCATCTGGCTTCAGTTTTCTCCATCATCCCTGCTGCATCAGCTCACTGGTCCGCATGCAGTTTCTCAAATTTGCCAGACACCCTTCTACCTCAGGGCCCTGCGCGCTGTCTCTGTCTGGAGCATCCAGATGTCCACATAGCACTTGTCTATTTCTCAAATTTATGCAAATGTGACCTGCTCAATGAGGCCTCCTTTCCTTCACTCCCTTATTGAAAATTGTAACCTTGTCCCCAGGCACTCCATTTATTTCCCTGCTTTATTTCTCTCCATTGCACCTATCACCATATCCTACACGGTTGTCATAACTTATTTTGTTTATTGTTACATACTCCCTCTATAATGAGCACTGCAAGTCAATCTATTTTGTTTGCATTCTATTACTAATGCAAAGAACATCACCTGGAACATAGTGCACAATGCATATTTCTTAAATTAATGAATAAAGGAATGAATGAATAACAAACAGAATTTCATGTTGCAAAATACAAAAAAGAGACTAGATGTGAAAGGACCAACTGTGTACCTACCTACTTGAGAGTACTCAGGAGCCTGTCAAGTTAATGGCCTGATATGGTTGGATGTTCTAGCAAAGATAATAACACTGAATGTTGGTTAGAGATATGCTCACCCAATGCAGCCAAGTAACATGTTTATCTGTGTAAGTACAATAGCCATTCAGTACTGACAAATTTTAGTATTTGTTTCTCAACTTTCAATCTCCCCATATCCATAGGCCATTTTTAAACTTTCCTTATTTCTGTTCTTCTACTCCACTGCCCATATTTAAACTCATATCCTTCAGCCACATGTCCATGGGCAGGTAACTTCAACTTTTTGTGCCTCTTTATAGAGAAAAGGCTTTAGGTTTCACCAAGAAAATTGTACTTCCAAGTCTAACAGAAGTTCTTCTGGAACTTCACTAGAGACAGATGCAGAGCCTGTAGATATCTGGGGAGAAAACGTTATTTTCCTTTCTACTCCAAGATACATACTTCTTTAATTTTAGCCTACAGTAGTTTCAAAAGAGACGTTTTCCTTTAAAAGGGCTTTTTATCTGAGAGGGCAAGTATTTAGATGGGAGAAGTTATCACTACATTCACCTTGGTATTTATAATGTGTGGTGAGCTCACTTCTGCTATTAGGTACAACACTCATAGCTGTCACCTCCCTGAGTAGTTAACAGGAACAAAAAATAAAATCATCAGCTGCAGTATCATACTGTCTGTACCTAAGAAAATCCTGATGCCAACAATTTTGGAATTCACAATTTAAGAGTACTTTGCTACTGTTTTATATTTCATGTTAAATTAAATTACCGATAGACTAATTTTGTTTTTCAGCTCAGGAACATTTGTTCTTGTAATTTGACATTCATATTCAATGGCATTGTATCTTCTCATGCCTGTCACTGTCACTTGTAAGCAAGATTTTTACTGAGAAACTTCACTTTAAATGAGGAGAAAAGCTGAATCTTTGCACCTGTCTAATGTAGCTTTGCACTACAAAGTGGAGTGATATATGCCACTTCTGTCATACAGACAGTTCATGGAGCTGAACTATAAAATAAGACTTTTTAAAAAACATTTGATCATAGTTCAAATCAGCCACTGCATCCAATATATTCAATACTGTAACCAATATATTCAATATTCAAAAACAAAACCAAAACAAACTCAAAACACACAGGACCATGAATACAAACAGCAAAACAAACAACAACAACAATGAAAACAATCTCATTTTGGGTTGAAAAAGGTCATAGAAATGCCAAGTAGAATTTACACAAGTAAAATCTGTAATGCCCCAGGCAAAATTTGACAATATTCTCATGGAGTGTTATAGTCTAGACTCTTTTATTTTGTACAAAAGAGCATTAAACAGTTTAACAAGCATCCAGACACCTGGAACTAAAAAGAGTGTGTCCCACGTGGAGTTACGCTGAGTTGTCACAAGCCACAAGGGACGTTTGGGGAGTCTGGCCACTGACTCGTGTCAGTGTAGAGGCAATGCCTTCACAGGGGACAGAGAGGAAGGTATTCTGTGGAATTTTGAGATGCTCTCAGTTTTTCTTTGCCCCATTTTTGTTTTTCTGAGATAGTGAATGTGCAAATTATGTCTCTTTGTTTAGAGTCTACTACTGTAAACTAAATAGGAACTTGACACAAGGTCAAGTTGGGAAGGAGTATATTCTTCTGAAACTAAATACAACCCCTTTAGTATCGATGAAGGGAGGTGAGATAAGTATTTGAAGTTGGGGTTGGCAATGGCTTCATTGCATCCACTGAAAATAAACTTTTGCTCACTTATATTGAGGAGAGTCAGAAAATAAAAAAAGGAAGCAAAATTTGACAATATTCTCATGAATCATTGTATTCTAGACTCTTGTTTTGTACAAAAGAGCACTCAAAACTCTTGTAGAAATGGGCTTTTAAAACATTTGTGCTTTCCCTTTAAACTAATAGCTAAGAAAGGGAAATCTGAATATTCAAAACAATACGAAGTCGTTAGGTTTACCTTCAAATCAAGGATAACATTTTTTGCAGAATTCAAATGCAGTCATTGAAGATAAAACATTTGCTGATGATGAGACAAGAGAAAATTGCCTCAGATGTCACTATTATTTATTGCCACAGAACTGAACATCAGAAACCAATCCACACATCACAATGGCTATGTCACTAATCACGAGCCACCCTTTTCTTCTTAAACAAAATCACATTTCTTACTTTCAAGACTTTTTGAAGCTGAATGCCTTCAAGACACTTGGATTGATCTTCAGATTCAAAGTACGATAGCAGTTAAGATGAAAAATATTTTATCAACAAGCCTAGTGCTGGTGGCTGGCATTTGAAATCCTGGGAGAGGATAAATGCAGGCAACTGCTGCAGTATGAACTATGTGCAGTGATATATCAGCATACTCACAAACTTGCTCTGCTCTTGAGAAGTTGCAAAGGGACATTCATTAACTCAGTAAAACTCTAGGAAATACGTTAATGCATTATGCAGTAAGGTTTCAAGGCCAATCAACTCCATTTATCCAGCACTCACTAACCTTTTCCAGGATGCTATGAAGAGTTACAAAAAAATAAGTAGTAGGATAGAGATTCTTTTCAGTTGAGGAAAATGATATTCTGAAATAGTAAAACATAGCGAACAAGCAGATGGTTCTTAGAACTATTACTATCTAACGACATTATTCTTACATCTAATGTGATGACATTTTAGGCTCTAGACACTAATAACTTTAGACCAGAATAAGCATAAACACCTACCCAATCCCCGGTAGATTCTGCTAAAGACAAGACTAAATTCCTTTGGAATTCAATTAAATTTAATGATTCCCTTCATTTACATGTACTTTTGTTGTTGTTTCTACTCTTTTTCCTATCAGCTTTAGCCCTCTGTCTACCACCTCTGTATCAGCCCCTTCCTTCCTCTATTCCCTTTCTAAAATTTTTATGCTTTAGAAAATTCAAACTTGTCTTTGGTAGATAACACCTCATATTTTGTCCTGCCTGCTCTTCTTTCTTGCCCTCTAGATATTCCATGATGCATAACTTTGAACAGCAACACATATTGTTGTGCTATTTAAGGCAGGGACCATTGACAGGATTTAGGGAAGTCTTTTCATGGCAAATGTTTTCCAGGAAGTTCCTTCTCAAGACCTGGAATTTGGAATCCTAATTCCTAGAAATGATTGTTCTAAGTGCCATGAACCATAGGCATCTTATTTTGTATAAAGAGGTTCTTTTTTGAAGATCCCAGTTATCACAATTAAATAAAAACTGAAACTGGAAGCTGAAATGTTGATTAGAGATAGATTAACTGCTCCAAGCTGTCTTGAAGTTAAAGACATTTATATCCAGAGAAGGTAAAAACCAGGCCCATAGTCACTCAGCTTGTTGTAAAAATTGATAGCTCAAGATGTCAATTCTAAGAAACCCAAGTTGGTAACTGAGTCAGGTCTAATATCTAATATCTAATATCCAATAAAACCTAATATCTAGGTTTCATTAGACTCAATTATGTTTCATCCAAGATATCACTATCTCTAGTAAATCCATCCTGTGTTTGGGAAGCCGTTCAGACAATGAGGACATTTTCTGAATCAATAACCAAGAAAACAAAAATTTTAGTATATTTTAATATAAATATGCACATCTTGGCCTGTGCCAGTTTATGAAAATTGGGGAAAGATGAAATAAGAACAATTTTTTCCCATTGATTTTATTTCCCAGTTCTCACAAGACATACTGAATCAAGAAATGTTTGTAGTGACCGTTGATTCTTTGACAGCTGTAGAAACATAAATGAGTAAGACGTGACCAGAGTACCCTTCCTGCAGAGCAAATATTAACATACGAAAACAAAGATGAGGACTATTTTTAGTCAGGTGCTAAACTTCCAGGACTAGAATGGAGTTCATTGGAACCAAATCTAGTAAGACATGCAGAGTCTTTAAAAGGGGGAGAGGTAGAAACCATAAATAAGGCATAGAATTAGCATGATGGACCGGTGACGAAATCAAACCAACCTGGACAAAGCAGAGAAGGGCAGGGACACAGTAGGAAATAACAGGAATTAGTTTCAGGCATGCCAGATTAAAAACCCTGCACAAGGATTTAGATTTAATGTATTATGAAATAGAGTACACATTCAAATTTATCTGTTCTTTAGATTGCAATTTGTTGAACCTGTTTTTGAAGTGGAGGTGGACACAAGGGAGTTGACAAATGAATATGAAAACTTGTTTTCATTAATCCTAAACTGCAGATCTTTGAGCTCTTTATTCAACAAAACATTGCCTCTCCATCACCTTGCCAAAGAAATTGTATTTTCCTTCATCCTTGTTCTGACTTTCTTTCAAACTGACTTTACTTATTCATACAATATATGTGTACTATATATATATGTATGTATGTATTTTTTTTCTTTTAAAACTATATTCATTAGTGACCATTATTTTTCCTATCAGCAAAGTGCCACCTTTGAGCATGGAAAAAAGAGCACCACCAGTGAAACTCAGCATCTTTCCACCACAAATCTGAGGCATTCCTTATAAATCAATTTCACATGCTTCAGGTCTAAAACCAAAGCTAAGAGGTGTTAATAATTAAACTTCAATTGAAGTTATATAAATTAATCTTTTCTCAAAATAAACTACAAAAATTTATTTTTTTTTTTTACTTTTGCAAAAGAAAAGGCAATACAAAGGCAACCATGTTTAATGTAAAATACTATATATAGTCTTTTTAATCCAGAAAATGTCAATGGATCATAAGGAAATTCAGTATCAATAATCCTTATTTGGTTTCTTTGGCAATAGAATTAAGGATTCTATTTTTTACTGCCCTACCCGATCATTTTATTTTAATATTCATGTGTAAGAACAAGAACTGGAGGAAAGCACAATCTGCTCTGACAACTCAAGGCAACAAGCAAGCATGAAGATGCTAATCCAGGTTGAACCACTGACTCTCTGCATTACTACAATCAAATCATTTGAGCGTGGCTCTTCTGGCCAGCCCTGCGGCACACCTAGTCAAAAACAATACTGGTAATAAAAATCATATTTCTGTACACGAGTTCTGCTACTTCGAAAGAAATCATATTACACCAATGTATTTTATAAAATTTACTCAGACTTATTCAATTTAGAATTCATAGGGAGAAAATGTGTGTGTGTATGTGTGTACACACATGCACATGCATCATGATTAACTAATGCTTTCATTTTACAATTACATGAATGTCTTTTATGCTAAAAGCTTTGAAAAAATATTTTGGATTATGCTAATACCAGAGCTTTTCTCTCCTGGGAGAGCTTTACATTGTGAAACTATATAAATCATTGAAAACAAATCCTTTTTGAATACTAGAACATGTTATAAAGACAATTGAACTATCCTCTTTGATCGCTCTTTGATGCAAACTCTCCTTGATAGCACAAGGACACAAGGAAATGTGACATGACCAGAAAGAAGGGTAAAGACCACTAGAAAGAGAATAGAAATGTGCTGTTTGGGTCCTTTCCTCAGCACAGAGCAAATGCGAAGAGCACAGTCAAAGCTCCCACAATGTGATGCTGGCGTTGATTCTGGCTGAGAGAAGAGCAGAAACAACACACTGCTGAAAATTCTAATGGTGTACGTATTTAATCTCACTTCAAGGGGAAGAGAAGCTGGCAGAAAGCAGAGGAAAGGGGTTATATGTTTACACTTTGAAAACCTTGGAAGTGTGGGATACTGAACTGCTAGGGTAAGCAGAAAGGAGTTGTGATCCGAAATAAGGAAATGAGAGAAATGTTGAGCAAAATGTCAAAACAGTATACAGGGTGCCTAACGCATCAACATGGTGAGATGAACCATTATCTGATTTAGGGGTTGGAGGAAGGTACTCAGATAAAGTCCTTTTTAGCTGGGAAAATAAAGCCTAAATCCAACTTCTTAGGCTATTAAATCTACAATTTGATGTTTATAACATACATTAATATGTATAAAATATATACATTCCTTGACAACATCTGCTTAAATAGTTATGGTTTAATATGAAATTGTTATATTTAGATTTGTTAGCAAGATATTGTTTTAAAACCATATTTATAAAAAATGTAAATTATTAACTTCTCTCAATAAAGTGTTTCCCAGAATTTTTATAAACTCTGATTTAAGACCCAAAGCTTTGTTACTCTCCTCTGATCAAGTTATTTTCAGAATTTTGTGTTATTGGGATCCCTCCTGTCTTTCTACCTTCCAAAAGATAAACTAATGTAGAATGTGTAAACCCTTAGGAATTAATGTAGTTGTCAGCATGAAAGAGAATGATAACAAATTATGGATTGGCCACTTTCTTTTCCATTTCTTTATTAAGTAATTGTTACAGATTGTGATGGGAATTATGCATATATTTAAAAAACAAACAAACAAACAAAAACTATGTCAAAGTCTGTCAGCCAAAAGCAAGGTTTTTTATGCTTGAAGAAGAATGTGACTCATTTAATCTGCGTTATCACCCAAAATTCAGGGGTAGGAGTAGCCTTGACAATGCTCCCTAGAAGAGCCAAGTATGTTTTTAGACAAAACAAAGGCCCTTATTTTCAATATAACAGTCAGGACCATTTCTTGATGAATTACTCTTTCTAAAATTTCCATGTTTGAAGGACATAATTTAATTTGGATTCACATTCTATTTTATATTCCATTTCCCCCACAGCCAGTAAGACTTATCAAACATCACTTTTACCTTTACTTATTCAAAGGGAAGAACAATGTAAACATCAAAGTTAAGTGGGAAAATAAAAATTTGTATAATATTAAAATATTATACATTGCAGTCAAATTATAATGACTAGGAAAATATTAAAATGTAATTGACTTCATATCAATAATTTTCCAACTGATGATTAATTATAGCAATACCAACATAAAATATAATCACATAAAGAAAAAGTAAAAGTGTGGAGGATGCACAGATTTCTAGGGCATTTGCTTTTTTCCTTGTCTTTGAAACCCTGTGTGATCTTAAACCTTGTGGTATTAGGAACAATGGGAACCAAGCAGAGACTTCTTCTAACCCTCCTTTCTACTTTCCTAATACAAATCTCATGAAACATTGATTTTAAGCTGTTTTTAAAGTTAGAAATACTACCAGGCAAATTCATTAGCCTCTTTATATGACTTTGTATTTTGTTAGTCACTAAAGCAACTACATATATCTGAATATTTTACCCATACATATGTGCAAGGCAACAACGATTTCTGTTTCAGATAATGTCTGGCATAGAAATGGATCCCAGGACTCTTAGCAATCATTCAACCCCCTGAGGGTATGCAGCAAACCTCTGCAGTAGGGGGTTAGACTGGAACCAGAAAAGGCCAAGGAAAAATGAAGAGAAGGAAAGGATGCACCAGAGATATTGGTGAGAGAAGACTAGGGTATACAGATGTGGAATATGGAACAAACCCAAAGAAATAAATCTTCACTGTTTTCACTTGTGTAATCTGTTCTAAAAGTCATTTAAGAGAGTAGACCTTAAAAGTTCTCATTTAAAAATTCATTTAGAACAGTGGTCCCCAGCTCTTGGCCCATGGACTGGTACCAGTCCATGGCTTGTTAGGAACCGGGCTGCACGGCAGGAGGTGAGTGGCGGGCAAGAGAGCAAAGCTTCATCTGTATTTGCAGCTGCTCCCCAGTGCTAGCATCACTGCCTCAGATCTATCTCAGATCATCAGGCATTAGATTTTCATAGGAGCACCGATACCTGGTGCCAAAAAGGTTGGGGACCGCTGATTTAGAAGACAGTAAATTAGACTAGTGCCTAAATAATACACAAATTGGATACTTTAGAGTACAGAAAAAACAGATAAATTATTCACTAATTAGGTCTGTCAACTTTGTCCTGTAAATGGTGAACAGGAGATTCTGATCTGGAATTTTTTAGTGAAATTACATATTCAGCAGTGGCAACGAAGAGGCTGTTTTTGAGCCTGCATTACTCTGAAGGAGGAATAAAGTGATCTGCTGAAATAAACCAACTTCCAGTCATCTAAACAGCCCCTTGAGATTTACTATGTTGGGTATATTACATAATGTACTTTGATAAAGAATATAAATGATAGAAATAATAAATGAAAAACAAAAATAATCTCAGCAGTGAACTTTTGTTAAGAGTCTTATCTGTGCCCTTATAGAGAGAACACAGGGGATTAGTGAAAAAACATTACCAAATTCAAAACATCTACTGCCCATCAGAATAATCTCTCTATATTAGGACTATTGCTGTCTTTCATTGTTCCATTTCATGGGTTAAATTCTCTGTTACTTTCTACAGATGCCAGACTACAATATTGGTACATATTTAATATGTACCAATTGTATGAAAACAATTTTACATAATAAAGAGGACATGATCTTGAAAATCAAGGAACTAGTACATACAATTTCAGAATCATTTAAGCTGAAAACAAAGAAAATTTATTTTGTGATTAAATATTTAATAATGTCTCTACCTTCATCTGAAACAGAAAAGAAATGAACAGTATCTTCTTTAGGGGCGTGTATTTCCATTTATGCTGTTATCCATAGACATGTTAAATGTATATGAAGAGGAGTTATAAATTGCTTTTCTTATTCAATATACATACTTCTAGATAAATATTAGATATATATTTATATAGGGTAGGTAAGTGACACCCTTTCTCATGCCTTTTACAAAGCATTAAATTCTTAGGAATGAACACATCCATGCTGCTTTACCCCAAGATGCAAAAGCATGCTTATCAGACAGGTAAATGCAAAAAGCTAAATTTGTGATTACACTACAGACAAAATCTGGATTCCCAAAGATCTCATGAAGAAGTAATGATAAGGCATAGAGAACTGGGTGAAAGTTAATGATACAAAGAAATGCAGGTCTTGGAGAGTCTTGGCTACAAACTAGGCCATCTAAAAAAGACTAGTGTTTTAATTGGCTTCACACCCCAATGTATCAACAGTATGACATGGCTTACCAAAGAGTTAACACAAATAGATGGTGTTAATGGAATTAGAGTGTGCAAAAGAAAAACACGAATCTGTTTATACCTTTATTTGTCAAGAAATGACTAGAATATTCAGTTTAATTTTTGGACTGCCATTATAAGTAATAATCAGTACCTAGAAGGCAGGCAGAGGATGTGCATGATGGAAACAGGACTGAAAATATGGCATTGAGGGTGAGAAAGAAAGCGAGTAGCTGCTTAGCCCTAAAATAAACCAAATTCAGGAAAACAAGATAGCTGTCCAAGAATGACTGTCTCATCACCAGGCTCCCTCTAATACAAAGTGACCACACACAGTATTCGTGTCCTTCAGTGACTGGGCTTCGTGCACCCCTCTAGCCACAGTCATCGGCTGCCCGCTTTAACTCTAATCTTGCATTAAGGAGCTGCTTCTAGTGTCTTGACAGGCAAGGCACCATGATGTCGCCATGCCTTTTTGCTACTATTACTTCTCCTAAATTGCCAATTCACCTCTGCTTTCCTTCTTCATAGGATAACTCCTCTTCATCTTTAAAACTTAGATCAAACTTATTTACTCCAGAAAACTTTTTTTGATACCCTCCTCTATTTTCTACCTTTCTACCCCATTCAAAATCCCTCCTATGTAATCTTACAGAATCCTGTGCATGTCCTATAGTATATGCTTAGTTAAAATGATCCTTGTATAATTCTGTCTTATATCACATGAACTGGTAAGCAGAGTTGTATCTAACTTCTAGTGGCTGTAAACAGATATTTGCTACGTTGAGCTGAATGCCCACTGCTGTAAAAGGTAAATGAACTTCTATCAGTTACAAATATATATTGAACTCTTATTGAAACCCAGGTAATGAAGCAGTGTGTTATCTAATACCAGAAAGACAAAAAGTGAGACGACACTCTTCTCAATAATAAACAACTTTTTAATTAACTAGGCCTGTGGAAAATAATACCTGGTAAAGAAGTTTGTTTGCTATTATTAAAAGGGCCAGAAATACCATAAAAATTATTTTGTAATTTGGGAGACTATATTAGAGCATTAGGCACTTTCTAAGATTCTTTCCAACATCAATTCTATATTCTCTTCTCTTATACCTCTTCTGGTCACAGGTGACAGAAATAACCCATTTGTATCTTTAAGTAACATATCAATAGTTACGTAGTCCTACATTTAGGTAAAACTAAAGCTACTCAAAGAAACCTTTTGCTTCAGAGTAGTAGTTTCAGCCAGAAAACTAACTATAAAAAATGAGAGCTAGTACTTAGCACTTCTAATTTCCTTAATTAATGAAGTAAAAGTATTTCTCGTGCAATCTCTGTGTATGCATGTGTGCACGATGTGTGTGTGCACAAGATGCAGGGTGTGTATTTGTCTAATTGGGTTCTAGTATCAGAAATTACTAGAAACAATAAATACTTACAATGTTCTCTTGCATTATCAGGAAACAGTGGCCACACTTAAGAACAAATGAAATAAATGGATGCATTTTGCACTGATACTAAATTGAATAATTGCTAGTATTTAATGACTTGCAAGGAAACAAAAATAAAACTGGCTGTTGTTCAACTGAACTACTGATTCAGGATCCAGAGAAGAAAAAGAATCCATTTTAAAATCCTCACAGGCATAGCAACATGCAAGCAATTTGTAGACAGCAGAGCAGAGGGGTAATAAGCAAGCAGCACTCCATGCCCAGTCTCTCTGGGCTGAGACACAAGTAATCTATAGCTATGTGTCTCTGGGCAACTTATTTAACTTCAGCATGCCTCAGTTCCCATATCCGTAAAATGGAGGTAATAGTACCTAGCTAACAGATTTGTGAGGAGCATTGAATGAGATAAGGCCTGTAAAGCACCAAGACCAGTGTTGGTACATGGTAATTATTCACAAGCACTAGCTGTCCTTATTATACCGGCACACAGTTTCATAAAAAGTGGTTCCACAGCTATTGATACAAAGTAAAATGCTATTACTTTTCAGTTACTTTTTATCAGCAGTGCTAGATTAAAAGTTGTAGAGTCATGACCATTAGAGATACAGTAAACTATATTCCTTCTTATGAAGCTTTTAATTCCTAGGGTAAGAACCTACTACAGCTTTGTTAAGATAATTACATGAATTAATGATGAAAGAGAACTTAGAATTGTGCTTCCCCTACTTAAGTACTCTCGTTATTATCACTCCTTCTATCAAACATGTAAGATAAACATATTTAAGAGTGTACATAAAGTTAATCTCTCCTACATCTGTCAATAACTAAGCTTGAGTTCAATGATGGTTTCTGAAGATCAACTATTTTCAGATGGAGAATATTGGCTAGTGACTTAGAGCTATAGAGAAGAGTGAAACCCTCAAAGAGTGCAAGGTGGGCTTATACTATGCACAGGGAACTAGAAAAATTTTAATAAAAATCAGAACAGGCAATTCAGGGAGATGGTGGAATATCCTCCTGAAGAGAGAACTGATACTTACTGATATACTCAGTTGCAGGAAGTGGTCATTCCTTGTACTGACAGAAAAGTTTCAATAGATTATTTGGAAGGCCAAATAATCACTCCAAAGATGCTTATGTCCTAATCCTCAAAACCTGTGAATATGATAGGTTGCATGTGGAGGGGAATTATAGTTACTAATCAATTGATCAAACTAGGGAGATTATCCTGAATTACCAGGTTGGACCAATATAATCACAAGGGTCCTAAAAGAGGGAGGCACAACAGTACCAGAAAGATGGTTGCATGAGAAGCACTCAGCCGGGCATCGCTGGCTTTAAGGATGGAGGAGCGGACAAGAGCCAAGGAACGATGGTAGCCTAGAAGCTGAAAAAGGCAAAGAAATAGATTCTCCTCTAGAGCCTCCTGAAAGAAATTCAGCACAGCAGATTCTGTTATTTTAGCCCAATGAGACTGTCAGACTTCTGACTTCCTGAACTATAAGATAAATTTGTGTTGCATTAAGCCATTAAGTTTGTGGTAATTTGTTACAGTAGTGATAGAAATCCAACACAGCAGGGATCATTTTGCTTTGCTTTTAAGCATCTGAAATGCAATTATGCCCCATGTGAGGTTTAAAAAATTCTTCCGTTAGTTTAAATGGATTCTTATTCAAATTTGTTTGAAGTACAAAACATTTTATTTAAGCATTTTATTAAACAACTATGTTAATTAAAGTACAAATTTAAAGGAAAACAAAAAGAGAGACTTTATAAATGGTTCTAAAATCTACCTACTGAAAAATGAATGGCCAAAGAAGACAAAGTTTTAGATAAAAAACTCTTTTAATTTTCATTGAAATTCTAAGTTTAATAAAGGAAGTTCTAAGTCTATCTTGCTCATTTTATCTTGGTATCTGATGCCTAGAACTTAAATATTTATAAAACAAATAAATGAATGAATATACATTTGATCAATATGGTTTATCTCAACATATGCTATGAAAGGAGGTTGCTTTCAAATGTAGAAGGTGTTCAGTGTACACTGTCTTTTATGTTTTTTAATGTTTTTTCTTTTGACTAGACTGCAGTTACTACAGAACATTAAATTACATAAAAAATATCTTATTAAGATTTTCCCTCAAATAACACCCTACTCTTTAAAAAGTTTAGTTAATATTGAATCAATTATTATGCTATAGAGTGAATGTTTATGTACCCCAAAATTCCTGTGTCGAAACATAATCATCAATGTGATATTTGGAGGTGGGGATTCTGGAAGTAGTTATGTCATGAGAATGGAGCCCTCATGAATGGGGTTAATGTTCTAAAAAAAGAGACCCCACAGAGCACCCTACATGAGTGAAAAGATGGCTAACTGTGAACTACATAGAAGGCTCTCACCAGTTAAGAAATCTGTCAGCCCCTTGGTCTTGGCCTTAGCCTCCAGAACTGTGAGAAATAAATCTGTGTTGTTCATAAGTCACCCTGTCTATAGTAATCTATTACAGCAGAACTGCCTAAGATTATCTATCTATCTATCTATCTATCTATCTATCTATCTATCTATCTATCTATCTATCTCACAATGAAAGCAAATAGTCACCTTTTAATCAAAGTTTTTCTATGCAGCACACATAAAGATTTTTCCCCACAACTGTTTATAAATATAAACAGGTCATATGTGCTTTGTTATATTACATTCTGGAGGGCAAGGGTTGTAGCAGGTGAAATCAATCATAAAATGAAAAATTCACAAAATTTGCCCAGCAGATTCTCGCTTTTTAAGGAAAAAAAAGTGTTAAAATTTCCTGGAGCCAGGGAAATCCTTGTATATTGAACTAAAAATAAAGATGGAAAAGAGGAGGTAAGGAGTATATACGTATGCTATACACATTGCAGGGCAATAGAGAGAGCAATGGT
Source organism: Eonycteris spelaea (assembly GCA_003508835.1). Classification (NCBI taxonomy): domain Eukaryota; kingdom Metazoa; phylum Chordata; class Mammalia; order Chiroptera; family Pteropodidae; genus Eonycteris; species Eonycteris spelaea. Next base: position 1,075,115 of record PUFA01000127.1, on the reverse strand, counting down.
TTGTTTCCTCATCCCCATACTGAGACTGCCCCCTAAACCATCAACTGTCTATGCTGGACTCCACTACCACAATGAAATCTAATCCAGGAGAGGAAGGAAACTCAATTTCATGGTCCTTGATGATCTCCCTAACTAAAGTACTGCCCTTGTATCCATACTAGTTCATAAGATCTGTTCCCCACTTGCTTTTACACTTCATCTCTGCACCCCACTCAGAGCCCTGTCTCTGCTTCTCCCCAGCCTGAACTCCTCCAAACTGTCTGCTGCCTAGCTGCTCAGAATCCCTGCCTTGGGCCAAATCCCGATGACATTACTTTCACTTGCTCTTTTTCCCTTCAACATTTAACAGTGAAGGACGAGAATTATACAAAGAAATGCAGGATAATCTGTGAAAGCTATGAAATATGTTAGTCCTTGGGGAACTTGAGCTCAGTTGATAGAAACTGAGGTTCTTAGTCTTTCCCACTGGTTCTGGAAGCTCGCCTTGAGCAGAGGCAAATTTGAAGCTCTGGGAAGGCAGCAGATAGCAGGGTTTTTGTCCAGGTGCACCAGTTGCCACCATGGACTTAGGCAAAACCATAAAGAAGGCAGAATTTGTCTATGGAATCCTTCAATCTCACCTTTGAATTTCATTTTGTGCTTTTCACTTGCTTTCCAATGTCACTCTGGCTATGCAATAAATATCCACTTAGAACAGATCAGAATCCCCTTCTTTTTCTTTGTATATCAGTTAAAACTCTCTTAAAGGATGACAAATTTTTGGTAAGTCTCAACCAGTTAATACAATTAACACTAAATTGTTCAGTATATAGAATTCTGTGACATTTGCTTTGAAAAATGTGATTAATCATCTCAATGATTAATGGAACCTGAAATTAGTAGACTGCATGAGAGATTATTTTGACCACTGAGACATTTTTCTGTTAGCTTATTTTACAACATAAATTACATTGAATGAAACTACTCCATTAGCACCAACCTCCATCACTTTACCTCTGTAAGTAACTCTACACTCCACCTAACTATACAACAAAGAGTCCTCAATTTGGGACAGATATAAATTTAAGTTTGCCACAGATGAAGCATAAATAGATTCTACTAACTGCTTGCTTGGATGATTAAAAACAAGGATATGGAGCTAAGGAGCATAGAAAAATTAACTTAGCATAATAGCAATTTGGGTATAAGTGCTTATCCTAAGAACTGTGAAGAACTCCTAGTGGGCCAAATCATTTCCGCTTGTGTTAACTAGTTAAATGGTCAGCATATAACTCTTTATGGTCCTTGGCTTCTTTATTTGTTTAATTATTTTATTCTTTATTCCACTGGTCATGGACATTTCTATTAGAAGGTTTTAAGAAGGGGAGAACAGTAAAGATGATTATTTCAGCTGTTTTCTCACATCTCTAGTAAACTGCATTGGGAAAAAGTTAAAAACTGAATGCTTTTGGTGAATTTCAGGAGATTACAATTTATCCATGCATGCATTATGACAACAATGATTAAGAGTCAGCTGCATTCTGTGCAAATAAGCTCGCTTTCTCTCTGTGTGCTTGTTTTAAATGAAGACTTCTGAAATCAGCTTGTGGGCTACATATATACAACTTAGTAACTTATCAAGTAACATAAACAAACAATAGTAACCTTTATATAACTTTGAATTCTGGGCAAGTCTGATAGCCACACATTCATCTCAGACATGAGTTTACTAATATGCTGACTTACTGATATCTGAATTAGATGAACAACCATTATTTATCCTATTGCTTCTATTCTCCTTATCTTTTCCTTTTTCCTGACTTTTTCTTATGTTTATATAGTGGTTTGGGACATTTGATGATAGCTTTTCACATACACAGCTACCCTAGTGAGATAGTTAGGAGATAAATATTTGTTTCAATCACTGTAACATAAGATATATATATGTCTATTTCAGTCAATTGCTGTCTTAATACTATGATTCATGCTATGTGTTACCTGAACACTAGTTCCCCTAATCTCTGGAACTTCTAATTTGTAGCCGAGATGGATAGGCTATCAGTGGGAAACTATAAAGATTATTTATCTTTCCCTTAGGAAATATTTTATTGCCTATATAATTAGTTTGGCTAAACTCTACAATTACATTCCCTGCTTACAATATTTAACCATAAACTTCTCACCCACATTTTTTTTAACAAAACTAGAGTTGGAAGATATGTTGGTAATCATAAAATCCAAAATTTGTACACCAAGGAAGTATTCCTGTCAGATGGTATATGACTTATCATAGTGGCCCAACAAATGACTCCAAACCTTAGCAGTGAAAAGCAACAAACATTTATTATGTTTCTGAGGTTCAGAAACCTAGGAGCAGCTTAGCTCAAAATCCCTCATAAGGTTGCAGTTAAGCTGTCAGCTGGGGCTGTAGTCATCTGAAGGCTGGACCGGGACATGGCGATTCACTTCCACACTCTCTCAGGTGGCTGTTGGCAGGGGCTTCAATTTTTCAGCATCCAAGTCTCTTACCAGGGCTGCTCGACATATGGCACCTGGCTTCCTCCGGAATGAGTGATCCAAGAGAACAAGAAAGATTGACCCTAATAGATGATTCACTGTCTTTTATGGCTTAATCTTAAAAGTGACACAGTGACAATCACTTCTACTATATTCTATCAGTCACACATAATTACTAAAATTTGGGACAGGACTACACAAGGATGTAAATTCCAGGAGATGGGGTTGAAGGTAGCCATCTTGGAGCCTGGCTATCACAGATGTTTGTTTCACTTCTGACAAGATGATTACTACTTCAGATGGCAGTTGGTTCCATTTCTGTACAGTTAAGACCGTTAGAGAAGCTCTTCAGAGACAGAACAAAATTTATGTTCATAAGAGTTGAGGGCCAGAAAAAGTATAATTCGATAGCTTTTAAATTTCTTAAATTATTAGAATATAAAAGTCTCAGTTTGATTGTTATTTTCGAGACATTTAAAAAGGAATAAACACGGCATTTTCAAATAATTTTATTTATAGTATGGCTAAATAGAAAGTATGCTAGCAAAAAAATAGTGAATAAAAAAGAAAGGTCAATATGATCATAGACAGACAGGAGTGAACGCTTATTGACAGAAGCAGGTGCCAGGATGATTTAGTCCACTACTCTCGTCACTCTGATCACAGTTCACCTTTCCTCCCTCCTGTCTTCACAGTACCAGTAGCCTTTTACTTTCTAGTTTCACAAGTAAGAGTTGTGTGTTAGAGCTACTCTAATGTCTTGTGACTACAATTACAGTTAGGTCGTTTGTAATCAAAATATGGCAGAATTGTTAGCTGTTTGTAACAGTTTTTGAGATGTTAAATATAAAAACTATTATGTGATAAGGAATCATTATTAAACTTGAAATACTGCATAAGTACATATTCTTATTTTAAAGATAATCTTTCACATGTCTGCTTTTTGCCTGAAAACAGAAAATTGTGGACTTACATCAATATATTTAATACATTTTTACGTTGTTCCAATGTTAATTTTAAATTATACATTAGAGAGGTCCATGAAAAATGAGAACAATGATATAAATAATAATATTTTAAAGAGTTCTTTCATTCACTGCTGTGTTTATATATAATTTTTTCCTGTTTAGTGGTTGAAGGAAATTGAATAAGGTTTAAAATAGTGCCAAAACACATATATTAGATTGATGAATTATTAAAAATTGACAAATCAGAACAGTTGTAGCCAATATTAACTGATATAATATTAGGAAATCTTTTTATAAATCCATTGCTATTTATTGAATTTCTACCACACTACAGTAAGATATCATAGTAACTATAAGCAAAAAATACCAGGTTGGCCTTTCCACGTGTCTATTTAAATTTCACATGACAGTGACTATAATATTCATTCCAAAAGTAGAAATAATTTCCTTTTGGAAAACAAAATAACAATGCCATTTATATTCTAATATATCTTTTTCATTTTCACCCAGAAGTAAAAAACACTGGAAAGAAGCATTGCAATAGTCTATATTACTGTTACAACTATGAAGGAAAATGGCAAATAAGTTTCTTATTGAATATCATTAACTTTCTACAAATGTATACATTTATTTAGAAAATTCCAGATCTAACTATGAGGACAAGTTGAAAAACGACTCATAAATAATTTTGTCCTGCGCTTTTATTTTAAATTGTTTCTAATGTCCTTGTTCTAGCTCTTCTTTAGAAATGGCTTCCCTATTGCGGTTTGTTTCTCTTCAGGAATGATTGAAATACAAACTTATGCTATTCATGATAGAATCCTTCACCTTTTATAGTAATATAACTTTAATTACTTAGAAGCTCTAAAATTTAGACACCAAAATTTAATGTTAAAATTTCGTTTCAGACAAAACGGTCAAAATTTCCCTTACTAAAGGAACCATATCTCACTCACTGAGAAAATCAGTTCTGCAGATGGGACACACTGCTGCATTGTTCAAAGTATTACTGAATGACTAATATAGAGCAGATTTATTAACATGTGGCACTTGTCAGGTAGACCATATTCAAATTGCAATGGCTTTACTTCATTTTGTCCTCTACAAAGCTGCAGCCTACTTAAAGTAAAATACAAAGCAAAGCTTAATTCTGCTAGTATTGTGGAGATATCCTGCTCTTAGGCAGCAAGCTTTCTCCTATCAGCTCCTTGTGTCAGTGTATATCCCAATATCTCAAATGGCACCATTTCGGAAAATGGAGAAATATAAAACATTTAGTATGGGACAGATCATCTGTTATTTTAAAATGCAGGAAAGATTTTTCTTGATAATAATTAATTTTATGATAAGTTAATAGTCCACCAAAATGGAATATTATGGTGGTTTCATCACACCAAAGTAATATTTTTTAAAGATTTAAAATATGTTTGGCTTGAGGAGCTCACTGAACATGCAAGGCATTTAAAAAATATATACTACAGAAAGGGAATCATTATTTTTCCTCTATAATTAAATAAATATCTTTTAGATTATTGTATGTGGAAAATAGAAACTCCTGACTCTCCCTCCTTCTCCACTCCAATTAAGCTCTCAAAACCCCCAGCAAGTGTTCTATTGCTATTCCTAATAAATTATGATTTTTTATTCAGTAATTTAATCCTTTTTTGTAAACTTACTTTACAAAAGTAAAGTTCCAAAAACAATTTTCTGTAGAACTGCAGGTCATGTATTTCATGTGGGCATGTCTCTGATGCTGTTCTCAGATGTTGACTTATACTTTAAATAGTTTTCACGCTGAATAATATTCCATATTCACCATGTCCTGTATTGTTTGATCTAATCACTCTCACATGTATAAAGTAACAGTTTTCATAAGGGAATTTTCTTTTCCCTGTGGAGTATTATCTAAAGCACAGACCCAGGATTTTAGAGGCAGCTTTCATCCTGACTCATTCCAGAGAGTAGAAAGACTAACTGATGCAAAACTTCATCTACAAACTGGGATGTTCCTGATTTAGAAAATGATCTGAGATATTGGGGGTACAGGAATCATTTGTTTCATTTGGAAGAGAGCATTTTCAAACTGACAGAGCATTAGAATCATTGGGGAACATTTTACAAAGAGCTTGAGCCCAAAGCAATGCTGAGAGAGCCAGTTCAACCAGTTTGGGGTGAGGCTCAAAGGCCATTATTTTCAAGCTTTCCAGGTGTTTCTAATATGCAACCATGGCTGCAAACCTCTAGTTGGAACAAAATTTAGAAAGACTTTACCATGGTGATCTTGCCTTTTATAATATGACACAATTTCACATTTATGAGTTGACAGGAAATAAGACAATCTTAGAGAAACATAATTTGTTTGCTATCCTATGGGAACAATTATTATGAATAAAGTAATTTTCCAGATAATAAAAATGTATTAGTCTATTAGTGCTGATAGTAAGTATTTAACAATTTTTTTGTTGGAAATGTTTCTAATAAATATTACATACTACCTTGCCCTAAAGAAAATATACTAAACATACTTTAATCTTTTCTCAACAGTTTTGTATCATCATTGTAGATATCTGTGCTTGTATTATCTTTGTAATTCAATATTTAGGTAACTTCATTAAATGAACTTAAAGTTTGAAAGTTTTGAGGGTAATGATTCTTTTCATCTCTAGTCTCAATTATTATTTTGTAGTATTTTTAAAAGTCTGATCTCACCCACACATTTCCCTTTGCCTTTGCCCTTCCTGCTTCTAATCTGATGATGCCAATATTGATTATGCTGAAATGACTTAATACAACTTGAGAAGACCTTAAAGCTTGAGAGATCAGGTAATCATGCTTATTAAATCAAGTCCTCACAATGGTGCATAAAATCCATGGTCAGTGAGCTCTGTTGTGAGAACACAGGGATGTCCCACAGAGGAAAGCATATAAACACTGTGACCAATGTTCCCTTGCAATTCTTTAACAATTTTTTCCCTTTAATAACTGTATTCAGGACAATTTATGTTGACTGAAGTTTGACTTTTAGATAAATGGGGTACTCATATTCAAAATCTAGATTATTTAGAAAAAAAAAAAAGAGCCTTGATCTGAATGAGAAATGGCTGAAAGTTTCAAATAGTGAGATGTTCCCAAATATGAATATGGAGTTCTTGAATATGAGCTAAAGTGCTGCTATCCCTCCTGAATGCACCCAAACCCTAAGAATAGCTCTGTCTGATAAACGGGCCAAGAGATCACCTAGTATGTCATCCAGTTGATTGCCATGATCCAAGTAAAACAGCTAGAGATGTAAAGACAGAAAATACAAACAGAGATGACATTTCATCAAGTATAGTAATTCAACAACTCTTCCAAGTAGAGTTTCCAGAATTAGTGAGAAAAATAACACTAGATGCAATTACCAAATTATAGCTCATGTGTACCTCAGCATATGATGCTGGCATTCCATGTGCTATAATTTCTAATTATGATTTTACCCCATATCAGGTTACATAACTTGTAATTTGGAAAAGCCCAGAGGTAGCAGATTGGATTGCACAAAATACTTATCATTAGCACCTAGCTTTAATCCCCAAACATTGGGGTGAATGAGCAATAACTGTGCTAAAAGATAAATCAAATGGCCTTATGCAAAGAAAATAATATATATGAATTCCTTGAAAATATATGCAATTTATGGTTTCTTGTTTTTTTTTTATGTGTACAGTTCATGATCTTTGGGGAGTGTATTCTAAGTCTATGAAGGTAGAATAATATTAAGGTGACTAGTATTAATAGAATTAAATGGCATTGAAAGCATTAAAATATGTAAGAAATGTATATTTATCTTACTTCTTAGAACTGCTTGATTCTTTGCCTACTTGTCCTTGAAACTGCTTCTGAAAAACTCTCACTTATAAACTTATATAGGATTTCCTCATCTGTAACCTTTTAGAAGAATCCTTTAAAAAGTCACAATATAAGGTGTGTGGTGTGATTTCAGTTTATTCTATCTTTTTGTATTATTTGGGTTACAGCCAGTAGAGATTTTTTACATATGAAATATATGTGTAATATGAGATGAATATATATCCTCACAAAACAGTATCCCTGAGGTCAACTCCCTGTAAAACATGCAGAGTGACCTAACACTCATAGGCTGTATCATTATATGCCCTGTGATGTCATTTCAGCTACAAAACACCTAAAAATGTTAAGCTGGCAAATATCGGTCATATTTAGTCTCTTGGATCCCAAGCTGAGTAATTCAAAGCTTTGCTTCTGCTGTCAGCAGGCCAAGGTGGGATTAGATTCTGTGACAGAGTTGGCCTCCTTTGCAACACCAAATGAGATAAAAAGACATGGAGGGTTGAATTATTTCCCCCACCCCCACCAAAAGATATGGTCAAATCTTAACTCCTGGTGTCTGTGAATGTGACCTTATTTACAAACTGGGTCTCTGTAGATGTGATTAGTTATGATGAGATCACACTGAATTAGGGTAGCAACTAAACCTAGTGACTGGTGTCCTTATGAGAAGAGAGGATACCGAGAGGCACACACAGAGAAGAAGGTCATATGAAGACAAGGCAGAGACTGTAGCTACCAGAGGAGAACTGTAAACATGGTCAGGAGCCACCAGATGCTAGGAAGAGAAAAGGAAGCCTTCAGAGAGATAGTGGTCTTGCCAACACCTTGATATTGGACTTCTGGCCTCTGGAATTGTGAAAGAATAAATTTTTGTTGTTTTAAGTCCCCCAGTTTGTGGTAATTTGTTACAGTAACCCTAAGAAACTATATGACATTGAAACAAAAACTTTTTTTCTAACAAGTTTGGGAGTGCAGAAGAAAAGCTGTCACTTGTTAACATCCCACCATGCTGGGAAATGACTTTGTCTTTTAAACCAACTGTCCTGCCCCAGCTCCCATGGTCTGTTTCTTGTGTTCACTTTTCCTGGTCTTGTTTGAACCAAAAAACCCCTCTAACACTTCACCCAGGATCATCAGTTATTACCTGACTTATGTTCAAAAGCATGGTACTACAATCATGTTTGTATGCTATTACAGCAATTTATGGCATCTTCCCCCACCCCCCATACAAATCCTTTACTGATAATAAAATTAGTGTAAGTCTTATCACAGTTTCTACATTTTGCAATTTTTAATAAATATAAATCAAAGTGCTGCTAATAAACAGTTTTAGTTTTCTAAGACTTTTTTTTGCAGAAAAAGATTGTCCACCATTGTTGAATGGAACACTAACTTTTCTTCAAGGCATGCCTGATCTCAGACTATGAGGAGTATCTTCTGAAACAATAAATCTCTTATAGAGTACTTCTTTTTCGTTACAAACACAGTTATGCCAACAGCTATTAAAAACATATCCATCAGGAAAAATTCAAAAGAGGCTTATGGAAAACACTCATATACTTATGCATGAGACTGACCTAGCATTACCCAGCTGGTCAACAGCATTGCTCTTTCCTGGTGATTCACTCCAGGAAATGTCTTCTGCAAGACCACGTGGCCCTGACTGATCTCAGGAAGCCAGGCATTTGCTAGCTGTATACAGATAACTGACAATTATACTGGACTGATGGAGATTTTAAGACCCTCTCCTCCTTCTTTTTCCATCTTCTGATTGATATTGTCCCTTTACTCTGTTTTTTAGATTCTAGTCTAACAAATAAAACTCAGAAACATCAATTGTATCAGTAGCCCCCAAGATAACATTAAAAAGGAGAAGATATGTTATTTGGCTAAACTAAGATTTGTAGCTCTTCAGTAGATTCCATTTATCTATACTAATCTTTTATCTAATCATTTGAAAAACAGCTTTTTAAAGAAATAATTAATATATTATGCAATTCACCTACTGACATTTTATACAATTAAATGGTTTTTAGCATATTCAAAGATATGGGCATCTGTCACTACTGTCAATTTTAGAACATTTTATCATTTCTAAAAGAAACCCTCTACCCTTTAGCTCTCCCCTCACCCCCCCCCCAATCCTCCTGTCATCTCTGTGCCTTCTAGTCCTCAGCAACCATTAATCTACTTTCTATCTCTATAGATTTCTTTATTCTGGACATTTTATATGAATGGAATCATAAAAAATGTGGACTTTTTTTAGTCTGGCTTATTGCATTTAGCATAATGTTTACAAGGTCCATCCATGTTCTAGCATGTAGTCATACTTCATTCTTTTTTATGGCTACACAATATTCCATTCTATGTATATACACATTTTTCTTTATCCATTTGTCACCTGACAGACACTTAAGTTGTTCCCATCTTTTGGCTATTAGGAAGAATGCTGCTATAAATATAAGTGTATAAGTTTTGTGTGGACATATGTTTTCATTTCTCGAGTATATTAATAGGAGTGAGGTTGCTGGGTCTTACAGTAACACTACGTTGAATCATCTGAGGAACTATCAAACTAGTTTCCAAAGCGGCTACACCGTTTTAAATTCCCACCAGTGGTTTATGAGAGTTTAGGTTTCTCCAGATCCTAGCTAACACTTGTTATTATCTGATTTGATATTTACCTGACAGCCTAGTAGATGGGAAGTAGTATCTCTTTTGCTTTTGATTTGCATTTACCTGATGACTAATGATATAAACATCTTTTCATGTGTTTAGTGGCCATTTGCATATTTGCCTTGGAGACATACTTTGCCAAATTTCAGTTGGGTAGTCTTTTTATTATTAAGTTGTAAGAGTTCTTATATATTCTAGATACAAGTCCTTTCACAGATATATGATTTGAAAATATTTTTTTCCCACTCTGGGGTGTCTTTTCACTTAATTTATGGTACCCAGAATCCTTTGCCAAATCCAATGTTATGAAGATTTGCTCCTAAGTTTTCCTTTAAAAGTTTCATAGTTTTAGTTCTTCTATTTAGGACTGTGATCTATTTTGAGTTAATAATATAGATGGTGTAAAATAAGGGTTCTATCTCATTCATTTTTTTTTTAATGTACAATTGTTCATAGTATTCTCTTATAATGCTTTTGTTTTTGTAAAGTCAGCACTTAACATCCACTTTCATTTCTGATCTTGTTAATTTGAGTTGCCTCGTCTAGGTCCATGCCACCCTAAACAAGTCCGACCCTGTCTGATCTTGGAAACTAAACAGGGTCAGGCCTAGTTAGTACCTGGACGGGAGACCACCTAGGAAGACCAGATGCTGTAGGCATAAAAATAAATAAAAAATAAGGATTGTCAGGGCCCTTGCAATCTGTAAGGTCAACCAAGGGTTTTCTCGCTCAAAGAAAAAAAAAAAATTTTTTTTAATTTGAGTTGCCCCTCTTTTTTTTCTTGGTCAGTCTAACTATAGGTTTGTCAATTGTTCATCTTTCAAACAACCAGCTTTTAGTTTTATTGATTTTTCTCTATCATTCTTCTATTCTCCATGTCATCAATTTCTATTTGAACCTATTACTTCCTACGTCTTGCTTTAGATTTAGTTTGCTCTTTATTTTGCAGTGCCTTAAAGGGAAAGGTTAGGTATTAATCTAAACTTTGTCTTCTTTCTTAAATTAGCATTTGTAGCTATAAATTTTCCTTTAAGCAATGTTTTACCTGCATTCCATCAATTTTAGTGTGTCGTGTCTGCATTTTCATTCATCTCAAAGCATTTTCTGATTTTCTTTGAGATTTCTTCACTGGTCCCAGGTTATCTAGGAGTGTATTGAGAAATTTCCATATACTTGTGAGTTTCCCAAATCTTTAACTGCTATTGAATTCAAATTTTATTCCATCACAATCTAACCTTTTAAAATTATTGAGACCTAGCTTATGGTATATCTTGGAAAATGTTCCATTTCTCTGTCACTTTGAATAGTCAAAAATTTACTCAACATCTTTTGTGTAAATTAAAACACACATAATTTAAAACAGATTTTCCATTGGAATATGCTTTGAATTGGAGATTTCTCAGGTTGTGTTTACTCAAATGTAAAGACAACTTTATAAGGTTCATGTAGATATGAACACACACCCATGCAGGCCTCCTTCAATTCAAGTCATTGTAGAACTTGGCATTTGTTGCAATTCAGCAAAACTGTAATTCTGATAGCTATGAATGAGGAAACCTCATTCATAATTGAGTATTTAATCACAGAGTTCTCTGGGCATACCAAGTAAAAGTGATGTTGCAATTCAGCAAAACTGTAATTCTGATAGCTATGAATGAGGAAACCTCATTCATAATTGAGTATTTAATCACAGAGTTCTCTGGGCATACCAAGTAAAAGTAATGAGATAAAACCAGTTCTTAGCCATGAATATCCAAGATAAACTAGACCTCATTGATCATTTAAGATGAACACATAGGTATGCTGTAACTAAATAATACTTCTGAAATTTAAGAAAATATTCTTCCCAAGAATTTGCCTGAAATAGGACTGACTTCTAATCTGGAAATATATAATAATTTATCTCTATCTGGTAGCAAATTATAATCAATATTATAAATGGTGTTTAGTAATAATGTGACAATATCCAAGACAACTTAAAGTTTCCTGCTTTTCATTACTTTCATTAATGTAGCTGGTCCCCATTATTTCTTTAATGTCTTCAACCACTACCTACACTTACTTGTTCACTCCACTCCAACCACACAGACCACTTTGCTATTTCAGAGCAATTCCATTTTTGCATTGGGTGTTCCCTCTCCCAGGAACACTCGGATATCCACATGCTGAATTTCCTCACTTCCTTCAAGCTTTTGCTCAAATGTCATCTTTTCAAAGAGGTATGTATGTATTAAAAATCCTATTTGAAATTTTAACCTGTCCCCATATGTTTCCTTGTCCCTGGCACTCCTGATCGCCCTACTTACATAAAATTTTTTATATTGCATAGCATTTCTAATTGTCTAACAGGTTGCATTATTTGCATTTTTGATTCTCGCCCCTTGCTAGAATGTGAAGGAAGTCGGGATTTTAGGCTTTTTTTTTTTCCTTGAAAATCATAAGTGCCCAGGACAGAATTTGGTTCATTTTCAAAAGATTTACTCACTGAGCACTTACTATGTGCTAACCATTTTGCCAACCACATTACAATGCTGTGTGTAAAAATTTATGTGTTCTCTATTCTCATAGAGTTTATTTTTGAGTGAGGGAGATTGACATTAACCAACATTCACCATTAGTAAATTGTAACTTGACAATCATATGTATTCTGAAGGAAACATAACAAAGGAATAACTTCTATATTTGGAGGTTGAGTTCGCTGGTTAGGAAAGCTTTTGCTCAAATATCAAAAAAGAATTCTTGAACTGATATGTGAAATATAAGCAGAAGTTAACTAGAGAAAAAGAGACCTTCTAAGGATGAGCACATGCAAATGTCTATAGGCTGCAAAAACAAAGAGAGAGAGAGAAGTACCGGGGAGCAGGAGGGTAAGAAGGATGTGGTAAGACAAGCCCTTATGGGTTATGTGATGACTTTGGTTGTTTTCCAAGATAAATGGAAAATCACTGACATTTGGATTTTTTTTTTGGTGGTGGTGGGGGGGGAGATGGAGAGTGTGGAGGTATGAGTGATATGATCATAATTATGCAATGGTAAGATATCTTTGGCTACAGTTTGAGGATTTATGAGCTCTTTTGATTATTTGGGATCTTTTCACAGTTTCCATTTGTTAGGAGTATCTCATGGTAAAAATACATGTGTTATAGCAGCAGACCCCACCCTTTTCAAGATCCAGAACAGTGCTCCTATTACAATCTAATGCCTGATGATCTAAGGTAGAGCTGAGGTGGTGATGCTAGCGCTGGGGAGTGGCTGCAGATACAGATGAAACTTTGCTAGCTCATCCACCATTCACCTTCTGCTGTGAGGCCCAGTTCCTAACAGGCCACAGACTGGTACCAGTCCACAGCCCAGGGGGTTGGAGACCCCTGTCTTATAGTATGAGTCTACCAATAGGTAATTTTCAAATTCTAAATTTTTAAATAAGGTCAGAGAAACTCAAGTAATAAACAGCTGGAACTCCACATTCAATGGCAATTTTAACCTATAAGAAAGACTTAAGTAAGAAATATGTATCTGATTTTATACGCACACACATATTTTATTGATACGTATTTGCGTGTATATATGTAATTTAAAGGAATGCATATTTTAAATTATTTGTTAAATATACATTAGTACAGGTTCCTGATTCATTACATATTTCAGTTGATTGTTAGACATTAATGAGATTAATGAGACTTTAATTAGACTAATAGTTTCTAACCCATAAATAAATTTCCTTAGTAACTTTAGTTTATGCTGATATTTAAAAGGAGGGAAATTTGAATAAAATGTCACCAGAATAATAGGAATTATTTTCTTCCTTTTCCCAGTCTAAGGGTTTTGATCATATTCCTGTACATGTAGGTCATATAGAGGACTATAAAAAATAGGAATGCTCTGACTGGAGAGTGTGTGCAATAGAGGTCCTTATGATCCAATAAATGCCACAAGCTTCCATCAGAATGAATCTTAATAAACACATGGAATTAAACAATTTTATTTAACTTAAAACTTGTCTACAAAATTCTTAAATTTTTATTTATAACTCAATTTCACAAGTGGAAAATGTATTTGTGTATATGATTGTGTGTGTGTGTAAGCCAGTGTGCACTATTTAACTGTAATCCCAATTCTGACAATTTGAGGATGTCATGATTACTTTGAACCCAAGATGTGTTCATATTCAGAAAGTAAGAATAGTTTGTATGGGTTTTATGTGGGGGAAGATGTATGTCACACCTTCCATGAAGGATGTTTAGCAGATTAGTATATGAACGACAGACTATTTTTTGCACCTTAAAGAAAACCTTTCCAGAACTAACTTTGTATGAATAACCATTTTGTAATTGTATTGCTATAACTATCTTTTTAGGGCTATTTAATGCTACTTATTTTTTGTGAATTGTTATCACATATAACCATAACTGACAGTTTCCAGAGACACTATTGTGATAGAACTCAGCAGGAGTTGCACAAAGCTATCTTCTATTTTCATTTTATGTATTTGGTTCTGAATTTTTTTTGCCCAAATACAATAATATTGACATTAAATTATATTCTTTGTGGAGTTTCAGTTGTGGAAATATGTCTGCTCTTACTCTACACTCACTCCTTTTTCCCCACATTCCTTACAAACCTACTGTTTATTAGTCCTTTAGTTACCGGACCTAGGAAGTAGGAGAAATTGGTGGATATTTTGAACTCTTGGACATGGTCAAATTTTAGGGGAGAAAAAAGGCCCACCTTTACCTTTGGTTCTTTAGTATTCTTTAGTTGTTAGAATTTGGTAATAACAACCTCATTGCGAATCTATAGTTTTTAAAATATAGCATACTATATAAGTTAACTATGTACACGAGAGGTTTATTTTTGCATTGACATAGCACTTACATTATCACAATGATAATGTGAAAAAGTGCTGTAGTCCTCTGAAGCAATTGACAGTAAGAAAAACCTTTCATTGACTCTTCCCCAAAACGAATAAAAAAATATTTCTTAACCTTGGCTATAGCTGTAAACACTAATATACTTTATCTGTTTGCTGGCTCGAGCAAGCTAGAACTTAACTGGAAGTAGTCATTTGTGAAGGTGATGATGGGGTGGGCCGTGGTGATGTGGTTCACGGTGATGTCAGCAATAATAATGTGAGGGATAAACACTGAGGTAGGAAACAGCAGACCTAGATTTAAGTCCTTAATGCTTATTTTTTTAGTTAGCTGTGTAATTATACTTAGGTCACTTAAATATTCTGTTTCCTCTTCTATGAAATAAGAATAATAACACTTCACAGAGTAATCTTAGTAACATTTGTGAAAATATGGAATGGAAAACCTTAAATATTCATAAGGTTTATTTTTTAACATTAAACTAAGAACATGAGTAGCACTGGCATTTACTAATTTCTTTTTGGACAAGATCTCTTGTCTTTAGCATTTTAGATGTTCCAAGTAATCTGCTTGTGTATGTGTGTGTTTATACGGTGATTGCAAGAGGCTATATTTATGTTTATTCTTTCCCAGCTTTGTTGAGATTTAATTGACATATAACATGTTTTAAAGGTGTACAAGGTTATGATCTGATACATACATGTTGAAAAATGTCTATCATAATAGGTTAGTTGACACAAGAAGCTTTATTTAAATTTAAGTTTATAGTCAAAGGTCCTTCTTAATTAAAAAAGACTAAATTTGGGTTTTAAAACTAAAACACTGGTTGAATCTTAGTCCTAGGGGTGAAGTATATAATGGGTAAATTCAGATATATCTGTAGGTAAACAAATTATCTGACCTCCCTGTAGTTCAACAAACACTTGAGTGCCTATACCTTTAATTAAAAATGAGTTGAATATGTTTGAAATTCTAAATATTATTAAGAAAACACTAAAAATTTTCCTTTTTTTCTTAACCAAATATTTCTTGTCAAGTAGATAAACCCTATTGTTTTATATCAAATTCACTAATATTAATAAATAATTTTTCAACAGTTTGAAGATTGATAAAATGTAAGCATATATTGCGGTTCTCACTAATCTTATATGTTTCATTAACCATGCCAGACAATTTTATTGATGTTATTTCATGTAGCTATCATGAAAATTATCAAGGTATACTAGTGACTATTTTTGACCAAAAATTTGATTTATTCGAAGAAAAGTCATTATATCATAGTTTGCCCAATTTCTTTTCAATTACAATGAATGAAAAATAAGTTGTCATTTTAAGCTTCTTATTTTCTTGCAATATTGCTAATATTTTTTCTGACACTTTTTTTTAATTGATTTTATCAAATATGGCACACTGGTTTTTCTTTTGAGCTCACTTATTAATTTCCCTAGGCTTACACACACATGCATACACACTCCATATAAACAAATAAACAAACAAACATATAGATATATACATACCAGTAAATAAAAATGATATAAATATACATATAAATAACTATAAATATTTCCTATTTTTATGATTCTTTATATCACTGAGATTTTTTTAGTAAAACACATAAGAAAAAGTCTATTTAATGAATTCTAAAATTCATTCACTTTGTTATGAGTACTTGTGTCACTAAGAAGTGTCTAAAACTTTTTATTAATAATCTATTTCATTGGTCTTCCTAATTGCTATAAATGTCTATAATAGCATTTTTGATAAAAGAGCAAATATAACAGAATTTTCTAGTGGTGAAACAAAATGATTTTTTTAATAGAGTTGTTACATATAAGGTACCTGATGATAACATATATTCTAACAAATTAGTCCCATGCAACAATGAAAGCCATGTGTACATAGCCATAAGTTAATTTTAATGAAACTAATCAATTTTCAACTCAAGCAAAGTGATATGTCTGACATATGTTTAGTATTGCCAGCATTTCAGAAAACAGCAAAATGCCTTAGTCTTAAAAAGAGGGGTTTGCCATGAAAGGAGTTAATGCCATAGTTAAAGCATTAACAAATCAGTAACTAAATTTGTTAAGGAAGCAAAGCCCACTAAATTTATATGACTTAAAAGGTAGATGTAATGTTTTCTATGACCAGATAATTGGGGTTAGCTTTAAAAACAAAGAGCACATTTTCCAACTAGGCCATAGCAGCACACTTTCAACTTAAAGTTAAATTGTATGGAATATGGATGTCATCATAACAAATAATTACAGGAAATATATTATACATCGGTGCACACTATAATAAATTGTCTGGAATGCTTTGTCTCAGTCACATCATTTAAAAATACTTAGTTTCAAAAATATTAATGAATTTGTTTACAGTGCCAACCTTAACCACAGGATGGGGAAAACTTGTTTTGACATAGGGTCATATGAAAAATGACAAAACAAAAGGAACTAGTGATAGGAAGTGACACTGTGGGCTCAGTATCGGTGTGCTGTATATATAGTTGTCAAAATAAGCTAATAAAATGTTAGGTTGTAGAAGTGAAGTGGTAAACACAATAGTAAGAGTGATCATCTCATTTGACTTAGCATAAATTAGACCCCATCTGATGTACTGTGAATTCTGGGAGTCACTTTTCAAAAGGAACATTGATGAGTTCAAGTGCTTTCTAAATAAAATACTCCTAAAACCTTGCAATATGAGTGATAAAGAAAGTGAGAATGTTCAATATGTAAAATGGGATAGTCAGGCAAATATTTGTGTCTTTAAATATCTTAAGTGATATTATGTAGCAAAGGCTTAGATTTTGGCTTCTAAACCAGTATTACCACATAAATATGTTATTTACTACTATGGGTAAGGGGTCCTGCAAAATAAATATAAAAATAAAAACAATAACTGACTTCAACTCTGGGGAAAATAATTTCATGATGTTTCACTCTACATATCCTTTTCTTCATAAAACCTTGCCTGCAACTTTAAATGGCAGAATATGAAGAGTGTCATCATCAGTAGAGTTTGTAAAGTAAATTTTAGAAAGATAAAGTAATTTAGTAAAAAAATATTTTGAAAAATACTAAATGTGATAATAAAGACATAATTAGTAAACAGACTTTGCCTAGAAGTCATCTACAAACTTCCACAATTTCATTCCATGATATTAATACAGAATTTTAAAAGTACTATTTGTAATTAAACTGTTTATAAGTTTAATTTAAAACAGAATATAGTTATTTTTAAACTGCAGAATAAATATGCTTTTGTCTGATTCCAGAAAGCTGAGACCCAAAGTCCCTCATAGGCAAACAGAATTAAATATGTAAAGGTCAGGGCTAAATGTAGGAAGAAATATTGTTGATCTCGCACCAAAGGAAACATGTAAGAAAACATGAATAGTGGATTTAAATCCGATGGTTTTGACTGACGGTAAAATTATCCTACTTAGAGAGAGGAATATGGTCAAAAATCAGTTTAAAAAACTGATCCTTTGAAAATGATGCTTTGGCAAACTCGGAACACAATAATTATATATTTTACCAAGGGACACTTTAAGATACAAAGTCTGAACAAAATGCTGATCCAAAAAAACAAAAAAAAAGAAAGAAAGAAAAATCAGGATCCAGAAGCCAAGAAGGAAGAATAAAGAAATTACTGTGAGGTAAAACAGTGTTGTACGGTAGAGGAGAGATAGGCCAACATAAGTGGCCTATAATAAAATCAAACAAGCCTGAAAGCAAGTAAGGAGACACAGCTGAGCCTGTCTGAAAGGAAATTAAACACCGGAGGCTAATCCCTTGCTCCAAGTAGAAATATACCCAAAAGGACCACTCCTCAGAACTGGGACAATTCAAAGTTAAGGGAAGACAATGTCTAGGATCCTTTGGGGTGTAATCAGTGAAAAACATCAATATCCAGAAATGACTCAATTCAGTTATCAGAGAAGACTCTAAAGCTAAGGAGCCTAGGAAGAAGCTGCCCAGGAGACAGGATTCTTGGACTTCTGGAATTTCAAGGAAGAAAGAGCACAGTTCCATCTAGTGCAAACTAATATTGCTATGGGATCTTATAGGCATGGGAAGAGACAGAGAACAGGAAATGGGGATTTTTTGCCTTAGTCACTCATTCAAGAACTATTTAATGAGAGTCGGTTAGCGTCACTGTCCATGAGAGTAAAAATGCCGAAGGGAATAAAATTGACAGAAACTTCCGCCTTTACAGGACTTATTTTTGGGGGAGGAGACAGAAAATAAGCAAAATAAATGGAAAAAAAAAATTTTATATTAGGGATGGCATTAAAAGAAAAACAAGAAGGGAAGGAGGGTATAAAGTATTGAGGGTGAGGGCTGAAAGATGGTGGCTAGGAATGAGGTGAGTCTTTAGTAAACAGTGAGGGAGCAGCCATAGACATAATGGAGTCTGATCCTAACACATGCAAGAGAAATACAGAGTTCAAGGCTATGCTAAGAAAGAAGGGCATCCTGCTAAGGAAGGCAGTGGAAGCTGTCACTTGGAGTACTAGTAACGGAGTAAACATTTTACATGTAGGGAATTAAATCAGGTCAGGAGACTAAAGGCGGCAACATGACAAATCTTAAATTTTACAATAAGGCAGATGAGGTTTAATTTTCACTCTATGAGAAAGTAGCACTATGCATTGGGGATTTTCACTAAGAATATGGGAGGCATGGCGTCTCAATTAATCTTTTGATGGGAACTTTGTCAAAGAATTTTCAGTTAACAAGCTGTAGATTCCAGAAACTGGCAAAGTATGAATGCTCTGTACAGACTAGAGTAGTATTTAGCTTTTCCTTCAAGCATCTTGAATTTCTTTCCAAATAACCCTTAAGCTCTACTCTGCTCCAGGATTGATACTTCATGGCAGATCTAGCTAATACTATGTATTATTTCAGTTTAGATGAATTTTCCTGGGATAACTGCTCTACGTCTTAGAGATTTACTTATATTTTGAAATATTGGAATATTTTCATGTGTTCGACAGCTTGGGAGGAAAATTAAAAAAAAAAAACAAATACATGAATGTTTTAATGTTAAAACCATTTAAATGTAGAGTGTATTAGAAGACAGTTTTAAATTGATCCACTTGTTGCACCAGTTTACCATCTGCCTTACATGGAGCAGAATAAGAAATTGGGAGGCTAGAAAATATTACTCTTCAGTGTTGCTGGAATTTAATTTGCATAGCCAGTTTTGTTTTAACTTAAATGTCTTTTTAGAGAAAATAAATTAATAATAGAAGTAGGCTTGTCTTTTAATTTGGGGAGCTTTCTATGGCTGATGGATACTTTGGTGTGTGTCTACTCTCACTACTGTAAAATTTCTCATGTCTTACACAGAAAGTATAGTAAGTGTCTGGGCATAATGTGAGATGGGACATAGAACAATAAATGAGTCTTAAGCCTAGGATATGAATTCTTGGAGATGATTAAAGAAACACCCTATGATGTATTTCAGAGTCTCTGAAGGCAAGCTGCTCACTCTACAGGAACACCAAAGAACTGGCTGAATGCAGATGAGGGCAGGTCTTCCTCTGTGCCATTGCTCTACTGTGGGGTGGGGGGAGGCATGCAAAGGTGTGAATGAGTCTCTACTTGTGTATCCAGCAGTAAACAGAAGCATGTAAGAAAAAGTAAGTGAAACATGGAAAAGCTTGCATGGCCCAAGATCAACATCAAAATTGTATGCCTGACAGTCTTCTAATTTCTGAAGAATGCCATGAGTTGTTTGAAATTAAAAATGTAAAAGGTGATTGAACTGCTGCTGAATATATCGTCAAAATCACAGACTGTTCCATTAATTCCATGACTGTGTTAATTCTCCCTAACATCAATGTGAACAACTCAATGGCCAACGTTGATTCCGCAGCTGTTAAAATACTCTGTATAGTATGGGGTTTATCAGTGGGGACAGAAGGGTGATGGTAGAGGAGGAGGTATTTTATTCAATAGTTTTTAAGAGTAATAAAACTGATTTTATAAAAGAGGCAAAATATTTTTAAATTTTTATTAGAAACCAAAAAGAGAAACTAAGTCTAGCTTTAAAGTTCTATTATGTGGAAATGCATCTGTACTGAAATTATTAATTTAAACCTGCTTAGTCACTCTGTAATTATGAACAATTATACTTATTTTGCAACCTAGGCTTAAATAATTATAAGATCTATGTACACAAAATTTTGTAAATAAGTATAAGCACCCAGTCACAACATACACGTATTAAGAGAATTGTTCTGTCTCTTTTCAATTTTTATTTTTGAGACTCTTCACCTATTGAAACTTAAATCCTATTATCCTTGCATTGTTCTCATAAAATATTCTATGTAAAATAGAAATAAAGTCAGGTGTTATTTTAAAGAAGTGCTAATGTACCCATGAATTATTATATTTTGTTTCACATGAAAGGCAGGCTTTATAAATACCGAGGCTTGAATTGCTGTTAAGTACATACTGTCTCTGTCCTTGTAACCAAAACAATGAACAGTGAGCATTTTAAATCTCTCGCAATATATTTTAATATTAGTTAGTATTTATATACTAGGTAGTATTTACATGAGGTACACATATTTTTTGAAATCAGTGGACAAACACAGTGTTAGTAGAAATACTCAAATTACTGAAAACTCCTGAAATTTATATAGAACATTGGCATAAAACAGAGAATAAAAATTATATATAACTTTAATTTTAGAGATAATCTGTAAAATCTAACCATCGATCTTTCTTTCTCAGTTGTCAAGACAAGAGCTAACTACATTTGTGTGGAATAGAAGAGCATGGGTACCAACTGAGAAGGCAGAGAACTTCTCTGAGCATGATCACAGGGAAAAGCTGCTCGTCATTGTAGGAGTAAAGTTTAGTCTGTCTGGAACAACCTTTCTGAGTTCCCCAAAGACAGCAGATCTAAGTTGTATGTTTGAGTTTCCCAAAGATAAAGACATAGATTGCAAATTAAAATCCCAGAAAAGTAGAGGATGTGGAGAAAAAGGAATCCTTGTGCACTGCTGATGGGATTATAAATTGGTGCAGCCAACATGAAAAACGATATATAAGCTCCTCAGAAAATTAAAAATACAACTACCGTATGACCCAGCAATTTCATTTCTGGATATTTATCTGAAGAACTCCAAAACACTAATTCAAAAAGGTATACGCACTCACTCCTATGTTCACTGCAGCATCTTTTACAATTGCCAAGATAGAAAGGCAACCTAAATGTCCAATGATGGATGAACAGGTAAAGAAGATGTGGTACATATATACAGTGGAATATCACTCAGCCATAAAAAGAATGAAATCTTGCCACATGCAGCAACATGGATGGACCTTGAGAATATTATGCTAATGGTCCAAGTCAGATAGAAAAGATAAATACCATATGTTTTCCCTTATATGTACAATCTAAAAAGAAAAAATGAATAACAAAACAGAAACAAACTACAGATGATCACCAGAAGGGAGGTTGGTTGGGGAGCTGGGTGAAAAGGTAAAAGGGATTAAAAATACAAACTGCCGATTATAAATATAGTAAAGTACAGCATAGGGAAGATAGTTAATAATATTGTAATAACTACATATTGTCAGATGGGTACTAGACTTATCAGGGTGATCTTTTCATAAGGTTTATGAAGTATAATCTCTGATGTACACTTGAAATTAAAAATATTTTAAGTCAACTATAAGTAAAAAATATATTAAAATATAAAAAGAAACAGAAAAAAATCCAGGAAAACTGAAGCAAACAGAAGGCCATTTACTCGAGCTGTCAATCAGTAATCATTCAGATTTTAGGAGTTAATGTTTTAAAACCCTGTAAACATTGTTTTTATGTCAAATGATAATATTGAAATTTCTTAGAAAATGAAAAATTTCTAAGAAAACATGAAAAGAAAAAAAAAACACATTCGTGGTCTATCTTATTAACTCTTTTAATCTATGAAATATTTTTAGCAACCTTAACACAAACTGCCCGGCAGAGAGCGGTCAAAATATTTTAATTTCTCATTTCTATTAATAACAAGATAAACATCTGACAACAGAAACTGAAAAATAGTTGTATATTATTACTCTTTTTTACAAATTAAAAGTGGAGTAAGTGGAGGAACAGAAAGACATGGGAATCTAGGTTTCATTTTAAAACATATATTTCCTCTTAGCCCAAGACACTAGATTTTGAAAATGCAAGGAATCAAGTTAGAATATTCACATTGTGTATGATGGCATCAGTGGTGACATTTGGGCTTTCTGCTCTCAGTCCAGTTCAGGCAGATACTATAAATGGAAATCAAAATATAGACTGAGAAGATGCCAAGATTCATTAGAAAAGGAGCGAAAGTTCTGTACAGCTAACTAAAGAGCTGCTAGTATTTTTCTGATTTTGTCCAGGGGAGAGGTAACCCTGGGAGGCTGTGACTTTTTCTGCTCGGTGTTATGCAATAGGTATGGTCTTTATGAAAACTATTAAATATTCACTTAAGCATACTGTTTATAGACCTTTCCACAACCGAATAGATCAATGACCTACTGAAAACTAGCTTTCCAAATTCCAGCTGTTATCAGGTGAAATGTATAGACATAAATCATTTCTTAGAGGATAAATTTTGGATTATTTCCATACATATACACATATTTAATGCCATCAATAGGTTTTAGTTATTATATTAAGTAGGTAGTTGTATCTGCCATGAGAGATGCAAATATGGTGCTATGTAACACTTTATGTTTATTAATTTATAATGAGATTATTGGTAAAATATCACTGGGCAAAGGTAGTCCATTAAGTTCTGGCCTTATAGGCACTTACAAATTTTCTGAATATTGATATAAATGTGAGGAAATTATGAAGCATTGATTTTGAAGGAAGATCATTACAAAACTTGAAAAAGTTTAAATTGCATTAGAAAGGAAAAGTATTTTACCAAAGCTCCCTCAAGGCTAGCAGTTCCCAAGTGTGGGGTGTATGTTAGAATTGCTTGGAGCACTGTTTAAAATACATTTGTCAAAGCCTCATATACAGACTCTGATACAGTAGGTGACTAATAAGCATTTTTACCAGAATCCCAGAAATGTACAGAAATAACTGTTAAATGGTTTTCATCTAAAACATTACAAACAGTTATTTTCACCTATTTTCTACCATTAATGAACTCAATGTTCAAAGTTGGAAATCACAGGTAATATGGAATAGCCCTAATTAAGCAGAGTGAGCAACCATAAAAATGGGCCAGTAGTAAAAAAACTATCCTTTTTATGAAAACTATTAACTTTTCTCATTATCTGTTTAAATTTTAATTATATAAATAAGACATGGCTGTTTTTGGAAAACAGAAATAAAAACAAAAAGCTTAATAACCACACATTATCAAACAGTACAGTGATTGCCACTGTCATGAAAGTTTTCCTTTTGATGTTTGAAGATATTTTTATTTTATTTTTATTATTTTTAATATCATTTTTAAATTCCATATATTGACTTTTGAAATTCTGAGGGCAATCAGCATTTTAGTAAAGAATATGAATGACCAATATTCAGAGGGCTTATAAGTTTATCACAGCCTCACAGTTTTGATATTTAAAGTACCATTACATAGCAAGACTGTAATACTGTCTGGAAGTTTATATTTGTAACAGGATCAGGCTGGAACTTTGTATTCATTCCTTACCATGTTATCTGTGTCCTTTATTGTCCCAAGACAGACTGGTGATTTCCTAATTTGTTTTTCTCTTTTGCTAATGTATTAGTATTACTGATATAGAGTGCCTGATGGGATTGATAATTTATTTTTATTTTTATCCTCTTAGATGTTTCATTCTTTATTTTCTTCTTTTTTTATTTTTTTAATTAAATTTATTGTATGACATTGGTTAGTAAAATTATATAGGTTTCAAGTGTGCAATTCTATAATATATCATCTGTATATTGTATTGTGTTCACTGCCCAGTCCCATCTCCTTTCTTCACTATATATTTGACCCCCTTTACCCTTATCTACCTCCCCACCACCCACTTTTCCCTCTGGTAACCACTAAATTGTTGACTATGTCTAGGAGTTTTTGATCATTTGTCTTGTTTGTTGCTTTCAGTTTTATATCCCATATATGAGTAAAATCATATAGTGCTCAACTTTTTCTTGTCAACTTATTTTGCTTAGCATGATAATCTTAAGATCCATCCATGTCATTGCAAATGGCAGCATTTTATCTTTTTTATCGCTGAGTAATATTACGTTGCATAAATGTACCATATCTTCTTTATCCAATCATCTATTAAAGGACACTTTGGTTGTTTCCATTTCTTGGCCACCGTGATTAATGCTGTAATGAACATCAGGATGCATATATCTTTATTGATAAATATTTTCAAATTTTGGGGGAAGATATCCAGAAGAGGGATTGCTGGGTCATATGGTCATTCTATTCTTAATTTTTTGAGAAACCTCTGTACTGTTTTCCATAGTGGCTGTACCAATTTACATTCCCATCAGCACTGTATGAGGATTCCTTTTTCCCCATTTTAAATCAGATAATTAATCTGTATTCTAGTGAGTTTTTTGTAGCAACAAATGAGCATTTCATTTTGTCAGAAAGTTTTATAATATTATATTTTCATTTATTTTTTGCTGTGCTACAATATTCATTTCTTATTGTTTGAATAATTTAGTAAAAACATCTATTTTAAATATGCTCTTTGAGTTTCTCTTTATTATATATTTTTTCCTACATCTTTTAAATTAATGTATTTCTAAGAATGGCTTTTGAGGTTAAATACGTACACATGCACTCATACACATACACACAATTGTATATTGCATTTTCTTGCAAGTAAAAATTAGGCCAGGTAGAATTTCCAGGACAACCTTTTTCTACTACTAGGAAATAAAAGTAACATAAGGGAGAAACAGGCTAGAAAGATGGTGAGGAATGGTGTAAGATGGGACTGAACACCTTGCAAAAGAGGTGCAGTTTGCTTTAAGCACCCAGTGATCCCTGTCTTCATCTTCCTAGAGCCTACCAACAGCATGAGTGGGCAGAGAAGGTCTATTGCAGCCCACTTCTGGGTTCCTATGGAAGGAACAGCTTTGACATTTTAAACATTATTACTTACAAATTAGATAAAACTGTGATTACAATACACACAGTATTCCAAAGAACACAGGAAAAAGGAGACAGAGTAAAGGTGATATTTAAGGACAAAGATAATTATGATTCTAATATCTCGAAGCTACCTCAAAATTTTTTTCCTTCTGTGCATAGATCAAGATGATGGAAGGAAATGGGGGAAAAGGTAGGGGCTGGCTCCAATAATAAAGCATACGATTATTACAGAAATGTCATTTGGGAATGAAGAAAAACAATGCCTGTAATACTATCTCTGAAAAATGTCTGTGATAGACCAGTTAGTGAATGCTCAACTTTGGCTCCAAAACTACTCCTCTAATTTCTAGGAGAAGGGACAGGTAAGATCTAGTCTATATGTAACATTCAATAATATTTACAGAGGTCATAGTTTCAATGATTAGAATAAGAACACTGCTTCTGGCAAAATCAGATTAAACTACATTCCAAAACAATACTAACATTTAAAAGCAGAGTGTCCTCTTGGAGGTTTCCATATACAAAGGCAAAACAATTAGGTCACAGAATATCAAATTCTCTAGACTACGCGTCATTACTAACACTCATTTTTATTCATATATATACAAGACCATTTGGCACTTGTTAAAGAGATTATGTTTGTATGAGTTTTCCTGAATACAGAATCAATGTCTTTATGACAAAAAGCTTTTAGCTTGGAGAAACTTTTACAGCATTTAAAATCATTAACAACTATGATGCAGAAGGTAGCATTTTAATGATTTTCTACAGCCCATGTTTCCTCACATCACCTCCATCCCAACATCCTACTAAAGACAGTTTTAAGGTTTTAAGAGAGATCACTTTAAAATAATATATTTCTTCTTCATATCCTTCATTTAATCCATGTTTAGGAGACTTTCCTACAGTCCCAGGAGAGAACAGAATAAAAATTTAATTAAGAAAAGTTATGTTTTTATTATAGTGGGAAAATCTGTAAAACTAATGAACCATCTTCAAGAATTGATCAAATGCAAGTTATTAAAGCCTAATCCACTTTCAGAGTACTGGTTGGGCAAATCATCATTTACTTAAAAATGATATAATTATACCCTTAATCTATGTATCGTCTAAACTCAGAGTAAATCAGATGCATGCATGGGAGCACTCTCTCAAGTTACAGACTGATTTAATTTTTTGGATATGCCCCAAAATGTATGTGTCATTTATTTTTTTACTTGGTATCTTCTATTTCTTTGTCACTATTCTGTTCCCTCCCATTCCAAATTATAAGCAAATCAGTGAGTTATATATTTCAAGGGTTTAAATTTAGCCAAATTTTTATCCTTTTAGACATGCCTTTGTTTTTCCTTTATGAATCAAGAACCCTCCTTACCATGACATCAGCTAATTCTAAACAACTTTCCACAACTCACTTCCTGCTCATTTTTCTGAAAATATTCCATTTTCTAATCAGGCCAAACTATACATATCCCCAAGACAGAACACAATTATGATGTTATATTGCCAGCTAAAATGCCTTCCCCAGTATCTGCCAATTATGTTTCTAGACAACACTCAAATGTCCCAACCTTCCTGATTCAATAGAACAAGAGTCAGGATTCAGGGGCAAGACCACACATGTCCTCTGTGATTGTTCAGAGCCAGGTTTAAAGAGGGGACAAAATAAGACATGTGTGGCATCCAGCATGGTACAGATACTAAAACACTTTCATTTCTGTACTTTTTCTGCCTCTGTGGTTCCAAAGGGATCCGTGGTCAGTTGGATGATAGCACTCACCACAATGCACTGTGGTTATTTTGTTATATGCCTGGCTTTCTCTGCAGAATAATGGTGGCCCCAGAGCCTGATTCTTAGATGGGTCTCAATAAAGATTTGTTGAGTTGTGTTGTATTGTGTTTCCAGAATAGAAATCATGCCTTTTCCCCCAGAGCACAATGTTTAGTGCTTAGTAGGAGAGCTCAAAAATAATCATGAAATAGTGAATGAATAAAATAAATAGAAGATTGATTTTCCTAGCAGTGTATAGGGATGAGGACAGAATAATAAGATAAATGATAGATAGATAGATAGCTAGATAGATAGATAGATGGATAGATAGATAGATAGATAGATTAATGGCTTTACCACTTAATAGCTATGTGACTTTAGGTAAATTACATAAACCCTCTAATCTTCTATTTTATCATCTGTAAAGCGGTTAGAAATGGTACCTAGCTCTTAGAACTGTTCATAAAGTTACATAAAGGTAGGTAAAGTTCTTAGCAAGCACCTGAAACACAAGTTTATACTTAATAAATGTTACTTATTATCATACAGTTTACTGAGAGGCCTCTCCTATACTCCTTAAGAAAATCTCTTATTAATTGTGCTTAAAGATACTAATGATTAAAGTAGTAAGAGTCAATTGAGCCAGTATTTATCGAGTGCTTTCTATGAGTCGTCATCTGTCATCTCATTTCATCTTCACTGTGTCATACAATTTTAGCAATGAGGAAACAGAATTAATGGAGTATAACAGGCTCAAGATTAATCAGAGAGAAAGAGTAGAAACTGAGATTCTCACTTCATAATCAAGCTCTTAGCAAATATGCAACACTCAAGCCAACTTCTATAAAGATAGCCACACATTCTGGCCCAGTTTGCCTGTCCTGATTTTGTAGACTTTGCTTTATTCTCATTTTATGCATTACCTTCCTATTAAATTGTAAATTCACTGAGGACAGTGATTGTGTCATTCACCTTTATAGCTCTCACAGTTCAAAACTGGAATACACACACACACACACACACACACACACACAGATGAAAGTGACAAACTAGCAGATTAAAGGAAAGGCCAGCCTCAGAAACGTTCTAGCAATGAACAAATAAAACTAGACCACCCAAATGGAACATGCGCTCATATTCTCATAGTTACATATTCTATGGTATAATTTGTTGAATTTCTAAAATCTATAATTCAGCTAGTTCATTCTCCTTCAACTTGAATCATTTTATGTTTAATTCCAGTTTCCTTCTCTCCTAAATCCTGCAGTTAATACCACTTTCAGTGTGGCTGTCTTGATTAACAGCTCTGTAATGTCCACATTCTCTGTTGGATGAAACATTTTGTGTTCCCAAATAATTCTTTATCTCTAGATGTTGGCAACTTCCGCTGCAAGAGAAAAACCACATAGAACCAAATTTCTGAGGCCAGGCTATCACCATCAGAAACCATATTTTCCTTTCTTCTCCCATCACCTATGAAGTAATTGATGGAACAGGTAGCATCTACCCAAGCGGCACTCCTATGCTTGGCATTGAAAATGGATGAATTTAAACTTCCAATTAATCACCAAATAGCACTTTGACATAAGTGGTGCATCATCTGGAATTTTTTTCCTGGTAATGACACTGGTACTTCACAAAAACTGGCATGAAACAGGTCTGTACTTTGGATTAGCAGGGGACTCTGTGTCACACATAATAATTATAATTACAATTTTTGAACACTTGTTATGTAATAGGTGCTGTACAAAGCACTAAATCAATATCATTTTTTATCTTTTAACAATAGAATAAGGAAATAATGCCAATTTCACAAGGCGGGAGGAGCTGGGGCTCAGAGGGGATAAGCAAGGTTAACCAAGATGTTAAGTAGCAAAGGAGGGATTCCCAAGAGGTGAATCTGTCTTTGAAGATCCCTTCTCTCCACCTTGTGACCTGGAAGAAATGCATCTATGCCTAATAGTGCCTAAGAAGCTCTATGCCATGGGCAAAAAAAATTATTAAGTATAATATATGAATGGGAAAATTAATGAATCCTTATTTTAAAACGTATTCATGAAGAGAAAATAAAAAAAGCTATTTAATCAGAAATTTAAAATAGCCATCATTTTAACATTTCTTTTTGCCCATTGTTGAAAAATAATGATGCCTGGTTTCTTTATTATCCCTGTTCCCCACTCCCCACCCCACCCCCACATTTCCATATGATCCTGAGTCTTCTGAACAAAGGGTACTACCACAAGGATGTTTGCATAACAGATGGCCTTAGAAGCTGAAGTCTTTATAGAATAGATAGTGCTGGAGCGATTTGGAGATAAAGCACTCATGCTTCCACCCCTTCCTCCACCCCAGTAGAAAGCAGGTAGATGTGCCAGCAGCTAATAAAAGCTTAGAGTCTCCTAATTTGGGTGTTTCTCTCCTAAAGTGCAAACCTACTGCAAGTGCAGGTAAACATCTGGCTTTATAGCATTACCCTGTGAAGACTGGGGTGTGCGGAACCATGACTGGAACAAACATAGTTTTCTGGCTGCTACTTTTGCTATAAGTAATAAACCACCTGTGTCTCTAACCCAGGATCTTGTGTCTTCTATTAGTATATGTGTATAAAACCAGCAGGCTAACTTGTTAATTTGCAAACAGGGTAATCTGAGAGACTTTCCAGTTTTAGAATTAATGCCAGAGGTTTTCAAAGTGGGTTCCTGGGCCAGCTGCATTAGTATCATCTGAGAACTTGATAGAGAAGAAATAATTGGGCTTCAGGTGAGATCTACTGAATTAGTAACTCAAGGGTTAGCCTCAGCAATTTAATCTTTAATAAGCCATTTGGGTAATTCTGATACACAATAAAATTTATAAACAACTGAAGTACTTTTATTCATATATTTCTAGTTAAAATAGTTTCATGTGACTGTGCCTTGATAACATAAATTCATTTTGAGAACAACCAACAGATCTATCTCTTAAACATTTTCATTTTCTTAGAGTAAATCACTCCTATGTGTTCTGAGTTTTGATTACAAAATTCTCTGATGTAGTGCAAACTCTACATTTAGGACCATGATTTAGCACTACTCAGGAGAGTTTTCTCAGTTTTAAATATTGTAGTACTTAGTTCATCCAAAAATAATAATCTGTACCGGGCATCTATGAAAATGAAAAGTTTATTTTGTCGTACTGTCCCTAAGTAAAAATATGCCTTCCTTCTAAAATGGTAATTGATTTTTTAAAAATTCTGATTATTCATCATAAAAAGCTCAGAGTATATGAAAAATAATGAAAAAATTAAAAGCTAATAACATCTGTTCTACATTCGTCCAGAATGGTTTTACAAAAAGAAGAAAAAAAAAAGACTGCCTTAGGTAATATTAGATAATAGGTTTTAATGACTATATATTATTCTTCTAAACTATAATTTATTTTTAACCAATCTATCCTCTACTCTATGATATAAAAGTTTATATTTTTTAAACTTTTTATTTCAAAAACTATTACTCAGTGGTCTAATTTTTTAATAAATTCAGTTGGAAAAGTATTAAAACAAATAAGAGATCAGTAAATGTCTAATATGAATAATCAATAGCTTTCCTGTGTATCAACAAAAACCACTCACAACCTTAAAAAGAAAATGATCTCATTTGTAATAACACATTTTGTATTCTATTTGTGTGGTAAAGCTTTACCCATGTCCTTATTTGCAAAAAAAGTGTGTCCTTTTGTTACTGATGAAATTTCTATATAAAGCATATAGATAAATATTGCATTTTGATTAATTCGAAGAGGGTTTCTCTTTTAATAGGGAAATTTAATCCACAAATAACAATATTTGATCTTATTCTTCCATCTTATTTATGCTTTTGCTAATCATGTTATTATTTCATTTTGTCTCATTTTGCTAAAATAACAGATTCTAAAAAAAAAGTCCTTAACTACTTATGCATACCAATTACATTCTACTATGGTTTATCTATAAATTTTAAAATACTCAAATCTCCATCAATGTGATATGCAATACAAAACTTGAGCAGAATTTTACTCATTGCTTTCCCCAACACCTATTCTGCATACAAACACTCACAAATACATATTCCACACCTCTCTTACTTATAGCTTAAAAAATCTTGTATTTCTTCTCAAAAATCCTTTGAAGGACTTGCATCAAACTTTATACCCATATCAACAACCATAATAGCTTAAACTTGATTCTGAGCTCTAATATTATTACTGCTCACCACTATTTTAGCTCTAAATTTCTTCCCTTTCAGAGTATGTTTAGAGTAAAATAGTTCCTCGGGTATCTTGTTCATGATATTATATGTAGATGTTACAAACTCTGAGTCCTGATGTGTTGAAACATGTTTTCTTTTCATCATCACTCCCTGAATGATAAGTTTATTTATTGATTGATAAGAATTTTTTATATATTCTTTCACAGGGTCTTTGTGCTGTTCCCTTTTGAGAAGGCACTTCTCCACTTACAAAGTTCGACATTTAGATTAAAGGTCACCTTCTTTGCTAACCACCCAGTACAAAGGTATTCACTTGACTCTTCATTATTTTAGCCTGTTTAACTTTCTTTGTAGCACTTATCACTAAGTAAAATTATCTCATATAAGTAATTGTTTATAGCTTATTAGCTTACATTAGAATTTAAGATCTGGAACCTTTTCTGTTGACTGCTGGTTTCCAAGCTCCCAAAATAGTAACTGGTCCATAGGAGCCATGGAAAAATGAATAAGTGAATGACTGAATGATTGAATTCCAATTACTCCAATATGGTAGCTTAGCTAAATGGCTTCTGTTTCTTTCTTTCTATCTGAGCCAAAAGAAAAGTTTTATTCTACTATTCTCGTAGTAACTCAAGGAGTCCAGAATAATGTAGACAAGGAACCAAACTGTAACCAGAGAGTCACAGCTGCAAGTAGGGAGCTCCATTCAACAAGGTAAGATATTTGCCCATGTGTCAACAGTTCAAAGCTGAAAGTGGCCCTCGAAAAACGTGACCTCCACAAAACTTCCTTTTCTGATCTCTCATCAGGTTGGCCTCTCTTGGAGCAGTGAGGGCTTAAGATGCTGGTCCCCAAAGACAACAGTGCCATGCCAGAGGCTAGAACACCATTAGGCTTTGATCTGCATTGGCTATTCCAGGTTCTTCTCCAAACTGGCATTGTTAACGGAGAAGTAACAGACCAAGAGCAGGAGTCTGCTTACTCACTAACCAGAACTGTGCAGAGAGTGGATGCTGGTGTGGCATAACACTTCATTTTCTGGCAGAACTCTCTTGGACTCAAATTATGTGAATGCTCTCTGGTTTCCATGCCTATTAGAGAAATGGTCCTTGTTATTCTAGTTGAGTCTATTTTGAAGTATTTAAGGCAAGGGAGAAAGTCAAATGGGCTGAGGATACCACCTTAGTCTTGAAAATTCTGGTTTATTTACAATAACATTCTTGATGGATTGTTAACATTTGGTTTTGAAAGTTTTAAAGAGAAGATGACTTAAGAAAATATTAAGAAAAAAGGAATACCAATGTGCTGTTTCTCAGAAAAGTTATAAATGGTCCATGGACCATTATATATTGTTATTTGTTCCAAAGGGATCATGAAGCAACTATATATGCACATGTATGTATACACACAAACATATCTATATATTTTTAATTTTGGGGGGGTTAGGATGACATTCATTTCATAAATGTACTGTCAACAGGGAATTTTTTTTTATTTTACTCATTGACTCACTATAACTGTGACTTACTTAATCAATAGGTATTTATTGGGTAGTTGATACACACACACAAACATATATGACATATACTTTTATAAAATAATTCTTTTGTAGTGAATTATTCAAGACACTAGATCTTTCCTACAGAGGTGATTTTCTTGCAGGTAAGAAGATCACTTACTGGTGGCATTTACAGGAGAGTATGTGTGTGTGTGTGTGTGTGTGTGTATGTATATCATATCTTAATATCCCTATATTTATCTGTCTATATTTATAATCATATGCAATTATTAGATACAAATAAAGCATTATTTATAATATGGGAAAAGCTAAATAAAATGTTTACCTTAGAGTGTCGTAGGAAAGATAGTGCTTCAGTTGATGGTTTTTTGTTAGTAAACATTTACTAGTTTTTCTTTATAAATATGATGTAAGCCTAGTTTAGAAAGTTTAAAAAATAAACATAAACAGCTAAGAAGAAAGCCTGTAATCTCAAAAATGAATCACTGATAAAAATTTTGGTACCTTTTTTCTAATTTTTTTTACAGATACATATCTATATATGTGTATATCAATATGTACTTCTTCTATCATCAATAAGGGTCATGCTATGTACTTCTGTATACCAACGTTTAAAGCAGCATTATTCATAATGGCCAAAAGGTGGAAGCAACCCAAGTACCCATTAACAGGTAGACAGGTAAGCATAATGTGATATATACATACAATAGAATATTATTTACCCTTAAAAAGGAAGGACATTTTGACACATGCTACAACATGGATGAACGCGAAGACATTATCCTAAGTAAAATAAGCCAGTCACAAAAGGATAAATATTGCGTGATTCCAATGATATGAGGTCCTTGAGTAGTCAAACTCATAGAGACAGAAAGTAGAATAGTCATTACCAGGGGCTGGCTATAGCAGGGAATGAGGAGTTAGTGGGTAGTATGTATAGAATTTCAGTTTGGAAAGATGAAAAAGTTCTGGAGATGGAAGGTGATGATAGTTGTAAAAGAATGTGAATGCACTTAATGCCACAGAACTGTATACTTTAAAATGGTAAAAATGACAAATTTTATGTTATGTATATTTTACCATAATAAAAATGCAAATGACAGGCACCTATCTGTGGGATAAAACTCAATAATTAAAACTCAAAGCTCAAATAACTTTTTATTATATCTATTTGTGGTTATTCATATTAATGTTTGATGTTGTTATTATATTATACATAATACAATTCCACTAGAACAACAATTACTGGCTGATTCTGGGAAAATTTTTTGGATAATGTAATTAGCTGATGACTTCCTATTACTGTCGCAAATTGTATAAATACTGTAGAAGTTTCTTCAAAGAAATGTATTCTAAAATTAATATCTTAGTATTTTAAATAGAACATACTAATATAGTCACTGTTAATTTGCTGACATAATTCATCCAATGTTCTTCTTAACATTATATATTATTCTCCTCATCCACTCCTTTTAGCCTTAACATTTATTAAATAAATGCATTCATTCATTCAATTAATTCAATAAGTATTTCTGCTCTTATCATGTGCCAGGTCCTGTGGTGAGGATACAGAAAAGGAACAGACCCTGAGGGAATATGGATGGAAGAGAGAAAAGAGACAAATGAATGTATAACAAAAATAAATAATAACAAGAAAAACCATAGGTCACATTGAGTCCACAAATAATGTGTGTGTGTGTGTGTGTGTGTGTGTGTGTATTATCTCATCTGATCCTCACCAAAACTTTCTGAGTGAAGTACTGTTATTATTCTAACTTTACAAATGATAAAATTATGCTCAGAGAGATTCAATAGCGTTCTCTATAAGAATCAGTAACTTAAAGTATACATCTATAGTCTTTTCTATTCTAAATATGCTGCTTCGGAAATATCATTATAGAGAAATTACAGGAAGGATATAATGGCAACAACATTTTGTATCTGAAAAACTGATGGAGGACTGATAATGGCTTAATCAGACTGGAGGAAGATTATTGCCTAAAGATGTGAGTGAAGAAGCTTACTGGCAAGTTGATTCACAAGTCAGATTGCCCAGGTTTCTAGGAAAGTAGGCTACAAGAGAGGTACCAGTAGTGTGGTTGAGAGAAAGCTTATATAAGAAGCAGGGAAACCATGGTTGGTCTCTTTTTAAATAGTCTGGCTACTATCTTTCCAAAATTTTTAACATATAAAGAAGAATATAAGAATTTTAAAAAAGAGAGAGAAAATAATTGTGGGAAAGAAGGAAAGAAGTGGGTGGGGTGGGGGGGAGAGAGAGAGAGAGAGAGAGAGGGAGAGAGAGAGAGAGAGAGAGAGGAGAGAAGAAGAAGGAGGAGGAGGAGGAGGAGGGAGGAGGGAAGGGGAGGGGAGGGGAGGAGAGGACAGGACAGGAGAGGAGAGGGAGGGAAAAACAGAAGCCTGGTAAAACTATTTGGCTTTAATTTTTTTCCTTTGAAAACAATTAAATATTAAATGTAAAAGGTATTATAACTCATTGCTATGTTTTTATAATGAATTTCTCAAATGATAGAGGAGTTAGAGATTTTAGACTATTTACTTTTAACAATTTAGTTTACTGATACTGTCCTCTCAGTCTCTTTGGGGGATTTGGTATATTTATTTCAAATTGCATTTAAACCTAGGATGTTCGTTATATCCCAAAGGTAACAAGTAATTTTCATGAGAATTTACTGTCTTAACCTTCTCTATTGTAAAGAAGATTATTTATGTTCTTATGTTATAGGTAAATGATATAATAATTTTTTAGAGCATGAGTGAGCTTTTTTGTTTTGCCTTTGCAATAACATATTAAGTTGAAATTTAAAAGGCACACAAGAAATGCAAATACAGAGTCATCAGTGTTTAGGTGCTAATAAGTAAAACAGCCAAATTAATAAGTTGGAAATTTTAGTTATTATGCAATGAGCCTTTCCTTTGAGCACCAAAATGCAAGGGCAGTCCATGTTAATCTGATGGAGAGATTTTATGATTTTCCTACATCTGAAAAAATAAGATTTTTAAAGTTACACATATGGTTCAAAAATAGATGTACAACAGAGATACTACTTGTGTTCTGGTTGTCCTGGGAAGAATACATCCCTAAAGACAAACTTAATCAAATAGAAGTGAATCTCCATGTTGTAGAGTGAATAGATGCATGTATTTGAAACATTCCAGAAGATTCTTTTCCCCTCTTCTGAGATGTTTATTACCAGCAGGCAAATTCCTACTCCTCCATGTCACTTCAATGAAAGACTTTCCATTCTGCAAGAACCTTTCACACGCCACCTCTGATTTCTACCTTTGAAACACACCAACACATTCATTTGGCAAATATTTCTTCATATACATGTATGCTCACAGAGCCACCATTTAAATCCTGCTAAATACTACACGATATTCTAGATACTTTTCATATATTTTAAAAATTTATATATAACAAGTGTCCAATAAATTATCTTCTTTAACAGAGAGAAAACTGAGGCTTAGAAAAGTAGCATGCCCCGTCGCAGAAGTAGGGAATGGCAGAACCATACTCCAGAGCCTGTGCTCTCTGTAATCTGGTCTGCTGCTGCTCTGAACACTAGTAGTGAACTTGATGGTTTACTTCATGCCAACCCCTGTATTACACATCAAACACCTGTCATCCTGTTTGAACATTAACACAAATTGATGAGCAAGGCACTATTATTACGTATATACATGAAGAAACTGAGGCTTATTGAGACTAAGTAACTTGAGGAAGATTACATGCCTGACAAGTGCCTAACTAGATATGTGACCTCAGGGCTGCCCTGTCCTGAGCCCGAGTTCTTCCTGGCTGAGCTCTGTCATCTTTGCGCTGGGTGTAAACTGCTTGTCGACTAAATATCTGCAGCCATCCAAAGGTATCCGATAGCTTTGTGTTGATTTCTACTACGTACTTAATAAATATATATTTATTTGGAGCCACATAAAAAGTAGCTAATAAATATGCCATAAATATGAAATTGTGATCAAAACTACTCTACATAAAAGCTGCTCTTCATAGTAATTCACATATCGTAAGCTATAATAGTTACTTCCTGTGAAATCTTAATTTTATGGAAGACAAATCTAACTAGAAAACCTTAAGTAAAGAGAGGAGTCTCTCTTTGTACCATATATATAATTTTAAACATCTTTTTTTTTTTCTAGTGTAGGAAAATCATAAAACCTCTCCATGAGATTAACAATAAAAATTCATGGACTGCCCTTGAGCCTAACAATAAAGAATTAGAAAAGTAAGATCAGGTTGGGTTCATAAATTAAAAGATCTAAATTTGTATGAACAGCAATAGATCTATTATTGAACCTCAAGTAAGGAAAAAAAAAAGGGCAAACTTCAATTCCTATGTGAAAAACTGGCAGTCAACCTAATTAACACAAAGCCTCAGGTAAAGGAACTGCTATCACACTCTAACAAATGAAATTAACTTCACCTTTTAAATGCTACAATCAAGCTAAACTAAGTTTATTAAACAGTAAAACGTGAAATCCAAGACTTTTAATAACATAAGGCCAGAAGAACAACTATAATTGCTTCATTAATTAGCAAGTAAATTGAAAAGTGAACACTTCCCAATCATTACAAGGGCTGAGTCATATAAATACATTTAATGCAATGTAAACTAAAATAATACACATGGAAACATTCCATAAACTATAGACCTCTACAATGACTAGGTTCAATGTAGGTAGTCAAAATATGGCAACATATGCTGTTTCATTTTCAAGTTAGGACTTGATTGATTACCAATACACTCTCTGACAGTAGTGTTCATTGAGAATGCAGTTTGCTCAGCATTGTGCTTTGGGGTTTAAAGGAGAAAGTTAGAGCATAATCCATGTATACTGGGCCTTTAAACCTCTTAGAGAAATGAAAATAGTGAATTCAGAAGTAATACCAAATATATGGGAGAATATGAGCCAGTGCTGATTTTTGTGGGTCAAGGGAGAAAAGTTTTAAAATGCTGAGGTAGATTTCAAAAGCAAGAGATAATGAGGGAATCTGCACTGAGTTTTACAGTTTTGATGAGGTTTGAAAAGGTATAAGAAATGCATGATGAGGAGATCAGGTCTGAAAGGTTAAGTTTCCGAACGAACTGAGCTCCTCATTCTAAAAGCTAGCCTAAGCCTTCTCTAAAATTTTAATCATAGAATTGAGACACAAAGAGAAATAAAACAATTTCAGTTTAGCTCATTATTTCTTCCTTAACCCACTGTCTTCAAGATTAGTAGAGAAGGAAAGATAATTATTACAGCCAAGGGGGCAATATGATGTTTCAAAAATCAACAGCTTTGGCTCCCTAGAAATGACAGCAAGTTCTCATGTTAGAACTTTCTTATTGTTGTGACCTACAGCAAGTTATTTAACATTTCTAAACCTCAGTTTTCTTATCTATAAGACGGGGGCAATAAGACTCTAATCAAGCTTTTTGAAAATAAAATTTGTATGATAATGTTTAGCTCTTTTCATACTATTTCTCAAGTCTAGGGCTAAATATTTTGTGATCTATCCATATTTTTGTAATCTAATTAAATGTCAGAAGAAATGAGAAAGCTTTAGTTGAAGCATTTTGCCATTTTTGTTAGAATTGCTGGGCTCTGTTCTCACTTATAGGACACTTTGCTAAAAAAGACTTAGACAAGATTTGGTCTGCTTAGAATCACTCCTGTGGGAAATGACAGTTCTCATTCAGAAGATACTCCTCATTTCCTTGGCTGACAATTTTTTTTTTTGCATTAAATTATAAATTTTC
Source organism: Eonycteris spelaea (assembly GCA_003508835.1). Taxonomy (NCBI): domain Eukaryota; kingdom Metazoa; phylum Chordata; class Mammalia; order Chiroptera; family Pteropodidae; genus Eonycteris; species Eonycteris spelaea. The sequence continues at coordinate 1,035,846 of PUFA01000127.1, read as the reverse complement.
TTTTTAATTTCATTCTCTTTTTAACACTGTTGTGTGTGTGTGTGTGTGTGTGTGTGTGTGTGTTGTGCACACATGGGTAGTTAATTTGGTGTTTTTGAAGTTAAAAATCTGCAATTGTCATTTTAGGAAGTTTCCCATCTCATTCTTTATGATTAGTTATCTGTTATTTCTTTAAGTTTTCCTTAATGCACTACTCTCTTCTAATTAGTTACATGTCTCTTTTACGTGATTTCCTAATATGGTGAACACATCTGTAGTATTGTGCTTCTGATAGTGTATATGTTTTTATACTCTTTCCTACATTAGGCTGTGAGTTCGTTAAGGGCAGGAACCAACTGATTCCTCTTTGTGTCCTGAGTTTAGTTGCCTGGCATGTAATGAGGTGCTCAGTAGATAAGAACACAAGATACTTATCTAAAAGCAGCAAAAATGTCTCCCTTTGCATTTTCATTTAAATAGCAAATATTATTCCATATGTCAAAAGGGGAAAGTTTCATTCATTCTTGTCTCAATGCTTTTCCAAGTCACTCTCAAATATAAGATAACACCTTCCTGTCCCAGTTTTATTTATGTAAGCAATTCTCCAATCCTATGCCTTATAAACCACCTTAGTACTGTCATGAGCTACTTAATGATGGGGATACATTCTGAGAAATGTATCATTAGGTGCACTTATGCAAACCTAGATGATATAGCCTCCTACACCTAGGACATATGGGATAGCCTACTGTTCCTAGGCTACCAGCCTGTACATCATATTATCATACAAAACAACATAAGATTAAATCAAGCATCAGAGAAAATGATGTAATCAGGAGACGCAGTAAACATGAGTTGTATGGGGCTGCTGCCCGCCTAAAGAACATACAAGTTGTGTTCCCCAGGTTTAGATTTGGTGTCAGTTCTGAGCCTGTGGCCCCTTACAAAAGTCTCAGATTACACCAAGGACAGCCACTGCCTGTCTCGGGCCTCCAGACACCCAAGATTTATTCAAGAAATACTTCAGCTTGTGCCAAGACTGGTCGCCTGCTACAAAAAATGACTTCAGAGACTCAAGAGCGGAGGCCTGTTGATTGCTACTTGAGGGAGCCTCCTGCAGAGAGAGCTCAGGGTGGGGCTGGTGGGATATCCACGAAAGTGCCTCCAGCAATCTGTGAGTTGGATCTCAGGGAGTCATCAGGGTGGAGTGAGTGGAGTTCGCTAGGCCAATACAGATTTAGATTTGGCCCTGTGGGTAGAGGCTCAACGTAGGGAAGATGGTGCCCTCATGTAGGTTCACAGAAGGAGAGCTCAACAAAGGGATAATGATGGCTGGCTGTCCCTCCAGCCCTTACCCCGAAGCCATATAACTCAGTCTTTCCCTATATGTTTCTGGCATCTTCTGAACTGCTGTCCCTCTGCTGGAGCCCATGGTGACTGCCTGCAAGTGAGCAAGTCTGTGTATGGGCCCTTTAATGGGATAATTGGGTTTATAGCAGCCTTCTGTCTCACCTGGATGGTTGGAATCCCCTTTGATTCTCACAGTCGAATTTTGTGAGGACTCTTACTCCCAGCACTGGAACCCTTGGCTGGGGAGCCCCAGTGTGGGGCTATGGCCCCTCACTCCTCTAGGGTGAGGGTACTTTGCAGCTGAGGTATCCCTCCTGGTGCTCAACCACTGCACACAAGTGTGCGGCCAGCCCATTTCACACCTCCAACCCCCCTACCAGTCTCGAGGTGGCCTTCTTTATATCCTTAGTTATTGAAGTTCTGTTCAGCTAGTCTTCAGCTGGTTATCCAGGATGATCGTTTTATAATTTGGTTGTAATTTTAGTGCAGTCATGGGAGGAGGCAAGCACAGTGTTTATCTATTCCAGCATCTTGATTAGGATGGTGCTATGTTTTTTACACAATTGGCAGCACAGTAGCTTTGTTTATCCCAACAACACAAACCTGTGAGCAATGCATTGAGCTATAATGTTACAATGGTTATGACATCACAAAGGCAATAGGAAATTTTAATAGCTCCCATTAAAATCTTATGGCACCATCACTGCATATATGCAGCCCATTATTGAATGAAAAGTCATAATGCAGTGCATGACTATAATTCTCTCTTCAATTCAATTCTTTTAAGTTCTTCTTTATTTAGCTCACTAAATGTACATTAACTCTGTGCTTCCATGTAAAATTCTCTTTAATTTTAGGTCTAAGGAGAAAAACAACTCAAAAATTTCTGCAGCATTAAACAAATGGTATAAGTCAAAGTACAACTCCAATGCATTAGGCCCAAGCACCCTATTGATAAGAAAGTGTTCTCTTCTTTGGGCAAAATTCATCTGCATCAGTGCTCCTGGGCACTAAGCTCAATAGAACTATCTAACATTTTATTACATATAGCTAAACTTTAACAAAAGGCAAAATTCTTTTACCGCCTAATTCATAAAAACTCCTAAATTACGCATCAGCCTCACTTTTTTAGAGTGCCCACTGGGATAATTACAGTGGTTGTTTCACTTCTGTCTGCTTTATTTAGATGATAAGCCCAAAGGCCAGGGACGCCTTTGTAGCTTCTATCTATAGCACTAAATACAATATATGCATACATTTGTGAAATAATAATAACTAGGCTTTTAATATCTTTTTTGTAACAAATCCTTTTGAATAGTCTAGGGGCTATTATAAAAATCAAGTTCTGTTTATTTTCTTTCTTTAGATTTTCTATATTGATTCCAACATGAGAAATTATAGGCCATTAGTACATCATCTAGAATTTTCTCTTCTTGAACATTTTTAGCAGTGTACTTAATTCTACATGTGAATCATACATATGATTTCTTCTAGACCTAATGACAATGATTTCATTAAAATTTTTCTAAGGGACAATTCAATAATAAGAGATTTCTTAGCGCTTACATGTTGCCAGGAAAAGTGATTTACATAGAAAAATTTGAGAAATAATTTGAAACTTTTTCTGTGTCTCACACCTAAGAAGATGAAAATTTAGAATTTGAGCACAGATTGACTCCAGAATCCATTGTCTTAACCACCACATCCAATACAAAGTTTATACCACACTGAGAATTTTTTAATTTTGAAAATTGAAGTTGAATCATAAAATTCTTGACAAAAAATGTTAAACTTAATTGTAGTATTATTAGACTTAGATTTAGCTTTCAGTTTTATTGAAATACTTTTTATTATTAATTTCATACTTAATAATTTTATATAATAAGTTCTATACCAACATACAGAATTTTATTATTCCTAATTAAAATACAAATACTTTTAAAGCATAATAATGACTTTGGAAAACTTGTGTAGGAAAAAGAAAAATAATTTATTAACTGAATCTCCTTAGTAACGTCTTGGAATTAACTACATTAACTACATAAGCATGCATGCTTGCACATGCACACACCAGCTCATTTAAGCTTTGCTTTTCCATATACGTATACACTTTGCTTTCTTCCTAGCTTTCTAAAGGCTATTTAAAAATGACACAAATCTTATCCTACTGAATATTTGAAATGTTTTCTCTATGTCATATTCAATCATCCAGAATATATTTGTTGATTGCAATATTTGTGGTGCTTGGCACACATACATCAATAAATAGAAAACATCAGCCACATGGAATTTACACTATAGCAACAGAAGACAGACAAAAATCAATAGACGTAATAAATATGTAACTTTTATAGTAAGTTAAAAGGTGACATGGCTATGGAATAATGAAAAGTGCTGGGGATGGGAGTTGAGGTAAGGTAGAACATTAAACAGGGTGGTGCGAGTAGGTATCATTGAGAAAGTGCTGAGCAAAAAGACTTGAAGGAAGAGAGGAGTCAGCCATACAGCTATATGAGGAAAGTGCACCCTGGTCATTCAAGGCATTTTTATTAATTAAAACTACTTGTAAAATCTTACTCTTGTGACTAGGAGCATCCAAATATGGTGTTAGAGAATACTTGAAGTGTAAAGGAATAGACTGATAATTCAACAGTCTGAGATGTTCACTGTTTCTTTACTCCAGGTGGCCTCTGGCTTAGAAGAATATCTGAGACAAGAAATAGAAACCACTAAGCTTTTTTTCTGAACAAAAAGATAGGGAATCAACTTGGAACTGTGAGAGCAAGAAGACAATCAACATTCAAGCTCCTGAAATAATGGCATTTACTAATACAATAAATTGAAAAAAAATAGGTATCAAGTTCAACTTCACCAAAGGTTAGGACCTTAAAAATTGCTAGGAAGCATGCTGCAGGAACATGAAATAAACTGATAACAAAGAGGTGACTAGAACTTTCTTAACAACACTTCCATGATGAATAAAGTTGGATCTGTTAGAGAAATACAGTTTAGGAGAGGAATATCTGAAAGCCAAATGGAGAACCATACTCCTACATCATGGGACCAAGGATTAGAATAAGGATAGTTTCAGAAGCCAGCTTCAAAACTTGCAGTCCAAACAAGAGTAGAGAGAGAAGAGGAGTCTTTGTAGTCTAGAGATAGACCCGTCTTCCTCAAGTAGATGTAAATAGGGAAAAGTCAAGAGTCCTGCATATAGAAAATATTTGGAAACTGATTTTTTCAAATGCCTGAGCTTTAAATTCTGAGCAAGTTAGCATTAAATTGATTCAGAGTTGGGTAAGCAAATTCTGATATCAGAAACTTATGTATGGAAGACACTACATACTACATAATAATGCACTGGGATCTGAGAAGAGACATCTGGAAATATAAACCAAGCAATAACTGCTTTGAGTGCTTAACAAGATTTTATGAACTTCTGTAATTTCCCATAGTGCAAATTTCTAATTTTGTTACTGTTATTTATCAACTCAAATATTACTTCCTCAGAAAAGGTTTCCCAAATCCTCTACTATAAAATTGCCTGGCTTTATAATCTCATAGCACTTCTATAATTGTAATTAAATCATCAGTCATGTGATAGTAACTTAAGCATGTCTCTCTTGCTAAGATATAAGCTTCATATCGGCAAGAACCAGGTTCATTGGTCTTATTGCCCTCCCAATGTTTCCCCAGTGCTTAGCCCAGTGCTGGATAAAGAAACACAAAATAAATATCCCTCAAACAAATAAATAAAGGCACATTGAGAAAACAGGACCTCAGGACTGATTATAACATAAAATGTAGTGAGTTATTTTACTGGAAGGGAGCATAGGAGTGTGGTGAAGAGAGTCAGAGATAAACAATCTTAAGAGGTGAAAAGCCAGCTAAAAAGAAGAGATAATGAAACACCCAGAGTCTACAAAATTTAAAAAAGTACTGATTTCAGCAATTTTAAACATTATTATTCCTTCATGGTTTAAAGAGGACAATGTAAGAAACATTTATCTGAACAACAAATCTGTACTTTTTCCCAAAAGTTAAATTTTGAGAATTAAATGTAGCATTCCTACACTTGCATTTTATTCTTTTTAACCTCTTCCCATTTAGGAAAAAATGTTGGCAACTTGCTGCCAACATGAATTTAACGTCAAGCGTAGGAATGCTGTGTTTTCTAGGATTTCACATTTTCAGCAATTGAGAGTTACTGTTTTGTAAATGGAAATATCACTAATAAAAACAAAATGCTATTAATAGAATAATGTCATTTCTTTCCGAAGACTATCAATATGCTAGAGTGATGTGAAAATAATAAGAAAAGTGAGACGTTTCACGGCAAACTTTCGGGGTGAGTTAAGACTGTAATCCACGCGTTATCTCGGAGTAAACGCTGCCGCTGCAGAAGTTGGCCGCGAGTCTTCTCAGGGCGAATGGGCAATGGGTTGAATTCGTTTGAAGTTCAATTAACTTTAAGATAAAGTCATGTTCAAAATTAAACTAATGAAAGCTAATTTAGCTCAGGTACTAGATATACAGAAAAATTAATAAAAATAAAAAACCCTTTCTAATAGACTTCATAAACACTCAGGTCATCTCTAATATTTGCATGATACGTCATAATGGTTTTTTTTTTTTTTTACAGTGAAGTAGCACAATATTTGGCACATGGCAAGTGCTCAATATGTGCTGAGTAAATGAATGAATGGCTGAACTAATGAAATTTCATAGGTTTGGGCTAAGGAGCTCATACAATGATTGGGCTCCATCACTACTATACATATTCCCGACAGTGATAGCACAGGTACTTAGTATAAACACGTAAGGAAAATGTGGAAGAACTAATACAAGAAAAAGTAATTTTAAAAATCTTTCATTGATATGTATGACTTTTTTTTACTAGTTGAAAATATGATGGATTACAGGAAAATCAGAAAAAACACATTTCCAATACCCAACTGGATCTATCATACTGATATTCTCATTTAAATATTTTTCATCAACTTTGGACTGAAAACGTTTATTTGCCTATGTATTACATAGCACTGTGCATCATGAGAAACAATAATAACAACAATCCCACATGGGCATTATAAGAAATAATTATGTACTATTTAAGCTCTCTATTGGATATGAAAATACCACAAGCTATGTTTACTATGCACAGGCGTATAATAGAGAAAACAAGTGGCTTTGTCTCTACTCCATTCCCAGGGTGAAGTACTCTTGCAGGCTATACATAGGGAAGACGAGAAGCAGGGTTAGGGTGGCACAGATGTAGGTAGCAACTCTGCTTCAACTACCATTCTGACACCGTCTTATTCAGAGATAACCCAGAAAACCACACTTCTCTCTGCCTGCTACGACTGTGCCCTGGAGGACCATGAATGAGCACAGGGGTCTCCAAGCACAGAAGACAACAAAGACAGAGCCCACTGATGAAGAGTGCCCTCGCAGTCATCTGCCACTACACGTTCTCTGCCTGCACAGCTGCAGCCACATCTTGGCTATATTAGGCAGGAGTTAAGGCTATTGAGTTGAACATTTACACTTTGCATTGAGTTCTGACACTATTCTGTGCCCAGTTATGATTAAGTGATTAGGGTCACCCTTTTCTAAGATCCATTTCTTATGCCATGCCACACTTTAGTCACTAGACTCATGACTTTTTCCCCCATGCCAATATCCCTGCTGAACTATCTGGTTTATTTAGGACAAGGACCTTGACTGCTATTGCCATTCTGCTTCCAGTGAGTTCTTTGGTGTTTTTTTTTGTTTGTTTGTTTTTTTTTTTGGAGGTGGGGAAGAGGGCATTTTCTACCAGCAATCCTTCTCCTACCCCAGCCAATCTGACCACATGAGCTCCACCTAGGCCTCCAGGAATGTCCAGGCTCACACTGAGAGGTGTCCTGGGCAGAGACACCTTAAGTAGTTATGATACTTGCATCATTTGCCTATTTTGCCTATTTTACTATTTCTGTTCAAAATCTGAAAAAGTGTAGAAGATAAAGATAAGTCTGTATGCCTTTCTACTTCATGCACTGGATCATAGTTATACTATTGATCTTAGATTGCCTGTTTCTCTGCTCTACACCCGTTGGAACACCTATTTATTACTTGCTGTTGGAACTCTATTACTGACATGTTCACCTGCTTATACAATTTTTCATCTGTTACCACTTTTTACAAATGATATGGTCTGTTCACTGGGCTAGACTCAATACCATGTTTGCTCTGCTCTAATAACATTTGACAAGCTGTGACCAATCATGACATGACAGAAAAAAATAGATGCGCAGTAATTGTTTTAAAGTATTTAAGTTTAATTAAAAAGTTAAAGTATCATAATTTTTAAGGTATCATGGCATAGAACTACCTGTGAAAATTTACTCAACATATTTCTTGTATATACTCTGACAATAAAGAATTATATTTCTTGTTCTATTTTTTGCTCTTTAAGTTGAGAATAAAGGATTGAAGAGAAAACATGTTTTCCAGGACTCAGAAGTTGCTATTTCGTGAATAATTCTTTCACTGATATTAAAAAATCTGAAAGTTAACAAGCTCCCCAAAGTGAGTCACATATTCCCTATTCACCTATGGTTTTGTTTCTATTTAAGTATCTCTCTCGTTTCCCTTCAGAATCTCAAGTACAAATATGAGATGGAAGAGAAGGGCAGAGAGCTGAAGAATAATTGGAATTTGATCCCAAAAATGATCACAAACTTTAACAGTTGTTACAGTTGGGAACATATAGAACAGTGAATAATCTATGTAAGAAGAACTAAAAGTTGTCTTTTTAAGAGGAATATTTCTCTGCTAATGAGAAGGTGATACTAAATAGACCTAGTTAAAAAGAAAGACATCATAGCATTTAGATATAGCAAATGGCTCAGAAACTTCCCAGGATTCTGTTTTATTTCAGACATCATTAAAATAATAACATTTTTTTCCTATGGTTTTACCATTCTTAAATTGCAGGGAAATTCAGTGTATTTCTACTGCTTGACATAGCAAAATTTATAAATCATTAAGATTTGCCCTTCATAGTCCTCACCCAAATACTGATCAGATTTATTAAAAGTGTGCCCCCTTGCTTCAGAGTGAGACCAACTCAGTGGTACAATTCATGCTCCAGAATCCCAGTAGGGTCAAGCTCAAGCTAGTCTCCAGCTGAGGCCACAGTCTTGCTTAGTTTCTTTCCTGCTTCTCCTGCTTTGCCTTCTCCAGGTTTCCTGAGAGCACTCCCTCAATAAGTCATTTGAACAAGAATCTTATCTCAGGCTTTGTTGCTAGGGAACTCAACATAAGGCAACACTCTATGTTTTTCTTTATTATACTATCCAAGACTTTATTTGTATACACGTGCCTTCCATTACTGTTTCTCTTTGCCACTAGATCATAAGCTCTCGAGGGCAGGAACTGTATGTGTTTTGTCCTTCATCGTATGCACAGTACCCCATAGAGTACCAGGCACATAGTCAATGAATATTCAATAAATAATTGTTGAATGAATGTTAAATAAATCTAAGTGTCATTATTTTGTCTCAGTGAGGGGCCAAGTTGAACTGTATGCTTCTGATCAATTCCTGGCCATGATGAATACAGGAATGCCCACGCCAAAAAGAAAACAGAGGTCACTCTTTGATCTTTTGACCTCTGTACCCTGTCCACCTGCATGGACATACTAAATCATGTGATTCTCTCCTATTTTAACTATTTCTTGCCTGACTATATTATTATGTATGGTCAATGCCTCTGTCTTGGCTAAACTCAAAACATTTGCCCATTCTCATTGTCAATCTATAACCCAAACACAGTCTCCAGACCTGGAAGTATATGGAATGTTTTATATCTCTACAATTTGGAAAATAGAGGTAATATAGATCACCAGAAACATGTTTATTTTTACAAAAAGTTTATCTTGCCTGGATCATTTTCCCCTAACTTTTCAATTTCTGTTAATGTTATTTTTTCAAACTAAAATGAATTATGTATGTGAGTATATCTTTCTAGTAAATTTTTTATAAAAATACTAAATAATTACAACCCAAAATATTCTCTCTATAATACTGATTGTAGTAGTTTCTCAGATTTAACACTCCACATTTGAAAAAAAAAATTGTGTTTTCCTTAAATCATATTCCCTGGATATAGTTAAATTTAATTTTCTGTTTCTCTATATGTAAAAACAAGAACATTAAATTGGCCCCCCCTTTTTTTTAAACATAAACGAATACCATTCAGTAAGAACTTTTTCTGAAGTAATATAAAGAACTGCAACAGGAGTGTTACATGTTTTTTTCTTTTGGGTAAATTAGACTTCCTCGGCCATAATTTTTAGTTTTATAAATTATGTATTTCACCCTCATTCATTGGAAGGAAGGAGAAACACACCCTGACAATCTGTTTTTCAGAGGCTCCTAACTGCGGTTATCCTTGTGTTCTGGTACCACTGTGTGATAACTGATCTTTTGATCTCCCTCATGCTGCAATCAATTAGCAATTAAACGTGGACACTGTTGCTTTATTTCAGAAAAAAAGGGTCTCATAAATTCCTGGATTTTAATTTGTTAAAAGGTAGTTGAAACCAGCATAAAGTTCCACCATCCTGGTATCATTTGGAACAACTTTTGCAAAATTAAATTATATATCATTAACAGGTAAAAAGTAAATAGAAGTGTTAAGGAAATGTATAATATTTGCTATAAAAAAAACCTCTAACATCTCTATTTGTTTCAGCTTTAACTTTGAACAATTTTTAACTAAAATGTGGTTGAGTGGTCATTAAGTGAAGGAAAATCTTTAAAATATCTTCAGTAAGTGATTGATGGTTACAATGTACTGGTATTTGTTTTATGCAAAATGGGAAATAATCAACAAAATGAATTTCTCCTATTGGGAGAAAACTATAGTAAATATATAGTCATAGAATTTTATATCTAAAAATGAGGCACAGAAAATATCAGCCCTGTTTTAATTAACATGATACTAAGTAAAGAAGGAGAAGCTCTAATATAGAAAAGAAACAAAACCTCTTTAATACAGTTTTGCTACTTGCGTTGTTACATCTGTACTTTATCAGGAAAATCTTTACTTAAAATGTTCATTTGTATTGGGAAATATATAAATGCTTCATTTCACTAGGAGCCAGTAAAACTGTTTTATGTCCTACCCATGTTTTGTAATTCAATGTGAGCTTTTTCCACTTTGTGGTAAAATTTCATTTGCATTGCTTTTTTCCATCATTTCCCATTTTTTGCATTAGTGTTTGTTATAAAATACTTTTATTTCATAATTTAAAAAAATTATTAGTTGTAACAATCATAGTTTTGAACCATTAAACCTGAAGTTTAGAGGCACAGCCATGAAAAATGATTCTAAAAATAATTTAATAATAGCTCAATTAGAAGGGTCTAGAAATTTTATGAAAAAAATCAAAAGCAATTTTTGAATAAAAAACAGAATTAAGTTTAAATTGTATTGTTTTTATAAATAATTTTTACTAATTAACTTTTCTTTTTTCTCTAAGAAATCAAAATAAAGCAAATTGTCCCTAAGCAAAATATACTACTTAACTTTCTGATTTGCTGACTATCTCATTTTATCCCAAATGGAATTTTTCCATTGCCAGAAAAAAATTAAGATTATTTTTATTTCAAATAGGACATTATAGGAAATGAATTAGCATTATGGGAAAGCTATAAATTGATCCAAAATTTCAAAGTCAGTTTTTCAATGCTGGAAAGAAAAAAAATATATATGAAAAAGAAATATCTGTTCCCAAATACATGAATACATCTGGAAGAATTTTCAGAAATATTATATAACATGCATGCCAATGTGCTCTGATATGAATTTCCCAGGGCATTATGTTCATGAAACATTATTCTAGCTCTCCTGGGAATATCTGAAATACAAGAAACATTTACCATAGAGTATCTTAATAAAAAATTTCCTGTTTTCTTTCTTCCATGGAATTTCTTGGACTGCCTTTCTACAAGGTGTCATTTTCTATAATTGAAACACAATTACTGGTTGTCGTGTGTCTTCAGGTACAAAGGAAGAGCCATCATTTGTATTTTTTGACACACTTGAATTTTAGACAGTATGAATTAATATCCTGGGGCAGAAAATATGACTCAAATATATACCTACGATTTACTGTGATACTCTCAAATGTATTGGATAAATAATGAGCAGTCCATTACTTCTTGATTTATACATTGGGCTTTTTTGTATATTGCAACAAAGTATTGAAAATGTTAAAAAATGATCACTTAGCAAAAAAAAATAAGGAATTATTAATATGTGAACTGTTGAACCATAAAACTGCACAGTGTGAAAGATGGTAGGAAATCTGAAAGTTGTAAGCCCAATTCAAGTGCAGGTGAAATAGAAAATAATGCAGTAAACCAACTCTCAGTGTGAATCTTTGCTTACACAATGTGGAATTGTTTTACAAGTAGGAAAGAAGAGGTCCAGGGGAGAGTGTCAGGAGAATACACTTATAAAGGCTTTCCTGGAAAAGATGTTAGAGTTCTACCTAGAAGCAAAGAAAACTGGGAAGGACCAGGTCTCTTTATTTTTCAAAAATGTCATTTTTGATATGCAAGTTCATTAAGAACAGCCATTTTAAGCTACCATATTTCAATTAAAAAAAAAAACAGTGTATTTACATGCCTATAAAGGTACATTACACTGAAGATAATCTTTTATATTTAGGTCTTGAAGTATCTTCGTTTATTATCAATATAAAAATATTTTACAGGGCCTCTGATTAAAACAATGTAGAATTTTTCATCCCAAGACATACATTTGTTTTTGTTTTTGTTTTTTTTTTGGTTTGCTTTTTTACAAATTTCTTAGTATCTTCTTGCTTTACTAACAGTTAACCTATGTCACCAAAGTTTAAAAATACATAATCTCTGGAACAGCAAAGAATAATAATAGTATCTTATATTACATAGCCCTTAATGTTTTTTGTGCTTTTCTAAATATGAATATAGTCTTAAATTATTGTCTTCTATATATTCAAAATCAAGCATTTAATTTAATATCTTAACATCTAATCATGCTACATGACAACAAGAGCTAAGAATTTGAGGACTAAAAAGACAAAGTAGTTCAGAGTCCAGTTTGGGGCACAAAATGAACAAAACTAGCATATGAGACAAGCTCTACTATGGTTACATTAATAAACCAGAAGGAAGAAAAAATATTTTTACCTCTTAGATAGTTACATAGAATATTAAAGAAAGGTGGAAACATTTTGACTGTTTAAAGATTTTGGCAGAAATTAACAGGAATACAAAGTAGAGAAAGATATTCCTCAAATCTACTTTAGTGCACTAAGTATGCAGCATTTTAAGAAACAGGATTAAAGTAAGAATGAAGAAAAGTTTATAAGAGATAAAATTGTCCATTTGTGTCCTTAAATCCCCATACTTTAGATAGCCACTGAAAGCTTTTGAGGAGGAAAATAGCATTTGAACTTTAAAAACAGGACTCAGCAGTACTTGGAGGAACTTTCAGCATCTTCCACTCCTTGATTTACATCTTTGTTTCCTCTTTGATCCTGAGGCCAACCTATTCACCTCTTCTCAGGTCTCAGCCTTCATACACTCAGAGGCAACTTGACCAATCACTTGTCTCTTCTCCCTTCTATCTCAGCTTAGTCTTTGCCATTAACACTTCATGGTAAGAATGTCATTGTCAAGTATTAAGTTCCAGGAGAATCACTTTCAAAAATATTATGGAAGCACAGTAGAAGGTGCTACCTCCTCCAGCCTAAACAGCATGCTTTGAAGGAAGGCAGTTCTCAGAAAGAGAGTGAGCTATTGTAAATTGCTCATATTTCCACTGTTCCTCCCACACTTCTGCAGCTGCTTTCATCAGTTTAGCTGGGGGCTAAGTAAACTGACCATAACAACTCCAAATAGGAAAGAAGATGTCTATTGGATGAGCTTTGTTTTCCTTTAGAGATGCATTCAATCCAAAGATCTCAATTAAACCTACGTTTTAGAGGTCTGTTTGAATTAAATATATTTATTTTTTATTAAAGCTCAATAAATGATATATTTTGTTATAGTCTCAGGAGTTGTAATTCTCTTGTTCTTTTGAACACACCCCCACAGTACATTCTGACTCTCAGCCAAAGCAGTAGCAAAACTGTGTAGGAGGCAAATACATAAAGCCAACAGATGTGTCGAACGTGGGACTGAATAATCCATATGCCTAAGTATCTCCCCCATTCTCCATCCTATAAACACAATCAAAAATTATGATTTTAATTTATTCTTGCTCTCATTTATAATGAATTAAAGTTGCCTTTACAAGATTTAATAAAAAATCTGTAGTAGAAATACTAATTACAATTTTTCAAGCACACACTCACAGACAAATAATACCACAGGGGAAAAAATTCAGATGATTGAAGAAAAAGACTAACTCACAATTTTCAAATGTTGTTTAAATAAAGTGAAAAATTACCAAAGACTGTTGCTGCCCTTTTGTCTATTATGCATTATGAAATTTAATGAAAACTTCCCGGGTGCTAACATTAAAATAAGTTTTGTAACAATTTTAATTCTAGATTTCAGAATGGAAAAGTAAACATTTTTGAAATAGTATCAGATACTATTGAAAAAAGGTTAAATACTTTAAAAATCAATGTCATCAATGTATTTTTCTCATCTCTTAGTCTGAGGACTATGCAGTTGAATACAAAAAATAAAAACATCATTTTTATATGAAAAATGAGATTCCTCAGTATTGTCAGCATTTATATTCACTACAAATTTATGAAGATTAATATTAATAAAAAATAAGTTAGCAGAAATAATTTGCAAAAGATCACTCTGTGTTAGCCATAAGAAAAGTTATATAATTATATGTATTACAATGTATCATTGTGATCATTTTACCAGTTACTAAGCTTTGTGCTCAGTTATTGACAAGGAGAGGAAAGACAGCAAAATACTCTACAGCTCCAAGACTGGGGATGGGGACGGTTTGTCACTGGCCCTTTAATTATGGTGCAACACAGCAGTGCTGCTTCTTGTAGTACTTGAGAGTTTTATCTCTAGAACTTCCAACTTAAAGTAGTCCCAATCCTACAGAACATGTTCACTTTGAAATCAGACTCTAAGGTCACAAATGATTTAGATTTGACAGTATCCATGTAGACATCAAAGGTAGTTTTTGAGTACTCCAAGAAAAGCCAAAGCAGACCAATAGGTCATCTGGAGGAAAATACTAAACTAATTCAGTTCAATAATTAAAAATAATAATGAAAATTAGGAAACTGTTGCATGAAAGTTCTATATTTAACCACTTGATTCTGAGTATCATGTTTATGGCCTCTGTAGAACAAGTATTTGTATAGAATGGGTTTCACTGAAATGTAAGCTCCACAGAAAATTTGCTGACTGCACACATAACTTAATAAAAAATATATGTCCTAATATAAACATCATTTCAATCAGGATGTAGAATATATTTTGCACCCCAGAGAGTTCCCTTGTGTCTGTTGGTAGGCAATATTCTCACCCCACTCCCAGCTCTTAGAAACCATTTTTTGCTTTTTGTCATTGTAGTTTTGCCTTTTCCAGAATTTCATGTCAATGTAATCATACATTTTCTGTTTGGCTTCTTTCACTTTGTAAAATAATTTAAAGATGTATCCATGTGGTGTGAATTAATCTGTTTCTTTATAAAATCTGATAGCATTTCCTTGTATCCATATTCCACAACTTGTTTATATATGCACCAGTTGATGAACACTTGGGAGTATATTCAAATTTGACTATTATAAATAAAGCTGTCAAAAACATTTGAATACAAGTCTTGGTGTAAACTTGTGTATTCATTTCTCTTGGAGATATCTAGTGCTCGGGTGGGTGGGCCATACAGGAAATGTCTGCTTTACTTGAACTGTGAAACTGTTTTCCAAAGTTCTACCACTGTGCCTTTTTATCAGTAACTTGTATTTCCAATTGTTCTACATCATCGGCATTTGTTATTGCCAGTCTTTTTTTTTTTTAATTTTAGTCATTTCAACAGGTACAAAGTAATTTTGTGATTTTTCATTTGCATTTCTCTAATTACTAATGATGTTGAGCATCCATTCATGAGCCCATATGCCATTCCTACATCCTCAATGATGATGTGTCTATTCAGATAGCCTGCACATTAAAAAAAATAAGGTTGCTTGTCTTATTATTAAATTGTAAGAGTTCTTATATGTACTGGATACAAATATATTTTTTTATCATCTATATTTTACAAATATAATCTTCCAGTCCGTGGCTTGTCTTTAAATTTTCTAAGTAGTGTATTGTGAAAAATGCTATATTTTAAATTTTAGAAGTCCAATTATCAATTTTTTAAAATTTTACGACTTGTACTTTTTGCCTCACCCAAAGTCAAAAAGATATTCTCCTTTGTTTTTACCTACATGTTATAGATTACAGGTCTATATGTAATTTATAGGTTTATAAACCAGATTGAATTAGTTTTTGTATAGGATGTGAGATAATAAAATATTTTGGTTTGCTTTTTTTCTAGGCAGATATCCAATTGTTCCAGCACCATTTGTTGAAAAAATTAGCATTTCTGTATCAAATTTCTTTGGCTCCTTTGCCAAAAGTCAATTCACTGTATTTATGGACTTTTTATTTTTTCTATTGATCTATATAAATATTCTTACTTGAGCACCACATTGTTTTGACTAATATAGTATTCAATGTACTAATGTAGCTTATAGTAAAACTTGAAATCAAGTAATGTAAGTTTTTCAACTTTGTTTTCTATTTTAAAATTGTTTTGACTCTTCCCCCTGCCTTTTTTATTGTTTGCAATCTCACATGCATTATAGAATCAAATGGTCAATCTATCAACGTATTTCATGGGATTTTCATGGAATTACATTGAAACTACAGATCACTTTGGAGATAAAGAAATCTTGATATTGAATTTTCTAATTTCTGAACAGGGGATATCACTCAATTTATTTATTTATTTTTAAATTTCTCTATTACATTTTGTAGTTTCAACCTATATATCCTGAATATGTTGTGTTAAATTTATTCCTAAGTATTTAATATTTTTTGTACTATTATATATTGTATTGCTTATTAAATTTAAATTTTCAATTGTTTGTTAGCATAGAGAAATATAACTGATTTTTATATTTCCTGAAAACTGACTGAACCTCTTTTTTTATTAGTTCTAAACAGCTTATCTCAAGTCACCTCTTGATTAAGACAGCTTTACTTCTTCATTTTAAGTCTCTATGCCCTTTATTTCTTTTTCTTACACTTTTTATTGTACTGCCAAGAACTTCAAGTATAATGTTTGAATTAAAGCAGTGAGAATAGACATCTATACTTTGTTCATAATGCTAAGGAGAAGTATTATTTTTCATTGTCAAATCTGGTCGTTAGCTCACATGCTTTCTGGAGATATTCTTTACCAGGCTGAGCTGAGGAAGTTTCCTTCTATTTTGCTGAGAATTTTTGTTATAAGTTTTTGTTAAATACTTTATCATGTTAATGATATAATCCATATGAGCTATAATTTTTAATTAGTTAATACGACCAATTACATTAACTTCCTGAATGTTGAATTAAACCTTGCTTTCTTGGAATTAAACTCATTTGATATCCTATATTACCTTCTTTTATTATGTTGCTGGGTAACATTATATTCAGGATTTCATTAAGGACTTTTGAGAGGTATTGGTCTGTAGTTTTCTTTTCTTTAATATCTTTGTCCTGGTTTTGATATCAAGATAATGCTGCTCATAATATACACAAAACAAATTACATTGTTTTTGTATTTTCTAAGTGTTCCCATAGTACTGGAGATATTATTTTTCTCTAAATGTTTAATAGAAATCATCAGTGAAGTCAATCTGGGTTTGGAGTTTTCCTTAAATGGAGAATTTTTAAACAAAGATATTAGGCTTAATAGATATTAGGCTTTTCCTCATTTATCAATTTCTTCTTAAAAGAGGTTTGATATGTTTATGTATTTTCTGTTTCAGTTTAGTTGTCAAATTTATTGATTTAAATATACTGATACTATTCTCTTACTATCTTTTTCATGTTTGTAGAGCCTATAGTGATAGCCACATGTCTCTTCTGATATTATTTGTTTCTTCTCTATTTTCTGATCAGTTTGGCTAAAGATTTTCCAATTTTATTAATCTTTCCAAAGATTGCTTTTTGATTTTCTTTTTTTTCTTTTTCTATTTCATTGATTCTAGTTCTTGATTTTTACTTATTAGTTCCTTCCTTCTGCTTCCTTTGCATGTAATTTTCTCATCTTGCTATTATCTCTTTAGGTAGTACCTTAGACCATCAATTTGATACTGTTTTTCTAATATAAGCCTTTATTAATAAAAAAAATCCCTCTAATTATTGCTTAGCGTCATGTTACCACTTTTGATCTGTAGTGATTTTATTTTCATTCATAGGTTCAAAATATTTTCTAATTTCCCTTGTGGTTGCTTCTTTCAAATATGGATTATTTATGTGTCTTGTTTAATCTCCAAATATTTGCCAAATGTCCAGATATTCTTCTGTTACTGTCAGTTCTAGTTTAATTCCTTTGTGTTTAGAGACCATACTTTTAATGATTTTAATTCTCTTTAATTTGTTGAGACTTGTTTTATGGCCCAGCATATGGTCTCTCCTGGTGAATGTTTGGAGTGTAATTCTCTGTGTGAAATATTCAAACAGGTCATGTAATATGATAGATTTTTAAAAATCTTTTACATTCTTATTGATTTCCTCTACTTGTTTAATCAGTTATCAAGTGTGGATCTGTCTATTTCTTCTTTCGGTTCTATTGAATTTTGCTTCTTGTGATATAGACTGTTATTAGATCCAGACACATTTAGGACTGTTATGGCTCCTTGATGAATTGACCTCTTTATCATTATGAAATGTTCATTTTCCATGGTTATATTCCTTCTTCTAAAATTTACTTGTTTGACATTAATAAAGGTATTCTAGCTTTATTTTTGATTAGTGCTTGCATGGTATAACCAATTTCCAGCTTTTTACTTTTAACATCTCAGGTAGATGTTTTGCAGATTTGTGTTTTCTCCACCTTTACACCAAAGCATTTCCACATCATATCATAGTATTTCTGCATGTGGGTGAATGGACCATGGAGTCAGTTGGCCCAGGACAGAAACCTGGGAAATAATCTGTCTGAACCCTTTTTGCTCTTATCTGTCAAGCACATCCTAGTGATTCTTGAGGAAATGTCACAAATTCAATTACTTTTCTTCATACCTATCTATATCATGAACCTAAAAGAAATTAAAATCTTTACTTCTTTAGATCTCTTGACTTATCTCCTAGCTCTCTCACTCTTGTCGACATCCACTCCATTTCCTGTACAGCAGCAATCTTTTAAACCCTGTGGTCTCTCCCATTACACTTAGAATAAAAATCCCAAATGAACTAGAAAACCCTGTATAATTGGAGCCCTAGGCTCCCTCTCTAAACCAATCACTCCTTGTGGACACCCAAGCTTTGGTTCGACCTGGTGGTTCTGTTTCTTGATTCTGTTAAACTCTTTTCTGTTTTGGACCTCAGCTGTTGTCTCTGAATGGAATAAATTCATCTCAAAACTTTCTGCTGTTAGCATTTAAACTAAAATCTCATGCATGCAAAAAGCTATCCTTTCATCAACTCGTCATTTAAACAAATATTTGTTCAATGCATACTAGATGCCAGACACTGAGCTCTATGCTGAAAATAAAATGGTAAGCCTGAAAATATGTAATCTTTGCTCTCAAGAAGCTTACAATTCTATAAAGATGACAGCTATTATTCAATAAAGGTATAAATATTCAATGAAAAAAGTCCCATAAAGAACAAATGAATAGAACTATATCAAACTCAAAAGCTTCTGCACAGCAAAAGAAACCATCAACAGAACAAAGAGAAGATATTTGTAAACAAAGCCTCCAATAAGGGACTAATATCCAAAAATATAAAGAACTCATAAAACTCAACAACAATAAAAAAATCCAATTAAAAAATGTGCAGAGAACCTGAACAGACACTTCTCCTAAGAAGACATACAAATGACCAACAGATGTATGAAAAGATGATCAACTTCACTAGTTATTAGGGAAATACAAATCAAAACCACAACAAGATATGACCTAACACATGTTAGAATGGCTATCATCAACAGGGTTAGTAATAATAAGTGCTGAAGTAGTTGTAGAGGAAAAGGAACTCTCACACACTGCTGGTGGGAACAGCCTCTATGGAAAACAGTGTAATGGTTACTAAAAAGTTAAGAATAGAATTACCATATTTTGGTAATATTTTGGGTGCCTACTCAAAAGTTTAAAAACATTTATCCATAAAGAGACATGCACCCGATGTTCATAGCAGCATTATTCATGGTAGTCAAGACATGGAAGCAACCGAGTACCCTTCAATAGACAATTGGATAAATATTACTCAGCCATAAGAAAAGATGAAATACTGCCATTTGCAACAACATGGATGGATCTAGAAATAATCATGCTAAGCGAAATAAGTCAGAGAGAAAAAGTTGACAACTATATGATTTCACTCACATGTAAGATATAAAACCGGAAGCAACAAATGAACAAACAAAAACTGCTAGGCACAGACAATAGTTTAGTGGTTACCAGAGGGAAAGGGGGGAAGGGGACAGGTAGATAAGGGTCAAGAGCATCAAATATATAGTGACAGAGGGAAATTTGACTTTGGGTGGCGAACACAAAATGCAATACACGTGACATATTATTGAATCACACACTTGAAATCTATATAAGTCTATTAAGTAATGTCTCCCCAATAAATTTAATTTTTAAAAAAGTGAGGATAGATCTATGAAAATCCATAGAAAACTGAAATAGACTGAAATTGTATAAATATGCTTCTTTAAGGAAGGGATTTTTGACCATGATTTGATGGGAGAGTAAGAGTTAAATAGCATATTGTGACTTCAGTAGAGATAAAAAGCATATTAATTGTAATTTTAGCTTAAATGCTTTTAACATAATACTTTATGACAATTTTGATTAGATATATCATCATTAATAATTAGTTACAACTCTTAATTTGACACAATCTTATCATATATCTAAAAGGAAAATTATGGGTTTATTACTTTAAATAGAGAAATAATATTTTGAACTTGTTATTCTTAATTTGTAAACTTAGTAAAATAAAAATTTATATAACTGCAGAGTTTAATGTAGTGAAAACAAGAAATACTTGTATTTACAAAAATACATTTCTTAGGCCTCATCCAAATATGTCAATCTGATTCTTCTTTTTATCTGAACTGAAAACCAGAGGCATAATGGATAAATAGAAGGGACAGAGACATTAAAATATTTCAGAATTGCTTCTAAGCTGCCACCTCAAATGGCCTGGGATGGAGAGAAAATTTGTAATCTAGTAGAGGTATGACATCATTTGATATATTCCATCAAATGAAATGTAAGACTTTATACTCAAGTCCTATTTTCTTTCTGTCTCTCTGCTGTGCTGAAATTAATGTTCTCCTCATCTATAATGTGCTCTCTGTACATCTATATTTACTCAAATCCTCTTTATTTTTTAAAAAATTGAGCTTAAATCCAAACTCTTCTTCTTTAACTTCTCACATCTTTATAAAAATATTTCTTTCAGAAAATTCTGGTAATCAAAGCTTGGTGATATTTAGCCATGTGCTGCCCTGACTTCCTATGTAACTTTTTAAGAGGTACATTGCTTTCACATCCTGTGCCAGTTAACTCTTGCTGTTTAATAAATCACACAAAGATTCAATGGCTGAGTACAATAACCATCTATTTAGCTCTCAACAACCATTTAATTAGCTCAATATTGGTTTCTCTTGCTATTCTGCTGGTCTGGGTCAGGTTCAGCCAATCTCATCTAAGTTAGCTCATGCATTTGAGGTCACCTCGAGACTCAGCTGGGCACTGCTGGTCTTAGATGACTTCACTCATAGTTGTGACAGTTCTAGCAAGCTAGCCCATGCTACAAGTGAGATACAAGGTACTAAAATCATCAAGAGGGCAAGCACCACTGTGCAAGCACTTTTCAAGACTCTATTCAATTACTTTTCCTAATGTCCCACTTTTGAGATGGGAAGATCTGTAACATCACCATTAATACAAGGAGAAAAGGACTTTGTGGTCATTTTTATAACTGACTACATTCTCAGATTTAACAATAAAAATTTCTTTTGAGTCCTCATATTAGTGCTACCCATTTATGAAAGTCACTCCAAATACATTTCTAATCAAATAAATGAATGAACAGAGAGATGAAAGACCCCCATTTCAGTTCATTTCATATCTTAGTCTCTGTGACAACATCACTTTTTGGATTATCACTTTAATGCCATTTGCATACAAGTGTAGCAAAAGAAATGGGATAACTCCAGCTCTTGACTGAGTGACATAAAACCAGTGAATTATCATTGATTTCTGGGCCTGATTTAGTTATGCAGAATCATCTCTCAGTGCCTATGTGTAGTGAATGAGTTCCATGACTCTAAGGATGGCCGGCAGCTTTTAGTCCTCGGTTTATAAAAGGGATGGGAAAAGGTTCTAGTCTGAATTTTAGAGATGTATCTTCACAGCCTTAAGTCAGACAGGTGAACTTCAAATTATATTCCACATAGGGATCGACTCTATAGGAATATAAATTGTGAGAGAGAGCAGAAGTTTCCTATCACCCTAGGTCAGGATGGGAAGAGGTTTGCAAATACAGTGGCAATAACCAGAATACCATTTCTCATTTTCACACTCGCCTCTCTCTGAGCTTGGATTTTATCTAAAGAATGCTTTTAAATAAAAACGACAGATTCCTTTGAGTTTTAACTTTGTCTAAATTATAGGAAAAATGGAAGTTATGATACATCCTGGTAGTACTCTAGGTCTTCGGGAAAAATCAAAGGAATGATGAAGAAAGAACATGAGAAATTTTAGAAGCTCAGTAGTGTTTACATTTGAACAATAATTAAAAACTAAACATGAATTTACATATCAGTTAATGTAATAGATGTATTGATACTCTAATACTATTACAAACAAATAGTTTTAAGAATCTCTTGAATAGACTGGTGGTTGCCAGACGAGAGGGATGAGGTTGGGCAAACTGGGTGAACGGGTTCAAAAGGTACAAACTTCCAGTTATGAGATATGTAAGTCCTAGGATGTAATAAACAGCAATGTGGGTATAGTTAATACTGTTTTGTATATTTAAAAGATGGCAAGAGCATAAATCTTAAAAGTTCCATCACAAGAAAAAAATCTGTAACTATATATGGTGACAAATGTTGACTAGATTTATTGTGATCATTTCACAATACATACAAATGAATCATGTTGTACACCTAGTATGAACGAGTATAGTGTTAAACTAGTATAATGTTATATGTCAATTATACCCCAAGGAAGGAAAGAATATCTCTTTTATGCATTATATGCAAAATGGCTACAGGAAGATACAGTAAAACAATGAATAGCTAACTCCTAAAAAATAAAAATAAAATAAAACAGTTGATGAGCAACAAACAGTTATCCTAATAGAGGCAAATTTCTTATGGGTGAGAATGCCCAAAAGTGTATCAAATAATAAAGATCTTTTTTACTCCACTCTACCTCTCACAACATTACTGTACAAGAGAAAGAAAAAGATCAGCACTAGGTCCCCTGCAATGAACTTGATGTTCTGCACAATAAACGTAATAAAAATTGTTGAACAATAATTTAATAGTAAAAAGCACAAGAAGACTCAATTATACCCTTGTTTTAGTTGGACTTGGATTCTTGGGTTTATATGTTAGTTGAAAATTTATACTATTGAGATTGAAAAGGGAAGTCCTATAGTCTTAGATCTCTCTGGTAAAGGAAGGAAGCATAAATAGGCACTGTCTGAAGGAAATAAAGTCCCTCTTCTGAGCAATGTGGCTAACTCCAGGTCTGGACAGCAAAACTTACACACTAAACCTGATGATGTATGAAGAGAAATGTAAAATTCCCCATAACCTGTTATAAGTCTTCAGAAATTATTTTCAATTTTTGATGAAAAATGTATTTTAAAGGAGGCAATCGGCAATGTCATGAAATTGAAACGCTAGGGTGTTAGAAAAAGTGGGAACTCCACTGGACTTTTAAATTTAAAATTCTATCAGCAGTTTATCACATTCAGGTATTTAAAGTGTGCATATTAAATATACCACAAATCAGTTGTGGTTATTTTTATAATTTAGAAATATAAGACTATTAGTTGGTTTCTACTGCTATTTGGGCACAAATTGATATATGAAAAAAATTAGCTTTTAATTTATCACATGAGAAGTGCCAAAATAAGCCATAAATGCCAACCTGCCTATAATCACTATTAATACATTGTGATATGCCTATTATAATACATGTGTCAAAGGTTCCTTCCTGTCCCCATACCCCATTCTTGAGTTCTATGCTGATCATTAGCACAGAAGGAGCTTATATTGTATTGTGTAATCCCATTCTTTAACTACTGCTTATTGGGCTTTGAATGAATAACTGATCAAGGTGGACCAACAAGATCCTCTCCAGAAATTGAATCTAGTCCACAGAGATGGATTTGGTTAGCTCTGGACAGCGGATATGGAAAGTCTGTGTAAAGTCTACTTGGGGGCCACTGCACTGGCCACAACGCATGTGTGGAAGGTGTAGGTCTGAGGATAGATAGTGATGAAGTAGATTCACAGAAAAACAAAAGAAGAAAGGCATGAGGCCCACAGATATTATAAGCTAGGCCAGGCTGAACTCCCACATACCTACATAAAATACTTCCTCTTGTGTCACCTGGAAAATCCCATTTATCTAAGCTGGCTAGACAGGGACTCTGCTCCTAATAACAAAATGATCCTATGACAGCTAATCTCTTTTCTCATATAAGGGGCTGGATCAATGATTGACTTTTATATTAACTCTTGAGAGCATGTTTCAGAAACTGATTGCCAGTTATGATTAATAATGTTATCAGCCAGTCCAACCAAAAAAAAAATAAGTGATAATCTCATAAACATCACAGAGCATTATTGACAGTATTAGAATATTTGTGTCAATCTCTTACATTTTCTTATATTGGAGTCGCCTTAGTTTTTTTGTTTGGTTTTATTTCAATTTATCCCTTCATAACTGAAAATCTATTCAGATGCTGTATTTTTCCAATGTTCCTTTAACAGTGTCCTTTGCCACTGGTCCTCTTTTTATTCCCATTGTCTCAACATTTCCCTTACTTCTGTGTGTTTTTAAATTATTACTGGTATAAAAATATTATATTTAAAAAGAGTTAAAAATATAAAATAAAACATTTTTTGTCTATCTGCTGAATTTTTTAAGATGATAGATATCGAATAGAGATCTAATTTTAATACTATTTTTAATACTCATTAAAAAGTTCCAAGCAATATAAATTCATAGATCTTTGAGTATTTTATAAACTTTATATTTATTTTCCATTGTTAAGGCAATCCCTTTTAAAATCATAATCACACATAGTTTGTTGAAAAATGTTGTTTTTATTTTATAAAGGATTTAAAAGTTTGACCAGACATACTTTCATTTGCTAAAATGTAAGATTCAAAGAGGTAGAAATTTTGTGTCAATTACACTTATTAATATACCTCCAGTATCTCCAAAAGTGCTAACCATATAGTACATGTCTAATAAAATACTTCTTGAATAAATGAGTCACAAAATGTAGATGGAAAATAAAAATAAGACTTTTACAATCAATTATAACACTGGCTTGTTACATGACCTTGGGCATGTACTTAATTATTTTTATCTTTCAACCACTCATTTCCTAAATAGTTATTGAATGCCTCTTATTTTTCAGAAAATATGTTTGGGAGCAAGGACACCGAGGTGAGCAGATCAGAGATAGTTCTCCCTAGGCACTCACAATGAAAGCGTACACTGATTGAGAGTAATCCTTTGCAAGACAAGATAAAATGATAAGTAGGGCAAATGTGGAATTGATAAGATGTTAAATAAACTCACAGCAAGGAACTGCTTATTTTTAATATATAATTTATACAAGCTGACTATTTCTTCTATGCTGTCATCAATGAATCATTTTATAGGCTAACAGGGTACTGATCAGGATATCAAAAGGGTCATTTATTAGATGCAAATAGCCTAAAATTAGTAGCAGCTTTTCAAAAATATCTTTCTTGCTCATGTATTAAAAATTTCTTTCAAGACAATGTATTATAAGCACACTACAATTTTTATAGCATTTAGACGTGGCGTCAAACCAATGGGGACAAAATAGTCTTTTAATGCACTAGAGATTACTGATTTCTTTTGTAATATAAAGTATAGTTAAGTGCTAAAGAGCCCTGGCTTTAGACTCAGAGAAAACTGAGGTTTGGCCCTACCCCTATAAATTACTATCTGAGTCATTTACCTTATGAAGTCAGGAGCAAGTTTTCATCTATACCTGAAAACTATTGCTGGCATCAAGAAATACAGTTAATACAGACAAACTGATGCCTCTTATAATTATTTTTCTTGATCATGTCAAAATATGGGCTCACTTCAGTTTCCAACTTATATTATAGAATACATATAATTTCATTTGATCTCATCAGGACTACTAAAATTGTAGTCTTTATAATTTCTTGGTTAAAATTTCTCTGACAACATGCCAGGAAGAAATTTAATCTTCGAGACTCAATAATCCAACATGGTTTTAATATTTAACAAAAGTAAAATATTGAATGTCAATATTTACCATTTACTTTGAATGTACAAGTTCTGTTAATGAAAGAGACACAAATAATTGACCACTAAATGAAAAGATATGCTTTGACATAATAAATAATAATGGGATGTCAAGTCCACTGAAAATGCCTACTTTTAAAATTTAAGTTAAAAGATGTGAAAAATTTCACATTCATACTGATAAAACTCTTCTAATAAATGTTTCCATGTTATAACTATTGGTAATAACAACATTCATATGTACTGTATATAGAGGCTCAAAGTTTGAAAGCACATTTCCACAAACGTATCTTATTTAATTGTCACAGCAACCGATATTTTTATGAAAAATAAACTTCTGGTCTTCTGACTTCTTGTCCAGTGTCCTTTCTCTCACATAGACTTAGTTTTGGGACAAATATAAAAAAGTTGGAATATATTCATGTTCCCATTTTATTCTTATTTACTTTACAACCATCCCTACATCTTAATTATACTATCAAATTTTCAACACACCTAAGTATATTACTTGTAGTAAATTTTCTCAGAAATATACTAAAATTTTTGCTATTTCTAGATTAAATGGACTTTTACAAAGAATATCAAAGAAAAATTCACTAGACTATGATCTTAAAATCATATTATAGAAGTAAACCTAAGTAAGAGATAACATATGAAATGACTCTCTTAGATGAATCTCTAGAATGTTTAAAACAATCGAAGTTTCAACATTATTTAAAAGTAAGGTACACTTAAATGTTTTATAAATATAATCTAGTTATTTTCAGACCTGTATGAAATTCTAGGCTCTTTCCTGTCAATTCATAACAAGAATTGTGAATTACTGCTATTATCTATATACTTTAAGGATAAGGATATATAAATAAGGAAAATGTGCAAAAGGCAGATAGTGTCAGTTTCATGTATTGCAAAAATAAAATCAAATAAGAACATAGACTAAGTACTAATTATACATTATACACTTCGGAAAACAAAAACAAGTATACTTGGTACAAAGAGCTTTTCTTCTCTATAGATTTCCCAGCAGGACTTAATTAATGAAACAAGACAACTGCATTATCAATGAACACTGTAGCAATACCAAAATTGACTAGGTATTGAATTCATGACAGGTCATAGCAATTAAAATTGGCTTTAAATTTCTATTAACTACCAATATCAGTACCAAATGTTTAGTTTACTTTATAACTTTAGAGAAGTAATAGAACTTTTCTTCTTGGGAACTGTCCAGAGTATAATAGCAGTATGTAGTCAGACAACTGGTTTCTCCTTAATCATCTCATTCCATAAAACTACTCCTACTTCTTCTGCCTTATCCAAGAAACAATCAAGACAGTCTTCAGAGATCATACAAAAAATAGATAAATCACCTAAAATCTTTTAAAAAGTGGTATCAATGTACTTGACATTGCATATTTCTGTTAGATATCAAAAACAGGAGGCATTCATTTTTAAGCCTTACCTTGGAGGAAGGTTTTTTTTCTTTCTTTTTTTCTTAAATAGTCTTTTATAGAATAGTAATGTGTGAAAAAAAATAAAATGAAAGGTAGTTTTGAAATTAATCTGATCTGGATTGGACACCCCCTACCCACTCATGTCTCTGTGCAATTATTTGGGTTGTAACTTGGAGCAAGTTATTTAATGCCTCAATATTCATTTCATCCCTAAGTGAAACAGGAATAGCTGAAGTCACCTCCCAAGATCATCTCCAGGATTTATGAGCAAATAAGCAAAGTTCTTGGCATGTAGTGAGCAGGAAACAAATGTTAATTCC
The DNA here is from genome assembly GCA_003508835.1 of Eonycteris spelaea. Lineage (NCBI taxonomy): Eukaryota > Metazoa > Chordata > Mammalia > Chiroptera > Pteropodidae > Eonycteris > Eonycteris spelaea. Next base: position 1,007,944 of record PUFA01000127.1, on the reverse strand, counting down.
CTTCCCTAGTCCACAGAATTTAAAAAGTAACAAGATTAAATACCTGATAACACACAATACTCTAAAAGTGATAATCTCTGATCATCTAATTTGTCAATGGAGTGTTTCAAGAAACACTAAGATCACCTAAAACAGATTCCCTGAAATTAATATTGTTTGGATTTTAATGGTAGCATAAGACTTTTTGAATACTTATTTATAATTTTGAACTATAAGATCATATTCAAGGACAAACAGAAAGATATATTAATGTTTAGATAAACATTCTCAAAGATCTTACAGTCCAGAAATGTTCCTTTCCAATGAAAACAATTTCTTTTATATATAATTGCACAATAAGTCCTTTTATTTATCCAGATATTTTAAGTGGCAAATAAAAAAGGTTATAAAATTTGTTCAGATTTTGAACAATCTCATGGTATACTTACTCGTAAATGCTTTGATAAAATGATTTAATTACCTCATTCTTGTCAAAAATCTGGCTGACATACTTTGTTAAGTTTATTCCTGGGTATTTTGTTGTTGTTGTTGCAATTACAAAAGAAATTGTTTTTTTTTTTAATTTCATTTACTTTTTTAAATTTCATTGTTAGTATATAGGAACAGAATGGATTTTTAAACATTGATTTTGTATCCTGCAAGTTTACTGTATTTGTTTATTGTTTCAAATAGTTTTTTTAATGGAGTCTAGGGTTTTCTATATAAAGAGTCATGTCATCTGCAAAGAGTGACGGTTTGACTTCTTCATTCCCAATTTGGATGCCTTTTTTTTTTTTTAATTTCTATATCTTGCCTGATTGTTCTATCTAGCACTTCCAATACTATACTGAATAAGAGTGGTGACAGCAGGCATCCTTGTCTTGTTTTTGATTTTATAGGGAAAGCTTTCAGTTTTTCACCATTAAGTATGCTATTAGCTGAGGGTTTGTTACGTATGGCCTTAATGATGTGTGGTACTTTCCTTCTATACCCATTTTATTAACTGTTTTAATCATAAATGAATACTATATTTTATCAAGTGCAGGACCTGAATAGACGCTTTTCCCAAGAACACAAACGGCCAATGGACATATGAAAAGATGCTCAACTTCACTAGCTTTTAGGGAAATCCAAACCGAAATCACAATGATATACCACCTCGCACCTATTAAAATGGATATTATCAATAAATGTTGGAGAGGTTGTGGGTAAAAATGAACCCTCATACATTGCTGGTGGGAATGTAAATGGGTACAACCACGGTGGAAAATAGTATGGAGGTTCCTTGAAACATTAAGAATAGAATTACCATATGACCCAGCAATTTGTCTCCTCGGTACTTACCCCAAAAGTTTAAAAATATTTAACCACAAAGATATATCCACCCTGATATTCATAGCAGAATTATTCATGGTGGTCAAGACATGGAAACAACTGAGTGCCCATCAATAGATGGTTGGATAAAGAAGCTGTGGTACATATATACAATGAAATATTAGTTAGCCATAAAAAGAGATGAAATACTGTCATTTGTGACAACGTGGATGGATCTTGAGATAATCATGCTAAGTGAAATAAGTCCAACAGAAAAAGTTGAGAGCCATATGATTTCACTCACTTGTGGGATAAAAACTGAAAGCAACAACCAAACAAGACAAATGAACAAAAACTTATAGGCACACATAATACTTTAAGGGTTGCCAGAGGGAAAGGTGGGTGGAAGGGAGACAGATAAGGATAAAGGGCATCAAATATATTTGTGATAGAAGGAGAATGATTTTTTGGGTAGTGAAATATACAATGAAATATTCTGATGATGTATTATTAAATTGTATACTTGAAACCAATGTAATTTTATTAATCAATATCATCTCAATAAATTTAATTAAAAAATCATAAGCGTTAAAAGGAACTAAAAACCAAAAGAGAAAAAAATCTGACTAAGGTCCAGATTACATAAAAAACTAAATTGGCTCTATCAAAAGTTTACTTTATTGGTTAATTCTACATGTGCCACAGATTTTTAGATGCATATTGATATGTTTGATATTCTCTTATTTCTGCTTACTTATACAACTAACTTATTTAAATACATTTAGAAATAAACCAAAAATGAAGAAAATCATTAAAATAGTTTTGATTTTTTGTTTACAATAATTCACAGAGGACATTATCATTGACCCTGTTATGCAGCTTTGCATGGTAAACATTGGATCTTAATATAAGAGATGGGATATAATTTTTGGTTTCTCAAAATTTGCTGGTCATTTCAAACCTAGTACTATACTGTGGTGAATGTAATCTAAATCGGAGTTGGGCATTAAGGTTGGATTATGGAACCAAATTCCCAACACTCAGAACCATGGATATAAGACCAAGTATAAAGTCAGAAAGATTAGATAGAGTAGGTAGGTTTATAGAGTAGGAAGGTTTATAGATGAGAAATTAAACTCCTTATAGAGAAAAATAGTATTAAAATCAAGGATTGGTAATCTGCAAAACCCCTTCTAATGTCAATCATTTTGAGTATTAAACAATCATTTAATACTCATTTACTGAACACATTGTGTGCTAGGTCCTCTTTATAAATTAGCTCATTTAATTCTCATGACTATCCCTAGAAGTCAGGCCAAAAAGTGGCAGAGTCAGGATTCAAACCCAAAAAAATAATCTGTTCCCAAAATGCCCAGGTTTTCAGCCACCATACTATAACCAGGGGCATTTATAAACCTTCAACCTTCCTGTTTCCATTTACCAGGCTTTGCTTACTAGAAATGTTTGAGATATCCCTTTCTTGCATTATGCATAAAATACTTGGAAAAAAAATGTTACACATTATAGGTGAATATGCATTCCAAGAGGTCTAGTCCATAAATATCTATTCATGTCTAAGAGGTACCTTGGCTCACCTTGAATCTTGGGTGTTTGAGATGCAGAATAACGTGTATGCTTGAAAAGGAAAATCTTTGGATGGCCTTTATTTCTCAACATCTATCTACCCAAGATAAATCCATGTCCTAGCCAAAGCACCTATTTTTCATCCTTTAACTCTGGCCTCATGGCGGCCACTGGAGTATACTTCAAAGAGATGGAAAGTCACCTTCATTCATCTTCTTCATCTCCCCCATGTATTACCTGCAGTAACTACTCCTATTCTGCCATCTCATTCAATGTCACTGTCTGTCCCCTGTCTTGAGTCTTTGTTTTGTTAATTAACCTCAACCGGAGTGACTGACGTTTAGTATATTGGAAGAGAAAATTTTGACATTGAGGAAAAGATGCAGAAGTAAATTTATATGCAGTAGAAATACAAGTAAGAGAAGCTCCCAGTTAGGAAAAGATTTGCATAAATATAATCATAATGGGTACATTTTCATCATAACCATTTCAAAGAGATAGCCTTTCCATTTTACAGTTACTGATTTTATAGCAGTAGAAAAGACATAGACTGTAGCAATTACAGTTTTTCATAAACCTGTTTGCAGTTATATTTTAAAAGAAGAATGCTTGTCATTAAATTCCTCTTGCACTACATGATAACTCCCTATGCTTCATAAGTAATAAAAATATCTTTAAATACATATGCTTAGCTCATAATAAATATATCAATCAACGTATCTTTTTTGTGGTAACCTATTTTTCCTTTCCATCATGTTTCTATTTAGTTAATGTAACTTTCCAATTTAACGAAAAGGCAGAAATATTTCAGCACAGGTCAAGACATCAAATATCGCATGCAAAAGAGTAAATGTATTTTTAAACTCTTACCATCTTAGTGAGACAACGTAATCTGCTCTGCAACAACTCCATTGATCTGGGATTATATCTGAGTAAATAGGATGTCCACGATCCTTTCAAGAAAGTGTCCCAGGAAAAAGTGTGAGCTGTAATCACAGAAGGTGCTCCAGAGCACCATGCACCATGTGCTGAAACACAGAAGAGGACAAAAGGAATGAAAATTTGTTAACAGAGCTTCCAAATTCTTTGTCGATATTATTTATACACTTTAAACTACATTAACAACAGTCTTACTCTTATCTTTTAACTCCTAAATCAAAGACAGGCTAGTCTAGTCATCAAGAGCCTGGGCTCTGGGTCAAATGACCACGCTTAACATCACTGCTCAGCCAAAGACCACGGCTTGCTCCTCAGACAAGCTGTGTAGGCCCTCTGCAGAGCACTGTAAAAGAATAATTAATACAAGCTAAGTATTTTTAGCAGTGCTCAGTAAAGACTAGTTATTTTATTCCTTTCCTCATTTTTTTCTGTTCTTGGTGAAAACTTAGGAATGAAGACAGAGAGAATGTTCATTTATTGAGGATGAAATATAAAGCACTAGGTTGGTGCTTTATAGAAATTGTCTCACTTAATCCTCAAATAAAACTTTATTACTTTGTTTTACAAAGAAGGAAAATGAGATTCAGGGAGTTAGTAATTCACCAAAGTTAGACATGAAGAAAGCAGTAGAGTTGAGACTTAAATCATGCTGATCTGCTTTTTAGAGTCCTTGCTACTTCTGAACACTTTCATATTTGAGGGGTGAGCTAGCATTATTTTTTGACACTGAATATATTTAATATAACTCTTCAATATGAATTACTATAAGATACTACTTTTAAAATGTAAACTTGACATATTTACTTATACTAAGTTTTAGGAGACAGAATGAGACTGAAATTAGCCAGTGAAATTCAGCATATGAAACAAATTAAAACAATACTCAAAGAAATTTCTCTATCTCCCTCTACATCATGAAAAATTATAGTGACATTTACCACCATAACAAAAAAGGCAATCTTTTTCAAATTGTTTATAGTCAAATGTACAGATTAAGGCTGTACTAAAGTTAATTTGATAAAAAATTACTTTTTCATTATGAAATTATCTTTATTAAAAACCTGCAAACAGTTTAAAACAAATAAAAATATTTAATCATACTTCTACCACATCATCATAGTCACTGTTAATAATATGGTATATTTTCTTCTAGACTATTCTTAGTTAGGTATTTTTTCTAGATATATAACACAATTCTCTGTCTTGTTTACAATATAACATAAACAGTTCAAGGTTAAACAGTTTATAAACATTTTTTTATTAAATAATGCAATAACATACATTTTACATAAAATTTTCACTTTTAATATTTTTATTATTATGGAATACAGATCTATAATTTCTATACCAAACTCCATAAATATCTCTTGAAGATATGATTTTCTTGTCTCTGAATCAGCAGGAAAACCTGAATCTGATATGACCTGATGTGAGGCCACTCACCAACATCATTTATGATACAATATGAAAACTTTTACAACTCACATTAGAACTATTAATGAATTTGATTATAGAGCCCTGCCCCAGAACACTCCAAGGAGAATTATTTAATATAACCTATCTCATATTACCTTCTAAAATCTAAAAATGTCTGAATTCTGAAACTCTTAAATTTTGGATGAGCAGTTGTGGAGCTAATATAATAGTAACACAGTCTTATATGGTGTTTATCATTTTCCAAGCACATTATTTTAACTGTTCTACATATAGTAATCCCACAACACCCAGACAAGGTAGGTACTATGATTAATCCTATTTCACAGATGAGGACACTGAGGCATAAGGAACCTTCATGACTTAAGTCCACACAGGTAAGAAACAGATAGAAGTCATGATTCTTAATTAATGTACTTTGCTCTTATAAGAATTACTAAATTAATAAACACTTTTAAAGTCTTGATGTATATTGTCACTAGACTGTCTTCCTAGAACATGGCATCTGCAGTGACTGAGAACTTCAAGCAGTTTCATATCATTGCTGCACTGGTTGTAACATATTTTTAAATTTTCGTATTTGGCAAGCAAAAAAATTTTTGTGGTTTGTTTTGGTTTTAACCTGCCTTTTGGGATAACAATGTTGAATGTGTTTGCTTATTTTTATTACCATGTTTGTTTTCCTTTGACTATCTTTTTTGGACCCTATGCCTGGTTAGAGTTGTACTTATGTGTTTGAATATTCCTGTTCTTTATGCTAACCTGCATGGCCTCTGCTAACTGCATGGCCTCTCCTAGACTTGTTACTATCAGTCATTAGCCCCAGGATGCTGCCAACTCCCATCTGTGGGAGAGGCTTGGCAACTCTGGTCATGTTCACCTGGAAGAAGTCTCTGTCCAAAGCAGAGTCAATTCAGAGAGGCATGTTTTCCTACTCTAGCTAATTTCCTTAATTGTCCTCATTCCTTTATTTCTTCCCCTACCCTCACCATTCACTGGGGAACTGATAGATGAATTTTCTGATCTCCCTTGCAATGTTCTCCTATGAAGACTCCTCTTTCCTTGCAGCTTCTCAGGAGTCAGAAATATCCCATTATCTCCAATATTGGTACCTTTCAGAAACTCCAGTCTCTCTGAAGTTTATACTTCTCAGCACTACTGTATTCTACCCATTCTTATCATCTGCCACTTTCTTGGGCATCCTTCATCATTCAATGAATAAATTTTGTTCATTATGGGAACAACTCATCCAACATTCCCAACCTCTGATACTTTTCTTGGCACCTCTGCTAACCTTTGGCTTTGGAAAGAATGAAAAGCCAAAGCAATTTTTCTTTCTACTAATTCTCTTCAAAAAAAGAAAAATTTTTTTTTTCAAATTTCTAGCAATCTCAGCTGGAGATGACATCAATTCAGCTATTTTTCAGCCAGTCCTGCAAGCATGTCTTTCTTTAATATATATGTGGGACATTAATTATGGATTTTTTAGGCAAAATGTTAAGGCAAGGAGAACAGTCTCATTAAAAGGCTATTACACTTCCCTACTTCAGTGTTTGCCAGGCACTGCTTTCTCTGTCTGAAATTCTTTAATTCTTTCTGCTGTTTTGGTCTACACCGGATTAGCTTGCTGGTGTTCTTTCTCCAGGAAACCTCATACAGGTCACTTCAGAAAGCTTTCCCTGACACCTCAGAATTACTAGGTACCTCTACTCCTAGCACCAAACGTGTGTTATTTCCCTTATTCACAGCCGTGTCCCAACATTGGCACATTGTCTGTCACTGAGGGAGTATAAATATTTATTAAATTGATTTGAATGGAAAATATTAAAATATTTTGAAGTCAAATGTATCACTCTTTGATGACTGATAAAACTTTTAAGCAGTATGCCCTTTCTGGGAATTTAATAAATGTTAACTATTCTTTCCCCGCTAAATTTAATGATCTACGTTTGCTATAGACTGAATTATGCTCCCCAATGGGATGGTATTTGGAGAAGAGGACTTTAAAAGTAGTTAAGTTTAGGTGAAGTCGTGAGAATAGAGCACCTATAATTGAATTAGTACCTTCATAAGAAGAAGAGAGACCAGAGTTCCCCCTCAAGATGTCTGAGGACACAACAGGAAGAGGGCCCTCATCAAGAACTGAATCTGCTGGCACCTGTATCTTGGTCTCTCAGCTTCCAGAACTGTGAGAAATAAATGTTGGGCTGTTTAAGCCACCCATGCTATGGCATTTTGTTACAGCAGCCAGGCTAAGACAGTGCTTTTTAACATAAAACTATTTAAACAGTGTAGAATACATTAATTTACAGTGTGAAGCTAAGAATAAGTAATTTTTTCTTCCAAATTGGTAGTGATGCAGTATCTTTTGTCATGTATTAAATTCTTAAATATATTTATCCTATATCCATGCTTAAATGTTATATTTCAAGTTTCAAGTTACTATTTTGTTCTAATATTCCATTTATTCTTTTGCTATTGTAACACTCAATTACTGCTGGTTTAAATTGTATTAAATATCTGTATGACATTTAACCTATAGATCATCCCCACTGTTTTAAATATATTTTTATCATTATGATTACATATTTATTTTTGAATGAATTTTATAATACTTTTGTCATTTTTCCAAAATAGCCCAAAGAAGTTCAATTGGAAAGTTTATAAAACATGAATTTGGAAAGAAGATACAGCTTTATAAAATTTGTTTTTCTTATCTAAGAACACATTATGTCTATTCAATTTCTTAAGTCTATTTTCTATCTCTCAATTAAAGTATTAATTTTCTTATAATGTATATTTCTCATGGAAATTATTCCAATGGATTATAAAAATTATTGTGAATGAAGTTTTATTTTTCCATCATAGTTCATTATTTTTCCTTTGTTTCCCCTTCTTTCCTTCTTTCCCTACTCCCTCCCTCTCTTCCTCCTTCTCTCTCTCTCCCTCTCCCCACCCCTGCCCTATCCTTCCCTCTCTTTTATTTTCTCAATAGGTAAATTTAATTGTATTATAATACAGAAAAAATTATATAACACATACAGAAAATTAGAAATCACAAATGTTCATTATACCGAATATTTTAAATTAAACACACCCTTTAAACCAGCACGCAGATCAAGAAACGGAACACTGCCCCTTTCTAGTCTTTAGTCTCCACCAACTAGAGTAAACAATATCCTCATCCATAATACCATAATCTAGTTTTGCCTTTTTATGAAATTTATATAAATGGAATCATACAGTTTGAACATGTTTTTGGGTCTGTTCTCTGTGATATTCTAGTATCTGGGAAATGCTAAAGAATCAATAACAGTATCATCTCAACAATAAAATAATTTAATAAGGCAACAGATTATAAATTAACATTCAGAAATTAATAGCTTTCATATATATTGCATTATAAATAAATGACATAACCACACTGAAAGGGACAAGAAAGAATAGAACTAACCTAAGTAACTTTTGGAAACAGTGTTTTGATTGCATATTCTAAGGCTAAAGACAGAAAGAACTTTGCACACATATTGTACTCTAGTTAAAGATTTGTTTTTTCACAGAGGTATGAAATTGCAATTTGTATTTCAGATTGGGTAAATAAACATATTGATGACAATGAGAGTAGTGAGGTTTTTCAATGTTAAAAAGAGGAGTCATTAGTAACACATAGGGGTTGCCTAGAATGAAGCAAGCCTGTGATGTTGGAATGAAATCAGATATAGCAATATGAACTCATGATTGTGTCTGTGTGCATGTGTGTGTATCCAAAAATAATTATAAAGAGTTATAGATGTGTGTGTGTGCGCGCACAGGCGTGCACACACACACACACACACACACACACACACATTCTATCTCTGGCAGGTGAGTGAGGACCTAGAACAATTGCAAAAGTTGAGCACAGCTAGACCTCAGATCTTGGTTTTCAAATACCCTTCTTCAATAAAATGATCCAAAACCTTTAGAGAAATCACCAATTTCAGGAATGTAGTAGAGATATGCATAATAAGGGGATGGCGTGAAATAAGCGTGCAAGATCTTGTGGTGCCAGAAAGTAAGCAAGTGCTCAAAATTTGACATGTCAATAGAAGAGCCAGCCTGAAGAAGCTCACAAGGGCCGAAATTAAGATAAAATGAACAACCAACTAAATAACAACAATTAATTTCATCTTATGAAATAAACTACATATTCTTGATTCCATACTACAAAGAAGTATTTGAATAAACAAATAAGGATGGAGCAGTTCGTCTTTACAGCAGAATTCAATTAATAAAAAACAGGTGGAATGATGCAAATATAAATCACCATCGTGCAAGCACTACAGTGTGCTAACATTCAGTGAAGCTGAATGATAGCTTTATGCAAACTTTGTAATGTTTTCGTAAATGTTTTGTAACTCAACTTACTTCAAAATGAAAGTTAAAAAACATTTTAAAAGCACCTAGAAAAAGAGGAGCAAACTGTGTTCAAAAATAATAGATGAAAGGAAAGAATAATAATGAGTATAGAAATAAATTAAGTTGAACAAAACATATAATGAAAACAACTATGTCAAAAATTGTTTCTAGAATTGTTTAATAAGACTGATTAAAAAGAAAATGAAATTTAGCAATACCACAAAGTGTGGACATCCCTACAATAAAGAAAAGTGTCTAAGAAAAACTTTATGACAGTAAGATAAAACAGAACAGAGAGACAACACGCCCACACATACATGGCCACCCGATTTATAACAAAGATGCCAACTTAATGAATGGGAAAAACAATGAATTGGGTCTTTTGAATAAATGGTGCTTGATAAACTGAAAATGCTTGTGGAAAAATAAATGAATCTTGGTCACTTCCTCACTCTATATCCAAAACATTAAGTAATGCCAGATGGATTGTACTAACATCTGTACAAGGTAAAAACAAGATAGCTTCTAGAAAAATGGTTAAAATTACAAAAATTAATAATACCTAGTGTTGGTAAAGATATAGTGAAAGCAGAATTAATATGTGACTAGCTTAAGTGTAAATTGAAAGCTAAAGCTGAACAAATGAAGAGCCTTTCACCAGTTCTATTCTTAAGTATGTAACCAAGGGAATAAGTATGCATGTGCACCTAAAGATATCTAGCAGAATCTTCATAGTTGTTTTATTTATAAAAGCCAAACTCCAGCAATAAGGCAAATGTTCATCAATAACGGATTACTAAATTATGCTGTATTTATAAAATCGACTGCTCTACTACACCATAAAGATCAAACTATTGTTGCCTAAAACATGGATTAATGGCACAGAAGTATGTAAATAAAAAAAATGAAGAGAGCATAGATATCATTCCATCTATGTAACTTAAAAAGAACTGAAAACACAAATTTATAGTGGAAAATGCACTATAGTGATTACCTTTGGGGGACATTAGGAATTATGACAAGGGAGTTCTTTGGGCTGGTGATAGTATTTTGAGTCTTTATATTATTAGTCTTTATATTAGTCTTTATATTATAGGAGTTACACAAGTGTATTCACCCATCATGTTCACCAATGTTTACACTTAAAATTTATGAACTTCCCTGTATATAGCTTATAAATCACTGGAAGTTAAGAAAAAAAAAATTAATGAACTCTTTTGTTGTAGTTTTCATAGTTTAAACATGCCACATTATCAGACAGAGGTTTCTGAAGGATGCAATTAAAATCAAGTATTGATGTCTGAGAATGCATTTCTCCATAAAATTATAGAAGAAAAAGAACTGTTTACCTTTCAACTCCTTTACTGAAAATGGATGCTTTAGTTATCTGTTTATTACTTTGTAGAACAAGAAAAGATAATATCCTGGCTTTTACTATAAATACTGATTATTCCCATCTGTTCAGTGTTAATTTCTTTTCAAAAATGGAGGAAAATGTTACTTACTGAATACTGTAGAGTTTGGCACTCTGGGATATCTTAGAAAAATATTTTTAAATTTATATGTATCAAATCTGATTGTTTTGAAGAAAAAAAAACAAATTTTAAAAGAGGCATTAAATTTTCTAAACTAATAAAATACTTCTAGTTATATAAAGGTGCTAATGAAAAATAATGTATTTCAATTTTCCTTAACTTTAAATAGAAATATAATTACATTTTCTCTGGATAATGGTAAAATTCTTGGAATTTTCCATTTCTATTAACTCCAATCAACTAAAATCAACAAGCATTGGTTAGTTTGAAGTCTTTAACCAGCAGTTTATCATGTTTTTCCCTCAGAAAAAGTTTCACTTGAAAAAAATACACACACACACACACACACACACACACACACACAGTCCCTTTCCTTAAGGATTTCACATTCTGTTGTGGAAGACAGGGGTAACTAAAACTATAGTTGATATATGAAATGTGAGTATTAGCCACAGAAGTACTGAGTTCTACCAATAAGATGTGAGATGTTCAGGATCTCTATTAATTATTATACTACCCACAGAGCCTATTATACAATGTCCTGAACATGGGCAGATATCAATATTTGTTTTCCTAAATTCCATAAGGTAACACTCTTAAAGGCAAAAAGAATAAATTCAATTATAATCAGCATCTCTGTTAAGAAAAAAGCCAGGAAATAACACGCGCGCACACACACACACACACATACATATACATACATACATACATACATACATACATACATACATACATACATATATATGCATTCAATTTTAAAAAGTAAAATAAAATAAATTAAACCCAGCAGTTAGGATATGCTCCAATTACCCAGAAAATTTATTTATTATGCTGCTGTTCAACAGTATTACTAGGTAAAAGAGGTATTATTGTGCATACACTTAATGTCATTTATAGATTCAGGGGGAAAAAAAGAAGAAGAGCTGCAATAGGACCATCTGAATAAAATTTCCCTAGAATTTAGAGTTTCTTAATATATAAATACTTTTGTCATTATACTGTAGAGGTTCTCTTTTGAATTTTGTTCTACTGTGTGTACAGAATAAAGTGTCTCAGTCCTTCTGAATTTAACTCTTCCTACTACCATTACAGTGTTTCCATATGTAGTCGGATCTAATTGCTTATGTTTATTAGAAATCAGGTTGCGAATGTTATTATCTTACTAATTAATGCTCTCCAGGAGACTTTGGAATTAATATAGGCTACTCTGCAGAAATAATGACCACTGAAATCACAACCCTAACACACAATGAAGTGAGCACACTCAAATATGATCCATTTCTTCAGGAGTTTAGCAAAAGATGGAGAAGTTAACCAAAATAACCTTCAGAAAGCTTAGACTCGGTTCAAAGCTATAAGAAAATGCAACCTTAGCAGACTGTCACCAGTTCTGCCTTTATGATTCTCTCCGACAGTGATGTGAATGCCACAGAAAGGAATATTAAAGAATTACGTAATCCTTTCTTAAACCAATAGTTAGCTTGTTTGCTGTAGATTTAAACAGTGCCACAGGCTTCTAATGGTTGGCAACTCACACTGTGGAAAATGTCACTGGGCTTTGCTACCCTACTAGCTGTGCTCCACAGAGCAGAAAATTAGTCTTGACATATTTGGGGAGGAGTTCTCTGGTTTGTAAGAATTTATAAAAATAGCCATACTTATGTACTCCAGGGTCACATTTATAAGCTCTCAGGAGCTCTGAGATAAATAATTTAATTATGCATGCATTTAAATCTTAGATCATTCTGACTCAAAAATTACCTAATGTTCTCTTAGGTGAATAGACTTCTGTTTCTAACTTCAGAAGATACATATACACATAGCACAATAAGATATTTTAAAATCTATAACATTTAAAAATAAATGAAAAATCAATATATAAAAACCATGTGTTTTTGATCAAGCTAATGACATTGATCAAGCTAATGACATTTACTTAGCACCTGTTTCAGTTTACTTTGATTCCTTTCAATAAAGATAAGTCTGAATAAGCAATCACTTATCAAAATATTAGTTTCATCATTAATAAACTAGATTTGATATAAAATAGAATCATTGTCATATTTAGGCTATACTAGGCTCACATTTATTTTGTTCATTTTATACATTTTGTTTGAACTATGCTAAGATTTAAAATTAATGACCCTCTTTTGTCATTCATTTTGGAGTTGGTTTCAACATATTTGAAACATTTAAGTGTGCTTTTTCTTTCTGTTATAAGCTGTAACAAGAATCATGTTTCACAGATTTGCTGCTCACACTTAATTTACAAATTGGTTAAAAATATATGAGGTACTAAAATGTGCCGAACAATAAGGTCATCACTGAACAAAAATGGGCGGGAAAAGGTTTGATTTTAGAAAAAAATTAATCTCAACCCCTTTATTTAACTACTCAGAAGCATTTGCCAACTTCAAAACAAGGACACACCTCCCTATCTCTTGCCATATTTCTTTCTTACCTGACTTTGACAGTTCTCTCATGAAACTTAAAAAGGAAAAATTACACATGGCTTTTAGATTCTATCTGCAAAATGACAGGCCCATTTTAGAATACATGCCAAGAATTCCAGCCTTCAAAATGCTCCCCCAAATCTTCCTTTCCTCGGCACCTTATCCCTCATATTTGGGTGAAGTTAGCACACTCATCACCACCCCTTTCTCTTACCATGGTTTGAAAAGCTGTCCCCTCAGCCTTTTAGAAGCATATTGATCAAGCCAATGACATTTACTTAGCACAGGCTAAGTGTAAGTCACTGTTCTATTTGCTGTGAGGGATGCACATATACATAGGATACTAGCAGCTTTACTTAAAGAGAAATGTCCTGTGATTCCTGTTTGTTGTATAAAGCAGTGCCTGATGCTTATGAAATTTCCTTCATCTCCTAGGAGTCAAATAATCTTTCATTCACTTAGCCACATGTGACATCTTGTTTTTTTTCCATGAGATTGCCACTCGAATTAAGAAAAAACCAATATTCCCCTCCCCCAGCAACCATCACCAGAGTTCCGTACACACTTTTGCCTTTTGTCCTTAAAACATACGCTCAAGAACAGTATTTTATGGAAATGTTAGCTTTTATTTTTATTTGACTCCATGCTTCTTTATCAGTGATTCTCTGTATGTGACTCTCCATTTCTTTCATGTATGTAGCTGTAAATACCTAGAAAAGGGGGACTGCTTGTGATTTTTTGAGCCCTCAGCACAATTAAACACTAATGTCCTCCGTAATTATGATGATTATCAGTCTGGAATTATAGAAGCTCCTTCACTCATTTCTGAAAAAGTTTCTTTGGGCAGAATTGTATGTCAAAAGGCTATACATCAAGTACAGTGACCAAATATAAGAAAGCAAGTATTCGAGAACAATACTGGCTCTCAGAAAAATCTGTTTTAAATTATAACTCAGGAGTTTATAGCATTTAAAATGCAAATCAACACACACTGATGTTTCTGGTATTCACTCTCTGCCTTCAGAACACTGGGCTGCTTTTCTCATGCCTTGTTTGTTTTGTCATGTTCTTCCTTTCCCTAAAGGTCCCAGGGAATAGGTTGGCTCAATAAAGGCTTCCCCCTGAGCATGGGGCAACAAGTCAGGACACCTTGAGGATCACCTTCCCAAGAGGACCTGCTTCAAGTGACCTGAAGTGTCTACATTTGTTCAGTCAAGTTATTACAAGCCTCTTCAAGAGAGAGCCCCACACTGAGAAAAACAACCACAGCAGAGCCTCCTTCAGGTTCCCAAGAGGCTGCAGCCTCCTGTGATTGTCATTTCCTAGGTCTCACTTTCTCAATGTCACAAGATTATTTCCTCTTCATTATGAAAGGCTCTCTGCAGCCTTTTGCTTTTTGGTTAATTTTTATGATGAGCAAATTTGGCTTAGAGAAAATATTATTTTCAGATGATGAATGGAAAGCATTTTATCTCCTAAAATGTGGAAATATTGAACATCTATAATATATTTTAAATATGCAAATATATAATATATACAGATAACATAAAATATGTATTATTTGTGTATATATTTACATATATTGAAATATATATTTTTTCTCACTTCTGCTTTTCAAGGTTTTTTTGTCCTATAGTTTATTATTGGGCTCAGCAGTATTTGATAAGCTTATATCAACTTGTAGGCACTTTGAAGTTATTCTGCCCCTCTAAAAAACAAATCTATAGATAAAAAAAATACAAGACTCAAATTTATAATTCTTAGGTTGCTGCCATGACATTTTACCCTAGAGGCTGAGTAGTTTTAGTGCCCAGATGTTTACGATTTGGGTGAATCTGCTTTCAGGCTGAGGTATAAATAAAAATATACACTGGCTATTGCTCTTTCTGGCAAAGATGTGGGGGCTCTATGAAAAGCACAAGCTCACTGCCCTTCATGCCACAGATTGAAATGATCTCCACATCTCCATATCTACTAAACACAACGGTCTTTTAAACAAACATCACGTCTCTGTACATACATGTCACAATAGCTGCTCAATATTTTTATATAGGGCAGTTTTTTACAATCTTGAAGCTACTTAAAAAGTGGCTGAAGGTACATGTAGGCTTTGAATTTTCTGCAATTACTCTCTTCTTAAAAACAAATCTCTCCCTACGCACACATCAGAATGGCTAAAATAAAAAAAGAGTGACAACACAAAATGTTGGCCAGGATATGGAGAACCTGAGTCACTTATACATTGTTGGTAAAAATGTACAATTGTACAGCCACTCTAGAAAACAAGTTGGCAACATCTTATAAAATTAAACATGCACTTACCATACAACCCAGCAATTGCACTCTTGGGCATTTGTCCCAGATAAATGAAAACATGTTCACATAAAAACCTGTACACAACTCTTCATAGCAACTTTCTTCATAATAGCACAAAACTGGAAACAGTCCAGATAGCCTTCAATAGGTACGTGCATGCCATGGACTACCATTTAGCACATAAAAGAAACTAAATAGTGATAGGCATATGGCTTGGATGAATCTAAAGAGAATTATGCTGAATGCAAAAGTAGAGAACAGATTAATTGTTGCCAGGGTTTAGGGATGAGGGATGTGTGGCATGAGGGAGCCATGGGGTTATGGAAACTTCTGGATCTTGATTGTTCTAGTGATTACACAAATTTACACCTGTGATAAAAGTGCATAAAATGTATACACACACACACACACAAATGCATATATAACTGGTAAAATCTTAACCACTGTGGATTACACCAATGTGTATTTCCTAATTTTGTTATTGGAGCATAGTTATACAAGTTGTACCTGTGAGAGAAACTGGGCCAAGGATACATAGGACCTCCTACACTTTTTTTTTTTTTGCAGTTTCCTCTGGATCTATAATTTCTAATAAAAAGCTTAAAAAAGAGAGATTTTTCTCTTGAGACCTCCACACTCTTCTAGCTACTACTCTCTGCTTCTCTTTTTGCTCCTTTTATAGAAATCTTCTTAAAGATTGTCTATGTTTCTGTCTCTAACATCTCTCCTAGGCTGCTATTTTGAACCTGTTCTAGTCATAGTTCTGATTCCTTCACTAGCTCCAGTGAAAGTGCTCTTGTCAAGATCATAAATGACATTCACGTTCCTCAGTCTGGAGGTCAGTCGTTAAGCATCATATACCTATCGTTTTTGACTCACTGACCACATTTGACAGAAATGCTCACATTTGTCCTGGGTACTATCTTTACTTCTCACACTCTCCTGGTTTTCCCTTTCTCTCATGAGGGCTTCTTCTCAGTCTCACTTGGAGGTTCCTCTTTACTTTCCAAAAACATCTCTTCTCTATCTACTAATTTCTTGGTAAACTCTCCCAGTCTCCTAGGTTTAAAAATTTTCTATCCGCTGACAACAAATTTATATCTCTAGTCCAGACTTTGTCCCTGAATGGCAGATTTATAGCCAACAGCCACTGTAAATCTCTACATTGCAAATTCATATAACTAATAGGCATCTTAAACACCTGATGGCCCACCAAATCAGCCCATTCCATTATTTTTCTATGTCAAAAATTGACAACTCCATATTTCTTGTAACACAAAAACCAAAAGTATTGATGCCATGATTTTATCCTCTCATTCTCTCATGTCAGAAAATCCTGTTAATTCTGCTTTCAAAATATATCCTGAATCAAAGCACTTCCCAACATCTCCACTGTTATTATACTAATCTGGTCCACTATGATCTGTGGCCTGGATTCTTGAAATAGATTTATTACTCTCTACTCTGGCCTTGTTCCCTACAGTATAGGCCCAATACAGTGACCCAAGTGATCCTTCTAAATCATAAGTTAGATCATGACATTCCTCTGCCCCAAAAGACCCTATACTTCCTGCACCTCATACCTTACTACTATCTCCCTCACTTGTTCTGCTCTAGTTCACTAGCCTCCTTGCTCTTTGTAGAACTTACCAAGTACCTGCTGAGAGCCTTTGAATTTGTTGTTGCCCTAGCATGGGTAGTCACAAGGATAACTCTCCCCTTTTCCACTTTAGGAATTCAAATGCCACCTTTTAAGATGGAATCTTATTATTCTATGTCTTACTATACTCCAGAGGAATCACCACCCCATCATAAATGGTATTATATATGTATATAATCATATTTTTAATAATTCTTTATCTGTGGGTTCCCATTAGAAAACAAACTTCATAGAATAAGAGTTTTTGTCTTTTTTCTCCTTCCTGAATTGCCAGTGTCTAAACCATGATGGAACATATAAGGCTCTCAATATATAACTGTGGTACAAAGGAATTACTTAATCAATTATGCAAGCAATTCTCTACTTTCAAGCAAGAAGAGAGTTGGAGGATGGTGCAGCATGCACGTAAAAATTCTATAAGACCTGAAAACCACAGAGAACCTCATCTGTATTATGACAGAGATGTCTAGCAAGAGCAGCAAACATCACCTCATTTTTGCAAGGTCTGCTAGTCAGATGGCTAACCAAGTACTTCACAGTCACAGCACCTCTCCACTAAACAACAAACACAGCCCCCCTGAAGGGCAGAGTTTATCTGCTTCCTATTCCCAGGATTCCACAACCCCAGGGCAGTAAGAAATTTAGCTGGTAGGAGACATTTACCTATGCTTCTAGCTTTCTCTCATCCCATATCATCTGAAATGAACACCAGTATAGCCAATACTTTGAGAGTTGGTAGGTTATAAATATCTCCATATATGCTTGCTTAGGACTGGAGCTTTTAATTAAAATTTTGTCTTCCATAAGCCTCATATAGAATAACGAAAAGCATAATCTGTTCATTCATTCAGCAAATCTTTACAAAGGGCCTACTAGAGTCAGGCACTGTTCTATATACTCAGGAAAAAGTAGGAAAAAAAAATAAACAGGCAATATTCTTTTTCCATGCAGTTGATATTCTAGAATTGGACGGAAATCAACAATATAGAGGCAAACAAGTAAATTAATATAATTTCAGATAATTGGTTCTGTGGAGACAATAGAATGATAACTGACTAAATTTCTTTAAATTGGGAGATGGTGTTATTACTTTGAGGTGAGATTTGAGCACAAATGTGAATAATTAAAATGAACTAGTCTTGTGAAACCTGAGGACAGAATGATTTTAAAAGTATAAAAAGAGGTGGAAAGGCCTTTAGAGACTAATGTGGCATCTTTGAGAATCAAGTAATGAAGCCAGTGTCCTTGCAGCATAAGAATAAGAGCGAGAGTTATAGAAAATGAAAGTGGAAAAGTAGGCACCTTCTCAATTCTAGTGACTTCAGATAAGAAATTTGTTTTTTTTTTTTTGCCCAGCTTTACTGATGTATAATTAACAAATAAAAATTGTGTTTCTTTAAGGTGTACATTTGATATACAAATGCATTATGAAATGATTGTCACAATCAAGTAATTAGCATATCTATCACCCTACATAGCTACCATTTTTATGGTGATGAAAACACTTAATATTTATTCTTTTAGCAACTTCCAAGTATAAAACACATTATTAACTATGGTCATCGTATTGTACACTAGATGACTAGGACTTATTTATCTTATAAATGAGAGTTTGTACCTTTTGACCAGTATCTCCCCTATTTCTTCCACCCACTAGCCCCTGGTAACTTTTTTACTCTTTGCTTCTAAGGATTTGATATTTTTTTAGATCCCATATGTGAGAACATACAGTATTTGTCTTTCTGTGTCTGATTTATTTCTTGGAGCATAATGTCCTCCAGGTTCATCCATGTTGCCACAAATAAGAGGGTTTAGTTCTTTTTTTAAAGTTGAATAATATTCAGTCATAGCATATTGTATATTATAACAATATTCATTGTGTGTATGTATATATATATATATACACACACACATATATCACTTATTACATATTTCTGAAATGCACATGTGTAGATTTGTGTAACCAACAAAAATTCGAGATCCAGAACTTTCCACAACCACATTGCCTCTTTGTGCTGCCTTTCAAAGCCACACACTCCTCATTCCCACACCTGGTAACCACTAATCTAATCTCCTCTATACTTGTGTAATTTTAAGAATATTAAGTAAATGTAATCATACAGTATGTAAACTTAGGTATTAACTTTTTGCATTCGGCATAATTTGCTTGAGACCCATCGAAGTTGTTGTGCCTATCAGTATTTACTTCCTTTTTATTGTAGCTTATCGTAACAGAAGTTCTAAATTTTACTAGAATTAAATTAATGTTGACCTGAAGTAAGATTGTGGTAAAATCAAGATGCATATTGTAATTCCTAGAGCAACCAGCGAGAAAAATAGTACAAAATGTAGTACAGAAACCAACAATGTGAATTAATATGGCATATTGGAAAATATTAAAAAAAGGCATCATAAGAGGAGAGAGGAATAGAAAAGATATGAGACATAGAGAAAAAGAATAGTAAAAAATAATAAATCCAACCTTATCAATAATTACATTAAATGCCACTGAACTAAATACTGTGATCAAAAAGATAAAGAGTGTCAATCTGGATTTAAAAAAAATACAAACAAGATTGAAATAGATGTGGTCTAGGAGAGACAGACTTTAGATTCAAAC
This sequence comes from Eonycteris spelaea, assembly GCA_003508835.1. Lineage (NCBI taxonomy): Eukaryota > Metazoa > Chordata > Mammalia > Chiroptera > Pteropodidae > Eonycteris > Eonycteris spelaea. The sequence goes on along the minus strand of PUFA01000127.1, from coordinate 987,712 downwards.
CACAAATAGGATGAATGTAAAAGGATGGCAATAGATATAATATGCACATAGTACCCATAAAAGAGCTGGGGTAGCTCTGCTAAGATCAGACCAATTAGATTTTAAGACAAAATTATCTATCTATCTATCTATCTATCTATCTATCTATCATCTATCTTAATTAGTTTCAAGTATACAGTACATTGGTTAGACATCTATATAGTTCATTTGCTCCCTCCCTCCTCTGGTCCTCCACCAAGCCAACATATTAATGCTAACTGTATTCTCCCTATGCCATGTTCCCCAGCCCTATGACCATTCATCAACCACTAATTTGTACTTCTTTAATCCTTCATCCTATTCTCCTAGCCCCCTAATCCTCCCTCCCCTCTGTCCATCACCAAATTGTCCCACTATATTTATGAGTCTGTTTTTGATTGGTTTGTTCTTTTTGCTCTTTATATTCTTCATACAAGTGAAATCATATGGTATTTATCTTTCTCTGTCTGACTTAAATACCTTCTAGGTCCATCAAGGCAATATCTTTTTCCATCCCCTTCCTTTTAGTCTGTGTGTCTTTTAATCTGAAATGAGTCTCTTGTAGGTAGCATGTAAGGGTCTTCTTTTCTTATTCATTAATCTACTCTATTTGGAGCACTTAAATTCTTTTCCATTTGAGGTACTTATTGATAGAAATGTAGTTGTTACCATTCTTTATTCCTGTTTTTGATACATATTTTTTCTTCTTAAAAAAGTCCCTTCAACATTTCTCATAATACTGGCTTGGTGGTGATAAATTCCTTTAGCTTATTTTTGTTTGGGAAGCTCTTTATCTGCCCTTCAACTCTAAATGATAGCTTTGCTGGATAAAGTATTCTTGGTGGTAGATCCTGGGTTTTCATCACATTGAATATTTTGTGCCAAGCCCTTCTGTTCTTGTGGGTGCTCCTCGTAGGTAACTATCTGCTTATCTCTTGCTGCTTTTTAAGATTCTCTCTTTGTATTTAACCTTTGGCATTTTAATTATGATGTATCTTGATGTGGGTCTCTTTGGGTTCCTGGTTTTTGGGGACTCTCTGAGCTTCCTGGTTTGTATATCTATTTCCTTCACCAGGGTCGGAAAGTTTTCCGTCATTATGTCTTCAAATAGCTCTTCAACATCTTACTTTCCTTATGGTACAGCGATGAGAAAATGTTTTTACCTAATGGTAAAAATAGTGTCCCATAGATTCCTTAAATTATTATTATAGTTTTGGCTTCTTCTTTCTTGCCATTCTGCTTGAATGTCCTTGGCTTTCCCATCCTCTAGATAGGGCATTTGATCCTCTTCTTTATTCACTTTGTTTATTCTTTGTTTATTCCATTTAATATACTTCTCATCTCAGATAACATGTTCTTCATTTCAGACTGGTTCCCTTTTTTAATTTCCATTTCCATTTTTATGTTTTTTATCTCTTTGTTGAAGTTCTCACTGAATTTATCTACACTTCCCAAAAGTTCATTGAGTATCTTTACAACCAATGTTTTGAACTCTGCAACTGTTTGATTGCTTGACTCCATTACTCCTGGGCCTCTGTTCTGTTCTCTCCTATGGTTTCTGCTTCTTTGCTTCGCATTTTGGCTGCCTTTCTGTGTCTGTTTCTCTGTATTAAGTAAAGATCCTAAGTCTCCCATTCTTATTAGCACGGTTTTGTATAGTAGGTGTCCAGGGGCACAGTCCTGAGAAGGATTCAGCTTCAGCCTATGTCTATCTGGAACCACCTGTTAAGATTCAGCAAGCAATCCACAGATGCTATGCTTATACTTGCCTCAAGAAACCACACTAGAAACCGAGGCCAGCTGCCACCAGTGTGCGTCTAGGCACTGCTCATCAAGGAGCACCTGACTAGTTGAGGACACACCTGGATGTGGCTTGGGTGAGGCTGCGAGTTGGGGGAGGTGAGGTTTCAGGAATCCTCTGGGTGGAGCGACCTCTGTTATCCAGTTTGATGAAGTCTCTACTAAGCGGCGCTGTGTCTGCACACTGGGAAGGCGGAGGGCTCAACAGAGGAACAATGGATACCAACGGCACTTCTGTATAGAGCGAGTTTCACCTTGGCCCTCAGACAACTCAGTGTCTCCCTGTAAGTCCCTGGTGCCCCCTGTGCACAGCCCAATTGGCACTGGTGCTCAAAGTGAGAAGATGTGTCACTGCAAAAATCCACTCGTGGATGCAGCCCCTTTAAGAGGCGAGTACTGCTGCCATAGTCTCCATCTCACTCAGCTGTAGACAGGGCAGCCCCATCCTCACCCCATCCTACCTTCTGCTGTTGCAGGGTGCTTTTTTGGATTTCTCCTTAGTTGTATGGCTTGTTCATCCAGATTCTAGGCAGTTTTTCCTTGCTGTTTGCTCCTTGTTTCCATCACAACTTCGATTTGGTCGCCAGAGAGATGAACAGAGCCTCTATCATCTACACGTCATTTTTTTCCCCCTCAAGACAAAATTCTTTTTTTTAATAAATTTATTTATTTAAATTACTTTCAAGTATACAGACATTGGTTAGACATCTAATGTTCATAAAACGATCCCCCTAATTGCTCCCTCCCGCCCCTGGCCCTCCCCTTAGCCATTATATTAATGCTAACTGCATTCCCTCTGCCATGCTCCCATGCCCAACTATCAACTACTAATCTGTGCTTCTTTAACCCTTCACTCCATTCTCCCAGCCTCCCAACCTCCCTTTCCCTCTGTCCGTCACCAAATTGTCCACTATATTTGTGAGTCTGTTTTTGACTAGTTTGTTCTTTTTGTTCCTTAGATACTGCATATAAGTGAAATCATATGGTATTTACTTTTCTGTTGACTTATTTCACTTAAGCAAAATAACCTCTAGGTCCATTCATGTCATTGCAAATGGTAGGATTTCATTTTTTTTAATGGCTGAGTAATATTCCATTCTATATATGAACCATAATTTCTTTATCCAATTGTCTGTTGATGGGCATTTAGGTTGCTTATATATCTTGGCTATTGTAAATTGTGCTGTCATGAATACTATAGTGCATAGATCTTTACAGATTATTGTTTCGGTTTTCTTTGAATAAATACACAGAATTGCAACTGCTGGGACAAAAGGTATATCCATTGTTAATTTTTTGAGAAACCTCCATACTGTTTGCATAGCAGCTGTACCAATTTGCAAATCCACCAACAATGTATGAGAGTTCCGTTTTCTCCACATCCTCCCCAACACTGCTGTTTTTTGATTTATTGATGATAGCCATTCTGACAGGTGTGAGGTGATATCTCAGATGTTTTAATTTGCATTTCTCCGATAATTAGCAAATTAGCAACCTTGAGCATCTTTTCATATGTCTATTAGCCATCTGTATTTCCTCTTTGGAGAAGCATCTGCTCTGCCCATTTTTTAATTGAATTGTTTGGGGTTTTTTTTGTTGTTGAATCCTATGAGTTCTTTATAAATTTTGGATATTAATCCCTTAACAGATGTAAGACAAAATTTTTAACTGGAAACCAAGAAGGATATTTCATAATGATAAAAGAGTTAATTCAAAGGAGTACATAACAAGTATAAATGTATACACACCTAAAGACAGAGCTTCAAAGTACACAACCAAAAACTTGATGAAATTAAAATGAGAAACAGACAATTTGACAATAATCGTTGGAAACCTCAAATCCCCATTCTCAATAATTGATTGCAAGAACTTGACAGAATCAAGCTTTAGAAGACTCTGAACAACATATCAACTTAACTTGAAGTAACTGGCATCTATAGAATACTTCACCTAACAATAGCAACACACGCATAAGTTTTAAGTTCATGTGGTACAGATTCCAAAATAGACTATGTGCTAGGCCATAAAATACTCTCATTGCATTTATAAAGAAAAAAATCATACAGTGTGTTCTAACGATCACAACAGAAAGAAATCAGCAACAAAAAGAAATCAGAGGTATTTGGAAGTTAAACAAAACATTTTCTAAATAACCCAAGGGTCAGAGAAGAAATAAAAATGAAAATTAGACTATATTTTGAACTGAATGAAAACTAATGTATAGCATACCAAATTTTATGGGATGCAGGTAAACCAGGGTTAAGAAGGAAATTTATATCTTTGCTCACCAATATTAGAAAAGAAGAAGGATCTCAAATAAGTACTCTGAGCCAAAAACTAGAAACAGAATAGCAAATTAACTCAAAGAGAGCACATTCCATTATCATGAAAAATTTAGAAAAAGGCTAATCTATTAGAGACAGAAAGCAGATTAGTGGTTACCTGAGGGCTTGGAAGTGGGAACAAGAATTGGCTGTGAACAGCCTGAAGGGATCTTTTTGAGGTGATGAAAAATGTCCTAAAACTGGATTAGAATGATGATTGTGCTTTAAAATAGTTGAATTATACAACTAAAATTAATTAACTTAATTGTATGTAATTTATACCTTAATAAAACTATTAATATACAAGCAACCTGATTGGCAGTGGAAGAATATGCATATGTATATGTTAACCACCACAAATAAATGAAATTCCTTATTACTAAATTGAGCTATCCTGTGCTAAGCACAAGCAGAGACTTAAAAATAAAAAAGAAATTTATTTAATCCTGCTCTTTATAATTTTATAGTCAATAAAACTATATCTTTAGTTTTATCCATTAAAAATAAAATATTTTAACTATTTGGCTATTCTCTTATTTTTTAAATTAAAATTTATATTTAATATTAAGTAAAAAGCTACATCGCTAGTCCAACAATAACGTGGTTAACTTAGCAATTCACCATAGACTATTTAATAGTATCAGTATAAATACATCTTGTCTCTCCTCTTTAGCAAGATACTTTGATTTTTCAGTAGAATTACACTAAGAGTGCAACAGATCATGATAATTTTGGCCAAAGACCTATAAACATATGAATATTGTCAAAAAGATTCAGAAATATGTTCATCTGATATAGTTAGGGGCTACAATTTGGCAATAAAACTCTTCTAGATCTGGATCCTACTGACCAAAGCTCCAATATAAAATGAATTTATATCATTCTGAAACCTTGAAAAACAGTCTATCTGGGTCCTAAATACTCAAATCTTGTAAGTCATAAATTAAATACTCAAATTTTTAGTTATAAATAAATCTCTGTTAAATCAAACTATCAAAATGGAAAATGTTAAACCATTTTAAGGGAAATTGGGAAGTGAATTTCTTGGAAAATTAGGTTTATGAGAAAAAAATCTGAGTCTCTTTAGTGTAAAAATCTATTCATTTCTATATCTAATGGAGAAGAACTGAAAAAAGGAAGTCATGCATTCTCAACATGAGGATTGTTTCTTGTGGGAAGTAAAAGATCTTAGATATTACCATGGTTTATGTTCCAAGGGCCAGAGCACATAAACAGAATTTAATATATCCAAGGTATTAAAGTTTCATGCAAGAGGAAACAGAAACAAAAATGTCTGTATAGAATTGTTAATGGGATAATGATTAAAAGAAGCTGAAAAACACTAGTGTAAATGATACTGCTATAGATAATTTCAAAATAATGTATTTGGCTCTCCCACTCTTTATTTTTCAAAATTCTCACTATAGGTAAAAACCTGTCAGTTACCTTTACAAAAGTGAATTCTTTCTAGCTTGTGAGATAATGTTAAGAATACCAAAACCCTTTCTTTGCATATTTCTAGAGGCTATATCCAAAATATTAGTAGTGTTTCTGATCTTTCATGTCACAAATCAAACATCATATAGATGGACGGCAAAGTAATCTCATATAAAAATTGATTTTTTGCTCTTTACTTTCATAATATGTAAATTCTATGTAGTAATTTAGTATACAGCTCTGTCAGTGGGGAAAGAGGAGAAACTCGTCATCATATTCTTATCCTGCAGCTGCTGAACAAGAACAGTGAGAACTGTGCTAATCTAGTACATGGTATTTTCTTTGTTGACCTAAATTATAAAGGACTTTCTTCAAGACCATCAGGCAAACTAATTTTAAACACCAATTACATCTAACATATAATATAGTTACTTATTCAGAAATAGCAATGTAGGTACATTATACTATACTGGCATAGTATAATTTCAGGAAAATGAATTGGCATATTGCTTTTAGAACTATTTAAAAAATAAACTAGTCAACGATTTGGTTCAATATTTTAGATTCAAACATGTATCCAGTATGACCACTTTTTCTAATTTTATCCTTTTTAAACTGTTTTCATTTCATCTTACAAAGTAAACTTGATTTTACAAAAAAAAAAAAGAAAGAAAAAAAACATGCAAAGCTTCCTAATTAAATGTATCTAATTCTTTCAGAAGTACTAAGAAATTACATATTTCTTAAGAAATTTATCAATTCTACCCATTGCTATACAAAAATTTTTTTTAAGATTTATAGAGACAAGGGAACACTGAAAAATAGTAAATTAGCTTCTCCAGGAAATTTAAGTGGTTTTGTAAAGAGGCACTATTTTACTATTTATTTAATCACATATTTTACTCACAATGCATAAAAAAAATAATGAATCTTATTTTTTCAACATATATTTGTGTAAAGGACATAAGCAATGTGCTCATTAGTGACTTTTTAGGAAAAGAGCAGTGCACATATGCTGTGACTACACTAAATTCATAATTCTTAGAAGAAAAAAACATTTTAAATATAACATCCAATATGAGGGTTAATTTTTAATTATTATGAGGGTTAATTTTTTGTGTCAACTTGGCTAGACTACAGCACCCAGATATTTGGGCAAACATGCCTGGATATTGTTGTAAAGGTATTTTTAGGTGAGAGCACCATAAAAGAAGATTCTCCTCCAATAATGTAGATGGGCTTCATCCAATCAGTTGAAGGCCTTAAGAAAAAGACTGAACTCCCCCTAGGAAGAGGGAATTCTATCAACAGACTGCCTTCAAATTCAAACTGCAACATTAACTCTGCTCTAGGTCTCCAGACTTCTGTCTTGCCTGGCAGATTTTAGACATGTCAGCCCCCACAATTCTGAGACAAATCCTTAAAATAAAGCTAGATAGATAGATAATATCTATATACACATTCTACATCCTACTGATTCTGTTTCTCTGGAGAACTCTGATTATCACAGGTTTATAATGCTTTCTTAATTTTAAAGGTGGGAAAACTTACTGAAAGGTTTTAATAGAGAAATCATTAATAACTCCCCCATGTAATATTATTTGAAATAAAACTGTTATTAGATGAGAAGGGGGAGGGGAGGGAGAAAGAAAAAGAGAGAGGAGAGCTAGTACCCACATGTATGTTTGCCTATGTGCATGTATATGTGAATATCACTGAAAAGTCTAATAATTTGCTCTATTTTATCTCTACCTGATAAACTCCCCAGTCTTATCTTCCAATTATAATTACCATCAAGAACGAGAATCATTAACCAACTCCTTAGTTACTCACAACTTTTTTTTTTTTCTAATTCAAGTAATTTGACATTGTCTGACACTGAATTATGATATTCATTTAAGGACCCTGTTTTTTCTTTCTGTAGTAAAATTAAAATACCTATTGAACAGCCAGATACAATGTGGGGAATGGGAACAAATGCCTCACCTTGATCCCCAGTAAGTGTTTGAAGACACAGGCTCAGGCTTTTTGAAAATAAAGAGGACTGAAATGTTGCCCAGAATGAAAGGGAATAGGGTTGTGTGGATGGGCTGGGGTATTGGCAAATGGGATTAATAAAAAAGTCTTAGAGGAAATAAAGTCTGTGTAATTCTTGTCTTAGTGAGAAAAAAAAAAAAGAGAGAGAGAGAATGGTGCCCTAGGTGATGGAACTAAAAGCAATTCAGTGATATGGACACACAAAGGACCAGGCAGGTGATCAAGTTGGAGCAGCCTTGAGTAGGAAAGTGATAAAATGATGAATGCATTGTTGTAACAATTATTGTTACCAGGGTGAATGCAGAAAGCATGATTGGAGTCCAGAAAATGAATTAAGAGGCCAGCACTCTAGCCCAGATGAGAAAAGCTAAAAGAAGGACTGAAGTCTTAGGACAAAGGTGGTAAGACTAGAAGCAGGGGGTGAGTTTGAAAAACTATTTAGGAAGCAAAATCAGCAAGACCTACTGAATGTTTATAGTATGGAGGGGCAAGAGGCAGGAGTGACAAATGACATAAAGATTGTAGCTGAGCTAGGGATGGTCAACAGAAAAACAGATCTAGGGGACAGGAAAAAGTTGGAGGGAGATGATAACATCCTAATACTACAAAGTTCCTATAAAATATGCAAATGTAGATCTAAACTCATCTATTGAATGTGGAGGCCTGGGACTTATGAAAGAAGTCAGGGTGGAAATCACAATTTGAGAATCAACAAAACACAACACACAAGTAGTTCAAACTATAATAATTCATGAGATGGCTCAAATAAAACACCATTTTTAAATGGAATTACTTCTCATTGAGTTTTCCTTTTGTTTTTAATATATTTTTATCCATATCATCTACCCAATCTTGCTTTAGGATGTCATGGCACCAAAAACTCATTCCAGCCTCAAGTCTCCAGAGAGATAAATGAAGCAGAGCCTAGATTCTGGTGTCCCCTAGAGGGACATAGGTGATTCTGAGGAAGAAAGGCGAAAAAGTGGCTCTATGCACTAGCTTTTTATTTCTCATTCCCAGTCTCTGCTTCTGTATTCCCTAATTCCTGTTGTGTGTGTTCTATTTAAATATTCATTAAATATTCATTCAAAATCAATTTATTGTATTAGATACATTGCTAGGTAGCAGCAATATAAGTGTGGATAAAGACTGTCAATATTATGAAGGAGTTTATAATCTGACAAGGAAAAGACAAGTAAATAGGCAATTATAATAAGCTTCTTAAGCACAATGTATGTGGCTAAGTTTAGGGCCAGAGTAGGCAGTTGAAGAGAGAAGTGTTAAGAAAACTCTGTTACCTCTACTACATAAAAACACAGCACTAAGAAATCCTGTGTTTAAGCATCTTGGCTTTAAAGCCTGTATTCTTTTCATTTATCCATACAGTATTTTTAGTGCAGATCACATGGCATGCATTTGTGATTTAAACAGACAATCCCTGAACCCACAGAGACTCGAATGACTCAAACCCCACCTCCTTCAAATGTCATTATGCTCTCCTGCTCTATTTCCTCATTGCTCAATACTTTTTAAATCACCCTTATAACTTCTAGTTTTAATTATGAGTCTTTAATCATTGTCTATTAAAATTGGGCTTTGGGCATCTATGTCAGTTAGGAATAGAAAAAGCAGGAAGATGACAAATGATGAGCTTTCACACAGAGAGCAAATGATTTGGTATTTGGATTAGCCAAAGGCAAAGTGGCAAAGCAGGCAAGCCCTGGTTTCTGAATTCACCTCTTTTCTGTCCTCTTTTTAGCAACCCTTCTCAATGTTGTTCTTAATACTGCCACACGACCTTGATGGTTAATTCTTGTCAAGGTGCTGCTGTTTTAATTTCCTTTCATGAAGGTGCACACAGGAACAGGTGTTAATTATTAACATGAAATACTGCATCTCTCTAAAGATGGAATACAAAGACCAGGTTGCTGTTTTCAAGATCAGGTTGCTGTTCTCAGCCATGTAATTTCAATGTACTTAAATAAAACAGAACATGTTATGATATAGGGTGGGCGTAGTTCAAGAGAGATAAAGTACATGGTTTATTTCTTGTGGAGCTTAAGCTTCCTAGACTACAGGAATCCACAATCAGAGATGAAATGACTAATAAATATTAACACTGACATATTATGCATATCATGTAAATAAATACAAACATTTATTAAACACCACTTTATTTAATAAGTATTTACCATTTGTCTACCAACACTAGGCACTATGGGAGATGTCAGCCATGGAGAGCCAGATATGGCCTTGTGATGAGTCCAGGGTAATGATTATAAATATTTGCTTAAGGGATGAGTTCAAAATAATATATGTTGAGATACACATAGGGTATAAATAGAAGAGAGTCATCCACCCAGATTGGATATACTTGGTGGTGGAGGCAGGGGAGTGGATATGTATGCAACACTAAAAAAAAAAAAAAAAAAAAGTTTCCTAGTTCTGCTACAGCTGAGTCTTGAAAAAATAGGAACTGAGGCTATGGTGAGGGGGAGGCAGAGGGAAATGTCATTTGAAAAGGTACAGATCAAAGAAAGAGCAAATATAAGAAATACAAAAACAATGCATGTGATTGTGTATGGCTGGGGCATAGGTAGTGGGAGATGTTAAAAAACAAACAAACAAACAAACAAAAAAACAACAACCCCAGAGTCAGTTCACATGCCATGCTAAGGAGTTTGGGCTTTATCCTTTACTTTATGCTTTATCCACTAAGTAAACTTAATCTGGAGAAAGGTACACTTGAATTTTGGCAAGATCACTCAAATAATAGCGTTAAAATTGATTATAGGGAAAAAGAATAAAAAGGCTATATAATAATGTAAGGGGACATAAGGAAGGCCTGACTAAGGCAGGAAATGAAGACAAGCAGTGGTAATGAACAGGAAAGATAGATGAGAAGAATCAACAGAAATCGAAGGTTAATTTTCATGGGGCAATGGAAGTGAGAAAATAAGAAGGTGAGAGAATGGGAAAAAATTAAGGAGATCCCAGGGTTCTGACTTTGATCAGAAAGAGAATCCACATGGGAGTGGAATGTAACTAGGTAATCTCACACCTCTCCTGCTCACAAACATTGCCTACCCCTAGCCCAGGCTTATCCAGCACTGCATCAGTATCAATGCACACACACACACACACACACACACACACACACACACACACACACACAGGCATACACATGCACATGAATCCATACACACACAGAGTTATTGGTCTCTTTTCCTCCTTCTCACTTTCTTCTTTTTACTTCTCCAACATATATACTTGGAATTATCTATTTACTCTTTTCTTATGTAGAATGACTTATTAGCCTTGTTTTCTTCAATATGTCCCCCTACTCTCCTCTATCCAAAGAAAAGATCCTCCCCAGATCTGCATTTCTTACAAGCCTGGAGAGTGGGAAAGTCAGAGTAAATACTTGATTTAACATATTTATCTTATCAAATAATTATAAGGCCCAATAGGGAGAAAGGAGCAAATTTGTAAGAAAAGTTAAGTAGTTCTGTTTGAGATATATTGTTATAAGCAGATAATAATGAAGTTCCTAAAAAAAAAAAAAAAAAAAAACAATAAAAAGATCCAGAAAATACTTAACAATGTCGTTCAAGGAAAATTTAAAGAAAACAAACATTTGACTCTACGGGTTCAAAGAACACATTATTTTCGAGGAAAACTCTTCACAGAAATGGTCAACTCTGAGACGTAACCTAGTAAAATTACTTGACCATAAAAATAAAAGAGTATTTGGGAAGTCAGGCAAAAAGAGTTATTTATGAGAGAAAACATGATGAAGATGGCCACTGACTGCTTCAGATCCCTGTCTAGAAGACAACGGAAAAATGCCTATAAAATTCATTAAACACACACACACTAACATACAAAAATGAAAGAAAATATGAGTTCAGAATTTTATACTCAGCCAAGATGGCATGTGGGTAAAAAGTAACATATTAATATGTTTTATGTGCATATATATAGTAATATTTTTCCCATGAGCACTTATTATTGAAACTAGTAAAGCCATCCAAGAGATGAGAAAAGTATGGAAAAAGATTGGCAGTGGGCACTGGGTCTATTCAATAGTAAAACTGAAGCTAAAACAAATGCAAGATTATAGTTATATGAGAGAATGCAAATACTATCACAAAAGTAGAAACAGAAGGAGTTAAAAAATGGTATATTATCTAAAGAGTCTCATTTCCTTTAGAGCTTGAAGATATATCATTTAAATATGATAAATTAAACAATGGTAGCTTTAAGTGAATTTATGAGTAAAAAGGTAAATATTAAGAAACATAAGCAGGTGGTGGGAAAAAGTTAAGAAGTAAGGAACAGAAAATATACTGATTTCAAGATCAGTTATATTAGGGAGTTAAAATACTGTCTAATGAAAAATAATTCTGGGTAACAAGTAAGTTTATAGTTTAAATATAACTACTAGATTGGAAATAAAAAAAAGAAATGGACAGCTTTTACCTATAGTCATGTACTGCGTAATGGCATTTCAGTCAATGGCAAACCACATATACAGTGGTGGGCCCATAAGATTATAATGGAGGTCAAAAATTCCTATCACCCTAGCTACATAATAGTCATCAATCATAACATCATAGCACAATGCATTTCTCTTGTGTTTGTGGTGATGCTAGTGTAAACAAACCTATTGCACTGCCAGTCATATGAAAATATAGAACATATAATTTTGTACAGTACATAATACTTGATAAAAATAATAAATGACTGTTCCTTGCTTATTTACTCTACTATGCTTTTTATTGTTATTTCAGAGTTTACTCTTTCTACTTATAAAAAAGTTTGCTATATAAGCGTATGCAATATTTTATGAGCAGCAGCCTCAAACATGCTGTTTATTAGGTCTCTTGATTGCATCATTTTCTCTTGTGCCTGATTTAACCTCGTATTTTTTGATACAGTAACATACTGTATAGGCTTGTAACCTAGGAGCAGTAGACTATACCATATAGCCTAGGTGTGTAATAGGCTATGCCATCTAGGTTTGTGTAAGTGCACTCCATGATGTTCGCACAATGACAAAATTGCCTAGTATGCCATTCTCAGAATATATTTGATATATCAATATAAAAAGGAAAATCTGTAGATCCTAAAGTAAAAAAAAAAAAACAACTTTCAGAAGAGTATGAAAATAAATTGTGAACACTAAATCATATTTGACCATAGAAAATATCAAATAGCTACCTAAAACTATCACAAGCTTGAATAACACTTGACATAAATAATGTCATTATTTCAAATGCTATATATGGGTCAGGGCAATAACTAGCTGTTAATGTCACTGTGCTCTCCTATGCAACTTATTAACATTATTTTTCAGTATATCCAGTAATTACTTTTGGCACATACTCCAGTTCTATACCTTGTTCTCTTCTATCTCGAGAGCTTTCGGTCTGATTACGTTTTCCATGATGTAAAACCACAACTTTCTTTTGGAATCCATGTAGAACTAGCTGAACTCTGTGTCCTTCCTCCCTCTGCTTTATTTCATATAGCCTTATCCTGTTACATGGTTATTTAAATTTCAATGGAAACCTAAGTGATGTATCCTTACCACAACCTCCTTCAATAGGAACTCTACTGTTCCCATGTAAGGACTGTGATCTAGGCCATTTCTTATGAAGGAATATCCATCAATTTAGGAAATATTTGTTTTAGTCAAGATATAACTAGTGCCAATGAGAAACTTTCTAAGTCAGAAGAATACATGGTCTTTAGTCTTAAAAGTGCAATTTTATTTTTTTTTTAAAAAAAGGTCAGGCTTATTTGAAAATGATTCTGAGCACTTGGTCAGTGATTCTTAATTGGGTATATTTCTCTCCTTTAATATAAGAGATGAAAGAAATTTTACTTAATAGATTAAGCGCTATTGAACATAAAGCAGTTCCGTCAGATTTTCGGTGTTTGAAATTTGCCACTGTGCATCAGGGCACTGCAAGTTTAACCCACAACCATCCAGAGCACACTTAAAATACAATTTTCTTGACAATGGTTATCTAGATTACTTGTATATTAGGTTATTTGGAGCCAGAGCCTTATGATTCCATAAATTCTGACTCTATCTAGTGAATCAACAGGAGGCATGTTCCCTTCTGAACATAATCAATCTTCAAAGGTCTATTCCTGATACTTGTTATTTATCACACACACACACACACACACCACACACACACACACACACAACACACACACACACACACACACACAGTTCCGTTCAGACATGGTGGCTGCATTTGTGGATGTTGCTCCCTCTAGATTTGAACAAAGAGGATAAGGAAAGGTAAGTGATGCATTCTTTCTTCTACAACAGGAGAGAGCATTTACTACCGTTCTAATCTCAAGAAGATAATCAAGTTCAAATAGGAAAGAGCTGGCATATTCCCCTAAGGTAATTATTCTTAGACTGAGCTAAATTTTCTCACGAAAATACACTTGAAAAATTGCTTGAAAAATGTCAAGTATTTACAAAAGCTCTAAACCCTTTAGTCGCTGGCCATGTTTTCCTTGTTGAAGAAAATCTGGAATATATTTTTATCTCAAAGAGTTGGACCTAATAATCATTTCTTTTAAAGGATAAACAAGTTCTACTGAAGAGATTACATTCCTTAGGATTTTAAAATTAACCTCAACTTCAATCACTCACAAAATTTACTTTACATTGCCCTTATATTGTGACATGTACATTGTTACTTTCTTATAAATATATAATTCACACCACGGAGGTAATATAAACACAATCATGATTCACTTTGAAAGATTGCCAAAAACGCATTTTTTATAGAACTGTTGAGGGAGTAGAAAACAGGTAATCTCATATACTTTTGATAGGAGTGTAAATTAGTACAGCTTTTGTGGATGACAACTTGGCTGTTTCAAAAATAAACAGCATGTATCCTTTGATTAAAAAAAAATTTACAATTTGGAATTCATCATGTGTAATTGCATATGTACAACATATGTATAAGAAAGTTTATTACTGCATTAATACAAATGGTATAATTCCTTAACTTTCATTAAGCATGTACTTACAGGAGAATAACTAAATTAAATCCATATTATGGAAATCTATGCAGCAGTTAAATATAGTGAGGTATTCCACACGAACTGACTTGGAAAGATTAATATTAGAGATGCATCGTTAGGTGAAACATGTAAGACTGTTACAAAACCATGTATCCAGTAGGATCTCTTTTATGTAAAAACTAAAATTATATCTATCATCTATCCATATATCTATCTAATCTATCTATCATCTATGTTTGTGTATTAGAAGAAAATTGAAAAAATATTACAAATTATGGTTACTATAGGAAAGATGGAGAATGGGGAAGAGTGTGAAATTGGGAGAATTGGGAGACCAGGCAAGAAATAGATCAGCAACTTTCACATTTTGCCTTTTATATTTCATGTTTAGTTTTGCATTGTTCGAGTGTTTTAAATGAACATATACTCTATATCACCTTTCAATTCACAGTATAAAGGCAAGTTAATAGGAGCAATGCAATAAAATATAACTTTTTAAATTGCAAAATATGCGGTATAATTAAACTTAAACCACTAAAGAATATCCTCAGGAAATGGAATTAACACCCAAATCAAGATGGTAGTCCTATAGAATTGGTTTGTATGACATCTTGAGAAAAAGGCAAGAGTTATTTTCTATAAATCTACAGACTGAATTATGATTAAAAACAAAACCAAAATTAAATTAAAAAAAAAAAAAACAGCTCCCCACATACTTGTAGACTGAGTAGGAGGTGCGGCAGCACCCTACACAACATGAAAACATCTAAAATGCTTGATACATAACATTCATTCCATGTTAGTATTCTTTCTTCTTGTGAACTTTAACTTGCATCTTACTCTGAACTCATCCCTTTCATTTTTATTTCCTACTCTTCCCCAACACCAATCCTCCCTCCCAACAGCTTAGTTTTCTCACGATTCTATAAATACCATATTTTCTTACTACTTATCTCTAAATCTGATACACTTGGAGTGCCTCCTCAGCCAACATTCCCTTTGCTGAGAGTTCTTTGACAACTACATACTCACAACTTCCCTCCAGAGAGTGTGTCCCTGCCTCCATGTTCACAGCATGTGATTTCCCATCCCACGTCTTCACAGTTTAGTAGACTGAGTGTCCACCCATACCAATCATCTAATCAATCAGATCCTTTTTAAGAATTTCATCAAGATAGTCATAGACTCCAAGACTGAATCAATTACTAACTGTTCTTGGAGTTGGAAAAACACAGAATCTAGAGCCATGGAAGCCACTGGGGCTACTTGTGCTAATTATTAAACAGAGAGTGTAAGATTACAGGCACTTAGACAAAAACAGAACAAGAACCAAATGATATCAGCGAGAATAAGAGTGAAAAGAAAAAGAGAAGAGGAGAGGAGAGGGGACAGACACAGCTGCTTTCTTCCCAAGAGTTTTTTAGTTTTACCCATGAGAGAGCTAAGTGGTTCTTCCTTTCCTTTGGTCCTACTCAATACTAGCGTAATTTTTAATAAATGTTTTCTTAGTGAGCTAACTTGACTGGGTCTTATCTTAGATACTTGGTAAAGAATGTTCCCTGGACCATCCCTATGTTAATTCTAAATCTATCCATCTTTCAAGCCCCAACTAAATTCTTTATTTTTGAATTCCAATTTACAGCAATTATTCTATCCTGAATACACCATACATAGTCTGTGCCTATGATGTTTAAGGCAGAGGTAAAGTGCTCCGTCTCTTCAATAATTTCAGTATGTTGAGCATCTTGTAGGCATTTAAGAAATATGTTGACTAAGTTGTTAAGCCTATGTTCCAAAAATATAACTGAATCTCACCCAATTGAAATAAGTAATTAAGGCATATATTCTATCATTAAGATCTAATATTTAAATGACAGAATATATCTCTAAAGAGATGTTATATACTAGAAAATGGGAACCAATTCTGAAAAAAACCCCGAATAATCCAATATACACTATTTAAATATTTAGAGTTACTTTAAGTACATGTGACAAGCACCAATTTCATAATCAAAACTCAGATATGATCTCATGAAAAAAAAGAATGCAAATAAAATATTGCTGTTGATGTGTTGTATCCCTATACACAAATATTCTTCCATGAATAAATAAGATAGATGCTAATCTTAAGTAAAATTAAACTCATAATTATTAACAGCTGTAATCTAATGGGTAATACAATGCATCACAAATATAACATTTGATGATTTCCTAAATATTATTAATTAGAAAAAAATGAATATAGTTAAATTTTGAAAATTATTCTTATCATTTCCACTAAAACATAACAAAATAACTACCCCTTTCAAATTACAACAATCTTAAAAAGGTGCTACCAATTCAACAAACACAATAGGAGAACAATATCTGCCTTTGTCTGAAGTAAATAAGTCTACCAATAAAATAAAAATGGAGGGCAAAGAGTCATAGGAGAAAGGAAATCTGATATATATTAACATATATTCTTCTCCATATTTCTTTTTCTTCCTTCTCCCAAACCACTAACTCTTCCCATTACTAAAGATATATGTGCATGTTGATTATATTGTAGACCTGCTCCTCATCCCAAGAAGTATGCTGAGTGTTAAAGATTATTGAGAGTAAAATCTTATCTAGCTATCTCTTATCTTTACCAACTATCTCTTATCTTTACCAACCTCTAACTTCCTATTGTCCATCCATTTAAGCTTGGACATGCCATTAATATGTTTCCCAGGATCTCAACTCATTTTTTGTATACTAGTTACCAATCTCATCTCTTCTGATCAGACACAACACAGATGAGATATATTTTTTGTCTTTGATCAGTTGTTCTGGCATCAGCCTCTCTTGAGCTATATTCCAGAAGGCAACTTGAAGATGCAGTTACCAGTTTAGTTCTACTCTGCTACATACATATAATTTCCTTCACTGATAGTCTATTTAAAGATGTATTAAGGTTTGAGGCACACCCTTAGTTTAACATTTAAGGAGCTTTAACCAACAGTCTATTCATTCTATAGGTACTATTTTAAATGACTGACATATGGCTTTCCCACATTAAAATTATTATGCTTCTGCTCTCTAAGATCTAGAAGTTTGAGACCTTGTATGGATATTCTTATATCTATTGTAGTGAGCCAACAGTTGTTTTCAGAGATTGGATGGATGGATGGATGGATTGATGGATAGTAAGATAGATACATGATAGATAGGTGATGATGACAGATGATAGCTAGCTAGATAGATGATAGATAGATAAAAAATAAATAGGTAGATACATACATACATACATACATACATACATACATACATATATACATACATAGATGTAGATAGAAGATATGAAAAATGGAAGACCAATCCGATAAATATTAAGAGGTATATTTATACCATAAAATATGATCACAACGATATCCAAATGCTAGAAGCTATAGGGAGCATATTTTGAAAGAATTAGTCCACAGACATTTTTGATGAATCTGATTTTTCTCTCTAAATCTTCAAAAGTAATATTTTATGGAGTAAAGTGAAAGTATCTACATTAGTGGACTATTATCTCTTTTTATCATTTCATTCTTCAAATCTTCCACAATGTGTTTCACCTCCTTTCCAACTTTCTATCCTGCTTTTCACTTCGTGTTCTAACAGATAAGAACCAATTAGACTTCTATCTAGAAGTTCCCCATTTCCATTACTTTGGTGTTTAACTTACTGGTGTTTGTTTCACTTACTAATGTAAACTAAAATAAAATGGAGATCTGGGTTAAGAATTCCTCACACATATTAAACCAGTTAAAACCATGTAAGCAAAATCTAATCTAGTTTATTTTGCAACACAAACAAAACCTAACTTGGTATTTCTTGTAAATGCCTCTAATAATAATGAACAAAACTTAAATCATTTCCCCAAAATGATTTAACATAATCACTTTTAATCAACTCCCTGACATCTTGGAAACTTCCATTGTTATAAGCAACCATTGTAAAGGTTAAACAGCTTCTGCATTTTTGCTTTGTAAGCTGTCCTATAACAATGCACCCTTGAGCTTCATTCCACTTTCAGTTTGAAGACTCCCAGATCATGAACTGTTCCGTTATGCACAATAAACTCTTAATTAAAATTTTAATTGCTCTGATGTTATTTTTAACACTAGCATGTGTATGTTCAAATCCTATTCATTCTCCAAAAGTCCCACTAAAGCCCACCATTTTTATGAAATCTTTTAAAATTCCTTCCTACTGAGGGGTCTCTTCCTACTCTAAATTTCCAGACACTTGCACATATCTTTCTAATTGTTCTCATCTTACACAGTGAAATGTAGTTACTAAGCCCTGGTTCTACAGTCAGATTCATCTGGATTTCATTTTGCAGTTAACCTAACTAAACTTTAATATATATCTCATTATATATATATATACACCTCAAAAATAGGAATGCTAATCCATTTTAAAGGCTATATAAAAAATGAAACCTTTTTATATAATATTTTATGCTATTTCATATGTATGCAATTCTTATTTCAGCAGAGTACCTAAAATATAGAATTCAAAGAAGATTGTTGAATGGGTCTCCTTAAATTCTTGAAATCAAAACACAAATTTGACACTACATTTCAGCCATGTGGGTTAAATAGCAACACAATGAATTATTTCAAGGCTAGAGCAACTAAATACTTTGGAAACCAAGTAACATGCATAAGGCTAGCTATATTTCAGTAACAGTACTTAGAATTAACAAAGGATTCTTGGCCATGTCTTTCCACCACATTATTTTGCCTAATAAAGGTCAAATGACTGATCTGCCCACTAATAGAGTTTAGCAAAGAAAGAAGAGGTTAATTAGCTTTAATCCCTCTTCTTACAAAGGCTAAATGTCCTAAGAATTACTGCATCATCTTCCAGATAGTATGCAAGCACAAACAAAACATGAAAACATTATCTGGGATAATGTTCCAATATTCATCCAATTGAATGGCAATTATCTTTTGGAGTTACAACTTTTAAACTTCAACTACTGTGCAGGTATATTTATTAACAAGTAAAGTATTATGTACTCGAAATCAAAATTATTAATACATTAATGAGATTTTCATGGTTTTTGTTAGCATTCTTTTTTTTAATATCAAATATTTATTTTTTCCCCAGCTTTACAGAAATGGGCAATTAGTTGCTCGTATTTACATTGTACAATTCAATGAGGTTTTCTCAATTATAGTTGGCATACAATAATATACCAGTTTCAGTCGTACAGCACAGTGAAAAGAGACCCATATAAATTGCAAAAGCAATAACCCCACTAAATCCAATACCCCTTATCCCTCTTACATATTTATTACATTATTAACCATCTTCCCCATGCTACACTCTACATCTCCACGTCTATTCTGCAACTATCTTTTTGTACCTCTTAATCCTTTTGCTTAACTTTCTCATTTTCCCAACCACCTTCCCATGTAGTAGCCCTCAAAATATCCTCTGTATCTATGAGTTTATTTCCATTTTATTTCTGTTTTTGTTGTTTGTCGTTTAGATTCCACATATAAAAGAAATAATGCAATATTTGTCTTTCTCTATCTGACCTGTTTCATTCAGTGCAATACCTCTCTAGGTCCATCAAGGCAATATCTTTTTCCATCCCCTTTCTTTAAGTCTGTGTGTCTTTTAATTTGAAGTGAGTCTCTTGTAGGTAGCATATGTAGGGGTCTTCTTTTCTTATCCATTCAGCCACCCTCCCTATTGATTGAAACATTTAATTCTTTTTCATTTGAAGTACTTGTTAATAGATATGTAGTTATTACCATTCTTTATTCCTGTTTTTAATACATATTTTTTCTTCTTAAAAAGTCCCTTCAACATTTCTTATAATACTGGCTTGGTGGTGATAAATTCCTTTAGCTTATTTTTGTTTGGGAAGCTCTTTATCTGCCCTTCAACTCTAAATGATAGCTTTGCTGGATAAAGTATTCTTGGGTTGTAGATACTGCGTTTTCATCACTTTGAATATTTCATGCCAAGCTCTTCTGTCCTCCATAGTTTCTTTTGAGAAATGAGCTGCCAATCCTATGTGTGTTCCCTTGTAAGTAACTAACTGCTTTTCTCTTGCTGCTTTTAAGAATCTCTTTTGTATTTAACCTTTGGCATTTTAATATGATGTGTCTCGGTGTGGGCCTCTTTGGGTTCTTCTTTCTCGGGACACTCTGAGCTTCATAGGGTTATATGTCTATTCCTTCATCAGGTTAGGGAAGTTTTACAACATTATTTCTTCAAATAGCTCTTTAATATCTTGTTTTCCTTCAGGTACTCCTATGACATGAATATTTTTACATTTAACTGTTCCACAGGCTCCTTAATTATTATTATAGTCTTGGCTTCTTTTTTCTTGCCATTCTGATTGAGTATCCTTGGCTTCCCCATCCTCTATGTTAGTAGTTCAATCCTCTTCTTTATACACTCTGTTTATAACCTCTAATATATTCTCCATCTCAGATTTGCTCTTCATTTATAAATGGTTCCCTTTTATAATTTCAACTTCCATTTTTATGTTTTTAAATCTCTGTTAAAGTTCTCACTGAATTTATCTACACTTCCCAAAAGCTCATTGAGCATCTTTATACCCAGTGTTTTGAACTCTGTATCTATTAGATTGCTTGACTCCATTGCTCCTGGGCCTCTGTTCTGTTCTCTCCTATGGTTTCTGCTTTTTTGTCTTCGCATTTTGGCTGACTTTCTGTGTCTGTTTCTCTGTATTAAGCAAAGTTCCTAAGTCTCCCATCTTATTAGCATGGTTTTTTATAGTTGGTGTCCAGTGGCACAGTACTGAGAAGGATTCAGCTTCAGGCCAAATCTAGCTCCACCAGTGTGTCCATCTGGAACCACCTGTTGAGATTCAGCAAGCAATCCACAGAAGCCATGCTTATACTTGCCTCAAGAAACCACACTAGAAACTGAGGCCAGCTGTCACCAGTGTGCATCTTAAGGCTGCTCAGCAAAGAGCATCAGACTCGCAGAGAACACACCTGGATGTGGGGCCTCAATTTGAGGGAGAAGGAGTTTCAGGGAATCTGCTGGACGGAGTAACCTCTGTTATCCAGTTTGATGACATTTCAGCTATAGCGGTGCTGAGTCCACACCACACACTGGGATTAAGGAGGGCTCAACAGAGGAACAATGGATACCCCAGCACTTCTGTCAGGGAGAGAGCCTCACCTCTGGCCCTACTCCAACAACTCAGTTCCACCTGTAAGTCCCTAGTGCCCCTGGAGCAGCTGACCTGGCTCTGGTGCTCAGAATGAGCAGGTCCATCATGACAAAAGACCACTCGTGGAATGGCCCCTTTAAGAAGCATCTGCAGCTGCCACTGCCACAGCTTCCATCCTGCTCAGGTGCTAGCTCCCTCCTACTTTCTACCATTGCAGGCTGATTAATTATTTCTCTCCCTAGTTGTAGTGCTTCTGTTTGTCTAGATCCCAGGTGACTTTCCTTGCTGTTTGCTCCGTGTTTCTGTCACAACTTTGATTTGGTCACAAGAGGGATGAACAGATCCTCTATTATTTATGCCATTTTTCCTGCTCCCCAGAAATCATTTTATTTTTCCTTATATAATTAAATATTGAAAATATAATCTTAATAAAATTAGGATATAAAATCTCTCTCTCTGGTTTAACAGCAGGAGACTGTGCTAGAAATAACACTAGACTGGGAGTTGGGAGACTTGGATACTAAACTGATTAGACATTAAATGAACTATATGTGGATTTGTACAAAACTAAGCAACCCCAGTCACAAAACAAGGGAAATATATACTTTTAAGGCATATTTACTCATGAGGATCAAGTGGAATTGTTTTGGGACTATGCTGTATAGAGTACAAAGTGTTCAAATATAATAGATTATTATTCTTCCTTCTGTTTTAACCCATGTAATGTGACATAGCCTTCTTAAGTAACCAAATGAGTAAAACCCATATGTCGTGATACCAAAGGGAAGATGCTAAATTCTTCTATTTCCATTTTTTTTCTCTACTATTGTACATCTAACCCACAAGTCTGAGAATAAGGTTAACTGAGGTCACTTCAATGGCTCCCATATAATAAAGTAATTCTAGATCAGTTCTCTGAAACTCAGTGGCTAGGAAAAGATTAATGCAAAATGCCCTTTCACTCTGTTAATAAGATGTACAAAAGTTAAAAAGAAAAAAAAGCCTCTAAACACTATGGCAATGCCATATAATAGTAAATTATTTCTCAAAGCAGCAAGCAATTTGTATCCCTCAAAATGGCTTTGGTCAATAGCAATAGGACTTACTTCTAGGGTGACTACTGATGACAGAATCAAATATGTGATTCAATACTGTACTTGACAAATAATAAAAAGTAACTTACCTAATATTAGCTTTATCTAGGTTTCTTGGGGTTCACTGAGGACATTTTCTGACCTAAATATTCATTATGAAGGCAATTGTACACACTAAATATGATTTCTAAAAACAAACAAACAAACAAAAACTCTTATCAGTTAAGTTATTAAGTTAATGTATTGAAATTGATTAGAGCAGTGCCTAAATCTTATAAGTGCCCAAGAAATTGAGATGATGATGATTATGATTGATCTGTTAATTATTTTTGTTTTCCTATAGAACTACTGCAGTCCACGTTGGTGACAGAATGGAATGGCAAGGACTAATCAATTCTTATACACCATGTCTTATTCATCAAAAGAATTTATTCCTTCACCTCTGAAAAAGTCAAATCTTAACAAGAAATAGTGGGAGTTTTTTTTTTTTTTTTAACATCAGGGCTGCTGCCTCCAGACCAAACACTCTGTATATATTCCGTATACTGTGATAGCTAACATTGTCCTATCACCACTGATCACTCAGACATCCAAAAAAAGATAAGAACAATGACCACATCAAAAAAAGACTACCTGGTGTTATTTGGCAGTTCACTAGCAATATCATCTCAGGACAGTAATTTTTTATTTACTGTTAAAAAAATAAAATAGCTACTTTACTCACTTAACTTAGTAAATAAGAACAAATCAAAAAATTCCATTAACTGGCATTTTAAATTAAAATATCTTTGGTGCTTTGCCAGATCCACCCCACATATTTGCCCTAAAAGTTTTTCATATCCCCACTCTTTTTCTCTCCTCTCCCTTTATCTTTGCTGATTCCCAACTCCACTGTGACTGTCATGCCTCCCTGATGCCTGGAACAGTGCTTCGTTGCCATGGAAATAATCACTTTAAAAAACAATACACTACAATAAAACAAGTAATAATGAAAGCTTAGGCAGTCTGTACCATAGCCAGGGAGGGAGGGAAGAGCTAGAAATAGAAACTCAGCCTTACTGACACTAACAACTGCTCCTTTGATATAACCGTCAACCCACTAGATTTCTCTTCTTTTTTCACTTGCATTTTCATATACGTACTCCAAATGACATTAGGCAGCATGTAAATTTTGAACTTAAAAATGTTCAAATAATGGTGAGACAATAAACTTGTTCTATGATTATTTGAGGCCATTAACTGGTGTAGAATCACCATACTCAGGATAACTTAGCTCTTAAAATGCCTTTCTCAGACCCCCCAAAATCTAGCTCAAAGTAGTATCGAGAAGATTGGATATTTGTTTTCCATTCTTTTTCAGTTACATTATTGAAATATATTCATTTGTCACTGGTTTATAACTTAGCAGAAAGTCTCTGTTTTGAGCTATGCAGATTACTTGTTGCTGCAAGGAATAGTATACTACATTGTTTAAATAAATAAGTGTGTGGGAATTAGCATATGGACCTTAAAAAAGCCACATGGTATCATACAATTAACAGGCTGTTCTAGTAAAAGAAGTCTACATATTCAGGGGTTTTTGTATCCAGAGACTTCTAAAACAAGATATATAATAAAAATATGCAAATATACATACACATAATAAAATGGTAAGTAGGTTTATTTTTCACATTTTACTTTTATCACTTAAGTTATGAATAATCCTATATTAATTGTGGAGCAATGTGGAATGGAGTTAGGATAAACATGTTCCCAAATTGGCAATAATGTACTGTTATTCAAATAGTTTCTGTAGAGAATATGAAATTTTTTAGGTCTTTAAAGGAAATCATAGTAAAGCACAAAGAAATATATAGAGTATGAACCATGACTTTAAAATCTGCCCCAAGGGTTTAGAAAAAGTAATGATGTGGGCTGATGAAGTGTCTTAAGGATAAGGACTATTTACTCAAAAAAATTTAAGTGCATTTATGCCAGGGATGGACCATGGGGTGATTACAATGATAGCTATGACCTCCTTTGAGAAATAAAACATCTCTTCAGGAGCTTATAGTTGAACGGATATGGCAGATTACCAAATATAACTACAGTTCATTCATGCTTAATGCTATATTAGCAATATGTAAAAGCAAGAGTTACAGTTATCACACATTTTATGTTAGCCACGCCAGGATAAGCCAGTAGACCTACCCAAGGTCGAAGAGCTGGTTAATAGTCAAAAGAAGTAGTAATGGGAAAATACGGGCAGAAGTCTTCCGAGGTCCTTGTATTAATGAGAAGGATCACATGTGCATAGCATTTGTTAGGAAATGAAGTAGCAGGCAGTAACTATTTAAGAGACCATTAGAAGATGACTAACTAGGAAACCAACACTGTAAGACCTAGATACTTGAGAATGAAAATAAGCATGCATAAAGTAGCACTATATTTAGAATAGCGGAGATGCCAGTTAAAACAAAAGAAATGAGGCAAAGAAAGAAATATAGTGAAACATCCCAACTGCATAATTGATATAATTAAGATATAAAATCTGTGGAGCAAGAGTGTTTGGAGTAAAGAGAAGTGTTGTCTCTGTAATACTCAGAGATAAATAAGAGTAAAGCTACCTAATCTAAATGTCTTATAAATAAAACAAGATTTGTTAGAATTGGAAGTATGTTGTTCTTCTTTAACATTTATTGAACACTCGCAGTGTTCTGACTGTTCAGATCCTCATTGGAATGGTAATAAAAACTATGGGAATGGATGAAAAAGGTAGAAAGAAGAAATGGTGGAGTATGGTTGAGTGAAAAGATAGCTGATATAAATCAGTCAAAAGATATATTAATTGAGCCTCTATTACAAACATGTCTACAAGGCAGTCTGTTAGACTCTTTGGGGACTAAAAAACATTTTAATAGCCTGATCAGAAAATAAGAGATACATAAATGAATATAAACAACAAAAAGGCCATATTTAAAAAAAAATTCTTTACTAAAGATAAAAGCAAGGCATATCATTGACTAGATGATTTTAAAATGTTATTGAAAGTAATTATAATGGAAATTTATTTCATAAATGGAAGTAAGTGTACCTTATTTTAAATTAACTTAATATAATACCATTTATTCTAGAGCAGACTTCTCTGTCCTTAAGTAAGCAAAATGTATAAACTTAGCTTTAAAAGTAATAAAATTTTATAGTAAGAAGGAAACATAGGGAATATATAATTTTTAGAGGAATAAAACTGAGTCCTTGATAGGTTTATGATGAAGTGTTAAAGATCACAGAGTTATTCAGAGCCAAAAATCTGAAGTAGAACCCAGGTCTTTAACTTTCTCAAGCTCCTTCTACCACCTGTCACTCTTACTCTTCTGGGTCAGTTTTTGTGAGGTCTGTTTCTTATCTTGAGATTGCTGATTTATGTTAGATCATAAATACCTCTTATTATAAGTGCCAAATTCACTCAAGTTTTGAATTATCACTTAAAGAAGGTTGGGGAAAGTAGCATTTTCATTGCTAATGTGATATCTGAAGTTAATAAAATCCTAGCTTAAGAAAAATTTGAGCATCTTGCCTGAGCTGCTTCATTATTTTATTATTCCTTCTTATTTTCTTTACTGTTTTCTTTGCCTGTGCTCACCCTGAAATGTCACTGACCCAATGATTCTGTTACTAAACTACATGGTCTCACTAGGTAAGTTCATCCTTTCCCATAGTTCCAATCTCCATCTATTCACTAAAGACTCCCAGTCCTAGATTACCAGGTCAAGGACTCTCCTGGATTCTAAACCTGCATACCCATCTATCTACATTTCCAAACGATGCTCCAAGCACACATGTCCAAAATGGAAGCCATTTTCTTTTCCTCAAAACCTTCTCCTTCTTCTCAGTCATTAGTTTCACTGACCCTAATCAGAAACTTCAAGTCATTCTAGAATTCTTTTCTCCATTGCTTACTTTATCTTGTCTTTAGAATTGCTTTCCATAATACAGAGCCTCATTTCTCTCCTGGAACATTGCAAAGCTCTCTATGTGCTTATTTGATGTTTCCAGCTAGTCTCCAATCCATCCTCCATACAGTTTATCTCATAGATCCTGCTTAGGCACTCAGTCCCTGAAGAAAAAGTTCCAATTTCCCAAAACTAGCAAAAGAGACACTTCATTACCTGGTTCTTTTCTTACTTACCCTCCCCAACTTCATCTCTTCTTCACTTTCATCTCTCTATGATAACAGCATTTTAGACAGCTTAGAGTTTCCCCAAAACATCATGGTTTTTCATGAGAGAAGGTTACAGATTTGGATATAGGATGAAGGCAACTCATTCCTGTGAGCAGGAGACAACACAGTGAAGACTGCAATATTAGAAACTTATAAAAAGACAACTGGATATTTCAGAGAAGATAGTGGAGAATGACAGCTAGCTTCTATCACAGGAATGGTGCCTGTATCAGAACCCAGGGACGAAAATATTTATTAACCCCTGAAATAACTGACATCAGTGAAAATCTTTGGAGAGGACTTTGGATAATTGTGAATTACCTATTACAATATTTTATGTAAAATATTAAAATATTAGAACATTTTATGGCCTAATAAAGTCAATGAATTTATTTGTGAGTCATTCAGCTTAAAACAGATAAAACTGGGTTTTGAATCCTGATGTTCCTAATTTGACAACCCTTTCAGCTCCCTCATAAGAGCATTTCTCAAAGTGAATTCCCTGAAACATCACTTCCACAGATTGCACTCATTATCTGGGGTAAAATATGTTAAAACAAGGTTTTTATAATGCAGAAATTCTCAAAAATATAATGTGAGATTTCACTATAATACTTACCTTAAACTCCCCTGTTTCAGTGAATTTGAATGGAAGTTATATGTTCCTTGCCACCAAAGATATCTTACCCAATATTTAACACATGTATTTTTAATTACTTCATATAAATATTTCAAAGTATATCTCAAAAACATATCAAAAAATGAGCCAAAATGAGATATTGCTTCTGCCCATCAGCATGGCTATATAAAAAGAAATTAAGAAAATAAGCATTGAAGAAGATGTAGAGAAATTAGAACCCCTGTACACTATTGGTAGTAATCTAAAATGGTACAACCATTATGGGAAACAGTATGGCAGTCCATCAAGTCCTTCAGAAAATTTGAATAGAACTAACAGATGAGGTAAAGGGGGTCAAAT
Source organism: Eonycteris spelaea (assembly GCA_003508835.1). Lineage (NCBI taxonomy): Eukaryota > Metazoa > Chordata > Mammalia > Chiroptera > Pteropodidae > Eonycteris > Eonycteris spelaea. Next base: position 959,580 of record PUFA01000127.1, on the reverse strand, counting down.
ATAGGGTTTAGGGAGAGGGTGAAGTGGGTAAAGGGGATCAAATACATGGTAACTGAAGGAAAATGGACTTCATATGGTAAACACACAATAGAATATACAGATGTCAAATGATAATGTACACCTGAAAGTTATATAATTGTATTAACCAATGTTACCCCAATAAACAATTAAAAATTAACAAAAATAATCTAGAAAATTTAAACAAATCTAAAATAAAAGGTATTTGTCCATCCATAAAAAAATAATAAATAAAAATAAAAATAGAGCTACCATATGCTTAAGCAATTCCACATCTGGGCATATACTCAAAAGAACTGAAAATAGGGTTTTGGAGAGATATTTGTATGCCTATGTTCATGTCTACATAATTCACAATAGCAAAAAGGTAGAAGCGAACAGTGTCTATTGACAGATGAATGAATAACCAAAATGTGGCAAATGCAAACAATGGAGTATTATTTCACCTTAAAAAGGAAGAAAATTTTGGTTCTGGTCAAGCTCGGTAAAAGCAGGTTTCACTTTTTCCACAACCTTATTAAAATTACAACTAAATTATAAAGCAAATATTGGGAGAACCCCCTGAAGTCTAGCTGATCATAACACATACATCTGAGGATATAAGGAAAAAGCCACATCAAGATTGGTAAGAAGGGTGGAGAATGAAGTAGACTGGTCCTACACCCATGTGTGGCAGTTGAGCACTGAGAAGGAGAGCACAGCTATACAGACTCCCTGAAGGAACAAGGGGCCCTAGCCTCACATATGGGCTTGCCAGCCCAGAATTCCAATCCTGGGAAGAAGAGTTCCCCACACTCTGACTGTTAAAATCAGTGGGGATTCTGGCCATCTGGGTGAGATGGAAAGAATGCGAAAACCTAAACTTCCCTCTTAAAGAGCCTGCACACATACTTACTCTCACTTGTAGACACTCATCCTGGGCTCCAGCAGAGGATCAGCAGCTCAGGGGACACAAGAGACATACGGAGAGGGACTGAGTTATGTGGCACCTCCATTGCTCCTTTGTCCAGCCCCCTCCAAGACAGTTGCAGATAGGCACTACCTTGCCTATGTTGACCCCTCCCCAACAGCCAATTCTGAAGCTTCATTGGCCCAGTGAGATGGCTGCTTCAGCCCATGTCTCCCTGAAACCCCACCCCAATCAATCCACAAATTGCCAGCAATGGGTGATTGAGAGGCAGCCAGCCCCACCCTGCACTTTCCCCAGGCTGTATTCATGCTCAGGCAACAGCCCTCAGTTCATACTGCCAGCACACAGCCCATACATTACGGGGGAGACTTTTAATGGTAGAACACTGGTGCCAGCCTAAATTGGAGTATCTTGGGTGAATGGCTGGGGTCTGTGAGACCAAGGCAGATGGCAGCTGGTGTCGCTGTGATCCATAACTTTTGCAGGAGCCAATGGGCTCAGCATGGACAGCAATGTGCATTGACCTAATTGAATTGGCTCACTCCACTGCACTAGCCAGGTGAAATCTGCACACTTAACCTGGGTGACTCCCTGGGTCCCCACTTACCCAGTTCCCACAATAACCAAAGGCTCTCACAGTTGTGGAGAAGTACAGGTAACTAGTAGAGAGCCTCAGGCATTGAGATGCATTGGTCTTCTTGCTGACTCATCCCAGTGTCAGTACTGGGATAACTGACCTTGGCTCACAGTGTGGTCTTTCCCACTTGCCTCCAGATCAGCACCCATGGGGCAATCCCATTCAGTGTAATCAGCTCCCAAACAGCAGCTCAATACCTGTGGGCATGGCCAATCCCCACAGCCAGTCAGCCCAAGGGTCAATCCCGTCTACTCATGTGCTAACAGCAATCAAGGCTTAGCTACAATAAAAGAACATGCACAACCCATTCAAGACACATGCCCAGTGCCCCCAGCACGGTTATCAGAGAGACACCACTGGGCCTCATGGGACACCTACTACATAAGGACACCTGGCCAAGGCTGGGAGACAACACAAATCTTCCTAATACATAGAAATGAACACAGAGAGGCAACTAAAATGAGAAAACAAGAAACATGTCATAAATGGAGAAAACTCCAGGAAAAAAAAGGAAACTAAATGAAAGAAAGGCAAGCAACCTACCAGAGACAGAGTTCAAAACACTGGTTATAAGGCTGCTCAATGAACTTAGAGGAGAATAGGTGCTCTCAGTTAGAACTTCAACAAAGAGATAGTAGCATAAAAAAAAGGACATAGAAATCATAAAAAGAGCCAATTAGAAATGAAGGATACAATAACTGAAATGAAAATACATTAGAAGAAATCAACAGTGGATTAGATGAAGCAGAGAATCAAATCAGAGAGCTAGAAGAAGAAGGTAGCAGAAAAACCCAATCAACAGCAACAAGAAAACAGAATCTAAAAAAAAATGAGGAAAGTTAAAGAGATCTCTGGGACAACATCAAGTGTTCCAACATTCACATCGTAGAGATACCAGAAGAGACAGAGCAAGGGATGAGAACCTATTTGAAGAAATAATGACAGAAAACTTCCCTTAACCTGATGAAGGAAATAGACATACAAGTCCAGGAAGTGCAAGGAGCCTCTAAATAGGAGAAACCCAAACACGCCTATACCAAGAAACATCATAATAAAATGCTGAAGATGAATGACAAAGAGAAAATCCTAAAAAGCTATAGAAAGGCAGCTAGTTACTTATAACAGTACTCCCATAAGAATGTCAGCTCATTTCTCAACAGAAGCTTTGAGGCCAGAAGAGATTGGCACAAAATATTTAATGATAAAAAACAAGAACCTATAACCAAGAACACTCTACCCAGAAAGGCTATCATTTAAAATTGAGGAGGAACTAAAGAACTTCCCAGACAGGAAAAATCCAAAGGAATGCATCACCAATAAGCCGGTATTACAAGAAATGTTAGAGACTTTTTTAAAAAGGAGAAAAAAAACATAAATATGAATAATAAAATGACAATAAATACGTACCTATCAAAAATCACTTTGAATGTAAATGGATTAAATGCTTCAAGAAGAAGACATAGGAGAGGTAAATGGATAGGAAAATAAAATCCATACATATGCTGTCTACAAGAGACCCACTTTAAGTTGAAAGGCACACACAGACTGAGTGTGAAGGGATCGAAATACAATGGAAATTTAAAAAAAGATGGGATAGCAATACTTATACCAGACAAAATAGACTTTACAACATAGGCTATAAGAGACAGAAGACATTACATAATGATAAAGGGTTAAACAAGAGGACATAACTCTAGTAAACATATATGCACCCAACAAAGGAGCTCCTACGTATATAAAGCAAATACTGACTCACATAAAGGGAGAAATCAACAGTAACACACTCATAGTTAAAGACTTCGACATCCCATTGACATCAATGGACAGATCTTCCAGACAGAAAATCAATAAGGAAACACCAGCCTTAAATGACACACTAGACCAGATGGATTTAATTGATATTTTAATAATGTGTCATGCCAAAGCAGCAGAATATACATTTTTCTTAAGTGTACATGGAACATTTTCCAGGATAGATCATGTTAGGCCACAAAACAAGTCTTGATAAATTAAAGAAAACTGAAATCATATCAAGCATCTACTCTGACGATAATTCTATAAAATTAGAAATCAATTTCAAGAAAAAACTGAATACACAAACATATGGAGGCTAAAAAACCTACTACTAAACACTGTATGGGTTAACGATGAGATGAAGAAAGAAATCAAAAGATACCTAGAGACAAATGAAAAGAAAAACACAATAACCTAGAGTCTATGGGACACAGTGAAAGCAGTCCTAAGAAGAAAATTCATAGCAATACAGGCCTACCTAAAGAAAGAAGAAAAATCTCAAATAAATAATCTAACCTTACATCTAAAGAAACTGGAAAAGAACAACAAACAAAGCCCAAAGTGAGTAGAAGAAGGGAAATAATAAAGATTAGAGCAGAAATAAATGAAATGGAGTCTAAAAAGACAATAAGAAAGATCAATAAAACCAAAATCTGGTTTTTAAAAAGATAAACAAAATTGACAAAACTTTAACCAGACTCTCTAAGGAAAAAAAAAAAGAGAGAGGACCCAAATAAAGAAAATCATAAATGAAAATGAATAACTGACTCCACAGAAATACAAAGAATTATAACAAAATACTATGAGCATTATATGCCAACAAATTGGGCAATATGTAAGAAATGGATACATTCCTAGAAACATACACTCTCCCAAGACTGAGTCAAGAAGAAACAAAATCTGAACCAACCGATTACTACCAACAAAATTGAATCAGTTATCAAAAAACTCCCCCAAATAAGTCCTAGACCAGGTGGCTTCACAGGTGAATTTTATCAAACATTCAAAGAATTAACACCTATTCTTCTCAAACAATTTCCAAAAAATTCAAGAGGAGAGAAGTCTCCAAGGCCACCTTTACTCTGATTCCAAAACCAGACAAAGACATTACAAAAAAATAAATAAATTATAGGCCAAATCTTGATAAACATAAATGCAAAAATATTCAACAAAATATTAGCAAACCGCATTCAGCAATACATTAAAAAGATCATCCACCGTGATCAACTTGGACTTATCCCTGGGATGAAAGATTGGTTTGATATCCTCAAATCAATTAACTTGATACACCACATAAAGAAAATGAGAAAAACATATGATCAAGAAAAAAGTGTTTGACAAGTTCAACATGCATTTATAGTAAAAACTCTCGGCAACATGGGAATAGGGAACGTGGGAATACCTCAACATAATAAAGGCCAAAAATAACAAACCTACAGCTAATATCATACTCAATGGAAAAAAACTAAAAGCCTTTTCCTTAAGATCAAGAACAAGACAAGGATGCTCATTTTCGCCAGTTTTATTTGACATAGATCGGCGGTCCTAGCTACAGAAATCAGACAAGAAAAAGAAATAAAGGTATCCAGATTGGAAAGTAAGAAGTAAAACTGTCACTATTTGCAGATGACATGGTACTATATAGAAAAACTATAAATATTGCACACACACACACACACACACACACACACAACACAAACAACTGTAGAACTGATCAATTAATTCAGTAAAGTAGCATGATACAAAATTAATATTCAGAAGTCAGTGGCATTTTTTATACACCAATAATGAACTATCAGGTAGAGAAATTAAGAAAACAATCCCATTTACAATGACAAAAACAATAAAATCCCTAGGAATTAAATTAACCAAGTTGGTAAAAAACCCGTTCAAGAAAATCATAAGTCATTGGAAAAAATTGAAGAAAATACAATAAATGGAAGCATATACCATGTTCATGGGTAGGAAGAATTAGCATCATTAAAATGGCCATACTACCAAAAGCAATCTATAGATTCAGTGTAATCCCTATTAAAATACCAATAGCATTTTTGAGAGAACTTGAACAACCATCCAAAAATTTACGTGGAACCATAAAAGATCCCAAATAGCCACGGCTATCTTGAGAAAAAAGAACAAAGTTGGAGGTATCACACTACTTGATATCAAACTACACTACAAAGCTATAGTAATTCAAACAGCATAGTACTGGTATAAAAACAGACACATAGATCAATGGAACAGAATAGAGAGCCCAGAAGTAAATTCATTCTTATATGGTCACTTGATCTAAGACAAAGGAAGCATTAATATGCAATGTAGCAAAGTAGTCTCTTCAACAAATGGTGCTGGGAAAACTGGACAGACACATGCCAAAAAATAAAACTGCACCACTTCCTTATACCATATACAAGAATAAATTCAAATGGATTACTTAAATGTAAGACCAGAAACCATAAAACTCCTAGAAGAAAACAGGCAGTAAACTCTCTGATATTGCTATTAGTAATTTTTTTCTAATATATCTCTTCAGATAAGGGATACAAAAGGAAAAATAAACAAGTGAAACTACATCGAACTAAAAAGTTTTGCTCTGCAAAGGAAACCATCAACAAAATGAAAAGACAGCCTACTGAATGACAGAAGATATTTGCCTATGATACATCTGACAAGGGGTTAATATCCATAATTTACAAAGGAGTCACAACTTAACAACAACAACAAAAAAACAAACGGCCAGTTAAAAATGGGCAGAAGACATGAAAGGTATTTCTCCAAAGAGGACATACTGATGGCCAAGACATATGAAAAGATCCTCAAGGTCATTAATTATCAGAGAAATTAAAACCACAAGAGATATCACCTCATACATCACAGAATGGCTATCATCAACAAATTAAAAAACAAGTGTTGGCGAGGATGTGGAGAGAAGAGAACCCCACTGTTGGTAGGATTGCAAACTGGTACAGCGCTATGGAAAACAGTTTGGAGGTTCCTCCAAAAATTAAAAATAGAACTACCTTTTGACCCAGCAATTGCAATTCTGGGTATTGTTCTAAAGAAAACCAAAACACTAGTTCATAAAGATCTGTGCACCCCTATGTTCATGGCAGTACTATTCACAATAGCCAAGACATGAAAGAAACCTAAGTACTCATCAGTAGATGTTGGATAAAGAAGTTATGGTTCATATATACAAGAGACTATTACTCAGCCATAAAACAGCGAAATCTTACCATTTGCAACAACATGCATGGACCTAGAAGGTATTATGTTGCGTGAAATAAGTCAGAGAAAGATGAATACTATATGATTTCACTTATATGCGGAATCTAAGGAACAAAGGAAATGAATGAACTGAATGAAGACAGACTCACAGATACTGGAGAGTAGACCGGGGGTTGCCAGTGGAGAGGGATGTGGGGAGTTGGGTGAAGCGGGGGATAAAGAGATACAAATTAGTAGTCGGGGATGTGGAGTATAGCATGAGGTGAGATCAATATTATTATAATGGTTGTGTATAGTCTTAGATGGGTGCTGTATATGTGAAACTAATATTAAAACAAAACAAAACAAAACAAAACAAAACAAAACAAAAAGACACTTGAAAATTCTGAAGGTTTGATAACACATTCATTTATTTAGATCAGGGGTCCCTAACCCCCAGGCCACAGACCAGTATATGTCTGTGGCCTTTAAGAGCCAGGATTCACAGCAGGAGGCGAGTGAGTGAAAGAAGCTCACTGTATTTGCAGCTGCTCCCCAGCACTAGCATTACCGTCTCAGCTCCACCTCAGATCATCAGGCATTAGATTCTCATAGGAGCACCGGTTCCTGGTGCCAAAAAGGTTAGGGACCGCTGGTCTAGACAGTAGAGAAACTGACACTCATATATTGCTAGTAGGAATGTAAATTGGTAAAGATCTATGAAAGACAACTTAGTAGTAATTATCAAATTATAAATTTATGTAATTTGCTGGAGCTTTTTTATCTCAATAAACTTATTGCACAATTCAAAAAAAAGGTAAAAGAAAAAAGGGAAGTAAATTTTGCTATGACATGGACAACCTTGAGGACTTTATGCTAAGTGAAATAAGCCAGTCACAACAGAACAAATACTGTATAATTACACTTATATAAGGTATCTGGAGTAGTCAATTCATAGAAACGTCAAATAAAATGGTAGTTATCAGAGGCTTGGGAGAGGGAGAAATGAGGAGTTGTTTAATTGGTAATGTTTCACAAGATGAAAAATTCCTGGGGATTGGTTGCACAATGATTGAATGTACTTAACACTATTGAACTGTATATATACCTTAAAATGGTTAAGAGGACAAATTTTATTGTTTCATTTATCATGATTAAAAATTTTAAAGATCAACTGAATAGTGACACCAAAAACAGATTAACAGGTTTTCTGTGGTTGGTTGAATTAAATGATTGTGTTATTTTCTTGCTTTCATGTATTACTACAATAAGATATTTATCTTTTATAATCAAAATGGAAGCTATTAAAATAATCAAGTCAGACCCTCTAATATATATCAATTGAATGTATATCTTCAGTATGCCTTCAGATCAACTGAATTATTATATAAATATTCTACATGTCATGAGTCTGCTGGTGCCACACAATGAATCTATTAAGACGCATATCAATTACTATAATCTGTAATTAAAGATGGATAATTTAAATACTACTGGTGAATGGCCTGCATATTAAATCTAGAAGTCTATTTCTTTCATGTTTGTAAGATATTCCTTTAAAATTAATAAATTTAATTCTACTGAACTATTTGAACACCATCTACATATAAGGTACTGTGTTAGTTACTACAGTGGTTAGGGATAAATCAGGTAGTTTCTGACCTTGAAGAATATGTTATAGTGAATTATATTATTTTTTAAAAATATTTTTGAAGTGCATTCCATTTCTTATAGATGAAATGCTTACCCATACCATGTTGGCCAGTGAACAGTGAGAACAAGTGGTGTATGCTGCCCTTTTAAAATAATTAATAAAATATCTTTACAGCAATTTTGGTTTCACAGAAAAATTGAGGGGAAGATACAAATATTTCCCACATATCCCCCTCCCTACACATGCACAGCCTCCCCTATTATCAACATGCCCCATCAGAGTGATCCATTTGTTATAATTGTTGAATCTACACTGATACATCATTAATACCCAAAGCCCATAGTTTATATTAGTGTTTGGTCTTGACAGATGTATACATCTGGGTTTTGACAGATGTATAATAGGTATACACCATTATGGTATCATACAGAATAATTTCACAGCCCTAAAACTCCCCTGCAATCCACCACCTATTCATTTCTCCCTCCCTTCTCACCCCTGGCAACCACTAATCCTTTTTTCCTGTATCCAGAACCATGCCATTTACCAGATATTATATAATTAGAATAACTTCTTTCACTTAGTAGTATACATTTAAGTATCTTCCATGTTTTTCATGATTGATAGCTCATTTTCTTAAATACCAAATAATATTAAATTGTCTAGATGTACCATAATTTATTTCTCCATTCACCTACTGAAGGACATCTTGGTTACTTCCAATGTTTAGTTACTATAAATAAAGTTGCTATTAACATCCATGTGCGGGTGTATATGCCCCTTTTGAGCAAATATTTAAGAACTGTCTCATGGTTCCTCCATGTTTTCTTTTTTTCTCTGACTGGTATTGGAAGTGCTCTATATTGGGCCAGCTCCCGTAACCTGCACACGTCCTGGAAGATAGAAGCTGAGTGCAAGACTATAATTAGTCCAAAATGGACATTTATCATAGCAACATTGTTTGCTTTAGCAACTTAATATAGCCTATCCCAATAAGGTGATAGCATATCTGTCTATGCTACAAAACGAAGTACTTCCTTGGGAAGATTGCTCCTCCTGTAATTACTTTCTGAAATAGAGACACCTGTTTTTCAACAGTACTGGGCAGGAGACTTCTGTAACTAGGGAAATTAAGTTATGTTCCCTACCCTTCTACATTCAAGAAAAGTGACAGAGTCCAGTTGCTGAGGATATGCTTTTTTCATCATCACTTTGCCTATGGCTAATTTGAACCAGAGTGGGTTTTCTTACATGTCTAGGGTCTCAATTCCTTGCTCAGTTAGGAGCCTTATTAACCTATTACACTAATCGCTAAAGTTAAGTCATGGTTATTTATTTATTTTTTTGCAACTTTGAATGCTGAGTGATGTTGGCCCCAATGAATAGCAGGCTGCCACCTATTTTCAATGACTTCAATGGCACTATTTAATGAAGACACCTTTAGCTTGAAGGTAATTGAATTAACAACCACATGGCCCACAGTGGCACCTTTGAATAATGAAATGGCTTGCAACTTAAATGAGCTGGTCCTTTCCAAAGTAGCAACCTTCAGATCTGCTCATTAGAAATTTTGACTTTTATGTTGGCTCATGGTCAAGCATATCTATTCCCTTTCTTAAAGTATGCTCCCAGAAACAGATGTTCTAAGGCTGAACAATCATCTCCCTGGGACCAAAGGACTTGCTCAATTTCACCAGATAGTAGTTTACTGAAATAGAGAAGCAGTCCGGCCCTGATCCCATCACTTCTATGTATCGCTTTGATACCAGTCCCTCTTTATCTAATATAAAAATAAATTTTAAAAATGTTTGTATTGAAAAGGGGATTAAGGCAGTTGGTTTTATTATTGTTACTGATCTGTTGTTATTTGTGTGTTTGTTTGGGGTTAGAAACTCTTAAGGGAAAAACTGAACTACTAGTCCAAGAGAGAGTAATGAGTGGATTCATCCTTTTTGGTAAATGTGGGCAAACAAAAATGGACCCTGTTCCCTCTAAACAAAAAATGGAGACTGTTCTTTTGTATGACAGTCATATGTCATACAAAAATGAGATCTGGTACCAGCAATTGCCATAAGCAACCCAGATAGGCAGTCCAAAACCCATTTACAGACAAATGATAAGGAGCACAATCTGAGATCCATTGACAAAAACCTCCTACTTTATGCATCAGTATGGAGTGTTAGTAAAAGAGCTGGTCACACCCCAGCGGCCTATCCTCTTTTCCCTTGGAAGATGTATGAGTCTTCCACTTATGGCTTGACAGGATCCTTAAAATCAGAAGAGTGAGAATATATCAGAATTTCCTCACAAAAGGTTAACAAGGAACTAAGGATCCTCAATACAGACCATCTACTAAAGTATTATTTATTCTGAGATGAGAGTCAAGCTTCAGGTGCTCCAGGAAGCAAAGGAATTTGGCCTACACTGAAAAATGCCTTGCTGAGGACAACTAATAAAAGAGAATACCTGATGTTGGATGATCGGCCTGCTTAAATTTTAAAGGCTAATATAAAACAGGAAATTTTATAACGTATTGATTTCTTTGTAATAATTGCATAGGCTAAGATAATCTTACTCAGGTCCAGGGGTTTAAATATCATCTTTATGTTTTATAATTCTCGCATTTATTTCTCCAGTCCAAGTCTCATTTCGGAGATGCAGGCTTACATTTCTAAACATCTACTTGGCATTTAGGTGTCCCAAAGATATTTTAATCTTAGAATGACTCCAGTGGTGAAAAACACTGGAGTCCTGACCTCCATGTGTTCCCAACTCCAAGCTTCTCCCTCTCAGAGTATGGCACCAGTGAGCAACTGTGCCAATCAGAAACATACAAGTCTCCCTATTTCTTCCCTCTGCCCTCATACCTGATCAGTTAGAAGTTATGTCTACTCAATCCCCAAAATGGATAAGGAATTGATTTACTTTCCTATATGCCCTCTGCTAACACCTTGAACCAGATTTTCATCAACTTTTAATACTTAGAGCAGACCCCAAAATGACTGCCAAATTCCTATAGTTGGGGTTTCCTTGAAGTAACAGAAATAATCTTAAACATAAATTACATTTATCATTTGCATACTTAACTAATTTTCTTGATCACCCTTTGCACTTAAAATAAAATCCTATTTACTGTGGCCTTTGAAAACTGTATACCTAGACCCCTTGCTCTACAGACACACTCTTTTATCTTACTTCATACCCCTCTCTCATAGGCTTCTGTCATAGCAGTCGTCTTCTCCCATTCCTGAACAAAGCAATCTCTTTTCCATCCGGAGGCCTTTTCACACATTTGCACATGCCAGCAATGCACTCTGCCTTTAATTTTTCATGTGATTGATTCTTTCTCAACATTTAGATCCCATCTCAAATGCTATTTCCTTAAAGAGGCATTTCTTGACCAATCTGTTTAAACTGGCACACCCCTCCCATTATTCTTTGTTCTTACTTATCTAAGTAAACAATTTGTTTACTTTGCATGAGATTTTACCTATATTTTTGTTTATATTTGTCTGGTTGTTTTTACTGCCTCTCTTACTAACTTTATAAGGATAAGCACAATGTTTTACTCACTCTTGATTCTCTATCCCTGAGTAAAACAAATATATAGAAGGTATGCAATATTTATTGAATAAATAAATACAAAAGTAGCTATATAGCTGAATATGATGTAACAAGAAAGTTTCTGCACAAGCTAAGAAAATCACACAAAGAAGAACGCCACACAGTAAGGTCTACTGTGAGCCCCATGAGCTTCAAAGAGTATTCATTTACTAGATGACATGGATTTGCTAAATACATTGTTGAAATTTTAATAAGTATCAATTATCAAATGTTGACTGTTCTTTTATCAGGAGGAAACAAGAAGCTATTGAAGGTCTGAGATAAGAGTTTAAAAATTAATTTCTTTTTTCTCTATTCGCTATTTCACGAGCATTTTGAAAAGAACCAACTTCAGTGTAAGTATGACAACATCTAAACAATAAAGCAACAACATAGAGAGATGCACTTGTAAATGGAAAAATTGTCTTGGAAAAGAATTTGAAGACAAAAAAAAAAAATCCCCAAAATGGAAAGCCCCCAAATCTCTGGCTTCAACTGCTTTTTGAAATAATTAGTTTAATTATTTTAATTCATGAAAATGTAGCTCCTAAATGAAAACTTTATTTTTATTGTTAAAATATCCTTTCTTTGTAATACAAATCCCTCCCCAGTAAATGAGATAATTTTAAACATGTGGGAACAAATCTATTTTTAGAAATCAAGATGTTGATCACCAGAGAATTTAATAAGATTATGATGCCAATAGCGACATTCTAAGATTTCTTTTCTCTTAAAGGATTTCATAAATTGGTTTGCGGGGGTTTCAGTTCTGGCCTATTGACAATAAGGAGCACTCAGTTCTAACAAGAGCTACACATGGGGAATATTTTCATTACACCCAGCTATGCTTAAATAAGCCAGAAGTTATCAGTAGAAATAAAATCTTCCTCAGAATAGTTGGAGAATAGTATTAAATAGTGTCAAAGAAAAGAAGGAAGAGTCTTATTTACTGACAGAGAAATTCCAATGTTAATTTTCCAGTTTCTGATTTTCAGTCTTTCATTTGAGTTTTTATGTATAATTTTGAAGTATTCCAACACAAAACACATGTTGTAAAAGAAATAGTATGTTGCATTTGGAATTCCTTACCTAAGCTCACATTTTTGCCTATCGACATATAAAATAAAAAGGAGGAAACAATAAAAGTCCACATGAGCACTAAATTTTATTTAATCTTATCTCTTTTTCTTTTTTATATTGCTGTTACTGTCTCTAAAAATTAGGGAGGCAAGTATTAGAGTCTCCTAGGTCAAAGAAAAAATCAAAACAAACATTTAAATCAAGTAGTAAATTAAAATAAAATTAAGATTTTGTCTCATTTATAAAATTATTATTTCTAACATCCATCTCAGTGAGAGAACTCAGTGCATTACCTCTAGTCAGAATCTGATGACTTCTTAACGTATAGTAAAGCTACCAGGCAGAGAGTGGGTACTTTATAAATATTTACCATTAATTAAAAAGTAGGGATGGAGACAGATGCAGGGAAGATGAAAAGACAAATTATTCTGGTAAATATAGATAAGTACAAGATATATTTTGAGGGCTGCATGGCATTTTTACCACCTAATGACTTTTTAATTCTGTAAGAGTTTATAACAGAAATTGCTTAAGTCAATACCCATTGAGAAAACTCCTAATTTGTAGGAGAGAGAGGATGCTCTACACTCTACAGCCTCTCATGAAAACCAAAATGGACATTATAGCACTTGTAGTCAATAGCCCAACTAAAACTGAATGCGTGAGGCTGAAATTAACATAATGTTTCTAAATCCCAGAATAAAGGCAAATTGCAGATTACTTACACTCTAACCCTAGACCACTGAAAGAGTGAGAGAAGCTATCTGAGGAAGACTCGGGATCTATTTTACCCAAGAAACATGCATCCTGTGAAACAGACATAGAGCAGCATTCCCAAGTTTGACTGAGATTTAGTAACAGAAATTCCCACTCCATAGGTTTCAGGCAAGATGGGAGAGTGTCTAATTAGTTGTAAACATGTAAAAGATGCTGAATTAGTCTCTTCTAAATGATTTTTGTCTCTATTACTTGGTAAGAGGAAATTCAAATTTAACACTAGATTCTAAATATGAAGAAAAAAGTAAAGGAAGAGAGCAAACTGATGAAGCGTCTATGTATAAAGTTTATGAAGAAACAAAGATGATGCAGCTAAAGTTTCATTATTCTCACTTTGTGAAAGAGGAAGGCCACCAGGAAACCCACCATGGAATTCCATTACCACCCCAAGGGCAGGGATAGAAGTCTGTAGAATAAGACTTCATGATTGAAGTTGGAGTTTCTCCAAAATAGCAAAATTAAATGAGTTTGGGTTATTCTGACATTTTGTGTTCAATGCTAGACTTAGATACTTACCAACCATGTGAATCTGGTTGGATTTCTTTTTTTTTTTTTTTCTTTTTTTCTTTATTTTTTTAGGTGAGGCAACCCTTGGTTGACCTCACAGCTTGCAAAAATTCTGTTATCTTACAACCCCTTATTTTTTTTTTTTTTACACTTACAGCATCTGGTCTTCCTAGGTGGTCTCCCATCCAAGTACTAACTAGGTCCGACCCTGCTTAGCTTCCGAGATCAGATGGGATCGGGTCTGTTCAGGGGAGCATGGCCATAGACCTATTTTTAATTTTTTGAGGACTCTCCATTCTGTCTTCATAGTGGCTGCACTAATTCATGATACCACCAACAGTGATTGAGGGTTCCCTATTCTCCACATCCTTGCCAGTTATTTCTTGATTTACTGATGATAGCCATTTTGACAGGTGAGGTGATATCTCATTGTGCTTTTAATTTGCATTACACTGATGATTAATAATGTTGAGCATCTTTTCATATGTCTGTTGGCCATTTGTATATTCTCTTGTGAGAAATGTATATTCAGGTCCTCTGTCCATTATTAAATTGGATTTTGTTTGTTTGGTGTTATGTTGCATAAGTTCTTTGTATATTTTGAATATTAACCCTCTATTGAATGTATCATTTGCGAATATTATCTACAATTCAGTAGATTGTCTTTTTGTTTTATTAATCGTTTAAGAAAGACCATTTTAAATTACTAAAGTCTACATTATGTTTTAAAATTTTGATTAGTTCTATGTACTTAGGAACCACACTTACATCAGAGAACTCCTGGAGTCCATGTTCACCTTCTTTAAAAGGTTAACATTTACTTGAAATTATTAATATTCATTTGTATATTGTAAGAAAATATGTTAAAGTCCTCAAATATTTTTCTCAAATATGTCAATTGTCTTGATTACATTTACAGGTATAGCAATAACAAGGGTATATATATGACCTACAGTTTTTAGTGAGGTAAAACTGTCACAAATCTGGAATTATTAGAGCCAAAATTAGTACATTTCAACCATTATTACATTTCTACTTAATAAAATTTAGGATATATTAGGATAAAGTGGTAATTTTGTAGCTCAATCTTACCATAATTTAAGAGCCAGTACTATTTAAAATTTAATCAGCTAGAGGTAAAGATTTTCTTAATTTGATTTTTTTCTAGGACATATTTATCTTCTATTAGGCAGAGTTTATCAGTGAATAAAGCTCTTTTACAGATTATTCATCCATATTACTCTAATTTAGTTTGTGCTTTTAAGATTTAATAACTTCTTAAAGCATAAATTCTAAAAAGAGAATGAACAATATGGCGTGATATTAGTTATGGTGTATGTATTCAAATGCGTGCATTAGATATATATACATATACACACACACATATATATATATGTGTGTGTATATATGTATATTAGAAATATCAGTGTATAGCTAAAATTAACTTAAAGTTAACAAGTATTTATAAATTCTTACTATGTGGTCAGAATCATGGGGCATATAAAATCATACTGGGAGACAGGCGTACTCATGTGAAGCAAGCAAAGGAAAAAAAATCATATGTTTATGCACTGTAAACATATTGAATGTTCAAAACAAGACATAAGCTCAAAATGAAGTTGCTTATGCTAAATGCTATATCACCAAACCAAGACAACTTAATTATAGTTTCTGGCTCCCCCCAAAATAGACTCTTACACCAGTCAATCAGGAATCACCTGATCAGCACTAGTTAGGTAATCTGCCTAATAGACCCCTGCCATCTCCTAAAGGAAAGTGACTTTGCAATAACCAACCTGCCTTGACTCCCCAGTATAATTCCTTATTCCCACTCCCTTCTCCCATAAAAGTCTTTAATTTTGTATAGCTCTTCAGAGTTCCTTTCTATCTGTTAGACTGGATGCTGCCCAACTCACAAACCCTTGAAGAAAGTGAATAAGATCTTTAAAATTTACTCAGTTGATTTTTTTTAACAGTAGGCAACATCCAGTGTGAATGACTGCACATTTTGATATGTTCCTAAGTTTCTGCACCCCAATTCCAATGTGTGTGAGGGTTTCTTTCCCCACACTAAGCATTTCTCCAACACCAGCTGGCTGTTCTACAATTCAACTCAACTCTGACACTAGCTACCCAACCATAGCTTCAGATTCCACAGGTTAAAGGCTCAATTCAGAAGCCAATCACAAGTTCAGGCTGCCATCTGTGCTTTTGACTCATGGGCTATAGATTGGAGGTTCCGACAACCCTCTCCCTAGGTTCGATTAAGTTGCTGGAGTGGCTCAGAGAATTAAAACATTTTACTTACTATCTGACCCATATATTACAATGGATATAACATGAAAAAGACACATAGGGCAAGGTATGGTGAAAGGGCTCAGAGCTTCCATGCTCTCTCTGAGCATACCAGATTCTTCTAGAATCTCCATGTGCTCACCAACCCTTTTGGGTTTTTATGGAGGGTTCATTACATAGGCAAGATTGATTAAATCATCGGCCTTTAGCAATTAATTCAATTTCCAGCCCCTGCCTAGTCCCCTGAGGTCAGAGGGTGGCTCTGAAAGTTCCAGGTTCCAACCCTCCAATCACATGGTTGTCTCCACTGGCAACCAGCCCTCCAACCAGTCAGCATCCTTTGCTGGTTTCTGAAAGCCACCTCATTAAGGTAACTAGACTCCTTAATTGCTCTCATCACTAAGGAAATTCCAAAAGTTTTAGGAGCTCTATAGCAGAAAAGAAATGAAGACCAAATATGTATTTCTTATTATATCACAGTCTCCCCTGCTTTTCTGTAGAAACACAGGAAAAAAGATTTTAATACAGCAATTGTACTCATTATCAGAAATTACTTTTCACTTTTCAATAATCTTAGAAGTTGAAGTCAAATATAGTAAAAAGGAAACTGCATTTATGTTTAGTGGATATACTAACCTGAAATTGGCCCCTCTCTATCCTGGACAAATTGTTTACCAACTCAGAGTCCAGCAGGCCTGAAACGTCTATTAACTTAATAGCTATTACAGAAAATGTTTTAAAATTGATGGGAGATGATTATGGGGATGGAAGTTGAAAGCATTATTGCTGGCACTAAGAGGTAAACATAGAAACCACTTCACAAACACTGGAAATTGGTAAATGGAGAGCAACTGTTATGCCTTTGCTTTCATCTGTGTCACTTAAAATCAATTTTCTACATGTCCATTAGGCCAGAGATAAGTCACTAAATCTCAAAATAGGAAAGAATTTTTAGAGTTTAGTCATCTAAAACAAGCCAGACTATTCCAGGTCAAATATGACCTATTTTAAAGACCTTTAGGGAAGGTAATTTCAAAACATCTTTTTGATAACTCACTTCAATGTCAAATTGTGAAAAAGAAAAGATATAGTTCTATTTTTAAAAATTACTTATCTTTTTTACATTGCAAATAAATTTAATCTTCTAACAACAGGAAATCCTAAAATAAAAAGAGTAACAAATAATAGCTGCCAGTTTTTAAGCATTTAATTGTGTGTATTCACCTTATATTAATCATATCTATCACTCAAACCCTGTAAAAAAAAAAGTATTATCCCATTTTATAGGTGATGAAACTGAGGGTTAGTAGTCTATTTGTCCAAACAGTGAATGAGTGAGAAACAAAAATGTGAACATAATAACTGATGTAGAATGTCTTGCTTTGTTTTGTTTTTCTCTGTGCTATGATGTTTATGAAATCTTTTGTTGAAGTTATTGAAGGTAGAGCCAGCACTCTGACTTAGCACAATTAATCGCCAAGTACGTGATGCTTAACTTTTTTTCTTTCAAATTACAGGTGTAGACGTAGACTTTATTAAGAGACTCAGGTAGGGAAGCAGATAGAAGACCAGCTATTGGGACGGAGGGAAAAAGGGGAAAGAACCCTCAAGTTGTATGTAGCTAAATCACCTATTCTGTAAGCGCCCTTTATTTCCCAACACCTGCCTTCTCTCCTCCCATGCATAACTGTGTGTAAGTGTAGACTAATTATTATGCATACTAAATAGCAACTTGATTTGGGCAATGAGCTAGATATGTCGTATCTCAGAATGGCCCTGAGAACATCATTACCAAACTTTCTTGATTATAGAAAGGCACTGTGTTGCCCACGAATCAAAGATCTGCCCCATAACACAGGCAGCCAAGAACAATGCAGCTGTGGGGTTTAGGACTAGAAGACACCATCAAAGATTTCGGCATGATGTTAATAGGTGGCTGAGCAGGTTGTTTTAGGTAGAGACAAGCTGACCTCAATTATTCTGTAAAAATAATTCAAGTTTTGTCCTATGTGTATCATAAAGGACAATTCTCCTGCTGTTGTTCTGAACAGAAAAAGGACAGGCAGAGCTTTCTAGCCTGCTGCTACAGCATCTGTTAGTGGCGGATGATGGCCGGCAGTGCTTCTGAGAAGGCTGGGCCAGAGAGGCGCGGATCCAGATCAACAAGCAAATCGTTAGGTAGGCTCTTCCTGTATCCATATAATACATACTTTCATGTGGGCAGCTTCATGTTGAACTATCAGAAGCTATTCAAGGTTAGGGATACTGAAAGACTACCCCGTTGAACCGAATCACGAGGCTCAAACACTGCTTCAGAGAAGTGGCTCTCAAACTTAAGCATGCATGAGAGCCACCTGGATGGCTGGTTAATTCACAGATTGCTGGGCCCACTCCCAAAGTTTCTGATTCCTTCAATCTGGGGTGAGTCCTGAAAATTTGCATTTTTAACAAGTTACAATGTGTCCTCATCCTGCTGGTGAGGGAAAAACATTTTAAGAACTATTGCTGTAGAATTATCAATCTGGCATCAAAGTTTGAAAGATTTCCTTTTCCCTGCACCTCAGTCTACCTCTGCCTCCCACGGTCTGCCATTTGAAGCCCTGGATGTCCTCTTTTCCAACATCTTTCACAAGCTAACACCCCCTGAATAGTTAAAAAAGTGGCAAAATCTTCTAAATTACTTTGAAGTCTAGACATAATCATGATATCTAGAATAATATCGTGAAAGAAAGGTGTTAAAGAACTTTGAATCCTTAAACCTCACCTTTGCATTTTTTAATTATTATTATTAATTATTATTATTGTTGTTGGAAAAATAATGGAGCTTATCTGGGATAGAGCAAAAGAGTTAGCCACAACTGCTGGTAAAAAGATCTAAAACAAAAGTACCAATCACTATAGTAGGCATGATAGTTTCTTTTCCCCTTCTTTTAGAAGAATCACACTTACTGATTCAGAATTTACTGACAGAATTTACTGACCGAATTTACAGTCCCACCTCGGGGATATTGTGGATCTGGTTCCAGACCACTGTAATAAAGTGAGCATGGCAATAAAAGTAATCGTAATCTTTTTGCTGGTGGAGGGGCTTGCCTTCAATATGTGACAAACACAACATCTGTGAAGAGCAAAAAGCGAGACACAATAAAACAAGGCGACCATTACATAGTGATACTTAATCATTAGTGTGTGCAGTAGCACCTGGAGGTCTTATTCAAAAAGGGTAACCCAAAACCTCACCGGCAAAAGGTTCAGGAATCTGTATTTTAACAGTCGATTTTAAGCTGCACTGAGGAGCACAGACAAGGGAGAGTAATATGCCTGGGGTTCCTTGAAAAAAAGGAAACGGAGACTAATACAGTCCAATAGCAGGGTCTATTGATTGAAGCTTTTAGAGAACAGTGAGATTTATTGTCCCATGAAGCAATAGCTGAGGGACAAAAATTTCATGTTATCTAGCTGTGGCAACAGATATGAAGTCTACTATTCCTTTAGGACACTAAGATTTATGAAGGGTCATAGTTGAACTCAAAACTATATTATTACAATGTTTTATTACATCTACTAAATTTGAGGAAATCATTTTTATATTGACTATTTTAGATAGGTTAATCAGAAACAGGTATTTTCATTTAAATTTTTAATGTTAGAAACTAAAATAATAAAAATCCCATACATTCACTTAACATAGTCAGTTTCAAAATAAATAATATTTACTACCTCACTTTTCAAGAAAATTATGGGAGGCAGTAAGGGCAAGCATGGTTAATCCTATTTTACAAATGACAGGTTCAGATGGACTAAAACATTTCCAAGGTCACATGGCACATGAACATCAGAATCAGAACTCAAAGCCAACTTTTCTCACATTAAGATTTTATCACTATAGCGTATTGCTTTGTTATTATCATTAAAAAGCACCGAATTGGTTAAGTTGCACTGTAAAAAAGTAATCTGTCCAAAACAAATAATAATTCATTTATATTTGCCTAGGGAAGGTTTATCCTTAAATACCAAAAGTCCTTTTGTATGTATAGCTGTCAGGTAGGTCTTTCAAATGTAAATTACATTCACTTTTCACTTTCTCCTACTCACATTTTCAATGTAATAATTCTGTTTAAAGGAATTTAAATAATGCTGTTGATAGGCAGACCATATGCAAAATTCCACAAGCAATAATAGAGAAAGGAAAAAGAAAAACGTCAAAAGGACTGCTGCATTCCTTAAAGTCTGTAGACAACAGCAAATCGGATCTGGTATGTTGTTCTCACAACTCCCATTAAAATCTCTTTCCCCTTCATTCTCATTGTCATTTATTCTCTTTCTCTCTCCTTCTCCTCACACTTTGTCCTCAGCCCTTCCTCCCTCCTCCTTCCTCCCTTTCTCTCTCTATCCTCCCCTCCCACAAAGTAATTATTTGGAAAGCTTACAGATCAAGCCAGCTTTGATGGAGACTGTGCAGATTTAGAGATGATCTTACCTCCAACACTATTGCATACTTTGAAATCCTCAACCTAATATCATGTTGCAAAAGGTAATGGCTCAGCATACCAGTTATGACAGACCCCGGCCGTGGCTAATATAAGATTGAAAGGTATCTTACCATTTACTTTTCTTTTCTTTTTTTCCTAAATAATATTGCAAACTAAAGGTTTCTTTCCTAAATAAACATTAGTCCTAACTTGGAAATGTCAGCAAATTCTTAAGTTGATACATTATAACATACTTTTTAATTATAGCCCTATTGCTGTTTAAGTCTCCAATGCAATAGGTAAGTAGTCAGTCACTAATGAGGATTAAGAGCATATAATGTTTACCAGGTTTATAAACAAAGTACTTAAATCCAACCAAAAAAGACACTTCCATGATCAACTACGATATACCTGGAACATATAGACTGAATTTTTATAATTCAGAAAATATGACTTAATTTGACCAAAATAATAATTCTAATCATTTATTTCCATGTTTCGAACTCAGTATTATAATGACATTCGTAACAAAATGAATAGACCTCAATCAAGATTAGAATCGCGAAAGCCTGTAGGGGGAGCTCCCACGCCCTATATCAATCTCAAAGCCCTACAGAAAGAACTCTATAAGAGCCCTTCTAACTTCCTCTTCCTCTCTATAAAAGAATTTCCTCTCCTATGTTCTAGCAAACTTGCACGTGGCTCGCCATGCTACATGTTTAAGATCACAATCTTCTCTCTCCTCCCCCAATAAATCTTTTTTGGGGGGGAGAAATTCCTGACTTTTTGTTTAGAGTCAACATGTTTAATGCTGTCCTTATTTATTTGCTTGTTTGTTTACGAGGCAACCCTTGATTGACCTCACAGATTGCAAGCTTACAACCCCTTATATTTTTTAATTTATTCTTTGTTTTTATTTTTTACGCCTACAGCACCTGGTCTTCATAGGTGGTCTCCCATCCAAGTACTAACCAGGCCCGACCTGCTTAGCTTTCATGATGAGACAGGATCGGGCTCTTTCGGGGTAGCATGACCATAGACAATGCTGTACATATTTTAAAAGAGAAAAAAAAATCCATGTCTTTGGCTGAAAATTCTCCTTAGGAGAACAATTTTTTAAATGATAGGTAATATTTCACCATGCATACTTTAAAATATAAAAATTCTGATAATAAATTTTCCCCTGATTAAGTCTATATTCCTGCCAATTCTAAACTATATTTTAAGAAATGTTTCAATTATGCAAATTAGTATTTTGTTACATTTTAAAACGAGGAACCTTGTTCTCATATTTATACAAATTATAAAAAATTTACTGAAAAGGCCGAGATTGTCTCTTGGAATGGAAATAGCCAGCCTGCCCTTTCTCCCTCCTTTCCCTCCCTCCTTCTCTCCTTCCGTTCCACCCTCCTCTCTCCCTCCTTTTCTTTTTTCTTTTTTTTGACAAACTCTAGTCAAGAGTCCATGGATTATTTGCAGAATAGGTTTTATATTCGGGGGGGGGGGGCAGATCTGTGTATATATTAGTTTATACAATATTAAAGAGAACTGAATCTCACTATTATTTTTCTCTCCTGACTCCCTTCTGCAACCTATTTTTCTGACTTGCTGAATCCTGGCTGCTCCTTCCCACACTATCCGGTCATCAACCTTTAAGTGTCCCAAGCCCAGGGAAAAGTTCTCTGCAAAATGCTCTTAGAATCAGGGCCTGTAGAGATACCACAGATGGCCGGTGTTGGATGAGGGAGGCTTTATGCCAGACACAAAAGTCAGGACTCTAGAGAAAGAAAAGAGGAAAGGTATGGAGGTGGTGATAAAATGCTCTTTATACAATAGCTCCTTCTTTCTACAAGCATATGAGTATTTCATTGCATTTTACTTGGAAAAAATAGATGACTCTTAATGATATGCACTAAGAAATATGAGCAAATGAAATCTCATTTAATAGATAACTCAAAATTCGGTTCTAGTTTAATTTGAAATACATTTTGATTTTTTTCCCCTGTGAAGCCTCTCTTCCTTCCTAACAATTATTTAAATGAGTTTGCATTTATTAAGCATATGCCCACTGCTCTGGGATACAGTAAGAAAATGTGACAAGTAGGAGGATAAAGTTAGAATAAAACTTATGCAACAAAATGTATATACCTTTCACAGGTAATACTCAAGGTATATAATCTAAGTATAGATACCATGAATTATACTACATATAATATAAGATAGATGAACAGTAATTTACTTTCACATACACTACTGGGAAATAGCTTTTAGGGTTAAAATGAAACTAATAAGTTGGAATGGGCTCTATATTTTCTTATTCTACATAATTTTGTTATATCCCTTTTCAAATTCTTTCAAAGAAAAAATATCAATATAAACATCAAGTTTTATTAAGTCAGAGAATAAAATAATACACAGAAAATACAGAAAGGAATGGCAAACACAGCAAAGCCACAGAAGACTCAGTAGAAGAATGAAATATATCCCTCCTCCCCCATGATTTACAGGGGCCAAATATGCAGGATAGCTATGGTATAACTGAAAAAAAAAAAAAAGAATTCTCCCATGCCTTCTGATGATTTTGGAATAAAAAAAAAAAAAAGAAAGAAAGAAACTATATCCTAGTTATTATCCTAGCAACTATATCCTAGCAAATCACTGAGCTAGAGAACCATCCTGGAGAACGGTACTTTCACTGTACAGGAAAGAACAAAAATATCAGAGATCTAAAGATTAAATATATTCAGTTACACATAGTTGGAAAATGTTCACATTCATAAGTGAGGTTTCAGTGGTTGTACAGTTATAGGTTGAAAAAGAAAAGTAAGTTTCCACTCAATTATTAACTACAACTTGAAACTGTATTTACATCAGTAGCAAGAATGACGCTATAGCAAAGAAGGAGTGTTAATGCCATAGCTGTTCATGGATGTGATCAAAATCACAGGGCAACATCTTGGTCTCTTTCCCACTGGTGGACAACACATACAATAGATTTAGTAGCACGTCTTAGGTCATTTTCCTTTGACACTTTCTGTGATCCAGACACCATAGAAACACACCATGAACTGCAAAGGAAAGAGGGAGAAAACCCCATAGTTTCTTAAGTCCCACATTATGTCAGGTGCTATTCAAAAAAAAAAAGTAAAAAATATTTTCAAGATTCTATTCTCTTTCTCTTTCTCAGAAAATTAATTGCCATCTGAAAATTTAAAATAACAAGAAAAACAGACGGTCGAGAAGGACATAATAGCTTCTCATTGTTCTCACAATCGACCTTTCTCACTCTTACATTTAACACAAAGTGGCTTTCACTGATTCTCATCTAACTGGCTTATCTTGTGTGTATAGAAGACTATCTTAGGACAGAGACTAGATCCAGTGAATTTGCTTATAGCACTAGGGTCAGTGGTGTCACCCACCAGGAACCAAAAACAGCTTTAAAGAACAGACTGGCCTCAAAGGAAGCAGCCAGAGAGTTGAGAAAATAACAATGGCATCCTGAGCATTTCCGTATGAAAAGCACTGTCCTAAGACCTAGAGAAAGTAGAAAATCGAATAAAAATATGCTGCCCTCAAGGAGCAGAAACAAGAACAAATACAGTATCAATAAATAGCACATGAATAGGAACAGTGAACAGGCTGCAGAGGTTTAGAGAGAGTGTTGCTAGGGAGAGAACTTAGACACACAAGTGGGGCTGTAAAATTCAGGAGGCTATGTTGGATAGGATTAGACATTCCTTGTGACAGTCCCACAGAAGAGATTTAGAGTTCTGAGACATAGTCCCATTTACCACGAAATCTCATGTAATTTTAATAGAGGCTTTTGTGCATATTATTTAACCTGTGAAACTGTCTATAATGTGGAAGAGGTATTATCATCCTTTATAACTGAGAATACTGAGGTTAACAGAGGTTCTGTAAATATTTAAGGTCACATTGCCAGAAAGTGGCAGGTATTTCTCACCAGGTAGAAAGACAGAAGGTGGTAAGCAGATGTCCTTTTGCAGAACATTAGAATTAGTGTGGAATATGAATTGGAAGTGGTTTGGGGCAGGGTGAATTAGATGGAAACAAGAAGGAAAGTTAGAAGAGTATTGCAGAAGTACAAGTAAGAGAGGAGTTAGTAGCTGCCCAACAAATAGGCATCAAATGGAGAGATAAGGGGGACAATAGAACTTGAAAGAGGAAAACTTTATAATAACTAGAACTATATAAAATTAGTGGTCTTATGAGAAAATGCCAATGAAGACAATTTAGTTGAGAGCAAGATTAACATATTTCTACAATACAGACTTTGGTGATTTAAAGAGAGCAATTTCTGTGGTCTCTTCCCACTTGAAGTAGATGATTTTATGATCATTTGAATCTTTACTTTTTAACTGTGCTCTCCTGTCACATTAAATTAGTTTTGTGGTAGTTGCTGAACCATGAAATCCATTTACTTTATATAAGAAGGTAGCTTATCTCATGCAATTCTAGTCAGAAAACAATAACTGTTAAGTTGAATCCCACTTTAGCAATACAAATTTTACCAACCAGAAAAAATAATGGGTAAAACACAATTTAGTTAAAAGGAAAAAAAGTAACATTTTCAGTATGAAATGAGAAAACGGGAGGTGGGAGGGCTTTTCATTCTAAAGAAAATGGAAAAGTCTTCCATAAAACCACCCCAAAGTATTATTTGGCTGCTCAGGTTTTTCCCTTAGAAGAGAAAGAGATGTCATCTTTACACGAGTAAATGAAATAAGTTCTAGCTGGATGGAAACTAGATAACAAAAAGGGGGATTTGCATCTGAATTTTCCGGATTATCTGCACAGAAGATATCCCTTATTGATCCTTGTTCCTTCACAAGTAGAACAGCAGTAACACAGTGCAGCCAAAAGAACAGAGCACTGGGATTAAGCTTGGCTCTGCTTTTCAGTCTCTCTTCAAGCCTGGGCAAACCATTTCACTCAATCTCATTTCCAAAAGTACCCAACAGGTACTCAACAGACATTTGTTGTGTAACTATTGTACACTGCACGGTGGTGGGGCGGGTGGGGGAGGGAGGATATGGAAATAAACATAATATGAATTTTGTCTAAACAACTTACAGTTCTTTACAGTGAGAGCATACAAACCTGTAATCAAGTTATGAATCCGAAGTGTTGGAATTGTTACAATAGCTACTTTGGGGTTAGAGGGAATGATGAGAAAAAGAACAGTCACTTTTACAGAAGGGAGGAAGGAAAGAGTCTCAGGAAAGGGTCCAAAAAACCATTATCTTTGACCTAAGTTTTGACAAAAGGGTTGGTATTTTTCAGGTGCCTATCACTAGTAGTTTTAGTGGTGTGTATATTTATATGTGTGAGGGTGGACTGCTATGCCAGACATAGCAAATACCATGGAAAAAGTGCAGTCCACTATGGCTGATGTATCCAGCTTAATGTCTAAATCAGAGGGAAAACCAAGGGCTGGAAAGGTCTTTATAAGCCTAAGGCCATATCATCAACCATAAGAAAAAAAATTAATTTGTCAAAATTACAATAGGAGTTGAAAAGCCATGGCTAGATATAAACACAGCATATAAGATATGACATATGGGACATATTGGCATATGATAGCAAAACGTTTATAGTTGGTTGTCACTGATAAAAAATGAACAAACAACTTGAAAATGAGTAAAGATGATTTACAAAAATGTCCAATAAAAGTATACAAATATATTTAATACTACTAAACAAGGTCTAAAAATTAAAGCAAATGGGTATATTATCCATTTATTAGATTGGCAAAGATGATTCATCATTTATATTGTATCAGCAAAAGTGTAGGAAAATTGTATACTAAACAACAGAGGTAAAGCATTATCAAACAATATTTCTGGAGATAATTTGACAATATCTAGCAAACTACTTAACCTAAGATAGCAATTCCTTTTAGAGTTTAAGCTTAATAAACAAATCAAAATAAAATGAAAATATTTATTATATATATTTAACATTATTTACAAGAGCCAAAAAAATGAAAACAATCCAAATGTCCAAAAGTAAGTTATTTAAATTATTATATACCCACACCATGGAATATTAAAAAAAAAAAACTAAAATTATAATGTGGCATTTGTTTTAATGACAAGGAAAATAACCATAATAAAATATTAGGTGAGAAAAGGTAGGTGCTGACAATGGTCATT
Source organism: Eonycteris spelaea (assembly GCA_003508835.1). Taxonomy (NCBI): domain Eukaryota; kingdom Metazoa; phylum Chordata; class Mammalia; order Chiroptera; family Pteropodidae; genus Eonycteris; species Eonycteris spelaea. The sequence continues at coordinate 932,447 of PUFA01000127.1, read as the reverse complement.
AAAAAGGAAACGATGCTGAAGAAATGACAACTTTGACTATGGTCAAATTTTGTTTCCTTCGTTTTCAATCTCCATATTCTCGCTTAACAAATAGATTAAAATCTTCAGAAAACTTGAAGTGTAGAAGGCAGTCAACAACAGTACGACATCTATGAATTTGGGCACATCACAGGTATACCTCATATTGAGAAATAATAACCTTTTGGTTTTTCTACCTCTATCAAAGAATACATGAATGTAGAAAATATAACAACTACAGATTTAATCTCCTTTTGAATGGATCAAGAACATAAAATTAACATGTTGAAAGGAAACATATCCTCCAGTTATTTAGGCTAAAGCTTTAACAAGTAAAAATTAAATTGGGAGAAAAAGTCAATAAATGTAGCTATATTTTTAATATTAATATAGTCAAAACAATCAAATAAAACTAACTTTGATTTTTTTAAAGTGTGTGAATTCTAAATTAATTAGCATTCTAATTGCGAATTATCAGAAATACATATACATACACATATATAATTAATCACATTTCCAAAAATTAAAATGAAATATGAAACTATAATGGAACTTTCATACATTATCAATGAAAGTATAAACTGGTTAAAACATTTTGGAAAACTGCATTTGCTAAAATTAGAATTTCATATATGCTCTAATCTAGCAATTTTGCCTTGGGGTATATAATGCCCCAAATATGTATACATATACATAAATCTATATATATGCATATTTTTAGAAGGTATAATCAAGATTGTTTGTAGCAACTGAACCAATCAATACATTTCAGTATAGTCACACTGAGAATAAACTATTAACAGCTATACTCAACATCATACATGAATCTCACAATCATGATTAATGAAAGAAATTATAATAGATGGGATAGTGTGTCACAGAGAATCCCACCTTAATCAAGGCATTCATTTTCCTGGCTGCCATAGTGTTGCCTACTGAGTTTCTCTGCCAAAGGGAGCAACCCTCCTCTGATGAATGGTTGATGTGGGCCTGGTACCTTGTTTCGATGCGGGACATCTCTGAAGGTCTACCCTTGTCTAGAGCACCCAATGGATTTGAGGCCTTTGGCACAACTGCAACTTAGTTCAAATGATTCCTCTTCCTAACCAGCTTCTCTCATTCCCTTATAGATGTTGTTACCAAGAGAGGTCCCCAATAAACTTTCTTCATGCAAATCTCTGAGTTTCAGAGTGTTTCCTGGTGGACTCAGACAGCTAACAATGAGAATCCATCACCAGCAGAGAACTGATAGCTCCTGTAATGTGATAATGGTATAATTATTAAAATGTTTTATGGTGCAAGGGAATACACTGAAGAACACAATGTTGTTGCTGTCTGAAAGTTTTGTGTGAAGTAGTAATTGCAGGAGCAATAGGATCAGATGGTTCTTGCTGAGGGCACTCTATTGAAAGACATTAAAAAAGTGAGGCCACCAATTTATGGCAAAGTGTGAAGATCAGGGGACTGTCTCTGTTCTCCATTTCTGCATAATACACCATTCCAAACTTAGTGGCTTAAAATAATGACCATTTTATTATCTCTTATGATCTGTGGGTTGACTAGGCTTAGCTGGGCAGCTTTTCTTCTCCCCATGATGTTGCCTGGAGTCATCTCACGACCTGATGTTCTGGAATATAAAATATGGCACTCATATGGCTAACATAGGATTCTGGCTCTTGCCTAGGACATCGGCTTAGGATTTCAACTGGAGCACCTCAGTTGCCCTTCATGTGACCTTTCCATGTAGCTTATGTTCCTCATAGCACAGTGGCTGGGTTCCAAGAGGAGAAAGAAAAGTTGCCAGTCCTCTAACGGGCTCAGAAGTCCAAGAACATAACCATCACTCTGCCACATTTTATTAGTCACAGCCAGTCCCAAATCCAACCCAGATTCAAGAAGAGCAGATATAAGCTTTATATCTTGAAATGATATGTTTATACATGGAAAATTGTCAGGAGTACAGGATACTCTCATCTTTTAAGACTGACTACATATATTCTTGGTAGTATATAAAGAGACTCTTCAGTTCCTGCAGTCAGAGAACAGAAAAGGCTAATAATGAGTCTCTGGGCTTAAATATAAGGGAAAATTTGACTTCACAGTTAGCCCCAGCAAGTCTGCTGTGCCAAGGTCAGGCCCCTTTTTGAGAAGGAGAGGGATCCTGAAACTTGAGATATGGACATTTTAGTCAATACTTTTGCAAATATTTTATCACTAGATTGCCCTGAACCTCCTTTGACTAACCAAGTGGACTACTTCACTCTTCTAGGTCTGGTACCAATCCCTGTATAAAGACATGCCAAGGTCTCTGCCTTGCAAGATAAGTATCACCATTGGGATAGAGCCTGCTTCCTCTCCAGACTACCAGAAACAAAACTAAGTTAAGTCACAACATAACATAGCTGGGTAAGTATTGGGTCCACTAAGGGAGCAGCAGGTCCGTATAATGAAGGGGCTGTGGGCCCTAACAAATATGCATGGCCAGAACTGAGAGAATGGGTTCAGGCTGGATCTTGAGAGTCTTGGACCAAATGGGAAAGAATATAAAGTTTAATAAGAGACAATTACTGATATGGGAACAATAACCTACAGTATAGATGTTACTCCCTGAAAATGACCCTAGAAGACAGTGGTAACTCACTGCTAAGACGACTCTTGGAAATTTGGAGGAAGCAATGGTTCAAACCATGTCAGACAATAGAAAAAAAGGATCAAAAGGCACAGAAGGGTGGGCATGGCAGAGTGTATATTCTAGGAATACTAGGGCTAGAAAACCTACCAGGTGACCACATGCTGTGGGAGGGCCTGGAGGACACACAATTACTGAAGTCATAAGAAATGTGCACGTTAGGTAGCTTCGAGCAGCACTGATGTGCCTGGTTTTGCTGTCCGCCTAGGCCAGGGCTGATCATAAGAGACGCCATTATTGAGCAATGCTTCTAACAGCAATAGTGAGCACAATCGTCAAGAATGGCAGTCAGAAGAGCAAGCAGGGATTGTTGATCCATACAGGGTACTGGAGATGGTTAATAAAATTCAGTATTCTTTGTGGAAAGACAGACAGGCAGCCAACAAGGGTACTGTCCAATTATATGATCAAAACAAATCAAAGATACATGACTTTGAAGTCAAGAAGAAATGTTTCAATAAACATTTATGACTCCTTTTGTAGTTTCTGGATATGAGCCAGTTTTTAGATATCAAGCCCATTAACTGGGTTCCCATGAAGGATCGAAAACCCATGGCAAGTATGTTTGCTAATGATTCCCACAGTCCCTCCCCAAAAGGAGCCTACAGCCATTTACTCAAGTATCTGAAACTAGGAAATGTGGACTATTCAGACCTGTCAAGGAACTTTGGATACAGTATACAAAATTATAGGCAGTAGTGCATGACTTGTGTGGTTTGTCAGAGGCCTGGAAGGAGACTGATTGAAAGTTGGGAGACTAGAGGTCTGGGGAAAAGGAACCCAGAAAGACCTATGGTAGTGAGCATGAAGTATGAAGAGCTTAAAGAGCTTCTCATCTGAGATTAGAGCCTATCAGAGAGCAGCCACCACAAGAGAGGTAGGCACAACCAGGCAGACAAATGATTTGGTCAGTGACATCAGCCAGCTCCCTTTGACTACTTCAGTGGTAGCATAATGGTGTGTGAACAGAGTGGCCATGATAGCAGAGATGGACTCTATGTATAAGCCGAATATTATCAGCTCCAACTTATTGAGATTGATCTACCTACTGCCCCAGCCACATGTCAAATTTGCCAGCAGCAGAAACTGACACTGATAACTTAGTATGGCATCATCCTCTGGGAAACAATCAGACACATGGCAGGCTGAAATACACTGGAAACCTTCCATTCTGAAAGAGGCAATGATTCATCTCAATAGGAATTGATACATATTCCAACTGTGAGTTTGTTTTCGCTGCCCTCAGGATCTCAGCTGCCACCACTATCCACAGGCTTGCAAAGTGTTTAATCCCCTGGCATAGGATGCTATGTAACATTGGACTAAACCAGAGCACTACCTACATTAAATGAGATATGGAGGTGTACACAAAACTGTGAAAATCCACCAGTCCTATGACATGTCATACCACCCAAAAGCTGCTAGCTTGACAGAGAATGGGATGGCCTTTTGAATTTGCACCTGAGGTTCCAGCTTGGGTATGATCCTTTTCCAGCATGGGGTACCATATCTCTAGAATATACAGCCTAAATCATGATGATTATATTGTTTAGAAACCAAGGGGGGGATATAAGAATGGCTCATTTATCATTTCTCCCAGTGACACATTTGGGAAATTTGTGCTTCCCAAGCTCAAAACTCTATGTTCTAAAGGTGTAAAGGTCTGGTTCCCAGAGGGGAAACACTTCCAAAGGGGACATAGCAAGGGGAAAATGAAACTTCAAGCTATGGCTGTCACCCAGTCACTCTGACACTAAACATCTTGTACCAAGAGACTAGCATGGAAAGAAGTCACAATTCCAGCAGAAATATTTGATTCTGATCATGAGGAGGAGATAAGGCTGATGTTTCACAACAGGGCAGTGAGGACATGTTTAGCACTCAGGTAATTCTCTGGGGCATTTTTGTTATCCTCCTGACAAACTATGATAGTACATGGACAAGTGCAGCAGCCTGAGAAGGTCATGGTGTTCAGGAACGCAAATCCTTGAGAGATGACCACCTAGATCATTCTACCTGGTAATCCATCTAGGCAAGCAGAAGTACTGAGAGTGAGGGAACTCTGGAATTAGTAGAAGATAAAAGAAATGATGAGTATCAGTTGTAGCCCAGAGAGCAGCTGCTGAAACAAGGGTTTTATTTTACCCCACCCACTAGCCCCCTCTTGCAAGTTTTCCCAGGAAAACAGACCAACCAAAATCTTGGAGGAGTTTTTCCCCATGAGGCTAAAAGAACCAAGTGAATCTCAGCGGCACAGTGAATGGACTATATAGACGCTAAGTCCACCTCCCCAATTCTCTGACTGAATTGGTCAAGACCAAGGCACAAGGACCCAGCCTCCTTAACCAGCTGAGTGACCCAGCCCTAGAGTTCTGTGTGGAATAGGCTGAGATTTTCTGTGCAACTGCATCTCAGTTCAACCTCCTCCCCTGCTGAAACCTCCTTCCTGCATTCCTTCACAGGTAATGTTGCCAAGAAGACTCCTCAATAAACTTCCTACATGTCAATCTCCTTCTCAGAGTCAGTTTCTAGGAAAGCTAATCTAAGAAGCCAAACACAAAAGAATGCATACATTATAATTATATCTATAAAAAGTTTAACCAGAGGCAGTGGTTTCCTTTGAAGAGATATAACGGCTCAGAGAGGGGATAAGGGGCTCCTAGAGAACTAATAATGTTCTGTTTCTTATCTGGGGGCTACTGACATGGATGCGATCACTAAAAATTCATCAAGCTGTAAATTATGTCTACTGCATTTAATTTATATATTCTATACTTAAAGAAAAAAGTTTTTTTAGAAGCCCATATTTCATAATCCTTCCTGACCATTCAGAAATGATTTCACTTTTGAGGTGCACAAGATTATCAGTATGAATATGAATAGTCATCCTTTATCCATAGGCTCTGAATCTGACATTCTGTGTTCAATGCTAGACTTAGATACTTACCAACCATGTGAATCTGGTTAGATTTTCTTTTTTTTCTTTTCATTCATTCATTCATTCATTCATTCATTCATTCATTATTAGGTGAGGCAACCCTTGGTTGACCTCACAGCTTGCAAAAATTCTGTTATATTACAATCCCTTATTTTTTTTTTATTTTTTACACTTACGGCACCTGGGCTTTCTAGGTGGTCTGTCATCTAAGTACTAACCAGGCCCAACCCTTCTTAGCTTCTGAGAGCAGACGGGATCAGGCTTCTTCAGGGTAGCATGGCCATAGATAGACCAGATGGATTTTCCATTCTGTTAACCTTATTTCTCCATTCTTTAATAAGAGTGAAAATAGTATCCAACAGAATTGTTATTATTATTAAATAAGACAATCCAGTTAAAGAATATAGGGTAATGCTAAGATAAAATATAGAAAATGCTCAATAACATGTTAATTATTATGGTTCCTTTTCATGAAGAGATAAAAGTAAATTTAAACTATTTCTAGGACATGTTCTGAATTTATAGTTCTTTATCTCTAAAATAAAGAAGATGATGCTCACTTTACAAGATTTTCTGTGATATTATATAAAACAGCACTGTGTTTAGAATTATGAGTCAATTGAAACATATATTTTCCATTCCTCATCCCTTATGGCCAAAGAAATTATAATTACATAATGGCTGCTGATATTAGAGGAACAAACTTTAGTCAATGAATAATTTTCAAAGTGATTTTAAATCAAGTTCCATGTCTCATACTCCCTATAAACCTTGTACCTAGCACAGAGAGTTGTAATAATATATTATCAACTAATGTTTATGATAGATGAGATAAAAATTGTATGAAAATGGAATCCATAATTTAGATCACAACATCATGTTCTAGACAACTTTCCCAATTAGTTTGTCATAATGTGAATCATGGAATTGACTTTACAAATGTGATAATATGAAAAAGTTTTATAAAATATAAGCTGCAAAAATTAGTGTTTGTAATATTAAAATGTTTTATTACTTGCATTATAAAATATGATTCAGAAATTAAAGTTTTAAATCAGAAAACTTGAATACAATTAATCAGGCTACAGATTTACAAAGCTCATGAGATCATAATGCTTATTAACAGTGTATTAATAACTTGTTTCTAAGAACAAATATTAATATTTATACTATAAAATAAACTTGGTGGGATGCCAATGATATGTATAGATTTTGTTCAGGCTCAAATATAACTTCTATCACTAGCTTTGGGTCTTGGGTTAAGTTTCTTGCCTCTATGAACCTATTTTTTCATCTGTAAAATGGGAGTATCACTTGCCTCAGAGGACAACTGTGAAGACTAGAAACAAGGTCAGGAAAGAGCTTAACACACTGAAATACAGTAGGAGTTCAAAAACGCAGGCTATTTACATCATGAGTATTTGCATCATGAAATATATTGGTGAGTGCCTGATAATTGATTTCATTTTAGTTTTGACAGAACTTGTCAGTTCTCTGTCTCTCTCTCCCTTTCTTCTAATAGCTTTGAGGTTTCACAGTAAAATATAAACCTGCTACCCTATTTATTATGTTTGTGCTGTTCAATAAACACATTACAGTATTTCAATTCTGGCACTAGCATCTTGGCAAGTATTCTGGCTAGAATATATTTTGTGCTTCAGGACCTAAATGTGTAGTGACATATTAATACATTATGAAATTCTACAAAGATGCAGTGGCCTTTAAGAAAGAACAAAGCATATGTTCACACTTCATTGTATAATATTGTCTATCCTGTCATCATTTATCCGTTGTTCTGGCAATTGTGTCCTTTGTGGATAATTTAGAACAATTTCAAATTCCATAGATGAGCTATACCAAGGTCAGACTGTCAATAGGCGGCTAATATGAGTTATGCTACATTAAAAGGAATATCAACATAGGCATATTTTACTAATAACAAATTCTATACTTGGAATTCCTTTCATTTGAGAAAAAAAAAAGAATTACATGCAGATATCAACCATTTTCTAGTTCAAGGAAGAATTTTACTATAAGATATTTATAATACATAAAATGTGACCTTTTAAAAATTATTACAAGTTTGGTTAATGCCTGAAATAGTAAGAAATTTATGAACTGCCTACATAAATATAGACCTATATAACTCCACATATCCGAAGGTAACATTCATTACTTAACTTTCTATAAGATCCAATGATCTTCTAAACATTTATTTACAGCTATAGGGGTTAAGAGTTGCTGTTATCAGTTTTTGGAAGGCCAATGTAAGATGCTATAGGAAATATGTGCTAATGGCACATAGAATGGCATGGGGGGGAAAACACAGGCTTTGCAGTCGGGAAGACACGAGTTCAAACATGAGTTCAGTTACTCACTAGGTTCTGTTTTGCCTTTATATTTTTTCTCTTTCTCAAGACCTCAAAAGTGTAGTATGTTATGAGAAAACCAAACATTCTAACATACAGGGACTTGATATATAAATTCATTAGCGTGAGGGTTACAAGTCAGGGGTATAGTTTCATTGATTCTTTATTGAAGTTGTCCCATAGCCACTGGGGGAAGTCAATCCTCCTTGTTCAGGGGGTCAGCAAATCAAAATTATTTTCATAATATATTAAAACACCATTTCCTCTTTTTACTCTTTCTCTTATAAGTTTACAGTGAAAATTTCCAGAGGTTATATGATGTGACATTGCAATCCACTGAATGCAGAAAAGAGATATGAGACTATAGCTATATTGCCTCTTAAACTTGACAATAAATTGATTTACAAAATTAAAAACAATCAATGAAATATTTATCACAAAATATATTTTGCCTTATAAAACATGTTTAATTTATTTAAAAAATGTTAAATTTTAAATGAATTAATAAATTCTTTTAAAATATCCCAATACAGTAAATGCCTATATATATATATATATATATATATATATATATATGACATACACAAACAAAAGATCTTTGGGTTATCCAATGAATTTTGTGTCAAGGGGTCCTGAAACTAAAAGAAAAAGGTTTGGTAGAAGCTGCCTTAGTGTAATGATTTAGTTAAATATAAGAGCTCTGGGGATTTCTAATTTCCATTTAGTGATATGTAAAGCTGGGAAGACATTGCTCCCACACTTACTATGAAAAGTGGGACAAATTGAAAATTCATTCATTGTTTTGTACCCACTGGAGAGCTGAGTTTGTGGGGCAAACAATTGTGGAGAGACAGCTGACTACAGCCAAAGATAACGTGAACATTAGCTTACTTGCGATAGACACAACCAGACACCAGTTAAGAAGAGTTCTGTTAGGATGGTGACAAACTAGTGGAGGCCCAGGGTAAAGTGGTAAAAAAATTTAGAAGCCCCTAGCAGTCACAAAAATTAGAGGAGTCCACACCATTTTTAGGTGGTTTCTCCACAAATCCCGCCAGGTGTTTATAGAAAAGTATGGAAATGTTTAAATAAAGTGTCCCTTGTGATGCATACCCAGGGAAAGGAAATAGTAACTGTCACTGGAGGGGCATAGAACTCTACCTGGAGCCTTCTCTCCATCTCCCCTACAGAATAAAAGCCTTAATCTGTTGGAAGAAGGTAAACTAAGACCACCACCACAGGGCACGGGAGAGAACCCATTGCAGCTATGGAAAAATAAAACTAATAACTTATCTATGAGGGAGTGAAAAGAATACACACTAGACTCAGAATTACAGATAGAGAAGAGGCCACACCCCGAATACCCAGTGATACAGGATCTACCTCATTGTGAGGCTAAATGAGAACAAGAGAGCACACCACCACCACCATCTCTTACTACCATGCTAGCACAGCTCAAGTAAAAAATAATAGAAAACACGGATCAAAGAGGAACAAAAGTTTGAAAGAGTCCTGATCTGAGGTTCTATGAAAAAGAAAATTCTAATGCTGAGAATGAAGCAGACAGTGAGGGAAAACAAAACAACCCAGCCCTGATCCTAAACACAAGGTATCACTAGAAGAATTGGAAGATTATCACTATCACTGAGGTTCATGATAGTGACAAGGAACGTCAATCCTAATACAATTCCTAACTAGATTTATTCAAACTCTTAAACTAAATGGGCTAGAAAAAAAGAAAGGCATGCTCATTTCTAAGCATAAAAACTGTTTATTTCAGTCTCAATTGAACTAAACAAGATATCCAATTTTCAACAACAACAAAATCACAGGCATATTAAAAGGCAAGAAAATAACACATTCCCAATGGACAAAGCAATCAGCAGAGCCAGACTCAACTATAACACATACAGTGAAACTCTCTGATAGGGAATTTTAAAAAGACTATGACTAATGTATTAAAGGATCTAATGGAAAAGGAGACTAAAGCATAAGATCAGATTGGAAAGTTCAGCATTAAGATGAAAACTATATGAAAGAATCAAATGAAAATGCTAGAATTTTAAAAATCCACAGTAAAAAAGATGAAGAATGCCTTAATAGGTTCATTATTAGATTTAACACAGTCGAGGAAAGAATCAAGAATTTGAAGATACATCAACAAAAACTACTCAACCTGAAATACAGAAAGAGAATGAGTTTAAAAAAAAAAAAGCCATAATGGAGTATCCAAAAGTGGTGGGACAATATCAAATGATCTAACATATATGTAATTAGAATATCAGAAGAGAGAGAAAAGAGCGTAGCAAATATTTGAAGAAATCATAGAAATTTTCCAAATTAAATACAGAACCAAGCTACAGACTTTAGAAATTCAGAAAACATCAGGCAGGATAACAAGCAAACAAAATCCACCTAACCATATCATATTCCACCTCCTAGAAAAATAAAAGGCAAAGAGAAAACCTTGAAGGCGGCTATAGGAAAAGACACACTACACAGAGAGGAACAAAGATGAAAATTACAGGGGACTTATTGTAGCTAGAAGACAATGGAATGCTGAAAGAAAAATAAAAGTCAATCCAGAATTCTATGCCAAGGGAAAATATTTTTCAAAAATGAAGTAAAGACACTCTCAGACAAATGAAAACTGAAATAATTGATTGCCAGAAAACCTACCATGCAAAAAAAAAAAAATGGTAAAGAAAGTTCTTCATGGAGAAGGAATATAAGAGCAAACAAAAATAGGATCTAGCTAGACAAAGAAAATGGAATCAAAGAATGTAAAATAAAATTTTTTTCTTATTTTTAACTAATCTAAAATATTACTGTCTAAAGCAAAAATAGTAGCAACATATTATGTGTTTAGAACATATTTCAAAGTAAAATTTAAAAAAAAAAACATCATGAAAGATGGAAGGGAGGAATTGAGAATATATCATTTAAGATCCTTATATGACCTTATACATCTATGAAGTGATATAGTGGTATTTGAAGGTAGGCTCTAATAAATTAAAGATACATATTGTAAATCATAGGAAAATACTTAAAATTAACAGAAATGAATAAATAATAAGTTAATAATGAGAAAAATGAAATTATAACAAATGCTGTTTATACAAGAAAGCAATAAAAGAGGAAAGGAACAAACAACAGTTAGAACAAAGACAGCTAATAAAGATGGTAAAAAAAAAATCAAGACCCAGATATATGCTGTCTACAAGAAACACACATTAAAGATACAAAATTAAAAGGATAGGAAGAGATAAACTATGCAAACACTAAAACAAAGCTAATGTAGCTATATAAAGAGCAGATAAAACAGACTTAAAAAAATAAATATTATCAGTGATAAAGGGGAAAGTACTGTCATAATAAAGGGGTCAATTCTTCAAAAGGATATAACAATCCTAAATGTATAAGCACTTTACAATGGAATTTTAAAATACATGAAGCAAAAACTGATAGTACTGAAAAGAGAAATACACAGTCGGTAAGTATAGCTGGAGACTTTACCACTTTTCTCTGACAGAACAAGTACACAGTAAATAAGTAAGTACAGAATCCCGGAACAATGCATTAACCTACTTGACATGAGCACATTTACATTTATAGAACACTTCTCCCAACACAGTCTTTTCAATTTAACGTGAAACACCAACAGAAACTATATTCTGGCTTATGAAAAAGCCATCAAATTTTAAAATAATAAAAGTAATACAAAGTATATTCTCAAAGTAACCTATGAGCAAATAGGATATGTCAGGTAATATTAAAAATATTTTGAACTGAAAGAAAATAAAAATGCAACCTTAAAACTTATGAGATGCAGCTAAAACATGCTTAGAAGGAAACATGATATTAAAAAGGTTAAATTAGAGAAATGAATCTCGAGTCTGACTGCTAGCCTTTCTCAAGTCTGACTGCTAGCCTTCAAATATGGGCCTACTTTGTACTACACGTATGTCCTTAGGCACTTGGCTTAAACTTCTCAATGGATCAAATTCCTCACCTATGAAATGAAGGTAACAATAACTTTGACTTCCTAGGGGTGCTGAAAGAAATAGATGTGATTGTGTGGAACATATAGCACAATATCTGGCATAAATTAAGTACTTAATAAATATCAGCTGATTTGTTGTTAATTTCTAATAATTAGACATTTTGGAAGGAACTGGAGATAAGGATGACAAACAGTACTTCCCTCAGGAATATCACAGTCTAATGTGAGACAAACAGATTTATAAAAATTACTACTCAATATAAAATGAGGACCAGAGGGAAACACTGCTTATAAAACTGGGAGAATTAAGCAAGTTTCGCAGACACAGTAGATCTCTCAGTAAGGTGTAAAGAACTAGTAGTTATACAAGTTAAAGGAGACATGCCAGGGAGAGAATGGTCTGAGCAAAGCAGGACGTTGTCAGAGCACATGCAAACTGGACAACGGCAACTGGTTCAAATTACAAGAGCAGAGTTTTCCAAAGCTAGAATGGCAGGCAGGCATGGAGGCAGGAAGAAGAGATCTAAGACCTCATTTGTCATTCCTAAGAGTTTAGGTTTTATTTTGTAACAAGGTGCTGAATGACAAGGTGATACAATATTCTGTTACAAGGAAGCCTCTGGCTGCACTATACAGGATGTTTAATAAATGGCTGGGGAGAGGGGGCGAGTACATAGAGCAAGATGGCAACTATTACAGATATGAAACATGATGGTATCTCATCATGTATTCTGGATGGAGTGGAGAAAGAGATACTAAGGTTTCTTATCAAGAGTGCCATGTAGAGGTGATAAACAAGATGTGTGATTCTGGCTTAAACATCCAAATGGAGGATAGTCAGAATCACCATGGTAGACCATAAAGGAGGTAGAACAAGATACGAAGTCTAATAACAGATATACTGGGTTTGAGGTGCTAATAAACTATCCAGAAAGCAAGTGTCTAATGTCTACGGCTTAGTAGTGAGATGTTAGGCAACAATTAAACATAGTATATAGACTGAAGTCTTGGACATGGAGTACATATTAATAACTGAATGGATGAGACTTTCAGAGGAAAAACTTAGGTGAGGACAGAGGTGACCCAAGGCTCTGGGACTTGTTAAAGACAACTGAGATGATTAGAGAGAAAGAATTATAAACGAACATTAAAGTTAAAGTGGGCACTTGACTAGGTATTAGTGATTCCTGAGAATCTGGTTCAGAAATCTTCCCTTCGAACTATAATAATCTCTCTTCATAAACAGTGAATTCCATATAGCACTATATTCATTTCCTGGGGCTGCTATAGCAAATTACCACAAACTTGATGGTTTAAAACAACAGAAAATTATTCTCTTAAATTTCGTGGGCCAGAAGTCTAAAATTAAGGCATTGAAAGGGCCACAGTCCCTCTCTAGGCTCTAGAGGAAAATCTATTCCTTGCCTCTTTCAGCTTCTAACTGGCTGTCAGCATTCTGTGACTTGTGGCCATATCTTTGTCTGTTCTGTCCTCACACTACCTTCCCCTCCTATGTATCTATCTCAAAACTCCCTCTGCCTCCCTCCTATAAGGATACATGCGATTGCATTTAGGGCCCACATAAATAATCTAGGATGAACTTCTCTCACTAACTTAATTATATCTTTACATTATAAGGTCATGTTCACCCTTTTTCCATATTAGTTGCTATTGACAAATTCTGGGATAAGGACATAACATATCTTTTCAGGGACCACCATTCAGCCACTACAAACACTCTGTCAAAAATGTAAAATACTAAGGCTCACTCTTAGCAAGGTACCAGGGAAAGGATATTTATACACCATTAACAGAAGTTAAATTGGCATGATCTCTTTAGAAGACAATTTGCAACGTCAAAAAAAGTCTTAAAAATGTACATATTGCTTTTCATATAGTAGTTACAACTTTAGAGCTCTATCCCAAGGAGAAATTTGATTCATCTATGAATGTAAAGGTATTTTCACCATAGTCTTTTTAATATTTGAAAAGAAAACCTGGATCTAGCCTAAAATGCCCAACGATAGGAGCTTAAATGGGGTTAAGTTGTGTGTGTGTGTGTGTGTGTGTGTGTGTAGTGATTATACATATATAGTGATTTACACAATGACATGTAGACCCATTAAGTAGATAATATAATTCAGTGTTTATAACATGTAAAGGATTCACAATATCAAATTAAAAAGTTATAAAATGATATAAATAATATAATTATATTTTAGTAAAAAAAAAGCACACCTAAAGAATCTGGATAACTTGATCACACAAGCATTAATATTAGTAGAATCACTGGAATTTTATTAATTCATTTTTATCTATAATTTTGAATTTTTCTTTAGTGAGCTTACTTAGAATAACTTTGAATAAATGAAGAGTGAATTAATGTGTCAGACACATGTTAACTTTCCTTCTAAATGTTTTAACCCTTTTCAAAATTTCAGATATTTTAAAATAATTAAGCCATATATTATCTTATGATTTAAAAAAAAACTATATAGAAATATATACGAATGAATTTGAGGGAAAACCAATATTTGTTTTCTAAATATTAGAAAGTCCATATGTGAAAGAAATTTGAACCACCTAAGTAAAAATATTAATGTTAGAATTATCTATTTATATAATAAATGAAAGTAAAACCTCTATTCCTGAGTGTAATAAGCATTCACTATTTAAGAAAAAGCTAGTCTGTAGCTTGAAATATACTCTATGACCCATTTAAAAGCCAATTATGTGTATGTATGCCTGGTAAATGAGACTGAATGAATTACAGCTACAAATTTAAATTGTACACATAAATTATGAAATTTAATTATTTCTAGAAGAGGCTCTAATCTTATTAAACATCATGATTAGTGATATTGTTGCCTATAAAATGCATCTTTCAAGACTCTGATTTATATACAATGCATAAAAGAATGACATTTCATATATGATTAGTACAGAGTATATTTTATAGCTTAAACCTAAAAAAAAATCATGAAAATACTCTTTTGCTATCATTAAATGTGATCCACCAATTCTTCCAAAACCACTAGAATTTGCTTCTTCATCTGGAAAATAGATTATCAAAAAACGTTCTCTTAGAGCTTTATGAAGTACTTTGTGTGGCTCTTCATAAAATGAATAATGAAATTTGTGCAGTGTCCACTGGCAGAACATTTGCATTAGGATTATGGTGAGAAGTAGTTCACAATTCATTTAACAACTATGAAAGTTATTTGGTGGTTATTTTTTTTAAATTCACTATGACTATCTTTTTGCCTACTAATTACAAAACATTTCGCATCAAGCTACAAAAATGGATTTCCTAAATTGTTATTGTAGGTTGAAATTCTCAACCTCTTTACAACAAACTATAGTAAGTCCACTTTATTGAGATAATAAATAATCTAAGAGAATATTTTCAAAATTCATATTATATCAGCAGAATGTTCTAAATTATTCTAATGCCTTATAGAAAACCAGGGTAGTAATGCTCACTCATCTGTCACTGAGAATGCTCAGAGATCCCTAAATGAGCCTCTTTTAATACAGAAGTTAATCATGAAAAAGCTTTTTCAATTCTGTTGCTTGATAGGATTCTTAAAGGGCTGCTTATTTCAGAGCAACATTTATGGATGTCCTGGGAAGGGGTATATACACTCAGGACTCTGAGGGCCAAAGACAATAGATAAGTGAGAGGTGGCCAGAAAAGGTTTTATCTCATCCTGGGGAAGAAATGGGCAGAGAATCTGAAGCCATGTGAATTTACTAGGCACTTGGTAGGGGTTGATAAAAGAATCCTAAAAGGTTGTACTAGGATCCTTGCAGATCAGAAGGATACCTCAGAAAACTTCTCCTCCTTTCTAATTTTACTTGACTCCAGATAAATAAGTGAGTTGATGATATGCCGGGTCCCGTATCTCAAGAACTAAATTCCTCATTCTATTTTAGAGAAAGCTTAAAAGATTAACAAATATTTTCTAGAATTCATCTCTTCAATTTCTGGTTGTAATAGCATCTTCCCAGTTTTATTATGATACAAATTTCTACTGTAAATTTAAAATCATGTACATTTGATATAAAGATAATACAGTGACCACAACCATTGAGATAAAGGACCTTAATAATTTCAAGGATAAAATTAGTCATTTATACCACATTCTCTTGAAATTAGTTTTTCTTTAAAACCATATGAGAATGCCTTCAAACTGTGACAAAATATTGAACATACTGTTCTCTGTGGGGTTCTGATTTAATTTATGGCATATCTGAAAGTGGAAAGTTATTAAACATAAATTGGAAAGAAAGAGAAAGCAGTAGTTTTGCTTAAGTATTTCTCAAATGGCTTCTATTTGTTTTTCTTTCTCTTTTTTTGAAAGAAAGTGCAAATACAAGAGATGATATTGTTTACTAAATTTGTACCTTATTCCTCACTTACTTTTTCAAAAACATTTATTGTTCTAGATAATTAATTGCTAGATTTCCCTGACAGCATTAATCTAATATTTACTGCCATCGTTAATTCTACTGGAAGAAACTTCTTTTAAAACTAAAATATAGTTATATCCATCTGCCCATCCACTCCAATGCATATGTAATGTCTAGTATATACCAAACTCTGTGTGAGTGTCCAGGAAATGAAACATAAGTACATATTCTCCAGTGAGCTAAAATTTGATTTGTATTTTATTTACTTTTTGTTGATACACCTTCAGCTCAGAATCCAGGAAAATATTTCAAAGCTAGTAAAAGTATTATGTTTAAAAAAATGGTTCCACAATCAATAATACAAGAGAATTAACACAATTCATTTTTGAGCAAAATAATATATTGCACATTATTTTTGAAATCCAGTTGTAAAACTGACTGCATAATATTTGGCCACCAGTACTGAAGCTGGACACCAGTGTCTAACCATGCTCTTGCTCTTATTTGAGCCAGATTTCAGCACAGGCTCCTACTGTCCCACAGTTGAATTTAAGGTGAAGGAAGGAGTCAGATAACACTTCCCAGAAACCAGCTCAATGGCACAGCCACTATAGGAGGCCACACTTAACATAACTCTGCAAATAGAATTAAACCTGTGCCAAGGATGGTTACCTTCCTGTTTAAAGACACAAACTTTAATTTTCTGGAAATTGTTTTTGGAATGCAGAAAACTGTTTGTCTACATTTTTCAGCCCCAAATGCTTTTTCACTCAAATATTTATTGAACATCTGCTACAGGTTAGGCACTTTGCTGAAGACATTGTACTACCTTCATGGAACCTAAACAATAGGATATAATGAGGGGAGGCTGGAAGAAAAATGGACAACCCTACTCTTTACCTCCCTCCATCTAACACCACTATATTATAATGGTTTTATAGTTACTTCCATAAAACCTGGCATTATTTTTTTTCCTCTAGGGAATCTGATT
This sequence comes from Eonycteris spelaea, assembly GCA_003508835.1. Classification (NCBI taxonomy): domain Eukaryota; kingdom Metazoa; phylum Chordata; class Mammalia; order Chiroptera; family Pteropodidae; genus Eonycteris; species Eonycteris spelaea. Next base: position 915,026 of record PUFA01000127.1, on the reverse strand, counting down.
ATACCAGTCTTTTCTCTCTAACATGATAGTAAATTCCTGGAGGGCAGGAACCCTAAATTATAAACATTTTTATGACATCTAACATACAACTGCCTAGTAGTTACACTGATCCAGCATTTTTCCTGCAAGATGGATAAGATTATATTCATTTCCACGTAAAAGCAATAGCTAAAGGAAGTCACAGCACCCTGAACACTGTGGATTCTACATAGAAGTTCTCAGTAGAACAGGGTGCCTATGTGATGGTTCAACTGGTCGTGTTACAATACAACTGACTTTCCATGTGCACACAAACTGCCAATCGTTTCAGGTCCTTCCACGATCCTAACTCCTGTCTCTACCCTCTTAATGCACAGATCCCTATGGCCTGATTTGAGGCCACTGTAGAAGCAAAAGATGTCCTCTACTTAAATATCTCTCCCCAAGTGATCTTGGTAAGGCATTTAAAAGTCCTGTCCTATTGAGTTAGAGTCCAGAAAGCCTCTTTTGAAATATAAATACTGGCTGCGATTGCTTCTGCTTTAGAATATTTGTACTACTTTCTGCCCATACTCTTGAACCAAGGAACAGATTTATTTATTTAAAAGACCCATCTTGTTCAAAAAGGATTTACAGAGGATGAAATATGTATCATATTAATAAAGAAGTAAAGACTAGTGAGGAAGAATGCTGGGACTGAAGCCAGACTTCCTGTGCTTGCATCATCCTCCACTGGTTCCACAGGTTACCTCCTGTGTAACCTTGCACAATTCTGTATCTCAGTTTCCATATCTCTAAAGTGGGGATAAAATATTACTATGTCATAGAGTTATTGTAAGAAATAAATGATGAGACACATTACACACGTAGCAAACTATCATCTGCCTAGGACAAAACAATATCTCAGGAAATTCTAGATATTACTAAACTGTTGTTTTCCTCTTACATATGCATAATCATCTCAATGTGATCCAAAATCATGCAAAACCAATAAAATGTGATTGGATACCTTTGAGAATACTGAGTGGCAATAATCAGGGAAACATATTATAATGAAAGAGGAAATGTATTAGGTTAAATTAGAAGTATATGAAATGAATTTGGTTAAGAGGTTTTGTTGAGATATTATGATATTATTAATGTTGGAGGTATTATAGATTTTGAATTAGTAGAAATAGAATATGTTAATGTAGTGAATTTTGGAAATTATAGTTTGTTTGGTGCTATATGTAAAGGAGCAGGAAAACTAAGAAGGAAAAATTTCAAAGATTTTATAATCTTGTAAACATAAGAACAAGGTGAACCACAAACACAGTTGGAGATTAATTAACCAAATGGAGCAGAGAGACTGCTTTCCCATGTTACTGATATCCTATTGAGCAAGCCACATGCAGAGGAAATGGAGAATAAATGGGGACAGAGCAACAAGCAGATGGGTTAGGTCCACCTTGAGTGAAGGTTGGAGGTGAAGTTAGGAAGGGAGTTATGCAATAAACAAAGGATGGAACCTCAAGGGACACCTGTGGCCATACTGAACTTGTCAACTCCAGATCTTGAATCATGCAAATCTGCCAGTGTGAGTAAGACGGGTATGGGAATCCACAGTGCCTCGATCTTCTTCTGGCACTTCATCAATGCAATACTACAAAGAAGGAACCTAGGATTAGTAGAGCGTATTCTTTTGAAACCTTTTGTTAAATTGGCATAGCTTCTGGCATTTTCACAGCTTGAAATTTAGATTGTGTCCCTTGCTGCCATCGAAGGCTAGAACCCATCTGAAAAGATTAGGAGGAATAGATGGGAATAAGAGTGCCTATGTCTGTTCCGTTCAGCTTCAGATAGAAAAGCTATTTCCCGCTGTCGTCCATTGTTTTAGGAAGTTATGAAGGAAATGTCGAGCTCTTAGCAGATTCTAAAATAAACTTGGTCACCTCACTGTATCCTTTCTGATCATTGATATGTAACCACCTAGAGTCCTTATGGCAATTGTAATACACGAAGTGGCCCTGTTACATCAATGTTCAGTGTCTCATTACAAAATAACTGCATAATACAAAAGTGATCTTTACTGTCAAACCTGAATTTAAACTGTGCAGATTGTGATCATAGAGGGAGATATTTATTAAATCTCATTTAACTTTGGGCACTTAGTGGGTCTTTACCAAAAGATGTTTCACTTCTCTGAGTTTATGCATCTATTTTTGGTAACAAGTTATCATAATAAAACTGCTCTTATTTAATCAGTGAAGGATGGAAGTGAGCACTAGGGATTCCACAATTTTACTATCTTATTAAAATAGGAAGTTGGTGTTATCACATCAGATCCCACTAAGGCAGAAAACACACTCTAACATGAGCCAATTAGCCTGTGTCATAGCGTTAGAATCATTAAGTGTCATATAATAAGAATAGCCAAGGCACTTTTCAACTAAGGGTCTAAAAGGGTTTTAAAAAGATTGTATTGTGAAAATCTCAAAACAGCCCTAAGAGTGACAGTGTTATTACTTCTATAAATTTTGTAACATCATCTATTTAGGTCAATATATGATTTTATCCTGAGTCATTGTATATACATATATGTAATATATAGAGTTCCCATCTTACTATATATATTCTAGTCCAGGATGAGTTAAAACAGCATGATAAATGAATAACCATAAATAAATTGAACTTCATTTAATTAATTCAAGATTATCATTAAATATTAACCAACACAAAGGTGTTGCTGCTGAATATATCAACCATTACTCTGAATGTGTGAAAATATCATCTATCCTCTGACAAAAATATTATACACTTTCTTCATGTAAATGTGTTGTGTTTTGTTTTCTTAATCATTTTGTCTAAAGTGAGTATTTATAAAATGTCTTAGTTTTGCTTTCTTTTGAAATATTATACATGTATTTTCTTATGGAAAAGTATTAGACCCAAAATCACAATAAAAATAACCTTTGAATACAAACATCCACTCACCAGATTGGAAAAACTAAGAAGACAGTGTTCCCAAGGATTTAGAACACTGAGGACTCTTACTTTATTTACCACTTGTGGGAGTCCAAATTGGCACAGCTGCTTTGCAAAACGGCTGGGCATTGTCTTGAAAAGCGGGCACACTGCACATCCCAGCCTCTTTCACATACTTATCGTGAGATATGCATATGAATGTAAGTGGCAGCCTGATAAGTAACAGCAAAAATCAAACAAACAAAAACGACCATCAAACATACCAAATATACAAAAATAAGAGGCTGAATGAATGAGCTGCTGAACAGTCAAAGTGGAATTCGTACAACACCGAAAATATATTAACTATCTGAGTGGATCTTCAAAAAATATTGTTAAATGAAAAATAAGCTATTTGCAAAAGAATACAAAGATTTTGCTGCCATTTGATAAAGTTCAAAAGCAAGCAAAATTTTTAAAAATAGTGTTTAAGTATAATGCATGTAATGTTAAAATAATAAAGAACAGAGAGAAAACAACAACAAAGTAAACATCTGCAGATTGGTACACTGCAGGGAATAAGAGATACTGAAGTTAAGTCAGCATTTTGTGGTTGTGATGAGGTTCTCTGAAGATCAATGTCATACTTGAGGTTATTTGTTGAATTGTTATGTTTCATATTGTAAATGGATATCAGAAAGTTAAAATATTTTTAAAATACATCACCTCAAACCCAAATATTTCCTTTAAGAGTGTGCATTTTATACCTGAAAAGTAATATTCACTTTTCCCAAATTAAGAGTTTTGGTTTCCAGTTCTGTTACAGTCATTAATAATTTTGTGACCTTGGACATGTTACTTAATCTCTCTGGGGATCTTCTTTTTCCAACCTGAAATACAGGTCTTAGATAGCAATCCTTTAGGTCTTTTCTCAAGAATATTTTTATAATTTATGAATCTCTGAGCCTTCTATGTTAGAGAAAGTCCATTCTACCCAAATTCAGTTCTCAAAAATAAGCCCACAAGAAGTTAATCAAATGTACAAGTGTCTACTTGTGTCTTTTTAAACACTAAGTTATTTAAATATACCACAGTGTTCATTTCCTCTCCTTTCTTGAGTTCTGGCACCCTAGGATTTAAATTTTTCAGCAGTCACAGGAGGTGGCTTCCCCTCTGGAAATATAGCAGAGTCGATGGATGTTTTTTCCTCATGAATTCAAGCTAATATTTGACTTCAAAATCAAAGTGGCAGGTAGTATTATACAATGAAAATAATACCAGACTGCATATTAGAAGCCTATTACTAGTCATGGCTTCAATATTTACTAATTGGTTAGCTGTGGTTAAGTCATTTAACTTCCCTAGGCCTCAATATAGTCATCTGTAATAAGGTGCCAGCAATGGACAAAATCTCTCTGGAAACCATGTAGTACAATTTCTGTTCAATTAGCATAATTTTACCTAATTTAAATTAGTTCTTGGGACTATTTTTTTTTTTTACTAAATAATCATCTATTAATACAAAGTGTTCAAAAAGCTTGTTGAAATCAGTTACTAAAATCAAACATAAAAACCACTTAGTTCCTGCAAGAATATGTTGTTTTTGAAGAGGTTAAAGAGAAATGGGTACATACACTGATGGAGAAATACAAAAATTCCTAATTCCTTGGTTTATCTAATATTTGTGAATGTACTTAGATACTGTCTGAGCCACTATAAATATGGCAGTCCTTAAGGAACTTACCGTCCTGTCATAGCCAAGTAAGTACATATTCTGAAAGATGACTGAAGGTGAGGATACTCTTCATCACTTTGATCATTTATTTCATAATCTCACCACCAGAACCTTAAAGCATTTTACCTGTTAGAGATGTAGGGACATTAATCCCCATACAAATCTACTTAACTCTCATCTATTCTTTCTTCAGTCATTTCCAGAATAAGCTATTATCAAAATCTGGATGGACTCTAAAAAGATAGTTCTGCTTAAACAAACAAACAAACAAATTAGTGACTCTTTGTCGAATAATGAAAAAATCAAACTCTTCAGTTTATGTACCAAAGCTTCTCTGTGATCTATATCTTGCCACACCTCCTATGTTCTAGCCATCATAAATTAATCACTGCTATCTAAACATGTTTAGCCCTTTTGTTTATATACTCAGTCCTTGAACTTGATCCTGTCTATGAAACTTCCTCAAAGCCCAACCAAAAAGGTGTGTCTTTCATAAAGTCTTCTCCATCTTAGTCTCTATTTCATTCATTCAAACCTGTTCTCACCTCCAAAGCATTAAGTTCCTACACAATAGCATTTTCCTCTACTGCTTTATATCGTAGACACTAATCTACGTATATCTTTCCAACAGGAGTGTTAAACCCTATTTGAATTTTTGACCCATAGAATCTTCAAGCATAATAAAGTAGTTGTGTTATATCACTATTTTGTACTAATTGGTTAAGTAACAAAATATAACTGATATACTAACTTTTCCTTTCTCTTGCTTTTTTTTGAGCTCTTTATTTTCTGAACTTTTTCCCTAAAGCCTCCTTCTCCTTGAATCTGTCCAAATTACAATAGTCAGCATGTCACTATCTTTCCTCTCCTCACATTGCTGGGCCTCCACCACCCAATTCACCCACCTTGGCTCCCATATACTTCTCATTTGTTCCAGCAGTGTCCTCTAGTATTCCCAACTCTCAACTTATCTGGGGAATGAATTCTTCTTCTGTTGGTCCTGCATGAATATGGTCCTTCTCAACCAGATCAGCATGATGGCAAAGGTTTACAATAGGTTGTAATAATATACATGAGATACTGGTGGAACCCAGAAGAAGTGGCATAGAAATCTCCCAAGGGAAGTTGTGGAAGCCTTCCCACTATGTGGGACAATGTTTAGCGGTCTGCCACGCAGAAAAGGAAGTGAGGACATCCCAAGCAGTGGTAACAAACAGAGGCAAGACATTGAGAAAAACATGATAAAACATGGCGTTATATAGGAAATGACAAAGAATGTGGCCTGAAGCATTAAAACTACATGATATAGAGAAATGTGAAGAGTTAAAGCTGGAAAAGTATACTTGACCAGGTCTGAAGAAACTTTAAATGCCACACAACAAAGTTGAAACTTTACCTTTTAGGTCATGAGGACTAGATATCAAGTGATTTAATTTGGAAATTTAGCTAAATAAATAATTTCAAATGCGTTTCAAAATGATTACCTAGTATAACTTCAGAAGATAGTTTGGAGGGAGCTGAAAGGGAACATGGAATGAGCAGAAAAGGCAGTTCTTGGATTAGCAGAAAAAAGATATATAGGGAAGGCACCAGGTAGGCTGGAGGTACCTGGCTTGTAAAAGAGAAGTTTATTTGAGAGAATAATAAGTAGGCAGTTAGAGAATAATAAAGGATAAAGGTAGGCAGTTAGTCAGTAAAATTTATGAGTGGATGTGAGGAAGTAAAAATGGAGGATACTTCATTTTTCACTCACTTGAAAGCTGCCTCAGAAATTGCCTCAGGTTCTGGCTTGAACAAGTAGTTGTGTAACGTACATGAAATATAAAATCTTGGCATAAAATAACTGGCAATAAAATTCCAAATAATGGAAATGTATTATGGAAAAATGAAAATAGAATAGGAGTCAGGAAAGACAACTTTTATAATCCCAGAAAGTAATATACAAGGTAAAAGAAAGGGAAAATTGAAGTAGGTAAGGTAAAATGGTAACAAAAGAGGTAGCAGCATTCATTCATCTCTCAGTCCCCACACCAAGGAAGAGAGGACAGTGATGTAAAATTACCATGATTTAGTTGCATCTATATATTTAACTCTGGAAAGAGTTTTGGTATATTTGAATGCAATTGCTCCAGATGTTCTACAAACTCATAACTCTTTAATCACAGTAATAAAATCACTCGACAAAAGTGTAATTCTGGAGAGATGAAAGCTGCCTAATGTCTCAATTCTTTCTTTCACTTCCCTCTCGCAACACATGAAATGATTAAACCACGTAGCACCCAAAGTAGGGTCGCAGCAGGTCACAGGAGGTGGGACCAGGAGAGTTGAGGAAAGGCTATGAATGCATGAATTGCTGAGAGGGCTCCGGGGCTCAAAATCAAGTACATGTAAGGGCAGATACCATGAATTAGATGATTTAGGTGGTTAGTAGCCAGAGCAATGCATGAAAGGTGGCCAGAATGATCATCAAAGAAGCTCAAAATATGCAAGAAGATTTTGGTAGCACAGGGAAGGTCAAAAGCTCAGAGAAACATTTCTGGAAGTGGGTAGGGTGGAAAGTTCCCAGAGAAGTGGTCTGGAAGTACACAAACATGGCCACATGAAGAAGACTCTAATAATGATCACTTATTTCAAATAATATCTTTCACAGCTTTTCCTCTACGACAAAAGCCAATTGCCAAGCACGACTGCCTGGGATCTGCAGGCAGAGACATAAGTACCTGGCTGGAGGTAGAAACCTAAAGACTAATGGTTCTGAAACTTAAGAATGCATCATAATCACCTGAAGAGCATGTTAAAACAGTGATTTCTGGGTCCCACTTCCAGAGTTTCTGATTCAACAAAGTTTGAATTGGGCCCCAGTATTTTCATTCCTTATAAGTTCCCAGATAATGCAATGCTGCTGGTTCTGACACCAGACTTTGAGAACCACTGCTATGGGTCATCAGTTCTTATCCCTAGATGTGCCCTAGAATCATGTGACATAGAATCATGTGATAAGCTTTGTAAATGCTCGTACCTGAACCCACTCTAAAGATGAAAATTTTGGTGGTCTAAGATGGGGCGTGAGATCATATATTTTTTAAGTTCTCTGAATGATTCCAATGTCTAGACGTGGCTGAAAATTGCTGATATGTATAGATGTAAAGGTAAATGACAACAAATTAGCTCTTTTTTTGGATTCAGCAAGGTATCTTTCTGAAGGGGGGCTGATTTCTTTCTTTCTTTGAACCTATGGGGTCTAATAGTGGTTATATTCTACTAAAGCACTTTTCTCATAGCTCCAACTCAAAGTCCTACTTATGCCAATCAAGGATTTAGGTAATAACATCAACAATTCATAAACTATAGAAGATTCACTTTATCTTTAAGAAACAAAGGAGAGATCTCTAACAATGGAAGGGAGCCTTTGGTTTTCTTCATCCCTGATGCCAGGATTTAGGAAAAAAAAAAAAAATCCGAAACAACAACAAAGCAGCCAAGAGAAAAATCCAATAAAGTTACTGAAGAATAACAGAACAAATGGGCTGGTTCATTTCTGAAATTTTATGAAGAATATTGGCTGGCTGAAATATTAACAATGATTTGTAATGCAACTTCAGAGATAGGAAAAATAATCAAGTACTTTGCAACATATAACCAAGCGAGACACTTCAATGCATGGAGAAGGTTTGACCTGTTTTGCATTTTTCAGAATTACTTAATAATTGATCAATTAACAATAACTAACGTATTATATTATGTTGGTATAATCTTGAATTTTTTTTTTCACCAATTTCTCTTTCCTATCTACTAAATATGCTTTTAAAAAGATTGATTTTTCACTAGGGCTAATTTCTGTCAACAAAATAATGAACTGTCCCTTTGAAAAAAGAACTCAAGAGCTTCCACAGCTTCCTTTGGAAGATTTACATACCACCTCCTCTAGGAACTGCAGTAACTCATATACACTTACTACAACATACTGCTGCCAAATTTTGCTTTATATGCTGGACGCTCTGTGACCTGGTACCTTTGTGCCCCAGTATCAAACATAGTACATGACAAAGAAAGGATCAATAGATGTTTTTGGAAGTACTAGACTGATATTATCACCTAATAGGTCCTATGTTATTTTAAATTTAGAAAATAGTTTTGACTATCAGTTTCAGTCCATGATCCTTAAAAATGTTCATAACATATACTTATTCATTTTTATTAGGTTATATCTATATTTGTGACTTGAAGCCTGACTCTGTGGATGGGTTGAAAATTTTCTGATTCTGGAAATTTTGAAAAATAATGTAAATTTTTCTGTGGGACTTTTATCTAACATATGAAATAGAAAACTACAAATCCTTCTAAGACACTTTTTATTTCCAAGCTTTTCAACTCAAGGCAACTATTTAAAATTTCTCATGCTCCCCTGCTCCCAACAAATGATCAGTCACTTACCCCCAACCACATCTTATTCTCCCTTCACTTTTCTCTTCATTACTTTCATCAGTCACCTTAATTATGTATCCTATATTCTCCCCAAGAAGCGCAGTTTATCTTCAGCTTCTTTTGTTATACTTACTACTTACCTAGTTTACATAAAACATATTCGATCTTCCTTCACAGACTTTCCAGTGTTTCAAAGTTTGATTGCTGATCCCTAGTTCATCATTACAATCCTACAATTTGTGAAATCATTCAGTTTCAGTAGGGATTTCATATTTCACTGAAATCTCTGTGTAACACAACTCTCATCTGAATTACAACGTGCAGAGTATTAGTATTTTAAGGGAACCTCAAAACCACAATGTCATCCTGGTCACTTGACACATAGGTAAACAGAGACCCTGAGAGAAGTGCACATTACACGACCCTCAGAGTATTGTTGTCAGCAACATAAAGAAGAGATTTATATGAACTCCCTCAGATAAGTATGAACTGTCTAAAAAGGCTCAGGAAAGAATGACTGCATGCTTCTTTCCCATCTCTGATGTTCCTTTGACATCACCGATCCCCAATATTTACCTGCTGAGTTCAGTAACCCTACTCAGTCCTACTACAATCCCCTGTAACATCTCATCATCCTGCTATCCTCAATGGATCGAATCCTATTCTGCCCTTCTTGCTCACTAGTCTGTGAGTTCACTGAAAGGGGGATGGATGATGACATTTCTATTGAGGATGTTCCAAGTACTTATTAGGAGCTGACATATTTATAGAATTCAGACTTAAAACCAAAGCTTTAAACATATCCTCAATTAAGAATGATAAACTTTTGTTCAAACATGGCTTGTTGTTATAAGCAAGAATTTTAAATTGCTGAGTATTTTGTTACCTCACTTCCATTTTTTGGACAAATATTAAGAACCAACATTTGACAAATATTTTTAAGAAGCTCTATGCTAAACAGGGTGCTGAGAAAGAGAAATCGAGACAGGTTGAACTACTTTACAAACAGTGATCAAAAAATGGCATTAATGAGAAAAAATAAAAGTCATGTGAAAAGGACTTGAGAGTACGAAGAAGGCAAAATTCCAGGCAGATAGAATAAAATATATTAGAAAGTATTAGTTATCCTTACATCTTACACCTAAACATATATGACTACGTGATGTGAATTATTCAGTTTTAATTATAGAATTTCCAATAAAACATTTTGACTCACATATATGCTAGCATTATTCATTTTAAGACCATGTCTAATATAAGTAAATTGAATTTGAATTTCAATGTATGATACTTGTAGTTTGAAAAATGGCCAAGCCTTCGGCCATATTCCTGTCTTCAACAGATTGCTGCATTACTATTAGCACATTATGTTTACTAGGACTAGTCTAGAACTTTCACTAAGTTTATGTCCTATGTCAATTAAACATTCAAATTTATTTTGGATCAGGAACGTAAAGTAATTCAAAACAAAGCAAAATCATTAGAAATAATCTTTATGGAAACACAGGAAAAAATTTAAGACATTTCATTTACAAAATGTATTTTTTGTCTGTGACATAACAGGACAAGCAAGGGCTTTACAAAGGGCCTCACTGTTCTATCAATTTTATATGTGTCCACCTTCATTTCTCCTTCTGTTAATTTACACGAGCCAAACGTCCTATACAAATATTTACTTATCTGAGGCAAGGATGCTTATAGAGACAACTAACCTTTTTCTTAAAAAATTAAAGTTAAATATATACATATATATATATGCATTCTAGTATTTTATATTATTTTATAGGCCAGTTGAATAACCTTGATCATAAGGATACAACAATGTTGATCTTACCTATGTCTATTTAAACAGATTGAAGTTTTTAATTCCCTCTGAATTGCAAAGAATCCTGAGACAATGAGCACATTCTTTCAGAAATACATTAGGAGTCCAATCTAACATCTTCTTTTACTCTTGACATTAAAGCTCTTTCTGATCTTGCAAAAAGCATGCCAGGTTTGCTGTGTTCCTTAACTGTTCCTACTGCACTTTATCTGTGTTTACGTTTCTTTGTCTTTGAGGGATGTGTTCATTTATCCTTTCAAATAGATTGCTCAGTGGGTAAAGCAGAGAGCTGAAGTTTCTCTTGTAGCCTTTCCTGGAAAGAAGAGACTGATTTTCTTCATAACAAGCAGATGGTCACACCCCCAGAGGCTTCCACAGAGACTTACCTCTGTCATACAAAACTTCTCTGACAAGTGGGAAGAGACAGGTTGAAATTGGAAAGTAAGCCAAACACATCCTACCGATGTGCTTCTTGGTTCTTGATACCATCAGAATACCTACATTCTGAAAGAACCCTCTGAAGCACTATTAAAAGTCAAAGTCAAACTCAAAACAAAAGACCTATGGCAATTCCTTAATACAACAGACATTATAGAACAAAGTAGCTTCAACCATCAAATTATGGGGTTATGATTTTAACAGAAGTAATTCTATCTCTATTATTCTCCACCTAGGAGATATATGAAAACAGAAGAAGAAATTAAAGAAAAATGAAGGAAGCATCACTTCAAGAATTTCCAAATAGCCACCTTCTACACCAGCCAGGCTGTGAAATTAAATGATTTAAAACCAGAGGAAGGTGTATCTAGTGGCTAGAGACACATTTCTGAGAGTAATCAGTTTTACAATACTGAAGCTTACTAGATTTCTATTTCATTATACATTTTTCTTGGAAGCCAACCAAATGCCAGGCACTGGGTTAGGTCCCAGGGGAGTATAGAGCCTAGTAATAACAGACCTCTGTTCAATTACTAGTTCCATCCATGGTAGTTCTGTGGTTTGAAAATATATTCAGTAAGGGATGATATCATTTTCTACATAGGGCTTAGTGTATAGAAAGCATTCAATTAGATATATAATCACTATTATTATTACTAGAATTAATACAACTTTGTAAGAAACATGCCTTATGTTACAATTTATAATCTAGTGGGAGATTAAAAAAACACAAGTAGCTACAATACAATATGGTAGATAGTATGTCTGAGGAATATACAGACTGCTGTAAAATAGAAAGGATAAAAGAATTACACATCAGTGAAAGTAATCCCATACTTCTCCTAGAGCTTTGTCAAATTCTAAAGCTAGATAGAACACGTCAAGTGAAAGCCTAAATTTAAAAAAAAAATAAAATAAAAAAGCTATTTCCTCCTATGCCAGAAATCGATCAAAGAACAATATTTCAATAGTCCTGCTCATCTGGTTCTATTTTTTTCATAACTGTTATTTATTTCTAACATTCTAAAAGATGTACTATGTTTATTAGTTGTCCATTTCCTGCCACTTTAATGTAAATTCCACATGGGCATGCCTTTTGTCTTTTATTTCTGTTGTTGTTCAGGACTAAATTCAAAGCACCTAGAAGAGTGTCTGGCATATACCAGTTGTTCAATGAATTGTTTTTGGCTGATGAATGCAAGCATAAATGAATAAATGAATTGGTGATTCCCACTGCTCAATAGTGGGCATCTTTAAAATCTGAAATGTGTAGAAAAATATAACTGGCAAAAATGACCTTAGTACAAAAGAATACACTCCTAACTTATTGATATCTAACTTATAAATAACCTACCCACCTTGGTTCTCAATGCAGGACATAATACAGACAAATGAGCAATCTCAGACTTGCCTTCCTTCATTCAAATTCAAATAAAGAGCAGTAGTTTACATAAAGGTAGATATTTAACAATTATTAGTGTCCCTAAGTAAGATCTTTTGGCTCCCTCATTCCCCCACCAGGTTCTAGTCCTGGATCCAGGGTAACCATGCCTCAAGAATGACAGCTGCTGTTGCCTGAGTATTATTATACAGCATCAGACCACTGGCAGAACTGGGGGGCTCCTAATTCTGTGGCAGAAGGGGTGAGGTATATTCCTAGTCACAATTTAGAATTTATTTTTTTTCATAGACATAGGGCCCTGAATTTTAGATAGATATGGTTTTCATTAGAGTAGTATTATTTTGTTTGTAGAAAAAAGGTCAAAAAGACTTTATAAATTTAACCTTAGATGCAAGCCACCATGGGATAACACAATTTCTATGTGATAATTCTGTTTTGATGCCCAAAAATATTCAGTTTATAAGCATACCTTTGATGTACAACTTAACTGTAAATTAGTATTGCCAATATTTAAATCATATTTGATGTAAGTTTAACAGTTCTCTTTGAGGCATCTCAAACCATTTTATGTGTGCCAACATTTCTACCCAAAAGGAATTCCTGAAAGAATAAAGCCATGAGAAAAACTATTTTGTACTTAATTTTATTGGGTTTTTAAACCTGCATCACAAGATACGAAATACTGTGTTACAACAGATACAAAACCTACAAAACCCAAATAATCTAGATATAACTGCCCAGACATCTGTCCCTTAGTGAAAAACAAATGGAATTCTCCCACCTAATCAACAATCAAGTTTGCATTCTGTTTTGTATTGGTTTTCATTTCTAAGAAAAAAGAAAAAAACTGTGAGCTGAAAAATAATTCATGGAAAATAAACTGTGACACACGCCTCGGAGACAGAAGACAAGCCCCGCAGAGCAGAAAAGGTGGATGCAATCAGCACACAGGTGTCCTCCACCTGTCAATGCACAGCTGGCTCCGGGCTCACCATGATGGTTAGGGGATGTTCCATAAGGATCAAGCATAACTGCCTCTTTCTGGTTAGCCTCTGGACTTTTTCCTATCCTATCCTGCCTTAATAAATATTTTGAAATTATTTTCTGTTATAACCTTAGATAGAATCTTTGTGATTATATAGTCCAAAAGACCATTAAGGTCTATGTTAGGTACTTAATAAATATGGATTCTGACCAGACTAAATTAAAATTTACATTTTGAACATTGCTTTAGATGCATTAATTGTTTCACAATTAAATATTCTTTGGGGAGAAAGACATGACTTTGATTTCTTTCGTAGTCTCCTCAGAGCATACGGTAACACGTCAGACAGGGCTGGGCTGTAGGGGTTGTGGGCCTCTTTCTTGTAAATACAGACCATGGAGCCTACAGGCAATACTGAAAGTTGTATCCGTCAAGAGCCCAAAGACTAAGGTGCTCAATAAATACTAACTATTATTAAAATTGCTGCCACTGTTATAATAAATAAAAATAAAATAAGATGTAGGAATTTTCAATAGGAAAAAAAATATTTCATGACTAGACAAATAATTTTTAAAATTTTACTTGGTACTACTTTCATGTAAAATGATAGTTGGCAGATTAGTTCTTACAGATAAAATATAGTTAATAATAGCATTTACTTGTTGCCCACCAGAAGCCCACCAATGAACTATATGCTTTATGTAGGTTGGCCCATTTAATCCTTTCAAGAACTCTGATATTTAAGTTTAATTATCCTACTTTTTCAGATGAGAAAACTGGGTCCAAAAAATTAATTAATTTGCCCAAAGTCATCTAGTTGGATGACTCAGGATAGTGGAATCAGGATAGGACAGGGTAGTAACATTTTCATAGATATAGGGTCCTGAATTTTAGATAGATATGGCACATAGAAACAACTTCTAGTATCATGGGCTATGCCAATCACCTTATAGCAGATAATGTCCTAATCGATACCTCAGATTTTATCATTCTATAAAATTCAGGTTTATTGTTTCATAAGTGGCTGATGTCTGATTACAAAATGTCCAATATCATCTTAAAAATCAACAAAACCAATATAAAGCTCAATTTTTCTCACTACCAATTAGCTACTTATCCCAAACCTGTATAAGTTCCAGTAATGTCATTATTTCCAAAGTCCTCACACTCCAAATTTCCACTCAGCTTATGCCATCTCCAATAACTAACCATCAATCATCAAGAAAGCAGCTGCTACCCATTGGAAAAACCACCGTGATGGATACTGGGTTTAGGCCTACAAGAAATACAAAAGTACACAAGCCAATTCATCATTTATAGGTGCTTAAAATCTAGGAGTATTCACACAAAGTGTTTGAAATGCAAACCATAAAGTAAATTATCCAGAAAAATGCAACTGGAATTCAGAGGTGAGTTTACCCAGAGCTACAGTAGTCATGAATGTTTCATGTGAGACGTAAGATTTGACTAGGCCTTGAAAGAGAGAGAGGGCTTTGAAATAACTATTTTAAAAGAAATCCTTGTTCATGGTAAAACATTCAAACTGTATAGAAGGACATAAAGAGGGCGGGGGAGGGAATCCCTGACTCCTTTTGTCCTAGCCCCAGGAGAATCCGCTGTTAGCAATTTAAATAGACAAGAATTCAAACACACAAAGAGAAAAGAAACAAAGAAAAAAGTGCCAGAATAAAGCAGTGCTGACAATCAGGGACAGCCACAGTGGAGTAGAGGTTTGATGTAAGAGACTAATTACAAAATGCAGCTGAGCAACAAAGGGAGCCCCTGTGCCTTCTTGCATATATCCCAATCTCTCTCTCTCTCATTCTCTCTCTCTCTCTCTCTCCTCTCTCTCTCTCTCTCTCTCTCTCTCATTCTCTCTCTCCTCTCTTCTCTCTCTCTCTCTCTCTCTCTCTCTCTCTCTCTCACACACACACACACACACACACACACACACACACACACACACACAACCTGAACACCAACCAAGGTCCAGGTATGTGCTTGGATATGCGGGATGCAGGGAGTAAAAATGGATGTGATTGCTGCCCTCATGCTCTCAAGGACAGAGTTTGAGGTGTCTCACAATGACTTTGGCAGTTATTTAGAAAAGTAAATCTAGATACAAGTTTAATTATAAGAAGACACTGGAGACAAGAAGTTCCACTAAGAGTCTTCTGTGTATTTCAAGCGCAAAATGATGAAGACTGGAAGTGGAGCAGCCACAGAAGAATTCATAGTGTATAACTACTTATTCTAACTTAATGTGGAAGGACTTAAGACCAAGAGAAGTCATGTGTTTTGCTCAAATTTGGAGAGTGATTAAAAGGCTTTGTAAAATAACCATCAGTAAGAAAGTCTCGAAGAACTAATTGTGAAAATAAAATTTTAATAGTTTAATAGGTATGAAAAGATGATACCTTTATCACTTCAGAATTGGAAAAGATTTCTTAAACAAGATATTTTATCTATACCATAGAGAAGAATCAAAATGTATCTTTTATAATATATGTCTATTACAGCTCAATAATAAATAAATAAGAAAAAATACATCCATTTTTAAATTTTAAAAATAATCTTTTCACCCAAAGACATCATAAAAATGAAAAGACAAGCCACTAGGTGGACACGTATTACAGAAAACTCTGGTATGCATAATATATAAATATCTCTGACAAAAAGCTTTTTTAAAGCAGTAGAAAAGTAGACAGCATGTATAAATAAGCATTCCATAGAAACTTAAATATTAATCAAAGAGGAAAAATGGTCACTATACCTAGCAGTCAGGGAATAACATATTAAAACTATAAGGAGATATCATTTCACATCCATAAAATTGGCACAAAAAAAATTTATAACTAAGTGTTGGCAAGGATATAGAACAAAAGGAGCTCTTATAGATTGTTGTTAAGAATATAAATAGGCACAACCCTTTTCAGTAATTTTGCATTATCTGCTAAATGTTAACATACAAATCTTACTTTCCTATAATTCCACTCCTAAGAAGATAACTCTAAGGAAAGGACTCTCCTTGTTAGCACAAAGAGATGTACACATGAATGTTCATAGCAGCCCTGATGGGAAACACCTTGAGTCTTCGTCAGCAGAAGATTGAGACATTAATCACCACATATTATTCAATGGAACACTATATAGCAGTAAAAATGAATAAATAAAATATATGTATATGAACAAAATACTAATCAATTAAAGTAAGGTGAAGAAGACTACAAAGAACATGTTACTATATAGAGTTTAAAAACAGCAAAAAGCAAAATGAGACTATATTGTTTAGGTACTTATACAGCAAAGTCTAAGGAAATGCATGGGAATGGTACATACAAAATTCAGCATACAGGATAAGTACCCCTGAAGGGAGCTATGTTTGGAGAGAGAGTACACGGGGAATATTAACATTATGTGCAATTACTTATTTTATAATATGTGGGGTAGGTACATAGGTGTACAATATTATTTAGTTTTTTGGTGATACTGAGATATTTCACAATAATTTTTAATTAATAATAAAAATTGAAAAATAGTTTATGACAGATATACGATAAAAGAGAAAAGAAAAAGTCGAATATTACTTAAAATTGTTTCAAAATATTTCATGTCTTATTTTCTCCCAACCTTACCTCCCTAGACCTGGTTCTCATCATTTATGCCTTAAATAGTGCAATGACTTCCTAATGCTTCTCTCTGTCCCAATCTAGTAATAGACTAGTGATCTACTCCCATTGTTCCAAGAGGCCACTTCTTCAGGTCTTCAGGTATCTATTCAAAATCCTTCAATGCTCTTATCCACTCTATATATTCTTGTATAATCATCACTAAAACTCTCCATAATATATCTTCATCCTTCTCAAATTCATTTCCAGGTCTAAATAAAACGCACTACAGGAGTAGAGCATTACTGAACCAGGAATATGCCAGGTTGGTTAGCATCTCCATGTCTTTGTAAACAGTGTTTGGCCTTATCTTAAAACCCAAGTCCAGTTTAAGATCTTCCTCTTTAGGAAGCATTTCACAATAATGCCATTCTTTCCTGAGCTATGTTCCTCTGTAAAAGCCCAAGAAAAGTATGATTGTTCCCAGGCTTCTGAACACTTAGTTTTATTTTCTAACACATTCTAATAAATTACTTCTCAGATTACATTGTAATCTTATCCTTTGTATTAGATTTTAAGCTGTCCATGGATTTGAACAGTGTTTTGCAATTCTGTATTCTCCATCCTAATGACTACACTGGAGATATTATTTTTTTGGTTTGTTTGCTGATACATGCCAAATATCTAACATCTATCATCTAGATCCCTTAAGAGTCTTAAAGCAGAATGTTATAAATTGTCAATTAAAGAAAGGCAGATCTAGAGACATTATTACACATTATACTTTGTAAAAACATGGGCTATGTCCATGTTGAGTCTTACCTTTTCTCCTAGATCATTTAAGTTTCAACAGTGGATCTCGCATATAAAACAGAGTGCCAAGTGGCAGGTTAATATATCTATGAAGCTGGCTTACTTCACTATATCACTCAAATATCTCAGGAGTTTAGAATAGTATAGAATGTACTAATGTCTGGCCAGAATCTTGTATAAAAATCATAAAAATACCTAGAATGCTATGATTCCATATAATTTTAAATGGTAGGTTCCAATATCCCCTATGAATGAGAGCCACCTCACATAGGTTCTATACAGATCAACCTCAAGCAAGAAAGTCAGCTGTAACCATTTTTCTGTATTCTACTACATTTGTCTCTCATCCCTGTGATCTTTCAATCCTCAATGAATAGTTTGTAATCCTTCTATATGCAAATCCTATTCTAGCTACTATCTCTGTTATCTCTTGAGTTTATGGTCTCATGGAGGTAGACAGGAACATAAACGAAAAATGAAATACAAAACAAAACCAAGATCTAAATATGTATCAAATTCAATAGAGGTACAGGAAGGAATGCTAAATCCTATGGAATAAAGGGTGAGAAAAGAGCTTGTGCTAAGCCTTGAAAGGCAGGGTTAAATTCAATATACAGGCAAGTGGGGTGGTTAAGCTATTATTATGTTTATTTTAAGTAAGAAAGAGAAGAAAAGGGAAAGAACAGGAGTCTTTTTGTTTTGTTTTAATATTTATTTTTATTTCAGCCCTGTGTCTACTGGGTATTATCAGAGTATGCTTAAGACCAAAAAATGTAGATTTGAGACTACAAAGACTGCCATGCAAAAACCATGTAATACTACCCTCAGCATTATGGTCCTTACAGAGTCAAACCACTCACTCATATGTTCATTTATTGATTCACTCAACCAATGTTTACTGACCACTTATTAAGTGCCAGGTACTGTGCTAGGCATCAGTGATATCTGGTGAACACATTATATTTAGTTCTTGATGTCATGGAATGCACAATTCAATGGAGAAGACAGTCAACTGAATAGTATAGAATGTATTACATTTGGATAATCACCAAAGTCAACTCATCATTAACTATAAAAGGATAATGAAAAAGAAAGTATAAAGCAAATAAAACTTCATTCAACTGGCGAGCATTACTAAGTGACTTTTCAGCTGAGGTTCAGAAAAGAGGAAACAATGTCAGAAAAAAGTGTTCCAAGCAGAGCAGGGGAAAGACATCTTATACAGCTGCATAGAAGCTATAGAGTCAAGTGAGTCTCATCTGAATTGCTTGAGCTAGGGCTCACACAATAAACTTCTAAATGTGTTACTGCTCCAAGGTTCCCCTGCTGCCTCTTCTGACTCTAAATGGAAAAGTACATCTCTGAAAGAATGAAAAAATTCCTTTGCCTTCTAGGTTAATGTCCGGGAATAGAGCTTTGAAGGTAGTGACTGTGCTTTGCCTTTTTGCTAGAGTAGTATGATGATGGATCATATCAAAGAATAGTTGTTTGAGAAAGTCTGAGATGAGATCAAAACTGCAGCATGTGTTTTATAAAGAAACCTCAGTGATATCTAGCAGGGAAATTTCTCGACCAGAAATAGACTTCAAACTGCATTTCCACTGAAACTGAAACCAAGACAGAAAGGGTCCCCTAGGAAAGGTTATAATCACAGGTTAGAGTGAGAGTTAATGCCTGTCCTATCATATACTCATAACCATTCTCCAGTAGTAGAATTAAAAGGCAAGTTACTCTAGCAGATGTTTTCAAATTAGCTAAAACCATGTCATGGAGAAAAACAGCAGAACTGGAAATGTGCCTGGAGAGCAAGACCTTCCCACAAGCTGCCTGGGGGAGCCACTTAAATGTCCCTGAACCCTCCTGGTGCAGACAGGGATGCATAAGCTAGGGAGATAAGCAAGTCCCAGCATAAATCATCCTCTCCTATCATCCTGCTTATCCATGGCTTCATCAAGACCTCTGCTGAATACTAAGAAAATCTGGCAGGGTTGGGCAGTTAATATATTGCCAAATCACACTCTTCATCAGAGAAGCAAACTATGATAAGTGAATATGAAAACAAACAGTTTACTTTTGGGCAATTAGCAGGAGGATGGTGGGTTTGCATCTTTAGAGCAGATTCAAAACACTCATATCTAGTTCACAACAACCCCAAATGGGGTAATCATAACTCAACTATGTTGGTTCTCATCTACTCAAGAAAAGGCCCAAGAATCTGGGCCAAATATCTGTGGCTATATATATAGAAGGCTTCCTGAGTGTGAGCGGGTCTTCTGAAGTGGAATATTACTTGTTACCCAGTAATCATCAGCTCCTACAGGAAGAGAACATAACACCAACCAGGAGAAATCTTAAGTCAATAAAGTCAGAGAAAATTTTCTGAAAAAAAAAAGAAGAAAGAAAAGAATAGAAAGAAAGAAAAGAAAACCTCTACTATCTCAACTAGTACACCAGTTGTCTGGTCCCTACCATCTCCTAGACTGAAGGATGGAAAATTGATGTCAGCACATCTCATATGCAATAACAACCTCTGCACAATCAGAGTGAGGAAGAAAAGACCTCAAAAGAAAGTCATTAGCCTTTTTAACTTTTTAGCCCCATCCCATTTTTCCTGTTCCAAATCACATGCTTCGCTCTGCACATTTGTGTATTGCAGTTACAAAAAAAAAAAAGTAGCACATATATATTGTTAATACGAATATATAATAAATAATAAATATGTGTTACATATATTATGTTAACATGTTAATATTATATTAATATATTATATATAACATAATGTTATATATATTTTTTGCACAAGCCAAATAAGTGTTAGAAGAAAAGGAGCTGGTACCTGGTATCTTGTATAAGGAGTTGTCAGTGGATGTTTTAACAAATTAAAGTGAATGGCTGAAGATTACCTCTAAATCCTCCTTTGTGGTAGAAAAATGAGCATACTGGGAACAACAACTTTGGCAATTTTTGATAGACCACACCATCTAGAGAAAATCACCTCTATAGAGCAAAAAGAGGACTCACACTGAAAATGACCATGTTAAAAAAAATACTTTGGGGGCCATTAAAATTATTCCTTTTTAAAAAAAAAAAAAAAAAAAAAGAATTTCAAATCCTTAGGATCTTCTAGAAATTAAAGAGACAGCCCAAGCCATGGAGTACTTTTGAACCTCCAAGTGTCTCAACAGCACAAAAATTTTTAGAATGCTGGAAAAAGGCCTTCTTGTGATTGTGTTTCTTTAAAATAAAAATGTACAAAGAGAACAACATACCACAGACATAAGGCATAGACTGTTAGTGTGGGAGGTGAGGATTGGAAAAAGCATTTAGATTTTTCAAAAGCCCTTTCAGTCTTCCTGATTTAATGGCATTCCTTTAGCAGGAGAAAATAATTACCAAAGGAAAAGAGAAAAGAAATAAAAGAATTTACGAATACATCATTTCCTTAAATTAAGCAAGAAGAGGAAAGTGTGGTTTCTATAGAGATGATATCTTCATAAAAGTCGTCCAACTGAATACTTCCTAAGAAGAAACAAATCCTTCTGCATGGAGCAGAGTTGCTCTGATAAAGGGCAGAACAATTTGTGGGAATGACCAAGAAAACACTGAAATGTGAATTTGAGTCTGTCTTAGAAATGTCTCTATACACATGTACACGAAGATAGCATTTTACTATTTTTTCTGCATTTGAAATAGAAAATAAAAATCAGAATGCTGAATTCTTTGTTTAGAGAAGAAGTTGCTATTCAAAGCATGTGGCATATGTCTCAACTAAGTTGTAGCTGAAACTACTACTATGCTACACATATTTCTAAATGAGTAGTTAGTAAAACTTCAGTTCCCCTCGGCCCCGTTTTAATATTATATTTCAAAAAATCAGTTTAGGTGGCTATATGGAATAAAGGCACACATACTTAATCAAGTTAAATCAACGTAGATGTAATCTGTATTTCCAAGTGTGATTCAATAAGATACTTGAGCTTAGAAGAATTTAAAAGAAGAACAGCACTTAGTTTTAGGCAATTTTCCTGTATGGGCTCCATAATATTTTGAGAGAAAGGTCTTGATTTTAATAATCACTGATATGTTTTATCAAGGTTTTTGTTCTGGCAGGGCAAAGTTTATATTGAAGGTGAAATTAAAGATGTTAAACCATAAAATTTCCCATAAGGAAAACTGATATACTCAGTATTTCCCCAAAAAACACAATTGTTTCTGTGTGAAGAGCTGTCAGAAAATTACCTTGTAATTTTTTAAAAGAATCTGTTAACTAGTTCAGTTTGGCAAGATTTATATGGCCTATAATTTTTTAGATAAAATATTTTATTTGGCAAACTAATCTTAGAATAGAAATACATAGAAAAATGTAAATTTTAAAATATATACTGTATTTGCAAATGCACTCAATTTTTTTCTCTTATAAAGTAATACTTAAATGAGTTAATTTTTTTTAAAGTCATAGAATTTTAGATTTGGAACTAGGAATATTTCAAGAATGACTTCCCTATAGCAACTTTAAACTGAACTAATAAGTCATAAGGAAATTAATAACAAAATAATTGACACCAGATTTCTACAAACTTCCCTATTTCATGACAGAATATGAATTTTCTTAAGCAAGTGTAGCTTTTATAACCTAAACATTTAAATTGCATGCATTTTGCATAGATATATTCAAATTTTATTTATGGCTCTGAATTTCCTTTTTTAAATTTTAAGCAAAAAAACTTCATCCTTTGACATTAGATAAATTAGGTTATTTATAACATATCTTGCCTTCATGTCATTTTCATTCGTTAGGATGAGAATTATTGCTATATAAGTAAAATTAGGCCAGTGAAAGTTGTTTCCTGTGACTGAAATTCTGCTATAAATAACAGTCAAAAGACAGTCAGCTCCGTCTTGGTAAAAATAATTTACAAGGTGTTCGCATTCAGTCCAAAAATCGCTTTCTTAGTTCTAAACATTCCTCATCCCAGGGTCTGACTGCAACTCAGATTGCTCCATTAGCACTTTACGAAACCATTTGTGAAGACTCTCAAAGCTAAAGAAAGATCTGTCTTTAATTGTTACTTTTATTATATGTCTTTCATCTTGTAATTCCATAACTTCACGTGTTATGCCGCGGAGACAGAGAGCATCGATCTCTCACGCACTAGAGCCAGGCTCACTGTGTCAGGAGTGTACAGTCTCGCCTGAGTCCACAAAAGAAATAACATCTCACTCACTGGTGTCCCTGTCCCAGCTGTCTCGCCACCTCAGTCTCTTCGCCTCCGCACGCCCTCCGCTTCTCAAACAAACAAAAAAATTCCTCAGCATTACTAGCCAGGAGGGATGCTAGCCCGGGAGCCAAGGGCTGGAACGACGCTCAGGCATCAACACTCTGTCTTGGGCACCGGAGCGGCGGGCTGCCCCTTCCCACGGCCTCCCAGAGCCACCCGGCCAAGCAGATACATCTCGCCTTGCGCAAAAAGCGCAGCAGCCCGAGTCCTGAATGCAGGGTCTTCACCCCGCGCGGCCCTCGGAAGGTCCCTCCCGCAGCTGCAGCCGACCCTCAATGAAAGTGCAATTTGTTATCCCTCCCAGCCCAGAGGAGAGGTCTCTGTTTGGTCTCGGCTCCAGTCCCTCTCATTCAAGTCGCTGAATACCAGGTCTCATCGCTTGCCATGCGATTCGCCAGGAATTGGCCTCGGCCGCGGGCAGGGACAACTCTACAGTGACCTCCCCCTTAGACCCCGTTCTCTGTGTGTGTCTCTCTCTTGCTGTATCTCCGTTTCTCCCTCTGCCTGTCTCTCTTTGTGCCTGTTTCTCTGGCTTTTTCTCTTACGAAGTGCGCGCGCGCACACACATACACACACACACACACGCACACACACGGAGGAGGCTTTCTCCACAACCAATGCCAAAATG
Organism: Eonycteris spelaea; assembly: GCA_003508835.1. NCBI lineage: Eukaryota > Metazoa > Chordata > Mammalia > Chiroptera > Pteropodidae > Eonycteris > Eonycteris spelaea. Next base: position 890,966 of record PUFA01000127.1, on the reverse strand, counting down.
TCACCTAAAAAGCAAGTGCAACAACTTGCTTTGGAAACGACCCAGGAGTCGGTCGAGACACCCCCTGCACTGAGCAGCCCCCTTCCTCCCCTGCAAGGTGCATCCGCGGTTGGGGGTGGGAGGAAGTATGAATTTGGCCGATGGAGATGACTGGGACTGGTGTTCTCGTCTCCTCCTTCCAGGACCCTGTCGCAATTAGAAATCTATCCCCTCGTGAGGCCCCAGGGAAGAGCGATGAGGACTGCACGCCTGGAAAGGGGCGCGTCGGCCCGGGGGTTCCCAGGATCCTAAAGGGGCCGCGTCCCCGAGTGCGCCCCAGGCGGCGGAAGGCGAGAGTGAAGGGGTCCCGCAGGAGGGCGGCCAGGAGCCTAGCCGATAGTTCCTCCAATGTCAAGAGACGCCGCGACCGCGCGGCGGCCAAGAACCACCTAGCGCGCCGCGACAGCGGCGGCGGCAGCGCCCGGACTCCAGTGGTCACTGCCACGCGCGCAAGCCCCAGCCCTGCGGCGCAGCCCGGCGTTACCTTGCCGCCACCCGCAGTCCGACCCTCCGTCTCTGGGTCCGTCCGTCGGTCCCACCAGCCTCGGCGGGAGGATGAAAGGGGCGTCCTCGTTGTCGGGACAGGTTCTCAGTAGGGTGAGGAGAAGGACTAAGGAGAAGAGCCGAGGCGGCTGCGGCCGCTCCCGCCGCTGCTGCTACTGATTCGCCGGGGCCGAAGGTGTCGAAGAGGCCGTGTCCTGGGGATTGCGGCGCCCGGAGCACTGCGCTCCCCTCTGGCGAGGAGACTGAGAGCCCGGACGCGGCGGGCTGGGGCGGCGAAGCGGGGCTGGTCACCCGCCCCTGGGTGCATGTTAATACGGTGGAGAGGAGGAGTCCCGCGCTTCCTCCGCCCAACCACCGGAGCCGGCGGGTGGGCGGCGGCCGCGGCCGGGAGCCAGCCTCTCTCACCCGCCCCAGCTACTACGGCGCAGCCACTAGCCCTGGCCCCAGCCCAGGCACGTGCGCCGAGGCCGCGGGGAGGCGCCGGCGTCCCCCGGAGCGTGCTCCTGGCCTGCGGTTCTGCTCGTAAGAGCTCTCACACCGGACGGAAGGGAAAGCCCTACACTCCAGGTAAGGAACCTAGAGGCGGCCACCCGTTAGTGGGCGTGCCCCATCCGTTCCCCTGCGCAGCGTCTCGGGAGAATTAAACCTTCCCCTCCCCTCTTGACAGCCGTTGTTACCGACCTTGCCTTTTTAAGGGAGGGCATTAGGAGCTCATAGTACTTTCGGTTACAGGAGATCATGTTGATGAGCAGAGGGTTTGCTGTCTTCTCTTCATTCTCAGGGTTCATAGTGCATTTTGGAAGAAGTAATTGCCACAGAGGAGAGTAGTGAAAAGGGTCCGGTCTCACAAGGACTGGCGTTCAAATTCGGTGCCATTACTGTCAACCAGTTATTCCTCAGAGCCTCAGTTTCCCCCTCTGTGCAATGACAAATCTTGGAAGGATGTGTGCATTAGATGACACAATTTAATCCACCAGTTCCTCTTGCTATTAGCCTAAAGGTAATCAGAAAAAAAAATGAATCCCTTTTTCTCTTGTCCTCTGACCTTTGTAAACTCACCACGCTCCCTCCAAGGGTATCTGGAAGCCAGGCTCCTTCACATAGGCTGGGGTCTTCACCTCTAAGTACTCCAAAAATAGGAAGAATCCATGTGGCTTTAAAGTAATAACAGAGATGTATGGTGTGAATAGGTGAATTGAGATGTGGATCAAAGAAAAGAAGTCAATCAAGTATTCATTGAACTTCTCTACCCACTCAAATACTAAATGTTCTGGATGATATAATTAAAATAATCATGGTTAATTAACCACTGTCTTCCTGTTTCCCTCCACTCAAAAAAAGAATGGTCATCTTCATGGAGAATGTCCTTTGTGCTACAGCTCCCAGAGAGAGCATCATGCCAAAGAGTATATAATCTTCTTTATGTAATTGTACCCATAAAGTTATAGCATAAGATTTAGCATCTGCTTTGTGTGATATCTAATTATAAATATTAATAGAATATGCTTTTTAAAGAAAACAGTTCTAAAAATGTAGGGAGGTGAAAAACAGTTTCCATAAAAATATGACTCAGATAAATAATCGCTTTTCCCCAATTTTACTGAGTGATTTTCCATTAAAGAGAAGAAAAAAAAAAAACTTGAAACTGCTAACCACTCAAAGAAATGGAAGTAAATCCTCAACATTGTAGTACCATGATCAGCACTACTTTCACAAAGCTCTAACAAATACCAGCCGATTCAGGAATGACTATACAGGGGCACTTATGCTTCTAAAAACATTCCATGAAAAGGCAAAGTACTGACAGGAAAAATTGCCTTCATAATCTTGAAAAAGCTACTACCTTGCCTTTCCTGATTTGTAAATATGTCTAATCTATAGAATTTTTAATGAGGTCACATAAATAGGCAGGCTAATATAATTGTCAGGCCCTAACCCAAATTAGGTGACTTTACTAAATAAAATTACCTGAAGAAGAAAGTAAATCTTACAAAATTCCTATGGGAGATTTAACCCAGCAACAATAGTATCTATATAACACTACTATTATTAGAATTTTCTGACAGTAAGTGACAGAAACCAAATTTGGCTAACTTAAGAGAAAGTAATTTATTGGTAAGATATTGAAAGCTTCCATAATTGAAGGACAGGCTGGAAAGCAGTCTTGGAAACAGGCAGGATTTGAGGTAGTACTGGAGGGCTAGAAAGCTGGAAAGACAGAAACAGTTTGCTTTGGTGCTGCTCAGTGAATACAAGTAAGTTTCAGCTGTTACTTCTAACCTCACGTGCTAGATCAAAATTCAAATCAAAGGGTAGATCATTTCTTTGGCCAGACCTCAGTCAGGCAACTAACCCCTTGGCTGTACCAGCATAGGGAGAGAAAGCATTTAGTTTTTTTTTTACTTCCAAAATGGAAAACAGGCACCTTGGTCTATCTCCCTTCCAAAAGTATACATAACTAGGGATAGGTAACTGCTCAAAACAAGTTCAGGGAGCTATTAGGAAGAAAAATTTGATGCTAAAGTCAAAAAAAGAAAAATGATAAATGTCTTACATTGACTATGAAATTTACATTAAATCCTTAGAGTGATAAGGAAATAAGTAGTGATATTGTGCAAGTAAAACTGATACTCACTTTTTTTGTAATTAAAACAAGTATACATATGCTTGTTATTAGTTAAAGAAAGCTATTTAAATATATATATATGGCCAGTTACCTACTTTATATAAGTATAGTGCCTATAAGCACTACTATAAGCCAGGGCTATTTCTCTGTGTCTATTTCTAGTCATAGACAATGTGATAGCTGAATAAAAGCCCTGGAAAGATGTCTACATCCTAATTCCTTGTAAATGTTATCTTACATGACAATGTGCAGATGTGATTAAGTTAAGGATCTTGGGATGAGAAGGTTATACAGAATTACCCCATGGTCCCAATGTAATCACCATGGAAACAAGACAGAAACAAGAAAGTCAAAGGCAGAAGGAAAACATAGGATGAGAGAAGTAGAAGTTGGAGAGATGTTCTTTGAAGGTGGAGGAAGGCAGCCATGAGCAAAGGAATATCACTAATCTCTAGAAGCTAGAAAAGGAAAAAGATTCTCCCCTAGAGCCTTCAGAAAGAATACCAGTCTGTTACTACATCTTGATTTTAACTCAGTTAAATCGTTTTTAAACGTCTGAGCTCCAGAACTGTAAGACAATAAATTCATGTTGCGTTAAGCCACCAAGTTTCTAGTAATTAGCAACAGCAACCATAGGAAACTAATATAGACCTCTTAGCTAACTTTTGGCAACACACTGTTGGTTGCAGGTATCATGAGAGCCCTCACTACAGACGAAACAGAAAGATATATCTACTTCTGGAGAAGAAAACTTAAAGGAAGCCAAGCTAAGTCAGCAATGTTTTGGTAAGAACAGGAAATTGGAAACAGTGGACAGATAGTATTGCTATTCATGAGTTTTCACTTCTCTGGTTAAATCAAAATGGTGCCTTTCCTCTTAAACCACAGCATGGTCAAATAAGAAAAATCTCCTTAAAATGAAGTATATCTGTGCAAGAAGAAAGATCTCAAAGGACAATGTAAATGATAAGTGTGAAAGACGTTTGCATTTCCTCTGCATTACAGAACATTCTCATTCATGCTCATGGTTTCAAGTAACATTTAAATGGTGATCCCAGACCTATATTTTCAGCTTTGACCTCTCAGCTGATTTCATATTTATAAATCCAAAGACCTGCTAGACAAATCCATTTGGAACTTCCACTGGTACCCCAAATTTAACAGTCCAAATTAAACTCACCACTTTCTGCCCTTTCCCTCCATTCAACTGTATTCCTTTCCCTGTTATATGTTATGGTTTCATGGCACTATCATCTAGCAGGTCACCAATGCCAGAATCCTGTGAGTTATCCTAGAGTTCTGCACTCACCGATCACATCTAATCCATCGCCAAACACTGTTGAATTCTCTTATCATGTGAATGATATTGAACCCTTCTTCTATTTCTATTTCTATTATATATCCCCATCAGGCTTTGTCATCATCTCACTTCTGGATTAGTATCCCTTTAAGTTCTTTCTTTCCCTAAGTGTTGACTCTTCTTCATTGCAGCAAGAGTCTTCTAAACTACAATCCTGATCATGTTAATCCAGTGCTTTACCTACATTACGCTTGTTATAAACTCATAAAGTTTATTTAGTTCCTTATAATAACATACAAAACTCTTCATAAACTTTCTTTTATCTCTTTCTTCAGCCTTTGCTCTCATGATTTATCAATTATGCTTCAGTACATCAGACTACTGGTTATAATGCCATTTATGTAACATGCTCTGGAATGTATCTGTGACTTTGCCATACTATTCTCTCTGTCTTGAATGTCGTCTCTCTGCTTTTTTTTTTTTTTAAACTGGCTAATATTTATTTCTCTTCAAGGCTTACTTCAGTATTCCTCATGCCTGAATCATTAGGTTGGATTAAGTGTTGCCAGTGCCCATCGCACCTACTACTATCTCAGTTCAAACACATTGTATTAAAAATTTCAGGTTATCTAGGTAGCTTTTTGAGACTGTAGCTCTTCATATTTAGGAGCCTAGTAATTGCCTAGCAGAGTAATTGCCTCTCAATAGAAAGGCAATACATTTATGTGGGACTGAATTAACCTGAACTACTTAGAGAATATTTTATGATGTCAGTATATATGTAATATAATTCAGTAGAAGAATATATGCAATATAACCTGTAGCCAAATTTAAAAACTATCACTCATCAGGTTTATTAAATTTAAAGCTTTCTTTTCATGATTAACAAGAACCAAAAAAATTATTAAGAGGTCATATGAAGACATCATATTTAGTTTTTCTTTTTAATAGCCAACCCAGTGAAATAAAATGATCTTACTATCCTCAAATACTTTTCAAGGAACATTTTTGCTTTATGTTTTATTAACATTTTTTATTAAAAATATAAATGCTGGAATAAAATTAATTTAGCTTCTGTTTCAACTCTTCTTTTATACCCTGTCATTTTGTTTACACATTAGTCTATATATGATGCCTCCTCTTCTTGTCACCTCTGCCACATCCCCATTTACTTTTTCTCTCATTGCTGCATGGTGTGAGTCCTGTGCATTGCAGTCTGGCTTTGTTCTGATAAAGGTGGTCTAATTTTTCCAACAAAAAGATCTTTTGAAGTTCCTATTTCCTTGATCTCTGATTAGAATTTTATACTGTGAATAACTGATTTTTCAAAATTTCCACTAGAAACTTCAATTACCTTATTGTCTCCTGGTTTTCATTCTAGTTATCTGTCCTCAAGACTTTCTACTGCTTTTATTAAGCTGCAATTATTACGGCCCCCAAGATGGCAGCTGAGGGCATTGGTGAGAATGAGCTCTCTGAAGAGAAAAGACACTTGGTCAGGACCCTGGGAGTCTCTGCAATACCCACTGGTGAAGAAGACAGAGCTCAACATTAAAGATGGGAGGAAACCCAGGAGTGCAATGCTATTAAAACAGCAGTTCCATTGAAATCAAAGAACGAGAAAATTTTAGGAGATAGGACTATTCGATGATGAATTTCAAACCAGCATTTCTACACATGTAATGTCTTACTTTCAAGAAATATATAGCTATTACAAACTCAGGATATACAAACCAATAGGGCCCTCTTGCATCCATCATTAGCACTATTTCACACAGTTTTCCCGCTACTGATCCAGAAATATAGAAATCATTCTGAGACTTTTCCTCCTGCCCTGTCCACTATATCTAGTCACCAAGTTCCTAAAACAATAAGCTATCTATTTCACTCTACTACTTAAAATTTTTCAGTACATCTTCCTTGTCTTTCAGATAAAATCAAAACTTTAGGTATGACATGCAAAGCCCTTCACAATTTTGCCTTCATTAAATTATCAAAATTACTAATTTGAGTGGGGTGACTTTTCATATACTGGATTAAAAATTTTATTACAATAATGTTAATAGGTTAGAAATGACAATATATAGTTAAAATAAATTTAAATCCGAGAACAATCAATGTAAAAAAGAACATATATTCATACATATATACTAGGAACTGCTGATAGTATGTGCCCCTGGGCCAACTATACATCAGCATAACAGTAAAAGTGGGAAAAAGAATCAGAATATATTGATAACTAAAAAAGTTAATTAGTATATTATTGACACATTTTGAAAAAAGACAAACGGCAGATTTTTTAGTCTAGAAATGTATTTGAGAATTTCCTTTTTAAAAATCCCACTTACAATAGCATCAAAGAGAATAAAATATTGGGATAAGTTCAACCAAGGAGGTGAAAGATATTTATACTGAAAACTATAAGGTAGCTATGAAAGAAATTGAAGACACAAATAAATGGAAAGATAGTTCGTGCTCATGGTTTGAAATAATATTGTTAAAATGTCCATACTACCCAAAGCAATCTACAAATTCAATGCAATTCCTATCAAAATTTTAGTGGCATTTTCCCTAGAAATGGGGGGGGGGGGGAATCCCAAGATTTTTATGAAACCATTAAAAATCTCGAATAGCCAATTCAGAGAAAAGAGCTGGAAGCATCACATTTCCTGATTTCACACTGTATTACAAAGCTGTAGTTATTGAAAAGTATGGTACTGGCATAAAAAGACATAGAGACCAATGGAAAAAGATCGAGAGCCCAGAAATAAACCCATGCATTCATGGTCAATTAATTTACAACAAAGGAGCCAATAGGGAAGGAAAGTCTCATCAATAAATGGTGTTGGGAAAACTGGGCAGCCACATGAAAATCAAAGAAACTGGAGCATGGTCTTATACCATGCACAAACATCAACTCAAATAGATTTAAGACTTGAATCTAAGACCTGAAACCATAGAACTTTTGTAAGAAAACGGAGGGGCTGAGCTCCTTGATGTTAGTCTTGGAAATGACTTTTTGGATTTGACAGCAAAGCAAAGGCAACAGAGCAATAAACATGTACATCAAACTAAAAAGTTTCTACACTGCAAAGAAAACAAATGAAAAGGCAACTATGGAATGAAAGCAAATATTTGCAAATCACACATTCAATAAGAGGTTAATATCCAAAGTATACAAGGTATTCATACAACTCAATAGCAAAAAAATAAATAAAATAAAATAAATAAAAAGCCAACTTTTAAAATGGGCAAAGCACCTATTAAAATAAAATAAGACTCATTAGGACCTGTTTGCCTATTATCGAAAAGTCAAGAGACAACAGATGGTGGTGAGGATATGGGAATTTACACTGCTGGTGGAAATGTAAACTGGTACAACCAACATGGAAAACAGTATGGAGGTTCCTCAAGAAATTAAAAATAGAGAATAAATAACAGATTGAAAATCAACCAAGGTGGTAATTTGGGAGGCTTCTGAATCTCCCTCCTCTTGAATGTACAGTTACTCACAAAGTGATTCCCTCTGAAAGAGATCCAGAAACCATCCAAGTGATTCCTACACACTGGATAAAAGAGAAAGTACTCATATCGAAATGGTTAGGAAAGGCTAAGACACACTGCAGCAATAAACCCCACCCCCAGGATACTGCTATGTAATCTGGAGGGGACCCCCAGCTCCCAGCTTCTCTTTGAAGAGAGACAGGTTTAGACCCCACATTTAGCACCCTAGTTTATAAGACAGGCACTGGAGGGCAGGCTCCCCAAACACTTTGCTCTAAACGCCAAAGGTCTAATGTTCATTCTTGAGATCCACAAAACTCTAGCAAACAAAGAAACAATTCTTAATGGGCATGAGCACTTACCTGGCTTATCTCTATCTCAGTACCTCCTCCCCTCAGGGTCTTTCGCTGAAAGATATTTATCTGTACCTTTTTAAAGCTGCTGCTGGCTTAGGTCAGGCTTCTAATTTAGCAGGTATTAGGAGCTGGCTGTGATCCTCTCCAGAGACTAGGGAGGCTGATGAACACCTCTCCCAGCTCCTCCCTCCAGCTTGGTCCAATAATAGCACTAAGGTGCCAGTATCTCTGGGGAAGAAGCTTGTATACATACCTGTGGCCCTGTTTTTTACGCTGCCACCAAAGGAAGGGCCTCATCTCCTGGCCTTAACATATAATGGGGCCTGCATTCACAAATCTCACAGGACAGTAGCAAACAAAGGAATACCTCTTAAGTGCAGGAGTCCTCCCCTAAACCAAGCTGTACTCCTGGGCCCAGCACAGAGGAAGCAGGCAAAAATGTGACCTCCTGGTTTCTTTCTGGAAGGAATGTAACTGTATACTTTCTCGGCTGCTGCCTAAGGGTCCAGCTTCCAATCAGCCTGCATATAATAGGTGCTGTTTTAGTACACCTTTATCTACTGAGAGCCACTAAGAACAAAGAAGGACTCTTGGACAATAACGAAAGTTTGAGAAACAATGAGGAGTTTGGGCCAGGCCATTGCAGCATTATTCATAATAGTCAAGGTATAAAAACAACCTAAATGTCCATCCATGCATGGTTGAATGTGTGTGTGTGTGTGTGTGTGTGTGTGTGTGTGTGAATATATATATTCAGCCATACACACACACATGTATACACACAATGAAATATTAGTCAGTCTTAAAGAAGAAAATCCTGTCATTTGCAACTGCACGGATGAAACTGGAGAGCATTATGCTAAGTGAAATAGCCCAGACAGAGAAGGGCAAATACTGCTTGGTATTACTTATTTGTGGAATCTAAAAGAAAAAGTCAAATTCATAGAAAGAGAGAGAGAGAGAGAAGAAAAGTGGTTGCCAGGGTCTGGGGAATGAGGGAAATACGGAGAGGTCGGTAAAAGTGTAGAAACTTTTAGTTATACAATATCTAAGATCCGAGGATCTAATGTAAAATATGGTAACTCTGGTTGACAAAACTGTATTGTATAATTGAAATTTGCTGACAAAGTAGAACTTAAATGTGCTCACCAAGAGAAAAAGAAAAAAAGATAAATATGTGAGGTGATAGATGTGTTAATTCAGTGGAAGTATCCATTTACAATGTATAAGTACATAAAATTATCGCATTGTATACTTTAAATATCTTACAATTTTGTCAGTTGTACCTCAGTAAAGTTGAAAAAGAGTCCCCTTTGAGTATTTTAATTGAGCAAGACATTTAACCTTTCAAAAAATTGCTTATAATTTTGTAGTATTCTAATTTCTTCAGACATAAATGTTCTTGACATACTATATTAAGTAAAATTGTTTAAAAACAAGTAATAGGATTAGAGTTTGACCTTTAATTTGACATGCAATACATCCAGCCAACTAAAAGATTAAATAATTATGTTATTAATCTTAATAATTTTTTTGCATTATACTTAATTTGACTGTCTTTTTCAACTCTAGTTCATATTTTAGTTTTTCATATAAAGATAGATACATTTGTGATATGTCTGGAGGAAAAATACCATTTTAAACATAGCTCTTGTTAAGGAGAATCTAGATTAAGGAATAATTCATAAAACTGGAATGACCTAAAATTAGTATAAACAAGCAACTAAACCAGTAACGAATATGCACACTTGTGTAGAATTTTATTTTGTTTTTATTGTTGTGTTCAGCAGGTGTAAAAAGAAAATGTCTTCCTTTTTTCACTGAAGAATGTATAATTTAGGAAAAGTCAGTAGTGAGTGAATTTCCAGTGATTGTGTGAACAGCTGGATGGATTATGCACAAAGAATACTGTGAATAAACCATATTCTCTTTAGAATCAGTTTCCTTAGATATAAATTAGTCATAAAATATAATTTATTGAATCTTCAGAAGCATAACTTCCAGACGTGCATTATTAATATTGATATGTCCATTCTAAGACATTTAAGATACAGGTTTTTTAAAAAGGTGAGTATGCGTTCATATCTAGAAGCTGAAATGACTGAGGTATATTAAGATTCAGTTCTAATATTCATTCTTCCAAAAAATATGAATCATAGTCTGTTTTTACTCTACACAATATCGGGAGAGTTGGAGAGAAAAAAATTAAACATCAAAATATGCTCTGTGCTTAAGAATTCTCCCCCTCTAAAGTGGAAATTAATGGTATAATATAAATAAAATCCATAGTGTGATGCTTGTTGGAAAGTTGGCATTCAAGAAATATTAACTGATGATGTCTACAATGATACTTTTGTAAGCATTAGTATTTAGAGTGATAACATATCACATAAAAATTCACATACCAGGAACCTGAACTCTCTGAAATAGAGCCCTAACATAATTCTTTGCAGCAACTAGGTATTACTAAGGCTATCTCCTAAAGCTCATTTGACTGTTACTCGAAACTTTATTCTTAATTTACACAAGGAACGTGGTAGAAACATGCAGGCTGTTCACCAAAGCTAGATCCCCATGTTTTCTTGGGCACAGAGCTAATTTGCATTTTTCAGACAACCTTACAGTTATGCACATAAGACTGTGTTCTGGTTAAGCGAATATAAGTAGAAATGATGTAGGCTACTTCCAAGCCTGGCCCACAGAAACTTCTTACAACGTTTTCCACTACCTATCTCTTCTCTACTGGCTGGATTTTGACATATGGAGTGTGCCTTGCCCTGAAAATGGCTGAAACCCTAAAAAACAACTTCCACCTATCCCCATGCTTCCAATTGTATATTCTATGAGCAAGAAATACATTTCTATTGCATTTAGCTACTGAGGTTTTGGGGTTTATCAGCTACAAAGCTAGTGTTAATTCATCTAACAGTGAAGAAAGGAATAAAAAATTTGAAGGGTGTCTACTGTGTACTAGACCTTGCATACACAGTATTTTATTTTATTTATTCTCCCAACCAACTTATGAATTCACCAAAAGCTGTCCCATTCCATGATGGGAAGATTGATGCTTGAGTTAAATAGCTTTCCTAAGATTCACAGTCAATAAGTGGCAAAATCAGAATTTGAGCCTGAATTTATTGGCCTTAAAGATTATATTTTCACAACATAGTTTCTCATAATTTTTGGTTGACTTTTAATGACTAAATGATAAGTGTTACATTTCTATAATAGTTCAAAGAAATAAATCAAAAGACATAAATTTTGATGTTTAAAATCACTGACAACAAATAAAACATAAAATGCTGAAACAAAATTTCACAAACTTTAGAAACCTAGGACCATGTATGGCTAAATGAGCTAATTAACTTAGAGATGCTGACGTTACCTGAATGCTATAATCTAAAATATGGTTAATATACTCAGTAATGACCCTAAGTTGAGAAGAAAAAGGAAATTTCATTTATATACAATATTTAAGATGATAGAGAACTATGCGGTTGTATAAAACAATTTTGTTGAAATATAATTGATATACAATAAACTGCACATGTTAAATTGAACAGTTTGATAAATTTTGGGGGTGTGTGTGGTATTTATGTGAAAACATCATGAAGCCATTGCTGTGATCAACATAATGAACATATCCATCCCCTCCAAAATTTTTCTGTCTTTTTATCTTCCTCCTACTCTTTACCAAGCTGTTCTTTCTCTGCAAACTCCATTCTATCTCTTATCACCATAGATTATTTTCTAAAATTTTGTAGAAATGAAATCACATAACATTCACTTTTTTTCTCTGTGGCTTATCTCACTCAACATAGTACCTGGAGTCATCCATGTTGTGTGTATTGACACTGGGAATTCACTCCTTTGTATTGCTGAGTAGTTTTCCATTGCATGTCTATATCACAACTGGTTTATCTGTTCATACATTGATGGATTTTTTCCAGTTATTGGCTAATACAAAATTAGCTTTTATGAACAGCTATGTGCAAGTTTTTGTATGCACATGTGCATACAAAGTGTATTTTTTGCATATACATAGGCAAATGTTTCAGCACCATTTGCTGGAAAGATAATTAATCCTCTCTTTACCAAATTGTGTTTGCAACTTTTTAAAAAAGTGAATTGTCTATATATGTATTTTTCTGGACTCTGTATTATGTTACATTGATCTATGTGTTCATTTTTATGCCAATACCATACTCTTTAGGTTGCCATGGTTTATAATAAATCATAAATCAGGTTGTATAAATATTTCAGCTTTGTTCATTTTTTTCAAAGATAATCTGCTAGTCTTGTTTTTGTGTGTGTGTGTTTTTTGTTTGTTTATTTTGCATTTCCAAATGAATTTTACAATCTGAGTGCCAGTTTTTTTAAAAAAAAAAAAGACAGGATTTCAACAGGGATCCCTTTGAATCTAAAGTCCAACTTGGAGAGAAATGACATCCTTACATAAACAGCACATATTTCTCCACTTATTTAGGTCTTCATTGCTCTCAGTAATGTTTTGTAGTTTCAGCAAAAACACTCTTGACACTCATTGTAAGTTTTATCTGAAGAATTTCATATTCTGATGCTATTATAAATGAAACTTTTGATTTCAACTTCTAATTGTTCACTGAAAGTATATGGAAATACAATTGATATTTGTATATTAATCTTCTATCCTGCAAATTTGCTAAACTCACCTATTAGTTTTAGTAGTTTTTGTACATTGCATAGGATTTTCTAAATAAAATGTTGTCATTTATGAATATAGTTTTACTACCTCTACAATATTGATGGCTTTTATTTTCTTTCTCTCTTCCTTCCTTTTTCCTTATGTTTTTAACTTGAAACTACAGCACAATATTTAACAGAAGAGATGAAAGCAGACTTTCTTGATGCATTCTGAACTTAGCAGGAAAATGCTCATTCTTTTGTCATCGATTATGATATTAGGTACAGTATTTTCATAGATGCCTTTTAGCAGGTTGGGGGAGTTTCAATTGCTATCTTGCTCAGAACTTTTATCAGTAATGGTTGTATTTTGTCAGATGCTTTTTCTGAATCTATTAAGGGGTTCACATTTTTTCCTCACTTTGGTCTGTTAATGGTGAATCACACTGATTGATTTTGCAATGTTAAACCAACCCTGATTTCCAATGATAAACTTTATTGGTCCTAATTTATGATTTTTATAATATTATTAAATTGTATTTATATTCATAAGACATAGATATGTCATATTTTTAAATTTTTTTTCTTGTTATGATATCAGGGTAATGTCAGCCTCATAAACTGAGTTGAGTTTCCATTTTCTGAGATTTTTTTGTAGAATCGGTATTATTTCCTCTGTACATGTGTAGTAAAATTTACCAGTAAAGTCATCTAGGCATATATAAAATTTTTTAAAATATATTGTTTTTTGAGGAAAAGAAATACTTAAACTCAAAGTGTTAAGTAGCCAATTTATTGGGGATTTTTATGCTTTAAATAAGGCCTTACAATCTCTGGGGAGACAGACATGCGATTTTATGTTCCCAGTTCTCCCACAGACTTACCCCGCCCCCCCCCCAGAAACCTCTTGTTCTGTTCTAATCTTATAATAAATCATCTAATACCCCAACTTATACCTTCTCATCCTTAACTTTGATTCCATCTGAAGCTGAAGTAGAGAGTTCCGTGTAGATCTGATTTACTTTTCATCAGTAGCATCTTGTATTAAGGATAGATTGTGCCTCATTGCATTCTGTCTCAGTGGTTCTCTAAAGCTACCAGATATCCATGGTCATGTTTTCATCCTACTTATCACATTATAAGCATCTTGGAAAAATAGGGGGAATTGATACCTTGAGGCAATCCTTGATCAATGATGTTGGGAGCCCTTTCTGTTCTTTAAATGGATTATTTTGGGAGAGGACTTTCTCAGTCCTGGCAGAAGTAAAGACTTATTATCTACAGTACTCATCTTGGTAATGAACACTTATATAAGTTTTTTCTTTCCCTTTCTTGATCTCTGCAGTTCTTCATTCCTGTGCATTGTGTCAACAAACTATCAGCACTGAAGTTTTCATCTCAGTCTCTGTGTATTGGGGAACCCAAGCTAGGATGGATTGCTAATTCATTATTCCTGCTGTCCAATTAAGTGGTAGTATTCAAGTAATATGCTTATGACAATCACAGGGCATTGGAAGGGTTTCCTTTATGTCAGTGAAAAAATTAGTCTTTTATACAGATCTAGCCTACTCGCTGCTTAAGAAACCACTCCACACATCAGAGCAATCAGATGGGTGATTTCCCTTATGGCCGGATTTGAGCTGGTAACGAGCTTTGAGATGATGTTTTCCCAATGCTCAAATTTAGACTTCACTATTCCACAATGTTCATACCTAATTTTTCTTTGTAAGTGTCTATGTTTTCTAAGCACAATTAAGAAAAGTGAAGCTAAGAAAAACTAAGTGACTTGCATCAGGCCACATATCTAATATCTGTTGTGGCCAATACTTAAACCCAGACTCCTAGGCTTTCAAGACCTTTTTAAAGGCTCTAAAGTCTTTTCTCCTAGACTGTCCTACCTCTACTGAATGGTCAGGACCTCCTACATGGCTTCTCACTCTTATCTGTTTACTAGTGGGTAGGCAAAATCAGCAAATTTTGTTAAAAATCTGACACCAGGAAGAGTGAGGTAGTTATGAAAATTTCTGGGTCTTTGTTTTATTAGGGTGTAGCAAGAATATGAGTGGCAATTAGGCACTCTTACTTTCACATCTGTCAGCAACCAAATATGAAGTGTGGGAATCCTGGGTGCCAGTGTGTAATTGTCAAGAATCCAAGATGGGATGAGCAGAAGTATAACTACCCCTGGTAGTGTCACATCAGGTGCAGCGCCAGAAGTAAGGCAACCTAGTCTTGGGCCTGAAGTCAAATGTAAATTCCATGTGGGTATTGACTACATGATCTATGTCTTTTTTGTAGTTATATCCTACCATCATAAAGAGTGCTGGTATATAGTAGGTGCAAATTAATTAATTAATTAATTGCTAAAACTTGTGTTAATTAATTAATTTAAACTTGTCTCCCAATTATAGTCATGAACCCCACATGGGTGACCAGTCTGTTATTCCTCCAATATTTCACGTTAGCAAGCACTCTTTGAACATCTTATGTGTAGAAAGCATTCTCACAAATGCCAAGGGGGTAACATAGAAGGGTAAGACTTAATGTTTGCTCTCAATGAATTTATAATTAATGAGAAAATGAGAAACACGAACAGCTAATATGACACAAGACATAATTATATATATGATAAACCTATAGAAGCATTGCTTTGGCAAAATGAGTAATTAAATTTAATAGCAAAACTTCTTCTGAATGCTAGAATAATAATTTGTATGAAGTAGATTCTAGATAAATGTTGCTAGTTTACCAGAAATTTGGTAATTTTTATTTAATTAGTCCTGTGATAAATGGAGGAATTTTCCCCCATGGAAAAGATTCTGCTAATAAAGCCTAATGAAATGAAATGCTTTACATTTTTAAAGAGTATCTCTTCCCTTACATGCTTACTTCCTTTCTCTTGACTATTTAGTTTTGGAATCTTGGGCACCTGTTTCAATCAAGTCTGGGACTAGTAGCATAGATTAAATTGAAATAAAGCCTCCTGACATTTCAGCCGATTCCCTTTTTTCTTTCTTTTTTTTTTCTGATTGATAATATACAAATTAACAATAATAAAGTGGTTTAAAAACTACCTCATAAAATTTAGTCATTGGCACAGTTCTTGTGTTGTCATTTCAATGTTGTACAGGTATTTGAAAAGAGATTTCAGGTAGCAGTGTGAATATTTTATGTTTCAATGCTCAGATCTTCAAGTTTTATTTCACAATATAACACCTACGGCTTGTTTAGCAGTGCAGTGCCCAGCTCTTTTCACAATCTCTGGACAACAAGAGGGTCAAGTTATGGAGGTGCGAAAGTGATATATCTGTCTCAATTATACACACACGCACACTCAGCATGGCGTAAGGAAAGTCAGGAGCTCAGCCTCCTTGAACGAGATGCATTTAGCATTGATGTAGCTAACAATGGGGAGTCGCTGAGGCATTTTAGTTAAGAATGAGGGATAGTAAAAAAAATCAGATGTCATTGAAGGCAGTAATGAAGTAAGCAAGAAATCAAAATTTTAAAAATCAACATTCCATTCACATAAAGTCCTGCAAATCATTCAATTTGTTTGCTCTTTAAATCAATAATAGGGAAATGTAGAGAAATAGAAAATGGAGAATTAGAAGAGTACAATGAAGAAAAGGGGGGACTTTCGAAGACCTTTTCACTCCTGACATGATCTTGGTGGGACTGAAACAAAACACAAACCAGAGGGAAACCCATTTATGACTAAAAATCCCGCCTAGGTTGGCCTTAGCTCAAAGAAAACTGAGCGGATTTAGTCATTAAAACAACTAAGTTAAGTCATTTAGGCAGACTATTTTATTTTTTCCTTATTTTGGGGGATTGGGGTAGGGGATTAAATGTAAAATTGTTCTTTGAGAAATTATAATAGAGTATCATTTGACATTTTAAAACAGGCTGACAAATGCACATTCTGTTGAGCAGAACTTCCGAAAGATCAGAAGTTGTGAGGAGTTAGGACAGGGAGGGGAGTGATAGTAAAGAGCACAGGAAAACTTGGGGGACAATAGAACAATTCTGCATCTTTTCTGTTTTGTTTACACTTTTTGTCTAAACTATGTCAAAGTACATTCTATTGTATGAAAATTTTAAAAAACAACATCAAAAACAGTGAAGAGAAAGATTTTTTTAAAAGAAAACTGTAAACTGTTTGGTTTGGTTTTAAAAAACATAAACAACATAAAAAGGATCCATAGAATGTATAGGAAGATGGGTCCTAAAAATCCATACATATATACATCCCTATGAAATCTCATATCACTAAAAATAAATATATATGTTACAATCTGAGAGGAAAAAAAAATATACAAAATAAAATTCTACTGACAAATTTATAAACAGCCTATAAATCTAGAAGAGGAGAGGAAACATCTGAAAAATGCAAAGGGAAGGGCTTACAGAAATGACCAACTCAGCTGATTATAGATTAATCACACTCTATAGATTTCTAAATAAGCCTTCTGGGAAATTCTTGTCAACACTACAAAGACAAATGATCTGTAAATAGATAGGATCAGTGGTCTGGGAATTCCTTTGCCCTTGCAGCCCCCACCCAAAACTCCCCCTTCCCATCCTGAGTCACAAGGCGCACATAGAATCTCAGACAAAGGAACCACATGCCCCTTGCATGGACACTGCAGAGGTATATAAACTGTAAGAAATCTAACCAAGAGGAAGGAGCTTGTGCTTTGGTTCTGTTAAGCCCCATGCACTCTACCAGCTAATAAATTCTCCTTCCTCTAACAAAGTTGTCTGAGTGTTCCCTGTCCTTTGTCGCTTCCTGAAACAACAAATCTATACCTTATCAAACTGTTACTCAATTGTGGGTGCAAAAAAAAAAAAAAAAAAAAAAAAAAACAATGTGATTCTTGCAGCAATAAAATTCACTTTTGATGTATCCTCTCTGAAGAAATTTCTAAGGTTGTATTCCAGCAAAATGAGGGTAAAAACAAGAAAGAGAATCTGTGTAACTGAGTTAGGAAAGCAGTGAAACAAATACTGGAATGATTTGTCTGAAATAAGCCTACAAAGTAACTGGTTCAAATCAGATTTCAAAGTCTGTGGTTTCTAAGAGGTAGTCTTTGAAAGGAATGGGATAAATTTCAATTAATAGATGAAATAAGTAGGAAACTGGAGATTCTTATGTTAAAGAATGCATATTTATTCTCTCAGTGAGGAAAATTAGGAAAAAGGAAACATTCTAGGAAAAATAAAGACTTGTACTACAAAGCCATGGTTAACTAATGAAATGAAATAAAATAAATCATGATGTTATGCAATTGAAGAAGCATACAAAAAGTACATTTGTTTGATTGAGGTTTAAGCAACATTCTTCTCAAGTGTCCTGGGTATGTGATTAAAATAGTATCCTAGACCAGTGTCTTCTTTCTTGGGCAGTAGTTACCCAGCTGTAATAATGTAAATACAATTTATTGGGTCTCAAGAATAAATATATAATATTTAAATACAGTTACGAAAGAACATAAAATGTTATCAATATTGCCATTGTAAAGATAAAGGTACATCAGAAAGAATTTAAAAAGTGAATGTGAGGAAGATGAGGGACTATTTGGAGAGCTAATATCTTCAACTGAATCAATGAATGTCTGAAGTTACAAAGTCAAGTAATGACTGAACTAAAATCATAATATAACTAATACAAGAACATTATAAAGTGTCTAGACAGGGATATTTAAAATGAGCAAATTCTTAAAAATTCATAGGACAATGAAAATTGTGTTTGACAAATCAAGAAATATTTGTGTATTTTTATGAGTTACAAGCATAACTATAGAATCACTGGAAGGATAACTAGAAGAAATAGTAAATATGCTTGCTCCCCAGTAGCAGGATTTAATGTAGGGAGGAGGCAAGAGAATTAAAAATGTTAATCAAGCCACATTCAAAGACTACTATGTGTTGATCAGCCCTGCAGCCAGGCCAGGAGAATACCTTCAGAACAAAGGAAGATTTCTGCTAGGATTGCTAACAGCCCATTCCCCACACCTGTGAAGGTGAATCAAAAACCAAGCGTCATTCCCTATGGCTAAAACCACAGGGAACCTATGGATTAAAGGCTAAGAACTGCCATCAGGCCTTTCACTCTACATATTTTTACCTTTTCATGCTACATGTTCTTCCCTTTCCCTTTCCTCACTGTATGTCCATATCAAAGGAAATGGGTTAACAAAGTATTTTAAACAATAACTCACAGGAACTAAAGAATGACATATAAACTGAATTCCCTAAACACTCTTGAGTCCTTTTCAGGGCTTTTATTCTGTCTCTCACTATCCTCTTTCTCTCTAGTCACTGTCCCCCTCAGTGCCTTTACACTGTCTCTCTCACTGTCCCTCTCACTCTGCCTCTGAGAGGAGACCACACTCTGTATGTGGAGTGTTACCCTTTCTAATAAACTTTCCTTTTGACTCTAACTCTGGTGTGTGTCTAATTCTTTCTTCACTCTCCACCAAAGGAACCTCTTCTCTGGTACAGGACTTGGTCTTCCCATCACTTGAGGAAATTAGCCCTATTCCGAATCAGATTGAGAGGGTGAGGAATGAGATAAACTATTATAAATTATTTAATACTACTCAATTATTGCCACATTCATGTGTTACTTTGATAAAAATAAGGGGAAAAATAAACAAAAATGGGAATATGTTAAGTAAAAATGACACATAGGTAGACATTAGAATGACAAGAAAGATACTGGATATAATCAAGCATGACTTTCTCACTTCCAAAATACATAGAGAAAACAGATATGCCCTAATAGTGAGACATTCTTAAATGGAATAATATTCAACGGAGATGAAACATTCTAAAATTAATACAATCACAGATTATTCTGAATTGACAGAATAAAGCTTCTTAAGAAGCTTTATGAGTTTGAAAATCACAATTTCTAATGTTGAAAAGAAAAGCATAGAACTAAGGGTGTTTATGAAAACATGGTCAAATCTCCATTCCTATTTTAGTGTAAAGAAAAACATATAACGTTGTAAAATAAAATCTAAGTAAGAGCAAAGATGGCCTAAGCACAGTCATTTAGGCAGATGGCATAATGCTACCAAACTACTTATTTTCAGCGTTTTTTTATTTTTGCTGGTTTTCTTTAATCAAAGAGAAAGTTCTGAAATATAGGAAAGTCTTAAGCTTTATTAAGGCAGTTATAAAACCCAATAAAGATGAGATATAGTAAAGCAGCCTTAGGTAAACCATGTAAAAGTAAAATATGTTAAGTAAATTTAGACATAAGTGAAGAAATATTACAATAATCTTTTTTATTTTTAAATCAGATTGGAGAGAAGTGTTAGGTGACTTTTAACTTTTGATGTACCATTGTCACCATAATATCTTTCAAAAGGAGATAAAGAACTCATTTTAAATATTGAAAATTTTATACCAGTCAATTATACATTATACAAAGTACTATGAAAAGATGATTTAATAAATCTCTTAAATGAAGAAACTGGTCATCAATATAAACAAATATACATGTATAAAGAATAAATTCTCATAGGCTAACTTGTAATGAGATAGGATTATTGACTAACTAGGAGAAGCTTACAAATACTGGGGAGGTATCTTGATTTTTGGAAATGCATGTAATATGTCTCTAATATCCTGTGCACAATTATCCTGTAGACTAATTATAGTCCAATTTGTTTAAATCATATTTATTTAAATAATTTTATTGCAAGAGTGTTTATTAATGCAATGTGTCAGTTACTGAGAATGATAATCAGAAAAATCAATAGAGGCATAAAACAAGGCTCTTCCATGTCCTTTTACAATTTTGTCACTAAATTGAATAAAAAAGCAAGCTGATTAAATTTGCCAGTGCCACAACGCTCCTAGAAAAGGTACAATATTTGAGGACAATATAACCACTCATAAAGACCCCAGCATATTCAGTCAATGAGCAAAAACAACATGAAACTTAATATGAATAAATGTTATGGTCTCTTGTTAGAACTTTTCTCATACATTTTTAGAAGTTCACATGATCAAGTAAATGAGAATTTAATCACATTTATGTAAAAAAAAAAGCTTGATATAAGCTCAATGTGAATCAAAAGTAGGCATGTCTACCTAAAAATTTAATGTAAGATGTAGTTTCTTTAGAAGGCATGATTGCTCTCCAGTCTGGGAAATTGAGACCTCTAGTGTTTATACCACATCTCAGTCAATGGCTGAAGGGTTAAACTTCATTCTGCCAGTTATAGTTCAAGTCAATTGGTAAAAAGCTGGAGTATGTAGAGAATAGAACAACCAAAATGATTCCAGACCTGAAATCCATATTACATGAGAAAGAGTCTAAAGCACAGAAACAGTAAGTCTAGAAAATAGAGGACTTGTTCCTATTATATTTTCAGTGCCTAACAGGGTTATCAGTAAATGCTTATGAAAGATTAGCTGTGCTGTATATAAAACAAAATTATATCTAAGACCTATTACATTCCTCTAAGATGAAGAGGTCTTTTTAAAAAATATAATTATGTCATATGATAATGGTGTTTTACTCCTTGTCTTGCATTGAGGTCTATCTTTTTGTGATAGTTCAAACATTGTTTCCTTTGTCTTAGGACTCTTGAAAGTGAGATAAAACTTTAAGTATGGTGTTTTTTTTTAATGATCTCAGTGAGGAAACTATAGACAAGTGACAACATGAAGAAACCATTGTATCCTTGTCCACATAAATTTAGAATTAATTTATCAGATAGGCTTTTAACTTAAAGTGAGGGCACTCGTTTGGTAGATTTTTACAATCTTGTTTGGTGATATAACCTTTAGATAACTATTTAGTAACAGGGACTCTGTTCCAAGTGATTCCCAAATGTATTCACAAAAGTGTGTTAATAGCATTATTTCTTTTATTAAACGCAAGCCTTGACCCCACAGCAAAGTTCTCACTGTTTTCCAGGTGTTCTGAGGATGTACAGAGAGAGGCAATATTTTTTAGCTCCCTTTGAAATCATTCTTTGTTTATTTTGAAGGTTTTCAAGGCAAAGAAGAATGATAGTAAGGTAGAGGTAGCCATATGCTATTCCTCTTCAAAATCCCTTCTGGTGTAAAGCGAATTTACCCTAATCTTCGTGTGGAAGTTGTCCAATCCTAAATTGAAATTATCTCAGTGATGGTAAGGTCCAACACACTCAACCTTCATCTGTATGCAAATAATAGCCATGGTCTAATCCCTTCCAATATCTGAAATCCTCTTTCTGAAAAAACAATGTCTCTAAATTTGGTCAACCTCCTACACACTTTATCTCAAATAATGATGTCATTATCTACCCAGTTTCTTGAACTGAAGCCACAGAGGAATCTTCTACTCTTCTTCCTCCTTGACTCCTTAGATCTAATAAGAGCACTATTTTTGTCCTCAGAAATGTTTATGAAATCCCCTCCAGTTTGCCACTGCTAATATTAGGCTTTCATTTTCTAGTTTATTTTAAGAGCCTCCTGTATTTGTCATATATTCTCTTCTATAATCTGATCCCAACCAATACCACCAGTGTCCATTACATGCGACCATATGCACCAGTTACACACTTACCACCATTCTCGGGATGTACTGCAGCTTTTCACAATACCCTGCATTTTATCTGCCTGTAATACCCATTTTCTCCCTTTTTCTCACCAATGCAATTTTTAATTCCATAAACATATATTGAGAACTTAATACATAAAGAAAAGTGTTTTTAATTTTGGTGAGTACAATGATTAAGTATAATATCTTTTCGCACTATAGTAGGAAGAAGCAGTTATGAAAAAATAACATAGTATCATATGTGATATAACAAAGGTATGTACAAGACAGAAACATAGAACAAGGAGAAAAATGAACATTTTCCTTCTGAGTTAGGGAGGGGCCCACAGAGAACACATTTGAATAGAGAACTGAAGGATTATAGGGTGATGAAGACATAGCAAGGCAGATATGAAGAATAAGAGAAGTCCTCATAGAGAGAAGTCCCAATAGTGTACAACCTATTACGTACAGGAAAAGGTAAATTATCTGATTGCTGAATCATAAGGAAGAAGCTAAAGATATGATTGAAGAAATAAGGGTCTGATTAAGAAAGGCTTTAAATGTTTGCTAAGGAGTTAAGACATCAAGACTTTACTCCACAGCCTTTAGGAACTGTGGTGCATTTTAAACAACGAAGTAAGAGAGTTTATAATTATATAAGTTTGGTAGCCTCAGATGCTTGAAAAGCGATCAAACCTAGAAGCTGTAATGTCGGCTATGAAACCATGGTTTTGATCCAGACAGGGAAGATAAGGGTCATCATCTTGATGCGTGAACATCAAGGGGATGGATGATTGGGATATTAAAGAGTTCTACTAAATCATTTTGTTACAATGAGAAGTTAAAGTATGAGGATAGTCTGCACTAAAGTCTAAATTTCTGGATTCTGTGGTGAAGTGGATGATGTTTTCATTTACTAAGACTGAAAATGTGAGAGAAGAGTGCTTCACCGGAGAAGATAAGTTCACTTTTGACTATCTTGAGTTTTAATGTCCTTTAGGCCACCACTGCCACAGTCTTGAGGAAAATTGTCCCCAGTGGGGCTGCTCTGCAGAGTAGCCAAAGAAATGCTAATGATGATTACCATTCCTGGTTTAAATGAGCAGTTGTAGGCAAATCCCTTACTTTTTACCCACTTCTTACATTTAATAGCTTCTGTGATTCTGTACCTTTCAAAAAGTTGATTTGGTCTGAAGTTTTGTAGCTAGGTCAGGCTCCGCATACAAACTGTCCTCAAAATGCATGTGAATAAACACTTATAAGAACCTAAACTATTTTTTTTTAACCATGTTCTCAACTCTATTCTCCACTGCTACAGTTACAGTCATAGCATATAGTTTGCACCCCATAAATGCTATGAAATAACTATTTCACTGAAAAAATGTATTTCTTTAACATTGCATTAACAAACTCTTAAATATAATATTTATTAAATTTTACTTCGTAATAGAAAACAAGGAAATTGATAGAGTAAATCTATCTTCCTTGCCTCCTTAGTGAACACCTGAGCTGTTACCACAGCCAGCACAGGCTTTTCTTAGTGATAGTTATTGCCATTGAATATATTGTTGATAATTATTTTAGAAACTGAAATTATCACAAAGCTTTAAAGGCCTTAATTCAGATATGCTATTTTCTCTTTGTTTTATTATCTCCTGATGCACAAAGTACCTACATCGGAGTATTTATCTAAGTTTATTTAAGCTTGGATAGCCAAATTGTCTGTTAGGATCACCACATGTAATTGATGATGCCATTAAAGTTCTGTTTATTATGATTGGTTTATGATTTGTTTTGCATTACAAAAATTTTATTAGTTGTTTTTGATTTTATAAGTGTCTTTATTAATTTAAAAGCACAAATAGCTATAATATCTACTTTTGGTCTATAAATAGGTTAGTATGCTCCATAAAAGCAAGCATTCTAAACAAAACAAAACAAAAATTTTAGTACACATCAGACATACTTCTCAATACTTAATTCAATGTGCTTCATTTCATAAAAGTTTATTTCTATACATTTCTGCTTAGAGTCTTTCTCACACCCTCTTGGACTCAGTACCTGTTTAAAACACCTGACCTTCCTACACCAGCCTGCCATTGAAAGTCCTGGTTGATTGAAAGCATACCCCTTCTATTCCTTATTCTGCTGTGAGAGATGATTTTCTCTTTCCTCTAGTCTGGGTGGTTACTTGGGTCACTGTCCAGAAATTTTCACTCTTGCTTTTACTTATTATTTCCCTACTAGAAAGGTCTCTTTCTTCATATGTGTCTTCACTGTGGTTCCATTACATCAGACCTCATAACATCCCAGTGGCTCATCTTCGGTCTGCACTTTACAATGGAGTTGCCTGCCTGTTAAAAGGAGTGAATGATGAGTTAGTAGTTTATTTAGGTTTTCTGATACCCAATGACTGAAATTACATGAAGTAATGGGAATTTTTATTATCAAATTACTTTTATATGTGATTTATGTGTATAAATCATATATATAATTTAACTAACACCATGAATAGCAAGCTAATATTCAATTAATGCATCTGACAAGGCTCCTTCTCTGACATTAAATCCTTAGCATTTTCAAAGTTTGTTTCTGACTGCATATCTAAAAATACAGATAAATTTCATATTCTGAAATTCTAGGCCTCAGCACATACTTCCTAGGTTTCATATATTTCACCATCATAAAAGCTCCAGTAAATTTAACAAATTTTGCTTAACACATCAGTGCTACTGTTTAATCTGTTGAATTCAATTCACTGTTAAAAAATATTTTTTTTCTGAATTTATTACTACCAGTTACTATTTGTAGTATTCTAGATCAAAGTAGGAAGAAAGTAAAGAACATAATTAGAAGATCTGTATAAAATTCTCTGTGCGCCACCTACAAAATTAAAATATGAATAAAAACCTATACATAAGAGCTCAAACTGCAAAACACTTAGAGGCAAACATAGGTGCAAATATTTGGGCACTTGGATTAGGCAATGGCTTCTTAATTATGACATCAAAAACAAAGCTATCAAAGGAAAAGTAGACAAATTGGATTTTATCAAAATTAAAACTTTTGTGCTTCAAAGGACATTATCAAGAAAGTAAAAGACAACCCATAAAATCAAAGAAAATATTTACAAATGAGATATCTAATAAACATCTTATATTCAGCATGTATAAAGAATCTTACAATTCAACAATGAAAAAAGGGAAAAAAACTGAAAAATGGCAAAGAATTTAAATAGACATTTCTCCAAAGAAGGTAGACAAATGACCAATAAATGACAATGAAATGATATTTGATAATAATGAAAAGATGTTCAAGATCATTAGTTTTTAGGAAATGCAAATTAAAATCACAATGAGATAACATTTTACACCTACTATGATGGCTATAATTGAAAAGATGAACAATAACTGGTATTGGCAAGGATGCAGAGAAATTGGTACCACTGTACATGACTAGTGAGAATATAAAATGGTACAAACACTTTGGAAAACCATTTAGTACCTCTTTAAATAGTTAAACATAGAGTTACATATGATCCAGCAAAGCCAATTTTAGGTATGTACCCAAGAGAATGGAAAACGTCTGTTCAAACAAAAATTTGTACATGCATGTACATAGCAGCATTATTCAGAATAGCCAGAAAAGTGAAAAGAATCCAAATGTCCAGTGACTGATGAAAAGATAAACAAAATGTATATCCATATAACAGAATATTACACAAAAAAGAATAAAGTAATAGTAGATGCCACAACATAGATAGATCATGGTAACATTATATTAAGTTAAAAGATCCAGACACAAAAGACCACAAATTATATGATTTCATTTGTATGAATTGTCCACAATAGGCAAATCCATAGAGAGAGAAAGTAGATAATTCTAGGATGTGGGAAAACAGAGACTCAAGTATCCCTGCTAATAGGCACATGGTTTCTTTTGGAGGTGATAAAAATGTTCTGGAATTAAGATAGTGGTGATGGTTGCACAGCTTTGTGAATATAGTACAAACTACTGAAGTTTTCTAAAGTATATAATAGAGTATACTGAATTGTATATTTTAATGGGTGAACTTTATTCTTGTAAATTATATCTCAATTTAAAAAAAAATGTCCCATGTGAGCACAATCTTCAGAGCAAAGAATTCTGTCTGGATATATCAGAAAAAGCAACAAAAATGTGTATTTGATATAGCTTTGGCATCATCAGAAAATGAGCCAGATTATGATGTAGTAAGACACAAACTTGAAAGAAGGAAATATTAAATCCTTTACTATCTGAGTGGGAATACATTCAGGTATAAAAAATATACATATATTTAACATTCTAAAGTAAAAAACAACTGTTTTAGGTCTTTTGATCATAAATGAAAAATGTGTACAGTGTAAAAATAAAAAAATTTTAAAAAATTTTGTGTAAGTTGTCTTATTGATGCTTTATAAAATTTTGGCTTTTTTCTATTATTTTTTTATTTAACTATTTAAAATCATTTGGCATTTATTAATTTATATTTTGACTTTTGAATAAGCACTCACAAGCATTTTCCCATGACTTTCCATGTGATTTCAGTTTCCTCAAACTTTACTTGTCATTTGTTATATTCATCAGACAACTCCCCCAACTTTGGACTTTTAAGATATTTCTAATATTTTTACAATTAATAATGGGTTAGGAGTTTGGAAATTTGGATTTTTAAGGCTATATTTCCTCTGTGTAATGATGAGAAAACTAGTTTTACTTAAATAGTGCCACATACCTTTGCTCTATAATAAAAAAGTTCAGCGATAATTCTATACCTCATTTCCTCCCTGTCAGCCAGAAGCTTATCAAATTCAGCTCATCCACCAAGCAGTTGGGCAAAATTTAACAGAGCTCTATTTGTATGGGTAAATACAACAAAGTAATTTTACCCTTTGACTTTTTTATGACTAAAACATAAAATGAATATGTTTCTTATAGAAATCATTTTTTATGACTCTACATTCTATCAAAAGAATAGTCAACAATAATAAACCCGTTCCTCAGATAAGGGCTGGTTTTCATCTCATGGAAATTATAAAGTAATCACAATTCAATAGCATAATCAAGAGATAACAAAAATCTTTATTTTTTTCTCTTCCAACCAAAATTAGCTAAAGAAACTGGTTCACTATATCTCAAGTCTAACTGGTATGTAACTTGTGATTTGCTTGAATAGAGAGCCATGAGAATGATATTAAGTGACTTCAGAGGTTATGTCATTAAAAATGTTGTACCTTGTGGCTTTTTTGATGGACACTCAAACTTGAAGCATTGAGGCACAATGTAAGAAATCTGGCTATTCTGAAACTACCATACTGGAAAGACCAAATCAGTGCTCCAGTCGACAGCCCAGCAGAGCTCCCAGCCAGTGGCCAGCATCCACTGTCAGCCACATGAGTGAACCATCCTTGATGTCCACTCAAGTCAACTTTCAGATGACTGCAGCCCCAGGCGCTTTCCGACTATCTGAGAAACATAAAGGTAGAACTTCCCAGCTGAGTCCTTTCAAAATCCTAATCCATACATTCATGATCAAAATATAATGCTTAAGCATCTAAATTTGGGATCACTTTAGTGCAGCTATAATAATCAAAACACATATAGTTCTGTATATAAATCTTTATATCTATTAATAATAATTTTAAACTATATAAATGATATCAAATACACTAAAATATTAGATTATTGCTCCCTCCCCACTTCTATTAAACTCAGATGGCTTGACACAGATGACTCTAACTAAACTGGAATATACCACATTTATTTCAATCACTCTCTTTCTCAACGACATCAAATAATTGTTCAACTTTTGATAATGCTTTTAGGGATGAGAGTTTACACTTGGTGGTAATTTTGCCATATTTAGGTGATTTTCAGCTTCTTTTAAGGGTTTTCTTATAAGTTCTATGTAACTTTTCCTCATTAGCCTTGGTTTTACATTTGTCCTCAAAAATATACCTCTATATTTCTGTCTAAAATTCAAATTGTGATTGCGATATTTTATAAAAACATTATATATGAGAAACAGAAAGTTTTGTGTGTGCTAACACTAAAACCAAACTCGCATTCCATGATTATTGTTGCTTGCTAATCTCTAGTCATTTTTATTACTGCCTTTACAACCCAGATATAAACTAAAAAAATTGCTAATTTCATGGCGATATTGCTTCTGGGAAAAATGAATCATTTGTCATTCTATGGCATTTTAGAACATTGTTACATTTATAATTTAAAATGTGTTATAATCTGAATTGTTGAAAGCTTAATCGGAGAAAAAAATCAGAGAGAGCTAAACAAAAACAAAAATTAACCAATAACTAACTGAGTTTAGGACTTTCAAGACTTCACTAGAATTTCCACAGAAATAGATGATCATTCAACCAAGGAAATAACAAATGAAAACATTTCTAAATTGAAAAGAAACCCACATATACACATACAAACAAAATTATTCACCAACTGGTATCAAAATAAGAGTTCATTGAAAAATTGTTTGATGGAATAATGCATAACTTGTTAGGATTTATCTAAAATTGCTATTTAAAAACTTTCCTGGACAAACTAAAGGTGACCAAACTAAAAAAAAAGTGTTTCAATATAAAAAATTCTTTAAACACAATTTAAGTTAGTAACTTTTTATAAAATGGATTAGATAAATTGATTTACCATAATTACCAAGTAAAAAATGTGCTAACAGGATCATAAAAGTTAATCAAAATTTATATATATTATCTAAAAAGAAGTTTTATATTAATTATTTGATGCTAAAAGGAAAAGAAGTGACCACATTAATCTATGGTGTTCATATATGAATAAAATGTGCTTTTTATTATTCTAACAGATCTTTAAATTTTATTTCCTCGATAATAAATGTTTAACAGAAATTATGATGACAATTTGCTAAGTTGAAAGTCTTGTTAAAGATTCATATTTTTCATTTCCCCTTTCCTGCTGTCCCACACTACCCTATCCTGTGATTCTTAATTCATAGCTCTGGGGTTGGCCTCAGAAATCACTATTTCTAGCGAGCATCTTATGTGATTCTTCTGCCAGTGGTACCCTGATCACAATTTGAGAAAAGGCCAGTTAAGCATGTAAAGAAAAATTTCTGGGTCATTAGCTGATTTTATTATTCTTTGGTATAAACTTTCCATTTCTAAAAACAAAATCATTACATTTCAATCTTTTTTTTTCTAACAATGATAATCATTACTAATTTGAGTAACCCAGTTAATCATAAAATGTTGAAAAATTTTCAGATGTGCAGATGTGGAAACCTGGAGCTTGGGTTCATATGCTTATCTAATAAAAATTCTCTAGGTTTTATTTTTAAATAATTTTTTCTGTCAAGTTTTTATTGAAATAGACAATTAGTTGCTTATATTTACAATGTACAATTTGATGGGGTTTTTTTCAATTATAGTTGGTATTCAGTAATACATTAGTTTTACTTGTACAGCATAGTGATAAAAGATCTGTATGATTCATAAAGTGATCACCCAATAAGTCTTGTACCCCTTTACCCCTTAAATATTTATTAAATGTTATTTACTATATTCCTTATGCTATACTTTATATCTCTATGACTATTTTGTAACTATCCATTTGTACTTCTTAATCCCTTTGCCCTTTTTCACAGACACCCCAACCCCCTTCCAATCTAGTAACCCTCAAAATATTCTCTGTATCTATGAGTTTATTTCTGTTATTGTTATTGTTGTTGTTGTTTTCTTTAGATTCCACATGAACATGAAATCATATGGCATTTGTCTTTCTCTGTCTGACTTCATTCAGCACAATACCCTCTAGGTCCATCATGCAATATCTTTTTCCATCCCCTTCCTTTTAGTCTGTATGTGTCTTTTAATCTGAAGTGAGTCTTGTAGGCAGCATATGTAAAGGTCTTGTTTTCTTATCCTTTCAGCCACCCTCTAATGATTGAACGCTTAGCTTGCATTTGAAGTACTGGTTAACAGATATGTAGTTATTGCCATTCTTTATTCATATTTTTACCACATAATTTTTCTTATTCTTAAAGAAGTTCCTCCAACATTTCCTGTAATACTGGCTTGATGGTGATGACTCCTTCAGCTTTTTCTTTTCTGGGAAGCTCTTCATCTGTCCTTCAACTCTAAATGATAGCTTTGCTGGATAAAATAATCTTGGTTGTAGATCCTGGGTTTTCATCACTTTGAATATTTGTGCCAACCCCTTCTGTCCTGCAGTTTCTTTTGAGAAATCAACTGCCAGTATTATGGGTGCTCTCTTGTAGGTAACTAACTGCTTTTCCCTTGCTGCTTTTAAGATTCTTTCTTAGTATTTAAACTGCGGCATTTTAACTGTGATATGTCTTGATGTGGGTCTCTTTGGGTTGCTTTTTCTTGAGACTCTCTGAGCTTTCTGAGGTTGTAAGTATATTTCCTTCAGCAGGTTAGATAAGTTTTCCATCTTTATTTTTTCAAATAGGTTTTCAACATCTTACTCTCTTCTTCTGGTACCACTATGATACGAATGCTATGTTTGATGTTGTCTCATAGGCTCCTTAAATTATCATTTTTTGAATTCTTTTTTCTTGTAATGTTCTGATTGAGTTTCCTCCACTATTTCACCCTCTATATAGGTGCTTTGAACCTTCACTTCATGCACTTTGTCGATTCCCTCTAATATACTCTTCATCTCGGATAATGTATTTTCATTTCGGACTGGTTCTCTTTTATAATTTCGGTCTCCATTTTTACGGTTTTTTTTTTTAATCCCTTAGAGTTCTCACTGAGTTCAATGAACATCCCATAACCAGTTTTTGAACTCTGCATCTGATTGCTTGACTCCATTACTCCTGGATCTCTGTTCTGTTCTTTTATGTAGGACACGCTTCTTTGTCTCCCCATTTTGGTTGCCTTTCTGTGTCTATTTCTATGTACTAAGCAAAGCCCCTAAGTCTCCCAGTCTTACTAACATGGCTTTGTGTAGTAGGAGTCTAGTGGAACAGTTCTGAGAGGAGTTCAACTGCAGAACAAGTTAGCCCCAGCCTGTGCCCCTCTAGGGCTGCCTGGTAAGATTCAGCAAGCAATCCCCAGATGGCTGATACCTGTGCTGTGCTTATAATTGCTCCAAGAGGCCATACTAGAAACTGAGGCTGGATGCCACCAGTGCAGGGTTTGGAGTCACTCATCAAGGGCACAGGGCATGCTGAGGACCCCACTGGATGTGGCTTGGGTGGTGCCGCAGATTGAGAGGGTTGAACTTTCAGGGAGTCCTCTGGGCAGAACAACCTCTATTATCCAGTTTGATGACATCTCAGCTATGGCAGTGCCTGCGCCTGCTTGCCAGGAGTGGGGAGAGCTCAACTGAGGAACAATGGATGCCACCATCACTTCTGATCCAGAGAAAGCCTCACCTCCAGCCCTAACTCTGAAGCCCAACAACTCAGCATCTCTCTGTATGTCCCTGGCACCCCCCACCAAGCAGCCAACCTGGTGCTGGAGCACAAACAAGTGAGTCTATCAGCACAAAAGTTGTCGAGGTTGCGGCCCCTTTAAGAAAAACATCTTAAACCTGTTGGCTGCAGCTGCTGCAGCCTCTGTCTCGCTTAGCCACATCTGACTAAGTAGCCTCACATCTCCACCCCCTCCTACCACTGCAGGGTGATTTCTTATTTCTTTCTCTAGTTGTAGTGCCTCTGTTCATCCAGACCCCAGGCTACTGCTTGCCCTTTGCTCTGTGTTTTGTTGCATCCCTGGTGTGGTTGCAAGAGGGGATATACAAAGCTTCTACACTGTACACTATCTTTCTCCTCCCCCTCTCAATAAATATTTAATTTTGGAGTGGTTTTAGATTTGCAAAAAATAGCAAAAATATTATAGAACATTCTAATATACTCAAAACTAGTTTTTTTCCTAAAACACCTGACCTTAGTACAGTACATTTGTCTCAATTAAAGAGCATATTTTGATATCTTAATATTAAATAATCCACACTTTACTCTTACTTTTTACTTCATGTCCTTTTTGTTCCAGGCTCTCATCCAGAACATGACATTTGTCATATTTCTATAGGCTCCTCTTGATTGTGATCGTTTCTCAGACTTTACATGTTTTTGATAACTGAAAGTTTTGAAAAGTATTGGCCAGGAAAAAATTAGGAAGCATCTCTATTGGAATTTTGAGTGATGCTTTTCTCATGATTAGCACTAGGCTATTTGTCTTTGGAGAATGGCACAGAGATAAAGTGCCGTTCTCATCACATGTCATCCAGTATATATATTATCAAAATGACTTGTCACTGTGGGTTTCCTACTTGAATAATTGGCTTGAGTTAGTATTTGTTAGATTTCTCCACTATAAAGATACATGATGTTTCTTTCTATGCTGTATGTATTCTGTGGAAGGAAGTCACTATATCCAGCCCAGACTTAGGCATGAAGAGTTTTGCTCCATCTCCTTGACAGCAGCATATCTACACAAAATATTTGGAATTATTCTGTCCAGAAGATTTGTATATCCACTCCAACTTATTTATTTATTATTTGTTTCTATTAGTGAGGGTATTTCTTTTATACCTTTGCCTTCTTTAGGTTTTCAATGATCTAACACTTCTTTATTCATTTTATTGCTCAAATTGTTCTAGTTCCAGTCCTGTTGATATCAATCCATCAATGTGGATTATACTTTTTGTTGCTTTTATTTTTGAGCACTTCTTTACTTTTTGGCACTACGAGATGCTCTGGGCTCATCTTATATATTTCCTGGCCCAGGCCTGGAAGCAACCACTCCTTCAAGAAGCCCAAGTCTTTTTATCAAAGAATATTAGAAATCAAGATCTGAGTACGAGGTTTGTTCTTCATTGATGGGGTGTCTTTTCTCTTAAGCCTTCTCAACTGACCCAATAAAGAATTATGCATGTATACTATCCTGTGTACATATATACACACATCTATAACTGTTTTTATGCATAAACATTTATATCTATATTAAGCTAAACATAAGTTCTCACTGGTGTGTTTCCAACTCTAATCCACTGCCTCATGGATCGAATAGCCTCCACCCCTTGCTTGTATATAAATCCCCACTCCAACAGTGAGAAACCTGCTCACATCATCTGTCATCCACTTCATCATTCAATCCCAATATACATGTATAGTGATTTCAGAATTGTTAATCTGCACCTCCATGGGAAACCACCTAATCAACTAGAGTACAGTGTTTGTGTACAGTTCCTTTTGCATTTAGTTTTATAGACTCTGTTCTTTCTAAAGGTATTTAGATCAGCACTTCTCACTACCACCCCTTCAGTGAGATTATTTCATACATTTTTAATAGTTAGATTCTCTTGTCATGTTCTACATTTCATCCTGGGAGCACCCAGCCTCCTAAATGATTTTTTTTTCCATTTGCATGCATTAAGGCTTGCTTTGTTTACTGTAAATTCTATGGATTTTGACAAATGCATAGTGACGTATACTCATAATGTCATAGAATAATTTCTCTACCCTAAAAATCACTCCTGTTCTTCGCCTATTTAATCACTGCTTCCCTTGCTACTCTGTGAATGAAGCCCTGGCAATCCTTGATGGGTTTGCCAACTCTATAATCCTACCTTTTCTAAAACTGCATATAAATGAAGTTATATAGGATGTAGCCTTTACAGACTGGCTTATTTATCAATGTACTTTTAAGGTTCATCAATATATTTATGTGACTTGATAGCTCATTCTTTATAGCTGAGTAGTATTCCACTATACATATAATTTATACCATATATTTTATTTATACTATAGTTTATCAATTCATCTATTGGACGTTTTGGTTGCTTCCAGATTTGGCGATTATAAAAAGGTTTCTATAAACATTGATGTGCAGGTATTTGTGCAGAGTTTAAAATCAGCTGGTTAAATACCAACGAGCATGATTACTGTATTGTATGTTGAAACTGTTTAGCTTTATATGAAATTGATAAATTGTCCTCCAAAGTGGTTTTAGTGCTTTGCGTTCACCCCAGATATGAATAAGCTTCTCTTGCTCCACATTCTTAATAGCCACTGGTGTTGTCAATATTTGATTTTTTTTTCTTTTTTCAGCCATTCTTATAAATGTGTTGTGATATTTTGTTGTAATTAACATTTTCCTAATGGCAAATGATTTTGGGAATCTTTTTATGTATTTGATATTTGTATGTCTTTTCTGGAGAAGAGCCTTTTCAGATCTTTAACACAAATTTGTTCTTTTTTTTTGTTTTCTTTAAAAAGTTCTTTGTCTATTTTGGATACAAGTCTTTTATCAGATACGTGTTTTTTAAGTATTTTATCCCAGTCAGTGTCATGTCTTCTGATTTAAAAGTGTCTTTTGCAGAAGTTCTAATTTTAATAAGATCCAATATACAGGTTTTTTTCTTTATGTTGTTTTTTCGTGTGACTTCTTTATGTTTTAAATGATTAAAAATAGCTTTACTCTCCATTTAGCGATACTTACTTATATAATGCTTTACTTGTATAAATATATTTAGAGTAAAAAAGTAGCATTGATATATATATATTTAAATATTTTTATGTAAATTATTTTTCATAATACATACTTTTTCTGATTTTTAAAAGTTCATTAATAAGAAGGTTTAGAAAATCCGTTTCTTTCCATTGGAAACAGTACTTTAAACTCTGTATCATTTCTAAAATCATTTATGATTAAAAGTCCTAATGAGAGTAACATAGCTTTGAACTCAGAACAAACTTAGGCTAATTATTTTCTATTTTAATTCAAATGATCATTTGTAATCCGTTTATTAGATTACTGTTTTCTAAGCATCAGTATTTACACTATCCTTACACAACTTTTAGCTGTATGTGCATCCCACATAAACATTTGCTTATTCTATATTTTACTTTTTATTAAGATGCTTGTATTTCAAATAACTTTATATTACTGTGGTACATTAAAATGTTCTCACTTGTCATAAGCAGAGTAATTGTGAATGATTAAAATCAAGTTTTTATGTTAAGAATACATATGTAATGCTAAATCTCAATTGCCAAAATTGCATAACTAAAATTACATAATGAAGAAAATGATCATTTTTTAATTAATTAGTGATAAGGGCACATTTGGCTTAGCATAAAGTGAAGATAAAGTTCCTGAAATAATTTTACTTTTTAAAGTCTTATGTTAACTAAATAAAAATTTTCATATAGTCAGAAAACAAAATGTTACTTATATCTCTTATATAGTTGAATACTGAGGATTAATTTCTAAAAAGATATGTGACCTCTATTAGACTTTTATTTCAAATTGCCATCTGAAGTAATCCACAGAATGAATGAATATAGTTATATCAGTACTTTGCCCACGTGCGATAAGAAAAGGATTCATTCTCAACTCACCAGTGCCTTCTGACTGGGAAAAATGTTTATTCAGAACTTTTCTCAAATATTTCTAGCTCCTTTTTATAATAATCCATGTTGTTTTTTTAGCAAAATCTTCCAAAATTCAGAAGCAGTTTAGACAATATCTATCTGACCAAGGATATACACATACTTCTAATTAGGTGATGCTTAGATTCTTTTTGGTTTTATACATAGATGAACTTAATTTATAAGGAAACTATGGTTTCATTAGGGAGCTCACAATATTCTGTCTCCTATGATCTTGGCTTGCACCTCAATGCCCTCTTGAAATTCAGCCATGTGACTTGCCCTGGTGATTGGTGTGATGTGAGTCACTTAAGAACCAATGCATCATACATAGTTATTATTATATTGTTGACTATATGCTCTATCACTTTGTAAGGAATATATGCAATCACTTTGTTGAACTCCTGAAATTAATAATGTATGCTAATCACAATTGAAAAATAAATTTTAAAAAATTGGAAAAAAAAAAAAAGCCAATACACAATTCCTTATATTTCTATGCTCCTGCTGTGGTAATTGGCAAAGTTTTAAGAATGGCAATCTGTCACATTGGGGTCTAAAATGAAGGTCACCATCGTGGAATGGAGCTCTAGTCAAACTGAGAAGAACACATAATTTTGGTGTGCAAGATAAAGAATATGGGGGACTATTTATTGTCAAAGCTTGATCTAGCCAATCCTGACTAACACGCACATTTATATTTTTCAAATGAGCAGATATAAGTCAAAAAGTAAGTTAATTTGTAAATTCCTACATATAATTCTTACTGATTAAATATTTCTTCCAGAGGAACTTTAAATTCTAATTACCTGATAAAACACCTAAGACTTTCTGAGTGAAAGTCAACATGCTTCAGTGTAAAATAGTAGTTATTTCTAAACATAACTCATCTCTTCAAAAAGAGTCAAGAATTTGGAGGTCTACCTTCAATATAAATCACAATATTAACAGATTAAACAAAAAACTTTTCCTAAATATGTGCACAATGGTACAAAAAAATCCCTTAGTATTCAACACAGAATATAATTTGTTTTAATGGCTTAAATGCCTAAAACATGTTTTCCTAACTTAAGACCAAACACATCTTTAGTGTCAGAGCTTAACCCAATATATCATATTTAGTCTATGTTATTATTGGGGATTAAGTTGTCAATTAATTTAGAAATCTCTAATGATACTATTTTCAGTGCTTGGCTGAAAAAATGTCTTCATGGAATTTTTAATTCACTCCTATTTGAAAAACAGTTCTTAATGAATTATATGTTGCCATACTTAATATACCAGCCATTTCTTTGATTTCTGCAATATCTAGAACATAAAACAAACTTTACTTTTTGATGAAAACACTTTATCGATAACTTTATTTGTTCTATTCCCCAACATCATTTTCATTATTTTTTCATAGCAAATTTACTAAAGATCCTGCAATACTTCAACATCTCCAGTCCTTGTGTTTAAATGTGACACAGTATGCAATTACACCAAAGCTTTTGCATTTGTTCCCTGTCACAATACACTTAATTATTAGGACGCGCTTGAATATCATTATGCTCAATTTCAAATATTTGATAGATTCCCCTTGGTACTTCAAAATTATGCTTGAAGTTGATTAGTTTAATTATGTCTCAAAATATATAATTCAAAATGGAATAGAATAAATTACATCATCAGTTCACAAAAATAAGAAACATCAAATATTTCTATATTGTTTTGATTTTTTAAATTGAGGTATAAACTGATATAACATTTTATCAGTTGCAGGTGTACAACATAATAATTTAATATTTGAATATTGTGTGAAATAATCACAATAAGCCTAGTCAACATCTGGCACCATGCAGTTAAAAACACATTTTTTTTTTTTTAATCTATGGCAATGCTACTCTGAATGTGCCAGATCTCATCTGATCTTGGAAGCTAAGCAGGGTCAGGTCTCGTTAGTACTTGGATGGGAGACCACCTAGGAAGACCAGGTGCTGTAAATGATAAATAAATAAATCATAAAATATGTATTTTTTTCTTATGATGATGACTTTTAAGATTTATTTCCTTAGAAACTTTCAAATATATAATACAAATTGTTAATTATAGTCGCTATGCTGTATGTTACATCCCCATGACTTATTTTCTGAGATTTGGACCTTTTGATCCCCTTCATCCATGTCATCCACCCTCTATCCACTATCTCTAGCAACCACCATTCTGCTCTCTATATCTATGAGCTATTTTTTTATTGTTTGTTTTTTCTATTTTTCATATAGGTGAGATCATAAGGTATGTCTTTCTCTATCTGACCTATTTTACTTAGCATAATGTTCACAAGATCCATCTATGTTGTCACAAATGGCAAAATAGCATTCTTTTTATGGCTGAATAATATTAAAATATATATTGTTATTAATATATTTATATTAATATATGTATATACATATGTATATTACTGTGTGTGTACATATATGTGTATGTGTGTGTGTATTCATTTATCCATCTATAAACACAGGGCTTTTCCATATCTCACTATTGTAAATAATTTTGCAATGAATATGAGGGTACATATATTTTTTCAAATTAGTTTATCAGTTTTTAAAAATAAATACCTGAAGTGAAATTGTGAATAATAATTTCTTGAGAAAGCTCCATACTGTTTTCCATAGTGGCTGCACCAATTTACATCTCCATCAAGAGTGTACAAGGGTTTTTTCTCCACATCCTCACCAACGCTTATTTCTTGTCTTTTTGATAACAGCCATTCTAACAGGTATGAGTGATATTTCATTGTTGTTTTGATTTTGCATTTCTCTGATGATTAATGATGTTGATCATCTTTTCATGTATTTATTGGTCATCTGTATGTCTTCTTTGGAAAAATGTCTACTCATATCTTCTGCCCATTTATAATTGGTTTTTTTTTTGCTTTTGAGTTATATGAATTTTTTATATATTTTATTACCCCTTATAAGATATAAGATTGGCAAATATTTTTGCCTATTCAGTAGGTTGTCTTTTTCATTTTGTTGAGGATTTCCTTTACTGACCAGAAGCTTTTCAATTTGGCACAGTCAACTATTTATATATATTATAATGACATTTTAGGTTTTTTATAGGTGATATTTATAAAACACTATGGAATTTATTTAGCCATCATAACTCTTTGAATATATATGACTAATCACTACCAGTAATAATACTCACATTGCTATTACTCTTTGTCTTTTAACTCATTCATTTACAATAAAATTAACCAAGAGACCAAAAAAAACAAAAACCAACAAAATTACCAATGACAGGTCTGATTCCATTTACAATTATGTATAATTTTAAGCATTTTTATAATCAATGACTGCTCCCAGAAGTGAAAAAACAGGTAATAATATTCTTACAAAGTCAATATTTAATAATCCAGAGTCCAACTAATTTTCATACTTTGCCTCCTTTCAAAAAATTTTGATGAATGTTTCAGTGTCTGTAGGCTTGAGGCATTCAGTGGGTAGGCCTGAAATTTTAGGATGAGCCTACTGTCTCAGTGGATTCACTCTGGGCACTTCCTCCAGAGTAGCAATATGTTGGGGATTACAATAGCTATATTTGTTTCTGTAACACATTGTTTTAATGCTTCACGACAAGCACTCCAAACATCTAGTATATTTAAACAACCACCATTCTATTATCTTCAGAATCCTATAGTTTGGCAAGAGTTCTGGATGGATCTTTTGCTCTTCTTATTTGAGGATTCTCATGAAGCCATATTTGTTGCTGGTCGGGCTAGAATGTCCAAGATGGTTTCACTGACATGTCTGGTGGCCTGATGTGAATGGTTCTAGAAGATGGGGCTCACTTGTGGCAAAGGAATTGCTGGGCCTCTCTCAAGGCAGTTTTAGGGCCTCTCCTCTCTATTAGTTCTCTTCATGTAGTCTCCCAAAATTGTTCTCTTCAGTAGGGTAGCTTGACTTCCAGAACTTACAAAAGTGCAAAAACAGAAGATACAAAGTTTTTAAGGTTTAGGCCTAAAATTGATGAAAATATAACAATGATGAGACAGAAACAGGAATACTGAAAGAGACAATTTATTCAACAATTCTCTCAAAAAGATTAGAAAGGCATGTAACAGACACTGGCCCACAGCAATTATAAAATACAGACACATACATGTCATCAATTGCCCTGGCTCTAGGACGGGGATGATACTGATATAGACCTATTTCTGCTTCCTGGGAGTGAGTCTTTTAATCACTTAGCTTTATCCTCTGGATTCCTTGTTCTGATTTCTGAGTTTAGTCTTACTTTTCCATAAGAAATGGCCTATGTGGGCAGTTTAAGGAAATTTCTCAGTCTGCTTTCTGTTTTTGGAGTTATAGAGCTCAGAGGTCTCTTTTCTTCTTTAACGGTCTCGTCATCCTTTAGTATGAGCTACTAAACCCTAAGTGAACGTTTTAAGCCATCTATGTATTATGTTATAATCCACTGCATTAGACAGAAGCATAAGCACAAATCTCTTTAAGACAGCCTCCTCTCTACTTGGGCAATAGGTCAGCTTGCTATAGAATAATTCTTAGGTATTCTCTTAGCTACTTTATTATCTATCGAAGATAGTCTATGAGAAATTCCCTTAGATCTTTAGAAGATATGGCCTGCATACCTTTCCTCAAATTTTTCTGAGATTTTAACAAAAGGTCTTATAGGTGCAATCTAGATCTGATCTTTACCTGAGGTTACATTTTATTATAGATGTGATCTTTTCACTGAGGCCAATTATTATTTTGAGAGTCTTTGGGACTCTAGTTCCAGGAGATACGTGGAATGGGAAACATTGTATTCCAGAGTTAACAAGCCCCAGTTTCATTAAATCCCCTCTAAATTCTGTTTGCAATCTGAACAGCTTTTTAGCTTATCTCAGGCCTCCTGTACTTTATAAAGGGGGCCAAAATAAATCAATTGGTACTTTCAACTTTCTGCCTAGAAATCTCCACAACTAAATCTAAGTTCCTTACATACTTTTTTGTCTTCCACATTGTCTCAAGCAGCTGTTTTGTTAATATTTTATTATTATATAACCTGTGTTCCCTTGCCTCCAGCCTCCCATTGTGATTTCCATTTGATCTTTCCAGGCTTCATCAACAATACCTTCAGGCCCTTTTAGTCTCTACCTGCTAACAAAATTAATATCACACTTTTTGCTATCGCAGTACCTATTTTTTTTTATACCAATTTCTGTTTTGGTTATCTACTGCACTGTAATAAACCATCCCAAACTTAATGTCTTTAAGAAAAATCAATTTTATTATTTCTTATGATTCAAGAGTTAACTCATGATCGGCTGGAAGGTTCTCCTACTGTCTTACTGTCTGTTTTGTGGTTACAGTTAGCTGGTACTAAGGTTGTAACCTCTGTGATGGCTTTATTCATGTGCCTGGTGCCTCAGCAGGGACAGATGGCAGTTTGGGCTCAGCTGCGACACTGGAGTGATGGGCCTCTCTACCCATGTGGTTCCAGAACTTCTGCACTTCCACATGGTCTTGCCACATAGTGTCCCAGTGGGGAAACCAGATTCCTTAATTGGTGGCCCAGACTTTTCTAAACCACAAAAAGATAAAGGGGTCAGATCTTAAATATTAGGTCTGGAAATGGCACATCACTTCTGCCTTAGCCCATTGGTTAAAGCAAGTCATCTAGATTCACTGTGGCAGGCAACTAAACGATGGCTTGAAAATAGAAAGAAATGGTTCATTGGGGATCAATTTTGTAGAACAGCTATACCACAAAAGTTAAATATGTTACTATTACACAATGTTGGTCTCTGAACTACCTAAAATAATATTTTGTTCCATCAGTGGTATGCAATCCACTTTTTGTGGGAGAAACATTGGCTTAGCTGTATTACCATTGCATCATATATTTACCTAGGTCACCAAAACATGATAAACACTTAGAGCAATTTAAATAGTACAATGTAGCATGAAATTATTTAACTATCTTTTTAAAGATGTTGTAGTTATTAAAAAATTGCTTCTTTCTCTTTTCCATTAATGCACTATATACACTTCATATTCCAGTCAAAATAGAGTAGTTTCCTGCAAGTAATATGATAAAAAACTGTTGAGACAGATTGTCAAAGCCTTCTTTAGGAGAGTTCAAAGGCACTTAATAATCTGAAGAGATAAGTAGTTGACATCTATTGGTTAAGAATAGAGTGGAAAATATGACAATAATTTATTTTTAACAAAATAATATGCTTCTTTAAACAGCTAAGAAAATAGCTCTGAAAGTGCCTGAAGCTTATTTATTCTGCTGTTTGAAGTAAAATATCATTTTAAAATAAGCTTTATAGAAGACAACAAATAAGTAGCAGAAAGTTAATATTTGTAATTTGTCTTCAAAACACATAATTAAATTTCACCAAAAGTGAATTTATTAGAGGTGGCAAGTTAGTTATTACTTTTGTAAAATACAACCCTTCCGTTGATCTGCTATTGACATTATTTCCTACACATTTTCCTTACTGCTTACAATAAAATGCTACAAGAAAAAGATAAGTTGAGGAAGGAACTGCTAAACAAAAAAGAACCAGAATTTGATGACTGGGAAAATTCTCAACCTATTCGGATAGTTTGCTCTGGAAACAGAGCCAAGGGTATATCTGGTTAATCTTTTGGTGAAGAGATTAGGCTTGTGACTCATAGATCCATCCAATCAGCTGTCTCAGCAGAACACACTTCCAGCTTTGACTGAGAGGGAGTGAACACGTGCAGTAAGGAGCTACCATGTGAAGAAGACACAGAGATCAGACAGACTTGTGATGACACAGACTGGAGTTACACAAATAAAAGCCCAGGAACACCAAGGATTTCTGGCAACCATGAGAAGGAAGAAAAGAGAACAGGGCCCTGCCAGCACTGTGATTTTAAACTTGTAGGCTTCAGAACTGTGAGAGAATAAATTTGTTTTAAGCCATCTGGTTTATAGTGATTTTTTATGGCAACCCTAAGTAATGAATACAGAGAGTTTGATGCTGATGAAATCTGAATTCTTTAGAAAAATAGATATCGGTCAGTAAACCTTTAGACAAAAGCCTAAACATGAATTTCCAGTTGGTCACTACACTATAATCAGACGAAATTAAAAATCAAACAAAATCTCACAGAAAGGTTGATGTTACTCCTTTAGAATTGTGTAAGACAGTGACAGTGGTGAGAAATGTATTTTCCATTGAATTTCTCAAAATGTTAACTCCTACCACACATGATGCATTCTGATTTGTTCTGTTCTATTCTATTCTATGCTATTCTATTTTCTAATTATTTTTCTTTGATCTCATAAAAAATGGCTGACTGTGACCAACCAAATTGATTTCATGTCTCAATCAGGGAAAGTAATTGGTATGGAAAACACTACTCTAGAACTTAGAGACATAGAGCCAAAAGTAGTCTGAAGTTAACTAGGAATAAACATGATTGCATTTTCTTAATTTATGTTTTGTTCTTGTCTGTTCCTTTTAATATTATAAAGCCTTCTGATAGAA
The DNA here is from genome assembly GCA_003508835.1 of Eonycteris spelaea. Lineage (NCBI taxonomy): Eukaryota > Metazoa > Chordata > Mammalia > Chiroptera > Pteropodidae > Eonycteris > Eonycteris spelaea. The sequence goes on along the minus strand of PUFA01000127.1, from coordinate 847,489 downwards.
AAAATATTGAAGAATATTTATCAGTATGGTACATAAGACACAGAACCTTCTATGAATAATTTGACATATGTTCATCTATTATTTTCATATTCATTATGTAAAGAGAACAGGAAGGTTTTCAATCTGTCCAAATGTTTGTGAATAAATGTTATCATCTTGATAAAACTTTCCAAGTAGTAAAATAGATAAAGCAACAGATAGTCATGTATTGATGCCATGCAGTCCAGGCACAGATTTAGTTCTTGTTTATGAGAGAGAAAGAACATGAGAAAACCATTTAAATTAGAGAGAATTTGCATTGACTTCAAGAAAATAGTGATTGTCAGTGGCAGGACATTAGTAGCAATCTACTCCTGAGCTATGGATGTTACCATGGACACCAGTGCAGTACAGAAAATTATGAGTGGGAGAAAAAGAAAATGATGAGAACCAAAAATAGTTTCTTTACATAAAGTATGTATTTCTGAAAGGTAATTATTTACTTGTAATTTTCTTACTGTTTCCTTTCAGACTTTGATCTTCTAAAATGTCAAAGTGCCTCCTAGTAGGAGCAGAAAAGAAAGATCTTGATATAACTTATTAACAGTTATTTCTATTCTATCCTATTTTCTTTTTGTCAATTTGTAAAAACATGTGATGTTTACAAAAATGATTAGAAGACAAATGTGCTGTCCTATAGAATAAACAATCTTATGAACAGTTTGCCCCTTCAATGTTATGTAATGTTTGTTATGGTAGAAATACAAATACCATAATCTTGCTTTTGAAGAAATAATTTCAACTAGTCATTTATCTCTTTTCAAATACTTTATTTATACATTTACAATTTCGTTTACTTCATAGATTAATAATATGAAATAATAATGAAAATTCGGAAATAAATGTGCACAGTATTTGTAGAATGTCATAGTACTCACAAATTTGCTATTGTATTCAGAGACTCTGATGAAAAAAATTTTTCCATTTTGGGAGCATGATGTATGTATGAAATGGAAGATAAGGCCATAGAGCAATGTTCCATAAAGAAAAACTGGAACATCATTAGAACAGAAAATATGTCAGAGTTTAATCAGAGAAATAGAACTAGTAGGTGCGTGTGTGTGTTCTGTAGATTTTTTTTTTTTCAGGGGATCAGCTTATACAACAATGAGAGCTTGTTAAGCAGTCTCTCTAAGACTAACGTCTCCTCATAGATCTCCTCCTTCTAGAACTTGAAGTTGACAGGGCAAAGTCAAAATAAGTATGAATGCAAATGGGCAAGGCCAAAAGCAGAATGGAATTCATAAGCATGAGCTATAAACCCACATGAATAGAACGAATCCATGTCTTGTATTCTCTGGCCCTGGTAATGAGGGCATCCTGCAGAATTCTTGACCTTAGTTTTCTGACTCCTACACAGACACATAGTGTCAGAAAACTAAGGGAGTTCCAGGGAAAGGTGGAACACTGGCATGTTCAGCTACTGCTTCATGCCTATCGGGTGAGTCATACAATTTACAACATGTGTGAACTACAAAATCCTGCTGCTTACCTTCTTTCCATATAATGTAAGGATATCTTCTGGAGTCTACTCGTGTCTTAGTTGGTCTTTCCGGGCATGAATAAACATTTCAATAAAACTTTTTTGAAAACTAATTAGTAGCTATGTAAACATAAATTTATTTTAAAACACTTGAAAAAAATGTAGAAGGTATAATATATGTGACTAAGTTATTTTCTAACTGGTAAAATGTATCACTAGGTACCAGTAGCTACATTTAAATTGTCATTTCTCTGTCTTCATATATATAAACATTCCACTAATAAAAAAGATAACCTATTTCTCACTACTCTATCCCCTGCAGATTCATAGTTATATTGTTATCATCATTATTATAATATACAGGTTTATGACATTTATATTTTATTCTTTAATTACAGTTTTGTAGTTAGCCTTTGATTCATATGAAACAACTCAATGCTAATAACTTAATTATTGAATGTTTAATAATATATGTTCCTTGATTTGAGTCTTGAATGGTAACTAGCTGGGCAAAAGTGTCTTTCATTAGAATTTTAGATATTTAATTATCTCATCTTTGACTATTCAGTGAAGAAGTGTGAGGCCAAACAATCTTGTTCAGAATCCCATACAATTATTACCTTATCCTTAAAGTCCAATAATTTTACTAATTTATCCACTGATAGTCACTATTCTGTATCATTGTACCTTTTGTTCTCTTTTCCTCTATATCAGGAAAGTTTTCCTCTATAACTTATCTTCCATTTGTTCTATTCTGTTTAATAATATCAGATACTGACTATGTTTGGCCATTGCTCCATTTTTCTGTCTTAACTTTTTCAACATTATATTCTTTTCTAGTCTGTGTGGCTTAAATATCTCAAGCCTATCCTTCAGATCTCTATGTTTCCAATGATGTTTAATCTCCTTCTTATTGCTTGTGAGCATGATTTATTTCTATTATGACTTTTTATATTTGCTTCTTTTATCAGAGCTCTGCCAGCTCATAAAAAATTATTGAGCAATGCATCATATATAAAATGACAGTTTATATATAAAATGCATCATATATAAAATGCATGATTTAAGTAATGATAATGATAATAAAATAAAATAAAATGACAGTTATATATAAAATGCATCATATATAAAATGCATGATTTAAGTAATAATAATGATAATAAAAACACCCAAGTACCAGCTTTCACACTTAGTAGAACCAAACCAATGTTTTGAGAACTTGGTGTACCTCTCTTTTCACATTCTTCCAAATTAAATAAACTTGTTAATAAAATTATAGTTAGTAATTCTCTTGTCTTACAATTTAAAATTTTAAAGTTTCAAAAATACACCAATATATTCATAAATCATTTGAATACTTTGGGGTTTTATTTAATAAGCATGGTACTTGCAATATATGAAGCTATAAGGCTACTGGAATGGAAAACAAATTTGGAAATATTTTCTATTAGAAGATGAAAAATGTTCAAATATACAATGAAAAAATTAAAGTTAACCCAAAAAATAGTGACAAAGCTTCAGTCTAAAAAAGTGAAAGAATTTGTAATAATTTATAAATACCAAAAGATGCCATTTTACAATTAAGTTATTCTGTATTAACATATAATAAATAGGACACAGAATTTTATAGGTATTAAAGTAATTTCAGAAGTACTTGTTATAGTTTAGAAACTTAGTCTTGTTTTCTGTATAATTGTTAACATTTTTTTCACATTTTATTTTATCATTAGTTTCAAGTATATAGTACATTGATTACACATTTTATATAGCTTATAAAATGATCCCCATGATTACTCTATCACCCATCTGGCTCTACACATTAAAAAGAGAATGTGAACAAAATATAAAATTCAGTACTCATTTTTACTGTGGTGGTTACTGTTGTGACTCATTATGACATCTGTTGAAATGAACTAATTAAGTATTTTAACAACTCTAAGTGTCTTAAGGTGTTTTTACTCTTGCATTCAAAACTTATTTAGACATTTTGAATGATTCATTTTGGCTCTTTCAGAGAAAGATATGTAGATAACATGCATTTGTACTATAGAATGCTAAATATTTGATCAAGGTTTTATAACATATAACTTTAGAAACAATTGTAAGATGCACAAACTGATATTCTTAGTCCATTTTCTAATCATCCCCTCATCTTCAAACACAAAGCAGCAACCAAGAATATATTCAGAGTTAAAACCAGAAACACTTTGTGGAATAGAAATATCAAAGAATGAGTGAAGCTAAAGCCCTGGGTTTTTCAGAAGCAGGCAATGACAGCCAGATGTAAGCTCTAGACTGGACAGAGTTTAAGAGAGGTCAGTCACCTAGAAAACAGTAGTGGGGAAGTCAGTCAGAATGCATCACAGAGAAACAAATGCACAGCAAAAGAAACCTAAGTAAAAGGAACTTAATGAAAACATAGTGAGGCTCCCACATTCATGAAATAGGAGTTTGATAAAAGCATAATGGAACAAACATCAGAGCAGTAAAATGTGAAATAATTGCTGAAAATTTTGACTTCAAAAGTATATGCCAAGTACTCAGTAGAATGAATTAAAATAAAGGAATGCATAGACATTTCGCAGTAAAGTTATAGGGCATTAGGATAAAAGCAAATCTTAAAAGCACCAGAAACAACATTTTACCAACCATGGTATGACCAATTAAACCAATAAGAGACATAAGCAACAACACATGCAAGAAGATAATGGAGTAGTATATTGAAAATGCTGAAGGAAAATAACTGCAAACCTAAAACTCTATATTGATGTTATTTCTTATAAGTACATTAAAAATAAATAACATTCTCACAATTACCAGAATTTACCATCTACACAGACTCTCTCTTTAAAATAACTATTAAATATATACTTCAGCAATAAGAAAGCAAAGGCGGAATCTTTGGGATTCAAGAAACAAATGTAAATTCCAAAATTGTTTAAATGCCAGGAAATTTCATTAACTATTGATTGTAAACTTTAAGTAACAACTTTTATTTTAAAGTAAGAATCTAAAGCTAAAAGCCTATACATGAATGACAAGATCAGAAAGCTGTCTTAATTTAGTAATTAAAGAGTTTTATCATTTCAAGTTTGGAAATGGTGAGAAGAGTCCTGAATAAGTTTAAACATTTTAAAGAAATAATGTAAGGGTAGATGTATTCAATACTACTTATAATTTTTAAACCGTAAGAGGAGTAGTAAAATAGTATTTTTTAAAGTTAATATAAGTCATAAAGGGGAAAAAATTCAAAATAAAAGATGGTAAATTGAGAAAAACAATATGATTGGAATCCAAATATTTCAGAAAGTCTTGCACAGATATTTAAAGACAAGTTGGATTTAAAAAATACCCTCTGATACTTAAATGAGAAACATTAAAAGTAAAATCAGAAAGGTTAAAAACAAAATGCAAAAAAAAAAAAAAAGAGAGGGGCAGAGAATTTTCTCATAATTATCTTAGGGCAAGAAATGTTTTTCTAATTATATACCCAAACTGAGAAATCCTAAAAGACCAACAAAGTTAATGAAATAAAAATGTAAATGTATCTGCATATCAAACAATATAAAATCAAAAGAAAAATGAAAATCTGAGAAAATTGTAAGTCACATTACAGAAAAACGTTTAATATCTTTAATATAAAAGATGCCATTGAACATTAATTCTATCTATGTATTTATCTATCTTAGGATCACTCTATACACCTGTACAGGAAGGGATTTGTATCTATAATTTTTTGGTACTATTTATAATAGTAAAAATTTAAGTATTCAATATGTTCATCATTAGAAGCATCTATATATTGTTATGTATTAATACAGTGGCAAACTGTGCAGTGGTTAAATTAATTTGATCTTCCAAACTATTAACATATTTCCCTGCATATTTTTGTACCTATAATCATTATGTAATATTTGAACTGTATATAAATTGATTCACCCATTTCCTTTTCATCCTTATCTAAGGATTTTTACAGACTTGCCTATATTGTTTCATATAGCTCTAGTTTATTTATTTCTTTCTGCTCTTATTTTATTAGAAATGGATCATGCTCAATCTTCGTTTTCCTCAACTTTGGTCACAATTTATAAACTAAAAATTTGGAGTATACTTTTTGGGATTTTTTTCCATGATCATCTCCTTTTGAATAAAATTATAGCCAATTTTCACTATTACTGTGGGCTCCAGAAATTTGTGCCAGCATTATTAACCAGATGTGTTTCCCAAAATATGAATGAGGTCACTCTAAGTGAGCAATTGCCTCATTTCCCATTCTTTGTTCCAATGTGCAATCTGAAATAGGAGATAAATCCCCCCGCCCAACCCTCCCCTCGCAATGGTAAGCTCCCATTTAGTCTCTTATCTTCCGACACTGACATCTACCTTCCAACTCCAAATTCAGACCACTGCTCTAACATATCACACTTGAAAGTACTCCAGGTATGTTACCAGTTTTAAAACATGGAGAGTTCAGGAGAGATCCTAAGGAGGGATTAAAGCAATGAGAAGGCCTGCTATATTTGTAATATTTAACCCAAATGCAGTATTAGGTTGAATAATTCTTTTAAGATTTAATACTTGTGATTCCATCATTGATACTTGAATAATATTTAATAGCAATTTGTGCCATATGATGAAATTTTCACTCATTCTTATTACTGAATTCTCTATTTTCCTAACAAAGTGTTTCATTGGCCAAAAGTAAATAGTTGCCTAGTGATAGAATTTCTAAGACTTTAAAATATACACACATACAAACACATATAATTTTTTAAATTTATTTTTTATGGTGACATTCGTTAATAAAATCCTGTAAATTTCAGCTGTACATTTTAACAGTTTGGCATATTATATATATTATACATATTACATGTGTGTGTGTATACATACATATATGTATATAAATTCATTACAGAATGATATAGCTCAAAGAGATTTGGGGTTCTTTTATCATTGGAATGGTGAATTGCTTTATTAAATTTTAAGGAAAATAATTACACTGTATTAAAAGATAGTTTTCCTTGAAGTAATAGATTGCTATGCTTTGCCTCCTCCCAATAGTTTCCTGGAACTTTTCACATTCTTTCATATCTCCCACTATAAGATATACTTAATGACACCAGAGCAGTGTAAATGCAGAGTTTCCCGAACACTACGCATATACTGATTTCCCTCTAATAAATGTAGAGATTTAAATATATTCTCAAGGATCTATGTTTATCTGTCTGTAAAAAAAAATGGTCAAAGGTGTTCCTTGGTGTTCATCATATGTCAATATTTAAGCATCATAATAATGTAACAGGTAGAATACTTAGGCATTGCACTTTAAGGGGTAAAACACATTTATTTGAATTGCTTTTCATCTGAGTTCATTTCATGTAATACCTTTAAAGTTATATTGACAATAAAATACTTTCAAAAATATTTTCCAAATAATTATTATTTCTAGAAATCTTGATTTGCTTCATGGAAGTTCTGTTTTTTAAATATGTTTTAGTTAATAAGTGAAGTAAATTGTACTCGTATATGCCCATTAAGATCGGTAAAGGAAAACAACATAAAATACAAAGAGCCTCTAATGTTAGTTTGCTTTTTAATGTTCTTTAGTCAGAGAAAACCTAAACTGTATACACTTTCACAGTGTGAGGACGCTTTCCATCACTACTACTAGACACTTTCAATCATGTAGATTTTTGGCAATCTGACCAGTGAAATGTGATGTCTCAATATTTTACTTAGCATTTCTTGGGTGATGCAGCAACACTTTATATATGTTTATTAGAAAAAATTATTTCTCCTGAATTTTTTAAATTAATACCTCTGTTAGTAGTTCTTTGGGGTTTTATTTTCTTACTGATATATAGGGACTCTTTGTATATCAGAATTATTAACCCTTTATTACTTTACTATATATGTCTTGCATTTTTGTGTGTATTTTAACTTTATATGTGGTGTCAGTTCTGGCAATCTTTTTTCAGGGTGCCTGATTCTTTCATGGTTTACAGATTTTCACCCAAAAATCTTCCCCTATAAGTACTTGCAATTATCCATCCATCCATTCATCTGTCTGTCATTCACCTACCAACCTACCTACCTACCTGCTTACCTACCCATGGGCGGTTCTGATTTATATCCCTTTGTTAACACAAAACTGTATCCTGTGAATTATTCTAGCAAATTATTGAACCTTAAAACATATTGGGAACAGCCAAATTTGTAGCCAGCTTTTTAGAAGTGAGGGTGGCCTGAGGACCCCTGAACTTGCAGCTGGTGTCTGAAGTGAAGGTGGTCTTATGAAGAATGATGCCTCTACTCATGAAGTTTGGTCTAACTCTGGGTAATTGGTGTCAGAAGTCAAAACAGTTGCCAAAACAAACAAAAGTACAGTGAGGTCCTGTGCATACTTCACCTAGCTTATCTTAATGGCAATACCTTGCATATGTATAGCATACTATTCATACCTGGTATTAACATTGGTACAGTCCACAGAACTTATTCAGATTTCATCAGTTTTAGAAGCACATAATTGTATATATGTGTATATAATTCTATGCAATTTTACCACATGTGTAACTTTGTGTAACCACCTCCACAATCCATTTACTTAATTGTTCCATTGCCACAGGGCTATTTTCCTTTATGCCATTCCTCCTTCCACTTTCAATACCTAAGCCCAGGCAATGATTAATCTATTATCCATCTCTATAGATCTGTTATTTCAAGAATATTATGTAATGGAATCATACAATATATAAACTTTTGATACGGACTCTTTTCATGAGACTAGTTCTTTTGAAATTCGTTCAAGTTGTTGCATGCATCACTATTCTCCTTTTATTGCTGAGTAGCATTTAATAGAATGGATAAACCATAGTTTAACCATTCACCCACTGAAGTATCTTTGGGCATTCCTAGGTTGGGGGGTATTATGAACAGAGCTGCTATGAACATTTGTGTACAGTTTTTGCTTGAGTATGAGTTTTCATTTTGTGTGTGTGTGTGTGTGTGTGAGATAAATGGCCAAGAATGCAATTACTGGCTTGTGTGCTAAGAGTCTATTCCATTTTAAATGAAAATGACAAATTATTCTCTAGCATGGCTGAATCATTTTACATTCCATCCAATAATGTATGAGTGATCTAGTTTTTCTGCATCATCACCAGGAATTGGTGATGCCCATTATGTTTTACCTTAGCCATTCTTATGGTGGGTAGTAATAGCTCTTGGTGGCTTTCATTTCATTTTCTATAGCTAATGATATTGAAAATATTTTCATGTATGTGTTGTCCATATATCCTGTTCAGTAAAATATTCATTTCTTTTGTCAATTTTCTAATTAGATTTTTTTCAGGTTGAGTTTTGACAGTTTTTAATATATTATAGATACCAGTCCTGTGTTAGTTTGTTCAGGCTGCTGTAACAAAATACCACAGACAGAATGGTTTATTAACAACAGAGATTTATATCTTATAGTTCTGGTGGCTGGAAGACTAAAATCAGAGTGCCAGCATGGTCTAGTTCTAGTGAAGGTCTTCTTCTGACTTTCAGACTGCCAACTTCTTGCTGTATCTTCACATGGTGAAAGAGGGCCAAGGAATTCTGCAGCATCTCTTTTATAAGAGCACTAATCCCATTCATGAGACTTTCAACTTTATGACCTAATCACCTACAAAAGTCCCCACCTCCAATAGGTTTCAACATATACGTTTAGCCATCCATATCATGAGGGCAGACCATGTTGTGCTACTCAAGGTCCCAGCTTCTCAGTGTCAACCCAACAGCTTTATTCATCAACAGCTCCTACACTGCAAACAAAACGAACCATACTGAATACTCTTTAACCCTAACACCTATAACATGCCAAGTTAAATGCTTACAAAATACATTCTTTCTATGCATCCATAGTTCTCTGATAATATTTTGAAGTGCCACAATCTAAAAATATAAATAGTCCGACTGTCAGTAGCACAGAAAACCTTGTTTATAGTTCGGGTGCCTTGCTCTACATTTGAATCCTATAATTAATAGTTACTCCTTTAACAGTAGTTGTACTTATTGATTCCTCCTTTCATCTTCATTTCAGCCAGAAGTCTTTTATTTCAAAATCAGACATCCTTTTCTCAACTACAGTGCTCCCTCTTTCTCCTTTTACTTAGAACCATCTATCAGTACTAAAAAGAGCAATAATGGGTAGCATTTGTTCAGAGATTTCTCCGCATACTTACCATGGGCCACATCGTATATTAATACGCCCCTCTCCCTTTCTTTGCATTCATCCTCTCTTACTCCAGGCAGTAAGGATTATAAAGAATCATGTATAAAAGGAAGAATAATTTTGACATTAGGTTAATTTCTAGTGAATAAGAAGTCATGGTTATTAAATCATAGTATGTCATTCAAATAAGCATGAAGCAATCCCTTCTATCTAGACTGCCTAACTAATGTGAATATAGGCAAACCTTTGAAATGATATTTTCTAGAGCACAGAATCCAGCTTTTGAATCAGCCATTGTTGACAGTTTGATATGCCAAAACAGAGGAAGTATAATTGGTTTGTGAGATGTCCCTCTTTCAGGCTGGAACTAGATGCATAAATGCAGAACACTTAAAGTGTAATAGATGACACACACACACAAATGGAGATAATATTCACTGCAAAGCCAAGAGCTGGTCATTAATGAGGAGAGTACTAGCCTAACAACCGTGTTTCAGGCAATACCTTGTAGGGAAAGTAATGAATGGCCTGTGCTGGACGGATGTTATAAGAGGGCAGAAAATGTGTTTACCTTAAAAAAATTTAAGGTTTGCCAAAACACAAAAGAAGCAGATACTGACTCAGTATGCATTTCTCTTAGCAGAGTAATTTTATGATAAGACATCCACTCTGAACTTTTCTGTCCTCCCATTAGGTCACCATGAATATAGGTAAGTCCTTTGACTCAATGCTTGTCTACTGTGTCATTTGAAATACGAATTTCTCATATAAAATAGGCTATTAGTGACATGTGCCAGATTAAAATCATCGAGTAACAATTTTCACCTATTTAAATTGGCTGACAGAAGAAATAACTTACTAGTTCCAAATGGTTTGAAAGAATATGAAAAAGGAAACTCCAAATACACTAAATCTCTTTCTTAGAATAGACTTGGCCTAGGCACTAATCACCCTCTACACTGTTTCTAGGAATAGCTCTCAGTGGTTGAAATCATGACTTTATTTTTTCATTTTTTTTCAATTGAAGTTAAGTGTTATCTCTTATATGGAAAATACATCATTTGCATTCATAGACAGCTCTGCAACTGCATGAATGTGGCAATTGCAACAATGAAGTATAGGAAGTTAGTCCAAAAATTAGAGCAACAGTCAAGCATATTCAAGAAAGGCCTTAACTGAAGTTCTCCACATATCCTTTGGCCAAAGCCAAGAGGCTATCAGCAAGCTGGGTTGCTACCTAAAGCTCTGGGTCACAGAGAATTGGGAGTCTCTGAAAGATCATCTTAAAATTTTAGTATACTTTGTTATTGTCTGCTTGCATGCATATGAAAAATGAGTTAGTGGAGATGTACTAGATAGCTATTGAAAAAAATGTTTTGTGCTTTGTACTTAAAAATTTTTAAAGATTAATTTAAAATTTTACTATTATGCCACTATAATAAATTAAACTTCTTAATTTTGTTATGGTATTTTATGCTTAAGCAAGATTTGTATGAGGAAAATATTCTAATGCTGATTATATCTTCCTAAGTCTCTATTTATCATAAAATTAACTCCCATTTAAACAGATTAGGGTTATTTTTTATAGGAATACCATTGTTAACTCGGATTCAACTACAGTTTTAGTTATGCTTTAAAAATATAAATAATATTTACTTACGATCTTGCTAAAGTGATAGTAAAGCTAGGAAATTTCCAAAAATTTTTCTAGTAAACAAGAACACACTTTTAATTCTCTGAAAGGATAAATATCATTTTTTTTTGTTTTTGCTGATGATGGTCTTGAAATATTTACATTTTGAGTTACTTAATAACTTTGACAATCATTACATTCATCTCAGGCCTAAAATATTTATTATAAATCAGAAAAAAATGGTTTAGCTTTTTATAGACAAGAAAATGTTGATAACGTTAGAAATCATGAGGCTAAATATAATGAGATTACAGAAGGCACTACTTCAGAATTCCTGATCCTATTCTCAATTCCAACATGAACCAGTGAATTAATTTATCTTTTCTCTGCCACAACAGCTCATTCATACACGAAATTAAGATTAAATAAATGCTAGAAAAACATCAACTTAAAGAAGACATGTTAAAAGCAATTCTTTAAACCCAGACATAGGACAAAAATGCTTTATTTTGTCAACTCTATTAAACACTATACTGTAATTCCTAACAAAGAAAAATAAAAATAACATAACAATAAAAACAGACCACAGTGAAGAAAAAATGTGGTTTTTTTTTTTCAGATGATGTGGATGACTATATACACTCCTCTCAAGGTGTAAACATAATCCAAAATGATAAGAGAGTATAGCAAGTTTCTGAATGTAAGAGAAATATTAAAAAGTCAATTGTACTTCCCTATATAAGTAAAATTTAGAAAATTAAATTTAAAAATAGATAACATGTATTTTACTTTATAATATGATAGAAATCTACATATCTATACCATTTTATAATAGCATTAAAATATAAATATCTGAAGATAAATTTAACAAAGAATGAGCAAAGATAATATGTAATTAATTATAAAACTTTAATAAAAGACATTAGAGACCAATATCCCATTTCATTGAAAGAATAACTTAATATTGTTAATATGCTATTTTTCTCCAGGCTGAGCTATAAATTCATTGCAACTTTAGACAATATTCCAAAAAGCTACTTTTTTACCTTAAAAAACTGATCCTAAGTTGTATAGGAAAAGTAGTGGCTCAAGTTCACATAGAAAGAATGACAATCAGACTGACAATAACAGAAGTGATGGAATAAAATATTATGAAATATTATCTTCACTATGCTAAGAAAAAATAATTGTCAATGTAGAATTCAATAACAAGCAAAAAAACTCTTTCAATATGAGAGCAAAAATAAAGATGTTTTCCAACAAGCAAAAACTGAGAGTGCTTAACAGCAGATACTCAGGAAATTCTAAAGCTTATCATTAGATGAAAGGAAAAGAATCCCAGATGGAACAGCTAAGATCAAGAATTGATGAAGACTTGCATAGTGAAACTATAAAACATTGTTAAAAGATATTTAAAGATTGAAAGATACCCTGTGTTCATGGATCGGAAGACTTGATAGAAATATTCTCCAAGTTAATCTATAGTTCAATAAAATCTCTGTCAAAATTTCAATATCCTTATTTACAGAAATGAAAAGTTGATTTTAAAATCCACATGGAAATGCAAGAAAACCAGACTAGGAAAAACAATCTTCTTGGACAAAGAAGACTAAGGTTAGAAGACTTGCACTTTCTTTTCTCAAAACCTACGACAAAGCAGCAGTCACCAAAATAATGTGTACTGGCACAGGATAGATATGTAGGTCAATGGTATAGAACAATCTAGAAATAGATCCAAACATACACAGTCAATTAATTTTTATGAGTGTAAGACCATTCAATGAGAAAAGAATAATCTTCTTTTCAAGAAATGGTGCTTAGTATAGCAGGATAGCTACATACAAAAAAATTAAATTAGATCCCTTTTTTCACATAAGCAAAAATTCATTTTAAAGAAGATCGAAAATTTAAATATAAAAGATAAAAATGTAAAACCCTTAGAAGAAAACAAAGTGTAAATCATCATACTTGACATTAGGCAACAGTTTCTTAAATGTAACATCAAAACACAAGCAACCAAAGAAAAAAGAGATAAATTGAACTTCATCAAAATTAACAACTTTCGTAGTTCAATGGATACTATCAAGAAACTGAAAGGACAAACCAAATAATGGGGGAAAATATGCTCCAGGTAGGTATGAAAACATGAGCAGTAAGGTAGTAAAACTGAAGTCTCTCAAAAAGGTGACTTGGTATTTCAAGACATTCTTAAGAACAGAGTGAAGAGAAAGGTGAATTCCTGGAAGCTTGGATAACAATGCAACAGAACAGCAGTTCTTTGGTTTATATGTTTAATAAAGTTTGGTTTTGTAATAATTTTAGATTTACAAAAAATTTGCAAAGATAGTACAGAGAGTTTATGTATACCCTTCACACACCTTCTCTTAATGATGATGTCATTTGTCAATTACTGAGGTATAATTAACAAATTAAATTAAAATATACAGTCATACGTCACTTAACATTGGGGGTCCATTCTGGAAAATTCATCATTAGGCAATTTCATCATTGTGCTAACACCATAGAGCACACTTATACAAACCTAGATGGTATAGCCTACTACACACCTAGGCCATATGGTATAGCTCACTGCTCCTAGGCTACAAGCTTGGATAGCATGTTACTGTACAAAACATGGGATTAAATCAAGCATAAAAAAAATGATGCAACCAAGAGAGAGTAAACATGAGACATGTGAGGCTGATGCCAATGTATCACAACACTGTTTTACAGCATATTTTTATAAGTAGAAAGATATTCTTTAAAATAATGATGAAAAAGTAAACCAGTAAAAGTCATTTATCATCAAGCATCATGTACTATACATAACCGTGCATGCTATACTTTTATAGGACGGCACAGCTGGTTTTTTTCCACCAGCATCACCACAAACACGTAATGCTTTGTAATATGATATTATGATGGGACATCCCTAGGTGGTAGGAAGTTTTCAGTTCCATTATAACCCTATGAGACCATTAAAATATATGTGGTCAATCATCGACCAAAACATTGTTATGTGACAAATAACTCTATTTAAAATGTACAAAATAGTGATTTTTGAAGTAGAGAAAATATCAGTGTATCCTTGGTAACATTTTCCTCATTACCACCCAAGAGGGATTCTGATATACTCCCATAGAATTATAAAGGACACATGTTCAAGATGTTAAGAAACAAAACTGGTTTGATGTGCTTTTATGATGAGTGACAAAACTGTTTTCAACATGATGCAAACAATTTGAAGCTATGAGTTGAAGCTAGTAAATTTAGTTAAACAGATAAGAAATTTCATACGCAGGTTTAAAAACGTATAGAAATGGAGAACAGAAAGCATTAAAAGATAATTTGGGAGAGGGAACTCAGGATCAGAAAACTAAACTAGGAAGTCATGATGGGCATTTGTCATTTCTGACAGCTCAAAATAATTTAATCTCTCTACATTTTGATATTTTCTTATGTTATCTTGCTTCCTCCACATAAAATCCAGCAAAAGCCACATTTCCTAGCTTCTCTAAAAAGATAGTGATGTGACTTATATTCTACCTTTGGGATGCATTCACATAACTCAGATCAGAATAAAGTTGCCTGAGGGAAAGGCATTGATGGTGGGGGTGCAAATAGGCTCAATGGCAGCCAAAACAGCTGAGCTGTGGATCTGGGAATTGTCTCAGGTTGCTTAATGTAGACCCCACTCTTATAGTATGGCCAAAGATTCTGAGCACTATCTAACATTTTGAAAAACAAAAAATAATTTTAATTTCCCTACCTAATCGAACATATCTATTGGCCACAAATTCTCTCAATTTTTGTTTGTCTGAGAAAGTCTTTATTTCTCCTTCACTATTGAGGGATAATTTGTCAGGGTACAGAATTCTAAGTTGGTGGGTTATTTCTCTCAACACTAAATATTTCACTACACTCCTGTTCCTTGCATGGTTTCTGAAAAGAAGTCAGAACAAAGAATTCTTTTATAGTTCCATGGCAAGTAAGGTGCATTTTCCCACTGTCTTCCTTCAAGGTTTTTTTTATCTTTGATTTTCTGTAGTTTGAAAATGATGTGCCAAAATATGGGATATTTTTGCTTTGTTTTTTGCATTTATTCTGCTTGGTGTTCTTTGAGCTTCTTGGATCTGTGGTTTGTTGACATTAATTTAGAAAAATTCTTAGTCATCATTGTTTCAAATATTTCTTCTGTTCCTTTTTTTCTCTTCTGATATCCCACATTGACTATGTTACATCTTTTGTAGTTGTCTAATAGTCCCATAGACATTTTGTAATTTTTATTTCAGTCTTTGTTCCCTTCACTTTTTGGTGTTCAAGGATTCTGTTGATACAGCCAGAGATTCTTTCCCTTGCCACATTTAGCCTACTAATACACACAAATTGTGTGTGTGTCTCTTCAAATTGTGTGTGGGGGTGGGTAGGTAATTTTTTCTTAATAGCCAGATGTGATGCACCAAGTAATAGGAATGTCTATAAATAGGTCTTTACTAATATGGTGTGGTGTGTGTGTGTGTGTGTGTGTGTGTGTGACACATTCTATAGTCCTGGATTAAGTCTTGGTCTTTCAGTGACCCTTATTTCTGGATTGTGAACTTCACAACTGTTTCTCAGGTTTTTTTCCTCATGACTTAGGCAGGACAGGATGGCTACAGTGGGCTGGAGTTGGGTATTTCCCCTCCCGCATCAATCAGGCTCTGGTTCACTATTTTCTCTGGAGGGCGGACCTTGTTAAGAAGAAGGCAGTGCTCTGGAATATTTCAAAATGATTTCTTTTCCTCTCCCTGCCAGGATCATGAGGGGGTTTCTTTCTGATATTTACCATGAGAACCTGATGAAATTCCTGGAGGTAAATCTCATAATATTGTGGTGCACCCCTGTGACTGAGTTCCCCTGAAGTTGTTAACTCTGAGAGTTGTTCACACAGACCCAGCAATTTATCAGATATGGTTTAGGTTTTCCTACCCTGACACTGGTTTCCACAAAGTTTTCTGCTTATGGGTCTCTGCTCTGGTAACCTGCAATGACCCATATTTGCCTGTCTCTCTAGTTTTGGGGACAGCAATATACCCTGTGTCCTTCCCTCTCCTATGAATGCAATAAAAGTTGATTTTTCAGTCTGTTTGGCTTTTTACTTGTTGTTAGGATGGAATGGCAACTTCCAAACTTCTTACACGTGGAACCAGAAACCAGAAGTCCCTACTTACCATCTTAACAGGTTATTAATAATGGTACAATCATCTGTGACAGCTTTCCATAGATTTGTAGTAGCAGATTTGAAGGAAATATCCCAGCTCTTCAATTCTGCTATGTGTTTAATACAGCAAGAATGTCTAAGCTCTGGGGTGAAAAGGGCCTGACCCAAGGTCAGACAAAAAAAAAAAATCACTCAATTTTTTTATACCTGTTTTTCTCTTATATAACTATTTCTTGCCTATAATACTCTTCAATGTTCTTGTCAACTCCATTCTTGTATATAGGTGATAAAGTTAAATTTACAAGAATTATGACACTAATTTTTTTAAACAGAAGAAGCTGGTTTGACATGTTAACAATTGTGTTCTTCTGTATTTCATAAGTCAAAAAACTAGAAATTCCAAATGAGAATGCTAGCAATCTGCTTAGAATATATCAGATATGATGATGCTCATTTTTACTGTATGTCAGGCATTGTGCTATTCTTTATATATGTAATATCATTTTACCTTTATCCAGCACTGGAGGTAGTTACCATTAAAACATTTATTCTAAGATAAAACCGAAGCACGGACAGGTTGAATAACTTGACCAAAGTCACTGAGGTAGATAGCATTGGAGTCAATATTTAAATACAGACATGATAAATTTTATAACCTGTAGCCTCAACAAATTGCAAAAGAGATCATTATTGTAATTTATTCATTTTAAAAATGAGGAAAATGAGATCTTAAAATATTTAATGATTAAGCCTAAATATGCAGGGTCAGAGAACACAGTTGTTCAGGTTGTGCATTACACAAACCTAGGGGTATTAGCTGTTAGCACTGAAATGATTCAATACATTTTTTTCCATGACACCTTGCAAATATTTGCAGATTCCTATCATGTACTCTTCAAAACTCTATATATCTTCCCTTTATTTTAACTCATGTAGCCAAATTCTAATTTATTATCAAGCTTATTCATTTCTATACAGTTAGTTTGTTCATCACAGCCTGCATTATATTTTGGGACCCATGACATATTAAATTTTTTTTTAATACAATAAAACTCACCTTTTCCAATGTCTAATTCTGTGGGTTGTGACAAAGGCATACAACATGCATCTACCAAGCCAGTACCATACAAGGTATTTCCACCTAGGGTCACAAATAATCCTGTGTGCATGGAACTAAGAGGGATTCCTAGCATACAGACCTTTTAGTTTTAACATTGTAACAGTCTTGGGCAAACTGAGATGAGTAGTTGGTCACTCTACTTTTATTATCCTAAAATTTCCCCTCTGTAATTCCTTTGCGGTCAACCCCTTCCCTAAATCTCAACCCCTTGCAACCACCTATTTTTCATCTCTATAGCTTTGTGTTTTCTAGAATGTCATATAAATGAAATTGTATAATATGTATGTATCCTTTGGAGTCTGGCCCTGTTATTTCAGTTCTCTGATGAATTTAAGTCATTAATTTGCAATTTGTCTAGACTTTTTCTTGTCAGTATAGGCATTGTTGATCTTTTTCTAGCTCTTTACATTTCTGAGCTGAAATCACTCATTTACTTTTTGAACAAAGGAAAAAATATGTTAATGTTAAACCCAAATGGTGTTCTAAATTTATAAACTGCTTACATATGATAAGCAGAATAAAATATATTATAGTTTGATAGTTTTTTTCCAAAACAAGTAGGCAGAAACAAAGAGAGGAAATTAAAATGTTCAAAATTGTAGAGAAAACAAAATGCATGCCTGTTTCTTAGACTATAAGAAGACAATGCTCCTTTTATGACTGTTTGGGGGAAATACACCTTTAAGCGGTTCTCTGCTGTTATTATATTCTAATATCACCAATTAAAAACCAATGTTTCATGGAAAACAGTGATTGGTATCTTAATTTTCTTTACTTGGTGCTGTAAGAGATAAACAGTTGGCAATAGCTGTTTCCTAATATACTCCTCACAATAATAAAATTATTACTAGCAACTTGTGATTACAAATTACTGCAATAAGCGATGAAGTATTCAACCACATTATTGCACAGTCAAGGCATTTTAATATTAATCAAAGAAATCAGTAATGAACAAATGAGGCATTTATTCTTACACATGGAAGGAAGTGTGTATATTGTGCTCTACCCACTCCTCTCTTCACAGGTTTGATAATGAAAATTATGATCCTCTTCAAAACATTGCCACTCAGTACATAGCACATTTCTTAGATTCACATGTTTATGCCTTCTTTATGGAACTACAAGTAATGATTTTTGTCAATATTTAAAGAGCGAAATTTTATCCAGAGGGAACTCATCAAAAAGGGAGAAGGAAAATACTTATAATGCAGGTCTTCATATAATTTTCAGAAATTAAAACTGGCAAAAATATATTTTGATGCTCTCCAGCAATGTTATCAGAAGCACTCCAAAACCTAAGGTTGTACTGGTAAGAGCAAGGCAGGACCATCCTTCTTCATAGTTCAAACAGAATCTAAGATATGAATAACGGAAAATCATAAAAAACAGACACACACACATTTGTGTGCATATGTGCATATTCATTGCCTAAAACTAGACATAGAGTGGGAACCATGTTTGGGAACAAGACAGAAGCCTAGTTTTCAGAATTGGCACAAAATTAGTCTAGTTGACTTGATGTGAGTTGCAGAGTTGGTCACAGATTCTGAAACTTTTCCCAGCATAAGGATTCAAAACTAAGTCTGGCATTTGGGATAGAATAGTAACTGTTAAAAAGGAAAAGTGGCAGAAGTTGTTAACCTGGCAAAGTCTGAATTAGTAAAAATAAGCACAAATAATATATAGATATGTACATTTTAAAGTAGACATTTTGATATAAAATCAAAACCAATCTCAAAAGGCTGTACTAGTATAAAAATAAGAGGCCAAATGTTCTTAAGGATTGTAAGGTCACCTTGTGAGGCATGGTTAACTCTGATTTTCAGTGGATCACATGCTAGTTACAAATAAACAGTTTGTTTCTTCTTTCCTCCTGTAGGCCATAGAAAATTTGCAATCTTTAATAAAGTTACTGTATGCCATTTTTGTTTCTCTAAATACTCTCAGATGATTTCATTTTATGACATTTCATTGAATTAATTTTACCTTACATTCCCTATTAAGATCACAGCCAAGAGAAAAATCTCATTTCGCCTTAGGAAAGAGAATTTTTAATAGACTAAAGACACCCTGTTTTGATTCAGTTGCTCCATGAGTTTGATCCAGTTTTTCATTTCTCTTTTAGAGTCTGTAAACTCTTTCTAGTGTTCACAAACTGGATCTAGAATGAATAATCATTTCATGACATCTTTCCAGAAATAAATTTAAGGCCTCTGCTTATGTTCTTTATTCTAATAGATGAGAGAATAGGATGTGTATTTTGAGCCTTCACTATTGAGTTTCTGCATTTTTGTGTACACTAATTAACACTGCTGGAGGTCACCAGTCACAGTAGTCTGTGGGAGCCTAAAACACTGTGGTATTTTTAAGTATTTTAAGGAGGGTAGGTAGTCAATGTAAAGACAATGTGACACTGAAATCACATAATTTCTCTTGATATGATTTTCCTAAAGAGTGCTTTTAGTATATAAACTGATAAAAAAAAAAAACACAAGATTTCATATTTGTTATAGAAAATGTCTGTGTCCCCTCAAAATTCATATGCTGAAGTCTAATCTTTAATGTGATGCTATTATGAGGTGAGATATTTAGGAGGCACCCCAGAATGGTAGTCAGAATACATTTCTAGTTGTATAGATCCAGATTTGAGAAACATGCCCCAAATACCTATTTGATGGACTATTGTCAAGTGGAATAGTCTTCCTTTTAAGAGCACCTACTAATATCTGAAAAATGGGACAAGTTATCTTAAATTATCTTATTATAGAGTTACTCCAAATAACATATTATGTATTCCTCTATCTAACATTGATTGCTATATATAATTTAGAATCGGACATTGAAAATTCTAGAACCATCTTAGACAACAGATGATTTTTGCCATATCTACAAAATGAACTTGAGGTTTAAGAGATTTTGTGATGCCTTTTTAATAGTTTCATTCCTACTTCTAGTCCATTGAATATTTTTTATTATAATCCACTCCAAAATCTACTACATATAAAAACCATTACTGATTTTTTACTATACTTTTTTCTTGCATAAAACATTCAAAAAAACCTTAGAGAAGGCAGAAACCTTATAGGTTTTTTTTAAATTTAATGTTAGTTCAGGTTAGGCACAATGGTTAGACATTCCATATGACTTACGAAGTGATACCAAAAATATGGAAGGCTTCACAAATTGGCATGTCATCCTTGTTCAGGGGCCATGCTAATATCTGTATTCCAATTTTAGTATATGTGACTGAAGTGAGCATAAAAATCTTGTAGGTTTTAAAATAATCGTTCTGCTACTCAAGACTATGTGATGTTAAATTTCATTCAAAATTTTATTTATGACATAAATGTGGTATTTTTGTATGACTCCTAATAAATCTAAGATTTTCACTAGCTTTCCTTCAGTAGGCATTAGAAAATTTGCCCATTTAGAAAATTTGGAAGGGTATCATTGCTAATTGTATATACTCTTAGTTCATCTATGTGGAATAATGATAAACTGCCAAATTTACATGATTTTACCACTGTGTATATAGTACACATTTCTGTTTCATTTTGCTTTCTTAAGCAGTATCTTTAGCATACATCCCTACTTGCTATGAAGACTAAAAATTAGAGATATAAACGTTGAATGCTATCGGTGCATGGAACTCAAGCGACTAGGGCTAGCATAGTCACTGCTGAGGCACTTTTGGTTCTGTCACTTTTTTACTGTTGAAGTCTAACATAATTCTTTAGATGAAATGAAAATACATCTAGTTATAGAGGAAAATGTTTGTACTGATTTAAAAAAAATTAAAGCAGAATCCATTTGTGTATTTTGAAATGCCTATGTCATTTCAAAGGTTTTATAAGATTTGTCACCTTTCTTATTTTTAAAAAAAACTTAAATTTCTCTTTTCAGTATTCTAAAGCTAAAATAAATACAATGTGAATCATATGTATAAGTACAGGCATTAATTCTATAAAATATATTAAAGTTGTTTTAAAACCCTTATAAGTTGATTCTCTTATTTGGACAGCCTGTTTTATGTTCTTAAAATAACTTTAAAAAAATATACTAAGGCCATGCCACTTCTAAAAATGGTATAACCAACTTATATATCTTAATATTTTTCTTGTATTTTTAAGGAAATAAAATAAATATATTTCTAAATTACAAAAGAAAAACTTTAAAAATTTATTGGTTATCCTGTATCTATCTACCCAGAGATTAAAAAAAACAAAAAAAACATTTGGTTGGCTCTTCTTCTCTCCAACCCCCTTAATATTTGTATTAAGACAGTCATTCTGTGTCTGTGAATTTATGTGTAAATAATGCAAGGCTGTGACACATCCAATTTATTCCAAGAGCAATGAAGACAATGAACCAAGTGTATGAAACCAATAGAAATACAAAATAAGTTCCTTAGTGGTTTTCAACAAGTTCTTCAATAATACATTAGAAAATAACCTTTTCCTCTTGACTTTTATTTTATATACCACAGCTGTTTTTGGACCTGTCTCCTCCACAAACTGCAAAAAAAACAACCCAAACATTTTCCCTTTTCCCTTCATTTTCTACCACATTGCTGAAAGGACCTATGAGAAGAGGATAGTAGTAGACCTCATAATTTATTTTAGAGGACAGACAAGAGAAATGCCTGGAAAAAAATCTGAATTATTAATGGTCATTTTCAGTAATTTTCTAATGCATGTTATCTTATTTATGAAACATTTGTGAATTGTTTCTACATTATTTTTACCTATTTGTTAATTTGGGTGTTTACACTTTATAATACTGATATTTTTTTATATGAATTGCTATTCTTAATAAGCTAGATACATTGCAAAAAATAAATTTTCCCAAATTAATAATTCACATTTGAATATTGTCTATACATTTCCTTTACCTCTTTGTCCACTTGGGTCTTATTTATACATTTATTTTAATTATTTGTCAGTTATATAAATTGTAGATTGCTCAGTTTCTATTTTCAGGCCTTTTATCGTGTGTTCATGTAGGAGTATAACTTTCATGTAGTCAATTCTATTGCCTTTTCTTTAATTGTTTTGTGGTATAGACCTACACCTCACATTTATATCATTGATCCACATTTCTTCTAGCATTTTTATGGCACTTAAAAGAATTTAAAACTACTTATTTACTTGGGAGCTTATCTTACTTAAGAACCTAACTTTCTCTGTTTTGTGTATTTTCACCCTTTAATCAATAAGGTAAACTGAGCAGCTTTGTTTTGGTTGCTCTGGATTTAAAAGACCTAAATAACCTAAGTACCTTTGCTAACGTGTTTGAATAAATTCTTTTGTAAATCATTCTGGGTCTAGACCTTTCTAGCTATCATTTTGGAAAAATAACTTTTATGACTTTTTGCCATTATCAGTTTGCTGTGATTTTCTGCTTTTTTAAAAGTTGTTCCTATAATTTATATTTTTTTAATGGAAAGGTGTCAGTAACCTCTGAAAAGGGAATAATGTTAACACCAAGGATAGGTTTTCAAACAGTTTCTCAATTCCACCCAAAGTGAGAAATCGTTCTGTCTTTGTAGGCATTAGGACAGTGAAGGAACCATTCTGCTACTGCACAGCATCACGTGGCTTGCTATTAGTTACACTCTTTCATTGCAGATTCCCTTCTTCTATATATCTGCCTGAGATGTTTTCCTGACCTAGAGCAATCCTTAGGAAATAGCAGGGCTACCTACTCTCATTGGTTTGTGTATGATGAATCAAGATTTAAGTTTTGCCTTAAGAAATAAAGAGGCTAATTAGTCCACTAGCCCAGTTTACATATTCTAAGTCAGCTACCCAGAGTTCAGATTACATTGGGGTAAAAATCTGAGTGCTGTGATTCTTTTATGTTCCTGTATTATTATTCTCTGTTAAGTATCTCCCTGGAAACCTCTTAACAAAGTCTCTGTAGGATTTGTTTATTCCTAGGTTCCCAGGCCCTAATGCCATTTAATATAAATACAAATTCACCATAAGTCCTTATAAGCATTACTATAAGGGTTTTAAATATGAAAAAGCTTCATGCCTTTCAATAAAAATTGAATGAAGTCTTAGATGGATGGAATTTAGAGATTCAGGGAAGAAATGTGAAAATAAGGCATAAGGGATCATGTGGTCTCAGATTTTGCAGGGCCTCCCTCTTATACCTTATGAAGTCATTACAATTCTATGTTAAGAGCGATGAAAAGGCTTTTAAGGGTTTTAAATGGGGAGCAAAATTAATAGATTAACTTTTTAAAAAGATTCAGTGAAAAGACTACTCTTGACTTTTTATTTTTTGACAGCTAGCTTTTGATTATCAATTCTATTGTATTCTTATGATTATTTTGTTTATATCCTTTTATATTTCTTGTTTATTTGTATTTTGTTTACTGATCACAGACTTAAAAACATGTTAGAGACTATCATTACAGTTCGTTTTGTCTATTTCTTATATTTTGACTCATGTAATTTATCTGGCACATGAAAACTATATCTTTATTGTGAAGGATAATTTTTATTAAAATACCCAAAACATAAAATTACAGAAAAAAAAAATCAATGTATAACCATAATTAAATTAACTTTGTAAGGTTTGTGAAATAAATTGCTTTTTATCTGAATCCACACTATACAAAGCAAAATTTGAAAGGCAGTATGAAAAATTCACTGGAATTGGAAGAATGTGAAAAAAAATAATGAAATTTTGTAATCTCTTTAGAAGCTAATCTAGCTCTCCTACTTGTCATTTTGTTAACTGGTCCCCTAGGGATTAATAAAGGTTCTGGTTGGAAAACTCTAACTACTAGTGCAGAAAAGAATTGTGCTGGGTTTATTTAGTCACGTCATGGAGACTTAAGGAAGGCAATAAAAATCTCTGATGCTTTCCAGAAAAGCAGAAGTTTACCATGTGGAAACAAATCTTCTAAAAAGGCTCTAGCCTTTGAATAAAAAAAACAATTCAACTACTTTTTAATGAAAGGAAAGAGAATCTGTGTATCCATGAAATATCAAATGGAATTAAAGAACATTTGGGAGACTAAATATACAGAAAACCCAACTGAAAAATGGACACAGGATCTGAATAGATATTTCTTCCAAGAATGTATGCAAGTAGCTAATAAGTACATTAAAAGTTGTTCAACATCATTAAATCAAAACCAGTATAAGATACCACTTCATAGCACACTAAGATGGCGGGAATCAAAAAGTCAAATAATAACAAGTGTTGGCAAGTGTTTGGAGAAATTGGAACCCTCATACACTCTTGGTGAAAATGTAAAATGGTATAGTTGCTTTGGTAAATAACGAGTTGATTCCCAAATGATAAAACAAAGTTATGACCCAAAAATTCCATTCCTAGGTCTATACCCAAGATAAATAAAAACATATACCCACAGAAAAACTAGAATATGAATGTTCATAGTAGCACTATTTATGATAGTCAACAATTAGAAACAACTCAGTGTAAATCAACTGATCAATGGATAAGCAAAATGCATTACATCCATATAAAATATTATTCAACCATGAAAAGAAATGAGGTTCTGATAAATTTGACAACCTGAATAAATCTTGAAAACATTATATTAAGTGAAAGAAAACTGTCATAAAAGCCACATACTTCATGATTCCATTCATATGGAATGTTATCTATAGGGAAACCTACTAAAAGAATGTAGATTAGTGGTTGCTTAGAGCTGGAGAGAATGGGAATTTATGTGAGTGACAGCTAAAGTTATGGAGTTTCTTTTGAAGGTGATGGTCTAAAATTGATGGCAGTGAGGACTGCACATTTCTGAGAATATACTAAAAGTAACTGGATTCTATACATTAAATGGGTGAGTTGTATGGGTACGGGAATTATTTACAAATCATGTTAAAAAAAAAAAACCCCAAGAACTCAAGAAGGTACATCATTAACCAATCTAACTGGTTGTAACCATTACTATATTTAGCTTAGCTTTAGCATGAATTCAAAAACCTAAAGCAGACTGGTGTAGAATTCTATTCCAATTATATTACTGCAATGCCTTAGAGCAAAGAGGTAAATACTATAAAGTATTGCAGAATTTACTATTCTGAAATATACATTCCCTTTGGCACATTAAATATTCCTCCCAGAAGCTAGAGATCAGATAGTATGTGGGTTACGCAAAGATATAAAAAGAATATTCTTTTTCTTGTTTGCTATTTGGCAGAAAAACAGCTCTTATTGAGGCTTTTAATAAACTACTTATCTTTATACAATTTGACTTCACAAAGTACCCAAGAGTTTACATTCTAGCTTTGAAAGCAAGCAATATACATATTAATTATAATTCTAGAGCAACTCATTCTTACCTCGATTTTCTGTAGCTTGATTCTAGCATAAGTTGAAAATGTATTGCTAATTATACATGCACATTCTTCTGGAACTTTCTCAATTTCAAATGACCTGTTCATTGTCTCCATATATTATACCCATCAGGCTTTATGTCCAAATTTTTCACTTATAGAATATGATCACTTTGTTTGCATAGAGGAATTGTATGTTGGAATTCAGAAATGCATTCAGAAAAACTGTTACAAATTTAACTCAATACACACACACACATACATATATATACACATACATATATTATGTATGTGTATATATATGTATATATATATGTATATATATATACACATACATAATATATGTATGTGTATATATATATAAAATCATTGAGTCAGATTAATAAATACAAATCATTTATTTCAGAAGTTTCTCTGAAAAGCTCAATCAAATATACTAGAGGTCTGTTCCATAATTACATCAAATATATCATATGGCAGGCTGTTATCACTTATTACTAAAGTATTATTACCATAGAAGACTTCTTCCAAAGTCAAATTTACCAGCTGTTTTTCTGGAATTTCCCACCTAAATATTCCTTTTGGCTCAAGGATGGGGATGGAGAGTGTATATTCCTCGATGCCCGTTTAAGTGCCATTATTCTCTATATTGTTCAAAGCTTCCTACTTATTTTAGGCCTTAGCAGCCAACCATTTCCAAGAAGTCTCCATTTCCTAATACAGCCAAAGAGTGAACTATATCCACTCCTGGGCTGGAGAGGTTTACCATCAGTGATATTATGTATTTTGGTTATTCAATTGTTTGCTGAATTGAACAAGCAATTGTCTTTGAATTCCTTGTTTTCACTCAAGTAGCTGAGTGTTATAAAACTACTCTCAAAATCTTAAAACTTGAAAGTACTAGTTTATATGAGCCAGGGAGATCCAGGGCTTAAGTTCTAAGGAGGCTCAGTTAGATGCTTCTGGAAGTTATATTAACTCTTTAAAACCACAAGGGATCCATTTAGTAAATTGCTAGTTCTGTGCTAATTTGCGCAACTGACTTGCTCTAATTTTTGGTTGGGATGGAAACTTGGTAAGGCATAGATAATGAGCAAAGATATTGTGAATGACTATATGTGAACGAGCCAAACTATTACAACCGAATATCACCTAGAACTTGATAGTTTTCAAAATGTTTGCAGTAGTTATTATACAGGCT
The DNA here is from genome assembly GCA_003508835.1 of Eonycteris spelaea. Classification (NCBI taxonomy): domain Eukaryota; kingdom Metazoa; phylum Chordata; class Mammalia; order Chiroptera; family Pteropodidae; genus Eonycteris; species Eonycteris spelaea. The sequence goes on along the minus strand of PUFA01000127.1, from coordinate 820,271 downwards.
ACAGTAGCATAATAGACACTTTGAACTACAGTTATACAGGTTTCCCTTGCTATCCAAAAGTGTGAAAACTTTCATAAGCCAAAATAGTGTAAAGCTACCAAGTAATTACCACAAAATTACAGAGAAATTTTTAAGCATTCTCGGACCCAAAATTTAATGAATGTACATTTATTTCATTCGCCATGATTGAAATGCTTAATTCCTCCAGTTTCATGTTAAGCATAACACCCTTACAAGATTTCTGATACCTTAGGACACACCTTGCTGACAGATGCACAAAACACAGTTGACCCTTGAACAACACAGGTTTGAACTGTGCAGGCCTACTTATGTAATTTTTTTCAATAAATACTGAAAATGTATTTTTCTCTTCCTTATGATTTTTATAACATTTTTTTTCTAGCTTACTTTAAGAATATAGCACATATACATATAAGATACAAAATGTGAGTTAATCTACATTTTGTGTTATTGAGAAGTTTTCTGGTTAACTTTTGGGGGAGTCAAAAGTTATATGTGGATTTCTTGAGGACTGTGTAAGAGTGGGTTGCCTCTAACCCCCGAGTTATTCAAGGGTCTAGTATAAATAGAGATAAAGTGGAGATGCTCACAAATAGTTCAAATCTATGGCAGCTTGATGCTGAGGTGCTGGGTGTGGTTCCCAGGGAAGGGGCTTGGTGGGGCCACTCTGGCTGCTTAGGGTACAGTACTTCAAATAATGGCTTTTTGCAAAACAAACACTGATGGCTATTTTTGCTTTTTGCCTTTTTAGAAATAAAAGTGAAATCCATCTTTAGATTTTTATTGGTCAGCAAAAACAGGTAGTAATGTAGGTCTTTTTTTTTTTTTAATTTTATTAGTTTCAAGTATATAGTATATTGGTTAGACATTAATATAGTTTGTAAAATGATCCCCCTAATTTCTCTTTCTCTCCTCTGGTCCTCCACCTAGCCATTAATGTTACCTGCATTCCCTATGCCATGCTACCCATCAGTGTAGGTCTTTAATAAGAACAAAGTTGCCTAACACAAACTTTCAGAGAGCAGGAGATACCTGTATATATAACCTAGCAATTAGAAAAGTATATGATAGAAAAATAAAGATGTTTTTCTTCATAAGCTACCCAAATCTGTGGGAAACTGATGATATAGAAGTATCAAGGACAATTCTGTTCCATGAGATCATCCAAGGACCAAGGATCCTTCTATACAGCTGCCTGTTTTAAAGTGGTTTCTTTTGGTTCTAGGTCTAGCCTATCTCAGATCCATTTATCAGCTTTCCAGCTTTTAGGAAGAATGGCGAGGAAGATTTAGAGCATAATATTTCTTTTTAAGAAAGTGCACTCATTATTTCTATTCACATTCCACTGGCAAAAACAGTCATGTGCCATTCCTAGTTGTAATGTAAGTTGGGTAACCATGTCCTCTTAAAATTCAGTGAGTTTCTATGGCTAAACAGCGGGATGGAGAATGGTTGTGTGGATCAAAGGGTAATTCCATATGGTGGCAATAACAGGGCTCTGTGATGACCTCATTTGAGCCTCATGGTGATATGTGGTTAAATGCTTACTATTTTCTTATATTTTATAGAGGACAAAATTAAATCTGGGAAAGAAAAATGATTTTAAATTTGTACCTATTATGATTGAAGCTGGGAGATAATTTTTAAAAGATATAAGTAAAAAAACTAGAATATTAGAAAAAATGCCAGAAGAAATCACTAACAGGGCAAAAGTGAATGCCTCTAGGGAACAGGGCTTGAAGTTTGAGTAGGATGGGAAGGAGACTATTGGCTTTCATTGTAAACATTTTGGTTTAATCTGACTTGTTAAACTATATGCATACATTACTTTGTAAGAGTAGAAAATATAAAGAACAATTTTTTTAGAAATATACACATAAATAAAAATCACTAGCCATAATTTAGCAGATTGCTTCCAGTTATGTCTAATAGCCCCTAATAGTGCCAATTCTGTCTATAAATGTTCTATATGAAATGTTAAATCCTAAGTCATGACATACTTTTGAAAATAAATATGTCAAAAAAAATCCATCCAGTCAGACTGAACTCAGTCCTTGCCATCTCCACATTAGAAATTCACCACAGATTTTAGTTAGATGAAGAAAACACAACTATTATGCTTCATTTGTCCAACACTCACTAACATCTTCAACCTTTACCCTGTTTTGTCTAACCTGGCTAACTAGGGCAGTGAAGAAATCTAGATGTAGAAATGACCTTAGAGATGATTATATTATATGCTTAGTCAAAATATGAAGCTTATATATAATGCCTTTGATATTCATATGGCCATTCAGCATCTTCTTCATTTATACATTTCAAGTAATGAAGCTCACCACCTCATGGATCATTCGTCTCATAGTCTAAGTATATTCCATGTCTTCCCACCTTTAGCCCAATGAACTCTGCAGCATCTCTCTCCTGTGTCACCTTTTCTTCTTCATAGAACAGTGAGTGTAATCTTTTTTTAAACTACAAATTTGATTTTGGTACTTCTACTTTTAGTGATTTTAAAATTATTTTTAGAATAGGGTCTAATCTCCTTACATTTTTACTCATTTCTGAGCTTCTCCACATGCTGTTCCTTCTGCCTAGAATGTTACCATATTGGCAATCTCTCCATTGAAAATATAAAGCAAGAAGAAAGGCATTTATCCTCTAAAACTGAAACCATGCTTGCCCATTCTTTTCATGCTGTTAATTTTCATAACTTCGGCAGAAGACTTGTTACTGTCAAATTTCATTATTTTAGATTATAATTCTAGACTATCAAATTCCTTCTGTTTATTAATTTGTCACCCAATTTATTTATAGTTGTTTCCAGCTTTGTATAAACTACACTTGTGATAAGTAGTTCTATTTTTAAGGTCGCTAGCTATACTTTACAACAGAATGATGCAGAATCCTGAAATAGGCTTCTAAAGTCTCTGGCCAGTCAGAAACTACATCTGATAAGCTGTTGTACCTGAACGTGCCTCTATTCCCAGAGTCATTAGATATCCTTGCATTGTTGTATATAGTAGCCAAAAGTGGGAGTCATGTGCTATTATTTGGGTGGCAAAAAACCCCAACAATGTTAAACATATGCCCTATCACTGCTTGGTCTTGTCTGCAGACCAATTTACTTAACTTTACTTCCAATTAGGTTGTTTTCAGTATAACGATACCCTCTTAGAGGCAGGACTACACAGGAAGCAAAGCCCAGTTACATATCTTTTCATTTCTTCTACAAATAATTCTTCGTAACCCCCATAGTCTTTTATTCATAAAAATGTCCGATGAGTACTTTATGATTACTAGATATTATTATGTTCTACAGAGATAATTCAGTCTTTCTAGCCCTTATTATTATTATTATTATTATTATTATTATTATTATTATTATTATTTACAGATTTGTCAGTGAGGCAAAGAAATTATCATGTGATTTACTCAAGGATTATTTCATTTCATACATCTCAGAAGTGAGATTTTGCCATTAGAGCTGTGTCATCTGTTGTTACTGAAAAAACATAATTTGGTCACTGTGAAAGGATCCTTCTACAACAGTGGTTTAGTAGAAGTATTTCTATAATATAAAATTATTTTCTTGTTGATGTGTTTTCAAACATAAAGCCTAACAGTTCACAGACTCTAAAGGAAAAGTCACACCAAGCATTACTTAAGTCCATAGCACTGCTCGAATAAACGTGAGCTACAGTATCTGTAGGTGCAGGTGAGGAAAGGGCAGCAGACCCAGCTGCCACAGCTCTGCACCCACCCTGATTTTCACCTCTGTGTTGATGTTCTCTCACGAATTACTGGTGCCACCAGAGCACTCCACTGTCCTCTAGGAGAGCCCTGATTACCTTCTGAAGCTCAGGCTCCAGTTTGCTAATAAAGCTGTTCCCCATGTGGCTTGGCCTCTGAGTGGTGCTATGATCACAGAAACTTAATCCAAAAGCGAATTCAGAATATCTTGAATTCTTCACTTGCTTTCTTTGAATTCCTTTTGGATCTTGTTTATCCATATATCTATGCATGTCACCTGTTTCCATGCTGCTTGTAAATGATTCATCTCCAGTACTATACTATGCTTTTTTCCCATCTCTCCTTCTGTAGTTTTTCCTCCAGATTCTACATCACACATGCAGACACTTACGCAATACATTTGTAATCTGTCCAGGAGGGCAGCTCCATCACTGAAGTGACAGGAGGGGAAGATATTATAAGAACAAAGCTGGAGTTCTCTTTGTCAGGAGGAAGACAATGTTTATAAACCTTATTTTAGTTTTTATCTCTCAATACTTCTGTAGTTTCAGAATGGCTGAGAAAAACTAACACTCAGTAAGACTTTATCAAATAGCTAAAAGAAGTAAAATACCCATGAAATCTATAAGAAATCAGCTTCTTCCTGTGTCTGAGAAACACTGCCCTATATACAAAGGCTGATGAGAGAGTCTCATACTAGATTCAAACTCTTAATACATGGTCTCAACATACTACCTGATTTTCTTGCTTTTTTTATCTCAGGCTCCCAGGGTATTCACTTGCCTCCAGCTCCTGCTTTTGGTTCCAGGAGGCAGTCGCCTTTTTTTTTTTTTTTTTTTTTTAATCTGTCAGAATAACTTTCTTTTCAGAAATAAAGAGAAAGATGTGAGACCTTCAGAGGGGGTGATTGGAGTCATTTCTTCTTGAGGAAATTTGAATGTGATTCAGAGCAGTCATTTTTAAACTCTGCTTCAGAATCATCTCTGAAGTAGTCATGTGTGACTTGATGGAGATATGGTCTGAGAAATGTGTCATTCAGTGATTTTGTTATTGTGTGAACACAGTGTGACTTATGCAAGCCTAGATGGTATAGCCTACTATACACCTAGGCTCTAAGATACAGCCTATTGGTCCTAGGCTACCAGCCTGTATAGCATGTTACTATACAAAACAGCATGAGATTAAATCAAAGCACAAAGGAAACTGATGCAATCAAGAGACACAGTAAATACTAGATGTATGAGGCTGCTCCTGACGTAACACGGAACTGTTTTACAGCAAACTACAAGTATTATATACTGTCCATAATTGTACGTGCTATCCTTTTATACAACTGGCAGTAGAGTATGGTTATTTACACCAGTATCACTACAAATATATGAGTAACATGTTGTGCTATGACATTAGGATGATGCAAAGTCACCTAGTGACAGGAATTTTCAGCTCCATTATAATCTTATGGGACTGTCATATATGCTGCTCATTGTTGGTGGAAACATCAGTATGTGGCACATGACTGTACTTGATAAAATGCAAATTCATAAATCCAACACACAATTTCTGATTTAGTTTTTTAAAACATTTTTTTCAATTACAGCTGACATATGAGTTTCAGGAGTACAACATAGTGATTAAACATTTATAAAACTTATGAAGTGATCACCCTGAGACACTACAGTTATTACGATATTATTGACTACATTCTCTATGCTGTACTTTACATCCCCATGTCTATTTTATATCTACCTCTTAATCCCTTCCACCTTTTCACTCATCCCCTCAAACACTCCCCCACTCATCTGTCAACCAGCAAAATAGTCTCTGTATCTATGAATTTGTTTTGTTTGTTCATGTATTTCATTTGTTAAAATTCCACACGTAAGTGAGATCATATGGTATTTGCCTTTGTTTGACATATTTCACTTAGCATAATACCTCTGAGTCCATTCATGTTGCTACAGATGGCATAATTTCAAATTCTTTTTTAAGCTGAACAATATTCCCTTATTTATATATACCACCTCTTTTTTATCCATTCATCTACTGATGGGCACTTAAGTTGCCTCCATATCTTGCTATTGTAAGTAATGTTGCAAAGAACATACGGATGCATATGCTTTTTTGAATTGATGTTTTGGGTTTCTTTGGGAGTGGAAATTCTGGGTTCTCCTTTATCTCTTGTTATTGCATTTGTTTTAAAGTCTATTTGTCTGCTATAAGTATTACTACCATAGCTTTTTGTTTTCATTTTCACAAAATAGCTTTTTCCGTCTTACTTATAGTCTATGTGTGCTTTAAATCGGATGCTTTTTTCTTATTGGTTTTGAAAGCATTTACACTTTTTGGGTATAAGCTCTTTGTTCATGATGTGTAAAAATATTTTTTCAAAATGTGGCTTTCCTTTTCCCTCTATGATTGTCTTTCAATCATTTCAAAAAAATTAACAAATTTGTCTCTTTTTTCTTACAGATTGAGTCTTGCTTTTAAAAATTGTTTTTTTACCTAGGTGTCACAAAGATGTTCTATATTATATGACTAGCAACATGAATTGTTTTGTGTATAAAGTGAGATAGAGTTATGTCTCTCTTTATTTAACATAATATCCAACTGTTCTAACATTATTTCTTAAAGAGGCCACCCTGCTCTCCCTGCTCTGCAGTGTTGCCTTTGTCATAAATCAAGTGTCCATAGACAGCTAGATCTGTTCTATTCTGCTGAACTTATTTTTTCTGTCTGAGATGGGACCACACCCTTATTTCCATAGTTTTAGGCTATGGAGCCTAAATGGACTCTGACTCTCAACGGAGCAGGTTCTTTCCCCTCAGCTCTTCCACAGTTTCTTTGCTATTTTCTGTTCACTTCATCTTCATATAAATTTTTGAATCTGCTTTCTAAGTTTTATCACAATGAAAACAAAACTGTTCCTTTTTTTTTTTAAGTACTTAGATTTTTAACTAGGATTGCATTGAATCTAGAAATCAATGGGGAAAGCTACTGGGGAAGAGTTGACTTTTATAATGTTAAGTCTTCAAGTCCATGAATATGATTTATGTCTCCCTCACCTTTGAATTTGTTTAGATGTTACTTTCCTTACACTTTATAGTTTTCTTTGAAGAGTCTTACATATATCTTGGGAAATATATTCTAAATATTTAATAATTCATCTCAATATTTTTTGCATTCTCTGTATATTCAATTATAACAACATAATAACACTGAAATTTCTTTTTAATTTTTATTCTATCTTTTCTTACTGCCTTGGCCATGGACCTCCAGTATTATGATAAACAGAAATAGACACAGTAGGTATCTTTGTTTTTTTACCCAACCTCAAAATAAATACACTTTATATCTCCAATTAAGATGGTTGCTGTAGATTTTTTGTAGTTATAGTACAGAAGTAAGCAAAAAAGTAAGCAAAAATTATTGAACAAGTAATTCATGACTCCAGTCAATCTCTCACCCCCTACAACTTTCCCACCAGCACTTCTCACCACTTCCAGGCATGAGTATTAGGAATCAAACCATCATTAACCTCTTGCCTGTGTTATTTCAAAACACTGCTAAGTGCTCCCCCAATTCTACCCTTGCCCATCTTCTCCATACAAACCTTAGGTGGAACTTTATAAGTGGGATCATGCTTTTGCTCTATTTATTCCCCTACAGTGACCACCCATCCCACTCATAGTAAGTCAAATATTTCTTACATGACCCACAAGGCTCCCAGTCTGGGCTTTATACAGTCTGATCTCAACCCCTACTCTTATTCAGCATGCTCCAGCCATCCAGGCCTCCTCCATGCTGATCCTCATATATCCCAGAATGCCTTTGTCTGAGGGCCTTGGCCTGAAAGTCTTCCCTCATACCCACTATCTGAATGGTTTAACTCCTTGTTTCCTTTATGTCTCAGCAGAAATATTACCTTGAGAGTGAAGCCTTAGATGACACTTCGACAGTGAGACCTGAGAATCTATATGCCCCCTTTTAGGGGGCTATATTTTTATATGTAGACCTTATCACTATAGTTACTTAATCATTTTCAATTTGTAGTCTTCTTCCACTATAATGTAAGATCATGACAGCAGAGGTTTTCTTGTTTGTTTTGTTTTTATTGTTCACTAATCATCTACAGAATCCAGAATAGTACATGACAGAGAGGAGACACTTAGTTTCCAAATATTTTTGATCTGTGGATATTAATTAAGGACATAGGAAACTACATCTGTTATGTTCTCAAATTTTACAATTTATTTATAGAGTTTTGTTCCTCAAGGACTTGGAAACTAGAAAAAAATATTTTTTTAATTTAAACAAACAAAAAAAGTAAATAAACTATGAGTTGTATTTAAAAGTTTAAGGAAACATGCCTGTACTGGCAGGATACATACACATCCAACGTATAGCCTCTGTCTGTGCCATTTGGTCTCCAGACACATTTTGTCTAAGTCCATCCTCTGACCAAAGTGCTGGCCATTAAAAATAACTTCATGTTCATCCTCCACCACCAAGTTATTCTCTGAGACATAACCATTAAACAAAAAATAATAAAAATGTCAATGTTATTTTTGTTTTTACTGTGAATTTTCATATATGTTACTACATTTGTATTTAAGCACCTTTGGCTTGTTTTATTCAGTACCTATATTTAAAATATATTTTTGAAGCAAGTCTGTCAGCATCTGAAACCATTCAGCAAGTCTAACTTAACATTTTTTTTTTATCAGCAAGGCACTATTCTGAAAAATTAGTCCTGTGAACCCAGTTCTACAGGAAAGTTGTTTAAGATGAACACAGAAGTGGGAAATTGAGATAATTCTATCACAGAAAATAACCTGCAGTTACCTTAAGGGCAGAGAATTTATTTAGAACAGCAATACGTTAAATTTTAATTCTCATTACCTAGTATTTTGGATACCATTTACTCAAAGAGTTCATAGTTCCAAAAACTTAAGATATACCCTAAGTTAAAGTGGTTCTGCAAAATGCAGTATGAGGACAGCTTAAATGACGTTACTAATATTCTGTTTTGAATTAAGGTATCATCCTGCCAAACCACTAATCAAATTGACTATCAGAAAGTTGTAGTGCACTTAGTGGGCTCAAAGTAAATGTGTGTTGAATTAATAATTGAAGGAATCTTTTCTATCTTTTTGCATCAAGTGAAGAAAATTTTTAGAGAGAGCAGAAGAACAGGTCTCCTCACTTAGTGAGGAAATTTTTTAATCATCAGTAAAATAACGTGAAGGCTGGAAGCAGAAGGTTGAAAAAAATGAAATATTCTATAAACTATAAATGTTATCTTCTTTTTGCCTTTATATTATGGTGATATATACTGTAGCAAAGAAGAGAAAAAATCTTTTTATTTAGCCTATAATTTACAGTATGTCTAAGACAATGGCTTTTGAGGCAAAACAGGCTTTTACATACTAAAAGTAGTATAAGAAAAAGAAGAAAAAAATTGTAAAGGAAGAAAAAGCAGCAGCAGTGGCAGTATCATCATCAGTAGAAACCATATGTAGTCTCCAAAGCCTAAATATTTGCTATCTGTTCCTTTACAGAAGAAATTTGCCAAATTCTGAACTAGGAAATTAATATTATATAATCATCAAACATGAACATGTAGACATATGCTTTTTAAATAAAATAATGTCACAGTGTACTAAGCTCAAAATGCAAGTTAAAGAATTCTGTGAAGGTAGTCAAGTAGGAAGCATCAGGAATCTCTCTCTGCACCTAGATAACAATTGCACTGGAAGAATCTGTCTGATCTTTTTGGGAATTCTGTACCTACCTATGGCTTATAACACAAGATAGACTATAATAATAAATTATTGCCATTAATTTTGGTCAACTGCAGCTTTTAGCATGGCAGCAGCTACCATGTCTTACCCCCAGCCATGTGGCAGGCAGCTGTGCACGTGTTCCAAGAGCAACCTGCTCGCAGCTTGCAGGAGTCAAGACGGGCAAAAAGGACCCTGACTTCCAAATATGGAGTACGTATGTTCTGATCGCTTACTGTTGCCTCTGACCATGGAAGTGCAGACAAGGAGGCAGGTGGCTATTGTTACTGCACCTCTCCCCATTGTTGCAAGCCCTCCTCCTCTGACTGAAGTGATTTCCAGGAAATTTAAAAAGCCTTTTCTCTTTTAAGTTTATATTTTTCCCCTTTGAGGTACCAGACATTAAAGACTAGGATATTGAAAAGCAATTGTATGTCTGGGGGAAATTAGAAAGTGACTGCAAGGAGAAATTGCAAGCTCAGTAGAATTCTGAGAAGACCTTAAGTTTACACCTTAGGCTGATCCATGGCATAGGGACAAACCTACCAAAAAAAAAAAAAAAAAAAAAAAAAAAGGCAAAAGCAAACAAAAAGCATAACACCACCACCACCAGCAAATGCTGAGAAGGGGGAGAATCTGCTTTCTAGAGTTACCACATTATTAGATTCAAATATCAAGTTTCCAACAAAGAGTCACAAGGCATACAAAGAAACCAGAAGGCACATCCCATTTAAAGCAAAAAATAAATCAACAGAAACTGTACCTGAAAAAGACCTGATGAAATATCTACTAGTCAAAGAATTTAAAACAACTATTTTAACAATGCCTAAAGAATAAAATGAAGATGTGGAGAAATCAAGAAGACAATGTATGAACAAAATGGAAGGATTAATAAAAAGATAGAAATCCTTAAAAAAAAATCTAAATGAAATTCTGGAGCTAAAACATAAAACTGAATAACAAATTCAAAGACAGAAAAAAATTAATAAATTGAAGTTAGAACAATGAAAATTAGACAATTTGAGGAACAAAAAGAGAAAAGATCGAAGAAAAGTGAACAGAGCCTAATTGGCCTGACATACCCATTATGCGAGTCCCAGAAGAAGGAGAGAGAAATAGAAAGGTGCACAGTGAACATTGACAAAATAATAGGTGATGAAACACATTAAGATAAACATTTGAGGAGTGCAATGAACTACAAGTAAGATGAACCAAAAGAGACTCACACTGAGACATATTACAATCAAACTTTTGAACTCCAAAAGCATTGAGAGAATCTTGAGAGCAACAAGAGGACAGTGACTTGCCAGATATGGGAATCAGCAGTTTAGCATAAGAAACGGTGGAGACTAGAGGGCAGTGGGCCAACATATTCAAATTACTAAAAGAAAATAACTGTCAACCAAGAATACTCTCTCTAGTTGTCCTTAGAAAATGAGAAATTAAACAAAAGCTGAAGAAGTTCATGACCACTAGACCTGCTCTGCAAGAAATGTTCAAAGGAGTCCTGCAGTGTTATGAAGGAACACTCGGCAATAACTCAAAGCCTTACAAAGAAATAAAAATCTAAATAAAGGTAACTACATGGGAAATTATAAAAGCTCTAGTGTTATTATAATAATGGCTTGGAATTCTACTTATTATTTTCTACATGATTTTAGAAACATACCTTTTTTAGAAAATAAGTATTAGTTTTAGAGCTAATATTGCAGCTTTGGTTTATAATTCTACATTTTGTTTCTATGTGATTGCAGAGACTAATACATTTAAAAGAATTATTAGTTTATATTTTGGGGTATGTAATATTTAAAGATGTAATTTTGTGACATCAATAATTGAAAGAGGTTAGGAAATGGAGTTGATAAAGGAGCAGAGCTGTTATATATTATTAAAGTTAAACTGGTATAAATTCAAATTAAAGTGTTATACTTTAGGATGTTAAGTATAATCCCTATGGTAACCACAAAGAAAAATAGTTATACAATATATACAAAAAGAAATAAAAAATAAAGTGTTTTTACTATAAACATAAACAAAATACAGAAGATAGTAATGCAAAAAAAATGAGTCAAAAATCTATCACATATTAGAAAGTGAATAGCAAAATGACAAGTAAGTCCCCTCTTTTCAGTAATTACTTTAAATGTAAGTGAATTAAACTCTCCAATAAAATGACAGAGGTTGGCAGAATGAATAGAAACACACTATCCAACTGTATGTTGTCTACAAGAGACTCACTTTTGATCCAAAGACAAATAGATTGAAAGTGACATCATGGAAAAAGATATTTCATGCAAATAATAATCAAAAGAAAGCATGGGTGGTCGTATTAAAATCAGACAATATAGACTTTAATCAAAAAAGGCTACAAGAGACAAAACACATTCTAAACAGTTCAAGACAGTAAGAACTTATAACAATTATAAATATTCATATACATAATAATAGACTACCAAAATACGTGAAGCAAAAACTGACAGAACTGAAGGGAGAAATAGTCTACAATAATAGTAGGAGACTTCAATACCCTATTCTCAGTAATGGAACAACCAGATAGAAGGAAATAGAGGACTTATACAACAAGACAAACCAATTAGCATAACAGACATATACAGAACACTTTACCTAACAACAGCTTACTCATTCCTCTCAAGTATGCATGGGAAATTTTCCAGAATAGAACAAATGTTAGAACACAAATTAATCTCAATAAATTTAAAAAGAAGAAATCATATAAAGTAACTTCTCCAATCAAAACAAGATAAAGTTAGAAATAACAGAAGTAACACTAAAATTTACAAATTTGTAGAAATTAAAAAATGCTCTTAAATAACCAAATGATTAAAGAGGAAATCACAAAAGAAATTAGAAAATGCTTAGAGATGAAAAGAAACAAAAAATGCAATTTACCAATAATTATGGGATGTAGTGAAAAGGATGCGAAGATAGAAGTTTGTGGCTATAAATGCTTACATTAAAAAACAGAAAGATCTTAAATCAACAACCTAACTTTATAATTAACATGAAAACAAAGAAGAACAAACATAACCACAAGCTAGAAGAAAGGAAATAATAAAGATTAAAGATAAATGAAATAGAGAAGGAAGAGACCAACAAAATTGAAAAACCTCTAGATAGACAAATTTTAAAAAGAAGACTCAAATTACTAAAGTAGGAAATTAAAATGGGGACATCAGTATTAATTCTACGGAAATAAAAATGATTATAAAAGGTGCCATAAACAATTGTACACCAACAATTTGGATAATTAAGGTGAAATGGACAAGTTCATACAAACTTAAAACCTACCAAAACTGAGTTGCAAGGAAATAGAAAAATCTGAATAGATCTACAACTAGTAAGGAGATTGAATCAGTAATAGAATTCTCCCAACAACAACAAAAAGTCCTGGACCCGATAGCTTTCCTAGTGATCTCTACCAAACATTTACGGAACAACTAATTTCGAATCTCCTAAACTTTTCCAAAATATTAAAGAGGCAGGAACCCTTGCTAAATCATTCTGTGGCCAGCATTATGTGAAACCATACAAGCCATTAAAAGATATTAAAAACTACTGTCAAATATCCCTTATAACATTAGTGCAAAAATCCTCAATGAAATACTAGCAAAAAGAATTTAGTAACATATTAAAGAATTATACACTGTGACCAAGTGGGATTTATTCCTGGAATGCAAGGTGGTTCAACATATAAAAATTAACCAATGTACTATGCCATATTAATAGAATGAAGAAAAATACACATGATTATTACAATTGATACAGAAAGACCTTTCAAAAAATTCAACATTCTATTATGATTTTAAAAACCTCTGCAAACTAGGAATTAAAGGAAATAACCTCAACATAATAAAAGCCATGTATGAAAAACCCACAACAAACATCATACACAATGATGAAACACTGAAAGTTTTTCTTTGAAGGTGAGGAACAAGGCAACAATGCCTGCTTTTGCCACTTCTGTTCAACATGGTATTGGATGTCGTAGACAGAGTGATTAGGCAAGAAAAGAAAGAAAAAGCATGCAGATTGGAAATTAATAAATTTATCTGTTTTTCGATGATATGTTCTTTTAGGTAGAATGACATAAAGATTCCATAAAAGAAAACTATTAGAACTAATAAATTAATTTAATAAAGTAGCAGGATAGAAAGTAAACACACAAAAATCAATTGCATTTCTAGATGCAAGCAATGAACAATTTAAAATAGAAATTACAAAAACAATTCTATTTACAATAGCATCGAAATTGTATAATATTTTTGAATAAAGTTAAATAAAAAGGTGAAAGACTAACATAATGAAAACTATAAAACATTGCTGAAAGAAATCTTTTAAAGGTATAAATAGAAAGATCCTATGTTCATGCATTGGAAGACATAATCTTAAGATGTCAATACAACCCAAAATGATCTACAGAGTCAATGAAATTCCTATCAAAAACCAATGATGTTTCTGCAGCAATAGAAAACCCATTCTAAAATGTATATGGAATCTCAAGAGACCCCAAATAGCCAAAAGAATCTTTAAAAAGAAGAACAAAACTTGAGGACTCACACTTCCTGATTTTAGAACTTACAACAAAATTACAACAATGTGGTGCTGGAATAAAGACACAAATAAAGTATAATGGAAAAGAACAGAGATCCTGGAAATCAACCTTCATGTGTATGGTCAAATAATTTTTGATATAAGGGTGCTAAGACCATTTGGAGGAAAAAAAGTCTTTTCAACAAATATTGCTAGGAAAACTGGATATCTACATGCAAAATAATATAGTTGGAATCTGAACTAACCATATACAAAAATTAACTCAAAATGGATCAAAGACCTAAATGTAAGACCTAACTATAAAACCCTTAGAAAAAATACAAAGCAAGAGCTTCACAACATCGGATTTGGGAATGATTTCTTGGGTATGACACCAAAGGCACAAGCAACAGGAGGAAAAATAGACAAAATAAATTACATGCCAATTAAAACACTTTTTTTTTGCATCAAAAGACAGTATAAACAGAGTAAAAAGGCAACCCCAAAGATGAGAGAAAATCTTTGTAAATCATGTATGTATATGTGTGTGTGTGTGTATGTATATGTATTCATATGTATACACACACACACACTTATATATATCTGATTTGGGATTAATATCCATAATATATAGAGACCTCCTAACACTCAACACCAACCAACCTGATTTAATAGACAAAGGACTCAATGCATGTTTCTCCAAAAATACACAATAGTTTGATAAGTACATGAAAAGATTTTTAACATTATAATCATTAGGAAAATGCAAATCAAAACTATGATGAGATACCACCTGACACCCATTCAAATGGTTAGTATGAAAAACAGAAAAACAATACAACATGAAACAAAATAACAAGCTTGGGCAAGGATGTAGAGAAATTGGAACCTTTGTGCATAGTTGGTTGGAACATAAAATGGCATATCTGTTGTGGAAAAGAGTATGATGGTTCTTCAAAAAATTAAAAATAGAATTACCATATGATTCACCAATTCAACTTCTGGGTATATGCCCCAAAAGTTGAAATCAAGATCTCAAAAAATATTTGTACTCCAATGTTCATTTATAGCAGTATTAACAATAGTGAAAATGTGGCAGCAGCCCAAGTGTCTAGATGACTGGATAAGCAAAATGTGGCATGCAGTACAATGGAATATTATTTAGCCTTAAAAAAGAAGGGACACATGGTACAATATGGATGAACTGTGAGGATATTAAGTGAAATAAGCCAGCCATACGCACATGCCCACATACACACAAATACCTGTATGAAGTACCTAGAATAGCCAAATATTTTTCTGATCAAATATTTTCTAATTTTATTTTGTATGGTAAGAATATCAGATGTTTTTATTGCTACATGAGATGAGGACTGATAATGTGCATACACCTTTCAATAGGAGAAGGAACATTTGAAAAGAAATCAGGAAAACTAGTCAGGTAGGTAATAAATGCATGACTTCGATGCTAGCTCTGTGTTAATACCAAGAATCTGAATGTAGGACAGGGTCTTTAAACTATTTCTCTTGTTTGACAGCTGCACTGTACAAAGATGCACAGACCTTCTCTCCTAATGCAGTCTCATGAACTGCTTTTAGAAATTTTTTCCTACTGGGCTTGGCCATAATCTTAATTTTGGTTAGACACTGTTTACTGCAGGAAACCCAGCAACAAAATGCCATAATGCCATTGGTTATAGGGTCAGCAGGTGACCATAGGGTCAGAAAACTGAAAGAAGATCCCTTCCTGTCAAGTAGTGTTGCAAAACCAACAGCAACTCAGTCAGGATCTCCAAGCATCCCAAAGCCTCCTGGTAGTGGCAGAATACTGCCAATGGGACATGAACAGCACCAGCAGGTATTTCATTGATTCCAACATTGAACCAAGTTATGCTCTAAGACCTTTATGGCCCTCAAAACAACATACTGCCCATAACATGCTCAAGACAGTGAACCACAGCATCAGGGTTAGCATGGTATCTGGGTACTGCCTGCCAGTGGATGAATTGGTACAAAGCTGGTTAGAGAATTCTTTTAAATATGGGTTTCTGGTCTTTCATTATTTATTTTATTATATTCTTCATTAATAAGTCAAGGTTATCATGGCTTTTTATAAGCACAGTTATAGATTTGACCCTCTTTTTTTAAATGTCTCTAGTCACAAACAATTATTTTCATAATCTGTTGGATGCTCTCAACAATTGAAGGGTTTAATTTACTATTAAAATTTCTCTTCCCCTTTCAAAACCCTAGCCTAAAGGTTTGGCTTGAACTGGTTTGCTTCTGAATATGTGAATATAATAAAAAGAAAAAGAGGTTCTAATGTCTTTTTAAAAAAAATGAGTTGTCTGTTGTATAGCTTGGAGGTTGGTTCCTTACATGACTCTTACCCCTGACAGTGCAGAAATCATGTTCTTCAGGCTTCTGTAGTCCTTGAACTTCTAAAGTCATTATGAAGAGAATCAGCAAGATTTCTAATGGATTTTTTTATCATTTCATTGAGAAGATAAGATATTTGGCACATGTTTAGAAATAGTTATGATATGTTTTCACACATCAATTTGCATAAAATTTGTGTAAATTTTAAATGTTTTATATAGAACTATACATAATAATCTTTAAAAATCCATAATTACATTTTCACAAGTAAAATAAAACAAAAAGAAATTCAAACTAAAACACAACCCTGAATTTCTTTAAAACAACAGGGAACCAACACATTACATTTCTTTTCCCAATAGAATACAACCAAAATTACCTTAATCAGACACTGCTGATATATTGCATCTGTTTAAGTTTTGTTTGCAAGCTACAGAAATCACTCTTTAAATCAGCATTAGGAAATTTATTGGAAGACTCGTTCAGCCCTACAGAATTGGTAGAGGAATGGCAGAATACAAAGGAAATTGGAAAGACTTCTGCTTCCAACCAAGATGAAGCGACAGGAACCAAATTTACCCTCCCACCAGAAATGCTCACCAAACAGTAAAAAAATATGAAACCATGATTTTCAAGACTCTGAACAACAAACTATAAAGGACAGTGACCCCTGAGAGAGGAAACAAATGACATGAACCATATGACTCTCATAACTTACATTCTGGAAAGAGTTACTAGGCCATGGTACAAGGAAGGGGGAACTCAGGCATACTCTAGATTGAGAAAGAGCACAGACTCCAGTGAGAACAAAGCAGTTAGAGTTTGTAGGACAATGTGCAGAAAAGAATGCCACCCAGAGAGAGAACCCCAGTGCAGGGTCTTCCTGAGTATTCAGCTGAGTCCTGATGAAGGCATGCATGTGAGGAGACTATTTAAGGTTGGAGAAAAAGCCAACAGAAAGGATTAGAGATGATAATACCTAAGCCAGGAGTAGTGCCTCTTCTGACACTACCAAATCCATGGAAGGGTTTTGCTTCAATAGTAAAGAACAATAAGCCCAGGAATCGGCTGTGCTCTGGCTCTGCCTATCAACTCATAAAATAAGACTCAAAAGCCAGTGTCCACAAACTATGGCCTGAGGACCAAATCCAGCTTGTGTACTATTTGATGTCCTGTAAGCTAAGGATCTTTTGTTTGTTTGTTTTTACATTATTCAAGACTGAATGAAAATAAAATACAAAGAATATTCAACAGAGGTCATATATGACCCACAATACCTAAAATATATACTATTTGACTCTTTACAGAGTTATTAGCCAACATCTACTCAAACGGATCAATCTTCCCAAGCAACTTTACCTCACAAAGCTCAAGAATATCTACATGACTAAATATATAAATAAATATTCAACACTCAGCATGCTGAAATTCACAAAGCCCACCATCCAACAGAGTATGTCAATCAAAAAAAGTAGGAAAATAGGACCTATCATGTGGAGAAAAGAGTTAATAAAAACTGATCTAGAATTGATATTTTTAGACAAGGACATTAAATAGGTTAGACTATTAAAACAGCCATTATATTGTATTCTGTACACTCAACATGGAAGGAATTTTTTAAAAAGACTCCAATTGAACTTTTAGATAGAAAACTGAACTGAACATCTGAGATAAAACAAACTAAAAAGGATTAAAAGCAGATTAGATATGACAGAAGAGAATATTAGTAAATTTGAAGCTGCAGCAAGAGAAAACTTCCAAAAAGAAATACAGTGAGAAATGGTGTGGGGGGCATCACCTAGTCGTAGGCTAACTTCATGCATCTAATAACATGTCCTTCGAGTCTCCAAAGGAGATGAGAAAGAATGGAACAGAAAAAATATTTAAAGGAATAATGGTGAAAACATTACATATTTAATGAAACCGATTAAAACACAGGTCCAAGCTCAAAGAACCCCAATCACAAGAAACATGGTGAAAACTATAAGTCATATCTAAATCAATGCAGTATATGTGTGATGTATTATTAAATTGTACACTTGCAACCATATAACTTTGTTAATTAGTGTCACCCCGATAAATTTAATTTAAAAAATGCTCAAAACCAGTAATAAAGACAACTATTAAAAGTAGCCAGAGAAAAAGACACGTTGCAAACAAAGGAACATTGTTCTTATTGGCAACAAAGGAAACAAGAAGATCTTTAAAGTCCTGGAAGAAAAATACTGTCAACTCAAAATTCTGTATTCAATAAAATTATTCATAAAAAATGAAGGTGAAATGAATGTTTTTATCACCAGCAGATACACACAATAAGAAATGTTAAAAAAAAAAAAAGTTTTTCAGGCTGAAAGAAAATTATTTCAGAATGAAATATGGACCTACAGAAAGAAATGCAGAGAAGAAAAAATAACTACATAGGCAGATATATAATATATATTTTTAAAGTTTTTAAAATCTTATTGTCCATTTGCATAAAAAAACATCACAGTGTGGGGTTAAGAAATGTGTGAAAGTAAAATGCATGAGAATATTAGCCAAGAAGGAGGAAATAAAAATGTAAGTTGCTTATACCATACATTAAATGATGCAGTATCACTTTAAGGTAAATTGTAATAAAGTAAATATGTATATTATTAAGCCTTAAAACAACTGCTAAATTAACAAAACAAAGTCATAGTTAAAAAGCCAATGAAACTGAGTTGTAATAAAAGGAAAAAGATAACAATGAACAGATATTATAAATAAAAAATAAATAGCTATATCATGGTTTTAATCCTCAGTTATACCAATAATTATATTAAATGTCAATGGCTTAGCTGCTCCAATTAAAAGCAGAAATTTTAAGGTTAAGAAGAGATAAGACAATTTAAATATAAAGACACATAAAGGCTTAAAGCAAAAAATATGAATAAAGATATGCCAGAATTACTCGAAAGAAAGTTGGAGTGGCTTTAATATTGGACCAAGTAGATCTCAAAGTAAAAATATAAAAATGTATAAAACAATTTCATAATGATAGAAAGCTTAATTCATCAAGATTATATAACGATCCTCAATCGTTATAATACCTAGTAACAGCTTTAAAAAACATAAAAGAAAATTGATAGCAATATAAAAAATAGGTAAAAATTAACTAAAAAAGAAGTCATCCAAATGCAAAACCTAAAACTTAAATAGGAAATTATAGGACAAAACTTTGAGTTAGGCAAAGATTTTTAGATATGACACCAAAAGCACTAGTCATTTAAAGAACATTTTCTAAACTGGATTTCACCAAAAGAAAAAAAAAATTAGACAGTGTTAAGAAAATGAAAAGATTGCCATGAGCTTAGAAAATATTTACAAATCATGTATCTGATTAGAAAACAAATTGTATATCCAAAATGCATATAGAACTCTCAAAACTCAATAAGGAAAACTAAAACAATCTCATAAATAAATGGGCAAATGATTTGAACAGATATTTCACCAAGAATAATATGTGGATTGAAAATAAGCACATGAAAAATACTCATTATTAATCGTTAGGAAAATTCAAATGAAAACCACAATAAGATGGCACTACATAGTACACTAGCAAGAATTAACAAGATTGATATACCAAGTGTTGATGAAGATGTGGAAGAACAGGAACTCTCATACACTTCTGGTGAGAATATAAAATGACATAATCATTTTAGAATTTATTTTTAAAATGTACACCTACCATATGATTCAGTCATTTATAGGCATTTACCTAAAAGAAATGAAATCCATGTCCATATAAAATATAGTACATGAATATTCATAGCAACTTCATTTCTGATATCTTAAAATTTATAGTAATCCAAATTTCCATCAAAAGATGAATTGTATATAATGGCATACTACTCAGCAATATAAAGAAAGAACTATTGATATGTGCTACTACTAGATGAATCTCAAAATACTACTTCTGAGTGAAAGAAGACAGCCAAAAACATTCATTTAGTGATTCATTTATGTGAAATTTGTATGAAATTTCAGAATAAGTAAACTAATCAAAAGTAACAGAAAACAGATCAGTGGTTGTCTGGGGACCAGGAGATATGGAGAAGTATAAAGCAAAGGTAACCATGGAGCACAAGACAACTTTGGGGGAGATAGATATTGTGATGATGGTTTCATGGGTGTCTACATTTGTCAAAACTTTTTTAAAATGTATACTTAAAATATGTATGATGTATTGTATGTTTATGATGTCTCAATAAAGATGTTAATAAAATGAAGGAAGCAGAAATTTGGCTTGGAAATTGATAAATGGACAAGAAGCATTAAGACAACACAGGGATGTTTCAAAGCAGGCAGACAGGAAAAGTCACTGTTCAAACAAGTGCTGCTGTGGATTCAGTATCTCAGGAGAGAGAATTTGGCTCAGCTGATGATGTCACATGCCAACCCTAATGGTGCCTTCATTTCCACCATAGAAAGCAGACAGACACCTGGATTGAGTCTGTCTTAAAACTACACACAATGAGGAGAAAGATAATTACTCAAAAGTAAACTGAAGAGGATGTATGGAAAGGAAATATTTACAGGAAAGCCAAAAACAACAACACATCTGTCACACTAGCTATATATGACTTTGAGAATTTTTGTTGTTCTGTGTTTATGGTTCTATCCCTTGTGAAGTATGAGCAGTGAAAACTTATTTAATACATCCACTTATTTTTTTATTCTAATTATTGAAATGCTCATATCTTTATTGTTTAGTTATATTTTTATTTTATGAGACTTCTGCTATGATAGCACATACTCTTATTACTGTGTGTGTATTCACCAAATATCTATCCCTAAAAGAGTTAATAAATCCTAAATCCTATGGCTCTCAGAACTGTGTGCTTTGCTGTTCATTATTTCTTAATAAAAATATTTGGGTGTTTCTTCATCTTTTAAACCTAGTAGTACTCCTTATTCATTTGAATTTAATAACAATTTATTGGCACTCAGTGCATACCTGGCATAACTTCAGCTCCATTATAACCCTACAGGTTAAAAAAGCTTGAGCTCCACATGTTGATAGCGCCATATTATCCTTTTGTTTTTTGGTCTCCAAAACAAAGAGACATAATCCTCCTGTCTTAGAAACGTTCTCCCATGAATTCCCCATGTTTTCTGCCAAGAGTAGAATGTAGGGCAACTGGTAAGAGGCTGCACAGTTAGTACACTGGATGAGAAGCTAGTCCTCATGGGTTTACTTCTGCTTTTCTTGGTTCATTTCACAGAAAATTTACTTTTCTATGTCTTAATTTCCCTACCTAAAGAGAAAGAAGAAACTATTTCTTTTGTAAACACAGGAGTAGATAAAGATTCAATGACTAGGTTTAATGGGTTCAATTTCCTACCTAGATCTATTACTGAATATATTGTAATTTGCACACACACACACACAAAAGAAATGTAGTTTTAAGGATGCCAGCTGTATAAATCTCCACTTTAGAACCAACCAGTTTGTGGACATTTTCAACTACAGAAATTCTTATGCATGTGATTCGAGAAATATTTCATGGTGCTGTGGATAAGTGGATGAAAATAACTTTAGATTGAATTTAACCAGTTATGTTTAAAAGGTGCTGATAAAGAAAGAAAAAGAAAACACAATTTGTAAAGAACCAACCCAATAATTAACTCCTTGAATTTATCTCTAAAATGTATAATCCAGCAAGTTAGATGAACCATTCTCTACTTAGTTCCTCTGCATGTTTCTGACTTACAGATATTTGATAAGATTTTTTATTCTTCATTCGAGAAGCTGTATAAACTTGCCTGAAAATCATTTCTTTTTATATAATAAATTATTTGTAGAGCTAAGAAAATTACCATAGAGGTATAATTTATAATTCTAAAATTTTCCAACTAGGTCTGCCACCTTAGTTATATGTCTTAATAACTGTTTCAGCTTCTTTATCTGCAAAGTAAGGGACAGAGCGAAGAGGACGCCACCACTCCATATTCTTATACTTAATGCAGACATTATTAATCAAGCATAAAACTTTCTCATTGAACTCACTGCTTCGGAATCCTTATCACAGTATGTCCCTGGGTTAGACTTTACCTGACTTCACTGACTGCTTACTATATGCCCAGAACAATTTTAATTGCTAACTTGTCTTAACTAATTATGAGACAAGTATATGAAGTACACACAATATCCTTATTTTACTGATGAGAAAAAAATTCACCCAAATGACAGAACTCGAAATGAAGCAGCCTATGTTTTTCTATACTTTGCTACATTGCCTCTGAGTTTTCTAGATTCCATTCCAACACAAACACTATGGTTAGTGCTGAAAGCATGCCACCATCATTTACAGCAATAGGTATCTTCTGCTCTTTGGAATTTTTTTAAAAAATTGCTTATAACTTTATCCCTAACATCTAGTAGACTGACATATAATGGGTACTTGGTAAATATGAATTGAAAGAATAAATGCTGACTTCTCCAAAAACACTTATTACTATATTTTTAAAATATGCTTTAAAAGTATTTTCTTTTATATTGCCTCAGTCTGTTACTCTGTAAAATCTCTATTGATCATTTTCCAAGCAGAATCTTATTTGGTTTCCTATCTAAAGTTCTATCTTAGTTCTTCACTGGTTATTTATTCTCATTTTAACCATTTATTTGGACCCCACAAGAGTTCAACCACAGGCAATCCTTAATTGTTGGAATGGTAATGATGCTTTGCATAAACTGATTTTTTTCCATGCTAGAGAAGCAGCCTAAGGAGAGTGGTCAATTACCAAACTGAGAAAAGCTTTGACTGACTGAAGAACAGAAGCTCTTGAGTATAATTACTGGAGACTTGCAGAGACCAAGGTAGTTATTTAACTAAAAAAGGAAACATAAAATGAACCAAAATTGGGTTATTTTGAGGGGATTTCAGGGTGAGTCACTGAATAGAACTTAGTGACACAAAAAGAACAAATTGGTAAGCCAGTGTTTACAGTAAAGTATTTAGAATTAGACAACTTAAAATGACAATTTTTCTCAATTCTTATATGCTAATAGAATGAACCAGTAGCTGACTTACCTGAATTATGAATAATATCAAAATGACTCCAAGACATTCCAAAAAGCTAGTTCACATGATTCTGGGATCTCTGCATTCTGTTATTCTAGTTCCTGACTAAAATGTAAATGGTATATAACAACAACATTGTACTCAACTTTTCCTCAAGCAGTAGGTAAAGAAAGGCCATTTAAATGGCAATCCTTTTAACTTTCCTTCACCTTGTCCTTGTTCATCTAAATTGTAACAGATAAAAGCTAATATAAAAGGAACTTGAAATAAATGACAAACATGAATGACAGACAGATGAAGGATGCTTTTAAGAGTTATTTGGACTAAAAATAGTTTCAGTAATTCTTAGGTCTTTCTTGGGAAGCAATGAAAAACTACCTGGGTGCACTGTATTCACCATAAGAATAGGACATTTGCTTTTGAAAAAGATAGTCTTAAAGTATTAGGAATTAAGAAAATGTTCAAAATGATACCATGTACAAAAACCAAGATGGATCCAGAGAATGTTAATTTTAAATTCATAAAATCATTGTTAAACCAATATATTTTGTTATGGAAAAGAAAGACAAATTCTACCTCATACAAAAAAAATGCTCTTTTAAATATAAATTTTAGAATGAGGTTCTTTAGAAATCAATCTTAAATATGCAGAAAAACCACATATCATACTGACTTAAAGCAGTGTTTCTCAACTGGGGCAACTTGCTCCCCAGAGGACATCACTTACTTATTATTTTGATAAATTAATATTTATTGACTGTCTACTATGTATCAGTACCTAGGATGCCACTGAGCACACTGATTGCTCATTCTTTTGTAAAGGAATTTACGGTCAAGATGAAAAGACAGACATTCTACAAAGTTACTACAATGGAAGTTATTACTGTAAATGAGAGGACATATGTTACAGGACCTTAGCATATTTGGAAGTCAGGGAAGCTTCTCCAAGTAGGCAAAGAATGAGAATTATCCAATTAAAGAAATCAGAGCAGGGAGATGAGGCCAGAGAAGAGATTCAAGCAAAATATCATTGGTGACTTTCTTCCCTAAAACAGTTTGTGGTTCAGAAAAACACTAATCATGTATGGTAGGAGGAAATTTTTTTACTATCTTCTAATCCTTTAGTATTGTTCTTCTAGGTCCTCATACTTCCTGCTGTTGGATCAGTTTCTGGAAATCATTGCTCTACCATTTTTATAAGCTCCTGGATATTCACCGAGTTATTTTTTCTCTAGCTTCCCTTGCTTTGCTAGGGAATCTAGAGGTAACTAAGAAATGAACAAACTTATTATTCAACTCAGTAAGAGTTGTTGGCAGTGATGCTGTGCTAGATAAGGAAGTACGCTGCTGAGAATGATGGTCTGCATCGCTTTTGCTTTACCGGTTGGATGGAGGGGAATTGAAAAGTAGCTGATATGTTGTTAGCCATCAGTATAGTATGTAGAATAGCATTGACTAATGCTGATGGCATTTTATTAGAAGGCAAAGATGAGAAAATTTGCTAATTTTCAATAACTATTTTCAGAAAGAAAATTTTGATGAGGAAATCAATAATTAAAATATTTCTAAGCAGGTTTGGTCTTTTAGGGTAACCCTGGCTGGTGCCTTTATTTGGTGTAAAGTGCAATGATATGACTAATTCAATAACATCTTAATACTGTTAATGTTGTGTACCTTCTCTCTAGAATGTTTCCCCAGTGATAACTTTTACTCAACTTCCATAAAAATGGTTTTAGTATTTTGAATATACTATAGAGGATTCTTAATAGGTGCAGACACACACACACACACAAAACTGCAAGTAGAAAAATTTCTATTTATCCAGATAACTATCATTTAGACATAACTGATAAATTCAGAGCTTGAGGAGCCAAGTGGAACTAGATGGTACCATGCTCTAGGATGTGTGGTCACCACAGCAAGGACTCTCTGAGGGGTGAATTTTATTAGATTCAGAAATCATTTTCACTCACAAGGTAGCAAAACAAAAATGATATTTTATACCCATTTTTTGTGGAAATTCCAAGTGCAATGAATATTAATCCTCTAGTCAGCAAACCAGTGTGAAAGGAAACCAAAGACAGTCTCATAAACTATGTCCCAAAGGCAGGTTTAAGGAAGCCACATATTATTTGATTATTGAGATTTTAAAATAGATATGTTGGATTTTTATGAAAGACTGAGTTTAATGAACCCGTCTCCATTCCATTGATAACATGAATTGAAGAACAATTATTTTCATGCTAATACATAATACACATTTTTAAAATAAAGTTCTTATACCCCTGAACGTGGGGAAAAATATCTTCCTTTCATATTTAGTAAAAAGGGAAAAAAATTGGAGGGGCAAAAATGTACTGTATTTTTTTTATCTTAGAAAAGTAGAACATTAAAAAGTACTCAGATTCAGACTTCCCTACAGAATGTGACTATATTAAATAATTATTGAATAACTATAACATCTTAATTATTATTCTATATAAAATTCAAAATAACCCTATGAATCAATTTATGGTTTACACAATTTTATTCTTTTAGTGAATTAGGAAACTTCAACTCATAGGGATTAAAGCATTTACGTTGGGGCACAAAGCTAATAAATGACAAAGCTATCTGAATGACTGGAGATAGAAAGCACCAATTATGTATGCCTCTTATCCATGTGATGTTGATTACAGGTACTAAGAAGCATGAAGGATTAGACCAACTCTCATAGACTTAACAGACTCTTCTATACTAAATTAATGCCATAAAGTTCTGTGATGGAAGTAACTATGGAGCCCAGTGAAAGTGCCAAAGGAATAGCCATCATTTCTCTCTCTGTGAAGGGAGAGAGAAGCAAAAGTTCATAGAGATAAGTCCCAGTGATGAGGGGACGTCCACTCAGCAGGCCTGAGCAGTGTGGCACAGAGCAGAGGGAACAGGCAAGCAGAAGCACAGCACTAAGAAACAGGCTGGCAAAATCAAAACTGCACACAGTTCAGTATGGCTGAGTGTTTATTTAGAAGGCAGAAGAGGCAGAGTTGATATGGCATATGGAGGTGAGAAATGGTGCATCTAGAAAATATTAGAAAATGTCATGAAAGACTTTCTAGACTTTGCTAAGAATTTTAAGTTAAATGTTTTCACTATGAGAAGCATGAAAAAATATAAATATGTTTTAAATTACATTCTAAAAGATCATTATTTTTAGAAGAGATAGGGTAACAAGAAGCAAAACAGGAAGTGGAAAAAACAATTGGGAAGATATTCAATTATCCAGACTAGACATGATGATGACAGCAGTTTGTGTTGCTTTTTCATGTTTCACACACTGTTTTATACAAATCTGTAAAGTTATTATGTAAATTGATTTAGCAATACGTAGCTAAAGTAATAAAATTATTCCTACTGAGGAAAACAATCTGTATAATTTTTTTTAAATCAGAATCCCTTTATGTTAGTAAAAACAGAATAAAATTTTTTCAATTTTTTGGAAATATTCACAAAATATATCAAGTGACTATTAAATATATACAAAGAAATTTCAGTAAAAACTAATAATTTAAGATATGAATTTAAAACATTAGGTTTTAATGTTTTAAAACCTCAAATTGTGATGAGTCTTAAATGAGTTAAGATTGTTAAGCACTTAACATATATGCATAGTATTAAGTGTGTTTATTTGTTAAATAGATGTACATAAAATTTTATGTATAAGCATGTTCATCACAGCATTATTTAAAAACCAACCTAAAGAGCCAATAATAAAGAAATGGCTAAATTATATTCAGTTTAGTAATTGTAATTGCAAATGACACCAAGAAAAATCCCAAAATTGGACAGACCAATCGATGTATAATAGATGATAGATAGGTATATAAATAAATAGGAAAGATAAAAGGAAGAATTGGAGGAAGGGAGGAAAGGGAGGAGGGAAGTCACTAAGTATGTTCACATTGTTGTGCAACCAGCATCACTATTCATCTCCAAAACTTTTCATCATTCCAAACTGAAACTCTGCATCCACTAAATAACAACTCCCCATTCCACGTCCCTCCAGTACCCACTATTCTACTTTCTGTTTCTATGAATATGACTATTCCAGGTACCTCATGTAAGAAGAATATACAATACCTGTCTTTTTATATCTGGCTTATTTCATTTTGCATAATGTCTTTAAGTTTTATACATGTTACATCACATATTAGAATTTCCTACTTTTTAAGGGTTGAATGATATTCTCCTGTATTTATAGAATGCATTTTGTTTATTCATTTACCCATCAATGATAGACACTTGGATTTCTTCTACTTTTCAGCTATTTTGAATAATGCTGCTATGAACATGAGTGTATAATTATCTCTTCAGGCCTCTGCTTTTATTCTTTGGCATGTATACCCAGAAGTAAAATTGCAAGATTGAATGGTAATTCTAGGTTTAAATATTTAAGGAACCACTATACCTTTTCCATAGATGTTATAGCACTTTGCATTTTCACTGGCAACACACAAGGGTTCTAATTTCTCCACATTCTTGTCAACATGTTATTTTGTGTGGTTTTTTTTGGTTGTTCTGTTGTGTTCTTTTTAATTTTATTAAATTTACTGGAGTGGCATTAGTTAATGAAATTATATAGATTTCAAGTGTACAATTCTATAATTCATCTCCTGTATATCACATTGTATGTTCAACACTCACAGTCAAATCTCTTTCTGTCACCATATATTTCAACTACTTTGCCCTTTTCTACTTTCTCCCAATTCCTTTCCTCTGGTAACCACCATACTGCTTTATCTGTCTCTGAATTTTGGTTTGTCTTATTCATTTATTGCTTTCAGTTTTTATATTCCATATATGAGTGAAATCGTATGGTTCTCAATTTTTTTCACCTGACTTATTTCACTTAGTGTGATATTCATACAATCCATCCATGTTGTGTCAAATGGCATTATTTTATTTTTTCTCATGGTGAGTAGCATTCCATTGTATATATGTACCACATCTTCTTTGTCCAATAATCAAATTAACAAAATCAGAAATGAAAGAGTAGTTACAATGAACACCATGGAAATACAAAGGACCATACAAAGTTAGTATGAAAGACTATATACCACCAAATTCAATAACCTAGAAGAAATGGACATGTTCTTAGAAACACATAACCTGCCTAGACTGAATCCTGAAGACCTATAAAATCTAAATAGACTGGTCAACAATAAGGAGATTGAAACAATCATCAAAAACTTCCCCAAAAGTAAAAGTCCAGGACCACATAACTTCACTATTGAATTCTATTACATATTTAAAAAGATTTAATACCTATCCTCTCAAACTCATCCAGAAAAGATTGAAGAAAAGGCAACATTTCCTAACTCATTTTATGAGGCCAACATTACTCTGATATCAAAATCTGGCAAGGATAACACAAAAATAAAAACTACAGATAAATACCTCTGATGTGGAAATCCTAAACAAAATACAAGCAAATCAAATACAATAATACATTAAAAAGAATATATCACTATCAAGTGGGGTTCATTCCAGGGGTGCAATAATGAATGGTTCAACATACACAAATTGAGCAATGTGATACACATTAACAAAATAAAGGATAAAAATCATATGACCATATCAATAGATGCAGAAAACATTTGACAAGATACAACATCAATTTATAATGAAAACATTCAATAAAATGGGTAAGAAGGAAAGTACCTCAACAAAATAAAGGCCAGAGATGACAAACTCTCAACTAATGTACTCAATGGTGAAAAACTGAAAGCTTTTCTATAAAATTGGGAACAAGACAAGGATGCCTATTCTCACCACTGTATTCAACATAGTACTGAAAGTCCTAGAGCAATCAGACAAGAAATAAAAGGCATCCAAATTGGGAATGAAGAAATCAAATTGTCACTCTTTACAGATGAGATGGATTGTTTATATAGAAAACCTAAAAGACTATTAGAAAAAATACAGTAAATCTGTAGAATACAAAATCAATGTATAAAAATCACTGTGTTTCTTAATGCTAAAAATGAAATTTCAGAAAGAAAGGGGAAGAAATCCCTTCTGCAATTGCTACAAAAGAATACCTAGGAATAAACTTTGAAAAGATGTGAAGGACCTATACTCTGAAAACTACAAGACATTATTAAAACAAATCGAAGACACAAAGAAATAGAAAAATATTCCATATTCATGGATTAAAAGAATCAATATAGTTAAAAAGGCCATATTACCCAGGACAATATATACATTTAATGCAATCTCCATCA
Organism: Eonycteris spelaea; assembly: GCA_003508835.1. Taxonomy (NCBI): domain Eukaryota; kingdom Metazoa; phylum Chordata; class Mammalia; order Chiroptera; family Pteropodidae; genus Eonycteris; species Eonycteris spelaea. Next base: position 790,484 of record PUFA01000127.1, on the reverse strand, counting down.
AAATCCCAATGGCACTTTTTAAAGAAATAGAAAAAACCCTCAGATTTTTATAGAACCACAAAAGACACTGAATACCCAAAGCAATCCTGAGAAAACAGAACAAAGCTGGTGGAATAACTCTCCCTGACTTCAACTTATACTATAAAGTGATAATAAAAACAGCATGATACTGGCAGAAAACTAGACATGCAGCCAATGGAACAGAATTGAGAGCCCAGAAATAAACTCACATGTGTATGGGCAAATAATTTTCAGCAAAGAAGTAAAAACATATAATGGAGAAAAGAAACTTTCTTCAATAAATGGTACTGGAAAAATTAGAAAGCCACATAAAAGAGAATGAAACTAGACTGTTATTTGTCACCACACACACACACACACACACACACACACACACAAAATTAATTCAAAATAGATTAAAGGCCTAAATATAAGGCTTGAAAAATACAATACAAAGAAGAAAATATAGGCACGAAACTTATAAACCTTGGTCTTAGAGAATTTTTTATAAATTTGATGTCAAAGGCATGGGATGTAAAAGCAAAAATAAATGAATGGGATTATATCAAACTAAAAAGTTCTGCATAGCAAAAGAAGCTGTTAATAAAACAAAGAGACAACCAACTGAATGGGGGAAAGGTATTTACAAACAAAACTTTGGTAAAGGGCTAATATCCAAAATATTTAAAGAACTCATACAACTCAACAATAAAAAGCAAACAATCCAATTAAAAAATGGCAGAGGACCTGAACAGACACCTCTCCCAATAAGATATGCAAATGGCCAATAGATACATGAAGAGATGCTCGACTTCACTAGCTATCAGGAAAATACAAATCAAAACCACAATGAGATGTCACTTCACAACTGTTAGAATGTAAGGAGTAATAAGTGCTGGTGAGGTTGTGGAGAAAAAGGAATTCTCATAGAATGCAGGAGGGAATGTAAATTGGTACAGCTGCTATGAAAAACAATACGTAAGTTCTTCAGAAAATTAAGAATAGAATTACCATATGACCCAGCAATCCCTCTTCTGGGTATCTACCTAAAAATTTTGAAAACATTTATCTGTAAAAATATATGTACCCCTATGTTTATTGCAGTATTATTCACAGTGGCTAAGACAAGGAAACAAATGAAGCACACTTTGATAGATAATTGAATAAAGGTGTGGGACATACATACAACAATTTTTGTTCTGTTTTTTATAATAGTCATCCTAATAGGTGTAAAATGGTACTGTTTCAGTTTTGATTTTCACTTCCCTAATAGGGTTGTTTAACATCTTTTTATGTGCTTATTGGCCACTTGTATATATTTTTGGAGTAATGTCTATAGGAATATCTCACAGATACAGTGAGCTCAGTTCCAGATCACAGCAACAAAGCAATCTTGCAATAAAGTTGTAATGTTTTACCTGGGAAGTGTCCTGCCTTGATTAGTAAAAAATGCAACAACTGTTAAGCACAAAATGAAGTACAATAAAATGAAGTATGCCTGCATTCAGATCCTTTACACATCTGTAAATAGGTTGTTTGTTATTTTATTGTTATTTTTTGTTGACTTGTAGGAATTCTTTATATATTCTAGATATTAACATCTAATTAGATATGTAATTTGAAAATATTTTACCTCTTTCTATGGTTGTCTCTTTATGGATAGTGTCCTTTGATGCCCAAAAGTGTTTAATTTTGGTATTTATTTTTTCTTTTGTTGCCTGTGTTTTGGGGGTCATATCCAAAAAAAAAAAAAAAAAAATCATTGCTAAATCTGATGTCATAAAACTTTTTAACTGTGTTTTCTTCTAAGCGTTGAATTTTTAATTGGTTTGCTTTTTAGAAATCCTTTCTTTTATGTATTAATCCAAAAAAATAAAAATCCCCAGGAAGTACAGTTTTTAATTCATACTCTAACACTTACTCTCAATGATGCCAAAAAGAGTATGCATTTATCCCAACAGTAATTAAAATTATCTATCTATCTGTCTATGTTTATTTGGGAAGGGTTATATATTAGGTGGCCATAAGTTCCTAAATAGATTGATACACTGACTTTAATTTATTTCTCAGTTATGGATAAATCTTTTTGCAAATAGATACATTCCATTTGTGGCGCATTAAGACAATACATAAACTGTATCAAGTCTCTGTGGATTAGGTAGTTGTGATAAATGAGCCCCATCTGTCAAAGGAGAACACCCGAGGAATCATTCATCATGTTTATGTTGTATTCAATTAATGTAGACACAATTAAACCAAATTATAGAGATGATATTATAGACTCAACCACTTAAATGCTTATGATTCAGACTACTTAAGCTGCTAAATGAGAAGATACCCAAACTTTGAATTGAGGAGCAAAGGTAAAATTTAAAAGGCCAGTAATGTTTTTTTTTATTAAGTTTATTGGGGTAACATTGGTTAATACAATTATATAATTTTCAGGTGTACATTATAATTTGACATCTGTATATTCTATTGTATGTTTACCACCCAAAGTACTGTTTTCTTCAGCCTTGCAATACTGTTTTTTGATATTTTATAGTTTATTTAAAAATATTTATTAATAAAACAATTCACATTCTGGCTTAATATCTTAGTTTCATAACAGTAACAATGGAAAAAAGAGAAAGGAAGTAGGAGCTTGATGTCACTGCTCAGGTCAAGAATACATTTTTGCTGGCTTTATTGAATATGTTTTGTCTTTACTAAAATTATATTGGTGATAGGGTGCCAAGACAATTCGAATAAATTGAAATTCGGTTCTTTTCAACAAATGTTGCTGGAATAACTGGATATACATATGTGAAAGAATAAAGTTGAACCTCTACCTAACACTGTCAACAAAAACTGACTTCAAGTGGATCAAAGGAGAAAATCTTACTCTTAGGAGTAAATCTTTAAGATCTTGAGTTAAGCAAAACCTTCTAAGAAACAACACCAAAACCACAGTGACAAAACAACAATAGATTTCATCAAAATTAGAAACTTTAGTGCTTCAAAAGACACCATCAGAAAAGTAAAACTACAAAATGAGAGAAATATTTGCAAATTATGTATCTGATAAGTGACTTGTATTCAGAACATTAATAACTCCTACATCACAATAAAAAGGTAAATAATCCAAGTTTAAAATAGGCAGTGTTTGAACAGACATTCTCAAAGACATATGCAAATGTCTAACAGCTACATGAAAAGATATACATTGTTAGCTTCAGTGAAAGGCAAATTAAAATCACATTGAGATTTTACTTCACACCCACTTAAATGGCTAAAATAAAGAAGCCAGAAACAAACAAGTGTTTGCAAGGTTGTGAAGAATTTGGAAACCTCACACTTGTTGGCAGGAATGTAAAATAGTGCAGCTGCCTTGGAAAATACTTTAGGAGCTCCTTCAATAAGTTAAAGAGTTATCATATAGCTAACCAATTCAACTTTTAGGTTTCTATACAAGATAAATGAAAACATGTCAACACAACATGCATAAATGAATGTTCACAGCAGCATCATTCATAGCAGCCAAGTAGAAACAATCCAAATGACTATCAATTGGTGAATGGATAAACAAATTGTGGTACACCCATACAATGAAATATTATTCATCTGATAAAAGAAATGAATTACTGATACATGCTATGAAATAGAAGATTCTTGAAAATATTATTCTGAATGACAGAGGCCATTCATGAAAGGTCACATATTGTGTGATTACATTTGTATGAGTTGCTCAGAACTGGCAAATCTATAGAGACAGAAGGTATATTAATGATTGTCTAGGGCTGGGGTAGGAGGGGGTGGGGGTAATGCAGAGTGACTTTAAGGTGACAAAATGTTCTAAAATTAGTTTGTGTTGATGGTTGCACAACTGTAAATATATTAAAAAACAATGAACTGTACACTTTAAATGGGCGAATTGTATAGTATGTGAATTATATCTCAACAAAGCTCTTAAAATTATATTGCTAGAAATTTTATTTGGGAATTCCTCTGAAATTGGAGTGGGAAGGAGAAATTTAGGCTTTGAAATTTGCAACCTAGACAGGGAAGTCAGTCCATCTGAATAGTTTTTATTACTTCATTGAGTTTGACAATTAGTTGATGGGTTGCTCTTCTTCAAGGCTTTCAGTTATTCATGCATGCTTGTTTACTGCTATATCCCAGGCACTGAGAATACAAACATGAAAAATAAAATGCTTGCTCTCAAGCTCACCAAATAACAAATAATGGGGAGCAGGGAATTATATACAATGATAAAAATATGGAATCAATGTAATGAGAGTACAGCACAGAAGACCTGTCTATGTGTGTGCACTTGGGAGTTGAACATAAAAATGAAGGAGATTAAGAGAAACTTTCTTGAATTGGAGTTCATCAAGTGGTCAAGAGAGAACATACACAATAGTTGTAGATGATGCAGAATGGGGAAGAGTCAAAGAGTATTTCTATTCCTTAAATCCTTGTGGACTTCATGAATTGTTTGTCTTAGATTTATTAGTTGGAAAGACAAAGCCCCTGTTTGGTCATAAAATTGGAGATTTTTTTACCTTCTGCTTTAATTTATTGACAAAGTTTTTCTTCCATTAAATATTGTGGTAGTTGTTTTCTAGATCCATAAGCTTTATGGAGAGTACCTTTGAGGCCGAAGAGAGATCAGAGTTGGAATCTCTTCCCTATAACTTACTACCTATATGCTTTTTGGGATCCTTGGCTTTCAGAAAATTGCATAAAAATGACCATAGTAATTGATGTGTTCTGTAAAAATGAAAGGAGATAGAACATGTAAAGTATTTCCCATATAGAACTTCAATATATGGTAGCTAGTATTGTTATGTATTTGATAACTATATTTTCTTATATTGAATAGATAAAAATGTTTAAATTTCCACAGAATATTTTAATCTCACATCGTTTTCTCCTTAGCTTATTCTAAATCTATTGTTTGCTGATAAATGTAATCAAGGCATAGAGAAACACAAAATCAGTTCTCTGTTACAATAAAAATACCAGATGCACAGGGACAAAAGCCTAAGAAAATGAAAACCTAATGGGCAAGGGAATTGAGCCATGTATAACAAGAGGAAAAGGCAAAGACTTCTTATAAAACAGGCAGACAACCTACCAAAGGTAGAGAGCAGGCTGGACTCAGAGATCAAGCTCAGCAGTAGACAGAGCTGTCAGGCAGCATTTAGGAGCCAAGAAATTATCAGGGACTAAAATATATTAGCTGGTATTTGTTTCCTAAGGTAAAACAAGCACACCTCTTATGGATCTGCTCTCCAGTGAAAGTGGAGTATTCTCACTGCCTTTCCATACCTCTTGTGACTGGCCCACTGTTTGATTTGTATAGTTAGGATTTCCATTATATGAATTAGATAGAACGTATATGTGTTTCTGTGCCTACCTATATGCACATACTCATATGTACTTATGCACATTTACACATATGTGACATTTCTGCTATGTACATTGTAAATTTCTTCCAAAGTTAAATAATCTAAGTAATATTTCTTTCCATTTTTAGCTGCTTTTATTGAGAACACTTCTACATGTTTCTATAGCATTAGTGGATGGAAAGTTGCTCGTTTCTTTCATAGTTCTTGAATGTTGGATTTTGATGAATGCTAAAATATCTACACTGAAAACTGGAGAACAGAAAAGCATCAGTTCCTAACTTGACTTTTCATCAAGCTTTGAATTGTTTTTCAAAAACTACTCCATGAAGACAGGTAAAATGGTTTTTAAAAATCAAGATGTGGGAAGTATAAGGCACCATTATTATACTAGTACAAGTTTCTATCTGTCCAAAGAATAGTATTCATTTAGAGATCCTCCTCTGTCCAGCAGCTTTTTTCTAAAATTAAATGTTCAATGTTCCTCTACTGAATAAAAGTTATTATGTCCTCACAGTAAAATTTTTTCAAACCTACTTTTAAATTCTATTCTGAAAAGAAAATTCACTAATCACTTTGATTATTATCATTGCAATTAATAAGCATTTGGTATGCCACTTTAAAAACAATAGACTGTAAGTCCACTGGTCAAAGAATCCATTAAACTTAATGCTGGGGATATTTCATTCATTGTTGCTGCCCATTGAATTTAGACTAATAATTATAGGACTGGTCATGAGACATCAGGAATAAATATGTTAAAAATAATAAAGAGGTTTTGGGTATACTCAATTTAAGTTGACTTTTCTTGAGTAATCTTTTACTGTAATTCTATTTGTTATAACATGTTCAGTAATTATTTTTGAAAAATGTATTTTATTCAGTTTGTGTTGTTATAATCATATGTACTTTGTCTCACATATATCACTGAAACTTATTTCATTAAAGGTCATGCAAAAATGGATATGTGGAATAAAGTTAATAAAAAATGTTTCTGAAGGGGTCCAGATGTTAGACTTAACAGGCTTTAAACTGAGTATTATAAATATGTACAAAGAACTGCAAGAAACTATTTGAAAGAATAAAAGTAAACCACACTATGTCTTATCAAATAAATAACATTAATAAAGACATAAAAATATTTAAAATATATATAAATTCTGAAGTTGAAAAGTAAAATAACTAAAATGTTTACTAGGTGGACTCAACAGTAGATTTGAGATGGTAGAAGAAAGAATCAGCAAACTTGAGGACAGGCCCATAGTGCTTATCCAGGATGAGGGACAAAGAGAAAATGAAAAAAGAAAACAAAACAGAGCATCAGAGAGTTGTAGGACACAAGTAGGTATACAAAAATGTTCATAATGAGAGTCCTAGAAAGAGAAGGGAGAGAGAAAGGGGCAGGAAAAGTGTTTGAATGATTAGGAAAATTTTTCAAAATTTATTAAAATTATTAATCTACACATCAAAGTGGCTGAACAAACCACCTAGGTACATTATAATCCAATGGTTGAAAGTCAAAGACAAAGAGAACGTTTTGAAAGCACCAAGAGAAAGACTTATTATATACCAAAAATATTGTATTTCAGAGTGGAAAAAAGGACCTAGATAGTAACTCAGATCCACATGAAGAAGGAAAAAATCCTGGCAAAATATTTACATAGGTAAATGTAAAAGACAATATGACATTTTAAAATCTTTTCTTTTTCTAATTGATTAAATAACAATTGCATGAAGCAATTACAAAAATGAGCTGATAGACTATGTAAAAGACACCATTTGTATGACAATAATGGCACAAGAAAAGGGAGAGACCTATTCAGAGGAGCAAATTTCTATATACTATTGAAATTAACAATCTAATAGATTTCTTAATTAATACATATTATAATTTCCAAGACCATTAAAAAATAACTCAAAGTAATAAAAAGAAAATAAATAATTTTGAATTTACAGTAGAAAGTATATATTTAACACACACACATATTAGTAATGAGGAACAAAAGAACACACAGAGTCGTAAATTCTCATATCAAAAAATACATTAAGGCAAAGGATTAAACACTCTAATAGAAAGGAAGAGGCTATCAGACTTAAAAAGACTATATTTAACTATATGCTTTTCAAGAGAAACATACTTAAACTGTAAGACAAAAAAAATGGTTTAAGCAAAAAATATACATATCATGCAAACAGTAACAAAGGGCACTGAGATGACTACACTAATATTGAATGAAATAGATATTAAGATCTAAAAAATATTATTAAGACAAAGAGGGAAATTTTATAACAGAGGGTGAATTCAGCAGGAAGAGATAACAATTATAACATATGCACCAAGCAATAGAGTCTGAAAATAAATGAAGCAAAAACTGAAAATCGAAAGGAGAAATATACATTCCAGCAATAATAGAGACTTCTATACCTCACTCTAAAAATGGACAAACCAACTAAGAATATCAGTAAGGATACACAAGACTTCAATGTCACTATAAATCAATATGATCTAACATAAACCTAAAAACAACAGAATACACATTATTTTCAAGAACAAAAAAGTTCTCCAGGATGAAGCACATACTAGAACATAAAACAAGCCTGGATAAATTTTAAAAGATTAAAATCATATAAAATATGAACTCTGGTCACAATGAAGTTTAGTTAGATTTCAATGACAGAAGGAAACTTGGAAACTCCACAAATATTTGTAAATTAAACAAAAATTTCTAAATAATCCTTAAGCCAAAGACAAAACAGAACTAGAAACTATTTCTAACTGCATAAAAATTTAAAAAGCTTAGATGTCAGCAGGATGGCAGAATAAGACCCTAGCCTCCATGCCGCCAATGAAAAATAATTAGAGAGCTATCTACAAAGGAAAATAGTTCTGGGAGAACTAAGGAGTCCACTTAAGAAGCTGCAGCAATGTGGTAGAGCAGAATCCCAATAACTGCATAAAAAGGTATGGATAACAATTTTATTTTTGCCTGCATCATCCTACCCCCCGGTCTGGCTCAGCACCAAGAGGGAACTCTCCAGCCTGAGAGAGAAAATTGAACGACCAGCTTCTCCACACTTTTGATACCATTTCACAAAGGACCTGCTTCAGTTTTACCCCACCTAGACCACTGGGGAGATCAGCATAGCTGAGACAGCTAAGAAAAAAGAGAAAGGGCAGGGGGAACCAATTATCAACATGTGGTAGGAGCAGCAGTGATCCATAGCTTGCTCTACAGAGGAACCCGGCAACCTTCACCACTGAGGAACTGACAGCTCTTACGCATGTCATAAAACTCCCTAAAGCTTTAACCATTGAGGACCCTGCAGTAATTGCTTTTGTGGACACCAGCATTCTGCTCTGCAAAGAACCCTAGCAGATTTCACTGCTAAAGAAACCAACAGACAGTACAGCTACTACACACGCCCTATGGTTTCCACTGCTGAGCCCCTTCAGGTTTTTGCCCTTGTAGACTCCAGTTGCCTGAATCTCTGTTTCCCTCAACTAGAACTGCCTCAACCAGATCTGGATCCAGCTTGGCCACCATGAATGCAGCTAGTATTGACTCCTATCACTGGACCCCACCACATGTATGTCCAGCCCCTACAGCTATGCACCTGTACACCAGCAGCTTTGACTTCAGCAGTTGTCCATGATCATGCAGTTGCCCCAGCCCCTACTGCTGACCCCAGCCACTGCCACCATGCATGTGACTTAGCTGGCCCCTGTTGCCACACACATCTATAGCTGGCACTTACCTGACTGCAAACGCACCACAAGTCCTGGCCACCACTGCTGCCTGCCTCAGTCTCTTGCTGTTGGACCAAGAGGTGTCACTGAAAACCACAATAATGCCTACAACAACCATGGACCCCTGCAGCTCTAGCTGCCAATGATCATGCAGTTGTTGATGTTGTAGACTCCAGATTCCTGAGCCAATGAGGCACTGTGCCCCCTGGACTCAGAGTTGCCCCATGCCACCATACTTTGTATCCTGTGCTACAAGACCTAGGGCTGTATTGTGCTCCCCCTTCCCGTGCAGGTGAAGGTTTTTTCTTACCAAAGCTAGCCCAAAAAGCCTGGGAGACTTGACTGCTTCTTCAAACGCCCAGATATCTATACGAGGCTATAATGATCACAAAGCATCAGGGAAACATGACACCACCAACAGAGCACAATAAACTTCCAGTAACCAACCCCATGGAAATAAAGATCCATAAATTACCTCACAAAAAGATTCAAAATGATTGTTCTAAAGAAACAAGAACCTACAAGAGAACACAGATAATCAATTTAACAAAATCAGAAAAACAAAAACAAAAAAACAAAATGAGAAGTTCAGCAAAGAAAAACAAAAAAATTTGAACAGAAATTTTATTTTTCAATCATATCTCAATAAGGCTGGAAAAAGCAAAAATGCCAAAATGTAAAGGATTCAGTTAAAGTTCAAACATTTTATAGAGAAAAATGTATAGCTTTTTACACTTATATTTATAAAGGAGAAAAATCAATAACCTATATATTCATCTTTAGTATTAAAAAAAAGGTAAACTCAATCTAAGTCAAGAAGAATAAAATGATAATAATTAGAGTAGAAACCAATGAAATAGAAAACAAAAAAGAGAAAATCAATAAAATCAAACTTTGTTCTTTGACAATATTAACAAATTGGCAACGATTAGCTAGATTAAGAAGAAAAAAAGACACAGGTTACCAAAATTAGGAATGAAAGAGGACCCATCATCACTACTTCTTCAAAAATTAAAAGAATTATAAGGGACTACTATGATTTGACGCTCATAATTTGACTACTTATGTAAAATTAGCAATATCATAGATAAACAAAACTGACCCAGAAAGAAAGAAAAAATCTTCATAGAAATATAACAGGAAATTGAATTAGATATTTTAAATCTTTCCATATAGAAAAACCCAGGCCCAGATGGCTTCACTGATGAATTCCATCAAACATTTTTAAATGAAATTATATGAATACTTGACAAATTCTTCCAGAAAATAGAGGAAAGGTATCCTAACTCCTTCTATGAGGTCAGTATTACCCCCATATCAAAGCCAAAGATAACACAAGAAAATAACATTATAGACCAATACTAGTCAGGAATGTAAATTTTAAGGTCCACAACAAAGTGCTAGCATACTGAATTCACAATATTAAAACAAATTATATACAAGTATGATTTATCCTAGTAATATAAGGTGGTTTTAATATTTTAAAATCAATATATCATATGAATAAAGAACAAAAATCAAATTATTCTCTCAATAGATACAACCAAAAAATATACACCTATTTATGATAAAATCTTTCAACAAACTTGAATAGAATCAACCTTCATCAGTTGATCAAGGGCATTTAAAAATCTTGTTATCTTCACACTTAATGGTGAAAGAATGAAGGCTTTTATTCTAAGAATAAGAACAAAGCAAATATTCCTACATTTGCCATTTTTTAGATGTTGTATGGGAGACTTTAATCATTGTAATCAGGCAAAAAAAGAGAAATAAAAGATCTAGTTTGGAAAGGAAGAAGTAATACTGTTGTTATTCTCAACGATATGTATATAGAAAGTCTTGAGGTGGAGAAAGGAGAAGAAAGGTAAGTGGGGCAAAAGGGGTCAAATATGTGGTGACAGAAAGAAACCTAATTATGAGAGAATGCACAATGCTATATTTATGCCTAACTGTTAAATTGTACACCAAAAATTTATTGTATTTCATTAACCAATGTCACCAAAAAATGATTTTTTAAAAAGAAAATCTTAAAGAATTCACTAAAAACTACTGCAACCAATAAACAAATTCATCATGTTGCAGAATGCCAGACCAACATTAAAAAATCAAACATTTTTATATACTAGCAATGAAAAATCTAAATAAGAAACAGCTCATTAACAATAGCATCAAAAAGACTAAAATGCTTAATTATCAATTTAACAAAAGAAGTATAATACTTGGAAAAGTCCAAATATCAACGGAGAAATTCAAAACATCCAATTAAATGGAGAGACAATTTATATCATAGATTGAAAGACACATTTGTTAAGATGAAAATGTCCCTAAATTTGTCTATAGATTCAATTTAATCCAGTAGACTTTTTGTAGAAATTTACAAGAGGATCTACAAATTTATATGGAATTGCAAAATACCAAGAATAATCAAAACTATTTTGGAAAACAATAAAGTTAGAGAACTTTCATCTCCTAAATCAAAATTTAAACTACAATTACTAAGTCAGCATGTTCTACTGGCACAAATAAGACATATGTCAATGATCATTACTAAGATTCTATAAATAAATCCTTATATTTACCATCATTTGATCTTTGACAAAGATGCCAATTAAAATCATTGGGGAATGTACAGCCTTTTCAACAAATGGTGGTTGGATAATTGAATATCCATGTGTAAATGATAAAGATAAGCCATTATCTCACATCAAACCCAAAAATTAAACCAAAATGGATTGCAGATTTAAATGTCAGAAGTAGAACAACAAGAATTTTAGAAGATATAGCAAGAAAATATCTAAGACTTTGGGTTAGGCAAATATTTATTTTATATAATATCAAAGGCATGATCTATAAGGCATAAAGTTAATAATTTGAACATCAAAAATAAAAACTTTTGTCCTTCAAAAGTACTAGTAAGAAAATAAAAATCAAACAAGAGACTAGGAAAAAGTATTTGTAAAAATATTTTTATATAGGACTGACTGTCCAAAATATACACTCTTATAATTTAACAAGACAATAAACAATAAATGGGCAAAGTATTTTCATAGAACTTTCAAAGAATATGTATACCTATGAATGGCTAATAAACATAAAAAGATACTCATCATTAATCATAAGGGAAATCAAATTAAAACCAGTAGAATGGCTATAGAAAAAGACAGACAATAACATGGGCTGGTGAGGAATGGATAAAAAGAAACTTTGGGACAATGGTGGTGGAAAAATAAAATAGTCAGCTACTTTGGAAAGAGTTTGGAAGTTTTTAAAAGTTAAATATAAATTCAGCATAAGAACCAGCAATAAAAACATATATCCACATAACTTATGCACAAATGTTCTTATTAGCATTAATTATAATAGCCACACACACAAAAAAAACCTATAAATTTTCAACACCTAAATTCCCAAACTATTGATAACAGTGAAAAAAACAGTACCCTTGAAATGAGTAAAATATATGATATGTAAAATATGCTCAATAAAGTTTTAAAATAATTGATTTAGCAGTAAATGTGCTCTATCCTCCAAACTTCTATGATGCTGAAAGGAAATTTGCTTTGGCCCTGAACAGAGTAACAGGGTGAAAATTTCCTTGAGAATTATAACTTTAAGCTTGTCCTCATATGTGTGTCAGCCTAAATGTGCTTGCAATAAATAAACCTTAAGCAATGAATTAAGTTCAAGATTGTTCCTTGCTAATACTTTCCTGGGCACCTGACAGAAGCAAATATAAATAAGTTATCATCCTATACTCAAATCAATCTCTAAAATATTTTTAATAGCAATGAATAACTTAGTAAAAAAATTACCAAGCATACAAGGAAACAAAGCACTATTAGTGATAACCCACAGACTAAAGAAAGCAAGCTATAAAAGTTTGAGATTTTTAAAAATCAGGTTATAAAATTACTATGCTTATATGTAATACAGGAACTTAAAAACATATACATAGACAAATTATCAAGAATTGCCAAGCTTATCTGAAAAATAATTTTTATAAATTAAAATAATAATAAAATTAAAATCTCAATAGAGAATTTGAATAGCACATTAAACACACCTGAAGATATAAATAGTAAACTTGAAATATATCAAAAGAAATTGCTTTGCACAGAGAAAAAGAGAAAATAGGAAAAGTTACAGGACTTGAAAATAACATTCATTTAGAGTATAGAGTTCATTTAGAGTTTCAGAAGGAAAGGGGGTAAGAATGAGATAGATATAATATTTGAAGAGGTAGGGCCTCTGTAGATGTATTGCAAAAATTGCTGCAATTCTTCACCCCTCCTTGTACGTATGTATTTTGTTGTGCTCATTTGGAGAGATTCTCATCAAGAGAAGGAATTCTTCTCCCCATCCTTTGAAAATAGAATGGCCTCTTGACTACTTTTGGCCAACAGAAGGCACTAAAATTGACAGTATGACTGTTCTGAGTCTAGGCTTCAAGAAGTCTTATGTGATTCTACTCTTCCTTGCAGAACTTTGCCACTGTCATGTAGGTATGGAAAAGTTTGCCTTCTGGCCCGTGAGAGTCCATATAGAGAAAATCAAGTTGTCTCACAATGGCCACCTTAGGCAAGCCTGGAGCCAGCTGATCCCCAAACATGAGATAATCTAGTTAAGACCATCAAAGCTGATGACTTGTCCCATTGCTAAGGATCCATAAATGAGCCCAGCCAAAATTAACTAGAAGACTTACAAACAAATCTCTATAGACTTCAAAGCAAGAAATCGTACATTGTGAGCTTTCAAAATTGGCTACGATGGTACCCAGGCATAATAAAAGTGTCTGCTGATTGCTCTCAGCAGTATATGATACAAAAGTGAAATAAATAGATGAATAGAAAACTATCCATTGTGGAAGTATAATTTAGAAATACATTGCTTGGTTGAAAAATAATATGCTTTTCATCTTCAGTCTTCTTAGTATAATTTCTCAATGTCATATGAGGCCTGAGGACTCTAAAATCAAGTCAAGAGTGTGGCTCTAACACCCTTTTTAAAAAAAACTCTGAAAGGATTAAGTTTTTCTGGCAGGTCTTTTCAGTTGGATAGGTATTCTAGGAAATTTGAGGGCATAGTTCCATTAAAGCCTACTACCAGCACAGCAGTAGTATGTCCAGAAGGAGGCATATTTCAAAAACAATTTTGGGTATAGTACTTGGAGAATATAAGCAGACATGTAGGATGTCTCCAGAATTTTTAAGTAACTTGAATTGGCAAAAGAACACCAAGTCTGGACTAAAAGGAACTGAGTGTTCAAATTCCAATAAGACTTCTGGTCTCCCATCTTGCTATGAGCAAGAGACAGGTTAAGAAAGCTATTCAGCTATCAAAATTAGTCATTCTTTAGAGATGGTCAAGATAAGTTAAAAGTATGGGTGCCTCAGAAGGAAGATACAAGTAATCAGAAATCAGAATTTATACCCATTAGTAGGACATAAGATTGATTTTTTAAAAAATACTTAAATGTTCTTGAAATCACCATTTACAGGATCTAACAGAGGAGATAATTTAGATAGTAAATCTCATAGCATTTTTTAATGAATACAGTTAAACAGTAACAGACAAATCATGATTTGGCCCATTCATTCATATTATCATTACTGGATTAGCTAACAAGTTCACTGTGACTGTTTTCACTGAAAATATTTTTTAAAATTATCACTCTAATAGATAACTGTTTATAGTGGTAGGATACTGTCCAACATTTCTCTTGACCTTGAATTTATGTCTACTACACCACAAGGTACCTTTATCACACAGTAAAGTGATATAAGTACAGAGAAAGTTCTAATTCTCTTCATGTGACTACAAAAGAGATGTTCTATTATTTGCAATATAAGGCTTTTCTATTTTCTATAAAATATGTATATATTTTTAAAATATAGATATACATATTTTTAGACAAAATTAAAATTATATATTTCTTGATAAAATATCACCCAGAAAATAGGATTCCTTTTTTTAAAAATACAATAAGCCATAAAACTTAAAATTCATTTACTGTAAAAGAAAAAGTAATCAATGGCACAGAATTCACTCATCTTAAAATTTATTCTGTGCCATGCTCTATAATGTAGTTCTTGTGTTAAGAATACAACTTAGATGTTTTCTTTTATCCTCACTATAAACCCTAGTTTATAATGCTATTATACAAAATAACAATAGATAAAAAAGTGAAAGCTAGTTACAGGATTTGTTTCAAAATGAAGATTATACTATAAAATCAGTTGCCAAACAACTCCATAGAGTTTGTTGCACTCTACTATTACTGAAATTCTATAAAACAATCATATTTATCTAAAGAAACCAAAAATGTGATGATACCCTAAATGATTATGACTCTGGGGACTGAACATTTTTATCTTTTTGCTAAATGCCTAAATGTTTGATGGTTTGTGATAACATGGAGTGAATTTAACAAATTTAGTTATTTCTAAAAACCTACAGTGTAAACAAGTATGTATTCATTTTTGAATAATTTCTCAAACTAATTTTTACAATTTGAGTAACACAGATATGATCTCCTTTCATAAAGGGCAATACGATCTAGAGAAAAGAGTCCTCGACTGGAGGCAAAATGATGTTCCATTAAGACTTACTTATAGGTTGCTTTTTAACTCTAAAAACCATAACCTTAAAGAGAAGGAATATCCTACTTATTTAACTGAGAGGTTGCTATGATGATTAAATGTGATAATTTATGTAAAAGATAACCATTTGTGAGTTACTATGGAAGAGTAAAATAGAAAAAAAATCCAAGGCAATAAGTAAACTCTTTTTGCAGTTTAGTTGTAACAAACAATACTTTGAATTCAGTGGGGAGAAGTGCAGCAGAGAGAGGGAATTTAGGGAGAGAACAGGAGAAGAAAAGCCTAGCTCATAGCCTCTGCATATGAATTTGGAGGAAAAGGTGTTAATTGAAACACAAACAGAAAATGTCGATTAGATTGAGACTCCTTGAGGTTAATACCTAAGTATAATCTTTTTATTTCTTATATTGCCTAGAATACAGTATTTTCCATGCTGTAGGCATTCTTTCTTGTTTTCTAGAAAACAGAGCTCACATTTTATTTGGAAGGTATAAACTTAAGGCTTTCGCACTATCTTAAAAGTTTTATTTTACATAAAAAAAATCTAAGCTACAACCATGCCACCCTGAACATGCTCAATCTCATCTGATCTTGGAAGCTGAGCAGGGTGGGGCCTGGTATGTGGATGGTAGACCACCTAGGAAGACCAGGTGCTGTAGGTGTAAAAGAAAAAAAAAAAACAACAAAAAAAACCCTGAAGTTAAAGGAACTGAGTTTCCTACCAATAATGTACCAGCTGTTTCTCATTACCAGTGTTCTGATCCGACTTTTAATTCCACCAACACACAAACCCAAAAAACTAATCTCTCCCACACAATTTGGATAACAGAGTTTACTGTTTAAATTTTCCTTAGATCTCCCTAATTTCTTATAGTTTTGCCTCTTCTCTTGACCAATTTACTTCCTATACAACTGACCTCAGTGCTTCAGTTTTTGAAAACTATACCTGCTACCTAGCTCAATTCACCCAATAAATTAATGAAAGTTTTTAAGCAAGGGAGGAGTTTTGATCAGCACTAAGAAATTCATTTTTGTATAGAAAAAAGATAATATTTTTTGCCAATACTGTTGCTATGCAACCACTATAATATGACAACTAGCACTAAAATGAAATATGACTTCATAAGTGGAGGATGGTTTTCAAAGACCATGGTTAGAGATTGTTACTCTTAGCCAGCACCTGCTAGAACCTTCTAAAAGGAATAAACTGGAGAGGAAGACAAGGCCTTTATAAGAGTTTATAGAATTTTTCTTAAAAAAGGAAGTCCAAGTGCAGACCCACGGAGTTGTTTTTTTTAGTTCTACAATTATCACAAGCAGTCCACCTAGAATGCACAATTACGATTAAAGCAATAATGGGCCACCTATACCAGTTATAATGCAAAAGAGACACATTACTGTTTAGATTTCTTATACATAAACTGTAACTGGAATAGAAAGCACATTTTTGGTAATGGAGGGAATATGATTATAAAGATAACTCTATAGTTCCTCTATGAAACAATATAAAACCCAGTCATTTGAATATTTGCTGAAGATTATTTAAAAGAATGTATTATACTAAGAAATGTTAGAAAATCTAATAATGGAAAATATTTCTTGGTTTTACTTTCTATGAGACAAAGTGATCTCTATCTTTCTTAACTTTTTCCCTTTTTTGTGGGGTGCCAAAGTGTACCCTGTAAATTCGCATCTGAATGAAAACCTTTTCTCCCTCCTTTAGAAGGAAAGTAATTATAGGGTTTATATTAGGCCTCTCTGGAGAATCAGAACATATAAGATATATATAAGCTCTCCTTCTTAAATATACAGAGCTAAGAGTCATTTTGAAAATTTCTTCCAGCTTTTATTTCATATGTTGCAGCTGAACTGCCACTACAATTATAATCCTTAATAAAACTTCACAAAAGTGTCAATGACTCATTTGGATGAAATTTTGTTAATGATTAGAAATAAAAAAAAATTTACCTTAATTCGTTAAAAAGCATAATCATTGTATTTATTGGTTTTTAGACAGAAATCCTCGGTATCAGTAACACCAAAATATGCTCTTTAGAAACAAAATTCTAGATTTAAAAAAAGTGAGTCAAGCTAAATATAACTACATTTCCAATTTCCACCCAATACAACCTACAAAGCAGATTATAAATTTAATAATTTTGTTTCTAACTATGGTACAGTAATAAATAAATACTAGCTATAACACAGAACACAAGAATGAACATGTGCCAAATAGCCAGAATATGCAAAAATTCTAACTTTATGGAGCTAAATTATTGCTATTGGTTTAATATATGATTATGCATCATTAGTCAGAAAATCAATTTAAAAACTTTTAGAACTATAACTAGTTTAGTAAGTTGTCATATATAATGCAGTCATTACTAGATTTATCCTATATCAACAAACAATAATTCTAAGATAAAACAAATATTTTCATCCACAGAAGCAAAAAATACATGAAATATCTAGAATTAGCAAGAAAAATGTATAATTCATATGAAAAAAACCTATGGACCTTAATTGGAAGATGCAAAGAGAGATCAAATATATTAAGATAGACATTTTTCCCCAGAAGGATTAAATATTATTTAAAATCAGTACTTCTCAAATTAACGTAATGGTTTAATTCAATCATGATGATATTTTTGTGGACTTGAAAAAAATTATTTTAAAGTTTATTTGGAAAAACAAGTATAATAATAGTTTAAAAAGTCTGAAACAAGAATGATATGATAGCAAGTTACCCACAAAAAAGTAAAACATAAAACTAACACAAATAATATGGAATTTCTGCAAAAAAAAAAAGGCACAAAAATAAAACAGGATAGATATCTTGAAACATAGCAGAACTCAGTAATAGTGTACAAGTTAAAAAGGACCCCATCACAAAACAATGGGGCTAGATTATTATAAAAGAGTTAGGGGAAAATAATAAATCAAAATTTCAGTTTTTATACTTTAACAAAGAGTTAAATATAAAGAAAAATGGGGAAAAACATATATTTTACAGATCTTTGAATGGGTAAAGAGTTCTTAAGCACATTAAAGATGAAAGAAAACACAAAGGAAACTATAGTGAATGTCTAAGTAAAAATTTAAATGTTGTGTTTACCAATTAAAGGCTATCTTCACCCACTTTTCACTGTTGTCTTGGCTATCCTGTGTCTGGCATTAGAAAGCCAGGCTGAAATAACTTACCACATTTCCAGCTCTTCATGGTCTGACCTTCTGACATTTTGACTCTGAACTTTGCTTGTCAGACTTTTTCCCTGAGCTCCAGTAGGTTGCAAGGCTGTGTCTCTCTCCTTCACTTCTGTAGTTACCTTCACCAATGCAAAACCTAGGCACGCCCTTAAGTCAGCGGTAGAGTCCAGGTTTGTTCAATAATGCCTGGCTGTAAATCGCGGGTACTAACTCGATTCAGGTGTTACTGATTTGACACGCCAAACTGCTGTGCATCTTGTTGGTTGATGTACTGCAACAATCCTGAGGGATCCACAGGGGAACCTTTCCCTTTTTGTCTCCTGACATTTGGTTTTGAACTAGAATTATGAATCCCACCATTTTAAATGTTGCTTTATATTCCTCCCAGACACTTCCAACAGCCTAATTTAGAGCTTTTACTCCTCAATCACCAACAGCTCTTGCTCAAAGCAGGCCACTCCTGTGGCAATTTAGGGGCCTATTCTAAGCATACTCTCCATCTTTATCCCTCACCTCAGAGACAGCACGATCCATTCATTATCCTCCACCGGCAGTTCAAAAGACTTTGTAATCACCTGACCCACATTGTCAACCCAGAATCCAAGAAGTTTAATTGCAGCTGGAGGGGTAGGAGAATGACTCTGATGTGAAAGCAGGTTTGCCACTTACTTCTTGATAATTTAAATTGAGGCGCAAATAAATACTGCCTCTAAGGTCTAAACACACAAATGGCAATTCTACAAATATAAACCAACAATTTGGCTCATAATCTTTTAACCATAAGATAAATCTATGGCTCTTTTATAGTGTAGGGGAAATCTCTCTTTCCACTTGAACACCTTGAGTTTATCCCTTGCTGCTATTGCCACACACCACGATGTTTCTCTGGCTTCTGTGGAGCAGGGGACCATGACTTTCTTATGTCAATTATAGGTTTGGCCAATCCCACACAGCTCAACCCAAAGAAATTTCAAATAGCTTGTAACTCAAAAATTTCATCCCAATACAGATTGTATAAAATCACATGCCATATTCTTAGACCCTCAAAACAACTTCATGTGCACATTTCTAGGCCAGTGGAATGTGCTGTGTGAATGCCCCCTTCCCTTTTTCCAGTCTCTCCTTCCCCCATATGCCTCTGCACCTATTTATAGAGCAATTTATACATGAAGGCAGAAACTGTCATGTTCACCTGTGTATCTATTGAATAGACTATGGCATTCAGAAAGTATTAGTTAAATTTATTAATTATATAGACTCCATTTGCAAAAAACTTCTCTGTCATCAATTACAGACATCTGGACTGGAGATTCTCTAGTTAGCATGTGTAATAAGGGAAGGGTTAACATTGATTTGGGAAGGAAATGGTATTAAAGGGACAGAAAGATGACTACAGAGAAAAACTATTTTGAGACATAATTTGAATGACTCAGAGGAGAAAGGTTGAAAGTAGAAATGGATTGGTTTGATTCAATTAAGTCTCAGAACGGTGAGGTCATCTATTTTTACCTCCATTGTCCTAAGAGTAAAATTTGTCTACTCCTCAGAATGTGAATCTTTTGGCCTCTACCAGCCTTTGCCCTTATTTGCTCTATCAAAATCTTCATATAATTTTATTCATTTATGTATAATGCACAGAACCTTTTAGAAAGGCTTCCTTCCTAAGATTACAGTAATTATAAAATGTTTTTCTTTTGTTTAAAAGCACGACAGCATCCTGAACTTTATTTTGATTGAGTCAATAGGTGGTACAGTTTAATTTGGATTTTCATGATATGTATTTCCTATGCTTTGTCCCTTTATCTGTGGGCATGACTATAGAATTGAACCATAGTACTTTAAAGTAAACAATTTCTCCTTTTGTTTTTTAAACTAAAATTTTACTAACTCTTGGGTTCTTTATTTTCTTTGAAATAAATTTCCTAAAATTTAAATTTTTACAACTAATCACAATTTTAAATTATCATGTTTTCATGGTAGATAGAGATTATTCAGGAAATCTTTTATTAAAGTAATAAAAACAATATTAACTTAGAATTTACAGAATGACTTTCATGAAAATTATTCTTAGCAATAATTATAATATTTTGGTCTTATCCTCTACAATGTAATTTAAATATTTGCTTTTGTAAATTGATTTTGTCTTATGTTCACTGCCATGATTTATTCATTTTTTGATGTCAGTGTCTACCTATATTTACAAAAAAAAAAAATCTCAAGAATATGACCTATAACCTAGGTCATATTCTCAAAGAACTTATCCATTTCCTCTAAAACTCCTAAAAAATATTTCTTCAAAACATACATTTAGTATAACAACACTAGATTTTTACTTTGTTTAAGTAACATTAAAATATTAGTACAAAAAGTCAAAAAGTGATACTGATGACTTGGGGGTGGGGAAAGGTAAGATAAAATGCATATATAAATATCCACAGGTCCTTTTCAATGAAATCTGACAACCTGTAATATTTTTCAATAAGACTATAATTTTTAAACACCATTAGTTTTTTTCTATTCATTTTTTCATTCTCGAATAAGGTAAATATCTGAAAAGAGGCTTTTAAAAATACTATGTTGGTTAATTGCATAGTATAGGGATGGTTACTTGTGACAGTATCCTGATGAATTTTTCAACAACAAAATATATATTTTAAAAATTGAAAAAACTTGCAAAAATGGTAATAGAAGCTGCAAAACATGTTTAGGAGTTTCAAAGATTAATTAGATATAGATGGAAGCTTTGAGATTGACTTTCTTAACACAAAGCTTCAAATAATAAAAACATGGCATATTGTATTGGCTAGGATTTTTAAAGCTGAACTATAATTGACAATTCGAAAAGTCCACTGAAGCCTGAGAATAGTTATTGGACTTGTCAGCTTTATGGACATGATGTATTCAAAGTCTGCAATTGATTTCAGAGAATTTTTGTACACCATTTTGGACTACTCAGGTATTTCACATTCCTGGTGTGATGTAAATGGCTTGGAAATAGGCTGAAAGGATAAAGATGATATAATTCAATATTCTTACCCCAAGTATGCTTTCTTTTGAGAAGCCTCCATTGTATTTCTTCTGCGAAATTCTGTAATTTCTGGAAGCAATGTTCTAGAATATATTCCTAACCAAATATTTTCAATACTTTATAAAATTTAAGTTGCGATAGTAAAAACACACACAAAACAACAACAACAACAACAACAACAACAACAACAACAACACCGCGATAGTTTTGACAAAGCTAATTGCTGATTTTCTAGGTGGGAAAGAGTATGTAAAATATGTCTTCTGGTCTATTATCTTACCTTTATTATTCTGTAAGAAATGACTTTATGTCTTTTAAAAGTAGGAAACCTGTAATTTAAAAAGGCTGGTGTTAGATAAATGTTAATCTCTCTGAACCTCAGTTATCTCATTGATAAATGGGGACATATACTATCCCTACTTATTTCTCAGGTCATTAAAAAGCTTATATGAGCTCCCCTATAAATGGTGTGTAGAGGATGATGTCAGTAACATTGAAAGTAAGAGAGGTAGGAGGAGAGAACCCAGAATATATCATTGAATTCAAGCTGAAAAAATAAGAGGCCTCTCAAATCTATAGACTCTTAGCACTAATCTCAGACTGGTTGCCAGTTAGAGGAAAAATAAGTGTAGACTGTATAGAGACCTAGCATAGAGATCCGGCTGTCCCATGAAGGTAAACGTGAACCCTGTACAATCTTCACAATGCCAATGTATATGATTTCTATTGTGCATTTTTGTTTGTTTATTTGCTTTTTCTAGATATTTTACAATGGATAGAATTTGATTTTATACTGAAGAAAAAAACTTATTTATGTCAAAAATACAATGGAAAGAGCAACTCTTATAGGGTTGTTATAAGAATTAAATAAAATGCTATAATAAAACACCATGGAAATGTGACTTTACTTTTTATGAGAATGGTGGAGGATTCTCGTAATAATATTAGCCAAACTTCATTGTTGGAGAGGTGAGCAAGCAGATCTTTAAAGATGAAGTTATTTAATTGATTCTCTTCTTCGTATTGTTTCCAATGTATCACACTATTAGGAACATTGTAGACATAGAACTTGGAGAATCAGATCTGAAAAAGTAACTTTTGTGAGCAACAAGGAAGGGAGTGCTGCAGGTTGGCTCAAATGAGGTGAACCCTGGTGTTTGCTCCTCTTGAATCAACTAAGTAGGGTGTACTTAGCAGCTAATGGCAACAGGAAGTCTAGAGAGAGGAAGAAAAAAAAAGAAAAAAGAAAAAAAAAAACACCTCTGCTGATTTGGAACAGAAGCAAGTTGGAAGCTAAACAAGAAAATAAGAAAAATGAGAGAAATAAGAGAAAGGAAGTGGAAAAAAGGAAAAGGAAGGGAGAAAGACAAAAATTAGGCTCCTCTTGCTGGTGTGTCTGTTATCTAACAGGTATTTATATAGTATAGTACAGAGAAGAGAGATTTGGAGGTGGGAGCTGAATTTGAATCCTGACTCACCCAATATGAGATACTTAAAACCATTGTATAACAGTGTCATTTTCTCTATTAATCATTTTTGCTTTTACCAGATATAAATTCATACCAATTATGTACCAGGTGTTGTACTCATTATTTGATTTATTCCTGCACCCATCCCCTCTCCTGCCTCCAATTCTCCAAAGCCTCTCTATAGATCACTAATTTATAGAAGAGGACCCCCAATCTTAGCAAGTTTAAGAAATTTACCCAAGGTCACAAAGTAAGTTGGGATTGAAATCCTGGTCAGCCATCCTCCAAAGCTCATGATTTTCACCATATCATATTGCTTGTCTTGTTTCAAAGCAACAATAACAAGTCCTACAAATATTTGACTCTATGAAATATGAATTGTCCGTGAAGTATAGAAAGCTATATGATTACTGTATTTCAAGTGTCTAACACTTAAATACTCAATATTTACTGACTGATTGATTTTTATTGCTCCTGCCTTTTCTTCTTTCCTTTCTTTCTCTCTCTTCTTCTTCCTTCCTTCCTTCTTCTTTCTTCCTTTCTTTTCTTTCTTTTTTTCTCTTCCTTTTTGTGCATTGTTTAATAATTTTTCCATGTAATATTTCTTTCTCTCTCTCTCTCTCTTTTTTTTTTTTTACTGTATGTGTATCCTTTTAAGTATGACATGACTGTTTTTGAGACAAGTTCATTTGCTCATAATGAGCAATTATAATAACATCATCAGGTCTATTTTTATTTTGTATTTTTTCTTTCTATTTTTATGCTTATTTATATTTTTCTGCTGCTTGTTCTATATTGATTTGGCTGTAGATATTTTCTCTTGATTTAAAAAATGTTTTAAATAATTTTTACTGAATTACTTCATTTTTTCAAAACCATTTTCAGAATTATATTCTTTAATTATTAAGGACAGAATTGAACAGTTTTTTACTACCCTGTTTCCTATCTGTTTTACTACCACTGCTTTTATAAGTCTTCTGTTTGAATTTTCATCAGGATGTAAAATAGTAGGCAACTTGATTACTAAAACTGATACAGATACAAGTAGGACATTTGTTTGTTTGTTTGTTTGTTTTGTTTTAAAGCTTATGTCATAAGCGTAAAATCAAATTTTCTATTTACAATGCAGGAGCCAGAGTAATTCTTCCGAGCATATGTCAGAACATGTAATTTTTCTTCTCCGGATCCTCCAATGGTCTCAATTCACTCAGAATAAAGCATTAAGTCCTCATAGAGGCCACAAAGCGCTACACAATCTGTTTCACATTACTTATATGACCTCATCTTCTCTTCCTTCTATTACCCATCAGCTGATTCACTCTAGCCACACTGGCCTTCAACACATTAGCCAAGCTCACACCTTTGGTCTTTCTCATGAGCTCTTTCTTTTCATCTGAACCCATTCTTTAGCCAGATATGCACATGTCTAACTCCCTCACCTTCTTCAAATCTTGGTCAAATGTCATTTTACGACAAACTTTATTAAAATTCCAGGCCCCGGAACTCCCAACCACCCTTAATTTGTTTGTTTGTTTGTTTTTCCATGGCATCAACGTGCGGATTTCTAGTATACTGTATAATTTATCATTTTTGTTGTTTATTCATCCCCTTCACTAGAATATATGCTCAATGGAAGCAGAGGTTTTGTTTGATTTTCTGCTGTTTCCTAAGATATTCTTTTACTAACTGAATTTTAGACTCTCTGCCAGAAATTAAAAAGGACTACAAGAAGACATTAGTGTTGATTTCAAAAGAATTGAAGCGATGGCTTTAGGTTATACTGTGCCCTCACATACAGTTCATTATGACAAATACCAGTTCCAGTAAAGTTAGCACATAGGTTTGCATTTGAACAGATTACTATAAAATTAAAATAGAAGTAGAGCACAGGAAGTATTGTCTTACCACATACAAGATCACCTTCAATTAGGATGAAAGAATTGAAATTCACAAAACAGTCAAAAACCTACTACAAATGTAGCCTCCAGAATTGTTCTTGGTTAAGATCCAGACATAAAAGCATTTTTGTATAGAGAAACACTATATAGCATAAAAAATGAAAATTGTCATTTCTAAAATTATAAATGAATTGCAATACTAATCACAGTGTTATTGAGTACAGCAAGGACATCTTGAAAGTTCAGAATAAAAGGAATAATAATAAATGAAATTAAAACATCAGTAATGTGTATTTAATTCTTACTATTTGCAAATTTAATTCTTACTCTTTGCAAAGAATTATATTAATCATTTTACCATATATCAACTTAAAAATTCTTAAAATAGTCCTGTGTAATTAGTTGGTGCTATTATCATATAATCATTATCTGGATGAGGAAACTCAGGCTTATAGAGGTTATATAACTTTCCCAAGAATATGCAGCTACTCAGTGTAGCTGTGGATAGAGTCTCAAGTTTAGTTTTGACTCTTGCAAAATTTTAGGTTTTTACTTCTACTGTAATACTTTATGTGATCAAATAGATGAAGAAAAATCTACCAGAGTTTTATGAGAAAAGACAGCAGGCTAAATCTGTAGGAAAGAGAAATTAGACATTTCTTATTCAATACCTGAAGAGATTGAGAAGAAGGTAGAGAAAAAATAAGGCATTTAAGGCTAATTCCAATTCAGCTAGAATTCATCAAGAAGAATAGATAGTTATTATACAAGAAAAGCATACAAAAAATAACTTTAGAAGAGTTAGTTTTGCCTAAAGTTTACAGAGGAATAAAAAGCAAATAGAGTGAAAAAGAAATTGAGAGAATTTATAATAGAACAGAATCTCTAACCATATGGAAGGGAATCTGAATGAGAAAACCAGTAGAAAAAAAGAGAATAGGAAGTTGGAGCATGCCATGAAAATAAATAAATATGTTGTGAAAGACATATTAAATAGGAATCTAGATTGTAAACAATGTAAATATGCAAGCATATCTTTAAAGACAAAGAATGTTTATTTTCAAACAATAAAAAATGTGGATAAATGCACTGATCAGAACTTTCACAGAAGTCAACAGAGGAAAAGTTCCCTGTGGAAGCATGTATTTTTATGTTTACCACTCCAAAAATTGGGCATTTAAAGGATTAAAATGCTCAGAATGTCTGGCAATGCATTGCGAATTAGAAAGCAACATTAGTAACACTGATTTTAATAAATTAAACAAATAGAGTCTCAAAAGTATTCTTATTTAAACTGTAGCCTAAAAATCCATAAGAAAAGAAAAAGAAAAAAGAAGCCAGTAAAACAGATAAAATTTAGTTACAAGAAATAATAAAGTTGTGAAACTATTCAAAAGCAGAAGTACTTTCTCAGAAGAAAGAAAATTTGGCATTAACATGGTAAAGTGAGAAAATTCTTATAAGATTAAACATTGCATTAGAAATAATGAAAACTCTACTTCCTTTAAAGATGTCAGAAAATGTCAAGATAATTATATAAAGGAAGACGTAATACCAATGACAATGAAAAACGAAAGCAATATTTCTAGTCAGATGCTTTTAATATGGATAACTTATGAAAAGAAGAAAAAGATTTTCAGCTGGGGTTGGATGAAAATCAATGAAGAAAGGGAGTTAATTCTGTCTAGACAAAGAACAGATGCTGTAAGAAAAGACAAACAAGAAGGAGAGAAGTGTGGTTGATAGTGGTTTTAGTAATTTAAAAAAGAAAGATGGTACCAAAATAGGAAATATATTTAATAAAAAAATATTTATGTAACTATTTAAAAGGAAAAATAAAGAAAAATGGTATAGGTCAAAGGTGAAATACCAAAGACCAAGAACATGCATAATTTAATAGAAATTATCAATATTAAAATGTGAGTAATACTCCTGTTCCTAGATCTAAGGGTTCATATCTGAATTTTATATAGGAATTTTAAGTGAGAGAGCACAATACTTTGGCACTTTTTCCAAATGGTTCATCTGAGAATAAGTAAATGACCAATTACATGGGGAAAGTTTTTTGTTGTTGTTGTTTATTTTTTTAACGTTTTTAAATTAAGACAGTTTTAAAAGGAGAATGAGATAAAAAGTTTCATGATTGGAAATGCCAGATTTTTCTTTAAACCACCTGAATTACCAGAAAAGTTTCTGAAACATCCATTATCTTCATTTATCATACCAAGGTATGATTAATTTTCTCACCTATATCCAACCACATATAGACTTAAGCTCCTAGAGGCCCATCATGTTTTATCCATCTTTGAATGCTGAATGCTAGGCACATAGATAATGCTTCATAAATGGTCAATGAACTGAACAGGATATGTGGATATACCATATATTGGTGCAATAACCATCCTCATACTAACTGTACATGTGATCAATAAAAATCAAATAGAAATATCAAATTTGAAAGTAATAAAGAATACAATTAAAAAGGAATTTAGTGCACAGTATTCAAAGTGTATACAAATGAACTCACTTTTTAATAACACCTTCTTGATCCACCAAGACCACGATTTTTACACAAGTGATGCTGATAAAGATCAGATGGGAATAGAAGGTAGTGAGTATTTAAAATATACAAATTGTTCTTCATCTGTTTTGTAGGTTAGTGATAACATTATGGGTACTGGTGGACTTTAAGTAAGTCAGATTGCCAACAGGGAGGTCAGTTGAAAAGCTCATGTGAGATGCTAAATGAAATGAGAATTGTGTACCCCCCTAAACTCATATGTCAAAATTCGAACCCCTATATCTCAGAATGTGACAGTATTTGGAGGCAGGTCTTTTAAAGAGGTAATTGAGTTTAAATGAGTTCATTGAGGGGGCCCTAATTCAATATGGCTGGTCACCTTATAAGAAGAGGTGGTTGGTTCACAGGACCTCTTAACTTAAATTTAGATATAGCTAGCTAGACAGATGATAGATAATAGATGATATAGATGATAGATAGATGATAGATAGATAGATAGATTGATTGATAGATAGATAGATAGATAGATAGATAGATAGATAGACACAGATGAGTGAGAGAGAGAATGAGAGAGAGGTGTGGGAAAAGAGAAAAAAAAAAAAAAGACAGAGATCTATAGATAGGAAGATTTTTAAAAAAACCGAGCATGAAACAAACAATGCATAGAGTGTTTCATTAACAAAATATATCATTAAATCCTGTACTCGAATTGGAATTAGAGTTCCAACAAGAGAAAAGAAGAGGAAAAAATAACCACATATAAAGTATTTGGCTTTAATCATGAGGAAGGCTACTTCATCTTCTGTGATTTGACAAGAAGAGACAAAAAATGTTATAAATGTAGATACATTTATATGTGAAAGGTGAGAGAAGGGAGGTTGAGTCATTCAGTTTATGTTCCCTATTTCCTTAACTAAGTGGAAATTCAGATAACTTTAAAGTGAGAAGAGTGAAGGTTTGTTCAAATGGATGCTTAAGATTTGGATCAGTTGGTTATGGGGAAAAAAATCAAGAATAGTAATATTTTCCAGTTTCTTTTCTTTGATAGTATATATAGTAATGAGTTATACCTTTTCTGAGTCCATATAATAATAGATAAGGAAGAGCTTTTTTGTTTTTTATTACTAAATTTATTGGGGGTAACACTGGTTAATAATATTGTATAAATTGTTTATAGTAGAATGCTAAGAGTTGATGGGTAATTGTGGAAGGAGTGCTGGAGTCAGAAAACCATCACCTTCCAACTCTCATGGTAAAGATTGGATCAGGTTGAGACTATCAGTGTAAGCTAAATCTAGGGAGATCGTGTGATGGGGAGCCAGATATTTGCATGATAAAAAAGTTTTTCTCCACAGATCACTTATAACCTGTAAGGGAGGAAAAAAAAGTGTAATTATACAGTGGAGAAATCATGCCATATTTTGACCAATTTATGGCAGCACTGAGAAACAGATAGATATCATGCACCTCTAGATGTGATATCCTGAGAACAAAACATTATCTATTTATTAATATGAATGAAACATCTAAATTGTTTGTTGTTTTTAAAAACTAGATTACATTTCAGTGACCAAAAAATAATTCTCTAACAAATTTCACATCACTGCAATACATTTATGGGCATTAATCAGATGGGAATTATTTTTCTTCTTGTAATAATTGTAAGGTTGACTTATCTTTTATGAACATAAAAGCAAGGCATAATAACATAGCCTCTAGAGACATAGGAAAGGAGAAACCACTTTATTAATTTGTTAATAGAAGTATATCAGCGTATAGGCATCTTACTGTCATCTTACACCTTTGCTTAAACTTATTTTGCCAACATCCTTCATTTTGTATTCTTGTGATAATGAGGGCACCAAATGAAAGAAGAGTTCAGGGCTAACAACTCACTTTTGGAGAACCACTGATAATAATTTTTAAATTTAATTTTCCTCCCCAAAAAGATGGATGAAAAACAAAATCAAATAATTTATAATGTTCTTTTAGTGATTAAGATACCTGGCTTTTCTTCAAAATCCTCTTGTTTTCAAGGGAGCATTTACCTTCATGTTATACACATGAAATATTTTTAAATTTTTTATTTGTAGTGTTACAGCAGAAATGCATTTTGGGAAGATCTTTATCTCACCAGTCATGCATATAGATAGATGTTTTACTATTTTAAAGTGTCAGTTCTATCTGGTCCTGCTTCTCAGCAGCATTTTGCTACCTGTCAATATGACATTGCCCACCCTACATCTGAATCTTCTATTTAATCTCTGAAGTATTGGGATTTGTGAAACCATCCAAGCCCCATAATGTAGCCTTTCAAATAACATTCTCTATTTATTAAATATTCTAAGTTGTAAACAATGACACAAACAGATGATTGAAAATTCAGTTGAAGAAATTTAACTCCTAGAAAGCACAGACAGATATGTTAACTTATGTTGTAAGTAGCTTCCTCTGTACTGGATGTGAAGTTCGTCATAGCCAAGATCTCTTGATTTAAGGAGAAATACAGTCTCAAAATGGAACTTGGAAAAAGGTATTATCACTCCAAATCATTTCACCCACATTGTAATAATCCCAGGAGACCACAGGGAAGAGATGTGGGAGTACAGCCAGTTTAGGAATATACCAGGTACAAGTTGGAATTCATCTCAAGTTTTGTATGTACTTGTTGAACAACAACTAGATGAGATGAGAAGGAGAAGGAAACAGGGGATTTCATTTTGAACTTTGGCTTCTGTAGAATTTCAGGTGAGTTACATATAGTAGAAAGAGATAACTCACCCTCTGTTGGTTAAGTTTAGAGAATTTAATAAAAAGGACGCTACCTAGTGCAGGAGCTAATACAGCATTTGTCAATATGACTTTGTCCTAATGGGACAAATTCAGGAACATTCTCATTACAGGTAAGGCCCTGACAGAACTAGGAAGTCACCAAACTCTTGTTACACAGCAGAACTTTTATGTCTGGGGTTTACATTTCCATCTCAAAAGACTGACTATTCCCAATATATGCATTTTTTTTTAAGGAATGTTAATGTATGTAAGACCCTACTGGTTCTTGTGTCAATTTAATCATCAGCAAAATCACATGAACTCTCAGTTTTTCTGATTCATTTTCAGAGTCCCAGCAATCCATTTCCTCACAATGCACTCCCTGATTTCTTGAGGGATTTGATCCTGAGCTTGGTCTAAAGACTAAGGTCATCAAATCATTTTCCTTCTAGCTGTTGCTGGAGCTCATACAAAAAGACCAAACATTCTAAGGCAATTACTTAATTGTTCATTACAACTGCTTAAAACGCTTACACATTTAAACTGCTGAGCAGACTTAGCTCTCTTTGACCTCTGTCTACATAAAATGTCAGTTCTAACAAATACTAAGCCTCATTTATAAAGTAGTGAAAAGTTAATTTTTAAAAAGCCCTCAACAACTCTCCTCTTGAAGTTCTTTATGTGGTCTAAATAGCTTGTTAACGTCCATAAATTTGAAACACTACTGACAATTTTCTGAGAAAAATCTACCTCCTCTTAAAGCTGCATTTATAATTAATTTTTAGACAAAATAAATTATTGTAGTACTACTCTTCTCAAAAAGTCAAAACTATCATTATGGTATTCCTTAGTAAGATTTCATTTTTCCTATGTGCCAAGCACAGCACTGACAAGCTTTGTCTACACAGATTGAAAAACAAATGACACTCTAAGATGATTCTCTACTAAAGTGATTCTTAAAATTACTTGTGAATCAGAATATTTTAAGAAGTGAATAACATTTATGAATCCACAATTTTTTAAAAAATCAATATATCTTAAATAACTTATAAAAACATTTAAAGGCCAGTATGTCCTGAGTTTATGTGAAACCCCAGCTAATGGTCCTGTTCTAGGGCAGTTTTTAATAACTTGGGTTCAGAGTCAAAGACATGGCTTTTAACCCATCTCTCTAATTTACTGGTAATGTAACTGAACCATTTATCTCCTCTCTCTATGTTTCAGTTTCCTCATCCATATAACATAATGTGAATACTTTTTCTTTCATAGAAACTGTGAACAAATATTCTTTCAACAAATATTGGTTATATAACTAATATATGCTTGTCATTCATTTTGATTGTGGGGCAATGCAAGAGTGAACAAGACAAATAGTCTTCATTGAACTTATAGTCTAGTAGGGAAGATAAGAAATAAATAACAATAAAAGGTTAATTCCACTTTGGTAGGTACTACAGCAGTGACACACAAAGAAAGTACTGCAGAGGTCTTAAGGGTGAGCCAATGCCATTTTTATTACCAAGGTAAAAGAATCTAGGAAAAAGTACTGTGGACAGATGAAAAGGGTAAAACCCTTGAGAATTAAACCTTCAAGGAACTTAAAAAGGTCCACATAGTTGTGATCTAGAAAGAAAATGTGTGAAAAGGCTGTGGAAGAATGAAGGCCAAGATCATATAAGCTACTGTCTATCTTGAGGGCTTGGGACTTTATTTTTAAGAGCAATGGAAAGTAATTAAAAGGTGTTAGGTATGTCAGTGACAAGACAAGATTGTTTTTTTAAAAGTAAGTCTAAATAGACAATCTAAAGTAGAAAGCACTAGGCCTATTTGGGTTCACTGATGAACGCTGCAAAATATTTAAGTAAGAAATTATATAAAATCTCTATAATCTCTGCCGAAAGAAGCAGAGAAAATACTTCCTAACTCAATCTATAATATCAGCATTGCCCTAATACAAAAACCAGACAAATATATCACACAAAAAAGAAAACTACAGACCAATATCACTTATGAAGATAAATGCAAAATTCTCAATAAAATTTTAGCAAATCAAATTTAACAATATGTGAAAATAATTATATACCACAACCAAATGAGATTTATCACAAATATGTCAGGCTACTTTAACGTTTGAAAATCAGTCTGTCACCTCAATTGGCTAAAGAAGAAAAATTTTATGATCATATCAATAGATACAGAAAAATCATTTGACAAAGTCCAAAGGTCATTCATGATAAAAACTCTCAGCAAAGTATAAGAAAAAGATAACTTCCTCAACTTGGTAAAGAATATCTACAAAACAAAAACAAAAACAAAAACAAAAAACAACTAGCTAACATCATACTTAATGGGGAGAATAGGGAATATCAGGACAAGGCAAACATATTCTCTCCCACAACTTTTTTTCCAGCAAATTGTACTTTAAGTCTGACCTAATATACATTACAGAAATTAGAAATAAGACATAAAACTTATTTTTTTTTCTCCAGAAATGACATGACTTTTTATGTAGAAAATCTGAAAGAATCAACCAAAAAAATCATGGAACTAATAGGTAATTATAGCAAGGTTGCACAACATGAGGTTAATATACAAAAGTCAATCACTTTCCTACAACCAGCAATAAAAACACAATACCATTTATATTAGCACCCTCCAATTTGAAATACTTAGGTCTGGATCTAAAATATATATATATATATATATATATATATATATATATATATATATATATATATATATATATATGGACAAGATCTATATGAGGAAAACTACAAAGTTCTGATAAAGAAATCAAAGAATTAAATAATTTGGGAGATATTTTATATTCATGGATAAGAAGAATTAATATTATCAAGATGTTCATTTTTCCCAATTTGATCTATAGATTCAATGCAATTTAAATCAAACTCTCAATAAGTTATTTTGTGGACATTGACAAACTGATTTTAAAGTTTATAGGGAGAGGTAAAAGACCCAGAATAGCCAACACAATATTGAAGAAGAACAATGCTGGAGGACTACTTAACTTTAAGACTTACTACAAAGCTACAAGAATCAAGACAGTGTGAAATTGGCAAGTGAACAGATAAATAGATCAATGGAATGCACTAGAGAGCCCAGAAATAGACCCCCATAAATAAAGTCAAATAATCTTTGACAAAAGAGCAAGGGCAATACAATGGAGAAAACAAAAAGGAAGTATAATGGAGAAAAGATGGCCTTAACAATAAATGCTGCAGAAACACTGGATTCGCATGCAAAAGGAATCAAGACAGACTGTACACTTGTCCCATAAATTAACTAAAATATATCATAGACCTAAATGTAAAACATAAAACTATAAAACCTGTAAAAAAAAAATAGATCAGGAGAAAATAAGAATTGAATTTGCATTGCCTGGCTTCAAGTGTTGAACAAGGACCAATAAATCAAAATTTCATAGAGAAATTTCCATTCAAAATCATAAAGAATACACTACACTGCACTTTTCAAGAAAGGAATATGTTGTCTGGCAATGTAGTGAGTTCTCTGCCAGTGCAGAACTCAGAATGCTCTAGTAGTAATTTCCAACTTGGCCACTTAACAAAAAAAGTTGAAAGAAAGGAGACTAGTCAAGATGGCATAGAAGATAGAGGCTGTGCACACCACCTCTCATGACCATACCAAAATTATAAAGAAAATACAGAACAACCAGCATGCAGAGTCTTCAGAGGTCTTGCTGAAGAAAAGCCCTATGAATAGGGACAAAAATAACAGGTCACTTCAAACCAGTAGGAGAAGAGGAGATACAAAATGACCTGGTCCACAACAATGTGTGGCGATGTAGAATCAGGTGGGCTGTCTTGGCTGACCAGGCCCTCCCCTCCTGAGGATGAGGGGTCTCGGCCCCACACTGGGTTCCCTAGCCCAGAGTTCCAGCACTGAGAAGTTCCCACCACCTCTGCTTGTGAAAACTAGTGGAACTGAGCAAGACAGAGGGCTGCGGGAAGTGGAGTCCTTCCTCTTAAAGAGCCCACACCCAGTCTTACTTGCCAATGGACTCGCTCACTTTGAGCCCTAGTTCTAGGGCAGCTACTCGCATGGAGCCAGGGACATATGGTAAAGCATTTAGTTGTCAGGCTTCAAGGAGAGGGCTGGAGTGGCGGCTTTCTCCTGAACAGAAGTACTGGCGGTATCCACTGTTCCTTTGTTGAGTCCTCCCCACTCCCAGCCTGCAGACGTGGGGGCAATTGTGTCTGATTTACCATCAACGTGGGTAACACAGGTTTCTCCTCAGGGGTGATTCCATGAGACTGCCTCTCCCAAGTTGTGGGCCTACCCAAGCTGCTTCCAGTGGTTTATTCCATACAAATGGGCTATTTTGGTTCCTCCTGCGGACTTTCCTAAAATTTCTCAAAGGCTCAAAAACCCTAAGAAACAACATCTGCCCATGGCATGCCCTATACCTCTTACCAAGCAGCCCCAAGTCCCATACTGTCGGCAGCCTCAGTTTCTGGCTTGGCCCCTATGGCACCGATAAGCCCAGCACAGGTGACAGCCATCTGTGTATTGCTTGGTAACTCTTACCAGGTGGCTCTTGGAGGTGCACAGCCTATGGCTGAACTTGGTCTCCAGGTGGACCCCTCTCAAAACTGTGACTGACACTGGGTCCCACAGAATACCTGCTACATAAAGCCACTCTACTAAGAATGAGAGATCTAGGAGCCCTACTGAATACACAAAAACATACACAGGAAGGCAGCTAAAATGAGGAGACAAAAAAACATGTCCCACATGAAAGAACAGAACAGAGCTCCAGATAAAGAATGAAACAAAATGGAAACCAGCAATATACCAGATGCAGAGTTCAAAACACTGGTTTATAAGAACGCTTAATGAACTTAGGAGAAGAGTAGATGAATTCGATGAGAACTTTAACAAAGAGAAGGGAAACATAAAAATAGAAAAGTAAATTATAAAAGAGAACTGGTCAGAAATGAAGAATACACGACTGAAATGAAAAGTATATTAGAGGGAATCAATAGAGTGGCTAAAGCAGAGGTCAAATCACCAATATAGAGGGTGGGGAAGCTGAGGACACCCAATCAGAATTGCAAGAAAAAAGAATACCAGAATATAATAATAGTTTAAGGAGCCTATGGTACAAAATTAAATGTAACAATAAATATATCATAATGGTACTTGAAGGAGAATGAGAAGTTGAAGAGCTATTTGAAGAAATAATGATGGAAAACTTCCCTCACCTGGTGAGGACAGAAGGGCTTGGCACAAAATATTCGATATAATGAAAACCCAGGATCTACAATCAAGAATACTTTTTCCAGCAAAGATATCATTTGGAGTCAAAGGACAAATAAAGAGCTTCCCAGAC
Organism: Eonycteris spelaea; assembly: GCA_003508835.1. Lineage (NCBI taxonomy): Eukaryota > Metazoa > Chordata > Mammalia > Chiroptera > Pteropodidae > Eonycteris > Eonycteris spelaea. The sequence continues at coordinate 754,475 of PUFA01000127.1, read as the reverse complement.
TGGGGGGGGGGGGCGGGGGGAGTTCATTACAGGAAATTTTGGAGGGACTTCTTTAAGAAGAAGAAAAAAAACATGTATCAAAAACATGAATAAAGAATGGTAATAACTACATTCCTATCAACGAGTACCTCAAATAGATTAGAAAACAAGACCCCTACATATGCTGCCTATAAGAGATTCACTTAAGATTAAAAGACACAGAAACTAAAAGGAAGAGGATGGAAAAAGATATTGAAAAGGGTATTGTGCTGAACAAAGTAAGTCAGATAGAGAAAGACAAATAACACATGATTTCACGTACTTGTGGAATCTAAAGAACAAAATAAACAATAACAAACAACAACAACAACAACAAAGAAACAGAAACAAGCTCATAGATACAGAGAATATTTTGAGGGCTACTAGATGGGAGGGGGTTGGGGAAGATCGTAATAAAAGGCAAAGGAATTAAGAAATATAAATACATAGTTACAAAATAGTTATGGAGATATAAAGTATCGCATAAGGAAAATAGTCATCAATGTCATAATAAATACGTAAGGGGAAAGATGAGTACTAAATTTAGTGGGCGATCACTTTGTGAGTTATACAAATTTCCAATCATTATCTGTACAATTGAAACTAATTTGTTATTGTATGCACATTATAATTGAAAAAGCTCATTGAATTGTACAACATAAATATGAGCAACTAATTGTCTGTTTCAATAAAGCTGTAAAAAAAGAATACATTAGAGGAAATTAACAGAGTGAATGAAGCGGAGGATCGAATCAGCAGTATAAAACATGAGGTAGTGGAGGACACTCAATCATAACAGCAACAAGAAAAAAAGAATCCAAAAAAATGAAGATAGTTTAAGGAGCCTCTGGGACAACATCAAGCTTAACAATATTTACATTTGCATCATAGAAGAGAGAGAGAGAGAGCAAAAAATTGAAAATCTTGAAAAAATAATGATGGAAAACTTCCCTAACCTGGTGAAGGAAATAGACATACAACAACCCAGGAAACTCAGGGAGTCAAAAAAGATGAATACAAAGAGGCCCACACCAAGACATATCATGATTAAAATGCCAAAGTTTAAATGCAAAGAGAGAATCTCAAAAGCAGCAAGAGAAAATCAGTTACCTATAAGGGAGCTTCCAGAAGACTGGTGGCTAATCTCTCAAAACTGTAGGACAAAAGGGCTTAGCACTAACTATTCAAAATGATGAAAACCTAGGACCTACATCTAACATCACTCTACCCAACAAAGCTATCATTTAGAATTGAAGGACAGATAAAGAGCTTCCCAGATAAGAAAAAGCTAAAGGATTCATCATCACCAAGCCAACATTTAAGGAAATGGAGAAACTTCTTTAAGAAGAAAAAAATATGTATCAAAAGTATGAGTAAAGAATGATAATAACTACAAATCTATCAACAAGTACTTCACAAGAATTAAATGCTCCAATCAAAAGATAGAGTGGATGAATAGATAAGAAAACAAGACCCCTACATAGGCTACCTGTAAGAGACCCATTTCAGATTAAAAGACACACACAGACAGAAAATAAAGAGATGGTGAAAGATATTTCATGATAGATCTAGAGGGCATTGTGCTGAGTGAAGTAAGTCAGATAGAGAAAGATTTGTTTTCATACACGTGGAATGTAAAGAAAAAATAAACAAACAAAAAAACAGAAACAAACTCATATATACAAAGAACATTTTGATGTTTATCACATGGGAAGGAGGTTGGGAGGTTGTCGTGGAAAAAGGGGAAAAAGATTAAGAAGTACAAATTGGTATGTGGTGACAAAAACTAACAACAGGAGGTAAACACACAGTGTAAATATATAAATGCCTTACTGTTAAAGTGTCCAGCTGAAACTTATTGGATTTCATTAACCAATGTCACCATAAAATAAATATATTAATTAATTTTAAAAAGTAAAATTGGTAGTTACAAAATAGTCATGGAAATATAAAGTGTAGCATATAGAATATAGCTAATAATATATTCATATGGTGTCAGAAGAGCACTGGATTTATTGAGGTGATCACTTTGTGAGCTATATAGATGTCTAATCATTATGTTGTATAACTGAAGCTAATATAATATTGTATGCCAACTATAACTGAAAAACAAAAAATATTATTTAAAAAAACAAATAAAAAATAAGTTGAGAGAGCTTTATTAAATTAGAGATATCTGGGTTCCATCCCTAAATCAGCTTTTGAAGCCACTTCTAAATGTGATTTAATTGGGGGATTTTAAAATTAAATTGGATTTCTTTTAAAATATTAGAGTTAATAAAAATGAGTAAGGTACTCTTCCTCTTTGTAAAGATTTATTAGGTCTTTATGTGTCAGAATGCATTTGTCTTTTTCCCCTCAATTTGTCCTACTCATTCTGTATCTACTTCCCTCCTACATTTATTTCCTATAAGCATATCTCTCTGAACTGTAGTTACCTTGAAAAGGATAAGACCCTTGTGTAATTCGTCTGCCATTTCTCAGAGAGTTTCTTTCAGTTCCTTTCACATACCATTCATTCAATGTTATGGTCCAACCAGGGAGATGCTTATTACAGTGTTTCAGTTATATTTTTCCATCAATGCACTTAAATGGCTTCTTTGTAAACTAATTGAACCTGTGGATCTTTTCAGCTTCCTAAGTCACAACCAGAGAATAATTTAGGAGACAGACTTGCTGAAACATCTCAAGGTTTATATTGCTATAGAAACAGGAAAAGTTTCTTGCCCTTTAACATAATTGATAATAAATTTTATAGATTATAAACAAAACTATCAAATGACTAACTTATACAACTGCCTACAGAGAATTTCACTGAGTGGGAAACTATTGATTACCTGAAATTTAGAAGGTCAAAAAATTCCAGAAAACAAATTATATTCTAATATAATAATTAAAAAAAAACAAACAGGATTACCAAAAAATTCAAAAAATTGAAAAATAATACCTTCTAAAGGGAAATTTTGCAATAGAAAAATGGGCTGCTTTTATTAATATTGCCCTGAATTATAGTGAAGCATTAATGTTTGAAGCAAACAAATCAGAATCTTTTTGCAGGGAGGGGATGCTATGTGGTGAATTTTCACTCTTCACTGTGTCGATGATGCTATACAGATAATACATTCATTGTTGTGAGGGTTATCATGGTTGCTGGAGATAGAAGATCCCTCCACTCAAGAGTTTCCAACTCAGCCAACCAATATCTTTTCAGCACCCTCCTATATTAGGCAACTCTTAAGTGCGATATAAGATATGGTCTTTTCCCAGAGGAAATTCTACTTCTGTTCCAATGCCACTTTATTTTCTTCACCCTGCCTCCATCACATCTATGTTGTTTCTCTCTATCATTCTTCTTCCCTTTTCCCTTCCATTTTCCTTCTGGTAAGTTTGTGTTGGAGTAGAGGTGGATTTGCTTATGTGGTCACACCATATTTATAATATCTTCTTCTTACTAATATCTTATTCACCATCTTTATTATATATAGGGCACTTGCACATCTGCTGGAATGAACTATAAGCTCCACAAGTATAGGGGTCACATTTATTTCAATTACCTAACTTCAACAACCTGAGTGTATAAATGAACAGGTGAATAAACATCATGGAAAAGTATATTACCTGGGAATTATATTTATTCACATTAAAATATTTCCATTTTGAAGTGAAAGAAAAATAAAAACTTAATTTATTAGAATTTTGATTGTCAGTTCTAACTTCCTTCCTATTACTTTTTGTAGAGTTGCCTTCTCTCCTGTATTATGCTGTGGTTTTCTCTTGGATATTGTGATGGTCCAGACTACAGCACAGCAATGTCAAGACTAGCATATTGAAACAGGAACACTCAGGCTTCTAAGTAATGATGTTGTGTGGATTTGTCTTCATACAGATCTAGAGAATCCACCTTCTTTCTGAACCAAGTTGGGCTCGGTGATAAGCACACATGCATGTCCTTACCAGGGAATACAATTTCTCTCGATGGTCACGGAGGTTCATCTTCATGCCTAGTACGTGGCCACTTCTAAATGTGCAAGTCAAGGAAGGCAAGCCTTTGGCCTGGTGGTGCTCTGCTTTAAGTAATAGAACATTATCTACTATTCCAGACTTTCTTTCCCTCTTTTTCTTGTTTCTGTGTTGATTTTGTGCAGAGCATTTTATTCCAGAGAAATAGAAATGATAAAGGAGGTATTTTAAGTTGTTATCTGAAAAGTATATGTTTCAAGGCCCAAGTAATTCAGAAGATGAGGAAGCAAAGCTTTGGAGAGGAGTGCAAGGCACAGTGCTTCCTAATGGAATTGACCTTGAGCTAGAGAAGCACTAACCACAGAAGGATGGGGTTGCCATAGCTTTATATAAAAGAGAAGAAGGATGTTTAGGCTGTGGAAAATGTAGGAATGAAAGGTGAAGCAGTATATGAATGCATTTTATTTTGAAAGTTACCCTGTTTGCTGAGCTTCTGAATACTCATTTTATGCTCAGCCCAGAAGTACCAGATTCACAGGCCCCAATGTGGGATGTTAAGTAAAATAATGAGAGCTTATAGGAAAAGTTCCAAAAGGCAGGTGGACTATAGGTAAGGCATAGGAGCCCCCTAAACACATTTCTAAACCTTTCTGTAAGATAAATGCTTTAGATGCTAGTTTGCTGAAGGAAAGGCAATCTGGAGACTGGGAAAGCAAACCCTTACCTCATTCCCCATCAGGATACAAAACTTAATATCATAATCAACTTCTTCATGGAACATTTCTTCTGGCTGAATGTTACATTCAAAAGTTGACTTTGGACTAAAGGCATTATTTAACTGGCATTGTGTCAAAGATACTATCTAGATAATACTTATATTCAGCTGTGCTCTATAGTTATCAATAACAATGTGGACCTAGAATGTAAGATATTGTGGCCTCTGGAGGAAAAATTTCTTCTGTGAGATATATGTGGTAGAAGAAATTGGGGCTAAGCTTTCAAGTGCTGCAATTCTGTGGTTTGATGTTTTTATAATTTTTGCATACAAAGAATGTTATAATATTATTTTGTGTTCTGTTGCTTTTTTGGAACTTTAGGAAAATGGAGGGAACGTTCTGAGGTTGCAGTGAAGGATTTCTCCCTCAGGAGCTGCCAAAGAACCCCATTCCAGTCATGTTACAGCAGGAGAAAGCAGTGGGTAAAACATGTAAAATGTAAAAGTGAGTCTGAAAGCATCTTATACATGTTTGGAGGTTTTCATTTTTGTATGGTGTATTAGTCAGGGTTATCCAGAGAAGTGGCTTAATGCAATTGCAGAGACTTAATGAGGACAAAAACTGATAGAGAAGACCAGGATAGAGACTCAGGAAAAAGTTGCATTTGGAGTCCAAAGGCAGTCAGGTTGGAGACCAAGAAGAGTTAATGTGGTAGATAAGGCCTGAAGGCCATCTGGTGGCAGAATTCCTTCTTGCTTAGGGCATATCAGTCTTGTTCTATATAGACCTTCAACTGATGTAATGAGGCCTACACTTATTATGGAACACAAACTGCTTTCCTCGCACTCCCACTATTTAAATGTTAATCTGACCTAAAACCACCCTCACAGACACATCCAGAATAGTGTCTAACCAAATATCTGGGCCCTGCAGCCCAGCCAAGTTAATGCATAAATTTAACCCCCTCATGTGTAAATAAGAGAATTAAATCTCATTCATTTGTACCTTTATATAAGGGAAACGGAACCGATTTAAAACAAGGAGTGGTTTTTAGTGTATTAGATAAAAAAAAAAAAGAAATCGAGTTCACTTCTGTTTAGTATAAAATGTACAATTCTGATGCAACTTGATTGAACAGCATGGTCTGCTGTAACATAAGATAAGGTATAGAATGTGGAGGGAGGTGTGCATGTGATGTGACCTCCTGGCTGAGTGTATAAAGTACCCTGCTAGTAAGCATAACTACTTAAATGTTCAATATCCATGGAAGTGGCTTCTTGGGCCAATTGCAAGAAGAAATGGTACCCAAGGTGAAGATAGGAGAAGCAGCCTCACTGAGATGCCTATAGATCTGTAATGCTCCCTTGAGAGAGAGGGCAAGAACAATAACCCTGCTGCAGGCCTAGATGGGAGGAAAAAAAAAAAAAAAAAGAACAAAGGTGTTGGAGAAAACCTTGGTGGCACTTTCAGCACTGCTCATCTGTAACCCCTCCCAGGAGGATATCTGACCAGATGAAGGACATAGTGTTGAGTTGTGAAGTTGCTTGGTCCAGTGGAAGTTAAAAGCTCCTGATTCCACATGGCGGACTCCTTTTTTGCCTTTGGCATAAATTGGTCCATCTTTCTCTCTCAAAACTCCATGATGATTGTGCACTGAGCCAGTCTTGATCTTTCCTTCTCACTTAGCTAAGTGAGAAACAGAGTGAAGGCCATGGAAAGGGTGGAAGAAGCAAGGAGTTCAGTCTCTGTTCTGGTCAGAGAAAAACCCATACTTGCTCTTTATTTTTGCTACAGTCCCTGTCCTCAGTTTAGGTTAATTCAAATCCTGGTGAAATATCTCTACACATAAACTAGAATGTCCGTTTTCCTAGATGTGTGTTTATTAGATTTACAAACCTCTCTTCAAGGAGATCCTGAAGAGATAGTAACTGTGGTGGCAGTGTACGTTCAGGATCTTCGCAAAACTGCTGCCCACCCCCTACTGACACACAAACACCCCCTCCCTCAAAAGGTACTGAGATAGCAAAGCCAAAGTCCATGGACACACTTATAACAATAAAACTAATAGAGAAAGTGTTCCTTCCAATCCCAAAACGCGAGCAGGTGTGACCAGTCAACAATAGGCATGCCTGCATATTATCTGCACAATTATATGTATCAGTGTCTGTGCCAGAGAAATTAGAGTGCACACAGGGGTGTCTGAAGGACCTGGGATCAACAGAACCACAAAATAACTGCAGTTTCACTGGAAAGTGTGACAGGCTAATTTGAGAGCAACACCTGAAGCTGGGAGCAGTGCTGCTCATTCTAGTAGCAGGTGGATGTGGGCCTGCTTGAGCCAATTTGTGCCTTCCCCTATGGCCCAGGACTTAGACCAGTCTTGCCTTTTATGAACCCTCAAACTGATCCACAAGGACTCCGTTGCAGGACAAGGCTCTACACTAAAGAGAAACTGTTGGGAATAAAAGCCAAACTTAGCAAGACAGGCAAAATAGAAAAGGATTGTCCACATAGAATGAGGGAGGTAGACAAAGCCAGGATATTTCAGAACATAGGCTCCCTTAAGCTAACGCTACACAAACATTATATAAGTGAGGGAAAGAGTTCTGTGCAGCTACAAAAGCTCTCAATCCAGACTTCCAAATGTTAAAGGAAACTAAATTTACATGAAGAAAAGCAACAGAAAAGTATTGAGGTCATATCTCATCTAAAGTAGCTCTAAGAACAAAGAAAAAAAGACAATGAAACATATGGTTCTTAGAAATCATGATATATATGCTTAAAGAAAAAAATCAAACCTTAAGTACCATTTCAAAACAAACTCAAAGACATTAAGAAAAAACAAATACCGTAAATGTTCATTTTAAATCAGGGAATATTTATTGATCGATTATGTTCAGCTATTTCATTAGATTATGTGAAAATAAACACTATAGAAATCCTGCCTTCCAAGATCTTATGGAGCAGTGAAGAAGGAAACACAAATTTACTCAATTACAAGATTATATATTTTTTTAAGTAAATGAAACCTGACATGAGCAAGTCTTCAGGAAATGCAGTTAGCATTAATATATTGGCTAGATGGTTATAGATGTCTAACCAATGTACTGTATACTTGAAACTAATTTTAAAATAGTTACTTCCCCCGCCCCCGCCCCAACCTCCCGCCCAAATTCACCATTGACCAAATTCCCATTCTGTAAGTTTTACTTTGGAGAGCTCCAAAATACAGTTTAGTTTACTGTTTTCCAGTGAATCTTAAATAAATTCAGAAATAAAGAGTGCTGGTCAAGTTGGGGGTTGGGGGAGAGAGAAAGAGAGACAGGAGAGAGAGAGAGAGAGAGAGAGAGAGAGAGAGAGAGAGAGAGAGAGAGAGAGAGAAACAAATTGATTTTAGTTTTAGAATGAAATTCTCCAGTCCAATGTGACTAAGTCACAGTAGGAAGGTACATTTTCAAGCATTTTAGGCCATGGCATCCATGCACAGGTGAAAGAGGTTAGAGGCCCTTGTGAATAAGGAAATAAAAGAAGCAAGAAGCGAGGTGTCAAGATCCAAGGAGAGGAGGAGCGTAACCTCCATTTCTCAGCAGCAGATGGCTGACCTCTCCACCTGCTTTGGCTCTGCTCCTTTTTCATTTTCCCTAACAGAGAGTCACTGAGATTTAATCTCGTCCCCAAGTCCTATCTTTCCTGTGGCTGTAACTCCCACAGCAGGTGACTGCAAAGGCTTAACCTGCAGATGGCGCCACTGCAAACATTGGGGCCCGCCTGGTTCTGACAGAGTGTTTAAAAATCGCTAAATACTCAGTTAATGCAAACCGAAACCCCTTTTATCGATTGTTTCATTCTGATCAGATATCTCAGATCGAATAACTACACATTTTCCTTACCAGGGACAAAGCTCCCATTTTCTAACCCAAACTGGGCAAGTTGAATCTGTCTGTTCCCCTTGAGGGCTGGCTTGCCTGGTACCTAAGACCCTCTAATTCAGAGGCCCTCTCTTCCTGCTGTCACTCACCCCAAAAAATTCTGTCCCTGATCCTATTTCTAGCTGCCACCACACTTTTCTGAATATTGTCTGCTTCTTGATTCTCAGGAACTGGGACCCAGTTACCATTTGCAATGCTCCATTATCTGTCGTTTGACCTCCCTGGTATGCTGACTGCTCGCCTAATCTGCAGCCTGTTGCCATCTTGCAGGCACCACACTAATAAGTCTAGTTGAGCATTTTTGCCATTATGCATATCATGAACTATCCACCAGCACTAGTCCCATTTCAAGGAGCTTAATGGATTGTGTGGTGCTACCTTTCGTGACATGCTTTAAGCTGAAGGAGTGAACTTTTCCAAGCCACAGCATATCAAGAATTCTCCTTGACTTTTCTCTCTCTCACACACCCATATTCAACTAACCAGTGAGTTCTGTCCATCTTCAAGGGAATGTACCAAAATCTATCCCTTCCTTTTTACCTCCCGCAGCTGCTACCCCTGTCTTAACCACCATCATCTCTCACTTGTACTATTACAATATGTTCTTGTTATCACTTTTGACTCCAAGGGCCCAGTCTCCACACACGAGACAGAGTGATATTACCAAATATGATTATGCCATTTCCTTCCTCAGGACAACCCTATGGCTCTGATCACATAATAAGTTGACCCAAGATGAATCTGTTAGCTCCAGGATATGGTCTTAACTCCCAAGGTATGGCCCTTCAGGGGTTTCAAAGCAAATACCAAGGTGTTTTCTAAGTCTCTCTGTCTTGCTAGGACTCGGATACCCTTGCACCCATGGGGTGGGCAGTTTCTGAAATACCTGTTTAGCTGTCTTTTAACTCTCTAGCTATTTTCTCCCCTGAGATGCTTGTAATCTTGCCTTGTTCAGATCAGGAATCAGTAAGGATTTCAGAGGAGCTCATATAAATTTATGGGAGCCTCCCCCTGTGGTTGTCTCCTTTCTGGGATTCCTCTTCTTCTCTCCCAATTAACCAGCCACTCTGGCAGTCTTACTTTCTCACTTCCTTTAGATATTAGCTCAAATGTCACCTTTTCAAGGAGGCTTCCCATACCTCCTCTTTAAACTGCAACCCCCTTATTATTCCTTTTTTTTTCTTCCTCCATAGTATTTATTGCTATCTGACATACTGTATGTTATACTGACTTGCCTTGTTTATTTTATCTGTATTCCCATTAAAATGTAAATTAACCGAAGGAGGTATTTTTGCCCATTTTACTCACTGCCTTTCTCAAGTTTCTCTTATGGCACAGAGATTTATTAAATGAATGAACAAAGAGAGTGTAATTCAGTTTGCTCTCTGTTACTGCATCTCTTCTGTTTGATTTGTTACCAGTCAGTCTGTCTGATCTGGTAACACTCTATCTCCCAATTTTCTAGTTCTATTATTATAAGTGATTAAGATAGAAACCATCTCCTTTTTATACAGGCCTAGTTTGTCCTCTAATACCTCAAGTCTCCTATTAAATAAATAGTTCTTTACTTTCATTTCTTGACATTTACTCTGTCTTCTGCTATTTGCAAAACATTTTATTCTTGTACTGTCTCTGTAGTAAATCAAAATAAGAATTTATGAAATAGCAGGACCAGATCAACATGATGTGCAAACTGAGATCTACTTTGAGCACATCCAGCAACAGCAGAAGATCAAAAATGTAATAGCATAAAAATATAACAGTTAAAAGTTCTTGTTTGGGAGCCGAATCATTTACATTCATATCCTACCTCTGCTGCCTACCAGGTATATGACTTTGGGAAGTTACCTATGCCACTTGGGCCTCAGTTTCCTCATCTTTAAAATTTAATAATATCTACTTCATAGGGTTGTCATCTGTCTTGAATGCATGTAAAATACTGAGAACAGTGTCAGACACATAGTGAGCACTGAATACATACTTGCTATTATTGACTAGCCTCATAGATGAGCTGGGGGCTGATCCTGAGTCAGCATTCCACAGCAGCAGAAAGAGTGAGTCTCTTTAAGAAGCTACCACTATAGGCAGATCCTACTGCCTTTGGGAAAAGGTTGTACAGTGGGTAAAGAGAAATCTTTTAGAAGTAAATTGAAGCAGAGAGAAGCAAATAAAGCCTTAAAGATCAGATTTATAGGAGCAATTCTTAAATTACATTAAGGGGATCATAAGACCTATAGTAAATTATCCTGAACTGAGGACAGGAGGAAAGTGGGGATTATGAGGAAGCAGTCTAGTCAAGGTAAAGAAGTTGACTTTCTCAATCCAAAAAGCTTTAAACATCTCTAGGCACTGAAGATGTTCTCGACTAATATGGAAATAGTTCCATTCACAGTTACATCCAAATACTGAACTATTTCTGAGAAAACAAACAGAAGATGTGGCAATTTGAAAAGAAAGTTATCACAAAGGTGAAAGTGTAATGAGGAATGAGTCAAGGGCAAATGGGTGTTAATTAATTATCTGAATGCAGAAGTTAGAAAAACAAAAGTTTTACATAAAAATTGGTAAAGTAAGTTAGAGGTCAAAGAAACAAAGCTATTCTGGAAACCTTAAGAAATGATTAGACACACTTATTTTTTTTTTTTAAGAAATAGAATTAAAATAGGGGCCTAGTTTTGTGGATTACTGTATTTCCAGACTCCTGGAAAATAGGTAAATTTTTTTGTTATCACAATCCATAACTCTCTCCACCTTTCCTTATGAGTTTCCTATTTTTCTTCTCCCCTAAAGCCTCAAATCTTCATACTGTTTTATTTCTCTACAGAGTACCTGCTGACATCCAGAAAAATACCACGAAGTTTGTTTTTCTCCTCAGTTCCTCCCCATGCAGGTCCTTAATATCACTCACCTGGAGTGTAGGAGGGCAGCAGAATATGAGCAAATATTCAGTAAGCTAACACTTTAGCACTTTAGGTTAGAAGGTCACTGTATGTGCTAGGGTTAGGAATGACCTTGAATGATGACAATTTACACAACATGAGAATCCACAGAGAGAAATAAAATTAGGTCTTTCTCAGTAAGACCACACAGGCTACTATGTGACAACACCAGCCAAACACTGGGGCAATCCCAAGCACTTTGGTATCTAAATATGCTTCTTTAGGGAGCACGTGTTAGAAATCCATTTCTCTCACCTTCTGACTTTGTAAAGTGTCATCTTTGTCCAAACAGCAGTTGTAGTCACAGATGTGAGCATGCAATATTTTCCTGGGAGAAATCTAAGAATCTGAGATTTCTCTTCATTTGTATTGTTACTGAATATTTCCTGTGTTAGTTTCATTTTTACTGTATATAGATCGAATTCAGGTTTAAAAACAATGAATTACTATATTACACTCACTGTATAGTGTGAAGGGATGAGGCTTAGACAGGATAACTAGAGTCATACAACTCCTAAATTATGTTACCAGGCTTCTCAGATGTCTGTGTTACTGTTTAGGACACTGTGAGCTGAGGGAACATTACCTCTGAGTCTTCCAAGGACTCAGTATGTGCCTGAGCTGCCCTTCCTCACCGTGTCTGCTTGACAGCTTTGATTCATCTCAGGGTTCCTTCTTATTTCAAATGCCACTAACTGCCAGGAGGTGAAACCAGGTTAAGAAATCTCTGATTTTCTTTATGCCTCTTCAAAAATAAGGATCAAGGACAAAGGTTCATCGCCATTTCTGTACAAGCAAGTTCTGTCCTACCTCTGCAACAGTTCTCACTCTCTCCAACTTTTTTCTTTCTTTCAAACTTGGGTCATAGTATCTTCACTGTAAACAGAGGCTTCATAATAATAAAACTTAGACTCACATAAATATGTGAAACTCCCACCATTTCATAACATCTGGTACACACATCTGCCTTAAATTTCTCTTCTAGAAATTAGAGCACCTCATGGCTCCTCTCTCTCTCAAATTCTGACTTAATGACAGATTTGCAAATTATTAAGCAAACACATTATATGGCACTTCAAGAAACTAGTGTGACAGAGTTTGAAACATTCATGGCTTGTATGTATGTATTTTATTTCATTTTTTTTGGAGAGGAGTTTCTTTTGTGACTCAAATTTCTGACAACTAATTAGCTAGGAGACAAAATTTTGGAGTATTTTCAACAATTTTCAAGCTAAGTTTCATAATAGGGTCACAAATATTGTCTTATCTGGTGAAGATAACATTTAACCTACTTGCTCTTTGATATACTCAGACACATACCCTATGACCCAGAGAACTCACCCCTTAACTGTCTGCTGAGCCACAGTATTTGAGCAGATGAAAGTCAAGCTCTGATTTCTTTATTTTTGTACATTACCTCAAGGTTCTCAGGAAGGTCTGCTAAAATAGTAGAGAAAGCTGTCTCATGACCAAAATGATTTTGCCACCTAAAATACCACCACCAAAATGATTCTTTAAAATATGTCCTTTTGGAAAGACTGAAGAACACTAGATGCAACAGTGATAAGAGGTAGGTTAAAGAAAGAGAGAGGGAGAGGGTGGGAGTTTGAGGCTCCTCAATTAAAAGCTGTATTGTCTTTGAATTTGCTTATTTGGTGCTAACCTTACCTGTCACTAGCTTCAAACCGAACATGCCATTTGGGCAACATAATGACTAGTTTCAGCCCACTGCAAACACTGGTTCCTAGGAAGCAGTTTTCTCTTTCTCTCTGCCCTTCAGCATGTGTACAAGTTTTCTTAATGAGACTTCCAGCCTTTAACTGTCCTCATGCCAATCATACTCTCCGGTTTCTACCATATGCCCCTGAAATAAACCACTGCCTGACACCCTGCAGGCTGGGGACTCTGATGGCTGTGACAATCATAAGAGGACAATTAGCGCACCAGAGCGGTGGCAACCTTGCCTTTCCTGTGCAGTCACAGTGCAATGTTTGCTCCAGAAATTTCTCCACAGTACTATTACAGGCTGTTCTTTTTTACCCTGAGAGGTGAAAACAAAATAGAAACTAAAATTGGAGTGTACAAAGCCATCTGGATCAGATGTAGCAGAGGCAAGATGGCCTGGAAACTTTTCCAATCCTTGTTGTAAAAAAGAGCTGCCAAGATCCAGAAAGCAAGCTCTGTCCAAGTGGAGAGAGGTGATAAAGGTGGCTCTCCACTATAATTTCTGTCAAAAAGCCTCACTTAAAAATACCTAAAAGCACTCAGCACTTTCCTTTTCCTAGTTCTATGTCCCCTTTTTGGAAAAGTCACAATGAAAGTTCTCTGGTGTCTAAGTGAAGCACTGGAAGAATCCCCCACACAAGTTTCTTTGTGTTTTTCTTCTTTAATAACTAGGAAGTAGAATATTCAATAGCACGATATTCACTTCCAGGTCCTGAAACTTGATATTATGGAAAAACACAGAATTCAAAAGAATATGATTTATGTTCAAGTCCAAATTGACTACTTCTGGCTGTGTGCCCTGAGCAAGTCACTTGCTCCACCTGCACTTCAATTTCCTCATCTGTAAAATGGCATAATGCTATTAATGCTTGTCTTAAAGCATGTGAAGTACCTTATACTATCAGCTAAACTCTATGTAAGCTGGTCCTATTATTTAAAAAAATATATTTCTGATTGTAAAATTATATGCTGATTCAAAACTTTTCATTAAATACAAAAAAGGAAAGAAATCAGTGAAAATCATTTCTATTTCCAAAGGAATAACCAATACTAACATTTTGATATATTTCTGTCCAGTTTTTCTTTGTGCACATACTCCCATTTCACAAGAATGCTTCATACTCTGCCAGTTGTTTGTAAAATGTAATTTTATTTAATGTAATATGAAATAATGTAAGTTATTTTTACTGTAAAAATATGTAACTCAGATGAAAAACTGAAGAGATTACAAATATAGCCAGCATATGGCATTTCTCCACTGTGTCAAAGTGAATTATTCATAAGCATTTGTCAGAAATATCCAAGGTTACTGAGCTATTCTGGAATAACAGCGTATAAATTCTGAGGCAGAGATTGCTACATATTTTTAAAAATATGTTTCCTTTTCCTCCTGGACATGAAGCAAAGCTATATCTGCTATACCCCTTTGCATTTAGATGTGGTCATGTGACTGAGTTATAGTCAATAGAACATGAGTGGAAGGGATATGTCTCAATTCCAGTTGGAAGTGGTTAAGAAGAGCTCTGTCTTCCTTCCACCAGCTAAGCGGAAGGAATTCATAAATAGGTCTGAAATGACCATGAGGTAGTAACAATAAGCACACATTGGACTTGACATAAATAAGAAATAAACTTCTACTAAACTACTGAATTTCAGAAGTTAATATTAGAGCAGCTAGTTTTACTTGGCCTAATGACTAAAACTTTTAACATACTTCTAAGTGACAAGTGTACACTGAAACTTGGAGTAAATCCAGAATTTTTCTTAAATGTAGGTAGAACTAAAATTCATTGAGTGTTTTAATTTCAGAAATGCAGAGAAATAATCTCCCTTTCTCACTTGCTTCTTACAAATAAATCTCTACCCACTCTCTTATTTAAAATTCCTAAATTGCTATTCTCAAGCTTTTCTTCCTATAAATAAAATTGAGACTTAAATGCAAATATCTCTGAAGAGCAACACATTCATTTCACTAAATGGCCTAAACTGCTTTAAGGATGCTGTTAGAGATTATGAAAAGAGTTTAAGAGGCTTCCTACCCTCAAGGAATAATTATATTATAACAAAGGCAACATAGATTTAATTTCATTAGTACAGAACCACATATAATTGCTCAAATGTAGGTTTCATGAAAGTAAGGATTTTACCTTTCTCTATCACTGTGATTGTATCCAGCACACAATACATTTTTAATAAAAGTTGCTGAAAGACCATTGACTTGAATGATGATTGAAAAAAACAAAATTATTAAACTGTACATCACTATGAACTAGAATGATCAGGAAAGGCTTAGTGAAGAAAGTGGAACTTGGGCCACATTTTCTAGTTTTTACAAGAGAGGGAAATGTAAAAAATGATATTCCTCATCCCATTTGGTGAAGAGTAGTTTTCTTGCAGAGAAAGCGGTCAGTTACCAGGTTATAAACTCTTACCCGCGCTCAGGTCTGCAGTACACTGTAGCCCCTGGCTGGGCAGCCCTGCTTACAGCATGTGTAGCTACAGCTGCTAGGGAGGAGGAGCAGATATCAGAGTCAGCTTGGACAAAGTCAGCCTGTACCATGAGTATGGACAATATAGGAAATATGTTCTTATGGGTACAATGGGGCAAGACTTTGGAGAATATTTTTAACACCTTTACTGAGGCATAATCTACATTCTATAAAATACACCCAATTCAAGTGTAGATTTGATCAGTTTTAGTATATTTATACAATTGTACAAGTATTACCACAATCTAGTTTTGTAACATTTCAATGACCCACAAAATGTTCCCTCATGCCCGTTCGCTGTCAGTTCTTGATGTCTACCCCACGCAACCAAGTAATTAGTTTTCTGTTTCTGTAGTTTTGCCTTTTCTGGATGTCACATAAATAGAATCATGTATGTTATTTTGTGACTGTTCTCTTTTTTTCATTTACAAGTATTTCCAAGTTTCAGAAGCATCAGTAATTTATTCCTTTATATTATTGAGTGGTGTTGCACCATATGCATATACCATGTGTTATCAATTCACCAGTAGATGATTGGATTATTTCCCACATAAGTAAAAATTTGTCACTTTACCCTACAAATCCACAGGTTTTTGCTTCTAACCCCAATAAATCGTACTTCTCCTAGTGACAAAGCTGCTGATTTTGTGGCCAGCCTCATCTTTTAAAACTACTCTTTGTACCCTAAAGAGCTGAGGGGTTCTAAAGGGCCCTAGGTAAGAAGGTCATGTGTTCTTACCTGAAGCCCTAGCAGTTTTTCAAGAATAAGTGCTTCAACCTGTTCTTCCCCAGGCCCATTTTCAGTATCCAGAAATGATTGTTTTTCACTATGATAACTAGTTTATATAAAGAGATCACCGACCTCTTCCTGCTACTATAACCAGAAGTCCCTTATCTTCTGGAATATCTTGAAGAATTCAATACAGTTCAATTTTGTAGTTTTAAAGAATGTTCTATTTACCCTCCATAAGGCAACTTTAATCCTATTAAATACACTTTTTTGACGATATGTGACCTTGTCTTTTCTGCTTTTCACTCTGCTTCCATGCACATCTATATAGAATACAGTTTAAAATAATTAACAGTTTGGAGCCTATCCATGTGATATAATGTTCATTATCACAAGTATCTTGAGGGTCCCATGCTTTCTTTGGCTTATAGGCATTTTCACATAGTGTTTCCTTTCCTTGGTACATTATTTCACCCACTTTTTGTCACCTGGATAAATGCTACCCATCCTCTGGTTGCAGTTTAAATATCATGTCCTCCAGGAAACCTAAAATGACATTATAAGAGTCTTTCCATGTGGTTTACAAGCCATATTATAATTGTGTATTCACCCATAAATTTCTCCTATTAGATTTAAATTCTGTGAAGGTAAGGCTCGTGCTGCCTGCTTTACCATTATATTCCAAAAACTTAGTGAATCTTCAGAAACAGAATATGTGTTCTGTTAAAATATGCAAAATTATTTTAATGGAAAGTTGTACAGAATTGTTGTTAAGGGGACTAACTCCTTATAACCTATGGCAAGTTATTTAACCTCTCTAAGCCTCAGTTTGATTTTGAAAAATGAGGAAAATTTTGTGATGATCAAATGGGAAGTTGTGTTTAAAAGCTTTTACTTGTTGCCTGGTATATAACAAACACTCAATAAATGTTAACAATTAATCAGGAAGCAATAACAGTCCTTTTTGGTGACAATGGAAAGGTACCTCTCAGCCTCCTATGGGAAGCATGGTTGACCTTCACTCCTGGCCACTGGCCCTCTGGACCCTAGCATTTGAAGGCCAAGGCTCAGTTTCCTCTGGACTGCTCCCAGCCAATGACTGTGTCAGTGAATCTCTTCTGGATAGGGGACTTCTCTAACATACACTTTTGTCATAAGGACTGTTCCTCAGCCAGGCAGAATTCTTCCTAGCACTACCCAGTGGTTTGAATCTCTTTCTACCACATCCTCAATTGCCCCATCTCCTTTCACAGGTGTCAGGCCAAGCCTTCCCTGCCCATTCCTGATTCTTTCTGTGATCCTTCCCTGCTATTCTTTTAATGGTTTCTCTGCTGTGTAATCTCATCCTGGTGTCTAATTTTCAGAGGATTAGAATTAACACAGCAGATGCCAGGGTTGGTCCAAAAGTCAGGGGATTGTGTCACTCATTATTGGAGGACAAGGAAGATGCCATCTGAGTGGTATGTTGTACATGCAGACCCTCTCATAAGTGGTATTACATTTCTATAGAGTTTTTTGTTGACCTGGAGAAATATCCTGGCAGAAGGAATGCCCCTCCAAGGGCAACAGTCCAGGCACTTGAAATATATGAGGGAGTAATCACCTTAAGGATAGCAGAGTTGGCTGGTTATTGCTAAGTTGCTTTGAGACCCCATAGAAACATAACAAGAAACTGAGTGCCATGAAGAAACAATTAAAGATAAGAGTGAGAAATAGAGGACCTTTTTAGTTGCTTTCAAAGAGACCTTTACCATCTGACTCAGCTGAGGAACAGACTCAACTGATAGAGACTGAGCTCCAGAGAAGTTTGTCTGCTCAGCCAAGGCAGTTTGCCTTCCTGAGTTTGGAGCCCTGGTTGAGAAAACCTGGGACTCTGAAGCATAGTATAGGACATCTAGATGAATGTTCTAATGGACTTTGGCTCCGTGGCCCAAACACTCAGATGTGGCCCATTCCTGTCTATTAGGACACAGTGCTTCCTCCATGCTGGAAGATGTTTCAGAGCCATCCCCCTGCTCCATAAGGTACATGGTACCTCCCACAAGAGCTGTTCCCACCTACTTTCCTGGGTGCCAGGCTGATAACTAGAGTTATAACTCAGCTGAGAATATATTGGAACAGATAAAGCAAGAAAGAGATTATATATATTGAAAGGCTTATAATAATTAGCTTGCATGTAGCAGTAATAGCCAAGCTCCTGGGAATGGTTTTGGAGGGTGAATGAAAGGCAGTTGGTAAAAGGCCACCAGCATTACCAAGAATGGCAGTGATACTTGTCTTCTAAGGCAACGGCTTATAGCAAAAAAAAAAAAAAAAAAAAAGTCCTAGGGCTGGATTCATTAATACCCATAGGGCTGATGGAGATTGAGACAGTAAAAACCACTAGAAGTATCACCAGCAGTGTTGATGCTTACCCTCCAAAAGCCAGGTGGCCGACATTCCTGGAATAACTGAAAAAGTCATGGCATCCTTAGAGGCAAAACACACCAACAAGAATGCTGCTTAATGTCTGGAACCTGAGAAGGCAGAATCAAGAGGCAATAAGCTGAAAGCAGTTAGCACCAATAAAATGTCATAATCACATGTTCAGCTCCAGAATCTTCTGACCAGAAAGAAGAAATTTGCAAAACTGTAGCAATGACTTCCCATTATTTCCATTCCAAAAGGGACCTACAACCATTACTTTGGTGATTATACTGAGGAAATGGAAATACTCAGACCTGATGGGGATTTCTGGACACAGTCTAAATTGACGCCAACACTCAGAAATCCAAAGCACCATCGGAAACCATTCAAAATAAAAGAGGTGCTAAACAACCAAGTAGAAACAAAATGACACAGCCAATTGACATTAACTAAACTTTGTTACCATCGTGATGGACACGTGAATGTACTGGGCAGTGGCAGAGACGGAAGCTGCATATAGAACCCAAAGCATGAAGTTCTACTTATCAAGATAGATCTAGTGACACCAGTGTTCAGCCCTTGCTATGACTCTCCTTGAGAAGACCAATCAGCACATGGTGGCAAACTGATTCCTTGAGTCCTCTTCCAGTTCATAAGTGCCTGCAGTTCCTCCTCATAGGAATAGATATTTCTGAGGTATTGACTTCTGGGATGTGGAACCACTCTAATGGATGATTTGCCTCAAAGACTCTCTGTTAGCCTGGTTGACACTTTCTTAGAACCGCATTGCAGTCTGAGATTCTTTCTATCCTAATCTCCTTGCTTTCTCTTTCTTTTATATGAATTAGCCTGAAGGCTCTCCTAATACACTCCTGCTGTCCCCGCTGTATCTTTCACAAGTATTACTCCAGTAACCTCATGCATATCAAATTTAATGTTGGCATCTGCTTTTCTGAGACCACAGTAATGAAGCCAGGGTTAGGCAGGATTGTTTTTGGCCAAAAGGGTAGCAATATGCTACAGAGACTCTTTTAGTTCACACACATATTTTTTGTTTCTGAGCAGGGAAATTATCCTAGTCTTTCAAGAGGTATCACATGCCTTGATTTTTGTACATTTTATACTGTGTTCATACAAGCACATGGAGTTTATACCAGAAAAAAAAAATCCATTTATTCTCCACTGAAATGTGTAGACTCTAAAATATACACAAAGAAAGAAATGCTTCAGAGACCCAAACATAAGATAAAATTAGTCTTGCAGATAAGACTGTAGAAAAAATA
This sequence comes from Eonycteris spelaea, assembly GCA_003508835.1. Lineage (NCBI taxonomy): Eukaryota > Metazoa > Chordata > Mammalia > Chiroptera > Pteropodidae > Eonycteris > Eonycteris spelaea. The sequence goes on along the minus strand of PUFA01000127.1, from coordinate 734,280 downwards.
AGGCCGGGAAACAACAAGTTCCTGGATAGGTGGAAGAAGACAGAGGAGAAAAAAAATGAGGAAGAAGTAGTCTTTCTCCTCCCTGACTTCTCTCCCTTATTTTCTATGATCTACTGGAATTTTCTCACTACCAGATTTGTGATTGCATCAAATAAAACAAATGGAAGGGTAGTATGTGGAATCACTACACCTTAGCCTTTTTCTTTTCAGCTACAGAATAATTCATTCACTACTATTCTCATTTATTCAAGTAATGATCATTCAGTGTACTGTTTCTGGGTACTATTCTGAGTTCTGGGTCTGTTCTAAATTCTTGTTTGATACAAGATTCTTTGCTAAGGCACTAGTCTCATACAAATCTCTTTTCCTTACCCAGGTTCTAAATTGGTTTGACCTTCACTCTCTTTTTAAAGACTCGTATGCCTGATTTCCAAGATAGGGTGAACCCAAAAGATATTTCCTATATCTCAGCAAGTCAACTGTAAGAAAAGAAATGTGATTCATCTAGCCTTTGAAAAGTCCTCAAATCTCTGAGATTCCTAGGTTTGTCCTTAATGAAGAGGGGCAGAAAACAAAGGAGTAAGTCTCAAAGCTGGAGAGAAACATGTTGTATAAGAACTCATGTAAGCTAAATATGTAAAAATCCCCTGATGTGGAAGGTTATTCTGAGATAAGTATCCCTCAGTACCCCAAAATGGACATTTCTCATCCAATGACAAGAAAAAAAATATTCTACAACCAAGGTACTTTGAGTATTGATAAAATTCAAATACTCTAAGTAAAGTATTCTAAATTGGTATCAGGCATTTACTTCCTGGTGTAAAAAAATTCCAATATTTCCTGAGTAGATCTTAATAGGAAAAAAGCAAAACCATAACTGGTTCCCTCAGGAATATACTGGGCCACAAGTGAATGAAACACAAAGTGAAGTTTAAAACACTGAGATTAAACCTGTCCATCCTCACAACTCTGTTCAGTTTGACACCTTGCATTTTCTTAAGAGATGCAAGGGAGCATTTCTAAAATAATAATAATAATAATATAATAATATATAATAATAATAATAATAATTTCTTAGATAATAAGTTGTTTTGATTTTTGTTCTGTCCACATTAAGGATATAAAATATAGCCCCTTGCTGCTGAGTGGAGCACCACACCAGCAGCATCACTATCACTGTGGGGTTGTCATAAATGAGAATCCTTGTTCCTACCTCACATTTATGTTATCAGAATTTGCATTTTAACAAAGCCCTCAGGAGACACGCTGACACATTTAAGTTTGAGAAGCATGTCATAGTTTAGTGGACAGGTGAAAAGTGGCTTAGATTTCTGACTCCGCTGCTTACTAGGTGAGAAATTGCTTAGCGTCCTTGTACTTCTACACCCTAATCTGCCAGATGTAGGTAATCTCTGTCCATTTTTTCTCTTATTTCTAGTCTTTGTTTTTATTCTTCCTTATATTTATTTACTCATTATTTTTTCTGTTTTTGATATGTTAGCCTTCTCTACTCATTTGTGTTTTTACTAGATGCCTTTGCATAAGGAAGAGAGAATATATAGGCAAATAAGAAGCATTTCATTGTGCTCCACTTTATTGTGCTTCATAGTTTTTTTTTATGAATTGAAGGAAAGACCCTCCACCAGAAAAACTGACTACTCAGGCTAGTATGATACTTGTTTTATTGTGATTGTCTAGAATAGAACTAACATCTTCACAGTATTCCTTCATATCCATCCATATGCAAGCATTCCACTCCCGCTCTATTTATTCAAATAAGATTGACAAAATAATAAGGTTCTTTAGTGAATATAAAAAAATGCTTGACTATTTAAATGCTTTCCACTGTAGGTCAAACAGTCTGCCAGATTCTGAATGAGTAGCCAATTTGTATGTAATTATTTAATACAAATTTTTTCTTTCTAGCAGATTCTAGCTAACCACTGCACTTTGCTTTTCTTTGAAAAGCCAAAGCATGACTAATTGACGATACACAAATTATTCTCCTTACATTAACCAAATCATCATGCTTAAGTTTCCTTTATATAAAATGAAGTTTTGCTCTAAATTATCTCTATGGGCCCCTCCAGCTCTAAAATCCTATGATCCTAATTTGAGGATTCCTCAGACCAAAACATTTGTTATTAAATATTAAAAATAAATATAAATCAATGTGTTCTCCTCAGGATTTCCCTTAGATGCATTCATCTAAATAGAAGACTTGGCCTAAAAAGGTCTCTCGAATCCTCTTCATTTCATTCCAACAAAATTCAGTCTCTTAGAAATTGAAAGACTGTCTAGACAAATACTTTTAAGCAAGCTCTTTAAAATTTCAACCCCAAGCCTCCTTTCAACTCAAGTATTTATCTCATTGCAAATGTCTAACATCTCTATCAATTTCCTAAAGATAAATAGGTGGATGATTTTGACCCCAAAATTAAACTCTGGGATTTTGAGGTTGATTTTTAAATGAAGCTGGACAGCATATTCAAGTCCTGAATAAAAATTTACAGGCATATGTAATCGAATCACTTAACATTCCTTACAAAGGAGAAAATTCTTTTTACAAATATTCCTTTTTCTGTAAATTCAACATAATTTTCTGACTATAACTTGATGAAGCTGGTAATCTAAATACTGATTCATTGTTTCATCCTGAATTAATCATGCAAAATTACAGATTTAAAGAATAACTAATACTTTAGAGAATTCATTAACAGCTCCAGAACAGAAATAAATGTTCTTCCTCTTAGAAAATAGAAAAATATGTCAATGTCCATATGTTCAGAACAACAGACATTTAACCCTCAAGGTGTCCAGCCATTTATAGTAGAGATTTAAGATTTGTGGGTGCAATAGCAATAATCACATTTAAATTTTTAGTTACTAATTTCTCATTAGTTCCTGCTTGCTTGATTGTGAATTTACAAATCTCAGTAGATTTATTGGATTTGTGGATGGTAAGGGATCAACCACCTTGGGTAAAGTAACACCAACAATCTTTACTGATCACTCATTATGGACCAGAGATGTCCGAAGAGCTCTTCTTGTGGTAACACATTTAATCTTCATAAATGTCTTATACAGGTGAGGAAACTAAGCTACAGAAAGTCAGAATAACTTCCACAAGGTCATACAGGTGATAACCAACAGAGTGACAATTTGAGCATAAACTGTCCACGCTCTTAACCTTGACATTGTTGTACTACTCAACTCCAAATTAACATATACTTTATTATATTAGATCAGGTTATGTTACATTCTAATACATTATATTCTACTCATATATTAACAATATATGACCAAGTCATATTATGTTATGCAATGTCATATTTTATAAGACAGTGTACTAGGATTCAGAAACAGTAATTATAATTTAGGTTCATGGGATGAAGAACCCCTATTCTTTTCCCTAGCTCTAAAGAAATAATTCCAGTTTATGTCCAGGGCTCATATCTTAAAATAAAAATAAGGAAATAATCAAAACAATAACAAACCCATTTGCTAGCTTTACTTTATGATAAATACTACTATCCTGGGGTCCTATTATCAGGGTTAGGTTGAAAACTCAATTTCCTGGGGGAATTGAACAAACTGAGAACAGCTGGCATAGCCTGGTGGGTGGGAAGTGTTCACCTTCAGAGCATGTGACAGCTGCATAGGCGCCACTCAAAAATATCTTTAGCCTGTGGTGGCAGTGAGGGAATGGTAACCCAGAATTATCGGACATTCTCATTTGTCCAGGGAAGTCAGAAATAACAAATTGGAGAAATTGATAATAAACTAAGAGACCAAATATAAAACTCTTAAAAGGCTGAAGAATACATGTAGGCAATCAATGATATTAGTGGTCTGTACACCAATCTGGTCTTCAGTTTTTACCTCAGTTCTCCTGATCTCTGTGTTCTTGCTGGATAACATTATCTACCTCCTTGGCTTCAAAGCTTATCCAATGTTTATGATTCCTAAACTTATATCTGACCTTATCCCTGAGCTTCAGATTCCAATCTCTAACCACCTCTTAGGTAAATCCTTGCCCAGAGGAACCTCATAACCGGTAGATGAGCTCATAAGAATCTCCTTGTCTCTAAATCTCCTCCACCTGGAGTGAGCTTTCCTTCAGTAATGTAATCACTTCTGCCTAGTCCGCAATAATCTTTAACTTCATTTATTTAATCTCACAGATGTTATTAATAAGTAACTGTGATTGAATCTACCTCAAGATACAGTATTTCTGAAATCTCTCTACTAATCCCCATGCAGTCTAATTAAACAAGCTTAGTTTTCCATTTTTTAAGCTACAAAATATTTTCTTTTAACAAAATTACTTACAAGCCCAGCTGCAATAGATATAAGCAAATACTTTCAGGTTGGCATTGAACTAGAGAACCGATTCTCACCAACTCGCACTCATTGTCCACTGAGGTGACCCAAGAGGGATCTCTAAGGGACTTGCAGTGTTCCCCAAAACACAATTTGAAAACCAAGCATGAATAGACACCTTCCAACCAGCTTCCCACCTCCACTCTTTCCATCTACCATACTGCTACAAAAATCATCTTTCTAAAACACAAGTATGATCAGATTTCTATTTTAAAGGTTTTGGTGGTGCACCATTAACTATAGATTGAAATCCAAACTCCTTAAGATGAATTTCTTTCCCTCACGATCGGAGTATATATCCAGTCACTCATCACATCTCAGTTCACACTTTATCATGATGACCTTTTCACTATCTACTCTCATGCATTTTGCTTAGTGCATTGTAGCATTTGGCCAATAAAAGTCTATCTAGGTCTGAAATGCACTGGAGATAAAAAGCTGGGATGCATCTTACTTCCCTAATTCCACTTCTACCTATACAAATGTAATTGTTATCTAGCAGAGATATGATCACTCAGACCAGATGGAAAAATACAGCTGTTTCTGTAACAGCAGTGAGCTATATGTGCTTAATTTTCAATCACTGGATCGTCTTTAGAGTGGTATTTACCGATATATGTGATGAACAGCTGAGATCATCTAATTCATTAAACTGAACCATCTGTACTGTTATCAGGCAGTGTTACCTAGCATTCAATTAATCAAGACATTTCTAGTGCATGGGCTACTCATTTTCAAAGACAGTCACTGGAGAAATGTTTTAAGCACCTATTTTGTGTCCTGTATAATTAAGGCACCTTGAAAAGAATGACACATTTTCTATGGTCAAAAATGTGATCTAGCTCAGAAAACGGAACTAATATATCAAACAATTTATGATTAGCATGAAGCAACATGCAGTTAAGCAATTCAACTTTACAGGTGATTAATGCTAAATGAATTCAGGGAAATTGTGTTCCATAGTTCTTTTGTTTTTTATTTTTTGATTTTTCAATACAGTTGACATTCAATATTATATTAATTTCAGATGTACAGCATAGAGGTTTGACATTTATATACATTACAGAATGATTTCCTGATGTCTAGTATCCGCCTGACACCATGTTTAATTATCACAATATTACTGACTACATTCCCTATACTGTACTTTGCATCCCTGTGACTATTTTGTAACTGCCAATTTCTACTTCTTAATCTCTTCACTTTTTCCAACCCCCCTCCCCACGACCCACCTCCCATCTGGCAACCACGAATTTGTTCTTATTATTTGTAAGTTTGCTTCTGTCTGTTCATTTTTTTTTTTTAGATTCCACATATAAGTGAAATCATATGGTATTTGCCTTTCTCTGTCTAATTTATTTCACTTAGCACAATAACCTCTAGGTTCATTCATGTTGTCGCAGATGGTAAGATTTCATTCTTTCTAATGACCAAATAATATTCCATTACATATATATATATATATATCACTTCTTTTTTAATCTGTTTTTTTATTGGAGCATTTAATCCATTTATATTTAAATTAATTATTGATAGGTACGTAGTCATTGATATTTTATTATTTGTTTTCTGATTGTTTTTTGTAGTTCTTTGTTCCTTTCTTATTCTCTTGCTCTCTTATACATTGATGACTTTCTGTAGTGTTGTGTTGGGATTCCTTTCTCTTTATTTCTTGTTTATCTCTTGTAGATATTTGATTTGTGGAGTAGGTCATGAATGCTTCATATATACCAAGCTACATTTATAACATTCTATTTGCTTAAGTGGGAACACATTCAAAAATCACTACTACCATTTTTACTCACCCCTCCACGTTTATGTTTTTGTCCTTACTTTTAACTTCTTCCGTGTGTATATGTTTGTGTGTATTCCTAAATTTATTGTTGTAATTATACATGATCTTCCTAATTTTGTCTTTCAACCTTTGCATTAGCTTTAGTGTTCATTGACTCACTGCTTTTATTACGTGTTTGCTATTGTCAATGAGAATTTTTTTCTCTGTCATATTTTCGTATTCATATTTTTTTAATTTTTCTTCTTCTTCTTAAAGAAGTCTCTAACATTTCTTGACACACCAGTTTAGGCTAGTTTTTAGGTGTTTCTTGAGGATGTTTTTATTTAATTTAGTTGTAATTTTGATGTGGTTATGGGAGGAGGTAAACACAGCATTTGCCTAATCTGCCATTTTGACTTTGTTCTAGAGTTATTATGATAAACCTTATGAAATGATTATACTAAGCTGGGATTTGGAAGGCAGAGAAAAATTATAGAAGAGGAGAAAAAAGTGCTTCAGGAGAAAGAAATAATGAGCAAAGGTGCAGAGGTTAAAAACAAACTGGCTTGTGTCTATCCAGAAAGCAAGAAATAGACTGGAATGTTGGGTAATTGAAAGTACTTAAAATCCAGAAAGAGTTTCAAGTATTTGTAGCAGGCCATGAAGCACCATTGAAGGTTATGTCGTGTTTGTTTGTGTGCATGTGTTTCTTGAGAATGAAATGAAAATGATATTTAAGAAAGATCACTCTGGTAGACTGGATGAATGTATTGGAAGAAGAGACTGGAGTTAGAGAATCCAGTTAAGGATGCGGACATCTGTGCAGTGATTGAGGTATGAGTGATGTGAACATAGACAAAAGTAGTATTGGTGGTATGCATTGAAGAGGAGATGCCTCATGTGAAGGAAGAACCAGCAGGGCTTTTGAGAGTCTGAATTTGATCAATAAAAGAAATGAACAACGCTAAACAACCCCGGAGTTTTCATCTTGAGTGATTAGTTGATAGTTTATTTTTGAGAGACACAGGACTAAACTGAGGTGCTGAAAAAAATGCTTCTTTTCTTTTTAGAAATATTGATTTGAAGAGCTCTCTCAACCTGATTTCTTTAGAAAAACAGCCTGAAGTGATGATTAACATGCTGATGCATTATTTGCAGGTGCACACTCTCAGCAGTGATGGTGAGATATAGAGAAGTGAGGTGAAGAAAATGTGAAATATGTAGTGGTGCTTCCTTGAACTGGCACATACAAGGATCTCGGGACAGATGCAGAGGGTGGCTTCCCAGGTGTTCTCTCAACTCACAGGACTTTCCATAAGAGGCTGAGAGGAAAAACTGTGCTTTAAATTAGTCCATTAGTCAAAATTCACTCCGAAAAGAATTAACTCCCTCATGACCTGGCCCTTAAGCACTTAGGATGCCAGAATTATAACCAGAAATGTGGGGTTCATTCAAAGATCTAACATAGTTGGGTTAACCCAAATTCAAGCATATAGCTGGTTGACCAGGAATGGCAACCAGAGGGAGGAACTGGTACTGCCAGTGAAAGTGAAAAGTGGCCATGGTGTTTTCTGGAAGTGGTTGGTAGCTTGCAAGGAAGAACACATCAGATATCATATAAAACTTATATCTGTATAAGAAATATTTCCTCTAGGTGAAATTAACTTGAAGAAAAGTTGGGCCTATAAGATCCAAAGCTTGGATTGAAACTTGTAACAAAAGGTATACGGGTCAGAGTTGATAAATTTTCTCCCATAAAGTTTATAATTAAGAGTTGGGAGAATAGTAAATCCATGGGAGAAAGAGCATTCAAAGACAGGAGGGAAAAGATGAGAATGTAACATCTGAACTGAAACTACATAAGGAGAAGGTAAGGAAGAAGAGAAATACTGCATGGTCATATAAAAAATAAGAAAAAAAGAAAAGGAAACCCAGGAAAGACTTACACTATGGAGACAGGAGTGGGAACATTTTGGAGGAGTAACTATTGGAATAGTGTCCAATGCGGCAATGTTATTCCAGAGCAGGTGTCCTCAAATCCTGGCCATAGACTGTACCTCTCCCTGACCCATTAGGAACCAGGCTGCACAGCAGGGGGCAAGCAGCAGGAGAGCAAGCTAAGCTTTATCTGTATTTGCAGCCACTCTTCAGCACTAGCATCACCATTTCAGCTCCATCTCAGATCATCAAGCATTAGATTCTCATAGGAGCACCAGTTCCTGGTGCCAAAAGTTGGGACACTGGTCCAGGGGAATAAGGAGAGAATAAAGAAGCTGAATCTGACAACAGTTCTCTTGTGGTTAAATGAAACAAAAGACCTTTTATACTCCAAAACTAGATGTGGAATAAAGTATTTCCTGTGAGTCAAAGGGAGTCCCCAAGGGAGCATTCTTTTGAGTTCATGAAGTCCTCAGCTTTTGATATCACCTTTCATGGATTTACAGGTTTAGACAGGCCAGCCTTAGGCTTCTTTCATGACTCAGGTTCCTGATCAGTCATAAGCCCAGAGTCTCCAACTGGAGTCAGTGTTTTTGGGAAGCTGAGAGAGTTGGCAGTGAGGGTGCCCATTCATAGAGTGCATGGGTAGTTGCTGCGGAGCTCAATTCAAAACAACCTGAAAATGTAGTTTGAATAGGAAGTCCTGGGTAGACCTAGAAAATACATGAAAAATCAGAGAAAAGAAGGAAAATCTGGGCATTCTAGGGGGACACTCAAGAGTGTCATCTAAGAGAGAACCCTGGAGGTAAGTCTATGAAGTCAAGAAGGGAGAGAGAAGAGAGAGAGAGAGTACTATCTTGCTGTGTACAAAGGGTAGGGCTTAAATTAAGGTGAAGACCAAGTTGATGTTAATCATAGATAAATGAGCTGTATAGAAAATTTAGCTTTTGAAATAGACTGCCTAGATCTCAAATCCAGCTCCACCACTTCCTAGTTGTGACCATGGCAATTTACTTGGTAACTCCAGATCTCAATTCCTTCACTTGAAAAATAGATTTAATAATAGAATCTATCCTGTAGAATGTGCTGATACAAAATTGGGTGTTGAATCATAATGTGCTTAACAGATTGCCTAGTACGAATATGACTGATTTTGTGATCCCCTTTTACCATGGTGCTCTTCTACCTAGAATGTTATCATCATGCAATCAGCAAGCCAGACCCTAGAAGCCATCTTTAACACTTTGTTTCCATCCCCCAATTCAAACCACCATCAATTTTATGAATTTTACCTTCAAAATACCTATAAATCCACATGCTCTACTCATCTATATGCTTACCCTGTTAATCCGACTTCTTATTCTTATTTGTCTATATAGTAAAATTCTCAGTTAATTTGTCTCCCTGCATAACCCCTTTGACATTTTTCAATCCATTCTTGAACCCAGAGTCCCCTAGGCAATGATTATGTCTTGATTTTGGGTTCCCAAGGAGCAAGGTGAACAACCTGAAGTCTGGCCTCTGGAACTCAGAATAAGCCAGATGTAGCTTCTGTAGATTCAGCCTCAGACATGCCCAAGCCTGTGTCAACTTGTGTTTACTTGTGGCATATTTTGTCAGTGTCAAGTAAATTTTAAGATGATCATTTTTAAAAAGCTATATGCAAGTGTATTTCACAAATCAGAGTTTCAGCATTATACTGGATGTCTTTTACAAATTTTTTTTTAATATAGTTCTGTGTATTTCATTTGACTTATAGTTACTTTATATAAGAACATGTAATTAATTATTTTCATCAAATCTTCTCTAAATACCCCAAATCCTCTCTTACTTTCACTAGGGGCATGGAAGATACAGCTTTCTGTATGTGTGCCATGATATGGACAATTTGGGAAAGCAGGGTTCTAATCTATAGTAAAGTAGCTTTAAACAAAGCAAAAATGATCATATAACTTTTTGCATAAAAGTTTAATGGCTTCATAGAGCACCTAGAATGAAGGTCAAGATATACAGAATGGATTCTAGGCCCTGTCTGTCTTCCCCTGCTTCTTCTGTCTTGTTATCTCTCTTATCATCTTCTTATCTCACTCTTTGCTCTCCAATTAACCTGAATTCTTTAATTCCTAAAATCATCATGCTCCCTTCAAATCATAGACTTTGTGTATGCAGATCTCTCTCTCTGAAATGAGATATCTTACCCTCACTCTGCACTGTCACCCAGTTAAGCACTGTCACCCAGTTAATTTACATTTCATCCTTTAGCTTTCAGCTCAAAGACAACTTCCTCAAGGAATCCATAAACACCCCCAGTCCAATTCAAGACTCTTTGAATTCATCTATCAAATATCATGGATATTTATTTACTGTTGTTATCCACAACACCTAACATAGTATTTGGCATTTAACAGGAACTCAACAAGAAACTCTCAAAAATAGATTGAAAGCTAAGTTCTAGCTAGTCCCCAGTCAGGCCTGAGGTTGTGAGCTGTGGCTCTTTGGATTGGACTCAGGTAGCCTGGCTCCCACTGCACATAGTTCCACCAAAATGTCTGCTGAGTTCATTCTTTCTTAAAAAACTTGCCATGATGGAGGCTTTATTTCCTTTTGTTTACCTTTAAAAATGTAAAGAATGCAGAAGGATTTTCCATGGAATAGCAGTCAATCATCATTTAATCCTTCTAATATGACAAAACTAACTCATTTTGTGTGACAGCTTCTGTTCTTTGTCAAAATATGTTCACATTTATATAAATGCTGCACATTATTTTGTTTGCTAATTTTTTTCCCTCAACATAATATTACACACACTTTCTTTAATCATTCATAGTCTTTTTAGCTATCATTTTATAAACTACACAATTAGGTCTTCCAAAATACTTATGAAGATGCTGTAGCCATCATGGAACCACCAAAGAAGCAAAGCTTCATTAAATTAATATGAATAATAGTGAACAAATGAGTGAGGTAGAAATGGATGAGAGAAGGAATGGGTCAAGAGGAGCTTTTTTATATTATTTCAAGGAAAAAATACATATCTGTATGCTCATGAGAGTGATGTAGTAGAAAAAGGAAAATTGATGATATAAGGAGAAAGAGTTTTGTCAGAGGGTTTACCCTTTGGGTAAACAACAGAGAATTTAGTGCACAGGGCAGCCGGAAGCACAATATATTAAGACAGGCTAGAAGAGTAGCTGGAAAGTATGGGAGACATTCTCTAATTGTTTCAGTTTTTATTAACAACTGTAGAAAAGTAGATAGCAAAGTGATCAGTGAAAAGTGGATGTTGGTGTAGGTAGATATGTGCTTGCTTCCTCCCATGGCCACATTAAAATTGCAACTAATGTACAGAACAACCAATTTGGAAGACCATCCAAATATTAGATGAACAGAGATCCTATAACTAAAGATATAAAGAAGAAGCCACCTGGAGACTGGTAGAGGGGCAAAGACGCAAAACAGGTTGGCCCTGCACCCACGTGTAGCAGTCAAGAATTAGGACAAATATTCAGGCTACAAAGGTCCTCCCTGAAGAGTGAGAGGACCCAGCCCACACCAGGCTCCCCAGCTTGGAGCACTAGTGCCTGGAAGAGCAGCCCCTACAAATCTGGCTGTGAAAATCAGCCAGAATTTCATTCACCTGAGTGGGATAGAAGGCAGCTGGAGGCCCAAATGTACTATTAAAGGGCTCATAACAAAATATGCACTCACAAACACTCACCCTAGGCTCTGGTAGAGGGACAGTGGCTGGGAAGTCCCAGAGACATACAGGGAGAGACTACATTGTGTGACTTCAGGGCAAGAGCTGGAGAAAATCCACCATTATCCCTATATTGTATCCTATGTAGCCAGTGAGCAGGTACCACCTTACTTATGTTGAGCCTTACCCCACATGGAAAATTTGAATTTTCATTGGCCTAGTGAACCTCACTCACTCTACCCTAATGAATCCCTAGGACTCTACGCCACACAACTGAGTTCCAGAGACTGTTTTACAGTTGTTGTTGGCCCTTACTGTAGTTTTTCTTGGACAACTCTTAGAGGTCCACAGGCCTTGGGAGGACAGTAGCTGGCTTTGGGGGGCTCTGAGAGTTTTGGACAGGGCCGCAGGCTCAGCATTGGTGCCAAATCTGAATCTGCATTAATTCAGCTGAACATCGCTCACCATGCTGGTGACTACCTGACACCCTACCCAATTCTCATATCACCCATACAGCTCCAGTCTTTTTAGTACCTGGCCTTAAGGACAGTTGGCTGGTGGTAGCATGCCTAGAAGTTCCCTGGACCTTTTGTTGAGCTGCCCCATGCCCAATAATGGTGACTGCTGGCCACACCCTTCTAGCTTCAACACAGGCAACAACTAACTACAGAAAGCTTTGTAGCTCTTAACAGGTAGTCCAGGACCAGTCACAGAAAACAGATGACATTGGCCTGCAAAAGAACCCCTTCTGAGAGTTCCCAGAACCATCAAACCCAGTGCCAGCTTCAAATCATAACAGAACATTACCTAATTAGTTCCACAAGAGACATTCCAAAAGTGTGGTCTAGGCAGGCAACGGAACCCACTGGGCTGAATCCCACTCTGTGGATGAGGCTCCCACACAGCATTTTGTTCACTGTGGTTGTGGCTAATCCTCACAGCTAGTAAGCCTAAGGGTCAATCCCACCTATGTATGTAGTGTCAAGGCTCAACTACAACAGGACACAATAACATGCACAAGGGATGCTCCTGGAGCATCTGGCTCAGGTTACCAGGAAGATCATCCACTTGGACCCATAGGATATCTACTACATAAGGCCACCCTGCCAAGACTGGGAAATGTGGAAGTTCTACCTAATGCATAGAAACAAACACAGAGGCAGCCAAAATGAGAAAACAACATACAAAAAAATGTCCCAGAAAGAACAGGAAAACACCAGAAAAAAAAAAACAAACTAAACTAAATGGAGACAAGCAATCCACCAGGTAAAGTTAAAACAATGGTTATAGGATGTTTAAGGAACTTAGTGAGAACTTTACCAAAGAGATAACAAGCATAAAAAGAACACAGAAATTTTAGAAATAAACCAGTCAGAAATGAAGAATATAATAACTGAAATGAAGAATAACACTAAAGAAATTAACAGTAGCCTAGATGAAGCAGAAATTGAATCAGATTTAGAAGATAGGTAGTAGAACACACCCAGGAAAAAAAGAATTTTAAAAAGTTTTTTTTTTTTTTTAAAGGCTAGTTTAATGACCTCTGGAACAACATAAAGCGTCCCAACATTTTCACCATTGATGTACCAGCAGGACAAGAAGGAGAACAAAAGATTGAGAATCTATTTGAAGAAAAAAAATGACAGGAACCTTTCCTAATCTAGTGAAGGAATTAGACATACAAGTCCAAGAAAGCCCAGAAGTTCCAAACAAAAGGAACTCAAGGAGACCCACAACAAGACACATCATAATTAAATGTCAAATTTAAAGACATTGGTTAAGATAAGAGAAAAATCTTAAAAGCAGCAAGAGAAAGGAAGTTAGTTACCTACAAGGGAACCCCCACAAGATTGTCAGTTGATTTATCAACAGAAACTTTGCAGATCAGAAGGATTAGAAGGAAATATTAGAAGTGTTGAAAAGTAAGGAACTATAAACCAAGACTGCTTTACCCAGCAAGGCTACCATTTAAAATTAAAGGAGATATGAAGAGCTTCTTAGACAATTAAAAAAAAAAAAACTAAAGAAATTCACCATCACCAGATTAGTATTACAAAAAATATTAAAGGACATTTTTAAAAGAAGAATGGAGGGGGAAAAAAACGAACATAAATACTAAAATAGCAGTAACTATGCACCTATCAATAATCACTTTAAATGTAAACAAATTAAATGCTCAATCAAAATATGCTGTCTAAAAGAGAGTAGATCAAGAGACACACAGAAACTGAAAGAAATGGAAAAAGAATATTTCATGTAAATGAAAACAAAAAAATATGGAGTAGCAATATTTATATAAGACAAAATCAACTTTAAAAAAAGGTGATAATAGAGATAAAGAGAAACGTTACAGAAAGATAAAGGAATCAATCCAACAAGAGGACATAACCTTTGTAAACATTTATGCACTGAACATAGGAGAAATTAAAACATAAAGCAATATTAACTGATATAAAAGAAAAGATTGACAGCAATACAGTCATGGCAGGGAATTTTAACATCGCATTGATATCAAGGGATAAATCTTTCACACTGAAATCAACAAAGAAATAGCAGCCTTAAATGACACATTAGATCAGATGGATTTAATTGATATTTTTAAAGTACTTCACCCCAAAGTAACAGCATATACGTTCTTTTCAAGTTCAAATGGAACATTTTCAAAGAAAAACTACATGTTAGGCCACAAAACAAGTCTCGATAAATTTAAGAAGGTTGAAATTATACCAAGCATCTTCTGTGATCACAATGGTATAAAACCAGAAATCAATTTCAAGAAAAATACTGAAAAACACACAAACACATAGAGGTTAAATAACAGGCTACTAAACAATAATGAGATCAAGGAAGAAATCAAAAGATACTTTCAGACAAATGAAAATAAAAAACATAATGACCCCAAATATATGGAACACAGTGAAAACAGTCCTAATTCATAGCAGTACAGGCCTACTTCATGAAACAAGAAAAATTCCAAATAAACAATCTAATCTTGCATCTAAAGTAACTAGAAAAAAACAATAAACAAAGTCCAAAGTTAATAGAAGTAATTAAATAATAAAGATTAGAGCAGAAATAAACAAAATAGTCTAAAAAAACAAAAGATCAATGAAACCAAGAACCAATTTTTTTTAAATGATAAACTAAATTGATAAACCTTTAACCAGACTCACCAAGAAAAAAATAGAGGACCAAAATAAAATCACAAATAAAAGAGAAATAACAACTGACATGACAGAAATACTAAGAATTATAAGAAAATACTACAAACAATTATATACCAATGATTCAAAAATCTGGAAGAAATGTATTTATTCTTAGAAATATACAACTTTCCAATACCAAATCAAGAAGAAACAGAAAAGCTAAAGAAACCCATTACTGCTAATTAAATCAAATCAATAATCAAAAAACTCCCTACAAACAAAAGTCCTGGACCAGATGGCTTCACAGATAGATTTTAATGAACAATCACAGAAGAATTAACACCTATCCTTCTCAAACCATTTCAAAAAATTCAAGAGAATGGAAGGCTCCCAACCTCATTTTATGAAGTCACTTTACCAATTCCAAAGCCAGGCAAAAATATTGCAAAAATAGAAAACTAAACTGATGACCCTGATGAACATAGATGTAAAAATCCTCAACAAAATGTTAGCAAACTGAATGCAGCAATACATTAAAAAGATGTATGAACACCATGATCGAGTAGGATCTATTCCTGGGATGCAAGTTTGGTTCAATATCCACAAATCAATTAACCTGATACAACCACATAAAGAAAATGAGAATAAAAACATGTGATTATATCAATAGATGAAGGAAAAGCTTTTGGCAAAATACAGCATCTGTTTATGATGAAAACTCTCAGCAAAGTGGGAATAGAGGGAACGTAGCTAAACATAATGAAGACCATATATGACAAACCCACAGTTAACATCATACCAATGATGAAAAGCTAAAAGCATTTTCCTTATGATTAGGAACAACGCAAGGATATCCACTTTTATCATTTCTATTCAACATATATTGGAAGTTCTAGCCACAGCAATCAGACAAGAAAAGATAAAAATAAAAAGCATCCAAATTGGAAAAGAAGAAGTAAAACTGTCCTTATCTGTAGATGACATGATACTTTTTGTAGAAAACCCTAAAGATTCCACACACACACGCACACACACAAATAATTAAAACTGATAAATAAATTCAGTAAAGTAGCAGGATACAAAATTAATATTCAGAAATCTGTTATAGTTCTACAGCCTAATAAATTTTCAGAAAGAGAAAATTTTTAAAAACAAACCCTCTATAATTGCATAAAAAGAATACCTAGTGAAAGACTGGAATGATTCCATTTTTCTGAGTGATCCCATGATGTATTGTACGAAAAGTTCCCCAAAGGCCATGGTCAAGAACAATGCCTTACCACCTGGCCAAACCAGCTAAGCCAGCTAATCGGTGGGCCCTTAAGGCACCCCCACCCTTATTTCCTCCTGCACATATTCTGATTACTGCACCCGGCACCTTCTGCACTCGGCCCTACCTTCTGCACTTGGCCCTTTCTGCGCACGGCCCCCTCTATACGCAGCCCAACTGCACACGGCCCCTTTTGCACGCAGACCTAACAACCTACCACCCAATCCCTTTAAAGGTCAACCTAACCCCCCAATCAGGTAACGCCAAGGCATCTCCCCAAGGCTTGCGGTTTTGCCCTTTAAATTAGGTCCAAGCCCTCGGTCGGGGCTCCTCTCAACCACTGCTGCGTCAGTGAATGAGTGGGGTCCAAACTCGAGTTTGTCAATAAACTCCCTCTTGCGCTTGCATCGGTGTCAGTTTCCTTCTTGGCTCATGGAGTTCCAAACCAGGGCATTACACCTAGTAATAAATTTAACCAAAGAGGTAAAAGATTTGTACTTGGAAAATTATAAGACATTGAAGAAATAAATTGAAAAAGAAATGAATATATGGAAGTATATATCATCATGCTCATGGATAGAAACAATTAACATTACTAAAATGCCATACTACTTGTTGAAGGACTTGTCATGATGATCACTTCTTTAGGTATATAAATGTTGAATAACTACAGTATATATCTGACACTAACACAATATTATATGTTAGCTATATTTTAATAAAATCTTTTGTTAAAAAGCCCATACTACCCAAAGCGATCTAGAAATTCAGCACAGTCCCTATCAAAATACCAACAGCATTTTTCAGAGAACAGAACAAATAATCCAAAAATTTATGTGGAATTATAAAAGACCCTGAATAGCCACAGCAATCTTGAGAATAAAGAACAAAGTTGGAGGTATTACACTACTTAATATCAAACTATACTACAAGACTATATTAATCAAAAAACATTATTGACATAAAAACAGACACATAGATCAATGGAACAGAATAAATCCAGGAATAAACCCATGCCTATATGGTCAATTAATCTATAACAAAAGCGGAAAGAATGTACAATGGAGTAAAGACAGTTTATTCTAAAAATTGTACTGGGAAAACTGAACAGATATGTGCAAAAATAATTAAATTAAATTAAACCACCTGCTTACATCATATACAAAAATAAATTGAAAATGGATTAAAGACTTAAATAGAAGACTCAAAACCATAAAATTCCAAGAAAGAAACATAGGCAATAAATTCTCTGACACTGCTCTTAGTAACATTTTTTTTTCTGATATGCTGCCTTGGGCAAGAGAAACAAAGAAAAAAGTAAACAAATGATACTATATCAAACTAAAAAGTTTTTGCACAGCAAAGGAAACCATCAACAAAACAGAAAGACAATCTACTGAAAGGGTGAAGATATTCATCAATGAAAAATTCAATAAGGGGTTAATATTCAAAATTCATACAGAATTCATGCAAATTAACACCAAATAAAAACTAACAATCCAATTAAAAAATGGGCAGAAGACCTGAAAGACATTTCTCCCCAAATGGTCAATTGACATGAAAAGATGCTCAACATCACTAATCATCAGAGAAATAAATGTAAATTAAAACCACAATGAGATATCACCTCACACATGTCAAAATGGCCATCATCAATAAATCACAAACAAGTGTTGGAAAGAATGTGGAAAAAAGGGAACCTCTTGTGCATTGTTGGTGGAATTGTAAATTATTACAACTGCTATGAATAAGAGTATGGAGTTTCCTCAAAAAATTAAAAATAGAACTACCATATAATTCAGGAATTCTACTTCTGGGTATTGGTCTGAAGAAATGCAAAACACTAATTTGAAAACATATATGCACCCCTATGTTCATTGCAACATTATTTACAATAGCTAAGATATGGAAGTAACCGGAGGCCCCATCAATAGATGATTGGATAAAGAAGTGGTATACACATACACACACACAGGCACACACACAGACACACACATGTACAATGGAATATTGCTCTGCCATAAAAAAGAATAAAATCTTGCCATTTGTGATTCCATGGATGGACTTAGAAGGTATTGTGCTATGTGAAATAAGTCAGACACAGAAAGACAAATATATGATTTCATATGTGGAATCTAAAGAACAAAATAAAAGAACAAACAAAACAGAAACAGACTCATAGATGCAGGAAACAAGCTGATTGTTGCCAGATGGGAGGGGTGTTGCGGGGGGTGGGGGTTGCTAATGAAAGGATTAAGTGCAAATTGGTAGTCATAAAATAGTCATAGGGATATAAAATAAAGCGTAGGAAATATAGCCAATAATATTTTAATAACTATGTGCCTGGTGGGTACTAGACTAGTCAGAGGGATCACTTCGTAAATTATATAAATGTCTAAAACAAGGCTGTACACCTGAAACTAATATATAAAAAAATATATTGAATGTCAGCCATAATTGAAAAATCAAAAAAGTGGGATCAGTGATGGAGAATAAGAGGTTCAAACTTCCAGGTGTAAAACAAATAAGACACAGGGATATGGTGTACAGCATAGAGAATACAGCCAATAACGCCGTGATAGCATTGTGTGGTGTCAGATGATTGCTGGACTTAACCTCATGGTCACTTCTTTAGGTATATAAATGTTGAATAATTTAATATACCCCTGCAACTAATACAATATTGTATATTAGCTATATTTTTATTAATTTTTTAAAAGAAAATTGGAATGTTGGACCAGGTGGTTAAGGTCCGAGGAAAAGGGAAGATACAAAATGGTGGTTTAGGCCAGTGAATGGGTCAGGGAAGTACTGTTTGATTGCTGAAAGGATGAAAGGCTCATTGGAATGTTGTGGTCATGAAAAGTGACACCAGTCAGGGTGGTTGCGATCTTTTTCTCCAGCCATTTTTAGCTACATAAATGAAGATGCAAAGTTAGTTCAAAGTTAGCTTTAACCAGGGTTGTGGTTTTGACAATTTAGGATTACACAGTGATGGAAGAGCAAAGGAACTGGGGTGGAGGTTATTCAAGGGAATAATTGAATGATATGTATTTGTGACATACTGTTGTTCTCAGAGGGCTGATGGTCTGGTGAAGGAAAAAGATAAGAAAAATTCTGTGGTAAAAAAAAAAAATGCTAGAATAGAAATATTCATAGCATGCCATGAGAGTACAAAAGAAAAATTTTACGTACCATATTTTACTAAATCATTATAGAATATTGCTATCCATATCTATCAATTAGATAATGTCACAATAAACAGTTCAGTACATATAATACATTTTAAATAATATGCCTAGAAATAGGTTTGAATATTTAACCTCCTCCCACACCTTATTGGCTTAAATAATATTTGGGTTTATTTTTTCCATATTCAGACATTTCAGAGAATTGTGAGAATGCTTAAAATTTTATGATCTGGGGGGGCTTCTAAGGACATAAGTATCCTATTTTTATAACTTTCTCTTATAGATCACAGAAGGGCTACTGGAGTCATGCACAGCATCTGAATTTGGAATTATCACTGAATTTGAAATTATCACTACATGTGCTACCCAGCCTTTAAGATGAACTTCTTAATCAAAGATCATTATCTCAAGGACCATGATTTTTCTTTTTGTATTCTAGCTTTTCTGAGGTCTCACTAATATATAATGCAAATTGTGCCTTCATGGTTTATTAGAAATACATGTCTTTAGCTGAACTTAGCTGTGGAAAGTTCCAAATTCTCTAGTATATAGAAGACATACAAGAGGTGGTGATACATGTTTTATCTACATGGCCATACCCAGCCAGTGTAACTTGTTACATACATTTTGTTATTTTCTAAAGTTCAATTACCAATGGAAATTAATCAAAGTCTCTTGCCAGTTAACACCAGTTCAGAATTGTATGTTTCTACAGAAGTTTTACTGCAGTCTTGTCAGTACTGGATGCTAAAATCATATTTTAGCTTAATATTTCAAATGTTTGTTGCTGAAAAAATAATTGGAAGTGGTACTGAAGTTGACATTTAAAAAAAAACAACAAATGATTAAGTTGTCCTTAAATTACTTAGCATATATACTTGAATTTATTTTCTTTGAATTAAATTTTCTACACAAGTGGTAGGTTACATTTTGTAGACAAAAGACAGAGAAAAAATGGCTTCTTTCCATTTCTGTATAGCTAAGAAGCAGTTGCTGCTCTCTCTCCTCTCCCATAAAAAGCAAGATACCTTTGCTACTTAGAGATAGGATGGAAAGCATCCTTGGTTATGACCTTATCCTTTTTGGATGTCAATAAATCTCTCCAGTAGCCTAATAGTACCCTGTGTATTGGACTGTTGACCTAAAAATGCCTCCAAGATCTGGGTTTTATCACTTCTGATGTAAATACCTGAGGAGGTGGCACTCCAGGATTCCTGGCACATGAGGGCTTTAGAGCCTCATTTAAGCTGTAAGCTTTTGGCTCTCTCAGGAGACAAGGAAGGTCATAGTGTCTTCTTAGATGGAGTAGTTTACATAAGTGACTAAATACTCTTCTCAGAGTAAAATGTTTCTAGGGGACAGGAAAGCAAACATTTTTTTTTATCTTTCCATTATGTGTATTTCCATGTCTCAGGACCCTAGACTTTTTTTATAGGAGTACCAAGAAATTCAGAAAACTTTTATGTCCCCACAGTATAAAAATTATTCCTTAGTAAAGATAATTTAATAAGAATTAAAGAGATTAAACTATTGATACATGCAACATCATCATGAATATCGACAAATTTCAAAAACATTATGTTGTGTGAAAGAAGTCATACACAGAAGAAAGAAGAGTATGTACTGTATGTATAATTCCATATAGAGATAAAGTTCCAGAATGGGCCAAACTGAACTATTGTAATGCAAGTCAAAATCAGTGTTTGCATATAGAGAGGTAAGGATAAATTGTAAGGGGCAAGGGGGATAAGGGAACTTTCTTTGTGCATGAGGCTGCTCTATGTCTTGATTCAAGTGATAGTTACATAAGTATATACAGTTAACAGAAATTAAAAAAAACTGTGCATGTAAATCTGGCATTTCACTGTTTGTAAAATTTGACTCAATTTAAGAAGTATTCTTCACATGTATTCTTTGTATGCTGACTACTTTAAAATCCTTGGTCTCTAAGTAAAATATCCTCTTCCTCTATTCTTCACTCTCGAATGTGGGGAAAATATTCCAATACCAAAAGGATTTTGAATCCTTTCTCTATCTCCACCTACTGTAGGGCTACTGAGGAAGAGCAAATGCCATTGCCTCCAACACAGACTAACATGAACTCTTATAGAGTGAAACTGCCAAAGTGATACAATAATAAAACCAGGACTATGCTTCTGAAATTCTGATTCCTAAATCAGTCTCACTCTTTTTAACACAAACTATCCTGCAGTTTTCATGGATCAGAAGATTCAATATTTTAAAGATGTCGCTTCTCCCCAAAATAATCTATTGATGAAACACAATCCCAAGAAAAATACCAGCGGTAAATTGTTTTTGGCTGAAATTGAAAAGATAATTTCAAAACTTATATGGAAATGCAAAAGGCCTAGGATATCCAATTTTTTAAAAAAAGAATAAAGTTGGAATTTTTCATTAACACTATTATAAGACAGTATAAAGTTATTCTAATCAATACATGTGGTATTGATATAAAGATAGACAAATAAATCAATAGAATGGAACAAATTGTCCAGAAATATGCTGACAAGACACAGATTGATTTTTTTTACAAAGGTGCCAATTAAATTAAATAGAAAAAGATTATTTTTTTCAACAAATAGTACTACAACAATTGAATTGTCATATGCAAAAAAATAAAATAAAATGAACCTTGAATTACCTAACACCAGATACAAAAATTAATTCAAAATTAATCATAAACAAAAATGTAAGAGATAAAAACTATAAAACTTCTAGAAGAAAGCATAGAATAACATCTAATGACAGGTTTAGCAAAGAATTCTTAGATAAGACACAAGAAACATAAAAACTAAAAGAAAAATATCAATAAATCATATTTCACTGAGTAAAAAAGTTTGGTTTTTAAAAGCACAGTTAAGAAAATGAAAAGGTAGTTGTATGCACCCCTATGTTCATTGCAGCATTATTTACAATAGCCAAAACATAGAAGCAACTTAAGTGTGTATCAATAGATGAATTGGTAAAGAAAATATGATTTTTGTGTGTATATATATACATATATATATAGTGAAAAGAAAATATATAAAGAAAATATGATTTTTGTATATATATATATATACATATACATATATATATAGTGAAAAATTAATTAGCCATAACAAAGAAAGAAACTTGCCATTTGTGACAACATGGAAGGATCTTGAGGGCATTATGCTAAGTGAAATAAGTCACACAGAAAAGGCAAACACCGTATGATCTCACCTACATGTAAAATCTAAAACAAATGAACAAAAAAAACCAACTCCTAGATACAGAGAACAGATTATTGGTTGCCAGAAATAGAGGTGAAGATGTGGAAGGTGGGTGAAATGGGAAAAAGGAATCAAAAAGTACAAACTTCAGTTATAAAATAATAATTTATAGTGATAGAATGTACGGCATAGTGACTATAATTAATGTATTACATATTGCTAAGAGAGTAGATCTTAAAAGTTCTCATCACAAGAATAAACATTAATAGCCATGTATGGTAGCAGATGTTAATTAGACTTATTATGGTGGTCATTTCACAATATATATAAATATATCATTATATTGTACATCTGAAACTAATATAATGCTATATGTCCATTATGTCTCAATTAAAAGAAATAAAATGGAAAGGCAAGCCACAGATTGGAGGACAATAATCGCAAAGCATTTCCAACAAAGGATTATACCTAGAATAATAAGATGCCAGTACATATCCAGTAGAATGACTGAAGTTAAAAGAAATAACTTTATGAGAAAGTAGACCAACAGGAACAATTATACACTGCTGTTTGGACTACAAATTATTATAACTACTTTGGAAGCGTTTGGCACTTTATTAAAAAGTTAAACATACTACTATCATGTGACCCAGACATTTCACTCTTAGGTATTTACCCAGAGAAAAAAAGCATATATTCACACAAAGATTTGAACATGATTGTTCATAGCAGTTTTATTTATAATATATCCAAATTAGAAATAATTTAATTGTCTATTAGCAGATGAACAGATAAATTGTGGAATACCTATATAATGGAATATATTTAACTCTTTGTTACCTTTTTAATAGTAAATATAACAGCAGAAATCTGTTTTAATTATTTTTAACTTAATTTATACTTAATATTAATTACAAGAATCATTAATATTACCCCATACATATTTTGTTTACCAATTCACCATCCTTTGTTCATCTAGATACTGCCAAAAATTACAGTTAGAAGTAGCTCAAAGTTCTCCACACAATTCTAGTGAGATTACTACTCCATTTCCCCATATACACTCCCAGATGAAATCAGAACCAGAAATGTGGTGCCAGTAAATAAATGGCAAAGAGAAAATATACATTTCCTGTATCCTTGCTAACCTCAGTCATTTCAAAATATACAAGCCTCATTTCTAGACACTCTCCCCAGTTGACTAAACATTTTTTTTTGTCAATTTTGGAACTCATAGTTTGTAATCACCAAAATTATTTACATTTTCCTCCTCTTCTGGAGGATCTTTTAACCATCTTGCTTTAATTCAAACTGGACTCACCTCTAAGGATGTTGCTTCCTCTGCACCACTTTCAAGTAGGGGCTATATTTGTCTGCCTTTTTCTATATGACACTGGCATTCTAGGCTTTCAAAGCCACATCTAGACCATTTTCCCTCTTTTTTCCCCTAAAATGAAAATGCCACCTACTTTAAGGATTTTACCATTGAGGTCTGCCACTCCATCCTTCTATATCACAACTGTCTATTGACCAAATATTACCCAAATACTGCCTGGCCATTCTCTTTTCTTCAATTGTTAATCTACTTTCCCATGCTCCAAAACACTATGTAACATCTCTTCGCAAATCTCCAACACCCCTTCTCTCTGCAGACACTCAGCTGACAACCTTATTTCTTACCTCATAAAGAAATAGAAACAACCAGAAAAGATATTCATCCTTTTCCCATCATAAAAATTACCCACTGGATGAACGCATGCACTCTGCCTTTCCTTCAGTTATAATAGGTTAACTGTCCAGGACCTAATCTAAGGTCAATTCTTAGGCTATGTCCATCTCCTCTCACTTATCCAAGGACATCGCTTTTATAATTAACCTCTCTTTCTAAAAATATCAATTTTATCTCCTACAGAAATACTATCTCTTTCTTAAACAAATCAAAAACTCTACATTGACCTATCATTACCTTCTACCCACTGATCTGTTTTATAAGAAAACTCAGAGAGTTATTTTTATTTGATTTCTCTGATGTTTCAGTTAGTCTTTCCTCCCCAAGCCACTCTAATTAAGTTTTATAATCATTGGTCCCATTGAAAACAGTTATAAGGTCAACAATGACCTCTGTATTGCCAAATTCAAGTCTCAGCCCAGTGAAAACTCAACTCAACTTATCAACAGCATTTGACTGGTTTGATCATGCCCTCCTCCTTGAAATATTTTCTTGAATTGACTTCCCAGACTCCATACTGTCTGCCCACCTCAGAGGCTGCAACTTCTTAGTCTACTTTTTCCGGTTTCTTCTCTCTAACCTCAACATTAACAAGGTTTCAGGGGTCAGCTCTTCAGCCTTTTCTTTATTCCATTTACTCCCCCTGTTGATTGCATTTGATGAGGTTTTAGATACTATGTTAAAGATTTGTAAGTATATTATCTCTAACTCTGAACTCTTGCCTAATCTCTAGATTTTTATATGTGTATTCTAAGGACCTATAAAATGTCCATCAAATGATAGCTCTTCAATAAATATTTGTTTTAGGAATTATTCACAAATAAATATTTTAAAAAATGTTTAGAGTACAATATTCTATCATATGTAACCATGAAATTTTCATATATAACCTTAATATTGACAAATTAGACCATTTTTAAAATTTATGCAACAAATAATATCAGATTCCAATTCTCTCTATCAGCCAGGTGGCCATGGACTTGTTACTTCATATTTTTATTATTAATATTTCATATTTTCTTAAGCCTCAGTCACTTTATTTGAATGATGGGAGAGTAATATCTCTCTCATATGGGAGAAATGCAAACTAAATGAAATAATATAAGCAATTACTATAAGCTTGACATTGTGTTGTGTGCTCAATAAATGGTAGTTATTAATACTGTCTTCACACATGAATCCTTTAACATATCCCTGATTCTTACCTCAGTGTGGATTCCTACGGACCTACACTGTCAATACACATAATGTTTTAATTACTCTCAATAGATATTGACAAGTGATTTTGCAGAAAGATGTACTAATTTATACTTCCACTCACAATTCATATGAGTATTTGCCACATGCACTTCACAAGAACTATTATCATTTTATATTACTTTAATTAACAGTGTTTGATAAAGATATACTATAAATTCACTTCTTTCATCAAATGTTACTATAGTTATGGTATCAACTTGTCTGTGACTTAAATTGAATTTGTGTTGGTTTATCTGGTAAGTGGAAATAAATATGTAGGTTGGAAAGGGAGATATATAATTGGAATAATCGACTAGCATAGTGCTTTTGAAAAGATGGACTGCTTCAGGGTCATGTGATTTTACCACAAGATATAGTCAGAATATCCCAATCAAAATCAAGTATGCATTGAAAAAGAACTGTGAGCACAATTCAGTGATAAAGGCTGTCAGGAAGGTGGCCTTGTTTTCTTTTTACAGCAGCTGGCTTCTCTGAATTGCTTAAACTATACAGTAGCTTGGCAATTATGATGTGTATGCCTGTGCACTTTATTCTTACAAAATCATCTCCATGTTCATCTGCTTAGTCATTAAATTTTATGGTAGAAGTTAAATGCCAAATGAAATTGCAGATTTGAACTGTTTTATGGCCTCAAAGAAAATCTCATTTACCGCAAAGTAGCTATGAACAGATATGAATGACAGATGAAAGTGTACAGGATTATTATAAGTAGAAGAGGAAAATTAGTTCTAAGGACACACAGAAAAACAAGCTGATATCATTTTTTATCATTTCTTCCACCACTTGATCACTTCCTTCATTCTTTTGTCTGTTAATTCATTCATTCACCTACTCAATAATCATTTACTTAACACCAACTGAGGTAACCAGGACATGGGTCTATTTTTATGAAGATTCTAAAATATAGTTGGAGGAACTGTTAGAGCCATAAACAAGACAAGGCAATATTAAATACACTACTTACATGGTACTTTTGTTTGGAGATTTCATAAGAAATGGTGATTGTAGAGTAAAAAGTTTCTAGTATAAGATTCAAAAGGAACATGAGATAGCAGGCAATGCTTATGGGAGTTGAAGCTGTGTATGGCACTAATTAAATTTAGTGTTTTTTAAATAGGCTGGAATAATGAATGGATCCATGAATAGTCTAAAATACAGATGTGCTAGTTCAATTTACATTATTTGAACATCAATTTTTATAGGTTCTCTTTCTGTATGTGTGCATGCATGCATGTATATATGTGTAGTTTATATCTAAGAAATGAAAAGATACAGAAAACTAAACTGACAGGTTTGATATTGGCCCTCAAAAACCCACAAAACTATATAATCAAACAAGTAGCTATGAGCATGTAAAAAGTAAGAATACAAAAGCATTCACTAAGGTTACATTTTGTTAGATAAAATGTTTTGACTTTTTTCATAAATTTACCTGGTTTTAGGAACATTATGGACAATGTGACTACTGGTGTGTTGATTTCAATAAATTATGTGACTAAGTACTATTGAAGAAAGTACAGAATGCAATTAGGGAGATTCTCAACTTGTGTCAAAACCGCATATATAGTGTTGAGAAGCAAATCAGTATCAGGCTAGTCATGGTTAGTTGTTTCACAAGGCTCCTGGTCTTAATGCATAATATTTTATTAACAATTTTGATTAAATGAATAGTAGCAGTAAAATCATGTGGAGTTTTCCATCTTGGCCTTCCAGATTTACTAACCATTGTTTTCTACCTCTCCTCATATCACATTGAGCTCTAGGAAGCTGACCATTAATTGCCTAATCAATGGGCTCCCTTTCCCTCCGGCTTCTGGTTGAGATAATCAATGAGACACAGCTGCAGGACAAGATTGGGGTCAGGGTTACATTTTCCTATGTGCCTGTCAGGGTAAACTTGGGCCGGCTGCATTCCTCTACTTAAGTGCATAGCTCCTGTGAGGGGCTGGTACTTACGCAGGTCACTATCCTGCCTTGACATAACAATGACTTCAGTAACCCTCTCACTAGTCCAGCTAACAACACTGTCTTTTGTAGGTTCCTCTTACCCTTGCCCTCATCTTCATAAAAAGTCTCTTCTTTAAACTCTTCTCAGATATTACATTAAATGTGCCAACTGCTTCCTCCTGCCAGGACCCCAAATGATGCAATTGTTCTCCAAGACTACATGTTCAGAAACCCTAAAGTAATCTCAACTTCCTTTTTCCTTTGTATCCCATGTATAATTATTGTCTAGCTTTGTCATTTCTAGTGCTGCATAATATCAAATCCATCTTCTCCTTTTTACATCTATTAGTTTAGTTCTAGTTCACATGAACCTTGATGTGAAATGATATAACACACATTGGCTTACAGTTATTTATGTAAATGACTATTTCCTCTGAGGCATTTCAAACTCCTTGTGCATAGAAATTATTTGGCCTCTTTCATTTATTTAATTTCCATCTTTTCCAAGTCCAGCATTTATCGACTGCTTGAAAATGCTTATTGAATGGACTTAGGTTATGACGTACAATTAGAGGCAAGTTTTTTTAAATTTTGTATCAACCAAATCTATAATGCATAGCTAAAATGAAGGTTGACATAATCAAGTTTCGAAATTATTTTGATAGGCTAGCTATAGTGAAACTAACAAATGGATATTAAGGGAGATAAAGTTATGCCTCTAAATTTTAAGTGTAGAAATGCATGAGTGTAGATTTCTAGTCCTGGCTAGTTAGGCTGCAATTCAAATTGTAATTATGTATTTATTTTCATGTGCCATAGGAACAATAAATCCAACCAAAATATATAAGTAACTTCATACCTAGTTTCAAGAACTAATATAGACTTAGATTTGAAAGTAATGAGAGCTATATTTTATTCTGCACAGTTTAAACTGCATCACATGTAACATGTTCAGTTATAGGTTTTTAAAGTAGACTTTGACAAATTATGAGTTTATTAGGAGAGTTCTCACAAGTTAACCAGAATATTTTGCCAGAAAGGAAGAAGACTGGAAATAAAGCCAATTAGGCCCTAACATGTGAGGCAGACTAATTTTGGTAATCTCAGAGATTCAAAATTATAGCAAGTGGAAAGAAGTTGTAGGTAGACAGTGTCCAGCTGTATATAATAAAGAACATATCTATAATCAAAACTGCCTATTGGTTATGATATCCTAAACATATCACTAGAACTGTTTAAGTAAGGGTAGAAAAGTTCTATACCCAGTGATGAAATAGAAAGGATATTCACCTTGACAAGAAAGAAGGGATAGACCACTTTCCAAAACTATTTTATGATTAATTTGCCACAGACTCAACTTTTACTGCCAGTTCTTTACAAAAACTTACCTGCCTCCATGTTTTCTACTGTTATCAGTTATAAACTCATCTGCCTGGTTCTGAATGGCTCACAGTCATACCTACAGAGTGAATCACTTTTCCCACAAATTCACAGTATGTATCTTTAAAAGTAATAATATCTGTCTCATGTTTCAGCAACATACTAAGGTCTTGAGATGAGTACTGCTAAAATAACAATAAGTCCTTTCAGCTTTGCTTTTCTTAACATAATATTTATCAATGTACGGGGTCCATCTTATTGTAAATATCCTATAAAGGCAAACATTTTAAGATTGGCAACTTTCCATCTCCTGTGCCTTTTCACTGTATCTTTTCACGTAGGGTCAACATCATTCCCATTTGTTTAACAAATATTTATTCTTATATGAAAGCACCATGCTTCAGGATCGGAATATAAAAATAAAACACGATTCCATTTCTCATTGTGCTTAGATATAGTGGAAAATACAAACAGGAAAGCAAATCATTATATTCCAACATGACAAGTGCTAGAGGTGAAAGCAGAGGAGACAAAATGCCTGAGGTCTGGGGAGTTGAGAGGGAAAGGGAAGTGATCACCAATGATGTAAAAGCTGAAGTCAGTTTGGAGACATAAACAGAAGCTAAGTGGAAGCAAGCAAGGAATGATGTTCCTAGCTAAGAAAACCAGGAACTTTCCCACAAACCTAAAAGAACAGAATTTATTCGGGGTCTACAAGAAGTTTTGAACAGCTCCAACTCTGTTTGAAGACATTATATGAAGCTTAGAGGTGAGCAGGTTTAAAATCAGGGTCCTTCATACTGCAACAAAGACTTCAGACTTATCTGAATTCAGTTCTACCATGAGAAGAAATCGGATGCCTCTAAGTCAGAAGAATCTGAAAGATCTGTTGGTTTTTTAATTTATTTACTTTTTTACTCAAAGTTGTGGTGATTTTCAATGGGGAAGGAGTTGCATGGCTAGAGATGGAGCGCAGATGTTCTGATCCCAGGAGGCCAACGCCCAGCCTAAACAGGTTCCTCTCTGGTGCCCCTGTGAACTGTGCCCCTTCTGGCACAAAAGGATTCCAAGGCTGTGTGCCTCATCTTCTATTTCAAGTCCAAAGTGACCTGACTCATAGAGCCTATATGAGGATAAAAATCATTCTGGAGAAGGGCACTCCAGGGACACTGCTGCACATTCTGCCAATTGAATCAAATTCTGTCAATTGTAGAGCAGGAGGTGCACAGGAGCTCTCCGCTGGGCAGGAAGTTAGGAGATCAGCACAGAGGCCAAGGCGGGCACAGCTGTGAGTGCTTGTATTGCCTGCAAAGCAGTGACAAAGGAAACATTCTTCCCTAAGCAGAATGATCCCTGATTGCTTGGAAAATAGAGATAGAAGAACACGCGACAGATATTTTAGGACCTTGGCCTTTGAGGAATTATCTTGAGTGCTCTATTAGGTTATTTTGGGAAAATGCTAACCCTGCAATTCAGGGTCTGAAAATGCCTATCACTTAAGAAGTTAGCAGGGCTTTAGGAGGTTCTGTTTCCATAGATTGGTCCTATACATCAGTGCCCAAGCATTTAATATCTTTCTTTCTTTTCCCCTCCCCAATTCTTTTCTTTCCTAGCATCAAAATCAGGCCAAAGGAAGAAGGTTAGAAAGGAAGAAGGTTCACTAGCTTATATAACAAGCCTCAATGAAGTGATTCAGGTTTTTGGAACCAAATTCATTTCTGATTGTGCTCTATGTTTTAAGCAACAAAAAGAAGTATAACCACATTCTTACACATTATATTTTTACCTCTTCAGACTTAGAGAAACAATGGGATTAACTCTTACATGGCATACCCAGGTCTGCAAAGCTGGCATAAGAAATGAGCCCCAGGGCCTCCCAAGACAATCATAGATCTTGAGCACGATGTCTGCACACAGAGTCTTCCAAACAATAATTATTGCATAGTTTTTATTAGAATATTTTCCTCTGTCAGTGTTATAGTACTTCTCTCCTTGATTTCTCAAAGATCACTGAAAGCATTTTAATTTTTCTTTCTACTATCAATGATATTTATCATGCAAATAGTTGTTGATGCATTCAATGCAGTTAAATGCTTCTGTATTATTCCTTCATCTGCCTGAGCTCTTCATTTTTCTCTTACATGTCTGCTTTTTCAGTTTGCAGGTCATTCCTCTTCACAGTATCTTTCTAAGAAGTTAGAAATAAAATAAGAGATAGATATTTCTGTTTTCTCTTCATTGGCTCCAAACCACTGACCTATCCTTTGCTGTAAGCTATCTAAAAGCAGGCAGGAAAAGTAACCTACTCATCTCAGGATCCTAACCCTGTACCTGGTACATCTTGTGTATGTAACAAATGTTCTACTGAACAGAACCAGGTCTTCTGTTTCCAAGTGCAGCAAATACATCCTGGATGATTACCAACAGGTGATATCCTTGTGTAACCCCATCTCTAAAGAGTTGGTGGAATCTATGACCTGCTTCTAACCAATAGAATATGGCAAAATGAATGGGGTGTCACTCCTGTGACTGTGTTGCCTCATGTGGCAAAACATAAGGAATTTTTTTAGATGCATTAAAGTCCCTAATTAGTTGACTTTGAGTTAACCAAAAGAAATATTGCCCTGGATAGGCCTGACCTAACCCAGGAATCCCTTTAAAAGAAGGTTTAGGTCTTCTCTGAAATCAGAAACTCGAAAAAACAGAAAATTTTCTTCTTTCTCCCCTGGCCCTGAAAAGCAAAGCACCATGAGTTCTATAGCTGTAAGGAAATGAACTTTGCCAAAATTCACATGAGTGATTTTGGAAGAATACCCCAGACTCAGATGAGATAGCAGTCCAGCCAACACCTTGATTATAGCTTTGTGAGACCCTGAGCTGAGGACCCAGCTAAGTCGTACCCAGACTTCTAACACATAGAAACTGTGAGGTAATGGATTTTTGAAATATATTTTTATGTTGTCACAGAAAACTGATACACTGAACATAAATAAAGTTGCTTTTGTGGTTATTATTAGACTGCTTTGTAAATCCTAGCTATTTTTGCTACAGATTTTTCCTGACAATTTTTTTTAAAGTTTTGTCTTTAGTTATTTTGCTTCCTTTTTTATATTATGCATATGACTAAAAAAATAATTGTTCTCACTTGGAAACTCCCTGACTCACCAGATTTGGTGAGTTCTTTAGGTCCCATGCCACTTTCTTCCTTGCTGAGGTTAACAGCAGTGACACAAGCAAAATGTAATCTTTGAAAGCTGATTCTCTTCAGCTTTCTTCTATCTCTGGAGTTTTGTAGCATACAATTAAGAAGATTTTTGTCCAAAATTTTGGAAAACTTATCATGTAGGATTGTGTGAACACAATCCAAAATATAAAGCACTAGAATGCCCACTATCACTTTTTAGAGTTTAACATTTTATAAAGCCCCCTGCAAACATAATTATAGCCTCTAAATTACTTCATTGTCGGGGGCTACACGGCTAAAATGGCTGCCTGACCAAAATGGTCGCTCAGCAAATACTTAAAGGCTTCTCTCTGACTGTCTCAAACTGCTTCCCGCCAAAGGACTTTCCACGGGACTTTCCATCCGGCCCCTTTTAGTTACGCAATATCGCCTGACTGCCCCTGGCCAATCAACACCGCCAACGCAACATCACCCGATCACGCTCTATATAAGCCTGCAACAAAGCCTTAATAAACGAGACTTGATCAGAAAGCCTGTCTTGTCTCCTTTCTTTGCGTCATCTTGTCTCCCTCCCCTCCCCGTTTTGTCTTAGGGTCTCTGTTGATCGTCCCGCAGGTGGGGGCACTTCATGAGATGGGAAGCTAAAGTATTCTGTCCTGTTTCTGGAGAGGTCCTTAGCTTACAAGTGAAGAAACTTAAGCCCTTAGGGGTTAAGGATGTTTCCCAAGGTAGTAAGTAATAGAGGTAGATCAACCCAAGAGAGTCAACCCCTAATACTATCTTCTTTGCATTTCCTCAGAGACTCTAGCAAGGGTCAAAGTCTATTCTGTGATAATCTTCATGGAGTGCTTTATATAGCAAGATCTGAGATACCACCTCAGGATCTCTGGGGGTGGAAGCCAGCCCAGCAATGTGCATGTTAAACAAACTTCTGATGCTCTTTTTCCATCTAAAGGTAGCCTCATTGCTTTAAGATAACAGGGCCCTGTTTCCTCATGTTTCCATCTTGCATATCTCATTCAAAATGAATTCCTTTTTGGATAGAAATTATGTCCAAAGCAACCATTTGTTAGTTGTCTGCTCCACCCCCTGAGAGATGAGGCTGTCAAAAATGTGGGCTGATGAAAAGATTGTCTATTACTATTAAGACTTTAGGTAGATGCCTCTAACGATCCACAATCACCTCTGAGACAATGCAGGAACTCATATTAGATCTGCATCTCCCATTGTTCTTTCTCCTTAGGAACATGAGGATGCAGCAAAACATATCCCTTTAGAAAGAACTTAGAAAAAGGTGAATTGGGTAGAAGCCAAAGCACACATACCTCTCCTAAACATTGCATTGTAAGGATGACTATACCACATGGGGATGATGGAAGACATTTATCAGCTTGATCTAGTGAAGAGTAAACTCAATCTAGAGTCAAAGGCATGGGTTTACTCAGTCCACTGCTATTTACCAACCAATTATTTTCCTTCTCACAGACTCATTTTCTCAGATATGAACAAGAGGCTAGACAATCATTTTCTCTTTATTTATTGATGGACTGGAAATATGCTACTTTGGAAGCATAAAACGTTGCTCAGGGAGAGTTCTTGTTTATTAGTAGGACTGAAGAGTAAAATCTAAGAAAAAATGTCATAGTCAAGAGAAAAATGCTTGAAAAAATGGGTCACAGGAGCCCAGAGCTGCTTTAATCTTGAGTAAGAGAATGGCTATGGGAGGGTAGAGGAAGGACAGTGTCATGGACTTGGGAGGAAAGTTTAGAGGGAATGAGGTAGAAAATACTAGAATCCTAAAGAGCACAATGCCATAGGGAGCATGTTTATTCTTTCACTCATTTATTCATTCATTTCACTCAACAAACATTTATGAAGAACTCTCATGTGCCAGATATTGAGCCAGGTGCTGGGAATATTAAGATGAAAACATGGTTCCTAGCCTCAAGGAACTGTCTGTTGCAAAGAGACAAATTAATCCCACATAATAATATAGAGCATGGTAGGTGCTGGGATAAAAATAATACAGCATGATATAAGAGCAAGTAGGAAGGTTCCTTAACTCAATTTGGAAAACAAAGAATGTTTCTAAGAGGAACTTATACCTGAGAGGAATCTTACGGACAAGAAAGAGTGAACAACAAAGAAGGAACAAACTGTAAAAACATCACCCAGAATAAGAGACAAAAGAACTGTTTATGGAAAATGCAAGAGACCCATATGACTGGACAGAAAGATGTATAAAAGAAGGTAGAGCTAAGACAAGTTAGAGAAAAAGGCCCAGAACATATTGTGATGACCTTATATGACATTCCAAAGATTTTCTCCTAGAGGCATTGGGATACATTGAAAAAATTTATGTGGGAGATTGGCATGAACAAATTTAATACAAATTAAGTATTCTTATTTAAAGATTTTATTCACTAATCAAGCTTTAGACTTCTCAAACTTGGGAAGGTTGTGACCTGGGGGACAAAAAATGGAAAACTGGGATGATAGCAAGCAAAGAGGTGGAAATACAAAAAGCTGTACAGGACAACTTTATATCAGCTCAACCAAGATGAATATCACAAAACTGTAATTACAGTTAAGGTTAGAAGAGCATCTACTGCTTACTGAACCAAGATCATAGTAGGGCCTTACTGTTTGAACAGTAAATGAATGATTATTTTCATGTTTGAGCTTGTGGTAGTGTTTCTATTTGGATACCTAGTTTCATAACGACATGCCTAAATGTGCCTCAGTGATAATGATAAATGAAACAATAGAATGAAATGTGGGGTGTGGATTGTACCCTCAAGCACACTGTTTCTAAATGTCATTATTCAATGTCTGTCAGTAGACTACCACAATCCTATAAATTTCATATGTGATTGCTTTGGAAACAATCTGTGCAAAATGTTCTGAAATGAGTTATGAAAACAAATGACTATTCTCCAACAAGATATAGAAAGCATTTGCTATTAAACAAGAATGCAATAGAAAGTATTATTAGAGTCCTATTTCTAGTAGACACATTAACATTGAAAGAATTAATACTGGAAAGCCAAAGAGGCCCTTCCAGGAATTCAAGCAAGTACTGACAGTGAGAAACATTTAACTGAAGCCAAGTACTTTTGGAATTACAATAGTTTCCTGTGTTCATTTATAGCTTTGACTTTTCCTCTGAACATCTGTCCATCTTTCCAAACAGCTACTAGATATTTTTATCACACTGTCCCACAACACACAGGCTTAGCCTGCCAGCACAGATCTACTCTCTTCCTCCACCAACACCTATTGATCTTCCAACCTTTATTTTAATTGGTTGCAACGTCATTAGCATAGCTGCCCAACACAGAAACTCTATTGTTATCAAAACCTTTCCTTCTCTTTATAGTCCAAAACTAGTCATCAGTCCTACTTATTCTGACTTTTAAATATTTTTCAAATCTATTGCTCCTTCTGTTTTCTTGTAGTCATTGCCTCAGATAAGGCTCTTAGTACTCTCACCAAGAGCATTGAATGTCTTACTCAACTAAATGATCTGTGTCCGCAGTCTCTCCCGTACTAGTTGTCTAACACACAACCACCAAAATGACCTTTAAGAATGAAAATTTATTCACGTCACTCTCCAACATTAAAACCATGCAGATACTCTTCATTATATGGGTATGGTATATAAGCAGGATAATCATTTGTCCCTATTTACCCAATATTGGCTATTGTTCCAGCATAATTATTAAAAAAATTCTCTTTCATTATAAAAAGTGCCCCGATTTGAGTAAGAAACAAAGCACTCAATTAGCTAACTTTGATAATGATGTCCTCCATAGTTTCCACCCACTTTTTTTGCTGCCTACCTGGTTAACATCTTTTCCTCTTCCTAAGTCACCTGTTGAACTAGGACCACCTATTCTCTGGCAGCTATTCACACCAGTCTTGGAGCTTTCTCTGACCTTGTCCATGGTTCTGTTATTATATGTATATATATATATATGTATATGTATAGCTTGCATGCCTTATGATAAGAATGGTGAGGTAAAAACCAGGCCACAGTATTTCTGCAATACTAGAACCTAAAGGGTTGACATGAAGGTGCTTGTTACAGAGTCAGACTAAATATTGCTTTGGCAGCATTTCAGACAGTATTTTCT
Organism: Eonycteris spelaea; assembly: GCA_003508835.1. Classification (NCBI taxonomy): domain Eukaryota; kingdom Metazoa; phylum Chordata; class Mammalia; order Chiroptera; family Pteropodidae; genus Eonycteris; species Eonycteris spelaea. The sequence continues at coordinate 698,030 of PUFA01000127.1, read as the reverse complement.
AACCTATCAAATCAGTCACATGTATCTATCTACAAAATAAATGATTAAAATATACTTTATAAATAGTGTTGATGTTTTTATGTTTTTACACTTAAGACTAATCTGACTTCAGGCAATCTGCCTTATCTATTAATTGTCACCAATAATGGTAAAAATAATGATAAGAATTATTCTTTAAAATAATTTTAGCAAATCTAATGACATATTTGGTGATCAGCTAAAAATCGATTAATTTAAAGGACTATCAGTTTTCATTCAGGTCAGAAACTATATTTTTCCTATGCTCTAGGAGGTGTCTAACTCTGTCAACACTCAATGGAGTGTAAAATAGTAGTCATAATTAAGCTTTTATATTTGTGCTCATTATCCAGAACAAAGGGTGTACATGCTACTAGAGCACAATGACTTTTCTCATTTGAATATTTACAGTCCTGACAACTTGAAAAGCATATTATGTAGTGTTAATCAAATGAAAAGTTTCACATTCTCTCACAAGTACAGGGTACAAATTTTAGGTAAAAATTAAAAACCACAAACATTTGACCTCAAAGATAGAGAAAAAATGTTAAAAATCATTTCATATAAATCAAGGTCACCTGAACATGTGAGCCAACTCACAGCATATTCTTTGTTAAATTATTTATTTTTGTGAATATTAAGTATTAGGAACTACAGTAACTCCAACAGATTGTAGGGTTTGAGTTTAGGTGATCTCTAACTTAGTTTTTGCTTTACCCTTCCACTTTAGGAGCATTTTTTTTTTCGGTTGCCAAAGGGGAAATTATAATAAAAATTATTACGGCAATATTATATATTATTATATTGTTAAGGGAAGTATGGACACACATCTTTAGTTTTCATGGACGAACAGTGAAAGTGAATATTAACTCATTCTAATTGATGTGCATCTTACAAAGGCAATGTCTTTGTTCACTCCCTGTGGTATTAAGATTAATGCTCAGTACTTAGGGGATCAAAGAGCCTGAAAAATGATTGGGAACCTCTTAAAGCTCATAATTATCATTCATAGAAACAAAGCTTTTCATGAGAACTGGATAGGTAAATATAACAATGATATAGTCCAGTATGAAAATAATACTGGACTTGGAATCCAAAAACTTCAAGTTCTTGGTCTGTTAATAGCAATAGTAGTAATAATAATAATAATAGCTTTTAATTATTGAACACCCAATTTATAGCAGATACTAGAAGAGTCCCCATGGGGATAGGTAGTCAGTGGGAAAGTGAGGGAAAGGGCCAATGAAGCCTTCCTTTAGGAGGTAAGATGGAAGTTGACATCTGGTGGGTAAGAGTTGGTGAGGTGAATTGGCAGGGGCAGGGGCAGGGGGAAGGTGTGCCTGGGAAGAAGGAAATGCATATGCAAAATTATGTGTCAGTAAGCATGATACATTTATAAAGCATTCAATTGTTCAGTTTGTCTGAATCTCAGAATTTCAGGATGGGGAAATAAATATTAATCTACAAAGTGAAGCAGAGGCAAGATTATGGTGTGCTTTGTATATATCAGTACAGCAATATGGAATAACTAAAGAGTCTTAATCAGGGAAGTGAAATGTTCAGATTGATGTTTGGGTTGTCGAAAGACTGCTGTGAGTACTAAAGAAAAATCGATTGGAGAGTAGCCAGGTCTGAGGTATGGAGATCAGATCAGAGGAAGGTTGTGGAAGTAATCTCAGTGAGAGATGACAAGAATTAGAGAGAGAGATGAAGAGATGAGAGCTTAAAGAGGACTTCAATGTTGGCTTATATGTTGATAGTGCATACACTGTAAGAAAAGAAGATCCTATATACATCCATTTTGGGGGTTTTGGAAATTGAGTGAAAGGTAGGATCTCTCACTGGGATAAAGTTAAAAGGGGGAGAAAATGGTTTGAGAGAAAATGAAAGTTTTTATATGCAAACACATTGAGCTAGAAAGGCTGAGGAGACATTTTAAAAAATAATTTATTTATTTTAATTAGTTTCAAGTAAACAGTACATTGATTAGATATCTATATAGTTCATAAAACGATCTCCCCAATTGCTCTCTCCCTCCCCTGACCCTCCACCTAGCCAACATATTTATGTTAATTGCATTCCCAAGGCCATGTTCCCCATTCCCGTGACCACCCATCAGCTACTAATTTGTATTTCTTTAACCATTCACCCCATTCTCCCAGTCTCTTCCCTCTGTCCGTCACCACATTGTCCACTATATTTGTGAGTCTGTTTTTGATTAGTTTGTATTGTGATTGCCTTAGATTCTGCATATAAGTGAAATCATATAGTGTTTATCTTTCTCTGTCTGACTTAAATACCTTCTAGTTTCATTAAAGCAAAATCTTTTTCCATCCCATTCCATTTAGTCTGTGTGTGTCTTTTAATCTGAAGCAAGTCTCTTATAGGCAACATGTAAGAGTCTTGTTTTCCTTTCCATTCATCCACTCTTTTAGTTGGAGCACTTAATTCTTTTCCATTTGAGGTACTTATTGATAGCAATGCAGTTGTTACCATTTTTTATTCTTGTTTTTGCTACATGTTTTTTCTTCTAAAAGAAGTCCTGTATTATATTTCCTATAATACTGGCTTGGTAGTGATAAATTCCTTTAGCTTATTTTGTCTGAGAAGCTCTTTTCTGTCCTTCAGCTCTAAATGATAGCTTTGCTGGATAAATTATTCTTGGTTGTAGATCCTGGTTTTTCATCACATTGAATATTTTGTACCAAGCACTTCTGTCCTGCATATTTTCTTTTGAGAAATCACCTGCCAGTCTTATGGGTGCTCCCTTATAGGTAACAGCTTTTCTCTTGCTGCTTTTAAGATTCTCTCTTTGTTTTTAACCTTTGGCATTTTAATTATGATGTATCTTGGTGTGAGCCTCTTTGGATCCCTGGGTTTTGGAATTCTCTGAGCTTCCTGGGGTTTTATGTCCATTTCCTTCACCAAGTTAAGGAAGTTTTCTATCACTATTTTTTCAAATAGCTGTTCAACATCTTGTTTTCCTTCAGGTATGCCAATGAGATGGATATTTTTACCTTTAATAGTGTCCCATAGGCTCCTTAAATTATGATTATAGTCTTGGCTTTTTTTCCTTGCCATTCTGATTGAATGTCCTTGGCTTTCCCATCCTCTATATAGGTCATTTGATCCTCTTCTTTATTCACTTTGTTTATTCCATTTAATATACTTTTAATCTCGGATAATGTGTTCTTCATTTCTGACTGGTTCCTTTTTACCACTTCCATTTCCATTTTTATGTTTTGTATCTCTTCACTGAATTTTTCACTGAATTCATCTACACTTCTCTAGTGTTTTGAACTGTGCATTTGTTAGATTACTTGACTCCATTATTTCCGAATCTCTTTTGTTTTCTCCTATGGTTTCTGCTTCTTTGCTTTCTCATTTTGGCTGCCTTTCTGTGTCTGTTTCTATATACTAAGCAAAGATCTTAAGTCTCCTGGTCTTTTTAGTGTGGATTTGTGAAATAGATGTCCAGTGGCACAGTCCTGAGAGGGGTTCAGCTGCAGGCCAAACAGCCCAAGCCTCTGCCCCTCCAGGGCCACATTTTAAGATTCAGCAAGCAATCCACAGATGCCGTGCTTATAGTTACCTCAAAAGGCCACACAAGAAACCGAGGCTAGCTGCCACCAGTGTGAGTCTAGGTGCTGCTCAGCAAGGAGCACCTAACTGGCTGAGGATATACCTGGATGTGGCTTGGGTGGGGTTGTGAATTACTGGAGACGGGTTTCAGGGAATCTTCTGGGCAGAGTGACCTCTATTATCCAGTTTGATGATGTCATGGCTATGCAGGTTCTGTATCCAGTGCTCTGGTAAGGGGGAGGGCTCAATAGAGAACAGTGGATACTGTCAGCACTTCTGTGCACAGCGAGCCTTTCCTCAGCTCTCATTTAACAATGTCTCCCTGTAAGTCCCTGGTGCTCCCCACGCACAGCTGAATCAGCACTGGTGCTCAGAGCAAGCAGGTCTGTTACTGTGAAAATCCACTCATGGTCATGGCCCCTTTAAAAGGCATCTGCCGCTACCATAGCCTCTAACTCACTCAGCTGCTGGAGACTGGGCAGCCCTACGTCATCATCCTATCCTACCTTCTGCTGTTGCAGGGTGCTTTCTTGAATTTCTTCCTAGTTGTATGGCTTGTTCATCTAGATTCCAAGTGATTTTTCCTTGAGGTTGCTCCTTGTTTCCATCACAACTTTGATTTAGTCACCAGAGGAATGAACAGAGCCTCTATCATCTATGCCATTTTGGTTGCCCACTGAGGAGACATTTAATGGAAGTTATCTAGTGGGTAGAAGTTGTTGAAGCTCAGAATTCAAGAGTGAAAGCTGGACAGGAGTCATAGCTTCAGGTTCATTATTCCTAATTGAAACCTTGTAAGTTAGTTGCAATCACACAGGGAGATGGTGTAGAGTTGAGAAAAGATGAAATCCCAAGACAGAAGCCTGAGGAATACCAAATTACAGAGTTGTAACTAGGAAGCGGAAGTGACAAAGGATGCTGAGACTGGGCAGGCTAAGAGGTAAGAGGAAAATCAAAGAGGATGCAAAATCTCAAAAAAACTAAGAAAATAATATTTTAAATAGGAGAGAGTACTTTTGAATACAAATATTTCAGAGAAATTAAACAAAGTAAAGACTTGGAAGTAACCTTGGATTTTAAAACAAGATAATCATAGATGATCTTGGCAAAATAGTTTCTATGCAGATGTAGCATGATAGATTATATTGGGTCGAAGAGTGAATAAAGGAAAGTTCTTCTGAGAAACCTGACGATAAAGGACTGGAAGAACATAGGCTGCTATTCAGGTCAACTTAAAATCCTTAGAACTGAGATCTAGGGAGCATTTCTTTTGTTAGGATGAAAATACTGAATGTAACGAGGCATCATGGTAAAGATGCCATTATAGAGGGAAATGATAACATAGAATGAAGAGAGTAAATGATTAATAGACTAGGTCCTAAGGAGTGGAAAGTGAATGGGATCAAAACAAAAGAGGGAGGATTAGCCTTGGAGTAGGGGGGACAGGACTCATTTTCCCAGAGTGAGAACAAAGGAGGAGGAAAGGATGAACGGGAATGCTGATGAGCTTAGGCATAGAGCTATAGAAAGTTGTAAGAAGTCTCATTATATTGTTCCTCTCTCTCTCTCTCTCTCTCTCTCTCTCTCTCTCTCTCTCTCTCTATCTCTCTCATTCTTTCCTTTCTCAGTGCAGTAAGACTTAAAGCCATTTGCTGAGAATCAAGATTAAGTCATAGCATTGTGGATTCAAAAACAAAAGTTAGATTTAAAAAAATATCATGGGCAGAGAAAGGAGAGAACTGATTACAAAAACAAAAGGATTGATGCATGAATTGACAGGGAACCAAAATATGGGCTTCTGAGTCTTTTCCAGTGAGTCTCCTTGGTAGAGTGCAGGCCTTGAGAAACCAAACTATTGGATTGACCTCAAAGTGAGCATTGATGAGCAGTCACCATGAAAGGATACTGAGTCATGGGTACTTAATTTCATTTATCTTCCTCACATCTCTACAAAAAAAGGTATCCTGACCCTCATTTTATGGCAGATAAAATTATCATTCATAGAGGTATATGTCTGCCCAGTCTCACCCATCTTACACAGGCTAAATATGGGGAGAGATGAAGACCCACACTGAGAGAAGAGAATTCTTTGGCAGAGTATAGAGAGAATTCAACATGCATGCCAAAATTAGGATCAAAAATAAAGTTTATTAAAGAAGAGGAAAAGCAAAGACTAGAGAAGGCAAAGACAAAAACCAAGACAAGGGGAAAAAGCCCCAATTGTTGGGGGATCCAGTTTACATGTCATTCTTTAGTTCCTGTAAGTTACAGTTTAAAGATTTTGTTTACCCATTTCCTTTGATGCCAGCACACAGTGAGAAAGGGGAAGAGGAAGAATATGTAACATGAAGGGTCTGCTGGCAGTCCTAGACTTTAATCCATAGGTTTCCAATGGTTTTAGCCATGGGGAAAGAATGATTTTATTTTGTGTAGGGCAGCCACTTAAAGACTCTGTTTTTCCTGCTTCCTTTTTCATAGTTGTGAGAAATGGGTTGTTAGCAATCCCAGCAGAAATCTTCCTTTGTTCTGTAGATGTTCTAGTGGCCTGGTTGCAGAGCTGATCAGCATATTGCAGTCTCTGAATGTAGCTTGATTTAAACTTTAGTTCTCTTGCTCCCTCCCTTATTAGGCTGAGCTGAAAGAGTTAGCTGGGCCTTTGAAATCAAAGCCACTGTTCTCTCCACTGTACTGCATTGCCTCTCCATGAGACACATGCTACTTATATAAACAGAAACAAGGGGTAAGTGCTTTGTCCCATTCCCATTCTAAGACAACTCTGCTCCTTCTGTTCTATAATATAAAGCCAGATTACACACATGGCACATTTTAGCCCCTGGAAGAAATATCACTGTGCTAATTTAGAGGATATATAGATAATGTACCAAATTGCTCAGATCTATGTTCACACAGTGATAAACTCATTTACAATATATGATTATTAAAACCCAATTTCTGTTTTTTTGGTTCCAGCTGATTTTCATTTGCCTTAGCAGCAGACACTGTAAGCTGGGAAATGAGAAACAATCTGCAGTGCGGGCACTATAAGGCTTTATAGCAGAAGCTGTAAACCAGAATCACATACTCATCCAAGCACAGATTTCATTTCCTTACCCCTTTGGTGGTGATTTATACACCATTTTACTAAAGCAACCCTGAAAATGCTGGGGGAAAAAGGAAAATAATATTTTATGATTGGATATTAACATAACTAAGGAATTTAAAATGTTTTAACAAGGCTGTTTCAATTCCCACTTTATAGATAAGGAACTCAACAAAAACGGATAACAACTCCTCACCTTTTGCTTCTGAGCCTCTAAGTAAAATCCTCAGCAGCCCTCAGAGCTCAGATAGTTCAACCAGCTCCAAAGCTTAATAAGTTTTGAACGTTGAACGCTTTGGAGGAGTGGGCCTATGTAAATGTTGTAAATGCATTAACTTTTTAAAAAAGGAAAGTTATTAGTGCCTTCTTTCTAGACACCCAAATATGGGCTGATTTTTAGAGGTCCAGGAGAGATGAGACAGGAAGCTGGTGCCTTAGCTATGCCCTGAGCTCTCCATCTCCCTGGGCCTCTTCTTCTTGGCTCCCCCCCTACCTCCTTTTGCTGAGGAAAGACAGCTATTCGGAGGCCCTGATGATGTTGCTCTGCACATCTACCCAGTGGCATGGACACCCAGGGGAAAGGCAGCCCCAGACAGAGGCCAACAAGCCAATCCCAGCTAGGACAGGCCCAGGAAATACGTAATGCTCAACTCCCTTGTCAAATCTAACAGGAAGTAACTTTATTCAGGAACTAAGTTACCTCTAACTTGTCCCTATGATAAATGTCTAATATAGAATTCATCAACCAAAATGCTACCAATATGCTTTATTATATCATTAAAGGATGCATACATACATTGAAAGAAATAGTCAAACGTATTTTTTAAAGGCAATGGTTGACTCATTCATCAGTTTTGTTGGAATAAATTTTAAAGCTATTAGCTTATGAGTTTTGTTTTGGTTTTCTTATGAAGTTACTGAGGAAACTGCTACAGTCTTTACAACAAAAGACTAACAGAACTAATTCTCAGTTCTTGCTGGAACTCTGTACCTTGCTAACATTGTTAGGATGGACACTATTGTCTGCTGCATGGCAGCTCATTATTTTACATTAAATATGTACAACAGACACCTATAATGAAATAATCATGGGACATAAATGTTTGAACAACTCTATCCCCTGTCATCATATTTTAATGTTCCTCAAACTTACTAATGCCTATAGAGGAAACTGTGTCATCTAAGACCATCCTCTGATTTCTGCTCTTTCCTCACTGGTTTGCTATTATCGATCAAAATGTTTTTCTAACCATGTATTTCTAGTTGGTACATGGGATTCTATCTTACTTAAAAGGTTGGTTAGACAGCAAGCAGTTCTTTGATAAGAAATTGTATTTCCTATTAATTTAGATGGTAGGGTAAACTGATGTTATGGAGCATTTTTATGATGTAATGTAAAATACTTACCGCCAGCTATGAATAGTTGTTTCTGATAATGTTCATTCCGAAGACAGTCAAGACCTAAGTTATATCTGCACTATCCAATATGGTAGCCATGCATGCCCACAGAGCACTTCAAATGATACTATTCCAAACTGAGATGTGGTGTAAGCATAAAATACATTTTGGATTTCAAAGAGTTAAAATGAACATAAAAAGAAAGTAAAATAGAAAATTAATAATCATTATACTGCTTATATGTTAAAATGATTAAATTTTAGCTCTATTAAGTTAAATAAAATATTAATTTTCATTTATATATTTTATATTTATTTTATATATTTACCTATTCTTATTTATTTACATATTTAATGTGGCAACTAGAAAAATTAAAATCACAAATGTAGCTCTCATTCACAGTTCACATTATACTTTTATTGGAGAGTACCACCTTACAGTCAGCTTCTAATTCATAGGAAATATAGGAGAAAGAAGTTAAAAGGCACCAAGTGGAAAATATTAGCCAAATCCAAAATGGGAAACATACTACAATAGAGCTCCATACGACACGAGTAGCAGACTGCTGCTGATTTGCATACCTATTTGTTATCAGACCACCATGAGACTAGGAGCTTGTATAAGAATCTGTGTTGCATCCTACACAAGCTACTGCACAGTTTAGATGACATCATTTTCATAGCAATGGTCAACAAAGAAAATTTCTCTTTTCATATTTGGGGGAAGACAACTATAAAAGATATTTGACAACAACTGGGAAAATATGAACGTGTGCTGGAGCAAGAAGCAGATTAACTGTGGCTTCTCACTCCCTTCTTTTCATCTTCCTGAGGCAGGGTTTTGAGAGAGAACCCAATGAACTCTTCTTGGCTGTAATCTAGATTCAGTGACTATGAGCCACCTGACAAGATATCTTACCTTTTTACTAGCTCATGGAGTGTAAAAGTAGAAGCAGATTAAAGCCTACTTAATTTGTAATGGAATCACATTGCCCAAGAGACCCCAAGCCTAGCCACCAATGTTATGTGTTTGCTAAATTCCTAAAGCAATATTGACTCTGAGCCCATGTTGACAGAAAGTAGGGCACTAAAAATATAGCCCCCCAAAAACATATCTAAATTAGTCATCTCCGGTGACCACGGTGAATAATGGACAAGAGAGATTCTTCCTGATGTTAGAATCAAGATGAGCCAGGCACTTGACTCCATGGTTAAAGGATAAAGTTTCCATCTTTTGCCCAAGCAAGAAGTTCTTGCTAATTTTGTCCAATATGATATCAGAGGGACCAGAGACCCTATCTGTTGTTTTACATACTCTCCTTTTCCAATGGGGCTGGTATCTTCTAACCTTTAATGTAAAAAAAAAAAATTAAACATATACAAAGTAGAAGAAATCATAAAATTAACACTTTATCACTCAATTCAATAGTCATCAATATTGTACCAGTTTTTTCTTTTACACCATTTTCTTTGCTGCAGTATTGTGAAGCCAATACCAGAGATAATGTTATGTCATGTATAAATTAGATCAGAGTTTTAAACTTTTCTATTGCTCTCTCTTCTTTTCTGTTGACCACTGTATATTGAATTGTTTACAGTGATGAAAATTTTCTGATGATTTCTAACTTTCTAATGATGCAACCAAGTCATTAGAAGCTACATGCCATCCGCATAGGACACAGAGGTCCTGGAACCTGCCGCTGATCATAATTACTGCATTCCCTTTTGGTGTGCCTCCCTCTGGTGAGGAGGTTACTGTTTCAAATTGTAAGCACTTAGGGCATTTTTAGATATGCATATTCATATGTGAAAAATGATATGAACACCACATTTCTCTCCTTGGGTTTCACTTTCCGATATTCCTCTGGTAAAAGTATGTTTCCAAGTCAAATATAAACTCGACTGATTCAAACACTAATAATGCCTTGTATATATTTAGCGCTTAAAATGCATTTTCACATGATGAAAATTTTTCTTTTTTTTAAAGATGTAATTAGGATTCTGAATAAGTCAAAGGCATAAAATCAAAATCTAAAACTAGTCAGTCTTGTAAGCTCTGGAAAACATAAGGTGAACTATCTTTTTCTGTGTCAAGCTGGTGGGGGGTAGTCTTGATTTGAATCACCCTCAAGAAATTTAAATGAAAATGGAGGTGTTGGAGGAGGTGTGTGTGAAAGATTACAGCAAGAGGTGGAGGAAGGAGGGCAGAGATTGCTGAAAGTAACAACAAAAGTAGTACAGCATGTTCTTCAATACATTGTCACTCTAATAGACAAGCTGCTTTTGGCACTGAGCTGAAGAGGCTACACATCATAAGCCAGGATATTGAGGGTGCTGAGAACTCATACAGTTTAAAAATTCCATTAACTGGCTGCAGGGAAGAAGTGATTATTCCAAAGTTTTCTTCTAGTTTGAGCCTTCGAGGTTTCCTTGATTCTAAGTTGCAAAGTGCAACACTTGTCAGGGGTGCAAAAGTTTAAAATAGGTCACCCTTCTCTCTGTGAAGAGGTTCAGTTCACACCTTGTAAAAAAAAAAAAAAAGCACTTATTCATTTTAAAACAGCCTCAAGGAGAAATGGCATTGACATTGAGAAAAAGGTGTCCTAGGATATTTTAGGTACACAAAAAGGGATTTTCCTTTAAGAACTTCTTTGAGATCATTATTTTCTGGCTGAATATATATATTTTTATTGTGTTAATTTTTTTTAAATGAGTAAATTTTAGCTAAAGTATTTTACATACTTTGTTATCTACGTGAAACAAAGAGGTCTGACGTTATGGTCACATTTAATTATGACACTGAAAATCTACCTTATAGCATTAGTAGAATAATAAAATGGTATTTTAAAGTTCTGCACATAACTGTAAGAGACTGACTATACAGTGGATAATCGCCAGACCATATAGGACAATAGAAATCTGACCCACAATCTTGGCAGCAATGGAGCGAGACAATCAGTATTTTATCAGACACTGCTAGCTTCCCTATTTTATGTCCAGCTTCCAACTCAGAACCATCTAGAGAAATCATACATTTCAAACCAATATTGGAACCACTTCTAGTTAGTTAGCCCACCTCCAGATTTCCTGGCCAACAACTTGAGAGCATACTTGAGCCTTTCTTTTTTTCTATCATGCTTTCCCACTCTTCTGCCTGCCTTTGAGTCTCTGCTAAACTAATGGCGGCTGACTTCCTTTCTATAGCAAGCTCTAAGTAAATAGCCTCTGTTCATTCTAGCATAGATTGTCCTTGCTTTTTCCACAGCTTCCTAAAGGTTTTACCAAGACAGTCCATTCTATTTAGTGCTGTGGACCCCAGACTTTGACACAGTGCAGTACCCACAGGGTCTCCTTGTCATTTGCTGCTGGTGGCTGTGGAGGCCATACAGAAGCTGTAAGTCAGCACCAGGTCTGCACTCCTCCACCTTTCTGTTGTGCTACTCAGATATTTATCCTCATTTTGGTAACAGGGTTTTGTTACTGGTTCTAATTTGTTGGGCATCCTCGATGGAATGGGTGCTTCTTTCAATCTCGTTTTTGCTCTTTGTGCTACTGTCTTGTGTTGTGCTGTTAAAACATTTTTTTTTTCATTATAAGAAGAAGAATCACAGGGTAGAACCCAGGCATAGACCCAATAAGCCTGTTGTTCCAGCTGGCCTCACAGACTGCTGAATTGTGGTTCTCAAGTAATCTGTGTTACTTGGGTGAACTTTGCTGTGAGTCACCAATAACTGGATGTTAATTTCTTTCTCAATTTTTCAGTCCTGACAGCTTGGCTTGGATACAATGAGAGCATCTTCTGTGGTTTACACATGTTGGGGGTGGGGGTAGGAATACATGTTGTCAGGTCTGTGCTCAGAGGCAGCCAAGCATTAGATTGGGATTCTAAAATAAGAAGTGCACTAATATTACATTACATTCCTACCTACCATGCCAGCTCTCATGAGGTTGCCTGAGTCTAAATCCTCCCCTCTACATGTAAATATCCTTGTCTCTTCTATGTACATTCATTATAGTACAAATTCTTGTGCTTATCTTTCTAAGTGGCATAGCTTCACCAAGAACGATTTGAGTCAGCAGCGACCACTCTGGGGAACATTTGATTTGAAGAAATTTGTTCATTTCAGAGGTACCTTAGGAAAGAAAGGGAATGAGATTTCACAAGCCAAATTGGCAGTATTATTTGATTGGTATGCAGAGGATTCCAAAGGAAATTCAAACTCAAATCTTGTTTCAATAAAAGATTCCTTGGCCAAGACCAATGAACCAGCTGACAGACTTAAGGAAGAACAAATTAGACTCATTTTCCTGGTGAATATTTTCCCTTCTGGTCATTCAGGTGCCTCTCTACATCTAGTTGTCCCTCTTCCCCCCTTTCCTTCTGATCTCTCTTTTTCTGCTTCTCTTCGTTCTTCCTCTCACCAAGACCACCTACCTTTTCACCAACTCTCCTGATACTGCAAAATAGTTAGCCCATGGTTACTTGACCTACCTATATCAACTTGTGCATATGTTGATTGAAACCTCAGGGGCAAATACTTGATGACAAAATCTAATCAGACTTACTGTGAAAGGGGCCTACACGATTCTTCCCAAAACAAACCCGAGAGTCAACTGAAAGGTAGGATACAGGCTTCTAAAAAACTATACCTAAAATACTTTCAATAAAATTAATTGTACCCTAATTTTCTCTGCAAATAGAGAAAAGATTAAACAATAGGAGAATTTTGCAATAGAGTAGCCAATGCCTTCTAAGATTTGGAAGTTAAAGAAGGTATTAATGTAATAGCAGCCCTTTCATCCCATTTTGCCAATGGAATTATATCTGAAATTAGAGACCTTATTCAAAAATAGAAATTAAAATGAGAAATAGAGCCTTTTCCTGAATTATAACACCTAGTAGAGAATTTTGAAAGGGTATTAGGACAAAATTAGACAGGGACCAGAGTAAACTTATTGTCCTTTGGATCAATAAGTTATGTGACCCACTTTCTAATTGACAACCTTTTTACAAGGTAATTTGTAGATATGGTAAACAGAAGGCATACTGGAAGAAAAAGTGTCCTATCTTACAAAAAACAAGAAACCAAAAAACAAGACATAGAAATATCTCACAATTCTGATCAGTGAGGTGCTCTGAGGAGGGAAAAGGCACCCAATATTCTACCTTATCCTTAAACACTAAAGGTTAATTAACTATAAGTATAGATAGTTACCCTCAGCAGTTCCTGGCAGATACAAACAATACTCTTCCTACCTTGAACTCTACCACATTTGCTCAACCTCTTTAATATAACAGGTAGTGGGTATTTCAAATACACCACATATTTTTCCTATCTCCTAGCCCTTAACTGTAACCCTTGGACACTTAATTACACACATTTCTTCCTGCTCTAATATGTCACTCGTACAAATTTAAAAGGGACTTATTTTGCAAATGGAATTGTAATATTAAATGTACAATGAAGAAACTATTTTCTGTGGTTCCAAAGGTTCTTATAGTCAAAATCAAATTGTATCTGCTCTGAATATACTGTTTCCTTCTCTGTTATATTTGATGCATACTCCAGACTCAGATTTTAATACCATGCTTGACACTCTGTGGGCTAAAATTCCACTGACATAGGAAGAATAACTTGATCAGAACCTATTAAAATTCACATAGATCCTACTGTCACCTAAACTTTCCCAATATTCTTTGAAGTCAGAGCAAAGGAAGAGCTTAAAACTTCCTTTGAAAGCTTTATATGGAAAGTATGTACCCTGTACCAGTGCTGTAACACTTCTATCCTGCCAGGATAAAAACCAAACAGATGAAGATCTGTTTTCTCTGAGACCTCAGGATGATCAACAAAATTGTTACCCCTCATTTCCCAGCAGTGCCAAACCCAAATATTATCTTGTCACTAATTTTGCCTCAAGTCATATGCTTCTCTATAATGAATCTCTGCTCTGAATTTTTTGGTATGCTTCTAGACTGAGGCAGTTAATAGCTTTTGCTAGTCTCAACTAAAACAAGTACGGTAGTTATCTTCCTTACAAAATATTAAAAACGATCTACATAGATTGTGATTTTGATAATAGTAAAATTGCTTATGTATTGTGAACCTATCCACACTTATAACACATACGAAGTCTGGACAAAAATATTTAAGTACAACACTCAAAGGCACTCAAGAAGTTTACACAACTAAAGTTGGAGGTGTCAACCTTCTTCTCTTGATAAATGATAGAATAAGTAGTCAAAAAATTAGTAAGGACATAGAAAAATTAAATAGCATCATCAACCAACTTAATTGAAATATATAGAACTGATACTCAAGAATGACAGAATACACATTCTTTTCAAATGCCCTTGGAATGTGTACAGAGATGGACTATACACTTGGTCATAAATCAAATTTGAATAAATATAAAATACTGAAAATTTTAATCTGCTATTAAAAACAAAATTATAATATTTAACCTTCTGGCAAAGAAAACTGCAGGCTTAGATGTCTTCCCTCATAAATTCTCCCAAGTGTTAAAGAAATATCTAAAGTCAATCACACAGAATCTTTCACAAAGTGTGAAATAGAAAAATGGTTCCTAAAACATTGTATAAAGCCAGGATTACCTGGATACCAAGACCAGAAAAATATATTACAAGAAGAGGAACTAGAGATGAATATCATAAATAGAGACACAAAATTTCTTAACAAGGTATTAGAAGATCAAAACAAGCAATATGTAAATAATAGCAAATTATGATCAGATAGATTTATCCTATTGAAAGTATCTTAATAGTCTCTAAATGAACAAATTAAAAATGATAAAAAATATAGTCATCAAATAAATGCAGAAAATAATTGAAAAAAATTAATGCCCATTTGCGATTCATGCAAATGAGAAATTGAAGGAGCTTTATCAATCTGATTTTTTAAGTCTATTTACAAAACCTGAAGTTAAGATTATACATAATGAAAAAGGCAGCATTTTCCTTCTAAGATTGAGAAAGATGAAGAGATGTGTATGATTAATATCTCTCCTATAAAACGTTGTCCTGAAGATTCTAGTCAATGCAATAAAGCAAGAGAAAGAATGAAGAGATACATATATTAGAAAGAAAAGTATAAAAATGTTTCTAGTCTTAGACAACATGATCAAGCACAAAGATAAATACTAAAAAATCTAAAATAAAACTAGTATTTTAACTAATAAGTGACTTTAGCCAGGTCAAAAAATAAAGTCAACTTATGAAATTAAATTGTGTTCATGAATTATAGCAACAAATAATTTCAAAATAAAATAAAATTATAATGGCATCAAAACCATGAAATACTTAGAAATAAATTTAATAAAATATTTCAAGATTTGTACAATTACATCAGCAAAACCATATAAAAAAGAAAATTTTAATAAAAGAAAATACTATGTTCACGGATGCGGGATTTGGAAGAGTCACATGGTCTGGCGTTATCAGTTTTTCCAAGTTGTTCTCGGAGTTCAAAGTAATTCCATAAAAAAATCTCAACATGCTTTTTCTTGGTGGAAATTGGCAAGCTGATTCTAAAAAATTATAAAATTTGGAGTACCTAGAATAGCCTAACAAATTAGACTTTCACTACACAAAGTCAATGCAATTAAAATAACTAATATCAGATAGCGATTGCATATAAATAGCCATACAGACCAAAGATGAGACTAGAGAGTCCATGAGTCATGTGTGTGCATATGTTTATGTGTGTGTGTGTATGTGTGCATGAAAACAAGTGTGGTGAGGTTGTGCAGAAAAGAGAACCCCTGTGCACTGTTGGTAGAGATGTAAATTGATGTAACTGCTATGAAAAAACAATATGGAGATAACTCCAAAAAATTAAAAACAGAACTACCATATGGTTGAGCAATTCCACTTCTGGGTATTTATTCAAAGGAAAAAAAACACTAATTCAGAAAGGTAGATGTACTCCCATGTTCATTGCAGCATTATTTACAATTGCCAGGATATGGAAACAACCTGAGTGTCCATTGATAAATAAGTACACAACACCACACACACACACACACACACACACACACACACACATATATATCTATATATATAGATACACACATATATATTAATATATATACATATATCTACATATGCATATATATACACATATATTCAGTTAGAATTAAAAAGAAAAGTGTTCCATTTAACTGCTTGTTCAATATTCATCCCTCTCCTCAATCCTAACTCCTAGCCATCGATTTTTCAGACTAACACTCAGTACCAGCAGAAATTTACCTTCAAGACTGATATACTCTTTGGTTGAAGATAATAATGAAATGTTTCGACTTAAAAGGCTTTTCACTAGACAATTGACTGAATTATGGTAGAAACATAAATATAAAACATTGAATTTTTGCTGCTCTAATTATTATACTCTGATGGATTGAGTTAATAGAAATTTGAAAGCAATGTGTGTTTCATGTTAATCACAGTGGTCTGCGAACTGCATTGAAAGATGAAAAACGTGATTTTGATTCTTGGATTTGAAAATGTGTCATTAGGGACAAAAGTTTTAGTCTTTTGATGAGTTAGCATCCCAATCCATAAAAATTTATGTATGCACAACTTATTGTTTTCAAAATAGCTAAGTAACCTTTTGAGTGCATAGGGGAAAATGAGTCCAGTTCTCCACTTTAAGTTTACAATGCTGAAAAATACTTTTCCAGTTATTCTCCTCTTATATTTATCAAGAAACTGTCATTGCCTTCAAAATATTCCTGATAAATTTGGGAGCTGGAGAAAGCCACAGGTTTATTTGCACTGAAATAACAATACTTTTAGTGTTTTTTTTTCTTTTATTTCTTCTAATATAGGCTAAGTAGCCATTGGAACATAGATTTAAACATGATAAAACAATTTCTCAATTTGGCCCAGATTAGTGCAAATATCTGTCCTTTTGATGAAAGTTCCAGAGCAATTCATTATTCCTTGAACTGTTCATTTGCTTACTCAACAAATAGTTTTTTCTGAGCTAATGATGCTCTAGATCAAGGTGCTTTCAAGAAAACTGGAAAAAAATTAGACACAACTTGTAACAACAAAGTATTTATGACCTAAGAAGTAATTAAATAACAAAATTTGCTGAAACCCAAGGCAAAAAAGGTGGAAAGTTTCTCAGGAAAATTATAAGCAAATAATTAGATATTTAGGCAGAAAGAGAGTACAATCAAGTGTATATCAGGGAAAGCTTATGACAGCGTTTGATGCAGGCCTGGATATGTGTGTAGATTGCAAGAAGCTCGAAGGAGAACATATCCCCTCTGAAGGATCATTTTCTGTACTATATAACATGGTGAACTATAGCAAGAGGCTTTGGAAACATTTAGTGTCAGTCATAATTATAATATATTTATTTTTAAATTATTATTTTTTAAATAGGCCATCTTTCAGCATGGCTGCTCCAGTGGACAGGAAAACAATAAAAATCATTCTCATGCTATTCTGTACTCTTGACTCTGCAAGTGTCTACATTTATTGTTCTCAAACTGCACCAAGGCACACAGGTGTTACAGTGAACTCACAAGGGTGTTGTGGGATATTTTACATTTTTGAGGGAAACTCGGCAATGCTAGACAACTGTTGGACTTCATGCAATCTTCTAATTCAAGATAGTTTAGAGTTTCAATATGATATCACACTACATGCCTTTTGATATACATCTATATTTGCCAAACTGGTCCAATCTGATCCAAGGCTTGAGAAATTTTTCAGTGTCCAACAGGTGACCAACATCCCATTAGTAATTGTAGTCATTTATACAGTTTTTAAAAATTTATTTTTCAATTTTTTTCAAATGGCTACTCAGGCATCGGTATATATAAATACTTGTTATTGGACCTAACTACTTATTAAATGGAACTGTCAGGTATTTATTTTGGTCTAGGGGATATAGAAAAATGACAGAACATATTTTGAATAGAGAAAGTTTGAGACACTGTGACTTATGTAGCTGACAAGAGTCTACTCGGAAGAGTGGCTGCATTCACAACCAGGCCGGTTTAGATCTGAAGCCTCTTAGGTTCACCTGAGAGAATGCTGATCATGAAAAGAATTACCGAATAGACATAATGGCTTAAATCAGCTTTTAATTAATTATTTTTTTTGCTTTTTTTTAAAAAAAAGTGCATATGTTGTTGAGTTTTTAAATTTCTGCTTTCTAAAATAAATAAGAAACGCGATGTCCTAATCTATATTCTCTTATGACCTGAGCACCTTTCTTAAAAGGAAAAGTAAGAAAGAAGGATAAAAATATCTCCATATTCATAAATAGTTCAGGTCTATGTTTCTAGTCTTGGCTAATGCTAATGTTTTTGAAGTCTTGGAAAAGAGTATATAGGGTTCTTCATCCCAGATATATAAATATTTAAAAGTTATAAATCAAGCTATCAAACTGTTAAATAAAATATAGTCTATGCTCTTACCATGAAAAAATAATATCTTCACAGTAAACTGGAAGGCCATGTCTTAAATTCCAAGAGTTCCTGGAGTCCCATTCAGGAATATATCAGTATTAGGAGAGTCAACCAACAGGCAACCAAGCCTCTTTTCTCACCTTAGTGTTATTCTACACCTACTGTACTACACATGGTCTATTACAGGATGAGGGACTTTGTAGGCAGACATGGACAAGTAGCTGGCATATCCACTCTCAGTTCATACACATGCAGACAGCCACCCTTGGCCACCCCTCAGACCTAGGTATACACCACTATATCAAACCCCTTAAAAGGATGGATTCTGGGGACATATTATGAAGGCTTTGGAAGTGAACTTGGCACTGTCTGAACAGAGGACTCCAGGTTCCTGGGTATCCATGGTGTAGTCTAAAAGGAAGGGAACAAAGACTACTGGTGGAAACAATCTTTGGCCCTATAGACTTCTTGCCCCACGGGGAAGACTATACCTAGTCATGAACCAGAGTGGGGTCCCCTCAAGCCAGGGTTCAAGGCACTTACCTCCTGTGCCAGGTCTAAAGGCGATGCTAAAATTTACATATTTCTTGGCCTTTCTTAGAACTAAAGAAAAAAAAATCGTTCCCAGACACAAATCCCTACCTTCCTAATCACTTCCTGTCAAAAAACAATTTAGTGCTCTTGGTTGCGTGGGTTTTCATTTTTAACATGCAGAAAATACAAAATAAACTTGGAAACAGGCTGCACTTACCCTTCTGTTCTTGTGATATTTCTGGCATCACTTGGGCGGAAGATGTGTACCAGATCAGCACTTTAGTCAGCATGCCTCATACACAGGACGGCTCACCATGTCTACCTTTGCAGATGCCCTAAGTCTCCAACACAGTCCTGGACACAGACAAAGATTAAGATGCAAGAAAATTCTTAGACCCCAGGGGGACAATGTGAGCTAAAGCATTCCCCCAGGACTAAACTTCCAGTAGGACTAGTTTGTGGCCTTGAGCAATATCTTCTTTAATTTACCCATTTAGTCACCCATTAGGACATTTAATGAGTATGTAAAGTGAGCCTGCCACATGGCTAGGCATTGTGCATCACACATCATCTAAAATTATCTCATGAGTCTTTTTACAACTATAAGCTGGCATTACTTACCCTTTTTAAGGTAACTTTCTACTAATTACCATGATTATCATTATGAAGTTATTGCATAATGATACTATCTCCTAGTTTCCTTTATGGTTTAGAGACGTCCAAATGAACATTTTAGACTCCTTAGCCACAATTTTATTTTATATTATAAAGAGATGTCAAATAAGTAAATTTCTTCCTACAGCTAATGCATCAAGATCACACCATGTTTTATTCTCCTGGCAACAAAGCGATAGTTAACATAGTCTGTTATTCTATGGATTGCATATGGTCAATGAGAACTCTTCTTTTTTGTTGTTTGTTTTGGGTTTTGATATAGTTTTAGAACAACAGCTTGGAAAGTAAAAAGAGGCAATAGCCATATAAATTGTTTTCTAATCTTTTTACAAAATGGGGAAAAGAAGGATGTTACAGATGGAAACTAAACAGGTTGAATCAAATAGCAAGACCTAGTCTCTGTGCCTCAATACCACCAACACTGATTAGCTGACATAAAATTCCCTGTTTCCTTGTTAGGTATAAACTAAGGAAGTATGGGCATCAGGCTATATTAGTATCAGCTTACTATTCAGACTAATGTTAGGTTACAGTGGCATGTTTGGCTATATGGGGGAGCATTGTGGGATAAGTCAACACGACATTTTATTCTACCTGCAATTTTATCTCTCGTTTTAAATTAGTAGATTGGGAGGCTTATTTCTATTCCATACTCTGTATGTTTTGATATAATGAATCTGGCCAACTGAAAATAGAAACAAGCCTGGATGTCCCAATTTTCAGACTCTAAACCATGATGACTAGAATTAGCAAATGTGAGCATAAACCCTGATGAAATTATTATTATTTTTTTGCCTCTAGCTAAAGAAGACTCATTAAAAGTCTCAACAGGAGATTTGCATTGATATGTAATGTAGTGAGTTCTAGACCACTTACTGATTGCTCAGCCAGATAATGTATACAGACTGCCCCTCCTGTGTTCCTATGAAGATCCCACACAGATATATCTCTCTGGAAGGAACTCCCTGAACATTCTGCAGGCCTCCCTCCCTGAGACCTCTGCTTCAACCTTCAACATTGCTGCCAAGTTATCAAAAATTGAATTGGTTTCTGATGTTTGCATTGTTATTAATAGCGTTTTTTTTCCAAATACATTTGTCTTGAGAGTAGGATCAAGAATTTAAAACCCAATTTAGCATTGAAAATAAGCATACTACATTTATAAGTGCAACAGATGTTTTTTTAATGATCCTGGTCCAAAAAAGGGGGATACAGATTGCATAAAAACCCTCTCCAGGTTTTATCAACATGAATTCCAATGATGTTAGGAAAGTTGGCAGGAGAATGCTCTGCTGATGCTAAATGTCATGAAGATACATCATAGTATTAAAAAATCAAAAAGCCAGTAACCTAATTTGCACAGTAGTGTAGCTGAATGAACATTGGCACCATTTATTCAGCATTTATTATATATGGTCCTCAAATTCCTGCCTAGAGTTTATAGGCACTAGCCTAACCAGAATTTTCGAAGTTCCAGACTATTCTTACTATGATAGTGCCAGCCTGCTGGTGAGAAGACATGCAAAGAATACAGCATTATTTTCCTCCTGAAAGTGGAAGTTCAGAGGGAAGTAGTGACAATTTGGGACTTAAATTAGCACTAGTTTCTGTATGTATTTAAATACTTCATGAGGTTACTTTAGATTTTACTCTAAAACTTGTGTTCCTATTAATCATGAAAACGCTCACAAAAATCACTTTACATTGTAATTGGACATTAAGACAGGAGAACCTAGGGTACCTCTAAGATGGAAGGAAGAGGCATAGTGGGTGCTATGGTATCCCACCCAGACCCCTTACAAAACAAGAGTCCTCATTCATCCAGCTTCTGGCAGTACTGACAGAGCACTCAGCTGATACCTTGGGACTTACATCTGACCCAAGAGAATTGCCTCCTTTCAAGTCATGGCCCCACCCATGAGCAGCTGCCAAGAACTGGCCTATGTAGGAGTATAAAGGTGTCCATCCCTCATCTTAATTGAGGGCCATCCCAGCTTCAGAATTCACAGAGATCAACTGAGGTCTTTGGAGCAACCACATCTCTGTGTAGCATCTTTCTCTGAGCAGTCCTACTTCCACGCTCCCCTACACATGTTAAGAGCAAGGGCACTCCCCAGTAAACCTCCTGCATCCTAAAGAATGAAAAAATTCTCTAGAGATAAAGGCTCCATGATCAGGAGATTCCATGCCTACTGTCTCTTTTCAGAAAGTGAGTCTGTCTTAGTCTGCTCAGGCTGCTATATGAAAATACCATGGACTGGATGATTAAACAGCAAACATTTATTTCATGCCATTCTGGAGAATTGAAACCAGAAATTAGGGAGGCACTCTGGTCAGTTCCTGTTGAGAGCTCTCTTCCCGGTTTGCTAGACACCTTCTTACTCTGTCCTCGTATGGCCTTTCCTAGGGGTGTGTGTGTATGTGGAGAGAGGAGACAAGCTCTCTGATGTTTACTGTTATAAAGACATTAATTCATTATGAGAGCCCCACCTTCATGACCTCAGCCAACTTAATTACCTGCCAAAGGCTCCATCTCCCAATAACATAACATTGGGGTTTAGAGCTTCAACAGATGAATTAGATGAGGGGAGAAGTGACATTCAGTCCATAATAGATTGATTTTCTATCTCCTCAGATAGAGTTAACATCCTCTCACTGAGTTATTAAGTAGTAGTGGTTAAAAGCTACAAATTTGGAGTTCCACAATATTGTGTGTATGTGTGTGTAAATATGTGTATGTGTATAATCCTGAGTCCACCACATTTGAGTGTTGTAATCTTGAGTAAGTTACATAACTCTCTGAGCCCAATTTCCTTATCAATAAAATGAGGGTATAATAATAGCACTGCAACAGGGCCTGAGCATAGCAAAAAAAAAAAAAATCAATAAATGTAATTATGACTTATATAGTTCTATGTTTAAGCATTTAAAATTTGGATCATGCATTAAAATTTATCTCCCATGCCTCCTCTGCCCCACTGTGAACATTCTGGGGCAGAGATCAAATGTTTAAATGGCTGTGTTTCCATTGCCAGGTACTAGGGTAAGCACTCAGCATTTTTTCATAAAATTTATTCAGGGAGGCTTGGGGAAACTTAGCAGGAATAAAGACTATGAATGGAGTTTAGGATTTCGCTGGATGCCTAAATAAATAGACAGTTAATCACAAAAAGCCATTGCCTGGAAATGACTGAAATATATATTTTTGCTTATTGATTTTCATAAGTTAACACTTCTTTTATTCATAACCCATTTACACTATAAGTTTATCTGTTTCATTGGAATGCAAACCTTTTATAATCTGGGCGCCCTAGAGAACAATGTTGTTCCAACACAGACAAAGTACAGCAAACTCACTGTGTCTCCAACAACGTAAATCATGAAAGCTAATTGGTTTTAATAATGTGTTTTAGGTAATTAAATCACAAAGTTCCATGAGTGCTTATTACAGCAGTCATAGCTCAAATGGCAACACCAGGATTTCAAAATATGATTTTTCATGAGTTGCCTTCTCACATCCACTCCACCTCCACTATCTGTTCTAACTTCTGGCCTGAAACTTTCCAAGTTTCAATCTTACTGTCAGATGTTTTCATGACTCAGATTTCATCATCATTCAATGTCTTTTTATTGCATCTACCATAGCCTCTTTGTCTCTGAAGTCTGGGCTATGGGTTCTCTAGGTGCTTTGGCTACAAGTAGACTTTAAAGAGCTCTATGTCCCACTTTTAATAAATAGTTAGCAAGATCAATTTAGGCATCCTTAACCTGATATTTGGGTATTTGTCATTTATAAAAGTCCCACAAAATTCCTTCACTCACTGTTAACATTTTGATATGCATCCTTCTAGACAATATTAGAGAAAGGTCTTTGGTTTGTGAGCAGCAAACTATCCTTGCTTATTTCAACACAACCCAAGACTTAATAGGTAGGTGTTGGAATCATTAGAGAATCAAATGAAATGCTTGGTCCAGGCAGTGAGAAAATATGAAATCTCTAGGGGCCACCATGAACATGGCTCATTTCCAACAACTTCAGGTTGTGGGTTGGTTTTCAGTTTCAGTTTCTGAAGCAGAGAGTTTGATTTGGCTAGTATGGGCCAGATGCCCTTCCCTGGATGAATCAGCTCAGGCCAGAAGACAGGGTGATTGATAGTCTCGAGAGAAGGAAGTGTGTATCTGAGTCAGAGCTCACCATTACACATAGTAGATCAAGAGCCTCTGCTTGGTATTTTGCTTGGAACCCACCCCTGCTTTGAGCTGCAAGGTAAAGTGGGGCCTGGGAAGACCAGGGGCTGTACCCAAGTACAAGAGGGAATACTGGGAATACAAAGAAGAAATATCTAGTATTCACACTTTGTTATATGCATATGTAATTCTAAGGATGTATATTTATTTTTTTATAATGAAATCACTGCACACAGAGAGCCTACCTTTTTCTACTGGACATTATAATTGTGACAGTATTTCCATTTATATCAAAGTGATTAAAAGTGTGAACTCTGAAGCCGAACTTCCTAAATCAAAATCCTGGCTCTGCCACTGAATAGCTTGGACAAGATACTTACCTTCTCCATGCCTCAGCTTCCCATCTGTGAAATAGTGGTAATGTCTTGCTCATGATAAAGTTAGAAGATTAAATGAATAATAACAAAGTGCTTGAAATAATGTCTGGCATACGGTAAGTGCTCAAAAGTTGACTTCTTTTAGTGAACACTCTTGTGTATACATCCTTAATTTTCTTAAAATAAATACTAAAAAGTAGAGTTGGTAGGTCAGAGACCAAATATATTTTAAGACTTTCATAGACAATACATGGCAGATTGTGGCTTTCTTTTGCTAAATGATCCAATGACTTCTGATGTCACACATGAAAAAAAATGTATGTTCAATTTTTTTACTATGATTCCTCACATAACCTGGTTACTGACACCTTTTCCTTCATGTCCTGATCTTTCCTTGAGCAAAGCTTTGGCCTCTCCAGAACTCTTGCCCTTTCCTTTCCCTGGAACATTCCTCCCCCAGAATCCCACAAGACTTGTTATTCACATCTCTGCTCAAAGCTAGTCCAGAACAGCTTTCCTCACCTGCCCCACCTAAAATGACATCCTCCACACCCTATTCCACTTTCCTTGCTCATTTTTCTTCTTAGTGCTTATCACTAGTATCCCTGACATGATATTGTTATATCATATTTATTTTCTGCACCCCTTCTAGAATGAAATGATGATTGAATATATATTTATATATTATCAAATTCCCCTTGAAAAGAGTTGTACCCATTTATACTTCAGCAGTGTATACATATTAATCTCTGCACTATATATAACATAACCAATATGTTAAATCTATGCCAGTCTTATAGGTAAAATATCTGTAATTGTTTTTGCTAGAGTATTTCTGACAGAAGTCATGTTGTTCCTGCTAATGAGTGAAAACATGTGAGAAAGCTCTTTTCACCCATTAAGAGACAACTTTCACAGTTAGATAATCAGTCCCCCCTTATATTGAGCCCTGTTGAACTTTTTTGTACAATTTCTGAGTTAATTTGTCCTTTCTCCACTCTCATAGACAGGATTCATGCAAAGATGTGGCTATGTCATATTGTGAATTGGTTATGTGGGTATTAAAGAGATCTGGGAAACAAGAAGTAGTAGATGGGGTTTTAAGAATTTCAGAGCCATAAAAGAAGCTCCATGTTGACATTACTCAGACCATAAAGAGTTGTACCAGCACTCCTGGGAGGGATGGATGAAGCTGATTATGGTGGTACTTAAACAAAATACCTGCCAGAGCCAACTGTCACTGAAAGACCGATGCTGATAGAAACAGGAAAAACCAGGAACGAAGCCCGTTCTCCATTCCTTCCACCTTCCAATTTCCTTCTAGTGCCTTCTATTGGCAGGACTTAACCCAAAGTCAGCTAGCCAGGGTGTCTAGGAAATAGAGTTTGCAGAGGCCCAGCCTCAGCCTTACAGGGAAGAGTAGAGAAGTGTGAGTTTTGGTACTGAGAGATTAGAAAGATCAGCACACACACTATTCTTCCTTATTTACTTAAAATTGTTCCAGAATTAACAACAATAATTTAGCCCCGTTGTTTTCATTATCATTATGGAGTCATGACAGATTATGAACCTTAGGATACAAAATCAATCATAATGAAAGTGCACTTTGGCATCAATTCTCCAGTTATAAGGTTCAGGGTCAATTTTAGACACATACTATATCCCACATAGGAGGTATTAAGGTGTTGAAAACTCTGGTACTTCAAGCAAGTATTTCACTGTGGATTCTCTTCTTTGTAATAATAGTACCTGCTTCCTTTTGTAGCTCAAGTAGTTAAGGAGATAACTGACTGGCTCAGATGCATTAAAATAGATGGAAGTAATCACAGACTGACTTTTAAACCCTAAAGGATAAGCCTCCCTTTCTGAACATCTGCTAGCTCTACTACTTTTTTCTTCTGCACATTTTATTTCTTTAAAAAAAATAAAATAAAATAAACAACAGAACATTGCTACAAGTATAAGAGAGAATGTTACTGCAATGTTATTGTGTCAGTCCATGGCTGACACTGTAAGTTTTAGAATGGAAGAAGGACACAGAAAATTCAGCTTCTAGAAGCCTGGTCTTGGAAATGATTCAACATTTGGTCTACAGACAGTCATTTTCAGTTATATTTCCTTAGAGACCTTAGTTTTTCCATCCATCACACTAGGGCAATTTTTTTTTTCTGGGAAAGTCATTTGAAAACATGGGGAAAAGTAGAGTGAACCCAAAGGCTTCTTAATCATTTTATGTTTAAAATATTCCAGCTGACAAGTGGTGGCAATAAAGCCTGATTTAGTCACTCTGGTGCCTGTCAATTCCTTCTCCATTTTTGGTACATAATCAAAAGAGCCTAATGCCAAGTGATGAAAAGCATTTTTCCTGCATTACTACCATCTGTTTTTTTGGCATCCATTACAGACAGCTGTGTTGCCAGCTTTCAAGCTGTTTATTGGTGTGTCACATGGAGAAGTTATTGATGGACTGACTGGGTCTCCCAAAAATTGGACATTTTCATTTCTCTTTGAAATGTTTATTCAATACCTCGTCATTCGTACAGGATGTTCAACAAGCATTTATTCAATGACTCTACTGACCCCTGACAACAGGGTGGTTTCATAATTGTAAATAAGTAACTTGAGAAAAAAATTATAACAGTGTCAACTCACTAGAAAACAAGTTATAGATAGAACTAGAAAAAGGAGGATGAAATGGTCAAGTGGAAAGAAGAATCGTGCTTTGAGTATGAACTAAGAAGATCTGCATGCAACTGTGCAACAGTAGAGGCAAATATATAATTTAAGATTTTATGAAGTTTGTGATAGTAGAGGATGCTAAAATTAGGGGTTTTATTAATTAAGATGAGAAAAAAATAAAGAATAACAACAACAAAAAGAAAACGAGTCTCTCTTTGCACAATGGTAATAACTTAAGATTTCTATTATCTAAAATATCCAAAAAAGATAACAGCTGAATTTCAAGTGCACATCTATGCATTAATATGTATGTATTACATATTCTGTGTTATATATGTATATATTAACATATTATATATGTATATATACAAATTAGAGAAGAGAGAAATTCAATCTATTTGGGCAAAACTCTAACCTCAAAAATCAACATCAAGAAGATAAAGTTCTTTCATGAAGTGCCTTTCAAGTTAACCATAATAAGCAGACTATCAGACCAAATGCAACACAAAAGTATAAAAGATCAGTACTTCTAATTTGATTCAACCCTTTACTGAACAAGACTCTGTTGGCAAATACTGTCAAAGATATAGAGATTAGGTAAATAAGGAAGTTTCCAGTCCTCAAAGAGTTTTAATCAGAGATGAGCAGATATAGACACACATATGCATTATATATAAATACATATATAATACATATACTTACTATTAAATACTATTATGAAGGATGAATGCTACAAAAAAGATTATGAACCAAGTCAATGATTTAGAGCATCATTATGATTATGGTTCAGAGAAGGTGGCTATTACTCCAGTTGGAGGAATAAGCAAATACTTGGAACAGGTATCATTTGAGTTGCATTTTAATGGATTAGTTGAACTTGATTACCACACTTAGATAAAGGAATATTTTATCCCAGAAGAACTATGAGTGAAGGCTAGAAACCAAGAATTATATCTGGGAATAGTGAAATGTCCAGATCGTCTAAAACTTGGAGTGCTTTGAGTGTGGCTAGTGGTCTCTGACACTAAAATGAAGTCAATTCGGTCAATTGATTTTGAAATCAATTCAGAAAGGATTTTTGAATGGCATCCTAAAGAGTTTAAACCTTAGAGCTTTTCAGTAAGAGTGATAAAATCAGATCTGCAAGATAAATTGAAAGAGAGACTAGAAGCAGAAGGTCAATTTAGGGAAATGATAGTCTCTGATTAAAAAATATTACTGCTGGAAGGGACTCAAGAATCCCTAGTAGTCCATCTTTTTATTTTACAAAATAAAAAACTAAGCCCTAGATGGATACAGAGTGATTCATCCAAGTTCAATGGACTCATAATGCTAGATCAGAACTAGAACTCAACTTAAGGTTATACTTCCAAAAAGGAAATAGCAAAGGCTTAAAGTTTTAAAATGAGAAAGTGGATGGAAGCAGCCCTGTGACAGCGTAAGTAATTGCCATTGTGGACTAATTGAGTACAGGGAATGACAGAGTGAGAAGTCCAAAGAGACTCAGAGGATGTAAGCCCTCCACCTGCTTCCCTGCACTCTCTGCCCACCTAAGGACCCTTGCCTCCACACCAGGCATGCTTATTCTGTCCTCTGGCTAGGCCCCACCCATTGCTTTGACCTACTTGTCCTCACCCAATCTGCAATTCAAAGGTTTCTCTGGCTCTTCCTTCTTCCATAGTTCTGTATTAGTTTTTTATTGCAGTGTAACAAATTGCCACAAACTTAGTGCCTTAAAGCACTCACTACTTTGGTTCATAATTTTGTAGGCTGGAAGTTCATGACTGGGTTTTCTAGATCAGCTCAGCATGAAGCCAAAATCCAGGTATCAGTCTGCCTGAGTTCTCATCTGGAGGCTCTGAGGAAAACTTTATTTACAAGTTCAATTTTCTTGTTGACAGAATTCAGTCTCTTGCAGTTGTAGGACTGAGATCACTACTGACTATGTGCCTGTCAGCCAGAGTCCACTCAGCTCTTGGAAATCACCTGAATCCTTGCCACATGGTCATCCATCTTCAGGCTAGCAAGAGTGCATCAAATTCTCATGCTTTGAATCTCTGACTTCCTCCACCTCTGACCTCTGGGTGTCGATTTCAGGGTCCAGATTAGGCCAGGTCCACCCAGATGATCTCTTAACTTAGTGTCAACTGACTAATATAATCATGGAGTAAAATCTATCATATTCACATTCCTGGAGGTTATGCAGGGTGTGCACACCAGGGAAGCAGGAAGTCTAGGGGAATATCTCAGAATTCTGCCTACCATATATGAAAGTTTCTTTTCCCTCAGACAAGTTTGGAAACGGTCCAGATTAAAGTGTGAATACTACAGCTTCTTTTGATAACCTTGGTCTTCAAACATCTCGTTAACAAAAATGATTTCCTGGTGCAATTTCAAGCAGCATTTTTAGAGGGATTGAAGGGAGGTAAGTCGGTAGACTGAGTTTATGTTAAAGCACAAGTAACTATTGATCCCATTGTCCACACCACCCTATACTCCTGGGGATTAAGGTCTTACATCTGAGCAAAGAAAACTCACAGGATCAGTTATCCTGGGTGCAAATTTCCAAGTCACATTGTTTTTCCCCCTTTCTCCATTCTCAGGGGCCCAGCCTGCTGTCTTTGCCTCAACATCCTCTTCAGTAAATCAAGGAAAGTTAACAACAGAAATTTAAAAAAAAAAAAAAGTAAACCCAGTTATAATTCAATTCTCATGCAAAAAAAAGATAACAACCAATCAGCCTGTTACAACATTCAGCACACTCTACATAGCAAGAGGACTATCAAATTGCCAGCTACTCTATATTCAGCCGTCCTTCTCTCAGCAATCATGTCTATAATTAGCACTGGCACATTGTGCCTAATTAGCTATTTCTGTGGCATATGGTCATAAAATGTATGTGTTCCTTAGTCACCCCCTTTACTGTTAAATTGCCTGTAGAAATTTTTGGAAAAAAATGAATAATTAAGCTTATTTCTTTGTCTCTTGTTTTCTAATTCCCTTAGATTCTATTCAGGTGATATAATTATACTGTATCCATGGCAATGCTCATTACCTACATCTATAGGTTAAATCTTTGGGGCTGCTGGCAAAATAATTTTTTTTCTAATCTTGCTTCAATCTGTGAGCCATGAATGATGGAGCAGTTAAAAGTTCCTGGAGCTAACATGGATTTACCCTTAGCATGTCAACTAATGCTCACATTCAATTCTCACTGCATTTCCTTTTTTTTTTTTAAGTTTCACAGAGAAATACATCTTCCCTTTATCTACATCACAGTTTTGTTCTAATGACCTACTCAGTTACAATGAATACCCAGACTGTATAATGCTTCTAAAATGGTTGTGATATTTTTAGATAAGATATAAACAAGAGTTTAAAATTTAAATAACGAATCCTGCAAAAGACTTCAAATGAGATTAACTTCAAAGTATCAAAATGTTTAATAAAAGTAACTGTTCTAATATTTATGGTATTAATCTTACAGATTTAAACTTACCTACTTTTAATTACTCTGCTGGTTGCAATGCTGCATGACTGATGAGCTAGTAGCAAAAGATTTAGAGTCAGAAGGCATGGGTTTGAATTTGAATCATAGAACTTTCCAAACATGAGACTGTCCAAAGTGACTGATTTTGTTTCAACCTTGGTTTCTTTATTTGAAAAATTATAATACTAATAACCTTATCAGATTCTCGTGAGAATTAGAGAAAATATAATTGGAACATAGTTAGTGACCAGTAAATGGTGTTCCCATTGCTACTACTGGAATGGTCATGATATGGAGCTTTGTGGGAAGGCAGACTCTTAGGCCAGGTCCCAGAATTTCCAAATCGGAATCTGAAGTTTCTTAAGATCCTCAAGTAATCTATGTTCACATTAGAGTTTGAGGAACACTGGTGTTGAGACAGCAATCAAGACCACAGATTTAATTTAGTACAAGTAGGTGAAAGCTTTATTTTCTTGGATGAATATTTCACAAGCACAGCCAGTTTCATTATTAATGTACTCATTATTTAGCAATATTCCCATCATGCCTACTCTAAAAAGGCAGTACACTAGACATCTAATAGGAAAAGAGAACAAAGAATTAGGGTACAAATATGAAGTACACAAAATAATGAATGCTTAAGTGCTTAGACTTTGGGATCAAGGTTAGACCCTGGTTTTGGCATCAGGCAGGTACTTAATTTCCTTTATCCTTAACTCTAAATCTTAGTTTCCTTATCTATGAAATGGGGCTAATAGAACATGTTTTATAAAGTTATGAAGAATAAATGAGGCCACACTTGAAAATTTAGCATGGAATAAGGCATATGCAATTGCTCAATAAATTATGACAAGATTATGTATTTGCATTATTATTTGGCATGGCTAATGATCTCACAGATAAGTGGGGAAGAAACATGAACACAGGTAATTCACTCCTTTTCTTATAAAGAGACATCAGTTATTTTAATGGAGAGAATTTGCTAAAAAGAACTACTAGCTAAATATGTAAGAACAAAAAAGGCAAAAAGAAAACCAGAGTATCCCAGAGTTAGTAGCTGTAGGACAAGATGAGGGGTGTGAGAAAGCGTGAAGAGGATAATAAAATTTAGAAAGCTTGGAAGAGGAGTCCTGTGAAACCAGAAGTCATGCCTCTGAGAAGAGAACGCTGCTTGGCAGGTATCTCTCACGTATCAGGTATCTCATGGTATCATGAGGCAGGTTCTGCAAATTCTGGAAAAACTGCAAACTAAATCCACTTGCTGCAAGGGGACAGCTTCTATTGCCTGTAACTCACAGCCACAGGAAACAGACAGGAGGCTGAGAAGACACAGCAAACTCTTCTGCCTCTAGCCTTCCTGTCTCCCGCTACTGTTCTCTACTCACACAGCCTAATGGAAGCAGCTGGCAAAGGGGTACTGTGGCTCACAGGGTTACGTGCAGTATCCCAAAGCAGCATACTGAATGATGAATTTAGAAGTAAGAGACAATGACTTTTAAGTGACACTAAAGTTGCTGTAATGCAAAACCCAATAATAACAGCCATGTGATAATTTACATTTTGAGGGATTACAAGAGATAGAGGAGGAAGAGAATTATTTCCACCTTAAAGAGGAGTTAAGAATTTCCTCCCTGGAGTTTCTTCCTCCTCCCTTTCCCTTTCCCAACTATATTATAATAAGTATGAAAAAATGAGGAACTGGAAACTTGTACATTATGACTCCAAGTTCCACAGACCTTGCAGATAAATGATCCCCTGAAGCAACAGGAAGAAATCCCCATAAACCCAGTCTTTACAAAGTGGTTCTATTCCATTTTTGTCTGTTTTGCTCTGATCGCTTAGGTTTTTTGGAAGCTTTTTTGATTCTGTCTCTGGGCACAATAATGGGGATCCAGGTAGAATGGCAGTAACCATTAACTGCACGGAATGGAAGACTCTGAGCGTGATACGCAATCACCCTTGGCTACAGCCTCCCACCACAAAATGGAGAGCTCATTTCCCATGCTACTGAATTGGGGCATACGTCAGCAAACCAAATGCCAGAGGCTTAGCTTTAACAAGGTAAAATCTTTTCTGGCTCATAATGGAACTCAGACAGTATCATGACATTAACCCTTACCTTCAGGAAAGAAAAAGATCCTTCACAGAGAGTGAAAAACAAAAACAAACAAACAAACCCATTAGGATGTCAACAGGGACCAAGGAAAATTGGGGTGCTGCATCAAAGGTGAGGAGAGGGTAAAAGTCAGAAGTATGTTTACATTTTCCCCATTCTAGGCTGAGTGCCACCAGTCTTCTGTACTATGCATTTTATTTATATCAAACAAGAACTAAGAGACAAATTATGTTATCTATTTTTCAAGGAGGAAAAGGCCTGTGGATCCTTGGTCCTTTGGAGTTTTATTTTCATTTTAAGCTACTGTTCACACAACAAACATGTCAAACTCCTCAGATTCTTTCTTTCTTTTTTTTCCTAGAATAAATAATGTGCAGCACTCTTCTTAAGGAATCAAGTAGACTTTATCACAAGATACTGGATTCCAAATACCTCCTTTGAACTGAGACCCCATTTATATCTATTTATTAAAAGGATACCAGAAATATACACGAAAAATTTGTTATGTAATATATTAGTTTACTAGAGTTGCCATAACAAAATACCAGGGACTCAGTGGCTTAAACCAGTGGTCCTCATCCTTTTTGGCACCAGGGACAGGTGCTCCTGTGAGAATCTAATGCCTGATGATCTAAGGTGGTGCTGAGGCAGTGATGTTAGTGCTGGGGAGCAGCTGCAAATACTGATGAAGCTTCGTTGACTCATACCATTCACCTCCTGCTGTGTGGCCCAGTTCCTAACAGGCCATGGACTGGTACCTGAGGGGTTGGAGACCCCTGGCTTAAACAACAGAAATTAATTTTCTTAGAGTTCTGGAAGTGGAATTCTAAGATATAGGTGCCAGTAGGGTTAGTTTTTCTCCAAGGAGGCCTCTCCCCTTAACTTGCTGACCAATGCCTTCCAGGTGCATTCTCAATCAGTCTTTTCTCTGTGTGTGCCCATCCCCAACGTTTCTTCTTCTTCTTATAAGGACACCAGTCATACTGATTAGGGCCCACCTCAATGGCCTTTTTAACTTAATAACCTCTTAAAGACCATAGCTCCAAATATAGTTACATTCTATGACATATGAATCTTGGAGAGACACAATTCATTCAATAACATGTAGTAATAAGTGTTAATATGTTAACATAATAAGATATGAATTTCTACTAGTCTAAAATACCAGATTTTTATAGCATTCAAAGTTAAAATGTCAGGGGAGATCTGACCTAATAGGTCCATTTTGCTACCTGTCAAAAATAATTCTTTGCCAATTAGTTATCCACTGTGGATAAGTACTGTAATTCTTCCATGGTATCAAAAATAATTAGTACTTCAAAAAAACCACTATCTTTAATGAACCAACCCAATAAAATATAAATTTACTGAAAGCAGTCTCCAAATGAAATAGCCACATTCATAATTCTCAAGACAAAAATAGAGTTCTGTGGCTTTGTCCTGAAGCAAAATCTAAAGTGATATCAACTCCCATTAAATACGTGTTAGTCCTGAGAAATTATGAAAACAACTGTTTCCGATTGAGTTCTTTTCTTTAATCTCAGCCCTGAAAGGTTTTTTTTTCTTTCTTTTCTTTCCTTTTTTTTTTTTTTAACAAAATGCAGAATCAACTCTTGTGGAAATATAAAAGTTTACAATATTATAATAAGTTGTGACCTTAATGTACTTTGTATAGGGAGCAGTATGCAAAATCTGATTTTTATAGCATTTTTGTTTATGATCCCAATGGACTAGTTAGACAATTCTTAATACTGAAATATTTACATAGCTACCCTATCTAAAATGCTCTAGGTATAAAATATTTAAATGAAAGTTATTCCTGAGAAATACTTTTACCTCAGTCAGTAGTCTCACTTTTCTTTCTGGAGTCCCTTGACAAGATACAATAACCTCTAACACTCAAATGCATATTATACTAATGCACTTGCAATGAAGTTCTGCTTTGAAGTTTAGCTATGTTCCTACAACTACACCATAAGTAATGATAGTTATATGAGGTTCTTAAGGAGACATTTTAAAAATTATATTATACAAGTGTTTTGGACAGGAGATTTTTTATGAAATTTGAGAGACTCCCATCACATTTTGAGTTACATAATTATTCCACCGGCTGTAAGTTTTAAAAAGAGTATCCTTGATAGTTATGTCGCTGTGGTTTCACGCTGCTGTCTGCTGCAGAGGTGGATAGCTATGTACAGACTCTGTTCTTCCCACCTTGTGATTTAAAAATAAACCTCTAAAGCACTTGAATGTAAAAGCATTAACAATGTTTCATTAATAATTTGAATGCAAAAATAAAGCAAAAGAAATATGAAATCACCCACATGCATGTCTTATATTCTTGAGTTCCTGTTGTTTGTAAAATGATTCTTAATTTAGAAAGAAAAAGATTTAGATTGTCAAAGTAGTACTCACAAAAAAATGATGTTAACTTTTCTTTGAAAGTTTCTGAAATGTACATATTTAAAGACAATTTAAAGACAATAAGACCAGAAAATATTTTCAATCAGTTTGTATTCCTAGGCCTGATGTAATCTAAATGCAAATACTATAATTTTGCAACTAATGCTATAATGAAACTATTGTTCTTCTTTATTTTTATCATAATAGAACATTACTATATATTACTATATATTATTTTGTGAATAACAACATTTTTGAGACTTATGTACCACATAAAAGTAAATGAAATATGAATATAAATATAAAAAGTGAAGAAATGAATCAGAACAATTTCTGAAAAAAATACATGAGATACTAAACAATGACTAAACAAATAGATAGTTATAAAATAGACATGAAGATATAAAGTGTAGCATAAGGAAATTGGTTAATAATGTAATAAACATGTAAGGGAGATTTAGTGGGGTGATCACTTTGAGTTATATAGATCTCTAATCACTATGCTGTACAACTAAAACTAATATATTATTGTATGTCAACTATAATTAAAAAAACTTTTTGAATTGTACAATGTAAATATGGCAGCTAATTATCTATTATTTTCAATGAAGCCAGAAAAAAAAATTACAACACACAGAAAAGGAAAAAAATTAAACCACTGACAACAGAAAAAACAATAAATTATGGCCCTTATCAAGAAGGCATTAGGAATGATATTTAGAACACAAAAATATTCCCATGATATTTTTACTGCCTTAGGAAAAAAATTCAGACACATATCTCCTCATATTCACATAAATAGGTAAATAGAACAAATTTCTGGAAGCATTATACAAGTAATATGCTTGTACTCAGGTGGTAAGAATCTTTTTTTAAGTGTGCTTTTCTTTCTATTTTTATACTCCAGATTTAATTCATTGTTGTTACAAATTTTATATAATAATAAGCTCCTCTAGTAAAAACATGTATGACTATAAAATAAATATTTTCATAATATTCTGTTGTCTAAA
This sequence comes from Eonycteris spelaea, assembly GCA_003508835.1. NCBI lineage: Eukaryota > Metazoa > Chordata > Mammalia > Chiroptera > Pteropodidae > Eonycteris > Eonycteris spelaea. Next base: position 662,015 of record PUFA01000127.1, on the reverse strand, counting down.
AGGAGCTTAGACTGTTTGGTTACCAGAGATGCTCAAGCACCAGACTGCTCAGAGAAAAAGGGACCACCAGCTATCAGCCAAAATGTTTAATTGACCTGCAGCTGAAAGGCTAGGTTAAAAAATACCAAAAACATGATTCTTAATCATTTAATAGTAATGTTGTTGCAACAATTAACATTATCAGTTTAACATTTACTAAGGTGATATGTACACTAAATATATTAGCTCATTTAATACTCATGATTTCATGAAATAAATACCATGATTCCTATTTACAGAAAGGAAAACTGATATCTAAACTTTGACTATAATTAAATCAACAATTATCAAACCCAATTAATATAATAAATAATGATGATAATGACCATAAAAATAGCTGTCATTTACTAATCACCTGCTATATTCTATACTCTGTCCTAAGTATTTTAGATAGGTTTCAAAAACATCTTTAACTGAGGCTCAGAGAGTTCAATCAACTTTAAACAAGGTCACACACAGCTAGTAAGGGAAGGTGCCCAGATTCAGACACCTATCATGCTTTAAAATACACACTCTTAACCCCTGTGTTCTATAGACATGACATTGTAGGCCCCGAATCAGAACATTCTGCCAAGTTCTTGTCTGTAACACAACCTGAAGTACTTTATAAGATAGTCTGATTTTTGCCATGCTTTGGGTTCTGGTTCGGTGAATCTTGCTTGCTTACTTGTTTCAGCCTATTTCTATGCAGGCCATGGCAACCCTCCGACTTGTCAAAGAGGGAGTTTCTCTAAGCTTCCAGACTACCAACCAATTTGTCCTGTGTGTACTTGCACTTTCAGAAGGAGCCCATGTCTCTGATTTCTATCAGTCTGCTCCAGGCCTCTGCATGTCCACTGTACACTTTAGCTTTCTCTGGACACGAAGACTGTTTTTCACTTTTCTTTTTTGTTGTTGTTGTATGAACATTTTATATAATATCTGTCCTTAAATTTTTAACTGTACAATAGAGTATTGTTAACTATAAAGACAATGTTGTACAGGAAATCTCTAGATCTTGCATTACTGAAACTATATCCATTAAACTCCCCATTTCCTCCTCACCCCAGCTCCTGGCAACTGCTATTCTACTCTGCTATTTTAGATACCTCGTATGTACTAGTCAGAGTTCTCCAGAGAAACAAAGCCTATTGGAGAGATATAGAGAGATAGATAAGTTAAAAATAGATGGATAGATAGATTCGTTATAGGAATTGGCTCATGCAGTTATAGAGATTGAGAAGTACATAATTTGCCATCTGCAAGCTATAGAACCAGGAAAGTCAGTGGAATAAACAAGTCTAATTGCAAAGGCCTGAGAACCAGAGGGCTGCTAATATAAGTCCTGGAGTCTGAACACCCAAGAACTAGGAGCTCCTATGTTCAAGGGCAGGAAAAAATGGACATCACCACTCAAGAACAGTGAAGTCACTCTTTCTTCACCTTTTTGTTCCAGTCAGGTCTTCAAGGGATTGGTTGATGTCTACCTATATTGATGAGGGCAGATTTCTCAGCTTACTGATTCAAATGCTAACCTCTTCCAGAAATAACCTCATAGACAAAACCAGAAATAATGTTTTACCAGGTATCTTGGCATTTCTTAGCCCAGGTAAGTTGACACATAAAATAACTACTACATCATGTAAATGGTGTCATGTAGTACTTGTCTTTTTGCGACTGGCTTATTTCACTTAGCATGATGTCTGCCAGGTTCATCCATGCTGTTGCATACTGAAGAATACGTATACATTTTTCTTATACATTCATCCATTAATGGATATTTAGGTTGTTCTACATCACGACTGTTGTAGATAATGCTGCAACGAACGTGGGAGTACAAATATCTCTTCAAGATCCTGCTTTCAACTCTTGGATAAATACCCAGAAGTAGGATTGCTGGATCTTATAGTAGTTCTTTTTCTAATATTTTGAAGAACATCCATACTATTTTCTATAGTGACTGCACCATTTTGCATTCTCACCAACAATTTAAAGAGTTTTAATTTCTCCACATTCTCTCCAATACTTGTTAACATTCTTTATAATGGCCATGCTAACAGATATAAGTTGATATCTCATTGTTATTTTGATTTGCATTTCTCTCATGATTAGTTGTGTTGGGAATTTTTAAATATATCCGTTGGCCATTCATATTTCTTCTCTGAAAAAATGTCTATTCCAGTTGTTTGTCCATTTTTAATCAGATGATGATGATGATATGCTGCTGCTGCTGTTGCTGCTGCTGCTGCTGATTGCTATTGAGCTGTAGAACTTTCTTATACATTTTGGATATTAACCCCTTATTAGCTATGTGGTTTGCAAGTATTTTCTCTCATTCCATAGGTTGACTTTTACTCTATAGATTACTTTCTTTGATGTGCAGAAGCTTTTTAGTTTGATATACCACTTGTTTGTTTTTGCTTTTGTCGCCTATGCTTCTGGTATCATATCCAAGAAATCATTACCAACATTAATGTCAAAAAAGTAAGGTCTTCACTTTTTCATTGCTGCTTAATTTTCAAAATAATGCCTCTCTCTTTCCTGTTAATATTCCTTTTTTGTTAAAGGAGAAAGTGGCAGTAAACATGTGTATTCAATCTTCCCTGCTCTGCTGAAAGTCCTAATGTTTGTTTTGAATTTCACATATATCTGAGATTCACAGAAAGTCAAACTATTGCACTTCAGTTGCTTGATGTTAGTGATAATAATAACAATTTTAAAAAGCTATTATTGTTGAGCACTACTATGAGCCAGGTACTATCTTAAGAACTTTGTGTTTATTATCTATTTAACTTCAAAACAACCCTAAGATATTGGTACAATTATTATCTCATCACAGATAAATGAACTAGGTCTTAAGGTTAGGCATTTTCTACTACCAGAAATCTTTTTACCGTGTAATTTTCCACAATAAGCAGAATGAAGATTGAAATCCAGGAATTTTTATTCAGAGCCCAATCTTTCCACAATAATACAATATTTTAATCATATCTTAAAGGGATATACATAGATTACTAATAATGTTAGTAGAAACTGTTTTCTCTGGTAACCTATACTGTATATTTTTTAACAGAGGTAATCTAGAGGTAAAATTAGAAGGCTATAAATTATATCCTAAGTAACAATGGTTTCCCCATTATATATCCCCACATTTTCAATGTAATCTAGAGGAGACGGACAAACATTTTTTCTTCCCCAGAATCCTCATTCTTTCTGTAAAGAATTAGAAAATTATTCATTCTGAGCAAAATGACTTTTAACCTTCCCAAGGTATTATTCTTTAACTAGAACTACAATGTATCAAACTAAATAATGGTGGTAGATAGATAACCAGAGGGCCACAATACTTTACTCCTTCTTGTATTCAAGTCTTTGCAATGTGAGTTTTGTAACTTTTCCAACCAAGAGGTAGAGTCTATTTTCCTACAGCTCAACTTTTGACAGGACTTGTGACTCACTGCAGCCCATAGACTGTTCTGGAATTTATGTTAGCCAGTTTCAGCCCTTGCAGGCATCCTCTTTAACACTTGGACCCCTGCTTCTGCCTGCCTCACCAAGTAGAAGGTGAGTGCCCATGGAGAGCAGTTCTCCCAGCCAAAGCCCAGGCCTAGGAAAAAGCCCAGCCGAGAGCAAAAGCAGCAGCTTACTAGACCCATCTATGATCGCTAAGTTGTGAGAGAGCCCAACTGATTTCACCAACATATATAATTCACAGAACTGTGTGATAAATAAGTGATTGTTGTTTTGAGCCATTAACTTTTGAAGTGGCTAATAATAAAGCATTATTATGGTATTGATTAACTGATGCAAGGGTCAAAGTGGTATCTCTAAAATTTCAAGTACTGCTGCCAATATGGCCTAGAATTAGAGGATCTTAGTCTCTAGATTAGGGGGAAAAAAAAGCTTGAGGCTAATTTGCTCTCCTCATTAAAGGAATTTTGAGCCTTCCCTTCTATTGTGCCAATACCAGTGTGGCTTGACATTCAGCTGGGGAAAGAAAGGCATTTGTGACACTTGCACAAAGAGGAACCACTCTCTCTAACATCTAGAATCTACTGTTGAGGCCCTTCCTTTAACAAGCAATATCAAATATTAGTATTCACTACATATTTAAAAATTTCAATTTAAAATATAATGTTTGTCCAGAGCTCAACTAGGATATTTCAAGAAATACATTAATGTACACATTTACTTCCTTTTGCTATTTTAGTCAATAGGAAGACTACTTGTGACAGAGATTATTATTTTCTTCCAATATTTATCATCTCTTCCTTTATCACAGACCCCTTATTTTACATATACACAACCACCCAGGATAAAAACAACATCTCTTCATCTCCATTGCAGCCAAGTCTGGCCATACAAGAATGTACAGGCCATCAGGATGTGAGAAGAAGGAAAATGTGCTACTCTTCCATGCTTCTGTCCTCATTCTGCTGGCCAGATTGAGGATTTGAGACTGAGCCATCTTAATCAGTAATAATCATGGCGACAAGAAGAACAGCTCAGAAATGTGAAGCAACAAAATAAAAAGAATGACAGTCCATGGATAACGGATAATGTTGGGGTGTGGAATCTGGTTATCAGTACTAGGCTTCCTACCTCTAGGCCACTAGGTAAAAGAAATAAAGATTTTACTTATTTGGAAGAAAGTCTATCTTGAGTTTCTATTTTTTGCAGATGAACATATTTCCTAATACTCTTGTTATTACCTCAGCTTCTCACAGAAATTCCTTCACTGAATTATTTAATATTACTTCCTCCATACATTTCTTTCTAATGCTCATTCGTGTAACTAGTGCTTCTCCAAACTTTTGAAAAATGGTGAGCAGAGATATTATATGATTTATTTCTCAACGTCCCTTCCACAAGAATACTTGTGTCATATTCTTGCTTGAAATTTTAGGAAAAAATATTTTAAAATTACTTTATATTTTCAATACAAATTAATAGCTCTATTACAGATTAATTTTTACTTGCACTACCAGAAAACTAAAGGCAATTATAGTATTTAAGTATTATAATCTGTTTTATTCTAGTCATTAAAATTTCTATTTTTTATTTTTACTTTATTTAAATCTATGTTAAATGTTTTATCTTGTACTTTGATTTTACCAATAAGGTATTACAAATCCTTTGGGAAATAAGTAGGGAAACATATTTAATAGCTAAATAAGTTAGTGCTAAATAGTTTACTACAGACTATAATTTCTATAAAAACTCAGAGGTATGAGAAATTAAATAATCAGCAAACTTGCCAATATATGTAGAGAACATTCTTCCTAACTGGTATTCTATGGGGGGGAGGGAGTTTTTTCATTATAATTCTTGGAAAATGTTATATTAATATTCATTTATTGAAGGTTCAAAATATACATTGATATAAAAAATATTTTGAGAAAGTCTTCAGATGGGATCTTATTTAATAAAGTATTTTCCTTTTTGTCTATAACATCTTATTATCATCTCCCACAAGTCATGTTTCTGAGAATGCATTTTGGGAACAGGTTGAGATAAGAAAATTTTCATTAAAAAGATAAATTTGAACTTGGATATTAAAGGATGAGTATAATTTACATGTGGGATAGAGTCAGGAGATGTTGTCCAGGCAAAGATGCCTTTGGGCATCTATAGTAAACTTGGTATGCATAGTGAACCATATAGTTCTAGTGCTTAGAGACTCTGAGCTGCTATGCAATAGAAACCTAAATGATAATCTTCTAAACCCTGAGAATACAGTGATGAAATGTAGGACTATAGTAGCATGGTACATACATGTAACAAAAAAATACAGCCAGAATGACTGATGCTGAAAGTCAGGTTTAGTAAAAAAGGACGTCTAAATGTCGGAGGGCCACTAATTCAGGGAGATAGCATTGCCAGTGAAGACTAGAGAAATTAAGACAATGACTAGGGAAAGATAATTCTTGAAGAAATATTTTTTTAAGTTTAATATTTGTTTAAATAGTGGCATTTTCTTCCTATTACAAAGTCTGGAATTTCTTATGTACAGCTGTATATTATAAACTATTCTGTATGTATGGACTACATGTTTGTGTCCTCTCAAAATTCAACGCTGAAACTACAATCCCCAGTGTGATGATATTAGGAGATGGGGCATTTGAGATGTAACTAGATCATGGGATTATGCCCTTATAAAGAGACATGAGAGTTTACTTTTTTTTCTCTGCTCTCTGTCACATGAGGATACAATAAGACAGCTGTCTGCAAATCTGGAAGAGAATCTTAACCAAAAACCAAATCCGCCAACACCTTGACTTTGGACTTCCCAGCCCCTACTGTGAGAGATAAATACCTGTTATTTAAGCCATCCAGTCTAGAGTAATTTGTTACAGCTGTTCAAACTAAGATACTATGATTAGGTAAAACTAATATGTTTTAAATGTAATATATGCTAAATTATAATGGAATATCTTGCTCTATAAAGGTAATCAGCTCTAGTGCATATCATGGTTAAGAATGGCTATGGATGAGTGTAGGAATCATTAATTGCTTTATAAAGCCATAATCTTCCCAAATGTAAAATTATAAATCCTCAGTGATGGATGGATTTTTAATAGGCTAAAGCAGCTGAAATATATATAAAGAAAAAAAAAAGAGGCTTACTCGAGATGGAGATAAGGACACGCATTATTGGTGAGGTCTTTGTCACCATTCTATACATCATTCTTCTTTATGAGCATGTCTCCATCAGGGCTCAGCAGTGGGAAAAGATGACTTCCTGTTACCCAAGGTACTTTGGTCAGGTGACCAGCATATAGTTATGTTTCCCTTCCATATTTTTCCATCAAACTATATAAATTAAGCTTTGATAAATCACCTTCTTTAAGATATTAAAGAAAAGGTGTTACTGTTTAGTAACAGCTAAATGTCTATCCTTCTGGACATTTCATAAGGGCCTAGAATATCTCCTAATTGAATGAGAAATGCTGGAATTCTAGGCCCTTTGGAGAGGATTAAGTAGACATCAGAGAGCAGAGAGCCTTTCCATATCTTTAAATGCCAATCAGATGGACAGTTGCATCTTTGGGATTTTTTCACACAATTAATTGCTCATTCCTTTCTATTCAGCAAACAAACAAAGAGAATAGCAGGAACCACCTTTCCACCTCACCTTGTCTGTTCAATAGAAACAGATGGCCATTATTGATTGGCATCAACAGAATGGCTATCTCTATCAGTGCCCTTTAAATCTCAATTCAATTCAATAAGCATGCATTTAACACTTGCTGGGAGCAAGGCAATGGACTAGATGGTATAGAAGTGCAAATATGAGAAGTCAAAAGACTATCTTCAAGGTACCAGTAAAATAAATGAGGTCTGCAGATCACTGCACCTTGTATATACTTCTCTTATTGAAGGTCAGCATGTGGACCAAGAACAAAAGCCTGTAAGTCCAACTGCCTTGGTTCCCATCTTGAAGACATACTCTGCGCTTCCTAGTTTTTACCAAATTATCTGTGCTTCAGTTATCACCTCTGTCAAATATGGATAGAAAATACTACCTTAATCATAGGTGGTTATGATAACCAAATGAGTTAGTACTTGAACAATATTTAGAACAATGTCTGGAACATAGAAGCGACATATAAATGTTTGCTAATATTATTGTTGCTGCTATTGTTGTTTTGGTATTTGATATGAAAATAGCAGATGGTTTATTTTTTGCAGCTAAGCAAATTAAGTGTTTGCCCCTTTCATCATTTAAAAAAAATTATTTATATAAATTAGTTTCAAGCACACAGTACATTGGTTAGAACCTATATAGTTCGTAAAATGATCCCCTCAATTACCCCCTCCCTCCCTCCCCTGGCCCTCCACCTAGCCATCATATTAATGCTAACTGCATTCCCTATGCCATACTTCCCATCCCTATGACCAGTTATCAGCTACTAGTTGTACTTCTTAACCCTTCATCCCATTCTCCCAGCCCCCCAAATCCCCTCCCATCTGTCCATCACCAAATTGTCCACTATATTTCTAAATCTGTTTTTTGTATTACCATTTTTATTCCTGTTTTTGATACTTGTTTTTTCTTCTTAAAGAAGTCTCTCCAACATTTCCTGTAACACTGGCTTGGTGGTGACAAAATCCTTTAGCTTATTTTTGTCTGAGAAGCTCTTTACCTGTCCTTCAACTCTAAATGGTTAGCTTTGGTGGAATAAAGTATCCTTGTGGTAGATCCTGGGTCTTCATCCTGTCGAAAATTATTTTGCCAAGCCTTTCTGTCCTGCATAGTTTTGTTTTTTTTTTTTTTTTTTTTTTGAGAAATCAGCTGCCAGTCTTATGGGTATTCCCTTATAAGTAATTATCTGTTTTTCTCTTGCTGCTTTTAATATTCTTTCTTTGTCTTTAGCCTTTGGCATTTTAATTATGATGTGTCTTGGTGTGGACCTCTTTGAATGCCTGGTTTTTGGAATTCTCTGAGCTTCCTGGGGTTTATGTCCATTTCCTTCACCAAGTTAGGGAAGTTTTCCGTCATTATTTCTGCAAATAGCTGTCAACATCTTGATTTTCTTTAGTTACACTGATCAGATGGATATTTAGACCTTTAATAGTGCCCTATGTGTTCCTTAAATTATTTTTATATTCTTGGCATCTTCTCTCTTGCCATTCTTATTGTGTGCCCTTGGCTTTCCCATCCTCTAGATAGGGCATTTGAACATTTTCTTCATTCACTTTGTTTATTCCTTTGTTTATTCCATTTAATACACTTCTCATCTCAGATCATGTGTTCTTAATTCCAGACTGGTTCCTTTTTATAATTTCCATTTCCATTTTTATGTTTTATGTTCTCACTGAATTCATCTACACTTCCCAAAAGTTCATTGAGCATCTTTATAACCAGTGTTTTGAACTCTGCATCTGTTAGATTACTTGACTCCATTATTTCTGGAGCTCTGTTCTGTTCTCTCGTATGGTTTCTGTTTCTTTGTCTTCCCATTTTGGCTGCCTTTCCATGTCTGTTTCTATGTACTAAGCAAAGCTCCTAAGTCTCCTGTCTTATTAGTGTGGATTTGTGAAGTAGGTGTCCAGTGGCACAGCTGCAGGCCAAATTTAGCCCAAGCCTATGCCCCTCCAGTGCCACCAGTTAAGACTGAGCAAGCAATCCACAGATGCTGTGCTTATAGTTGCCTCAAAAGACCACACCAGAAACCGAGGCCAGCTGCCTCCTGTGTGAGTCTAGGCACTGCTCAGCAATGGGCACCTGACTTGCTGAGGATATACCTGGATGTGGCTTGGGTGGAGCCGCAAGTTGGAGGAGGTGAGGTTTCAGGGAATCCTCTGGGCAGAGCGGCCTCTGTTATCCATTTTGATGATGTCATGGCTACAGCGGTGCTGTGTTCATGCACTGGGCCAGGAAGAGGTCTCACAGGAACAAAGGATACCACCGGCACTTCTGTACAGAGCTAGTCTCCCCTTGGCCCTCACTCTGACAATGTCTCCCTGTAAGTCTCTGGTGCCCCTGTGCGCAGCCTAATCGGCACTGGTGCTCAGAGTGAGCAGGTCCGTCATCTGATCGCAGACGCAGCCCCTTTAAGAGGTGCCCGCCACTGCCACTGCTGCAAGCCTCCAGCCCACTCAGCTGCTGGGCAGCCCCGCATCCTCCCCCTGTTCTACCTTCTGCCACTAAAGGGTGATTTCTTGGATCTCTCTTAGTTGTATGGCTTATTCATCAAAATCCCAGGTGTTTTTCCTTGCTGCTGCTCCTTGTTTCCATCACAACTTTAATTTGGTCACCAGAGGGATAAACAGAGCCTCTATCATCTATGCCATTTTTTTCCTTTCCCTTTTTTATCATTTTTAAGTTCCTTAAAAGACAGGATAGTGATTACCTGCAACCTAGCACAATGTGTGGCACACGGTAAGTGCTCAATATGTGTTTATTGAAAGAAGAATGAGGAATGGAATTTACAGAGTGCTGTGGGAGCTGAGAATAGGAACAGATTATCTTGAGATGATGGGGATAAAGTAAGTCTTTTTGTTGAAACTCTCCTGGCCTATACATCACTTCTAGGTTTAATTTAGAAGAGACTGAATAAGTGGCTAGAAAAAAGTGGAAAAACAGGATTAATTTGGGGTTGCTAACGCCTGGCAAGATTCCTCAATAAGTATTTCTGACTGAATTAGTAAGTAGAGAAATAATCAATGAACTAATTTGAAAATGGAATTCAAAAGTACGTGTCTTCAATATCTGTTGGCAATATGGCAAATGAAATATTCTAAAACCTCTACATGAAAAAAACATTTAAAATTCAATGTAAATTATGAAAGATATGCTTCTAAATGCATAACTAAGTTTATGAGAAAGTCAGAAAAAAACTCCAGAGGTCTCCACCTAAGCAGGAACACAAACCCAGACTAGAAAGCATGACCTGATACCAACTGCATTCCTGAGGTGCACTGCTGTTTCCAGGATGCAGGAACTCTGGGTTTTAATACTAATTTCAGGGGAACTGGGATATCCTGTGGGCAGAGGAGCAGTGTGTGAATCAAGAACTGCATAAAGCAGGGAACTGTGTAGGGCCATAACCTTTGTAAAACGGTGAATTTGAAAATGACAAAAAAAAAATCTTCTGCAGAAGGAGATGGGAAGAAATGCTGTTTGATGCACCACTTCTTGTGACAGGCAATATTTTTCCTTGACTTTTGGAAACCCCAGCCAGCCCTCATACTGCACTGGGGTAAAATGTATACTGCTGCATTGTAAAAAAATCTCAGAATGGGAAAATGCATACGTGTGAAGTGGTTCTTTATTGAAGAGGAAACATCATTTATATAGTCTCATCAGGTAGCCTGAAATGCATTATAAAGCATCAGACAAACCTAATCAAGGAAAACGTTCAACAAGTAAGTGGCCTGTACTCTTCAAAAATATCAATGAAATAAAACTGTTCAGAGTTAAGGGGAATAAAGGGACATGAAAACGAATGCAAAATTAGAAAACAATATCTTGAAGAAAAGAACATTACTGGAATTACTGGTAAAGTGAATATGGACTCTATTTTAGATATTAATGTACTAATTATAAATTTTCTGCATTTGGTAACAGCCTATAAAATTTTCTTGTTCTTGGGAAAACATGCTGAAATATTTAAGGAACATAATGAGTGCAATCTACCTCAAATGGTTCAGAAAATAAGAATAATAGAGCAAATTGGGGGAAATGTTAAGACTAGTGGTCTGGTATGTGAGAATTCTTTGTACTATTTTGGAAACATTGCTGTAAATTTGAAATTACTTCAAACTAAAAAGTTGAAAACAATTAAATGGTCCTGGACTATAGCATTCTCAGGTGAAACACTGAAGGAAACTAATTCTTTGTATTAAATCCTCTCTCAAATCAGCCCTCACAGATAAAGTCTCAAAGAACATGAGAACATCTACGCAATAACTATTTTCAAAAATTAAAGAAACAAGTTATCAAATGGGAAAGGCAGCAGAAACAATTAGCACAATCAGATTTATTGAAGTATGAGATATTAGGGTGACCAACTGTCCCAGGTTGCCCAGGACTGAGGCATTTTTCAGGACAAGGAACTTTAGGTGCTAAAATCAGGACAATACTGGGAAAACTGTGATGATTGTTTATCTTAAAATACAAAACATCATTTAAGTACATTTTAAAATTTTTAAAGACATAAAAAGTATGCTAAAGACAAGAGCAAAGAAAAGACTATGAAACTCAAGAAGGTACACTTGAAAAAGAAACAATTTCTAGAAATAAAATAACAATTTAAATTAAAATCAAAATGAAAAATTGATATATTAAATTTTATGAAGAGAGATCTAGAATATCAGATGGTTAATCTGAAGGAATCACCTAAAATGGAGCACAGATATTAAAGAGGAAATATAAAGAAAAAACAGGGAGTAAGATGGGAGTAAGAAGATGCAATAGGAAGAATACAGTGAAAGGTCTAACATACATCTAATAAGAAATGGGTGTTGGGCAAATAAATGAGTCCAATCACCTACCATAAATAAAAAGTTTATTTTATTTTGTCAAAAACAATAGTAAAAGAAAATAATTGCAATAATATTTTTCAGAGTGCTGAAATAAAATTGTTAAAAACCCAAAATGGCATACCGAAAATGACTATCTTTTGTTTATATGGAAATGTCTTTATTATTTCCAATTTATCACAAAAAGAAATTCTGAAATAGTTTAGAAAGTGAAAAAATAATTTAAAAGGAAGAAGGAATGGTGATCAAAGAAATTCTGAATATATGGTAAATCTAAGCACTTTGATTGGAAAAACAATGAGAATTTTGTCAGAATTCAATAATTTTTTAAAAGGCAAAATAGGACTTATGTCCTGGATAACAATAACATGTATTATGGAGGTGGTGGTTATCAGAAATAAAGTATTCTAGGTCCTTACATTATTATATTTTTATTAACAGTATTGTGCTGTGTGGTACCAACACATAAAAAGAATGATAAGTAGAATATAATGTCTAGAGATAAATCCAAATACATAAAGGAATTTATTATGTGATATAGTGTGATGTTTCAAAAACTGACAGAAATAAGGGCTATTAAGTGAATGGTGTTGGGACAATTAAAAACAATAGAGAAATACAAGAGTGAACTCTCAAACTCAGAGTAAACTTCGAGTAGATCAAGTATTTAAATATAAAAAAATAAACCCATGAAAATGTTAGAAGAAAACAGGAAATAATTTTTCCTAATCTTGAGTTAGGAAAGAACTTTTACTCATGACCCAAAACCCAGAAACCACTTTTTAAAGCCTGATGAATTGAATTCCATAAATATAAAATACTGCATTGTGAAAGTGAAAGACAAAAATACAAGAAAATATATGTACAACATATATCGAAGGCACATGGAAAAAAACTTTCTATTAAAATTTTCCTAGAAATCAATAAGAAAAGATAAACCCAAAATTAGACTAAGGATATGAAAAATTAGTTTACAAGAAAGGAAATGTATAATCCTTAAATATGAGAAATACTCGATTATTCTAACAATAAAGAAAATGCAAAATTAGAACTATATCATGACACAGTTTTTCAGTCATCTGATAACTATCAAAATTTTGTTAACATACTCTCTTGGTGAGTATAGGTAAAGCTTGACATTCTCTTTGATTGTTTATGGAAATGTAAATTGGTACTATTTCTGTTGGGGAAAATTTAGCAAAGCTATCAATATTTAAAAGACATATGGCTTGTGAACCTTTACTACTATTTTGGGGCTTTATAGAGAAAATATATTCACACATGTGCAAAATAAATACGCATAATACTTTTCATTTCAGCATTATCTTAATGATGAATGGGAAAAATTAATATCTATAAATAGGTGTCAGGTTAAATAGAATTTATAGAATGAAATATGCAGCAGAAAAAAATGAAGTTCTCTATATACTGATATGAAAAGTGTTCAAAGATTTTTGTTATAAAAACAAAATACAACAATATGTATATTAACAACTTTATATTATAAAAGGAATAAAATTAAGAGTATATATTTTTATGTATTTGTTATGCATAAGGAAAATCTGGAAGAAAATGCAAGAGAATTGTAATAATGGTTATCTACTTTGCAGAGAAGGAGTTAGGAGTGATAGAAAAAAGTAGTTGGGAAAAGGAAGTGGGAGAAATTTTAAATATAAGAATGAAACTAGAGTTGTTATATTTTTGAATTATGTAACTTTATTGTATATTCAAAGAAATTCTATTTTAAAAGACATTTGTTGCACTGATTTAGAAAAATATATAATTCAGCATAAGTTCTATTTATAAGTGATATACATATAACAAAAAATGCAGAAAGGTTAAATATAAAGACAAGAAAAAAATAGAAGTAGATTTAAAAGAATTGAGATAACATAGAATATGTTCTCAGATCTAAAGCAACTTAAATTAAAACAATAAAAATAAAGATACCTAAAAATATCCAAATATCTAGTATTAAACAATACCTTCTTCTAAGTTACTCATAGTTTAAAAAGAAATCATGTGGTGGTTTAGAAAATATTTTAAGTATAATAAAAATGCATATTTACTATATCAAAATTTGTGGGATACAGAAAAAGTACTCTAAGAAAGAAATAATAACAGCAAATATTTATAGGAATAAAACAAAAAATTAAAACTTTACCATGTTAGTTTTTAAACATCAATTAATTAAGCACCCATCTTATAAAACTAGAAGAATAAAAATTAAATGCAAAATAATCATTTAATAAGAATATAAATCATAAAGATAAAAACAGAAAACAAAGGAAAAGAAAAGCATACAAAAATAAAGAAAATCAATGAAACAAAAAGCTGATTATTTGAAATGATTAATTTAATTGGTTAATCTTTGGCTAGACTGAGAGATGGACAGAAAGAGAGAAAGATTAAAGAGAGACAGAAACAGAGAGATGGAATATAGGTAAAGACAGAGAGTGAATTGGGGAGAGAAAGTGAGAGACGGGTAGGGAAGGAGAGAGATTTCACAGTATCAGAAATAAAAGAAAGGTTATTAATAAAGATTTTACATAATTCTACTTCCAACTAAAATGGAGTAAACACCCATTCTTTAACACTGAATGTAATTGTAAAAACTAAACACGTTATATGAAACAGATATTTGAAAATTAAATACTAACATGCAGATATATGAAGACCAGAATTTGAAGTACCACTGGACCAGCAATGAGTTTACCTTTTACCTACTTCTAGTCTTCTCAAGCCTGAATGCATCACAGCATATAACCTAAAAGTAGGAATTACATAAATAAAAGTAGATCAAGGAGAGACCCTCCAGTTCTAGCTCAAAGAGCTATAAAGGGAACTCCTACTGCTCAGATAGAGTGAGAAAATCTTCAGATTGTCTTTCTTTATTTTTTCAAACCCAACACCCAGCTATCTTCTGGTTGAAGCAACAAAAGCTCCAAAGGGGGTCTATAGGACACAGACTCTGAGAGTGTGGAAATCTCTTTGATAGGCGGAATAATGATCCCAAGCTGAATTGCAAACCACCATTGCCTTTTTTTCACTCTCTCTGTTCTCCCATTGCTTTTGCCCATGTCACTTGGAACAGTCACAGAATTGCATGGCAGAGCAAGATAACTAAATGCCCAACTTTCTGGCCAGTTAATGAAAAGGGGAACCCCATATAACCAGAAAATATTAAGGAGATCATGGAAAGGGAGCAATTTTTAAAAAGCAAAATCATAAGGTTGTTTATAAACACATGTGAGACAGCTCCAACTGACATTACCCATGTTTGGTAAACTAAACTGACAATGAATCATAGCACACGGAAAGCGCAAACTTGTGGTACGAATCTAACTACGTTGATTAATCATTAAATACTATTATATCCCATAGGGTTCAAACAAGAACCACCATCTCACAACATAATATCCAAAGTGTCTAGGGTTAATCAGCATACAAATAACCAGAAAAATATCAATTCACATGGAATGAGAAAATTAACAAATACCAAGGCTGAGATGATACAGATGTTGGAATTATATAACAAAGATTTAACAGCATCTACTATACAATCATGCTCTTATAATCATAAACACTCTTGGAATAAATGGAAAAATAATCTGAAGATAGAAACAGAAGGTATAGAAAATAACAAAAATAAATAAAACCTTAATAACTAAAAATACAAAAACTAAAAATAAAAAAATCTACTGGTTGGGCTCAATAGAAGACTGAAAATGATAGACTAAAGAGTCAGTTAACTTGAATATAGGTCAATAGAAATCATTCAATCTAAACAAAAGAGGAAAATGATTTAAAATGAACAGGATCTGGGACCTTTAAGACAGTAACATTTTTATCTAATGTTTAAGCCATCAGATTCCATTAGGGGAAGGAGAAAAACTGTAGTGCTAAAAATTACATTAAAAAATATGGCTGAAAACATCCTATGAATAAAGCAGGGCAAAACCCTACAGATTCAAAGCTCAATGAACCCTAAACAGGATAATACAGAAGAAATCCATGTCCAGGCAAATCATAAACTGCCCAAACTAAAAACA
The DNA here is from genome assembly GCA_003508835.1 of Eonycteris spelaea. NCBI lineage: Eukaryota > Metazoa > Chordata > Mammalia > Chiroptera > Pteropodidae > Eonycteris > Eonycteris spelaea. Next base: position 645,957 of record PUFA01000127.1, on the reverse strand, counting down.
TTGAAAGAAGCCAGAAATAAACAATGTATTACCTTCAAAGAAACAGTAATTCTAATTACTGTGAATTTCTTATAAGAAACTATTGGAGCCAAAGGAATTGACGCATTTTTTTTTAAATGCTGAAAGAAAATTGTCAACCCAGAATTTTATTTCCAGCGAAAATATCTTTTAAAAATGACTGCATTAGTTCACGAGGGCTGCTACAGCAATGTCCCACAAACTGTGTGGCTCAAACAACAGAAATTTTTTACCTCGCGGTTCCAGAGGCTTTAAGTCTGAAATCGAGATATCAGCAAGGTGATTTTTTTCTGAGAGCTGTGAAGTAAAATTCTGTTCCAGGCTTCTCCCTTTGTCATGTAGATGGCCATGCCCTTTCTATGTCTCTTCATATCATTGTCCCTATATGTGTGTCCACCTCTGTATCCAAATTTCCTATTTTTATAAGAATCTCAGTCATATTGGATTAGTATATCTATCCTAATGACCTCATTTTAACTTGAATTTCTCTATAAAAACATTATTTTCAAATAAAGAAACATTCTGATATACTGAAAGTTAGGGTTACAATATATATTTTAACTGGAAAGTGAGACAGGTTGGGGACACAAATCAACCCATAACAAAGATATTCTCATAAAAAGAAAAATTACCAGAATTTATTGCTAGACCTGCTCTAAGAGAATTGCTAAAAGAAGTTCTTTACACAAAAGTTAAATAACATCAGAAAGAAACTTAGGATATCAGGAATGTAAAACTAGCAACAGAAGTCATAAGTATCTGAGTAAATAGAAGAATGTAGTCTTCTCCTCTTTAGTTCTTTAAAATTATTTGACAGTTGAAACAAAAAAATATGACACTGTCTGTTGTAGTTTTTAATGTTCATAAGTAATATATTACAACTATAGCATAAAGAGGAGATGGTAAAGGGAACCATGTGTGTTAATGTTTCTAAATTTGACAAGTGAAAGTTATTGAAAAGTTAAGCACATATGTTGTAACCCCTAGAACAACCACCATGCTAACCAAAAGGCTATATTCAAAATTACAATAGATATATTAAAATAAAACACACAAAAATGTTTAAATAACCAAAATTTGGCAGGAAATGAGAAACTAAGGAACAAAGAAAAAAAATGGTACAAACAAAAGACAAATAACAAAATGGTAGACTTGAATGAAAACATAGTAATAATTTTATTAGGTATAAATAGACCAACTTAAATACATAGATGGTGAGAATGGGTAAAAAAAATCACTCAATAATATGATGTCTAAAAGAAACTAACTTCAAATATGGCATACTATATACCAGCAAACACTAATTAAATGAAAACTGAAGAGTAATATCACCAAAACGCAGATTAGGTAGCTCCAAGTTTTCTTTTTTCCTCACAGAAACATTGAAAGAACTAGAATCAATCTGAACTAACTTTGTAGGATTTCTGAAAAAACAGTTAAATATTTACTGCAATCAAGAAAACATTCAATAAAGAAAACACCATCTTCAATATGGAAGGAAAGTTTTGTCATGTTCTTATTCACCCTTGTCTCACTCTCTACCCATCATGATAGTGGTATTGTTCTGGTACAGGCACTGCTCAATTCCCAGTACACCACCCACCACCTCTCCCCTACTCCCCCCCCCCACAAAAAAAGATGCTACAGAATTATTGGTAGATTATTGAGTACTTTTTTCCTAACGTATCTGAGGTATACCTGAAACACTGATGAAAGGCATTCATATGCATAATTAGAAACGTAAGTGGGAAAAGTGACAGGAACTACCCATAAGAGCTGCAAGGCAAATTACAAACCTTCAGATGTCTAGGGAAAAAGTTTATAAGGAAAGAGAAAAATAGGCCTTCTAACGCCAGGAATTAGGAAATTAGGACATTCAAAAGCAGGTGGGTATACAGGGAATTTTAAAAGCTACACATACGCCTAGGAAAAATAAAGGCTCAAAAAAGTCCTGAGAGGACCTTTAACTTTCACCTCAGGCTGATCTCTGGGGTTTAAACAGGCCTACCTAAGTGATGAAGGAGTTACCCAGAACAGAGTCAAACAAAAAGACAGAGAAGTGATTATTTTCATGTGTGTGTGTGTGTGTGTGTGTGTGCATGTGCGTGTGTGTGTGAGAGAGCATACACGTGTGTGTGTGTATTTGTCTTTTGTTTGTTTCAGGTCTTGGCATTCAAGTAAATTTTTTTTTTCAAATTATTAGCTGAACAAAAGCTAAAGGAATCGATACTTTAGTGATTACACATTACAAGTAATAGTATGTATAAAAAATAGCTTAGAAAAGTCTCAAAACAGATGGACTACTACAGCCTTCAACAAAAAAAAAAATTATCAAACCCTGAGGAAGAAGAAAAATCTGATTTTTGGTTTACCACATTATAATAGACAAATGCCCAATTTTTACAACAAAAAATCATAAAGCATACAAAGAAACCAAAAATATCTCATGCAAAGAAACAAAATAAATTGACAGAAATCATGTCTGAGAAATCCTAGACATCAAACTTACTACACAAGGACTTTAAAACAACTGTCTTAATTATGCTCAAAGAGTTGAGGGAATACATGGACAGGAAACTAAAGGAAATTAAGAAAATGATATATGAAAAATCAGAATATAAACAAGCAGACAGAGATTATTAAAAGGAACCAAACAAAAATTCTAGAGCAGAATATAAAATAATTAGAATAAAAAAATTCACCAGAAGGGTTTAGCAGCAAAAATAGAGCAATTAAAATTGAGTCTGAGGAGCAGGAAAAAAAGGAAGAAAAATGAAAGCAACTAAGGGACCCATGGAATGCCATCAAGTGAATCCACATACAAATTACGGAGTAATAAAAGGAGGAAAAGAAAATGTGGTAAAAAATTATTTAAAAAAAATAATAGTTAAGAAGTTCTCAAATTTGATTAAACAGGTAAATCTATGAAGACAAGAAGCACAATAAATTCCAATTAGGATAATCTAAAGAAATCCACACATAGGCACATTATAATGAAATTATTGAAAGAATAGAGAATCCAGAAAGCAGGAAGACAAAGGTAAGTCAGAACATAGAAGGGATACTCAATAAGAAAATCAACTGATTTCTCATTAGAATCAAATGCCAGAAGACAGTGAATGATATTTTAAATTACTGAAAGGAAAAGAAAACTGTCAACTGAGAATTCTGTATCTAGCAAAACTATCCTTTAAAAAATCAAGGTGATATTAAAACATCCCCAGATAAACAAAAGCTGAAGAAGTTCTAGAACTGCTCCCCAAGCAACACTAAAGAGAAGTTTTCAGGCTGAAATAAAGGACAAGATGGCTTCACTGGTGAATTCTACTAACCATTTAAAAAAGAATGAATGCCAATCCTTCTTACACTTTTCTGAAAAAGAAAACCCTGAATATCAGGGAACACTTCCTAAGTCATTCTATGAGTCCTTCATTTCCTTGATACCAAAGCCAGACAAAGATACTACAAGAAAAGAAACCTACAAATATCCCTTATGAATACTGATACAAAAATACTCAACAAAATACCAGCAAACTAAATTTATCAACTCATTAAAAGTATTGTACATCATGACCAAGTGGGACTTATTCTGAAATGAAAAGATGGTTCAATTAAAAAAAACGTAATCAAAATATACCACATTAACAGAATGAAGGGGGAAAATATCCACTTGATTATATCAATTGATGCAGAAAAGGCATGTGACAAAATTCAACACTCTTGATTAAAGAAAAAAACTCAATAAACTAGGAATAGAAGAAAACCACTAAAAGATAATGAAGATTATACATGAGAAACCCACAGTTAACATCATGCTCAATAGTGAAAGACTCAAAACTGCTCCCCTAAGATCAGAAACAAGACAATGATGCTTGTTTTACCACTTCTATGTAACATAGTATTGGAATTCTAGCAAAAGAAATTAGTCAATAAAAAATAAATATCCAAACTGGAAAGAGTTAACACATTAATGTAGCAACAATTGCAGGATATAATATCAACACACAAATATACTAAATATACTAAAAATATATTAATATATTTTTCAATATACCAAAAATTTCAATATACTAAAAATATATAATCTCAACAGAAATCAAGAAAATAATTCCATTATAATAGCATAAAAATATTTAGGGATGAATTTAACCAAGGAAAAATATTTATGCCTACAAAATAATCATATTCTAAAAACTACAAAACATTGCTGAAGGAAATTAAAGAAGATATAAATAAATGAAAGACATCCTAAGTTCATGAATTAGAAGACTTAATACTGTTGAAAAAAACACTATACAAAGGAATCTATAGATCGAATGCAATCCTTATCAAAATATTGTTATTTTTGCATAAATAGAAAAAAAATCAACCTAAAACTCATATGACATCTCAAAGGACTCTAAATAGCCAAAACATTTTTGCAAAAGAAGAACAAAGTTGAAGAATTCACATTCTGATTTCAAAACTTACTGCAAAGCAACAGTAATCAGAACACTGTGGTACTGTCATAGAGACAAATATATACACCAGTGTAACAGAAAAGAGAGTCTCCCAAAATATACCTTTGCACATATGGTCATTTGGTTTTTGACAAGTATGCTAGATCAATGGAGGGAAAGTAGTACAGGGAAAACTGCATATCTATATACCAAAAGAATGAATTTGGATTCTTCCTTTACACTATATACAAAAGCAACTCAAAATGGATCAAATATCTAAATGTAAGAGCTAAAACTCTCAAACTATTAGAAGAAAACATAAGGGGAAAGCTTTATGATATTGAATTTCCCAATGAGTTTCTTAGATATAATACCAAAGGCACTGCTAACAAAAGAAAAAATAGATAAATTGGACTTCATCAAAAATAAAACACCTGTGCCTTAAATAATACTCTTAAGAAAAAATATTTGCAGGGCATGTATCTGATAAGCAATTGACATACAGAATTTATAAGGAATTCATACACTTGAGAGAAGAAAAACTCTATGAAAACCAGTCAAAGAACTTAAATAGACATCTGTCCAAAAAAGGCATGAATGGCTAATGAGCTTATGAAAAGATATTTAACATAACTACTCATTAGGAAAATGCAAACCAAAACACAGTGAAATATCAGTTCATACCTATGACTTAGGCTGGTTATTATTTAAAAAAAAAAAAAAACCCAGAAAACAACTAGTGATGGTGAGGATGTGAAGAAATCGGAAACTTTGTGCAAAGCTATAACCAGAAACGAAAAAGGACCCGTTATCCCAATTCTGGGTATTTATTTGAAGAAACCCAAACATTACTTGAAGAGACATGGGAATCTATATATCCATTGCAAAATTATTACAATAACCATGAAATGGAGGCTACCTGGGTGTTTATCAATAGATATATGGATTAAGAAGATGCGGTACATATACACGATAGAAATTACTCAGCCATAAAAATAAAATATCTTGTCATCTCTGACAACATGGATGAACCTAGAGGCTATTGTGCTCAGTGGAATAAGTCAAACAGAGAGTGACAAATGCCTATGTGGAATCTAGAGAACAGGATAAACAAATAAACAGCAGGAACAAGCTCATATTTACATAGAGCATGTTGCTAGTTTTCTGATGGAGGAGTAGGGAGATGTGTGAAGGGGGAAGGTATTAGGAAGCACAAATTAGTAGTTACAAAATGGTCATGGGGATATAGAATATAACATGGAGAATATAGTCAGTAGTATAATAACTGTATATGTCAGATATGTACTGGATTTATTGGCATGATCACTTCATAAATTATATAAATGTCTATTCACTGTTTATACACCTGAAATCAATATAATACTGTATATCAACTATAATTGAAAAAATAAAAATTAAAAAATTAAAAGAGAATATAGGTCTTTTTTCTCCACTGAGCTTTTCTAAATTGTCTTTACCTGAGCCTGGTTCCCTTTGATTACAAGGTAGAATTTGTGGTAATTGCTGCTCTGCAATTCCTTGTTTATGTGTTATTAGGAAAGGGAAGAAACTTATCTCCAACTGTGAAATATAAGGCATTCCATTTAGTCTGATTGGGTAAAATTAATTGGCCAACTTATGTTACCTATAGCCTCCTGTTCAAATAACTGTTGCTAGGGTTTATTCACAATCGCTTTTTGTATCCGGATATTAAATACAGACAGGAAAAAAAATTAAGGTTCAGTTAGAAATAAGGCAGGAAGGAATAGTTGCTGTGTAGGCAATATACAGTGTTTATAGCAATCATCCGTGTTTTACTCAGTTTCATACTGGCAGAATTTTCTGCATACAGTAATAATTGCATATAAACATTAATTTGAACACTTTGATTTTTTAATATCTTATACAATGAAATGTTACTGTTTTTAATTTTTGTTTATAAATTTATTATGAAATATTTTGTGTATACACTAGAATGTATATAGAAAATATAGAAAGTGTGAAGAAAAACCTTCTGCACATTCCCAATGCCCACATTAAGTAGAACATTATTTGTACCTATGAAGCCCGTTGTTTACTAGTTAAATGTCTTTTCCTCCATTCAGAAGTGATCACTATCTTAAATTTTTATTTATGATTTTCTTGATTGTATTTATAGTTTCTCTCTCTATATATATAACTTGCCCTAAACAACATAATTTTAAACTTTATGTAAATATACCATATATATTTCTGCATTACTTTTCTCTGTTAGTATTCTGCTGGTTTTGGTCATTGATGTTGACACATGTAGCTCCAATTTATTTCTATTCACTGATATGTAGTATTTCATTGTATGATTTACCGTACTTATATTTTTGTAGTCATTCTACTGATAAGGGACATCCACTACCCCCACTCCCTGCCAAATTCCAACTATCTTAAAAACTTTTACCATGAATCTTGTATGCAATTTCCAGGTACAAATATGCAAGACCTGTTCTAGAGTGTATATAACAAAAAGTTGAATTATTGGATCTTATGGAATATATATCTTTAACTTTACTAATTATTACTAAACTGTCTTCCAAAGTGGTTCTACCAGTTGACAGCAATGTATGAATGTCTCCTTTGCCATGTATTCATGCAACAATTGGTACTATAAGACTTAAAAATATTTTTCAGTTTTACTTACATGGTTTAAAATGGCATCTCAGGAGTCTTGGGTGAGAGTCTTCCTGGGTTGTTTGGGGCTAGAAGAATCCTGAAATCATGGATCACCCATATATGTTTTGAAACATGCTTTTAGATTTTTTTTTTTTTCTGGAAGCCCTGCAACTATCCTAAAAATTATAGAACAGACTTTTGTGTTCTGGGCCATCAATGAATCCTACTATTCAAAATACAGCTGTTGTCTTTGCAGAAAATCTTAGTTGACATTTTTATAGTATCCAAAGAGGTAACATTGTGATTGCATAAAGCCCAAGTAATTCAAAATCAAATATTTGTAAAAGAGTAATTGGCTTAGAAGGAGAAAAAATCCTCACCAGTAGTCCATTATGTTTCTTTAAAAGCTATAGTTATCTGGTAGATAGATGGTTCTGAAGAAGTAAATGCTTCATAAGGGGGAGCCTAAGCATTAAGCATTTAATAAAGATTTCTTGATGAAAATGCCTATTAAAAGAATGAAAATGTTAGAGGGGAAAAAAATGGCATAGATGATAGAGGCTCTGTTCATCCATCTGGTGGCCAAATCAAAGTTGCAACAGAAATAAGGAGCAAACAGCAAGGAAAAATCGCCTGGGATCTAGATGAACAAGCCATACAATTAGGGAGAAATCCAAGAAATTACCCTGCAATGACAGAAGGTAGGACAGGGCGAGGATGGGAGACTACCCGTTCTCTGGCGCTGAGTGAGACCCAGGCTGTGGCAGCAGCAGACACTTCTTAAAGGGGCCACATCCACTAGAGGGTTTTCCTGGTGACAGAACTGCTCGCTCTGGGCACCAGTGTTGATTCAGTTGTGTGCAGGGTGCACCAGGGACTTACAGGAACATTGTTGGAGTGAGGGCCAAGGCAAGACTCACTCTGTACAAAAGTGCTGGAGATATATTGTTCCTTGTTGAGCCCTTCCTCTTCCCAGTGCGCAGACACAGCACTGCCAAAGCCGAAACCTCATCAAACTGGATATCAGCGGTTGCTAGGTGTAGAGGATTGCCTGAAATCCTGACTCCTCCAACTCACAGCCTCACCCAAACCACATCCAAGTGTAGCCTCGGCAAGTCAGGTGCTCCTTGTTGAGCAGCGCCTAGACTGGAAGCAGCTGGTTGTGGTTTCTGGTGTGGCCTTTTGAGGCATCTATAGACACAGTATCTGTGGATTGCTTGCTGAATCTTAACAGCTGGCACAAGAGGGGCACAGGCTTGGGCTAAATTTGGCCTGCAGTGGAACCCTCTCAGGACTGTGCCACTGGACACTGAGTTCACAAATCCACACTAATAAGTCCAGGAGACTTAGGAGCTTTGCTTAATACATAGAAACATACATGGAAAGGCAGCCAAAATGGGAAGATAAAGAAGCAGAAACCATATGAGAGAACAGAACAGAGCTCCAGAAATAATGGAGTCAAGTAATCTAACAGATGCAGAGTTCAAAACACTGGTTATAAAGATGCTCAATGAACTTTTGGGAAGTGTAGAGAACTTCAGTGAAGAGATAGAAACATAAAAATGGAAATGGAAATTATAAAAGGAATCCAGTCTGGAATTAAGAACACATGATCTGAGATGAGAAGTGTGTCAAATGGAAAAACAAAGGAATAAACAAAGTGAATAAAGAAGAGGATCAAATGACCTATATAGAAGATGGAAAAGCCAAGGACAGTGAGAATGACAAGAAAAAAGATGCCAAGACTATAAAAATAATTTAAGGAGCACATTGGACACTATTAAAGGTCAAAATATCTGTCTAATTGGTGTACCTGAAGGAAAACAAGATATTGAACAGCTATTTGAAGAAATAGTGATGGAAAACTTCCCTAACCTGGTGAAGGAAATGGACATACCCTAGGAAGTTCAGAGAACCCCAAAAACCCAGGGATCCAAAGAGGACTCACACCAAGACACATCATAATTAAAATGCCAAAGGTTAAATACAAAGAGAGAATCTTAATAGCAGCAAGAGATAAGCAGATAGTTACCTACAAGGGAGCACCCACAAGATTGGCAGATGATTTCTCAAAAGAAACTATGCAGGACAGAAGGGCTTGGCAAAAAATTTCGACAGGATGAAGACCCAGGATCTATAACCAAGAATACTTTATCCAGCAAAGCTATCATTTAGAGTTAAGGATAGATAAAGAGATTCCCAGAAAAAAAATAAGCTAAAGGAATTTACCACCACCAAGCCAGTATTACAGGAAATATTGGAGGGAATTCTTTAAGAAGAAAAAAACATGTATCAAAAATAGGAATAAAGAATGACAACAATTACATTTCTTTCACTAAGTACCTCAAATGGAAAAGGATTAAGTGCTCCAACTAAAAGGTAGAGTGGATGAATGGATAAGAAAACAAGACCTGTACATGCTGCCTACAAGAGACTCTCTGTTCAGATTAAAAGACACACAAGGACTAAAAGGAATGGGGTGGAAAAAGATATTGCTTTGATGGACCCAGAAGATATTTAAGTCAGACAGAGAAAGATAAACACTATATGATTTTACTTATATGCAGAATCAAAGGAATAAAAAGAACAAACTAATCAAAAATAGACCCTCACATATAGTGGACAAATTGGTGATGGAGAGAGGGAGGAGAGTTTGGGGTGCTGGGAGAATGGGGTGAAGGGCTAAAAAAGTACAAATTAGTAGCTGATGGATGGTCACAGGGATGGAGAACACAGCCTTGAGAATGCAATTAGCATGAATATATTGGCTAGGTGGAGGGTAAGTGGAGGCAGAGAGCAAGGGGGGCCATTTTACAAACTATATAGATGTCTAACTAATGTACTTATACTTGAAACTAGTTAAAATAAATAAATTTTTAAAATTAAATGTCATCTCAGTTTTCAAGTCAAGATGGTACAGTAGTGAAAAATTTATTTAAAAAATAAATAAAGCAAAATGGTATTTCATTCTAGCTTTTCCATAATTAGACATGAGAGAAAGTACTTTTCTATTGTTGTTTGGGGGTATTTATTTATCTGTAATATGTCTATTTACACATTTTGTTCATTTTCATCATTGCCTTAAAATACATATTATGAATAATAACCCCTTCTCTGGATAATGTGAGGGAAATACAGTTTTTGTCTTGCCCTGAACCTTTTAAATAATCTTTTAATAACAGTTTTAAAATTATTATGAGCCAAATTTGACTTTTCCTTTAGAATGTGTGCTTTTAATATTTTAATTAAGAGATCCTTTACCAACCCCAATATATATAATCCTAATTTTTTCTATGTTTGTAGTACTGTTTTTCACAAATGTAATTGACATGAAATTTGTTTCATCTACAATTTAGTATAGAGATTCTCATTTTATTCCCGTTTTCCATATGGATAACCTATTGCCAAGTAACATTTAAAAATTTCCTCTTTTCTTCATGATCTGTCATGATAGTACTGAAATGGAATAGGTTTTAATTTACACATGGATCTAATTTTAGACTTCTCTGTACAGTCAGGTCATTTGTCTATTTCTGTGCTTCTACCATACCCAATTTTATAAAAATCCTCAATCCATTATAAGACAAGCATCTTCATTTTTATTAGGAGTGTTTTCATATACATCTTAGAAACAACTTGTCAAATTGCATGAAATACTCTATTGAGGTTTTCTTAAAATTGCTTTGAATTTATAGGCTATTTTGTGAAATCTGTATTATTGTACTAGTGAATCTTCTTGTCCACGAAATAGTGTATTGTACCTTTTATCTAAGGGTTATTTTTGGTGTGTCTTGTTGATATTTTTTAATTTTCTCAGTAGTTTTATTCAGATGTTTGTAGGTGTGGGGTTTTTTTGTACCTACCTTGCTTGACTGAAGTCTGCAGAGATTCTTAATTTTATACCTTCAAATCTTCAGTCAGTTTTTGAAAAAATTCTAGACAATTGTTACTTCAAGTGTTGTTTCTGTTCTGTTTACTCTTTGCTTTACTTCTGTAGCTCCATTTGCAAGTATGTTAGAACTTTTTTCCATGTCCTATGTGTCTTTTACACTTTTTGCTGTATTTTCTATGCTTTGCTCTGTCTTCAACCTGGATGTTTTCTACTGATTTTCCTCCCAGTTCATTAATCCTCTTTCATGTTGTTTAATCTGATGGTAAACACAACTACATCTTAATTTTGGTTATTGCATTTTATAAATGTAAAATTTCTGCGTGATTCTTTTTTTGTAAATTCCAATTCTCTCATGAAATTTTAAAGTCAAAATCTATTTTTTCATGTTTAATATATTTTTTTAAAATTACAGTTGGCATATGATATTATATTAGTTTCAGGTATACAACATAGTGATTAGCCATATATATACTTACCAAGTGATCATCCTGATAAATCTAGTATCCATCTGACATAAACATAGTTATTCAATATTATTGGCTATATTCCTTATCCTATACTTTACATCCTTGTAACTATTTCATAACTACCAATTGATAGTTCTTAATTCCTTCTCACTCTTTATTTTCCTCCTATCAGGAAACCATAAAAATTTCACCATATCTGAGTTTATTTCTGCTTTGTTTGTTTATTTTGTTCTTTAGATTCCACATGTAAGTGGAATTATATGGAATTTGTCTTTCTCTGTCTGACATAACACTCAGCACAATATTTTCAAAGTCAAACATGTTATTGATGGTAGAAAGATTTTTATTCTATTTTTATAGTTGAGTAATATTCCATTGTATATGTGTATGACCTCTTTATCCATTCATCTATTGATAGACACCCAGGTAGCTTCATATCTTGACTATTGTAAATATTGCTTCAATCAACATATGGATTCACATGTCCCTTTGAAGCACTGTTTTGAGTTTCTTCAAAATAAACACCCAGAATTGGGAAAACTAGGTTCTTCTTTGTCTCTTGTTATAGATTTTTAAAAAGTCTATCTTGTCTGGTATAAGTATTTCTACGCTAGCTTGTTTGTTAGTTTATTTGTTTGTTTCCAAACAAATAAAAATCTTTTTCCATCCCTTTACTTTCAGTCTGTATCTGTCTTTTAATCTGAAGGTGAGTCTCATGTAGGCAGCATATGTAAGAGTCTTGTTTTCTTATATGTTCAGCCAACCTGTCTTTTGATTGGAGCACTTAAACCATTTACATCTAAAGTAATTGCTGCTAGATATCTAGTTATTGCCATTCATATTCATTCATTTTGTTTTCTCTCCTCCTCCTCCTCCTCCTCCCTCCTTCCCTCCTCCCTCCTCCTCTCCTCCTCCTCCTCCTCCTCCTCCCTTCCTCCTCTCCTTTCTCCTCTCCTTCTTCTTCTTTCCTTTAACATTTCCTGTAACACCAGCTTGGTGGCGATGAACTCCTTTTTCGTGTCTGAGAAGCTCTTTTTGTCTCCTCTGATTCTGAATGATAGATTTGTTGGGTGGAGTAAACTTGGTTGTAGGTCCTTGCTTTTCATCGCTTTTCATCACTTTCTGCCAATCCCTTCGCTCCTGCAAAGTTTCTATTGAGAAATCAGCCGACGGTCTTATGCGAGCTCCCTTGTAAGTAACTAACAGCTTTTCTCTTGCTGCTTTTAAGAGTCCCTCTTTATCTTTAACTTTTGGCATTTGAACCATGATGTGTCTTGGTGTGGGCCTCTTTGGGTTTACCTTGTTTGAGACTCTCTTCACTTACTGGAATTGTATGTCTATTCCCTTCAGCAGGTCAGGGAAGTTTTCTGTCATTATTTCTTCAATTATATTTCAATTCCTTGCTCTCTCTTCTCCTTCCGGTATCCCTATGATGTGAAAGTTGGTTAAAATATTTTAACCATTTTTAAGTGTACAATTCAGTGATATTAAGTACATTTATACTGTGTAACAATCAGCACTATCCACCTCCAGATTTTTTCATATCTTAAACAGTTTCATTTGTGAAACTCTGTATCCATTAAACAATAACTCCCTATTCTTCTTTCCCTCAGTCCCTAGTAACCTCTATTTTTTTTGGTCTCTATGCATTTAACTACTCTAGTTACTTCATATAAGTGTAATTATTCAGTATTTTTTTTTATGTCTGGTTTGTTTCACTTAGTATAATATTTATTCTTCCTAAAGTATTATCTCATTTATTATATTCTGTATCTTTCACTGGTTGTTTTTGATGTTTTCTATCTCTTTGTTAAAGGTATCACTGAGTTCCTCTACCCTTCCCCTAAGTTCTTTGAGCATCCTTATAACAAGTGTTTTTGAAGTCTGCATCTGGTAGATGCTTGTCTTCATTTCGCTGAGTTCTTTTCCTAGAGATTGTTCTGTTCTTTTGTTTGGAATGTTTCTTTGTCTCCCCATTTTGGCTGCCTCCTTATGTTTGTTTCCTTGTGTTTGTATTAGGTAAGACTGCTATGCCTCCCGGTCTTAGTAGAGTGGCCTTATGTAGTAGGCCTCCTGTGAGGCCTAGTGGCACTGTCTCCCTAGTCACCTGAGCTGGGTGCTCTGGGTGTGTCCCTTGTATGGATTGTGTGTGCTCTCTTGTTGTAGTTGAGCCTTGTTTGCTGTTTGCATGTCAGTGGGAGGGATTTACCCTCAGGTTGATTGGTTGTGATGACTGGCTGTAACTACAGTGGAGGAGCTGTTATGCAGGGGCTGAACCTAGGGAGCAAGATTCACTTTAGCAGGGCTCCAGTGCCTGACCAATGTTGCCCTTTGGTTGTGCTGTCCTCAGATGTAGTCCTGGGTGGTGCTCCAGCTCAGAAAAAAAGCTGGCCACCGGGCATGCAGGCCAGGGCCTCCTGGGAGGGGCCCTGCCGCAGGCCAAGTTCAGCTGCATCCTGTGCCCTACCTGTGGCCATCTAGCATGTGCAATTCGCAGATGGCTGTTACACATGCTGCTGGGCTTTGAGGTGATTTGAGAGGCCAAGCTGCAAACTGAGGTCAGCTGCCACACCTGCTGGGCTTGAGGCTTTTCAGCAAGAGGTATGGGGCACACTTAGGCCAGGTGCTGCTTATTGGATTTGGCGAATCTTTGAGAGATTTTAGCAAAGTCTACAGCATGAGCCAAGATAGGCCTATTGTATGGAAAATTCACTGCAAGTGGCTTGGGTGGACCCGCAAGTTGGATGAGGTGGGTCTCAGGGATCACCGGGACCAGGCAACCAGTGTTAGCCAGGTTGATGGAGACTCAGATATGGCAGCCACCTGCGTCTACACACAGGGAGTGGGGAGGGCTCCACAAAGGAACAATGGTTTCTGCCAGCGCATATGTCTGGGAGAAAGCTATCTTCCAGCCCTCTCCCTGAAGCCAGACAACTCAATCCTCCCCTATGTCCCTGGTGCCTTCTGAGCTGCTGCCCCAGTGTTGGTGCTCAGAGTGAGGAGTCTGTCAGTGAGTAAGTTTGCATGCTGACACCTTAAGCAGAATGTTTGAGACTCTAATCACCCTCGATCTCACTCAGCCACAATATCCGGTCATTTTCACCACCAGGAGTTGTGGCAACTTCTCTTCTTGGCACTGTAACCCTGGACTAGGGAGCCTGGTGTGGAGCTTGGATCCCTCTATTTCACAGGGGGATCTCCACAGCTGAGATATCCCTCTTGATTTTCAACTGCTACATGCGAGTGTGGAGGCCAGCCTGTTCTGCATCTCCAACACTCCTACCAGTCTCAAAGTGGCTTCTTCTGTTTTTCTCCCATTGTAGTACTTCTGTTTAGCTAGATTTCCAGGTGATTCCCCATGATGGTTGTTCTGTAGTTTGATTGTAATTTTGAAGTGGTTGTGTGTGGAGGGAAAGACAATATTCACCTAGTCTGCCATCTTGCAGTCATAATCTATTTTTGACTATATTAATCAAAGCTATTAAATACTTCTCCTCTGATAATTCTAGTATCTAGGTCTTATGTATTTTGTTGTTGTTGTTGCCTGACTTTTCACTTTGCTTCAAATAGTCTTATAATTTATGACTAGATGCTGGATATTGAGTGATAGATTATAAAGGATCCAAGTCCTTTAGGAATATCTAGGTAATGTTATGTTCTTCCAGCAAGTGTTTACCAGAGATTAATATGATCAGGATTTCACCTGACTAGTTGTGAATTTCAATTTTTTTGTAAGGCTTTGTTAACCTATGATACATCTTTAGGTTCCCCAGTGTTTGATACGGGGATTCTGGGCTTTCTTACTAGACCTATTCCCCTTTGGAAGACCATCTGCATCTCCACCCCTCCTACTAGTCTCTTAGTGGCTTCTTTTGTGCTTCTGTAGTTGTAAGAGTTTTATTCAGCTACATTTCAGGCAACTCCTAATGATGGCTATTCTATAGTTCAGTTATAATTTTAATGTGGTTGTAATAGGATGCAAGCACAGCATTTACATACTGCACCATCTTGACTGGAACTGAGGACTAATATTTTTTAATACAACATTGAGCCAGTTTATCATGTATTGAGATAATACCTTTATAATTTAAAGGCAGTTTGAGTCAAAGTTTATGTATTTCCAACTGAAATCAGACTGACAGATAAAATAAATAGAATAGGTTAGGACTATGATAGGAAATAGAAACAAGTGTGGATGACAAGGACCAAAGGATAGGGCATATGTTGGATAAAATTATTTTTTAGTGGAATTGACATTTTTTAACTTTGATTCAGAAGCATTCTTTCTCATACACTAAATAAAAATTATTTTGGTTTAATCACATCTACTGTAATTTTTAATTTTATATGTCAACTTGGCTAGAGCTATATTGCCCAGTTGTTTGTTCTAAATCCAATCTAGATGTTATTGTGAAGGTATTTTCTATATATAACTCACATTTAAGTCAGTAGACTAAAGCAGATGACCCTCCATAATGTGGGTGGCTTTTATCCACTCAATTGAAATCCTTAAGAATAAATACTGAGGTTTCAGAAAAGAAGAGGCAATTCTCTAAATAATGCTACAATGATCATAGGTGTGCAGATATCTCTTCAAAATGGTTATTTCATTTCCTTAAAATATATACCCAAAAGTAGAATGTGAAATCTGAAAAAGAAAAAAAAAATCATAGAAACAGATAACATATCAGCGGTTAGGTGTTTGCCAGGGATGAAGGGTAAGTAGTGGGAATAATGGGTAAAGATAGTCAAAGCTTACAAACTGTCAGTTATGACCAAGTTCTGGAGATGTGATGTACAACATGGTGACTATAGTTAATACTGTACTGTATAAAGTTGCAAACAGAGTAGATTTTTTAAAGTTCTCACTATATACACAGAAAAAGTATAACTATATGAGGTGATAAATGTGATAACTAACCTTATTGTAGTATTAATATGTCAATTATATCTCAAGCTAGGAAAAAAAGAAGCAGCAATTATGCCTTAAAACTGCAACATGGAAACCCCATCTTAGTGTCCAGCCTTCAGATTTAGGACTGAAGACTGAAACATCAACTCTTACTTGAATTCCAATCTGTCACCCTGCTCTACAGATTTTAGACTTGCCAATCTCCATAATCATGTAAGCCAGCCCTCTCTGTATATATCCTATTGGTTCTGTTTCTCTGGATAATCCTGACTAATATATCCTCTGATATACAATGAGAAAAAAAAATCTTGAAAGTTAAGCTAGACTTGATTGAACAACTTTGAACCATGTTCTAATTTTGTGCAAATATAAAATTTATCAATAATGTGGCAATCCTTACAAACTGACACCACAGGGTACTATAAGATACTGGGTTTTTTTTTTTTATTTTATACATTCTAACATAGTTTTAAAAAAAATCAGTACCAAAGAAAAGTCATCCACCAAATTTACAACTTTATATTTGTATCTTTAATCTTTTATTGCATATGATTTCTGCAGTGATAATATACCATAGATTTTCTGTGGCTAATAGTCTTCCATTAGCATATGATTACAGTAGCAGTAGGATAGTGTTAGCACCTTTCAGATAAGTATTGGTCCTCAAATTATTATAATTTTGCCTACTGTTTTTAATAAAATCATTGCTAATCTATAAAACCATAACATTGGACCTCTATCAAGAAAAAAATTAATCCTAATTTTAGGGAGTATACATATAAATGCAATTCATATTTCAGGATGTTTGTTGCATGAGAAGTCTAAAAAAACCATTACCAAAATCCCACAAAAATAAACCATTTGCAAAATCCTCATAAGAATTTACAACTGCTCATAGATTGACAGCAAGATACATTATGAGTTTTCCCCCACAAGATTTGCTGCATATTGTCAGAGAAAATGATGAAATAATTAACCTTTTATATTTGTAAATGCTAGGATAATTTAAAAGGAGTTAGAAATTATAAACCCCTTCTGAATAATGAAATTTCCAGAGATATCAGCTTTTATATGTAACCGCAACAATTTTTAAATCTTTCTGAAGTTAAAGTAGGTTTTATCCACTTAAAGAGATAAGAGATAAAGTCTGACTTCACTTAACTTTACATCTTAGTCATGTTATTAGCCTTTGTGATGGTTAGTAGGGGTGTAATAATTCACTTATTGCTAGTTTTAAATTAAAACTTTTGGCTGTTTGAGTGATTTAAGTGAAAATAGCTATTGCCAATTGCCATGTCAGTGACAAAATTTCAATGTAACATCTGTAGGTGTTTTTGAGTTTCTAGGCCTAGTTAGTGATTACATGTCTCTGAAATCTATTCTCCTTCATTATTAATATCTTTTTTAATCAGCCATTTTTAATTTTTGCCTTTATTTTTTAACAGTTTGGGGATATCTTTGACAAAACCCTTACATCTTGGGTGAATGATTCAAGTAAATTTTGTCCAAGTTACTTGCCTACAGATTTTTCTTTGCCAATTCATCTCCCACCCTCTAGCAGAATTCATTGTTTTTCACCAATCTCAGGTAGAGTCATGTCATTTGTTTCCTGACTAAATTTCTTGTTTCCATTGCACATGAGATGAATACCTAACTTAGCGCAATATACAGGCTCTTTATTATCTCTCCCCTGCTTACATTCTGCTCTTGTACCCAAGATACTTTATTATCCATGACCAGAAATGTATGTATTTGTCCCCAAATATGGCAGGCTTTTCTCATGCCTCTGTGCCTTTGCATATTATATTTCCTTTCTCCCAATCGAACCCTCCCTAATCTTCTCTGCTAATAGATACTATTTACATTTTAAATCCAAGCTTTCCTAGACACATACCTCCTGAGCATTGTGTCAGTCTTTTGTATACCTGTATCACTTTTATCAATGCCACTGCGATAGCACCAATCAAATTATAGTTTTTGCCATCAGATAGCACATTCCTGTTGGAACCATGCTAGCTCTCTTTGTGTCCCACCCACCAGCAATGACAACAGTGTCAACACATAGTTGGTGCTCAACACTTACTATGTATAGATTAATAAAATGGCTTTCCCTGAAGTAAATCAAAGTTTACCTCAGGCAAAGGATTTTTAAAAAGAAAATATAATATCTATTCTCGATTTCAGCATATGTTTTAAAATTTTAAAGCTAAACTTAATTTAAGAACCAAAGTGTTTTTTTCAGTTCATTTCACCAGGCCAAACTTTTACTGCACCAGACTTAACCTGGCCCCTCTTTTGTGCTTGGCAGGATTTAGTTCACACTCACTACTCTAAACACATTGAACCCACTGTTTTTTCTTATGGAATATTATTTATACTTTTATCTCCAGTGTCATAAGTCCATTCTTAGAGAGCTACTCAGAATCCATTTTTTGAAAGGTATATTTTTCTTAACCTATTATTTATAATATTGGCCCAGCATGTAATGTAATTTACCATTTTGTAATTACTGCATGTAAAATTTCTTTCTTTCTTTCTTTCTTTTTTTTTTTCTAAACAAGCTCAGATGATACTTCGGGAATGATTTATCTTCTGTACTTGTTTAGGAAACCCTGTTCCCCTAATCCACAACATATCTAAAGTATGCCAGACATGAGTCTTCTCAAATAATTTTTGATAGATTGGATACTAAGTGAATGCATACTTCTTTAAAAATGAAAAACAGCACTTTAAAAAATGCCGGACAAAGAAATTTTGCCCTGAACCATTGCCTTAGTTCTGCTTGAACAGATCTATAAAGTTTAAAAAAAAATGGAGGAAAGTACTTAGTTTTCATAAATATTTGAATTCTGATCCTGTGCTTCCTGAACTAGCTCATTTTCTAGTTGATGAACCATGCTTGTAGGAAGTAAATACAATTTATAAAATGGAATTCTGTGTTGCACAACCTGATAAGCTATGAATGCAATAGAAGAATCTCAAAGAGGCCTAAAATGTAATTTGTAAGAAACATAAAGTCTTCCATGGGAATTGAGAATTCTTGGATACTTTTCCATGAAACTGAAATAGTCTTCACTGATAGTACACACGTTTTTGTGAAATCATCATTTATTTATTTTCAATTATAGTTAGATACCACCTAAAGTAGCCAATTCAGAAAACTAAGTTCACACTGATATTGTCTTATATGCTTATGTGTTTATCTTAATGAAGGCATTCCTCAAATAGATGAGGGAAAGCAATATAAACAATATGCCAACTTGCTTTTATTAGTGTAGTATGTTTCTAATAGAATTTTCCTATTGCCTAAAATATATCACTGTGGCTCCGTAACTTGATGTGCACAAAGAACTTGATGTCTAAGAGAAAAAAAAGGAAAATCTGAATAATTGTCTCAGCTCTGCCTCATACTAAGCTATATGACCTTGGGTAGATCATTTGAAATCTCTGTGCCTTAGTTTTCTTTTTATAGCAAGAGATAAATAGATCTGCATTACATTATTTACAGAATTATTATAATAATATAGTATTAGAATATAATGAGGTTATGTAAATGTTCTTATAAAGTGTGAAACTAATGGTTGTAAATGAATGTAAATTATTATTATTACCCAGGCACCTCAACATCCTAATTTAATTTATGTAATTTTTATAGGTATGAAGGAAATGACTTTTGATGAATGTTTCTTGAAGATGAGTGTTTCAAACTTGATTAATGTGCTGAGCATTGGTTTACATTTTAAAAGACCTGCAAGGAGGTCAAAAATGATGAGTCAATTAGAGATAATTGTGTCACCTCCTACCAGACTTGTCTAGTGCCTACCAAGTCAAAATTAAACATTACTTCCAGAGGGAACGATTCCTCATTAATCACCATCAGTGACTATTTATGGGTCCCTATAAGATTGGTGCCATAGCTGGCATCCTTGAGGTGTTTCGTTAATATATGATCCATTTGGCATAGGCAGGTGGTTATTTTTTATTATGTCTTTATTTGAACAAACCACGTTTGTGAATTTGGATTGTTAAGTACGTGTGTTTATAATCAGCAAATGCTTGTTTTCAAGATTCTCAAGGTTCTATAGGACAGAGGTATTCTTGTTGACTGTAGAGCCAATGGTGAACCACAGACTGGTGAAGGGAGTTAATCATGTGTAAATTTTATATGTATATGTGCCTGGACAAATTTCTAAGCAAAGGACTTAGAGATATCATCAGGCTCTAGGGAGCCCATGACTTTTCTGATGATAGTACTTCTGTGATAATACATTCTCATTCCATGGAAAGGTGTTTTGGTGGACCCTAATGTGTGTGATGTGGGAGATGCTCCCCACAATATATATCCTGAGTATCAAGTCAACACAAGAAGCTCTTTTCATTGACTTTGCTATTTTCTCAGAAGAGACCCTATTTTTATTACTTTTGAATTCTTTTTTTATCATTTTCTTTATTACTTTAAGTATTTTGACAACATTTTTTGCCCCTTGATTTTTCTTTTATTTATCTGTTTGTTTGCTTGTTTGTTTTATGTTATTATTTTCATTTTTCAATTACAATTGACATTTAATGTTATTTTATATTAGTTTCAAGTGTAGAGCATAGTGGTTGCCATATTGACAACATTTTTAGAAGTCAAAGCTATGTTACATTTAGAAAATCTGTAAAATAGCTGAGTGATTCATGTCAAAAAACAAAAATACCTCTATAGACGTATTCCTATTTATTAAAAAGTAATTTAATTCCCCTTCTATTAGATCATCAACTCTCTAGTCAGGGTTCATGTCTAATCTTCAGTATGTTTTTTCTAAAAATTTTAACGTGACACAACATTTCATAGTATCCTGATACATATTTTATGATTTTTACTGATCATACCACAATTCTAATTATAACTATCAACACTTAAAATATTAAACTCAATTCTATTTTGTGTTGTGGTCTTTATTTCAAAGTCCTATCAAAGAAACTTACAACCCTTAATAGACAGTCATTGCACCAGCAATAACATAATGATGAAATATTTTGTTTCTATCTATTTATCTAAATTGAGTCTCTCAACTTCTTTCTACTGAGATAAAACCAATTATTATTTGTTAATTGTCTTAGAGATATAAAACCAAAAAAAATTCTTTTTAAATATCACATTAATGATTATCTGTAAATTATGGTTCATGCCTGTTTCTTAGCATTCATTAGTTATAACTGCTATTTATGTGTGTGAAAATTGGAGTACAGTCATTTGATCTCTGTAATGTTTAAGAACATTGTAGTGAATACTAAGAAGAAAGTAGTTATGAGAGGCTGGAAGATAAGAATTGAGATATTTGATCTAGTCTACATTTTATAACTGGGCTTTACTTCAATTTGTGATCAAATGAATGGTGGTTTGCAATATTCAGAAAAATTCTGAATTCATAAGACTTCTTGTGAAGACAGGGGTTGGGTTCAGGACCTATAATTGTCATGTGCTACACAGGACCCTGACATCATGACCCACATAATTCTATTCTAGATGTTGCAGATTACAATGAAGATTAGACAACAGCATTTCCTCAAGAAGCTAATATTATAAATGATAACATGATGAAAATATTTTAGGGGTAAGTTAAGGCTTAAAAAGATGATTGCTGATTTATAACTCTGGTAAGTTATAGGAAATAGGTTAAAAGGCAGAGAGTTGAAATCAGTGCACATTTCTAGCACTTCATTTGATCATCCGATTAAAAACCTCTTATATATTTATTTTGTTTATTAGGACAAAACAATTTGGTGATAGCTTACATTTGGTTTCATCTTAAAATTTTTATAATAATAAAGCTGGAATCCTTTACATTTCTATTATTCAACATCAATAAATAGTGTGATATGGGTATTTATTTATTTTGTTTTATTTTTTAATGTTAGCATTTTATTTTATTTTATTTAAAATTATTGGGGTGACATTGAGCAACAAAATCCAATAAGTTTCAAGTGTACAATTCAACAGTATGTCATATACATATTGCATTGTATGTTCACTACCCATAGTTAGATTTCCTTCCATCACCAAATATTTGACCCCTTTTTAACCCGTATCTACCTTCCATTTCCCCTCCTTCCATCTGGTAACCAGTAATCACTGTCCACGTGCATGAGTCTCTGTTTGTCATGTTTGTTGCTTTTAGATTTATATTCCGCATATGAGTGATATCACGTGGTTTTCAACTTTTTCTGTCTGACTTACTTTGCTTAGCATGATAATCTTAAGATCCATCCATGTTGTCACAAATGACAGTTTCATCATTTCTTATGAATGAGTAACATTCCATTGTATATATGTATCAATCTTCTTTAGCCAATCTATCATAGTCCACTAGTTGTTCCCATGCCCTGGCCACAATGAATAATGCTACTATGTGCATATATCTTTGCAGATAAATGTTTTCAGGTTTGGAGGGTAAATACCCAGAAAAGATTGCTGAATCATATGGTAATTCAATTCTTAGTTTTTGTAAGGAATCTCACACTGTTTTCCACAGTGGCTGTACCAGTTTATATTCCCACCTGCAGTATATGAGGGTTTCTTTTTCATCACATCCTCTCCAACACTTGTTATTACTTGTCCTGTTGATAATAGTCATTCTAACAGGTGTAAGATGGGATCTCATTTTGGTTTTGATTTGCATTTCCCTCACAGCTAGTGAACTTGAGCATCAGTCTGTATACTTTTTCAAATGAAATTAGTAAGTAATATATTTGAGCATAGTCCAAAAGGAACTGTGTGTGTGTGTGTGTGTGTGTGTGTGTGTTTACTTGAGTACTCTAGAAAAAATGTTTTTTTTTAAATTAGATGTTTTTGCTAATCCCTTTTACTCACCTTCTTCTCTTCTGATAAGATCCTTAATAATTATTAAGAAATATTTGTTACTATGGTAGTGGAGAAAACAGAATAAAACAATGGAAAATATTTCAATGGATTGATGATATTTAATGTCTTATCCAGACTATTCTACTGGCTCCTCAGAACTTCCAAACTCTAAATGGCATTTGTCATCATTCCACACTGTAATGATTCAAACTTGGATGCTTGGGAAAATATCTTAAACAGAAGACAGTCATCAAGAGACAATTGGTTTATTATTGTCATTTAAAGTATAGAAGCTGGATATTTACCTAGAATAAGATGTCCAATGAAAAGTGTGAATGGAAGACAGAAGCTTATGCTGAAACAGTAATAACAATATATTCATAAATCATGCTTGAATTTATGGGAGTGAACATCATCTAAAGAGAAGAATTATTAACCTGGGGTCAGTGAATCTCCTAAGGTGTCCATAAACCCCTGAATTTATATATAAATTTAATAATTTTTTTAAAAGGTATTCATAACATTATATTCTCAAAAAACAACAAAAAGGCTATTATCTAAAAATCGTTTTTAAAAGTCAGACCGGGAAAAGGACAAATGAGAATATAAATAAAGGACCTGAATGATGTGGATAGTGAAGAGATAGCTGGTAAAAAAATTATTGAAACAGCATTTTTTGAAAGCCAGTGATGTGCCAGGCAATACCTTAGGAAATTTCATATAGAACACCTCTTTTAATCCTCTCAACAGTTCTGTGAGTTAGAGATCACTAACATGATTTTACACATGTGGTAAGGGAAGCTGAGAGATTAAAAGGAATTTTCAAAATCCAACAGTAACTAAGCAGAAGAGCAATACTTTTTCAGAGCACATGAATCCAAGTCTGGTGTTCATTGTCACAACTACTGAAAAGAACTAGAGAGGAAAGTGATAGGAAAACAAACAAAAATATGGGAATACCAGAATACACACTACAGAGTAGGAAACAGTAACAAAGACAATTCTGTACAGCCTAAAATAGATTTGACAGGATGAATGTCCACTGAATATTATGACAAAAAAAAAATCTAGCTAAAGATCTTTAACAAGGAAAGTCAGAGAAACCTCAGAAATACTTAAATTTATTAGTAAATTAAAAATTATTTTGTTGACTATTAAAAACTATCTTTGAGATATTATTCAAAATCTTTTTTTAATAATAGCTTTATTCACTCTCAGTTTACTTGGTGCCAAGTACTGCATCATATAACAACTTAAACAACTTTAATAGGTTTTTCATTATTGAGCACTGAAAGTGTTGAATTAAACGCTTTCAAGAAAAACACTACAAAATAAATTAAATGAACAATATTAAAATGCATGAAATATATTATTATATTTTTAATTTACTGAATTAATATGAACTAGAAAGTGAGCTTAGAAATAGCTTTCTAGTCTTAAAGTAACAGTAACAGTTGAAAAAAGCATCTTTATTGTGTTAAATACATGTTAATTGGGAGTATAAAATAAAATTTTATGAATTAAAATGTAATTTTGATAGTATGTGATGCAAAAATATGTACAACTATTTTCTTTAACATTTATATAAATTATAATAAATTTTTCAGAGAGATCCAGCTGCTTCCATTTAGATCTCTTCACTAATATCAATAAAATAAAAAAGCTACATATTATGTTCTTTACAACTTAATACACTAGAAAGTACACACCACCACCCATGAAATATTTCAACCTAAAAAATTAAATCTAAATTTTATAACACCATTATATGTAACTATCAATTTATAAGACATATGGTGAATAGAGGAACAAGTTAAATAATACCACAAGGAAGCAATAAGCCAATCTGAAATGTGGACAAATAGTTTCTCTGACAAATTAATGGCATTTTTAAAAATGAAAGAACAAAGAAGAAAAAAAAAGTAAAGTAAGAGAGGAATAATTGTAGAAACTTAAAACCCAATCCAAAATAGAGATTTTTTTAATCCCAATTTGGACATGTAGCATTTCTTGAATCTTGCTTCTTGTTTTTAGTTAATTCTGAAAAATTCACACCTTACTTATTGCCTCTTCCACAATTTGTCTATTCTCTCCTTCCAGAACTCTTACAAGATTTACGTTGGAATTCATTACTCTTTCCACTATGACTATTAACTACCCTCATGTCTTTTCTGTTCTTAATCTGTGGCTGCATTGTCGGTAATTTCCTTATTTTACCAGTATCTTCCAGTTTACTAATACTCTATTCAGGAGTTTCTGATCTGCTAATTAACCCATCCATAGAAGATTTTATTTGGGTAATTAGATTTTGTTATTTATGCAAATTCTTTTGGGGTATTATTTTCTAATCTGCCATTTTTATTGTGTCTGTTTATTTGCTTTAGGTTTTTTATTCTCTTTTATGTTTTTAATTATTAATTAATATTTATTCCCTAGCCTAGCCTCTATCTGAACTTTCATAGGATTCAAGCATATTTATTGTTACATTGCTGACTCTGACTCATGCCATTTTATGCCTTTGATAATTTGGGATAATAAACTCATCTTTAGTGGCATGTAATTGATTAGAATTCTATACATGGAGTTAAGGCTTTAACATTCTAGAAAAGTTTTCATTTGCTTCTACCCAGAGACCCTGCATTGCTGTTTTAGGACTATCCTGATTATGAATTTGTCTACTAACGGACTCCTAGATCTTGTGAAATTGATGCTTAGTCATGTGTTGTGGCACAGAACCTTCACTAGAAATTCCTAGGGGACACCTATTTGTCCCCTCAGCCAAGACCAAAACAATCAAGATTTTCATTATTCATCCTAGCAGGTAAGCAGATTTTCTCATCAGTATGTAGCCCTTTGAGATTTCTGTTTTTGTTCTTGTTGTTTGTTTGCTTGCTTGCTTTTGCAGTGATTGCAATGAAAACATCTTGCTTTTGGTACACCCAAAGCTTCAATTCCTCTCCTTAAATGGTTTCAAAACCAAGCTCTCCCCAAAACCTACCTAGGCCAGTTACAAAATCAGTTTGTGTACTTATTTTTGTCTCCATTGTTTTTCTTACTCCTAAAGATTTTTCTTATTCCCTTGAGAGCCCATTTATGCATTTAAAGGTTGGTGTATATTATACTTTATGTTGCATTTTTAGATGATTGAAGAAGAAAGCTTCCCATTTTATCAACTCATTATTTATCCAGAATTATAAGATTCTGTTATTGGTCTTCAAAATTTAAAATGAAAAAATCAGCAAAGACAAAGTTATCAAAAATAGGATATCAGTGTTATCAATTTGACACTATAAAAGTAAAGTACAGCCTTAAAAATCTGGAAAATGAAGGATGATAGGTTAGGTTCTCTAATACTGTCTCATTAAATGAGATTCAAGATAAATATAGTCTCTAGTTCAAATAACAAATGGTACAATTTCAGTACATTATTCATAGTTACATATGTAACCAAAAAAAAAAAAACCCTAAAAATAAATATATGTCTATTTAGAGAAGAGAGAAGGGAAAATGAAGATTATCTAAGCTAATTTCCAGAAATCACAACCAAGTCAAAAGATAATGTCTAAATCAGATTAATTCAGAAATAGTACAGTAAGTATGTTCTCAGGATAGAATAAAACATTTCAGGAGTAAATGGGTGAGAACTGATGCTTAGAAAAATGCAAAGTTCTTGCTTTGAGCAAAAGTGTTGGTAAAGGCAAAGAACGCTTCTTGTTTGTTTTTTAATTAGAACCCTGTATTAGTTTTCTATTGTTACTGTAACAAATTACCACAAACTTAGTGACTTAAAACAGCACCAATTTATGAGTTCAAAATTCTGTGGGTTGAAAGTCTGGGCATAGAGACTGGATTCTCTGCTCAGGGTCTCACTGGATTGAAATGAAGGCTTTGATGAGGCTTGTGGCTCTCATCTGGACCTTAGGGTCCTTTTTCAAGCACACTGTTTGTTGCTGAATTAATTTCCTTTTGGTTGTGGGATTGCAGTTCTTGCTAGCGTCAGCTGGGAGCTGCTTTCAACTTCTAGAAACCACTGGTCTACATTACTCATCACATCTTCAAGCTAGGACATTGAATCCTTCTTGTGCTTTGAATCTTTCTGACTTCCTCTTCTGACAACAGCTGGAGAAAACTCTCTGCTTCTATTTTATTGTAATCAGAACAATATGTGAGATCTACCCTTTTAACAAATGTTTAAGTGTACATTACATTATTGTTGACTATAGGTACAAAGTTTACAGCAAATCTCTGGAAATTATTAATTTTTCTTGACTGAAACTGTATGCCCATTGATTAGTAACTCCCCATTTATCCCCGCTCCTCCTCAGCCCTGGACAATCACCATTTCATTCTAAGTCTATGAATTTGACTACTTTAGATACCTCATATAAATGAAATCATGTGTTATTTGTCTTTCTGTGACTTCTTACTTCACTTAGTATAATGTCCTCAAGGTTCATCCATGTTGTTCATATTGAGGAATTTACCCTTAAAAAAATTAAGGTAGATAGTATTCCATTGTATGCATACATCACATTTTCCTTGTGTATTCATTTGTCAGGAACATTTGGGTGGTTTCCACATCTTGACTATTATGGATAATGCTACATTGAACATAGCAGAGCCAATAACTCTTCAGAATCTTGATTTCAATTTTTCTGGATATATATACAGAGTGGAATTGCTGGATCATATGGTAGTTCTATTTAAACTTTTTTGAGGAAACTCCATACTGTTTTCCATAGCAGCTACACTGTTTTTCATTTCTACCCAGAGTATGCAAGCATTGTAATTTCTCCACATCTTCATCAACACTTGTTGTCTTTTTTAAATTTATATAACAGCCATCCTAACAGATGTAAGGTGATATCTTGTTGTGGTTTTGATTTGCATTTCCCTATTAGTGAAGCTGAGCATCTTTTATATACTTGTTTGTGATTTTTGTTTTCTTTAGAGAAACGTTTATTTAAGTCTTTGTCCCATTTTAAAATCAGATTATTAGGTTTTTTGTTTGCTTGTTTATTTTTGCTACTAAGTTGTAGAAGTTCCTTACATATTTTGGATATCAATCCCTTGTCAGATATATGGTTTACAAATATTTCTCCTATTCTATATGATACTTTTTTATTTTGATTGTTTCCTTTGCTTTGTAGAAGCTTTGATGTACACCCAATTGTTAGTTTTTGCTTTTGTTGCTTGTGTTTTGGTGTCATATCCAGTAAATCATTGGCAAAATCCCAATGCCATTTTTTAGAGAAATAGAAAAATAATTCTACAATTCATATTGAACCATGAAAGATCATGCATAGTTAAACCAATCTTGAGAAAGAACAAAGCTAGGGGCATTACATGTCTTGAGTCAAACCTGTTACATAGCTACAGTAATCAAAACAATATGGATTGGTATAAAGAGAGACATACAGACCAATGGAACAAAATATAGAGCCCAGAAATAAATTGCCACATGTATGATTAACTGATTTTTGACAAGTGTGCCAAAAATACACAATAAAAAAAATTTCCATTTTTTCAACAAATCATGTGGGAAAAGTGGCCAACCACATACAAAAGAATGAAATAAAACACCATATATAAAAATTAACTCAAAATGGATTAAATAAATGTAAGGTGCAAAACTCTTAGAATAAAACATAGGGAGAAACTTCATAACATTGGTCTTGACATTAAAAACTGCTTTTAAAGGGCTTATTTGATTAGTTTAGGTCCACCAGAGTACTTTCCCTTTGGCTATATAAGGTAACAAATTATAGGAGTAACACCAGAGGACAGAGATAATTGAAATCAAAAATTTTATTTCTCTGGTATTATTCTGTTTATTTATTACTTTAATAACAACAATTAATTATGTTAGAAAGAGTCCATGGAAAAGTAAGAAAGTAGAGCCAAGAAATAAATCTTTCCAAAAGATTACCGGGAGGGGCAGTTACCTTCAGAACTACCCAAATACTACAAGGTGGGGACTATACTCAGGAGGCTTAGGTATCCTGGTGTTTCTGAGATTATTTGCTCTATTTCTTTGAATAAGTATTCTCTTTCTAAAGCATGGGTCTAAATATCTGGCTAACCGGTGAGGGGGTTAGTCTTTTATTAATTAACAAATAAGGTCCAAAAATGTTAAACATACAAGTTCACAGATTACATGATAGTGGAAAAATAAAATAAAAAAATAGGAGGTTCTAATCAGGAGGTGTAATGAAGGGTAAGGATTTTCATGGGATAAGTTCATGGGGCTAATAAGATTTAGTTTGGATGTGACCATAGTCCTGAATAGGATGTCATAAGATTAGTATGTTACTATGACTATGAAGTAAAGTTGGAGGTGCAGCACAGTGGAATAGGGGAAGTCAAGGATGGGCCATTGATTCAAACAACGACATTGAGAATGAACATATAGTAGGAAGAAGAACCTGAACAAAATGGCACCATGAAAAAGAAGGAGCATCAAGAAGAAGCAATGTGCATGTGAGAAGGAGGACACACTGGAGATTCTTAGGTACTTTTGTTCACATTCTCTCAATGCTGTAAGATCGGTTAGGTATCAAGATGTTATTTATAATTTTGCAAAAGAAAAAGTGATGCTTGGAGACTTTTAAGTAAATTTACTAAGATTACATACTTGTTAAGTGGCAGATCTAAGGCTGCACAAAACTCTGTTTAGAAGTCCATTAGAAAATCAGCACCAATTTTATTTAAAAGCTCTTTCATCCTGAATGAAAACATAAGTAGAGGAATGAAAGCTATGAACATTTAAACATGAGAAAAACAAACTATTCTAAAAATAATGAGGCCCACACTAACACTTTTTTTGTTTTCTAAATGAAAGTTATTTCAATTGATGCTTCTCTAATAAAGTGCAATATAGCCATGCCTGAAATAACTTTGGGTAATAAGACAACTTTCATTAATCTACTTATGAAAGAGTCTGTTCATTAATTAGTTTGGACAGCACAGAAGCAAAAACAAAACACTCTTGTTCAGTGTCAGCCAGAATCTAATTAGAAATTAGTGGCTGAAAGGATTCAAATATTTGTACTTACATTGATACTGGTCTAAAGGTATTCCAGCTATAATTATAAATCATTTCACATTTAAGACAGTTTGTGTTGGGGGCGCACAGGGTGGGGAGGTGGGAATAGGTAGCAGATCACACATCAAGGTCAGGACCAGCTTTCAGACAGTATCCTTTAAGCTCCCTAAGATAAGAGGTGATTAGGAAAGTAGAGTAACAAAATCATCACTTCATCTTTTTTCCCTTTCTATGGTGTTTTCCCTCCTCACCCTCCTACACACACACACCCCAAAACACCACACATGATCCTGAAGCTGTTTACAAAACTATGTGTATATAATGGCATGGTTGCCTATATTTTTATTTATGTAGTCTTTTATTTCTTCAAAATTGTAGATTGCATTGGGGAAGTCATCAAGAACAAAAAGACAGACCACCAGTTTGCCCTACAAGCTGATCCCAAACCATTTGAGACTTTTCTCTTTCTCCCCTGTGCTTGGAATTGTGCTCTACTTGGGACAGAAATATGGTGATGAGACCAACTGGACTGGATATGTGTGTTAAATCCACTTAAGGCCTCTATAAAAACTTTTAAGATTTGGCAGGCAGATGCAGAAATCTACTATTCACCTTGTAGCCACCCAAGACAAGTCTCATAAGTAAGTTCCCTTGTGTTATTAAACCTGCCATCTACTAAACTGGTGTGGTCTGATTTTTTCTTTATTATCTCCTTGCTCTTCACATACAGGGCCAGTTTCAGATTACATCCAGAAAGCTCCTGGGATGGTTGTGAAGCAAACGATTAACAAAATAGCCAATTTCAGTATCTCTCTTTCTTTTGCCTTTTTCTTCCATCTTAAAATAATGTCTCAAATAATCTTTCAATGAAATTTCCTAAACACTCCTTCTTTTAAAGTACTACAGATAAAAGTTCTACTCTGAGGCAAGGGACAATTTTTGAGTGATTTTAGAGATCCAATGAGTCCTTTCGTTAGTTCAAAAGTAATAGTTTGAGGAAAAATAATTTCAATATTATCAATTACCTTTAAATAATTGTATATAAGTTGAATTGTTCCTTTAATATACATGTTATATAATATTTCTTTGTTCCTCAGCTCCATATAAGCTCACATTTGCCTCATAATACTGTTTTAATGCAGCTCAACAGTTCTAGTTCTTAGCTTTTTTTCTTGAAATCACAAGATAATACATTAGCCAGTAACCAAGATCTCATAGGAATCTCTGTAAACTGACTTAGGTAGTATGTCTTAGGCAAGAAAATAAATTATTCTGTAACATGCTACTGCTTTCTAAAGAAAGGTGGCATACAAATATCTAACTTTTTTCAAGATAAATGTTTATTGAATGAATGGAATAATGACAGGATTAGAAGTTTGATCATTGCCATGAAACAAGAGACTTAACAACTCAAAGCAAATCCCAGTGATCCTTTCCCACCAATAGTTTAGACCAAGTTTCTTCTTTGCTCAGAAAAATAGATGGTATCTCTTGCAAGTAGCAGTAGAAGGAGAAAGACAGGTTATAAAAGTGAGGGTATCAGTACCAACAAAAAACTTACAAGGAAAAGTTATCCATAGAAATTGCTCAGACAGAATAAGATAAGTGAAAGTAAATATATAGAGCAAAATGGACTCAAAATACAATGCTAACTTTAAACAAAAGGTCTAAGGAAAACTTGAATTTCTATATATTGTCTTAAGTTTTAAAAAAGAAAGGCTAAAATTGATAGTCTGAAATTTTGCCTTCTCAATTCTTTCTGCTCAAATTCCTAAGCAAGTATCAACAATACTTATTACTGATAATGACATTATTGATATGCATTCCTCTGCTTGCCACTTTTTTATGGATTAAGAAGGTTAGATTTGGAGGCAATATAGAGTTTATTTAATCCATCTCCTCTGTAAATAAAAAACTTACACCCTTAAGAGAGGTCAAAATTCCATAGTCAGAAGAAGTCAGGTCCCTTCAGTGTTATCTTTACCCTAGAATGATTAGATCAGATCCTACCCTTGATTGGGCTTGCTCCAAGGCAGCCCTTATCTTGCTGTGCTATAACTGTTGATCTACTAATCAGTCTTTGTCATAGACTCTGAGCTCTTCTGATGTAGGAAATATCTTTGGACTCTATTTCTAGCTTATCTGCCTGACCTGGAGAGAATACAAGCATCATTTTTACTCACACTCATCCCATGTGAAATTTAAGCATTCCACTTTTTTTACAATACTTAGGAAGTCAGGCTAACCTGTATTCCAATTCATATATACTCTCTATGAACTGAATTCTTCCCATCTCCCAGTCCATCTCTCATGTTATCATCTCAAACATACTATGCGCCAGCCACATGACTTCCTTGAATTAGCCTACTCAGCTGGTTTTCAGATTCCCTTCCTTTGCTCACTATAAGTCTTAATATGTGCTCACCAAATTCTCTTTTTATTTTCTCCTGGGCATACCTTTCCCAGACTTCCTTGCGATTACATAACACTACATAACACTCTCTATTGAATGTTGTCCAATAGAGAGTGGGTAGAAGTGTTAGATGTGTCTTGGCCTGGTTCCTTAACAACATCTAGCATGATACTTCAAGGTGAATGGAGAGAATTCTGGATAATACAGAGAATAGAGCCATGATATGGAAGGAACCTGGATCTCCACATTAGTAGCCCTAGAGGAAAATTGACCAGAACAGTCATTCAGCCAGGAATACTGTATAGAACTGATATATAAGTAAGAAATAATTTTCATTGTCTTAACTCTGAATTTGGGAGGTGTTTTGTGACAACATTTAACCAACAAGATTAATAGTCTCATGTTGTTCCTTCTTCCTGGAATATCCATTCAAACCTTTTCTACTTGACAAAGGCTGCCTCAGCTTTCAAAATTTACTTCAGAGGCTAACTTTATGAACCTACTGTATCCTCACGTTTTTTATACTCCTGTCCCCTTTTGAAGCCAGTATTTGCAGATCTTTGCACAAGGAAGATTGTCTAACCCATAATAAATATTCGAAAGATGTTGAATTCATGAATTAAAGAACAATAAATTCATCACACAATTTCTTTCCCTCAAAGCTCTTGAATTGGGCTTATGAAAACTCCTTTAGTTTATTTATTAATTTTTCTTTTTCTATCATCATGCTCTGTACCTATTGCTCTTACACTAAGGGTACTCTTTCTCTCCTTGTTTACCAAGTTGTCACACATTCCTTCTTATGTTGTGGGGGAAATAAAATTACTACAGTTGTATAGGTTGAAATAATTTACCATTGCAGAATGTATACATTCGCTAAAAATTTTTTTACAAAACTTCTTTTTTCCAAATGAAGTAAAATCTGGGCCCATGTTTCCATTCATTAAACATGGAAAGGTATCAATCATCAGTGATTCCTGGGAAATTCTCTCCTAATTTTGGTTATAAAAGGGTCCCAGGGTCTTAAACAATCCCCCAAATTGAGAAGACCTTGTGCTTTCCAATATGACCTCTAATTTGGGCATTGCATAATCTTATTAAGGCAATAGAATTCAGGGCTCTGTTTGTTTTTCTTACCCTCACATCCGATAAACTTAAGGCCAGTGAAACTAAGCCTTGCTCCTGAAAGGGCATTAGGGAGAAAAAAATATCTCACCCGTTTTCTGAAATTTTTTCATAAATGGTAGATAATAAGAAAGCAAGACACAGTTCATTTTACTGACTGGTTTTTCTGCCAAGAAAAAATTATGAAATATTGGTTAAAACAACAGACACACTATCATTGTTGCTTAGGAAAATTATTTTACCTCTAAGTTTTATGATGTGTTAAAAAGCAGAAAAGTAAAGAGAATTGGCATAGAGGGGTTTTAGTAAACCCATAAGCTTGCTGGAAGCAAATTTAAACTAACTGACAGAAAGCTGAAGTAAATTATCTTTGGTCAAAAAACAAGTAAAAGTAATTGCAAAAATAAATTATAGTAGAGAGCTTTTATTATTATATCACAAATATTTATAAAACATCTAAGTTAAATGAAGCAATATTTGCTCTACTTTGAGATATAACCTCTTCCCCAAAACAGAATAAGAATGAATTAAAACACACACAAAAAATAAGCAAACAAAAAGCAACCCTAAGAATGGCCTTTAAAAATCAAATAAAATGGACCATCTTCTGGTACCCTGTTTGACCTACCAGGCCATATTCTAAGTGCTAAAATGCAAAGATAAATAATAGATCATTCCAGCTCACAATTAGTTCCAAGGCCCACTTTGAAGGTAAGAGATGTACATAAATATCTATATAACAATATAGAAAGTGATACAATCATAGAAGAGAGAAATCACAAGTAAATTATAAAATGATATAAAAAGATTCAGCATCTTTGGATAAAAGAAACAAAATATCACGATGCTTCCTTCACTGCTGCTGTCTTCAGAGTATGTTCCTTGGCATTGACTGTGAGCTTATCAGACTTACTTCTCCTGAAATTCAAATTTATGACATATCAGGGATCCGCACATGGCATATAGGTAAACCACAAATTTCCAAACTGAGTAATAAACACTTCTTGTCACTTGATATTTTAAAAGGTACATTCAACACCATTTGTAATAAACATATTAGTTCTTAGATGCTACTTGAGTAAATTTCTACTAAGGAAACTCAATATTTGAAACCCATTTGTGCAGTTTACTTTTGAACTGTTGTCTTTAACTACCAAAGAAACACACTTATCATAACCTTAAAACAACACAGAAGTGTTTTAAATAAAATGTAATATTTTACTTCAACAGGAATTAGTGGCTATAGAATGTTAAACAAGAAGAGCAGCATCGGCAGAAAACAAAAAATTATCTAACTTTAAAATGAATCTATTAAGATTATTCAGCCTGGGGAACAGATGAAAATAGAATGAAAAACAAACAAAGAGAGCCTGAGAGACCTGTGAGACACTATCAAACATACCAACATCTGCATAATGAGTGTCCCAATAGGAGAGGAGACAAATAAAGGGGCAGAAATATTTGATGAGATAATGACCCCAAACTTCTTAAATTTGATGGCAAACCTTAATTTATACATCCAAAAAGTTTAATCAACATCAGGTACTATAAACTCAAAAAGATATACACCATAAGTAAACTACTGAAAGACAGAGAGAATATCAAAAGCAGCAAGAGAAGTGATTTGTCATGTACCAGGAATTCTCAAAATGATTGACAACTGATTTCACATCTGAAACCATGAATGACAGAGAGCAGGGAGATGACACATGCAAAATGCTGAAAGAAAAAGAATGCAAATCAAGAATTCTATACCAGCAAAACTTTCCCTAAAACATGAGAGATTTTAAGAAACTCTCAGACTAGAAAAAAAAAGAAAAAGAAAAACAGAATATGTCACTAATAAACCTACACTATAAAAAATAGTAAAGGAACTCTTTCAATTGAAATTAAAGGATACTAATTAGTAACTCAAATCTTCATGAACAAATAAATAAAGAGCCCAGGCAATACAATGATTGAGGTAAATATAACAGGCAGAATAGATGTATTTTTATTTGTACATCTTTCCCTCTTCTGATTTAAAAGACAATTACATAAAATAATAATTATAAAACAGTGTTGATGGCAGTTACATAAAAATGAAATGTGTTAGACAATAATGGCACAAAAGAGGAGGAGGGAACAAAGCTATATAAGAAAGAAGTTTTGTATATTGTTGAACTATATATAATAATCTGAACTATATTGTTATAAGGTAATATGTTCATTGAAATGCCCAAGGCAGAGGCTGAGAAAATAACTTTAAAAAATTTAGTTAGGAAACAAGAAAATTAAAATGGTTTAATATAAAATATTTTTTTAAAGAAGGCAATTATGAAGAAAAAGAGAAACAAAAATAAGACCTAAAAACAAACAGCAAATGGCAGATAAAAATTCTACCTTATCAGCAATTATTAAATGTATATGTATTAAACACTTCCCCCAAATGGAAAAGATTGTTAGACTGAACTTTTAAAAATATATAGGCTATCTACAAGAGATGCACTTTAACTCCAAAAGCACAAATATGTTCAAGATTAAAAATACATGTAAAAGTAACCAAAAGAGGACTTCAGTAGCTACACTAACATCAAATACACTTTAAATAAAATTAAATTGTTAACTGAGAAGGAGAAGGACATTTAAAAATGAGAAAAAGTTCAACCAATCAATGACAATTACAAATGTACATACACCTAACAGAGCTCCAAAACATGAAGTAAAAGTTAACATAATTTAAGAAATAGACAATTCAAAAATAATAGTTGAAGACTTCAATTTTCTACTTTCAATGGTGGATAAAACAACTAGTTAACCAATCAGAGAACAAAAAGACTTGAACAACATTGTAAGCCAACTTAGATCTAGAAGTTGGTTAATATCTATAGAAAACTTAACAACAGCAGAATACACCTTCTTTTCGAGTGCATATGAAATGTTTTGCAGGAGGTAACGCAACTCAACAATAAAAAGACAAATAACCCAATTTTTTAAATTGCTTAAGGATTTGAATAGATTTTTTTTCCCAAAGAAGATATATGAATAGTCAATAAGCACATAAAGAGATGCTCAATGTCATTAGTCATTAGAGACATGCATATCAACCACAATGAGATCCCACTGCATACCCATTAGGATGGCTATAATAAAAAAGACAAAAAAAAAAGTTTGTGAAGATGTAAATAAATTGCAATGCTCACATATTGGTGATGGGAATGTAAAAGTGTAGCAGCACTGAAAAACAGTTAAGCAGTCCCTCAAAAAGTTAAGCATAGAGCTATATATGTTCTGACAATTCTACTCCTAAGTATTTACCCTACAGAAATAAAGAAATATGTTTATACAAAAACTTTTATATAAATGCCTCAAATTAGCATTAGTCATAATAATAAAAATGGAAAATAATTCAAATGTTCATCAGTTTGATGATTGAATAAACCAAATGTGGTATATCCATACAATGGAATATTATCAATCCATAAAAAGGAATAAAGTTTAGATCACTACAACACGGATGAACCTCAAAAACATTGTTAAGTGAAAGAAGCCAGACACAAATGATTACATATTGTTTAACTATGTATGTGAAATATCTAGAATAAGTAAACCTATAGAGACAGAAAGCAGATTAGTGGTTGTCGCGAGCTGACTGGTGTGGAAGAGGATGGAGGGTGGGCACGATGGAAAGTGACTGCTAATGGATATAAGGGCCTTTGGTCATAATGAAATGTTCTGGATTCGTTTGTGTCGATGGTCATACAATTTGTGAGTATACTAATACCTTTGGATCATACACCTTAAAAGATAATTTTATGTTATGTGGATGATAATCAATTTAAAAGCACCCATGGTTCTGCTAATAACAAATACCATCAATAATATTCTGAAAATTTGAAATTGCTGTATGAAGAGGAGACTACCACATATTGGGTCCCTAGTGCAGGCCTGGCATTTCATGTCCATTGTTTCCTTCAGCCTTCACATCCTCATCCTTACATAAGTGAACTGGCATTTCAAGAGGTAAAATAACTTGTCCAGTGTTGTATTACTAATATGTGAGGAGAGATATTTGAACTTAGGTTTCTGATTCAAATTCTCTGTTGTAAGTTCTGAAACTTGTGCTCCTGCTAACAAGCAAATAAGCTCATAGTGTCCTAAATTATGTGAATGCATTATCTAGTCAATAAATGGTTATTTAGAACCGTAACAAAAGGTTTGTTTATTTGACAACTGTGAAAACAGAAGTAGATTAGTAAATAGCAAGTAAATGACAAAGGAAGAGATGCCCAGTCTTTTTGGCTTTGCACCTCTATCAAAGCTATTATATTAAGGCTGATGAATAGGAAGGGAAGTGAAAGAATGTGTTAGTATAGGGAGCAGGACAAGGATATTCTCTATACAGAGGTGAAAATGATTTTGCTATTTGTGTATTTCATTTCAACTTCATCTGAATGAGTCATTCTCATTGATAAAACTTTCCTCTGACACCTTGAACTCCCAAATGTTTTACAACTGTCTTTTGTTATTGCAGTACTCTGCTTTTGCAAATGAACACATTGCTTCTTGAACTGTTCCATCCAATGAACAAAATAAGTCTTGACAATGTCAGAGAAAGGCAAGATCTGACATGGGTACATAAATAATCAGAAGTTACAGAGAGAAGGTAAAATAGGTTGGTGTAGACATTAAAGAGAACTGGATACCAACTATGTTTTATGCTTAGCCATTTGGCTATCTGTGGATAGTGAACTGAGAAGCTGAGAATAGGGGTGGGAAAAAGACCCTTCATTTCCTCTTTGTGTCCATTGAATCAAATTATATGAATGTATTACCTGTTCAATAATGATTATTTAAATTTTTTAATGGAAAAAATTAACAAAATTCTACATTCTGGAAAAGGCATTAAAATTCCTTTGAGTGTGGCTGTTTTGTACTAAACCAGGCTGTGGGTGTGTGTAATGAGCAGGCACAAGCAGTGGATGGCAATGAGAGCCACCCTGGCTCCAGATTTTGAAGGACAAATAGCTAAATGAGGACTCAGTCAGATCAAGGTAAAGAATTCCCCTGACTGAGGACAGGATAGCTTCTGAGGAGTCATATGGAAAATGGAGGGTGTGAAAAGCTATTCTGCTCTTTATATCAAATCCTTGAGTGCTCAGAGCACAGATGCAGGTGGGAAGAAAGACATCTGAAAAAGTCTCCTCAGATTTTTCCTGGGAATAACAGGAAATCAGACTTTGAACTGTCTTCCTAGGGCCAATAAAATTGTAGTAAAATGTTTTAAAGGAAACAAAGGTATCCTAGTGACTTAACAGTTGATTAAGCTTTTGAAAGAATCAATAGGCTCCAGAAAAGTATAACCCTGTCCCCCTTCCAAAGAAGGTGTAGCTAAGGCTATGAAATCTGAAGGCAAAAGCTCAGGTAATCGCAGTGCTGCAACATATTAGCTGAACAAAGTCAGGACAATTATTAAGCACTTTGTGTTTTCATATCTTCATCTATAAAATGCTAAAAAAAATTTAAATTGTTGTGAGGGTAATTACTATGCGTTATATTAAATAAATAAAGGTAATGGAGAAGTTAGACAAGGATAGTGGCTCTAAACTTTTTTCAGCCACAGAAAATACAATACATAAATGAAATTTTACTCAAAGACTCAGTTTGTAAAATAGATAAAAGTAGAGTTTTTCTGCAGTCAAATGTTACCCCTGAGTTATACCCTATGTTAAATATGTGGCATCTTTAGAAAGAAATCTAACTATGGGAGATGAACTGAGAGTATAAGTATATACATGCTTACTGTTAAAGTGTACAGCTGAAACTTGTTGGATTTTTTAACCAATATCACCATAAAAATAAATTAATTAAAAATAATAAAAAATTAATACAAAAAAAACGGAGTTTCTCGAGTTAAGAGGGGATTAGAGAGGCAAGCAGTTTACCACTAGGACTCTGATGCATAGATTGAAAATCACCATTGGATTAGGAGATTCCTAAAGCTCTTTCTAGCACACAAATTTCTGTATATCTATTTCCTTGGGTTTACTTTTTGAGTCCTAGCCAGGCTATATTTAAATCACAGTTAGAGTAAATGGCAATTGAGAACATTAAAGATTATTGCTCTTATGTTTTTCAGTCTTTTAAAATATATTATTCAACTACAAATTAACATTAACAATTATGTTTAATATAAATAAAGAATAATAAAAGTGAATTATAAGTTCACTTAGCGTACTTCATGCCCTTATCTCATGAAGCTGAATTCACCCAAGCATCTGAGTCTTAAATGATAATTCCAAAAAAAGGTAGCTAAGATGATGAAGTCTGAAGGCAAAACTGCCTGGGGTGGAATCTGAAGAAACTAATCAAATTCAAACATGCTACACTTTGCTACCCCAATTACAGCTGATAGCATTCACTGTAGTCAAGTGCTTTTTTTTATGATCATGTGCCTACATCTAAATTGGCAGTCTTCAAAGAGGTAAACTGTGTGAGCAAAACAAACTATTCTTTTTAACAATGAATATATTTACTTCCAATGAAAAAGAGATTTGTTTAGTATTACCAAAAGCAATTCCATGTGTTTTCTAATTATTAGTAAAATTTATTTGGGTCAATAGTGGCACACAAACATTTTAATAAACATCCTGAATGACAATTTCTAGGAGAAGCCAGTGTAAATGTTCTCATGATTAAAATTACTTAAATAAATGCTTTGGGATCTTTGAGGTTTTCTTTAGAAAAAAAATGGCAAGGCTTTAAAAATACACATATACATTTAACGATGTACGTATAGTAATGAGTGTGTGTGTGTGTGTGTGTGTGTGTGTGTGTGTGTGAAGAGAGAGAGAGAGAATGAGAGAGAGAGAGAGATTGAGATTAAATGAGAAACAGAGCTTTCAAAATTCTGGTTCCTTAGAAGAATCTAGTACTCCAACTGTAGAAGAAAACCAAATTTAATTTAATAAATGAGAAGTGGCTGAAGATTAGATTTGTCTAGGCTTAGCTTTTTTTTAAAATAACATAGATAAATATGCATGTCCCAAAACAATTTTAAGGAATAAAATGACTTTAGGCAGTTTTCACGATTTTTATTTGTTTCCCATATTTTATCTTTTGGATTGGAAATTTTGTTTATTGCTAGATGTCTTTAATTAATGTCATATTTCATCTTTGAATATGTTGTTGGCCTAAAATAAGTTCTTAACTGGTAGGGTATTTCATTCAGTGTCAGAAGCAGAGTCACCAAGTACTTCTAGAAATCAGGTGTCTGGATGTCCATTATGTGGGAAGAGGATTTCACTATAGCAGCATCTGCTCTTGACCTTGACATTCAGGGGCAGCAGTCCCAATGGTGTTCTACTCTTTAATTTGCTTTGGAATCAAAGTGATCCATAGCTTTCATTATTAATAAAGCATTAGTCACAGCATGATGTATCTTGGAGAGATAAATATAACTTGTAGACCCTGAATCCTACAAATTCCAGGTGTTTATGTGAGGAGAGAAGCACATTTATTCACCCGGTTCATAAGTAATGAGTTATATCATAGCTATATGCTAAAAAAGGTGATATAAGCAAGTGAAGGCAACTTTTCCCTCAAGTTATAATGCCTCCAGAACTTTTCTTCCTGTTCTACATACTTAATTACTATTTTAATAAATAAATTCCAGTAAGATATTAATAGAAAACAAACAAACAAACAAAGTAAACTTACCTAAGGAATAGATTTTGTGACTTTTGTTTTTAGAAAACAGGGTATCTCTAAAGGATGACTAGAAATGTGAAGTCATTAGTTTCCAAAACCACCCTAAAAAATAGAAACAATATATTTCCTATTCAAATGTCACTTTGAGCAAGACTCGCTCTCACTTCTAACCTAATATATCCCAGCCTCCAAAGTAGCTATTCTAAAGCTACCATTGTTAACTTGCTAACTCAGGAACATAATTTCTCATTGTCTAACATCATGACAATTATACAGGAATACAGAAGAAGTTAAGACCTGTTTAGAATAAAATAATTTTTAGATTGCACTAGAAAATTCAGGGGCAAAACACAGCTGAGTTTCAATCTGATCGATTCAGAGTTCAGAAATATGTCCTAAATTAGGACATTGTTTCCAAGAATTCATCTCACTTATTCTTTTTTTTAATACACTTTCCCACCATAAATTGCACACACACACAAAAAATAATCTCTCATTATTTCTGCATGCTTATGTAATATTTTTGGAAAATTCTTAACTGTTATTCTTCATAG
Source organism: Eonycteris spelaea (assembly GCA_003508835.1). Lineage (NCBI taxonomy): Eukaryota > Metazoa > Chordata > Mammalia > Chiroptera > Pteropodidae > Eonycteris > Eonycteris spelaea. The sequence continues at coordinate 603,910 of PUFA01000127.1, read as the reverse complement.
CCCCAAGAGCAGCTGCTTGCTCAATAAATAAATAAATAAAGTTTAAATTTTCTTAATGAAGAGTTTATATAGAAAATACCAGTCCTTTGTAAATAATAATTTTAAAATAACCTTAATATACATTAAATGCTTCCTATATGCTAGGTAATGCACTTGATGGTGAGGCTGTCATGATAAAGCCAGATTTCCCAAGGAAAAGATGGAGTGGGACAGAATGTTCCAGTGAGAACATCAAATGCAAAACCATGGAAGCTTTAACTCTTACGCCATGTGGAGAACTGCAAGTAGTTCCATGTGTCTGGAATGCAGGATGTTATAGAGGAAGTGACATTAGATGAAGAAGAAACACATACACATTTATGCTTCCATATGCATAAAATATATTTGAAAGGATCACAAGAAACTTGACATTAGTCTGCCTGGAGAAAGAACAGTGTTCATCTGGGGTGGACAGGGGTCTGCATTTGTGTCATGTAATATTCTACCACATATTTTTCATATAAAAACTAATAATTAAAGTACTAAATAATATTTTTCATTAGTACTACTTCTGCAATAACATAAAAATAAATTTTCTAGGGAAGAGAAAGGCTCATATGCTGGGCAAAAGGGAAACAGGTCAAAAAGGATAGGAATAGCTGTGTGGACAACAGGAAATGGAATAACCAGGAATATGTTTGATAATTACTGACTCATGCTTTGGGCCAAGCTAGGTTTAACACTCATTAATTTGTAGAGAATTTTCTGCATAATTGGTTGACAACCTTGGTATGACCTCCAGTAAGCAAGTGGTTAGGAGGTGAACTTATTTGGTACAAATCAAAGACAAGAAGGCATAGAAGTTGCAGGGACCAGAAATAGAGTGGAAATAGTAATTTACATTAAGATTTTTATTGCTTAAAGAAGTGAAGCCAAAGGGGAATGATGAATTGAGTAAGCAAAGACTATAAATTCTAAAGATGCCAAGCAACAAATATAGTGGAAATAAAGGAGGAAAAGAGTGGAAAGATAAAAAGTTTTTTCAACAAGGGAGACAAGGTTTAATAGTTCAGAGAAAAGCATGGGAGATGGTGGCTGAATTGCCACAGAGGTAAAATGTAGAAGGTTAAAAAACCAAAACAAAACAAAACAAAATGAAACAAAAGATTAGTTAGAAAGTCAAGGACCTTTGAGTCTACAATGGCTATGGTGCTTGGACAGATGAATTGCCTAGAATGATACCAGGATCTGGGATTTCTGGATTGTGACCATAAAGATGCATTTTTCACATTAAGCTGGAATAAATTCAACTATGGCTTGGCTAACCCTGATAAGGTACATACGGTTTGGTAGAGGCAGTGAAGGAGAAAATACATCTTTTTAATGTAATATAGATGTGTGGGTAACTACTTGTGGAGGACTCCAAAAAGATGTGCCAAAGAGGTGACATGTGAAGTAGGTTTTAAAGTTTAAGTAGAAATTTAACTGGCAGAAAAAAGCCAAAAAGCATTGCACCCTGAGAGAGGGTATGAACAGAGGGCTAGGGTTTCTGTTTCTGCCCATTGAGTTGCTTAGCTTGAAATTTGAATTCTTAAAACTGCTATTTCACTCTAGTACAGAAGGCATTCTTTGACTTTTATTTTCATTTAGATTAATTCATCCCTTCCTTCATGGGGCACATGCTAATGTAAATAAATGATATTTGATAATGTTCCAATTATTTTTATTTGTTTCTCTCCCACATGAAGGAGACAATAGCCCAGCCAACAATTCTGAGGAGAATACTTTTAGTGACTGTAAATTATATAATGAATACATTATAAATGTAAATCAAATGGTTCAATATGAGTTAAATTTGCTTTTTGAAATTCAATATCCAAGAAGTATCTATAGCACTTGAGGAAGGAAATTAATTACTCAAACACCCCTGAGGTGGGGAGTTAAAGTATACAATTCAGAGATATTGTTGTATATAGTCGGAGGATCTGCTGCTGAGTTGGCAGGCCAAAATAACCAGTAAAATGCACCTCTAACAACTTTATAAATCAAGATATCACAGAAAGATTGGAGCTCCTAATCTAATATGAAATAATATAAAATACTGCTAAGACGATTTTTTAAATTTTGATATGGCATAAATTCTTAGTCATTCTATTCCACAGATAGCTTTAAATAATACATATGTATAAACACATAACTACCAATCACAAGTAAACACATCAGTTATGGAATTATTAGACATAGGTTTTGTTCTTTCTGACCCTTAAGCAGTACATAAAAAAGTAGAGTAAATGAGTTTTCTTTGCCACTTACACAACACAAACTATCCTTAACTTTTGACAAGTAGCTAATTATAACTCTCTTTAAAATCACTAATAATGGTTCTCATATATTTTATGCAGATTAGTTTCCTATACTTTAAACTAAATTAACCTTGGCTTCATGCTCTTTGTTTCTGCACTCTAAAACAAAGAATCTCATCCCTAGACTATTTCCAAGTCAGTGACTAATGAGATAGAAGGATAAAGAGTAAAGCGATGAAGATTGAATGTTTGCCTCACTAAGCTTAGCATTTAACCAGGAGAAGATAAGTATGAAGTATGCAACCTGGTGAGGATAACATAAGTGTTATCAGAAGAAACATGTGTGGCAACGTGGACAAAGGAGTATTGAGTCTGAGGATTAAGGATCAGAAAAGGCTTCATGAAGAAGATACGTTTTTGAGTCAAACTTAAGGGCTGGTATATTTTCATCCAATGAAAAGAGGGAAGAGAATAACCCAGTCTGCCAGTACAGCTTGACTGAAGGAGAAAGGCCTAAAAATGTAGGCAATATTGAGAAAATGTGGGCAATCCAATCTCAGTTTATGACAGTATATACCTAAAGGAACATATATCTATATCTAGAGCTAGCTAACTAGAGGTAGAAGTAGAGGCAGAGATAGAGATAGATAGAAATAGAGATAAAGATAATTTTTATATATATTATTGAAATTTAGCTTGATAATATATAGAAAGAACTTGAAGAAATGTCTAAGAAATTTGGACTTTAATGTGAAAGCCTGAAATAAATTGTATAAGCTTGGAATGCAATGATGATCTGATCTAGCAGCTAGTAACTTCTTTTCTATGAAAAAGTTTGTGCTTTATGATTTCAAAGTTGATTTAGGTTAAGAAAACCAAGACCTGAAAACAAAATCAACGTTCCAATAACTGATTCGAAAAGCAGCTATGCAGTGTGTATTATGGGATTTTAAGGGCAGTTATAAGGTAATAAAGGCTGAAGAAAATGCACTGAGCTAAATTCCACATTGACATTTATATATGTATCTCATATTTTCTCACACAAAGAGTTGTCCTTAAGAGGCACTCTGAGAGGTCATTTATTAGTGAGATTTAACAAAATACATGGCTTGAACTGCATGGCTAAATCAGGAACTTAAACTTAAGAATCTAATAATCAGAAATAAGTAAACTTTACTTCCTCTTAGAAAAATTAATACCCATGCTACAAAATTTTGATATGTATTGATTCACCCATTCTTTCTCTTAGAATTTTTTCAACATGTATCTATTAGAAAACACACACTAATTTAAAGGAGTTGATAAGAATGGCAGCTGCTTCACCTTCCTAGTTCTAGTCAAATCCAATACCTACTGCAAAATTGTATATTTTATGTAATAGTTAAGTTGCAAGTGACAGAAACTCAACACAAAATTGCATCATATTACAACGATTCAGGGTCAAAACCAAGGAAAGGGTACAGATGGAGTTAGGTTCTGGAAGAACTATATCCAAGATATTAGACAACATTAGAAATCACTTTTTCTTCTTTTATTTTTATTCACCTCTTATCTCTACTTTTCTATATTGGATTAGATTTGCTGTTCCTTCATGGCTAGAATCATGACCACAGGCAGTTCTGACCAATACCTCAGCTCAGGGTTCCTCAATCTCAGGACTATTGACATCTTAGGCTGGCTAATTCCTTGTTTGGAGGATCTGATCTCTGCAGTGTAGAATATTTAGCAGCCTCTCTAACCTCTGCCCATAATGTAGAAAAATTTAATGCATCTATAAAGTATTTATAAAAATACATACATGAGTTTAGCAAAGTCACAAGACAAAAGGTCACTATACAAATACACACACACACACACACACAAAGTGTTTCTGTATACTAGAAATGAGTAATTAAAATTGAAATTAAAATTTCACTAATACCACCTACATTAACTTTTTTAAAAAATGAATATAAATAAAGTTAACAAGGAGTGTGTCAGATCTGTATATTGAAAATCATTGAACATTGCTGACAGAAAATTAAAGAAAACCTAAATAAAAGAAGACATATGCTACATTAATATGTTAGACTACTGAATACTGTTAAGATACTAATTCTCTTCAAATTCATCTATTGATCTGTAAACTCAACAAATCCCAGGCAAATTTTCAGCTTGGTTTTTAGCAGAAATTGACAATCTTACTCTAAAGTTAGTATGGAAATAGAAAGAACCTAGAATAGCCTAAGCATTCTTGAAGGACAAATTGGTGAAGTTGAGATTTCCAGTTGAGATAGCAAAATAGGTGAATAGTACACTTGTCTCCTCTCACAACCACATTAAATTAGAACTAAACTATGGAAGAAGCATCATTGAGAATCACCTGAAGTCCAGCTAAACAGAACTAAGAACATACAGACACTATCTAGAGACAGGTGGGAGGGACAGACATAAGGAATAAGCTGGCCCTACACCCGCATGTGAAAGTTGAGAATTTGGAAGGATATACAAAGGCCCTCCCAAAAAAGTGAGGGGCCCTGGCTCCAACCAGGATCCCAGTCCAGGGTTCCAGTGCCATAAAAAGCAGTCCCTACAACCTCTGTCTGAAAACACCAGTGGAGATTGTGGCTGAGTGAGACGGAAAACTGTTGCAGTCAGAGAAATTCCTCTTAATGGGCCTATGTGTGAACTTCCTCATTGACAACTCACTTGCTCTGAGCTCCAGCACTGGGGTAGAAGCTCAGTAGGTACCAGGGTCATACAGGGAGGAACTGAATTGTCTAACTTCAGGGTGAGGGCTGGAGAAGCAGTTTTCTCCCAGACAGAAGTACTGACAGAAGTCATTGTTCCTTTGTTGAGCCTTCCCTCTCCCAGCTTACAGACACAGGTGGTGCCAGCTTACAGACACAGGTGGTGCCATACTTGAGTCTCTATCAACCCAGCTAACACTGGTGAGCTCCACTTTGATGATTCCCTGAGACCCCACCCACCCAACTTGCTAGCCTGTTCAAGTCTTTTCCAGTTGCTTTTCCATACAAACAACCTCTCTTGGCCCATGCTGCAGACTTTCCTAAAATCTCTTAAAGGTTCTCAATACCCAAACAAACAACATCTGGCCTTATTGTGTCCCATACATCTTGCTGAGCAGCTCCAAGCCGGAAACTAGTGGACGCCAGCATTGGTTTCCAGCTAGGCCTCTATAGGCACCTCCAAGCCCAGCACAAGTGGCAGCCACCTGCAAACTGCTTTCTAGCTTATGCTAGGTGGCCCTAGGGAAAAACACAGGCTGTGGCTAAAGATGGCCTGAAGCAGGGCCCCTCCCTGGAGGCCCTGGGGCTGCACACCAAAGGCCAGCTTCAGATGGAGCCAGAGCACCACCCAGGGCTGCATCTGAGGATAATATACCCAAAAGACTAGAGCCTGGCTAAAACAAATTTGGTTCTGTAGGGTCATCCCCTGCACAGCAGCTTCTTCACTATAGGTACAGCCATTCTTCACAAATAATCAGCGTGAGTGTGAATCCCTGCCATCGACATGCAAACAGCAACAAAGGCTCAACTACAACAGGAGGGCACAACAACCCACACACGGAACAAATTGGAGCATCCAGCTCAGGTGATCGGGGAGACTGCCACTGGGCTCCTCAGGACATCTACTGAATAATGCCACTCTACTTAGACCAGGAGATGTAGAAGCTCTAGAAAAAAGAACTATACAAAACAAAGACAAACAACTGTCCAACACAGATTTCAAAACACTGGTTATAAGGATGATTGATGATCTCAGTGAGAACTTAAACAAAGAGAAAGAAAACATAAAAATGGAGATTTAAAAAAAAAACATGAAAAAGAACCAGTTGGAAAAGAAGAATAAAAAACTGAAATGAATCAACAGTAGATTAGATGAAGCAGAAGATCAAATCAGTGATCCAGGAAACAAGGTAGCAGGAAACAATAAGAACAGCAACAAAAAAAAGAATTTTAAAAAAATGATAGTTTAATGAACCTCTTGGATAACATCAAGCACAGCAACATTTGCATCATAGGGATAGCAGAAGGAGAAGAGAGAGAACAAGGAATTCAAAACCTATTTGAAAAAAAAATAATGATGAGAACTTTCCTAAACTGGGAAAGAAAATAGATATACAAGCCCATGAGAGTTCCAAGCAAAATGAACTCAAAGAGGTCCACACCAAGACACATCATAATAACAATGCCAAAGGTTAAAGACAAAGAGAGAATCTTAAAAGCAGCAAGAGAAAAGGGAGCTCTCATAAGACTGTTGGCTGATTTCTCAATAAAAATTTGCAGTCCAAAAAGATATTGGCATGAAATATTCAAAATGATGAAAAACAAGGACATAAAATCAAAATTACTCTACCCAGCAAAGCTATCATTGAATTGAGGAGAGATAGAGCTTTCTAGACAAGAAAAGCTAAAGGACTTCATCAACACCAATCCAGTATTACAAGAGATATTAAAGGGACTTCTTTAAGAAAAAAGAAAGAAAAAAATCAAAAATACTATTAATAAAATTTCAATAATTACATATCTAGCAACAATTACTTTAAATGTAAATGGGTTTAATGTTCCAGTTAAAAGATAGGGTGACTAAATGGATAAGAAAAATAAGATCCTTACATATGCTGCCTACAAGAGACTCTTGAGATCAAAAGACATACACAGACTGACTGTAAAAGGATAGAAAAAGATATTTCATGAAAATAGAAACCAACAAAAAACAGCTTGGGTAGCAATAATTTTACCAGACAAAATAGACTTTAAAACAAAGGCAATGTAACAGACAAAGAAAGATCCATTAATCTTGTTTCTGAGTATTTATCTGAAGAAATCCAAACACAACTTCAAAGGGACATGTGCATTTATATATTCATTGCAGCATTATTTACAACAACCAAAATATAAAGGCAACCTAGGTGTCCATCAGTAGGTGAATGAATAAAAGAGGTGGTACATATATACAAAGGAATAATACTCAGCCATAAAAAAGGAATGAAATCTTGCCATCTGCAACAACATGAGTGGACCTAGAGGGTATTGTACTGAATGGAGCAAGTGAAACAGAGATAGACAAGTACCATATGATTTCAGTTATATGTAGCATCTGAAGAACTAAAGAAACAAATAAAACAGAAACAAGTTCATAGATACAGAGAACATTTTGATGGTTGCAACATGAGAGGGAGAGTTGAGGGTGGTGAAAAGGGAGAAGGGATTAAGAAGTACAAATTGGTAGTTACAAAATAGTCATGGGAATGTAGAGTACAGCATAAGGAATATAGTCAAAAATATTGTAATAACTATGTATGGTGTCAGATGAATAATAACTAGATTTATCAGAGTGATTACTGTGTAAATTATATAAATGTCTAATTATATAAATTATATAAATGAAGCTAATATAATATTGTATGTTGACTGTAACTGAAAAATTTTAAAATTATTATAACAAAGGAAAACAAATTGGTGGATATATACTACCTGATTTCAAGACTTACTCTATATCTTCAGAATAATACCATTGATTGACATAAGGATAGATCAATGGGGTAAATAAAAAAGTTCAGGAATATGTCCACATGTATATGGTCAATTGAATTTCAACAAAGATACAAGAATGGTTCGGGAAGAAAATAAATAGTCTTTTCAATAAACAGTACTGGAATAATTTAATATATGCAAAAAAATAAACTCTGGTCCTTACTCCTCATCAAATGCAAAAACTAATTTAATGTATCATAGAGCTAAAACTATAAAACTTCCAGAAAAATAAATGAGAATATGTATGACTTCTAATTAGGTCTTAGATAGAATGTAAAAAGTGCAAATTTTAAAAAAAGTGATAAATTGATAATCAAAATTAAAATTTCACTCATTAAAAGAATTGCTGAAAAGCTGTCTAGACACAGCAGACAAGAAAAAGAAATAAAAGGCATCCAGATTGGAAAGGAATAATTGTTAGTATTTGCAGATGAGATGATATAGTATATAGTGAACTCTAAAGATTCCAACAAAAAAAAACTATTAGGACTAATAAATGAGTTTAGTAAAGTAGTAAGATACAAAATTAATGTTCAGAAATTGGTTACATTTTTATACACCAACAATGAGCTCAGAGAAATTAAGAAAATAATCCCATTTAAAATTGCATCAAAAAAATTTTACTAATAAACTTAACCAAGGAGATAAAAGACCTGTACTCTGAAAATTATAAGACATTGAAGAAGGAAATTGAAGAAAATACAAATAAATGGTAGCACATACCATGCTCATGGATAGGAAGAGTTAATATTGTTAAAGTGTTCATACTACTCAAAGCAATCTATAGATTCAATGCAATCCCCCAATGGCATTTTTCACAGAACTGGAACACATAATCCTAAAATTTATATTGAACTACAAATTACCCTGAAGAGCTAAAGCAATCTTGAGAAAGAACAGAATTACAGGTACCACACTATCTGATATTATGCTATACTACAAGGCTATAGTAATCAAAACAACAGGGTATTGGTATAAAAAGATAAATACATCAATGAAACAGAATAGAGAGCCCAGAAATAAACCTGTGCCTATATGTTTAATTAATCTGTGATCAAAAAAGTGAAGAATATACAGTAAGTTTAAGGACAGTCTTCAACAGATGGTGTTGGAAAAACTGGATACATACATGCAAAAAAAAAAAATGGATCACTTTTCTTCCACACACCCAAGAATAAAATCAAAATGGATTAAAGATATATGTGTAAGACTAAAACCATAAAACTCCTAGCAGTAATCCTTTGACATCACTTGTAGTAACATGTTTTGTTTTGTTTTGTTTTGGCTATGTCTCCCTGGTGTAAGAAACAAAAGAAATAATAAACAAATTGAATTACATCAAACTAAAAAGTTTTTGCATAGCGAAAGAAAACCATCAACAGAATGAAAAGATTGCCTACTGAATGGGAGAAGATATTCACCAATGATACTTCCAACAAGGGGTTAATATCCAAATTTATAAACAACTCATTCAAACTGACACACACACACACACACCACACACACCACACACACACAATCTAATTTAAAAAATGGATAGAGGACCTGAATAGGCATTTCTCCAAAGAGAACATACAGATGGCCAATTGACATATGAAAAGATGCTAGATATCACTAACCATAGAGAAATGCAAATTAAAACCACAATGAGATATCACTTCACATGTATCAGAATGGCTTTCATCAATAAAACAACAAAAAACAAACGTTGCTGAGGATGTGAAGAAAAGAGAACTCTTGTGCACTGTTGGTAGGATTTTCCACTATGGAAAACCATATAAAGATTTCTCAAAAACTTAAAACAAAACTACCATATCACCTAGAAATTCCACTTCTATATATTTATATGAAGAAATCTGAAACACTAATTTGAAAAATATGCATGACATAGCTAAAATATAGAAGCAACCTAAGTGCCCATCCGTAGATGAATGGATATAGAAGAGGTGGCACATATATACAATGAAACATTAAAGGACCTTAAAAAAAGAATGAATTCTTACCATTTGTGACAGCATGGATGGACATAGAGGGTATAATGCTACGTGAAATATGTCAGACGGAGAAAAACAAATACCATGTGATTTCACTTATCTGTGGAATCTAAATAAATAAAAACAAAACAAATAGAGCAGAAACAAACTCATAGATACAGAACATTTTGATGGTTGCTAAATGGAAAGGGGCATGGTGTGGCTGAGCAAAAAATAAGAAGGGATTAAGAAGTACAAATGGGCAGTTACAAAATAGTCACACGGATGTAAAGCACAGCATAAAGAATAACTATGTATGGTTCCAGATGGATACTAGACATTTTTGGAGGGGTCACTTCACAAGTTATATAAATGTTTAACCACCATGTTATACACCAGAAACTATATTAATACTGAATGCCAAGTGTAATTGAATTTTTTAATTAAAAAAAAAAAGCCACAGGCTTGTAAAAGAATATGATAAAGGAATTATATCTAGATTATATAATGAACACTATAATTTAAAAGAAAATAGGCAACCAATAAAATATTGGCAGAATATTTGGATACCTCCCATGAGAAGATGTGCAAATTAAAAATATGTAAAAGAAAAGATGCTCATCATAATTCATCATCAGAAAAGTGCACATTAAACCACAATGAGGCACATTTACTAGAATGAATAAAATTAAAATACCAGTGGTTGGTAAAAATTCCAAAAACTGGAATTGTCATATACTCTTGATAGGAATGCACAAAGGTACAGCCACTTTGGAAAAACTTAGTTTCTTATCAAGTAAAGCATACACTTACTGTAATATCCCACTATTCCACTTCCAGGCACTTAACCAAGAAAATAAAATGTATGTTTACTCAAAGACCTATATACAAATGTTCATATACAGTTTTTTCATAATTGCAAAAATCTGAAACTGATTCAACTACTGATGAATAGATAAATTGTACCTCCTTTAAATGGAATGTATCTCCTTAAAATAGAACACAGAAATAGAAAGGAAAAAATAGAAAGGAAAAAAACTACTATTACATACAACAATACAGATAGTTCTCAAAGAATTATGCTAAGTGAAAATGTATCACATGATAATTCATATTCTGTATAATCCCATCTATTCAGTATTCTGAAAAGCCATTACAAAAAAGGACAAATCAAATCCAGGTTCTAAGAATGAGCAGAAAGAACTGACTGTGAAGGAGCAGGAGTATTCTTTTTAAGGTTATCAAAATATTTTGTATCCTGATTATAGTGGCAGTTATACGATTCTTGGAGGTGTAAATTCATCAAACTATATGCTTTAAAGCATGAATTTTACTGGGAATTTGTATAAATTATGTCTGAATGAATCCGATTTGAAGCCAGACATATTAAAACAAAACAAAACTATAACTCTAAATTTGACATCCCAACCACTTTCTTCTTGAAGTAGAGTTTGTGTTTGTTCCAAAGTGGTCATTAATGATGACACACAATGACACAATGACTTTACTCATTCATTTATTTATTCATTCAACAGTTGTCTGTGTAATACCTTACTTGCCAGAAACTGACCTAGATGCCTGGAATACATCTATGAATATAATGCAAGATTCCTGTCCTAGAGAACTTACCATTCAAAAGGAGGAAAACAGATAAAAAAATAATTCCTATAATAAAAAGACAAATCATATATTAGGTGATAAAGAAGAAAAAATTAAAAAGCAGAAGACTTAATTCTCTATATAGAAAACCCTAGACTCCACAAGAACACTACTGTATAGAATACCCTAGACTCTATACAGAAACTCTAGACTCCACAAGAACACTACTAAAAACAATAAGAAACACAATAAAGTTTCTATATACAAAATCAATATTCAAAAATCCATAGCATTCCTATACTCTAAAAATGAAGTGTCAGAAAAATGGAAAAAATAATTCTTTTTGCAATTGTAACAAAAAGAATAAAATACCTACAAATAAATTTAAAGAAACATGTGAAGGACCTATATAATAAAACTATAAGACCCTATTAAAAGAAATTGAAGATACAAAGAAGTGGAAAGATATTCCGTGTTCTTGTATTGCAAGAATCAACATAGTTAAAATTATCTTATTATCTCAAGCATTATACAAATTTAATGCAATCCCCATCAAAATCCCACTGGCATTTTTTTAAAGAAATAGGAAAAAAATCATCAGATTTCTATGTAAGCACAAAAGACCTCGAATTGCCAAAGCCATCCTCAGGAAAACAAACAAACAAACAAACAAACAAAAAACAAAACAAAAACAAAAAAACACAATGCTGGAGGCATCACTCTGTCTGACTTCAAATTATCTACAAAGTGACAATAATCGGAATGGCATGGTATTGGCAGCAAAACAGACACATGGACCAGTGGAATAGGATGAGAATCTAGAAGTAAACACATATTTATATGGGCAAATAATTTTCTACAAAAAAAATCCAAAAATATACAGTGGAGAAAGGAAAGCCTCTTCAATAAATGGTGCTGGGAAAACCAGAAAGCCAACTGAAAAAGAATGAAACTAGACTGTTGTCTATCATCACACACTAAAATTAACTCAGAATGGATCAAGGACCTGATTATAAGACCTGAAACAATAAAGTGCATAGAAGAAAACATAGGAACTAAACTCATGGACCTTGGACTTACAAATGATTTTATGAATTCAACCTCAGAGGCAAGAAGTAGATGCAAAAATAAATGAATGGGACTACATCAAACTAAAATACTCCTGCAAAGCAAAAAAAGGTAAAGAGACAACCATCTGAATGAGAGAAGATATTTGCAAACAATGTCTCCAATAAAGGCCTAATATTCAAAATATGCAAAGAACTCATACAACTCAATAATAACAACAACAACAAATCCAATTTAAAAATGTGCAGAGGACCTGAAAACACACTTCTCCTAAGACTTACAAATGGCCAACAAACACAAAAGGATGCTCAACTTCACTAGCTGTTAGGGAAATGCAAATCAAAACCACAATGAGATACCATCTCACATCTGTTAAAATAGCTATTATTAACAGGACAAGTAATAACAATGCTGAAGAGGATGTGAAGGAAAAGGAACCCTCATACACTGTTGGTGGGACTGTGAATTGGTACAGCCACTATGGGAAATTGGTACAGCCACTATGGAAAAAAGTATGGAGGTTTCTCAAAAATCTAAGAATTGATCTACCATATGATCCATCAATCTCTCTACTGAGTATTTACCCCAAAGACTTGAAAACCCATATCCAAAAAGATATTTGCACATTGATGTTCATAGCAGCATTATTCACAGTAGCCAGGACATGGAAGCAACCAAAGTGTCCTACGATAGATGATTGGTAAAGAAGCTGTGGTACATATATACAATGAAATATTACTCAACCATAAGAAGAGATGAAATACTGCCATCTGCAACAACATGGATGGAAGTCAAGATAATCATGGTAGGCAAAATAAGCCAAACAGAGAAAGTTGAAAATCAGATGATATCACTTATATGTGGGATATAAACCTAAAAGTACTAAAGGAACAGGACGAACAAATAGAGACTCATGGACATGTACTATAGACTAGTGGTTACCAGAAAGTAGGGGGTGTGAGAGGAGGGGGGAGATAGATGGGATAAAGGGGATTAAATGTAGTGGGGTAGAGGGGGGCGAAGTGGATAAAGGGATCAAATAAATGGTAACTGAAGGAAACTGGACTTTGGGTGGTAAACCACAATAGATTATACAGATGTTAAATGATAATGTATGCCTGAAAATGATATAATTGTATTAACCAACGTTACCCCAATAAACATAATTAAAAAAAAAAAAAACACCTAGAGAGTGTGAGCATATGGAACTCTGGAGGCAAGTGAAGAAACTACCAAGAAGGATAAAGAGATCGTCTCTGTCAAATACTGTGATAGGTCAAGAATGACAAAACCAAAAATGTCATGGGAGGGTCACTAAAGTCTTCTATGAAGATACTGGAGTCTCCTAGATTTTGTTGATGTTCCCTTAGAATGATTCAAACATTAGTAAATAGACATTAACCTCTCTTCTCCAGTGTTTCACAAAAACTGGTCTGTCATACCCCCAAAATGAAATTACCAGCAAACAATGTCAAATTACAGTAAAAAGACAAAACAGCACTTTTTCTCAGCATTAGGATGATAACTGTTCTTTGTCTACATTTTAAATGAAAAATAACCCTTTTAAAATGAAATCATTATGTTCTTTACTAGAAAAATAACATGTATATACTTCAACTATAGATATATATGTATATTATACTATGAAAGTCAAAATTCTGGGAGTGATTGCTTTAGCCTATAAACTCAGTATCAGACAAAAGCAGATTTATTTGATCAGAGGATATACATGAGATAGCTCGAGGTGGGAAAAGCAAAATAATATCTGTATTGGTGGGGAGAATAGAATTAGAACAGAAATATTCTTCCATTACATTTCCCTGACCTTTTAACCATAGTAGAAGGGATTTTTTATGATGCAATTCATAGTTCACCTAAATAAAAAATTATTTTTCTGAAGTGCTAAGCCTGTTGAAGGGTTTACTATTACCAAAGATTGCTATGAAGCCTCTGAAACTTGCTGATTTTTTTACTTGCTAGAGGATTTTTATTACCTCTTACTTTAGAACTGCTTGTTAGAATTCTGTTCACTGCATTTTATTTTGTCTCTTTTTTCTTAATTATCCTAAAAACTGAAGGGTTTAGGAATCTTAATAAGCAGTTCTATAATGACAGATAATTTTCCTCTTCCTTAGTTTTACATTGCTGTTTCTTCCTAACTATTCAGGGTGGATGCTTAGCTCAGCCTTTCTTCTTTACAGATATAAGATTTTAGGCTTCATAGTTATGTCTAAATTTCATATTTTGAATGTGATAATATGCAGTACATATTTGTCATTCAGTTATTAATGTTACCTAATATTTATTATGTCTTTGACCCATACAATATTATGTGTGTTCTTATTGACTTTTAGTTACTGATTTTTATTTTGATAACATAGTGCTGATATAATGTGATTTTTATAATAGTAATTCCTTGAGATGTATTAAGGCTTGCTTTATTGCCTAATATTTGGTCATTTTTCTGAGTGTGCTTATAAAGAATGTGTATTCTGCTGAACATGATAACATGTCATTACATCATATTTATTTACCTTCTTTTAACAAATCCATATTGTTGTTGTGTTGTTGTTATTATTGTTTGGTCTATTTTTCCTATCAAGGTCTGATCTAGCTATTTTTTAAATACCCATTTTCATGGTGGATTTATTTTACCCTATAGTTTTGTTAATTTTTCTTTTAAGTCTTATTGTTGGATACATACAAGTTTAGAATTATTTTTCATTATGAAGTGACATTGATGAACTCTTGTAATGATTTTGCCTCTTAAGTATATTTTGTGTGACATTAGAAGCTACAATCCTTTTTTATTATTATTTTTGCTTTGAAAAGTTATCTTACTATGTTTTAGGTGTGTCTCTGAGATAGAAAAAGTTTAGATGTTAGTTTTTTAATCCAGTCTTACAATCTTTATTTTTTAAACTGTAATATTTCATCACCTTGTATTTATTGCAATTATAGATAATTTTAGATTTATCCTATCTTATTTTGTGCTAAATTTGTTGTTCCAATTCTTTGTATGTTTTTTCATTTTAGCTTCTCTTACATTAATCACTTTTTTCTCATTCAATTTTTTCTCTTCTAGTTTGTGTTATACACTATTATAAAAGTACTATACACTATTATAATAAGTAATATTTTATTTTTATAATTTATTTTTATTTATTCTATCATTCATATACTATAGGAGAAAGGGTAAGACTAGTCTGTAAGGGATAGCTATTTACATAAATGATTTAGGAGGCTCCTAGAAATAAACTCATCCTAAGGGAAAGAAAACTAGTTTCTAGAAAAAAAAAAATAAGACTATTAAAACAATTTGGTAGAAATTCAATGAAGGGCCCGAGTATCTAAGTAGTCAAGTAGTATCCATTCAGAAATCTTTGTGAATATGCAAATCCACAAGTAATTTTAAAGCATATGATTTACTTTCATAAAAAGAAATTAGACATAACTCCAAATAGTAAGCTCCATGGGGTAGGAATTTTTGTCTTTTTTATTCACTGTTATATTCCTGCTCATTAGAACAATATCCAGCGTATCATAGTAAAGATTTGCCGATTAAGGAGCCAAAAATTTTAAGAAACCTTAAATTTTCAATGACTTGATAAATGCAAGATTCTGTTGAATATTTTTTATTAATCCCTCCAGATCCACTCTACAAACTCTACCCTGCTCTGTGTCCAGGAGGTGAACCTTTATTGAGTCTATCAGGATTTTCTTTGCTCTTTGGTTTCAATTAAGGATCAAACAATGACAGGCCCTGGCAGGAGATAAGATGGTAGGAGGAGTATAAAGATGGGTATTTCCCTGGCTCCATTTCTTTTGAGTTGCTGCAGGCTCCCTGACCCTCTCATCTGAAGGTTACTACCCTGTAGGATAGCCACTACCTTCTCCAGGTTCAGGTACCCACTT
The DNA here is from genome assembly GCA_003508835.1 of Eonycteris spelaea. Taxonomy (NCBI): domain Eukaryota; kingdom Metazoa; phylum Chordata; class Mammalia; order Chiroptera; family Pteropodidae; genus Eonycteris; species Eonycteris spelaea. The sequence goes on along the minus strand of PUFA01000127.1, from coordinate 587,533 downwards.
CCATCACTTGGCTCTTTAGACCTAAGCATAGTAACAGTTGCTCACCTTTGCTTTACTTGGGATTGTGAACCACTACTTATTGGTTTCCTTATAACTGTTTTCACCTTTGCAAATTTAGTCACCTTCTGTATCCACGGATTTCACATCCATGGATTAAACCAACTACGAATCAAAAATATTCAGAAAAAAAAAGTTACACTGTTACTGAAATATACTATGTAGTTAGGCCTATGATGGTTGCATTTGTACTTAACTTGTACAAACTTTTTCTTGTCATTATTCCCTAAACAATACAGTATAACAACTATTATATAGCATTTATATTGTATTAGGTATTCTAAGTAATATAGAGATGATTTAAAGTACATGGAGGATATGCATAGGTTATATGCAAATACTATGCCATTTTGTATAAGGGACTTGAGCATCCATGATTTTGGTGCTGACAGGGGCTCTTGGAACCAGTCCCCTGTGGATACCAAAGGATGACTGTAATCCCTTTCTTCATCTTCCCTCTGTGTCTGAATGTGCCCTCTTCTTCCTGCTCAGACCCTGACTTCTACAAAGACTAAATTCATTCATGAAGAGATTCAAACAAATGTGGTTTGAACATCTAATGTAACATTTCATAAGTTGTCTGGTCTCAATTCCCTAAAGATAGTATGGTAGACTCATTCAAAAAAGGAATTAAAAAAAAATACTGAATATGATAGGCCATAATTTAATTTACTCAAAGCCATTTTTTTAGCTAAGATCCTTCTAGTTCTTAAACCTTAGCACATTCTCTTCATTTTAATCACCAACATGTTTTAGAGCCATTTTTCACATATACACATACAATTCTCAAAAATTTGTTATTGTTTTCTCATTTTCCATAAATTATTGCCAGCATAGCAATAAGAAGGGACAGTAAAGATAAGCTGAAGTGGGTAGCTAAGCGTTCCCACATGCTAGCCTCTACATATCTATGACTGGGATGTGTACCTCACCAACATTACCCATTATTACATGTCACAGACTTTTAGAGCTGCTCACAAATAGGCTCAATTACAAATATAATATTTATAAATGTAAAGAGACTTGTGTACTATTTTGTGAATCAATTTTTAATCTCCAGGCTGTTATGGCCTATAAAATAGTATCACAAAAAAAAAATTAATTGAGCACTGCATCCCTTACTAATAATAACAAATTCTTGAGGGAGTTACTATTTTTTTTTTGCCTATTTTCAGATGAGAAAACTGAAAAATATACAAGTAACCTAACCCAGGTCACAGAGTTAATAAGCACTAGAGCTTGGATTCAAATAAGGAGTCTGGTTGATCTGGAGTTCATGTTCTTAACTCCGAACTCTCAGGCAATTTAACAGTAGTACAAAACAACTGGTGTAAACCAATAGGCAGGTGGTATGTTAGTCCTGTCATACCTATGCTAAGACTAAATGGCTAATCATGTATCCTCATCAGATTCCATTTCCACATATGTAAAACAAAGATAATAAAAGTACCAACTCATGGAGCTATTACAAGTAATGAATCAAATTAAATGGAAATAATAAATGTAAAGTACTTGGCTCAGTAAATTTTAAGCAATCTTTTTTTTTATTGAATTTTTGTAAATATTTGTCAAATGTGATTGTTTTCATTAAAGGGTTAACTTGTCTTAATTACTGTTTCCAAATACTATTTCTGATAGCAAACTAAATCATTTGTTTCTTTCACATTGTAATAATAAGCTGTATAACCGAATACAAAAGGCTATTTTAAATCTTTTCCATTTTATATAGCAAGGAAATGTACACTCAGATTAAATTTCAAACAAAGCCAGATGGAAAACTCTTTCCAAGCTCTACAGAGGTGGAAAAACAAATTTTCCCCATATCTGCCTGGTGAAAAATTTGAATCCCACTCTAAAGAATTTTAATGTTTTGGGGTGGTATTCTCATGACAATCCTCCAAGTCATATCCTTCTCATAAGACAAGATACCAGGAGTAGTCCATGACATTATAGGAGATCTAATATCTTTCTTGCTACATATTCTTGTTTCCCATCCAATTTTACCTGGTAGGTAAGATTTAGGATAAAATCCATGACCTTATTAGATGGAGTGATAATAAAATATAATGAATTCACATGAATAAAAGTAGAGGGAATTCACAGAGCTAACAAATTTAATGTTCTACTTTACTTCCAAGGTACATAAACAGATGCTCTTACTGAACTTCTCCAAAGGATAGGTAGGTATGGGTAGTCTGAGGGAGAAACCAGAGCATCCAATACTGATGGCTTTCTTTGTGGTACAATGCTGATCAAAACATGTCTTCTACTTACCCTTAGCCCATGAATAGATGTGAATGTTCTTGCCAATCATATAGCTATCTATGTGTTAATAACTATCTCCTAAAAGAGCTTAGGGATACTGAAGAAATATGGTACAAATTTTTAAAATGTCATATGTTTTATGGTCACTTCAAATATAATTTTATTTTTTAAAAAGACATGAAAATATTAGGAACTTTGATTCCAAGTCCCATTGATTTGTATGAAGAAATACAAAGTTCAAAGAAATTTGACCCTTGGTTTCAGACTACTTTAACAGATCCCCAGTGATATCTACATTACCAATTTTTCTTTTGATATTGTTAGTGATAGCTTAATGAAAACTAAAAGTACATTCTGCAAGGCAGAGGATAGTGCTTTGGGTTAGTTATGAAATGTCAGGCAGATTTGCCATTGAAGTCTTTCTCTATTACTAACTAGAAATGCTATAGACCTCTTATATATGCCACATAGCCATATGTGGTGTGTGTATCTGTATACACAAACACGCGCACACACACATATATATATAACACACTAGTATTAGGTTAAAATACATAAGATTCCTTTATTATACTACAGAACCTTCAGCTCACTACTACCCTGAAATTAATGTCCAAAATTCCTGAGTCAGTTCTCTACTCTTCACAACTCTCTCTCTCCTCCCCTCCACTTAAAGCTCACTTTTTAATTAATAATTTTATGTCTTCTGGCATTTGCTTTAACTATAGAAAGGCATACACACACACATATGTATATGTGTATGTATATGTATAAATATATGTGTATATATACAGTATATATGTGTGTATATATACAGTATAAATATATATACATATATATGTATATGTATACAGTATATATGTATGTGTATATATACAGTATGTATATATAGTATATACATGTGTGTATACAGTATATATGTATATGTATGTATGCCATATATATACATATATACAATATATATGGTATACATATATACAGTATGTACATGTAGTGTACTATATTGTGTATATGTATAATATACATATATATATACCATATAATATATACACAGTATATTTATATAGTATACATTATATAATTGTCTATATGTATACTATATATACATATATATGCCTTTCTATAGTTAAAGTAAATACCCAGAAGACACAAAATTATTAATTCAAAGTGAGCATTAAGTGGAGGGGAGGAGAGGGTTGTTGAAAGTAGAGAACTGATTCAGAAATTTTGGACATAATTTCAGAATAGTAGTGAGCTAAAGGTTATGTAGTGTAAAGGAATCTTATGTATTTTAACCCAATACTAGTTCCCATATATGCAGATATACACACAGACACATGATCACTAAAATACTGCAGAATTAAAAAGTAAAACTAAAAATGGAAACTAAAGTACATTTGAAGTTTTCATCACTAGATGATGAATAGTATAATAGTTCATACTAGAATAGCTCTACTGCGTGGCTTGTTTATCCTCATGTCAAAATTGGCCTTAGAAATCAAGACATCAGATAATTACTGAAAAAAACAGGCATAAAGTTGGATGAATAATCTAGCAAATTAATATTCATATAGTTAAAAATTTTTTAACTCATGTTAATCTGTGACATAAAGTAAAATTTTATTTATATTTTATTTAAAATCATTTATTTGTTGCTGCTTTGTTATAAGAATTGATTTTTACTTCACCATCATTAGTTTGGAAAGCTCTAAGTTGTTTGTATATATAATTGAGGTTTATCTGCTGAATTTTATCTTGGGGGAAAATTCTAGTGCCTGATTTCCCTGTGGTTTAAAATTACTAGCCTTGAGAAGTTTCTGTCCTTGAAACTTAAAGATGGATATCCCTTTCTTATCGTCATTAACAACATTGTAATTTCTAGATAAGAGTATTTCTAAGTGTTTTCTTAGCATGTATATCACTCATTAATGATACTGTCAAAGGTTTGATTTACTTCAGTCACATTACTCTTATAAGTCAGAATCTGTGACAAAGAATTGCAGAAGCTTTAAAGTTTTGGTTTACTTTTTCTTTTGTTTTCATTGTTTTGTGTGAGACACACATACACACATTATTTCTCTCTATCATCAAATTTTTCTTGTTCTATTTTGCTCATTATAGAATTCAAATTGTATTCAACTGATCACTTCTAGCATGAGCATTTTTAAGAGGAAACTAATCTCCAAATCTTAACTCTGTTATTACTCCCTAAATGCAAGACACTATTAGATTAAATTTACTTAATTAAGCCTTTTCCAATCCACTAAAACATTAATGCCTCTAATAAAAGTACAGGATGGATTATTTTCCAAAGTGGACCTTGGAACACTGAACTGTTTGGATGGCAAGACTGCTAAGTAGCCATCCTTTCAAGGTTAAAACTTGCTGTTTTTGTTCTAGTGATATTTTATAAAGTGTTTTTTTTTTTCATCAAACTTTAAAAATACATACTCAACATCAAAAGTGTGCTGTTAATGGAGCCTTAGACAGAATCAAGATAATATTTAATATTTTAACCACAGGAACCAGATAATATACAAAAGAAAATATAATGAAGTGATATGCTAGTGAGTGATATAGTAGGAACTAGTTACAAAATGTCTAGCTGAAAAAACTGACACTTGAGCCAAGATCCATACAAGGATTCAACCAGCAAAGGTCTCAGGGGACCATGGTCTAAACAGAAAAGAAAGGCAAGAAAACAAAATTGGTAAAGCCAAGAATAGCGGGGGGAAAGCCAATAGAGTGAAGAGTAAGAGAGTGGAAAAAAGACACTGGCTAGAGAATTTGGAACTTGGATTTTATCCTAAGTGCCATAAGTCACTATGACTATTTTAGGCCAGAGAATGTCATAATTTTATTTTTTCCAAAGAAATTACCCCAGTTTTCACCCATCCTCCCACCCCCAACCCTTCTGGTAACTTATCTCTTTGGTCTCTGTTTCTTTGAGTCTGTTTTTGTTTTGTTTTATTTGTTCATTTGTGGGTTTTTTTTTTAAAAATTCTACATATAAGTGAAACCATATGGTATGTGTATTTCTCTACCTGACTTATTTCACTTAGCATAATACCCTCTAGGCCCATCCACGTTGCCTCAAATTACAAGATTTCATTCTTTTTTATTGCTGTATAATATTCTGTTGAATAATGTACAACTTCTTCTTTATGCATTCATCTGTCAATGGACATCTTGGTTGCTTCCATATCTTGGCTATTGTAAAAAATGATGCAGTGAACATAGGAGAGCATATTTCTATAAATTAGCATTGTTATTTCTTTGGATAAATAACCAGAAGTGAAACTACTAGATCGTAAGGTATATCTATTTTATATTTTTTGAAAATCTTCATACTTTCTCCAGAGAAGATATACAGATAGCCAGTAGACATATGAAAAGATGCTCAATATCACTAATCATGAGAACAAAAGTGAATCAAAACCACAATGAGATAACATCCCAAAACCAGTCAGAATGGCTATTTATCTAAAAGTCAATAAAATAACATGTGTTGGTGAGGATGTAGAAAAAGGGAACGCTGGCTCCCTCTCCGTGGGAGTGCAAATTGGTGCAGCCCCTATGGAAATTTTTACTCCTTTGAAAATGTGCTCAAGAAGGAAAGAGCAGAAGAAGCCAACAGTTCTCCATATGGAATGAAACTGCTCACCTCAAGCAGGAAATGTTATCTAATATCGTGCTTTCCAAAGCCAATGCCACATTAGAGCCACCTAAGGATTTTAGGTTACCAAGCAATTTAGGTTTATAATGGCCTCTAACCTGATGTTAAATCTCAATGCTACTGTATTTTCTGACAGATTTTCTTTGGTTTTCCTTTACACAATCCTTTACGATCTCCATTCTAACCATAGTCTCCCTTGGTTACAATAGCAGCTAATAACATTTCTACTTCTCTAATTCTGAGGCCTAGCAATGGATTTGCCTAATGTGGCTGATGTGGCCAATTGTGCTTAATATTCTCTCCTCTTCTGATAAACTCAGCAGCATAGCTATGAATTCACCTCCACCTAACCTACATTCACCCTCATTGGTGGGCCAGAGTGCAGGGTAAATTGAAATGGCATGTAAGAGGTTCCATCCCAAACAAATAACCTCTAAACTTGCTGTTTTCTCTGAGGCTGAGTAGCAACCCTCATTATCCCTCAGGACCTGAAGGCAACATGACTTTTAGCTGTCACAAAGGAGTAAGAACAACCTGACTGTACATGTCTCCCTTTTTATCTCCTTACTCTAATTCACCAGCCTGGATGTAGTTTCCTTAATGAAATTTGAAAACTGGTTTTTCACTGCTTTTGTAATGGGCAGAGGTTTCCATCTTTTCATACTGACACAGTTTATTAGATGCATTTTCTGTGGGAATATCTGCTCTATGTGCAATGGCACTTCTCTAACTCAGTCCAGCACCGATGACAACCTCTCCATTTTTGATATCCACCCACTTTCACACTGAAGTTGAAAGTCTGCATGAGTCTGAAGGAAGATTTTTATTTATTTGGGTGCTATGTGGCAGTGATTTGACTCTACAAGCTCTTTTTGAAATAATACTGGGGCTCGACTTGAACACGGACATTCCATTTCTCTTAGTATACCCAAGAAAAGAGTTGTTTTTCCATTTAGTATAAACAACTGGGTGCTCACAGTGCCTGGCACAGTTCTAGAAAATGAGTTAATGTTGCATTCCTCAGCATGTCCTAAAGACAAGGGAGTCATTCCTAAAAAAAAATAGGAGAGTGAAACTTCTCATAGAGCAGTAGTTTTCAACTGGGGTTATACCACCTCCAGTAAACATTTTGGGAATTTGTAGGAATGTTTTCAATTATCACAAAAGTCAGAGGGTTATTGAGTATTTGGGGAGAATATGAGTGGAGATACAAGTATTCTCTATGACCTGGTTTGTTAAGGACACTCTTGAATAATGAGTTGTTCCATGTCCTGCACTACTCTTCAATGTCCCACAGAAAAATTAGTAAAAGTAAAAAATCTATTTGTAAGTTTCTCAATATGAAGTCTAAGTTCATTTTATATTGAAATAAAAAGGATTTTTTTGCACAGTTTTCATATATTGAATTTAATATCCAGACTTATACAGGGATACAACTACAAAGTAAAATCAGGAAATGTTACTAAATTTGGGGAAATTCTACCAATTATTAATTTATCATTTCATAAAATTCTGTCATCATTAACGGTGCACTTCTGATATTTAAATCAGCTCTATCAATTTTATCTTGGAATTGTCCCAGTCACAATGATCATCATCTGACTATTTCACTATGCTTTCTAGAGTGGTGATGCCTATGCATTTGCATTTTAAAATACACATTTTATTATCAATGTCTTTCCTTGGATTTTTTTCCTATATAACATTAGAATATTATATTTCTAAAAATATTTTATGTGTGGGTAAACAATATTGCCTAGGATTTTATTTCAGGAGAGTAAAGGGTAGCGCTATAAAATACTTACTATAAAAAGGAGGCCTTGTCTGATATAGATGGGAACCTCTTCCTAGGTGTAAGAATCTCAAGTAAACTTTATTTATAATAACCTGACTGAGGATAATTCAGTCTAAGCTTAATAATCTGCCACCTACCAAAACTACTAGCATAAAAGCCTATTTGAAAAATAACTTTCCTTATACCGGCTGTAGAAATAACAACAACTCTTATTAATTGAACACCTATTATGTATCAGGCACTGTGCTATATACTTTTCATATGTTATATCTAATGCTTAATACTACAAGTGAGATAGTACCTATTATTAGCTCAATTTTACAGGCAGAAGAACTGATGGAAGACAAAAGTTAAATAATTTGACTAAGGTCACACCATTTGTAAGTGATTTGGCTCAAATTGATCAAATTTCAGTGCCACCGACCTTGCAAAGACAGAGATGGGCAGAATTAAAAACCAGAAAGGCAATTCGTCCTGACATTAGGATGCTAACTCAAGCCCCAGCAAGTTCCCACACTCCTCATACTCTAAGCAGCACTTGAAAAGTAGCCAGTCTGAACTTAGATGCTCTGTGTGTAAAATATATGTGAAATGTCAAAGATTCAGTAAAAAAAAAAAAAAAAGAATATCTTATTAATAATTTTATGAATAGTATATGTTTCATGACAATGTTTTTGAATGTGTTGAGTAAAAATATGTTATTAAAATTAATTCCATCTACTTTTATTTCTATGAAGCTAAAAATTATTTAAATTGCATATGTGGCTCACATAATATTTCTATTGGATAGAGCTTATATAGATGGTTTTGCTATAATTTAGAATCCTTTTCTTATGTACAAGAAATCTGCAGAAGCTTGAAACCTTGCATAACTGCTTCCTGGAGTGACATTCAGGCCACTAGAAGCAATGTGAGAAACAATGTAGGTGTGTGCAGAGGGGAGGGTCAGCAGAGGTTCTTGCACATTTTTATCATGTCATTTCTGTCACTCAGATTGTGGTACCACATATCCATTCACTATTTATTACTGTTATTTTATCCCATATGCTTCACACAACTGCCAGAGCATGGAGCGGTAGGCAAAATCTGGAATAAAAGTTATGTTTGAATACTCGGATAAAGAAAAGTCAAAATATTTAACGTGTTATCTAAATATATTGCTTATATTTACTAACAGTGAAAAAGAAAATAAGTGGCTTATAGTTCTACCAAAACCCAGTCATGTAGTATTAGCTCATCATAGAAGGAAACACTAGAAATAGTTTAAATATAAACTAATTAAAGTCAGGGGAGCAAAGTCTGTGACTTCTCAAGATCAGGTCCTCCCAATTTGAGACCCCCCAATTCTGTACTGTGATTCTGTTACTAATAATTTAAAAAGCAACAACAGAAAGAAAACAGAGTTCATTGAGGTGACTACGGAGACAAAGCACAATGATTTTACCTCAATTTGTAAACTGAATAAAATGTCAGATTAAAAATAGTTTGTAAACAAATCATGTGTACCACTTCAAAGTTTATTAATACACATTGACAGCTTGTTACTTCTGATGCATTCTTAGTGTGAAATATTACAAATTTTGTCAAAAAAGAAAAAAAAAGGAAAAGAGAGAGGGAGGAAGGACAATTTAACTCCAGATGTCCAAATGATTATCAGTTGTGATGATTTCTTCCCATCTCATTTCATAGCCCTTTGAAAAACACAGCATACTTGTTTGATAAACAAGATCTGGCCATGCCAGAAAAAGCAAAGAAGAGCTTCTATTTATTACATGGATGACAGTGTGAAGTAACCATTAAAATGACTTGGCTCAGGTCTCTAAGCTCATTACTGGGCATGTGCCCATGAGAACCATTTGAGAGTCTTTTTAGCTAAGCCAGCCAAGAGCAGAGGAACTGCAAAGTCCTTGCCACATCATTTTTCTGGAAGAAACTAAGCAAAATGATGCCACATTTTGGAAACTGTTTAGCTTCCAACTCAAATGTGATCTAGTCTCAAAAACTGTTTCTGGAGCCCATGACAGAATGAGGAATTTACTTTCTCTGCCCTTAACTAATGGCACTTAACTCTTTCTCCCATTATATTATTAGGCACCTATGTGTCTGTCTTTACCACCAGTCTACAAACTCCACCATAACAAGAAACAGGTCTTTTTAATATTTTTTATTTTTTAATTTTAATTTTCGATTACAGTTGCTTTTCAATTTTATATTAGTTTCAGGTGTACAGCATAGTGGGGAGACATTTAAATAATTTACAAAGTGACCCCCTGATAAGTCTAGTACTCATCTGACACTATACATAGTTATTACATTATTGACTATATTCCCTATGCTGCATTTTATATTCCATGACTGTTTTGTAACTGCCAATTTGTGCTTCTAATCCCTTCACCTTATTAACCCAGCACCCAACCCCCCTCATCAGGCAATCGCATTTGTTCTCTGTATTTATGAGTCTGTTTCTGTTTTGTTTGTTCATTATTTTCTTCTTTTGACTTCACATATAAGTGAGATCATATGGTATGATCATTTCTTTTTCTGTCTGACTTATTTCACTTAGCATAATACCATCTAAATCCAAAGGTATAGGTTTTATTCATCTTTGTATCTCACTTAACACCCAGTGCAGAATAGAACTCAGTAAGTTTTTGCAGTTGGGCTTAATTCTCTTGACTCTTCAAAAATGCAAACAGCAAAGAGGAGGCCTTGTCAAAAGTACATCCGACTGAACAGTTGGAGGCTCAACCACTTAATCTCTCCATTCTCTATAAATTAGGAGAGCTAAACTAGCCTATCTTTAAGGTTCACTTTGCATTCAACACTTTATGGTTCTGCTAATCTATATTTCTCTTTAAAAAGTGTGTAATCTTTAGATCAGGGGCCATATCATCTTCTCCTTTTAAATCATTGACTGTCCAGCCTCTTGCATGTAGGATGGTGCTTGATACATATTACATGCTCATTAAATGATAGATGAATGAATATGTAAATGAGTGAATGAATAAATATGTGATTGGATTTTTTGAAAACTATTACCAAAATATCTTTGCAAAATTGCATGAGAGCAGTAAGAATTTGTGTATTTCCTGCTTTTGTCTTTTCCCTGGAAGGGCCTAGATATGTAAGGGAGGGAGCAAGGGAGGGAAGGAATAGTGGGGGGAGAGAGAGAGAGAGAGAGAATGAAATGAGAATGAACTGCCAGTGAAGGTAAAAGAAATAAATAATTGCCCAGCCAGAAAATTAAAATTGAAGTGCCATTCTTACCCAGAGATACCAGAGAGACTGATCTGGGAGAAGTAGAGCAGATATGTCAGACTTCCCAGATTAATTCTCAGTGGAGACCACCCAGACCTTTGAATACACCTTCAGCAGCTCACTATGCAATTCAAAATTATTTTCAATTACTCTTCAATGCCAACTAAGGCTGATAAAAAAAGAGATGGGATTATGGTTTCAGGACTATCTGAGATCACTGACACCTCATTGACTTACCTTTTATATATAAACCACAATAATTCTTCTGCAATGATTAGATATTGGGGAAAAGACAAGTTTTTTTTATATATATATTAAGGCAAAACAAAACAAGTAGAAAGCAAAGCTTAGGCACAGAAGAGCTTTAGGAAATAGAGTGGGAAATGACAAATTAACATAGAAATATGAGTTAGGGAAAAAAATGGTGTAAAGGATAGTCTGGGAATAGAAAGTAACCCTAGAGATTAACTGGCATTAAACCTGCCTGTCTCCTCTAACACAGTGCCTCACTACATAGAAAATGCTCAAGGACTACCGATGGTAATACTTTCTTATTTAAGTATAAATGACTGAAGTAACTCAGCAGGTGCTGTGGAAATAATTTTTGATACCAATCATCAGAATGTAAGCAAAGAAAGAGAAAGGCTCTGATTACTTTCTCCTCGCTTTCCACTCATCATATAAAAATTTTGGTAAATAAGGAGGAATTTAAAGCAACGATAGTACTGAGTAGGAAGTATATAGTTGCTCCAATGATTTTCGAATCCCATGATTAAAAAGATAAATTTATATATTAATTAAAGTCTTAATTTTGGAAAATAATGAAGTACGAACTAGTATTAAAATGGAACTTAGATGTGTCTAGCTGACCCCGGCAGTGCCAGTCTCGGCAGTGCGATGTGCTCTGCACACTACCTCTGTGTGCAAGGGGCTGTTGCGCAACCCAGCAGACCCCAGGCAGCACCGTGCCAACAAGGGTCCAAGCTCCCTCCGTTATGAGGAGTGATGTCAGACACACATGGCAGAGTGAGAGATGTCCCTGGATCTCTCCCCTTGAAACGATAATAAGCTGAACATCTGATACTCAACAAAAAACACCCAAACTGCACACCAGCATGTCTAAGTGTGGGATCTGCACAAAAGAGCTACCACAAGTCAGAACCATAGGTGTCGGGTGGTGGACTGGGAAAAAACAAAACTGCCTCTTGAAGCCACAGGAGCTTCCTACAGGAGGAAGGGGAAAGAGAAGGTCAGCAACTTTCCTGAGCACCCTTGCTACTGCGGCCGCGGCAGGCCCAGACATAAGGGCAGAAAGCAGAGAAGAGGGATAGTCGAGATCAACAATTGATTTTTTTACTGGCCACAGTAGCAAAACTGAGGCTGAGCCATAGCCCCAGAGAGCCCCTCCCACCATACCCTCTGAGACTAATCACGCAGAACCCAGGGGAATCTGAGCAAATGCTGCCCAAAAACAGTCACTTATTGACAGGGACTAAGACTGAGAGTAGTGAGTGCAATTAAACATCTATAAGGGGGAAAAAAAGGCATTACTAAGTCTTATATAAAGCAGGGATCCAAGAGGCTTAGACGCCACCTCCTGGAAACCAAAAGCGCCATCTTGCAACAGGCTAAAGAGAGGACCTTTATATAATAACTCTTCTTTCTGGGAAAAAAAAAAAAAAAAAAAAAAAAGCAGAATACACTTCCATTAATGGCCAGGCAGAGAAATAGTCCATTAAACACCATGAACACATCAAGGTGACAAGGCAGCTCAGAAAGAAAGAGGGATATCTCCAGAAAATAAGCTTACAGACATAGAAATATGCAACTTAAATGACAGAGAATTCAAAATGGTACTTCTGAAAGAACTCAGTGAGTTGTGAAACAAGTCGTATCAACAATGTCAGGAATTAAAAAACAATGATGATGAGCAGAGCAAGGAGATTGAAACCCCTAAAAAAGACCAAAAAGAACTTCTGGAGATAAAGAACACAATGCAAGAGTTGAGAAATGAAATAACAAGCTTGAGAAATAGAGTTGACCAAATGGAGGAAAAAATCAGTGATATCGAAGACAAAAATCAAGAAATAAATTAGAAGTAAGAGAAATCAAAGAATGAAAAATAATGAAAGAGAAATACAAGAACTAGCTGATACCATCAGGAGAGGAAATATAAGAATAAAGAGCATTCTCAAATGGGAGGAAAAGGAGCAGGGACTAGAAAGCATTTTCAGACAAATGATTGATGAGAATTTCCCAATCTAAGGAATGAGCTGGAGCTTGGAATTCAAGAAGTCAACAGAATAGCCAATTATCACAACTCCAAAAGGCCTTCATCAAGACACACTGTATCAAAATTATCAAAATCATCAACAAAGAAAAATTCTCCGGAAGCCAGGGAAAAGAAGATGGTAACCTATAAAGAAAGAACCATTAGATTATCGTCAAACTTCTCAGCACAAACCTTACAAGCCAGAAGGAGTGGAATGAAATATTCAAACAATTAAATGAAAGGAACTACCAGCCAGAATAATGCATCCAGCTAAACTCTCCTTTGATATGAAGGAGAAACAAAGACCTTTCCAGACATTCAAAAATTGAGGGAATTCTCCACTACAAGTCCGACAGGAAATACTGAAAGGGTCAGCCCACCTAAAGCAAAATGACAAAAAGAAATACATAATTAAGAGTAAGGTGACTATCAGGCTGACAGAAGCAGAGGAACGCAACCTTTACTAGAATGGGGCAATATGAGCTTAAAAATAAGAAGAGATTTGCTATACCAAGATAGTAATAAACATTCAGCATACATAGAGACAAATTGAGACAACAATGAGGAAGAGGGGAGGATTCAAAGGTCAAAATTTGCAAAAGGGAATGGAGATAAGTCACACGCAGAAAAAATGGGAAACTGTACATATATAACTATCCTTTACATATTCATAATAGTAACTACACAGCAAAGATTCAGAACTAAAGCATATAACATAAAACAAGAAGAACCAGAGGAAAACCCACAAAAGCCAACCAAAATAAAGAAAACAGAAACACAAGGACAAGGAAGAAATGGAAACACCGAGCTACCAGAAAGCAAAAGATAAAATGGCTATAAGAAAACCTCATATTTCAATAATCACCCTAAATGTAAAATGGACTGAACTCACCAATAAAAAGGCACAGAGTTGCAGAATGGATCAAAAAACAAACAAAACCACATGCTGCCTCTAGGAGACACATCTCAGCTCCAAACACAAATAAGACTCAAAGTGAAAGGGTGCAAAATATTTCAAGCAAATGGCATTCAGAGAAAAGCAGGAGTAGGTACTAATATCAGAGAAATAGACTTCAAAATAAAAAGGTAAAGAAAGATACTGAGGGACACTTCATAATGATAAAGGAATCATGCACCAAGAAGACATAACACTTATTAATATTATCTCCCAATCAGGGAGCCCCAAATATATGAAGCAATTACTAAAAGGAGAAAACAGTACAAAACACTACTGTAGCAGGGAACCTAAATACTCCACTGTCCAATATAGACAGATCATCTAACAGAAAATAAATAAGGAAATAACATCTTTAAATGATACTTTAGACCAACTGGACATAATTGACATTTTCAGAGCCTTGCATCCGAATACAACTGCTTACATTTCTTCTCTAGTGTACATGCAACATTCTCAAGGATTGACTACATACTGGGACACAGAGACAGCCTCAACAAATATAAGAGGGTTGAAATCATACCAACCATATTCTCTTGTCATAATGCTTTTAAAATTAGAGATCAACTGTAAAAAGAAAGTAGAAAGAACCACAAATACATGGAGATTAAATAACATGCTCCTGAAGAATAACTGAGTCAGAGAAAAAAAAAAGAGAAATCAAAATATGCATAGAAATGAATGATAATGATAGTAGAACATGTCAAAACTTTTGGGACATGGCAAAAGTGGTCATAAGAGGAAAGTTCATATCATTATAGACCTATCTGCAAAAACAAGAACAAGCCCAAATAAACAATCTAATGCTTCATCTTAAAAAACTAGAAAAGGAAGAACCAAATGAGGCCTAAAGTCAGCAGAAGGAAAGAAATAATCAAAATTAGAGCAAATATAAATGAAATTGAAAACAAAAGAATAGAAAAATAAATAAATAAACAGCTAGTTCTTTGAGAAAGTTTAATAAAATTGACAAACCCCTAGCTAGACTCACTAAAGAAAAAAGGACACAAATAAATAAATTAGGAATGAAAGAGGAGAAATTATGACAGACACTACAGAAATACAAAGGATCATACAAGAATACTATTAAAAAGTATATAATACCAAAGTTAATAACCTAGAAGAAATGGACCAGTTACTTAGAAAGATACAGCCTTCCTAGACTGAATCAAATATAACTAGAAACTCTAAACAGAATGAACAGCAGTATTGAAAATTGAAACAATAATAAAATCTACCAAAAAGTAAAAATCTAGGACCAGTGGTTTCACCAGTGAATTTCACCAAACATTTGAAGAAAATTTAATACCTATTCTCCTCAAACTCTTCCAAAAACTGAAGAGAACACAATACTTCCAAACTATTTTATGAGGCCAATATACCCTGATCCCAAAACCTGGTAAAGATAACACAAAAAACTGCATACTGATATCTCTCATGACACACAGATGCAAAAATCCTAAATAAGATACTAGAGAACCGAATACACAACATATTCAAAAGATTATACACTGCGACCAAGTGGGCTTCATCCCAGGGTCACAGGGATGGTTCAACATACACAAATCAATTAATGTGATACATTATGTAAACTAAATTTAAAAATAAGAATCATATGATCATATCAATAGCAGAAAAAAGCCTTAGACAAGATACAGCATCTATTTATGATCAAAACACTTAACAAAATCAGTATAGAAGGAAAGTAACTTAACATAATAAAGGCCATCTATGACAAACCCTCGCCAACATTATACTTAATGGTGAGAAAACTAAAAACCTTCCCTCTAAGATCAAGAACAAGGCAAGGCTGTCCACTATTGCCACTGTTATTCAATATAACACTGGAGGTCCTAGTGAGTGCAATCAGACAAGAAGAAAGATATAAAAGGCATCCAAATAGGAAATGAAGATGTCAAATTGTCACTATTGGCAGATGACATGATTCTCTATATAGAAAACCCTAAAGACTCCACGCAAACACTACTAGAAACAAATTAGCAAATACAGTAAAGTTTCTGGGTACAAAACCAACATTCAAAAATCCATAGTGTTCCTATTCTCTAATAACAAAATGCCAGAAAAAAGAAGTAGAAAAAATTAATTCCTTTTGCAATTGCAACAAAAAAGATAAAATAACTAGGAATAAATCTAACAAAACATGTGAAGGACCTATATAATGAAAACTATAAGACCCTATTAAAAAAAATTGAAGAAGATACAAAGAAAATGGAAATTCCTGTGCTCGTGATGGGCAGGATCAACATAGTTAAAAGGACTATATTACCTAAAGCATTATGCAGATTTATGCAATCCCCATCAAAAATCGCCCTGTATTTTTAAAGAAATAGAACACAAAAAAAAAATCATCAGATTTGTATGGAAGCACAAAGGCTCCAAAATGCCAAAGCCATCCTGAGAGAAAAGAATGAGGCTGGAGGCATCACTCTTGCCCGACTTCAAATTATATTGCAAAGCGACAGTAAGCAAATGGCATGGTATTGGCACCAAAACAGACACACAGACCAGTGGAACAGAATTGAGATCAGAAGTAAACCTATATTATTATGGGCAATAAATTTTCTACCAAAAAAGCAAAAAACACACAGTGGAAAGTCTCTTTAATAAATGGTGCTGGGAGAACTGGAAAGCCACCTGCAAAGAAGAAACTAGACTGTTGTCTATCATCACATGCCAAAAATTAACTTAAAATGGTTTAAAGACCTGAATATAAGACCTGAAACAATTTAAATGCATAGAAGAAACAGGAATAAAACTCAAAGACCTTAGGACTTAAAGAGAATTTTATGAATTTGACCTTAAAGGCAAGAGAAGTAATAGCAAAAATAAAAGAATGGGACTACATCAAACTAAATGCTTCTGCCAGCAAAAGAAATTATCAACAGGTAAAAGAGACAACCATCAGAATGGGACAGTACATTTGCAAGCAACGCTTCTGATAAGGGCCTAATATCCAATAATATACAAAGAACTCATATGACTCAATAGCACACAAAAATCAAATGATCCAATCAAAAAATGG
This sequence comes from Eonycteris spelaea, assembly GCA_003508835.1. Classification (NCBI taxonomy): domain Eukaryota; kingdom Metazoa; phylum Chordata; class Mammalia; order Chiroptera; family Pteropodidae; genus Eonycteris; species Eonycteris spelaea. Next base: position 570,212 of record PUFA01000127.1, on the reverse strand, counting down.
ACAGAGGGACCTGAATAGACACTTTCTCCCCTAGAAAGACAGACAAGTAATAACAAATGCTGGAAGGATGTGGAGAAAAAGGAACCCTCATATACTGTTGGTGGGCTGCAAATTGGTGTAGTCATTATGGAAAACAGTATGGAAATTCCTCAAAAAATTAAGAATTGTCTACAATATGACCCAGCAACCCCTCTACTGAGTACTTACCCAAGACTTAAAAAATCATCCAGAAAAGCTATTTATACACCAAATGTTCATAGCAGCATTATTCACAGTGGCCAGGACATGAAGCAACTGAAGTGTCCTATGATAAATGATTGGTAAAGAAGCTGTGGTACATATATACATGTAATATTACTCAGCCATAAGAAGAGATGAAATACAGCCATTTGTGACAACATGGATGGAACTCGCAGATAATCATGGTAGCAAAATAAAGCCCAGACAGAAAAAGTTTGAAAATCAGATGGTATCACTTATAGGTGGGATGTAAACCTAAAAGCACCCAAAGGAACAGGACAACAGAGACTCATAGACATTCAACTATAGACTAGTGGTTACCAGAGGGTAGGGGGTTAGGAGAGTGGGGAGTAAGATGGGGTAAAGTGGGTCAAATATAGAGGAGTAGGGGGATGGTGAAATGGTAAAGGGGATTCAAATATATGGTAGCTAAATGAAACTGGACTTTGGTGGGTAAACACATAGAATATACAGATGTTAATTATAATGTACACCTGAAAATTATATAAATCAATTAACCAATGTTATCCCAATAAACTTAATTTTAAAAAATTTTTTAAATAAAGTGAGGATACCTCACTTTATAAAATTTGAAAATGTATAAGTGTGGAAAGTAAAAAAATAATAATAATAATAAAAATAAATAAATAAAGATTAATTAATTTCAAAATAAAATGAAGCAGAACTTAAAGTGATCAAAATTTTCCTCTCCCAATCAATTTTAAAAAGTCTTCCTGTTAGGCAGCCTTCCTAATGACTTCCACTTATTCTTGCCACCTGGTATATATGTTCAGTGCTCTCCTTAGGCACATTGAATATGATGATCTGTGCAACTATAGGATAATTGTAGAAAAGAGACTGTGACTTTTGAGAGTGAAAAAGAGGAACTCTTCCAAGGTGGAAGCAAACAGAGAATATCTGAGAAAGAAGCAGAAATATTGAGGAAAATATCAATCTGATATCACAGCCCCTACCAAGTACAAAGTAACACAAAAGGAGTTTCGAAGCTGATTGTACACTGAAGGTAATCACAGCACAACAAAACCCAAACCAATTCAACTCCTGCACAATGGCTGAGCAGAAAAAGCCATACCCATTGCTAGGCACAAAAATACCTCTAATTGCCACTGTTCTATTATATGGTCCAGCATTCAATCAAAAGCAACTTGTTTTGATGAAATTAAAATCTATTTCAAAGATTGTCTTAATTGTAAATATTGGAAACATACAATCAACTTAGAAATGGTCATACTGGATAAAAAATTAAGGTGTAATATATGCTATCTACAAGAAATCCATTTTTTAAGTGTATAGACATAGATTAAGGTAAAAGGATAGGAAAGATAATCAAGCAAACACAAATTAAAAAGAAAGCTATGGCTATACTAACTATCACAAGAAGTTAGACATAAAAAGAAAACTATTTCAAGGAATCAAAAGGATATTGCAAAAAGAAGAGATACTACGTTAATAATTAAAGGAGTCAACTCATCAAGAAGAAATAAAAATCTTAAATCTAAAACTTGTAATGCACCCACAAAAAGAACTTCAAAACATGAAGCAAAATCTGGGCAAACTAAAAATAAAAATAGACAAATCTACAATTAAATTTGAGATTCAAAATCCTCTCTCAGTAAACAACAGAACAAGTAAACAAAAATAGGTAAGAATATGAAAGACCTGAATAACATTATTAACCAACTTAATAACCTACATTGACAGTTTAGAATGTTCCACACAACAAAAGAATGTTAAAATTCTTTTTACAAGTGTAACATGGAACATTCACCAAGAAGACTAATCCATGATTAAGCCTCAAAGAAATTTTTAAAAATTGAGAGCAGTCTATCCTCTGATTACATGAAATCAAACTAGAAATCGAGTAATAAGAATAAGATATCTAAAAACTTCCCAAACATTTGGAATCAAACCAACACATTTCTGAAGAATTATGTCAAAGCAGAAGTCACAAAGGAAGTTAGAAAATATTTTGAATAGAATGAAAATAAAACACATCAAAAATTTTGAAATTGCAGCTAAAGCTATGCTTAGAAGGAAATTTACAGAAATTAAGTGTTCAGACTACAAAAGAAAGTCTTAAATCAACTAAGTTTCTACTTAAAAAAAAAAATAGGAGAAAAAAGAAGAGTAAATCAAACCCGAAGCAATCAGAAGGAAAGTAATAATAAAGAGCAGAGCAAAATGGAATTTAAGTAAATAAAAAAAAAAAAGAATCCAAAATCTGAGTCTTTTTAAAATGAACATAATTGAAAATTTTGCAACTAGACTGACCACAAAAAGAGAAAGTCCATGTTACCCATATCAAGAATAAAAGAAAGGACAAAGTTATAGTTCCTATAGACATTAAAAAGGATGATAAGACAATATTAAATGAATTCTTATAGTAAATACTCATTATATCTGCCTCCTTTTTTTCAACATTTTTTGGAGGGAGGAATTAATACATAGTACTGTGTATGGCAATAGTTAATTAATCTCATTGTGATTCACTGTATGAATATACCATGATTTACTTTTTCTACTATAGATTGGTTTTTTTATTGTCTCCATTTGGAGACTGCTGTGAACAGAAGTTGCTATGAACAGTCTTGTATATATCTTCAGGTGCACTTACAAACTCAGTTCTGTTAGGTATATACCTAGGAGCAGAATTTCTGAATTACTGGCTATGCATATTCAGTGTAGTACATACTGCCAAATGATTTTTCACTGTAACTGTAAATTTGTACTTCAACCATTAGCATACAAGAGTTGTATTTGTTCTGTATTACATGCAAGATTCATGCATGCTTATCTTCATTGTGTTTATGTATTATTTTCATGCAAAGACCTTTTCTTATTTCCAAAGACTGTTCACCTTTCTCAGGCATAAACCAGCATCATGTCCTTCAATGTTCTAATGTGTGGGACAAAAGGGAGGCATGGAAAAATTTAAAACTCAAATAGTTTTTTAAAAAATATCCTCTCACTGTGCTTGAAATGAGGGAAACACACTCTCACTTCTTCCTTTTAGTGGGAACCAAATACACAGCATAACAATAGCTTTTACTTTTTTAAACTGTGCTAATATATTCCACAAAAGCCATTTTAATCATTTTACATATACAATAATGTAACATTAATTACATTCACAATGTTGCACAATCATCACCCACTATCATTTCCAGAACTTTTTCATCATCCCAAACCCATGCTCTGCACTCATGAATAACCTTCATTACCACCCACGCCCCCCTGCCACACACACACCCTGGCAACCACCACTCTACTTTTCTGTCTCTATGAATTACAGCTTTCTCTTAACCTTTATCACTAAATCTTCCTTATATTAAATTTGCCTACTTTATATGTTCTTACTACAAGTTAATGCCAAAGAGTCGTGAAACAAATTTTTTGTTAAATTTTATTTTAATTAGTTTCAAGTATACAGTACATTGGTTAACATTTATATAGTTTATAAAATGATCCCCCTAATTGCTCCTTCTTCTCCTCTGGTTTTCCTTGAATTACATTCTCTAAAAAGTTACATCTTGATGTGACCCTCACTTTGGAATTCATTTTCTGTGTAGTTTGAGGCTTGGTCAAAATCTCTAAACAATTAAATAGGGTGAAACCTTAGTGAATTACTTTCTTATCCTTTAATCTTTTCATTTCTGACTAATATTTTTGTACTGTCCTGAAGAGTTAGAATTTTTTTACAGAAGAGTTTCCATTACTTCTGTTTGCCATAATGTGGCTGATTTTTGAACTTTCTATTTTGCTTTAACAAAATAGGAAATGTAGGGCTTAATGTCTCTACTGTGCATTCAATTGAACTGGGCTAAATTTAGTTGGTATTGTAGAGTTTACTCAGTAACTCAGCATTTCTATAAATTCTATAAATGTATTCATTCTGCTAAAGGACGCTTCTTACATATTTACACAGCACTTTTGGCCTCTCAAGTAAATTGAAGATAATGAGAACTGGTAAAAGTGTTAGAAATTGTCTCTTTGTGGTGCTACATAAAGAAATTGCCCATAAATTGTATCTATTATCTATAACAAGTTCTTTGAAATATCCTTAGGAGTAAAACAGATCTCTTTAACTCTCAATAGCACTTCAAACTAGATAAATAGGATAATTTTTCTCTCCCTGTAAGTGGAATATCTGTCTGATATGAAGAAAGTATGTATTGACTGTGGTATTAATCTTATTAAATGTGCTGTCATTTCAACATTGCCAGCACTGTACATTTTCCTAAAACCAGTGCTTAAGTGAGAAAGGACCTCAAGTGATGTCTACTTTATTATCATTTTAGGGGAAACTGCCCAAAGTCCAGCAGGGAACTTTCTACCAACTATATAATACACAGCACCAGTTTTTAAAGAGTTTCAAATTGATCCCACAGAAAAGAGTAACTTGACAAAAGGGCAAGTCATCATCACCTCCAATCGACAATTTAGTACAGCAGAGGGCTTCCCTGTCCAAAAATCTTCCTATATAAGTTCAGCAAACTTGTTCTATTAAGGACTAGATAGTGAATAGTTTATATTTTGTGGGCCATATAGCCTTGATTGCATCTACTTAACTTTGCCATTGTCATACAAGAGCAGTCAGAAACAATATGAAAACAAATGGGCATGGCTGCTTTAAAATAAACTGAATTTACAAAAAATGGACAGTAGGCATGATCTGGCCCACCGTCCATAGTTTGCCAACACCTACTCTACATTGTCTCGAACTTTAAATTCGTTTTCTACACTTTTGCATTTAAAATTGTCCTTTGTATTAGAAGGTAACTCTATCTGTAAGAAGTAATACACTATAAAAAATTCCTTAGTGTGTATAAGGAATTCATAGGCAGACCTTACCCCATATCTCTTCAGCTTGAGTTTTCTTATACCTTTTTCAGTTGTTGGCAGAGTGATGACATTTTACTTTAAGAGCATGAATCTCTCTTATTCTCTAAATGAGAGTTTTCTCCAGAACTGTGAAACCTAGGTATGGGGGTGTTAATCCCTCCTGAACAATCTTCAACCATGGGAAGATGAGAATCCATTGTATAAGTGACAGCCTCCCTGTCTCCGAGAAATGATTCTGAGATATACTCCATATGGTTTCTTGGAAGATCTTAGTGGAATTGAATTCCAGTTGCCTAAAGCATAATCTCTTGATTACAGATAATGTATTGGTATTTCTCCTGTCCCTATTTTGCTTCCTCCCCTGTGCTTACTGAAATCACTTCCAAAATCAACTGCTTGCACTAAATATTCCTGTCTTAAAGACTACTTTTGAGGCAACACAAATTTTAAAAAATGATTCTGAAAATTTCTGGTGTTCCTCCATAACAGAAGAAACCAGAGTGCATCGAAACATTGGGAACCCTGTGAGTGGGAAGAAATAGAAATTTGGATAACAGGTTAGAAGTCACTGAAACAGATTTGGGGCACATAAGAGGTGATGTGATGTAATTAGCCAAGGCATTCAATCCAAAGATATAGGTCAAACCCGTAATTGGACAAACTCCCAGAAGCTCTGTTTTCTCATTTGAAAAATGGGGAAAATCGCCTCCTTAACAATTTTTTAATAAACTTTTAAGAACAATTTTAGATTCACAGAAAAAAAATATTTAGTAGAGAAAATTTTCATAAACTCACAGGGTTTCCTCTGTTATTAACATCCTATATTAGTATACTACATTTGTTCTACTTAATGAACCAATATTGACACTGGAATATTAACTGAAGCTCATACTTTATTCAGATTTCCTTAGTTTTTAACCTATTGTCCTTTTTCTGTTCCAGGATCCCATCCAGAATATCACATTACATTTCTTTATTGTGTCTCTTTAGGCTCGTCTTGACTATGGTAGTTTCTCAGACTTTCCTATTTTTGATGACCTTTAAGAGTTTTGAGGAGCACAGCTCAGGTATTTTAGAAAATGCCCTTCAATTGGGATTTATTCAATAATTTCCTCATGATTAGACTGGACTTATGGGGATTGGGAGAAAGATCACAGAGAAAAGTATAATTTTGATCTCATCACACTAAGGGTAGATATTATCAGTATGACTCTGATGTTGTTGTTAATGTTGACCTTGATCACCTGGGTAGTGTTTGTCAAGTTTTTAACTTATAAAATTAATATTTTCCCCCTTTCCAAACCATATCTTGGAAGAAAGTCATTATACATAGGCCACACTTAAGAAGCAGAGAGTCATGTTCTACCACCTCAAAAAAGGAGCATGTATGTAAATTATTTGAAAATTTTGTGTGTCTGAGAGATTTGTCTCTTCTCCCACTTATTAATAAATAATTAACTTATATCAGTAAGGGCTCATAGATATTTACATTATATACTGTTAGAATTCAATTCTACTTTGTTCATTTTCTTGCTCATATTGTTTTAGTTTTGTCATCGGTAGCACTTTCAGTTGGCTCCTGTGTCCTTTGACAAACTGCCATTACCATGGGAGTTTTTAAAAAGTACTTCCTTACTTTCCAGTGCCACAAGATGCTCTTGGTTCATCATATTTTTCCTGTCCTAGTCCAATTAGCCATTTCTCCAAGGATCTCTTGTTCTCCTTATTGGGATATTATTAGAAACCAAGATCTGGGAGCTAGGTATTCTCATGATGTTCTTTTAAGGCTTGAGTGAGATCAAATAAATAAAACCCTCAACATAATAGGCAACTTGGGAGACTACTTTTGTGGGAACACGGCTTCCTTCCAAGTGGGTATGTTGTCCTCAGATCCTCCTCACCATTCTTTATTATTTAGAGTTCATAAAACCTTTTCTTTACTCCAATATTATAATTATATCACTCTATATAAACTCTGAATTTTCTGCCATTTTATCATGAGTTATTTTCATATGCTCATTAAAAAAAAAGAAAAAAATTTAAAGTCAAATGACCTCAATTTCCACCTTCAAATTAGTATAAAAAGGATTAAACCCAAAGTAAGTAGAAATAAGGGAATGATAGAGACAAGAGCAAAAACAAATGAAACACAAGATAGACAAAGAATAGAGAATATTAACATGTTTAAAGGTTGGGTTCTTGGAAAAGATTGATAAAAATATAAACACCCTAATACCACTAACCAAGAAAGAGGGGGAAAAATCACAGATTTCAAGTACCAAGGATGAAAGAAGAAATATCACCAGATAACACAAACAAAAATTATAATAAATATTTTTAATTCCAATAAATTCAATAATTTAGATGAAATGGACAAACTTCTTGCCAATTACAACTGATCAAAATTGATGTGAAGAGAAACAGACAGTATAATTAACCCTATATGTGGTAAATAATTGGATTCATAATTAAAATCTTCACACACAAAAAAAACTCCTTCCCCAAATGGCTTCACCAGTGAATTCTATCAAATGTTTAAGGAACAAATAAGACACAAATTTACTTGAACTTTCTCAATCTCTTAGAATATACAAACTCTTTATCTTACACAAACTCTTTAGACTAATAGAAAGAAAACACTTCACAACTCAATTTAAGAATCCAGAATGACCCTTCTAGCAAAAGCAGACACATTATTAAAAAAATAATAATTACAGACAATAGACCTATGAACACAGACAAGTTAGCAAATGAAATGCAGCATATTGTACTGCAATATGAACAAGTGATATTATCTAAGAATACAAGGTTAGTTAATATTTGAAAATGATTGCAAAGCATGGAAGCATGAGGGATACCCACTTATCTTTCCTCTTGAAATTACGACAAACTGACCAGCTAAAATCCAACGGATAACATCCATCACCCATCCTGCACACAAACACGTTTAAGAGATCTATGCTTCAGAGCATCTGGGGGTGGATGAATCCCAAGTGCTTGGGAGGAGGGCAGGAAGAGAGATATGGAGACGGGTTCTGTGAAAACACAGCATAGAGCCCCCCTTCAGGAAGAGAAGGAGGAGGAAGAATTACGTGGTAGATTACATTTTTTTAAAGTCCTGAGCAGTTGTGCCTGAGAGATCAGCATATTCCACGTAGCGGAGCTCAGTTAACAGGGCAGAGAACAGGGCAGAGACCGAATACTGAGGGGTGACAGCTATGTTTTAGCATCTGCCATTGCCAGGCAGAAAGCTGAGTCATGGATACTTGCCACCTTCCTCCACCCTTCCAGAGCACATTCCCTCCACACTACCAGAGCTAGCAGAAAGGCAAATGGGAAACAGCGGCAGCGAGATCAGAAACACCCACTGTAGCCTGTCCCAGTGACAGGGGTGGAGAGATAGATGCAAGGCAGAAACTTGGTGGCCAGTATATTGAAAGGAAAACAGCCACAGACATACCACTGGCCCCTCCAAACCCACCCCAACCCACCCATTCAAGTTAACTTGAAAGAAAGTAACACAGCATTGCATCTGACTGTTGGGGCAGGATTAGGACTTCAGGAGCTCTTCAGAGGCTCGGATCCCCACAGCCCTTCACATTCTATTATGGGGGTGGAGCCCTGGGACCAAGGTGACCTGGTCACAGAGACACATACCTCCTCAGGAAATAAAGGGCATTTTCAGCCCTAAGGCAGAGACCTAAGAGGCTTGGTCAGTGAAGGAGACTTGGGCTTTATCTACTGGAAAATAAAAGAAAAACCTTTTCTTATCAACCTGCTAAAGAGAATTTGTTATGGTGTGTTCAAATCTGAGACCCACGGAGCCAATTGAGATTAATTATGAGCCTTTATTAGCTGGCAGGGACTGACTCTCCCCACTAGAGAATCAGCCCTGAGCTTTCAGAGGAGGTAGTTTATAAAGCCTATAATTACATTAATAAGCAGTTTTTAGTAGCAGAAGTTAACCATTAGCATATCTTTGCACAGGATAACTACACCCTTAACATTAGCATATCTTTGCACAGAATATCTCCTAGAACTACACCCTAGTTAAACATTAAACAAGCAAGCAGAAGTTGGCCATTTGAAAAATTTCCCCTTAACGAATTCACTTTAAATAATAATAAAACTTAAAAGAGGTGGGGGAAACAGAGTATACTCCCATTAATGCCTAGGTGGAGAAGAAATCCATCAAACACCATGAACAATCAAGGTGACAAGGCAACTCAGAAAGAAAATGAAAAGCATCCAGAAAACAAATATATAGACAATATGCAATTTAAATGACAAGGAATTCAAGGTTGCACTTCTGAAAAAACTCAAGGAGATGCAAGAAAATTCTGATCAACAGTTCAATGAGCTCAGAAACAAAATCAATGCACAACAGAAAACTTTGCCAAGGAGATTAAAACTAAAAAAAACTAGAATTTCTGGAGCTGAAGAACTCATTAAAAGAGTTGAAGAATGAAATCCCAAGCTTAGGAAATAGAGCTGACAAGATAGAGAAAAGAATTAGTAATATCGAAGATGAAAATCTGGAAAGGACACAGGTGAAAGAGACTTGAGAGTGAAAAAAAAAATGAAAGAACTCATGCAAGAATACATTTTGTCCTTGTCATTTAAGCAGTGATGTATGCATGAGCTTATTCAACCCTCACGGACCTCTTCCTATTAATCTTACCTGCTAAAAACCCATCCTATCTAATTTGCCAGAATTAACAAAAAATATCCTAACAATTGCACAAAGTATTAGTTCTACCATTCTATTAAAATGTTTTTTAAATTTTCGGAATTACTAAAGCACATTTTGACAGAGGTCAGATTCTAAAACTAAGAAGTCAGCAGATTGGACATGTATATTGGTTATATATTAGATATACATATATATGTGTGTGTATATGTATACACACACACATACACACATACTGATATATACACACACTCTGATAAAGATTCATATTCAGCAAAGATTCACTCCTAAGGGCTTAGATTTGGAGAGGAAAAATAGGCCAGAGGGGAAAAAATACATATTCTAGTTGGAAAACAACCATTATTGAGTTTTATGAAACTCTGGAAACTTCACACAATAGTACAGCAAATTGCTTAAAAGCAAGAACCCTGTTTTGTCTCACTAGATAGGAGGACATTATTTCATCTCTAAGTCCTAGTTGCCCTGACAACAAAATAGAAATTGCAATAACATTATTTACCTCATACAGTTACCATGAGGGTTTAAATGAGTGAATGCATATATCACTGCTTAAGTGACAAGGACAAAATGTATTCTTACATGAGTTCTCCCATACTTCCCCCTCCTGGTCCTTTAAAAGAGAAGGAAATTTATATTTTTCTTTTCTTTCTTCCCTTGCTTACCCTTGAAAGGATTCTTCTGTCTTTGCAGACCCTATCCCTATGCTTTCGAGATATAGATTCAGAAGAATGATGGGGGCAGGGTGGGTGGGGAGCAGTAGAGGTAGAGGAAAGTAAGAGAGAAAGAAACAGATAAACCCTGCACAGACTTCATGGAGAGACTGAGAGGCAGTTCTGTAAGAGACACCAGTGCAGGTACGGAACTGGGTATTTTAGAAGAAGAAAGGGGCTTTTGAGATGTATTGAGATTGTGTTGCTGTGGATTATGGATTGAATGCCCTTTAGTGATACTGACATTTCCTTTGAATTACTTTGGGTTGCTGTTCAGTACTTTTTTGAATGCGACTATGTACAGAGACTGGACCACATATGACTCCAGCTAATACAAAAATCACCATCATGATGGTGATGACAATTATGACATTCAAAGTGATTGTATGGAACTCTTCCTACATGAAAATGAAAATATGTCACTGATTTTCTGTGGGAACAAGATACTGTTTTGAGATCAGAGTACACTCAAAGCAGATAGCATGAAAAATAATATTCTGGGGTCTAAATGGGAAGTTGATGCTATCTCACTGAGGAATTATAAGCAAAATTTAAAGGGATTTTCTAAGAAATATTTGCCATGATAAATTCTCTAACATCCTCAAACCAGAGAACAAAAGCTATCCAAAAGCTCCAAAAATATTTTGACAATAGGAAAACATACTGGGAATTAGAGAATAGGGAAAGCCCAAATCAGATTAAGCAAGGATATGGAGCAATTAACATTTAACAAGAAGAATCCTTTGATGCCCAGTTTCTACATCTGTAAAATAAAAAAGCATGAAAGAGATCACACTGTGTTTCAAGAAACATTAAGGTTCCATGGAACCTTTAAGATGAAACTGGTAAAGTAAAAACCAGAGAGCTCTGTTTCTAGACCTCTAAGTCTTTTACTCCAGCTACAATCAAAGAGACATACTCTCATAACTTTGATTGAGGATAAAATGACATTTTAAATTAAAAAAATAATTCCTTGATTTAAAAAATGTTTTTCAGTATTAAGTTATCAGGTCTACTTCTCGCTATCTCAGAAGTGCTCCCAGACCTCGATATGTCTTAAATGTTGCTCTAAACAATAGTTTCCATTTAAAGTCTATAATCTATGATTCACCCTCAATGTCTATATAATGTAATTTTATTGAGGAATAATGTTTTATGGGAAAGGTCATTTTAAATAAATTAAGTATTCGACTATAGAATTTTTTTAAAAAAATAATAAAACAAACCCAATGAAGTCAGTATTTGAAATGAATTAATGTGCTAAAGTAAAATCCTTAGCACAATGCCTGTCACAGAGTAAGCAATCATTATCTTTAAAAAAAAAAAAGATAAAAAGTCAATTAATAAATTAGAAAGGAGAAAATTAAAGCAATTATTAAACCAAGAGCAGGGTCACTGGAGTGGGTAGGTGGAGTAGAGGAAAGTGGGGGGGAGATAACAAAACCGACAGAACATTGGCAAATCTTATCATCGGAATATAAAATTACACCCAGATAAATACCATAAGAAATAAAATAAGACACAAGTGATGTAAAGGATATTTAGAGTTAGAATAGAATATGTCAATTTCTATACAATTATTAGAACTTCAAGAAACAAAACGGAAAATATGTTATCAAATTTGACTTAAAATATATTAAGAGCTGATTTTTTAAATGAAGTTTGATTTTGTTCTAAACAGCAAATTTTCCCGATTTGTGGAAAACCTACTTCCATCCCACTGGATTTATATGCTTTTAATACATAATTTATATATATATATATATTTTTGGTATAGTTTTCAAGTGATTTCTTCTGTTTAGTATATATGCCAACTTTTTTCTTAAAAATATCTAGTTCTACTTTGTTTTACTTATAAATTCATTATCAAAGCTTTCAGGAAAAGATAACTCCCATACTATATAAAATATTGATGTAGTCGAAAAATATTTAAAATAATGTAATACCACCACAAGCAGCAGCAAGAAGAAGTGCTTCAGTCAAGAAACAGGATCTAAACAAATTACTTCGGGCCATTCCTTGATCTCCTTGGATTTGCAATTTTAAAAATCTTATGCATCCAACAGCACTCTCTCTGACCTGCTATTAAGAAAATTACTCACCTCAACCAAATAGAATCTAATGTTCACTCAGACACTGTTCATGCCAGATCCCAATGATATCACTTTCATCCAGCAATGAATTGCTGCAAAGCCTGCCTGCCCTTATAATTTAGTTGGTCTGACAGAACCCAGTTCATGATGGAAAGCTCTGTATCTGTGGCCACTTGTCCATAGGCCAAGCCCTCCACATTCCTCTTTAAGTTGCCAAATAGCACTCTGTAAGTTGTTTATCAAATGTTATGAAACTCTGATGCAAATGCAATGAATTGCTCCAGAACTGTAGTGTTCTACATCAATATTCTCCTATTTGACATTTTCTGTAAACTCCATACAATGTCATTTTCTCATCATAGATACCTCTGATGCCAGGTCATATGGCCCAAGCAGTACCACTGTTGGAACTGCAGCCTGTATCTTATGCAGATCACTCCTCCCCACCACCCCCAACTGCCTTTTTTTTTTTTTCTCTAGACACTACTTAAAGCTGGAAGCCTTCCTCATCGAGTGGTAAAATGAATCAAGGTCATATTTCCAAGGGTGGAATATGCTGTCTTCAGAATAGATTAAAAAAAAAATCCTACCAGTTCTTCTGAGTAGTGGGGGGTGCAAACTCCAATAATTTGTCTTTTAGTATGGAAGAGGATTTCCTGATATGTCTCATACCACTGGACCCCTAAAATTTTTAGTGATGTGTTGAACCTCTCATCTTTTTTAGGTTTGTCCCTCCTCTATGGAAAATAGCCCTCTGAAGTACTTAACATTTACTGTTAATCTGGTATGATTAATATATCATCAATAAGTGTGATATTCTACAAATGTTCAGACTGTCTGGTCTAGGTTTCCTCAGACCATACTAGACAGGAGAATTAGCATAGCCCTGGGGCAAGGCCACAGTTGTGTACTGTTATCTCTTCCATGTAAATGTGAACTGCTTCTAGTCCCACTTCTTGAAAGAGATGGAGTAGGGGGTGGGAGGGGAGTGCATCTGCCAGATAAACAGCTGCATGGTATGTCAATCTGCTCTAGAAAAAAAAACACCACTTCTGAAATTCATCATCCATTCAAAATGTTGGTTTTTATAATGAGAAATATTCTTAGTTTTCCATCTATTTTGTCCCTGGAACACTATCTCCATAGCTCTCTATAGTTCAAATCCCTTAGCTATCACTTCAAACTTTTGGGTCATTATAATTATGCCACATTATTTCTCATTGTTCAACACTGACACTTAGCCTCTATTACTTTGGGATCTATCAAATACATTGCTATAAAGAGATATCCATTCTTTCATATTTCCTTTGTCAGCCTTGGTTGACAGAGGAAAAACAAAAATGAACTTAGTAATCATTTGGTATACTTCTTCCAAGCACTTTTATTATTGCTTTAGTGAATGGAATGTCTTCTGGTCATTCTTATGGAAAGCAACTAACTGGTGGATTTTCTAGCCTTAAGTAGTATATCCACTCTAATGTGTCTATTTCTTTGAGACTTTTGATCCTTCCTTCCGTATTTACCATAGCTTATCTGGCTTTTCTATTTTATATAGTATGGGCAATTACATTTCCAAGCCTCCAAGGATCAACCTAGAAGGTATAACACCACATCCACGAGTCCTTAGCAAGATGGCAAATCCAGTATCACTAGAACATGTGCCCATATTGATAAAAATCTTTTTATACAACTTACGTCTGTTCCCCTGGATCCAAAATCCTAAGGATCCAGTCCCAAATATACTGCTCCAGATCCTTCCAGTACTGTTGATTACTAAAGATCTCTGGTAAATAAGTCTATTTCTGCCCCTAGCAGGTCCTGCCCTTCCCAGCTAGATTATGTTGTAACTGGACCCCAGCTATTGGTCTAGTGACTGAGATGGAAAGCGGAAATAGATCTTAAAGGAATATGACTTGTCTTGCAAGGCCGAAGTATCTGTACCATCATTTTTATAAATAATTTATTTTTAATTACAGTTAGCATATAATATTAGTTTCAGGTGTACAACATAGTGATTAGAAATTTATATTACTCACAAAATGATCATCCTGATAAATCTAGTCTTTATCTGATATCATACATAGTTATTAAATATTGACTATATTCCTTATGCCATAGTTTAAGTCCCCATAACTGTTTTGTAACTACAAGTTTAAAGTTCTTAATCTCTTCACTTTTTGTACCCACTCTCACACATCCACCTATCTGACAACCATAAAAATTTCTCTGTATCTATTAGTTTGTTTCTGTTTGGTTTATTTATTTTGTTCTTTAAATTCCACATGTAAGTAAAATTATATGGCATTTGTTTTTCTCTGTCTGTCTTACTCCATTCAACACAATAACCTCTATGTCTATCCATGTTATAGCAGATGGCAAGATTTCATTTTTTTATGGCTGAGTAACATTCCATTATATATATATACCACCTCTTCTTTACCAATTCATCCATCAATGGACACCCAGGTAGCCGCCATATCTATTGTAAATAATGCTGCAATGAACATATGATGCGCATGTTCCTTTGAAATAATGTTTTGAGTTTCTTCAGATAAATACCCAGAAGTAGGATTTCTGGGTCCTTCTTTGTCTCTTTCGTTGCCTTTTTTTAAAGTCTATTTTACCTAGTAAAAGTATTGTTAACCCAGCTGTTTTTTGTTTATTTACATTTTCATGAAATAATTTTTTCTATCCCTTTACTGTCAGTCTGTGTGTGTCTTTTGATCTAGAGAGAGTCTCTCATAGGCAGCATATGTAAGGGTCTTGTTTTCTTATCCATTCAGTCACCCAGTCTTTTGACTGGAGCATTTAATTCACTTATATTTAAAGTAATTATTGATAGATATGCAGTTTTTGCTATTTATTATACTAATTTTTGAATTTTTTTCTTCTTTTGATTCTTAAAGAAGTCTCTCTAATATTTCTGTAATACTGATTTGGTGGTGATGAACTCCTTTAGCTTCTTCTTGCCTGAGAAACCCTTGTCTGTCCTTCAATTCTAAATGATAACATTGCTAGGTAGAGCAATCTGGGTTGCAGGTCCTTGTTTTTCATCACTTTGAATATTTCATGCCAATCCCTTCTGGCCTGCAAAGTGCCTATTGAGATATCAGCTGACAGTCTTATGAGAGCTCCCTGATAGGTGACTAACTGCCTTTCACTTGTTGCTTGTAAGATTCTCTTTGTCTTTAACCTTTAATGTTTTAATTATGATGTGTCTTGATGTGGGCCTCTTTGGGTTCATTTTGTTTGGAACTCTCAGTGCTTCCTGGGCTTGTGTATCTATTTTCTTTACCGGCTTAGGAAAGTTTTTCATTATTGCTTTAAATAGGGTTTGAATTCTTTGCCCTCTCTCTTATCCTTCTGGTATCCCTATAATGCAGATGTTATTATGTTTGATGTTGTCCCAGAGATTCATTAAACTATCCTCATTTTGTTAATTCTTCTTTTTTGTTGGTGATCTGATTGGATGATTTTCTGCTACCTTATTTTCGAAATCACTGATTTGATCCTTTGCTTCATCATTTCCTCCAATGTATTCTTCATTTCAGTTATTGTATTCTTCATTTCTGACTTTATTTTTAATGGTTTTTATCTCCATTTTTTTTTGTTTTGTTTTCTATCACTTTGTTAAAGTTCTCACTGAGTTCCTCTACTCTACTCTTCTCCCTAGTTCACTGAGCATTCTTATAACCAGTATTTTGAATTCTGCATCTGATAGATGCTGGCCTTCATTTTGTTGGTTCTTTTTCTGGAGACTGTTCTGTTCTTTTGTTTGGGACATTTTTCTTTGTTTCCCATTTTGGCTGCCTCCCTGTGTTTATTTCGGTGCATTAGGTAGGGCTGCTATGTCTCCCAGCCTTAGTAGAGTGGCCCTATTTAGTTGGTTTCCCTTGGGACACAGTGGCATAGTCTCCCTACTCTCCTGAGCCAGGTATTCCAGGTGTGTCCCTTGTATGGGTTATGTGTGCCCTTCTGTTGCAATTGAATGTTGGTTGCTATTTGCACATCAATAGGATGGATTTGTCCTCAGGTTGATTGGTTGTGAGGACTAGCCATGACTACAGTGGAGGAACTGCTGTGCAGGGGGCAACCCTATAGAGCAGGATTCGCTTTAGCAGGGCTCTGGTTTCTGCCCAGTCTGTCCTTTGGGTGTATCATCCTTGGATATGGCTTCAGGTTGTGCTCTGGCCCAATCTAAAGCTGGCCACTGGACATGCAGGTCAGGACTTCTTTGAAGGGGTGCCACTGCAGGCCAAGTTTAGCTGCAGCTTCTATCCTGCCTGGAGCCACTTGCCATGAGTCACCAAGCAATTTGCAGATGGCCACCATCCATTCTGGGCTTGGATGTGCCTTGAGAGGCCAAACTGCAAACTGAGGCCAGCTGCCATTAGTGCTGGGATTAGGGCTGCTCAGTAAGAGGTAGAAGACATTCCGGGGCCAGATTCTGTTTGTTTAGGTTTTGTGAACCTTTGAGAGATTTTAAGAAAGTCTCTGAACCAAGACAGGCGGTTTGTTTGGAAAATCCACTGCAAATGACTTTAGTGACCCACAAGTTGGACAGAGCAGGGTCTTAGGGAATCACCAGGGTAGGGTGACCAGTGTTAGCCAGGCTGATGGAGACTCAGATATGGAAGCTGTCTGTATCTGCACACCAGGATAGGGGAAGTTTCAACAAAAGAACAATGCTCTCTACCAGCACTGTCTGGGAGAAAGCCATCCCTCCAGCCTTTGCTCTGAAGCCAGACAACTCAGTACCTCTTCATATGTTCCTGATGCTTTTTGATCTACTGCCTCAGAGCTGTTGCTTAGAGTGAGTGAGCCAATTAATGAGTAAATCTGCACATGATACCCTTAAGAGGAATGTCTATGGCCCTCTGTCTCATTCAGCCATACATTCCACTGGTTTTCACAGCCAGAAGATTGGGGACTTATCTTCCCAGCACTGGAACACTGGGCTGGGGAGCCCAGTGTAAGGCTGGGACCCATTGGTTATCCAGGGGGAATTTCACAGCCAAGATATCCCTCCCACTTCTCAATAGCAACATACAGGTGTGATTTCAAGGTGGCCTCTTCAGTATGTCTCCAGTTGTAGGACTTCTTTTCAGCTAAATTTCAGGTGATTCTCAATGATGGGTGTTCTGTAGATTAGTTGTAATTTTGATGTCGTGAGAGGAGGCAAGCACAGCATTTATCTACTCTGCCATCTTGACAAGAAGCCATGTTTAAACAAAATGAGAGTACTCTTTTAATTAGGAGAAGTTCACAGAAACTTGGAGATTCAAGGTTTCTGAGTGTTACTTGTCTTTGGTAACTAGGAGGGAAAGTATGAGTAGATTCCAAAGGTACACAAGTAATTGGGCAAGATAGAATTCTCTACCTTGTCTTTAAGCAAGGCAGGAGAACTAGACTTCAGTTGGAAAAATTGATAGCTCTTACTTCTGTAGGTCCAGAGGGTCCAGGAAATTCCAGATATTTGAATGTATCAACTCAAATGTCTTAATCACAAATGTTAATGTTTTATTTCTGCCAAATCATGGCCCTAACTTTGGCATAACAGACTTGCTAAGTTTAAAAATTCAAATTTTCCTGGACCTCTAAAACTCTTACAATTAAAACATACACATTTACACATGCATGTATACACACATATATGATTAAAAAATATAATTAATATATAATTAAGAAAAGAAAAAATCTAAAATTAAATACAAAGCCTGATGGAATTAATTTATATGATCACTTTTCTTGTATATGGGATATTTTGAGAATTAAGACATAAATAAATTGTTAAGTAGTGAATGATTGTTTTTTATCTATCTGTGCCTAAGAAAGCTTAGCTGGTCATTTATCCTACACTCCTTCCACAGAAAGAATTCAAGTCAACCAACAAACAAAAAAACCTATAAAGGTTAGGATCAATCTAGCAAATCCAAATGTACAAAGTAATGGATTTTTTTCTTAATTTTAAATATATTCCACTCTTCAAAGCCACAAGTATGTAATTAAAAACCAATTACTGGTTAATTTGGATATTTCAAATCAATGTATAGAGAGGAATTGCCACTTAATTATACTAAAATATAAGTTAAAATATTTTATACTAATTCATTCTTCTGCTCATGTGTCCTGCTACATTTTTAGAACAAGCCCTGCCAATACTTATCTTTCACCCTCCATTCTTTAACCTTCAGATTAAAAGTATGTTCTTTTAATCTGAGAACCATTTGATGTTCAGAGGACTCAAAAAGCCTTGTGAAGTGACTTTGAAAACTCTTGAGGTCTTTTATGCCACTTTGAAAATTCTTGAGTTCTTTCTAGCAATAGGAATTCGAAATCTTTCCCCTGCAGATTATCATTTTCCTAGTTCACAAGTCCAACCTACAAATTTAAAATAGGTCAGGGATTCAAAAAATTTCAAGTCAGATTCCCTGATAGAAAGCAGTGTGATCAAATAGAGAGAAACAAGATTCTAATCTTTTTGATACCTAATGGACCATGACCTTGATCGACTTAGTTAACTCTTTGACTAACTAGTTTTATAAAACTAAGAGAAACAAGTACTTGGATCTGCCAACTTTGCAGGAGAAATGAGATTGTCAGAAGCAATGTTTGTCAGAAGTGAATGCACACCTCAAAAGACGACCAAGAAAGACATGATTTCTAGAGTTTACTTTGCCAATTTGTGCATGATTCTTTGGTCTTATGTGGTCCCAAGGGAACATAGTAGCATTTGTAGAGAACTGAGTGGCATGCAACTCCAAGCTAATTACCAATAATTTTCATGGGTTTTTGCCTCTCAAAAACCTAGGTTAGACAGGAGGAAAAGTTTAGGTTGACCAAAAACATCATTAGGTACTGTCCTCAAAGCTATTTGATTACTCCTTCTCTTACCAAATTCCATCAGTAAAAGTTAATTTGGGTAAAACGTGCCTCTTTGGAGCTATAAGTGGACATTAAATATAGTCATCATTTACTTCTTAATTTTAAAAAACACATTAAGTTTCTTTAGGCTCAGTAATTAGGAGTTTTTATTAAAGTGAAAAGAGAAAGGGAAAGCAATCATGTATAGTGAATCACTTAGGGAGAGAGGAGCAGAGCAGACCCTACTGGGATTGAAAACCTTTCATCATTTTCCACCATATGGACACTGAGTGCCTAGAGGATGCGGTAGGGTATGAAAATAAAAAGAAAAAGAGAGAGAACTGGCTCGAGGTTTCCAGTTAAGTGCCCCAAATTTATTTGGGTAATCTTACTGGAGGTTTATCTTATTCAAACTTCTCTAGAAAACTGTTGTGTTCTATTTGCCATAATTCATGCCAGCCTCTCCAGTCCTGTATAGTCTAATTCTCATCCTGTATTGTCATTTCAGTTTTTGCTTACTTGGTGATAAAGTGAGAAAGGAGAAAATGGATAGAAGAATCAAATAAGCTATATGTCAGTTGCCTACTGACAACAGAAAAGGGTAGGCCAGGTTCCTGCTTTCAGGATCCATATTCTTTCTCTATTCCATTAAGACTTCCACTCAAGTGAGCAAGTAGAAATTATTTTCCACAAATAAGTTAAATCTCTCCAAGATTTGCATTATTCATACTAAAGCTGTTTACCTTGGGTCTTTTTCAAGTGATCAGGGCTATTTAGACACAAGAAGGAGTCATTATAAAGTAGAATCAGTTTTATATAAAAAAATATATGGCCACTGATAGAAGATGAAAGAAGATGAATGAGGTTTCAAGATTAATGCCTTTATCAATTAGGGTCCAATTAGGAGACATAGTAATAAGAGTGAGAAAAGTTTAACACAAAGAATTATTAGCATAGAATTGGAATAATGGAGAATTGGCTAGTGAAAATTCAAGATAATTTTTAAAAACACAAGTAGCAGATGTAAAGTGTAATTAATATTCCTAAAACTGAATTAGGATAACCTATGGAAGGGCCCTTTTTTCCCAGGCTGAAATCCTATCCTCTTTGGAAAAGGCAAAGCCATGGTTCTGTGGATGGTGGGGAAGTTGCTAAATACCTCATCAGTGGACTTCCTGAAAATCTGTTCTCTGGTGTATCAAGGGACTCTGTTGGCCTCTGGAAACTACTAAAATTTGGAGCTGGACGCAACTTTCCCTATAGGAGCCCAGTACAAGAAAGAGTCCTGATTCTGCAGGATCCCAGACTAGAAAAAGCTATGCCAAAGTTGTATACTGAAGAAAGTGCATCCGAAGGAGCCCAGGATTAGAGAAAACCAGATGGATACAGGTGAGCCCTGGAGAAAGCACATTTTGCTTAAGTCTAACACTGGAAAAAGTGCACACTGAAGATACTGGCCAAGGCTGGCAGGTGAGTGCACAAAGCATGTCATGGTGAAGCCCCCTCACCAACAGGGCATCAGGAGGTTTTAGATTCATGTTATCCATTATATCACCAGGCCAGAGTTAGGACTGGGACCTTTCAAAATGATTATGTACGCTGGCACATAGCTAGAGTGGAGTGCCGCTGGATGATCCCCCATTCACCCCTGTCCACACATAAACATACTGCTGATAAATCCATGAAAAAGAAGCAAGCCAGCAGCAAAACTGAGAAGCTTCCTCCTACAATGTCTTTCCAGCTTCTTCTACTGGGAAAGCTTGATATTATATTATACTTGCTGAAAAGGAGAAGTTTTCCTTTTGGTGGAGAAAGTATTGAAGGGTGAATGTGTACCTGAGAGACAATAAATTGGTAGTTGGCATAGGCATAGTTAAATTTCAAAACTCAAATTATGTGTACTATTAATGACAACACCAATACCAACTACATAATCCTGAGATAACTTGGAAAGTTTCAATTAAGGTATAAGCTGGAATCGGTAATAACTAATATTATTTATAGTTTTATTAATTGCAAAATATGCATTACTCACCCAATTTACCAACTGCATTTAGTAAATGGAAATGGCAAAATTAAAATCCATTATTGGTCGCAATTCCAAAAGCTTTCTTCCTCATTTATTCAATCCTCATCCTCCAAAGACTAAGCTTTAGAGTTACACATTCTTCTTCTCATTCCATACCCCTTCTGCTCCCAACATTCAGTGAATCCCATCACAGTCGTTTATCTTAATTTATACTGCCAAAATAGTTCAGTGAATTATCACCTAAAACCATGATTTGAATAATAGCTTTCTGGTTGTGTTTTTTTAGTTTACTTTTACTACTCTAATATATTGTATAATAATTGTCACACTTTAATCTATCTAAATTCTTTTGGTTATCTCCTGACATTTCAAAAAGTAAATAACCATGTTTTGTTTGATCAAATTAAACTTTCTTAGACTTAGAATGTTCCACATTCATTGACCCCAAATTATTTTTCCAGTTATTTTATTAAACTGCCTTTCTGCTTTGTATGAGCAAGTTGCATCTATCTATAGTGTAGTGCTTTTCTCCATCCGGCATTCTCACCATGTTTCACAAAGCAAGGAGTTGATGGTTTACTCCCCTAGGAGGGTATGGTCTCTGTGAATCTTGCATTCATTATTATTTTTTTTTTTGGTACAATTGAAAAAAGAACCATGGACATTTTGTTCAATATTTTATAGATACCGTTTGGAAATTTATAAATTGAAATTTGGTCTTCATCTGTTTTACTCATATATTTTACTTCCATGTGATTCCAAATTCTGGAGGGGAAGAATAATGTTTCTTAGTTCTTTTCCTAAGCCGCACACCTATGCATGGCTAGTCAGTTACAGCTCACACCATGGAACAGCAAAAACACTGGTACCCATAGAGATTAAAGTGACTTGCTCAAATATGTGTCTAGCTAGTGAAAAAATGGCTTATAATGTCTGCATTCCAGAAATACAAGTGTAATGCTATTGGTAATAAACCATGTTTCCTTCCACTGGGGAGTCATTGGGATCCCTTTGAGAATATGGTGAAAACTAAGAATTCTCTCTCCGCTGAAAAAAATGCACATTAGCACATTAATACAAATATTTGCAGTCATTGCAGGAGGTTCATAGATTCATTTAAGCATAAAACTGACTGTCAGGTATTCTATGGAGTCTAGGGTAAGAACTTCAAACTAATTTTGATTATGTTTATTCATTTTTAATTTATATTTACACACTTCCTCCTATTCAACTTTCATTCTCCCTCCTGAAAATCTCATTTTACAATGTCACTACTTTTGGTCATTTTTTTTAATTAAATTTATTAGGGTAACATTATTTAATAAAATTATATAGGTTTCAAGTATATAATTCAATAATAGATCATATGTATTGTATTGTGTGTTCATCACCCGAAGTCATATCTCCTTTATCACCATATATTTGACCCTCTTTACCCTAACCTACCTCCCCTCTGCCAACTTTCCCTCTGGTAATCACTAAACTTTTGTCCATGTCCATGAGTCTCTGTTTGTCTTGCTTGTTGCTCTCAGTTTTATAACCTATGTATGAGTAAAATCATATGATTTTCAACTTTTTCTGTCTGACTTATTTAGCTTAACCTGATTGATAATCTCAAGATCTATCCATGTTTTTACAAATGTCAGTGTTTCACCTTTTCTTATGGCTGAGTAATATTTCACCGGATAAATGTACCACAGCTTCTTTATCCAGTCATCTATCAAAGGGCACTTCAATTGTTTCCATGTCTTGGCCACCATGAGTAATGCTGCTATGAACATCGGGGAACATATATCTTTACAGATATATGTCTTTGAATTTAGGGAGTAGATACCCAGAAGAGGGATTAATGAGTCATATGGTAATTCTATTCTTAATTTTTTGAGGAATCTCCATATTGTTTTCCATAGTGACCATGCCAATTTATATTTCCACCAGCAGTGTATAAGGGTTTCTTTTTCCCCACAACCTCTGTAACACTTGTTATTACTTGTCTTGTTGATGATAGCCATTATAAAAGGTGTGAGGTGGTATCTCATTGTGGTTTTGATTTGCATTTCCCTAATAACTAGTGAAGCTGAGCATCTTTTTAAGTCTGTTGGCTACTTATATAACTTTTAGGGAGAAATGTCTGTTCAGGTCTCTGCCCACTCTTTAATTGGATTATTTGTTTAAATTATTAGCTAGGATGCTTCTCGGGTCCATGTTTTTAGTTCTAAATGGTATTTACCTGTAGAAACAAATATACTCCTAAGACTACATGACACATAACATGTACAAAATATTACTTCTAAACATAAACTCCTGAAACTAAATTTTGACATAGTTGAACTGAATTTAATTTTAAAAGTTGAAGTGATGTCTTTAAGTTTTACAAAAAAATTCATCTAAAGTTAATAATGGGTAGGTTTGAATTCACATATAAAATTGATTAATAATGAGCCATTCATGCCATTTTTGGTACAGTATTAAACGTGCAAATTAAAGTTATTTATATTATGCAATAAGAGCACAATAGCATCTGTCATCCTCTTCATGTAACTCGATATTAAATGCAAGTTTCACCCAAAGACCTAAGGGACAACAGATACTGCCTTCCAAAGAAAGTGCCAGACCATATGCAGAAATAATTTTAAAAAATATATCTGGAAACAGTTTATAAGCCTCATTCCCCTACTCACATTAATTGTATAAAAAATTGAAAGATGGATATTGAAGAATTTTTTTATTATTATATTGGCAAGAGGATTTTTGGGGAGTGAAGAGAATGGATGTAGCACACATAGTAAAATAATTAAGAAGTCAGAAGTTTTTGAGTACTTGTTGCCTTTGTTTTTAATATTTAATTATAAGTGAATATAGTTTAATTTTAATAATGGCTATGTTTAACAACCAACACAGTTTCTGAAATTTGTATACTAGACCATGGTAAGTCAGTCCAAGCCAGCTCCACATACCCCTGAGCTGAGATGTCTTGTTTCTCCTACTGACTCTGGGCAAAGCTAGTGGAAGTTTTAAAAACAAGTTAAAAGTATTTGGCAAAATCCAAAGGCTTGACAACACATTCTGTAGGTTAGGCCACGGGAAAATTGACACTCTTAACACATTGTTGGTGAGGGTGCAAAATGGAGTGACCTCTCTGAAGGGGGTTTTGGCAATAAATAACATATGTTTTTGTCCTTTGTCCCAGCATTACTCTTTGAGGCATCTTCCCTGAATATACACCTCCACAAGAATGAAACATGTGTCCAAAGTTATTCATTGAAACATTAGGTATAATAGCAAAATTGGAAATGACCTAAATTTGCATCAGTAGGAACTGTTTGGATAATCTATGGCACATCCACACAATAAAATATTAATGCAATCATACAGAAAAGAAAGATCTTTTTATGCTGATTGAACTGATCTCTAATATAGATTATTACTTTAAAAGAAGATGCAGAATAGTGCATTACAGTACACTTTGTGTAATAAAGGAAAGGAAATGAGAATATGAATATATATGTATTTTTTTCTAAAAGAAACTCTGAAAGGATAAGTAAAATATTTTTAGGGGCCTTGGGTGAAGTGGGGATAGGAGGAAAAAACAAGAACGGAAATGAAACTTCTGAGAGTAAATCTTTTAAAAACATTTTACTTTGAATCATATATTCAAAATATCAATTGAAAGATTTTTTCAAAAGTAAATTCTGAAACTGAAAACACACTAAAACAAATGGACTTAACATAGAATATCAAAGGTGATTTTTCAAAGGTGTGTTCTGACAATATATTCTTTATGGAATATATACTAAAAATAAAGCTAGAGGGTATTATGCTAAATGCAATAAGTCAGACAGAGATAGACAAGTATCCTATGATTTCACTTATATATAGAACCTAAAGAAGAAAATAAATGAAGAAACAAAACAAAAACAGACTCATAGATACAGAGAACAAACTGGTGATTGCCAGATGGGACAGGGGTTGAGGGGCTGGGTGAAAAGGTAAAGGGATTAAGAAGTACAAATTGGCAGTTACAAAATAGTCATGGTGATGTAAGGTACAACATAGAGAATTAGTCGATAATATTGTAATAAGTATGTATAGTACCAGGTGGGTACTACACTAATTGGGGGGATTACTTTGTAAATTACATAAATGTCTAACTACTATGCCATACACCTAAACTAATATAATATTGAATGCCAAAAAGTTAAAAAGTTAAAAATTTTTTTGAACTGCAAAGAAATCTTAACTGTTAAAAGTCATATTAAGATTAGCGTTTTCAAACGTTTAAATATATGTTGCAAAGTAAGGCATATAAGAAAACCACTGAATGTACTGAATATTAAATTTCAAATGGAAATGGCAATACCAATATAAAATGTGGCTTTAAAAAGTATACTTCTGAGCTCTCAACATAAGAACCTAAGCATATAATGTCTCTAAATTGTATGCTTAAAAATGGTTAAAAGGGTCAGTTTTGTGTTATGAATATTTTATCATAATTTTTTTAATAATTTTTTTTAAACAGCCTAAGAGTGGTGGAAAGGCAGGACTAATTCTTGCTCAACATGTGGTTGAAATCAGAAGTACATCTGGATTCAGCTGCCCTGCCCTGAAACAATGTCTGGGTAAATGAGCTCTAGAACTGGAGGCCATGCAAGGGTGCCCCACCAACTACACCAGGAAAGGTTTTCCAGAAAGAGTCACAATGCACCACCAGATTGTGCTCCCCTGTGTTGAACGACACCTAGACAACTGTTCATCTGCTGCTTTCTTTCTCCAATGGTGTTGGGAAGGACTAACCTACAGAAACCCTCTGTTTTAATGACCAGTGGGGGTGGTGGGGCAGCTCAAAAATTGCCATACTTATTCCTAATAAGAACAAACAGAACTTGGGCAAACTTTTTTTTTTTTAACAATAAAAGTATATGCTTTGCCTGCATGACCTCCCTTTACTCCTGATCTTTGAGAATGTTTGATTTGTTTGGATTTGATATTGATGACTGCGATGACTGTGACACACAGGGTGCATCAAATCTAGATGTTTACTTTAGCCTCCATGAAAAACAAAACTCACTCAGCTTAATTTTCCATTTTTAAGTCGAGTGTGAGTGTGTGTGTGAACATGCCCACACACCTATGTAGAATCCTGTTACCAAACACACCTAACACACACTTGCCGTAAACTTAGATTAAGCAGGAACCACTGAACCATAAGAAGAGTCATTTCAACCTTAAGCTGGGAAAAACAACAGTCTAGGGAGCAAATCAATACTCCTATCACAATTGTAATTATTAGTTATACTTTGAATCCATATTACTTTGAAAGAAAAAAAGCATTGATATATAGTAAAATAGAATTTGGTCAAATTAATTATTTAATCTCCCACTCTCAGTGTAATTCCCATGTTTTCTATCCCCCTCCTCATGTGGCAAAGAAGCATGAATTCCCCCAAAACAAAAGTAGCATAAAATGTAAATCTCTCATTTAAAAACAGTAATCTGTTTTGAGACTTTTTTCTAATTTTTAAGGACAAAGCTATACTAAATGTTAATTGACTGTCTTTTCTTGACACAAATTTGGACAGCTGAAATAAAACTGACTGAATGTGGATAAAAAACATACACAGCCAGACAAATTTCAATCTCCTATTTGAATCTGTGTCTTCACAGAAACTTTTGGTAATATATCTTCAGTCACAGTAATAGGCTGCTCTGAATGGTACCTTCCAGCATATAAGATGTTGGCTATACCACGGAATTATTCCTCGCTCATTCAGTTTGCAGCATCTGACAATGCTAGTGATGGTCATGTTATAGAGTATCAGCCACAACTGTGAGAACTGCCACCAAATAATTTGTTTCATCTTTCTAATCTGCCTCCTCCTTCAGGTTGCATAGTCACTGGCTTAGCTGAGCAAGCCTCAGACATGTGTTCTAGAATGGGAAAAACTACCTTGAATTAAATGTGACAAAATGATTCCACCAACACCAATCTCCCCCAAAACTTTCTTTAATCCAGCCTATTAGTCTTCTTGAAATGTCTAGCAAGAGGGATCTCCTAAGGTATCAATATAGGGTGATTTGAGAGTATATGTTTGTCATTTTCTTTTTCAAAACTGATGCTATCTTTGTGGGAAAATGCAGGCGCATACAGTCAGAAGGTACTGTAGAAAAACCTCATCACTTATTCACTCTGCTGTGTCTTTGCAAGAATGAATTCTAGAAGGAGTAATTCTGTGTTGGAAGTGAAATTTTTTTTTAACTTTATTTGGAAAAACTTAAAACTTTGCAAGTTGCAAGTACAGCTAATATGTCTTTTACTCAGATTTACCAATTACTACCATTTTGCTATATTTGCTTTATTATATATATGCAATACATATATAATTATTACTATTATAAAACTAATTGAGAGTTGCAGACAACATGACCTTTTTTCCCTAATAATTCATAAATATTTCAGTATATATCTTCTAAGAACAAAGACATTATCTTACATAGCCACAGTAAAATAATCAAACTCAGAAAATATAACATTGGCATATTAGTCACATTCAAATTTTACTAACAGTGTTCTTTATAGCAATTGTCCTCCGTGATCTAACACATTGTATGTGTCAGGTATTTCTCTTTTCTGCCTTACTCTGTATTTCATGACACTGATGTATTTGAAGAGTATAAAGTTCTTCAGGTTGGGTCTGTCTCATATTTCTATCTGGGTAGACTTGGGGTTTGACTTTCTGATATGTCCTTCTCAATTCATTACCTAAGGAAGCAGCACCCACTTAATATGTCAGTTTGCCCATAACTGGGGATGTTAACTTTGTTCACGTTGTTAAACTGGTATCTGCTGGGCTTTTTCAGTTTTAAATTTCCACTTTTCTCCTTGACATTATTAATTAATCTGTGGGGGCTACTTCGAGACTGTATAAATATTTTAGTCCCCATTAATCTACCCAAAAGTTTTAGTATCCATCACTGATATTTGCCAGAATCAATTATGCCTATGCTGGTTACAAATGGTGTGTTTCTTTTGATTGGCATTCTACTCTAAGCAAGTTTCCCCTGATCCATCAGTTATGTGTTGATCTGTTTTTTAAATTTATTTTTAACAAGAGGTTATATTATATGTGGGCTATAGATTTCTATCATGATTATTTTGGTATTCAAAATGACCTATATTTGGTCAGTGGGAGCTTCTTCAAGCTAGCCTTCTTTGTCCTTTTGAAATGTCTCCATAATTTTTTGCGCACTTTCTAATTTTCTGACCCAATTAGATGTTCTAATTTCATTCTTGTGTTTTATTAGCCCTAGATAAGACATTTCTCCAAAAAGTACCCATGGTTCCATTTAGAAATGGTATTTGAAATCAATATTTAGGTATTTGTCCAAATTTTGATGATACAACAGAAAGCCCTCATTATGTACTGAAATATGTTACTCACAGGAAAACAGGTTCCCCAGCCTCACTCCCCAGGAATGGGGGCTAGTTGAGGTGGCTGATTTCTTCTGATTTTGTACTTATTTTTACTTACATTGTACTTGCTAATCCCCTGCCTTTTAAACTATACAAAAGTAAGGCTAGCTGAGAATGCCCAGTGCTTTTATGCAGGGGTGGGGAGCATTATCCTGCTCATCTTAACACTAGCTCTCAGGAAAACACAGGGGCCAATCCTTGAGAGGAAAACTTGCCAGACTTTTTTTTAATTGTGGTAAAATACACGTAACATAAAATTTACCATTTTAGCCATTTTAACGTGTACGATTTAGCAGCTTTAAGTATATTTATAATGTTGTACAATCATTGCCACTATCTAATTCCAGAACATTTTTATCATCCTAAATAGAAACCCCCATTCTCCTTTTTCCCAGTCTCTGACAATCACTAATCTGCTTCTGATCTCTATGAAATTGCCTATTCCAAATATTTACCAAAATGGAATAATATAATGTACCCTTTTGTGTCTTTCTTTCACTTAATGTTTTCAAGGTTCATCCAGTTGTAACATGTATCATTGCTTCATTTTTTTATGAATAATGATAGTTCATTGCACGGATATCCATTTATCGGTTGGTAGATATTTGAATTGTTTGCATGTTTTTGGCTATTGCGAATAGGGCTGCTATGAATATTCCTGAACACCTGTTTTCATCTTTTGGGGTATATACCTAGGAATGAAATTGGTGGGTCATATAAATTCTGTACATAACTTTTTGAAGAACCATCAAACTGTTGTACACAGAGACTACACCATTTTACATTCCTACCAGCAATATTCAAGAGTTCCAATTTCTCCACATCCTCATCAATATATATTTTTAAATTATAGCCATCCTAATAGGTATGAGTGGTATTTCATTTTCATTTCCCTAACTACGAGTGATGTTTAGCATCATTTCATGTACTTATTGTCCTTTAGTCTATCTTCTTTGGAGAAATGTCTAAGCCTTTGCCCACTTTTAAACTCAGTTGTCTTGTTGTTGTTGAGTTATAATGAGTTCTTTATACACGTTGGATATTAAATCCTTATCAGATATATGATTTTCATTATATATAAATATATGCATATACATTGCAAATATGATTTTTCCCATTCTGTGGGTTGTCTTTTCACTCTCACAGTAGTATCCTTTGATGCAATTTTTAAAAATTTTGATCCAGTCTAACATAGCTTTTTTGTTGTTATTGCTGGTGCTTTGATGTCCTAAGAAACTATTCCAAACCAAATCCAAGGTTATAAAGATTTATTCTCATTTTCTTCTTTGAGTTTTAAGTTTTAGCTCTTATATTGAAGTCTTTAAAGCATTTCGAGTTAATTTTTATATTTGGTATAAAATAAGGGTTCGACTTTATTCTTTTACATGTGGATATTGCGTTGTCTCAGCACCATTTGTTATAAAAACTATTTTTTCCCCATTTGAATGGTACCCTTGTTGAAAATCAATTGACCATAGATGTATGGGTTTATTTCCTAGCTTTGCAGTTGTATTCCATTCATCTATATGTCTATCTATATGCATGTGCATGTACCATACTGTCTGGATTACTGTAGCTGTATAGTAATTTTGAAATAAGAAGTATGAGTCTTCCAACTTTGTTTTCTTTTTCAAGATTGTTTTGGCTATTTGGGGTCTTTGCAATTCCTTATGAATCATAGGATTGGCTTTTTATTTCTAAAACAAAGGCTATTGGGATTTTTAAAAATTTATTTCTTTAAATTAGTTTCAACTATACAGTACATTGGTTAAACATCTACATAGTTCATAAAACAATCCCCCCAATTGTTCCTCTTTCCTCTGGTCTTCCACCTAGCCATCATATTAACACTAACTGCATTCTCTCTGTCATACTCTCCCTCCCTGTGACCAACTATCAATGACTGATTTGTATTGCTTTAATCCTTCATCCCATTTTTGCAGTCCCCCAAACCCTCCCCTCTGTCTGTCACTGGGATTTTAATAGTGATTTCATTGAATCTATAGAACACTTTGGGAAGTATTGTCATCTTAGTAATAACTAGTTAGCTAGTTTTTCCTGCAACACTGCCTCCTCTTTCATGCACTCTTTCTTTTGTATATTTACTTAAGAATTAATTCCACATAAGAATACAAATTTATATACTGTTCCTTATCATCTTTCTTTTTAAAACACATGTATTTATTATTCATAACAGAACTACAACTCAAAGTAATCATAGATGATTCTGTAAACATCTTCTATGACTTGGGAATTTATTTTCTGAAAAAGAAAGTCGTCCTTTAGTTCAAAAATGTCTGAATACCTATAAGACCAAAGGACCCAGGTATAATAAAAATAAGGCATCCAAACTTTGAACCATTTAAGATGCTTAGCAAAAAAAAAAGAAAAAAAGTAGCCTAAATTTCTCAACCTAGTAATAATAGTTAATCCTACTTTCTAAGCTGAATTAATTAAATCATAAACTATTCTATGAAAAAAAAAAGTTTCACTTTAGGGTTAATTCAGAAATAGTGAAAGTTACTTTAATTTTCTAAGTAAACATAGATTAATTTATACTGAAGATCAGGAATAAGTATTTTCTTATATCATTTGAAATTTTGATGACTACATTCTAATAACTAAAATAAACCCTGTCTTTTTAAAAACACTGAATAATCTCTGTCCAGCACTTTGACCTGTTGTGAAGGGAGGACTTCACGAGGAAAAAGGAAGTGAGAGGGTTATATTTCCCTCTCTAGTGTTAACTCAGCTTCATCTCTTTAGGTGGGTTGCATTGGTAATGCTAGTTGGGAGTCACACTGACATGGATTCAAAGTGGTGACTTAATAGCTCAAGTC
The DNA here is from genome assembly GCA_003508835.1 of Eonycteris spelaea. Lineage (NCBI taxonomy): Eukaryota > Metazoa > Chordata > Mammalia > Chiroptera > Pteropodidae > Eonycteris > Eonycteris spelaea. Next base: position 538,391 of record PUFA01000127.1, on the reverse strand, counting down.
CTCTTGGAGGTTACTTAATCTCCCTGAATATCAGTTTACTTATTTGGAAAATTCAAGTCACAGGGAGTTGGTCTTGATGTTAGAAGGTATAGACACAATTAATCTAAAGCCTTGCTACCCAAGATATATTAAGTAATGGGTATATAGCACTGGCAGCAGCTGGGGGCTCTTAGAAACGAAGAATCTCAGGGCCCATCCCAAACATCCTGAATATCAGAATCTTGAAAAGTACTCTCCTAATGGCTCCCAAGAAGATTTCATCTTAAGTGTTTAATATGTAACCACATGTGAAGTGTTCTCCCTCTCCCTCTCTTTCACTTGAATCAATATTTTTAACCTAAAGGTTTTTATCAATATAGAGAAAGTAGAACAATGGCAGGGAGAGAGATTGCTGGAAGGAAATTTAATCCCCACGTGGGAGGCCAACTGGCTACAAATGTTCAGAGGTTATCTGTATCTGGCACCCTCTGGCTCATATATACACAGAGTGGAAGCTGACAAGGGCAAAACTCTTAGCAGGCTACTGATGATCATGAAGTTCTGGGAGATGTGAAGTTAGGACTCTGAGTGCTGTGAAATCACACCTGAAAATGGAAAATCAAGGACATACCTTCATAATAACTTCAATCAAAATTAGCAGCAGGTGCCATCAGTGCCCCTTAGAAAAGTATGGTTTCATTATATGAAGACATACAGATTCTTGGAAGAATCCAAACAGATTGAGTTCTGGTTCAAGATGGTGACAAAGGAAAATCCTGCTCTTCCTCCCACAGACACACCAAATCTATAGTTACATATGGAACACTTTCCTCTGAGAAAAACTGAAAAACTGGCTGAGTGATTCCTACTCATCTTTGGCAAACAAACAAACAAACCAACCCACATTGAAGCAGGTAGGAGAGGCTGAAAGACAATCTTACCGTAAACCACACAGCAACCCGTAATTGGGAGTGACCCCAACACCTAGAGATTCTGTCTGAGAATCAGAGTGTTTGAACTCTGCAGAAGGCACACCAATTTCTAAGACTTGAAACTTTTAAGACTTTGACTGGCCCCCAAAATGTGTAGCTTTGAAAATCAGCAGAGCTCATGTCTACAAGAGTCACAGGGCTGTAGTTAACAGAGAAATGACTCTTAAAGGCCTTGAACATTCAGACTCACTTGCCTCAGGGACCAGCACAGAAACAGCTGATTGAGAGGCACCCAGACTTTATGTGAAAGAGGCTTATTTTTTATCTTAAAGTGTCAACCTAGGGATAGGTATCTAATTTAACACACATCTAGTGGCCTTCTGGGATACGCTCTGGAGATGGAGCCTGGAAGGCAACATCTTAACAGTCTCCATACACCTTGCTGTAGCTCAGTGATCTCTCACAATAAGGACCTTGTACTCTCCTCTGGAACCCCAGTTTTTACAGCTTTTGCAAAATCTGGAAGTTTCCTGGCTCTGGTGGTTAACCAGGCTTACTCTTTAGGGTCACACAGGACTGTAACCAATAGAGAAAGAGCTCTTAATTGGCTACCACTCCCAGTGCACAGCAAGAGGCAACACTCAGAGGAGCCCAGTCTTTCGGTGAAAGAGGCTTATTAGCTCATCTTCATAGCCAAGGCCTGAGGGCCAGGCTTCTATTTAAATACACATCTAAAGCTGACTGTAATCCTTTCAAAGACCTCAGAGGATGCACCTTACCTTTGTACCCTCTGTTATGCTTCAAAGCACCAGTATCTCCCAAAGGGAGCTTTTTATAATTTTCTGGTGCCCTGGTTTTTACATCCGGTGTTCAGTTTTACACCTGATGCCCAGGGGATGTCCCTGAATCATCTGGCTCTAGTGGCTGACAGATGTGTGTTTCTGGATCCTGGGACTGTAACAAATGGAGAGATAATTCTTGGCCAGCTACCACCCTCAAGCACTGCACAGACAGCAGACTGAAACATTCTTCCAGTCTTTTTGTGAAAGAGGTCTATTTCCTTGTGCTGGAGCTTTGATCTAAAGCACAGGTTTCTGATTTGGCACACACTAGGAGCATTCTGAGGTGCTCTCTTGGATGGAAACCAGTGGACACCAACTTTGCACTCTCCTCTGCCTCACTTCAGCACTAGTATCTCCTGGAAAGGAACTCGACACTTGTCTGGCACCCTGATTTTTGTGACTATTGCCCAAGGGACACCTCTAGATCATCTAGCTCTGGTGGCACTGGGACTTATGTTACAGTCTTGCATACTTTAAAAACTGCTTGCTGAGGGTCTGTCTCCTACTCATCCTGAATCTAGATGCTGACGGAGAACCTCTCCTTTGAACACTGACAGATCTTGCACACCTCAACTACTGGGAATCACTAAGAGTAAAAGATGCTACTTGAACAATCACAAAGGTGTGGAAGACCTACAACTAGGTCAGAATTAAATGATAAGTTTCATCTTCTAGATGAAGCCATCTTGGAAGACTTGGAGTAGTGGCTATTTTTTCTAATGCATAGAAACCAATGCAGAGTTAAGGGAACTAATAAAACAAAGAACATGTTTCAATTAAAAGAACAAGATAAAAGCTCAGAAAAAATCCTTAATGAAATAGAGATATAGTGATTTACCTGAGAAATACTTTAAAATAATGGTCATAAAAATGCTCACATGATTATACATCATGCTCAAGTGAGTTTATTCTGGGAATGTAAAAAGTCAACATCCACAAATCAATCAATGGGATATACTATATTAACAAAATGAAGGCTAAAAACCATATGATCATATCAATAGATGTAGAAATAGAATTTGACAAATTCATTTTCAATTTAGGATAAAAACTCTCAATAAAGTAGGTATAGAGGGAAATGTCTCAACATAATAAAGGCTATATATGAATAACCCACAGCTAACATCATATTCAATGGTGAAAAGCTGAAAGATTTTTCTCTAATCAAGAACAAGAAAAGAATGCCCACTCTCACCACTTTTATTCAACATGGTATTGAGTCCTAGCTAGGGCAGTTAGACAAGAAAAATAATTAAAATGTATCCATATTGGAAAAGAAGAGGTAAAATTGTCACTATTTGCAGATGACATGACATCACATATAGAAAACCTAAAGACTCCACCAAAAATACTATTAGAACTAAATAAATGAATTGAGTAAAGTTGCAAGATACAAAATAGATATATATAAAGCTTGTTGTGTTTCTGTACACTAAAAACAAACTATCAGAAAGAGAGAAATTAAGAAAGCAGTCCAATTTACAATTGCATAAAAAAAGAATAAAATATCTAGGAATAAATTTAACCAAGTTCATGAAAGACCTATATAATGAAAACGATAAAACATTAATGAAATAACTGAAGAAGACAAAGTAATGGAGAGATATTTCATGCTCATGGATTGGAAGATTCATATTTTTTAAATGTCCATACTATTCAAAGCAATCTATAGATTCAAAGCAACCCCTATCAAAATTCCACTGGTATTTTTCACAAATATAACAGTTCTAAAATTTGTATGGAATCACAAAAAGACCCTGAAAAATGAAGGCAATCTTGAGAAATAAGAACAAAGCTAGAAGCATCATGCTTCCTTATTTCAAACTATATTACAAAGCCTATAATAATCAAAGCAGTATGGTTTGGTATAAATATAGAATCATAGGATCAGTAAAACAGGATATCCCAGAAATAACCCACAGGTATATGGTTAATTAATTTATAACAAAGGAAACAAGAATATGCAATGGAGAAAGGACAGTCTCTTCAATAAATGGTGTTGTGAAAACTGGACAGCTACATGCAAAAGAAAAAGACTAGAAAACTATCTTTTAGCATACACAAAAATTAATGCAGAATGGATTAAAGACTTAAATGTAAGACCTGATTCTATAAAACTCCTTGAAGAAAGCGTAGGTGGTAAACTCCTTGACATTGTTCTTAGTGATGATTTTTTGGGATCTGACACCAAAAGTAAAGACAACAAGAAAAAATAATCTAGTCAGTCTATGTTATACTAAAGAGCTCCTGCCCAGCAAAGGAACTATCAACAAATCAAAAGGCAGTCTACCAAATAAATGGGAGAATATATTTGCAAATATTTAAAATATATAAAAACTCATTTAACTCAATATCGAAAAAACCCAAACAATCCAATTAAGAAATGGGCAGAATATCTGAATACACATTTTCCAAAGAAGATATACAGATGGCCAACAGACATGAAAAAATGCACATCAATAACCATCGGGGAAATAAATAATCAAATCTACAATGAACTATTATCACACACCTGTTAGAATGCTTGATATCAAAAAGACAAGAAATTACAAGTGTTGGCAGGGGTGTGGAGAAAAGGGAACCCTTATGCACTAGTAGTGGGAATATAAATTGGTACAGTCACTATTGAAAACAGTATGGAGTTCTCTCAAAATTATAAATAGAACTGCCATGTAATATAGCAATTTCACTTGTAGGTATTTATCTGGAAAAAAAGAAAACACTAATTCAAAAATATACATGCACCCCCATGTCCATTGCAGCATTTTTACAATAGCCAAGTTGTAAAAAAAAATGTTCACTTGTGAATGAATGGGTAAAAAATATATGAAATACATATATAAAATGTAATTTTTTGGCCCTAAAAAAAGGATAAAATCTTACCATTTGAGACAACATGGATAAACCTTGAGGGCATTATGCTAAGTGAAATAAGTCAGAGAAAGACAAATATCATATGATCTTATATGTGGATTCTTAAAACAAAGACAAATATACAAAACAAATAAAAAAAGGATACAGAGATATAGAAAACAGATTGGTGGTTACCAGAGGTGGAGGGTGGAGAGTGGGCAAAATGGATAGAGTATCAAAATGTACAAATTTCTAGTTATAAAATATATAAGTCATGGGGATGTAATGTACAGAATGGTGACCATAATCACTAAGAGTAAATGTTAAAATTTCTCACCACACAAAAAAATTATGACTATGTATGGTGACAATGTTACCTAGTCTTTTTGTTATAATCACTTCACAATATATATACATATTGAATCATTATGTTGTACACCTGAAGCTAATATACTTATACCTTAAAAATAAATAGGTAAATAAAAGCTTTTTTTAAAGACAGAAATTTATTTATCTAATTCCATTATGAGTGCTTCATCCTCATGACTTAATCACTTCTCAAAGACCCAGCCTCCAAACGCCATCACACTGGGGATTAAGCTTCAAATCTGAAATGGATGCAGGGACATAAACATTCAGATGATAGCAACAGATCATCTGCCACAGTGTTGGCTGCCTGTCCTTTCCACGAAGTTCCCACATACTGGAGGGACCCTATGACATTCTGAAAGGTGACTGTAGGTCACCTTTCTTCGATGGAGAATTGAAGAGCTTACAATATCAGTAAACCCTGTATCCAGTATCACCAGTCCCCTATCTCAACATCCTCAGAATTTTATTTGTAAACTTATTGCTTCTACACAACTGTCCCTTCCAGTCCAATCTATAGGCTAATACTTTCCCATCATTTGCATAAAATAGAACCTTAAGCAGTTTCCATATGTTACAGCCAAATTTAAATAACAAATTTATTATGGTTATTTGTAGCCACAAGAACTAATTGATTTCAATAATCAAAATGTACAATTTGATGTTAAAGAATCCTATATAATTAAAAACTTCTCTAAACTGTGTGATTTAGACTTTGAAGCCATGGATGGTTTCTTCATTCTTAGCCTACCTTGGTTTCTGTTCCTCCTTTCACTCACTAGGCTGCCTCTAGCCTCTCTAGGGGAATTGGGAAGAGAGGTAAGGAACAGTTGTCAAAGACACTGCTTTGTGTTTACTATAGTGTTTCCCCTTCCTTGGCTTTAGAGATAGACTACATTTCCCAACTTCCTATGCAGTTAGTTTTGAGTCACGTGACTAGCTTTGGCTAATGAAATGTCACCTTCAGACCAAGACATCTCTCTCAAGGTTCCTGCTGCAGCAGCCTTGACAACCTCATGTTCTTAATGATATAGCAATAAGACAGAACGTAACACACAAACCCCATTCATCTTTATATGGGCAGGGAAAGAACTTTCATTATGTTAAGTTGATGTGATTTGCAGTTAATTTATGGCTGCAGCATAATCGATTCTACTTTAACTGATACCAATAGGAAATTTTTTACTTAGCTGCAGTTGTTGCAATCATGCACTCTTTGTCCTCTGAGTGTGGCAGTTTCCAGAAACTGATTCTTTCTCACACAGGGCACCTTCACAAGATTCTCAGAGAGAGCCCTCACTTCCCACGAGACAAGCAATGTCCCTCTTATACATGGTTGCTTTTGACTCTTTAGCCCCTGGCTTTTGGCAGTCCGCCTTTCTGCTTTACCCCTTCATTCCTCCAGGCAGTCCTCTTGGGCATAATTCTTAAAGAGAACAGGCTGGTCATACCTGGTCCATCTTTCTCTCTTCTTTCAAACCAAAATTATCAGAACCACTTAGGGTTAGATATTATTAAGCCATATGTCAAACCCCATTGCATCTGTGTCTTCCAAACTACAAGAGACATACAGCAAACTTTCTGAGTGATTCCCTTGAAGCTCCTCTCACTTGGTTTAAAATGAGGAGAAAGAATTCCCTACCCCATAGCAAACAGACAGGGGAAACACTACAGTCATCTAACATCTCTCTTCTAGGAGCCTCTTCTGCCAGTCTCTTCAGCATATGTGGTTTTACCTAGAAATGAATGGTCAACACTGCTAACTAATATTGGCCTATCTCTTTGATTTTGAGTTTGGAAGTGCTTTTATAGGTCTACTTAATTTGGGGATACTTAAGAACCACAACTGAACCTGAGAGTTTCATATCAAATTACATTAGTAATTAATCATGGAGTATTTCGTCACTCACTCCAATTGTCCAAAACCATTTGAGAGTTACTTAACTTTTCTAAGATTCTGTTACCTCAACTATAAAACTGGAACAATAATAAAGATAATGAAATAATACACTTAATATATTTCTTTATTTTTATTATTACATGGAAATTAAAGAGAATTTTGTATGTTGAATGAGATAAAACATGTGAAAGTATTTTCTATGTAAAGGACTATTTTGTACATGAAAGTCTATATAAGAAACATTATTTACACACAATGCATTTAAAAATACAATTATACTAGCACAAACTATAATATCTAAAAATTGCTATATTATATGGTATTCTTTAAAAAATTTCCCAAGAAACTCTTTCAAGACAACATACAAGAATGTGTTTTAACAAGATTTTAAGTAGCAAGAATGTCAGGAACATGGAAATCCCCTTTAACCACTGCCTCTTCACAAACACTCCCCTATGTGCCTACAGAAACCAGTAATGATGGAATATCCCTGCTCTCCATCCCATAAAAATTCCTAATCCTCCCCTTTGTAGTGAATACTTCTCCTAAAAGGCAAATACCAGTTCTAAATTCAAGTTTTGAATGAATCAAAGTTGAATACAACATAATACAAGTTAATATTTAAGTTTTCTTGATTTTGATTTTAAAAAGAAATATTGTTAATTTGGTTTATATATTTGAAAATACTATTATTGTATTCAATAACTTTATGTCAGTTTATATCAATCATTTGAAAAGTAAATTCAATTATTTTCTGAATGGAATATATTTTGTTTTCCAAATGTATTTTCTTTCTCAATTTCATTCAGAAATTAGAGTCTTGATGGCTCTCATTTTGCTGGCAAACTTCCTAGTTCCTTCAGTTTTGGCAGAAAATAAGAACAAATAATTCTGACCTGGAGCTAATGGCTCCAGGCTTCATAGAACATTTAAAATATAAGAAAACATTGAAATCCTTGCCTAATTAAATGTTTGGAGGTAATAAAATAAATTACTTAGAATTTTTCATTTTTTTTCAGAAACCCACTGATTTTTTTTTAGAATTTATATTCATGAATATAATTCAACTTCTAGATCTACATTACAGAAATACTTGCTCAGATATATTGAGTTATATGTACAAGAGACTTGTACACTGGGATACTTATTCCCTCTGCTTGGAATGCTTTGTCAAGTATCTACATGGCTTGCTCCCTCACTTTATCCAATTCTATGTTCAAATGTTACTTTGTTAGAGAAACCCTATCTAAGATACAATCACCACTTTCTATTCTCTACTACCTTGTTTTCAATAATGGCATTTATCCTAGCCTAACATTATATTATATATTTATTGTGTATTTACATGTTTGTAGTTAAATGAAAGCACCATGAGATCCGCAATTTTATCAGTTTTGTTCACTCTGTATCTTCAGTTCTCAAAAAGAGTATAGAACACATGTTGTGTTGGATGAATGAATTATTTTCATGCTTAAATTTATTTTCCCTCCCAACACTAGACAGTTGTCTTTATCTTCCTCTAGTGCAAAAGTGTCTTAGAGATAGTCCAAATAAAAAAACAAGACCAAAAGGATCGCATGACCTTTTTAAGGTTACGTACTTAATTAGTGACCAGGTCAAGCCTAAAACCTATGTCCTGATTCCTAGATACTATTATATCACACTAACTTTGATTTTATATTCACATGATAATATATACATTTCAATATAGTAGAGCAGTTAAAGGCACAGGCTCTTACACCAGACTGTTTTCAGATTCCAGGTCTTATGCTTACTAGCTATGAGAACTTAAATCGAAGTCTGTTTATGACTACTTCTACAACTATACAATGAGGGTAATAATAATCACCTCAAGGAATTACCATGAGCATGTATAGTGCTTACAACAATACTTGGAACATAGTAATATTGCAAAAAAAAAAAAAAAAAAGTTTACTCAAGTATTATTTCTAAATATTATTCTCCTGTTGCCTAGCACCAATTTTTTTTTTTTACAAAACACAAAGTTCTAAAATAAGTTTGTGTAAAAAATTCTTTAAAATATTTTCTCTTTCTGCCAAAGTTCTACAACTCCTTTATTCTCAGAAAGAAAAGTTACCTCTATCCCTTAACCACATCACCATTACAGCTACACAGTATCAATGGCATATACTGGAAAAAAAAATAGATTTCAAGATAAATTTGGATAAACAGGAATCTTTTTTGTTGTTGACCAATATTTCTGTGTTATTCTATTGTTTGAAACACTAGAGAATTTAGTTTCATTTTCTGCAAGTTTCTTACTCCCTAGGGAAAATAAATCTATTGCTAACTTGTACCACAAAAACTACTATTTTTTTCAGCAAAGAGAACAATAAGCAAACTCACTCTACCTTTGTAGTTTTGCCCTTAAATCCAATGCATCCCTTAGTCTGGTAGTCAGTTCTGTAATTAATGGGTTTTGTTGTCAACGGAAAAATAAAAATTTAACTCAGTTCTAAAATCTCTCTCTGTGTTTTACTGATAATTTACTTACATAAAAGAACTTCTTGGTCCCATCAAGATATTAATAGGATTCTCCTATATTCCTAACAATGACCAACATTGGTATTCTGGGGATGTTGGATACCAGCCAAGGCAGAGTAAGCTCACTACGACTATTGATTACAACTTAAGCCTCTGGACAAAACAGAAAAGTAATAATATAAGGATTCAGGAACATAACTAATAGCAGGCAAATTAAAGAAGGGAGTTAAAACTTGAAGAAGCAATGCATATGTGGGTGTTTTGCCCTGTCTCTCCCCCGCAGCATTGAATAGAGGGTAGCCCCAGGCATGAGCACAAACAGTGGCAGCAGCAAAACTTTCAAACTGTCTTCTTTTCAAACAAGGAAAAGGAGTTTCAATGGTTCCAAGAAGTATAAGGAAAATGCTTTTCTCTTGCCACTTTGTGTCAAGGGTGACTCTGATTACACTAAACTGTGAATCAATAGTATGGGTAGCCTAGATTCAGAGGAACCCTGACTTTCTGGCTTCAGTGCAAGCACTGGAGGGGCAGCTTTATCGCAGAGAGAAGTGCTGGCAGAAGCCATTGTTTCTTGTTTGAGCCCTCCCCTGGCCCAGCCTGCAGGCTCAGGCAGGCACCATATCTGAATCTCTATTAAGCTGGCTAACACCATTCACTTGCTCTAGTAATTCCCTACGACCCCACTCCATCCAATTTGTGAGCACCCCCAAACCGCTTCCAGTGATTTTCCCATACAAATAGCCTATCATGGCTCATGCTGTGGACTTTCCTAAAATCTCCCAAAGGTTCACAAATCCCAAAACAATAGCATCTAGCCTCCATATGCCCTATACCACTTGCTAAGCAGCCCCAAATCTATCACTAGCAGCCGCTGGCCTCAGTTCACAGCTTATCCTCTCCCAGGCAACTCCAAGCTCTGCACAAGTGGCAACCATCTGAAGATCACTTTGTAGCTTATACCAAATAGCTCTAGGCCATGCACAGGCAGTAGCTTACCTTGGCCTGCAACAGAGCCCTTCTCAAGGGGTCTCAAAACCAACACATCCAGTTGCCACTGTCAGACCACATCAGAGTACCATTCAACCAGCCTCACAAAGGACACACCCAAAGGGCAGCTTCAGCAGGCACCAAAGCCCCAACTAAAGCAAATTCTGTTTCATAAGGTCAGCCCCTACACAATAGCTCCTCTAATGTAGTCATAGCCAGTCCTCACAATCAAGCAGTTTGAGGGTCAATCACTCTCACTGACATGCAAACAGAAACCAAGACTCAACTACAATAGGAGGACACACATAACCCACAAAAGGGACTCACCTAGAACATCTGGCTCAGTGACCAGGGAGACTGCAGCATTGGGCCACATAAGATACCTACTACACAAGGCCACTCCATTAAGACAGGAAACATAGCAGCTCTACCTAATACGTAAAAACAAACACAGGGAGGCAGCCAAAATGATGAAACAAAGAAACATATCCCAAAGGAAAAAATAGAATAAAGCTCTAGAAAAAGAACAAAACAAAATGGAGATAAGCAATCTACCGGAGGCAGAGTTCAAAACAATGGGTAAAAAGGATACTCAGTGATCTCAGTGAAAACTTCAATAAGGAGACAATAAACACAAAAATGGAAATAGAAAACATAAAAAAAAGAACCAGTCAGAAATGAAGAATACAATAACTGAAATGAAGAACAAAGTAGAGGGAATCAACAGTAAATTAGATAAAGCAGAGGATTAAGTCAGCTATTTAGAAGATAATGTAGCAGAAAATATGTAATCATAACAGCAATGAGAAAAAGGAATTTAAAAAATGGGGATAGTTTAAGGGACCCCTGGAACAACGTCAAGAGTACCAAAATTTGCATCATAGGATACCAGAACAAGAAGAGGGAGCAAGGAATTGAAAACCCATTTGAAGAAATGATGAAAAACTTCCCCATCCTAGTGAAGGAAATAGACATACAAGCCCAGGAAGGAAGCACTGAGAGTCACAAACAAAATGAACCCAAAGAGGCTCCCACTAAGACATATCATAATCAAAATGCCAAAAGTTAAAGACAAAGACAGAATCTTAAAAGCAGCAAGAGAAAAGCTGTTAGTTACCTAAAAGGAAGCTCCCATAAGACTATAAGCTAATTTCTCAACAGAAACTTCGCAGGATGGGATTGGCATGAAATATTCAAAATAAAAAGTAAGGACCTACAACCAAGATGACTCTATGAGCAAAGCTATCATTCCAAATCAAAGAAGAGATAAAGAGCTTCCCAGTCAGGAAAAAGCTAAAGGAGTTCATCACCACCAAACCAGAATTACAAAAGATGTTAAAGAAAAAATTTTAAGAAGAAAAAAAATTTTTTTAATGAATAATGAAATGGAAATAACTACATAACTACAATTACTTTAAATGTAAGTTGATTAAATGCTCCAATCAAAAGACATCAGATGGCTGAACGAATAAGAAAACAAAATCTATATACATGTTGCCTACAAGAGACTCACTTCAGATCAAAAGACACACACAGACTGAAAATAAAGGAGTGGAAAAAGACATTTCATGAAAATGGAAATGAAAAAAAAGCTAGAGTAGTAATACATATATCAGGCAAAATATAATAACAAAGAGTACAACAAGAGAGAAAGAAAGACTCATTAATTCCACTTCTGGGTATTTATCCAAAGAAATCCAAAACACTACTTCAAAAATACATGTGCATCCATATGTTCACTACATCATTATTTACAATAACTAATATATGGAAGCCGCCTAATTATTTATTGATAGATGAATTGATAAAGAAGTGGTACATATGTGCAGTTGAATATTTCTTGGCCATGAAAAAGAATTAAATCTTGCCACCTGCAACAACATGGATGGACCTACAGGATAGTATGCTGAGTGAAATAAGTCAGGCAGAGGAAGACAAATTCCATATGATTTCGGTAATATGTGGAATCTTAAAAAACATAAAAATAAAAATAAACAAATGAAACAGAAACGAACTCAGAGATACAGAGAACATTTTATGGTTACCAGATGGGAGGGTATTGTGAAGATGAGTGAAGGCAGAAGGGATTAAGAAATACAAATTGGTAGTTAGAAAATAGTCATGGGATATAATGTATAGCATAGAGAACATAGTTAATGACATTGTAATAACTATGTGTGGTATCGGATGGGTACTAGATTTATCAGGGTGAATACTTCGTAAGTTATATAAGTGTCTAATTACTATGTTGTTACACCTGAAATTAATATATATTGTATGTCAGCTGTGATTGAAAAAAAATTTTAGTTACTTTAAAAATATTTTAAAAAGAAGATGTGATGCATTATATATACAATGGATAAATACTCAGCTATAAAAAAATAAGGAAATTCTACCATTTGCAGCAGGACAGATAAACTTGGAGGGTATTGTACTAAATGAAATAAGGCAGATGGAGAAAGACAAATACCATATGGTACCACTTACATGTGGAATCTAAAAAGTTTGTTTTTAAAGCTAATTTTATAGAAACAGAGTAGAATGGTGGTTTCCAGGGGCTGGGAGGAGGGGGAAATGGAGAGATGGTGGTCAAAGGGCACGAATTCTCTAAGTAGAGTAAGTTCTGAAGACCTAATGTACAGCATGGTGACTACAGTTAATGATACAATATTGTATACTTAAAAGTAACTGACAGTAAGCATTTTCACCACAGACATACACAAAAAGAGTTAACTATATGAGATGATGTACGTGTTAATTATCTTCACTTTGGTTATCATTTCACAATACATATCAACTCATCACATTATACACTTTAAATATATGTATCAATCATTCCTCAAAAATAATTCTTAATTTTTTTTGAATTAAATAAACAAATAAATAAGCAAACCACCACCCAAGTCCAGGCCACTGCCATAGTGGACCAAGCGTTCATAGCAAAGGCTTAGAAATCTAAACTGTCACTGGAACTACCACCTACAGAAGGATGACAGAGCATGTCATTTAATCCTAACTGGTTTGATTGCCTGCTAAAACAACAACAAAAATTCAACATTTTACAGAGGATTTTAACAGAACTCAGAGTTCTAGAACACAGTATTGAAAATGACCAGGATACCATCCAAAATCACTCAACATATAAAGGCCCAATGAAACATGAAAAATTCACCCTAAATACCCCAGATATTAGAATTACCAGACAACGCATTTAAGCAGATGTTATAACTGTGCTCCATGAGGTAAACCATCTTAAATGAGATGTCCTCATAGAAAAGTAGGAACTGTGAAAAAGAACTGAATGAAAAATTTTAAGCTAAAATAAAATGCAGTACTTGAAGTGACTTTGTGAAATGGGCTCAGTAGCAGAATGCAGATGGCAGAAGAATCATTGAACTTAAGGATAAATCAATAGAAATTCTTCACCCAGAAGAATGGAGTAAAAAATGGGGAAAAAATGAACACAGTTTCATGGGTCAATAACACAATATCAAAATGTGTAACTTTCATGTCACTGAAGTCCCAAACACACACCACACCACACACACACACACACACACACACACACACACAAATGATTATTACAGAAAATATATTTGAAAAAAAAATGTTAAAGCAGAAGCAATGCCCTAAAAATCAAGCTAACCAAACCACAAAAATTATTTACTTCCTTGAGTAAAATATCAGGGAGAAAAGTACTGATTTAACAATTGGTCCCATTACTCAATTATTTGAAATTTTACCTCAGCACATTCAAGCAATATTTATTGATCCTAGATCTGTCTGTACTCATTATACTTGACTCAGCATTGGCCTGGGCAGTCTTTTGTGCAATGTCACACATGTCTCATGCTAGTTGCACAGTCAGAAGACAGTTGGTTGAAGGTCCATCCATGCTCACAGATATTACCTTCTTGTTAACCTTGGCACTGTTCTGGAACACCTATCTCGGAGGGGCTGTCAGAGATTATAACCTTCTTCTGATAGAATCAGGTAGATTAAAAGTCATAGTGACAACAATTCAAATGTTTCAACATTATTCCTGTGACAATTAATTTTGTGTCAGCTTGGCTGGAGCAAGTGGCCCAGATATTTGGTCAAACATTATTCTGAATGTTTCTGTGAAAATGTTTTTAGAAGATTAAGATTTGCATCAGTGGATTTTAAGTGAAGCATACTGCCTTTCATAATGTGAGTGGATCTCATCCAATCAGTTGAAAGGCCAGAATAAAATAAAGAATGATCTCTCCCAGTAGGAAGTAATTCTGCCAGCAGATAGCCTTCAGACTTGAACTACAACATCAGCCCTTCCTGTGTCTACAACCTGCTGGTTTGCTCTGCAAATTTGGACTCATACCTTCCAATTGTGTGAGCCAATTCCTTAAGGTAAATATATATACATCTATATTTAAATATGTAATACTAAAATATGAGGGTATGTAATATTAAACACACTCACATATCCTACTGGTTCTATTACTCTAGAGAATGTTGATTAATACAATAACATAGGCCCTGATCCTTACTCCCAGAAGTTCTGATGAGAGTAGCATAACTTCTCCCTGAGGATTTACTGTGATTCCAGCACAGAAAAAACAACAATAACAACAACAACAACAACACCATGTAATCTCCATTCTGTGGATAAATCCATGACTTCTCTGAATTCAGCCATAGGTATCATTTTCTCTCTGAAAAGCAGGAAAAGTCTACACTCAGACATCAGCCTTATCACTCAACAGGGATATAATGGATGTCTATTTCATTCTTAAAATTTTGTTGGCCACATTGTATCAGCACAATACAAATAGATATTTTTAAATCATTCATCTAAGAAAAATGACAAAAATCAGTAAGTAATGATAAACTAAGTCTTTTGAAGACTAGATACACTGTGGGTGCTGGATTTAGGACACAAAGCATTAATATAACTTATTGGTTTACCAGATCTCTGAGCAAGCCAGGGAAGCCATTGGCACTGGTTCTACCCACAAGGTGTGGGTGATGACAGTAGAAAAGTTCTGAAAGTTGAACTGCTTCATTACAGTCAACTTGGGCACAAGAGGTTTTTGTAGGTAATGCTTTTGAAAAACAATAATTTTGCTCACAGATCCATTTTTTTAGTGTTTTTTTTTAAAAAAATAAGCTTGAAATCATAGAACTTAAAAGAGCAATACACCTTTACATTATCAACTTAGCTGCCAAAAACCAATGCCAATGACTTTCATTTATGTAACATTTTATAATTAATAAAAACGTTTGTGTACAAATCATTTCCCTTTATCCTTGCCAAAATCTTATGATGCTAAACAAGTAAATAATATCCCTGTTTTACCCTATCTTGGTGACACTATAGAGATATCCATCCTGACCTAATCTCCTGTTTCATTATAGGCATCACAGAAGGAAAGTTAGCAACAGCAAAGTTAGAGCAGAATAAAATAGGGGTTGAATGGTCAATAGAAAGGTTGATGACAGAGCACCTACTATGACAAAACATAGCTTTCTTGGGCTATTTCAAAACTAAGTCTCCAGCTAAGCTTTCCTAGATATTTCTTTTTCGTTGACTTTTAAAACAGACTCATTAGGATTCATCTTTACTCTGACAGTGATTGGAGGTGAAGTAAAGAATCACTTATGCCAAAGGGAAAAAATTGCAAACATAATGTATGGCACTGAATATCAAGTAAGATGTGAAAAGAATTAAGATGAATAACTTGAAGCCCATAGCTCAGTGGAAAGTGAACTAGTATGAATACACATATGCTAATTTAATGGCAGGGATTTGGGAGAAATTTTAAGAGCTAACAAGGGAAAATCTCAAATGGAAGCAGTGGTAACAATAAGGTTGGAACACAGACTTAGAAGCATGAAAGTGGAGCTCAATTTCTAGAAGCAAAAAAATGTTTCTACTGATAGAAAAAAAATTCTTCCTAATTTTAAAATCTTAACAAGTTCAACAATGGATGTTTCAAACTCCTACACAAGTATATAGCTTAAAATTGGGGGCTATAATATGATAAAGTAAATAAGAGAAGCATAGCAGAGTGAG
This sequence comes from Eonycteris spelaea, assembly GCA_003508835.1. Classification (NCBI taxonomy): domain Eukaryota; kingdom Metazoa; phylum Chordata; class Mammalia; order Chiroptera; family Pteropodidae; genus Eonycteris; species Eonycteris spelaea. The sequence continues at coordinate 521,972 of PUFA01000127.1, read as the reverse complement.
AGAGGTCCTCAGATCTCTCCCTTGAAATAACAATAAGCTGAACATGTAAAACACAACAGAAAACACTCAATCTGCACACAAGCACGTCTGAGTGAGGGACCTGTGAATAAGAGTTACCACTGGTCAGAACTGGCAGACGGTGGTAGACCTAGAGAAACAAAGAAGCTGCCCCTTGCAGCCTGAGCTCCCTGCAAGAGGAGGGGAAGGGGAAGTGTGGCAAGTTCCCTGAATAGCCCTGCTGAGAGAGCTGTGAGCTCCACACTGCCAGCAGCAGGGCCTAGTCACCATGGTAGAAAGCAGAGAAGTGGGGATGGCAGAGAAGCAACAGCCGACTATTACCAGCCTTCACTGAAAAACACGAGGCTGAGCCACAGCTCCCATCTCCCAACTCAGAGGGCTCCTGCCCCCATTTCCTACAAGACCAATCACCATGAAGCCCAGGGGAATCTGAGTAAATCTTACCAAAACTGTCGCTAACACTGAGAGGGACTGAGAATGAGGGTAGTGAGTGTGATTGAATATTTATAAGAAAAAAGACATTATTAAGGGCTTTATAATAAGCAGGTATCCAAGAGCGCTCTTAGATGCACCTACTGGAAATCAAAGAAAAGCACCTTCTTAGCAACAGCCTAAAGAGAGACTAATAAATCTTTCTTCGGGGGGGGGGGGGGGAGGGGGGGGACAGAATACACTTCCATTAATACCCAAGTGGTTAAATAGTCCATTAAACACAAAGAACAACCAAGGTGACAAGGCATCTCAGAAAGAAAGAAAAAAATCTCCAGAAAATAAGCTTAAAAACATAGAAATATGTGAGTTAAATGAGAAGAATTCAGGATGGTACTTTTGAAAAAACTCAGTGAGATACAAAATGATTAAGTCAACAATTCTGGGAACTGAAAAAACTAGAGTGGCAGAATGAGTTTTTTTAGCAAGGAGATTGAAGTTCTAAAAAAAAAGAACCAAATAGAGCTTCTGGAGATAAAGAACACATGAAAAGATAATGAATGAAATAGCAAACTTGGGAAATGGAGTCGACCAAAGGGAGGAAAGGATCAGTGATATTGAGACAGAAATCTAGAAATAAATCAGAAGAAGAAGAGAGAGACTAAAGATTGAAAAATAATGAAAGAGAAATACAAGAACTAGCTGATACCATCAGGAAGGAAAATATAAAAATTAACAAAATTGATATAGAAGGAAAGTACCTAATACATAATAAATACCGTATATGACAAACCCTCAGCCAACATTATACTTAATGGATGAAAAAACTAAACCTTTCTCTAAGATCAGGAACAAGGCAAGGCTGTCCACTATCACCAGTGTTATTCAATGTAACATTGGAGGTCCTAGTGAGTGCAATCAGGCAAGAGAAAGATATAAAAGGCATCCAAATAGAAATGAAGAAGTCAAACTGTCACTATTTTTGATGACATGATTCTTTAGTAGAAAACCCTAAAAGACTCCACAACAACACTACTAGAAACAATAAGCAAACACAGTAAAGTTCTGGATACAAAATGAATGTTTGAAAATCCATAGCATTCCTACACTCTAATGATAAATGTCAAAAAAAGAAATGGACAAAGTAATTCTTTTGCAATTGCAACAAAAAGAATAAAATACCTAGGAATTATATATAAATATATCTCCCTATTAAAAGAAATTGAAAGAAGATACAAAGAAATGGAAAGATAATCCATGTTTTTGGATTGGAAGAATCAACATAGTTAAAATTACTTTATTACCTAATAAGGAAGTATTATACAAATTTAATGCAATCCCTATCAAAATCCTATTGGCACTTTTCAAAGAAATAGAACAAAAAATCATCAAATTTGTATGGAAGCACAAAAGACCCTGAATTATCAAAACTATCCTAAGAAAAAAGAACAAAGCTGGAGGCATCACTCTGCCCAACTTCAATTTTTACTACAAAGTGACAATAATCAAAACAGCATGGTATTGGCAGCAAAGCAGACACAGACCAGTGGAACAGAATCAAGAGTCCAGAAATAAACCTATGTTTATATGGGCAAATAATTTTTGACAAAAAAAAAGCCAAACACATACAGTAATGAAAGGAAATCCTATTCAATAAATGGTGCTGGGAAAACTGGAAAGCCACCTACAAAAGCAGGAAACTAGACTGTTGTCTATCATCACATACCAAATTAACTCAAAATGGGTTAAGGATCCTGAATATAAGACCTTGAAACAATAAAATGCACAGACAAAATATAGGAACTAAACTCATGGACCTTGGACTTAAAGAGGATTTTGAGGCTGGGGAAGTAAAGGCACAAATAAATGAATGGGACTACATCAAACTAAAAAGCTTTGCACAGCAAAGTAAAGAGACAACCACTGAATGGTAGACGATATTTGCAAGCAACACCTCCGATAAGGGCCTAATATCCAAAATGTACAAAGAACTCATTTAACTCAATAATAACAACAACAACAACAACAACAATCTAATCAAAAAATGGGCAGAGGACCTGGACAGATACTTCTCCTAAGAGAACATACACATGACCAACAAACACATGAATGGATGTTCAACCTCACTAGCTATTAGGGAAATCCAAATCAAAACCACAATGAAACACTATCTACACGTGTTAAAATAGCTATTATCAACAGGACAAGTAATAATAAGTGTTGGAGAGGATGCAGAAAAAAGAACCCTCATACACTGCTGGTGGGACTGCAAATTGGTACAGCCACTATGGAAAACAGTGTAGAGGTTCCTCAAAAAACTAAGAATTGATCTACCGTATGATCCATCAATCCCTTTACTGAGTATTTACCCTAAAGACTTGAAAAGTCATATGAAAAGATATTTGCACGCTGATGTTCATAAAGCATTATTCACAGTGGCCAGGACATGGAAGCAACTAAAGTGTCCTATACTAGGTGACTGGATAAAGAAAATGTGGTACATATACCTAATGGAATATTACTCAACTGTAAGAAGAGATGAAATACTGCCATTTGCAAAAAACATGGATGGACCTTGAGATAATCATGCTAAGTGAAATAAACCAGACAGAAAAAGTTGAAAAACATATGATATCACTTATATGTGGATATAAACCTAAAAGCAACAAACAAACAGGACAGAGACTTATGGACATGGACAATAGACTAGAGGTTACCAAGGGTAAAGGGGTATAAGGAGGGAGAGGGTAAAAGGGGTCAAATATGTGGTGCAGAAAGAAATCTAAGTATGAACGCTGAACATACAATGGTGTAAATATATTATATATACACACGCATACATACACACACACATATATATATACACACCACACCATATATATATATATAAGCTTTACTGTTGAATTGTACACTTTAACTTACTGGATTTTGTAACCAATGTCACCATAATAAAACAAACAAACAAACAACATTCTGTTGACCAAAAACATAAAAATAAAAAATAAATAAGAAAGTACGTGGAAAATTGTCCCTCGCAGCTATAGAGTAGGAATGTATGGTTGCATAGTTTCACCTTGAAGAGGGTCAGGAAACCCAAGTAAAATCATTTCTACTTCCTTCTTTAATTGTTATTAAAATTTGCAAGTTTGTATATTCATAAATATGGCTCAAAAAAAAGATTTTGTATTTTCAGCACCACATTTCATGCTGAACCGACACTAATGGCCAAGATATGCTTCTCACTTTTCAAATTACAGTCTCTCAATTTTGTGCTAATTGAGAGCAAGAGGGAAAACAATCAATTTTTATAAATACCTTGCGAAGAATATTTATTTTTCTTAAGATGTATTTTAACAACTTCATTGGCTATGTTCAAATGAGTCCTCTTTGCATACAAAGCAAACCTGAAAAATATTAGCTATATTTCATTTTGGTGTTTATCAGTTGGGTTGTGAATTGTGCAAATTGTCTGTAACCTAACAAAGGTGTGAGTGGTATCACTGTGCTCCTGGGCACTCAAGGACAAACACTGTCAGGACACCCACGCTTCTGTAGGGACTACTCTGGGTATTCGCAATTGGATTGTGGAGAGTACCAAACTAAACTATTGAGCATTCACCAAGACCAAGTTAGGAACAGCGCAATGTAGTTTAAAATTTATTGCATTGAAATTAACTTTATAGACAAAGTAGTAAATCATGCTTACTAGTTTAAAAACATAAATAACATAAATAATAAATTTATTTAATTAATTATTTAAAATTCCCTAGCACACATGTTAATATACCTGTCACTTATGTCCACTGACAAATAACTATTCTCTTTGGGAAACATGTCCATTTTATCATGACAAGATAGATATCAAACCCAAATTGCCATCACATCCAAATCTCCCACCCAATAAATTTACACCTTTGGGTAAACCAGAGCATTTGGAAGGAATTGCACTGAACTAGGTTATTTCAAAGATGCATTGGAGATTTAAAATCATACGGATCCTAAATGTATTTACAAAACTATCATCTGATGGTTTTTTATAATTCTAGAAGTAACTTGCTCACCCGCCCCATCTCTAATCAATTTGGTAGTCACTTAAAAGGAAGAAACATGATGGATGCTCTTCTGAATAGGAAAGATGTTGATTCGGTTCCATACTGGTGCTGTGCAGATTCTCTCCATAAAGATAATCTTTACCCTCTTTTTATTTCAATCCAGTTAAATTTTTAAATTCTAAAGAGAATGGAACCAAAATCTACAACAAATATATGGATCTTTGGATCAGCAGATTACCTGAATCTCTGTGTGTCTAAATAAAAGATATCAAAAGCCATTTCTATTGCAAGACTTAGAGGAATGAGTAAAAAATAATAAAAACAGATCAAAACAGTTCCTGTGAAAGTCAGCAGCAGAGCTCGAGCCCTGGAGAGAAGGGAATGAAGGGACTGTCCAGTGCTTCTGTTTTGGCACATTCTTTAAAGTGGAGGTGGAGCCTGGGTGTGTGTGCCAGGATCTGTGTTGAGACAGAACTCTTCTCTATTTGTATCAGAGATAAGTACAGACAGGTGGGTAGGATATCTGGGAAATTCTAATGATACAAACACCTCTAAGCTACTTTGAAACTCTGAGGAAATCCAAAGCCATGTATACACTCCTGGAGGTTTGGTTATAATGTAAAACATTTAGGAATGTGTAAATTATATTTATGCCTCAGAGAAAATGGTAGAAAACAGTTAAATAAAAGTAAAATATCTAAATGTGTCTAGGTGTTCACATATTTTAACTCTTGTTATAAATTTATATAATTATACACACACATATATGTATATGTATGTATTTTAATAAGAATCAGTAGAAAAACCCTCTGTAAACTGTTTTCTCTGGTATACATAAGCCACTACACCCTTTAACATTTCTCCTTCCTTTCAAATATCATCACCTTGTTGAACTCTTAATTCTGTACATCTAAATTATTTTCAATAGCCTTGAAACCACTCTTTCCTCCTTTAAATCCATTTTGTAGTGAGCCTCAATTGGTCTTTCCAAGACACCAGCATATCGTTTTTATTTAAAAATTTTATAATGACTGCCTGATTTCTATTCAATCAAGTAATTCACATTGCTTACTTGAACACTCAAGGATTCTTCTGGAGATGGCAGGCCTCCAACTTTACAGTCTTATCTTCTCATCCCTTTCCACAAAACTGCTCCAACCCATCAGGAATACTGCCATTCCCTGAACTGGATGTGAACTCTGCTAATTCTGTTTCTTCCATTCCCCGTTTTTCCTTTAAGCTCTAGAAAGTTGGAATCCATTCTAGGAGCCATCTCTCTCGGAAACACCAAGGGACGTGGACAGGAGTTCGGGATTAGTATTATGAACTTCAGACCCAGATTCTCCTCTGTCTGCCCTGACGAGCTCCTCACGTCTCTTCTACCTCCTCAGATTTGCTGCCTCGCTTGTCTGACAGCCTGTCACCTTTTATCTGATATTCTGGATCCTCTGACATTTCTCCTGTCCCTATGGCTTGTCCTTCATGTCTCAACTCTACATCTATATATCTATACAATTTTTTGTACTTTTTACTTAAATTTGATTATCTCCTTTCTCCCCGCCCCACGACTGCCTCCCAACTGCTTCCCTGTCAACTGATCGGATCTTATTGCCCGCTTATAGGAAGAGCTCTTGTGGAATCCCCGTTTCCCAGCCATCACCTACCCACTATCTCCAGACTCTAGAGACCTCACCAGTTAATGGAGCCTGGACGCTGATATCTAGTAGCGACTCTTGCAGACTCTTTCTGGTCGTGTCTGCCATCTTGTGGATGCAGATAGTAGCTACACCAGGGCTAGACTCACCCACCTAAAGATCAAAAGACTTTGTTCCCTTCAAGGAAAACAAGTTACCCTAAATGTTGCCATGTACACAACCTTTACTAATTGTTCCAGTCACACGGGAGTTCTGAGTAAATTCAAATGCTGTCTTTGGGGAGGCATTGGGGTACCAGTCTCATAAGCATCTCATATAAAATGCTGTATCCTTAGCATCATGCTTTTTTCATAAGCACTTAACAAATGTTCTAGAAAATTTCAAATCTAGCTGTTCAAACCATGGACCTATAATTAATTTGGAAGCAAGTTATCTCAGTTGCAAGGCGAATGCCAGAACTTTACCAATAGATTAGATCCCAAAAGGCTATTTTTAGATTCATGTTTTATGAGAATTTAAAGCTTGTAGTCTCTAGATATATTTCGTCTAAATAAGAGTATGAATTAGTACTTTCAAGCTTTAAAACAAGGCACATTCTCATTTTTGTTGTGTACATATTTTCTATAGGCAACATTTTCTTATTTTCTTCAGCTATATTTTCTGTACTTGGCCTTCATCCTGGTCATTCTGTTTGCCTCCCTACACTCCCACTTCCATACACATCACACCTCTCTGTGGCCAGGAGAGTGATCTCTGCAGACAGAATCCTCTGGGCTGCCTGCCCTCTAACCATCTGTTGAGTGGGGCTCTTGAGAGGGGAACAACTTCAGGAGATGAAAGTTGTATTGGTCTGCTAGGGCTGCTGTAACAAAGTGCCACAGACCGGGTGCCTTAAACAACAGAAACTCAATTCCTCACAATTCTAGAGGATGTAAATCCAAGATCGATGTGTTGCCAGGGTTAGTTCCTCCTGAAGCCTCTCTCCTAGGCCTGAATATGGCCACCTTCTCCCTATGTCTTCACATGGTCTTCCCTCTGTGTGTATCTGGGTCCTAATCTCTTTGTTTACAAAGCCACCAGTCATACTGCATTAGGCTCACCCTCATGACCTAATTTTGACTTAAGTACTACTTTAAAGGCTCTGTCCCCCCAAACAGTCACATTCTGAAGTTCTAGGAGTTAGTACTTCAACATATGAATTTGGTGGGGGGAGGGGGGGTTATATACAGCTCAGCCCCTAACAAGGAATGAAGAGGCAGGTTATATATTCCCTCCTCCATTCCCAGCCTATGTCAAGATGTGGCCCTTCTCCCATGTCTGTGGCTTTTCCAGGCTCTGGCAACACTTTCCAGCAGTCCCCGTCAGGCCCAAGAGTAGCAAGTGTTCCTGACCGTTGCTAGTCTCTGGACATCCAACCCTACATTCACTTACCACTCACTTTGATGCTCAATAGAAATGTTTTAAATAAGCAAAGTGATCCCTGGTTTCCAAATTTGTGACAAAAACATCAATGGTTCTTTCCATATGCTTAAAATTCTAAAATAAACTCCTGGCCTTGTGTTACATTGGGCAAATAAGCATCCAACATTTATAATGATACTCTGAGTGATCTCAGCTTGCAAGAGCATTTTATTTTGTCATATAATCTTTCTTCATTTCTGGTTATTTACTTTTGATTGCATAAGTGCACACCTTTCATCTCTTACATGGTATCTTTTGTTCTTTAGAATCATGATTAGTGTCAGCTGATTATCCCACATGCATGGACAATCAGAAGTGGATTTACTATGAAGCTAATGACTCTTTGGGGCCTCTCCTTTGCTCACTTCCTCATAGTCCCAGACAATGTTGTATGTTTTTGTAAAATACACAGAACTAAAATATGTTGGCCACAGTTTGTAAAGATTCTGTATCTTTCCACTCCCACCCACCCCACTTACTCTCACATAGGGTAATAGTGGAGTGGCCTGAGAATGTTGGGGAAGGTAAGTTGGACACACATTTGGGTAGGACTTAGTGGGACATAATCAAGTATCTCACAATTATTTGTGAGTATAGTTAAGTTATTGCTGACTGTCTCAGTTTTAGAATGATTTTTGTTAATACTTCCATCACCCACTTTCATATGTAATATTTTATATTTCTAATTTTATATATTTTAAAGAGACTATCAATTTTTTTATAAACATCAGGCCCACATAATCTGGATCTACTCCTGGGGGTAAAAATCATCAACTCTTTACCATATTTTCAACCAATTATTTCTTCTTTAGTTTCCTTCTTAATCATAAGCATCATTTACACTAGGACATCTAACATTGATACTGCAATTGCCTTATTCGAAATAATGAGATAATATACCTGTAAAATGCCTCAAAATTAAGTGCAAATAAATAAGCAGTCATACATTCATGAAAAATGCATTAACCAAAAAAAAAAAAAAAAAAACCCTCATTGCTTGGTATCTAGAAGTCTCAAGGACTCATATCAAGAAAATACTAGGAAAATGGTAGGCTAGATAAACATGATTGCATCAAAACTACAACCAAATTATAACACAATTAACTTGGAAAATCACCTAAAGACTAAAGGAACATATCACATACAACTGAAGATATAAAGAAAAACCACAATGAGACCGGCAGGAGAGGCAGAGATGCAAAACAAGCTGGCCCCACACCCATGCATGTTGGCTGAGCAACCGGGAGAGATGGTGGCTACAGAGTTCCCTCTGAGGAAACGAGGGGCCCTAGCCCCAAACATGGGTTCCCAGCCCAAGTTTCCCATACCAGGAAGAGGAGTTCCCACAAAATCTGACTGTAAAAATCAGTAGAGATTCTGAGCACCTGGGTGAGACAGAAGGAACCTGAAAATTCAGATGTCTCCCATAAAAGGCCATGCACAGATCACTTGCTTGCAGACACTCACCTGGGCTCTGGCAGAGGATCGGCAGCTCGAAGACACAAGAAAGGTACAGGGAAAGACTGAGTTGTGTAATATGGGGTGAGGGCTGGAGGGATAGCCACCACTGATCCTTTGTCACGGCCCCCTCCAGTGCAGTCCACAGACAGGTGCCATCTTGCCTGTGTTGAACCCTCTCCCCTGCATAGCCAATTCTGAATCTACATTGGCCTAGTGAGATCTTGTTGCTCCACCCTGTATCTTCTTGAGACCCCACCCTATTCAACCTACAATTTGCCCTCAGCAAGTTTATTGCCTGGCAACCACCACACCCTGCACTCTCCCCTGGCAGTGCATTCAATAGTAATTAACAGCACCTTGCGCACAACCCATGCATCCAGGAGAGACTTTCAGCTGCAGACAACCAGCACCAGCTGGAGTTGCAGTATCTCTTGAGCAAATTGCAGAGATCTGAGGGCTCAGACAGTGGCTGGCCTTGGTGTGATCTGAAACTTTTGCAAGAGGCCACAGGCTCAGCACTGGCATCAAATCTGAATCTGCATTAGCCTGACAAGTTCAGCTCACTACATCCCATGGCTTCCAGGGACGAAACCCCATCCATCTTGCAAATTATCCCTGACAGACTGGTTATCCAGCAATAAACACCACCAAGTGCTCTCAGCAGGGGGCACGTTTGGCAGCAATCAACAATCCCCAGTTTGCATGGCCAGTGCATCTTGGGAGAAATTTTCAGCGGTGGGCAGCCAGTGCCAGCATGAGCTGCAATATCTCTTGAAAAAAATCTTAAGAGTTTGCAGGCCTAAGATAGGTAGCAGCTTTACTCAGTTAGATCTGAGACTCTTATAGGTGGCCACCAGCTCAGCACTGGCAGCAAAATTGAATATTCTTTGGCCAAGTTAAATCCACTCACTTTACCCAGTGATTCCCAGAGTCCCTCTCCCACCTAAATCACATAGCACCCAAAGGCTCTTTCAGATGCAGATACTCACAGGCAGCCAGCAGGTAGCTTCAGAACTTGGGGTGCCCTGGACCTTTTGCTAAGCCACCCCAGTCCTGGTTGAGGGCAACCGGCCACAATTTGCAGTGTGATCTCTCCCATTTACCATCAGATCCAGCACAGGCAGTGACCACTTGTGGATGGCTTTGTAGCTCCTAGCAGGTTGCCCCAAGTGATTGAACCTATCAGCTGACATCGGCCTGCACAGGAGCCCCTCCCAACAGAAACAACACACCTGGAGGCTGGTGTCAAACCACAACAGAGCACTCCCTAACTAGCCCCACAAGCTGTGCAACCAGAGGGTAGTCTCAACAGATATACAAGCTTGCTAGGGCAAATTCCACTTTGTGGGGTCGGCCCCCTCACAGCCAGTCAGCACAAGAGTCAAACCCATCCACTGATATGCTAACAGCAATCAAGGCTACAATAGGAGAACTGACACAGCTCATGCAAGGAACCTCCCGGAATTCACAGACAAGGTGATCAGGGAGACTGCATCATGGCCACACAGGGCACCTACTACATAAGGCCACCTGGTCAAGACTGAGAGACATAACAAATCTAATACATTGAAATGAACATAGACAACTAAACTGAGAAAACAAAGGAATGTGCCACAAATGAAACAAAAGGAGAAAACTGCAGGGAGGAAAAAGAAAAATAAAAATGAAAGGGATGCAAGCAACCTACCAGAGACAGAGTTCAAAACACTGGTTATAAGGATGTTCAATGAACTTAGGGGAGAATAGATGGTCTCAGTGAGAACTTTAACAAAGAGACAGTAGCATAAAAAAAGGACTTAGAAAACATAAAAGAACTAGTTATAAATGAAGAATACAATAGCTGAATGAAGAATACACTAGAAGAAATCAACAGTAGATTAGATGAAGCAGAGAATCAAATCAGAGTGTTGGAAGAGAAGGTAGCAGAAAATACCCAATCAACAGCAACAAGAAAATAGAATTTTTTTTAAAAATGAGGGAAGTTTAAGAGACTTCTTGGACAACATCAAGAGTTCCAACATTCACATCATAGGGATATCAGGAGAAGAGAGAGAGAGCAAGAGATTGAGAACCTATTTGAAAAAATAATAACAGAAAACTTTCCTAAACTAGTGAAGGAAATATACACGTCTAGGAAGTGCAGAGTCTCTAAATAGGAGAAACCCAAACACACCCATACCAAGACACATCATAATTAAAATGCTGAAGATTAATGACAAAGAGAGAATCCTAAAACAGCTGTAGAAAGGCAGCTAGTTACTTATAACAGTGCTTCCATAAGAATGTCAGCTCATTTCTCAACAGAAACTTTGAGGCCAGAAGAGATTGGCACAAAATATTTAATGATAAAAACAAGAACCTATAACCAAGAACACTACCCAGAAAGGCTATCATTTAAATTGAGGAGGAGCTAAAGAGCTTCCCAGACAGGAAAAATCCAAAGGAATTTATCACCCATAAGCCAGTATTACAAGAAATGTTAAAGAGACTTTTTTAAAAAGGAGAAAAAAACATAAATATGAATAATAAAATGACAATAAATATGTACTTATCAAAAATCACTTTGAATGTAAATGGATTAAATGCTTCAATACGAAGACATAGGAGAGCTAAATGGATAGAAAAATAAAATCCATACATATGCTATCTACAAGAGACCCACTTCAGATCAAAAGTCACACACAGACTGAAAGTAAAGAGATGGAAATGAAAATGGAAATTAAAAAAAGTGGGTACCGATACTTAAAACTTTAAATACTTTAAAACAAAGCCTATAATAAGAGATAAAGAAGTGCCATAATGATAAAGATCAACAAGAGGATATAATCCTAGTAAACATACATGCACCCAACACAGGAGCTCCTACATATATAAAGCAAATACTGACTGACATAAAGGGAGAGAATGACAGTAATACACTTACAGTAAGAGACTTTAACATCCCATTGACATCCATGGATAGATTTTCTAGACATAAAATCAACAAGAAACAGCAACCTTAAATGACACACTAATTGATATTTTCAGGACATGTCATGCTAAAGCAACTGAATATACATTCTTAAGTGTACATGGAACATTTTCCAGGACAGATCACATGTTAGTCAACAAAACAAGTCTCAATAAATTTAAGAGGATTGAAATCATATTAAGCATCTACTTTGACTATAACAGTGTGAAACTAGAAATCAATTTCAAGAAAAAAACTGAAAAATACACAAACACAGGGAGGCTAAATAACATACTACTAAACAGTGAATGGGTTAACAATGAAATAAAGGAAGAAGTCAAAAGATACCTTGAGACAAGTTAAAACAAAAATACAATGACCTAGAATCTGTGGGATACAGCAAAAGCAGTCCTAAGAAGGAAACAGCAATATAGGCCAACTTCAAGAAAGAAGAAAAATCTCAAATAAACAATCTAACATTACACCTAAAGGAACTAAAAAAATAACAACAAACAAAGCCCAAAGTGAGTAGAAGAAAGAAAATAATAAAGATCAGAGCAAAAATAAATGAAATTGAGACAAAAAAAAAAAAAACCACAAAAGATCAGTCAAGCCAAAAGCTGGTTTTCAAAAGGATAAACAAGATTGATAAAACTTTAACCAGATTATCAAGAAAAGAGAAGACTCAAATGAAGAAAATCAGAAATGAAAGAGAATTAATAACCGACTCCAGAAATACAAAGAATTATAAGAAAATACTATGAGCAATTATATGCCAACAAATTGGACAATCTGGAAGAAATGGATAAATTCTTAGAAACATACAATCTCCCAAGACTGAGGCTAGAAGAAACAGAAAATCTGAACCAACCAATTACCAATGAAATTGAATCAGTAATCAAAAAACTCCCCCAAAACAAAAGTCCTGGACCAAATGGCTTTATATTTACCAAATATTCAAAGAATTAACATCTATTCTCAAACAATTTCAAAAAATTCAAGAGGAGGGAAGGCTCCCAAGTATATTTTACATTGCCACATTTACCCTGAAAAAAAAAATTTATAGGCCAATATCCCTGATGAACATAGATGCAAAAAATCCTCAGCAAAATATTAACGAACCACATTCAGCAATACATTAAAAAAATCATCCACCATGATCAAGTTGGATTTATTCCTGGGATGAAAGATCTGTTTGATATCCTCAAATCAATTAACCTGATACACCACATAAAGAAAATGAGAATAAAAACATATGATATCAATAGATGCAGAAAAATATTTGACAAAATCCAGCATCCATCTATAAAAAAAAAAAAAACAAAAAAAAAAACCTCTCAGCAATGTGGGAATAGAGGGAACATACCTCAGCATAATAAAGGCCACATATAACAAACCCACAGCTAATATCATACTCAAAGGGGAAAAGCTAAAAGCCTTTTCCTTAAGATCAGGAATAAAATAAGGATATCCACTTTTACCACTTTCATTCAACATTGTATTGAAAGTCCTAACTACAGAAATCAGACAAGAAAGAGAAATAAAAGCCATTCAGGTTGGAACAGAAGAAGTACAACTGTCACTATTTGCAGATGACATGTTACTGTATAGAGAGAACCCTAAAGATTCCACCAGAAAAACTGTTGGAACTGATCAATAATTCAGTAAAGTAGCAGGATACAAAATTAATATTCAGAAGTTGGTTGCATTTTTATATACCAATGATGAATTATCAGAAAGAGAAATTAAGTAAACAATTCCATCTATAATAGCATCAAAAATAATAAATACCTTAGGAATAAATTTAAACAAGTAAGTAAAACACCTGTACTTGGAAAATTATGTCATTGAAAACAGAAATTAAGGAAGATTCAAATAAATGGAAGCATATGCATGCTTATGGGTAGGAAGAGTCAACAATGTTAAATATCCATACACCCAAAGCAGTCTATAGATTCAATGCAATCTCTATGAAAATACCGATGGCATATTTTAGAAAACCAAAACAAATAATTCGAAAATTTGTGTGGAACAATAAAAGATCCTGAATAGCCACTGCAATCTTAAAAGGAAGAAAAAAAGTTGGAGGTATATACTACCTTATATCAAACTATATTGCAAAGCTATAGTAATCAAAACAGCATGGTGCGGGCATAAAAACAGATATATAGATCAATGGAACAGAATAGAGAGCCTAGAAATAAATTCACACCTACATGCTTTTTAAAAAATATGATAAAGTAGACAAGATATGCAATGGGGTAAAGACAGTTTCTTTAATAAATCACATTGAAAAAACTGACAGATACATGTAAAACTGTGAAATTGGACCCCTTTCTTACACTATATTCAAGAATAAACCCAAAATGGATTAAATACTCAAATGTAAGACCCCAAATCCTAAAACTTGTAAAAGGAAACATAGGCAATAAACTCTCTGATATTGCTCTTAGTAATATATGTTTTTTCTGACCTATCTTCTCAGACAAGGCAAAAAAAAAGAAAAACTAAACAAATGGAACAGCGTCAAATTAAAAAGTTTTTGCACAGCAGAGGAAACCATCAACAAAAACAAAAAGACAACCTACTGAATGAGAGAAGGTATTTGCCAATGAAACACGTGATAAGGGGTTAATATCTCTTATTTTTATAAAGAACTCATACAACTAAACACCAAAAATAATAAAAACAGAAACCAACCAACAAACAAAAACAATTTAAAAATGGGCAGAAGACCTGGATAGATATTTCTCCGAAAAGGAAATACAGATGGTCAATAGATGTATGAAAAGATGCTCGAGGTCACTAATCATCAGAGAAACGTGAATTAAACCACAATGATCTGTCACCTCACATTTGCCAGAATGGCTATCATCAATAAATCAAAAACAACTTTGAGCAAGGATGTGGAGGAAAGGCAACCATTGAAACCCTCATGCCCTGTTGATAGGATTACAATTGGTACAGCCACTATGGAAAACAGTTTGGAGATTCCTCAAAAATTAAAAATAGAACTACCTTACGACCTAGCAATTCCACTTCTGGGTATTTATCCAAAGAAATCCAAAACACTAATTGGAAAAGATATATGTACCCTTATGTTCATTGCAACATTATTTACAATAGCCAAGCTATGGAAGCAACCTGAGTGTCCATCAGTAGACAAGTGGATAAAGAAGAAGTGATATATAAATATACGATGGAATATTATCCTGCCATAAAAAAGAATGAAATATTGCCATTTTCAACTACTTAATTGAACCTAGAAGATATTGTTAAATGAAATAAGTCAGACAAAGAAAAATATCATATAATATCACTTATATGTGGAATCTAAAGAACAAATAAATAAACGAAAAAAAAACCAGAAAGAGACTCATAGAGATTCAGGGAACAAGCTGATTGTTGTCAAATGGGAAAGGTTTTGGGGGTGGTAAAAAAGGTGAAAAAGATTAATAAGTATAAATTGGTAGTTACAAAATAGTCATGGGGATATAAAGTAAAGCATAGGAAATACAGTCGATAATATTGTAATGGCTATGTACAGTGCTAGGCGGGTACTAGACATGTCATGGGGATCTCTTCATAAATTTGTAAATGTCTAAACAGTATGCTGTACACCTGAAACTAATTTTATTTAAAAAAGAAAATACCATGAGATAAAAACCAGGTTCATCTTTTCTGCATTTTTTATATTTCCTGAGCCTCTACTACCTGTGAATTGGTAGTATCCATGGTCAAAGAGGAGAATTAAACCAGCCTACAAGTGAATAGTCAATTTCTGAATGGATCATATATTTGTGGTCCCCAACACAAGTAACAAGGACCAGTGCTCCTATGAAAATCTAATGCCTAATGATCTGAAGTGGAGCTGAGACAGTGATGCTAACACTGGGAGTGGCTACAAATACAGATGCTTGCCCACTGCTCACCTCCTGCTGTGCGGCCCAGTTCCCAACAGATCACTGACCAGTACCAGTCCACAGCTCGGGGTTTGGAAACCCCTGGTTTAACTACATGGGAGGAGCAATAGTCTGAAAGAAGATGATTTGGAAGAGCAAGGCACTGAGGAAAGAAAAGTATTTGGAATTCTACAAACTTGCTTTTGTTATTTATCAAGAACAAAACATGGATGATCTAGCAGTTTTACTTCTGAGTATTTAGCCAAAGAAAATAAAAACAAAAACCTCAAAAAGATACCTGCACCTCCATGTTCATAGCAGCATTATTTACAATAGTCAAGACATGGAAACAACCTAAGTGTGTCCATTGAGGAATAAGTGGATAAAGAAAATGAAATACTTGTAATGGAATATTATTCAGTCATAACAAAAAATCATGTGTTTGCAACAATATGGATAGACCCTGAGGACATTATGCTAAGTGAAATACATTAGGTAGAGAAAGACAAATATTGTATGATATCAATTATATGTGGAATCTAAAAAAAAAAAATCAATCTCATAGATACAGAGAACAGTTTGGTGGTTGCCAGAAAGAGTGGTGGGATGGGGATAAAAATGGATAAATTGTGTCAATAGATACAAACTTCTAATATCAAATAAATAAGTTATGGAGATGTAATGTACAATATAGTGAGTATAGTTAATAATAGTGTTATGTATTTGAAAGTTGCTAAGATAGTAAATTTTTAAATTACATTTATTGGATGACATTGGTTAAATAAAATTATATAGGTTTCAGGTATACAATAAAATAACACATCATCTGTATATTGCATTGTGTGTTCACCACCCAAAGTCAAATCTTAAAAGTTCTCATCACAAGAAAAAAATATTTGTAACTATGTGAAGTGATGGAATAAATAAAAAAAACAAAACAGAGAATTGAAATCATAGAGTTGTCTGCTGGTCCCTGGTCTTGGTTGGGAGAGAAACAAAATGAAGGAAGAGCAGCTATCCCACCGCTCAGAGCTCAGGTTCAAGTTTTTCTAAGCATGAGAAGAGAGAAAGGCAAATTAGATGACTGTTGGGCCCACTCTCTTGGCGTTCAGTCCCCCAGAAGCTTGAGATTCTGAAGTCACGAGAAGCCCTGCAACTCTTCACTGAGGCAGGCTCCAGGAGAACCTCCTAGCAACAAGAATGGTGGGATTGAAAGTCAGCAGGGTGGCTCTAGACAGAAAAAAGTTTAGAATAGTTCCCACCTTCAATCCCTCCAGTGCCCTTCTCTGCTCCTTTGGGGCACGAGTGAATTCTAAAAAGTTCTCACATGCCAAAAAAAGATGATGAATGAGTTCCGGTCAAGAGTGTCTGTGAAGCTGGGTGAGAGGACCCATGGTAAAGGCTGTGGGTAGAAAACCAAGGTCTAGACCAAATGGCAGACATGGCTGAGTCTTAGAGGGTGAAGAACAAGAGGAAAAGGTGAAGTGATTGTCAACCCATCAGGAGGAAGCGTGGAGCTCTCCCAGAATCACAGTCATTTTTGAGATAACACCAACATTGTAGCTGCCACCATGAACACTGGGTGGTGTATAAGCCCCACATAATTATTTATTCCAGAAAAAAAGACAAAGAAGGTAAATTTGACTGTATACCCAGAAGAGATAGAATTCTAAATTTTGAAAAATGGATTACCTTAAATTACAGTATTAGGTTTTCCCTAAATGTAAATACAGATTCAAGAGCAAAGTTCAGGTAAATTTCCATTTCTGCTCAACCCAAGCCTGAGACTGCAAAAACTCATACCCATTATTAAGCTCTGGCCACTTCTGTAAATGTGCAAGTTCCTAAGAAGAACATCCTCTGTCCCCAGGAATTAAGGAAGTCTTGGTGGCACCCAACATCACTAAAAGTAATAGCAAATGTTTCACTTTGTGCTCTACATGGAGTCTGTATGGTCTCTATGAGTGGTTCAGTGGAATGAAGGAGATTTGGTGGAGCAATGTACATAAAGGAAGAAGAAAGGTGGAGTGAGAACTGACCGCTTGATTTGGTCACTTCCCAGCTGTGAACTTCTTTCCATCACAGGCATATTTTGCAGAGAAGCATGCATACAACCTGGGCTGAGGACCAGTCATGGCTATGGAAAAGTATGTGATGGCTCAGAGTCATGATTTAAAAAAGAAGTGGTGTGTTCGTGTTCATAATCAGAAGAATAAGGTCATTAATTTTAAGTGTCCCAAAACTAGATGTGGCCAATCTTACACTGGCATTTGTGGGAAAAGCTCAGTGGTTTCATCAGTGAAGGACAAAGGAATTTATTTATGTATTCAGTTATTTTTCCTGTAAGAAAAATGAGACAGAAGGATGAGGAAAATGGAAAGGAAAGGGAGGGGTGGGACTCCCTGTTAGAAATTGTATTGCAAAGGGCGGAGATAAATTCATAGATTGGGTACATTCAGCAGAATCAGGATATGTAAGCTCTAAAAGTGCTAAAGATTTATTATGCCTGTCCCAGAAGTCAAATCAGTTAAAAGCCTATGGTTTCTGCAGTCAGGAGCACCACTTGCTAAAATCACAGGCTGCCAGCAAAGGACCCCTGTGGCTGTACATACACAGTTTATTTTCAGCCACCTTTAAAAGAATTTCAAGGCCTCTGGGAAAAGAAACTAAGTATCCTTTGTTTCAAGTGGTTTTCCTAAGGGCTGTTTTCATGTAACTTCTTCCTAGGAGATTGAGAGAGTTGAACAGGCTTCAATTCAGCTCCTTTTCAGACTTTTTACTGCAAAGATTTTTTTCTTCTGCCATAAAGCCTACTTATAAAGGGGTTGAAATGGATGTTAACTTTTATAAAACTTCTTTCTAAAATAGCTTCCAAAACAGTAAGCTTAATATGTGACAAAGTCAAAAAACATTTCATCTTTCTGAGTAAAAACAATTTCTCATTTTTTGCCTAATTGTAAATACTCATAATGTATACGATTAATTTCTTTCTTTCTAAAGCTAAAGCTAGGAGAGTTGTGAGCAGACAGTCCTCTGGTCCATGTACAGCTTTTCATTTTTCTCTTTCACTGTCTCCAGAGAGAAATCCTGTTACCTTTACTTGATTTAATAAGCCAAGTTATTCAGTGACTATTAAATTTTATATATGTGTATGTATATACATGTGTATCTATATAGATATAGATATATAGAGACTGAATATATATTGACTATTTCTATACATATATACATACAATAGGTTTTGTACATATGTATGTGTTATGTATATATACATATGTGTATATGTATATGTGTTTCTAATATGTGAAAAAAACTTTTGTTAGTCTTTTGTGGAGTAAGTTCCCTTTATGTAAAGAAATTTATAAAGTAATGGAGATGAAGGTCACACAAAGATCACCTAACCCGATTCTGGCAGTATTTGTCAGAAGGTGAATGGTGACCATAAGGCCATAAAGAACCATATGACCTTATTAGTGTGTTTAAAAAAAAAACTAATCAGAGGAAGATAGATTTGAGGAAAGTAAATACTAAAAAGCTAGAAGGCTATTTTAGGGACTGTATGGTTTCCTATTGCTGCTATAACAAATTACCTTACACTTAGAAGCTTGAAATAACACAAATTTGTTATCTTACAGTTCTGGAGGGCATAAGTTCTAAAAGCAAGTTTTTAACAGGGGTACATTCCTTCTAGAAGGACTCTGTTACTCATATTTCAGCTTCTAAAATCCATCTATATTCTATATCTTCTTTGGAGAAATGTCTGTTCAAGTCCTTTTCCTATTTACTAATTATTTCTTTTTGTCATTGAGTTTCTAGGAGTGAAGAGAGAGAGATATATACATACATACATATATACATCTCCATATATATACATACATACATACACACACACACACAAACACACACATAATCTTCAGGATATATATCTTCAGGATATATAGATATATCTTCAGGATACATAGCTATATATCTTCAGGATATATATCTTCAGGATATATAGATATATATCTTCAGAAATTAACTTCTTATCAAATATATGGTTTGCAAATATTTTCTCCCTTACTGTAGATTGACTTTTCATTCTGTTGTTTGTTTTCTTTGATGTGCAGAAATTTTAAGTTTGAGGTGGTCCTATTTGTCTATTTTTGCTTTTGTTTCCTGTGATTTTGGTGTCACAACCAAGAATTCATTTACAAGTCCAATGTCATGAAGATTTTTCCCTATGTTTTCTTTTAAGAGTTATATAGTTTTAGGTCTTATGCTTAAGTATTTCCATTTGGAGTTTATTATTGTATCTGGTATAAGGTAAAGGTCCCATTTTATTTTTTTGCATGTGGATATACAATTTCCCAACATCATCTCTTGAAGCGATTGTGTGGTCTTGCCTCCTTTACCAAAATCATTTGACCATGTACACAAGGGTTTGTTTTTCAGCCCTCTACTGTGTTTCATTTGTCTATATGTCTCTTTGTTTTGTTTTGATTACTGTAGCTCTGTGATATGTTTGAAGTTAGGTAGTATGAGGCTCCAAATTTATTCTTTTTCAAGATTGCTTTGGATACCCAGGTCCCTTGAGATTTCATGTAAATTTTAGAATTTTTTCTATTTCTGCAAAAAATGCCATTGGGATTTTGCATTGAATCTGTAAATAGCTCTAGGTAGGATGGACATTTAACAATATTATGTCATCCAATCTATAAGCATGAGATGTCTTTCCATTTATTTATGTCTTCTTTAATTTCTTTCAGCAGTATTTTGTAGTTTTCAGTGAACAAGTCTTTTGCCTCCTTGGTTAAGCTTATTTCTAACTATTTAATTCTTTTTTGTTGTTACTGTAAATAAGATTGTTTTCTTAATTTTCTTTTTAGATAATTCATTGTTAATGTATAAAACAATTGATTTTTGTGTGTTGATTTTATATCCTGCAATTTTACTGAATTTGTTAGTTTTAACAGAATTTAAGGGTGTACTCTTTAGAGTTTTTTACGTATAGATCATGACATATGTGAACAGAGGTCATTTTACTTCTTCCTTTCTAATTTGGATGGCTTTTATTTCTTTATTTTGCCCAATTGTTCTGGCTATGGCTACCAGTGATTTGTTGAATAGAAGTGGTGAGGATTGACATCCTTACTTTATTATTGATTTTAGAAAAGAATCTAATCTTTCACTAGAAGTATGATTTTAGCTGTGGACTTTCCATATATACCTTTTATTATGTCAAAGTAGTTTCCTTCTATTCTAGTTTGTTGAATTTTTTTTTTTATCATGAAAAGGTGTTGAATTTTGTCAAGTACTTTTCTGCATCAGTTGAGATGATCATGTGGTTTTTGTCCTTCATTTTGTTAATGTGGTGTGTTATAGTTATTGTTTTTCATATGTTGAATCATCCTTGCATTTCAGAAATAAACTCACTTAGTAATTTTGTACAATCATGTTTATTTGTTGTTGAATTGTTTTTGTTTTTAATTTTTTGAGGATTTTTACATCAATATTCACTAAGGATATTGGACTGTAGTTTTCTTTTCTTATAATATCTTTGTCTGGCTTTAAATTCCACCATCTTGCCTAATTTGGAAATTTGAAATTTGAATTCCACCATTCCCTAAATTTCTCCTTTTTATAAGGGTACAGTCCTGTTGGATTAGGAATCACCCTAATGATCTCATTTTAACTTGAATATCTCTATTTTAAAAACCTACCTATTCCAAATTAATCAAAATGTCACATTCTGAGGAACTTGGGGTTAGGACTTCCAAGGTACAAATTTGGGAGGACAAATTCAGCCCATAACAAATGAAGAATAAAGAAGGATTTGAAATTACTCTATACTAGAAGAAATGGTACATGTATAAAATAGAATATTACTTAGCCATAAAAAAGAATGACACCTTACCATTTGTGACAATATGTATGGACCTAGAGGGTATTAGGCTAAGTGAAATAAGTCAGAAAGAAAGACGAATACCATTTTATCTCACTTATATGTGGAATCTAAAGAACAAAATAAATGAACAAACAAACAGAAACAGACTTATAGATTCCAAGAACAAACTGATAGTTACCAGATGGGAGGGGATTGGAAGATTGGGCGAAAGAGTTGAAGGCATTAAAAAGTAGAAACTGATAATTACAAAATAGTCACAGGGATGTAAAGTACAGTATAGAGTATATAGTCAATAATATTTTAACAACTATGTATAGTGCCAGGTGGGTATAAAACTAATCAGGGAGATCACTTCGTGAATTAAGTCTAACCACTAGGCTGTACACCTGAAACTAAGATAAAATAATACTGAATGTCGACTTTAAATAAATACTTAATAAAGAAAGGTTCCTAGTTCTTAGTACAAAAAAAATTTTTAATTACTATATACTATAGAGGTGGTATTGCATAATGGCCGAGGGCCCAGACTCTGAACACTGGTTCTTGTCTCCCTAACTTGTTTGTTCTATGACCTTGGATAGTAATTTAACTCTCGTGCTCAATATCCTCATCTGTAAAATGGGTCTAATGTATAAAATGGATACTTGGTATACAACTAATATTTAATAAAATGTTACTACTTATTATTATCAACTATTTAAAATATCTCTTAGAGGATGAAAGTTTAAAAATATATTAGTATTTCCTTGTATTTACATAAAGAAACTCTAGAAGTACATATAAGAGACTCATGAAAGCGGTTACTTGGGGTGGTGGAGGATCAGAATTCTTGAAAGCAAGAATTCTCAATAATTATCTTTATATGTGTCTACACACACACACATACTCTTATCAATTTTTTAAGTTCTCTGTGTATATCTGATAGAGATTGAATCCTATCTCTGTCTGTACCAAAAAACGTCCACAGCTGAAAATGGGAATTAGTGTACTTTAAAAAAATTTTAAACTCCACAATACTACTGCATAAATGTGGGGTTAAATTTGCCATAAAAGAAAAATTAGAATAGACCATTCTTGGCACATTCGAACTTATACTCACCCCATTTCCCTCCCTCTGCCTCCTTCTCTCCTCTCGCTGTCCCCCCAAAATGCATCAGGATCAAAACAATTTATCAATAATGGAGCAAGAGATTTGGACTGATTCTATATTTTTCTTTAAAGCACTTCTTTCTCTTCTCCTTTAAATAGATACAGTAAAAGGCCCTGGGACATATTATGTGGGCAGCCTATACAATAATATCTCCCATTATAGGTACTGCTATAAATACTAATTCTCACAGCAGCCTTATGAAGTAGAGACGTGATGAGGAAACCAAGGTATAGAGAGTCCAAGAGTTCGATGCCACTTAGGGGCTAAGCCAATATGTGAACCAAGCTGGCTCTAGAGCCCTAATGAACCACTCTTTGTTGCCTCAGCTTGGCTCAAGGCACTGGATATGGGGCACTTTTGTCACTTATTTGGCCACCCTTCTTCACCATTAGAAGTATAAAATCTATGGCTTAGTATTAGGAAGAGGATCTTGGAGGTCTGTGGTTTATTTTTAGTGAGGACCTTGGGTTAACTTCTCATCTGGGTATGCCATCTCTGTGTGGTTTCTCCTGGATCATCAGAAGATGGCATCAAGTATGGGACAAAACTAATGTTGCTTGGACATTCTCTCTGCCCATCTCCCTCGGGGACCTACAGTCCAGGAGTCAGAGCTCTTAGCCCACTAACATTGTCTCTTAACCTCTAACATTGATCTACACAAGGATGTCATCCAGGGTAACATGTCAGACCTAAAGATGCCAATAAAGATGCTAAATAAAGAAACAGTGGTTGTCATCTAATTCTTTGCCAAATATTTATATGCCCCTCTTTCTGCAAATTTGGACTTTTAGATTGAGATGGTTGAGGAATCCCCAAAGGGTGTGGCTCTGGTCTTCTCCCTCTTTGTAGGACACAGTGTTGAAACTCTAACCATGTCACCTCAGCACTTACCATTGCCACACATGCTGGACCAACGTCAAACTTCGAGCACTTACTAGCTTTGCCTGAGAACAAAATCGAGGGCATCAATTTTGATTCCTGAGGCCTGGTACCAGCCACCATGGTACTGTGACTAGTAGATGGTGAGATAATTCTGAGGTACGTGTTCTGTTTCCCAGGATCCCCCAGAATGAAGCTCCATTTGCTCACAGTAGAAACTGATTTGATTATACATCTTTTAGCAGCTTCCTTCTCCTCCATGTCTAAATTCTCGATTTCCCCAGTGCCGTTTCCTGAGATCGCCTTCCAGATAAATGACTTGCAATCGAATCCTGTCTCAGGGTCTGCTTCTGGGGGACACAAACTAAAATACTTCTTCTTTCTGAAGTAGACTCAGTTTAGTTGTTACCAGCCACAGTACCTGCCCTATCCACCTCCAGGTAATGGATTTCATGTACCTATCCTGTGTCTAATATGTAGCAGGTGCTCAATAAATATAGTTAGATCAGGATCAGCCATGCACACTGCATCTCCCTAAAAATCTAATTTTTACAAGCATTCATTAGAGTGTAAAACTGTTTTTATTTTCAGGCATTGGTAGTAACTACAAAAAAAAAAAGAAAAAAGAAAAGAAAAAGGGTTTTTTTTGGGAGGGGAGGGAGTTCTTAAAAAATATATATCCTGTTATACTCCATGGTTCCTTGACAAATAGAAAAGGGACCAAAGGTATCAGATCATTTGCCTGGCCCACTTTTGAACCAGCAGGACCAAATAAACAAACAAACAAAAACTCATTACATTTTAAGCTCAGATAAATTACATTTTCCATATTTGACCTCTCCATTTCCACAAGCTTGCAAAATGCAGAAGTTACTTAAAGCAAGTTGTCAGACTATGCCTCGTTGGATTTGTTATTTTAACTGCTGTGTGAACTTCACCAAGCATAGGCAAATGAACTCTATCTTGGCACTTCAGGATTCAATGCAAAATAATTCACAGAAATTTCAGCTTAGGCAATAATTACACACTCCAAAGTGTTGAGACTCTATAAGAAATTCAGCAAAGCACAGCTTTAGAGCTTAGAAGAGAAATAGAATAAAACAATCAATGAATCAAAAACAATTTGGTATCTTCTCAAAAAGGAAGAAGGAAATGGAGAAAGAGCATTATTTTTTATTCTACATCATTTAATTTCAATTGAAATCATCAAAACTGTACAAAACCATCCTATATTTGTAAGTTTTTAAGGCACTCTTGAGTCCATTGTCACACTGATCCTGGCAACATTCTATCCATTGTTGGGCATGTCTCAATCATGTCTGCAAATTACATTTATTATATAGCAGGCAAATTACATATACTATGTCATTCAATTTTCCCAATAACCCCATGAGGTATATTCTAATGGAATTCTCATTTTACATGTGAAGAAACTGAGGTTCAGCAAGGTTTGATAATATGCCTGAGATCTGAAAGTTAGTAAATTGCAGAGCTGTCATTTAAACCCAACTTGGCTGGCCAAGTGCCTGCTTTTACCACTAAGGGCACCATTAACTAGGCATATACTAGGGCTACCTTCTAGCTGTGTCACTTTAACACTTTAAGGTCTTGATTCCCCGTCTGTAAACTAGAGAAGCTGCACGTGATTTGCTCTGATGTGGCTCTAACCCTAAAATCCTGTGATGTCTCCTAACTAAGGTGAAGGTGCAGGAACAGAAGGCAGGAGCCCTGCAGGTTGATATTATTGTAATTTCAGAATGTGGTCACCAGATGACAGCATTGTACTTCATTTTGAAATAGTTCTCAGGGGACTTGTTTTGCCACCAAGTAACTGCCCATGTGCCTGTTATGAAAATAAGTGTTTCTCCTAGAGGCATTCTGCTTATCACAGAATTTTACAAAATGCTACTGTATTAAGCTTGTGGCAGAAATATCACCTCCCCATCCCTCTCCCAATTATTTTTAAATAATTTGATCTTTCAAATTAAAAAGTGCACTTAAAAATAGTTGTTCGGAAAAAGGAAGTTTGAACTTCTTTGTGTTCCCTATACTTACTTTATCATGTAAAATTGATTTCATCATACTTTACATGTGTGGGGTTGAGTCTAGAAATATTTTCATTGCTTAGGGCTTTCTGAGGACTTAGTGTGGCTTTGCAGTTTGTTGGGGTCAAACAAGGGATTTATAAACAATGTGTTTTGAATCTTTTAAAAAATATTCATGAATGATCCTTTCAGAAACAATTACTTTTCTAATAAAAATGGTTGACTTATTATTTCAAAGTGAGGAGTTTTCTCAGCCTTATGCAGACAAAATTGAGAAAACGCTCTTTACTTGACCTAGATTCTCAAACCTCTCAAAAAATCCAAGGCTTTCTACTCACTATAAAACATTTCTGAATACAAAGGTCATTTCTTTTATTCAAATATTAGGTTTATTCTTTCTATGTTTTCAATTAATTCTAGACCCTAAAACCTCCAGGTTTGGGCAATTTCCACATCAGAAATAAGAATTTCAGGGACCTTCTCATTTGCATGTCAGCCTGGAGCCCTGAGCATTTAAGATGCTGCCACCCGCTCAGCACCCACCTGATTCCTGTTAAGGTTAGCAGGTTCCACCCACATACAGAGACTTCGGAGAAATTGGACCCAAGATTAATGCTATATAAAACTTCTCGCTATAAATGTAGGCTCTGAACTGTAGAATTTCTGTAAATTAGAAGGGAAATAAAACAAAAGCATTTTCTCTCGCTGCAAAATGTTAAGTGACCACACATGGAAGACAAGGAACATAGATGTAATGATACAAGGAGTATTATTAAACAGGGAAAGTTTTATGCCACCCATAAATAGTCATGGAGCAATGCATCATTTCACAATCTCAAATTTCATTTCAATGAGGAATCCCTAGGAAGAAAAATATATACCACTAACAAATAATAATAATAATAATAATAAAATAAAATTCTTAGGGAAGCTATTTAAAAAATAAATGGTCATTAAAAATACAAATGCACATTATTTCTAATACCTTTAGGGCTCCTTTTTTAAACCCCAAATATATACAACACATAGTAAAGAAAAAAAAAAAACGTTGTTTATTTGTCACTAAGAAAGAAAGATGCCTGTCCTCTACATTTTAAAATTCTCTCCAAGCTAAAGAAAATTTTTTTTTTTAATCTCTCCATAGGATTGAGAAGGGCAGAAGGCAAATGAGATTTCAAATTTGAGATCTCTCTTTGGCTTAACTTGACCTGCAGAATATATTTTTATGACTTAGCACAGCCATGTTTAACTTATATTATCCTGGATTAAAGATATCACAGATGTTATGTCATTATTTTATTTTCTGGTTTTCAAAATAGATACCAATTATCACTCTCATATCCTCTCCTTTCTGGAGAAAATATCATAAACCCACACCTTGACATGATATTCCTTTCAAACTAACACATTAATTTATTTCAGATTACACTAGCCCCAACAATTATAACCAAAGAGTGCACATTGAGTCCATAAAGTAGGGATTCAGGCATATAAAGCAATTCCTAGAGAATTGCTTGAAACCTAGACAGGCCCTAGGTAGCATAAATTGTTTGTGATGCTTAATTGAACTTCATATGCTAGGATTTACTAATTCAGAATTCTTGACAATTCAAGCTACGTAGGCTTTTATTCTTTCATTCACTCTTCATTCATTCATCAAATTTTTATTCAACATCTAGTACTTGTCTGACACTCTGCTAGGAATTAACAGTCATGAGCAAACCCACTCACAATGGATGTTAAAGCTGCAGTTGGTGCTCTGCAGAAACATTCAGAAAGCTTTGTACACCCAGGCTCACAGAACAGAAGTGAGAAGACAAGAGGGGTGTTTAGGAATTGAGATTGGCAGGACTTGGCAATTGGACATGGAACTGAGAAGGATGTGTCAAGAACAAACCCTAAGTTTAATTAGGTATAAGTTTATCCAATTAAACTGTAGTGTAAAACAGTAAGTTTTAGGATGACCTTTAAGTCTATTAATAAACATAGAATTATAGTAGAGAGTTTATTCATAATGCCAGGGAGCCTCTTGCTTCCAGCTTAAATAGTATTTCTGAAGTTAAAAAATCTTAACTTCAAAATGACACAATATTTTAGAAATATACTTTAGTCCATAAGTCACTGGCATCAAAAAAAAAAAGGTATATATAGTAAGAATTCAGTAAAACTTACAATGTCTTTTCTTTAGTACAAATCAATTGAAGAATGTATTGAGTATCATCAATTCATACTAATTAATACTACTTAGTTTTATCTACAAATTAACAAAAATCATACAATATTCTGAATATTTGATACCATAAACACAATGAACACATTTAACATAATGTTTGCACACACACAAAAAAATCAAAATTAGCACTGCCTTTTTATTTACTCTTAAAATGGTAAAACTGTAAAATATGTGTGGAAATGTTGTTTTTCTGGAAACATTTACTGACCTATAGTTAGAAGTATGACAAAAATCACTTCCCATCAGAAGTGATCTTTGAAAAGATCCATCAGTGTCTCTGCTTACTCTATCTACATCTTCCTTCATAAATTTTGTTTGTCTATAACACCTGGAATATATCTTGCTGTGGAGTAAATGAACTTTGTTCCATACAACTTATAAGCTTTTCATAACATCGAACAACTTCTGACAGGGTCATCTTTCATATGTCTGTTACAAACTCCATCACACTGTCTGGATCATGTAGCTTAGGCCACTGGGACATATCTCCCATTTCTGCAGCCTGGCATATTACACTACTCTCAGTCCCTAAAGCAGACTGTAGTTCCATTGTGGTGGTAGTAATTACAAAATGATCATAACAAAATTCTTTTAGAATTATCCTGGTATTTGGATACCTTTTGTATTTATCCTCCCAAATAAATAAATTTCTGTATAGCCTCATGTATTTTACTGAGAGCACATGAGCTCAGCACTGAGAAATGGTCCCTGTCCTCGAAGAGCTCACAGTTTATTTGAAAAGCTAACATGAATACACATGAAACAGTGGTAAGCATTCCAGATGTGCTCCATCAAGAAGCAGCAGGGTCTTTAAGTCATACGGTAGGTAGTTCAGGGAAACAGCCGGGCTAGGATCTGCCGTTGGTACTTCAGTAAAGGTTAGCTGTGATTTTTAAAAGGGCAGCAAAATTCATCAAGAATAAAATATGAAGAAGAAACTAGTCCTAGTTCTCCATCCCCAAATCTAAAGAAATCCAAGCCACTCAGAAATTGTAAAAATAAAAAAAAATTTTAAATCCATTAAGAAGAAATGGGGATATTATGATGTGTCAGCATAGGTTTATCAGTTGTAACAAATATACTACTCTGGTGAGGGTTGTTGATAATGGGGGAGGTCGTGCATGTGTGGACCAAGGGGTATTTGAAAAGTCTCTGTACTTTCCTCCCAATTTTGCTTGAACCTAAAAATGCTCTGAAAAATAAAGTTTATTTTCAAAAGAAAGAGAGAGAGGAAGGAAAAAGTGGGGCGGGGGGGGAGAAGGAAGGAAGGAAGGAAGGAAATGTAAGTTCCTTTAAAAATTGTTTCCATCCAGGCTCTGGTCCCTTAGAGATTGGAGTGCTATCTTCTGCCATGTAGCTGGCTTTCTGGCTAGAGGCGGCGCCCTGACTCATCTTCTGCTCCATTTCCCTGAACATCATAGTGGTGACTCTGTGTGTTCTACTTACAGAAACTGAGCCTATGTTTCTCAGTCTTGCCCTGTGTTTTTGTCCTGAGAAACAGTAGGTGGGTTTGTGAGGGAATCATTCTGTTTCAATGCACTCTGTGCAAATGTGCTCGCAGCTAGGCCAGCACAAGCGGTTTAATTGTTCCGAGTGGGTCATGCTGGATAAGCAGGCGTTATCTAAGAGGACTCTGCCAGCTCAAAAAAAAAAAAAAAAAAAAAAAGCCCACTGCCGGCCAGGGCCTTGGCATGAGTGGCAATATTACCCATGCCAAAGGATATTTCGCAGCAACACTGAGAAGTCATTAGTCTATGTGGAGCAGAAGGTGCCCGAAACAGCCTCCTAACTGTCCTCCAATCGAATGTCGTGTCCACATTTTAAATCCAATTTGAAGTCAATGATATACGTGGGCAGTCAGTGATCTTTAATTAGCCTCTAGTTTTTCTGTTTGTCAGGAAACCTGCCTTCTTTTTGTGGAGGCAACAGTCGCACATTGGTGGCGTAGATCATTGAGCCCGAGCGTGCTGTGAGACAGTGACTGGATAGTTGTGGAACCAATAGCCCCCAATTTTCTATATTGTAGAAAAAAATGCTAAGTCATTGTGTGGATACCACTTGATGGTGGAAAGAACGGCTTCCTCAGAATTTCTCTATACCAAACCTCAGACTACAAATTCTGAGAGGGACTGGCTTAACCACCAAGAAAAAAAATCTGAGATATTGACATTGAGGCTGTTCCATCAACGTGTTCTGAAGGGGCTGATTGTAGCCTAGCAGAGGAACGTGAGGTGGAAGTCATCTGGAAATCTCTTAACAAGAATTAGAGAATCTAGGGATACTCCAGAGTCTTCTCTGCGGGATTCAAGTGACTTTTAAGAGACAGGCCTAAGGGCATCACAGGGAATCACATAATATGGGGTTAATGGTGTGGCTCTCACTTTGGATTTACCCTTCTCTATTCCTCGGTAAAATTTAGACAACCACTAAGAAAATGATAGTGTCTATGGAACATAGCCACTTAATGGCCTCCAATCGAAAGGTCATGTCTGCATCAGAAGGTTTGCTTGAGGACGGCGGCATAGGTTAACAGACATTTGTTATTAAATAACTGGCCTTAGGTTACATTGGTGGTCAGGCAACCGCTGGAAAACAATGGAAGCTGCTGTCAACACTAACTGCATTGATATTTGTAGGTTGATGCTTCTTGACGAAGATACTTTAGAGCAGTTTAAACTGTAAGTGCCATTTGGCTATATTATAGCAAAAAAACTGCGTCATTGTAAGCGTAACTCTGAATGGCCTTCATGTGGGACTCCTGCACTATTCTTTTATGTCTACTTTGGACACTACTGTCGACAGGGAATCGCTTAAATGTCACTGACTCAATGCTGAATATTAAAAATAGGAGTTTATGAGATGAGGTTTGAAAACACTTGTTTGAAAATAGGGGAAAAGGAATAAGTTGGGAATGACCTGAAATTCACTTAGATCTCCAGGGCATCACGCAAGGATCAAGTAAACAACTGGTGGATTTCACATAGGGATTGAGGAAAACCCCACACTAATCTGGTATGTGCCAAGTGACCAGTCTTGTTGCTGTAGCCTTAGGTTTTCACTTTTCTTTGCAGAATGAACCAGGCTTCAGAGCATGAATCATATGCAAACGAATTTACCTTATATATGGGATTGGGGGGTGGTGTGTTTTCAAACATCCACCCAACTTACCCCAGTTCTGGCAGAGGACTGCCTCTTTGGCCATGGACATCCAATGACTTTTCTTTACCTACCAAGAATGTCTTGTAACCATTTGCCAAGTCCTCTACCCAAAGATTTGTTATGTAAAGTTAGTCTAAATTTTGTGGGCCAAGATCTCCACTCTACTTCCTAGAAATAAGAGCAATACTTAGTTTTGATTCTGGTTCTCTAATCGAGTTCTTTACAGAATAGTCCCCACTTTATCCAGGGTTTTTAGTGCCCACACTACCTTCTCTTACCAGAATAATGGCTTGGTGCTACAAGATATGGTCACCTTTCAATAATTGTCCAAAAGGAAAATTGGTGACGTTGGACATGATTGTGCTAAATGTACTGTTCGATGACACAGGGTTGGTGCCATCGATCCAATTTTTATCGCAAATGCTTACAAGGGAGTACTGACTTGGAGGCGTGCCCCGAGTCCTCCATTCTTCCTCATCCTAGATGAAGACAGCTTAGTTCTATAGGCCCAGGTCAGCACAAGAGTTTCAGGTAGCAAGGGACAGGATAGATGTTTGTGGGCCTAGTTCTTGAGACTGGACATTGTAACCAATTGGATGGTCTTGACGTTGTGGGCCTCGGCTTTAACTATGTCCTTTTAAGAGATCCAAGCTTGGTTCAGATTTCCATAGTCTCTTTTTTATTTTTTCTTACCTAAAGAAGCCTTTTGCTTTGAGACAAGGACCTCAGGCAACATTTGTTCACAGAGAACAGGACTGGAACTGTGGGCTTATGCCACCCTTTCAGTCTAGGTTGCAAAAAGTCGTAAGAAATGCTCTGGGCTAATTTTTCAAATCTACTCTCTGGAAATAGAGATAGGATTGTAACTGCAACGAAGGAAAGCACATTGGATCCCAATAAGAAATGTAGGCAGGAGTCAAAGTCCTAAGTGTAGAGATAAGACTCAAATTACATTTGGACAGACCTGCCCTGTGGTTTAAGTTATCCTATCTACTAGTTTACAGAGAGGATAGGATTAATGCTTTTGTTCCTGTCTCCCTTCTAATTTTTGATAGGAAAAGATATGCCTGTACCTTGTGCCCTTGTCACCAATCCACTTTCTCACAAGGGAAAACAATTTACTGCTTTCTTTGAAGTGACGAGTGCATATCACTGAGAAAATTCACATCAACACTAAGAAATCATTACTATGCCTGGAACAGAATGTGGCTGAGACAGACTTCATAATGACCTCCAATCAAATGTCAGTCAAATTATGGAGGTCAACAATATATGCAGGCAGTCAATGATCTGTAATTGCCTCTACTTTGGTCTGTTTGTCAGGAAA
Source organism: Eonycteris spelaea (assembly GCA_003508835.1). Lineage (NCBI taxonomy): Eukaryota > Metazoa > Chordata > Mammalia > Chiroptera > Pteropodidae > Eonycteris > Eonycteris spelaea. The sequence continues at coordinate 489,364 of PUFA01000127.1, read as the reverse complement.
ACTTTATATGTCAGTGGAGGCAGAAGTCACATATTAGCTATGTTCACAGTTGAGCCTGAGTATGCATGAGGAAGTGAATGGATAGCGGTTGAATCCATAGCTGCCATATTGCTTTATTGTAGGAAAAATGCTGAGTCGTTGTGAGGTTACATCTTCATTGTAAAAAGAATGGCTGCTGAAGTATTTCTCTATATCAAAACAAGACTAAAAATCTGCGAGAGCCTGGCTAAACCAATATGGAAAAAAGCTGAGAAACTGACATTGAGACTGTTTCCTCAACATGTTCTTAAAAGGCTTGTATTATCCTAGCAGAGGTAATGAAGTGGAAGTCCCCTGGATATCTGGTACCAAGAATTAGGAAATCTCATGATAATCACGAGGCTTTCTCTAGGGATTCAGATGACCAAGAAGAGACTGGCCTGAGGGCAACGCACAAAAATGACGTGAAATTGGGGTGATGGTGTGGTGCTCACTTTTGTGTTACCCTTCTATGTTCCTTAGTAAAATTCATATAAGGTTTGAGAAATAAGATTACTTGTGTAACATAGTCACCAAAGAGCCCTTCATTCGAAAGGTCATGTCTGCATGAGAAGACTTACTTGAGGACAGCAGCATAGGCTAACCCACACTTGTCTTAGGTAACTGCCCTGAGGTTTCCTCTCTGGTCACGTGACCTGCTTGTATACAATGAAAGCAGCAGTCACACATTAAATGTGTTGAAATTTAGAGGCTGAATCTGAATGATGAAGCTACTTTAGAGCGGTGGAAACTCTAAGTGTCATTATGCTGTATTGTACCAGAGATGCTGAGTCACTATGAGCATAATCCTTAATGGTTCTGGTGGGAGATTCACACTATTTTCAAAGGTAAACATTAGGCTACTACTGTCGAGAAGAATTAGCTTAAAGGCCAATGACTGAATGCTGAAATATTGAAAATTAGAGTTTATGAGACATGTTTTGAAAACACTTGTTTGAGGATAGGGAAAGAGAAATAAGGTGGAAGTCATCTGAAAATCATGTAATACATTGGGAATTACATGGAGGTCAGTGAATACCTGGAGGGATTTGCATGGAGATCAAGGAAGACCCTGCAGGAATCTGGTGTCTACCAGGCGACGTGTCTTGTTGCTGTGGAAACAAAAGCAACGCTTGGCCATGCTTCCAGGCTCTCCAATAGAGTAACTTACAAGACAGTTCAGGCTTGATCCAAGTTTCCTAGTGCCCAAACTATGTTCTATTATGAGGGGAAAGGCTTGGTGCTGTAAGGTTTGGTCACCTTTTAATAATTGTATCAGAAAAATTGTTGATGTAGAACCAGTTTGTGCTGAATGTACTGTTATGATGACACAGGTTGGTGTCTTCGGCCCAATTTCTATTATCAATATGTTCAAGGAAGGACAGTCTTGAAACCACATCCTCCATTCTTCCTCCTTCAAGGAGATGACAGTTTTATTTATTCTATAGGCCAAGGCATCCACAGTAGTATCAGTTAGCAGTGGCCAGGCTGCATGTTTGTGGACCTAGGTCTTCAGACTGGATATTGTTACCAATTGGATGATCTTAACGTTGTGGCCCTGAGTTAAACTGCTTCCTTTTAGGTGGTCAAGACTTGTTTCAGATTTCCACAGTCTCTGTTTTATATTTACTTCCATAAAGAAGGCTTTTGCTTTGAGCCGGGGCTCCAAGCAACATTCCAAAACAGAACTTGGACTTTCACCACCATTTCAGTCTATGTCAGAGAAAGTCAGAAGAAATATTGTGGGCTAATTTCTGAGGTCTACTTCCAAAAAATGGGGGAAGAGATTGGAACTGCAAAACTAAGATCAGCATTCTGGTTCCTAATACATAATAGAGGTAGGAGGCAAGGTTGTAGGTTTCTAGATAAGGCTCAAATTTCATGAGGATAGTCTAGTCTTACACTTTGGATTAGGTTTTCCTATCTACTAGTTTTGGGAGTAGACAGGCTTAGTGCTTTGGGTCCCAGTCTCCCCTCTATTTTTGTTAGGCAAAGACAGGCCTTGAGTCTTGGGCCATTTCACCAATCCATGTCCTTGCAAGGGAGGATGATGTTGTGCTCCCTTTGTAGTGAAAAGTGCATATCACTTTAAAAAGTCACATCAACACTGAGAAGTCATTAGTCTACATGATGCAGAAGGTGATCGAGGCAGCCTCCTAATTATTCCCCAAACGAATGCTGTGTCCATACCACAAATCTAATTTGAAGTCAATAGTATATGCAGACAAACAATGGTCTTTAATTCGCCTCTAGTTTTGTTTGTTTGTCAGGAAAACTGTCTTCTGTTCATGGAGGCAATAGTCGCCCATTGGCAGCATAGACCATTGAGCCCAAGTGAGGCAGTGACTGGATAGTGGTGGAAACAATAGCCCCCAAATTTTTGTAATGTAGGAGAAATGCTGAGTCATTGTTCAGGATACCACTTGATGGCAGAAAGAATAGCTGCCTCACAATTTATCTATACTAAACCTCAGACTACAAATTCTGAGAGGGACTGGCTGAATCATCAAGGAAAGAAAACTGAGATTGACATTGAGGCTATTCTATCAATGTCTTCTGAAGAAGCTTATTTTGGTTTAGCAGAGAAAGTAAGGTGGAAGTCACCTAGTAATCCCATCACAAGAATTAGAGAATCTCATGATACTCACTAGGCTTCCCTACTAGATTCATGTATCCATCAAGGACATGCCTGAGGGCATGACAGGGAGTCACATGATATTGGGTAGATGGTGTAGCCCTCACTTTAAAGTGACCCTTGTCCATTTCTCAGTAAAATCTAGATAACCACTGAGAAAATGGTAGTGTCTGTGGAACATAGCCATATAATGGCCGTTCAATTGAAAGGTCATATAGGTATGACAAGATTCGCTTGACGATGGTGGCATAGGTTAACAGACAATTGTTATTGGATAATTGGCCTTATGTTTTATATTATTAACTGCGTTAATAATTGGATGCTGAGTCTGCTTGACGAAGCTACTTTAGAGCAGTGTAAACGGCAAGCACCATTTCGCTGTAGTATAGCAAAAATGCTGCATCAGTGTGAGTATAACTCTGAACAGCTTCATATGGGACTCTGCACTTTTCTTTTATGCTGACCTTTGGCCACTACTGTCGACAGGGAAATGCTTAAAGGACAATGACTCAATGCTGAAAACTGAAAATAAGAATTTATGAGATGAGTTTTGAAAACACTTGTTTGAAAATAGGGGGAGAGGAATAAGGTGGAAATCACCTGAAAATCACTTAGAAATCACTAAGGAATCACACAGAGATTTAGTAAACACCTGGTGGAATTCACATGGGGATCAAGGAAAACCCCGCACTAATCTGGTATCTACCAAGTGACCATTTTTGTTGCTGTGGCCGTAGGTTTTCACTTTACTTCATTTAATGAACCAGGCTTCAGAGCATGAATTGTATTGCAAATGAGTTTACCTTATATATGAGTTTGGTGTGGTATTGTGTTTTCAGACATCCACCCCACAAAATACAGTTCCAGCAGATGACTGACTCCTAGGCCATGGACTTCCAATGACTTTTCTTTTTCTACCAAGAATGTCTTGTGATCATTTGCCAAATCCTCTACCTAAAGATTCATTACATGAAGTTTGGCTAGATTCTGTGGGTCATGATCTCCACTCTCCTTCCTCGAAATAGGAGCAATGCGTGATTGTGATTCCAAGCTCCCCAATTGAGTTTTTAAAGAAGTCTAGGCTCTGGCCAGGTTCCTTAGTGCCCACACTACCTTCTCTTACCAGAAGAAAGGCTTGGTCCTGAAAGATATGGTCACCTTTCAATAATTGTCTAAAAGGAAAATGCATGACATGGAATCAGGTTGTGTCAGAAGTACTATTAGGATGACCCAGGGTTGGCACCATCAGCCCAATTTCTATCGCAAATGCTTTCAAAGGAGTACAGTCTTGGAGGCATGCACCGAGTCCTCCTTTCTTCCTCTTCTTAGTAGGTGACGGCTTGATTCTGTAGGCCAAAGTTCCCCCATAGTTTCAGGTAGCATAGCCTAGCTGAATGTTTGTGGACCTAGATCTTCAGAATGGATATTGTCAATTGAATTTTCTTAACATTGTAAGTCTGGGCTTTAACTATGTCCTTTTAAGAGGTTCATGTTAGGATCATATTTCCACATTCTCCATTTTATTTTTACTTCCATAAAGAAAGCTTTTGCTTTGAGACAAGAACTTCAGGCCACATTTGTTCACAGAAAACAGGCTTGGAATTGTGGGCTTACATCACCAATTAGTCTATGTTGGAGTAAGTCTTAAGATATGCTCTGAGCTAATTTCTCAAATCTACTTTCTGGAAATAGAGGTAGGGATTGTAACTGCAACCATGGACAACACACTGGATCCCAATAGGAAATGCAGGCAGGCGACAAGGCTTGAGGTTTAGAGATGAGACTCAAATTACCTGAAAGACAGGCTTATATTGTGGTTTAAGTTATCCTATCTACTACTTTTCAGAAAGCATAGGCTTAGTGCTTTGGTTCCCAAATCTCTTTTCATTTTTCTTAGGAAAAGACAAGCCATGTGCCTTGGACCCATGTCACCAATCCACATCCTCATAAGGGAAGATGATGTAGTGCTTTCTTTGAAGTGACAAGTACATATAACTGAGAAAATTCACATCAACACTGAAGATCATTAATATGCGTGGAACCAAAGGTAGCTGAGAAAAACTTTGTACTAACCTCCAATCGAATGTCATGTCCGCATTAAAAAACTAATGTGAGTTCAACGGTACATGCGGGCATCAATTATCTCTACTTCGCTTCTACTTTTGTCTCTTTGTCAGAAAAACTGCCTATGTCAGAGGCAGAATTCACACATTGGCTGTGTTCATAATTGAACCTGAGTGTGCTGTGAGGAAGCAAATGGATAATGGTTGAAACCATGGCTGCCATATTGTTTTATTGTAGGAAAAATGCTGAGTCACTGTGATGATATCTTTTTCATTTCTAAAAGAACAAATGTTTAAGAATAACTCTATATGAAACCACAGACTAAAAATCTGCAAGAAACTGGCTTAAGATATATGAAAAAAAAAGGTGAGATACTGTCATTGAGGCAATTTCTTCAACATGTTCTGAAAAGGCTTGTATTAGCCTATCAAAGGAAATGAGGTGTAATTCACCTCGAAATCTTGTACCAAGAATTAGGGACTCTCGCGACACTTACGAGGGTTTCCCGCGAGATTCAAATGACCAGGAATAGACTGGCCTGAGGGCAACACACAAAAATGACGTGAAATTGGGGTGATGGTGTGGTGCTCACTTTTGTGTTACCCTTCTCATTCCTTGGTAAAATTCATATAAGCACTGAGAAAATAAGATTACCTGTGTAACATAGCCATCTAACAGCCCTTCGCTTAAAAGGTCATGTCTGCATGAGAAGACTTGCTTGAGGACCCCAGCATAGGAAAACCCACACTTGTCTTAGGTAACTGCCCTGAGCTTTGGTCTCTGGTCAGGCAACCTGCTTGTGTACAATGGGAGCAGCAGTCACACATTAACCGCATTGAAATTCAGAAGCTGTGTCTGATTGACGAAGCTACCTTAGAGCTGTGGTAACTCTTAGCGCCATTAGGCTATATTATAGCAGAAATGCTGAGTCTTTGTGAGCATAACTGTTAAAGGTGGGATATCCACACTATTCTTGAAGGTGAACTTTAGGTCACTAATGTCGAGAAAACCAAGATCAGCACACTGGTTCCTAATAGAAAATAGAGGCAGGAGACAAGATCCTAGTTTCCTAGATAAGACTTAAATTACAAGAGAACAGGCTTACCATTTAAACTAAGTTCTCCTATCTACTAGTTTGCAGAAAGGACAGGCTTAGTGCTTTGGGTCCCAGTCTCTTTTCTACTTTTTTTTAGGACATACAGGTCTCGTCCTTTTGGCCCATGTCACCAATCCATATCCTCACAAGGGAGGAGGATGCCGTGCTCCATTTGTAATTACAAGTGCATTTCAGTGAGAAAATTCTCATCGACAATGAGAAATCATTATCTACATGGAGCAGAAGATTGCAGAGACAGCCTCCTCCTCAAACAACTGTTTTCAAAACATGTCTCATAAACCTTTATTTTCAATATTTCAGCATTGAGTCATTGGCCTTTAAGCAATTTCTTCTTGATAGCAATAGCCTAAGGTTCACCTTCAAGAATAGCACGGATCTTCCACCAGAACCTATAAAGGTTATTCTCACCATGCCTCAGCATTTCTGCTACAATACAGCATAAGGACAGCATAGAGTATCCACTGCTCTAAGGTACCTTCGTCATTCAGACATAGCATCGAAATTTCAGCTCGGTTAATGTGTGACCAATGGTCCTATTGTATACAAGCAGGTTCCCCGACCAGAGACGAACCTCAGGGCAGTTACCTAAGACAAGTGTTTGTTAGGCTATGCCGCTATCTTCAAGCAAGTCTTTTCATGGAGACATGTCCTTTCGACTGAAGGGCTGTTAGGTGGCTAAGTTACACAGGTAATCTTATTTTTTCAGTGCTTCTGTGAATTTTACCAAGTGAATGTAGAAGGGTAACACAAAAGGGAGCACCATACCATCACCGCAATTTCATGTGATTTTCACGTGCTGCCCTCAGGCAAGTCTCTTCCTGGTCACCTAAATCCCGCGGGAAAGCCTAGTGAGTATCACGAGATTCTCTAATTCTTGGTATGAGATTTGCAGGCAACTTCCTCTTCACTTTCTTCTGCTAGGCTGAAATAAGCCTCTTCAGAACAGTTTCCATGTTAATATTTTAGTTTTCTTTCCTTGGTGTTTAAGCCAGTCCCTATAGAATGTGTAATCTGAGATTTGGTATAGAGAAATTCTGAGGCAGCTCTTCTTTCACCATTAAGTGGTATCCTCACAATGACTTGGCATTTTTCCCACAATACAGAAAATTGGTGGCTATTGTTTCCACCACTATCCAGTCACAGCCTCTTAGCACACTCATGCTCAATCATCAATGCTGCCAATGTGCCACTGTTGCTTCCATGAAAGAAGGCAGTTTCTTGACAAACAGACAAAACTAGAGGCGAATTAAAGATCACTGACTGCCAGCACATACTGTTGACTTCAAATTACTTGTGTAATGCAAACACAATGTTTGATTGAAGGACAGTTAGGAGGCTGTCTTGGCTACCTTCTGCATCACATGCACTAATGACTTCTCACTATTGATGTGAACTTTCTCAGAGATATACAGTTGTCACTACACAGGGAACACGATATCAGCTTCCCTTGTCAGAAGGTGGATTGGTGACATGGGCTCAAAACAGGCCTGTCTTTTCTTAACAAAAAGTAGAAGGTAGACTGGGATCCAAAGCACTAAGCCTGTACTCTCTGAAAACGAGTAGATGGAGAACTTACTCCAAAAGGCAAGCCTGTCCTCATGTGATTTGAATCTTACCTAGAAATCTAGGACCTTGTCTCTTGCCTCTATTTCCTACTAGGAACCAGGGTTCTGACCTTGGTTTTGCACTTCCAATCCCCACCCCTATTTCCAGGAAGTAGATCTGAGAAATTAGTCCACAGCATTTCTTCCCTCTTTCTCTGACGTAGACTGAAATGGTGGTGGAAGCTCAACTTCAAATCTTATTTTCTGTGAAAAATGTTGCCTGAAGCCCTGGCTAAAGCAAAAGCCTTCTTTACGGAAGTAAATATAAAACAGAGACTGTGGAAATCTGAATCAAACCTGGCCCACCTAAATGGAAGCAGTTAAACTCAGGGCCACAACTCAAGATCATCCAATTGATAACAATATCCAATCTGAAGACCTAGGCCCACAAACATCCAGCCTGGGTCCTGCTACCAGAAACTATGGTGGACACCTTAACCTATAGAATCAAGCTGTCATCTTCTAGATAGAGGAAGAAGCATAACTCAGTGCATGGTTCCAAGTCTATACTTGTTTTAAAGTATTTACGATAGATTTTGGATGGAATACACCAACCTGTGTCATCATAACAGTACATTTAGCACAAACCGATTCCAGGTCACTAATTTTCCTTTTAGAAAATTATTGAAAGGTGACCATAACTTACAGCATCAAGCCTTTCCCCTGGTAATAGAACAAAGTTTGGACACAAAAAAACTTTGATCAAAGACTGCATTGTTTTGTAAAATACTTGATTGGAGATCGTAAAAGCATGGCATAGCATTGCTTTTATGTCGAGAAAGCGGGTAGGAAACCTTCACACACAGTATCTAGTCTAACTTTACTGAGCGCATCTTAGATGGAGGATGTGGCACATGGTCACAAGACCTTCTTGGTAGGAAAAAATGTCAATGGAAGTCCATGGCTCAGGACCCATTTCTCTGCCAGAAGTAGAGTAAGTTGTGTGGACATTTGTATACACAACACCACACCTGTCTCATTTACAGAGTACACGCCAGCGCAATATATTTCACAAACTGAAGACTGATTCATTGTAAGAGGTAAGGTAAAAACCTACAGCCACAGCAACAAGACACATCACCTGTAGACACTAGATTCCCGCAGGGTCTTCCTTCATGCCCACGTCATCCCTCCAGGTATTCACTTAACCTCCCTGTCATTCCCTGGTAATTACTACATGATTTTCAGATGAATTCTACCTTATTCCTTTTCAACTATCCTCAAACAACTGTTTTCAAAACACCTCTCATAAACTCTTATTTTCAATATTTAAGCATTGAATCATTGGCCTTTAAGCAAATTCTTCTCGACAGTAGTAGCCTAAGGTTCACATTCAAGAATAGCATGGAAATTCCACTAGAACCATTAAAGATTATGCCCACAATGACTCGGCATTTCTGCTACAATACAGCATAATGGCATTTAGAGTTTTTATTGCTCTAAGAAAGCTTCATCATTCAGACCCAGCATCTCAATTTCAAAGACGTTAATGTGTGACCTCTGCTTTCATTGTATACAAGCAAATTGCATGACCAGAAATGAAAGCTCAGGACAGTTACATAAGACAAGTGTGAGTTAGCCTATGTCGCTGTTTTCAAGCAAGTTTCTCATGCAGGCATGACCTTTCAAATAAAGGGCAGTTGGGTTGCCATGTTACACAGGTAAACTTATTTTCTCAGTACTTATGTGAATTTTACCAAGGAATGTAGATGGGTACACAAAAGTGAGCACCACACCATCACACCACTTTCATCCAATTTTCGTGTATTCCCTCAGGCCAGTCTCTTCCTGGTCACATGAATCCTGCAGTAAAGCCTCGTGAGTATTGCGAGATTCCCTTAGGCAACTTCCACCTCATTACCTCTGCTAGGTTAATATGAGCCTTCTCAGAACACATTGAAAAACTACCTCAATATCAGTATCTCAGCTTTCTTTCCATATCAGTTAAGCCAGTCTCTCGAAGATTTTTAGTCTGCAGTTTGATATAGAGAAATTCATAAGCAGCCATTCCTTTTGCAATGGAGATATATCCTCCCAATGACTCAGCATTTCTCTTAAATAAAGCAATATGGTAGCTATGGTTTCAACCACTATCGATTCTCTTCCCCACAGCACACTTCAGTTCAATTATGAACCCTGCCAATATATGAATTCTGACTCCACTGACATAGGCACCTTTCCTGACAAACAGACAATAGTAGAGGCAAATTCAAGATCATTGACTGCCCACATATACCATTGACCTCACGTAAGATTTGTAATGGGATTATGACTTTCGATTGGAGATCAGTGCAAATTCGGTTTCAGCTGCCTTCTGTTTCACCCATACTAATGATTTCTTGGTGTTGATGTGAATTTTCTCAGTGATATGCACTCGTCACTTCAAAGAAAGCACTGTGTGTGTTTATTGGTGACATGGGCCCAAGGCACAAACCCTGTCTTTTGCTAACAAAGGTAGAAGGGAGACTGGGAAAAAAGGCACTGAACCTATCCTCTCTGAAAATTAGTAGTTAGGAGAATTTAAACCTCAGGGTAAGTTTGTCCTTATGTAATTTGAGTCTTATCTCGAAACTTAGGACTTGTCTCCTGCCTGCCTTTCCTATTGGGACCCAGTATGCTGTCATGGTTGCAGTTACCACCTTGAACCTCCATTTCCAGAAAGTAGATTTGAGAAATTAGTCCAGAGCATTTCTTACGACTTTCTCCGACCTAGACTAAAAGGGTCGCGTAAGTCCCCAGTTCCAAGCCCGTTTTCTGTGAACAAAGGTTGCCTGAAGTCCTTGTTTCAATGCAAAAGCATTCTTTACATATGAAAAAACAAAATACAGACTGTGGAAATCTGAATGAAGCCTAGAACTCCTAAAAGGACATAATTAAAGCCCAGGTCCACAACATCAAGGCCATGCAACTGGTAAAAATTTCCAATCTCAAGATCTAGGCTCACAAATATCCAGCCTGGCCCTTGTTACCTGAAACTCATGTGAACATCTGGGCCTTTAGCATCAAGCTGTCATCTCTTAGGATGAAGAGGAATGGTGGACTCAGTGCTTGCCTCCAAGGCTGTACTCTTTTGAAAGCATTTGTGATAGTAATTGGGCTGATGGCACCAACTTTGTGTCATACTAACAGTGCATTCAGCAAAACCTGGACCCACATTATCAATTTTTCTTTTAGGCAGTTATTGAAAGATGACCATACCTTGCAGCACCAAGCCTTTCTTATGGTAAGAGAAAGTAGTGGGGCACTAAGAAACCTGGCTAAACCCTGGATTGTTATTTTAACAACTCGATTGGGGAGCTTGGAATCACAATCAAGTATTGCTCCTAATTCTTGGAAGTAGAGTGAAGACCGTGGCCCACAGAATCTAGCCTAACTTTACATAACGAATCTTTAGGTAGTGGACTTGACAAATGGTCACAGAACATTCTCGATAGGAAGAGAAAAGTCGTTCAAAGTCCACAGGCTAGGAGGCAGACGTCTGCCAGAACTGGGGTAAATTGGGTGGACGTTTGAAAACACAGCAACACACTAATCTCAGATATAAAGTTAACTCATTTGCAATATGATTCATGCTCTGAAGCCTGTTTCACTCTACAATGTAACATGAAAAGCTATGGCCACAGCAACAAGACTGGTCACTTGGAAGATACCAGAATAGTGCGGGGTTTTCCTTGATGCTTATGTGAATTCCCCCAAGTGTTCACTTGTTCTTCGCATGATTCCTTTGTTATTTTGAAGTGATTTTCAGGTGATTTCCACTTTATTTCTCTTTTGCTATTTTCAAACTAGTGTTTTCAAAACTCATCTCATAAACTCTTATTTTCAATATTCAGCAGAGTCATTGGCGTTTGAGCAATTCCCTGTCGACAGTTGTCTCCAAAGTTCCACATAATAGAATAGTACAGGAGTCTCACATGAAGCCATTCAGAGTTATACTCACAATGACTCAGCATTTTTGCTATAATACAGCAAACTGGCGCTAACAGTTTATGCCGCTCTAAAGTAGCTTTGTCAAGCAGACTCAGCCTCCAAATATCAACGCAGTTAATGTTCGACCACAGCTTCCATTGCATTCAAGAAGGTTGTTTGCCCACAGGTGAAAGCTAAGCTCATTTATCTAACAACAATTGTCTGTTAACCTATGCAGTCATCATTAAGCCCAGATGCTCCTACAGATATGACCTTTCAATTGAAGGTCCTTTAGATGGCTATATTACACAGGCACTATCATTTCTTCAGTGGTTATGTAAAACCAAGGAATGGAGAAGAATAACTCAAAAGTGAGTACCACACCCTCACCCAACTTTCACGTGATTTTCTTGTGTGCCCTCAGGCCAGTCTCCTCTTGGTCACGTGAATCCCGCTGGAAAGCCTTGTAAGTATCGCAAGATTCCCTCATTCCCTGTATGGGATTTCCAGGCGACTTCCACCTCATAACCTCTGCGAGGCAAATACAAGCCTTTTTAGAACACGTTAAGAAACTGCTTCAATGTCAGTATCTCAGTTTTGTTTTACAATTGGTTGAGCCAGTCTCTTGCAGAATTTAGTTTTTTTTTTTTTTGATATAAAGAAATTCTTACAATGAAGACTTCCCCCCACAATGACTCATTATTTTTCCTACAATAAAGCAATATGGAGCTATGGTTTCAACCGCTATCCATTCACTTTCTCACAGCACTCTCAGGCTCAATTATGAACACGGCCAATGTGCAAATTCTGCCTCCTCTGACATAGGCACTTTTCAATATCAACACTCAAAAGTAGAGACGGATTAAAGATCATTGAATACCCACACATACCATTGACCTCACATAAGATTTGTACCATGGACATGATATTATTAGAGGTCTGTGCGAAGTCTGTCTTTGCCACTTTTGGTTCCACGCATACTAATTATTTCTCAGTGTGAATGTGAATTTTCTCAGTGATAGGCACTCGCCACCTCCAAGAAAGTACTTCATTATCTTCCCTTGTGAAAATGTGGATTGGTGACATGGACCCAAGGCATAAGGCCTGTCTTTTCCTAACAAAGTGTAGAATGGAGACTGGGGAAAAGGGCACTAAGCCTATCCTCTCTGAAAACTAGAAGATAGGAAAATTTAAACCTCAGGGCAAGTTTGTTACCCTATGTTGCCATCATTAAGTGAACCTGCTCCTACACAGATGACCTTTCAATTGATGGGCCTTTAGGTGACTATGTTACACATTTCCTCAGTGGTTATCTAGCTTTTACCAAGGAATAGAGACAGATAACTCAAAAGTGAGCGCACACCATCACCCCACTTTCACGTGATGCTCTGTGATGCCCTCAGCCTTGTCTTTTGATAGTCATGTGACTCCCTCAGGGAGGCCTTGTGAGTATCGCGAGATATCCTAATACTTGGTTCGAGATTTCAAGGCAACTTTCACTTCACTTTCCTCTGATATGCTAATATAAGTGTCTTCAGAACACCTTGATGGATCAGCCTCAAAGTCAATATCTCAGATTTCTCTCCTTGTTGGTCAAGCCAGTCCATCTCAGGATTTGTAGTCTGAAGTTTGGTATAGAGAGATTCGGAGACAGCTGTTCTTTCTGCCATTAAGTGGTATCCTCACAAGGACTCAGCATTATTCCTACAATACAGAAAAATGGCAGCTATTGTTTCCATCTCTATCCAGTCGCAGCCTTGCAGCACACTCAAGCTCAATTATCAATGACGCCAGTGTGCGACTGTTGCCTTCACGAACAGAAGGCAGTGTTTCTGACAAACAGACAAAACTAGAGGCCAATTAAAGATCACTGACTGCCCATACATATCACTGACTTCCACTTAGATATATAATGTGGACACAACATTAGGATGCTGTCTCAGCCACTTTCTACCCCACATAGACTAATGACCCTTCAGTGCTGATATGAATCTTCTCAGTGATATGCACTTGTCACTAGAAAGGGAGCACTACATCATCCTCACTTGAGAGGATATGATTTGTAACATGGGTCCAAGGCACAAGGCCTGTCTTTTCCTAACAAAAAATAGAAGGTAAACTAGGACCCAAAGCACTTAGCCGGTCCTCTTTAAAAACTAGTAGATAGGAGAACTTAATCCTAAAGGCAAACTTTATGTAATTTGAGTCTTATCCAGAAACCTAGGACCTTGTCTCCAGCTTTTATTTCCTATTAGAAAACAGGGTGCTGACCTTGGTTTTGAAGTTCCAATCCTTGCTTCTGTTTCCAGGAACTAGATCTGATAAATTAGTCCACAGCATTTCTTTCATCTTTCTTCACCTTAGAATGAAATGGTGGCATAAGCCCAAGTTCCAATCCTTTTCTATGAACAAATGTTGCCTGGAGCCCAGGCTCAAACTAAAACCTTTTTTACGGAAGAAAAAATAAAACAGACTATGAAAATCTGAACCAAGCCTTAACCACCTAAAAGAAAGCAGTTAAACTCACAGCCACCACATCAAGATTATGCAATTGGTAACAACATCCAGTATGAAGATCTAGGTCCACACACATGCAGCCTAGCCCCTGCTACCTGAAATTACTGTGGACACCTTGGCCTATAGATTCAAGCTGTCATCTCTTAAAGAGGATGAATGTAAGACTCGGTGCACAGTGGCAAGATTTTCCTCCCTTTAAAGTATTTAAGATAGAAATTAGGCTGGAGACACCAACCTGTGTCATCATAATAGTTCATTCAGCACAAACTGGTTTCATGTCACCAATTTTCCTTTTTGACAATTATTGAAAGGTGATTATAACTTACAGCAGCAGCAAGCCTTTTTTTCTGCTAATAGAACATAGTTTGAGAACTAAGAAACCTGGATCAAAGCCTGAAATCTTTTGTAAGTTACTCGATTAGAGAGCCTGGAAGCATGGCCAAGCATTGCTTTTATCTCCAGAAAGTAAAGTATTCAGTACATAATATCTAGCCTAAATTTAATTAGTGGATATTTTGATAGAGGACATGGCACATAGTCACAAGTCTTCTTGGTAGAAAAAAAATGTCGATAGAAGTCCATGGCCCAGTAACCAGTCCTCTGCCAGAACTAGGGTAAGTTGTTTGGACATTTCAATACACAACATCACGTCAATCTCTCTTACAGAATACAATTGAGTGCAAAACATCTCATAAACTGAAGCCTGATTCATTATTAGGGGTAAAGTGAAAACCTAAAGCCACAGCAACCAGTCTCATTACCTTGTAGACAGCAAATTCCTGCACGTACCTCCTGATCGCCACGTGAATTTCTCTAGGTATTCATTTGCCCTCCATATAATTCCTTGGTGATTACTACATGATTTTTTGATGACTTCTACCTTTTTCCTCTTCACCTATCCTCAAACGTGTTTTCAAAACACTTCTCACAAACAATTATTTTCAATATTTCAGCATTGAGTTATTGGCCTTTAAGCAATTTCTTCTCAACAGTAGCAGCCTAAGGTTCACCTTCAAAAATAGCGTGGATCTCACACCAGAACCGTTAAGGATTATGCTCCCAATAACTCAGCATTTCTGTTATAATACAGCAAAATGGCGCTTAGAGTTTCAAACACTATAAGGTAGCTATTGCATTTAGACTCAGCCTCTAAATTTCAAGGTGTTAAAGTGTGACTGCTGCTCCCATTGTATACAAGAGGGTTGCGTGACCAGAGAAGAAACCTCTGGGTGGTTTTGTAACGATAAGTGTGTATTACTCTATGTTGCTATCCTCAAGCAAGTTTTCTCATGCAGACATGACCTTTGGATTGAAGGGCTGTTAGGTGACTATATTACACAGGTAATATTATTTTCTCAGTGCATATGTGAATTTTACCAAGGAATATACAATGGTCACACAAAAGTGAGCGCCACATCATCACCCCAATTTCACATGATTTTCGTATGTTGCCCTCAAGGCAGTCTCTTCCTGGTACGTGAATCCCACAGAAAAGCCTTGTGAGTATTGCAAGGTTCCCTAATTCTGGTTACGAGATTTCCAGTCAATTTCTAACTCACTTTTCTATGTTAGGCTAAAATCAGCCTATTCGGAAAATTGTTTGGAACAACCTCAATGTCTATATCTGTTTTCTTTCCTTGGTGGTTAAGCCGATCCTCACAGAGTTTGTATTCTGAGGTTTGGTATAAAGTCTGAGGAAGCCGTTCTTTCCGTCATCAAGTGGTATTCTTCAATGACTCAGCATTTTTCTACAATACAGGTAAATGGCAGCTATTGTATCCACCACTATTCGGTTGCTGCCTCACAGCACACTCAGACTCAATGATCAATGCCGTCAATGTGCAACTGTTGCCACCAAAACAGATGGCAGTTTCCCTGACAAACAGACAAAACTAGAGGCAAATTAAGTTCATTGACTTTCCACATATACCGTTGACTTCAAATTAGATTTGTAATGTGGACACGATATTCGATTAAGGGACAGTTAGGAAGCTGTCTCGGCCGCCATCTGCTCCATGTAGACTGATGTCTTCTCAGTGTTGAAGAGAAATTTTTCAGTGATATGCACTTCTCACTAAAAAGGGAGCACTACATCACCCTCCCTTGTGAGGATATGGATTGGTGACACGGGCCAAAGGCACAAGGCCTGTCTTTTCCTAACAAAATTAGAAGAGAGACTGGGACCCAAAGACTAAGTCCGTTCAACCTGAAAATGAGTAGATAGAAGAACTTAATCCAAAGGGCAAGCCTGTCCTCCTGTAATTTCAGTATTATATAGAAACCTAGGACCTTGTTTCCAGCCTCTATTTCCTATCAGGAACCAGGATGCTGACATTGGATTTGCAGTTCCAATCCCTACCCCTATTTCTAGAAAGTAGATCTGAGAAATTAGCCCACAGCATTTCTTTCGACTTTCTCCGACACTGATTGAAATGGTGGGATAATCGAAAGTTCCAAGCCTGTTTTCTGTGAACAAATGTTGCTTGGAGCCCTGTGTCAAAGCAAAAGCCTTCTTTATGGAAGAAAAAATAAAATGGAGACTGTGGAAATCTGAACCAAGTCTGGACAACCTAAAAGGAAGCAGTTAAACTCAGGGCCACAACCTCAAAATCATCATATTAGTAACAATATCCGATCTGAAGACCTAGGCCCACAAGCATCCAGGCTGGCCCCTACTACCAGTAACTACTATGGGCGCCTTGGCCTACAGAATCAAGCTGTCTTCTCCTTCTAGGAGGAAGAATGGAGGACTCAGTGTATGGTTCCAAGACTGTCTTCCCTTTAAAGTATTTATGAGAGAAATTGGGCCAGAGACACCAACCTGTGTAATCATAACAGTAAATTCAGCACAAACTGGTCCCATGTCACCAATTTGCTTTTATACAATTATTGAAAGTTGACCAAACCTTACAGCACCAAGCCTTTCTTCTGGTAATAGAACGTAGTTTGGCCTTTTATTTCCAGGAAATAGAGTGGAGACCTTGGCACACAGAATCTAGCCTGTCTTTACGTAATGTATCTTTAGAAGGATGACATGGCACAAGGTCACAAGCCCTTCTGATAGGAAAAAATGTTAATGGAAGTCCATTTCCCAAGACCTAGTCCTCTGCTGGAACAAGTGTAAGCTGTGTGGATGTTTGAATACACAGCACCACACAAGTCTCATTTATAGGGTACAATCGAGGGCAAAATATTGCATAAACTGAAGCTTGATTCATTATAAGAAGTAAGGTGAAAACCTACAGCCACAACAACAATACTCATCACCTGGTAGACACTAGGTTCCTGCAGGATCTTCCTTCATAATCACGTGAATCATTTGACATCCATGTAATTCCCTTATGATTACTACCTCCTCCTAACTGTTCTGCAATCAAATGTTGTGTCCATGTTAAAAATGTAATTTGAAATCAACAGTATGTGCAGACAGTCAAAAATGTTTACTCTGCCTCTAGTTTTATCTGTGTTTCAGCAAAACAGCCTTTTGTTTGTGGAGGCAACAGTTGCACATTTATGCCATTGATCATTAAGCCTGAGTGTGCTGTGAGGCAGGACTGGAGAGTGGTGGAAACAATAACCACCAATTCTCTGTATGTAGGAACAATGCTGAGTCATTGTGATGATACCACTTGATGGTGGAAAGAATGGCTGCCTCAGATTTTCTCGATACCAAATTGGCTTAACTACAAAGGAATGAAAAATGAGGCTGTTCCATCAATGTGTTCTGAACAGGCTTATTTTAGGGTAGTAGAGGAAAGTGAAGTGGAAGTCGCCTGGAAATCTCATCACTAGAATTAGGGAATGTCGTGATACCCATGAGTCTTCTCAGTGAGATTCAAGTACCTTCAAGAGACAGGCCTGAGGGCATCACAAGGAATCACGTGATATTGGGTTGATGGCGTGGCTCTCACTTATGAGTTACCCTTCTCCATTCCTTGGTAAAATTTAGATAACCACTGAGAAAATGGTAGTGTCTGTGTAACATAGCCACCTAATGGCCCTTCAATCAAAAGGTCATGTCTGCCGGAAAAGGTTTGCTTGAGGATGGCGGCATAGATTACCAGACTCTTATTGTTAGATGACTGGCCTGAGGTTTGTTCAGTGGTCAGGCAATCTGGAACACAGTAAAAGCTGCTGTCTAACATTAACTGAGTTGATATTTGGAGGCTGAGTCTGCTTGATGAAAATACATTAGAGCGATGTAAACTGTAAAGGCCATTTTGCTGTATTATAGCAAAAATGCTGAGTCATTGTGAGTATAACTATGAACGTCTTCATGTGAGACTCCCACACCATTCTTTTATGTGGGCCTTTGGATACTACTGTCAACAGAAAATTGCTTAAATGCCACTGGCTCAATGCTGAATATTGAAAATAAGAGTTTTTGAGATGAGTTTTGAAAACAATTCTTTGAAAATAGGTGAAAAGAAATAAGGTGGAAATGACCTGAAAATCACTTAGATATCACTAGGGAATCACACGGAGATCACATAAACACCTGGTAAATTTCTAATGGAGATAAAGGAATATCCCACACTAATCTCATACATCGCAATTGACCAATCTTGTTGCTGTGGCTGTAGGTTTACAAGTCTCTTTGCAGAATGAACCAGGTTTCAGAGCATGAATCACATTGCAGTCGAGTTTACCTTATACATGAGATTAGTGTGGTGTTGTCTTTTCAAATATCCACCCAACTTACCCCAGTTCTGGCAGAGGACTGACTCCTAGGCCTTGGAATTCCAACAAATTTCTTATCCTACAGAGAATATATTGTGACGATGTGTCAAGTCTCTATCTAAATATTCATTGTGTAAAGTTTGGCAGGACTCTGTGGCCCAAGGTAGCGACTCTAATTCCTAGAAATAGGAGCACTACTTGGTTGTGATTTCAGCATTCCAATCTGTTTTTAAAAAAACAGTCCACGCTTTGGCCAGGTTTCTTAGTGCCCCAACTACCATCTCCTACCATAAGAAAGGCTTGGTGCTGCAAGTTATGATCACATTTCCATACAGTCAAAAAAAAAAATTGGTGAGACCAGGTTTTCCTGAAGGTACCATTATGATGACACAGTGTTGGTGCCATCGCCCAATTTCTATCGCAAATACTTTGAAGAAAGTATCATCTTGGAAGCTGTCACCGTGTCCTCCTTTCTTCCATCTCCTAGGAGATTACAGCTTGGCTGTATTGGCCAAGGTGTCCACAAGAGTTTCAGGGAACAAGGGCCAGGCTGGATGTTTATGGCCTAGATCTTGAGACTGGACATCGTTACCAATTAGATGGTCTTGACGTTGTGGTCCTGGGCTTTAACTGTGTCCTTTATGGAGGTCCAGACTTGGTTCAGATTTCTGCAGTCTCCATTTTATATTTCTTCCAAAGGCAGCTTTTGCTTTGAGACAAGGACTACAGGCAATATTTGTTCGCAGAGAACAGGCTTGAAACTGTGGGCCTGCACCCCCCTTTCAGTCTATGTCGGAAAAAGCAATACGAAATGCTCTGGGCTGATTCCTCAAATCTATCTTTTTGAAATAGAGGTAGGGATTGTAACTGCAAAACTGAGGTCAGTACGCTGGTTCCTAAAAGAAAACAATGGCCAGAGAAAAGGGCCTAGGTTTCTCGATAAGACTCAGATTACAAGAGGAGAGTCTTGCCCTTGGGATTCAGTTCTCCTGCCTACTCGTTTTCAGAGAGAACACACTAGTGCTTTGGGGCCCAGGCTCCCTTCTACTTCTTATTAGAAAAAGACAGGCCTTGTTCCTTGGGCCTGTATCACCACCAATCCATATCCTCACAAGAAAGAATGATGTAATGCTCCCTTTGTATCGCTAAGTGCATGTCACTGAGAGAGTCTCATCAACACAGAGAAGTCAATACTGTACGTGGAGCAGAAGGTGACCGAGGCCTCCCCCAAACTGCCCTCCAATCGAATGTCGTGCCCACCTGTCAAATCTAATTTGAAGTCCGTGGTATTTGTGGCCAGTCAATGATCTTTAATTCATCTCTAGTTTTCTCCATTTTGCAGGGAAACTTCCCTTTCTTTGTGGGCACAAAAGTCGCACATTAGTGGTGTTGGTCATTAAGCCTGAGTGTGCTGTGATGCAGTGACTGGATAGTGGTAGAAACAATCACTGCCATTTTTCTGTATAGTAGGGAAAATGCTGAGTCCTTCTGAAGATGGCACTTGATGGCAGAAAGAAAAGCTGCCCCTGACTTTCTCTATACCAAACCTCAGACTAAAAGTTCTGAAACTGGCTTAACCACCGAAGAAAGAAAACTGAGATATCAACATTGAGGCTGTTCCATCAAAGTGTTCTGAAGAAGCTTCTTTTAGCCTCGCAGAGGAAAGTGAGTTGGAAGTTGCCTGGAAATCTCGTACCAAGGATTAGGGAATCTCGCGATCCTCACGAGGCTTTCCCGGGATTTTCATGACCAGTTAGAGACGGGCCTGTGGGCAACACACAAAACTCACGTGAAATGGGGGTGATGGTGTGAAGCTCACTGTTGTATTACCCTTCTACATTCCTTGGTAAAATTCCTGTAAGCATAGAGAAAGTAAGATTACCTGTGTAACATAGCCACCTAACAGCCCTTCAATCTCAAGGTCAGGTCTGCATGAGAAGAGTTGCTTGAGGACAGTGGCATAGGCTAACACACACTTCTCTTAGTTACTGCCCTGGAGTTTCGTATCTGGTCTGGCAACCTGCTTGTATATAATGGGAACAGCAGTCACACATTAACTGCATCGAACTTTAGAGGCTAAGTCTGAATGACAGTATTACCTTAGAGCATGTGAAACTCTAAGGGCCATTATGCTGCTTTGTAGCAGAAATGCTGAGTCATTGTGAGCATAATTCTTAACAGTTCTGGTGTGAGTTCCACTCTATTCTTGAAGGTGAACTTTAGGCTACTGCTGTCAAGAAATTGCTTTAAGCCCAATGACCCAATGCTGAAATATTGAAAATAAGAGTTTACAAGGCGTGTTTTGAAAACACTTTTTGTGAATAGGGGAAGAAAAATAAGAAGTAAGTCACCTGAAAATCATGTAGTAAACCCCAGGGAATTACGTGGAGGTCAAGTGAATACCTGGAGGGATTCACATGGGGGTAAAGGAAGACCCACAGGAGTTTGTTGTCTACCAGGTGATGAGTCTTATTGCTGTGGCTTCAGGTTTTCACCTTAACCCTTACAATTAATCAGGCTTCAGCTTGTGAAATGTTTTGACCCTAGTTTACCCTGTAAATGAGACCAGCATGGTGTTGTGTATTCAAATGTCCAAACAAATTATTTTAGTTCTGGCAGAGGACTGGGTCCTGGGCCATGGACTTCCATCAACATTTTTTTTCCTACCAAAAAGGTCTTGTGACCAGGTGTCATGTCCTTTATCTAAAGATTTGTTAAGTAAAGTTAGCCTAGATCTGTGTGCCAATGTCTCCACTCTACTTCCTGGAAATAAAAGCAATGCTTGCTCTTGCTTCTAGGCTCTTTAATTGAGTAACTTACAAAACAGTTCAAGTTTTGTCCAAGTTTCTTAGTGTCCAAACTATATTCTATTACCAGTGGAAAAGCTTGGTGCTGTAAGGTTTGGTCACCTTTCATTAATTGTCTAAAAGGAAAATTGGAGACACGAAAACAGTTTGTGCTGAATGTGCTGTTATGATGACACAGGTTGGTGGCTTCAGCCCAATTTCTATTGTAAATACTTTAAGTGGAGGACACTCTTGGAGCCACGGACTGAGCCCTCCATTATTCCTCCTTCTAGGACATGACAGCTTGATTCTAGAGGTCAAGGTGTCCAAAATAGTTTCAGGTAGCAGGGGCCAGGCTGGATGTTTGTGGACATATGTCTTTAGACTAGATATTGTTACCAATTGGATGATCTTGACATTGTGGGGCTTGGTCTTTAACTATGTCCTTTAAGGAAGTTCAGGCTTGGTTAAGATTTCCACAGTCTCCATTTTATTTTTTCTTCCATTAAGAAGGTTTGGAGACAAGGACTTCAGGCAACATTTGTTCACAGAAAACTGGCTTGGAAATGTGGACTTATGCCACCCTTTCAGTCTATGTCAGAGAAAGTCCTAAGAAATGCTCTGGGCTCATTTCTTAAATCTACTTTCTGGTACTAGAGGTAGGGATTGTAACTCCAACCATGGACAGCACACTTGAGCCCAATAGAAAATGCAGGGAGGAGACAAGGTACTAGGTTTCAAGATGAGACTCAAATTACCTAAGGACTGACTTACCTTGTGGTTTAAATGATCCTATCTAATATTCAATAGGATAGGCTTAGTCCCTTGGTTCACAGTCTCTCTTCTACTTTTTGTTAGGAAAAGATGGGTCTGGTGCCTTGGGTCCATGTCACAAATCCCCTTCCTCACAAAAGAAGACAATATAGTGCTTTTTTTTTTTTGAAGTGATGAGTATATAACTGAGAAAATTAACATCGACAATGAGAAATCTTTAGTATGCATGAAAAAAAGGTAGCCAAGACAGACTTCATACTTACCTCAAATCGAATGTCGTGTCCACATTACAAATGTAATTTGAAGTCATGGTATATGCGGGCAGTCAATAATCTTTAATTCATCTCTAATTTTGTCAGTGTGTCAGGAAAACTGCCTTATGTTCGTGGAGGCAACATTCGCACACTGGTGGCATTGATTATTGAGCCTGAGCGTGTTGTCAGGCAGCGACTGGATAGTGATGGAAATAATAGCCAATTTTTTTTATATATATTATAGGAAAAATACTATCATTGTGAGGATACAACTTGATGGTGGAAGGAACAGCTGCCTCAGAATTTCTGTATACCAAACCTTAGACTACAAATTCTGAGATGGACAAGCTTAACAACCAAGGAATGAAATCTATGATATTGGCATTGAGGCTGTTCCATCAACTGTTCAATCAATGTTCTGAAGGGGCTGACTGTAGCCTACCAGGGGAAAGTGAGGTGGAAGTCATCTGGAAATCTCATAACAAGAATTAGGGAATCTCACTATACTCACGAGGTTTCCCTGTGGGATTCACGTGACCGTAGAGACCAGCCTTAGGGCAGCACAGTCAAGTGATACTGAGTTGATGGTGTGGTGCTCACTTTTGAGTTACCCTTCTCCAAACCTTGGTAAAATTTAGATAACCATTGGGAAAATGGTAGTGTCTGTGTAACATAACTGCCTAATGGCACTTCAATTGAAACATCATGTCTGCGTGAGAAGGTTCACATGAGTCTGTCAGCATAGGTTAACAGACAATTGTTGTTAGATAACTAGCCTTAGGTTTCATCTGTGATCAGGCAATCTGCTTGAATGCACTGTAAGCTGCTGTCAAACATTAACTGCATTGATATTTGGAGGCTGAGTCTGCTTGATGAAGATGCTTTAGAACGGTGTAAACTGTAAGCACCATTTGGCTGTATTATAGCAAAAATGCTGAGTCATTGTGAATATCACCCAGAATGGCTTCATGTGAGACTGCCATACTATTATTTTTTGCAGAACTTTGGCCACTGTTGTCGACAGGGATTTCCTTAAAGGCCAATGACTCAATGCTGAGTATTGAAAACACTTGTTTGAAAATAGGGAAAGAGCAATAAGATGGAAATCACCTGAAAATCAATCACTTTATACCTTATATATGAGATTGGCGGCCAAGGGGGCCAAGCTGCAGGCTAGCGGGGGCTTGTTAGCATGCCTGACTTCCGAAGAAGGCAATTCTTTGGTCCAAGGAGTATATCATGCTCTGAAACAGAATCACATCACCAGCTGTGGCTGTTTTATCAACTTACCCCATTACGCACTGCTTAGTATAACTGATAAAGAAGCAATTCACTTTGGCCTCTGTCCCAAAATAAATATGACATTCAGCATCGCATTTATAAAAAGTTTGGAATGAGAGGAAAAATGCTTTGCCAGTGAAGAAACAATGTTGAAATTTTCAATCCCAATCCAAGAAAGAATCATTGGCCACAGTTTAGAAGACCAGAAGTATACAGAGATGGTCATTCAGACACTCCTATTCAGGTCCAACCTACAGGGTCCCTACTTAGCAGCATAGATACAAAAGCATAAAGAATTGTCAACAGAAGAAAAGACGAGAGTTAATTAATCATTCATGCAACCCATCTGACCTTGCCTGCTGTGGGGTGCTGCTTCCTACAGGTTTTCACAGTACTCCAGAGCCTTAGGGTCCCAGACAAGGGAGATCATAGTCTTTTAGAGATCACAGAGCTTGGCAGAAAACCCACAAGGCTACCAAGTAGATCTCTAGATCCTCAATGCTTGCTACTCTAGCTCCTGCATAATGGGGATGGGAAAGGAGATAGGATATCTCCGCAAGAGGTGAAAAATCTTTGATTTACTGTAAGTCTAGAACTTCTCTCTGTCTAAAGGAAAGCTCTGGAGG
Source organism: Eonycteris spelaea (assembly GCA_003508835.1). Classification (NCBI taxonomy): domain Eukaryota; kingdom Metazoa; phylum Chordata; class Mammalia; order Chiroptera; family Pteropodidae; genus Eonycteris; species Eonycteris spelaea. The sequence continues at coordinate 465,099 of PUFA01000127.1, read as the reverse complement.
GAAATAAGAAATAAAGGATAGAAAAACAGTTTGATTTCTCCAATGAACCATCTTTCCTGGTACTGCTCTGCTCTGAGGCAGTACTCTGGTGGTCTTTCTGCACACCATCATTACCAGATATTAAATCTTGAGCATTCTTATAGTCTATGAAGAAGAAATCAGAAGAGAAGAAGAAATAGTACAGAGAAGGAGTCACTGAAGAAAAAACAATAGGTTGGGATCAAATCTAGGATCCTGGTGGAGCAGCTGGCCTCAGCCAGAATAGAGACAATGGGTTCTCTAAGACTAGAAGAAACAGGTAACAATTAATGAACACCTATTTGCATATATCATATTGGAATGGGAAGAGAAAATTAAAGGTCATGGTTGATGGCCTCCATGTTTTCTAAAATGTTGGAAGCAAGGTCATCTTCTGAAAATGAGGGCTTGGAATAGAGGAGGATACTTAAGAATAATGCAAATATGTAATGGTGGCTGATAGAGATGATAGAGGAACATGACCAAGGACAACTATAAGATTTAACAAAAGGTACTGAAGTGCCCAGCTGCATTTGAAGGAGTGAATATATAGCTGAACCAATCTTTGTGGTAGCAGATTTCTTTTTGGCAATGCTCAGCTGCCTAGGTGCAGGGTGTTAAAACAAAAAAAATTCAGTTCAAATTTTACTGGGAAGATAGGAAAAGAAAAGTGCGTAAAGAATTGGTGTATTGGTCAAAGTGTCATTCAGAAGAAAAAAAGGGTCATAGATGGGAAGACAATATAGACATGTAGAAAGAGGTGCTGCAGTAAGGAAGTGATTCAATACCTCATAAGCGAGGCAAGTGTAGGAAAAGTGTGTGTGAAAAATCAAAATGTTCATCATCAACTCAGTAACACTCAGCAATAATTGCTTGAGTTTAGAGAAGGGAAGATAATTATGGGTGAAAGTTGTTTGGGAACACTTCCTGTTTGGGGTCATGGTTTTAGAGCAGATTTAGATCTGGGAAAGAGAGAGAGTGGAATAGGCTGGCAATAGCAGAGGGCTCACACAGAAGAGTGGTGAAAAAGTAGGAGACATAAAATGGAATTTGATTTTCCAAGTTCTCAGATAAATACCTTGAGGAATGTAGACATTATTCCTCAGGCTATAGCAAGTCACTGAGGTGTTTGAGCAGAGACGTGGCAAAATACTGCTTAGATATGTGAAAAGGGAAATTCAAAGGGAGACCAGCTGTAGAAAAGAGAGTAGTGCAATACTTTAAACATGTGGTGTAATAAGGTCTTGAACCAATAGTGGCAACAGCAGAGGACACCAGAAATGAGAGAAACCTATGAAAGATCAGTAGAACTTGCTAAGTAATTACAGGTTGAAAAAAAAAGGGCCAAGTTAAATACGTCTTAGGTTTCACACCAGCCTGTCCAGAAAAATACACATGAGCTTATCAAAATGAGCGCAAAAAGGAATTCACTTTTACAGTGAGGAAATAAATAGAGGAGAGTCATCTGAGCTGTGTAGATAATTATTTTTAATATGTTTAAGGGAAAAAAAAGACTAAACATCTTCCACCACAAAAGAAAAGTATTGGCTAAAAAATAAATTCACAAGATATTAGTAGTAACTGCTAATGAAAAAAGATAGAGATTACACTAAGCTTTTGCATTCAATTTTACTGTTTATTGTTTTTAATTCTAATGAAAGTAATAACATTCTTATTTTTGAGAGAGCTTCTAAATGATTAAATAACTTGTCCAAGGTCACACAGTTACTAAATGGCAGGGTAGGAAATAAAATCCAGGGATCTTCTGACCCCCAAATCTAGGCTCTATCCAAATATAACACAAACAAAAAGCTGACTTAGTCCACTACTGGAGGTTGATTAAAGAAAGAAAAAATAAACTTTGATAGTGACAACTAATATTATACCTAACACAATTCTTACCTTTAAAAAATATGAAGCTACGAGCCAAGTGCTATTATCTATATTATCTCTTTTAATTTTTATTAATATTTTTAGCACACAGAGAAAATATTGCTGCTCCTACAGAGAGGGTAATTTTTAACAGAAATGGAATACATTACATTGGAAAGTAGAATGGTAAGTTAGAAATTGGTTAAGTTGGTAAATATATTTTTTAAAATTATGTAGGTCAATAAGGCCTCATAGAGAAACAGACAATGGAGAGAGGGAGAACTACAGTTTTTACCTGTGGTGATAAAATTGAGATAAGTCTAGAATATGAGTGAATTCTGAACAGTAAAGTTGAGTTCTATGTAAGGAGTAACCTTATACACAATTCCCATTACTCCAGAACGAGCCCCATATCCTAATAATTGTAAGAAGCAAGGACTAATATAAATAAAGCAAAGGCATGTAAAGGCAAAGGAAGACATTGTGTATGCTACCTCTATTCTGGGGAACATTCTGGAGAGGAACTGGAGAGGTGGCTGTGCCATAGACATGGCATGATGTTATGAGTGGAAAAATGTGTATTACAAACCTTAAGCTAGGACATTATATATGTGTGTATGTGTATATGTGTGTGTGTATGTGTGTGTGTGTATGTGTGTGTGTGTGTATATATATGATCTGAGCTGTCTTTAGTCAGTGTTAGAGCCAATAATAAGCTTAATTTCTTATCAATGATGCTATTGGTGCAGAGGAAGAAACTACAAATCAGGAAACTGAAGCACAAGATTGGATGACATATTTATGATCATACAGTTAGAAGACCTAGCATTAGAGTTCTAATGATGAGTAATCCCATGATTTGTTTCTTTTTAACTATGGACGAAAGCTTGAAAACATTTGGTAGTGGCCCAAAGATCATTTGGCTTATTAATTTCTACCAATAGCATAAAAAGAAAAAGAGCTACTATCAAGTCTGCTTCAAAGGTAAATGAGCTTGCCCAGTGTATGTATCCCTAAATACCTATGTCCATTCTTATCTCTTCTGGAATTGACCTAGGAGATGGACGAGAACAGTGGGTGAGATTCTAGGGGACAGTGTGCCTAAAACACCTAGACATTCAAAATAGTAAGAAAATGGGGACTTCAGCAAGAAAATAATGGAAAGCATAAAACCTAATGGAGTAAAAGATTCATTACATTGAACAGGAAAGGAATAAGAGATAACTGAACCCATCAGTCAGAATTGCTGCTCTTAAGTGGTAAGGAAAAGAATCAAAGCTAAAAGTAGGCTGCAGAGAAGCTGATGAAGACCCAGGTTTAGAGATTCAACTTTTCCATTTCCTACACGGATTTGGAGTGTAATTCTTTGAATCACTAGATTCTTTAAAAAAAAAAAAATGGTGTTGATGAAGAAGCCAAATCTGCAAGATGCTTTTTCCATTTTAAGCATTGAATGTTGTTGTAGAATACAAAAGCCGTTGGTTTATAAAGAGTTGTTTTCACTAGATACCTTATTCCTGGCTACCTAAGGAATCCAACTGGAATGTATATTAAAACCAAGACATATGAAATTATCTTTTCACCAGAGAAAATGTTAGGTGATTCTAAAAGTGTCTGGAAACCATTCAGATGTTTGCTTCTTCCTACTTCTGAGACTCTCCCATCTCATCAGGTAGGCAGCTTCTTCCTGAAGTTCACAATCTAGCTGGGGTGACAGTGCTAAGTGAACAAGGAGTGATGATACAGTGTTTCTAGGGTAAATACACTTAGAATTTCCATGGGGGACTTTTGAATGCTCCCTACAGGAAAACTGTTCTAGGAAATATTTGTGGTGCTGTATCACAAAATGTACTTAAATGCTTTTCTGTATCAATTTGAATTCTTTTGGGTGCAAGTTATGAAATCTAGACTGAGTACAACTTAAATAATGGTGGTATAATATCTCACATAAGAAATTCGAAAGAAAGAGTTCACATGGTTGATTAGTTCACCAGCTCAATGATGTTAGGATTCTAACTGGACTTCTCTGCTATTCCCTTGGCTTTCTCCCCATGGCCACAAAATGACTATTAAAGCTCCCAGCACTCACATCCTCACAAGAGAAAAATCCAAACCCAAGAATGAAAAAAGATTTCTCTTTTTTTGCTTCAATTTTCGATAGGAGGAAAAACCTTCCCAGAAATCCCAGCTGTCTTTCCATTATGTTTCATTACCAGAACTGAATAACATGGCAAAGAATGGGATTGACAACACGTTTAAATGAATCACAATTTATCCCTGAAGATGAGTCTGTCTTTCCTGAGCCCATTACTATCCAAACCCTTAAAAACCTGAGGTACTATCAAGAAAAATTAGAGGAATGATTACTGGGTAGGCAATTAACAAGTTCTGCTCATCAACTATTGATGTTTTCCTGTATTTAAAGGTCTATTTCTAAATTTATATTTAATATTGATTAAGAAAACATCATCCTGTTTTGAATAGAAAGTGTTCTGAATAAAGCAAATATATTTCAACCCTAACTTCAAAGGAACTATATCAAAAAGTAGCAGAGAAACATGTACACAATGTTCTGAATAAAGCAAATATATTTCAACCCTAACTTCAAAGGAACTATATCAAAAAGTAGCAGAGAAACATGTACACAAAATCGGACAAGAGAGCTAACATGAAGTGAAGGGGAAATGTGTGTGTGTGTGTGTGTGTGTGTGTGTGTATAAAATTATATATATACAATACACACACATATATTTTAAATATGTGTGTGTGTACATATATATATGAACAGCTTAGGTGAAAGCATTTTACCTCTCTGTTATTTATTGTATTTTATTTCCTCAAAAGGAAATATTATTCAAAGTGATCTTGAAAATGAGGCGTTGGTAGGAGCTACAACCCCTCATTCTTCACAGTAGACCCTGGAGGCCCTAACCCTGCTGCCTAGGCTTATCTGCCACATAACATGTTTGCATCTATAGATGTCCCAAGATAGACATTCCAAATGTATTTGTTTATTTAAACATTATTATACAGGTGGATATAATCTCTTCAACCATTAGAACAATACCCTATATCACATATACTATGAACTACAAATTTTCTTATGTGCTAGATAATTAACCACCATTTTTTAAAAATAAATTTTCAAAAGGTAATTTCAACCTATTTTAAAATATAATCCATTTGCAATGGAAATTGTAACTACAGCTCTTAATCTCTGAATTTAAATCTGTCCTCTATATGCACCTCTCATGAAAAGATACTTCTTTAGTAACATATTCAAGTTACTTTTCTCTATGGACTACACAAGTTATTAGAAGGAAGTCGATAGAAATGTGTATTTGAATTTGCTAATTTCAGGAGAGTCTGGGTATTGATTGACAGAATAAGGACAAAATCTGAATGAAGCAAATAAACATGTGCTTGAGAGAGCTGTCTGATAGTCAGCCTGCTTAGGAAAGGATACTAGAAGTGGATTGTGATGGTTCATTTTATGTGTCAGCATAGCCAGGTTATGGTACTCATCTGTATGTTCAGATAGCAATCTATGTGCTGCTGCGAAGGTATTTTGTAGATGTGATCTACATCTACCATCAATTGACTTTGAATAGATTATCCTCAATAATTTGGGTGAACCTCATCCAATCAGTTGAAGGCCTTAAAAACTAAGACAGGTTTCCCTGAGAAGGAATTCTACATCAAGCCTGTAACATAAAAACTCTTCCTGAGTTTCCACCCTGCCAACCTGCCCTACATTTTTCAGTCTTGCCGACCCCCATAATCATATGAGCCAATCCTTAAAGACAAATATCTCTCTTCCTCTCCCTCCTTCCCATTCTCCCCTTCTCGCTCTCCCATTATTGAGTCTGTTTCGCGGGAGAACCCTGACTTAAACAGGGATTAATTCAATAAAAAGAAAGGGATTTAAAATCATGTCATTTCATATAACGAAGATTAAGAAAAAGGCCTTTCTTAGAACTGACCTGGGAGAATTAAGGACATTAGTAGAGAGCTTTCCTTATACAACATAAGAGAACAGTTCATTCCCTGATTGGCAGGGCTCAAAATATACAATTTGGGAATGAAACTGGGGGATATGCCTTCAGCCCAGAATAATGGAAATGAGGAAACTCAAAGTCTAGGATTTGGCACTGCATAGCTTATTTAAATATGGTATCTACAAAATCCTTAGCAAAATAGATTCAGGATTAAGCTATGCAATACTACTAAAGAACCACTGAAATAGATGGCAGCTGTGACACCCAGCAGAAGCAGTAATGCCCAGTGGCAACAGTGAATTGCCACAGGTCTCCTTGTGGTAGTTGACCTGTCTTATGGATGAGGACTTGGATACCTGAGGATGCTCAGAAATCCCTGAAGTGAATTTACAAGAGGTATGGAGTCCTGCATCAGCTGCCTGTGGTGTGTGTTCTAAACCAATAAAACACATTTTTCCTTTAGTTTTGTTACTAAACCAAAATCAATTGAAATATTTGAAAGGAAATGGCTGCCATAGTAAATTACAAGCTTAAGCACTGTTTTATGCATCATGTAATTCTCACTATTGAAAACATCAATATCCACAACAGCTACACCTGAGCTAGAAGCACACGGGTCAGCCCATAATGAGGTTTGCTGTCTTGCAGGGTATTAATTCAGGAATACCTTAGTAAAAATTATCTTTTTTTATTGCAACCAGAAATCCAACTCTGAAGAATTATTTCTTTCCTTTAAGTTTAAACAACTTCAAAGTCTTCACAGCCTTAAACACACACAAAAAAACCATTCAGGGCTCAAAAAGAAGCATCTTTTTTCCAAATGATGACTCAATCTTTCTCCTGTGACTAATTAAGTACAAATTTCACAAACCAGAGCACACTTACACTTTTAAGTCTGGGCTGGAGAATGCCAATTTTTTGCAAACCACTTTACTTATCAAAGCAGTAAGAGCCTCAGTAAAGAGTATATTACAGAGTCATTATTATTTTCAGTCTCTTCCACCACCACCCAAACTGGGTCATTAAAACCCAGATAAAAATTCTAGAAATGGTTGAAAATATCATTTAACTACATTGCTACTGATAAATACAAGCTAATATCTATCTATAATGTTCAAGATCTTTTTCTTTCTTTCCTTCTCCCCTCTCTTCCATCCTTAAATCTTTCCTTCAATGCCCCATGATCCCACCACACACCTTTCTTACCTCAACTCTTAAACCCTCTCATACCCATGAACATCACCAATATAGAAATCTACACCGGCAAATGTCCATTACTAAGTCCAGATCAAAACTATCACCCAAATTATCTACCCCCTAAAATGGGTGGAATCCAATGGTTGGGATGGGGGAGCAAGTGATGTTCCACTTTCTGTTTCTGGAATATTGCTTCCCTGATGTTCTCCAGGTAGGAGCTACAGGGGAACGCCCAAGAATTTATGAGGCAGGAAGTTGTGTCCTTGCTGAAAACAGCATGAACATCTGTGGGCCATAAATCTTTGAGGAACAGTTAACATTTTGGATCCTCCAGCAGCAGGTATCAAGCAAGAATTACTTAAATTTACCCAATAAACTGTACCAAGAACATGCTAGTCATTCCGTCAAATGCTAGGTAAACACAATGACAAAACAGATATAGAGGCCCCTTCCCCAAAGAAACTTATAACCTAATCATGGCAAAAAAAAAAAAAAAATCATAGGCACATCTATAATGTGGATCAGAATAAGCTAAACACTTTTTATTTATTTGCTCACATCCTAGATGTCCATAAAGAAATAAACACAATATAAAGTATCAAATTATGAGGTGAAAGCTAAGGGGATAAGATTGATGCTTCTCATTCTTTTTGTCTGGATTCAGTTTTAGGCTTAAAGTTCTTTTAACCATGCAGAACTTTTCATTTTTCTGCCCTAAAATTAGACCCTTGGTCTTTCAGAGACAAGGAATATTAACATTGGGGAGCTGGAGACCAGGTCATATTTATTGGTGACACTATTCCTGTTTGCCAGTAAGTGGTCCTGGACCTGTGGTCAAAGCTACCAGTCAGCTACCACCAGTTCCCACTCACATATTCCATCTTGCAAAATGGTATGTTATTGTGTTCAGATGCCTATTTTTCTGTGAGCTTCTTTTCCGCTCACCACATATGGAATTTGTCTGAAGAAGCCAGTATTTCTAGATTTCTTCTTTTTTTCCTCACGGGTTTCAAAATTGTAAAACCTTAACGGGAAAGGTTTTCTAAGCTGGCCTTGAACCTGGAAAAACTTATGGATCTACTAAGGACTCCCTGAGCTTCTTGACTAGTAAATTGCCAAAAATTAGCTTTGGAATTAATTTCCCTTTGGGACCAAGGGCAGCTATCATTCAAAGTGATACCATCAAGGTGAGTGACTTCATTCAGCATAGGAATCTATAATGAACATCATCCTCAAAACCCAATAAAGAGGTATTTCTCATGCATGTAAAGTCTTCAGCTATAAAGACTACACCACTTTTGCAGTTTTGCTCTCTCAGTAGGGGAACTTTGTTTTCCCTGCTCAGGAAGAGAGATCAGAGGCTCATGCAGGCATTTATACTTTTTTAGTCCAGAAGTGATCCCTACAACTTCCACCCAAATTTCAGTGGCCAAAACATGTTACATGGCTCCACCAAACCACAAATAAGCCAGAAGATTCAATGTACCACAAGCTAGGACCGAAAATAACAATATGAGTCAAGGGCTTATAAAATGGATGAGAGCGGGAAAGATAAAATGAATACTACAGTCTAAAGAGTCATTCCTCTCCACTGCCCCCTTTGTGATGTACTATCCAGACAGGTTCTAGGCTTCTAAAGTCAAGACATTCTCTACCTTTGCAAAAATGTACCTACTCATTCCAGTCTTCCTACTCCCACCCACAAACAACTGGTCTTTGCTAGGAATGATGTTAGATGAAGATGAACTGTGTCACAAAAAGCTCTCCATTGGCAGGAGGGCACAAAGGCAGGGATAAGAATCAAAGAGAATTAAAAATGATGATGTGGGTTTGTATTTATTAACATAAAAAGGTGGCATTTGCTACATATTTATAAATAAAAAAGTGTGTATTGGTACATATGGTTTTCTATATATATGTACATATTCTTTGTGAATGTTATATAAAAAAAAGCAATCACTAGTTAGTAAGCATGGCATATAAAAATAGCCACAATGGCCCTATTTTATTTTCTTTATGGTAAGGATATCAGCTAGCCATAATAGAATAGGGATCAAAATCTTTGAGTTTGTATAGCTTGGGCAAGTCACTTGATCTGGGATTACATATCTCAAACTATTTTCCCTACAAGTCACTAGTAGCTGTTTGTCTAGGAAGCATCTACCATAAAATATACTGCAGAGGCCATTGCTTACACAAAAATCAACAGAATTCATTACTGCAGAACTGTTCAGAGTTCATGTGCATTGTCATTTTCTAAGAGTGAGCTGTGGCGTGCAGTTTCTCAACTTGATTGCACAAAGAGTCCAGAGCATCCTACAGACTAGCTTCTGTAGAACTCTGAGAAATGCTATTCTGAAAATCACCTTCAGTTCCAGTATTTTATAACTATGCATGGTTAATTATAAACTGTTAAAGTCAATATAATCAACATTGCTATAATTAAATCCCGTAGTTTAGAAATTTGTATCAAATTTTCACCAAATGACACAAAAACAATGAAAGTCAAAATATGTCATAGTTTTGAACTCTGGAACTCATACATTAAGTGATTCAAAACCCAATTTCCAACTAAATTTTAAGGCAAATTGAGATTCAGTTAAGCTTATTTTTCTATTAGTTTTTGTTCCATGAGCTATTTAAGTATCTCCTGATGGGCTATAATTCATTCCGTTTAAATTGCATGTTAATTCACTTACAAAAAGAAGCAGGAGGACAGTGGGTGGAGGGGAGAGAGATCAGCTCCTTTATAATTCAGTTAAGTAATCCTGCATCCTTGAGAGAAACCTTTTAACTTTACCTTATATTTGAAAGGAACCCTGAGATATGTTCCAGATACAGCACAAAAGGAATAAGGCTTAACAGACAGTATCATTCTGTAACTAAAATATCCTCTAATCACATTTAAACTACTAATATGCATTTTAAGTCTCATTAACAAAATACTTTAGAGTATTGATCAAGACATTCTAAGGCCAATTAACATTTATGATTTATATATGTATAGTATATAAAGTCTGCAAATACAATTTATTAAAAAAAAAAAAAAGGATTCTCCTTTCTTCTGTATCCTACTCCAGGGCCCTTCACTCTGACCAAGACTTTCAGGGAAGTCTGCAGCTTCCCGGTGCTCTCAGTTTCCTCAGTGCAGTAAACTCTGAGAGAAGGAATTCACTGTTGACAAAACTCCCAATTCCCACATCTCTGTTCACCTAGCATTTGAAAAATATACTCCTATGCCAGGCATTTTATAACCACCTAGGTCTAACTCTAACCCTCACAGTAATCTAACAAAGAAGACAGAGAAGGAGTTCTTACCCTCCACTTCTACACATAAGGACACAACTGGATAAGGCCAGATGCCCAGTAGAAAGAGAATTAGGTCTTTATTTTCTGGCTAATCTGTGGTCCTTTCCACTCCATCACATAGTTCCACAATAGGCTGTGGTCACAACTTGTAAATAGCAAAGGACTTTCCTCTAGATTCTGATTCCATCATTTGTTAGAGGATTGCTTTGGGCAACTTACTTAACCTCTCTACATCTCAATTTCCCTAACTAAAAATGGGCATACTGTGATACACACTTTACAGAGAGATAAGATTAAATTGGTTAGTGTGTGTAAGAAACTAACCATGAATTTTGGTATATATTACATACCAATGTATCAATTCATTAAAGTTTCTATTAATCACTTAATTTGTTTATTCACCTAAATATATATGTATATTGAGCACCAACCCTGTGCCAGGCAAAAGAGACATAGTCATGTCCCTCATGGACTCTGTAGCTATTTTATTATAATTATTGTAAATTTCAAGAGCACTTAACAGATGAAGAGACCAGAAAGCTGAAGACTAAGAAATAAACTAGAAGTCAGAATAGTCTCCCATGGTAGGGGGATGAATTATACCTATGTAGGCCAAAGTATTATAAAATAATGATAATATGTCAGAAAAATTAAGCTTATTAACATTTTTCTAATAGTACTCATACCTGTTTTCCAAAATTTCCATATATTTCTTCAAACTGATTTCTTGGTAGAATAATTTCAATTATGCCACTCAAATTTAAAGAACATGTTACTTAAATCACCTTAATTTCTCAATTAGAGAAAAAATAAATTCAAGAAATGTCTAAAGCTTGAGAAAATATCTTAAGGAAATCATAAGCAATCTTTAGATCTTGGGTGTACAGATACAGTTTTTCTGAAGGAACCAATAAACTCATTTTAATTCAACCTTTGTTTGATTCCCGTCTTGAGGGGGTCTTACTATAAATCACAATTGAGACTGTCTCCTGAGCACTTTTCACCTTCTGCTCAGCAGTCATATTCTTCTTTTGGTTTGGTAATGTTTGCAACACACTTGAGGGGTGGTTTTTAATGATAGCAAAAGAGATGGAGATAGGTATGAGCAATACAAGGAAAATTGACATTACTGGAGATGATACAAAGAAGCAGAATCCTTGTAAGATCTGAGAATCTCTTTAAACTTCTATGTACCTGCTGAAGAATGGAGTCAGATGACTTTCAACTGTAATACATACACATTGGCATTTTGCCTGAGAGTTTTCTGATTCATTGACTTGAAGTATGGGCTGCTACTGAATATCCCTTGGACATAATTATTCCTGTTGCAAGATAATGTATATCTTAGTCTTCATATACCTCTTAGTAGCTTCCAGTGATCATTATAATTAGAGATAATAATACCCCCTCACCCATTTAATCAAATGTGCAAAATAATAGTCAGACTGAGCAGAATCTCCCTTTATCTGTATTCCGTCCCTAAAATGTAATACATCTCAGAATATACACTGGAAAGTCTGAAAATACAACTCAATACCACATTTACCGTGAACAAACCCTATTCAAAGTGCTGTACTATATCATGTGACTCCACGAATGATTAAGATATAGCCTGTGCCCTAGAAGATTTATAATCTAGCAGGGGAGATGGACACTGTAGTAGACCATTGCAAGAATATGTGGTAGATACTAAGGCAGCCTAGAACTTCGAGCACATGGATGATGTGTTTAGACCAATTTCACTGGTTGAATGAATGAAAGTGTAGAGTTGTGAGAAAAAAAAATTCAGGAAAATAATTGTTTGAGCTGATTCTTAAAAGTAAACAAAAGATTTCCAGATAAAAGAGGTTGGGGAAAGTGTTCTAGGCAGAGGGGACTGCATGATCACAGGCACTAAAGTATGAAATCAAAAAGAAACTACAAGTATTTTAGAATGTCTAGAGCCTAAAATATTAAGTAGAAATTGTCAAGAGATGAAGCTAAACAGGTAGAGGAAGTCCAGAATTTACAAAGTATTTTTGATATGAAAATGTGTTTTTAAATCTGAAAAACATATACAGTAACTTAGGAAGCTTATTTAAAACGATGATTTTTCTTGCCTTTTCTTTCATATCTCTAGTTTATAAAGATTTCCACTGAAATACTCTTCTCTCTGGAACCATTCCTGCTCTCCATCCTTTTGTGTCTATCTTAATATAAGTTAAAATGCTTATTTTTTATGTAAATTGTTGTTATAAAATAGGACTACTTTTGATTTAGAACCAAGACCAAAAATTTTTCTTAATTTCATCCTAAACATACATGTTTAGACTTATGTACACATGTACATTTCTACACTGAGCGTAAAACTTATCACTTTCCTGATTTAGTTTAGCCTTTTTCTCTCTTTTTCTTCTCTCTCTCCCTTCTCCTTTCATAGTTCAAAATTGTTAAGGGATAGTGATGAGGCAGAAGCTTAGAAGAGGTAGGGAAAAGATTATCGTAGAGGAAAGCAGGAGTTTACAGAAGGCTGGACAAAAAAAACAAGAGATGAAAGAGTTGTCATCTAATAGCACTGGATTCCTTTATTACGTACTTCACGTGTATTCCTAAGTAACTATAATTCTATCAGAATTTCCTCACTGCAAACCACTGCATATCAGAAAGCATGTTAGCGCAATAAGTAGTTGCTCAGTGTCGCTTCCAATGTTATGATTCTGAAACAAATGAAAGTGAAAATTGTTTTCATTCTTATATTTGACCTCACTATCCTAAATGTGATCTGTAATGGATATGCTGTCAATGGGTACCAACATGTCTGGATTAATAATTCACAGAATCAGAGGATTTCTACTCTGGGAAGGATCTAACCCACTGCTCCCACTGCAGCAACGAGATAAAGAGTAGATACAACTTAACAGCAAAACGAACAAACAAACAATCCAATTTACTAATGGGCAGAGAACCTAAACAGACATTTCTCCAAAGAAAACATATGAAAAGATCACCAATGATCAGGGAAATGCAAATCAAAACCACAATGAGGTATCATCTCACACCAGTTAGAATGCCTTTTATCAGAAGACAAGAAATTACAAGTGTTGGTGAGGATGTGGAGAAAAGGAAACCCTTGTTTGTACACTGTTAGTGAGATTGTAAATTGGTGCAGCCACAATGGAAAACATTATGAAAAAAGAGTATATATTGCATGATTCCACTTACATGTAGTCAATAAACGAGGGAAACGGATCTATGATTATGTAGGTCAGAATGGTGGTTAACCTGGGGAAGGTATCAACTGGCAGGGGCATAAGGAAATGTGCTGGGTGCTGGAAATAGCCCATCTCAATCTGGTGGCACTCACTTGGCTATATACATATAGAAAAATTCACTATGTGAAACCTCAATAAAAATACAAAAAAAACCCCAAACAAACATAGACTCATTTAATTTTAGTACTAGAAAGAAACTTAGTAATTACCTTGGCCAACTTTTTTTACATAGGAGGAAAACAAGGCTCAGAAAAAATTAGAAGCTTGTAGGTAATTTATTTGTCCAACAAGTAATGATTAGACACTTGCTCTTTGCTGAGAACATATTAGGATAAAGGTTAAATAAGACAGACACATTATCTGCCTTCATAAGCCTATGGTTTAGCTGTAGAAACAGAAGTTAAACAAATTACCTAAAAATTAAATATATAATTCCATTTTGTGACAAATGTTGTGAAGGACCGTTACAGGGTGTTTTTAGCGATTACACGTGGAGCTGGAATTTAGTTCACCTGGCTGACAAGAGTAGTGCTCTCTTGACTCCAAAACACTGCAATTTTTCATGAACTTTGAACTTTTTAAAACTAGAAGCAAATTATAGCCCTGCATAAGTTTCTCCCCACAGTTTTCAAAAAGCAACCTTTCATTGTAAAACATAAGCAAAGTAAATAAATGTAAAATGATGACTCTCTCCCAAGACTTGCCAAAAAAGCCTCAAATTCAGCAGGGAAGGCACTGCTAAAATTATTAGACTTGAAATTTGTTTCCTGTTCGTTAAATCTAGGTTTCTTTAGATTCATGGGTTGCATGGCCTGGCAATAGCCTCTCAACTGCTTTCTGTTAACAGAGCGGCCTCTGATGACTGTTTATTTGATATTTATGTGAACTCAGAGGTTACAAATTAGTCAACTTAGAAAACAGAACTGATATAAATCAGTCTCAAGACAACCAATGCATCCATCATAAAATTAAAACACACAACACATTCGATTTTTAGCCAACTCACAGTCTATTACTTTGGGGATTTGTTTTGAAAGATGCCAACTATCGTTAATATCTGGCTGGGGCAGAGTGCCTCTGCAGAAAGGCTAGTCCAATTTTCCTGCAACAAAGCACAAGTCATTAGTAACCTCAGTTTTCTTTGATAAGAAAAAACATAATACTGCTGTCTTTAATTTGGTTCCCTGAGAAGTAGGCCCTGAGACAAAGATTTGAGTGAAAGTTCATTTGGGAGCTGACCTTAGGATGTACCAGTGTGAAGACAGTAAAGTGAGAGAGAGAGAAGGAAAGGGCTGTGCACATCTGGGTGGGACTCAGCAGGCTGGCTATGGCTAGGAGACTGTGCATCAAGAGTCGGCCCCACTGAGAGGTGAGGAGGGTTGGGTACTTATGCCGGACCTCCCATTCATCATCTTTAAGGGGCTGCTCCTTGGGCCTCAGCTTCCTGGTGCTTCTAGACTGTGTGCTAAGCACATAGCTGTAGGTAGAAAAAGACCACAGGCAAAAACCGGTAGCTATTTGCATTAAGAAGCCGTCTGTCCTTAAGGAAATGACAAATGCTGAGGTCATGTAGATGGCCACCAAGAATGGCTACACATATAACTCAGTTAGTAGAGCATTAGTGCAAGGGTGTGCAATATAATCAATTCTTAGACACCAGGTGTGCAGAGAAAGAAAGATAACCATTATCAGGCCCCCTCTCACACCCGTAGCTAACTTCTGAGGGGAAGTGACTCAGCACTTCTCCCCTGCTGTAACCATAGCCCGGTATGCATGCGTGGGCTCCTGTTAGGGGCACTATTGTTTTTACCGGGTATGAAAAGCGCCACTGCCTTGCCATGGTGCGGTGCTGTGCTCTTGCTGGATACCACTGGGTACCCTGTGAGGTGGGCTGTGTCTTAGCTGGAATAAAGAGCTATGTCACAGCTGCCTACAGCTCCTCACATTTTCTTCCAACTGCTGGAGGTTTAGACCCCTTACCTCAGAACTGCGAATCTGCAGCAACGTACCAATGACCGGCATGTGGGGAAAGCACTGGTTAATTGGTTAAGTAGAAATCAACTAGACAAGATCTACTGTCAAATGGGAACTTGCTTTAAAAATTGAAAAGCAGTATAGCTATAAAACTATTCTTTTCTTCACTTATTACTTAAACTGTGGACCATTTATATCCTAAGTCTAATGATCAAAGAAATTACTTTTCTCAAGGGGAGATCACCCAAGGTCTTCACATGTTGCAAGAGTCTTCTAGGTCAGCTTCATTGGAATAAATGAATGGTGGTCATGTATGATATCAAGGAATTTATATACATTATCTATATATAAACATATATATAGGTCCCAGGCCTGGCAGGTTCCAGGTCTGGCTGTGATCCAGGCTTGCAGCTAGTAATAGGAGGACCCCGGTTTTAGAATGCTACATGAGCATAGTGGGATGCCTGCGCCTAACATATGAAAACATGATTCAGCTTACTGTATCACGCATGTGTGGCTGAATGCCACTATTGTTCTCTGACATGTATAAAGCCCATGCGGTCCCCTAGCACAGAAACACGCACTCCCCTCAATAAAGTTGGTGCCTGCCATTTCATTCTCATGTCAGCCCCTTGTACGTTCTTCCAACTAGGCATCTCACCACCATAAACCGTCCCTTCTCCATCAGCTTAGCGCTGATACATGGTATAGTCAGCAGGATGAGGTGAGTACAGCTCCCAGTGCTCCGCACAGTCCCCAGGTGGAAGAGACCCAGGTGGAGGACATGCGGCCCCCACCTCAAAGTGGAATCCTGTGGCCACGTATCTTGTTACGTGGATATCCCCAGAGGATTGGAATGGAGTGAAGCCATGTCAGAGGACATCCAGAAAGCCCTGGAGATGTTGGAACTGAAGGTCCCGACCGCTCACCGGGAGGCAGCGGGTCAGGTGGCCCGGATGTTCCTGATGGTGCTGCGGCAGGCTAGCCTCAGCAGGTGCAGCAGCTACGACGCCAGGAAGAAGCACTGGAAAGGCGGCTGGCAGCAGCCGAACCCATGCTGCGGGGCCCTGATGAGTCACTGCCATCATCCTGGTCTGGGAGCCCGCCAGCGACACTGCTACAGGCACAGCTGGTGATAGGGCAGCAGGTCGAAGGGCAACAGCCATTGGGCCCGGGGTTGGGGCAAGCTGTTGGCACCCCCCCAAACTAAAAATCACACCACCTTAATCCAGTACACCCCGTCAAACACCGGGACCTGACGAAACAGGTACGACAGAGAACCAGGGAGACGGTTCCAGGGTGGCTGCTGTGGCTGTGGGATGATGGGGCTGCAGGAACTAAATTATCTCCGGAAGAGATGGCTCAGCTGGTCTCCGTGACAATGATACTGATCCTCCGGCAGCGCCTCCAGAATGTGGAGCGTACGGTGCAGGGTACAGGCAACCACTCCCTCATTAACTGGCTCATGTCCACTGTACCGACAATGAGGGCCGACCCAGGGAGCTGCCAAAGACAAAGAGCAGATGGACCACATACTTAAATCTGGTCCAGATAATTCGGGAAACGAGCATGCAACGGATGATGTTTTGCGCCCAGTATACTAGTCCCAATGGAGAACTATTTACAAGCCATGTGAAGGACTTGATTTTGACTTCTGGCCTGGCCAGTACTTTTGGTACCATGGTGGCACAGCTGGCCCCTTGCGTGGACAGGCGGATCTATGAGGTGACAACCGCTATGGCGAGGTTGGGGAATGTGGAAGTGAAACACAAGGAGTGTTCCACCCGAGTGTGCACAGTACCACCCAGTGCACTCCCAGACGGGCCAGTGCACAGATGGAGGCATGGCTGAAAGGGGGAGTGGAGCAGCCTCCAGCTCATTGGGCTGTGAGCCACAGGCAGATGCAGTTTGATCTCCTCCCGGCAGGGGTCGCTGCAGAAAAGATTGAGCAGCAACCTAATAAAGTACTGCTGGTGCTGTGAAATCAGCTACGCCCTGACCAGCAATTCACTCTGATTCCTAGGAAGCCACAACCCATGAGGTGTGACTGGCCAATTATCTCCCCGATGAAAGGTTTGGCCAGGGCACCTGGTTGGCGGGGGAGCCAGTTGACCTTGAGGCCACGAAGTCGAATAAGGTTACGCCGCCCCTGCATGCCGCCATGCCGAGCGTCGCAGACATCATGGACCGGTTATTACATGAACTTGGATGATACCATTCTGTGGTGTACTTGGCAGATGCCTTTTTCTCTATTGCCGTAGCCCCATGAAGTCAAGAACAGTTTGCCTTCACCTGGGAAGGGTGACAGTAAACATTCCTTGTTTTTTCCCCCGGGCTATCTGCACAGCCGTACCCTGTGCCATTGACTGGTGGCTCAAGATTGAGTCATGTGGAAATGACCACCCGCAGTGCACTTGTATCATTACACTGACGATATATGCTAACCTCTGATTCTCTTACAGAACTAGAAGCAGCAGCAACCAGCCTGCAAGAAGCTCTAGCTGAGTGGGGTTGGGAGTGAGCGAGGACAAGGTCCAGGGACCTGGGTTCTCTGTTAAATTCTTGGGAGTTGTCTGGTCAGGTAAGACAAAAGTAATGCCGGAGGTGGTGATTGATAAGATATAGGTGTAGCCCCAACCTGAGCCTGGGAAGCGCTCCAAACCTACTTGGGAATGCTGGAGTTTTGGAGAGTGTTCATCACCTGTTTGGCTTCCTTGATGCGACTCATGTTGTCTAGTGTGACAGGGGCCCAGTGGGATTGGACCCCCAAGAGAGAAGAGGCCTTTAAGGCTACAAAGCAAGCTGTAGCACAAGCCCAAACTCTACATGTTGTAAATCCAGCCCTCCCATTCCTGCTTATGGTGCAGATGGATGATGCAGGGTTTGGATGGGGCTCGTGGCAGAAGCACGGTTCCCAGAAGGTGACAATAGGCTTCTGATCCCAATTGTGGAAAAGCACGAAAGTTCGGTATTCTCTGATAGAGAAGCAACTTGCTATCATATATGCACCCCTTCTGGCCAGTGAGGCCATCACTGGCCTTAAGCCCATAACCGTGCAGTCCACATACCCCGTGGAGGGGTGGTTGCGGTCTTGGGTGAAGACTCTCAGTACCGGAATTGCACAGACCCCTATACTGACCAAGTGGGAGGCGTACCTAGAGCACTAGGAGCAGTTCTCTGCGAGTCCCCTGTCAGGTCAACTGCACTCCCTATTTGGATCAGTACAGTTTCAGGCAGAGCTCCTAATGGAGCCTGCTGAGATGGGAGACATACTGAGTCCTTATGTAGAGGGTCGGGCTCCCATCCCTGAGGATGCCTGGTACACAGACAGCTCGTACCATGGAACAGGTAGCAAAATGATGGGGGCTCCAGTTGATGCGGTCACAAGTTGCCGTGTCACAATGGTGTGCTGAGCAGTACCCAAAGAGACAGCAGGTAAAAAGTAACCCAGGGTAGATGCCCTGCGGGGCTAAGCTGCTCTAGGAACAGCAAGTGGATTGTGGGCCAGATCCTGTGCCACAACGTGTAAGGGTAGGGTGTGGGAGCCAGGCCTGGCTGGTCCCAAGTCTGGCTGTGATCCAGGCTCGGGGCTAGGAATAGGACCCCGGATTTAGAATGTTACATTAGTGTAGTAGAGCACCTGTGCCTAAAATATGTAAACATACTTCAGCTTATTGTATCACGCTTATGTGGCTGAAGGCTATATTGTACTCTGATATATGTGGAGCCGTGTGGTCCTCTGGAGAGCAGAAAGGGAGCACAAGAAGGGGAGACGAAGTAGTGCGCACAATACTGCACCCCTCCCCCAACAGAAGTGCGCTCCCCACAGTAAAGTTGGTGCCTGCCGTTTCATTCTCATGACGACCCCTCTGTCATTTTCATGTTGGCCCCGCGCACATTCTTCCAGCTGGGTGTCTCACCACCGAAACCTTCCCTTCTCGATTAGCTGGCGCTGACAATATATATGTCACTTTATTTTTAATTACATGAAAGAAAAAAACAAAATGGAAACTAAAGGAATTGATACACTTTAAATAAATATTATCATAAGATATATTCTTATATACTCACTTAAGTTTAAGAAAAGGGATGATAAAATCGATTAAGAGGTTAGTATCCTTGAGGTTTTTTAACTAAGTCTTTCAATTTAAAATCATGTAATTTCTCTTTTCTCTAATAGATGAAGTCATAAGTGTGATGCCATTTCCCTTGCCTCACCTCCTGATTTTTGTTAGTTACATTTTTATATTCTCAAGATATAACAATTTATATTCTTTAGCCTAATTTTCACAATTATGTAATATCCACTTTATATTTAAGTGAAGGCACTGCTCTTCACCAGTCCTTTTGCTGCAGCTCCCCCAATCCTAGATCCTTTATTTTGATTAATCTTTCAGTGGGCTGAAGCTCATTGTCAATTTTTTCAAGAGTCCTTGAGTACTGGTAACCCTTGGTAATTTCTTTTATGCTTGCCTTTTTGCTTGAGTGACATCTTTGCTAGTAAATGACTCACTTTCAGCCTAGAAGTTTCAAAATGTTTTCTTTTATTCTGGAAGTACTGCTGTTGGGCATCTTGTATCCATTTCCTTAGAATATAATGAGGGGATTTTTAAATAGATCTCTCTCTCTCTCTCTCTCTCTCTCTCTCTCTCTCTCTCTCTCTCTCTTTTCATTTCTGCTAGAGGAGGGTGTCACTTCTGTCTAAGAGAAGTTCCTTTCCTATTTCACCTATTTCTTCCCAACAGACATTACACTGCAGCCAGAAGACAATGAAAAAGTAACCCAGTCATCTTTCCCCAGACCTGCGCCAGACCTGGGTCAGGATTCTGGGGCTGACCAGCATGGCTTCTGAGGAGCAGAGGAAAGAGAAGCTGAACATGTCGTGCTGTTGTTAATCTTACATTTTGTTCCCTCTGGAGTTTCCTGTTTTGTTTTGCTTTTTTCTTAGCACTCACTTTTTGAGGGAAATGGATTGAACTTTTTCTATTGATGATTATTTTTGTTGGCCCTTTACTATTTTTGATTTCTTACTCAGAAAGGTATTCTGTAAGGTAGTTTTATTCTTCCATCTTAATATAAATATTCCTAGAATTTACATTCTTAAACTCCTTAGCTAATTTATATACTCATGAAGTTCAAGATCAGTGATTTATGGATTCTTGTGCCCAATAATACTTGCTTTTTACCATCCAGGATATATTTATCCTCTCTTTAACACAACATGACTTCATCTGCAAAGGAGAATAAGATCTTCCTGCCTGAACCTTATTGTGAGCAGTAGCATTGAGACAAATAAGATAATGTGTGGTAATACATTTCAGAAAGCTTTCTTATCCTCTCGAGAGATGATAGTATTTTAGTTTCTAATCTCTCCTTACAAGAACTGAATGATTTGCTCAAACGTTTACACCTATTTGGGTAGTAAAATGGCTAAATTAGTTACTAGATTTTTCAGAGACTTCATTCTCTACTGTATTTTACTAGAACAATTGTTACAGTGGATAAATTTAAAAATCCCTCTCGTATTATTTTATAGAGTCCTTAAAAATCTTGAAAATATCCTGAATGGCATAAATTCAATAATTTTTTAAATGATTGATCTGTTTATTTGTAACCTGAAATCCCACCATAAGGGAAAACTAAGTGGCTAAAAAAGAGAAAAAAGGCTTAAAAAAATAAAGGAAGCAGTAAATTGTTTTGTGTCTATTTACAATACTCTTCATGCTGGATAGATGATTACAGAAAAGCAAAGTAACATAAAAAAAATTTTCCATTAGTTGAACCCCAGAGACAAGCAAAATGAAAGATGAACAACTAAACACAGATTTGGAAGGTCCATGTATGCTTTACCATGTGGCAAACCAGAAAGATGAAGGACATGAAATAAGTGTGCCCACTAATTCCTAAAACCAAAAGCTGTGTGCTGGTTTATGATAATAGCCAGTGGAAGCCCTTAACCCTATGTCAAATGATCTTCTGTCAGCCCTTTTAGAATCCAGTAACTTCATACTGAGATACAAGTAAAAGTCTAACAGATGCACTCATTTTAAAACCGCTGAGCTCCCTTAGGATTCTGCCAATATGGCACCTACCTATTAAGTGCAGGAGTTGCTTAACTGTCTTTTCTCCTTCCAAGAACTTCTTCATATTTCTGTTCCTCGCTGTACACTTTCCATCTCAGAAAGATCATGAAGACACTCAACTTTCCAGATCCACTTACTTTTACTTCCTGAGATCCAAAGGCCACTTCTTAGAACATGTCCTTTTCTGTTCAAGCCTCAGGAACCATTATCCACGGTTTCCTCACAGTCACAGTGGAGGCCATTAAAGGAGCGCTTTCCCGGGTCATGATATCTAGAGATTTGGAAAACAGCCTGGGAACACTTCCTGGTGCCATACAAATGTAAGGTTCACATATAAAATGAACCATAACAGTAGGACATAGAAAACTTTCCTTAAAATGACAACATACTTCAAAGTTGGATATATTTTATTTACAAGTAACATTTAGATACTGAGGTTCATCAGATGTTTTCAAAGATCCCCAATGTATCAGCACAGCACACAAGAGAGGAAAGATATATGTTAGTGTGCTTCTATATATGTTGTGCAAACCATTGCTGGTTATATCCAGACCTCTAGTATACATACTGCCAGATTACTTGCAAACTACAAGCATTGGATTTTTGTGTGTGTGTAGATTCTCCTGGATAATTTCCCTTTATACCTTCATTCATACTATCTATACTATGGAGTTATCGCACATCAGTGATATGCCTTCAGATCAACTTAAATTCATTCTTCAGTTGTCATGAGCTCTGCTTAAAAAATTATGAATAAACCATATTTAAATTTTAAGCCCTCCACTCTCTCCTGCTGCCATTCTCCCTGTGAATTTATTCCATGCATTGTGTGAGCTAGTCTAGCTGAGATGATAAAAGATTATTTTCATTCATCTACTGTTATCAATAGTATCCATTCTGGAAAGTGTAATATATTGGAATCTTACAAGTATACCTTAATATCAGTCATTCTTTAGATGTAAATACTTGGCTTTTTAAAAAACAATCAAATGAAGCATTGATACTCTCAAGTCAAAAGGTTTTTAACAAAGGTTAAATTCTTCTTCTGTCCCCAGTAGCATCAACTCAATAACAGTGTGAAGCCCAGGAAATGAGACTCTAAAGACTCCAGAAAGATGTGCGTTATCTACATAGGAATGAAACAGAAGTAATATATTGTTGCAATATAGATGGCTTTATTCATACACACACATATATCTCCGTAACTACATTCACAGCACTGTCACTTTAATATTCCCACTATATTTTCATGCTTCAGAGAGGTTTTTTTTTAAAAAAAAAAGTTTTCCCATTTTAAGTGTTATTCATTCCTGATATGTATGATTTTCATAATCTCAAAAAAATAATTTTAATCTGTCAGTGGGAAAAAGAAAAGTTCTTAGTAGCGAGGTACTAGTGCAAATACATAGCCTGATGGCAACACAGCATTTATAAGGCCCCAGGGCTCCTTTCAAGGACACTGCACCCCAGAATCAGACCCTAGTTTAGCTCCAGGGTAGAATCTACAATTGTAGCTGCTCTTCGTGAGGCTGCTAAAGAACTGAGTTATGGACCACTCATGCATATAGATATACTTGTCTTATTTTAATTTTGAGATGAAAAAAGAAATCCATAATATTTCCAAAGGATTTCTGCACAGAAAGTAAATACCAACTATCAAACAACTGAGACTAAAAGATAGTTTTTGAGATGCTAAACTCCTCCTTTTTAAAAAAGTAATTTAAATATATGCTTTGGTAAGATCCTCAGGGATTGGCCTTAGAATTCATCTCTGCTTAATTTGATCTTGGACCTGAACTCACTTTAGAAAAGCCTTCAGTTCCATATTTGAAGGTGACTGAAACTCCATTCCTTCCTTTTGCAGCAAGTCTTTTAAATATATAATGAACACAGTACTGTACTCCGTATTTCAGCAAAAAGGACTGCTGGTTAAATTCACAGAAAGAATGCATAAAAGGCAGAAGTAAACAAACAAGACAGAATTATTTTTCTTAAAAAGAACTTTAAAAATAAATTGTGCTACAAACTACTTTTGCAATTACAGTATTGGGTTTGGCCCCGCTGTTTCAGAGGCACTGCATTAGTATAAACAGACTCTCGTCTAACGCACTTTTTCAAAACAGTGCTTCTCAGCCAAGGGCTAGTGTGAAATCATTCTACTGCTAGGTGTCACCGACACTTTGGTTTGCTTCACTGGCAACATTTTGGCAATGCATCCTATACTAAGAGGAAGGCTAAAAGCCAAGCATATGACGACAGCCAAATTCACTGTGTTATTTCTTTCATGCTTCTTGGTCAATTCCCCCACACCCAACTGGAAGCTGCCCCGGCTGTCACGGGCTCTCTCTTCCCTCCGCCGACTCTCCTGGGAGACTTGCCGCACAGCCTGCAGGATGGCATTCTGCACAATCTGTCTGCTGGCATTCTGCAGCTTCACTTCTTCGGGCTCATTTCCAGGCTTCTCACCTAGCCGAAAATATGCAAGGGAGGTGAAAAGAACAATATTAATTTGGGGAACTGTGACAGGAAAGGGCAGGTAGGAAAGTTGAAAGGGAAGGGGAAACTACAAGAACGTGCTAGGGTAGCTCCGTTTACTGTGAGGGGCCCTCTGCAGCACATGCTGCTCTTGTCGCCTCGTCTTCCTTTCCCATAGAATCTCTATTCGTTTGCCCCAGGAATGTGCTCGATTTATATTCTCACCATCCCAGAATCCTCTGCTGCTAGCCGTGGTCATGAGATATAGTCTTGGCCAATGAGCACCTCTGGGAAAGTTTTTAGAAAGCAACAGACTCGTGCCCCCTTTGGCCTGCAGTACCTTTCCCTTCTCCCTCCATGTGATGCAGACACAATGCTTTAGGTGCTGCAGCCACCTGACAATAAGCATGGAGAAGAACAGCCACATCCCAGATATAGTAGGGGAGAAAAAAAGGGTCCAGTTTTGGAGGCATCACTGAGCATCTGCACCAGCCTTGGACAGTGAACGTCTGGATTTCTTTACATGTGAGATAAATAAACTCATTTTTGTCGAATCCACCATTAATCAGGTTTTATGTTGCTTGCGGCCAAATGTATGCCTAATAGATGGATATAAAGTCACTGGGGCTCAAGAAGACTAGATTATTACTGAATCCATATTAAACTCAATCCTGCTCCTATAATAGTATCCCAAGGAACGAAGCCATTCATTTGCCAAAATTGGTCCTCCATGATCTAGAGCAGAGGTTGGCAAACTTTTTCTATAGCGGGTCAGATAGTAAATATTTTAGGCTGTGGGTCATCTCATCTCTGTATCAACCACTCAACTCTGCTGTTGTATCGTGAAATCAGTTGTACACAATACATCAATGAATGCATATAGCTTGGTTCCAGTAACTCTTTATTTACAAAAAACAAAAAGCAAAACAACAACAACAACATTAAAAAAAATTAAAAAACACAGAAATGAAAACAGGCCGAAGGCCAGATTTGGCCCATGGGCCAGCATTTGTCAGTATCCCTGATCTAGAATGGTGGTAATTTTCTAAGTAGATGGCAAGGCAATCTACCCAACATTGATTCTTCCCCTTCTTCCTCAGTTAAAAACAAGACAAAACCTTGATTTTATTCGGTCTGCTATATAAGTAGGTATTATTAAGTTCTAACCAATGGGTGGAAGTTTGTTTAGTGAAAATTTTGGAAAAGATCTTTGAAAGGGAACAGGCAGATAAAGGCCATTTACCTTCTCTGAATTCTATTGCCTAAAGCTCTGATACAACAGTTGTCATTATAGGAGCTCCCACTAACCATGAGGGCACCTTTAGAGTGGAAACTATTTAGAAGGAAAAGTTAGAAGGAGGTGGGGATCCCAATGACCAAGTAAGTGACTACCATATTGGTCCTTGGCTGACCACCTCCAGGCCTCTTTCATGTTAGAAAAAAATACATATATCTTATTTAAGCCAGTGTTATTTTGGATTTTCTTTTACTATGCAACCAATGTATTACTAACTCATGCACAACAGAATGATCATGAATCTAACATTTGTCTAAAGTGCAACTACGAAAATTTTAAATTCCACCTGCTTATATTTATAGTGACAGAATGGGCATCATTCCTTGTTCAAAATCATCTTTTCAGATATTTCCTCTATGTAAATACACTGCTACTACGAAAATATGTTTTAAATTAGGGGACGGTGTTTTCACCAGGACTGATACATTTACAGCAGAATTTATATACCCATGAGAACAACATCACATAAGAGAATATTGAGTCATTCTAGAATACCAGACAGCCCTTATCCCTTTAGACATATAATTGCCATTTATTCAGCATTTGTGTCACTAGTACATCTCCTGAGGGATTTACAATCTAACAAACAAGCCAAGATGAATCTATATCCAAAACTAAAAACAATACTCTCTGCCTTCCCCTACCCCCAAAAAAGGCAGGACAAAATGACAAATGAATACCAAATCCAGCACAGAAAGAGTCTAAAACTATGGTGTGTAACAGACTAAAACTTTAAAGTGACAGAGAAGAATATTTTGAATATTATCTATAGAAAAAGAATGAACAGTAATATTAAGAGACCTGAGGACATGACAATTAAGAATGTGTGTTTTTAAATACCTCAGAGCTGAGTTCAAGTTCTACCACATATAGCTGTGAGATCTTGGGCAAGTCACCTCACCTCTCTAAGACTGCTTGTACATCTGTAAAATGGGCAAGTAGCACCTATTTCAGGATCATTGCTAGAGAAAAGAATGACATAACAACTGTTCAGTACTCAATGTCCACTATTGTGTTAGTTGGGGTACATAGATTAGGCTGTTATAGCAGAGAAACTCAAAACTTGAGCAGCTCCCTCAAGGGACAGATATTTATTGCTCTCTCACATAATAGCTCAGATACACTCCAGTGTGTAGGTGACTGTGCCCCACCAGGTTACCTAAGGACTCTGCCTCCTTCCACCTTACTGCTCTGCCATTTCCTACTATATTGCCTTCATGAGTGAAGGCATGAGTGAAGCTGGTTAGCTGATATCCCATCTGAGGCTGGAATGTAGATAAAGAGAAAATAGAGGTCAAGCAATTCACTTTTAAGAATTGTCATAGAAGTTGCAAACATCACTTTGCTCACATTCTATTGAGGGAAACTGAGTCACATGTCTGCACCTAACCACATAGGAAGATAGGAAATATAGTCTCAAGCCAGACAGCCATATGCCCTACAAAAACTCAGGGAGGTTTTGATGGTAAAAGGAAATAATTAAGAATTTTTAAAAATTACTTCCATATAAGGACTAAGGTTCAATTGAAAAAAGGAGAGTATGCACTTGGCAGCAGTTCAGATGTGATCCTCAGGGAGCTCTACATGCTGTGGACAACACAAGTGTGTGGACAAACCAAAAAAAGTTTGAAGCATCCATGCTTGCTCCAGGAAAGAGTATTTTAGCCAAACCAGAGAAGTGTTAAATTTAAAATGTCCCTGCAGTACAGCTATTTTCCTGTCTTTGGATGGAGAAGAGAAGAATCTAGGGACAAGAGTAAGCTGATTCCTTAATAATAGAGAGAGAGAGGAAGGAAAATCTACACTATATTTAGCTGTGACCTTATATTTGAGTTAAACTGTCATGTTCTTATTCATTCATTATGAAGATAAATCGATGAAAAAGTCAAAGGCAGTCTGTACTAAGCTGTGTCAGGAAGATCTCTTTGGTGACTTTCAAGGTTGGTTTAACCCTCACTGTTCTCATTACCGCTTTGCTCTGGGTCATGAATATCTGTATGTGGTGGAGGGTGTGGGACAAAAAGAGTAGCAAGTAGCTAGAACAGAGAAAGGGAGAAGTGAAGATGAGGGTAAAAGCCACCCAGTGCACTTAGACAATAAAAGCAAAACAAAAAGTTATACACAGAACCGCAAAAGACCCAAGAATATCCAAAGCAATCCCAAGAAAAAAGAATAAAGTAGGAGGCATCACACTTGCTGATTTCAAGTTATGTGATAAAGCTACAGTAATCAAAACAGTATGGTACTAGCATAAAAGCAGACACATAGACACATGAAACAGAATCAAGAGCCCAGAAATAAACCGATGCATATACAGTCAACTAAAACTTAACAAGGGATCCAAGGACACTCGATGGAGAAAAGACGGTCTCTCTAATAAATGGTACTGGGAAAATTGGATATGCATATGTAAAAGAAACTGAACCCATACCTTATACCACTTACAAAAATTAACATAAAACAGATTAAAGACTTAACTATTAGGCCTGAAACCATAAAACTCCTAAAAGAAAACATAGGAAAGAAGCTACCTAACACGGTCTGGCAACAAATTTTTGGATATGACATGTAAAGCACAAGAAACAAAATCAAAAACAAATGAGACCACAACAAAATAAAATGCTTCTTCACAGTAGAAGGAATGATTGACAAAATAAAGAAAAACCTACAGAATGGTGGAAATATTTGTAAATCATATATGTGAAAAGGTTTAATATCCAAAATACATAAAGAACTAATATAACTCAACAACAGGAAAACAAATAATCAAATTTCCACTATGGAAAGCAGTATGGATGTTTCCCTAAAAAGCAAAAATAAAACTACCAAATGATCCATCAATTCCATTATGGGTATATAGTAAGAGAAACAAAATACTCTCTTGAACAGATATCTACACCCCCACGTTCATTGCAGTATTATTTACAATAGTCAAGACATGGAGATAACTTAAGTGTCCATTGATAGATGAATGGATAAAGAAAAACATGATATATAATATACAAAGAAATACTATTCAGCCATAAAAAGAAGAGAATTCTGCCATTTGAAACAACATGGATGGACCTCAAGGACATTATGCTAACTGAAATAAGTCAAGCAGGAAAAGACAAATACTGTGTGATCTCACTTAAATGTAAAATCTAAACAAACAAAGAAAGTCAGAGAAAAAGAGATAAGATTTGTGGTTGCCAGGGGTGGGTAACAGGAAATAGGGGAATTGGGTGTAGGAGGTCAAAAGGTACAAACTTCCAGTTATGAGATAAGGCCTGGGAATGTATGTACAGCATGGTGACTAGTTAACGCTGCCGTATGGCATATTTAAAAGTTGCTAAGGGAGTAATTCACAGAAGTTCACATTTCTAATTTTTTAATTTTTTTCCTGTATCTATATGAAATAGTGGATGTTAACTAAACTTACGGGTAATCATTTCACAATATAAACCTCAAGGCACTCAACTATATACTCTAAACTTTTATAGTGATGCATGTCAATTATATCTCAATAAGACTGAAATAAAAATTTTTTGTAAACCATTGGTACATACGGTAGGTTAGGTTCTTTGGAACGTTAAAAAAAGATACCCTTAAGGTTATTTTTGGAGGGTGATGGTTACTATGTGGATACATGTGTCATAGCTAGATATCATGGAAATATCTGGCAGAGTCTCACATTACAATTCAGAAATTGGAATAATCCAATACGGTCCCAGTGATTGGATTATCTAGGTAGTTCTCTACCATTAGAGCTTCAACTTTCCCTCAGCTGCTTCCATCTAACAACTCTCCCTTCCTTCCGGAGTCTCCCCAGCTTCAAGGCATTTACCTAACCTTGTTTCTACTTATTCATGACTTGTAGTGCTTCACGATTTTATATACTGCCTTCTCTCTGGAGACATTTCAGCTAAGGTTCTGCTTGCACCTGCCTGATTATCTAGATAGTTCTCTATATTTTCAATTGAAATTCCTGAGAGAGAAGCTGAAAGACTCAGCATACCACCATTATCCCTGAAAAAAAAAAAAAAGCATTTTTATGCCAGGTCACCTCTTAGGCCAGCCATAGAGTAAATGACTGTGGCTCATTACAGTCCAGTCAGCTGTGGCCTGAGAGGTTGGCTCAAGAAGTAAGAACACAGCTACTTAAGAGAAAAAACCACCAAGGCCCCCTGCCTTGGTGAGTCATCACAGACAGAGCAGGCATTCACAGGATTGGCTTCACCCACCAACTGGAGCTCCATTCAAAATGGTATTCACTTGAAAGGAAAGGGTATTTTATCTGCCCTTCCTGGTGGAGAAGTGCAATACAACCCAACAGAAGGCAGCCACAGAAATCCTGAGTCTTGCCATTTACGTATATGCACTCATTTATTTGAAATTAATAAATCATCTACATGTTGTAGGTAGCCAATTGCTTTTTTTTAGATTATGCAAATGTCCTCTAGCCTAATTAGCATTTACAGGATCATCTTGGTATTTCGCAAAAGATGAATCGATTTAATTCACTTTAAACTCAAAATGCCCGATATAAGTACATTGAAGTCAAGAATATGATGTAACTAAATTTGCATTCAGTGTCTTTCCACCTCCAATCATTACCTGCCTCCTGCCTCCTGCCCCTTGACATACGCACATATTCAGGCAATCTCGTAGTCATGATTTCCTGTGATATCCAGCCCGCCCCATGGGGGCCAGCCTTCCAGAGACTTCCCAGAGCTCCATACTCTCCTCCCTCACCTCAGAGCTTACGGTTCCACATGTCAATCTCACCTACCCCAGTGGAAGGTGCCTGAGGAACTCAATTGCCATCTGGTTAATAATTCATCTTAATTCCTAATTTATATCCACTAAAATCATATTTCTAATGACCATAGGAAGGTCCTCCTGATAGAAATTTACATTAGTATTTTTCCCCCTAAGAACCAAAGTGCCATTTGCCTCTATTACATTAACTCTATAATATTCCAGGGAGGTGGATTTTAGAAAAGATCAGTGTTCCCATTTTGAGGCAGAATTTGATTAGTGATCTCCCCTCGATCTCATTGAGAGTGTGGCAGAGGTTGTGTCATAAGCAATGTCTTTATCTTTCTTTCCCCACTGGGTCACTATATATGCAAATTACAGAATTTCCTATTAGGGTAGGATAGGGCTCCGCCCGCATTGCCTGCCCATTCTCTCCAACACACAGTGCTGCTGATGGTATCCATACAGCATATTTTTATCTTACTCTTTGACTGCTTGAGACTATAAAGACAGTATTATCATTCATCAATGACTAGCCTACGGAAGGAACACAGAGAATAAGAACTAATTCTGCTACCCTTATTAATGGAATGATAGTCTATTTTCCAGCTCTGTAACTACAGGAATTTTTCATGAAGGACCAGATGTTAGATCTCACTTATCTATGCCAACTGCTAATGAAGCTGTCCTGGTTGCCCTGCTTTGCCCCTGAGCAAGCTAAAGTTATGTGCCTTCCCAGCAACAGAAAGTCACAGTCTCTGAGTGTCCAGTTTGCTGCTAAAGCCACCAAGTCATGCTGCGCCCCCATGTATCATAAACAAATCAGAAGCAGCATTTTAGGGTTTCCAAAAGGTGGATTTGAAATACTGAAGGCAAAACAGATATGGAACACTTTTGAGTTATATTTGAGTGATGTCCCACTAATACCACCACCCTTAAGGAATTAGGTACAGGGCACTAAGAGTTACCCCTGACTCTGCCTGCAATGGCCAGGCCCATCATTTCAGAGTGTGGTAAGTTACATTCATAAACTATATGGAGTTCTTTATTAAAATGTCCTATAGAACAATGTGAGATGAACTAGAAAGATATTTATTGAGCATCTGTGTGCAGGGTACTATAGAGAGTTACATAGGCCACCACGCCAAAGTGTATCATTCATTCATGCATTCATTCATAAAAGATTTACAGAGCACTTGCTATATGACAACCACTAGGCTAGGTATTAGAGATTAAAATGTTGGGCAACACAGTCATGGATACTGCCTTATTGGAGCTTACAATCTAATGGAAGCTAACCAAATAATCAAACAGGTTTATAATTTTGAGCTGTGGCACATGCCATGAAGGCAGCACAGGGAGCGCATTTCAAGGAGAACTGTTCTCGTGTGGGGGTCAGGGAAGGGTCTAGGACAGGAGACTTAAGGGTTACCAAGGCATTAATCAATAAAAGGAAGGTGGTGGGAGCAGGAAGGGAAGAACATGTCAGGCAGGAAGGCCAAACCCAGAGTGGAAAGTTCCTGAAATGTGCAGGAATGGGGCCTTGTGGGAAACTGAAGGCAGTTCCTGCCTGAGTGGCTGGGTGCCCACTGGGAAGGGGAGACTGGAGGTGAAAAGTTGGCTAGCCCACAAGGTGCAGGGCCTGGGAGGCTGGGGGTGCTGGGTCTTTTTTCCAAGAGTATTTCTGCAGTGTATCATCAAATCTGTGCCACGTAGGGTGACTGAAGAAATCTGAGGAGAATTATGTAATCAAGGTGGGTACATGCAGGATTTGGAGCAGGCCTTGAAAGACAGATAGAATTTGAAAATGCCAAAGGGAAAAGATAGAAAATTCTTTCTGTAGCCTCGTTGGGGGGAGGGGAGGCAGTGGACAGGACAGACATGTGGCACACTGACCTACAGTGTCCTAGAAAGTTTTTACCTTGTAAAGCTATTTTATTACTTTAGAATATCATTTGACTTTTACTATATTACTGGGCTGCAATGTATTATTTTTAGGAAAGCTGTAAGGAATAGTCCCAACAAAACTTGAAAAGGAAAAGACAATTTTAATTTAGAAATCAAATGAGTATTTTGGTCAAGAAGACAAAGGTAATTTATAAAAGAACAACAAATAGGGAAGACCCGATTCAGTAGCTTAAACCAAGCACAAGATAAAATGATGCAACTGAAAGACGAAGTAAACATGTATGTATGATGGTGATGACAAAATAACACAGCATACTGTTTCACAACAAACTTTTTTTGTAAGTAGAAAGAGTACAATTCTAAAATAATGATAAAAAGTATAGAATAGTAAATATGTAAACCAGTAACAGCCATTTATATCAAGTATTATGTACTGAACATAATTGCATATGCTATGCTTTTATACAATTGGCATTGCAGTAGGTTTGTTTACAGCAGCATCATCACAAATACGTGATGTGTTGCACTATGTTATGACTACAATGTCACTAGCTGATAGGATCTTTTTCAGCTCCACTATAATCTTATGGGAACATTGTTGTATATGCAGGTTTTCATCTGTCATCTACCAAAATGTCATTATATGACACATGGTTGTAACCAAGAAAATGTGATACTGATATAGAGATAGAAAAGCTGACCAATAAATAAAATGAAGGGTCCATAAACAGGGTCCTACACATATGTAATCACCTGATTCATGAAAAACATGACAGTGTAGTGCAGTGAGGGGAAAAAAAACGGTATTTTTAAGCAATGAGGTTAGGCCGAGTACTTATTCACAAAAAAAAAAAAATAATAAGGAACTTTGACTACCTTGCACTTCACATCAAAAATAATTCCAGGTGGATTTCACATCTATATTTGAAAAGTAAAACAATCTGGAGCCCAGAGGCTTTTTAGGGCAGTGAAATTACTCTGTATGATACTATAATGGTAGATACAAGTCATTTATACATTTGCCCAAACCCACAGAATGAACAGAACTAAGAATAAACCCTAATGTAAACTATGAACTTTAGGTCATTATGAAGTGTCAGTGAAGGTTCCTGGATTGTAACAAATGTATTGCTCTGGTGGGGGATGTTGATTATGAAGGAAGCTGTACTTATGTGGTGGCAGGCGGGGAAGAGATATGGGAAATCTCTGTACCCTTCCCCTTAATTTTGCTATAAGCCCAAAATTGCTCTAAAGAAAAAAAAACTCTTTAAAAGTTATCAAGCTTTTAAAATAAAATACAAAAGAATATCTTTATGACCTGGGAGTAGGCAAAGATTTCTTAAACGAGACAGAAAAAACAACCACCATAAAGGAAAAAAATGATACATCAGGCTACATTTAACTAAATGGCCTTTGTCATGGAACACACACACACACACACACACACACACACACACACACACACACAGCTTTTCATTTGAGGAAGTTGGGGCAGGGGAAATACCATCTTAAAAATGTTCTATTTAATTTCCTGAACTTTGGATAAAAAAATAACTCAATTAAGACTGGCTTATGAATTTAGAGAGACCCCAAAAGTCTATTTTGACCACTACAGATTTCTGCAAAATTCAACTACAGGCTTTTCGCCTTTCACCCAGACAAATTCAGGAAATCAAACTCCTCCCCAGTTCCTAGTTTCTTGCTGTCAGAAGCTGTTCCAGAATTTCCATAAAGAAAGAATTTAGGGATGGTAACCCAGAGGAAAGGGAAAACCAAGAATTTGATCCAAAGCGAGAGTGTACATGGCACTTTAGGCAGAAATGATAAATTGCCCAGGGGTTGGGATGAAGGAGATGGGGCCAGGCCACCCTTTGTGGCAGCCATTACCCAATCTCCTCACCTTCCCTAACCAGCTCATGTCTCCAGAGTGTCTGTGTCACCCAGTGCCCATCCTTCCCTTCCAGAACTACCAAACAAACCCAGCGGGCCCACACTGTCCGCTCCTTCGTCCCTGCCCAGGGATATGCCAGAAAGGGAGAGTAGGTAGGGGCACACAGCCCAGACCGACATTCTGGAAAGCCGGTAGTCAGGTATTTAGGCGACAGAAAAAGTAGACACCATGTGAGCCTGTGTATTAAAGAAAGTGACAATACTAGACTTAAAAAGAAAGCAGAAGAAACCTTGGGACCCTAGGGATCACGTACTCACTTCCCACCCTCAGAATCCGCCCTTTGCCCTCACACACTACCTCCGCCCTCAGAGGCTCAGCGGCCAGTCCACCCCTGTCCCAGCGCTCCACTGCACGTTCTGCAGCCTCTGCTGCCCCTTAGTGGCCACTGCTGGGGTTGCCTCAGACTCAGGGACCGGCTGTCCTTTGGCAGGGAGCCCTCTGCCCTTGTTCCTGGGTAGCGCGCAAGCAAGGATGTTTCAATGCGCGAATGTATGTGTTAGTGTAGGGGAAATCTTTGACTCACGAGACAAGAATGTGGTTTTATTTTATCAAACGCCTTAGAATAACTAGCACATCATGGTACTTTCTGATCACAAAAAAATCATACAAGGCCATTTACAGATTTGTCCTCCCAAGAGCTCGAGCAGCTGAAAATGGTGTAGAGATTTCCTATCTTGATTCAGATGAAAATTGCTTGACCGAATTACCAGATCGCTTAGATGTTTAAAAGATTCCAAATTCCTAGGAAAAACTAGCCACATGCTCTCCCTTCCTAGGGAGGGAGGGAGGGAGGGAGGAACAGACTGGAGAGGAACTGATGTTAGCTCTCTGAGTGATTTTAAAGGAATCCTTTAAAAAACAAAAAAAGCCCTCTCATACTGTCCTCCCTAAAATAAACAGCATAATCCTCACAATCACTATTTTTCTGCTATAGAAGGATTTAAATTCCCAGCTGTGACAAGTCATCAGAAAATGCATGTCTAGAATTTAACTAAACAATCTCTCAAAAGTAATTCTTCATCCCTGGAGGATATGAGTACATAGCAAGACTTAGGAGGAGAACCAGAGGAAGATTACGCTCTAAGATGACATAAAATCTTTTCTACTCTCCTTGAATTAGCAGCTCCCAACTTTTTGAAGACAATGTCTTTGTAATGTCAAAATATTTCACATATGACAAAAAGAGGCTATGAATTCAGTAATGCTTTTAGATGAATTTGAATGATATTAATCACAACAGCCTCCATATACATGTGAAAATTGCAGGAGTTATGTGAGTCTATATTCCAACCACAAATGTGTGCTGCAAAGTTGACATCCCTGTCTCTTCAAACAGCTTGATTGCTCCCAGGGTCTTTCTTTCTCCTGCACCAGCTGGAGACATAGAAGCAATTAAAAGCAAGCGAACGTCTTAAACTAATTCCTAATCATGGAATGCAAGTAGCAGCCAGGGCATAGTGTGGAAGTAGAACCTTCCGCTGGCTATTCTCCAATTCTGCCCTCTCCTAGTCATTCATGAAACATTTATTAAATGTCTAAATGTGCCAGGTTTGCACAAGACAAGCCAAATTTTCACCTTCGGGAAGGACTGATGCCTAAGATTTCTCACAGTTTTAGATACCACGAAATATTTTAAGACTTTAAAAGATTGACAGAGATAAAGAATCAATTCTCTCAATTTTTCAAGTGGAAAAATGGTAGTCCAAATTTTATGTGGAGTCACTCACTTGGGGACCTACTCTGTGAGTCCCAGAGCTGGACTGGAACTGTGTGCTCTAGAGTCCCTTCCATGGGGCACTACTACCTCACCTTCAAGAAGGCGAGGAGTTGGCAGCTAATAATAGAGCCCTTAGCTAATAATAGAGCCCTTCTATTATTAGCTGCACAAAATGGAAAACAGGGAAACGTATGCCCTCGCTCACTTCCTAAATGTTTTTACCATATCAAGTCAGTCTTGTTATTACATCCTTTATTTGTTCTTCCACTTGTTCCTCTGACAGCAGTCAGAGTAGTGTTTTTAAATGGGATGTCACTCAATGGCTTAAAGCCTTCTTGGCCTCCCATTACAGTTGGAATGAAAGCTTAACCTCTCACCATGGCCCTCAGGGCCCTGCTGACCAAGTTCATGTCTTGTCTCTCACCTCATGCCCTTTCTCCTTTCTTACTTGGCTTTGTATTCAATGCATCACAAATAAGATCTAGTTTTAAATGTACGAATGGCCTGATATCAGTTACTGTGTGTTAATCTGTTCAGGCTACCAAATAGGCTGAGTGGCTTACACATCAAATAATTATTTCTTACAGTTCTGGAGGCTGGATGTCCAATATCAAGGTATTGACAGATTTTGTGTCTGGTGGCGACCTGATTCCTGGTTAATAGATGATTGTCTTCTCACCATATATCACACATGTAGAACAATTGAGAGATCTCTCTGGGGTCCCTTTTATAAGGACACTAACCCCATTCACGAGGCCTTCATCTTCATGACCTACTCACCTTCCAAATTCCCCACCTCATACAAAAATCAGTTTGGAGGTTAGAATTTTAACATATGAATTTTGAGAAGACACAAACTTTCAGTCCATAGCATTGTAGGACCTTGGGCAAGTAAGGTTCACCTATAAAACTGGTACAATAATACCACCTCCCTAATAACATTGTGAAGATTAAATAAGCGAATATTTGTAAAGTGCTTAGAACTGTAACTTAAAGTGAGCAGTACCTAAATGTCTATTAAACTAATAAAAATTAAAAGAGTTTGGGTCTAAATGGATTCCACAGTCTTTATATAAAATTCAAAACCTTTGTGTGGGGCATTTCACCACTTGCAGCCACACTACATTTAGCTTTCTGACTTTAGTACCGAGAAGAAAAGCCTTACATATGCAACTCCTCTTTGAAAGTCTTGCATCAAGAGGGAATGAACAATGAACGTACAGCTGTCAGAAATGAAACTAACGTGTCCCATCTGCTAATTTCAGCACAGCCTGTGCTTGTTAACCATCTTTCCTCACTAGAGCTTCGGCTCCCAAGGCATGACCCCACTCTGTCCCCAGGACCTAGCACAGCGCTGGCTCGCAGTGGACACTCAGTATTTGTTCAACTAATGATTGCTGCATTGGCTTTCCAGTTTCCATTTTCCAATTTGTTCTTTCTTTCCCTCTCTCTCTCTGCTCCCATTAGTTTCCTGCTCTTGGCCTCCTTTGCCACATTTTGCTGCTTCGCTGCAATTAGAGTTCAAGCACAGGAGGAAACAGCTGAGGAGATGCTCTTTTGGCACCAGCTCAGACTCTATGCATGAAAAGCAGTGCAGAAGCACAATTCAGTAAGAATATCAGAAAGGCTGCTCCAATTTCTAGGCCATGTGTAACTAGGCCAATTACCATTTTTGAAAATTTGCACTAAGTTCATATCTCTTACTTCCTATCTTCCCAGTTTTCTCCATTCTGTCTTCCTTTGCCTCCCTATCAGCCCCTCTAATGGTCAGTTCTTCGCTCCTTCCATTTGGTTTCAAATACTTTTCAGACAGAATAAGGCAGTGTGAAAACAAGCTCCCTTCAATTAAGTCCAGTGATATTCCTGGGTGATTTTGTTCCATTGGCCAACCATTTGCCATGGAAATGCTCTCCACACATTTATAAACTCCCTGAACTCTGCACAAATGGTATATAATGAATCAGTTTTCACCAGCTCTTGGAGGCAATCAGGAGCTATGCTGAGCAAGCCCCTGTCCTAGAGGCTCTGACTGTGAATCCTGTCTCTGGGCCATTCTGCACAGTCCTCAGCTTTCTCACATAATACACATACAAATGTTTGATTAATTTTTTGAAACACAGGAATGGGAAGACAAGTCACGATTCCTTCATACAAATTATGCAAAGAAATATAAAACTTCGTCTTCAACCATGCGTTTCCTTGGGCAAAATTCTAGTATATGTGACTTTTATTTCATTATACCTTTTTTATATAACCATGAGAATCTTGGCTTCCTTTACTGTGTTGGGGTTAATTAGAAAAAGGGAACAGGTGGCTGGAAATAGAAAAGGAAGTGAAGAACAAGATCAGATGTGTTTTTTTTTTTCAGTGATATTTCAGAAGGAAAAAGAAGCCAAAGGAAAATAAACCCAGATTTAGAAGTGTTTGTTAGAGCTGTGTGACAGGAGGCTAATTTCATGTCTCGCCCCGTGTCTCAAGGAGCTTTGGCTGGCAGCATCAAAACCACAAGACAGAGCAAAGCAAGTCAACTGAGCATTTGCTCTAAGGATCACATATTGGAAAAAGAAATAAGGGAGGGAGAGAGAGATGGAGGCAGGGAGGAAAAGAGAATATCTGAGGATACAGATTACAATTAAATTACATCTATCTAATTAACATTGTAGATAGTACCTTAAAAAGTTTCTAGCAAGCAAACTATAAAAATAGTTTATAGAAATTAATTATAGAAGACGTAGTATAACCAGTTTAAGATGCAAAGGTTTACATTGCCAGACTCTCTAAAATGACAGGTGGCTCTCATCTCCTGGTCTCCTGTATAAAGATTCAGAGCAATCTAGATGACACCTCTGCTCTGATTTCTCTCTCTGTCCTTGCTCTGGAGGGTTGAGCCTACCAGAGAAGATAAATGATACATGGAGTCAGTCATTCAAACATTTATCAAGTGTCTATTATGTATAGGCAATGTGCTAGGCATTAGGGATATTTATATAATCCATATTTCCTGGTCCTCAAGATGTTCACAGAAGACACAAGATATACTCTGGCTTTATGAGCAAGCCTCTTAACCCCCTTACCAAGTTTAACTCATTTTTCAAATAACAA
Source organism: Eonycteris spelaea (assembly GCA_003508835.1). NCBI lineage: Eukaryota > Metazoa > Chordata > Mammalia > Chiroptera > Pteropodidae > Eonycteris > Eonycteris spelaea. The sequence goes on along the minus strand of PUFA01000127.1, from coordinate 426,207 downwards.
TGGTGAGGCCTTCCCGGGTATACCTCATAGGATAACTATGAGGATAAAAATGTATAAGAAATATTCAAATGTTATGAAGAGTTGAATGTGATATAGACATCATATATATATATATAATATATATATATATATATATATATACACACACACACACATACATATGTGTGTGTGTGTGTGTGTGTGTGTGTGTACACACACATATCTAAAGGCTGATGGGCTTCTTTTATTTTGCCATGAGTTCAAAATTCTCATTTTGCACACATTTCTTTTTAGAAAGACCTAAAATCAGCACTACTAGGGCTATAAAGAGACAAGGACTTGCCCCATCATAGCACAAGTGATAGGAAGCAGAGAACAAAGGGAAAGTGATAAAGAGGATGATCTGTATAAGAAAGGTCAGATCTTTGTAACAGGCCTCAGGCAGGTCATTATCTGGTTGGTTTGTGGTTCTCAAAATCTGGCATCATAAGAACCACCTAGGATTAATAGTTACAGTGAGGACCATATAGGATACAGCTCAGGAATTTACATATTTAGCCATTACTGCAGGTAATCTGATTCAGGTCTCAGATAGGCCACTCTGTTATTTAAGACTCACCTTCGATCTATACCCACAGAGCATGAGAAAATTCAGTGGCTAAGAGACCATTTCACAATTGATTTAATTAATGGGACAATCAAGTAGATGATACAAACCTCGAAGTACAAGGTGTGCCTTCTCCATTTACTGAATTAGCTAATTGCCAAATCTGTATTGTACTTCGGGAAACACTAATTAGTCATTAATCTTTGACAAGGTTATAACCATTAATTTTAAAATTCTGACTGCTGCTTCATCTACCCCGTCTAGGTCTGAAACCAGGATTATGGAGATTAGTGTCATTTCCAGGGTTTTTCTCTTTCATTATAGTTAAATTTGTCAAAGGACTCAGATTCATGGACAATATAAAAAACAACCTTTTGTTAAGAGAAAATGAACCTGCTTCTATAATTTTTGGATCATGGAAAGACGAAAATAAATCAAGTGAAAAATATTCAGAGTCTACTTTGTTGTGAGGCTAAAGGTATTGCTGGCCAGAAATAGCCTCAAATTAGTTCTTATCCATGAAAAATTTCCCTCTCATATACATACTTTCAGTTCTTTGTATGTTAGAGTCATATGGCAGCTTTCAAGACATTTATTTCAATACTTGATTGGAGTTAATAGGTATGAATTAAAATGAATTCTAGGAAGTAAGAAAATTAGAAGACATACTTCTAAATCCCATGAAGCATTAACAGGTAGAACATTTTCAGATGATAAAGAAATGCTGGCAGATAATGTTATCAATATGTGTGTTCAGAAGGCTGAACAAAATGACTCAATATCTTTTGGATCCATCTGGTATACTTATGTGAGTCACATAATGTACTGGACAGTTTATTTTAAAAATCCAATAGTACAACAATTATCCCTTTTTAGAAAACTGGGAGGGAGGGGGTGCAATTATATCAGATGAACAGAAAAGATCACTACAGATTTGAATATATATCATAGGCAGGGAGGCAGATATTACACCTGTATTTAGAAAGTATTCGCTAACTGAATGTGGGAAATCTAAGGTGAAAAAGGACAATTAAAAAAAAAAAACAACTAATATTTGAATCTAAAATGCACATAAAAATGATTTGATGTAAAATCATGTTATCCCAGGAGGAGCAATAAATTAATTCATAGCAAGATGATAAAAAATGAAAAATATACCATATTAGTGCCCACTATAATTACAAAGTTCATTTGCTTTAATAGGCTAGAACTCAGTGAAACAGAGGGGTAAGCAATTCACTGTAATTTGTGGACAGGGTAATACAATTTAAAGCCACTGGTGGATCGCAGATATATGACAATTTTGTATTTAATTTATCAAATCATTTTTTTATTCACTGAAAAATAAAATTATCTCTGGAAAAGCAAGTAAAATTCTGTATCTAACTTCAACTTTATTATCTCTAATCCAATGAACTCGAATGTTTTGCACAGAGCTAAGGAGGTCAAGGTCATACAAACTGGAATGAGCCAGAAGGCCTCATACCCTTCCAGGAATACAGATAACATTGCTCAGTTATTTAAGCTTTCTTCAGCATATTTTCCAATGGTCATGAGGGAAGAGGTGGCTGAAGGTAAGTAGCATAATAAAACGTCATCATAATATTTGAAAACATTTATAGCTCCTGCCTTACAAGTAATATATGGTACATTAGTGTCATCCTTAATACAAAGGGCAGGCAGCTCATAAGATTTATGTCACCCACATATAACATACAACTTGGTACAATATGCATTCCTAAGAGAAATTGACACATTACTGTTCTTTTTGGATGGATATTAAAGAGTTGGAGTAAAAACACTAATTTTTATTTCATTATGTCTAAAAATAAAATTTATAGGTAACATTGTCCTCAATGATTTTAATCAATTTCCACTTTTTTAGCCCATTAATTGAATAAATTTCAATTTATCTTTTCTTTCCCAGCTGTATACAACTGGTGTCTCTCTTATGTTTACTTCCATCTGTCAGCCAATTAGGTTGTAGAGTATGAAAACTAACTGAGGAAATATGGATCAGTACAAGTGCTCACTAAAAAAAAAGGTGAACCCAGCAAAACATTAAAAGAGTCTATTGAAATGTTTCAACTGTGTGTTCTGCTTATCAAAAGGAGATGTCATCCAAGGCTCTAACTGATGGCTCTAGAACATGCCTAGTAAAAGCAGAAAATGGGCCATCAGCCACTCTTTCTATCCTAAACTCAGCTTATAACTGGAGGGTGCCACAGCCTGCCTGGCAGATACCTGTCAACACTCCAAGGGTGGTAGGAAATAATGAGTAAGGTGCAAGAAATAACAGCAAGCATGACAAAGCACTTCACTCCCTGTGCTCTATCTCCTCTCTGTAATTGTAATATGAACTTAAATCCCTAAAATCAGTATGAGAATAACAACACTCTGGGCACAGCCAGTTTTCAAATAAAGTAGGAATGAGAGTTTTCAAAAGCCCCTTAGAATGCTAAGTGTTCTACCTGTCCTTAACTCAGGTAAAAGGGAGCTTTACCCACACATGCAACATGGCCTGTGTGGGATCTTTCACATTTAAGGCAAGATTATCTACAAACCAGTCTCTAAGTAAAGGAAAGGTGTGACCAGGAAGGGCAGATACAGGCCTCATGTCTCGCCACTTCTCTTTCTAAGGCAGGTACTGCCATCCCTTCATGTCACTTGTTAAAAGTGAGCTTGGCTAAGCCTCGGGAACCTTCTTCACACAGTGCTCTAAAGGGCCTTTGCCAGTTAGTCCTTGCAGTTTGCATTTCCTGGGTGGCAGAACCCGCACCGGGCTTAGATAAAGTCTGGACTTGCAGCCGCTTCACCACTAAAGTACTAAGTAACTGACAAATCACTTGACTTGTCTGGCTTCAAGCTTCCTTTTCTAAAAAGAGAATACCTCTGATATTCAACATTCTAAAGTGTGCTTGCAATTATTGTGATAAGCTATTACTTTCGTAGTCTTTAAACTATCCAATTTTTTAAAAATTAACTAAAACATAAACAGTAACCAGAAAGATTATAAACATCTATTAGTGAGAAGGTTCCCTGAACTAAATAACAAATTACCTAGGTTCATGTGGTCGTTTATGTGTAATCCTCTCTCTAATTTATTATTATATTACTGATTATTGGTAGGAATTAAAATGCTCATGATCTTATGGAAGTGCATTTGGATTTTGCTGTTTTGCCACAATGAAATGCTAGGTTTTTTATTTTTCTGAATTAATAAATTTGATTCTTTAGGCACTAGCGAGTTACCAACTTTTCCCCTCTTGCTTTGCCATAGGTAGCATGAAAATGTCCTATGTTTTTCCTCATTTTCCTCCCTCACAACCAGCACAGAGAACCACAGTCCAGTGCTGCTTCATGGAACAAGTTACCATTTTTGTGTCCAAAAACAGCAAATCCGATTCTCAAAACCACCACAATATTTCCACATATATTATGGATGAAAAAGAAAAAAAAAACATACTCAAACAAACCACATCCCAAAATAAATATGCAAAAAAAAAAAAAAAAAGACAAAAGCTGTTGAAAAAAGTCAATTCCAGACAGAAAAGTCTGCTCAACATGGACAAAAAGAGGGTTAGAACTCAACTTCAAAATAAATAAGAAAAGAAAAAGAACCCAGTTTCACTTTTGGTTCCCATTTTGTCGTGTTCAAAATGACATTGGAAATTGTTTTCTTACAAGTGGACAAAGCATTATGTAAAGATGTAAGAATCTTCATCACAGTGAGCATCCTGAATGACTCTAAACCAGAGTTCACAAAAACATAGCATCTGTTTTCTTTTGAATCAGTTATAGGCACTTCTTTTAAATATGCTTCTACTCCTAAAGTCACACCTTCCAGAATGTTTTTCACCATCTGCAAACTGTAGCACATGATTGACTTAGGTGATAGTGAGTAGCAACTTGCTATGCTGACATATATAGTTGTGCCAATTATTAAAGAATAATCCCCCTTGTCTATCACTTTAAAAAAGAGGAAAGAATTAAATGACACAGAAAGAACATTACATGTAATTTGCACTCCTGCATACTGAAAAGTTTTTTAAATTATATCATAATTAAGGCGGTGTAATCCCAGCACCAGAACAGATAGATGGATGAATAGAATAGGTTAGAAAGGCTGGTACCTCCCATTTGGTAAAGATGGTAGTTCAAATGAACAGGAAAAAAAGTAATGAGCAAATTGGATAAATGTCTTTAAAATTTTTTCAATCTCTAACTCCAGATGGAGAAGAAGTAGTAATTTTGTTTTAAATAGAGAAAATGCACTAGATACACCAGAATAGATGGCTGAAGAGACAATGGCACTGAAGCTGAAGGGTAAAAGAACAAAACACAATAATAAAATAACCACCAGGGGCTCTTCATGCATCAGTGATGATGGTGTGCCATGAACTGAGAAATGTGATTAGATAGATCCAGCATATTTGAGGTCTAAAAAAAAAAAGAATAAAGGAAGAAAGGGAGGAAAAGAGAGAATCAAAATTATGTAGTGAATATATATCTGATTGTAGGAAGAAAAAGTCCATCTAAGCATAAAAACAAAGAAAGAACCAAGAACCAACAAAGAAAAAGATTGATAAAATTTACTATGCTACAATAAAATCTATGGTATATCAACTAAAACAGGGCTCCTCAACCCCCAGGCCTCTGATGGGTACCAATCTGTGGCCTGTTAGGAACCAGGCCACACAGCAAGATGTGATCAGCAGACAACTGAGCAAAGATTCATCTATATGTGCAGCTGCTCCCCAGCACTAGCATCAACACCTCAGTTCCACCTCAGATCACCAGGCATTAGATTCTCGTTGGAGCACCAGTCCCTGGTGCCAAGAAGATTGGGCTAAAACACAAATAATAATTTAAAAAGGCAATAAACTAGAAAAAATATTTGTTGTATATGTAAAAAGGATTATCTTAATATGTAAACAGGTTTTCAAATTGATAACAACCCAAATACAAATACGAGTTTATAATGAACAATTTGCAAAAGAAATAGTCCTAATGATCAACTAAGCACAAACATTAGCATGTGCAGCTTCCAATGTATAAAAATACAATAAATAAACAAATAAATAAACCCATAACCATAAAAGAAGAGAAAATGGAACAGAAGACACCAATGAAGAGAGATCTCTACAAATTTGTGGAAGATGGAAATCATATAGGAATAAGTAGACACAGAAAGTAGCTGGAAAAAGCCACAGCCTGGAACATATTATTAAGAGGACTGCCAAGAAAGTGGGACTCAGTTAGCCCAAGAGAAAACAAGAGACTCCGGGGTCAGAATCTGCAGAATTGTGGAGGCAGAAGTAAGAAGCAGGATTCAGCATAGGCAGAATGTTCAAAGGAGACAGTAACAGACATTCATCCTCCCTAGTCAGAATAAAAACTATCCTCATTCAGAATAAAAACACACCAGAATGACAGCACGCCTTTCTCTCCAAGCAAAAGCAAGCAGATAATAATAATAAAATGATGGCTAGTATCTCCCTCTTGTCCACAAGATGGCTGCAATAGATCCAGGATCACATCTTTATAAAGCAACATCCAGAAGCAGAAGGTGGACTTCTTCCTTGTGACTGTTTCTAACAGCTAAGAAAAGGATCTGTTTTTACTAGATGTTTTCCTCCCTTTCCACTCTCTTCCATGCACATCTCGACCAGCAGACTTCCTTTCTTATCTCTTTGGTAATATGGCCATTCATGAACCAATCACTGGCAATAGGAATGGAACCATCATTATTGCCTATAAGAGTCAACATTTACCTGAGTCACATGGGTGAGAGGTAGATACCAAGACAGAATCACAACTCTTTTAAACAGATAAAGGAGGAGTTGATATTGTTTAGGCAAGCGTTGATGTCTGCCACATCAATGTTAACTTTGCAGAAATTCGAGCAACAGCATCCCATAAAGAGTTTATAACAACTGAGTGTACAATAAAAGTGATGTTTGACAGGATAGATTCACACGAACCATTGTAATAACATCCATGTAACAGGTTTTTAAGTTTTATGACACTATCCTGGTTCTACCTTAAATATTTTATTTTTCACTAATCCTCAGTGCAAAGTTTTCTCTGTAGATTTTTCCCAGGTGGCTTCCTTTCATACTTTCACTACACCTGCAGTGCTCTCTGCCAATCCTTGTAATAAATTACTGCAGCTACTGCTGCTGCTGCTACTGTCTCCAGCTAACCTTTATCGAATACTTGCTATGTTCCTGGCATAGTAAGCACATTTCATGAATTATCTTATGTATTCCTGTAAACACCCTTAGGAAGTAGTGCTATTTTCCCTATGCCCAGCCAGATAGATAGGACCATGTATATAGCTGACTGCAGAGGAGACTACCATTTACTTTCCCTTTCCTCCAACCCAATCTGAACCTGACTTCCCCTGAATTGTGGTTGTTGCAAGAATTGTCACTTTTGCTTTTCCTTAAGCCCTATTACCAAAAAGAGGTAACAATGTGTGCTCTTATTTATCTCTTATCTCTTGATCAGAATGAACAGTCTGAAAGCAGGGGCAGGTGAAGTAAAGGGAAGAGACTAACTTGGAAAAAAAATTGTTTAGCAGAGCAGAAGGAAGCGATGAATAAAAACATAATCCATTTATTTTGCCATTGCCCTAATGCGGTTTTTCTTAATAAGCAAAACAGCCAAAGTGGCCACTATTGATCGAGAACCTGCATTATCTACTACCTACCAAAAGGTGAACATATTTCCCCTGTGTTACAGATGAGAAAAACTGGAGCTCAGAAAGGTTAGTTACCTTATCAAAGGTAACACAGCTAGTTGTAGATCACAGTTCAAATCCCAATTCTAAATTCATGCCCATTCCTTCTCAGTACCACACTGTCTCCACATTTCCATATCTTATATTGTTTAAAAAGCTACTTTACCTTGAAACCTATAACCAATTTTTTGTGTCTTTGTCTTAGTGTAAACACTTCCTTGTGGATTTTGCCTCCAAATCTAGATTCCCTAAAAATGTGGAATTTGGATAATATGGATAATAAACATGTGCTCGTCTCTTCACATGAGGCAATTCTTTTTAAAAAGAGGGGGCACTACATAAGGGACCTAAAGGAGAGGTATTACTCAGAGTTCTTCAGAGAAACAGAACCAATAGAATAGTGGGGGGGGGGAGAGAGAGATTGAGAGAGAGAGAGAGAGAGAGAGAGAGAGAGAGAGAGACAGGATAGTGCAGGCAAGTCTGAAAACTGCAGGGCAGGCAGCAGGCTGGAGACACAGGGAAGAGTTGATGTTGCTGCTCAAGTCCAGAGGCAGTCTGGAAGAATTCCTTCTGCAGGGAACCTCAGCCTTTTCTTTTAAGGCCTTCCACTGATTAGATGAGACCCACTCACTTATGAAGATCGTGTGCTATACTCAAAGTCTACTGATTTAAATGTTAAGCACATCTAAAAAGTACCTTCCCAGTAACATCTAGACTGATATTTGACCAAAATTTGGTCACCATTGCCTGTACAATTTAACACATGGAATTAGCCATCACAGGAGGGTTGGGTAAAATTCACAGCAGAGGGAGCAAAGATAGTATGTTGGCACAGGCACCCCTCTGCCTAAGACTATGACAGACACCAATTCATCAGCCAAGGTCCTCTTCCCCAGTGAGTTCCACAAAGCTCAGCTCCAGGAAATCAGGCTGAATTCAAATATGAGATGGAATCTACTAGTCAGTCATCCATGGCCTATGAGGTAAGGTATGTAGTATCCTTCCCTACAACAGCGCCACGACCATGGATCACATTCAGCATGCTCGCTACCCACTCAATGGGCTGCTTCAGGCTCCTCTGAGGTCTCTAGAAGGTCTAATGGACAGGTTTAGAAAATCCAGACACACCAAAGTGAGAAAAGCACTTTCTACCAATTAACATATTTCTGAGCAAAAAGATGAAGCTTTATAATAAACTACACACATAATTCTCTATGAAATAAATGAGTACACTCTCATTAAAACCTGCCAAATTAACTATCTACCATTATAGCCAATGTCCAGCAATTGTATTTACTGTTCCCCTGCACCCTCTCAGCCTAAAGGTCTAATAACTGTAACCATTTGAAATTTTTCATCGGGTGCCATTACATTTGTATATGACTGGCATGCCTTCTGTGTGCTAATTCACTCATTTGCAACATTAAAAATATTCTTTTAATAAGAATGGTGTTTATTATGCACTACATGGCAAATATGTGGTACGAAAACAATTTTGGCAGAATTTAATCTGATCCTATCAATCACAAAGGCAAAAAAAAAAACAACCCACACAAAACCTTTACAACTAAAGACGAATGTACAAGTTAGAAAAAGAACCTATTCCTTTTATAATCAGGTCTATATTCAAATTAGATTCCAAGGATCTCTAGAGACAGAGCATTCATTATTTGATTTAATTAACTATTTATAGGTCTATTTCCACGATTATCAGCTCTGTAAGTTTCCATACTCCATGGTTTGACCTTAAGTAATAAGTACTCACAATTTTGGACTCAAGGCTCCAGTTCTTTAATCTCTGGGCTTCAATTTCCTTATGTTTAAATTAGAGGTTGGACTGGAAACTCTAGAATTCTGAGTCTGCTAATCTAAGAATCTGTACAATCCTCTAGCACAATTTACATGTTCAAAATAACAGTAGCATACTCATATATCCTAAACATTTTATATAGGAATCGGCTCATTTAATCATCATGAAAACCATATTAAGTAAGTGGAAGCTTATTATTTTCCAAAAATGACCACAGCAACATCTCTTGTCCTCATGTCTTCAGAACCCTGCCATCGCTTATCAAGAGATGAAATTTATTTTCCTTTCCTTTGAATTTGTGAGAGCATTTGCTACTGCCTCAATTAATAGAAGATGGTAGAAAGAACATGACATGACTTCCAAAGATAGGCATGCAGCTTCCAGGCTAATATGATCAATAACAACATTTTAGGAAAAAAATAAAACAAAACAAAACCTCATATAAGAAAAAATTTTTTCTTGGCCTCTTCTATTTGTAGTACCCAAGAATATAAGAAGTTAAAATTTTACTGCTGGAAGAAGCAATTTCTAAGGAGCCTGACTCAATTCATTTATATCATATCTATAAAATTTTCTCTGAGGAAAATATTAAGACTATAAATATCAGAGTACTACCAATAAAGAAGAGTTATAATGGAAGAAAATAGGGTTAGTATCTATATTACATACTTCTTCTTTTAAATTTTACAGCATAATTAGATATTTTAAAGCAAAATAAATGATTTGGTAAATAATTTTTTTTAACGTTGAGTTTTAATGTATGAGAAATGTTTCATTTCACAAGTGGTTAAAATTATTTAATCATTAAAATTCTGAAAATTGATGTTTTTATGTGCAAAATAAAGAACTTAATAAACCATTCTAATTACCAGTAACCATTAAAATTCTCAAATCCTTTCCCATGAGAGAACTTGCTTTTACTGACCATAACAGGGATGCATAATACATGTGAATTTCCTCAGGTCTAAATGAACACAATTGCTGAAAGTCTTTTGTAGAATTAAACCAAAAATTTTAAATATTGAATTTGGGACATTGTAGGTGTCATTTGTGTGTGTTGTAGTATGCTTCGTAGCTTTTCAATTTCTGTATAATTTTTGTTTTCCAAATCATTAATTCAAGATACTGACATTTTCCCATTTGACATGTCCAAAAAAGGAGAACAGCCATCAGTGATATGAAAGCCCGACAAAAGCAGCTGGCAAGTCTACTGTAAGCCAAGTCAGAAATGAAGAGTTGACTCCTATTATATTCTAGTTGGGATAAAATTATGTACTTTCCTTTGGCAGATAAAACAGTCAAAGACAACTAGCAACTGTTGTTTAGCATAATTATGCTAAACCCCTGGAGGACAGAGTTCGTGTCTGTTTAGCACTAGCCCAGGTCTGGTGCATAATGTTTGCCTAATAAATAATTAATATGACCTAAGCTCTGTTATAGGTGCTGGGAATTCCGAGATAAGTTTCAAAGAATAATCTTGAACTCTAATACAGAAGCATAATGAGGTTGGCGATCATTTAACACTTGACCGCATTGATGGTGGTAAGCAACAACAACAAGTGCTATAAATCTCCTGTCCCGCCTGGTCTTTTTATGATATGATCCCCCTGCCCCACCTCCGTCCCTGCCTCTCCGACCTCACCATCTGCTGTGAGTGGTTAGAGACCCATACATGGAATTCCGGCCAGAAAGGGGGGTTGGGAGACTAAATCTGGGCTGTCTGGGAGCTAGGCATGCTCACCCATGCCTACACTCTTCCTGGAACATGAAGACCAAAATCCAAGAAAGATGCTCTGAGCACTTACTTGCCCGGAGCCCTCCCCTTGCATTCATTCTACGCCTGCTCTCTGCTCCCCGTCCAAGGTTTCTTGGCTGTTAAACCAGATTTTCTCCTACGAACTTTGTTTTTTTTTTTTTTTTTTAACTTTCAGATTTGGAGGAAAGTTGCAATAGTGCTGTGAACTCTGGCATTGGAGATGATCCAGCCTGGCTAGGAGCACCCTGGGAACTATTGCGTTAAGGGGACACAAGCTCTTAGGCACCGCCTCTCGCAATATCCTGCCACGTGGGAGAGGCAGTGCCGGTGAGAATTTCTTTTCAAGGGGGCACTGCCTTCAGAGACCCTGGAGTCCACATACCACTTACCACATCCAGGACAGGTCAAGGTCCACATTGGAGATCTTGTCTGTCCTTGTCAGCAAATTGACAGCAAAAAGAGTGGTAAGCAAAACTGCTTGCTCAGATAAAACACTGAGGGGCTTGACCATTGCGGAGTAAACAGTCCCTGGAAGAGCGGAAAGCGGTTTTCACCGGTAAACATGACATTGCAGAACACAGAACAGGACCCCATGAGAACAACTCTATAGAAAAGGGGAGAACTGGCTTTGTGTACAGGCTTCAGATGTTCTTCAGAGATAGAATAAGAAATACAGAGAAGTAACAAGAGAGCTTGATGTGCGGGGCTGACCCGGGTAACGTAGGATGTTCGGCAGCATTCCTAGCTTCTAGCGACTAGATGTCAGGAAGGACCCTGTGCTTGTTTGTTTGTTTGTTGTTTGTGTGTGTGTGCTCTGCTGTTGCCATCTTGAAATTCTGAGTAATCGCACCTTTCAACTTCGGTTTTGTAAGTAAAGTTCAATGGGACAATGGAACATACGTCTATGTACAGAAGAGATACGTGCATTATGTCATTACTTGCCAACCCATCTGCATACACGTACAGCTTCGGTGATGCCTCATGTGCACAGAATTCCAGTGGACTCATGATGTGTGTTCACTGAGGCTCAGATCCTCAAAGAGAGTACAAGGGTTGGAGGAGGTCACACTTTCTGTTAGAACCATAAGTTACTTAGAACACAGAAAGGCAACTGTATAATAAGAAATATGAGCAACCAAGGAAACCCATCATATTCTTTCTTGCTTATTATTTCTCTGTTTTTCTTATGCTGAAAACAATGACAGAAGAAAAAGGAAAGATAAGGTGATCTTCAGTTTCTTTACTTTCAGCCCGTTCCACCTCATCAATAAGCCAAAAGTGGAACATGTTGGTAGAATTTGTGCGTATCAAGAAGTGAAATAAAAATAGTTCAGTAAGTTTTGTGCAGCATTTCCACTGTTATGGTGAGAAATACATACGCATGTACAAGGTATGAAATTTGAATTGTATAATTTGTTGCTTCGGCATACAAGTTATATTTGCATTTAAAACTAGTATTATATGGTACTAAAATGAAAAGTAAAATTTATGCTAATAATTTAAATTTTTAATTTTTCTTAACTTAGGTAAACATTAAATAGCATATGAAAATGACTATGATAAATCAGGTGTGGAGGGGAAAGAGAGTGAGAGAGGAGAGGAACAGGCATAGAGGGAAAGACATCAAAGAAGAAAGTATAAAGTTTTCTATTTACGTACATTTAACAGCATTTGTCCTGCTTTTTTGAACAAGGGGCCTCACATTTTCATTTTACAAATTATGTTGCTGGCCCTGCTAGTAGAGCCCTTCAGCCACAAGTACAAATGTCTCCACATGTTGTCAACTGTCCCCCTGGAGAGGGGGAAGGAAGACAAAAATTACCCTGGTTGAGAACCTCCCCCTAGACTGTGTATTTAGTAAAGACGGGCTGTACCATGAAAGCCTAGCACTTTAAATTCTATACGTTAGAGGATCCAAGTGCTGCAATAATAATAAGATACTAAAACTTAAAAATTCTTTCCCAAATGTTTGGCACCTCCCAGGTTTCTCCATTTCAGGACATTGTAAAATTAGAGGAGGGTGAGACAAATCTCTTTCTTTTGTATAAAGAAAAAAGGGCAGTTATGAAATGGTGGCTAGATAGTGAAAACTGCAGACTACAGGTGGTCTCTCAAGCAAATCAACCCTGAGAAGAAACAATTGACTCTTGAACAATGTGGGAGTTAGTGGCAGACCCAGACCCACGCACAGTTGAAAATCCATACATAACTTTTGATTCCCCCAAAACTTAACTACTAATAGCTCACTATTGACTGGAAGCCTTCATGATACTATAAACAGTCAATTAACATATATATTTTGTATGTTATATATATAATATACTGTACCCTGACAATAAAGGAAGCTAGAGAAAATAAAATGTTATTAAGAAAATCATAAGGAAGAGAAAATATATTACAGTGTTGTTCTGTATTTATTGAGACCATAAATTTACATCATCTGTTTACAAGATGAATTGTCTGTTAGTACCTACCTATATCAATATTGTCTAATATGACACAAAAACCCTGCAGGTGTTATACATATTACTAACACTGGACATCAAAAATGAGAAGATGATATAAAAAGAAATTCACATTTATTTACAGGTATAAGGATTCATGCATTATAATGAAGAAGCAGCAATTTGATTGCTTTATGAAAACCTAGCATAATCAATAGGATTGCCTCAAAGTAGTAAAGAAATCTGCAAAAACTTTTTCAATATATTTATTGAAAAAAAATCTGCATGTAAGTGGACCCACACAATTCAAATCTGGTGGTTCAAAGGCCAACTGTATATTTAAAGTAATAACATAGAAGCCGATTTTCTTAACACTCTCCCTGTACCCACATAGCCTTTGGAAAGTCTTCAAGAACTTTCAACATGTAGTCTCACTCAGAGACCATCTGTGGCTTCAGGGTGTGTTGGTCATGGGAAAGCAGCAAAATATAGCAATTTTCAAAGGCCAGCACTGAATGGAGTCAGTACTTCAGTTAGCTCAGGGGAGCAGAGGGCTTGTAAAAGGTGGAAAACGCTTAAGGATATCATAGGATTTCTTTCTTACAGATTCATGCAAAGTAAATCTCTAATTAAAGTTTAAAAATTCTAAATACAAATTGCAACTCAAATTTTTATGTGATGTATATCTATTCAACATATTTTATAGTAATTTCTCCATAAATCATTATCCCAACCTATATGATAAGAAGGATTATTATTATTCTATAATTAGGCAAAACTGAGGTTCAAAAAACTAAGTAACTTCCCTAAATCACATAGCAAGTATAGAAAATCCCATTTTTAAAGTTTCTGATTCCAAGCCAAGTAATGTTTTCCAGTGCCATGGTGCCTATATACATCATATATTAACTTGGAATAATGTTTTTATAAAATTTGAAGACAAACTAATTATTTTAAAGACTAAATATTCTTTCTTGTGTATAATCATCTTTCATAGCATTATAATGAAATATTTAGGCAATTTAACCCCAGGATTTCCAATACAACATGGGACACAGCATATTAGATAATATTAAATATTTATTTTCAGACTAATGCAACAGTCTGAAATATTGCATGTAATACTCTATAAATAATAAATAGACTTCTTATTTCACCATATATAAATGGCTTCTAACTTAAATTATATAACAAAAACATGTTTGAAGCCTTTGGGAAAACTGATTTGATAATATACTTACCTCGATTATTTTGTTCTGTGTTTGAAATTTACAGTAATCTGCCCTTCTGAACTGTGGAACCAAGAAAACTGTCCCTATTTCTCCATTTAACCTAGGTTATTGTAGGAATACCACAAGCTACTTAGGACATCATTGGAGAAGATCTATATTTTCATTGCTGGGAGGAATGCCTGGCACATATTTTGAGCTCTGCCTTATTTCTTTCCCATAAGAGTCATGCCTGCAGGCAAACCACTGGGCAAGAAAGACATCATCCCCAAGGTCCTCAGTGTAAATCCCTGATTGATATCCCTCTGCAAAGCCATTCGCCCCTGCCTCCTGCTTTGGAGCTGTACCAACTCAGCTTATCCTTTCCTCAACCATAGTAGGACTCATCTGCCTACAGATTTATAGACCCTCTGCTAAATGATGTGTGTAATCCTGGTTTTATGACTGTTATGACCATATTGAGTGATTGAGATCTCATTAATAAGTGGGACAAAATAACTCCCAGTTTTTAGAGTGACAATCCTATAGTCCTGCCAGTGACCAGAAGAGGTATCTTCCTCAAATTTCACCCAGGGCCTGGGTAAAAAGACCCCATGTGGGCAGCAGAGTTAGAATATTCTCTTAGTTTTTGCTTTAATGGGATAACTATGAGGTGAAAGAAAAGAAAGATGACCATTTGTTCACTAATTCATTTGTTTATCCACTTGTACCAAGCACTTGTATATGCCCTCTTCTAAGAAGAGGAGACATGTGAGGAACTGCAGTGTAAAGATCGGCAAGCTGCTGCCTGTTGTGCTTACCCTTTGACATTAGACCAGTGGTTCTCAGCCCGAATGCACGATCAACCACCTAGACAGCTTTTACCAAACACTTATGCTTAGGCACACCACTAGAGATTTTTATTGTACCAGTATTGGTTGGACCCAGAACAATGACATATTTTAAAAGCTTCCTGGGGGATTTTAATGTATAGCCAGCACTGAACTACAGCTTGCATAGTAATGGGGTGGGCTGGAACAGGGACCAAGAAGTGAAATATCGATGGATGAAAAAAGAAACAGGAAAAGACATGCCTACCCATGCTCAAAGCAAACCTTTAAAAGGAGCTTTGCACACCCTTGCCCTGTCCTGGTAGTGGCAGTCATTAAAGGGAGATGATCAAGTAGAAGATAAATTTCAGGGGCCAGAGCCAGGCCCAGATAAAATATATTAGCTCTCATTAGAGAGTCTCCTTTCAGGTCTTTCATGTGGTCCTGCCTTGAGGGCATCTTTATTATCATTTAAAAGTATAGATTATTTCTTACAAGGCGCATTTATGTGCTGAAAAGGAAAAGACAAAAGGGACTCTCCTTCTCCCTTGGTAGTCCCTGGTCCCCATCCCGCACTTGCACTTCAGCACTTCAGCACTCACAAACAAGGCCCTTATGCCTGGCCCAGCAGCACCACAGAATGGTAGACAGAGAGGGCTTCTCTACTGGAGTAAGGCTTTCACCATTCCCATGTAAGGCTTCCCAGGGGAAATCAGACCAGAGAAGATAGTCACTTCCTCTCTAACAGAATTGACTCATCCCTCCTCCCTATACCCCTTTACTTTTTGGCCTTTAATCACAGAACTCTAACCTTTTAGTGTACTTTTTTCAAGTAAAGTCCTAGTGCCTACCACCTAGTGGAGCACCTGGCTCAGAGGAGACAGGCAATGCATGCGTTGAGTGAATGAATGAATAAATAAATGGAAATAAATACAGTGTTTATACCCCATCCCCACTCACCTCTCATGGCCTTCCCTAACACCCCCAGCTCCATTCCCACCAAAGCTACTACCATCTCTTTCCCCAGATCAGGTTGTACATGACCTTCACTAAGAGATCTGCTCTGATCTGAGGTGTTGAGTAGAGGATTGGTCATACACATTCTTTTTATCGAGTTCCAGTTTAATGGCCAACAGCTCCACCAAACTAGCATTGCCCTGTAGGATTAAGAAAGAATAATAAGATAAATAATGCTTTAAAATTTGTCCTTCTTGACATATTTTTAGAGCAAAACAACTATTATTTATTGATTTTTACAGCATGGCCTGATCATGTGGTAAAATAATCTATTCCGAAGCATGAGTCAGATTGCAATTAAGGCTGTAGGGAACTTTTTTCTAACTTCCCTGGTTAGGAGTGATCAAAATCTCATCTATGGTACTATAATAAACATATAATTTCATTTTTATTCCCACAAAAATATGAAATCAAAATGGAAAGGCAGAATAAGTACATAAGAATGTTCGAAATAAATTCATAGAGATGAAAATTAACAACTTCTGTCAAACAACACAAGATTGTGGATTCATGGATTTCTCCTATCCAAATACCAAGCAGAGCCATCATGCAAGGTTTATGAGAAGTGTTCAGAACAGAGATATTACATTCATAATTTGAATGAATTTCTTGAGTACCATAAGTACTATTTCTCTCATTAAAAAAAAAATCAATTGTTTAAAGGAATGGAAAAGACATTTCATTTGTTTTCTATTAGTTTCAGCAAATAGGTCATCTGTGATTATTTGGAACATGAAACAGCATTTTAGCCACAAATTAAATAAAAAGAGATTTTTTTCTGACATTCACTTTATAAAGTTGCTTTTTGCTTTATAAAAAAAATGCACATGACATACCTAGCACACAGTAGGACTTCTACATTTACATTTATCTCCTCTGTCCAATAAATGCCTGTACTGAAAACTAAGATGCTAAACCTCCAAGATGCTGAGGATGATTAAAAAATGATTGGGAAAGAGGCATGGGAAGCTGATTAACTAATTCATGGTCACATAGCAAGTCAGAAAAGCTTTTGAAGAAAAACTACAACCCTTCTCCTAAACTCTAATAGAAATTGTGTGGCTGTTTCACCAACAAAGTTTCTTTATAAAGAAAAAACAAAAACAAAAAAAAGAGCTTTCTTCCTAAGAAGATTCACATAGGACCAGAGATAATATGCAAAGAATGGTATCTAAGAATGTGTGTATGTCTATGACATAAGATCACAGAATGGAAACTTATGTCTCCAAGAAAAAACAAAGGTAGAGAGATTGTGAAACAATATCTCATATCAAAAATACAAATTTACCCTAACTAAATAATTAAATATTAAAAATATAATACATTATACCCGGAAAATCATCATTCAACTTTTAAATTTAGACAAGATCAGAATTATTCAGATCAGCAAGATGGCCATCTGCTTTCAAGTATGCAGCTGCTAGCCTTTAAACAGCAACTTTTCATGATTCATAACTTATTCATCCCAGGATGCACTCAGACATCTGCTTTATCATCAATTCAGTTTGTCATAACATTTGCTTTAAAGTTTCATAACCTCTACCCAGGTAACATAGTGAACCAGTAAGTCAGTTTTCCTCCACAGAAAGAATCAACTATATAGCTTCCTAAGAATGATAGTCCAATATTGAAATCATATACATGTATATATATATAAAAATACATTATTAGTCGTTCCCTTTTAAAAACAATAACATTAGTAATAGTTGTCATTTAGCCTACCATGAGCCAGATACTTTATCTTTATCTTAATTACCACTCTGGAAAATAGATACTATGATCTTCATTTTACAGAGGAGCAAATCAGCAAGACTGGATGACTCATCCAATGACACTAGGTGTAGACATGGCAGAAGACAGGCCTATCTGTCTCCAAATTGGTGCTTCTGCACTTCGCCTCATATTTGAACTGCTATGAAATAACTGAAATATTCTCATCAGTTGTATAGAGAAGGAATGGTTACACTTATTCTCAACTCAAAAAATATCTTATATATGGTAGTATTAGTAAATATAAATTATATGAGTTAATATAAATGCTTTAAAACTTATGAAGCACTGTGTAAATGTTTTGAATCTTTTTATTCTCCTGGTCAACTTTTGGCAATCTTGGCTGTCCATTCTTTCACTCCCCATTACTAAAAGGAGCAATCTGGAGAATATGAAGAATTCAGGAAGTGTGAAAAGACAGACCCCATTTCTTTGCGGTTGTGAGAAATCCTTATTTACTCTAAAGTGGAAGAAGAGGTGTTCGACATACATATTTTCTCCAAAAAAAAAGACAAGTTTTACCTCTTTTTTGTCTCTAATTATAGTTTGCAAATTATTTGATGCTTGCTATTTGTTTTAAAGCTATGTTGTGCATAGAAAATAGGTGTATCTAATGTCAAATTTTGATTCTGCAAGTGAAAATTGTCAGGCATTCTGAACTTCACTTTTGTCATCTGTAAAAATGGAAAGAATGACATCTTTTATTCTATGTCTGTATTTTTGTAAATAACATGTAGAAGACAACTAAATGGTATGAAAAGATGGTAACAGTACATTGTGTAAACAATAATGTCAAAAAATAATATGCATGTTGGGATACCATTTTTGTTTTAAAAAGTAGGAAAGATATTCATAGAGACAAAGTTTGAGAAGTTATATATAAAATATTAACAGCAGTTACTGCTGGATAATATTGAATTTTTTATTATCTATGCTTACTAAAATTTCAAAAACTATAGCAACAAAAATTACAAATGATGAAATATTAATTTTAAATAATGAAAAATTAGAAAATGCAGTAATTATAGAAGAAAGACGTCTAAGCAGTCAGTAACTAGCTTAAATCTCTTTTAAAATTCTATGCATTTGATTAAAAATCAAGGTCCAACAATATGCTGCCTATAAGCAACCCACATTAAATATAATGATAAAGGTCATTTAAAAGTAAAAGGAAGGGGAAAAGTATATAGTCCATTCTTGTTATTTACAGTAGTTATGTTCTATAAAGTAGCTACAAAACCTGAATTAGCAAATATGGAAACATTGTTCATAAGGGAAATACAAGGTTAGGTTCCTGTGAGCCTCTGGTCACAACATTTTTGCCAACTGATCAATATATAAC
Source organism: Eonycteris spelaea (assembly GCA_003508835.1). NCBI lineage: Eukaryota > Metazoa > Chordata > Mammalia > Chiroptera > Pteropodidae > Eonycteris > Eonycteris spelaea. The sequence continues at coordinate 406,699 of PUFA01000127.1, read as the reverse complement.
CTTGTTTTATGTGTGTTTCTATTGAAGGGCACTTTTATTAAATATATGTTTTTGATTCATTAATATTAATCTCACAGCCAACACCACTATAACTCATGCCAGAATAAAATTTATCAAACGATTTCCTCCATAAGGCACACCACAACCTTCTTGCACTTAGAAACACTAGATAATGCTTCAACACTACACTTAAGGGCCATATTGAACAATAAATACATCAACAAAAAGCACAAATGTGTGATAAACCAAATAGACAACAAAAAGCACATCTGTTTATAGTATCGAAGCTAAAACAAGAAGGCAAACATTGTCTTGTTCAGTCTCAGCTGGGAACATGTATATCAGTCAACTCAAATTTTTTGACATTCTGTGCAGGACCTTAAATGACAGAGAAAGTACTACCAAGTATTGATTTTAACTGATCTATTTTAGTTAGTAGGCGAATAGATTTTAGTGAGTAGGCAAATTTGCAAACTTAGAATTCATAAATGAGGATCAACTGTACCATGTAAATGCTAATTAAAAGAAAGCTGAAGCATCTATGTTATTATCAATCAAAATAGATGTGAGAGCAAGAAAAATTACCAGAGATAAAGAGGGACACTACTTAGTGATAAAAGAGTTGATACACCAAGAAGACATAACAATCTTAATAACTGAGCTACAAAATACGTAAAGTAAAAGTGATAAACCAAAAGAAAAACTGGGAAAATCCATGATTTTTGCTTCAGCATTCCTCTTTTAGTAATCAATAGACCAAGTAGGCTGAATATGAGTAGGATACAGATGAAATAAAAAACACTATCAACAAACTGTATCAAAATGATGTTTACAGAGTACTTTGCTCAAAAAAAGAAATCTTAATACACATTCTTTTTAGCTCACATGAAACATTCACCAAGATAGATCATATTCTATTTCATAAACATGCCTTACCAAGTTAAGAAGAGTTGAAATCATAGAAAGTTTATTCTCTGATCGTAATGAAACTAGAAATCAATAACAAAAAGATATGCATGGAATCTCCAAATAACTAGAAACTAAAAAACACACTTCTAAATAATCCATGGGAAAAGAAGAGATATCAAGGGAAATTAGAAAATATTTTAACCCAAAGAAAAATGAAAATATAATATTAAAATTTGTAAGACATGCTAAAGCAATGCTTAGATGGGAATTTATAGCATTAAATGTTTATATCAGAAAAAAAGGAAGATCTAATATAAACAATCTAAATTTAATCTTAAATGTAGAATAAGAAGAACAAAATAAAGTTAAAGAAAGTAGAAAGAAGGAAATGATAAAGAACAGAAATCAATGACATTGAAAACAAGAAAAACAATGAAGAAATTCAATGAAACAAAAAAGGATTTTTCTTTAAAAAAAAAAAATTAACAAACCAGTAGCCAAACTAACAAAGAAAGATAAGTAAAAACAGAAATTATGACTATCAGGAACAAAAGGGAGATATCAGTATAGACCCCACACATAATAAACAAACAAGAAAATTTCACAGACAAATTTATTCACATAAAGTCAATAAATTAGATGAACCAATTCCTTAAAAAATACCAAAAGTCACCCAAATAAATAGAATGGTCTTATATCTATTAAAGAAATTGAATTCATGTTTAAGGAGCTCCCTTCAGAAAAAAACTCTAGGCCCATAGTTTCACTGGTGAATTCTACCAAATACTTAAGGAAAAATTATATCATTTTATACCATATCTTCCAGAAAGTTTAATAGGAGGGAACTCTTCCCATCTCATTTATGAAGATGGCATTACCCTGATACCAAAACCAGACAAAGGTGATGCATGATAAATAAACCACAGACCAATATCTCTCATGGACATTGACCAAACTAACTTGAACAAACTATTAACAAGTCGATTCCATTAGTATCTGAAAAGAATAATCATGACCAAAAGAGTGTTATCTCAGGAATGTAAGGCTGGTTTAACATTTGAAAATCAATTAGTGTAATTCACAATATTAACAGCCTAAAGAAGAAAACCCACATGGTCATATCACCACAAGGAGAAAAAAAAAATTTGACAATACTCACCATCTATTGATAATAAAAACTAGCAGCAAACTAAGAATAGAAAGGATCTTTCTCAACCCCCCAAAAGGAGCATCTACAAAAAATTCCTACAGCTAACATATCTAATGTGAAAGACTGAATGCTTTCCCAGAAGACTGGAAACATGGCAATATTGTCTGTTCTTACCACTATGTAATATTGTACGTGAAGCCATAACCAATGCAAAAAGGTAAAAAGCTGGAAAATAAATAAAATGGTCCCTATTTGAAGACATCATGATTGCCTACATAAAAACTCCTAAGAAATATACACAATAGCACCTGAAAGACTGGAATGATTCCATTTTTCTGAGTGATCCCAAGATGAATTGTACAAAAAGTTCCCCAAAGGCCAGTGGTCAAGAACAATGCCTTACCACCTGGCCAAACCAGCTAAGCCAGCTAATCGGTGGGCCCTTAAGGCACCCCCACCCTTATTTCCTCCTGCACATATTCTGATTACTGCACCCGGCACCTTCTGCACTCGGCACCTTCTGCACTCGTCCCTACCTTCTGCACTCGGCCTTTCTGTGCACGGCCCCCTCTATACGCAGCCCCAACTGCACACGACCCCCTTTTGCACGCAGACCTAACAACTTACCACCCAATCCCTTTAAAGGTCAACCTAATCCCCCAATCAGGTAACGCCAAGGCATCTCCCCAAGGCTTGTGATTTTACCCTTTAAATTAGGTCCCAAGCCCTCGGTTGGGGCTCCTCTCAACCACTGCTGCGTCAGTGAACGAGGGGTCCAAACTCGAGTTTGTCAATAAACTCCCTCTTGCGCTTGCATCAGTGTCAGTTTCCTTCTTGGCTCGTGGAGTTCCAAACCAGGGCATTATAGCACCCACAACAAATGCAAATATCAAGTGAGATCATAGAAAACAAGGTCAACATGAAAAATCAATCATGTTTTTATACTATCAATGAATGTTTGGAAATTGAGTTGTTTTTAAATGCCATTTACAGTGGATCTTCCCAAAAGAAAATACATAGGTATAAATCTGTAAAAAAACAATATGCAAGATCTGTATGCTGAAAACTACAAATTACTGATGAAAGAAATCAAAGAAGAGCTAAATAAATGCAGAGACATGTTTATGTATTAGAGACTCAACATAGTTAAGATATTAATTCTCCACAAAAGGATCTATAGATTTCACAACAAATTCCAATCAAAATCTCAGCAGGGTTTTACATAAATATAGGCAAGCTGATTCTAAACTTTACAGGGAAAGACAAAGAGACTACAAAAGCCAAAATTATTTTGAAAGAGAACAAAGTTGAAGAATTCCTATTACTTGATTTTTAGATTACTATAAAGCTATAGTAGTTAAGATGGTGTGGTATTAGAGAGAGACATATATGTGAATGAAATAGGATAAAGAGTCCAAAAATAGACCCACACAAGTATAGACAATTAATTTTTAACAGTTGCAAAGGTAATTCAATGGGAAATTATTATCTTCACAACAAATGGTATTAGAACAATTGGATATTTATATGAAAAAGAAAGAACCTCGACCTATAATTTACACCATATCAAAAATCAACTTGTTATGGAGTGAATGTTTGTGTCCCTCCAAAATTCACATGTTGGTGCCCTTACCTTCTAGTATTAGAAGGTAAGGCCTTTTATGATTTCAATCATATGGGGGATATAAAACTGAAAGCAACAAATGAACAAGACAAACAAACAAAAACTCATAGACACAGACACCAGTTCAGTGGTTATCAGAGGGAAAGTGGGGAGGGAAGAAGGTAGAAAAGGGTCAAATATATGGTAATAGAAGATTTGACTTTGGGGTGATGAACAGACAATGCAATATACAGATATGATAGCATTGTGCACTTGGAACCTGTATAGTTTTATTAACCAATGTCACTCCAATAAATTTAATTTTAAAAAAATAAATGCTGGGCATACAGTAATAGAGATAATTAAGTTTATATGAAATAATGAGGGTTGGCATCTAATCCCATGATTAGATCTCAATGTTAAATTATAAAACATTTAGAAGAAAACATGGAAGAAAATTTTCCTGACCTTGGGTTATACAAAGGTTCTTAGATATGATATCAAGAGCAAAATCTATAGAAGAAATTGATAAATTAGACTATCAAAATTAAAAATTTCTGCTCTAAAAAAGGTAAAAGAATAAAAAGTCAATTTACAAACTGGAAGGAAATATTTGCAAATCACATATCCAACAACACATTTGTATCCAGATATATAGAAGACTTAAACCTAAATAATAAGAAAAAAATCCCCTCCAAAAAAAGTACGCAAAAGATTTGAACAGATACTTCACCAAAGAATATATACATATGGCAAATAAGCTCCTGAAAAAAATTATCAAAATCATTGGTCATTAGGGAAATTAAAATTAAAATAACAATGAATACCATTATATACCTATCAGAAGGACAAACATGCAGAGTAATTGTAATGCTCATATACTGCTTTCTGGAAAACAATGAGGCACATACTTACTATAAAATCCTGGAGTCCCAAGCCTAGGTATTTACCTTAGACAAATGAAAACCTTTGTTCACATTCCATGTACAAGAATGTTTATCATAACTTTATTCATAATCACAAAAAACTGAAAACAACCCAAATATCTTTCAATGGGGAAAGGGATAAAAAACTGTGAGTAAATCTAAGGGAATACTACTCAACAGTAAAAAGGAATGAATTCTTGATAAACATACGACACAGATGAATCTCAATGGCTTATACTGAATGAAAGAAGCTAATCTCAAAAGCTGACATACTGTATGATTCCACCTATATAATCTTTTGGAAAAGGCAAATTTATAGAGATATAAAAACAGTGGTAACTAGGAGTTAGAGGTGGGGGAAAGGGTTTAACTACAAAAGAGTAGCAGGCAATGATTTTTACAATAAAACTATTCTGTGGTCATTATACAACTCTATACATTGTTAAAATTCATAGAATTGTGTGCCCCCAAAATCAATTTAACTGTATGCATATTTTTAAAATAATAAATCAATAAAAGTCTTTTTAAAATCTGTATGACAACAGAAGAAAACTTATTTGGGTTGGCAGATTATAACCTTACATTTAAGACAGTATGCATATAATTTTATTTATTGATTTCTCATGTATTAGTAAGAAGTTTAGATATATAAATAAAGACTACATGCCTTATAATAAAATGTCATTTTCTTAAATATTTTTGATAGCTCTCTCTAATCTGTTGCCACTAAATGTTTTTCAAACTAATCTTAGAAGTTAAGGGGCTGATTGTCTAATTGCTTACAATTATACCATTTTAATCCTTCAGTGAAACACCTTGCCTAATTCATGTGCAAAAAAAGAAAGTTTTTTTGTTCACAATACATAATACTTGAAGGCAATCCAAACAAGTCAAAATGTCTTAGGTCCATCCACAGGAAGGTGCATTAATCCCTGAAGTACCATGTACTAAAAATTAAGGGAAGTAGGGAATGGCCTAAAGATAAAGAAACTTCTGCCATACTTCCACCTCATACTCTATTCTTCATCAGGTCTTCCTAAAGGCAGGAGGAGTTGATAATCTGATTGTTCAGAGTCTGAAATTCTTTGGGCAAAACCATAGCATTGACATTCTCCTGAGTAATTTTTCACGTTCACTACCAACATCCAATGGTCTTCCTTCTTTCTTCCATATTGACTTTGCCCACAAATTGGTAACAATGCCTTGCTATTCTCCTGCAAAACCAACAGCACCATATGGAAAGTCCAGAAATCTGCCCCTAGAACTTTTTTCCCTCCCAAACAAAAGCTGTCGCTATAGCCAGAGACTAAGTAATCTGGATCAGTCTAGTATTATACACAGAAGCCAAAATATTCTTCCATATCAGTTGTGTCTCCCACTTTTTTCTGGCTCTGGTGGTATACTTCTAAATCTTACATTCCTCTAGAAAGAGAGATTTCACCTTCATTCTAGGGAAGGGAAGGAAGCAAAATAGATAGATTTAGGAAAAGGAAGCAAGGGGTCTCATTTTGTCCTTTAGCCTCAGTCATGTGCCCCAGCAAGGTTTAACCTATATTTAGGAATATATGCTACTTACAAAGAACATAGTTATACTTTATTTCTCTTTTTATTTTTATTAATTTCGTATAATTCTTTTAGAGGGAAGAAAAAATAAGTTCCAGGTTTTGAATAACTGAGTATTTAAAAAAAGCTTTGGTCCCTTACCTTTAAGGGGTTTAAAAATCGGTGAGCATAAAATTAAAACCCTCCTAAATCACAAAACCAATGAATACTATAAATACTATAAAAGGAAAAGTAAATAATTAAATTGTCTGCTTTATATAAACTGAGAAACCACCCAAAGACCCTGTTCAACTTAAGCCCTGTTCCTTACAATCTGCAGGCTAACTGAAATGAAAGAATGCAAGGAAATTTTATACCATATGATAAGTATGAAACTTAATTAGAATTATATAGTCTCATTCATTGTACTTCTGGATTGAAACTTGCTTCATGAATCCCTGTCACTTTTCATCTTTGCCTTTAAATTAAGCAGAGAGGCAGTAGAACCATTCAAAAGCAGGTCAATCCACAGAGACAAGACCAGAACTAGACCTTAGGGTTCTTATTTCCCTTTGCTAAAATCCAAAAAGCTACAGTGGGTTTTGAAGGGCACAGTACCCACTGATCCAATTTTATGAACAGCTGGTTGTTAATTTATTGTTATATTCATCTTGGATTATGAAACACACTTTATTAATTTTGGAGTGATCATAACACATTCCTCTGTTCCCTCCATTACTGAGTGTTAAGTCGGTTTAAAGAAAGGGATGGGGGTGTATTTCCCTTGACTGGTACAAAACATCTGGATCCCCAGATTACAGAGATTTAGAAGAGAAGCAGTTCTAGAGATGAGGTTGTAATGCTAAAAAGTGGACAGAATTAAAAAAAACAATTTATTGTTCTGATTTTCTTTCAGAATAATATCACTATGTGAGTTAGAAGACATATGATTAGTAGATGAAAAGGTAAGTTGACATTTTTTTGGCACCATTCTTATTGCCTAAAAATGCTTATAATTTTTCAAGAGAAACTCAAAATTAAACAAATGACTCAAAAAGGGATTTATCGCAGATTTCTGTACATATCCTACCCAGGTTAATTTATGTCATCTCTGATAGTTATTAATAACTTCTACTGTCTCCATGGGGGGTGGGGAGGGAACAACCTAATACAAAATGTATTTAAAAATAGGAAAAGTAAAGCCCTGTCCAAACAGTGGGTTGCTTAAACCAATCAGTCAACTCCAGAAATTTCCCACTGCTCATCACAGAATCCTTCACCCACAATCGTGCTTTTAGAAAACGCCTTGTTAACATTACCCAAGGATCCTAACTCTGGACAACTCCAGCCCATCCCCCACTTGGAAATGGAAAGACACTTCCCCTTGGCTATATCTGACCTTGAAACAAAAAACAGCTATCCCTGGAACTGACGAAGCATTTTTTTTCCAGGAAGATAGGCTTTGAGGTATAATACTGAAAAAAAAAAAAAAAAGACACAATCTGAGGTCAGAAAACTCCAGCTAAGACTGGCAAGACCATCTGGAATCAGCCTCCCTTGGTAGTAAAAGAAAAATGTTATTGTTTACCTCAAAGTGCAATTTAAAGACCTAATGAGTTAACAGCATGAAAGTGCTTTATAAAGTGTTAAGTAGTTTATATATGCATCAAAGAGCTGTTGTTGTCCAACTTTACTACAGATCCTGTGTTCATTGAATAGCCTTCACTATGCAGAACTATCTCTTGCTTTGAGGTATTTGGGATGGTGGGGGAAGCAGGCAGAAGGGCTCCTGGGCTTTCCTCTAGGGATTCTGCTTGTGGCCAGTGTCAGAACTGACAGAAACTGAATTCTTCCCTCTCCAGCAAGCATCCTGATTTGGGGAGGAGGGTGCAACTTCCTCTGCTCATTGAATCTTTTGAAGTCCTGACTGAATTATTCTATTAAAAAACAAAACAAAACAAAACAAAACAAAAAAACAAACTTTCCTTCCCAGCTATCTGAGGTCCATGGCCAGAACAAATGCGAACCAACCTTTCATATTAAAGAACCATAACAGTTAAAGAGGTGTAGGCTCCTCTACTCTTTTTTTCCACAGCAGTCTTTAATGAAAACAGAACCTGGAATTTAAGAGAGAGGGGGAAAAAGGCTTTGCATATACCCCTAGAGACAGTTTAACATGCTAACAATGACTACACTTTCTTTGCTGTTCCCAAACTCCACACGACCTCGTCTGAAACACACGTCCATGTCTTTGCACGCGCGCGCGCGTGCACACACACACACACACACACACACACACACACGCACACCCTGGTAAGCCTGTCAAACGCAGACAAATCTGACTCTTCCCTAACTTGTAGCCACAGATAGCATCAAAGAGACCAAAGTCAAAACAAAACAAAACAAAACAAAACAAAACAAAACAAAACAAAACACTGAAACCCTGCCAGCAGTGCAGTAGTAGCAGCCTCTGTGCTGCAGCCGCAGCCGTCGGCCGGCCAGACTTTCAGGTCTAATTCCTTAAGGAGTATCGCTCTTCTGCCCTTCGTCCCACTCCCCTGGGCTTTTACTCACTTCTCTCTTCAGGATGAGAGGAACCCGGTCACTTTGCCACTTCTTCAGAGGAGGAAGTGTCAGCAAAGAAGATTCCCACCTAAGTAGCCTGAAGCCCACTGCTCTTTGCCCCATTTCTCCACCCTCCCGCCCACGTAGGCGCCTGTGACGCTGGCGAAGGTGCCAATTCTCAAGGTACCTGAGCTCCTATGGGATGTGGAGGAGCCGGGCGGGAAGAAAAGCGGCGGGACGATGGCTGGAGATTGTTAGAGGACAATGGGGCAAGACTGGGGAGAGGGGCGAAGATGCCGCACAAGGGCGCTCTCCCGCCCCTCACTCACAGACAGTAGCTCCGAAACGCGCAGATGGGTCATAAGGTAAAAGGCCTTTTCTCCCTATTCTCTCCTTTTACTTCCCCGCTCCCCGCCTGGACACTTGATGAAAAAGCAAGGTGCAGGCGTACCTGGAGCGAACACCATGATTTCCTCCAGCCGCTACGCCCCTAGGTAAAGAGAGACAGACAGACGGAATGTGGGAGAAAAGCCAAGACTTGGAGGGGTCCGGTGCAGGTGCTCGCGCAGGGCGCGGGCCGGTTGCCGGCCAGGGAGGTCAGCACCTCGGACAGCTCCCCGCCGTGATTCCGGGGCCGCAGCTCCAGCTGCTGCGGCGCGCTCAGCCTCCACAATGCACTGCTCCGCCGGCGGCCACCGCGGCGGCTGGAGGAGGAGACGGAATCCCTGCTCAATTCATCCCTCATTCCGGTGCCAGCTCAGCTTACATAGCTGCTTAGAGAGCAAAGCACTTCTACCGCTTCCACAGGAGAAGGAAGGACGGAAGAGGAAGCGAGAAAAGGTAATTGCCCAGCTTCCCGGCAGGGGGACAGCTAATTGCTTCTAATTACCTGCTGTCGCTCGCCCCCGTGGATATTGGACTGACATTTAAGATGGGTTTGCCCTTTAAAAAAAATAATGCAAAAGCTTTATTCTAGAGGCTGACTCAGTTCTCTGAGTTGGGCTGGCTCTGAACAGGGCGGTTGGGACCTCCAAGTTAAACGGTCTTCGGGGTCCAGAACTCCTCTCTGGCTCTGAGTCCCAGTCTTGTGCTAATGTCAGAAAGACAGCTGGAGGGAAGGACAGGGTGAATATGGAGGCATGAAGAGGGCGCTCCTGTCAGGCCCTGCTCCCAAGCAGCCAATAGGGCTCTAAAAGCTCCTAAGCTTGAAGGCCCTCAAGGCCATCACTTTAGAGAAAGCAGGGCCAGACAGAGCAAAGGAAAGAGATCTCAATGAGGCTGGTCTCATCCGCTGACAAACACACAAACTCTATGAAAGGATAGGCCAACAGAGTCCCCTTCAAGTGTGAGAACAGCTGAAACTCATAAAGAAATATTAGTGCTTCCCTTGCCTTCACCAAACTGAAAGTTGTGTCTGTGTATACCTAGTTCTACTCTAAGATACTGGTATATGCCTCACACTCACTTCGTGCTTCTAAATCCATTGCTCACTTTAAAGCAGTATCTAGTTCACCCAAGAAATGCTTGTGCAGTGTGGACAGCCCACACTACATGTTACCCAGCTTGAAACGAGTCCATCTGGGCTACAACCCCAGAGCTAAAGTAACAAAGGATCCTCCAGCCTCAAGGCAGATGTCAGTTGGTTTGGGTTTAATCCTCTATTTTTGGATAGAGTTTTCCAAGAACAAATGTTGATCAGTGTTTTATAGTTTCATCACTTGCCTCTCCCTGGAAAATATAGCTATTCTGAAAATACAATATTTCTTAATAATTTTATTGGTGACCATAAGTTCCACACTCTTTTAGCAAATATAAAATGTTCGAATAGCCTTATTGGCACTGGTTTTGTTCAAAGCCATCTGATAGATTAAAAATGCAAATAGTTTTACAGTCCTTGACTACAGTTTGCATGAAGGCATATGGGCAGCCTCAACATAACACAATCAGTACTGCTCTTAGCACCTGGCTCAACACAGGCTTGAACAGATGGGTCCTGCCTCAGCAACAACAAGATACAAGTCAGATGGGCAGGATAAAGTGTGGGCATAACAGGATGCAGTCCTCTCACTTCCCCAAGTTACACCAAAAGCCAGAGACCAATGATGCTTCACCCTGTCTTATTTGCTTTATTACCATGAGAAATGTGAAACACTACTTAAAAGTCTTTGAATGATTGAAAGATTTTTTTCTTTTAACACACACAATAGGGCTCTCTTTTATAATCTTTATTTTTAATTGGCTTTATTCTCCTAAAGCATAAACAATTACACATGATTAGTTCAAGAAAAAGCAATAGAGTATAGGAAAAGAAAAAAGACTTGGAAACCAATCAGACCCAAGTATAACATGTTATACTTGAAGATATAGTTTTTATATCTTCATCATGTATTACTTATGTGATCTTGGATAAATTACTTCATTGTCTCATCTGTGATATAAGGATCAGCATATCTCCAAGGCTTGTTGTGGGGATTAAATGTGATAATAGATTAATTAAGAGAGAGTACAACCATGGTTAAACCCATTCTGATACCCTGGGAGTAGATGACATCCTACAAGAATGCACACTAAATATGTTTATCACATGTGAATCTCATGGAGAATTAAAATACAGATTATGATAATTCAGGAGAGCAGAGTGGGTCCTTAGATTCTGTATTCCTGACAAGTTCTCAGTAATGTTGATGCTGCAGGTGCTGCTGGTCCACAGACTATATTTAGAGTAGCAAGTTATTAGATGTACAGCATTTAAAAAGAAATAAATTCCTTACATCCTCTCCAACCTCAGAGTGCATCTTTCTAAATGTTATATAAGGAAGGAGCCCCATAGACTTCCAAGCTAAATAGAGGCCTAGATGGTAGCAGAAAAAAAAATGCCCCCAAAATGGTCCCATAGCTCCTTTGATTAGCCTACTGTGGCAATAGGAGGCAATATGATCCAGTAAAAACCAAAGCAACAGGTCAATAACAAAAGAAAAATTTTCTTCTCAGCTCCATCCTCTTCTCTGCCCTTCTTCCTGCCACCATCTCTTTATTATCTCTGCTCAATACACCACTGCTACCCAGCCAGAGGACAATATAGTCACAATCCAGTTTTTGCTTGATTATATTTTAGTAAGAGCAATTAATTCTATTCCCAATAAAACCAAGGCACTTTAATTTTTTTATTTACAGTTATTTCATCAGTAAATTTTATATTTAACAATATCATCTCCAATTTTTACTTCTCTGGAGTTATTATTCTGTCAGTTTAATTTAAATACCCTAATAATCCTACTATAGTTTTTTATCTTAATGTAAATGATCAATTAATAACAAAATGCCTCAGAGAAAAATAAAAACTCCCTTTTATTCTACCATATGATGCAGGTTCTTTGATATATCATTTACCCAGTCTTACTCCATAACCGAGGCTTAGGTTCCCAATATTGTCACACTCTGTCTGCTTAAACACCTCCATCAAGGCAACTCACTCTCTTCTCAAACAATCCACTGCATTTTGAGATAGACATCTATCAAAGAGGCAGCCACCACCACCACTAACATCTACCTTGTTCTAGCACCCTCATTTCTAGCCAATGATGGGGATAGTGATAGGAAAAAGGAGAGTAAATAAGTTGGACTAGATGCCCCAACTTTCTTGCTCTTGTGCTGAGCTTATCAAACTGGACACTCCTAACCCTAGGGATATTTGAGCAAGGAGCTAGATGAACTTGCAGGCACAGGGGGAAAATGTTACCTGACAGAACCAATGATTTTACTTGGAGACTTGGAAGAATACTAAGAGACTCAAAAAAGATTTATTTTAAACAAAAGGGGGAAAAAAAGAATTTCAAACTTTTTAAAAAGTATAATGACAAAGAAGAGAGCCTCAGTCCAAATTGAGAAACTGGGTGCTATTCTCATATTCCGCTCACTTGAGCTATATGTTTGAGAATAAATTTATCATTACCTTTAGAAATACTTATAATTTTTAAAACAATGATTTAAAGCTCTTCATCTCTATTCAAAGGCTCAGTTCAGAATTAGGAGAGTCACAGTCTACTATACAGGGATTTTGGTATCAGAGAAGAATTACTCTTTAGACCATGGTAGCTAAGCTCATAGCAATACTGATTCATTGGTTACTTCTCAACCTATTTTAAAAGTCAACTTGTAACATAAGAGAGATTCTTTGCAACCTTAGAGCAGACAAAGATTTCCTATATAACACACAAAAAGCATGGATCATAAAAGAAAATAACTGATAAATGGGACTTCAAAATTAAAATTTTTTGCTATATGAAAAACACTGCTAAGAAAATGACAATGCAAGCTACAGCTAGGAGAAAATATTTTATACACACACACACACACACACACACACACACACACACACACACATACACATACACACACAATGTATCCATAACTCTTACAACTCAATAAGACAACAACTTAACTGAAACTTGCCAAAATGTGTAAGCAAATACTTCACAAAAGGAATAAATTACTATGGCCTATAAGCACATGAAGACTTCTCAACATCATTAGTCATCAGAGAAATATAAATTTAAACCACAGTGAAGTATCATTATAAACCCAGTAGAATGGGGGAAATTAAAAGGACTGACTATGACAAGTGTTGATAAAATATGGCACAACTAGAACTGTCATATACTGCTGGTGGGAATGTAAATGTTAAAATCATTTTTGGAAAACAGTTTTATAGTTTCTTGTAACATTAAGTATACATTTACCCTAAGACTCATCCATTCCACTCCTAGGTGGTTACTCAAGAGAAATGAAATCTGTGTCCAGATAAAGACTTATGCATGAACATTAACAATGGCTTTATTCATCATAGCAAAAGAAAGCAGACACAAGAGAGCAGCAGTCCCCAACCTTTTTGGCACTAGAGACCATTTTTCTTATGAGAATCTAATGACTGATGATCTGAGGTGGAGCTGAGATGGAGCTGAGGTGGTGACGCTAGCACTGGGGATCGGCTGAAAATACAGATGAAGCTTCACTCACAGACCTACCGCTCACCTCTTGCTGTGCAGCCTGGTTCCTAACAGGCCATTGACTGGTACTCGTCCATTGCCCAGGGTTTGGGGACCCCTGCAATACAGTACATGGTTTCATTTATATGAAATTCTAGAAAAGGCTTAAGAAGTTATAGTGACAGAAAGCAGATCAATGATTGTCTGGAGCTTGGGGATATTGAGAGGTTGATTGAGATTGACTGAAAAGGCACACAAATGAACTTTTGGGAATGATGGAATTGCTCTGTATCTTTACCCTTAGTGGTGGTTGTATGGGTATATACATGTGTCAAAACTCATTAAACTATATACTTATAATTAGTGCATTTTACTTTATGTAAATTATACTGCTATAAAGTTAATCTAAATAGCATATTTTAACCATCTAATATTTAAATATGAGTGCAAATATTCTAAAAATGGGACATTTTGAGAGCTAGAATTAACTATAAAGTACCATAACTCAATTTTTCCTAATTTTTAAAAATGCTTTACATCTGAAATAATTTTACATTTTCTATTCAATACCTTTGAACTACTGCAATTAGCTAATATGAATAATTGATGAATGAGTAATTAAATATAAAATGTTGCAATTTATTTTTAAAACAACATTACTCTTCATTACTTTATTCAACAAGCATTTATTGATCAAAGGATCAATACTAAAAACAGCAATAGATACTGAAGGGTCCGAGTCCTAAAATACAGATATGCTTTCAACTAGCTTAGAGTCCAGTATATAAAAAAAAAGAGACCACAAGGGGACAGGAAAAAGGAAGAAGAAGAGAAGAACACAGACCCAGCTGAGGTCTCCAAATATTTATCTACAAAGCTGTCAGATGGTGTGGTCACATGAAGTCAGAGTATGTATGTGTTAAAATATCTAAAGTAGGACCAAGATGAATTCACTTCTGCTAAACCCTCCCATCAGCAAACCAAAACTTACCTAAGTTTCTATGCTCAGTTCTCTCCCAGAAAAGGAAGGTGTAAGTCAATCAATCAGTGTTTACTCACTGAGCACAAGTTACCAGCTCCAAGACTTCTCTTTGTTCCATATGAGGAACATAACCTTGCTCTAACCATTAGCAAATGCCTGGTATAACTTCCTTGTTCCCAATCACTTTGTTGTATAAAAATCTCTCACTTAGTACAGCTCTTTTGTGTGTATTAAGGATTGGATCTGTACATTGGATTGGATGCTACCCTATTCATGAATCACTAAATAAAGCCAGTGACGTCTTTTCAAAATTTATGATTGCTGGATTTTCCTTTAACAAATGAGAATGCCATTAAACCCATGGGATCCAAGTTGGGGAGGGAAAGGAATTAAGTCATGAGGAACTCTCTAAGGACAAAGGAAATACAAGGTCATTCTGGACTAGAAGTTATGAGGTTGAAAGGCCAGCCCCACAAATGCAAATACGAACGCTGGCAGAACGGCAGGCAGGATTTCTGAGTTTCAGGTTTCAGCTGTGGAGCTCTTTTGGAAGACAAAGTCTTGGGAATGCTCTTATAAAAGACTGCTAAACAATCAGCAGAGAGGAAGTGAAAGAGTGAAGTATCTGGGCTGTTTAGAGTCATCCTGAATGGTGAGTGGACAAAGGTGAAGATCATGAACCACACAGCTTGCTTCTAACCGTGGGGGAGGAGGAGTGAATAGTTACAAATATTGAGACGTTGCCAAATAATCTAAGGAGAAAGTGCTTTAAAGGTCTTTCAATAAGTTAATAATGCTTAAGTAGCATAATAACATTTGGAACTTGAAATTAATGGTTTTCACAGTAATTGATTTTTACACCATTTTATGTAAAAATAGTAGACATTAGGCTGAATCTTGGCATTTGAATTTTAAAATATGTGCTTGAAATGCAAAGCAAAGAGTGAAGTCTTGAAAGCCAATGCTTTTAATTAATTTCAGGAGCAGAGGGGGAAAAGATTTTTGAGTCCTAACCTCGAGATTAAATTGGTTAAGAGTTGGGGAGAAAAGCCAGAAAAAGCATAGCTAGTTTTTCCACCCAAAGGAAATATTTTGTATTTATTTTATTTTGTTTGAAAAATTATTCTGGGTTTGTGGATAAATTTTTTTTTTACAGGAAAAGAGAAGAAATAGATTTAGCAGGCCTTCCAAAAAAGGAGACTGTGTCTGATGGCTATGCCCCATTCCATGGAGAGGTGGGTCCTCAAAGAGGAAATGACTGGAAGACCAGATGAATTCGGAGAAATTGCAAGACCTTAATATAACTTCTGAGGAAAGAGTAAAGATAGTGCCAAAGATAGAAAGTCCAGCCTAAGAAAAAGCCTAATAAGAGTTTATTTGAACCAAACTGATGAGAATTTCTGGAAGCAAAATCTCAACAGATTGAAAAAATGCTCTAGAAAATGTCAGTTTTGCAGCTTATTTTATACATTAGAATCAAAGAAGAAGACATAAAGAGGGTTACATGATATTCATTGGTGGTAGTTTAGGGAGGTAGAAAAAAGTAAAGAGGATAAATCTCTGTGATCGGATTAAAAGTAAAAGAAAGAGACACATACTTTTAGATTGATGATATGGGATAGTTAACATTTACAAAGATATTTTGGCATAGCCTAAAAAACAAACCATTAAATATAGATAGATAGATAGATAGATAGATAGATAGATAGATAGATAGATAGATAGATCTATCTATCTATCTATCTATCTATCTATCTATCTATCTATCTATATATATATAGATATATATATATTTACCATACTGCAACAGCCATCCTTATCCCAATCTCAAGCTTCAGACCTTCCTGATCCTGAGGCTCATGAATGAGGTGACACGTGGGTTGATATAAGGGATCTCAGACACACTTCATTCAAATTTTTGTCATCCTTCCTTCCATTTTAACATTCTCCTATAATCTTACTCTCTCTCAATTGGTCCAGCATCTTTCATCTATGTTAAAAATCTACAAGTGGCCCTTAATTTGGCTGACTTTACTTTCTAAATAATTCTTAAATTTACCAGCTACTTTCCATCCCTATCACCTCTGCCCTAATCAAACCCTCGTTATCTCTCACATGGACTAGTATAACAGCAATCATAACTGGTTTCCTGGTCTCATGTTTTTATAGTCATCTGCTTATTTATAGTCATCTGCTTTATGTACAACTCTTTTAAAATCTCTCAACTTCACCTTCAGAATGGGAAAGCAGTCATACAAATAAATGGGTGTGGCTTTGTTTCAATAAAACCTTATTTACAAAAACAGGTAGTGGCCAAATTAATCCTTAATTTACCACATAGTTACAGAGTTATCTGTAGAGAATGCAACACTAAACATGTAACTATGTCACTCTTCTCCAAAGAAAGAACTAAAAATTTGATAATGCTACATTGTCTATAAGATAAAAAATCCAAATAACTTCTAAATATGTCCTACACATTTCATCTGGCCTCCACCTATCTAACTTTATATGTCAGCACTTTCTGCCTTCCACTTCACATTCCTGCAAAACTGAACTATCCCGTTCCCTGTACACAAATGTTGTTCCCTGATGTTCCAAGTCTAATATCTTTATTCATGTCTCTCTTCAGCCCGGAATGACCTACTCACATTTCCTCCTCACTTGGCTAATTTCTACTTATTCTTCCAGAAAAGACCCAGGCCTCCTTCTGGAAGCTTTTCATAACCTTCACAGGATTAGGTGCCCTCCCCTGTCTCCCAAGAATTCCTATGTTTATCTCTACTATTGTTAGTACTGCAATGAATTGTAATTTCTTACTTGCTTCCCTCAGTAACTGTGAGATACTCAACAGGTTTCCTTTCAACCAAATGCCCAGCATTCTTAGTATAGTAGAAACTACACATATTTTAAAATGTTTATTGAATCAATGAATGTTTGAATGAATACAATGAACTAGTTTGATTTTTTAAAGTTTATATAAATGAAACAGGGCTTGTTGAATACTAGCGTTATCTCTGCCACACACATCTTTTGTTATATTTACATGTGTGTCTGTGCATTCACATGTGTATATATACTATTAGAAATTATATGTGTGTGTATTTAAACCAATTTTACTATGGAAAATGTCAAAAATATAAAGAAGTAGAAAGGATAATATAATGAATTCCACCAGCACCTCCCCCCCCAGTATATCCCTCACCCAGTATAAATATATATTATTAACTTATGGCAAATCTCATTTCATCTATACCTGCACCCATACCTCCAACCCTCCCACCTCAAGATATTTTGAAGCCCATCTCAGATACATCATTTCACTTGAGATTATTTCAGTATATCGCTCTAAAAATTAGGTGTTTGAACATAATCACACCACTGTCATACCTTTAAAAATAACTTAACTGTATTAAAGGTAATCAAAATTAGTCTGTTTATCCTCTCCCCAATAGTAGTATGTCCTTAAAATGCTTTAACTCTGGTCCCACTCCTCTCAGTGTATACATTACTAGTATCTAATATTTTAGTTCTAGACATTTTCTCCTAAAATTAGATATTATTGTTTTATAGAATCAATATTTGCTTATCAACATATATGTAAATAGCTGGCTCAGTTTAAAAATCCCTATAGTGGGAGATCTTTTCATAATAAACTCTGTGTTTATCTAAAAGTGTCTTTATTTAATTCTTGTTTTGAAGAATTATTTTACTGGATAGGTTTCTAGGATAATTTGTTATTTTTGGCAGTATATCAACTACTTCTCTTAGTTTTGGACAGAGTAGATTAGAATGGGAAAAGAACCCTGTCAATAATATCAACAGAATGTGTTTCCCATTTACACCGTCTCTAGCAGCAAAAGTAGGAGAGTCTGCTTTCTACTCAGAATGGGCTCAGACTAAGCCTAAATTGTAAGTAAAATCTTAGCCTTCTCAAAAATCACTGGACTCTTACCTAATTTAGATAAAGCTGGTTATATTCAACACTTTGAATACTCAGGCCTTAACACAGAAGTCTTTGTCCAAGGATATAGTAGTCAAAAGAGGCTATTGTGCACACCCTTCCCTTTTCCCCAGGACCCTAGGTCCTAAAGATAGAGTTTTCTCTCCAGAAAAGCTCTGCGGTTTGAGAGGGCTCTTGAAACAGAAAAACAGCGTGCCTTGTGGAATAAGCTGGCACTTTAAAGAACAGTCTCTGGGACTACAAAAGAGTCAGCGTTTGCAACAGCACCACCTCCTAATATTTGCTTTTTTATTTCATAAATAACTAAAATTTTCTGATTGGTCAGCTCCTCACACGTGTAATATGCAGAGATAGAGGATGTTCCAGCATGTCGGTTTCTAAATTTTCTGATGCTTTACCCCAATGTTTTCATTCTTCAAATTTGTATAGAAATCCTTACTATGCACATTTCCTGGACACAAGGCATCTGGCATCTTTGTTATGATTGTTCAATACATTTTGATGCTTACTGCACTGGTATGACATAGAACAAACTAAGACATAAGTACACAAGTAGATTAGGGTTTATGCTTAAAGCTAAGGTATATGTTTTCACCTGTAATTTGCTTCAGAAGTAGGGTTGGCATAATTCATTACTGAGCACAAAGCCTTTCTTGAGCTGATCTCTGTCACACACATAGAATTCAGAAGGATGTGCAGAACAGTTCTTTAATTCAGGTTCAAATTGCCCATTCCCAGGCACCTCAAAGCATCCACTTTGAATGGCATGAAAAGGCTTTGAAAGTCTTCATCCTTAACTTATGAAGTTACTCCTCTCCTGGACAACAACATCTTCTTCCTGCAAGAAGGACCTGCTGCTCATCCTCAGCTTCCCCTGCTTTATTGGTCATTTGTTTCATCCACTTTCCCCTTAGATGTTGCTTAACAGTCTTAGGCTCTTTGTGAGTGCAGAAGGGATAAAAGAAAGATGTCTTCATCAGGGAGGCCTCAGGACCAGGCATCTTCATTGCCAGCCTTCTATACAACTAAAAGTGTCTTCTTAGCCTAAGGCCCATGTGCAAGAAAGTCTTTGTCTCTTTTTCTTCTTAGTCTGAGGACCCCAAAGTGAGTAGTTTTAATAAAAATACAGCAATTTGAGAGAAGAATAATACAAAAGTAAGTGATACCTAGAAAGTAAATAGTGTTTTTATTTTCTACTCCACAAGTAATTTTGAGTACATATTATATGCCAAGCACTGACCTAGTATTCATCAGTGAACAAAATAAAGATCTCTGCCCTCATGGAACTTACATTCTAATAAGAAAGCTTACATCCTGATATATGATTAAGTGGTCATAAGAAAAAAATACTGGATCCTGTAATTGCTCATTACAAGACATCTAGCCTAGTTCTGGGGTAGAGAGAGCTAGGACAATGAGAACTTTACTGAAGAATTGACATCTGATCCAAGATCTGAAGGATAAGTAAGAATTAACTACCTAGAATATCTATCCTCTCATTGCTGACTCTTTAAATGATGAGGTACTATGATATGTAAACATATAATACATAAAATAAATATAGTATTTAATAAAAGGAATTAGAACAGTAATCATAGTAACTAATAGACTATAACATACTTGTTCTTCAGACCCGCCTTGTAGAAGTCCCAGACCACACTGCTCCCAGCTGCCAGGCACTAGGATATGACTCCTCTGGGAACACTGGCTCCCATTCTTTTTCTCACACTCCTCAGGTCTGAATTCCATCTCCACTGTTAGATCTCAAGTTCTTAGAAACTTCATATGGGCCTTCTTTCCTGTCCTTCAGAGGCTGGGGTTTCTGCGCCCATTCTAGGCATTATGGAAATACTCATTTACGTTTAAAGTTGGATGATTTATTCCAAAGATCAGGTTTTAATCTGGATACTTAAACTCCAAACCAAAGAGAAAATTAGTATTACTTTCTAAAATATGTTTTCTAAATAAATTTTTATTTGATCCACTTTCTGTGTGAGATTTTGTGCTTAAGAAAAGCACTATTCATAGTTTATCCCATCTTTAGAATAATACCTTTATTTCCATTTTGGATGAGCATTTGTTGATCATTTTATCATATTATAAGAATGCATATTGAAAACACAATTTGAGTTCATATGACAAACTAGAAAAGGACCATGTAGGATGAAGAAAGAAACGTTAAGAGTAAGACAGTATGAGAATATAGGCATAGTCCCGAAGCCTCTATTTTCTAAATGCCAAGACAGAACATTTAATACCAACACATAGGATTTGGAAGAAAATTAAGTGACATAACAAATAATAAAGTACAATGCTTGTTAATGAACAGCAATTAGAGGCTGTAGTAGTAGTAGCCATCATAGAAGTTGTCACTTTTGTTACGAAATATCAACTTTTGTGACCTGGCTTAAGTCCAAAAATCTATGCAATATTTTCCTCTGCAAAAAGCTGTTTCTTACAGAAATAAGTTGAGAATAAGTTAGTGTGAAATCCCTTTAAAATGGCATGAAAAAATGTTTAAAATTATTCATTAAATATTCATTTGACACATTTTTGCTGAATACCTATTACATGCAAGGCAGAGAGTTAATTGCTGTTTGAGATATAAAAATAAGGTATGATTCCTGCCCTTAAGAATGCTCCATTCTAATAAAGGTGCGAGACATACACATAAACCACCAAATTGCCAGGCAGAATATAATTAAATGCCATGTAACAGTGTAAAAAAAGACTACAGAATTAAAACAATGGGTAGATAACTGGCAACTTTACAGAAATGAATTTTATATAAATTAAAATTAGAAAATCATAGGCAAAAGTGTATAGAGGTTAACTTTAAAAGACAAATAACCATAGATAAATGGGCCTCTGTCCATAGAAAATCATTCTTTTGACACTGGTCTTGAGATTTGAGATTTTAAACAAACAGCAGCCCCAACACACAAGGAAAATCTAATCACCACCAATATTTTTATGTACTTATTTTTGAATACCATATCTCTATTGACCACTGAATCTGTACCCTGTACATAGGCATATACATTTATAATGTATGTATCATATTATCAAGACTACCCTGCCATGCTGGTTAGAGAACAATAATTGCTTAGAGTCCACATTTACACCATGACACCTTGACCTTCAATAAACCTTGGAAAGGATTGAGTCTGTTCCCATAAATCCCACTATGATGATACTGTGTCTCCATGGTCAGAATCTCTATAGATCCTCTACTTCCTGGATCCCTAGAGTTAGACTGTATAGAATATCAGTTCTTTCTTTTTCCCTAGAATTCTTGAAAAAACAAATTCCTATTACAAACAGCAGCTTACTATAGTTACAAAATATCCTGGCCCAAATCAAGGAGATTCTTTGTTTAATAAAACTACTATTGAGGTAAAATAATAAAAAAATAATATTAATAATAATAATTCATAAGAGAGAGAGAGAGAGATGCTATCTCTGAAATAGGACTTCTTATCTCTTCTCTAGGCCCAAGCCCACCTAAACAGCCCCATGCTTCAATTTAACTAAATTTTAAACCATGAGTTGTTACTGAAAGTGACAGTACTGTGCTTTTGGGAATTTCCACTTAGGGAGTCTGAGCCCAGGACTGAATTATTTCTGCCTCGTGACATCCTTTCCTCCTTCTTTTATACAACCCCCAAAGTTTATTTATTTCAACTGCATTTGTTGAGTGTCTGTGTGCTAACTCTGGAAATACTATTATGAATAAGGCAGTCAATGCATCCAGAATCTTTAGTATTTATAGAGCCATGAAACTGGAGGAGAGAAAATGAAGAGAGAATAGGATGCATAAGTTTTAAGGACGAACCCTAAACATTCCAAAGTTTAGAAATCAGGAAAATGAGGCGAAAGCAGCAAAGGCTGAGAAGAGAAGCCAATGAAATACCCCTGACATGTCTTTCTCTTTTCTTCTCCTTCTCCTCATTCTTCCCTCCCCCTCCCTCTCTTTCTTCTCTCTCTCTTTCACTCTCTTTCCTCACTCCCTTCTTCCTTCCCTTCCTCCCTTTCTCTCTCACTCCCACTCCTCATACTCTCTCCCCCTCTTTGCCCAACCATATCTCTCCCCTAAGGAGGAGTAACCTACTTGATTAATGAGTTTAGGAAAGAACCTGATAATTGATGTCTACTCCTTCCTTCCTTCTCCTTGCCTTTAAGGACGTGGCTGCCTGCAGAAAGCCTGTGTTCTCTGCTTCCTTATGGTATAATGAGAAGGCCTGAAATTTTCTGTGCTACCCATGACTCTGATGGGTAAATCTACCTCATCCTGGAATTCATTATTAAATAGCCCATTTGCCTATAGCTCTAAGCTACATTCTCCAATGTCAGATTTATCAGTAATAAAGACAATGTTTTAATCTATGTCTGCCTGACTTCTTTGCCTTATCTCTTAATTGGTTCAAAACTCTAGTTATCTAGAAGGATCAAGATCATCACGTCCCCTCAGAAGCCAGTATCTCAGAGCACAAATTCAGAATCAGATGATCTGCAAGAATAATTCCAACTCCAAAAAGAAGTCCATGATTTACGCCACTGCTTGTCATTTGAAAGCAGCCAAGATGGAGACAGAAGGTCATAGACTTATAGATTTCAGAAATGAAAGGAAAAGAAGATCACCTATTCACAGCTTTTTTATGAGGAAACTAAAACCCAGAGAGAGAACCTAACTAGTGGCAGAACCAGGACTATGACTCAGGTCTCTTGACTCCCACTCAATCCAGTGAGAATTTTACCTCTGAGGAAAACCTTAGTCTTACTCAATCTCACTCACTTCTGAGGGAAATAAAACACAAAAGACTTACTACTTTCCAGAGTGTTTTTCTTCAAACTATTCCTACAATTTCCCCACATACATATTGACTCATTATATAGCCCCCCCCAAAAAAAGTGGCTACTTGGCCACTTTTAATAATCCCACATATAAATACTTTTCCCTCAGTGATCTTTGCTCGATTTAAGACAAAGCCTATTATTTCCTGCAATCATGTAGGTAACTGAAGAAATGTCTACTGATGATTCATGATTACCAACCCTAAAAGAGCCCTTAACATTTTCTTAGTCAGTGCCCTGCTCACTCTTCTAACTGCTGTAAGTCACCTCCCTAACTCTCAGTTCCTTCTTCTCTCTGAGAAGTTGAAGACTTCAGATAGCAGTGCCCTCTCCTTCTTTTATCCAACTCTACAAACCCAGCTATATACGTGTCCAGCTCTTTTCATCCTTTTAGTTACAGTAGAGAGGTAATCCTCAACCCACCTAATGCCAATCATCCCATCTGCCCTCAGATCCAATTCCCTGCCACCTTCTCAGATAAAATGCCACCATCAATTATCTCTTCCCTCTCCTGTGTATTCTGCTGGTCCCTCTCATCTGGATCCTTTCCATCAACATTTAAACAACTCAAAAATGTTGCAAACAAAACCAAAAAACATGCCACACCCACTTCTAACTATAACCATATTCAGGGCCAGATTAGATCATTCAGAGAACCTAGGTATTAATGTATTCTTTCCCATATGTAATGCAAACATTAAAATAATGACAGAAAGCTCAATAAAATTATTAATTTTTCATGATGACTTCGTTAATTCCTTGTTTTAAAATTGTCAATTACTAAATTCTTTTCAAATTTGTTTTGTTTTGGTGCTTCTGCATACTAGGAGCTTTGCCTTAAGCACATCTCAATCTGCTAAATGGGTAATCCAGAATTTGCCATTCTCTCTTATATTCACAATCAAAATACTTGAATTTTCTGTAACTTGCATTTTCTTCCACCCTTCTATCAGTCTTCCTTAATCACTCCACCAAAAGGTCCAAGATACCTAACAGCTATTTTCCAGTCTTACCTTATTTGATCTCTTAGTAGACTTGGACTCAATTGGCTACCCTCTTCCCTTTTGCACTACTCTTCTCTTACCTTTTGTGCTTTCTCCTGGTTTTGCTCCTTCTTCTCTGACTGCTCCTTCTCAATTTCATTTTCAGACTCCTCTCCTCCTAATAGCCTTTACAAGTTAGAGAACCTAAGGGCTCTTCCTACATCCTCTTCTGTTTTCCCTCTGTAGGCTTTCTCTAGGCAATCTAGCCTTAAGGTTTCAATTAGGAGAACTACACAATTTATCATTCAAATGAGAGCATTTTGAAAAGGAAAGTAAAGGTTCTATCAGCAATTATACCCAGATTGTTCAGGGCCAACTTGGATATATGGCCACCCTCTCTATATGCCAATTTTATTTATTAGTCCCAAATTTATTTCCCCAGTGAAGACCTCTTCTCCAAGCCCCAGGCTTATAAATTGAATTGTCTACTCACTATTCACACTTGGATTCATTAATTCATTCACTGAACAAATACTGAGTATTAGTTATGGGTCAAACGCTGTGTGTGATCGATCAGATGAGGCTTCACTGAAAAGGTGACATTTAAGAAAAGACCTAGAAAACAGTGAGAAAGCAATGAAAGTGGACATCTGAACAGAGGAAAAAAAAGTAAAAAGTCTTGTAAGTGGCAGTGTACATGGAATCTTTAAGAAACAGCAATAACATCATGTAGGTGAGACTGACAGAAAAAAGGAAAAAGCAGAGAGATAAATAAGAGCATTAACAGGAGGTCCATATCATATAGGACCTTACAGGCAATTATAAGGACTTTGGCTCTACTCTGACTAAAATGAAAAGCCACTGAAGGGGTTTGAGCAGAGGAATGACATGATCTGATTTATGTTTTAAAAGTTCTGCTCCAGGTACAGGTTGAGAAGATACTGAATGGGGAGTAAAGGCAGAAGCAGAAAGCCCTGTTGGGAGGCTACTGCTGTAACCCAGCCAAGTAAATATGGTGTCTCGACCAGAGCATCAGACGTTAAACTGGTGAAGAGTGATCAGATTCTGTATATATTTTGAAAATGAAGCCAGCAGAATTTGCTGATGGATTGAATATAGAGTTTGAGAAGAAAGAGGGAAATCAAGAATAACTTCCAGGTTTTTGGCCAGGACAACTGGAAAGATGAAGTTTCCATTTTATTAGATGGAGAAAACTTCAGAAGGAGCAGGTTCAGAAATGAGGATCAGAAACTCCCTTAGGGACATATTCAACTTGAGGCATGCATTATATATCCAAGAAGAGCTCTCAAGTTAGATACACTAGTCTAGAGTTCAAAGAAATGCCTAGGCTGTAGATAGAAATTGGGGAGTCTTCAGTTCTATATGTGGTACTTAATCTATGAGCCTGAACTAAGGAAGTGAAGATAAAAAAGAGGTCCAAGAATTAAGATCTGGGCAGTTGATATTTAGAACTCAGGAAGATGAAGAGGAACCAACAAATGAGACTGAGAGGTACATCCAGAGAAATGGGAGTAAAACCAAGAGAGAGTGAAAGCAAGAAAAAAATGAGTTTCAAGGTGGCAAAAGTGATCACCTATATCAAATGCTACCAATAGGTCAGAAATTATGAGGATTAAAGACTGACATGAAAGTCATAGTGACCTTGGTACATTCAGGATAAGTAAGTAGCAAGTATGAAAGTCTAATTGAAGTGGTTCAAGAGAGAATTGGAGGAGATAAAATAGGGACAGTGAATACAAACACTTCTTTTCACTGTTAAGGGAAAGAAAGAAAATAGACATTAGCCATAGAGAAAAGCAAGGATTCTGGTGGACAAGAGGAGTGATAATTCAGGGAAGAGAGGAGAGAATTTCCTGAGTATTGCCTTTGCCCCCAAGTGGTTCAATCCTAAGAGGAAATGGAGTCACAAGTGAAGAAGTTTGCCTTTGCTGGGGGTAAATTTAATTTATCTATGGTAAGGAGAGAAAAGACAAAATAATGGATTCAGAAATTTGTAAGTGGGTGGATGTGGTGGGAGTTTGTAGAAATTTTCTTCTGATTGCTTACATTTCTCAGTGCAATAGGGATGCAAGCTCATCAGCTCAGAGTGAGGATTGAGGAAGAAAGATATGAAGTATGGTCAGTATGAAACGACCATTAAGGAGAGCTGAAGAGTGAGTACTAGTAAATGTCAGTATGATTTCTAGACATTTTAGGCACACTTAATATTAATGGTCACATAAACTGAGCACATTCAGAATGATTTTGTGTTTTTCTCTAATGGATACAACTAAGGAGCAAGTAGAAAACTGAATTTAAGAAGGATTGTGGTTTTTCCAAGAAGATAGAATGACGTAAGAAGTCAAGAGAGTCGAGCATGTATGCAAAGGAATGATTATAATGGTGTCATGGAATGAATATAAATTTAATAAAGTGGTCAAAAGTGGGCAATGAGTGACTATAAGTTGAATAAAGTTGTCCTCACAAAAGAAATGAGAAGCAATGAAAAAATAAGAGATCAATGGACTATAGATGCTAGTAGAAAAGGAACACTGGAGTAGGGGTATTAGAGAGTGTGACCTGGAAACATAAGAACTGGTAGTAAGAGGATGGTTGGAATTGAGACTAAGGAGGGTTACAGTAATTGATAATGGCAGGCTCAACATGTCCAAGATGAAACCATGATCCTTTTCCAATGTTTCCTATCTTAGTGAATGAAACCAACGAGCTCTTATTTCAATGCATGCAGCACATTACTACATCTTGTCCATTTGATCCTTTAGAGAACTCCCAACACTCTCACTTCTCTTCTCACCTGCTACTCTGATAATCCAAGCTACCAACATCCCTTGCTTGAATAAGTGCAATAGCCTTTTAACTGGTCATCCCACATCTGCTCTGACCCCAACTATAGACAGGGTAATCTTTTCAAGACAAACAATTAATCACATCCCCCACTAATTAAAACTTCAGTGGCTTTCTATTGCTCTTAGGAATAAGACCAAAATTTGTCACATGACCCACAGGGTACCATAAATGTCTAGTCCCTGCCTCTTTCTCCAGCTCCATCTGCACTGCTCTCATTCTTGCTCACTCTATGCTGTACACACACTGAAATTTTTTAAATTTGCAAATAGATCATGCTTCTTCCAACAACAGACTTTGCCTCTTGCCTTTGTAAAAATCACTCATCTCTTCCCTTCTTCTGGCTAATGCCTTCATATTATTTACATCTTTACATCTCATCTTAAGTACACTTTCTTCAAGGACCACTTCTCTAACTCCACAGTGTAAACTGGGGTCCCTTTTTGTATACTCTATCAATGCTAATTATCTTTTTGTGTTCCACCCCTTTTCCTTAGCCATGGATCACCAGCTCCAGAATAGCAGCAACTGTGTCTGTTTTCATTCATTGTTGTGGCCCTAGTGCTGAGGACAATCCTGACACATAATGGGCAATCAGATTTTTTCCCCCATAAATAATGTTGTTACTTGCATGTGTATGTTTAAGGTTTCCTTTTTTCAGAAACATCTTGCTATGCCTTAAGCCAACCGTCCTCATTAATTTTATCTTATATGTTCTAAAACCCATTTTGCTCAATTCAGTAAGAATTTATTTAATATGTACCATGCTTCAGGCATAAGAGATTCAGAAATTAGTGGGTATAATCTTTAATTATAATTTGTATATTCTACTATGGCAAACAGATATGTACACACAAAAAAACTATAATTCATCCAATGCTTATTGAGGATTTATTAACTATCAAGATTTCTAGGTCATAGAAATATAGCAGTGAACAAACCCTTGTGGAGTTTATAATCTGGTGAAAATTATTCTGGAGGTATGTAGCACCATTGAGGAAGAAGCAACTAATTCTTTGATGAACTAGGGACCACGAGAAAGGCATAACAGAAAAAGTAATGAATAGAGGCTCACCAGGTAGATAATGAGACATGGAGCCAGAATGATACCTTACCACACTTTTTATTTTATCCTGAAGATTCATGTTTAATGTTTAAGTATTACAGTGGCATCATTGATAAGGTATTATAGAAAGATATTTGCAACGTGAAGGACAAATTATAGCAAAAACAACAAAAATGTTCTTTTGAAAACTATTCCAAAGTCTAAGGAAGAAATTGTCAAGATTCATCTATGGCCATGCTACCTGAACAAGCCTGATCCTGTCTGATCTGAGAAGCTAAACAGGGTTGGGCCTGGTTAGTACTTGGATGGGAGACCACCTAGGAAGAACAGGTGGTGTAGGTGTAAAAAATAAAAAAATAAGGGATTGTGAGCTGACAAGGTCCTTGCAATCTGTGAGGTTAACCAAGGGATGACTCACCTAAAAAAGAAAGAAAGAAGAAGAAAGAAAGAAAGAAAGAAAGAAAGAAAGAAAGAAAGAAAGAAAGAAAGAAAGAAAGAAAGAAAGAAAGAAAGAAGAAAGAAAGAAATTACCAAGATCCAGAATAGGATAGTGGCAGTAAGAATAGAAAGGAGAGGATAGATTTGAGAGATAGAATTTACTTATTTACCTTAATGGCTAAAAAAAGAAAAAGTCTTAGATGAGAAGGTTTTTAACAGGAATGGAAAAATGAGTTATAGAAGATATTGCTATATTCCTATCAAACCTATTCCTTATAACTTCTGAGCACACAGCCAAATTATATATCATGATCTCCTTTACAGTTAAGTGTGGCAACATGACTAATCTTTGGTCAAAGAAATGTGAGTGGAAATGATGATCACCACTTCCACCACTTGATCTGGATATAATCAATAAAAATATCTTCCAATATATCTTCCATTCTCTTCCCCTGTCAGCTGGACATCAGTGCTCAGGGTGATAAAAAGAAGAGCCTCTGATAGCCCAGGTCCCTCAAGGGAAATCTTACATGCCCTTCCCTTTGACTGGACCTTACATTAGTACGAAGGAAACATCTATTGTGTTAAGCCACTAAGATTTGGGGATTTACTCAGCAGCAAGGGTTAACCTAACTAATACAATGGTGATGCCATTAGCCAAGACAGAGATTCAGAAGCAGAAGCTGATGCTGATGTAAAGACAGAGACTTCAATTTAGGCCATATTTAGTTTGAAATCTTTTTGACATATTTAAGTAGCTGGAAATAGTGATCCAGAAATCAGAAGAGAGCTAGAGACAAAGCTTTGAAAGTTTTTTGAAATATAAGTGACCATAGCCTTGATCCAGATTGAAATAACATAGAAAGGATATAAAGAAGAAAGATAAAAGATAAAGTTCTGGAATGAGAAATATCAGCATTTAAAGGAATGCAGAAAAAGGAGGGATCACAAGATTGAGAACACTTTCTCAAAATTTTTCATGATCAGTATTTTTTACAATAAACCAAAATAGTTGGTCTTAGAATTCTTTTTAGGGACCACTTAACCTTGTTAAACTGATAATCATATAAGCCATATTATTGCATCTGCTATTAAAACTTTGTTTTCAATTAACTCCTTAATACTTTGCTTCCTACACTGAAATAATATTCAGTAAAACCATCCCTCCCACCTAAAATGCCAAAATACATTTAAATATTATACAAAGATTTGAAACCAAAAGATGGCCTCCAATGAATTCTCTGATACATTTTATAATCTCTTTGGTTAAGACATTGTTTTACCTGTATCACTTTTTAATATTTAATCCCTTACACATGCATTATTCATTTGATGCCATTAACAAAGCTGTAAAGTTGGTGAATATGGTTGAGGTTCCGTACATCTGACAAATGATCAAAAAGGACCATTACCTTAAATGGGGCTCATGTCAAAAGAGAGCCCATTCCAGGAGGCAAAAGAACTATCTCCCAAGCATATCTGCAAAAAAAATTTTTTTTAAATGTGTATTTAAAAATGCTATTTCAATCCCATAGGTTATCCATTCATCAACTCCCTGTTTTATGAGTCTCACAAATCATTTTACTGTGACATCAGGGGACGTTCTACTTCCTGACTCACAGTTTGAGTCATTGCAAATGATCCCCCAAAGAGAGTGAGCAAATGATAAAGGGTATATCCTGGACAACAAAAACAACCATTTATTTGATAGTCACACTATCCTTTATCATAAGTGCTTTTAACAGTTTCAAATATATTCTGATAAATTCCTCACTAATAGAGAATAGTTATGCATTTACTGTCTAAAGGAAGTAGCTATTTTGAAATATTCCTGATTTAACTTGTTTTCTAAAAAGAAATTAAGTCAAATAAAAACTAACATTCAATGAGTTCTCATAAATGCCAACTTTTGTTTAGGTCATCTCTGATATTATCTTAAAATATTATTCTAAATGATCAAATTTCTAGCTGATTTTATGTGTCAACCTGGTAAGACTATGGTCAAACAGTAGTTTACATGTTGCTATGAAGGTATTTTTTGGATATGATTAATATTTACAATCAGTTAATTTTAAGGTGAGCAGATTACCCTCTATGATGTGGATAAGCCTCATTCAATAAGTTGAAGGCTTTAAAAGCAAAGACCAAAATTTCCTCCCAAAAAAGAATTCTGCCCACAGAATAGAAATTCTGCCTGAGCTTTTGGTGTTCAGGTTCAGAACTGTGACATCAACTCTTACCTGAATCTTCAGGCTACCAGTTTATTCTACAAATTTCAGATTTGCCAGTCCCTACTATGGCAAAATCATCTCCCTTTCAATAAATCATATACACTTAACATTCTCTACTACAAACTTGGCCATGTCCAAAGCTGGTATGTATTGTCCTTCAATGTGTTTTCTCTTGTCTTTTTAAATATTGAGAAGTTGGTAGAACCACAAAGTGAGAGAAAACACAAGCATAGTCCTTGTCCTTATTTGTTTGTTATAAGGATTTTTTTTTGATTGGATACACTTGAAAGATAATTTCCTGTAGGAACATATCAATAAATATACCCTTGATTCATGAAGATTTAGAGATGAAGAAAAGAAGAATGTATTAGGGTTCTACAGAGAAAAATAACCACCCTTATGACCTCATTTAACTTAACTGCCTCCCTAAATGCCTTATCTTCAAAAACAGTCACATTGAAGGTTAGGGCTTAACATATGAATTTGAGGGGTAGGAGAGGTGAAACAATTCAGTCTATAACATATATTAAGAACTAAAAAAACTAAAAAAAAAAAAGAAAAGAAAATTAAACCAAAAGTTAGCAGAAGGAAATAACAACAATTACAGCAGAGATAATTAAAATGGAAAATAGAAAAACAATAGAATCAATGAAAACAAATGTTTGTTATTAGAAAAAAAATCAATAAAATTGACAAACTTTAGCTAGATCGAGAAAGAAAAAAAGAAAGAAGATTCAAATAATTAAAATCAGAAATAAAAATGGGACATTACCATAATTTTATAGATATAAAAATAAAAATAAAGAATGGTATGTATGAATAATTGTCCACCAATAAATTAAATGAAATGGACAAATTCCTAGAAACACATAAATTACTAAAACTAAATCAAGAATGTATAGAAAACCTGAACAAATCTATGACAAAAGATTAAATTAGTGATTTAAAAAAAGCAAACAAACCAATAAACAAAGAAACAAATAAATAAATTACTCTAAACCCATTCATGTCCAGGTCCGGATAGCTTAACTGTTGAATTCTACCAAACATTTAAAGAAGAGTTAACACCAGTCCTTGTCAAACTCTTCTAAAAAACAGAACAGGATGGAACGCTTCCTAACACATTCTGTGAGGCCAGTTTTATCCTAATACCAAAGAAACTTCAAGAACAGAAAACTACAGACCAATGTTTCTTATGAATATCAATGTAAATAACCTCAGCAAAACCAACAAACCAAATCCAGCAGATATTTAAAAAATTATACATCATGATCAAGTGGTATATGTGCAAGTGGTTAACTATATGAAAATAATATTATAACCACATTAATAGAATAAAGGAGAAAAAAACAAGTGATCATCTCAGTTTGATGCAGAAAAAAATTTGACAGAATTGTATACTTTTCTGTGATTTTTTTAAAAAACCAATAAATTAGGAACAAAGGGAAACTTCCTCAAGTTGATAAAAGGCATATACAAAAACCCCCAAAACTATCAACATGTGGTATAGTGAAAGGCCAAAGTTTTCACCCCCAAATTAGGAACAAACAAGGACGCTTACTTTCGCCACTTGTTCTATTGTTTTGGAAATTCTAGCTAGAGAAATTAGGCAAGAAAAAGAAATAAAAGATATACAAATTGAAAAGAGGTAAAGCTATCTGTATTTTCATATGACCTGATCCTATATATAGAAAACTCTAAAGATCACACACACACACACACACACACACACACACACACACACAGCTATAATAATCAAAACAGTGTGATACTGGCATACAGATAGACATACAGATCAATGGTACAGAATAGCCAGTTGATTTTCTACAAGAATGCCAACGCCATCCAGCAAAAAATAGTCTCTTCGACAAGTGATCCTGAGACAGGTGGATATCCATATGCAAAAGAATGAAATTTACATCATATTATAGACAAATTAACCTAAAATGTATGAACAAACTAAGTACAAGAGCTAAAATCATAAATCTTTTAAAAGAAAACATAAGAGCAAGTCTTAATAATGTTGGATTTAGCAATGGATTCTTCAATATGACATCAAAAGCACAAGCAACAACAAAAAATAGATAAATTGGACTAAGTTTTAAAAGTTTTGTACATTAAAGGACATTATCAAGAAAGTGAAAAGTCAATCAACACAATAGGGGAAAATATTTACAAACCATATGTCTGACAAGGGTGTAATACAGAAAGAACTCTTACAACTCAACAATAAAAAGACAAACCAATTTAAAACTGGGCAAAGTATCTGAATGAACCTCTCCAAAGAAGATATACAGATTGCCAAGAAGCACATATATGAAAAGATATGCAACATAATTAGTCATTAGGAAAATGAAAATCTGAACCACAATAATGTACCACTTGACATGCACTAGGATGGCTATACCTTTTTATTTCTTAATGGAAAATACAAGTGTTGGTGAGGATGTCAAGAAATTGGAACCTGTCTATTCCTGATGGGAGTGTAAAACAGTTCAGCCAGTGTGAAAAATAACTTGGCAGTCTGTCAAAGAGTTAAGCTTAGATTTACCATAGAACCAGAAATTTCACCACAGGTATATATCCAAGAGATGAAAACAAGTACTCAAACAAATACACATACACATATGTTCAAAACAGTACTATTCACAATAGCCAAAAAATGGAAGCAGCCCAAATATCCATCAACCTAACAGTGGATAAACAAATTGTGGTATATACTTATAATAGAATGTTATTTGGCAACAAAAAGTAATAAAGCACTAATATATGCTACAATATGTGGAACTTGAAAATATATAGTAAGTGAAAGAAACCATACACAAAAGTCGTATACTGTATAATTCCATTTATAGGAAATATGCAAAACAGTAAAATCCACGCAAAAAGAATACAAATTGGTTGTTACCAAAGCAGAAAGGAGGGGAGAATGGAAGTAACTGTTTAATGGGCACAAGATTTCCTTGGGGATGATAAAATTGTACATCATGAATGTACTAAATGCCATTGAATTGCTCTCCTTAAAATGGTTAATTTTATTTTATATGAATTCCACCTCAATTTTTAAAAATTAGACATAAAAGAAGAGATTCTTGAAATAATGCCCCTTTTGTAAATTATAGCTTCCAGGAGGATTTTTCAAGTGTTAAATTCCTGAAGTTTTAGAATTTCTCCTCTAGAGGACTTTAAAATAAAGTAATAATGCTATTTAACATTTTGAGCCCTTACAGTGTATCAAGCATTATGTTAAAAGTTTTATATATATTATATCCTTTAAACTTAAGTATAGCAATCACTACATTTACTTTAAAGAAGAAAAAGTGAGGTATGGAAAGGTTAAATTGCTCTAAGTCACTCAGACAGGAGATAAATGACCCTCAGATGAACATTTAGCTATTATCTATTCTTTAGTTTAGCAACATAATTAAAAATTTGTTCAAGTATAGTTTATTGAGCGCCTGTTAAATTTTGTGTTTTTCTATGTAATACAGGTAACACTGATGATACAAAAGGTTTTTTGAAACATATGGGGTAAACATTTTTAATAGGTATGTGACTTAAACTGTACTAAAATAAATATAAATTAGACATTGAAACTATGTCACAGACAATATTACTTACGATAAGGCAAATGTAAATGTTTTAAAAATTAAAATTGATTTAAATAAAAATATTAAAAATAACAGTTGACACTTATTGAGCATTTACTATTTGTTAAGTACTATTTGCTAAGGAAGGGCTTTAACATATTGATGTATATACTCATTTATTTAATCAATTATTAATACATTACTTGTATATCAAAATTATGAAAGTGCTATTCATATGACTGAAGTGTAGAAAAAGCTGATATAATTAAAATATACAGCTTTTGGAATCAGAAAGACCTGAATTTAATTCTGAGCTGTACCATTTAATAACTGACATGGACCAGGAAACTAAGCATTGTTTCCTGTTAGAACATCTGTATTCAAAAACATTAGATTATCAAAATAGCCAGACTTATTTTTTAAATAACTAAACTAGGAATAAAAATATGTAATTGTCAAAATTAAGAATTCAATGGATAGGTTTAACAGTAGATTTAAAGCAACTGAAGAGAAAATTAGTAAAATTAAATAGCTCAAAGAATTTACCCAAAAGTAACAGAGAGTCCAGTGTCTGGTAACCCTGAGATAAGAAAAAGAGAAGCTGTAATAAGAAGATCTAACTCATAGCTAATATGAGTGCTAGATGCAGAAAATAAAAATAATAAAAAGAAGCAATATTTGAACATAAAATGGCTTGAAATTTTCCAGAACATACGTCAGAAATCTACAGATATAGGAAGCACAAAATGTATTCAATAAACTAAATAGAAAGAAATCCTTCTCTAGACACATCGGAGTGAAACTATAGCCCCAGAGACAAAATCTTAAAAGAAGTCAGAGGGGTAAGGAAGGCTGATAAAAGCTCAACAAACTGATTCTAAAATATATAAAGAAAGGCAATGACCCAAGAATAGCCAAGACACTCATGAAGGAGATCAATAGGACCTATCCTACACAATATAAAAAATTATTATGAAGCTCTATAAATTAAGATAGCTTGGTATTTGTTGAAGTACAGTTCAACAGACAAATGAAACAGAATAGAAAGCTCCAAATCACAAATATATGTAAAAAGATGGCATAGCAAAAAAGTGAGTAAGGGAGACACTATTTAATATTGTTGAAAAAAATGATTAGTCATTAAAAATGTTATTGGATTTCTGTCTCACGAAATTTAATCCAAATTAAGTCTAAAATTGAAAAGGTAAAACTTTAAAAGTTAGTAAAAATATAGGATATTATTTTTCTGATCTTGGGATTGCGAGAGTTTTTTTTTTTTAAACAGGCATTTAAAAATGTTAAATGCAAAATGAAAGATGGATAAATTCAACTAAATTAAAATAATAACTTCTGCTCATCAAAAGATACACAAAAAAACCCCTAAGAAAGCGAATTGCAACTTTGAGGAACATATATTCAATCCATACAAGCAACAAAAAGTTCATGTCCAGGGTATATAAAGAACAAATTGATAAGAAAAAAAAAAAAATGAACTCCTCAAACTGGGTAAAATGCATGAATAAGCATGGCATAGTAAAATAAAATTTAATGGTCAAAAACCATGAAAAATGCTCAAACACATTAGTAATCAAGGAAATGTAAATTAAAAGAACTAATTAGATAAAATATTTTTCCTACTAGATTGGCATATTTAAAAAGTCTGAAAATACCAAGTGTTTGTGAAAGTGTAATTTGGTACAACCATTTTAAAAACAATATGGAATTATCTTGTAAAGTTTAACATTAATATGTCCTTTATTCCACCCCTAAATGTAAGCTCTAATGTAATTCTTAACATGTGAACCAGAATGCATGCACAAGAATAATCATGTTATTGTTTGCAATAGCAAACAGCTGGAGACAATCCAAATGTCCATTATCAGGAAAATGAACATCAACTATGGTATATTAACATATTATCAATAAAAAGAAATGAACTAATGCTGCATGAATGACACAACTTGAAGAAATTTTAGAAACTAATCTTGAATTAGTGAAGCAAATTACAAAAATCTAAAGTAGTCTGATATTTTTTATGAAGTTCAGAAATAAGCAATGCTAAGCAAATGTTATAGGTATAGATAATTATAAAACCATATTAAAAAAAAGAGTCAGATTAACACACATTTCAGGATACTGGTTAGCTTGGGAAACATGGGATATGGGAGTACCACATATTAAATTGAACATTCTAGGTCTTATTATGGGTCATAGATTCAGACTCATTTATTTTATTAATCAGCTTCATAATTTAAATATATACATTGCATGTTTATTAAACATCTGTCACATGTCTGGCAATTTTTAAAATGTATTTTATAATATATGTGCAAAAAAATATATGGCAGGCACATCCTGACTGTATTGAGCATGATTGTCCAGTCTTATATTTGAATTAGTTTTATAATGAATATTGAGGATGATGGAAGAATTTATTTAGGCTCTGAAACTTTAAATGACATATTGATACTATCTGTAGCTCCAGGGAAATCCCATAAATTATACAGACTCAATAAATGGCTTTCTTTTTTTATATATGAATTGAATGTGATGACACGTTATCTTTTTCCTTAGGGAAAAAAAATTGATTTCAGGCTAAAAAGGAATAGAATACCACAGATCCTTCAGATTAAGCCTGAGATTTGAAATGCAGTCTCGACTAAGCTGTGGATTCATCCTTTGGGGTTTCTGAAACTCCCTTTTGGTAATTAACATGCTTAAAAAAAAAAAAGAACATATTTCTTTCATATTTCCTTAATTTTTTCTTTCAGGTTACTAGATTTTATTGTTTTCCCTTATAAAAGCAATAATCACTTTATTGTTCCGCAATAAAGACATATAAAGTAAAAAGTTTACCACCCAAAGATCACCACTTTTTGTTGTATGATTTTTTTCTTTCTTGAGGTATATGTATTTTAAATAATTGCTATCGAATCGTTTTGCATTTGCTTTCGAAAGTATTTAACACAGTTTATGACCTGCAGTTTCATTAGGAAAGATATTTTATCAATACAAAGTAGTCTCCAACAGTAAAATACCAAATAAAAGTAAATCAATTAAAAATCGCAATCAAAACCTACCACATCGATGTAAATGACAAATGAAAGATTCTAGCGGAAGGTATTAGCTTTCATTTCTAAAAAATCCTAAATTATATTATTTAAAGTAAATGTTACTACTCATCAATATGTTATTTGAGTTTCTTAGTCCCTCAACCGCATAGCAATACCCCTCTTCTTGAAATTTGCTACCCACCGATTCACCTGAGGTGCTTCTTGCATGGAGAGGTTCACGGGAACAATCTTTGAGTGCCTCAAATTTGGACACAGTGGGACAAAGACTTGGAGGTCTCAATACGACAATGGTTTTTGGTAGAGTTTGTCCACTCAGTAAAGCAACATGCAGCTGGGGATCACTTTTAAAAATTGCTGGTTGCAGACAGGCACGCGCGCGCGGACACACACACACACACACACACAGTTTGTCTTCTTTAACTAGCATATCACACTGATGGAAAAAATACGAAACTGGTTGGTAGGAAGGACGTGCTCTCAGACAGCGTCTGTAAATGGTGGCTCAATTGGACCAGATTTTATATGTTCCTTTCATTAATATAAATATAAACGGCATTAATCTAGACACGGTCCTTTCTCATCTAAAGACTCTGCGCACCACCTGAAGTTTAAGACCTGGCTGGCACTCATGAAGCATTCCCCCACTGTGCCACCAACTTTGTAGCCCAAGTAAGTTTGTATATTGAGCTGACTTTCGTCCTCAGGAAAACACAAACATAAACATGGCTTTTGGAGGGCGGGGAGCGGGAGGGGGTGCTGGCGGGTGTGAGCCTAGCACACTGTCAGGTTGGAAGCCCCACAGGATAAATCTATTCTGGAGGCACGGAGGGCTTTATTAAAACTGCCTCCTCTTAGCTGTGAGGCCTTGGGCATAACACGTGAAGAGCCCAGAATATGGAATATAACAAACATTAGAACTACACGGCACCTTGAGAGGAGCCGCGTAAACCGCAGCCTCTCAACAACCGAGGTTGTACCGCCGGCAGCTTCTCCTTTAAACACCTGCGGGCCCGCCCCGCGGAGGAAGCCTGCCGGAAGTCACTGCGCGCGCTGCCACGAGGTGAGATTCCTCCGCCGATCGCAGCGCTTGGTACTACGGCCAAGTTCCGGTCTGCCCTAGATTCTTCCCTCCCACCCGCCCTCTCTAGTGTGCTGTCTGCCGCTTCTCCGGCCAACGGACCCAGCGACGCTTCCCGCCGGCACTCGGACCTAAGCCGGGTCTGCTCTGCTGGAACCCGACCGTGCTGCCGACGGGGTCCGCCCCCGACACGCACTTCCGTCGACGCGGCGGCAGGGACTGAGCCGGGAGGGGAGTAGGGCGAGCGGCTGGCGGCGGTGGACGCGCTGGCGGTCATGATGCGGGACCTTCTGACCCAGAACCATGCCTTGCGCAGGCAGAACAACGATCTCATGAACCAGGCGCGGCGGCTGCTGTGCGAGAAAGCCAACATACTGGCCCAGGTGCGTCCGCCGGCCTGTCCCGTGGCCTTTCCCGAAACGTTTACAGGCGACTCCGCCGGCTTCCCGAGTTTTTTGATCCAGGCGGCCTCTTACATGAGGTTTATCGAGGCCAGATTCTCGAACGACATCCTAAAGGTGGCATTTTTAATCAGCCGCTTTTTAATTAGCTGCTTCTCTGGGGCGGCAGAGGAGTGGGTAGTACCCTACGTTGAGAGGGAGAGCCCCATTTTAAGTCATTACCCGGGCTTCGTGGACGCGCTGAAACGGGCCTTTGGCAGGAATGATTAGAAAACAACCGAGCCTGCATCCCTCGTGCCTGGAGGGATGGCTGCGAGCCACTGCTCTCTGCACAAACTAGGCCCTGCTTGGCTTTGATTCACAAAGAGCTCTCTAGGTCCCAGCCGCTGGGCCCCGACAGTTGCTTAGAAAGTTTGGCGGCCGCTTGCTTCTACCATCCCACTGCCTTTGCACTCCGCCCAGCAACTTAGTCACAGGCTAGGGCCTGTTAGAAATTAAATGGACCACCCAGGATTATGCCCTTTCCATCTGGGAAGACTGTTGCTGACCGCCCTTGAAAATCAGGGCCAAACTGGGAAGTGCCTGAGTTTGCCACACACCCACGGACACAGATTTGGGTAGCTCAGGTCCGGAGACAGCGTCCAGGGTTAGTGTGTAGTGTGCCTGGCAGCCAGATTTTGTCATTTCTCCTCCTAAGAACCAGTTTTACACATACTTCATTTCTGTTCTAAAAACACAAGATCGCAGGTTGTGCATTTGGTCAGAGAAATTCAGGCACTGGACACTACATGGGAAAAAATATTTACTTTTAAAAATTTAAATGTATATGTCTTACATTACCATATACGAAGTATTCTTCTTGGTGTTACAGGAGACACAAAGATGAATAAGACAAAATAGATGTCCTCAGAAACCATTGTGTTCTGATAAAAAACTTCGAAGTGCATATTCTTATGTCTGGTAAAATAATGCTTTTATGTGTAAGAATGGCAGATTTTTTTTATGGCCTTTTAAGTTTTTTGCCCCATGGTTTAAAAATATATGTTAAAAACATGCAACTTAAAAAGGAGACAGAAAACCCACCTGAGCAATTTTTATGTTTGCTG
The DNA here is from genome assembly GCA_003508835.1 of Eonycteris spelaea. Taxonomy (NCBI): domain Eukaryota; kingdom Metazoa; phylum Chordata; class Mammalia; order Chiroptera; family Pteropodidae; genus Eonycteris; species Eonycteris spelaea. Next base: position 366,387 of record PUFA01000127.1, on the reverse strand, counting down.
CTGAATCTGGTAAGCATGGTGTTTTTTAAACTGCAGGTAACTGGTGGCAAAAAAAAAAAAAAAAAAAAAAAAAAAAAATGGGTTGGTGTATTCTTTGAATTGTATCCACTTGGCTTTATTTCTTTGTTAAATAACTTAGCTCCCTCATTTTTTGTAAATTACATCTTGGGCCTGTTTTTCTATCATTAAAGGCATTTCTTGATCATTAAAACCTGGTTCAAAATTCTGTGATTCTTACGTAACCAAAGAATGGGAAGAAAATGGTAAGGGTCACTGAAACCCTCTAAGGATGAAAATTCATAATTTTTTTCTTATAAGTCCATGGGTTTTATTATTTTGGTAGTCAATATAATCTCACTACAATGTCTTGAATTCCTGGTTAGGCATCTTCATATTCAGAAAAATTAATCACTGCCTCCTCCTTGGACAATTTATATGAGGACCATAGGAAAAACCTAACTATATTTTTGCAAGGTGTGATTAAAGACAGGTTATAGCAATTATTTTATTGTTGCTAGTTAGCATTAAAAGAGTTCATAAGGAGAGTGGGTCCCTCAACATGACCTCTTATATACCTCACTTTTGTAGCACATATGTACTAACAAAGTAAACTGAATCTTGGCTGATGATTTTAGAGCAGTGTTTTTCTGACAGTAAAAAAAATCTACAGATGATAGCACCAAAATATCTTTTCAATAAACCTCACAAGAGCACATATTTGATTGGATACAAAAACTTCCTAATGGAAGATCAGTATCAAGACATAATTAGTCAAATAGAGCATGAAAAAATGTAACTCAAGTCAAAATGTCTCATAATTTCCTATAGCTACCTCTTTTTTGTTGAGGATCACTAGATCACCAAAAGTAAATATGAGAAGAAAGTACTTGAGGCATGCTTATAGTTACACATAGAGAAAGGAGTAAGGTGAGAAGGTCACTGGTAAATGATCCACATTAGATTTTTGCACAGCTGAAATCAAGTCATAGGAGGTTATGAGCAAGTCATTGTTTTCTTTAGTCTTCTGCTGAATGATCTCCAGGGAATGGTTCCTCATTGGTTTTTTATCAGGCTCACTTAGAAGGCCAACAGGCTACTGGGACCTTCCTCAGGACTTGAGCAATGTCCCCACCTGCTAGATTTTCTCTTCTGAGTGGGCCTTTAATGCTTGGTGTCTGATCTTAACATTTTAATTCATAATATGTAATCTTCAGTATACTTCTTCAGCCATTCTTCATTCTCAGGATATCCTTCAATCCTTTATGCTTCTCAAATCCCTTGAAAAGGTCAGAAAAAGATGTGTTCATGAAGTTTGTATCTAGTAAGTTGAAGTGCTTTCAAACCTAGATTTCAGCTTTGACAAGTTCCTTCTGTTTCTGAGCTGCCTTCATCACCAGAGGTAGTCCCTAAAAAAAAAATCTGTCCATAACTTCCCCCATTTCCAGGCATTTCATGTGGAGCTCCTCATATTTGCTTTCCAATTCCAGATTTTCTATTTGCATAGCTTTAACCATCATGTCCAGGTCCTTCTGGTTAAGCTGCAGTATATCTATTATGGGACCAATAGACAGCCCAAGGACACATGGGGGAAGAGTCCATCACAGGAATATCCAGAGCTCCTAAGAAATCAAATGCCACTAGCCTTGCTTTAGGTGAACTTCCTTGGGAAGCCTTGGCATCATGAATACTGTTTGTCTCCTGGGACCACAGAAACCAATTTATTAGGGCTGTCTTTCAGTAGTGTGTCAAATGTGAGGTATAAAAGACCTTACTCAAAGCAGACTCCTTAAATGAGGATATTTCAAGCTGCTTCAAATAGACCATCTCAGCCCTAGTGCCTAGAACTTCAGCTGGTACTCTGAAGCTCTTCTGTCTGAGGTCCATGGCAGGCCCCGGCTTGTACTGAGAGGGGAGCAGGGCCCACTGCCTGAACTGCTTATGTAAACTGATGCACTCGAAGAATCCACTGTTCCTTACCCGCTGCTCTCGGGGTATCCCCTGAAAGTATCTTTTTGTCCTCAAATGATTCCAATTTGCATCCAAAATTGAGGAACACTGATGAAGGATAGATTAGTCCCCTAGTAGAGAGTCTGGGGCCCGTGTGAAAAATGGCACAATTTTCTAGTTTCTCTTTAGTTTGGCGTATATGGCTTGACTTGCACATTTTGTGACTTACCAGAAAATCAGGCAATTCTTCATATATTAGAGAATGTACTCCAGCCAAATGAGAATATTTTTTTATAATGCTTTTGCTTTTATTTCCCTCTATGATGTAGGCTAAGATTTGACTATCTAGGCGAAACTAAGGTTCTAATATCTTTATTTCAAACATCTTAATTTCTTGACAGTTAATTGAAGGTAATATGCTAGCAGAGCAGGTGACTGCCTATGTAATGCAAATTTTAGATAATTTAATTCAAGTCAAATAAAATCCTCTTACCTAGATCCTTTTAAAATGGTCTGTTCTCAACAGTTCTCTACAGCAGTGGTCCCCAACCTTTTTGGCATCAGGGACCAGCGCTCCTATGAGAATGTAATGCCTGATGATCTGAGGTGGAGCTGGGATGGTGAAGCTAGCGCTGGGGAGCAGCTGCAAATACAGAAGAAGCTTTGCTCTCGCCCACTGCTCACCTCCTACTGTGTGGCCCAGTTCCTGATAGGCCACAGGCAGGTACCAGTCCTCAGCCCAGGGTTAGGGATCCTGCTCTAAGTGATTCTCCAGCTTTCGGAGCATCAGCATTACTTGAGGGGCTTATTAAGAAAACAAATTGCTTGGCCCTGCTTCCAGAGTTTCTAATTGACTAGGTCTGGGTGGGGTGCATTTCTAAAATTCCTAGGTAATGCTCATGCTGTTGGTGTAAGGGTAAAACAAATTAGAAATAAGAAAAATATTCATGCTAAGTGAAATAAGCCAGATAGAAAAAGTTGAAAACCATGTGATATCATATATATGGGATATAAACCTAAAAGCAACAAACAGGACAGACTCATGGATGTGGACAATAGACTAGTGATTACTAGGGGGGAGGGGGGAAGAAGGGAGGTAGATGGGGAGAAAGGGGTCACATATGTGGTGACAGAAAGAAATCTAACTATGGGCGATGAACATACAATGCAAAATATGTATGACTTATTGTTGAATTGTACATTTGACACTTACTAGTTTTCTTAATATGCCCACAAATTCTTTCTCTTCTCTTCAAAAGGTAGAGTTTAATTTACTTTCCCTTATTTGTGGGCCAGACTCAGTGATTTGCTTCTAGTGAGTAGAATCTGTCTGAAGTGATGGTGTATAGATTCTAAGACTAGATTATAAAAGGTATTATTGGTATCACCTGGATTCTTAGCTCCAGGCAAAGTCAGGTGCCATGTTGAGAGGACTCTAAAACAGCCCTAAAAGAGTTCCATGTGGTTAAGGAACTGAGGCCTCCAAGAGCTGATATAAACTTGCCAAGTAGGGGTACCATCTTGGAAGAAGATCCTCGAGTCCCAGTCAAGCCTTCAGAACATGGCAGCCCAGCCAACATCTTGATTGAAACCTCAGAAAAGACCCTAGGCCAGAAGTAGCTAGCTAAGCTACTACTGAATTCCTGACCCATGATTCCTGTGGAATCATACATGCTTATTTTAAGCCACAATTTTGGGATATTGTTATGCAGCAATAATGATACATACATGATCAAACTGATACATTATGGATGGAGAAAAAAGTTGCAATGATGGAATAAGATGAGAAGGTGTTAGTCTTACAGCACTACATCAGGGCTCTTAGTTACTGCATATAACTGGGGAGGAGGGAGCACATTCAAGGTGTGACTCAACTCTTTTCTTTCCAGGGTTCTTATTGTTGGGACATACACAAAAGGACAGATTGACAAATGAAAATAAAGCAGCATTACTGATTAATTCCTAGACAAACACCCTGTACTGTAGGACTTATAATGTACTTGGGGACTACATGGGACTTCATACATCTCTTTGGGATTTTAGGCATCTGAAGCCCGGATTGCAATAACTCAAATGAGAAAGGAAAGGGTTTGGGTCTAAGGAAGAGGCAAAGCAGTGGAAAGGAGGGGATAGATTTAAAGTATGTTTTAGAGATAGAAACAACAAGCCTTACAGATAAGATGTGAGATGTATTTCTTCCCCTCTCCCATTCAGGAATATTGGAGGTTCCATTTCCATTTTTCTACATCCCCTTTCTTATTCCCAAGGGAGGAAGGAGGAGGGATTAAGTGATTGGTCAGAGCTCCTAGTCTTTAGACATCCTTTTCCCTGTGGGTGGGATCTGGAGACACACTTCCTATGCTCAGGCAGAGCTTGTCCTCTGGTGCTTGTTACTCTGCAGCATGGCACTATGCCAGTAGGCTCCTAACTACATCTATTTTTACTCCTAGTCCATTGTCCACACTGGTCATGGTTTTTTTGTTTGTTTGTTTAATTCCCCAAGTGTTCATTTGCTTACCTAAGGAGGCTGGAAGTCTATTTTTGGCCTACAACAATGGGGATATTAGTAAAAAGCTTTTCCAGTCAAGTTTGTTCTTTGCTTTGATGCATGGATGGCATTGCCATTATCATGATATGATATTGCATACATCTCAGATTTCTCTCACTGGAGTTCATTGTTTGAAGCCACCCCATTGTCAGGTGATTGTAAATATCTGCATCTAAATAAATAAAGCCATACACAATCTCCAGTTGTCTTAAAAATGAAAAAATATATATATATAAGTTGATGGAGATATTTTCTATTTTTAAAAGACTTGTTAAAAATGAAGCCAAAAATCTTCATTGTAAGTTATGAAAAAAGCATTGACTGACCTTTGAAGCTCAAACAAGCTCAAAAAGAACAAGATAATTAAAGAAGACAAAAAGTCCAAGAAAATATATGAAGCTTGACTAATGAGCATGCTTAAAATAAATGATGTATCTTCATGAGTTACCGATTCTCTTACAATTCATGAATGCTGAGAAAAACAAAACAAAGAATGATATATAAAAGGTCATCAAAAGCAAGGAAGACACCACCAGCTCAGTGCATATCTTGTAACATTAAAGTTCTAGAAGAGCAAAAAACAAAAAGCAAAAAGGGAGATAACAGAAAGAGGTCTGTATTTGGTTGAATAATGTCTCCTTAAATTTCATATCCACCCAGAATACGATATTATACAGCAACAGGATTGTTGCAGATTTAATTAGTTAAATTAAAATGAAGTTATACTGAATTATGGTGAATCCTAAATCTAATATGACTGGTGCCCTTACAAGAAGAGGAGAGAAAGCAGAGACACAAAGACACCAAGGGAGGAAAAGTATGACAACAGAGGCAGAGATTTAGTGATGCACTGCAAACCTAGGAAAGCCAAGGATTGCTGGCAACCACCAGAAGGTAGGAGAGAGAACAGATTCTTCCCTAGAACCTCAGAGGGAGCATGGCTTTACTGACTCCTTAATTTCAGACGTTAGGCCTCTAGAACTATGAAACTATATTTTTGTTCTTTTAAGCTACCCAGTTTATGGTACTTTGTGACAGCAGTCCTATTAACTAATATAGGAGCCAAAACCAAAACAATTTAAATTAGTATTTAATTTCAGAAAGTAAATAATGCCTTAAAGAAAAGAACAAGGAAAGATCATAGTGACCAGAACCATGATTCCTAACTTAAATATTGAATTCAATGTTTGTTAAAATCTGTGAGCCACATATCTTTTAAGTCATAAGTAGCCCTATATTTGAAGAAATATTCAATCATCCACTAGAAGTCTAAAGGTTCTAAGATCTAAGGTTCATGAAAAGGAGAATTTTTTTGAAGTAGAAACCTCAAGTAACTTGTTAGGAAAGCAAGTAATAAATAACCATGGAATAAAAGAAGATATATTATAAAATAGTTCATTAGGCTATAGTTAAGGTCCAAAGAAGAAGATACTAATTATAATGGCTCTGAACCATCAAAAAGAGGATGGGCTGAAGAGGATGAGTTTGCTTCCTTGAAATCAAGGAACTTTGTGGAACCATAAACAATATTTGAGATTTGGTGAGGCTGAGTTAAAAGAAGCTGGGTGGGGTAAACATTTAAATACAGCTCTCTTTCAGAGGCCCATTGTAACAGGCCGTGGACAATATAAGCAAATGTTCAATAAACTCTCTGCTTGGCTTTTCCTGATATGCTTTCTATGTATGTCTTTCTTTTGGAACTGTGACACTTAGGGTTGTCGTATAACATGGGGTTAGAATTAATCTTGATTCTAGAATCAGTTATCATTAACTAAATACTATGAAGGGGTTTGAGACCATTAATAGCATCAAAGGATATAGGTAGATCAGTAACAAGATATGAAAAGTGAAAAATGTGAAAATTTTGAGACATTTTATTTATGAGTATAGGAGTTAATTTCTTCAAGTAAATCATTCTTTACTTTGTAACACTATTTTGTAATTACTTGACATAATTAAAACTTGGAAATTTTATTTTAAATTACATATAATCTGTTTCTGTTCAGTGATCATTCAATTTGAAAGTTTTTTAAATTTCAAAATCAACACTTTGTATTCTAATACATGACTGATAAATTCGGCAATCAGATGTTGGGAAACTACCTTATTGTTGAATTCACTTATAATTAAGTACACCCACCCAAAACTTCACAATTTTGTTATTTTTAAATGTTTATATTTTCATACTATTTAAATACTCTAATGTATATCAATCACCATTACATATAGAGGAACAGGAAATTATTGTGAGTTTTCAGCTAGGCTCCAGTAACTATAAAGTTGCTTTTAAAAAGCTAATGGATACCCAGTACCCAGATCTTGGTGTCTTATACCATTCTTCAATAAAAGGAACCAGGAATCCTTGGAGAAAAGACTGATTCTAGGGATGGAGCAGAGAATATACAAGGTGACTCTGGAGGATTTCACAGTGCCAGAAAGTACAGAAGTGCTTTAAAAAAAATAATAAGCAGAAGAAATGAGACCTGTCAAAGGGACATCTGACTCATCCTGAAGAAGCTTGCAGTAGTTAAAGCTACAATAATTTGAGCTCCAAACCCCGAAATAGTGCAGGACTGGATTATAACCCACAGTATAAAATATTCATGAGCCCCATGATGGCCCTAGCTTACCACCTGGAGAGTTTCCTGTGGCAGAGCAAAGGGAGAACCCAAAAACCCCTTGAGTTCAGAATTGGTGGAGGCCACAACATCTGGAATTCACAGAGCAGAGTAACAGAGGAGACAGATGCACAGAAAACAAGCTTTGAACATCTGTAGAGGGATTCCCCTAGGTCTTCAGCAGAGTACTGATCAACACAGTAGGGAAAAAACACAAAAAGCAAGCAGAACAGCTCTCACATCTCGGCATGCTATGGATAGTGTGTATTTCCACTAGCCAGGGTAGAAAGAACTATTGCTTAGGGTATCTAGGAGAATCCACAGAGGCAGTACTGCCTCTGAGGGCCGCATTAGCCTTAGAATAAGGCTGCCCTCGAACCACCTAACAAAGCTTTAAATCAAGCCTGAAGCATCCGACTGTTTTCAAGTAAATCAACTGCACCTCAGAACAAAGCCTAAAACAGTTTAAGAAATACGAAAGTCTAGCGTCCAATAAGGTAAAGTTCACAGTTGTCCTGAATCTGATATAAAAGAGTTACCAGGCAAACCAAGAAGCAGGAAAATGTGATTTATAACAAACAGAAAATTAAAAAAAAAAAATCTAGAAATGACACAGATGATAGAATTAGTAGACAAGGGTGTTTAAAACAACTATTTTAAATATACTGCACATGTCCCAGACAGTGGAAGAAAACATGAGCCATATAAGGAAGCAATAGAGAGATAACAACAAAATCAAATTTCTAAAGATAAAAATTAAAATATCTAAGATGAAAATTACACAGAATAGTTACTGGCAAATTAGGCACTACAGCAAAAAGTTAGTGAAGTTGAGGACAGAGTAATAGAAACTACACAAAATGAAACGAGAAGGAAAAAAAGATTGAAAATAAATGGATCTGTGAAACTTCAAGCAGATTAACACATATGATTGAAGTCCTAGAATGAGAGAAGAGAAAGGGAGGGACAAAGAACTTGTATCTGGCATATATAAAGAACTCAAAACTAAATAGTAAGAAGACAATCAACTTAATTTAAAAATTGAACAGCAAATTTGTTCCAAGGAAGGAAGATGCACAAATAGCCAAAAAGCACATGCAAAGATGCTCAAAATCATTGGTCATTAGGGTAATACAAATTAAAACCACAATGGGATACAACTACACACTTATCATAATGGCTAAAACTAAATTAAAAAGATGACCACACCAAGTGTTGACAAGGATGTGGAGCAATTCAAACTTTCATATAACGCTGGTAGGAACTTAAAGTGGTACAACCATTTTAGAAAACATTTTAGTGCCTTCTAAAAAGTGTTTATACCACAAAGGAAGCCATCAATAAGAGGAAAAGGCAACCTATTGAATGGAAGGTGTTTGTAAGTTATATATTTGATAAGGGATTAATATCTAAACTAAAGAACTCATATAACTCAACATAAAAAAAAATCTAATTTAAAAATGAGCAGAAGACTTGAATAGACATTTCTCCAAAGAAGACATACAGATGGCCAACAGACATGAAAAGATGTTCAACATCACTACTCATCAGGGAAATGCAAAATCAAAACCACAATGAAATATTACTCATACCTGTTAGAATGGCTATTATCAAAAAGACAAGAAATAACAAGTATTGGTGAAGATGTGGACAAATGGGAACCCTTGTGCCCTGTAGGTGGGAATGTAAGTTGGTGCAGCCACTATGGAAAAGAGTATGGAGGTATCTCAAAAAATTATGGTCCAACAATTTTACTCCTGGGTATTTATTCAAAGAAAACTGAAAATATTAACTTGAAAAGATAGATAGACCTTCCCCTATTCCATGTTCACTGCAAAATTATTTACAGTGGCCAAGATACAGAAGCAACCTAGGTGTCCACTGATAGATGAATGGATAAAGAAGATGTGATGTGTGTGTATGTGTGTGTGTGTATATATATATACACACACACATATATACATACACAACAGAATATTATTCAGCTATAAAAAGAATGAAATCTTACCATTTGCAAAAACATGGATGAGCCCTAGAGGATATCATGCTAAGTGAAATAAGTCAAATAGAGAAAGACAAATACCATATTTCATTTATATGTGGAATCCAAAAACAAAACAAAGGAAAATAAATGAAAAAATAAAACAAACAGTAATAAATCCATAGATAAAAAGAACAAACTAATGGTTGCCAGAGGGGAGGGGATGGGAAGATGGGTGGAAAAGGTAAAGGAGATTAAGAAATACAAACTTCCAGATATAAAATAAGTCATGGGGATATAATGTACAACAGTGGTCCCCAACATTTTTGGCACCATGGACCAGTGCTCCAATGAGAATCTAATGCCTAGTGATCTGAGGTGGAGCTGAGGAGGTGATGCTAGCGCTGGGGAGCAGCTGCAAGTACAGATAAAGTTTCGCTTGATGGCCTGCTGCTCACCTGCTGTGCAGCCTGGCTCCTAAGAGGCCACGGACCGGTACTGGTCCACGGCCTGGGGGTTGGGGACCCCTGATGTACAGTATACAGAATATGGTCAGTATTTTAATAACTATGTATGGTAACTGACAGTTACTATACTTATGGTGGTGATCACTTTGTAAGGTGTATAAATATCTAATCACTACTAATCAGACTACTTCCTAACATTGTAATGGCAAATTTACTCTAATCTTCTGCCAAGGACATATATCTATTTATATATGATTTTGCAGGACTTTCTTTTAAGAAGAATTGGTATCAGATTCATTTTGGACATTATTTAATTTAATGATTGCCAGTGGAATTGTTTATGTAAAATTCTGTATCAGAGAAATACAATGTTGGCAATAGGTGGGAAAGAACACTAGAGTAAAATGAGAAAGGTCTGGTTCTCTCACCTTCCTTGAAAAGTCATTAAACTAATATGATCACCATGAAGGACTAATTGTCAGATTCTGACAAGTTTTCTACTTCCATTAAAGCCTTGACAGACAGAATTCAGTCTCGACTTTTCTCCCCACTACTAAAACTGAATCCTCTGAAAGATTCCTCCTAGGACCTGGTCTGCATAGCTGTGACCCACACGTGACTGGAGATTTTTACATCAATAGCCCTGAACAACCCAGTTGCCAAATCACTGATTCTCTAAGTTTGTCCTCAAAACCAGGCTGCTTAGCCTAGATCCAAAATCAGTCTCTCAGACTAGGTCCTGTCACACTCTGAAACAACAGGCTTGGTTAGATACATGGATACATGCCAGATTCCTTCCTGATGATGAAGAGGGGTTTATAGTATTGACTTTTGTCAGAACTACATTTATGTGCACAATTTTCTTGACGAGACTATATAGTACTCTAAGAAAATCTATTACGTGAACATCTAGAAATGTAAAAATCTAAATTTGAGCATCTTGGCCTTCATTTTTAATAAATTAACTACCAATTTCATTTTGAAATTCTGATTTAGCCTCAGTCCCTCAGGGACTAAACAGACACATACACACACACTTCCTTTTAACAAGCATGTCTTTACAAGAGTTCAGTTGCACACAATATGGTATAATAAGGATAAATATTAAGTGATAACAACTGAGAATCAAACAATTTGTCACCATTATAATGGTTTTAGTCCATAGAGGCAAGTTCAGAATGAAGTATTCTTGAAGATATAAATCACAATTTTTAATGCTGAAACTCCCTGTGCAAAAACTAAGTAGCAACAGTATCAAACCATGCTATGGATGTCCTAAAATAGCCATTCCTGCTTTTCTTTCTGGAACTTAACTTCTTGCCTATTAAATAGTTAACTTGCAGTTGAATGACCAATTACAGTATGTTTATAGTTCTCCCCTTCCTGATTTCTTGAGATCAGGGTCCAAGTTTTTTCAAATTTCTTTCCACTCCCCCACATCCTCCTGACCCCAGTACTTACGCCTAAGAGCCTTGGTTGTTTCTTTAATGACTGCCTAAGTGTTCATTCCTGCAAGACAGAAGAGGTGGGGTGGGGTAAAGGATAAGAGTGGAACAGTGTTTCTCATATTTGAGTATTGAATTAGTATCTTTATAAAATAAATTCTTACCTATTATTGATACTAGGTTCAATTATTAGCATGTTACTTAAACAAATTTAACCACTATAAATTCTTGTGAGTTATATCCCTATAACTTAAAGAACTGTTAAAATTACAAATTAAATACAAACCAAATTTCAAAACCAAGAAAATTCAAATGAACAGTGAGTTGAAATGATTGATAATACACTGCTGAAAATGACTCTTTCACAACGTGAATATGGTACTAATGATAAATATCACTCTATACTCTGATGAGTTATCACCCACTGCACACTCCTGGCTAGTGGGCTACTTTCTAAAACATATTTCTGCCTCTATTTATTGAATTGTACGCCTGCCAAGAATTGTGTTCCTCCATCCCTGCCCCAAACATGTTTATGCCCATTGTATTTTTTAATTTAATTATGTAATTTGATTAAACATTTCACAAATTGATAAATAATTTTGAGGATTGCTTCTACAAAAAGAAATGTTAGATGCCTTTAAAAACTGAAGAGCTAAATTCTTGTATCATGTATAGTTGAGACGAATATAAAATATTGGCCAAAAAAAAAAAATCCAAAAATCTAGGCAATAATTGTTTCAGTTTAAGTTCTTTCTCTATTTTAAAGAAATAGTAATATTATGGGTACAAATAGAAAGTAGAATATGAAAAAGTCATTGGACCCACAAGTAAGGTACTGACCTTACATCTAAATGCAGGCGAATAAAATGTACATTCGAGAACTTTACATTTAAATGTTTAAGGTGCTTGTTAATTTATTGATGTTTTGGTCAAGTGACCAATCTCTTATTTGTTCAGTGCCATCTCCAAGAATGCAACTGTTACATATTAAATCTATCTTCATTCTTTTATTATTCCATGACAATATAAGTAGTACTTCCTGGTGCCTGTGTAATTCTAAACACAAATAAAAAATGTGATGTCTGCCTGTGACTAACAGTTATTTCTTATTTGTCAGATGGCATTCCAAAAATTATTGGGTAGTACTTTTTATTATAAAAGTAAAAACATTTACAATTTCTTGTAGAAAATATGCAAAGCCCAATGAATGCATCAGTATGAGAAAGTCTTATAGAAGGTTATTTCATCATGTTTTACAAAGTTTTAGAGTCAGGGACAGATAAAGCAATAGAGAGAAAAGGAAAGACTTTTTAAAGAAAAGGATCAAATTCTTACTGGTTTCTCTAGTTTTATCTTGAAAAATTAATATTATTCTACATCTCCTATACCCGCTACTATGTGATAAAAAATTATATGCCCAACTTGTAGAAATATAAATGTTATTACCTTCCTGAGATGCAATTTGGCAGTTGGTAACAAAGCTTTATTATTTTCCATACATTTTGACCCAACAAGTCTACTTCCTAATGTGCACAAATATTTGGTCAGGTTGGTATGCTTTACGCACACACAAAAATTAAACATACAAAAAGAATAAAAGTAAAGGCTTGAATAAACTATGGTAACACACATATACTGGATTACTACGCAGAAATAAAAATTACAGTGCCAAAAAAATAAAAATTACACTGTGCATTGTTACTAAAAAAGTTTGTTATATGCTGTTTAGTGAGAGAAGCATAAAAACAGGATGTATAACATGATCCTATGTTTATTTAAAGCTGTAGATAGAAAAATGGCTGGAAGGCATACGTGAAAATGTTGAGAGAAATTTACAGGGTTCTAGAATTATCTAGAAAATACTGCAATGGACAAAATAGCCCAAATTCTAACTATTGTGGAGTTTATATTCTAGTGGGAAATGACAGAACATAAACAGTAAATTTACAAAAGATATAGTATGTTATATGGAGGTAAATACAATGGGTAGTGAACGCCCACATGGAGGTAGGTGGGGTTGATATCTGTACAGTGGTCAAGGCCTCACCAAAAAAGTGACATTTAGTAGAGACCTAAAGTACTCCAGGAAAGGAATGGAAGGACATTAGAATTTCTATTTTAAAAGGATCACACCGGCCATATTTATCACAGACTGCAGTAGAATGGGGCAATGGCAGAAAAACAGGGAGTCCACTGAAGGCCATTACAATATCTTGCCAAGAGATAATGGTAGCTTATAACCCGCAAGGGTAGTCAGATTTGCATTACATTTTGAGGGCTGGGCCAATAGGAGGTGCTGGTGGCTTGCATGTGGGAGGCAAGAGAAAGGTTCTATAATCTTTGACAACTGGGAGGGTGAAGTTGTCATTTAGTGAAAAAGGAAAGGCTGTATGGGAAGCAGACTTGAGGGTCAGGAGTACGGTTTTGAGATGGTTCTGAAATGCCACCTAGAAATCAATATGGAGACCACATGTGACATAGTTATGTGGAAAGATTTCTCTCCCAGACCCTTCCCTTATCCCTCCCTCACTCTAAGTTTGAATTAAGTGCTCTTGCTCTGTGTGGCACCACACGCCCCAATCTCTACCCTCTCTCCCCATGTAGAAGATCACAACTGTTTACAAACTGTTCTTCCCGGACTAAATTGTAAGGATTCTCATTACATCCCTGGCACCTACTATAGGTCCTGGCTTGTAACAAACCACAATGAATGTGTGTAGAATGGGAGCTTAAAACGTAGAACTGAAGCCAGTGAATATGTAAGTTATTTGTAAGTTAATGTTAGTTAGCTTACAAATATGTTATTTTTACCAACAAGGTAAATACCTTTCTATATTCATTTAGAAATATCCTACATATTAAAATAGAAATAGTTACTGGGACTTCTGGTCATACATGATAGATGAACATGGGTATTTATTTTACTACCCCAAACTGCTACTAAATGACAGTAAAGGGATTAAAAAAAAAATGCTCCAGAAGGGGTAAAATAGAAAGTCTCTGGATTCTGGGACACCAGCTGAAGGTGGGGATTTAGAAAACAAGGAGATAAAGAGAGTACATACATGATATTCTTCAGCCTTCTTAGATTCCCGAAACACTATCTGCCAGTCCTTTCCCCACAAACAGATCTAAAAACACTTTTTGCCATGTCTGATTACCTCAAAAGGAAGGATCTAAAGATGCTGACATCAGATGATAATCAACAAGCATCTCAGTCAGATCACCAGAGCCTGAGGCCTCTCCCATGGGCTCAGGGATTCCCATCAGTTGTTATAACACACTTTTGGAAGTGAGATGACAAATATCTGAGGAAACTCTCTAACATGATGAGAGACCAAGGCAAACAAACAAACAAATAGGAAGAAGCAACTTGGAGGAAACAGATGATTGATGCAGGGAAAACATTAAAAAAACAAACTATCATTAGTATCTTCAGAAAAATGAGAGATTTTGCTACCTTAATACAAAAACAGGATACTATGGAAAAAATATAGGTGAGAGATAGTCAAAAAATAAAACAAAGCTCTTAGAAATTAAAATTATGGGTAGCTTAATGCCAAAGCTAAAACAATTTGAGTAGCAGAATAAATAATGATAATATTGGCTTATAGCTCATAGGATAAATATTCATGAGTTCTGATATAAATAACTGAATAAACAATAATAGGGGGAAGGGACATCTCTTCTTTATAAAACAATTTCAATTACCACATCTAAAAAGAATGAAGATAAAAGAAAAATTCTATTAGAATACCATAGTAATAACTATTGTAAGCAATTTCTATCAAAGTTGGATGTTTAAATTAGTGACAAAGTTTAAGGAGCTTCAGGATGTTTATGTATTCTCAAAGTACTTACTCCACTATATGAATTAAAAAAGAAAAAATAGTAACTTTATAATTGAGAAACCTTGTACAAATGAGACTACTCAAGTGGTCAAGGTAAATAAACATCACCAGTAATAAGACACAGCAACATCAAGAGTCCCCAACATGATTCACAGAGGAAGGCATATCATTTCTGTGGTATTCCTGCCAAAAACGTAATCATAAGAAATTGTCAAATTCAAATTGAGACACATTCTACAAAAATAAGACACTGATATAATCCAAAACTGTCAATGTTGTGAAAGACATGGGAAAAATAACCCATCATATCAGAAGTTGCAGGAAATTAAGGAGACATAACAAAAAACTGCAATGTGATATCCAGCATTGAATTCATGAACAGAAAAAGACAATAATGGGGAAAAATGGTAAAATACAAAATTAAGTCTGTAGTTAATAGAATTGTTCCATTGTTAATTTCTTAGTTTTGATAATTATATTATGGTTATGTAAGATGTTAACATTTAGGGGACGTTTGCTGGGGTATATGGAAACTCTCTGTACTCATTTTGCAACATTTCTATAAATCTAAAATTATTTCAAATAAAAAGCTTTCTTTTAAATCTTAATATAAATGTTAGAAATATAAAGTTAAGGGAATCTCTCAGAAATTAGATCAAGACAGAGATGGAAAACAAGGAATAATAAGAAATTTAGAGGACCTCCAGTCTAGGAAAACTGGAGAAAGAAAACAAATATGAGGAAATCATAAATGAAATAATTCAAGAAAACTTTTCAGAACTGAAAAAGTTTCCAGATTGAAAGGACCCACCAGTTTCCAGTACAAAGACCTACACCAGGAAATAGCATATTTCAAAACCTGATAATAAAGAGAGGATTCTTCAAGTTGAAAGAGAAAAATTTATAGACCACACATATGGGATCAGAAATCAAAATGGCTTCAGATTTCTCAAGATATTTTCAAAATTTTGAAGATTGTTTTTAATATCCATACTTATTCACATTTTTGCCTTGAAAGCAGAGGTGAGATTTGTAGCAAAATCCAAAGTTATTACTTATAGCAATAAGTGCACCAGTGCCCCATACCTATTACCCTACAGATGACACGGAAGCCATATGTCACCCTGCACAGAGGTCTACCTGAAATTATGAATCTGAGAGCTTATGTAGGGACCCAAAAATTGCCTCTATTCCCTCCTGAGACAAGCAGAGAAACTAGTGATCCCAGTTATTAATAATCCTTTGGAATGTAAATGACTGGCTCGAGGTCCTGTTGGTTTGTTCCCCCTTTGAAATGTAAACACACTAGGAGAAAGGGATTCAAGTCTCTTTGGTGATCTCTGGGAATTCAATTACCCTTTAGCTTCCAAGGCTAATTTTCCAACCCAGGTGCCATTGAAAGTTTACTCAGAAAGTTCTAGTTGCGCAGACACATGAACTCATTCAATTCCTGATAGATTCTTCCCCAATCTAAAATTCAACCTCCAATCATCAATAAGTATGAAGGTAAAATGGATTTCAGAGTTCACCTTTTATTTGCTCTTCAGATTGCTCCTCCACTGAAGTAAGAGAATAAATCAAGAAAAGAGGACAGCATGACATCCAGGAATACTTTAAGAGAATGATTTTCATTTCTTTTAGATGTATCTCCAAAGTCTGAGAATATCCTTAAAATAAGTAGGAAAGTCCTAGTTTAGTTGCATTACACCAAGTGGCTTAAGCTATTTTGCTAGGAATTGTGAGTTTGGATGGAATCATCCACATTCCCTTTATTTGAACAGTGGCACAAAACTGAAAGATGGTCGATCACTAGCTTCCAAATAACCCTCACCTACTACCTCCCATAAAGTTTTGAGGAACCTGGATCTTTTGATCATCTCTGCTGCCCCTTCAGAGTTAGAAGGCAAGCAAATCAAGTAATTACATTAAAATGCCTGGAGGATATTAACCCAACTAATTAAATAATTACAAAACAATAGAAATAAATCCTGAAATAACCTTAAAGACAATCTACTACAAGCCCCTCCTTCAAACAAATAATCCAATTAAAAAATGGGCAAAGAGCCTGAATAGACATTTTCTGAAGACTTACAAATGGCCAACAAGTAAATGAAAAGATGCTCCTCACTAGTCATTAGGGAAATGCACACTAAAACCACAAATGAGATATCATCTCATGTCTGTTAGGATGGCCATCAAAAAAACACGAGATAACAAATGCTGACACGGATGTGGAAAAAAGGAAACCCTGTGCACTAGTGTTCCTCAAAAATTTAAAAATAAGAGATATGTGATCCAGCAATTCTACTTCTGGGACTATATATATAAAAAAAAAAAAATGGAAACACTACCTTAAAAGATATCTGCGTCCCCATGTTCACTGAAGCATTTTCTAAGAATGGAAACAACCTAAGCATCCGCCCATGGATGAATGGATAAAGGGGCTGTGGTATATACAGGCATACCTCATTTTATTGTGCTTCTCAGATGTCGTATTTTTTATAAATTGAAAGCAAGATTACGACTCACTTTATTATGATGGTCTGGAACCGAACCTGCAATACCTGAAGCATGTATATATAATGGAACATTATTTATCCATAAAAATGAAGAAATTCTACTATTTGTGGCAGCATGGAGGCATTAAGCTAAGTGAAATAAGTCAGAGAAAGAAAAATACTCTATGATGTCACTTATATGTGGAATCTAATTTTAAAAGCCACCAAACTTAGAAAAGAGATCAGATTCATGGTTACTTAGAGGGGTAATTGGAAGAAGGAGGTCAAAAGGTACAAACTCCCAGTTACAAGATAAATAAGCACTAGGGATGTGATTTATAACGTGACAACAATAGTTAACACTGCTGTATAATACATAGAAACGTTGAGAGTAGACCCTAACAGTTTTCATGATAAGAATTTATTCTTTTATTGTTTCTATATGAGATGACGGATGTTAAATAAAGCTATTGTGGTAACCATTTCACAATATATGTAAATCAAACTATCATGCTGTACACCTTAAACTTATACAGCAATGTATGGCAATTATCTCACAATAAAACTGGAAAAAATAAGAAAACTTATGATCTCATAATTTACTGGTTTGAGAAAATAATTATATAGCACTTAAAATTCACCCCTACCATTGTTTTCATTCCTCTTTTCTCAATGCCACATTTATTACAGACTGTAAAATATAACCATGTTTACACTAATCAGGCCAACTCATCCAGTGTACTTCCAATTTGGTTAATATTTTGTTCCATATTGGCTAGAAGACTGCAGAAAACAGAATAGCTAATGCATTCCAAGATTTCGAACAGCACTCATATACATACTCTTCATTTAATTAAATCTAAACAGAACAAGAATGAGCTGTAATTTTAAGTTCCCCATCTGTTTACCTTCTAACCATCTACATTTACCATCCTGTTTGAAGTCAGTAATATTTTAAATCATCTATACCTGACCTTAGAAAGCATTTTAAAGCTAAATTTCCTATTACTTAAGTAAAAATGAATTTATCTTTTGAAATAATAAACAAGAGTGGGATAAAATAGGCAGAGAATCACTTTTCTTGCATTTTGGCTAAAGAAATTAAAAATTCTGCAAGCAACCTAGGTAGTAATAACTTGAAAGCAGCAGCAGTAGAACCTAAAGTCAAGTTTTCTCGCACATTTCAGGGAAGTGGGGAAGACCTCCTAACATAAATAACCATTTTTACAAACATACAGTTAATTTTTGGCCTTTGGTCTGGTGGGTTTTCCCTGGCTCACTGTATAATGGAACATGCGAAGAAAGCCAATGGGTACCTCTGTTATTTCATAATAATCCGTTACACTCTATCTGCAGTTTTCTTTAGGGGCAGCCTCTAGAACTGAAGCAAAGTAAAACCATGTTGGTTTAACATATGGCCCCTTGCATGAGAAACTTCTTGGAGAAATCAAATATTGGGACTAGTTCCAACTTAGGGACAATTGTTTGCATAGGTGCTTGTCTCTCTTCCAGCTATTCTCGCCCTCCTCCTAACATTTGACTGAAATTGCTTAAGAATGTGTGCAGGGCCACAGTTACTCCCTGTGGGCATATGACATGGTGACTGATGATATAGGCTCTGGAGGCAGATGGACCTGTTCTTCTGTCCTGGCTCTGATTAACGACTTGACTTTGGCAGAATTTTTAATTTCTTTGAATGTTGGTGTAATCAGTAGTAAGGTGTGCCTCAGAGTTGTCACAAAGTATACATAGAGATCATGTACATAGTGTCTGATATCTGGTCAATATTCAACAAATGCTAGGTTTTTAGGCTCTTAGGAACTGATTCTCAATTGTCATTTTGGAGCTGTTGCTGCATATACCTCGTATTGCTCATGGAGTTCCCTCCCTAAGAACCTTCTGATTTATTAATATACCTTGTTCAAAGGTGCTAGAAGCCCAGGTTATTGTTTGTTTACTCTTCTAATTTTCTTTGTATCGATATCTGTTCTTGATGCCAGGATCTATCATTTTAAAATAATAAACCATAGTCTCATATTATATTTCCCTTTCCAAATTCAGTATCAGTAAGAGAAAATGAGAATCATTATATGGAAATGTTAATATTTATCAATGTTTTCTCAGCATACATTCAAAAAAGTCACTTGAGACTGTTTATTTCAGTACTGCTAAATTTCGTGACTATGTATTAAAAACTCTTAATTACTTTCTAAAGTATGTTTCAGGAACTGAATAAAAATACATACCACAGCGGATTTTTAAAAAATATTTTGCACCCTTATGACTATTTGTAAATCTTCATAAAATTTTGTAAAATTTGGAAATGTAACCATTTAACTCCATCCTGAATGGGAAGCTCCATTAGAGCAGGAATACTGTCAGTCCTGTTCACTGTTACATCCCCAGCATCTAGTCCAATGCCTGGCACATACAAGGCATTCAATAAACATTTGCTGACTGATATACTTTAATCTTACTCTATAGAAAATACTTTTATGTAAGATTATGGTAATGTCTTCTAAAAAAGAGCAAGCAAAATGATTCAGTAAATCCATATTCTGGAAGCAAATTCAGAATTCTTGGGTAGTAGTGTAAGACACTTTGGAGAAAAAAAGCAACAGATCATCCTAGAATTCATACAAATGCGCATGAGAAAGGTTGGGTGTGGTCTGAAATACACCCAATTTTAGAAAAGCAAAAATATATATATTAAAAAAAAATATATTTCAAAATGAGACTCAAGAGTCAGCTCTCAAAATTGCAATTCTGACCCTGCCATTACAGGTATCCAAAGAAAAGCAGGGAGGATCCAAAGGCCAGTGTTTCAACTTGATTATACACCAATGATCTACTTAAATAATAGATTACAAGACAACCCTAAAATGAATACACAAGATTGTGAGAAAGCAGCAAATGGGTCTAAGATTATGGAAATGCTAAGATAAATACAGCTTCTGTAGATATTTTTGGTGAAGAGGACTAAATGAAGTCTAGGTCTACAGTCTGGGGCTATTGACTGTAGAATTTACAGAAGTTAAAAATCAAGAGAACTTCAATTTGACTTCTGCTTCTCTACTGAGAATGCTCTTTAGGAATAAGGGAACATTCATGGTGCATCTAAAAAGCAGTTGGGCTAAATATTTTGTATTGGTTAGCATATTTAATCTTCATAGCAGGCCATGAAGTAGAAATCCCCATCACTGTTATTGAAATGATAAGACTAAGGCACAGGTCAGTAAAGGACTTGCCTAAATTTATACATTAATGAATACAAACAGAACCAAAATCCAATTAAAATTTGACCACAAAAGTCTTTCCACTAAACCACACTTCTTAGTTACACTGAAAATAGTTCCATGAATACTGGTAAGTGGGAGTATCTCTTGAAGAGATCATGAAAACACACAACTGCTGAAATGTCACAATCCAGCTAAATTACATCCCAGGCCCTTAAGATAAGATCAGTATGGTGACCTTTAAGAAATCATGGATAGAGATGATGGGCAAATGCCACCCTCATTTTTAAAAGGAATGCTTAAGAACTGGGAAAGGAATCACACTCTGCTAGCTAGGGAAGCTAGGAGCTAAATCCCTTCTTCCTTTCTATTTCCAGGATCCAGCCCAGGACCTCAAACAATGCTCAATGCATGTTGAATAAACCAAACTACAGGCTCTCTTTTCACATGTGAAATGCTGTCAAGTAGATGCAGGATTGCATATTGGAAAAGTTCCAAAGGGGAGAAAGTTCCCACTTACAAAAGGGTATGCAAAAACAGAGACAATTCAAGGAACAAGGAGCAGTTAGAACTATCTCAAGATGAGAGTGTGCAACATTAGGGAGATAGGGAGTTCCCCATCACTGAAAGCACTCATTAATTTAAGTATTAGAAAGAAACTTCAGAATAACTTTAGGTCCTCATCTCTGTGATGGTTGTCAATGCTTACACTGCCTCCAGCCTGATGTTTTACTTGTCTCCCATACATCTGTGAGCTGAGGGGAGACCCTGGGCTTGGGTGATGGAGAGAGATGTTAAAGATAAATGAAAGAGGAAAGGAACAGTTCTCCATTCTCTTTACTGGAAGCCTCAGCTCTTTAAGGCCCAGGACTCAGAACTCAAGACTGTAACTTTTACTACTAATTCTGTTACACATACACAGGCTTTTCCAGCTGCTCTGGGAACTAATCACTACTAACAACATTACTCAGGAAAATGAATTCCAGGTTACGAATGACTGAGTTATATACAGATAATCTTATAGAACATAATCTATTAAATCAAATCAAAGTTGCATACATTTGCATCATTCTCCTTCAACTCAATTTTTTTCCAAAAAAATAGGAGAAATTTATTAGTAATAGGATCACTTAATGGTGACCTCTGTAATTTCTAACAATTTTAAATCTGTGATCAAGTTAATTAGCAAGCAAACCTAAACTTTAGCCTTCCTAAAATTCCCTTCCTCAATTGCCAATTCAAGTTGACATTAAAGCCAAAATCAAGTTTGTAAATATTCTTTGTACAAACAGAAAAAAGTAGGTGACTTTTAAATAATGAAAAGATAATAACAATGACATTTAGGTTCAGTGTAAGGGCATTTCAGAATCAACTCCCAGTGATTAGAGGTAACCTTGGATTGCCCAACATGTTGACTTCACCATCCGGGGTACTACTGAAGTCAGCTGGGTGAGGAGAGAGGCAAACTCAGTGGCCAGGAGACAGAAAAGCTGCTACCAAGAAGACAAGCACCCTAACACATATGAACCAACACCAGTGAGGGAAATTACCACACAAGTATATTGCTAGTGCAAAACAGGACAAATGATATTTATATAATACCAATAAAGGGCTGAAAATGAAGCTTTTTGGGGGGTACCTCTGTGACTATGTGGTTTCAATGAGAGTTCATACCACACATTTAATTTGCAACTCTATAACCACGATGAAGCTAACAGAAAATACACTGGTAGAAACCTGGATGTATGAAAGGATGCTAGGAAAAAGTGAAAACAGGAAAGACAGAAGTATATCTTCTTTTTTATACAAAAATGATGGCCTAAAAAATGGTTTGTTGAAATAGCTATCGATAAGATGCTAAATTATTTTCCCTTTGCTTTGGTTAAAACAGCCTAGGAATATCGACCAGTTCCCCTCCTAGTAGATAGCATATAAACAGTAACTGAACTACTTTTAGGATGGAATAAACTTTTAAGAAAAGAAATTAAATTAATTTTAAACTAAATTAAACATTTTACCAATAAATAAGTTTCTGAAAAAGGTAGCATCTTCATCCTACAATCTTGGGGATAACACACATACCAATACAAAGAACAAAATTTCTCCCACAATAGTAATTATAAGTGTTAATGCAACAAGCTATGAAATGACTTTAATGGATCTGTAAAAAAAAAAAAAAAAAAAATTCTGGCAACCAAAAATAAATTTTAAAAAAATCAACATTTTTCTAAAATTGTACATTCTAAATAGTTGACAAAGCTTTATTATAGAACATAATTCAAACTATTGTTGGTTTTTTCAACATATTTCTAAAGAAATGGTTTAAAAAGTTTTGTACACCAAAATTAGAACAGCATTTATGATTCTGTTTACGGCTATGAAAAGCAATCAACTTCTACTTAAAACTGAAACCGATTATGAAATATACTTCAAAAACATAAACATTTGGTCTGACAATCTTTAATATTGGTTAAAAACAGACTGACGTTTCTTGCTGATAGAAGTTATTTTAATCCAATGTGCAAAAAAAAGTGCAGCTGTCTTTTACTTGAATATGTAAGACCAATACTTCTATACTATTTACACACTTAAAAGATTGTAAATGTATTAATTTAAGAAAGGATATTGCATCTCCTTTATGGATAAGTCATGTGCTGCAAAGAGCCCAGAAGCTTGATGACATTCTGTTAAGTTACACAAAGGTATCTGCTGAAGCATACCCGTTCTTGCCCTAATTTTGATACTAAATAAAAATCCAATTTCAAAATTAATTAAGAATTATTTTGATCCAGGAAATCTTGGTATTGCGAATGTGAAAACCTTGTCTCTGATAGCCAGGCTCCTATTCACCCTCTTCTAATCCTATTCCACTGGTCCATTCCACAAACTCCATCTGTTTCAGAGTGGCAATGCCCCAAATATGAGGAATGAAAGAACTCAGGCCCCATACCACCACCATCCCTATTTGCTCAGCCTTCAGGACTTGTTACCACATCTTTTGGGGTAGGTATGGGCAATCAAAATGGATGAAGAAACACTTCAGCAAAGCAACCATTATTTGTCCACAAAATCGTGAAAAACAGTGATACATAAAATTAGCAAACCAAATATAAATCTAAGACCATTCTACATTTCCAGGCCTTGTTTTCATATTTACACAGTGTCCTTGACCACCCACTCACCAGTATTTTCTGCATCTACATGAAGTACTTTTAAGTCACATTTATTGTGATGATTAGGAAATCAATTTACTCAATTATCACTCTGCGCAGTGCACTCACCAGTGCAGCAAGCATAGAGAGGAATTAAAAATGGAATAGAAGTCTCTTACTTCTGAACTGGACACAGGAGTCCTCAAAATCGTTAAAAAAGAAGGGGAACTTACTGGCAACATTAATACTAGACACCAGACAGGACAGTGAAACTTTTTGGTCAGAACAAGGAATGTTATTTCCTTGAAATGTTTTTAAAATACCTAACCAAGCACTGCCTTAAGTCCAGTGAGTACAATGCTCCGTAAGTTTCCACAAAAAATACAGTGACTGGTGTTCCACTTATTACAAACAATGCAATCTCAGTCTCTCTCCAAGGCTCAGGCAAAGTGTTCCTGTCCCAGGCCTCTAGCTACAGGCTATTGTTTCCAACTGCTGTTCTGCTTCCGCGGCCATCGCTGCTGCCTGCAACTGTTCTGTCTCACTCTGGATGGCACTGGGGGTAACCTGCTTCCTTTCACTGTGCATATTGTTCTCGTGCCTTTTCAGATCAGATGCCTTGGCAAATGCCTTGGTGCAGGAGCTACACACAAAAGGCTTTTCCCCTCTGTGTCTTCGTTCATGATCTTTGAGGTGGGACTTATGTTTAAAGGCTTTGTCACACATATGGCATGCAAATGGTCTTTCATTACTGTGAACTCTCTCGTGCTTCTTTAGGTCTGGGGCGCGAATAAATGACTTTCCACACACCTCACAACTGTAGGGCTTATATCCTGTGTGGATTTTTAGGTGTTCTTTCAGGTGGGCCTGTGTGGTAAAACCTTTTGTACACATTTCACAAACAAATGGTCTGTCGGCCGTGTGGAGTTTTTCATGCTTCCTCAATCTGCCTTCATCAGAAAATGTCTTACCACATGCCTGACAGGCAATCTGCTCCCGATGGTGGCCATAAAGTAAATATTCAAACTTCATGTCACTGGCAGCTGTTGTCCAGCCTGGTGTCTGTTCATCCTTCACCTCACTCATTCCATCATTAAATGTTAAGGCTTGAGGGGTCTGGGACCCCAAATCTTTTGATTCTGGGGTTTCCATGGATTCTACTTCCTGACCATAGCAATTTACTTTTCGAACTTCCTCACTCCCCAGCTCTTTCAAGATCGCTTCTTGAACCCTGAGCGTTGTTGTAGGTGACTTGCCATCCTCCTGACTTGGTGGGGTGCCTTCTACAGTGTCATCAGATGGACTGTCATCCTGATCTCCAATTTCTTCCACATCATCATCCTGAGTGTCAGCAGCATCGCCAATGGGGCGATTTATTTTGAGGCAATACTTACTTTTTGACTGGCCATTATTTTCATCGGGACTAGATACATCACGCTTCTGAGAACAGAGTTTATCCAAAAATCGGATACCAAGAATCTGACCTGATGACATCATTAAGTTGACATCTTCTTTTTTCACGGAAATCTTTGCTGTGTACATGTAGTTCAGGACCTCTTCAAATATATCAGAACGAAGAAAATCTATTTCTATTACTGAAGAGCTATCAACCTCAAGCTTCTTAAAAAGCTTTTTAAAGTAGGTGCTGCAGGCGGCAAGAACACATCTGTGTGCTCTGAATTTCACATCTTCAACCACAATAGCAATATCACAAAATTCTCCTTCCAGGCGTTGTTCGTTTAGTGTTTTCAGAAACAGAGTTTTATGATCATCGTCATTATATTTAATGGTTTCAGACATACTGATGAAAAACTCCTACAAAAAATTTTTAAAAAGAAAGTTTGATAATTATGAATAATACTTTTCCAGAGAGAAAACACAGGTAATTTTTTATTTTTCTGATTAATTTTTGGTACCTAACAATTTCAGAAAGTCATTGTTAATAATGGTACAAAAATATGAGTAGAAAAGACTGATCCCAACTTAAGGGTTCTGAATTGTTACTTCTATTTATGTTTAGTTTACTATGTATTTGTCCAGTTATAATGACAGCCAACTTTTATTGAGCACATAATACCTGCCAGGTAATGTTTTATGTGCTTTACATGTCTTCACAAATGTAATGATCAAATAACTGTAATGAAATAGGGATTACTCTCCCCATTTCATAAATAAGGTTGGGAATCTGCCCAAAACCTAGTTCTAGTTCCCCAATCCCTGGGCCGCGGACCAGTATGGGTCTGTGGCCTGTTAGGAACTGGGGCTGCACAGCAAGAAGTGAGCAGCAGGCAAGCAAGCGAAACTTCATCTGTATTTGCAGCTGCTCCCCAGCGCTAGCATCACCAACTCAGCTCCACCTCAGATCATCAGGCATTAGATTCTCATAGGAGCTATAATGTAGCTACAAAACCTGTGCTTCCTGACAATTAGAGGTAATAATGACAAGTAACGCAGCTTCAAGGTTTAAGAAACAGGTTTGAGGCAAGGATCCACCAGTTCTATCTGTTGTGTCTACTCTGATTTCATGTAGAGGAAAATTCAGTAAAATAACTAACATTCAATGTCCTACACCCTAGATAGAAGTGACAAATCACTGCTGCAGAACTAGAAAGGAATATCATTGCCAAAATATTCCATTTGGTGTTGTCTTCTAGTTTTTCCACACCAGTTTTGGGCCACTGCTGAATGAGGGCTAAGTTTTAAAATGACCCTTAGAGAATCAGATGACATTTAGGAAGACAGTGATGAGCAGCTTCATTCCCTCTGGATGCCAATCTATCTGCCATCTAGACAAAAATGTCATCAAGATTGGATGTACTTCACAAGTGCTGCAAGTATTTTATAAGCAAAAAGAATGTAGAACTTGCACAAAAGACATCTGTCACCATGTTAAAGAAATTAATCTTTTAAAAATAATGTGTCTATGTTTTCTTTTTAAAGTTTTACTTTTATTCAACAAAGTATAAATGAAGAACATACACATAATCCCCAGAGAAACAGAAACACTAATGCATAATTAATATATGTATACATGTATATACACACACATAATTTTAAGCAAACACCAAACTGTATTTTCAAGATTTAATACTGAAATTATAGTTACCATGAACAACTCAGGCTATTGTCTTAATGCTTGAGACACCAAATTCTTCAGATCAGAATAACTGATCAGGGGCACGCCAGTCCTACAAGAGGAAAGGACAGACGAGAGTTAGGCAAGACCTTTCTCTAGCTCAAATTCTAAACAACAATGTTTTCAAGAATTAACTTAAAAAAATAAACTTTCCTTTCTCATCCTGGCACTTGCATATGTACCCATTTTCTGGTTGGGAACCAAGAGGAAGGTGGCTGGCAGCTTCAGGTCCAGCTCTGAACAGACATGAACAGGTAAGGACTGTAGCACCTGGGACACACGGAGGGGCTGTGTGCAGGGAATTGGAAGGATGCGCTGGAGAACCACCAAGTAATTTCTCCTCACAGACAAAGCTCATGTCCATATTTGTACAGATGAAGATAGTTATACAGATATAGAACAAGCCAGAGAGCACCCCATTTCCTGCGGGTTATGTAGCCTGCCACATTTTTCTCTAGGTTCATATAGAGAGCACATATTTTTATATATTTTTTAAAATATAAAGAAAGTTATTGAAGTACACATATCCTACAATTAACATTTGAGGAGGGGAACAGTAGCTGCTTTCTTCTTTCCACACTTCCAACACTGGTCTTTAAGCCTGTACCTGCGAAATCCAGATGTTTTGACCTCTATCTCTAAAAGAAGGCTCAAAGAATTCCAGCTTTTTGTGTTTTAACTCTTAACAGAGGGACTTCATCAAAAAGTCTCCTCTCCTCAACAGTGACCACACAAATAAACTTTGGTGTAGAGAGGACCAAGGTACTGGGCTGCGACAGTCTTACCCAAAAACTGTGAGGCAAGACTGGAACCTAGAGACCACAGTCCCGAAAATTAACAAAAGGTCCTTCTACAGAAAAGTGAACACACCAATCAGCTGCCTAAAGCGACAGTAAGTTTACTCATCTGCACAGTGTGAGGGGTGGCCAAAATTATTTCTAAGAATGCTTCTGACTGTTCGTTCCCTAAATGCAACCTGGTGTGTTGGGAAGGCAGCACGCCAGGTTGCAAAACCTTCCTATCTGGTCACTTCCTACTGTTGCCAGCAACTGTTCCTTGTGGGATAAAAGTGCTTGGACTAGGGAGAGGACTGGCCATACACATCAGTATGCTGATTTTTGTGTTTTTTTTTTCATTTGTCCTCCACTATCAGGATCTGAGGACCACTTTTTTCTATTGAGATGTTTCAATTGCTAAGTTCAGTTGAGTCAAACTGGAAGATACCCGTTGCCAGTATCCACGGTGAAAAATATGTAGTCTCAACTAACACCTCCATACAAGGTGTCCATTTATTAGGGTTCTTCAAACTGCTGGTGCGCCAAACCTCCATCACAGAACAAGGAGCAGGGGCTCCTGCAAAGCCGAACTTATATAAGCGGCGGCAGACGCCTTCCCTACGCCCCAAACAGCCGCGACAATGGCGGCGACACGACTTCCCGGCCAAAGCTCGCAACTTCGGGATGGGGAGAAAAGGAACGAAACGCAAGACTCAAGAAGCCTTCACAGCCTCTCCACGCCACGCTCTCATTTCTTTCGGGCCGGGAGGTGGGGGATATGGCCGTTTGCATTTCTTCCCAAACAAAAGCTCCCCGCCTCAGTAGGGAGGTGAAAGAGCCCACTTTGCCTTTCATAATCAAGCTTTCGGCGCAGGCTGCGAGCCAGGGCGCTGGACTAGAGTTAGAGCCCATGGAGGTTCCGGCGGCGACGGCGGCGAGCGGGAGCGGGCGTGTGGCCGGGCTCCGCAGCCCCGCGCCCGCCGCGCCCCGCTCCGCCCGCGAGCCCGGAGCTCGCGCCCCGCGCACTCCCCGGCCGGCTCGCGCCGGGCCCTCCCCCGCCCTCCGCGGCCGCGGGGCGGGGGCGGCGCGCGGCCGGCTTCCCGAGCTTTGGCGGGTGCACCCGGGAGTGCGAGCGCGGGGTCCCGGCCCCCTCCTCCGCAGACAGCTGGGGGCGGCGCGGCGGGGCCCACGGCTCCGAGGGCGGCGCCCAGCGGGCCGCAGTCGGCGCGGGGCTCGGGCCGTCCCCACCCTCACCGCGGTGCACTGCGGCGATACGAGCGAGGACGGCCATGAACTCTGCTGCCGAGACTCGGCGAGCGCGCGCGCGGGGTCGTGTCGTCGCGCCGCCGCCGCCGCCCGGCTGCTGTCCGAGCCCGCTCGCTGGCCTGCGCGGCCCCTGGAGCGCCCAGTCCCCACGCCCGGCCCAGCCCCAGCCCACGCCCGTCCCCGCTCGCACCGCGCCGCCGCCGGCCGCCCGCACATCCTGGAGCTGGCTGGTGCCCCAGAGCACGGCGAGAACGCGCTTCTTCCGGGCCGCCCCGCCGCGCCAGCCGCCGGCCGCCCCCGCGCCTGCCTCGCGGATGGCCCGGGCCCTTTCAGCACCCCCGGCCCGCGCTTACCTGCAGCCTGGCACAACCACAGACACTCGCCGTGGGCTCCCCACGCTCGCTGCACGGAGGCCGGGGACGGGATGGACGCGGGGCGCGGGGCACGGTGGGTGGCAGTGTGTTTTGGATTTTTTTTTTTTTTGGAGTTTGGGGAGGGGGCGGGGTGGGGGGAATCGTGCACGTCCCTGATGGTAGCAGCCCTCCTCCTGCACGAGCACAGAATGTCTAGCCGGCCGTGAACACCCCCACCGGCACCCCCCCCTTCCCGTGCATGCGCGGTGCGGGCTGGGGGGAAGGCGCGCCGCCCCGGCTTGCGCAGCACGGAACCCGACCGGGCCTCCAAATTTGCAAGCAGAGAAAGGGTTTAATCCGGGACCTTGCGACGCTTTCGTTGGAGTCTACGGGGCCGCCCCCCGAGGGCCCTGGCCTGCGCACGCGCGCGCACGCGCGCGGCTTGGGGCGCGCGGAGCCCGCGCGCGGGAGAAGGAGTGGGCGGTGCGGGGGCGGGGCTTCGGGAAGCAGAGGAGCGTATGCACGAGCGCCGCTCGCGGGCACCCGCCCGGCCTGGAGCTCCCGCCTCCGCTTCGGCAGCGGATCTCCCGCCCGCGCCGGAGACGCGGAACCCGCGTTCCCGTGCGTGTGCATGTGCGTGGGGCAGCGCCGCCCTCGGGCGCGCGCAGAACGAGCTCTGAGGATTCCGGGGTCGCCTTTGGCACCCCGGCGAGTGGGCATCCTCGCTTTTCGGGATACTCCAGCGGACTCCGAGGCGCGCGCTCGCGAGCGTTGTCTTGGCTGGTGTCGCTGCCCGCATTATGTATATAGGAGAATGGTAGGCACTCAATAAACGTTTGGCAGAACAAATGAAAAAATTGACACCTTTCATTTGGAGTGTAAGGGGAGACCTCAGTCATCCAGCAGAAAAGATCACTCCTAAAGCTCTGGGGCCAGCCAAAGCCCCACGCCCACGCTCCGACATTCACTCGGTCACTCCCAAGGAAAAGTCACGCGGGCTGGAGCCCTAGAGCATCTCTAGCAGTAGGAGGCCTGGACTCGGTTTCATTGCAGCTCCTT
Organism: Eonycteris spelaea; assembly: GCA_003508835.1. NCBI lineage: Eukaryota > Metazoa > Chordata > Mammalia > Chiroptera > Pteropodidae > Eonycteris > Eonycteris spelaea. The sequence continues at coordinate 336,051 of PUFA01000127.1, read as the reverse complement.
CGGAGAGCTCTGATAACGCAGCATTGTTCTTACATCCTAGTTCCGCAAAAGTAATGGCCCCATTGCTATTGAAATCATGTCGCGTTCCCTCTGACGCGGTGGCTGGGCCTGTCCCCTCCGTTTGGACCTGGGAAGTCCCTCTTGCTCCCGCGTTTTCTGCTCTCCTAAATAACAGGAGGCTGCGCAACACTACCGCATCTCCTCAGAATCGCTTATACTGCTTTAGCACACGCACTGAAACAGCTTTTCGGGAAAAATACGCGTAATTTAACATCTAAAAAATTAGCACAGGACCTTTTCCTGGGCTTGCATGGTGATTACATGGGATAATGCTTGTAACAGGTACATACTAAACATTTAGGAAATATTGTGATTGGCTCTATTCTAAAGAAATTCTATATGGCCTCAGCTGATTTTGTAATATTAACTGACATTAAGTGTCAGTTTTTGCTTTTATACACATCTTTTTGATGTTCGCAAAACAGAGGTTAGTTTATCGAATGAAGCAGGATAGAAATAGACCAGTTCTAGAGTCAGACATATCCAGTTCAGTTATTGGTACATTGTTTAACTTCCCTAAAGTTCCACTTTTACTCTCTGAGAGTATAGATAAGGAAAGCACCTAATAGGGCAGTTGTGAAGACTATGAAATAATACTCACTTGAGCGCTTAGTCCAAATGTTAGCTGGTGATGGTAAATGACCTGCCCCACTCTCCATAGATAGGCATGGGCAGGACGAGGACCAGAACGACAAAATTTATGCTCATTACTTGCTACCTTTTTGGTCGTGTCCCTCTGATTATCATGGCTGGGCCTGTTTATTCTTTTTTTTGGGGGGGGAGGGGGATGTGCTTGTTTATTCTTGTTTAATAGTTTTTAAGATTAACTTCATGTTTATGTTTTGCCTTTATAGGGAGATAATTATAGTACCATATCATAGAGTTATGTTATCAAGTAATAAAACTGTCATGCATTTAGGCAGTGTATGGACATGTGTAGTACTTATGATTCATTGTCTGCTGCTGCATCCCTTCTCCATACCAATAATTGCATGGGTTACACCCTTTCGCATATATTTATTTCCTGCCTATTATTTTAAATAACAGCCTATTGCATATGGGTGGCTAGGTAGTCTTCCCATGAATTAAAATAGTTCAAAGAGTTCAAGCACTAGAATGCATTTCTCAAGTGACAGATTCCTGACATCTTGGTTTTTGCATCAATTAAAATTTCTTTCTTTTCTATATGTTTTATATGCACCTGGGTTCTTCCTGGCTGTGCCTTGCTTTCATAGGGATCAGGAGATGGGCCTAAAATTAAAGGAGAAATTCCAACCAAGGGAAGGAAGAGGGAGGGGAGAAAAAACACAAAGAAAGGGCCTGATCCAGATCTAGTACCTTGCCTGGTCACCAACCTTAACTTAGCACTGTGTAGCACCCTTTAGGCCTTCAGTAAGTATTGGCTGACAGATAAGTGACAACCTAGAACTCAATACCAAAGGAAATTATAGGTGCATATTCTATATCTGTATAATTGGAATAAAAATAGTACCTAACTCATAGGGTTAATTAATTAACTCAATACATAGTTATGAATATCTATGTTGTACCAGGCATAGTCGGCACCGTTGGTACAGCAGTGTACAAAAACATATGAATATTCCCGCCTGGGAAGCAGACAAAAAACATAAAATAATTTACTATATATTTGGTCACCTAGTGATAAATGCTATGGAAAAAGATACAGCAGGGGAAGGAAGTATGAAGGCTGGAAATACAAGTGAGCAATATGAAATAAAGCCGACATGAAAAGGCACACTGAGAAGGTAGTATTAGGCAGAGACCTGAAGGAAGTGGAGGCCAGTTCAGAGAAGATCATAAGAGCCCTTTATGGAGAAAAGAACAGCAAGAACAAAGATTTGAGGCAGGAGCATCCTTTCCATGTTGAAGAAACAGGAGAGACAGAAGTAGAGAGGAGTATGGAGAAGAACACATTCCCACTGCCACTTCATCGATTTAGATGGGACAGATGACAATGTAACAGTTTTTGTTTCAGTTTTCTCCTAGGATACTATGTTAAGTTTTGTTGAACATGAAATGCACTCTAACAATAATTTTTATATATTTTTGGTTTAAGAGAATTCTAGAACTAAAATCTTTAAAAAATAAGGGGAAGCGACAATGATGGGAGGGCAGGGCAGAACATGATTTGTACAGCTGGATGACCTGAGAGTCACAGCTAGGGGCTTTTATAGAGAAGGGAGGGGAAAGTTTTCAAAAGGGAAGGAGGATGGACACTTGGTCCACTCTAGGCAGAGTACAAGCAGTCATGCTGGAGAGAGCTTCAGGGAGCAGTGTTCTCCAGTGAGGGCAAGATTCCTGTAGATGACTGAGAGCATTCTTGTCAACCTAGGCTGTACATAGTAATCACCTGGGCCGGGGGGGGGGGGGGGACGGGCAGGGGGGTGGTGTTGGGTGGTGTTAGAGATACTGGGCCTGGAGTCCCACTGTCAGAGGGTTTGATTAATTGCTTTGGATGTGGCCCATGTTATCAGCAGTTATAACAGCACCCCAGGTGATTATAAGGTACAGCCATGGCTGGAAAACACTGCTTTATAAAAAAAGGTGAGGGATATTTGAGTGTTGAGAGATTTACATAGATGATATATATTTAAGATATTAACACAATTTCTGGTACATAGTCAGCTGCTTGACTTCCTTCCTCAGGCTCCAATGCTTAAACTTTGGCCGAAGAAGGTGACATTTGTTCTGCATGATGAGATAAACATTAATTCTTTTGTAATTAATTCTCAGCAGAATTATTTTTTATTTTAATTTTTCAATTAGATTTGACATTCAATATCATTTTGTATTGGTTTCAGGTATATAGCATAGTGATTAGACACTTTTATAATTTTACGAAGTGACCCTCCGATTAGTACCACCTGGCACTATACATATCATTACTGACTATATTCCCTATGCTGTGCTTCACATCCCATGACTTTTTTGTAACTACCAATTGTACTTCTTAGTCCCTTCACCTTTTTCACCCAGTCCCAACCCCTCTTTCATCTGGCAATCACCAGTTTGTCCTCTGTATCCGAGTTGTTTTCATTTTTTTTTTGCTTATTTATTTTGTTCTTTAGATTCCACATATAAGTGAAATCATGGTATTTGTCTTTCTCTATCTGACTTATTTCACTTAGCATCATACCTCTAGGTCCATCCATGTCATTGCAAATGGTTAAGATTTCATTTTTTTTATGGCTGAGTGATATTCAATTGTATGTATGTACCAATTCTTTATCCAACCACCTATTGATGGGCACTTAGGTTGTTTCCATATCTTGACTATTGTAAATAATGCTGCGGTGAATGTAGGGTTGCATACATCTTTTCAAATTAGTTTTTCTTCAGGTAAATACCCAGAAGTGGAATTGCTGGGTCATAAGGTAGTTCTATTTTCAATCTTAGGAACCTCAAACTGTTTTCCACAGTAACCATGCCAATTTGCAAGCCCACTGAAAGTGCACTGGGGTTTCAAAATAATTCTTTATTCCATTCAAGATGATACCTTTATAGCAGTCCTCCATGGTCAGCTGAAAGTTCTATCTAGAAATTAGCCATTTCTTATCTCTTTCATGCTTTAAAAATAAGACTATAGATGAGGGCAAAGTGATAAGTAAAGGTTCAAGCAGGTTTGTCTGCATAACTAAGCAGCAAGTTGGATCCAAATTCCAGTTTTTCTTTGGGATGAATAGGCTACACATGACTTTAAGCTGGTTAATTTATTAGCTGCCACTATATTCAAACTGTAAGATTATAAAATAACAGATGACCCTAAATATTGTATGATTATCTTTATGATTAAAGAACAAGCTAATATATTTTCCTATACTTCTTTTATCTGTTTTTGGTAGAAGTTATGGTTTTCAATCTCCAGTTTAAAAAGAAATAATTTAACAAGAGTTCTTAGCAATTCATAAAGACATATAGATACTTTCATAGCCTATTTTTAGACCACTTAAGTAACTGGAAAAAGAAATGATCATCAGCTTTTCATTATATATCTTCAATATCAGAGTGAAATCGATCTTTATAAACATCTTTTTTGGAAAAGTCTATAGAGGCATACCTTGTTTTATTGTGCTTCACATATGTTGTTGCATTGTTGTACAAATTAAAAGCAAGACTCCCTACCCTAATGCTTGCTTTATTGCCATACCAGTGGTCTGGAACCAAACCTACAATATCTCTGAGGTATGCCTATACTATATTTGATTTGAAAAGTTATTTATGAAATTTAATTCTACTGCTTGAAAGCAGCATTTAACAATTTAAATGAATACTCAAGGGAAAATGTGTAAGTAAAAAATAAATTCTTTAAAAAATAGTGCAGTTAGGTATGCTTATATTTTACATCCAAGGGAGCTATACATTTCAAATTTCCAATCCAAGGGAGGTATGTATTGACTAATATGTTAGTTTGACCTCTGAAAGCTTCATATATTGTAAGCCAGCACTAGAGAAGTGTTCACACACACACACACACACACACACACACACACACATTAACTATTTATATTAGCCATTTCTTAACAAACTTTATTTTGGAATAATTTTAGATTTATGGAAAAAGCTAAAAATAGTACACAGTGTTCTTATATTACCCCTCCATTTAGTTTTCCTCTTGTTAGCTTCTTTCATTACTGTGGAAATTTATTCAAGCTAAAAAACTGACAATGGTGCATTACCATTATCTAAACTCCAGACATCTCTGGATTTCATCAGTTTTTCCATTAATGTCCTCTTTCTGCTCCAAGATCCAATCCAGGGTTGCACATTGCATTTAGTTGTTGTGTCTCCCAGTCTTCTGGTATGTGACATTTCTCAGTTCTCCTTGGTTTTCATGATTTTGGCAATCTTGAGAAATACTAGCCAGATATCCTGTAGAATATTTCTACAATCTGGGTTTTGTCTGATGGTTTTTCCCTCATGATTATAATAGGACTATGGGATTTGGGAAAGACTACCACAGAGGTAAAGTTCACTTCTCATCACATTATCTATTTTAAATCACTAAATTTGGACTAGATAAGCTCTAAATTTTTTTTCCAGTTCTAAAATTCTATGATCATGTATTTTATGGAGCCTGCTATTTTTAAAGCACACACACACACACACACACACACACACACACCAACACATACACACACACACACACACACACACACACATATATATATATATATATATATATATATATATATATATATATATATACATGTATATATATATATAGGCATCCCCATTTACAAGTAATGAAACTGGAACACATCAAAATTAAGCAATTTCTTCAATGTCATACACCTAGCAAATGGCAGGCAAGTATTTGAACCCAGATTGTCTTACTCTAGCATCTATTAACCACTATACCAACTGACCTAACTCCAATTCTCATTTCCTTGTATCTTAGTTTCATTTTTCTCTCTCATGAATAGTACCTTTAAACTGTTCTTTTGTATCAAAAATTCATGAGTCTCATGTTACTAGGTATAATTAACATGAAACAGAGAAATGATACGCTCTCTTGGGACAGTTAGTACAGTTGCTGAATTTCCCCTTACATTAGTCCCTCCCACTTTTCTCTTCACAGAGCATTGCAAAGAAGCTCCTGCTCAATCCAGTCATTCATTCCACAAACACATATGAAGCACCTACAATGTATACAGGATTATGGATATAGCCATAAGCAAGACAGCACAATCCTGCTCTCAAAATTATAATTTAGTCATGATGGGAGGTGGGGAATTTGGGACAGTAGAGGTAAATTTTTCTCACAATACCATAGCAAGGGATCAGTTGTTGAAGAAGAAAAATGTAGTATATTATGGCTATGAATAAAGTCATCCTCAAAGGAGTAATAAGTACACAGTTAAATATTAAGTAAGGTCCTAGTAATATTTTATAAGAGACAGTCATTATGACTTTGAGAGTAAAAAGTACAGTAATAATGGCTAATACAAGTCACAATGGTTTATAAGATCCTTTTTATGTCCAATAGCAAGATAACTTTAATATTCCACTTTTAAAAATCTGTTTAGGCCAGTGGGTGGGAAAAAATCTGTTTATCAAAGTTTGATTCATATTTTTTTAAAGGGAAAAGACTTTAGCATATCTGTATTTGATGGAAAGCAAATTGCAAAATGCTTAGAATTAATGAGGTACATTAATTTTTGGCCCCAAACAATTCTCTAATACCCAAAGACAAAACTTTTCAAATATACCTTACAATGTCTTGGTAATTCCTGGAAGTTGTAAATATTTCGGTGCCTGAGATTTAAGTCAGAAGTAACTCTTTCTATTTTTATCTGTTGTCAAGAGGAAGATTATGATATCATCTTTAATAACATAACGTCCATGAAATGGAATGTATCTGATAACTTATCTTTAAAAATCTGCACATGGAATGCTGATTTTATTTTGAATTTCAAATCCATCTAATAAGCATGCATTCATCCTATTCAGATTTCATTATTTATGATTCTGGTATAACTTTAAGAGTAGGCAGTTAGACAGTAAATGGAAACAATTATTTGTTCTCCTAGTCAGCATTTTTATTTAGTTGTGCTAACTCATAATTTTCTGACATGGTCACATCAAGCCAACTCTTCCTTAATTTGCATGCAGTCAGAGGAAGGAATTATGACTCTGAAATCATAGCAGGAAATCTTGCTTTTAGCTTCGGTGACTCCACAGGGCATCCATTGATGGCTGAGTTGTCATTTATTCATTTTGCCTTTGCTATTATTTCTCCCCACATGAATTACTTGCCAAATGTTTCTGGAAGCAGTATGGTTGTTTCACTTGGAACAACTCACTATTGGATGCTTATATTTCTTTGGCTGTCAAATTTGGTAACTTGGTCAGATTTGCTATAACTTTAGTCACAAGTAAATCAACACTTCATGTGAAACTTCTCATTTTTATTGTCGAGGTGTTAAACGCAATCTAGACTCATAAAATGATTTATTTCCCTGCTGAGTAGATAGGACAATAATTGAATATATCCAAAATCATTATAGTCTCCAGAGCAGCCAGATTGAATTAGAATCTAAATTGTCTCTAGAATTCTTTATGCATTCCAAGTCCTTCCCTCTCTCACACTTCCTAGACTTAGAATTACAAATATTATTCTCAGTAGCCTCTAGCTGAGGCAGAGGTTATGATTTTTTATATAGTGCTATGAAATTCACATTCATATATTATTTCATTTGGGCCTTTACATGTATAAAATGTTGTTTAGGTTGGGAGAGTCAATATTTAGAAATGGAGAAAGCAAGATTTCAAAGCTAAATGACTTATCCAGGATTATACAAGTAACAAGCAGCCCTGCTGATGCTGGAATCCTCTTCCTCTCTGCACATTGATCCCCCTTCTATACTCCACTCAAGGAACCAAATAAAGTCAGGTTAGAAAAAAATAGATGTGATGTGTTTGACAATCCACAAAAGGATTTTATTGCTGTGATAGATAAGCAAATGTGACCTTTTGTTTGGTTCTGTTGAAGAAAAAAAAAAAACAAAGCCCAGGATCTTTTATCTCTTATTTAATGTCTGTACCCTGTCAGGCTTTTTTCAAATTCTTTAACCAGTTCCTTTTGATAAAAATGCCCTTTTGTCTAATGTCTTTTTCTTTCAGATAATAAAAATAGTATGAGCTTTCAAATTTTATCAGCCTAGGTTTGAAGTTCACTTCTGTTATCATCTGTTTTGACTAAGGAATGAAAAAAAAAATATCTCCCAAGCAGAACAGTAGATAAATTAAAATTCACCTCCTCATCAAATTTCTGTGAGGTTTTTAATGATAATTAATCAGTATATGCACAGTACTTGGTACAGTAAAGGTATTCCACAAATGTGAATTCCTCTCCTTTGATATGATCATATTCTATCTTCTGTATGCATTTAGATTACATACTTATTTCATAGTTACAGTGCACTACAATTATGGCAAAATAATAATGAAAAAATGAGTTTTATGATGAATTCAATGTATATCCTCTGAATATGATATTTATCTGGTCCAAAATCTGTATCAGCTTGATGAATTTATATTAAAGCATACAGAATCTCCTATTGGCATAAAAGTCTTAGTAATTTATGCATGCAAATAATTTAATTTAGAATATTGTAAGAATAGAGATTCTTTTAATCCAATGCCACAGGCTCACTCCAAAAGAATGACTGAACCTAAATATACCATTTAGTCTACCATTCATTCATTAAATAAACATTTAATGAATTCCTATTATATATCTGGCTTCCTGGAGTCTGGTTAGCTTCCAACTGGAGAAGCAATCAAAAGTTATAATGGGCATTTTGACTTGTATAGTGTCTCCAATTGTTGGGGAGAAGGAGACTTCACATAAACTTGGAATCTATATAATTTCAAAATAGACCTGAAACTAAGGAATCCTGTGACTGTTGAGCTATTTTATGATGGCAAGTATTAGAAAGGAGGAAATGTCCCTTCAATCCAGTGTCATGTATATCCACCAGATTTTAGGGGTTATATGGCCATGAAGAGCTGCCTTCTGGGCATCTGGCCCCAGATTCCTGGGCATCCCTGAGAACATGACATAAGAATGTTTCTCTTGACATAAGAGTGTTTAGACTCTGGTTTTAATCACGAATGTCAAAGGTTTAAATAGCCTTAGCTCATCTAATCCATGCCTCTGTTTCATAGATAAGGAAACTGAGACCCCAAAAAGCAGAGACTTGTCTTAGATCACAGACCTAGTAAGAAGCAGACGTGGTACTGGGCTGGCTTCAGGGCAAAGACATCAGACAGCAATTGCTGCCTCTGGAGCAGAGTGTCATGATGAAATCAGTGTTCACTGCTTAAACTGGGCTTTAATTCCCCCTTAGATGGTCACAGGGTGGATTAAATACACAAAGAATCGAGGAGTGGTAAAGATGCTTATATGAGAATGCTGCATTCTGTGCAATATTTAAGAGTATAAATTACAAAGCCTTAAAAAAAAGATTTTATGAACTTGTATGAAAAACCGTCTTCCAAAAAGTGACAAAGACTTTCTTTCTATTTTTTTTCAGAAAAATGAGGTAAAGCCATTTTTATTCACAAATAACATGACCTCTCATAAAAATTTCAAGGAATATATAAATTTCTTTTTACAAGGTGTTTTTTTTTCTGACTTTAATTGAAATATAATAAACAATTAGTTGCTTGTATTTACATTGTACAATTCAATGAGGTTTTTTTCGGTTATAGTTGCATACAATTAATATAACAGTTTCAGTTGTGTTTCATAGTGATCAGAGATCCACATAACTAGCAAAGTGATCACCCCACTAATCTAGTACCTCTCTTCCCTCCTACATATTTATTACATTATTAACCATCTTCCCCATGCTACACTCTACATCTCCATGTCTATTCTGCAACTATCCATTTGTACTCTATTTTAAATGAAGTTGGAATTATGGTGTTTAGTTTATATACCCAGTATTTTACCCAAATGTGTTACAGCCTTTTCTAATCATTTGAATATCTACAGAAATGCCAAGAGAGTAACAGAGCAACAGAGGTAAATTTGCTGTCATTTTATACTACAACGTCCATTTCTGATTTGGCTTCTTGATGCAGATTACAAAGATAATTGTGAAACAGTTGGATCTTAAAGGTCGAAATCAGATTTTTTGGTAACCTGAAGTAATGTTTTGTTTTTCTATTACATGGTCTTTTTCCCAGTTAAGTTTGGCAAATATTTTTCCCTCCTGCTTCTTCTAATTTATAACTTTTTTGTTTGGAGTACAATCTAAACCAACATCAGTTAGCCTTAATTTTCTTTCTGTTTTGGACAACTGCCTAGTTTGTTGCAAAAATAACAAGTTTTTACTTCAGAGATATATTTTAAGCTGCTCTTAACACCTGAAAGCCCATGAATCATCTGAAGTTTTTGTGGGTACTAATGAGGGTGTGTATGTGTGTGTGTGTGTGTGGTGTGTGTGTGTGTGTGTGCATCTTTTAAGAGCAATATTTGGACCTGCTCCATGAGGATTGTGTGTTGAGTGTTTTTGTTTTGTTTTGTTTTTGTTTTGTTTTTAGCAGCCCAAGTAATCTCCAGTGCATGGTGTGAAGGTGAAAAAACAGTTTGATTTGAGGCTGTTTTCAAATGTAAGAAGTATAGTTATCAGCTGAAAACTGTCTTGAAAGAGAAATTGATCATCAGGTGGTTAATCTGGGACTGTTTCTTGTCTACTTAAAGTGGCCTCTTGAACACTGAGAGACGTTTCCCCCTCTGCATCCCAGTCCCTCCCCCAGCAGCATTGTCAGTCTGAATAGCCCTGGTACTCGACGGTACCTGAAGGGAGTCGTAAGCAAGGTGCTCAGTGAGGTCCTTTCCTGGTATCTATTTATATTTTCTCACACATGAGAATGTATATTTTATAAAGCATGTGTTTACCTACTTGTTAGTCTACTATAATATGTCTCCAATAAAGCTAAAATACACTTTTAAAAAATCCCTTTGCCTTTTTTTTTTGTCCCTCCCAACCCTCCTCCCATCTAGTAACCCTCTAAATATTCTCTGTATCTATGAGTTTATTTCTGCTTTTGTTGTCGTTGTTGTTTATTTTGTTCTTTAGATTCACATGTATGTGAAATCATGTAGTATTTGTCCTTTTCTATCAAGCCATTTCCTTCAGCATAATATCCTCTAGGTCCATCAAAGCAATATATTTTTCCATCACCTTCTTTTTAGTCTGTGTGTGTCTTTTAATCTGAAGCAAGTCTCTTGTAGGCAGCATAGGTAGGGGTCTTTTTTCTTATCCATTCAGTAACTCTGTTTTTGGTTATAGCACTTAATTCTTTTCCATTTGAGGTACTTGTTGATAGAAATGTAGTTAACCATTCTTTATTCTGTTTTTGATACATGTTTTTTCTTCTTAAAGAAGTCCCTCCAACATTTCCTGTAATACTGGCTTGTGATAAATTCCTTTAGCTTATTTTTGTCTGGGAAGCTCTTATCTGTCCTTCAACTCTAAATGATAGCTTTGCTGGATAAAGTATTCTTGGTTGTAGATCCTGGGTTTATCACATTGAATATTTTTGCCAAGCCCTTCTGTCCTGCATAATTTCTTTTGAGAAATCAGCTGCCAGTCTTATGGGCTTCCTTGTAGTAACTAGCTTTTCTCTTGCTGCTTTTAAGATTTTCTCTTTGTATTTAAACTTTGGCATTTTAATTATGATGTGTCTTGGTGTGGGCCTCTTGGTTTCTGGTTTTTGGACTCTCTGAGCTTCCTGGGGTTTTATGTCTATTTCCTTCACCAGGTTAGAGAAGTTTTCCATCATTATTTCTTCAAATAGCTCTTCAACATCTTGTTTTTCCTTTCATACCCCTATGACACAGCTGTTTTTACATTTAATTTTGTCTCATAGGCTCCTTAAATTATTATAGTCTTGGCTTCTTTTTTCTTGCCATTATGATTGAGTGTCCTTGGCTTTCCCATCCTCTAGATAGGTTATTTGATTCTCTTCTTTATCCACTCTGTTTATTCCTTTGTTTATTCCATTTAATATACTTCTCATCTCAGATAATGTGTTCTTCATGTCTGATGATTCCCTTTTGTAATTTCCATTTTCCATTTTTATTTTATTTTATCTCTTTGTTGAAGTTCTCATTGAATTCATCTACACTTTCCCTGAGTTTATTGAACTTCTTTATAACAGTGTTTTGAACTCTGCATCTGTTAGATTGCTTGACTCCATTATTTCTGGATCTCTGTTCTGTTCTTTCCTATGGTTTCTGCTTTTTTGTCTTCCCATTTAGGCTGCTTTTCCATCTGTATCTATGTGCTAAGCAAAGCTCCTTAAGTTCCTCCATTCTCATTAGTGTGGATTTGTTAAGTAGATATCCAGTGGCACAGTCCTGAAAGGGGTTCAGCTGCAGGCCAAGTTTAGTCCTAATCTGTGCCCCTCCAGGGCCACCTGTTAAGATTCAGCAAGCAATTCACAAATGCCGTGCTTATAGTTGCCTCAAAAAGGCCATGCCAGAAACTGAGGCCAGGAGCCACCAGTGTGAGTCTAGGTGCTGGTCAGCAAGGGACACCTGAGTAAGCGAGGACACACCTGGATGTGGCTTGGGTGGGGCTGCAAGTTGAGGGAGGCAGAGTTTCAGGGAATCCTCTGGACGGAGGCAACTCTGTTATCCAGTTTGATCATGTCTCCGCTATGTAGTGTTGAGTCCTTGGACTGGGAGGGGGCAAGGCTCAACAGAGGAGCAATGGATACTACTGGCACTTTTGTACAGAGCAAGTCTCACCTAAGCCCTCATTCTGACAACTCAGGGCTCCCCTGTAAGTCCCTGGTGCCATGTGCAGCCGAACCAGCTCTGGTGCTCAGAGTGAGCAGGTGCATTACCACAAAGTCCAGTCGCAGACATGGCCTCTTTGGCCTCTTTAAGAGGCGTCTGCCACTGCTGCTGTCTCAGGCCTCCATCCCACTCAGCCACCTCAGGATCAGGCAGCTTCATATCCTCGCCCGTCCTGCCTTCTGCCAGTGCAGGATGATTTCTTATATTTCTCCCTAGTTATATGGCTTGTTCATCTAGATCCAGGTGATTTTCCCTGCTGTTTGTTCCTTATGTCTGTCACAGCTTTGATTTGGTCACCTGAGGAATCAACAGTGCCTCTATCATCTATGCCATGTTTTTTTTGTTTTTTGTTTTTTTTTGTTTTTTGTGGTTTTTTTGACAGAGACTTTCTTTGTAAAAAATTTGAGGTTACTAGTTTGAAGGCACATGCCATCACTGCTAAGGGAAATCCTGTTTTGGAAAGATGATTAGGGAGGCTCTTAGGGATTGGTAAATTTTAACACCTTCTTTCTAAATATCTTGCACAGAGTCATAGGACATATCTATTCCCTTATTTTAAAAAAGGTCTGATTGTGGGAAATGATGATGATTCAATATTAAATAAGAAAATATCAACTCAAATCCATTTTAAAATTGTGCATGGAAATAAAATTTTAAAATATTCCAAATATTAGTAGTTATTATATCTGTATTATGGGAGATTTGTTTCCTTTTAGTACTTTTTTGGCATTTGCTAACTTTTCCATAATTAATATACATTATAGTTATTCTTAAAAAGGTATCATGTATATATGTGTGTGTGTGAATATACATATATACCACATATAAGAGTATTTTTAAGAGTCATTAACTTCTTAACAGGGACTTTATGCTAGTATCATAACCATATCACAGGCAGAGTGAAAAATTGGAGAGGGGAGTGGACATTAATTAAATTATTTTTCCTAGACATATAGGATCTGCAATTCTAAATAGACCGCTCACCACAGCATCACAGGCAGACAGGCTTGAATAAGCAAATGACTCTTTGGGGTGTTATTTAAGATGAGGCAAAGGGAAAAAAGCATGGCTTGAGTAGAAAGCTACCACCCCACATTCCATTCCCAGTCCTCATGGTACTGCCCACAAATGTTAAATTTTGATGAAAATTCCACTCTCTTCTATTCTGCCACTGGATAACTTGCTTTCCAATATCCTGACCAATCCTCCCAATCAATCACCATTCAAAAGAAAAAGAAAAGAACAGCCTCAGAATTTAAAGTTTTGGCTTCCATTCCAGACATGTAAAATAAACTTATGAAGGGGGATAAGAGAAGGCTGGGAACTTTCCTAAATACACATATATTAATATTAGTTAGGAATACATTTAGATGAAACCTCATTTGCTGACTTGAAAGGAGTTTTTGTCCAAGAATTAAGAGGATACATTTTGATGAAATCTTAATGGTTTGGGGTTTGTGTAGAGGATGAATAAACACTCTGATGGGCCCAGGACTTTTTCCTTCAGAATTGTATCTCTGCCTCCTGCCTTGTAGCTTCCCAGCCATTCTACACTTGTCCTTATTCTGTAGAAACGGCTGGACCCACACCTCTCTTTAGCCTGTGTAGCAGACACCAGCCAAAAGATAATTTCAAAGAGACACAGGGTCAGAAAAGGTGAGAAGTGTACACTGGGGACCCAGGCTGGCAATGAATATAGTTTTATGTCATGTTAGAGTTAGGCAGATCCCGAGTAGGGTTGCCAGGACAAAATACAGGACAACCCTGTGAATTTGAATTTCAAATCATGACACAAAAATTTGTATGTAACTACATAGTTGTACTAAAAATTATTCATTGTTTATCTGAAACTCAAATTTAACTGAGCATCCTATTTTTATTTGTTGAACTTGGTAACTCTAATCCTGAGTAAGGTGATGCTGCCCAACAAAATAAATTTAAGCATTTAAACACTGTTGTTACTCTAGTTACGGTCTTATTTTAAAGGTCTATATTTTACGGCATTCCTAATTCAACTAATTCATGTTATTTGGGGATCTGCAACATCATTTATATATTTCATTTGTTGGGATAGAGATGATTTTAAAATAATCTGAGATCATTTACACAATTATAATGAAAGCTTAGGTAAGGTACTTGAAATACGTATCCTCCATATTTAAGAATAATTCTAATTGGTAGCAGGTCCTTTTCTTTTTCCAGAGAGAGAGCTTGAGACTGCATTCAATTCTGAAGACAACTGAATCAGAGGTACAATGATACAGTTTCAGTATGTTGTCTGTTAAGATGATGATGATTGAAATATCTGTGACAGTGTCAGAAAGGAGTTAGTGCTTCGCTATTTCACATAGGTCGTAATCACAGTGATAACTATTTCTTTTTGTAACAAAAGACGACAGTCAAATCAGAGGGGAAATATTCAAAGTAAGATAAAAGGATTGACATTAGAAAAGACTACATACTGACTAGAAAAAAAAGGAAATGATTTGAAAAGTACTTCATGGGGCATGCTACGGATCACTGGCTTTTTCTCTATGAAGTTTTCCTTACTATTGTACTAATACTGTGCTTCCCTAATGTCCACTGAAAAACAGCACAAAGAGAAAGTTTTCTAAATGCTAATAGGTATATTTAAGCAGCCTATGTCTACATGGAGCCCCTGTCACTCAATAATGCTCAAAAGCAAGGTCAGAGACAAAGCAAACTTGCCTTCCTCCAAATGCTTGATGACTGTTTCAATAATCCACCAAGAAAGTCAATGCCCAAGGGCAAGCATGGAGCAAAAAACAGCCAGGACAGGAAAACTTCAGTCAATGCAGTGGAAAAGACATAGGATCAGAAATTCTGAATTTGGAACATTACTCTGCCAGCAACTCGCTGTGACTTTGAACAAGTTCTTCAGTCTTTCCCTTTGCAAAATGAAGAAGTTAAACATGACCAAGCTTGTAAGCTCCCTGTCTGATGAAACTTCAAAGAATCTTAATTCAATTACCTTTCCCCCAAATTCTCATTCACTTACCCATCTTTCCCCCATGTATATCTAACCCAAATTAACCCAGCTATATTATAATCTCTGTCACCACCCCCAGGCGGTTGAGAAGTACGGGGAGAAAGTGACATCCAGATCCAGAGCCAGCAGCCTTCACCCTCACTCAAGCATGAAGGTCCTCTTTTAGTTTAGGGAAAACAGAAAATTCCCTCAGATGCCTGCCTCCTGCATGTTGTACAGACTCACTGCGTCACACAAATTGCTTTCCTCTTCCCATCTTAGTAAAAAGATCATGCCCTAGATAATGCTTCATTGATTATAATTTCTCAAGGATACAACTTTCTTTCACTTTACTGGCAATTTCCTCAACATAAAATGTTTATATAATCTATTAAAAGATAAAAATTTTACCTTGTCTGTCCTGATTGCTGTTTCCTTTCTTAAGAGTCAAGCTTGAGAGAGTGGTCTGTAGTTATCATGTCCACTTTCTTATTCCAGTTCCTTCCACTCGCTTCTACTTGACTCCGTTCCTGCCACCCCAATGAACACCGCTTTAAATTATAACCTTTCTTATTACTAAAGCCATAGGACAAGCTAAATGGCATTTGCACTGAAAATCTCCTTTTCCTTGGCTTTCATTCTCTTTTTCTCATTTCTCTCCTTCTCTCTCTCCTTCTCTCCTCCTTCTCCTCCTTCTTGGTCTATCCCTTGAATATTGAATATTGACACTAGGGTAGTGTCTCAGGCTCTTTTTCCCTAGTTGGATTTCCTTTACTACTTACTGACATGTTTAACTTCTTCAAACTAAACCAGTCATCCTGCCCTTTAAACCCTCTATGTCCCTCTCAACTTAGGGGACCAGCAGTTACTTGTCACTGATATCAGGAAATTTAGCTCTATTCTTAAATTTATCATTTCTTTCACCTTAATTGTAATTGGTCACAGAATCATATCAATTCCACCAATGTAATGCCATATTCATTATCCAGCAGATCTGATATTGCCATTGCTGCTAACCACATCTGTGACCCTACATTGAAAGTCTAGGGATTCTAGAGCACTGATCAGAAGCAGCGCAGTTCTTTGCCACTGACCTCAAGATCCTTTTAAACCATCCTTACCTCCCTGATCGCATATCCAGCCACTCTCCTCTGTAGTACTTCGTATTTTTTGTCAAAAACAGATGCCTGTGGTCTCCCAAATGTGTCATGTTGATACTATTCCAGGGCCTTGTCCTTCTGCTGCGATGCTCTCACTACTCTGCTCCCGGTGTCAAGTGACTTATTTCTACACAGTGCTTCAGGACTCAGTTCGGGTGTTCTCTCACCAAAAGGCTTTCTTGGTGCCCCAGTCTAGATCGCTCTAGTCGAGTATCTGAAGTATAGCAAAACCTTAAAATGTTTTTGAAAGTTTAACAATCTGCTTTAACAATTTCTCTTTTAACAATTAAATTTACCTAATTTGAAATGCCTGACTTTTCCATACCATAAGTTTATTTGTACTTCACTTTCTGTTCTTTGAATCTTTATCCCCTCTTTAATGGTCACTTACAATTCTGTCTTAAACAGTTTTTATGAAACGTTTTCCAAAGAAAAATGTTAAAGAGAAGCGGATGGAGGCATGAGGTCAATAGACAGTTAAAAAAATGAAAACTAGATGGGAGAGGCACAATTTATTATGGAATATATGGCCCTCCAGGTATTTTCCCAGTGCGATATTAATAGAGCTTCTTCAGTTATGATTCCTTAAATTTAAAAATTGTAGAAAGCATCTACCTTCTTGAGTATAGTTTCAAAGAGGTACTATATTAGTATTACTATGAGTGTACATTTAAGTATGAGTATGAATATTAGTAAAGATATATAGGCTAAGCTGCTGTATCAGAGTGATATTGGCCTCATAAAATGAGTTGGGAAGTATTACCTCCTCTTCAATTTTTTGGAAGAGTTTGAGGAGAATAGGTATTAAATCTTCTTTGAATATTTGGTAGAATTCTCTGGTGAAGCCATCTGGTCCTGGACTTTTTTCTTTTTGGTAGGTTTTTGATGATTGTTTCAATTTCCATACTGCTGATCAGTCTATTTAGATTTTCCAGTTCTTCTTGGTTCAGTCTAGGAAGATTGCATTTTTTCTAAGTACTGGTCCACTTCTTCTAGGTTATGAAATTTGGTGTTACATACTTTTTCATAGTACTCTTGTGATCCTTTGTACTTCTGTGATGTCAGTCATAATTTCCTCTCTTTCATCCCTGATTTTGTTTATATGTCCTTTCTCTTTTTTCTTTTAGTGAGTCTAGCCAGAGGTTTGTCAGTTTATTAACTTTCTCAAAGAACCAGCTCTTCATTGCATTTGTTTTTTCCATTGTTTGTTTTTGTTTGTTTGTTTGTTTGTTTCAGTTTCATTTATTTCTGCTCTAATTTTGATTATTTATTTCTGTCTGCTGATTTTATGCTTCATTTGTTCTTCCTTTTCTAGTTTTTAAAGATGAAGCATTAGGTTTTTATTTGGGGTCTTTCTTGTTTTTGGAAATATGCCTGTAATGATATGAACTTTCCTCTTATGATTGCTTTTACCATGTCCCAAAAGTTTTGATATGTTGTACTATCATTATTATTTATTCCTATGTATCTCTTGATCTCTCTTTTATTTCTTCTGTGACTCAGTTATCCCTCAGTAGTATGTTGTTTAATCTCCATGTATTTGTGGTTCTTCCTAATTTCTTTTTGCAGTTGACCTCTAGTTTCAAAGCATTATGATCAAGAATATGGCTGGCATGTTTTGACCCTCTTATATTATTGAGGCTATCTCTGTGTCCCAGTATGTGGTCAATGCTTGAGAATGTTCCATGTGCACTAGAGAAGAATGTATAAGCAGCTGTTTTGGAATGGAAGGCTCTGTATATGTCAATTATGTCCAGTTGGTCTAATGTGTCATTTAAGGATGTTATTTCCTTATTGATTTTCTGTTTGGATGATCTGTCCATATCTGACAGTGGGGTATTTAGGTCCCTACTATGATAGTGTTTTGGTCTGTTTCTCCTTTTAGTTCTGTTAGTAATTGCTTTATATATTTCGGGGCTCCCTGATTGGGAGCATAGATATTAATAAGTGTTATGTCTTCTTGGTGCATGATTCCCTTTATCATTATGAAGTGTCCCTCAGTATCTTTCTTTACCTTTTTTATTTTGAAGTCTGTTTCTCTGATATTAGTACCATGACTCCTGCTTTTCTCTGAAAGCCATTTGCTTGAAATATTCCACCCTTTCACTATGAGTCTGTATTTGTCTTTAGAGCTGAGATGTGTCTCCTGGTTGGGTTTTGGTTTTTGATCCATTCTGTAACTCTGTGCCTTTTTATTGGTGAGTTCAGTCCATTTACATTTGGGTGATTATTGAAATATGAGGTCTTCTTATAGCCATCTTCTTTTGCTTTCTGGTAACTGGTGTTTCCATTGCTTCCTTGTCCTTGTGTTTCTGTTTTCCTTATTTTGATTGGCTTTTGTAGGCTTTCTCTCTGATCCTTCTTGTTTAATGTTATATACTTCAGTTGTGAATCTTTGGTGTGTGGTTACCATTACAAATACGAAAAGGATAGTTATACATATACAGTCATCCATTTTCTTCTGCATGTGCCTTATCTCCATTCCCCTTTGTGAATTTGGATCTCTGAAACCTCCCCTTTTCAGTCATTGTTATCTCAATTTGTCCCTATGTATGCTGAACATTCATTACTATCTTGCTATAGCAATTCTCTTCTTATTATTTAAGCTTCTAATGCTCTGTTCTTAGTAAGTGTTGCACTCCTCTGCTTCTAATTACCTGATAGTTACTTTACTCTTAATTATTTTTCTTTTTTCTGTCATTTTGTTTTAGGTGAGCTGACCCCTTTCAGTATTTCCTATAGTGCAGGCCTTGTAGTGGACAATTCTCTCAATTTTTGTATGTCTCGAAAGGTCTTAATTTCTCCTTTATATCTAAAGGAGAGCTTAGCTGGATACATTATTCTAGGCTGGTAGTTCCTTTCACTTAATAGTTTAAATATTTGATTCTATTCCTTTCTGGCTTGTAGGATCTGCACTAAGAAGTTTGAGGATAATCTAATGGGTTTTCCTTTATAAGTTGCCATTTCTTCCCTGGCTGCCCTGAGAATTCTGTCTTTGTTGTTGATTTTTGATAATTTTAATACAATGTGTTTTGGTGAAGTCCTTTTTGGGTTGAGGTAATTGGGTATTCTGTTGACTTCTTGAATTACAAGCTCCAGCTCATTTCTTAGATTTGGGAAATTCTTGTCCATATTTATCTGAAAATGCTTTCTAGTCCCTGTTCCTTTTCCTCACCTTCGACAATGCCCGTTATTCTTATGTTTCCTCTCCTGATAGTATCAGCTAGTTCTTGTATTTCTCTTTCATTATTTTTCATTCTTCAATTTCTCTCTTCTTCCTTCTGATTTATTTCTAGATTTCTGTCTTCGATATCACTGATCCTTTCCTCCATTTGATCGACTCTATTTCCCAAGCTTGCTATTTCATTTTTCAACTCTTGCAGTGTGTGTGTGTGTGTGTGTGTGTGTGTGTATGTGTTTATCTCCAGAATTTCTATTTGGTTCTTTCTGAGGGTTTCAATCTCCTTGCTCTGCTCATCCAGTTGTTTTTCAGTTCCTGAAATTGTTGATGTGATTCGTTTTGGAACTCACTGAGTTTTTTTCAGAAGTACCATCCTGAATTCTGTCATTTAAATTGCATATTTCTATGTCGTAAGCTTATTTTCTGGAGGTTTTTCTCTTCTTTCTGAGCTGCCTTGTCACTTTGATTGTTCATGGTGTTTAATGGACTATTTCTCACCCTGGGCATTAATAGAAGGGTATTCTTTTTATTCAGAGAGATTTATTATATAAAGGTCTCTCTTTAGCTTGCTGCAAAGAGGTGCTTTTCTTTTGGTTTCCAGTAGGTGGCATCTAAGCCTCTTGATCCCTGCTTTACATAAAGCCTTAAAATATCTTCTAAAAAAAAAATTCTTGCAGATATTTAATTGCGCTCACTACCCTCAGTTTCAGTCCCTGTCAGTATCAGTGACAGTTTTGCAGTGTTTGCTGATTCCCCTGGGGCTCCACAGTGATCGGTCTCAGAGGGTATGGGGAAGGGGACCTCTGGGTTGTGGTTGTGAGCTGCGGCTCAGCCTCAATTTTGCAACTGGGGCCGGTAAAAATCAACTGTTGTTTCTCTGAGGTCCTGTCCTGCTTCTCTGTCTTCTGCCCTGATGACTGGGCCCTTCCATCCAGCACAAGTTGCTCACAGTAGTCCCAGCCAGGGCCGTTCAGAGAAGTGACCTCACCTTCAACCCTCCCCTTCTCCTGTAAGGAGCTCAGGCTGCGAGAGGCAGCTTCTTTATTTCTCCTGGTCCACCACCTGACACCTGGAGTTCAACATGTGGTAGCTCTTATGTGCATCCCACGCTCAGATGTGCTGGTGTGCAGTCTGGTTGTTTTTGTTGAGTTTTAGATATTCAGCTTACTGTTTCAAGGGGGAAGATCTGGGGATGCTCTCACTCCTCTATGTTTCCTTTCCCATATTGATTTTTGTGTATGGAGTGGTGTAGGGGTCAATATTCATTTTATATATTTGGATTCCAATTGTCCCCACACTTTTCATAGAACAGATTATTCTTTTCACACTGCTCAGCTGTGCTATCTTTATCATAAATCAATCATCTATATTAGTGTAGGGATGATGACTCTCTGCTCTGTTCTTTTGGTATATTTGGCTCCCTTGCAGAAAAACAACACTCTCTTAATTATTGCCACTTTATAATTTATCTTCTTATTCACTGAGTAAGTCCTGCTGTTTTGTTTCTTCAACATTTTCTTCAATATTCTTGGTCCTTGCATTACCAAATAAAATTTAAAATTGGCTTGTAAATTTTTATGCAAAATATACCTTCTGGTGTTTTTTTCTTGGGCTACTGAATCTATAGATAATTTGAGAAAAATAACTTGCTTAACTTTAATCCATTAATGTAAATTCTAAGCCTTAAATCTACTAGTGCAAGTCTTTAGTTCATTAATATATTACAGTTTTCTATTTATTTAGGTCTTAATAACTTTTTTAAATTTTGATTAAATGGTCTGTACATTTTTCATTTGACTTATATCTAAAAATCTGATATATTTGATGTTATTCTCAGTTAAGTCATTTAAAATTACATTTTCTAATTGTTTATTGCAGATACAAAAGAATACATTTGGGTATCTGATAATTTTGTAAAATTCTAATGCTTATCTGTGTATTATCTTTGAATTATCAGCATGAATAATTATATCATCTGCAAATCACGCATTTCTATTTTTTCATTCTAGTTAGTATACTTTAAAATTTTTAAAATTAATTCTGTTTGTTTGATTATTTGTTGCCTTACTGTACTTGCTGGGACACATTACAATGTTAAGTTTAAGTGGTAAGAGTAGTAAGATGGGAAAACTTGTCTGACTTTTCAATCTCATAGAGAAAGATTTTAACCATAAAGTATGTTTACTATGGGTTTTTGGCACTTTATTAGATTAATAAAGTTACTGTCTATTACTAGTTTGAAAAAAAGTATTGACCTTGGATAGTGGATTTTATCACATGCATTATTTTTTTATCTTTTCCTGTGACCATATATGTTTTTCCTTCTATTATAATAAAAAAATAAATTGTAATTGCTACTTCTCAAATGTTAAAATAACCTATATCCTTGGAATAAATTCATTTTTGTGATGAATTATCATTTTTATATAACTTGAATTTTATTTACTAATTTTTTTGTTTATAATTTTGCATTTATGTTTATAAAAGATACTGGCTATACAAATTCCTTAATATTATTTAAAATTCCCCATAACAGCAACAATAAGTTCACGCCTCTTCCCAGTAGTGTTGCTTGTACAAATGAAAATGTTCTCATTCAATATGAACTAAATTTTGTCCCTCTCAAATTTCATAGGTTAAAAGGCAAGCCACTGTGTAACTATATTTGGAAATAGGATCTCTAGAGGGTAATTAAGGATAAATGAAGTCATAAGAATAAAGTTGTAATCCAATTGGACTGGTAGCTTTATAAGAAGAGGAAGTGGTCTCTCTCTCTCTCTTCTCTCTCTCTCCATCTCTCTCAGCCTCTCTTTCTTATCTATTTATCTATCTATCTACCATCTATCTATTATCTATCTATAATCATCTATCTATCTATCTATCTATCTATCTATCTATCTATCTATCTATCATCTATCTATCTATCATCTATCTATCTATCTATCATCTATCTATCATCATCACTAGCTCTATCTCTATCTCTTCCTAAGCAAACACTGAGGAAAGGCCATGTGAGGGCATAGTGAAAGGCAGCCATCTATAAGCCAGAAAGAGAGCTTTCACCAGAAAGTGAACCTTGATTATAAATGTCTAGCCTTCAGAACTATGAGAAAATATTTGTTATTTAAGCTATACAATCTGTGGTGTTTTGTTATAACAACCTGAGACTATATCACCTGTATTTCAAAAAGAGAGACATAAAACCCACCCATTATGTATCCATCTCTAGGTGTTTTTAATTGCTCATTTACAACCCTACTTGAATATTTTATAGCATGAAGACCACATTATGACATTAACCATGAAAATTCTTTATACCAAGTAATATGGAAAAGAAGATGATAAAAATATATTTAAAATATGAAAATTCATACATAACAAGCAAGGAAAAAATATGCCTAGTTGCTGCAATTTTTATTTCTATTACTGGTTATAAGGCTGTAATTGATACTTATAATTTCATATTTCTATTTTCAATCCCATGGTTCCTGAACCTTCAGCCAGCACCTAAGCTAATAAGGAATTTTTACTTGATGGAGTAATCTGAAGTTTTATTTCTGAAGGGCCTGAGTTCCTAATGGTTCTGTTTTTGCTGAGACGTAGTAGTTTTCTGCTAACTTTTATTAATGAATATGGAAATAGTAAAAGCTACATCAAGAAAATCTTCTCACTTTCAGATATTATTTTCTGATGCCATTTCATACTAGAAACCAACTTTCCAGTTTCTTTATAATCAGAATCAATTTCCCCAACTAGTCTTTGTCATTTCTGGGATACAAAGACCTTGAAATGGCCAGATGGCAGTCTCTATTTCAAATCCAATATATCTTTTATTGTGTCTGTTGGTGGAAACCTTCCTCTTTCAGGAATTGAGACCTTTAAATCAGCAGAAGCCAAATATGTAGGAATTAAAAGCAAAAATTCTGGGTGGTTATTAAGTTTAGTAGTGAGAAAAGCCAGTTCCACATCCATTTCTTCATTTTCAGACCCTTACATTATGGCAATTAGAGAAATGGCACAATGTATTGGGTGCTGCCTCAAAACATATTCTGTATGATAATGTTCATTTTTCAGAATGTTGTTTCTTCACTGCAACATATGAATCTTCAGAAAGCTATCCAACAGATCTCTCCGACTAGATGCTTCTTAGTAACAGGTAATGTATACTAAGACCAATGATTCCATTACTATACTTCTCTTGCTGTAAATTGCTTTTCTTGATTAGATGCAACTGTGTGGGATTTTGTGAGATACTTCAAAAATGAATAAAGTGTTCCTTGTTTCCATTAGAAATATTTTGGGCAGAAATATTGTGGGCAATGAGGTCAGTAGACTTGAGGGAGTAACTGCTCTTTTAAATGCAAAGACACCCCTCAAGACTTGAAGGAACATAAAAAAAAATCTAGGTAATGTAACATCAATAAAGGACTACAATAATTTCCAGTTACAAACCCCAAAGACATGGAGATATCTGACTTACCTAATAAAGAACTCAAATTAGTTGTTTTAAGGAAGCTCCGTGAGCTACAAGAAAACAGAAAGATAATTTGATGAAACTAAGAAGATACTATACAAACAAAATTAAAAGTTTAACAGAGAGATAGAAATAATAATAATAATAAAAACTAAACAGAAGTTGTGGAGCTGAAAAATACGATGAATGAAAAGAAAAATGCAATAGACAGAATCAATATTAAAATGGATCAAGCAGAATAAAGAATCTGTGAAGTTGAAGACAAGACCTTTGAAGTTACTCAGTCAAAGAAAAATAAAGAAAAATAAATTTTAAAAAATGAAGAAAACATATATAAACTATGGGATTCAATCAAGAGAAGAAATCTGCAAATTATTGGAGTCTTGGGAGGAGAAGACAGAAAAAACAAGGAGAAAGCTTATTTAAAGATAAATGGCTGAGAATTTCTAAAATCCAAGGAGAGATTCGGCCAGTCTTGTTGATGAAGCTAATAATCTCCAAATAATTCAACTCAAAAAGATCTTCTCCAAGGCACATTATAATAAACTATCAAAAATCAAAACAAAGAGGCAACCTTAAAAGCAGCAAAAGAAGCTTATCATGTACAAGGGAACCCTCCATAAATCTACCAGCAGAAATCTTACAGGCCAGGATAGAGTGGGATGATATATTCAAAGTGCTGAAAGAAAAATAAAACCTTGCCACCAAGAATACTTTATCAAGCAAATTTGTCTTTCATAAATGGAGAGAAAAGACATTCCCAGACAAACAAAAGTTATGGGAGTCCATCACTACTAGACTTATCTTATGAAAAATACTGAAAGGAGTTTTTCAAGCAGAAGTGAGAAGATGCTAATTAGTAACATGAAAATATATGAAAATATACTACAAACTGGTAAAGCTAAGCATACGGTCAAATTATAATACTTTAATACTGTAATATGATGGTATATTAACCACTTGACACAAGTAAAAAAAAGGTTAAAAGACAAAACTATCAAAATAACTATGGCTATAGTAATTTGTTAAAATTATACAATACAAAAAGAGTTAAACTGTCACATCAAAACAAAATATGTGGGGTGGAGTAAAAGAGTAGTTTTCGTATGCTATTAAAGTTAAGTTGATATCAGTATAGAACAGACTATTATATCTATTAGATGTTTTATGTAAGCTTCATGGTACTAACAAAGCAAAAACCTACAATAGATACACAAAAGATAAAGAGAAGGGAATCAAAACATACCAATATGGAAAATCATCAGTTCACAAAGGAAGATAGTGAGAGAGGAGGAAAAGAACAAGTAGAATATAAAACAGTGAGAAAACAATTAGTAAGATGACATTAGTATGTCCTTAACTATTAATAATTACTCTAATCGAAAGGCATAGAGTGACTGATTAGATAAAAGAACAAGATCAATTATATGCTGACTACAAGAGAAAAATGTCAGGTTTAATGATACACTTAAGCTAAAAGTTAGAATTTTAAAAAATATTCCATGTAAGTGAAAACCAAAGAAATTAGGGATAACTATAGTTATATTAGGTAAATGGACTTTAACTCAAAAGCTATAACAAAAGACAAAGAAGGTTATTATATAATGAGAAAGGGGTCAATTCATAAAAAATATATAACAATTGCAAATATGTATGCATCAAATGTCAAAGTATATATATTAAATAAATATTAACAGATATGAAGAAAAAATAGACAACAATACAATAGTAGGAGACTTCAATAACCCACTTTCAAAAATGCATAGGTCATCCAGACAGAATATTAACATGAAAATGGTGGGTTTGAACTACATTGTAGATCAAAAAGATCTAATAGATATATACAGAACATTCTACCACAGCAGAAAAAACGACCATTTTCTCAAGTACACATAGAGCATTTTCAAGGATAGATCATATGTTACAGCACAGAAATAGTCTTAGAAGACTGAATTATACCAAATAAACTTTCTTATCACAGTGGTATGAAACTAGAAATCAATTACAAAAAGAAAACTAAAATTAAAAAATATATGGAAATTAATACATTCCTAATCAATTAATGAGTCAAAGAAGTAATCAAAGGAGAAATAAAAAAATATCTTGAAACAAATGAAAACAGAAATACAACACACCAAAACTTATAAGATGCAACAAAAGAAGCGCTAAGAGGGAAGTTTAGAATGACAAATGCCTACATTAAGAAAAGAAAAAAAAAAAGATCTCAAATAAACAACCTAACCTAACTTTACACGTCAACAAAGTATATAAAAAAATGAACTAAGTACAAAGTTAGCAGAGGGAAGCAAATAATAAAGATCAAAGCAGAAATAAATGAAATAGAGACCAGAAAAACAATAGAAAAGATCAGCGAAATTAAAAGCTGGTTATTTAAAAAGAAATAAAATTGACAAAACTTCAAGCTAGACTAAGAAAAAAAGAGAGAGGACTCAAATAAATAACATCTGAAATGACAGAGAAGACATTAAAACTGATATCACAGAGAGACAAAAGATCATAACATACCATTAATAACAATGATACAACAACAAATTAAGTAGCCTAAGAAAATGGACAAATTGATAGAAACATACAAGCTACCAAGACTGAGTCGTGAAGAATCTGAACAGGGAAATTGAATAACAAGGAAATTGAATAACAGGGAAATTGAATCCATAATAAAATACCTCCCAATGAGGAAAACCCAGGACCAGGTGATTTTATTGGTGAATTTTACCAAAAATTTAAAAAAGAATTAACATCAATCCTTCTTAAACTCTTCCAAAAATTGAAAAGGAGGGACTCCTTTGTTCATTTTTCAAGGCCAGTATTACCCTGAAACTAAAGCCAGACAAAGACACTACAAGAAAAGAAAACTACTGGCCAATATCCCTGATGAATACAGATGCAGTATTTCTCAACAAAAAATTAGTAAGCCAAATTCAAGAGCACATTGAAAGGATCATATACCATGATCAAGTTGGATTTATCCCTCAAATACAAGAATGGTTCAACATCCACAAATCAATCAATGTCCTACACCACAATACTAGAATGAAAGATAAAAATCATGTGATCATCTCAACAGATTTAGAAAAAGTACTAGACAAAAAACTCTTTCATGATAAAAATTTTTAAAAAATTAGGTGTAAAGAGAACATACCTCAACATAATAAAGGCCACATATGACAAGCCCACAGTAAACATCATACTCAATGGCAAAAGTTGTAAAGTTTTCCTCTAACATCAAGAACAAGACAAGGATGCTTACTCTTATCATTCCTATTCAATATAGCACTGGAAGTCCTAGCCCAAATGGTAAGGCAAGAAAAGGAAATAAAAGACGTTCAAATCAGAAAGGAAGTTGTAAAATTTTCTCTCTTTGCAGATGATATAATGTTATATATAGAAAATACTAAAGATTCCACCCAAACTACCTGGTAGATTAAACTAATTCAGTAAGGTTGCAAGATATGAAATCAATATATAAAAATCAGTTGCCAAGCTATCTGAAAAGAAAAATACAGAAAATAATTTACAATCTCATCAAAAAACAATAAAATGTGTAGGAATGAATTTAAGTAAAGAGGTGAAAAACATGTACACTGAAAACTAAGACTTTGATTAACAAAATAGGAGATACAAATAAATGCAAAGACACTTCATGTTCATGAATCAAAAGCATTCATTAAAAAGCATAATGTTGTTTAAATATCCATACTACACAAAGCAAAATATAGATTTAATGCAATTCTATTAAAATTCTATTTTTCACACAAATAGTAAAAAAGATCCTATAATTTATATGGAACCACAAAAGACCGAGTAGTCAAAGTAGTCTTGAATATGAAGAACAAAGATGGGGGCATCACACTGCCTGATTCCAAAGCGGTAATAATTTAAAAAGTGTGGTACTAGCATAAAAACAGGCACATAGACCAATGGAACATAATCCAGAACCCAGAAATAAACCCTTGCCTATATGGTTAAATAATATTTGACAAGGGAGCCAAGAATACTCAATGAAGAAAGGGCAATCTCTTCAATAAATGATATTAGGAAAATTGTATAAGCACATACAAAATAATGAAACTAAACCCCTGTTTTATGCCACTGACATAAATTGACTCAAAATGGATTAAAAACTTAAGCATTAGACCTGAAAATGTAAAATTCCTGAAAATGTAAAATTCCTGAAAATGTAAAATGTAAAAAAGAAAGCGTAAGAGAAAAAACTTCTTTTTTTTCTTCTTTTTCTCTCTAGAAAATCAGATTTCTGAGTCTCAACAGCAAATCATCAACCAAACAAGATTCCATGTAAGTCATCATAAATGAGCCTAAAAAGGCTTGTTTCTACCCAGCATGCTGTGTGTGCTAACACATATTGAAACCACTCATCTTTGAATGGACAAGCAGGTAACTGGTACCAATATCTAGGGAAAGAAAGCTGTGACTGATAAAAGTTCCTTACACAGGGAACACTCCCCCACTCCTCTACTGTCTTCTCCAGTTTAAAAACTTCTTTACACGAGTATTGGCAGTGAATTTTTTGGATATTGCACCAAAGGAAATGCAGCAAAAGCAAAAATTAATAAGTGAGACTATATTAAACTAAAAAACTTCTGCACAGAAATAGTAAACAAAATGAAAAGGTGACTTATGGAATGGAGAAAATATTTGCAAATCATCTATATGATAAAGGGTTAATCCAAATATATGAAGAACTCATCCAATTCAATAGGGGGAAAATCTAATAATCTGATTACAAAATGGACAGAGAAACTGAATTGACATCCACGACCAGATAGTAATGAAAAGATGCTCATCACTAATCATCAGGGGCATGCAAATCAAAACCACAGTGAAATATCACCTTGCACCTGTTAGAATGGCTATTATAAAAAGAAGAGATAACAAGAGGTGGTGGGGAAATGGAGAAAAGGGAATCCTTGAACACTCTTTGTGGAATGTAAATTGGTGTAGCCACTATGGAAAACAGTATGGAGTTTCCTCAAAAAATTGAAAATAGAAATATCATAAGACCCAGCAGATCAACTTCTGGGTATATAGCCAAAGAAATGAAAGCAGGAGATCAAAGAGATATCTGCTCTCCTGTTTCACTGTAGCATTATTCACAGTAGCCAATACATGGAAACAACCTGAGTGCTCATCGACAGATGAACAAATAAAGAAAATATGGTATGTATATGTACAAGCATAATAGCAAGACATAAAAAGAAAAAATCCTGTTATTTGTGATAACATGGATGAACTTTGAGGGCACTAGACTGAAACAAGTCAGACAAAGGAAGACAAGGTTACCAGAGGGTAGGGAGTAGGGGGAGTGGGGAAGGGGTAGGTAGACAAGGTAAAATGTGGTGACAGAAAGGAAATCTAACTATAGGAGGTGAACACAGTGTAAATATATATATATATATATATATATATATATATATATATATATATGCCTTATTGTTAAAGTGTACAGCTGGAACTTACTGGATTTCATTAACCAATATCACCATAAAAATTAATTACTTAAGAAAAAAAGACAAATACTGTATGATCTCACTTATATATGGAATCTAAAGCAGTAGTTATTAGGGGCTAGCGGGTAGGAGAAATGGGGATTTATTGGTCCAAGTATACAAGCTTCCAGATATAAGATGAATAAGTTCTGTGGATATAATGTACAGCATGGTGAGTACAGTTAAAATTACTCTATTACGTACTAGAAAGTTGCTATGAGAGTAGATCTCAAATGTTCTCAACAGACACACACACAAAATGGTAATGATGTGAGGTGATGAAGGTACTAACTAACCTTTTGTGGTAATCAGTTCATGATATATATGTGTGTTAACTCATCACATTATACACCTTAAATTTACATGTTATATGTCAATTATACCTCAATAAAGCTGGAAAAAAATTTTAAAAAGAAGTCTAAGATAAATTTTAAGGACCTATGCAGAGGAAAGGGAGGTTACAAAGAATTAGAAAAAAACCCCAGAGAAATGATGGGGGAGGAGTCAAGAAGAATAGGTGTTGTGGCAGCTAAGGAAACAAAATATTTCTTAGAGGGAGACTTCAAAGGTATCAAATGCTGCAGGGAGGCACTGGGTAATGAGGAATGATTGATTTAGCAAGAAGAAGGCCTTTGGTGACCTTGGCAAAGGCAATTTGGAGAAATGATGAGTGTGGAGACCAACAGGGAGCAGGGGGCTGAAATCCGAGAGGAGCAGAAGCAGTGGAGCTGCTGCGGTCAGAGTGGCCAGTATGAACGCCAAGTCAAATTTCCTGAGTTAATTTGCAGCTCTTCCTTTGCCCACGGGCTTCCAACCCCCTTCTTACCCTCACACGCATACATTCCACTGAAAGTATTATTAGTGGCAGTGGCCTCTTATATCCCGAAAGTTGGTGATATACTTCCTAGATATCTTTTATTCTTTATCCCCTCAGTTCTACCACTACAACCACAAGCTTCCTTATGGCTCAAATGGATCATTGTCTATAGCCCACCAGCTGGTGTCTCTAATGATATTCTTGTTTGTTTCCAAGTGCCTTTTTTACACCACACCACTATCAACCTTTAATGTGAAATACTTCAGATTTTCCAGTCAAGATAGCAGAGTGGGTAAATGCTGTGTTCGCTTCCTCTCACAACCACATCAAAATAACAGCTAAACTGAGAACATCCATCATTAAGAATCACCAGAAGTCTAGCTAAACAGAAGTCCTACAACTTAGGATATACAGAAGAAGTCTCCTACCTCCAGGTTGGTAGGAGGGACAGAGATGCAGAACGGGCTGGTCCCACACCCATGTGTGGCAGTTAAAAATTGGAAGAGATATCTCCACTGAGGAGGGCCTCCATAGAAAAGTGAGGTTCCCACAAGTTCTGGCAATGAAAAAACAATGGAGATTGTGGCTGAGTGAGATGAAAGGCAGCTGAAGTCACAGACATTCCTGTTAAGGGGCCTGAGGGCAGACTTACTCATTGACAGACTCACTCACTCTGAGCTCCAGTGCTGGGGCAGCAGCTTGAAAGGCACCAAGGACATATCTGAAGAAACTGTATTGTCTGGTTTTAGGACAAGGCCTGGAGGGGCAGCTTTCTCCTAGACAAAAGTACAGGTAGAAATCCATGGTTCCTTTGATGAGCCCTCCTTGCTGCCGGTGTCCAGGCACAGGTAGCTGTCATATTCGAGTCTCCATCAACCTGATTAAGACTTGTCACTCTGCCCTGGTGATTCCCTGAAACTATGCCCCCACCCACCTTGCAGGCCCACTTAAGTTACTTCCAGTGGCTTTTCCATACAAACAGCTTGACTTGGCTTATGCCATGAAATTTCCTAAAATCTCTGAAAGGTTCACAAACCTCAAACAAGCAGCATGCGGCTTCAGCCTGCCCAGTACATTTTATGAGCAATTCCAAGCCAGGAGCTAGTGACAGCCAACCTCGGTTTGTGGCTTGGCCTCTCAAGGCATTTCCAAGCCCAGCATGAGTGGTGGCCATGTGCAGATAGCTTTGTGGCTTATGCCAGGTAGCCTTAGGCAGGGCACAGACTGTGATTAAAGTTGGCCTGTAGCAGGACCCTCCCATAAGGTCCTGGTGCCAACACACTCAGGGGCTGGATTCAGAGGGAGCCAGAGCACCACTCTGAGGACAATACACCCAAGGGCAGACTGGCCAGGAACCAGAGCCCTGTTAAAACAAAACTGGCTCTGTAGGGTCAGCCCCTCACTGTCGTCACAGCCAGTCCTGACAACTAAACAGCCCAAGATTTCAATCCCTCCCATTGATGTGCAAATAGCAACCAAAGCTCAACTACAACAGAAGGGTATACACAAGCTACACAACAGACATACTTCATAGCTCAGGTGACCAGAGAGACTGCTCTACTGGGCCCACAGGACACCTACTACATAAGGTCATTCTACTAAGACCAAGCAGCCCTACCTAATAGAAACAAACACAGGGAGCAGCCAAAATGAGGAGACAAAGAAACATGCCCTAAATGAAAGAACAAAACAATGCTCCAGAAAAAGAACTAAACAAAATGAAGACAAGCAATCTACCAGTTACAAAGATAAAACACTGGTTATAAGGATGCTCCATGAACTTAGAGGAAGAGTAGAGGAACTCAGTGACAACTTTAACAAAGAGATAGAAAATATAAGAATGAAGATAGATAACATAAAAAAGAACTGGTCAAAAATGAAGACCATAATAACTAAAATGAAGACTACATTAGAGAGAATCGACAGTAGATTTAGATGAAGTAGAGAGTCGAATCAGCAATTTAGAAGATAAGGTAGCAGAAAACACCCAATCAGAACAGCAACAAGATAAAAGAAAAAAAAATTGAGGACAGTTTAAGGGGCTTCTCAGATAACATCAAATGTATGAACATTTATATCATAGGGGTACCAGAAGGAGAAGGCAGAGAGAAAGGACTTGAAGACATATTTGAAGAAAAAATGACAGGAAATTTCCCTAACCTAGTGAAGGAAAGAAACATACAATCTTGGGAAGTACAGAGAATGTCAAACAAGATGAACCAAAAGAGGCCCGCACCAAGATACATCATAATTAAGATGCCAAAAGTTAAAGACAAAAAGAGAATCTTAAAAGTAATAATAATTTAAAAAAGCATCTAGTTACCCCCAAGGGAGCTCTCATAAGACTGGCAGCTGATTTCCCAACAGAAACTTTGCAGGCCAAAAGGATTGGCAAGATATATTCAAAGTGATGAAAAAAAGGACCTACGACCAAGATTACTCACCCAGAAAAGCTATCTTTTAGAATCGAAGGACAGATAAAAGGCTTCCAAGACAAGAAAAAGCTAAAGCACCAAGCCAGTACTACAGGAAATGTTGGAGGGACTTCTTTAAGAAGAAAAAAGAATGAAAGATAAAAAATATGAATAATAAAATAGCAGTAACTATATCTCTATCAACAATTACTTTAAATGTGATTAAATGTCCATTCAAAAGATATAGGGTGACTGAATGGATAAGATAATGAGACTTTTACATATGTTGCCTACAACATACTCACTTCAGATGGAAAGACACATAACAGACTGAAAATAAAGAGATAGAAAAACATGTTTTATGAAAATTAAAATTAAAAAAAAAAAAGGCTAAGGTAGCAATACTTATACCAGAGAAAATAGACTTGAAAACACAGGCTGTAACAAGAGACAAAGAAAGACCTAGTAATCCCCTTTCGGCTATTTATCCAAACTAACCCAGAACACTACTTTGAAGGGACATGTAAATCCATATGTTCATTGCAGCATTATTTAAAGTAGCCAAGATACGAAGACTACCTGGGTGTCCATCAATAGATGAATGTATAAAGAACAGATGATACATAGATACAATGGAATATTACTAAGCCATAAAAAAGAATTAAATCTTGCCATCTGCAACAACATGGATGGACCTAGAGGGTACTGCACTGAGTGGAGTAAATCAGATAGATGAAGACAAATTCTATATGATATCACTTAAATGTGGAATCTAAAAAACAAAATAACAAACAAAACAGAGAACATTTTGAAGGTTGCCAGATGGGAGGGGGTTGTGGGGGGTGAAAAAGAGAAGGGATTAAGAAGTACCTATTGGTAGTTACAAAATAGTCATGGGATGTAAAATATAACATAAGGAATATAGTCAATAATATTTAATAACTATATATGGTATGAAATGGGTACTAGATTTATTGGGGTGATCACTTTGTAAGTTATATAAATGTCTAATTAGTACATTGTACACCTGAAACTAATATAATATTGTGTACCAACTGTAACTGAAAAATAAAAAATATTTTTTAAAATAATGAAAATAAATAAAAATAATAAATGATAAAATAAATAAAATGTAAATATTTCAATTTTTTCCATGCTTAAAACTCTTTAATGACACTCCAGCACATGTAAGATAAGTGCAAATTGGTCAGCACCACCTACTAGGCTTTCCAAATTTTGGTTCTCTCCCCTCACTCTCCTCTTGGCCAATTAAGCTTGTGCTCCAGCAATGTATAACCTCTCAGACTTTTTCAAACTAACTATGCTCTCCTGTGCCTTTTTCTAGGTGTTTGGAAGAGTTTCTACTCATCTTTCAAAGTCTACCTCAAGTACATCTTTCATTATAATGTTTTCCCTCATCTCCTCCCTGTCTACCCCATGATCATTCCTGTCCTTTATTCTTATTTATTTCTATTATTGTTCTGTTACCCTTTATACAATACATCCTTTAATGAATTGTATGTTAACTTCCCTCAGGGGCTTATGACTTCCTGGAACACCAAAACACCAATACATCTTTGTATTTCTAGTGTTTATGATGGTGCCTGGTATGGTGAGTGAATCTTAAATTGCTATATCAATTAGGGTAGCATTAGTGATATTTCTGATATCAGCATTACTGTTTTACCAATATCAGAGGTGTCTGCAAAGAGGTAAGGAATGTGTGTTTATGTAATCACACTAAGTTTATAGTGTCCCTTGGCTCCATTGAGCAGGTACTCCTTCCACAGCAGGGTTGGATCTTTTGTTCAAATCCGCCTGAGGTATCATAGAAATTTTTTTCCCATTGTAAGTTCTCAGGAGCTCTATTCTCAATCCAAATAGGGTCTACTTTATTGCAGAGCAGACTAACCTATATCACAGGGCTCACCAGTCCCAATCAGCTTCCTGAGGATTCTTCAGGAAGAAAACCTAGAAGACGACCCATGGGCTAGATGTGAAGAAGACGCCAGATTGCTACTGCCTGATTGCATCCCTATCATGACAATGGCTAAATGAGATATTTGCTTCTGGGAAAGGAAAAGCTGGAAGTAACAAAAGCTGCTACAATGAGGCCAATTTAGGTAAAATTAGAAAAAAGAATTATTCCCAATTCACCGATCTTCTTGTTCCATTTGATTATATATATTTTTCTGCTTTTATCTTGTACATCTCTATCTATTTTAGACAACTTCATAATTGGTACAAACTTGATTTTTTTATTGGTCACTACTTCGAGTAAAGGATATTTTTAATTGGTCTGGGTTGCTTTAAAAGTTCCTCCATTTCTTGCTTTTATGGTTTAATTCTTGAATTCTGAGAGCACAGAAGAATATAACTCCACATAAATATCCTCCTCTCAATGAGCTAGGCATGGCTGAACTCCCATTGACTAAATCAGTCCTACTATCAGTCACTGAAAACCATTCTTAATAGGCCAGTTCATAGTTATTTTTCTTGCTATTAAGAGATTTCCACTTCATTTATATAATACTTAATTTTAAAGTACATTTTAAGTACTAATCTGACAAGGTCTAACTTGATCATTTCTATAGAACAACTATTTTGAAAATAGCAAGTTGCCTTATAAAATAATTGACATCTCTATGTGGGTTTCCTAAAATTGAACTTTTAGAATGAAGCAGGAACACCTTTCTATACATGGGTAGCATACTCCACATTCTTGTGCCTTTCCTCCTTGAAGGCAGATGAGGCCCTGGAAGAAGAAGGTAGGAAAACGACAAGCAATCACTAACGAGTGTCAAGAGCCAGTCATCTAAGGCCATTCCTACCCTTTTTCACTTAGTAGCCAAAGTTGAGTAAACTTCACTACCCCACTGTGTCTAGCAGCTGGAGCTCTCCCCACTGCTGTGTGTAAGGGTAAAGGATGTTGGGGTAAGGTCAAACTCTGATGATGGTGGCATCTGCTTGTATATGTGGACAGTTTCGCCCCTTCTGTGGTACAGGACTCAGAATTAATTGCTATTTCCCTGTCTGCAAGTTCACCTTATCATTCTTGTATTTCCTACATTTCAGTCTGATTCTGGCAGTCATACTTCAAAGTCAAAGTTGTTGTTTACTGAATTACTCAGTTTCCAAATGATTTTTGTTAGTCATACTCCTTCCTAAGTGGTAGCAATGAACCTTGACATAAAAGATGTGACTTCTTAAAGCCACGTGCTGCGCAAGAGCCAATAACCCTTTTACCATGACCACAAGACACCAAAGATCTTAAAGTAAAGACTGTGACAGCCAGCAAAGACCTGGGCCATCTGCAGATGTGGCCAAGTTGTCTCTCAGAGAAATATTGTTCTAGGACCTTAGAGCTTTCATGTTTACTTTGGAGAATTCTCATACAAGCTCTCAGAACTAATGACTTGAGAAGTTTGAGAAAACAAAGATAACGTAGTGAAGATATGTAAAACTATGTAAAGCTAGTTAGGTAAGTGTTTATTACTTCAGAAAAAGGAATGGTAATGTTCTGGGGAAATCTAATTTATTCAATAACAAACCATCACAGAAAAATGAGAACTCATGCTCAAAATGTCACAGATTAGTTGTGCAGTATTCCTCTATTGATTCATTCATTAATAACATTGACTGCCATCTGGAGGTTATAGTCTAAAGGAAAATATCAAATTATGCAAGATTTTGTCTGTAGTATATATGCCAAGCTCAAAGGGAAATCATATTAAAGAAAAAACAAAGATTTTTGAGTGTTTCCTGGACCCTTGAAAATGGCAAACTGCTTCTTATATTCAGGTTAGCATTCCCAGATGATGACTTTTAGCCTGATGCCAAAGGGCATGCTACGACAACCTCACTGGAAGGCTTGCCTAGTCTTGGGTTAGAAAAACAATAGACACTTTCCAATTACAGATGTAAGTGAAAAATGTCATGTCATGTTAAAATTTCCAGTAAAACTACATTCACTTTGACCCCTGGCATCCACCAAAGAAATAAAAACATTATTGATAGATGAAGAGTCTGGCATAGGGAATGAAAATGATTTAGTGGAACCCAAGTCCATATAAGAACTATTGTTAAATAGTCATTTATACGTAGTCCAAGGGTGAGATCAGAAAGGCCTAGAAGTTCATTTTTAAGTCTTTGTCCTCATTCCTTCCAATAGCATAAAAATAAAACACAACATGAAATGGGGTTTGGTAAAAGGAAAGAGTTTGTAAAGTATGATGTGATTTCATTAGAAATCACTTGTATATCAAAGGCCTTTTCAACTATATGCTCTTTTTATGGCATAGCAAGGCAGAAGGATGGAGGTGAATTAATCTATTGAATAGAATTCTTTTAAAAAAATTGCAGTCAAATTTGTTTCATCTCTATACACTGACATGAACAATCCAAAATGAAAAGTAAGAACGCAATTCTATTTATTATAGTATCAAAAATAATAAAATCCATAAGAATAAATTTAACAAAGGAAACAGAAGTCTTTTATACTGAAAAATACAAAACATTGCTAAAAGAAATTTAAAAAGAACAAACAAATCAAATGAATGGAAATATATACTGTTTTGTGGATTAGAAAATTTGATATTTTTAAGATCTTAATACTACCCAAAGTTATCTACAGATTCAATGCGATCTCTATCAAAAATTCCAATAATATTTTTGCAGAAATATAAAAAAATCCATACATAAATTTATTACGAATCTCAAGGGATTCTGAATCCCTTGAAAAAGAACAAAATTGGAGATCTTTTACTTCCTAATTTCAAAATTTACTACAAAGCTACGGTAATAAAAACTGTGTAGTACTGGCATAAACACAGGCTGGGGACAAATGGAATAGATTATACAGCCCAGAAATAAACTATCACATAGATGGTCAAATGACTTTCAACACAGATGCCAAGACCATTTAGTGGGGAAAAGACAGTCTTTTCAACATATATTATTGAGAAAACTGGATATTCATATGTAAAGGAATGAAGTTGGACTCTTACCTTATATCACTTGCAAAAATTAACTCAAAATGGATTAAAGACCAAAATGTAAAAGCTAAAACTATGAAACTCTTAGATAAAAACATAGGGGAAAGACATATGACATCAGATTTGACAATGAATTCTTGGATATGACATTGAAAACATGGTTAGCGAAAGGAAAACTAGATAAATGGGACTTTATCAAAATTTAAAAAGTTTATTCATCAAAAGGATGCTGTCAATAGAGAGAAAAGGTAACCCATGGAATGGGAGAAAAAATTTTCAATTTGCATATCTAATAAGGAGAAATATTCAGAATATATAAAGAACTCCAGCAACTCCACAACAAAATAACAACCTGATTGAAAAATGGGGAAAGGACTTGAATAGACATTTCTCCAAAGACATACAAATGGTCAACAGCACATGAAAAGATATTCAGCATCACCAATCTTTAAGCAAGTGCAAATTCAAACTACAATAAGCTTCTACTTCACACTGATTAGAATAATTGTTAGAAAAACAAATAAGCAAACAAGCAAAAATTACCAAGTGTGGGTGAGGATGTAGAGAAACTGGGACTCTTGTGCACTCACTGTTGGTGAGAATATAAAATAGTGTAGCCAGTATGGAAAATAATATAGTGTTTCTTCAAAAAATTAAAAAAATAAAATTTATTCTTAATGGGAAAGTACACCCCCTAGGATACCAGGTGCTGTAGATACATTAAAACAAACAAACAAACCAACAAACAAATAAAATAAAATAAAATAATCATATGATTCAACAGTCCCACTTCTGGATATATATCCAAAATAATTGAAAGCAGGCTCTCAAAACTATATTTGTATAATGATGTTTGTAATAGCATTACTCACAATAGCCAAAATGTGGAAGTAATATAAGAGTAAATCAACAAATGAATGAATAAACAAAATGTTGTACAATGGAATATTACTCATTCTTAAAAGGGAAGCAAATTTTAACACATGGTACAGCATGGATAAACCTTCAAGATATATGATGTGAAATAAGCCAGTTACAAATGAACAAATACTGTGATTTACTTATACGAGGTACTTAGAGTAGTCAAATTTATAGATGAGAAAGTAGAATGGTGGTTGTCAGGGGCTGGAGGAAGGAGAAAATGAGGAATTATTGTTTAATGGCTACAGAGTTTTTGTTTGGGAAGATGAAAAGTTCTGGAGATAGATAGTGATGATGGTTGCACATAATGTGAAATTACTTAATGTCACTAAAGTGCATACTTAAAAATAGTTTAAATGGTAAATATGAGGTATGTATATTTTTCCACGATACAAAGAAATTACAGTCAACCTTAGAAAAGGTTTTATGATATAATCATGTAAAGACCATAAGTTGTTATGCATCCTCTCTGATACAGTACCACAAAAAGCCCTCTGTAAGACATGAATTACATGAACCTTAGAAGTAAAGGTATTATATAATCTAAATATGTTCTTATATCTAAATTGTAAGCTAGAGGAATAAAAATAGGTTGTTGAAAATTATTGACTTATTGCTTGATTTCCACAATTATGTTGTGAAATCTCTAGAAGCATGAATGCAAAATATCCAGAATTAAACATATTTCCAGAACATCAGTAACCAAAAGAAAATGTAGCAACAGGAAGAAGATTTAAAAGTAGATTCTAGAGAAAAGACTCAGAAAGATTTCTGAGCTTCAGATTGCATTGAAATATTTCTGGGAATGTTTCCTTCAAAATGTTAATCAAAATGCTTCTGGTCTTTGAGGAAATGTTCAGAGATGGGATAGACGGAAAAATAATTGATCAATAAATCTTTTTATATTTTTATGTAATATAGAGTTCATTCATAGAAATATTTATAATTTGTCATTATGTTTTTGTTTTTTTATTTACCACTTTACTATGTCTCATACCAGAATATAAGCTCCATGAAAATAGAGATCTTATATGTCTAAATAACCATGCACTACTATGTATACAACAAAATCTACATGCATAAATATCAATATGTACTTGCTGAATGAATTAATGACTTTTTATCTCCAACAGTACCTAATGGTGCTTATACATAGTAGATGTTCAATAAGTAGTTATGTACATAAAAAAGAAAATGATAATAGTTGACTTACAAGTTTATGATGGCCAGATAAGACTTTCACTGGAGCCTCAAGGATTAGAAATTGTATTTTACTTAAGACATCATTGA
Source organism: Eonycteris spelaea (assembly GCA_003508835.1). Lineage (NCBI taxonomy): Eukaryota > Metazoa > Chordata > Mammalia > Chiroptera > Pteropodidae > Eonycteris > Eonycteris spelaea. The sequence continues at coordinate 295,883 of PUFA01000127.1, read as the reverse complement.
TTGTAAGATGAACAAATGTTTTGGGAAAGTTAAAGAAAAAGTTTTGCTAATTAAGCCATGATCCACAATTAATTGTAATACACATCATAATTGCAGAGATTTTAGGAATGTGAAAAATGTACATCTTATAATTTAAGAATTGTGGTATACTACATAGAATTTTCCCTAAGATCTATTGTAATATATCTTTCTTCATGGAAACTTTGGATTGAAAAAAAACCCTTAAGGGTAGTGGCCTAAATTCACATACAGTGTTAAGGCAAACATTTGTTCATACAATAATGGGGATGAGATTAAGTTTCACATAAACCCAGTTATGTTTAAGCAGCAGTTGTGATGAGGAAAGATGGAATTGAAATGCTTTTCCTCTTCAATTCTTATTGCTTTTCAAATTCCAAGGACACACTCTTATGAGAAGGGAGAAGGAAGAAGTGGTAGGGAGTATGGCAGGAGTCTTGAATAAATTTGACCTTCCAAAGATCACCTTGTATGCAATGACAGGTGGGGACTAAAGAGAATGCAGGGGGACCAGCTAGGAGGCTATTGCAGACTTCCCAGTTAGCAATCCTGGGAGCTTGGACTAGGATGGTGGAAGTGGGGATGGGAACAGGTGCACAGATTCAGGAGACATGGTTGAGGTAGTGTGGACAGGATTTGGTGATGCATTACATTGTTTTTGCTTCCCCCCACCCCAACCACATTTTTAAATTGTTTGACAGAGACTTATAGTGATAAATGCTTCTGATTCTAAGTTTAAACAACAAACAACACATGCAAGGAAACATTATTTTTTTAAATATATATTTGACTTAAAGTTTATTTTAGTTTACAGAAAGAATAAGGTAACTTACTTCTGAGGGTATTTTACATTTAATTAATTTATATTAAAAAATGGACTTCTTAATGCTGGAAAGAGTTCTCAGGGTCAGATAAGCATAGAATGATAAAGGTGTGCTGTACCATAGAAGGGCCAGGCTTCAGGAGGCATTGAGAAGTTAGTGAGCACATCTGCACTCTCAGACTTGTCCTTTGTGTCTGCCACACTGCTGTGGTCTGGGCCAAGTTGAAGTAACTTCTGTACAGATCTATGAGGCAAATTCTTATTATGCTGACCGTGAATTATCAATCCATCTTTTTGATACTCTCTAAAGTGTTAATGCAGAAGAAATAACATAAAACTTCAAGTCTAGAAGTTCTTTGCAGCACTATTAAGATAAAAGGTAGCAGTTTTTGTAAGACAGGTGCCTTGAGAGTTTTACTTCCATCACCAGCTGTGTATGACTTTATTCCCTTCTCTTGGATTACCTACTTTCCTATTATATTTTGATCTATATTATGAAAAGATAAAAAGATCAAGGGTAAACTATGAAGTGAATAAAATGACATTTGTGTGTAATTTAGGGGCAGGACTTTCAAGATGAAAAAATGTATTAGCATAGTTCCTATTGAGTATATAAGGGTAAATTTATATTTTATAATAATCATGTGTATATATACTACTTACATAGGAAGTAAGAAATGTTAGAGACCACCATTCCACTTTATTTCCATTGCTATAACTTTGATGACATCAGATTTTCAAAGACACAATAGAACCAAGACCTCTAACAGGAGAATTGAGGTTGTGGGGTATAAGAAAAGCATGCAGTCGTAGCTAAAAGCTCATAGTGTAGGAGACTTGACTAAAGATTCATGCCACTGGGATAGTTTGCCATTGGATTTTTTACTTTCTTTCTCCTTAATTATACCCTATTTTTAAAATTTAGGATTCCAGCTTCTAGATTCCAGAACTGTAAGACAATAAATTTCTGTTGTTTTAAGCCACCTACTGTGTGGGACTTGTTAAAGCAGCTGATAGGAAGCTGATACACCATCTATCTATCTACTCCTATAGATATCTGAAAACTTACTTTTCAGATATAATATAAAATGTAGTGTTAAAAAGGAATTTAGATTTTACTTAACCTTTTAGCTATAAATCAATGAACTGATGTCCATACAGTTTATGATTAGCCCAACATCATACAGCTAGTGGTGATGCCAGGACAGATATTAGTGAGAAGAGAGCCTGTTATGTGGAAGGCACAGTGCAAATGTTTTACTTAGCCCTCACCTCAGCCTACCTTTTACAAACAAGAAATCTTAAGGTCCAGAGAAGTGACTTGCCTGAGTCAAGGGAATTGTCTATTAAATGGCAGAACCCATATCAGAGCTGGGTCTGTCTTCAAAGTCTTAGGCCCCTGCATTATGCAATATTCCACAGGTTTTAGAACTCCCCCACACTGCCTTTCAACAATTTATAAAATATCAAATTAAAATCAGATAGTTTCCTGTAATATAAATTAAAACTCCTGGAAAGAAATTAGAATTAAAAATTTAATTGTGTCTTTAGGCATCACATTCTTTTAGTCTCAACAGAATGTACTATTCATAAATCATGCGAGCAATACAGGAATATTCATGTATTCACATAAATATTGAAATTAAATTACCATTCCTATTGTCATCACAATCATCACAGATACGAATAAGATTTATTTCTCTTTCAAATTTTAGAAGAAGAAAAATCTAATGAAGATTACTGTTACACATTGATGTGCAGAGTAGTTCTGATACTAAAATGATTTATTGCCATGGATATTTCCAAATAAATTTATTTCAAATACATACTGATGATCTTAGAGATCATATATACGTAAAATTCCTATAGATCAAGGAGAACTCTGAATTATTCACCTAATATTGTCAACCTAGGGTAAGGAAGTAATCCCTTGAAGTTTAAACAAGCAAATTGAGGACAGATGAAAGTAATTATAATTTACATAGGAATAGTAAATTTATGGATGGGTTGTCTCAGGAAGTAAAAATAGCAGAACTGAAAAGTATATGCTGTCTCCACATTCTGGGATTATTCATGCTGTGGTCCATTGATAGAAACAGGGCTGAGATGTTCACCAAAGTCTTGTGAAAACAATTGGGAAGGAGCTACAGAGAACTTGACACTGAAACATTTGTTTTAGTAAATCTTAGTAAATCTAGCTCATGCGTCTTCAGTTGGTATCTTTATCCAGACCTTTTCGGGTCTATTAACTGGGCCCATCTTACTATCTACTAAGTATGAGTTAGAGACATCTACACCATTGGAATCTATAGACAAGGGAAGAAAATCTAAAAAAAAAAAAAAAAAAAAAAAGAACTCTTTTCCTGACCATCTAGAGGCCTACTTTTCTAGATTTCATTTCCTGAACACTAACCTCTTTCATGTGTTCCTGATCTAGGAAATGATGACAACTTCTAAAGTGAATTAGGACTTCCTTTCAGGGCTGTGGGATTCTTCTAGGAGGCATCCGTAGGCATTAATAATTTTCTATAGGGATAAAATACAAACATCCTACCTACATTTACATAAAAGAGTTACACAGCAACATTTGGTAGGGGAGTGGTTTATACTGAAAGGAGGGTCAGATTTTCTTACAACTGTTATCTGTTCAACAGAATTAAGAACTGGGGCAAGTCAACATGGCTCTCTTTATGTATCATTTGAGTTTCAGGTCATGTAATTTGTTCTTAAATATGTATTTTTTCACTGAACTTTCATGGAAAATGTAAATAGTAAGTATATGATTTGGCTACAAAACACATAACCAATATTCATTCCTGGCTTATAGAAACCAACTTCTTTACTTTATGGCTGTGCCACATAAAAAGCCAATTTTCTTACCTGAGTTAAAAATAATTTTCCTAGTCTATCATTAGTCTAGTGTCTTCATGGTATCTCTTCTGAGCAAAGGTTTAAAATATTCTAGTTTTTTTTTTTTAATGGTTTCTGGTTTTCAGCTTTGAATAATAAGATCTTCCTAACTGTTGTGTTATATAGATAAAGTTTCACAGAATTTCTTGTAATATTTTATTTTATTAATACAAGTCTTTTGTAGATCTGGAATAAATTTTTGTCTATGCCTAAATCAGACGTTGACTTTTATTTTCTTCCAGGCAGACAGCTGTTTATGCCAGCACCATTCATTAAATAAATAATTTCTCCACTGAATTAAATTTTTTTCATACACTAATTCTCATTTACTGATGTTATTTTTTGCTCCGTATCCTATCCCACTCATCTCTTTTCTATTCTTACACTAAAACTATCTTGTTCTGGTGGCAGAGGCTTACTCTGTGCTAATATAAAGTCTGGTGCAGCCACGGGGTGCACTCTCAGATCTCCCACAGAAGAACTTGCCCATCAGCTGTGAGGTGCACAGCCAGACAGGCCGTGGTGTTGGAGCTGGGCAGTCTCCAGCTAATGACTGACTCAGTAGAAGTGCTAGGGCCTGGCCATTTTTGCTCAGTGTGGGACTCCTCCAATGGCAAAGATTTTGTTCCAAAATTTTCCAGTGGATTGGCTAAGACTATGGCACATCTGCATGGCAGTCAAAGGCTCTTGGCGCTTCTGTCCTTTAGCAGGTGTCAGATCTAATCCGGGGCCGAAGATTTCCCCTGCTCAATCCTATTTCTTCCCCTTTACAGGCATTCCCCCTCCCAACCTCCCACTCCATAAATTAAACCCTCTTGCTCCTCGGTCTCAGTTTTGACTTTCCAAGGATTCACACTGATACCTGAAGTAAGTTCTCCTTACACCCAGCACCACTCATTTATCTCCTTCTTTTGGTTAGCCATGGTCTTTTATTATTCCATATAAACATTATCAGTATATTATACAATTAACATTGTATAATATTAATTATACAATTAACATTGTATAATATTAATTATACAATTCCCCCAAAATTGGAATTATAAATTGAATTGCAATAAGTTTATGCATTAATTTTGGGGAAATCAACACAATTTGTAATTACATATTAACTCTGTATTTACTTAAATTTTATATCTCCTATTAAAATATAAGCTCCATGAGGGCAGGTATTTTGTTTATTTTGTTTACCACTCTGTAAACAATGCATATCATAGTGCCTGATACATAACAAATACTCTATAGATATTTGCTCAATAAATGAAATAAGCAACATCAAAGACTTATCACTTTAAAAAGGTGAATAACTACATTTTAAGGCTGACATTACATGGTCAGTGTAGTAGTTGTTACTAATAATATTCTTTGTTAATCAAGCTGCAAATATAGCATTCAAACTTAGAATGCATTTACACATCAAAATAATATTTATAAATAGAAGTTAGATTGCTAGGCTATTCCATGGCTATTCCTTAAAAGTACATTTTGGATTAAACAGGCTTCTATGGAACTAATCACTATCTGTAAAAGTATGATAATCAGGATAAAAGTATTAATAAATTCAATATGGAAACCAGGACATATCACTCTGCTTCCTCCCACCATCCCCATTACTTATAACAAGAAAAAAAAATGCATACACAGGGAGAGAGCAAGTTCAAAGTACATCTCCCTCACTGAGTATCAAAGTTAACTTATAAAATGTACCTTTATGTTTCTAAGCCTCAATTCTGTAGTATCTATGGTAACAATGATGTTGCCTTTCAACATTGGTCCTTAACCCATGAGCATGCATTCCTGTCACCAGGAGAGGCTTTTTATTTTGTTTTTAACCAAAAATAGTGTCTAGGTTCCAAGCTGGAAGGGGCCCAGGTATGTGGATTTAAAACTCTGCGCAGGTGATTCTCATATTGACTTTTATCAGTTAGGATGGTCTAGGTTATGCTGCAGTAGGAAAGGAATCCCGAATTTCCTATGGCTTAACATGTAAAAGTTTCTTTCTTTCTCATGTTACATGTCCAAGGTAGGTTGTAATGAAGAGGGGAGCTCTGCTCCACAGTCATTCAGGGCTCAGAATCATAAGGACTCCACCATGAAACTTTCCCATCACTACAGCAGAACAAAAGAAGAGTATGATGGCCAAAACTAGTCACATGACCCTGACTGTCTGCAAGAGAGCTGGGAGGTGCACTCCTCTGTGTGCCTGGAAGAGAAAAATCCTGCACTGCGGAGCAGTAGTAATGTCCACACCTGGGCATTTGAGAATGAGCTCATTTAATTCTCTAATGAAATATTTTAAATAACAATTTTTTAAGGTACTCTTAAGAATCAGATCAATAGCATAAATATTTCCTAAGTTAAACTGTCAAATGGCACTATGTAACAACATACTATTATCTACTTAAAGAGATACTCCAAGTCAGTGTATTATTTTGCTGTCTAATATGGTAACCATGGCACATATATGGCTAATTGCATTTAAATTAATCAAAATTAAATAAAATTTAAAATCTGGTTCCTCAGTCACAGTTGCTAGATTTCAAGTACACACTAGCCATATGTGGCTAATGGCTACTCTACAGGATGGCTCAGATGTGAAAGATTTCTATTACTGCAGAAAGTTCTTTTGGAGAAGCCTGGTCTAGTATATAGTTAGTCTCTTTTCCTTTGTATGCCATAATTCTAGTGTTATACTTACACACACAGCCTCTGTGTTAATAGAAACACTCTGACAATGGTGTGGAAAGTTTCAGAAGCTTTTCATAAGGAAAGGCATTTGCAAGCTAGACATTCCTAAGTCAGAGAATGTAGGTATGGGGCTGGCTTAAGGCCTATGATACATTTCAGGTTAGCACAGATAATGATAAAGGGATAGATCGGAAAAGAACAGATATACATTAAAAAAAGGTCATGTGGAAGACTTGTGGGTCTGAAAGGAGATAAAAATGGTTGTAAAAGCAAATCTATACATTATGTATATTACATCATGATTAAATAAGTTGAGAAGAAGAATACGTGACTGATTTCACGTACTCTTACAAAAAGGAATCTTATGCAAGGTAAGTAAACTAAATAACCTCCATGTCTATTGAAACTAGAATAAAAGGTGATTAGATTACAATTTTGGTTGTGGAATTTCATTTAGATATAGCATAGGATGCATTAAGAATAAAAAAGTTGCAAATACTCATTCATTATATTGTAAAATGGAAACCATTTTATATTTTTATAGTGTGGCGAACACTGTACTATTTGAAAATGTGAAACAACATAATATAAAACTTTACTAAAGGATCTCTCAATGCCTCTTCTAAAGTTGTGATGCTATTTAAGTATCCCTTGCATGTTCAATGACCATGACTCTATAACTGCTTAGGACAGTGATTCTCAAAGTGTGGCCCACAGACTCCAAGAGGTTCCCAAGAACTTTAAGGCTAAACTATTTTCCCAATAATACTGAGATGTCATTTACCCTTTCCACAGTGTTGACATTTGCATAAAGGTACAAAAGCAATAGTAGCTAAAACTGATGACTCTTTAGAACAAATCAGGTAGTGGGACAAAGAAAAATGATCATTTTCACCAAAAATGCTCTTGATGACGCAGTAAAAATTACTAATTTTATTTGGTCTTGACCCTTGACATGTCCTTTAATATTTTGATGGTGAAATTGGAAGTATGTAAACAGTACTTCTGTTGAATACTACTGTATGATGATTGCCTTGAGGAAAAGCACCTGTACGGTGATTTTGAATTGACAAACTGAACTAGTTGGTTTATTTTATGGGATATGATTGACAGAGAAAAAACCATAGTTATTCAGACTTAGGTGTTTGCCAGACATTTTCTCAAAAAGAAATGAAAAGAGCGCACTATTTCAAGAAAAAAAACCTTAACTAAAATTAAGCTTTCAACTGAAAATTAGAATAATAAAAAACTTGTCTTTGGTATTATAAACTTTTAAGCTTTCTAACCCTTAAAGATTTCAAGTACTGTGATACTTGAAATTAGTGGTTATACTAATGAATGAGTTTTTTGTTTTTGGTATTATAGAATATGTCAATGATTAAAAGATCTGTATGATCCAGTGAAACAATATTTTTTTAAATGGCCAATACACAAACTTACAAAATCATAAGTGAAAGATATAAGCCGATGTACTATAATGTAACAGAGCATCAGAAGTAGATTGATACGGTATTGGATGCCACATATTTACTTGTGGTTTTATTGTTGTATCAAAGAATAATGTCCAAAATTTTGTGAAAATGCTATTAAAATATTCCTTCTTTTACCAACTAATATTTGTGTGATATACTTCAATCAGAATAACACATTTCAACAATCAAATGTAAAAGCAATAAGAAAATTCAGCTTTTAATCCAGACACTAAAGAAATTTTTAAAAATGTAAAACAATGCCAGTGTTCTCACTAAACATTTTTGTCTTGGAAAATAGAAGTATTTTTAATGAAAAATATTCTGTTTATGATAACACATAATAGATTTATTTTAAAATAAATATTTTTAACATTTCTTTATTTAATTTTCTAATATATAATATTGGTAGATATAACTAACATTAAACACCTCTCTTTGGGTCCTCAATTATTTTTAAGAGTGTGAGGAGGTTCTGAAACCAACACATTTGAGAACCACTAGCTTGGGATTGACTTTGAACTTCATAAAATGAAACACCACAAACAGCTCCATAGCAGCTTCAATTGCACTAGAAATACCTGATATCTAGTACAGAATATAGAATTATAGAATTCCATGTGTTCACTTTACAGGTCTTAAATCATTGCAGGCCATGAAAAAAAATTGTTTCAGAGCATTTAGAAAAATATTTCAGAACTGAACTTAGGAAATATTTACTGCTATTAATCTGTTCCTTAAGAGTACCTTTAAAAATTGTTATTTAAATTATTTCATTAAAATGTTCTAAATTAAACTGCCAGAATGACACTATGTGATAACATGCTATGTTACTCATAAATGTGAATAAAACATAAGAACATCTTGTTAAAAAGGCATAGTCATTAGGAAGAACAGTTTTACAAGAAAATGTACCAGAATGATGAGTAGATGCACTAATTGTTCCTTAGATGCTATAAAAGTGTTTCCAGGGTAAGTTTTCTTCTTACATAAACTCTTCTATTCTACTTAGGGTAGTAGGTGTTTATTTTTAAAAATTTAAAGTCTCTGCCAGTTTGTGAGCATGTGAATGAAATGAAAGAACATGCATGGTGATCTGAGGACAGTTGTCAAATATAAAGTCAGGCACAATAATTAAAGCATTTAAAAATAATTACCTACGTGGGCTTCGTTCCAAACTCTCAGGCCACTAAGAGTTTACAGTTACATTTAGATTAGAAAATGGTTTGTGACACTTTGTTTTTTTTTAAAGGCAACAATATTCCATTGCAATAAATTTATTATGTAATTTTTAAGCATTTTCCCCAGAGTAATAAATAAGATGATATATCAAATTTCCAATGTTTATATAATTGCATCCAAAAATTACATCTATTTTTCTTCTTTGAATTACTTATTAAGCTGATATTTTATGTCCCAAAAAGCAAGATGAAAATTAAATATAGATAATACTAAGCAACTTTATTATATATGATGTTTTCAAATATACATAATATTAAACAATTTCATTACATATGATGTTTTCATATGTTGATGTCTTTGTTAACTTTGAGGATTTTAATAACCATCAGATTGTATACCTGTGAGTGAATAAAATGATGTTACTATGGAAAATGTAAATATCTAAGTATTGGCTTTTATTATAACCAAAAATACTGACATCATTTCCTTTTGGATTTACTCCATATTATCTTTGTGGGTTTCTCTTTAGTCATTGGAAATAACATGAATATAATGTAAAATATAATTTTCACAATGATATTTTATTTTTTAAATAACATTTCATCCAAAGAATCAAATCTAATATTGACTGTTTACTAAACAATTGTCATGACCACTCCCTGAAGCAGAGAAACCAGTCAACTCTCCTCACTTAGTAGAATAAAAACCAGAGTTCATAAAACAATCTATAAGTATTTTACATTTATGATATATACTTATTGCTATGGTAGGTGTTAGAGTATATATTAAATACATGATCCCAATCTTCATGAAACTTAGATTTAGTTGAGTGGCAGATGAAAAACAGAATTGAAGAATAGAGACAACCTAAATAAGTCACTTAGTTCTGATTAGAATTCAGACAAGGAAGAAATCAATTTGGACTATTTGAAACTGGTGAATAAGCTTTATAGACAAGGAAGCCTGAATTCTACAAACATTTATTAAATGTGGCAGCACATGGGAATTTAGAGGTAAATAGGATCTCATCTCTGATCAGTAGAGTCTAGTAGGAAAGAAAGACACAAATCAATGCCTTCAATATAATGTTATGTCTAATAGCAGAGAAATACAAAGGGACACTTTGCTTGGAATGTTTGCTATGGACAGTTGGCCATTATGCCTGGGCTGGGCCCTGAAGAGTGAGTGAAAGTTAACCTGATAAAGAAAATGAGACAGAGGCTCCAGGAAGAGGGAGCAACATGAATAAAGTCATAGAAGTGTGTGATGATAATTAGTATGTAGAGAACAATAAATTATTTATTATAGAATAAATGTAGGCAAAGTGCAGTGCCAGGCTTAAATCTTATTGTGCAGATGGGTGGTCATGGCAGTGGGTCAATATGGGCTGGAGGCTCAAGCTTGGTATGAATCTGAGTCAGAGTCAGGGACCAAGCCTTTGGAGGATAGAGGACACTTAGGGTCTTAACCTTTCCTTGACCCAGTCACACACTGTATCCACATCATATATAATATTCTGTTAGATCAATCTATGGCATTTCAAAGGTCAAATTAACCTTATTATAGTGGTTATTAATGGCAATAAAAATATGATTTTCCCTCATTGGTCTCAGCCTTTTTAAAAGCAGGTCCCAAATCCACTCCCTGCCGTATTCCATACTGCAGCAACTCCAACAAGAAAATTAACTTGACAGTATGGTTGTCTTTTAATTTGTCAAGTATATCTTAATTACAAGCTGTTTTAATTTGGAGGGCCAGGAATACAGGAATCCAGAGCTACTTGTTCTTCTGAATAAAAGTATGTGAAATTCTATTTAGAGGAAGATATTCATGTAAATTCTGCTTGGTTATCAAAGTTTCTGGGATTTTATTCGGAAAAAGGAGGAAGAGGCCTTTCAAAGGCAGTTCATGCCTTCATGGTCAGGACATCTAGCTATTCTAGTCATGGTGAAAGAAATGAAGTTAAAAGAAGGAAGGTCTAATCTCAACAGCATTGAAGACATTCTGCAATTACCAACATGTGCAGTGACATGAAGTTATCACTCTGAATGCAAGGAGGCTGCAGGCATTGCACTATCCATAATTAGAGAAAAACATTAGATTTCAGGTACTCTAAATGACGACTAGAAGTGTTTCCTCTCCAAAAAAAACAACAATTTCTAGGAAAACTAGGAGTTAGTGATATCTAGGCGGAGAACTCCTGATGAAAGACCGCACACCCCACAGAGGAGCAGGGCCATCAGTTTGATCAAGCTGACTAATTAAAAACTCGCCAACAGTAACTCTGAAACTCTCAAGGCATATCTGAAATCTAAGTCAAGACTCCCAATTCCACCAAGCCCTTGATCTAGACTAGATAGAGCATGCAATGATTTTGAAATTGGACCTCAAAATTCAGGTGTCAGATCATGCTAAAGAACTGGGAGAATGATGTCTCCACAGGACTCGCCAGATATAGAAATGGTTAGACTCTCTCCACAATACCCCAATACCCTTGATTTAATTCAGGTGGGCCTTTATGCCTGTCCAGGAATCTAGGTCAGACCTTGTGCAACTTTAGCATTCATTTCAATGGTTTTATATACATATGTGTGTCGGGCTTAGGGCTTAGCTGCAATGAATGCAAAACATAATACAGTTTGTGTTCTTTCAAAAGTGGGGTTTTGAGATTGCTTATCAGAAAACCTGCTAAAGGAAATGGAGCAGAGAGGCTAGTCCTGGGAAGGAATTTGCTCACTTTAAAGAGAGATATTTTAAGCAGGGTTTTGGCCACCTTTGTTTGGGTGAGCTTGCCAAGTTGTGGATGTGAGGCTTCCCTAGAACTGAAAACCATGGTGACTCTCACAGTCCAGGCTTTGGGCCATAGCCTAAAGTTGAACCCTGGTGATTGGAACTTTGAGATTTGTTTTCCATTTGTGCACTTCAAGATATCATCAGAGTTGGGCCACACTTCTTGAGAAATAGCCCAGAGCTACCTTTTAAATATAGCTTAACAGCCAAGGCCAATGAAAAAAACTCTGAAAGTCTGGGCTTTATGAAAGGCCAGGCTTGACTTAGAAGTTAAGCAGCATCCTCACATTCACCAGGAGGCAGCTAGCTCAGTGCTTTTCTGGTCCCAAAATGCCTTGTATCATTTGGCTGCTCAATACTTGAGGACAACTCTTCTGAAATCAAACTGGGTAGCACATCAAAAAATAAGTACAAGCCTCCTGACAAAACTGTCAAGAGCAAAGGAAATGATCCCAGAAATATAGCAATGTCTTGTAATATTGCTGTAAATACACTGGTAAGTGAAATATTATACAAATCTGGCAACATTTAAATTTAGAATGCATGTGATATTTGCGTGGGCTAATCCTAGATTAAATAGAAGATGCCCAAGTAGCCTAGCCTCTAAAATCCAGTACTAGTATTTTCTCTTTTCTGAGTTAGGGAAAGGAATTATACCACTATCTGGATTACCTTACATATGCAAAATTACATATCCTTAAAATAGTTTGGAAATTCTCTATGTAAAGGAGTCAAAATTATAAATATACAATTATCTAACTATGCAAAATGATGTTGCTAGGGAAACAACAATTATTTTTAATAGATAAAACAGAAAAGAAAGATAATTGGGTCCCTGCCTCATTCTTAGAACCAGTCATATAGTCCTGTTCTTCAATCTGAACTGTTTGTTGTTATCCTTCTCCTCCTCTTACCTCACCCAACTGTATCGGTGGGGCAGGTGGGTTTTATACTCCTTAGTAACAGTGCAGAAAAAGTATTTTTACTGTAAGTATGCTACATCAATCCAGTGCTTTTCTTGTTATGAATTAATTCTTAGTGTATTGTGCTGATGTAATGAAGAAGCCATTCATTCTACCACAATAGCAGGATTTCTTAAAGATGTTTGGTACATGCAAACCAAAGCCTGCCTATGTGTGACTAGACACTGTTTTTTTTGGCAATAAACAAACAAAAGTAAGGAAAGGTTGGCTTCATTGTTACCAATCATTTTTAAAAAATAAGGCAAAAAAGCAAAAGAATGAAACTGGACCATCTTATACCATACACAAAAATTAGTCAAAATGGATTACAGACTTGAATGTAAGACCTGAAACCATAAATTTCCTAGAAGAAGACATAGTCCGTAAATTTGACATGTCTTAGCAGCGAGTTTTTGCATATGACACCAAAAGCAAAAGCAACCGAAGGAAAAATAAAAAAGTAAGACTATGTCGAACTAAAAGGCTTCTGCACAACAAAGAAAACTACCAACAAAATGAAAAGGCAAACCATATCTGATAAGGGTTTAATTCCAAAATATATAAAGAACTCATACAACTCAACATCAAAAAGAAAATTAAAAAATAAAAACAAAATAAAAACAAACAAAAAACCCAATTTGATGACGATGGGCAGATCTAAACAGACATTTTTCCAAAGAAGACATACACCTGGCCAACAGGGACATGGAAAGTGCTCAGACATCACTAATCATCAGGGAAATGCAAATCAAAATCACTATGAGCTATTATTACATCACATATGTTAAAATATTGTTATCAAAAGGATAAGAAATAACAAATGTTGGTGAGAATGTGAAGAAAAGAGAACCCTTGCTTATTACTGGTAGAAACGTAAATTGCTGCAGCCACTATATAAAACAGTATGGAAGTGCCTCAAAAAATTAAAAATAGAACTATCATATGATCCAGGTATTTCACTTCTGTATATTTATCTGAAGAAAATGAAATACTAACTCAGAATGACATATGCACCCTCATGTCATTGAGGCATCATTTATAACAGCCAAGATATCGAAGCCACCTAGGTGTCCACTGATGAATGAGTGGATAAACTCATTGTGGTATATACATATATATATAGTGGAAAGTTATTCAGCCATAAAAAGAATAAAATCTTGCCACTGGTGACAACATGGATGAACTTGAGGGCACTATGCTAAATGAAATAAGTCAGACAGAGAAAGACAACTAACCGAATGATTTTACTTACATGTGGAATCTAAAAACAAAACAAAAGAAAAACAGATAAACAAGAAAACCAACCTCATGGATACAGAGAATAGATTGGTGTTTGCCAGAGGCAGGGTTTGGTGGGTGGTAAAAATGAGTGAAGCCGGTCAAAAGGTATAAACTTCCAGTTACAAAATAAATAAGTCCTGGGGATGCAATGCACAGCATGGAGACTACAGTTAATAACACTGTAGTGCATAGTTGAAAGTATCTAAGAAAGCAGGTCTTAAAAATTCTCTTTACAAGAAAGAAAAATTTTTTGTAACTATGTAAGGTGACACATGTTAAGTAGACTTGTTGCAGTGATCATTTTACAATGCATACAAATATCAAACCATTATATTGTACACCTGAAACTAATATAATGTTATATGCCAATTATATCTCAATAAAAAAGACAACCAAAAAGGAAGCACCACTTTATTTGTCTCCTTTGACTTTTGTACTTCAGCAGATAGTCTTCAGAAGGGGAGGGACTTTTTTTTTTTTTTACCTTTATTATCTTCTCTTAATTCTTTAAAGTACAGATATGCTTTAGTTCTTTAGTATTTCATTTTCATAAACATATTCTAAATTTAATCTGAAGGTGGTAGAACTTGGACCAGGCCAGGACCTACTAAGGGGCAGGATTCAGAAATTTCATGACTGAGTCTGAGTCTAAACAGTAAAGAATGACCTTTGAGAAGTTTTGGTATTACTTACATAGTAAGCGCAGAGTTAGAATAATTGAGCTGTAATGACAAGGCTACTATTTCAATGAGGACAGCTTACATGTAAACAGGCACAAGTGTGTTTTACTTTATTGGGAGTATACTTACCCAATGAAAATTACCCCCGACACATCAAGGGGCAATTGAAGTTATGCTTTAGCCTTGTTTAGGATATATTCAGCTCACCACCTCTCCATACATAAGCCTTGCAGGTTATGTTTATTTGCAGAAAGTCTGAAATTCAGAACATATGTTCCCCCCAAAACAAAATTACCACTAGGTAAGCTCACAGAACCCCACTTAACCTTTAAGGTAATTGCAGTGGAATTAAGTATTAAGAGTGACATAAGACCTTACACTACCATGAAGAATATTCATATGAAAAAATTCTTTTGAGAGATGCCAGCAATTTAAAGCACTCTGCGCCTGTGACAAAGGCAGTGGAGAGCCCCTTGCACTAGACCAGCTGGGGGTGTGAACAGGAATCTCTCTTAAGGCAAGACTAAAAGACTGGGTCAAAGGGCCGGGGCAGGTGCCTCTTAACTTCAAAAGATTTGAATTTGCTTCTGGGCTCCAGGAGAAAGGGTCGACCCTCAATGAAGATTGTCTACTTCAGATGCAGTGAGGAGGAGATAGCATAAATGCACTATTCTTGGGCAAAAACATAATTTATGGGGTCTGAGCATCATAACTAGGTAGTTTACAACTTAATAGCTTACAATGTGTCAGGCACTATTTAAATTGCTTTATATTTAATTAGTCCTCAGAGTATATGAAATTGCTATTTCTGTAGGTCAAAACTGGTCAAATATTGTAATGTTGACATGGTTTAAACTACGACTTTATGGATTCTCCCACCTTACAGTTTTGAAAGAAAGACATAAATAACTTGCCCAAAGTCACAAAGCTAAGGAGTGGCTATACAGAGTACTCTTACAGGAAAAGGTGATACAAAAGGAGAATGATTGAAGACATCTCATGAAAGCCTGGGTTAGGGTAACTAACGAGGATGGAGAAGCTCCCTGAAAAGCCACTCTAGAGAGTGGTGGTGGGCCCCGGGAGCTCCTGAAGCTGTAAGTAAAGGTGCCAGCAAAATATCAAGGCTAGTAGGTGTGTGTGCGTGCACGTGTGTGCATGTGTGTGTGTGTGCATACACATCTAGGCGGGAGGGCTAGATGTAACCACTACTTGAGCATGGCCTTATAAATGTTAGCATTTTTCTTTTTTCATAACTAAAAGGGTTGAAGTCAGGTGTTTATTCTTTTTAATATATAGTGCCTGTCAAAAACCTCTGTAGGAGTCATTCTGGGCACAGCAGGGATATTTCATGGACCACTGCAGTGAAATGACAGCTAAGTATTAGTCATGAGTTCTTAAATCACATCCATTCATCGTCAGCTCTTAATGGGTACCCAATGACTGGCACACAACTAGAGTTCTGTCTGCTCTTCATCTCTTGCTCACTGCCAGCTCACGTTTAGAAGGAAAGGGAATGTTGATATCAGAGTTTTAAGAAGCTGTCTATTCTCAGAGCAGCAAGTTCTTGGTAAGTTTGTGGATTTTGCCAGTCAAGCCTGACTCTTCTCTCAATGCTCCTTCTTCATACCTGTCTATTGCTGACCCTTTGTTCTGTTCTGACCTGCAGTATTCATGTGCTCTGACCTGTGACTGTCACCTAGCCCTTGGCTCACTGCAGCCTCTGTGATCCTTGTCAGGTAACTCCAAGGGCAGCTCCTGTCTGTGCTGGCTGGTCCCTCCTGTTCCCAGTTGTCCCTGGACCCCAAAGGGCCCACTTTTCTCCACCAACTCCCACCCTCTAATGCTGATAGGTGAGAAACTGCCTCTCTCAGAAATGATGAGAAGAAACCAGAGAAATGATTCCTTCAGAGGGCAGCCAGGTGGCCCTACCCTGAATGCCCAGGATGTCTTCAAGTGTAAGAATAATTTCACCTATTTTAAAAGCTGAGAACATCCCAATCGATATCAATGATATCCAAGGCGGGCCAAATTTTGCAAGATGCTAATTTAATACTCTCCAAACTCTAAACATGAGAAGCAAGGTTATGCTTCATGTTTCAAACGGTTCATCCCTATTTCTTTTTGCAGAAAAATCCCTTTCACCTCAAACCCAAGTTTTTAAAAATTTCATAGTACCTAATGTTTGAACATAAAGTGCATTTTATATTATAATTTTATGAGAAAATTACATAATAAATAGACTGTTACAAAGAATTTATTCCAAGAAGCAAGGTCAGTACACATTCATGTCCATTTCTCTCACCTTCTGTATCCTCAATACTGTATAGTGGGAAATATTATATGAGATTCTGACACATAAAAAAATCCTTGAAAGTGTGTTCTGAATCATCAAAGAACTTATTCATAGTATTATTGACATTAAGTATATTACTTAATATATGAGATTGCCCATCGTTAAACATTGTTATGTCATGTATGAAATATGTGGTTATAAAATATCAAAATACTCTGTCCCAACTATTTCTGGCAATTGAGAAGTTTTATACAAAAGAAATCCACTTAATTCTTAGTGCTATCTTTTCAAAGAGTTCAGGTTATTTTTCTTGCACTTAAAGAAACTGCTCTTTTACTTTTAAACATTCCTTACATGAAAAGAATTTCCACTTATATGACATAAATCTAGAATTATAAAACTGGGAGAACTACTTGATTGGAAATCTAGTCCATCTCCAAAGCTTCTTGCAGGGTATCCTAAGCCAATCCCCAAAGCTGACATTTATTCTACATTTGTTTTTCCTTTACCATTTCTAGAGGGAGGTTCATGCTGCCTCCATCACTTGCTCCAAGTCATAAAAACTCTTTCTTTGCCACTACCCTTCTCTTTATAGTCATGACTTCATTTTTCAGAACCTGCTCCTTCTGGTGGCAGGAGTTGCAATCTGAAGCTGCAGGCAGCACCCTTAGGTGACCCTCAGTTATCTGTACTGGCATTCTTACTTGCAGGGTATTTTCCTATATCTCTGTTTGTCTTCATTAAATGTTCATTTAATGTCCCCACAGTTACTAGAGCAGGGCACAGAACTAGGAGTAGATTGCTTCTGGGAATCATAAGGTGCTAGATCTACAAGTCATTCCTGGGGGAGAAGCTTCTATTTTCTGAGTCCTGCTCTTCGACCCTCATGCCTCACCATCTCCTTTGGTGTCTAGTGAATATCCTTAAAGGACCAATTCCAATGTGACTTCTTCTACCCCACTTAGAGAGGTATATTCTCCTCTGGGATCCTAATTTTCACTCACCACTCTTATATCTCCCATCATTCTATCGTATATTGATTTTTTTTATTTTTCCACATACCTCTTTATGAACATCTTTGTGAGTGCCCATGATTAGATCTACTCCAGTGTTTCGAGCTTTTTGAGGAGCCAAGTGTAAGGCCTCTCGGGTGATTACAACAAATGAGTACTGAAGCACTTTTGGGGGTATCAAATTAATTTAAACATTATTATTAGTACCTCCTTGAAAACTTTCTACTTTCTGTCATTTGGTTATTCTTATCAATGTTCATAAGGTGATTCCTACTGTCCCTTTAAGATACTTCTTCTCCTGAAGCCATTGTTTCTGTCCTGACCATTGGTGTGACCAGCCGTTGCTTTCATCATTTTATCATCCTATTCTCCTCACGTTCCTGGGAATCAACCCATTGTATCTCACAGGCTCCCAATACATGGGGCAATAACAGTATTGGCTTGACCTTGTATAGCGCTAGAAACATTCTGTATATGATTTTCAGAATATTGTCTCGATCAATCTCTATATTACTTTGTATGAGGATGAGTTAATTTCTTTTTATAGATTATGAATCACAGTAGATCAAGAAACTTGCCATCTAGTTCTTCTCAGTCCTAAATTAGAGCTCTTTCCACTAGGCCGGTAGTTCTCTAGACCTGTGGTGACAGCAGCACTTGAGAACTTGCTAGAAATGCTAATTGCTTGGCCTTGCCCCAGACCTGCTGAATCAGAAATCCTGGGAGGGGCCCAGGGTTTCAACAAGCCCTCCATGTATTCTGGTGCATGTTCTGGTTTGAAAACCACTTCATGAAGCCAGTAATTCTTTATACTGGACATTTGACACATCTATGAAGCTTTTTTAAAACTAGTGAAGCCTGTGCCCCAGCCCCAGACTAATTAGCTCAGAATCTCTGGAAACTCAGGCTTCTGTATTTTTTTTTTTAATCCCTAGGTAATAATTCTAATTGTACCTAGGGTTAAACCTACTGCCTTGGAAGATGTGGTCTATGTGGCCTGTGAACTTCCTCTGTTTTAGTCCTCAATATGTACCCCCTCCCCCCGCTCCCAAAAAGTACCTGACATGAACCTGGTCAAACACACACATGTTCTATGAAATTTTGGAATGCTATTACTCATCAACTCTCTGTGTATTCAGTACTAATGCAAATATAAAACTCCTACACAGAAAACCATTATAGCTAACCAAAAATATGTGCATGACTGCATAGATACACAATTCACACAATAAATAATACAACAATCATAGGAACTTGCATTTTTAGGTTTTGGATTCAATACATATTTAGTGCATGCTTAATATTGCTAGGATTTGTGCTAGCTGCTTCATATTCACTGTGTAACTTACAATATTAGCTAAATTCTCACTATAGAAAAAGCATGAACCACTTACATAAAGGTAATCATACATATGCATTTCTTTTTTGCCCCTCTGAACAAAGTGAAAGTCTACCCTGACACAGGAACCTATCTATGGTCACTCAAACACTGCTGGAGTCTTAATGAGAAAGATTTTACAGCTTGTTCAGAATTCTTTCTCCAAGCCGAGGATTTTTTTCCCACTCAAACAGTGGCAAGTAGCTATTCCTGACATAAATCAGTTTGAGTTCTTGTATACAGAATAAGTAATGCACAGTGTTGAGAGGGGAGAGGAGGAGGAGAATTAAGTCATTACATCAAAGTGCCATTTTATATTTTACAAAGAACTTTCTCATCTCTTCCTATTTGATTACACACTTTCTCATAGAACCAAAGGGTTTTCACTATAACAACCTTTGTAGTTGGCTATAGTTTCCTTGTTAACTGTGAGTAAACTGAGGCTCCAAGTGTATGTCACTAGCTTAAGGTGATAAAACTTGTGACAGGGTACAGAATTGTTGAGTTCAGTCTACACATTTATTTTTTAGGCTATGTTTGCTTAAAAAAAGAGTAGTGACAGACAGCTTTATGCAAAGGGAAATAAGAATTAAGCAAACCCAGAGAAGCATTAGCTTTCAATTATACTGTAGTAACACTTAACATTTTATAGTATACTAAATACTACCCTTAAAAAGCAAATGCAGTGCCTAAGTTGTTAATGTACATCCAAGGCACAGTTTATTCATCTGGAAAGATCTAGCATTGTGTTCCTATAAATAACTTCATCATCTGTAATAGAAACTCATCTATCAGCATTCTAATTAGAATGTAAGGAACTCAGTATTTAACAAGGCGTTTCTAATATTTGGTGGTTGTAATAATGGCTTTGAAATTCCAGGAAAAAGTTTTCCAAATTTCTTCTCATTTGCATATCTCTGATGTTCCATTATTCTCAGTTCCTGGATAAAATTAGTGGTATTATTCCTTAAACTATTTATTTTAATATAATGGTGATAGACATTCAAAGAAACTGGAAAAACAGCAGCATAAAGAAAAAAAATCTGTTTTGCAGATCCCTTTGTGATTAGCACAGAACTACTATATGCTTTTGTGCTGATCCATATACCTTTAATGTGCAATGTGTTTTTTCTGTCCTTTTGTGAGGATGTAAATTCTTGTTTTCTTATGACCCTGGGCCCGAATCTTAGAGCAAATTGAGAAGCATTTCTTTACTGTGAGGCAAGTGGCTACTAAAGAGGAATTCTTCAGTTTCTGAAAATGTAGGTCTTTTTCACAACCACAACACAGTTTTATATATTAGTAGAATCAAGCTTTAACACTACTGAATTAGGGAATGTTAGATAGGGCTGGACTAATCTCTAAATCTAAGTTTTAAATTTGTTGATGCTGTAAGCAGAAACTTTGACTTGCTTCTAATCAATAGATTATGGTAAAAGTGATGGGAAGCTGCTCCCTTGGTTATGTTATGTCATTTAAGACTCTGTCATGCTAGGAGACATATTCTTAGAGTCTCCCTCTCCATTGCTGGCATTGAAGAAGCAAGCTGCCAAGGGCCCGACAACCACAAGAAAATGCATTCTGCAAACAGCCGGGGAGAGCTTGGAAGAGGTCTCCGTCAGTTCAGTGTCCAGTTGAGATCCAAGCCTCAGCCGACACTTTAGTTGCAGCCTTACAGAGGACACAGTAAAACCATACTTGGTCACCTGACCTACAGAAACTGTGATAATAAATGTGTGTGGTTTAACACTACCAATTTTGTAGTAATTTGCTATAAAGCAATACAAAGCAGCTGCAGATGTTGGTACCAGAAGTGGGACACTGCTGCCCACAAATACCCAAATATGTGGGAGGAGCTGTGGCGCTCCCACTTAACTGTGAGTGGAAGCTGGAAAAAGTCTTAGGAGCCTAACGGAGAAGAAAAAGAAAGCTGAAATGTACAACTTCCTCGATAATGTTTTAATCTTATAACAATAAATGAGCAATTACTGCTGAGAACAGAGAAACACAAAAATATTAGTTTGGTTTAAAACAGCGAACATGGACATAACTTGATGAACACAAACGAAGCAGATCAGGTGCAGGCATCCTTGGGAGGCTGCTTAATCATTTTCCTATCAATAAAGTGTTAATTTTTCTCAACACATTTTTGATTGGCTTCAGACATAATTAAATTGATGTTTCAGTTCCTAAAATGAATACTTAATATTCACAGTAAGATAGACTTGATAACATCTTCAGAGATAAGTGATAAGAATGTGACTCCTTCAATAAGACTAAGATGTGTGGTCAAATATAACAATTTTCTGAAAAAAAATTTTTTTTAATTGAGTTAAAAAAATCAGAAAGTTATGTAAAGCATGACATGATAGGAAATGCCACGTACACTTAGGTGTTAGGCTGGCAGCTGGTAACAGTAAGTCTTATTCTCGGTCCCTGGCATGTGAGGTGTCTGATATGGAGCTTTGGGGACATGTTGCATGGGTCTTCATAGCATATGCACCAGGAAATCTGCTCAGTTCCGGAGCTGATGTTCGTGAGAGAGGTGACTCTTTGGTAGATTAAAAGTACCCAGAAACACTGGTTTTTGTAGCAGAGACCTCTATTCTTATAAAAAATCAAAACTTTGAAAATGAGATGCTGTGATAATCATCTGTTACTTTTTAAGCCTTTGTAGGCAACCAAACATTTATTTATATATGGAATTTGTTCCCCATCTCCGATGCCTTGAAGAGTCCACACACTGTACCACCATATATATACTTTCTAGTCTGTAAGAAGACAGGTTATCTCTACAATACAGATGAAAGAGGCTTTTGATATAAAGCAAATGTTACCTCTGGGATAAACATAAAAAATACTGAAATTATTACACAGAGAATTAGTTTTAAATGCATTTACCATTTTTATTTTGCTATGCAGAAACATTCATTCACCATGGGCTGTGTGATGCAGTAGACAGTGTAGTGAAGAATATATCTTTTTTGAAGGCTATTTATAACTAAACACTAAATCATTTAATTACATTGGAAATTCTGTACAGTTTAAGGCTTGGCTCTGAACTAGGTTGTAAATATGGACCAGATTTGGAAATAAAATACTTTCAAGTAAAATAAGAAAAATCAATTTCAAAATATAAGGAAAAAGAAACAAAGAAGAAAACAATAGATACTCAACAGTTTTTTTCTGGAGTGAAAACTCATAATATTGTAAACTAACAAAAATACAGATTTCCTTCCCAAAATAATGACAATTTACATATTTAGGACTTGTTAAGGAACTTTGGGAAGCTTTCCAGAGTGAACGCGGACCAAAGCGGACAAGGAAGAAATCACATTAATATGCTAAAATCAGTGCTACCTTATAATGAATTAAATTAGATACACAAAGCAGGATTGTAAGCATTAAATATTTCCAGAGGATCAGAGAGTCATTACTGTTTATAGGTGAGAAGTAATAAAACCAGATGAAACAAGTACAAGATTCAAGTTGTTTACTGAATAAACTCGGTTATTGGCACATCTAATCTGGGATAAACCTGACACACTGGACCTAGACAGCTTCTAGCATTTTAGGGTAATCTTCATTTATCTGTAAACAAAAGATCTGTCACCTAAGAAATTGCAGGGTTTTTGTTTTTGTTTTTGTTTTTGTTTTTTTTTTTTAGACTTTAATAATAAACTATGAAAGGCATGGAGTGTTTATGTGTTACATGAGATCACGGTTTATATTGGTTATGAACGTGCAGGTATAGCTGAAAACTTAGACACTTTGTGAAAATTAAAAATGCTGCTCTTTTGTAATTTTATCTTTGCTTCATGCAATATCAGTTTAGTGATGCTGATTCAGATTGCTTTATTATGGGAAGATCTCTCTGCCAGTGTCTTTACTATTGGTCAAGGTCAGTTCTTCTGGATTGAAAATTTCCACTGGCAGATACAAGTCAGTTGGGTTAGAAGAGGGAACTCCATATAGGCTCTGGTTTTCCAAATGGTTTGCATGACTGGATTCCTGTTCAGGCTAAGTTATTCCTGTAGAAAAGAGATTTCTTTGATCAGTTACTCATTTAAAAACATCTGCGGTTTCCTCAGATCAAGGTCACCAAAAAAGTATCTTGCAGGTTATTCACTGCACTTTTTGACAAGATACTGTAATATACCAGTATATGTTTGTTTTGTCTTAAATAACTACATCACTCAAGTGGCTGAAGCTCACTGGAGAAAATCAATTTTGCTATCTTCTAAATGACCTTATTAATTTGAATATGGTGACTGGTTTCTTAAACCAATGTTAGAGAACTAATTTCTTTCATTCATACATGTAAAGTGTTAAGAGACATCACACAGACAGACAAGTGTGCAAATAGCTCATTGGTTGCATTCAGCATTCGAAGCCCCTTAGGGATGCTCAGGCCATGAGTTCTCGCATGGCAGGTTAGTATGCATGACAAGTCTGTGCACACAGAGGAGATGCTGTCTGCTCATGATGTTGCCCAAACAGCAGCTGGAAAGGCATGTGCTTCCTGAAGGAAAGTGGGGCCACAAGACTGCAAATTTGCCTCCTCCTAAGACACAACATGACACTAAGGGGAAAAAATTGACCCAAAGAATACAGAAAATATAAGACATCCAAAAAGAAAGGGAGTGTGCGAGTTTTAATTAAAAAATAAAGAGCAAAACATAAGCATAAACAAGCTATAACCAAATATAATTGATGAGAAAGCTTATAATGGAACGTTGCCATTAAAAGAAAATTCTATTTCCCTAGTATGTGGAATACACAAATTGCACCTTTCAGAATGAAACTGCCTTAGTTTGATTAGCCACATGACAAATAAAATCAAATTCGACCTTTCGAATTTGGTTAATGAAAAGAGTGCAGGGCATGGATTAAAAGGGAATGCCAGCAACACCATGCAAGCAAAGCCTCTGCTTTTCCTTTATCCTCTAACAGGCAGTGTATGCAAAAGTCCACAGGATGTAATCTCCAAATCTGAAACAAACCAGCACCTCCCCAACCAATTCTTCATCCTCTTGGTAACCAGCCCTGCAAATCCCGGTGAGAGAAAAAAGGAAAGGGAGGAGTCAGGTGATGTATGAGAGGAAAGCATCCCATGCCACATGCCAGCCAAGGCCAAGCCTGGAGAATCAGCATCACCTCTTACCTGGGATCAATCCTCTCCATCTTCCGGTGTGATCTCTGTCTCTTTATGGACCACTACTTTGGTCACTGACATGTCAGGGTGCTGCTCTTTGGCCTCTTTAATTGCCTGAGCCAGCGCCTATCCCCAGGAAATCACAGAAGGGCAAAGACAAAAAGGAGGTGGAACATGCATGATCAGTAGCAAGGTGGAGACTTATGAGCTAGATCTAGATTCACAATTTACAAATGAGGTACAACGATTGAAAAAGAAATTGTACATTGTATACTGAAAAGTTAATTCAGAAAACTGTTTAGATTACATGTTGGACTAGAAAGACAGCACTGGGAAAAGTAGGGCCAACAAGAGTTTGTCTCTCTGGCAGAGCATGCACCGTCTCGCACACCCTACCTGGTCATGGTCAATGTCTGCATCACCCGTGATTACTATTCGCTTCTCAATTCTTGTCTCTGAAATGCCTCCTTTCACAGTCTGAAAGGAACACGCAAGCATTATGAGTTTTCCCAGTTGGAGGAACAATCATTGTTCAATGGGGAAAATGAGAGAAAATGCGGACAGTTTTCAGTAACATTGTTCTTTTTTTCCTCTAATTTTTCAATTACAGTTGACATATAATATTATATTAGTTTCAGTTGTATAAGAGAGTGATTAGACATTTATATAATTTACGAACTTATTGCCCGATAAGTCTAGTATCCATCTGATACCATACGTAGTTATTACAATATCATTCATTATTTAAGAATTGAAACAGAATGCTGTGGGTTATTTTAAATCACTTATTTCAGAGGTGAGGCTAGAAGTGAGACTTTTGGGTTTGGCTAGCCAATATTTCTGGAACATACATGTCAAGCATTACAGTTAAGTGTTAAGCAAAGGGTATCAGAATGTATATTCCTGCACATGAGAATAAATGCACCATAAATATAGTAGTTGTGAAAGCTCTAACGCAGCTATCCTGTCATCCTGATAGTCACATAACTATTTGTTATGCAGCCCAACCTGGAAGAAGGCCTTACTTTTTATCAGTTCCCACTCCACTTACTTTGGTGATGTGGGTGGTGGTCGTGGTACTGGTGGTCTCAGATGTGATCGTCTGTGCACTCATTAGCATACCTGGCTCCAAATCAGCACCAGGATCAACCTAAACAAGCAAAGGAATAGACACCGCACTCAAATATTTACATCACCTTTTCAGATGTTTGCTATGTTAGTTTAGTTCATTATAATGATTTAGTTATTTCCCATAATCACCATGCTATTCAATCAGCATCTGGGAGCTACTGCTACAAGACTGAACCAAACATAGCCAGAGTTAACCATCACTAATAACACTGGGACTTGAGAAATGTCAGCAGTGGCTGATGGAGCTAATGTTTTTCCTGTATCTATTTCTAGGGAAATAGATTTCTAAGCCTTTTTCTACCTTTTGAGATATATGAAGACTGGCTTAAGCTACTTGCTACTACACAGTCAGAAATAAAATTACAATTATTGCATCACTCTTGACAGAGACAGTCTGGCTGCTGGATCCTCTGAGTCTCACAAATTAAAAATCACGCAGTTATAGTTAAATGCGCTAAGCCACTAACGGGGTAAAACAAAGTGCCAGGGCTCTGGTCTTTGCGATGATCTTACCTGTGATGATTCATATGTTATGGTTTTGGTTTCTGTGTGAACGACTGGCAATTCCTTGGTAGAAATTTCTAGTTTCACTCCTCCTGGTGAAACACTGCCAAAACTGATGGTTTCTGTCTTCACAGTAGATGACTATACCGATGGAAAGTAGGTAGAGCAGCTATTAGAATTTGCACAAACACAGTTTTGCTTTATTTCCTCCCCACTTGGTGCATGTATAAAGCACAGGTTAGTATGAAATAAATGCTTGCACAGTCCGTGAGGGGTAAGTTGTGGAGTGAGGCACACAACAGATACATGTCCAGCAGCCTCCCAGAATTCCACAGTGTTTTAAATGGAATGTTCCAGGCAAAGGAAAACATTTTGAAGGACATAAATTATTTTTACATCTCCCCTGTTCTATCTCATAAACGAATCTTAACAGGTTAAAAATCATTTATTTAATAACTTCTTACAAAGAAGAAACAAATAATAAGAAATTAACCTTTTCCAACCACAAATACTTCAAGAATCTCAATAAAAGAGGATAAAGAATAAAGTTCTGGCATTTGGTACCTGTACATGAATGGTTTTTGGTTCTGGGTAGGTACACTGATCAGAAATAAATTTATCAAATTTTCTGATATCTTGGCCAGACATTCATTGCCCAGGTTTATTGCCAATTACAATAATTACGATGAGAGTAGAAACCATTTCCTGGAACTATACATTGTTAAGAATCATCGTATATTTTACATGTGACCCAAAAGATGGAAACCAGCATGGAGACCCAGAATTGCCATGCAGATGGAAATAAGAGGAAAACAAACTTCACTTGGAAAAAGTAGAAAATTAAACTTAGTTCCATCTTTATACTTAACTAAATTTTAAGAACTCATATATCTGCTTAATTTAGTGCTAAAAGTAACATTGACTACTAGTTACCTCATAATGAGGTTTTTGTTCCAAAGTTTCAGAAACGTGGATTGCTACACTTTGCTCCTCCTCTGGCTCATGAGAAGCAGTGGCCATTTCTTCCTGTTCGAGTACAGCTTTAACGGCCACCTCCCCTTTTTCCTCTTTAGACCCCTCCGTCAGAGCAGAGCTCTCCTTCCCTTTAACGCTAGAAGCATCGGCAGATGCTGCCTGCGCTGCAGCGTCCACGTCATCTCCAGCCACGTAAGAGGCATCCCCACTTGCATGCACACTCATCACATGTCTTTCTTCCACCAACACAGTTTCCTGCACAACCTTCTCAGTGCTAAGTGGCTGGGAGTGTTGGGTTGTTTCGTGTCTGTTTCGCTGGACCCAGTCTTGGTTTCTGTTTTCTGTGTGGGAAAAGATTGTGGTGTCAGTGTGACTTTCCATAAACCAAAGGTCAAAAAACAGAAAAAAAAAAAAATCTCCACAAAAGATGTCACTCACCAGGATGCCTAAAGCCAGTGCCATGGGCTTAAAACCAGAAACACTTATAGAAAACATAAATTAGCTTTCATTCCTCCCACCAGAATCTTTGATGTTTGCCCTCTGCCCCGACACACAGATTTGAACCTCTGCTGCTATGAGATATTCGCCAAAAAAAAAAAAAAAAAAAAAAAAAGAACAAACAAAAATCCCTCACAAAAACCCAATGCAGTATAAAATGCAATTAAAAAACAAAACAAAATAAAAGCACATTCATATTGGCTTTGGCTGCTTTCTTAGACCTAATAGGTGACATGAGATACTTTAAAAAATTAAATGCTATTAAAATTTCTCAGCGTGATTGCCTTTTGAATATCTGAAGTACGTTCTTATAATGGAACTAAAGGCATATGACAGATATGCCAAGCAGACACAAAGAAAAAGAACTGAAGGCACCTTTGAGGTATTTAAGGCGTGTGTGTGCGCACACACACATACACACAGGCACACGGCATAAAGATATAAATAAAAGCAAATAGGCAGAGTCAGGAACATCAAGGATGGAATCAAAAGGCCACCTGAACCCAGCTTTGAGAAGAAGAAGTAACCCCTCCTATGAATTCTGTTGGTTTTTTCGCAGACTCTAATAAACTGAAGATTTCAGAGCCATCCATGAGCTTTTCACCAGAAGACTGCTTAGTCTGAGTGAACAAAGAAATGGAGAGTCAAGCACAGAAAGAGTACATATGCAGGCGCATACGCATTCACAGCTGGTTAGACAAAATTGTAGGCAGAGGAGAGAGGGAGGAAGGATGAAGGAATCTACTACACAGACTTTGTAAACGGAAAAGAATGAGAAATAAAATAGCAAATCGAGGTGACCATGAGCTCTGGTTTGGTAAAGCGGAGAGAGTTAATCAGGATTAGGGCAGTGCTCGTTTAAGCAGATCATTTTTTCCCTTCATTGCAAGCCACAGCCCCACCATCACACCTCGGGAACAGGGGAGCTGGAAATAAAACAAAGTGTTTCAATGCTCGCTAGACTGCGGTATTGATTTAACCATGAACAAAATTTAAAAAGCTCGGGTTGGCTGCTCTGAACATAAAGCCAAAAACAGCGAGAGAAACGGAAAGGTTCAGGGTGGAAGGGCGCTGCCTCAAAACGCCATGCTGGAACCTGAAACGGCGGCCCAAACGAAAGGCACTGGTTACCACGACTCGAGACGCGGGTGACTCGGAAAGGTAATGAGCAGTAGCGACGGTGAAGGCCGGTTCCTGGGAGTACCTCCACTCAGACAGACTCTTCCTTCTGGGCCCAAAGAGCCCCACTTTTAAGGCCTCACCCTCCAGGGCTTGCTCGGTTTTGCTGAACCGCACGCTCTCTAGGCCTGTGTGCAGAGCCGCGTCCCTCCCCAGCATCTGAGCCTTCTTGAGGTCTTCCTCTTCAGGACTCTGGCGTCGGGACTCGGCTTCCTTGATGGGAGCCAGGGACTCTGACAATCTCCGCTTCGGAGTGTGGACCTCGGGTCCCCTCTTGGATTTCTCATCAGCGATGCCTTCGCGACCTCGTACTCTGTCATGACAGGGGTGATCTTCACGGATTCCATTTTCTGCAGCCCTTCAAGGGTGGAGGGTTGCACTCCCTTCTCCCCCTCTTTGGCTTTTCCGGTCATAGTAACGATTTTTCCGGACACAGTATCATAGGATTTTCCTAAGGTGTATATTTTCTGTTTGCTTTCTTCTTTCAGTTGCATTTCTTGGGCCAAGTCATCAAAGCTCTGCATTTCCATGGCACTAAATCTTAACATGTCGGCGGGGATGTCACCAGTTTTACTGCTCACAGTCACCACTTTGTAAGTCACAATCTTTCTTGAATCACCATCAACTACCTCAGTAGGTATTTTGTCTACAATAACCCAATCCTCTGTGCCCTATATTTGAAATATAAAAGCTAAATTAGAAATTCTGATGGTATTTCATTTCTAAACTAAGAATCCTTTAAGAAAATCGGGGCAAGAGCTACACTGAGGTCTGTGATGTGATTGCACAGGCTAGTGTCATTACTAAAAATTATGGCTGCAAATCTCTTCTTCATCTGAAATTCATAAACTCAAAACTTTCAATTTGGAATATGGTCTGCAAGTAGAGCTGCAAATTCAGATTTCTTTAAATAGAAACATACTTTGCTGGTAAATTTTGCAAGAAAATATTTGATCTCATGCTAAATGTCTGATTATTCATATTTCAAGATTAAATAACATGATTGAAGCAGCTGTACAAGTTATTTTGTTTTACTTGTGTTGACAAAAAATAGTTTTCCACATAAATGTAACACTTTTAACAGTTCGTATCTGTTATTCTCACAAAGGACTTGTCAGCATTCTACAAATTTCTATGAACACATTTTCCATGTTTGTAAATTATACTTCCTATATAGGAGATCAAATCTACTATAGCACTTATATTAGCCAATAAATATTGAGTGTGCCTGCATTGAAGACATTGTAATAAAATATTTCCCACTGTTGGGACATTGTTGGAGCCTCTTACAAACAGGCTATAGTGGTTGGTACAGCGTTCCAACTGTATTTACAATCAAAGGTCATCATCTCAGTACTTTCTTTGCTACTTTCCTTAGTGCTAGTTCCAATAGGCAGAAGAAATGATAGTCAGGAAATTTTTGCATTTGGGAAGCCTAATAGGATGTCACCAGAAGTTGACTAGTCTAACAGGTTATAGAGAAAAGAGAAGTCAAACCAGATGAGCACCTTGGTTTACACTTTAAACTGATATGTTTTCTACTTTCATTTTTATCATTATCTGAAAACTCGAATCTAGAAATATGTGTGCCTTAAGAAAAAAGACTGTAGAAGATTCATCTACATGTTGGTGCTGTATTAAATGAATTGAATTGAAAAATGACCTCTAGGGTTGATGGGACAGTTTTCTGGAAAATGATCTGACGAGAGGTAACCACAGAGCCTGCAGAGTCTCCTTCACGCGTTTTCTTTATCGCACTTGGCTAGTGAGAAAACCAATACAAGTTCAGAACTTTCAAAATCCAAACCAGTATCATCTAAATTAGCATCACTCTATGGGTAAAACAGACAGTAAAAAGTTCAAACATTATTATTAGAAAGTATAATCATAATGCTTCAAAGACCACACATAGATATAACCACCGAGGAGCAAAAGCCATAAAGAAATGATGGCCAACTGATAACTACAATGGTAAGAAAATTCCTTTTTCCCATCCCCAGAATCTAAGCAAAAATGATATACCTACCTTAGTTTTAAACAAGGTTAAATTGAAAAGGAAAACAAAAAAACTAAAGACATTTTAATGACACTGAAATCTGAAGAGCAATTCCCTCTTGGAAAATTCCTTTATGTTTCTTTTTTACCTGAGACTCAAGGAATGGAGAGCTTCCTTGCTGCAAAAATATAACTTTTTCAGAAATCTCTCTTTCTTCTTTCGTCTGTTTGAATAAAGGGGTTGGGTTGGAGAAGAGGAAGTAGACAGTTTCCAAAAAGGCAAGTTAGGATGAGAGTTCTTTCACTGTGCTATACATATAATAGTCATTTTTTTTTTTTCTGAAGAAGTAAATTATTGTTTATTAATTTGAAAAGTGGTCTGAAACCACCTCAAAGTTGAATAGCCATTTCCAAAAAGTAACAGATGACTTTCTGAAACTCGGGTTTGTATGACTCAAACATTTTTCATTTCTAAACACAGAACATGAAAGAGCAGCATAGTGTCTTAACATTGAACAGTGTCTAATTCAGTCTTTTGCAGCACCATAAAAGTGAATATTAAAATAAAATGCTAAGATTTTTTTAAAAAACATTAAGGGAGGAATAAAGAAGCCTCACTTCTATTTTTGACAAATACTTGGTTGTATTCTCCATGTAAGTGCTGCTTAATAAAGAAAGAAATACACATGGATCACTGCATTAGCTACTAAATTGAATAAAGCCAGTTATGCCTCAACTGTGTCTTTATTGCTCCACAAATAAACATAAAATATACTCAAGGTTATAGCTTTATATGAACTTTTATAACATGAATAATTTTAAAAAGTCAGTTTCAAAATATCTTAGTGAAAAACTAAGTATTTCAAATCATGCTTATCTTTAACATATAAAATTAAGAAACATTAAGGTAAATATGTTAGAACTAGTTTTTTTCCTCCTATACTTTTTTCCCTTTAGTATTAAACAAGCATAATTCCAGTGAGCCTATCTCTGTGCACAGTGTACAGACCCACAGATGGAAAGGATACTCTGGAAGAGGAAGTTAAAAAATATTAACAGAAGGTTCAAAGTTTCTAGAAGAATGGAGCTTTAAAATAAATTTTATGGTTGTTAACAATACAATAACAATCTATTTAAAATTCCTGTGTGTCTACAAATTTGTCAGTACCATATTTAATTCTTTGCCTACAAGAGGTTATAAGGGAGCATCTGGAATATTCTTCTGAAGAACCTGACAGATTTTGATAGCATCATTTTCATAGGAACAAATTAAGACATTTTTAAAAGAAAAAAATCCCTGTTCTGCCCCAATTTGGAGAAAGGTATTGGAAGAGACATACTGGGTATGTCCAGTAATGAAAAAGAGTAACTAATGGGATCGATTTTAGAATTAAATTATATATATGGTCAATCCAATTCAGTTAGTTCAGCTAAAGAGAAGGGAAGAGGTACTGATAAAGAATCTACCATGTAAAACCATTAAATGTGAATTTTTTTTTACTTTCAATCATAGCCTCTTTTTCAAACAGGATTAAGAAACAAGAAAGAAGGGTCAAAATTATAGGTACTGTTCAGAATACCATTGCTACGCTTTTTAAATTATAATCACTTTTTCCTAAGATTAAAGCTTAAAAAAACAATAACAGCAGGAAAACGGTGGTTTTCAGCACTTCCTGTCACCTGACATCACTTGATTTCACAAAGATCTGTGTCTGTAACTAAACATGTCAATATTGTCTGCATTCAGAACTGGGTATGTCCAGTAATGGAAAGAGTAACTAATGGGATCGATTTTAGAATTAAATTATATATATGGTCAACCCAATCCAGTTAGTTCAGCTAAAGAGAAGGGAAGAGGTACTGATAAAGAAAAGTTGATAACTGAAACATTTACGTATAT
This sequence comes from Eonycteris spelaea, assembly GCA_003508835.1. Classification (NCBI taxonomy): domain Eukaryota; kingdom Metazoa; phylum Chordata; class Mammalia; order Chiroptera; family Pteropodidae; genus Eonycteris; species Eonycteris spelaea. The sequence continues at coordinate 263,059 of PUFA01000127.1, read as the reverse complement.
AACGGGTTAGAACAGAGTCAGATGTATATCCCAATCATTTTGTTTATTAACTTAAACATTCATCTCTACATTATAATTGGGAAACAAGGTCCTATGCTGGCCTTCAAAATTCAGAGGTGTACTTGCTCTTTGGGGAATTAAGGTTTCTATATAGTGGTGTCAGTCATTTCTGCTTGGGCTAAGGGTTCTCAAACTGCGTTGTGCATTAGAATGAGGCGGAGAGATTTTAAATAATAGTGGTGCATGACCCAGACTACTTAAATCAGATTCTGATGTAGAACCCAGACATCAGTATTTTTAAAATTTCCCATAAAATATGCACTTAGAGTTGCTCCCCAAGGCCAGGATAGAAAATCACAGAAGTCAGATTCAGAAAATGGAGATAATTCTTCCTATCCATAAAAAGATGATCTTTTGTGAATATATTATTTTGTCCAATTTGAAGACCATATAAGACTTGAACAGCAAAAGTAGAGCTGGCCCAGAAAGCAGAAAAATGCAAAAATGAATTGATTTTAGTTATTTATAGTAGTTATATTCATAAAGTCACTGTGAACAACGAATTAGTGAAGACTGAACCACTGTCCTCTAGGGGAATACAGGGTTATGTTCCCGTGAACCTCTGGTCATAATATTTTCATCAACTGGTCAATATATAACCTTGTTTTATGTTTCTGCTTAAAAATCTTCTATTTAACATATATTATTGCTCCATTCACATTGAACTCACAACAAACAGCACTCTAACTTTCCTGAATGACACTTTAACTAACATGTCTGGTGTCCCACACAGCACATCAGAGCTTTCTGCTTAGCAGCACTTCAGTAGTATGCCTTAGGGCCATTTTAAACAGAAAACTCACCAACAAAAACACAAAAAAGCAAAAATGTGGCACTGAACAGGCTGTGAAAAGGACACCTGTTTACAGTATGAGAGCTGAAACAAGAGAGCAGAACACTGCCTGTTCACCCTCAGCTGGGAATGTGGACAATGAGCCACTTGAAGTTTTCACAACTCTGCGCCTGTCTGTGAATGACTGAAAGTACTGTTAATACTGATTTTAGAGTTATAATACATTTTAGCAAGTAGGCAAATCTGCAAATATGAAATCCACGAATAAGGACAATTGACTGTACTAAGCTTATATGCCTATAAAACTAGGCATGTTAACAAAAACAACAATCCTGGCACTGCACAAGTGCCAACGGGAACTGCATTTTGGTTAGGTTTTGGAAACTTACTATTTAAGTAACCACAAGTGAAGATACCTCTAATGTGGGCTGGGCCCAGGTACATCACAAAAGGCTATGATGGGAAATATTTGTGCGCAGAAGATGTACCTGGAACTCTTCACATACTATACATCTACCTTTCCTATGTCTGCTGGCCCCTGTATGTGGGTTTATTTTCAAAAGTTAATGAGGATTTGGTACTATCTACTGCTTGGGGTCATCCTTGCAATTGTTTGCTATTAAATCAAAAAATTGAAACTTGAAACCATTTGCAATAAAATTCCCACTTTATAGTAAATAAACATAATATTCTTAGAGTATCAGCACCATTACTAGCTCATTATTTATATTTATAATTCCTAATTTTCTTCTAATTGTTCATAAAGCAGTAGCTTTTGATAGACATAGATTTACTTAGGAGCCAATCACCATAGAAAAAACATGGTCACATTAAAAATCAGAGGGCATTAGATTTTTTTTCCACAACTTAAAAAATTTTTATTTTATTATTAGTTTCACGTATATAGTAGATTGATTAGACATTTATATGTCACCAAAAAAATACAACTAGGCTTGGAGTCAGTGACTTGAAGTTTCTTCACCTTCTGATACAAACAGTATTACTTTACTTGGAATGTCTCTTTTAAAAATTAAATTACATACTTCCTTTTAAAAATAATTGGACTTCTTTCTCAACTGGTCAATTACTGTTCACTTAAAGTGGGACATGATAAATAAGGGGATGATATCAAATTAATAATTTACTCACAAAAATACCTCCCCTCCAAATAAAAACCTTTTGGTTATATTTATAAACAAATATGATTTGTATATGCCTAGCTGGGATGATAAAACTCTCTTTTGTGCTTTTCATAAAAGAAACAATAAAACATACAAATTGGCAAGAATTTAGAGCACAAGAACTTTCTGGGTTGTTCGTGGGACTTTCTCCAGGGCCCTCAAATGGTCTATAAATTTGGATGTCATCAAGAGTCCTGGACAATGGTCGAAGGGGTCCCCTAGGTCACTCTCCCTCTGCCCTAAGGTTGAGGAAAGTGAGCAGAGCACTGAGCACTCCAAAAGGACTTCTCTTCCTCTGGGGCTTGAAGCTTTTCAGAGCTGCACCTTTGACAACCAGGGTTAATCAGCCTTGTTTCAAGAAGTTCTTTACATCTAGCCAAGTTCCTTTTACATTTCCTCTTTTCGTGATGGTAGTGGGTCCCAAACAATGAGAACCTTGAAGTACTCAACATCAGCTAAATCCTGATCTCTGATGGTAATTTACAGAGAACTTTTCTATATGAAAGCTTTTTATTTAAAAACGATACTCTGACCTCATTTTCCTCTATTGAAAATCAAATAAAATTGGTTATAAATCAGTTAAAATAACCAGTTATATGTATAAAAATCAGTTATAAATAAAAATCAAATACTAATTATACCAATAAAAGTCTGATGTACTATTCCCAGAATACAATATGTCCTGAAATGCTATCAACTTCAGATCACTATTTAGTAAAACATTAGACAACCTCCATAGGCCTCACCTTTCAATTGATAAGAAACATTTAGTGTTTTTAGGGCATTTCTTAACGTAGCAGAAGCATGTGCAGAACAAGTATCAGTTCATTAAGATAGTATATATCAATTTCTCCCAGCTGTGAAATCTAGGTTTACGGTTAGAATAAGCCAATGGACACTACAGGTCCCTGTGGCATGTTCACTCCAAGCACCATCTGATGTGACTGACTCACTCCTCAGCCACCTAATCATTTTACTTTGCAGTTTTTCTTTAGCCACTGAGCATGTCAGCTCAGGTTACACATAGCCAAGTGGTGAGATTCTCTACCCAGAAGCTTGCCAATTCCTTTCCCCAGCTGCAGCCCCTATAGAGGAGCGAGGCTAGTGAACAGAAGACAATTGCAACCCACAGCCTGAATACCGACCTCTTCAGGTACAAGCGGTTCAATCATGGGCGCATCCTCCTGCCTGGCGGCTAGTCGCACTGGGGAGGTAGAAAGCCTCTTTTCCCATTCATTCATGATGGCAGTGTCTGTGGAGGTTTCTAAAAAGGTTCTTTTCAGCTCACTAATATTGGTTTGATGTTTCATCAGGTCATCTTGAGTTTTATCTAGTTCCTATATTCAGAACATAAAGAATCCAACAGTCAGTGCTTTATACTTATTTTCCTTTTTGTGCTCTTCTTTAAAAAAAAAAAAAAGTAATGTCAATTTCATTACTGATCACGGCTCATGACACTACCACAAACACTCTGGTGAAAATGTGATATTTCCAAGGAAGAAAGAGGGAAAAAGAAAAACTAGTTCACACAGCATAAAAATCAAGAGTTATAAAGATAAACTGTAAAGTGTGTAATTCACATGTAAATTCACGTGTAACCGACAGAATTAAAATAAATACACACACAGGAAAAAAGAGAGGAAGGAAATCAGAGTAAAGTGAGACGTCATCCCCACTTATTCACAGGTGAGAGCACAAAGTTCATGCATCATGATATGAACCCCCAGGTATACCACAAAAAGAAACCAACACACACAAACATGCACTGGTATATACCAATACCAACCTCTAACATAAGATTACTATGTTTGACATACACATTTTCACCCTTTATTCGCTTAATCAGACTATTCTGAAAAAGTGGAGAAGAAAGGGAAAGGTAAGGGACATGGTAGTCACGGGAACAAATGACATCCTCCACACTGCACCAACAACATGGTAACCAGCTATGGAGCATGCTGGAAGATTTGAACGCCATAGAGGAACAATGACTTATCACACACTAGGTTTTACTATTGTTTTATTTTTAGTTTTCTACCTGTGCCTTGAGCTCTGCATCTTCTTCCTGGTCCGACTGCCAGCAACAAGAAAGAGTGGGAAATAAAGTCTTACCATGCAAGTGACTCTTAAGACTGGAGAACTATGGCCTATACAAACTTCCTAAAAGGGGGACTAGTTTGCTCTTGCATATAAATGCTGTTTCATTCTTATATGCAAACCACAACATTCTCACACACAAATTATGAAACAATAAGGATATAGGAGCAAAAGAGTCCCTGCTCGGTGAGTCTTCCGCACTTTATCCTGGAGAATTCTAAGTGTGATGAGTGCACACACGTGCTTGGGAGGTGACAGCAAGGGCTTGGTGGGCTGTCCTTAATGAACACTAGAAATGTTTCAGGAAGTGTGAGGAGCCCCATTGAAATTAAAGTTCATAAGAATGTTTATGATTTCCCAATAGTGATACCTCCCTTGTAATGTGTGAATCTTCACACAATAATCCTATGAGGTTAGCTATTATTATCCCTGATTTGTAGACCAGAGAACTAAAGCTCAAAGAATTTAGCACAGAGGTTCCATACTTAAACATTTCTTGGAACCTGGAACTTCTTGAACCCCATACACTTAAGCAATTTAGGAAGGGAGAAGGCAGATATGGAGTAAGTAAGGAAATTAAAAACAAACAAACAAACAAACAAAACAAAAAAAACCCTACCATTAACATTAACCTCATTTAAAAAAAATGCAGACGGGATAATTTTTGAGGTTTTAAAAAACACAATGAATTCATCTAAAAGCCACTTTGTTATCCTTACTTTTCTAATTTTAAGGACTCGTCTCATTCTTGGACTGCTATCTGAGTACCAAAAACTAGGTAGCTAAGCCAAGCCACATGTGCACATGGCTGTAAAGCTGTGCTTCCCCTCTAAGGCACTGTGACCCAGGACCTCAGTTTTATGGCTCTGTGCTGCAGATGTGGCCCAGAGCAGAATTACAGGTGAGGAGAGGACAATGCTTGAGCAAGTGGCCATAAACAAATCAGTCTCTCTGGGTCTCAGTTTCCTTATCTGCCAAAGGGGACAAGACTGTCTTCCTGGCATGCCCCACTCTGAACTACTGTTTTCTGGCTCCTGAAATAAAATAAAGGAAATTGTTTATCAAGTGTTAGTGAGCACACAGATAACTTTAACACCATGTTAGCAATAGGGTATTTCTTATGTGTGAGGTGGGTTCACAGCTCTTCATTTTATTTTTAAGCCTCACAACCTACTATATTACATGTACTTGTTTGCATGCCTTAAATGTTATACAACAAAACTTTAAACTGCTATATAAACTTAAAGTAGTAGTAGAGTATTTTTCATTTATAGCACTTAAAATTACAATGAAATTTAGTAAATGCATTAACATGTAACTCATAATTCTTATAAAATCAAGACGTAATTTATTATATTGTGGCATAGAAAATTAACATTTAATAAATTTACATATGATTGCTTAAAGGAATCTGAAAAAGTTTTACAATATTATTTTTAACTTAAAAAATTATGATTTTGAACTGAACCCTGGCAATCCCAAAGGCAGAAACTTAAAACTTCATTTTGAAATGTTTTTCTGAAGATATATTTTCAATATTTTTAGCTCTTCCTAAATACCCAACTAGAAAATATTGCTATTATTATGTAAAAAACAACCATAAGTAAAAATTATCAGAAAGTTAAAAAATAAATCCTGCCAGCACTTTAGGAAATAAATATCTTGACTTTCACTACTATAGATAAATAGTGTTTTAACAGAAATTTTCATTAATTATTGGTAGAGAAGACCTAAAAAACAATATAAGCCACACATATACACACATATTTAATGTATCTTAGATTTAGGAGAGGATATATAATACCATAGTCTCTCTCCTATCACTCTTCCATATGATCACATTTTTGCAATGAAGTATTAACAGTTATTTAATTTTTCTTCCTTAGAGAATTCAATTTTTTGAGTGACTTATACTATATCCAATCTACAAAAATGAGTTAAGAGAAGTCTTACAATTTTAACAAGTATTATTTGACCATTTGGGAGCTAAATAAGTATCTATATCTAGTCAATAAGCTAATGAAATTAGTTATGATGCTCCTCCCCACCCATCATGGCTAGCATACAAAAACTGCCTCTCATTTGGGATAGGTGAATACTTTTTAAAAAAGTATCAGTTTAGCCAAATATGATCCTAAAATTGACAGTCAACATCTCCTGGTAACTCATTAGGAATACAAATTCTCCATTCCCACCCCAGACCTTCTTCTGAAGAGAAAGGAGGATGGGACTGGGACCCTCCAGAAGATTCTGATGAAGGCCAGAGTTTGAGAACCACTGGTCTAGGCAATAGAATATATTTAACCCTTACTGTTAAAATTAGAATTTACCTCCACTTTAAAAGCTAATAAGCCAAATTCCTCAATGTAGCGTCTCCCCCACCCCTACACACACACAGCATTTTCATTAGGCAGCGAGTAGCCACCCTCGTTATTATACCAACCTCAGTGGCGGTGGTCTCTCCATCGGCAGCGGTATCCGTGCGCTCGCTGTCAGTCTATTGATCACCAAAGTGATCAGGTTCCAGGAGGAAGGCAGAAATAGAAAACAAACCCATCTGGTTAAATAGGTTATGGCATGGGCCAAATAGCTCACTTTTTTTCTGTGGTCTGAATCATACTACCTTCCCACAAGAATGCAGGTTCACGCAAAAGCAAAAGAAAGGCCAGAGCTAAGTTTCATCAGCAGAGCCACTCAGAGGAAGACCAGGGGTGCACACAGCCTGCGGGGACCACAGGAGCTGCTTTAGCCAAGCTGACCCGTCTGGTTTCATGTCTCAGGAAAACCAATTTGTCTTTCTTTCCCCGCTTTTTAACTAAAACTCTGGAAGATCTTCTGAAAATGTTTAATGCAAAAAAATAAAAATAAAAAATAAAAAAATCAATGTTTATATATGTTTCTTATTCTAGTAATATTTCACACATTTGAAAGGTAAATTAAAGTGTAAATTTAAATAAAAAGCTACTATAACAGTCACTGGACTTTCAGCCCCTCATTTATAATATTTTGATCATTTATATCCATTTATGACCATCAGGCTGTCTGCATTACCTATTAATTACAAAAAGCACATGCCAGTGACTCACAGGCATATGTTTTATATGTGAAAAATGTAACTCAATTTTCAAGTAGCATTGCTAACTATTTTTTTAAGACTATATGTGTTGATTTTGCCCCGCCCTCCAATATAAAGAGGTACATCAAAGTATATATTTAAGCATCTTGTTCCAAAAGAAACCCATTCAAATGAAGCAAATGATAGCTATTTAAAAAAAGAGAAAGAGAGAGACATCTACTTAGTAACAAATAAAACAAAGCACAGCATTTGATAGAGCCTAAATATTCAGGGGAGAATTATAATAGTAATTTCAGGACTGGTTTTTAATGTATTTCAAAGGTTTATGATTTAAAACAAAAACTATTTTCTCTGGAGGAGAGTAGAGTCATTGCCATTGAAATTGGGACATCTAAATACTCATATGATATTAACTGACTTTCCTTCCACAAATATCAACTAAGCATTATTAAAATTCTCTTGAGCGAGACGTGTGATTAATATTTAGGAAACAAACATTAAAACTGGGGCTCTAAGATTGTGAATCTGCCTCTTAAAATGATCTCTCACTCCCCAAAACTAGGAATGTCAAGAAGGGAAGAGTAGGGCAGTGTTGTTTATGTTTACATAACTCTGGCTAGGTTGATTTCTTGGCATTATCCCAAACTTTCATTTTGTATATTCCTAAAAGCAAAGGTGTTGGAATTCATGCAATGGTGTGGCTGGGGTTGCCAGTCTGAATTAAGAAGAGACAGGATATTGTTCAAGTGTCCAGAATCACTCAATATCCTTAGGCCTTCAAGAAGAAAAGCATGACCGTGCTCAATGTGCTAATGAGTCGTGTTAAAGATTTCAAAAGTTCTTGAAAGCATTTCTCCTCCTATGTAGATTATTTCCGTGTGGCTTTAAAATTTACATTGGTAACTTTCCAAACATCTTAGTTTTAGATTACAGTTGTAGTGAAGAATGAGGGATCTAATGTCAAAATGACGTGAGCTCAAATCTTTGCTATAAATTTGTGACACACTGGGCTTGTCTTGTATTTTAATCCCAATTTCCTCCAGGTAAAATGGGGAAAATAGCCCTAACAGATGGGTAATGGATACTAAATGCTCTATACAATGTCTGACACACACACAGCTAAAAATGACTACGATAATTGTAATATGTTGATAGTAATATGTTACATAATTATAACTACTCTTTTTTCCTACCTGCAAACAAATAGCTTAGGCTATATCTAAACTCCCTCAAATTCCTACTTTGCATCTAGTCAGTCAGACACTCGAAAACATAGTGCCTGGTCAATAAATAGTTAATAAATAGGGTAGTAAAGGCTGAATAAAGCAGCTTGGATAGCAATTGTCATTTATATAATATGACTAAACAAAACTGGAAAATGTATAGCACATCATGAACTACCACAAAATACTATGTTAACAGAATTTAAAATGTTAAAATCAAGTGATCAAGTTTTTCCTCCAAATGTGCATCCATCTCTTTTTTTTTTTTTTTTTTTTTTGGCATCATACAAAATTCCTCAGAAATTCACGTATAATTACATTTTATGGTATGGTGAACTAAATTCCTCTCACAGGTAATTTGATATTCTGCCCCTTCTTATTTGACCATTCTGAAAGTACAAAAGAAAAAAAAAGTCATTGGTCAACAGCTCTATTGTTGAAATTGATTAAGCCTTTCTACATTGGGGTTCACTCCTGAGAAAGGCTGGAACTCATTAAGCCACCACCACATGTGAAAAATGTAAACAGTGATGATAAAATATTTAAAAAGAATTATGGTCATTGATGCTTTTGCAAAACCAAAGTCACAGAGCTGATCTGTATGTTATGAAGTCACCCAGTTTAGCTGCCAAAGTGCTTGAGGCCAAGAGAATGAAACAGGCCATGTAAACAAATGACTATGTTTTTCTAACTGAATGACCTACATATGAGTTCTCTAGCTCAGCTTGAACTAGAGTGCACAGTTCTTAACACTTGGCGTTAAGAGATGACATTGAACAGATGGCCAAATATGGAGGCTTGTGTCAGGAGAGCGGCCACGGCGGACCGAGGCTGCAGAGGACAGCTGAGAAGGCTGCCATGACCAGAGCTGGTTCACGGTCCGAGAGGTTTGCAATAACAAGGAGAGTCATGTACTGGGAAGCTCCAGTCCCATGGTCACTGGCTTGCAATGAGTACTGCTGTGATTTGTTTTGCCAATGTAATGCAGACATGCCCAAGTTTAACATTAACTCTCATGCACTGATTACAACAAGATGTATACCCTGGATTAGGCACAAGATCTGTGTGGTTTGCTACACATAAGTTCAGTTATTTAGAATTCAGAAAAGCATAAAATGGCAATCTTTTTGCATTATGTTATCTTGATGACTTAACTCCACTGCTAATGGAAAAATATAGGTCCAGGCTGGAAACAAGCTATTATTATAAATAGCCTTTGTAGATAAGATTGTGTTCTTAACTGCTGTATGTTCTAGCCCTACATTATTTAATAATGTTGTCACTGTGATAAATAGTGCTATTAAAGCCTAAGATTTAAACTAGTTTCCTCTTAAAATATTTTCTATACATATAAAATATTTTTTCTATATATATATAATATATATAGTTTTCTATATATATATACTAAGTCATATATGACTCAAGATCCTGGAAAAGGCCTCTTCTGCAATATCAAATTGAAAAGTTTTAACTTTTATTTGAAACATCTGCAAAACCATTCCCATTTTTTTCCTTTGGCTGCAAAGAAATGGTTATAATACCACTAAATATAGATACTTACACACTTGCAATACTATATACTCACAGGTGCAGCTCACATGATTTCTAGTTAAGCATAGAACTGAAAAGGCTTTCTTTCCTTTTAACAGTGTCACTTTGACTTTGTAAGTTTTTTGTTTGTTGTGTTGTTGTTGTTTTTGTTTTTTAATGCTAGGAGTACTGGGCTTGTCTCCTGCCACAAAACCCTTCTTTTGTGGGAACAGAAGAGCTGGAGTGGCATGGGAGAGATGTGGACAGCAGGGTAGGTGACAGCCAGGAGCCTCTGTTGGCAGCTTCTGTGCATTTTCCCTGTGCTCTATTTAAAGTCTGTCAAAGGAAAACTGCTGGGCTGTTCACACAGCTATGAAGTGGTGGGACAGGAGAGCAACTAAGAACAAAAATTGCTGGCTAAAATGTCAACTCACACAGTGTCTCAGAGGAGGAGACACACAGGTGGCATGCCTTCACAGACGGAGGCTGAAGGCTTAAGTCTTTTCCCCACTACACACCTGCCCAGCTGAGAGCCACAAAGGTGTATCCAACTTCCCTGGCCTTTCCACACTGTTCAAATGTGTGTGGGGTTTTGGCTCATGATGGATTTGGAAGAATCCATCCAATGTATGCATTGGCATAGCTAGTACTGATGAAATTTCAGCCCATATTTACAATGTATAGAAACCTTAATAAGTCTTTTCCTGACCGTGTTTGAAAACTGGTACCATTTCAATGGCAGTTCTTTCTGATCCTGTTTCTGGCCCTACCAATGACTGGTGTCATGCAAGTATTTTAAACTGCTTAAACCTAACATACCCATGGGATCTGGCTCACCTCTGTGAGCAATGATGGTAGTCTGGCAGTAACGGAAGGCAGGAGAAGGGACATTTCAGGATCCTCAGGGAGAAGGGGCATCTACGATTTTGTAAAGCTACAAAATGACACCCCCCTCCCATGGCAGTGTTCTCCCTCACCTCAAGTAGCATTTATCTATCGCGATATCAGGATACAGTAAGTCCTCACTTAACGTTGTTGATGGGTTCTGTGACTTTAAATAACATGTAACAAAACCAATCTTAACATAGGCTAAATGAGGTAAACAAGAGTTAAGTTCCTACAGCATCTTATCAATGCTATAAGGAAAAGGTGTTGAACAAAACAATGTTATTTGAGGACCTATGTTTTGGTTAACACTCTATAAATCTTGTCGAAAGTTATGTATCTGTCTCACGTGCAATTTACTTTCTTAAATGGTAACTGAACAAAAGCTTTAGCTTAACACCCTGGTTTTTCACAAGGCTAACAGGTTATTTGGAATTGACTTCCGGCTGGGTCCTTCACCACCCATGTAATTTAGTGGGTAGCAGAATAATTCCGGGCTAGGCTCAGACTGCTACATCCACATGGCGTTGTGCCTAACCCTGGGGCTGGGTTGTACTCCCCAACACACAAAACCTCTTCACAGATCGGCACAGACAATAAATGAGGCTCTGAAAGTAGGACCACTATCGCAGCAGCCGTCTAACACTGTTGCGGACCGAAGCCCCGACCACGACAGGGAAGTGTGTTCTATGCCGAGGTACACACCTCTTCCTCTGAACTGTCACTCGGGTCATTGTCTAGTGAGGCACTCAAGGAGGCCGCCTTGGGCTCCAGGTAGCAGAGGCACATAGCCAGAGGGAAGGAGAGAGTGAGGGCATATGGCACTGAGAAGGAGGCGGAGAGCAGAAAGAAAAAGATGAAGAGGAAACAGGGCACGAGGGAGGGGAGCGAATGGGGAGATAATGCTGCAAGCTCTGGGGGAGGAGGTTGGTTTCAGACAGGTTGGGGAAAGACAGGTACCCATCATCATCTAGAAGAGAAGGGAATGACTCAGGGAGCTGCAAGGAGAAGGAGAACAGGGTGGTCCCTTTGCCAGTTTTGCTGTTTGTAAGCTAAAAGCTACATCTTGGTCCCCTAGGTACGGCTCCTTTTGCCCTCAGAGTCCACGGAGGGCTCTCCGTGGACATGCACAGTGTCTTAGATGGCTCGAGGCCTGGAAGTTGGTGGTCATTCTCCTTACACCTCCTACGGAGCTCTGTGGGAGATGCAGGGGGACAATGGTCTGATGACGGGGGAAGGGGACATGAGTCAGTGCCAAGTCCAGGTGACTGATATGAAAGAGACAGAGAGAGACAGAAAGCAGCAAACAGAGATGCAAAAGGACAAAAAGAAAACTGCAATTAGTTAATTTCTTATGTGTATCAATATAAAATTGTAAAACAAGAATTTTAGACTAGGGTTGTTAATGAATTTCAAAGTACTCAAGCTGCATGCCAACACTGCCACAACTGGCTACCATTTTCCCACCAAAAAGACCATCAAATCTCAGGCGAGCTTTTTAAAAATTCAAAACAGAAGATATTTACGGGCAGTTTCAAACTCTACATGTTTCACATGATCCAAAATTTTTGTTTAGATCAACAGCTCTAGAAAGTTTTAGGGTTTTGAGAGTAAACATAAATGCTGGTAACTTAAAATCAAGACTTTCAATAACTTTTCCTGATCTTCAGCTAACAGATCTATTACTATCATTCAGTTGGGTTAATTAAATTAAATCGAATCCAAATTTTGATTAATCAATCTCTAGCTTTACCTTTCTTTGGTTAGTTAATTACATTCGAAACAGGTAGGTTTCCGAATTAAGAAGTTTCTGGCCCCACTCCTATCTGATAAGCAGTTTCGTTTGAGGAACTTAACAATTAGCATTTTAGAAAGTGTGACTCTCCACAAAAAAATGGAGGTTCCTTTGAAATTCTTATTTTGGCTTCTTTTTCCATGATCTAAATGAAGCCTAACTCTAATCAGTGGTTTCAACAAGATAACTAGCAAAAAAGAATGTGTTTTCTTATAATATGGCTTATAAGTATTTACTTTGTATTATTTGTGGTCCATAAATAATGGAAAGATATACAATTTCTCAGCCTTCTGGTTTTTTTTGTTTTTGTTTTTTTCTAAAGTAGATAAATGGTATGTTTAACCCTCCTGGGGTTTGGATTCTTAAGAGAATGACGAATGTGCTCCCCAATGAGCTCAGGCTCTCTGCAGGGAAAGTGAGGCTCTTTACATTCTCTCTGGCCCTGGCTGTGTCAATGACCACGGCCAATTTCCTCTGCATATGACAGACGGCTGGTGCGCAAGGAGAGGAAGAAGAAAAGCAAGCAAAGCCCCAAACAGGACGTGTGCATAGCACTGAAGCTGCTACTGCCCAGGAACTCAAGATGATGAGGTTCATGCAATCCGAACATAATTAGACTTTTGCTAGTCTCTGTGACACCGTGTATGTGTGTGTAATTGTGCATGTATGTGTGTGTACACATATTTGTGTTTTGCCTAGTGATCTGATAGCATGGAAATTTGTGGAGGTTATCTAATCCTGACTTGGTAACTATAGACAAAGTGTCAGAAAATGCACAAATAAAATTATATCATGGATACATCAGGATTTAGAAGCATCCTTAGTATTAGACAAGTACATCTTTTCCTAATATTCACATGTGGCGTTAAACACTGTGTTTTAAACCAGGCTCTGCACAAATCTCATTCAAATGAGAATAATACAGAAGTTACGAGCTGACTTCTGCATGCAGACAATTGTTCCCATAGTGGCAGAAGGCCGCCCTGTCAGTGAGGTGATCATTGCTGGGAAATATGCCTCCTCTCTAAGGAGTAGGGGACCAGTTATCTAATTCTAATGACAATTTTCAGTAACACATTTTAATTTTGTTTTAAAAAATGAGTACTCTCTACGTTTCTTTTTGAAGACGGAGAATAAAATTAAGGTTTAATCATCCATGTTGCACATTAATAAGGTTTTTAAAAGACACCTTTGGCACTGTGGAAAATGAAGAAAGCCATCGACCTACTTTAGCACTTGATCTCAGCCACAAACTTTTTGAAGCACTTTTGGGTTAAAGTGCTGGCTTCTCAGAGACTCAGACTGTAAGAGTCCTAATTTTCTCTGTCTTTTTATTTTCCCATGGCATAAATTGAGTAACAATTGTTTCGTGCTACATGTTACATAAACAACTTGCTGATCTTCTGAAATCAAATAAAGCGAGACTGCCTTGGAACAAACTAAAAGTCATTTACTTTTATGTGTCACTTAATGATATTTACACATCCATGAGAATCATATGTTGGCATGTGTGATTTCCAGAAATCATGGAACACATTTGCTGTTCAGGTATAGTATCTTCTTTCATGTCCTATTTAAAACTTTCCTTGACTTAACTGAAACAGTGTAAAAACAAAATTCAGAACAAAGCACATTTTAAGAGCACCAGTGATCCAAATATTCTTGCTGTCATTTTCTATCCTGTTTGGCAAATAATTTTATCTTAAAAAAATGATGGACTGGGTCATTTGGAATATCCCAATGTAACTACAACAACAATAAGTTTCTTCATCTATCCATTGTTAAATTCTATCATTGTTAAATTCTTGTCAAAAGGAACATTTTTCAATAGTCTCCCAGGTGGTGGGTACCTGCCACATAAGTCTATATTTAAAGAGCCCATGTGCAAAAGAACATTTTGAATCAAATTTATGTAAGTTTTAGCATAGCCTGTAAAGTAGCATTTTTATTCTGCTGTTTTCTTTCACTCTGTACCATGCACATTGCAGGAGCCACTGTTTTTCCATTATTATTATGTATAAACCTCCTAGTTTGTTTTCTGACTTTTAGGGAGCTGCTCTGCTACATACAAAACCCCTCACTGGAAGCCGGTTGTGTATGTTTAAACTTTTACTTTTCTAAAAAGTGGCTTTATAGTGCTGGATCACCAGAAATCATGTGACATTTAAAAATAAATTGAATTGTGTGAAATAAAGTTACAAATTTAATGGGGAAAAAACACCTTAGAGAAATAGCTGCCAAATTCACTTTCCATCTCACCAGGCAACCTTCTGCCTTAATATCATTTTCCAAAACATGCCCACTTGCTACTTTGATGATTAGATTATAATCATAAGACTAAGAGAGGAAACAGTGTATAAGTCCACAGACTATAATCGCTCAGTTACTTACAGTCAGAAGAATGCAATGTAATCGTACTGTATATCCAGAAAAATATACAGTACTTGGGTAGGAGAATGGGGCCAGAAACCAAGAAAATAGCTTTAGTGACAGCTCTGAAGTATGAGCCCAAACAGAAAAGTGTAGTATGCCATTAAACATACTTTTAAGAAATACAGACAGGACAGCTGTTGAAAGTCTTACATAGCATGTCAGTTGTTAAAATAAAAATGCTCAAGAAGTTAAAAAGGAATCTTTCAGAGGAAAAATGTTGACAAAGGAAATAATTTAAAAATTGACAATATGAAGTGACTAATGCTGAAATATGAATTAGCCTAAGTCTAAACACATTCCTGGCTTCTATCCTTAGTATTAGTTGGTAGTTCTCAAAAGTCTGAGCAAGCTCTAGGAGGCAGCCTGGGAGATGTACCTTTCCCTCGTGCCGTATTGCTGCAACAGGCGTTGCTTCCTCCGCCTTTTTCCGTCTGTCCTCTTCCTCGTCACGCTCTTCCTCAGCCTTTTTCTCTGGCGTCACAGTAGTGATCAAGTTGGTCTGAGAGATGCCCTTTGTTGTGGCGTACTGGCCAGTACCAACCTCTGCAGCAGACACAGAATCCTTCATGTATATTTCATGGTTTTCATTCACTGACGCTAAAAACAAATATAATTGAATAAATAAAGTCTGAAATAGTTAAGCCAGAAGACAGATAAACACACCAACTGTCCCATTATGAAAAAAAAAAGTATCCCACGAAATACCATTTGTCTTCAAAAGACAAGTCAGTGCTGCAGATACCCTAAGTGCTATCATAAACTCAACTTTCTATATCAACTACATTAGCATTTTAAAAGAATTTAAAGGCTCATCTCTTGAAGCCACCAGAATAATTTTCGTCTGTTCTCAGGATCTATGGTGAGGATGTGTGTCAGGGAGGCTGAGCTGCCACTGAGCCTGTTACCCCACAAAGTAACTAACTGGCTGGGCATCGGCACTAGACATTTAGTGGCAAGTTTCACAACTGCAAATATTTTCAGTAGACAACTGATATACTGCATTTGACTGCAAACGTATTTTTAGGAGTGCCATTCTCCAAGGAGCACTGATATGTTTTTAAAATTATTATTATTAATAATGGTTGAAAAATCTACAATATAAAAACCACATGGGTAACAGTGAAAATTAACCATCTTAGCAGAGATTATATAAAATTCAGATGGCAACTCCACTCAACTAAAGTGCAGAAATGTTTTCATTTCTACTGCACTTTAAAAAGATATGCATATGTATCTACCATGATATGCATATATTCATTCATTGCTAATATTTTGGGAAAACAAGACAAACATTGCTAATGAAATTCATGCAAAGGCAAACATGCAAAGAGATACAAGGTAGAGCCTTTTTCATCACAGCTAAAATATCTTAGTGAAAGAGATACCTGATTCGGTTAAATTTTTAAAATTCAGTACTCATTATTTTGGGTTTTAGGTATCATAATATTTATTGAAACTTAAAATTGCTGCTTTTCCAATTCACAGTAGCTAATCATGGGAAAAATATAATCTGTGTTCATGCTTTAGGAAGTTTGAAAAATAAATGTAAGAAAAGATTCTAAAATCTTTTTAATAGTAAACCATTTCACTAAAATACTTTCACTAAGATATTTTATATGTGTTATTCTGATGAAAAAGCTCACATGAAACACGGTTTCCTAATGGGCTATTTAGGCTGTTCTATATAAGATGCAACCTTGCAGAAAGCAGTTTATTCCAACATGCAGCCAGAGCCCCCAGGTCAGCAGCACAGAAAACATACTAGAATTATCAGGACCCCAAAGAGTGAGAGACAACACATACTAACATCACTTTTGGGCAGGGAGGAAGAGACAGCATGATATTAGTACATTTATTTCACAGTTGTCTTCTGTCTTCTCAGCAATCATTATTACACAAAAAGCCATAAGGAAAACAACATTCACAACAAATGTGTTCCCTTGGTACACATCACTGAATAAAGTAGACAGTATTCAGGGAAAAGGAGCGATTCTACAAAAGATCCTCCAACAACTGACTGAATGAACACACAGTTTACAGATTCTCTGAAGGAGAAAGGAGAGTGAGACAACGCCAAAAGAAAAGCTTCAATGTGAACACAGGTATGTCAACATCTTCATTCACCTCAAAACAGTCCTAAAAACATTTTATGACAACAGTTTGGCTCTAAGTTAGACATTCTGAAAACAGGAAACTCTTAGAAGACAGAGAATGGTAACAGCTTCCTAGGCCGGCTGACAAAAGCCTATAAGGATAATTATCAACATAATTATCGAGATAACCATGATTACATGTATAGCGAGAGTGCTTTGACATATGGTTTATTCAGTCATTGCGACAACCCTATCGGGGTGACCTTACACCCATTTTATGGGTGATGACTAAAACCCAGACAGTGGGAGTTTATATAATTCCCCCACTACTACATAGCTAAAGGGCCTGAACTTCAGCTTGGATTTATCTACACCAGGTATGTGTTCTTTCTACTTCACTAGTAACATACATAATAGAGCACTAAACACACAATGTTCGCTTCTTCTATAAACTGTGGATAACGTCTTCCATTAGAAAAATACAATGTTTTTAATCAAAAGATTCAGGGAGTATATTGAGCCACCAACCACTCTGGAGTACGGCGAGAGAAAGGGAGAACTGAGACTATGGCAAGTGGTGGCAAAAAGGTGAGGGGGACGGTGATCTCAGACACTTGTAACTATTACTTATTTTTGTTTATGTTTTTGCTTATTATTAAAATCATCCATACATATTAGAAACGTCTAACTCTTTATGTGCGCCAGACAGGCCTTCCATCAATCAACTAATCTCCAGGTGCTCTGAATTAGAAGACAGAGGTCTGGCCGTGGCCTGCTTCCTTAGTTAAGTATTACTATAGCTGTCGTGCTTGTAGCAGAAGGCACATGTGCATGTAACTATAGATACAATACAAAACTGTCACACAAAACAAAACCTGCTGAAAACTCATGATTATGCCGTTCCTTAAACATGTTATTTAAGTGATTCTCTTCCTGTTTTACTTACACATTTGACTTAACAGTAGAGAACATATACATAGCAATGCTTTCCCAGTCCATCTGGTGTATAATTAATACTAACCAGGAGGATTTAACTTAGAGTCCTTTGCTCTGTTATTTAAATGTTATCCTTTCTATCAACTATTATTCATTGACTGATAAGAGTCACGTTTTATTCATAAAGTTTTTTAGAAACAGATACATTTTATTTACAGTTTGTTTGTGTTTTTTTTTTTTTTCTGAAACAAATCATCTAAGACAAATCTGACAATCACTGAAGATCTGCTGGCAAGGGAACCGAATTACTTTCAGAGCATTTAACTACTATATATAGAATGAGAGCATCTTTCTCCAAATTCAAGGTACCAGCTTATAAAGGCTATGCTCTTCATTCCCTAAGTACCCATTCTTTTATGTAATTTCATATAAATCTACAATACAAGACATTAAACTCACAAAGGTACTTCTGAGGGTGTGGGTTAAAATCTGCCATTTAGCCATAGGCCAACAAGGTTTTTCGTTGCATACTATCCAAGAAGATCTGTTTATAAAAAGCTCATGATAGTTTCATCCTATTGGGTAGCCACCAGAGATTATTAAAGGCCAGGAAGTGAAGCCTACCTCCATCCAAGCTGCGAGACATGGTATAACGTTTGCTGGACGAGCGTTCAAAGTATGGGGCTGGGCGATCTATCAATGCACTGGCTCTTCTTGTTTGGGCTTGTGTTCTGCCGCTATAACGAAACTTGGAGCCCAAGGTGAGGAATTTCTTTGGAGGTGCTTCTGGTAACAACAGTCTAAAGGTGTTAAAGGAAAAACACTTATATAAAGTCTATTAATTCAAATATTAAGAAATCTAACTTTTTACTCTTTTCTAAAAGGTAAAGTGCTTTGTGAACAAATGGATTAACACCCAATATGCAATTAAATGAATCTGATTTCATAAGAAAAAAATCAATTCACACAGTATATAGCAACTATCAATGTTATAGAGAGGCTATGAGCAAAATGGGTCGGGTTAGACTAGCGAGCCTTACTACCCCCATGAAACTGGAGAGTCTCTGGTACTATAAACCCAAAGAGCAATTAAATAGGTGATGGCAGTGAAGGAGAACATTGCTAATCGTTATTGTGTGGACACAAATCCGTACTGTCGGCACATCAGGGGTCCAAGGGCATTGAGATATTACTGAAATAGTAAGGATTGGATTGGACATACTACAAAAATAATAAAAAGACACTAAAGATAAAAAGAAAGGGGAGATGGGGACAGATAAGTATAAGACAAATTAAGGAAAATTCTTCAAATTTAGTCAGAAATTCCTTTAGGATTTTTTATGAGAAATCTACTGACAACGAACTTGAGGGACCAGAAAAAATATTCTTCCACATTCTTCTTCTCAATAAATTTTAAGTATATGATTCTGATCATTCTCATTCTTCCTTAGAGTGAAAAAAAAAAAAAAAAGATCTCTACCTACCTGAAAAATGTATGGTGTTCAACGCATACTTTCCACAAACGCTTGGCAGCTCGATGGTTTGGCAGCTTAAAACCAATGGTACTCTCAAATTGTTCAAACTAAAATCCAAAAAACATATTGAAGAGCAGAGTCAAGTTTGGAATCAGAAATAACAGGAAAGTAAATAATTTACAAAATTATAATGTTACCCACAAATTTTTCTTTACTCACTAAATTGTTATGTGCAAAATTCATGCTATCTACATTTATTTATTAAAAAGGGGGGAAAGAAACTCCTTATATCTATCTCCTTAAAATACTGCAGGTATGGGCAACCACATTATGCATATAGTAAATATTTTATGTACTAGTATGGATCTTATGAAAACTAAATGCAAAAAAAGGGTATCTGGATTCCTTCCAGAGACTAGTTTGTCCTGATCTCATTTTTAAGCCTAATAATCATGTATTCTCCATAACATTATGACTTCAATTAGAAGATACAGAAATGAACAAAAGATTTATAACTTACAGTATTCTCAGGATGACATTTTCTCCTAACATCTGGTCTGGAAATATGCATATATCCTAGGTATTTAATGACTAAATATCATATATTGCTGATGTTATTTCTGCATTCTAGTATGGATTATCATGTTAAATGCTAGCATTTCTTGGTTATATATCAGAGATTAGAGCATATTTTCATATTTTTCAGCATGTACATACAGTTCAGATGATACTCCTTCAGCCATTTGATTTTCAAGGTGAAATATCTGATTTCCTAATATATTTCATATTATTATTGCAGATACTATTTAATTTTCAGAAGACAGTATGAATCAGGCCACCAGAGGGCAATCATCTTAAATATTAAAGGCTTCACAAAAGAGCACTAAACTACTGACTACTGATATAATCAATAACAAATGTAATTTATGTGGTAAAGAACCAAGGAGAGGGGTTCTCTGCACGGCACATGATATATACTTATGCTTGACCTCTTTTTCTTGATTGTTGAGAGGGACTGAGCAGGGAGAGCTTGGGAAATACATCACAGGTTTCTTTAACTGCAACTGCCATTCTGGATTTCTTACTGTGGATGTGTGTGTACAGTGGCAGTCATAAAAATCACTACTGTCGAATAGACCCAGTCATGGACAAGCCAGAGTACTATAGATCTGAACTAAACCACCCTCCATGTGTTCATTTCTGCATCTAGTAAGTACCACATACTATGCTAAGTAATGCCAGGGGTTTTAAAAGAATCATCTCGCTCCTGTTGCAAGAAGCCAGGAAGATTCTCTCAAGGATGACAGAGGCCCCTTTTAAAGCGTTTTTAAAATGTTTATCTATCTCTCTGTACTTTGTATCCATTGCTTTCAACCTCTTCAGGGCCTTCTACCACCAAAAACTTCTCACTCATTCTTCTCAGCTTATGACTGTAAAAAAGGGGAAGGAAACAACTTTCTTTGAGCCTGCTTCTGCCTGAACCCTCTCACCTTCTCGCTGCTAGAGAAGCCTCAGCTACTTGGCTAATTTACTCCTTACCTCTCACACCATCCTGCCAGGTTCTCCTAATACCTTCCTGAATTCTTAAATGCCACAGCAGAATCTGATTGTCAGCTTCAATGCATTTTTCTTAGTTTTTACCCTGTGCCTTTTCTGTAACATTTGGCACTGCTGGTTAACCCGGGCCCTGAATCTCACGCCTTGTCAGCAAGGCTATTTCTGACCCTCCTTTTCTTTCTCTGGCTATTATTCTTATTCTCCCTATGATCCTCTTCTGTCTACCCCTCTCTCAAAAAGTGGTATTGCTCAGAGTTTTTTTTTTTTTTTTTTAAGGTCTCTCTCTCTTTTTTTAACTTCTCTTGTTCCTTGGGTAACTGACCCCACACCTAAGGCCTTCAATAAATGTATAAGTTGATGACTGTTCAAGTCCTGTATTTCTTACTATGCAAGAATCACCCCAAAAAAATTCTCCAAAGGAATTTCAATCTTTTGTTTTTAATTCTCCCCTCTTTCCTCCCTTGTCTAATAATACCATCTCCATCGACTCCTCTCATGCAAGCTGAAAACTTCTGATTATTCTGGACGCTTTCCTCTTTTTATTCTTCTTTCATCCTGTCTCTAAGACCTACTGTTCTGACTCTGAAGTCTTTCAAACTTGCTCCTTCCCTTCTATTCCCAGAACTTCTGCCCTAGTTTAAGTCTCATCACATCATATTACTAAGCAGCTGAAATCCATCATTCCCAGATATTCATGAAGTTGTGTCATGTCCTAATTTAAAACCTTCCATGGCCCACTACTGTGTCCTAATGTATTTCCCCAACTTTCCCTTCGGGCCTCTCACAACTATGCTCATTCTATGTCTGTAGAATATTATCTCATCTGTATTATAACATTGTAATTCTAAGTGTGTAAGTCTGTTTCTCTGCTAAACAGTAAGTCCCTTAAGGACAGGGACAAGGTCATATTTATCCTTCTATTTCCAATGCCCAATGTGCTCAATATATGCTCAATAAATGTTTAATGACTCCAAATGAATACACATTAGTTATAAGTTTAACATGCAATCTTTAGGAAATATTTTTAAAATTACTGCAATTTCAGGTATATATATAAACGCTTTAGATTATTTCAGTTTTAAGAGACAAACATGACTTTACATTTATATTAAATGTGATTGCTTGCTTTACAGTCTCATATTTTAATTGTATTTTCCACCAGTAGGTAGACTGATTTGAAGACAGGACATAATTCTATATCATGCCAGAAAATGTTGAAACATAAATGAGCTGCAATCTTAGAGCTTTGCCTCCATCATAGTAACTACGCTTAGAAATGAAGATATTTATTAATCATCTACTAAGCATATAATAGCAGATATTTACTACCTAGTATGTAAAATCCATTAAGGAGGATACAAATTTAAGTTGATCATGGATGCTCTTGTCCAAGAAATAAGGATTAGTTAACAATTTTGACTCTTTCATTAACCTCTCTGATTTGAAAAAAAAAAAAAAGGTAGAACTATAATAGGCTGTGGAAATTATTTACATAATTTACACTCAGCATCCCTTATTCTAATCTTTCTGGTATCTCTTACTCTAATACACTTTATCTCAAAGCTACTCACTTTAGGGTGCTATCACATTTAAAGGACAGAAAGAGCACAGAGACATAACAACAGGACAGACAGGAAGAAAGCTATTCTTTATTCACAAGGAGGTTTTAAGACTAAGAGATCTTTTATACCACAGCTTGAAATATATTAAACATTATTCATGAATCTGTATTTTACATTAAAATATATAAAATAACCCTTTCAATTAATGTACGCAGTGGAAAAAATGACAATAAAATAATAAAAAAGAACATTTTATTAATTACTGTTCATTAGACAAACCTTTAATAAACTCTCTTAGGCATTAAGACATAACTCGCCATATGTCCTGCAATGTTGAGAACTTGTCAGCAGGCAATTAAATTTTTGTTTGCGATTAGGCACCTTTCTTTCTAATGTACGTGCAAAGTTGAGTCTACTTACCTCTCCAGGGCGGATCTTAATGTAAAAGTTGTTCCGTTTATATGAAATTTTTAGAACCTTAGGCCAGGCAAATCTGTTTATCCTCAGCCGGTCACGATATATCAACAGACCACTTGCACAAACTCCTAACATAATTTCTACACCTTCAGAATCCTGGAAAATAGCAGCGAGAAACAATGTATCAATATTTCACTTATTTTCACTTACAGCTGGGGATAACACTTAAGCCTCCATGACAGAACCTATAATTGACTACCTGCAGCTTTAATTCAAATGTGAAAAACACTGCAGCCATTTTTTAAACATTACCACTAAATAATGGCCTTTTAATGAAGATATTTATCACTATGGAGATTTGATAGCGTAAAATCTGCTCACCCGGGTATTTTAAGACTTACAACATAAATACTGCACACAGAGAAGGCCAACCAGATGAAAGTATGTTAATAACAGTAATGGTAACAGCTGCAGCTCTCACTTATTGAGTGCCAAGCACTGCTTATTAACTCCCTTAATCTTCACTAGGATATTTTGAGGTAGTTGCTATTATTATTCCCATTTTATAGATGAGGAAACTGAGGCATAGAGAGGTTACCTGTCTGTCCCAGTTGAATGTGGGCAGCCTGGTCACAGAGGCAGCACTCTTTAATAACATGTATATTAACAGAGGGGCACTGTCTTAGGAGTGTTTTGGAGTTTGTTACTTTCTTTAAAAAAAGCCTCTATCTTTATTTTGTTGTTATTGTTGGAGTATAATTTAAATACAAATAGTATTTTTTAAGTATGAACTGTACTTCCCCAATAGGCCCTCAATACATCCATACTGCTCAATGGTAATCATACTTAACAATAACAATGATTCACCTATATAAATATAGATACATTTTGTATATGGGTATAGTTTAGTCTTTTATGACAAAAGTTGAATCATGTTACATTTGCAACTTCCTTTGCTATTTGCACATTTCATATTTAGGTCATTTCTAGGGATGTGCTATGCCCAGAGGTCCTGGAGGTTATCAGAAACGTTACATAAAGTTCAGAAGATGACCCATGTACAGTCTACGCCCCCTAAATGTTGCATCAGGTGAAAGCAGAGTAAAATGAACAGTGTGATGGCCTTGCGTGGGGTAAAAATAAAGGATGGAGGCAGGACTTCGCGTGAAGCGCAGTGTCCGCCCCTGGGTCTCACTGACTGTTGGAAGCAGGGGGCACATGGGCAAAGCTGAGCTCTTTTGTCACACTAATCAGAAGGGCTGTCCCTAGCTTTGAGTCACTCTGCAGCACCAGCAAAGAGGGGAGGGATGGCAGAATCCAAACAAGGGATTCTGACTCATCCATGTTGTGGGAATTTACTTCCTAAATCCTGTTAGTGCAAGGCTCAAGATGAACATTTCCAGAGTCAAAAATAAATATTTTGGTCCATTTCTGGAAAATATGTTTATAAATACAATTTAATTAATTTAAAAGGAAATATTTTACTTTGGAACCATATCAGTCCATTAGATATGAAATTGCAGGAGTAGAAATACTTGCTGTCTGGACATTACAACATAATAATATTTGAGGAGAACTCAAAGATAAGAAACTGCCCACAACTTATCAAGGGCTTTAATTTGAAAGAGCAATTTAAAAGCTATAACCTGATGCTGACAAGTAGCTGGCATTATTGATCCTTTAGAACCAACCAATCTGCTCACACTACTGCTCAGAGGGGACCGTCTCACGCCATGAACAGAAACGCAGGCATGAGGGAGAGCCGTTTGAATAACTGCTCTTTGATTCACTTTCTTTTTGATAAGGGACATAAGTTTAGGAAATATGCATAGGACCTTAAGAGGGAAAGGACATTTAAAAACATTTTTCATTATTTTATCTGTTTTTAAATCACCCATTGGTATCTTTCAATCATAAGAAAACAGAATCCCTTCATGGGGTAAAGCAGGGACACTCCTTTGCTCCCTCCTCTCTCCTTGTGCCTTCCAACATGCACTCTCTGTGTCCCAATACCATTGTTATTTCTAGCATACTGCAAGCAAATAGTTCTGCAATTACTTCCCACCCATCTTCCTTCTCTTCGAGACTGAGCTGGTGAATAGCAGGAGTTTTGTTTAATCTTGGTAACTGCATGTTCAACACAGTGCCCACCTAGCATGTATTAAGGCATTACATGTTTGTTGAACATTTCATTAATCACACAGTAACAACAACAACAAAATACTCTGAATATCAAGTTTTTGACCACAGCCTGTAGTATTAAAGTTAGGTTAATGTAATTTTTATATTGAAAACTATAACATCAGTCTTTCTTGGGGATATGTGTTTCCTTATTAACGAACACATTTAATGCTTCCTTTAGCAGGGAGTACTGAAGAAAGCCTCGATGATCTCGGTCTTTCATAATTAATATAGATGAGCACACTCCCCCTTAATTTAAAATCACTGTTCAAACTCTGTCATCCTTCATTATCATTTGATCCATGGGATATCCAATGAATTTATAGCTACATTTTAGAATATTATATTAAATAAAGTACTCTCACAAAGCCTACAGACTGACATCAGATGACAAACAAGCAGAGACAGTCTTCTTAAGAAAAAAAATCAGAGCATTTAGAACAGATTTTCCAAAACAAGGGACCTTCATCTAATATAGTTATTTATTCTTTATACAGAGCTGTGAAGTTCAAGATTGCAGGTCAGAATTTCTAAATAGGTCCTAAAGCTCAGAGCCTTTCAGACCATCAATAGAAGAAAGGCATCCCACTTACAACCGGAAATGAGCCTAATTTAATTCAGTAAATTTCCTGTTACGGAAATGATGAAGTGTGGCTGCATGAGAAAATGGGATCCATAACTGAATCATTTATTATACTTAATATTCAGATGAAATCCTATAATGGGTGGCATTTGCACTTCCTTAAGTCTTTCTTTTTTAATTGGCATAATTTCAAATCATATTATTGCAGCTATCTATTTTAATTCAGTAGCTATAGCAATGTTAAGTGATTTTATTTTTACTGATGGGAACACTGATATATCCTGAGTTGCACTTCCCTAAATGCATGCCCTAATCTTTTATTTATTTATTTTCCCTGGGCATTAAATGAATCACCATGTGTAATTCAAAAATACCTTTTGATTCACTCAAAGTTTTCAGGCTACCTTCATTTCCTTCTTATTTTCTTATCTTTTAGTCACCTAAGGATAAACTACAGAAAAGCAGTCTTATTTTAATTTTAAATCCTCATCCTGCCTTATACCTGGCAGAAAATATGAAACACCTTTGTTCTCTGACTGCAAAATAAGTGAAAAAAAATAATGAACTGGCAAGTAAATAGAGCTACACCTGCTGTTCTAATTACACACAAATGTCAAAGAGCTTGGCATTAATATACCAGCACACCCTGGGCTAAGCCCTAGCCAAATCTGAGATTTTGCTCGTTAGTGCTCAGGGCTTCAGGCCTTGGAAGTGTTCATCCTGTGCGATGTACAAAATGATCTACAGACATAACCAATCAAATCTGCATTTATTTGACAGCCACTATTTTCTCGTCCAAACTCACTGTGGATTTGTCTGCTCCCACACGCCAACCAGGGAGCATCTCCATATGCAGCATCTACCAAACCTATGGATCACAGATTTCCTTCCCACATGTCCTCAGGGTTGTTGAAACTCTATTTCTTAGTCCCAGACTTGACAGTATACGATACTCAATTGCCTGGAAGCCTTTAACTACATGTTCTTGTGAGTCCCAGACCATGAAATTGGTGACTACCCTGTGTATCAGTAAGTAAAGGCACATTCCCACAACCAGAATGATGTTATCTTGTCATGCCATATCACAAGAAACTGCCCCTGAACTTCAAATACTGATTTTTATTAATGACGCTGAAGTACTGGAATCCATCCCTAAGATCCTCACAAATTTCATGTTTCGATGATAACAGTTTTTCTAAAAGCTTGCTTGTGCTTCCACGGGATTTTTTTTTTTTTCATAGCTGTTCAAATAACAGACTAATAGTTCATATACTCATTTTCTCATTGCTGAAAAATAAGGAGATTCTAGTAGAAAAAAGTATGACATGGAGTAAAAGTGGCTCTGTGCATCCTTACAACCTTTACCCTCCCACAGTCCAATCCCATTTTTTTTCCCTCCCCAGACACCACAGCCAAGTTACAGCTTTAATGTTCCACAATTCAACAAGCAACCAGGCAGTCCTTAGTTTGGGTAGTTAATTCAGCTAAATTTTAAAATAACAATCTTATATCCTAAACATCCAGCCTTTAAAACTGTGAGAAAATAGATTTTTATTGCTTAAGTCACCTCCAAAAAAATTAAATAAAATAACAATCTTATTTTAAAATACTTGGTTATTTGTCAGAATGCCTAAACTTTAGAAATGGAATTATTTCAATTTCACATGAATTTACTAAGTGCTTCGTGGGTGTCTAGAACAGGGGCAAAAACAGTACTTGGCATAGAACAGATGTGACATTGGGTATTGGACAATTGGCTGAGTTTAGGCAGATAGACAAGAAAGCGCAGGACAGTGCAAAGTTGGGCATATTCCAGGAAAAAGGAGACAGTCTGGTAGGAACAAAGGGCACATGTCAGCACAAAGTGGGGGAGACGGGGAAGGCGAGTAAGCTCAGAGCTTATTATATGAAGATAAACTTCTAACTGAATCCAGGCAATCAGAGGCTCTGCCTATGAGGGCTTTCAGAGGGCTGAGACCATGAGTTATGTGAGTTTGAGCCATGCAGAGCCAACCCCTGGTAAAACATCAGAGAGCTAAGTTTTCTTTATCATTGGGCTGGCCTTAAAAGGCAAACACAGATTTGAATTCCCACAGTTTTCATTTCCATGAACTGAAATAAAAATCACCAGCTTATAGCAACAACATTGACTTAAATAAAATTAAATAGAAAGTTTAGGGTTTAAAAAACACCTACCTTGGCATGATGTAAATCTACCCCGTACATAGATAGTTTTTTGGCATTTTCCAAAAAATGCATCTCTGCTTCTGCTGGTGTCATTCCTCTGATAAGAAAAAAAAAAATGTTACAATATTGCCTTTCCTTTACTTGGTGAGGCTGTAATATATTTTACTTAGCTCTCTTGCTATCTAATATGCAAATCCCCATAAAGGTGCCAACAGATTTGTGCTCTGAGGGAAGAATAAGAATAAGAATAAGGGGCAAAATGGCTTTTAAAGAAAACATCACAAATAGACCTTCTAAGTGAGAACCTAACTATCCCAGAACTGAACCCAGATTAGAACTCTACTCTGCTCAAGTTCCATTGGTAATACACCGAAATCAGTCCTGGGCAAAGTGGGTGTGGAAGTTGATGCTCACCATCCAGAAACAACTTAAATGGAATGTTCACAGGGTTTATTTTATATCACTAACCTGTGGCTTTTGTGCAGCTCGATCACTTTATCTTCCAGTTCTTTAGTGTGATTTGGTGCAAAGCGGAACTCGCTAATGTAATCATTCCCACATTCATCTGGGTCATAGTCTCCCAGTTCTGACTGGACCGTGTAGGAGCCCAACAGGGCAAGAGTGACAAAGGAGCAGGGCAGCCTTCCAGACACAATGTCATCTCGCAATTGTAAGCAGAGGTAGTACCTTCCAGGAGCCAAAAACAATAAAGCAAAAAGCCAGCATTGGGATACAAAAAAACAAAACACTCAGTATAAATTGTTCTGTAACTAATTTCTTCCTGTCAAATAATCACATGAGGACAAATTTTCTAGCATCTATATTTTGATCTAGATATAAGGGGGAAATACTTAGTTATAAAACAATATTTAAGGGCATCTAGGACAAGTCAGTGTTCATAACAAAACAGGGTTTTACTAATAAGGCACACAGTAAAAGAAACTTAAAGACATATTCCTGTAACATCTTTTAAAGTAACATTTAAAGTCAAATGAACAGTTCCCAATGCCCTCCCTGAAATCTTTGGTTGGGGTATTATAGTATAAAGTATGGCGCTCTTAAATATAACTGAGTCCCAATGACCCTAAAGGAAGTCTCATTTTGGTGTCTAGACTAAAGGTCTTGCATCTTATGACGGAGACGAATTTCACGTAGCTCAACAGTTGCACCATCATAAAATCTGCTCTCAATTTCCTGCATTCCTGGTGAGACAATCTCTTGATAATAATGAATAATTTTTGTTTCAATTTCTCATTTTTTAAATTTAGATAACTTTCTAGAATTCAAGCAATAACAGGACTATCTGAAGAATTACAACCTTAAAATCTGAGAATCTTGTCACTATAAGTAAACAGTTTTAAATTGGGGGAGTATAAAACATTTTCCATAGTCAAGGTAACATAAAAATATCTCCATTAATAGAGGACTTATCTTCTCTGTCATTTTGCTTTTAAGATTTATAGATATAATATTAATTACATGAGACTCCGAGGTTAAGTGTTGACATTGATGAGTTTTTATAATATCTTTCATGGCCCAGCATATGAGTATAATAATGAAACATACCTTATACCTTTCATATAAGAAATGAACTGTTGTTATTCTATTGAAGCTGAGGACTATGGAAAAATCTTAAAGTCTCCTCTAAATATGATTTTAAACTGATATAAGTAAACTCTATATAAAATTTCTAAACATTTCACAGGCTCTACAAACATTACACAGATAGAAAGGAAGCATGCACTACATTTCAATCTAGGTATTATAGGCTCTATAACCACAAGTTAGCCAATTAAATAGTTCCTCCATATTACTAAAAAAAAAAAAAACTTTAAATAAGGAGATACAATTTTTTTTCTGATTTAACGCAAATATAAAAGAAATAATCTGGAGCTAGGTTTTACCCTTCCCCTAAAATATGTGTTGAAATTATTTTTTAATCATAGCAAGAGACTGAAGCTTTTTGAGCAATTTCACTTCTCTGAAAAGCCCTCCAAGGGTGTGTGTCTTGCGCAGAAAATTCAGCACGCACTGCACAAAATCACTCTGATGGGCGATAAACTTACTCACTCCCAGAGTGAGAGTCTGAGGATCCAGAATGGAATGCCCAGACACCCACAGCACACGGCAGACACAGAACCATTTCACAAAGGAATCCCTTCTCACACTCAAAGCTCAGTCACCACACCAGGACATGTTTGTTAGACTCCTGTCTCAATGTCTTCTTTTGTGAAAATGAGTGAATTGTTTTCCTTGTAGGTCATGGAAAGCAAACTCTTAAATATACATGTATTGATGTGTATATAGGGTGCATCTGTGTGTGTGTTTTTCTTAAACAACTGTTAAGTATCAGATTGGTTATATAAAAGGCTTAAGCATCCAGACACATTTTTACTCTAAGTTTTAAAGCAGAAGCGCTAAGAATGGCCATATAATTTAAGACTGAATCCCATCCAATTTGTGGTGGGTGGATGACAATATCTCAACTCCACATCTTCCCACCAGGGTTAGGCAGAGGAAGTGTTGGCTTATTACCAAAGACTCAATTGGGAACAGATATGCTTTGGCAAATCTCCTCATTGGATGTTTGCTCTCATTCGGTTGCCTTTTGTTTGCCATTTTAGCGAGGACGATCATAAGCATGTAAGCATGCTCTTTCCTGAAGAATTCAAGGGAAGCACAACTCTCTCAAGATGCTTGCCTTTTTTATAGCCAATTTTCAAATACCTGGTGATATCTTCAGATAGCTGGGCGGGGTCTGGTGGGTAAAATTTCACATTAAATGAAAACTGCCAAGCACCACCTGCAGAGATGAGAAAAAAAAATGAGAATAAAACCTTAGAAAATCCCTCTCAACTTAGCATTCTAATTGATAAATAGAACTACCTTAACTCCAAGTTCTGACCACAGAGGCACATTTTGATCATCAATGGGAAATAGGGAAGTCTCCATTAAATAAAATCCAAAGACAAGTCTGAAACTTCATCTAGTTTCTAATCTTCTCCGCAATCAAATCCTTTACTGGCATTTCTAACTAGGGAGGAAATTAATTTCTTCCCTTTCTTAGTGACAAAGGTAAGCCTTTGGAAGAGGGGGGAAAGTGAACAATATGGATAATCCTCAATCAGACAAGTCTGGAATTGACTGGATCCACCGCTATGAAGTTCTGGATGGCCTATATACCAACATTACAGACACAATCTCATTTCCTTTGTCCTTTCTCCTTTGCTATTTCAGGTCAAACCCCATTATAATGCATGTCAAGGAACCGTTCAAAATATTTTTATTTTATGGGGAAGGTTTGTGATAGTGAATATTTAAGAAGGGAGCTGTTCTATGAGCAGCTGAAAATTCTTTTCCTACTCAGGAAAAGTTTTGATTAAAGATAGTTGAATGTATTTACTGTGCACTACCAATTTCCACACTTCCTTATTATAATGCCTATGACTTAGATGAGTCCTCTTTACACATTGCCTTTATTTATCCTGTAGCAACTACGTACGACCTCTCCAGCAGTGAAGAGTCAACCACATGTTGGCTGACAGGCACTTACTCTCTGTGTTGTCCACATGTATACTTGAAACATTATTTATTAGTAAGCTCTTCATTTTATTTATACTATCTCTAATCACATGTAATTTATCATTATAAACATGAAAAAAACCCACCACTTTTTCTTTTTTTCTACATTTTATCTGTACATGGTCACTCCTTAAATTTACATTCATCTTGTTCTTTTCTCCTGGCCTTCCAATGAAGTAACTCACTAAAGCCTGGGTGGTTCCTTTGCTGGGACACTGTTCGCATTTGATCCACCCACCCAATAACCACAGTGTAAGTGTCACAGCACAGGTCCTGCTTGCATATGCCATACTGGAATCTTTTATCTCCACAGCATATAGCCATGGTCTTCCTTTCACTCTGTGATTCTGTGACCTCACAATCCAACTCTTATGTTTCAATACTCTCCTAAGACCTCCAAACACTCCCTTCTCCCCATTAAATGACATCTGGAAACTCCATTTTCTCCATGACCCCTTCCAAACATTTAGAAGACAGGGATAGTATTTAAAGTACTTCCTACCTTCTTTCTTTGCACTATTCTCTTATTAAGTGGCAAATACTTATCTGCCTAGATTTCTAGCATAAATGGCATAGGTCCATTTATTAATTCTAGTTTACCCTTAACACTACCATGCATATTACCCTTAAAGTTCCCCATGGCAGGGCTGCTACCTGAGATGTCTTAAAAAAGACGTGGCATAACAACAGGTATAATTGGGTGCTTATTATTTTTAAACCACTCAGAAAATATTACTAAACCATGAGCTATAAGAATTATAAGCAATAATATATTTGTCGATCAAATATATCTCTAATGATTATTTTTCCCACTGTTCGCAACAAAAGTCCTTCCTTTTGTTATTCTAAAACTAGTCTGATTTGTTTTACTTCCCTATTGATTCCTATTCTTTCCTGCTAAAATGAGTCCCTTCTATGCTTGCCACTGGTAAGTTTCATAAATGAGAACTAGCTTTCCTCCAAGAAAGTGGAATTTAATGAATTAGTTCTAGGAAATGGATCTATTGCTCTTTTATAATTTTAATCACTTCAAAGTCTGCCTTCAACCCAATGAATAGTTTAGCAATGTAATTAAACAATCTCATAATAAATTCAGGGGAAACACTCTAAGTCGGAAACTAAAAAGTAATAAAAGTATAAGAAAGATATTTCAGTGCAAAAATCCTCATCCAGGAAAGTGAGTTTCAAACTATAGCAGACCTAAGAAGCATCTGAGGTACTTATTAAAAATGCCAATTCCTAGACTCCACCTAAAGACAGCTATTCTAAGAGATTTGGAATGTGGCCTAGGAACTTGTGTTTTTAATAACCCCCTTGTAATTAACACAGTTAGGCGTGGGGGTCACACTTTGAAAATCACCAATCCTAAAGAATCCACTTGCCTAAAGTTATAACCCAAATAACTAACTACAAGGCTTTGCAGGTCATTATTTTGAAACAGTGGAAAGTTTAAGAAAACTACTACCTACATTCCAGTCAAGAAAAAAAAAAATCTAGTTAAATACATATCCCTGCAAAGAATATGGCAGAGGCAGATCAACTGGGAGGATATGGTTATGCAATGAATAGACTTGCAAGTCTACATCTGTTCAGATGATAGCGCTGGTTAGAAACAGAAAATGAAACAGCTTGAATGCATCATAATGATAATCGTATAACGTCGTTATAGCATTTTAAATCACAAATTTATAATAGAAAATTGTGAAACTGAAGTTCATTCTTATGAAAAGAATTAATTTTAATCTTCTGTGCTTGCCAAATCTTAAAATTTCTAAATATACTGCCTTCATAGCAAAAAATTACTACATATCATATACTCTGTATTATCATGAAATTACTGTAAATATGATATATTCATATTATAAAATATACTACATTAAAAATTTGAGTTCGGGTATAAATAAAAGATAACTAGAATTAGAATTTTTTCATAAGAAACTTTAGCTTCAGAATTTTTCTATTTTTCATGTTTGTAATTTAAAATCTTTAGAAGCTTGATCGCCATTCTCTTGAAGATCACATCCTAGAGACTTACTGTGGACCTACAGCATAAAAAGGATGGAAACTTCCTTTTCTCATTTCTATTTAGGAAGAGGAAGTGATGGTACAATAATTATAATAGTTTGACAAAACTTCTCTGCCTTGGTAGGATGTAAATTTTTGTGGAAAGAGGGGAATTTTAGTATATCAAAACAATAAGAAAGATAGATAAAAATACCAAGTTCCACTTTAAAAAATTATAATTCTCATTTCTCTCCTCCTTTATCTGCAAGACTGTCTCTTAATTTTCTTCATTTTGTAGTCACAAACACTGCCTGAACAACATGATGAAAATACCCTTTAAGTCTTATATTCTGATTGTGTCTTTAGCTTTCTTCTCTTAGAAAGAAAAGTAGGAGACAAGATAAATGGAAAGTTAAGGGAAAAAAGGAATTCCAGTAACAATAGAAAAGAAAATTGACTGTTTATACAGCCTTCCCTGTAACAGTATTATGACTTATTCTGAAAGACTTAGTATGTTTTCAAAGTGCTTTGTAATTATAAATCACCAAAGTACAAAACAGCATTTCATTAGTTAGAGGAATACAGAGGACTTTAGGCACACAAAATGTTAGTAGGGATATTCAGCACATCTGTTTTAAATAACTCCATAAAAAGATTCTTAGAATACAGTCATTGTCTTAAATTTTTTTATTAGGACTCCCTGGAACAAAGAGTTTTTACACTTACTATCACACTCATAGCTGTCCCTGGTTTCAATCGCAACTTATTACTATGTAACTATTCAATAAGTTTCTGGTTAGTGAAACATCAAATTTCTCAAAAATGTGGTAAAGATGTTATCGTTGTATAAATAATCAGCAGGCTCTCTAATATCTAGAAGTACAGTGACACTTTTTCTTCTTTTGAGATATTATCTATTATTAAACCATTTCAAACTGCTCACTACTAATTACTTCTTATTAGTACTTGGCGTATTTTAATATTTCAACACATTCAAAGGCACCAGAAATATCTTTACTCTTAAAAGTAAATTGTTAAAAACCTCAATGAGAATGATGTTCTTATCAATAAACTGGTCGAATTTGTTCAACTAGAATTAGTTGTTCAGGTAAAGTAATCTAGATTTTATTGATAAAAATGAATTACTTTTAAAAGGTTAACTAGCTATTGAAAATTATAAAGATTACCCATGTTTACGGTAAAAGAGCTACAGAAAAGGGTTAAAAATAAAATTTTTATTCCTCTTTCTCAAAATTCTACACTACAGTGGCACTTCTAGAGGTATTTACTATTAATATCTTTCATACTGTTAAAATATTTCCATACACCTATATCTGTTTTTTTTAAACAAATACAATTTGTCTCACTAACGTCTGAATAATGAGAGCTAAGACATATTTATTCTACTTCATTCTATGTAATAGCTGCTTGATTATTTCTTTATAAATGAATATTTAGGTTGTTTTTAGTCTTATGCTATTGTAAAGAGTATCATAATGAACTTTCATACATGTACACATATGTACATTTTCCTCTCTTATATATATGCTGGATAAATTTGTATAAGTAAAATTAGGGGTTAAAAAATAAGGACATTTTAAATCTTAATAAATACTGACACACAGTACTTTTTTAAAGGGTTGTAAAAAATTATATTTCTACCACCAGTTGTGTCTATACTTGCCAGTGCAGGTATTATTAAACTTCTAAAATCTTTGCTAATCTGAATAGGTGAAGTATGTCTCATTTTAATTTGCATTTAATTGTTAGTAAGATTTAGCACCTGTCTAATACTTATCAGCTCCTTGCAATTCAATTTTTTGAGTTGCTCATGCAATTGTTTTCTCCATTAGGAACTATGCATTTCTTAATTTGCCTTTTGGGACCAAGAAAAAAGGTTGTCACCAGACAGTAAACTTCAGTCCAACTTGTTATTCCATTTCTAAATGATTAAAATGACTGTTATTTTTAGCTTGACTTTCATACTTCCGTGGCAGTTAGGCTTGATATAACACTGATAATTAAATTTGAAACTTTTAAATGATTAATTGCCAACTGGAGCTTCACTTGATTAAACCATAGTTCATAGGCAAGGGAATAGGTCAAATGTCACAGTCATCTGATTTCTGAGTTATGATCATTAAAAATGGGACCTAAGCTAGGCAAACCTGCCAAAGATAAAATCTGAGGTCTTAATCTGTCTTTCAACAAACTGTATTCACATCAGGAATGTGAGTATGCTATGGGCTACCAATTTAGAAAACCCCGATCTCTGAAAAATCTTCATTTTTGCAAGTAATAATCCGAAAGAACTTACTTCGAATCTGTTTTTTAATTTCCTTAGCAGGGTCCAACCAATTCTGAAAAGGAAATGATAGTGTGAATTTGAATCAGAGAAGAGTAAAAATGACTTAATGTTGACCAGGTAGAGACCCAGGTTAATGTGTGGTTGCTGCAAGGCCCTCCGAGCTGGGTCCTTCCCCCACATCCGGTGCCCCTTTGCCAGGTCCTGTAAGGGTCTAATGAAAAAAATGTGCATGTCCGCAATTCATTCTTGACAGATTCTTTCCTTTTACAACCAATGCCTTTGTGGATTCAAGCTAGCAGAGAAACGGAGAAAAATATGATGGATTCTATGTTCAAATAAGTTACGAGAATAAACTAAGGATACATGTAACTTGGCACACTGATGTCCAAGCCATTCAGTCCCACATAGTGACTTCTGTGATTACAGATTCTTAGGCAGCTACTTAGAAAACTTTCCTAACAAATTAATATTTGTTCGAAATTTATGATTTTCCTCATCAGAACACTCGAATGTTTAATGATGAAGTTACACATTGTCCAGTGAATTCAGCAGGTATTAAGTATGATTCACCACACAGCACCAAAACATGTAACATCTATGAGCAAATTTTCTGTGACTGTTTCTAGTACCAATACAATGGTAACAATTTCTTCTTCCTTATTTTTCAGGTAGTTATGGGGAATAGTGAGGTAAAGCCCTGAAGAGCTGCATTCTCAGGTGTAAGAGTCCAAAGACGCATTACATTAAACATTAAATACCTACTTACTACATGAGACAAGTGTTGTACCAGGTCAGCAGATAACTCATCTCATATTCTGATTTGGTAAGAACATGAAAGCATAACAACATGAATTAAGAATAGACAGCAGCCAGTGAACATGTTTTCTATATAAGTATTTGATTTCTATATATGTATTTGATACTCATTGGCTCAAATCACTGAAATATATTATCCCCAAAAGCACCACATAAAATGCTTTCCTGGAACCATAAATAACTCAAGCATGAAAAGTAAACACTGACTCCACAATATTCAAGATTAATGGAAGTTGCCAATAATTTCCTTTAAGAAGAAATAAAGCGACTAACAGCATCTACTCAAAATAGTAATATGGGATTGTAAGGGAAGGTGGAGAAAAGATTTACCAAATCAGTTTTAGGTCACTTTCTTGTAGTACTGAGCAGTTCGAGCTATAGTATTTTGTACTGCTTTTCATCACTCACCTTCTGGTTTTCAGCATCTCGATATGTAAGCCCAAAGTAGTCTTTCTCTAGCAAGTTCAGATGTTCACACACTTTATCAAACAGCACTTGGCCTCTGGAGCGTTTCTACAGAGAACAAAACATAAAAACAAGTCAATGCAATAAAAAACTGTGCTCTCAGTTGCTATGAATAGAAATGGGTAAAATTTTAAATATGCTTGCTGTACCTTTATAGTAAGTGACAATCAAGTGTGATCACACTTTGCCATTTCCTTTTTAACCAATAAAAAAGTTCAACAAAGTGGACCTAAACCTAGAAAAGCCTGTCCCTACAAATAAATAAACAAAAACCACTAGTGTCACTGAGTAAGTACAGGTAAGCTGTGGAAGATTTCTAAATAGGAATAGCAAGGAAAATGATGTGGTGCTTGGAAGTATCAAATATCTTGTGAAATATAAAAATCCTAATGGTAAGAGAATATCAAAGGACCAACAAAAAACCATGTTTCAGAATGCCCAAACTCAATTCCCCATATTATCAGATTCTGAGCCTGAGAAGAATTAACCCTATTCCTTATCTTAAACCTCTCCTTAAAACTTTTTCTACCAGTCCTTACTTAGAAATTCCAGCTATGAATCACTTTCTAAAGCTTGTTAAAATAATTTCATTAGTTTATTTTTGGTATTTGACACAAATTCATGTTTCATATTACAGTGTTATACTTTCAATTTCTCTAGAAAAATTCATTTTTATTAAATATAACAACAAAATGTTGATTGAGTTTAAAGATTTTAAGTTATTTGTAAATAAATGTAAGATACAAATATATGTGCTATATTTTTGGCCATCAAGCAGTCATTTGGAGAAAGGGAAAAGATAGTCAACTGGGGAAAAATATCCATCAATGTAATTTACTATGATACACAGCATCATATTTTCATCTAATCCTTCAAAGGTCTTTCAACATGTCCTTAAAGTCTGAGATGGGATTAACTGGCAAAATACTTTTGTTTGTGTAGCACCAACATTTCATATCTATTAAGCATATCTGTCTTTAAGATTTAATGCAATAATAATGAGAAATATGAAAACTGATAAACAATGTAGATGCCAAAATAATAAGTATTCAGAAGACCTGTAAATGGTGTGTATTACTGTACAACCGTAATTATACTTGAAATTAATTATGCAGTCCCCTCAAGCATGACCATTTAGGAAAAAAGATAAATTTATGACAGAAAAGTAAAGCCTGAGTTGTAGCTAGCTAAAATCAATGATGTCTTTGATAGAAGTTAAATAATGTATGAAAATAAATTATATGTTAGCAAAACTACATAATAAAATTTGCTCAATGGAAGGGAATAAATGATATAACAATGAAATGCTGCTCACTGGTTTAAATCTTTATTTATAGATAATAGCACATTATTTCTGAATAATGCTTAACAAACTATAAAGTTTTCACACACAAAAAAACTGGTTCTTCTTATGCTTCTATTGGTATTATTTTCAGTTTACAGATAAGAACACAGGGATTCAGAGAAGTTAGATGAGAGAGGCATTATTACATAATGGCTGTGAGCGGTGGCTTTAGCATATAACCCCGGATTTGAATTTTATCATGTCCCTTACAGCTATGGGAACCTCTGTTTTCCCCTCAGTAAATTAGATATGATACCACCTAGTTCTTTGGAATGACTGACATTAAAAAATAAGAGAAAGTACTCAAATTTGGTCCAGTGATGGCACATATCAGACATTCCACAAACATTAGCAATTATAGCTCAAGTGACTGACAAATGGCAGAATATGTATGTAGAATTTATGCATTTTTGCTGTAGGAGCACATATACAACTTCTTGTAGTATCGATAAGCAGCTTAGTATTATTAACACTGCTCTTTCTTTATATATCAATTACCTGCTTACTACCTAATTTGCTTTAGGCTAGACCACAATATTTACACATATCATACCACACACATACCTATCAGTGTCTGGCCAAATAGTTTCTCAATGAGTAAAAATAAAACAAAATAAAACAAATTCAAATTAAAAAAAAAAACACAAACACAAAACATTTCTCTACAAAGCCTCCTATATACTTGGCCCAGAAGCCAGTCCCTCAATAGAGGAATTGTTTCTGAATATGCCACAGGCTGCCTTAGGTATTTTTTAAATTAACTGTCTTCTGGTTTGCTATGTTCTTCCTTTTGTCTAAAGGGTGACATAGATTAGATCAAGCACAGACCATTATACTAACTGGTTCTTAGTTTTTTGGCTTCTGACAATTTGATTTCTATTAGTGACTCATAGCTCTCTTGACAAGAACAGATTTTTTTTTTTTTTTTTGGCCCTAAGAACCAAGATCAGTTGTCTAGAAGCTACTATCTATATGTAAACGATGAAACTCCTACCTGCTCAATGTCACCTCAGTCCTCAGCTAGATGGATGATGTTAGAAAAGCCTTTTTAGTTATTTGGGACTTCATTTTCTTATCCTTGACTAATTCTATGGAGCGAGGCAATCATGGGCTTTAGTCTATAACCAGGCCTCCTTTGCTCACAGAAAACATTATTAATGATTATAGCATTCTTTCCCATGGAGCCCTGATGAGGCTTCAGCACCCTTAGGCAGGATGAAAATGACGCTTCCAGTGAATAGAGGACATGGAGTTGGGACAATTTTCCAGCCCTGACTGGATCCCCTCTGCAATCACAACCAATCCTCCCAAATTCTTGATTCTTTTAACTCAGATGCTTTTTTTTTTTTTCTAGCACATTATTCACCTTTCAAGTCAATAATTTCTACTTATTGATTGGGTAATAAAACCTAATTTAACTAAAGCTCAACAATCAGACTGGAAGTTTAAGAAAATTTATGTTACTTATTTGGTTTCTAAAGACATGATGTTCATTAGGTGATCAAATCTAGGCACCTGTCACTGAGTTTATATATATCTCCATAATGAGTCAAAAATTGAGTATATTACAAAAAAATTTGACAGAGGTATTCTAAATCAGTAGATAATTACCTAACCAAAAAAGTCTAACAGTTTTTTTAAGTCTTGTTTGCTGCTTTTTTTGTGAGTTGTTAAGTTGTTAAGTTAAGTTGATGACCTAAAGGCATTAACTGTTCATGTAACTATTCATGTTAACACCTAAACCTGAAAAGTCAGTTTTGCTTTTCTAAGGTAACAAACCAATGGTGGACTGACCTTTTTTGTCAACTGAGAGTTAGATTTCTGTTTCTGATAAAGTTAGATTTCTGTTTCTGATAAAGTAAATGGGGATATTGCAGCCCAACATTCTGAAAGACTATATATCGTAAGAACAGTAACCCCAAAGCAATTTAAACAACTTTCATTATTAACTATTTTAATTTGCAATTTATTTTAATTTAAAAATATTCCAAATTGACATGAAATTGTTAGGTGTTAGGATAAGTATATCAAAAAAGAAAAACATTTAAGTGAATAAAATGACAAGACACAGACTAGGAGAAAATATTTGCAAACACATGTCTGATAAAGGACTAGTATCCAAAATACACCAAGAACTCTTAAAATCCAACAAGAAAATAGCCCAATTAAAAACACATGGGCAAAAGATCTGAACAGACACTTCACAAAAAAATACAGATGTAAAATATGTATGTGAAAAGTTGTTCAACATCACGTTATTAAAGAACTGCAAATTAAAACGAGATACCACTATGCACCTATTAGAATGGCTAAAATTTGAAATACAGATAACACCAAAGACTGACAAAGATAACAGGAACTCTATTCCTTGCTGGTGGGAATGCAAGATGGTGGAGCCACTTTGGAAGACAGCCTAGCAGTTATCACAAAACCAAACAAATTTACTACATGATGCAACCATCATGTTCCTTGATATTTACACGAAGAAGCTGAAAATGTATGTACATACAAAAACCTGCACACATTTGTTCATTGCAGCTTTATTCAATGTTGCCAAAGCATGCAAGCAAGTAAGATCTAAGATGTTCTTCATTAGGTG
The DNA here is from genome assembly GCA_003508835.1 of Eonycteris spelaea. NCBI lineage: Eukaryota > Metazoa > Chordata > Mammalia > Chiroptera > Pteropodidae > Eonycteris > Eonycteris spelaea. The sequence goes on along the minus strand of PUFA01000127.1, from coordinate 221,876 downwards.
AATGGATGGATAAACTGTTACAATTCAGACAATGGAATATTATTTAACACTAAGATGAAAAGAGCTATCAAGCTATAGAGAAACCTCAAATTCATATTATTAAATGAAAGATGCCAGTCTGAAAAGGCTATATTCTGCATGAGTCCAACTATATGACATTTTGGAAAAGGCAAAAATATGGAGATAGTAAAAGATCGGTGATTACGTTGGGAGAGAGGAGGATGAATAGGTAGGGCACAGAGAATTTTTAGGGCAGTAAAACTACTGGGTATGATACTATCGTGGTGGATACATGTCATTATACATTTGTCAAAACCACAGAATGTACCACACATAGTAAACAATAATGTAAACTTTTGTTAATAATATGTGTCAACATTGGTTCATCAATTGTAACAAATGTAGCTTACTAACTAAAATGCTAAAAATAGGGAAAGAGGGGTTATAGGAGAATTTTCTATACTTTCTGTTCAATTTTTCTGTAAACCTAAAATTGCTCAAAAAAGTCTAATAATTAAAAAGAGAAACACTGCTAAAAATACTTAGTCTTATTTTAATTGTTAATAATTTATCGAATACTTTAAAAAATTGAACTCCAAATGTTTTACTTTTTATCACGAGTAAATAAATACAAAATTTTTATCATGAGTAAACATTTTAGAAAAATCGAAAATGTTAGTCACAACACACACAAGCCTCTAGGTCAACCTGCCATTTTCCTCCATCTCTCTCTCTCTCTCTCTCTCTCTCTCTCTCTCTCTCTCTCTCTCTCTCTCACACACACACACACACACACACACACACACACGAAGATTAAGTCTGAAATGCCTTCTAGCACAAGCCAAGATGATCTGTTAACAAGCTGGGTGACAGGTCAAAGCGATTGATCACGAGGTACACTGCACGACTATGTAATCCTAACTATAAACAACGAAAGTGACGTATTAGCTAAGGTTCAGAGGCTTTTTTTTGCCCCTGAATTCAAGAGCAAATGTCCATCATCACCACTCAAATATAGCAGATAAAATAAGCTTTACTGCAACATTAATGAAACTTCCTGTAAGTCAAAGGTCATTCATGACTTTTTAAATAATGTTTGTAAAAACACTTGTTCTCAATGACTGCTTATCAACTAGCATCATCTGGGAAGTTTGTATGAAAATTTTTATTTTCATTTGTCCACTTAGAGGAGCAATTTTTAAAAATTAATTTCAAAATGCTTTAGTTTGGGGAATTTCAAACATATACAAAAATAGGAAGGTATAATAAAACTCTGAATACTCATCACCCAGTTTAAAAAAATGCCTTCTGAGGATCAAATCTTCGTTCATCTATAGTTCCATTCAACTCATCCCTCCCCTTTATACTAAAGCATCACAGCAAGTAATCTTATCTCTATATAGTATGGTATATGTAGGAGTCCCCAAACTCCCAGGCTGTGGACCAGTACAGGTCTCTAGCCTTTTCAGCACAGCAGGAAGCAAGCAGCAGGCAAGAAAGCGAAGCTTAGACTTTATTTGCAGCCACTCCCTAGCACTAGCATCACTGCCTCAGCTCTGCCTCAGTTCATCAGGCATCGGTTCTCATAGGAGAACTGGTCTCTGGTGCCAAAAAGGTTGAGGGACACTGGATAGTATAGATATAGTACAGTAACGCTACTCTTTTAAAAAATTTAACCTTAATACCTTTATCACATCTAAACAAAATTGGCAATTAGTCTTTTACATTATCAAATACCTAGTCAATTGTTTACTTTTTTTTTTTTCCCAGTTTGTTTGATAAATCCATACGCTGCATTGGCTGACGTATCTCTTAAGTCTCTCTTAATTTGCAAATTAAATCTTCACTTATCTTGATTTTGCCCTTGAAATTAATTTGTCCATGAGACAGGCCATTTGGCTGTAGGGTTCCTTCAGTCTAGACTTTGCTGTTTGCATCTCCATGGTATGATTTAACTCATTCTTCTGTCTCTTGTATTTCCTGTAAACTGGTCGTTAAATCTAGAAGCTTGATCGGATTCTGACTTGACTGATTTGCATAAGTGATGCTGTGTACTTTCATTAGCAGGCATAAAGTGAACCTTGCCTTTTTTTGCGATAATGGCAGTCACTGATGATCATTGCCCTAGATCCATTAATTTGAGGTTGCAGGACGGGAATATTCTAATCCTAATCATTTCTCTTCCATTTATTAGTTGGAGTATGTCTATGAAGAGAGACTTCTGTCAGAATTGTTTATCCGGTAATACAGTTTGATGATGAAAGTCAGGGTCAACACTCACTCCTTTCCATTTACCCAAATTCAAGATAATGAGTTGGCTCTCTAGTATCATCCAAAAATCACCAATTAGATTTTTTGTACGATCACTATGAACTCATGGATGGAAACAAGTTTGATGTGTTTCAATCCATTACAGGTGTTACCCATATTGATGTCCCCAAATGCTCTGCCTTGCTTATTGCCTATCAAGTCTCTCTCATCCTTCACAAAGTCTCTCCAGTGCCACTTCCGTAAAGCATTTCCCGTCCTCCCAGCCAAATCTGATTTTTCTCTCCTTTGGACATTATAGCACTTTAAAGCACAGAGGGGGCACTTTCCATATTCTGCCTTATCTCACAGCTATCTCTCTGCTCACTAACCTTATATCCTTACAGGCTATAAACGTATCTCCAGTGGCAACATGCTTCCTGTAATTAATCTTTTACAGAGATTCATTTTGGTCAAATACCATTAAGAGACTAAAAAGGTAATTTGATGAAACTTTATATAATTTTTTTTTTCTCACAAGCATATCACAAGCGATGTCGCAGAAGCAATTTTTTAAACTAGTGGTTTTCAACAATGGACCCTAGGAGCATTTAAAAATGCCAGTGCCCAAGAATCCACCTCAAGTCAAATAAATCAGAATATCTGAAGCTGGGCCCAAGGCACCTGGACGTCTTTAAAATCCCCAGCTGATTCATGCAGGCATGGTTGTAAGTTGTAAAGTACACTTTAGGTTAAATTATAACTTAAAAATTCTTAAATATGAAGACTTTAAAGCAATTTTTTTTAGGAAATGTGTAACTTTTTAAGATTTAGTTTAGGTACAAACCAGTTTTGTTTATGTGCCAGCACACTCACAGCTGCATTGTGATAAAATTTATTTACAAACAAACACACTGCTTAAATCTTAAGATACTCTTTCCAACACATTTTATTGAAAAATTTAACTTCTCAAGAAATAACCAGCAAATGCTGAAATAGAATGATACAAATGAGAAATGATAAAAGACTGAATTGTAAAAAACAAAAGTGAAGACAAAAAAATCCCAACAAGCTTGCATTTAAACTATGGATAATATATATGAAATAGAAATGTTTTTTTAAATTTATGTTTTCAGGGGGGAGCATTTTCCCTTTGTAGAGCTAAAATAGAGACTTTTACTCAAGAACCTGCTACATGACTAAAGAATGATCCAGGTGGGTTAGTAAATGTTTTGATGTTCTCTTTTGTAATATAGCTGAAACACTGACAATTTCCCTAGCAGGTTACAGAAGTGACCGGGAGGAGCAAACACAGGGCAATAGACCCAGGGAAGGGCAGAGTGAGGCGCTGCTCATGGTTACAGCTGACCTGGAAACAGCTACACCAGTCAGTGCATTCTCAGAGGCGAGCATTGCTTCAGTGCTCAAATCCCTAGAAATTGTTTCTCAACCCATCCTTCAGACAATCAGTGCAAAAGCGGGGAGCGCACGTTACCAAGTCTAGACACAAGATTTCAATAGAATTTGTGTTTTCTTCAGTTGCACAAAAGCTATGAATCAGCCTGATTGAAGTTCTCCTGCAGCAAAGGCTGACCGCTGAAATTAGAGAAATTTGTAAAGTCAAATACAACAGTCTAGTTTTAGAAGATGGGTTACAGTTTTTATTGATCCAGAGTTGCACAGTCACAATGAAACTGAGCCTTTGTTGCATGAGAATAGGAGCTAACCAGCATTTCATACTTCTGGGGGCACTGAGTGGTGGTGGTGGGGGGGGGAATGACCAAATCTGTATCAAAATGTGTGTGCATTATTTCTTTCATCTACTGCACTGAAAAAAATGAAAACAAAAAAGGCTCCTGTCATATTGGCTTAGGCTTAAACCATTCATGTTAATATAAGGAAATATGGATGATACTGAGAACTTTCAGGAAAACTGATACTTTTGTAACCTTATTTCAGCTATTTTACAATTTGGCGGAGTGTTAACACTATAAATCTTTATTCTTTCTATCACATATCATCCTCAAATAGACCACTGATATCCCTTTGGAAATTATATTTTTCTATGTATTCTTGTCTTTTATGAACTTGTATTTCTGCTCCCTAAGGACAGAAAACTGTTCACCTGATAGAATGTCTTAAACTCTCCTGATAGCATTCAACATATGTGCCAATTAAGTGCTACTGGCATGAATTTGAAGAAGGAATTTCCCCTCGCATTATCTTGGATTAATCTTGAAGCAAAATGCCATGGTTCCTTCCCTGCTTGCATTTTTCCACACTGAACGTTTTTCCATTTTCCTTACTTCTAAAGCAGGAATTCTCTTTATTTCTAAGTGATTGCACCACAACTTATGAGAATTTAGGAGCATCTGAAGAATTCAGCAAATTATCTAGGTCAGAGCTTAAGCCCAAATCAGATACCTAGATTCTGTGTAGGTCATCTTTTCCTGAATTTTCCTTTTCCCTTTTGGATTTCTTTTTTTTTTTTTTTTTTTTTTTTTTTTTTTTTTTTTTTTTACAAAAAAAGCCTACAGTACCTAGTATTTCTAGGTGGTGGTCTCTCATCCAGGTACTAACCAGGCCTGACTCTGCTTAGCTTCTGAGATCAGATGAGATCAGACACCTTCAGGGTGGCCTGGCTGTAGACTTCTTTTGATTTTTTGATAGAAAAACATTCTAACACTGCACTGAAATTTAAGTGGAAAGTAGATTTTTTTTTTTTTTTTAATCCACACTTGGAAAATACCAAGAGGCTGTGGTCAACCCAGACATAAAAGACAATGATGTCTGGTGTGTGACAACAGACCATGAACGCTTTAGAGAGGTCTGAGGATGGAAAGGTCTAAGAAGCAATATATGGTGCCACCGCCCTACGCGCATCTACTTTTTGGGGGTGGGGGACTCTCTGGCTCACATTAATTTAACATCAAGTTTAATAAACACAGTAGAAAGTCCATTATCCACACACTTGACAGAATCTACACCCACGGGGCAGGACTTAATGAGATCTTCTAGCCTATGTACTGGTCCCAAATGTGATCCAGGCAGCATAATCTTTGAGGGCTGACATGAGAGGCAGAAATCAAATTTCTTGTGTCTAGATGTTACATATATTGCCAGCCTTGTCTTTAAAGTCATGAGGAATCAGCTTTTCAGAACACCATGATGGTTTGTCTTTCAAACAGTAGTAAATAGATCAATAATTATTATGCCACATTCCTGCTTAGTTATCATTGATGCCCTGGAGTGTTCTATTAAAATAGGAATATGGACCTATTTCTTGGCCTTCGACAAGTTTTTAAATAAGAGTAATTTCCATGTCAAAATTATCTCGAGATTATAATTCATTTAGTGTTATTTAAACATTTTTAGAATAGACTTCTGACCTATTATAAGTTTGTTTTCCCACCATTCTATTCTAAGTGAGGTATATCGGAAGCCCCAAGGGTTTGACCTTGGTTTTAAAACTAGCTGGATAAATTATTATAAATTTGGACAAATTATTTAGCCTTTCTCAGCTTCACTGCCTTCATTATAAAATGGAAATAATATTGGTACTTACTCATAGGGTTGTTCTACCAAATAAGATAAAACACAGGAAAGTATATGGCTTAGATTGTGAGAGGTGTTCATCAATAAATGCTGGTGATTATTAGTAGGCCCTTTAGATAAGGATCCCAATAAATTTAGGGTTGCTAATGCTGAAATTTGTATAGAGACTGACATACTACTGAAAGTCTATTTTTTCTGCAGTGAAATCACAGAAGACAAATCATCCCATTTGTCTTGTAAAAAAAAAAATCACTGCAAAAAATTGGGAAATTTTTGAAAATTTTGATTAACATCAGTAAAATGAGTGTTATTAAATTATCTTTTATAAGAACACAAGGAATGGTTTTTAACATGTACTGGGTATATTGACACTTTTTGGTACATCCTAGGCCAAAACATAAGGTAGTTATATATATTACATATAGTGCATATAGTACTGCCAAAACAAGAAAGAATTATTCCAATGCATTACAGTCAACCTGTATTTTGACTGAGATTCAGTACAACAAATACTTTTATCATGACAAGTTCTTTCCAGCACAGTAAGCCCTTAATTTTTTTTTTAAAAAAAGGGCTTTTTTTTCTTTCAGCAACAATCTGTTTCTGACTTCATTTGTTGTAGCAATTTCAGCCTCTAATCGAAATCATACTTTTGTGCTCATAGACATGCATTGTGGTAGTTAATAGCTTCCTGGTGAAGCATGCTTCTTTTGGGCCAGTAAAAACATTGGGCTTGGTTTTTTACAAAGAGTTTCACATCACACATACGAGATGTTGGCAGGGAACTGTCAGACAACATTTCCTGCTGTTAATCTGCTAAAGATTCAGGTCACTAAGCCAATGTGTGCAAAATGAATGCAGAAAAGGAAGCCAAAGAGAGAAGAATGTTTGAGAGGCAATCAAACATCCATCCTGTAAAATAACCATAGTACATAATTCTGAATGATGTAAAACTCAGAAATTTTTTCCTATGAGAAGTATTTAATCTCTTTTCCAAGACAATTCTCAAAATGAACAAAAAAACAAAACCCAAATTTGGATTTATAATTCGTTTGTTCAAATAAAGAGCTGTAGGCATTGCAAATACTGACAACAAAAACACAGCTTCTAATAATATCAGTTTAATAAGTATGAATGTGCAGCGCTGTCACTTTTCTAATCTCAATGCACTGACGATCAAAACAATATAAGGATAATATTATCATTGCTTAAAAAATACGTACTAAGTGAACTTGTTTCCTTTCCAACAATTATTAACAGGGCAAGGCTGTGAGTAATCAGGAAGAGAAAGGGTATCAGGCTTATTATGTAAAGTATTCACATAATATAAAATGTAGTTACAGTTGTTGACCCTTGAACACAGGGGTTAAGGGTGCCAATGTCCCTGCATAGTCGAAAATTCTTGTTTAACTTTTGACTACTTCAAAACTTTAACTAAGAGTCTGCTGTTGACCAGAAGCTTTACCAATGACATAAACCATCAATTAACATATATTTTGTTTGCTACATGGATTATATACTGTATTCTTCTAATAAAGTAAGCTAGAGGAAGAAAGTTATTAAGAAAATTACAAAGAAGAGAAAATACATTTACAGTATTTCTTGAAAAAAAATCCATGTATAAATGGACACACATAATTTAAACCCATGTTGTTCAAGGGTCAATTGTATATCATTTTACCAGTTAAACATAAGCTTTTTTTCATGGCTTTAGAATTCTTTTTTTTTTTTAATTTAAAAAAGTCAGACATTTATATAATCCATTAAGTGATCTCCCCCATTCCTCTAGCATTCATCTGGCACTACACGCACCCATTACAATAATATTGATTATACACATTACGCTACACTCTAAATCCCATGACTGTTTTTGTAACTACTAGTTTATACTTCTTCATCCCTTAAATATAAGATTCTGAATTAAAATATTATAAAATATTAAAGATATACAATTAAACATAAATGTCTGGTAAAAAAAGGATAGGTGATCACACTTTAAATGATACTTGTATCAATATTGTCTTCATTAGAGGTTATCATAATTTAAAATCCAGTAGGTAGGAAAAAAAAGCCTTTTCAATCATTAAATATTCTGACTGTATATACATTTTTTCAGCTTTTTCTGACACATTTACTACCGCATATGAACCACCCCGAGCTTTGATCTACACATCAAAGGTCAGTGTCGTTTTCTGACACCACTTAATCAGGGACATCCTGGTTTAATACCACCTGAGCTCACAATCCTGAAAAGCTAGCACTAATCCTCTTTGCCTGTCAGTCCCCACTCCAGTGAGTGGGGGTGGGGAGGACGCTGCTCATCCCTTCAAAGAAGGGAGGCCTGGTCCCAATTCTAGAACCAGACCAGAGAGGCCAGGGTGTCCTCGGGTCAGCAGAAGTAGAAGTTGGAGCAGCATGAAGTCACCCTCCCTGCAGCAGTTCCAAAACCTCATTTAACTGAATCTAAGATGGCTATTTCTTTAAGTTTCCTGATTAAAGTTTTTTTTTAAAGAATGAATAGCATTAGCAAATAGTAGTAAATAACAATCACATAAAAATTGAAACTATAAGGCAACCAAATCAAGAAAACAAAATGCTTTTAAAGCAGGTAGAGCCATTTGCCCTAATAAACAACTGTAACAGGAAAATTTAAAACATCCCATTCAAGTTAAAAGTAAAATCTCACCCACTTATTCAGATTATTCTGCTTTTTCCTGTGCTCATGTGAGAACCACTATCTTTCCTGCAGCTTATCTGTGCTCAGGATTGAAGTGGGAGTTTCAGGACTGAGGGACTTGCCAATGTTCCTAGGGACTCAGGTGATGATGATCCCCCATCTTTTAATGCTGATCCTATAAACCAGTCCTACCTGCTCTCACCCGGTTTAACAAGGACTGCTGGGTAGCAAAATGCCTATGATCTAGGATGCGTGCTATGTTACAAAGTGAAATTCCAAAAGGTCACTCAAAGATTTTATCAAATTTATTTTAACTTCTCTTTTTACATAAAAACAAACAAACAAACTCTAAGGGAGAATAAGTCCATATGGAAAGACCAGTATGTGACTATCAAATTCAGTAGTGAGAGATGCCCTGGGACACAGCCAAAGTGTGGATGTGGTAAGACCCCATCATGGCCTGAGAAATCTTGCCTGCTTCCTCTTCAGCCTCCCCCACCAGTGTTCCGTCTGGCTCTCCACACTCCATCATGCAGCCTTCCTTCAGCCTCTTTCCTCCAAGGCTTTCTCTTGCCATAAGAAGTCTGCACACCCTAGAAAGTTCCATCCACTCACCCTTCAGTTGTCTACTCAAGTACCCCTTCCCTTATGATGCCATACCTGACCCCCAGGACTACGTCAAATCTGAGAAAACATGTTTTTGCAACTCCTGCATTGCACATGTCAGGGTGGCAATTTTATACTGGTTCATATTATGATTGAGTAACATTAATGTTAGCCTCTCAGGCAAGCAGTTTAAACTCATGATTAGATTCCCAGCACATAGAGTAGAATTATTATTTTTAAATAGGAAAGAAAATCAAACTAAATAAATACACCTGAGATTGAGTTTCCTGTTTTGAAACTCTTCAAAAATTGCTGATCTCTAAAATTTGTTCATGACCAGCTTATTTATATTTTTCTACCACGAAGGTATAATATACTCTGGCCAGATCTATGGTGTTGGATTCCCCACCTTCCAATCCTACCACTTTTGCAAAAAACAAACAAAAAAAAACAAAAAAACAAAACAGTACTTTATTTCCACAAGTAAAATACCTAATAGTTTTTTAAAATCTTACCTCTAATGTGGCAGGTTAATTTTCTGATAAGTTTCTCAAGTTCTGAAGAGGCAAGTGGTCCTGAGCTATGGCTGCATTCCCTTATGTTCTTATGTTCCTTTGATACACCCCTCACATTGGAATAGGCAAACATAAGGTGGATCATGGTTTTTCAGGACCTCCTTTGACTAAACTACATTAGAGCAGCCTGATCTCTGAGGTATCAACAGACCCATATCTTCATACCACCTGCTTTTGAAGAATGTGGATAGTTTCACGTGTAGTAAACAGGGTGTGATCTGGATTCCCTTTTAAAATTTTATTTAAAACTTATGGATAAGAAGGAAAACTACTCCTTTCCCCCTATCTAACTACAGGAGAACAGGAAGATAAACATGTAGATAGCAGATAGGAAAGTTAACTATTAAGTGTGCAATTGGTCCTGCTACCTAAAAGCTTTTCTAAAATTGAAATCAATAGTTTTGTAGCAGTCACAATATTAAATGGGCTTACAGCTAACATTCCTATAAAGGAAATAAACTCATTTAGATATCTAAGCATAGATTTTGCTTTGAGGTTATCTTGAAGAATACAGAAAGAATTATATTGCTCTAGTTTTAAAGTTTTTCTGAGCTGAAATCATTGAAGCCATGCTTTATAAAGTACAGTGTTGGGGTCCTGAGCATCCTTTTGTCTTTTCAACAGCCTAGTTCCAAATGTTTGAGGTGTATTTTAACAGGCACTGCCATGGCTCATGTCCTTGCGGGAAGGAGGGTGTTATTCCCTTTGTAGCATGTTCTTGTCAAGCCCTCACTTATCTTGAAATGACAATATCACCCCCTTGTTCTGCTATTTAAAAATATAGTTTTCAGCTAAAATGACAACATAAAAAGCTGCACATCTCAAATATTTAATGAGGAACAAAATCTCAAACTGACAAACCATTACTTAATGCTTATTAAAGGTTTGAGTGAGAGAAATAATAAGCACTGAGAATTTCCTGATGGCTGTTCATGATCTGCTCCTGGAAGGCACTAGCAGAGAGCAGCAGTAGAGAGTTTCTCACAAATACCAGATCAGAAATAAATGTACTTCTTTTGAACAACTGGGGTGTTTTTATTGTGTGGACACTATGAGTCAAAGTTTCCTCTTCCATGCCTGCTGGAGTGCTCACTCAGAACACAAATGCTGTGGTCTGACCTTATTCCTGGCTTCTTCCTCTGTTTCCCTTGGTCCTCCTTTCCACTTATTTATTTTCTTCTCATTATATTCAATGTATTTATGTAAAACACCATAAATCCCTGTTAGAGCCTGTTGGGTTAAAAATAATAAGAGCTCCAAGATAAAATAAAATGTATTTTTGAAACAAATTACATTTATAATTTCGGTGTTTATTTTTTCTTATAATGACAAATTCTTGAGTGTTGTACTATTAAAGATGCTCTGCAGGTCATGACATTCTGGATAGTATTTTTTTCTAAAGGAGTAACTGGAGACATAACTGAAGCATTTTGCTTGGGGTCATCATTTACAACCATTCATGTGCTTTACGAGCTCAGTCTAATGGCATTTTCCCTAAAGAATGTGGTGACTCTTTAGTGACGTTATTTGCTGTCACCATGGCATTCCATAAGAAATAACAAGGCTCTTTATTCTTTCTGGTTTTCCAAACACCATAATAAAAACCACTCCCTTGTGCTAGCTATACATCTGCACACCATCACTCATTCCTATAAGCAACAACAGGGAAAATGAAGTGCATTCCTAAGTGTAAATAGGACTTAGAGATAGGATTATCTTTCACCCTTATTAGAAAATGACTCCGAATGTACATATCAGTTAAACACAGCTGTCTGTCACATTGAACAAATATATTCCCATGCAGCAAAAATGTCTTTTTTTGTTGACAAAAAGAAACCTCCACTGTATGAAGCATTTCATGAATTAATATCTAATCTGGCCACTTCAATTTGCCATTTGTAGAGATATCTTAGACCTAGATTGCAGGAAATAGTCACTAAGCAACACTAACAAAACAGGGCAGTCTTGGCAGGAGAAGTAATAGGAAGACCTAAATTCCATTTATCTAGAAGTAAAATATCCTTAATAGTTGTCTGACAAGGGAAATAACAAACTATAAGAAGCTAATGTTATTGATGGAAATGGTATGTGTTCCAACAAAAAGCTCCCGCAACTTGGAATCCGTGACCTCTTCTAGAAGAAACAAATAAAAAGCTTAAAGCGCACTTTCTAGTCATACAATCCACAAAATTGAAGAGGGAAAGAATCATTTGCTTCTCTGCTGTAGAGATAGGCAACCAAACCAGGCATTAGGAACTGGGTGCTGTTCTGCCCTGGACTAGGAGAAAGGGGAGGCAAGGTGTGTGTGGGCGGCCGGGATGTTATCTGAATGAAGAGCAGGGTATTACCATAGCCCCAAACTGGAAAATTGCTGGAGGCTATGTATAAGGGGTTTATTTTTTCTAATTCAAGATAAAAATTTTAAGAAAAATTTCTGAAAAACTCTTTCACTATTCAGAATATAATTATGGCACTTAAAAATCACAATTATGCAGCATGCTAATGGACAATTACTTCTAATGGTCTTCTAAGCTATTCAAATATATGAGGGATCAGTCATTCCTTAATTGATGTAGCCATTATAAAAAACAGTATGGAGGTTCCTTTAAAAATTAAGAATAGAACTACCACATGATACCAGCAATCCCTTTTCTGGGTATTTATCCAAAGAATATGAAAATATCCATTTGAAAAGATATAGGAACCCTACATTCATTGCGGCATTATTTACAACACCCAAGATATGAAAGCAACCTAAGTCTCCACCAACAGATGACTGGATAAAGAAGAGGAGGTATATATACAATGGAAAATTACTCAGTCATTAAAAGATGAAATATTGCCATTTGTGACAACATAGACAGATCTTGAGGGTATTATGCTAAGTGAAATAAGTCAGATGGAAAAGCACAAAAAACAAATTATTTCCTTCATATGAGGAATATAAAACAAAAAAGTAACAAATGAACTAATGAAACAAAACAAAAACAAATTCATAGATACAGACAACAGAATGGTCGTTACCAGAGGGGAGGGTGATGGAAGAAGGGAAAATTGGGTAAAGAGGGTCAAATATATGGTAACAAAAGGAAACTAAACTTTTGGTGGTGAGCATACAATAGAGTACACAGATATCATATTATATGTTGTATATCTGAAATTTATGTAATTTTATTAAACCAGTGTACCTCAATAAATCTTTAAAAAAAAATGTTATGGTTCTTATCATTTTGTGTAACTGAAATTTTAATGGACAAAAGACAGTAAAGAGCCAAATTAAAGAAATAAAAGGAGAATAAGCAACAAACTGGAGCACAAGAATGAATTACAATAAATGGCAACACTTATTTTTCAATGGATGGTACTGTATACCATCTCTGACTCCCTGTTTTCCCCACCCAGTAGTGCAATGCTTTAACGGCATTTAGAAAATTGATGCTGAGAATATTTTCTATGTAGACTCTCTTTGAATTGTTTGAAAGAGACTCACTCAGCCATAATTACTACTGCAATTTCCCCACGGAGTCAGGCACACCCCGTTCATTAGTTGGAATATGGTGAAAAAGGGCCGGGGTTGGGTGGTGCACGGAAGAACCTGAGGGTGGGAGGGGAGAAATTCGACAAAACACTCTCCACTCCTAACTTTAAATGTTAGTATTCCCCAGAGCTGTACTCCTAGTGCTCTTTTCTTCTTAGTCATTCATTGACAATCTCTACAATCTCATTCGCTCCCATATTTGAATTAGTATAAAAGATAATGGCTCCCACAATGTCACCAGGCCAACCACCTCTCCTCCAAATGCTAAATGATATATCCAATTGCAAAGGTAGACTGCTACTTTCGTATTCTGGGCACTTTAAATTCAATTGATTTGAATTAAATTCATTATCATCCCTATAAACTTTTCTTCTTGTGTTCTACATCTGTCTGTGTGGTCACTCAACCAAGAGATGTGAAAGTCACTAGTACTTACACTCTTTTATCACTACCCACGTTCTCCCCTGATTAACCAGGTCTAATTGTCTTCATTGATAGTTCTTAAAAATATGTTCTCGCTCCTCTAATCCACTGCCTCTGCCTTGTTTCTGGTCCTCAGCATCCCTTGCTAGTTCATTGCAATAGAGCAGACTAGAGCAGACTAGTGTCCTTGTCTTAAGTATGCTCCTCTTCAATTACCATTTAAGAGAAGTATGTTTTAAAAACACAAATGGCCCAGTTCCGGTCAAGGTGGTAGAGTAAGTAAATACTGTGTTAGCCTCCTGTCATGACCACATCAATATTACAATTAGACTATAGAACAACCATCACTGAAAATCACCTGAGGTCTAGCTGAACAGAAGTCCTACAACTAAGAACATACAAAAGGGGCCACCTTAAGACAGATAAGAGGGGAGAAGACACTGAACGAGGCTGGTCCCATGTGTGGATGTTGAAAATCACGAGTGTTATCTTGGCTGTGGAGGTCCCCCCAGGGTTCCAAGGCTGGGAAGAAAAGTCCCCATAACTACTGGCTGTAAAAACTAATGGCTGAGTAAGACAGGTGTGGCGGGAGCTGCACACATTCCTTTTAAGGGGCCAATGCATAGATTTACCTGCTGATGGACTCACTCACTCTGAGCTCTGGCACAGAAGAAGCATCTCAAAAGATACCAGGGACAAAAGGTTCTAGGGACATACTAAGTTGTCTGCCATCGTGGCCACTGATTCTTTGTTGGGCCCTCCCACCACCCAGTGTGTAGATAAAGGAGGCTGCCATATCTGAGTCTCCATCAACCTGGCTAACAGTGGTCACCCTGCCTGGTGATTCCTTGAGACCCTGCTCCACTCAATTTTCAGGCCCACCCAAGCCACTTCCAGTGGCTTTTCCATATAAATGGCCTATCTGGGCTCACGCTGCAGACTTTCCTAAAATTTCTCAAAGGTTCATAAACCCAAACAAGCATCATGTGGCCTCTGTGCCCTGTACCTCCTGCTGAGCAGACCCAAGACTGACAATAGCAGCAGCTAGCCCCAGTTCAGGGCTTAGCCTCTCGAGGCACCTCCAAGCACAGTGCAGGTGGCGGCCATCTGCAGACTGCTTTGTGGTTCATGTCAAGTGGCCTTGGGAAGGGCACAGGCAGCTGAACTTGGCCTGAAGCAAGGCCCCTCCCAAACCAGAGTACCACCTGGCCACTTCTGGAGATGACACACCCAGAAGGCAGACTGGGCAGGCACCAGAGCCCTGCTACAGCGAATCCTGCTCTGTAGGGCCAGCCCCTGCTCTTCCACTATAGTCATAGCCAGTCCTCACAAACAATCAGCCTGAATGTCAATTCCTCCCACTGATGTGCAAACAGCAACCAAGGCTCAGCCACAACAGGAGGGTACACATAACCCACACAAGGGCCATAACTGGAGCATCTGGCTCAGGTGACCAGGGATACTGCATCAATGGACCCTGCAGGACACTTACTACATAAGGTCACTCTACTAAGACTGGCAGATATATCAGGCCTACTTAATACACAGAAACAAATATAGGGAGGCAGCCAAAATAAGGAGACAAATATGTCCCAGATGTAAGAATGGAACAATGCTACAGAGAAAGAACTAAACAAAATAGAGACAATCTACCAGATGCGGAATTCAAAACACTCGTTATAAAGATGCTCGATGAACTCAGGCTAAGAACAGAGAAATAGAAAACATAAAATGAAGATAGAATATATAAAAAGAACCAGTTGGAAATAAAGAATACAATAACTGAAATAAAGAATATATTAGAGGGAATCAACAGTAGATTACATGAAGTAGAGGATATAATCAACTTAGAAGATGAGGTAGAAAACATCCAAACAGAACAGTAACAAGGAAAACAAAATTCAAGAAAATGAGGCTAGTTTAAGGGGCCTATGGGACAACATCAAATGTACCAAGATTCACATCATAGTGATACCAGAGGAGAAAAGAGAAAGCAAGGAATTGAAAACCTATCTGAGAAAATAATAATGAAAAACTTCCCTAACCTGGTGAAGGAAATAGATATACAAGCTGAAGAAGTACAGGGTGTTCCAAAGAAGATGAACCCAAAGAGGTCCACACCAAGACACATAAAAACTCAAATGCCAAAGGTTAAAGACAAAGAGAATCTTAAAAACAGTAAGAGAAAAGCATCTAGTTACGTACAAGGTAGCTCCTGTAAGACCATCAGGTAATTTCTCAACAGAAACTTTGCAGGCCAGAAGGGACTTGCATGAAATATTCAAACTGATGAAAAACAAGGACCTACAACCAAGAGTACTCTACTCAACAAAGCTATCACTTAAAATTCAAGGAGATGTAAAGAGCTTACCAGACAAGAAAAAGCAAGAGTTCACCATCACCAAACCAGTATTATAAGAAATATCAGAGGGAAAAAGAAGAAAAAAGGTAAAAAGATAAAAAATATGAATACTAAAATGGCAATATCTATCTGTAATTCCTTTAAATATAAATGGACTAAATACTTCAACCAAAAGATAGGGTGGCTGAATGGATAAGAAAACAAGACCCTACCATGTGCTGCCTACAAGAGATTCTCTTGAGATCAAAAGACACACACATACTGAAACTAAAGTGATGAAAAAAGGTATCTCATGAAAATGGAAACAAATAACAAAAAAGCTGGGGTGGCAATACTTACACCAGACAAAACAGACTTTAAAACAAAACAAGAGACAAGAGGCTCAGTAATCCCACTGCTGGTTATTTATCTGAAGAAACCCAAAACACTGCTTCAAAGGGACATGTGGATCCATTTATTCATTGCAGCATTATTTACAGTAGTCAAGATAGGGAGGCAACCTGGGTGTCTATCAATGGATGTATGAATAAAGAAGACACACACACACACACACACACACACACACACACACACACACACACACACTGGAATATTACTCAGCCATAAAAAAAAAATGAAATCTTGCCACCTGCAACAACATGGATGGATCTAGAGGATACTGTACTGTGTGGAGTAAGTCAGACACAGAAAGACAAATGCCATTCAATTTCATTTACATGTGGGATCTAAAGAACAAAATAAATAAAACAGAAACAAACTCATACATGCAGAGAACATTTTGATGTCTGCCAGAAGGGAGGGGGTTAGGAGGGGGTGAGTTAAAAGGGGAAGGGATTAAGAAGTACAAATTAGTAGTTACAAAATAGTCATGAGGGGATGTAAAGTATAGCATGAGGAATACAGTCAATAATATTGTAATAACTGTGTATGGTGTCAGATGGGTACTACATTTATTGAGGTGATCTCTTCATAAGTTATACAAATGTCTAATAACTATGTTGTACACCTGAAACTAATATAATATTGTATGCCAATAGTAATTTAAAAATTTTTTAATTATTAAAAATTAAATTCAATTTAAAAATTGAAAAAAAGTAAAAGGCCAACAGTTTCCCCACATAAAGCCCCTCAGAAACACCCTAGGACCTACTGTGACAGGCAGAATTCTAAGACGGCCCCAAGATTTCCTGCCTCCCTGGTGTACATACCCCACATAATCCCTGGGACTGTGGATATAGAGGTTCTTACTCCTGTGATTAAGTTATATTAGTTGGCATAGCTGACCTTAAGATAGGACATTATCAGGGTGGGCTTGACCTAATTACATGGGCCCTTAAAAGCAGAGAGTTTCCTCCAGCTGGTAACAGAAGGGGAGGTCAGAGAGATCAAAGGTAGTGGAACCCAAGGTAAAGAAGGTTCTTTGTTCCTGAGACAGTGGGCGCCTCGTGGCAAGAACATAAGATGGACTCTGCACCCAACGGTGGTCCCTAATCGGCAGCCACCAAGCCCTCAGTCCTCTAAGCAGTAAGAAATGAATTCTGCCTACAACCCAAAGGAGTATGAAGGTAGATCGTTCCCTAGTCTGGCCTCCAGATAAGATACAATTGGCAAACAACTTGATTTCTGCTTTCTGAGACCTAGAGCAGAGGGCCAGTCAAAAAATATGAGATAATAAGTTTGTGATGTTTTACATCGCTAAGTTTATGGTTATTGGTTACAAAGAAGTAGAAAACTAATGTACCCAAACAGTATCCAACCTTGTTAGCACATCCAACCCATCCTTCCTGACGAGTCCCTGGCCTTCCTTTACAGTCTTGTCTGAATCATCTGCCCCTGATGTTTCTAACATTCAGTGCTCTCTTTTCACCCCTCCTTATCTGCCCAAATTCTAAACACAATTATGTAAGTATCCCACTCATAATTAGAATTATTCTGGAAACTTAAAAATAAACAAATAAAATATGTGAATGCCACTTGACTTGAGGTTGCCTTAAATACCACTGCAGGAATAGTCACCTAACATTTTCCAATAATTAATATCTACCTGCCAAACAGTGACTGGACACGTGCTTACCACTTTTAACAACATGAATCACTATTGGGAAATCTATCCTCCTAAGGAGTCTTCTACAGTCAGCTAAAGATCTGCAGCTGTGCTTTTTAAATATCTGCCGTTTCAAAAGCTAGGACCTTAAAAAGAAAAAAGAATGCAGGAAACATGCCTCAGAAAGCCACTCCCAATTTCTTCAGGCGAGAGAAACTCTTTACAATAGTAGTAGATCTGTCCTAACATGAAAAAGAATTGAGTTGGGAAGGTTTTCACTTCTTTTTTCCTAGCTGCTTCTGATGTGTCCCTAGTAATTTTGATAAAACCCAACATGCCAAAGTACAGCATAAGTAACAAAGTCAACAATAACGTAATAACTATGTATGGTGTCAGGTGGGTACTAGACTTTTTGGGGGATCACTTCAAAAGTTATATAAATGTCTAATCACTATGCTGTACACTTGAAACTGATAAAATACTGAATGTCAACTATAACTGAAAAAAATAACTAAAAAAAAAAAAAAGCATGCCACAGAATTAATTTAAGAGGCAAAAAATGATTCCCATATCCTATACCTGCTACAGAAAGACACATATAGGATGACCTACATTTTTGTATTTTTATTTTATTTTTTTTTATATTAGTTTCGGGTATACAGCATCATGATTAGACATTATATAATTTACAAAATGATCTCCCTAATTAACCAGTATCCACCCTGCACTGTACAAAAGCCATTATAATATTATTGACTATATTTCCTATGCTGTACTTCAAATTCCCATGACTATTATGTCACTACCAATTTGTACTTCTTAATCCTTTCACCTTTTTCACCCAGGCCCCAAACCTTCTTCCATCTGGCAACAGCAGTTCGTTCTCTGCATCTATGAATCCATTTTTGTTTTATTTATTTTGTTCTTTAGATTTTACATATAAGTGAAATCATATAGTATTTGCCTTCCTTTCTTTAACTTATTTCACGTCCATCCATGTTGTCGCAAATGGTAGGATTTCATATTTTTTATGGCTGAGTAATATTCAATTGCATATAAGTACCACTTTTTCTTATCCAATCATCTACTGTTGGACATTTAGGTTGTTTCTATATCTTGCCTATTATAAATAGAGCTGTGATGAACATAGGGATGCATAAATCTTTTCGAATTAGTGTTTTGGTTTTATTTGGTGTGTCCATTTTTAATTTTTTGAGGAACCTCCAAACTGTTTTCCATAGTGGCTATACCGATTTGTAGTCCCACCAGCAGTGCATGAGGGTTCCCTTTACTCCACATCCTAACAGTTGTCATTTTTTGATTTGTTGATAATAGCCATTCTGACAGGTATGAGGTGGTATCTCATTGTGGTTTTAATTTGCATTTCTCTGACAATTAGTGATGTTGCACATCTTTTCATATGTCTATTGGCCATCTGTATGTCCTCTTTGAAGAAATATCTGTTTAGGTCTTCTGCCAATTTTTTAATTGGATTGTTTGGGGTTTTTTGGTGTTAAGTTGTATGAGTTCTTTATAAACTTTGGATATTAACCCCTTATCAGATGTATCATAGGCAATTATCTTCTCTCAATAGGTAGGTTGTCTTTTTGTTTTGTTGATGGTTTCCTCTGCTGTGCAAAAACTCTGTAGTTTGATGTAGTTCCATTAGTTTATTTTTATTTTTGTTTCCCTCATCCAAGGAGATATATGAGAAAAAAAATATTACTAAGAAAAATATCAGAGAGTTTACTGCCTATGTTTGTTTTTCTAGAAGTTTTATGGTTTCAGGTATTACATTTAAGTCTTTAATCTATTTTGAATTTATCCTTGTATATGGATATAAGGTGGTCCAGTTTTATTTTTGTTTTTATGTGTATCTGTTTAGTTTCCCCAACATTATTTATTGAAGAGACTGTCTTTACTCCATTGTATATTCTTTCCTCCTTTGTCATAGATTAAATGACCATATAGACATGGATTTATTTCTGGGCTATCTAGTCTGTTCCATTGACCTATGTGTCTGTTTTTATGCCAGTACCATGCTGTTTTGATTACTAAAGGCTTGCAGTATAGTTTGAAATCAAGCAGTGTGAGACCTCCAACTTCATTCTTCTTTCTCAAAATTGCTGTGGCTATTTTCTATGGTTCCATATAATTTTGGATTATTAGTTCTTGTTCTGTGAAAAATGCCATTGGTATTTTATAGGGATTGCACTGAATCTATAGATTGTTTTGTGGACATTTTAATGATATAATTCTTCCTATCCATGAGCATGGTATATTCTTCCATTTATTTGTATCTTCAATTTCTTTTCAATGACTTACAAATTTCTGAGTATAGGATGACCTGCATTTTTAAAGATACTTAAAATAAAAGTGAATAGTAAACTTCTTCAGAGTTAATAAGTAAGAAATCAGAAAATATAGTGAATTGAGGTTAGGTGGAACTAGAAAGAACATTCTATGCCAGCTTCCAAAGGACTAAAGATGAAGAAAAAGCAGGGTGACTTCATCAGACCCCTTCTATGATAGACTTCCCTACATAAATTGAGGGAGTTCAATATTGAAGCCAATATTGAAGTGAGTCAGTTCAGGATAACAACTACCACTGAAAGGCAGAAATGGAGTGTGTATAATTATTTTCAGAACATACTCTATTTTGTTAAATAGCTATTGATTTCTGACACAAAAGCAATAGAACCTTAACCAAGCAGTGTGAGAAAAAAAGCAAATTTCCTATTTTCCAGGTCAGTTTCTCAATCCTAACAATGTCTAGGTAAATGGGGTTTACACCTTAAATTAAACACAAGCACAATTATTTCCTGTCTATATTTAAAGAAATTATTCAGTATTTCTCAAACTGCCAAATTAATAAAAAAATTAATGTGAAAACACTGATACTATTCTTTCCAGTGTCAAAAAAAAAAAAAAGGAAAAAAAAACTAGAAATGAAGAATTAAGATAAAATTCACTACCTCAGATTTAAGAAATTCTTTCCAGTATCTAATATAATGCTTGGTGATAAGAGCAAATCTCTAAATAGTGTGGGGTCTATGATCCTGTAGTTTTGTTGTTATGTAAGACTTAATACTTTTAGAGCAGTTTTAGGTTTACAATAAAATTGAGGGAAAAGTACAGACATTTCCCATTTGCCCCCAGCCCTCACACACACACAGCCTCCCCCATGATCCCTCACAACATCCCCATGCCCCCCGCCCTCAGTGTGGTACCTTTGTTACAATGAATAACCTTACATGGATACATCACAATCACCCAAAGTGCATATTTTACATTAGGATTCACTCGTGGTGTTGTACAGTCTATGGGATTGAACAAATGTATAATATATATCCACCATTATAATATCACAAAGAATAGTTTCACTGTTCTAAAAATCCTTTGTGCTCTACCTATTCATCCCTCCCTCTCTCTTCCTCCCTGACCCCTGGCAACCACTGACCTTTTCACTGTATCTATAGTTTTGCCTTTCCCAGAATGTCATATAATTGGAATCATACAGTAGGTAGCCCTTCAGAGTGGCTTTTTTCACTAGCAACATCCATTTAAGGTTCCTCCATGTCTTTTCATGGCCTGAGAGGTCATTTCTTTATAATGCTGAATAATATTCCATTGTCTGGATTAACAGTTTATCCATTTACCTACTGAAGGATAAAAGCAAATCTCTAAGCAGTATGAAGACTATGATTTTTTATATTTAAAAACCACCACTCTATAGAATAGTTTATATTTATATTCTTTATGGGATGGATGTTCCTTTAAAGTTAGGGAATGTTTCAGATTTGCTAGCCACTGTCAGCCAACAGTGTCCCTGGCACATGTAAACACTTACCACTCATTCTGTATCTCTCTCAACAACCCAGTGAGCTCCAGGTTACAGAAAAGAAAACTGAGGATGTCAGGGGATGAATAACTTACAAACAAATAGCAAAGCCAAGATGCCACCCAGCTAGTGTTACTATGATGTACTGCCTCTAAATGTTTAACATACTTAAGCTCGAAATTCAATTCTTTGTTGAGACAACTGAGAAATATTATTCTCCTGTACAACCATCCTTCAGTCTGATTTGATTCATACTACTTCCATAGATATTCAGATATTCAATTATTAGGGTATCTATACATTATGAGTTTCATAAATACATTTTTTAAAGCCTGGGTGTGAGTGATCCTGTCAACTGAAACACTAAATGCTAGTTCCACTACGGGGTGAATGAATTCAATGTAAATTTAGAGTTCTACATTTCCATTATTGTGTTTTAAGGAACCTTAACGTTGCGAGTAGTGCAGCATGAGAATGCACAGGGCGAGCTTCTTAGCAGAAGTCCCCGGCTATTTAAAAAAGTGAATATTTGTCAAAGCTGAATCTAACTCTTTAATTAATTTAGAATTTTTAAATGGCCTTCTGTTTATTTGGCGCAACCTTATACTAGACACTCTGAAAATGTCTGTCTGATATAGAATCCTTGAGAGAATGAGTAAATATAAGAAAAATATAAAACCTTGGCAAAAATGGTTGGCAATAACTTTTTCATGTATCAATAGCCTCAAATGAAGCTTAGATTGAAAGCTAACTACACTATTAATCTTGATATAAGTGCCTGAACTGGCTGTGGTAATTTATTAATTTATTACCATTTAGTATTAGCCAAGACATACATGCTACTAACAACAACAACAAAAAAAGTATGAAAGGAAACTATTCGATTTCACTATGCAACATTTTAACATTTTAACAGATCTTTTCCCTCTCTGCATTTCACCATGAATTTTTCATCTCCTAGTAAATTATTTTAATTGTTCTATCCAAATAGCAAACAAGACTAGACTGAAATACCACCATGGCAGATTTTCCCTTCTTGCTCCGCTGTAATAATTAACATGATCATAGAATGGTAAAACCACAAAAGGTATTCATAAATGCAGTTTTATATCTCCTTCTACATTGAAACTTTTTTTTTTTAAAGCAAGAGCACCATAGTCACCTCTCTTCACATGCCAGTTGGACACTGGGCCATAATGCAGACAGATGTGCCAACCAAATCCTAAAACTTATCACTGTCTGTCTATTGCACTTCCTTTTTAGACTGGATCAGCTGGTGTGTGCATGCCAGCAGTCCTATGAAAGCTGGTTCATTATAGATATTTCACTATACCTACAATTGGGTTTTCAATGTCATAGTGTACTCCATCCATTCTTCCCTGAATCCATCCCATATTTTGTTGGCAACGTGCGTGCATGCACACATGCACCACATAGACATTTTGGGTATTAAACTAGAGTTCATGTTCTCCAATTCTAAGAACATGTGATTCCACCAGACTTCAACTCTAGTCAAAAAGAGGTCACAGGTGCTGTACACTGGTCTCAGAATTTGGAGACAAGGTCAGAAAAACTTCTGCCTCTGAAACTAAAGGTAACAAGAAAAAGTGGTATGAAATTCAAGAGACTATCCACCATGTAGAAATCTTCCCAGGTTATTATCCATCTATGAAAAGAGTTTCTAATATTGTGGCTGATACCAGTAGCCTGCTTCCTAAACTTCCTGAAGGGCCAAGAGTACTTCCAGGAAAAGAAAGGCATCAATTTAAATGCTAACTATGGGGAGATGAGCTATAATCTTGAAAATTATAACCTGTCTTTCGTGGGGGAAATGCTGTAATTATGAAATGAACTGGCAATTGATCACAACAATTGGAAAAAAAATCACTGTACAGTGAAAACTGTTTCTCTCTGGAAGGGATGGCTAGGGTCTTCATTTTATATTAGCCTTTCTGCTTTGAGCTGGACTATGTGATAACTGTAGAACTTGCTTAAAATCATTCTGTATTAAGACAAAGAGCAGAGTCAAGCCTTGAACACTGTTCCATAAGCCACTTGGAAAAGCTTTTATATTATCTCTCCAGCTATTTCCCTCTTCCTGCCCAAAATAAAAAAGTATTGTTTCCAAGTTCTACTCTTCACATAGCACCTTATTTCCTGATAGTATAACCCAAACCAAAGACTTAGTGATTATTTAAGAAGTCTTGACCGTGTCTACTGTTGATGTGCTTCAAGATTTCAAAATCTTCCAGCCACAAGAAAGAGGGAGGGAAGAAGAGAGAAAAGATGGGGGAGTGGCAGGGGTGGGGGGGTAGACAAGGAGATGAGAAAGTGAGAAGAGACAGATACTGGTGGTCCACTTCTTTCTATTACCCCAAAATGCTACATTTAGCCAAAAGGCTGATAAGCGATGCTTATCCAAAAATGACATACAGCACTACCTATAAAATCTAGACAACTTGGTCAATTTTGATATCAAAAGCTTAGAGAATTACAAATAAAATAGATATTTGAGAATTTAACTAATATTAAAGAATCTAAAAATCAGATCTCTCTCCTTTTTCTCTTTTCTTTCTATTTCACAAGTCCATGCTGGAGGTAAATACTATATTTCAGTTTGTTCTTTGTGCTGCTACACACTTTGGATGCCTTGATGCCACTATAAAAAGACCTCTGGAGAAGAAGGGAGGAGACGTGGGTTCTGGCCCTCCTCTGCTCTGTGTCCTCAGGCACACAATTCACTGCTCTAGGCCTGTTTCCTCATCAGTAAAATGAGGTAGGTGACAGTTATTTCCAATGTCCCATCCAGATCTAAGGTTGTGTGACTCTATGGCTAAGATGAACCCATGTCTTAGCGTGAAGTCTTTGACTCATTTGATTTTCAGTGCCTGGAACATAACAGGCCATCAAGAAATACTTTATATTAAATGCCCTGCAAAGTTAGTAACACTCCTTGCCGTCTTTTACACAAAGTGTTAATGACAGGTCTATGAATCAAAATTACTGTAAAAGAATAAAGAATATGCATTAACAGAGAAATAGAAATTAAACTTAAATGATTCACTCCCTAGTCAAAAAATATTTTAGTGCCTACTATGTGCAAATGGTCAATGTATTCTAGAAAATACAAAGATTTCAATAAGATGCCTGTACAGACTATGCCTTATGCAATTTTTTGAAGCTGTAGTATAGTTCCATTTCTAGGAAAGAATCTGGAGAATGTCATTGGTAGCGAACACTCTTGTACTGGGATCATGGGGCCAGCTAAACCTGTGTGAATGGGAGGCTGTGGTCTCCACACAAAGGTCTGGCTGAGGTATATACCAGGCTGGCAAATCCTCCCTGAGGAAGGAATGAGGAATGCTTCAGGCTAAAGTAGGAAAGCACTTCCTCTGCTTCTGAGGCTATGGCTGAGTTTAAAGTGGGTGTGAGCTGGCACCGGGCACCTGGGAGCAGAAGAGGCGCCAGGCAGGGTGACACTGATTAAGACTCGGGAGCAGGGTCTGGGCCTGTCACTCCTAAGAATGGCACTTAAAGAAAGAGGTATTCTTTGTTAACATGGCCTGTCACCAAATCTCACGTTAAACCTAAACAGGTGTGCTGAGGAAAATTACTTCTGGAGAAGTTGCGAGAGAGAAAGTGCAGGACCCTCCCCGTGAGACCTGGGAGCGGATCAGTGGTCAATGCACCATCTCATGAGGGTCTGTGGCAACAAGGCCCACAGGGTAAAAGAATTGAAAAGATTTCTTTCAGAACACACATGAAAACTTTCAGAGACAACGGGGAAGTTTCTGAAGGAGGCAAATTTCAAGTAAGTAAACTAGATATATAACCTCACATTTTAATCACAGGATGGTAAGAACTAGAAAGACTGTTTTTAAAACTGGATGATCACTTCCTTCGTTACCTAAACAAATAGGTAACGAATATCTACTATGGGAAAATCAACTGCTGTGTTGTAAAAAGTGAAGATAAATAAGACACTGTGCTCTGGAACCAGTAAGATGAAATGCACATACTAGAAAGCGCTTTGTGAATCCCCTCTGCCTAAACACGGGGCAGGGAGGTTCACATCACCAAATCAGCAACACAAAGTGGTCAGAAAAAACCCATGGGAACATGAAGAGTTGGGAGAATAGTAAGTGAAAAAGCAAACGCAGTGTTTTTTCAGCATCACGATGTTAGAAAATGAATATTTAGAAAATGAATCCCCTGTCAGGCTTTAATACCATGAAACAATTGAGGACAAAACAAAAAGAATTCTTCCGTGGTTTTTATCTTTGATATAGTGTCAGTCACCCAATGTGCACGGGCACTCGAGTTCCAAAATTCACTCAGCTTCCAAAACACAACTCACAGTATGGTGACAGACACACCAGAGGGTTTTACTGGTTGCATTTTTTGACATATATATGCTCATATTTTTTACATTAATACTACTTAGAGAATTTAATAGACCATGTTCGCATTCATGATGGACAATTAGAGCTAATTACTTAAAAAAAATGAAATCCAGGAACACAATTTTAGTAAAAAGGGTTTGCCGTAATGAGGGCAAATCACAATATCTTGGGAAGAGTTAATGCTAACTATGTCAGGTAAATGAGAAGGGGTGTGTTAACAGTCCTTGTACGTAACTGTTCCTATGGTTGCACTGAAGAGTCAGCACGCAAGGAAACCGAGTTAATTAGAACTCTTCCACCCTTGGGAGTCCCAGGGGCATCGAGCAGGAAAGCTGTCGCCGCCAGACTGGGCCACTCGGTTACCGCACATGACAGATGGTACGACACGGTGAGACACTCAGTAGAGCAGAGAGACCCACAGAGAGGTTAAATCAGAATTTACACAATCACATAGAATCAAAAACTCTGATACTTATAGTTTTTGAATGAACTATACTTGTACTGGTTTGGAAAAAAAAATCCTTTTTTTTATAACGAATTAATATTTCTTGTAATCCATGAAAAGGCAAGGGCGCTCTAATCAGTTTTCCAGACTGTGGCAATTCTCTTTGCTGTCTGGTCAAGAACTTCCAAAAAGACTGCAATGCATTTTAATCACATAGCCTATAGAAGTTGGAAAATTCTGATATTGAATTTGTTTTTCTAACCATATCCCAGCAAGTAGAGTACATAAAATAGTACAACAGATTTGGATATGTAATTGAATCACCGGCAAGACAGAGCATTTTGAAAAATTAATAGTCCCTTCCTGACCAGTAGTTAGAAGATGAAAAAAGCAGATTTAGGATATAGTGCCATAAATTTCTTTACCCTCCTTGGTTCCACAGAAGCATTTCTGGAGGGTGTCCATGCTTGTTGGAGCAAACACCGTTTCTGAGCCTGCTCTGGGTTCCAGGCCATCCTGGAGGACCCTGACAGGTACTCAGTGATGGAGCCCATTCAGCCAGCCAGCCTTCAGACAGGGCTGAACCTAGAGGGCAGGCTTTAATGATTTTACTGTTGCACTTCAGTAGCTCTCTGATTTGCCCTAATCTGGGTACAAATCTCTCTCTGGTGTGGCTGATTCGCTGGCATCTTCCCTTGCAGTGCTACCCTGTGTGAATTTACCTCGGTTTCATAAACACTAAGTCTCCCTCACTATTGAATAGGCAGTAGTATGAAGGGGCTAAGGAGAGTAAACTGAGGTCCCACATCCATGGAGGCACATGGCAGGGCCTTTGTGAGGAACACCTGCAAGGTATACCCTCTGTCACTTTTTCAGTCATGCTCTAGAGTGTCCACCAATTGGGTGTCTTGTAAAGAAGAAACCAAACTACACCATAAAATGGCTTAAAAATTGTCTATATGCAGCAGCTAACTCATATTATGAAATATGAACTCAAATTTCAGATCATGTTTTAATTATTTGCCTAAAATCAAATCAGACTAAGATCAGAATGCTGCTCAAATAAGAGAAAACATTTCTAATTGGATAGTCATTAGGAAATATCTTGTGTGCTAATCAGTCAGACTCAAATGAGTCTGCCAAACACGGAAGAAATGGTACTAAAATAAATGTGAGGAGCACTATTTCCTCTATTGTGAATGACTAGAGTATTTTTGTTTATTCTCTTTTAAAACATGTAGTCAAGAAATAACAGCCAAGACATTAACAAACTGGTTATAGGAAGCTGCTTGGGTTCCTTAACAGAATGACAGTATTAGTGATTTTGTTGGTAGTATGCAAACATTTCCCAAACATATATATCAAACTACTTTTTTTGGTTAAAAGATCTTTTCTTATATTTTACTCATAAGATCTTTTTACATTTTAGATAATCAAGACTAAGGATTTGAAAAAATTATCGAGGAACAAGTCTCTGAAATGTTAAAATACTGAAAACTGCAAAGATCTCAGCCTTCTGCTAGAAGGAAATTTGAAAAAGCTAGCAAAATTCGAAGAGGTTCTTATCAAAATATTGGGGGGCAGAAATTGAAGACTTAATAAGTGTTCAGTCATTGCTCTCAGAGAGCCATCCTCCTTGCATCCTGCTTTTCCAGGTCTCTGGCTTCTCCCGCTGCAGCACTGCTAGGTGAGAGTAAATGCTATCTTGTGGTTTCAAAAGAAAAGAGAACTGGGCTATGCTATTCCAATGTGTGTGTGAGTGTGTGTGTGTGTGTGTGTGTGTGTGTGTGCGCGCGCGCGCGCACAAGGGGTTCCTTTATAGGTGACTATAAATTCCAATGATAAAGTTGTAGTAAAGTTGAGCTTTGTTGATTTTGATGGTGAAGCGATGAAGGCATTAAACAATCGATGGGGAAACACTCAGGCAAAAGATTTCATTAAAGTAAAATGTCTTTTTTGATGCCTTATTAAATGCAACAAAAGTTACACCTGGTATATCTACTGCATTCTGTTCTTAACCCCAACTGCATGTGTTGGGGCCAGGGATTGGGGAAGCAATTCTGCTTCTTTAATTCAGATTTGTGTGTGTCTACCTCTTTTCTCCACGAATCTTAGAGTAGGAAGGGGCATTATAAGTCATCTGGTCTGAGGAACTGTTGGTTTCCATAAATGTACCTCTGCTTTCTGTTGGAATCCTAATGGCAGGGCACACAATATTACAAGGTCAACAGCAATCATTTAAAACATTCCTTTTCTGTTTATTTAAAATATGACTTCCTGTACCTTCTATCTTAGTTTTACTTCCTATATGTTAAAAAAAAAAGTTGATAGACATTCCATGACCACCTTTCCAAGTAACTGAAATTAGCTATCTATCCTGTCCTCTCCAAATTTTGTTTTTTCCATATTCAGCACATGCTCTATCTCTAATCACTCCTCATGGGAAGGTTTCTCAGATCACTCACCATCCTATAACTCTCTGCCAAAATAAGCTTAAGTAGAATTCACTGTTGTTATTCAATAGCTACCATTTATCAAGAATATGCGACATCCCATTAGTGTTCAAATAAATGATCGGCTTTAATGTTCTCAATAATGCCTTTTTGAGACTAGTATTTTCACTCTTGTTGTTCTGATGAGGAAATTGAGGTTCAGAAAGTTTCAGGAAGTAACTTGGAATCATGGGATACAAGTGGACAATTCTGTTTTCGCACCCCAGTCTGGTGGTTTTGGAGCATTCCTGTCACGTGCGAACTAAACAGGACACCACGAGGTGGCCTCTGCAGCACAGGGGACTCGCTGCCTTCGGTAAACCAAAGGCGGCAGCTTCCACAGAAGCGGCCGTGACTGCGTGAATGTGTCTGAGAGCTGCACCACTCTGGCGGTTTGTGTCGAGTTTGCAGTTGACGTAAATCCAAAGATGAGTGTCACCGAAACTGTCATTAAGTCAGACCACCCCTTCCCCCAAACACATTTCTATTTTGCACTTGATCTTTAAAATCGGAAGTTTTACCTCCACGCCTACTGAACGTTACCCTGCTGCTTTGCTTCAATGTTCCACACTGTCCATTTTGCAAGAACCTGGATTCTGACACACAGGCCATCAGTCACTTTGAAAGTTCTGGATCACTTCAAAAATAATTTTTCTTGGTGCTTCATCCAAAACTTTGATAAAAACGTATTTTAAAGAAGAGCAAAAACTGAAGGATCTCTCCCCTAGGGTAAAGTTTTTCAACCTCTGTTTATCTATTATACCCTATGACCTTGCCAGCCAAGGTTTACGTTCCACCGTTTGTATCTAAAGAGGCATTTTGAATATGCTTTGTTAACTAGCATCTTATCCCCACCTTGAGAATCACAGTGCTGATTCACAACCATTTTTCTTATTCAACCAGTCAGCTACAAATAAATCCATTTCACTTTACCATGTCCAAATTTCTCCATCTTCTCTACAGTGATGTCAGTATTGAACACATTTTTTTTCTACTACCAATGTCTATTGTAAAACTGCATACATTCTATTGGCAAAGGTTTTGTGTTTCAGACTAAAGTTAATTTTAAGAATCTGTCAAATTTATAAAAATACTTTATTATAAAAGAAAATAACTGAGCAACATTGATTGCACTGCCATTCAACATATTCAATGACATTAAAAGTAACACTGAATTGTATCCAAAGTTAATTACAGATTATCTGTAATGAATTTGAAGCATGAGATACATTAAATTCAAAAAGATCAGCACTACACAAACCTCGTCAGTCCTGTGGCATTCTCCCCATGTGAAACACTATAAACTTTCTTTCGGCTTTTCTTTAGAAAACTCTGGTAGCTACGAGTAGAGAACTGCCAGGCAACCCTACTTATTCCACTATATAATATAATCAACAGAAAGACTCTTTAAAGTTAAGGGGAAAGCTTCTCTTGACTTAGATTAATTTCTCATGAAAACGATCCACACTGGAAAAATATACCATCTCGCCTAAGGTTATAAAGTCCTCTAAGCTTCATAATGAAACATAGGTAGAAGTATGTTATTGTATCTCCTCATTTCCAGAATAAATATCCAAATAAATAACTGAACACTTCGGGCTAAGAAATTAGCCAAAACCAAAGCCAGAAAATGCAAGAAATGAATCTGTGCAGTTAGGTAGGGTCCTGGAACATATAGTTCACCCTCTGCAGCAACACATCAATATTTGCAAAAAGTTACATGAAGATGAAAATTCTATGAATATATATGATAGACTAAATAACATTTTATCTAATGTTTTTCAAAAAAAATATTTTTTTTATGTTCCTGTACTCTGTAATAATTTAGTAACCTAACCCTATCCTACCCTCACTGACATTATCAACATGAAATGGATTTGAATCTTCTGTTACAAGAAGAGCATTGAGTGGGTGCCTGACTGCATTATGCAAAATATAATAGGAATGATATGGGGGTTGTGGACAGAGAAAGTGGAGATGAATGAATGTGGGATGTGGGAAATCAGGTGAGCTTCGTGCTGGCTATGTCATGAGGAAAGAAGAACAGAAATGTGGAACACCACAGGCATACACTGCCCGTGCCTGGGAGCGACTGTCAACACACACAGTGGGAGAGATGCACTGTGTAAACATGTGGTGGAGGGGCTGGCGTAGAGGGATGTGCGATGTCCCTCTGACAAAAGACAGGGGCTGGAGGTGGGAGGACTGAGCTCTTTGAATGAAAGTCAAATCTGAAATTGAATCATCTTGCTAATAAGACCAAGCTGCTCTTCCCAGCTGTGGAGAGAAGATGCCATGGGTGGGGCCCATGGAGACCTGCTCCCATGGCTTGAGTTCATTCCCCACATGTACTCTCCATGATACTCGGAGCACTCAACAGTCACCCATCTCAATGGCTAGGCATAGTTGTCTCGTTCTCTCTGGTTAGCTTGGGCTTGCTAACCACCTTGGGCACAAGTCATTCAACTGTCCTTTCTCTGAGAAGATTTCAGTTTTTTTAACCAAAAGAACATTCAGTTGCAATGCTTACCACCGTGTGCATTTTACAAATTACTCATTGTCTAAGCATGGGAAGGACATTCACAGTTCAAATTACCCCACCGCTCCTATATACAAAAATTTCCAAGCTTCTATCAATAAACAAATGACTTGGCCATAATTCCAATAGAAAATGCCAAATTCATTTAAATATTAGCTCATAGCCATGATATTAAAGAAAATTTAATTTTTAAGGCTTCCAGTTTTTTTTCCTACCGTGGAAGTATTAGAGATTTTTTTAAAGATAATATTTTTCTTTTGATAGTAAAATTGTGGGGGGGGGGATAATATATATTTAGCAATTGTATTCTCTGTAGAGACTTTGGAAATAATTTTGTATTTAGAGACTGGATCTGAGTGATTTTCCAGAATTCTGAAAAAATAGGTATCTTATAGGTTTTATGCCAACATTCCCTAGCGCTCAGTATGAGGGACAAACAGTTTTAAAATATCCACTTACCTCTACATCACAGGTATATTCTGATCCATCCAGAAGTATCACTTTGCACTGCATGCTTTTAGGCTTCTTGACAATCTTTAATGGAGATCGAGAGAGTTTACTGCTAGATGATTTCTGAGAAAGTTTATCGTCTTCAAATTGCTGATATTCGAGCTGTTTTGCAGCTCCAGCAGCAAATTCTCGTTCTTTGTCAGTGACCTGTGAGGAACAAACAATGAATAGTTTTCATTGCAAGGCAGAAAATAAACAGTGCATTGCTCAGGCAATACCAGAGCACTTTAGCAACAGGCATTCCTATTTCCTAAAGGGTGAGAGACATCTGAATTAGGAAATTAGAAAAGGATACACATATATGGGTATTTATAATTCTAATGGTTTTGCCTAAATAACTTCTGCTGTTTAGATGCACCAATAGGGCCTTGTTTCAGTTTGACTCAGGATTTACTTCTGAAGCACCGAGTTAGCAAATGCCATCAAGACTTCACCGAACAAAGAAGGAAACAAATGGGCTCCTGACTTTTTAAAAGCCATTGGCTAGTATAGATCTTTAAAATAAATCATCTAGATTTTATCTAATGTACTCCATTTTCTTCATTTGCTGGATCCTTGTATATTCCATGACCTATATCCACCCCATACGCATAAAAGGTATCTTATAAATTTTAAGACCTAGAGAACTCCAAGTATTAATCTCAATAATTTTATAACTGTTAAAATATTTGCTTTAGCTCTAAATCAATTCAATGAAGCCAGTAGCACTGAAATTCATCACAAAGTAATCCCCTAAGTCTGCTTCTCCTCATTGTAATGAGCTGGTATAAGTACAAATCAAATCTGTCCAAAAGCTTTCATCTGCTTTCAAATTACAACAGTCTAGTCCACACTAAACTCAAAACTGTAGAAGATGTCTATGCAACAATAAAATTCTCCCTGAATCAATCTCCTTGGAAATCTCCCTCTGCACTGCTGTCGAATCTTTATACCCCTCTTCTATCTATTAAATGACCACCAAAGGTATCAGTACAAATTCAACTCATAGGCCAGACTATCATTCCATTCCTCCATTAACAGTCTCAAGAAAAATATGATCCCAAATTCAGTTTAGTCCCTTGAATAATTATGAAATTTCCTCTCTCATGAAAATACTGTCATCGTAGTAGTTAAAAGAACATGGGCTTGAGAATAAACATAGTACTGACCGCTTATCATTTCAACTATTTTTTTAAATTAACCTCTATAATTTTACAACACACAGAGCTATTTTTCAGTATTTTTATTTTGGATTTTAGGTCTAGATTTGTGTTTAAAATGGCATTGTCTATCTTGCTTTCCATCTAGAAGGTGACAAATGCAGTACTTTCCTCTACTACATTGCCCAGGAATTCAAGGCAGTCTTGACAAGGTCTTAAGAATAAAAAGACACCAGTTTACTGAGCAAAGAAACCAAGAAAAATATTGAATAACCAACTTCAAAGGCCAAAGTAGTTGAAAAGGGCAAGCCCCAGCTAAAACAAATAAAACCTGTCTGAATTGGCCCAACTTTTTTTTTTTTGACTGTTAGTCTTTCCATAGCAAAGAATTAAAACAGTACAAAAAGTCATACAACATTAATTTTGGTCATGAGGTGTTTTAAAAAGTTTGGTAACCTTGGAATTTTATAACAATAACCATAACATATATTTTTTAAGTGCTTTATAATTTACAGAAGACTTTTTAACTTTTAATTTACATTTCGGCTTATAGATAAAGTCAATAGAAGCTAATTTTCATTTAAATTTTACCCGGAATCAACTTTTCTATGTAGTAGGAAGATGAAAGTTCATATTTCCTCTACTAAAATAAAATTATCTGTATGAAAATAAGCTTTCTGGGTTACTCATATGTCAATTCCAGAGTCATCATAAACCACCACTATTCAAAGGGAGGCCGCCTTTCCCTAACACTGAAACATGAACCCATCACTGAGGCTCTTAAGCACAGTTTATTTTTTCTTTTAAAAAATTTAAAAAATATTATTTTGTATTAGTTTCAAGTGCATAGCATAGAGGTTAGACAATTTATATAATTTACAAGTGATCCGCCCGATAAGTCTAGTACCCAGATGGCATCATACATAGTTATTACAGTATTATTGACTATATTCTCTATGCTGTACTTACATCCCCACCCTTAAGCACATTTTAAAATCAACTTCAACAGCTCTAGAAGAGCAGGCCAAATACCTCAAATAAAACGTCATACAGTCATCAGTTATACAATGCACTATAATTTAAAAATATCAGTAACAATCATTTTAGCAAATCTGTTTCATTTAATCCTCATAACTGCTTTGGGAGGCAGGTTTTATTACCCTTGTTTGTACATGAGGAGAAAGAGGCACAAGGAGCAATCTTAACAAATTTTCTCAAAGTCACAAACTCATAAGCTGAAATTCAAACCTAGCCAAAACCAATGTTTTAATTATCACTAAATACCAAAATGTACTTTGTTTTACATCGGACATTACTGTGCTCCTAGTAGGAATCAAAGAATCTTAGGAAATTACCTTTTCTGATCTCTTCATTTGTAAATGAGGAAGCCAAGGCTCAGAGGACTAGAATAAATTCTCCCTACTTCTAAAATAACTAGGGGAAGAGACAGGACTAACTTAGGCCTCTTCACTCTGCAACCAGTCATCTTCCCACTAAAGGCTCAGTATATTTCTCTTACTTGGTTTCAAACATCTGACTACAGAAGATAAAGTATATTTAATATTTAAGCATGTCTGGGTATAGAAATTCTTCCTTCTCTACAACTATCCTGTACTTTTCATTTTTATTTCATTTCAGAGTTAAGAGGAAAGAATGGAGAAAAAAAGTCAGTCCAGTAATTTTAAATTTTTGAAGATGTAAAAACAAACACTACCATCACCACTCTCCTCCACAAAAAGAAAAGAAAATGTACAGGTACATTATGATGGCAACGCAGTGCCTCAGATTTCGTTTAACAAGTTGGAGGATGACCCATCACAAACATATTATATCAGACAGAGGATCTATGTAAAGTGTGAAAATAAATGTTATTTTTAATACTGTTTAAAAGCAGAACTTAAACACCATGGGAAAAGAAATAATCAGGTTGTACATATATACTGTAGTTTAATGTTATAATAATGTTTCCTGCCTTCCAAAGAATTTCACTAACAGTGATTTCATGTCTCTTTTCTCACATGGACTAGAATTTCTAGCTTGATACACATATATATCTGACTTATGAAAGGTAAATCATTCGCAGGGTACTCCAGATGTCCATGCCACATGTGAGTACTCTAAAACATGTGATTCCAGTTTTGAAGTTTTAAGTCAAAGAAATTTAAACATGGATTTATTCAAGGCCCAGGTGTAAACCACGTTTTATTTTTTATATGGAAAATTTGAAAAGAAATATTCACATTACACATGACAACTGAAACATGTCTGGTGGGTATAGAGTTGAAAATATACATGTATATAGGGGAGGGAAAGAGATCCATTAGAGTAGCTGACAACATTAGGGCCAGAGTGACACCTGTGAAAAATAAAAATAGCTCTAACCCCTTGGCTTGAATAAAAATCAGGAGCATAATTAAAGCCCTCAGTGTGGTGTCTAGCCTTCCTATAAACCCAGATTAAACCAATAACCTTGCAGTCAGATTTCAGTGTGAGTTAAGTGCTTTAATCAAATGAAGAGTTACCAAGCAAGGTTGTGGAATGTCATTCATTGAAAGCCTCAAAATAACATAAATTCTCATCTGCCTGAGACCAGAAGGGGCAAAGAAGATGACCCCTCATAATTTTCTCTAGTGCTAAGAGATCAAGGTCAGACTAGACTCTGCAAAAGCTCAGTAAACATTCTTTAATTGGTTTTCTGGATGATGCCAGCAGCTGCAGGGGAAATGGGCAGCATGGGTCCCGGGGACCTCACCTCCTTTTTTACTGGAGTGCTGTGTGCCGCTGCAGTCGCAAACTGCTCCAAGGCCTGGCGCTGCTCCTCGGACCCGGGCTGCGACCCCGCGCGCCCCGGCGGACCGGCGGCCTCCTGGGGCTCAGCCTCCTGCTCGGGCTTGGATTCTGAGTCTGAGCCGGATTCGGTTGTCATGGTTGGTTGATTCTGCAAGCAGAAAAGGGAAGGTCCCATTACTCAGTGCAATTACCTTCCCGTAGGCAAGAAAACTAGGATGCTACATGTGAAAGGCTGCAGAGCTCCACAGTAGGAAAGATGGAGAAACGCTAACAATCAAAGCACAATCCTATTGTACACAATAGGTGACTTGTCAAATTTACCGTGAAGATGAGTGCCTGTAAATGGTTCAAAATTAACATTTAACTAGAAATAAAAGTTGATCTGTAATGATTACAGGTTTTACTCATTAGAATTTTGCCACAGGTGACTGTAAAATGACATTAAAGTAACTCCATAAAATTGTATAATAGATATATTTAATTTCAGGAAAATGAACTTGCTGCATCAGCTGAATATATATTTTAATCTCTGGGAAGGATGATGTAATAATGGAAGCACGTATTCTTTCTCATTCCTTTTTCTCTTTCCTATCTCTACGCAGGGGCCCTGCTTGGTGGCTCTCAACCCCTGAATCTCTCCATTCTTACATGAACGAATGCCTTCTTTGATTTCTCATCACTCTGTTATCCTCTTTTGAATTAGCAACCATAACTAAAACTTGGGCTTCTCCAGTGACACGGAATCTGTCCCCTACTGGACAAGCCTTGGCCATGACTGGAGGGAAGCTAGGCAGAGTCACCCTCCCTCCCTCACAAGTTAATTCTCATAGGCTTCTTCCTGTCTTCCTTCTATTTTACTTGAACGTTGAAAGGGAGATATCTCATAAGAAACAACAGATTTTCATATATAATAATCTGCTCTTATAACCTAAAAAGACCTTATAAAATATAACCACCATCTTCTAATTTTTTGCTAGTCAAGACACTTAAATATTTTTTCCTCAGTTTCCATATCTGCTAAATGAGGGAGTTGAACATGGTCATATTTAAAGAACTTATTTCCTGCTATTTCTCTCCCCTCCCCCATTAATAGACATGTAATTTTAAGGCAGTTTTTTGCTCTAAGCAGCAACAGGACTGTTATGTCAATGGTTACTATCTCATTTAAAGTAATTTCTTATCTTAGGTATGTGAAACTGTCTCAAAAAAAATATCTGAGTGTCATATAATTTCCATTCTTTTTTCTAATTTTGTGGTAAAAATATGAGCAAATAGCTACTGTAATGATTTAAGCATATCATATACCCATTAGTATAATGTAAAATTATTCAAAATAAAACTCCATTGTAAAACCACTTAGTTCCTATCTTCACAATACACAATGGAATATGTTTAACGATTTGAAAAAGGGAACATTTATTACAAATACATACCAATATATGTTATAAACTAAATGTTATGTCTATGCTTCTATTTAGGGTTATTTTTTAACAATCACAGTTATTCTTTCTGTTATATAAAAGACATATAAACTTGACATGTGCTCGATTGCCCAAAGGCTATGTAAATATCAAATCCAAATGCAGAGCAAGATAGTAATCCAAATAAAACTAAAACATTTTTTCCTCTTACATTACATTTTAGATTTTCAAGCAAACCTTAAAAGTAAATATATATTCTCTTTTGTATGGTTCTACTGGAAAGTGGTATGAGTCTAAAGAAAAAACACTAGAACCTGCAATTGAATTTACCTTTCAGAAGGGAAGATTAGTTTCAATAATCAGTTCAATTCACCAAACTTCTCTGAGTATCAAATATATGTCAAGCACTGTTTATGGTTTAGAAGAGATATATGCTATAACCCATCCCCACCCCAAGGAGCTCAGAGTCTGTGGCAAAAATAGATTCTCCAGAATCCATTTTCTCCATCTTCCTTTTAGTAACTAAACTTTCAGTTTTTGCTAGTACTCCTCCACCCATCTTGGGACCACAGTGAGTTGTGGCCACATGAAGTCTGGACCAAGACAACAGAGAAAATGTTTTAATGTTGAAGTCATCTTCATAAAGGCAAAACCACTTGCTCTAGATTTCTCTTTCCCATTAGCTGAAAAATAATGACCAACGTGGTCACCATAGACCCAGACACGGAGGCCCCAAATTCAGGAGGATGCCAGGGCCCTGGGTCCCTGGATGACCTCATGGAGCACAAGCAGAGCCCACCTACTGTGGATTGTTTCATGAGGCAGAAATCAACTTCTTTCTGATTTGAACCTCAGTATACTGGCCCACATTAATATATATTCTACAGACTAAAATCCTACCAAAATACAGCCATTCTGTAGTGGTTCCCATCTTAGTAAAACAAAACAGCCTATCCTTGATCTCACATCCTCTACCAGCTACTACCATAGTTCTCTGCTTTCCACTCATATCTTCTCAAAAACATTTCTGTTGACCATTACTGTCTTTTTCCTCAGTTCCTCTTTCTCTGCAACCACTCCTGTCTGACTCCAATGGGGTGGCTTTTGTGGTCAATGCAATTGACCATCAGCTCTTGTCTGTTCTTGACTCATCTGACCTTTTAGCAGCCCCAACATGATGATAAGACTTTTCTTGCCAACATGTTTCTGTCTCCTGGGATTCAGAATTCACCACGCTCTCCTGCTTTTCTCCTATCTCTCTGGCTACTCTTTTTTATTCTCTTTTATAGGCTTATTCCTTATCCAACCTCTAAATGGGAATGTCCTGGAAAACTCCATTTTAGGCCGTCTTCTCTTTACATTTCCTCCCCAGGTTATGATATCCTTTCCAGGGCTTTAAATACTTTCTATATGCCATCAGTTCACATATTCATATCCCTAGTCCAAACCTCTGTTCCGATCTTTTAAAACTAGTATCCAACTGCCCACCTGACATTCCTCACAGCTATCTATTGATTTTTCTCTCCCAAATCTGTTCCTCCCCTCATCTTCCTTACCTCAAAAAATGGCAATGCTATTCCTTCAAACCAGAATTCCAGAAGTCACCCCTGACATTTTCCTTTCCCATACCTTCCTTATCTAATACAAGAAAGTTTTGCAAGCTATAAACTTTCTCGACATATACATATATTCTTCCAAAACACAAACTGACTCTTGAATAAAGCAGGGTCAGAGCCACTGAGCCCCTGATATGGTAAAAAATCTGCATAGAACTTTTGACTTCCCAAAACTTAACTGCTAATAGCCTTCTGTTGACCAGAAGCCTTACCAATAACAGAAACAGTGGATTAAAGCACATTTTGTATGCTATATGTATTATGTACCATAGTCTTACAACAAAGTGAGACAAAAGAAAGTTATTATGAAAATCATAAGAAAAATACATTTATAGTACTGTATGTATTTATCAATACCATAAGTTTACATCATATATTTATGAGGTGAATTATATCAGTAGCTATATCAATATTGTCTTATGATACAAAGCACTGTAGATATTACACTTAATACTAACACTAGACATCAAAAATTAAGTTATTGTGAAAATGAAATTCATATTTACTTACAGGTATAATGATTAATGCCCTGATAATGAAGCAGCAACAATATGATTGCTTTATGGTAGGCTAGCATCGTCAATATGATTGCTTCGCTGTAGTAAGAAAATCTCCAAAAAATTCTCCAATATTTTTTGAAATAAATATTTATTTATGCTATTCTCTTTGCTGAGAACATTTTTTCCTTTGCTTTTCACGTGACCAACTCCCCATCCCTCAAGTGTTGGCCAAAGACTCTTTCCCTTTTTACATAGTTATTCTCATTGTGCCTCATTGTTTCCTTCCTAGAACTTATCAAATTTTTAATTATTCAACCCTCCTGTAACCTCCTTCCCTTATACTCAAGGGTGGGAATCATGTGTTTATAGCCCAACATACTCAGTATAGTAGTCCACCCTTGTCTGTGAGGGATACCCAGTGGATGGCTGAAACTACGCATAGTATGTATGTATGTATGTATGTATGTATGTATGTGTATATATATATATACACACACACACTATTTTTTTCCTACACATGCACATTCTACACATTATAAAGTTGAATTCATAAATTAGGCACAGAGATTAACAATACTAATAATACAGAATAATTATAGCATATACTGTAATAAATGTCATGTGAATGTGGTCTCTTTCAAAATGTCTGATAAGCAATCTAATAGCCAAGACAGCTACTAAGTGACTAATGGGCAGGGAGCGTATACAGCGTGGAGACGCTTGGCAAAGGGATGATTCATGTCCCAAGTAGGATGGAGCAAGATGTCATCACACTACTGTTCTGATAAAACTCATAAACTGTTTACTTCTGGGATTTGCCATTTAACACTTTCAGACTGTGGCTGACTGCAGGTAACGGAAACCACAGAAAGCGAAACCGCAGGTAGGGGGCGACTACTCTATCAACACACGACCTACAACACAGTGGATATTTCAGTAATTATTTGATGAACGACTAAACAATAAAATCAACACCACTATCACATCTATGCATTTAGAAGTGAAAAGTGTAATAACTCTTCCTTATAGTTGATAACCATTTTAGAATCTCTCTTAACTGGATAAAGAGCAGGTATTTCTATGTTTTACGGAAAACAGAACTCAGTTACAACTTTCAGAATTGAAATATCCGCACAAGGTAACAGACATCATTGGTCTGTTCACAAGAATGCTTTTATAAATACAAGAAGAGAAAATATTTAGGTGGTTTAGAGACTCTCTACAAAAAAGGAAACAAAAAGTCACCAGATCATGAACTAAAAAAAACATAAATAACTACTAGAAAAAGCCTATTTTAAAAGATGCTTAATTTTTCCTGGACTGGACAGTTCTTGCATATAAATCACATCATTTTTTAAAATTTGGATATTTTCAGTATCTTCTGTGACTATCATATTTAGGATCTTGTTATTATTATAGCAAATAATGGCTCTAACTTAATTAGATGTCTAAACTGTTACAGATGCAGAAAACCAGAATCATTTTTCAAACTATAAACATTTAATTTCATTTTAAAATCTATGTATAATTTTTATAGATATAATAAAATAATCAGCAGCAAATACATTGTCATGTGTGATCTGTGTGATCAACTTACATTTTTTAGTCTCCTACTTCCTCTTCCATAAAACGCGGAGTTCAGACTAGAGGTTAGTGATGACTAAGTGAAATGGGCTGATGGTGGTGGAGAGAGAGCAGTGAAAGAACTCGCATCTCTGCTTTCAGTTTAAACCAACAAGTCTGTCACCTCCTTCACCATCTTCTTCCAACTTCCTCACTACTTTTTAAACCCAGGAATTTTTATACAAATGTAGTAGTCTATACATCTCATATCAATGCACTCTAAACTTTAAAAATTTTCGAATATGTGTTAAAATAGGAATCTTTGTAAACACATAACATTAGTCCCTAGACTCACTACACTTGACATGGAAGGGCAAATTTTGAGTTTCAGTGTTATTATTCTAGTCATGAAACCATTTTGTACCTGCTTTTGTCTTTAATTCCATGACTTGTCCCTAAGACAGAGAGCCAGCTATACAAAAGCTAAAAATGCAAAGTGGATAGAGCCCAGCCATTTATATTTAATAAATACACTGTATAACACCTTACCTGTCACACATCACAAAAATCACAGAATCTCAAACCTCAAATAAACTCCTACATCCTTGTCAACTGCTTCCTAGGTATATTATTTTTTTTCTGGCTTCATGTATAATATAATGA
Organism: Eonycteris spelaea; assembly: GCA_003508835.1. NCBI lineage: Eukaryota > Metazoa > Chordata > Mammalia > Chiroptera > Pteropodidae > Eonycteris > Eonycteris spelaea. The sequence goes on along the minus strand of PUFA01000127.1, from coordinate 179,927 downwards.
ATGAAAATCATTGCTGTTTTTTTACTAATTTTAATAAAATAAAACTTTCATTTCTGTTGAGAGAAAATGAAGTAACAAAATTTAAAAATGTAAGGCTTTGGAATTCTGGAATCTCACTAGGATCAATATTTAATTCCACATATCTGAAAAGGCATCAGTTCATATTGTACCTATGAGTAAAAGGTTTCGACAGCCAAGATCAGTAAATTTAACTTCAAAAGTTTTAAAAACAGTCTTTTTTCCTCCCCATATGCCAATATAAGCAATAAACTTATTTTTTTAAATGGCAACCAAAGTCATAAGCATCTAACTATAGTATTTCTAACTTTAACTCATCATTTTAATAATCTTACAGTGTGCCCCTCCAATCTTGTGCCCAATGCCAAAACATTTTTAAAACTAGATTTTCATAATATTTGCATTACTTTGGTTTTTCTTCTTCTTATACTCATTCTGTGCTTTCTTGGATGACCCTTGACACTTCAAATCACACATTTTTCTTTCCAACTCATTAAAGATTATTACTATTTTCCAATGTTCCTTTCTCTTCTCCTGTTACCTTCACTTTGGACTAAATGTAGCTATTGATTAATTCAGTCACTGAAAGTAAACAGCATTACCCATAATCCCAAACAGAAAGAATACAAAATACTTACGTTTAGTTTTGGCTCAAACCCTGCCCTTAATTTATACTACATTTATCTTACTGTGTTTTGCTTAAGCTAAAAAGGTTTAGATGCCTAGAAACTCCAAATCCAAAAAGCTGAAGTAAGAACACTCGTTAAGTATGCTGGGGTGATGGCAAGAGGAGTCCTTTGTCTTTTTCCAGAAACATAAATTACGTTTCATTATGACTCTCTTAGGGATGTATTTATTAAATGGCTGCCAAAGAAATGGTAATGAGCTTCAAAGGCAGCAGCATGCAGGTGTGAATGAAATCACATTCACAATTCACAATTCATTCCACCTATAAAAAATGGTCATTGTCATGCATCCCAGGCTTTTTTACTTTCCAGCTCAAATGTTTTGTTCCATAGAGGCAAAAAAAAGTCAGTTTATCCCCATATTTTCCACTTTTAGAAGTAGCATCTCTAAAACCCCTATCTCCTAACTAAATGACTGCTAAATTGCTTCTCTATTCAAATTTACCTACCTCTTTTGCTGATATGAAAATTCAGTGGGATTTTATTAAAAGACACAAACCTACAGCAGTGCAGGAAAGTGCTTAATATGAATCTTTTATTTGTATGTAATACAGGATTCCTATGGAATAGCAAAGCATTTTGTAAGAGGAAAATTCTTCTTACCATTTACCTACATATAGAAATATAGGACTACAATGGAAAAATTTTATAAAAAACAAGCTTTTTTCATTCTTATAGGTCAAATATAAACTTATAGAATAAGAGAAGCTAGTATACATACACACTCAGCTTAAGAATTTGAAACAACTAAATCCTGTCCATTAGTTCACTAAAAACCATCAACTGCAAGCAAACTAAAAGACAGCAAAATCCTCCGGCCTCTCTACTGGACTCTATTTGCATTAAAAAGGAGGGGAGGGGCGAGAAAGCCCTAGTATGATCCATCTTAAAAACACACACACACACACACACACACACACACACAAGAAATCAGATCAACCTCTACTTGGTCTCCTGTTCTACCTTCTACAACCCCCACCTCTTCACTATTCTTTAGAGCCATCATTATGGAAAGAATTTTCTTCCCATGCTGTCACCACATCCTTCCTCTCACTCACTCTTCAGAGTACAGATGACCCTTGAACAACATGGGTTTGAACTGCGCAAGTCCACCTAACCCCACATTTTTTAATTGACCCACACAGTTCAAACCTGAGTCGTTCAAGGGTCAACCAACTCTGCAGTTGGGAATCTGTGTATGCAGAGATCCGAGGGCAGCTGTAGGGAGGCTTCCACTGCCCAGAGTGCCGGGATCCCCAAACCCTGGGTTGTCCAAGGTCAAGTACATCCCACATTATTCTAGTAAACATTATTAAGATTACCAATGACCTCCCAACAAGCCGATAAATCCTGTGTGAAGTCCCTTCTCATCTTCTGTTCTCTGTGTTCCTGATGCTCTCTAGGTTTTCCTTCTACCTTTTCTGGCTACTCTTCTCATTTCTATTTGCCTCTTTATAGCCATTTCTCTATATTCGATCTCTAAACTTTGCAGTTCTTTAGAAATCAGTCACATGCTTCAAATCCTCTTTATTGGAGAGTTCTGCCATTTCATTTCAAATATAATGATAGTTCCAAAATATGGATTCCTCAATTTGTGACCTCTCTGAGCTTTAGATCCATATACACATATACGACTCTACTTCTCACCTCTCTTACTGGAGATCTCAGACACACCTAAAACTGAACGTGTCCATCCACACCCTTGACCCCCCACCCCCACCCTCCAAGCCCCGCAGTCTGCTTCAGTCTTTCCATTTCAGTAGATGGACTTCCATCTGTCCAGCTGCTCATAAAAGGGTTGGGAAACCACCTCTCTTTTTATTCCCACTCTATCTGCTTCATGTCTGTCAATTTCATCTCTGGAGTTGTGTTTAAAGAAAGAAGACCAAAGAATGTTCTAAACAGAGGTTACCAATCAGTTAAGAGCAGAACAGCATGAAAAACCACAATGTGCTTTCTTGTGCGAGGACATGTGGTCTTCTGCTGTGGACAGAACATAATGAGTGACGAGAGATGATGAGACTAGCCAGGCAGAAGTCAGGCCCTGCAAGGTGGCCTCGTATTCATTAAGGAGACTTCGTCTCATTATACAGAGACCACTCTGGCAGCCACAAGGATGACTATCATTGGAAAGGGTCAGCTGGAATCTTCTATTGTTTCAGCTCAAAATAGACCAAACTAATACACTAAGCTGGCCTTGATGAGACAGCAGTGGACCAGTTACTCCTCAAAGCACAAAATAGTGGGATTCAAGTCTAGGCATTATAAACATCTTTGAAAACTTGACGATAAAAGGTTGAGACACTAAGTGTTTGTGACCAACAGCAGAGACAATTCTGGTATTTAAAATTAAGCTTATTGGCCATACTAAGTTCAAATCCCTATGCAAAACCCTATCCAGCTGACGACTTTTTAAGATTACAGAAGAAGAAGAAAGCTGGAGTATTTATGAAGATGACACAATTCAAAAATTACTTACAAAATGATCACTGTAAACCTGCAGAGTATTACCAAGACCTATTAGTATGGAGACAAAGATTTCATAACAGCATGGTAGGTACATCTACAATTCTGTGTGAGAATTTTAAACGCTAAACACGACAAAAATTAACAAGGCCACAGTCTCCTGCTTCAAAGAATGTGCATTTTGACAGGTTACCCTGAGAGCAACCAATCACAGTGCCCAGGGTAAAAGAACTAAGCTCACAGAAGGCCAGGAATTTTCAACAAGTCTGGGGGGGGGGTGGGGCGGGGGGCAAGGAGGGCTTCCATGAAAATAATCTTTGTTTGATGAGAAAATAATCACATACCATCAGTCCCAAGTTAAATGACTAGTTATAAGCTTTAGATGCAATTAGAAAATCACAGGCTACTTCAGGAAGACATAAGAGCAATCTGGGATAAATAGAAGCACAGGAGAGGCACATGATGGGGCAGAGCCTTGATGGGGCAGGAGGGTAAGAACCAGCTGGGAGAGACTGGGTTCTGCCACACATGCTCTGTGATCTCAATGGAATTTGGCTTCCCTTTCCATTCTAAGATTCTGAAATTCTAGGATTCCAAGAATCGGAGACATTGTTATATTAACAGCATAAAATCTAAAGAGATTCTATCTTCCAAGAAAAGTGAAGATATATACTAACTGATCTTACTGACCTAAGGACATAAAGCAAGTAGGGCGGGCAATCAGCAGCACTCCACTGAGAAAGACAACCTCCCACTGCATGGGTAGCTAAAGGTTTCATTAACTATTTGAGTCTATTAAGGTTTCATTTAATTCAATGAAACAATACTTTACCCAGATAATCCAAGAAAGCTGAAGGAAAGAGTCTTAGTTTACTTAACATTGGAAAAACCTGGTTTATTTTCAGTAAGCTGTTAGATTTTCTTGGTAAGTTCAAAATGTTTAGATCTGTGTGTATATGGAATTAATAAATGCAGTTTGAAAGATAGAGATAAATATGATGACTATACAAGTGTCTGCCTTATCAAATATGGATTCATATTTCAGAATTCACCTGGTGCCAAGTACCAGGGTATAAAATTCCTTACACTTTTGAAATATTTAGTTGTCCTCACAAATTCCCTAAATACATTTCAATAAACCAAGCTGGCTCGCCCTCTAGAGGAAGAGGGACTTGTGTTAGTGAAGGATGTTTAAATAAAGTTCAATGACATCAGTAATAGTAAGAGAAGCAGGGTTTCTAAGGGGACAAAACTATTTTCAAATTAAATCTATAGAGTGACAGAAGAAGTGATTAAGGTTCTGTTCTGGACGTTTGTGTTATGACTCTGTTAAAAGCAAGGAAGTTCCCAAACTGGGATTCCTGAATTCCAGAGGTTGGAGAAGGAGCCAACAGATCTGAGTTTATTTTCATATTTTAAAGGAAAGTATATATTTCTCAATGACATGGCTGCACAAACTAACCAAGTTTTTTGCTTCTGGTTGGATATTTATCAGTTAAGGCTAGAAATATTGGTTACATCACTTCTTCATTCATTATTTTGCTCTTTCAAGAAACATTCAGAATAGCTATCCGAAGCCTGGGGTACATCAGATAAAGATAAATAGGTCTCTACTCTAGTGGAGCCTCCATTCTAATTAAAAGGAGAAAGGAAATAAAATGTCAGCTACAGATAGATGTTATTAGATAATCCAATCTAAAACAGGTGGGTGGCCACTTACATTGGGTGGTGGGGAAGGCTTCTCCAAAGAGAGGATGTTTAAGCAGCTTCTTGAATGAGAGAAGAACTACCATGTGAAGATATAAGGCTGGGAGAATGCCTTCCAGAAGACTAGTGCCCAGGCCCTAAGGAAGAAATGAGCTTGGTGTGGTCAAGGAAGAAAAGAAGGTCAAGGAAGCTGGGGCCCAGGACGTACAAGATAAGAGTAGAAGATGTGAACTGGATCACATCCTTTGGGCCTTGATAAGCCAGTTTATGAAGTTGGGTTTAATGTAAAATGTAACGGTGCACATTAAAGTGAGGAATGATAGGTCATATTGATGCTTGTAAAAGATCGCTCTGGCTTCTGAGTAAAGGAGTTGGGTGGGAGCAGGAATACAGTTAGCAGGCGATGCAAAAGTCAAGGGTGAGAAAAAGCTGGAACAGGGTAGTAGGAGAAGAAATGGAATAAGTAATGCCTTTCGAGTGCCACTGGAACCTCTGACTGGAGCTGGGAAGACAGGGAAATGCACTGAGCTGGTCGGTAAAAAATATTACAAATGTTATGTCTCTTATAAACACAGGGATCCCCAGTGTGAGAAGACTGCAAATAGTGCAATCTCCAATAGGCAAGGAGCTCACCAACAAACGAACATCGAGTTTAAACAGTCATTCTCCTAGGTGGTGCTCCATCACCTTTAGCACGGGAAACCATCAGTGAGCTCTACGTCATCAGCAGTGATTTTAAAAAACTTCTAATTCAGATGAGAAGCAATGCCTGGCTTCACTGATAAAGAATGTATTCTTGTGTCTAAGTGACAGCTCCAGATTCCAAAAAATCAACAGATTAACAAGAAAAGCTTTGGCCTTTGATACAGAATGTGTTTCTAGGGTTCATCTGAGAACCTAAATGGTTAAATGGCCTCTGTACCTATATGCTCCTCTAACACAACCAGCAAAAAAATTTCGTCTCCCTGGATTCTGACATGGTTATCACTGAGATGCTGTCATTATCAGGGACTTGAATAGGTGAGACTCCTGCTGGTGCTCTCAAAGGGCTAAATTTACATGTCTAAGTTCCACACAAAATCCTGTTTTGCCCTCACTTGGACTTAGAAAGAACCACCTCACAAAGCACAAGGCAGTGTTTTGCACAAACATATTTGCATTTATCCACAGTGACAAGCATTTAATGTATTATTTAATATACAGCAGAAATACTTTAAAGACCTGGTCCTGGAAACTGCCAAATATGTATTATTTATTTTCAGGAGTTAACATGAATACATGAATTCAGTTTACTGATGGCTATGTTTATCACAGTTCATTAATGTTCCTATCATTGAAAGAAAGTTCAGAATTGACTATGACCATTTCTCTTAGCCAAAGGCCCTCACACTGTCTTGAGGTTTTAAGCGAAAAATTAAATCAAAATGGAAATTTCAGCACACCAATGAATACATAAAAGCGGAGTGTTCAGTACCTATGTCATTTGAACCCCAGAAAACATAAGAGAATAAGCTAAATATAGCAACCATTTCCTGTTAACCAAAATTATTCCTTCTAAGGAAAACCTGTCATTATGGCCTCAGTGTATAGATAAAACACAGCATATTTGCTGCTTAACTCTCTGCAAATACTATAAAATACTGCCTCATAGTTTTTCAAAAGGAAAGTTCGATTTCTAAAATGTATAGGATCGTCATGAGTTTGACAGTTGAAATTTCTCTTAAACTTCCTGAGCTTTTAATATTTTTTCAATTAAGAGGGTATGGTACTAGAGAAAGCCAAGGAAGTTTGTTCACAGGGAACACACAAATGTACAGTGCTAAGCAACCCCTGATGTTTCCTCATAGCTCACTCCCGACCACCCAGAAGTGCATGTCACCCCACAGGACAAATGGGACAGTAAGGTCAGTGTATAACTTGCCCAAGGTCATATAACAAGCAAAGAGCCAAGAATGAAAACTGAATTTCCGCCCCCAATAATAGAACTCACAAGTTACACACTTCAGTGTACCAATAAAATCTGCTCTCAACCTCTGATTCCTATTTCAGACCTGGACTTTTCAAAGTTATTGTTTTACATGATCATCTATAATTCCATATTGCTAGCATGCTACGTTACTCTTCTACTTAAGTCAAACATTAGCAAATTCAAACTTCTATAAAATTATATATTATTTTAAAGACTATTTTCCCACCTACTTATCACTATAAATATACACATAAAACACCATAATACTAGTTTCTTCCTTTAAAAAGTTTTCTAATCTAGTGTGAGCCTTTGAAATTCTATTTCAGGTTGCCATTTTATTCTAGGAAAACAAGAAAATAAACGATTGTTGTTGCTTCTAGAGAAAACAAATGGTACTGACTTGCTTCCACCTTCTTGACAGTTCATAACTCTGAAGTGATTCATAGTGGTTTTAAGCCTCAAATAAAGAAGCCTAAATTTTAATTAGTTCCAACTTTAAAGGTGCTGGTAGTCAAGGGCCTTGAACTGACAAGAAGCCAGTAACATATATTTCAATTCATAAATGTCCAATTCCATTGTTTAAAATGTTCAAGAATGCCATGGCTAAAATCAAAAGAAGAGAGAAAAGGAGATAGTGTATTTCCTCTGTATTGATGGCCAATTCTATCTTTGGGAAGAACATATTAGCAAAAGATATCTTTGGCACACTAATGCAGGAGCATATTTTTCTATTACCCAACATCTGACTCTGCATCTGTGAGAAGTGAGGTGTGAACCAGAGACAGTGAATAAATTAAACCAGAGTCATTCTCTGTACAGTCATCTACCACCAAGTAAGCGCTCTTCTATACAATCTAAAACTGGTCTCTCTCACAGAACCATTCATTTTAAAAATAGGGGAAGGTTATGGCTTTGACTCCCAATCTTTGCACCTCAGGGGGGGCAATATGCCCTCTGATATGAGATATCTGGGGGAGAATCCATGATTCGATTTTCCCATCACAGGTGTCAAGTACACTGTTGAGGACAGCTGAAACAGGAATGGCTGTCTCCAAACAACCGAACGTCAAATACCTGCGCTCTAATTCTATGTCTAGGAAATTGTTGCATACAAATAGCCGATAAACAAACAATGAATGAAGGAGCAGTCTGTGTTTCCGAGTCTCTGGAATACAAGACAGTATAGCAAGTCTCACTTATATCCAGGAGCCCTGTAAATTCAAATGAACAAAACACAGATCTGACCTGCCCATTTTCTGTAACTGCATACAGGTATCAAGGCTTTTATCTCTGTGGTTCGCTCCTAATAGCAAGCTTCATGCAGGCACCCAAAACTAGTCACCAGAAGGACATGTGGTGAGAATAAGAAGCAAAGGGAAATAGACCTTTCAAGGCCCCAGGTAGGTAAGCTGCCTGTAAATATTTGTATCTTGCCTTAGAAAGGAGTTCTTGGCGGTGAGGCCTGAACACTCGCACAACAGAAATCATATTTGATTAAGTCAATAAATATGAAAAGCACTTCTGCTACAAGAAAAAGAAATCGAATACACAGGAAAATTCCGGTATTCTATTATTGTTTCCATTCAATACTTATAAAATCATACAAAGTAACCATTACTGGTGGGCTAGTGTTCCTTAAATACATAAATGCATGAATGATTGAATGTGTCAGCCTCATTTAACATAAACACGCCCTAAGTCCCATGTCCACAAATGACATCCTGGGAAACCAGATCCAGTTCAGTCTGACCCCTAAAGCCCTTAGCTGTTTTGTGGTACACTGCACTGAACAGAAATAAAAACCAGTTAATTGCTCTCAACTCCTCCCCACATAGAATATGCTAACTTTGATGAGTTTTCCTTTTTAATCCAGACACTTTCTGGGACATTTCTGTATTCCAAAGCCAAATTAATAGAATTTGGTTTTCTTCACATTTCCATATCATGGATTCTCTGCCACTCCACAATTAATTACTAAGTGTTCATACCTCTTATCACAACTCTTACAGAGAGAGGAAATGGGAGCTGCTCTGGCACTCTGGATCCTTCTATGCTTTGGGGTTTTGACAGACTGTTGAATCTTTTCATCCTTCAATACAAACGTGAGGCCAAGTAATTATTCTGTTTTCACTGTAATGCATCAGCTTTCATCTTGCTGCTAGTAATGGATGGAGAATACAAAGACTGTTCTTAAAAGATCTCACTGGCACACAAATGAGCCGCTTGAGAATAGTGCCTCATCCAGTTCTTGAAGGGGCTGATAAGAGAGTCTTTACTCCAGGGCTGTTCACTGGGTGCCTGGAACACTGAAAGGGTTCCTCAACTGAGCCTCACATCCTTTATAATTAACGCCTAGGAGACAGGCTCCGCCACCATCTTCCCTCCCACCTCCCGTGTGACTCAGTAGATAAAAACCGCAGCCCAAGGTTGGAGCTGCCTCGAGGAGTTGAATTTCCCACACAATGTACTAAAAATGATTGAACAGCTACAGGTGTGCTGTTCCATTTACATCCTTTTTCTCTAATTGGCAACTAAGCCAACAAACAGCTCTTTAAATTTTTAAATGCACATATTTCCAGTTCAATGGGGATTAACTTAAAACCCTACAAACAAAAATAAATTTGAAGAAAAACTAAAAGGCTGAAAAAGGAGTTCATCTCAAAATGTTTCGATAGATTCTTTAGGGTCTATGTTTTTTAAAAAGGTTTAGTCACAGCAATATCTGCTTCACTTCCTATGTTGGTAATTTTTTTTAAATTACTACACTTTTCACAATGAAATTAGTTTAAAATCCTTTAACTAGTCTATTAAAAAGAAAGCAAAATAAATCTGTCTAGCTGGAAGCTTTATATGTAATTAAAGAAGGCACACTAACTTCTTACTTTCAAACTCTTCTACCCAGAGGGATCCTCAAATAAGCAGGGAAAGGGGTGATCCCCTAAAGCAGACTTGGGCGGAGTCAGGTTGGGAAGATGAGAAGCATTGCAATGCAAGTTTACTAAAGAGATATTAATACTGATAAGAGAAGATGATGTTGGTCCTGGTACATTTACCAGGGAACTCTCTTCGCTGAAAAGAGTAACACAGATTTAGGGCAGAATGAGAACTTCCTGGACTTCCACTCTTGTTTCTGATGTAGAGTAGGAAAAATAAAGGGACAGAGGAAGACATTAAACTATTCCCTGATTGAAGAGAGTTGATGCTTTCTGATGGAAGAGATGGGCTTTCAACGGAGGCCATAAGTTGGAGAGGGCAGCACTAACTACTACCTCTGGACAGGCTGTGGATTGAGTCTGGCGTTTTCAACAACCAAATTCATCACAGAAAAACATATTTAACAAAACAAATCAATAAAATATTTCTTCTTAAAGACACATTTATCACTTCTTTAAAATTTTTTTTAGCTAGGCAACTTTCCTAATTTTTAACTTAATTTTTTATTTAAAAAGGATGTATTCTAATATAATTTGCCTTAACACTTCTGAAATACACCTATTTATCCTCCACTAATATAATTTGGTGCCATCCTTGAGTGGGTAGAGCAAACCAGTGAAGGTTTAAGGGTTGATGAGGATGGTACTCAGACCACTTGGATCAGAATCACCTGGGACTCTTAATTGCCTACTCCCCAGACCCTCCTGCAGGTGTAGAATCTTTGGAGTAGAGACACCTGGATTCCACCCCTACCGATTTAATCAGAATCTCTGGTGGTAGGTCCTAGGTATAAGCAAGTTTTAAAAGCTACGCTGGGATTCAAAAATTCAGGCTGAACTGAGAACAGTAGGGTAGTATTCCTGTACTTTTAATAAGCACCCAGGTGATTCTTCCACTAAAGCTTGCTAACCACTAGCTTATGTGGAAATTAACAGCCCTAAAGCCATTGAGTGACTACATTTGGAAAAAGAGATGACAAGTAGATAATAGATCATTGGCCCTGGTCAAGGCCACAAATTTGTGTTTATTTACATTACTGCGAGAAAATGAGCCTAGCAATCTTACTGCTTTTTACATTTCATAAATGCATTTGCCATTTTGTCTTTGCTGGTATATGTAAAAGGTATATACAGACCATATGTTTTTGAATTTTACACTTTTATTTTAACAATATGTAACACTCATTACAAGCTATATTTCCCATCACAGTCATGCTCAATCTTCTTCACAACAGAATATTAAGTAATAGCTAGTGAAAAGAGTACTATCCACCTATATTGGTGATTATCACTGAAACAAGGATGAGAACATTTCATTTCCTTTTCTTTCTAAAAAAAGCACCTCCCTTAAATTGAAATAGGCTTCCATTGAGAGGACACGTGGAGAGGAAGAGAAAGAGAAGTGAATAGGAAAGGGGGAAAAATAAAACCCTGTTAATTACAATTCACAGGCTACCTTTGCTTTCTACCTTACAGACAACTCCAATCTGCACACCCAACTAGCCCTTACCCAGTGCTTCCAATTCAATTCCACAAAAATTGCTGAGCATTCACCTTTGAGTCAGGGTCTTGGTCACCTATTAAAGAGGTTACAGATACATACAAATCTTACTTAAAAAAAAAAAAAAAAAAAGCCCTCATGACCAAACTTCTTATTCACCCAACCCCAAGCAACAAGATAACCTGTCAAATCCTTTCTACTGACATCTTTACTATATTTTTTTCACCCTGGCAGTCCAGCTGAGCTTTTCCCTAAACAGGACGGGAGTGGAGCTGGCAGTGGGTTCTAGTGGATTTCAAGCGCCTTCACCAAAATCAGTTCATGATGTACAATATTCCAACTAGGAACTAGGAACACAGTATTCTTATAGCTTGGGAAACACTGGTTAAGAATATAAAACAGTAAAATAAGGGCACAGATTAGAATCGATTCTCTATTGCTTTCTACTGGTATTTGTCTCCAGCTAGATTCTTGGCAAGTTTGGAACTGAGAAGCTATTTTTTCTAAGCAATAAAATATTTTCAGTAGTTCCTCATTGCATCCTTACATACAACACGAAGGGCAACCACATCCTGAGCCTTCACGACTCTCAAGCCTCACTTTTATTCACAAGACAAATCTCTATGCCCTCGAATGTGCTCCCCCTGGGTCTAAAAGCTTCCAATCCACCCACTTTACCCATGCACTATTAAACATTACACTTTAAAACAGCTCTGACACCATCTTCACTCCAATCTTCCGTGAGATCCCACCCCGACCCCCAGAAACAGTTCTGTTAAGCAAGCACTACACTTGTGCATGTTCCTACCTTTATGTATATCTCACTGTATTTTTATTAACATTTGCTTCTAAGAGTCCCTGCTACCAGACACAAGATTCTTAAAGGCATGAACAAGTTTTAACTTTCTCTACTAGAAGTCTACTCAAACCTAAGATGTCTAAAAGTGAACTCCAGAGATTTCTCCCCCAAACCAGGGCATCCCCAAGTCTTCCCCCAATGGCCAACCCATCTTTCCAGTGTCTTAGGCCAAAGGAAATACAAAATAAACTAACAAAGAAAACTAATAAAGACTTCCATGCACTCCACATTAAGTCCTTCAGTAAATCCTGTGCCTCTACCATCTGGAGTGTGATCACTCCATCCCTCCAGCACTTCACCTCCACAACTGTTGCCCCATCCAGCCCATCATCTTCACTTGCCTAATTACTCCAGTATCTTTCCAATTGGTCTCCCTCCCTCTGCCCTTCCAGTCTCTATCATGTTTTCAGCCAGGTTGAACCCTTTGGAACATATATCAAATTGTACTTCTCTACTCAAAATCTTCCAAAGATTTCCCATTTCGCAAAGAGTAAATTCCAATCACTATATCCTGTCTGAAAGAATGCTGCGTAAATGATCCTTCTCTCCCACTTACCTACTCTGGCCAGCCTCCCATGTTCTCTCCCATTCCTCTGAAAGAGCAGGACACTCACATTTGGGGCCTGCTATTCCTACCTGGAGTGTTCTCCTAATTCCGCCACCTCGTTCCCCCACCTCATTCATATCTTTGCTCAAATTCACCTTCTCAGTGAGGCCTCCCTTGACGACTCCTCCATTTCCTATCCTTCTTTCCTACTATGTTTTTCTCCGTAATACTTATTGCTAATGCAATACACGAAATATTTCACTTACTTTACTTTTTATCTGCTTCCTTCCACTGGAGGTGCCAAGCCCCGTGAAGGTGGGGATTTTTATCTCTTATGGTCACTGTTGATTCCCCACTGTCGAAAAAAGTGTCTGGCACAGAGCAGGTGCTCCATGAATGTTTGCTGAATGCATGGACTCAGCTTTGGGTCTTCAGGCAGTGGACAGTGAGTGTCAGGCACTTAACAGGCACTCATTAGATTATGTTTCCTGAATGAGGACTCTCATCTGCTAAATTCTTGAAATGCTTTTTGAAACTGTGGTCTCCACTACAGTTAACTCCTAGGCAAAATGGTACTATACTCGACATGCTTACGAAAATTCCTAGAATCATTTTTCATAGAAGACAACCCAACCTCGTGAAAAGAGCTTAGGCATTGATGCCAGACAGACATGGGCTGGAATTCTAGCTCTACTGCTACTACTAACTGTGCACGCTTGGACACTGTGACCACGCAAATCTCAGGTTCTTCATCTTTACATATGCCACCAGCTATCTTAGAAGGCTACTGTGAAGACTAGAGATGATGTCTATAAAACACGTAGGGGATCTCCAATAAATTGTAGCTATTATTATTATTACTTCTTAATTTCTCATACTGCTTTTAAGAAATTGCCCGATGTGGACTATTCTTTAATAAAGTAGGAGATAGGACAAAAGTCATGATTTATAAGTCCTGGTCCACCATGGGAGAAAGGCATATCCAGCACGGTCATTGCTGTCACCAGACATATTGCAGAGTCACACGTTTTCACATCAGGGATGGATTCCTTTAGGGCCTCTCTAGAACAGGGCTGAGAGATAGCACGAGGGTCTCCAGATTCACATTCTTAAAAACAACTGGGACTCACTGTCCTCACGTCCACGTCTAAGGATGGCCCCCATATGCATGGCATCTGTAGGGCAGTTTGGATACTGAGGCTGAGTAAGGCCCAGCCATAACACACTCTAGGCGTGGCTGGACTTAAAAGTATTTGTACACTAATACACTGCCCCCTAACTCATGCAGAATGCACCTGTTCCACATTTACCTAAAAGAGGAGCACTCCATTCTGAGTAAAATCAAAAAGGCAAAAGTGTCTATTACATAGAAAAGCACTTAAAAAATGACCCATCCATCCCACGTCATGACCCTGATGTCACTTATAGTGTCTCCTTTATGATGGAGCTTCACCACAGGCAGATTACTGCTTGTCGAAACTCGCAAAAAATCAGAATCCAAAGGACATGGAAGACATCAGTGCGAGATCCAAGAGGCATCATATAACCCACCTAGCTTCCATTCAGCATTAATGATCTGGTGTGAGCTTTGTCTCTTCCAAAAGGGGGTTAACAAAAGGCCAAAAAGGATCATTTAAAATATGAAAGACATTGATCAGAACTTTTAACCATTTTTGCCAGTCGGTATCAGTCAATGATCTCCTACGAAGTACTCAAATTTTAACAGATTATGTTAAAATTTTAGCTCTGTCACTTACCAGCTTTGTTAATTGAATTAAGTTAATTAAACTCTCTGAAAACAAATTTTTATCAATTGTAAAATGCAGATGAAATACCTCTCATGATTGTTGAGAAGTAAAATAATGCACATAGAGTTGCATTTAATATAATACAACGAACATAGAGGCATTCCTTGAATGGGCCATCATTATGTTTAGAACAGTGGAACAATACCTCTCATACTATTTCCTGGCTACAATTTATTCCAATAGTAGTGAGGGAAAAAACATGAACGTTTTGTTAAAATCCAATGATGATTTGGGCACAGTTCCTTAAATCTTACAAAATATTTATCTTCTCCTTTAGTGCTTTATAGGATCTAAGGATTGGTAGTGCTAAGACAATAATTAATAAACCAAATTAAGGGATAGGTTAAACTCTCTCCTTGCCACTCTGTCAGAATAATCATAGTGGCATCTATCACTTCTGTGCACCTGTCATTTCCGGTATGTGTTTACATGAACTCTACTGGGAAACAACTGCCTTACCTCAGGACTCTCTCAGGAGGAGATAAGGAAAAGGGGTTCAGACAAAGGTTGCATGGGGCAATGATGCCCTTGTCAGGAAGTCGGGAAGACAATGAAATGGGTATCAAGAAATCATGACTATAAAATCATAATTACTAGAGCTTACTTCTTATCTGATCCTATAAATATTTTGCCTTTTTCATTTAGCTTCCAGAAGGGAGGATTTAAAAAAAAACTATTTCATTTTCCAAGCTGTTTTTCCCCTGTGATGGGGAAAAGAGAACAATTAACGACAGTATAATTTTTACATTAACATTGTCCAATACAGCAGAAGATATACCTCCCACTGAAATATCTTATTTTTTCTAAAATTTGTACAAAGTATTTGTTTCTATCTATTTTCTCTACACTTTCCCTCATTCCCCATCACCATGTAGTTGCTTCTTATGTGTAACAGCATCTAGTAAGAACCAGTTATTTGATGTATCCATTTTTGATAAGTCTGATAAGCAACACACAGACCAGTTAAGCAGAAATTACATATGAACATTAAAAAAGCGCACTGTGCTTGACAGTGAGATAATATTAGAGGTTTCCTGTAATCAGCCTTGACTGCTGAACAGTCTTTCATGTACGGGTCACAAAGATCAATCTTAGAAGAGGCCAAATTTCAGAGTCCAATCAGACAACATGCTTGAAGGTAATAAAAGAGAAAATTTTCATAGTCAGAGACCAGCAATGCTAAGCAGTTCTTTATAAAAATGCAAACCAGTTTGCACTTGCCTGAGAGGATACTCTCTGAGAAAATAAACCAGAGGACACGTAAGGAGACCAGCCCCAGCAGCAGAGGAAGGAGGGCTCAGAGGGTCCTCACCACCCTCCCTGACCTCCCACAGTGAACATTCATTTTCTTGAGTGGAGGACTAAATCTTAAAAGATCACTCCAAGTCATCCATTCCTAGGAACATGATGGTACTGGCTAGGCCACCAGAGTCATGGCAGCTGCCTAGAACAGCAGGGATCTGCAGGTGGAGAGTTAAATGCTATAAGAAAAACGATTGTAGATTTAAACTGAGTGAAGACATTGGTCTTCCTATTCCATGGTTTGCTATTTTAGAAGCACAATCATCTAAAAGGAATCAGAAGAGATCAAAAAGTGAAGTGTACAGACCCCTAACAGGATACACTTAAACCAGAGGTACAGTTTAAACTCACGAAGAATCTATGGGATCCGCCTCAAATTGCTCTGCTTGCCTTCATTTCCAAAGCACTTTGAGTAAATTTGTACTAATGGGATTTTTGTTGTTTTGCTATTTTTACGCTTTGTTTCAGTATGTAAGTTAATTATCATAATATTTCTCTTTATAATCACCCTTGATTCATAACCATTCACTCATGTAATCTGTCATCTGATCACATTCACATGTTATATGCTGGGTCCCCAGGGTCTGATATCTTGTTTTTGACTGGGCCTATTTTTTATTTTTACCACTGAACAACATGTAATTCACTGCAACCATTAAGACAGTAAATACATACGAATGAGTCACAGCTAACCATGAACCTAGGCTTGGGTCAGGAGGTACTTGTAGTCTTGAGACACATACTCACCTCATACTACAGATGTAGTATTTCAATATGGAAATCAGGGAGAGCTAGAATTGCCATACCGGTTTTAAAATAATACTTAAGGGCTTGTATTTCTGAAAAAGAACTCTTTCACATCACAAAGTTATTAATGTGCTATAACTACACACGTACTGTCTATTTTTGTTACAAAACTAGTACTGGGACTCTAGGGAAACTGCATCTGTAGGCTACTGGTCTACCAACAGGCCCCATGCCCTGTCTTCCAGGGAAGGTCATGATTTGACACATTATGCTTAGTGATGATGATTAAGAGGGACAAGCAGTCCCAACTGTCTTTCTTAAGGACTCAGGTGAAGCATCATCCCTTACACAAAGCCAAACCAAATTCCCAGGCAGCTGGAAACCTCTCATCAGTGCTCAGGAGCAGTGCACAAGTTCTTGGAACACTGGCCACACTGCCCTGCCATTATCCAAAGCCCAACCTGACCACGGGCTCTTCTTCAGCAGGGAGTTTTTAACTCTTCATTCTATTGCCCAGCACACAGAGCACACATTCGTTCAATAATTATATGCTGAATAAATTCAATACTTGTTTTATTTAAAGTGTAACCCCATCACCCACAAATTTTATCAGATAAAAGTTAAATTTTTATCAATATTTTTTACTTAAATGCTAGCTCAATTAACATATTCTCTTATTTAAGAGAGGAATAAATGGAGAATAAAAAAATATACTGTGGGTATCAATCTCCTAATAAAAAGGGATTATTTGAAATAACAATATTTGTGTGTTGTCCTTTTATTCAAGTGAGCAATAATTTATAATTCAGCTCCATAACCAGCCTGCATTTCAGAAGCTCTGGGGTACCTGTTAACATAGTAAAAGTACAAAGAATCAAGTAATGTACTTTGACCAAAGACCTTCATTCCCAATAAACCCAGAGGCAGACTGTGGACTATCAGTCTCTCACTTCTCTATGCCTGCAGTGGATATTTTGGTAAATTTGATTTGCATTAGGACGTCTACTCTAAGGGAAGGAGGAAAAAGCAAAGTGTGAAATTCAAGTGAATTAATTTGACTTCTCTCCAATATCTCCTTAGAAAAACTGAGTAGAAGAGGCAGTAAGAGACAGTTAAAGGAACAGAGCCCCAACCTTTCTTTTAATAGCTATTTTATAAATATGTGTTCCCAACATTCCCTTATTTGTAACAGTAATCAAAGGCTCCAATTTTGTGTTCTCCCTTCTTTACAAAGGGGCAACTTGGCGTTTGCCCAGATGTATGTTTTCTGTGTGTTTTGTTTTATAATCCTAACAAAATCAAAATAATTTCTGGTCAAATATGTATCTATAGTTCACAAGAGTAAACTGAAGCTTTGGGATTTCTTTTCTATATGTACCACATAAAACTTTAAGAGTAATCTTCAAAGTGCTGACTCTCAAAGCTTACTTTTCCAGGACCCTCCACATCCCAATCTTACAGAAAAACAGAAAACACCTCCCGGGTAGAAATGCAAGCCAGGACTACGGCTGAAAAACCATAGAGGACCATATTGTTAGGGATTAGGAATGTAGGAAAATTAATCTGTACCCAAATCATTTCAAAAGATTTCCTGAATAAAGACAAATTTGAGAATAGCTTTCCATAAGACAAGGAGATCAAGTGGAGTTAGAATGTTCTGGTCAAGCCCAGCAACACAACAACCAAAATAGTGTTTACAAGAAGTAGAGGGCACTTAGACTGGATTATATTGCTCAGCTGGTTGTTCCTTCAATTAACAGCATAATATGTTAATGCTAGCAACATAATGAACAAAAAAGACGTCACATCGATATAAATTTCCACCCTCAAAGACCTCAGTCTAGAGGGAATACAGGCAAGCAAATAGTTCTAAAACAGAGCTGAGGAATGCCATGAGATGGAGGAGTCCTGATGCTACAAGATGTGGAGAAGGGGACTGAAGCCAGCCTGGGGAGGATCAGGGATTCCTTTTACCAGAAAGTGAAATCTGAGATGCAGAGGGAGAGCACCATGGAGTGTCCAGATTTGGGTAGGGGGATGGGGATGGGAAGACAGAGGAGGCTACAGGGGCAGTTGGGAATCAGATCACAAAGGGAACTCATCAACACATATTAGGAACAACAGAGGACAAGTTAGAGGTTTTAAACCTTGGAGTAGCAATGTCCGAATGATATGGCAGACACATCATGCTGGCTAGAGAGTAGAGAATAGTTGGAGGGGAAACCTGGGGTTGAAAGTAAAAAGGAAGACCAGGGAGGAATGACTTATGATAATCCAGGCAAAAGATCAGGGTCTGAATAACTGTAATGTCATGGAAATACAGAAGAGTTTGGGGGGCAAAGGGAGAATAGGGAGCTTTAGCTCTTCTTATCTCCATCATTTACAACTTCCACCATAAGCCATGTCCTTTCCCACACCCCAAATATTAATCTAAGTTAAAAACAGCTGGGTCTATGGACATGCTACCCTGAACAAGCCCAATCCTCTCTGATCTCGGGAGCTAAGCAGAGTCGGGTCTGGTTAGTACTTAGATGACAGACCACTTAGGAAGACCAGGTGCTATAAGTGTAAAAAATTAAAAAAAAAAAAAAAAGATTGTAAGCTGACAAAGTCCTTGCAATGTGAGGTCAACCAAGGGTTGCCTCGCCTAAAATAAATAAATGAATGAATGAATGAATGAATAATAAAAGACAGCTGGCTATGCAAATACAGGTACAAGATAATTCTCCAGTTCCAAACAGCTTATTTGGCTATGCCTCATCTATATAAGAATGCTCAAACAACCAAGAGGAGGACAATAATGTGTTCTACAGAGAAGGGGGTCCACAGAATATGGTGTGATGTGGAAAGGGCATTGAGCAGGGTACGTGCACATTGGCGGATGGTGTGTGCAGCCCTGTTTGGGCAACACGACTATAATAGTTACCAGTGCTCTCTCTCAAGAATTTCTGGTTCTCTTCTTTTTAGGCACATAGTAGGATCACACATCCTCATCAGTGTAGATCCCTCAGTTATTACCATGAGTAAAGACTCATTGCCAAAACACGATGAACACATAGCTCAAGCAAGACATGAATCTTTGCTCTTTTAAGCCACAGAGACCTGGGGTTGTTCTAACAGCATAACCACATAACCATGTCCATCTTGACTGACTGAACTAGAGAAGGCTACATGTCTGGTATAATAAGAGAAGAGAAAGCCAGGTGTCTTTGTGCTACCTTAGAAGGACAGAGAAAAAAGAAAAGGTAGGATGACCCGATTAAATTGAAGGTGGAAGTTAAGAAAATGTAGACTTTTCTCTCATTTAAATATTTAAGGGGGACTTCGTCTGTGACTATGTCAGGAAACCACTCACTATTCATTCACTGGTCTCCCTGTTATAGAGACACGTTACGACAAAGAGGACAAGAGTAAAGACCCAGTTGTGTAACTTTGGGAAAGTTACTAATCTGTCTGAGTCTTAGTGTAGTAAATAGAGATATTAATCATAATCTTCCCATATCACCATCTTGTGAAGATTAAATAATTCACATAATGTATGTCATCTGGCATATATAAGTACATATTAAGTACTCAAACATTAGACCTTATTTATCATTCATACTTCAAATTCCTAAACCCGATATGTACAGAATATAGTATCTTAGAGTAATAATGGCTCATCTAAAGTAGAAAATTAAGATAATTTTAATGTATGTCCTAACAGAAACCCGATGATAAAGAATGGTATAGCAAAGCCAAAGTTACATTTTAAATGTGAAATTCACTTCAATAAAAAAAGTAGTGATGACTTTGGTTTGGTTAATACAGAGGCAAAAGCATAATTATAAGGTTACAAAAGTGGAAGAAAATGAGCATTTTCCTCAGTATGTCTTGTGTATTAAATTGCAACTCTTAACAGCAACATAGCTGGCATTAACCCTTATGCAATGATTATTTCAGTATGAAGCACTTCCTCCTTCCTGCCCCAACCGAAATGAAACAAAATGCCAGCACATCTGTTAATATAGTACCATTCTCAGCATTGATTATGGTGCAAAGTTCGTTTTCTCTTTACAGGATAAAACAAGAAAAGTTAAGTTGATATAAATTTTAATATCTGATGGCAATCACAAGTAACACACAGTCTTGCACTTTTTAGAGAGTAATTTGAATGCACAAAATAAGATGTCACATTATGTATGTACATGGCAAAAATATAGGTTATATGATAAGATTGCTCTTGAAATACATTTTCTTCCACCCATAAGCATTATAGTCCACCTGAAAAAATTATTTTTATTTCCAAAGTCATCTCCTTCACAAAAAACAAGTACAAACCGAGCCTCCTTTGCAACAGATATTATGAATATATGTATCCGCCTTATTTTTATCTAGGAATATCAGAATATTAAAAGTTACAAGGAACAATATATTTTCAAATGAACCTCTTAGGAGAAATGCTAAGTGTGAGAAACGTTTTTATTCAGAGGAATCATTAACATTTTCTTGATATTACTTTGGTGATCAAGGGTTGTTATTTTTAAAACAGAAGGAATATTTTTCACACCAAATGTTTCTGATGAGAAGGTGGGATTTCCTTGCTCCTAGAACCCAGTGAAGACAGGGCACAGCTGAATCTATAATATTCTGATATTCTAAATTACATTTATATAACATTTATTTCCTATGCCATCTTTATATGAGCATGCATTGAATATAGCATGAAATATTTCAAAAATGATTCTGGAACCACAAAAGTAATGTATGTGTTCTTTTCCTCACAGTACTTTTTGAGCCAATACTATTCCAGTGATTGACCATTAATATAGTATTGCCAGCACTAAGTAGGGTGATTTTCACAAGTGTCTAAAGCCAACATATGCTGGACAGGCCACTTTACTTTTATTCTATATGCACTCTGCTCCCTGGTGCCCAAGGCAGACAGCTGTCATTTTCATTCAGGCCTTCTGCTAACACTTTCTGTAATTCCTAAGGGGCTTCCCAGCCTATAATTAGACTTTCCAGCTGCCGCAGTGTACACTGCTGGGTGGAACTGAGAATTTTTTACTTTATAGCATTCCTTAAAAAGTCCTCTTCAAGATGGTACTGCTTGAAGTATGAACACTATTTGAAATTCAGCCTGGAGAGCAAATATGAATTCTTCAACCATGTGCCATGACCAGGTCTGTTTTACAAGAGGGGAGCTTTGCTCTAAAATGAACTCTGAGCTGACCACATGAGTAGGGAACTGAGACTAAGCATAATAAATGGGGAAGTACAAAACAATCATAGAAACTTCCTAATTCAAAGTTGCAGAGAACATCAGTACTGAATCAGTTACAACAGCTCTCTCAGCCTTTTACATGATTCTCCTTCCCAGGCACCATCCTCAGGCTTATGTGAAATGGCACAGCACAAAGGAAGTGAGAGAGAGAGACAAAAAGCTCACCGTTTCAAAATCCTCAAGGCAAACAGTGCCAGAAAAGACAGCGTGCAAGTCAAAGACAGCCATAAGTCAAAAAGTAAAAGAAACAGCACTCAATTGGAGTAAGTATTAAAAACAAAGATAAGTCTGAGTTTTGAAAAAATGAAAACATGTTCAAAACACAGCACCATCCACCACCCCTTTGATTTTGGTCCAACTGTTCATGGAAACAAATGCACAGGAGCAGACCCTCTCAATGTATTAGGACCTGCTGCAATTGCAAAGGGAGGCGTGTGCATGAGGTCATCCTCAACCGTGGGGAGATGGCACTTCCCTGACTAGAAAGACAATTGAAATGCAAGTGCCCATAAAAAGTCAGATACCCGAAAGCTAAGAATGGATACAGGGTCCTCACGGGCTATTTTTACAAACATTCCAGGCACTGTAGATGCCTCTGGTCTGTGGACCACATTTGAAATGAAGCCCAGTCCAGGGACAGAGAGTCACACAATCTGTGGGTGTGCTTCTCCTGGGCAACGGCACACACCATGACTGCAAACTACCGTGTTCTTCAAATTGAAAGAACAAGATAGCAATTAAGACCAAGGGTTCATCTGTGGTTTTTTGAAATGCCAGACTTAAGACACATTTAAGAGGATACTTTAAGGAAATATATAAAGAATGAAGATGAGGACTCCCCCCCAACACACACACGCACACAAATCATCTCTTTTATCTGAAATGAGCATTGAGAAACTCTTGTTCCTCTTACTCTTCTATGAGTCAGTGAGAAAATTTCTCAAGACAGAAATCATAGGCCAAGAAGAGACTGGTGTGTCCATGCTGGTTTCTAACATTATCAGTTGTTTCCCATGAGAATGTTTCAATAAACTAAGGTTTATTCTTCCCATTACCAGGAAGAAAAACAAAACAAAACAAAACATTTTGATGAAAATAATTGTCAAGGTTCCTTATACCCCCAACTCCTTAAACCAAAAATGTACACTTCTAACATTCTCTTTTTCACAGCATGTGGCTAGATTATTATCCTGCATATCAGCTGGTATAAATTTGAGGAATGTAAACTCCTTTTAAGATTAGCCTAAGCAAAACAATTGAGGCAAATTTGATTTTTTAAAAACTCAACTGTTAACATTTATATTTTTACACTACTACAAATTTAATTAGCAGAGATAACCATGACTTGATTACTACACAAATTCGGTGATCAGAATAGTTAAAACTAGACTATGGGAAGTTCCCAAGTGCCAATTAGCTATATTCCAAAATGCTACTTATAAAATGGCTGTCAAGAGCCAGTAATCTTATTTTCTACAGAAATAGTGTCATAATTTATAGCTAGGCTTCAAGAACTGCCTATAAAAATTAAGTCAGAATGCATGTGAGCAATATTTTAGTAGAATCCTTTAAGCCCACGTGACTCCTTAAACCCAGCAGGGATTAGTTGTGGGGGAGGAGAACTGGGTATTGCTCTAAAAATAAGCGTATCAGTTTGTTTGGTACAAAAATAAGCATATCAGTTTGTTTGGTTCATCTCCAAACATTATAAGCAATTCTTGTCACAGTTAGGCACCCAATATTTATGAGTGAATGAATAGATAAATGAAAGAATGAAAGGATACACTGACTACAATCTGAGAGTCTGACAGGGTGAGGGTTTGGCACGACCCCACAGGAAAAGTAGTGTCAAGGAAGAAGGAACAGGTAGGGGTAGCTTTCAATTCAAATGTTCGTATAGTGGAAATGACTTATATGCACCTAAAAATTAACTTATTTTTAAATGGAAAAAGTCTCCCTTTCACCTTTTTGGAGTCCCAATATGCCTCCACAGAGGACACAATGCTCGTTTTTGAGTATTCTCCCAGAAATGTTCTAGGCATAGTTAAGCACAAATATGTATACAAACTCTTTCCCTTTAAACAAAAGGGAAGCATCTCATACACACAGTTCTGCACCATGCTTTTTCCATCGGCAGCACAGGGTAAGGTCACATTCCAACCCCACCCCCACCACTTTCTCCTTTAAGATCCCTGACGTCAGATTCCTGATATTCCTTCCCCCCACCTAACTGACTGTTCTCATTTGGTCTGTAGACACTGGATGCCTCTGGGCTCAATCCTTAAAGCTAGTTCGACTCTACATACACACCCAGTCTTTGAAGAGCCTAACCAATCATGTGGCTCTAGATATTGTCAACATTGTCTCTTACCTGGATCACTATACAGAGCTACTAATTGGTCTCCCTGGCCCTCCTTCCCTCTCCCCACGGAGTCTATTCTTTACATATCTTCTAGAATTCATCTCTTAAACTATAAAGTCAGGCCATGAATTCTGTGCTCAGAAGCTCTCAATCACAACTCAATGCACTCAAAGAAGCCAAGGCAGTACCGCCTGTGGCCCCTTTTCTTCTCTGGCCTCACTTCCTATTACGCTTCCTCCCTTTCCTCCAGCCACACTGATCTCCTTGCTGCTCCTAAAGCTGCTTGACCCATCCCCACATCACACTCTCCATTGTGCACTGGAATGCTCTTCCCACAGACACCCCAAGGGTTTCCCTTGCACCCCCTTCAGGGCTCTGCTCAATGCATCTCTTTTCCTAAAGCCTTCCCTAACTGCTCTTTGAAATTCCAACCCCACCCTTCCTATTCTTCTTCCTGGCTTTATTTTGCTCCATAATATTTGTTATACTCCACATTCTATATTGTTATTGTTTATTTTCTGTTTCTCACCTGTAGAGTAGAACCTTCAGGATGGCAAGATTTTTATCTGCTTGTTACCTGCCTTATCTTCAGTTCCCAGAATAATGTATGGCACTCACTGACAGGCACCCAGTAAACATTTGCTGAATGAAGTAATGAATGAGCAACATATTTTGAATACTATTTCTTAACAATTTCCTTATTAGATGGATAAAAACGATCTCTTTGCACCAAACTAGCTGTGCACTATAGGGATATAAACATCTATGCAATTGGTCCCCTGCCAGTGGACATTTATTACTCAGAAACAATATTACAAAAAACATCCTTCTACATGGACTGATATTTGCAGATAAAAAGGAGTATTAAAATGAAAAGACTTGGGCTTTATCTTTTGAAACAACATCTCAAAAACTAAAAGAATAAGCAGAACCTCACTAAAAATGTCTGAACCACTGGTTCAGCAAATTAGCGGGCAATCTGCTCAGCAGCAAAGACATCAGTTTGGATGTGTGTCAGTGACATCCCAACAGTGAATTATTACAATAAAATTATAGGGTTGATAAGAGAGAAAAATTACAAAGAAAACAACTCATGCTAAGCTTTGAAGAGAAGAAAACATGACTAAATCAACAATAAACCCTCAAAAGTTGTTCTTCAGTGAAAGCACACATTGCATTCCTAGCAAAAACTAACCATGTGCCACGATGTTGTGTCTGACCCCATTAATAGGTACAGAGGCACAAACACACATAGTGTCTTCGAGAAGATTGTAAAACACCTCAGAATTTCTAGTAAAGGAAATTGACTATGACGAGACTTTCCTCTTAGTCCTGTTCCTTTATCAGCCCTATATCTCAGCTACCCCTGTCTATACCATTTCCCGTTTTCTCCATGTCAGAATTTGGAGGAAAAATAGTCACTTAGCTATCACCTGTAACCAGGAATTAATATAATTCAACAAATCAAGTGCCAAGTATGTTTTAAGAGCAGAGGTTGGTTTCTCTGAACCTGTTGAACTCTTTCCCAAAAGAAGGTGCTGAAGTCACCTGCTCTGTGTCCCCCACCTTCGGGTCCCTCAGGGGGCTCTGCATAGCAATGCTGGACATTGTAAATTAGAAGACATTGTTGCCAGTATCTCCTCCTGAGTTACTGAGGACCTCTGCCAGAGCTGATGTTGGCATCATCTTACTTTTCAGCTGTGAGGTCCATCCAACACACTGGACAGTCTTCATTCTTTTTCAAAAAAAATTAATTTTTATTTTCAATTATAGTTGACATTCCATATTATTTTATATTAGTTTCAGGTGACAGCATTGTGTTAGACATTTTTTTAATACACGAAGTGATTCCTCTGATTAGTCTAGTGTCCACCTGGCTACTAGACTAACATACCTTCCTTTTCCTGCATTTGAAGTAAATTTAGCTCAGTACTCACTGGTAATTTTTCCTCCAATAGTTAGTTATGTACAGCTTTACACTGTTCTGTTTCCAAGGAAATTACTCAAATGATGACTATCATGATCTGTAATGTAGAGACTATACAAATGCTGGAGGACCAACCAACTCAAATCTAAAAGGTCTGTGTGGATCAAAGCAAATTCCACTCAGGAATGGACTGTCCTGTCTTCTGAGACAAGTGGGGGAATTTGGGGTCCAGGGTCCTGTTGGGTTTCCTGTTTCATTGCTAAATTTCTTGATACACTGATAATTCTTAGTAATAGACAATGTTTCAAAGGTGTCAAATGAGAGATGTCCCCCAAAGAAATATGATTCAAATCAATAAGAATATAAGGCCAAATAATCTAGGTCAGTAGCTTTATTTCTGAGTTGTATAAGTTGGACATATTTCTGAATCACAGAGTATTAATCTGGAAGAGGCAATCAAGTAGCCTGCCTCATAGCAGAGGAAGAGAGCCACATCAGGGTGGTTAATCACCCATGAATTAAAATGTCCTGGTTAGAAAATGTCAGAGTATACTAACGTATTTTCCATATGAGTATTTTGTTACTAAGGTTACTGCTAATCAAATAAAAAATGAAAGATAATAAACTTTCTCCACTTAAAATATCTTACAAGAATTTAAATCCAATGTTTCCATGATCAAAATGCTATTTAAAAAAGAATAGCTAAAAACTGGTATACAATTAATAATAAGATAGGTAGAGGCAACTATGTTACAGAATAACACACTTACTGACATCTATTATTTGGGGTAATAAAGTTAGAAAATGCTGCACTAACTTTGATTTTACTTCTCTTCCAGGTAACAACACCCATGCACCCCTCCCTCACCTCCCAAGGTAAAAAAATACGAAGCTCGAACTTCTACTCAGGATTTACAGACTAGGGATAATATCTACCTGACGAAGATGTTGCGGGCTTAGAAATCCCTGAAGATCAGACTAGAATCTCCACATGACAGAGGTTTTTTGCACTTTGTTCACTGCTATGTAGAAAAGTGGCATATAATAGGTACTCAATAAATAGTGAATGAGTACATGAATGTAAATGACTAACTCAGCTGGCACTCAAAATATTATTGTTATTGACTTAGTCATAAAATATTGAAATACTGACAACTAGTCTCAACATTAGCCATAAAAAAAAACCTTAGTCATAATACATAAACAGTTAAACAGTTTAACTTAGAGTAAGAATGCAGTTAAACATTCTCAAACAATGCATCTTAGTAGGTGGTTTACAACAATAGGTTATCTTTGTGAAATTTATTCCTTTAAGTTAAATAGATGTTTATAGCGACAGTATAATAATAATCTAACCAATATATCTGAAGATATAAATGGTGATCCAGATGAAAGAAGTCATGTAAGATATACTCAACAGACTATTAAGACTATATGCATTTCATGTTTGTACCCAGCTTCAAACACACACAAATGCAGTCATCAGCCTACCATCATAAAATTTCATTAGAGTTCAAAGCCCTCAGAGCACATACCTATTCCCTTGGTTTTTGACCCATGTCTAATTTCAATGAGCTAAAAAAATGAATAACTAAAATTGCTCTTAAAAGTCATCCTAATTGAAGCCAAATCTTAAACAACGAATTCATAACAAAGCAAAGCAACAGATACAAAATAAGATACATTTTTCATTTTACCACAACGTACCATAAATCACATTATAGAGACAATGTCTTAATATTGAAAGAGAAATATTATCAAGGACCTAGTATCAAAAATTCATTAAGTTTAGCAAACGGGAATATACAAAATGAGTAATACCCATTAAAATCTTTCATAAGGACAGATGTATGTACTGTACACATTATACAAGGGCCACAAATGCCCTGAAAGCAGTGGTTTCCACTTTTAGATTTCACTAACTGAGAAGCTGACATTATTGAACGTGAAATGGTGTTAGATGTGGCTACTGAAGCAAAAATTATCCATAATGGTTTCTGAACAAAACCCTTTAAGCTCTACTGTTTCCCTCACGTCTTCCTTTGATGCCAGGCCACCACAGCCTCCTCCTTCTGAATTCTCCTCTTTTTCTTGAACTAAATTTAAATTGAGGTTTTGCCAGTTGAGACAGTCCCAATAGGAAAAGAAATTATACTATAAAACAGATATAAATTATGTATAATTCTGTAGCAAAATAAAATATAATTTTTCTCCATTTGAATTTTTAAAATATTTCAACTTAAAAAAATTTTATTACCTGTTGGTATAAGCTTGTTAATTGACTGTTTTGAGGATTGTCCAAGATCATGTCCTTACTACTATTTTTGGGTTTCAAAATGTGTGTGTGTGTACACACACACACATATTGCCCTAAAATATTAGAATCATTAAGTTCTCACAACAAACGAAGTGGGTACTATTATTATTCCCAACTGAGAAACTGAATTATGGGGGATTATTTAACTTTTCTCTCATAGAGATAGTGATTGGCTAGGCTCTTAACTCCTATATTATACTGCTAACACCTGCTTTCCTCCTAGCCTTAATCAGCAAATATAAACAAAAGATATTTTGACCATTTCCATTGGTCATTCACAGGAAACGGGGGCAGCTCCAGAGACCTCAGGGATTCTCTTTGCTAAAATAACTTTCTCCCTCTTATTGACATCATGCCTTCTGGGCCAAGCAAGAAGACCACTTTCTTTCATCTCAACCACTCAGAAAGTTAAGGCCACCTTTCCTCTCTATGTGGATGAGTTTGGGGGAGGATCTGTTGAGCTGCCTGGATCACATGCCCAGGAACAGAAGCATGACTCACAAAGGTTGGGCCACCTGCCTATCGTTTTATCCAGGGAGCAGGCAACTACATTGACAGCCCCCCAAAACCACAAGAACGAGGAGCAGTTTTTTCAAAGTAACATGGAAGATACGCTAGTCAGACTGAAAGATGAAAGATGCCCACACTAAAAATTCACACAGGTAAGACCATTGTCTAGCTTATTTCAGTTCTTCACTTTTAAGCATTCATTGTAGAAAACCCAGTTTTAACACAGATATGTCATATTTCATTTTATTCAATCTAAAATGATATATAAAAGCAAGGACAGCCAGGTAACAAAATTCCCCCTGTTCCCTGCCCTTTCTTACATTTACTTCTGGCTGGGCCTAAGAGCAGGGCCTGACAGCCCAGGGGACAGCCTGCTCTGATGGTCTGCATAGGACCCAAGCAATCAAAGCAGTGAGTTTATCCAAGAGATACCATGGCTTTGGAAAACTCACATGGACCAGCAATGCTCCACAGACTTGCATTTTGAAACCAACTCACGAAGTATGGGTAATATTAATAATAATCCTTACTGTAACACAATGAGGTCAACTTTACTGCAATTCCCATTTTGGATATATATGCACATAAACTTCTCATAAACCAGTGAGACTAGTATTACTAGTCACACTATACAGGTAAAGAGGTGGTGGTTAAGAGACACTTAAGAACTTGCCTGTGATTGCACTATTAGTAAAAGTGACTGAGCTGGGATTAAATGTAGAGATTATATAATATATAAAGATAATTTACTGCATATCACAAATCTGATCTAAAACTTCCAACAATAATTGTAATATATAATATTATATACATATTATAATCACAATTATGTGTCCGATTATTATATAGAAATTATGTCATGATACAAAACATGAAATGAATATTTACCTATATCTTCTTAAAAATTTAAATCTAAAGAGAATGATTTTAGAGGTCACAGGCCTTCTAAATCTTTTGTTATGAGAGAATATCTTAATTGGTATCTTCTCTAACAATCAATCAACTTCCCTTTATCAGAAAGATACATTAAAATCATTCCAAGGTCCTTAGCACCTCTTCCAAAAAGATACCTTCTATAGGAAAAACAGTCAATACTTATGCTTATGAAGATTGTAATGATGCTGGTATTTCTATTGAAATGTTTTTCAACCTTACCCCCTTTTCAGTATCAGATAAAAGAATGCCAAGAAACAACACAGCTCTATCAGGCAATTGCATTTCACTAGAAAGCCATAAAAACAAATATCTATGTTATTACAGATTCTAAGAAAGAGTTTCAAAACATCAAATTTGCTGACCTGGGCCTGAGACAGAATTCTGACTGTTTAAGCCGAAGAACAATAGCTTCAAATTGAGTAATGGTTGTTATCAGATATCCTTAACTCGATGACACCAAATACAGATGGATCCAAAGAGGCGGACACCTGTGTGACTCAGTCAAATCTAGTAGTGTGGGTTATCAACTGAAGTAGTTCACGAGCAATGATTATGGAGGCGCCGGTCTCTCATCTTCAGTTATTAGAGAATAGGTAAGTTGATATCGTCTTTACCACTCAATCAACTCCCCTTTATCAACCAGACATATTCAACTCATCACACTGATTTCAGAGGCTCATTCCAAGAACTAGTCACTGTTAGCATCAAGATAAAAAGAATATACAGGAACTGAAAACAAATTTAACATGAAATAAGACCATTTAATTTCACAAAGGCCTTCTGGGTACCTGGGGGTACGCAAAGAGAAATTCTGGATCTGTACCCTCCTGAAATCTAGACATAATGCTCGGATTTAGAGAAAAATTTAATTTCCTATAAAGAAATAAAGTTTTCAGTAATGAAAACTTTCTTTTGGATAAAAACTCTTCACAGCTGTTATAAATGATGTTTCCAATAGAAAAACACAAATACCTACTTTTATAGCTATAATTTTCTACAGTAGTCCAAATGAAAAATTATCATTCATTTTTAACTGGCATACATGCCTAACCAAAACCTCACTTATCTACTTGGTGTTTAACTGAAGAGCTGAGAATAAAACCTAGCTGCACTTTGATTTTCCCGCACTGAATACAAAGAGTGAAAATGAGAGGTGTGCAAATTATTTTCCAAATTATGAGACAATGGAATATTCATTGGTAAGAAAAAAAAAACTGCTTACTTTAGACTGCTAAAATTAGAATGGAAAGAAGGGGGCCAGGCCAGATGGTATGTCTGGAAAGTATTAACAATGCAAAGGTGTTAATTCTTGGGGAGGGGGGCAATTATTATAATGAGCATAATACATCACAAGTCCAAGTTAATTGAAAATGACCAGAACCCAACTGTCACCCTGAGAAGCATGGCTGAACCTAACGCTTAATGAAGCAAGGTCTTGGTCCTGGCACGCACACCAATTCTTTTATGTCCCAAGCAGATCCAACAGGCCATACAGGCAAGCTCTTTTCTTCTCATCAAGAATCTCACTTTTTAAGGCTGTATTTATGATTCAAAGTTAAATCTCTTTCAACAAACCATATCCACTAAATGAAATGTTAAAGATTCAACTAGAATTTTCCTTCATAAGTTTGTGGGATTGTTTTACATTGTATTTTAAACAACTCCATCTGAATATTTACTGAGCACCTATTACATGCCTAGCTCTGTTCTGAGAGCTGGAGTCTACGGCAGTAAGCAAAACAGAAATAAGCCCTGTCCTCAAGGTTTATTCTGGTTGGGGGAGACACACACAGTAAACATAAATAAATAAAATGTGTAGTAATATGAGGCAATGTAAGCAATGAAGGGGTATAAGTAGTGCTGGAAATGTGAGCGCTGGTAAGGTGGTATGAGCAAGCAGCCAGCCATGTAAATGTGCTGAGAGGGAATTTTCCAGGCTGAGGGGACAGTAAGTACCACGTCTCTGAGGTGGAAGCGTGACCCTGTTCAAGGAGGTAAGGAAGCCATGAACCTTGGTTATAGCATCCAGTCTTCACTGATAAGAAATATACTATGGAATACAACAGATATGGATAAGACAGATACAGAAAGACATGATGCTGAATGAAAAAGCAAGCTGCAGAAGGATATACACAGTACACCATTTAGTTTTTTAAACGTTAAAGCAATGCACAAAAATTTAACGATATTATAAATTGGATGTGGAAAGGAATAAAGAAATGCTTGGTTACGATAAACACAAATTCAGAAGAGTGGCTGCTTCCAGGAGGGAGGAAGGTACAATTGTGGGGTATTAAGCAATTTGGGGTAACGTTTTATTTCTTCAGTTGCATGTTGGGTATACAGGTGGTCATTAAACTCTTATTCAACTTTTTTGTGTATCGGAAATATTTTGCACTACTGTTTAAAAACAATCCTCAACCTTATCTGAGCATCCTCTGATTTCTTAGCTAATCATCGATGGGTCATTTTAATGTTTATCTCTGAGTAATGGACAAGACAGCATCAGTATTTATGTTCCAATATGATCATGAATATTTTACCACTGGTAGAATCATTTCTGTTATCATAAAGAAAAAGGGAGCAAATTAAGGGAATAAAAAAGCTGTCATCCCCTTTCTGGAACTCTAAAACTACACATTAGAGCCTTTTATGGTCTGCATAAAAGAAAATATGGCAAATCTATGTTCAGCGTTTTAAGCTAAGTTGTCTCTCACAATTTTAAATACAACACCTTATCTACATGAGAGGTAGCTATTTTTAGCAATGTCGCTTTTGCTTCTCAATGCACT
Source organism: Eonycteris spelaea (assembly GCA_003508835.1). Taxonomy (NCBI): domain Eukaryota; kingdom Metazoa; phylum Chordata; class Mammalia; order Chiroptera; family Pteropodidae; genus Eonycteris; species Eonycteris spelaea. The sequence continues at coordinate 147,274 of PUFA01000127.1, read as the reverse complement.
GTAGAAAAACAGAACACCTGGATTTCATACACACATACATTTATTCATTTTACGCGTTACTCGTGCTTCCGAGTTCTCTATGCGCACCCACGTATCCCAGCTGTGTAGCTGTGTGCACCAGTTCTTCCACTTCCTTACTTTCCCCTTACTCCTCAACCCACCATGGTCTGCTCCACCCTCAGGAGTGACAGGAAAGCTCGGAAGCAGAACATGTGCATGACAAGGGTGATCACACCACTCTCTGAGCACCTCACTGTGAGGTCACCAACATCATCACAGCTAAATGCAGTTACGTGTCTGGCACAGTATGCCCTCACCGCTAGGGAGTCCTGTACTTCCATCCTCTTTTCCCCTTCTACTTTCCTCCATGCAGATTCCTCTCCCTCTCCCATTCTCTAGGACTTCATCTTCTGTGGCTTTAATGATCATCCTATTTCAAAGATTCGGGGTCTTGATCTTGAAGCTGGATCCCTCTGGGTTGCAGACTCCTGCATGAAGGCTCCTACATATCTTTTTTGGATGTCCCACAGGATCCTCAGGCCCAACCCCTGATCTCTATGCCACCACCACCAACCCACCATCACCTTGGGACTCCCCAGATGGATGGACGCTCAGGGAACAGTAAATGGAACCATTCTACTCTCCCTCATCTCCCAAACCCAACACCTCAGCTAGACTCAAAACATTTTTCAAGTGATTCATTTCCCTCCATCTCTATCCACTTCCTTAGTTCAACCATCTTTAATTCTTCCCTGGACAGTAATACTGCTGCTGGCTATTGAGTACTTACTATGTGCAAAGGATTTATACACAAATTTGCTAAAAGGATGACTATTATGTGATTATTTTCATTTTATAGAAAAAAGTAAAGTTTTTTAGGTGAAGTAGTTGCCAAAGTTACAAATCTAGACTGCTGTGGAGTCAAAGCTTACTAATTCACTCATTCACTAAAAAAAAAAAAAAAAAAAATGACTCAAAGAGTAATTTTAACTAAATTGATATAGTGTCTTAAAAAGTAAATTCCCTAGATTACCACAAGAGCATAAGTTTTCTAAAAATTACATTTGACTGTGTCATCCAATAAGACAAAACCCTTCACTTGCTCTATATCGCCCTCAGGATGACATGGTTCCTGGGGCTCTGAACTCTGACCCCGCCGCCTCCAAGGCTCATCTCATCATCTCCTCCACTGTCTCTGGATACCATCTCACTCCTTGGCCAGATGTAATTTCTTTCAGCTCTTTGAAGTGACCAAGCTCCTTCTTTCCCTTTGGACTTTGTACAGTGCTGCTCCGTCATCTCAAACACCTCCCCTCTTGCCTACTCTAGACCCTATCGGGACTTCCCTTTCCCCTCCCCCATCATCATAAGCTGACTCTAGGTCATCATTCAGTTCTTAGGTTAGACCTCTCCTCTCATGTGCTGGGTATGTGAGTTTTCTTTGTGCTCACTTAGTGCCCCAACTTCCCATCACAGCATATGTCATAGTGCATTGCAACTGTCAAGCCGGCAATTACTTATCTCTGTGCCCTGGGTGACAGGGAGCCCCACGACAGCAGACACTGCTGTTCATTTCTCTATCACTGATACCTGCACAGTGCTGGCACTTAATAAGTACTCAGGATATATTCCATTATTAAGAAAATTAATGAAGGCACAGAACAGTAAGAGCAGAGCATGAAATAAACCAAAGATGTTCCTTCCTCTAAATGTTTGCCATCTTAATTCCTTAGAAATAGTCGATTATTATCACATGCATCTTTCCAGCTTGAAAAAAGTGCTTTCATATCAATTATACCATTTGATCGTCACAATAATTCTGCAGGAAATAGGGGAGTTGTGCACATTTCCATATCAATTTATATCTCTGAGATATTCAGTGACTACTTTAAGTCACAAGCAAATTCATGCCTTTGAACATGTCTCTCATGTGCACCCATGAGATACTTCAGAAGAGGATAAGTTGGGAGACAAAGTTCTGGTTTCTGGTTAACTAGAGCTGCAGTTTAATGTGGTTTGGGATCAGGGGCAGATGCAGGTTAAATAAGCACTGAAGCTTTTCCAGTTTGGGAACTTCTCTAAGAAAAAGATTGCAAAGCTATGAATTCAAACTTAAGTAAAAACTTCATTAGTTTCATGGTAAGTCCATATCTGAGTGTAATAGTATAAGAAATTAAAAAACAAAGAAGAGGATGTATATTCTAAGTAAAGATAACATCACAAGAAAGATAACGTACAAGAAAGGGGTGGCAAGAGTAAAATCTACATATTTGGCAGTTAAATGAGTCACTATTGGGCACTGTACTGGGCTTAAGGTACAAAGATGATTAAAGATGCGGTTCCTGCCCATTACCACTTACAATCTAGAACTGATATCATACTTGCAGAGAAGGGGTACAAAGAAGGAGGAAGGATTTAATAAAATATGAAACATCCCCAAATAACAGTATCTAAAATAGCCCTCCACACCCATAGTCACTGTGACCTGGTCCTGCTTCAGAGCATTCAACATTACCTGCAATTGTATGTTTACATGTTTACTACCTGTCCCCCTGCTTAAATGCAGGGTCCAAGAGAGCAGAGGCCTGGGTTGTCCTGTTCATTGCTATAATCCTGGCACCAAGGAAGTTACCAGGTTAATAAGCATTCCACAAGTATTTGTGGAATAAACAAATAAATCGATAAAGGAATGAACAAAGAAAAAAAACTTTACAAAAGCTCAAAGTATCATGTTTGGCACACTGTAATCAGTCTTCTCAGTTGTACAAGAAATTAAATGAGAAACTTACATTTACATTTTAGTATATGTTAATGAGTCTTTTAAAATTAACTATCACTGTTGCCAAATGACTTATCTTGCCTGGATAAATCATAATTTCAAAGACATCTGACTCATTGCCAAGCAGCGGAGAAGAAACACTAGCAATAAGCTTGATAAGGAAGCTGAGTCAAAAGATGGAGTTGGTTTGTTTTCTTTTGTTTGTTTCTTTAGGCTGGGAGACACTTGACCTAGAGGCACATGGAGAAGAGATAACAGATATAAGCTGGCCTGAGTGGAAAAGACATGGATTTATTTTGGGGGAGAGTCAAATACTGAGATAGTAAGGGTGGAAGTCAGTCGGGAGCCTGGAGTTGATGCTTGCCTACGGGCCTGCTCTTGCTCCGACCAGCAACACAGGCTCTTCAGTACACCAATATGACCAAATAAGACAGTTTACAGTTCAAGCCAGAATAAGGCACAGGCAAGGAAATCACCATGTTGAAATCAAACTCTTAACTAAGATCATGTAGAAATTAACAAGAATGACAGTAAACCAATAAAACCAATAATCTCTCTTCAGAAGAACACTTCACTGCAAATTAAGCAGAAGATGTTGAAATTTAATTTACTACTATTTGTATATCCCATGCTTCACCTTTCACATACATTGTTAATGTTAAAGCACTCTTAAAGGTGACTCCAAGGTTCGAGTTTGACAATACCTGGAGAAGCTGCAATGAGAGGGAGAAAAGTCAATGTCCGAGGTGGTTAAATAACTCATGGTTTGCTGGGTCTCTGTCTAAAGACAGGGGCACGCGATCAGAAAAGCTTCTTCTGGCCCTGTATTATAGCTGTAGCTCCAAGGACTAGAAGCTCCCTCTGGAACTCATCTTTGGATCTTAAGAAATTGATGCAGTTTAAACATGAATTGCAAGTGACTTTTTGTTTTGTTGCCCCTATATGTGGCTTATGTGAGATGTGTGTCCTCTTTGGATGTGAGCATAGAAAAAGATGCTAATTAACAGATATCATAATATAATCTATTTACCATTCATGTCATATCACTAAAAATCGTAATATTTATAAAGAAAATTAAACTTTTAATCACTTAAAGTTTCACATATATATGTTAAAAACCTCATAATACCTTGAGAATATTGTAAAACCCATTTAGCTCAGTATAACTTTGATCAGCAGAATCACATTTATTCATGGAAGCACTTCTTCACTATCTGATTTTACTCCATTTTTCTATTATTGATCATAACAAAAGAAAACTAACTCTACCTAAAGGTGTATTAAGAGCCATGTACTTTCACTTAGATTCTCATTTAATACTCCTGACCATTATGCTACATAATTACTACCATTCTTATGTAGTAGATAATAAAACTAACTCTTAATCTTACTTCCGTTACCTTTTAAATGTTACATAATTTTCTACAGCCACTAAAGTAATAAGTAATGGACCAGCCATAGTGAAACCAGGTTTTCTGAGTCCAAGATCAGTGCCCTTTCCTCTATGCTAAGCATTCTCTCAAACATTAGTACTCTTTATTTACAGTGTATTATTTTTTGAGATTAAATGTTTATCAGACAATAGCCAGCAAGCTGAAAAGTCATTAAGACAAGATCCCTTAAGACAGTACATCTCAAAATTTGGACCAGGGACCACTTGTATCAAAATCCACTGAAGTACTTGGACATACAATAAATACCTGAACCCAACTCCAGACCTGTGGATTGGTCCCTAGAAATTATTTTTTAATAATTCCCCCAGGTGATTCTGTTGCACATGAAAATTTGAAAAACACAGGTTAATTTTTTGCAAACCTCTACTATTATTTGGAGTTTCAAATTGACTAAATTCTACATTCTCATTGAGGGTCATCTTTTGGATTATGGAGTTTGTGGTAGAATCTCATAAATGAGGATTTATCTTTGAAGTAACAATTCCTACCATTGGTCCCTAAGTACAAGCAAAGCAGGCAAACAACATGACTGGCTGAAATGAGGCAACATTTACTATGGACCTACTCTCATTACACACCGCACCAAGCGTCTTTGACTATAAAGGTCTCACCTCAACTTCATTGCGCCATCATCACCACTTCACAAATGGGGGACCTTGTCGAGAGAAATGGAATGATCTTCCATAAACTGAGGTAGGCAGATGTTTCAATCTACATCTTCTGTAACTCATATTTCCTTTATCCTACAACACAACTCCTCCCCATGACTTACTTTTATCTAGATTTCAAAAATCAGGGAGAAATTTTCTAAGTGTCTTGAGCAGACAAATTAGTCCACTTCTATTTTTCAACCCTCTACTTAGCCCACTAAGAGTATCCCTCTTAAAGTTAATAAAAGTCAACACCTAACAGCACAAAATTATGGTATCAGACAAAAAGCAAGAATTCTCTGTAATGAAATTACCAAAAACTATATCTCTGATGTAAGCAACTCTAAATACAAATTACATAAAAGCAGCCCTCCTTCAGGCCCATCCTTAAGCTCACAGACTCCATAATGGCCGGAACTACAAAGGAAGGGTTCAGAATTCAGTACAAGACCAAGGGAAGCTTAACTTTTTCTACCTCTGAGGGCCTAATGCCCCCACACCTCCTAAGTATCCCAGACTCTGAGGTGTCTTGACTCTAATTCAGAGTCTAGTTCAGTTACAGGCTGTGGTGTCTGCTGCCCTTGGGGCATGCTAGGACACACGTGGAGACTGGGCTCCTGGGATCTCAAGGTCAGACTGTGCTGGGGAAGGTCAGCCCTCTGCTAAAAGATTTCACATTAAAGTTTAAGAAATCAGGAAATATATTGCTATAGGCTGGTTGCTTTAGTTGTTAAAACTAAATATTCATACATACCAATGACATGTACATAATTATCATTAGAGATTTTAATTTTGCTTAATGTCCTGTTTCACCACAGGCCTCTGATGTGTGTGCTCCAAGACAATGTTGAAAAGTGTAGGCAGTACGCATGAGGAGGAGGAGGAGGAGGGGCTAGATGACAAGGCTTAAAATTATCACCATTGTTAAGGTAATGATCCTTTACCAGTACTGTATAGGGCCCAATGAAAATGTTTATTTCCCATTAAAAATAATGATGTAGATATGAATTTGCATATATGAAAGGCTTCCCAGGACACACTGTTACATAAGAAGAAAATGGTTACATATTAATATTTAAGCTAGCAGTCTATTCATATAAGATATTATGTACCTATCCATGAAACTATATATATACAAAATAAAGCTACTGCTCTCTAACTACACACTTAGGATATACCAGGTACTCTGTTCAGTACTTTTCATGTATTTATCATTTAGTCCTCATAGCCTTGCAATTTAAGCTTTATGGCCATTTTATAAATATGCAAACAGACTCAAGGAAGTTAAGAGTCTTGACCCATGTCACAGCTATTAAACTGAAAGCCTCAGAGCTCAACCCAGGTTTGATTCCAAGACCTACTACAGTATAGTATGCATTCAAAGAAGTAGTATGGTATACATGCCAAAAAGATTAACAGTAGCTATCTCTAGATGATGAGATTTCTTCTTTTGCTTTTCAGTATTCTTAGAATATATTTTAGAGTGAGCATCTATTGTTTTTAACGTCTGAAATGACAAAGATGTTTTAAGAAAAAGGTTAAATAAGAATGAAAATCTTTCCATCTTCTTTTATCTCATGGCCCACCCCAAACAATCCAAAAGCAGTATTTAACTTTCAACTAAACATGGACACAAAAAATATATGTCGTGTTTTGCCAAATATCAATGAGAGAAAAAAATCATTAGATTCATTACATTCAATTTCTGAAAATTTTTGGATTAGTCTACTAACAAAAACCATCTGTTTCCAGACTCCTATTCTTCCAATATACCCTACCTTATCATCAGATATTCTTCTTCCCTACTCAACTACTTTCTTTTCTTTTTTTGCATTTAATAATTTATTTCTCGATTATAGTTGACATACAATATTAGTTTTGGGTATACAACATGGTGATTCGAAATTTATATATCTTACAAAATGGTCACCCCAATAAATCTAGTACCCATCTGACACCATAATTATTACAACATTATTAACTCGATTTCCCATGACTATTTTGTAACTGCCAATTTGTACTTTTAATTTCTTCCCCTTTTCACCTATCCCCTAAGTCCTCTACCATCTGGCAACCACTAAAATGTTCTCTGTACTTATGAGTTTGTTTCTGTTTTGTTTGTTCATTTATTTTGTTTTTCAGATTCCATATATAAGTGAGATCATATGGTATTTATCTTTCTCTTTCACTTTTTTCACTTAGCACAATACCCTCAAGGTCCATCTACGTGGTTGCAGATGACAAGATCTCATCACTTACAGCTACATAATATTCCATTGTATATATGTACCACTTCTTTGTCCACTCATCTATTGATAGACACTCAGGTTGCTTCCATATCTTGGCTATTATACATAATGCTGCAATGAAGATATAGATGCATATGTCTTTTCGAGTTGGTGTTTTGGGTTTCTCCAGATAAATACCCAGAAGTAGAATTGTTGGGTCCTTCTCTCTCTGGTTATAGCCTTGGCTTTAAAGTCTATTTTGTCTGGTATAAGTATTGCTTCCCCAGCTTTTATTTTTTCATTTCCATTTTCACGAAACATCCTTTTCCCTCCCTTTACTTGCAGTCTGTGTGTCTTTCGATCTGAAGTGCCTGCTGAACCATTTTCAATGGTTCCCTACTACCTAGCCAAGTCCAAGACCAAAATATCACTTAGTCTCATATATATAATTACCTTCCATAATCAGGCCCCACACTCTTTCCTTAGATTTATCTCATGCTATTCCCCCATGGTAAAGGCTACATTCCACCTAAATTGAGGCCTGTTAGCACCTGGAATGTCTTCTCAGTAACTAATCTCTATCAAAGTCCAACCATCTTCCAAGGACCAAAATGGAAAAGACAAAATGGAAAATGAAGACCACTCAGTAGATTTTTCCTATTAAGGGATGCAAATAAAACACATAATTTATAATTCATAGAATGGGTCGTGTAAATAAGCACTGAACATTATAAAGCATTTTTCAAAACCTTGCATAGCCAAGTAACAAACCATGTTTCATAAAAATCATGAAACGATTAATTGTAAGTGATAACATGTTAGATAGCACTCTGCTAATTAAGCTATGACTCATATTTTGGAATTTTTATTTTCTAAGTCTTTAAAGAACTCTCAGATTTTTTACATATTCTAAACATATGTAAAAAAAAGAAACAAAATAAATTGGCCAAGGTATTACTAAAAATTCTTCACAACATCAGAATCCAACTCTTTTGCATTGCATGCCAACTCAGTAATTGTTCTTTGCTTTTACACAATAGCATCTTCTATGTTTCTTCACTAACAATGCACTTTCTTTTGATTGCTCCATTACTGTCTCCAACATTTTCTTCCATCTGCTGATACCCAATCTCCAATTTTTGATGCACGCTCCCAACCAATAAATTAAGTTGCCAGCTTTCTCTCTGCCACATGGCTGAAAGCAACTGTAAGACATATCCCAATTTCAGAGATGTTAAAATGAAAAGAAAAAAATGTTTTAGAAATAATGAAAGTTGGGGCTTGAATAAAACAAAGAAACTGAGACTGTAAACACTATATGTAAAAACAAACAAACAAAAACACGAATGAGAGATCTACAACAAAATACTTTTTCTCTTTTTGGTTCAACATCAGGATCAATATCATCACCTGGCCCTAATCTATTTTCAGCTTTTGTCACACTCCATTCTGATCCCCTCCTCTTCTAGTCCCTCTATACTGATGTCCTCCATGACACCAATTAGAGCTGGCAGGAAAGGCAGCAGGCTGCCTGCAGATCTCCCCTGGAAGAAGCCATGCTTCTTTTTTCTTAGTACCTGCAGCATTCTCTTCTCTGATATGGCAAAACCTCTATAACCTATCTAATTTGAGTTACAGACTGAGTAGCAAGCTTGTTATGAAGAAGACAGTGCCATTAAAATAATGACATCATGAGTCCAGAGATTCACATTTTTAAATAAAGCAGCAGTGCGTTTAAAGCCCTGTTCAAATATTATTTGTAGTGAAGCATCAGTCACAAATGGCTTTATTTTTCTTATTTAATTCCTTAAATACTTACTCAGTGCTAAAAGTGCTTAGCCCTGTACTTGGTGTAGGGATGAAACTCCAACAGAAATAAGTGCCTATTCACATCAAGAAATCGCTCAGTATAACTGGAGAGAAAAATAAACCCAAGGCAGGTTAAATAGTACATGTTTCCTAGATCTAAGGCAGAACTTTCTGCTTCTTTTTCTTTTCTTTTCTTTTTTTTTTATGTTGGTAAGAAAGGGCTATAAGAACAATGTATCAAAATGTCAGCCATCTAAAAATTAAGTTGTCAGCTTTTTTCTGTACTGCAAATTACAAAAGAATTAGGGGTTTGGTGCTAATAAAAGCTTACGACTCTCAAGTGTGCAATTTAACCAATCATCGCAAGGTCTAAAAATGCAGTATGGTAGACACTTCAACCAAGCGTTCTGCAGTTCTGGTACCTAATTTCAACTTCTCTACTAGTGCCACTCTTCCCATTTTTTTCCTTCCGTTTGCTTTGGAACTGTGTTCTGGAATAGCTATGTAATTAAGTATGAACTGCCCAGAGCTCCTATATACATAATACACTCACATGAAAAAATGACAGTCATCTTACCAAGGAGGTATAGAAAAGTCAATGAACATCTGCAGCTAGTCTGTGGTTCTTCGTTTCTGTATGCTCACATCACACTGATTTCAGAAATCAAAACATGAAATGTACTTTACAGTTTCAGAATTTCAGATTTCCTCTTATAAGTTATTCATCACTAATTTGGGTGAAAAGTGTCTGTATTCATCTCTGCACTAGAATTCTAAGTAAGGATTAAAGTGCTAAATCATAAAATAATTTACAAAAACTTAAATAGAAATCAATTACCCCAAATCACTGCAAATATCTTGTAAACTTGTGAAATCTCTAGCTTCTTTCCATTTTTTCTCAATTGCCAACTGCAATCATATCACTTAAAAATAAATCAGAATGAACACTGCCTACCCAGAAAATAAAGTGTATCATTATAGACACCACATACTTTAAAAAGACAACACTAATAATCTAAACCAAGTATTTAGCAAGAATGCTGTTTTGATACAAAGACTAATAAGAAATATATTGACTCTATATATAAATAAAAATATAGACTCATTATTCTTGTTTTTTTAGATAATTTTAAATGGCTCTTTTAAAAAAATTACAGTATTTTCCTCAATAAAAGGAATATTCAATGATTTCTACTACTGAACAACAACAAAAAACCCTCTTCGTCCTTGATCTATGAAACACACTTTCCCATGCAGTCTTGCATTCAGGTCTATCTTCCAAGTCTCCAAACAATACCTTATGGTGCAGTTCAACTTGAGAAAGGAGAGTCTCATTCATTTATCAGGCAAAGTTAAGGCCAGTAAGATGCTTCAGACCATCTGGTTTTCCTGCCCCACCCTTGTTTCCTCTGAGCCACAGTGATGTCACAACACTGGGCAGGGCAATGACTTCACTGCTCCAGTCCTTTCTTCTGAGCACATAATTCTTTGCAGCCATGGCAAATCAAATGACAGCAGAACCCTCCAGGGGTGCCTGATGAATTCCCAACAAATTAGCAGCAAGCTAGCCTTTTGAAAGAAATAGATGCAGCAACTGCACCATTAAAGATCTCTCTAAATGAAGTGGTGCTAAAAGTAAATTGACTTGTAGTTTTCAATAGTAATTCTACGTTCCATAATACAGCTGGCATTCAGAGGAAAACTGTGGTTCGGTACTTGGAAGAGACTATGGGAACTAAAGATGACCGGGGTAGTAGAGTACTCAATAGGCTCTGCATTAAAGTCAAACGGTCACAAAAAAGAAATATGTATTTATTTCCAGCCCACTCTTGGAGTTCTATTTTACTGGAGGATATAAATTATAATTTGTGAATTTTAAGACTATTTTTAAAGCACTAACCTAAAAGATGAATATGTATTTTACAACATGTAAGACAATCCCTTGGACAGCGTGTTCCCACCAAACTTAATTCAACCTATAGTAAATGCTGAAGGATTCTCAAAATAATGACAATGTCACATCTCTCAGGACATGAAGGGCTGCCTCTTTCTACCTGGGTGGCTCCTTAATGCATTTGAACAACCAACTTTTAAAAACCAATGTACATATAAAATAGCATCTGATAAAGTAAACACATCCCTAATTTCTTATTTCAACACAATTTAAAACTGGCCAAAGTCCAAGCACTGTATAAGAATTGACAAAAACTGCTTTAAACCTAAATTGTCTTTATATAGAAGAAATGACTTAAAAATTAAATGTAAATATTTCACTGAAACACTGACATTCGACCTGTAACTTTTCAAATCTTCAGCTAAAAAGGGTTTACAAAGTGTTTACTCTTTCTGTTACTGATAAATTATTCACAGAACATGTTCTGTTTGCAAAGAATTATTGCCTAAAGTGTATTAGCTAGATATATTTTATGCAGTAACCTGTGCATCTGATATTTCGCTTTACTAAACCATCAGAAAATCATAATGCAAATGAGGCAGTATTTAGTATTGTTATTTTATTTTTATCAATGCCTTCTGAAATTAAGACATGAAAGTCCCTCTTCTCAATTTAGAATTTATTTCCTCTCACAATAACTGTCAGTTCAACTAAAGTTTTTAAAGTTTGGTATCAAAATTAACATGCATTTTTTTTTTTTTAGAAACCTTGTCTAAGCCAAGATATAAATCACCTTCCATTCCCCAGAGTTCACTCAAGCTTGATGTGCTCCCTTTTCTTAATAGGACTTTTCTGCTTAATTTGCTGTAATTCATGCTACATCCAGGGCTCCCAGATATAAGTGGAATTTTGTCTTTTTAGTTTCCTTGAGACTTTGAAAATCAGTGAAAATTCAAAAAAAAAAATGTTTTTAGCACTTGGTGTGATGACCCTCTTAGAGAAGTTAATGCCAGCAAGGGAAACTTCAACACACCTGGTTGCCTCGAAAAGCCTAAAAAAAGGACAGGCAGGATATCTGCAAAAGCAATTCCGCAAGACTAATGTGAAAAAGCTGAAACACCAACTTAAACACGTAATGGAAGCGCTGCATTCGCATTACTGCCTGGCCCTCCCAGGATTTCTCAGCCCGGCCTCCAGGAGTAATTAATACCACATGTTTTCTTTATCATTCTATTTGTTCTGCAACAATCTTTTCCCAACTTTAAACTCGAGACTGCAACCGCAGGAGAAAACCCTAGAAAACTTTGGATCCGTAAATATAAAAACCGAAAAGGAAAAAATGCTCCCACTGCAAAGGACCACAGTTACAATTTACTAGGTAACCACACCCACCGCATTGCAGAAGCCATGAACTTGGCGAGGAGTGGAAGCGAGAGGGGAAAAGGGGAGGGGAAGAAAGTAGGGCAAGATTAGAGGGGAAATCCGAGAAGGCGAGCCCCCGCTGCAGGAGCCGGGAAACCCCCGCAAGGAACTGGCTGAGACCTCGACTCCAGTGGCCCGAAGCCCCGGCCTCCCCGCCCCCACCCGCCGCAGAGCCACTCTCGCAGACATCTCCCCAAGCCGCTCGCAGCCCCGCGGGCGCCAGGTGAGCCGCGCCGCTCCCGGCCGCTTGGCCACGGCAGGCCAGCCTCGGCCTCCCGACTCAGGGGTGCAAGGAGAGAGAAGGCAGGGGCGAGGGGGGCCCGCAGGTGCCAGAGCCAGGAGCAGCCTCTTTAGGACGCTCCCTCCTCCCCCGGCGGCCCGGCTGCAGCCCCCGCCGCCGTCTGGGGACGCTGCCCCAGTTCGGGGAAGGAGACAAGTTACATAAAAGCTGCCGGCCCGCTCCCGAGCGGGGATGCTTTGTGCCGAGCGCACCTTACCCCGCGCGGTGCACCCGGGACGAGCCTGCAGCCACGCGCGCAGGGCCCCTGTCGCGGGCCCGCCACCCGCTCTGCGAGGCGCCGCAGTGTCGCTCCCCCACCCCGTCCTCCGCCCTCCCCGCGCAGCCCGCTGGCCCTCGCCCCCACCCCAAGGGGTAACTTAAAACATGGCGACCCGAACGGGGGATTTAGGCTAATTGACCGAGAAAAGATACGGAGACCGAGTCGCCCTTTTCGGCGAGGGCTCCGAGGAAGACCCCTCACACCCCGTCCCCCAGGCCGGAGGCCGGTTCTCAGGCTCCGCGCGCCGGCCCAGCCGATGCTGCGGCGCGGCGGCGCCGGGAGAGGGCAGGTCCCCGGGCGAGGGGCTCGGCGCACCGGCTCGTCCCGGCTGGCGTCCCGGCGCGCGGCCGGGGTCCCGATCGGGCCCGGCGGGATCTGGGCTCTGGCGATTTGGGTGGCCGTGCGGCGCGGGAGCCCCGCGTCAACGGCGCAGCCCCGCGCGCCTTGCCCCGGCCTTCGGGTCGTCCTCCGCACCTCGCAAAAGGAAGACCCCCTTCGGGTCCCCCCGCTTCCGCAGGCAGAAAAGTTACCTCCGCTGGGCAGAGAGCCCGGGCGCGCGGGGGCGTGTGGACGGGCTCGGCGCGCGTCCTCGGCGCTGTGCGCAGGAGGCGCGGGCGTGGGGAGGAAGCTGCAGACGCGGGCTGCTCGCCGCGGCTCCCCGCCCCCCTGCAGGAGACTCGAGGCTCCGCGGAGCTGCGGCGGGGGCACCCTCCCAGAGACGACGCTGAGAACGCCACCCTCGTCCTGACTCCGCTTCCCGGCTGCGGGGGAGGCGGCCACCTCCGTAGTTTAGGACGGTTACGTGCTAACAGCCTCCTCCATCCTGGCGTAGGTCAGGCTGGGGACAACGCCTGGAGACAGTTGCCAATAGCGTTAGCCTTTGGATGTCCACTTAGATTACTGCCCGGGCCCTCTATCTCTTCCTCACCGCTCCCAGACACCCCCTATGGGGGATGGGGGAAGTGTTCCGGACCTTCAGGTGGGTTATTTATTGGCTTAGGGAGTACAGTAATTTTTTTTCTTCTTCTAGAAAGAAAAATTCAAATTGGTGGTATTCGCACAGGGTAGGCGCTCAAGAAATACTATGTTAATAGAGAAGACCTGAATTAAAGGTGAGGGAAGCGGTTTTTGGCAGTTCTCTACTTCCCACTCTCCCCGTCCCCACTGTAAGTGTTCACAGTTACAGGTGGTCTCCTAAGCTTCCCAAGTTAACAGGAAGTCATTATCGATAAAGCTCAACACTGAAATGGAGAGGAGGGTGCTTACATCTGATTTGTAAGTGACAAATTATTCCTGGTCATCTCACAATATCTAAGTTCTAATGGAGTAACCAAAGCATATTTATTAAAATGTTTAAGGTCCTCTCCATGTACTTCTGGTCACCCTTCCAGGAGCTCACCGCCCAATTTAGGGAGGGAAAAAGGACTCATAAAAATATTGCATTTACTGTTGGGTGCCAAGATGCGATGCAGAATGAGTGCCTTGTGGCAGAGATTAGTGAGCCTGGTCTGTCCCTGACACTTGGCCTCCGTTCCTAGGACAGGGAAAACAACAGAAAAGGGAGGGGACATTTTTCTTATTGCATGGGAGAGAAGGTGGAAAATTATGGTTACTCTGTTGCTATGGAGTTTATGGACCTGTAGTCTGTAGAAGATGTGCATCTTTGGGAAATTATGAGCAAGAAAATGTGACTTACGTCATGTTATAGGAAAAATAATCTGTTGACACAGCAAAGACTAGAATGGACAGACAAATACCAGGAGCTGATAAGAAGTGACTGTGGCATTGTTCCAAGTACCAGAGGTAACAAGGGCCTGAACTGTCTTTGAAGTGACAAATAAAGGGGATAGTTCAGATACTTAATGATATATTTGGGGGTCACTTGTCTTCATAATTTCCTATCAGGGCCACATGAGTGTAAGAACCATATATACACATATTACATTTGTATTTATATAGCTGTATGTGTTGCATATAAGATCTATGAATAAAGAATAAGTTTGTTTCCCTTTTTTGTGCACATAATAAAGCACGCTCCTTTAAAGGTGGCCTCGAACAAATTGTATTGTTTACAACAAACACTAAGTTGGCATTATCATTGGAGACACAGATGGTTTCATATTTTCATTCATTGCTGTATTTTTCCTGTTTTTTTTTTTAATTGAAAGCAAACTGTTTTCTCCCTGATTCATGAACAATCTTTCTTATGATAAGAGAAAATCAGGAACTGTGTATGAATGTCTGTTTTCTTGGGAGAAAATGTGCGAATATTAAATATAGTTTTAAAAGTTAAAAGTACCTAGCTAATTATCCTAGTGTTCCATGAATTCAAACTTTGAAGTAAAAACCATACTGCTTCATAGTTTACTAGTAAATCTGGAAAGCAATTACCGTGAAACCCTTTGGCCTTGACCAAGACCTCTGCTATTGTTTTTGTTTTTCTGAGCACAGCTGTGGAGGAAAAGAAATGCCAAACAACTCATGAGCAGTACATAGCTTCGTAACTTCCTTACATCTCTTCATACCCTGTCTTCCTTCTACCTTGTTAATATCATCTGGGAGCCCTCTTAGTCATCTCTGTCTCCCCACAGTGCCTCACTGGATACACTGCAAGCTAAGCACTAAACATTTTTGCTATATGAATGAATGGACATTGAATAATGCACCCACTAAGTTGTCATTTTAAGGATTCCTTTTTTTTTGCATAAAATGAGGGATTATTTCCAAAATTCTTTATGCTTCAAAAATAAAGCAAAAAGACATTATCACATTCTTAATACCTGCTGAGTAAAAGCAACAATGAAAAACATTTTTGACTGTCATTGAGAAATAAAATGAGCTTTTCCACAGGGAAAAAAGAATAACAAACTAAAGTAGAAGGTGATGATACCATTATAGTTGGATTTGCTATCTTTCATAAAAGACTAACTTCTCCCTGCAACCCTCTCCTTCCCAAAAATAAAGCCACTATGCCTCAGAGAATTCTTTATTCTTCTCAGTGTGTAACCCCTTATGATACTTTTCCGGTAATTACAGGAAAGTAGTCCTTGAGTCCAGGGAACACCTTTCATACAGTACCAGAGTTACTGCAGATTTGGCATGAGCATTCAGGCAGATTTCTAGTTTATATGTCCACATGGAAAATGCTAAAATAATCCATAAAATGGGGAAAGATTCCATGACTCCAGCCTAGTCTCAGGATGCCTGTATTGGTCTCTACCACCATTCTAAGGTTTACCCTAAAATGCTCATCTTAAATTTATGGGTTTTCTGAATTTCCTGAATTGCTCTACTGTGTATAATATACATCTCTAAAGACCAAGAAGACATCCAGAATTCTAGCCATGGTACAAAAAAAGGAGCACAGCTAACTTAAGGTAAGATATGTGTGTAACTTCATCCTAAACTGTAGGGATAGGGTTCCAGATGAACCTCCATGGAACCACAAGTGTCAACAGCACACTGAACCCTCAGTACTTACTAGTACTCTACCTGAAGAGCAATAACTCCAGCTGATAGCCAAGCAAGGGCAGAATTTGCAGGTGTATTACAGCCATACTGTCAACCTCATTGACAAGATTCCAGAAATAAATGAGGGAGAATCTGTCCAGTGAGCCCATAAGAACTTTGCCCTCAAACCACAAGGATTGTAAGAATATTGAAACTTAACCAAACCATACAAACACTGCTCATTAGGCCTCTTTGACAATCTCAGGTTACCGTTACCTAAGCATGTGATATTTTAAAATATTTCTGTATCCTTCAACCCTTTATCTGTTTTTCAAAGTAAGCTGCCTTAGTAAAATGTTAACACACAGTAACTAGTTGAAGCCTATTATATGCTGAGTATAATGTCGCATACCTGAATTGTATATCAAATCTCTGAAATCAGTACAGCGTTATCAGGCACCATAAATAAGAAAAATACAGGGATGAATGCATAATTCAAAAACAAGCAGCTAATTCTTCTGAAATAAAAATTTGTTTAAGTTTCTAGTTTCTAAGAATAGTGTCAAATTTACAGCTCATTAAGGCTTCCAGATGCTCTCTTTATTCTGGTTCCTATACATCTTTTCAGGCGTCCGTATACATACAGAGCACAGATGCAAAATAAAATTTAAAAAACAATAAGTACAGATGCAGCACAAAATGTACAAAAATATGTACATACGAGAGGGAGCAAGTTTAGACATGCTAACACATTTTAAATCATTCCTATTCATCAAAATCCCATTATTTGCCTCCTTTCTCTCTGTACTCTCATAAAAATATTAGTCAGAAAGGCAGGGCCAATATACATTAAGTTTCATTGTATTAAAATATGCCCTTAATCAGTTGTTTTCTCCATCCCTAGTAAATTTTAGAAATAAATCTCAGCACTTTTAAATGGATTAATTTCTAACAAAAATTTAAGATTTATTCTGATCCTCAGTTCTTTGTAAAGTTTAAGTGTTCAATAATTCTCCCATTAAGTAAAAATTGAAATCCATTAAGAATATTTTATATTTGCTCATTTTATATATAATGGAAAATATAAACAATGGAAGTTGGTAATCGGTTATACTATTAAATTCAACTCCCAAGCTATTAACTACCTGAGACCACATCAATAACCCAAACAAACAATCAGTAGTGGGCTTTGTCAAGACATTTAACATTTTAATCACTTTCACACAAAAAACATAAAATTAATGCCAGCAAGCCTCTCAGCTTCCTGTGAAATTATAAATATTCCTAACCAGCTATTATATTTCATTCTAACAACAATCAACAAGAGTTAACTGAGGAAGAAAAAAAAATGGGTGATAAGACACATTTGGATGTCTGGTTTATTAACTCATTGACTCTATCTCCAGGTTTATCGTCCCCTCTTTAGGGAAACTTGCCATAGTTAACTTTATAAACTAAGAAATGTCATCTTTTTTGCTGCTTAATTTGATTCCTGTTTTCCAGCACTTTTTCATTTTCAATTGCCAAACTGCACATGCGTACTTTCACAGTGTGGGTACAATCTGAAAATGGGATTCCATTTCACAGCTTCCAGGTCGTTCTGGTAATCAATGAAGATGCCATTTAGAACATATGTGTCTCTCGAAATAAATCTGGTGTCTAATAGGTCAAAGCCATTTTAAAGAAAGCCTCTGCTACTGACTCTCTTCTGTTCAAGATGTTTATCAGAAATTTGTCAGAACATCCAAGGTGGGTTTATCTGCAAATGATACAAATCTGAGAAGGATACCAGAGTTTCTCAATCCAGGTCATTTGTTAAGAGTTTATGTTTTATCTTTCAGTGTCAACAATAACCTTGGAAAGCAATAAAAGTTTTCATACCATTTATATTAGAATCACTTGGAGAGTTTGTTAATAATGTAGATTCTTGGGTCTAGCCCCAGAATAACAAATCTGAAGCTCTGGGGTGGGGTTCACAGGGCAGGCACTTTAAACAAACTCCTCAAGTGATTTGACATCACATTCAGTTTTGAGCACCATTGATCTAGGTGACCAGTGTGCAACAATAATCACATCGGTGTCAAAGTTGGCGTATCATTCAGCCAGATGTCTAATGGAAGTTGGAATAGAGAAAAGTGGGAGGACAGTCTTATTCAGCCATATGAGTGAGATGAACTAAAGGGAGCCAACACTAAGACAGCACACATTTTGCAAGAGTTATTGCTTAGATTCTGTTGTTGTATAGATCAATTTGCAAGGGCAGTTCATTAGCAGTGAGTATAGTAATAAATAACAATGAAAGATCGTTCTGTACCCAATTTCAACAACAATTGGATAAGATACCCGTTTCTTGAAGACTGCAAAAACACTATACCTCTTACCTTAATTTCTAAGTGCACAAAACATCTTTATAAAGTTGCCAAAGATGACTCATTAAAATGGGAAATGGAGAACTAATAGCTGGCAGTTTTGGATAAGTTTGATATTTGACTATCTTAAAGCCAGCAAATAGAGACTTTAAATTATTAATACTATTTGGTATGATATAACTAGAATCCTCTGAGCTGTAGTGAACCAAATTAAATTCTACCCTTAAGCACAATATGAGGAATTTTGCTTCAGAAAAATAATATCTTTAATCCTATTAATATGTTGTAAACTATATAGGCCTTTATTTTTCATATCAATTTGAAAGGTTATTTTGGTTTTATAGTTGATGAGACCTATAGCATGATTGACTTAAATCTCATTACATTATATACATAAATTATAAATATATTTACATATTTAAGTAAAAAATGTATAATATATATATATATTTAAGTAAAAAAAACAACATGGAGGGCATCAGGAATATTTTATTTCATTAGAGGGGTGTTTGGGAGTGAGATTTCAGCTCAAAAAAAGAAGACTGCCATTCTAATATGGAACCAGGCTGTCTTATGAGCAGTGGGCTCTTCTGCTACAGAGTTCAAGGAGATGGATAGCAGGTGACATCTGTCAATGCACCAGAAGAGATTCTTCTATCAGGGCACTTGGACAAGGTATTAACTAATACTTGTACAATTTTGAGATCAAATAGTTTTCCATGTGTTTTCCACCCAGGAACCAGAGTTTGCCCACACTTCTTCACACTTCAACTGTTGACTTCATTAAGATTCTCTCTCTCTCTCTCTCTTCTCTCTCTCTCTCTCTCTCTCTCTCTCTCTCATCTATCATCTATGTTATTGAATAGCCTACAAAAGTTGAGATTAATCTGTCTTTGGTGAAGTACTTTTTCTCCATAAGTCTGAAGACAATTTCCATTTTCTTTCTCCCTCCACATGTCTTCCCTGATCCATCAGCTCTAACCTACTTGTCCTACCCTTGCTCATCAAACCTTTCTTTTATCTCTGGGCCAGGTGTGACTGGGTTGCCTTAGGTGGATGGGCATGATGTTGTTTGAGTCAATGTATAAAGATTCTAAATGGGAAACCGTTATACTTCTAAGCCTTTTTCTAAATTTTCCTCGTGTTCCATGCCCATTCCAAAATTATTCCACTGTTTACCAAAATCAAGCAGACATACACTTACCACATTACATACATGTTTGTGAATGCCATTATGGTTTGATGAACAGAGTAAAAGAGGTGTTTTAAAATCATTTGTGTTCTTGAGACAAATTTAGCTTCTCTTGATATCAATATCCACTTAAATACTCCTTCCATTTTTTGTTTTATAAGAATGGAGTAGTTGTTCTCACCATAGCTGATATTAGAAGAATCACTTGGGAGCACTTTTTAAAAATAGCAACTGAAGTTAATTATTATGGTTGAATGATAGATACATGTGGGCTTATGATTCTCTCTACTTTGTGTACATTTGAAATATTTCATTAAAATTTTTAAATTAAAAAATAACAAATGCTGATGCTTGAGATCTACACCAAACCAATTACATCAGAACCATTATACTTTTAAATATAAGCATCAGTATTTTTTAACATTCCCTAAGTGATTTTTATGTGTAGGCAGAGTTGAGAAACAGAAGTAAAAAAAGACTACAGCACAAAATTAAATTGAATGTTAAAAATTCCTCAAAAGAAGGATGCCATAAAAATATTAATAGCAACTACCTACTTATACCTTTAAACAATTACCTGGAGTACATGATAGAAGCCACTAGATTAAATATTCATGTACCCATTATGCTTTATGAAGCGAGTTGTTTTTTGAACACATGTTTAGTTTCCTTGGCAGTGCCTGCCATCAGATTTGTTGATATTCACACTCTTTAGGGGAAACCTATTACTGTATTTGGCTGCCCATTTCATTGTAATGTGTCAATAAATGCTGGCATATTTAACAACAGGCATAAAGAACTCATAACACACCAACTATCATGACTAGAATTTCAACAACTCTTCAAACACCCAGAGAAAGAAGTATCATTTGTGATTTTATTCCAAGTTCCTGGGTGATGTAGAGAAAATACACTTGAGCACTCATGGTTATCTTAGGTGATGAATAATAGAAGGTTCCTGCATATAGTTAGAAGGGTGTGATAAGGAGTCATGCCTAAATAAATATCATCTTAATATTTTATGAACTGAAGCTAATGATTTTCCCCCAGTGTATTCAGACATTGGGATTCTACACCATGGTGCCTAGCCTAGGGATCACTATGTTTACAAAGAGCCCAAATTTATTGAGCATTTATATTGTGCAAGGAACTGTTTTATGAGTTACTCCTTGAGAATACTTTGTTTTACCATTATAAGAACCTTGTGAGATTAACTCTGTGATACCCCTTTTACAAAAGGGGTAAAAGAGGCAGAAACAGATTCAATAATGTGTTCAAGATTACATGAGTATGACCAGTAGAGCAAGATACAGACCTGAGTGATCTGACTCCCAAGCTACATCCATAAGGCCTCTGACTATATGGTCAAATATATATTCATACATTTACATGCATATATTTGGTTAATTCTCATGAAATCACCAATGCTAAAGTGGTATTTGACTTTCAAAAATGGTAATTTTTTAATACAATAATGTACTGCAATGACAAAACATGTTATTAACTATGAATTCAGAAGAGCACTGAGTTAAGGAATTACTGTTTCTACTACCATAGACATGTTAGAGAACAGAATAGGTCCTCTGAAAAGTCTAAGATTCGAGACTAATATAGAAATAATACTCAGGTTGTTTGTAGTCTAAGAAGCTACTAAAAGATCTTAAGGCAAATGCTAATAAAATTATAATAATTATTAACTTTTCTTCAACACCTACTATGTGCCACACACTGTTTTAAGAGCTTCTTTATTCTTCATAGCTCTATGAAGCAGGAATTCTTATGGTTCACATTTTACAGATAATAAAACTGAGGCCACTAGGCAGCTGAATAAACTTGTCCCTGATCACATTTGTGAAATGGTGAACCAGGCAATTTTATTTTGGAAACTCTGCTCTTAACCACAATGCTAAATTGTTCTTACAGAATTCCATATGTTCAGTTGGAACTTCCTCTACAGAAGAGAATATTAAATTTAAAAAGCTATACTACAAATAGAATCCATGTGTAAATACGTATATATTTTACTAAGAATAGCATTCTACTACTAGTATTTGAGAAAAAGTTCAAAGGAGAATGCTCTAATCCAGTGGTCCCCAACCTTTTTGGCACCAGGGAGCGGTGCTCCTATGAGGATCTAATGCTTGATGATCTGAGGTGGAGCTGAGGTGGTGATGCTAGTGCTGGGAAGTGGCTGCAGGTACAAATGAAGCTCCCCTTGCTCACCTGCCACTCACTTCCCGCTGTGTGGCCCATTTCCATGAACTGCTACTGGTCCATGGTCTGGGGTAAGGAACCCCTGTTCTAATCTATTGGCAAATCCTAGTGGTTCTCTCTATCTTCAAAATATATTCAGAATCTGACAACTCTTTACCACACCCACTGCTAGCACTCTGGTGCAAGCCATCACCATCCCTCACCTGGGTTCCTGCAACAGCCTCATTACTTTTCTCCCCTTTGCCACCCTCGGAACTTTACAGTCCTTCCCCAAACAAAAGAGATTATGATCCAGATCATGCGTCTCATGCTCAAAGCTTTCAAAAGCCTTTGGACCTGCATCATCACCTTGTCCCCATCCAACCCTATTCACCATTCTGACCCTGGCTACAGCCACACTCCCTGCCTCAATCACTCTAGCTTCCTTGAAGATCTTCAAACAAGCCAGGCACACACTACCTTCAGCCTCTCTCTCTGATATGCTAACACCCTCATCTCCTTCAAGTCTGTCCACATGTGTCCCCTTCTCACAGAGGCCTACCCTGATAACCTTATTAAAAACTGTGACCAAGCTACCCAGCACTCCTGCTCCCTTATCCTACACTACTTCTTATTTTTTAATCACCCAGTATACCCACCATTTCCTTATTTATTGTGTTTGTGCTCTGTCTCCCACCATTCTTGATTTAAGTCACACAAAGGTAGAGGTTCTGGGATCCTATTGTCTGGGTGTCCCAGCCCCCTGGAACAGTGTCTGGCATAGGGAAGACATTCAATATGTGTTTGTCAAATGAGAGAATGAAGAAAACACTATGGACTGTGATATATTAGACTGGGAGGAGAGCAACTAGAGTTACGTGAAGTACAGAATTGAAGAGTTACGTTGCTCAGAGTTGGGATTAGACACCCAAATAAAGAGATTCTGAAGGAAGAAACTATAGAAAAGAACAGTGGATATGTGATAAAAAGTGTGCATAGTTTTATGCAATATACCTCCTCCAGATCCACTGGTGGAACTGATTTGAACAAAATCTCCCAACCAACTACCCTAAAAGCTCCCACCCTCACCTGTGAACCAACACAGATGACACCAGTCGGGTGCATCCCCTAGCACATCCTCAGAGACAAAAGGAAAGCACCATAAAGCCACCCCATTTCAAAAGCCACTGGGTCATTGCTTAACATAAGGGTGGATTTAATGAGCACTTTTCTTCTCAAGACAAAAGAAAATATGACAGGATGCAAGCAGGACCCACTTTAGTCATCTGCGCAAACAATGTAAATGCCCACTGCAGTGGAAAATTTCAGGTCAAATGATGCAGAAGTGTCCAGGCTAATATTATTTTTCATATCAATGGTTGCCATGGTGACACTTATAAAGATTTAGCAATGACCAGACAATGAATACTTTTAAGAGGCTGTTGGAGAAAAGAAGTCGCAACCTACCCTCTGTTTTCACAAATCGCTCTCATCCCACTTGCTCCCATTAAATAGCTCACTTCTTTTGATTGCACTTGGCATGCGCACAAGAGATGAGTTTTAGATTCTGTTATTTCAAGCTTGAAGCCTATACTGTGTTTTTCCATTTGGTCTGCATTAAGGTTTTATTCAGTCATTCACGGTGACTTTTCAAAGGTCACAAGGTCATTCCTTCATCTGCCAAGAATGTCTTCTAATCCTTAGCCTCTTCCTTCACTCTACCACTCAAGCTCAAAGACTTTCCACACCCTAGTTATCCTCTGAAAGGAATGTCTATGTGGATTCCCATTGCCGACTTTATGCAACAGCCATACTTTAAACAAATTTTGGGAGACAGAGTATCTTAACCACTCCCTTCACTCCCATTGGATTGCAAGCTCTGTGAGGGCAGCAGGTATCTCTTACTCATGTTTGTATTTTCCATTATGAGTAGCAAGGCACATTAACCCAGGGTGGGAGAACCCTAAAAAAACTCCTGGTATTAGGTCCTGGATTGCTTAGTGAACAACACTCCCAATCTCTAATCATGCAAGTTAGAAACTCTGGTGTCTTCCTGCGACCATGCTCTCCTCCAACCCCTTTATTAGATCTATTACCTAGTCCTTTGCATTTTACCTTAATCTCCTGGTTCTGTCCCCATCTCCCTCTCCCACTCTTCATCCATAATAGTCTCTTCTCAGGTCTCTAATCTAGTTCCCCTGACATACGTAAGCTCTCAGAAACATAAGGGTAATGCTGTGGCCTTCTGCTTGGAATATTCCCATGGTGTGGACCACACCTTCTAAGGCAGTCTCAATGCCCTGAGTTCTCACTGGGCTTTTGAAGCATGCTACCTTCCTCCACTTTGGTCAGACTGGCCACCTTTCTGTTCCTTTATTTCAAGTTAGCTAACTTAGGTCAGATACTTATTATAAGGGCTCTGGCAACATCAGTCCTTCTGCTTCCAGCATTGCCATCATATGATGCCACTATACACATTGTGTGTGTGATTATTTCATGAAGCACTATCTTCCTTCACTAGATACAAGTCCCAGTGGAAGACTAGGGTTGTTTCTGCTCACTGTCTCCCCAACTAGCATACCACCTGACATGTAGGAGACACTCAGTGAACATTTATGATAAATAAACATCAGTGGACTGTTATTACTGCAAATGGTACAATCCATAATGGTTATGTGTTTGCCTGCACAGTTGGCGGTGAAGGGCTTGCTACTTTTTGCTGGATACAAAAGAAAAAACAAATGCATAGAACCAAAATCATCAAGGCATTTTGGATCTTGGACACTTAAGTAAGGCTTACAGTGGGCACTCAAATATTTGTCCATATCATTTGCAAACAGGGACTGAGGAGAAACAAAAACTTGCCATTTTTCCTAGCACTTGGGCTGGAGAAAGAACATTTGGCACTTGAAATGCTGTCAC
Source organism: Eonycteris spelaea (assembly GCA_003508835.1). Classification (NCBI taxonomy): domain Eukaryota; kingdom Metazoa; phylum Chordata; class Mammalia; order Chiroptera; family Pteropodidae; genus Eonycteris; species Eonycteris spelaea. Next base: position 122,352 of record PUFA01000127.1, on the reverse strand, counting down.
CGAAGGAGGGAGAGAGTGATGCAACTATTCCTCAGTCCAAAACATCAGCCTCTGAACTTCCCTACTGATTCACATTTGCTCTCTGGATGTCAGTGATTGTTCCTGGTAGAGAAATTAAAGGGCAGAAATGCAGGGATGGATGGAGGGAAAGCCTGGCAGACAATGAGTCTCTGTCCCTGGCCCTGCAGCTCCATGCCCAGCACCCTGAGCCTTGGATTGGCCGTGTTGCTTCATCTCCTTTTATCTGCTTTCTCATTTCTAAACTGAGTGACGAAACTTGCTTCAAGGACCATTGAGAGGACTAAATGAAATAATTGATGTAAAAAGCACTTCGTGAGTTCTAAGTGGCATATAATGGTGTGTTGCACTTCTGACGAGCTGACAATAATACCACTTGGCCTCGCTCCCTCAGCCAGTGCGGCCCGGAGGTCATGAAGGCCTCCCTCCTCTGTCTCAGCTCAGTGGACTCCACCACGCAGAAGAGGAGCGGGGGTGCTCTTGGAGAAACAGACCACTTCACGAAGTAGAGGAGGATGGCTCTCAACCCGTGGGAGGTGTATTGTACTTATAAATCCACTTCACAGAGGAGCTGGGAAAAAGCAGCTGGGAGCTCTTAGTCGCTAATCTGCTGGGACTGCTGACTTGGTTACACTGCCTGATGGAAAGGGGTTAAGTGGAGGAAATCACATCTGCTAGGAAGTACACAGGCCTCATATTTTAAAATAAGTACATAAGAATTTATACTATATGAGCATGTGTGCTAGTCCTAATATGCTTCCCCCCACCCCAGCTTTGCAGCCATTGCTGAAAGCATTTTTAAGGCACTTATTTGAGACATTCTCTCAAGAGCACATGCCTCCTTATTTGAAAATCACTTCAAAAATTACAAATACTCATACCGAAGATAGATCGGTTTTTTTTTTTGTTTGTGTTTTAAGGAGACAAAATAATTTAGCACCAGGCTAATGAATAAAGGGGTAAGCTGGGGTCAGAACCCTGAGTTATAACTATAAACACATTTAACTGAATTTTTAGAATAGTTGAAAATACTAGTCTAGAAGGAAGTTCAAAAACTAGATCCAAAAAGATTTTGAGCAACAAAACCATCTCTACTCACTATCATTTATTGAGTGCTTACTATCTGCCAGGCACTCTATTAAGTACTTTATACACACTCTATCACTTAAGATTTAGAAAACCCATGTAAAGTTTATTACACCCATCTTACAGATGAGAGATTAGGGAGCAGCCCAAGGTCACAACAAAGTAAATGGTAGAACTGCACTTATCTACAAAGAGAAATTTACTTGACTATCTCCTCTACAAGAAGACAGCATTCCTCTGAAAGAATGCACTCTGATAATTTTTTTAAATTTTGTATCATAAAATGGGCAAGCTTCTTTTAATTAATGAAAAAACAGAGCATTCCAACAAATATGCGGGATTATTGGAAACTTGGGCCTAAACCACTGGAACAGAGCTTTACAAATGTACAGAAATCCCCAATGCCTAGGGGAAGTATGATGAGACCTTTCCAAATGGGACAGAAATAATCCTATTACAAACTGGAAATGGGTAACAGATAATTGACCTTCATATCCAGATACCATTATGCTTAGTTAGGAGAGTTTAAGCAAGTAGTATATAAAGTAATCGTGTATCATATTTAATTTATATGACACTACACAGCCTAGGCGTTTAAGCAGTTGAGGTTTTTTAAACGTGAAGCTTCTCTGGAATCTGCTGACTGTGTAGTAGTTATCCTTCAAGGCCTCAGTGTCTTAAGCTGCAAAGCAGGGATGACCAAGTCACTCTTTTCATGGGGTTGCTTGAGAACACAAAATGTTAAGCTTTCCTAATTGTGCTGAACACATAGCAAGCACATTGCAATGTTAGCTATTATTATTATTTATGTAAAAATACATTAGTTTTCCTCCAGGGTCCTTATCTGAGAGAGGGCACAACAGGACAAACATTCACAGTCTACAAGTATACTTAGTCTTTGACTGTGGTGCTTTAATTGCATTAGGCTACATCATGTATAAGTCTTTTGAACTTTAGGAGTGTTTTCTTTGCCAACATTACACAGTGTCTGCAATTAATTAAATGATAGTTGCTAAAATGAAAATTTTCCAGGGCCATTTCTATATAAATCCTTCCAAAAAAAAAAAAAAAAGAATTTGGTATGCACTTCTTACGAAGATGAATACACATTTTTTTTTTTTCCTGTAGAGGACTTTGTGATCTTCAAAATTTGGCTACAGTTTTATTTTTATGAAGTTGAGGCAGGCACAGTTATTCTAAAGTTGTAAATCAATAAAATAGATAATGTTTTCTACAATGGAATGTTCTCTAATCATTAAATTTGGACTTCTTAACAGCCCTGTTTACAAATTAATGGGGAAGAAAATTTTCCTTAATTCCCTAGTTTTTAACATCCATTTTAGGCAAAGAGAGAGAGAGAAAAACGACATTATGTGTACCCTGAGTATATACCTCAACTGTAGGAAGTCCCTGTTTCTGCCATCAGACCCTTGTTTCTTCTCCCAGTCTTATCAGAGAATGTTATATTGAGGATACCTGCACTCAGCTAACTCAGCAGCCACAGAGATAGAACCCTGAAAGCAAAGAAAGCTTCAGAGCAGCAAGGTGAGGAATGAAAATTTGGTGTAACTGAAATACTACAGTTTATTCATGCTTCAAATGAATCATGGATGAAATAGGCCTTTGCTCAATTACTTTGGAAGCTAACCACTAAAACAGTCTTTTCATGGGAAAATGTCTTCTGAGTCCCCAAAAATAAATCTACAAATGAACTTATAGATGTGTTTATAAATTCACAATTATTTGGTATAATTTGAAACCTCTTTCAATTCTTATCAATCATGCAACATTTACTTGGTTAACCTCCCTAGAAAAACCTATTAAGACTAAACAAAATTATTTACAGTTTAATTACTATCTCAGATTCTTTGTATGTGATCTAAATAAAATATTTTTTATCTATCACATAGTTGATAGTTTTTCTAGTAAGACCCAAGGAAATTTTTCGTATGGCACCAATTATGACCTCAGTTATCATATTTAAAATTTAACCTCTACGCCCTCTAAAACATGAACATGTTATTTAGTATACCTTTGTATTGCCTGATGATTTTTCTTTTCATCTTATTTTGATTTTTGGCTCAAACATTATGATACCATCTAGATGTGAAAATATATGTACATCCAGTGGCTTTTCCAACAAATGCCTTTTTCTACAAGTCCTCTTAGGTCTGTATTCTGGGTTTGATTTTTCTACAACTCTGACTTACACAAATGCTAAATATAATCTAAGGTGTTTGTAGAAAAGGGTGTTATAAAAATGGAAATAGAACAAGAGCTGATTAAAGCTAAATCTAAAATTAGATGGGCTCCCTTGATTAATGGCATAGCAATAGTCTGATGAGTGATGGTGGAGAACATCCACAATCCACACTAATCTAGATTCAGTAACTTTCAGAGTGAGGCTCTTATCCCTACCTTAGAATTAATTTTTAATAAAATGCTCCCTCAAAGAAACATGCAGAAAGACTAAAGAATTTTAGCAGCACAGTCTACCTGATAATAGCAACTTTTTAATTTTTAACTTTTTCAAACTTAATGCACTCTGTAGGAAGAGACAACCGGTTACTGCCAAATTCAAAGCCTCAGGTAAAGTACAAGTTCATCTAAACAGGGGAATTAAGCCTGTAGATCCTAAAAGATCTAGAGAACACTGCAGGATGCCCGCTGCATCATTCCAAAAATCTACATTTGTTCAGGTACATTGATCAGAAAGGGGAACATTTGCGCATTTACTGAAAGGAAATTAAATGGCAATGGCAGGCGTTGGTAATGTGACTTGAATGTTACATTCTATATTTTACATAGTAATTTCCAAGACTTTATATGGGACAGGGAGTATGTGTGTGGGGGGGGGGCAGGGGGAGAACAAAAAACCTTTTATCTCCTATGTATTTTTATTGGCCATACAAGGTAAATTCTTCCTCATAAGTGTCAAGCTTCTAACAGGCAAGTGATAAACTAAATGAGAGATCCAATGAGAAACTTTAATTTTTAAGTATAATACATAGTTGTAATTAATTCTTAAAACCTGCTTTATTAACCAAGCATTGTGTAGTGTCATAAAGTAAGGAAGTGCTCTAAAAAAAAGGGAGGGCATATAGAAGAAACATAGGAAACAATCTGAAAGAGCTCCTAATGGCCAAGGCTAGAACAATTTTAGCAAAAAATGAATAAGGATAGTATTGAATTGAAACCCAAAGAATAAATATCCATGAGTCCATAGTGCTATAAATAAATGACTGAATAAATAAATAAAAGGAGAAGGAACAACTCTCCCTTACAAAACAAAATCCCAACTAATAATTGCAGGATAAACAAAGTACATTTAAAAAATCACCATTAGAAAACCACAGGAATAATTGTTGCAGGCATGACCCACTGGTGATGCTAACATTAGTGGGTTAAAGTTTAAGTTTCAAAGTATCTCCCCCTAAATATTTCTTAATGAGAAAAGGGTAAATGTTAATCCTACAGGAAAGAAACACACAGAACCACCTTAACCGAGTGATGAAAGTTAACTTCATCAGTAACAAGTCACATAGATGTCATGGCCCCCCTGACATGATGCACTAAGAGGGCACATCACCGATGTGAATTCTTTCCCAACATGCATAACCTCAATCTAATCAAAGGGAAACATGACACAAACCAAGATGAACATTTTACAAAATACCTCCATGAGTTACTCTTTAAAAGTGTCAAAGTCATGAAAGACAAAATTAGAGGAAACTAAAGAGACCACAATAAGTCAACTAATAGGCAATGTGGCCTCCTGGACTGGATCTTGGATTAGAAAAAGTACATTAGTGGAAAAATTGTGAAATCTGAAAGAAGTCTGTAGTTTAGTTAATAGTAATATACCATATAAATTTCTTAGCTTTTATTATTGTACTGTCTTTACAAAAATTGTTAACATTAGGGGTAGCTGGGTATGCAATATCTGGGAACTCTCTATTACTTTTACAACTCCTCTGTTAAGTCTAAAATTATTTCAAAATAAAAAGTGAGTAAGTAAATAAGTAGGTAGATAGGTAGATAGATGATAGATAGATGATACATAGATACATAGATAGATAAAATATGTAAAATATTTTATTAAAATATGTAAAATATTAGAATGTGTAAAATATGCTTAGCTTCTCTGTATCCAGGCTGAGTTATATATCAAAGAATGAACAGAGGTTAAACAATAAAAATAGGGATCATAATTAGCTTAGATTAAAAAAAAAAAGTTATATGACCTGGTTCCATTCCTCATTTGACCAAGCTATGTGACCTTGGGCAAGTTATGTAATCTCTCTAAGGCTCAGTTTCTTCATCAGTAATGGATGAGGCAGGGTACCCACATCATAGAGCTGGAAATGATAATTAAATGAAATAAGCCATGTAAAAGGAGTAACATGCCTGGTGTATTATAAGAACTCATTCAGTGTTAACCATGGCGATGGTGATGATGGAGACAAGATTGACAATGGTGACAGTGAACAGCTTGTCTAAGCCTGACCACTGGCACAAATGTTCTTTCTCCATGAAGCCCTTAAGGATATCCCATCTCCACACCTCGGCAACAGAAGACAACACAGCTCTGGTCTGCATACCACTGCTTCAGGTGCTGTCAAAGCCCTCTGATACCTTCTCTGCCCCTTCACATCAGTTTTGTTGAGATGTTTATTGAGGCCTTACTGTGTGATACCATACTAATTACATTAGGGTAGCAAGAACAAAGAAAAGAAAGGATCTTTGCTTTGGAGGGAAAAACACAGTTGACCCTTGAACACGGGTTTGAACTGCAAAGGCCCACTTATATGTGGATTTTTTTTTCAATAAATATTTTGAAAAATCTTTTAGAAATTTGCTACAATTTGAAAAAACTTACAAAAGAACCTTATGATCTTTCTTAATATTTTCTTTAGCTTACTTTATTGTAAGAATACAGAATATAATACAGATAACATACAAAATATTATTAATCATTGTGCCATTTTTAAGGCTTCCAGTCAATAGTAGGCTATTAAATAGTTAAGCTTTGGGGAGTCGAAAGTTATACAGGGTTTTCGACAATGCAGGGATTGCTTCTCCTAACCTCTGGTGTTCCAGGGTAAACTTTAGACATATTACTTGACTAGTGGAAGAATTCTACCTAATAGGTTTCCCCCCCAATAATGGTAACATCTGTAAGGCAACTAAATTTGTAATCAGAAATTTTCCCTCAAACAATCACATAGTAAAATATTTATTATCTACAATAAGGGTATTCCAAATGGAGTATGGATACCTCTGGGAACACACTTTTTTTCAAAGGAATATGTTGGCAGTTGTCTAGTTTTAAAGGACTCAGTCCCCAGATTCCTAAACTCAAGGTCCCAAAACTGATCTGCCTGGGAAAGTGACTGTCATCTGAGCTGCTTCTTTCTTACCTCCTATTTTACAACCCCCTTCCATCCACTAGACAATAAAAAGGTAAACTAGCCCCATAATCTCTATATAGTGTGTTGTCCTAGGATAGTAAATCTCTAGTGGTCAAAAAGGGACTATCTAAAAATTGACAAATAAATTTCTTCAGTGATTGGAATTACTTCAGTGACTAATTGACAAACCTTTCACAGCTCGGGGAAATTCTAATTTTTTCCTTTCAACCAAATTGAAGAATAAATGAAGTAGCTAATAGCGTTCAAAGAATTGAAGGGTATTTGATGTAATGTGGTAATCCTTCCATTTCCATCTAAATTTGTACTTCAACAATTTTTCTTCTGCTTATCTAAGAAATCAAGAAAGAAAAAGAAAGGAAGGATGGAAGGAAGGGCTACACCATGTGTCTTTTTAGCAATGCATAATGTTTACCCACAGATAAAGGAGCAATGAAAAACATGCTCTCTCTTATTAAAAGATTGATTTCCAATAACATTTTACTTTTTATGTTTGCTACTTATCATTGCATATATTTTTGTGTTAGGTTTAAGTGTCTATTGATAATAATTATAATGATCAGTTAATGTGGAAAATATTTTTCAAACTTGGATGTTATGGTTACATAAATTGAAAAATGAAGTTCAAATTTCAATTTCTATACCCATTTTGTTCCAGAGAATTGTGACAGGTAATCAATAAAATACTTTCAAGCATAACAATATTACATTAGGTTAATATTCTGTGGAGGCAGTGGAATGGAAATACAAATTTAAGGAGAAAAAGAAATGATGCAAAATATCTGTAAAAGAAAACTTTGTTCCTGTATTTGTGAATTGTTATGACTGCTAGCACATTGCTATGGTATTTTAAAAATACATATAAAAGAGTGATGCACTTGTTTGATTATAAAAAGTATGATATATGTCCGATATCTCAAGTTACATGCTGTATAACCATTTAAATTTAAGATAAGGATTTTAGATGTGAACTTAAAAATTCACGGGTACATAGTTTTTCAAACATTTTTTAGGTGGTACATAAGCTACAGTCTTCACTAGTCTTCAAAGGAATACCGTCCGCTCATACCGAGAGCTTCCCTTCTCTCTCCACCATATGGTTTCTACAAATTCCTCTGGATGGTTAAAACAGAAAAAAAAAAAAAAAAAAAAGTCAGGGATGAGAGAAACCAAAGATTTTGTTGATATAGCAAAGAATGTTTTTGAAACGCTAAGTGTGCTATATGGATCTAGATTTCCCAGAGGTGTAGCCACATTTGCTGCATTTGCTAGGGGGCCCCCAGGGTATACTCAAGCCCTGATTAAATGCAAAACATCTGTGGGTGTTACTGATTATTTGTCAACAGGAGGAGAGACTGAAGAAGTTGCAGTAACTTTCCCCAAGGCACCTTCCTAGCATTTTATTTTCAAAACATTCCCAGATTCTCTAATGGAGGAAGCATGTTAAATATTTTACTTTTAAAGCCCATACTTTCAGATCTCTGAATTTCCAAAATAAGACATAGTTATTGAGTATGCCCTTGTGTGATAACCACTTCTTATCAGACCCTTCGAAGAGCCCTGGCATGGCCCTAACATGCTTTAAACTTAAGGAATTCTATAAGAACCTCAGGCTGAAAAATTAATAAAGGAAAACCAAGACTTCAGTCATTAAAACTTGAGAACTGTGTAAAGATCAAGTTTAGTGCTGGTTATAGACTCTCCTAAGGAACATTTCCATAAACAATTTTATAAAATGTATCAAATATATGCTGTAGATTTGATTGGGCAACATTTCCTTTTAATAGGACTACATAGTATTTTAGAACAATTTTCAGTTTTCCGAATAAGAATACTCAAAATGAGTCCTTCAGATATAATGGCAATCTAAAGTAAGAAATGAGGAAACAAAACAGCAGCAGTCTCTGCTTTAGTAAAGAGGCTGATTTTAGTTAGATGGTGGCCAGTTGCCTCTAAATATTTTTAGCAAGTATTGGTACCTACTGTATGAAGTTAATCCAAAGCTTAATTTCAATACCTGTTAATTTGGAGTTACCGTCATTGCTGTGTGCATGACCAAAACAGCAATTAGGAGTCAGCAGGGTTCATGCACAATTCGATGAAAAATGTTTTTGAGGTGTAATATCTAAAGCAGTCCTCACATTAGGGATATCCTCGTTGTGCATGAACAGCCTACCTGAAGGATGAGAGGTAGGGATGAGAGGGAGAAGCCCGTTCTTGGCCTCTGTAGAGGCAAATGCATTTTCCTACGCAATTCATAACAGCCCCCTGATGACTAACCTAGAGACATGTATTTCCTTATGTAGAGGAAAAAAAATTTCTTCCTTTTCTCTGTACACTTCCCAAGAACAAACAGCTTTATAGTTAACTTTTAATGCCTCTGAGTGGGGGATGTTTATCTGGTATCCCTAGTTAGAATTCATAATATATTTCCTCATAGAAACATCCTACAAATCATAGGAATAAACAAATTATGGTATTTTTGTAGTAAAGTTTAGCTATTCAGAACTCTCAGGTTTTTGTTACTTTAGTTGGACAAACTTTACTTAGAGCTCAAGACATACCCCTTGAACCTCTAGAGTCAATGCTATTTTCTTTTATGTGTTCACTATGATTCAAGTTTCTAAAATGCATACTAATGTGTCTTTAAAAGGAGCATCATTTTGTTGGTTATGGGATGGTTATGATACTTTTTATGAGGAGGTGTAACATAGTGCGGGATGTTGAGTGGTGCATAGGGCTAACTACCCTACTGTAAATGGCAAGACAGATATGCTTTAAATGGTCTAAAATTTTCTATATCCTCCTCTGCCTTCATGTTTTCAGCGATCACTTCTTAATTTTGTCTGTGTGCTTCCTTATATCGTCCTTCCTCACCCTTCAAATCAAACAGCGAGGCGTTAAAATTATATTTAAAACAAGAAGACATGCGCCATAGCTCCATCTAACTGTTTCTATGACTAAGAAGACCATGCTCTAATACAAGGGCTTTGTAATCTATTTTTTGCAGTGATTTTTCTCATTTCCTGCAATTTGGCATTTTGGAGAAGAGAATCATCAAATTATTCAATCTGGATAGCAAAGGTGCTGCTTTTCAATACTTCAAGAGGATTGTGAGTTAAATAGGCTTACGGTGGTGGCTGGCTTGGACACTGAACTACTATTTATCACATTCTAACGCGAAAAAAATGTATTTAAAATTCTAAATAAGTGGCTCATCGGCTTCTAGAATACAAGCCATTCTTATGTAGGAAAATTTCTTTACTCACACAGGTTTTATTTCTCTGCTGTTGCCTGGCAACTGAGATGTAGCAAGAGATGTCAGAGGTTAAGGAGCAGACTAAAGTCATTATGGAAAGCAAGCCTTATCGGCATTTTCCATCTAACTTTGTAATCCTTGAAATAAAATAGGTTTCATTGTATTGAATGGTCTGTACTTTTTTCTTTTCAAATGCCAAGTTTTTAGAAACATTTTTTTTTTCTGAATATAGGTCCAGTATACTTGGAGAATTTTAATTATGTACATTGTTTCGAAATGGACTTCTCTATTACACTAGCACACTTTAAAGGTTAAAGTGAAAAACTCTGGCATTCTGAAGTCATATGTGAAAAGCAGCTGTGAACATATTTGAAAGCATTCCAAGAAGTAGCAGGAATACACATTGGTTCTAAATTTCCTCACTTTGAGCATTAGTTAAATGTTGAATAAAATTCCATTTTCAAATACACTGGCTTGCTTATTAAATATTATTCTTTAGAGACAGGAATACAAAATGTTCTATAGGTTTGCTTGTCTCTGAATGAGAGGAATGTAATCAAAATTTCAGCATCGTCTCTGGGGTTTATTTCTTTTCAGCCTGTTCTGTACCAAATGCTAGGCCCCTAAGGAATTGCAGCTCATGGATAGTTAATTGCATTTCAGCATGATGCATTTTAAGACTTCTTTTCCAGTGGGCATAATACAATATGCTTTAATGACATCTCATTTCTATGCAACGTGGTTTGTTCCATGACTCCTACAAATTGTTAACTTTTCCAAAGTAAAGGTTTAAATGTAAGGCAACCTAAGTTAGAATCATATTCTATGTTGAAGTGGTTCTAGAATTTTAATCTCTGCTTGTGGATCTTCCCTCATTTCATCTCTGAGTGAGGCAATCAGTTAGGTGGTCTGTCCTTAAATTTCCTTAGAGAAAATTAACTTTATCATTCCTCTATTGACTCCCAAATACTTTGGCAATCCCAAACTCCCAGTTTAGGCAGAAATTATAAACCAAGATTCTATGTTGAATAATTCTTATCAAAATCCCAGTTAGGAGAGATATATTCATGGATATAACTGCCTGAAGGATACGGTGACTACTTGTTCCCCTAAATTTCCCAAATTTTACTTTTAGACAGAACTGTGTACTTAACACTCATTGGATCTTTTAGACCTACTTCTACTCAGGCTTGTGCAGCCTATTGATGAGATCATAATCGATACCCGCATGAGTCTCACTATGTCTGTTACAGGGTGTTGGTGAAGTCTTTGTCCTTTACATTTTCCTTTAAAAGCATCCATAGAAGAAACCCTTTAAGGTTTTAGAATTAGAAAAACTTAAGTTTTTATGTCACAGAAATTTCAAATTTGTCACTGCTAGGAACCTAATAGTCAAGTCTGCAACCTACCTCTACCAACTGCACAGGCATTAAGACATGTGTCTACTTGTCTTAAGACATGTGTCTACTTGTCTTGGCTTTACTTTTTTCTTTCTGTGTATTCTTTTAACCCTGATTTCCTCAATAATATATTCTATTTGAATAATTGGAGTGCCTACCTCAAATATGCTTTAAAGCAATGCAGTATATGAGTTTAAAAAATTAACAACACACATAACAGTTGCATGGAGGATAAAGAAGATATCCTCTTATTCTTGTTCTTAGTTCTCTATTTTGTGATCCAAGTGGAATTAAGGCTACTCCATGCCATTCCTCCACTTACTGCTACTGTGCGTCCTGACATCCAGAGACGGTAAGAGTTCAGAATAACAGGAGCTGGGAGGGCATAGAAGAGTGAAGGATAGAAATCGCACTCTTTGGCAGCAAAGAATTGAAAGTAAATTTCTCTGGCTACAGGGTCACTTCTAAGGGAAGTCAACAAAATGCCAGTCAGGAACTTCTTGCATTAAATCAAAGGTGACATTTAAAATCCTGACACATCCAATTTGTGTAACATAAGAATGTCAGCTTCACCATACATATTTATGAAGTAGTTTGTTCATATTCCTGCATGAGCACAACATCATCATTTGTCCTATACACATATGCAATTCTAAAAATTATCCCAAACCTGTTACTATATTTTCTACCCCAAGTAAGAGATACGCTTCATTAAAAAAAATATGAGGAATATAGAAAAGTTGCATTGCTTTAGCTAAGTACAATGGTGATATTTCTTATCAAAAGCAGTTATATATCACCAATAAATAAGATTTGAATATTTAATTTAATAACTATAGTGAGGAAATATAACTGGATCCTCAGAAGCTGATGTGGCTAGAGATAAAGCATAGATACTCCGAAGCAGCTAAAATGCACCAGTACTGGATAACATAATCAATGAGAAAGAGATTTTCTATGAGAATGTTTAGAAGCCTATCTACACATATTGTTTCATTGGTTTGGTGCAAAGACTAGCAGGCACTCAATATTTCACATTATACTAGTAGACATCACTTTCTCTGTTTTTTTTTTTTTCTAAATATTCATCCATCAGGACCCCCCTCCCTTGTAGAAAACAAACCTCTAGGGATTCTTATAATAATAATAATTATTATTCATATAATACTTAAATAAGAAAAAATTAGCCACTTATGTTTTTTTAAAAATCATACTAGGTTAGACAGGTCAAGTAAAGAATCACCTAATTTTAGTGAGTGGAAAGTGGAATAGAAAGCTAATCCAGGTTCTTTTAAAAAAATTGCTACTATATGTACTTTTAAATGACAATAATAATATTTTAATGTTAAAATGATGTCTGTTAACAGTGTGTGCTTCACAGCTAATATAAAGTCAAAATTCCCTCTCAACACTAATTCTTTCATTATGCAATTTATTCTAATTCTCTAAGCATGGCACAAGATGTACCATGGATATGAACTTCATATTAGAATCAGTTTTTAAAAATGTAATCCACCAATATCTTGAATGTATTTCACTTATGGAAAAAAAATCTAATATGAATCTAATGTGAGTCCTAATTCTAATATAATTTAGAATGTTTGCCCTTCACAGGCAGCTGCTCTTCCTAAGGAATCCACTCCGCCAAAAATAACAAAAACCCACCACCATCAAAAAAACTGCTATGTAGTTCATCTCCCTTTATTCCTTACCTCCAACCTCTTTATTCTTCCTATCAATTGCCTCTTATATGTCACTTCTTTTTTTATTCCCACTGTGATATCTGAGATTGGGCTGGATCATTTCTCCTGCCTCTAGTCTCTCCACAGCTATTCCATTCTGTAATCCACCCACTCTGCTGAAATCTTTTAAACCACTGTTTTCAATGTTACTGTACCTGTTCCATACATAGCCTGCAGCAGCTCCCATGCAGAAAAGAGTTCTTTACCCTAGCAGGCTCGAGACACTATCCTTAAAAAGTCCTTCTTGCCAGGCTGGTCCTTGGTTCTCATCTGGAAACCTGGATTTCGGGAGAGTTCCCACCAACCGATAATGGTGGCTCATGCTGCCCAAACTTGTACCAACAATGTCGTTCATGCCAAACACCTGCTTTCCTTTGGGGAGTCTGGAATTTTGATACGAGGCAGAGGATGTCTGTGTGACCAGCCCCAGTAAAACTCCTGGGCACTAAGTCTAATAAGCTTCTCAGGTAGACAACATTACATGTGTTGCCACAGTTCGTTGTTGGTAGAATTAAGCAATCCTGTGTGACTACACTTGGAATGGATCCACGGAAGCCTGTGGCTGGTTTCCCAAGACCTCACCCCACATGCCTTTTCCCTTTGCTGATTTTGCTTGGTATCATGTCACTGTAATTAATCGTAGCTGTGAATACTACTATGCTGAATCCCATGAGTCTTCTTAGCAAACCACCGAGTCTGGGGCCCCGACACAACTCATGGTTCTTTCATTTCTAGCCCCTCCTGTCCAACCCATAAAGCCCTTCATAACCTGCCCTTACCATTCTCCAGGGGTTTTCACTGAATTCTAGTGCATGCCCACTACTTCATTTGACCACCATGAGGGTCAGTGAAGATTTATAGGGGCAAGTTCTCAGCCTGGAATGAAGAGACTTGGTTTCTGTTCTTCATTACTTCTGTTCTGCTATTTCCTGTTTAATTCTGAGTAATTCACAATCTCTCTCTAAGTCTTTATATCCTTACATATAAAATGTAATAAAACTACAGGTACAAATAATATCCAGGTGCAAAATTTTTGGTTTTCTGTACACATAATTTCTTACTGATTTGCAACTAAAAGTTACATTCTATACAAGTTTATTGTAAAGCAAGAATGCTCTGCCTATTTTCTCTGTAACATCCATTATAGAAAGTCATTTTTGTATAGTTCTGCAAAAATTTCTGGATTCATTGAAAAAAATGTAAGAAATGTTTCAGAATTATTTAAAGGAAAATATAATAAGTTATAAAGATAGGAAGAATACTCAAAATATCACACCATAATCTCCCAGATAATAGTATTATTTTGAAAGTTACTGTCAGAAAAGAAAAGAATTAAGAGAAATGAGCAACCTAGTAGTTGGCAGGAAAGGGGTTGGATTTTTGTTCAGCCAGAGCCCCATGTCCCTGAGGATTTAGGGAGGTGACATAAATAGGAAACAGCTTCTCCTGAAACATTAAGAACCCTCTTTGTTAAAAACAGTTTTTCAAGATCATAAGGTTCCAAGAAGAGAAGAGACCACTGAAAGTCCTCTGAGTTCACTGCTACAGGTATCTACATATGTTGCTAATATCAATTACTATTGAAATTCATTTTCCCAACGATCAATACAAGGTCTACAAAAGCCACTGAGGGATCCCTACGTAAGACTCTCCAGCCTAAAATACATTCGTAGGCCTGGTTTACAAGCAGCTCCATCCCTTTGAGATTTGGTATCATCTATGCTTTAATGCAGTTGTTTGTACAATTACTTACAAAATAAATTTAAATTATATTTCATTGTTCTGTGTAATTCTTGGCACATAGGAAAACAAATTACAATTTGTGAATTGCAAAGCCTAAGCTAAGTACATGGCACTTTTGTCTTTGGAGAGCATTGAAACTTTTCTGTTTATTTCTTAAATTTGAAGCTGCCATCATAACTAAAAGCTGTTTCTAAACTTTTTAAGCATGTGTCCTTAAAGCAAAAAATTTCTGATGAATCGGCATGTACTAAGGACAAAGGAAAAGGTGAGATGACATTGTAGTTAAACTCCATCTGCTCTCAATTCCAGATTTTCCTACTAAAAACTGAAAAGCAGAGTTTTCAAACCAGAGAAAAACTAGAGAACAATTAGCATAACATAAATGAACATTTTCAGAGGCATCATGCACTAAAGAATAATTCCTACATTTCCTTGGTTCAATTTACATGTGGACTTGCTTTTAATATTTGTTAAATTCAGAATTATAATCACTAAAAATGGTCTCTTCTCATAAGTATACATTAATGTTAAGAATACAAAGAGTTTACCTCCAAATCCTAAGAGGGACTTTGAACACAGATAGAGACAGATGAAAGACGGCATGCTGCAGTGCAGCAATTTCAAAGTTACTGTAGCACTGACACTCCAGCTCCCATTCCTCCAGGAATGTTCTCAATGAAACACAAAAAGATCCAGGATGGTAAAAGCAATAGTTTTACTATCAGATCCAGATACTCTTCTCACGTACTCAAAAACAAGCCAGGAACAGGAAGCAATAACTGCACAGCATTTTATGGTGTCCTTCGGAATCGTCTCCTGACAGTTCCTAGTTCCCAGGGCATCTCCTCTGCATGACTGCGCAGCTCTCAAAAGCACCGTGGCAGTAGCTTCCAGCACGGGCACACAGAAAGCCGAAAGCAACATAGGTATTAGAAATTGATACTGAATTTTCAGTTTAATTATGTATATGGATATTTTTAAATCCTTAGTTTTCCCAATTGCCATATTAATACACACTTCAAATGTCTACAGACAGGGCTATTGAGATCAATGTCATAATTATATTGATTTTTCCCCCCTCATTTTGCCAGGATTCCATCGAAGCTCTTCCCTTCCATTTTCTTTTCTCGTATTTCCTCCAAGGGAGTCTGAGTTCACTTAACTTGCTTTAATCTCTAAATTGCAACAATATTAGTAGGGCCACACTGGCTATACCAATAAGGGCAGAGATTCCCTCCATTAAACAAAATGGGGCAAAATTTGACAAAGCAGTCCTTTGAACGGAAAGCTCCAGAGGGAGTGGGGTCCTATGCTGTCAGTAGAGAGTAAAAAACCAAACATTTTTTTGATTGCCTATTATGCTATATGCCAGTATTTTACAGTATTATTAATTGTAAACATTTATTTATCCTAATGTCAACTTTATGAACATCATCTTATCATTCCTGTTTTTACAGAGAAATGATCTTAACATGATCAAGTAATATGTCTAACATCTGCCAGAAACCAAAAGAAAATAATAAACAACCTAACAGAAAAGTGATCAAAAGACATGAATATACATTTCATGGCATAGCAAACACATAATGCCAATATACATGAGAAGAGAGGTGTAGCATTAATAGTCAGAGAAATGTAAATTAAAACCCCAATGAAATAATCGAAATAATCATTTTACACCCACTTAATTAGCAAAAAAAAAAAAAAACCCCTAAGAATTCTAAGTGTTAAAAAACTGTGGATCCATATTTCAAGGAGAGCAAAAATTGAGGCAACAAACTTTTCAAAACAATTTGCTATTACCTCCTAAAGTTGAACATTCATACATCCTACAATTCAGCAATTCTATTCCTGCCCAAGAGAATTCTCACACATGTACATAATAAGTTACGTTCAACCAGGCCAAAACAGCTCTCTTTATAACAGTAAAATACTGAAAACACACAAATGCCCATTAACAAGAGAATGTATAAACTACAGTGTGTTTTACATTTTAGAACATTAAAGAATAGAACAAGACAAATATAGTACAGCATATCACAATATAGATGAATTTTCCCAATAAAAAATTCAGTCTCGAAGGATTACATGTAACATTATTTCCTTTATAGAAAGTTAAAAACAATTATAATGAAAAATGTGCTTTTCAGAGTACTTGTAATAAGATTGCATATAAAGGGATGTAAAGAAATAACAAACAGGAGACTCAGGATGAGGTCACTGAAGGTGGAGACAGGATAAAATGCGAGGACAGCCCAATGTTTAGATGAAGGTTACGGTCCAAATACTAGCTTTAGTTCGGGAGGTATTCTCATAGGTGCTTACTGTCTTATTTAAAATGTCTAACTAATAATCAGATAAGTAAAAAAAAGAGTAACACTGATGAGAGTGTATCATTAAACAAAGGTTATTAGTAGTCAAATTTTATATATATGAGATCCTGAAACCACACAAAGAAGCAAGAAAAAACCCCAGCAAATTAAAAAAAAAACAAAAAACTGGGCTCAGATCATACAGTGACGAATTAAGGCTCAAAACCAGATCCATCACGCCGAACCCCATATTGCCACAAGGGCAGGGGCCTCTTCTCAATTAGAGACATACAAAAACAGTGCAACTTACTCCCATCTCACCACACGACGAGGGTGACCTTGTCTATGGGTCAAAACTGGAATTGATCAACTTATTTTCTCTAAATAGTGTGAAAGGGAGAAGAGATATTACAGTCTAACAGATAATTCTAGGCAACACACAGACTCCCCTAGGCTGGAGTCCTGGAAATACCACATACAGCCTGTGTCACTGGAGGGGACTCTCTCACTCTCGTAGTTTCAGTCTCCTCTGGATGCCAGGACTGGTGATGATGGCAAAGGCGAGGATCAGAATGACTAACACTTTTAGTTGCTTAGAAGCCAGAGCGCTTCCGATTTCTTTTTATATGGCCCTCACTACAATCTCTGAGGTATGAGTTATTTCCAATTTAAAGATGAAATGATTGAAAGAAAAAGAGGTTAAGAAGTTTTCCTAAGGTCACACAATTATGATGGAAGAGTTTTAAAGTCACCTTTCCCTTGCTTCACTGTCTGTTTTTAACGGCTATGATATATATTTACATAAATATACAAATACACACATATGCATAGATACAAACACCCATACATGAATATATATGCATAGATATACATAGATATATACTCACATGTATAGATACACACATGTATGTAGATATGCTCATACATGCATGTATGGACACATATATGTATAGATACACATAGACACATAAATACAGTACACACTTATATACAATCTGTATACAGACATACATATTCACATACACAAGTATAGACACATATGTATAGATACACTCATAACAATAGATACACACTCATGAACACTTATGTACAGATATACCAGATACATGTGTATAGACATGTACATGTGTATAGACACACCCATACCCACATATGCATGGATACACACCCATGTATAATATGTACAGAGAAACACAAACACATAAAATGTCGCATAGCCTTTCCAGCATTGCTTAATTCATTAACTAAATAAGACTCACTATTATTATTCCTTACAGAGGATCTAGTTTTCTGCATTTGGTTTTCAATATCTTATTTTTAACGTATTTTAGTTTGGGGAGTTTACCTACAGTGTCTAAATATGAGATTCTCCCGTGACTACAATTACAAGAATATTCTCTCCGATTGGATTTAAAGAGGCTAGACACTTCTATTGATGTAAATAAGTGAGATGAGTATAAGATACAGAATGCAAAAAAACAAAACAAAAAAACCTTTGCAAACATCGACTCTCTAAAATATGTGAGAGCCAGATATACTTAATGCTAGCAGAGAAAGTGAATGGCACCCACTTTCCCCCACTCACATATGTGCTCCATGATTTAGCTCTGTAACATTCCACCGAAAGTCATTCAAGTTTTCAAATCACAAAAATTTAACTTTTTACAAGACTAAGTTATGGTTTCACCGATGGCTTTCATATGAAAAGCAGAAAAGGAAAAGAAAAAGAGAATAAAGATTTAGAATGTTGAGTTTTACATCAAACTGGAAAATTTCACTTTGTGATGTCTCTGTTGAAAGCCCCACAGTGATTGGAAGTCCAAAGACTGTCAGGGTTGGCATCAGATCAAATCCCTAAGGCAGTGGGGCTCCTTGGCCCCTAAACGTTGTTCACACATCAGAGAGGAAATGCAGTGGAGGCTGCCATGGGAAATCAGCTAGAAAAACTGCCAAACACAGGAGAGACAGAGAAGCCCGACATTGCTGGAACAACTTCACAAGATCTTCGTCCCACAGAGTTGAACACAGGTACAAGAAAACAGGGTGGGGGAAGACAGAAATTTTGGCAGCTGCCTCCAGGCTGATCAGATATCTGTAATTTAAATACGTTTTCCACAGAAACAAAAATCACATCTGGAACCTACAATGTAATTTCTCCCAACAGTACACAGATGCTTACTTTTAAAATGCTAAACAGTATATGTTTAAGTATATTCTGAAGCTAATGTTTTCTAAATACTGCAATGCAACTTGGTGTTTTTTTATACAATGGCCAAATGGTTTTTAACACACAGAATGTTAGTGCTAGAAAAAACCAAAAGGAATAAGCTCTTCCAGCTCTCATTTTATGAAGGAAGAAACGGAGTCCAGACTTAGCTAAGTGGATTATTGGTTCTACACAAATAATTTGGGACTGAGCTGGAAACAGGACCTGTGTGGTAGTTTAAATATTTTAACTTTAAATATTTTAACTTCGTAAAGCCATTAATGTCCCATGGAATTATAGGAGCCGTCATGAAAGTGTAAATGCAAACAAAAAGCATTTCCCGGGGGCCCTGAGGAGCAGGAAACTGGCAGCACTGATGCTGGAGTTTCAGCAGGGCCAGTAAAGGGGCCCGGAGAAGTCACTGGCCTCTCCCAGGAACAGGAGCAGAGCAGCAGGAAGGAAGGGGGCAGATATCATTGGGTAACTGAGAGCACCATGCCAGAGACACCTCCTACCTACTCCAGAAAAAAGCCGGTGAATAGAGAAGGGAAAATCTGGAAAGGATTCTGGAATTTCTGAGATTTAGGTAGGGAGACATGGCAGGGAAATATTTTCTGACTCTTTTATACTGTTTAACTCTCAGGCAGGGTGGCAGGTAATACATCCATTGTAGAGAACACACGGCCACAGTCCCAATCACGTGCCAGGCAAGGTACGCCACACATGTTAGTTCGTCTAAACTTCCTCCAGCCTCACAAGGTAGGCCTACATCTACCCACTGTATTAACGAAGGCTGGATAAACTCAGAAGATGTCATGGCAGAGTCATAATTTTAATCCTGGTCTGCTTAACCACCTCAGGAGTGTCCACTGCCCCTGGTCATGACCCATTTACCTGAATCACAGTCTCAACAGGTCATAAGAGCAGCACAACAAAAAATCAACAGGCAATAGACTAGTGGTTACCAGAGGGTAGGAGGGTGGGGGGAAGGGGGAAGAAGATGGGATCAAAGGGGTCAAATATGTGATGACAGAAAGAAATCTAACTATGGGAAATGAACACATAATTAAATATCTATATCTATATCTATATCTATATCTATATATATCTATATAGAGATAAAATATCTATATATATCTATATATCTAAATCTATCTATATCTATATCTATATCTATCCATATCTATCTATATATAGATATAGATGAAATAACATATCTATATCTATATCTATATCTATCTATCTATATCTATATCTATCTATATCTATAATAACATATCTATATCTATATCTATATCTATATTTAGATGAAATAACATATCTATATCTATATCTATCCATATCTATCTATATAGATAGATATAGATGAAATAACTTATCTATATCTATATCTATATCTATATCTATCTATATCTATATCTATATCTATATCTATCTATATCTATAATAACATCTATATCTATATCTACATCTATATTTAGATGAAATAACATACCTATCTCTCTCTCTCTCTCTCTCTCCTTCTCTCTCTATATATATATATATATATATATATATATGCCTTATTTTTAAAATGTAACTTACTGGATTTTGTTAACCAATGTCGCCATATAAAAAATAATTAATTAATTTTAAAAAAATTAGCAGGCACTTCCCTTCCTTTTCATTTTCTGATACTACCTGGACACAGCTGACTACAAAAAAGTTTACTTCAGGAAAATTATATCGCGAGGAACTCTTTATTTCTTCATTTCCAACATAATTTTCAACTAACATTTCAATATTTCCGAACAAGATGAGAAACTGATTCATAGATCTAATGTGATAGTGTTTTCTCCCTGAAAAGCTGTTATTAAATTGATGGAGTGATCCTATAGTATCTGAGAACTGAAGAGCTGTGGTATTTTTTTTTTTCAGCTGATAAATACCTTTGGAAATTTCAGATTGATTCTTTTAAGGGACATGGTTCTAGAAAATATTTCTTAAATGCTTTTCCAACATGTTTCTGACCTGGACCATTGCCTTTTTTATATAGGCTCTCTATCCATAATGCCACTGGAGATAAGGATATGGCAAACACTGGCAAATATCTGGCACTTTATTTCCTAGATTCAGTCTCTAAGGATCATCTAGGACAGGGGGCTCCAACCCCGGGGCTGCGGGCCAGTACAGGTCCATGGCCTGACAGGAACCGGGCCACACAGCAGGAGGTGGGTGGAGGGCAAGTGAGAGAAGCTTCATCTGTATTTGTAGCTGGTCCCCGGCACTGGCATCACCCTCTCAGCTCCACCTCAGATCATCAGACAGTATATTCTCATAGGATCACTGGTCCCTGGTGCTGAAAATGTTAGGAACTGCTGATCTATGGCTTATCTGTGGCAGATTAGAAATTCAGAATGTCATCCCTTTTGACAGGTGTAATCTGAAAGCATTCAATATGTGGTATTCTGTGTATTTTATTGTTGTCATGATATTGAGAAGATCGACGAATTTTTGGTGAGCTTAGTGAAGACATCAGGGTTAAATATTTGGTTCATTTATAGTTTTACAAAATGACTTAGGCTCTCTAGGCCTTTCCTCATCTGTAAAGTGAAATTAATAGCACCTACAGTATAGCTCTTTTAAGGACTGTTACCTGTTAACAAAAGTTATTCTAAACTTCTTATAAAATGAAGTATAAAGAACAAAGAGGAAGATAAAAATATTATGGCACATAATAAGTGTTCAATAAATATTATTTACCTTCTCTGAGTAATATTTTATACTTCTTCCTATCATAAAGGTGAGAATTTCACCACTCTAATCCATAAATATATGAAAATAACTTGTAACCACCAATCACAGTGAGAATTCTCAAAATATCAAAGTATTTCATCTACTTCAAAGTGAAAATCTGTAGCAAATTAAAACCAAAGGCACACAGCTTCAAAGACAGGGCTGACTCAAATTAAAAAATGAATATAATGCTAAGTCTAGCATGAGACGATGAGTCAGAAAATTGGACTGTAGGACTGTGACTCTCACTGTACTAGTCAATGGCCGTCTTGTGTAGAGTAGGGTACAGTTTTCCCCAAATAATAGAATGATCCTTTTATCCTTTCAGGAGTTGTGTGATATTTTTCAAGAAAGAAGACTCAAAAACTGAAATTTAAAAAGAAAGGGGAAAATAAATAAACGTGCTAGGTGCAGTGGATTTGTTTTAGTTTTTGTTCCTTTTGAGTCCTTATAATTTTGCCTGATTGGAGTCTGCCTTTGTAAGTTACAAAAAAGTGGATGCTGTGTGTAGTTGTTTAAGTTGTTTTCAAAGACAATTATTTGGGAGCTTGGGTATTTAGTGCACTGCGTGATGCCAGACAACATGACGCATTTACAGAGAGGTGTTGGAAGAACAGAGTTGGTGTTTCAAACCTTGGCATGCCAGGTTACTGCAGTCCTCATTTTAAAATCTATTCAGAACCCTTACAATTCTTTAGGTCTTTACTTGCACAAGAAGCAGGAGTACGACATTAACTTGTTAAAATTGTCAGAGTAAACATGAATACATTACCTATTTTGGATTTTTATATTTTAGAATTCATTAAAATAGATTTCAATATACATCCTTGAAATGATATTTAACCTACATGTCATTATCCCTATCATAAATCAACTAGCAAGGAGAATGATATGCAACTTTGAGGAAACAGAAATAATCAGGAAGAAGCAGGATAGGGTAGATAGAAATAACTGACAGTGAGTCTTAATGTTTGAAAAAGACCATCTTGGAGAAAACACACGAGCAGTGCAGGCCATGGACCGCCATAGTCTTCATTCTTCACCTTCCGGTTTCTGTTTCCTCACATGACATCCACAGAAATTTCCATGTGATGTGAGAGTAACCAACAAAAGCTTAAAAGGATGACAGAGAGAGGGAAAGTAGGAGAGGGGTGAGGGAGAAAGGGGGAGCAGGAGCTTTAATTCTAGAGGGTAGCTAGAGTTTATTTGTTTGACTCATAATCTTTTAATGCTTTAATTTAATGAAATAAAATAATTCTTTATGATATGAAAATGAGAACTAAGATGAAAATTAAAACAGCCATAATTACACAATAATTTCTCCTATATTATGAATATAAGCCTCTTAGACATACCCACTTCAATCCCTTAAGATAGTACCTTAACACAACTGGAAAAGAGTAAAATGCAGTTCACACAAAGGAACACTAAAATAGCACATTTTAAAACAATGTTCATCCTCACAGACAATGAAGGCAACACACCCTTAAATAGATATAAAGTGCCATCTCACACTTACTGAACTATGAAACACAAATTACAATAATCCGTTGGTAGGGCTTGCAAGGGGTCCTATAATTCCCATAAGTGAGCACATTAAACTCAGAGTGCAACCATGCAATAGTCAATCAGAGTCAGAATGTTGATCACAGCCTGGCATCCAGTAATTCCAACTTTCGAATCAGTACCCTCACGGTGCAATTCAAAAGAGAAAAGAGTTGTGTGTACAAAAATGTTTTTAAATATGCCTTCAGATATGTGAAAATGCCCTTTTTCCAACCATAAGTGAGTGTGATATGTTACTATAATAAAATAAAAGTTTGAAATTTGAAATACACAAGCTATATACATCAGGGAAAAGTATCTATGAAGCAATCTTGAGTGAAGAAGTAGAAATAAAATAGCATATCCATTCATTTATTCAATAAGTATTTGTTAAATATTTACTACTTTCCCAGATCCCTAAGTCTGAAGTAGTTGACCCATGTTCTTTTATCATGGCCAAGGTCACAAAGGCTTCAGTGGTGAGAAAACATCAAGAGTCTGTACTGACACTAAGCCTCTAAAAACTAAAGAATATCTCTCTACTAGAATCAAAGCAACAGATTCCTATTTCTATAGGCTTTGTGACAAGTTGGGAAAAAACAATATATCTAAATAAAATCTTGTGACTTGCAAAGCATAATTCATTAATGTATACTTTAATTTTTGAAGAGAATAAAGGATAGGGTAAATTATTACAAGATGTACTTCCAGGCACCCTATTTATAACTTCTTAGTTCAGTAAAAATTTATTACTCTACAGATGAGAAAGTGCATTTAGTTTGAGATGGATATTTAAACACTTGTGCTATCTTGCACTTAGAGGGATGTAGGCACACTATGTTCCCATAAATAATGAAATGAGTAGGCAGATGATACTAGGGGTTTATTACTGCTAAAGACATAAAGAAGCTGATCATAATTTCCACTGAGGAAAATTCAAAGCTAATGTTATGGTGTGACTCATTACACAGTATACCCTTATAAATGCTAATGATAATAGAAAATCATTAAAATATTTGCCAATACATATTAGACTTCTTTTCCTGACAAACTCTCCCAGCCACTACCCTCCTCAAAAATTTTCTATAAATTTACTTGAATCTCTTGTGAAATATTAGTAAGGATAATGTTTTACTTACAATAATATATATTGCTATTTTTCTCCTACTCAAGGTGATCATGGCTTGAAATACAAAAATACAGCCATTAAGCAAGTAATTTAAAAATCATTTTTTGATCACATGGCTGTAAAACATATGAAGATATAGAGCTCCATTAGGCACATTTAATTATGTTTAGATGATTCTTTAGTTCTGTATAGTTTCATCCAAAGTTGTTATTTTTTTAAAAGTATGAAGACAACAACAAAAACCTTTCTATAGCTTTTATACCCCCCAGCTTTCTCATAAATGTTTTAATTATCAATTTCCTGAATCCTAAATTTTGTCAATTTTTTCTTCCAGTGTTTTGAAAAAGGAAAATGTACATCGCTTCTCATAATTTTACACACATTTTTTTTGTTTGTTTGGGGGAGTTTTGGGGGCTGCTGCTGTTTTAAATGAGGACTCCTGCCAGCAGAGTGACTCTCTGAGGCTTCAAGGACATTAATCAGATTCACAGTTGGTGGCAGAGTGATCTGGACGAAAACACAGAGGCCCTTTGATTATTTCTATTTCTTTTTGCTAGAATTTTGTTCTACCAACAACTTGAATTAAAAAGAGCAGCTCTCAACCCCTCTTGATTTTCCACTGAGGGGAAAGGAAGAAGGGAGAAATGCGAGGAAAATGGGAGGTAGAAAGAAAGTAGGGTGATGATGCAAACTGCTTGGTTCCTTTGAGGCTTCCTCTCTTTCTGTGCCTATCCTCTCCCTTCTCATTCTTCTCTGGATAACAAAGCTTGGCCAGGAAGAGACTAGGACAGGTACCCTGAGCTGCCTAGATGTAGTGTTAGGGAAGAGTTGTTCCCAAGGACATTGTTTCAGGTCCCAAGGCACCTCTGACTCTGCAGAGAAAATGATGAGCTCACAGAATACCATAAAATCCACACTGGGGCCAGTAAACATCTATAAGAATGACTAGATAAAAAGTACTGACCACACCAAGTGCTGAAGAGGATGCAGAGCTACTGGAAGTCTCCATTGCTGGTGGCAATGAAGAGTGGTAGAGACACTCCAGAAGTTTGGCAGTTTCTTATCAAGTTCCCACCATGTGACCCAGTAATTCTACACTCCTGGGCATTTACCCTAGAGAAGTGAAAATTTCTGTTCACAGAAAAAGATTGTACATAAATGTTTATAGCAGCTCTATTCATAATCGCTAAAAGCTGGAAATAATCTAAACATCCTTCAACGGGAGCATAGACTGAGGTCTATCTAGACAATGAAATACTACTGAGTGATAAAAAGGAATAAATAATTGATACATACAACCACTTGGATGAATCTCAAAGGCATTATGCTGAGTGAAAGAAGCCAGTCTCATAAGGTTACATGGTTCCATTTATATGACATTCTAGAAAACACAAAACCATAGTAAGGCAGAAGAGATCAGTGGTTGCGAGGTGCTAGGGATGTGGAACAGGTGTGACCACCAGGGACAGCATGACGGAGCTTTTTTGTGCTGATTGAATTATTCTGTATCCTGACTTTGGCGGTGTTGGTTATGTGAGATCTATACATGAAAAAGTACACACAAAAAGATAAAATGTATTGTATGAGAGTTTTAAAAATAAAATAAAATTCAGAAGAGTTTTAATGAGGGAAGGAAGAAAATCCAATCCTGTAATCAATAAAAAACCCAAATGAAATCCATCTATCCATCATTTTCTCTCTTTTCCATTTCATAAATGTTAATGGAATCTATACACTCTAATGACTCACTTTTCAGGCTTAGGATAAATAATATAATTTGCTTGGGTGGAAAAGTAGAAGAAATATTAGAAAGATACATCTCAAATGACATTATGACAATTGCTAAAATTTTGAATATGTCATTTTCTTTTGTCAAACTTGTATGAGAATCTCACCTTTATTCTGACCCATAAATATAGTGTATTAAAAAAATGTCAAGAATAAAAGGAAAGTGAAATCAAACAAAAACTTTCAAAAGATTTCAATATATCTTTTCAGACAAGGCAGAACACCACAAAATAGTGTGTGATGTAATCTTATCCAGCCACTCCCCTTCCCAGAAAAATGAAATAATTGCCAAATAACCACCAGGCCAACCGCTGTCTGAGGGGCTCTGGATTTCTTTCCTATGACAGAATACTAAGCTAAGCATGGTCTGCACTTAAACAAAAATGCTTTAGACAGCGATGAATTTCCTTAGTGTCTCTCACGTTTCAAAAACAGAAAACAACAAGCTAATCAACTATTGTGATAAATCATTTACCTAAAAAGTTATGCCACCAAAAAAACCCAAAAAACAAAAAACCCCTAATTACAAAAATGATTCCTTTAACAGAGAAGTTAAATAAACTATTAATTGGCTATTGCAGGAAAGGCCCTTAGAGGCCTGGGGATCCTGGCTGGGCTGGCTGAAGAATGCCCTCAGGGGTTCCTCCCTCCAGCCTTGCAGCAACTCAGGGATGTGTGGGAAGAGGGGAGGTAGCACCAGCTACTTTATCTGTGAGCAGGAAACACAGTAGCCAGCCCCACCCCCTTTAGAACAGAGACAGGGAAAGGGGCAGAGGAGTGGGGAGGCAGGAGCAGACAGAATTTAAGGTAGCAAGCATGCCAGCGTTGCTACCTGCCCCTGGAAGACCTTTCACGCCACATAGGTGTTATCAACCACAGGTATACATCACCATGGGGAACTTCGGGGGCCTGGAAGATCATACCTATCAGAACCTGCTATGTTATGTAATATTTTCTGAATGTTTTCAAATCAATTGCCATTAAAAAACAAACATATCTTCTGGCTATATCTGTTGGCGTCTTTCTGTTAATCACAGCATTACCCAAATGTGAAACCTATGCAGGTGTCGTGAAGGCCAGTGCATCGCAACTGTAATTGCACACAAGAATCACCTGGGCACTTCAAACACCAATCTCCAGAGATATGGGCTTAACTGATGGTGCCTGGCAGCAATATTTCTAACTTGCATTTTGATTGTAGTGATGATAACCACTGACAACACCACATCGTACCCCTCAGACTACGTGACAGATTCTTTAGCATTCTCCAGGCATGGTTCCAATGCATAATTTAGCTGACAAAATTCTAAACATCTGTTACCCACTTTTCCTATGTTGCTGCTAATTCTTCATTAGGTAAGGCCTTTTTATTACTTTTAATGCGTACAAGGTAAGGTTATTGGACTTCCTATTCTATTTGACATAGTATTAATAGGTAGAGAGAAAAACACTTTTTCTCCTTAGACCTTGGGTTGTACTAAAATGTACAAAAAGATATAATTTGTATTTTCCATAAAAGTTCATTTCATTGGTGATTTTTAATACAGACTATTTAACTTTCAATTCTGTTGTCCTGAATTCTGATCATGGATGGTATATCCTCCAACTTTACATAAAGCAATAGTATCATTTTCCTTCAATCAACTTTTTAGAAGGTAGCCTCAAAACCAGCTCTCAAAATATTTTTTCCCCTCGCAGTGACTGCAAGCAGCCTCTGTCAGTAACGAAGTCATAATTTGGTGTAGCAGTGAATACTAACAATGAAGAGTCAATCAAATCAGAAAGCATTTTCACATTCCCCTATTTTTTTCTGAAATTAAACAGCCAAGAAATGATGTTGGGCTACATGAGGTCATCAAGACACAACTATTGTAATTATAATTGGAAAGGTCTAGGAAGTGAGTATAAAATTATCTTTCTTACAAGAATTAATTAAAATCTTGTTAACAGACTAAATGCCTTTGTGTCTTATGAGCAACAGCGAAGTATACATAATTAACCAATTCGCACTAGGCACATTTGAGAGTAAGCAACTTAGTTATTATCGCTCTAAAATGGCCCATCTTTGGCTTCTTCAAAGTTGAAGTAAAAATATAGCTGAAACTTGAAACTAATAATAAAATTTAATTTAAAAAATATATATATATATATGTAGCTGAAAATTCTAGGAAATGTCTTGTGGGCAAACAGTTACAACTCACTTTGTAAGAAAGCAGCCTCATTGTTTAAGATCCAATATTTTCAGTTGGAAGAAATTCTTTGTTTTCGAGAGAATCCTTGGAGCAAAAGCAGAGAACTGATAACCGTGCACATTAACATAAGTGTGGGAAGAAAAGGATTCCACTTCATCTCTTTTTAGAGATTTCTATGTAGCCCTTGAAGAAACTTAAAAGGAGCTATGGTCCTCACGGAAATCTCCATTGTCTGGGCCTCTCAGAGGCCTTCGCCTCCAGCCTTTCCTCACACCATCCTCTCAGCATGTAAGGACCCCTCCAGCTCATCTCCGAAGACCAACTCATGTGCCATCTCTTTTGAGAATTTCCCCCAAATATTTTCTGGCAGAGGAATATGTGCCTCGCTTGGTATTTGTTCTGTCCACTTTTGCACATAATTGTGTGAAAGCTCACAGAGAGTAGGATATATCCCTCCCCAGGACCTAAATTAGCACCTTCCTTAACAGTAAGTATTTGATACATATTTAACAAATGGAAATTAGAGGAAATGTATCTGATTAGTTTATTTCAGAACATCTAGAAATGTACTTAATTAACAATTTACTGAAAATTTTCTAAGTCAGTTCTTCTTTATTCTTTTCTTAAGTCACTTCTTCTTAACCAAATTCATGAGGACCGTGGATGGGTGTTAGGGATTCTGCAAACCTCTTGAAATTATATATAAAGTCAATGTATATTCTAGTATGTGGATCCCTTCTTGCCCTCCAACCCCAGAGAATCATTACTGCCCTTTTTGAATCTTTAAGGAAAATATAAACCAAAAATTAATTAAATCACTGCTTTACATATATTTTTGTATATAAACAATAAGGCAGAAGAGTTTCTGGAAACAGTTAAACAATGAAATGACTCTTAGAATCTTACAGCACTGAAACTAGAAAGGGCCTTAGAGGTCATCTAGTCCAGTGGCTGTCAAACTGCATGCACAGAATCATGTGAAGGGCATGTCAGAACATTGGTCACTGGGTCTTTCCTACAGTTTATGATTCAGTAGTTCTGTGATGGGACCCAGGCATGAATTTCTAATCATTTCCAAGTGATGTTGATGCTGCTGGTCTGTGGAACACATTTGGAGAACCACTATTCTAATCCTATTTCCTAGCATTTTAAATGAATAGATTGAGACCTTCAGAAGTTGGGTGTGACCTACCCAAAATAACAGAGCTAAATCAGAAACCTGGTTTCTATTAGCAGGATCTTCTTAGGCAGGTCACATACGAGTCACTGAAACTCATAGATGACCACCAGAGACACAAAAATGTGTCTCAGCCAGAGACACTCAAACTAGTTGGCAAAACTAGTTTTACCCAACACCACTGAGAATATGAAAGGAAAGGAAACCCTTATTTTCATTATCTGAAGCAGAGAGTAAGAGTTTTGATGTTTCTTTTTTCCTCTTCCTGTAAATGATAAATCTTTTGTGGCAGTTTTATTGCTGCAGCTAAAATGTTCTTCTGAAACAAAAACATGATATCATCTTTCTGACAATGCAATTGAAGATTCTTTTCATGGGGTCACATTCATAGTCTTCTAATGACATATTTTTCCAAAACCCTTTTGAATAAATGTTGAAAAATTATTTTTAAGGAATATGTTTTCCAGCATTTTGAAATATCATCTCCTAGCTTTCCCTCCAACTAAGTAAGACCATGGAGATAAAAGTCTATAAGATTTGGCTTCAACTAAAATCCTTCACACTCTTGCCTTGCCCCATCCCAGACTGCTTAGGGGTCTTGCTTCATCCTATTGTTTGTTCCTAACCTTGTTGCTGATGCACCAGGCCTTCCTCAAACCCCCTTTGGCTTTCACGCCTTGGTCTTTCTGCTTTTTAGATCTCTGACTCATATTCTGGACTTATCTTATAACCTCCTTTCTGACTCAGAACATGCAAACTCATTTCCCTGTAACATGACCTGGCTTCAGGACCCTCCCTTAGGAATGGCCTCCATTGACCTGCTTCATCCTGACAATGACCTTGTAGTGTCATGTGTCTTCCAATAATAACTATCATAACTAGTTCCGTAGTGCAGTGTATTCAAAATTTAGGAAGGTTGTGCAAACCCTGCAAATCAGCTTCCTTCTAGATGGGGTGGACAGAAGATGGAATGGACTAAGCCACGTAACGAAGGAATGCAATGAATCCTGACTTGTCGACAGCATTATTGTCTTCCACAAAGTTTTACTCCGTGATCCCCCCAAGCTGAATGTGACTTCATTTTCTGAATCTGGGCTTCATACCACCCAGGACCAGGGGCATTTCATCACTGACATCGCACTGGCATCACAGCCATTTATTCGAGTATACCAGATCCTGTGTGTACATTGTTTTTCATATTTGTAACCCTTGTGCCAAACTTTAAGTAACTTCTTATAGCTTCACAACTGGGAAATGAAAGAACTAAGATTTGAAACGAGGTCTCATCTCACTTAGATCAGCAGTTTTCAAACTGAGGCCCAGGAATCCCTAGGGGTTCTTCAAAATTCTTTCGTGGTCAGCAAGGCCAAAGAATAATATCCAAAAAGGCTATTAAAATATGCCTCCCTTTTCCAATGATATTTCTGTGTGAAGTTGGATTTTTTAATATACTTCAACCAATACAATGTAATATAACAGATTAAATGTAGAAGCAGACGAGAATCTAGTTGTCTTCTATCAAGTCAGATATTAAGGAGATTTGAAAAAATGTAAAACAATGCTACTCTTCTCACTAAATTGTTTTGTTTTGAAAATTATGGGGTTTTTTTTCATAAAATATACCATTTATGTTAACACAAAATGGCTTTGCTAATGTTATTTTTAAATGGAATGCATATTTAAAAATACTATTCATTTTGATTTTTAAAATGGTGAATGTCAATAGATATAGCTTACCTAAACGAAAGCTCTTTGTGGGTCCTCAATAATTTTTAAGTGCAAAGACTTACCAACCCCCAAAAGTTTAAAAACCACTGCTTTAGATAATAGTGCTTTGATTCATTGTATCACCTCAATTCCAGAAGGAAAGTTCTCATTGTTGGAGAAGGGGAAGTGGAAAAGAGGACTGTGCTTTTAGCAATCCAAACTCCTACAGCACAGATTACCCACACTATACACTTGAACTTAACTAAATGTGTAAGAAAATATACAATCTTAGAAAATATGACTGCATGTCAGATAATCCAGCTGTGTGAGGGGACACTTTTTTCAAGTGAATTTCTCAACTCCACATATCTTAGATGTTGATGTCATCATCATCAGGTCATTTTCCTCAAGAGTGTAACTTAGTCTAGTATTTAGTCTTTTAGGGACATATATACCTTCTGTTCTTAAAACTCACTGGCAATGGCTATAAGCACTGAAAATCCCCTTCTATGAGAAAAAATATAAAGAAATTGAGTACCACACTACAATGATATTTTCAATATTGTAAAAAAATGACATCAGTAGTACAACTACAATTAGTTGTTGCTGAGTACAAAATCTGATTCTTAAAGCTGAATAAAATATAAATATGTTCAAAGTGTAATTATTGACATTTTGAAAATTATTAAATATAAATGTCAATCTAAAATATAAGCCCTTACAATTTCAGACAGTAATTGTAAGTTTACTAACTGTTATGATATCTCAAACTGTTTCATTTAAGATTGTTTTCTTATTACACCACTGGAAAATTGCATCTAAATCCATTTACCACAGGCGAAGAAAATGTTTACAACCTAAAACTGTATTTATACACATAAGTAATGTAATTGTGTCTTTAAAAAAAGATATGAAAGTAGAAATTTGCAGAAAATGAAGGAATGAGAATGTTTCTATGTCCCTGTTTTACATGAATCACCTGAGCCATAAAAGAATTTTATAAAAATTCATTATCTTTTGTTTGGTATTCTTATCATAAAGGAGCACATTCGGTTAATTTTTGCCTGTCCTTACAACCATACTATTCTTTAACCTAAAACTTACACTAGGTGGAGCCCCTCATCCAAGATTTGGAGTGATTAAGAAAAAGAAAGGAAAATCATTAACAGTTGAGAGCAAAACCACAAAGACACTTGCATTCTTTCATTTAAAAGGAATTTTGTATCCCAAAAATTACGGTACCACTAGTAAAGAATTTTTTTCCTAATGATTAGAAACCATGACAATGGATGAGACCATTAACGTTTACTTCAGAGAAGCACTAATTGCAAAAATGTTGCTACAGTCAAAGCTGTAAGGTTCTAAAGTTAATGCAAACATTAAATTTCACTTGGAGGAGGTACAGAGCGCATGAGGGATAAAGCCTTTTTTGAATACTTGCAAAGATATTTTTAACAATATTAATGTTCTGATGTGTCTAAAGTGGGTGTGGTTTTCAGATACTTTATGATGTTGAAAACAAACAAAAGACTTAAAAACACCAGCGCCCTGGCAAAAGGCAAAATATCCAATATACATGCAAATCTTGTGGTGTTCCACAATGCAGAAATATAAGAAAATCTAATTATGCATTCTGGGATGTCTGAGGAGGGAGGGGCTTCTGAAATGAACAAACCACATGTTCAATTATGGGTCCATAGGACTCACAGTTAAAAATAAGCTCTGCCTGCACTCTGGAGCTTCACAGTGGACGCTAGCTGGAGGAGATAAGACTTCTGAGATAAACCGCCAAATTTAGTGATTGCTCACTGCTGCAGGATAAAAGCACCTCTCTCCCCTTCACAGTTGTTAGGTCAGAGGATCCCCCAGTATTAGCTCAGGGCTGGCTTTCCAACCCTAACTGCTCAAAATGAGAAGTTCAGACTAACAAGTAGCAAGGACAACCTTTGCCCATTCCTAAACACTTGTGCTGACATAGCTGACACTGATCCGTCAGTTTACCAGGCAATAAAATGTCCTGGCGTCTGTCTTTTGCTTTCTTCCTTTCCTTCCTTCTTCCTTCCTTCCTTCCTTCCTTCCTTCCTTCCTTCCTTCCTTCCTTCCTTCCTTCCTTCCTTCCTTAATTCCTTCCTTCCTTCTTTCCTTCTATCCTGCCTTCCTTTCTTTCTTTTTTTAAGATTTATATGAAATCTTGGACCAGGCAAGACCTAGTTCTGCTGATGGCTGAATTATGTGGCAGAGTAGTAACCTTTGAACAAGTACGAATCATTGACTGCTTATAAATTCTTCACAAGAAAGTCCAAGAAACTGGTTGAATCAGAGCCTGATAGTTATGTAGGCAGCACTATCCCAAGAATTCAGTTCCAAACATAACTGGAGATTTATACCCATCAAATCAAAACAGTTATGAAAAATAAATGTTCTTTGATGTTTACTTCATATTGTCCATATGTAAGCTGATTTATTTTTTCTAAGCCATTGCCTAAATTCAAATTATTAACTCTCCTACCATAAATGATTTACAGATGCAAACTAATAGGAATAAAGAAGAAGAATAGCATTTAGGAGTAGATGATCTTTAATGTCAATGGAAATCTTTAATGACAATTTAAAAAAAACAAACTGAGTTTTGGGTTCTCAAGCAATTTATTGTCTAAAATAAAGACTGGATGAATTAAACAAACTACATTAAAATGATAGCTTGTTCCAATACCTTTAAACCTGACAGATGTTTTCACCTAAAAATTAGCAATTAAATTTTGTGTATTTTCATACCAAGTTCTCATACTGCTGGTAAAGTTGTTTTTCATTCTGCTACAATTTAATGAAGTTTTTCAATTAGTTTTTCAGATGGGTAGGAGGAGGCTAGCGACATGTCATGTAGTATAGGAAATGCACACTAACACCTTTTCCCCCTAAACACTGCACTTTCTCCATCCTTCCTGCCAGTGTTGTAGTCAGCATCGACAATAAGGTAATAGATTCTTACAAAGTAAAGCTTAGATTCAAATTTTCACCTAGAAGGTAAAGGTGAGCCAGGCATCTCATAACTACTTACAGCATGATACAAAGGAAGGGATGTTACATCTAGTTGGACAGATCAATACAGACTCAATGGATTTACAGTCCTTCCTTCCTCTCCTCTCTAGGGTACCAACTTCAGAATATTCAGAAGAGAATGAGTAATCAATGTTTTAAATTTTTTAAATATAGGACTTTAGGACTAAGGAAAATGATTAATAAAGAAAGCAACAGACTGAAATAGATTTTAGGATAACTTTCTCTAGCTAATAAGCTCATTCTCTGTATGCCAGGGAAGAAAGAACTTGATGAATCAATTGTTTTTCATTTCCTGACACTCAGTATTGGTCCCGAGAACAATCTCTTCCTAAGCCAAGTAATGTTTAACCAGTTTCTTATCATCAGCACTGCCTTGTGAGCATAATTTAGAACTTTGCTGTTGTAATTTAGATACTTCATTTTTTTTTTCCTTTCTACTAAAATAAACCTTGAGAGAGATGTAATGCCTTAGTCATTAGCATTGTCATTACCTTAGCAATTAAAGATAAGATAGAGAAAACAAAAGAACTACATACACATAGAAGTCATTGAAAGGAAGGGCGAGGGGCCCTTTCAGGGAAAAGAAAGTGTACAAAGGCACTTTCTTTTGGACACAGTGGAAATGAGGGTCTACCTCCAACCTGCATGGGCTCAGACACATGAAGAGGGGGCAAGAGCCCATAGTGAGACTGGGGAGGTGATTGTGAGATGACATCAGAAAGTACGATCTGTAGGAGACTGTCAGCCCAGCGTGGAATTGCAGTATTTCGGAGACTTTGTTCTCCTACACAAACCAAACCTGAGAGGCACAAGCATCATTTCATTTGTAGAGTCTGGGAGAGGAATAGGGAAGGAAGAGTTATGATTCTGATTTCAGCAGCAACTGTAGCATTTGATAAGAGTGCCTCTCCTTTCAATACAGAGGTCAGTGACTGAAGAAGCTATAAAAGTTGAATGAGATATTATTTCAGGCAGAAAAGTAAAAGCTAACATTTCCTGGAAGAGGCAAACCCAAGTCTCGGAGGTTCAAAGCTCAGCTCATATGACATCTCATTCCAAAGTTTCCTTCTGCTTTGTATTATGATCAATTGTCTACATCCTCATCGTCCAATGATTTGAAATCGCCTTGATATTTCACTTAGTCTTTTTTTGGGGGGGGGGTCCTTACCAGCTACTATAGTGCTGTCCTGTGTACCTTTCGGGTAGTCAATTAACATTTACAGAACGAGTAGCAGAAGTTTAAGTATTTGGAATAGTTACAAACAGTGCATTTACCGCTTTTAGGGTTGGAAGGCTTAAAGCTTAAGGTGTCCTTAAAAATCACATTTCCTTTTACAGAGAGAAACCCATTTTAATAAAACCATTTCTATTAATAGAGCAGAGAGAAAATGCCCAGGTGTTTTATTTCCTCCTGTTATCCCCAATTTTCCAAATTCACAGACATTTTGCTCTTCTTCAGTTAAATTCACAAAAAAATTTATGTGATTATAGGAGATATACATAGTACCTACACCCCCAAACAGTAATACAGAATTTATAGTCCTCCACCTACTAGAAGTGCTGCCAGAAGGCAGCTCTCAGCTCAGCTGTCACCCCTCTCTGGGGATTGCCTCCACCAAAAAAAGCTGCACACCCAGGTCACATTTCCTCCAGGGTAACCTGTATTCCAAATGACCATCTATGGGGGGGGGAAGGAATTCTGGACCCCTCCTGCTCTAATTGGAAACAACCTGGAAATCATCCCAGCTCCAGGGCTCCCCATAGGGTGGGCTGAGGGCTCTGTGGGGACCACAACACAGCCCTGCTTCCCTCTCCGGCTTGTCTTGCTGTCTTCTTTGGCAGTGGTCTAAGGAGCCCTTGCTAATAGATACACCTTGGCCACCAGTGTTTACTTCCCAGTCAAGAAACACAACCTATGACAGCCTACCAAAGTTTAGGTGTTAGGCACAAAGAAATTACTGCAGGATGAAGTCCCAGTTCTTTCCAATTTTATAAAACAATGGGGGGGGAGAGATAGAGGCAAATCTATCACTCCCTTATAATATGCAAAATTGTGTGAAAAGACATACATGCGGGGTGTTGTAAGAGTCAGGATTCTTACACCCAGTAGGGTGGGGAGAGGAAGTTATCAGCACATACTTCTTGTGGGATCTGTGTATAAAAGATAAGCAGGAGTTATTAGATAAAAACAAAGTAATAAGTTGGTGACAGAAGGAAGATGAGAAAAATCTCATGAGGGATACATGAGGCTTCCTGGGATGCTAAAGGCAGGCTACAACCATGCGCATAGCAGCAGTGACATGGGAGAAGAGGGTGGAGCCAAGATGAAATAGGCAGAATAGGGTAAAACTCGCAGGTCATCCTAATGAGCTTCCTCTTTGACTGTTATTTTAGACTGATAACAAGACAGATGACTTTTCCATACAACCTGTACTTCCAGATTTTTCCACTCCTCATCTCTACCAAAATTATTTGAGAAAATAAAGCAAAAAGCATCACAGACATTTTGGGAGGATAAGCATGGTATGAGCAACACCTTCATATAAACATGTAATCATCTACTACGCATAAATTCAGTCATTTTATAAGAAAATTCCTCGGTGTATATTTTTTTTCAAAATATGTTTTTTATTTTGAAAAAGAATTTTGCTTTTTTCCCCAGATCTCATTACACAGGTTATATTTAAAGGTAAGTACTCATGGTTTGTTGAAGAGTAAATATGTTGTTGCTATTGAAATAAGTGAAATGTATACATCTAACCTTTATTCATACGACTTCTCTTCTTGCAAGTTTTGCTTTTATCATCATTTAGCTGTTCATTTGGTGATAATAAATATCTATCATTATGAATAAGAATGTTCACAACATCATTACATACAATGTAAATGCTAGAACTTTATTCCTATATTTTTGTCTTCCTTCTTACCTAGAAATTGTCTGTGAGTAAAATTACACAGCGAAGTTCATCACTATAAAATCACAACTCACAAGTACCAAGGAAACTCTTGATAAGCAGAATTATTAGCTGTGCCCAAAAACCATTAGGCTCTGAGACAGATAAGCAAGGCTGACGACTTTATACAGTCCCCAGTCCCTTGCTAGCCATGGCATCACCTTCCTCTCTTTCCCACACATACACAAGAGATAATATAGAATGAAAGTGAGTGTAAATGATGTTGCCACAGAGGTAAACTTGAATCTAGCCTATCTTACTTTAAACACATAAATAATTTTTAAACCTTAATACTCGATTTGCTATTAGTAACACCTTACTTGAGGCAACCACATAAATGACCAATACTCATCACGCTGTTACAGTACTGTGGTGAAGAAGCACTTCTAGAATAAATACAGAATCACTGGGATGTTTAAGGCCAGAGAGAGGCGTGGTCAGATTTATAGTTTGGATATGTCTCTGCAGAGCCAGATGGAGGATGGAATAAAGATGAAAAGAAGGGTTTGAAAATCTGTAGAGAACTCAGGTAAGATATGATGAGGGTCTGCATACTTTAGGTGACCGGAAATGTCAGTATTCTGGCCAAACACTTCCATAGTTGGCTCCAGTGATTCTACATCGTCAATGGAATACCTTGAAAAGTCAAGCAAGGCAAGCTAGCTAACCAAGATAACTTTCTGCTTTTCATGTCTTTCTAATTTTGAGAAGAGCCTTATTACCCTGACTAATAAAGCAGAAAATTAGCTATTAGAGAAATATTCATGATTAATTTTAGGAGCTCAATAACACTCAAAAACAGAGTGTTTATCTAAATTGGGGGGGGGGGAGATAGCTTCTGCTTGACGTTTTCCTCCAAAACTATTAGTTCTATTCAAATATGATCATATTGCCAGATACAAAAATTCAACTTTTCTAGAAACAGAAATCCCTTTCATATGGCAAATCACCCTATTATGTCTTTTAGCATAATCACTCTTGCCTCCTTCATTCCTTGCCACCATAATATTGTCACTTTTGATTCTTTAAAGAGCTTCACATAACTGCCTGATAAAGACAAATTTAGTTGTACATGACAAAGTGCTGTCTGAGATGCACAAAAATTCTGTCTTTGGAGGTACAGAAGAGTCAAAAAGTATATTACACTGGTTAAAGGAAAATGTGTCTAGTGGAAACGTTTTATGAAAATGACCCTAGCAGCTTTCAGCAAGTTACGTTGTATCTCAGTTTGATTATTTACAAAATTAGATGATAAAATGTTCCTGTATCATGAAGTTGTCATGAAAATTAAATGAGACCCATGTAAAACCCATAACCCAGGGCTGGGGAGAGAAGAATCATCTGAGGATGATGCTGAGTATGATGGTGATGATATACGTGATCCTACACATTACAGAAAATGAATTCTGTCAGTCAGCGTGACAAATCCAACACCTTTTTTTTTTTTTTTAAGAAAATGATCTCTTATTGACCCACAGTGGCTCCTTACATTGCAGAGCCACTTATCTTCCTTCCTATAAGTGGACAAAAACAAATAATAAAACCAATCAACCCCCAAGTCAGGAAATTCCTCACTAGAAAGAGCCCTTAGAAAGAGGGGAGGGGGAGCTGAGGAGGGCACATATGCATGACAAGAGTTGGTAAAAAAAAAAATAATAATAATAATAATAATAAACCACCCTTGCACACTCTTTGCTACTTTTAGGATCAGAGATTTCTGAAGTTTCCTGATCATCTCATAAATAGTTACCTTCAGAAGCCTTTTAAAGTCCCAGAAAAAGGAGAATTCACAAGATTTGGCTCACAATCAATTTAAAAGTAGATTTTGGCTATTGATTATTACTGGTCGAGAAAGTGAGATTTTAAAAGGATAATTGTTGTTTCAGCTGGTTGCCATTTATGAGAAAAAGGGAGATGAAAAGACCCAAAGAGATACATAGAGGAAAACATTCAATGTGAATCCCGAAAGGAGATTTTAGATGTGGAACTGAAGAATCATAACATAACCCAATAAGCAAAACAGCTGATTAGGTGGTAATTATGTCAAATCAGCAACTCACGGCTCAACAAATTAAACTCAAATGACACATATTCCTTAGGATATTTATGGGTAGGTAAATCATCTAAGATAAAGATTCCCAAATCACTTACACCAGAATAGAAAATATTACAAACACTGATGTCAAATTTCATGCTAATATTCAATATAATTTTAGAAATTTCAGAAATAACAGATTGCAATAACAAATGGCGTTTGCGTCCAGCAAGTGAAATCCTGCCCCCTCAACTGGCTAATACAGCGACATGGCAGTTTGAAACTGACTTAGAGGGAAGTGACTCAGGATAGAAGTGGAATTGACTTTCCTTCAGAAGAGTACCTCACCAGATTTCTTTTTGCCAGTAATCAGCAATGCAAAATACTTTAAGAAAAGCAGAGATGATACTGCCCCAGCCTCTTCTATAACATGATGCCAATCAAAGGCTTTTCTTGGAATCCTGCTTCCTACATGCTTAAGAACTAGAAAAATATGTATTTAAAAATCTTTTTTTTTTTTTTTTTGGTTTTCAAAACCCACCTATTTTCTAGTCCCCATTCCATAGCAAGAAATCCACCAGCAGACATAAACTCTCTCTCCCAGCCCTGGTCCTGCATGAAGAGCAGCTGAGAACCCTGTATACATCATTATTGCTCAGTTTTGGAAAAACAAATTTTGAGCTTGATATTTAATAGTTTTGTTACCTTGAGTTTTGAAACCATTAACAAAGGACCATGAAGTGGGAAGTTTTCATGTCAAGATTCATGACTAATTTAATATAAACATATCAACAAAGTACCATTTCCAATGGCTTTATATTAAAAACAGTGCCAACATCACAAAAATAAATATATTTGTATCTGCCATAAATGAAGCTATGAACAGTTGGGGTGTGTGATTTATAGAAACAACTGAACAGAAGCCTTAGAAAATTCAGTTTCAAGCTTTGTGGATATTTTCTAATTGCTTTGTTATAAAGAACTATTATTAAAGATCACATAAACCCAAAAATAGAAAAAGAAAACCAACAGCGAAGGTTTAAATATCAACTTCTGTCAATCAATATGATTCATCTTTGTTTCATTTGAGTTTGGATGCTGCTAATAGTATGCCTCAGGATATTTCCCTCTCTAATGCAGGAAGGTGAACTATAACCAAAGGCACTTGAGGTACATGCACACAGGCACTGGGGTGCCGGAGATACTTTCACATCAAACTATTTCATTTGGCAGTTTTCTTATTCTACAAATAAAGAACAAAATCAGTAGCTTAAACATTAATTTCAGGACTCACCCGCATTATCCACGTCCCAATGCCCAGCGACAAGAATTTTCCAGATGATAGGCGGGTCCATGTTCCATGTTCCCAGAGGCGGTGAGACAGTGAGGGTGAGCGAAAAGAAAGAGGAAAAAAATAGTTTAGTTATAATTCAACAACTAGTGGTAACTTACCCCCATACTAAATGTAATAAGAATTGCCTCCTTTCTAGAAACTACCCCATGGCTGAGACATCTGGATTAAGGAGGATGTTACTAAAGAAAAACGAAGTAGGTAATTTATGATGGATCCAAAGAGATCGCTCATTAACATTTTCATTCAGCAATTGCAAATAAGAGAAAACACATGCAAGCCACATTCAATATGTAATGGATGTTTTTGGAAAGATACTATGAAAGAGTTGTATGAATATATAGGAACATAAAAATAACTAAAGCAAGTCTGGGCTAGAATAGGGAGGAAAGATCTGCAGCAAGGTAAAGACTTAGGCCGACTCAAAATGATAATCAGAAAACTTCGTAAAGTTATTTACACATTCCAACAAGCATTTGACTAAAATAATTATAATTATACAATCTCAAAGAATA
Source organism: Eonycteris spelaea (assembly GCA_003508835.1). Taxonomy (NCBI): domain Eukaryota; kingdom Metazoa; phylum Chordata; class Mammalia; order Chiroptera; family Pteropodidae; genus Eonycteris; species Eonycteris spelaea. The sequence goes on along the minus strand of PUFA01000127.1, from coordinate 80,929 downwards.
TAAATTACAACTCATTTTAGTTGTGCTACAGAACAGAAGCCTTAGAAAATTCAGTTTCGAGCTTTGTGGATATTTTCTAATTGTTTGTTATAAAGAACTATTATTAAATAGTTAAATAAATTTTTGATTCTTCAAAGGACCAAAAAAAAAATTATTATCTCATTTTATAGAGCCCTCCCACCCCCCACACCAATTTACACAGCATAAAACTATGAACCATGCCAGTTGCTCTATTAGGGAAAAAATTTCACAACATAAAATCACATAAAACATATCTTCAAGTAGCTGGAACTCTCCAAACTGAGCCTCCATTTAAAATAGTTCATCTGTTACAGGCTTTCCACATGAGCAGTTATTTCAGAAAACCAGGCTGTGCCAAGGTCATGCTAGATGAATTCTGTGCTCCTCAGATCCACTGGAGCCTTCTTGGCTGCTGACTTACAGATGTGCACTACTAACTGCTCCATCAAAAGCTACTGTCAACTCAAAAAAATGGAAAGCATCGTCTTGAAGAGATATTTGCACATGTATGTTCATAGTGGCATTGTATACAATAGCCAAAAAGTGGAAGAACCCAAATGTCCATTGGCAGATGAATGGATAAACAAAATATGGTCTATATACGCAATGGAATATTATTTAGCCTTAAAAATGAATGAAATTCTGACATGTGCCACAACATGAATGAACCTTGAGGACATTATGCTTAGCAAAATAGGCAGGTCACAAAAGGATTCCACTTACATGAGGTTCTTAGAGTAGTCAAATTCATAGAGACAGAAAGTAGAATGGTGGATTACAGGGGTTGAGGGGAGAAGGGAATTGAGAGTTGTAGTTCTACAGAGAAAAGTTCTGGAGGTTGATTGCATCATAACACTATTAAACTGTACACTTACAAATGGTCAAGAGGATAAATTTTATGTTACGTGTATTGGCTACAATTAAAAACAAAACAAAACAAAAGCTACTATCAGAATGGTTCTTGGAACTATCTGGCCACCCTCTAGTCCCAGTCTTCAAAGGAAAGAATGAGTGAGAGTGTAAGTCAACATTCAGTATAAAGTATCAAAAAGCCTGCAATTTGTAATAGAACAGAGAGCAGTTTAGCACAAATTCAAGAAATTTGTTCTTCCTCTCAGCAGATGGTAGGATAGTCGTTGCTGAAAGGGCATTGAAAGAAATCATGACAGATATGCCTACGAAGACAGAGATGAGCCAGGCACTCAGTCCGTGCCTCAAAGAGCACAGGGACGCTGCCCTCTCCTGTTCTGCCCAAGTCCAGGGACGCCTTGAAAAGTGCGCATCCAAAGTCTTCTTAACGTCCCTTGGATAGTTTAAAAGTTTAATAATTTTAGTTGTGGAGAGCATTCTGTTTAATCTACTATGTCAAGTCCTGATAATGAATGGAGACTTTTCTTTCCATTATAGACATGCAGACTTTAATTGTACTGGTTAAAGAATACAATTGATCCTTTCTCATACATTAACTATTTTTATTTGCTACAGAATCAGAAAAGGAAGTACGCTGGTGAATATATGAGTCACTATAATGGAAGTAAGTTTAAATACCTTCTTTCAATCACCTTCTGCTCACAGTTTCTATCACTGGGCCCCTATGTACAAGGCTTGACATCACAATGAGGGAGACGACTTAGATGGGTGAAGGACTTAGGAAATCTGAGGTATTGGTTCAATGGTCCTTTAAGAAACTGGGTGACACTGAGCAAGCCACCTCTGTTCCCAGAATGAAAAATATAATAAACATACTGTTTTCTCACAGAGTTATGGTAAAGATCAAATAAAATGATGCTTGAAAAAAGACCCTTGAGAAACACAAAGCAATGTAAATTTACGGTGGGCTTTGGAATGTCCCTAATTGTTGTCTGCCTCTTGGCGGTAACATTCAAGCCCTTCTCAGAAGACAAGAAATGTCTAAATAAGACAGGATATGCTGAAGACTCAACTTCACTTTCCAATCTTATTTTCCATTATCCCTGTCAGTCATCCTACTGACTTATTTCCAACCAAGTAAAGTTCCATGAGTCTGAAGCAGTGGTTCTGAAGTGTAACCCAGGATGCTGGGAGGTCCCCAAGACTCTCCTATGAGGCCCATGAGGTTACAACTAGACATTATTTGTCTTCTCACTCTCATTCTCTCAGGAATGTACACTGAAGTTTCGAGAAACTTTATGATGTATGATATCTCACCCTCAGTTTCTCATGCAGAAGCAGACACAAAAATCCACTCTCTTCTATTAAGCCAGATGTTAAATAGATTTGCAATGCCACTCACACTACCGTAAATTATATTTGCTTTGGAAAACATAGTTAACTTTCATAAAAAATATTTATGTTAACATGGAATGAACTTCTTATTGTTATTTTTAAGTGAATGCAAAAGAATGCTTTAAAAATTACTCAGTTGTAATTTCTAATCCAGTAAATATCAGTAAATATAACATGCATAAACAAAAGTTCTTTGTGGTCTTCAATCATTTTTAAGATGTATAGAGGTTCTGACACCAAAATGTTTGAGAACTGCTGAGCCTAGAAGAGACAGCAAGAGGGCAAATGATACAAGACGAGGTTGCAGTGGATGTAGATGACCATGAAGCAGGAGCAGAATCCAGAGGCCACATGAACGATTCTGGTCTTTAAGAGCGAAGTCAGGCTGTTCCATTTGTGTGGGAGGCTGCAGTTACAGTCCCTTTCTCTGTATAGTTATACAGAATTATTCATTGTTCAACTTCCCTTTCCACCTTATAATGATTCATTATTTTTTAAAAAATGAATTCATAAAGCTCCATCATCACCTTATAATGAATTTCAACGTTGTTTTCAAAAAGAGTAATTTCCCCTACCTGGTCAGAGGCAGTGTCTGTACTGTGCTTACTTTTAAAAGCCAACTTGATGGTTAATTTGGAAGTGGAAAATGTTCATAGTTGAACTTCCTGTTATCTCCCAAGCCAGTAGCTCACATTCCAGTGGAGCCAGAATTAGGGTCAGGGCCTGTGCGCTGGGGGTGCTGCATGGGACAGGAGGAAATGGACTCAGAGGAAAGATGGTCTTTTCTAAGCTCAGTGAGGCCCTCCTGTGGTGCTGGAAAACTCTCCCTGCTTTCCCCTTTGGCTCTTTTGTACCTCTCCCCTCAGAAGTTGTTGCAAACTATCCATTCTCAAGTCCCCTCCGTACTCTCCTCCCTTATAGGAAAACCTCACTTCTCTCTTCACCAAGAAGCTAAAGGCAGGAAGCTATCAACTTAATATTCATGCACTATGACAATAAAATTTATGAGTTCTAACTTTAGTGTCAGGGAGATAAAAATAATTATTTTAATAGGCAGTTTCCTGGAATAAATAGCAACTAAAAGCATGATTATGGTTTTAATAACAAGAAAATAATTGTATGTTTGTAAAGCCAGTGAGATAAGACAGGTCTAAGCCCCCTCAAGGTGAAGGAGTGTATGTGAGGAGGGACTATGGAATACAGCCAGGGGACAAGGCTACTCATGGCAAAACTCTTATCAAAGCACATTCTCCAGGGTTGCCTATTAAAACAGTATGACTGAAGGGACAGCTTGTACCTTAAAGGAAGCAACTGATAAGACTGAGATGATAAAACATCAAGAGAGGCAAGTAGACCTTTAAAAATGCTAGAGACATGCAAACAAACAAAAAAAGTCAGTGCATCTAATTGAAACATTTTAAGAAGGTCGTGTGTGTGTGTGTGTGTGTGTGTGTGTGTGTGTGTGTGGTATAGGACAAGGAGAGAAACTATGATTTCACAGAGACAGCCTGTCTTTTTTGAATGAACTTTGGCTTAGATGAGCCATTTGCCATTTGTGTAAGCTTTGATTTTGTTATTTCTTAACATTATATACTACAGAGATTTGGTAAAGTCCAGAAAATATAGCTATTTCCAGCCCTCAGATGACACTGCTTTATGAATAGAGCTCCCTAGTAGGTGAGCTCTTTTTCTTCTTTCTTCCTCTTTTCTTCCTGTCGCAATAGGCCATCCAAGAGTTGCTCAACTCTTTAGATAACTATGATGTAAATGCATACAAAAAGAAATTTTCAACACAGAGGAGAAACAGGAAGAAAAAAAATGTATATATTGTGAAAATAGATGTCTGTAACTAATAAATATATTAAGAATAAAATCTTCTATCCATTGATGATTTGATTGAAACTCTCCTCTCTGACATTGGATATGGTAACTCAATAGATGTGACTTTTATAAACTTTAAAGGTTGTCTAGAATCTATCTGTGACTTCATTTACCATCTACTTCAGATGGCTTCTCCTTACTGCCTTTTCTTCAATTTAACTCCTTTTCTGTGCTATGTGACCCTTCCCCCATGGGTCTGTGTAGTGTATTGGCTTAGTATGATTTCAAATCCCTTTGTTTAAGCTTAAATGAAGTTGTTTTAATCCAGTTGTTCATGACAAAGACAGAAAAAGTTGTTTCTAGAAGTAAATTGTTGTGATATCAAAAGAAGGTAAATTGTGTCAGGATATTATCATCTCATTTATTGTCATTGATAAGAACTTACTAGCTTAGCTGCTAAGGGCCCCACTGCAGGCTTATCGATAGGAACATGTGGAGAAGCAACTATGACAAGAGGACATTTACATTTAAATATTGAGAGTTTGTGATGACTATTCAAGAGTTTCAGTCTGGGCAAGGCACACTTTGCTGACCTAAACAGCTCTCCAAAGACCTTGAGACACTTGCTCCCACCACGGCCAAGGCGACTTTTTGGATGGCAGTGGCACTAAATCCTGCAACGGTCTCTGGAGTGATAGCCCTCAGAACAGCCTAGCCTGTTCACCAACCCTGGCACCTTCATTTCCCTAGCATTATACTCTAGCAACAAGGAGCTTTCTTTTTTTGCACCAACAGCTGGAGGTCAGCTCACTGTTGGTTAATCCACTTCTCCCAAGAAGCCAAACTAACGTGAAAAGGTACATCTTTACTAAATTTGGTCTTTATTGTTTTTATCTCCCCTTGCCTGGGACAATAGTGTGATCAATCTTTCATTTATTTGTAGTATCCTATTTCTTCATTGGCTTATTAAGGGATATTATTCTACATGCTACTGGCTAATAAAATTATAATTCCCACTGCAAACCTTCACTAAATAAATTGCTTGCAAAGACAGAATCAGTCTCTGAGTACAAATTTGCTGCCTCCTCCCAAACAAACAAAACAGATGAAACCCCCTTCTTCCGGGGAAGTCCTAGTTCTGTGCCCTCTGGTTCTCCTCCAGCGCCTTAACCCCTCCTTCAAGTGGTTTTCCTGGTTTTCTTTTTCTGAGTTTCCTCCCTACCACCCCGCCCCCATTCTATCTGTGACTTCTTTTCTTTCCATTCCAGGAAGTCTCCCTTGGTAATCTCATGGGTTTTTAAGAAGGGTTATTGGCATCATGGCCACCTGGTTGCCTTGCAGAGGAATACTGTGACACATTACCTCCCTCACTCTCCCACTTCAGCTTGTACTCCTCCAGCTCCCACACAGACGACCCAGGTTACTCTTCCCACTTTTCACCACTCAACATTTGTCTGACCCCCGAAGCCCTACTTTCCCAGCGCCTTAACCCCTCCTTCAAGTGGTTTTCCTGGTTTTCTTTTTCTGAGTTTCCTCCCTACCACCCCGCCCCCATTCTATCTGTGACTTCTTTTCTTTCCATTCCAGGAAGTCTCCCTTGGTAATCTCATGGGTTTTTAAGAAGGGTTATTGGCATCATGGCCACCTGGTTGCCTTGCAGAGGAATACTGTGACACATTACCTCCCTCACCTCTCCCACTTCAGCTTGTACTCCTCCAGCTCCCACACAGACGACCCAGGTTACTCTTCCCACTTTTCACCACTCAACATTTGTCTGACCCCCGAAGCCCTACTTTCCCTTCAAGTTCAAGTGAACACAGCCTTCCCTGCGAAGCCTTCCCAATCAAAATTAACTGTTCCTTCTTTTGTATTTCCCCAAAACTGAGGCAATCACTTAAAATATGTATACTTTTTTTATTATGCAATAATTTCATACATATAAATATGCATGTGTAAGCTATAGAGCAAAACAATAAATTAAACACCTGTGAATCCATCACCTTACTATAATGAGAATATTGCCAATATCATTGCATCAGCCTTTCAGTCCACAGGTTTTCCTAAGGAATACTATTAAGTTTTGCATGTTTAGCCTTATAAAAATTGTATTATGTTAATCAATCTTCTGCAACTTTTTTTTTTTTGATCAACAGTATTAAGACTCAACCATGTGATTGGTTTATAGCTATAGTTCATTCATTTTGTGGCTATATAATATCTCACTTTGTGATATGCCATAATTTATTTATCCATTCTTCTGTCCATAGACATTTGTGTTATTTCCAATTTGTTATTTTGGATATTTTGGAAGCATTTCTTGGTGCATATGTGTGACAGTTTCTCAATAGTATGTAACTATATTAAGAATTACTATGTTAAACAATGTGCATGTCTTCAGAGGATAAGGCATAATAGTTTTTCAATATTGTTATCGATTTACCTGCTTCTCTTCAATGATACGTAAGATTTGATATTTTCATAAAATCTCTCTTGAAATTCATAATCATCACACTTTATATCATTTTATTGGTGTTTATATACCTGTCTCCCTATAAGATGATAAGTACCATATTTTATTCACACTTTTATTCTCACGGCCTACATCAGGACCTCACTTATAAAAAAATCATAAGTGAAAATAAAATTGAAATTACAACCACCTACATTTGATTTGAGTTATGAGGTATTCTACTTTTTAATGCAAATAGCATGGAAGGATTATGGGATTATTAATCCTTTGCACAAAAACATGATTAATTCAGTCAGATTGCTTTCCTACTATTACCAAGTTAGATCAACAAAACTAAGAAAATGGTGGTTTTATTTAAGAAAGAGATAAGGCAATACATTTGGAGCAAGGACTATATTTTGGAAAGTAAGAAAGCTTAATTATAAGCATAAAAGTATGACTCAGCATAGCATGTGGACACTAGAGCCCAGAGAAATGTGCCCCAGAAGATATAGGAGGGATTCAGGAGGGGAGTACAAAGCACTGTACACTCATCCGAAAATGTGCACCTCAGGCCATCCATGTGGCTTCCTGTTCCAAAGTTTCACAGCTATAGTTACTAATAGTTTCAAATATTGTTTATAACATAGATTGAATATAGTTGTCTGGGCTAGCCTGGAAACCTGACCATAATTTTTAACAACTTCTCTCATTGCAAAGAAATCAAAATTCCAAACAACTACTGACAAATGCACTTTTGGAAAAATGACTCATCTGTAACACCGGGAATGCCTATATTCAGAAAGTAGGTCTGTGCCTATTATCACTCTAATCTTTTCATCCTGAGGGCTAAAAGAGCCAGAGGCTGAAGAAAAGAACCATTTCCATGCTCTTTAAAATAAAATGCACAACATCCATTAAACTACTCTTTGATGATTGCTTGTCTTCTGCTTTGAAAAATAGCTCAAAAAGGGAATGCCAAGACTTCCCAGAGTATGAGATATGTAGGTATTTCCTGCAGGGAAAATGTAAAAAGTTCAAAAGAAGACCAGTGGCTCAGGAAAAAAAACAAAAACAAAAAACAAAAAACAACCCGAGTAAGACTGCGTCAGCAACATTGCTCAACCTATGTCTAAAGGACATAGGACACTACTGAAACCAAGTTTCTCCCTCACGTGAACGCAGTTGAAAAATAAAATGCTTCAAAACATTCGGAGGTCATTGACCTTGTCTTGCCCATATCTTTGATGCTGGCTTTCACATTATGTGCAATCTGTTACTTTAGTAGACTAATGCTGAAAAGCAAATTCCTGAATTCAGTGTGTTTCTTTGTGAACAGAGAAGAGTCAACAAAAAGGGAGTAAGAACTACACCATAAATCTCGAGCAGGCAAACTCCTATGGACACATTCAGCTTGTCTCTACAACAACAAAACCATCAAAACTATCACACACACACACACAAAATAACACATGTGGAACAGAACTGTGTTTTCAGCCCTGGTAGGATGCATGTGCTCTGATGTTTGGCATTAAAGGGATAACCAATCTGAAGTTACAGGGAGAGTTTTAAGAGAGACAGAGATCTTTAAAATTTTACTGATTAATTCAGCCACTTTCTTTTTTGAAAATACTTGAACAGATACACTCTAATTTCTACCCTTGTTCACAATGCTGAATCAAGGTGCTATAATAATTTGTATTTACTGAACTCCTACTATGTGTTACATGTAAAAGGACAGTCCTACAAATATTTGGCTCTTGGCTATTACAAGAGATTATTTTTGGGGGGAGGAGGGTAGTTAGGGGGGCAGTTAGAGTGATTTCAGGGACAAGGGGCAGAAAAAGCAGAAGAGCACATTTATTTAACTCTGATAAATTTTCTATGAACACAATGCAATTTGTTCTACTGAGTCCATGATATATGAAGGAGACAGCTATATCCAACATGATGAAGAAAATATTCTTTCTTCTTTTTTTTCTATTCTCAACTCTTTTCCTCAATCTTGCTAAAATTATACTTTTGGTGAGAGCAATAATTTTATGGGTCAGAGACTTTTTACCAAATCAACTCATTACAGACAGTATATTAACTGCACTCCCATAGAAAGCCACTGGTGGTTCAGCCCAGCTGTTCTTTGAAACATCATATAAGCAGCTCACATTTAAAGCCAGTTGCTACATTCCAGCCCCATAGTGAACTTTTATTTTCCATTAGACTAACAGCTAGTTAAATGTAACCAATACCTCCTTTCCTTCATACCAGAGGCCAGAAGAAAGTGCTATACTTTGCCTGTATTTATCCTTTCAATAGGTTTTAATAGAAACTGCACGAATAACTCTTCTTACTAGGCTTAGTAAAGATTACCTAGAATATCTTTGAAATCATCTGAATTTGTGAGGAAAAGGGAAAGAAGAGGAAAATAAAATGAAATTCCAGGTGACATGGTTAAACAATGAAAGTGCTAAACCAATTCAGAAAAATAATAGGTTAACTGTCATCGGGTTAATGTGATCTATTATAAGAGAACAAAAACTATATTACTTGTGTTTACAATACTACTACTACTACTATTATTGTTATTAAAAACTCTTTAGTATTTTTTATATAACAGACCCTGTGCAAAGTAATATTTTCATTTCCTTGTATCAAAATTGTTTTGATAGCACTGATCTGTGAAAACTATCATGAAATTTATGCTGCTATCAAGTTTAAAAAACAAAAAATTTTTAACCTATGATGATGCTTTAGGATTGTAGATTTGAAAGTTGAAGCAGCTGTAACTATATCATAAAGATGAATAAACTGTCATCCAGGGAAATTAAACGGCAATGAACCCACAATCTGGAAAATTACATGTCTGCTTCTTTTTCCTGAAACATACTTAGTTATCTTCTAACTGTATTGTAGGGAATGCAAAGCTACACTGACAACAAAACACTACGTGAAATAACCTGAAAAACAAGGATATATTCATATATTAAAAGTATGAGACATAAAACAACATGCTTACTAAAAAAAAATTAATAAATGGGTCACATGTACATTTAAGCACCATTACTCATTGTTGCATTACTTAATTCATTTTAATCTTTAATATATTTTTCAAAGGAAACAAATAGCTAAGAACAATGCAAATTGCTCATCCTTTAGAAAAAAAATGTAGATGATATTGTAACGTGATATTTTCCAGGATTAATAAATTTTGTGAGAGAAAAATATTTAAGCCATCCAACCTCTTAAAAATAAAATCTATACATTTTTAGCTTCTGTTATTCCAATATCTGACCAAAAAGAGAAAAGGTAAAGAAAGAACCCAGGCCAAGAGAGAAAAGAATCGATGTACAAATGTTGGTCCCAGATCAGTGTGAGATGTTGTGCAAGGTGTAGAAGCTTCCTGGTTGCCTGTCTTAACTTTCTATAGCCAGAGTAATCTTTCTATATCTAACCTCCTTGTATTACTCTTGTGCATAAAATCCTTCCAAAAGTTTCCCCTTTGCTTATTTGACAAATTCCAAAATTTTGTAAGCTTACAAGTTGGTACACTCGTTCAAGCATTTACTACATACCAGGCATTGCATATGAAAACACAGAAGCTGTGACAGAAATGGAGTGTGTACATCTTGCTCTGCCCTCCATCCTAGCACCCAGACCCTTGTGTCTTAGTCCGGAGTGAAAGAGTCACTTCACTGCAATCACAGTGAATCACAATGTTCACCCAGTGACATTGTATGGTGGTGCCACCAAGGCAAGGAGATAAACGCTGGACAACACGGGGTCACAGGGATAACACAGCAGACCGAGCAGTGATCCAGACCTGCTTCCAATCTAGACCTTGGACAAGCTGAGGAACACATCACTGTTGGCAGTCTGGGTGACTCTCTGTTGGGTTCGGGCCATAATGGGTTTATTGGCATCAATTGATGCCTTCGGGATCTTTGATGTTAAATGCCACTATGGTAGCCAGAATAAGAGCAAGTAAAAATGGTGGGGTACAGGCAGCACAGAAAAGGTTTGGATTTGCAAGCAGAAGAGAGATCCCCAGGGATTCGCAAGGCCAGTTAGGAGAAATCTGGATATGGTGAAGAACCGCCATTGCTGCAGGTAGCGAGAGAGTCAAAGAAATACAGTTGTATTACAGTGCTTAAGCTGTCTGGCCCGGGAAACATGGGTTATTCTTGTATCCACTATAAATTAAAGTGCTCTTTTTGAAAAGTAGATCAGATCTGTCCATTTGAAAAAAAAAATGAAGTGCAGCAGTTTTACTTAATTATCTTGGTAATTAAGTGATCAGTGTAAATCCCTGCAAGATCAAGGAATCTAAATGAATTTGTTGCAGATTATTTTAGTGCAGACAGAGATAAATGTGATACTCATTATTTTTCCAACATGAATGATATAGATATAGAGGAAGTAGTCCAACAAAATAATAATTTCTATTCCATTTTAAAAAGCAGAAACATTGGCAGTAGGATTATGAGGTCTATCTTCCTAATTGCATTTTGCTTTGGTTACTATTTAAAAATAAAAACTTGAAAAGTAGCAAAGAGAAAATTACATTTAAACATACTCACTACTTATTTATTTTTTTAATGATTAAAAAATAAATAAATGTCATCAGGCGAAAAGCTTGAAACATAAAGATTGAAAGTAAAAGTTCATTTGTTAAATGTGAATTTTCATAGTGAATTAAATTTTAATAAAATATACATCATATGACACACACACAAAAAAATGGGTATACTTGTTTGAGGATTTATTATGTGCCAGATACTTTATAAGTATTATTTCCAGTTCTTACAACTCTGCTAGGTAGATATTACTAGTTTGGCAAAAGAGGAAACTAAGACTCAAAAAACATAAAAACATAAATGATTTGTCCCCAGACATTCACCTAGAACCTACTGGTACTGGGGTGCAACTAGGTGAGTGTGAGCTTGTCTCCTATTTGACAAATTCTTATTTCAAGGTCTGCTTCTGAGGAAATCCAAAATAATATTGATTATGTATATGGGTGATATGTGTGTGTGTGGGCAGGAGACAGCAGCTTAGCTCCTAGGAGTATGGAAGGTGGGTGAAGGTAGAGAGAGCATTCTCCAAAAATGACATCATTTAAACAATTTTTAAGGATCCATGTTGAAAGTCATTGTTAAAACTGTGATGATAGGGTGTCTAGGAAATGGCATAAAAGTACAACACTGAGAAGCAGAGGAAAAATAGGCAAAGGGTGGTATCCTTTATGTGTTCCCACCCCAGCATCCACCCATGTATGTTTCCTGTTCTGTCCCAGAAGACACCACCTTTGGTCTCCCTAAATAGTGGGATGTGTGTACTGAATGTAACAGCAAGGCTTTCTTGCTCATTTTATATCGTATCTCCATGTTTATTCTCCTCTTAGGGCTTGCAACGTATATGTGTTTAAACCTTCTCATTTTGTATAGATACTTTATTATTCACAATGCAAACTAAAAAGGGCATCCAACATTCAAAGAAACAACTATTTTAGGTGGAATGCAAATGTATTTTAATCTGTTTTAGGTCAGACCTCTAGCTTATCCAAATAATCTTTGCCCCACATGGACTCCTGGTTTGATGATATGTTAGCTCTACAAAATATTGTGGCTGTTGAAGGAAGAAAAATATTTAAAGGTGAATCTGATTCTCTGATGAAACATTTGATTGTATTTGAATTAGTTTTGGAAAATCTTCCATGCTGTACTTTTATATTAAAGGAGTTACAGAGGAGAGGTTTGTGTGGTATAATGTTGATTTTTTTAAAGCTATCAGACCAGTAATTAAAATATTGTGTGTCTCACTTTATGATATCATTTAGTTTTTTTCATCCTCTATGTGATGTAGAAAATACTATTATTTCCATTTCTCCATGAAGAAGCTGTGACTGAGAGTGGCTAAGTAAGTTGTCAGATGAACTGGGTTTGGAACAGTGTCCTGATAGGAATTACATATATGTGGCCAAATGTTTTCACATAGTAGATGACCAACATCTTTTCAGGTCTAAAACATATTTATGTAAACTGGATAAACAAGTGTCACAATCTATAAAACATAGGTATGACAGCTCTTGATCACTTACATCCATCCAATTTCTCAGAAGAGGTTTGAGTATATAATTCTGACATTATAATAAAGTGTCTAACTCCTAACTATTTAAAACCTCAGTACCTGATCAGGCTCTGTCCCCGCCCCCCCCCCCACACTTATTCATTCTTTGTGTGCAATGGGCTATTTATTACTATTTGACGAGGATGGATTTATCCTTTCAAGTTGGAAGGCTTGTATATTTAAGACTGTTTTGGAAGCATTTCTGTTCCTGGAATATGGAAGCTGGCAAGCTTTTTATAATAATTTGTTTCTCCACCTGTTCTTAAACAAATCACATACACATGAGGGATGGCTTCATCTTTTCATTCTTCTAAATCAGAAACATTTGAACAACTACCCACGCTAATTAACACATGCACGATTATATTTTATAAATCAAGGAGCCATGATAGGAATGAGATGAAAAGTTCCCTAAAGGAAATTCTGATCAGACAAACTTATAAACCCAAACCACTAATTCTCTCACATATTTCTGAATGCATTTAGCACTTAATGGGCATCTTGCCCAGCATATCTCATTTTTCTTTCAGCCCAATCACTATCAGCTTGGCTCTTCACAGCTAGTCTGCTTTTGAAAGCTCTGTCCAACTCACATGACTATAAGCTCTTTTCTACAATGACGATTGTTAATAATTATACAGATTCTTCCAGCTACCAAAGCTTAAATTATTCATGTAATTAGACCAAAGTGAGATAAGGGTGGTTTGTGAAGTTTCCAGATAATTGCCTCTTTTCCGCTTTGCCTATAAAGACATAATCAAGGGCTGGCTACTTGCTCATATTGACAAGAGTTGGGTTTGGAACATCCTTCTCCTTCTGTCATCACTCTTCTCAGGCATCCTTATGCAATCATGCTTATTGAGTTCCCACTCTCAGAACCAGTTAGTGGTGACTACAAAGGGGAATGCGTTCTTAATCAATAGGAACACAGTGAAGAATAAAGGCCTGGTACATGCCATGTGAGAGGAAAAAGCAAAGAGCTGCAGAAGGAAAGATGAGAGAGAGACACTTCTGCAAATGATTAAGACAAACTTCATAAGGTGGACTTTGAAAAATCAGTAGAATTTCAAGGTGAAGATAGGATGAGGAGGTGTATTTCAGATGAAGGAAATGATGCGCAAGGGACATAGAAATAAAATCTTGTTATGGCTTGGAAATGGTGACAGGTGTACTGGCCCGGCTGGGGCCAGTAAGAGACAATACTGAACATGTAGATATAAGAGAGCAAACATAGGGTTTTGAATAAAAATCCAAGGGATTTACACTTTATCCTTTAGGAAATGAGAGAGACTTGAGGTTTGCAGCCAGGGAATGATATAATCAAAGCTGTACCGTAAAAGGACTGAACTGGAAGCAGAAGCGAGGGGAGGTAGGATTAGAGTGGGCTATGATGGTTACCACATGGTCTGAGCAGGAGGTGACAAGAACCTTGGTTAGGACTGGTGACAATGTGATAGAAAGGAGGCGATGATGGGAGTCACTGCAACATGATCACTGACATTTCTGTGGGGGAGCAATGTGAGAGGAAGACAGTGTGAAAATGAAGACCAAGGTTCCTGCCTGCTGACTCAGGATGCCTTGTACTGGGTAAAGGAGGAAAGTAGGGAATTGATGAAAGGCCATTTTAGATATTTTAAATCTGAGGTGACTGTGGAATAGTTGAGTAAAAATTTCTCCTTGGCAGTTGAAAATGTGAGCCTAGATTTCTAATGGAGGCTAAAGATAAAGATGGGCTCATAATTCATTCAGCCAATCTATGCTTGTGATTCTAGAAAACCAGAAGCTTGTTGTTGTCAGGGCAGCTAGGTGTTTTACATGTTATTGACTCTTCATCAGGAAGCGCTCTCATCCTCATTTTCCTGATGGGGATGCCATGCCTCAGAGACATTAAATAATGTGCTGAGATCAGCAGTGAGGTGGCTGAGTTCTGATTCATGTCCTTGTTTTTCCACCACACTAAGAAAGAATAGCTCTCACCCTCGTTTTCTTTCAGAGTTTCCGATGTAAGTACTACCAGGACTTCCTTTGACCATCAATATCTTCCCTCCAGTTCCGATCTCCGTTCATTCTACTTGACTGAAATCTCTTCTAATCGGCCCCAATTATATTGTGTCATTCTCTATCTCATCACAGCTTTTTACCTTATAGAGGATTCTCAGATAGTATACTTTTGGATCCCATGCCTTAAATTCTGTCCACAGTCCCACCTATCAAAGCTAACATGATCCCTCATTTTAGCTTTGAGCTTTGTGACTCACTTTAGAACACACACTGGACATCTATCATCTTTTTTTACAGGAGGTGTCATCATGACACCAAATACTCCCAAATGAAAGCCACACATGTATTCAACTAGCATTAAAACAAAATTACTTTCTTCTCCAAAATTTGGAGGCTACTTTGATTTCTATATTACAGTTTCATTGATTCCTTAGCAGAATGACAAATCAAAAACTTTCTAACAGCTATTTATATTTCTCCATCTTTACTGTGAAGAGCATAGTTCAAAAAATAGTTTACCCTTTACCAGCTCTCCATTGAAAGTCATGTTTTCTAAATAATTGTGTGTCTTGTTATTCTTGGTTAGCTAGTTCTGAACCAGAAAATTATTTCATGTGCTAGGTCTCACACTTTTGTTCCTAGTACCTCTGGTAACTCTGAAGTCACAAATGAACCCTCTCAGTGTGGCAGGTGAAAATTATTATTCTCCTTCCAGATGAGGAAGTGGCTGCCCAGAGTGGGCTGTGACTCATCTGGCTCCCTGGATCTTTTTAATGAACTATTCACAGCCCGCTGCCCTGACTTAAGATTTTGCTTAATCACCCTTCCTTCAAATCCAAAACAGAGGACCCATCTTTAGTGAAGTCCTCCTTGCTGCTGCCACTCAAAAGGTGGGATCACTTCACTGAGATCCCTTAACTTTCTCACATTTTTTTACATTAGCACCAAAATCATGTTTCCTTTTTGGCCCACCAACTAGAATGTATGAGACAGAAGCCATATTATGTTCATCCTTGGGCTCTTACTATTTAAATAATGAATTGATCTAAAATGGATAGAATACGTGTGAAATAATAAGATCTCTGTTCCTAGAGGTATTCAGAGACTGATAGAGGGACTATAACCATGCAACTATCATTCTGCTATTTCAAAACTTACTAGTATTTTAAGTGCATTCTTATTTAAAGTGATTTCGCCAATCCCAAATAGGTTAAAAAATATAGTACTAAACAATGCACATTAATCCCTAAAATGGCTATTATAATTGACTTAATATTCTGATTTTAATAATGATTGATCCTAGAAATTATTAAAACCTTTTCAGGCCAATGTTTTAAATTATAAGTACAGTCTATAAATGTTTGTTCAACACCTACTATATATCAGGCCCTGGGCCCTCAATAAGTCAGAGGATATATTCACTGGGAGATTGAGAGGTCATAACTTTGTTAGAAAATTTTGGTTTTATACTTCTGCTGCTCAGAATAGAGAATGTTTTCCTGAGGTCACTACACAGCCTAAGAAGCCTACTTTAAAGTCCTCTTTGGAAAGTAATATCACAGGAGAGGATCTTTAACCTCTTGGTGACACAATCTGAATGGGAATTGATCCAGCTGGGAAATGCCTATGACAGATAAGAGTAGAAGAAGGCCTGACCCGTCATTTCAAACCAATTTGAACGTCACTCCGTCCCTGCTGTAAATTATGTGAAGAGCTATGTGCACCCTCACCCTACCTCCACCCCCATACGCAGCACAATTATAGCTTGGGAGGGGCAAACCTTACAGAGTCCTTCAGAAACTGTCATTAGGAGAAATGCAGTATAGTGGTCCCCACCCAGACCCTGCTCTACCAGATTAGAGTCTGTTTCTAATCAAATGGAATTTTGATTTAAAACCGAATTAGGTTTGGGATTTACAGTCCTATCTACTTTCATTCATTTCGTGGATTCCATCCCTCTTTGGCCCAGTCTTAATCCAGTGCACTTCGGAGGAAATTACACGAGAGTTTTCGATGAGTCTGAGGTGGAATGGAGGGGGCCCTAAAGCCCAGTTCCCTCGGAGGGCTGCGCCAAGGGCGAGTAGTTACACAGTCTAAGAAGCCTACATTAAAGTCCTCTTTGAAAACTAATGTTACAAGAGATGATCTTTAACCCCTGGCCTGGGTTAGCCTAGCCTTGCTCGGGGATCTTTGACGATCGCCGTAGGCCTTTAGGGACTGCGCTACCCGCCGGATCGCGGAGTTTCCCCTTTGCCTCTTCTTTTGGACGCCGCCCCTCGCTCCGCAGAGTGTTTCGCCGCCAGCACTCAGGCTGTGCGTGCTATGCCAGAGGCTTCCCTTTTGCATAATGAAAAACGAAAGCCGCGCTGGGCTGGCCAGCGGGGCAGCCTAACGCTCTGCGTGGCTGCTGCTTCTGAATCAGCGGCGGCACCAGGCTGTCACAACACGGTGTGGATCCCTACTTCAACTTACTGCAACGCAATTAGGGTGTCTGCGAGCCTGCGGAAGCCCCAACGCGCCCTCCGAAGCCGGCCCTGAGCACTCCGGCTCCCGCAGCTCCCGGAGCCCTCCTGCCGCAGATCCCCAACCACCCCCCCCGCGCTGTGCGCCCCAGATGGCTGGCTCACTCGCCCGCCCATAGCTCCCGGGCGAGAGCAAGACGCGCCAAAGGGAGTTTGAATGCTCAGCGGCCCTAACTTCGGCTTCCCGAGTGACACGGCGCCTTTCCTGGAACGCAGACCCGCCGCCGCCAGCCTCCACCCGAGTTCCTTATAGTTGAGCTGTGGAAAGATGAAATACCCCGCGAGGGGCGGCGCTCCCTTGCATTTTGAAAAACCGCCTCCTTCGTCTCGGGAGCGCCTTTATTCCCTACCCGCATCCTCCAACCGGATAATTTTCACCCTGGGACGAGCCTAGGTGGAGGCCTGTATCTGGAGCAGGAGGAGAGGAACCTCAGAGCTGAGTTGCTGGGATGCAGCTGCGTGCCCCTCGCGGGGAGGGGGGGGGAGGGGGGAGGGCTGCGGGTCGGTCCGGCATGGGAAGATCGCGCGCGCGATTACACACACACACACACACACACACACACACACACACACACACACACACACACACTGCCACCAGCATCCCCACGCCGCAAGCCGGACGCGGAGGTCAGAGACAGTTCACTTTAAGACTGGCGTTGAAACGCCCAGATAGAGGCAGAGGCTCTCGCCTCTTCTCCAAGGCTCGCACCGTGCTAGGAGGCCCCCCTATTTCCCAGATCGAGCAAGGTCTGGCTTTGGGGATAACACTTGCTGGACAAGGGGTTCACACAGCAGCGGGGCAGGGATGGATAGAGGGAGCATAAGAGAGCCAGTCTGACTGCGCTCACCTCCGTCCTCAGCGCAGGGAACTGGCCAGCCCTACTCGCCTCCAGCACACAACTGGGCTGCGGGGGCGGGGAGCTGGACCCCCGGACGATCCGACTCCGGCGGGGGCAGAGAGGGGAGTGACAGCAGCCACCACTTCACGCGTTGGCTAAGGCACGGAATCTCCGAATAGGCTGAGCCGCGGACGCGGGGGCGGGGGGAGCGAGAGGGGCGGAGGAGAGTTGCCGGAGCCCAGAGGAATGACGTCCTCCAGCGCCGAGGGATCGCAGGGACTGAAGATTCGTGCTCTCGCCCAGCCCTGCGCGCTCACTTGGAGGGTTCGCATAGGCGCCGCGCCCCACTCGTTCCGCGACTCCGGAACCGCGCACACCCGGGCGATCCCCTCCAGCTTAAACCAGGGTACAAGCCCTCCAGCCATCTCAAAGCACCTCTCTGATGGTTCCTCGCCTCGGGGTGCCTGCCTAGGAGTCCCAGCGGATTCCATGCAGATCCGGGTAGGCAGCCCCTGGCCCGCCAGCCTCGTCCCTTCCTCGCTTTCTCCCTCACCGACCTCGAGCCAAGGGCAGGCGCCGGTGCCCCAGCCCCTGCCCACCCGGTGAACCGCCGTCCTCGCCTGTGCCCCGCTGCGAAGAGGGAAGGCTCACTGTAAAGGAAAGGCGCTCACCTGAGTCACTGGAAGCCTTCCCCTCCTGTCCCTCCGAGCCTCTTCGCAGCTCCCAGGCACAACCTTCCCCAAAGAAAAAAAGTAGCGCAAGGGCAGCAGAGAGGTAGGGCTGCTCACAGGTCCCTGGGCAGCGGCTTTTCCTTTCGGATTCTCCCGGGTCCAGTCTCAGACTTGGCGGCGGGAAAGGGCTCCCGGAGGCTGGAAGGGGCCGCCAGACCCGAGGTCCTCCCGCAGCGGTGGCCGCGGCACCTCCAAGTTGCCACCTGCAGCGCGCGGCGGGCGCCTGTGACAGCCCGCGCCGCTCTGTCGGCGCTGGCCCGCCCTCCTCACCCTCCCCGCCGGCTCGTTGGCTGCGCTCGGCGCGCGGGCGGACCCAGCGCTCTGCCCCGCCCTGCTCCCGCCTCCCAGCCGCCCGCTCGCAGAGTGTGGGTCCCCTGACAGGCCCCTCAGGGCTTTATAGCCTGTGAGTTCAGGGAGCTACCCTGGCTTTCGCAGGCAGGGGAGGAATCCAGCACACAGAAACACACACACACACACACACACACACACACACACACACACACACACACACACACACACACACACACGAAGGTGGTTGGGGATACAGAAAGAGATACGATGTGAGAAATGCCCTTCGTGTGCCTTAAGGGGACCTGGCAGCTGGTTTCTTTTGCTGGTATTAAATTTGTGCAGTCTCTGGAAAGTGTTAACGTCACAGCGGCAAACAGCACAGAGATGTAAGCTGGAAAGTGGTTTGGAAGTAGTCCTCACGAAAGTACACATGAAGCACTTAAATGTGAAGATAAGTCCTGGAGTCTGTCTTTTTTTCACTCAACCTACACCATTGACGTGGAGAAGCCTCGGGTTTCAGCACCCAAAAAGCCACCCACTTCCACTGGTGCCCACAAGCTCCAGGCCTGAAGGCCCAGCGTTTCAGCCACATGCTTGCTTGATTCTGCTGCTGCAAGTCCAGGCCATGAACTCGTGCCAGTGCTTGTATGAGGCTATCGCACAATCTTGGCCTTTTAAGTAAACAAAAGAAGCATCCTTTTTTTTCTCCTCCTACCCCCACCCAAAGACTGGGACAGGAGTTCACAGCCTCCTCTCCCAGGGCATTCAAATGCATTCTTCACTGTCTCTTGATACCTCCTAAAGCCATGCTTTCTGTAAAACTGATTTGGTAAAGGCTTTCAGAGGAGAAAAACCATAGAAGTATGAAAAGTACCAGTCTGGAAAGCCATTGGATCAACTAGAAACACTTCATTCCTGGGTGTATCTATGCGAAAGAGGTACATTGACAAGTATATTCATTAGTTTAATAACATCTCAAAATGAACTTCTCAAATAGCACATTTTATAGCCCATTAGGGAAACGTCTATGTTTTTCGAGTGCAGGTGAGACAGTGACAAAGTATGCAAATGCAAACTCATGTTTAGCTGTGCTTTGTAGAAGTCTCAGCAGGGTGAAGCAGAAGGAAAGAGGTTTTACTAAAGAAAGTCGGAAGGTAACTCTTTACAGGGCATAATTGGCACCAGTCAAGGAGCCACTCCCTGACAACTGTTGCTAAGTCACTTGGAATGGGGCTTTATAGCTTCAATTCCTTGCATTTTAAGGCAGATTTTTTGGGGGGGGGCAGGAATCCTAACGTCTTGGGTTCACTTTGAGAATTAATAGCAAACTTCCCACCCCCCATAGCCACGAGCTTTCTTTATCCCTATCAAAAGAGGCAAGCTAGTTCTTTTCCATCTTCTTGCAACCCAGAAAGATTCAGTTATTAAAGTTCAGAGGCAAAGCATTGACAAGGATATATTTCAATATGTTAGGTCAATCACTTACTAAATGAAATGCGCTTTGACCTGAAATGGTTGAAACCACAAATAGAATGGTGTGGATCGCTCAGGTTTGAGTGCAGTTCAACTCAGTGACTGGAGTACCTGATAAAAATTGGGGGTGGGGATGGGGATGTGGCATAGTAGTGATCTTTAACTCAGATATACATCCAATGTGTTGACAGCCAGGTTAGGCACAAACAACTGGACAAGACGTGTTTCTTAATAGCAGGAAAGGAGTTTAAAGATGTAAGTAATGAGAAAACATTAGGTAGGAAAGAAGGGAGGAATGAGAAAGACTCAAAAGAGAAAATGGGAGAGTCTATTGACAGTGAGAGAAATAAATGAACACTGTTTGGTCCATTGGACATACCAATGGACACCACAGGTCTCAAGACTCTGATGCTGAGGAGACAAAGGAGAATTGCTGGGCCTTAGAGGCAATAAGTACAGCAGTTAAGAGTTCTGGGGTGGCTTACAGTGTCAGCAGACATAGGGCTGAATCCTGGCTCTAACTTCTGGATATGATTTGTTTGATTTGCGTGTAGGACACATTATTTAAGCTTTGTTTTCTTTACCTGTGATGAGGGGATAAGGGTGCCCACCTGACAGAGCTGTCATGGGATTAACAGAGATAATCCCATTTACAATGCTTGGCACAATGGTGTGCATATAGTAAGCATTCAATAAATAGTAGCTATTATTGTAAACAGTGTTTAAAAGAAACTAAAGGTCACTCACTACTTTTGATATGTGTTTCTGGCAGAATATTTCTATCAAGTGCTCATCCTGCATATTTAGTCCCTGTGATGAGAATCTCACTAACCCTGAGTCCATTCCCTCTTTCTTACTTGAAGATGAAATATATAATTTACATTTTTTTTTTTTTTTACTGTTTGGTATTTTTTCTACCCATGGTGGTCATACAATTGTCTAAATCCTATTTCACAAGGAAGTCTTCTAAATTGTTTAAAACAAATAACAGATCCCCTGAGTGACTTCTTTTGCCCAGGCTAAAATGCCCTGCCCATTCAGCCTCTCCTCAAGTAGTCTGGTTTCACAATCATTCAGTATCCCTTACCCTCCAATTGCCTCTAACCTCCTTAAAATAAGAATGCAGATCTCCAGCCCAGTCCTTCCAGCAAAATACCTTTTTTTCCCCCCACGTGTTGTTAGTGCAGCCCGCACTTTTGTACATGTTTTGAATAGGAGATCAACTCTTGATACCTGCTGAGTTGCATAAACACTCTTCACATGTTACTGTTTATTCAGAACTTTGGGAGTTCTCATGTTTTCATTTGATCTTTTCTTTCTGTAAAAAGATAGGATTAGACTCAATGACCAGTGAAGTTACTTTTTAATGATTTTTTTGAAATAATTTAAAATGTACAAAAATATGGAAAAATGGTACAGAGAACTCATATGTTCTTGACTACTGTAATTAGCATCCTAACTGGTCTCCTATGATGGCCCTTGCTCTCCTAAAGACTATCATCAACCCAGTGGCCTAAATAATACTTTAAATATGTAAGTCATATCATTTCAATGGTTTACACTATGTCAAAATAAATAACCCAAATCTTAACAGATTTGCCTCTTTGGCCCCAATGCCTCCTTTCCTCATCTCCTACTGTTCTCTACCTTGAGTCTCCACTCCAGGCACGCTGGTGCCGTCTGCTCTTGGAATATTCCGGGCATCCTCCTTCCTCTATCTGTAATTCTCACCACTTCCAGGTCTTTGCTTAAATATGTGTTTCTCAGTGAAGCCTTCTCTAGACACCATATTTAAAATTGTGCTCCCTCCTTCCAACCCACCTTCTCTCTGTCACCACTTTTTTTCTCTATAGTATTTATTACAATCTAACATAGTACATATTGTTTTTACTTATTTACAATCTGTCCTCTTCCCTTGCCTTGACTATAAACTCCATGAAAAGGAGAAGTTAAGCCTTTTTTGTTTACTGCTAATCCCAGTGCCTATATCAGAGCCTAGCATACAATATACCTTTAATAAATATTTGTTAAATGAATGGCTATTACAGAAATACATAAATGTATTTATGACTAACTACAGATACACCCACATGCTAAGTGGTCGTCAATGTGACTTGAGAAATTGAAACCAATAGGTGTCACAAGGAAAATAAAGTCCTGTGTCCAACTTGGTCCTTCATAAGCCAAATGTCCTTAGAAACATTTATACAAAAGGAAATGGAAACACACACATTGGTCAAATTGTCAACATTGATCAGTCACCAGATTTTTAATGTACCTTACTCTGCGTATTTCAGAAGACTCTGAGTATACAAATGAGAACTGTTTGGAGAGTAAGTTTCACTGAGGCCAGACTGACAGCTATTTAATGACTGTGCTTGCAGACAACACGTAAGATAAGGTGACTTATACTTGGAATTGCAAAAATCGTTATTTTTACATTCTTTAATTCCTCTTAAGTATCCAGGTAGATATTTAAATAAAACTCAGTGAATTGAATGAAAAGATAAAGCTCTGATAGAAATTTTAGATATTCTAACTTTTAAAAATTTTCAGCAAATCATTAATGGAGCAATGAGATAGTTGGGGAGAGGGTCATGTCTCTTAAATTTATTTCATTAGGGTGTAGCTTTCAAAATGAATTTCGGACTCTGCAAAAATAGCTATCTGGTTTATGCTTTAAGCTTCTTTTGAAAGGAAGACCTTTCCATGTTTTCTCGAAGGAGCCATCATTGCTAACACAATGGCTGACAAAACTCATTGCTGGCATTCCATGCCCACTGATGCACAACCTGGAGACTCGCCTTTGCAGCATAGAGCTCTTCTTCCTGATGCTGCTATTCTGCTGCTTCAAAATGTTAAGCAAAAAGTCAAATGAAGTTATGATTTCTTAAAATGCCTTCCAATTTCTTCTCCAGTGCTGTTTCTTTACTAGCTGTGTTATCTCAGGATTAATCTCTCTGAATCCCAATTTCCTTATATAAATTGGGAATGGCATTGAGTACCTCATCAAACAGGTAGGATTAAATGAAATAATTTGATAAAAAGGCTTTGAAAGCTATAAAGAACCGTAAAAATGGCACTGCTACCATCCTCCTCCTCCTCAAACTACTTATATTGGATAATGGCAGATTTTTAAAAACACTCTTGATGTGAAGCTTGTAAATTTTTTTTGTTTAACAGTCAGATGCTTTTTACTTCTAATCAGCTTTTCCCCTAAATGAAGTCCTACTCTAATACTTAAAATTGTTGAACCTTCAGTGATTTCTCTGTACTCCGGAACTTGTTAGATTTAGCATGACATCGACTATTCCCAGAATGATTTTTCATTTTTTTCTTTTTATTTTTTTAAAGTACCTCTGAATTATAATAAAAATTTAAACAAGTAGCTGAGAGCAGAAAGTTCCAGAGTAATCCCTGCCCTTTGCAGCAAAATATCAAACAGCAGTGACTGATCAATAAAACTTCCACATAACTGCAGATCATAAAGTCATTGTAAAGATTTAGGACTTGACGTTTCCTTGTTCTTTGCTTAGTATGTGCTAGCCTGTGAAAAGAAGACTCTAAATGCAGAAACTGTTTAGGTCATTTTCTTATCTAGGACAAAGTATGTGGATTCAGCAATAAGTAGAAGTTAATTATCTGAAAACTGAATTCTTTGCCAAATTTTCAAAGCAAGAAGTTTTCAAAATACAATATTAGACTGATTTAAAGTTGGCAGCTGTTGACATCTGTTCACCTTAAGCCAATGCTGGTAACTAGACAGAATATTAATCTGATTTCTACTTTTTTTCTCTTTTAAAATCAGAGCCACATTCTTTGCCATGAAAGACTGAATATTGTAGCTGGTGAGTGATACCTATTTTCATTAACTGAGATTTAGTCATTTTTATTCTTACTATAAGAGATCATGAAATAGCTTTCTGTCAGCTGGAAACTAGGATCAGAAGCCCAGTTTCTAAAGGAGGCACACTTCTCCAATTAACTTGGGGTTCTATTGGCATAAACCTCCTTCATTTTTTTAAGGTGATGGGGTAATGGTCATACCTTCTATTGTACTCAGGTTGAAATGCAGGGCCACTGCTTACCTAGAGGGCTCCTTGTCTGAAAATTAGGACAAGGCTACCCTTATAGTAGAACACATCCCCAATAGGCACACAGCCAGCTTGTACAAGGGCAAAGAGCTGTCCAGATCCCAGCACTCACTCCTGTGCTGCTCGGGGCTTTGAAGACAAGTGTTTATATGTTCAGGTCCCACTGAAATTTAAAAGAAGCGATTCTGCATTGTCAGGTCTCCATTTTGATTGCCTTCATGCACTCCACCTGGGTTGGTGGCACTGAGTTTATTTGTGGGAAGAATGGGCTGAGCTTCCTTTACCTGAAGTCATGTTTAGTGAAAGGAGGAAAGAAGAAAAGCTCATCAAAACAGACTGGACCAGAAAAGGACTTTGTGGTTGAATAGACATTGTGTAGATTGAAAATGGATATTCTATGGGTTGAATTATTACACTTCTAATGGATCTTTGTAATATTTATGAAATTGGGGTCAGTTCAGGTCAGGGCCAGTACTGGTGGTGACAGAATTCTATAACCTCAAAACTGTGGCTCCTCAGCCTTGTCAGTCTCTGTCTCTGGTGTAATTTTTGCTTTTATGATCTATCAGGTGTTTAGGTATTAGGGTCATCCACTGCAGCAGGGGCTGATACAGAATTTTGCTAGACTGAAGACACTGTGAGAAGGGATTTAATAGAAGTATCACTCAGGTATCTTTGAAACATGAAGGATTTCTTTGGAACTGTAAGGAACTAGGTTATGAGTAGTTTCCTAAGTAGAGACTGCATGAGCCACACGTTAAAGGGAAGGATTTGCTCCTGGAAACTATTCAATCAGTTTTTGAGCAAACTTGTTAGGGTTCTTTGATTTCACATATCATCGATCCATAAAAAGAACCATGCTATTTTAAAAATGTAATTCAGAATTTTAAAATCTACAAGAAAAGGACGTTTCTTCCAGTGTTTTGATTTTTAAACCCATGTTTATGCACAGATAGCAAGGATTCCTGTGGGTCTAGAGTCACCTGGATACCTGTCAGTTTTGGCTAGATTTATTTCCAGATTACATCTTGAATGTGTCCACCTCTTTCATCAACATAGTTTCCAAACCTCCATCTTCCCTTGCCCAGGCTGTCAGATGCCTCCTAACTGCTGTTCCGCTTTCCTCTGCATCTTGCTGCCCTCCAGCACATTCTCTTCATACCAGCCAGAGGGATCCCTCCTTTGTTCTGAGCTTTTTAACAACCTTTCATTCACCTCAGATAAAATTTTAAAATGCCATATGTAACTGCTACCTGCCCTGCTAGCAGCTGTATTTTCTCCCATCTTGCTCTGCTCTAGGGGTGGCCTCATTTTGTTTTTCTGTTGTTTTTTTTTTTTCTGAATTTTCCAGTTACAGTTGACATACAATGTTATATTTGTTTCAGTTGTATAGCATAGTGATTTAACATTTATATTCCTTACAAAGTGATCACCCCAATAAGTCTAGTACCCACCTGACACCATACATAGTTATCACAATATTATTGACTATATTCATAATGCTATAGTTTACATTCTGATGACAATTTTGTAACTGCCAATCTGTACTTCTTAATCCCATCATCTTTTTAACTCTGTCCCTTAACCCTGCCCATCTCTCGGTCATCAATTTGTTCTCTGTATTTATTAGTTTGCTTCCATTTTGTTTGTTTATTTTGTATTTCGGATTCTACAAATAAGTGAAATCAGATGGTATTTCTCTTTCTCTGACTTATTTCACATAGCATACTACTCTCTGAGTAAATTCACGTTGTCAAAAATATTAAGATTTTATTTTTTATGGCCACATAATATTCCATTGCATATATGTACCACTTTTTATCCATTTGTCTATTGATGGATACTTAGATTTCTTCCATATCTTGGCTATTGGAAACAGTGCTGTGGTGAACATAGGGGTGCATATATATATTTTTAATTAGTTTTGAATTTCTTCATATAAATACCCAGAAGTGGAATTCCTGGGCCATAAGATAGTTCTATTTTTAAATTTTTGAGGAATCTCCTGACTTTTCCATAGTGGTCGTTTCAATTTGCAATTCCACTAACAGTGCCACTAACAGGTTTCCCTTTTCTCCATATCCTTGCTAACGCTTGTTGCGTGTTGATTTACTGATGATAGCCATTCTGACAGGTGTGAGGTGATATCTCATTGTGGGTTTTGCCCACTTCTTGTTTGCCCTGAGAATATTCACTCGTGGCACTTGCAGCATTTACCCCAAGATAACGCATGGATTACAGTCCTAACCTCACTCCCAAAGTTTGCCATAATTTCCCATGCTTTTCAGAGAATGACATCAAAATAGGACTGATGCAGTTGGGACAGCTCATTTGAACAGAAAACAGATGCCAATGATCTGAAAATACATACATACATACATACATACATACATACATACATACATACATACAAATAAATAAAGGATTATTACTGTAGCCAGATTCTATGGTGAACCTATGGCAATGAAATGGTGTGACAAGAAGGAGGTGACAATGTTATCAACATTCCACAATGAAACTGTGATTAAAGTAGACAACAGAAATGAAAAGGAAACTAAGAAGCCATGTGTCGTTGTGGATTATAACAAGAATATGGGAGCAGTGGACTTGGTTGATCAGACTCTCATTTCTTATCTAACTGAGTGCAAAAGGATTCCTTCGCCACCTTCAAAACATTACGGTATTGAACTCCTACATCCTGTTCAAGAAGGACAATAGCAAACACACAATCAGCTATGTAAACTTCTGACTGACATCAATTGAAGAAATGCTGGAAAAACATCACAAGCCAGGATAGCAACATCTTTGAGGTCATCCGTGCTCTGATGATGTCACACCTTTTTGCCTATCTGGAAGACCTTTCTCCAAGAGTGTACCACCAACATCAGGGAAACAGAATCCAAGTGGTCACTGCAAAGTTTGCTGCTCACACAATGACAGGATGGTAAGGAGATCTGGAAAGAAACATTATATTTTTGTGCAGAATGTGATTTTTCGCTTTGTGTTGCCCTGTGCTTTGAAATTTACCCCATGAAAAAATTATTAATACTGATCACATATACATTTCTGTTACATTAGGATCAGAGACAAGTTCTGTTTAAATATAACTTCAAGAAGTGTTTTTATTTTTTATTTTCACGTTGAAGACCAGTCAGATTTGCTTCAGCCTCAAAGAGCTTGTTTATTTAAATTAACACTGGAAGAGAGAGGTATGTTTTTTTCTAAGAGGGAATGGGTTAATTTGCATTTTCTTGATGATTAGTGATGTTAAGCCTCTTTTTACATGTCTATTGGGGGCAGCCTCACTTTGAGTCCCAAGACTGCAATGAGCTTTTTCCCATTTCTGGCCACCCCACACACTATTTTATATGCCCTAGTCTCTCTTTCCCCTTCTCTTCATCTTACTAAAGTTTATTCATGCTGTGAGGATCAACTTAAGGTGCCCTTTCTCTTCAAGAACTTGCCTCTCCTTGAACCTCTCAATTTGAATTAGATTCCACATAAACTTCTGTAAATTCCCCTCATCCAGTTCTTACCATTCATTGATTATTGATCGATAGATGTACTTTCTTGACAAGACTCTAAGTTCTCTGAAGAGAACCAGAGAGTTTCCTTCTCTTCATCTATAACATCAACACCTAGAAAGAAGCTATCCTGTGTGGCACCCAACTCTGGAGCCAGAATACCTTTGGCTCAGGCTTTCTGGCCTGGGTAAGTGACCTAACACCTATGTTTGTCTACTTTTTTATCACCAAAAAGTTGCTATTGAAGTACTTATCCCACTGGATTTCCTTATCTGTGAAATTGGGATGCTACTAGGTCTTTTCCAGCATGTGAAATTGTGAGTCTTCACTAAATCAATATGCATAAAGTGCTTAGAGAAATTCTGGACAAATGAAAAAAATAACATTAGTTAATATTTTAGTGGGCACTCAATAAATATTTTTAAGAGAATAAATTCATTCATACTCCTTTGGTCACCGATTTCCACCTCAATTTTGGGTAATTCTTTCTTAATTTAAATTATTAATGCAATAGAGAAAAAATAACATTCTCCTGGCTAACATAAGAATGACAACTTTCCTGCATTGAGAAAGACATTACAAACAACTAAAGTTCCAGATCTGCAATATATATCAATTTATAAGTTGTAATGGGTATTTTTTGACAACTTGCCTTTCCTTCATAGTCCATGCCAAAAACGATGTCTACCATAGGATCCCAAATTTGGCACTTCTGTTTTTACCCAATTTTATTGAGATGTAATGTTATATAAATTTAAGAATTACAATGTGATGATCGGATACATGTACATATTCAAAATGTTTACCACAATAAGATTACACATCTTTCATCTCACAAAATTACCATTTTGTTGTTGTTATGGTGAAAAAACATTAAAGCCTTAGGCTCATAGCAACTTTAAGGTATACAATACAGTCTTATTAACTATAGTCACCATGTTGTACCTTAGATCCTTGGAACTTATTCATCTTAAAAGTGAAAGTTTGTACTTGCTGACTAATATCTCTTTATTTCTTCCCTTCCACTTTTTAGCCCCTGTTGGCCACAATCCTATTCTCTTTATCCATGAGTTCAATTTTTTTATATTCCACATATAAGTGAGATTGTACAGTATTAGTCTTTCTCTGTCTGACTTATTTTACTCAGCATAATGCCCTAAAGGTCTATCCCTGTTGTTGCAAATAGCAGGATTTTCTTCTTTTTTATGTCTGAATATTCTTGTGTGTGCATGCTTATATCTCACATTTTCTTTATTCATTCATTTATTGATGGGCATGTGGGTTGTTTCTATGTCTTGGTTATTGTGAATAATGCTTCAATAATGCTGAATGAATGAGTGCAGATATCTCTTTGAGATAATGATTCTATTTCCTTTGGACATATACCTAGAGGTAGGATTGCTAGATTTAAGATTCTATTTTAAGAGTTTTGAGGACCCTTCATACTGTGTTCCATAATGACTGCACTAATTTAAATTTTTATCACCAATGCACAAGAGCTCCCCTTTCTCCACATCCTTGTCAGCATTGGTTATATTTTGTCTTTTTGATAATAACCCCATTCTGCCAGGTTTGAGGTAATATATCATTATGGTTTTGATTTACATCACCATGATGGTTAGTGATGTTGAGCATCTTTTCAAATAACTGTTGGCCTTTTGTATGTCTTCTTTGGAGAAATATCCATTCAAGCCCTCTGCCCATTTTTTAATTGCATTGGTTTTTTTTTGCTCTCGAGTTGCATAAATGGCATATATTTTGGATATTAATCCCCTATCAGATATGTGTTTTGCAAATATTTTCTTCCATTTCTTAGGTTGTTTTTTATTTGGTTGATTGTTTCTTATGCCATGCAGAAGCTTTTTAGTTTAATGTAGTCCCACTTGTTGAATTTTGTTTCTTTTGCTTTTGGTATTATATCCAAAAAAATCATTGCCTAGACTGATATCAAGGAGTTTTTCTCTTTGTTTTCTTCTAGGAGTTCTATGTGTTCAGGTCTTATGTTCAAGTCCTTAATCTATTGTGAGTTAATTTTTGTGAATGATATAAAATAAGGGTCTGATTTCATTCTTTTGTATGTAGACATTCAGTTTTCCCAACACCATTTTTATTGTCAAGACTATCCTTTCCTCACTGAGTCATCTTGGATTCTTTGTCAAATATTAGTTGACCATTTAGCATGGGTTTATTTCTGGGCTCTTGATTTTTTTCCATTGGTCTATGAGTTTGCCTTTAAGCCAGTATCATATTGTTCTGATTATTGCAGCTTTGCAATGAAGTTCAAAATCAGAAAGCCAAATTTAACACTTGTTTTGATGGGAAAATGGAAGAAAGATCTGGAAAATCTCTTTAAATTAATAAAGAAAAAAAGTATTTTGTTCTTTTTTTTCAGATAATTGTCATAGAGAAAATCAATGAAGGAGTTGCCAGTTTCTTAATCTATGTCAGGATAACTTGCCTCAAGTAAAATTAGCTACCTGTAATTTTGGTCTCTCTTTTTTCTTTAAATGAGTAAATCCATTACATGAATCAAGAGGAACAGTGACAAATAATATTTATTTCTACTCAAACCTTAACTTTCTATCATTTTAATGCCTCTTTTTAAACTCAATCCATCTTTGTAGTTATTCTACAAAAATAGCTTATCATTTGTTACAAAAATTTATTGTTTTGTGATTTACAAAGTTTAGAAAAAAAACAATGTGACCTTTATGCTAATGTAGCCTATTATGTTGGAATAGCTTTTCTAATAATACACTGACAGCCGTGATTTGGATACAATTATTGACCTTAGAATTGGGCAAAGTAATAGAGTATTTCTTAAATACAAATATGTTACACCCTGAATAGATTTTTTTTTTGTAAATAAAAAGCACACATATGTGTATGTAGACTTTATATTTAACATTGAAGAAAAATATCCTCTGATTTATAAATGCTAATAGTTTCCAAATTCTCTCAGGTCATGAATTAGTTGCCTGCTTTACTGACTTTTGAAAAGCTTTTGTACATAAAATAACACCTTAATTTAGTGAATCAAATCCATACCTATTTTGGTTAGAAGAATGGAACATAATTAATATCCTGAGCTGTCTGCTGGTTTATCCTTGGAAAACTAAATTTAGATGCATAGAACCATTCTATAGTAAAGACCATTTTATTTGCTATCTGATAAGTTCCATTTTTATTTAAAATAAGCCTATATATCTTGCCACAGCTTTCCCTTCCCCAATCCCAAGATCATTCCACTATCACATTTGCTGTTTTAAATTTCTGACAGGCTTATGCTTGTATATATTTTAAATATAAAAAGAAAATTTTATTGCATATACTGCTTGATAACCTGATTCTTTTTTCTTAATAAATATCGCAAAAGTTTTACCTTTCGGTAAGTTCAGTATTTACTAATTTTTTACAACCAGTTTCTAGGTCATATTTCTTAAGGGCTCAAATGCTAGAATTCTGACTCTGCAAATCAATATCAAATGTGAGTCCAAATGGTCCACACAGCTGCACAAAAGTTGCAGTCAAAAGTATTAGTCTTACAAAGCGTTAAGTTTTGCAAATAGCTCCCAGTAAGCCAAAGACAGTCCAGGGTACAAAAGTCTGTTGTTCATAATTTGATCATTTTTACAACACCTATACATACAGTGATTAAAATAATCTTCGTGTGTGAAGTACAGATGTATATCCATGTAACTGCCCAAGTATGGATTCCTGCTTGCTGCGATCAAGTCATATAAAATGTAGTTGGGCACATTCGACTTGCCTAACACTGGAAATTGTCTTGATTTAGGTAGCTCTGGGCAATGTTGGAGTGGTTTTCCTTTGCTACTGCTTGAGTCCCTCCCTCTTTTTTATTGTAATATAATATACATTACATAAAAGTTACCATCTTAACCATTTTTTAATATATGGTTGAGTGGCATTAAGTACATTTGCATTGTTGTGCAACCATCACTTGAGCCCTTTTGTATTAAGCAGCAAGACGGACTACTAAGGGTTTCTTTAGGCCGGGGGTGGGGGTGGGGCAGGGGCCTTTTGTCCAGCAGAGACTGATGAGCACACTACAGCTAACCAGAAATACATGGAATTTCTGGATACTTGAAATGTCATTCTACATAAAGTTTTCCCCAGTATTGACTCAAATAACTGTTTAGAATGACTTTGAGTTTTTCAACTATTACTTAGAAATATAGAACTTTGTAGAAAGCTGCTAGTATTAAGTACATCTATCAATACCAGAAGATAGCTTTCTCAGAACATGGATACTTTATTTCTCTTACTTTCCCAAAATTCAAAAGAAATTAGCAGCAGACATTAGTGCTTTAAAAATCTCCTTATTTTATCAGATAATTGCAACCTTGAGTGCAAACAAAACCACCAAACATAGTATTGTTGTTTGATTACACAAAGAATAACTAATCAGACTGCTTTTGCAAAACGCTCAATGATGCAGCTTTGAGACTGAACCCAATCACTTGTTTCAGGAGTGCCATCCTAAACAAGATGGAACAAGTGGTCTCTCTGTAAAGCCAGCATTCCCCTACATGTGTCATTTAGATGCAAAGAAGAGGCCGTGTTAGGCAGACGTGGCACTGTCTCTGATTTCCTTTCTGTACTCCAAAGAACACAGACAGACACTGTGGATTCGACCGGCGGGGCTCAGATAGCTGTCCAATTCCTAGGGCATGGCCAGATGAACCTGGGCGGGAAAATCAATGTGTATGAACACCAATTTTCATTTGAATTTTTTATTTGAATTCCCTATCTAGATCCATTCATTTTTGCTGAGTGTTAATTCTGACTGAATATTCGAATCATTTTTCTTTTGCTCCCACCTCTTCAGTATGCTACTGTTTGCACCGAGAACTTGCCAGATGTGTGTCCTAGCCTGCTGTTCCTGGAGCAGTGTTTGGGAATATTGGAGCTCATATTACTTTCCCCCCTGTTCCCATCATCACCATCACCACTCCAGAGAATGGTGGCCTTCTTTCATTTCTTAAGATACTTAATTCAAAAAGCAAAGCAGAGCTCAGACTTTTTAGTTTCATGATCTTTCTATATCCTTCAAAACTATTGAGGACTCCAAAGAGCTTTTGCTTATGAGACTTATATCAAGATTTATCATATTAGAAGATAAAACTGAGACATTTAAAAGAATATGAACTGTCAGAACAATTATATTATTATATGCCATATAGTCCCTAGAAAACTCCACTGTACGCTAATGAAAGAATAAGAGTAAAAAAGGCAATCATATCTTAATTTTGTTGTGAAATTAGCTTTAAATTTACAATCCCCCTGAAAGGGTCTCAGGTACTGCTCAGGGTTCCCATGACCACACTTTGAAAACCACTCTTCTAGAATAAATCCCTCTTTCTCTCCCTCCTTCCCTCTGTCCCTCCCTCCCCCACGCCCCCCCCTCTCTCTCTCAGTTCCTTT
The DNA here is from genome assembly GCA_003508835.1 of Eonycteris spelaea. NCBI lineage: Eukaryota > Metazoa > Chordata > Mammalia > Chiroptera > Pteropodidae > Eonycteris > Eonycteris spelaea. The sequence continues at coordinate 47,330 of PUFA01000127.1, read as the reverse complement.
AAAAAATTGCTATTTCACAGAATCTAAAGGACATATTTTAGGAAAAGATATTTGGTAATATTCTTTTTAACCTGGAATGTAGGTGGGAAAGGTGCTTGGAAAGGAAGATTTTTAAAAACCCTTAGATACTTTTCTCAGTTAGATTAAGTCTATTTTTTCCCACCTCCCACAGTTAGTCCTCTGTCAAGACTAGAATCTTCAGTTACCGTTAAAGAACTCTAGTATAGAAATAGATAAAAATGCATATAAAACTGAACTTCTTGTGTCTATCACTGTATTGAAGTTCAATTAATGGACTTTGAGGATATTTCAGCCCTGTGTTTGAAATGCTATCAAACTATGGACAAAAAGTTTCCCCCTTGGACATTCATTCTTCAAAGGATGGCGTGGGAGGGGGCGGTGGAGAGGACGTTATGGATTTTTAGGAAAATACCTTCAGAGATGCTTGTTGCAGGAGATTTCAGGGAGAAGCCACAAAGAACCAGAAGAGAACCAGGGAGAACAGAAAGAGACTGAAGAGTAACAGCAACAACAACAAAGCTGAAAGGAAAGGTCATGGATTTAGGAGTTAAAGAGACTGGCCAGCTTGTCAAGGGATAGTGTGTACAGATCTATGTTTCTATGCAATAAACTCTAACAATTAGTAGCTGCTCAATGATGCAGCAAAAAGTGACCTAGTGAGGTGGAAAAAGCTGCATTTTGAAGTTAGGCTGTCTTGACTCTACCAACTAATTGTGTGACTGGACAAGTGACTTAATCCCTCTGAATGTATTTTCTCATCTGGGGAATAGTATTCTGATATCTGCTTTGCCATGTGATTGTGAGGAGATGAGATAATAATTTCTGCACATGTGGTTGCTTAAAAAGTAATAGCAGGGAAGACGGTTAGGAAATAAAAAATCACATCATGATAATGATGATAAGAACGATTGTTTGTTCTGTGCCCTACAGACCATTGGAAGTCTAAGGGATAGGGTAACACCAGCCACTTCTGCCATCTTAGTCTGCAAGTTGGTCTTGACCACCTGAGATCATCATCTTCATTCAGCAGGTGAGCTTAGCTCTATGCTTCTTAGTGTGACATCAGACTGAAGGATTTACAGGGAGGGCTCACACTGTTGGAATCATTCCAAGACCAGCTCTGCAGCGGCCAGGAGAGAGCTCCTTCCTGGCCAGACTCTCTTTTCCAAAAATCATATGCAAAATCACAATATTGGTTGGAAAAGTTCTGTCAGCAAAGGTCAATAAAAGCATCTATTGCCTTCTACTGAAAGCAGAACATGGTGATCCTGGCATTTTATGCTAAGGAATATGGAAAACAGGTCTTGCTAATGAGTTTTGTCTTCCCCGCATATCTAAGTTAGGGTGTTAATGCTTCAGATGAGTCACTCATGGCAATGGCTAGACATTTTCTCATTATTTATTAAGAATGGTGTGACTTTTTATTTCTTACCCATCTTCCATCCCTCTCTTTGAACTCTTTGCAACTATCTAATTTGTCAGCACTGGCAAACTTCACTTATGTGATACTTTATCCATCTCTCAGATAATTAACAGAGGTGTAAAACATGAAGGGGAGAACAGAAAGAAATGAGACATGTTTCAGGAGTTTTTAATAACATAAGACTACATTTAAGATGTGAAAACAACATTCAAGATAAAGAAAAAAAAACATAGTTCAGTAACAGGATTCTCCACTATTCCCATCCAAGGTTGTTATTCTGAGCAATGATTGACTAAAACTTTTATAAGGAGAAGGAATGATTTTAAAACATTGTATTGTCCATTAGATGTTGGTCAGAGTGCATGATGTTGCCTTTCATTCTGTTAGAAGCTTCAGGGAGTGCCATCTGGCATTCAGGGACATTTACATAGGGTTCAAAGAGAGGTAGGGAAGCGGTAAGTATTGGCAAGGATGTGGAGAAAGGGGAACCCTTGTGCAGAATGTAAACTGGTGCAGCCACTATGGAAAACAGTATGGAGGTTCTCAAAAAATTAAAAATAGGACTGCTGTATGATCCAGCAATCTTACCTCTTAGTATATATCCAAAGAATGGAATTCAGGATCTCATAGAGATAGCTGCACTCATTTTAGGATTACTCACAATAGCCAAGATCTGGAAACAACCTAAGTGTCCATTGGTGGATGAATGGATAGTATTGTATATATAAATGTATATATAAAAAATATAGATATAAATATATATACATAGATATGCATATGTGTATATATGTATGTGTGTGTGTGTATATATACACATACATACATACATACATACATACATACATACAGAACAGTGGAATGTTATTCAGCCATGAGAAAGAAAGAAATCCTGCTTTTTGTGACAAGTTAGATGTAACTTGAGGGCATTATGCTAAGTGAAATAAGTCAAACAAAGAAAGACAAATACTGCACAAAATCACTTATATATGGAATTTTAAAAAGCCAATGTCAGAAAAACAAAGAGTAGATTGGTTGTCACCAGGGGCTGCCCAATAGGGGAAATTAAGTGATGTTGGTCAAAGGATACAGACAGACTTCCAGTTACAAGATTAATAGATCCTGGGGAGCTAATGTACAGCATGATGATTATAGCTAATAATACTGTATTGTGTACTTGAATGATGCTAAGAGAGTAGATCCTAATGTTCTTACCACTAAAAAAGAAATGGTAATTATGTGATGAGCTGGAGGTGTTCATTAATGCTGGATGGTAATCATTTTGCAATCTATAAATGTATCAAATCAACATGTTATGCATCTTAAACCTATACAATGTTATATGTCAATAATATTTCAATAAAACTTGGAGAAAAAAAATAAAGGGGGGCAAAGAAGATGGGGAAAAATGTCACACCATTCTTAACTCACTAAGACATGGTGAAATATTTTGTTCAAGTCAGACTATTCTTTTGGAATTTTCCAGTTTCACAGGAAATGGCCAAATGACACTGGACATTTTAACCTCCTGACTTCCTTTGAAGTTAGACAAACCTAAACCACTACCATATTGTTTTATACAATGGCCTATGATCGAATAATAACAAGCAGTCTTACAAACTTAACAGTTGATTGCAGTGGACATCAATGAATTTGTATCAGCAATGAATTGGACACTTATTATATAATATCTCATTTTAGTCACCGGAGTCAGAGTTTGTTTCCCTGAAGAACATACAACATATTTTTAAGGTAAAGTAGAGACATATGAAAAACTAAACAAGGAAATTTATTTTAATTTAAAACAGCAACAAAATATAAATATTAATTGGATTAGATGCTCTTTGAAAACAAACCTTGAAGAAAAACATATAGATAACAATTTTGTAATGACGTAGTTTTCTGTGTCTGTGATTTATTTGAACTTCCCATTTCATGCCTATAAAGTAAACATTTAAATTTTCACTTATGCTTTCTCGTTTGAAAATCCCACCCTCCAAGGACTCATATTCCATGAGTGGTGATGATGGTCATATTACCAGGTTCTTAAACGTCAGCAGGACTTATTAAAACACAGATGGTTGGGTCCCATCCAGAGATGCCAATGTTGTTGGTCTGGATCATTCCTGAGAACCACCATTCTAGAAATTGAAGTCCCAAGTGTTTCTTCCCAAGTTATAGGTTTAGGTTCTTAGCTCTGCAGTTAACTGCCTCATCTCATCAGTTGAAGAAATGGTGGTGGTGGTGGAGTGCCATGGGGATATAAAAATGATATATTGTTTTTATTTCCTTGGTCTTAGTTTTGCTGCCATTTCTTACATGTGGAAAAACAGAAAAAAAAATGAATACATGTAAACTTTATTTTCTTCCACATCAGAGAGATACAACAAAGCTCAGAACTGTTCTCCCACCAGAAATCCATCTTGGAGTTTTTCTCTGGCCATGTGGGAAGAAAGTCAAGAAACACTGGCCCTTCTTTTCCTATACCCAATGTGGGCCATTGGATGTTTTCTGTGTTATGAAGTTTAATTACAGTGGTTCGCTTAGCAGTGGCTCTGATTCATATACTTGGGTCAAACACAAAATGTGTTCTGATATGGAGATTTTGTTTACAGGTCAAAGCTTATGCTAAATCTTCAAATTTTTTAAACTTGTGATAAAATATACCTAATATAAAATGTACTATCTTAATTCTTTTTAAGTGTACAGTTCAATAGTGTTAAGTATATTCATCTTGTTGTACACCCAATCTGCAGAACTTTGGCATTTTCCCCAACTGAAACTCTGTACCCATTAAACAACGACTCCACATTCCTCCCACTCCCACCCCAGTCCCTGGCAACTACTAGTCTTCTTTCTGTCTCTGAGTCTGCCTACCTTTTAGATAACTCATGTAAGTGGAATCTTACAGAATTTGTGTGTGTGTGTGTGTGTGTGTGTGTGTGTGTGTGTGCGCGCGCGCGCGCACTCGCGTCTTATTTCATTTAGCATAATGTCTCCAAGGTTCATGTTGTGGCATATGTCAGAATTTCCTTTCTTTTTAAAGCTGAATAATATTCCACTATATATGTATAACTACATTTTGTTTATCTATTCATCTGTCGATTGACATTTGGGTTGCTTTTGGTTACTGTGAATAATGCTGCTATAAACATGGGTATACAAATACCTTTGTCATTTTTTTTTTTTTTTGGATATGTATTCAGAAGTGGAATTGCTAAATCATATGGTAATTCTATTTTAAATCTTTAAGGAACTTCTGCATTGTTTTCTGTAGCAGCTGAATTATTTTTACATTCTTACCAACAGTGCACAAGTGCTCTAATTTCTTCACATCCTTGCCAAATCTTGCTATTTTGTTTTTGTTTGTTTGTTTTGTTTGTTTGTTTTTGTAGTAGCAATCTTAATGTGTGTAAGGTGATATCTCATTGTGGTTTTGATTTGTATTTCCCTAATGATTAGCAATATCAAGCATCTTTTCATGTACTCATTGACTATTTGTATATCATCTTTGGAGAATTGTCCAAATCCTTTGCCCGTTTTAAACTGAGTTTTTGTTGTTGAATTATAGGCGTTTTTATGCATTCTGGTTATTAACCCCTTATCAGATATATCATTAGCAAACATTTTGTCCCATTCACTGGGTTGCCTTTTTACTCTTGTTAATAGAGTTTTTTGATGTATGGAAGTCTTAAACTTTTTTGTAGTCCCATTTATCTATTTTTCCTTTTGTTGCCCATGCTTTGGGTGTCACATTTAAGAAATCAAATCATTGCCATATCCAGTGTTATGAAGCTTTCCCCCTAAGTTTACTTCTAATAGTTTCAGCTCTTACATTTAAGTCTTAGGTCGATTTTAAGTTAATTTTTATATATAGTATAAGGTAAGGGTCTAACTTCATTCTTTCACTTATTGATATCTGATTCTCTTGACATTATTCATTGAAAAGACTGTCCTTTCCCCCATTGAATGGTCCTGTCATCTTTGTTGAAAATCATTTGACCATATATGTGAGAGTTTATTTAGTTCTCAATAAGTTTTAACTATCTATTGTTAATATCAGTCTTATGCAAGGGTTGAAATCTCTTAATGGTGCCCAAGAAGACTTGAAATGTGGTGATACCACATTCCTTCCTCACCATTTTGCTATTGATTTTTAGAAAATCATAGTAGCAATTTACAATTTCATGAATTTCTCCATCATTCACCATGAGATCTATATTCCTCAAACATCTTTTTGATAATATGATTCTTCTGCTCATACATTTTTAGTAGCTGTAATTTAACGGCAGGATGAAATACAATCTTTTCATTTAAGCATTGGCATGCTCTTCGCTTGGGTCTTGGCATAATATGTATGCTCAGTTCATGTAGGGGAGGAGTCCAGGCCATGGTTGTGTTATTGTGAGTATAGTTGTGTGTATGAGGTATTTATTCAGCCTTTACTTCTCCTCAACCTGTGGAGGTAGGCAGCTGCAGAAACAACACAGAGACTATCTTTATCTTCTCCCCAGTCTCATCAAGAGACTGATATTTGCAAATATGGTCCATCAATGTGATTCTTTCTTAGTTCTGCTGCTTCTGTTCCTTGAAACTAAATTAAGTGAAAAAAGCTCCTACAGCTACAAGCCTAGGCACCCTGTGTTGCTGCAGAGAATAGATTTTACTCGCTTCCTTCTGTCTCAATGCTGATAGTTTTCATGCATCTCATCTCACTGAAATCCTAAGAACCAGAATGAACATTTAGAGGTGAGCATATTGACAGCAACAAGAACTATCCAGGGACAACAGGTGGACAGACAAATTACAAAGAAACACAAACTATCATAATCTCTAGGAAATTTTCTATCTCTTCTTAGTACTTTTATAGTATTTTGTGCTATTATACTTGAAAATAATATCTATATTTTTAAATGCCTAATATGTTGCTGGCACATGACTTTGCCTCCTAAGAACTCTACAAGGAGCTATCAGTTTCTCATTTTTAAAGCTGAGAAAACTTTGGTTCAAAAAGGGTGAATAATTTACACAGTACACACAGCTAAGAAATGACAAACCATATTAAAAAGCAACAGAGCTATTTACTTCTGAAGATCTGACATAGTTTAATAAAATTTTCTTTTTACTTGTTTATCTCCTCATTTTACTGTGAGAGTTTTGGAGACAGAGAAGTCTTATCACAATTGTATCTTTAACATCTATCAGAGTGAATGTATTTTTGATCAGTGAATGAATTAATAGATGAAAGAATAAATAAAAAAATGAAATGTGTAAACTAGAGAAACACAGTAGTTTGAGGTCATTATGTGAAGGGATAAAAAACCATTCAAACCTGAGTAGCTTCAGCGGTATGGTGTCCTTAAAGATGAATGTAAATCATAACGGAAAAACTAAGTTATGTTCATTATATTCTTATATGAATGGTAACAAAAATATTTTAGAAACATTCCTATTCTTCAATTAAAGTAGCAATGTTTCAGTTACTGAAAACTTACTTATATGTAATATCCGATTCTATATTAAGACCAAAAATACATGGAATTTCTCTGATAATTTTACCAATTCACATGTAAAACAGATTGCAATATTGATTTTCATGTCTTTTTCACCAAAAGAATTGAATTAGTTCTCAGGGACTTTACTATGTGTATGAACATTAAATGAACGCAAATTTCAAAGTTAAAATGCTTACCTAGAGGTAGAAACTTCATGGCTTCCATTTAATGTGCTATAAAGCTTCATGGAAAGAGTCTTTGGATCTGCTCAATTCAGAGAATGAAAAATCATGTCATGCATCTTGCTGCAAACATTTACACATCTTTTAAAAAACTAAAAGAAAAAGAATGTGTATACATATAGATATATAGAGATGTTCTATGTTATATTTACCCACATATTTATAATTTACAATGATCTTTATTCCTTCTTAAATCTGAGGCACCACCTGGTGTCATTTTTCTTTAGCCTGAGGAAATTTCTTCAGTATGTTTTGTAATGTAAGTCTGCTTGTGATGAATTCTCAGTTTTTATTTGAAAATAACTATTGCATGGTCTTTTTTGAAGGATAGTTTTGGTGGATATAGAATTATGGGTTGACTTCCCCCCCCCCCCCCAATACTTCGAACATGTCACTCCACAGTTTTCTGACCTCCATTATTTCTGATAAGAAATCATCATCATTCTTATCATTGTTCTCCCATTATTGCTTTTTTCTGGTTTCATTCAAGATTTTATCTTAATTTTTGGATATCAGCAGTTTGACTATTATGTGTCAAGTTTAGTTTTCTTTGTAACTATTTTGTTTGGGGTTTGTTGACATTAGATCTGTCATTTGATATGTTTATAAAGTTTGGGATATTTTGACCATTATATCCTCATATTTTTTTCACTCTCAATCACTCTGCCTTCTTTTTCTATGACACTTAACACTATCCCACTGGTCCCTGAGATTCTGTCATTTTTCTTTAATATTTTCCCTCTGTTATTTACAATGAATAATTTCTTCAAGTTCATTAACTCTTTCTTCTATTGCTGGTATGTTCATCCAGTAAATTTTTCATCATATTCCTTCATTTAATCTCTAAAAGTTCCATTTCATTTTTTTATCCTTTCTATTTTGTTGCTAAGACTCCACATCTGTTTATTCATTATTCACATATTTTCTTTTAAGACTCTGAACCTGTTTATATTCACTACTCTAAAACCCTTGTTTGTTAATTGTAATATCTGGGTCAACTTACTATTTCTGTTGACTTTTTAAATGTGTATCACATTTTTCTTGTTTATTTGTTCTGGCGACTTTTTATTGGATAATGGACATTATGAATGACATGTTGAAGAGACTCTGAATTCTATAGCTTTCTTTTGAAGAGTGCTTTTTTTTAGTTGGCAGCAACTTTGCTATTTGAACTCACAACTGCCTCCTACATTGTGGGCAGTAGCTGAAATCTCTGTTTAGTTCTTTCAATATCCAGCTCTTTCTTTTGGTTTGTACCGCCCCTGCCCCTCCCCCTGCCCCCTTCCACCCCGCCCCCCACCCGCGCCCTGACCCTGGGGATCCCCTGCCCATTCCCACATACAGGTTTCATTTAGAAGTCTACCAAGAATTTAACCAGAGTTTTGAACACGAATTTTTGTGCTCACTTTCCGAGACTCCTTTTGTTCCAGCATTTTCCTCATAACTTGCAGCTTCTGTCCTCTGGCACCTTAAGCCAGTAAGGCTGCAGTTTTCTGTTGCCTAAATACACAGAGGTCGAGAGGTGTACTCAAGCAAAAACATCACCAACTTTCAAATTCTACCAACTGCAATTGATCTTTCAAGGGTAGATTCCCTTTCGGTTTCTACTTGCTTTTGTTCACTTCAAACAGTTGTTCAGTTTCTACTTGCTTTTGTTCACTTAATACAGTTGCTACCTACTTGTTCAGATTTTAAAATTTTTAGCTTGGGAAGAGTAATTCTGATCAAGCTAGTTCATCATTAACAGAAGTTGGAATATTGGATTTGATAAAGAATTTTCTTAGCATAAGGATTGCACATTTCAAGTCATCTTAATGCTGTAAGGAGTGAGAGTTCTGGCAAATATTTTCTTGGCTTATTAATCCTCTAATATGACACAGGTAAACAATATACACTTTATAGTCTCTAATTGCTATGCCCACATATTAAGCTCATTTTATAGATTTCTTCCTCACTGTGACATTCTAAGCTAGATATATTTTATGAGTATATATATATATATGTATGTATGTATGTATGTATGTATTGGGGGGGGGTACCTAGTCTGAATTTCTCTAGAAATTGAATTACCTATTCTGCTTTTATGAAGGTCTACACTGTTGGAAGTTTAAGTCTCCCATGATTCCTATTTCCCCGGATCTCTGAACATCTTTGTTTATAAGCATTATTTGAGATGGGAGAAAGAAAAAGTATTTCTTTTAAAGCAGTTGCTTCAAAAACCAATGATGTAATATGGAATTAAAAAGAAAATCTATATCATATAGAATCTGTGATGCACATTTTGTAACATTTCTCCAGGGTCTTATTCAGAGACTCTGGAAGCAGTTTTTAACGAGATTTTAAGAATATATTGTAAATCTGAACTGCAAACGGAATCATAAATTGGGGATACAAGTGAAAAGAGTTTGTTCAATTGATGTACTGAAAAGCAATATTAGGCTTTTTAAAATAGTATCACACCTGAAACTCAATCTTTAAGAAAGCAGATGATAGTTATAGAATTTCCACATTATTGCTCATTTTCACACGCCAGCAAAAGATGCATGGTTTATGCAAAGAGGGTAAAATACAATCTTATCATTTCCCCACCATCCTTCACCACTTAATAATCATGGTAAAGGTGTTTTTTTTTAAATCATTATTAAATGCAACCTAAATTGCAGATGTTTATAAAATGTTGTTCAGAATTATGTGTTCTTTTTCAAATACATGGGCTTGAGCCCCATTCCCAGAGATGTGGATTCAGTAGAATTCAAGAAGGGATTTGGACACCTGTTGTTTTTTTCAATGTATTATATTTTTATTAAGTTTTTGTCTTTTTAGAGCAGTTCTAGGCTCATAAAAAAAATTGAGGGGAAAGTAAAGAGATTTCTCATATATTCCCTGCCCTCCCACCCATGCATAGCTTCTCCCCTTAACAACATCTTCCACCAGAGTGGTACGTTTGTTACAGTTGATGAACATACATTGACACATAATAATTACCCAAAGTAGATAGTTTACTTAGGGTTTACTCTTGGTGTTGTATATTCTACATCATATGGTATCATACAGAATATTTTTACTGCCTAAAAATTCTCTGTGCTCCACCTATTCATTCCTAACATCCCCACCCTCACCCTCAACCTGGCAATCCCTGATCTTTTTATAGTCTTCATAGTTTTTCCTTTTCCAGAATGTTATATTAGTTGGGAATAGCATGTAGCCTTTTCAGATTGGCTTCTTTCATTAGTATATGCACTTCAGGTTCTTCATTTTTTTTTTTTTCATGGCTCGATAGCCCTTTCTTTTTAGAGTTGAATAATATTCCACTGTTATGGATATACCAGTTATTTGTCCACTTATCCACTGAAGCTCATCTTGGTTGTTTCCAAAGTTTTGCAATTAGAAATAAAGTTGCTGTACACATCCATGTGCAGGCTTTGCATGGACACAAATTTTCAGCTCCTTTGGGTAATAACAAGGAGTGAAATAGCTGATTCATGTGGTAAGTGGCTGTACCATTTTATATTTTCACCAACAATGCACAGAATTCCTGTGCTTCACATCATTGTCAACATTTTGTGCTGTCAGTGTTCTGGATTTTGGTCATTCTATTAGGTGTGTGTTTATCTCAGTGTGTTTTAATTTGTATTTCTTGATGACATATGATGAGAGCATCTCTTTTATATGTCTATCTGCCATCTATATACACAGATATCTTTTAAGGTCTTTGGCCCATTTTTAACTGTTTTTTTGTTTCTTATTACTGAATTTTAAAAGTTCTTTGTATATTTTGAGTAACAATTCTGTATTAGATTGTCCTTTGCAAATGTTTCTCTCAGTCTTGTGACTTTTTCTTATTATCATATCATTGTTTTGCACAGAGCAGAAGTTTTCAAATATGAAGTCCAACCTCAATTATTTCTTTCATGGATCATGCTTTTGGTATTATATCTAAAAAGTCATTTCCGTGCCCAAGGTCACCTAGATTTTCACCTATGGTATCTTTAGGAGTTTTACAGTTTTGCATTTTACCTTTAGGTTAGCAATCCCTTTTGAGTTAATTTTTGCCAAAGGTGTAGGGTCTGGTCTACATTTATATTTTTATATGTGCATATCCATTTGTATCAGCACCATTTGTTGAAAAAGACTGTTTTTTGGTCCAATGTTTTGCATTTCCTTTTGTCAAAGACCAGTTGACAGTATACATGTGAATGGCACTATAGTTTTAACTCCCTCCCAGGGGATTCAATAACCCTTCTAGGGACCCCAAAGGAAAAGTCTCACTAATAAGAACCCATAGTAAGTAGTTCGTCACAAGTAAGGAAATAACAGAAAGAAGAATGTTTACAGTTTCACTGAAGTCAAGACATAAAGATATACAGTAATGCTATACATTATATGGGAGTGGAACATCGAATACAGATCTAAGAATTTTAAACAGATTATCCTTGAGGTCATCTCTTAAAGAATTGCATAAGACACATTATTCCTATTCTTCTGATGACAGATAAAGAACTAAAAAAATTACACATGTTGCATTGTACTCCCTTTTATTCTGTGCTAATGGGAAGCTGATTTCAAACTACCTACAGAATTAATATGCACAGGGCTACCTCTCGCTTTCTAGAGAGCAAAATCTAGTTTCTGGTTTAGATCATGTTACTATTGTAGCTGTTTCTGTTTCTGCCTATTGCAAGAGCTCTTGCCGTGATGGTAAATACTAAAATATCGACTTTTTAAGAGCTGGATCACAGTCAGAGAAAAACAGTAAGACATAGAAAGTGCCCTTGTAAAAAGAAGTATGAACACCAGCTATTGACCTATTTCTCATATACCTTTTTTTTTCCTGAGTCAGCATCTCATTCGTGGTTAAAACATTTGTAGAATAAACTCTTGATGCAGTGTTTTGATACAACAGCTACATGAGTTGATGCATTTGTTACTGGTTCCTTTGTAGATAGTGAGGTGCAAATCAGGAACAGAGAAGGAGAGTGATGTTCTTGGAATGAAAATGATGCCCCTTGACGTTAAAAAAAAATTAATTTCTTTTGCTCTTATTATAGGGTGATGTGTAACAAAGTCATCGACACAAGCGATCATGTCTTCCTCAATGATCAAAGACTGAGAATATCTTCTTTATTCATCAATAATTAATTTTCAAGTGTAGAGTAGTGAGAAAATATTCTAAAGTAAGATTACTGAAAAGATTGGAAATACCAGATAATTCCGGAAATTTAAAATATTTTATAATATTGGAAATGTCTCACCTTATGGTTTTTTATTCAGCCTGCAAATTTTCCCCAACAGCCTTACATTTTCCAGTTTAAGAGTGTCTGGAAAATTGTTATCAGAGGTAGAGTACTAATGCTAAGCAGATATTATATGTAGATAATTATAAATGTTATCAAAATTCCTTACAACTTCTTAAAGTTTACATTAATAATCTTCAGGCCATGAGTTGATTCTAATTGCGCAACTGTTATAGTTTCTTGGTAGACAACAGCTATGAGAAAAGTATAAGATTTGTTGTTCTTCATAATCAAAATGATATTAACACAATGTTATTGTGATATTTGTATAAGCAATTTCTAATTTTAAATCAGTACCTATGGACTGATTTAGAAGAGCAAAACTAAGTTCTTGTAACTGATGTATTGTTCACTAAGTGGATATTTCCACTTTAGTATTAAACATCATCTAAAACTCTCTATAATGAGCTCATTCTGTTTAAAACTGAATTCCAAGTAAAATATTAGAGGTTTAAGTTCACACTTTCTCAGAAGTTTGATCCATAGTCTTTAGAACAAAAGCTAAGGGAAATGAACATCTCCTTGTTTTTACTTTGACCATGTATCATTAACTCTTTGCCCTTGACTTAAACTCTTTGCAATTGAATCTGAGGATCATGTTTGGGTTGGGCAAAAATCTAGATTCCAGAGGTGTGTTTTTATTAGAGCTCAGAAGGACGTGATGTAGTGTTAGAAATTATTTCAGAGAAAGATTTAAGCATATTTATTCTTATTTGTGCTTGCTGAAGTAGCTGAATGAATACAACTGAACAACATGGGTTTCAACTTGTGTGGGTCACTTATATGCAGCATTTTTTTCAATAAATGTATTGAAACTTTTTTTTGAGATTTTCTTACTACAGTTAAGTGATCATTTTGGTTATGTTAGGCTACCATAAGCAAGTCATGTGGATGTTTCCTCATTATCAATGCATGAAATGTTATACCCGTAAGAAATAAATTTCTTTTTCACATTATCTTTTTATTTTTGATGTTCAGTGTTAGTAATGCAAATAACATCTACAGTGTTTTGTATCATAATTTAGACATATTGATGGAGGCGCTGAGATGATTTCATCTTGTAATGATCTAAATTTATGGTATTCATAAGTACAGTACAGTACTATAAGTGTATTCTTTTTCTAATAATTTTCTTATAACATTTTATTTTCTCTAACTACTTATTGTAAGAATACATTATGTAATACATATAACATACAAAATATGTGTTAATCAACTGTTTATTATATCAGTGAAACTTCCTGCCAACAGCAGGCTATTATTAGTTAGGTTTTGGGGGAGTCAAAAGTTATATATTGAATTTTTTCTGCACATGGGGTTGATGCCCTAACCACATACATTGGTCAAAGGTCAGCTGCATATGCCTAAAGTTGGACAATTTCTAAAAGAATAAAATTGATAACACTGCCAGCTTCAAGGCATCTTCTTTATGGATTGAGAACAGTTTTAGACCATAGGGAATACAATGTTAAATGGAAAAGAGAATCAAAATAAAGTGTAACTGATAGTTTATGTCATTGCAACAGCAAGTTAATGTTATCTATCGAGAACTTGTGCCATAGCATTTTCTGTGTGTGCTTGCAAAGTGTTGTGGTGAGTTTCCATCTCTCCAGCTCTGCTTGGTGGTGCTCAGTTCCACCAGATCCTGAGCCAATTTTGGCCTGATCAGGCCAACTATGTCTCTGAGTGGGGTCTGGGTGAAAGTGGCAGGGAGGATGGGGTGGTGAGTCTTGGATTTGTTCTGTGGCCATCAGCCCAGTGCTGGGGGATCTCTGGGGAGATTCTCTGCACACTGAGCCATGGCTATTTTTTAAGCTTCCTAGGAGCCAATGTTGTCCAGTGATTATAATCCAGCCTCTGGAATCAGAATCCCAGCTTTTAAGCTCAACCCTACTCATTACTCTACTTGTTACTATGTGACTGGGGCAACTTACTCAATCTCTTCAGCACTCAGTTTCTCTATCTGTAAGACTGATAATCATAGCTCCTATTACCCAACCTACAGGATTGTGGCTTGCCTGCCCTCAGTCTCTTTACTTGTAAAACAGTGTTAATAGGACTTTCCACAGATTACGTGAGTATTAAGTGAGTTAATCTATGGAAAACTTGTTAATTATGCCTGGCACATATTAAGTGCAATGTAAATTAAAGCTATTATTAACGTTGTGAGAATTAGGTAAAATAAGGAATGTAAAGCAGACCGTAAACACTGAAATATTAACTGCTTGAGTATCTTTCTTGGTTCCTGAATGTCATCAAGCTCCTGTTGGGGATTTAAAGCTCTCTGCTGATCCCAGGCATCCTGGATTGGGCTCTGATAATGATACCATCGCTTACTGGCCCCTTTCTGGAGGTTTAACCCTGCCCCAATCACTAGCTAGAAAGCCTAGAGCCACAGTGTGTGCTGTCTTCCCCAACCTTTGGGGCTGTCTACTACCCCGAGACTTCTGTTATTGTGTCCTACTCTCTGCACTCCACCTCTTGGCTAATGTGAATAATGACGTTATGAACATGGGTGTACAAATATCTCTTCAAGATTTTACTTTTAATTATTTTTTAGATATGTACCCTTGAAGTGGAATTACTGGATTATATGGTAATTCTATTTTAAATTTTTTGAGGGACTGCCATACTGTTCTCAATGGAGAACTTTTTCATAAAGATTGTTTTTGAATTATTTTTTGCATGTTTCACCTCTATATAAGTTTTATAACTATGTATTACATTTCTGCTGTCTAGATTTCAGCTTCAATGCCAATACTTGAGATCCATCTTTATGATGGAAGAACTTTGGTTGTAAAAGCCTAACTATGCTAAAGAAAATATTAAAATGCTACATTAAGAAGAAAGGAGACACTAGGACATCTGGAAATCATTAGCATCAATCAAGAAATCGTTGCTTTACAAATATTGCTCTGAGTATTCCTTATAGTTATAAAAACTAGCTATCTAAGAGGAGGAATGAAAAGGTAGTTTTGCTGAGTAAAGAGTAATTAGCTAGACCCCAAGGAAAGCAGATGCAGGCTTTCATTTTCTAAATACCAGACTGGAAAATCTTGTATAATGCTTTCAAATTATGATGTTCCAGTATGGCAACTTTGTTCTTAGGCTTATTTCAAAGTGGAATCTTTACCACCTGGGGTCTCCTGGTGGCACATAGTCTAAATGAAACCATGTAGTAATGAGAAGGAGCAGAAACAGGAAGTCCTTAAAGATGAAGCATTTTTGAATTCTTGCAAAAAACACCAAATAACCACGAAGCCAATTGATGAGAAAAAAATTCACTATTTATTTTATTCAACCATAAATTTACCTGAAATTTTATCACAATGTTGAAGTGATACACTGCATATGAAAAAAATGAAAGATTGCTTGGTTTCATCATCATCTATAGCTTCTTATACCTGGGGCAGGGGGTGGGGAGCTTTTAAGTTCATATAGCTTTTCTTAAATCTTTGGATATTTTATTTGGTAGAAAATAATAAAATAGAGAATTAAATGCTTCCCAGATTCTGTTGGACATATATTTTTTAAATCTCAATTTTCAATTTCCAAAACATGTTAATGACTTTTCAAAAGGCTTTCTAAACATTTTACTTAGTCAAAGACCTTTATAATTTATTTTTCACAGGAGAAAAATGACAAAATGGAAAAAGTTTCTGTTAAAATCACTTTATGAATACAATAAGCAATCAGCTTATTTTGCTTTTCTATGGAGGAAGATGGCAGTGGACACATTTTGGCATTTTGGTTATAAAGTGGGCCTAGATTCAGTTTTAAGTGTTTCACCAGATCTATAATACTATATATAACTTACAACACTGATGTGGAATCTCAAAACTTAGCCCCAGAACAGACACAGCCCAATTATCTCTCATTGCAGTTTTTTCTATAGAGAAATCTATAAAACACTGACAATCACAAAGAGAGATTTTCACAAAGGATCATTATTTGACATTTTAATTCCCATAGAAGCAAATAGAATATTTGATAAGTCAAGTATTAAGGGCACTGGCAAAAATTGTTTTGGAAGTATATATGTATATTCCTATATGCACTGCTAAAATGTTGGGGAAAAGGTGTGGTTGTTTCTATTTTGTATAATCAGTATGAGTTCTTGTTAAGCATAGAATAGGAAAAGTTTACAGTGCTTTTTGTTTGCTTTGTTTTTTAACTTACTTCATCTTAAAAGTTAAAATTTTAATCCTTAGGCTCATTTTACACATTCACTGTTTCCTGTGGTAGTTTTTCACTTCATACCTCAGTGGGAGTCTGCGTAAAACAGTACTTTTTATATTTACTTTACAGATTTGGGGGAGAGGGGGAAATTTCAGTGATTGCTTCAGCGACTTCACTTATCCACTGCCCAGTTCAATTTCTCAAACCTTCTGGTCTTTTAAGTTGCTTATTGACTCACCCAGACAAAAAATTTATTGTGAGCCTGCTCTGTACTAAACACCATGTTCAGTGCTGACTCACAAGAAGAACAAAGAGGAACCATACCTGCCTTCAGGGAGCCGCGGGTGGACAGATATTAAGTAAATAACTACAACATGTAAATTACGTTCTTTGCTAAGTTCTTTGAAGGAAGAGTTTGGGTGCTATGAGAGTTAAAAGCAAGGGGTCTCCAGTGTGGAGAACAGATGGAAGAGTGGAAGCCCAGAGTTATGTTGGGGGTTTTGGAATATAACTCTTCTAGGGCTATTTGCATTTTTAAAGTGAAACTATTTGACCAAATCAAATCTCCTGAATAAAATGGTTGAGTGCTGGAATTTATTCTGGGACAGAATGACCTCCTTAGTGACCTTGCTTTCAGCTCTCTGTCCTGCTCCACTCCAGGCCACCTGAAAAACATTACATTCTCCCTTCTAAAGGTCATCAAAGTCTGCTCTAGACACAGCTTTCTTAACCACTTTCATATCCTTTATGTAGTTAAATGCTTAAGTTCTGTTCTCAGTTTTAAACCCAATTCTTATTGGCAAAGCACTTGAAGCAAATTCCTTAATATCTCACAAAATCAGATGTCTTTTGTCTGATGAGACTTTTTTGTGGTAAAAAATACAAAACATAAAATTTATCATGTTAACCATTTTTAAGTGAACAATTTAGTAGTGTAAGTGTATTTACATAGTTGACAAACAATCTCTAGAATTCTTCATCTTGCTGAAACTGAAACTGTACCATTTAAACAATAATTTCCCATTCCCATTCCCCACTGCCTCTGGCAACCACCATTTTACTTTGTCTCCATGAATTTTACTCCTTGAGTTCCCTCATGTAAGTGAAATTACATGGCATTTATTCTGTGACTACCTATCTCACTTAACTCAGTGTCTTCAAGATTTACACGTTATAGTATGTATCAGAAATTCATTCTTTTTGAAGTTGAATAGTATTCCATTGTTTTTAAACCACATTTTGTTTATCCGTTCATTCATTCATGAGTATTTGGGTTGTTTCCACCTGTTGGCTATTGTGAACAATGCTGTTATGAAGGTGGGTATACCGGCTTTTGTTTTTAAACAATAATATACTTGCATAATTTTTAACCTATTCAATATAGAGTAAATTGATGATATAAACAAATAATTGTGAGGGGAAAGGTTCAGGAAATCTGGGTCCAAGGTACAACTTTATCTTACATGGAATGTGTAACTCTGGGCAAGATGTGTCTCTCTTCGGGCATCAGTCTCCCCACCTATGATTGCAGGTGATTGTTCTCCATCTCCAAGGCCTGCACATGGTCCTAACTACCATTCAAAAGGCAGCCTAAGGTTATAGAAAATTAGATGAATACAGATGCATATAATATCATTATTAATTGGGTTTTCCTAGGTCTTTAAATAACCTCATGTCATGCAGGGTTTTTTCTTGGTAGGGGAAATTAAGGTTAGCAACTTTCCAAAGGAATTTAGAGGTGAAAAAAATAGGAGCCTTTTCTATGTGAGAAATTATGAAAAGAATGCTAAGTGCTCTCCTTAGCTTCCCCTTGTGAAATGACATATGCTTAAGAGGGCCTGTCTAATACTAAAGCAATTTTCATTGGAATATAAGTGAAATCTTTTGTCTCTGTCAAGTACAATTTAGGGAAATGGCTACAAAAAGCCCATATTTAGAGCACATTACAGTTCTAGCTAAGATCTTTGTGGCCTAAGAATTGTGGTTAATGCTTTAACATTTGAGTGACTGTGAAAATATAAACCTAACCTCCTTGGTGACCCATTCTGTCTCACATGTTATGAGTGAAATGGAAAATTGTCTTTCCATGTGTACACAGAAAGTCATATTTTTTCTTACAGCTTCCTTTAGCACTTATCTTTCAAGGATGGTCCATATGCTCATTTACTAAGAATCTAGCATGATAGTGTTCTCTCAAAAGCACTTTAAAAGGGGCTATTTTTTTCAAAAGAAAATATTCCAATGGTTGAAATTGTCTTGTGCAAAGACACGAAATATTAAGGAAGCCAGAGTTATTAGGTATGTATATTAATCTTTAATTTATATAAGGTTTAAGTTTACCAGATAAAATGGAGGACACTCAGTATGAATATCAGATAAATAACGAATACTTTTTGTAGTATAAGTATGTCTCAAATGGTGCATAGAACATACTCACACTAAAAAATATATTATTTATTGGAAATTCAAATTTAAATGAATATTTCATATTTTTATTTTCTAAACCTGGCAACCTTAAACTCTATGAGACAACATGGTAGTTTTTTTTCACTTTTAAAAACATCAAAACTCTTAAGAGAAGAGGATTTATTACCTAAGATGCTCTCATAAACATGTATGCTAACTTAAATTGTGCTTTACTGATTGAGACACAAAACTGTAGCAGGCCAAAGACTTCGGTATGAATTTAAAAAAGGCGCTTTTTAAAAAAAATAACTGAAAATCACAGTGCAATGGATAAAGATAAACATGACCCTGGAACTATAAAATATCCAGAATAAGTGCGGTAAGAATCAGGTAGCAGACTTAGAAGAAATGCTCTAGTTCTATTTCCTTTCATTTTTATGGAAATCTACATTTATGGGGTAAAACTAAACACAACTGCTGAAGACAGATGTTTCTCTTCTATTAGCCCAGAGTTACATAATGACCTAGAAAGAGGACAGAATTATGTTTAAATGGAGAAGATAGTTATATTTGATGTAAAAATTTGTGATAAATGGAAGAGTTGTGGGATTAAAAGCATTTTTTTATAAACCAATGATTTAAAGACTTTAAAAACCATGTAAATAGGTGCCTCACAAGTAATTTGTTGTTGCAGAAATAGCTCCTAATATTTGACTTGATTCCTGCCTCAAGTTCCAACATTTCCTTCTACCTGTTTGCAAGTCATCTCTTCAAAATTTGACCAGTCATATCAGCCAATATGGGCTCAGAGCCACAGGACTGTCCATTAGTAATTGGCAATGAGCCAGGACAATGCCAGACAATGAGATTTCTTAAGCCAAAGCATACAATTAAACCAAAAAGGGACATATTCAACTGCACAAGGCTGCATTACTGGAAAATTGAAGCCTCCAATCTTGCAGAGAAGGAAGGGCTCTGTCTCTTCAGAGTGCCAACTTTACGGATGGTGCAGTGTTGATGGGAACAAGGTCTTGATTTTTAAATGTTTATTGATCAGCTTTTTCCAAGAGAAGAGCTAGCATCTATTTCAAGCAGAAAAAGATTCTGCTTCATTCTCTACTCTCATAATTGAAATGACAGGCTGGAGAAGGCTGAGCCAGTAACATATACTTCACCAGGTCGCCATTCTCATCTGATATAACTAAAGCTAATCCTCCAGCCTAAATCACTTCCTACTCAAAAATAATATAATGAATGAATAAGTCAATGAATCTCTTGAGAGTTCTGAAAGGATCTTGCGTCTTTCTTTCCGGAAAGGTGAGAAAGGGGAGGTGACTTACAATGAGGCTTTTTGTCAACAATCCTTATGGGTCAGGGACCTCAAATCAAAGTCCTTCTGCCTAGTGTTGCTCACGCCAATAGACCAAAACCAGAGCAAAAACTTTATTCTTTCATCAAGGAATAGAGAAAGGTAGGCTCATGCTTGAAAGGTACCTTCCCTCCAATTTGGAGAAATCGAGAGAGTCTTAAAAGGTTAATGGGAGGTAGGTGGGATCAGGGGCAAGGATTTCCTAGGAAGGTGAAGAGTTCTCAACATTGTGGGTGTGGGAGGGGAATGTGCTCAGTTTTTAAGCATACTTAAAACATGCCTGCTATACGTTGTATGTCTCATTTTAATATTAGATTTCCACCTATGGGAGTGATTTCCTAGTATGCTAATAAAGAACAGGTCATTAAAAAGGTCACTCTGGAAGGGTTTCAGTGCCACCTTGGGTCTTTCCAGCCCAGACTGGTGTCTTAGCTGTGGTCCTTGGGTTTTTTATTGGGTTCCCGCTGGCAGACTTAGCTCACCTTGGAATTTCTTCCCCTTCTTGACAAGTTCAACCCATTTTTTGTCAGGGGATATATTGTCAAGGAATAAGAGAACACAAGAAAGTTAATAGGAGTTTAAGGATAACTAATAATGTGGTGGCACAATCTGGTGTCACTTTCAAGATCTAAAAGTGGGAAAGGCACCCCCTCCATCCCCTTTCTTGATGCTTTTGAAGAGAAAATATAATTGAGTAATCAAGGCACACATCTTGCCATCATCCTTGATTCTACTTATTCTCAAGCTTCCCATTCACTAAGTCTCTACAGCCTCATAGTCCTCCTTCCTAAGATTCTCTCAGATATCACCCTTCCTCTGCACCTTGCCATGGCCTTAGACCAGGCCTTTATCAGCACTTTCATCACCTTCCTCAGCTGCTCCCATATATGCCTCCTTCCTACAAGCTGCTCCTGTTCTTGTGTATACTGTAGAGTTATAAAAATTGCCTTCCTAAATTGTACACTGAATCGTTAGACCCATTTTATCCATGATGGGTTCAAATTCTTCAACATGGTTACAGAACATTTTCTTACCTTTTAGTGTATTTTCTACCACTACCCTCATTCCTGAGCGCTCTGTTCCGGGTATTCTAAACACATTCCCCAATTGTGCCAGTTCTTTCATGCACAAAAGTCCCAGTCCTCTGACCTCCCTGATGAACCCATTTTTGAAACCTGGACAAACCACATAACTTTCTGCAGTATGCAGTTACAATTTTACACTGTGGGTAGTTTTAAAAACATTTGTACCATACTATATGTCACAAGCCTTTGGAAAGTGTTTGCCACAAAGAAGGCATAAACTCAGGTTATTTCTCACATTGTATCTCTTAAATTCAGGCTTGGCAGTGAGAAACGTAGGAAGCAACTTTTATGTATATACACACACATACATAATCCTCACTTTCTCCCTAAACCCTCCTTCCTGAGGCCCCTCCCTCACCTACAGAATAACATGACAAAAAGTATGCCCTGCAGATTCCTCCAGGAGCTCAGGAGTGTCCTTACCATTTCAGCTCCCCTGTCCCCATTCCAGCCACACTCCAACCCGCATTCCTTTTACCAGGGTGTGCAATCTGAGCCCTGGAATCTGAGTTGGACAGAGGGCACCATGTTTCTCTGCCTAGGGGATGCCCCAAGTCTGTCCGCCATCACCACAGGAGGTAAGCAGAAAAAAAAAGTCCCAGGCAAGCCAAAAAAAATAGAGACTAAGGAAATTGAGAGTCTAAAGCCTAAAGACACATTGGTGGTTGCTACTGCTTTTTGGAAATGTAGGGTTCAGGCGTTAGAGACATAGAAACTATTAACAATGTTAATCTGGGCTAGATACTTTTGGTGAAATCCAGTTTGCTTGCAAACACTATTTTCTGCCTTCATCTCGGTTATCATCATAAATTTTGTTTTTACTTTATTGCAGGCAGTGCTTCCTTCCTCTAGATTGGGCCCAGAGCCCATGTATTCTTATGAAATGAAAACAAGACCTTAAGTCGCTTTTCTGAAAATTTTGCAAATTGTTTTAAAACACAGCCTAATGGGCAAAATATGACTTGCCTTTGAGCATCGAGCCACCTGTTCTCTGAAGTTGAGACCATAATGTAAAATATGGTCACTGTGGAGCTGTGCTACAAAGGGGAAAAAAAGCCACATCACGTCTTTATAAGCTTTTCCAGGGAACCAAGCTTAATAGTATGTGTGATGCAGCATTTTTAATGCTAAATTAACCTCTTCACAGGCTGTAGCTGGAGCTCTGAAACATAAACAGTGAGATCCAGTTTCTTTGTGTGATCCAGTCCTGGTGGCCAGCAGTGCCCCCGGGACCCCAGTGCATAGGGGAGCTGCCCTTAACCAACATCTTCTCCAGCTCAGAGCCAAGGGCAAGTCTGAGAGGGCAGCAAGATAATGGCCAGGTCTAATTCTACAGCTGAATGTACCAGATACCTCTCAGCCTTTTAGGGTTAACCTGTGAACTCACAAGGGTGAGACCTGACTGAGAACGCACAGCTGTGTGCTTCTGTGCAGTGCCTGCCTGTCTTGTGGATTCCAGAAAAGGGAACTGGCTCCAACTACTCTGCATAGCTGAGTGTGGATTTTGCTTCTCAAGCTTAAGGGGAAAGTGGATTCCATAAATGTTGGGCAGGCTCTCCAGCTTCAAACAAGTTTAAATTTTGTATTCCAAAATCCCGGTGGGTATGATCCTAAATGGTGCTTCCAAAATATGCTGAAACAGTGGTTTTCAGAGTAGACATCAAATCGCCTCACAGGGCCCACTGTGCAGTGTGAATGTGTGCATATGTTCACACGTATGCACATGCGCAAGTGTGTGTTCATGTCTTTGGGAACACGTGCTTTCATATATGTAAATGTGTGCGTGTGTGTTCATGTGCATGTGTATATGTGAGCATCCTACAGTCAGGGGAACAGTCAGGGAAGGAAGCTGAGCAGGTACCACTCACTCCGTTAATCAGAGCAGTTACATTTAATCATTTTGCATATTTAATTCAAAAGTGAAATTTTATTTTAGTCAAAGGCTCTGTTGATGAAAGGAAAGAATAAATAAGTAAGGGACAGGAAAGAGAAGAAGGAAGAAAAGACAGAGATGAAAAAAAATGAGAGAGAGAGAGAGAAAGGGAGTGAAAAAGGAAACGAGAAAGGAAACTAATTTCAAAGGAAAAATGAGGAAAGAGATTTTATCTCACTTTCTCCTCTCAAATAAATAACCATCATTTTCCCTTCGAAGTTTGGTTCAAGTAGTGTGCCTTCTGGGTGACAGAGGGGTGAAAATGTACCCCCTCCCCCACAGAACCCAGAGTGTTTATGCTCACATGACCATTTGGGGGACATCTAGACTTTTTTGCCACATGTCTTTGGGCTCCTAGGTGCAGGGAGGATCGCTTTTCAGGAAAGTTCTGGATTTCCCGAGGGGGTGTTCTTGAAGCTCTCTGCAGGCTGCTGTGGGCCCATCCCCACCCAGCCTGGTCACTGTCCCTTTGCTGAGCTTAGGGTTGCTTCCCCTACAGAAAGGCTAGAAATGGGAATAATTAGAGCATCTGAGGGCTCACAAACATGCCCCATTTAAAGGAAAAAGCTTATTAATACGTTTGGCAACATGAATTTCGTGAAGATTTAACATACAAAATAAAATTTTTTGAGGCTCCGAGGGATAAGAGTAAGTAAGGTAGAGAGTGACGGTGATTACCTTTCATGAAAGCTTTGCATAAATAAGAGCATCATGATCAAAAAGAAATGTAGGATTTTCTGTCAGCAAGCTTCGCGGGCTAATAGGTGCTTTGGACTTAGCTCTGTTCCAAGGGGGATTTACATGGATCAAGGTCATCTGACCCTGGACATCCTAGCTTGATAGTTCAACTTCAGAGTGTACCCTGCTACTCCTAAACTTGATGTAGAACTGCCAGGAGACCTTGAAGAATTGAGAATCCAGCTATAACACCCCGATGACTTTGTATTTAACAGGGTCCCTTCCCACTGACTCTCACCCAACCAGACAAGACCCACTAAGGCCTAGACTGGGTTACTGAAGAGCAGATTTAGTTCACAAATCACCTGATATACTCTTTCTACCATACATATCAATTCCGGTCTTCCAAGAGTAATGCACATTGATTGTGCGAATTGTGACATAGACTCATTCACAATAGGAAGGTGTTGAGTTGTTTCTCTTCTAATTTCACCCAAAACTAGATTGCTAGATTATTTCTTACTTTTCCTTATTATTCCTGAATGCATATGAGGATTCTTTTAGTTTTCTTCCCTGAGGAATATAACATGACCACCATCTCACCCTGTATTCTAAAATCTAGACCGTAAAATAAACTCAAAGAAAGATATCTCTTGCTTTTGCTCTTTCTTCTTCTAATCCCATTCAAATCCATAAAGGGATTTCAAACTTTCATTCTAAATCTTTATTGACTAGGCCTATAGACTTCTGTCTGAATAAGGGAGTAGCCCACCAAACAAATAATGGCTAGGTTGGTGCAAACTCAAATAGCTCCTGGCTCTGGAGCGTCAAGCTTGCTGGCCTAAAAGGTACACAGTGGGTGGAATGGATGAGAACTTGATGTTCTGGTGTGTTCATTTCCCAGATAACAAATACTTTGTTGTATCTTTTAAATAAGTCACAATTGTTTCTCTTTCTATTTTTATATGGGATCTTAGAGGGACAAGAGTGACATCCTCCCTAATTGTTCTAGGCACCAGGGGTCAGCACCACTGAACACATCCTCCCTGGTTATATCAAAAAGAAAGAGAAAGCAAAGCACAGCCGTTGGTCTGAAGGAGTTCTCATCTGTGGAGATCATAAACTTATAATATGTTACAAATCTAAAACATTTTCAGATTTATTCAGTTCTCACACCGGGATATCACTGTTGCCATTCATGCCTGTGTTCAAGACCAGGAATATGGGACTCAGGGAGGTGACTCCTGCGAGTTAATCATAAACATATGAACAGAATAAGCACAAGTTCAAGTGTTCTGATTCCAGACCCAAAGTCCTTTTCCATTGCTGGAGAATGCCTGCCATCAGTAGAAAAATAAGTAAGACTAATGAACTCACTTCAACAGACACTTGCAGAGTGCAGATAGTGTGCTGATTCTGTCCTGCGGTATGGGGGCTATACGCCAGAGAGGCAGCAAGCTTCGTGCTTCGGGAAGTCCGTAGTTGGAAAAAGACGGTCAAGTAAACAGACCCTTAGGTCAGGTAATAGATGCTACACCTGAATTCTGCAGGTGAGGGAAGGTGTGACAGGAGACTGTGAAGAGGGGTGACCGGTTGGAAAAAATCCTTCCTGGCAGAGAGGAGGATTCAGAATACAGCACTGAAAGCATGGAGTCGAAAGTCCTGAATGAAGCTTTCCATGGGTCAGAGAAAGAATCCAGGGTGGAATCCAGGGTGAGATGTGCCATAGATCCATCATCCAGGTTCTTCTAAGTCAGGTTAATAACAAAGTTTGGATGTTATCCTATGCGCAGAAGGGAGTCATAAAGTTTTAAGCAGGCAATGACTCGATCTGGATAGAGCTTTGGGAAGATGCCTCTGACCTCAAGGAAGAAAATTTGCACCTCCATTTGGCTCACAGCCCTGTGGAAGCTTGAAGGGCTGTGTATGGTACAGGTGTTTAGGAAAAAGTAATCTGGAATCAGCCAAAAGAAATGAGAGATCCAAGACCGGCATTAGAGAAATTCTCCTTTAAAATTTTCTTTTCTTTGTGGTTAAAATCTTAGAGTTGTTAAAAAAAAAAGTAAAATATTTTACATATCTCTCTCTGGACTGTGCACTCCTTGAGGTTACTCCCTCCCTACCGAGAGCAGCACCATAAAAATGCAATTAATATTCCCTGCTCCCTTCCCTCTCTCACACACAGCACTGAGAGGCCACATCATTTTGTACCAAGGGAGGCCCAGGCATTTTAAAGACATGAATTGTTTTCTCTCCTCTTCTCTCTTTGTTCAGCTTCAAACCTACATGCTATCTTAGAATGGTTGAGATCATCAGATCTCAATCTTATTAAAAGACAGGGAGGCACAAAATCAGAAGAGTAAAGGGTCTTAACATAAAATATAGAGAGGTTTTATATATTGCTATTACCAGATGGTTTTCTGAAATGAGATGGGAAGGATCGTGGATTGGAATAAATGGGAAACACTAGAAGTAACCATTATTAAAATTTAACCACAAAAGACTCATCAAACCAATTGTTTTGCAAATTACTTTTCTTTCTCCCTCCTTGCAATCTTGCTGAAAATTGAAAATATTCACACATATACATATATGCGACTTTCTTCCTTTACCTTTTCCCTTTCTTTCTCTTTCTTTCTTTCTTTCTTTCTTTCTTTCTTTCTTTCTTTCTTTCTTTCTTTCTTTCTTTCTTTCTTTCTCTCTCTCTCTCTCTCTCTCTCTCTCTCTCTCTCTCTCTCACTTCCCCCCCTCTCTCCCTCCCTCCCTCCCTTCCTCTATCTCCTTTTTCTGTCTTTCCTTCTTTACTTCCTTCCTTCTTTCTTCCTTGCTGCTCTCTCTCCCTCCTTCTTTCCTTCCTTGCTCCCTCCCTGTCTTTCTTTTTTATTTTTTCCTTCTCCCTCCTACCTTTCTTTCCCTATCTAGTATCAGATAGGGAAAAGCTTTGGTTATCAAAACCCCAAATTTTCTTGAAGAGATCTGGAATTACAGTGTAACACCTTGAGGGACATCTGATAGCATGTAAATTTCTCTGGGTTTTACCTGCTTATAAAAAGGGAATCTGTCAAAAGTGGAGAACTTGTACCTTTTTTATATTTATCAGATTGCCTTGTTCTTATTTTGTCCTGGTAATGCCACAATGTTACTTCTCCTTTTTGTGTGTTTTGCAAACAAATGATACTTTATTTCTTAAGTTAAATTGCATTATACATACAAAAGCTAAAGCTCTTATAAAATCTTGAGATTGATTCTTCTTCCTAAGAACCTAAATAGCTAAGGATTATTTTTTTTAATTTTTAAAAATAATTTGCAATTATTTCTCTATGATATCAAAAATTGACTTAAAATTCCAAGAGCTCATTTTAATAATCATAATAGATCTAGATGACTTTATCCTAAAGTGTAAGCTAAACATTATTAACATAAAAATAGTAGTTAGCAAAAATATCAGTGTGATACTGTAATGTGGCCATAGACCCAGGGTTCTCTAAATGCTATGATTTCCCCTATGCACAGAAATGGGGAACATCTTTAAACCTCAACCTTTTCTGTAAATCCAAGTTGGGAGGCATAGAACCACCATAAATGTGCATTTTCTAAGGTAATCAAAAGGGAAATGAGGAGAAGTTGAGTGACTTAACATAAAGTTCTTTATGTTTACGCCCCTTCCGTGGCTGTCTGAATCTTTGGAGCATTTATAATCTCTGCCTGTTTGGGTGGCTGCCATAGAACATGGAGGGGACAGTCTCAGAGCATATAAAGGAGCTCTTCTGTGTCCAAAGTTTCTAATTATTTTATTAAGGCTACCTTTCCTTTTTCACAAAGCACCTTTGTGTTGAATTGCTATTTTTTAATAGGGATCTCTAGGATTTTTTTTTTATTATTATTCTGTTGATTTTACTATATATTTTAATGTTATTTAATGCTGGTAAGTGGCAATGATATGATCTCACTTGTGTTGTCCAGGGCAATTGTCACTTCCTGAAAATAAATAAGATGGACATTTCCTTACAATAAGCACATATAGGCAAAAACCATTGCAATTTGTCATCATCACAAATGAATCAGTATTAGCATTGGAGGAGGAAATAGGAATCATATATCCCTGATATTGAAAGGCAATAAAGAGTTGGTATGTTTGCAAGCATCATTTTTATGACTGAAATTCTTTTACTATTTCTCAATATGGAAATTCGGAGTATATTTGGAAAAACATGCCAAGAATATGAATGTTAATTCCATAATGTTTTGGAACTAAATAGAATTTGGTGATAATGCTTTGTAAATAAAAGAGAGATTAACCTGAGCAATGATGCAAGAATTTAAGGTAGAGGTTTAGCAAGATAAGTATTAGCTGTCCTGTGTGGCTGGCGAGTACTTAAGTCACAGAGGCTGGAAGCAGATGGACTTGTTCAGCAGCACTGCCATCTCACTGTAAAGGGTTATAACACCTATTATTGCTAGGAAAAAAGAAATATGAGAACATTTCATCCTTATTCATAAAAATGCTGTGTCACCTTGGACTATTCTACAGTCTATCTGGAGACTCCATGCCCAGTTCCCCTTTCCCCTTTACCTTTAAATACCATCAAGTTCAGATGTTTGTAAGTCTTCGGACCACCTCTGAAACAGACAGAAGTTGTGTACAAAGACACCTTCTAGTTCTTGAAGGCATATAAATTTCTAAATCTACTTGGGCAAATGACTTTTTTTACCAGGAATCAGCCCTATGCATATATTCCAAATACATAGTCTTACTACTTTCTTGCTTCCCAAATTGTAGTCACAAAACCAGCACCATCCACATCATCCAAGAGCTTATAGAACTGCAGAAGGTCGGGCACCATCTCAGACACACTGGATCAGCACCTTCATTCTAATAATAACATATGATCAGCATCATAATTATCCATGCGTTGTAAAGTTTGAGGAGCATTAATCTATACACTTTTCTGTCTTGGCTACTGAAACTCAACTTCACTATCTAATGTGGCCCTCACATACTGGTTACCATATTGCTTGGTTTCCTCTGGACCCTATAAACTGCAGAAAGATGTATATTCACTTCCAAACATGGAACAAATCTTCCTTATTATTTTTCTACTTGACTAATAGACCTCTTTCACTATCTACATACAACAGAACTTGAATTATTTGTAACCCTACTAAAGCATATCCATGAGGTGTTGGGGTCAAGGAATATAGTTCATCGACTAAAGAGTAATTACAACATAAATTAAACTTGTAACTTATTTCTCAAATAACATGAAGTGTACTTTTTTGAAACTTACCTTTTTCTCCTGTATTTCCTTTCTTTATACACCATAGTATTCCAGCTTCTCTCTTCCTCATTCTTCCTGAAAAGTTCCTGTTTCAAAGCTCAACCTAAAACTTTTCCCATTGTCCTAGGACTGCTTATTTCTTCTTCTTATAGCCTTTTCTCCCCCCTTAATTCTGAGTGTAAAAATACAAAGAAACAAAGTGGCCATAGTGGAAACCTTCTCGAACATGATGAAGATGGGAAGGAACTGAATGAACGGTGCAGCTGGGAACACCTGTCTGTAATAGCATTCACCCTGTTATCTACATCCCCCTCCTGTCTATATTTCTAATAGACAGTTGCAGCAAACACAACTAGCATTCATCAGATTTCAGTAATCCTTTTCTTCAGCTAGCAGACACTTCCCGGATTCCTTGATTCTAGGTGGGGACATGTGATTAGTTCTCACCAGTGAACTGTGAGCTCTGTGGCGATGTCATCTCAGGGCTGAGTCATTTTATGAGTAGATAGGCCTTCTCTTTTCTTTTATTAGCTGGCTAAGTAGAAAACTCCAAGCCCTGGGGCAATGGTTTTTTAAACCAAGAGTGAGGAAGTAGAGGTGGGAAGGTAAGAGGTGGTTTTGACACTCAGGTAACTTTTGACAATAGCTGGAGACACTTCAGATCATTCTAACTAAGGGATATTACTGGCATCTAATGTGTCAAGGCCAAGGATACTGCTAAACATCATACAATGCATGGGACAGCCAACAACAAAGAATGATCCAGCTAAAAATGTCAATAGTGTTGAGTTGGAGAAGCTCGTCTAGGGGAGTGGAGCCACTAGGTGGGAGGAGACTGGTCTGTCATGGAGCACCCCAAAACCCGACTGCTGCCACACGTGGAACTGTGAAAGGAGTAAGAAATCAACTCCTTATAGGTGAAACACTGAGAATTTAAGGGTTGTCTCTTTTAGCAGCAGCGAGCCCACTCTGACTGATAATACAGTTTCTACTTAGAACTAAAACTTGGGGTGATTGTGGTTGTCTACAGTACATACTCACCAATGCAAGCTTTATTTGAATGGCCCATCTTATTCAGAGTCTTCAAAATAAGCTTAAATTTTATGAAAACATCATCTTTCTGTTAGAAGCAGTAGACTTTTACCATAACTTTATGCATTTCTGTCATTACATATTAGAGCCAACTCCAAGCTGAAAGCAGATATTGTAGTTAGTAAAGAATCAGGTACCACAACAACCTCCCTGTATCTGCACCCCTATCCTTAGAAGAGTGTGAAGAAAATTGGTCTCAATTACCTGTGCGAAGAGACTTTATTGGGGATTAATGTCATGGTGCCACCTCTATTTCAGTTCTTTCTCAAATGAGAGAAGCATATTCTTCTATGGTTTAGACTTAAAATATTCATTTTGATTTTATAAATGTCATAGACAACTGAAAGAGAAGCCATATTATTAGCAAGTCCTATGGTCTGGGAAAATAAAAAGGCGAACTTTTTGCTGCAATATGATTGTAATTGCTGGTTGTGACCACCAAATTTTTCCTTGTTCTTGGACATGAAGAAGTTGACACGAAATGAATAGGTGACTTGCCCAAGCAGAACAGAGGTAACAACTCATAATGCTCAACAGCCCTTGTTGCCTTCTGCCTCCTCATTTTTTTTTTTAAATTAAGTTTATTGGGTAAAACTGGTTAATACAACTATATAAATTTTCAGGTGTACATTATAATTTAACATCTGTATATTCTACTGTGTGTTTACCACCCGAAGTCCCAGTTTCTTTCAGCTACATATATTT
The DNA here is from genome assembly GCA_003508835.1 of Eonycteris spelaea. Lineage (NCBI taxonomy): Eukaryota > Metazoa > Chordata > Mammalia > Chiroptera > Pteropodidae > Eonycteris > Eonycteris spelaea. The sequence continues at coordinate 16,132 of PUFA01000127.1, read as the reverse complement.
GATCCTCTTACCCACTTCACCCTTTCCCTGTCCTCTATATTTGACCCCCTTTACCTCATCTATCTCCCCCTTCTTCTCTCACCCGCTACCTTCTGGTAACCACTAGTCTATAGTCTGTGTTTATGAGTCTCTCTTTGTCCTGTTCATTTGTTGCTTTTAGGTTTCTATCCGACATATAAGTGATATCATGTGATTTTCAACCTTTTTTGTCTGGCTTATTTCGCTTAGCATGATTATCTCGAGGTCCATCCATCTTGTTGCAAATGACATATTTCATCTCTTCTTATGGCTGAGTAATTTCCATTGTATATATGTACCACAGCTTCTTTAGCCAATCATCTATCGTAGGACACTTGAGTTGCTTCATGTCCTGGCCACTGTGAATAATGATCCTATAAACATCAATGTGCAAATATCTTTGGATATGGGTTTTCAAGTCTTTGGGGTAAATATCCAGCAGTGGGATTGCTGAATCATGGTAGATCAATTCTTAGTTTTTTGAGGAACCTCCATACTGTTTTCCATAGTGGCTGTACCAATTTGCAGTCCCACAAGTAGTGTATGAGGGTTCCTTTTTATCTGCATCCTCTCCAACATTTGTTATTATGTCCTGTTAATTGTAGCTATTCTAACAGGTGTGAGATGCTATCTCATTGTGGTTTTGATTTGCATTTCCCTAATAGCTAGCGATGTTGAGCATCTTTTCAAAAATTTGTTGGCCATTTATATGTCCTAGGGAGAAGTCTGTTCAGGTCCTCTGCCATTTTTGATTGGATCATTTGTTTTTGTTGTTATTAAGTTCTATGAGTTCTTTGTATATTTTGGATATTAGGCCTTATTGGAGGTGTTGCTTGCAAATATATTTTCCATTCAGATGGTTGTCTCTTTACCTTGTTGACAGTTTCTTTTGCTGAGCAGAAGCTTTTTAGTTTGATGTAGTCCCATTCATTTATTTTAGCTTTTACTTCCCTTGCCTTTGAGGTCAAATTCAAAATCCTCTTTAAGTCCAAGGTCTTTGAGTTTAGTTCCTATGTTTTCTTCTATGCATTTTATTGTTTCAGGTCTTATATTCAGTCCTTAATCCATTTTGAGTTAATTTTGGTGTGTGTGATAGACAACAGTCTAGTTTCATTCTTTTGCATGGCTTTCCAGTTTCCCAGCACCATTTATTGAAGAGGCTTTCCTTTCTCCACTGTTTTTGGCTTTTTTGTCAAAAATTATTTGCCATATAAATGGGTTTACTTCTGGACTCTGTTCTGTTCCACTGGTCCTGTGTCTGTTTTGCTGCCAATCATGCCATTTTGATTACGTGCTTTGTAGTATAATTTGAAGTCGGGCAGAGTGATGCCTCCAGCCTCATTCTTTTTTCTCAGGATGGCTTTGGCAATTGGGTTTTTGTGCTTCCATACAAATCTGATGATTTTTTGTTCTATTTCTTTAAAAAATCTGATGGGATTTTGATGGGGATTGCATTAAATCTGTATAATGCTTTAGGTAATATGGTCATTTTAACTATGTTGATTCTTCCAATCCAAGAACATGAATATCTTTCCATTTCTTTGTATCTTTTTCGATTTCTTTTAATATGGTCTTGTAGTTTTCATTATATAGGTCCTTCACATATTCATTAAATTTATTTCTAGGTATTTTATTCTTTTTGTTGCAATTGCAAAAGGAATTATTTTTCCCACTTCTTTTTCTGATGCTTCATTATTAGAATATAGGAACACTATGGATTTTTGAACATTGATTTTGTATCCAGAGACTTTACTGTATTTGCTTATTGCTTCAGGTAGTGATCTTGTCGAGTCTTTAGGGTTTTCTATATAGAGAATCATGTCGTCCACAAATAGTGACAGTTGGACTTCTTCATTTCCTATTTGGATGCCTTTTATATCTTTTCTTGCCTGATTGCACTCACTAGGACCTCCAATGTTATATCGAATAAGAGTGGCGATGGTGGACAGCTTTGCCTTGTTCCTGATATTTAAAAGAAGGTTTTTAATTTTTTCACCATTAAATATAATGTTGGCTGAGGGGTTTGTCATAGATAGCCTTCATTATGTTAAGGTACTTTCCTTCTATACAGATTTTGTGAAGTGTTTTGATCATAAATAGTTTGCTGTATCTTGTCAAAGGCTTTTTCTGCATTGATTAATATGATCATATAATTCTTATTTTTTAATTTGTTTATGGTATCGCACATTAATCGATTTGCGTATGTTGAACCATCACTGTGCCTCGGGTGTAAACTATGTTGCTGTATTCGGTTCGATAGTATCTTATTTAGGATTTTTGCATCTGTGTTCATGAGAGATATTGGTCTGTAGTTTTCCTTTTTGTGTTATCCTTACCAGATATTGGTATCAAAGTAATATTGACTGAGTTGGGAAGTATTGCCTCCTCTTGATTTTTGGAAGCGTTTGAGGAGAATAGGTATTAATTTTCTTTGAATGTTTGGTAGAATTCACTGGTGAAGCCATCTGGTCCTGGACTTTTACTTTTTGGTAGGTTTTTGATGATTGTTTCAATTTCCATACTGCTGATTGGTCTATTTAGATTTTCCAGTTCTTCTTGATTCAGTCTAGGAAGGTTGTATTTTTCTAATACTGGTCCATTTCTTCTAGGTTATTAAATTTGGTGTTATATACTTTTTCATAGTATTTTGTATGATCCTTTGTATTTCTGTGATGTCTTATAATTTCCCTCTTTCATCCCTGATTTTGTTTGTGTCCTTTCTCTTTTTTCTTTAGTGAGTCTAGCCAGGGGTTTGTCAATTTATTAACTTCTCAAAGAACCAGCTCTTTGTTGCATTTATTTTTTTATTGTTTTGTTGTTGTTTTTTGTTTTGTTTTTCTTTCAATTTCATTTATTTCTGCTCTAATTTTGATTATTTCTTTCTTCTGTGACTTTAGGCTTCATTTGTTCTTCTTTTCTAGTTTTTAAGATGAAGCATTAGGTTGTTTATTTGGCTCATTCTTGTTTTTGGAGGTAGCCTGTAAATATGAACTTTCCTCTTATGACTCTTTTGCCATGTCCCAAAAGTTTTGATATGTTGTACTATCATTCATTCATTTCTATGTATCTCTTGATCTCTCTTTTTATTTCTTCCTGACCCAGTTATTCTTCAGTAGCATGTTGTTTAATCTCCATGTATTTGTGGTTCTTCCTGATTTCTTTTTGCAGTTGATCTCTAGTTTCAAAGCATTATGATCAGAGAAATGGTTGGTATGATTTCAACCTCTTATATTTGTTGAGGCTATTTCTGTGTCCCAGTATGTGGCTGATTCTTGAGAATGTTCCATGTGCACTAGAGAAGAATATAAGCAGCTGTTTTGGGATGGAAGGCTCTGTAAATGTCAATTATGTCCAGTTGGTCTAATGTGTCATAAGAATGTTATTTCCTTACTGATTTTCTGTTTGGATGATCTATCCATATCTGACAGTGGGGTATTTAGTTCCCCTACTATGACAGTGTTTTGGTCTGTTGCTCCCTTTAGTTCTGTTAGTAATTACTTTACATATTTCGGGGTTTCCTGATTGGGAGCACAGATATTAATAAGTGTTATGTCTTCTTGGTGCATGATTCCCTTTATCATTATGAAGTATCCCTCAGTATCTTTCTTTACATTTTTTATTTTGAAGTCTGTTTCATATGATATTAGTACCACTACTCCCCACTTTTCTGTGAATGCCATTTTCTTGAAATATCATTTTCCACCCTTTAACTTTGAGTCTATATTTGTCTTTGGAGCTGAGATGTGTCTCCTGGAGGCAACATATGGTTGGGTCTCGTTTTTGTTGATCCATTCTGGAACTCTGTGCCCTTTTTATTGGTAAGTTCAGTCTATTTACATTTAGGGTGATTATTGAAGTATGAGGTCTTCTAATAGCCATTTTATCTTTTGCTTTCTGGTAGCTCAGTGTCTCCATCCCTTCCTTGTCCTTATGTTTCTAGTTTTTTGTTTGTTCATTTGTTTGTTTGTTTGTTTTTAATTTTAGTTGGCTTTTGTGGGTTTTCTCTCCGGTCCTTCTTGTTTTATGTTATATATTTCAGTTCTGAATCTTGGGTGTGTGGTTACCATTACAAATATATAAAGGATAGTTATATATATGCAGTCATCCATTTTCTTCTGTGCGTACCTTATCTCTATTCTCCTTTGCAAATTTGGATCTTTGAATCTCCCCCATTTTCAGTCATTGGTATCTCAGTTTGTCCCTATGTATGCTGAACATCCATTGCTATTTTGCTATAGCAATTCTCTTATTATTATTTAAGCTTATAATGCTCTGTTCTTAGTAAGGGTTGCATTCCTCTGCTTCTAATTGCCTGATAGTCACTTTATTCCTAATTATAATTATTTTTTCTGTCGGTCTTTTTGTCTGTTTTTGTTTTTTTTTTTAGGTGAGCTGACCCCTTTCTGTAGTGCAGGCCTCATAGTGGAGAATTCCCTCAATTTTTGTATATCTGGAAAGGTCTGAATTTCTCCTTCATATCTAAAGGAGAGCTTATTCCAGGCTGGTAGTTCCTTTCACTTAATAGTTTAAATATTTGACTCTATTCCTTTCTGGCTTATAAGATCTGCACTGAGAAGTCCGAGGATAATCTAATGGTTTTCTTTTATAAGTTATCATTTTCTTCTCCTTGACTGCCTGAGAATTCTGTCTTTGTTGTTGCTTTTTGATAATTTTAATACAATGTGTCTTGGTGAAGGTCTTTTGCATTGAGGGAATTGGGTGTTCTGTTGACTTCTTGAATTCCAAGCTCCAGCTCATTCCATAGATTTGGGAAACTTTCATCAATCATTTGTCCGAAATGGTTTCTAGTCCCTGCTCCTTTTCCTCTTCTTCGATGATGTCCATTATTCTTATGTTTTCTCTCCTGATGGTGTCAGCTGGTTCTTGTATTTCTCTTTCATTGTTTTTCATTCTTTGGTTTCTCTCTTCTTCCTTCTGATCTACTTTTAGATTTCTATCTTCGATATCACTGATGCTTTCCTCCATTTGGTAGACTCTATTTCCCAAGCTTGCTATTTCATTTTCCAACTCTTGGGGTGGTTTTTTTTTTTTGTTGTTGTTGTTTTTTTTTTTTTTTTTTTTTTTATCACCAAAAGTTCTATTTGGTTCTTTTTGAGGGTTTCAATCTCCTTGCTCTGCTCATCTAGTTGTTTTTTTCAATTCCTGAAATTATTGATATGACTTGTTTCATAACTCACTGAGTTCTTTCAGAAGTACCATCCTGAATTTCTGGCATTTAAGTTGTATATTTCTATGTCTGTAAGCTTATTTTCTGGAGATTTTTCTCTTTCTTTCTGAGCTGCTTTGTCATCTTGATTGTTCATGGTGTTTAATGGACTATTGTCCACCTAGGTATTAATAGAAATGTATTCTGCTTTTTTTCCAGAAAGAGGATTTATTATATAAAGATCCCTTTTTAGCCTGCTGCAAAGAGGGAGCTTTTCTTTTGGTTTCCATTAGGTGGCATCTAAGCCTTTTGGATCTCCGCTTTATATATAAAGCTTTAATAATGCCTTTATATAATGCCTTTATTTTCTCGCAAATATTTAATCATGCTCACTATCCTCAGTTTCAGTCCCTGTTAGTGTTAGCGACAGTTTCAGTAGTGTTTGCTCAGATTCCCCTGGGGTTCCAGGTTGTTCCATCTCAGAGGGTACGGCGGCAGGGGCGGTTTGGATTGGGGTTGGGGGCTGTGCCTGAGCCTTGGTTTTGCAACTGTGGCCAGCAAAAGTCAACTGTTGTTTCTCCACCATTGCTTCTCTGCTTTCTGCCATGATGACTGGGCCCTGCCACTGGCTGGTTGGAACTCACAAATTCTCCCAGGCAGGGCTGTTCAGGGAAGTTGCTACACACTTCCTCCTCTCCCTCCACCTACAGATAGCTCCAGCAGCTGCAAGAGGCAACTTCTTTATTTCTCCCAGTCCACAGCCCGCACTGGGTTTCCGACATGTGGTAGCTCTTATGTGCATTATTGTTGTTTCAAGGAGAGGGATCTGGGGACATTGCTCACTCTGCCATGTTTCCTTTTGCTAAGTGTCATTGCTTTTAGAAGCAACATTGTCAGTGCCACATTTTTGCACTGCCTTTTTTTATTTACAAAGTGTTTTGCTGCTCTTCTAGGCCATTAGAGAATGAGGCTCTGCAGTGTCATATTGATCTTTCCTATTCGGATGGATAATTAGCTGTTAACATTTCATTTTAATCAAGGTTTTCCCAGGTTCTCCATGACCCTTGACTCATGAAGTTCCTAGACCTCTGAATGCTGTGAGTTAATTAATTTTGCTGTCGGATGTGAACATGTAATATATGGAACCTGGAGTCTTGATAGATTATTTTTCATATTAAGTAAATTTAATCAGGAATACCAACAGAGAAGCAACTTAAAGTAGTTCTTTCTAGTTCTAACAGAGAGGCACTAGGCTTGCAATGAATGCTAAAAGAAGTGATATTTAGTTATATCTGAATAAAACTCTTGAGTGTCATTCTTATTGAAGTAAAGGATGCCAGTTACTGAAAAGAGAGAAAAATCTGATGTGTTAACTGACCATGAATACATTCATGGACACACGCTCAACTAGTAACTCAAGCCTCACTTAGTATCCCCACCACGCCAGGTCCTACTCTCAGCTCCTGAAAATGGCAGAGAAGGTGGCAATGAGTAACTTACATAGGAGAGAATCCAGTGATGGATTATTGACAGTAGATTATAATGTGTCATTTAAATTCAAAGATGAAACTATGGAGTAAGAAAAAGAGGGCCCTTCCTGTCCTTTCCACAGTGCGCAGGTATAGACTTCCTGCATATTTAGCAACAGCTGTGTTTTCAGCATCTCTTGCCTTTTTAGCCTTGCTTCCCCTAAGATGGTTTAAAGCCTCTGATTAAAGATAGCCTTGCTTCTTTTTTTCTGGATGCAGGACAAACTGTTCTTTTTGATAACTTGGCTCCATTAGCTTTTCAAGTATACTACTCATTGCAACTGGTCTTTTCCCCCATTTATACCTCTTCTTTCAAACTCACTTACTCAAAATATTCCTCCCATTGAGTGAAGGAACATACTCATCCAGAATGATCCTAGGTCCAGTCCACTGGAACTGTGTAGGGGCAAGTCAATAGAATGTATTCCAGGGCATTACTGTTGGAGATTGTGGTCTTCACATAAAGTTTAGTATGACTTCCTGAAATCTGATGAATTTGAGGAAGAGACTACAAATGTTTAAATTGTGTATTCTTATAGAAAATGGGCCAGCTGAGAACAGGGTGAGAGGCTATATCTAAATGAGGGATATGCTTTCTTGACTGGCAAATCAGTCAGTGAATGTTTATAGGGTGGGAAAGGATCAGTTAAAAAAAAAAAAACGTTTTGGTGCTTAATTAGCTATCATTGACTAAAGCTCTTATTTCCCACTTCTACTGCTCTTTCCTCCATCCCTTCTTCACTTCTGGACTGCTCACTATGGAAATTTCCCTGACCTCATTATCCCACTTATTATGCATCCATTATATATTCTCGCCACTCTGTTGACTTCTGTTTTGACATGGAGAACTTAGAGTAGTCTGGAGCTCTGCCTTGAGAATCAGACCCATTTATTCTGAATTCCAGTTCTACTTAGTGGCCTTATGTCGACAAGCTATTTCACTTTTCTGAGTTGTTTCATCTTACTCAGAGTGTAGATAATAATAGTATCTACTTTACAGACTTTTTGTGTGAATTAAAATAAAGAATGCATGCAAAATGCTTAGCAACAGGCCTGGCATATAGCAAGTATTCTAAAGAAAATGATCATTGGTGGATTTTGCTTATAATCAGTACTATTATAATTATTACTATTGTGAGGCTGATCTGCTTTACTTTCAAAATGAATCTGGAATCCAGCCATACTGACTTGCCTCTTGATAATAGTTCAAGCCACTACTGTCCTTTGCTTGGAGTATGGCAGTATCCTTCTGAACTGTCTTCCTGCTTCCACCCTTTCTTACCTATTTCCCACACAGCAGTCAGAGCAATCCTTGTAAACTTGTTTTTATTAGATCATATTACTCCCCTCTATTATAACAACAACAACAAAAACCCATATTCCTTCCCTATGTCCTTGACCTCCTTGTCTCAGTCTCTTTCCACCTCTTCAACCATGTCTTCTAGTCATCTCTCTTTTGTTCTCCGTGACTCAGCCATTTGGCCCATCTGTCCCTAAGTCCTGTGTGTTCTCGCCTTGACACCTTCATACTTTCTTTCATTTGCCTAAAGAGCTCCTTATCAGGTATTTCCATGCCTTCCCAACGCTGGATGATCCACTTGAGTACCATTCCCTCGGAAGGGTAATTCCTGACCATCTCTTTAAGTAGTAATTTAAACTGGATATTGGATAATTCTTGAGATATAAAAATGGTAACTTTATAAGATTCAACCTAACAACTCTCCCCACCACTCCATCATTCCATCACCATGCTGTTCATATAATTTTTACTTTTAAATATTGGACTTTATTTGATTTGCAATTATATATATATACATGTAATATAGATATATATTATATATAATATATAACATGTTATATATATATATATATAACATATAATATGTTATATATAATATATAATATGTTATATATATATATATAATATATAATATGTTATATATATTATATATAATATATAATATGTTATATATATTATATATAATATATAATATGTTATATATATTATATATAATATATAATATGTTATATATATTATATATAATATATAATATGTTATATATATTATATATAATATATAATATGTTATATATATTTATATATAGAGAGAGAGAGAGAGAGACAGAGAGAGAGAGAGAGAGAGAGAGAGACAGAGAGAGAGACAGAGAGACAGAGAGAGAGAGAGAGAATAACAAGAATCCTTATATTAGAATATAGCTTCAAGAGGACCAGTACTGAGTCTTTATTCCTCATTTCTGTGTCCCCAGCACCCCATAGGTTCTCTGCAGATATGTGTCAGAAGTTGTATGAATGAAGAACTGAATAACACCAGAAGGTTATTTTATTCCATGTTTTACTTTGTCAATGTGTTATCTGCTCATCATGCGGGTATGAATCTTTGTCAGAAATGGGGATAGATTCCATCTCATATAACAACTCTTATAAATGGGTACTGCCCATTGACACAGTGTACTGAGAAAGATTTGGGGGTTGCATTCAGACTCAGCAGAATGAGTGCCATGGTTGATTAGTAGCAGGATCTTCCATGCATGAGGCACTTGCTATTTCAGCTCTGAGGAATTTGATTATATGTGGGAAGATTTGTCAGCGCAGGTTGAGACAGAGTCTCAGCTTTTCTTGTCCAATTACAAGTTCATGGTGCTATCCTGTTTCTGTGAAGTAACTTTAACTTCTTACACATGTACTTTGAAAGCCATTTACTGGTATCCAGTGGATTTTATGTAACTTACTGGGAAATTTTCCAATAATATTTTTGTTCTTGCTCATTTTTCAGTTTGCCTAAAGCCCATGAAATATTTTGAGTCTCTAGATAAATTTTACATGACTTCCTCAAATTCATTTTAAAAATTAGACCTTTTATGCAAAACTATTTATATTATTAAGATGGATGGGGCAGATAGGACACCAGGAAAATTTTTAAAAATTAGTAAGCTTCTTTAGGCGGCCATGGTTGCTTAATAGCTTCCAGAAACTATACTTACATTTCCTAGGATAAAAGGTTTAAGGTACAGTCATGGAGAAAATATATTGTTGCATACTTCTTGTTAGCTAATTTTGTTAAATATTCATCAGCTATGGAAAAATGATGCAAAGCATATGATCAGATTAAAACATGGTTTTGGTGATTGAATTTGTTTAAACTTTGAGTGCAATAGACACCCAATGTAATAGAGTTGGCCTCATTAATCATGCTCCAAACACAGATCCTTTTAAGATTTATTTTCTCCTAATTCCTGATGGCTGAGTAAGTTGGGTCCAGGGAAGGAGCTCGTCATGACACTCTGAAAACATTACCTGCCGGGTGTGCTCTGATGCCATATTTTAAATGAGTTGTTCCAGTGTACTCCTCTGGGCTCCTGTCCAAATGCTTTCTGAAATCACTGGAACAAAGGAGGCAGATAGATAACCTGCACCTGCCTTTCTTCCCGTTCCCCTGTAGGAATTTCTGTCTCTATCAGCTTGCCATGTACCTTTCCTCAGCCATACCACATGCCTTCACTACCACTTGCAAGAAACCTTCCTTCATATTTCATCTAAGATCTAACCTTGCCTCTGTGTTAAGTGTGATCAATTTCAAGTTAACACAATTTCTTTGTCTCTTTCTAGTTGCTCCATAATGTCATTTGTTTAACTGGCTAGAAAGCAAAAAGCTTTGACCTACAAAAAGTGATCTCCTTTCTCTGGGCTGTCTGTGGACCATCTATTTTATACTGCTTGCTTGTAACATCTCTTGTAAATTTTGTAATTTACTTCCATTAAGTTTTCGTGTTGGGTTTTGACTTTTTGTGTGAGCATGTATATCGCATTTTAGCTACATTCCATGTTCCTAGAAGCAGGGAAAGAATCATTCTTTATATCTCAAAAGAGGTAAAACAGGTAGTAGATTGCTATGCACATAGAAGCTTTTTAGCTAAAGAATTGAAGAAGGCAAGTAATAAAAGAAGAATGAGATGATGTAAGAAAAAGAGAGGAGGAAGGGGGGAAAGATAGAAGCAGGCAGGCCAAGGATATTCTTGAAACCCCAGAGTCTTCTACAGTGAGTGTTTTAAAATTGATTTTGAATACAGGCTTGGTTAATACAGAGAAATACTCAGTCTTGCCAAAGCATCCTAAAGTTGCAGATATAGTTCTGCTCCTTCTAGTTTTCTTCACCTTTCCACATATATAAAACATCTGTTTCAGCCCCACTTCTAAAATGCAGATTCTTAAGGATATTAATCCAAACTAAAAACCAAAGGCATTAATAAACATCAGTATATAGACTGACCTTCATTTACCCAACCTCCAGAGCTAATGAACCTCAGCCTTAGGATGGTGCATATTTTATACTGACATTAACTACATCATCATGGATTTGCAAGCTGCTCGTCAGATTTCACATCTGATGCCAAGAACCTTTACAAAAGAGTCTTAGAGTTGAAAATTAAAAGGTGACACTTAAAATTTCAGTATAAACATATGAATGTATTTATTTAAGGAGAAGCATCCTATAAAAGCAGTCTCGTCTAAGTAGAGCAATGTTCTCAATTCAGTGAACGAAGATCCTTCCATCTCCAATTAGGAGCAAATTGGTTGAATGGGATGCCAGTACAAATAGAAGCCTCCTGCAACACTCAGAATCAATGGATCACAGATTCATAGACTTCTGGAATCCAGGGGTGGGAGGTGTGTGTGTGTGTGTGTGTGTGTGTGTGCGTGCATGCGTGCGCGCAGACATGCATATTTGCTGGATGTTAAAAAAAAAGAGCGCTTTCAAGCAGCTTCATTCTTTTGCCATCCTAGAAGATGCAAGTTCAGGGTGATGAAGTCAGTTGAGCACTTATTGAGTGTTTAGCATGACGTTCTGGAGCATGTAGTATTCAAAAGAAATTTAAACCCTGTGCTTCTTTTGTGTCAGCTCAGCCTGCCAACGCCTTCTTTTTCTCTAGAGCAATGTGGTCACACACCCATCCAAAACAATGTTCCTATTTCACTTGGACTATTTGGGGAAACAAGTTTTTCCCCCAATTACAAAGGTACTATTTGTTCAGTACAGAAAAGTTGTCAAATATGTAAAAGTGCACAGATAAAAGCAAAGAGTGTATAATCTTACCATGAAAATGTGTCTGGTCTTTCTTTCGTTTACATTTTGATGTTTAGTCTTCAGTGATTTCTTATATATTCTGGTTTTCATATAATGTTGTTATTCAATTTTTAAAAAAATATAGATGACATGGCAGAGCCTTTTAGCTGATTATAAACTGCAATTCTGTCTGATTATTGAAAGGTAGGCATCTGGGTCTTAGGTTTCTTTTTTTTTCAGGAGCTGATGTGATTGAGAAGTCAGTAGCTGCACTGGGGCTGAGCGGGAATATGAAATAAATACTGGATGGACTTGTTTGAAGCTTTGAAGTTATATAAGAAGTCCTTCCCTGTCCTTAAGTCACAAAATAGTTGACTGCATGGTCTTCTGATAATACTATGGTTTTTAAGTTTCACCTATAATCCATCTGGTATTCACTTTGTATGTGTTATTAGGGAGGGATTTTGTTTTCTATCTCCCCGTTTAATGAGCCAGTCTGCAAACACGATCCACAGACAACTCATCCTTCCGCAGTTGATCTGTGAGGCCACAGCCATCACCTATGATGATCCTATATACGTATATGCATCGGTCTCTAAACTCTCTTTTTGACAGTTTTTTCTTATTCCAATATTGTAATTTAGTAATAAAATCTTCTACGTTTTAAGTAAAGTTTAACAGTTTTCTCCATGTGGGTCTTATGCATTTTTGTCCAATGTTGTATTATAAAATTTTCAGACCTACCGATCTTACTATTGACATTTTATTTTACTTATTTTACCACATATCTACTCATCTTTCCATCCCTCTATCCATGCATTACTCTATTCTCATTTGGGGTGTATTTTAAAAGAAATGGTAGATGCCAGCGTACTTCTCCCTAAATACTTCAATATGCATATCCTTAAATAGAGTTCAACTTATTCATAGTTTTTTTCTTTTGATAACTCCATTTATATGAACTTCCACACAGGCAAAACTTATCCACAGTGAAAAAAATCATAATAACGAAATCATTCAGTGTGTATACTCTTTTGTGTAAAGTTTCTTTCATACAGCATAATGTTTTTTGAAGTTTATCCATGGTGTTTCAAGTAACAGTAAAAATTATTATTATTATTTTTTATTGTAGAGTTGTATTCCATTGTATGAATTTACCAGCTTATTTTTCCATTCTCTTGTTAACGGACACTTGGGCTATCTTCAGTTTGGGGCTTTTATGAATAAAGCAATTACGAACAATCTTGCCCTAGTCTTTTGCTGAACACGTGTTTTCATTTATCTAGAAATGGAATCACTGGGACATGGGTGTGTATGTTAATTTTATATAGAAAAAAAAAACCTGCCAGGACTTTTCCTAAATGGTTGTATCATTTTGTATTTCCACTAAAAATTAATGAGAGTTTCAGTTGTTTTGCCACCTTGACACATAATTTTGACATTAAAGAAAATATAATTAGCCATTCTGTTAGTGTGTAGTAGTATCTTATTATGGTTTCAATTTTCATTCTGATCACCAATGACATAGAACACTTTCATGGTGCTTATTGATCACTTATGTATCTTATGTTGTGAAAAGTTGGTTTAAACCTTTTGTCTATTTTTTTTTAAATCTGGATAGGATATTTCACTGAGTATAGAGTGTTCTAGATAGGCAGCTATTTTCTTTTAGTACTTCATGGTGACATTACCTTTTATTTTGCCTTCCTTTATTCCCATTCAAGAGGTGAGAGGTTGATCTAACTGTTGTTATTTTAATGATGTCTTTTTTTTCTAGACATTTTAAAGATTTTTCTCTTGATCTTTGTTTTTCAGCACTTTAACTGAGAGATGTCTTTGTATTTATTCTGGGATTTTTAGAGCTTCTTGAATTTGTAGCTTGATGTTTTTAGTTTGGGAAATTTTTTGGCCAATGTCTTCTTAAATAGTCTTTGTGCCCCCATTTGAAACTAAAATTGTGGCTTTATTTCTTCCTGATGTTCTATCAGTGTTGCTTGATATAGTTTAAGGCTACATTTAGGTATGTGTGTGTATAAATGTCATGTCTTCTTGTTCTATTGTTTCACTTACCACATACACTTTTGGGCATTTTTTATTTATATTTTCTATTGTCAGATATGTAAGAATTTTTTTACTTCAAATTTACCTATTTCAATGCTTTCCATTATTCTTCTATGTCTCTTTTGTTTTAAGCATTGTCTTGCAGACAATATACTGTTTTATTTCTGTTAAATCTAACCTGAAATCTTTTTTCTTTTAATATGTAAATATAACCCATTTATATTTATTGATTTCTATAATATTAGGAATTATTTCTGCCATTCTATTTCATGTACTCCATTTTTATTTTTTCTATTTCATTTTCATTTTCTTTTCTGTTTTCCTTGAGTTTTCTTCTGGTGGTTTAAAAGTTAGATATTTTATTTTTGTCTTTATGTGTCCTAAACCTAAAATTGTTTGTAATTATTTACCCTTATTTATTTTTTAAAAAACTCAAGAATATATTTATTTTCCCGCTAACCAATAAATATTTGAGCATGTTCTTGTATCCACCTGTTTCCCTCAATTCCTCCAGTCCTCTCTCTAAACAAGTTACCATTGTCTAGAATTCTAGAGATGGGTGGTAATGAATATTATTTTTTTCCCCATCATTTCTTTTCTTTTTTAAAATCAACTTGTCGCCTCTGATAGTGCCCTGTTGAAATCAGTGACCTCGACTGTTGCTGCTGACTTACAGGAGAAGGAGTGTGCAAGGATTGTCTCAGGACATCTCAAGGAAGAAGTGAGAGTAGACCTAATTCTTCCTTTGCCATGTTGCCTCGTGGCTACTTCTAGTCACATGCCTCCTCCATCCCCTCCCTATATATGTCAGTTTAAAACAACCTGTAATTGCCTCAGGATTTTTCTCACTTTTTAAAAGCTCCTAGAGTCCATTCTTCCTTCTAGCCCCTGTGATTTCCCTAGGGTTGAATCTAGGAAGAAAGTTGATATCAGATGCCTTAGGAATACAGAAAACTGATAGTTCATATTTTTTAACAGAACAGGGCACTCCTCCTCTGACGAAGGAAGGCCTGAATAGAGCAGAGCTTTCCTTGGCTATTTTATGGATTTGGGGGCTTCAGAGAGAATGCCATGGGCATTGCAGAATTCCTGTCACAAAGGTCATGTATCCAGGACAATGGTGATATAACTGCTCAAATAATTTAAGGGTTGAAGAGAACAATAAAGGCATAGTAATGGAAGGATAGTGACAATTTTTTTTCTGAATATGTGAGAAACCACCTGGGAATTCCCCTCCCGAAGCCTGAGGGAAGTCCCATGAGGGTGAATAGTGGTGGGTGTAGACAGATATTTCGCCTGAAGTTCTGCATCTATGCAGGTGAGGGCTATCAAGGATGTAAAATTTGAATGTTGTTATATCATTAGTACTAGTATAACAGTACTAGGTTTGTTCTAATTATTCTGTATGCTTTTTCTCCCTCCCTCCAACCTCCCACAACTGAATTGAAGGTTTCGGGAAGTGTAGGATCCTGCACAGTTTCATTGACTGTTATGTCCCCAAGTGTGACCCAGGACTCAGCATATAATTGTATATGTTCAATAAATATTTGTTGAAATTGTATTAAAATTATTATTCCTTACAAAATTTATGCTTCTATCAGTCATGAATGAGAAATTCTGTTTTGCCAAACCTCTACCAACACAGGTTACTATTATTCTTTGCAAATATTACAAATTAAATAGATAGATCTCATTTTTATTTTTAATTTGCATTTTTTTCTGATTCCCGTTGCATTTGAATTTTTTTTTTCAGATTTAGTTTTCATTTGTGTCACATATATTGTAAATTTTTTGTTCATGTCTTTGGTTTGTTTTCTATTAGATGTTGTTTTCTGATTTTTTTTCAACGTGTAATTTACCTGTTTATTTTTTTTAATTAGTTGCAAGAATACAGTACATTGATTAGATATTTATATAGTTTACGAAATAATTCCCTGATGACTCTATCTTCCCTTTGGCTCTATGCATATCATCACGTTACTATTGGCTGCATTCCCTACACCCTGCTCCCCATGCTGTGACTATCTATCAACTACTAACTTGTACTTTTTAAAACCTTCACCACTTCCTCCCAGTCACTTCACCTTCCTTCCCTCTGGTTGTCACCCAATTGTCCTCTGTATTTGTGGATCTGTTTTCAATTTGTTTGTTTTTCTTGTTCCTTAGATTCTGCATATCAGTGAAATCATATGGTATTTATCTTTCTCTGTCTCACTTATTTCACTTACCATAATCACCTCTAGGTCAATCCATGCCATTGCAAATGATAGGATT